>CM060932.1:51011044-61011044 GCA_030765085.1 Allium cepa
TAGTCTTACTTACTCCTAAATCCCTTCATTGTATCATTCCCTTTCTATTTCTTTTATTATGGCCAAAATTTAATTATATTAACTTATCTTGATTCACCCAATTAATCTTTTAATTAATTTAATAGCCCTTGAGTAGTTCTTTTTAATTAAATTAACTCGATTCTTATTTAATAATTTTTTAATAATTCGCCCTCAATATCACAGCGCTTTAAAATATGAGGTTGTTATGTCTCCCTTCCTTATGAGAATTTCTACCTCAAAATTCAAACAATGCAGGATAATGACCACTGTCATCAATACAAATATACTCACTAGTACAATGATTACACTAATTCCCTACTAATGTAAACGACTAATCGCAGTCATAATTTATTAGTGGTATTACTAATACATGTGATATCAAATATAAAACATACTAGTACCGCAAGTAATTCATACAATATATCACAAAGCGTACATACTCAAACATACATATCTAAAACAACTTGAGATAAATGTTCCTAATTTTATCCTCTACTTTCCATGTATAATCATCAACATCGTCACTCCACCAGACGTGAACAAGTCTAATATTCATGTTCCAAAATTGCTAATGTTCCCGAATCTTGACTTGGTCCCGTATTCAGCCTAAAGTAAGCTCTACAAGAAGCTACTTCCTATAATGCCTTCCATTCCTTGATCATAGATAACACTCCATTTTATGGCTTCCTACTAAGTGCATCGGCGATCTAGTTTCCTTTTCCTGGTTTATGCTCTATGGTAAATTTGTATGCTGCCAAGAACTCTAGTCATCTATGTTGCCTCATATACAATTCTTGCTGAGAGAACAAGAACTTGAGAGACTTATGGTCCATATACAACTCGAATCGCTCTCATAAGAAATAATTCCTCCAAATCTTTGATGCGAAAATCACTATTGCCAATTTTAAGTCATGAATTAGATAACAAATGTCATATGGTCTCAACAAACGAGATGCATAAGCAATCACTCTTCCCTTCTATATCGGTATAAACAACCAAATCCTGATTCCCTTTAGGTATAATCTGGACAGGAGCATTTGTTAACAATTTCTTCAATACTTGAAATGCCCCTTCACCCTTATCTGTCCTATGAACTTTTCATTTTTCCTGGTTAACTTTGTCAAGAGTACTGCTATACATGAGAAATACTTAATGAATCTACGGTAGCAGCTAGCCAATCCTAAGAAACTTATTATTTTTGTTGTCATATTGGGTTTCTTCGCGTCATCTATAGTTTTTATCTTCGATGAATCCACTACTAATCCATTCTTTTAAACAACATAACATAGAAACTCAACTTCTTGTTTCCAAAAGTGGCACTATGAAAATTTCATTTTCAGCTTATGTTGCCTCAAAGATGGACTTTATGGTCTTTCTTATTCTTTGAATACACTAAAATATCATCAATAAAGACCAACATAAATCAATCCAATTGATCGTGAAAGATCTAGTTTATAAGATGCATAAAGAATGCATGGGCGTTAATTAGTCCAAATGGCATGTCTAATCATTCATATGAACTGTATCTAATTCTAAATGGGGTCAATGGAAACTGTCTTCTACCACCCTCAGTTGATGGAATCCAGTTGCCAAATCTAGCATCAAGAATACTTTGACATCATGTCATGATTAAACAAGTCGTTTGTCCTAGGAAATGGATAATGATCCTTCACTGTCAGCTTCAACTTTCAGTAATCAATGCACACCCTAAATGATCCATCTGACTTCTTAATAAATAACATGAATACTCACTATGTTGAACTATTAGGTCTAATGAAACTTTTATGCTCAAGTGCCATTGATTGCTTCTTCAATTCTTCCATATCCTTGGGCGGCTTCCATCCCAGTAGTCCACTGACAAGCAAGCCCCTGGTGCTAAATCCATCTGAAACTCAATCACCCTTCTAGGCGGTAATCTGGTTGCTGACTTAAAAACATTTGCACATTCTCAAACTATGAGCACTCTACTATTCTCATTTCTAATTCTCGATCACATGCAAAGTATCCCTATACTTCTCTTTCAAAACATCAAATGTTATCTAACCCTTTCATCTCCTCTTGGTTTTTCAAAAGCAATGGTTGCATTGGCACAATAGGTTCTAGAGTCATTATGCACTAATCAATATATACCTAAATTACCTCATACCCTACGAAGTCAAACATATAAGGGTTGCAAACAAGAAAAAGTCAACAAAATAAAAATTCTATATCTTTGCTCCTTAATCCAAGAGAGGCATACTACCAATAGGATCAACCACATGCAAGGATGTAACTAAATAGGAAGTATCCAACTCCAAACTACCAACCAAATCCATTGATATAAAAGGGTGCATAGCACTAATATCATACAAAACTCTAATTGAAATACCAAAATTCAAAATCATATCTCCAAGCACTATACCTTTTCCCGTCTCCTCAGCAGTCAGTCTTGTTGATGGTCCTTCCAAAGAAAAAAATTCACCGATTTCAACTTTGGACAGTTCCTTTTATTTTTCCCTGGATTTACACAGTTGAAGAACTTGACCTTAGCGGTCTCGGTTGGCTTTGGGAACTTAGTTGAATAGTGCCCCATTTGACTACAGTTAAAACATATAATATCTACCAATTTTAGCTTTAGAGCTTCTCCCTCTTAGGCCCCATCTTTCTATTTCTTGCCCTTTTATCCTTATGATATGGGGTGAACGTTTTCTTTCTACCAGTATGAGCCTTTCGTACTATAATCTTTCACCCGGTGTACATCTTCTCATATCGCCTTTCGATATCTGCCACTTCATTGAATGGAAGTGCCATATGGGCCATAGTTATGTCACTCAGTGTTAGCCGTATCTCCATAATTAACTTATCCACCTTCTTCCTTGGGGTCCTAATCAAGCCAACCCATATTCAGATAAAGCGTTAAAGTTCTACATATACTCAACTGTAGTCATGCTCCATTGTTCTACCCCAAAAAAAATTCGAACCATCACCGATAACTCCGATCCAGAAATAATTTTTTCTTCAAAAATCCCCTTAAACCTATCCCAAGTAAATTCTTACTCGGGAACTTCTAACCTCACTGTCTACTAGCTAACCCTTTAATCTTTATTGATTCCAATTTCACTTTTTGAGCATCGGTAAACTCCAAATTTCACAAATACGGTAACATGTCCATAACCAATCGTTTGGTTCCAAAACATGTCTGGTTCCATCAAACATTTCATGTCCTATACCCTGAAAATCTTGGCTCATCTTAGCAAAATTCTCCCTAGCACATTTAGGCTTGAGGTGGTACTTGCTACCGAGCTTGTTACTGTACTAAGTTCACTATAAATTGCTGAAAAAGCACATTCAATTCCACATTTTCTGCTGTTGGAGCTGGCGTCTGAACAACTACATTTATGGCTTATTTTTGCTCCCCTTCCTTCCTTTTCCATTGGTTTGCGTCTATACAATTAAAGCACTTAGTGGTTCTATAATGATGGAGGTGCAAAAGGTTATAGAAGGGATATAGCAGAAAATAGTGAAGGTGCAAAAGGCTTCATTGGATATAAAACCAAGTATTTAAAGTTAATTTAACCTCATTCTCACATCATTCTATAAAAAAAAGATTTTTTTTAATTTTGTATAACAAAATTGAAGAATATCATAATTTATGCAAACTAGATTTAGTGATAATGGTAGATTTCTAATTTATATTGAGCACTTACGCTTTAAAATTTGGCATTTACCTTAAATTTTTTGATTTGACCTAAAAGATAACTAGTCAAATCAATCTTTTAATATTAATATTGCTAAACCGGATGCTGAAAAATCTTCTTTTAGTAGGTGTAGTGGGAAATAGTGGAGCTTAAAGCAGATCTACTATTTAATAGTGCTAAAGTAAAATAGCACAACGGTTTAAAATGTCTATCCAATGTTGCGGGGATTTGGCAGGGCTTTAGCGGGATTTAGCCACATAGGTTTGCGTACTTGTGATTCTTCTACTTACGTTTGTCCTACCATTTCCTAGCATTATTCGTCCGCCCATTGTCTTCTTTCTTGCTTTCTACACAAACAATTTCTTGCGATAACGGAAGTAAAGAGAGTAAAAGAAATACTAGAGGAATGGGTATATTCATCTATATGTCTATATCAAAAATACAAGTATATCATATACATAGTGTATACCCTTCCTCATGATGTTCATTTTCAACTATCTAGTCTCTAGCTAGATTTCTATTTAGCCTATTTTTTTAATCATCCCCTAAGCTAAGATCTGATACCAAGTTATAACATCCTCAATTTCGAGACTTAAAAATTAATGTCGATGTTGCTGCAGTCATCACTATAATTATTTTGAAGTGACACAATAGGATCAGTCTTTTTTCACAACATTAAGTAAACATGGCAGCTAAATAATTTTCATTAAAAAAATTGCCTTTACATTTTTCATATTAGGACGTGCCTATGCAGGGGTCAAATATATTAAAACATAAATAATACTGTTCTGTCCAACATGTGAATGCGGACATGAACACTTTACTAGTTACATTCTGCCATCGCACCTCTAGGCTATCGTAGGTATAAACTTAAGCATTATCACACTTCTAACTTTCAAGGCTATCACATGTATAACTAATGTGCCATCGAATGCATCGACTTATAACTATCACCTGAGTCAATTTTAGGCTTTTGTATGAATAACTTATTGGCTATCATACATATAACGTATGTGATATCGAATGCATCAACTTATAGCAATTGCATGTCTGAATTTAAGCTTGTCGCATAGATAGCTTATAGGGTATCTCACATATAAGCTTATAGGTTATCACATGTACAACTTATGTGCTATCAAACACATCAACTCGTAGCTATTGCATGTGTCAATTTAAGGTTGTCACATGTATAACTTAGGTGTTATCGCATGCATAAAAATGATGAATCTGTAATTAAGTCAAAAACTGATATTTTTCCTCTTAAAGTAACTATTTTTTGACTAATTTCTTACACATGTCAATTACTTATTCGTTGCTTTATTTATATAGCAGAAATCTCTTAAGATATCTTAAGTTGATTCCTTTGATTACGCCTTAGTTAGTTGCCTTTCTTAATTATTTTTATTGATTGAGGTGTTATCCGCCTTGCCATATAATTCATAATAAATTGAAAAATGATGGGAAAATTTTCAAAATTTCATGATACACCTAAAATACTATTCATTACCTTCTATAAAAAATTTGGATCAATACACTAAATTTTAATATTTTTAAATATTAATTTACAAAATAAATTATACGTTTTCCACTTAGAAATTCGTATTAAATTATTTTCTCATCCAAAAATTATCAAAATTAAAACACATATTTAATCTATGTTATGATCATCATTCAAAATCTAAAAACTTTTGGAGAAGATTAGGTTCACATTTTAATCTTAAACTTATTAAAACAATGTTTTTAAACATCCAAACATGTACTTATTCATATATTCTTATTCAAACTTGTTCAATAACATTCAAATCCTCTACACCATATGAAATCCAAACCCAAATGGATTTCGTGGTAAATAGAGTAAGTTTTCTCACCTAAACTTGATAAATCTGTTCTTTTTTGAATGAAAGCTTGTGTTTTGCCCTTAGATAAATTTTCCCTTCCTCTTCTCCTTAAAAGGGTGGTCGGCCTTGGTGGTTCTTTTGCTTTATTTTTGTGTAATGAATATAAATGAAGAGAATATTATGGTTTCAAATGTAAGGGTTAGCAAGTTTGGCTTCAGTTAATACCACTTTCTACCTTAGACTTATTAACTCCTTAATTCCTTTATTATATCATTCCCTTTCTATTTGTTATACAATTGTCAAAATTAAGTTATATTAATTTTGCTTACTTAATTTGATTAATCTTTTAAATAATTAAATACCCTTTGTGTAATTCCTTTTAATTAAATTTACCAATTATTATTTAATAAATTCAATTTATTAATTAACTCCCTATTTCTTGGCACTCGAAAATATAAAGTGTTCCAAATAGGATTTCACCTAGATGATCTGTAAGCAACTGAACTCGTGTCCAGTACAGTGCTTCAACAAAAGCGACACAAAATTTAGTACTTAAATTGTTTACAAATTAATTAGTGCCGAGTTTGCTCTAGGGGTTCACATAGTTATACTCATTAGCATAATCCTGAATTTAATATATTAATTTATAAATGTCATAAATTGAAATGGAGGAAAGTAATATAAATCTAATATTATTACTTTTATGGAATTCAATTATTTATTTAAAGCCTTAAAGCTAGTTAAAATAATATATAAATGTTATACGTTAATTTTATTGGACAAAATTCAAATAAGTGAAGAATAAAGTGGAGAATATATGAGATATCTTCTAACCTTTTGATGACTATAAACCACACATCTATTCTCCCATTCTCTTCAGACTTTTCAACCCTAAGCCTTCATCTCCACTAGAATTGCTTAAAGCAAATAGCTCGGTCTTATAAGGCAATTTAGGAGGAAAACAGAGAAGGTCTCCAAGAAGGAAGTAGGTCATAGTATATTGTGTTATCGACCACTTAGATTAAGGTAATTAATTGTTTGTTTTATATTGTTTCTTTTTCTTATTACACTTTATAACTTAATTAATAAAAGAAAAAAAATTCATGTGCAATATGCATTATAAATTAAAAGATATGCTACAACCATACATTATTATATATATAAACATATATTATGTATATGTCTATATTTGTTTAAAATGTTTTTTTCATTGTTTAAATTATACTTAATATAATACATAGATAGTTTATATATATATATATATATATATATATATATATCAAATTGTTTTTTACAAGCTAACCGGTTTTCATGGTGGTCCATCCACATTTATCACTCAACTAAAACTTTTAAAGTATAGGAGCAGAGCTAGATTGCTCTATCTGCTAGAAAATACAACCCTATCCCTCATTAGGAAAGGTGGTGTCACTACTAACATTAGACTGATGTGCACCTATAATGTCTAGATACCTACAAAATTACAAGTAAAATTAGGTACGTAGTCCATGAAATCTGCGATGACCCGCACTCAACACCCTTCGAATCCGACACCAAACCACGCGTGTCCGACCCAGAGTGCACAGATTGCAGATAATCATGAGAAAGTAAAGAGATGGTGAGAAGAAAGAGGGAAGAAAGAAGAAGAGAAGAGAAGAAGAATAGAGAAATAGAGCCAAAACAATACAGAATCTCACATCGCAAGAGAATAACATATAATATAGATCAATAATCTTTACAAAGAGAAACTATAATATACATAAATCAGTATCAGAGTACACAATAAGTAATCATCAGCTTGGATAGTTATAATAACCTGTCCTCATAACTGCTGATAATTTACAACAACAACAATAATGCAATGCAATGGAAAAATAATCAGAGACGTGTATACGATATGAAGATCTCCAGCTCGCTTGCTAGCCAAAAGCACCAAATCTAAACCTGTAAATATACTCGGCCCGACCCAAGCATTGTATGGAAAGAATGCCCAGATTAGTCTAACCAACGTGAGAAAACACATGTCAGCTAAATTTATAAAGTTATCGAAACTTTTCCTTTATCAAAACAAAAGGTATCTCGTAAGACCACGTCGCAAATAAATACCGACAAGGTTTTTACCTTACGATAACAAAAACATTTCATATAAAATTCTCTTATGTTATTATATAGTGTCTATTGCACACATAATAAATTAAATAGCTGAAATTGTTACATTATTAAATTCCAGCGTAATAGGTTTACATAAAAAATGGAAGGCACATATTGAATTTTGGATTTCCATATAAATGACTAGGTAAAGGGACTACCTTTTCGAAAACTCGATACACCACTAGAGGGATGTACATATGGTCAAATATCGGGCGCCTAAACCAACATAAGACCATCCTACCCATACTTGGATAGTACCGAATATGTCATCACTCTGGTCATTACCGACCAAAAATCCATGACCACAAGCATACATCAACAATAATCAGATACACGACGCCATAGCGTGTAAAGATATATCTAGAAGAGCGATGACATCTACTAATTAGAGCAACCCATTTTAGCCTTACTGCTTCTATCCTTGTTTCAGTCATTTTCCAGGAAGTGAGGCCAAAGAGGTATGATTACTTTTCACATATCACATATCACATCATCTTTGAATGTCGCATTGTCATTTCCGTTGACTACTAATTGCCTTGCATAAAATACAACCCTTGAGCTCGTACGTCTCAAGGAGGGTGTAAAGCTAAGAGAAGTTGCCTTCTCTGCTACCACGTGATATACATTTGTAAAAAACAACATGAGTGATCTTAGAAATGCAATGTCAGACACTCGTCCATACAAGTTATCCAGGAACGGGATAAACCGAAGGTACTTTCCTACCACATCCTATCGGAAAATCCCTAAGATTAGTAGCGAATAGTCCTTGCATTGGATTTTTCATAACGAAGAGACTACTGCTACTATATGTATATTGGAATTTTAACCCCAAATGATCAACAAGCAGCCCTTCACTATGAAAATCCAAAATATCAATATCGTCGACCAACCTATACAATCGTCGTATAAATGTTGGTCTGAAATGATTTTCAGATAAATCTAATCCCAGTCTCTTCGCACTAACAACGCAAAAGTATTCTCAACCTCACACAGAAACTAAGTCTCTTAGACTTACCACGTCTTCAATTTCCAACTTGCTATCCTTCGGCTAAGAAGGAAGCTCGATAGATTGGAGTAATCACTCCAAACTACAGGAATCAACATTCTCAACACAAGCGATAATTAAGCCTACACAGTCAATTACGTACTAAGTGCACGAGTAATTAGTTTCTACAACAAGTTGAGAAACTTTCTACAATAAGTTGAAAAACTAAAATGGCTAAATTTGATAATTGGTTATTTAACTATCAAAGTAACAAACAAAATCTAGCACATAAGTAGTCACCGAGCATAATTTTATTAATCGTATATAAATCAAATCAGTTTCCAATTATTCACTTCAAAATATCTTTAAAATGATAATATTCACAACCATTTCATTTATTGGATATTTGGAAAACATTTTCATATACTTATTTTATAAGTAAGTTTACAAATTATTATTTTCAAACCATTTAAAATCCCTTTTTATAATATCACTTTCAAAAATATCCATTTTATTTAAGGGATTATTCACTGTCCAAAATCGTGAATATAATTCTCTTAGCCAATTCATTACTTCTACATATTTAATTTAAATGATTATTCACTGTCTAAAATCGTGAATATAAATCCCTTACTAGATTCATTACTTCTACTCATTTAATTTAAAGGGGTATTCACTGTCCAAAATCGTTAATTAATCCTTTTGTAAACTTTCATATTTAACTTATCAAATTAAATTGGTTTCATATTTATAAAACAGTGTTTATAAATTCCATTTATATCTCATTTATATGTCAAAATCCAATTATAAGTTAATTTACTTATAAATCTCTTTTATTTGCAAATTCATTCTTTTTATAACTTCATAAATTTATAAATATTATTTACTTACGAGATTGAACTATAATTTCATTTTAACACTTACAAAACTCGTTTATAATACCATTACCTTTTTATTTATGAAATGCCAATTTTATAAATCTTATATATATAAACCATTTATAATAGTTCAAAATCCCAATTTAACTTATTTTAACGTTTTCATAAATCTTATAAATAAACCATTTATAATTAATTCGAAATTCTCATTCTAACTTATTTTAACAAAATATTTAACTTCATATTTCAAAAATCATATTTTGATTATATTTCACAAAACCATACTTTTATAACATAAAAATAATAACTTTCTATTTATTTAAAATAAATCCATTTCTTTAATCATTCAAGAATTTATTAAAACATATATATATATATATATATATATTCAAAATCACTTTGAAATCCTTTTTAATTTGAAATCATCATTTTAATATTTTAAATTTTCAAAAATATGGCCCAATGCTACAAAAGCAGTAAATAAGAGATTTCACATCAATCATACCAATCATGGCATCCAAACATCATATATCACATGATAACAGCATATATAACAATATTTATAAATAAAACCAATAATGGCAAGGATCCAGTTGGATCCCTCCAACCTGTCACCTACAATAAATATACATATGAGAAAATATGTACAATGTCTGCTTCGAGGTAGACGCGCGTACAAAGGGTCACCTGCTCGTACATGGGAAAGTATAGGGTCTCATCCGCTAAAATACGCGGGAACATATCCAAACCAACCAGTATATATAATACATCATATATCATCCAAACAATCATCAATCAGCATAAAATAAATTTATTCTCATCTATATAAAAATATAAGCGAGACAGAGAGAGTGAGTTTCACTCACTTTGCTTGCAGTCATCGCGATAGCAATTTATTCCAAATAAAATTAAACAAGCGTTTAGTTTTAATCAAAATTTTCATAGCACCAAATCCATCCAAACTAGCTCCATTGCATATTGTTCATGAATACGAACCCAACGCAACTTGTTTCGTCCAATTTCGACCTCGTATGAAGTAGTTATTGCAATTATAAGATTACACTAATTTAAATAGAATTTATTTACAATTTTTTTTATTAAACCTTGAATCTGGGTTGTACGTTTTGAATTGAGAGATCCAGACCGCTCTCCCTTTCCCTTCTTTCTTGTTCCAGTTTAAAAAAACCCATCGGCCGCCATTCTATCCTTGATTTATGCTCCTCCTCCGATCAACTATGCAAGATCGAGCTCCACCATCGTGAAGTGCATACCCGCGCCCACCTCCGACTTGAGCGACGTGAACGGCCCCAGATAGGCTCTAATTTTTATGCTCGAACGCGTAACAAACGCAGCTACTTTTTTGCCACATCGCTGCCCCATTTCAAATCACAACCCTGGATTGCAAGATCACGTGATGCTCTACAATTTTCATTTTAGGATCCAATCTTGAAAACATATGGATTTGGAGATCAGAGGAAGAGAAGTTGGCATGATTCTGGCCATTGATTATAAATGGCGGCTAGGGTTTATTAGTGTTAGGGTTTGTGAAAATGGTGATGTTTGAGGTCCATTTATATAAAATTTCGTGACACTATTCATTCGGGAAATTTTCAAACTCCAATCGAAGCGTATCGCCTGGTGTTTATTATGTTTTACCCCTATTCTGAATACAATGAAATACGTATCGGGAGTCAATTTCATCATATTTGGAAGATAGGTTTTCAAATCGAATTATTTTAATTAAAATTTACTTAAATAAATTTCTACGCGTTTCAGCTTCGCTAAGTAAACCGTACGTCCGATTAACAAGAAATTTAGATGAAACCTATAATAACTCACTATTACCGATCTAATGAAACTGGTTTCTTTGAAATCCATAACCATGTCAAAAATGACTATTTTTACACGTTAATTAATATTAAAATTTCCAATTTCTATAAATTGACTTAAATTTAATTTTAAAAGTTTACTGTCACTATTCTAATCCAAATAGAATTTAAAAAAAAGTTATAAATTATTTTCATCCACACTAAATTCAAAATCAAATTATTTACATAATTTCAAAATCAAATTAACAATTTAATTATCCAAATAAATCACTATATTCAAAATATAAATTATTCAACTTATAAAATTTACTTTTGAATATTTAAAATCAATTAAATATTACAAATTTGAACGACTAAAAAGCTGGGTCATTACAAAATCGCTGGAGTTGATGTAACTTATGTCCCAAGAGCCATCTTCCATCAATAGATTGATCCTCTCGCCTAGCTTTCCTTCTATGGCCAGAATAACGCCATCACCTGACACTTGATAATACAAGCATCGATGCTTACCAACCTAGCTTGAAATGAATATGATATAGTAACGCTTAGAAGGGTTGTGATGCTTCTCAGTCTCATCGTGTTGTCATGAATGCTCAGTAGAGATCTAAGAGATGGACGGATGGTTAGAAATAATTAATTTGTGATCTAGAGTGTTAAGTGGAATGTTTTGTTAGAACATCCATCCCATGGTTTCAATGACAACAACTATACAATCACATATATTATATATGTTATCAATATTACAGGTATATACTACAAGAGAACATCATGCTCAAAGATATTGGGACTCAAAGACAAACAAAGACTTATGAAACATGCTATGATTAGTAAGGTTATACTAGTGTATTAAAAGTCTTAGATAAACATTGTAAGGTCTCCTTAGGTATATATGCATCCACGAATTCATATACAGCACTAAAAATAATCAACATTGGTATTGAATACGTTTACAATCTGAAAATGCCATCCATAGGAAATGCCACAAACGTCTGCGAATAGTTTCTGGAAATTCTTTCCTGAAGCCATGGACGACTGTGAAAAATTCATAGACATCTATCATCTGGCAACTGCTCTAATCTGAAAGGATATTTCATTTCATATTGAATAATTACATCTCTTCTTTAACAGTTGCAGCCATTAAAACAAATAGAATTTGTTTAACAGTAACAACTCCTCATGTGCATCTCTTTAAACCTATAAATACTTTAAAGATTGAGAATTGTACATAATTTATTCTCTTGATTTCTTATTAACTTTCTATTTACAAACTACTTCCTATAACTCAAAGAATTCATATTCATGAACTCAATGGAGATCCTAGAAAGAATTATACTATCGGTCAAAATCCGTGTTATTTGGAACATATGATTGTTAGAGAATCACTTTTTATTAGCCTGCTCCTCCAGGCGAAGTGAGGCTTATTTGGTCAAAGGAAATACCGAAGGGGAGCTTCATGATTGGATGTAGGATGGGAGGTCTGAAGCAGTATAAAATATTTTGTGTGCTTGCTTTTATTATCTATCTTATTTATACTCTGTTAATTTACTCTGCTTAGTATAATTATTAGTACATCCTCTCACATCAATTAAATACTATGAGTATGAAAAAATTTCATATGAATAAGGATTGTTTATGGCTCAATAATGATAAAAAGAAAAGCAAGTCTGAAAAATTAAAGAAAAAGAAAAGAGCTTTTTAAGTACATTGGACGATTCGGATTCATCTTCTTCATCTAATAGTGTAATGAAAGCGACTCGAAACAAGCGAATTTGTGTTTTATTGCTAACATTGATGAGGTATGTCTTGAACTTACTTACGGTGAAATAATGGAAATTAGCATTGAATTAGATGATAAATATAGTGAATTGAAAAAAATTAAACAAGGAATATGTAGGAAAGTTAACTAGAGTAGAATTAAAAATTGGATTATTGAAAGATGAGAAAACAATCTTAGAAGAAGAATTAGAAATTACTCTGCAATATTATTGTCTTAAAATGACATCTTATTACATGATTTAGAAAATTATAAGTTAGAAAAAGTTAATCTTAGAAAAGAAAAATTAGAAATACAAGCAAGTTTAGATTATAGTAATATTGAAATTTGTTATCTTAAAAGTAAGTTAGATAATATAACAAATAATGTGACAAAATTCAACAAAGGAAAACAAAATTTAGAAACTTTGATTACAGTATTTAAACCTATTGGAAATCGAGATGGATTAGGTTTTAAAAGTAAACAAAAGTCAAAGAATTATAACACATTATACACCAAATTCAAAAAGCCAAAGTTAGAAGCTACGATTAAGAATTCATACACAAGTATGGTCAAAATATGGTTTCCTAAAAAAATAAACTAATTAGACAAAAGTATATTGATGAATATCTAAAGAAAGTTGTATATAACAATAATTACATTTCTAAAGGAAACAAATCCTCGTGGATTTGGCTACCTTCTTCCATTAACACGTAGAACCCTAAACAAAGAATGTTGGTACAAATTAAAATTTTCTTATTATGCAGGTACCCAAAATTAAAATTAAAAGTATCAATCAGAAAATAATTAAGTCAAATGAGTCAAGTTGAATTTGTATCAAATTTTGAACCTAAAAATTATAAAAAAGCATCAACAGACGAATTTTGGATTATTGCAATGCAAGAAGAACTTAATCAATTTCAAAGAAATGATATATGAGAACTTGTACCGAGCCAAATGATAATTCGGTAATTGGAACAAAATGGGTTTCCAAAAATTAAGCGAATGAAAATGGAAACATTGTTCAAAATAAAACAAGATTAGTAGCTCAAGAATATAATCAAGAAGGAATTGATTATGAAGAGTGTGACGACCCGAAATTTTTAAGCAATTGAAATTGGATTATTCAATTGATTTTGAATATTTGAATGTTACTTTTTAACTTGAATTCAAATATCACCAATGACTTGATTATTAAATTATTGAATTATATAGTTTAAACATGGAATCGTATAATTTGAAATTGGATAAAACGCTGAATCTGGAGTTTCAAGCCTGTTAAAAAAAAATTCGAAGGCTTATAAAATTTATATTGATAGCACCGAAGGTAGTGAAAGTGCTAAACTTGAATTTGTAAGTGTTTTGATCGGTTCTGAAATTTATATCGTTTATATTTGAATTTAAAAATAGCCTTCCGAGGCACAGTCTCGGATTTCGACGAAACCAGTTCCATTGGGTCCGTAATATTGAATTATTATCGGATTTCAAATCTCGTATTGATCGGAGTTAGTGTGTGAGTGTACGGTATATAAACGCGCTGAAAATCTAATTGATATTAATCCAATCTTCTCTTATACGCCACTCCTTTCCATTTTAATTCGTTCCATCCTTATCTTCTATTGTACGCTTCTCGTTCCTTCTAAAATTTGCCTGTTCCTTCTTCGTCCAGTTAATTCAACTTCCAGTCAAAAATCAAACGAAGAGAAAAAATATAATCATCTCGTTCAAAAAACAAAATAATGGCCGAAGCCTGGGGAAACCACAAATCAACGTTCGAACGAACAAATTAAGCAACGAAATCTTTAATTGGTCGACCCTGTAGACTTCTTTCATTCCCTTCTCAAATCTAAATTCGCGGCCCTCTCCTCATCCCCAATTTCAATTTATAAAAGCCGACGCATTGAAATCGAAATCAAGTTCGAATTTTTTTTGGCCGAATTCTTTTTTTTTCTGTTCAAAACCCAATCAACTAGAATTCAAAAGCAAATCCCTCCTTCCCCTAAAGAGATTCGCAAATCGACATCGGCAATAATAAAATGGCGACCGAGGTTGAGGAAATCGATTCGAGTTTCGAGTGTAGGCGTGGTCGCGAGTTGTTTTTGTTTTCATCTTGAAGTCGCGACAAATCTATGAACCTGGGAGGGACGCTCGCGAGCAACGCTTAGGGTTTCGTGAGTAATTTCGATAGAGGCCAGGTTCGTCGCGATTTTTAATGGCAGGAGCGGCATCAGAGTGGAAGGCTGGAGGGGTCGAGCAGTGAGCTGGGCTGGTTCTTGGGTCAAGGTGGTGGTGAATTCGCATGATGGGACCGCGATGGTGATTCTAGCTGTGGCGTATCGTGAGGTATATCTAATTTTTTTTCATCTCAAATTTACATATATCTATATAGGATATGTATTGGAAGGAAAATATATATACGGAATATATACGTAATCCAGTTTGAAATATACAGTAAGTATAAGGTAACTTGTTTTTAAAAAAAAATTAATGTGAGATAAACATTCATAGATTTAGAAATATATATATACATACTTTAATTTACTGGTTGATTAAATTATATACATATATGCATACAGCGAAATATGGAATAGTATATATACGGATAAGATTTAGAAAGTTAAAAAATTTAAACAGTAATGTAGATTTTTATATAAGTATTCGTGTTTTCTAAAACTAATTTGTTAAACGAAAAGTAGTTTAAGTAAAATTGTTGTTAATTAAATTTAATTTATCAACTGGAAATTTATTTATTCGATTGTACAAATATTAATAAAATCATATAATGTGTATTCAAGGTCTGGAATCGTGAAGAAAACAACTGGGTTAGGTTTGATTTGCAAAATAAAAAGCAAAGGTGAGTTAATCTCACTCAGTTAAATTTAAATTTAAATAATTAAATTTAAATAATTGTTTGAATGGCTGAATTGATTGATGTGATATAGTATGATATTTTGGAATTGACATATTATATTGTGCTAACATTTGTGGATGCAGGGAAAACAGGTTGGAGGGATCCAACTGGATCCCTCAACATTTATTTAAATTGTTTAATACCCTCTGTTGTGATTATTTTATATTCTGTGATGAATATTATTGGTATTATTGATAATTGGTATATTGAATGTTATGGTTCGATTTGATATAATTGGGAATAATGAATTACCAAAAATATATAAATTGAATCTTGGAAAAAGAGAATTAAAGAAGTGAAATTGTAAGTAAAATAATTATAGCAAATTTTGAATAAATTAAGAATGAAGTAAAAAGGAATGAAAGTGATATTAAATATTAACTAATAAATAACTTCGAGTATGAAAAGAATTTTGAACAAAATAGAAATGAATGAATTGCAAACTCAAACGATATCAATTAAAGGAATTAAGAATTATTCTAGAATTTAAGTTTAAAATTATTTTAAAGAATAAAAAAAAGGGTTATCTGAGGAATCTAAAACTTGTATTTTCAGTTAAAGTATGATAAATAATAAATAAGGAATAAAATCTGAAATTAATGGATTTTGAGATAAAATGGAGTAAATTGGAAATCAATTTGGAAATTGATTCAAGTGTTTGAAATTGGAAATTCAAAGATGAATGTGAAGAGAAGTATATTTCCTTGGATAGCCAAGTAGGTTTTCAAAGTAATTTTTTTATATAAGTTAAAAGCTTTATGTTGTTTTACGAAGTATGTTTTAGAAAATTTATTATTTTAAGTATTTAAATTCTAAAGTAAATATTTTGCAAATCTATTATCGTAATAATTATTTAAAAGGTGACTTAGTATTTTGTTTCAAAAAGTGAAAACCTGGTTTTATATTTTATAAAGTAACTTTACTTTCAATAATCATATAGTATGTATTTTAGTAAATTATTGAAGTAGTTTTTAAAATGAATGTTTTAAAATATATTTCAAAGTAAAGTGTTTTTTTTAATTATTTTAAAAATCTTAAGTTTTGTGCTTGGCGATTTTAGTGGAAATAGAAACTATTTGGGAAATTGATTCTGAGAAAGGAAGATAGTTTTAAAACTGTTTTCAAAAGGGTTTGAAAAGTGGAAGTATATCTTGTGAAGATATTTTTGAGGGTAATAAATAATTCGGGAAAATTATTTATTGGTTGATGGTTGATTGTGAATATTAATTGATAGTTAAATAACCGACTATCAATATTAGCCAACTGCGTTGATCGTTTCGAAGAGACCGGGATCAAGATTTATTTATCGAAAACCACTTCGATCCGGTTTGTACGTTTCGTGAAAACGATTTTGGATTCGAAGATGGAGCAGTGAAGTGCAAGGGCTAATCGCTACTAATCCTGAGGATATTTCCAAAATGGATGTAGTAGGAATAGTGCCTTCGGTTCTGTTCGAACCCGGGACGGACTTGTATGGATGAATGCTTGCGAAACATCGTCAGGTGGACGATGGGCATTCTAAGGGATATGTTCTATAAAGGTAACGCTTAGCCTCAAGCCTCATCAAATGGGAATGACTGAAAATCAGGGGTTATGCAGCAAGGCTAGGTGGGTAGCACCCAAGCAGGGTGAGGTCATTCCAGTCTAGATGTCCCTTTTATTTTCGGCTTAGTGGTGCGGTTTCTGATCCCAACCGCGGGGTGATCTCACTCGGGACTGTCCAGTAAGGGATGGTTCCGGCCTTGTGTTGCAGGGGATGAAGGGAGTAATCCTCGGTACGGTGATCTAGGCCCCGTACTGTGACAGGTGGTACCCCAGTGCCTAGTCATTGATGGAAATCCATTTTCCCTACGAGCCTTGTACGAGTTTTGTTTGTATTACCTACTTTTGTGGCTAGTAGCTGGAATTTAATAATGTAAAAATTTCGGCTATTTATAAGTACTTGTATATAGACCCTATTATAATATCAGAGGATTTCTATAAAAATTGCTTTAGCTATCGTAAGGTAAAAACCCGACATGTTTATTTGTGGCGTGGTCTTACGAGATGCTTTTGTTTTTCAAAGGATTTTTGAAACTTTAATAATCAATTGGGTGTGATTTTCTCACGCTGGTATTCCAGACTGACTCGGGTATTATTTAACTGTAATGCTCGGGTCAGACCGAGTACTATAGAATACAGGATATGATGCTGTGGAGCTCAGGAGACGAGCAGGATGACGATACGTATTCTCGTACTTGTATATATATATTTCCGCTGTGTTGGGTTGTTGTGTATCTTGAGTTGATGTGTATCCATTGTATGATATTGATGTTGAGCTGTGATTGATGTACTCTGATGATGTAATATATAAACAGAGATATTTGATTTTGAGTAAAGATTATTTATTATCTATTATATTTTATTCCGCTGCGATGGTTAGATTCTGATGTTGATTTTGTTTTCTCTTCTTCTACCTCTTCTTTTAAACCCAAATGGTTCGTATTTCTGTGCAACTTGAGTTGATTGTTGTAGAATAGTGTTAACTCAAGGGGTACGGATTTGCGGGTCGTTACAAAGAGACATCTGCGCTGGTAGCACATCTCAAAGCAATGTGAACATTACGTGTTTTGGCATGTCATCATAATTTTAAACTTTTTCAATTGGACATAAAAAGTGCTTCTCTAAATGGCTTTATAAAAGAAAGGGTTTATGTTGAACAACCTCCACTATTTGTTTATGAGAAATATCCTGAACATGTATTTAAACTCAAAAAGGCTTTATATGGATTAAAACAAGCACCTTATGCTTGGTATGAAATTAAAAACTCATTTACGAAATTCCAATTTTCAAATTGGTAAAATATACTATACTTTATTTATAAAATGAGAAAACAATAACATATTAGTTGTACAAATATATGATCACACGTTATATTTGGACCAACTAATGAAAAATAGTGTAATGAATTTTCTGACATTATGAAAAATGAATTTGAAATGTCATATGTGGGTGAATTAAACTACTTTTTTGGGTTTGCGAATATGACAACTAGAAAATGGAATTTTTATAAATCAAGAAAAATAATATAGAGATTTATTAAAAACGCTTTGGAATGGAAAATATCTCATGTAAACCGACTCCGATGAGTACTACTATTTAGATAAAGATGAAAGAAAAGATTTCGATCAAAAATTATATCGAAGTATGATAGGATCTCTGTTATACTTAACGGCTAGTAGACCGGATATTATAACGAGCGTATGTTTAGTGTAAGATTTTAAGCACAACCTAAGGAGTCACATCATCGAGCGGTTAAAAGGATTCTACGAAACTTAACCCACACCAATGAATACAGACTTTTCCATCCTAAAGGCAGCTCTTTCGAATTCATATCATATAGTGATGCAGATTTTGGGGGTTGCAAGACGGATATAAAAAGTACGAGTGGCACATGTCATTTCATTGGTCAATCTCTGGTTTTGTGGTTTAATAAATAGAAAAATTATGTCTCTCTCTCAGCATGTGAAGCCGAGTATATATCGGCACCCTTAGCCTATGCACAAGTAATATATATGCCACATACTCTTTAAGATGTCGGTAAAATCATAACAAATTCTACTATATGTTATGATCATAGTAGTGCTTTAAATTTATCAAAAAATCCTATTAATCATTCTCGAACAAAACACATTGATATTCGTCGCCATTCTTAAGAGATAATGTTGCAAAGGAATTGTATCACTTGAATTTGTAAATACCGAAACTCAAATTGTGGATATTTATACCAAAAACCATTGAGCGAACTAACATTTATAAAACTAAGACGAGACCTAGGAATTTGTTCTTACAATAAACTAGTAAACTAATATATATGTATATAATTTATATAACTCAAATAAGATGCATGAAATAATTTTATAAAATTGTTTACAAATAATTCTCATCTCTATAAAAACTAGCTAACTTCTGTTCAATTTCTATGATTAAAATTTCACTACCCTAACAAATAAACATCCAGAAATAGTAAACAACTTTTATATAAAGAAATTCTTTTGCAAACTAAATGCAAATATGTTTACCAACCTCTGTTTACAAATAAATTGAAGACAATGTCTTCTGATCACGACTCCACTTATTCGACTATCAACTTTAGCTCACCTTCATCGAATTGCACCTACGTATCACCACTTAAGTCCACACCTCCATCAATTCGACCAGCCTCTCTAAAAATTATTGCATCACCTACGTATCATGTTGGATTTTCTCCTAAGGAAAAGAAAGCCAAACGGTCAATTGATCTAGAACCGACATCTCTCAACACAAAAGTTGATGCAATATATCACTATCAACAAGAAATGACAGGAGTTCAATAAGAAATGTATTATAAGCAACAACGTCAAGGATCTCATCTTAACTTTCTCGAAAAATGTATTCTAGCAATTTATGGTCATTCACCAACAAAAAATTGCATACATCAAAAATCTCCTCGTTTACAAGAAACTCTTGTAAAAACTTGTAACACTACTCCAAGAAATTTATGCAAGCCAGAATCATCAAACCAAGACTAGATTGATACTCAAGCTCGCCCAAGTTGGTCTCCACTAAGGCCGTTAGTTGAAGAAACAAAGGTTGAGCCGAATTCATGGGACTTACAACAAACTACAAAGTCTGACCCCTCTAGCAAAAACTAAGATTACTATAGCATTTTCCAAAAGACCGCCTCCAATCATATCGCTGGCACAGTGGACCATGAAGCAGAAAAAAAATGTATTCAGGTCCTCAACCTCCTCCTGCTCCTCAACTAACTCATTCATCTCGTCATTCATAGCAACCTAGCTCCTCTAGTCATGCTACTGAAAAATATTTCGATTCGGAAATTTAGGAAGCTCGCATTGAACCAATACAAAATGAATCCATCCATGATTTAACGCCTAGAAATCAAACAATCATGGTCAACCAGCAGGCTTTGAACAATAAAATGACTAGTTTGGAACAATATTTTTCAACAAGAACGACAAAGATGGAAAAAAAACTTTAGGAAAAGTCGTGTCCACTTTAGGAAAAGTGATGAGAAAAGTACATGGCATACCATCTTCTCGGTCATCATCTTCTCCTTCGCATATACCACCTCCTCGAACACAAACACCAATCTATCATGCTTATAACTCTCATAAAGGAACTTCTCAAGACAAAGGCAAAACTATTGAGCAAGACAACCTGAAGAGGAGGAGGAAGATAGTGATGATATGCCCTAGTCCAACCCTGACCAATCTCAACATCAACATTGCATGGCTTTCCCAAGGCTTTCAATTCAACAAAATGAAGAATTTAATGACCAGACTCAATGGCCAACTGAATACGAACAAGATCCATCCGCAGACTAGGAACATTATGAAAATTATAGCGGATTGTCCTATTCTTCACACCGGTATAACTAGCTTCATTCATTTTCTCTTTCCTTTCTTTTCTGAACTATGCTATCAAAATTTTATTTCATTTTGTATCACTTTTATCTCTTGTTAAAACTCATGTTTTTTCTTCTTAACTTATCTTATGCTCTATTTTTTGTTTGACATGTTTATGTTTATATACTTATTTTATATAATTTCTTTTCTTCTGTTTTGATAATGACAAAGAGGGAGAAATATATGCATATAAACAAGGGAGACAAAATTAAGGGGGAGTTATTTTATATAACTAACGATTGTATAGTTGTCATCATCAAAAAGTGGGAGAATGTTGAAACCTCCATTCTATGGTTTCAATGACAACAATTATACAATCGCATATATTATATATCTTATCCAAATTACATGTATATACTAGATGTGCACATAAATGTGCATATTTTTACCACCATATTTATTCTATTTAAATTAAATAAATGATTATATTGGGTATTTTAACTTGTTTTAACCAAAATCCATATTAATTCCAAATTGTCACAAACCCATCTTCATATAGGGGCAAAACGGTCATTTGTGTGCATGCATTTCTTTGAGAAATTTAATTGGAAATTTATATATATTTGTGTATGAATTTGATCTCAAATAGGAGTGGGTTCGTGAAGACACATGCATGCATAAAATGAATAAAAAAGAATGAAGATGGAAATAATTCAAAGTGAAGAACATAAAGGACCCCACTTACCCACCTACCTTAATTTACAATTAGAGGCTAATGAATATGATATTGGAATTAATGGCTTCATGTACACTTAAATGATGATTAGTAGAAGCTAATGATTACTTGGCCTCCACACTACCTCAAGGGCATTTTGGCATTCCCCAATTATGGATTAGGGTTTCATGGTTGTATGAATAACCTATTATGTTAGTGTAACCTCTCTTCCTTAGTCTCTCTTTAGTTTAGTTTAGGCTCAAAATAAAAAGACAAGCTCTCTTTCTCTTTTTATGGCTACTTAGCCATTTTTACTTCATGTATTTTTCCTTTCTTTTATGCAATATTAATTAGTGTTTTATTTTACTTACGTGCTTTCTTTCTTTCATGCTAATAGTGTAGATTTTATTTTCATGCAAAGTAGATTAGTTTTAATTTTCGTTAATTAGCTTCTCTTTTCCATTAGCTTTCATTTTCTTTTCTTTTTGCGTTCATGTTTCTAGCTACATTTGTTAATCAAATGACAGATATGAGAGGCTAAACCCCTTCAATTTAGGGGTAATGAAGCCTCTAATCATGTAGCTTCAACATTTTGAAATTATTTCTCTCTTTTTGTGCTTAATGGAAGAATGAATGTTGATGTGATTTATCGTTTTATGTTGAATTTGATAGTCTATGTTGTTCATAACAAATAGGCTATGCTTAAACAATCACAAATAAAAAAATTGCACCTTCATCTAAATATGACTATGGCAAAGAAGTGAATGTTGAAATTGAAATTTAATAGTCTATATTTCTAATTAATAGTTAATAGACCATACTTGTGACGACCCGAACTTGATGTCCGACAAACAACATCAAATTCGTATCGCCGGAGCTTGCAACAACATTAGATGATAAATAACACGGCGGAAATAAAAGATGATATCACTGATACAACATGAATACAATATCTGATACATCAATTTTATACAATGATAATCATCAACATCAGAGAATATATATAACAAAAATACAGCGGAACACGACACAATTGAGGTAAGTCTTCAAAAGAAACTAATACTGGAACTCCAATCCAAAACTCCAAAGACAAAGCTCCAAAACTTCAAGCTCGATCCACCATCAAAGTTGCACAAAGCTAAGTAAGGTCAGCCAGTGCACTCCAAAGACTCCAAATTGTATCAATAGAAAGCTAAAGGCTACCAAAACGATATCTACCACTGACTATCTGACAAACCAAACTCTAGACTGCCCGTGTGAAAAATTATGGGCACCTAGAGTTTAGGAAGGGAACAATAAACTCCAGGTCAGTCGGGGGACTAGTGTAAGCAAACAAAAACATTTGGTCTTTAAAAACAATCAAAAGATTTTAAATTTGAAATCTGCAATGCTTTTTGGAAAATGAAACTACTATAAGGCCTCCCGGCACACACACCATGCAATCGCACACTTGGGGGAGATTTCTCCTTATGATAGTCAAATATGCTTACTACGAAAAAATCCTTTTTGATATTATTATTAGTACATAGTGGAAAACATTTCGAAAATATAATATTAATCCTAGCCAATATAGGTACCATTATACTATGCCTACTATAGCTACCACCTGAGGTGGCAGGTAATACAATTACAATCGTAAAGGGCTCGTATTGGATGATTGGATTTCCAACAAATGGTCAGGCTAAAGAACTTCCTATTGCCATATGGGAACGCCTTTGGAGGGACGCCCCGAGAACCTACCCGGCTCTCTGCCAACACAAGGCCGGTTACCCCTTTTCTGGGGAGTTAAACCTAAGATATGCCACCCCCGGTCGTTTGCGACCTTTATCCGAGGATCCTCTACACCAACAACATCACACAGTAATAAATATACTACAATGTCCACATGAGTAAGTATCTGGGCTCCAAACCATGATACTACCCTTTTCCAGAAGGAATGGTCATACCCTAGGGGAGCTACCCCCGAAACCTTGTCGCATCTTTCCTGTTTCGACCATTACCGGTTTGTGAGGCTCGATGAGGTCTCGTCCACAAAGCTACGCTTTTTCACAAAGCCATGCTTTGATCAACAAATGATCAGCAGCACTTCATATGCCACATTACCAAATTGGGAATGTATCACTAGTAACCATCAACTACATAACCTCTGAGCTCGTACATCTTAGAGAAGGGTGTTAAGCGAAGAGAATAAATCTCCGCCACCAAACAGAAATGTATTTGATAAAAACCAGCTTTACATCACAAAGTGTAACGTTAGACACACATCCAAGTCTGTTCCAGGTTCGAGCAGAACCGAAGAAATTTCGAAGAAGCCCTTGCAATCCGGGTATTCACAATCTCGATCGGACTTCCCATCACTTAGGGAATCTCTATACCATAGCCACTCAGTGCAGAGACAATCGATAGGTAATCCTATCGTTCTCGCAAATACCCGGTCTTCACCGTCGGTCTTCAAATGCTATCAATAACGATGTATCATTATTCGGAATGGGTTATATGACCCAAGGTCCTCTCCCGGCTAAACCGAATAATGAGCGTAAAATTTAAAAACATATGGATATGGAATTTCAGTTAAGTCACAACCTTAAAATTCAAACTTTCTTTTAAACAGTTTAAACAAATTACCATTTCAAATTTTTTAAACAAGAAGATTCATTTCACAAAGTTCACCCAGTTTCACAAAGATCCATTCACGAATTTCAAAACAATCTCCATTTTAATTGGATTAACTCTTTTAATCTTTAATCAAAGATTTAACTTATAGCTTTTAAAACCGCTTCCAAAGATTCATTCATAACTTGGAAAACCGTTTTCAATTCAAACTTGAAATTCCTATAATACAAATTGGAAATTCATTTTCTTATATGAAAGCTTTTATTATTTGGAAACAAACAGTTTTCATTTTGGAAAAATCCGATTTCATTTATACAGGTTAAAATCTTTGGGTTAATTTAAATTCCCAAAGCAATACTTTCTAAAATGGTTTAAATTCATGTAAACTTGTATAACCATTTTAAAATCATAAGTTCTCAACATAGAATTCAATTTCAAATTTTGAATTCAAATTTAAATCAAATTCAAAACTAAATTAAGTTATTCAAAAATAACTTTTATCTTTGAAATTCTTTTTCAAAAGTTTTTTCACTTTAAATCTGATCTATTTCCAAAACCGTTTGATTTAAAAATTCAATTTTAAAACTATTTTAAAAATCTATGACTTAACCAATTTCCATGTGCAATCCATATTTGTGTGTATATAGTGTAGTCCAGGGGGTTTTACACAATAGTGAACAACATCAATCATCACAGATTCAATCATATCAATATCGATAAGTGGTATAACCCATAACGCTTATCTTCATTCACAGATTCGTAGATAAAATAAATTTATCAATTACAAAGATTCATCATTACGATTCGATGTGGGTTTCGGATAACCAACTGGAATCCGACTTCCTGTCGCATCGAAATTCAAATGTCGTTTTACGGGCCAAGGGGTTTTCATATTCATACAACAGTATATACATCACAAATATAACAGCTCAGCACAAAGCATTACATAGCATCACATCACATATCAAATGTATCAATCCATCACACAGCATTTAATAGAATATAGTCATCCATAAGTAAAGCTAATTAAAATGTCTGATTAATCTAAACCAGAATCATTTGTCTATGGATAATTCCTAGTCAAGGTTAATTATTAATTAATTAATTTCAAACATTTAATTCATTATTCTTTAATTCATCATTAATTACCCTTTAATTAAAAATTAATCCTTAATTAATTATTATTAATTAATTACAATAATTAATTAATCCTCAATTAAGATTTATTTCTCAATCACTTTAAATTAATTAACTTTTAATCAATTATTCTTAATTAATTACCTTAATTAATTAACCACATTAATTAATTATTCATTAAAGTAATTAACCCTTAATATTTGATAAATCAATCTTTAATCTTTAATTATCTACTCTTAAGTACTTTCACTACGTAATTATTATTTTTATTTAATCATCCATTAATTACTTGATTAATTAACTTGAATTATTAATTAATTACTTTAATTACTTTCATTAAGTAATTCACTTCAAATAATAATTTCCCTTTAACAAATATGTTAACTTAAACTTTGAAAGTTAATTAACCATTTTAAAACATCCTTTATAATAATTATTCTTAATTATTAATAAATTAATCTTAATTATAAATTATTAATTACTTGATCATCATTAATAGTATAAATTAACTTACTTTTAAGTTAAAAATTTAAAACATTTAATTTATTCCTAAATCACTCTATTAAGTTTTATTTAAAATAACTTGCTAAAAATATAAGTTTAAAACTTAATTGTTTTAAAGATCCTTTGTTTCAAAACCCTTAGTTTATACCCTCTAACTTAACAATAAAATCATCATTTATAAAAGAAATAATTTTAGAAATTTATTTAACTAATTTGTTAAAATTTTAAAACTTGGAAACATAAAACACCAGGCAACTCAAGTGAAACCCGAGCTAGAGGCAGTTGTACCTGAGGCTCCCTTCGAGTCAGGCTTCAAAACCCTCGAGTTTCTCCCTTCCTTCTTTCCCTTTTTTATGCTTTGTTTAAATTTTAAATTTAAATCTGCTGCATGTTGAAACACTCACGCGAAACCCCGAAGACACACTCGAGACCACCCTAAGTCAACAAGCCCTTCACTTCGGGTTTTCCCCCATGCAATCTTCTCCAACCAACCAAAACAACCCAGATACACTCATCACCTCGTGCACATGCACCTCTGCCGCGATCACCTCCGGCCATCGTCGCCATCACTGACAAATCACTGACCATCTCCACCCCCGATCTCAACCACCAAAAACCCAAAGCAAGTTCGAAATCAAAATCGAGCTATCAGCATCGAACTGGAAACCAACCCAGTTCACCCAAATTCACTTCGCGTGGCCACCTTTGGCCACCGGAGGTCTTGCAATCACCCTCCACGGTTGCTCCACCATACCACTCATCTTTTCTCGAAGTCCGGTCTACTCCGGTTCGCCCACGAATTCCCAAATCGATCGCGTTGCCACCCATACACACCCGGCCCTTAAACCCTAAAATGTCGTCTCTAGCCAAAGCAACGCCCTAAAAATTCGAGCACCATTTTTTCCATGATCCTCCCACCTCACTCCTCCTTCAGGCTCAAGCACGTCATACCGCTCGTCGCCATTCAACGGCAGGCGACCAAAATGTCCAAAACGTTCATCTCAGAAATTTAAATCGAATACCGAATTAGAAATCCTGAAATGTAGACTAAAAATCATGATTTTTGTTCACGAATCCATTCATGCAATTCAAAACAGGAATTAAATTGGTTGATTTTTAACATATATATGTATTTTCACTGTTATTCCCAATATAAAAAAATTTGTTGAATTTAAATTCCTGAAACTATTTTCAAAATCATCTTTATACTTAAACAAACAATTTTCATTTAAATATCAAAGGATAATATCGACTCGATTAAGAGATTTTTGAATTCTTGAAGTTTACTTGTGCCTGTAACAAAGAACAGAAACTGATTTCTTCTAGTTTTCCAGATATGCACTGATCAATATAATCAAATATCCACACAGTCATGCATGCACAATCACAAACATACAACAACTTCAAAAATATATGAGAGTTTAAAGGTTTGCTCACCTGACTTCTAAGTTTGAACAGAGGAAGTTGAATACTGGAAAAAATACTGAAGCTTGATGCTTTGAAGGTTGTACTCTGATTTGTGTTTTAAAACTGTAATGATTTGAACAGATCTGGACTTGGTTGTTTGAATTAGCTAACTTTGCTTCAAAGTCGAATTTGTTTGGTCTAGATTCATAGCTTCAGGTTGAAGTTGAAGCCTTACATTGATTTCTTTGCTCCGGTTTGATTTGTTTTCCAGGTTTTTATTTTGTTTTCTCAGGTTCAAACTTAGCTTCTCAAGCTTTGATCTTTACTCTAGAATTGAACTAAAGCTTTTTGTTCTGGTTTTTAAATTTTTTGAATGAGGAAATTTTGAATTTTCTTGAGTTGAAGATTATTTTGTTTCTTCCCTTCAGGTTTGAGAAGAATGAACACAACCTGATCTTTTAACTCTCTTTTTTCTGGTTTCTTATTTCAGGTTGAGAAGTTGAATGGCTTGGTTATTATTATTACTTTTCTCTTTTTTTTCAAAAGTTGAATTCCACTTGTCCATTTTACTTACACTTGTACTATTATCCCCTTGCATGTTTTACACTTTTTTCATGTAGAGAAAATTGTGTTTATAGCCTTAGTTCCAATTATTTTGTAAATTTTTATTTAACCCTTCAGCAAATAAACTTCCACATCTTAACATATGTCTTAAAAAATTTTTAAATTGATTATGTTTTCCTTTATATTTATATTTATATTTACATAAATAAATTTTTGTCTCCATTGTTTTTCACATTCAAAGTTTAATTTAGTTCAACATATTTATATACATATATTTTATACATTTTACATTCATACATTGTTTAATATTTATTTTTGTACAACTTTTTTTAAAAAAGAAAAGAATGATTTAAAAGTTTTGGTTTTATATTAACAAATGATCACTTTTATTTATAAAAGTATATATATAAGAGGATTAAATCTTAAAAATAAATCCTTTTGATAATTAGTACATTAATTCTTTGAAGATTAATACATTTTCCAAATATATTTTAAATTTTAGAAAACAAACCATCGTTAACTTTTTATTAATCTCAAACTTTTAATTTCTATTTTATTTTTAATACATTTATTTATTTTTATTTTTTTAAAATCCAATCTTATTTATAAAATTACTGATCCTTAAATTTTAAACCAAATTGTACTTTATTTTTTTAATAGATTATATTTTAAAATTCAATATTTGTTTATAAAATACTTACTCTTATATTTCAAATCAAATTGCTACTTGTAATCTAAATTTTATTTATTTATTCTAGAAATTTTCTAATTAATTCATAAATAAATTCACAATTTAGTTCCAAAATTAAATTAATTGTCAAATTAATCTTCGTTGATTTTCAGGAATGTTACAATACTTAAAATAGATTTTGCTTTCAACTTGTTGTCATTTTTCGTGAGAGTTTAAAAGTGGTTTAAATGGTGTGTTATAGTTTGATGACTTATGTTGAGCTAATTTATAGCACAAATGGGTCATACTTATGATAAGCACATCAATTAAACTTACTAATGACTAAAAAAAGAGATAATAATTTCATGTTTTGTTGAACTATACGATAGAGAGAGTGGAATTATCTCTAAATTGTCATTTATTCTCATATTTTTCTCACTTTCTTTTTGAAACTTTTCTCATTTTTTAGCTAATCACACTCTTCAACTTTGGTTTAATTTGATTGAATAGATTTTTAAAATCACAATTCCCAACGGATCGACCCGTACTCGCGACGTACTTCAATAGTACGTCGTGCGCTTGCGGTTATTTTAGTTTGAAAATTTTCGACTATTTTCAAACTCGATAGAAAATTAGCCAATTAACAATACTACAAGTAATCATCATGCTCGAATGTATTGGGACTCGAATAAAAAAAACAAAGACTTATGGACCATGCTATGATTAGTAAGGTTATACTAGTGTATTAAGAGTCATAGATAAACATTGTAAGATCTCCTTGAATATATATGCACACATGAATTCATATATATATATATATAATTATCACTAAAAACATTCAACATTGGCATTGAAAACTTTTATAATCTGAAAATGCCATCCACGGACGTCTATGGAAAAGCCACGGATGTCTATGAATAGTTTCTGAATATTCGTTCTCTTATTCAATGGTTGCATCCATTAAAACAAATAGAATTTGTTTAATAGTAATAATTCCTCTCTACATCTCTTTAAACTTATAAATACTTCAAAGATTGAGAATTGTACATAATCTATTCTCTTGATTTCTTATTAACTTTGTATTTTTAAATCTGTGCATCTCTTGCTTACATGGTCTCAATCTATCATAATCAAAATACCATTTTGGTTAAACTACTTCCTACAACTCAAAATTTTCACATTCACATACTCAAAGGGGAACATAGGAAGAATTGTAGTATTAGTCAAAATCTATGTTATTTGGAACACGTGATTGTCAGAGAATTACTTTTATATTAGCCTATTCCTCCGGGCGAAGTGATGGTTGTTTGGTCAAAGGAAATATTGAAGGGAAACTTCGGGGCTGTATGTAGGACATACTCTCATCAAAGTAGCATTATATTCTGTTAATTTACTCTACTTAGTATAATCATTAGTACATACTCTCACATTATATAATTTGCATTATATAACATCCTATACATTAACATGTTTTGCATCGGTTGAGCAAGGGTCTTGAGCAATTCAAGAGGGGCTTAATCTAGAGGAGCTACGTCGATGATAAGGGAGAAGCCTCATTGTAATGATGCTCAATTGAAGGAGGAATATCTATGAGGGCAAGGTTGTGCTTTGAGATCCAATGCTTAGTAGGCTAACAAAGAAGCGGGATTTTCATTGGAATAAGTAGCAGGGATATCTTAGAAACTAGAGGAGACAAGGAAGGGACGTGCTTACAGACAAAGCTATGTGTCCAAAAGAGCAACATATAGTGCAAATATCATATTTTCTACTATAAATCATATCTACTAACGTAGCATAACTATCAGCCAATCCAATGCATAATTTGGAGGAAAGAGATTGTTTGGAGTTATTTAATTAAAGCCTTGGCATAAACAAGTTTCCACCTTGCTACTAGCATAAAAACATCTCAAGTCTCCAACTAGATTAATTAACCAATTCAAACCTGTAAAAGGTTGAAGAATTGATGGAATGTTTGAGAATTGTGTCCAAATAGGAATGGAGAGGACTTGCTCCTAGGCATATCAATAGCTGGTCTGCAAGGAGTAATAATAGATTATTTTCCTTCTATGAAGATCGGCTCTGACTCAAGAATATGAAATCTCTCTTCAGAATTAAAGGAATGAAAATAGAAAATACAGTTATCAAAATGGATTTTAAGACTGCCATTTTTCTTCTAGAAACCCCTACAATGCTCACACACGAAATCATACGAGGACTAGAGTCCGAGAAGAAGCCAACTAGATATTATTTGAAAATTCAATACCTACATCAGTAACTCCTTACAGTGGAATCATTATCCCATTTTCTTTAGTTATTTCAATTTTTAATACTTATATAAATATATAGACACACGTTATATATATGTACACATATATAATAATCTTATATGGAATAAAAAAATAATTAATTTAAAACATATGTATATCCTAATAAAAGATGGTTTTTTATTACCATTGCAAATATATATTATAACTATATAATTATTTTTTATTACCATTGCAAAAATTATCTTTTTGCCAAAGATTAAAATCAATAAATATTTACATTTAGGATATTATGTTATATGTGTATGCTTGTGTGTGTGTGTGTATTCAATTTAGGTCATATACCTTTATATAGATTATAATACGACACATTGTATTTATCCCGTAGTTTATTTAATGTCACAAACATATCCATATGCTATTTACTTTATTGTTTAGTTTTAATCCTTTATGACATCTACATTTTACATATTGTCCTTGAACATAGGATGTTCATATATCAAATATAACATAAAATTAAAAAAAAAAATGAAAGATAAAATTCTAATCTAAAACAATCAAAGTAAAATTAAATTAAGTGAAAATTTTAAACATAAAACTTTCCTTATATCAAACCAATATCAACATGGTTTAATGTTACAAAATTATTCATGATAACACACATCAAAGGTCAAGTGTAACAATTAATAAAAGACTTATTGAAATTTATCCCCTTTTGCCTCATTACCAACGCTCCTGATCCAGCAACATTGACATAAGAAGCATGTATAAATGTGTCCTTAAAATGAATTACGTAGGCTTGATCTCATAGTTAACACTAATGGTACATAGATAGCAACATTGACAACATTGACAAAATTATTCATGATAACACACATCAAAGGTCTAGTTAACACCGGTGTAAACCTTTTATTATTGTACTTTTTCACCTGTTTATATTTGTACATGTACATATACCTTTTCAAATTGCATGAAACTATAAAAGAAGGGTTTGGAGAAAGTTGGGCCTACATATCATTTGGTACACTTCCACTATAGAGTTATTTTATTTACATGACATTTGGATATACGAGTATCGAGTCTAGTTGTATTTATATATCATTATTATATGCATTTGGCATCGTTATGACGTGCATTCATTTATATCATACTATATGTTATCCCGCCTTTTGGCAAGGCCGTGACACCAAGAAATTGGCTGGAAATCAAAGACGTTTCATCTTGAAAAACGGTTATACAAATGTTCGCTATGGATGCTGGTAAATTTTGCCTGAGTCCGAATCAAGCTACGATTGATATGATACGACAATCAAAGCTAGAAAAACCAATGTTTCAAATTTTGAGTTGATCAGAGTCCATATGCTCGAGATATGGATTGACCAAGATTAAGGGAATCAACTTCGTTCGTATCCATTCAAGATTAAATCTCTTCGTATCCATCCAAACAAGCCCTCTCTTCGTATCTATCGGCAATGACACATGAGTTCGGTTCGTATCGATCCACTGCCCAACATGCTTCGTATCGACCGGCCATAGATTAATACGAAATCAACACCCCCCATTGATACGAACCCAAGCAATAAGTGATACGCTGAGTTATCGATATGAGGAACATAAGTTCGTATCGGTACGAAGCAATTATAAAGGATCGATTTGAAGTGGAGTGCAAGGGATCGACACGAAGTTAGGTGCAGTAGAGCGATATGAAAGGGATATTCTGGGTCGATACGAGCAAAGCATATATAAGTGGAAGACTCGATCACTTGGGATGAAAGGTGGATCGATCCTAAAAGTTAGCGCCACATAAACTAGCAAGCACGTGTCCAGAAGCGATACGAACAGAAGCGATGCGAACTCGGCTGCCTTCAATAAATTCAAACTTGCATCGATCATAACTCGATATCTATAAGTCCAAATACCACCAAATTTTCACAGGAGCTTGCGTACAACCTCAAAAATGTTCATGATCGAACTCGACTAATTGGCCAAAATCTTTATCGATACGAATTTCATTCGTATCGGTCACAGATCGAGTTCAAACAACCGAGGATCGATCACGTAGGCCCACCCACGTGAGAGAAGAGGTATTCCAGACTCTACCGAAATTATTATTGTACTTGAATTCTACTTTTGTTGCCTATTGTAACCAGCAAGCAAAAATCAATAAAATTCAGCAATTTCATAGTGGACGTTGGCCTTATGCCGAACCATTCTAAATCTTTGTGTTTCTGTGTGTCTTTCCTATTTATCGATTGGTGTGTTTGTTAGATCTTCCTCATTTTCCATTTATATTCTTCATTTTATCTCTTCAAATACATTCGAAGAGTGTTGTGCCTAATTTTGGTACAAACACATTGGTGCTTTCACTGAGAAAACCCAGTTTTTCTCCTGCTCATTGGATCGATTACATATATCGGATTGCAAGAATCTAAGGAGGAGATCAAGATTTCAAGTCCAGATTCCATTCTATTCATATTTATACCAAGTCTAGGAAAGAGCTTCGCTATCCACCATATTCAACATTAGGACTACATCAACAGCTACAGATCCAGAAGGATGGGACAGATAGAACCCCGCGCAACTTCCTTCTACCGACCAGAATGCGGCCAGACCTTCAGGTCCACAAGGCCCTGTCACCAGGGAAGAGTTTCAACTACTAATGCAAGAACTGACATAAAGCCACCAGCAACTTACTCAGCAACTCCATGCTAACGGGAGTTAACTAATCAACTGAATGAACAACAACGAAGGAGATCCAAAAGGGATCTAGCTTCCTATTCATCCACTGAGAGTTCAGCCTCTTCTGACTACCATCATAGATCCACGCGCCCATGGCTGGACGAAAGCTATACATAGGCTATTGGACATCAGCGTACGTTGAATCTTGGGAAACCGAGAGTTAGCCCGTCAACCAGCCATCAAGCTAGACCCTTCTCCCGATGATGTACTATCCCTTATCATACTAACGACAATCGTGCTGCTACCACCGCTATTGAGCTGGAAGTTGATGCTCGGAACCGAACAGATCCAACCCACTGTCAACGTAATTATACTCTTGAACCTTATGTTCCCGAAGATCTCGAACCAAGAAGGGGATATGGACCGTCGACCGCAACCGGCCCAACCTATCATTGTGGAATCCCACCACACCTTGGCTCAGCATGCCCAGAATGTCCATATGTCGAATATCCCGACAATGATCCGTCAGATGACCCGCAAAAGTCAAGGCCTCACCAATGATGACTGGAGAATCTTTCGGAATCGTACCCCTTCCGCTGATGATATATTCTATGCTGAACCGCCCTGGTGATTCAAAATGCCAACTTTATTCGTTTATGAAGGGAGCTCTGATCCTAACCAGCACATCTTAAAGTATGAATGTTAATGAATATTGCACGAGCCGATGTTGTGGTCAAGTACCGAAGTTTCCCGATCTCCCTAGGGGGCATTGCAACTATGTGGTTTACTTATCTACCTCCTCGATCTATCTCATGTTTTGACCAGTTGGCAAAGAAATTTGTTGAATAGTTCCGCATGCATGTCACACGGCTGAAAGATGTTAACACCTTGTCTAGTGTCACTCAAGCTCCCAGAGAGACACTTAGACGTTATCTGGAGAGGTTTCATACTGCATACGCTGAGATTAGTAATCCCAACGATAACTCAATTTCGATGGCATTAACTAAGGGGATCAATCCTCATTCTGAATTAGGCAACTAGTTGGCTGGAAAACCCCCCGTGTCATTGGACCATTTCTATTCCATAGTTCTTGAGAAGGGAGGATGCAAAACTGCCTAGGAAAAAGGATGATGTAGGGCCCAGTGTCGAAGGAATCCAAAGCAACGTTGCTGTTAAATAAACCGGGGGAGCTTCGAAAAGGTGAGATTGAACATACAAAACAAACAAAATCAATAGAAAGGCGATGGAAGTCAAAACAGGAAACGCGATCAGAATCGTGGGCCCCGATGTAAGGATTCTATATTTGATAATTATACTCCTTTAAATACGTTGCTGGATAATGTGTAATTGCAGACCTGTAATGCTATACAATATAAGAAACATGCTTCGAAGCAATCGTTAAAAAAACAGATTCAGGCAGGAAAATTTTGCAGATTTCAATATAGCTATGGCCATAACACGAACGACTGCCGTCATTTACAAGATATTATTAAGTAATTGTAAGAGAGAGAAAGTTGACTGGTTTGTATGGGCGCCACAGTTAGGAGGTGCGGGCCATCAAATTAAAAACATATACCAAATCAGGCATGACCGAAGGAACCCGCTCATGCCGGTGGAAGGTTGGTGATTAATACTGTTAGTGGTGGTCCTCATCCAGCAGACCGAAGCAAGAAGGAAATGGAGTCGTATGCAGTTCTATTGGCATGCGAGCTTCGAATGTTGTAGTAATCTGGAAGACGGGGATTCGGCCAAGCAACAAAAACGAAGACAGATGACATCATATTTTGAGACAGGGTTGCCGACAGAGTCGAAGCCCTAACCATTGATCCACTTGTCATTTCAGCTCAGATCGGTCCTGCTTGGATGAAGAGGATCTTAGTGGACAGTGGAAGTTCAGTGAACATACTGTTTAAGCGAGCCTATGATCAGATGAAGATGGAAGCAAAGGATTTGAAGCCTTGCCAATTTCGCATTCATGACTTCAATGGAAGTGCGACTATACCCACTGGGATAGTGAAGCTACTAGTGGAACTAGGAATTGGAGAACGTCGGAGAGTCCAGATATTATAGTTTGTTGTGTTGGACATAGACTCATCGTACAATGCTTTCTTGGACCGACCGGCCCTAGCTGAGTTCAAGGCTGCCATTGCCCCTTGGTGTCTGACTTTAAAATTCCCTATCGATAATGGAGTCGAAGTCGTTCAGGAAGACCAACTGCTGGACGAGCCTGTTATGTTGTCGAGCTACAGGAGGTGCAGCGAAAAGAACATGGAAAGGGTGTAGATGAATCTCTCTGTGTCTGCTTTGCGGAAAATTGACAGCAAACGCCTAGGCCTGGGGACCCCAACCAATTCCCAAGGGATCTTGACCCGAGAGATACCGAGAGTGAAGACGAAAGTAAATACAGTAAAGCTTCCCCGACCGAGCTGACGATCGATGTTCCAATCGGCGATAACGAGGATTTTAACATGATAAAGATTGGATCTCAACCGAGCCAACAGGTGCATGAGGAATTTGTTGGATTTCTCCAAGCGAACCTCGATGTGTTTTCCTGGACACATTCTGATATGTGTAGAATTTCCCTGGACAACGCAAGCCACACATTGAATATTGACCCACGGCATGTCCCAGTCAAGCAGAAAAGGCGTGGTATGGATCTAGAGAGTTCTGCCGGCCTTAAGGAAGAGGTAGATAAACTCCAGTGGAACAGGTTCATCCGAGATGCATTATATCCGAAATTGGTGTCCAACCCTATACTTGTCAGAAAGCCTAACGGGAAATGGAGAACATGTGTTGATTACTCAGACTTAAATAAAACTTTCCCTAAAGACGGTGTCCCACTTCCCCAAATTCGATCAGCTTGTAAACTCAACGGCTGGACATGAACTCTTATCCTTTATGGATGTGTATTCTAGCAACAACCAGATACTCATGCACTTACCCGATCAGGAGCATACCAGTTTCATCATCAATTTGGGACTTTACTACTACAAAGTCATGTCGTTTGGACTCAAGAACGCTGGGGCAACCTACCAATGGCTAGTTAATCGAATGTTCGCTAACCAAATGGGAAAAACCATAGAGGTATATATGGACGACATGCTTGTGAGTCACGGTTCTCCGCTGATCATATCAAAGACCTAGAATCGATGTTTAACATCCTATAAGAGTATAGAATGAAACTCAATCCATTGAAATGTCACTTTGGGGCCGCATCTGGAAAATTCCTTGGATTTATCGTCAATTCTCGAGGAATTGAAGCAAATCCTAAGAAGATCTGGGCAAACAGAAATCTTGAGATTCCAAAGACCATAAATCAACTCTAGAGCCTCAACGGGAAAGTAGCAGCACTGAGCAGATTCGTTTCAAAATACACTGACAAATGCATTCCCTTCTTCGGTCTGATCAGAAAAAGAAAATGGAATTTCGAATGGAATGCAGAATGTGCGGGCATATTCCGAGCACTGTTCAACACCTGTCCACACCACCCATTCTGTCAAAGCCTATTGATCACGAGAGTTGTACATATACTTAGCGGTGTCAAAAAACGCAATCAGCGCTGCCCCAATTCAAGAGGAAGATCGGATACAACGACCAGTATATTACATTAGTAAACGACTAACGGAGTAGAGAGAAATCATTTGAAGCTGGAAAAGCTGGCTTATTGTCTTGTCCTTGCATCAAGGAAGCCCCGCCCGTATTTTCATGCTCACCCTATCACTGTTTACACCGACCGACCATTATGACATGTCCTTACGTGGCCCGAAACGTCTGGTACTCAAGTGGAATATCGAGCTGAGTCAGTTGGACATCACTTACACACCAAGAAGAGCCATTCAAGGATAAGTCCGAACAGATTTCATCGTTGAATTCACTATCCCGGAGGACTTGCCCGAATCTAGTGAATCTCCAAAATATGTTTGGAAGCTACATAGTGACGGTGCATCAAATGACCGCTGCTCAGGTGCTGGAGTTGTACTTGAAACTCCTGAAGTCCAATCTATATGTTATGCCTTAAAGCTTGATTTCTGTGCGACTAACTACGAGGCTAAATATGAAGCCCTGCTCGCCGGATTAAGACTTGCCAGAGATTTAAGAATTATTGTTGAGGAGATTTACTGTGACTCACAATTAGTCATGTGTCAAGTTCGGAGAGAGTACCAAGCAAAAGACCGAAGACTGGCTGCTTACCTTGCTCGGGTTTAGGAAATATTGGATCATTTCGATTATGCCATTTATTGCATATCCCAAGAACGCAATCATAGGGCCAATTCATTAGTAAATTTAGCTAGTACAGGTAAGGCACGGCAAATGGGAATCATTCCTGTGGAGACATTATCTTCCTCGAGCATCGATCAGATGGAAACAGACTGGGTGTTTGAAGTCATTCCCGATAAGGAGTCATGAATGACTCTGTTCAGGAACTATCTCGAGCATGGTCCCCTACCGAAACACAGGAATGAAAAAAGGCAAGTTCTTCGAAAGGTTTTGCGGTTCACTATTCAGTATGGAGTCATGTATCGAAGAGGGTACTACGTTCCTTTACTTTGGTGTATCGCCCACGATGAAATCAAACGAGTATTGCATGATGTACATGAAGGAGAATGTGGCGATCACACGAGCGGGAAAGCTCTTGCCAAGAAAGTGCCCCGATATGGATACTATTAGCCGACTGTAAATCGTGATGCATTGGATTACGCCAGAAAATGTGACAAATGTCAAAAACACGCTTGGATTCTAAGAGCCCTGCCTACTGAAATAACTTAGATGGTCAGTCCATGGCCGTTTGCAGTATGGGGCATTGACATTATTGGTTCTCTACCTCTAGCCAAAGGTGGTACAAAGTGCGTCATCGTTGCAGTTGATTACTTTACCAAGTGGGTAGAAGATGACCCCCTTGCTATTATCACAACAAAGAAAGTAATCAACTTTGTGGTACGCAACATTATCTGTCGATTTGGCCTCCCACATACCATCATTAGTGAATAGAGCACAGTTCGACGGTGTTGAATTTAAAGTTTTATGTCAACGATTTCACATCCAAAAGAAATTCTCTGCAGTTGCACACCCTCAAGCGAACGGACAGGTTGAAGCTGTTAATAAAGTTATAGAGTCTATTCTAAAGAAACGACTGGAAAAGATCGAAGGCAAATGGGTCGATGAACTTCATATGGCCCTATGGGCTTATCGAACAACCCACAAATCCATGACTGGTCACACTCCATTCTCTCTTTTCTACGGTTCAGAAGCCGTTATTCCAATCGAGATGGAAGTACCTTCTCATCGTGTGACATATAATGATCTAAAGATGAACGCTATATTACTTGTCGAATCTTTGGATTTATTTGATGAGAAGCGAGAAGAGGTTGATTTGAGGGCAGCCGCATACCGAAGTCGAGTCACCCGGTTATACAATGCCAAGGTCCGACTCTGAACCTTTGAACTTGACGATCTCGTCCTCAAGAGAATTTACTCGGTTCCTTCACATATGAAACCGACGTGGGAAGGGATGTATGTCATCGAATGAAAGCTCAGAGATGACACATTTAAATTATCGACCGTTGATAGTCTTACTCTGCCGAGAGCCTAGAACAGTAAGAGTCTTCGCCGCTACTACACATAGCAGGCTTTATTTATTCATTTAGTCTGCTTTTTGTTTGCAATTTGTTTACGCATTTTGAAATTTGAATTTGTAATAATGCAACTGATTTTGCCGTATTTTCTTATTTCAGCAATAAAATGCAATCTCTTCGAGCCAAAGTATGATTTTTTTTGAAATATGTCATGCGACCATCACAATGCATAGAGAGCTAAGTTCCATCCTATGGTGGGATTTATTCAAATAGGGAGTGATTGTGATACGACCGGTCATTCGCTAAGTGAAACCCGACCTCAGGGGCAAGTTATCACACTGGAGGCAAAAAAGGATTGATACATGACAATCCTCAAACTAACTCCAGGTTCCCAGAGTGTGAACTGGAGTATAAGCTTACAAGTACGGTTTCAAAGGGGGTGGATCTTTCCACCTAACGACTTCTCCCGTACTCAAACCAAGTTCGAGGAGGTTGGACCCGTCTGTCCAACGACCTTGCTTGTTAACTCAGGGTAGATCTGATCCAACCATCCACGATCCTGATACATCCGTCGTTCTCGGAGTGCGAACGAAATTTTGAAACTCCCAACAGATGTGATTTACCGTCTATTAACTAACTCCAAAATCCAAGAGTGTGAACTGAAGTACAAAACATTGACTAACTCCAGAATCCTAGAGGGTGAACTGGAATATAAACATCGAATAAATCTAAGTCCCTGGAGCGTGGACTAGAGCATAAACATCGACTAACTCAAGATCTCCATAGTGCGGATTGGAGTTTAAACACAAACCGGGTGTGAATCGATCACCCGTAGGACAACTCAAAGACCCCAGAGTGTAGACCGAAGTATAAACGCAAAGTGGGCGTGACTAACCACCCACGAATCAATCTAAGTCCCTAGAGTGCGTACATAGTTATAAATATCAAACGGATATGACTGCCCATAAATAACTTAAGTCCCCGAAGCACGGACATATCTCAAAGCCTTAACCGGACGTGACCGACTGCTGATGTACACAAGCAATCCCTAAAGTGTGGATCTAATCATCAATTGATGAGCAAGTGTGATTCGACCATTCGGGCTCGTCTTGTTTCAGCTTCATTCCATAGATTAAGATCGATGAATTGAAGGCGAAAAGTGATTACTGATCAATCTTTTCAATTTGTCCCCCAAACTATGGGTAGAACTTAAGTACCAGCTACTGATTGAGACAGTGCAGCATTGGAATTCAGCTTTATGATTCAATCGTAACCCAAAACCATGACTCTAGAACTTAGCGGCTATACCCGGGTCCAATTCGAAAACAAAAACTCCATAAGTACATTGAATGGAAATTCAGACGCTGAAAAACTTAAGCAAAATAAACACTAACCATGTTGAAGACAAAAGGGAATTTTATTTCAACTATTCTTTAGAAAAGAAGGATAGGTACAAAATTGTTCCAAAAAATCCTACTAGCAGAGGCCGAACCCGCATCTATACATGGCCTACAAAAGCAAAAGGAAATTCCTATCTATCTACCAAAAATGAGCTAGGAAGACGTGTTTATTCTCTCTTCTTCTTCTTCGGCATCGACCCGCTGGAATCACCGCTTGGATACCTCTTTGAACCCTTGCCTTTTGGTGGTTGATCTCCAGTCGACGGCATTATAGTAACCTCCTCCTCCGAGCTCACATGGATTGGAATGCTTCCTGAAGGAGGATTCGGAGGGATAGGATCGATGTTAGGAGGCGGGAGAGGCACACTGGTGTCGACAACCATGCCTCCATAACAAAACATTCGTAAAGGAGCTGGACCAGGGCCCGCCATCCCACCTCCAATGCCACTGGCTCGCGCTGTCGCTTCCATTTCAACATTGATTTTAGCAATTATATCATCTTCATGCATTGTTTGAGCATCAACAGGGACGCTAACAATTGAGTCGAGGAGCTAGTCACTGTTACGTCTCCATTATGACAAATGGCAGATCGACAAAAGGGTCACTATGATGACCGAGAAGTTTCTCCATCGTCTGTTCATCAAAACTAAGTGTGCTTCCCCGTGCATCGTCAGTTAGTGCAATAGTCGTTATAGTGGTCGCTTCTGTTATGATAGTCTCCTGCTCAAGATGTGGCTCTTGAGTTGTTGGAGGCACGACAGATGTAGCTCCTATTACTGAATAGAGACAAAGAAAAAGAGTTAGTAGTTACTTCGATCAATGTTTCCGGCTTTGAATGAACACAAGAAATGTTTAGAATACCTTCCCTGGATTGGCTTGTGGGTGGCGGAGCAGCTTCAAAGACATGCTTGTGAGCTAGAGACAACTGCGGTTGATCGGGATTATATGCAGGAACAGACTGAGGATCAATCGCATATGTAGATTCGGGCAGTTTTAGTATAGGAGCTTTGGAACCTGCATCATGACACTCAACGCCAGAACCGTCTCTAGTCTCTAAGTGTTGGGTACCGAGTTTTTCTTTTTCATATGTGATCGTGATGTCGTGGAGAACTTTTCTCTCATCTTCACTCAGCACCCGGTTCTCAAGTTCAAACTCATAAACTGACTCAGCTTGGTGTTCTGCCTTCTCGTCTTCCATCAAGCGGCCCCAAGCATTACACAAGTCTGATGGATAGTTATCGAGCCAGGTCAAGTTTGGTGCTTCAAAACATTAGTGTTGTATATGATAAGAAGATCTTCGATATCGGCCTCCAACCTGGACTCTTCCATCTTCACTTCATTCTCAACCCTGGCCTCGGCTTCTTGAATTTTAAGTGTTGCCACGTCCCTTTAATCCCTAAGTACCACAGCCTGTTCACACGCTTCCTGGGTAGCTTTGTTTACATTGTCTTTCTCTTCGATGATTTCGGCAAATTTGGCCTTAAGCTCTTCAAGTTCTTTAAGCGCCCCGTCACGTTCGGCCATGACTATGGTGGTACGATGCCCCATCCCCTCAAGCAAGGCCAGGTGTATCCGCTTCATTTCTTCCATTCGTCGAGTAGCCTCATCGGCCCTTGTGTTGGCCTTTGTCTCTAAGTTTCTGTCGGACTCACTCTCATCATGAAGCACCTTAATATATGGTCCTTTCGAACGAGATCGGTTTCTAATTTCTCAATAGTTTTAGCCCGCTCGAAGGCCACCGCCGATGCTTTGTCTGCGGCCTTCATCCACTCCCGATATTGGCTGTAAACGTCATGGATGTAATCGTGCATAGTTTGTTCCACCTCAACTAGAATTCTCTTTAACTGCGGAGGGAAGATGAAGCCATCAAAATAGATGTTTGGAAAGTCTTTTTTCAGCTGGGCGATTCAGATCGCTCCTTCCCTAGTGGGCTGTAACAGCTTGCTCGGTAATGGTGAGAGTTTTGGTTTCCATCCTCCTACGCTGTAGATTGGACCTTGGTACTTGAGCAGGCGGTCTTTGGCGTGAAGGTTCCATGGGTTGTTTTCCATGACCGGAGGGTTGTGTTGGGGCTCGAGGTGGTAGGGAGCGTGATCGGGAGCGAATCCTATATTCTCTATCTCTCTCTATGTCCCTCTCCCTTTCGTAATGCTCCTGGCTAGAATAACCACGATCGCGGTCTCTATCATTCTCCCTTTTATGGGACTCATAATATGAACTGGACGACTGGCGTGCCAAGCGGAGGCTACCGAGCATGGATTCCCGCCTAGTCACCGTATCTGTAAAATGGAAAGAGAAGTAGAGTTAATAATCTCCAGAAATGAACAACTTATGATTGGAAATCATGTAGTGCCATGAAGTGTATATATGCATGTTATAAACCCCTGACTAACCGGTTATGTCGGCCACACTCATAGGAAGTGACTCGCTTAAATCTAAACCACTTTGAAGCCCTTCCATTCCGGTGTTGCGTTGGAGCGACACATAGTCCAGAATTGGAATGTCGACGAGCCCTTTGAAAGGATTCTCCATTTGAGAGGAAGAAGACTTCGAAATTCTAACACTAGAGGCTGGCAGGGACACGACCATGGATTTTCGTCTTGAAGACTTATTACACCTATGAGCAACTGCCTTGCCTTTCCTCCTTCCCTCTAAATCTCAAGAACCGTGTGGGGGCCCGGCTACGGGCTCGTTTTGGGTGGGTGTATCTCCTTCATTGCCCTCCTTGGCTATTACAACCCCAGGCACTGTACGCTTAGCCATCTTGACAAGGCTGCCCTAAGAGATCCCTCAAGTCTTATGCTTTGGTCTTGATCAATTAGTCCAACGACCCTCAAATTTTCATCTGTTAGCACCGAGTCAATTTCTCTCATCTCACCAGGCACCTCCTGAAGAATCCGTACTATTTCTTTTAAAGTGGGCACCTTTGGGTCATGGAATTGTGGCTGTAAAGGAAAGAAAATATTAGACTCAGAATCGGTTACAACTATCTCATTAGCCACTAGAGAAATTGAGGCACTTACATCTAACCAACCACCAACTGGCAAACCCTGAAGGACACCAAACGTAGAACCACTCCGTCTTAAAGTAGCTAAGCTTGGTCCAGGATCCAGTCACCACTTGGCAATTCCAGACTGCCTCTAGGAATGTGATGAAGGACTATCTCCCCGACTCTTGACATTAAACAAGAATCTGACTTCTTCCGGAGTCAGGGGCCGAAAGAGAAGCTCCATAAAAACAATGAATAGACTGTTCAGCAATGCATGTCCATTTGGATGTAACTATGACGGAGCGATTCCAAACAAAGCTAACATTTCTCGAATATATTAGTTAAATGGAGGAAGCGTTCCAGTTGTGCAGAATGTCTGTTAAAAGGGGTGAATCCTTCTAGGGGAGAGTGTGGCCTGTCATTGGGTACTGGTAGCAAAACGTCATCTAGTGGTAGACCGTGTCTTAAGCAGATTCTCTCCAATATATCTTTGGAGACATTGGATGGTATAGAATATTATGGATTCGCAATAAAGATTGTTCCTAGTAACTCGTCCGGAATTGAACCTATAACTTCGGCCGCAATGGCCGACATCTCTATTATTTGGAGGAGATGAGCTTTGAGCCTCCTATTGCTGTGAACTCCCGGGTTCCATAACTAATCAACTTATTAAAAACCTTCATTAGATGATAATATTCCTATGTGTTCCCCAGTGTGAAGTGCATGAATGTGTTGTGCAGTGTAGTGCTACATAATATTTAAGAAATTCTACAAAATTTGAGAAAATGTTCGAACGATAAGACTTTGAGATTTGACCGGAGCGATCGTCATCGCTGACTGTCACAACTGTACCATTTAAACTTAGGAGATCGATCCAAGTTAAAGTTCGTCAAATTGGTTGAGTTACAATTCCATCGACAAGCTTTGATAAGCAGTCAAATATGCAGTGAAATGGTAAAGTCTAATTATGCAAGGCAGAAGCTCATCGAAATCATATGTTCAAGTACTGCTTCGAATTCATCAAGATCAATTAGGATCGATCACCAATGTTCCAATTCATATCGGTCAAGGAGCCAACTTGTATCCATAAAAATATGCAAGTTCGAATCGATCATCGACCGAGGAATTCATATTGATCTCCAACATGGGGTTTCGTATCGATCTCCAACATGTGATTTCGTATCGATCTCCAGCATGGGATTTCGTATCGGTCGTATGCAGTGGGCATTTGTATCGATCATCGGCTCCTCGAATTCATATCGATCGCTTTAGATCGATACGAAGTTTCACCACACAAGATCGATACGTAGCTCCTCCTGCCACCTATCGATTCCATATCGATGCGAGTTCCCTCTCCTAGGTCGATTCAAAAGAGATTCCTTCCTTCATCCATCGACACGAGGTCAGAGCCAAAATTCAATGTGCATGAATCCTTCGTATCCTTCAGCGGTCCTTCTTCTCTAAATAGCCCAAACGTCATTAATCCTTCCTTGACCTCACTCCGACCCAACTCCGGCAACAATGTCACCAGAATCGGCCATGAATTTGGATGAACTGGTTTTAAACTAGGGTCTTACCGTTTTTGTGTCAGTTTTAATTTTTTAATTACCTAAGTAAGAATTAACTCAAAAGATTAGCAATTTGTATTTGGTTCGAAGACAAAAGGCAGTTTTGATTTTCCTTGACTTGGAGTGATACGAAAGCAAGGGTGAAGGAAGAATGAGCAAGTGAAAAAAACACTAAGTAGAAAAAGCCTTATATACGGTTCGACCTAAAGGAAATGCTGATTCGCTTCCCAGTTAGAATGACCGATGGAAGTGTCGATACGAAGATCTCTCTCTGTATCCTTCTACACCATCGATACCAAACTTCCATCATATCCATTCACAACCGATCCAAGATGAAGCAATTCGAACCTATATAACGAGCAACACGAAGCAACAAAGACAGCGAACTATTCGAACCCATAAAGATGCATCCATACGAAAGGAACAGCGAGATTGCACTAGAACTGCATGACTCCATCGATACGAAATGTTTATTTCATATTCATCGGTGCGAATTTCATCGATACGATAAATACAAAAGAGTCTCATTTGTACTACTCAACTCCATCGATATGAGTGTCGGCTTCATATCCATCTGTTCAAAGAACATAAAAGCTTCGTATCCATTGATACGAAGCATCCCAAAGAAACCGTCATGTTCAGACCAATAGTCGTCGATGCGTGCATTCAAACAATTAAACTCGATCCAGGCGAGGATCGATACAAAGAGTACTCCAAAACAAATGTCAAGCGTTGTTACAACTCGAATTTCACATGGATTCAAGAGGGGATCGATACGGAATTCGATATGAAAAAACTAACAATGACTCGTGAACGTGCAAATGTTAACGGGTTAGGTTAACATATGCACATGTACGACGCACTAACATCAAATTTTCAAAACTCACAAGGAGTTAAATGCTCACCCGGTGACAATTACAACAACGAATAACAGTTTGCTATCATTCAATACTCAGTTACAATAGTACACAGTACAACAATTGGCGGTCAACAGTTCGTTATTTGTAAGAGTGAAGAACAATCGAAGGTTACATCTTTCGACGAGAAGACAACCACCGCTCAACAAGTCAGATGGAACTTTTCAGAATGAAGATTTCTCCTTTTCAAAGCACGTCATGTCCTCACAAGACCACTTTGGGGGAAAATGTTATCCCACCTTTTGGCAAGGCCGTGACACCAAGAAATTGGCTGGAAAAAGTGTTTGCGCCAGAATTGGTCACAAACCCCAGATATCGTGAAAGCACCAGTGTATGAACACAGATCAATAGTGTATGATCACAAATCATAGATCTAGGTAATGTAGAGAATAAAAAATGAAGAATAATAAACTTAAAACCGAAAGAAATAGATAAAGACACGGGATTTATAGTGGTTTGGCTATCTCCGGCCTACGTCCACTTCAAAAGTTAATCTTTTATTATAGATGCTGGTAAATTTTGCCCAAGTCCGGGCCAAGCTACAATGGATATGAAAGGACAAACAAAGCTATAAAAGCCAAATTTTCAAATTTCAAGTCGATCAGAGTTTGTATGCTCGAGATATGGAGTAATCAAGATTAAGGGAATCAACTTCGTTCGTATCCATTCAAGATTAACGCTCTTCGTATCCATCTAGACAAGCCCTCTCTGTATCCATTCAGATTAACGTTCCTCGTATCCATCGGCAGTGACACATGAGTCGGTTTGTATCGATCCACTACCAAACATGCTTCATGTCGATCGGCTACAGATCGATACGAAATCAACAGTCCTCATCGATACGAACCTAATAAGTTACAGAATGGCCTCTAAATTATCGATATGAAGAACATAAGTTCGTATTGATACGAAGTAGGGTATGAGGGACCGATACTAAGTTAGGTGTAGTAGAGCGATAAGAAAGGGATATTCTGGGTCGATACGAGCAAAGCATATATAAGTGGAAGACTCGGTCGCTCGGCATGAAAGGTGGATCGATCCTAAAAGTTAGCGCCATGTCAACTAGCAAGCACGTGTCCAGAAGCGATACGAACAGAAGCGATGCGAACTCAGTAGCCTTCAATAAATTCAAACTTGCATCGATCATAACTCGAGATCTACAAGTCCAAATACCACCAAATTTTCACAGGAACTTGCGTACAACTTCAGGAATGTCCATGATCGATCTTGACTCGATTGGGTAAAATCTTGATCAATGCGAATTTCATTCGTATCGGTCACGAATCGGGTTCAAACGACTAGGATCGATCATGTGGGCCCACCCACGTGAGAGAAGAGGTCTTTCGAGATCTGAGCGAGATATTTGCTGCATATGCCTATAAATAACAGCTCAAGAACTACTGAAAAAGGACTTTTGGCTCTTCTACGTCCAGACTCTACCAAAATTACTATTTTACTTGAATTCTACTGTTGTAACCCATTGTAACCAGCAAGCAAAAATCAATAAAAGTCGGCAATTTCATAGTGGACGTAGGCTATACATCGAACCACTCTACATCTTTATGTTTTTATGTGTTTTTCTAATTTATCGATTGGCGTGTTTGTTAGATCTTCCATATTTTCCATTTATATTCTTCAGTTTATCTCTTCAAACACGTCCGAAGAGTGTTGTGTCCAATTTTTGTACAAACATTGTATACCATATGTTGAAGGTATGTTCAATTGTTACATTTATATCAATTGCACTGTGAGATTGTAAACATGATATCAATATAGTTTTATATTTTTGATTTCAACCGATAAACAACTATATTTAGGTGTTTGAGACTAAAATGCCAACTTAGTTGACTGTTTGGCTTCATTTTAACCTCTGGGTCTATAGATCATAACAAGGTTGGTTTTTTTATGACTGTTGAATGTTATACTCTATTGATAGTGGAATCATGGTATTAGGTCTTGAGTTTTGTGGAAGCAAGCTATGGATCAGAGAATAAATACATCGATTGTAATGGATTTAGTGGATTCCACCTAAATGACATGCTTCAAAGTGATAGATAGTATGATGATGCCTCGTGATAATGACTCTATGGGGATCCATTCCTAGGATGTGGAGGATGAAGGATAGAGAAGATTGGATGAATGATTTTGAAAAAAATAATATATTCCAAAATTTTAACGTATCAAGATATATAGATGTAGCGTTGAAGGATCAAGGTAATGAGAAACACTTTTACTTGATGAATAGCTAAGAGAAATGCAAAGGACGGAACAAAGAAGATAGCTTGTGAGATGAATTATGGAGTCAACTAAGGATAACATAGATAAGCAAATTTTGGACGATTTGAGTAGTTAGATATTGTACCAAAGAGCTTTTCATAAAGTGCAATAAGTAGAAGCATGGAGTTGTTAGACAATTGAGAAGATAGATTGTAGTGGACAAATTCATATAATTGATATGACCAAGGTATAAAAGCATGTGAAAAGAGTGATAAACATATTTAGGCTATATAATGATAACGACATTAAGAAATCACATTATGCTCTGGGTATGCATAGGCGAGGTTAAGTGAGTATCCAGTTAAAATTGAGATATGACGAAAGAGCTTAATATCTGAGTAAAGTGTGATAATTTTTCAATCGAATATTCTCTGCAAATGATTTGAAGTGAACAAAAACATCATAACTGCATATTTTCTTTTTAATGTATAATCCATATGTATTTACTAAAATGACCAATGAAAATGATGTAGTAATTGATAATTTACTATTTAGTGTAAAATAAATTCACTCATCAAAGAATATAATTTCATGTGGTGTAGTCGAAATTCCAACCTGAACAGAACAAAATAGATAAGAGGTGGACATGATATGGAGGGCTCCAACTTGAAAAGTTCACAATTTTACTCTTCCTAGAGGTAACATATCATCAAAATTTGGGATGATAATGGCACAATTCTATCGAAAGTTATACATAAAAACAACACGATATCGCTGATACAATACTACAATAGGTAAAGATCCTTCAAAGTATGCCTAAAAAACGCAAGTTTACTATTTAAATTTTACATATCAATAGAAAGGGGGTAGTTACAAGTTTAATTCATATATGCAGGAGAGGGTTTATGTACATAACAATATTAAATATACTGAAAATGAACGAATTCCTCTCCCTCTATCCAAAACTAGACTCCCTTTAACAATCCTCATCAAAAAAAGAAATTTTTTCTGACCAATGATATACTTTATTAAATATGATTATTATCGCTATATAAACAAAAACTTTGAAATTATGAATAATGAATAATTATAATCACAATTATTCATAATCTATACTTAATTAGTAGTAAAAAGAATTAATTGCATAACGAGTGTAATAGTACGCGCTTCGCGCATGGAATGAATTTTTTTACAAATGTCATGTGTTTCACACGTGTAAAAGAAAATGATTTACAAAACTACGGAACCAAAGGTGTTACATCGGTGTAAGAAATATATTTGTAAAATAAAATTTCCAATGTTTTAACCGTTAAAAACCATAAATATTTAATCTGATTAAAGACCTTTAATTCTAATATAGTATTTTATTTCCTGTTCAGTATTGAGAATGACGGTAAAAATAAGGCTCTCATTTTGCTCAAATCAAAGATGAAACCTTGACCCAACAATTATGGATAAAGGATTGACTTTTTAAATTTGTTCAGCTATTTGTTGTTTTTTATTAGCATTTTGAATAACTGATGTTTACACCAATATTATTTTATTTCCTATTCAATAATGAGAATGATATTAAAAATAATATTTTTTGCTGAAATTAAAGATAAAATTTTGACCCATAAAGGTTTGACTTTTTAAATCGGTAACAACCCATTTTTCTAATCCACTGATTCAACGCCTAAACCAACGTCCAAAACCATGGCAAGCCGAAAAGGCAAGTCATTAGAAGATAATAACAAAAAACAAACACAATTCGAACTAGTAACTTTTTGAATCTTGCAATGGAAGGAAAAAAATATAATATAAAATAACCATTGTTATTTCATAACACCATAGTGTATCAACATTGTCATATACATGTCTTTACAATACAAATCCAAACCCAAATCTAAATCGACACAACATAAATCAAATGAAGTCATTTATTTACAATATATACATTATATAAATGCTTGTCCTCATCATATGCTTCAATACAACTCCACGCACTATCAACCTAATGATATAAATAAAAAGGGAAAATAGGAGTGAGTTAGACATAAGTTTGTGTAAGTGAGTTGTGCCTACTCCACATATGCTACAAAACTACTATAATATGATCGGTGTATAATGCTTAAATAGGTACGTCCTATACTAACCCAAGGCCCTATAGGATCGTAATATCATTAGCTATCTTACTCGTGGGTAAATACATCCTGGACTAGCCCAAGGCCCTACGAGATTGTATTACCATTGTCTGCCGAGTGGACTCGCGTCCATGACCAGCCCAATGGCCTTATGGGAATGCTTAACATCCTTTCTCAAACAAAATTGGACTCGTGCCCTAGACTAGCTCGAGGCACTATAGGGCCGCTTACCATCCATTCCTCCTCCTGGCTAGTCGAAGCACTACAGGGAGCATCGTATCCTGGGTTGCTTACTTGTGCTATAGGTTCGTACTGGTCGTATTAACATCAAACAATTCTATCACAAAGAAATTATATCAATCCATCTTTATATAACAATAAACGTTACAAATATATATGTTCTTAGCACATCTTACTTTGTATATATTTCAGTTTAAGGGTTAATCCTTCTACTATTTGAAGTTTATTTACTTTAGTGATAAGTCCTTTGTTTACTTTGTATATAGATTCCCAATCATTATTAAGGCATTATCAAAGATTATATGGAGCACAGAGAAAGAATTGATCATATTGTAATTATATTCATATAAGTTGATTTTACTTTCTTTTTATCCTAACTCTGCCCAAGCTCATTATTTAATCTCTTAATTCCAGTATTAATGTCTAATTCCTTTGAATTTAGACCGCAAATCATCATCATGATACTATATATGAATTATATCGCAAGTAAGGAATGAATCACTCAAAAAGTCTCTTAAAATGCTCCAAAGCACTTCTACCTTTCGTTGTTCTATCCCTTTAGTGCACAGAAACCTCCGTAATTTGCCTTAATTCTTTCACTAGATCGTAGTCTCATCTCTATGTTTTGTTTTGATAGGTAGATTACCAAAATCCATTTAAAAATGAGAGAGTTATGCCACTTCAAGATCATGAAATGGATGAGGAAGAATGATGATGAAAAGAAGGAGAAAATTTAAGTTTTTTGGCCTAAAATTGGGTTTATATAGTGTTAATTTAGGTTAAGAAAACACGTTCCCTCAAAGGTTTAAAATAACTAATCCTTTTTGAATTAAAACTAAATTGTCTTTCGTATGTCTACATATTTCAAGATGTATGTCGATATATGTGCAATCATTGGATGTATATCGACATATCCCAAGAAGTATATCGACATATGTGTAACGATTGGATGTGTCTACATATCATTTCATGTATGTTAACATACATGCTGGATTTTTCACTCAGCTATTAATTCATCTGTATCTCCTTCGTACGACCTCCAAACTGAATAAACTCATATACCATTTTGATCGAAAAAATAAGCCAATCACAACTGTGCAAGTCTCATTGTCAAATTTAAAAGTTGAAAAATGACCCTTTGCCCCTCCTTAATTTAAATAAGATTGTTTTCTAATTTAATCCAATTAACTACCATCATTATATTATTAAATTTTTAAATATAATATATCTCGAATTTTTGGGTATTACATTATCCTCTTTAAAAGAATTTTTTCCTCCAAATTCCTAAAGAAGAAAAATGTAATGTAATGCTCACATTATGCATTGTCGAACATACAATAATCAATTAAACAACCATAGGATCCAATGTTTCTAATAAGCTTAATGAGTCAGACATAATAACATGTACTGCATATATATATATATATATATATATATATATATATATGGTGTCATGTAACTTGCAGTTATATATTTATAATGCAAAAATGCAGCTAATGCATCCTATATGAAAAGCGATAGTATGACATTTTAGGCATGAATGCACCATCCTAATATCAACATATAGTTTTACATGAATGTATTGATCATGTCACAACAATCAAACATATATATATATATATATACATACATACATACATACATACATACATATATATATATATATATATCAACCCTAATCCAAATAATGACCTACTTAACAAACCAGTCCTAACAAATAACCAAATAAAGAACATATCGGAAAAGAGTTCAGGATAAAAGGCCTACATCTTCTCTTCAAGCTCCCACATGCTCTCAACTGGATCATTCCCCCATTGTACCCTTACCAATTTCACTATCTATTCCTTAGCCACTTTACACCATATTTGACTATACATGCTAGACTATGGGATGAACTAGGCTCAAGTTCTAAGTCCACGTCCTCCAACTGACTTGGCTCTGTTAGAAACTGGAGATAGTGGTTTTGATGACAATAACCTTTGTAACTTATTTTATTATAATAACACTATTGTCTAGATATATATGAATAGTATTATGCAGGATATATATAAGGCAGGTACTGATTATTGAAGACTGTACAGTATAAAGATCAAGAATAAAGAAATCAAGTTTGAAGACTCATGAGTATCAAAATCAAGATTTCAAGATGTGTCTAGTTTTTTTGTTAAAACTTCATAATAGCATGGAAATCTTCATTCCGAATTTCATTTGGGATGGAACCAATTTCTACCTTCTTAGTGGCTTACAAACCCACGACAAGTAGCTTACAAACCTACGACAAGTGGCTTACAAACCCACGAACATCCTGGTTTTGTATAAGTTTTCGAGTCCTGATATGATGAGATATTCTGCAGGAAGAAGCTTGCAAAACTACTTCAAAGTGGTTTTTCAAAATGATTTTCAAATCTACTTTTCAAAAAGTTTTAGCCTTAAAAATTATCTTTTCAAATGATTTTCAAAAAGATACTTTAGCCTAAAAATATTCTTTGTTTTTGTTTTAAAAATAAACTCTTGTTTTAAACTCCATTTTCAAAAACAAATTTAACATAGTTGTTTACATAAGGATGTTGACATCATGAGATACCCCATGTCGACATGGTGGCCGTTGAATTCAAAAGTTTCAATTTTCAAAAGAAGTGTCAATTCGTTTAAATCTCTTCATGAATGGTTATGATCGTTGGTGCTTTATAAATAGCCTCCACAAACGAATTTTTTAACTAACTAATTTCATATTTTCTTCACTTCTTATCCACAAATCCATATTCTATAATTTTCATATTTTTAAGATCGTGTCGAAATTCTGCCGATTTCTTAAGTGAATCAAATTAGAATCTCATTCTTGTTTGATTCTCTGCCCTCTCTCGAAGTTCGAAGTGCTATTTAGAGTTATAGGATCAATTTGTAATCAAAATTTTATCGAGTCTCTCTATAAGGTGTGGTTGTGCCTGGAAATCAATTGGGTAATCTTTAAATCAAGAGAGCTTTCCCCAGACTCGTGAGACGGGAGGGTACCTCAAGGCCTTTAGAAATTGAGGAATGCAATCTCGACATTGGTATAATAAAAATCTGTATGAGGTGGTTTGCCTTGGTATAGGACTGGATGTAGGGTAATCCCGAACTAGTATAAAATCCGGTGTGTTCTTTCCCTTTACTACTTTTTATTTACTTTCTGCATCTGTGTTTGATTCTGTGATTATTCTATGATTAAGTTCTGCATTCATTTTTGTCATAATTTTAAATTAGTTCGTATAAGTCTTATAATTCATTAAACACTATTCACCCCCTCCCTCTAGTGTTAAATTAGCCTTAAGATCCTTAATCTGCGGTACCTTTCAATTGGTATCAGAGCATAGGTTTTCAAATTTTTCGTAATCTGAAACTTGGAAAGTTAAAAATGGCATTTTTAGGGAATTTTGTTAATACTAGTTTAAATATATGCCTTTCATCAAAGTATCATAAGTTTGCATATAGTTTTTACGAAAAATCAAGTTATCTACCAAATTGGTTTGTTATGCAGGAACAGACATGTTACATGGCTTTTGAAGAATCAATAACCAATGGACAAACTGTGCAAATTGAGAATGATAAATGGATATTTGATAGTGGTTGTTCAAGGCGTATGATTGGAAATCCCAAGATACTCAATGACATTATATATCAAGATGGTGGATTGGTCAACTTTGGAGATAACTCAAAAGGATATGTGGTTGGACATGGCAATTTCGGTAATGCTAAAACTCCTCTTATTTCTGATATTTTGCTAGTTAGGAATTTAAAACATAATTTGCTTAGTATAAGTCAACTACGTGATAAAGGATTTCAAATTAAATTTGAAAAAGATAAGTATCACATCGAAGATAATAAGTCAAATATTATCTTTGAAGGAATTAGGAAGAAAAACATTTACATCCTTGGTATGAAAGTTTCAAATGATAACTATGTCTTTGGGCTAATACAAGTGACCCTTGGATTTGGCATAAAAGATTTGGTCATTTAAATTTCAAAGTGTTATCTGGGTCATCAAAACTTGATTTAATTAGAGGTCTTCCCAAGTCAAACTTTAAAGTAGATAGTATATGTGATGCTTACCAATTAGAAAAACTTAAGAAAAGTTCATTTAAATTAAAAGATATGATTTCTACTTCTAAACCTCTAGATTACTTCATTTAGATTTATTTGGTCCATCTCAAGTTCAATCAATTAATTACAATAAATATATTTTTGTAATTGTAGATGATTATTCCAGATATACTTGGACAATTTTTCTTAAACTTAAAAGTGATGCTTTTGAATTATTTAAAAATTTTGCTAAAAGAATTCAAAATCAACCTTCTTTAAAAAAAAACTATTCGTAGTAATCACGGTAGAGAATTTGAAATGAAGTTTGAGAATTTCTGTAATAAAAAAGAATTACTCATAATTTCTCTTTTCTAAGAACTCCACAACAACATGGAGTGGTAGAACGTAAAAATAGAATGATTCAAGAGTGTGCTATAACAATGCTTTCTGATAGTAACTTACCTAAAAGCTTTTGGGCTGAAGCAGTCGCTGTAGCATGTTATATATTAAATAGGATTTTAATTAGACCATTAACTAATAAAACACCATATGAATTACTTTACAATAAGAAACCCATAGTAGCTTATTTAAAGTTTTTGGCAGTAAGTGTTTTATTCTTAATATAAAAGATAATTTAGATAAATTTGAACCTAAATCCAACAAAGGTATCTTTATCCGGTATTCTAATAAAAATAAAGCATTTAGAGTTTATAATTTAAGAACTGACATTATTGAAGAAACACCGCATCTATCTTCTGATGAAAATTTTAAAGATACTGTACAAATAGAAGATGAAGAAGATTTTGTAACTTTAAATAATGAACCTAATGAAACTAATTGTGAAATCATTCAACCTAATAAAAGAATTAGGCTATTAAAAGATCATCCTATAGAAAATGTACTAGGAAATATTGAATCTATAGCTAAAATAAGAAATCAACTAAATAGTATGAGTAATGTAGCTTTTATATCAACTATTGAACCTAAAAATCCAAAGGAAGCATCATCTGATGATTCATGGATTCTTGCTATGCAAGAAGAATTGAATCAGTTCACCAGAAATGATGTTTGGGAACTTGTTCCTAGACCTGAGGATAAAAGTATAATTGAAACAAAATTGGTTTATAAAAATAAAATGAATGAATTTGGTGAGGTCGTGAGAAATAAATCTCGTTCAGTCACGCAAGGTTATTGTCAAGAAGAAGGAATTGATTATGACGATACCTTTGCACCCGTTGCAAGACTAGAAGCTATCAGGATTCTACTTGCTTTCACAAACTACAATGATTTTAAGTTATATCAAATGGATGTTAAAAGTGCTTTTCTAAATGGTTTTGTAAAAGAAGATGTTTATGTTGAACAACCTCCACTTTTTGAAGATAATAAATTTCCAAATCATGTATATAAATTAATGAAAGCTTTACATGGTCAGAAACAAGCTCCTAGAGCATGGTATGAAAGAGTAAGATCTTATTTACTACAATCTGGTTTTGAAATTGGTAAAATAGATACAACTCTTTTTATTAAAAGAAACAAAAATGACATTCAACTAGTACAAATATATCTAGATGATATAATATTTGGATCAACTAATAACATAATGAATAAAGAATTTTCAGATATAATGACTAAAGAATTTGAAATGAGTCATATGGGAAAATTAAGTTTCTTCTTAGGACTTCAAATCAAACAATTAGACAAAGAAATTTTCATTAGTCAAGAAAAATATGCTAAGGATCTAATTAATAAATTTGAATTGACCACTTCTGGTGGGAAACCAACTCCAATGATAACTAATGTACCTTTAAGTAAAGAAGACAAATCAAAAGATGTTGATCAAAAATTATATAGGAGAATGATTGGTTCGCTGCTTTATATAATGGCAAGTCGTCCTGACAGCATGCATAGTGTCTGTCTCTATGCAAGATACCAATCTCAACCTAAGGAAACTAACTTAAAAGCTGTTAAAAGAATTTTAAGATATGTAAAACATACTTTAGATTATGATTTATTTTACCCTAAAAACGATGTATTTGACTTAATTTCATATTGTGATGCCAATTACGCTGGTTGTAAATCAGATCGAAAAGGTACAAGTGGAACTTGTCACTTTTTATGACATTCTCTGGTTTCTTGGTTTAGTAAGAAGCAAAATACTGTATTCTTGTCAAAAACTGAAGCAGAATATATATCTGCTGCTTTGGCTTATTCTCAAGTTATATATATGCAACAAACTTTAAAAGATTTTGGATTAACTATAACTAAATCACCAATTTATTGTGATAATACTAGTGCGATAAACTTATCTAAGAATCCAACTCATCATGCTAGAACAAAACGTATTAATATTAGACATTATTTTCTTAGAGATAATGTAAGTAAAGAAGTTGTAACTCTTGAATGTATTAAAACTGAAAAACAAATTGCTGATATATTAACCAAACCATTAAATGAACAAAACTTTACTAAATTTAGAAGAGAATTAGGTATATGTTGATTAACTGAAATATAAATTATAAATAACACAAGTATAATTAATAATTAAAAAAAATATAAAAAACATTCTCAAAAATTACACTAGACATGTCGACATGACCCATGCCCCGATGTCGACATACTAGCCGTGATTTTCAAATTTAAATTTCCCTCTAAAATTAATTATTAAGTTATATATTTATATATTTCGACTTTTACTCATTTTCTCTGTTCTATTCTATGTAACAAACTTCTAAAACAGTAAATTAATGGCTTCCTCTTCTAATAATGAACCTTCTTCACCCACTTCTCCTCATTCTAATCCTTTTCAACGATCCACGCTTGTACGAGTCATCAAATTGCAAGAGAAGATGAAAGATTTGCTTCAAATGATGATGGAGATTCAAGTTAATCAATTGTGAATAGTAAGAGAACAAGATAGACAAGACGAAATTCTTTGGAATTTACAAAAATTCCTTATGGATAATCATGTCAATCCCATTGTTATCGAATAATCATCACAAGCCATGGATTTTGAAGAACAACAACCTCTAGAAGAACCACAAGAGGATCAAGAAGAAGAACATCCTCTGCCGAATTTGGATGTTCATATGGATGAAGACGATGGCACGATTGCGTTGGAGAGGTCCTTTTTGACGCTAATGGGAACTTGGTTGAACAACGTGGAAACTTTTGTTTCCACTATCCAAATTGTTCAATCCATAAATCACCAATAGTTAAGGTTCCTCATTAAGCGTTTTTGTTTTTCTCTTTCGTGATTGTATATTAGTTTATTAATTTGTATATAAGTGTTATCTTAAGGTTCTTCTAAAAACTATCTTCGATGTATAGAAACATGAATTCCAGTTAGGATGTTATATTATTATGTCTATGTTTGTTTATCTCTTTTTCTATTAAGTTCAAGGTTTATAGGTTATTTTTTGTTGATGACAAAAGGGGAGAAAGTTATATAAAATATTAGGCTTGGAGTAAGGGGAGTTGTTGGAGTAAGGGGGATTTATGGTACGATCGAAGTGGTAAGTATAAGGTTGTCATCGTCAAAAAGGAGGAGATTGTTAGAAAATGGAGATAGCGGTTTTGATGACAACAACCTCTGTAACTTATTTTATTATAACTTATATACTAACACTACTGTCTAGATATATATGAATATTATTATGCAAGATATATATAAGGCAGGTACTGATTATTGAAGACTGTACAGTATAAAGATCAAGAATGAAGAAATCAAGTTTGAAGACTCATGAGTATCAAGATCAAGATTTCAAGATATGTGTCTAGTTTTTTTGTTAGAACTTCATAATAGCATGGAAATCTTCATTCCAAATTTCATTTGGGATGGAACTCATTTCTACCTTCTTAGTGGCTTACAAACCCACGACAAGTAGCTTACAAACCTACGACAAGTGGCTTACAAACCCACGAACATCCTGGTTTTGTACAAGTTCTCGAGTCCTGATGTGATGAGATATTCTGCAGGAAGAAGCTTGCAAAACTACTTCAAAATGGTTTTTCAAAATGATTTTCAAATCTACTTTTCAAAATGTTTTAGCCTTAAAAAATATCTTTTCAAATGATTTTAAACAAGATACTTTAGCTTTAAAATATTCTTTGTTTTTGTCTTAAAAATAAACTCTTGTTTTAAACTCCATTTTCAAAAACAAATTTTACATAGTTTTTTACAGAGGGATGTCAACATCATGAGATACCCCATGTCAACATGGTTGCCGTTGAATTCAAAAGTTTTAATTTTCAAAAGAAGTGTCTATTCGTTTAAATATCTTCACGAATAGTTATGACCGTTGATGCTTTATAAATAGGCTCCAGAAATGAATTTTCTAAGTAACTACTTTCATATTTTCTTCACTTCTTCTTCTCCATAAATTTGTATTCTATAATTTTCATATTTTTAAGATCGTGCTGAAATTCTGCCGAAGTCTTAAATGAATCAAATTAGAATCTCATTCTTGTCTAATTCTCTGCCCACTCTCGAAGATTAAATTGCTATTTAGAGTTATATGATCAGTTTGTAATCAAAAGTTTATTGAGTTTCTCTATAAGGTGTGGTTGTGCCTGAAAATCAGTTGGGTAATCTTATAGCCCGTAAATCAAGAGAGTTTGCCCTGGACAAGTGAGACGGAAGGGTACCTCAAGGCCTTTAGAAATTGAGGAATGTAATCTCGACATTGGTATAATAAAAATCTATATGAGGTGGTTTGCCTTGGTACAGGACTGGATGTAGGGTAACTCCGAACCAGTATAAAATCCGGTGTGTTCTTTCCCTTTACTGCCTTTTATTTACTTTCTGCACATGTGTTTGATTCTGTGATTGTTCTGTGATTAGGTTCTTCATTTGTTTGTGTTATTACTTTAAATTAGTTCATATAAGTCTTAGAATTAATTAAACAATATTCACCCTCCCCCATCCCTCTAGTGTTAAATTAGCTTTAAGATCCTTAATCTGCTGTCCCTTTTAGGCCCAACTACAGTATTAGGATCATGCACACATTTCTGCAAATGTAAAATACGAAACACATTATGGGCTCCTTTCATTTTTCTTTGAAACTCTACTTTATATGTCAAACTTCATATCCGCTCCAAACAGGGAAAGGGCCAATAAATCGGGGTACTAACTTTCTCGAACTTTCGAATGTCATTACCCTGCTCAACGGTGACACTTTTACGAACCAAACCTCCAATTGCAAACTCCAAATTTTTCCATCTCGTATCAGAATATGACTTTTGTCGATCATGTGCAGCTTTCATCCTTTCCCTTATAATCTTATCTTCTTTATAGTATCCCTTATCATTTCAGGTCCAAGTATGATCTTATCCGTCGACTCTCACCAACATGAAGGTGACTTACATGGTCTTATGTACAATGCTTCGAATGGTGTCATGCCTATACTAGCCTGGTAGTTATTGTTATATGTGAACTCCACTAAATGTAGGTGATCTTCCTAACCTTCTCCAAAATCTGATATACACGCCCTCAATAAATCTTCCAAACTTGGTTCATCCTTTTGGTATGTCAATCGATTTGCGGATGATAAGCGGTACTCAGATCTATGTAGTGCTTAACGATTCTAGGGCAGTGGAGGTCCAAAATTTTTTAGTAGGGATAAAGCGGGGATATAGCGAAAAATAAAAGAGGTGCGAAAACCTTCATTAGATATAAAACCAAACATTTAAAGTTATTTTATTATCATTCTCACAACATTTGTTTAGAAAAGAGAAATATTATTTAATATTATCTAATAAAACCAAATAATATCATGATTTATGCCATCAAAATTTTATGACTACAATAGATTTCTAACTTATATTAAGCACTTATGCCTTAAAATTAGGTATTTACCCTAACTTTGTTGATTTTATTTAAAAAAGAACTAGTCAAATCAACACTTTTATATTAATGTTGCTAAAGTGGATGCTAAAAAGCCTTAATATAGTGGGTGTAGCGAAAAATACCGAGGCTTCTTACAGATCCACTGTCTAATAGCGCTAAATTGAAAAGGCGTAGGGGTCGAAGAGCACCATGCGCTATTGTGGGGGTTTTGCAAGGCTTTAGTAGGCGTTTAACTGCATAGACTCGGATTTAGTTCAGTCTCTAATGCATCTTATAGGCTCCTCCTGAATTCACTCATAAAAAGTGGATCATGATCACTTACTATACTATATGAGACTCCATAATGTTGAACTACTTCCTAATATACAATGTAGCCAATGTAGCTAACGTTACTCATAACTTGAATGAAATGTGCACTTTTGGTAATTTAATATATTATAATCGAAATACTTTCATACCACTTCTAGATCCTAGGCAATCCGTCAATGAAATTCATAGATACACACTGCCATTTCCATTATGGAACCTCTAAAGGGAGTAATAGCCCACTCAGCTTCTTTTACTCTACCTTCACTCTTTGGCATGTAAAACATCTTTTTGCATACTCTGCTACATATCTCTTCATCCCTAGCTAGTATAATATTCTCTACATGTCTCGATACATCTTGTCCCTTCTTAGATGAATTATTATCCTAGAATGATGACACCTATCCAAAACTTTATCTATTAACTCCTTGACCTACAATACACACAATCTCCCATCTCACCTTAGGTAACCCTTTTAATCCTTAGAGTAACTATCAAAATTGCTTGATCGTTCACCCCTTCCTAACTACTCCATGATATTAACTAACGACGCATTTTGCCCTTGTCTTAATCCAATACGATCCATCAATGCAGGCCTAACTTCCATCGATGCTAACAAATCGGGTGCATATTCCAATTAGAGTCAGAAATCAAATTTTGAAATAAATTCCAACTGCTTCCATTCACATAACGTAGAGTTCAACTCAGTATGCCTCCTGCTTAAAGTAACGACAACTACATTTCCCTTCCCTGGAGTATAAGTAATCCTAAATTCATATGATGATAAGAACTTCATCCATTGTTGTTATCTTAGATTCAAGTCTTTTTGAAAGAAAAGATACTTAAGGGAGTTGTGATTTATAAATAGCTCAAACCTCTCTCTTAATAGATAATGCCTACATTATTTCAATGCGAACACAATAGCAGCCAACTCAAGGTCATGTGTCAGTTAATTCCTTTCGTGAGTCTTAAGCTATCGACTCGCATATGCTACCACCTTTCCTTATTGCATAAGAATAGTACCAAGTTTAGTACCACATGCATATTGAAAGGTTTGGTACCATCATGAATAGTCAAAACCAGACCACTTATCAATAACTACTTTAATCTAGTAAACACTGCTTCACACTCTAAACTCCAAGTTATAAATCAAATTCTTCTTAGTTAGACATGCCAAAGGTTTCGAAACTTCTACAAAGTCTTTAATATACTTCCTATAGAATCCTACCAACCCAAAAGGCTACGGACCTCTAAAGCTTCTTGGGTGACTTCCAATCCTTAACAGCTGCTACTTTTCGTGGATTTACTGCCAAACCATCTTCGAATAATGTATGCCCAACGGAACAAACCTCCTTACTCCAGAAGTGACATTTTGGGAATTTTTCCTTTAACCGATTACTCCTCAAAACATCCAACACTTCTCTCAAATGAAGCTCGTGCTTCTCCTCACTTCTGAAATATATAAGAATATCATCCACAAAGATACCACAAACTTATTCAACTGCTCCTGGAATATTGTCCTCATCATGTCAATAAAATAATCTGAAGCATTAGTCGGTCAGAATGGTATGACTACCCACTCAAATAATCCGTCTGATATGTAGAATGCAGCCTTCGAGATACCATCTTCAGCCATACTCAACTAATGAAATTCGATGGCTAAGTCAAGATAAGAGAAAACTTTTTCCCCAGCAAGTTAATTGAAGAGATCGTCAATGCGAGGCAAGGGATAGCGGTTTTTCCTCATGAGCTTATTTAACTCTCGATAGTCGACGCATAACTTAAGCGAATCGTCTTCCATATTGGCAAAAATGACAGGCACTCCCCACTATGAAATATTTCTCCTATAATTCCTTTCTACAAAAATTATAAAACTTGCTTATCCAACTCTCTTCTTTCCTTCGGAACCATATTCCTAAGGCGCGTCACTACTAGTCTAGTGTCTTTCTCGAGATCGATCCTAAAATTAATTTCTCTTCAAAGTGGAAGTCTAGAAAGTTCATCAAAAAAATCTAGAAATTTTTTCTCTATGGGGATAGATGACAGCTTATCTTATGACGGGTTAAGTGAATACAGATACCATTTCATAACAGATATATCGGGCTCACAACATAAAATCAAATCATGCCCTTCATCACTTTTCAACTGAACCATTCTCCTATCACAAGCACATGTTACCCCATATCTAAACATCCAGTCTGTTCCCTAAATTAGTCCATACCCCGAAAAGATCGGTACATATGTATTACAAAAGAACTCCACACTGCATATGATCAACTTTAATTTATGGCATATAAATGGATAGATGGGTCAATCCCCTGACATGATTCGACACCAAAATGGATTCATGCACGATGTCAAATTTCAAAGCTAAACTATTAACTAATGCGCTTGTTATGAGTGAATGAGATGCACGGATATCAAATAAAATATGGACAGTTAAATTAGATAATAATAACACAGCTTCCATCGCAATCTGTTTCCTTTCTCCTAAGCTGACGATGGTGTGATGATGGTGGTTGGAATGGCATTCAGAGCATATGCCTGAACCACTTGACCTTCCTTCTTCAAAACCGAACGGCCTCTCTTCATATGGCCAGTTTGATCACAGCTGTAATACTTCATCTTTTGAAAATCCAACCCACGATTCTTCATCACATGACCTAGCCGATTGCAATAGTCGTACTTGACCTTCGAAATATTCATACTATGATTCTTCACGATATGAACCGCCTTCTAACACCTATTACAAGTGACCACATGTTTCTTGCCTTGTACTCCTTGGGGTCCATTACTCTTACGCTTAGCCTACTGTCGATTTTCTTTCATCTTAGACTATCCTTATCCATACCTTCATTATTTGAGTTCAACGAAGCCACATCTACCAGTCCTTCAAAAGTAGATCCATGCGGGATTTGGTTTAACTCCTTCAGTGATGAGTTCAATCCTTTTGCAAATTTCATCGTCTTTTTGACCGGGGTGTTTATCAAGTCAAATCCAAACCTTGTCTATTCATTGAATTGTTTTACATACTCTCTAACAGTCATGTCCCCCTATTTCAAGTGAATGAACATCTCCAATAGCAAACCCTTCTCTGATTGTATTACCATTATCTACCTAAAGGACTCATGTTCTGGATTTTCCCGATGGCCCTACAGGAACGTTAACATCCTTTTCCAAACAAAATTAGACTCATGCCCTAGACTGGACAGAGGCCCTACAGGGTCTTTTATCATCCAATCTTCCTCTTGGCCCGTCGAAGCACTACAAAAGAGCATCGTATCCTAAGTTGCTTACTTATGCCAGGGTTCATGCCATTCATATCGACATCAAACAATTCAAATATATCAATCCATCGTTATACAACAGTAAACGTTAACGTATACCTCCATTCTTAGCACATCTCATTTCGTATATATTTCAGTTTAAGGGTTAATCTTTCTAGTATTTGAATTTTATAATTTTAGTGATAAATCATTCATTTACTTCATATATAGATTTCCCATCATCATTAAGGCGTTATGGATTATATGGCCAATAGAGGAAGAATCGCTCATATTATACTTTTATTCATATAAGTTGATTTTACTTGCTTTTTATTGTATTGCTACACAAACTCATTATTTGATCTTTTAATTCCATTATTAATGTTTAATTACTTCGATTTTAAACAGCATCGTGATACTATTTATGCATTATATCGCGGTAAGGAATGAATCGCTCACAAAATCTCTAGAAATGCTCCAAACCACTTCTGTCTTTCGATATTCTATCCCTTTAGTGCACAGATACCTTCGTGTTTGCCTCAATTCTTTCATTAGATCGTAGTACTCGTCTCCACGGTCGTTTTGATGGTAGATCGTCAAAATCAGTTGAAAAATGAGAGAGTTGTGCCACTTTGAAGTTATAAAATGGAAGAGAGAATGATGACGAAAAGGAAGATGAAAAATAAGGTTTTTTTGACTTAAAATGGGTTTTATATACTGTCAATTTCGGTTAAGACAAACCGTTCCCTCTAAGGTTTAAAATAATAATCTCTCTTTAATTTAAATTTTAAACAAAGCTAAACTGGTTGTTGCTTGTCGACATATTTCAAGATGTATGTCAACATATGCGCAGTCATGGATGTACGTCGACATATGCCAAGAAGTATGTCAACGTATGTGTAGTGATTGGATGTGTGTCAACATATCATTTCATAGGTCAACATACATTCCAGATTTTTCACTAAATTATCAATTCGTCTGTATCCTCCAAATTGAACAAACTTATATACCTTTTGATCAGAAAAACGTGATGATTGCAATGGTGCAAGTCTCATTTTCAAATTCGAGAGTTGAAAAATGACCATTTGCCTTTTCTTAATTCAATTGAGATTATTAACTAATTTGATCCAATCAATTATCATCGTTATATAATTAAATTTTTAATTAGAATATATCTCGAATTTTCGAGTAATAATAAAATATGTTCAGTTTGTTGTTTTTTTTTGCTAATTGTATTTTGGGTAGGTTACGTTTGTACCAAAAAGTATGACATTTAAAATATTAGATGTAAACTAGCGATCAATTCTCTAGATTAAAATGAAATCAAATTAAAGAGAACTAACTGCAAAATAATTATTTAAATTATTTTATTATAATGCACATTGATTTTATAATGCGGTATGACCTCTTCCGAGTTGTATGTTCCACTAAAAGTACGCTACTTATTAAGAGGTGTTTGAACAATTTGCGTTCCACATTTTCTAACGCCTCTAATAGCTGGAGATATTTCATTTTAATTTAATAAAAAATTAATGGACAAATGTGTGCTATAAGTGGAACAGTTTTGGGATCGCAATGGTTTTATTTCAAGAAGTTTTGTCGCCGGTGTCGGTTGCAGATTGATAGCGAAATTATATTAATGGATGATCGAAAAGGGAATGATAGTAAAGGTTGCAAATTGATGGTAAAATTTCGTTGATGGGTTTAGAGTATTTTAAAAAATTTCAAAAATTAACGATCATATTTATTGAATTTTCTTTATTATTAGTGAATTTTCTTTATTGTTAGCAGTAAATTTTTTTATTAGTGGTAGAGATAGAAACGTAGAAATAGAGATTGTTAAGAGATGTTTGAAATTTCTTGACATCCTACCCTTTCTGCGATACTACGCTTCGTTGATGAAGTATTTGGGAAACCGATACTCCCAACATATGTTTAAACTTATACATTGTGTACGTGTCAGATTCCAATCTATGTTTGGTATTCAAATAATTTTTTCCTTTGCAATTAAAAATACAAAGATATAGCTGACAAACGCACTCGGTTGTACCATTTCATAACTTATTACAACAAGAAAAAACAAGTACAAATATGCTACTCGAATTGAACTTTAAACTAAGTTTACATGATTCTCATTTATAGCTCTTTAATTTTTAAATTGAATTCTATTTGCATATCGGGATGCGTGGTCACAAGTGATCTATTGTAAGGACAGAATGACATGATTTTCATTTCAAATGAAAAAGGCTTGTGATTCCAACGAGATAATACACCCCTGTATTTTTATTTCATTCATGCTTTAACCTGTGACATCACAGTAGTCAATTATAAACCCAACACTTCCCTTGCCTCGTCTTGTGAATTCTCATATCCTTTTATCTCTATATATTCATAACATGCAGGCATCTAAATGCACTTCAGCAGCAACATTAAAATATTTGCAAATAAACAATGATGTCAACAACTCAAAAGATGTTATTCATTCTTGCTATCTTCCTACTGCTCTCTAAAGCTCATGTTAAAGGTCGAAGTATCTTACAAGCTACTCATTCTCATTCAAGTACGTACTATAAACTGTTTACTAAGCAAATTCAGTTTAACAAATAGTTTACGTATATTCTAGTTCAAATGGAGCGTGTTTTCGGGTGTATTTTCATACCCATATATACTCCCTATTTATATTGATCGACTCAATACTAAACCTACGTGAAAACTGAAAGCTCCATGTTACCAACAATACTTAACGCTACCATTTTCTTCTTGACTTGTATCAGGCAAACACAATGAAAAGGCCACCAGAGGGGACATTATGGAGCAAGCGATAAAGAGAATGAGAAAAGGAAAGCCATATACACTTCAGATAGCAGGATCAAAGTTACCTGACTGCTCACATGCATGTGGCTCTTGCTCGCCCTGCCGTCTTGTAATGGTCAGCTTTGTTTGCGCAACGATACAGGAGGCAGAGACATGTCCAATGGCATATAAATGCATGTGTAATAACAAGGCTTTTCCTGTGCCTTAATTATTAGTATAAGTTTATGATGTATGTGAAACTAGTAGGCTAATTAGCTAGGACATAGCGTGTATTACTAAGATCTTATGTGTAGGCATTTTGTTTCATATGTGAGCATCAAGTCATGTTTTGGTTTTGAAGATGTCAAGGAAAACTTGTCAAAATGTCATTAGATTTATTCCAGCTGGAAGACTAAAGGTCATCACTTGCTTGATTTGCTAATCCATATCATACAGTACAAAGATAGCATTAATATTAGGCTCCATTGGAGAGTTTTATAAGTACCCGTTGAGATGTTTTGAAAGTATCGGTAAAGTATCGGTTTTGACTGTAACGATCGTAGCGGTTTTGGTTGATTCACATAAAATGTTGTTATAACCGATCAACATATGCTTTAAAAGTTTAACACACTGATTTTAAGAGTTTCCCACTTAAGCAACATTACATGTATATCCTTATATTTATTTTATAAAGATTAATTTTACAATATAATTAGTGGATGTGTAATTAAAAAGAATACTTACAACCCCTCAAAACACCCCAATTTGTTGAATTGAGAATTGCTATTAAAATTACACCACATCGGTTTTCACCGGTTTGATGACTAACTACAATCGGTGTGAAAAATACTTACAAAGTTTATGATAATACCTGAAATACAGAGCCGTTCAAAACCAGTTAAAACCAAAAGAAAGTGAGTATTACTGCCAAGGGCTAAATGTAATTATACAACCAAATAAGGTAACTGTTAAAATACATAAATCTTCACAACAACATATTAGAAAACCCTCTGCTGAATTTTAATCAATTCTCGTAATATGCTGTCCTATTACACACACAATAATATGCATAAAAATCTCAGTTGAAATTTAATGTATTATTGCACATTACCGCTTTGATTTTCAACTTCTTGTTATTTGCCTATGCATTTAGATCACATCCCCAGCATTCCAGAATCATGCAGCCCAATCATCATCGCTGTCATCCTAAGAACTCAAAAATAAACATAATTCAAATAATGGAAAATATCGTCAAATATAAGATAACCGGGGACTATGTTTGGCATAAAAAAAAAAGTGAGGAAAAGAAATCAAATAAACAGTATGTGCTATCAGGTTTTGGAGTATTATATGGGTCAACAAATAGCTGAACATATCGTATAACTTAATATATCGTTTCCAAGGTATTATGACACTGATTATAAGTTAGGGAATGTAGAATTTATATGTTCGTTATCTACTGCACGCAAAGATACCTGAAGTCTTGGCACACAGCACGGCATATGATATGACATATGGTGCCATTTTATTAAAAATGAGGATGGTTGAAAGGACTCCATTGTTGGTTAAGAGGATGAATTATTTTCATTAATTTCATAAATGTTACGAGGAGGTCATAAGAGAATAGTCCCCGGTGTATAAACATAAAACTAATTATTTTTTTACCCTGCCGTCATTGCATAGCTGTTGAATTTCACAACACATTGGTTGGCCCACATACCATTTCACGTCTTGTTATATTCAGGGGTGATTCCGTAATTAGCACGATGTGTGTAGTGCTCCTTTTAACAATTTCAGTTTGTGTGTTTTGAATATACAAACATTTTCAAGTATGACATAAATATTTGTCCTTTATATACAAACATAAAACAGCTGCAAATAGCACATGCTACAAAATATTGAACAAAAATCAAAATCACGTGATAATAATTCTTATGCCTTGTAGATCCTACAAAAAAAGGGAAAAACAACCAAATGTGTGAAAATATAGTCACAAATAAAATTAAAAAGACGCAGCTTTTTTGCACTGTGACCCTTTTCAACTGTGCAATGAAAAAAAGCTGACATCGCTGAGCGACGCCATTCACAATACTAGTGTTGGTCCTCTAGGGTGAATAAAAGACTAAAGCAACATTTGATTCGTTGTTTTTAGTTTTGGACTTCCGTCCAAACAAAAATGCATACTGACACATGTATTCTTGAAGGATAACTAATTTGAAAAATGAAATTAACATGCATGATAGAATGTTCTGGGAAATTTAAAAAAACAGGAAAACAATTCATCCTCTCCGCCGTCGTTCCATCGTCGAAATGACTTAAAATTTTAAATTTTCTCCCCCGCGTTCCTTATGTTTTATATTGCATGTTGAAAACGCAAAACGTAAGACTTAAAATGATACCAAACGGGCCTTAAGATTTCTAGAGCCATCGTAGATAGTATACCTTATAACACACACGTTCCTTTTAGCAATGAACAATGTTATTTTTCGACGCAACACACAACACACGATGCATGACGCACAATGCACTAAACCTTTTTGGAATATTGGCACAAGGCACGACAAACACTGAGTGCCTTACCATTTATTAGAAGAAGAAAAAATATTATACATCACGAATTTATAAACCAAGAATAACACGGTTTATGTTATGTCATTTTGGTATGTTTATGTTGTGTTGTCCTTCATTTTGTTGTTTTCTTGAAGTTACTATATATATTTACCAAATTACAGAAGACTAATTAAAATCATATGTCTATTTGTCGAGTTATAAATGTATTTCGAAGAAAAAATATCATAACATATGAATAATCATACAAAATTATAGTATATCATATGTACAAAATTTTGTAAACCAGAATATTAATTAGTTAGTAAAAGAATGTGTAGTTTGTTTGTTTAAGCCTTCAGCATATATGCAATAGCAACAAGTTTTTCAATGCATACAAAAAAACAATGAAGTACATATGCCTTTCCGAAAATATTTCATAAAAATCAAGGTTTTAAATCTCGGATTTCGGTCACATTTCACCTATGAATTTTCACGCAAACTATCGTATATCGGAGGAGATCTCGGACGAAATGAGTGTATCTCGAGTGTGCATCTCAGATTGACATCTCGGATCTTAAAGTACATTTCGAAAATATCTCGGAGTAACTAGTGTGTCTAAAATTGATGTTTAAATGATTTATTCAACTATAATTTTTTAAACAAAAATAAAAATTGTAACATACTTGATTTGCATAGAAAAAGAATAGAAATTAATGTTTTGGAGAAGACTGCTAGCTCGATTTGCTTAATTTATTTGGTAATGATCGAATAAACATCCTCTTATTTGAACATAAAAAGGAAATAAAGTCTTTTGTTTTGACTCGTCAAGATTAAAAATATAAAAAAATATGCTCAAGGAGTTGGTAAATAGTAATTGAATTAAGTAATTTCTTTTGAATCTATATGAAAATAAAAAAATATGATGTAAAATAAAAAGAAATATATAATTTCGGATGAAATCTCGGATTAAGATTTCGATCCATATTTCGAGTGAGATTTAAATATTTTGATCGAGATGAGTGTCAAAAGAAGATACGAAGGAGATTTGATGTTTCGTTTCGTTTAAGTGTGAAAAGAAGATCTCGGACGAGATATAAGAGATCTAAAACCATGATAAAAATATATAACTTTTTATGCATAATAGCCTTAAAAGTACAAAAAATTATTAATACTTTCTGTCACTAAAACGTGCAAAAAGAATGAAAATCAATTCAAAAACAAAATTACATATTGAATACCATTCCTTGTCTTTTCGAGATCATATGAATAAAACAAATAAACAAAATTTTAAAAAGAGCTGAAAATGTATATTTAAAAAAAGGGGAGCTTTTTCTGCATCACACACCATGTGCATTGAGTGCGTCTTGTGTGCCAAGTGTACAATGTGCTGCATCATATGCACGATTTGCCAATTTGGTGCATCATTTGAGTAATTTGGTGCATCATTTGAGTAATTTGGTGCGCTTTTCATGCATGTTGTGCCATAAGTACAAAAGGCGTCAACATCATGTTGCACCATGATCCATGTCACGATGCATCGTTCACAACTTTTGGGCCGACATACTCAAGTTTTTCTGAAAATGGTCATTGAATCTTTGAGGCTTAAGACTTTGATATTTAAACTCTTGTTTGCCAGTTTATGTTGATAGTATCTTATTAAGGTGCTAAAATCAAGTCATAAATGTTACTTTGTAAAACCTCCAATGAGTTCATATTTTATAGGAAGATGTTACTCTACCCAATTTCCAGAGAAGGGAATAGACATTAACTGGGTCCATGTGTGAGTCCCAAACATCCCATCCTGATTTCCTCCCTATTCCGAATCTGGGTAATGGAATTCAAGCAAAACCCTAAGTACCTGGTCTATATGATGTAGTACAACACAATTGTGCAAAGCTAATGATTAATCCAAGAAATATTATTGATCAAAAACATAATCCTACTTAAGATATTATAGGTTACTATTACTATAGCAGTGCTTTTAACGGTTTCACTATGACTGTGATTAAGCAACAGAGAAAAATATGTTTGCTAAACTAGGACAGGAGAGACTGCAAAATTTTAAGGCAGCAATTATATATATTAGATGAAAAAAAAATAGCAGAAGGTTGGAAACAAATGATATGAGCAACTAAACCTGAGATTCACTTGAGATTTCATCTGGCTCGTCCTCACTGACTACTTGTGACTGCTTCCTTACTGACACAGTTCTGGTCCCTGAAAAGGTTGTAACATACTCGTTATAATCAATGATCCTAACCTCCTGAAGCATAAGTCTAACATAAATTTGTCACCTTGTTACGACTTATTCATCTTTATCTCTATCTTTACTACTAATAATGTAACGATCCGGGTTTTTCTAGCGTTAACTGTGAACATTTAATTGGTTTTAAATGTTGAAATTGAATTATAAATTGGTTTTGGATATGGAAAACTTGGGTTTATTTAATAAAATAGATTCAGGATTTAGATATAGTAATTTATTGGACAATTCAACTTTTGAATTTAATAATTGGAATTTGGGTAAATTATCGAATCTTGAGTTTTAAACCTGTTAAAAATAATTTAAAGGCTTATAAAATTCATATTAATGATACTGAAGACAATGCAACTTTTAAAATTGAATTTGGAAGTAATCTATTTAAATTTAAAATATATCGTTTAAATTGACGTTTAGAAATAATTTTCCGAGATACAGTCTCGGAATTCGACGAAACCAGTTTCATTGGATCCATAATATTGTATTATTATCGGATTTCAATTTTCGTAGCGTTTACAGTTATCGTGTCGTCATACGGGATAGAACTGAAATTTATATCAAAAATTTAATATAACAACTGGGTCCAAAAGGCTTTCTTCTCCATACGATCAAAGTAGAACTCGAAACCTTTTCCATTGCGTTCGGAATAGGGGTATAACATTGTAATCGTCTAGCGGCACGTCTCGATAGGGTTTCGTGATTTTAAGCTACGTAAATCGAGACGATTTGAAATAATATATATAAATATATATAGTGTGTTGACTAGTCAAAAACTTTTTACATCAGCATTTTTCCCCTCCTATCATATCACTGTAACTTTATATCACGCCTTGCCACCTCTTCTCCTTTATATCACGCAACCATCTTTTCGTGTTCCCCCGTTCAAGGCCGACAACTCCCCTTACTAATATCGCGTATTGTCGTTCTTCTTCTGGTTCAAAATCGAAAAAAAAAGTTACGAATGTAAAGATTTAAAATCCCTCCTCTCAATTCAGATCCACGTTTTTCTTCCCTTATTTCCCTTCAGTTCAAACAATGTCGAAATCGATTTTTTTTTGGAAAGGAAAAAAAAAGAAGGGGGCAGTCGCGTACACAGGCGCGCGTCAGGGTGAGATGGTGTCGAGGCCTAGCGGCTATGAAGGGAGGTCGCGAGCTCGATGGTTTTAGGGTTTGCAATGGCTGCTCGATTTAGCCGTCGAGTGACGCGAGCACGAATGGTCGCGTACGCACGTGCATACGAGTGCAGCGTACGAGGAGATGGTGGGAAAGGTCGGAGGCTCCGATCTTCTCGAGTGAGGGTGGGAGGTGCAGAAGGTAAGCGTGTGGCGGCGTCGATGGGCGTGAGTGGTGATGAGGTAGGCAGCGGCGACTGTGTGTCGCGATGGATGTTGGTCGGGATTTGGTGAATCGCTGGAGAGGTCGATGGCGATGTGGTTCGCGGCAGTGAAGGCGCGCACGAGGATGGAAGGTCGCGACATGGGCCAAAGGCTGGGAAGTTGTCGTGGTCACAAGTTGTTCAAGCTCGCTGGAGGAGGGCTCGGCTAGTGGTTATGGCTCCATGTTCTGTTTTTTTTTAATTCAAATTTGTATTTAATTTAAAAGAAAATGAATTTATATAGAAAGAAAAAATAAATTTACAGTAAGGTACATATATATGCATTTATTTTTAATATACATATAGGTAAACATACGGAATAGAAAAATGTAAATATAAGTATAAATATATATATAAAAGTACACATACATATTGTAACCTACTGTTTAATTTTTAAACAATGTATTATGGTGATTAATTTGTTTAATTAACATATTTAATTATTTTAGTTACTAAAAATAATTTATTAAAGAAAAATTAGTTTAAATTAAATTTATTAAATGGTAATTTATTGTTAGACTATTTCAAATGTTAATAAATCGAAATTTGTTTATACAAGGTCGAAAATCGTGAAACACAGTCGAGATTGGAAAGGACTGCAAATAAAATCAAAGGTGAGATTTTCTCACTCATTCGGATTACCTTATTTCAAATTAAATATTAAATTTAAATTATTGGATATCTGACTTGATTGACAAATTTATAATTTATCTAGTGGATGTTATTTATATACAGTAGTATACATATTAGTTTTGGAGTGATTGTTATTCCCGCATTATATAACGGATGAGACCCTATGTGCCCCGCATAATAGCGGATGACCCTATATACAGCGATATCCCACTCGAAGTGGGATTGATATTTTATTTGTTAACTAACATCTATGAATGCAGGGAAAAACAGGTTGGAGGGATCCATCAGTATTCCTCAAAAATATTTATTGTTCATATATATGTGTGTGTGTTATGATGGATAAATTGATATGGTTTGTGTGTGAATTGAATTATTAAATGTTAAATAGCATGGGAATTAAAATGGGCATTTCGAATACCAGAAATAATTAAATTGAAGGAATTTAAAGGGAAATTTGAATAACAAGTATTTATATTGTAAATTGGTTTTATTTTAAAGGGAATTAAGTAGAATAAAAATATATTAAGTAACTTGGGTTATACTTAACTATTTGAAACTTGGTTTAAGTAGAGATTTGGAATTAAATTATGTATTAAGGGCTTGACGAGATTTGGAATTGATAAATAGCTTTGAAATAAAACGGAATTTTACTAAGGGATAAAATTATAAAATGAAACTATAAATAGAATTTGTTTTATAAATTAATGGAAAACTCAGGGAAGATTATAAATTTAAAAACGGGGTTTATAATGAGATAGATTTATATCAGTGGATATGTTAAAAATATAAGTTATGGCGTGAACTTATATCGAGTTATAAAAATTGTTTTGGAAGGAAATAGTGGAATATATTTTGAATGTGAGAAATGGTGATATGGTCAATGTGATACGAATCAAGAGGAACCTATGAATTAAAATGGGTAAATATTTGATTTTCTAAAAATAGATTTTTGTTAAATAAATTGAAATTGTTTTAAATGGGATTTTAAATTACCATATTATATAACTTTTAAAGCTATTATTTGAATTTAGAATATCCCGAAATTAGTTATTTTAATACTTATTGAAATAATTTATAAATCAACTTTGTAAACTAATTAGTAACTGAATATGAGCTTTTAATGCTTTTAAGAAGTTGATATTTTAGTTTACCTAAAACCATATTTTAAAAAGTAAACCATTATTCATATTTCATATATAATATTTTAAATGTTTTAAATTCAATTATAAATCATCTCGAAGTGAGAAGCGAAGTTTATTTAATCGAATAAGATTTTAGAAGATCTTATAGTGGTATTATGGAAACTTAAACAAAATTCTAAAGCATAAGATAAGTGAACTTCGGAAGGTGAAATATAACTCTTAAGGGAAGTAGAAGTGAAACTGGAATTTTAAATAAGCATAAATGGCATTGGGAATATAATAGGAAATTAACTAAAGAATTTTGGAATTTTATTGAATTCGTGTAAAACGAATGGGAAATTTACAAATAAAGTTGTAAATGATTTTTTTGAAAAGAAATAGGAAATAAATGAATATTTTTCAAGTGTTGAATATCAAATGAAGTGGAAAAAATATTCTAAGTATCGGACAATGGTTGAAATTTGTTTCCGTGTGAATAAAAGGGATTTGAGAACTATTTTCAAAATGTTGAAATATGGAAATAATATCTTGAGTAGATATTCTAAGATGAATAATTTGGGAAAAATTATTTAAGGCCTGAAGGTTGCTTGTGGATGTTATATGATAGTTAAATAACCGACTATCCGGTCAATGCGCTGATCGTTTGGAAGAGAGCAGAATCGGATTTAATTATTCGAAAATCACTTCGATACGGTTTGAACGTAGCGAATGAATACCGTGAAGATGATGAAAACGGTGATTCAGTTTGTCCAGACCCAGGGCAACTTGTATGGACGAATGTTATCAGAACATCGTCATTGGAGGACGATGAGCATTCTACGTGAATGAGTTTTTTTAAAAGGTAACGCTTAGCCTCAAGTCTCATCAACCGGGAATGACTAAAACAAGAGAGGTGTAGCAAGGCTAAGTGGGTAGCATCCAATTAGGGTAAGATTTCCTCTGTCCAGAGTCCCTTTATTTCGGCTGTGTGGACGGTTGTTAGCTCCAACCGTGGAGTGATCTTATTCGGACTATCCAGTAAGGGATAACTCCCGTCTTGTGTTGTAGATGATTGGGAGTGGTCCTCGGTACTCTGATCTAGACCAGGTACTGTGACGAATGGTACCCAGTAGCTCTGTCATTGTATGGAATTCAATCTTCAATAAGCGCTCATACGATTTTGATTGTGCCCAACTATGCTGGAACGTGAGATGTAAGCATTTTAGCTATATTATACTTACTTTCTATAGACACTATTATAATATCGGAGGATTGATAAAAAAATCGTTTTGTTTATCGTAAGGTAAAAACCCGACATGTTTATTTGTGGCGTGGTCTTACGAGATATCTTTGTTTTCAAAGGCTTTTCAAAAACATAATAATCCAATTGAGTGTGATTTTCTCACGCTGGTTTTCCAGATTGACTCGGGTGTTGTTTTATTATGATGCTCGAGTCAGACCGAGTTCAACAGATCTAGGATAATGTGCTATGGAGCTCAAGAGACGAGCTGGATGACAGAGACGTATCTCCGTACTTGAATTATTATTTTCGCTGTGTAAGGACAGACAATAAGCTGCCCAAAGTGATAGATGATTGTTGTACTCTAATAATGGTATGTATATATAATAGTACAGATTTCTTTGTAATTAAAAGCTGTTATTCTATATTATGTTTTGTTCCGCTGCGATTATGAGATTCTGATATTGTTATTATCTTCTCCTTCTACCTCTTTCTTCTTTTCCCTTACGGTCGAATATTTTCGACATTCGATTGTTCGGCATGTAATACAATGGACGTATTGATGTCGACTTTCGGAGGTTGAAAAACCGGGTCGTGACAAATAAAGAGAACTGACTGTAAAGGATTCACTGATGTACTCATCGTTTTAACCATTGTCGACATTTATACCATTAAAAAATCATACCGTGTTGCATATCAAGATCAAGGTGTAATCCCATACGCTAGTATTCCTCGTTGAAATTGCATTTAAAATCTCACCCTACATTAAAAGGAGAAACGACGGTGTACGCAACTTGTAATACAATTTCATTCTCCTATTGTAGCAAATCTTGTTTTTATGGGATGTTGTGTACAAGTCCAATTGTTACTGTGATTATTTCAGGGAACACTTTGTTCCAACACAATAGCCAAACTCGTCTTGCCTTTTAAAAACATATATATATAAAAATCTGAAATATCCATTATGCCTACACCAGTTAAAAATTGTACATAAGTTTTAATACATGAAAATTTTGGATCTTTTTTACCTTCTTAGTTTCCAGAAAGTAACATTACCTTATAATTTTATTATAGATGGTACAAAATGCAATGCATTATGGTGTGAAGTTAGTCACTAACCACTCCTTTTTCTGCTAGAAGTGGACTCTTTCTTAGTAGAACCTTTCACCTGCAAATTACGGTTTAGTTGTATTCATTCTGACATGAGATAAGACATTCCTAAAATAAAAGTAGACAGCAACTCTGCTTGGATTAAACATATTTACTGAAAACTAAACCTGTGATTCACTTGAGACTTCATCTAGCTCATCTTCGCTGACTACATTCAACCGCTTCCGTACTGACGCAGTTTTGATCCCTGAAAAGATTGCAACATACTTGTTCTAATTAGCGATCTTAATCTCCTGAAGCATAAGAAATTGTAGTCTAACATTAATTTTTGATTAAAGCACTCTTCATTAAGAGGGAAATTTCTGTCCATAACTTTATATAATGTTATTTCAGTTTCCTATTGTTATCATCTCTTACACTATAGGATACTCCAATACTGTGTACAAACACAAATGTTCATGTGATTTATTTTAGGCAAAGCATTGTTCAAGCCCAATAGTCAAACCATGCTTGCCTCTGAAAGGCATATTGCAAAACATGTTACTCACCTATTATGCCTAAAACCATAAACAAGTTTTGATTTATGTGAAATTGGAGTCTTTGGCCCTCATACTTGGCACCAAGTAACAGTAAATAAAAATTAAAATTAAAAAGTTATGTTGTGAAATCGATTACTAACCACTCTTTTTTCTACCAGGAAAGGACTCAATCTTGGTAGAACCTTTCACCTGTAATTGAGGATTTAGTTTATTCATTCTGACATGTGAGATAAGAGCATATGAGAAATAATAATGTAAATAAAATGACATAGGCTCACTTCTTCAATTTTCTTGGTCTTAACAGATTTACGCCTTTTGCCACCAGAATCTGTAAACATTAAAAAATAGCAGTCGATTATTTTGTAGAGAGCAAGTATATACAACTGTTGTATAAAGCAGCTACTTTGCTTCTGTACTTTGCCCCAAAAAAAAGTTATGAAATATAGACATACGTCCCGTTAATTCTACTTTGTGGGAAAAAAAAAATTGGAATGATTCGGAACAAACAACCATTAATTTTGCAACAATGTTTAACGACAAAGATGTTGGCAGTGAACAGGTTCAACCATTGAAAATGTGCGACAAAAATAAGTTTTGATGAGGCATTATGGCAAGTTAAGTAGCAACAATTTTCTCTCTGTGGAATATATAAAAATAATATATTGACCAGATAATAGCAGGAAAATCAAACCTTTTAGTTCAAGTGAGGTATCTTCAACGTGAGTAGATTTCTGAAATTGAGAACGAAAAAGAAAAAAGAAGAAGAGAAAAAATTAACGTTAAAATTGTAAGTTAAACTAAAACTAAGCAATTTAATTTTGAAATGTGTGGAAAGAAGGAAGTTCATCATAATTATAGTAATAAACAAATGCAGATAAACACATGGAACTGGTGATTTTTGAAGCGTGCGTCTCTTCTCTTGTACTTTTCTATCCACGACTTTTATTGTGATAAGTTCATCTCAGAGTCCATAACTCCCTCCTGATTATTACAGATATGCCCTCTCATTACAGTACAAAGAATAAGATGACTATGTACTAACTTAGCGGAGTTTTTGACAGCGCAAGACACACAAAAAATGCAAAATCTTCTTGGAACCTTGGCACACGGCATTGGCAAATGGCACGCATCATTTTCATTCAATGTGCATGTACTAGAAAAATCTTTACTTATTATACATCATAATTTATCGAACTAGACAAATATATTTATATATTCTTACTAATAGATATCCAAAAAATAAAAATCATTTAACATAGTATAATAAGCACAGAATACCATTTAATCATATTGTATTGTTCAAAGTTTATAAGTTAAATTTTAAATTAAAAACTTGTAGTTATTGTTTTAACAATTAATTTCAAGAATAAACTTATAGTTGATTTTGTATATCTTTAGTGAGAAAAAAACAGAAGATATAATATTACATATATTTTGTTTTGTGTGGTGTTATTTTGGTAAATTTATTTTGTTCTGTATTACTCTAAATGTTTATTTTATATTGCACTTTTTTCTCCTTTATAATTTTTTTTCCAATAGTTATTTAGTATATTGATTACATCAATGTACAAAAGTCTACAAATTAGATCTTATGTCAATTTATTATACCATCGTGTGAATGAATATATAAATACATAACACGTTCAAACATCAATACTAGTTTGGACATACATGATCAATGTTATAATACAATTTGTTTTAAAAATATGATGTAAAAAAGAATTAGTTTTTTCATATCAATAACCACATGTTTACCTTCTAGCAAAGAGAATTTAGAGGGAAAAAATTCATCTTTTAGAATCTAAACTAAATAAATAAATTTGTAAACACAATCATATGATGAACACTTATTTTTATGCATTTCTGAACAGTGAAAAAGAATACGAAAAAGAAAAGAAAAAAAGGAAGACGGGCTTTTCTTTGCATAGTGCACCATGTGTGCCTTTTCGCCATGCATGCCTTCTCATGTGCACTATGTCATGGGGACAAAAACACACAATTGCCGTACCTTGGGCCATGACAAGCCTTTCGTAACTACGCAACTTGGTATATTTTCCTTGTTTAGAAAATTCAACAATCAACAGATATGAAATGAGGATACACGGTTCAGCATCAACAAAACAAATTATTTGCTAAGACAGGCTTAATTGACTATCATATGTCATGCACCTCTTTTACCCTTAAGCTGCTGTTGCTAGGCCGATAAGACTACAGAAAAGCAGCTAATAACCTTCTTTTTTTTCCTTTTTCTTTTTTTGTAAAACACACACGCACACGAATCCTGAGAAATTCACCCACATCCTTGGTTCTTCTTTCCATATCCTATGCTCATATGGTTTGTTTCACATTAAGAGCAAAACAACCAATAATACTATGATGCTAACGCTTTCATCTATCGTTAATTGAGCATGTACTTAACACACCTATCATTCTTGTGACTATAAATTGATTTATATATAGTCCAATAACAAAAGTGGGTTTTGAGCTCAGCTATTGCATTTAACCATTGTGCATAGGACAGCATCCACTACCTACTAAAAAGATTTTGTCCATCAGCTCCCATAACACCAAAAAGTCGTAATAAGATGGAGAATTTCACATAAAATATCTTTATGGTTTCTAGTAGCATGTTTTCCTTAATGGCCTTTTTAGAAAGAAAAAAAAATCTACATATAGCTAACTAGACTGAGGACTCTATGGTAAGCCTTAGTGTTTATATGGACACATTACAGGCTAAGAAAACCAAATATGAGCAAATCATGCAAACGTGGTTCATGTTTGACCCGTCCGTTTTCTCAATGTATAATACAAGGAAATTAGTCTACAGCATAATGTGGTGTTTTGATTTGTATCAATCATGTAAACCCATGATACAATGATACAAGCAACACCACTTCATATGTTGTGGTTGACCTAAAAATATCAAGAAAATGGAATGAAGTGGAGATAAACCTCTGATGCTTTTGCAAACAAGGTAGAAAGTGTAGCTTGAACCAATGTCCCTTTTTTATTTGGAAGAATTTCATTGGACTTCTCAGATTTTGTCAACGACAAAAATTGCTCAATATCCTTGTCATCGGCAAAACCTGATGTTGTAGGAACAGTATCGTCCAGCTGTGTTTTTATTTAAGGGTAACAAGTTGTAGACGAACCAATTGCATATACTATAGTTGATATATAGCATGAATATGCTTTACTAATGAACAGAACGTATATAAAATGATTGGTTATTAGCATACAAGCAAAAGCAAGATAAGATCATACAAAGGAAGGATATCACACAAGAAGGATCTCTTAAAAGCATTGTCTGTGTCAGTTTTTGCATCGGTTTGATCTTTTATATCAGGTTTTTCATCTTCACTGTCAGTAGAATCACTACCAAAGGAAGCTGCAAAACTGATTGCAAAATAAATTAAATAATTTTGAGCTCTGTAATTAGGAAAAAGAGTTCACATAGAATGAATAGTAATTGTAAATACTTTTAATACTATATTTATCACGAATGACCAAATTGTGATATCTGGTTTATAAAATTCCACAGAATTAGCAGCAACTAGTAGCCCCACTATTACTCGGCAGTTTCACTGTCGCAAAAGTTGAGAGGGTTGGTTGACCCCTCTACTCCAAAGGGCTGGCGCCTACCAGTGTTTTCTCTCAATATTATAAATATCCAAATAGAAAAATGTAACAGTGCTTTAAAAAAAAGGGGAAAGTGTACTTCAATGTTTTTCCAGCCATTCTTGCAGACTGCCGGATTGGTGTTGTTTCTAGAACATTCTTTGAACTTCTATCCATCAAAGAAACAGAATCCTCATCCATGTCATCATCAGTTTGAGTATCAGGAGATGGTGATCGCCGTTTATTTTCTTTAAAACCCTTTATAGGTTTCTTAATGCTTGATGATTCTTCAAATGTTGCACCAGCGCCGCCTTTAAAATCGGGGTCAACGGGTTTGTCCTGGCGGTATAAATGAAGGTAAGGGTAAGATATCTAATCAAGCTAATGCTAATGTAACATGTAAAGTGGTTGGGTTTAACTTCATTGACGTCTTCAGGAAACTGAAGTTTGCATTCCTCTGGATTCTCTTCCTTCGACCCAATCCACCATGCATCGGAAAATACAATCTACCAAGACATGAAACGAAACTCAAAATTAGAACATGTCCCTTGGTCACCAGCGGTCTTTGAATCAGACTTTCTTGTGTCACTAGTGGTCTTTAATGATGAAGAAGATGCCCGGGAGAGCATAAAAGAATTTTAACATGAGGTTGAGGGTCACTTGTGAAAAAGTCCAAAAAAAACTCAAAAGTTTTTCCTTCGAAAAAAAGGGAAAGGGGGGGGGGGGGGGGATGGCGTGCCAATTGAAGGATAAAATGCATAAATATATTGAATAATACTATTTCATTGATTGAAATAATACAGATAAATATGTAAAATAAACATATCAACATTCACTTCATCTAAAATGCATAAACTTCAATTTCACTGTATAACTGTTTTCAAAAAAAAATTCGCAAATTGAAATACAAGGAAGAAAGATCAAGCTATACAAACCAAACTCTCAAAGCAATCTTCACACTGTACGCCCTTTGTGGACCTAGTCAGTTGCAGTGTCAAATACTTGTTCTTTGGATAAACATGTGTTCCAAATAATTTCATCCTCCCCTAAATAAATAAATGAACAAAATAAAAAAATAAATCCAGAAACCATTCCTTCCCCACTAAGCAAATTTTCAGGATTAGTTATTCAGAGCAATAAATATTCCCATTTTGACTTTATAATGGAAAGCCAAACAACATTGCTATCAAGTTTCGACTGTGGAGTTGATGAATCAAATTATCTGATTAATTGTAATTCAAAAAGTATGACTTTCAGTAGGATGCTTAATATTTAGACCTTGAACCAATTTGATGGTAATTTACGGTAGTTTCTTATTGAGTGAGAAAAGAAAAGAAAGAAAAAGTATTGGAAAGAAAGAAAATTTATACTCGGTTTCACTGAATTTTGCATGGTATTAGTAAGTTTAAATGGGGATGCCCTTAGTATCACTCTGGAAATATAGCGATCAGTCATTTAAATTAAGTGTGTTGCTAAGGAAGCCTCATTTTCCTCAATCTAATATCATTATAAAACAATACTATAAAATTTTACACTATGCTTAACACACGTTTTAAGGAACTAACAAAAGCATCATTTTCGATTTTTTTTTTCACCGGCATACAAATGCCGGCTAACGCCGTTTTCCACAGCTATCAACCAACAAACTATGGTAATTCGGTGGATGATAGCAGCTCGGCAGTTGTTCACCGTGCAAAACGACTTTACGCGGTGATTGATTATTGAGCACGATCAGCTCTACTTCCGAAAGGATAAACCAAACACTCACGTTAGGAAACTCCAAATACAAAACTGGGTTCTTGGACCCAAGATCAGCAAGCTCTCCAATCCTCCCACCGGTGAAGTTCCCAATCAAACCAGGAAAAGAGAACAGAAAACGTGTCTTGCGCTGACCTCCACGCTTGACGATGTCTCGGCCGTCGAGCTTTTGTACGGCAGCGGATGGGGCGAGATTGTTGGTCACGGACGGGCGGTGACGGCTGAGTAAACGATTGGTAACCGCTAGAGTTTTTAGGTGCTTCTTTTGCTGCGATTCGGGGTCAGTTTGGGACTCCGTTACTTTAGTGGGTTTTTTCACCATTTTCTATGCGAAGTTTTACTTTTAAGTGAAAAGAGAGAGAGCAGAATGAATAATGGAGGGAAAGGAAAGGCTCTTGCAGGCCGAGCGGGCCAGTGCTCGACGTAATTTTCTTTGTTAAACCAAAAAATTTATCTAGCATGATTTCACTGCAAGGTATATCTGACATAACAACGCCGAAGCGTATCATTCCCACGATCGTTCCGATGCGTAAATTATCATCTACAAATTGCATAACGCGAAGAACCAAACCTTTTGTACTAACGTGAACTATCAAAAACGTCCATCTATATATTATTCAATCTTAATCATTTAAAAATAAGAAAATAAGATGTAATATTAAACTTCTTTTGTAAATTCAAGCGCCCTAAAGTGTAATCTAACAATTAAACATAGCTAAAAATTCAAAACGCTTCTAAAATTAAAATCTAAAATTAAACTTGCTTCACAATTTCAAAATATTTCCTTACAAATATACAAATCTTAATATCATTTGAAAATAAAAAATTATTTTTTTGACTGATTTAAACATATACAATTTATCTTTCTTTATTAATAGTTATAATAGCTTTGATGTCACGCTTTTTTGGTATCAACATGAACTAGCAAAAACGCCATTTTATATATTATCCAATCTTAATCACTTAAAATTATGATCTAATATTAAACTTCTTTTACAAATTCAAACGTCCTAAAAGATGATCTAACAATTAAACATGGCTTACAAATTCAAAACGCTTCTAAAAATAGAATCTAAAATTAACATTCCTTCAGAAATTCAAAATACTTCTTTACAAATATACAAATTTTAGTATCACTTGAAAATAAAAAATCATGTTTTTTGACTGATTTAAACTTATACAATTTATCTTTATTAATAGTTATAATACCTTCGGTGTCATACTTTTTTGGTATCAACATGAACTACCAAAAACGTTCATCTATATATTATCTAATCTTAATCACTTAGAAAGAGAATTTAATATCAAACTTCTTTTACAAATTCAAACGCCCCTAAAGTTTTATCTAACAATTAAACATGGCTTACAAATTAAAAACGCTTCTAAAAATAAGATCTAAAATTAAATTTTCTTTACAAATTCAAAATACTTTTTTTCCAAATGTACAAATCTTAATATACTTGAAAATAAAAAATCATTTTTTTGACTGATTTAAACATATACAGTTTATAAGAAAAACAATTCGCGCGCGAAGCGCAAGCCGTAACACTCGTATTTAATTATATATTTACGTTGAAATATAATATACAGTTAGTTTTAGTTTATATTGCCACGTTACAAAATATAATTTTTTGGTTAGTTTTAATTTTTATTTCTATTTTTAATTAAGAACAAATTTGTAAAGCAAATTTATTTGTTAGATACTATTTTTAAGTGATATGATTTGATTTAGCAATGTTTAGAGAGAGGCATTTTGAATTGCTAAAGAAAGTTTATTTGTTAGATTTTAGTTCTACTTGATATTAGATTTAATTTGGTAATATTTGTATAAATGCGTATTGAATTGGTAAAGCAAGTTAAGTGACAATAAGATTTTAATAATATCTATAGAGGGATATTTTTGATAGTGCACGCTGACACCAAAAAAGAGTGACACCAAATAAATTACAACTACTATTAAGCATTTTTGGTAGTTCAAGCTGACATCAGAGTTATTACAAATAGTACTAAAGATAAGAAAGTAATAACATAATAATTGCAACAAAAATGGAATAAACAACGTATTTTAATTAATTTTACCCATTTACGATATATAATACGTGCTTTAACCCTTTTTTATTAAAATTTCTATAATTTCTACAAAAGCTACATTAAGAAATTTTAGTCGACAATTTTGATCTGTTTCCATGTTTGACGTGTCGAAAATTGAAAAACAGATCACGAGGACTCTTTACCTTATTCTTTCCGTGCAAGAGAATTGAACCGTTTTTAGAAGATGCATACATAATTAGAAAATTTATAACAAAATAATGTAAAAATATAATATTTATTTACTTGTAAAAATATTTATTTTTATTGCAAAAATAACGAAAAAAATATATATATTGTTGTTAAAAATAATATAATATTAAAATCAATGTGATATTTTTCGTAAAAATAAAAAATGATGCTAGTAATTAGACAAACTAATGGTAAAGGAAGTCGTCGTACATTTTATATTTGCTTTTCCCCTTTATCTCCCTCCTAATTCCCAATTTCCAATTTAAATACTATCGTTTACTTAATCGTAATATAAAATTTAACGTATTCTTATAAATAATGGTAACTTTTGTAAGCCAAAGTAGTAAGCCAATGCTTATCAATAATGCTTTATATGAGCTAAAGTCACGATCTACTCAAACGAATTATTTAAGAGATACTGCCAATAACGAACGGGTCACTAAAGTTATAGTGTGATACATACTTCTACAATACCAAGTAATAATCTTTATTAAGACACTTGAAAGTATGTATGCATAATCATACCCGAGTCTAGAGCCACGAGAGTATGACCAATCTAGCTGATAAGTATTTGATTTTTATTATATACCTTGTTATATAGTAATATGATTAATTAATTAATTAATTATAGTACATAAATAAGAAAATCCTTAAATGATATATTATATGATTATTATTGCAATCATGAGAAATTAATCACATTATGAAATCATATTTTATTTCAAATGTTTCTGGTTAAAATATTTTGAGAAATGATATTGATACATCCGTTGAAACCAGAGTATGTAACGCTTTCCCCAATATTAGACGGTATATTATTCATGGTTGCTGGGGCACCGATAGGTTATTGATAGTCATTGGATAACTAAGAAATGACTTACTCGGGAGTTTCATGTTGGTTAATAACAAGCAAGGTCAAATAGGAAATCTCGAAGTGACGATATTACACGGTTCTCTCGACTTAAGAATATCATTGAACTTCAATGTAGATACTCTATTTTGATTATAGTTAAATTGTAGTATAACGTCGAATGTTGGGCATGAGTTAAAGCATTGAAAGTGAAACGATATTCAATAAAGAATTCGTCTCCTCGGTTATATGAGATTCGTATCACAGTCAATTATAGTCAACTCAAAGTGTCTTTGACCAAAGCTGTATGATTAGTAATAAATGTTTATTGAACCGAGGATTTTGTTTAAGGACTAACCTAGTTGAATGTGGACAAAATTGAAAGTTCAACCAAAACCACATTTATAAATCCTAGAGTGATATAGTCTTACTTTTAATTATTAACCTAACATATATGTTATATTTTGAATTTGTAGATTTAGATCTGTTTTCAAATTGTTTTACAAAATTAAATCACTACGTGTCTTGGAAATAAATTATGTATTCAAAGTTGTTGATTTGGTCGAATTAATTCAGATCGGCTAAAGGATTTATTAACAAAATATATGTATTTGAAATATATATATAATTTTAAACACTGATTTGGAGTTAACACATATATAGAGGGGGAATGTGTTCATTTGCAGTGTAAATCTCAATATCTAAAGACGTACATATTAACTATGCACACAATACGACATGCTGCACTTGCACGATATACACTTGAATATATTTATATACACTCACAAAATATACCATGTATAAATTTGGTTAAAACCATCATTTAAACAAATCAATCAGTTAATTTAATTAAGAGGAAGGAATGGAAGGTTCATCTCTCTAAATAGAACAAAGTCGTACTGTAATTAAAAAGAGAGTTTCAAGGGAGAAGAACGGAAGGTTTCTTTCTCTAAATAAAATAAAACCTTCCTCATTTATTATATTATATTTGATTCACATTGAATACATTAATTAATTAGATTAATTAAATAAGGATATATACCCAAAATAAAATATGATTTTATTAAACAACTCGATTGGATATAGTATTAGACAATGAAATTCATAAGTCCAATAAAGATCCAAATATGAAGAAAAACAATTGAAATTTAGCCAACTTACCCACTGCCAACTTGCCTAGTTTCTACAACGGTCTTAAAGCTCATTAGCTTATGCGGCCTAAATTAGTCAACACTGAGACAATTAATTAAGCATATATATTAAATCAGTGTCTTGGAAAAGTAATGTACAGGCTTGGGTTTAAATAGTCAAGTATTCTATCCTCTCTGGCTATTGACATGGCCCAGTTAATAGAATAAGCTCAAAAGGTTGACCCAAATGGAAGTCCAAATTTATTTGGGTCATGGATTGACTTTCAAATTGAGCTCGAATATTTAAATATATTTAGATTTAAAAGTTAATTTTAAAATATAAAGAAAATTTTATAATGGTTATAAAACTAAAAAATTTGAATTTTTTCAACGTCGTTTTGAAAATAAATATAATATTTCAAAATTTATTTAATATTTAATTACTTGTATTAATTGATTAAATGGTTAACTAATTGAAAATGAACATATATAATGATATATATATATATATATATATACATATATATATATATCTTGAATTACTTAGTATAAATTATGAATTAAAATTTTGAACTACTAATGGTATTTGTAACAACTCGATATTTTCAGTCATTCGCATCCGCACATGTCGGACTTGAATTGCTTAAAACACCGCATTGTAATAAAATTTGGAGCAAATGAAAACAACCATACAGAACCATAGACACAGAAATATCAGAATAACTCGCAGCGGAAATAAAACATACCATAGTAGTTCATGAAGCTACTATAACAAAGTCTCAAAAACAAAATACATAATTCAGTCTGAAAACATATACAGTAGAAATCCCAAATACATAGAAGTTTACTAATACAAGAGCTAGAATAGATGAACTGAAACAGAAATAGATGAATAACTGATAAAACATAATCTCCAGCTATTCCTAGCTCCAGAAAGAGAAATCCAAAGCTAAGCTGTAAATACCCAGGCTGATCCGAGCATAAAGTAAAACACAAAACACTCGAGTCAGGACATACATACTTATATAATGTAAACCAACTCAAGTGAACTGTAGTAGTAATGCACAATAACTTAAAGGATGTTTGGGATCGTCCATCCTCTAAGGATCAGTTAGACCATCAATTTAATAGTAATGACGCTATCATAGAAATGTCTATACTAAAGTAAACTATGCAAATAACAGTGCTAATGTGGCTAAGGTAGCGCAGAGCTGCAGCAATCGCTCACCTCTAGTCACACTCTCCAACTGAAGGTGCACATCAAAAATCTCAAGGCATACAGAGAAGTGTATCCGTGGTTAAAATTCCAAAATGGTATTTTATACTTCAAAATCAAACATCATTTCAAAATTCAATATCATACTAAATTCATTTTTTTTTTAAAATATCAAAATGTCATATCCTTCCGGAACCTCATTCGTTTTATTTAATTTAAATACCATTTCAAATTACATTTCAAAATAGTTTATATTTCAAATCAAAATACCCATTTAAACCATTTAAAAATGAAGTTATTATATTTAATAATCAATTATTAAATTCTCAAAATTTAGTATTTTCAAAATTCATTTATTCACTTAAATTTATTAAAATAGTGAAATTTCAACTTTGGCTGCATTTAGAAAAATGCTACGATAAGTTATATTTGGAAACAATGTAATTTAACAAAGATAGCATTTAAAACCGCTGTAATTGGTTTTAGTTTAGTTTTAGCGACTACAGCACTTACAAAGTGCTATAAAAGCCCTTAGTTCATTTTTAGTTATAGTTCATTTGTATCAACTACATCACTTACAAATGCTGTAATATCTTTTACTTTAGAAATGATAGCATTTCCGAAATGCTGTTAAATAAGTTCCAACTTCTCAATACAATTTCAAAAACAATTAAATTTTAATTTAAACAAATTTAACCTATAAAAATCATATTTTCACACTTTAAAACAATCATTTAAATACCCTTTAATTTATGATTTTTATAAAGTGAGATTTTCATACAAAAATCAAAATTTGATAATTTACTTATTAAATTCAAGCATTAAATTTTCTATTCCTCATATTTTAAAATTTAACTTAACATTTAAATTAAAATTTCCAAATATAACTTATTTTTCATTTTATTTACTTAATTAGAAATTCACTTTTAAACAAAATTCTCAAATTTCAAATTTAAGTTATATTTCAAATTTCAACTTAACTATTCATTTATTTCACATTTTTAACTTGTACAAAAATCATTATCACTTTATAAAAATCATTTTAAATTCAATTTTAAATTAAATTATCATAAATTAATATTTTAAAATACTTTAAAATTTTCAGAAAATATATATAAAACCACGGGTCTGTATAATATTTTCTAACCTAGGTCGAATGATATGGATAATATATCATTTCAATCCGTAATTTACAAAGAAAAAATCCGGGTTCTATCATTTCAAACCTGCAATCCCAAGTAAAATAAAAATCGCTCAGGTCTATCATTTCAGCCCATAATGATTTTCCCTATTCTAAAGTCCATTCGGGTATGTATCATTTCAACCCATAGTGATTCTATTCTACGGGAACTTGCAGTGTAATAAACTGATATAAATAAACAGTATAGCATCATATAGTAGTAATAGATGATATGACATGTGTATAAACAGGGTGAACATCATATGATCATATCACAAGCAGGTATAACATGATAATTTAAATCTACAGATTCACATGGTGTCAATTTACTGATTATATAAGTACAGACGTCGTGTGTGAATTACTCACCTCTACAAGCTGGAGATAATAAATTCAGACACACAAACAAAGATCTAGAAAGCACGAAAGCACGACTACAGATTCAAGTGAAGGAAGAGCCAAAGTGATTATCTTGTGCATATTAAATAAAACAAGATATTGCACATGAATTTCAACACAAAATTATTATTAAACAATCTAGAAATAAAGCACAACAAAGAACCAAACAACTTGCCCATGTTTCAACCAATCGTATGCTCGGCCTAGGGGTTAAAATGCACAACCATAATGGTGTGAATGGGTCGGGTATGGGTCCATATGGTCAGCCTAGCTTGGATATGAAGGAGTGGAAGTTGTGACATGAAAATACAAAGGTCAAGGCAACAAAGTGATTTTTGTATGCAACCACAAGGCACGGCTATGGCCATAGGTGGCTCGGCCTTGCTTGGTGGAGGTTGGGTGATGGTGCAGCAGTGGCCTAGGGTCAGGTAGAGGCTGGTGGAGGTGATGCTAGTAGTGGCCGAGAGGAAGTGTGGAGTCGTGATGCATGTAGAGGTCGGCTAGGGTAGTTTTTCAAGTGGATGATGCAATTTTTTTGTGGAGCTTTCAACTTTGGGGTGCACGGCTTGTCATGTCAGTGGAGTTGAAGGAGGTTGCAGCCGAGCAAGGTAGTGGTGAAGGTGATGTTGATGGTGGAGGAGCTATAGCCGAGCATGATAGGTAGAAACAAGGCAAACAAAATAAATAAAATAAGAAGAAAATATAAGAAAAAGAGGAAGAACCATTACCAAAAAAAATTCAGAAATTGACGGCCGAATAATTTGAGATGAAAAGTTTTTTTTGCGTGAAAAAATGAAGGATGTTCGACTGAAGAAAGAAGTATAGTCGGCCAATTCAATGAAAGTGACAATTGCAAAGTGAAAAGCAAAAAGCATATGAAAGGTTATGGTAAATGAAAGGTTATATACTCTTCATATTTTCTTTTCTTTTCTTCATTTTAAACAGGTAAAAATGTATGTAAATAAAATAGAAAAACAAAATAAAATAAAGTAAGAAAGAAAGCAAATAAATAATTTTTAGAAAAATATTAAATAATTAATAAAATAGCACAATAATTGAAACAAGGATTGAAAATTTTGAAAACAATATACAATAAACATTTAAAATTTATAACTATACTAAAAAAATGTTTTAAAAATAAAAATATATACCTAACATGTCATATAACACATATTATAACATGATATGACAAATAAAAATATTATTTATATAAATTAAGATAAACAATTTTGTTAAATAAAACAATTTACATACGATATTGAGAGAAAAAACATAACTTTCACAATATAAATCGGATTTCAACGAAATAAAAAGTAGTATTCTTGAAATTTAATTTATTTTCATAATAAAAGATAAAATTCAAGAATTCAAATGTTTAAATTTTAAATTTAAAAGTCAAATTTTGATCAAATTGACCAAAATCCACATTTTCTGGAAATATTCTATTTATTCAGGTTTGGAATTATAATTCACACAAAAATAAAAGTTATAATTAAAATAACAAAAAATTTATTCATTTTAATGAATAAAATAAAGTTTTTAAATCAGAAATTCAATTAAAATAATTAAAATATACAGTTAAAATAAATAAAAAAAATACAGGGTTGTTACAGTATTTAATTAAAATTATTTTAATTAAATATATAATTTATTTAATAAAAAAATTAATTAAATGTTAATTAATAGAAATATGTATATACAGTGATATATGCATGCAATATAATTGATATAGTCATATGTTTATCTAAATTTTTTAAGAAGAATATAACTAAATTTCGATTTAATTAAAATATTTAATTGAATTAGGTAATTAAATAAAAGATTTTATCAAATAAAATTGATTAAAATGCATATATATATTGGTATGCATATATTAACAACTATAAATGTTATAGTTGATTGTATATCTTAAATAGTTTAGAGTGGATAATATAAAATTTCAAAAAATTTATATAAAAAAATTAAATATTTATACATGATTTAATTAATAAGAATTAAAATTATTTAAAAATGATTTAATTAATAAGATGTATATGTATATTATATGTATATGTGTGTCTGTGTTATTTAAGCTAATTAGATTATAGAAGTTATAAATAAATTAAAACTTATATAACTGTATACGTATAAACATAAGTGAAACTATAAGAGACCCAACTTATGTTTAAGGAGAAAATACAAATGTATTGCACGTATACCATGATCTCGAATGTGTTTTGACACTTGAATCATGAGGGTGTTTCATAACAAACACATTATTCCCTAAATCGATATTACTCAATGTGTGTGTGTATTAAAGATCATGAATCCTTAATGTATAACTTGTCCTCTACCATCTATATATCAGTAGATTACTTGCATACTCTTTAGTACTTGATCTTCTTGAAGCTAGGATGTTATGTGTAGTATTATTAATATATTGACTAAATGTTGTAAGATACATGCACGTGTTTATTGATATTCCTTAAGGTACTTGCATTATACTTGGACCATCACGAAATGGTGGGTATAAGCGAATAATATCTTTCGATTTGTTGATCAATATCAAGGTTAAGGTAAGATTAGGGCAAAAATCATGTATTAGGAGTTAGATATGATACAACTGGTACCTATCACTTGTGGGCCTATGATTTATTAATCATCCTTAAGGTCAAAATCCCAAGATAAGCGAGTCCTAATGCGCACTAGATAAATTGAAAAATTTCTATGTTTTCTTAGGATTTTGATAAATATAAAAATCTAGTGGGAGCCTTATTATAGAAATTGTAACAACCCGTAAATTTCGATAATTAAAAATACTTAATTTAATAAAGTTTTGGTGGTTTAATGTTGGAAGAAACAAAAATTTATGATTTAACAATAAGATGTAATATTGAATGAATGTAGTAGTATTAATTTAAGGAAATTGATAATTGCTTTAAATGTAATTCCAATTATTTGAAATGATTAAAAAGTTATAGTTGGTTATAGATTGTAAATTAATTGTAATAATGTGTGTATTAATTGATTATTGGATTAAAGAGTAACCCATGATTTAAATGTTGTATTAATTAATGAAATAGTAAGTAATAAATTGTAATTGAATAAAATTAGTGCTGTGTAAATAATTGTAACATTTGTTCGTAGATAACAAACATACAAATATGGTTAAATGCAGAAAAGGCGATAATTGTTATTTGTTACCAATTTATTTAATCAATTATAATTAAATGTAACTAAATGTACTTGAATATGAGTTAAGACAATAACTGTAAAGATGTGGACATAATAAAATATATAGAAATGTTAATTACATTCATTAGGCAATAATTGATTTAATAAAGAGTGAAATCAAGATAAATTAATTTATTGGGATTTTAGATTGTAATTTATGTGAAAATCGACAAAAATTCAATATAGTCGGAAAATCGCAATTAATAAATAAAAGATGGTGATTGTAGAATACTAACGTAATAAGATATAACCCAATGTTAAAACATGCATAGAGTAATGGATGATGAAATGAAAAGGACTGAAATCAGGTATAATCTATTTATTGGAAATAAATTGTAATTAATTGGATTTAATTACAGTTAGAATTGAACACTGTAATTAGTGTAATATTCAACACTGAACTGATATGTAAACTTGTATTAAATCATTGTAAATGTTAAAGTGGTCAAAAATGATGAAATTTGTTAATTATCAAATTTGAATGGAAAAAGTGATTTAATTAATTTAATATTAATTTATATAATTAACGTGAAAATAGCTATTTTGGCCACCGTCTCGGATTTCGATGAAACCAATTTCATCGGATCCGTAACAGCGAATTATTTTAGAACTTTAAGTTTTGTAGCGATCGGACTTGTCGTTTGATCGTACGGACTCGAAACGCGTAGGAATCGATTTAACTAAATTCTATTGAAATCAATTTGAAATAAGCTTGTTTTAAAGTTAACTTCTTCATATGAATTTAGAACTTGAAACATATTCCATTGAGTTTAAAACCATCGAAAACATCTATTTTGATATATAGGTTGACCTGCTTTCGTTCTGAAAGCCATACGGGATTTTCGGGTCGTATTTGTCGTTTCCAATCAATTCAGGTAATTTTTATATCTTATCGAGCTTCGTTAGTATATATTGTTTTGTTTAAACCCTAGAAGCCTTTCATTTTTCATCACTGTACATATGGTTCTATCTGATTGTTCCTTTTCTCTTCTCTAATGGCCGGAACCCAATTTGCATTCAAAACCAAAATTCAATCTCCAAATCAATTTTAAATTTTAAACTCCTCCAAACTTTGACAAATCATATATCAATTCGAAGCTCTCGACGAGCGTAATTCATTGTTGTGATTCATTTTTCAATTGGATTCACCGTTTGTCTAGAAATCGAGGATGAACCTCAGCTATCCATCTTGGGTTTTTCACGATCCAACGGTGGAACTTTGCATCGACAATAGGGGAGTGGCATTGGGAAGAGGAGGTCGAGTAGACCCTTGATCTGGTGTTTGTTCATCTCAAATGTGAGCGAGGTTGGCCAAAAAATTCATAATATAGGGGCGGTGGAGATGGAGCTTGGATGGGCCGGAGGCTGCACCGTGGGTGCGCCTAGGAGTGAGGGTCGTGATAGAAGTGTCAGTTCGTGGTGTTAGCGTGTGAGGTGACGACGAAAAAGGGTTAAAGGTGGCGACTGTGGCAGCTTCAGGTTCAAACAAACGATTGAGGGTAACGCTAGGGTTTACGCGGCTTTGGCTGACATGGTAATGTTTTTTTTTTGTTTTTTTTTTAAACGTTCTGACCTCGATATCTTTCGCATACGGACTCGGATTTGCATGCAGTTTATTTCGTTGGGATCGTTTCGAAATTTCGAACGTTATGAGAGTGGTTTGGTTGAATTCTAAGACTATTGAATTTTGGGGCTATTTTTGAATTTCAAATCGATTTGAAATCAAAGGTGAGTATTTTAATCCACTCGTAACTACTAAATTGTCTTATGTTAGTTAATTTAAATTTATGGTGTGATTAGAAATTAATTAATTGATGTTTGGTACGTATAAATTATCATTCTAGTTAAATTTGACTTTTATTGCATTTAATCGTTATTTAATTTATTATTGAATTTAATTGTCAATTGAATATCAGCTAATGATAATCAGTTATCTATTAATGTTTATTGGTTGATTTGGATGATGATTTGGATGTATGTTTGATTTGTTTATATTAGATGACTAGATGTTATATTTTATATTGTTATAGCACTACAATTTCCCTCTAGGTTGAAATGATACATAACCAAACGATCTATTTTTTTTAGAGCAAGATGGGTGTGTAGCGTGTCACTACACAACCGATTAGAATCATATAATTAATAATATAGTTTTCGATTAACACACCTGATCGATGGCAATAAGAGCATAACATTTTGCATATTACAAAAGTAAAACGACACAAGGCTGAAATAAATACTGGTGATACAACAAAATACCAGCTAGACACCAAAATCAACAAGATACAAACATAAGATCGCAATCAAGTCAGGGTGGGAACGCCGAACTGCTCTCCTGCGACTCAACTGGGGAAGAACTTCATTGCGGGAGGCGAAGTCTGAAAGAGGCCGATGAGCTCCGACCCGTAATATTGTTGAATAAGAAGATAATACGTCTACAAATACCCTCAAAGTGGTATCTTGGTTTATTAAACACAATTGCATTTTGTTCCTTCCATATAAACCAACAGAAAAGGGCGAAGAAGACATCCAGATGGAGATTGTGAGGATTGAGTTGCCAATGATCGAAGATGTCTGGTTGACCAGGGATACGACTGAGAAGGTGGGCGCTGGTGGCAGCCCACACTGAGAAAGTGAAGTCGCAGTCTCGAAATAGGTGGGGGATATCTTCTAGTTGAACAGAGCAAAAGGCACAGGACGGCTCGAACGGAATGTTAAGGCGGGAAAGCCTCACTTTAGTGTTGATCATGGGCCAGACACCACTGGAGGAAGGCGATACGCGACGAAATTGGGCATTTCCAGAGTCTGGGAAAGGTGAAAAAGCGACCGGGGTTGTGAAGGGAAGAATAACAGGAAGCGACTGAGAAGCCTCTCGTTGGCGCAAGCGCCTAGAAAACACGGTCTGGAGAGGTGGTGAGATGAAGAGAATGGAGCAAATTGAACGCGGAGATAAGTTATGAGAAGCGCCAGAGTCAAAGAGGGATGGAGGGCAGAGGGAGTCCGGAGCACGACTGATGCAGTCACTAACCGAGCTGAAAGGGCTGGGCGTATTTGAGAAGAGTTGGGGCAAAGATTTGGCGAGGGGGAGTTGATCATGCCATGTATCTAACCAAAACACACGGTTTTTTCCATCTCCGATGGCAACATGGAATAAAGATTTGATTCTGGGTAGGGTATGGAGCACTCCTTCCCAGAACGGAGAAGGTTTACTACGCGGAGGAAGGTGAAGGACGAGGTGGCTGTTAGAACGGTAGTGAGTCGAGAGAATCCAGTCTTTCCAAATAAAATTGCCAGGGTAGAGAAATCTCCAAAGCCATTTAGCGAGGAGTGCGGTGTTAAAAGCACTAAGATTGATGATACCGAGACCCCCCTGGTTCTGGTTCAAACAGGCAGTATACAAGTTGACAAGTCTTTTGACACCACCACCATTCCAAAGGAAGGTACTCCTGATTTTGTCAATATGGTTTGATGACCCTGGTAGGAAGTCTATAAAAGGACATCCAATATGATGGAATGGCTGATAAGACAGATTTGACTAAAACAAGACGACCGGCCGTGGAAAGAGAATGAGCCTTCCAACTTAGAAGTCTCGATTCAATCCTGGGTTGAAATTATTTTGGGTTGAAATGATAGACTCAGAATAACCAAACGATCTATAGATTAGAAAAAAATTATTATGGGTTGAAATGATAGACTCGAGTGATTTTATGGATTTTATTTAATTCAAGGTTGCGGTCTGAAATGATATATAACCGTAAAATTTTAAATTGCAGATTGAAATGATAAATATCCGTATCACTTGACCATAGGGTAGAAAATTATATATGGACACCGCGGTTAAATTAAATGATTTTTAATTCTTTAAAAATTTGAATTCGGTTAACATGCATTTTGAAATAGAAATTGATTTATATAAACTGAATTATTTTCGATAATCCAAGCATTAATGCTGAAATCGGAATTTGATTTAATGAATTGTTCAGAGGATTTAAATTGAAATTTTAAAGTTGAAGTGTCAAATACAAATGAATTTACTAGAATTGAGTTATTGAAATGTTTGGATATAACTTTGAAATCTATTTTAAACTAATTTAAACTATTTTAATAAAATTAACTATTTTAATTAATTTAAAACTGTTTTAATTTATTTTAATCTATTATAACCTATTTAATCCAAGTAAATCTATTTTACCAATTTTAAACTAATGAAATTTATTTAATCTATTTTAAACCATCTTTTATAATTTAAATCTATTTAATCTACTTTAAAATTATTTAATCTATTTAAAATCTATTTAACATAATTTAAATCCATTTAATCTATTTTAAATCTATATAAATCATTTCAAATCTAATTTAATCAACTTTAAATTTATTTAAACTATTTTTACTATTTAAACTATTTCAATCTATTTTAAACTATTTTTAAAGCTACTAAAACTATTTATGACTATTTAAACTATTTTCAAAAATTTCATATTGTGTAAAGGTGGAGCATTTATATTTAAATACTTAATGATGATACAACCTAACTTGGAATTTGGAATTGATACTTTTTGTGAAATGACGTATTTAAGTAAATATGATGATTTTGGAACTAGGATCAAATTAACCTATCTTATCAATAAATTCAAAAGTGAATATGATTTGAAAGTGTATGATTTTGAAAGCGAAATAGTTTTGAAAATGAATATGATTTCGAAAGAGATATGATTTAAAATCGAGTATGATATTTTAATATCAATTGTTAATTGATTTCTGAATGTAAAAGAACCATCCGGTGTGAAATAAACGTTTGGTTATTAAAGAGACTGGGATCGGATATTGTCGTTCTCTCTGCCAATACCGAATACCACTTTAACAACTGTGTACGTGGTGGAGATTCTAGAAATAAAGTAGGATGGTTTGGCGAATGATTCTGTATGAGGTATTTACGTGACCCTGACTCCCGTGAGTCAGCTTAGATGTGACTAAAACAAGGGCTATACCGGGCCAAGTGAGGTCATTCCTCCTATTGGGCACATTCATTCGATACTATATTCTGCCTTCGTGATTGATTTGGTGGCCACCCTTGATTTTGATTATGGGAGTGTGGTCCAATGTGGGCGGTAGTAGCTGCTATGCGTTATCACCAGTCCAAAAGTGCAATTGGTATATCTACCCTGGCATTGCCTCGAGTGCCGTGTTCACATCCCCTATCACGCCTTCTACGAGTTTGTTTTTTGTCGAACCTATGGAGTGCTCCTTTATAGCCATCTACGGGTGGAGTCTACAGTATCTGTATAGACTACAATATTATATAAAATGTGTTAAGGGGGATATGGGTAACGCATTAACGCTATTTTAATACTTTACTTTACCATAGGCATATTATAATATCATATTGTACTACGTAGTAGATAGTTTAACGGATCCTTAGGAGATGGTAATCTCAGATATCTCTTAAGTTATTGCACTCACATTTACACTGGATAGGAGATGTCAAACCCCGTAAACATCTCTGACGCCGTTACACTCATATTTATTTACCGTTGATTTAAACTACGTAAGATCTTTTAGTTTTGACTTGAGTATTTGTCTTTTCAATTCGCTCGGGTTAGTCTGAGCTTTACAGTTTATCAAAGACTACTTTCTGGAGGATGAAAACGAAGATTTTGTACTATTATTACTTATTATATGTATTCTGATACATTATATTATTCCACTGCATTTATTTATTCATTCGTATTTTATGTAACTCTGATTTTCGTGTTGTACAAGAATAATCAAATGTTTGTAAAACGGCTTCATGAACTGTTATTTTGATTATTATATTTTGTCATTCCGCTATAAGATTCTATATTTGTTTTATTTCGTTCTCTTCTTTTCTTATTTACCCCATAACAATCTACCCCTTTAAATTGTTTGAGTCTGACGTATGTGGTTTATCATCAATTTAAACCATCCAAAAAGTCAGGTCGTTACAGAAATGAAATTAATACATTTAACCTTTCTAACATTGTAAGGATATATGTTACACTAATTAAATAATCTACTTTGATAAATTTGTGCAATTAATATAAATGATAAAATGTTTAACAGTTAAATAGACAAATGAACGGAATTATGTTAGACAAAAAATATAAATGATACTTACTAATAGATCTTTTGGCACGTTGTCACTCTAAGACCGATGCAAGAGCCAATTTATAAAAGCACTAAAACATTACTTCAGTTGCTTAAGTGTTTATTTGTGCAAGACCATGTATTTTCTTTTATGAGTTTTGAACTCTAACAGAATACAAGAATATGAATTTTTGATTCATATTTGATCACATATAAGTATTATCTGATGAATAGTTATGATTCGTAATGTCGAAGCTTGATAAAATTAGTTCATTTGAAATAAGAAAGTAACCGTAATGTGAGATCATGTATTCAATATGATTGATTACGATAAGAATATTATTGTGTTAGATGTGGTAATAAACCAAAAGCTACAATATGTACCAAGAAATTTGATTACTGAAACATCAGGTTGATCATTTTATCTAAAGTGCAACTTATTTGATATTCTTAAATGTTAAGGATGATTGAATGCATTTTTTGTAAAAATTTTGTCATGATCATATAGATAGTGTTTATTTTTGAATGGTTTGACTATTTTGAAAGAAAAGCTGGTGTTTGAGAGTGGATGGAACTTAGGCACAAGTTAGTGTATTCATGATAAGTTTGTTGAAAATGAAACCTAAGTAGAAAACATAACATGTAAAGAAAACAAAAGAATTCAATTTGATCTTATAACTAAGTTTACTAGAAAAGGTTACAAAAGTACATAAAAACAATTAAGATTCAATTCAAATGTCACTCCTCCCTACGATCCATATCGATGCATCAATGAGGAGTAATCATCTTTGTTGGACAAAAGAACAATTGATGACAAGCGAGGTTGACTCAACTTATTTTTACAAGGTCATGTATTTAAGAGTAAGTATGTAGGTTTGATTTAACTTTGTTCTAAATATAGTTTACGCGATCATATAAGATAATAGTAAATAATAACTATTTTTTTTAAATTACAAGGAATTATGAAAGATACAAGATAACAACAGATAATTTCCGCAAAATCCCCATTATAGCGTATGACACTCTTCGGCCGCTAAGTTTTTTTAGTTTAGCGCTATTAAACAGTAGATCTGCTTTACCCCACTAATTTCCGCTGTACACGCTAAATCAAAGCATTTTAGCACTCGCTTTAGAAAAATTAATATAAAAATGTTGATTTGACTAGTTCTTATTTAAACTAAATCAACAAATTTAGGGTAAAAACATAATATTAAGGCATAAGTGCCCAATATAAGTTAGAAATCAAATTTATTCACCAAATTTGGACTGCACAAATCATAATATTCTTCGGTTTTGTTATACAATATTAAATGATATTTCTTTTTCCTATAAAAATAATGTAAGAATACGAATAAATTAACTTTGAATATTTGGTTTATATCTACTAAAACCTTTTGCGCCTTCGCTATTTTCCACTTGATCCTCATTTTATCCCCGCTATAACTTTTTACACCTCCACCGCTATAGAACCGCTAAGCATTTTTAACTGCACAGGTGAGTCGGTAGGCTACATGTAATATTTTTTCCTGAGGGATCTTGTGTACATCAACTCAAAGAAGTTTGGGAGAGACTAATATTGATCGACCAATTTATGTTTTGAACATAACTTATGTAAATGGCAATCTCAATAAGGTATTAAGCACACAAAATCTCGTCCTTGTTGGATAGTCTAAGCATTTTCTTGACAAGGACGTGAATGCTCGATAATTTATCCTCACGGACAACCTGTTGCCAAAAAGGAAGCGACGGCTCGCACGGTCCTAGTTGAGCGGTCCCCAAACAAGGTAATGAGCATATGAAAACTCATCCTCGTTAAATTGCTTAGGCATTCCCAAACAAAGAAATGAATGCTCGATAATTCTTCCTCGTGAATAACCTATCGACCATGAAGGGAGTGATGGCTCATGCGATCCTTGGTGGTAAGGGGAAACGATCCCCAAAAAAAGTAATGAGCACATGAAAACTCATCATCATGGGATAGCCTTAGCAGTATTGTTGAATAATGTAGGCTTTGAATACTTCAATGTTCTTTTCATAGAAGGCTGTGGGCTCGGGAACAAGCTTGAGAAAGTCGTTGGCCACTGATCTCGTATGTTCCCAGACATGCAGATAGACATCTAGTTGCTCTTGGGAACCTATGAGGGAAAATTCGAATGAGGGGTTCACTCATCAGCCTGCAAGGAGCTGCCTTGGATATTGAAATGAGTGTCGGGTCTTATGGATTTCCTAGGGAGGAGCGAGGCAGAGATCAAGATCACTAACAATGGTCATCTTAACCCCAGGTCTAGTCATGAATTGGTCGATCATAGCATCTTGTGGGGGAATGCTTGGCGTGCAGTGGGAGGCTTGTTCCTTATGCTAGGTGGTCCTTCTGATCGGAGGGGAGAGCATGGCTGCATCATTGTTTCCATGGTTCATACTGGATGTGGGATTCCAAGTGTGAAAAAAGCTTGCACAAGAGGCTGCTAACCACAAGATCAGAAGTCATACCCTCCTTCTAACATCGGAATGCTGAATGTGTTTTTCATCAACCTTGGAATTGCACTATGAAATAAATGTTACTTAATAATCGTTTGCTTTAAGAGCTAAAATGAACATTCAAAAGGTAAACCACATCTGCCTACATCCATTATGAATTCCTCGTTTTATACGACTCTCTTACAATTACAAAAGATACAACATGATAAAAGGGGTGGCTCAAGACTAATGTTGTGGCTAATCTTGAGGGCTTGTTGAGCTTAAAACTATGAACGGTGAGCTTCTATGATAATTGGTTGCTTGATGCTAAGTTGAGGACGTGGAATCATGAGTGCCTGATAGATCTTTTGAATAGTCGACCCTTGGTGGGTGGCGACCAACCTTTGAATAGTCGACCCTTGGTGGGTGGCGACCAACCTTTGAATAGTCGACCCTTGGAGGGTTGCCACCAACCTTTGAATAGTCGACCCTTGGCAGGTTGCAACCAACCTTTGAATATTCAACCCTTAGAGGGTAGTGACCAACCTCTGAATAGTCGACTCTTAGTAGGTGGCGACCAATCTCTAAATAGTCAACCCTTAAATTATCGACCCTTGGTGGGTGGCTCAACCTCTAAATAGTCGACCCTTGGTGGGTGGCGTCCAATCTGTGAATAGTCGACCTCTTGTGGATGGCAACCCCTTTGAAGTGGCCATGCATGGGTTATTTGTAGTGGTTGAAATAGATGCTGGGATGGTTAAGATGATGTCATAAAACTAGTTGGAAAGGCGTTGTGCCCTAAATATAACTAAATGGGTTTGATGAGGAACAACCGGCAAAGTTAAGGGAATTAGTGGATGAGGTCAACATCAATAAGAAAAACCTCATAAGATGTATGCCCCACTCTTACTATTCAAGTAATGTTCATGCACAGTGCCATCATGTTACACAATATGCTCTATGTCAGAAAAGGACATACTTGCTTATACTTCTTTGTTGACCTTGCCTTTATGATGATGTGGTTGAGTAGACCAAGAAGGCCAGGCTTTTCCTAAGGATATGGAAAGATGTGGGAAACTACTAAGGTAGTGCTGAAGGAATAGACTAAGCCGGGCAGCTCTAGCTGCATTGCTCAAAATGATACAAGGGGACCAACTGTAGGGTTGCTTCCGAAGGGTCCATCGAAGTCGGGTTAGCATTATGTCATGGCTGAGGCAATTTATAGATGCCTTTTGTTGGCAGATAGTTGACAGAGGTGCTTGAGTAGCTGGGATGTCTAGGAGCCAGCTAGTTATAAGTGGGGGCCAGATGATGGGGATCGAGCTGAGTAGTGCAGATGTCTTTCTTTTTGTGATGATCCAGCTATTGTTGTTTCTTTAAGGTTCACTGGTCGGGAGCCGATCTGCAGTGCCATGGAGAGGTGGGTGAATGGGGTACAACCTGGATGGTAGTCGAGGAAGATTTGCCAGCCTATTTTTGATTCACAAGTAGCTTTAGGTAGGCTAACCTGGACCCAAGTCGGCCCGGACCAAAGCGGATTAGTATAAGAATCCTCGACTAACCTATCTTCTTATTTACGAAAAAAATTGAGTAACGTTGACTGTTGAACATATTTTCAAATTTAAACGAACAGACATTTCCCTTCATCCTTTCGCCTAAAAGTCATGCCTCTTTGTTCTCTATATAATGGCTCTGGAAAATGAACTTTTACATATTATTCTCTCATTTTCTCTTAATTTTTCATTTTTGTATTTTTGTGAGAAACATCCATCGGTATACTTTTACTCTTTTTGTAAATCTATACTCTTTAACTCCTATTTTCAACGATTTTCAAACTACATAAGATAAGAGAATTTGTACTTGAATCTCATCTTATTCCTCATTGATTTTAAAGTTATATCATTATTGAAAGTTTATAGGATCATCGTACTGAATCTACAAGAATATGCATTGAAGATACAACTATTTACCATAGTCTACTATTGAGAGAAAAGCATTCTTACCATATGAGAAAAGTCAAGTGGAAATGTGTATTTTGCCACTGGAGAAAGTCAAGATTGTAAAGGTATACTTGTCATCTGTGGAAAGCAAGTTGTTATAATAGAAATTCTATATGATGGGTACATGACTAGATGTAGGATTGAAAATCCAAAGTAATATGAAATTTTTTGGTGCCATTTATGTCACTCAAAATTTTTATAAGTAAGAAGATAGCCAATTAAGATTTCTTAGTTTAATCCGCTTTGGTCGCGACCTGCCAAGGGTTGACTTTTAAAGGTGGTCGCCACCCACCAAGGGTTAACTATTCAAAGGTTGATCACCATCTGCCAAGGGTCGACTATTCAAAGGATCATCACCATCCGCCATTTCAGAGGTTGGTCGCCACCAATGATCGACTATTCAGAGGTTGAACGCCACCCACTAAGGGTAGACTATCAATGGTTAGTCACCATCAGCTACGGGTCGACTATTCAAAGGATCCATCAGCCACTCACGATCCTATGTCCTCGGCTTGGCATCAAGTAGCAAATTCTCACCGCAGCTTCCCATTCACAGTTCTAAGCTCAACAAGCCCTCAGGATTAACAATAGCATTAGTTCCAAGCTACCTCTTTTATCTTGTTGTATCTCTTGTAATTCCCCATAATTGTAAGAGAGCCATATAATAAGAGGCATTCACAGTGGACATAGGCAGCTCTGTCGGACCACTCTATATCCTATGTCATTTAACATTGAATGCTTACTTTAGTTCTTGAAACAGACGATTAGCAAGTGACCTTTGCTTTTCATTGTGCAATTCCGAGATTTATGAAAAATACAGCCAATATTCTAGCACTAGAAGAGATCTAAACCTCTAGTCTTGTAGTCAGTTGTCTTATGTGTAAACTCTTCTCGCACTTGGTATCCCACATCTAGTATGAACTATGGCAATTGCGAGTATAGTCACCCTTGCTCCTCTATTCACTGAAAGGAACCCCAATGGTCTCGGTTTTTCCTCACGCCGCATACGTCCACACGCAATTGTGGTACATGCCCACTTGCGTCCTAGGCTTACTACTAATATTGATAGAATTACATCAGTCGTAAACATGTGTGTCACGTAAGGATCATGCTAATTAGTCAAAAAAGCTCCCCACACCCCATCTTTGGTCGGGTGTAAGCTATGGCAACCCACAAGCACAAGGAATGAACCTCCCATCGCTCATCAAGCATGCTCTTACGAGATGCCTTGACCGACCGACCTTATGACTAGACCCATGGGAAGGATGGCCATCATCAGTGATTGATCTCCGCCTCACTCTTTCTATGAAAATAATTAAGACTAGGTACTCATGTCAATATCCAAGGCAGCCCCCTCAGGCTAGTAAGTGAATTACTCCCCTGTCTTTTCCCTCAAACGTTCCCGAGAGAAACCAGGTGCCAGTCTACATGTTTGGGAGCATTCGAGACAAGTGGCCAACGACTCTCTCAAGCTTGCGCTCGAGCCCAGGGCCTTCTTTGAAGATATCATTGAAGTCTTAGACCCTACACTACTTGGCATTGCTTCCAAGGCTATCCAATGAGGAAGAGTTTTTATGTGTCCATTACCTTGTTTGGGGACCACCGTCCTTTAGTGCCTATGATTGCCAAAGCTGTCGCTTCCCTCCTAATCGATAGGCTATCCATGAGAATGAATTATCGAGCATTCATTTTCTTATCGGGTAAAGCCCAAGTTATCCCATGACGATTAGTTTTCATATGTTCATTATCTTGTAGGGGGACCACTACCCTTTGTCGTCCAAGATCGCCAGAGCAATTGCTTCCCTCATGACCGATAGCCTATCCACGAGGATGAATTACCGAGCATTCATTTTCTTATTAGGGAATGCTAAGGCTATCCAATAAGGATGAGTTTTCATGTGTTCATTACCTTGTTTGGGAACCACCACCCTTCATCGCCTAAGACCACACGAATCTTCGCTCCGCTTGTGATCGATAGGCTATCCATGAGGATGAATTATCGAGCATTCCTTTCCTTATTGGGGAATGCCCAGCCTATACAACGAGAATGAGTTTTCATATGCTCATCACATTGTTTAACGACCGTTTCCCTTCGCCATCCAAGAATGCATGAGCTAGCGCTCATCCTCCTTCCAACAGGCTATCCATAAGGATGAATTACAGAAAATTATTTTCCTTATCGAGGACTGCCGAACTATCTTGTAAAGTTGAATCACCATACATTCGTTTCTTTATTTGGGGACTCCCCTATCCCAGGGAATTTGGGTGAGACATCTCTCCCCTAAGCATTAGGTTAGCCTCCGCATGTTGCATGTCACGTAAGTGAACTTTCATGTCGTACATCGCTTAGGTTCGAACTGGGACCACCTACCATCAAAGCAACACATAAGTAAGTTCTTGTGAACGACGACACTAATTGCCCATCTCACCGTTATCACTGCAACATACAAGAGCGCACAAGCCAGCCATGGACCCCTAGTCCAACTAGGTCCTACAGTCCTTCAAGAAACAAGCAACATGTCACCCTAGAGGACCCTAGAGCCCCACGTGCTCCACTTTGAGCTAGAGCCCAACTACTAATATGCACATGACTACTTATCACCCAGAAGAACCCATGGGCAAGCATGCACTCCTGCTCAGCACTAGTGCCACCCTTCGCTTGATGCTTGGTAGGCACTTGGCTCGTATGAATGAATAATTGGGCTCGGCCCATCACATGACAACCTTGCTACTTGGCACATTTAAAAAAAATATTTACTGAAAATAGTGCAGGAACGTCTTAGGTAGTGCATCACCCAAGAGAACCTCCAAGCCCTCCAGCGTTTAGGTTCAAACCGAGACCGTCTATCGGTAAAGCAACACAGCAAGCTAAATTGTTGCACATCGACCTTAGCAACTAACAAACACCCAGGCAACACAGTCAATGCTTGCTTTAAAGTCCCTAAACCTACCTGGGTAGGCAACCAAAAAAATTTGGTTAGACCAACGCAAAAGACTGCTAGTTATTCAAGATACACTGCCTACACATCGAAAGCAAGAACAAACTACCAAGAACAAACTACTACAGTTAGTTTCTCACACAACGTGTTTGCAATAAAGAATCTATTTTATTAAGTTTAATAGTGTGCGGGGGCATAATTCCCTTTAGGCTTTTAATTATTTTTAATTGCTAGAGAGTTGAAAAGAAAAAAAAGAAAGGGAAGATGTAGCACACTAAGTAACATCCTAGGTGTAGGATATAACTGAGCTTCAACCACTTGTTTACACCATACCACTAGTGATATAATTCATTCACCAGACTTCATCTAATCCCCTCCATTTATCTCTCTTATTACCTATTATATGAGGATAAGACAGTAAGTGAGGTGATATGGTTAAGGTGTGTGGAGAAGGTGGCATGGCGTTGGAGATCTATTTATTCGTAGTCTTTCTCCATGTACCTTATTATCCCCTTTAGTCAGACTATTATTATCTTTTTATTAGGAGACTTTACCTTTATCATCCTTATGTTGTATTAGCTTGTAGAGACTTTGTTTTGTCATTTATCATATGGACAACAGTTATTCTAAGACCATGTTACTTGTATTATTTTCTGCACTTATATTTTATTCTCTTCTGTTATAGGATCTGAAAGTGTAGAATTGTATAAATTTATAATTGTCTTTGTATGATGTAAACCATATTAAAAAATATAATGATTCATACTTCTTGGCATGATAGCAGTTCATAAGCTACTTTTGGGCTTTGAATCAGTTGGTTCGAGGGTGCAGGTTGTCATGGTTGGTATTAGATCTTAGGTTCAAAAATTCCTTAGGGATTACGTGCTTACTAAGAGAATATACTTGTATATTTTCAAAATTATTATATATACATACATAAGTATAACACTAATTCACCCATTAAATTCTAATAATGCTTAATACTATTTGAGAAAAGTTGCTAATAATTCCTAATCATAGATAGTGAGAATAAGCAATCAAGCTGGAAATGATATGGGCGAAGCAGTTGAGATTTTGAACACAAACATTTCGATATCGTTTCATTAGTATCTGCAGGTAAAAGACCAAGCCGAACTGAACCCCAACGGAGGACCTGTAGTACAAGCATAGGGTGCAGTGATCGTCAAACCACCAGTTGCTGATTTCGCCAAACTATGTAAGGACTTTTTTAACTTAGGAGGAAAGCATTATATAGGAATTGATTTTGTGAACTTGAAGGCATGGTTGCATACTTATGAGAGAATTTTTGGTTTGTTAGGGTTGGATGATGCCACTAGAAGGTAGTTAGATTCTTGCACTTATAAAGGGAAGCTCTATATTGGTGGAATATTATGGTGGCAGAGAGCAATGGAGAAGAGATAGCTTGGGTTGATTTTAGAAGACATTTTGAGGCTACGTTTCTTTTTGTAGCCCAACAAGGAGTGTAATTGGATAAATTTATACATACATAGCAAGGAGATATAACGGCGAAAGAATATGTGAACCAATTCAATGAGCTAGTTAGGTTCGATTTGACTTGATAAACAACCCCCATAAAAAGGCTTTGAAGTTCATGAAGGGGCTGAAGCAACCACTTCAAGATTTGGCCTATGACAACCACCTTACACCTTCGAAGCCCAATATACATGCATAATGCACCGTAGAGGTACCCGGCTGATGCTGGATAGTGATCAAGAATGTAAAGTAGAAAAAATCCAAGCATAGAACCTGTAGAACATCTCACAATGCAAAAACAAGATATAATATAATAACATAGATGTAAAACATGCGAGACAGTGATATAATCAAATGACCCATAAATAAGAACACCAAAGTGCATCAAGTTCACAGACTATGCAAAAACTAAAATAAAGAGTTTATACATTCAAATATCCAAAAATAATTTTATATCTGTCTCTCAAAATACAAATACCAATGTATCTCAACGGTCCTTGGTGCTACACGACGAAATATAAACGATAGTAAGCTCCAAGTATAGATATTTGAAAGGGTAGCCTCCTGCTCATTCTCCCTATAGCTTCATGCGCTATCCAGACATATTATCTCTACTCTAGTCATTTAAGAGTACCCGAGATAATAAGAAACAAAGCATAAAACCTTGGGGTCAGACAACAGTCTGGTATGAGTGATACATCATCTCAAAGATACTGTAAAAATTATATATTGTAAATATGGACATAAGGTATGATGAACCATACATGACATGTCCCTGCACCTAAAGAGTTAGCATATAATAGTCGATACATGCTAATCTACTATCAAAACCATATAATTGTACTGTACTCAAAGTACAATGCCCAATGTCTAGTTATACAGTCAAAAATACCTACATCGTGTGACACCCTAGAGTGAGAACAACCATGGCAACCATAACATCCATCAAACAATCCTTACCATCGCTCGTGTGCATTGGATATATGATAACTCATATGGAACAATTGCAAACTAGGGACTCTATCATAATCTCGACTTCATTGGTACTCAAATCCATGCCAATCTAAAAGGCTAGGAACTAGACCCACAATCGCAAGCCCAGGGTAATCTACTATCGCAAGATCCGAACATAATCGCAAATCCAGGTGGGCATCCTCACATGCCCCTTCTTTATGTGTACACTAGAAGCCTCTAAGTTATCAGCGATCTCTTTGCATATGTCTCCTTAATGGAACTCAATCTCCATTCCATCACGGCCATCTCCAAGGTAGGACACAGTCGCAAATCCCACTCGCATGTCCCTGTCGTTAGCTTTCTATTGCGGATCGCCGCCATGACTCTAATTGTTAAGCCATCATCTTCAGAATGCCTTCGGACACCATCGTAAGTTGTAAAACCATCATACCAAGGTCCCAAAGTCATCATGTCAAAGTTTCATGCCATCGCTTCCTTTGTTGTCACAAAGAATCAAAGGCCATCCCCTCTCTGACGCAAAGCTACCATGCCTTAACTCAAAGCCGCCTTGACATGCCACAACACAACCTCGAGCGCCTTTCCTTGTAAAGTGCTTGGGCATAGCCCTATAGGACAGAAAGGTCTTTCCGATCTCCTATGGGATTACCGAACGACAATTGCTATTCGATCCTTGATCTCGTTATTAGACAACAAGTGTCGTCGTCCCCTTCAAAGCCAAACCATGGACAGGAAATTCTATCTGGTCCCTCCTTCTACCGAACAAAGATGGTCACTGGATAGAAACTCTTATCTAGTCTTCTACCCAACCAACTTCAATGCTTGACCAATGAACCAGTCCCACTCCAAGTCAACCAATCACCGAGCAAGCCTACTATCGAACAGCCTACCACCAAACCAAAATCCTATAATACCCATACTTCTCGATTTTGCATTGATTTCACTGCTACATTCCATACTTCGACCTTTTGTGCAATCCCTATGCAACGACACAACTCTCAACAACCTCGAGTCAATCCATCAAAGCCTATTTTTACCGTCCTAATTCTAAGTCGCCCCAATGAGCATTTTCAACTATACATGCATATAAGCATACAAAGAAAACACCATACATGCACCAAACAACATTCAAATATTCAAACATGCCAACATATAACAATTTATTGCAAATCACCTTATAATAAGTCTTTAACATAGTCTAACACAAATCAAGGCAACCGTGCATCAAATAAACATGACCATAACACTTTAAAATAATTTAAGTTTGTTTTTACTTCAGATTTCATAGTAAAATGTCCCAAACATGATTTTGACTTTAAAAATGGGTTTAAAACATGTCAAAACCTATTGATACGCATATAATAAGGTGAGAGATGATAAACCACTCGCCAAAGAACCCCATAATCCAAGTTTTGGATGTAAATCAAGGTAGATCTAAAAATGAATGGAAAGGTGTAATTTTTCTTTCCCAAAATGTAGGGTTAAAGATCCTAAATGCATTTCCTTGCTAATCTATCAATATTTTATGATTTAGACTTGACTTGGAGGAGAAATTTGAAGGTTTTGGTGGAGAATGGATTAATAGAGGCTTAGATCTATGAGAGAAGGTGTAAAGTGATTTAGGAACGACGATTTCAGCCACATAAGGTATCTAAACCTGAAATGGATTGGTGGTCTGGCCCACAAACTCACTAATTACCGGCTAAGCTGCTCCTAAAACTGTCAATCTTTAAACAACCATATCTTCTAGTCAGAAAGTCCAAATTGCTATTATGACAACCCTATGGAAATGTAAACCATCATATCTTTCCAATGGAAATGGTCTCGGATGTAATTCGGCTGCTATTAAAAGTTATGGCCGATACAAGTTTCCAGGGGTAAATCATCCAAAAAAGGAAATGTCACTAATAGACATTTTCCAAAGTTATAGAGTTGTATGACCTTATACGAATTTAAAAATAACATTTTACGATCCTTTGATATGTAAAATACAGGTTGTTACTCTCCTCCTAGAAATTTCTCCCCCTAAATCCCTGATGCAACCAAGGTAAAGTCAAACGTAGCTATGCCGCATGCCTATCATCCATGAGAAAACATGTCAAACATCAAACATGCACATAAATGCAATAAATTATATCTACGTCTACCTTGGCATGCAAAACACTAAACTACCTATACGATGTCTAAAGTGAATGTAAATGCAATAAATAAAAGTCTCACCAAGTTAGGAGCTCTGGATAAATAGTCCTCATGCTCTCCTCGGTCTTCTAAGTATAATCGCCTTCACTCTCACTCCATTGAAACTTCACAAGCTCTATCGTCATCCTCCTAAGAAGCTTCCTATCCCATTCGACGATACGAATAGGCTTACGTGGTCTCAATGCTTATGGTTCGATCTTGGTATCATTAAGCTGATTCGGTTGAACTATTATGCCTGAGTCATGCCAAAAGTTACGCAAGTGAGATACGTTGAACACATCATGCATGTCTGACATTTTCTGAGGTAAGTTTACTCTATATTCTAGATTCCCAATCCTCTCAAGTATTGAAAAATGGCCAACGAATCTCGATGCCAACTTCTCTTTAGTACTAAATCGAACAACATTCTTCAACGAAGATATCTTAACAAATAAACACCATATCACAAATGGAGAACTCTAAATCATGTCTCCTCCTATCAGCGTAGCTTTTTTGTCTATCCTGACAGCTTTCATTCGTTGTCGAATAATCTTGTTCGGACGACGAAAGTTCTATCGAGTTAGAAAACCGTCGAACGAATTTAGAAATAAAAATAACCGCAAACGCACGGTGTACGAATGTAGCACGCAGCGAATACGGGTCAATCCGCAGGGAATTGATGGATTTTAAAATTCTATTCAATCAAATTAAACCAAAGTCGAGTGAAAGTTAAGCTAGAGAATTAGAAAGTTAACTAAAAGAAAAGAGAAGCAAATATAAGAGCTAAGTGACAATTTAGGAAATAAATCCACTCTCTAGATCACATAAATTAACAAAATGAAGTTATGATCTCTCTTTTCTTGTCATTAGCGAATTAGTTGATGTGCTTATCATAAGTATGGTATACTTGTGCTAATAATTAGCTCAATATAAAACATCAAACTATAACACAACTACTAATACACTTTTAAATCTCACAAAATATGACAACAAAGTTGAAAGAAAAATCTATTTTAAGCATGGCCTATTAACTATTAATTAGAAATATAAGCCATCAAGTTTTAATTTCAACAATCACTTCTTTGCCATAATCATATGTAGATGAAGAGGCAATTTGTGTTTTATTTGTTTAAGCATAGCCTATTTGTTATGAACAACATAGACTATCAAATGCAAAGCTAAACAACATCATTAAACCACTTCAATCATTCTCATTAAGCACAAAAAGAGAGCATAAACATCAAATTAAGTTGAAGCTACATGATTAGAGAGCTTCATTACCCCTAAATTGAAGGGGTTTAGCCTCTCATATTTGTCATCATATGAACAAATGTAGCAAGCAACATTGAATAAAAAGAAGATAAAAAGGAGAGCAAAATGAAAGGAAAAATTATTCTACTTGCATAAAAGAGAAGAGATCTACACTACAACATGAAAGTAAATGAACATGAAAAGGAAAGAGCATATATTAAATTGCATAAAAAAGATTACATAAAATAAAAATGGCTAAATAGCCATGAAAAGAGAAAGAGGAGCTTTCATTTTATTTTTGATCTAAACTAAACTAAAGAGAATGATGCCTAAGAGAGACTAAGAGAAGAGATCATGTTACATGAAACATATGGGTATTTATACATGTATGAAACCCTAATTCATATTTTTGGGGAATACCCAAAATGCCCATTAGGAAATGTGGAGGCCAAGTAATCATTAACATGTCTTAATCCCCCATTAAGTGTACATGAAGCCATTAACTCCAAAAGCATGTGCATTAGCCTTTAATTTGTACATTAAGGTAGGTGGGTAGGTGGGGTCCTCCATGTTCTTCACTTTGAATTATTTCCATCTTCATTCCTTTATATTAATTTTGTGCATGCATATTTTCATGAAACCACTTCTATTTGAGATCAAATTCCTACAAAAATATATACAAATTTTCAATTAATTTTTCTCAAATTAATATACGCACAAAAATGACCATTTTGCCCTTGTATGAAGATGAATATGTGACAATTTCAAATAATATGAATTTTGGTTTAAACAAGTTAAAATACCCAATATGATCATTTATTTAATTTAAAAAGAATAAATATGATGATAAAAATATGCACATTTACGTGCACATCAAATACCCCACACTTATCTTTTTATTCATCCTCGAATAAAGGGAAACTAAGATAAATCCGTTTTCGTAGGAAACACGATTGCATTGAGCGTATGCAACAAGCCGTTAAACCTCTGGGTGTCCTCAGTAGGACGAGTGTTGTCTCATGAGGGTTTTCAGCGGATACTACCCACAAAATCCAAATGCATGATGAAAATGCAAGATTTATTTACAAAGAGATGAATGCAAATTTTTGAAAATATTTACAAATGAAGGATATTTTTTAAATTGACACAAATAAGTTAAATATAGTTTTTGGTTATTATCTTGAAAATTTATGTCATTTACTCGTCAAAATTTTCAACAAAAATCAAGTTATCATAACGAACAGATTATAGTTTAACTCGTTGTTTCGGTTGATAACAAAGTGTAATTATAGAATGAATCCTTAGTTGATTATCAAAGTTTATCAAAGTGGTATTTTCATTTCTTTTCAATAACAAATCAAATCAAATAAGTAAAAATAGTGCTAGGATTTCAATTGCTTGCTCTCTCATTATTTGCAAGAAAAATTACACACCTAGCTCAGGTAAACTGAGGCCAGATATACCACCCATGCACTGCCTTTTGGGCTTATGTGAGGGGAGTACAGAGCATGGCGAGTGCACACACTTTCGTGCATACACCTATCGACCGTAGGTGGTTTTTATTAAGTCTGTTTTTTTTACATGTGTTCCATACATGCATAACCGTGAGGACTTTTAAATGAGTATGAAAGCACATAATCAAAGATTCCAAGTAATTTACCCATGCATAACCGTGAGGACTTTTAAATGAGAGTGAATACTTGGATGTTATTATTTTTTATTTATATATATATATTTTTTTAAAAGAGAGAGAGAGAGAGAGTTTTGCAAAATCATCTTAGCACCATTTAACTTAGAAGGCAAAAAAAAGTTATATCCTTTACTTTAAATCAACCACTTTTTAAAACAAAGATTTTCAATAAGGATGTACTTCATAATTAACACGTATGAATCTTCCTATATACCAGTTAAACCATTATTATTTGTAATAAAACTTCATTTTTATTTTTGTTAAGACGACTAAATTTTCAAAAGTTTCCATTTAGTAAACCAAAACCATATATTTATCCAATAGTGTTTCTTTAAAAATAAATCAAAAGAAAAAAAATTTGAGATTTTTTTAGATTTTAAAAGAAAACGAAAAAAATAAACCATAAAAAAATGAAGATAAGTCTCCCCCCACACTTGACTTTGACTGTGTCCCCACAGTCAACCCAAGTGGAAGGAGAAAAATAAAATAAAAATCTAATATTTACATGAAAGATTATTATTTACAAGAGATGAGAAAGTATACAGTCAAAAAGTAAATGAAACGGTCTTCTAAAGACCGATTCATTTGTCTCGTCAAATGTGCGAGACACAGCTTAAGCACAAAAAACCAAATCGTAAAAGATTTCGCAGTTGAATGTAGATTTGGAAAAACGAAAGTCATTTTATTGAAAATCATACGAGTTGTTTTATTTTCGATGATTTTTGGGGTAGATAGAAAAATTGGTTGAAGTTCAATTTCTTTCAAAGTATCGATTTCAAAATCAAAATGGTGATCGAAATTTTCCCCTTCAAAATTCAACAACTCGTTTTCAAAAAGTCCATAAAACTCATGTTCGTTAAATTCGACTTCCTTTGTTGGATTATCAACAACTTCATCATGTAAATCGAGTTTCAAAGTTGTCGTATTCAAATTTTCAGAAAAAGGAAGATCGAAGTTTAAATCGAGTTTCGCACCCTCAAAAGAATTGAAATCCAACTCAATTACCAAATTTTCAACAACATCATTAAGAATGTCATTTTCAGTTTCGAAAGTTGTTATTTGAAAATCGTCGATTTGGGTAAAAGATGGATTATCGCTTGACTCGTCATACTTTGGGATTTGAGTATGTTTATTACATTGATTCAAATATGTTTCAAACACCACATCCATGTGATCGTTGTACATTTCATTCATTTGTTCAACAAAGTCAAATTTGTGATTATTAACTTGAAAACTTTCGATTTGGACTTGTTGAGGACAAGAATCGTTAATTTCAATAAACGGTGGATTTGATTCTTCCGAAGTTGGGATTTGATTAGGATTTTCACGAAAAGTTTTGTATTTCTCAAGTAATAAATCCTCCTTATCTTCTTCCATTTGGTCAACAAAGTCAAATCCATGATTATTAGTTTGAAAATTTTCACTTTGAATTTGTTGATAACCAAAGCTTTCAATTATATCGCGGTCGAGATTATTCCCATTGCTAAAATTATATGAAAATTGGTTCACATTTTCGTCTTGATTTTGAAATTTATTTTGAAGCTTGAAATTGAATTGGCATGGGTTATACTCGAAATCATTTGAATTTTGAAGTGAATTATTTTGAAAATTCTGACTTGAGTTATCACACAAATAAGAATTACACAAATCATTTATCTCTTGATTTTGTCGTGTAGAAAGTTCGAGTAAAGATGAAATCATTTCAATGCTATTTTCAAGAGTCGAACGTTGGTCATTGTTTTGAAAATTTTGTTGTTCGAAATTTGAATTATTTACACAAAAGTTGTTAAAATATCCATACGAATTTGGAGTGAACTCATATGGATTATATTGATTTTCGCAGTTAAATTCAAGCGAGTAAGAAAAAGGAAACTCGGACATTTTCAAGATTTTTTTTTGTTTTTTTTTATAAACAAAAATATTTAAAAGTAGAATCTATTTTTCAAAATGGAAAATTGATTTTTGTTTTGTTTTTGGATTTCATTTTTTTTTTTGAAAAGATTTTTTTGGATTTTTTATTTTAATTTTTTTTGGATTTTTTGAATTTTGATTTGAAAATTTCAAAAGAAAAGAAAAGAAAACTAAGTTAAGAAATACTAACAATTTTTTTAGTTTTGGATTTTGAATTTTTTTTGTTTTTTTAATATGCATGAACTAATGCAACTAAGTGAATGCAAGGGTTAATTACAAATGATATATCCTAAATTAACCCAAAATTGTATAATTACAAATTGTCTTAAATCAACAAGATAGTTCTCAGCCAGGTAACGGACAGGATTTATCGGTGCACCACGAATCACCGTAGCAATGCAGCCGAAGGTTTAAGTACCTTCAGAGAAACAATTCAGTATAATATTTACGAATCACCGTAATATTTATAACTGATTATTGCTCTGCCGTAGCCTAGACACTAAGAAATTAAATTGTCGAAAAAGGACAAATTGTCAATATACAATTTAGTGTTATTGATTTCTAACCGTTATCATTAATCAAAATCTAAGATGAAATGCAAAGCAGAAATTAAACGTGTATTAACAATGCAACTACAAATGATTTTTGTTTTTATTTGTTTGTTTTTTTTTGAATTTTTTTTATATATAAATTCAAATGCAAGCAATCAACAATGCAACTAATAAAAACAAGAGATATATACAATGCAAGGCAAAAAAAACCAAAAAAACTATTAACAAGCAGGCAATTTTTTTTGGGCAGCAGTCTTCCTTCTGAAATTCTGCTTTGGCAACCTGAAATATAAAACAAGAATATGTACAATTTTTTTTGCTTTTTTTGTTTTTTTTTTGTTTTTTTGTTTCTTGAAAGGAAACTTAAAAGTAGGGTTTTACTTAAAAAAAATAAAAAATTGTGAACGAGTGGGAGATAAAATAAACCAAAACACAAGAAAAGCAAACTCTTTTTTTTTACTATAAGATTGGACTTAAACAATTAGAAACCAAATAAATAAAAAAATTGAACCCAGCCCAAACCACATACACTCGGCCCAAACAAATGACCGGACCCGCCACTTAAAATTCAACAGAAAACAAATGAAACCGTATGAAACAAATTCAAGACAAATCAAAATCTCCAAAATCAAAATCCCCACAACCCGAAATCAATTTACAATTGCAAACGCTCTACAGTTGATGGCGATTTAAGGAGGTGGTCACGGCTGCAATTGGGGATGCAGGCGATTGGTCTTTCGATGTGTTGCAGAAGTGGTTTCGTGATGAAGTCGCGGCTTGTTCAAGGGTTGCGGTGATTGGTGGGAGGCGAGTCGAGTTCGAGGTTGTGGTTTCGATTTAGGTGAAGGCGGTTCGATTTCGAGTTGGGAGTTGGTTGTGGTTTGGGATCAATGGGGTTGCGGAGGTTGAGGAGATTGTCGTGGCAACGGCGATTGAGGTAGTGGGGTGGTTTTTTTTTTTGGTTGGAGGCGGTGTCGAGGATTGTGAGGCGGTGTCGGGGTCACTGGCGGGTTCGAAGGTGGATTGGGGAGTTTGGGACGTGGTTTGGTATGGCGATGATGGTATGTGTCTGTGGTGATGTGGAACTGCACTTGTTGTGTGGTTGTGGTGATATGGTAAGAGATGGGAAGTATTTTGGTTCAGAGGAGCGATTCGGTGTTGGAGAAGATGTTGTATCAGGTTGTATGTGAATGGTGAACAGCAGCAGGTGTTTGAATGTTTGTGAGATGAAATTGCAACTTTGATGTTGGTCGTTGGCAGAGATGATTCACTTGGATGGATTGTGGTGAAATTCGGCTGCACACGGTTTGAGTGTTGGAGCTATGAAATGATGGCTGTGGTTTAGGTTGTGGTTATGGAATGGTGGCTGATCTATGGCGATATGCAGTGTAGCAGTATACGACAATTATGAAGGCAGTGGCAGTTGTTCAGTGTTTCAAGAAGAAGTTTGTATGGATTGGTAGGTATTTGGCAAGGCAGAAGGGGGGAGTGGTCAGTGATGATGTCAGAATTCTTTTTTTTTATAGGATAACGATATCGGTAAGTATTGGTGAGTGAAAATACTGATGTTTTGAAGGTGGATGTATGGAAGATGTTAGTCGTAGAGGCTGCTGGCAGGAGATTATTGAAGTGTAGGAAGTAAATGTTGTTGAAGTAAGGGGAAATGGAGGTGATGTTGACAGTGAATGGTTTATAAGTGGTTCAAGTGATACCAGAAGTGTGGTAACTGTAAGTGGGTGGTATTGGGTGATGTAATGGAATGGTATGTGGTTAATGGATGAGTGTGATGAAGAATTTGCACAGTTTGCAGAAATGATGTGCACAGTTTTGCACAAAGAAAAATTGTAAATGTAATGTGTGAACCGTAAGTGTAGGGGTATGCAGCTAGCTGATAGAGGATTGTACTAGCTTGTTTGGAGATGAAGATTGGTGGTTTTGTGGTGTTTGAGTGGTAGTTGAAGTTGTTGTGGAGGAGTAGTGTAGTGGTCAGTTGATTGTTTTGGTATGTTGCTGTCGATATGTGATTCGGTGAAGGGGAGAAGGCAGGGTAAGTCGTATTGGTGGTCAAGACAGAGTAGTATGGCGAACTGTATAAGGGTATTTGTCGAAGTTTATGTGCACAGTGATGTTTCTGTGCACAGTAGTTGTTGTGAGAAAGAGGAGCCACTATTGTGGTTATTGAAGTTTCTGTTGTGGAGTTGCACTGATTGCACTGATATGTCTGTTGAGGTGAGTAGGCAGCAAGAAGTATTGTGAAAATATGCAAGCAAGTGGTGATGATTGAAGATGTGAGTTGAGTGAAGCAGAGGATGGTTGCAAATGTGAAATAGAGGGGATATGGTTTTGAGTGAACGGTTGTGTGATGGCAGGGATTTTAACAGTTTGTTTTTGAACAGTGAGCCGGCAGAAGGGGCTGTGCACAGTGATGAAGATATGCACAGTTTTTGTATGTTTTTTTAACAATGTAAATAAAAATGCAAATGAAAAATGAAAATGAAATAGATTTTTTTTTAGAATTTTTTTATGCCTTTTTTTAGAAATGCAAAGGGAAACTAGATCAATATGTACAAAACAACAAACACACACATTTTTTTTTGTTTATTGCAAACACACACAAAATAAAATCAAACAAAAATCAAACAAAGAAAAATAATCCAAAGAATAGAAATTTAAAATCAAAAAATTCCTCGGCAACGGCGCCAAAAACTTGTTCGGACGACGGAAGTTCTATCGAGTTAGAAAAGCGTCGAACGAATTTAGAAATAAAAATAACCGCAAGCGCACGATGTACGAATGTAGCACGCGGCGAATACGGGTCGATCCGCAGGGAATTGATGGATTTTAAAATTCTATTCAATCAAATTAAACCAAAGTCGAGTGAAAGTTAAGCTAGAGAATTAGAAAGCTAACTAAAAGAAAAGAGAACCAAATATAAGAGCTAAGTGACAATTTAGGAAATAAATCCACTCTCTAGATCACATAAATTAACAAAATGAAGTTATGATCTCTCTTTTCTTTTCATTAGCGAATTAGTTGATGTGCTTATCATAAGTATGGTATATTTGTGCTATTAATTAGCTCAATATAAACCATCAAACTATAACACAACTACTAATACACTTTTAAATCTCACAAAATATGACAACAAAGTTGAAAGCAAAATCTATTTTAAGCATAGCCTATTAACTATTAATTAGAAATATAAGCCATCAAATTTTAATTTCAACAATCACTTCTTTGCCATAATCATATGTAGATGAAGAGGCAATTTTTGTTTTATTTGTTTAAGCATAGCCTATTTGTTATGAACAACATAGACTATCAAATGCAAATCTAAACAACATCATTAAACCACTTCAATCATTCTCATTAAGCACAAAAAGAGAGCATAAACATCAAATTAAGTTGAAGCTACATGATTAGAGAGCTTCATTACCCCTAAATTGAAGGGGTTTAGCCTCTCATATTTGTCATCATATGAACAAATGTAGCAAGCAACATTGAATAAAAAGAAGAGAAAAAAGAGAGCAAAATGAAAGGAAAAATTATTCTACTTGCATAAAAGAGAAGAGATTTACACTACAACATGAAAGTAAATGAACATGAAAAGGAAAGAGCATATATTAAATTGCATAAAAAAGATTACATAAAATAAAAATGCTAAATAGCCATGAAAAGAGAAAGAGGAGCTTTCATTTTATTTTTGATCTAAACTAAACTAAAGAGAAGGATGCCTAAGAGAGACTAAGAGAAGAGATCATGTTACATGAAACATATGGGTATTTATACATGTATGAAACCCTAATTCATATTTTTGGGGAATACCCAAAATGCCCCTTAGGAAGTGTGGAGGCCAAGTAATCATTAACATGTCTTAATCCCCCATTAAGTGTACATGAAGTCATTAACTCCAAAAGCATGTGCATTAGCCTTTAATTTGTACATTAAGGTAAGTGGGTAGGTGAGGTCCTCCATGTTCTTCACTTTGAATTATTTCCATCTTCATTCCTTTGTATTAATTTTGTGCATGCATATTTTCATGAAACCACTTCTATTTGAGATCAAATTTCTACAAAAATATATACAAATTTTCAATTAATTTTTCTCAAATTAATATACGCACAAAAATGACCATTTTGCCCTTGGATGAAGATGAATGTGTGATAATTTCAAATAATATGAATTTTGGTTTAAACAAGTTAAAATACCCAATATGATCATTTATTTAATTTAAAAGAATAAATATGATGATAAAAATATGCACATTTACGTGCACATCAAATCTCGATCTTCTTTAAAGTCTCTCTAACCATTTCTGGCGCAATATCAGTTTCTCGTCTGCTTTCCACTAACGTGAGGGAGTGTTATACGATCAGCCATATAATGCCTAAAATGGCTGTCATATCGATGCTGAACTGATAACTATTGTTGTATGCAAACAATACTAAATGTAAATGATTATCCTACGAGCCACTGAAATCGAGAATGCCAGCTCGTACTAGATCCTCCAAGATAAGATTCACCTCTCGTTTTGCCCATCAGTTTGTGTGTGATAAGCTATACTAAGATGCAGCTTTGTCCCCAATGCCACTTGTAAGCTCTTTCAAAACCCACTAGTAAACAAAGGGTCTCAATCGCTCACGATGCTTTTTGACATACCATGGAGTCACATAGTCCACTTCACATACAACTCAGCTAACTTGGATGTCGTTCTACTAGACTTGACGAGTATAAATCTAGCACTCTTCATCCATCTATCTACTACAACCTAAATGCTCTCTACTATCATAGCCTCCTACTTTACTTGGTAATCCATTGACGAAATCCATCAAAACTTGTTCCCATTTCCACTTGGTAATCTCGAGCGATTATAGCAAACCACTCGGCTTCTTCTGCTCTGCCTTTACTAACTAATAGTCTATGCACTTTAAGATGAATGTCCCAATATCCTTCTTCATCCATTCCAATAAAATGTTTCTCATATCATGGTACATTTTAATTTCATTAGGATGTATAGTCAATCTCGAATGATGACATTCTCATAGCATCTCATCCCTCAACACATCGACATCGGGAACAAGCAATCTCTCATCCTTACGGTGCCAGCCGTCAAGGTCGATCCCACACTATTTCGTTTGCTTCAACTCCTCAAATACCCCTTCCTTTATCTTATCCATGATCTCCACTAGTCTAGCATCTCGCCTTTGATTAACACCGATCTGCTTAATCAAAGTAATTCTGATCGTCAAGCTACTTAACACTTTCGGCTCTAACCCACATCGAGGTCTAAAATCATATCTAGCGATGAACTCCAACTACTTCCTCTCTAGGGACATCACTCCCAAGCTTGCATGTGTCCTACTTAATGCATCAACGATCGCATTTCCCTTACTAGGCGTATAGGAAATGTCGAAATCATAGGAGGCTAGGAACTATGGCCATCGCTGTTGATGAAGGTTGAGGTCCTTATAAGAAAATAGATATTTCAACGACTTGTGGTTTGTATACAACTCGAACCTCTCTCCAAGCAAATAAGCCTCAATATCTTTAAAGTAAATATTATCGCTGCTTACCCTAATTAGTGAGTTGGATACTTCTTCTCATGTGGTTATATCTATCGACTGGCATAGGCGACAACCATTCCCCTTTACATCAATATTGCACCAAGTCCAGTACCACAAACATTTGTGTATACTTTTCAGCTCCTTATTCTTGCTTAGAGTGACTAATACCGGTGCGCTCGTCAACCTCTCCTTGAGACTCATAAACACATGCTCTCACCTCGCGTCCCTAATAAATGTCTGATTCCTTTTCGTCATGTTGGTTAACGGCGCTGCTACCTTAGAGAAGTCCTGGATAAAACGTCCATAATACCCCGCCAATCCAAGGAAACTTTTCATGTCTATAGCAGCCTTAGGCTGACCCAAGTCCTGTACAGCCACTACCTTCGTAGGGTCTACAACAATACCCTACTAGAAACAACATGACCCAAAAATTACACTTCCCTCCTCCAGAAGTGACGTTACGTAAACTTTACCTTCAATCGGTGCTTTCTCAACACCACAAGCACAACCCTCAAATGATTCTTGTGTTCTTCCTCTATCCTCAAAAGAATAAGGATATCATCCACGAACATAAGTACGAACTTATTTAGCTGATCCCTGAAACACGGTTCATAAGATTGAAAAAGTACGTCGATCCGTTGGTTAGCTCGAATGGCATGACCAACCACTGGTATAATCTAGACGACATATGGAGCGCTGTAATCGGTACCCTCTCCTTCACCACCCTCAGTTGATTGAACCCCATCACAAGGTCCAATGGAGAGAAAAACTTTGCACCATGGAGCAGATCGAATAATTCATCAATACACGAGAGTGAATATTTGTTCTTCTTCGTCACCTTGTTCATCTTATGGTAATCTAAACACAGCCTTAAAGAGCCATTCACATAAGGGGTGAATTCACAAGTGCAACCCACTTAGATATGCTCCTACAAATGAACCCTCACCTCAGTAGGTCATTCACTTGCACCTCTAAATCCTTCTGCTTTCTGGGTTCCATACACCTCAAAGGCATAACTATAAGTCTGGCATCCTTCGCCGGATCTATCTTTATCTCCTTATGTGGTGATAACCCGATCATCTCTTTGAATATGTCTGGATACTCCCTCGATGTAGGCACATATGACAACTTGTCATGTGAGATCTTGAGCGAGTACAAAAAGCTAATCGTCGTGGGCATTTTCGCTGACATCATGTAATCACAAGGGCAAAGCGAAGTGCTAGAGGCAAATTTGGAATATTCTTAAAATATGGTCAAAGATCTTGAAAATGATCCTAAGGTCAGGACATGGACATAGGTTGAAACCACATCTTAATTTGAGCTACAGTTTGGAGGATATGATCATCTTAAAATTTGTCCATAACCTAACCGATTTGGGCCCCACCTTAGGGAGCTACTGGCTAATTCTGGCAAATGGAATATTCGATGGCATTGGAATACTCTACTCAATGATACGAAGCTACCGATCTAGGTTTCATTCAATTTTGACTTCAAATGAGGGAGTTATGGCGCAAAAGCATGTGTAGCACAGTTGTAAAGACTTGTGCCTTTTAGCCAACTCACCAGATTCAAGTCCTGGCAATCACATTATTTTTTATAGAGCACAAGGAATGGTCTAATAGATAATCCAACTATTGAGTGCCAAACTGTTTCCGACATAAGGAAAGGAAGGAAAGGAGAGATGACAAGACATGAGGAGCAACTTAGAGGAAGCAAAGGCAAGCCCCCTCTCTTTGTTTGATATCCAAGGTACCAAATAGAAAATCTTGTTCGGTATCCAAGATATCAAATAAGATAACTTACTTTATTAATAGGGGTGGCGTTGTCCAAAGACCTGACCAAGGCATGGCATAAAGAACTGGATTAAGGCCGGATGTGCATATCGAGCCAAGCTATGAAGATCCTACTGAACTAAAGGCAGAGGATCCAACTGAACTGAAGGCTGAGGAGCTCACCGAGCCATTGGTGGAGGTGCTCATTGAACTAAGGAGACCCCGAACCAATGAAGGGGATGCATGAACTTAGCCAATAACATGTCCATATACACTTGTATCGGACCAACCTACCCTGAAAAAAGCTCCTAGCCTAACTGAACAGTGCATATATGGAATGAAATCTGCATATATTTGGAAATTATTAAGCATATTCCTGATATTCGAGAACATTCCATATGAGCGAGATATATAAGGAAAATATTGACCTGACCTAGCAGGTAGTCTAGCCGGAACAAGTTGTAAGAACTGCCTAGCCGGAACAACCTAGGAACAATTTTATAGGAACTGTTTAACTGGGACTTCCTAATAGAGATAGCCGAACAGGAATAGGCAACCAAGAATACCTAGATAGGAATAGCCGAACGGACTTCCTTGGGCTATATCTTACTTTTTATTGAGCCTCAAATCATTGTACATTACATCTCGGACATTATATCTAAGATATAGATGAAGAATAATGAAAATGGACAATGGACGTAGGCATATTCCTGTCGAACCACTATAAATCTCTATGTTTGTTACTTTACTGCAATTTACTTTCTACATAACCTATACGTGATCCGTTTTATAAAAATCAATTATAATACAAATATAATGTGCATTGGTTTACTGGTTGATCTAGAAAGTTTCAACTAGGTTGGAGGTGAAAGGTCTTGGTCGAAGGGACTTTCTAAAGAAGGCAGAACCCCTTTTTCTGAGCAAAAAGCTGTTTTTACCAAATAAAGTAAACTTTTCGTGACTAACTTTCCCACTTGCAAACACATGATTGGTTACATTAAAGTTTCAAATTATTTACCAAAGTTGCCGCAATTTATTAGGTCTAAAACTAAGCAACATTTAACACATAAACCCTCCCTATTAACAAAATAATTAAATCATTTAGGCCCTCCTTTTAAAATAATTTAATTTCCATACTAAAACACTTAGTAAAAACCCCCAAAAATTCCAAAAATTCATTTTAATCATGTTATCTAACATATAAAAATTTCAGACCCACATTCTCAATATATTTCCAAAATAAATTTATAAACCCAAATAACCATATTTTCCTTTGAAAATTCATAACTAAATCTCCACAGCTTGGAAAATTATAAAAATTGAAACCCAACTCCAAAATCATGTTTTCCATAACATATAATTTTTCCATGGCATTTAAAAATAATTTTACATCGGCTTTACCGTAAAACCGTGCATATCTCCATTTAGACTCTCTTGTTTAAACCACATAAATCATAAACCAAGCATATCATCATTCAATAAATCATAAAAACGAATTTATGCCTTAAATCTGGAACCATATAATTATAAAACCAAAAATAGAGATGTAGTGATTATTATTCACCTTAGATTGGGTAAGGAAATTGAAGATTGGTTGAGATTGATTTCTTCTAGCTTGAACCTAAGCTTTAGATTTGAATTGCTCTTCTCTTCTTCTCCCTATGGCCGACCTTGCTCTTTCTTACAGTTATAATTTTTCTTGTGATAAAAATGAATGTGTATGGCTAAAGGGAATAATATAAGGGGGAAATATGGGCAGTTATTTACCGTAATGCCCTTATGTTTAATTACTTATTACTTGACCATTTATAAGTTCATCTAATTTAATAAGCTCGACCACTACATGTTTATTAGTCAACCTCAATCTCCTTATCTACATTATTCTGTTTGATTTACTTTAATTAAATCTCCTGAATAATGTTAATAAAAATTAAGGGTGTTATAGGCACCCCTCCTTAAAGAATTTCATCCTCAAAATTCAGCAAGGAATAACTAGCAAACATAGCAATCGTCTGTAATGACTCCTAACATCCATACTAACTCCCCCGACTAGAAACTAATCTATATAAATCTATAAATCTAATATAGACATACCATCAAAGCAGATCAGGATAAGCATCTCGAATCATGTACTCTATATCCCAAGTACAGTCCTTCTCGTTGCGCTCTACTGAACTTTCACCAACTTGACGGTCTTGGTCCTCAATCTTTTCTCATCTCTCCCTACAACCCGAGCTGGTTGTTTAACAAAAGTCAAATTAGGCTCTACTACTAAGTCCTCCAACTCTGTCTGAGGAATAGTAGTTTCTGGATCATGCATATACTTGCGAAGACGAGACACATGGAATACATTATGGACACCTCCAAATTGCTCGCAACTCTACTTTGTACGTGAGCTTTCCAATCCTTTCCATAATCTGGAATGTACCAACATACCTCGGGGCCAACTTTCTCGACTTTCCAAATCGTATCACACCCTTCATGGGTGATACCTTAATGAAAACTTTGTCTCCCACTAAGAAATCTAGGTCTCTATTCCACTTATCTACGTAACTCTTCTGCCTGGATTGAGCTTCCTTCATCCGTACTCGGATTAACTCAATCTTTTCTAATGCTTCTCTAACCAAATCCAGACCTAAGGTCAATTTGTCTTCAGTCTCCAGCCAGCATGTAGGCGATTTGCATGGCCTTCCATAAAAAGTTTCAAAATGCGCCATTGCTATTCTAGTCTGATAACTATTATTAGAGAAAAACTAGATCAGATGTAGGTAATCTTCTCAAGATCCACCAAAGTCCAATACACAACCTCTCAATAAATCCTCGATTACCTTATTGACTCTCTCTGTCTGCCCCCATATATGGGTGATATGCTGTACTCATATGAGCTTGATATCCAAAACCTCTTGCACTCCAAAATTCGCTAGTGAATAAAGCATCTCTGTCACTGACTATTCTACTAGGAACTTCATGAAGTCTATCTATGTTCTTTATGAACAACTTCACCAAAACTGGTGACGTCCTGGTTGGCTTTACTGGAATGAAATGGGCACTCTTGGTCAACCTGTCCATAATTACCCATATGCCCTCATTTCCTCTACTTGACCTTGGCAACCCATCTATGAAGTCCATCGATATCGAATCCTATTTCCATATGGGAATCTCTAAAGGCAGAAGAAATCCACTTGGCTTCCGACGTTCGGCCTTCACTTATTGACATTTTACACACTGCCTAACTCATAGGTCAACATCCCTCTTCATGCCTTCCCAATAGAAGCTTCTCTTCATACTTGACACATCTTGGTCCCTTCAGGATGAATCGTAAACTTCGATCGATGACATTCCACCAAAACTTCCGTCCTTAAGTTCTCTACATTCGAAACGCATAATCGTCCCTTCTTTCTCAACCATCCTCTCTGGTTGAGACTAAAGTCCTTTAGATCATCGATCTCTGATCCTACCTCAAGCCATCTAATCCTCTCGGCTAAAAAGGGATCCTCTCTCTTCTTCGAAGCTATCCACTCAATTAGCACTGACCGAACTTCCATAAAAGATAACATGGTAGTACCCTAACTAGAACTACCACTAGATCTCATCTGCAGACCACAACTGGCCAAGGCTTCAAGATCCTTCCATTTTGCCAACATCGCTAACAACACATTTTGATGTTTTCTACTAAGAACATCTGCTACCTTGTTTCCTTTCCCAGGAGTATACTCGATAACGAAATTATAAGCTGCCAAAAATTCTAGCCACCTCAGCTGCTTCATATTCAACTCCTCCTAAGAGAATAAATACTTTAATGACTTATGATTAGTATATAACTCAAATCTCTACCCCAAGAAATAATGCCTCCAAATCTTCAAAGCAAAAATAACCACTGCCAACTTCAAATCATGAGTAGGATATCTCACTTTATGCAGTCTAAGCTGCCTAGATGCGTAAGCAATGACTTTGCCCTTCTGTATTAACGCTACTTCCAATCCAGTCCCACACGCATCTATGTATACTACCAACCCTTGGTTACCATTTGGAACTACTAACATTGGAGCTTTGATCAAAAATTGCTTTAACTTAAGGAACCCTTCCTCACATTTGTTGGACCAAACAAATTTCACATCTTTTCTGGTTAACTTAGTCAAAGGTGCTACTATCTGCGAGAAATCCTTAACGGATCTCTAGTAATAGCCAGCAAGTCCAAGGGAACTTCTGATCTGGTTACCATCTCTAGTCTCTTTCAATATTGACAGCTTCGATCTTAACTGGATCAACTGACAAACCCTCCTCTGAAACCACATTACCAATAAACTTAACCTTTTTCTTTCAAAAATGACACTTGGGAAACTTCACCTTCAGCTGAATCTACCTCAGCGTCTCTAGCACCACTCTAAGATGAATCTCATGCTCTCATTCATCTTTAGAGTACACAAAAATAACATCTATGAATACTAATACGAACCTATCCAAGTGTTATCGAAAAACCCGATACATCAAATCAACGAAGAAAGCAGGTGCATTTGTCAATCCAAAATGGCATCACTAAACATTCATATGAACCATACCTAGTTCGAAATTGTAACGGCCAATATTTTTAGCTATTTTAAATTATTAAATTCAATGTAATTGTTAAATAAAAATGGTTAAAAATAAAAATTTAATGATTTTGAATGCATGTTATTAGATATGAACTTGAACAAAATTGTGAAATATACTAGTTTCGAATATTTAAGTAATAAGAGTATTGTAAGGGAATGCTCTGTATTGGATGTGTTTACAGTCAATAGTTGGATCAAAAAATAAATTTTGAATTCATTAGATATAAATAAAGAAATTGGTTTATAAGAGAATTCATTTGAAATCCAATATTGCAATTTGTTGAATATTGGACAATTAAATTGTTTAAATTCAATACTGGGAATTATTTGAATAATTAAGTAACAAGAGTTGAATAACTGTAAAATGGAAATGGTTGTTCTACAATTTTAAATTGTTTTAAAAATAAAATCTTATAAATTCATTAACGAATATTTCGAAAGATAGTTATTTATTAGATTATCCAAATTGATTACACCTAATATTATGATTATTTGAATGATTAATTTCAAGTTTAATACGATTGAAAATGACACCGAAAGTTAATGTAAATTTTATTTATATAACAACAAAGTTTGTTAACAATTAAAATTGGATTTAAAAGTGACTAATTATAAATTGAAAATTTTATATTATAATCGAGATGTTAAAATAGCAATCCGGCGCACAGTCTTGGATTTCGATGAAACCAGTTCCATTGGATCCGTAATAGTATATTATTATTCAAATTTCAAATTTCGTAGCATTTGAAGTTATCGTTTGGTCGTACGGTATCTAAATGCGCTGAAATTAATATCGAAAATTCAATTTAATAATTCGATTCAAAAAGCTATCTTCTCCATACGATCGAATTGGGACTCGAAACATGTTCTATTATGTTCGAAATAGGGGTAAAACATTATAAACGCCTGGCGGCATGCTTTGTTTGGAGTTCGTCCGGAAAATTTGAGAAAAGTCAAAATAATATTAAAATAATATATATTGCACGTATATATGTATGCATCTACAGTAGAACCCTAGCTTTTATACAGCCGCGCCTCCACTCAAAATCAATGGTCAATGCATCATTTCTTTTTCCTTCATTTTCTCACAATCCATCGATCTTTACGAGAAACTCTCAACTAAGAAATTGTAGAGCGTAATGAGATATATCAATCCAACGGTTGCGATCGAGTTTAATTGAGAAAGTCGATCACAATCTTAGCTTGAACATGGTGCGTTCATTTGCGTTTTTCAATGCATGGGTGGGGCCGAGCTCCTAGGCGTTTAGGATGAAGGAAGAGGCTGTGTAGGGCTTCGAGTCGGCGTCGCCGATCGACGTCTCAGCGATTGTAGTGGTTTTGGCTAGGAAGTGATAGTTGCGTGAGTAGGTTACGGCTTCTTCTTGTAGCACGCGATGGAGAAGGAGATTACGTGTGGCCCAGATCTGAATGAAGTGAAGCGACGACCGGGATTTGTTTGGTATAAAAATTAAAAAGAAATTAGTACTTTAATTATATATTAAATTGTATAAACTTGTAAATATCATATCTTGGTCATACGAGGTCGAAATTGGATGAAACAAGCAGTGTTGAAACCGTGGCAGTGAGCACTACACGATGCAACTAGAATGGAATTCATTGGAGCTAGTTAAACTTTTAGGTTAAATCGAACATCGCTCGATTTGATTTAGAATTAATAAATAAACGTGAGTGTTTTATAACGCTCACGCACTAGAATATTGTTATGCTAGTTAAATTTGAAATTATGCAGTGATGTAAATTTATTGATTATTGTTTGATAATTTAATTTTCATCTAAATTGTCATTTGAATTGACTGTGGAAAAATAAATTAAATTGACAGTTAAATTTGAGATTAAAATTGAATTGCCAATAATTTATCCAATATTAATAACTACGAAACTGTTGTGAATTATATTGTCCGTTTGGATGATTGATTGCGATGGATGCTGATGAACGTATTTCTCTGCAATTTAAACCGTTTATTTCATATATTTTTATTTTAATAAAGCGGTATTATACGGGTATTTTCTTGTGGTTTTGCAGATTATTGATTCCAAAGTGCAACGTTGAAATTAATCGGTGATGCCGTCCATTGTTCAAAAATCACGCAGCAAAGAGTGCAACATTTTGAGCATTGAAATAAATCAAAGTAAAAAAAACATTTCAAAATGCTAGCTTACCTTCATACTTGGTTAAGTACGGTCACATATTATTTAGTCATGAGAATATCAAATAATACATGGCCACGTTGTAAAGCAAAATAGGACACATTCAAAAGTAGCTCATGTGGGAATTTGGACGAATTCACATGTAAAAGCATGATCACCTTTTTAAGCAACAGAAGACTTGGTCAAAGGAGCAACTAACAGGGATGCCAAACACTCAGCATATATGTTTCAAGCATTGATATGGCAACTGACTCTTCACTAATTCAACAAATGGACCCAGTCAATACATATATCTCGGCAGCTACTATGAAGAGGACCAGTTCTATTGCTAAAATTATGGACTGATTTTAGGGGTTGAAAGCCTATATATACAGCATTATACAACACCTTGAAATCATCTCTTACCTCATCACTTTTCTTCAGGTTTAGATTTAAATTCAGCACTGTTTTTATTTTCGAACAGAATACGTAGGATTGTTGATTAGATTTAGCAATTTATTTATTCTTGTTCTTAGTTATTTTCTGCACTCTTTTCAGTTAGTTAATAATTATTTCAGTTGTTTGCTCCGTTATCTTCTTTTCCGCAATTTCAATTTCTGTTCTGATTTTTTTTACAATTCTATATATTGGTTGCAATTTCGATTAGTTTCGAAATCGATTCGGAGTATATTATTGTTTTTATTTTCTATTCAAAATTCACCGTCGAATTCGTTTAACACGCCTAAGATTTAACTATGGATTTTAATTGTTTTAAAATACAATTCCCTGTGTTCGACCTGCATACTACACGCCTGTGCGCTTGCAGAATTTATTAAAATTCGTGCTTTTCTAATCAATAGAGAAGTCGCAACAAGTTTTTGGCGCCGTTGCCGGGGAGTTGCTATTTTGAGATTTTCGATTTTTCGTTTTTAAGTCTATTCGTGTTAATTTTTTTTTGCATTAGTTTCCAAAAAAAAAAATCGTTTTTTTTTTTCGTTTTTCAGTTCCTTTCGCCAAAGTAGCGTTTTACTTAAAAAAAAAACATTTTTTTTGTTCACTGCATTGTTTTCACGTACGTTAGTTTGGTTACTTGCAGTTCCGCTTTCATATTCTTGCATGCATTAGTTAGTTTGGTTACCATATTCACGTAGTTGTATTTTGTTTTGTTTCTGTTTATACATGCATTATTTCTGTTTCGTTTACACGTAACCACTTAGTTGTTGTTTCATTTTACTTAGTCTTTGTTCCAAAACATTCACATTGAATTGTTTAGTTCAGTTTCTGTTTTGCCCTCTGTTTTCATGTTTTTGCATGTGCATACATTCATGTTCGTTCTGCATTCATACCACTTGTTGCATTCACGTGACCTCTAGTTCCAGTATTACGTATTACGTGTTCTGCATATTACGTACCATTCATACCAGTATCATTTCATCTCATTACATTACCATTTCAGTATTACGTGTTCTGCATATTACGTGCCTCTTAGCACATTACACTCTGATTTATTTTGCTACTCACAACAAGTAACATATTCACGTTTTGTTTTAAAGGCGCAGGGAGTAGACCAAGTCAGTGAATTTAAAAGCTAAGAAAAGTTAGTCAAATAGCTCCAACTCAGTAAATCTCAACCATTCACTAGCACTGCTCGGTTGCACTGGACGGACAGTCATACCTCTCTGTAAGTAATTTTCTACTCTACAGGTGCCCAACTGAAAACTGTTTAAATTTACTTTTTGTTATTACATCTTGAGTTGTTTATGCGCGTTTGGGCGAGAAATAATTTTAATCGTTTATAAAGCCAAAATATCTCATTAAACAAATCAACGGAAAATTCAAATCCAACAAATATGAGCAATCACGGTTCACAACACGGTTCACAACACAGTTCACTGAAATTATCACCTAAATCACATGTTGGAAATAATGAATTTCATGAGAACCGACCATTATCCCTTAGAGACCGATGCTATCCAACACGGACTGTTCAACCTTCGGTTATTTCATTTCCACCTGCCGAAGGAAATAATTTTGAGCTAAAACATTCTTTTATCCAAGGGGTACCAAAATTCACTGGGTCTGAAAATGCATATGAATTTCTTAGTGAATTTGAGTTATATGCTTCTACAACTAAAATGCAACAACTTTAATGAATCCATCAAGCTAAGACTTATTCCATTCGCGCTTCTAGAAAGCGCGAAAAGATGGCTTAATTCTCTTCCTAAAAATTCAATTAAAAGTTGGGACAATTTCGTTACTATATTTTTGAAAAAAGTTTTTTCCTTTCCACAAAACTCTTAAAATTCGAACCGAAATCAATCAATTCTCTCAGAATGAAGGAGAAACTTTTTAAAAATACTTTGAAAGGTTCAATCAACTGTTATATAGTTGCCCACATCATGCAATCCCTAAGCACGTTTTGTGCCAAATCGTTTATGAAGGGCTTAACTATCAAACAAGATCCCAACTTGAATCAATGTGCGGAGGAGAATTCATGGCAAAAACAGACGAGGAAGCTTGGGAATTTTTAGAAGAGTATTCAAAAAAGGATATGCAATGGGAAATAATTCGTGTTCCAATTCGTACTCCAAACAGAGGAGTACATGCCATTGACCCATCACATCTTCCTATAGATGCCCAAATTCCTCAAGAAGGAGAAGGGCTACCTCATTACTACACACAAGACCAAATCAATGCTATAGCTCAAAACAGTCCTTATTCGTCCACATATAATCCTAACTGGAAGAATCATCCTAATTTTTCATGGTCAAATCCTAACAACGTGGCTAATCCATCACATATGTATCCAATGATACCAAATCCGAATTATCGAGCCCCAACCTCTAATGCTCAAAATTCTCAACCCGCTCCTCAAACGAAACCTTCGAATCAACCGTATAGGCATCCTAATTTCAATCCATCAACCCAACCTTCTCAGCCTTCACAAGAAATTGCTCGATTGAAAAAACAACTCTCTAAACAAAATGAACAAATCACTAACCAAGATGCAAGAATTGAGCAAATCACCAAACAAAATGAACAAATGTTGATAATGATGAAGGATCTCATGAAAATCAATGAGAAAGGTAAATTGCCTAGTCAAACCGAAGTGAATCCAAAGTATAACTCTCGAGGGGTAAATCTTTGTGAGAACGAAGATGTAAATCCGGTTAATGCTGTCACCACATTAAGGTCTGGAAAGAAGGTGGACAACCATGTCGGCAACCCCGACATCCTTCTTAAATCTTCCCATGTTCCAAATTCTGAAACTCAGTCGATAACCACGGTTGTCAATCAAAACGATTCTAATTCTTCATCTAAGGTTGGCAATCCCGACCACTCTTCACCTTCTGATGTTGGCAACCCCAACATTCCAGCTCCCTTATCTTCACCCTCTAATATAACACCTTCTTCTTCGAATGAAAAAACTTCCGAACGAGTCTATAAACCATAGCTCCATTTCCTCATAGACTCAACAAAAAGAAGTAGCCCGCTAATTTTGACCAAATTATTGAAATCTTCAAACAAGTTCGAGTCAATATTCCACTTCTTGATACCATCGAGCAAATTCCTCAATATGCCAAATGTCTGAAAGAGCTATGTACTCAAAAACGTGCCACTAACGTTCCTAAGACTGCATTTCTAACTGCAAACACTAGCTCTGTTCTTTCAAATCCCTCCCCAATCAAGTATAAGGACCCCGGTTGTCCTACGATCGGTTGTAAAATCGGTAACACTCACATTAGTCATGCCTTACTCGATCTTGGAGCGAGTGTGAATCTTTTGCCTTAGACTGTGACTATCAACTTGGACTAGGGGAATTAAAACCTACAAACATCACAATTCAACTGGCTGATCGATCTGTCAAAAAACCATCGGGCGCAGTTGAAGATGTTTTGATACAAATCGAGCAATTCTATTTCCCAGTCGATTTCATAGTCCTAGAGACTGCACCTGTCTCAAATCCCAATAGTCAGATTCCTTTGATATTAGGTCGTCCATTTTTAGCAACATCAAATGCTATCATAAATTGTAGGAATGGTCAACTCCGACTTTCCTTTGGGCACCTAACCATTGAACTAAATATCTTCAATCTTAGCAGACAACCAAGGGATTTTGAAACAGAAGAAGTTGACATGATCCAAATAATTGTTGAAAATGATTTTAGTGATACTACGGAGTCTCTTAGCATGCGCCTAGATCATTTTAATTCCAACTTCCACGAAGATGAATACATTTATGAATTAAATGATATGCTATGCTCTTTTCATAATTCACTAGAATTCAATCAGTTGATGTCTACTGAAGCCTCAAAAGAAGTACGCCCTAAATTAGACCTCAAACCTCTTCCAAACGATCTTAAGTACGCATACTTAGATTCTTCGGAAAATTTCCCTGTAATCTTGGCATCCGATCTCATTAAGGACCAAGAAGAACAACTTTTGAAAATTTTAAAGGAAAATAAAGAGGCAATAGGATGGGTAATCGCTGACATTAAGGGAATTAGTCCATCAATTATTGAACATCGAATACATTTAGTCAACGAGGCTAAACCCACTCGCGAAGCTCAAAGGCGATTAAACCCTAATATGAGAGAAGTGGTAAAGGAAGAAATTATCAAATGTTTAGACAATAACATTATCTACCCTATCTCTGACAGTACTTGGGTAAGTCCGGTACAACTTGTACCAAAGAAGTCTGGAATCACTGTGACAACAAATGAGAATAACGAACTTGTTCCGACAATGGTCAAAACAAAATGGCGCGTTTGCATCGACTATCGAAAACTCAATGCAGCAACAAGAAAAGATCATTTTCCCCTCCCTTTCATTGATCAAATGCTCGAACGCTTAGCCGGTCATGAATATTATTGTTTCCTTGATGGTTACTCTGGCTATAATCAAATTCCCATTGCGTTAGAGGACCAACATAAAACAACATTCACATGTCCCTTCGGAACTTTCGCTTATCGTCGCATGCCCTTCGGTCTTTGTAATGCTCCTGCTACCTTTCAAAGATGTATGATGAGTATATTTTCTGATATGGTGGAGGATTTATTAGAAATATTCATGGACGATTTTTCAATCTATGGGTCATCTTTTGATCAATGCCTCCTTCGTTTAGAACGTGTCTTAAAGCGATGTAAGGAGAAATCTCTTGTTCTTAATTGGGAAAAATGTCATTTTATGGTTAAGCGAGGAATAGTCTTAGGTCATGTTGTCTCTAAAAATGGCCTAGAAGTTGACAAATCTAAAGTTGATCTTATTGTTGATCTTCCTCCTCCAAGGTCCGTAAAGGACATTCGCTCGTTTCTCGGCCACGCAGGATTTTATAGAAGGTTCATTAAAGATTTTTCAAAAATTTCAAAACCTCTTTCAAATCTTCTGGCTAAAGACGTCAAATTTGAATTTTCCAATGAATGTAAAACGTATTTTGAAACCCTCAAATCGATCTTGACCACTGCACCTATCATCCAACCTCCAAATTGGACCTTGCCTTTCGAATTAATGTGTGACGCTTCTGATTATGCCATCGGAGCCATCTTAGGTCAACGAATCGATAAACTTCCTCGAGTCATCTATTATGCTAGCAAAACTCTTAATGAAGCTCAATTGAATTACTCAACCACAGAAAAAGAGTTTTTAGCAGTTATCTTTGCCCTCGATAAGTTTAGATCATATCTCGTAGGTTCTAAGGTCATAGTTTACACCGATCATGCCGCCTTGCGGTATTTACTCACGAAAAAGGATACCAAACCCCGCTTAATCCGTTGGATTCTCCTTCTTCAAGAGTTTGACCAAGAAATACGAGATAAAAAGGGTTCTGAAAATGTCGTAGCTGACCATCTTTCTCGTATAGTTCATGAAAACTATTATAACTCTCAAATCAACGATCATTTTCCCGATGAACAAATTCTTTCACTCTCTAGTGCACCATGGTACGCGGACATCGTAAATTATCTTGTCACAAATGAAACACCTTCCCATTGGTCAAAACAAGATAAACAAAAATTTCTCTCCAACGTTCGAAACTTTTACTGGGACGATCCTTATCTTTTCAAATATTGCACCTATCAAATCATTCGCAGATGTGTCCCAGAACATGAATTCCATAGCATCCTCTCTTTTTCACATAATCAAGCATGTGGAGGACATTTTGGAGCAAAGAAAACTGCTGCCAAGGTGTTACAGTGCGGTTTTTATTGGCCTTCTCTTTTTCGTGATGCCCACGAATTTTGCTCCAAATGCGCTAGATGTCAACAAACAGGTCGTATTTCCAAACGTGACATGATGCCCCTAAATCCGGTCCTTGTCATCGAAATTTTTGATGTTTGGGGCATCGATTTCATGGGTCCTTTTCCTAATTCTTTTGGAAATCTCTACATTTTACTCGCAGTAGATTACATGTCTAAATGGGTTGAGGCCATTCCCACCAGAACGAATGACAATAAAGTTGTTGTCAAATTTTTGAAAGAAAACATATTTTCCCATTTTGGGACACCTCGAGCCATTATAAGTGATAACGGTTCTCATTTTTGTAATCATTCTTTTGAATCTCTTCTTAAGAAATATTCTATCACTCATAAACTGTCTACTCCATATCATCCACAGACAAACGGTCAAGTCGAGATTTTCAATAGACAAATTAAACAAATTCTTGAAAAGACGGTTAACTCCAACAGAAAAGATTGGTCATCTAAATTGATAGACGCCCTTTGGGCATTTCGCACAGCTTATAAAACCAATCTAGGAATGTCACCATACCGATTGGTCTTTGGAAAAGCATGCCATTTACCTGTTGAGCTCGAGCACCGTGCACTTTGGGCAATCAAATACCTTAATTTTGACTTAGAAAAAGCCGGATCGCATCGTAAATTACAATTGTCAGAATTAGAAGAACTAAGAAATGAAGCGTACGAAAATGCAAAGATTTATAAAGAGAAAACCAAATTCTATCATGATAAATCCATAATTCGTAAGACATTCGAAGTAGGTTAGAAAGTTCTCTTATATAATTCCAGACTTCATTTATTTCCGGGAAAATTGAGATCCCGTTGGACAGGTCCATATATTGTGAAAACAGTATACCCTTATGGCGCAGTTGAAATTGAAAATCCTAGGGACGGTTCCATTTCAAAGGTCAATGGACAACGCTTGAAGCCATTTCTAGAGTTTGAACAACACGAGGACGATGAGTTCGTGGATCTTCACGAACCTAGCTATTCGGCATGAGCCGCTCACTTTCTTGCACATATCAGGTTGTATTTTTTAGTTTTTTTTTCTTCTATTTTGCATTTGCATTCTATTTGACAGTTGGGACACTGCCTCATTCCAGTGTGGGGGGACGCATATCTCATTCTGTTTGTTCATATTTCATAGTATAGCGTCATTTTTTAAAAAAAAAATCATCTCATTATTTGTTTTCAAATTTCCTTTCAATTTTTTTTCTTTTCCCAATATTTTTAGGACTTCAATTTATTTTTAATTAGTCAAGACAAAGGTAAGCAGTTGTAGTCAATTGATGAAATTTTTTGTGAATCACTAATTTCAAATGTAAAATATAATGAAAAGTTGAATTACAAGCGATAATAGTGAGGTTAGTATATAGGGGAATTCACAGGTGATGGTTATGAAATCCTTTCTAAACTGTAGTCTTTGTTTTTTTTAAAAAAAGGGCAGATTTAAAGTACATGCGTTGACATTTCAAATCATTGAAGTTAAGTGGTGCTAAGTTGATTTGCATAACTCTCTTAAGTTAGTTTCAAAATAATAATAATAATAATAAGAATAATAATAAGATACACCTAGAGTCGATAGGTGTGCACACTTGTGAAAGTGTGTGCACTCGCCACGCTCTGTACTCTTCTCACGTAAGCCCGGAAGGCAGTGCATGGATGGTATATATGGCCTCAGCATTCTGAGTTAGGTGTATAAATAATTAAATAAATAATCACCTAAGGATTACCGACCTTTTCTGACATAGTCAGCGTCGGTTTGCACAATCCGCCAAGCTCTGTCCCAACTCTCACGTAAGCCTGCGAGGCAGTGCATGGGTGGTATACCTTGGTCCAAAAGTTAGGTGTAAAAAAAAAGGGTAAAAAGAGACTAAGCTTTGAAACCGAAACACTTCTTGACTTTGTTGATTTGGCTTGTCATACAAATGGAAATGGAAAATGCCATTTTGAAAAAAAACTGTGATTAACAATGAAGAATTTATTTCATGGCTGCACTATGTTATCAACCGAAACAACTGGCCAAACTAGAATCTAATGTATGAAAACTTGAGTTATATTGAAATTTGTGTTTAGTGAGGAATGAAAAATTCTAGAAGTTGACTAAAACTGATATATATTATTTTGTTGCAATTATTCTAAAGTAAATCGAGTCTCCATTTGTTTAAAATTTTGCATTCATGTAGTACATTAGAATCATCACATACTGCATTTGGATTTTGTGGGTAGTATCCGCTGATAACCCTCACGAGACACCACTCGTCCTACTAGGGACACCTAGAGGTTTAACGGCTTGTTGCATACGCTCAATGCAATCGTGTTTCCTACGAAAAAGGATTTAGTTAGTTTTATTTTCTTGCTTATTCGAGGACGAATAAAGTTCTAGTGTGGGGGTATTTGATGAACGTATTTCTCTGCAATTTAAACCATTTATTTCATATATTTTTATTTTAATAAAGCGGTATTATACGGGTATTTTGTTGTGGTTTTGCAGATTATTGATTCCAAAGTGCAACGTTGAAATTAATCGGTTATGCCGTCCATTGGTTCAAAAATCACGCAGCAAAGAGTGCAACATTTTGAGCATTGAAATAAATCAAAGTAAAAAAAAAACATTTCAAAATGCTAGCTTACCTTCATACTTGGTTAAGTACGGTCACATATTATTTAGTCATGAGAATATCAAATAATACATGGCCACGTTGTAAAGTAAAATAGGACACATTCAAAAGTAGCTCATGTGGGAATTTGGACCAATTCACATGTAAAAGCATGATCACCTTTTTAAGCAACAGAGGACTTGGTCAAAGGAGCAGCTAACAGGGATGCCAAACACTCAGCATATATGTTTCAAGCATTGAGATGGCAACTGACTCTTCACTAATTCAACAAATGGACCCAGTCAATACATATATCTCGGCAGCTACTATGAAGAGGACCAGTTCTATTGCTAAAATTATGGACTGATTTTAGGGGTTGAAAGCCTATATATACAGCATTATACAACACCTTGAAATCATCTCTTACCTCATCACTTTTCTTCAAGTTTAGATTTAAATTCAGCACTGTTTTTATTTTCGAACAGAATACGTAGGATTGTTGATTAGATTTAGCAATTTATTTATTCTTATTCTTAGTTATTTTCTGCACTCTTTTCAGTTAGTTAATAATTATTTCAATTGTTTGCTCCGTTATCTTCTTTTTCGCAATTTCAATTTCTATTCTGATTTTTTTTACAATTCTATATTTTGGTTGCAATTTCGATTAGTTTCGAAATCGATTCGGAGTATATTATTGTTTTTATTTTCTATTCAAAATTCACCGTCGAATTCGTTTAACACGCCTAAGATTTAACTATGGATTTTAATTATTTTAAAATACAATTCCCTGTGTTCGACCTGCATACTACACGCCTGTGCGCTTGCAGAATTTATTAAAATTTGTGCTTTTCTAATCAATAGAAAAGTCGCAACAGATGCTATTGACTGATATTTTGGATGATTTGGAAGTTTATTTATTCTGATATATCCTCTTATCGCGCTGCATATTATTTACAGTGTATAAAACTGTAAATTGAATTATTTTGAATAAAATAAGAAAGAGGTTGAAATAATATATATACCTATGACATTGTGATTTGGATTGAAATGGTATATATATCCATCCTTGAAATTAAATTGAACTAACTGATCACTTGGCCATATGATAGAAAATTATATACGGATACCAGATTGGTTAAATTGAATGATTTTAAAAACTGTGATTTGTAATTATTTAAATGGTTTTGATTTAAAAGAAATAAAAACCAAATTTATAGAAATTAAATTATTTTGAACTTGATCTCTAAATGTTGAAATTTAAATTTAGTAATTAAAATTGTTTAAATAATTTAAGTTGAGATTTTGAAGTTATAATCGAAATATAATTTGAATTTGTGGAAATTGATTTATTTTTAAAAGATTGAACTTTTATCCAGGTTTGAATATTACTAAGTAAAAGTGATATGAAAACGGTATTTCGAAATTGAGCTCGGAATCGAATTATATTTGAAATTTGGATTTTAAACTGAATATTGAAGGATAACTGGATTTAAAATGTTTTGAGTCGATATTTGAAAATCGAGCTCGAAATCGATAAATTGGGATTGAAATTGAATTAATTAAATTTGAAGATGGAATTGAATTAATTTGAAATCGAAGTCGAAATTGATTTGAATCGAAATCGAAATTGAATCAACTGAATGAGAATTTTTGATTGATTTGAATTGGGAAGTTGGAATTGGACCAGTTTGACTTTGAAACTATTTTCAAATGAATTATTTAATATAAAACTATTTAAAAGCTATCTTCTTAAATATACAAATTATTTTGGTCTCCAAATTATTTTTCTATGTAAACCATTTTAATATTTAAACTATTTTATATTAAACTATTTTAACCATTTAAACTATTTTAACTATTTTACCATTTAAACTTTTTAAACTATAATAATTATTTAAACTATTTTAAAACTATTCAAACTATTTTTCAAAATTAAAACTGGTCAAGGGTGAATTGTTTATTTTAAATCATGGATTTAAATACGAATTGGGTTAAATAAAGCTATAACCTAAATTGGAATTTGAAACTATTTTGGAAGCGAAATCGTGATATTATGGAAAAAGTGATTTTGAACCGAAATGGTATATTTTGAGTAAATATAATGATTTCAGAATGGATTTGATTTCGAAGCAAATGTAATATTTTGATATCAAGTATGAACCGTTTTTAAAATGCGAAAGAACGAACCAGTGTGTAAAATGACGTTTGGTTGTTAAAGAGACCGTAGCCAGATATGGGCATACTCTCCGTCGATACCGAAACCACTTTAATGACTATGTACGTGGCATGATTATCCAGAACGAAGTGGTTGGATCTAGCGTCGGTTACTGGATTTGAAGAAAGAGAATGATAATGATTAGCCCGACACTTTTGCCAATTTGAAATGATTAAAACAAGAGCTGTACCAGCCAAGTGGGCTAGCTATCCCGAGCGTCCACACTTCTTCGTATTACCATAATTTACATTGTGATTGATTGGTGCACACCCTCAGGATTATGGGAGTGTTGGACGCGGTGGGAGATCATGGCTCTGATGCGTTACCACCAACCGCGAAGGGTAAACTGGTAGTATCCTACCTTGGGCATTGCCTCACGTGCCTTGTCATACTTTTATCCATAAATGAGACCCCTATGGTTTTGGTTTAGTGTTGTCGTATCACGGCGCATCCCTATCCACCAACCGTTTAACTGGTGTTTTATATGCAAATTGTACGACAATGCTTAAAAAATCATTAAGGGGATTAATGTAAAACCTTACCATTAAGAAAAATATTTATTTTACTGACTAGACATTATATATATAGCGTATCTACTACATATATATTTTTTGACGGATCCTTAAGAGATGGAAAATCCCGTTACATTTCTTGAATTATTTCACGCACATTATACACTGGATAGGAGATGTGAAAACCCATAAGCATCTCTGACGCCGTGACACTCACATTTTGTATGAGATATCGATTGACTTACATAAAGATATTTTAGCCTTGACTCAAGTGTTTTTTCTTTTCATTATGCTCGGGCCAGTCCTGAATTTTTCAGCTTATTGAAGACTTATCCTGGAGGACAAAGACGAAGATTTAATATACTATTATTATTCCTACATCATGTTGTCTGCTGCATTATTCTATTTATTCCTGATGTATCTATAACTCTGATAAATGTTGTATAGATTATAATCAAATGTATAATTGTAACAGCTTTATGAACTGTTTATTTGATTATTATATTGTGTCGTTCCGCTATGATATTCTGCCTTTGCTTTCTTCTACTTTTCTAATTCTTCTTAATCAACCACATTAGCAATTCTCCCTTTTGAATGGTTTGAGTTGACATGTGTGTCTGCTTATGTACTTGGCGGGTGCAACATGATAGGGGGTTCTCGTATTTGGGTTTGATAGCGAGTGGACGACTCTTACTCCTACATGTCCCGTGGGGTTGGTGCAGTCGAGATGCTAGAGTTAAAAGCAGAACACAGGTATCATTGTATGCTACGGTGGGCGTTACCCCTACTAGCGTTGTCCCATTACAGAAATACTGTCAAAGGATTACTGTCCTCCGCCACTCTCAACTGATGGAACCCCATCGCCAAATCCAATTGGGAGAACACTCTGGCTCCACTCAATTGATCAAACTGATTATCTATCCTTGGCAGATGGTACCTATTTTTGATCGTCCTTTCGTTTAACTTACGACAGTCGACGCACATCTTTAACGACCCATCCAGCTTCATGATAACTGTGGCCGCTCCCAAAGGCTAACTGCTTGGTCTGATAAAATTCCTTCCCTCAAGATCCACTAGTTGCACTTTTAATTCCTTCATCTTTGCTGGTGTCATCCTGCTAGGTGGTCTATTGACAGGTTTATCTCCCGATACAAGATCTATCTGATACTCAACAGCTTGTTTCGGTGGTAACCCCATAACTGGCTCAAAGACATCTGCAAATTGTCTTGCTACCCGAACCTGAACTAATATCATCTCCAACCTCCATGGCACTCATTAAAGCACAAATACTCTTCTGGAATTCTCCACTGAGAATATGATTCGGTTATGACTATCCGGGTGTCTCTCAACGATATTTCTCTATCTTGGAAAAATATCCTAGCCTCATACCTAACCAACCCACCATACCCCAAATGATCCCAAAATCCATGAAATCAAAAACATACAAACTGCATGCAAACTTATGATGTAACAAATCAAGTTCTAACTGGTCACACCTCATCCCTAGAGCCGCATACCCTCATATTGGATTCACAACCCTTAAGGAAGTAACAAGGTATGTAGGTTCTATGCATAACCTATCAACCAAATAATATGATATAAATGAATGTGATGCACCGATATCAAATAGTACCCTAACTGGTATGCTCTGAATCAAAAGCATACCTTCCATCATAGTTTTTCCTTTCTCTATAGTAGCAAGTCTAGAAGAATATTGATATGCACATAAATGTGCATGTATTACATCCATATTTTATCCATTTTTATTTAAATAAATGTCATTTTTGGGTATTTTAACATGTTTAAACCAAAATTCAATTATTTGCAAATCACCATATTTTCATCTTCATACTGGAGCAAAATGGTCATTTTTGTGCATGTGCTAATTTAAGAATTTTTATTTGGACATTTTTTATGATTTTTATAGGAATTTGGATGTAAATGGAAGAGGGTTCCATGGAATATATGCATGCACAAGAGAATACAAAGGAATGAAGAAGGAAATAATTATAACTCATGATTATGGAAGACCCATCCACTTACCTAAATCTGCAATTAGAAGCTAATGGACACCTAAGTAGAGGTTAAATCTTCATGCATATTTGATGATGGATTAATTAGAGGCTAATGGTTACTTGGTGGCCACACTTCCTAAAGGGCATTTTGGAAAGCACCCTAAAGAGTGAATTAGGGTTTTATGCATGTATAATAGCTCATTTATGAACATGTAGATATCTTCTTACTCTTGGAAATACTTAGGAAAATTAGAAAGCAAATTGTAATGTCAAAATTACATGATATAAAAATGGCTTCATAGCCACTTTCTCTTTTCTTTTCTACTTGTTCTTATTTACTTTTATGTTCATGTTTATTTCTATGATCTCTTTTATTTCATGTTCATATCTTAGATTTACATTTATGCAATTAGTTTAATGTTATGCAAGTAGTTAATCTTCTATCTTTTAATTAGTTTCTACTTCTCTTTGCTTTCTAATGTTGAAATTTATATGTGTTGATTTGATAACACAAATGAGCAGCTAAACCCCTTCAATTTAGGGGTAATAAAGCTCTCTAATATTATGTTAATTTAACATTTCTATGATTTATGGTCTCTTTTATTTATGCTTCACGAAAGTAGATTTTGATGTAAGTTTATACAAGTGAGTTTGATAGCTTATGTTGCATTTGCAAATGAGCTATTCTTATTCAACATAAACACAATTTACATCATCGTTTGCTAATTGATTTTTGATTTTGAGATGAAAGTAAAAACAAAATTTGATGATCTATATTACTAATTACAATAGTAAATAGATCATACTTAAAATAGCTTTTGTTTTGACTTCATTTTCATGAGAATTGATAAGTGGTTTATTTGTTATATTATAGTTTGATGGATTAAGTTAAATAACATGAATAAACCATACTTATGATAAATGAAACAATTATTTCACTTAATATCAAAAATAACGATCTTAGATTATTTGTTTGTTGATTTACAAAAATACGAGAGTGGATTTGCCTCTAAATTATTTTCTAGTCTCATGGTTTTTAGTCTCATTTTCATTCTAGTTTTAACTTCATTTTGTTTACAATTTGTAGTTAACAATCTTCCCTCCATTTTGGTCTAATTTGATTGATTAGAAAATTTTAAAATCTTAAAAATTTCCTATGGATCAACTCGTACTCGCCACATACTAAAATTGTATGTCACGCGCTTGCGGTAATTTTATTATAAATTGTTCGGCGATTTTCAAACTCGATAGAAAAACCGTCGTTAAACAAGTTTTTAGAGCTGTTGCCGGAGAATTGCTTTGATTTTTATTCTCTATTCTTCAAATTATTTTTGTTTGATTTTTGTGTATTTTTATTGTGTGTGTTCATTTTCATTTAAAAAAACAAAAATAAAAAAAAATCTTTGTTGTGTGTTAGTTTGATTTTTTGCTTGCATTTGATTGTGTGTTGTTGCTTTTCATCTTCAATTTGCATTTCATATTTGAAAAAATTTACACAATTTCATTTCTAATAAAAAAAAATCCATTTCGCATTTTTATTTTTTTATTCATCACAATTTTCATTTTACATTCATCACTGTTTCATTCTAAAAAAACACAGTTTCATTTACTATTTACCGTTGCTGCCACACTTTCAACACAGTTTCAATTTCTATTCAACACAATTTCTTTCTTTCACTGTTTCATTATCAGTACTCCCCAAGCTATTCAACACAGATTCAATTTCACCGTTCCACTGTACCAGCATCCTTGTGCGACTAACAGCCACTGCCTACACTACTCCATCCATATCCACCCACTTCCATAAACAGTTCACCGCTTCATTGCAAAACTTCCTACATTTGCCATAAGATCATTGCCACTCAAGACTTCAACCCTACACACTTCAACCTTTGCCACTTATTACACCAGCCTTCCCCTCTCACTACTTCAAGTTCACAGCTCAATCACCAATACTCACCAGCCGAACCACCACATCAATCACTTATTTACTGCATATCCACCGTACAACATCACAGTGCAAATTGTCATTCATTAACATCATTAACCATATCAGACAACAGTGAACATACAACACACTTCCATTACTGTTTGAGCCAAAATTGGTCACAAACCCCAAATACCGTGAAAGCACCAGTGTATGAATACAAATCAACAATATTCAAACACAAATAACAGATCTCAGCACATAACAAGCAGTAAATCAGAAATAATGAACAGAGACACAAGTTTTATAGTGGTTCGGCTATCTTCGGCCTATGTCCACTCCAAAGTTTTATCCTTTTATTAATTATCCTTGCTGGTTACAAGTGATTACAGCAGTTACAAAGTCCAAATTCGAAATCAATGGTAGTAATGACGATATGGAATGATTCTGGCAGCGTCCGGGCGTGCTTGTTCTCTCCAAATTCTCCGACCCCTTTTCTGAATGAACAGGGGCTCTATTTATAGGCGTAGAAGGCTGATATTTCGCTGAAAATCCGATAGACCACTTCTGGCACGTGAGGGGCCCCACATGCTCGGCCTTAGAAAACTTGGGTCCACTTTGGGATCGATTCGAACTCCATTCGAATCGATCATAAAATTACCCAATCGAGGTGAAACTTGGTGTGAACATTCTTCAACATGCATGTAATCTCCTGTAAAAATTTCATTGCATTTGGATCAACGGTTTGGAAGATATGATCGATTCGAGATCAAAGCTCCGTGTGTTCTGTCTGGTTCGAATCCACTGCTTCGAATCCATATCCTTCGACTACACTACCATCACAGGCGCGCAATGACGTGGCGCTATCCTTCCGGGTCGATTCGAATTATGCGGCGTGTTGACTCTACTTGGTGCGCCGAGTTGAACGCTTCCTCTCCTAGAGACGCGCTCGCATCCATGTTTCACGCTTCGTCCATATCCATAACTTCACAACGATCATGCTCGCATCCATTGATTCGTGTTTTCCTTCGCATCGATTCCTGGAGTGTACTTCGTATCGATCGGCCACGAATCGATCGATACGAAGTGACGATGGAAGTTATCGATACGAAGTGGTTGTGAGTGGATACGAACCAGACCTTACCCGATGGATACGAAGGAGCCACTTACCTGATGGATACGAAGGAGCCTATGTTTCCATCAAGTCGAAGTCCACCTATCCTTCTCTACCGATCGATACAAAATGACTGAGCCTTGTCCATGCCGATCGATACGAACGGTATCGATTCGAAGTCCTTCACCTTGCTTTGCCTTTGACCGATACGAACGCTATCAAGTTAAACCAACACCTAACCGATGCGAACCTCTCTGAGCCGAACCTATACCGATCGATACCAACGGTATCGATACGAAGCCCTTACCTCCTGATCGATACGAAGTGTATCGATTCGAACCATCCTTGTGCCATGCCTTCGATCAATGCGAACCTAATGGAGTCGAACTGAACAAAACCTGATGGGTTCGAATCTGATGGATTTGAAATGAGCACCACCTTGACCCCTCGATGGATTCGAACAGCATACCTTTCCTACCTTGCATCGATCATAACTCCTTTATATGAACTCCGATTGACCTGAAATTTGAAACATAGCCTTTCCTAATCCTTATCATCATCTCCAATCAATTTCGTCCCGATCGGAGTTCAACCAAATTTTGACGACATCGATCGCCGCCTTGCTTCCAATCGATCTCCAATCCCGATATCTATCATTCCTTGCCAACTTGTTGATATTCCAGTTTTGACCAAAAAGTGGGATAACACTTTGCCCCCCAAAACATGCCTTGCGATAAGAAGGCGTGTTTTGAATAGCTCCGATTCCAATATCCAAAGTCCATAGCCATACTGCCAGAGTATGTCATCCTTGACTGCTCCGAGTCGATGCCCAATTCCACATCTAATAACCAAAGCCTAAGCCAATTCCATATCCATTCAAACTCGACAACCGAGTCCAAATCAATCCTTATCCCATAGCCAATAACCGAATCCAGGACCTCTCCGGGTCGTTATTCGAATCCATAACCTCTCCGGGCTTTTGCCAAGCGCAATCCACACCTGACGACCGTTGTCCAGTGTCCCTGGACATTGAGCTAACCTCTCCGGGTTCTTGTCAAGCGTACTCCACACCTGACGATCGTGGTCCAGTGTCCCTGGACGTTGTACAAAGCCATGGCTTAAGTCCAAAGCCGAATCCTTGTCTCTCCGGGCCCTTGTTGAGCATAGTCCATACTCAACGACCTGAAAATAACAATTGATAACACATGGCCTAAGTCCTAGGCCGAATCCTGGTCGCTCCGGACCCTTGCCAAACATAGTCCATACTTGACGACCTGATTGAGCCAATTTACCACGTTCGGGCAAAGTGACTCACCCCTTGCCAGGCATAATCCATACTCGACGACCGTTTATTAAAAACCAGATAAAAATCCAATCAAAATCCAATCTGAAATCCAAATTCAAAATCCAAAACCAAAAACAATCATCTAAAGGAAAATCCAAATCAAAAAGCAAGCAAAGCCAGGAGCTCAATCAAAACTCCAAAACCGAATCCAAAAAAGAAAGCAGTGTTCAATCCAAAAGCAAAAGATAAATTTCACAAACCACAGCATCGCAGTTTATCGTCATTCAGAGCATGCCTAAGGGCTATCTCTGTCCCCATACATGTGTAAATGACTTGGTTGCTTGCCAGTAGTTTACTACTTATTTCACATTATCCTGATCAGTGGATGATCAATCGACCATCATCCCTGGGCCTCACATCATCACGACATGAGGTAGCCGGTGGGTGATCCTGCTCCACCGTTGCATTTCGAGTTCCGACATATTGCCGTAACTGCCCATTCCTTACATGCTCCTCGATTATATCCTTTAAGTGCCTGCAGCTGTTGGTATCATGTCCATATAAATCATGGAAGAGGCAGTGCCTTCCAGATGTCCTCTCCCGTTCTGATGGTTCTCTCCTAGCCGGCCTCCGGTAGGGAAGGCGATTCCGAGTATCCAGGTATATCCGCTCCAGCGTCTCGTTCAATCCGTTGTATGTGGAAAACTTTGGATCCTTCCATCGCTTCCTAACGTTTCCAGAATCATCATCCAACTTTCTTTTCCCTTTGTCTTTATCCAAGTCTTTGCTGAATTGTCCTCCACCCTCAGTTGCATTAACCTTTTTCACCTTTAAATCTGTACTCGCATCTTCTTGCCGAAGGAACCTTTCTGCCTCGTGAAGAATTCGTCGAGATCCTGTGGGGGATCTCGTATCAGAGATACCTTGAAATCCGAGTCCTCCCTGACTCCTGATACTACTACCATTAAAACCATCGATGGATCAGGCCGATCCACCGAAGCGACTGCCGCACTGAATCGAGTTAGAAAAGCTCTAAGCGATTCATCCATCCTTTGCTTCACCGATGTCAATGTCATCACATTCTTCGGCCTCTTGACGTGAACCCAAAGCTGTCCCAAAAACCTTTCCACCAATTCCCTCCAGGTCCTGATAGATCCTTCTCCCAGCTGCCTAAACCACATTGTAGCTAAGTCCGTCAAATACAAAGGGAAGCATCGGGCCATCACTTCCTCTGATGCCCCCAACACCTCCATGTGTCTGGTGTACCTCATCAAATGATCAGTTGGGTCTGCCTTGCCATCATATACCTCCACGCTAGGTACCTTGAACTTAGGTGGATTCTGAGCCATCCTTATTTCCTGAGCGAACGGACTCCTATTCACTCCTTCCAAGTCTCTGTTGGTCAAACCACCTCGCACAGTTTTCCTGATGATCTCCATTAATCCATTATTGTCTGTTGGGGGTTGCCCCCCATGCCCCCGAGGGAACTCCGGCACGTATTCCTCGTGTGGTTCACTAGCAGCAACGTTAGCTCTAGCCTGTTGAACTCCTTCCAAAGGTCCTTCTGTGTTGGATCCTGTGGGCCTGCCCCCAATCCCTTGTTGATTGCCCTCTGGCTCCGCATCCTGTCCTCCATTGGGTTCCACAACCCTAGTTCCTTGTCCTGCATCCACCGTGGCTGTAGCTTGTTCCTAAGTTCTGCATCCCTGCAGCTCTCATTTGCTCAAAGAAAGTCTGCATCATTTCCTGTTGGCTCTTCAATAATCTCTCTTGCAAAGAATTTGCCATGGCTTCCATCTCATTCCGGGTTATGTAGATTGAAGCCTGTCCTTCCCCAGCTCCGGAGGATGCTTGTTGACTTCCTTCCTGTTGGCTTCTCTCAGCCCTTTGTCTTCTACTATTTTGCCTAGTCATTGTCTTCAAGTCCAAACTTTTCAAACTCTTCAAATCTGAACTTTGAATCCGACGTAGCGGGTGCTAGTCCTTCTCAGTGAAAGCACCAAAGTGTTTGCGCCAAAATTGGTCACAAACCCCAAATACCGTGAAAGCACCAGTGTATGAATACAAATCAACAATATTCAAACACAAATAACAGATCTCAGTACATAACAAGCAGCAAATCAGAAATAATGAACAGAGACACAAGTTTTATAGTGGTTCGGCCATCTCCGGCCTACGTCCACTCCAAAGTTTTATCCTTTTATTAATTATCCTTGCTGGTTACAAGTGATTACAGCAGTTACAAAGTCCAAATTCAAAATCAATAGTAGTAATGACGATATGGAATGATTCTGGCAGCATCCGGGCATGCTTGTTCTCTCCAAATTCTCCGACCCCTTTTCTGAATGACCAAGGACTCTATTTATAGGCGTAAGAGGCTGATATTTCGCTGAAAATCCGATAGACCACTTCTGGCACGTGAGGGGGCCCACATGCTCGGCCTTAGAAGACTTGGGTCCACTTTGGGATTGATTCGAACTCCATTCGAATCGATCATAAAATTACCCAATCGAGGTGAAACTTGGTGTGAACATTCTTCAACATGCATGTAAGCTCCTGTAAAAATTTCATTGCATTTGGATCAACGGTTTGAAAGATATGATCGATTCGAGATCAAAGCTCCGTGTGTTATGTCTGGTTCGAATCCACTGCTTCGAATCCATATCCTTCGACTCCACTACCATCACACGCACGCAATGACGTGGCGCCATCCTTCCGGGTCGATTCAAATTATGCGGCGTGTTGACTCTACTTGGTGCACCGAGTTGAACGCTTCCTCTCCTAGAGACGCGCTCGCATCCATGTTTCATGCTTCGTCCATATCCATAACTTCACAACGGTCATACTCGCATCCATTGATTCGTGTTTTCCTTCACATCGATTCCTGGAGTGTACTTCGTATCGATCGGCCACCAATCGATTGATACGAAGTGATGATGGAGGTTATCGATACGAAGTAGTTGTGAGTGGATACGAACCAGACCTTACCCGATGGATATGAAGGAGCCTCTTACTTGATGGATACGAAGGAGCCTATGTTGCCATCGGGTCGAAGTCCACCTATCCTTCTCTACCGATCGATACGAAATGACTGAGCCTTGTCCATGCCGATCGATACGAACGGTATCGATTCGAAGTCCTTCACCTTGCTTTGCCTTTGACCGGTACGAACGCTATCAAGTTAAACCAACACCTAACCGATGCAAACCTCTCTGAGCCGAACCCATACCGATCGATACGAACGGTATCGATACGAAGCCCTTACCTCCTGATCGATACGAAGTGTATCGATTCGAACCATCCTTGCGCCATGCCTTCGATCGATGCGAACCTAATGGAGTCGAACTGAACAAAACCTGATGGGTTCGAATCTGATGGATTCGAAATGAGCACCACCTTGACCCCTTGATGGATTCGAACAGCATGCCTTTCCTACCTTGCATCGATCATAACTCCTTCATATGAACTCCGATTGACCTGAAGTTTGAAACATAGCCTTTCCTAATCCTTATCATCATCTCCAATCAATTTCGTCCCGATCGGAGTTCAACCAAATTTTGACGACATCGATCACCGCTTGCTTCCAATCGATCTCCAATCCCGATATCTATCATTCCTTGCCAACTTGTTGGTATTCCAGTTTTGACCAAAAAGTGGGATTGCAATTACCATTATCATTACCATTCACCTTTCTAGCTGTTGCGCCACCATACCATCCCTCTGCTCCTACCTTTTGCCTTAAACCAACATTCTTCCATCTCCAGAGTCCAGACCCCCTTAATACCAGTTCACCCAGAAACATCACTGACCATCACTACAACATAGCTGTTCATAACGATAACCATATCACTTTACAGCAACACCAGTGCACAAGTACACTATCACGACTTCATTACTTGCCTGACCACCACAATACTGTCAACATTCTCTTCTGCTAAATACAACTGTTGCATCACCAGGCTCCTCTTCGCATTCATTCACCACTATCACAAGCAAATAATCACCATCCACTCACCTGAATATCCACTGCCTATTCCTTTAACAACAACCAGCCTGCACTACTCTGGCAATCTACATTTCCAGTTCAATACATACTGTTTTGAAATCCCCTTCATCATATATCTACATTGCAATACAAATAGTCACCATTACCATCGAACATCTCCAAACAACCAAAAGAAAAAACATACTACTTCAACTTCAACCACCAATTTGGAACTTCCTCAAGTCCATGAACACGCGAACCCCTAAACACCTCCGCCCCTTCCTCGAACCCACCACCGACTTTTACGAACTTCGCCTGAGACCCACCATCACTTCCTCAATAGTCTTCTACATTCCTTTGACCAATACACACTCGTTCATCGCCTGAATTGCCTTCGCGGCTTCACCTCGCCAATCATCGCAACCCCACTCTACCACTGCTTCAAATGCTACCATCGCGAATCCGTGCTCTAATATCCACCTTCGACATTCGTACCTCACCCCAAAGTCATGAATGAACTACTTCCCTCTGCCCGAATTTTCTTCCATCGCCTCACACTTCCCAATCAAGCCGCGACATCTTCCTAAACTCGCAATCGATGTCGAACTCAACACCACTTCAAAATTCCCAATCGCTTACCTAGCCTCGAATCGCCAATAACAAAAAAAATAGGGAAAAGATTTTAATTTGCGAAATTGAATGCTGCGCTGTTTTATTTGTTATCGGATTGAGAATTTGGGAAGTCCCTTTTTTTATTAAGATTGGGTCGGGCCCTAGATAGATTTTTAATTTAAAAAAAAGAAGTCTGTGTTGTTTCATTTCTTCCTTTGTGAACAAGTACCAATTTTTTTTTCCTTTTCACTAGTTTCGGTTTCATTCGTTTGGTTTTTCTTTACTTTCTTTGTTTTCTTCTTTGATTAACATATATAAAAATATTGTATAATTTTGTTAGGTTGTCAAAGCAGAAAGGAAGGAGCCGCTTGCCAAAAGCTTAAAAAAATTGCTGCTTTTAACCCTTATCTCTTATTTCTATTTGCCTTGCATTATTGTTTGCATGCATTTTTTTTTAAAAAAATTCAAAAAACAAAAACAAAAACCGATTCCATTCTTAATTGCATTGCTAATACACGTTTAATCTCAGCATTGTATTTCATCCTAAAATTTGATCAATAATAACGGTTAGACATCAATAACATTTAATTGTATATTGACAAGTTGTCTTCTTTAAACAATTTGATTTCTTGATGTCTAGGTTGTGAAAAATGCGGAATACGGATCCTAAGGCTAGGATTAACACTAGAGGGGGGGGGGGGTTGAATAGTGTTTAAAGAAATTACTAAATCCTTTTGAGTTTTTTTGTTAATTTGAACACAGATGTATGCAATATTCAGACACAGATATGATCAAAGAATCAAACACAGATGCAAATATAAAGTAAAAGCAGTAAAGGAAAGAACACACCGGATTCTATACTGGTTCGGAGTTACCCTACATCCAGTCTCACACACAAGTACGGATTTCCTTTCAAAAGAAATTGTACAATTGCATCCTCGATTTCAAGGCTGTGAGGTACATCCTCCAGATTCACAATCCTCTAGGTAGAGATACTTGATTTCCCGGGCAACAAGTTCACCCAATTGATTTCCAAGGCTACAATCACACCTTTTCTCGCTTGATTGATTTCCAAGGCTACAATCACACCTTTTCTCGCTAAATTGATTACAAAGAAGTTTATAACTCAGAATAGCACTGAAGATCTTGTTGAGATAGTGATAGTGAATCAAACCAGAAACGGTCTAGTTAGATTCATTGTTGATTTCGGCAGTATAATGGTAAGAATGTGTATATAGAAATGTGGAAGAAGAAGAGAAGTGAAAACCAGAAAAATATAATTAGAAATTCGTTGAAAACATCCCACATTTATAGAACAACAACAGCCATGTCCATTTCGTGAAGAGATATGACGAATAGACACTTCTTTTGAAAGTCAAAATTTTGAAATCAACTGACACTATATCGATATGCGTAACTTGGGTATGTCGACATCCCAAAGGAAATTTTGGCGTTTTGTTTTTCTTTGAAAATAACTTTTATCTTTTATTAAAACTATTTTAAAATTTTATAAATATACTTAACTATAGTTAAAATACATAAATAAATATAGAGAACAATATTTTGGTATATATAAAATTTACTATAATTTTATATTTAAATCTAAGTATTAAAAGTTAAATATATCATTATTAAAAGATAGTTTAAAACTAAGGATAATTTGATTTTGAAATTAAAGATTATTTTGAGGCTAAACGTATTTAAAACCAGGATAGATTATTTTGATTCTTTTAAAAAGAAGATTTTGAAATCATTTTGAATAAAAGTGAGTGGATACAAAACAATGTCCCACTAGATTTTTTGTAGGTTTCATCCTACTTAGGGTTCCATCCCTTTAGCGGGCTCGAAGTGGATTCCACTCCATGAATAAATTGGATTTTAAGATGCCAGTTCTTTTCTAGGAGTTTTAACAAAATCCTAATTAAATTACTTATTCTTGAAATCTTGAACTCTTGATAATCTTGATATTCTTGATACTCATGAGTCTTCAATCTTGATATCTTGAATCTCTATACTGTACAGTCTTCATTCTTGGTACTTGCATGGTTAAATCCTACATATACATATATTTCTAAACTATAATGTTAGTATTTATATTTTATAATCCTATTCTAAGGTTGTTGTCATCAAAACTATCATCTCAAGGACTAACAATCTCCCCCTTTTTGATGATGACAACCTTTGTTTATAAAATATTACTTCTATCCTAATAACTCCCCCTAAAATTAGTAACCCCCCCTTAATCTATGCCTAACTATCCTATTTTATACTTCTCCCCCTTTGTCATTAGCAAAAAAACTAACTCGAAACTATATAAACTATAAAACTCCAAACTATGTAACTCCAAACTATATAACTCCCCCTTAATCTAATACTCTATGATATGTGACTATAATGATAGTGTTATCATAAATAATCAACACTTATCTCTAAAACTTAAAACTTAGTCCTAAACTACTAACTACCCTAACTAGGTATCCATATAATAATACTTTTAATAAAACACATATAAGAACACAACTTATTACTAATTATATAGTTATTTTTACATTCGTAGAGAACGTAAGAAAGAGCATACAACAATAGAAATGAAACTAATGAGTGTCTTTGAAAATGGGAGATATATGAATCGAACAATTAGGATAGTGGAAACAAAAATTTCCATGTTGTTCGACAAGATTTCCATCTTTGTCAAAGCACACTTCGCCAACACAAACGACTTTGTCGTCATCTTCTACGTACACTTCTTCCATGGAGGCCTCTACTTCTTCTTCATCGTTGGCCTCTTGTACTTGATCTCCTGAAGAGTCTTCATCAATCAAGATCGGGTTAGCGTGATTGTCCACTAGAAATTTTTGTAAATTCCTAATGATTTTGCCCTGCCTCTCTTGTTCTTTGGCCATTCGAAGTTACATCACTTGGATTTCAGTCATTAACTAAAGTGCATCCTTCAGAGAATCCTCCATTTTCGTCACACGAGCGAGCGTTGTTCGTTAAAACGGTCCAGAAGTAGGAGAAAGGAATGAAAAGGTTGAATTTTTGTTTGATTTGGAAGAGGAGGCCATTGATTATTTAATTTCAGGAGATAGAATAGAGAAATAACGGAAAGAATGAATAGAATTTCGAAAATAAGAAGAATATATAACTAATTATTTGAATTTTGGAGGGAAAATTTTCAAAAATAAAAAAATCATTGTATGTTGATATTGGGTACTAGGGGATGTCGACATGGTGCTTGATTTTTTTCTTTTTAATTTATTTTGATTTAATTTTTAATTATACTTTATTATTTATATTTTATATTTTAGTTATTGAACAAATACCTAATTCTCTTCTTAATTTAGTAAATATAGATTCATTTAAGGGTTTTGTTAAGATATCATCAATTTGATTCTCAGAATTAATATAATCTAGAGTAATTACTTCCTTACTTATATTATCTCTGAGAAAATGATGTCTGATATCAATATGTTTAGTTCGAGCATGTTGAGTAGTATTTTTGAATAAATTTATTGCACTAGTATTGTCACAATAAATTGGTATTTTGAGATATTTAAACCATAATCTTTTAAAGTTTGTTGCATATATATTACTTGAGAACAAGCCAAAGCAGCAGAAATGTATTCTGCTTCAGTTGTTGATAAAGAAACTGTGTTTTGCTTTTTACCAAACCAGGAAATCAGAGAATGCCCCAAAAAGTGGCAGGTTCCACTTGTACTTTTACGGTCTGATTTACAACCAGCATAATCAGCATTACAGTAAAATATTAAGTGAAAAGAATCATGTTTAGGGTAAAATAAGCCATAATCAGAGGTGTGTTTAACATATCTTATGATACATTTTACGGCTTTTAAGTGGGTCTCTTTAGGTTGGGATTGATATCTTGCACAGAGACAAACACTATGCATGATACCAGGTCTACTAGCAGTAATATATAGTAGTGATCCAATCATTCCTCTATATAATTTTTGATCTACATCTTTCGAGAGATCTTCTTTACTAAGGTACTCGTTGGTTGCCATGGGAGTGGGTTTTCCACCCGTAGTAGTCAAACCAGATTTATTAATTAGGTCTTTTGCATATTTTTCCTGACTAATAAAGATACCATTATCTAATTGTTTTATTTGTAATCCTAAAAAGAAGTTTAATTCACCCACATGACTCATCTCAAACTCTTTTGTCATTATTTCAGAAAATTCTTTATTCATTTCAAAATTAGTTGATCCAAAAATGATATCATCTACGTAAACTTGTACAAGTTGAATATCATTTTTATTTCTTTTAATAAAAAGAGTATTATCTACTTTACCAATTTCAAAATTTGATTGTAATAAGTAAGATCTTAGTCTATCATACCAGGCTCTAGGAGCTTGTTTTAGACCATATAGAGCTTTCTTAAGTTTGTAAACATGATTTGGTAATTTTTCATTTTCAAAAAGTGGTGGTTGTTCAATACATACTTTCTCTTTTACAAATCCATTTAAAAAGGCACTTTTAACATCCATTTGAAATAATTTGAAATTATTATGATTTGCGAAAGCAAGTAGAATCCTAATGGCTTCTAATCTTGCTACGGAAGCAAAGGTTTCATCAAAATCTATTCCTTCTTCTTGACAAAAACCTTGAGCGACTAACCGGGCTTTATTTCTAACGACCTCTCATAGTTCATTCATTTTATTTTTATAAACCCATTTAGTTCCAATTATAGTTTTATTTTCAGGTCTAGGAACAAGTTCCCAAACATCATTTCTAGTAAATTGATTTAATTCTTCTTGCATAGCTAAAATCCATGAATCATTAGTTGATGCTTCTTTTGGATTTTTGGGTTCAATAGTTGATATAAAAGCTAAATTACTCATTTGACTTAGTTGATTTCTAGTTTTAACAACAGATTGCATATCTCCTAGTATATATTCTATAGGATGATCTTTTAAAAGTTTAGTCCTTTTATTAGGATGATTAATTTCATTATTAGTTTCAGTTGACTCTTGATTTTGAGTGATTAAATCCTCTTCATCATTTGTACCTTCAATTTTTTTGAGATTTTCATCGAACGAAACATGCATTGTTTCTTCGATGGTGTTAGTTCTTAAATTAAATACTCTGTACACTTTACTTTTATTAGAATATCCGATAAAGATACCTTTGTCAGATTTAGGATCAAATTTATCTAAGTTATCTTTAGTATTTAAAATAAAACATTTACTACCAATTTTTTTTAAAATAAGATACCTTAGGTTTCTTTGAGTGAAGAAGTTTATAAGATGTCTCATCAGTTAAAGGTCTAATTAAAATCTATTTAAAATATAACAGACGGTAGCAACTGCTTCTGCTCAAAAATATTTTGGTAATTTACTATCTGAAAGCATAGTTTTCGCACACTCTTGAATCGTCCTATTTTTACGTTCTACTATTCCATTTTGTTTTGGAGTTCTTGGAAATGAAAAATTGTGAGTTATTCCCTTTTTATTGTAGAATTCCTCAAACTTTTCATTTTCAAATTCACCACCATGATCGCTACGGATGGTTATAATTTTTAGAGAAAGTTGATTTTGAATCCTTTTTGTAAAGTTCTTAAAACATTCAAAAGTATCACTTTTATGTTTCAGAAATATTGTCTATGTAAATCTGGAATAATCATCTACAATTATAAAAACATACTTACTATGATTTATTGACAGAATTTGAGATGGACCAAATAAATCAAGGTGAAGTAATTCAAGAGGTTTTGAGGTTGAAATAATTTATTTTAATTTAAAGGAATTTTTGTAAGTTTTCCTAATTGACATGCATCACATAGATTATCTACTTTAAAATTTATTTTAGGGTGACCTCTTACTAGATCATGTTTAGACAGTCTAGATAAGAGTTTGAAATTCAAATGTCCAAATCTCTTATGCCGAATTCAAGGGTCACTTGTATTTGCCAAAATACATAGGTTATCATTTGAAACTTTCATACTAAAAATATAACTATTCTTTTTCCTAATTCCCTCAAATATTATGGTTGATTTATTATCTTCAATGTGACACTTATCTTTTTCAAATTTAATTTTATATCCTTTATCGCAGAGTTGAATTATAATTAGCAGATTATGTTTCAGATTCTTAACTAGCAAAACATTAGTAATAATAGAAGTTTCAGAGTTGTGTAGTTAATGCCCCGCTATTACCCCGCTATAACCCCACAACATCTCATAGCGGATTTCTACCGCTATGATTTTTCCATATAACCCCAAAATATAGCCTTTCCGCTTTTATCCCCTCTATTTCTGCTATATTCCGTTATTCCCGCTATATTTTGCTATTTCCGCTATATCTTTTTTAATAAAATGAATTAAAAAATTGCATTTTTACATTATAAAAATTATGAAACTAATTTATTTGATTTAATTTTTAATATATTTTTAGAAATGAAATACTCTAATATTCTACTAAATTCAATTATGTTATATAACATTTTTACGTTTATCTAAAGTATATTCGCACATGTTTTTTTGTTTAAAATCATTTATGTGTTAATTATAATTCAACTGAATGATAATTTTTATTTAATTACCATTTATATATTTGTAAAAACATTAAGTACGAGTTTTATATGCTATTTTAGAGCTATCCGCTATATCCTACTATATCCTCGCCGTATCCCCGCTATGACTTTTTGCACCTCCAATGCTTTGAATCTACCAAGCACTCTAATTGCACAGTTTCAGAGTTACCGACTTTGCCGATGCCAATCAAATATCCTTTTGAATTGTCTCCAAAGTTAACCAGCCCTCCGTCTTTGTATATTATATCATTCAGCATATATGAATTCCCTATCATGTGTCTAGAGCATCCACTATCGAGTATCCATTTGTTCTTTTTGATCTGCACAATTTATCCATCGTGGATTGATTCCTTAATCCCCGTAAAGCATGTTTCCTGCACATCAAACAATTTTGGTAGACAACTTGAATTTGAACATTGATTATATGAAGACTCAAGAGACAATGATGATCAGAATATTTCTAAACTAGTATTAACAAACATAGCCATTTAAAAAACTTTTTCAAAAATCAGATTATGAAACTTTGAAAATCTTGCTCTGATACAAAATGTAAAAAATGCGGAATTCAGATCTTAAGGCTAGGATTAACACTAGAGGGGGGGGGGGGTGAATAGTGTTTAAAGAAATTACTAATTTTTTTTATTTTTTGTTAATTTGAACACAGATGTATGCAATATTCAGACACAGATATGATCACAGAATCTAACACAGATGCAAATATAAAGTAGAAGCAGTAAAGGAAATAACACACCGAATTAAATGCTGGTTCGGAGTTACTCTACATCTAGTCCCGCGCACAAGTACAGATTTCCTTTCAAAAGAAATTGTACAACTACACCCTCGATTTCAAGGCTACGAGGTACACACTCCAGATTCACAATCCTTTGGGTAGAGATACTTGATTTTCGAGGCAACAAGTTCACCCAATTGATTTCCAAGGCTACGATCACACCTTTTCTCACTTGATTAATTTCCAAGGCTACAATCACACCTTTTCTCGCTAAATTGATTACAAATAAGTCTATAACTCTGAATAACACTGAGGATCTTATTGAGATAGTGATAGAGAATCAAACCAAAAATGATCTAGTTAGATTCAATGTTGATTTCGGCAGAATAATGGTAAGAATGTGTATATAGAAATGTGGAAGAAGAAAGGAATTGAAAACCAAAAAATATAAGTAGAAATTCGTTGAAAATAGCTCCTATTTATAGAAGAACAACAGCCATGTCCATTCGTGAAGGGATATGACGAATAGACACTTCTTTTGAAATTCAAAATTTTGAAATCAACTAACACTATGTCGACATGGGTTATAACTTAGGTATGTCGACATCCCAAAGAAATTTTTGGTGTTTTGTTTTTCTTTGAAAATAGCTTTTATCTTATATTAAAACTATTTTAAACTTTTATAAATATACTTAACTATAGTTAAAATACATAAATAAATATAGAGAATAATATTTTGGTATATATAAAATTTTACTATAATTTTATATTTAAATCTAAGTATTAAAAGTTAAATATATTATTATTAAAAGATAGTTTAAAACTAAGGATAATTTGATTTTGAAATTAAAGATTATTTTGAGGCTAAAAGTATTTAAAACCATGGTAGATGATTTTGGTTCTTTTAAAAGGAACGTTTTGAAATCATTTTGAAAACAAGATATAATTTTGTAAAATCATTTTAAATAAAAGTTAGTGGATACAAAACAATGTCCCACTAGATTTTTCGTAGGTTCTATCCTACTTAGGGTTCCATCCCTTTAACGGGCTCGAAGTGGATTCCATTCCACAAACAAATTGGATTTTAAGATGCCAGTGCTTTTTTAGGAGTTTTAACAAAATTCCTAATTAAATTACTTATTCTTGAAATCTTGAACTCTTGATATTCTTGATACTCATGAGTCTTCAATCTTGATATCTTGAATCTATATACTGTACGGTCTTCATTCTTGGTCTCTACATGGTTAAATCCTGCATATACATATATTTCTAAACTATAATGTTAGTATTTATATTTTGTAATCCTATTCTAAGGTTGTTGTCATCAAAACCATCATCTCAAGGACTAACATAGGCTACGGCAGAGCAATAACCATTTATAAATATATGTTGATTCGTAAATATTATAGTGGTCGGTTCTCTAAAGGTACTTAAACATTTGGTTGCATTGCTACAGTGATTCATGGTGCATCGCTAAATCCTCTTCATTATCTGACCGAGAACTATCTTGTTGAATTAAGACAATGTGTGATTATACAATTTTAGCTACTTAGGATAGATAATTTGTAATTAACCTTGCATTCATTTAGTTGCATTAGTTAATCCCTTTAACTTATATTTTATCAGGGCAATACTTCTTCAAATTTACATGCTTAAATTTGTTTTAAAAATCCTTTATTTAAGCCATGGTTTCGAAAGCATTAAAAGGTAACTTTAAAACATCAGGCTCCTTCCTTTCGAATACTTTAAACAACCCTTTCGAAACTTTTCGACTTTGTCAAAGTATTATCATATAGGTATAAAAGCATAGCTTCGAAACCATTTGAAAGTACCCTTTCGAAACCAATGAAGGTTACCCTTCGAAACCATTGAAATAACCTCTTTCGAAAGCATTGGGTTTATACTCAAACATTATATTTAGGTCAAAGTGAGCCTAGGTAAAAGCACATCTTTCGAAACAATTCTTTGTTTCAAAAATATCGGAGAAGTTTGATGGTGTCTAAACCATCCTTTCGAAAGCTTTAAAACATATGGGTAAAAAATTGAAGGATGGATTCGAAACCTCTTTTGAAACTATTGCCTTTGAAACCCCTAACCCCTTTCAAAAGCCGTAAGAAGTTATTTGTATTTATAGAAATACTGAACCTTTTGACAACATTAATGCCTTCAATTCCATCGAAATGTCTCCAATTCTTAGAAGGATTTCGACTTGGTCAAAGCTATCCCTTCCGAAAGCTTTAAACAAAATCTAAGTAACTCCTTCAAAAGCTACTTCTCTAAAACAAAGGCGACAACTTGCTTTCGAAAGCCTCCTCGAAATACCCTTCCAAAATCATTGATTTCGACTATACCGAAAACCCTTCAAAAACAGGCAAGTTCTTTCCTTTTCGAACCAAAATAAACCGAGGAACCAACTCCTTTGAAAGCAACCTTTCGACACCCTACCTTCCGTCTTGGTCCAATTCACTACATAACACCTGAATGATATCATGTGCATCGGGTTACTGGTTTCGAACTAGAAGGTTACTGGTTTAGAACTAGAAGGTTTCAACTAGGTTGGAGGCGAAAGGTCTTGGTTGAAGGGACCTTTTAAAGAAGACGGAACCCCTTTTTCTAAGCAAAAATGTTGTTTTTACCAAATAAAGCAAACTTTTTGTAGCTAATTTTCCCATTTGTACACACATGATTGGTTACATTAAAATTTAAAATTATTTTACTAAAGTTTGTCGTATTTCCTCAGACCTAAAGTAAACAACATTTAACACATAAGCCCTTCCTATTAACAAAACAATTATATCATTTAGACCCTCCTTTTAAAATAATTTAATTTCCATACTAAATCACTTAGTAAAAATTCCCAAAAATTCCAGAAATTCACTTTAATCATATTACTAACATATCAAACTTTCAGACCTACATTCTCAATATATTTTCCAAAATAAATCTATAAACCCAAATAACCATAATTTCCCTTTGAAAATTCGTAATTAATTCTCCATGGCTTGGAAAATTATTAAAAATTGAAACCCAACTCTAAAATCAGGTTTTCCGGAGCATATTATTTTTCCATGGCATTTAAAAATCATTTTACATCAGTTTTACCATAAAACCGTGCATATCTCCATTTAGATTATTTTGTTTAAACCACGTAAATCATAAACCAAGCATATCATCATTCAAAAAATCATAAAAACGAATTTATCCCTTAAATTCAAAAATATATGATTATAAAACCAAAAATAGAGATGTAATGATTATTATTCACCTTAGATTGGATAAGGAAATTGGAGACTGATTGAGACTGATTTCTTCCAGCTTGAACCTAAGCTTTAGATTTGAATTCCTCTTCTCTTCTTCTCCCTAATGGTCGACCTTGCTCTTTCTTACGATTATAATTTTACTTATGATAAAAATGAACATGTATGGTTAAGGGGAATAGTATAAGGGGAATATGGGTGGCTATTTACCCTAATGCCCTTATGTTTAATTACTTAATACTTGACCATTTTCATCTAATTTAATAAGCTCGTCCACTACATGTTTATTAGTCAACCTCAATCTCCTTATCTACATTATTCTATTTAATTTATTCTAATTAAATCTCTTGGATAATGTTAATAAAAGTTAGAGGTGTTACAGTTATACACCCATATCCACAGCTTTTCAATAAATAGATTGGAATCGTTTGCCCACTTTTTATGCAAGCATTTTTTATGCTTTCACTGGGAGCTAATTCTCAACATGCCTTTGATATCAAAGAATAAGGTTGGTGCTACCAGTGGGAATGTAGGAAACACCAACGCACCTAATCAAACAACTAATCAGGATGATAATTCAGCCGGCAAACTAGTGCTAGAAGATGTAGTTAACCAAAGCAACCTGGATAGAGTTATGGCTAAGCTAAACAAATGTTTCGCTGCCCAACACCAAGCAATGGTGGACCAACTTATGACATGCTTGGGGTAGATGCAAACCATTAGTCGCAACAGTTGAACATAAAGGCGATCATAGTCTAGGGATACAGAAGATGAAGGGGGTCACACTGTGATAAAGATTCGATCTAAAGGTCCAAGAACTAGAAGAAAGAATGCTGAAGGGATTAAATAAGCAAGAGTTTAACCCAAAGCTATAACCGAGAAGCGGTTCGGCATTGACCCAAATAGAATGATGTCGAATCGAGGGTAGCTACAATAAACTCTTCCTATTCCCTCACTAAAATCATCATTAATGAAGGATAAAATGATCACTAGGACCGACCAAAGAGCCATAACCATGCCTATAACTGAAGATCATGTCATCAAATAGAAGATGAAAGAAATCATTCTCCCTGAATGGAAAGGTTGAGCTATCATTGACAGTCTCCCCAAACTGGAGGATATGATGGCTTACATCATTAGACACTTCTTTCAAATATGAACAAGTGGAGTGCAGAATTGGAGCTTTGTTGAGCAGTACCTTTTCCCTAGAGATAACACTACCATGGACCCCGGAGATTATAGGATGCCTACTATGGAACCATATCAAGGGATTACTCACCCTATAATGCATTTACAGTGGTATGACCGACACATACTGGCAAGAGGAGCTATAGAAATTGCCTTATGCAAATGTTTTCCTCTATTTTTGCCAGACTTCGCTATTATGTGGTTTTATGGTTGACACGTATGTTCAATTCATTCTGGCCACAGCCGTTGGAACTCAAAGCATGGATGAAAGGTTCACCGTGATGACTTGTATAATGGACTGCACCTTCAAGCAAAGTGTACTAAGAGATCGACAATGGAGAAGCTATCTGCATTAGAGGAGTTCGTCTATCAGCCGAAAAAGTACGTGAGGTTGGAGTGTGCTGCATCAGGAAGGCGATCCGGTGTAGCTACTGGAGAAGAGTTTGATAGTGACTGCAAATGATGATAGAAAATATTGTAGCTTCTTTCCTACCTAACTATTTGGAAATAATGGAGCATTCCTTAGACTCATGGAGCAAGCAATGCAAATACAGGTCCAAAAAGACCAAGTCTAGAGTTCTGTCTACAACCCATCAAGAATGGATGTAAGGGATCAAGTGAGATAGGAAGGACCTATATAAACTAGGGACTTCACAAACCAAACTAGCTGGGGCTCGAACCAATTCAGACTGATGTAAAACTGATCGATCCTGGACCAATGATATGTCCATGCTGTATTAAGGGAGGATGACTTACTAGAAGTCAATGTTGTTGTTGGAATCACACAATTAGCTACCGAAAAGGATCGCCTAATTTCATACCGACTGGTATAGGTAGTAGATCAATTGCATGAGGGGATATAATGTGTCCTACCATGCAATGTAAGGAAGCATCCCAATAGCGGAGGAGTAAGTTGCTGGGCATAAGCATCGACTATTAGGCGATTGGAGTAGGAGACTTGAGCTAGGTAAGATAAATCATAATCATTTCACTCAAAACATTGGATATACAGTCAACCCCTAAATTTTAACACTATGAAATATTCAGCATATGGAAACAGTTGATTACAACAGAATGAGGATAGAGAATCAAATGCAGTAGAGATAGAAACCAACAAATACCTCGTGTTTCATGAGGTTTACGATCATGATACTAATGAACATAGACAGATCTCGCAGTTATACTCTAAGTTGAAACACTAGGCCAACTCCACTAAGACTGCCACAAACTCTAGACCGTATTCGTTCGATGAAAATGAGTTCCTACGAAGAAAGAGTGGAGAGCACGCATAATGTTGGATCCCCTAAGGACAATTGATTAGGTCCCTCTACTAGATATCCAAAGATAGACGTGCATAAAAAATTATGAAGAACGGAGTAATCGGACATCGGAGCATAAACTCCCTAGTCCCAGAGACAGGGTTCAACTCCATCAGAGACAATGAGGTTTAGCTTCTAAGAAGACAGTAGAGTGTAATTTTGACCTATTTCATAGGTGAGACTAGATATTTTTATAGATGGCAGAGCGTAATATTTTCAAACACCCCCAGAGAGTAAATCAATTCATATGAGTATGAAGCATGTTACTATAGGGACTGAACATTCCCATAGAGCACGGGCACAATAATGCAAAGGCATGACTTACTTTAATGAAAAGTTTCCAATGTTACTTCATAAAAATACCTAAGGCATTAGTAACACCATGCCACATGACTATGCAACACCCACGGGAGTGAGAAAAATACCAATGGCTTGGCGAGTACGATTGTTCTTGACCCTTGCGGGTTAGATAGACCTCTTACCTTGCAGGCTTGACCGAACGATAGGTACGATACACTAATAGAAAAATTGGAAATAGCAAAAGAATTGAAAATCTGGACACTATGTATCTATAACAACTTAAAAATGGTTATGAATCAAGCATTTTAGGAGTTTGGAGTCAGCGAATAACGGTTGGAATCCTACTTAAAAAGAAAAAGGGCAAAGGATTTGCTTAATGTGCAAGAATGCTAGTGGTTAAGCACATCCTCTGGGAGGAAAATCGAGACATTAACGATTTGGAAAAATTGGCCAGCTTAGCAAATGGATCACTTTTGGGTGGGTTCTAGTAGAAACTTCACCCTTAAACAAGAACGAGGTAAGAAGTGATGTGTAAGGCCACTTGGTACACCATATAGGATGAAATCCTATGTAGAAGAGTTCTAAATAACCCGCTGCTATGGTGCATGGCTACAAGAGAAGTTAAGGAAATATAGGATAATGCACATCCAGGTAGTAGAAGAGAATACACTTGGGGGGAGGAACCTTAGGAAAGGAAATCTCATTGGCACCGATCTGTAATGGGGAACTTCTAATAGCTATAGGTGGATTTGAGTATGCAATAGTGGTTGCGGATTATTTATCAAGTATGCAGCTTAATATGATCTATTACGATGGATGGCAGTTTGATAGTCAGGAATTCGTCAACATCTATATGCAACATGGAATCAAGATAAGCTTTCTTACAGTGCCTCACATATAGGCTAATCGATTGGTTGAAAGGGTTGACATGGTTCTTAAAACTCATAGAAAGGAGCGTTTGGAAAATGACAAGGTGGCTAGGATGGATGAGTTACCAGTAGACTATATGCATACCACACTTCCTAAAAATCTACAACGGGATATATGCCTTTTGCTTCGGCCTACGATTTGTTGGTTATGATTCCCATCGAAACTATAGCCTTGTCTCATAGGAGAATCCATTATAACTTGTAAGAGAATGAGGAATTACTAAACACGTCCCTAGATCTGATTGAGGAGAAGTGGGATGTGGCTGCTTTGAAAACCGCAACGCTTTAGTCGAAAGCGGTAAAACAATACAACTCTAAGGCAAAGTAATGCCCAATCAAGGAAGGAAATATAGTCCTAGAGCGAATCTCCACTTGGCCAGGGTCACTGTCCCAATTGGGAAGGATTATATTTTATCAATAAGTATCCAAGGAATGGAACCTACATTCTCATCATTAAGGATGGAGCAGTATTCGAAAAAACATGGAATGCTCAAAACCTTTGTTTTGCGCACTGACTATTACAACTATATGGATTATGGGTAGGTGGATTAATCAATCATTGCAATATTACCGAACCTCATGGATGAGGTGTGTGAAACCATGGTAGATGGTTAATGCTACTAAACCACCACAAGAACAACTATCCCATGCCAAATAAAGTCCCGATTTTTAGGACTAAATGGGTGAGGCCACCACATACTAAAGGTACCAAACTATGAAGCATCATGAAAAGCTTATACAAACAACTTTGGCGCATCATGGAAAGCTTGGAGAAACTTATTCCCAAAATTAGTGAGCTAGATCAGCCCACAGTGAGGACATGACTGTCAAATAGGTACCCGCTATTGGCGATCGACCCAAACCTTTGGCCGACAATAACGAGCCCCACCAACCTGTGGTCAGGACATAACTGCCAAATGGGTGCTTGTCGTTGACAACTGGCCTAAACTTCTTTGCTGCAATGGCAAGCCCGATTAGCCAATGGTCAGGACATGACCGCCAAATGAGTGCTCGCCGTTGATGATCAGGCCGAACTTCTTTGCCGACAATGGCAAGCTTAATTAGACCATGGTCAGGAGACCATCAAATTGGTGCTCGTTATTGATGATTGGCCCAAACTTCTTTGCTGGTAATGGCGAGCCCGATCATCCTATGGTCAGGACATGAACACCAAATAGGTGCTCGCTGTTGACGATCGACCCAAACTTCTTTGCCGGGAATAGAGAGCCCGATCAGCTTATGGCTAGGACATGACCGCCAAATGGGTGCTCACTGTTGGCGATAGGCCCAAACATTTTTGCCTACGATGGCATGCCCGATCAGTGCATGGTCAGGACATGACTACCAAATGGGTGCTCCTCGTTGACGATTGGCCCAAACTTCTTTGCGGGCAATGGCAAGCTTAATCAACGCATGACCAGGAAATAACCGCCAAATGGTTGCTCGTCGTTGACGATCGGCCCAAATTTCTATGCTGGCAAAGGTGAGCCTGATCGGCCCATGGTCAGGACACGACCGCCAAATGGGTGCCAGCCATTGGCGATCGACCTAGACTTCTTTGCCGCCAATGGCGAGCCCGATCAGCCCATGGTCAGGACATGACTGCTAAATAGGTACTGGTCATTGATGATCTGCCCAAACTTCTTAGCCTCCAATGGCGAGCTTGATTAGCCCATGATCAGGACATGACCACTAGATGGGTGCTCGCCGATGACCATCTGCCCCAAATTCTTGACTGGTAGTGGTGGACCATAGAGATCCTTATTCGGGTGCCCATAGTTGATGAGCGAAACAAACATTCTCAATCAGTAGTGGTGGACCGAAATGATCCCTATTTGAGTATCCACAACCGATGATTGACTCAAACTTCTTATGGGCAGCTGTAGACCAGAATAACTCTAATCAGGTGTCTACCATTGATGATCGACTACAAGCTTTTAGGATGGTTATTAAGAGCCCAACTTACTGGTGGTTAAGACGTAGCACCTGCCTAGTTGGTTCATGCCTGACATCCAGCTTTGGATTTTTGTTAGCAACAAATAACCGAACTTGCTCGTAATTAAACGTGACTATCAACTATGTGGCTCAATGCAAGCAATACTGGAATTGTCCATGAAGACTATCAGCAAACCGATATTAGGGTGAACTTGTTTAAAATATGCATAGAATATGTATGTGATAATAAGCAAATCAGAATTTTGGAAGTGCATGAAAACAAACAAGGACTTGTGGGATTGGACTACAAAGACACTCCAGCGGGATATGTTCGCCTTACCGACTTATCGGTTGATTGATCCTATGCAAATATGCCAGGGACAGAGGAAGAATTTTTGGAAGAGCTAACAAAATAGCATGTAACTACTTGCTAGTATGCTTACTGAGTTAAACTCGCCAGTGATGGACACTATACAAGTTCATGAGGAAGCAATAGAAGATTACTAACGGGCTAATAACTAAGCAAGGATATTATACAAACATAATGCAATAACTAATCTTGATCAGGTATGGTAATTTAAGTTGTAATTTCTATAAGACACATATGTTATTATCTAAGTGTTCATATATGATCAAGGGAAACATTAGTCACAGAAACTGTTTACCCTATTGAACTTGTTGGTGATTGACCCCATACAAGTATGCACGATAGCGATAAGAAAGGTTGCTAATGGAACAAGCAACCAAGCAATCATGTGGAAAAATATATCACGATTACTATTGAGGAAAAGAAGAATATAGGCATGAATAAATATCAGATGCAACAATGCATAATATCAATAAAAGATTAGCTTCACGACACAAGTGCATGATCAACGCACGTTCAAAACTTTAGAAGAAACCACTTGTCTATTCAAACATCCTGGTGATTGACCTATACAAGTATGCATGGTGGTGATGAAGGAATCATTAATGGAACAACTTGGCAATAATGGAACAAAAATACATTGCAACCACCCGTCTTAATTGGCCAAATTATAATCAATGCAACAACATGCACCTCGTCAAATCCACATGCCATGATTCACTGTATATTCTTGTCCTTAAGGCACATTGACATTCTTGAAACATTCATATAACAATGTGCAACCCTCAGGATACGGGGGAATGAGGTTGAACCAGAGGGAGAAAACGCCTACCAGACAGAGATGAAAATCAATGGAAGATCATGTTAGATGATTATACTATAAAAAAGGAATGAACCGTGAACGTCATGTTGATAAACGATTTCTTGGAAGGATCAATAAGCTTTCCCTAAGTGAATAATGCTCTACAACGTATTAGCAGTGGAAAACCTACCGAAACGATGGGAATAAGGATATAGATGTTTGAGGTTTTAGATAACCATCACATGAGAAAGAAAGACAAATTTAGATGAAACAAAGCATACTTTGTATTATACGAAAGTATGCTTTATGGGGAAAATATTGTAGGAATTTAAGCCTACAACATGGTGAATACAAAAGGACGTTAAGAAGAATAGAAATGACCAAAAGGTGCATAATAAAGGCGCCATCATGTAATAACAAAGGAAAATTGAAGAGGGAAAAATTTGGCATGGCCAGAAAATATAGTCAAAGCTCTTGAAAAATGCTCCTAAGGTCAGGACATGCACATAGGTCGAAATCGCATCTCAATCCGAGCTACGGATTAGAAGATAGGATCATCTTAAAATTTATTCATCACCTAACCAACTTGGACCCCACTTTAGAGAGCTACTGCCTATTTTAGGCAAATGGAACATTCAGAGACATTGGAACACTCTACTCGATGATATGAAGCTATTGATCCAAGTTTCATTCAATTCTGACTTGAAATGAATGAGTTATGGCGTAAAAGCATGAGTGGTAAAGACTTGTGCCTTTCAGCCAACCTACCAGGATTCGAGTCCTGACAAGCACATTTTTTATGGAGCATGAAGAATGGTCCGGTGGGGAATCCTACAATTGAGTGCCTAACCATTTCCAATGTAAGAAAGGGAAGGAAAGGAGAGATGGTAAGACACGAGGAGAAGATGAGAGGAAGCAAAGGAAACCCCTCTCTCTGTTTGGTACTTAAGATACTAAACATATAATCTTGTTCGGTACCTGAGGCATCGAATAAGATCACTAACTCGGTTGCGAGGGGTGGCATTGTCCAAAGACCAGACTAAGGCAAGGCATAAATAACCAGACCAAGGAGGGATGTGCACACCGAGCCGAGCCTATGGAGAGCCTATCGAACTAAAGGCAGATGATCCCACTTAACCGCAGGCAAAGGATCTCACTGAGACATGAGTAGAGGTGCTCACCAAACCAAGCAAACCCTAAACCAACCAGACCCAAACCAATGAAGGGGATGCATGAACTTGGCCAACAACATGTCCATATACACTTGTGCCAGACGAACCTACCCTGGAAATAGATCCCAACCAAACCGAACAACGCGTATATGAAATGAAATTTGCATATATTTGGAAATTATTGAGCATGTCCCAATACCCGAAAATATTCCGTCTGGGTGAGATATACAGGGAAACTATCGTCCTGACCTGCATATACCCTCACTTCTATAAATGCCCAAGGTTCTAGCAAAAATGAGACAGTTCTGGAGGACCAAGCTTACAACAATAATGGTAGACAAGTCAGATAAAGCTAGGAACTGCCTAGTAGGAAGTCTAGCAGGAACAACCTACAGGAATAGCCTAGTAGGAACCACATAGCAGGAGCAGTCTAGCAGGAACTCCTTAACTGGAGCTTCCTAATAGAGATGGTCGAACAAGAATAGCCAACCAAGAATAGCTAGATAGGAATAGCCGAATGACTTCATTCGGCTATATCATACTTTTTATTGAGTGTTAGATCATTGTTTACTGTGTCTTAGACATTGTATATGAGATATATAGGAAGAATAATGAAAATAGTTAGTGGATATAAGCATGTTGTGGCCGAACCACTATAAATCTCTGTGTTCTTTACTTTACCGCAATTTACTTTCTGCATAACTAATATGTCATCCACTCTATGAAAATCAATCATAATAAAAATATAACAGCTATGTTATACACCCCATATCCATAGCTCTATAAATAATAGATTGGAGGTGTTTGACCATTTTTTATGCAAACACTAACCATCACCTCATCGTTAGACAGACAACCTATCTCCAACCAACGACCATCAATCCGTCCCTATCGTCACCAACGGCCTCTCACCATCCACCACTATTCCATACTTCTATAACTAATCCATCCCCAGAATAATACCGACCCAAAAAACCCAAAATAAAGTAATTATAGGCAAACAAACATCTATGAATCGATAAGGCTAAGTCTCGGCAAACTATGCAAAGTCTAATGGAGCCTCATACAGGGTTCATCACAATCAAAGGCCGGTCAACAATCTTGGGTCTCAATTTCAATCTATCTACTAAATATTTAGATATAGAATGTGAAGCCTCGCTTTCGAATAAAACAGGTACATGTGTGTCAAAAATAGAAAACATACCCTGTATGACAACACTCTTCCCCTTCTCCTTCGTTGATGGAGCACTCAACGAAGCTAGAAATGCATTCAAAGCATAAGAAAACACAAGTTGATTATTTATTGGTGGTGTTGAACAATCCTTCTTTATATTCCCTAGCTTGTTGCAGTTATAGCACTTCTAGCCCTCCGCCTTGCAGTCTCTGACAAGATGGTCCTTTTCCTTGCAATTATAGTAAGTAGACTCCCGCTTGTCCTTCTTTTGAGAACTCTCCTAAAACTAGTTTTTCTTCTTCTTATCCCACTTTCTCTTGCTTCCTCCCCCAACTTGTGGCTTTGGCTCATCCTTAGGAACAACAGCCGACTTAGGCTTAGGATATAGACTCTTATGTCGAAGAGCCTTCTCTACCAGCCTCTCAACTGTCTCATCAATATGACTCATAAGCTTCTCTCTAAGCTAATCATCCAATCCCATGATAAAATTTTCATTATTCTTGAGCAGGTTATCAATAAAAGATAGACCATACTTAGACAATTTGTCAAACTCGACCACATACTCTGGTACAGAAATATCCCCCTGTCTCAAGTCAATTTTTTTTCGGAAGTGCACCGACTTATGAGTGGCTAAAATATACTTCTCTTCAAATCTCACCTTAAACCACTCCTAAGTAATATGATCCTCAAGAGTGGTAATCTAATGGCATTCCACCACCCCTAGTTCTTTCCTAAAGCTATCTAGAAGCCAGCTTCCTCTTCATTATATCCTCTAACTCCATATCCTCAAAGATGTGTTCGTAGGTGCCCAACCAATTTTGCACTTCGATGATTAATTCCATTCCAAGAAACGGTTTAGCGCCAATAGTAGAGAAATCCTTGCTCAATTTGGCAAATTTAGCCTTGATGCCTGCACCAAAGCACCACTATCAACAGCTACTGCAGAAGCAACTTGGGCATTCTAAACCATGTTTTGCACCATCTTAGCAAACATGTTCTACAAGTTGGGGTTAACAGCCCTCGACCCTGCCCCCTCCTCAACTCCAGAAATGGAGCTTCTGACAGCATTCTTCGTTGGCCGACTCATTCTTAGAAGCCGTAATAAGAATAATTGGTCTCTTTAAAAGGAATAAGTGAAGTTCATGAGTATAATGTGACTTATACACCATATATACACACCATTATATAGCTTTGAAAGCCAAAGTATAATAAGTATGCTCTCTCATATATCGCTAGATCCATTTTAAGGCGATAGATCCTTTGTTATCTCTAATGGATCCTAGTATCAACTTAGGTCATCTACGTAAGCTAAGCTCTGATACCAAATGTGACTCTGCTACCCAATATACCTATATGATATGCTGTGGAGGTACCCGACCGATGCAGAATGGTAGCCAAGAATGTAAAGTAGAGAAAACCCCAAATATAGAACCTGTAGAACTCACAACACATAAACAAAATATAATATAATAACATAGATGTAAAAATGGATAGATAGTGATATAATCAAATGAACCATAAATAAGAACACCAGAGTGCATTGGGTTCAAGACTGTACAAAAACTGAAATAATGAATTTATACATCCAATTCTTTAAAAACAAACTCTATGACTTTCTCTCAAAATACAAGTACTACCATAGCTCCATAGTATTGCACATAAAAATATAAGCGATAGTAAGCTCCATGTGTAGATATATAAAAGCGTAGCCTCCTCTCATACTCTATACAACTCCATGCGCTATCCCGACCCATCATTCCTAATCTACTTATTTAAGAGTACCCAAGATAATAAGAAGCAAAGCGTAAAACCCGGGTCAGACTATAGTCTGGTGTTTGCGCAAAAAATGGACAAACACCTCAAAGTCGTATGATTTAGTCGATTTTATGTTGTTCTTAGTAATTTGGGTGAGTTATGCAAATAAGTAAAAAACAGGGGCTAAATTGTAAAAAGACACGCAGATTTATAGTGGTTCGGCCAGAACGTGCCTACGTCCACTTTATATGTTATTCTCTCTTTTCTTTCAGATTACAAGTACAAAGCTTTGTATACAAGTATATGAAAGTTGTTTGAAAGTTCCTTCCGTGCTTGAGCTCTCAAACTTGTCTGCCATTGTTGTACCCCTGCCCCTCTATTTATAGAGTGAGGCTGGGGGCAGGGGTCTTGGATGTATATGGCTGCTGACGGGCCTGGACTGCTGCAAGCTGGCTCGGTAAAGTTGATCCGGAATGCCTTCTTCAGGTTGGTTCGGTAGTGGAAGATGGAGATGGTAAGGAGAGTGCTGGTCCGGTGGTGAGATGGAAGAGGCTTGGTCTGGTAGTAGTTGGGAGCCATGTTGGTTCGGCGAAGCTTGGTCCAGTCATAGCTAGGCGGAGGTTTGGTCCAGTGATGGCCTTGGTCCAGTTAGGACGTGGAGATGCGGTGATTCGGTGGTAGATGGGAGGTGAGTTGGTTCGGCTTGGCTTGGGGGATTGTTTGGTTCGGTGGTGCCTAGTTGAGGTTGGTTCGGCTTGGCTTGGGGGATTGTTTGGTTCGGTGGTGCCTAGTTGAGGTTTGTTCGGTGATGGTGGGTTTCGGACCGGTGGTAGGTTGGACCGGTGATGGTGGATGGAACACGGTTCGGCGTGGGTATGGGTACCGAATGGATACGGATACCGGATGGAAATGGCGAAGCTGATGCCTCTTGGTCTCGTGATTCCGTGGGTGAGAATTCGCCCAACATTTGCCCCCCAAAGTGGGGCACGTGCTTGCAGGTGTCGCGCTTTGTTTTTCTTCCAGTTGGTGTAGCTACATTCGGTTTCGAGTGCCGAACCATTTGGTTCGGTTGTCCTGTGTACGTCTATAAATAGGGGCTACACCCCTTCGTTATTCCTTACCGAATCAGAGAGAGCCGAACCAACTTGAGTGCCGAATTAACCTTGTACCGAATCAACCTCGTGCCGAATCGAACTCGTGTCGAATCAAACTCGTGCCGAATAGGTATGTTTCTCTTTTCGCGGAATGGGCTTGAAAATTTTACTACCGAGTGAACATTATCCAGGTGATGCCGAATGGACAATTGCCGAATGAGTTCGATTATTGGGAATACCGAATGAAGCTTTAACCTTTAATGCCGAATGAAACTCGAAAACTTGACCACCGAATGGAACTTGATAACTATTCGTTTATATTCCCATACTCTTCGTTCTAATATCGTGTTTTTCTTGTGTCGTAGATAATTGTCCCGCAAAGCAGAAACTCGATCAGACAGAAAGAAGTCCAAGGACAGAGAAGAGACTTCTACCGTGCCCCCAGCCCAGTCAGGACCGGCGCAACATGGACCTGCCCCGAGGTCGTTAGTGGATGGGTATGGTCCCCAGGAACTTCTTCTCTCCCCTCCTGACTGCTTTCCTAGCTCCCTGAAGGAGGAGCAACTCGATGTTATATCTCGTTCCTTCGGGATAGACAGAGCGCTCATGGTGCTGCCGGGGGCTGGAGTTATGCCATATGACCCTCCTGAAGGGTATTTTGCGTATAGTAGGTACCACTGTATGTGCGGGGCCATTCCTCCCATCAACGCCTAGGTAGTCAGCTTCATCACTTATCTGAAGGTGGCTCCATTCCAACTCCATCCCAACTCTTATGCCATCCTGGTGTGCTTGTACGCTATCTTTCAGGAGAGGTATGGGCGCGCTCCTTACAACCGGGAGATACGGTATCTGTACAATCTGAGGGGATACAGGAAGGGATCCCCATATATTAGCTTGGAGTCTGCCGTCTCTTTTAAGCCGGTTCTGGACCTCTATTCGAAGTACAGTATGTTCAAGAAGGAGTGGTTCTTCGTCAGAGATGACTTCGTCTCTATCCGTCGCTTCACCTCCGGATGTAAGTGAAAGTTTTATTTACATTCCTTCTCTTGGCCACAATTCTTTTCCTTATGTGCTTTCATTTCTTGCTAGCGACAGGTGACTTTGTGGTTGTGGAGAACGATCGCCTAGTTCAGATGGCAGCTGAGATAGAAGCTATTTCAGAGAGAGACAGATCGGCTGCCTACCTGATCAGGAATGCTAGACTCTTGATGTACAACTTGATTCTTCCACATCAGTCCGTGATTAAACAGAGAGATACGGCGGAAGAGAAAGCTGCCCAGACTACAGGAGGGGCCACGAAGAAGAGTGGTAAGAGGAAAACTTTTACAAAGCCTCCGGTTGTCGGGGGTAAGAAACTTAAGGAGTCCGACGGCCCCTCTCCTAGCACTTGCCCGATTATCCCGGAGGAGGGAGATGTGGAAGAGGATAGAGGCGAGGGCGAAGGAGGCGATGTAGGAGGAGAGTCAGAGGGTGGAGGAGATGGCGATGGAGATGGAGAGGGCAATGGTGATGGCGACGTATATGGCGGTAGTGGCACCGGTGCCTTAACCTCGGGGAAAGTGGGGGAGCTTCAGGAGTGGACGGATGAGGCTCTCCGTCAAGATTTCGGGGAATCGGAGGGAGAATCGGATTTGGCGGAGAAGGCGAAGAAAACTGGCAAGGCCGGGGCTGGCACCGATCCATCCCCTAAGAGCTCCTCAGCTAGGGTGACTCCGGCGGAGCAAGGTGAACTTTTGACTTCTGCAGATTCCATTTACGATAGGGACTTAGGAATATTTTATGGCTCGCTCCCGTCCTGGGATGAAATCCAGGACTTATTGCAGGATCCTCCTTCTCTGCAGGGTTTGTATAGTAAAAGCGTCTTTCTTGTTCCTTTTTTTAACTCGATATATCTCTTGCCTCATGATTTGATGCATGCTTGCAACATTTATTCTTTACTCCAGGGGCAGGCCAGGTGGCCAGAACGTCAGATGTTCGACACCGCCTCGAAAAATTCAAGTTGATGAGAGCTTCTACTAAGCCGAAGCCTCCTACTGGTCGTCCTGGGGACGTGGTCAGCTACCGCCCTCTCCTTGGAGTCATCGAGGAGGGTATCCAGCAGAGGAAGAGGAGGCGTTCCTTGTTTGATTCACCACCTGGTCCTCAGCCTCCTACTCAGCCTTCCCGAGATACCACGGAGGAGACCACGGAGTTTGTCCCCTCTCCGCATCCTTCCGAGAATCCTACTGTTATCCGTATAAAACGTCCCGACGTGCCTCGCAATCCCTTTGCCGGCCACCCGGATTTGGACCCAAGCTCTCATGATATTTTATTTGACGAGGCCACGGGCGAGCATCTTCTCCCCCGCAATCCCATGGTTCGGGTTCTTGATGAGGCTAAGTCCCTAGATCTGGATCTGCTCACTACTCGGATAGCTGCTATGGGGGACGAAGCCAAGGCCAACATCTACCGGGTCGCGGAGGAGGCCAAGAAGTTAATGGAACATCACACCCTATTGGCCAAGGCCGGGGAGGAGATAGGGAGTGCCAATATAAGGTTGCGGTTAGTGGTTGCTGATCAGGCCAAACAACTTGCCGACCAGGCTATTCATATTTCGCAGCATGAAGCCGACTCCCAACGACTGAAGAAGGCCATGGAAGAGGCTAGCAGAGCTGAGTTGCGGAAAATGGAGGCCGCTTGCAAGAAACGCATTGACATGGCCATTACCACGGTTGATGAGGTTAGGAGGGCGGATCTCGAGCAGGTTGAAGAGATATCTGGGAGGCTTGAAGCTGCAGAACTTGCTCAAGCCAAGTTGAAAGAAGAGATGGAGGAGATGAGGAGATCCCTCCAGGCTGAGTGCTCGAGATACCGGCGGGAGAGGGATGCTGCTGCCACTAAGTTGCAGATTTCCGAGGCCCGGGTGAAGAGGTTTGAAGAGGATGAGGGGATGATGGACGATATGCTGCAGGACATGTACTTCCGCACTTGGAAGGAGGGCAGCTTATCCTGGATGGATGATTACCCCCGGGTTATGGCCAAGGTATATCTTCGGGCTTTAGAGGAGGCCAGGGTTGATGCGGGTAAGAAAGGTGGAGCGGCCTTTAGTCTGGATGTAGTCACTGCTCAGTTTTCGAAGGAGGAGCAGGCGGCGGTGAAGGAGGGGATGCGGCTGCTTGCCGCGGAGGAAGCGGGTGTGCAATTGGAGGATGAGGATCAAGCGGCGGACGCTGGTGAGTCTCTCTTCTCTTTCTCTTTTCCTTTTTAGATTTTCATAACTTGATCGCTTACTGTTTGTTTAATGGACTTCTCTTCTGAATTGGACAGGTGGGGCTTCCGATCAACATGCTGGGAGCTCCGACCCTGCGGCTAAGTAGGCTTGGAGAGTTGGTAGGATGAGGGCGAAGCGTGGACGCAGCTAGTTCCTTGCCCGGATTCGGCCACCTTTTGATTTCTTTTTATTGCTGTTTATGTTAGTCCAAAACATTGATGTGACTGTAATAATATTGTTTGTGATGAATGACTTTATGTAATTTCATAACATAAGCTGATTCCTTTATGTTGGAATGTTATCGCTATTTTGTTGTGTTGTGTAAGTGATGTAACTATGCATGTTACTAGTGGCTTGACTGTGCTTGATGCCAAGTTTTTTGCTTAAAGTATAATTTTCTCATTTTGCAACGTAAATGGGATGTGTGAATATGAACTGCAACTATGCATTAATGTATAAAAGTAGAAGGTACCGCCCTTCATGTTTCGGCTGTGGACGGTAACTTTGTGCGCCCTGTAAGACTAAGCACGGAATGCTGTTGAGTGTCTCGTCATCCGATTGTAAGTTTCTGTTCCCACTAGCAAGCATTCCCTATTTCATGTCCTGTACTTTCAAGCACCGTTACGGAGAATAGGAGAAAAGTTTTAAATGAAATGGAAATATAGGAAAAGTAAAACTTCCAGTCACGGATGGCCGTCGATGTGCTTAAGTTCGTGGCAAACGGGTTTTGTAGTCACTTTCCCTAGCTGTGGGTCTTGGAGACATTTGTCACCCATCTTACGCCTCTATGGGGAGTTTTCTTTTTTACCACAGCCGCACTTAATACACATCGGAGCCGATCGTGCACAGTAACTACCCGGTCCATTATGGCCCGTAATCGCGGGTATTATTCGATTTACTGTGGCCGGCTAGCATGGGGGCCGATCGTCAACTGTGAATTGCCCCTGGCTGGCCACACCTTATGTTGGGGCTTATGGTCGGTTCACAGTTGCCGGCGAGCCGAATCGCTGTAATGAGCTGCCATGGCATAATCGGCCTTCTCGGTGGCTTATACTCGGCTTATTACAGTCAGCTTTAAGGGCCGAGGCAAACAATGAGTTAACTCGCGGTAGAGGGATACCAGAGCAAAGTGTCTCATTGGCGAGGGCATAGGATCGTAGCGTACCTGTTAGATTTTGTCCAGGTGGAGTTGTGTTGTGAAGCTCTGAATTGAAATGTCATCTGCAAAGGATTTTGTTCAACAGCAAAGGATAAAGCTTAACAAGTAGCCAAGATATAAAGGAACAAGTTAACAAGAGCCAAGTTTTTTAAAGTGGTTCGGCACGAAAATGCCTACGTCCACTGATTCTCTTTGTTAATTCACTTCATATGGGCAGTACAATTTAAGAAAAGTATCGACGGAGGTGTCGGATGTTCCATGCCCTCTGGAACACCTCTCCGTCCACTGTTGACAAAATATAAGCTCCGTTGTGGAGATCTTTATGAATTACATATGGTCCATCCCAGATTGGATCCAGCGCTCCTGGGCGTGGAAAGATTCGCTTGAGGACAAGATCTCCTTCTTGTAAGCTGCAATGTTTGACTTTGGAATTGTATAGTGCTGCCACTTTTTGTCTGTGAGCTGCTGCTTTGAGTGCTGCATCATTTCTTCTCTCCTCAATTAGATCCAAAGACATGTGGAGGAGTTCTTCGTTTTCTTCGGGGTTGTAGTGGATCCTACGGTGGGAAGGCACAATGGTCTCAACTGGGAGCATTGCCTCCGATCCGTATGCCAAAGAGAAAGGAGTATGTCCTGTTGATGTTCTGAAAGATGTGCGGTAGGCCCAAAGTGCCGTAGGAAGTTGATCCACCCAAGCGCCCTTTGACTTTTCAAGCTTCTTCTTGATCAGCGTTTTGAGAATTTTGTTGACAGCTTCGACTTGGCCATTTGCCTGGGGATAAGCCACGGATGAGAAGCTTTTGTGAATCCCGTGCTCTTGGCACCAGTCGGTGAATTCCTCGCTGTCAAACTGAAGTCCATTGTCTGATATGATTTTGAATGGTACTCCGTACCTGCACAGAACATTTTTGATCAAGAAGTTAATGATTTTTGTCGAAGATATTTTATTTAGAGGTTCTGCTTCCACCCATTTGGTGAAATAGTCGACTGCTACTATAGCATATTTAGCTCCGCCTCGGCCCATTGGCAGTTCACCAATCAAGTCAATTCCCCATACTGCAAAGGGCCAAGGGCTAGTCATTTGAGTGATCTCATTTGTCGGTAGTCGAGGAATTTTGGCAAATTTCTGACATCTGTCACATTTTTTGACGAAGTCTAAGGCGTCTTTTTTCAAGGTGGGCCAGAACTATCCATATCGGAGTATCTTCTTTGCCAGAGTCTGCCCTCCAGTGTGATCTCCGCAGCTTCCCTGGTGGATGTTGGATAAGATTTCTTTGGCTTCCCTTCCAGCGACACATCGTAATAAGGGGTTAGAGAAGCCGCGCCGCTAGAGGATTCCTTCTTGCAGTGTGTAGCGGGAAGCTTTCCTCAAGATTTTCCTGACTTCGCTACGCTCGCTGGGCAATGCGCCATCTTGTAAGTATTTCCGGATAGGAGCCATCCAAGTTTCTTCTTCAATCGCAGCTATCAGATCCTCCCGTTCGAAGCTCGGGGCTAGTTGTTTTGAGACGGCTATTGCTCCCGAAAAGGAGTTGTTCTTCATGCTGGCTTGTTTTGCCAGTTCGTCGGCCTCTTGATTCTCCTCTCGAGGAATGTGTCTGATCAAATAGTGATCCAGTTGGTTAAGTAACAGCTTGGTCTTCTTTAGGTATGCTGTGAGTCGTTCTCCTCGAGTCTGGAACTCTCCTAGTATTTGATTTACAATGAGTTGAGAATCACTATAAAGATATAAATAACGGACTCCGATTTCCAAGGCAAGTTCTAATCCGGCGATTACTGCTTCATATTCTGCATCGTTATTGGTGGCGGCGAATTCCAACCTCAGGGCGTAGTGCAGCTTCTTTCCCCTGGGGGTGATTATCACAACACCTGCCCCCGAGCCTTGTTCGTTCGACGCTCCATCTACGACGAGATTCCACTTGATATCTTCTGCTATTTCAGATTGGTCCTTACCTTCGCTAGTAGTGAATTCGGCAATGAAATCAGCTATGGCTTGCCCCTTGATAGCGGTGCGAGGATGGTAAGTGATATCATATTGACTTAGTTCGATGCACCACTTAAGTAATCGCCCAGAAGTGTCGGGGCGATGGAGCACTTGCCTTAGCGGTTGATCGGTTAAAACTTTGATGGAATGAGACTGGAAATAGTGTCGCAGTTTCATCGACGTGATAAGCAAACAGTATGCTAGCTTTTCAAGTTTAGGGTATCTGACTTCTGCCCCTGTGAATCTCTTGCTTACAAATTATACGGGTCGCTGCGCGCGGTTGTCTTCTCTCACCAAAGCGGCGCTCAAAGCGTGAGATGATACAGTAAGGTATAGGTATAGTTCCTCGCCTTCATTTGGAGTTGAAAGTACCGGTGGTCTCTGGAGGTGTCCGATTAAGTTAAGGAAGGCTGTCGAGCATTCGTCAGTCCATTCGAACTTTCCTTTGTCTTTCTTTAGAGCTTCGAAGAAAGGGATGCATTTGTCGGCTGCTTTAGAGATGAACCTACTCAGGGCAGCCACTTTCCCGTTTAGACTTTGCATCTCTCTTCGAGTAGATGGTATCTTGATATCTTGCAAGGCTCGGACTTGTTCGGGGTTTGCTTCGATCCCCCTGGCATGAACAATGAATCCTAGGAATTTTCCAGACGATACTCCGAAGGAGCACTTGAGAGGATTCAGCTTCATTCCGTATTGGCGAAGTACTTGAAACATCTCACCCAAGTGGCTTACATGATCGTTGGCTTTTCTTGACTTCACTAGCATGTCATCCACATAAACTTCCATGGTTCGTCCTATCAGTTCTGCAAACATCTTGTTGACGAGGCGCTGATAAGTAGCTCCGGCGTTTTTGAGTCCAAAAGGCATTACCTTGTAGCAGTACAATCCCCGGTCAGTGATGAAACTAGTATGGTCTTGATCGGGGGCGTGCATAGGGATCTGGTTATATCCTGAGTATGCGTCCATAAAGGATAAAAGTTCGTGTCCGGCAGTGCTGTCCACGAGTTGGTCGATTCGGGGGAGTGGGAAGCAGTCTTTCGGGAAAGCATCATTTAAGTTGGAGAAATCGATGCATGTTCGCCACTTCCCATTAGCTTTCTTTACAAGTACCAGGTTGGCGATCCATTCCGGATAGATGGCTTCACGTATGAAGTCATTGGCAAGTAAGTTCTTTACTTCTTCCTCGAGGGCTGCTGATCGTTCTTCCCCCATACTTCTCTTCTTTTGCTTTACCGGTACCTTGGTAGGATCAATGTTTAGTGTGTGACATGCTATGTCCGGGGAGATTCCAGTCATATCAGCGTGCGTCCATGCAAATACATCCATGTTGTGGCGAAGAAAATCAATGAGTTGATTCTTTAATTCTCATTTTAACTGAGATCCGACTCTCAGCAGTTTACTTGGGTCGCGTTTGTCTACAGATACGAATTCCATAGCCTCTACAGGCTCGGCGGTGGCCTCCTCCTCTTTGTCCCTGGGGTCTAATTCATTGAAAGGATCACTGGTATACCGAAGAGGAGGGACTTTCTTCAGTTGCTATGCTTCCAAGCTTTTCATGTAGAGAATAGTCTCTGCATTTTTCCCTTTATCTCTCCTGCGATTATTGCGAAGTTCGGTTACATAGCAGTCCCGAGCGGCGTCTTGATCCCCTTCTACTTCTCCCACTCCATTATTCATTGGGAACTTCATCTTCAGGCACCATGGGGCAAGGACAATTTGGAAGTCGGACAAGGCTGGTCTTCCTAAAAAGGTATTGTAGGCCGAGTGGTTGTCTATTAGCACGAATGTTTGTTTCCGAACGGCGGAGCGGGGATGACTCCCCAATTCAACAAAGAGATCCAATTGTCCGAGGGGCATCTTTGCTTCTCCAGTGAAACCGTGTAGTGGTTTGTTGCAGGGAGACACGTCCTTCATTGACAACTTCATTTTGTCGAAAGCATGCTTGAACAGAATATTCACTGAGCTTCCAGTGTCTACTAGGATTCGAAAAACTTCAGCTGGGCCGAACCAGGCAGAGATGACCATAGGATCCATATGAGGGTATTGCCTTCCTTCTAGGTCGCGCCCACTGAATGTGATGTCATTATTTTCCTTCCGCTTAGGGTGGCGTTCTTCCATAACAGAATTGATGCAGTCTCCCTCGCTTCTGAGTGAGTTTCCATATCTTTCCATTTCTGCCCATCTTTTGTCGGCGATGTGTGGCCCCCCAGATATTGTATGAACCACTATCTTCTCTTGGCTGGATCCGCTGGTGTTGCGGTTTCCTCCGCCTGTTTTTGGGTGGAGCTGCCCTGGGTTTTCCTTGGCGGGAGCTGGAGTCCTGTCCTGGCCCTTTACATAGCGTTCCAGCCTCTTCCTCCTGATGTGTTCTTCAATTAGGTCTCGGAGATGGCGGCATTCATTGGTATCGTGCCCAGAAGACTCGTGGAAACGGCAGAATTTTCCGGACTGGATTGCGCGATCTGACTCTTTCTTGTACGGGGGGCGCTTGTATGTAAGCTCGTCCTGGGTGGTCAGGAAGATGTTCTCGACTGTTTCATTCAAGGGAGTGTAAGCGTCAAATCTCGGTCCTGGTCGGTACAAGCGCTTTTCTCCCTTTTTGCCCCTTGCATTGTCTCTGGAGTCGTTTCTCCGAATGTCCTTCGCTGCGGCGAGGGCGTTTCCATGAGCCGTCTTAGCCTGTGGTCCTGTCTGTCTTTCAGTGGCAGCCTCTTCGAGTCTCATGTACTTCCCAGCTTCATGGAAGAAATCGGGCAAGGTAGCTGGTTTTTCTTTAGTTAGTCTTCTAGCAAACTTGGTATCTGGGTGCACACCACTACAGAGGGCCATTAGGGTGAGTTTCTCATCGGCATCTTGGACTGCGGCCGCTGCGGCGTTGAACCGGGTTAGATATTATTGCAGTGTCTCTCCGGATTTCTGTTTGACAGTAGATAGAGAATAAGAATCCTTGGGTTGTTCCACATGAATGCGGAACTGGCTAATGAACTTTTCTTTCAACATTTCCCATGAGCTGATAGATCCTTGAGGTAGATGGCAGAACCAGGAGGTAGCTAGGTCTGCTAGGAATAGCGGAAAGCATTTACACAACACTCCTTCCGTTGCTCCGCTCATGAGCATATGTTGTGTGTATCTCTGCAAGTGTACAAAGGGGTCGGAAGTTCCCTTGTACGGTTCCATCGCCGGCATTTTCCATTCTCGAGGGGTGATGGCGGTTTCGATGTCGCGGGTGAAAGGGCTGGTTACCCTAGCGCCTATCCCTCGATCCCTTTGCTCCCGTCGGACGCATTCCCTGAATAATCGTGCCATTCTTTCATCAGAATTTGGAGCGGACAAAAATGAGCTTGGTTCTTCCCTTTGGGATCGATCTCGTCCAGATGACCTGTAGGGATGGTATAGTCTATCACTTCTGACGTTATCCAGTGGCTGTCTTTGGCTGCTCGGATGCATGCTAGGACCAGCTACAGTTGGCCCCTGCCTTGATCTTCCCCTGTGGGGTTCTGTTTCGAGCATTTCCATGGGGTCAACTTCGGGCTGGGTTCTAGCTCGGCTCCGTTCAGCGGGGTTTCTATGATTAGGTGGCATGACTGGCTCAGCTACATCCGACCCTCGCCTGGTGCCTCCTCCATTGGGTTCGGTTCCAAGCACTTCCTCGAGTCGGAGTTCGGGCTGAGTCCGGGCGCGGCCCCTATCATTGTTGTTCCTGTTGATAGCTTCTTCGAAGAGGGAAGACCTTTGTTGTCTCCGAGATCCTCCAGATTGAGACTCACCCCATGATTCAGTGTTGTGGTTGGATTCTTCGGCATCCCTCAAGCGTGACATGAGTTGGTTCACCAAAGCTTCTTGTTGGGATGCGAAGTGGTTAGTCACTTCAACCACAACTCTATCTAGGTCTGCCCTAATGATTGCTGCCGGTTGTTCCGCGGCAGGGGCTGTCGGAATTGCCTGATCTACATTTGGCACTGCTGTCGTACTGGGATGGTTCTCTTGATCTGGATCCACTGGATCTGGAGCGCTGCTGGTTGCAATGTTCTTTCCCTTGTTGGCGTCTTTTCTCGGCCTGGAAGTCATGTTTCCTAGGCAATGAAGGGTGCTATTGGGAAAGGAGGTTGAATGAGGGAAGCTGAAGCCTGAGTTCAGTTCTCAGTGAAAGCACCAAAAATGTTTGCGCAAAAAATGGACAAACACCTCAAAGTCGTATGATTTAGTTGATTTTATGTTGTTCTTAGTAATTTGGGCGAGTTATGCAAATAAGTAAAAAACAGGGGCTAAATTGTAAAAAGACATGCAGATTTATAGTGGTTCGGCCAGAACGTGCCTACGTCCACTTTATATGTTATTCTCTCTTTTCTTTCAGATTACAAGTACAAAGCTTTGTATACAAGTATATGAAAGTTGTTTGAAAGTTCATTCCGTGCTTGAGCTCTCAAACTTGTCTGCCATTGTTGTACCCCTGCCCCTCTATTTATAGAGTGAGGCTGGGGGCAGGGGTCTTGGATGTATATGGCTGGTGACGGGCCTGGACTGCTGCAAGCTGGCCCGGTAAAGTTGATCCGGAATGCCTTCTTCAGGTTGGTTCGGTAGTGGAAGATGGAGATGGTCAGGAGAGTGCTGGTCTGGTGGTGAGATGGAAGAGGCTTGGTCCGGTAGTAGTTGGGAGCCATGTTGGTTCGGCGAAGCTTGGTCCGGTCATAGCTAGGCGGAGGTTTGGTCCGGTGATGGCCTTGGTCCGGTTAGGACGTGGAGATGCGGTGATTCGGTGGTAGATGGGAAGTGAGTTGGTTCGGCTTGGCTTGGGGGGTTGTTTGGTTCGGTGGTGCCTAGTTGAGGTTGGTTCGGTGATGGTGGGTTTTGGACCGGTGGTAGGTTGGACCGGTGATGGTGGATGGAGCACGGTTCGGCGTGGGTACGGGTACCGAATGGGCACGGACACCGGATGGAAATGGCGAAGCTGATGCCTCTTGGTCTCGTGATTCCATGGGTGAGAATTCGCCCAACATCTGACATGAGTGATACATTATCTCAAAGATACTACATAAATTATATATCGTAAATATGGACATAAGGCATGATATGCACCCAAAGAGTTAAGACATAATAGTCGATACATGCTAATCTACTATCAAAACTATATAAGTGTACTACAGTCGAAGTACAATGCCTAGTGTCTAGGTATATAGTCGAAAATACCTACATCATGTGGCACCCTAGAGTGATAACAACCATAACAACCATAGCATCCATCAAACAATCCTCACTATCACTCATGTGTATTTGATATATGATAACTCGTATGACACAATTGCAAACCAGGAACCCAATCGTAATCCTGGCTATATTGGTACTCGAATTCATGCCACTCCGAAAGCCTAGGAACCAGGCCTATAATCGCAAAGCCTAAGGTAATCTAGTATCGCAAGATCCGGACACAATCATAAATCCAACTGGTCATCCCCATATATCCCTTCTTTACGAGCATACTAGAAGCCTCCGAGTTTGTGATGTCCCGAAAATTGGGCAATATAAATTTAATAATTATGTTAAAAATTTAATTGATTTAACAATTTTTGATAATAAAATTTTGAATTGATCTAATAATCATCTTTTAATAAATATTTAAATTGGAAGATTTTATCTTTTAAAGCTAATAAACTGTTTTCCGTTTATAATATATATAATTGTATATATTGTAATTGATAAACATTGATTTAGAATTTAGTAAATAAATCAATTTTCTAATTTTAATTTATATTTGGTAAATTTGAAATTTGATTTAAGAATTGGCTTTTCAAAGCAATTTAATAAATAATGTTATGGTTTATACTATGATAAATCTTATTTGTTTTAAAATTTTATTTATTTAGCTTGAAAATATGAATTTAAAATTAGATAAATATAAAAGCTAATTTATTTTATATTACTTGAAATTTATATATATAAGAATTTACAATACAAATTACAAATGATCTTAATTTGTTTATGATCTCTTTTATAAATTATTTAATATTGTTTAATTTGTTATTTTTAAATGAAAATGATAAAACTTAGTTTTTCATAAAACATAAATAGATTTTTAGAAATAGGATTTGTTATTTTAATTTTAACAAGAGTTATATACACATATATATATATATAACTTAATTTTAAAATTGGATTTGATAAATTAATTTAAATTTGAATTCAATGTTTTGAAAATTAAAAAGAATAAATGTTTAAAATGTTTGAATAAGCTTTTAATTACAAATTGTTTTGTTTTGTTTTTCTAAAAAATAAGGGAGAGATTTATATCTACATAGGAAATAGTAAAATAAGATTTAAAAGCTCTTATAAAATAAGTTAGACTTTTATAAACAATTTAAATTTAAAATTAAAATAAAAACACTTAAATACATGTGTGAGTCTTTTAACATTTTAAAATGACATGTGTTAAAGCCTAAACTAAATTAATGACAAATGTTAAAATTGAAACAAGTGTCCAATTTTATTTTTTTTCTTTTTCTTTTAATTTAATGAAATCAGAATTTCTCTTATATGAACTTATTACTTCTCACCCTCATTTTTTTCAATTCTTCTTCTTCAAAAACTTGAGAAGCTTCAGATCTGAAACTTAAAACTCATCTTCTTCAAAAACCAGAAATTTTTGATCAAAAACAAACTTATAAATTTCCCTCAAAACCATATCTAAATCAAAATATGCAAAATCTGTTTTCCCTCAAATTATATCTGAAACAATATGATCCTTTAATCCAAAAGCTATCTGAAATTCATAAATCTGCATACATCCGAAAATCAAATTGCAGCATCAAAAAAACTTGCATGCAACCGAAGATCATTTCTTTTCTGTTTTGAACACTTCATCGACAATTCTGTAATTCATAAACCTGGAATTCATTAGAAACTTTAAAGTCCTACATACATTTTTCTGGAAGCCTGTAATTCTTCTTCAGGAAAGCATGTAGCTGTACATCAAGCTTGCATCTGGGAACATACAATTAAAATCAGAGATGATGAAATAAAAAAAAGAAAAAGAAAGAAGCATCATTCAATTTCAAGCATTTTCTGTACATGGATACTCTGCTCATATAAATCTGTGAGTAACAATTTTTTTCTAACTAAACTTAAGTAATAAATTAGTTGCTTGTTTATTTCTAGAATTAAGTGTGTTTGCATGCCATATTTAAAGCTTATTTCTGGTATAATATATGAGTTTGTAGTTGTACAGGCTGCTATGGATTTATCTTTCTGTACTCAAGTTACAGATTTAGGAATTGCTTTAAAATATTCACTCCATTTGAATTGATGTATGTTAAGTTTTAACATTTAAATCAAAATATGGCTGTTAACCTTTGTTACAGTTTAAATTTTATTTAATACGAAAATTTTCTGTAATGTTATCTGTAAATTCAGAGAATACAGAACATTTTTTATAAGTAAGAATTTAATTATCTAGAATTCTTTGATTTAAGATATTAAATCAATTACATAAACAAAAACTTGAATTCTAAAACTAAATTCAGAAAAATTAATTTAAATTCGAAGGAACATTTCTGTTTTGTCTGGAAATGAGGTTTTGGGATTGGAACTGACATTCTAGAAGGTCGGAGTGGCCATGGTTTGTTTCGGTGATGAAGTGATGATCAAATTTTTAGAAAAAATGGAAGTTAATGGATTTATGAAGTGAAGCAGTAGTAAATTTGGGATTGAAATTGATAAGCCCTAGTTTTCAATGTTGATCAGTGAATTGATCACTGCGGCCTGAATAAGTGATCGAGTCCTTCCTAATTCGAACTAGAGATAGATGAGACGTGGAAGTGGATGTGACCGGAGGCGTTGATTCTCTGATGATCAGAATTTGGTGGTTGAGGCGTTTGCAGATTCGACACTGTTCCTATTTTTGAGCTCGAATGCTCGATTTTAAACTAGGGGTTCTGCATTCAAATTTAGGGTGGGAATGGCATTTGTAGATGATCGGCGACTTGCTCGTGGGGTCGCGAGAGGCCGGAGGTGGCGAGGGGGTTGGTGCAGGTGCACGGTGTTGTGTGGTATCAGATTGGGTTTGGGGAGGATTGTGTTCTCGAGTTTTGTTTCGGGTTGATTCTCGTGTAGCTCGAAGATTTGGGGCATGTGACTCGAAGTATAATGTTGTGGGTTTAGGGGAGAATGGACAATACAGGTTTATGTGTAAACCTGTCAGTACCCACCTGCTTTGAATAATTTCAAATGGAAATGGTACTGGAGTTACTCGAAATTTATTAGCATTTTACTCGAGTTATTTTAGTGTTTAGCTCGAGTTAGTTTTGTTCAAGTTTAAAAACTTGTCTTGTTTCCAAAATTTAAATTAATTTTTAAAAGTGTAGGCAAAGATTTAAAATGAGTTTTAAATCTGAGTTTAGATTACGAATTCAAATTTCATTTTGAATCGTAGCCATAAATAACTAAGTTCTACATTCAAATTTGTTTAAAAAAATACTTTAAAGGGGTTTTATTGTTTAAAAATATTTTAAAAGAATTTGAATTTAAATTTGGAAATTGAAATATAAAGTAATGTTTAAACAAAGTTTAAATTTGATTCAAATTTGGATTTGAATCTATGTTCAAAATAGATTTAAGTTTCTATAAATTTAAGTGTTTAACAGTTTTGAATGATAATGTAAAATTTGAATGTTTGAATTTAAAAATAAATTTGTTTTAAATCTTGTAAAAATTTCTTTTATAAGAAAAGTATTATTTATCATGGAAATTTAAAGGTTTAAGTTGTTTTTAAAACTTATTGTAGATAAATTATAAATGGATGATTTGTTATTCATTTAAATATTAGGGTAATTAAATGTATAGTTAATTTATTAAATAATTAATGGAAGGATTAATTACTCAAAGTAATTAAGGGTTTAATCTTAAAGAATTAAGATTAATTATTCTTAGAATAATTAACTTGTAATTTTAGAATCATTGATTAAATAAGATTAGTTTTAATTAATGATTAATACTTAATTAATCAAGTAATAAAGGATTAATTAAGTTATAATTTAAACTTAATTAATTTAATTAATTTGGGATTAATTAATAGATAATTAATGATTAATTTATTTGTAATTAATTTTGATAAAAAAAAGTTAATTATTTTAGAAAAATAATTAATGAATTGTTTAATAGTTAATGAAGGTCATTAACCAAGGATTATTTAATAATTAATTAATGTGATTAATCTTAATTATTAATTAGATTAATTAATTTAAAGATAATCATTTGTGTAAGTTATTAAGTATAATTACTTATGGAGGTAATTAAGGAATTAATTACTTATTAATTGAGTTTAATTTGATTAGATTAAGTTAATTAATTCAGTTTAATTAATTTAAAATAATCATTTGATATTTTGGGAGGTATAATTACTTATTAAATGAAGAGAAATTACTTATAGAAGTAATTAATGGGTATTTACTGTATGTAATTAGTTGAAGGTGATTGGTTGATGAAAGAAATTTGAGTAAAATTTCTTTGTAAATTAATCAAGGGATTAATTTGAGATAATTAATTATGAATTAATTAATTTATTTTCGGAAAGTAATTATGGGTAGTTAATTACTGAATAGAGTTAATTAAGGACAATTAACAATTATGGCTTAATTAAAAGATTAATTACTTAATGTAACTACTTTAAAAAGAAAATGTAATTATAAGATCATTAATTATTATAATTAATGATGTAATTAAAAATGAGTTATTCAGAAATAATTACTAAATGAGGAATTAATTAACGTAATTAATTAAAGATTAATGTAATTAATTATAGTTAATTAATTATAGTTAATTAATTAAGGAAGTAATTAAAATTAATTACTGTATTTGGTTAAGTATAATTAATTTGAGAAATTAATTAGTGGATAATTACTTAAAGGTTAATTAATCAGGGATGATTAATTAAAATAAATAATTGGTTGATAATTAATTAATTGATTGATAATTAATTAATAGTGACATAAGCAAGTTAATATTGATAAAGTAATTAATTTAATTTACTTTAAATTAATTTGAATGATGTAATTAATTTAATTCATTTCAAATTAATTATATTTGGTGTGATTATAAATCACGGGTTATATGGTTGGATAATGTTGTTTGCCTTGAATGTTTGATCTCGGATATGAGATAGATAATGTTGAGTGATTTGGATGCATTGGTTGCATTGTGATGTTGATATAGATTATCTTTTTGGATAACGATAATATGGTTTATCTGATGTGATGATAATGTTGATTATCTATTGTGAATCTGTGATTTATCTATCTGTGTACATAGATAATTGAATTGTTTTAAACCTTTAAAACAACTTGGACCTAAAAGACACGCTTTGGATTTCGATGAGACCGGGATCGGGTTTCCATATTTGGATATCCGAAAACCACATCGATCCAAATTAACGATAGGTCGTGAATCTCTTGTGAAGAGTGAAGACTCGAGGTGTAAGGACTATACGTCAGTATAACTCTAGGGGTGATTCCGTGATGAGTTTGACGGAGATAGTTCCTATAGGTTCAAGATGGTGATTTAGAGTGCAAGGGTTTTTGTCGTTAACTCTAAGGGTGATTCCAAAATGAGTGTAACGAGATAATGCCTTCGGTTTTGTTCGAACCCGGAACGACTTGTATGGATTGAATGCTTTCAGAACATCGTCAGGTGGGCGATGAGCATTCTAAGAGATGTGTTCTCTAAAGGTAATCGTAGCCTCAAGCCTCATCAACCGGGAATGGCTAAAACAGGGAAGGTGCAACAAGGCTTCGTGGGTAGCTCCCACTGGAGAGCAAGATTTACCCCTGTCTAGAGGTCCCTTTTTATTTTGGATGTGTGGGCGGTTGGAACGTACACCAACTGCGGGGTTGTCTTGTTAGGGACTATCCAGTAAGGGATGGTTCCGGTCTTGTGTTGCAGGGGAGCGGGAGTACTCCTCGGTACGTTGATTTAGGCCACGTACTGTGACGGGTGGTACCCCAGTAGCCCTGCAATTGATGGAATCCAAAATCCAATAAGTGCCAACGGATTTGATTGTATTACCCACTTTTGTGGCTAGTAGCTGGAATTTAATAATGTAACAATTTCGGCTATTTCTTATTTACTTGGAAACCCTAGACCTATTATAATATCACTGGATTTCCTATCAAATGTTTTGGTTAGCATAAGGTAAAAACTTTTCCATGTTTATGTATGGGAAGTCTTACGTGATACCTTTCTTTTTAAAAAGGTTTTTTTCAAAGTTAAGCAACTTTAACCTGTTACTCACACCAGACCCATGTCTGACCCAGAGTTTATCTTCTGTTTTCTTAAACTCTTGGGTACTCAAATTTTTACGAGTAGCCAAGGGATTCAGGTTAGCTTTGACGAATTATGGAGGAGCAATGGAGTAGGAGGCTTCGACGTTAGATATATAGTTCTGCTGTGTGTTCTCTGTGTTGGTATCCCTCTGTTGAGTTGTATTGTGTTGTATAACTAGACATGTGTTTATAACTGTCTAGTATGTGATCTATATGTTGTGTAACTCTGATTAGTGTTGTATACTGTGTAACATATTATGATATTAATATAATTTATTCGTTCCGCTGTTGAGATTCTGATGTATTGTTTCTTTCTTCTTCTCTTTCTTTCTATTCTCTATCCCTTTCTTTCTTCATGATGATACGACTTCTCTGAAGAGAGGAAGTCGGGTCGTCACAGGTGGTATCAGAGCGCTAGGTTGAGTGAATACCTAGGCTTTGAAGTGATTTCTTTCTTGAGAGAGCATATTTGTATTTTTAATATATATATATATATATCTATTTCTACCTATTTGTTGGGTTACCTGTTCGGTTTATCCAATATAAGTTATAAAGGTAGATAAGGTAGTGGGGTGTGTAACACGACTACTACCAATGGTTGGAGTTTGTTGTTTGAGGTTGGAAGTATATCTGTCGAGGCTATAGATCTAATACCGTCTCGAGTGAATTTTGGTTAGAGTAAGGATTTCATAGATCTTTTAAGGTAATCTATTAAGGTTCGGAGTCTATCTTCGAGTTGGATAAGTTGAATTTGGATTTGTCGGTTAGGCAGAAGAAAAGGATTGCATCTCGATACCTCAGGAATTAGTAGCTGCGTGATGAGACACAGTGACTATGGATGTCTCAGAAGATTTTTCTTTAGGATAAGTTTTGGAAGTATATCTGCTTCGATGTTGTGGCTGGGTTTAGTAGGATGTTTCTGTCCGGTTTGAGGCCCAAATTTCTCGAAGAGCTTTGGATTAGGAAGTCTTTGGCGTGAGTGTCAGCAGTGCAACTCGGAGTATTCTGTGTACAAGCAAGATGGTCTTCTGGTTAGCAGTTTTCTGAAGATGGAGTTCCGAAGCAGAGTGGATCCATTTCTTCGATGGATTGGCTAGTTAAGCGTAGGCTGTTCTGATTGGTAAGGAGAGAATAGTTTCCTTTGGATATTGGATGGGTTGATCGCAAAAGTGACTTGCGATATTTTTAGTATTCTCTTGAGCTATGAGAAGTTTGTCCGCACCTAGAGGCTGAGTTTTCTTATCGACTGGATTCCAGGAGTGCTACTGGTGGTTCAATTTAGTAGAAGGATCAGACGGGGCATCTGAGTTTTCTTTTATGGATCTGTTGGACCATATTTCTGAGATATGTTGTCCAGTTTGTGCTCGAATTTTTCTTCTACTCCAGATCAGAGTTATGCAACGGAAGCAGTTTGGGAGTGCTTTTGTTCTTTCTTTTCCGGATAGGAGAAGTAAGTTAGTCTTCTGATGTTGTGGAGAAGAGTTGGCGTTCTTGGTTTGGGATTGATCTTGAGGAGATCATTCTGTTGAGTTGGTTGGTCCAGTTTGTTTCCAAAGATATCAGCGAAGGTTGAGCTGATCGGGAGAGATGAAGGCAGCCCAGGATCGTCAGAAGTGTTTTGTGGATTAGAAACGAAGGAATTTGGATTCCAGAGTCGGAGATTTAATTTTGGATAAGTTTTCTCCGATCTAAAGAGTTTTAAGATTGAGTAAGACTGGGTAAGTCAGCTCTGAAATCTTTAGGATCTTTTCTGTATCCTTGTGAGAATTGGTGTTTGATTTTCTAGGTTGAATTGTCAGTTTGGATAACTGGGATTCGATGTGTTTCACGTATCTCTGAAGGAGTACGTGTATGGTTTATTTCTGGTTATGGAACCAGCAGTTCAGGAGGGTGTGATTGTTGAGTCAAACTTATTTGTAGTCTGATATACTGTTTAGTTTGTAGATCTAGTTGGATAGGGGCTCTGTAGCTTAATAGTAATATAGATTGTTTGGATTTTGTAGAGCGAGTATCCCGATATTTATACCGGTGAAACTCGTGGAAATTTTATCCAGAATTTTTTCTGGATAATTAGAATTGTTTGTTGAGTAAATAGGTTGCTATGATTGTTAGCATATATTTGATAATATATGATAGTGTTTTAAAATAAAATCTTAAGATAGATTATTAAATTACCTGTGCTTTTAAATTTCGGGGACGAAATTCTTTTAAGGGGGGAGGAATGTGATATCCCGGAAAATTGGGCAATATAAATTTAATAATCTATGTTAAAATTTAATTCATTTAATAATTTTTGATAATAAAATTTTGAATTGATCTAATAATCTTCTTTTAATAAATATTTAAATTGGTAGATTTTATCTTTTAAAGCTAATAAACTGTTTTCTATTTATAGTATATATAATTGTATATATTGTAATTGATAAACTTTGATTTGGAATTTAGTAAATAAATCAATTTTCTAATTTTAATTTATATTTGGTAAATTTGAAATTTGATTTAAGAATTGGCTTTTCAAAGCAATTTAAAAAACAATGTTATGGTTTATACTATGATAAATCTTATTTGTTTTAAAATTTTATTTATTTAGCTTGAAAATATGAATTTAAAATTAGATAAATATAAAAGCAGAGTTTTATTTTATATTACTTGAAATTTATATATATAAGAATTTACAATACAAATTACAAATGATCTTAATTTGTTTATAATCTCTTTTATAAATTATTTAATATTGTTTAATTTGTTATTTTTAAATGAAAATGATAATACTTAGTTTTTCATAAAACATAAATAGATTTTTAGAAATAGAATTTGTTATTTTAATTTTAACAAGAATATATATGCATATATATATATAACTTAATTTTAAAATTGGATTTGATAAATTAATTTAAATTTGAATTCAATGTTTTGAAAATTAAAAAGAATAAATGTTTAAAATATTTGAATAAGCTTTTAATTACAAATTGTTTTATTCTGCTTTTCTAAAAAATAAGGGAGAGATTTATATATACATAGGAAATAGTGAAATAAGATTTAAAAGCTCTTATAAAATAAGTTAGAGTTTTATAAACAATTTAGAATAAAATTAAAATAAAAACACTTAAATACATGTGTGAGTCTTTTAACATTTTAAAATGACATGTGTTAAAGCCTAAACTAAATTAACGACAAATGTTAAAATTGAAACAAGTGTCCAATTTTTTTCCTTTTTCTTTTAATTTAATGAAATCAAAAATTTTCTTATATAAACTTATTACTTCTCACCCTCATTTTTTTTCTATTCTTCTTCTTCAAAAACTTGAGAAGCTTCAGATCTGAAATTTAAAACTCATCTTCTTCAAAAACCAGAAATTTTTGATCAAAAACAAACTTATAAATTTCCCTCAAAACCATATCTAAATCAAAATCTGCAAAATCTGATTTCCCTCAAATTATATGTGAAATAATATGATCCTCTAATCCGAAAGCTATCTGAAATTCATAAATCTACATACATTTGAAAATCAAATTGCAGCATCAAAAAAACTTGCATGCAACTGAAGGTCATTTCTTTTCTGTTTTGAACACTTCATCAACAATTCTGCAAATTCATAAACTTGGAATTCATTTGAAACTTCAAAGTCCTGCATACAGTTTTCTGGAAGGCTGCATTTCTTCTTCTGGAAAGCATGTAGCTGTAAATCAAGCTTGCATCTGGGAACATACAATTAAAATCAGAGATGATGAAAAAGAAAAAGAAAAGAAGCACCATTCAATTTCAATCATTTTCTATACATGGATACGCTGCTCATATAAATCTGTGAGTAACAATTTTTTTTCTAACTAAACTTAAGTAATAAATTAGTTGCTTGTTTATTTCTAGAATTAAGTGTGTTTGCATGCCATATTTAAAGCTTATTTCTGGTATAATATATGAGTTTGTAGTTGTACAGGCTGCTATGGATTTATCTTTCTGTACTCAAGTTATAGATTTAAGAATTGCTTTAAAATATTCACTCCATTTGAATTGATGTATGTTAAGTTTTAACATTTAAATCAAAATATGGCTATTAACCTTTGTTACCGTTTAAATTTTATTTAATATGAAAATTTTCTGTAATGTTATCTGTAAATCCAAAGAATACAGAACATTTTTTTTATATAAGTAAGAATTTAATTATCTAGAATTCTTTGATTTAAGATACTAAATCAATTACATAAACAAAAACTTGAATTCTAAAACTAAATTCAGAAAATTTAATTTAAATTTGAAGGAACATTTCTGGTTTGTCTGGAAATGAGGTTTTGGGATTGGAACTGACATTCTAGAAGGTCGGAGTGGCCATGGTTTGTTTCGGTGATGAAGTGATGATCAAATTTTTAGAAAAAATGGAAGTTAATGGATTTATGAAGTGAAGCAGTAGTAAATTTGGGATTGAAATTGATAAGCCCTAGTTTTCAATGTTGATCGGTGAATTGATCACTGCGACCTGAATAAGTGATCGAGTCCTTCCTAATTCGAACTGGAGATAGATGGGGTATGGAAGTGGATGTGGCCGGAGGCGTTGATTCTCTGATGATCAGAATTTGGTGGTTGAGGCGTTTGCAGATTCGACACTGTTCCTATTTTTGAGCTCGAATGCTCGATTCTGAACTAGGGGTTCTGCATTCAAATTTAGGGTTGGAATGACATTTGTAGATGATCGGTGACTTGCTCGTGGGGTCGCGAGAGGCTGGAGGTGGCGAGGGGGTTGGTGCAGGTGCATGGTGTCGTGTGGTATAAGATTGGGTTTGGGGAGGATTGTGTTCTCGAGTTTTTTTGGGGTTGATTCTCGTGTAGCTCGAAGATTTGGGGCATGGGACTCGAAGTATAATGTTGTGGGTTCAGGGGAGAATGGATAATACATGTTTATGTGTAAACCTGTCAGTACCCACCTGTTTTGAATAATTTCAAATGGAAATGGTACTGGAGTTACTCGAAATTTATTAGCATTTTACTCGAGTTATTTTAGTGTTTAGCTCGAGTTAGTTTTGTTCAAGTTTAAAAACTTGTCTTGTTTCCAAAATCTAAATTAATTTTTAAAAGTGTAGGCAAAGATTTAAAATGAGTTTTAAATTTGAGTTTAGATTACGAATTCAAATTTCATTTTGAATCGCAGCCGTAAATAACTAAGTTCTAAATTCAAATTTGTTTAAAAAAATACTTTAAAGGGGTTTTATTGTTTAAAAATATTTTTAAAAGAATTTGAATTTAAATTTGGAAATTGAAATATAAAGTAATGTTTAAACAAAGTTTAAATTTGATTCAAATTTGGATTTGAATCTATGTTCAAAATAGATTTAAGTTTCTATTAATTTAAGTGCTTAACAGTTTTGAATGATAATGTAAAATTTGAATGTTTGAATTTAAAAAGAATTTTTTTTTAAATCTTGTAAAAATTTCTTTTATAAGAAAAGTATTATTTAACATGGAAATTTAAAGGTTTAAGTTGTTTTTAAAACTTATCGAAGATAAATTATAAATGGATGATTTGCTATTCATTTAATTATCAGGGTAATTAAATGTATAGTTAATTTATTAAATAATTAGTGGAAGGAATAATTACTCAAAGTAATTAAGGGTTTAATCTTAAAGAATTAAGATTAATTATTCTTAGAATAATTAACTTGTAATTTTAGAATCATTGATTAAATAAGATTAGTTTTAATTAATGATTAATACTTAATTAATCAAGTAATAAAGGATTAATTAAGTTATAATTTATACTTAATTAATTTGGGATTAATTAATGGATAATTAATGATTAATTTATTTGTAATTAATATTGATAAAAAAAGTTAATTATTTTAGAAAAATAATTAATGAATTGTTTAATAGTTAATGAAGGTCATTAACTAAGGATTATTTAATAATTAATTAATGTGATTAATCTTAATTATTAATTAGATTAATTAATTTAAAGATAATCATTTGTGTAAGTTATTAATTATAATTACTTATGGAGGTAATTAAGGAATTAATTACTTATTAATTGAGTTTAATTTGATTAGATTAAGTTAATTAATTCAGTTTAATTAATTTAAAATAATCATTTGATGTTTTGGGAGGTATAATTACTTAATGTAATTAAATGAAGAGAAATTACTTAGAGAAGTAATTAATGGGTATTTACTGTATGTAATTAGTTGAAGGCGATTGGTTGATGAAAGAAATTTGAGTAAAATTTCTAATTTGTAAATTAATCAAGGGATTAATTTGAGATAATTAATTATGAATTAACTAATTTATTTTGAGAAAGTAACTAAGGGTAGTTAATTACCGAATAGAGTTAATTAAGGATAATTAACAATTATGGCTTAATTAAAAGATTAATTACTTAACGTAATTAATTTAAAAAGAAAATGTAATTAGAAGATCATTAATTATTATAATTAATGATGTAATTAAAAATGAGTTATTTAGAAATAATTACTAAATGAGGAATTAATTAATGTAATTAATTAAAGAGTAATGTAATTAATTATAGTTAATTAATTAAGGAAGTAATTAAAGATTAATTACTATATTTGGTTAAGTATAATTAATTTGAAAAATTAATTAGTAGATAATTACTTAAAGGTTAATTAATCTGGGATGGTTAATTAAAATAAATAATTGGTTGATAATTAATTAATTGATTGTTAATTAATTAATAGTGATATTAGCAAGTTAATATTGATAAAGTAATTAATTTAATTTACTTTAAATTAATTTGAATGATGTAATTAATTTAATTCATTTCAAATTAATTATATTTGGTGTGATTATAAATCATGGCTTATATGGTTGGATAATGTTGTCTGCCTTGAATGTTTGATCTCGTATATGAGATAGATAATGTTGAGTGATTTGGATGCTTGGCTGCATTGTGATGTTGATATAGATTATCTTTTTGGATAACGATAATATGGTTTATCTAATGTGATGATAATGTTGTTTCTGTTGTGAATCTGTTATTTATCTATCTGTGTATATAGATAATTGAATTGTTTTAAACCTTTAAAACAACTTGGACCTAAAAGACACATTTGGATTTCAATGAGACCGGGATCGGGTTTCCATATTTGGATACCCGAAAACCACATCGACCCAAATTAACGATAGGTCGTGAATCTCTTGTGAAGAGTGAAGACTCGAGGTGTAAGGACTATACGTCAGTATAACTCTGGAGGTGATTCCGTGATGAGTTTGACGGAGATATTTCTTATAGGTTCGAGATGGTGATTTAGAGTGCAAGGGTTATTGTCGTTAACTCTGAGGGTGATTCCAAAATGAGTGTAACGAGATAATGCCTTTGGTTTCGTTCGAACCCGGAACGAACTTGTATGGATTGAATGCTTTCAGAACATCGTCAGGTGGGCGATGAGCATTCTAAGAGATGTGTTCTCTAAAGGTAATCGTAGCCTCAAGCCTCATCAACCAGGAATGGCTAAAACAGGGGAGGTGCAGCAAGGCTTCATGGGTAGCTCCCACTGCAGAGCGAGATTTAACCCTGTCTAGAGGTCCCTTTTTATTTCGGCTGTGTGGGCGGTTGGAACGTACGCCAACTGCGTGATTGTCTTGTTCGGGACTGTCCAGTAAGGGATGGTTCCGGTCTTGTGTTGTAGGGGAGCGGACGTACTCCTCGGTACGTTGATCTAGACCACATACTGTGACGGGCGGTACCCCAATAGCCCTGCCATTGATGGAATCCAAAATCCAATAAGTGCCAACGGATTTGATTGTATTATCTACTTTTGTGGCTAGTAGCTGGAATTTAATAATGTAAAAATTTCGGCTATTTCTTATTTACTTGGTTACCCTAGACCTATTATAATATCACTGGATTTCCTATTAAATGTTTTGGTTAGCGTAAGGTAAAAACTTTTCCATGTTTATGTGTGGGAAGTCTTACGTGATACCTATCTTTTTAAAAAGATTTTTTTCAAAGTTAAGCAACTTTAACCTATTACTCACACCAGACCCATGTCTGACCCAGAGTTTATCTTCTGTTTTCTTAAACTCTTGGATACTCAACTTTTTACGAGTAGCCAAAGGATTCAGGATAGCTTTGACGAATTATGGAGAAGCAATGGAGCAGGAGGCTTCGGCGTTAGATATATAGTTCCGCTGTGTGTTCTCTGTGTTGGTAACCCTCTGTTGAGTTGTATTGTGTTGTATAACTAGACAGGTGTTTATAACTGTCTAATATGTGATGTATATGTTGTGTAACTCTGATTAGTGTTGTATACTATGTAACATATTATGATATTAATATAATTTATTCGTTCTGCTATTGAGATTCTGATGTATTGTTTCTTTCTTCTTCTTTTTCTTTCTATTCTCTATCCCTTTCTTTCTTCATGATGATACGACTTTTCTAGGGAGAGGAAGTCGGGTCGTCACAGAGTTATCCCTTTGCATTCGTCTCTGTAATGGAACTCAATTGCTATTCCATCACGACTATTTCCACTGTAGGACATACTTGCAAATTCCACTTGCAAGCCCCAATCGTTAGCTTGCTCTTATGGATCGCTACCATGACTAACATCATTAAGTCACCGTCTTCGTGACACCTCTAGACACCATTGTAATTTGTAGAGCCATCATAACAAGGTCCCAAAGTCATCATGTCAAAGTGCCATGTCATTGGTTCCTTTGTTGTCATAAAGAGTCCAAGGCCATCCCCTCTTTGACCTAAAGCAACCATGCTCTGACTCAAAGCCGCCCTGACATGCCACGACACAACCCCGAGCACCATTCCTTGTTTGGTGCTCGAGCATATCCCCACCAGACAGAAAGGTCTGTTCGATATCCTATGTGATCACTGAACGGTGATTGCTACTTGATCCTTTATCCCACTACTGAACAAAAATGATGTTCGGTCCCTTTAAAGTAGAACCAAGGCATCACCGGACATGAAATCATGTCTAATCCCTCCTTCTACCAAGCCATGATGCCTACCAGACAAAAATTCCTGTTTGATCTTCCACCATTGTCGAACCAACTTCAATGCTCGGCCATCGAACAATTTCCACTCCAAGTCAACCAACCACCGAGCAAGCCTACCGCTGAACCAAAATCCTGTAGTACCCCCCTTCTTGATTTTACACCGATTTCATGCTACACTCCGTTCTTTGACCCTTGTGCAATCCCTATGCAAAGATATAACTCACAATAACCTCGAGTTAATCCATCGAAGCCCAATTTCATGGTTTCTTACACTAAGTCGTTTCGATGAGCATTTTCAACCATACAAGTAAATATCATACATGCAACAAATAACATTCAAATATTCAAACATGAATATTTACAAAAACTCATTGAAAATCATCCTATAATTAGCCTCTAACATAGCCTAACACAAATCAAGGCAGCCGTACATCAAAAAACATGATTAGAATCCTTTAAAGTAATTTAAATTCATTTTTACATTAGGTTTCACTTTAAAATAGTCCTAAAACATGATTTTGACTTTAAAAATAGGTTTAAAACATGTCAAAACCTATTGATATGTATATAATAAGGTGAGAGATGACAAATTATGCATTAAAACCCCATAAATCCAAAGTTTTGCATAAAAATCGAGGTAGGTCCAAAAATGAACGGCAAAGGTGTAATTTTCTTCATTGAAAATGTAGAATTGAAGATCTCTAATGAATCTTCTTGCTAATCTATGATTTAGACTTGATTTGGAGGAGAAAAAATGGTTTTGGACGTAGAATGGATTAATAGAGGCTAAGATCTATGGGAGAATGTGTAAAAGTGATTTGGGAATGATGGTTCAGCCGTATAAAGTCTCTAAACCTAAAATGGAGCAGTGGACTTGCCCAAAACTCATTACTTACCCACCAACCTGCTCAAAAAATTATCAATCTTCAAATAACCATATCTCTTAGCCAAAAGTCCAAACCGCTATTATGACCACTCTACGGAAATACGAACTATCATATATTTCCAATCAAATTGGTCTCGGAAGCTAATTCGACTTCTATCAAAAGTTATAGTTGACACAAGTTTCCAGGGGTAAAATTGTTAGGAAAATTCTAAATATAGGAAATGTCACTAATAGACATTGCTCAAAGTTATAGGGTCACACGACCTCATATGAATTTAAAAATAATATTTTACGATCCTATAATACGTAAAACATGAATCGTTACATGATCATTAGCTACATTCCGATGGGAGCTATTTATGAGGGATTAATGGAAATGACTTTGCTAAATACATTTCAAAGAAGAAGCCAAGGGTGAACAAAAGAAGGTATGAGGAAGTCAATTTCACAAAATCGACGCAAGATTAAAAGCAAGAGCTTAGATGTAGGAAGTTCGATTTTAGAGGACATTTTGGTAGGAACTATAAGGCGAATCTAGCAAATATAAAATGTTACAACTGCAACCAGCTTGGTCACAAGAAAAGGAGGTGTCCAACCTTGTCTAAGGCTTCTACCCAAGTGATTCCAACATATGCACTGGATGTTGTTCCTAACTTGAGTACAACTTCAATCATAGATAAGGAAAGAAAATCATTATCGAATGCTTGTTAACCCTTTCTAGTTCATCAATTCACACTTTATTTGACACAGGGGTCCCACACTCGTTTATTTCAAGTAAACTGGTAGATGACTTGTACTTAGTATAGTTGTAGATCCTGTTATAGCATCGAACCCTGTGGAAGGATTGATTCATTTGTCCATGACTTTTAAGGGTTTGAAATTGTATATTTTGGGTATCGAATTTGATTATAATGCTTATATTTTGGGATTTTGTAGGTTTGGGTTAATTTTGGAAATGGATATGATGACTATGTTTAGAGTGATACTCCATTGTGATAGGAAGGTAGTCGTTTGAATATTTGCAGTGGATGTAACCTATAGACTTAAAGCGATCCTAAGAGCTCATTTATGTTAAGTTACTTATATTCCCTTGATTTGTCACTTGATGAGTTGGCTTTTGCTCCTATAGTCCGAGATTACCCATATGTCTTTTTTGAAGTTCCCAGTCTTCCATTTATAGGGAGATCGAATTTCGAATTTATATTAAGGGGAATACTGTACCCGTTGATTTACCTCTTAGGCATATGAAACCTAAGTAAAGACGTGATTTAAATATGCAAATAAACAAATTATTTGAGAAAGGCTTCATTCGAAGACGTGTCTTGAATTGGGAAGCACCAGTTGTCTTTGCTACTAAAGCAGATATCTCCTTAAGGCTTTGCATCGATTATTGGGAGCTAAATAAACTAAACAAGAAGAATCATTATCCTCTACCTCGAGTAAAAGATCTCTTTGATCAGCTAGTTGGAGCAATGGTATTCTCAGCTTTATTTGGCTATCGGACTCCATCAGTTATGTAGAGCCTATTATAGTATTCAAAAAATTGCTTTTCGCACACCTAACGTACTTTATGAGTGGTTAGTCATTCCATTAGGATTGATCAATGCACATGCTTATTTTGTTGACCTTATGAGTCAATTGTTTAAAGGATTGTTGAATAAGTTCGTTGTGGTATTTATTGATGAAATACTTATTTATTTGAAAAGTGAGGAAGAGCACAAGTTGCATTTAGATGAAGTGCCCGACACTCTCAATAAGCATAAGGTAAATTCAAAATTTTAAAGTGTCACTTTTAGCACAAGGAGGTTCACTTTTAGAGCATGTTGTCTTCGAGTATAGACTAGCGGTCGATCCTAGTAAAGTTGTTGCAATACAAGATTGACACGTACCGAAGAATGCCTCGAAGGTCAAAAGCTTTCTTGGTTTGCCTAGCTACTATAAGAAGTTCATTAAGGACTTCGCTAAGATTTTCGCACCATTGACCTACCTTATCAAGAAGAATCTAGCTTTCTCATGGAACTCAGAATGTGAAGGTGGTTTTATTAAGCTGAAGGAGTACTTGATGAGTGCGCCTATTTTAGTTCTGCTTAACAGTTCAAAGGCATTCACAGCATATACCAATATTTATGGAAAAGGATTGGGTATCATGTTGATCTAGGAAAGTAGAGTTGTTTGTTATGTCAGTTGATAATTGAAAGTTTATGAGAGAAACTTTCCAACCATGATCTTGAGTTGCCTACCATTGCTTTTGCCCTTAAGTCTTGGAGGCATTTTCTTTTTGGGGAACAGTTTGGGCGATTCATGAACCATAAAGCTTTGAAGTATTTATTCTCTTAAAAATATTTGAATCGGAGGCAGTAGAGGTAGGTGGAATTTTTTGGCTTCGTATGACTTTTATATTTCATGTACTTCAGGGAAGGGCAATGCTGTAGTCGATGCCTTGAGTATGAAGCATGCGATGCTAAGTGTTATATTCTTAAAATGGAAGCATTTGGAGTCTATTTCTACATTTGATATTTGACCTCCATTAGATCTTAAAACAGGAATTTTAACAACTTTAGATGTTCAGACTTCACTTATGGATGGTACTGGTTCATGTCAGAGGCAAGATACTGAGTTATCAGATATCTTTGAGAAGATGAACTAAGGAGAAAATTCGACTCATTTGGATCATTATTCCATTGATTCAAAAGTATGTTGAAGGGATATGGTAGGTCATGTGTTGCTCTTCTTAAGGAATTGATTGACATGGTTCTAGCAGAGTCCTACTATTTAAGGATGACCATTCATCTCAGTGGTTACAATGTATTATGATATGAAGAGAGCATTTTACTGGCCAAGGATGAACAGATAGGCAGCGAAGTTTATTTCCAAGTATATGACTTGTTAGAGAGTAAAGACGGAGCAGAAGAAGCCCGATGGGTTATTACAACCTTTGGATGTTCTATAGTGGAAATGAAAAAGTGTCTATATGGATTTCATTGATGAACTACCAAAGATCAGAAGGGGGAATGAGAATGCTTGGGTCATCGTCGATCGATTGACCAAATGCACTCATTTTATTCTAGTTAACCATGCAATGACATCTGTATCCTTGGAGACCTTATATGTGAGGGAGGTGGTTCGACTACATGGAGTTCCTTCTAGCATTGTCAGCGATTGAGATCAACTCTTCACTAGTGAGTTTTAGAGGAGTCTTTAGGAGGCATTGGGCACTGAACTAAATTTGAGTACATCCTGATTGTACCAAAATTGGGCACAACACTCTTCAGACATATTTGAAGAGATTAAAATGAAGAAATTAAATGTAAACAGAGGCTAATCTAACAAACACGCCAAAATCAGAAAACGAAAAAGTAAAAAACTGGGATTTAGTGGTTCTGCTTTATAGTCTACATCCACTTTGGAACATTTGTTGTTTTATTGATGTTTGCTAACTGATTACAGCAGAGAATAACTCAAACACTCAAGTTAAAATGGATCTCTGGTAGAGTAACAGTGTAATGGTGTCAAAAGTCCTTTTTTAAAGGCATAGGGCTGCTAGTTATAGGTGTAGTTTGAAAATATCTGGCTTAATTCTTGGAATACCTCTTCTTCTACATGGGTGCGCCCACTTGATCTATTCGAGGTCATTTGGGATCGATCCTTGATCTATCACTACCTTGTTCGCATCGATCAAAACGACATCCATTTGTGCAGTTCAATCAGAGACAATGTTGACGTAGTCAATAAGCTCCTGTGAAAATTTGGTAGCATTCGGACTTGTAGATTTGAGTTATGATCGATCCAAGATTGATTTTACAATTGGCTGATGAGTTCGTATCGATCCTTGTCTGGATCGATCAGTGTGTATCGATCAGCTGTTGATGACGTGGAGCGATGACTTTGGGGAGATCCACTTTTCGTGCCGACCGATCGTTTCCTTCACTTGACCATGCCTTCTTCGTATCGATGAACGGAGGATCTATTTGTATCGATCATTTGGTAGCCGCTTTGTATCGATGACTATGCCTGCTTCGTATTGATGCTTGTTGGTTGCTTACTTTGTATCGATATGAAACAAAAGGACATAGTTTATCGATATGAACCAAACTAATAGATCGATGTTGCTTGATAGATATAAACAGAAGAGGCTGAATGGATATGAATAGGGGCGGACCCTAATGGATATGAAGTAAGTTCTCCTTCTTGATACTTGATTGATCCATAACTTGAGCATACGAACTCCGATTAACTTGAAATTTGGAACGTTGGCTTTCATAGCTTTGTTTGTCATGTCATGTTAATTGTAGCTTGATCTGGACTCGGACAATGTTCGCCAGTATCCCTAGTGGACTAGTGTATAACCGATCTCCGAGTTGAATTGTCTTTGGATTTCATCCAAGTCCTTGGTATCATGGCCTTACCAAAAGGTGGGATAACATTTGGCTCCCAAAGTACGTCTTGTGTGAACATGACGTGCTTTGAAAATCTGCATTCTTTATTTTGAAAAATTTCTATTCGATTCATTGAATAGTCATTGCCTTTTCATCAAGAGACATAACCTTTGATTGATTTCTAGTAATATAAATGATGAATTGTTGACTGCCAATGATCATGTAGTGTTTTGTTGCAACTAAGTGTTGAGTGCTAGCAATTTGTTTTTCACTTTTTTGATTATCATCAGGTGAGCATTCAATTTCTATCAATTTTGAAAACTGAATGTTTGTCCGTCATACATGCACGTATGTTAACTTGATTCCTGTTCACGTTTGCACGTTCACGGGTTGTTGTTAAGTTTTTTTAGTTTTATGGATCGAGTTTCGTATCAATCCTCTCCTAGATCGATGTGAAATTCGAGTTGAAACGAAGTTTGACGGTCGTTTTAAGTCCTTTCTTCATATCGATCCTCTCCTGGATTGATTTGAGAAGTTGTGGTATGTTTTTCGTATCGATGGATATCGATACGAAGCATGTGGTTTTCAGGACGATTCATATCGATGGATACTAGTTTTTGTAGTCATCAAAGTGTTGGATACGAAGTTGGCATTTCGTATTGATGGGATGGAATGATCAATGTATAATTTTATAATGGCCTTTCGTATCGATGGGACATATGAGACCGATAGCCAATGGACACGAACAACTACACTTCAAAACGTTCTTGATTGATGGATACGAATAAGCTTCTTCGTATCGATGGAACTTTTGACCGCTCCAATCGGTTTTGGTTACTGGGAGACGAATCATTTCTTGCCTGATCATGAGTTCGTATAAATGCTTTCTGGACTTTGCCGAATTTTCTACTTGCCATCACTTTCACACTTGCCTTCGTATCAATAAAGCATGTAAGAAAGAAGAAAACTACCTTCGTTTACAAAACTAAATTAACTTATTAATTTCCCAAACCAATCCACCAGACTAGGTAATTAGGTGAAATAATTCATCTTAGAATGATAAGACTCGGATTTTATGGCAAGTCATACAAATCTACGATAGATTTCGGTAATGCTAATGCCGGAGTTGGGTTGGAGCATGGTCGAGGAAGGAAGAAATGGCATGCTATTTGCTTGGGAAAGTAGAAGAAGGGATAATGGACACGAAGGACGTATTCGTATCGATTGTGTATGAAGAAGAAGTTTGTATCGATGGAAGGAATTGTTTCGTATCGATTGATGATGGGCATTTGTGTTGATCCGGAGCGATCGATACAAAATCTTGGACCTTGCGATCGATACGAAGGTGCTTCTGTCAATGGACAAGAAACAGAGGGTTTAGGATCGATATGAACTGACTTTTAAGTGATCAATACAAAACATTGCTTCCCATGATCGATACGAATTGTGCTCCTGGTGATTGATCCAAGTTCGAACTTTGATGAATGCGAAATCTTGCATAATCAAACGCCTGACTCCGATCAGCTTTAGCCTTGCATATCAAAACTTAACTGTTAAACTGCATATTTGACTTCCCTTCGGATCTCATAGATGGAATTATAATTTGACAAACTTAACAAACTCGGACAGGAATCATTCTCCAAAATCAGGTTGGCACGGTTGTGACGGTCAGCGACGATGATCACTTTGGTGGAATCTCGAAGTCTTGTCATTCTACCGCCTTCCGAATTTGTAGAAATTCTATGTATTATGTAGCATTGCACTACACAACATATTCACACACTTCACACTAGGGGGAACATGGGTTTATTGCCATCTAATGGCAATTTTTACCGAGTTCAATAGTTATGGAACCCGGAAGTTTTGAGCCATAGGTGTCTAGAGTCCTTCTCTTCCAGTAATCGAAATGCCAGCCATTGCAACTGAAGTAATAAGTCCTGCTCTGGACGAGATGCCGGGTGCTGCTTCTATTATGAACCCATAGGATTCTTTCAACTCTAATATCTTCGAAGACATGTTAGGCAGGATTTGCCTAAGGCATGGGTTGCCGCTAAATGATGTCTTATTGCTGGGGTTGGAAGATAGAGCTCACAACCCCCCGGAGGGATACATGGCTTACAATAGATTCATGTGTGTAGCTGGGAAACTTCCTCCCTTCAATTAGTTCATTTAGGAAGTGTTGCTTTTCTCGAGGATCACTCTATCCTAGTTGCACCGGAATGGTTATGCCTTTCTCAACAGTCTGCTTGTTATCTTCATGGAGCACCTTTTCCGACCTCTGACTATGGAAGAGATCAGATATCTATTCAACATAAAATATCGTGGGGACAACCCTTCTTTCACTTTTTTGGAAGTGGTTAGAAATTTCCAGGTAGTTGCGGGAGCTTGGAGCGAACTAAGCTACTTTATACCCAATGGTTTTCGTTCGGTGTCCACTGGGGTTTGCCAGACCATGGCTAGTCAGATGTAAGTGCTCCAACCTCTTTGTTGATTAATAACACAATATCAATTGGTGCCTAGTTTAACATTTTGCTTCTTATACAGCTTTGATTCCACGAACCGAAGGGACTCAGTTTAAAGAAATAGTAAGGATTCTTCAAGAGGTGCCAGCCATGCATAGAGAAATCGACGAAGTCCTCACAGATGAAAATTTAATTGCCGTGAGGCTGATAGATAGAGATCAGAGCATCGGATCGGCGGGAGTTCTCAGAATGGCCCCTGTGAGGCATGGAGGGAGAAGAGCTTCTAGTGTCATGATTACAAAATAGGGTGGTGATAAGAATGTGCCCACTGAAGACGAGCCCGCAGTTGGGCCCTTGCAAAATCTTCAATCTTTAGAGCAGAAAAGAAGAGGCAAGTTTATTTCCCACAAAGCCACGAGATGCAAAACTGTCGTGCTATCTTCGCTCGTTATAACTGGTGTAAGCGTGAAGACTTCTCCTCTATGAAGGGAGATTTCTTCTGAGGGACTGGTAGACATTCCCATTCTGGATGACTTGTCTTTACATCAAGATATCGGACTAGAGGGGCTTCAAAGTGCTTTAGATATAGGGAAGCCAACTCCTTCAAGCACATTTGCCACAACCAGTTGGTTGGGGGGTTTGCATATGCACACACACACTTCATGGCTTCACACAACCTGTAATCACATGTTTCTCAATCTCTGAGATATCTAACTACGTTTCTCTTTTCATTTTGGAGTTACGACGATGAAGCAGGGATCTATGCTCGGCAGTCTTCGTTCTGTGCGCCACTTTCTTAGCTCATATTTCGATTCTCATAGGCGCGAGTCTGAAAGAGACTATGATCATGGCCACTCCAGCTAAGAACGGGAGCATTATGAAAGAGAAAGGGATAGGGAGAGGCAGTATCAAAGTAGGCGTGGCTCCCAGTCGCGTTCTCTACCACCTAGAGGTCTTTGCAATCCTCCGGCTTTGGAAAACAAACTGCTAAAACTTCATGTCAAATAGCACCTCTCTATACTTTGAGATTTTATGAACAACACCATAGAACTGAGATAGAAACTTTTGCTATCACCGCATCGACTGCTATGGAGCCTATGGGAGAGGAAGCTATCAGAATTGCTAAGGTAAAAACTAATTTCCTAAATATCCGCTTCAATGGCTTCCATTTCCCCCCAAACTTAAAGCGAATGCCTAATGAGGCAGAACAGATGGTACATGATTATGTATATGATGTCTATAATCAATACCAAGAATGGGTGAAGATGGCAGAGAAAGCTTCAACGGTGGCCTTCGATTGAGTTAAAACAATCGAGAAAATGGAGAAAGATCTTTCCCAGTAGGACCATATAGTACAAGTGCTGACAAATGAGAATGAATCTTCATGGAAGTCTGAAATGGAGGCCCAAAAGAAAGCCAATAAGGCATGTAAATCTATGGAAAAAATGCGACAGGAGCATTTGGCCTCGGTCGGGAGATGGGCCATAGGACCACCACTATTGTGACAAAAAGAGATGCTGCTCTTAAAGATCTTGAGGAGTTAAAAGCTAAATTTGCCGAGGTCGTCAAGGAAAGAGACGATGCTAACAAAGATGCCTAAGAGGCATGTGAGCAAATAGTGGTTCTAAGGAGCAAATGTGATGTGATAGTCTTAAAGGCACAAGAAGATGAAGCCAGAATTGAAACTGAAGTAAAAGCGGCGGAGGCCAAATGGAAAGTGATATTGAGGATCTCCTGATCACATATAACGTCAATGTCTTAAAACATCGCAATATGGGCTAGCTCGAAGACTACCCATTCCATCTATACAATGCATAGCGCCCCCTGGCAGAGGACGAGAAGGCAGACCGTGGCACTTCAACTATCGATGAATTCAAGCTTGAAAACCAGATATTAGTTGGAGATGAGCCAAAGATTCTTCGTGATGCCATCATCAATTTCAAAAAGGAAAGATTTGCTTCCATGTATCCGGACATTGGAGAAGGGTTCGGAATCGAGCATCGTGAAGTAAGCTCCAAGATGCCTGGAGTGACCCCACCTGAGCTTACATCTGCAATTGATCCTCCGACTGTTCCGGCGTACGACCCTGACCAATGCGCCTATCTCCAGGTCACAAACATGTCTCTAAAGGCACTCTGACTCGACATGTGAGCCAATCTAAGGAAGGTACTCTAAACACTTTTTTCATTTTCCTAAGTGCAGGAGCATTGTTGAAAGATGTCACTAATATCTTCTCTTATCTTTATTCAGCTATAGATGCTGCATCAGCCGTTCCTCCTACAACCTCAGAATTGCATCATGAGTAGGAGGCATCATAACGAAGGCAATGAGCACAATGGTCGCTACATAAACCAGGGAGGTTCATGAGAGCAGTTTCATTCTTGACAAACAAATGATGGAAAAACTCCTCAGCCACTAAAGAGACCCGATCACTGATCTAGCTTACGATATATGTGAAGACATGTTTACAACTAGCTCCTCGAACCCAACTAGTGGTATTCCTGCAGGCGTTAGCGCAAAACAGGCAGATGGGATAATGGTAGAAATCACAGTCAAAATAGAGCAAGACCAGCGATCTAGTAGTGTTGGAGGTGGTATGGTGGGTCCCGGCCCGGTCCCTACGCGTATGATTTCTCCTGGTGGCACATTATCAATATTGGCATGCCTCCTTCGCCTTCTTACACTAAAAGTGCCACCATTCTTCCGGCTCTGCAATTAGAAAGTATCCCAATCGTCGTGAGTTCGGAGGAAGAGACCACTGTAATTCTCCCGGCCGAAGACCAATCAGCAAAAGGAGGTTGGGAAGGCAAATGCTCGAAGAGGCATCCGAGCGACAATTCTAGTAGGTCAACATTGAGGAAGAAGAAGAAGTCGAAGGAGTTGGCATGTCCTTCTATTCCTTCTTTTGGTAGATAAATAGGATAGGATTTCATTTTGCTTTTTGCAGGCCATGTATAGATGCGGTTCGACCCCTACTTATAGGAATTCTTGGAATAAGTTTTTGTACTTGTCTTTATTCCAAAGAATAGTAGAAATAGAATTTGCTTTTGTCTTCAGTATAACTCTATGTTTATTTGTTTAAGTGTTTTAGCGCTTGAATTTCCATTACATGTACTTGTGAGGCTTCAGTCTCCGGGTCAGACTTGAGTTCGGTTGTTAAGTCCTGAAATCATGGCTTTGGGTCATAACCAAACGATAAATCGAGTCCCAACATTACGCTGTCGGTTAGCGGCTTGTCCTTGAGCTATGCCGCCAGTTCTAGGGAGAATTCAAGTGATTTGTCAGCAGTCATTCTCCACCTTCAATAATTTTAGCTTAACTTGGTCGAAACATAGTTAAAGTGAAATGAGTTTGAATGGTCGGATCATACTAGCTCATTTGTTAGTAGTCACATCCACACTCTAGGGATTAAACTTGTACGCCAGCGGTCGATCAAGCGTACTTAATGTTTGAAGTCGTATCCCTGCTTCAAGGACTTAAGTTATTTATGGGCAGTCAGTCACACCAGTTTAATACTTTGAATTATATCGCATTTCGGGTACTTGAGTTGTTCTACAGGTGGTCAGTCACTCCCATTTAATATTTAGAATTATATCCACACTCCGGGGACATAAGTTAATCACTGGGTGGTCAGTCATACCCATTCTGTGTTTATACTCCAGTCCGCGCTCTGGGGACTTAGAGTCAGTATATGGGTGGTTGGTCACACCCATTTTGGTGTTTATAATTCAGCTTGTGCTCTTGGGACCAGAGTTAGTTGATGGGTGGTTGATCATACCCATTTAATGTTTATACTCCAGTTCGCACTCTAGGAATCTAGAGTTGGTTGACAGATGGTCAGTCACATTTGTTTAAGTATTATAATTTCGTTCGCACTCTGGGAATGAGGAGTTAATCAAGGTTGTGGACGGTCGGATCAAATCCACCCTGAGTAGGTAAGCGAAGTCGTAGATGGACAAATCCATCCTCCTCGAGTTTGTAAAAAATGAAGGTAAAATCATGGATGGATGGATCCATCCTCCTCGAACCCATATTTTGGAGTTCGTACTTCGATTCGCACTTCGAGAGCCGAAGTTCGTTAGAGGATTGTCGTGTATCGATCCTTTTGGCTTTAACATGGTTGATTGCCCCCGAGCTTGGGGTTTCATTTAGCGAGTGACCAGTCGGATCATAGTCACTACCTGTTTGAATAACTCCCACCGTAAGATAGAACTTAGCTCTTTATGTATGGTGATGGTCACATGATGCGTTTCAAGAATCACCACTCTGGCTTGACGAGTTTGCATTTTATTGCTGAAATAAGAAAGTGCGGCAAAGTCAGATGCTTTATTACAAGTTCAAATTTAGAAATGCATAAATAAATTTCAAAGAAAAAGTAGACTAAATGAATAAACAAAACCTGTTATGTGTAATATCGACGAAGACTCTTACTGTTCCATGCTCTTGGTAAAATGAGACCATCAACAGTTGATAGTTTGAATGTGACGTCTCCAAGTCTCCGCTCGATAACATACCTTCCCATTTTGGTTTCGTATGTGAAGGGACCGAATAAATCATCTTGAGTACGAGATTGCTAAGTTCAAAGGTTCTGGGTTGGACCTTAGCATTGTATAATCGGGCGACTCGACTTTGGTGTGCGGCTACCCTCAAATCAGCCTCTTCATGCTTCTCGTCCAATAAATCCAGAGATTCGGAAAGTAATATGGCGTTCGTCTTTGGATCATAATATGTTACTTTGAATTCAATTGGAATGACGGCTTCGGAGCCATAGGAAAGCGTGTGGTCGGTCGCGGACTTGTGGGTAGTTCGATATGCCCATAGGGTCATGGGAAGTTCATCGACCCATCTGCCCCCAGCCTACTCCACTCGTTTCTTCAAAATGGACTTTATAACTTTATTAACAGCTTCGACCTATCCATTTGCTTGAGGGTTAGCAGCTACCAATAATTTCTTTTAGATGTGGAAATGTCGACAGGAATTCTTGAACTCGACACTATCGAATTGGACTCCAATATCAGTGGTAATCGTTCGTGGGAGGCTAAAACGATAGATAATGTTGCGTACAACAAAGTTGATTACTTTCTTCATCATAATGGTAGCAAGGGACTTGGCTTCCACCCATTTAGTAAAGTAGTAAACTGCAATGATGGCGTACTTTGCACCACCTTTAGTCAGTGGTAAAGACCCAATTATATCAATGCCCCCATGTGACAAACGACCATGGACCGACCATCCGGGTGATTTCAGTAGGCGGGGCCTTTGGAATTCTGGCATGCTTTTGGCATTTGTCACATTTCTTGGCATAATCTGATGCTTCTCGATTCACTATCGGTTAGTAATATCTGTATCGGAGTATTTTCTTAGCAAGGGCTTGCCCTCCAGTGTGATCGCCGCATTCTCCCTCGTGCACATCATGTAACACTCGTTTGATCTCGTCATGGGCGATACACTGGAGCAAAGGAATTAAGTATCCCCTCCTGTACATGACTCCATTCTAGATAATGAACCGTGAAGCTTTTCGAAGAACCTGTCTTTTCTCACTTTGGTGCTCTGGAAAAGCTCCGTGCTCAAGATTTCTGAATAGGGTCATTCATGACTCCTTCTCGGGTGTTGCCTCATACACCCAGTCTATCTCTATTCGATCGATACTCAGAGTGGTAAGTGTCTCTACGGGGATGAGCCCCATTTACTGTGCTTCACCTGTGCTGGCTAGCTTCGCAAAAGAATCGGCTTTCTGATTATGCTCTAGATGTATGCAGTAGATGGCGTAGTAGTCGAATTAATTCAATATTTCCTGAACCTGAGCAAGAGAAGCAGCCAGCCTCTGGACTTTAGCTTGATATTCTCCTCGTACTTGGCATATGACCAGTTGTGAGTTACAATGAACCTCCACAGCAATAATCCCCAAGTCTCTAGCAAGTCTAAGTCGGGCGAGTAAAGCTTCGTACTCGGCCTTGCTACTAGTTGCACGAAAATCATATTTCAAAGCATAGCATATGGATCGACCTTTAGGACTTTCGAGTACTACTACAGTGCCTGAGCAGCGGTCGTTTGATGTGCCATCAGTGCACAGCTTCCATGTGCATTTGGGAGACTCATTGCTTTCAAGCAAGTCCTCCAGTATAGTGAATTCAGCTATAAAATCCGCCAGAACTTGTCCTTGAATGGTTCGTCTTGGTGTATAAGCAATATCAAATTGACTCAACTCAATGTTCTACTTGAGTAATCTACCAGACGTCTCAGGTCGTGTGAGGTCCTATCATAATGGCTGGTCGGTATAGATTGTGATCGGGTGAGCCTGGAAATAAGGACGGGGCTTTTTCGAGGCAACGACGGGGCAATAAGCTAGCTTTTCTAGCTTCGGATAGTTTTTCTCCACCCCAGCTAATCGCTTGCTGATGTAATAGACCGATCACTATATATGATACTCTTTCCGAATCAATGCAGCACAGATCACGTTCGCTGAAACCTCCAGATAGATGTACAATCTTTCATGATCAACTGGCTTTGACAGAATAGGTGGTGTCGCCAGATGTTGAACCAGTGCTTGGAATGCACCTTCATACTCCTCCGTCTATTTGAAATTCCGCTTTCCTTTCTGATCAGATTGAAGAAGGGAATGCACTTGTATGTGGATTTAAAGATAAGTCTACTGAAGGCTGCCATCTTCTTGTTGAGGCTTGGTACTTGCTTTGTGGTTCTACGAGTTTCGAGATTCCGAATCACCTACATTTTCTTAGGATTGGCTTCAATTTCTCGAGCATTGACAATGAATCCGAGGAACTTTTCGGATCCGACTCCAAAGTGACACTTCAATAGGTCGAGCTTTATTTGATACTGCGGGAGGATGTTGAACATTGTTTCCAAGTCTTTGACATGATTGATGGATAGCCGCGACTTCACAAGCATGTCATCCACGTACATCTCCATGGTTTTCTCGATTTAGTTAGAAAACATTTAATTCATGAGTCTTTGATAAGTTGCCACAACATTCTTGAGTCCGAATGACATCACTATGTAGGAATAGAGTCCTAGATTGGTGATGAAACTAGTATGTTCCTAATCAGGAAGGTGCATCGGTATTTGATTGTAGTTGGAATATGCATCCATAAAAGATATGAGCTCGTGTCCGGCCATTGAATCCATTTCCTGTTGGATTTCCCGACTAGCACTGGGTTGGATACCCACTTCGGGTATAATGCATCACGAATAAACCCTTTTGACTTGATTTTATTTACCTCTTCCTTTAGGGTGGCAGATCTCTCTGGATCCATACGGCGCCATTCCTGCTTGACCTGGACGTGCCGCGAGTCAATATTCAATGCATAGCTCATGATGTCCAGAGAGATCCCACACATATCAGATCGAGTCTAGGCAAACACGTCAAGGTTTGCCCGAAGAAATTCAACCAATTCCTCTCTCATCCGGTGGCTAAGTTGAGATCCGACCTTTATCATTCTGGAGTCATCATTATCATCAATCAGATCATTGATCGTCAACTCTGTCGAGGAACCTTACTGTCTTTGACTTCCTCTTCATTGTCATTATCTTGGGGATCAAGATCTTTTAGGAACTGGTTGTGCCACCCGGGCCTAGGCCTAGGCGTTGGCTGTCAATTCTCAGAAAAATGGACGTAGAGAGATTCCTCTATGTCCTTTCCCTTCTCTTTCCACTGTGCCTCCTGCAGCTTAGCAACATAACAGGTGCGTCAAGCCACCTGAACTCCTGGAACAACTCCAACCCCATTATCAGTGCGGAACTCTAGAGTCAAATGCCATGGGGCAATAGCTGCTCTAAATTCTGCGAGGGTCGGTCGGCCCTAAAAAGCATTATATGGAGAATTAATGTCTAACACAACAAATTATAGCATCCGGACTCTCCGGTGATTTCCGATTCCTAACGCAACTGGCAACTCCACCATCCCCGCGATTATAGTTGCACTTCCATTAAAGCCATGTATGCAAGACTGACATGGCTTTAAGTCTTTTGCCTCCATTCTCATCTAGTCATAAGCTCGTTTAAAAAGAATATTTACAGAGCTTCCACTGTCTACCAAGATCCACTACATCTAAGAAGGACCTATTTGAGTTGAAATGACTAGCAGATCGATAGTGGGAGCTTCGATTCTATCAGCATCTCTATTCTAGAAAACAATGTTGTCTGTCATCGTTTTCTGTTGTTTCGCCGGAGCCCCATCATCAACATTACTGCAACAGTCGAAGCCCACATGCATAATCGAACTAACATACGACTCCATTTCCTTCCAGCTCCAATCAGCTAGATGAGGACCACCACTAACTATATTTATCACTAATCTCCCACTAGTACGCATGGGTTCCTTTGGTCTAGCCTGGTTTTGACCTTGATTTGGGTTCGATGGGCCCACACCTCCATTCTGCGATGCCCGCACAAACTGTTCCAAATTTCTCTCTCTGATTAACTTCTCAATGATGTCTTGTAAATGATGACACTAATTAGTATTGTGGCTATAACAATCATGGAATCTATAGAACTTTCTAGTTTGTATCTACTTCTCAGATGACTGTTTCGGAGCAGGATTCCTATACTTTCTGGTATTACATGTTTGCAAATAAACATTCTCCAAGGATGTATTCAATGGGGTATATCAGTCAAACATGCGAGCTCTAGTTCTTGGTCCACGATTTTTATCTCTCTTTTTCCCTTGACCTCCGTTACCTCTCTTTTGACCTAGCTTGTTTTGTATATTTAACTGCACTTTACCGGAATTCTCACCGGTCTATTTCACAGCAATGTCACCTTGAATGCCTTCGACACTGGGCTCCGGATCTTCCTGCTTCCTAGATTGTCTAGCGTCTTCCCTCCTTAGGAACTGGCCCACCTTAGCATAGAAACGATCCAACGATGTGGGGGGTTTCCCAGCTAAAAATTTTCCAAACTTGAAATCGAGATTGATTCCTTTAGTTAATGCCATTATGACAGAATTGTCATTCGATTTGTTAACCCCAGCACAAGCAACATGAAACCTTTCCATATAACATCTAAGTGTCTCTCCCGGAGCTTGGGTAACGCTGGACAAGGTATTAACATCTTTTGGCCTTGTGACATGCATATAGAATTGTCTAATGAACTTCGCAGTCAACTGATCAAAACTAGAAATAGATCTGGAAGGTAAATGAGTAAACCACATCATTGCAATACCTCCCAATGATATAGGGAAACTCCTGCACTTAACCTCATCATCACCTCGTGTGGAATTCATGAGCCATTCATACTTTAATATGTGCTTATTAGGATCCAAACTTCCTTCATACATAGGCAGGGTAGGCATCCGAATCGACGAGGTGGCTCAGCATAAAGGATGTCGTTCGTGAACATAGTATGATTTTAGGAGATTACCAAATCATCATTAGTAAGGCCTTGACTTTCACGAATCATTTGGCGGATCATGGTTGGAATGTTAAGCATTTAGACATTCGAGGCCAAGGCGTAGTCGGGTTCCACGTTGCGAGGACAGTCCGAGCACGGTCAATGGTTCATTTCTTGCCTCCTTGACTCTGGGTCTTCAAGAACATAGGGTTCTAAAGCATGAACATGTTGGTGAAGGGTCAGATCTACTCTATTCTGAATCTCAACTTCCAAGTCTACAACGGCAGTAGCTGCGTGGATATCGATCGTGTGATAAGGTAGTGCCCCTCATCGGGAGGAGGGTCCAGTTGGGTGTCTCGTAGAAGATCCAGCCCCGGCTTGTCCAAGGTTCAGAACATACTTGTAGGATCGATTTCACCCTAGAGGGGGGTGAATAGGGTGATGCTATTGATTAAAAAATTAATTGCGGAAGCTTATAGAATAATTTCAACACAGATCATAGAATAATAGCAGCACAGATAATAGCAGAATAATAAATGCAGAAATAGAACGACACAGAATTTACCCAGTTTTGGCAAAACCCTGCCTACGTGCTGCCCCCAAGGTTTCTACTAGAAATTAAGTAGTCACACGCTTACACACGTAAACTCGCGACACCCGCTACTGACTAACCTAACTCTACGCTCAAAACTCTACCACAACTCAGCCACTGAGTTGCGAGTTCTCAAACTACGCCATGTAGTTTGTCCCCTAGTCACATGACTAGAAAATACAACCTTTTAAAAAAGAGTTTAAATTTAAAAAAAAATTTAAAACTAAAGCCCTTATTAAAAATGAACCAAAGCCTTATTTATATGTTTAACAAAGCCGGCCCCTTAAGCTCCTTTCTCTCTTATACTTCCGGCCTGTTTTCTTTGAGATGAAAATATAGCGGCTTGATTGATTTTCATTCGTTCCTCTTTGCTAATTTAGGGCTTTCGAATTACAATTGAAGCTGCGCCTTTGTTGATCGATCGATAGGGATTTTGCGTGATAATTTGTTCTCGTTCTAGTTCCACTCGACTGCTTCGATGTTGATCGAGTTCGATTGATGACTGGTATGTGATTTTTTTTCTTTTCTTTTCTGGTTAATGCTTGCTTGAACTCGATACCATTTGCCGATGATGTTGATTGCAATTTGTAGGAGTTGAACTCCTAAATTTTCGTCGTATATTTTTTATTTGAATTCGTCAAAACTTTTGCTCTGCCGCTTGATAATGCTTGAACGTTTGAGATGATTTATGACTTGTTCAATTCATATATTTTCATTGCTTGAATTCCACGGTGTTGATTTCCTTTGACTTCGCCCATTTTTTGATTTTATGAATTTCTGGCTTTGACTTGGACTTGTTGCATGAATTTCTGGTCGGCTTCGACTTTGATTCTTCATTGTCTGTACATGTTGTTACCATTTGTGTCAACCTGGACTTGTTCGATTTTGACTTGATTTTGTTCACTGAATTTCTGGCTTCACTGATCATTATGGCTTTGATTTCGTGGCTCCTGTATACTTCGGCTCTGGCCATCTTTGTGGTCATCCCTGAGCTTTTTCGATCTGCTATTTGCATTGCATCATTCATGTATGTTGTCACTGCAATATTCAGTTTGGTTGTAATTGATTTGCACTGCTGTTCCTTCACGGCTTCAACTTGATTTTGTTATAACTATTAAAGGCTTTGTTATACTTGTACGGTTGATCATTGTTCATCATTGGAAATTGATAGTTTGCATTGGTTTCTAGTTTTATATGTTAGTGACTGGTGCTTCTGTACTGTGCCTTGTTCTTGGTTGTAACTGGACTTGTTGCCTTATTGACTTCATGTATTCATTGAGATGTTCATTGTGAAGCTTGGTTTACTGGTGGTCTTGTGGTACAGCTTCGCTGGCGTTACTGGTGCATGTGCTTAGTCGAGGCCGTGTCACTGACTTGATCGAGCATTTTCACTTGAGACTACTTTCATTAATTTTGGTTGCTGTAATTCTGTAGTTGCTGTTAGCATGTATATGTATACTTGTTGGTCTTGCCTTGTATGCTTCATTTAGTGTCTGCACTTATCCTGTCCACTGCCCTTTTTCTGTTGCAAGTGTTCGTGTATGTTTTCATTGACTTGTTTTGGTGCAACTGCCCTTGTGCACTGTTGTTATACTTGACTGTTTAACTTGTATTTGAATCAATGTTTGGGTATCCTTTGTAAGCCATTGCAGTATGGACCATTCTTTCCTCCGGCCATAGCTGATGTCACCTGCAATTCATTAGTCTTGTTCACTTGATGGTTGTTGTGCACTGGTCTATTTGTTATCACTTCAGCCTTGTCCATTTTGAGGCAGTTTGGATATTTGTTGTATATATGAGCTGCTTCATGCTTTATTGTGACCTTTTTGCATTTTGATATGTAAGCTTGTCTTGGTTTTTCCATACCACAGTGGCATTTGCATATGTATTTATCCACTTGTCTTGTTGGTATGTGCATTGCCTCCATACTATATAGTTGTTGCCATTGCTTGTTTCAATTTGCATATGGTTTTGTACATTTGGATTTTTGGTTGAGGCTTGTTTTAGTTGTCTCAAAGTTGCACCTTGTTGAATCCAGCTTATAGCTCGGATTTGACCTTGTGCTGAAGTTTGTGACATTATTTTATTGCACTTGAGTTGAATCCGATAATTTGGGTTTGACATGTGCTCACCTGTCCCTGTAAATTTGTCAAGTGTATATATCGGTGTGCACGACCTTGCGGTATATACAGTGATACACTGTGTATGTCACAAGCTGTTCGTGTATGATGAATTAAAATTATACGATGACGAACAACCCAAATAACTGAGGCAAATATTATTTTCAAAATCCACATTTTGTTTTATACTGCAAAAATATTTCCTTTTCTATTTTACTGTGTCAATATTTATTTTTGCAGATTGCTCAGATGCTGGATTCAATTTGGAATAAAGTTGAAGATAAACACGAGTGTGAGTGATATGTAGTGAGGTCAACTGTAAATGTGAAATTGTGATGTAATTGAATTTATATTGTAATCAAAATTGTGTATGTATAGTGAGAGCTCGAATTTGTACTATTCAAAATTATAATAAGTATTTGTTTGAATAAAAATTCTGTTTGAATTCAAATTTTGTGTTATTTATTTTTATTCAGCAAATATTTATTTAATCTATGAAAAAATAAAATAGTACATTAACAAATACATTTACGCGAATATATATATATATATGTTTGTTATCATCAAACAAAAATCATATAATCGCATATTCAACAATCTCCCCCTTTTGATGATAACAAACATATATTTAAGATTTTGAATATGTTAAATGTATTTGATCATTGATATACTCTAATTTCTCCCCCTATTTAAATGCTTCCTCTCTACACAAATCTCCCCCTACAAATATGCATACAATTAAATAATATGCAAATGAGCCTAGATGCAAATGGAAAATATTTGACCTTTGCTTGATTTTATTTGACCAAATCTTAACTTTTCTCTTTCCCTTTTGTTATCAACAAAAGTGTAATAGTGTTAGAGCAAATAGAGATAAAATGATCAATATTAATTCAAAATTAAAACTCAATTGAATATAAATATTAAATTTCAATAAAAAATCAAACAAAAATCATAAATATTTTGTTAAGCACATATTCCACTTTTAGAATGATGGAATGATGTCATCATATAAAACCATACAGTTGTGTCTATTTGTGGTATATTTATATCAGGAATTTGAATATCTACTAACCATGCATAACCGTTAGGACTTTTAAATGAGATTAGTAGTATTCTAATTTTAATTTTTTTTAAAAAACGAATTCAAGTATCTTCTAACCACGCATAACCGTGAGGACTTTTAAATGGGATTAGAATCAACTTGTTTATTCTAAAAATCAATTTTGATATGCGTTCCATACATGCATAACCGTGAGGACTTTTAAATGAGCATGGAAGCACATAACAAATTCCAAGTAATTCACCCATGCATAACCGTGAGGACTTTTAAATGAGAGTGAATACTTTAGTATTTATTTATTTTATTATTTTTTTACTATATAAATTTTTTATTATTTAAAAAAAATGTAAAATGAAAAACGAATGATTCTTGTTTAAAGTACCACATATCGACAAACTATATAGAATTTTGATGAGTGATGGTTGTTAGAAATATGATAGAAGTAGAGATGGTCATGGAATTTTTTACCAACAAAATTTTTTATAACTCTTATTTAAATTTCTAAAGAAATTTACTAATTATACCGTCTCGAGTTATAATGTATGATTAATATTAACACTCATCACTTTTTCAATCACTATTCATATTTTTGATAATTATTAGGGAGTCAGATTAGTCATAATAGTCATTTAAAATCAAATTCAAAAATAATTATAAGATCAATTTTTCAAAAATGACTGATATGAAAATATGGTCAAAAAATGATTTTCTCGAAGGGGTTTTATAAGAAAAATTTCTGCTATTTGAAAATTATTTGAAATGAAAAATATGCAGATATTTTCTTTGAAAAACGATGCAGTTACTAAATGTCTCAACAAAAATCACGTTCCTCTAGTAATTTTTCTATCAACTAGATTACCAGTGTAATCTGCATCTGAATTTCTCTTTCACTCAAAATTATCATTAATTAAATTTGATAGACCATGAAGTATGCAACAAAAATTTCAAAATCAATTTTAACAGCTTATTAAATGACAATCTTTTGAATTTGAATTGAAGCCACGTAAATAATCGAAAACCGTGAATATAGAGTTAGCCGTATTATAACCAAATGTATTATCATCCAACACAACACTATTATTAATCCAAACTAATATATATGAAATAATTCAAAGGCTCTAGAGATTTTTATAGTGTTTTTGGCATAAGAATATAATTGGCCAACAATTTTGAATAAGTTAGAGTAAAAATCATCATTATCACATTATTGGCTGATTTAATTCAGAATACGGTGCAGATTATCACATTTAATATATCGTTCAAAATATACCATTACCTGTTTTACCTTTACTATATTTTTCGTTGTTGTCTATTGTGATTCTGTCACCTTTGAACTAGGCTAAGGAACTTTGCTTTGTTGCTCGTTGTGTCCTTAGAACAACCAGAATCAAAGTAACACTGTTGTTGTTCATTAGCCTGCCACCACACCTTGCTTGGCTCATCATCATCGCTATCAATTATATTTCCCTGAAGACACATATCTGCTTTCTCACTTTTACTGCTATCGCTTTTATTCCACGTGGCTGCAAAACACCTTCTTTTTTATTTCTTTTCTTTGTCGAGTTGAAATCGGGGATAATTGGGCTTGATATCACCGGGTTTGTTGCAAATGATCCCGTGTTCTTCCGAGTTGTGTAGTGCTTTGATTATTCTGCTTTTTAATTTTTGATTTAGAGTTGGATTTCCGTATTTGCGATTCCACCTTTTGAATTTCTTCATTATTAACGCCAGCTCAGCTGATCCATCATCATCATCCCCATCACAACTGCTTTTCACAAATCTTGTTAAGCACATTTCTTTAACTGAGTTGGTTGTGGAGGATTTATCATTGCTGTTGACTTTTGCACCATATATTGCATCGAAAGTATTCCAGATTTCCTTTGCATTTTCACAATGAGAGATGAAATTAAAATTATCTTGATTAATATGAGAATATAATATATGCATAGCAAGAGCATTAATCGAGATAATATTGGAACGACCCTCAACAAAAGTATTATTAAAAGAAGCCATTTTAAATATTCAAATTTTTAAAACAAAAATTGGTTTTTGTAAACTCAAATTTTTAAAACAAAAATGACTTTTGTTCCTAGCTCTGATACCACTTGTAGGATCGATTTCACCCTAGAGGGGGGTAAATAGGGTGATGCTATTAATTATAAAAATTAATTACGGATTATAGAATAATTTCAACACAGATCACGGAATAATAGCAGCACAAATAATAGCAGAATAATAAATGCAGAAATAGAACGACACAGAATTTATCCAGCTTCGGAAAAACCCTGCCTACGTGCTGCCCCAAAGATTTCTACTAGAAATTAAGTAGTCACACGCTTACACACGTAAACTCGCGGCACCCGCTACTGACTAACCTAACTCTACACTCAGAACCCTACCACAACTCAGCCACCGAGTTGCGAATTCTAAAACTACGCCACGTAGTTTGTCCCCTAGTCACACGACTAGAAATACAACCTTCTAAAAAGAGTATAAATTTTAAAAATTTTAAAAACAATATTAAAACTAAAGCCCTTATTAAAAATAAACCAAAGCCTTATTTATATGTTTAACAAAGCCGGCCCCTTAAGCTCCTTTCTCTCTTATACTTCCGGCCTGTTTCCTTTGAGATGAAAATATGGCGGCTTAATTAATTTTCGTTCGTTCCTCTTTGCAAATTTAGGGCTTTCGAATTACAATCGAAGATGCCCCTTCGTTGATTGATCGATAGGGATTTTGCGTGATATTTTGTTCTCGTTCGAGTTCCACTCGGCTGCTTCGATGTTGATCGAGTTCGATTGATGACTGGTATGTGATTTTTTTTCTTTTCTTTTCTGGTTTAATGCTTGCTTGAACTCGATACCATTTTCCGATGATGTTGATTGCAATTTATAGGAGTCGAACTCCTAAATTTTCGTCGTATATTTTTTATTTGAATTCGTCAAAACTTTTGCTCTGCCGCTTGATAATGCTTGAACATTTGAGATGATTTATGACTTGTTCAATTCGAATATATTTTCGTTGCTTGAATTCCACGGTGTTGATTTCCTTTGACTTCGGCCATTTTTTAATTTCGTGAATTTCTGGCTTTGACTTGGACTTGTTGCGTGAATTTTTGGTCGGCTTCGACTTTGATTCTTCACTGTCTGTACATGTTGTTACCATTTGTGTCAACCTGGACTTGTTCGATTTTGACTTGATTTTGTTCACTGAATTTCTAGCTTCACTGATCATTATGGCTTTGATTTTGTAGCCTTTGTGTACTTCGGCTCTGGTCATCTTTGTATTCATCCTTGAGCATTTTCTATCTGTTGTTTGCATTGCATCATTCATGTATGTTGTCACTGCAATATTCAGTTTGGTTGTAATTGATTTGCACTGCTGTTCCTTCACGGCTTCAACTTGATTTTGTTATAACAATTAAAGGCTTTGTTATACTTGTACGGTTGATCGCTGTTCATCATTGGAAATTGGTAGTTTGCATTGGTTTCCAGTTTTATATGTTAGTGACTGGTGCTTCTGTACCGTGCCTTGTTCTTGGTTGTAACTGGACTTGTTGCCTTATTGACTTCATGTATTCATTGAGATGTTCATTGTGAAGCTTGGTTTACTGGTGGTCTTGTAGCACTGCTTCGCTGGCATTACTGGTGCATGTGCTTAGTTGAGGTAATGTCACTGACTTGATCGAGCATTTTCACTTGAGACTGTTTTCATTAATTTTGGTTGCTGTCATTCTATAGTTGCTATTAGCATGTATATGTATACTTGTTGGCCTTGCTTTGATGTAGTGTCTGCACTTATCCTGTCCACTGCCCTTTTTCTGTAGCAAGTGTTCTGTATGTTTTCATTGACTTGTTTTGGTGCAACTGCCCTTGTGCACTGTTGTTATACTTGACCGTTGAACTTGTATTTGAATCAATGTTTGGGTATCCTTTGTAAGCCATTGCAGTATGGACCATTCTTTCCTCCGGCCATAGCTGATGTCACCTGCAATTCATTAGTCTTGTTCACTTGATGGTTGTTGTGCACTGGTCTATTTGTTATCACTTTAGCCTTGTTTTATACTGCAAAAATATTTCCTTTTCTATTTTACTGCGTCAATATTTATTTTTGCAGATTTCTTAGATGCTGGATTCAATTTGGAATAAAGTTGAAGATAAACACGAGTGTGAGTGATATGTAGTGAGGTCAACTGTAAATGTGAAATTGTGATGTAACTGAATTTATATTGTAATCAAAATTGTGTATGTATAGTGAGAGCTCGAATTTGTACTATTCAAAATTGTAATAAATATTTTTTTGAATAAAAATTTTGTTTGAATTCAAATTCTGTGTCATTTATTTTTATTCAGCAAATTTTTATTTAATTTATGAAAAAATCAAATAGTACATTAACAAATACATTTACACGAATATATATATGTTGTTTATCATCAAACAAAAATCATATAATCGCATATTCAACAATACTGATGTCAGGAGGCTTGCGCATAGTTTCCATCCAGCTGTTGGCATGTAGGTCTATGATTCTAATCAGAGGATGCCGAGCTTTCGGTGGATGAATAGGAAGCACAATCCCTTTTAGATCTCCTTCATCTTTCCTTCTTCAGTTGGTTCACAAGCTCCGTGTTGGCACGGATCTACTGGGTAAGCTGCCAATGGCTCTGGGTTAGCTCTTGCATCAGAATCTAGAACTCCTCCCTAGTCATAGGGCCTCGTGGATCTAGAGCTCTGGCAGATGCTTGACCTGTTGTGTTTAGCTGCATGGGATTCTATCTATCCCTTCCTTCGGGATCTACAGCACTTAAAGCGGTCCTGGTAATAACCATGGCGAGTGATGTAGCTCTTTCCTAGATCTGGTGGAATCTGAGTAGAATGGAAGGAACCACTAGATATTGGATCTGGATCTCCACCTTAGATTTATGCAATCCAATGACGGCAGTAGATCCAATGAGTAGGAGAAAAACTGGGTTTTCTCAATGAACGCACCAAAGTGATTGTACCAAAATTGGGTACAACATTCTTCGGACGTATTTGAAGAGATTAAAATGAAGAATTTAATTGTAAACAGTGGATGATTTAACAACCACGCCAAAATCAGCAAATAGAATTGTAAAAAGACAGAGATTTATAATGGTCTGCGTTGTATCCTACATCCAATTTGGAAGATTTTCTATTTTATCGATGTTTACTAACTGATTATAATAGAGAATAACTCAAACACTCAAGTTACAATGGATCTCCGACTGAGTAACGACCTAATGGCGTCAAAAGTACCTTTTCTGAAGGCGTAGGGCTTCTATTTGAAGGCGTAGTCTGAAAATATCTAACTCAGATCTCGGAATACCTCTTCTCCTACGTGGGTGGGCCCACTTGATCGATCCTAGGTCATTTGGGATCGATCCTTGATCGATCACTACCTTGTTCGTATCGATCAAAACAACATCCATTTGAGCTGAGATCGATCAAAGACAATGTTGAGGTGGTCAGTAAGCTCCTGTGAAAATTTGGTAGCATTTGGACTTCTCTCATTTGCTGGCCCATTCTTTAATCCGTAGTAAGAATGAATGGTCTCTCAAAAAGAAAGCTGCATCAATGGTACTCATGTGTGCAATGCGATTTATATTATATGTACTACTATATAGTTTTGAAAGCCAAAATATAATAAATACGCTCTCTCATACATTAATTGATCTATTCTAGAGCAACAACTTCTTCTCTATTTTTAGTGGATCGTAGCATCACTTAGAATCTATCGGTTAATCTGAATTGGAATCGTTTGACCTCACTTTGATACCTAATATGATGACCGCCCTATAGTTCTGGTTCCCAATATAACATGTAAAATGCATAGCAACAGTACCCAACCAACGTAGAATGATTGTCGGGGTGGTAAAGTAAATAAGACTCCAAGTAGAGCCTATTGTATATCTCATAGCACAAGGATAAAGTAAAATAATCAACATAAACATGAGAGATGGTAATAAATAAAATGAACCACAAAATCCAACTGCAATAGGTCGATGATGCTATTCAGCACATGTAATAAAGTTTATACATCGAATAATAATAAACTCAAATGCAACTATCTTTGAATGTATAATAGCATAACAGGGATAAAGCTCCACAGTGCTACATAGTAGCAAATAAAGCGGATAAGCTCCAGATAGTAGATATATGAAATGTATCGCTATGCTCATCCTCCGAATAGCTCCATGCGCTATCTTATACCGCTATCTAGTCTACTTATTCAAGAGTATTTGAGGTAATAAGAAGCAAATCATTAAATCTTGAGTTAAATAACTGTCTAGTATAAGCGATCTACAATCTCATCGTACTACAAAAGTCATAATATAAGACATAAGGTATGAAGAATTATATGATGTTTCCCAATATCCAAAGATTTAACATAAAATAGTACATGCTAATCTACTATCACGTTGGTGTACTATAACTCAAAGTAAAGTATTAGGTGTCTAGGCAATAATATGTACCTCATGCGGCATCCCTAACAAAATAGTGTAAACATAGCAACCATCAAGCCATCACATCACTCACTCAATGTGTTGGATATACGATTGCTTGTATGGCCATATCAATAGCCAAATACTACTCAACATCTCAATTTCTCATTGCTCGACTCCATGCCACTTAGTAAGGCTAGGAACTAGACTCAACATCAAAAAGTCAAGGGTAAGATAGATCATGCCAACTCTATGGGATCAATATTAAAAATCCATGTAAGCAACCTCACATACCCCCTCTTTATGAGCTCACTCGAAACCTCCTAGTATTAAAGATACCTTAGCATATGTCTCTATAGCTGAATACAATCAATGTTCTGCTTTATGTTCATATCAAAGAACATGTCCTTATGAATGATCGTCCCAACTCTCGGTATTGAGTCGCCCAAGTTTGGAACACCTCTATACACTCATCAAAAGGTGTAGAATTTTTGCCACCGAGTCTCGAAGTCATCCCATGGAATCTCCAAGGAAGTACCAAAGTTACCCTTTGGATTCCCTGGGCACGTCCAGAAGTAGCTTTGAAAATACCCTAGGTAAAGCTCGAAGCGGCCAGGTCAAAGTAGCACTTCTCCTTATTCACATGCAAAACGTCCGATAATCAATCATCACTCACCATTCCTTTGCCTAAATACCAACAAGAGCTCCTTCAAACGTCGTAAGCATACCACGACAACCCAGCTCCCTTCGATTGTTCAAGGCCAAAATTTTTTGGCCAACAGTTATCCAAAATGCTAAGTATCTTGGCTTCCTCTTCTCGAGAAGCTTTCTCTTCAACCTTTATAAAACAAGATGGTTTGGTGCTGGCTGATATGGATCCGCACATGACCCATTTTGTCTTGTACTTTACCATTGAGTGTCCTATTTCTAAGCAACATTCTTTCTCGAAGACCCCCTTACCAAGCCCGAAGAAACTCCCTATTACCTCAAAGCATCCCCAAATGCCACTTGCATTTTCGCTCAACTTCAAACTGTTTTGTATTACTTAGAAAATTTCATTCATTTTGCTGCATCTTCCATAAACTTATTCCATTGATTTGAGTCCCCATCATCTACATCAGTTGATATGCATGAAACTCTATCTTATGTAATATCCCTAATTCTAAATCACCTATTGATAGACATTTCATATAATACAACAAAATATACAACAAAGCGATATAATACATACATCACATACAGTTGGAATTGGGCTAACCCACAGTGTAAGTTATGAGTGAATTTCAAAAAAATTCCTCTGGTGTATCTTTATTGGGCTTAGGAAGTCCACTTTATTTAGAACATTTCTAAATATTATTTAAATAAAATCATTTTATTTTATTTAAAATTATAAATTATATAGTTATATTTAATTTATGTCTTGATAATTGTGCATGTATGTGTATATGCACGTGTATCATATATACATATATATTTGTATGTATGTATAACATATCAATTCGTGTAACGTATACCATGCCCGTGTATAGATGTTGGGATTTACATTGCAACTAACATGTTAGCTGACCTAATATGCTAGTATATGTTTGTAACACACCTAATTTTCGATAACATTATTAAAGATATTTAATTAGCTAAATTAATGTAAAGATTAAAATGGTTAAGGGAATGAGATTTTTGTAAATAAAGGGTAGTCGTGCCTTAATAATGGGTAAATAAATGAAGAAAGAAGTAATAAGATGAGGGCAAAATAGGAATAGGTTGTATTCTTATACCCTAAACCCTTTACCATTCTCATTTTACATGTTCACAAACTAAAATTAAAGCAAGGGAAGCCGACCATCGTTAGGGGGGAAGCAAAAGGAGGATAAGCTAAAATCAAGAAGAAGAAGCTTAATCAATTTAATCCAATAGCAAATCTCAACTCCTTAACAACAAGCTAAAGTGAATAATAGATTACATCTCACTTTTATGATTTTTAGTTTCTAGCTAAATTCCAAATTTATTTTGCAAATGGTTTGCCATGTTTTGGTTGTTTAAATGAATATATATATATATATATATATATATATATATATATGCTTATTGATGATTTATGTTATTTATTCATATAGATTTTATTACAAGTTTTGATTAGAAAAACCTAACATCTAAATGCCTTGCGATTTTGAAATAAGATCAGAAATAATATCTTGGAAATGAGTTTCAAGTTTCATAATTTTTTGAATTAATGTGGATTTATTATGAATTTTATAGTGAAGAAAATGGTAAAATTGGGTTTAAAATTAATTCCGACTATTATATGTTAGCTTTGGGTCTGATATTTAAATATGTTAGAAAACATATAAAAAGTGATTTACTGGAACTTTTTGAGAATTTTCCTAAGTATTTTAAAAGTATATAAAATTATTTATGGTATTGGACTTAAATGTTTTATATGTTTATAAAAGGAGAAGAGGCAATTTGTAAATATTTTAAATTGTTAATTTCTGAAATTCGGTAGCACTTTTATAAAAGATTTTGAAAAAGAATAGGCAACCATTAGCATTTTGACAAATATGGAAAGTTAGTTGAAAAGCAACTACTTTATATAGCAATAAAACATTTTTGATAATATTTACTACTTCGCCACTTCCATGCTTGCTTTCAACCCCATACTTTCGCCTTGGACCAGGTCGAAAACAATACACATGGTATCAGCTTAGGTGCATAGTGGATTGGAGAAAGGCGAAAGGTTTGGAGTCAAAACAGGGCTTTCGAAGAGGTTGAAGTAGCTTTGGTATACTTAGAACCATTTTGATTATAAATAAGGCTTATGAAGGAAATGGCTTTCGACATGGTCAGATATTTATAGAAAAGAGCTTTCAAAAGTGGTTTCCACCTTTGTTTTAAAAATAAGCTTTCGAAGGGGTCGAAACCCCTGCTGTCGCATTCAACCTTTTGAAGCAATGCCTTCGAAAGGGTTCTTCTATTTTAAACCTGAAGCTGCTTCTCCATGCTTTCGGAAAGGATGGTTTCGACACCATCTACTTTCTTTTACTTAGGAAATTGATTTCAAAAGATTTGCTTTCGACTTAATTATTTTAGGACCCTTTTTTATATTTTGAAAGCTAAACCTAAAGGTTTTGAAAGGGATGGTTTTAAATGGTTTCGAAACTATGTTCCACTAACTTATACTTGAACCCAACGCTTTTGGAAGGTTTGTTTTGAAAGAATTCAATACTTTTGTAAGGTATCTATTGAAGGTGTCAAAGGAGACGATCCCCAGTGTTTTCAAAGGTATATAGTGAAGGTTTTGATGGGGAGGTTCTCCAACAGTTTTGAAAGGTACTTAAAGTATTCAAATGGAAGGTTTCCAAATGCTTTCTAAAGGCAAGTTTAAGGAAAAGAGGATGTCTAAGGTTTATAATTGTTTCGAAGGGATACCTTCAATGATTTTGAAAGGTTGATATAAAGATTTCGAAAGGTATGTTTTGGTCTTTCGGCCTAATGTTGTAAAATAAAATACTTAACTTGTTTCGAAGGGGCACTTTCAATAGTTTCGAAAGGGTACTTTTAATGGTTTCAAAAGAGATTGTTAAAGGATTTAAATAAAGGTTTCGAATGTTTTCATCAACAATGTCTTGAGTAAAGCATATATAATGGCAAAGGGATTTGAGTCAACCAAATAGTATATTTTCCTTGTTTAAGTATGATTTAAAGGGTTAAATCATTTTGCAAGAAATGTTTTCAAGGAAAATATAGATGGGTAGTTAACCCTAAGTAAATGACTCAGATATTTGAATACCAGATATTTGGATGGGTAGTTAACCCTAAGTAAATGACTCAGATATTTGAATACCAGATGAGCCTGGTATAGAATCGTGCCTTATACATTAGGTATAGCTTCTAGCTAATTTTAATCCAAAATTCTAGTGTGTAGGGCTTAGCCATAGGTAAATTCTGAATGATGCTACACACCGAAAGGAATATACAGAGAAGGAGTATAGGTTATTGGTAAGCCCGCAAAACCATTAGGATCAGGCGATCCTAGAAGAAGATAGTAAATGGCAGTCAACCTAGAAGTGCGTCTAACAGGTGTTAGATAATTGATTGTGTCTAGTAGGCTCGAGTCAGCCAATGGTTAGTAGTTAGCCAAACAAAACGATTTTTGTGATAAATAGTCCATTGATTACCTGATTTATATGCATATATGAAAGTGTTACCATTACTTTAATTAGTTTGATTGCAGGACATTGATTTGCAAAAGATAGTTTTAAAGGGATATTAGTGAAGGGAAACCCGTTCCGCTAAGCGACGTGGTCTCACTTAATAACAACAAATCGAGATATAATAGTATTATTCACACTAGGCTTTATTTCTAAATCGAAGTTTATGTTTTCCCCTTAAACTCTCTGATGCCCAAAATTCAATTTGAGTAGATTGAGAGTTGTGCTTTTACAGGTTTAGTAAGTGGGCGAATAAAGCTTCCCCGACGTGTAGGTGGCAAAGCTAGCTATTTAGAAGCTGTCATTTTTATTCCTACCATGATGTATTAAGGCTAATTATCTATTTAGTACTCTGGTCGTCTAAGAGGGCATCTTCATATGTCACTCTTGACATATTTTGTAATATTTATATTTGATCAAAACTTGGGAATTGATTATGGGATTATGTAATTGAATATGAAATACTGATTTGGAATGTAATCATAGAAATTGTTTTAATCTATGCTATTTTTATTTCATATTCATGTGCTTCTGGTATCAAGGATACCATTAAGATTACCGTATTTTGTCACTGAAAGTTAATACTATGGATTACTACAGCATCTTTAGCACTTAGATTCGGGTCTCAAGATAGGGAATTTACAACTTGGTATCATAGCATAGGTCTATGAAGAATCTAATAGAAATTTCAAACTTAAAATGATTTTGAAAACATAATCCTAAGGAATTATAGAAAAGATTGAGGTATGGGATAACGCTATAGTAACGTACTTGTATCTGCTATATATAAGTATACGCCTCATCTCTATTATCTCATCTCTCCTAGGCTATTCTTTTGTATCTTACAAGACTTGAATGTGGATATTATAGACGAAAGATATGGATGCTAGAGGAGAAGAGTTAACATCGGTGGAGGAAGCACCACAACTAATGAAATGCCAAACCAAATACTAGGAGGAACATAGGCCAGGCACAAGCTGCACCTGGAGTCCCGCAAGTTGACATAAGAGCAATGTATCAGTTCTTCTTAAACATGATGCAAGCAGGACTACCTGTTGGATTGGCTGGAGGAAATACTGAAGGAGGAAATCAAGGAGCTCCAATGGTTAATAACTATGCTATTTTGAGTAGAGATTATGCTCGTTAGGAGGAAAGCCATTTATTGGTACTGAAGATGCAATCGAAATGGATAGTTGGCTTGTTCATTACGAAAGAATTTTCGTTGATTTAGGATTCAATGATGAGCAGAAAAGGAGACTCGCTTCAAGACAGCTACAAGAAGCATCACTGTATCAATGGAACAGTGTTACTGTTGGAGTCAATGAGGAGACGATGACTTGGGATGAGTTTGGGGGAGTCTTAAGAAAGGTTTATGTCAGAGATTGCTAAGTCTACTCTGTTGAGGAAATTTTTTGAGTTGGAGAAGGGAGATATGACAGTGCTTGAGTATGCAACCGAATTTAAGGAGTTGGCAAGGTACGGGTATGTTACGGTTGATACTGTTATTAAGAGAAATTAGAAGTTTATTCGTAGGTTGAAGATGAGCTTGCTAAGGCCACATCCATGCGATGTTGTAGTTGACATGGCTTTAAGGCAGGAAGAAATGCTTACTTTTCTTGAAGGAAATAAGGCCAAAGAAGCTCAAGGAGGGAAGAGCCAGAAAAGGAAGTTTTTCCATAAGAAAGGAGCTTAGAACGGTGGAGCTGCTAAGAAAGGGAAGGCGGAAGTTGTCTGTTATTAATGTGATAAGAAAAGACACTACGCTCATGAATGCCAAACAAGCAAAGGAAAGAAAGCTACGAAGAAGAAAAGGGTGAGAAGTTTTAATTGTGATCAAATTGGACACTATAAGAACCAGTGCAAGGAGCCAACTAAGGTGGGTAAAGGCAATATGTTTGCATTGGAGCCAGCTGCCTCAAGACCAACAGCAGAGGAGAAAGGAAAAGGCGTGTTAGGAGGTACGCTTTTGATTCATGATATATCAGTTATTGTTCTGTTTGATACTAGTGCATCACATCTTTTTTATATCTCATTTTTTGATAGATAAGCATAACCTAGAGCCCTTATAGCTAGTTGCTTGCTTAAGGGTTATAATCCGATATGAGGTTATGCGACTTTTGGGATGAAGTGTGACCAGTTAGAGTTTGAATTGTTAGGTCATACCTTTGTTTGCAGTTTTCATGCGATGGATTTCATAGGGCTCGGAATTATTATGGGTATGGATTGGTTAAGTAAATATGATGCGAGGATATTTTTTTCATGATAGGAAAAAATTTCTTAGACACCCTAACTGTAGCGATCGGATTGTATACTCCGTAGAAAACCCAAGTTTCGAGGTTAATGCTTTGTTGGGTGTTGTGGAGACAAAAGACTAGTTGAATCAAGTTTTCGTTGTTAGAGAATTCGTTGATGTCTTTGAACCTATAGTAGGACTGCCACCGAAATGAGCCATTGATTTTCACGTATATTTAATGCCTGGAGCAGAACCGGTGAGTAGACCGCCAAGTAGAATGACACCTACCAAGATGAAGGAATTGAAGGTGTAGTTAGTGGATTTGGAAGGAAAGAGTTTCATCAGACCAAGCAGTTCACCTTGGAGAGCAGCCATAGTGTTTGTAAAGATGCCGAACAGATCGTTAAGGTTATGTATCAATTATCCTAAGTTGAATGAGAAGACAATAAAGAATCGATATCCTTTACCTGGAATCGCTGATTTGTTCGACCAATTAAGTGGAACCATAGTATTTTCCCAGTTGGATTTAGCAACAAGGTTCCATCAGCTTAGAGTAGCAGAGGATAGTATTCCTTTGATGGCATTTAGAACCAGATATAGATTGTATGAATGGTTAGTAATGCCGTTCGGACTAACTAATGCACCAACATTCTTTGTAGATTTGATGAACCAAATTTTTCGAGAGTACTTAGATAGATTTGTGTTGGTATTCATAGATGACATTTTGATATACTCTAAGGATAAAAGAGAGCATGAAGTTCATCTTAGAGTGGTGCTTGAGACGTTGAGGCAACAACAACCGAAAGCTATGTTTTCGAAGTGTTATATTTGGAAGAAGGAAGTGAAGTTTCTTGGTCATGTAGTCTCAGAAAAAGGATTATCTGTAGATCTGGCTAAGATCAAGGCGGTGAGTAATTGGAAGATACCCGAGATAGTGACCGAGATAAAGAGTTTTCTTGGATTAGCCGGTTATTACCGAAGATTCATTAAGGATTTCTAGAAGATAGTTGCACTGATGGCTAAGCTAACTTGGAAAGATGTGAAGTTTGTCTGGACTGATAAGTGTGAGGAGGCATTCCAAAAGCTGAAACACTCATTGGAAAATGCACCTGTATTAGTTGTTCCAGAGGGGAATCAAGACTTAATAGTGTATACAAATGCATGTGGAACAAGATTAGGAGTTGCGTTAATGCAACGAGGTAAATTGATTGCCTATGCTTCTCGATAGCTTAGATCGCATGAGTTTAGATATCCAACTCATGATTTGGAATTAACTGCGGTAATTTTTGCATTGAAGGTGTGGAGACATTATCTCTTAGGAGAGAGATTCAAGTTGTATATAGATCTTAAGTCTCTGAAGTACTTATTCTCCTAGAAGGACTTGAATATGAGACAACAAAGATGGTTAGAGTTTTAGCCCTTTTGACATTGGTATTGAGTACACACTAGGAAAAGGCAATAAAGTTGCAAATGCACTTAGCAGAAAACATCAGAATGCAGTGTTGGCAATGATAGCTGAGTGGAAAGATTTAGAGGCGTTGACTACATGTAGAGTATAGTGAAGATCTAAGAGTGGTTTTAGTACAGAAACTGCTATGTTGTCATGCTTAGAAGTTCGATCGGTGATGATCGAGAGGATTGCTTCTAAGCAAGGAGAGGATCCAGTGTTAGTGGAGCAGATTAGGAAGTTAAGAAAAGGAACAGAGAGTGATGAATTGAAAGATTTCAGTCTTGATCAGAAGGGGTAGTTGAGGAAGAAAGGACGACTCTGTGTTCCAAATGCGGGAAGCATTAGGAAGGAAGATCTAGAAGAATGTTGTCACTCGAAGTTCACTATTCATCCAGGAGGAACTAAGATGTAACAGGATATGAAAAGAAGTTTCTTCTGGTAAGGTATGAAGATGGATGTAGGCTCATGGGTGAAACAGTGTTTGAATTCCCAACAGGTAAAAGCCGAACATCTAAAACCAAGTGGGTTACTTCATCCTTTGGAGGTCCTAGTTTGGAAATGGGATTATATCTCGATGGATTTTATGAAAAAGTTTCCAAAACCGAATAGAGGACATGAAAGTATATGGTCATTGTGGATAGGTTGACTAAGAATGCTCATTTCATTCCAATTAAATCAACTAGTACAGGACCTATTTTAGCTAAGTTGTTTATGAAAAATATAGTTAGACCGTATGGAATTCCTAGTAGTCTAGTAAGTGATAGAGATTCCTTATTCACTAGCAAGTTTTGGAAGAATCTACATAATACTTTAGGTACCAAGCTCAAAATGAGTATTGCATACCATCCGCAGACATATAGGCAAATGGAAAGAGTTAACAAAATCTTATAAGATTTGTTAAGATTTTGTGTGCTAAACTTTAGGGGACCATGGGAAGACCATCTACTCTTAGTCGAGTTTTCGTATAACAATAGTTATCAGGCTAGTATAGGGATGACACCATTCGAAGCTTTGTATGGAAGGCCATGCAAATCTCCAATTTGTTGGTTAGAGACCGGGGATAGACTAGTTCTTTGTCTAGGTTTGGTTAGAGAAGCGCCAGAAAAGATCAAGTTAATTAGAGCCAGAATGAAGGAAGCTCAGTTTAGGCAAAAGAGTTATGTTGATAGAAGACTGAAAGACTTAGGGTACTCAGTCAAAGGTCGTGTTTTCGTCAAGGATCACTGATGAAAGGTGTGATCAAGTTTGGACAATCCGAAAAATTAGCGTCGAGATTCGTTGGACCATTTCCTATCATAAAGAGGATTGGGAAACTCACATACAGAGTAGAGTTACCGAGTAGTTTGGCAGGAGTCTATAATGTTTTTCATATTCTCATCTAAGGAAATGTATTTGAGATCTAGAGACTGCTATAGCACCGACTGTGTTAAATGACTTAGTAGTGGAATCGAATTTGATTATAATTAGAAAACTAGTTTGTATAGTCACGAGAGATGAGAGGAGGCTAAGGAAAAGTCCAATGGAATGGTGACGAGAAAGACTATACATGGGAAACTGAGAGCATGATTCAAGATACTTATCCCGACTTGTTTCATGGTATGTTTTTACCTTTATCATTGATTTTGATGAGTACCTTATTATAATTTTGAGGACAAAATTCTTTAAGGAGGGAAGACTATAACACCCCTAATTTTAGATAACATTATTCAAGAGATTTAATTAGGTAAATTAAATAGAATAATGTAAAGATTAAAATGGTTAAGGGACTGAGATTTTTGTAAATAGAGGGTAGCCGTGCCTTAAGAATGGGATACAAATGAAATAAGAAAGAAGTAATAAGATAACTGAAAAATAGGAATAGGCTGTATTCTTATACCCTAAACCCTTAAACAATTCTCATTTTACATATTTGCAAACTAAAATTAAAGCAAGATAGGCCGACCACCATTAGGGGAAAGCAAGAGGAGGATAAGATAAAATCAAGAGGAAGAAGCTTAATCAATTAAATACAAGAGCAAATCTCAACTCCTTGATAACAAGCTAAGGTGAATAATAGAGTACATCTCGCTTTTTTCATTTTCGATTTCTAGCTAAGTTCCAAATTTATTTTGCAAATGGTTTGCTATCTTTTGATCGTTTAAATGAATATATGTGCTTGTTGATGACTTATGTTGTTTGCTCATATAGATTTTATGATAAGCTTTGATTTAAAAAAACCTATCATATGAAATCCAAACACCTTGCGATTTTGAAATATGGTCGAAAATAATATTTTGGAGATGAGTTTCAAGTTTTATAATTTTTTGAATTAATGTGGATTTATTATGAATTTTCCAGTGAAGAAAATGGTTAAATTGGGTTTAAAATTAACTACGGCTATTTTATGTTATCTTTGGGTTTGAAATTTAAATACGTTAGAAAACATATAAAAAGTGATTTAGCGGAAATTTTAGTGAATTTTCTTAAGTGTTTTAATAATTATATAAAATTATTTAATGTACGGGACTTAAATGTTTTATATGTTTATAAAAGGAGGAGGGGCAATTTATAAATATTTTAAATTGTTAATCTTTAAAATTCGGCAACACTTTTATAAAAGATCTTGAAAAAGAATTAGCAACCAATAGCATTTGCCAAATATGGGAAGTTAGTTGAAAAGCAATTACTGTAGATAGCAGTAAAACAATTTTGATAATATTTACTACTTCGCCACTTCCCTACTTGCTTTCGACCCCATACTTCCATCTTCGACCAAATCAAAATCAAAACACATGGTATCAGCTTAGGTACGTGGTAGATAGGAAAAGGGGGAAAGGTATGGAGTCGAAACAGGGCTTTCGAAGGGGTTGAAGTAGCTTTCGTATATTTAGAACCATTTTGATTATAAATAAGGCTTTCGAAGGAAATGGCTTTCGACATGGTTAGATATTTAGAGAAAAGAGCTTTCGAAAGAGGTTGCCGCATTTGTTTTAAAAAGAAGCTTTCGAAGGGATCGAAATCCCTACCGTCACATTCAACCTTTCGAAGCAATGCCTTCGAAAGGGTTCTTTTGTTTTAACCCTGAAGCCGCTTCTCCATGCTTTTGAAAGGGATGGTTTCGACACCATCCTTAGGAAATTTCTTTGAAAGAAGCACTTTCAAATTAGTTCTTTTAAGACCCTTTTTATATTTTGAAAGCTAAACCCAAAGATTTTCTAAAAGGATGGTTTTAAGTGCTTCCGAAACTATGTTCCACTAACTTATACTTGAACCCAACACTTTCGAAAGGTTTGTCTTAAAGGACGTTATTGTTTTCAAAAGGTATCTAATGAAGGTTTCAAAAGGGATGATCCCCAGTGTTTTTGAAAGGTATATAATGAAGTTTTCAAAGGGGACGTTCCTCAATGGTTTCGAAAGATAATTTAAGTATTTTAAATGGAAGGTTTCCAAATGCTTTCGAAAGGCAAGTTTAACGAAAGAGGACGTCTAAGGTTTATAAAGGTTTCGAAGGGATATCTTTAATGATTTAGAAAGGTCAATATAAAGGTTTCGAAACGTATGTTTTGGCCTTTTGGCTTAATGTTATAAAGTAAAGTAGTTAACTTGTTTTGAAAGGGGTACTTTCAATGGTTTTGAAAGAGATTGTTTAAAGGATTAAAACAAAGGTTTCGAATGTTTTCATCAACAACGTCTTGAGTAAAGCATATATCATGGCAAAGGGATTTGAGTAAAGAAAATAGTATGTTTTCCTTGTTTAATTATGATTTAAAGGGTTATATCATTTTGCAAGAAATGTTTTTAAGGAAAATTTGGATGGGAAGTTAACCCTAAGTAAATGACTTGCATATTTTAGTACCAGATGGGATTGGTATAGGGTCGCATCCTATACATTAGCTATAGCCTCCAGCAAATTTTAGTCCAAAATTAAAGTGTGTAGGGCTTAGTCACAGGTATGATTTAAATGATGTTACACATCGAAAGGAATATACAAAGAAGGAGGGTATGTTATTGGTGAGCCCTTAAAACCATTAGGATCAGACGACCCTAGAAGGAGATAGTAAATGGCAGCCAGCCCAAAAGCGTGTCTGATAGGTGTTAGATAATTGATTATGTCTGGTAGGCCTGAATCAACCAATGTTTAGTAATTAGCCAAACAAAATAATATTTTGGGACAGATAGTTCATTGATTACTTGATTTATATGCATATATGAAATTATTACTCTTGCTCTAATCAGTTTGATTGCAGGACATTGATTTGCAAAAGATATGTTTTAAAGGGATATTAATGAGGGGAAACCCATTCCGCTAAGCAATGTTGTCTCACTTAATATTAGTAAACCGAGATGTAATAGTATTATTAACACCAGACTTTATGTCTGACTCAAAGTTTATGTTTTCCTTTTAAACTCTCGGGTTATCAAAATTCAATCTAAGTAGATTGGGAGTTGAGGTTTTACAGGTTTAGAAGGTATACGAACAAGCTTCCAAAGACGTGTAGGAGGAAAAGTTAGCTATTAGGAGTTGTCATTTTTATTTCCGCTATGATGTATGAAGACTGATTATCTATTTTGTACTCCGATCATCCAAAAAGGCATCTTCATATGTCGCTCTTGGCTTATTTTGTAATAATTATCAAAGCCTAGGAATCAATTATGGGATTATGTAATTAAATATGAAATATTGATTTGTAATGTAATCAAAAAAATTGTTTTAATCTATGCTATTTTTATTTCATATTCACGTGCTTCTGATATTATGGATACTATTAACATTACCGTATTTTGTTATTGAAAGTTAGTACTATGGATGAATGCACCATCTGTAGCGTTTTGCTTTGGGTCTCAAGATATGAGATGCTACAATGTTGTCCAAATATAAACATGTATGTACACACACATACTATTATTTGTAAATAAATGTTTTACATGTATGAATAGTTTTATATATATTTGTAAATAAATGTTTTATATATATGTATGTACACACACACACACTATTATTTGTAAATATATGAATGAAGATAAAAAATCTTCCGTTTTGAAATATGAAGCTTCAGGAGAATGAACTGCTAATAAAAGGAAGCTACAAGAACTTATAATGCGTAAATCAAATGAACTTTAGAAATGAAGAATAGTAAATGCTAATGAGGTGGCATGAATATTAATTTGGATGTTCACATTAAAAATGAAAAAAAATCTTTAGGTATTGTAAAGGAGCAAACGAACAAATGAGAAACAGATGAAAATAATGAGGCAATTATTAATTAGAAATAAATTATATGAGGTTACTATTAATTACTATGAAACGAATGAGTAGTCTAACAATGAAATGGATGCTCAAGTGGAATCTACATAGAGAACTTGGAAACGAAAAGAAAGAGAATGTGGATGTAATAATAAATATAAAGCAAATGAAGGGCCACTTATATACTATAAACAAACTATGAGGTCCCAATTCCAAAACTTACTCCAATTAATTCATTTCAATAAACCAAAATATACACATATTTATATCATTTAATTCTTTATGAAAACATTCATTTTATGTTAATATATGTTCGTCTTCCGTTAACGCAATCAATCAATTAACAATCAATCAATCAATTAATCAATCAATCAACCTATATTTTATTTATGTTACTCAAACTAGTTTTATTAATTTATGAATATATATCTACCTACGCACTATAAAAATGATTTACTTTACTTTTTTAATTACTATAACGGTCATGTTAACGCAACCAATATACAAGTTTTAACCATATATAAAATGGAAAAATAAATATATGTGAACATGTGTAATTAATGTACAACTGTTAATACAAGGTAATTTTTTATTGATTCCACAACATTTACACAACCATGAACCATCTGATATATTTTAAATTTGAATACTAATAAGTGTGTTTGTATGTATTATTCTAAAATTCAATTTTTCTTTCTCTTTATAAAATTATACTTATTCAAAATGAAAATTTTACTTTATATGTCTTAAAACATGCATTATTTTCATTAAAATGTAATGCAAGTTCCTTTAGTGATTCGTTCATTACAATTTCATTCATGTTTCCTTCTAACTGAAACATTTCAATTAATCAAGTTCCAACTCATTTCCTTACTAATTTCAAACGAAATCTAATTATAAAACACTGTTTTCTTTTCTTTTATACCAATTCAAACATGTTTTATAAAATTTCATATGCAACAAAATTTATACACTATTTACAAAGTAAATGTTTTATCTTATTGAAAATCAACTTCTCTAAGATACATTTCAAATAACAACTTATGTTATTCTTTCATTAAATCATTCACTCAATTCTTTATTTAAATTCAACATTTGTTATTCATATTAGAGATAAACATTCATTTTATTCTTTTCAAGTCAAGGCTTAAAGTTCATTCAAATGTTCATTTTAATTTAATTTAAAAATGTAAGTTCTTACGCTGAACTTATTAATTACAGTGCACTAGTCTTTTCTTTTCAGTTAAAGAATTTCAACATCTCTTATTGCAGTTTATATTCAATATTAGATTTCAATGAATTCTCATTATTTCTTAACACAAAACGTAAGTTACACATATCACTAATTAATTACCATTTACTTCTATTTTTATTAATGGCAAGATTTAACTACTATTTGTAACGACCCGGGATTTTCGACCTCGAAAATTCCAGATAGTTAGGAAAAAGAAGAAAAGAGATAGAATAAGAACAGAAAACAAAACTCAGAATCTCACATTTCGCAGCGGATCAAATATAATAACAAATAATATCAGTTATACAAAGAAGCTGTATCAGTTAAATTACACACAATACATCAGAGTTACAATATTTACACAAAACGCTGGACAGATAACATCTACATGCCAGAGATAAACTACAATATATCACAGTGGAATACTCTCCATACATTCCTACTATCCAGCTCGCCTCCAGAGCTTCAAAACGTTCTCACCTGAAAATCTGTAATACTCGGTCTGACCCGAGCATTACATCATAGTAACACCCGGGTCAGGCCGGAAACCAGCGTGAGTAAATCCATATAATATGAAATACCAAGCTATATAACTTGTGTGAATTACCAGAGTAACTCGTACCCTCCTGCGAGTTCTCAAAGTCCATCACTTATTACAAACAATATCCAAGAACTATTGCTCAGTTAAAGGCCAAGTTACATAATTTATTCCAATTCCAGCCTGTTGGGTTATAAACTCAATTTGATAAGAATCAAAGTGATTTTGGGTATTTACTGATACATGACCCCGGTCTCTTCGAATTCAATGTCATCTCCAATCCAAGTTGTTAAGTTTTAAACAATACAATTCATATCCAGGATATCAAATCACATAACAATTCAACTCAGATAGGTAACCTACATTATTACAGTTCAACCCATTCATATCACAGCACATCTTAATCGCCCATTAGAGATATCATCAATCCAAGTTATCCAATATCATTCAACCATCCATAACAAGATTTATTAGATATATAATTCCTAATTAATTTAATCAATCTCCAATTAAATTAATTACCAACTTTAATCACTTGGATTACCTTAATCCTGCTTACTTAACATTAATTAATTACAACCCAATTAACAAATCATTCTCTAATCATCCATCTTAATTAATCACCCTTGATTAATTATCTTTTAATTACATTAAATAATTAACCTTTATTTACCCCATAGATAAATTAGCCTTAACTATTCACATTAATTTACCTCTAATTAATCACCTTTAATTAATTACATTCGTTCATGATCCTCTAATCACTTCCCTCAATTAATTATCCTTTTAATTAATTACATTTAACAAGTAATCTTTAATTAATCACATTTATTAATTAACCTTAATTAACCTCATTCAGTAATTAACTATCCTTAATCACCTACATTAATTAATCCTTTAATTTATTACTTTAAGTAATTAATCCTTAGTACTTACATTAAGCAATTATCATTTAAGTAATTAATCTCTAATTACTAATTAATTGATCTCCCATTTAGTTAATTAATTAATTTATAACCCTCGATTTTTAATTAATTAATTAATTAATTAATCCTTTGGTTTAATTATACTAATTAATTTTTTCTATAATTAATTAATAATCCTTTATTGTTTAATTAATCCATAATCATTAATTAATAAATTCCTCTTTTATTTACTTAATTTAATTAATCTAAATTTTCCCTATATCTTAATTAAATTCAAGATAATCATTAGACCTATACTTAATATTTGAAACTTGCTCTTGAAAATTTGATAAATATTTGCTTTGAATACTTGTTAATATTGGCTTTGAAACTTTATTCTTCTTTTTTTACTATCCTTATTCCTTTCTTATATTCTTCCTTTACTTCTTTCTATTCCTATTTTCTTTCTTCATTCAAACATATTTACGGCCCAAAACTTTCGGCCATCTTCCACCCTATCCCTTCTTATCCTCTTCCTTCTCATAACCAATCCACTGCTAATACTACCCACCCGATACACGACTATTTGCACATAACTGGTGCACGTGCACACTAGGTCCGATGGCCACCATCGTGACGCCACCATCCAACGTTCCGTCGCCTCCTAAATCGAATCGCTACCTCGTCGGAGCTCCTTGACTCCCCTTCCAAAACTGAGCGTACGATCTAGCCCTGCAAGTAACACGTCCACATAAAACGAAGAACTGCACCTACTCACCATACTTGTTCTGCATGCCACCACCACCAAACGGAAGCCCCTCGTTGCCACCTCCTTAGAGCCAAACCCCCAGTCCTCTGGTCGCTCCTTCCTTCTCAAAATACTCCACGATTTCCCCCATTTCGAAACTTCCTTTAAACCCAAGATTCGATCTCCCAACCAAAACCAAGCCTTGATTCCCAATTTGGCCACGGTCGAGCCCTAAGCTTGGTCCATGCATACCACTTAGTGTCATCGTCCCGCCGCCTCGGCCTCCACCAGTCGACAAATAATTTTTATTTTCAAAAAAAATCATTTTTCAAAATTCTCAATCCCTAGCTCGTTAAAAATCCCCAAATCTTCACTAAAATTCAAATTATTCCATAGTAATCATGCCTATATTCATGATTTTATAATTAAAGCATTTTAATTTCTGTCCAAAACTTAGTCATTTACTATTAATTTATATTTCCCAAAATATACCAATTTATTAATACCTCTAACAATTTTTAATGTGATCTAGAGTCGAAAATACACAAATTTGTAGTTTGTAGCATTTGCAAACTTAATTTGGATTGGGATATAATGAATTTAGAAAGCAGCATACACCTTGTAAGTTTACAGTAAATGGCTATAACAACTTCCAAGCCTATAAATATACTTCAGATTTAAAAAAAAATTAGTTCCTTCACTATTTTTTTCTCTTATGCTCTTATTCCCATTCACTAGACTTTAATAAAAAAAATTCATTTTAAAAAAAAACTTTTACTCACATTTCCTGCAACAGAAGCACTATTTTATGTTTACTATTATCCATGGCAATCATATTCATATACCCAAATTAGAATCCCAAATCAAACAAAGATTCAACCAGTAATTAACCATAGATTAGTAAGAAAACACCTTAGTTAAAGGTTTTACTCACCTGTAGTTTGTTCGAACAGAGAACAACTTGATTATTTTTATTTTTGAAATCTGGAAATTGATCTAATCTTGAAGCTGTAAGCTTGGTTTTGAAATTGCGGTTTGCTCTTGATCTTGCTCTTTGAATTAGGTTCAAGGCTTAATGTTTTGAATTTTATGCTGTTTACAGGTTTGCTCTTTTTTTTAATTTCATGTTTCCAGGTTGTGTTTTTAGAAGAGGAAGAAAGAAGTTTTGAAGTCCAAATATCCTGGTTTCTCACATATTCATTAAAATTCTAAATCAAAAGAAAATTTAGTTGCCCCTTGTTAATTTGTTTACACTTGTTAAATACCTATTTACTTATTAAAAGTTTGTCACAAATAGGTATTTTTATGCCTAGACCCCTTTGTTAAATTTATTTATAAGTTATGTTTTAAAACTTATTATTTTATAAATTACTTAATTTTATATCTACATATGTTTACATCCACATATGTTCTTTGTATTTTACATATGTACTAACTATATCTGTTTCCAAGTATATAAAAGGAAAAGTATTTTTAAATCTTTAATTAAATCTCACCTTATATATTTACAAACCAACCTTATATATATATATATGCATAAAATTTTGAAAGATTTATTTAAAGTTGATTATATATATATATATTAGCTTTGAAAAGATAAATTTTGCCAAATAAATATTTATAAAAGAAGATCATTAAACAAATATTATCAAATGAATATTTATCTAGATATTTATAAGTCAGTATTTATTATAGTTCAAATTCATCTATATACATATTCAGATATATTCTAATTATTAGAATTTCATTTATTAACCCAAATAAAATCAGTATTTCTATTAATTAACTCAGTTAATTATCAATTAACAGATGCCTAAAAATTCGGGTTATCACACTATTAATAATTAAATCTTAAAATATGTCCTAATACAAGGTAAATAATTAATCCAATTGTTTTCCTTCGAAATCCAGTTTTCCATGTTAAACCCAATATCTATATACTAAATTAATTCCAACATTTAATTCTAATTGCAATAAAACCCGTTCATTATATATTTAAATTTCAAACAAATTCTTTTATTTTGATTTACATTCTTGTTATCAAATCAATAATTCCCTTATGAAATTGATTAAAATGAGTTTTCATTTTTTACACTCATCACTCAACAGTTAACGTTTCTTCTTATATCAATTGTAATATTTCAATTACATTAATTCTCTATGTCGTGACTTCAATATAACATCGTGCCCTTTCCCTCCTTTTTTCATTAATTCGTTCGATTTCGTTGAATTGAAAATGAAGGAGGAGGGAAATATGATTTTCGATTCGTAGGAGGGACTGAAAATAAAACAGGCGACTCTCTTTATTTTTTTCCTTCGGTTTTGCTTGTAGTGCGGCCATTTTTTATGTTAAAATATTGAATTTGAGGTTGTGTAATTTAAAAAGAGAAATGGAGGGAGAAAAGAAGTGAAATTGGCGTGTATAAGAAGGGCTACAATGGTTTTTGATAGGAAGGGAAAAAGTGCTGATGTGAAATTGTTTGACTTGACCATATATTAATTAAATTACAAAACGTATCGTTTTACGCTGCTTAAATCTCGAACCCCCATTGAGGCATGCCACTGGACATTTACAATGCTATACCCCTATTCCGAACATAATGGGAAAGGTTTCGAGTCCTAATTCGATCGTATGGAGAAGATAGCATTTTGGACCCAATTATTATATCGAATTTTTGATATAAATTTCAATGCATTTATATTCCGTACGACCAAACGATAGCTCCAAACGCTACAAAATTTGAAATTTGATAATAATACTCTATTACGGATCTAATGGAACTAGTTTTGTCGAATTCCGGTACTATGCCTCGGAAAGCTATTTTTAAATGTCAATTTAAACGATATATTTTCAAAATTATACAAATCCCTTTTAAATTCAATTTTAAAACTTTTATTATCTTCATTATTATCAATATAAATTTTATAAGCCTTTAAATTATTTTGAACAAGCTTAAAACTCCAGATTCAATATTTTACCCAATTTTCAATTATTAAATTCCATAATTAAATTATCAAAAAATAGTTATATTTGAAATTCAAGTTAAAAATTAATTTTAAATATTTAAAATAAATTAAATATTCTAGTTTCAAATATCCAAAATTCTGGGTCGTTACAATATGAATGAATGAGAATTAAAATTTTGTAAGTAATGAACGTGAATTAAAGAAAAATCATTGTATGAAAAAAAAATATGAACAATAAATGATGCGAAAAAAATTAATAGAATAAACTTAAAGTATGTGTTGAATTCTTTGTTTGTTTTGGCTTATGGGACTTTGGGAAGTGATACTTTAAATATTTAAAATGTATAAATAATCTATTAAGTTATCTAAGACTATTGAGTGTATGGTATACTTAGTAGTTTATTTATCACTCTATACGATTAAAAGTTTCTGAACTTGAATAAACCACTTGTTTTGGTTGCTATGGATGGATGGTTGATTTCTTTGATTTGCATGTGATGATTTTATGGTTTTGTTTGCAAGTGCTATTGTTATATTGTGTTGATTTGTGGTTATAAATTGAAACAATGTAAATATTTCTCTTTTTCATAAAATATAACTCTTTTGGATTACATAAGTGAAATACAGGTTATGGAAGCAATTGCTATTGCTTTTGGTTTCATAAATAAGCGTTGTTTGCCTGGCAAATATGTACATTTTCGGATTACGGTTTTGTAGCGATATTATGTTGTTTTTCCCATTGTTTGGGATATATTATTTTGAAACATGTGATATATATTGTTATTATTGATATTATTATTTCTCTCTGACCTCTCCGTACAAATGAGACTGTACTGAAATTTTCTGTGAATTTTGGACTTAGAAAAATTTTATGAGATGTTTTTCTAACTTTTATTGACTTAATTGTAAAAGGATTTAATTATTTATAAATTGATATATTTTATTTAAATTATTTAACTATATAAATTAATTGTTTATAAATTTAATATTTTGAATAAGATGTATTAATTTCTTGATTGCTTCTTTCCCTTTTCGAGGACGAAAAGTCTTAAGTGGAGGAGAGTGTAACGACACGTAATTTTCGATAATTAAAAATAGTTAATTTAATAAGATTATGAAATTTAATGTTGTAAGAAATAAAATTTATGATATAGGAATGGGAAAACTAACTAGAATGAAGCTCAATAATGTAAATTAATGTAATAGATAGCTATTTGAATGTAATCTCAAGTAATTTCAATAACTGTAAGTTATAATGGTTATAAATTTAAAATAAGGAAATAAATTTAAATATTATATTAATTGATGAAATAATATGTAATAAATTGAAATTGGATGAAAATTTATTGTGTTAGTAGTTATAATGTAACGACCCATAAATTTTAACTGTTTTTAATAACGTAATTAAATTGAATTTTGATGAAAATTTTAAATAATAAAATTTTGAAATAAAAATTTAATATTTGGAATACGTCTCCTTAAACATAGTAAATGGTAAATTTTCATCAGATAATATGAAAGTTTATTTACTTGTGTAATTTTATTCAATTCAAATCAGTTAATATTTGATGATAATAAAATATTTTTCAAACTTGAATATTTTATATAGAAAATTTGTAAATCATCTTCTGATTGAGATGACATATTTCCTTTCATCAAATTTGAACTATTATTGCTCCGTTTATCTTAATTCCGGCATTTTTGCCGCATTTTCCGTACCGATTATCGACTTTTGATCGAATAATCGTATCGCTGATATCTGTATACCGTTTTGATCGTCTCGTCATGCTGATTTCAACAGTATATTCATTTCTGTATTTCAGTGTCCGGTATGCGATGGAAGCCGCGAAACGGTTAACTGTATCGTTAGAAATATCAATAGAAATCAGTCATTAATATTTTTAGTTTGGACCTTTACATTTCACCTCTTCAAATTTTTATGCTATTCCATTTATATTTCTTGTTCGTTCATTTCTTTGAGGCTCTCCTTTTCTTTCGTCCCTCTGGTTCATATCCTTCTCTTTTGTTTTCGTTTTGAAAGAAATATTACATTTCATGATATAAAAATTACACATAGTTTGGTTTGGATTATGTTGCTCTAGCTACCTTTACACGTACCTAAGAATTATTTCAAGTGATCTGTTTGCAAACCGTGTTGCCCTGTTCAATGCAAAAACCCTTTCACCTGTACCATAAAGTAGCCGCACCTCTTAAAAAAACATCTCTAATCGCCAACCACTTTTCTTCGGTCAACCTCACTGCCCCACCTGTCCGCATCATAACAGCCATCAACCTAAGCTACCGCAACCTCCACCGGTAAACTATGAGTAGCCTCCTCTTTTTAAATGAATACATTTTCTTCGTACTCTTAATCTGATAGTTTATAATATGTTAGTTATATGTGATAAGTTTATATACGTCGTATGTGACAGGCCATATATATATATATGTTAGTTATCTCTGTTTTTTATATGATCTGTTTGACTTAGCCTATATGTATTTTTTTAAAAACAAGTTATAGTGATTTTAAAATGTTGACTCTCTAAATATAATATGTATAAATGTACATATATCTTTTCAAAGTTTCTTACATATTTTATTTTGAATCTAGTTATATAAGTTTTGTTGTAAACACGTTTGTTTTTATATGTGTTTATATGTTTAGCTTCAACCGTACTATCTATATACATATACTTGTTGTATAAAATCTAGTTACTGTATATATTTGTTTTGATATAACTATTATATATATATTTATACATATGTTGTTTTTCAAGGGTACATTAGTGGTTGGCTTCCAAATATATACACACGCCTTAGAAATATAAAATGTAAATTTTGGTTTATATATATATATAGTATATAAGTTATATTATAAGTTGGGTTTGTTTTGCTGTTCTGGAGATAAGCTGGCTTGTTTATATTTTTCTACTTACAGCTTCAACAGCTTTGGATGAATACATAATATGTGTGGGTTTATATAATGCTGTTACAGTTTATTTTATATATTAATTAACATGTTTAAATAAATATGTATAACGATTTTGTTATATTTTAAGTATAGTTAGTTATAATATATAGTGTTATATTCCAGTTTTATATTTTAAGGTATATATGTACGTATATAACGTATGTTATATGATCTGTCAATATAAGTTGGTTTAATTAGTATAATATATATATCTGTTATTTTATATATTGATTTTTGAATTTTAATACAATCGTATATACACAGTGGTGACAACATTTTATATGGTTTGAAACCGTACATATATTGTCGTGTCAATATTATCTTATACATAAATGATACTCTATATGTACATATATGATAGTCTATATGTACATAAATGATAGTCCATATGTACATAAATGATAGTCTATATGTACATAAATGATAGTCTATATTGTTGTGTCAATATTATCTTGTACATATTTTGATTTTTACAAGTATATATATAACATTGATCTAAAAATGTGTGTGTATTTTTAAATTGAATATCTGGTTTAAGGAAAATTTTATTATAATATACATCTCGTTTAAATTTTATCAAACAAATTTTTATGTGTTCTCATCGATTTCTATTAACAGCCTTATAGTCAATTCGTGCCAATCTAGCTTTATTCTGGGATTCGTGCTTGTATTTCAACTTCATTGTCTATCTTCTAACCTTGAAAGGTGAGTAATCACTCACGATTACTGTTCTAATATTTATTAAATTTGATTTCAATTGAAACAACAATAGAAATATGCTACTGTTATATATTTACATTGCTATATACATGTTGTTATCTGTATCTGTTCACCTATGACATCTGACACCATTATCTGTTATTTATATTGGTGATATATGCTTGTTATATTTTTATCACTCTGCAAGTTCCCTGTTAGTATAGAATTCACTATGGGTTGAAATGATACATACCCGAACGATCTATAGAATAGGAGAAAATCGTTACGGGTTGAAATGATAAACCCAAGCGATTTTCAGTTGAATTGAATTTGGGATTGCAGGTTGAAATGATAGACCCAAGCGATTTTCAGTTGAATTGAATTTGGGATTGCAGATTTAAATGATATACATCCATATTTAAATTGCGGATTGAAACGGTAAATATTCATATCACTTGGCCATAGGATAGAAAATTATATACAGACACCGTTGGTATATATATATATATATATATATAGATATTTTGAAAATTTTTTCTATGGTTTTGGAAAGAAATATATGGTTTTATATGCGTATTGATTTTTGATATTATATAAATATATTATTTTATATATAGTTAAATTCTTGATTTTAAGCTACACATATATTTGTTTTGCTATAAAATAAGTTTAATAGTGAAAGTTTGATTTTATTAAAATATAATATGGTTAATTATTTATTTAAATTATATTTTTATATAGAGTTTAAAATGATTTTAATAAATTAAGGCCGAGAAGATGGATTTTGAAATTTATTTGAAATTGTATTTAATTAAGTATTATATTTAATTAAAATCAATTTGGGACTTATTGAATTTGAGATTTTTAAAGGATATGATTTTATAACTTGAGGTTGGTTTAAAGTGATTAATGAATATTTCAAGTTTGATTTTTATTCAAAGGATATTGGATTTATTAAGTGAATATTAAAATGAATTTGAGGTATATGAAGTTATCAAATTTAATTTTGAAAATGTGGAATATTTAAAGCTTTGAAATATATTTAAATTAAAATGGTTTATTGTGGTTCAAATTAGTATTTGAAATCGATATAATTTGAAATGGGTTAATTGAATTGGAATTGAAGTTGATGATTTGAGATTTGATTTAAATTTGAATTTTTGAATACGAGTTGATTTGGAATTGACTTGTGAAATTTAAGGAAGCTATTTTATTATATGATTTTAAATTATATTTAAAATTATTCATGTATTTTAGTTTATAAATTATTTTTGATATAAACCATTTTAATATAAACCATTTTAAAACTATTTTAACTTATAACTCTTTTGTACAAACTATTTTACTTTATAAGCTATATTATTATATATACTATTTTAATATCTAAACCGTTGAAGTGGTGGAAGTTATGTTTTTAAAGTTATGAATTTCAAAATATTATGCTGTGAAAGTGTTATAATTTTAAGTGTTTAGTTTCAAAAGTATTATAACTTTGAAAGTGCCATGATTTTTGGAAATGGTATTATATTCGATTTTTGAAATGGAAATAATATTTTAGTTTTGAAGTATATACTATTTTGAAATGACCGCGGTGTTATAATAACGATTGGTTGTTAAAGAGACCGGGATCAGAAGTTGTCATACTCTCCACCAACTATGAAAAATACTTTAACAACCTTGTACGCGGTGGAGATTCGAGAATGAAGTAGGATGGTGGCGACGATCCTATATGAGGTATATACATGGACCCGACTCCCATGAATTGACATAAGGTGGCTAAAGTAGGAGCAATCGATGGGCTAATGAGGTAGCTCCTCTGATCGGACACACTCCTTCGATACCATTCTATTACTTTGTGATTGATTGGGTGCACCTTTGATTTTTTTTGGGAGTGTGGCTCGAGGTAGGCGGTAGTGGCTGCTACGCGTTACCATCGGTCCGAAAGTGCAATTGGTATATCTACTCTGGCATTGCCTAATTGTGCCATGTCACCTATCCTAGCGTGCCTTATACGAGTTTGATTTGTGTCGTACCTATGGAGTATCCTATGGTGGCTTTCCGATCAGGAGGGACTACCGTACTGTATAGACTATTGGCACTATAAAATGTGTTAAGGGGGATATGAGTAACGCCTTAACCCTATATTTAAATATATTATACTTTACTTTAGACATTATTACAATAGCGTATATTACTACATAGTAGATAGTTTAATGGATCCTTAGAGGATGGTTATCCCAAACATCCTTTGAGTTACTTGTATTTCAGTTGTTATTTCACTTGAGTTGGATTTATTGATATAAGAATGTTAATCCTGACTCCAGTGTTTTGTGTTTTGCTTTACGCTCAGGTCAGACTGAGTGATATAGCTTTTGAGACTCACCTTTGGAGTTGGAGCTTCACTTGGAGATCCAGCTATCTATCCAACTTTCAGATATTCGGTTGATTCTAGTGTTGTATTCTGATCTTGTATTTGACTATTGTATTTGAGATTTCTATTGTATCTTATTTGACTCTGTTATATATATGTAGTAGCTTCATGAACTACTATTCTGTGTTTGTGATTCTGTGATTATTTTATTTATTGTATATGCTGAGTTTTGCCAAATATAAATTAACAATCTGGTATTTTGAACAATTCAAATCTGGCATGTGTGGATGCGAATGGTTGAAAATATTGGGTCGTTACATATAACATTTGTGTGTAGATAAAAAACTTGTAAATGCGATTAAATTAAGTAAAAGGTAACAATTGTTATTTGTTACCTATTTATTTAATATGTTGAATTAAGTTGGAAATGAATTACAATTAAATGTAATTAAATATTACGTTAATATGAGTTAAGACGATAACTGTAATACGTAAAGGTAATATAATGTACAGAAATGTCAATTATATTCTTAAGGCAACAATTTATTTAATAAAAAGAGTGAAACTAAGATAAATGGATTTAATGGACTTTAAATTATAATTAATGTGAAAATCGAAAAAAATTCAATATAATTGGAATATTGCAATAATGGTAGATTTTGGTGCAATAAGATATAAACCAGTATTAAATATGTCCATAAAGTAATGATTGGTTAAATAAAAAGGCTGAAACAAAATTAAATCAATTTACTGGAATTAATTAAATCACTTGAATTTATTGCTGTTGAAACTGAACATTGTAAATAGTGTAATATTCAACATTGAATTGATATGGAAACCTGTTTTAAAAAGATTATAAGTTACTAAGTAATCAAAATGATAAAAAAATTTAGTTATAAAATTTGAATTGAAAAAGTGATTTAAGTAATTTAATATTAATTTATTTAATTAATGCGAAAGTAGTCATTTTGGCCACTATCTCGGGTTTCGATGAAACCATTTTTATCAGATCCGTAAAAGTGAATTATTGTAGGATTTCAAGTTTCATAGCGATCGGACTTGTCGTTTGATCGTAAAATCTCGAAACACATGGAAATTAATTTAATTAAAATCAATTTAAAATAAGCTGATTTTTAAAGCTAACTTCTTCATATGATGAAATTAGGACTTGAAACCTGTTCCATTGAGTTTAGAAATATCAAAAACATTTATTTTGATATGTGGGATGACCTATTTTCTTTTCGGGTACGAAACGGGTTTTCTGGGTCGCGTGGTCGTTTCGATCAATCCAATCTTGTCCATTTATTTCTAATTTAGATCTGCCCATATATAGGTTGTTATAAACCCTAATTGTTTCTCATTTCTTAATTCAGTACGTACAATTCTAAGTGATCATCTCCTCCTCTTTTTAATAGCAGAAAAATATTCCAATTTCAAAACCCTATTCTAATTTCATATTCAATTTCAAAATCAAACTCCTCCAAACCTTATCATATTATATACCAATTCGATGCTCTCAACGAGCGCAATTCAGATCTGCAGTTAGTTTTTATATTTGGGTTTCTGTATGGCTTGAAATTGGTGATTAAATCTCGGCCGTTCATCGTGTCGTGATCAACTTTGTCCGAACGTCGAATCGCGGGTACTTCCATGTAGAGATGGACGAGTGGAGCGCATCAATATAGTTTTTCAACGATTTAATGGCTGGATCGTTGTGGAAAATTCACTTAGGGTTTATGAAAGGGGTGCGGCGGATGCATCCTTTTCCAATGACGTTAGCCTTCGTGAGGACGTTTTAAGTGTGGCGGAGGTCGTGAGGTGGCACGCGCCTCAGACTGGGAGCGGCGGCGTATGGTTGGCCATGTGGTGGTGTGTGTTTGTACGATGGGGTGACGGCTACGTCAGGATGCGATGCCATGTACAGTAGAGGAGATTAGGTTTGCGCGTACTGATTGGTGACATAGTAAGGGTGTTATTTGTTAATTAAAAAAAAAAAAAGTTTAAAACGTTCTAACTCGAGTATCTCTTACATATTAACTCGGTTTTGGACGCGGTCTGTTTCGCTGGGATCGTATCGAAATTTCAGACATTTTGTAATTAGTTTGGACGAATTCTGAGACTGTTGAATTTTGGGCCTTATTTTGGATTTCAAATCGATTTGAAATAAAAGGTGAGTGTTTTAACCTACCCACAACTACTAAATTATTTTATGTTAGTTAAATTGAATTTATGATGTGATTTGGAATTGATTGGTTGATGTTTGGTATATTTAGATTGTCATTCTAGTTAAACTTAACTTTCATTGCATTTAATCATCGTTTAATTTAATATTAAATTTAATTGTCAGTTTAATACATGTTAACGATAATCAGTTATCTATTGATGCTTATTAGTTGATTTGGGTGATGATTGTGATGTATGTTTAATTGTTGATATTGGATGATTTGATGTTATATTTATATTGTTATAACACTGCAACTTCCCTTAGTTATTGTTAGAAAATCCCTATGGGTTGAAATGATACATACCTGAAGGATCATATAGAATAGGAGAAAATTATTATGTGTTGAAATGATAAACCCAAGCTATTTTCATTAATATGGAATTTGGTATTGCGGGTTGAAATAATATATACCCGTAAAGTTAAATTTTTGCGGATTGAAATGATAAATATCCGTATCACTTAACTATAAGGTAGAAAATTGTATACTGACACCGGATTGGTTAAATTAAACGATTTTATAACCTTAATTATCACTTGACCATAGGGTAGAAAATTGTATAAAGACAACAGATCGGTTAAATTAAATGATTTTATAACCCTTAAATCTTGATTTGGATTAAATGACATTTTGAAGGAAATTGATTTATATAATTGAATTACTTTGAAAATCCAAGTTTGAAGGTTGGAATTGGAAATTGGTTTAAATCGAAATTCTAAAGTACCTTAAATCTATTTAATCTATTCAACCTATTTTAATCTATTTTAAACTATTTTAATTTATTTTTAATTATGTTAATCTATTTTAATCTATTTAAACTATATTAATCTACTTTAATATATTTTAAACTATATTAATCCATTTTAATCTATTTTAAACTATATTAAACTATTTTAATCTATTTTAAATTATATTAATCTATTTTAATCTATTTAAACTATATTAATCCATTTTGATCTATTCTAAACTATATTAAACTATTTTAATCTATTTTAAATTATATTAATATATTTTAATCTATTTAAACTATATAATCCATTTTAATCTATTTTAAACTATATAAATCTATTTTAATCTATTTTAAACTATTTTTAAAACTGTTTAAACTGTCTAAACTTTCTTCTGAAATTCAGGTTTTATAAAGTGAAAGTTTTATATTTAAATTCTTGATTTTTAAATAGAATACGATTAAATGATGTTATAACATAAGTGGGGATTTAAATGACATATCTGAGGAATATGATGATTTTAAATGAGAATTTAGTCTATTTTTGGAAATAAGAATTCGAAAGTGATATGATTTCAAATCTGATATAATTTCAAAAGTAAATATTATTTCGAAAATGAAATGGTTTTGAGAATACGATATTTTGATATAAATTATAAATCAGTTTTGGAAATGTAAAAGAACTATTCGGTATGAAATAAGCGTTTGGTTGTTAAAGAGACCGAGATCAGATATTATCATACTCTTTACCAATACCAAAAACCACTTTAACAATTGTGTACATGGTAGAGATTCCAAGTATGATGGTTTGGTAAACGATTCTATATGAGGTATTTATATGACCCTAACTCCCGTGAGTCATCTTAGATGTGACTAAAACAAGAGCTATACCGGGCCAACTGAGGTTATTCCTCCTATCGGACGCATTTCTTCGATACTATATTTTGACTTTGTGATTGATTTGGTGGCCACCCCTTGATTGGATTATAGGAGTGTATTCTGAGATGGACGGTAGTAGCTGCTATGCGTTACCACCATTCCGGTTCTGCAAAACGATAGAGTCCTACCTGGATTGCCTCGAGTGGCGTGTTCACATGCCGTATTGCGCCTTCTAGGAGTTTGGTTTGTACCATACCTATGGAGTGCCCTTTGATAACCCTCAAGTTTACGAAGGAATTACGATACTTATAGACCGTAGGAATATATAAAAATGTGTTAAAGGGGATATGGGTAACGCCTTAACGCTATTTTGATACTTTATTTTACTGTAGACACTATTATAATAGCGTATTGTACTATGCATGTAGATAATTTAACGGATCCTCAGGAGATGTAAATCCCGAACATCTCTTAAGCTATTGCACTTACTTTAGACACTGGATAGAAGATGTCAAACCCCGTAAACATCTCCGATGCCGTAACACTCATTTTTATTTACTGTAGATTTGACTTACATAAGATCTTTTAGTTATGACTTGAGTGTTTTGTCTTTTCAATTCGTTAGGGTCAGTCAGTCTGAGCTTTTCAGTGCATCGAAGACTACTTTAGATGACAAAGACGAAGATTTAGTACTATTATTGTTTATTTAATTTATTCCACTACATCATGTTGTCCACTACATTATTTATTTATTCCTGTTATGTGTAACTCTGATTTTGTGTTGTAAAAGAATAATCAAATGTTATTTGTAGACAACATCATGAACTATTTATCTGATTATTATATTTTGTCATTTTGCTGCGAGATTCCATCTTTGTTTTTTTTCTTTTTTTCCTTTCTTTTTCTTGTTTACACCATAACAATCCTCTCTTTTGAATGGTTTGAGTTTGACATATGAGGCATATTGTCGATTTAAACTGTCAAAAAAGGCGGGAAGTTACAACCATGAATTTATAACTTCAATTTATTAAGTGATAATTATTCACTTTGTTTATAAACACTGTTTTATAAATCCCATGGTTTTCAATTCTAGCTTATAACGGTTTCACATCACTTAAATCCATTATAAATTTATTTCTAAGTTTTATAAATTAACTTCTTAAATAACCCAACCATATTCCAAAAACAACAAGATCTCGATTTTACTTCCATTCCGTAATTCAGAAATCTTATTTAAGATCCAGAATAACCAATTTTATATTTATTCCAATTTCCTTTTTCATTTTCCCAACTATTTAAATATCGATTTTTAAACCCCTTTTTCATTTTTAAACACATATCACTTGAGTTTATTGTTTAAAATTCTTTATATACATTAATTTAAAATCTCTATTTAAAATTATTTCATGAAGTAATTAACTATAAATTTAAAAATCAAATTATTGATTTTTATCCAAACAATACCTCTTTAATTAATTCCAAACTCAATATTATATTTCACGTTATAGGTCATCCGCTATTATGTGAGGCTCATAGGGTCTCATCCGCTAATATATGCAGAAAGAATCAATCCAACTACTAATATATATACTACTATAAAAAATATCATATTCAACTGATAATAATTTATCAATTCAACCAATCAATCAATAATTAATTTTAACTATTTAAAATTAATGCCAATCATCCAAATGAGTGAGATTTACTCACATAGTTTCAGTTGCCGCTCTTGTGTTCTGGTCCGTCTAAAATCAAACAGGCGTTTGATTTTAGCATGAATTTCCATGAGCTCCGATCTTGTCCAATTCAGTTCCATATCATAGCTCTCATAGGTACGAATGTCGTGAAATTTGTTTCGTTCCAATCAGATCTAATACGAATAAGCTATCAAATTTAAATGTAAAATATTTTAAATTAAAATTAAATTCACTAATCTCTTTATACTAAACTAATTACCCAAGAAAAATATGTTCAACCCATCCCCCTTTTTTTTCCTTTATTTCGGCCCAGCCCATCAAGATATCTTCTTCCCAGCTTCCTTTCTTTAATTCACATGTAATGAGACAACCCACTATGCATGGGTGCACATGCCTCCAATCATCATCCCTTCCCCAAAATCGACGTCTGACATCACTGATCCTCTTCTCATCTCTCTCTCCACTACCTCGTACAACAAACAATGCTCCCCATTACCCCGTACCACATACAACACTCTGAACCACCGTTCCAAAATGCGAAGAGCAAAACCCCTTCCCTTATTTCTTACTTTCGCCTGTACATACGTGTACATGCACGTCCGTGCACCAAGCACGCCGCTTCACCCATCGATACCCTACACTGACCCCACCATCCTCCTTATCATCAAAAACCGCACCTCCTCATCCTAGTGAACGCCGACTCGACCCATCATCGGAAAATGCGACAAAATCCCATCCCTCCTTTACTATAGCAAATGTCACAACAGCCACTAGATGACTGAACCACCCCAATTTATGACCACGCGTGCGCCTTAACGTCCTTAACTCGAAATCACCCTTTAATCCATCCATCTCCTCCCCTACCGCGAGCCACGATGAACCCTAGATGAAATTGTTGTTCAATCATCCTCTCGAGTTCACTAATCCATCGCAACACCCAATAAATTGCATACCAGATCGAAGAGGATGGAAAAAACATGAATCTACAAATTTGTTTGGCAATTTTTCATTTCGTCTAATGTGAGAAAAAGATTTTTGAAGCAACTATTCTTTTTCTTTCTTTGTATACAGTTGTGTGCATTATAAAAGGAGGGGTTGCATGTATTTTAAAAGAAAAAAGAGAGGGATGCGATTTTGAAAGGAACAGTGACCGGGGAAGGAAAGAAAAGAAGTTGACAAGAAGGGTTGACTATTAAATATATTAATTAATTAAAAGGAACAGTGACCGGTGAAGGATTGACAAGAGGTATGTGCCGCTAGGCGTTTATAATGTTATACCCCTATTTCGAATGCAATGGAAAAGGTTTCGAGTCCTAATTCGATCGATTGTAGAAGATAGCTTTTTGGACTCAATTAATATACTGAATTTTCAATATTAAATTCAACACGTTTCTATCCCGTACGACCAAACGATAACTCCAAATATTACGAAATTTGAAATCCGATAATAATACACTATTACGAATCCAATGGAACTAGTTTTGTAGAATTCGAGGCTGTTCCCCTGAAGGCTATTTTTCTCGTTAATTTTAAACAAGATATTTTTATAATCGAGTAAATCGCTTTTAAATCCAATTTAATTTTTTTAATCTTCATTCTTACTAATAGAAATTTATAAATATTTAAATTATTTTTATCAGGCTAAAAAACCAAAATTTCACTATTTAACCAAATTTCCATTTATTAAACTCAATAATTAAATTATCCAAAAATCATTATATTTGAAGATTAAATTTAAAAATTAAATTTTTAAATATTTAAAATCAATTAAATATTCCAATTTCAAATAACCAAAATTCTAGGTCATTACATCCCTCACCCTTAAAAGAATTTCGTCCTCGAAATTGCCAAGGCAAGAAGAATAGTCTGTAAACCAATTTAACTATTTCCCAGAACCAATCAGTTGTAGAAACTTCCCAAAATCAATTTATTGAAATCATATTATCACCTTTACTAATTTTCAAATTCATCCATAGATTCCAAATACTATTATTTACTTAACCATTTCAAGTTATAATCCAACATTAAATTTCAGTTATTAAAAAATTTCTTACAAATTTTCTTACTCCTAAAATTTTCAAAATATTTCGCCAGTGCTTCTTTTGCACGGCCAGATCCAAACAACTACAAATCGTCACTACATGATCAAACCATCCAAATAAAACAAAACCCAAGTGGCACAATCATAAAATCATCTATCAATCCACAATTTAAACACATACCTTTTTGTCGGCAATCCAATTTGCTTTTGATATCGAAGACATCAATTTTGTTCTTGCTTTTATATACCTATATCTTGTTTACCAATAATATCCAATCATATAATTCAAAATCATTTTATTTTGCAAATTTCAAACTTTCAATATTTGCTTTACTAAAACCGTATGATGTACATATATCATTCGTACGCAATATCAAATCTGATCGCTCACTCGACCGTACAATTTCACTTCCGAACTAGTATCTTTCATTCGAACCTCTAGTATGGACTCGGATCTGGTTCCTTGATCAAAAACCGTCATTCTCCTTGCATAGCCATATACTATGATCAAGAATCCCAGAATCAATCAAAAATCCATATCTAGGGTTCGCCGTCGAGAATCAAGTGAAAAATCCAAACTCGGATCGATATACATTATCTCGAAATTCTGTGCTCGAATCTGGATCAAACCATCATGCAAAATAAATAATATACGCACAACTTACATATTATTTCAATTGATTCTTAGCTATATCAAATTCTTTTTATTCGCACGCATTTTACTTATAATCAATCATCCATAATTATTATTCTCATTGCTTTATTCACATTCGTTATTCACTTAGTATATCCTACCCAAACTGTATCATTTAAGAATTAATCCACATTCATTTCATTTTTAACCAATTATCAACATTCACTATTTTCTTGGTACATTTCTTTAATACCAATAAGAACTTTACCATCAATTTTCTTAAGTCCATTATAACATTTTATACAAATGTTCTTAGATTTATTTCCGCTTCACCACTTAAGCTTATATCCATTCTATTCAAATTCAATTTCCAATTCCATTTAACTTACTAATTAACCTAATTAGTTCATCCACAAATTTGTTTCCAATCTTAATAAATTGTATTTTCAACAATTTCTTCATTCAGCCTGACTTAGGCTAAATTTCAAAATTCACCTTATATTTAACTTAAGTTAAGTTTAATTCCATTCCAAAATCAAATTTTAAATTTCATAAGTCATCAAACTTATTTACATTCTATTCACTAATTTTCTTTCAATTCACTATATTTAATTAGTTTACTTTACTAATTTATTCCATTATCACACCCACATTCATTTAACTCTTCTTACGTTAAATTCATTCTCCATTTTCACATTCAAATTTATCCACTCTATTTAACTTACCTTAAGATAAGATTCATTTCAATTTTTCTTTCCAGATTTTATAAGTTCAATCTTATTTTCTTATATTTCCAACAAACATAGAAATCAAAATCCGAGAGTTTTAAACATTTTTGGTTCTAAGTATTTCAAATCATTTTAAAAATCATATATACTTATACACAAAATTCCACTAATATAGCAAATCATACCTTTGAATCCCAAATCAAATCAATTTTACCAATACAAAAACTTCAATTGGTAGCAATTATTCACTTGGAAACTCGAAAATGAACATCGATGATGCTGCAGTCATCACCGAAATTATTTTTTCAACGACCGAAGTGAATTCAGTGCTTTACTCCTTTAAAATTCCTTTTATATATTTTCAATTCCAAAATATTCTCTATATAATATCACTATTATTTCCTAAGACTTTGAAAAACATTTCAAAACCAACAGGAATTAAATTTCATAATTCCCAGCCTTCAAACCTTTTAACAAATCATATTTAAATATACTCCTGCAATTTCATTTCATTTCAAATTATAAATCACATTTACAAAATCACATTTACATAATTCCATTTCGTTATACAAAATTATTTCTAATTGTTGGCTATAATATCAAATTTACTCACCATAACAAAAAGTGAAAATGGTTTAATATTATCATTTCCTAACAACCAAGCACACCATATACATAACTATAATAATTCATGAAAAATTATTTATTTCATAAAAATAATATGGGTAAAGTTATTTCATTTCCCTTATTTCAAAACAATATTATGTCGAGTTGCTTTTTTCAAGTGTTTAGAGGTCCCTATCAATAATGTTAATTACTCGTATTGACCAGAATCCATAAGCCACTAAATAGATCAATTAACACAACATAAAACAATTTTATATTTACTAACAAATACGCGCTTATATCTATTAATACACTCAAACCCATTACAGGGTGCTATTGATCCTTTCTCTAATGAGTTACCCCATCAAAGCCAAGGTTCTCGCATAACCTTCAGCTCTGATACCAAATGTCATGAACCGGATTTTCGACCCTCGAAAATCGACATCAATACGTCCACTATATAGCAAGCCAAGCAATCGAGTGCCGAAAATACCACATCGTTAGGGGAAAAGAAGAAAGAGGTAGAAGAAGAAACAAAAACAACACAAAATTTCACAATCGTAGCGGAGCAATATATAATAGATAATAACATGTCTTAATACAAGATGAACTGTAACTGTTATTTACACATTACATCATCAGAATACAACACATCAATAACTCAATGCTGGACAATTATAATAACTTGTCCACACAGGTGTTGAATATGCAACATACAATACACAAACTGAATAAAATCAAATACGTGTAATACGTCTTCGTCATCCAACTCATCTCCGGAGCTCCACAGCATCCTATCCTGTATCTGTAATACTTGGTCTGACCCAAGTATTATAATAAAATAACATCCAGTCAGTATGAAAAACCAGCATGAGCAAACACACTCAATTTGAATTATTAAAGTTATCAAAATCCTTTGAAAAACAAAGGTATCTTGTAAGACCACGCCATACATAAACACGACAGGTTTTTACCTTACGATGACCAAACCATTTTATATCAAAATTATTTGATATTATAATAGTGTCTTAAGTACAAATACTTATCCAAATAGCCGAAAATATTACATCAATTAAATTCCAGCTTACTAGGCTTACAACTAAAACTGTAAAGGCACATATTGGAGAATGGATTCCATACAAATGACTAGGCACTGGGGTACCACCTATCATAGTGCACATTTAGAAAAATGTACCAAGGACCTAGCTGAGATCCCCTATAACACAAGACCGGACTGCCCTTAACCTGGATAGTTACGAATATGCTATCACCCTGGGTGTTCCCACCCTTACCGAGTTCTTCAACTCATCATAGTAATAATATGTGAGGGTATCTAGAAAGGTGATAAACATAACCTAATTGGGTGTGACCCACTTAGCCTTGCTGCATCTCCCTTAATTTTCAGTCATTCCTGGTTGAAGAGGCTTGAGGCTACGATTACCTTTTAAGGAACTTATACTTGGAATGCTCATTGTCCTCCAATAACAATGTACTGATAACATTGATCCATTCAAGTCCATTCTGGGTTTAAACGAAACTGAAGGCACTATTCCTACTACTTTCATTTTGGAATCATCCTCGGTATTAGTAACGATTAGCCCTTGCACTTCAATGCTCCATCTTCGATTCCATGCCCTTGTCTTCACTTCAAAAACATATTCGCTGGATCGAAGTGGTTTTCGGATAACCTACTCGATCCTGGTCACCTCAAAACAGCGTTCGATATTTCCAGTAAACTCAACCCCGAGTCTTTAAGAAATAAACAGATGAAAATAAGATTGGAGATCACTTCCTAACTGTTAGTGGATGGATTTCCTTATCATCGTCCGGGAAGAACGAAATGAGTTTATACGTACAGTATAGCACCTTCCGACGGTAACTGTACCACATAATTACCGTGTTTCTTCTACATATTCCCAAAGTTATGTTTTGGGTCCAGATTTGATAGTCGGTTATTTAACCATCAAATAAACAATCGTTCAACCAAAGATTTCATCTCCTACAGAAATCACTACGTCTTATTTAATTTAATTTTATTAAATTAAATGTTTTAATCAAAAGATATGTACTTATCTTATCGTAGTAAGTATGTTCACTAACCATTCTTTTCAAAATATTTAAAAACTTTTTAAAATAAATACGGAAAGTACCACGCAGTATCCTCCATGGATTCAAAGTTTAATGATTATGTCTCTATCCTAGAGAAATCCAAACTTAACTACATGCAGTCCTCGCCTCTGATTTTGCAATGAAAGCATACCATTATTTTCAGAAAATTTTATTTAATAACTTTTTCAAAATAATACTTATAAAATTTCTATATAGATTCCCAAGATAAACTTAGGCAAAAACTCTTTAATAAAAGTTACTATATAAACAATGTTAGCATTAATTAATTTATCCTTTAAAATAATAATACTGACTAATTTCTAAATAATAATAAATCATCAACAAATCATTACAAGGTAACTTAATTAATAATTAAATATACTTTAAACAATTCAAAATAACTAAATAATTAATTTTCTGTAATATTTTTAAGCACTTTTTAAATTACCAAGATAATAATTAAAAATACTCCTTTGAAAAAAACCCAACTTCTCAATAAAAATATACTTTTTTCAATTCCTGTATAACCAATCTAATACTTATAAATCTCTCTCTCAATTTATCACTAAAAAATTCACGTTTTCTATTTCATAAATCCATTTTTCGCATTTTCAAAAGAAAAATCTATCTTTTCTTTTTAAACTGATTTACTCACCCCATAATAAATTTTCACCGTGAATTTATAACTTCAATTTATCAAGTGATAATTATTCACTTTATTTATAAACACTGTTATATAAATCCCATAGTTTTCAATTCTAGTTTACAACGGTTTCACATCACTTAAATCATTATAAATTTATTTCTATGTTAAATTCCATTTGTAAATTAGTTCCTTAAATTGAATTCCATTTATAAATTAACTTCTTAAATAGCCCAACTATATCCCACAAACAACCAAATCTCGATTTTACTCCCATTCCGTAATTCAAAAATCTTATTTAAGATCTAGAATAACCAATTTTATATTTATTTCCAATTTCCCTTTTCAATTTCCCAACTATTTAAATATCGATTTTTAAACCCATTTTTCCTTTTTAAACACATATCACTTGAGTTTATTGTTTAAAATCCTTATATACACTAACTCAAAATCTCTATTTAAAATTATTTCATGAAATAATCAATTATAAATTTAACATTTAAATTATTGATTTTTATCCAAACAATACCTCTTTAATTAATTCCAAACTCAATATTATATTTCACGTCTAAAATTCCCTTTTAGTTCCTTTACACATTCACAATAATACTTATGGTATTTTGAAATACCAAAATCTAGGCCAGTATTACTGTAGCATCCAACAAATTCAAACCACACTATAATCTACCACAGATTATTCAAGCCGATCATATATCAATACATATGAAATTAATGCAGCATTTTTGACGAATCCAGTTGGATCCTTTAACCTGTTTCTCAGCATCCACATATGTAAATACAACATAAAAATACCAACCCCATTTTGAGGTGGAATATCGTGGAACATAGGTCATCCGCTATTATGTGAGGCTCATAGGGTCTCATCCGCTAATATATGCAGGAAGAATCAATCCAACTACTAATATATATACTACTATATAAAATATCATATTCAACTGATAATAATTTATCAATTCAACCAATCAATCAATAATTAATTTTAACTATTTAAAATTAATGCCAATCATCCAATTGAGTGAGATTTACTCACATAGTTTCAGTTGCCGCTCTTGTTTTCTGGTCCGTCTAAAATCAAACAGGCGTTTGATTTTAGCATAAATTTCCATGAGCTCCGATATTGACCAATTCAGTTCCGTATCATAGCTCTCATAGATACAAATGTCATGCAATTTGTTTCGTTCCAATCTGATCTAATACGAATTAGTTATCAAATTTAAAGGTAAAGATTTTTAAAAATCTCTTTATACTAAGCTAATTACCCAAGAAAAATATGTTTGGCCCATCCCTTTTTTTTCTTTATTTCAGCCCAGCCCACCAAGATACCTTCCTCCCCATCTTCCTTTCTTTACTTCGCCTGTAACAAGACAACCTATTATGCATGCATGCACATGCCTCAAATAATCGTCCCTTTCCCTAAACTGACGTTTGACATCACCGATCCTCTTCTCATCTCGCTCTCGACTACCCCGTACCACAATAACCCTCCCGAACCACCATTCCAAAACGCAACACAGCAAAACCGTCCTCCCTCATTTCTTACTTTCGCCTGTACACGCGTGAACGTGCACGGCCGTGCACCAAGCATGCCGCTTCACCCATTGATAACCTAAACCGACCCTACAATCTTCCTTCTCATCAAAAGCCGCACCTCCTCATCCTAGCATAGGCCGATTCGACCCATCACCGGAAAATGCGACAAACTCCTATCCTTCCTTTACTGTTGCAAGTGTCGTGATAGCCACTAGATGACCGGACCACCCTAATTTATGACCACGTGCGCGTCTTCATGTCCCAAATTCGAAAACACCCTCCAATCCATCCATCTCCTCTCCTACCGCGAGCCACGACGAACCCTAGATGAAACTGTTGTTTGACCATCCTCTCGAGTTCATCAATCCACCACCACATTGAACAAATTGCATACCAGAATGAAGAGGATGGAAAAACATGAACCTACAAACTTGTTTGGCAATTTTTCATTTAGTATAATGTGAGAAAAAGATTTTTGAAGCAACCATTTTTTTCTTTCTCTGTTTACTATTGCGTGCATTATAAAAGGAGGGGTTTCTTGTGTTTTAAAAGAAAAAAGAGAGGGATGTGATTTTTGAAAGGAATAATGACCGATGAAGGAAAGAAAAGGACATGACAAGAAGGGTTGACTATTAAATATATTAATTAAAATTTCAAATCGTCTCGATTATGCAACTCAAAATCTCAAACCTCTACCAAAGTGTGTTGCTAGGCGTTTATAATGTTATACCCCTATTTCAAATGCAATGGAAAACATTTCGAGTCCTAATTCGATCGTATGGAGAAGATAGCTTCCTAGATCCAATTAATATATTGAATTTTCGATATTAAATTCAACGCGTTTCTATCCTATACGACCAAAGGATAACTCCAAATACTATGAAATTTGAAATCTGATAATACATTATAACCAACCCAATGGAACTAGTTTCGTCGAATTCTGAGACTGTGCCTAGGAAGGCTATTTTTACTCGTTAATTTTAAACGAGGTATTTTTATAATCAAGTAAATCGCTTTTAAATCCAATTTAAATTTTTTGTTATCTTCCTTATTATTAATAAAAATGTAATAAACCTTTATTATTTTTATCAAGCTGAAAACTCAAAATTTCACTATTTAACCGAATTTCAATTTATTAAACTCAATTAAATTATCCAAAAATCATTATATTTGAAATTTAAGTTAAATAATAACTTTTAAAATATTTAAAATCAATTAAATATTCCAATTTTAAATAACCAAAATTTTAGGTTGTTACGGTACTTGTAAATGAGCAAACAAACAAATGAGAAAAAAATGAGGCAATTATTAATTAGAAATAAATCATATGAGGTTACTATTAATTAATATGAAATGAATGAGTAGTCTAACAGTGAAATGGATGCTCAAGTAGAACCTACATGGAGAACTTGGAAACGAAAAGAAAGAGAATGTGGATGTGATAATAAATATAAAGCAAATGAAGGGCCATTTATATACTATAAACAAACTTTTAGGGTAAAAATTCCAAAACTCACTCAAACTAATTCATTTCAATAAACCCAAATATACACATATTTATATCATCTAATTCTTTATTAAAAACGTTCATTTTATGTTAATATATGTGCATCCTCTATTAACGCAATCAATCAATTAATCAACCAATCAACCTATATATTTATTTATGTTACTCAAACCAATTTTATTAATTTACGAATATCTATCTATCTATGCACTATAAAAATGATTTACTTTACTTTTTTAATTACTATAATGGTCATATTAACACAACCAATTCATAAGTTTTAACCATATATAAAACTGAAAAATAAATATATGTTAACTTGTGTAATTAATGTATAATTGTTAATACAACATAGTTTCTAATTGATTCCACAACATTTACACAACCATTAACCCTCTAATATATTTTAAAATTTGAATACTAGTAAGTGTGTTTATATGTATTATTTGAAATTCAATTTTTTCCTTTTTATAAAATTATACTTATTCAAAATGAAAATGTTACTTTATACGTCTCAAAACATGCATTTATTTTAATTAAAATGTAATGCAAGTTCCTATATTAACTCATTCATTTCAATTTCATTCATGTCTCCTTCTAGTTGTTACATTTTAATTAATCTAGTTCCAGTTCATTTCATTATTAATTCCAAATGAATTCTAATTATAAAACATTGTTTTCTTCTCATTTATACAAATTCAAACATGTTTTATAAAATTTCATATGCAACAAAATTTATACACTATTTACAAAGTAAATGTTTTATTTTATTGAAAATGAACTTCTCTAAATTACATCAAAAAACAACTTATGTTATTCTTCCATTAAAACATTCACTCAATTCTTTATATAAATTCAATATTTGTTATTCCGATTAGAGATAAACATCCATTTTATTATTTTCAAGTCAAGGCTTAAAGTTCATTCAAATGTTCATTTTAATTTAATTCAAAAATGTAAGTTTGTACGTTGAACTTATTAATTACAATGCACTAGTCTTTTCTTTTCAGTTAAAGGTTTTCAACATCCCTTATTGCAGTTTATAGCCAATATCAGATTTTCAACGAATTCTCGTTATGTTTTTAAGACAAAAAGTAAGTTGCTCATATCATTAATTAGTTACCATTTACTTCATTTTATTAATTGAAAGATTTAATTACTATTAATAACAATAATTAAATCTCAAAACATACCCTAATACAAGGAAGATAATTAATACACTTGTTTTCTATTGAAATCCAATTTTCCATGCTAAACCCAATATCTATATTCTAATTTAATTCCAACATTTAATTACAGCTGTAATAAAACCCGTTCATTATATATTTAAATTTCAACCAAATACTTTTATTTTGATTTACATTCTTATTTTCAAATCAACAATTCCCTTATTAAATTAGTTAAAATAAGTTTTCATTTTGTCACACTCATCACTCAACGGTCAATTGTTAACGTTTCTTATTATATCAATTGTAATATTTCAATTACAATAATTGCCAAATAAATTTCTAATGGATGTAATTATAAGATGATAAATAAAACAATGGCTATACATTAATAATTCATATATATTAACTTATTGTTTATAAACAAAGGTTAATAAATTTCCATACTTAATTATTAATTTCATACTCTACTAAAAAAAATTGCAATTAATAACATATGATTACATCAACTTATACATCATTTTCTATTCCTTGTTAACCATTTTTATTTCAATTGATTGAAATTACGTTAACATAGTATGCAGTTACTTTTAGTCGGTATTAGTAAATTATATGTTAATACGCATTACCATCTTTTATCTCATTAAAATAGTAACGATCCGCCATTTCGAACCACTCAAATCGACAATAATCTACACATGTTAGATTTGAATTGCTAAAAACTATATATTGTTAATTTATATTTGGCAAAACTTAGCATATACAGTAAATAAATCAATAACAGAATCACAAACACAGAGTAATACAATAGCACGCAGCGGAATAGATAAATAGTAGTTCATGAAGCTACCATAGAAACATTAGAGTCTGAACAAATACATAGAAAATCCCAAGTACATAGTAGTCGCTAATACAAAAGTAACTTAACATAAACAGCTAGAAATTGTAACGACCCAAAATTTTCAAACCGAAAATTTCAGATAGTTATGAAACAGAAGAAAGAGATAGAAGAAGAAGAACAGAAACACCAAACATCTCACATTCGCAGTGGATAAAATATAATAATAAATAATAACAATTTACTGAAAATACTATATCTGACGATTACATTTAAATATACATCAGAGATGCACATATATATACAGTCATTGAGTATACAATTATCATGTCATATGATATACAATAATTATAATAGGGTGAAAGCACTCCATACGTTCTTGCCATCCAGCTCGACTCCTGAGTTCCAGAACGTACCTACCTGAAAATCTGTAATACTCGGTTTGACCCAAGCATTACACCAAAGTAACACCCGGGTCAGGCTGGAAACCAGCGTGAGTAAACCCAACTAACAAGGAATACCAAGCAAACAACTTAAATAAACCCGGGAAACTTTTATCAATTTAACCAATTCACAATTTGCTATAGGCAACACTTATTTCACATATAAATTCCTAAGTACCAGACTTAGATAAAATAATCCCATTCACTTAAGTCGTTTCATTTCATCGTATTGATTTCACAAATCAATTTACATAAATTTGAAGGGGTTTCGGGTATTTCTCAATACCCGGTCCCGTCCTCTTCGAGACTCATACCATCATATCTCAAGTTATCCAAATGAAAATCACAACATTTCATATTAGAGGTATCAACTCATTCAAAACATACAATTCCACTCAATCATTCATAAGCAAATTTTATAGCTTCCAAATTAATTCAATTGATTCTAATTGAATTTTAATCCTCAATCACTTAGGTCCCTTCATTTAACAATAATTAGTTTCAAATCAATTAATCAATCATTCCTTCATAATTCATCTTAATTATTTACCATGGATTAATTATTTTCGATTACCTTCAAGTAATTATCTTTATTAAATTTTATGATGTTAAGTATTCTTGACTAAATCAATGAGTAATCTTTCATTACTTCACAAATTAATTAACCATAATCAATTACGCTAATTCTTAATTACTTACATTAATTAGTTTCTCATGAGTCATTTTTTTGATTAATTCATCTTAATTAATCAATCTTTAATTACATCGTTGAATATAAATTAATGGTTCCCAATTATGGTTTGATTTGTTCTAATCTAAATTACAATCCCAATATTAATCATTCTCGATTAATCTCAATCTGTAATTAACTATTCTTTTTTATTTACTTTGTTAATAAATTAATTATTCCATAATTAATTATCTTAATTAATTCTCTTGTCAAATTTCACTAAGCAATTATATTTTATTAATTACATTAAGTAATTATTTATCACACCATCAAACGACTATTCTGAATTACTTATACTTAGTTAATTAACTTACAACTTAATTTATTATTTATTTAAATACCTTTAATTACTGAATTAAATAACCAAAATCATTAATTAATTAAATTAATTAATTATCCATTTAAATTATCCTACTAATTTAATGTATCACAAATCATTAAGTCGTTAGTAACTTTTAAACGGAAACATTTTCTTATTTATTGTTTTAAATTTAAAACAACTTAAAATACCCAATACTTCGAGTTAAGCAACCATTAACTCGAGAACCATCTAATGCCAAAATCACCAGAACATCAATTCACAGTGCATATCAAATAAATTCAATCATTCAACCAAATACTTAAATTTAACCATTTAAATTTAAATAAAAATCCAACAGAGTGAGATTTACTCACCTTTGCTTTTATTTGCAATTCCATCCAATCCTGACTTGTTCTCTTCCCGATTTTCGACCTTGTATAAGCATTATATGGATTATTAATATTTGAACTTATGAACAAATATTTGTTATTTATTTATTTGATTTAAACTAATAATTTGGTAACTAATATAATTTAGATTTAATTGAACAAATAAATCTTCATTATTTCAGGATTAAACCCATAAGTGAAGTGTGAATAGGTATATTTACTTTTCTTTGGATCTACACATATCAGAATAGCCTATAGACATTTAAAATCAAAAATCTACCCTTTATAGATCCCGCAACATTTTTAAAGTCCTATATTTTTTTTAAAACAAATCCTATTTCCCTAATCTGCAAACATAAAAATTATCGAAGAAGAATACCTTACTGCTCACTCCAACACGCCACCATCTTCCAGAAATCAAGCATAGCAAATCCCAAAATCAATTCGAATTCGACAAACTCCCCAAACCGAGCCGCCGAAATCCTACTTCCAGACCTTCCCCAATCACCTCGGCCCCCAATCCAAACTCGCACCACACAACCTAACCACCACCATCGATCATAAACTTCACTACGCCTCCCTTCCCTCCACTCACGACCTGAACCTGGCCTAACTCGACGCCACAATAAACATCAGAACCCCTACAACCGAGCCTCTCCATCATCGCGAAGACAAAGAACACGCGACTGCCATTTTTGCAAGCGTCTCCACCCCGCTTACCTCCTGACTCGGTCACGAATTCTCCGAAAGGCAGTCGACTCCATTCGACTCAATCGCGACAAACAAAACGATCGAATTCGTTCGATTTCGTTTCGGGGAAATTGAAGTTTGAAGAAGACGTGAAAGAAGAAGCTGTTGCCATTATTTCTTCGATTCGTTCATGGTTGGGAGGAGAGAAAAAAATCAAAGCGGGTTCTGCGATTTGATTTCGTTCATCATTTTTTTTATTGAGTACGATCTGTTAAGAATAGAGAGGGGAAAGGAAAACTTATAATAGGGTTAGGAATAGCTTCCCGAGTAAGCCTGATTTTATATAATTAAGTACGAAAATATCTCGTGATCCATAACGTGAAATACCGAACTCTGAATCAGACATGCTGACCGACGTTTATAAGGTTGTACCCGCGTTTCGATCACAATGGAACATGTTTCGGAGGCTAATTTGAACGTACGTGCGAGTTACAGAATTAAACGATCGGTTTTAAATTAAATCGATTAAAATAGTTCTAAGCGTTTTGAGCTGCCAGTGTCAAAAGACCACTCCGATTGCTATGCAAATTGATATCCGAACATAACTAACTATTACGGATCCAATGGAAATGGTTCCGTCGAATTCCAAGACTGTGCCTCGGAAGGCTATTTTTAAATATCGATTTAAACGATATATTTCCAAAATTGAACAAATCACCTTTAAATTAAATTCCAATCATTCTATTATCTCCAGTATTATCATTATAAATTTTATAAGTCTTCGAATTATTTAAACAGGTTTAGAAATTTCAGATTCAACAATTTACCCAATTTTCAATTATTAAATTCAATATTTAAACTATATAATCCAATGATTTAATTATCAAGTAAATATTGATATATGGAATTCAAGTTAAAATTAACTTTTAAATATTTAAAATCGATTAATTATTCCAATTTAATTCGTTAAAATTTCCGGGTTGTCACATTCCTTTCCCCTTAAAAGAATTTCGTCCCCGAAATTACTAGTTAGGAGGAATGGACCAATACCCGTTTACTTTTTCCCAAAACCCTTTCAACAGTCTTACCAACTATCCTTTATTAAAGATCCACTATCCCCTAACCAACTTCCCAAAACCTCCTATAGTTTCAATCAATACACTTCTGCTCAATCATCTAAATTTCAATTTAAAACCAAATTTTGAATTATCAAAATTTTCTCAAAATTTTTCTAACTCTCTAAATTTTCGAAATTTTTTGCCAGCGTCTCCTTTGCGCGGCTAGCTCGGTACAACTACAAAAGGCCTTTGCGGGCTCCCAAATTCCAAAAAGAAAACAAAAGCCAAGTGGCTACATCAAAAACCAAATCCAATTTCATTCAGAAATTTTAAATACATACCTTTTTGTCGGGCAATTCAAATTTATCTTTTGGTATCAAATCCAATTTTCTTTTCCCCTTTATAATACCTGCATAACATACTTAGCAATAATATCCAATCATAGCCCTTTCACATCTTTACATACCTTTCCTTACCGAAGTTTTCATATACATTTCTATTCAAACTAGCTTTCCCCACTTCCATACGCATTCAATTTACTTCAAATTTTGAATGTTGAATTTAATCTTTCATGTATATCTGATTCATATTAGTTTCATTTACTAATTTACTTTAATTTTCAATTTGAAATCGTTTTGTCATTAACCATTTTTTTTCTCAAAAATTTTCTAACTCCCAAAATTTTCGAATTTTTTTGGCAGAGTCTCCTTTGTACGGAGGAGGTTTTGCAATTTGACAAGAGATATAAATATATATACATCGACCCACCCGGTCGGAAAAAGCAAAAACAGTTCATATTTCCTATTTTTATTGCGTAAGCGTACCTTATTTAGCATTTTAAGCGAGCAGCTTATTTATTTTAGCAATTAGTGCAATCCAAACCAGCCAAACGGCCTTCAGGTACCTGTACTTACTCAATTTAAATATGTAAGTGCCATATAAATAAAATCTATTAGCATTTCACTTACTTTCAATAGCTAAACACATGTATTACATACACAACAAGTGCCAAACGCTTCCCATAAGCGATTCATATGATTTTAAAGCTTATTAAATTGTTTCAACCAAATTTATATGCCATTTCATTCAATTTTAATGGCTTGCAACACAATTTCTTACATCCAATTGATTTTAAATCCAAACAAGCTCATATTCAATTTAGTTGATTTCAAAATCAATTTATTTAATCTCTATCAGCCCATAGAAATTTAATTACTTTTGTTTTACGCCAAACGATAATTATTTCATGCAAATTTTGATGATATTCACTTAATAGAGTATTTATTTTAGTTTATAACTATTTTAAATTAATTTCAACTCATTCTGCATTTAATTCCATTTCTTTCTAAATTATTTACGAACCATTTATTGCATTTCATTTCCGCAATTGTTCTATTCAAAACAATTTATTAAACTTGGCACACCCAATACTTATAAATTAATAACCATTTCCCAAATTAATTCAATCCAAGTTTTTATTGAATAGGCTTTCACCCTTATTCGAAGCCAAGCTTCCATAAATTTTAAACTTAAGTTAATTTACTTTAATTTATTCCAACATCAAACTTAAGTTTATTTCTATTTGATTCTCATTTAATCAAACTTCCTTAAATTCAGTTAGCCCATCAATTTTAATTTTAATTTTAAATTCACCTTCTCAATTTCCAAAATAATATCCAAGCACAAATTCAACACATTTATACTCCAAATTAATGTGCCACCGAACTTAGTTCAGTCTGATAATCCAATTCCAATCACAACTTTGATTTGAATTCGCATCGTCCTTGGTTTTCCCCTTTACATTCAAAACTGTATTAAAAACGTTATCAAACACATTTTTTTCATTGTGCATGACGTCAATATTATGTCGCGGTAAGATATTTTTCCAATAAGGTAACTCCCAAAATATACTTTGCTTGCACCAGTTATGAATGTCCGATTTACCCGGAATGTCGACCTGTTTCCCAGTTTCATGAATCTTAGGATAGTCTTTCACGATTTCATATATCTCTTCACTTGTCCAAACTTTAGGTGGTAGCATATTCTCTACTCTGTTAGCTTTAAAGTTCGTTTTATCTATTCTGAATTTATGATTAATATGTAGAAAACACCGATGACAGTCAAACCAGGAAATTTTCTTGCCGTACTTTAATGAAAATGCTCGTGATTCTTCCATACAATATGGACAAGCTAGACGTCCAGCTGTGCTGTAACCTGAAAGCATGCCATATGCGGGAAAATCATTAATAGTCCATAATAAAGAAGCGAACATACGAAAATTTCTTTTTCTCGAAATTTCATATGTTTCAACTCCTTCATGCCATAGTGTTTTCAATTCTTCGATCAACGGTTGTAGATAAACATCAATTCGTTGAGTCGGATCATCAGGACCGGGAACGACAATCGTTAAAAACATATTTTGTGAGTTTTCATACACATCCATGGAGGTAAGTTATAAGGAGTGACAATAATAGGCCATGATGAATATTTACTACCAAATTGAGAGAATGGCAAAAATCCATCTGTACATAAACCGAGCCTAACATTACGGCTCTCTCGAGCTAATTCAGGATATGTCCTATCGAAATGTTTCCATACTTCTCCATCAGATGGATGTATCAATGTTCTTTCTACTGGTGTTCTCACGCTGTGCCATCGCATATGACATGCCGTAGCAGAAGAAGCATATAGCCGTTGAAGTCTGAGAGTGATGGGTAAATAATGCATTCTTTTATAAGGGACTTCTTTTCCTTTCTTTTTCCTTGGTTTGTATCTTTCCTCGTTACATATTCTGCATTTTCTAAGGTGAGCGTCGTCTTTCCAAAATAACATGCAACCTTTAACACATGTATCTATCTTCTGGTATGGCAATCCAAAAGCAGGCATAAGTTTTTTAACTTTATAATGACTATCGCACATCAAATTATTGGGTGGCATGTGTCGTTTAGCAGTTTATACAATTGCTGTAAACGCTGCTTCTGTAAGATTGAATTTTGATTTCATCGTGATGTATTCAGCGGTTACAGATAATTCGGTTCCACTTTCACATCCATCCCACAATGGTCTCTTAGCGGAATCCAATAAATCATAAATTTTTTTAGCTTCCATAGTCGGTTCTTCACCATTTTCATTTTCAATGTCGCCTTGATCAATGGATGGAAACATTGATCGGGCTGCATCTTGCACCATATTTTCTATTGGATTTACCGCTGTATTATCATCCTCTTCCACTACAGGATTAGGTGTATATTGAACAAACTCTCCGTGGCGATCCCATAAATAATAATTCGGTACAAAACCAAATTTATACAAATGAACTTCTACTACATCTGCCTTCCAATGCTTCATATGTTTGCACTTAGCACACGGACAACGAATGTCTATGTTATTTCCATTATTAGATTTAGCAAATCTAATAAACTCGTGTACACCGTTAACAAAATGTTCCTTTATTGATCCTTTCATACCTTTTCGGGATTCATACATTCAACTACGATCGAGAAAATAATCGAACATATCTCCTGATTTGCAAAAATTATATTAGAAAATTCAAACAAACACTTCACTGAAACAAATTAGACTGGACTTTAGTAAATTTTATTAATTTAGTAACTTTATTAATTTGACAAATTAGACTGAACTTTAGTAAATTTATTAATTTGGTAAATTAGACTAACTTTATTAATTTGGTAAATTTTAAACTAACTTTAGTAAATTTTAAACAAATTATAATAAATTAGACTGAACAAATTTATTAGTTTCAAACTAACTTTTAAATTTTATTACTTTAGTAAACTGCACTTAATACATTATTTGATTGTTTTATAAAATACAGATCATATACAACACTTGTTAATACTTGTTTAACGGCCGGTCATCCTACTTTCCATTACAAACACAATAACGTAATCATATTTTATAAATCATTTTAGATTAAATGATTCAACAAAATTTCGGCAGCACTTCCCTTTATTCCATGTATCGTACACAAATGCATGTACACAGGGAAAAAAAGGAAGTGCCATCAAAATTTCGTTAACCGTTTAAACTGAAATGAATTGTAAACTGCGATTACGTTATTGTGTTTGTAACTTGTCCAATACTGGGACAAATCCAACAAATATTGTATCAGATGAATACAGATGTCCGTTCTGTGTAAAAACGAACATCCATATAACGATCATATACAACACTTGTCAGACGAGGCCAAAAATTGTCTAAGGGGTTCACACAAATAAAACAAATTTTCTAATTTATATTTTAACAACTTTAAATTTTTTAATAATACGTTCAATAAATATTTGTCAACTAAATTTCACATTTTAACACGTACTTTAAAATTTGGCTAACTAAGTCAAATTTTAAATAACGAATTTTTTTAAATCAAATTAGAAGTTAGCACTTATAATAAATTGAATTATTTTTATTTTAAACTATATAAGTTTAATTGGAAATTCCACAATGAGACAAAAGTGAATCATTGTAATTCTTTTAGGCTATGAGTACTTTAGCATGACCATTGCAAGTGATCATAAATGATATATTTGAACAAAATACACAGTTGTAGTGTACTTACACTTATAACTAGCGCATGCTAAATAATTAAATTTTCACCAAATCGACAACCAACATTGCATAAACTTATTAATAAGCATCTTAAACATGTTATCACCATCTTAATCCAAATCACATCACCAATCATTAATTCTACAATAACCAACATCATAATAGTATGTGTTAATCATCGATTTCAACTTCGAAATAAAATGATTTTATTCTCAAATCAACCTACAATACTACTATCACCATACATATACCACATAACTACCAATCTCAAACCCATAAACATGTCATTAACAACCTATTTTTAAACCCAATAAACATGCAAATAAATCCAAATTAAACCTTAATTGAATACAAAATAGGGTTAGAACACATACCGGATCAATTTGGGAGGTAGGGAGTGAATTTTGAGTACCGAATCGGCGGGGCGACAGGGGGCGACGGGTAGGGTTTTTTTTTTTTTTTTTCGTTTTACAGAATAGGGAAGAAGAAAGCTCGGGTCTGGAAGATATACAGGTCGAGCAACGGCTAGCGACGGCCGCTTTTTTTAGCTGTCGCTAGCCGTTGCCCCTGTCCATCGCTATACGAAGCGTTTTTTGTAGTGTCGGCTATTGGTGGTGGAGCGGATGAAGGAAATGGTTCGGTGATGGGGTACGAGATATGGCGGTGACTGGTTGGAGTGTGGACGGAAGAGGGAGGCTGGTCTGGCTGTTGGCGGTTGAAGGTGGACGAACGTGAGCTGGTGGGGGTTTAGGCTAAAGGGTTTGGTCAGGGAGAATGGCGCAGGCATCAGCTACAGGTGGAGGCTAGGATTAAGGGGCGAGCTGCCAAGGTTGGAGGTCTGGATCATGGTGTTGGGGGGCGGAACTGATGGGTGGCAGGTCGTTTTGGTGAAGAAATGTGGTAAGGTGGGGGGTCTAGCGGTTGCTTGGCTACGGAGTGGAGGCGGAAGGTTGTGGAGGGTGCATTGAGTTCGGGTGAAGGTCGGTGGCGGGTCAAAGGCTGGGAAAGCGGAGGCTACCACGTTGAAGGGTGGGATAGCGGTGAGAAAGTGGCGGAGGGCTGTCAGGTACATAAAGGCCGAAGTCTGGAAAACAAGGTCGGTTTTGAGAAAGCGGAGGCTTGGACGAGCTTGTCTCAGCAAATAGGACTTAATATGTGTCTGTATTTAAAATGATAGAACTAAAGAAAGTGGATGGAGAAAGAATAGGAGGAAGGAAGTGAAACAACGTATATAAATTAATGATGGGAAATGCAAAAGTCAAAAGCTAAATTTTTGGAATTATAAAATTCGAAGGCTATTTGGTTTTACATGGTGGATAATGGAAGGACACAGAATTCCAAAATGGATACTGATACGGCTAATCGTTTCGCAGATTTCGTCGTGCACCGGACACCGAAATGCACAAATGAATATATTGTGGAGATCAGCATAATGAGACGAACAAAATTGTACATGGATACGAGTGACACGACCCACTTATCAAAACTCAATATACGCTGCCGAAATGGTGCTAAAACACATAAATTAATAAAAAAAGGGGCTATAGCAGTCCAAATTTGGCGAAATGAAATATGACGTCTCACTCAGAAAATGATTTACAAATTTCTTATATACAAATATTCAAATTTCAAAAATATTTTACTTCCATCAATTTAACTGATTTTTAAATTTTAAATCAAAATTTCACAACCAAACAAACTTACATATTTTCTGATGAAAATCTGACACTTACTACGTTTCAATAGACGCACAACAAATATCCAATTTTTATTTCTAAAATTTTATTGTTTATTTTCATGAAAAAATTAGTTAATTACGTTATTTAGATCGTTAAAGTTCTCGGGTCGTTATAAAATTAGTTGTTTTAAGATTTATCGTAAGGTCAAAATTCATAATCTAATAAGATTCAAAATAATAAATTATAAATTTTAATTTCTAATAATATTAAATTCCAAAACCTTGTTAAATTTAATATTTTTAATTATCAAAAAAAGGGGTCATTACAATTTTACAATGTTTTAACAAAAATTTCTCCCTTTGGTACAATATGGAAGATGACCTTATATTGCCATACCTATGTGGATTCAAAGGTGTAGATCGTTGCTTTCATGGCATGTAGTCATTCTGTTCCATCAATATGCGTAATTAGAAAACTCTGCTAATAGAATTGTTTGACTAATTAGTGTAATTAAGGGGAGATGTTACTGGATTAATGATCAACGTGGATTTAATACAGTAATAATTGGAAGTTATGACATAGTTACGATTATCAGTATGGGAAAAGAAGTTATTGGGACATCTGCTATGGAGGCAGTCAAAGAAGTAACCTACATCTGAAGTAGGTGGACATCATATTCCAACTTGGAAAGTAGATTTGAATTGATCCAGTGGTCAAAGAATGAAGATAGGATGGATATCGCAATAGGCAGAGGTGTTCGGGATGGAAAGGACAATGTTATGTAATAATTGGATGGTGCTTAACTAGTGATTATGGCAAAGCTTATAAGGTTTAGATAGCTATGTTTTGCATTCAATTTGGGTAGCACTTGAGCCATAGTTGGATTGAAATGTTTCATGAATGATGATGCACACATAGAGCTTTATGGCCTTTCGAGCTTGGACACGATTGAGCTTCAAGTCGAGAACAAGATCCATTTGAAAGTGGCACGTGAAATTTTTTATACACTATTTGAGGCCCAATTACGACATACGAGGAGCCAGATACGATCGAAATCAAATAGTAAGTGAAGTTTGGCAATGTAACGGTTTTTTTCACGAATGACTTATTGTCTCTTCAGGAAGAGATTAAGTGAATTGATAATTGCAAGTAGCTAGTAATAAGGAGTATTAAATGTCATACTTATTACTTTCTCAATGAATCATACAACATTGTTTTTTATGTTTTATCAATGTGTATTGGAAGATAATAAAGGGCTAGAGAATTGAATGTCAGAGAAGTACAACTTTGGATTAGTGGAAACAATAAACATAGAAGGAATCAACGAGGGGTCTCGCTGCTTCTCTTTGTGCCTGGCTTTTTAGCATGTTTGATGTGTATTTTCGGTATGATTTGAATATATATGGAATATTGGGTATATCTCTTTCAGGGGTTTGTACATGCGTGCATTTATCTAAAGAAATTGTAAATTTACCATGTTTTAGTTTTTTATTTATATAAAATTACCATTGATGAATGCACTCTCTTTTTGCTCAATAATTACTTTTAAGAGATCTTTTATGTGAAAACCTTAAAAAGTTTCAAAGTAGGGCTGAAATCTATGTTTTGGAAAGTTATAAATCACGTCCTCGTTGTAGAAGTGACTTTACCATTTCAAATTATACTTAGGGGTGAGCAATATTCTTTAACTAGAACTTAATTAACCGGCCGAGCCGGCTCATTACAAACTATTTAGTTCAACTATGAAATCAATTTGGTTTGAATTCAATTAGTAAAATATTTTTATGTAGTTGCCGGTTTAATATGATTAACCAAAATTATGTTATATTATCCAAATTTATGTTATTGTTTCATTCTTTGTAACTTGTTTAATAATAAAAAAAGAAAAGTTTATTTATAGAAAATATGCTAGTTTTCCTTATAAACATAAAAAATATTCAATAAAAATCTTTGAATACGAATTTGTAGTTTTTGACTAAATTAAGCAATTAAATAATAATAGATGATAATGTCTATACTTACCATTTTATCGTATGTAAATCGATTACCGATAAAATTAACCAAAAATAATTCGGTTCAGTTCGAGTTTCATTAGTCCTAATTTGGTTTGAGCCTTTTTCATCAAATCAACTAAATGCCGCTAATTACATTCACACCATAATTTTTCATAAAAAAAATAATAAGATGTCTTCTAGTACGAAAGTCGGTATGAAATTTTGTATTCACTATAAAATTGTAAATTTAATGTGTTATCCACATAATTTCTAAAGAAATTATAATGCTTAATTGAAAATAGGTAATGTCAATGGCTACATCAAGGAACTATGGTGACCTTAAGATTCAAGGGCTTCTCGAACCAATGACATACAATAAGCTATGTCGTAGATAGAGGATGACGTAAGTAAGCAATATTGAAGGATGAATTATGCCATAAGATTGTTATTGCCACAAAATTCAATGACACTACGAGGATAATAGCATCGGGCTGCATCCTGATGCCGCAAGGATAAACAATGGTGCAAGGCTACATCTTGATGTCGTAAAATTGGTTATCATCAATAAAGCATCTCATTGATGCCGCACTTTTCTGATATCACATATAATCAACATGAAATAATGACAAAGACACGAAATTGAAGCAATATCATAAGATTGATACCATCGCCCATCAGTTTAATAAATGCCATCAGTATCACATGTCACAAAACAACAACAAAAAGGCTGTACGGTTTATCAAAAAAGAGATAAAAGTCAAACAAATGAAGAACGCTCCTCTTAAATGCCACTTCCTTCTAATGTCGCCTCTCTTTAATGCCGCTTTCATTGATGTAGCGCTCTATCAATATCATCTCTTTTCAATACCGCATCCTATCAATGCCACACTCTACCAATATCACCTCTTATCAATGCTGCATTCTATCAATACCATCTCATGTTAATGTCGTCTCTTGTTAGTGTCACTCATCATCAATTCCACTTCTTGTTATCACCACCTCTTATCAATGTCGCTCATCTTCAATACCCCTCCTGTCAATGTCGTCTCTTAGTAATGTAGCATTGTGCCTTTGTGATATCGCTCTTCATCGACTATTAAAGGGCACCGCGGATCTTTAATGCGACATTGATAGCATATGTCATCAATGTCCAAGAAAACCATCGAGACAGAAATGATGCCAGAAATTTATCAATACCAAAGATTAACGAAGATGAAGTACGATACCCGACGCCATTGTTATGGTCGTTGATATGAAAAGTTATGCATGCTGAAGGTATCGTAAAGCAGCCATGCCAAACCCTTCTACTCCTATAAATACAGACCTAGGGAAAAGGAGGAAGAGGCGATCATTTCTTTTCTCCCCTCTCAAAATTAAATAACTGTAATTCTAAATTGAATTGGGGAAAAACTTGTTTGATTGTAAATATAAAAAAATTATATGAACAAGGACTTGAATATGTCTATTACCTTGATTGTGCACTTTGTACATTATTGGACATGGACATGAATATGATAAAGTCTTTGGACCCAAAGCTTGTCATGATTTTATACAAAACGTGTAGACTTCGGTCTAAACTAGTGTTTATATGAATAGTCACTATCTTGTCATTTACATATGAACATATGACTATGAACTAAGAGGATTGCCTACCTTGTTTATTAACATGCTTAATGGGCTATCACACATATTTATGGCTTATTCTTTTATCTTCTTTGATCATGTGGCATGAACTTTCGAATGTCTTGCACCAAAAGAACGTATAGGCTTTCTAACAATTTGTTCTACAAGACTATACGGGCTTTTGAATTTCTTATTCCAAAGTCCATGAGCATTATAGAGCCATTCCTCAATGAGATGATTTTGTATCTGTTCTTAAATGCTAAGCTTAATCTTGATCTTATAACACCATTTGGTCAACACCAATTAAGCCATGCTTAGTCGTGTCATCAAGCATGTAAAATTCGAGCTTTAGCTCATCATACTTGGCATTATGGGTGTTATACCAATTTTTGGGTTAACATTTGGCACTAGTAGGAAGGCTTAAACCTCCACTTCTCTATAACTCACTCCCTAAACTAATTACATGAAGTATCCTTTTGTTCCAAGAAAATAGGGAGATCAAGACGAATTAATGTTCCAAATAAAGAAGTCATACAAACGATGACATTGGAAAAAAATGTTATCCCCAACTTCATCTTGGGGAATATACAACATGGACAGCCATTAGAGCCAACAAAGCCTATCAATAGCGAAGCTCTGACTAAAGATCTAACACAGCTGGTGGCAATGATGTAAGATTTATTAGAGAAGATCCTTACATAGAAACCTTCCAAAACTTCCAAGTTCATTGAAAGGGTGGAAGTAGAATCTTCGAGAAGGAATCTGGATGCTTCTTTGCTTAGGAATAGAGGCAAAGACAAGTCCACTATGACTTCACAAAAGAGTAAAGGGAATCATGAAGCTGAAGCAACTGAAGTCTCCCTTAAATCAATGGCAGGAAATAAAGCTAAAGCAAATTACCAAGGAAGATTGGTGGATAAGTCTAATGAGCAATTCGAAAGTTCAACCTCCAAAGAGTATAAACCTGATAGATGTAATTACCATAGCGACGAGGCTTAACTAAGAGATATAGCCAAAAAAGGCAAATGATATGCTTAATCTTAAAAGAAAAAGTACACTTGATGAAAGAGTCAAAAATAACCATCAAGAAGCTCCCTTACAGATGAAACATGCCCTTAAGAATCTCGCTCCACATCAAAATTCCTTCCTCAAGATATTAGGAACTACTGACCCAAATGGCCATCTAATGGCATTCAAAAGGCAGACGGACCTTTACAATGCTTCCAAAGAAGTGCGTTGCAAGGTTTTCCCTAGTACCTTCCAGGGTGCAGCAACTAAGTGTTATAGTCATTATCATGAGAAGACCATCTCCTCCTAGAAACAATTCACTCATGAGTTCACGATGCAGTTTTATATTTGCAAAGATCCCACAATTGACTACGACATGCTATCTAATGTTAAGAAAACCTGGGGGAATTATTAGGTGATTATCTTAAGAGGCTTAATGCAGAGGCGCTAAAAGTGGTAGATATGACTGACATGGAGAAGTTGATAGCTGTGCACTCGAGACTGATCGAACATACACTTTTATGGCGGGAGCTATATATTCATGGGTGTAGAGATTTATACGATTTTCACTTTCATGATGATAAATTTATCCGTGTGGATGAAATGTATCATGGCAAGAAGAAAGTTCAAGCAAAGAAAGAAATAGAAAAGCTGGCCATAACCGTAATAATTGGAAGCCGAGATGGGAGAAGGCCCCAAACACCAATCATGTTGCTTTGAACAAGCTAATATCCTACATATTCGCTATGATGAAAGAAAATGGCAATATTTAATTCTTACAAAGCTAAAACCAATCCTAAACCAAGAAGAGGGAAGGACAATTATTCCTATCATAAGGAAAATGGACATAAAACAGATGATGTCGAGCGTTGGTAGACATAATTCAACGCATGGTTCGTTTTGGACAATTAAACGAGTTTGTCAAGGATAATCAGAAAATTGCTCATTTTGAATTAAGCAACCAAAGACTCCTACAAAATGCTGCAAATTTAGTAGAAGGTGACATTCAACTAGATTTCATTCCACCTCTTAATAGAATTGATGCTCTCCATGGGGATTCACACCTAGTTAGATGCAGCGGAGGAGCCAGAAATCGCTACATTAGAGAAGAAAACAATGGGATTTTCTCTATTCGAGAAGAGCCGCTGCTAAAAAATCTAAGGTTTCAAATCTAGATGCATAACTTAACCATCACTCTATAAGAGCTAAGATGAGTTCGTCATCCGCATAACGATCCGTGTATGATCACTACGCTAATTGGACTCTCTGTAGTTACTAAAATTTTGGTGGATACTAGAAGTACAATCAACATGATCTTTAAATATGCATTCGATCAAATGGAAATTCTAGAGGAGAAATCAGAGCTAAGCTTTAAGCCCATTTTTGGATTTAACAAAAAAGGATCAATTCCTATTTGGTGGATAAGACTTCTCGTACAAATGGTAATTCTACCACATTCAGGATTTTTGGGACCCTCTTTATTATCATAGATCAGCCTTCTTATTATAATGCCTTCTTTGGGAGGCCAACTATAGATGAGGATGCTTTTGTCTCACCAAAGTATCCGATGATAATGTTGCAGACTAAAAGCAAATGAGGAACCATGAGGGAAGAGCAATCTAGCTCTCGTGAAATGTACTTTGCCACTCTTGAGTAGTACAAACGAGACAACCTTTCTTGTTATGACTTGGAGAAAAATGAATTAATCAAAATTGATATTAAAAAGCCTTTGGATGATGATTCTTTAAGCCCATCATCCAAAGAAAAAACAAAGTCTATTAAGAAAACCGAGCATGCATTGAGAAAATTTGACTGCTTTGAAAAGAAAAGAAAGAGAAAAGAAAGGAACCTAGTGGAAGATGAAATAAAAGACAAGGAGATCATCAATTGAATTAGATTGTAGAGATAAACAAGAAAGAATGAAGCCGATAGAAGCCCTTGAGGAGATATGCTTGGATCCATTTGATCCACCAAAGACCGTAAAATATGGGAAGAATTGGATAGCAAAATTAAAGAAGTACTAATTCAATTTCTTCAATCCAAAAAAAGGTATTCGCCTAATCCAATTCAGATATGGTTGGAATAGATCCGACCATTACATGTCATGCTTTAAATATAGACACGAGTGTCACACCTATTCGGTAGATGAAAAGAAAGTTTGATAAAGTTCGATCTAATGCTTAAGTCAAGGGACTGCTTGAGAACAGATTCATCAGAGAAGTACTTTACCCAAAATTGTTAGCCAATCCGTTACTAGTCAAAAAATCTAATGGAAGTGTAGGACATGTATCTATACTGATTTGAATAAGGCATGCGTTCGAACGGCTAATTCTCTATCGAATTAGAAAATAGCCGATCAAATGTGAATTAAAAATTAATGAAACATAAAGGGCATTTATACAAGTTTGAAACATTAATCCATATTTTTGGAAATGGTCCAAACTACCCTTAAGAAAGTGTGGCCACCAAGTTGTCACTAGCAAGAGATAATCCTTCATTTGAATGTGCATGAAACTTTTAGCTCCACTAACTTGTGCATTAGCTTCTAATTGTAGATTAAGTTAAGTAGATACATGATAAGTTGTTTAAATAATTTACATCTTCACTCCTTTGTACCTTCTTGTACATGCATATTTTCCATGGATCCTTTTGTAATTTCCATCTATTTTCCAACAAATAAAAATAAAATGTGGAAATAAATATTCTCAAATTAATATATGCACAAAAATGACCATTTTGCCTCCATATGAAGATGAATGAATAATGGTTTGAAAATAATTAAAATATTGGTTTAAACATGTTAAAATACCCTATATGATCATTTATTTAATTAAGTTAGATAAAATATGAAAGTAAAAATATGCACATTTACATGCACATCAAATACCCCCATACTTATTTTTTTATTCGTCCTCGAATAAACTAAAACTAAGATAAATCCGTTTTTATAGGAGCACGATTGCATTGAGCGTATGCAACAAACTGTTAAACCTCTAAGTGTCCCTAGTAGGATGAGTGTTTTCGTGTGAGGGTTTTCAGCAGATACTACCTACAAAATCCAAATGAAACATGAAAACATTTACAAAATGAAAAAGTCCTAAATGCAAGATTTTTATTTACAATGAGATAAATGCAAAAATATTTATGTATGAAGAATTTACTTTTGAATCAACACAAATAAATTAAATATAAACTTTGGTCATTATCTTGAAAATTTAAGTCATTTTACTCGCCAAAATTTCCAATAAAAACCAAGTTCTCATAATAAATAGACTATAGTTTGGCTAGTTGTTTTGGTTGATAACACAATGTAACTATGAAATGGATCCTTAGCTGTTTATCAAAGTGGTATTTTCATTTCTTTTGAATAAGAAGTAAAATGAGATAAGAAAAAATAGTGCTTGGATTTCAGTTGCTTACTCTCTCTTATTTGAAAATTTTATTGATATTAAAAAATTTACATATGCCTAACTTATAAAAGCGAGGCCAGATATATTACCCATGCACTGCCTTTCGGGTTTACATGAGAGGAATACAGAGCGTGGCGAGTGAACACACAAGTGTGAAAACCTATCGACTATAGGCATTATTAATGAAAGAATTTTTATATACATACACTCGACTCAGATAAACTAAGGTCAGATATACCGATCATGCACTATCTATCGGGCTTACGTGAGAAGGGTACAGAGCATGACGAGTAAACACACATGCTTGTGAACATATAACTCTAGGTGTTAATAAAATATATACAATTTTTTTTATATATATATATACATTTTTTTTTGTTTTTTTTGATGAGAGAGTTTTGAAAAATCATCTTAACACCATTTAACTTAGTAGATCTAAAATATTATATTCTTTACTTTAAATCCACCACTTTTTAAACAAAGATTTTCAATTAGGATTTACTTCATAATTATCACCCATGAATCTTCCTATATACTAGTTAAACCATTATTACTTTCAATCAAACTTTATTTTTATTTTTGTTAAGACAAATAAATTTTCAAAAAGTTCAGCTTAATAACCAAAACCATATATTTATCCTATAGTGGTTTTTCAAAAGTAATTAAAAATAAAATTTGTTTTTAGGATTTTCTTTTTTAATTTTTTTTTGTGTTTTTCGGAAGGAAAATGCAAAAAATAAACTATGAAAAATTGAAAATAAAGATGAGACCCCCCACACTTGATTTTGACTATGTCCCAACACTCATCAAAGTGAAAGGAGAAAAATAAAACAAAAAATAAAAATATGACCTATATTTACCTGAAAATGAAAAGATTATTATTTACACGACATCAAAAAATATACCATCAAAAAGTAAATGAAACGGGCTTTCAAAGACCAAATCATTTGTCTCGTCAAGCATGAGAGACACAGCTCAAGCGTAGAAAACCAAACAGTTAAAGACTTTGTAGTTTAATGTTGATTTGGAAAAACGAATGCCGTTTTTTAAAAATTGTATGAATTGTTTTATTTTCGATTATTTTTGGGTAGATAAAACAATTTATTGAAGTTCAAGTTTATTTTCATCGATTTGAAATTCAAGCTTCTCATTGAAAACTTCTTTGGAATTATTGATTTCAGAATCAGAATGGTGATTAAAATCTTCCCCTTCGGAATTCAACAACTCATCTTCTAAAAGTACTAAAAAATCATGTTCATTAAATTCGTCTTACATATTTGGATTATCAATAACTTAATTGCATATATCAAGTTCAAAATCCATAGTTGTTGTGTTCAAATTTTCAAAATCGAAAAAAGGAAGATCAAATTTTAAATTTGGTTCCACACTTTCAAATGAATTGAAATCCAACTCAATTACCATATTTTTAACAATTTCGTTAAGATTGTCGTTTTTAGTTTCAAAAGTTGTTATTTGAAAATCGTCTAATTGGGTAAAAATGGATTATTATTTGACTTGTCACATATTTGGATTTGATTTTGTTGCTTACGTTATTTCATATAGGTTTCAAACAACAAATGTAACGACCCGTAAATTTCGATAATTAAACTGGTTAATTTAATAAGATTTTTGTAATTAAATTTAGAATTAATTTTATAATTTATAAAGAAGTGAGTATTAAAAATGAAATGTAAATTAAAGGTTATAGTAACAGTTGTAAGTTACTATTTAATTGTCTATTAATGTAGTTGTCACTGTTACATTTGGGTATAAAATTGAAAATAAGTAAATAAATGTATGGTAATTCAATGAATCCAACATTTTATAAGCAATTCTGATAAGTAGTAGAAATAATAAACTTGCATGTAATATAAAGTTAGTGATGAAATTTATACAAGTCAACTTTTATTTAGGCTACTAAATTCAGAGTAGGAAATCAATTACATTTAAATGTAGGTAAATGTTCGTTAATGTGAGATAGGACTGTAACTGTAAAATGTGAATGTAATGACATAAATGGAAATGTATATTTTATTCATAAGATGAAATAAAGGAATGAAACCAAGTTGAATAAATTAATTGAGGTTTTAATTATAATAATTGTATATGTTTGGAAAATTCAATATAATTGAAAATAACAGTTATTACAAAAGATGAAAATTTGAATATATATTTATGTAATGAAAGATAAACAAATAATAACTAGGTTTATAGAGTGATAATAGATTTAATAAAAGAGTATAATTGAAGCAAGGCAGTTATTGGAAATAAATTAATTGGAATTCAATCCATAATAAAAGGATTTATTGTAGGTAAATAAAATTAAATACTATGTAAATTGAAATTTGGATGAATTGGGAAATTATTAATGTATTAGTATATAAACCAATGTTAATATTACCCATAAGAGGACAAGCTAATGGTTGATTCAACAATAAGATTGAGAAATCAAACATATGTATTTATTGGAATTTAAAATTTATACTTTTTAAATTAGATAAAATACAGCGTTTTACCTGCAATGACTTTCTATATTTTATTTTATTTTTTTAATTTTCCATGATTTCTCTAACTTTATTTTCTATTTTTATTTGTATAAACTTTGATTTTATTTAGTTGATTTTTGATTGGTTTTATCTTAATAATAGCTGAGGAAGATTCTAGAGTCTTAGGTTACTTGTTTTATTGCATTGTCTTTTCCTTTTCTTGCCTTCTCATTTTCTCTTTCTTTAGCCGTACCCTAACTCTTCCCCCTTCTTAGCCATGTATTCATTCACAAATCATATACGAGAAAATTTATTTCCCATCTCTCATTTTTCATTGCATTTAAGAAAAATATATGCAAGATTCTTTTACTTTTCTTACCATTCAAACTCTTGCCTTTTATTGCCTAGCCTTTTTATTTCTTACCCTAACCGTTCTCCACTAATTTAGCCATGCGTTCTCTTACCAATCCACGTACAAAACTTCCCCAAAAAAACATCTCATCTCCTATTTGCGTGAAGGAAAAAAAATTGCTAGATCTAAATCCATGGATTCTTCCAATTTCTTCCTATTCTTACATCTTGTTTTGCTTTTGTTCTTCATGCTATTGCTCAGCCTCCACCACCTATCCGACCTCATCATCTTCACCACACCACCATGAAGACATCCACAACCTCATCATCTCCTCCACCTTGTAGCCGTGACCACCTAGTTTCCATACATCACAAAAAGTTACAAACCATAGCCAAGCCTTCATATTCGCCTTCCATCTCCTTCCTCTTGCCGTTGGCCTCAGCCACCAATTCCAACCCCTCCTCCATCACATGCCATGACCATACAACATCCCTAGTCATGCATACTTCTTTGATCCAAAACATGGCCGAGCATAGAAGCCCATGGCCGAACCACATAAGTGCACAACCCCTTGACCTTTAGCCTTCCATGCATTTGTAACATCCACCTCTTCATTTCCCAAGCCATAGCCATGTGTACACACCCTTTGGCCGAGCCTAGCACACCTCTAACCATCATGGCCGAGCCCTCATGAAGATGGTCAAGCCTATAAGTGATGTAGCCAAGCCTAGTGATTGATTTAAGCAAAGGTTATGTCACTTTGATTCGTTCTTTTCCATTGTTTTAATTTCTATTCTTTCGTAGTGAAATATATTCTTATGATTGTTGTAATTGTTTGTATATAAGATTGGATCTTGAATCTCCATCAATAAAAATCTTGTTCATGCCTTGTCGTGCTTTTCATAATTTCAGTTGTGTGCTTTGAATTTGATCTTCAGCTTTAAAAAGGTGAGTTTCATCACTCTAGACATATGTACTTATATTATTGTGGAATAATGACAAGTGAATTGTGTAAATTATATGCTATGTCCATATATGCCTGTGATATGTTATATGATGTTAAATGTTGTATATATATTTGTTACATCATCTAATATGTTATTATATGATATACTGTTCATTTTATTTACTGTATCTCACGCTGCAAGTTCCCTATCACTATGGGTTGAAATGATACATACCCGAACGGACAATAGAATAAGGAAAAATCATTATGAGCTGAAATGATAGGCTCGAATGATTTTTATTGTATTCATTTTACTTGGAATTGCGGGTTTGAAATGATAGAACCCAGATTTTTCTTTTTAAATTATGGATTGAAATGATACATATCCGTATCACTTGACCTAGGTTAGAAAATTATTTACAGGCCCACGGATAAATTTTTATAATAGTTTCTAAAAGTATTAAGTAATTTGAATTTTAACAATACAAAATTTTGATTAAAGTTATTTAATGATTTAAAATATAAAGAGATACTGGCTTCCAACAAGTTAAATTTTTATAAGTGATAATTGGTTTGAAATTGTAATTTAAAATCTTTATTTGGTATTAATGGTAATTTAAAGAACTTTAATTGTGAGAAATAACTTAATAGTTAAAGTTGACTAAGATGGAATTGTAAAATCTAACCTGGTAATTGAAATCAATTTTAGTTTTGAAATGAATATGGTTGGTATAATAAGTAATGTAATTTGAATTGATAAAATGAAATGCAGTTTTGATCGGACTTTTGTAATAGAATTTATTTAATTTGAAATCATAGTTATTTGATATCTAAATGAATAGGTTTATAAAGAAAATTTGATTATATATTAACTATGATAAAATATTTTATTATGAAGTGGATATGTTTGGAAAATGAATAATTATGTCTTAAATGGAAGCGTATTTTGAAATATGACTTAACTTGAAAATTGGAAATTTGGTTTAAAATGTGAATTTTAAGTTAAATAAATAAATGGAAATTTAATTTTGATTATGAGGTGGGTACGTTCAATAAAACATTAAGTTATTTGTTGAAATAAAAGTTAAGCAATTTATCAAGTATTGACTTAACAAATGGATATTAATTTAAATAGGATATTTATAAATAATTTTTTTTATTAAATTTATAAGTTAAGTAATATCCACACAAGTTTTTTTGAAAAGTGGAACGAGTTTGATAAGTTAAAAATGAGAAAAATTGAAGATAGTGTTTTAAAAGGTATAACAGAAATTATAGCATTTCTGAAATACTGTGGTTTAATGCACTATGGCTGAATATACTAAAAACACCTGTAACAACATTCCTGAAATGCTGTAGTTTCTGAATTTGAGCTATGATATATACTAAACATACCCATAGCAGAACTTTATAAGTGCTGCTGTTTTGAAAATTTCAATGTTTGAAATGTTGAAATTGAACAAATGAACTTAGAAATTGTTGAAATTCTAGAAATTGAATATTTGATTTGGAAAGATAACTACTTCATATTTTGTGGTTTAAATGACGTCATTTTAAAGGCGTTATGAGTTGGAAATTGTATGTAATTAAGAATTGTCTTTAAATATAGCGATTTGGAACTTATTGGAAGTGAAGATTTAAGAACATGACTTTATACAGTGCTTTGGGTAAGATGATTTAAAGGAATATTTCAAGTTTAATAAATTGAAGGAAATATTCAGTGATTTGGAAATTTGGGTTTTATTTAAAGGATATATTATTACTTTGGTTTTGAAATGGAAATGATATATTGATTTGGTTTTGAAATGAAATAATATAGTATTTGGTTTTGAAATGGATATTATTTTGGAAAGTAATGGTATTTGATTTCAAATGGTTTTGGAATAGAAATGTTTTGAAATAAATATCCATGGGGAATAATAACGTTTGGTTTTTCAAGAGGCCGGGATCGGAAGTTGTCATACTTTCTGCCAACTCCGAAAACCACTTTGACAACCGTATACACGGTGGGGATTCCAGAATGAAGTAGGATGGCGACGATGTTCTTTTGAGGTATATACGTGGACCCGACTCCCTTGAGTTGACTTAAGGTGGCTAAAACAGAAGCGCTTACTGGAAAGTAAGGTAGCCCCTCTTATCGGACACACTCCTTCGATATTATATTCTGACTTTGAGATTGATTTGGTGGCCACTTTTGACTTTTGATTTGTGTATCTCGAGGTGGGCGGTAGCTGCGCGCTATGCATCACCATCAGCCCGAATGCGTAATTTGTATATCTACCCTGGCATTGCCAAGTTGTGCCGTGTCACCTACCCTAGCACGCCTTGTATGAGTTTGATTTGTGTCGTACCTATGGAGTATCCTCTGGTAGCCTCCCGATCAAGAGGTATTACGGTACTGTATAGACTGTTGGCACTATTACATGTTAAGGGCTATATGGATAACCCCTTAACGCTATCTAAAAGTAAGTTTATTTTACTATAGACATTATTATAACAGCGAAATATTACTACATAGTAAATAGTTTAACGGATCCTTAGAGGATGGGCGGTCCTAAGCATTCTTTAAGTTACTTGCACCTTTATATTACAGTTCACTTGAGTTGGTTTACATTGTATAAGTATGTATGTCCTGACTCGAATTATTTGTGTTTTGCTTTACGCACGGGTCAGACTGAGTGATACGGCATGTGAGACTCATCTTCAAAGTTGGAGCTTTGCTTGAAGATCCAGCAATCTATTTCGCTTCGGTTGACTCCAGGGATGTATTCAGCTTTGTGCTTGATTTTCATAATTGTTACTTCTGTTGTATCTTGTTTAACTCTGATGTATATTTATATAGTAGCTTCATGAATTACTTCCGCTGCATTATATTATTCTGTGTCTGTGATCTGTGATTATTTATTTACTGTATATTCCTAGATTTGCCAAATTTAAATTAACAACTCGGTATTTTGAGCTATTCAAGTCAGGCATGTGTAGTTTTATTGCCCGTTTGAATGGTTCAAAATAGTGAGTCATTACAACAAATCCATGTGATCTTTGTGAATTTCGTCCATTTGTTCAACAAAATTGAATTTATAATTGTTAACTTGAGAATTTTAGATTTGAAATTGTTGAGAACGAAAACTGTCACCGTGATTGAAACTATTCCCATCGCTAAAATTATTTAAAAAGTTATTTCCATTTTCATTTTGACTTTGAAACTCATTTTGAAGTTCAAAATTGAATCGGCAGGGATTATGCCCAAAATCGTTTGAATTTTGAAGTGAATTCGAATTTTGATTATTTTGAAAACTTTGACTTAAATCATTGCATAAATATGAATTATAATTCATTTATCCTTTGGTTTTGTAGTGTAAAGAGTTCAAGTAAAGAAAATCATTTCAATGCTATTTTCAAGAGTTGAAAGTTGGTTATTATTTTGAAAATTTTGTTGTTCAAAATTCGAATTGTTTATACAATAGACGTCATTAAAATTTCCATAAGAAATTGGTGTGAAATTATATGTATTATATTGATTTTTACAACTATCGTAAAATTCATGTAGGTAGGGAAACTCAGACATTTTCAAGAATGTTATTTTTAGATTTTTTTGGATAATTTTTTTATATAGGAGAACTATTTACCAAAAGGATAAAAAAGAAATTTGATTTTTTTTTTAGATTTTCAATATTATATTTTTTTTGCTTTTGTAAAGTTTATATATATATATATATATATTAGATTTTTTATTTTCTAAAAAATAAAACTAACTGAACTTTTTTTTTGGATTTTTGATTTTGAATTTTTTCCAAAGGATTTAAAAACTAAATTAAGAAATATTTACAATTTTTAGTTTTGAATTTTGATTTTTTTTAAATTTGCATGAACTAATGTAACTAAATAAATGTAACGACTTAATTACAAATTAACTATCCTAAGCAGCTTCTAACCTAAAATTATATAATCACACTTTTTCTTAATTCAATAAGATAGTACTTAGCAAGATAACGAACAGGATTTATCGGTGCACCAAATTACCTTAGCAATGCAACCGAAGGTTTAAGTACCTTCAGAGAAGTAACCAGTATAATATTTACGAATCGTCGTAATATTTATAATCGATTATTGCTCTACCATAGCGTAGACACCAAGAAATTAAATTGTCGAAAGAAGACAACTTGTCAATGTATAATTAAGCCCTAGGTGAGCTCGTGACACCCTTAAGATGTCTAATCGTTATTATTAATCATATTCTAAGATAAAATGCAAAACTGAAACTAAACATGAATTAACGATGCAACTACGAATGAAATTTGTTTCTTTTCATTTTTTTTTAAAATGCAAGCAACCAACAATGCAAACCAAAATAAAACAAGAGATAGGGACACGATATCAGAGCGTGTAGAATTATTAGCAATTTTATTTTAAAGGAGCAATTATTTTTATAAAATCAAGTAGAATTATTTTTTTAAACAAGAAGGCCGTTTCTTTTGAATCTCTGCTTTTGCAACTTGAAAACTTAAACAAGATATGTACAATGTATTTATTCTGTTTTTTTAATCAAGGAAGAAACTAAGAAAAATATAAAACCCAAAACAACTTTTTTAAAAAAAAAACTAAAAGCAAATGAATCTAAAACCAAATCACCAAACCATCATATACTAAAACAAACAAAACCATAATAACATTTTTTAATGAAGAGAAAAAAAAACTAAAATTAAAGCAAGATAATTAGAAAAAATACAAAATAATAATAATAGTAATAATAGTAATAATGGTAATAATGGTAATAATGATAATGATAATAATGATAATAATGATGATAATGATAATGGTGATAATGATAATGATAATGATAATGATAATGATGATAATGATGATAATGATAATGATGATGATGATGATGATGATGATGATGATGATAATGATAATGATAATAATGATAATGATGATAATGATAATGATGATGATGATGGTGATGACGATGATGATGATAATGAAATAATGATGATAATGACGATGATAATAATAATGACGACGACGACGACGAAGATGATGATACTCAATATACAAGTTAATAATCTCTCAGCTCGACCCAAAAAAAAATTCAAACCCCAAAAAAAAATTTCGAAATTCCAAACTCAAATCGCGAGTTTGAGGTTGGTTTTCAACTTGGGAAGCTGCGACTGGTTGAGAGTGGTGCGGTTTTGGTTTTGTGAGGGTAGACGGTTGCAGGTTGAGGTTGGGTCTGAATTGGGAGGAAGGATGGATGGTCGTGCATCACGATTGCTGAGATAAGGAGTGGTTCGCGAGTTGTTTGTGAGGTGATTGGTTTACTGTCTGATTTCGGGTATAAGGTTGGGTTTTTTTGTGTGGCGAATCGCGGTGGTGAGTTTTAGTAAGGTGGAGGCAGAACTATTGTTTAGTGGCAATTGAAGTTGTATGGTTGCAGTAGTTGTAGTTGAATGTGGGGTAGTGGAAGTATGATGCAAGTTGTATAAGGGACAGTGGTATGGTAGAGGAGGTAAGTGAAATTAAAGTCGCGAATCGTTTTGGGGAGGTTGTAGTAGCCTTGAGGATGTGCAATGGTAATAGGTATGTGTGAGCTGCTGTTTTTTTGTTTTTTTTTTTGTTTTTTTGATGAAGGCAAGTGGAATTTGTATTGCAGTGTGATTTTGGGTATGGGTATATTTGATCAGAGATGATGTTGATGTATGGTAGAATGAATTTTGAATGTTGTTTGACAGAGTGGTCTGATGTAGGCTGTTGGCACTGATTGCAGGCTTGTGGTGTGGGCAAAATGGCAAAGAGGATGACAAAATGTTGTATGCAGAGATAAGGGTCACTTGAAATGAAGTATATTGATATGGTTGTGGAGTTGTAAACAGCAGTGTTTGTGAATGGGGATGAAGTTATGGTTAGGGAGAAGGGGATAGACAGGCAGTTGGTAGTATGAAGTGTGGTATGAATAGAGACAGGGGTGGTGTGCACGACTGATGGCAGCAATGGGTTGTATTATGACGGGCATGATGCTATGATGATGAATAGATGTTTCGGTTTAAAGAGGATGAGCAGAGATTAGGTGGTATTGGCTGTTGGTGGTGGAGCAATGTAGTGGTCAGAAAAGAAAATGTTCAATGGGGATAGTAGTTAGGGAAGTGGGGTTTGCTGGCAAGGTGATGGGGTTCGGGGTGTCGATGGTCAGTGATGTTAGTCTGAAGTGTGTTGATGAGGCAATGTTATTGGTGCAATTAGTCAGAGGGGGTGAATGGGATGTTATGATTTTGTAATATTGTAGTTGCAGTTGCCTGAAGAGGTAATGTAGCAACTGTTCCAGCAAATGATGTGTATGAGGGCAAAATTTTGGATGGTTACAGTTTCTGTGGTCAGGAGTTCAGGTAGGTAGAAATTTGATGTATGTGAAGATGGTTTCTCTGGTGGGGTTGTAGGAGGAACTGTTGCACTGGCAAGGACCGGTTTATTAATTTTTGGTAATACAAAATCACAAATAGAGAGAAATAAATATGCAAAAGAAAGAAAGAGAAGATTTTCTTTGCTCTAATTAATAGACATATTTGAGTATGTTTATTTCTCTTTCTAATTGGCTAATCAAATTATTTTTTGTCATCTAATGTTAACTTGGGCGTTAAGTAATTGATTATATAAATAGAGACCAGAAGAAAGAGTAAAAGCGTAGTGGAAAATCTATTTGCTAATTTTCTCTTCTTCATCTTTGTTCTTTTTATCCAACAATTTTAGCCATATAGGTGTTTGCTCCCTTTCTCAATTTGGTTATTGATTCAATGGTATTTTGTTTACTTTAGCTTTATTCTATTAATTGTAAACAAAATTTTGGTGAATCAATGAAGTGAGTCGTTGGGCGGAATATTTTGTGTTATTGCGTTTTGATTCCAATTTCGTCTTGTTTTCAATTCAAGTTATTTCTTTGTGATTTGGGTGACAAAGATCCGTTGATAAAAGCTTTCGCAAAGCGCTATTATTTTCATAACAGCTTGGTATCAGAGCATAGATCATCCAAAGCTTAGAGTAATTTTGGTTTGAAAAATTATTGATGTCGGATATGATTTCGTTTTCAAAGATGGCTATCTTGGATGAATAAAATTAGGGTACTTAGAAGCCTAAGATGGAGGATGTTCTATACCTCAATGATTTTCATGATCCGATTGATGTAGATGGAAAGAAGCTCTCTGATGTAGATGAGGGGAAATGGAAGAAGATGGATAAGAAGGTGATTGCTTTGGTTCGCCAGTATCTTGATGATTCATTTTTCCATCATGTGGCTAGATGTGAATCCGCGAAGGCTTTGTGGGACAAGTTGGTATCTTTCTATGAGTCAAAGAGTGCTACTAATAAGGCTTTTCTGGTTTGAAAGTTGGTACAACTGAGATTAGATGAAGAGAAGTCTACTGCAGAGCATTTGAATGAATTTCAAGATGTAATAAATCATTTGGCAAATATGAAGTCAATTTTGATGATGAGTTACGGGCTCTTTTATTATTGAGTTCGTTTTTAAAAAGCTGGGAAACTTTGGTTGTTTCATTAAGTAATTCCAATGCTAACGGAACTATCTCTCTGGAAACTGTTCGAAGCAGTCTTTTGAATGAAGAGCTTAGAAGAAAAGGGTCAGGTATGAAATTAATTCAAAGTTAGACTATGGTGGCAAGGGACTCAAAGAAAGATACAATTTAAAAGAAGAAGGATGCTAATGGTAAAGGTGTTATCACTTGTCATTATTGTAATAAGAAAGGTCACATACACAGCAAGTGTTATGCTTATAAAAGAGATCAAAAAAAGGCTGCGCATGGTGATACTAGTAGTGATGCACATGCAGGTTTTGCTGAAGGTACCGATAGTGATGCTTCTTGTGATGTCCTCTTTAGTGAAAATAAGCCTTGGAAGATGGATTCGGGAGCCAATTTTCACATTTGTAGAGATGTGAATTGTTTTTCTTCTTGTGAAAAGAGTGTCGGCATGATTAGGACAACCAATGGAGAAGAGCTACTGATTTGTGGTATTAGATCTATCCGATTTTTTATGCATGATGGTGTGGTTAGAGAAGTCTCTGGAGTGAGACATGTACCCGCTTGTCCGCATAATCTTATTTCTCTCGATCAATTGGATCGCCATGGTTGCACTTATGAGACTCAAGGTGGAGTTGTGAAAGTGAAGAAAGGTGGTCATGTAAGGATAGGAGGAGTATTGGAAGAAGGAAACCTTTATAGCTTGGTTGGTTCTATAGTCGATAATAGAAAGCGAGTGACGGTTGAATGACCTAGTCCACAGCAAGGTGGAGAGGTTAATGTGGTCACTGCTTATGATTCTAGCATTGAGGATCATAGTTTAGACAGGGATCTTCATGTTGATGATGCTCGAGGGATCGATAGTGATCAGGTAATGAGCTCGGATCGAGTGACAGATGGGTGTCGAATTACAAAATCCACAACGATAAGACAGAGATCTTTGTGTTATTACAAACGTTTTTGAGACTGGATTTGTGTGATGCACCTCATGTGGGAGATGCATCACTTGCAGACGGGGGTTGAGGTTTGTAATTTAGTGTGGTTGAGATATCGGGATTTGTGATAGATCTAGATATGACATGCTTGATATGTTAGAGATATGTGATTTTGCATTAAGGTGGAGAGTTAAATTTTGGTGATACAAAATCACAAATAGAGGGAAATAAATATGCAAAAGAAAGAAAGAGAAGATTTTGTTCCCTCTAATTAATAGATATATTTGAGTATGTTTATTTCTCTCTCTAATTGGCTAATCAAATTATTTTTTACCATTTAATATTAACTTGGGCATTAAGTAATTCATTATATAAATAGAGACTAGAAGAGAAGGTAAAAGTGTAGTGGAAAATCTATTTGCTAATTTTCTCTTCTTCATCTTTGTTCTTTTTCTACAACAATTTTAGTCATATAAATATTTGCTCTCTTTCTCAATTTGGTTATCGATTCAATGGTATTTTGTTTACTTTAGCTTTGTTCTATTAATTGTAAAAAAAATTTTGGTGAATCAATAAAGTGGATGGTTTGGTGGAATATTTGGGGTTATTGTGTTTTGATTTCAATTCCGTCTTGTTTTCAATCCAAGTTATCTCTTTGTGATTTGGATGATAAAAATACGTTGATAAAAGTTTCCGCAAAACGCTACTATTTTCATAACACAGTTATGTCAAGGGAAGTGACCCGCTGTGAAGGAAGTGAAGAACTGAAATTTGCACAGTGAGGTGATGTTGGAGTGTTTGGAAGAGTGACAGGAGATTGTAGCAGATGTATGAAGTGAAGTGAGATGGTATGGATGATGGCAGAGGTGATTATGGTCTGGGATGGTTGAATGGGTTGACTCTAAGGTGGTGATGAATAATGATTGTTATAAGCAAGGTAAGGTAGTTGTGTGGTGTTGAACAAGGATGGGGTGCAGCTGTGATACTTTGATATGACGTATAAACTAATGGACAAAAATGTTGATGGGCATGATGTTGTTTTGTGGTCAGGTTATGGAAGATGGTAGATGAGGTAGTGGAAGTGGTTGATATGATGTGTAGAGTAGTGGTATGAGCAGGGTGCATGGTTGATAGTAGAAATGAGTTGTTGTCAGTGTGGTGATATATGAGCAACGATGTAGTTGTGGTAGAGGCAATGTAGCAATTTGAAGACAATGTAATATGGCACTGTTTGTAGCAGAGAAGGTGGTAGCTTGTAGGAAATAGATGACAATGGTGATTTTGAAATTGAAAATGTAAATTTGCAAAGAAAATTAAGTGTAAATTGTAAATGAGAAGGAAATAAAATATGTTTTGAAATTGTATATACTAATTTTTTCTTTTAAATATAAAAGCAAATGCAAATGCAAATTAGAACAACAAACCCATAATCAAATGCAAGCAAAAATCACATACAAACTCACAATTTTTTTTAAATGCAACACACACAAAAATTAAAACACATAAAATCCAAACAACTAATAATTCAAAGAATAGAAAATAAATATCAAATAAATTCCCCGGCAACGGCGGCAAAAACTTGTTCGAACGGCTAATTATCTATCAGATTATAAAATAGCCGATTAAATTTAAATTAAAAATTAACCGCAAGCGCACGGCGAGTACGGGTCGATCCGTAGGGAATTGTCTAAATTTTAAAATTTCTATTCAATCAAATTAACCAAAGTTGAGAGTATGTTAAGTAAACATGGTAAATAAACTAACAGAAAATGGATAAAATACGAAAGTAGAAGACAATTTAGAGGTAATTTCCTTCTCATGATCACGTTAATCAATACGGCATGAAATTATGATCTCTTTTTGTCATTAGTGAGTTTAGTTGATGTTTTTATCATAAGTATGTAATATTTGTGCTATTAATTAGCTCAATATAAACAATCAAACTATAACACAACCACCAAGTTACTTTTTAACTCTCATGATAATGAACTTGAAAATAAAATCTATTTTAAGAATGATCTATAAACTATTGATTAGAAATACAGACCATCAAATTTTGATTTTAAAATTCACTTCATTACCATAATCATATGTAGATGAAGATGTAATTTGTATTTTTTTTGTTTAAACATAGCCTATTTTGTGTCAACAACATAGACTATCAAATTCAAAGCTGAAACAACAAAGTTTAACTCATTCAAACATATTCACTAAGCACAAAAAGAGATCAAAAATTATCAAAATGTTGAATCTACATGATTAAGAGAGCTTCATTACCCCTAAATTGAAGTGGTTTAGCCTCTCGTATTTGTTACCATTTCAACAAATGTAGCATTCAACATGAAAAAACAAAAAGGAAAATAGAGAGCAAAGTAAAAAGAGAGAAAATTAAAATGGAATAAAAACTAATCTACTTGCATAAGAAAGGAAACTAAGCTACTAACATAAGAGGAAAGAGAGCATGTAAATAAGAAAGAGCATAAATTAACATTGCATAAATAGAAATCACATAAAAGAAAATGGCTAAATAGCCATAAAAATGAAAAGAGAGTTTTGATTTATTTATGAGCCTAAAACTAAACTAACTAAAATGAAGGCTCAAAGGAGGCTAAGAGATCATTACGTGAAACATAAGGGGTATTTATACAAGTTTGAAACTCTAATTCATATTTTTGGGAACTAGCCAAACAACCTTTGAGAAAGAGTGACCACCAAGTTGTCATTACCAAGAGATAATCCTCCATTTAAATTTGCATGAAACTTTTAGCTCCACCAACTTGTGCATTAGCTTCTAATTATAGATTATGGTAAGTGGGTAGGTGGGGTCCTCCATGATACATGGTTTGAATTATTTCCATCTTCATTCCTTTGTATCCCCTTATGCATGCATATTTTCCATGAAGCCTTTTGTAATTTCCATCCAATTTCTTACGAATAAAAATAAAATATAGAAACAAATATTCTTAAATTAATATATATACAAAAATGACCATCTTGCCCCTATACGAAGATGAATAAATGATGGTTTGAAAATAATTGAAATATTGATTTAAACAAGTTAAAATACCATATATGATCAAAACATATCAGACATGTATAACACAACCACCAAGTTTACTAAAAACTTGCTTAAGATAAAACTTTCCACTTAAGCAAGTTTTTAGTAAACTTGAAACTTCAAGAAGACATCTCAGCCAATATAATATTGAATTTCTACCCCGAGTGGCAATCAAAGGACAAGCCTTAGATGATTTTGTTAATGAATTTACGGGGTTCATTAAAAAACAATCAGAAAAGAAGAAGGATTTAAAGCCTAAATGGCAATTGTTTGTGGATGAAGCTTCGAAAGAGCAAGGTGTCAAAGCAGGATATGTGATTATCACCCGCGATGGACATCTTTTACATTTTTCAATGAAATTGAGATTTCCTGCCACTAATAATGTAGTAGAATACGAATTAGTGGTGGAAGGACTCACCCTGGCCCTACAGTTAAAGGTCCCTAGGATTGAGATTTTAGTGACTCCCAAATGATGAAAAATCAATTGAACCAAACATATCAGACAAAGGATGCCAAGTTTGTCCTATATGTCACAAAAGTGTTAAAAATGTTAACTCAATTTGAGGATTTCTCCATGCATCAAGTATCGAAAGGGAAGAATCCTCAAGCTGATTCTTTGGTTAAATTGGCTAGCTCATGGGCAGCACTAGACATAAATTGTATCAGTGGGCTACTAAACAAACTCCAGTATAAAAGAGAAGACACCCGAATGAAGAAATGAATCTATGGTATTATATCAATCTCAAGCAAACACATGCAGAGGAGGATTCAAAAAATGAAAGCGAAACCCTTCTAGGGAAATTTTCCTCTCCAGAGACGAACGATCAATATAAGAATAATTGGACGACAACTTGCATATTTGACAAATGAAAAATTGCCAATAGTAAAAAAAAGCAAGAAGAATAAAACATTATGTAGGATCGATTTCAACCTAGAGGGAGGGGTGAATAGGGTGATGGTATAAATTATAAAAATTAATTGCGGAAGCTTATAAAATAATTTCAACACAGATCACAGAACAATAGCAGCACAGATAATAGCAGAATAATAAAATGCAAATATAGAACGACACATAATTTACCCAGCTTCGGCAAAACCCTGCCTATGTGCTGCCCCCAAGGATTCTACTAGAAATTAGATAGTCAGACGCTTACACACGTAAACTCGCGACACCCGCTATCGACTAAACCTAACTCTACGCTCAAAATCCTGCCACAACTCAGCCACTAAGTTGCGAATTCTCAAACTACGCCACGTAGTTTGTCCCCTAATCACACGACTAGAAATTTAAACGGTTTAAAAAGAAATTACAAATTAAAAAAAAATTAAAATAAAAATAACCCTATTTTAAAAAATTAAAAACCCTTAAGAGAAAAACTCTTTAAAAAACAGGTCGGCCCTCTTTTATAATTTAACACGTTCCACTTTCGTTCGTTTATATGAAGATGGCGGCTGTTCCTCTTGCAACTAAATTAGGGCTTCGTCCTTTGATTCCAAATTAGGGTTTCGCGAAGAGCCTGACTTATGTTGATCGATTGCGTGGATAATCGCGTGTAAGCCTTGATCGATCGTTTTCCCTATTGCTCACTTCGACTGCTTCATTGATCGAGTTCTTTCCTTGCTTCGGTATGTAATTTATGCTTTTTGTGCTTTAGTGTTTTCATACTTGAACTCGATGCATACTATGCCGATGATGCTTGTTGCAATTTATAGGAGTCGATCTCCTTGAATTACGTTCGTCTGAATTGTTCATTATCATGCTTTCGGCCATTCGATTTTTGTTGAACGTTGATGATTTATTTGACTTTGTCAATTTCGTATAATTTCTAGTAGCTTGATTCACACGGCTTCGAATCTGACTCGTTTGATTTCTTGGTCATCACGGTGTTGACTTCGATTTGAAACACGGCTTTAATTTCCTTTGACTTTGCCCAATTTTTGATTTCGTGAATTTAATGCTTCTGCTGGCTTCGGTAGTACTTTCGAACTTATTTGATTTTTCTTGTTGTTTCATGACTCCGGCCATTGATTTATTGATTGCCTCGCCCTGATGTTTTTTGATTTGGTATGAACTTGATACTATCACATGGTTGTGCACTGACTTGAGCTTCTGGCCTTGATGTCATGGTGTTCATGTAAGTTGATATGTTGGTTTCTGACTTTGTGAAGTGTTTGCTGTACTTCATATGTGCACTGTGTTGATCTTGCTTGTTACATGGTCGACACTTGCAGTTCACTGTGATGTCATATCTTTGTGCTACCTGAACTAGTCTGCAATGGTTGTACACTTGCGGTCTTCATATTCATGTGTGTTTGTGGCTTCACTCTTGAACACTGCATAGTTGTACTTCACTATTATTTGCTCTTTGCTCTGTGAAAAATGGTTGCTCATGTGCTTGTCGAATTTGCATGTATATATTGTTTCTTGTATATATATATTCAAGTGTGCATGCATTTACTTCACTGTTTATTATTCTGCATCACTTGCATACCATCTGAAGCTTGATATGCTTAGCTTGTAGTTTATGTGTTCACATTGATGTACATGCATTTTCCACTTGTTTATTCACTTTGATTCTGCCGTGTCTTTTGAACATTGTTCTTGTATCACTTGAGCCATTCGAGTCAGTTGGCATGCTAGTTAGTGTTGTGTCTGGTGTGCACTTTGTGTTTTGTTGAAGTGGTTGAGACTGGTTTCTCTGTGGCATCTTCAACGAGTTCGATTCTTGCTTCTGTACATTTTCCTGAGTCACTTGTAACTGCTGCTACTCATTGTTGTATTTGGACTTGTACCCTTGATCATTCACTGTTGCCTGGGTCTGTACATTGATATTGGCTGCTTATTTGATAGTGTACTGACTGAAGCTCGAGTTGCATCCACATTGTCACTGTTTGATATAGTTTGCATTTCAGTTATACTAGTTGCTGTCTTCATTTGATTGTTGCATTCATTGGTCATTCTGGCCTTGTACCTGTAGTTGTATTCATGTACACTGCATTGTGGTCTTGTGGCAGTTGCTATGCCTTTGTGCATTTCACTGTGTTCATTTGAGTTGGGCATTGTTGTATTATGATTTGTACATTGAGTTGAATCCAGCTTAAACGCTCGGGTTTGACCTTGTGCTCATGTCGAGATTTTATTTATATTGCACCTGAGTTGAACCCCGTCCTTTTATTTTGGGTTTGACCTTGTGCTCACCTGTCCCTGTAACATTATCAAGTGTACATCGGTGTGCACGACCTTGTGGCATGTACGGTGATACACTGTGCATGTCACATTGTTCGTGTGTGATGAATTCAAATATAAACATGACGAACAACCCAAATAACCGAGGCAAATATTATTTTCAAAAATTCACTTTTTATTTTATGCCGTAAAAATATTTCCTATTTCAATTTTACTGCGTTAGTGAATATTTTTGCAGATTGCTCAGATGCTGGATTTTAACTGGAATGAAGTTGAAGATAAAATACGAATTGAGTGAATGAGTGATGTGTAGTGAGGTTAAATGTAAATATGAAATTATGATGTATTTGTAATCAAAATTGTATATGTATAGTGAGAGCTTGAATTTGTACTATTCAAAAATCATAATAAATATTTGTTTGAATAAAATTTATGTTTGAATTCAAATTCTGTGTTATTTAATTTTATTCAGCAAATATTTATTTAATCTATGAAAAATAAAATAGTACATTAACGAATACATTTAAACGAATGTATATATGTTTATTATCATCAAACGAAAATTATATAAGCGCATATTCAAAACATTAAGCTCCAGCATTCATTATGATAAATGGAATACTCTATAAAAAAGAATATTCACTCCCTTACTTAAGGTTTGTTAATCCAAAAATAGGAGTAAAATTACTAAGAGAAGCTCACGATGGATGCCATGGAGATCATTCTAATAGCATAAAGTTAGCCAAGAAAGTTACATGACAAGGCTTCTATTGGTTTGTTATTCTGCCTTTTGGTCAAGGCGAGGATATCAATAAATAGGATAAAAAGGATGGAAACAGTATTAGAGATCGGTTGGGAACAAGCTATGATCGTTGTCGTCAAAAGTCGACTGGGCTCCAATCAAGACGGGGTCGCTTGGGAATGATGAACAAGGCTAGTAGAGGCTACGTTTTCAATTTCAAGTCCATCGAAGTTCGTATGCTCAAGATATGATCGATGCAAATCAAGAAATGTTCCTATTCGTATCCATCCGAGAAGGCCTCCTTTGTATCGCCTTCAATTGTATCCATCAAGAGAAACATGCACTATTCGTATCCATCATGCTTGCTTCGCTTCGTATCCATCAACACGCAAGCCTCATTTCGTATCGATCATGTATCCACCTCATTCGTACCCATCATATTTCGTATCGATCACATGAATTCGGTTTCATATCTATTGAAGGAAGTCATTTCATATCGACCCTACTCGTACATTATTCGCATCGCTCAAGCAACTCTCGATACGAATATGTCGTCCGGTAAAGCGATGCGAAAAGTCATTTTCCACCGATACGAAATACAGGTGGAACACCATTATTGATATGAATCGGGTTAATAATACAAAGGATGTGAGCAACGATGGATACGAAGACATGTATTACCTAAGATGGAAAAAGATCGATACGAAAGTTGTATATAATGGATGCGTAGGATGGACACGAAAGCTAATGGATGGATGGATACGAATGGGATGCAAGGGAGTGGATGACTCGATCGTACAGCGTGCAAAGTGGATCTCTCCTGGATTTTTGAGACACATCATCGATACGAAAAGCATGGATATGAAGAAGGGAAATGTGGGGCTTTGATCGATTCGAAACCACCAGCCTATGTTGGAAAATGCAAACTTGCATCAATCATAACTCACAATCCACAAGTCCAAATGCTACCAAATTTTCGCAGGAGCTTGCGTACAACTTAAAAAATGTTTATGATCAATCTCGACTTGATTGGATAAAATCTTGATCGATATGAATTTCATTTGCATTGATCACGAATCGAGTCCAAACGACCAGGGATCAATCACATGGACCCACCCATGTAAGAGAAGGATTCTTCCGAAGTTTGGGATAGATATCTCCAGCCTGCACCTATAAATAGCGACCTATGGCCTACAAAAAAGATCTTTGGCTTCTCTACATCAATGCTCTATTGAAATTACGATCGAAATTCAGTTGTACTACTGTAACTCATCTGTAACTAGCAAGCAAAGTCAATAAAAATTTACTACTCCAAAGTGGATGTAGGCCGGAGATAGCCGAACCACTATAAATTGTGTGTTCTTATTGTGTTCCTTTGAACTTTTTGAGCATTCTTATAGTTATATTCTATACACATTTTCTATCTGTGATCCATGCTTGTAAACAGGTGCTTTCATCGACAATTGGGTGTTTGCGACCAATTTTGGTGCTTTCACCGAGAGTTGAACTCAGGGATTCTACATCTTGGATTTTGGATCTGAAGGTTTAAGGACTTAGATCTGGAAAGTAATGGTGAAACAATCATCAAGGAGACAGAGGACTGAAAGGATTCAGCATGAAGGGAGTTACGAAGCTTCCTCGGGAGCGAATATGCTTTAGTCTTCATCACCCGGGACGAGATGGAGATGATGATGGGAGCCATGCTTGAAGATTTTCTAAAAAGACAAGAAGAGATGATGCAGGATTTTCTTCGACAAGCTGGACAAACTGGAGTGCAGAATCAAGTTAACGTAACTGCAGGAGATGCTGGAGATAGGATTCAGGAGCACGGAGCTGCCAGAATTCAGAATATAACAGGACCACTGGGAGCAACACCCGATCTAGGAGGCACTCACTAAGAGCATGTCGATCCAATCCCGGGTAGGGTATCGGGTGGAGCTGTGCAACACGACGTTGGTAGAGGAATGGATACTCAATCAAGGAAGAAAATTCCAAAACTCCCTTGTGAACTCGGGGGGCAAATTGGAGGCAATAGACAAGGACTACAGCTTGGCGACAAAGACAAATTGGCGAATATAGTTAGGCGATCCATGAGGGGTGGATTGGTGCGTAGAGAGTTGGATGATGTGAATAGTAGTCCTTTTGCTCCTACGATCAGGCAAGCTAGGAACCCGCCATATTTCAAACTACCAACATTGGAGATGTATGACGAGAGAACAGATCCCACTGTTCACTTGATGAGACACATGAGGCATATGGAATACTGAGGGCATCAGAGGAGGTCATGGTGTGATGCTTCCCTTTATATTTGACGAATATAACAGCATTATGGCTCAGACAGCTGGAAAGTGGCTCTATTAGCACGTGGACGGAGCTGATTCAAAAGTTTATGAGGTAGTTTCGGGTCCACATAATCCGACCCAAGAACATGATGACTTTGACATCGATGAAATAGTGGAAGGGAGAATCACTTATAGATTTCTTGACTAGATTCAATGCGACAGTGGCTTCGGTGGATTGACCTGATCCGTCGACGGTTTTGATGGCAGCAGGTTCGGGAATTGCAGATAGTTCAGACATCAAAATATCGTTCAAAAGGGACCCACTAATGAATCTCGGGGAGTTCTACCATGAAGCAGAGAGACTTCTAAGAAGGAAGATGCGCAAGCTGAGAGAGAAGAGAGAGAGGCTGAAGCTTATGCAGTAAGGGGTGGAGGTCCACCCAAGGAGGGTCCAAACAAAGACGATAAAGGCAAATGGAAAATGAATGACAATGGTAGCACTTCAAAAAGGCCACGGAGGGAGTCAAAGTTTTCTTCTTACACGGATCTAACTGCAACTCTAGAAAAGATTTACTTAGATACTCGAGGGAGCCTTCAGTATCGAAGGCCAGCAAGAAGGGAACCTTCTGATTAGAGCGCGCATCAGGAAGGCATTGCCTATTCCATGAGCTATGTGGGCACAACACGAACGACTGCAGGCATTCGAAGGATATAGTTGAGGAGCATGTAAGGAATAGTCATCTACAACAATATGTAAGGAATCGAGCAATGGTAGTTGAACAAGAGCGGCTACTGTCCGCCTCAAACGAAGATGGCACTGGATCTAGGTAGCGACGGCTTGTTATCAACAAAATACATTTGTAGCATTGAATAAGTAATAGAGCTTGAAGTAATACGGCTAAGTCGCTTACACACATACGGGATTGAGGATAGTCCTTAGGCATGCTCTGAGACGATAATAAACCGTGTGGCTCGAATCTATGAAATCCTACTTTTCTTTTCGTTTTCCTGAAAACTTTGGTTTTTCCCTCGGATGTACAAACATTTATTTGATTTTCCCTGTATGCAAAGCCTTTTATTTTGATGATTGGATTCAGGTTAATGTAATAAATAATATAGGTCTCGCGATTACGGTCCCGACCGGAGAGACGAGGTAGTAATCGCAAATTACGAGTCCCTTCGCCGAAAAGCGATGGAATGGACTCAAACACAATATAAAAGTCCTTGACCGGAGATCCAAGACCAAAGAATATAAAAGTCCTTGGCCGGAGAGCCAAGACTGGAGAATATAAAAGTCCTTCCCGAAGAGCCAAGGCCGGAGGAGATAAAAGTCCTTGACCAGAGAGTCGGAGTCAGAGCAGGATAACGTGACCCCGATAGGTCTATGGATTTAAATTTAAACTCAGAGAGGTCGTGGAATCGAATTTCGGCTTGGGATAAATGGACTCGGAGCGGTCCCGAATTTGGCCAAGGGACTAGTGCGGTCCAGAATTTGGATATCAACCGTGAAAGGATATGGATTTGGTTATTGGTCGTTAGATATGGATAGACTAAAGCTCGGTTGACGGATTCAAATTGCTATGGAATTGGCTAAGATTGTGGTTACAGGACTTTGAATTGGACATCGACTGGAGCAGTCGTGGACATGGTACGCCTAAGAATGGAATATGGACCTTGGATGTTGGATTCGGAGCTATTCAAAACACGCCTTCTCACCACAAGGCATGTTTTGGGAGGCAAATGTTATCCCGCCTTTTAGTCAAGGTCGGAATATCAACAAATAGGCTAAAAAGGATGGAAACAGTATTAGAGATCGGTTGGAAACAAGGCTATGATCGATATCATCAAAAGTTGACCGGGATCCAATCAAGACTAGATCGCTTGGGGATGATGAACAAGGCTAGTAGATGCTACGTTTCAAATTTCAAGTCCATCGGAGTTCGTATGCTCTAGATATGATCGATGCGAATCAAGAAATTTTCCTATTTGTATCCATCCAAGAAGGCCTCATTCATATCGCCTTCATTTGTATCCATCAAGAGAAACAGGCATTATTCGTATCCATCATGACCTCACTATTTCATATCCATCATGCTTGCTTCGCTTCGTATCCATAAGCCCACAAGCCTCGTTTCATATCAATCATGTATCCACCTCGTTCGTACACATCATATTTCGTATCGATCACATGAATTTGTTTTCATATCCATCGAAGGAAGTCATTTCATATCGACCCTACTCGTACATAATTCACATCGATCAATCAACTCTCGATACGAATATGTCATCCGGTAAAGCGATACGAAAAGACATTTCCCATCGATACGAAATACAGGTGGAACACCATTATTGATACCAATCGGGTTAATAATACAAAGGATGTGAGCAACGATGGATACGAAGACATATATTACCTAAGATGGCAAAAGAACGATACGAAAGTTGTATATAATGGATGCGAAGCATGGACACAAAAGCTATTGGATGGATGGATACGAATGGGATGCAAGGGAGTGGATGACTCGGTAGTACATCGCGAAAAATAGATCTCCCCTGGATTTTCGAGACATGTCATCGATACGAAAAGCATGGATACGAAGATGAGAAATGTGGGGCTTTGATCGATTCGAAACCACTAGCCTACGTTGGAAAATGCAAACTTGCATCAATCATAACTCACAATCCACAAGTTCAAATGCTACCAAATTTTCACAGGTGCTTGCGTACAACCTAAAAAATGTTCATGTTCAATCTCGACTTGATTGGATAAAATCTTGATCGATACGAATTTCATTCGCATCGATCACGAATCGAGTCCAAACGATCAGGATCGATCACGTGGGCTCACCCACGTAAGAGAAGGAGTCTTCCGTAGTTTGGGACAGATTAGGGGTGGGCATGGGTCGGTTTGGTGCGGTTGGAGTTCAAACCGGTTCTGCACCGCATCATACGGTTAATCAAAAATACAAACCATTATACCAATCCTTTAAATGGTTCGGTTTCGGTCCGGTTTGAATGTAAAACGGTTTGGTTTCGGTCCGATCCGGTTTGAACCCATATTAAATATAAAATAAAAGAATTACTAAATCAGTAATCAATTTACAAAGGCAACTGTGTGAAACTTTTACATTTAAAGGTTAATACACAATGTTATACTGAAATGAAATATTAGTTCTTAATTGTATGAATATTTCAATTTGACATTTACCTACAAGTGAGATTTTTTTTGGTAGATTAACCAAACATCAACACTAATCAATATATAATCATTAAGGAAAATGGCTAGAATAAGATTATAATTAGCATTTATTCACAAACGAAATGATATGAAAAATATTATACCAAACTATAACTTCTTCATTTATGTCAGCGATTATTATTAATATAACAACAACATACGCTTAAAATAGAATGTACATCAATAGAATCTAAAATAAGATAGAATTTGTTTATATTTTTATCATAAGATTACTAATATAAATTTTTGGTTCGGTCTGGTTTAATATGGTTGGTTCAATCGTCCAAACCGCAACCGAACCGTAACGATGCGGGTCGGTACGGTTTGGGGTATCAGCTTTGGTTAGAAGATTCAGTGCGGGTTTCCGCACCGCTTTTGCAGTCCGGTGCTGGCGGTTTCCATATAGCGGTGCAATTTATGCCCACCCCTAGGACAGATATCTCCAGCCTACACCTATAAATAGCAGCCTATGGCCTACAGAAAAAAGATCTTTGGCTTCACTACGTCCATACTCTGCCGAATTTATGGTCAAACTTCAGTTGTACTACTATAACCCATCTGTAACAAGCAAGCAAAGTCAATAAAAATTTATCATTCCATAGTGGACGTATGCCGGAGATAACCGAACCATTATAAATCGTGTGTTCTTGTTGTTTTCCTTTGAACTTTTTGAGCGTTTGTCATAATTATATTCTCTACACATTTGCTATCTGTGACTGTGATTGAAATAGGTGCTTTCATCGGAAATTGTGTGTTTGTGACTAATTTTGATGCAAACATGGCCTAAGATGACTAGTCATGCCATCGATTATGTGAAAAGGTGTGAAAAATACCAAAAGTTCTTTAAGATCTCACGTTTGCCACCAAGCGAATTGACTTCAGTCTTAAGTCCATGGCCTTTCGATGTATGGAGAATTGACCTAATCGAACCACTACCTACATCCAAAGAAGGAGCTAAATACGCAATGACGACCATTGATTATTTTACAAAATGGGTAGAATCAGAACCGCTTCCAAATATCACATCAAGAAAGTTCTCAAGTTTGTAATCAATAATGTTACCAGATTTGGAATTCCACACAAGATAATATCTAATAATGGAACACGGTTTAAAAGCGAAGAATTTACCTGATTCTATTATAAAAATGGAATCATCAAGGGCTTTGGTTTGTTGCTTACCCCAAGGCTAATGGAGCCATTAAAGCTACCAATAAAACTATTAAGATCATTATCAAAAAGTTATTGGACATGGCTAAAGGAAATTAGGTAGAAGAACTACCTCTTGTATTATGTGCATATAGAACTTCTACAAAAATCGCAATAGGGCATACCCCATATTTCTTAACATATGGATGTGAAGCCATGCTCCCAATTGGGATTGAGGTACCTTCTCATCGAAGGATTGCATATGAATTTATTCCAAATCAAGAATTAAAAATAGAATCCTTCGGCTTAACCAATAAGTTAAGAGATGAAATAGCCTTACAGACAGTTAAATATCAACGAAGAATATCCAATTATTACAATTCTAAAGTAAGAGAAAGATCGTTTCAAAATAGGAGATTTAGTGCTTCGAAGAGTTATGACAAATACTAAGAATTCAGCGGATGAACCGCTCAGGCCAAATTGGAAAGGACCTCTAATCATACATAAAGTAATCCTACTGGGGACCTATAGACCATGCCGACCCGATGACTGTGAGAAATGCGGATTAAGGATCTTAAAGCCAAGGATAAACACTAGAGGGGGAGGGGGAGGGGGTGAATAGTGTTTTAGAGAATTGTTAAATCTTTTTGAGTTTTTGTCAATTTAAACACAAATGTATGCAATATTCAGACACAGATATGATCATAGAATCAAACATAAATGCAAATATAAAGTAAAAGCAGTAAAGGAAAGAACACACCGGATTTTATACTAGTTCGGAGTTACCCTACATCCAGTCCCGCACACAAGTACGAAATTCCTTTCAAAGACAATCTTTACAATTACACCCTCGATTTCAAGGCAACGAGGTACACCCTCCAGAATCACAATCCTCTGGGTTGAGATACTTGATTTCCTGGGCAACAAGTTCACCCAATTGATTTCCCAAGTCTACAATCACACCTTATCTCGCTTGATTGATTTTCAAGGCTACAATCACACCTTTTCTCGCTAAGTTGATTACAAAAAGCCTATAACTCTGAATAGCACTGAGGATCTTGTTAAAATAATGATAGAGAATCAAATTATGAATGATCGAGTTTGATTCAATGTTGATTTCAGCAGAGTAATGGTAAGAATATGTATTAAGAAATGTGGAAGAAGAAGAGGAGTGAAAAACTAGAAAACTTCTGTTAAAATTCGTTGAAACTAACCCCTATTTATAGACTTACAACAGCCATGTCCATTCATGAAGAGTTATGACGAATAGACACTTCTTTTGAAATTTAAATTTTGAACTCAACTGACACCATGTCGACATGGCGTACTTGGGCATGTCGACATCCCAAAGGATTTTTTGGTGTTTTGATTTTCTTTGGAAATAACTTTTATTTTATATTAAAACTATTTTAAACTTTATAAATATACTTGACTATAATTAAAATACATAAGTAAATATAAAGAATAATATATACAAAATTTTACTATTTAAAATCTAGATATTCAAAAGTTAAATATATTATATTTAAAAGATTGTTTAAAAACAAGAATAATTTGATTTTGAAATTAAAGATTATTTTGAGGCTAAAAGTATTTGAAATCAGGATAGATGTTTTTGATGCTTTTAAAAGGTAGATTTTGAAATCATTTTGAAAACAAGATATAATTTTGAAAAATCATTTTGAATAAAATGTTAGCGGATATAAAACAATGTTCTGCTAGATTTTTCGTAGGTTCCATCCTACTTAGGGTTCCATCCATTTAACGGGCTCGAAGTGGATTCCATTCCACGAGTAAATTAGATTTTAAGATGCCAGTGCTTTTCTAGGAGTTTTAACAAAATTTCTAATTAAAGAATAAATTACTTGAATTCATGAACTCTTGATAATCTTGATACTCATAAGTCTTCAATCTTGATATCTTGAATCTCTATATTGTACAGTCTTCATTCTTATTAACTGCATGGTTAAATCCTGCATATACATATATATCTAAGTTTATAATGTTAGTATTTATATTTTATAATCTATTCTAAGGTTGTTGTCATCAAAACCATCATCTCACGAACTAACAATCTCCATCTTTTTTATGATTACAACCTTTGTTTATAAAATATTACTTCTATACTAATAACTCACCCTTAATCTATGCCTAACTACCCTATTTTATACTCTACCCTTTGTCATCAACAAAAAAAACTAACTCCAAACTATATAAATCCCCCTCATTCTTGGACTAAAATACCTGCATTAATAAACTTATACAATGGAATATAGAATTAAGAAATAATTATATTGATAGTCACAATAATGAATCAAAAATTATATACATATTAATGTATAATTATACATGTTTTGTACAACAAACATCAATCCATTACTAAATATCAATCAAATTCAAACCAAGCCAAAGAAAATGAAATCAAATCAATCAAAACAAACAATTCAAACAAAGCAAATAAATAAAATTAAACGTTACATGGAACTTCCACCCATCCTTCTTCTTCAAAGATAGGGTCTGCTTTAATTGCATCCCAATTATCATTGTCATTGGTGAGAGAAACTGGAGGATGTGCTTCGTTATCATCCATGTGTAGGGAGGAAATCATCCATCGTATTGCATCGAAATGCCTTTCTTGCTCTTTGATCATCTGCATTTGACTCAATTCTAAGTGTCGCTGGTTATGAAGAATGAACGAGAGAATATTCTTGAACGAATTAAGAGTTTTTTCAAGATTTTCGGATAAGTTATGAATTGGATTAGCCATATTTGGATTTGTGAGAAGAATGAGAGATAGAGTAGATAAGAAATAGTTTTCAGTGATGAGTCTGGAAGAAATAGGTATTCATAGGTGTAGAAATTCATTTGAAATGTATTCAAATTTCAAATTCAAAATGAATTGTCATTTCTGACCAGTACATGTCGACATGGTCATAGGGGGTATGTCGACATGGTGTAGTGAAATTTGATGATATTTTGATTTTGTGAATAATTGTGTGTGTATATATATTTATATAATATACTAACATTGTAACGACCCGCCTTTTTGGACAGTTTAAACCGACGATCAAATACACATGTCGATTCCAAACCATTAAAAGGGCAGATAGTTATTGGGGTAATTAAGAAAAGAAAAGGAAGGGAAATAAAGGAAATGAAACAGCACAGAATCTCACAGCGGAAGGCTAAAGTATAATAATAAAATAACAGTTCATGAAGCTGTTAATTAAATGAATACATTTGAAATGAATACATTTGATTATTATTATACAACATTTATCAGAGTTACATACACAGCAAATATCATACAACAATGCAGCGGAATGGAATGAATATAATAGTAGTAGATCATATACCAAATCTTCGTCTCCGTCCTCCAAGGAAATGATCTTCAACCTAAACTGAAAACTCAGGACTGACCCGAGCGTAATGAAAAGACAAACACTCGAGTCAGGACTAAATATCCTTATGAAAGTTAAATCAATCGTAAATAAATATGAGTGTAACGGCGTCGGAGATGTTTACGGGGTTTGACATCCCCTATCCAGTGTCATCGTGCGTGCAATAACTTAAGAGATGTTACGGGATTTTCCATCTCTCAAGGATCCGTGAAACTATCTACTATGTAGTAATATACGCTAAGTAGATAATGTCTATCAGTAATATAAAGTATCAAAATAGCGTTAAGGCGTTACCATAATCCCCCTTAACACATTTTATATTCCCAAAAGCATATACAAGACCGTAGTTTCCCCAAAACCGGAAGTCACCAGAGGGCAATCCATATACTCAAGGTACAAATCAAAACGTAGTGGTCGCGAATAGGATAATCAGTATGACAAGGTACATGAGGCGATACCAACTAGGATACTAGTAGTTGCGTGATCCGGACTGATGTTGGGCATAGCCAGCAGCTACCCCAACACCGCGAAACAACACTCCCAAATCAAGGGGTGCACCCAAATCGCATCACAAATGTAATAGATATGGTATCGAAGAAGTGTGTCCGCTAGAGGTGGCGAACCTCAATGGCCCGGCGCGGCTCCTGTTTTAGTCATGTCAGGGGTCATCCAATAATCGTTCTCTTTCTTCAGTCAACGCGTTCACCAAACCATCCACTTCATTCTGGATCATCACTCCGCGTATAATAGTTATTAAAGTGGTTTTCGGTATCGACAGAGAGTATGTCCATATCCGATCCCGGTCTCTTTAATAACTACGTATTATTACACCTTTGGCTCTTTATATTTCAAATCGATTCATAATTGACATCAAAATATCATATTCGCTTCAAAAATCAAATCCATTTCAAATATCATCGTATCTATTCAAATATAAGATTTCGTTTCAAAAATCAATTTTCGCATCAATATCTCATTTCGATTTCAAAATCATTTCGAATTTCAATTTAGGTTGCAACTTCATTTAACTCAATTTGTATTTAAATTCAAGATTTAGACATAAACATTTCACCTTATTAACCAGTTTGGAATCTTAGAAAAATAGTTTTAAGTAGTTTAAAAGTAGTTTAAATAATTAAAATACTTAAAATGATATCCAAATTTTAAATTTTAAAGTCACAACTTAAATTATTTACCAATTTCTTTTTACCAAAATTTATTTCAACATTCCAACTCACATTTTCGATAAATTCGATTTTTATAAATTCGATTTCTATTTATAACTTTCACATCAAACATTTAAATAAATTTCAAATCGACGATTTAAAAATTATTATATATTATTAATTTAGCCAATTCGGCGTCCGTATATAATTTTCTATCCTATGGCCAAGTAGTTATTTATTTCAATTAGATGTCAGGGATGAGTATATATTACTTAAATTAAATCACAGTATCATATGTATGCATAACAGGATCTATATAAGCAAATAAACATCCAAACATTCAATTATCAACCAATAGCATCCATCAAAATACATCATCCAATAACCAATACAATTCATGGCAGTTTCATAGTTAACAATGTCAGGTAATTTATTCGCAATTCAATTTTAATTTCAATTTAACTGTCAATTAAATTTTTCAACGGTTAATTCGAATAACAAGCTATATGACAATTAAATTTATATCAAACAACGAAAAAAAAAATAAAAAAAAAATAAAAAAAAATTCATATCACTTCATAATGTCAATTTAACTAGCATAAAGATATTTAGTACGATGTGAGCGTTATAAAACACTCACCTTGATTTTACGATTTTAAATCAAATCGAACGACGTTCGATTTAACCCAAAATTTTCTCTAGCTCCAAACGATTCCAATCCAACTACATAGCGTAGTGCTCGTCCACACGATTCCAACGTAAAAATTTTCATCCGAATCCGACCTCGCAGCAAAGAGATACATAATTTTGAAGTTACACGAATTATAATATAAATATTTACATATCAATTTTTATTTAAACCCCAGATTAAATCACTACCGCACAATCCCCTTCAACAAGATCTGGCCGCACATGCTATCTTCCTCTCCATCACGTTCGCGTACAGGCAACCAAACCCATCACGCACGCGACTAGGGCATAGGGCCGCAACCACCACGCTACCCTAAACTCCATCATACCCCTGCCAAATCAAAGCCCTCCTCGCGAGCCACCCACGCGCCAAGTTTCATCCCGCCATTCGCCGTCGTTTGCACGCAATCCAAGGAAATACGTACACACTTCCATGTCAGATCTGGACAAATCCATGAAGAAATAGCATACATCAACCGTACGGATTTGAAGAGCTCGTCGAGATCTACACTTTTGCTTTTGGAATTTTTTGATTTCGTTGAACGGATTGAGAGATATTAACGAAAGAAGTTCGAGCAATTCTGGCCTTCGAAAATAGGTGGCGGCCATGATTTAGAATTAGGGTTTCTGGATTAGAATAATAATAAAACTGTCTCGGTTTGCGTGCGTATTTATATAGGTAGGTCCAAAATCATCCGAACTCCAATCGAGACGTGCCGCCAGGCGTTTATAAGGTTTTACCCCCATTCCGGACGCAATGGAACTAGTTTCAAGGCCTAATTCGATCATATGTGAGAGTTACGGAAATAAACGATCAATTTTAAATTAAACCGATTAAACGATTTTCTATGCGTTTTGGCTTGCCCCGGACAAACGGTAAATCCGTTTGACTTGAAATTTGAAATCTTACAATAATATCACATTACGGATCCAATGAAACTAGTTTCGTCGAAGTCCGAGACCGTTTGAAAAATGACTATTTTAACTCGCCAAATTAATATTAAAACAATTTCAACGCGTTTCGAGCTGCCACGGTCAAACGACAACTCCGATTGCTACGAAAATTAAAATCCGATAATAACTAACTATTACGGATCCAATGGAACTAGTTTTGTCCAATTCTGAGACTGTTCAAAAATTGGCTATTTTCCAGTCGAAAATTAAATATTAAAATATTCAATTTTCACAATAAATTTTAAATTCAGTTTTAAAAGTTCTATAACATCACTATAACTCCAATATGATAAAATAAAATTTTACAAATCATTTTTAATCATATTAAACCCGTTATTCAATTTATCCAATAAATTCCAGTTTTAAAATCTTATTAACTCTATTAAAATCCAAATATAACTTACATTCATTTTGGAAACCAATTTGAATCATATTAAATCAAATTTCAAATATTCACTCTATTTTCAAATATTAAATTTCAATATCCAATTAATCATATCAAATTCGAAATTTAATTTATTCAAACATTCGTAATATTAAATTTAACAAATTTGATTATTCTTAAATCACTATCCTTTGAAATATTCAAAACGAACTTATAAAATTTAACTTTTGAAACGAGTTAAAATTTTAGAACAACTATTTCCATTATACGGTTATTCAAATCCCCATTATTAAATTGTTCAATAATTTCCAAATATTTAATTTAAACAATTTACCTGTTCAATATTCAATATTTGATTCCAAATAGATTTTACTTATCAATCAATTACTCTATTATACCCAATGAATTCAACATTTATTATCCTATTCAACTATTGATTGCAAAGGCATTCACTAAGTAGCTTTATTTTTCATTACTTGGATAATTATCGTTGCAATTCATTCTAGTTATTATTATTCCAAATGAATTACAAATTTTTTTCTAACATTAAATCACGAAATCTTATTAAATTAGCTATTTTAATTATCGAAAATTTACGGGTCGTTACACTCTCCCCCACTCGAAACTTTTCGTCCCCGAAAAGGAAAAGAAGGGAAAAGAAACTAAGTATAGAATTCAACATTAGATATATTTTATTCAAAGTTACCAACTTATAAAATAATGAAATTCCATTTATAAGGTCATAACTACGCTTCCACTAAGTTACTCCGAACGGCTTCCTAAACTTAAAAGATAATTATCAAAACAAGTTATAAAAAAAATTTTAAAAGTTGAAAAATTTTCTAACACCCGGATTTATGGAAAAATTCGGCAGAGTCTCCTTTGCGCGGCTCGATCGGAAAAAATATAATAGCATATATATCACAAATATACATCTCATCTCAATGATGAGGCATCCCATATGTGGGGAAACAACATATAAATATCACCAATATCATATAAAACCGTAAGCGTGCCTTTTATTTAGCATTTATTAGCATTTTACTTACATTATGCGATTAGCGTAGAAGCGAGCTCCACAACGAAGCGCAACCCCTTTGCTACCTACTAAAATGCTCAATAACTAAGTTAGAACCATGCATATAAAGATAGATCGCTATACTTAGCCTACACAACATATATATAACATATTTAGCTTCAAAACTGAGATTTCAATTTCTGGACAGCAAACAAATCTTAGCTTTCGGTCATCTAGACGGTAAAATTTGACTATAGAATCTAAACAAAAGTTGTTGCATTCATTTCAGGCTTTCCGGAATGTCTAAAATCATCGAATTCGGATCATCCGTTCAAAAGTTATGGCCGTTTTACTTAGGGGATATGCTTCAGCCTGGGCAGTGTTTGCGCAGGTCCGCGACGTTCACCCACATTTCCGACCTTCTAAACCACATCAAAACACAAAACACTTAAAACAAAAGTTTTAGCTTATGTTCTTAGCTTTTCCTAAAGGGCAAGATCATCAAAATCCGATAAACCAGTCAAAAGATATGGCGAAAATACTAAGGTTGTATGCTTCAGATTTTTCTTATTTTTTTTTTTTTACACAGGACAGCGAGTAACATTCAAGTTTTTAACCAAGCAGACGAAGGAATTTCTCAAGACACTCTAAATAAAGTTGTGCTATAGTTTCTAAGCTTTTCGGAAAGTCCAAAATCGTCGAATTCCGTTCAGCCATTTAAAAGTTATGGTTGTTTTCATTTCAGCATGTATTGGACCATTTTGGATTTTTTTTTTTTCTTCCAAAATTTTGCTTTTATTATTTCAAAGTACAAACCATCAAAACATCAAATTTTCTAAAGAACAATCATAAACACAAAGCTATTTATTTTCTTATTCATCCACACAATAGGTTTACATTCAATTTGTTTCCGATTTATTCAAGTTTGTTTCATTCACATTTTTAATTCAAGTCAATTTGCTCCCAATTTAAATTGAATTCAATTATATTTAATTTCACTTTGCTTCAAACTTGAATTTAAATTTTTTATTTTATTTTATTCCATTTATTCAATTCCATTAACACTAATGAATTCTACTTAATCAATTTTCATCCATCTAACAACCAATGCATATCAAACATTAACATTCATCCAAAATCTACACTAAATCAATTATACATTTCCAAGTCAATTTTAATTTCATACACTTCCAAGCTTATAGACATTTAGTTATATTCAAATTTAATTAGTTTCCATTTACCAATTCTATATTTCATTAAGTTTAAATTTTATTCATTCGCTTATATATATCATTAATTTTACCGCTTAAATTTCTTTTATATTTACAACTATCAAATAGATCTTCACATTTTATTTTTCACTCTCACACTGGTATATTATTTCTCTACTATCCTTATTAGCATTTTAAACCTTTTAAGTATTTGGTAAGTTATAGTTATGCAAATAGAATGTAGTTAAACAACATACAACTTCTTTCCATTTAAAGTTGAATTTTCAATTTATCAATTCTTAAGTCATTACTTAAATTTCACTATAATTTAATTTCACATTTACATTCACATATAGTATTTTCATTTTATATTAACATAATTGTGAATCACCTTTAAATGTTAATTTAAATTCCAATCATTTACTAACAATTTTATTTATATTTGCAAACCATTAATTAAATGCACATTTCATTATTCAAACCTATACTCGTATATTATCCAATTAACAATCCATATAACATTTTGAACTTCTTAAGTATTTTGGTAAGTTATATCTATGCTATAGAATGAAATTTAATACTATGCGAGTTTTACAGTTTCAATTTTATTTTAAGTTCATAATTTCCTAATTCTAAGGATTTCTACTTCAATTGATATTTTCACTTAGCTCTTAGGTTCATTTCTCATTTCACAATTCAGAAGTTCCTTAATGATTCAAGTCTAAATTCATTTCAATCATAAAAAAAAATCATTAATTATTAAAGAACTTAAGAATTCCAATCCCGGTTTCATTTCAAATCAAGGTTTGAAATAATATATACTTATATAATTTATATATCAAATCATACTATAGAGAATGCAAAACAAAATAAAATTTGAGTCAAAACAAGGTTTAGACAAGCTATTAAGTGGTCTCCCCCACTCAGACTCTCGAAAATAAACGCTGATGATGCGTGCACTCATCACCGAAATCATTTTCTAGCGTCAAGAGAAGGGAATATAACACTTATCATAAAAAAAATCCTTCGAAAACAATTTCAACTCAATTATACTATCATATAATACTCATATTATATTTTTCAAATTCTTGTAAGTCAATCTCAAACACCGGAATTTAAATTTCCAAATCCAAGTTAAAATTCATTTATATTCATTATCAATTGTGTTTACAAGATTTCATTTTCCTAAATCCATTGTTATTTAATCAATTGTTGTAAATATTGACTGATCAAACAATAATGATAATAATCTAATATTATCATCTCCTAACAATCAATTCAATCAAAATGAATAAATATTCAAATAATTCTTTATATAAAATATATTCCAAAACGATATTGTGTTGGTTTGTCCTATTCGAGTGTTTAGAAATTCCTATCGACGCCTTGGCGTCCCAAGTATCGACCAGAATTCATAAATACTCAACGGAACAAATTAACACAATATAAAACCATTTTATATCAAATAACAAGTACGCTCTCTCATATACACTCAACTCATTCATATAGTTTACCTCTATTTCAATGAGTTATTCCCCACTAGAGCCAAGGTTTATCGCTAAACCAAAGCTCTGATACCAACTGTAACGACCCGCCTTTTTGGACAGTTTAAACCGACGATCAAATACACATGTCGATTCCAAACCATTAAAAGGGCAGATAGTTATTGGGGTAATTAAGAAAAGAAAAGGAAGGGAAATAAAGGAAATGAAACAGCACAGAATCTCACAGCGGAAGGCTAAAGTATAATAATAAAATAACAGTTCATGAAGCTGTTAATTAAATGAATACATTTGAAATGAATACATTTGATTATTATTATACAACATTTATCAGAGTTACATACACAGCAAATATCATACAACAATGCAGCGGAATGGAATGAATATAATAGTAGTAGATCATATACCAAATCTTCGTCTCCGTCCTCCAAGGAAATGATCTTCAACCTAAACTGAAAACTCAGGACTGACCCGAGCGTAATGAAAAGACAAACACTCGAGTCAGGACTAAATATCCTTATGAAAGTTAAATCAATCGTAAATAAATATGAGTGTAACGGCGTCGGAGATGTTTACGGGGTTTGACATCCCCTATCCAGTGTCATCGTGCGTGCAATAACTTAAGAGATGTTACGGGATTTTCCATCTCTCAAGGATCCGTGAAACTATCTACTATGTAGTAATATACGCTAAGTAGATAATGTCTATCAGTAATATAAAGTATCAAAATAGCGTTAAGGCGTTACCATAATCCCCCTTAACACATTTTATATTCCCAAAAGCATATACAAGACCGTAGTTTCCCCAAAACCGGAAGTCACCAGAGGGCAATCCATATACTCAAGGTACAAATCAAAACGTAGTGGTCGCGAATAGGATAATCAGTATGACAAGGTACATGAGGCGATACCAACTAGGATACTAGTAGTTGCGTGATCCGGACTGATGTTGGGCATAGCCAGTAGCTACCCCAACACCGCGAAACAACACTCCCAAATCAAGGGGTGCACCCAAATCGCATCACAAATGTAATAGATATGGTATCGACGAAGTGTGTCCGCTAGAGGTGGCGAACCTCAATGGCCCGGCGCGGCTCCTGTTTTAGTCATGTCAGGGGTCATCCAATAATCGTTCTCTTTCTTCAGTCAACGCGTTCACCAAACCATCCACTTCATTCTGGATCATCACTCCGCGTATAATAGTTATTAAAGTGGTTTTCGGTATCGACAGAGAGTATGTCCATATCCGATCCCGGTCTCTTTAATAACTACGTATTATTACACCTTTGGCTCTTTATATTTCAAATCGATTCATAATTGACATCAAAATATCATATTCGCTTCAAAAATCAAATCCATTTCAAATATCATCGTATCTATTCAAATATAAGATTTCGTTTCAAAAATCAATTTTCGCATCAATATCTCATTTCGATTTCAAAATCATTTCGAATTTCAATTTAGGTTGCAACTTCATTTAACTCAATTTGTATTTAAATTCAAGATTTAGACATAAACATTTCACCTTATTAACCAGTTTGGAATCTTAGAAAAATAGTTTTAAGTAGTTTAAAAGTAGTTTAAATAATTAAAATACTTAAAATGATATCCAAATTTTAAATTTTAAAGTCACAACTTAAATTATTTACCAATTTCTTTTTACCCAAATTTATTTCAACATTCCAACTCACATTTTCGATAAATTCGATTTTTATAAATTCGATTTCTATTTATAACTTTCACATCAAACATTTAAATAAATTTCAAATCGACGATTTAAAAATTATTATATATTATTAATTTAGCCAATTCGGCGTCCGTATATAATTTTCTATCCTATGGCCAAGTAGTTATTTATTTCAATTAGATGTCAGGGATGAATATATATTACTTAAATTAAATCACAGTATCATATGTATGCATAACAGGATCTATATAAGCAAATAAACATCCAAACATTCAATTATCAACCAATAGCATCCATCAAAATACATCATCCAATAACCAATACAATTCATGGCAGTTTCATAGTTAACAATGTCAGGTAATTTATTCGCAATTCAATTTTAATTTCAATTTAACTGTCAATTAAATTTTTCAACGGTTAATTCGAATAACAAGCTATATGACAATTAAATTTATATCAAACAACGACAAAAAAAAAAAAAAAAATTCATATCACTTCATAATGTCAATTTAACTAGCATAAAGATATTTAGTACGATGTGAGCGTTATAAAACACTCACCTTGATTTTACGATTTTAAATCAAATCGAACGACGTTCGATTTAACCCAAAATTTTCTCTAGCTCCAAACGATTCCAATCCAACTCCATAGCGTAGTGCTCGTCCACACGATTCCAACGCAAAAAGTTTCATCCGAATCCGACCTCGCAGCAAAGAGATACATAATTTTGAAGTTACACGAATTATAATATAAATATTTACATATCAATTTTTATTTAAACCCCAGATTAAATCACTACCGCACAATCCCCTTCAACAAGATCTGGCCGCACATGCTATCTTCCTCTCCATCACGTTCGCGTACAGGCAACCAAACCCATCACGCACGCGACTAGGGCATAGGGCCGCAACCACCACGCTACCCTAAACTCCATCATACCCCTGCCAAATCAAAGCCCTCCTCGCGAGCCACCCACGCGCCAAGTTTCATCCCGCCATTCGCCGTCGTTTGCACGCAATCCAAGGAAATACGTACACACTTCCATGTCAGATCTGGACAAATCCATGAAGAAATAGCATACATCAACCGTACGGATTTGAAGAGCTCGTCGAGATCTACACTTTTGCTTTTGGAATTTTTTGATTTCGTTGAACGGATTGAGAGATATTAACGAAAGAAGTTCGAGCAATTCTGGCCTTCGAAAATAGGTGGCGGCCATGATTTAGAATTAGGGTTTCTGGATTAGAATAATAATAAAACTGTCTCGGTTTGCGTGCGTATTTATATAGGTAGGTCCAAAATCATCCGAACTCCAATCGAGACGTGCCGCCAGGCGTTTATAAGGTTTTACCCCCATTCCGGACGCAATGGAACTAGTTTCAAGGCCTAATTCGATCATATGTGAGAGTTACGGAAATAAACGATCAATTTTAAATTAAACCGATTAAACGATTTTCTATGCGTTTTGGCTTGCCCCGGACAAACGATAAATCCGTTTGACTTGAAATTTGAAATCTTACAATAATATCACATTACGGATCCAATGAAACTAGTTTCGTCGAAATCCGAGACCGTTTGAAAAATGACTATTTTAACTCGCCAAATTAATATTAAAACAATTTCAACGCGTTTCGAGCTGCCACGGTCAAACGACAACTCCGATTGCTACGAAAATTAAAATACGATAATAACTAACTATTACGGATCCAATGGAACTAGTTTTGTCCAATTCTGAGACTGTTCAAAAATTGGCTATTTTCCAGTCGAAAATTAAATATTAAAATATTCAATTTTCACAAATAAATTTTAAATTCAGTTTTAAAAGTTCTATAACATCACTATAACTCCAATATGATAAAATAAAATTTTACAAATCATTTTTAATCATATTAAACCCGTTATTCAATTTATCCAATAAATTCCAGTTTTAAAATCTTATTAACTCTATTAAAATCCAAATATAACTTACATTCATTTTGGAAACCAATTTGAATCAAATTAAATCAAATTTCAAATATTCACTCTATTTTCAAATATTAAATTTCAATATCCAATTAATCATATCAAATTCGAAATTTAATTTATTCAAACATTCGTAATATTAAATTTAACAAATTTGATTATTCTTAAATCACTATCCTTTGAAATATTCAAAACGAACTTATAAAATTTAACTTTTGAAACGAGTTAAAATTTTAGAACAACTATTTCCATTATACGGTTATTCAAATCCCCATTATTAAATTGTTCAATAATTTCCAAATATTTAATTTAAACAATTTACCTGTTCAATATTCAATATTTGATTCCAAATAGATTTTACTTATCAATCAATTACTCTATTATACCCAATGAATTCAACATTTATTATCCTATTCAACTATTGATTGCAAAGGCATTCACTAAGTAGCTTTATTTTTCATTACTTGGATAATTATCGTTGCAATTCATTCTAGTTATTATTATTCCAAATGAATTACAAATTTTTTTCTAACATTAAATCACGAAATCTTATTAAATTAGCTATTTTAATTATCGAAAATTTACGGGTCGTTACAAACATTTATTGTGGAGATAAGATAAGCTAGATAACAGAAAGAAAATTTCATTTCACTGCATACTTAAGATGATACAATGATTAATCATAAAGAACTACACGAACATTCAAATCAAAATAAACTAAACTAATACAACGAGATACGATAAGGTAGAACTAGTTAGAGGATAACAATGTTGAAGAAAGTCCAAGTTTCTTGCTGACTTTGGAAATGAACTTGTTCATCTTGGATGAAATTTTATCCAACTTCTTACTAACGGATCGTTTAAGAATCCATTGATTCTCAACAATCGTCTTTTGGTTTTTGGAAAGGGTTTTGTTGGATGGATTAGGAGGATAGTCGATGCTTTCCAAAGAGGTTTCACCTTCTTCTTCTTCTTCAATTTCCATTTCATCCCCTTCTTCTTCTTCTTCCCCTTCTTCCATTTCCTCATGAGCCAAACGCTCTTCCTTTTAGGCAAGAGTCTCATAAGGTTGAAAAACAAATGGAATTTTCATAAGCGAAATGTTGGAATGATTGAAAACTTTTCTAGAAACAAATTCTCCGCCTTGGAAATCCACTCCAAAATAGTTAAAAATTCGAGTGAGATAAATTCCATGATACAAAGTATTCTCACCCATTTCAAGATTTTTGGGACGAAGTTCATCCAAAACAACTTGCGCCCAATTTATGTCATAATTTCCAAAAATAGCAAAAAGTGCTTTGCAAACTTTTGAAGTAGGATTGTTAAAATTCCCCGATCTTGGGGTCAATGTACGTTGCAAAAGAAGATTGACAATTCTTGCCTTTGGTCGAAAATTTCAATTTTTTAATTCAAAATTATCATTTCCTTCGAAAATGTGATGAAATGTCTCACGATCATTTTCATCGACTTTAAAGTTAGAAAGATCCATTCCCATACTCTTGCAATTGAGAGTGGTATCCAAAAGATCACAATTCAAAGCAATTCTAGTGCTTTTGACACTACTCCAAATTTCATCCTCATTTCCATTATAAAATCCACGGTTTAAATTAGCATAGAAAATTTTGACAAGATTTGGATAGCAAACAAAATCATTTTGAGAAGCATCAATAAGGCTAAGAACTCCATTGTTTGCAAAAAGAGAATCAAGTTCATAAGAAGAGAAATCTTTAAAAATAACAAACTTTCCGAGATGGACTTTGGCATAATTAGCATAATTGATATATGCTTTTATTGCCTCCGGATCATTGAAGAGTTGCTCTTTTATTTTTCTGGAAATTCTCATGGTGGATGGGTTGCTTGAAGAAGCCATTAAAGTAGAGAGTAGAGAGCTTGAAATTTTGAAGAAAGAGTTTGAATTTGAAAATGAGAGTGAAAAGATATGATAAAAGATAGTGAATAAATAGATTCTCAAAGTACATATTCTCTGGTCAAAAGGTAGCTTTTCAGAGAATTGAATGAAGTGAAAAGGTGGAGGAAAATTCAAACATTTAAATTCAAATTTTGAAATTCAAATTCTGGTACCCATGTCGACATCATGGTAGGGACCATGTCGACATGTGCCAGTGAATTTTTATGACTAAATTTTCCTATGTTCTCTAATTAATATATATATATATACTTTATTATTTTTAATGTCTATATATTTCTGAAATATTATTGGACTTTATAGTATATTTCAGAAAGTATTATTATACTTATAAAAATAATAATAAATAAAATAATAATAAAAATAGAAGAAAAAATTAAAATTCAAATAACACACCAATTCAAAATCAATCAATCTAGCAATTAAGCATCTAATTCTAAGAAAGCAATTTCAACCAATTATATTGTAAATGTGTACCTTTTTCTGAGTCCACTTCTCTGAATTCGTCGGAGTCGTGAACTGCCGTGAAACACAAATTTGAATTATTTGTTTTCAGATCATAATCACTTGAGGACGAGTTTGAATCATCTAGAGTAGCAGTAAATGCACGCTTTCGTTTCTTTGCTGGATCATTGTTCATAGGAGGATTCTGCCTTTCTGAATATGGACAATCTCTTTTGATGTGGCCTGGTTCATCACAGTTGAAACATTTGACATTATTTGGTACTACATTGTGATTTCAAGAGTTCTTACAGTTGTTCCTCTTGATATTATTCATCTTCCTGTATTTCAGGAATTTCCTAAAATTTCTGGTCATAATGGCTATCTCTTCATCATTATCACTGTTTGAGTCTGATCCATCGGTCAATGCATTGAATGCCATTGATTTCTTTTCAGATGCTTTGCTTTCTCTTCTCCCGATCATTTGGACTTCAAATGACATTAGATTTCCAATTAATTCTTCTATCTTTAAGGTACTGATGTCATTTGCCTTTTCGATCGCAAGTGTCTTTTGATCCCATTCTGGAGTAAGAGAATTTAAAATTTTTCTGACTTGATCTTCTTCAAAAAATTCCTTTCCCAAGGATATTAAAGAATACACAATATCCTAAAATCTACTACACATATCTGAAATAGACTCATTAGGATGCATTTTAAATAATTGAAACTGATTTGTGAGCATGGAAATTTTGGTCTGTTTAACTTTGCTTGTTCCTTCGTGAGTTACTTGCAAAGTTTTCCAAATTTCATATGCAGACTTACAAACTGACACTCTATTGAATTCATTTCTATCAAGTGAACAAAACAGAATATTTATTGCTTTAGAATTATTTGTGCAACAGTCTTTTGCTCAACGGTCCACTGTGCAAAATCAGTTGTGGGTTCAGAATATTCAGTTTGTGTGTATTCCAAGTGTCTAATCCTATAGATTGTAAATATATTTTCATCCTACATGCCCAATATGCATAGTTACTGCCATTAGAAAGTGGTGGTCTGACAGTAGACTGACCTTCTACAAATGAACTAGTGACAGGGATACTAGTGTTAGTAACAATACCAGTGTTCGTAGCCATTTTGAAAACTTCTTCAAAAATCAGATTATGGAACTTTGAAAACCTTGCTTTGATACCAAATGTGAGAAATGCGGATTAAGGATCTTAAGGCTAAGGATAAACACTAGAGGGGGGTGAATAGTGTTTTAGAGAATTGTTAAATCTTTTTGAGTTTTTGTCAATTCAAACACAAATGTATGCAATATTCAGACACAAATATGATCACAGAATCAAACACAAATGCAAATATAAAGTAAAAACAGTAAAGGAAAGAACACACCAGATTTTATACTGGTTCGGAGTTACCTTACATCCAATCCCGCACACAAGTACGGATTTTCTTTCAAAAACAATCTTTGCAATTACACCCTCGATTTCAAGGCAACAAGATATACCCTCCAGAATCACAATCCTTTGGGTGGAGATACTTGATTTCCCAGGCAACAAGTTCACCCAATTGATTTTCCAAGGCTACAATCACACCTTATCTCGCTTGATTGATTTTCAAGACTACAATCACACCTTTTCTCGCTAAGTTGATTATAAAAAGCCTATAACTCTGAATAGCACTGAGGATCTTATTAAGATAGTGATAGAGAATCAAATTACGAATGATCGAGTTTGATTCAATGTTGATTTCGGCAGAGTAATGGTAAGAATATGTATTAAGAAATGTGGAAGAAGAAGAGGAAAGAAAAACTAGAAAACTTTTGTTAAAATTCATTGAAACTAACCCATATTTATAGAGTAACAACAGCCATGTCCATTCGTGAAGAGTTATGACAAATAGACACTTCTTTTGAAATTTAAATTTTGAACTCAACTGACACCATGTCGACATGGGGTACTTGAGCATGTCGACATCCTAAAGGATTTTTTGGTGCTTTGATTTTCTTTGAAAATAACTTTTATATTATATTAAAACTATTTTAAACTTTATAAACATACTTGACTATAATTAAAATACATAAGTAAATATAAAGAATAATATATACAAAATTTTACTATTTAAAATCTAGATATTTAAAAGTTAAATATATTATATTTAAATGATAGTTTAAAAACAAGGATAATTTGATTTTGAAATTAAAGATTATTTTGAGGCTAAAAGTATTTGAAATCAGGATAGATGATTTTGATGGTTTTAAAAGGAAGGTTTTGAAATCATTTTGAAAATAAAATATAATTTTGAAAAATCATTTTGAATAAAAAGTTAGCGGATACAAAACAATGTTCCACTAGATTTTTCATAGGTTCCATCAACTTAGAGTTTCATCCCTTTAACGGGCTCGTAGTGGATTCCATTCCACGAATAAATTGGATTTTAAGGTTCCAGTGCTTTTCTAGGAGTTTTAATAAAATTTCTAATTAAAGAATAAATTACTTGAATTCTTGAACTCTTGATAATATTGATACTCATGAGTCTTCAATCTTGATATCTTGAATCTCTATACTGTATAGTCTTCATTCTTGTTACCTGCATGATTAAATCCTGCATATACATATATATCTAAATTTATACTATTAGTATTTATATTTTATAATCTATTCTAAGGTTGTTGTCATCAAAACCATCATCTCACGGACTAATAATTACAACATAATACTAAGAACATAAAATGTCGAACGTATGCGGCCAATGATAAATGAATAAAGAAATTGAAATAAGTATATCTACATGGTTAAGAAGTAAGACTCTCCTAAGGTAAAAGAAAAAGCCTAAACCACTACCTAAAATGGTAGTAAGGGGTGAAAAAGCCTTTACCCCGTTTAAGATGATGGACTTGTCAAAGCACCTCATAAGAGGAAGGTTAACGTAAGTCTTTGGTCCCGTTTGAAAAGGCTTGACCAAAGCACCTGCAAGCCTTCTACCCCCACCTATATGACATGACCGGAGTGCCTCCTAGAGAGAGGATGGAGTAAGCCTTTGGTCCCATCTAAGATGGCTTAAACAAAACGCCGAACCAGCCTTTAGTACAATCTCCAAGGCCTTACTAAAGTGCCTCCTAGAGGGAGGTCGGGTAAGTTTTTTGGTTCTGCTTAAGATAGCTAACCAAATGCACCGGACAACATACTTAAATCATCACCCGAGACGGTGATAAGGGGTTCGATCCAAGTTGAGATCATCACCTAAGATGGTGACAAAGAAAAGGGACTAAAATGTCCAAAGCGCTAAGAGAGGCGAAAAGAAAAGGGACTAATACATCAAAAGCCCAAAAAGAGGCGAAAAGAAAAGAGACTAAGAGGTCCAATGTTCAAAGAGAGGCGAGAAGAAAAGAGACTAAGGTGTGCTAAGCACAAAGAGAGGCAAAAGAACTCAATCAAAAATGAGTCCTTTGCACTCCAAAGCAAAATCAAATACTCTTTTAGAGGAAGATAAATCAAATATGAGTTGTTGCGCTTTAAAGTCAAGAAAGTGGGATTTCTCTACAAAAAAAAGCGTTATTGGCAGACGGATTTTCCGATCTTCTTTTATTATTCAGAAATTACTATTGTCAGATGGATTTTCTAGTCTTTTATTATTGTTTCCAGATGGATTTTCTGGTCTTCTGTTATTGCTAGATGGATTTTCAGCATTCTTCTATTATTGATGCCAGATGGATTTTCTGGACTTCTATTATTCCTAGATGGATTTTATAGTCTTGTATTATTGTTAGATGGATTTTCTGGTTTTCTTCTATTATTCATAAATTATTGTTACCAGATTGATCTCTGGTCTTCTGTTTAAATGGTTTTCTGGTCTTCAATTCACGATATTACCAGAAGAGTGTCCGGTCCTCCCTCCTATGATATTTCCACATGGTTTTTTGGACTTCTACTTAGAAAATTATAATTCATTAGTTTTCTATTCATGAAATCATTATTTCTAGACAGTTTTCTAATCCTAATTCAATGTGATTCTATTGTAGTAAAATTTCCGCCAAATAGATTTTTGGCCTCTTCAACTAAATTTGTAGATCCCAAAAGTTACTAATAAAAACAACAGCTTGCTTTTTGTTTTACAGGAAAATAGGATTAGAAAGAAAATGATGTAATGAATAAGAAAAGAAGGAAAAAATTTTGGTTTTACACTAAAGTGTAAAATGCTTCTTTTATATGAGGAAAGGGGCAAATGTTATCCATATAAATTCTAAGGAAAATGTAATACCGAATTGAAAATAGGTAACATCGAAGGATGCATCAAGGAACTATGCTGACCTCAACATTCAAGAGCTTCTTGCACTAATGAAGTACAATAAGTTAGGCCGTGGATAAATGATGCCGCAAGTAAGCAATGAAGGATGAGTTATGCCGTAAGGTTGTTATTGAAACAGAATTCAATGACGCTGGGAGGACAATGGAGCAAGGCTGCATCCCGATTAAACAATGGTGTCACACTGCATCCTAATGCCGCAAAATTGAAAATCATCAATAATGCATCTTATTGATGCCGCACTTTTCTGATATCACATATCAACAACATTGAAAAATGACAAAGACATGACATTAAAGCAATATCTGAAGTATGATACCATAACCCATCATTATAAGAAGAGTATAAAGGCATTGATATCACATGTCACAAGATACCAGCAAAAATGCTGCATGGTTCATCAAAGCAGAGATAAATATCAAATAAATGAATACTTCTCCTCTTAAATGCCGCTTCCTTCTAATGCCACATCTCTTCAATGTTGCTTTTATCGATGCTGCAGTCCATCAGTATTGTCTCTTCTCAATACCACATCCTACCGATGTTGCGCTTTATCAATATCGTCTCTTATCAATGATGCATCATATCAATGTCGGCTCATGCTAATGCCGTCCCTTGTTAAGGTCACTCATCACCAATGTTGCATCCTATTATTACCACGTCTTATCAACGTTGCTCATCATCAATGTCGCCTTTTGCCAATGTCGCCTCTTTGTAATGTCATGTCATGCCTTGGTGATATTTCTCTCAATCAACTATTAAAGGATGTCGTAGGTCTTCAATGCGAAATTGATAAAAAATGTCATCAATGTCCATGAAAACTATCGAGACAGAAATGATGCCGCAAGTTTAACAGTATCAAAGATGAATGAAGATGAAGTAAGAGGTCTAGCCCCATTAATATGACTGTTGATATGGAGAGTTATGCATGTTGAAGGAGTCATAAAGCAGCCACGCTGAATCCTTCTACCCTATAAATACGGACCTAGGGGCAAGGAAGAAGGGGCTTTCATTTCTTTTCTCCCTTATCAAAATTAAACAACTGTAACCGTAAATTGAATTGGAAAAAACTTAATTTGATTGTAGTTATGACATAATTATATGAACACTGACTTAAATATGCCTATTATCTTGATTGTGCACTTTGGACATTATTGGACATGTATATGCATATGATAAAGCTCTTTGGACCCGAAGCTTATCTTGATTTTATATAAATCATATGGGCGTCGGTCTAAACTAGCGTTTACATGTATAATCACCATCTCGTCATTTACATATGGACATAGAACTATGAATTAAGAGGATTGTCTATCTTGTCTATTAACATACTTAATAGGCTATCACACATATTTATGGCCTATTCTTTTATCTCGTTTGGTCATGTGGCATGGACTTTCGAACGTCTTGCTTCAAAAGAACATATAGGCTTTCGACTAATTTATTCCAAAAGACTACATGGGCTTTCGAATTTCTCATTCCCAAAGTTCATGGGCGTCATGGAGTCATTCCTTAATGACATCATTTTGTACTAAGTCTCGAATACTAAGTCTAATCTTGATCTCTGAACACCATTTGGTCATCACCAACTAAGCCATGCTTAGTCGGGTCATCAAACGTGTTAAAATCGAGCTTTGATTCATCATACTTGACATCATGTGTGTTATACCAATTTTTGGGTTAACATAATGTTTTTCTAGTAAGATCATATTTGATGTCTAGACAAAGATTTGTTTGTTACATGTAAAAATATTTCCAGATATAAGGTTGTAAATTGCAAATATTTGTATATTCTACTTCAAATTCCAGAATATTTATACTATCAAAATTTATCACATTATATGATATACAAATATTATTGGAAATAATATATAATTTATGGTTTAGTGGTGAAAACAAAATTCAACTAATTTTAAATTTGAGAAAAGTGCAAAATATTAGATCTTGTATGCATGTATGATGTAATTTGCATCTTAACAATTCCTGAAAATGCAAAACTTTATTGAAACATATGACGTAGAGATCTCGTTGGAGAGAGTTTGCGATTTAATTTGAAAACGATATTTGAATTAGATGTTTCAAATGAGACACATTTCTAATTTTTTATTCAAATATATAATGAAGTGAAAAAAAAACATAGGCCTAAGGTCATTTCTAACAATTGCTTTATTCACTTCATGCGTTCCTAGTAAAATTTCAATTAAATTTATAATAAAACAAATGAAACAAATTTTAGATAGATATCCTAGCGTTTGCCGCTTTATTAAAAAGGTTATATCATACAAAAAAATGAACATTTTACTGTTATATTTTAGACGTAATTAGTTTAAAAGAAAATTTACGATTATTTTGATTGGAATGATACAAGTTTTAAAATTTATTCTGAAGAATGTCACTGAATGCTATATTAATATTGCAGTAGATAAAAGTAGCATATGTTTTATCTAATGCTATATTAACATAACATTCGTTTATCTTTAAACTATATCATAAAACTTTGTTTGCTTCATTTAAAAATATGAAGGCAACTTTTCATTATTTATCGCTTTCAAAATATTGGAAGATCAGTCCGATATTCACTTCACTAGTTACAATTTTTATGAGTGTTTGCTTTCATATCTTGATGTTCTCCGCTTTATTTGACCACTGAATAATCGTTTTGTCTGCATCTTAAGCATCCCCTAGGTTAATGACCTTAATATATTATAGAATGTCTCAGATTTATCAAATCGTTGAAATTAGTAATTTTCGGTAATTGAACATTGTTTACGAATGTTCATGAGGTCAATTAAATAAAAAATATGAATCTATTTTTCAATAATCGTAGTGATCATGTTCAGCAAGTTGCATTTTACAATAATAAACAAGCATGCTGGGTTGTCTGTCACTTTTTATTTCCACCGCCCATACGTACGGTCTCTTCCTGTGTAGAACGCCCCTGGATTCTTTTTCATGTTCTTTGCTGGATTCTTTATTTTCGTCGCATGGTAAAATAAGACTAGAGGTAGCTTCTCGACTATAAGACTAACTAATGATAGAACATGTAATGTTTTGCAAATCAGTTATACATTCATCTCAAAAGCAAAAACAAAGATTGAGTTTTGCAAATCAATTATACATTCACAACTTTGCATATAAAAAAATTCTTGGCACAGCTGGTCACGTAGTAAACAGACCAAGCTTTATGGGAAAAATACTTAACAGAAAGCAAGATACAATGGATGAAATATCAAATGATTGTCCATTCCATACCTCAACTTGCTATGACAACATGAATAAAATCTATCAACTTTGTATATACATGAAGAAATCCAGATATTACCCCAGACATTGCTTATTTGCTTGAGCTAGTTTCGTTTTCGCCATTGCCATGGCACAAAACCAGCTGGTATCCTTAGGGTCGAAAAGCTATTCCTCATCTAATACAAACATAAACAGTATTCTAAAAGAGCTGAAACCAATGGATTATATCAAGTATTTTGCTTTGTTCATAGCTTATATCAATATTTGGATTTTGAATGCACTCACGGACTTCATTTCTTCATCTTCCCTTTCGGCATGGTCGGAAAACGGTACTAGTTCTGATAAGGGTACTGTAGGGGATTCAATGTTATATGAAGACATCAGTCGACAGGATAGAGTAGCTTCATCCAGTAATCTTGCCATTGGAAGAGTTCTATCACATGTAAGTTATTATATTACTCGTATGTTTGAACATTATTTTGATATTTGAAGCGCTCAGTTTCAGATTATGTAATACGATAAGTGATGACGACAGATTCTTCACATACTGAACGAAATACCAGCCACCTCAAAAAAGTACGACCAACTTGTATCAATGGCGGACAAAATCATAGAAGACAATCTCCAAGATAGCCACACTTGCCTCCATGACACAACACGTAGTGTCCTCTTATCTGCCTTCTCCACCACATGCAAACTTCTACGTCACTCTCTTCACAAATCCAAATCCTCACAGTTCACCAAATGGCCATCGCGCCTCCTTCAACTCCTCCCATTTGGGCCTCACCTTGCCACCGGATACGACATTGTTTGCCTCTCCATTCATTCTCTAGCTAATAATACAAGGCACAATAATAACTTTGGTAATTGTTCCGATGAGCTACTAGTAGCGGAGAAACTAGCAAATGAGCTACTGTGGATCGTGAATAAAATGAGGTCGTGTTCGATGAATAGAGAAGCGATTGTGAAGTGGGGATACGAATGGAGCATTGCTTCATTGGTGGTTGTTGCACTTCCAAGAGTACAAGGCCCCATTGTTCAAATTTCAGGTATGTTCTCCATTTATAAATTACCACTGTTACCAGCATATAAATGTACACGGCTTATTGATCAATTGATCGTGGTGCAGCATTGTTGATCAATGATCTAGCTGGCGGAGAATGGGAAGTGGAAAGAGAGGTGAAATACAGAATGCTTGTGACATGGCTGCCGACGTTATGTTATACTGGCAATGGTTTGACTTTGAATAGCCATGTCTTGACTAGAGGGGAGAGGGTAGATATGGAAAGAAGGATCGAACAACTTATATCGAGTTTGCCGAACGACGATCAAGAGGTTATTTTGCGCCGTTGGGTTGAAAATTTTGCTAGAAGCGACTCCAATTGGCCCGATGTTCACAAGTGTTTTGATCAGTGGTGCCAAAACTCTAGAAAGTTTTATTACTGAGGTTTTTTTCTTATTTATTTATTTATTTATTACTTTTTTTTTTTCTTTCTTTCAGTATTTGCGCTGTTATGTATTCATATTTGATTTTGGTAAGTTAATTAGTGCACGAAAGTAAGTCGTAGAAGGTTCATTTTATGCAGCTCAATTCCTCCGTTCTCAATCTTATATGACCGTCGTCCCTACTAATTAGCTAACTTGATTAATCAATTTGGCTATGATTGTTGAAAACTGAGGACAAATACAATTTCTGGACAGAAAAATTGAACTCGTTGACGATTTAAAAAGGTTTGAATTCATTCTTGTTACTCACTTCATCTACTAAGAAATGTATTTGGTTTAAAGTGTTTTTGTAATGCCTCACTTCAAGACCCACATTAACAAAGAGAATTACTGAGTAATTCTATCTGTTAATGCGGAGAATAGAGCCCTTTTTTGGCAATCATCATAGTTTTGCATTAGATAAGAGCTAAATATGTCGATTTAGTACTCAATTTTTTTTCCTATTTCATCTCAAGTATTCGACATACTTAATTCCTATCTAATACACTACTATGATGGCTAATGATCGATTCAGAAACAAAACATAATAACAATATCAGTCACCAATCACTAAATAGCAAACACATATGATATACATACACATCTACATCAAATGTAATACAACATGTCACAAGTGGTATTATGACCACAATATATACATACATCCCCACAAAAGAATATAAACATCACAAGGTTCTTAACAAAACAACTATTAAACAAAACTATGCCATCTGTCCAAGGTCGAAGGAGAAATCCAAAAGTAAAGCTAGCAAAGGTTCAAATATTCCTAACTTGCAACTCGGTCCGACCCGAGTAATAACTATATGGATCATGCTAACCAGAAAATGAAATTAGCTAGAGATAAGAGGGATATAAGTGTGTAAGAGAAATCTCCCTTTAATTATAAAGGAATGGTACAAGTATGGTTCAATTACAATGCCATGATATTGATTCACAAAGGGTTATCACATGAATAGATTTAGTTCATGATAAGATATTCATACTCAAAGACATTCAATATAAATGAAAGTAATCATACAAAAGCCATATCAGAAAATCATCAAAATCTCCAAACTAGAATCTCATGGAACTCTAAAAAGAGTTCAGATCGCATAAAAATGAAATCACCATATTATACATAACATCCCATTTAGCTCTAGGCTATCGATGTAACAAAGATATCTCAAAAATGGTGAAATCGTAATTAACTCAGAAAAGGCAGAAAACCTGGATTGGCCAGATCCCTGATCGCAATGCCGAAGCAATGCTGCACGTGCCAAACTCTTGTCCAGTACAATTTATAAATTAGGTACCTATCTCGTGGACCCGAAGGTCATTCTCATGGTGACTGAAGTCACATAACTCAAATGACCCAAAGGTCTATAGCACTGGCCTACTCGTGGATGTGTCACAAACTCTCGGATAGGAATCCCGAAAGTGTTGACGTGTGTCGCATACTACACACTCGCATTAAATGGTTTACTAACCGCTAGTTAATTCTCATAAATATAAATCACAGATCTCAAAAATCTCACAAATCTCATATCTTGCCTCGTATCATCGGCAAGTACAATAAATTCTCATAATGGTTTCTCATAAACCATAACTACCGAAATAAGGAAATCTTAACTCAAGACCCGCATCACCTCATCGGCAAGTGAAACAATATATGTATATTCATCGATTATAGTTCCTAAAATAGAAAATCTCGAACCACTAAACTCGCCAAATATTGGCTAACTCAAATAATTCCTATAAATAGGAATTGTAAATTTCAAAATACGCCATAAAATGGAAAATCTCAATCATGAACTCAAAACAATAGGCTCGAATAGTTTCGGTCGTAAAAGTCCGGAATTAACCGAAAAAGTAAATTCACATGTCCAATACCACGTGTTTTTACTAAACCGTTTAATTCACTTTCTCATGCATCTGAAAGATGTAAAAATAGTGTATATTATTTATAAAATAATTTACATGAGAAAACAAGATTTTCAAAACAATTTTCCGAAAACATTTTGAAAGCATTTATTTGAAAATTCTCCTTATTATGGCAAATAAATATATTTTAAGTACTTTAAAATAATATATAAATATTGGAAAATATTTATTTCAAAGTCAATTGATTTGTAAAATTATTTCAAAAATGTATACCAGAAAAACTTGTTTTTTAAACGACAAAAATCGATAAAAACAAATGGAATTCAACATTCGAAAACAACTCAAATACTCATCAATCTGTGTCTCGTGGGTTGACCATAACTTTTTCTCATCTATTGATAGACTAGAACTCTTGAAAATCATCTCAAATTTGCATCAAAACAAGTGCCATAGCAATTCAAAGGCAAAAGTTGCAAAGTAAAGTCGCAAAAACGAAGGCAAATAGGCAAATATCATGTCGACCTTAAGGTCGACCACACTATTCCTTAGGTCGACCGCCAGGTCGACCATGAGGGGACTTAAGTTGACTGTACGGTCGACCTGGGGAAGTGTATGGTCGACCTCAAGGTCGACCATAGCTACGGGAATCAATTTTTTCCGCCCAGTTCGATTCTACTGCTCGATTCGATCTTTGACACAATTTTGACATAGCTATAGGTTGTTTCAGACATTGAAATTTGACACGCATACAGAGTGACATTCAAACTACAACCAGGAAAAGATCCGGCAGCATTTCCAGACAAAAACAGGAAGATATAACCACTCAAAGTGGCAACCAGAACAAGATTTTAACGGAGAACTATGAACAGGGAAAACTTCCTATACAGTAAATCATTTAGCCAAATTTCTCATAGGAAATTCATTTTTCAGCTAGCAATTTGTGAACATTTTTAGCAAAGAATTTAGGTGCAAGCAATGATCTTTGGCGGAGAAATGGAGCTTTATACACTTGTATTTGTTGAAAGAAGAACATGCAGTACAAAACAAACTAGTTACAGACAATTATATCAAGTTCTAAGATGTGGATGAAATTTTTATAGTATTGGTGGAGATTACCTTCTCCAATCTCTATTTGGTTGATTTACTTCTTAAATTTGCAGTAAATCGAGTGGAAATTTAATTTTTGTTTGAGGAGACCATTGCTTTTCTTATTTCCATTTACTATATAAGCTCTGGAGAAGAAGTAAAAGAAAAACTACGTACTGTTGGTTTTTCTCTCATCAAAAGCCTTCAGATATTAAGTTTTGGATTCAAACCTTACCCAATATGCCAAAATTAAAATGCTTAGAGAAAATTAGAAAGGAATGTACATATTTTAACATATATTATCACTATATGCACACTTTTCATCATTTTAAAGCCAAATAAAATGTATACAACCATTTGTATGAAAATGAAATTGCTATTTGAACAAAAAAAAAATTTATTTTAACAATAAAAAGTCATTTTTAATAATTAAACCCTATTTTTGATAATATTACACAATTTACACTATTTTAGTGTAAAATACCATTTTTAATGCAATAACTCATACAAAAATTATTTTCTTGTCAAATAAATTAAAATAAATTATTCCAATTTTGTTATAAATATTATTTTAAACCATATTTCATCTTTTCAATTAATAAAATACAAATTTACTTCATTTTCCCTTGTGTAAAATCAATAAATGGTTAATATTGGCATTAATTTTCAATATTATTGCGTTTATCGAATAAAATTAAAAATTGATTATTTTCACTCCAAATTCCCAAAATAAAGTTTTCAAAACTTTATTTCCATCAATTTATATTTATTTGAAAAATTTAATGTTGAAATACATTTCTTGATTAATTTATTAACTTAAAGTAACAAAATTCCAATATTTTCATCTTATTTAACCAAATCTTCTAACAATCAAATTTCAAGCCCAATATTTATTCTCAAACACACTTTTTATTTAGAATAAACAAATTTTGACCCAATTTATCTCCTCTATTTTATTTTATTTAAATAAACACCCTTTAAAATCACATATTTCTTTTAAAAATTATTAAAAGAAGTAATTGGCAATAATCAATACAATTATTGCATTTTCTCCCAATAAAAACCATTTACCAATCATTATCATCCCGAATAAATAAAATAAAGTTCCAAACTTTATTTTCTCATTTTATCTTCAATTCGTTGTTTATTCCAAATAAGCAATTTAAAATTTCCAATTTTATCTTTAATTACAAAATAAAATTATAACTACCGTTATAATTTAATATTAATAGGTAATCCCCAAATCAGGGTTGTTATAGACTCCCCTCCTTAACAAAACTGTGTCCTCACAATTTCTAGAGAATATTTAGTATTCAAGACAATTATTTTATCAATCAAAGGAAATATAGACAATTACGGGACAAAAATTCCTCACTTTCTCTATTGAAGATGAAAGAAGACCAAGATAAAAATTGCTCGATAAATTCAGTGATTTTCCTCGGTATAAATACTAGGATTTGCTGACCATTTGTAACAACCCGCATATTTATCTCAATTGCCTAGAAGCATAAGCAACAACACGTTCTTTTTGCATAAGAACGGCACCCAAACCAACGTGACTAGCATCGGTATAAACAACAAAATCTTGATTCCCCTCGGGAATCACAAGAATAGGAGAATCGGAAAGGAGTTCTTTCAATTTCTGAAAAGAGGCTTCACATTTGTCCGACCAAATGTATTTAACTCCCTTCTTAGTCAAGCCAGTAAGAGGCACGACAATCTTAGAAAAGTCTCTAATAAAACGGCGGTAATAGCCCGCCAATCCGAGAAAACTACGAATCTCTGTCACACTCTCCGGTCTCTTCCAATCTTGAATCGCTTCGATCTTTGAAGGATCCACGGATATCCCGGATTCGGAAATAATATGACCGAGAAACTTCACACGAGATTGCCAAAAGTGGCATTTAGAAAATTTCGCCTTTAATTGATTACTCCTAAGTGTTTCCAATACAATCCTAAGATGTTTCTCATGTTCCTCCTCGGTTTTTGAATACACTAGAATATCATCAATGAATATGAGAACAAACCGATCGAGGAAATCTTTGAAAACTCGATTCATGAGGTCAACGAAATAAGCTGGAGCATTCGTTAACCCAAATGGCATAACAAGCCATTCATAAGATCCATATCGAGTACGGAATGATGTCAAAGGAATGCTATCCTCAGCGATACGAAGCTGATGGAAACCGGTAGCCAAGTCCAATTGTGAAAAGACCTTAGCACCACTAAGCTGATCGAATAGATCATCAATCCGAGGTAAAGGATATTTATTTTTAATAGTAAGATCGTTAAGCTTGCGATAATCAACGCAGAGCCTCAGAGTACCATCGGATTTCTTTACGAAAATAGCCGAAGCTCCCCAAGGCGAGGAACTAGAGCGAATAAATTGCCTCGTCTCCAACTCAGATAATTGTTTACGCATCTCCTCATTTTCCTTATTGGACATGCGATAAGGAGGACGAGTAATAGGTTGAGCTCCAGAAACAAGATTAATTCTGAACTCAATTGCTCGTTTAGGTGGCAAACCTAAAACGGGCTCGAATATGTCGGAAAATTCACGAACAACATGAATACGAGAAATAATATCATCTTCATCATCATCATCGTCATCACGAGGATTTAAAGAATATAAAGATGCCACCAAACAGGATTCTGAATCTTTAAGATTAACAGAAATCTGTTTAACAGATTGTGGATGTCGGAGATGAATAGTCCGCTCAGGACATAGGATATGGGCTTGATAACGGTTAAGCCAATCCATTCCCAAAATTATTCCAAAGCCTAAGTAACGCATGACATGCAAATCGGCTAGGAAAGAAAAATCACATAAAATAATCTCCACATCTTTACAAAGCAAACTAAGAGTTGCGGATCCACCAACAGGATTCGCAATTTTTAAAGAAGTCATCAATGCAGTAACACTTAAGGAAAAAGTGTCTACCAGTTCCTTTGATATAAAAGAATGGGATGCACCCGTATCAAAGAGAACTCTAATAGGTTGATCATGAAATAAAATAATACCATCAAGAATGGAATGAGAAATACCTTGGCCACGAGATGTGTTGCCAGGGGCTTGAGCCACATTTAACTTTCCCTCATTCCTGCTTTTACGTTTGAGGCATTGATGTATAAAGTGATCTGGGCTCTTACAATAGCGACAAGATTTGGGCTTAGAGCACTTATTCGCATAATGATCCCCAGACCCACAGTTGAAGCAACTCGCACCACTAGGAGAAGGAGACTTTGCCGCAGGGATTGCCTGCTTACCCTTTTTGTTGGGATAAGGACCCTTGAATTTGTTTGGCCTCTTCTTGTTGTTGAAGTTTGGTTTAGCGCCTTCCACTTCAACATCACTCTCTCTATCAGCCTCTTCAAGACGAAGAGCGATATCGACGAGTTGATCAAATGCGACTTCTAGTTTCAGGAGCAGTGGCTTCTTAAGACTCTTATTTAAGCCATAAACGAACCTCTGGTTCTTCTTCAATGGGGTATTGATGTATTCAACCCCATATTTGGAAAGCGACTCGAAGGTTGCGACGTAATCAGTCACAGAGGATTGACCTTGAACAAGGTCTATAAAACGTCGAGCCAAGGTTACTTTCCCAGCTTCTGGTACAAACTTTAACTCGAAGCGTCCCTGAAATTGCTCCCAGGTGAGATCCGCTTCATTAATTTCTGAAATAAGGAGTTCGTACCAGTCCAATGCTCTCTCCTGGAGCATGCTGGAAGCCACCTGAACGCGGTGGAGATCGATAAGGTTCATGCGAGAGAAGATTCGATCACATGATTTTAACCAAGCCTGGACCTCGATGATATTTTCCGAACCTTTGAAGGGTGTTGTACGTTTCAGTCGATCGGGGAAGTTAGCGCCTCGATATATTGGGCCATTTCCTATCACTGAACGTATTGGTTCCATGGCTTATCGCCTTGCATTGCCGGCTCAGTTTTCTGCTATGCATGATGTATTTCACGTTTCTCAATTACGGAAATGCCTTCGGGATTCCGATTCTATTCTTGAGCCTGCTGTTGTGGAAGAAATTGAAGTTTCGCCGAATTTAACTTATGAGCAGCATCCTATTCGAGTTATAGCTTCTGAGGTTAAACGACTTCGAAATAAAGATGTTCCGCTTGTGAAGGTTCAATGGTCCTCAAATCCTAAGGATTGTTCTTGGGAATCCAGAGAATTCATCGAGCGTACACATCCGGACTTGCTTACTCCTTCTCCTTGAGGTGAACTTCTTCTTTCAAAATTCCTCTTGTGTTAATATGCTTTTATGGTTGTTACTTTTTATTTCCATCTTATATATATTGCGAGGACGCAATTTCTTTAAGGAGGGGAGTCTGTAACAACCCGCATATTTATCGAGTTTGTATTTAAATATTTTATTTAAATATTAACTCGTTAATCGGATTTTGGTCCGAAAAGCTACTTTTTGCAAACGGTCAAATTAGGACTCGAGACCACTTCCATTGAGTTCGAAATGTCGTTTACAACTTTTTAAGTATAAACATCGATAGGTTTGGAGTTAGTGAAATTTCACTAACTTTTCCCGCTTTGGACTTTGGGTTAGTTTAGCCTATTAAGCCCAAGTTCCAACCCTCTTCTCCTCACTCTTCATAAATTTCCTAACTAATCAAGCTTTGGCATTAATGGTGGAGGGAATGGGAAATTAAAACTCCAAGCACAAATTCAATTGCAAATCCAACATTCAACTCCAAATTCAAGTAGAAGATATTGGATTCAAGCTTTGGATTGCTTCTCCTTGCTTTCAAGCTTCATCTTCATAAACTTTAGTGCAAAGGTGAGATTTTTGTCTCACAAATCTAGTCTATAACTATATTGGACTGTTGGGAATGATTCCCTATCACTTTTGCATGCACATTTGCATTTGGTTTGGATTGGATTGGCGAAAAACTCTAATTTTTAGCATTTTGGTGAATTTTCTGCACTTAGGTCGTTCTGGCCATTTTTAGGTCGTTCGGAGTTAAGTCGTTCGTCCATGGGTCGTGAGTCGTTCACGAGTTAACTTTAGGTCGTTCTGGAAGAATTGGCACTTCGGAATTAGGTCGCTCACGAGTTAAGTCGTTAGGTCGCTCGCGAGTTAGTACCATAGGTCGCAGGGCTTTAGGTCATTCTGGAAGTATTGGCACTTCGGAGTTAGGTCGCTCGCGAGTTAAGCCTTAAGTCGTAGGTCGCTCACGAGTTTGGCCTTAAGCCGTAGGTCGCTCGCGAGTTAAGCTTTAAGTCTTAGGTCGTTTCCGACCTATAATCTCTAGGCAAACGTTAAGTCGCTCGCCCTGGTTTATCTCGTAGGTCGTCTCCGACCTAAGCTCCAGATAAGTCGTTCGAGTTAGGTCGTTGGACCATTTACTTTAGGTCGCTCGTCCACTAAGTCGGCCTGGTTTATCTCGTAGGTCGTCTCCGACCTAAGCTCCAGATAAGTCGTTCGAGTTAGGTCGTTGGACCATTTACTTTAGGTCGCTCGTCCACTAAGTCGGCCTGGTTTATCTCGTAGGTCGTCTCCGACCTAAGCTCCAGATAAGTCGTTCGAGTTAGGTCGTTGGACCATTTACCTTAGGTCGCTCGTCCACTAAGTCGGCCTGGTTTATCTCGTAGGTCGTCTCCGACCTAGGCTCCAGATAAGTCGTTCGAGTTAGGTCGTTGGACCATTTACCTTAGGTCGCTCGACTCTGTTAAGTCGGCCATGTTGGGTCGTGAGTCATCGTTAGGTCACGAACACCTCTAGGTCGCAACCACTAAGTCGCTTGACCCCTTAGACCCCTAGGTCGCAGCCGTTAGGTCGTATGACCCTTGAGTCGTTAGGTCGTTAGACCTCATTTTGTCTTCACTAGGTCGTACCGTTTTGGTCGGGGCGCTGCCCCGCACCCCGCCGGGGGCGCTGCCCCCTGGACCCCCGCGACTTGACCGGGCAGGTCGAACCCCGTAAGCGGTGGCGTTGCCCCCGCACCCCCACCTTGGGGGGTTGCCACCCCCCCTGGACCCCCCCTCCGTAGGGGATCTTATCTGAAAAACATTGAGCTGATTTCCTTGGATTTTATTCGCATCTCCGTATGCGATCTTTGTGACTGATTGTTTCTACACTTGCTTATGTGTTTTGTCATTTTATAATACAAAGGTTTCAATACTAGTAGTAAATATCAAAACTCTTTTAACAAACAATTTCAACTCTATTTTTAATAACAAAGCTCTTTTCTTAAACCGTTTTCCAATCTATTAGTATATACAAGCCTTTACCTCACTCGGATGAGAAATCTAATTAAACGACTTAGTAAAACAAGTGGTATGAAACGCTTGCGTTCACTTCGTCGGTTAATTCTTGGACTTGTTCGATTGAACCTCTTGTGACAATTTTATTAGTGAAGATTTACAGTTTGTTCGTAAATATTTAAGTTAAGCAAGTGGTTATGGGACATGAAGCTAAACTTCTATATTTACTAGCTTAGTGTAATTGACACTTCTCGTTGATCTTGATGATCGCTTTATGAATTAGACTAGCAATTGCGCGATGTCTCTTTCATTGCAAGGTTAGACTAGACACCACTTGTGTGATTCCATTCACACATACCTTTCTACTTTTTGGTTAGTCTTGACCTCAATCTGTGTGATTCCACTCACACATGTGGGGTAGCTCCCCATGGTCTTCGGACCGTCATGTGATAGGCCTCTTTCCCTTTTTATGATTTCTGGATTTCTCGTGTTGATTTCTGGAATTTATGTCATTGACTTGTTATGAGTACAAGTTTAGGGTATGATGCCCTCTTCGAATCTTTGAGAAGATTCTTGTGATATTGATTATCTCTTATTGATTGATCTTCTGTTGATCATTATTTACATAGTTATAGTGGTATGTCGTTATAGATATTTATGTTTATGCCATATCTTTTATGTTATATCATGTCATCTGATATTTATAGCTAGACTGATCCGTTTATTATTTTCTTAAATAATACTCGGGTCAGACCGAGATGTTACAGGTGCTTCTGCTTGACTTCTTCCCAGGGATTCATCACTCTGACTTTTGGCTAACTGTTTAGATTAGCAGTTTTTGTTGTATACACTTGAGATATAGACTCATAGTTGTATTCTTTTGTATAGCACGTGTTGCTATTCTTTTGTATTATCGTGGATCTTACTGACCACTACTCTGATGTACACTTTCATGTGTTAGTTATATATTCATATCTTCTTCTGCCTTTGTGATATGGATATCTGTGACTGATTTGTGATATGATTATTTCTATGTTTGTTTCCGAAGATTATTTATAGCCACCGTGTGATAAGCAATTACATGGATGGTCGCTCCTCAACAGCCTTATTCTCCGTGCTAGTTGACAGCACTACTCCGGAGTGTTCTTGGCTAGCGTGGGTATTGAGGTGGGGCGTCACACCATTGGATTTCTTTGAGCAATATATCATGATTTCAAAAGTATCTCACTTTCAAAACAGAACACAACAAGGTGTCACTCAAAAATCTATCGAAGGAGATTGATTTCACAAAAGTTTCTCGAATAAAGTTAGGATTTAGCATCACTTTATCTGAACTCTAACCAAAAGCTGATGACTTTCTATATATCACTATGGAAGGAGCTACACTGATACTAATATAACAACAATTGAAACAATTGAGGCATGAAAAATGGATGAGAGGTGGTTACTTCAAAGACCACACAATTCAAACGACCGCAAAATGCTAGTCGTTAGATCATTGCACTAAGGCAAGACGATCACGAGGAACATAATAGATATAAATTTTAAAATTTATTAGAGTTCAAAATTCATTATCTTCAAAACCATAATCTAAATTTTTGTTTGCAATTAAACTTCTTAAAGTTCCAAAACTCATTACCTTTAAAATTCAATATCTCAATTTTCAATACTTGAAAATTTTCCAAACTCCTTCCTACAGTTCTTATAAAATGACAAATAATTTCAACCACATATTCCCTTTATTCCAAAATTAAATTTTGGAAAGAATTTTATATTTTCTTTTCAATAATTCTTAAGATAAAATTTTAAAATTTACTACTCTTTATTTTTAAATACCCAAATTTTCAAAACAAACTCCATCTTTAACATGTATAACTCATTTTTAAAATATTCAATAAACATATATTTTCAATCAAAGTATTATCTCATATAAAGTACATTATTTTGACAATAAAACATAACTATATTCCATTTCTTAAATTTCAATAAACTTAATGGCACTACCTCACTATTGGTTTATAATGAATAACCTTATTAATTGACTACATAGTTGACTAAATGATCGAAACCGCCTTGCCACCCATCCAACCCACTATGGTTCAATAGCTGCATATGTCATTCAGAATAAAATTTAATTCTCAAAATTTTTTAATTTATTTTCAAATTTAATCTCATTAAAACTCAATTTATCGTGTCTAATTGTTTCATCACAACATTTAGGAAATTCCTATAGATAACGTTGATCGGGTGCATCGACCAGATTTCTTAAAGCACTCGATGGAAAAACCAACACAAAATTCATTTTTATAAAAAAGAAATATCTGTCATATATAATACACAAAATATTCTTTGATTTCATAATAACTAAAATTCCAATTTCTCTTAAAATACATATTAAATAGTTGTATAACTCGAAATCAAAGAACACTGAAGAGAACTCATCGAGATATTCCTAGAATACTCGATATACAAGATTGACAGAATGAGATGGTGTGTTTATCAATCCAAATGGTATCGTGAGCCACTCACAAGAATCATACGAGTGCGGGATGCCATATAAGGAACGCTATCCTCCGCAACTCATGGCTGAAGGAAATTTATGCAAGGTCAAGCTAAGAAAAGACTCTAGCACCACACAATAGATCAAATGAGATTAAGGAGATGTAAAGATAAGGGTGAGGTATTCTTCTCAAACGAGAAGAAGCACATTGTCAGCATATCATTACTTCGAGTGAAGTAATGCCATAAATTATAACACCAAATAAGCATCCGAAAAGGATATCTCGAAAGAAACAAGAATGATAATATCAATTGAACTCAATCAATCACCACATTCCTTAGTGGATATCCTCGTGGAAGGATAACCGTATGGCTAAGGACCAGGAATGAGGTCAACCTAATACTCGATTGCCCGATTTGGTGCTAAACCCAAAATAGACTCATAGGAATCAACAAAGCCACAATAACCAGGATTCAAGATACATCATCATCATCTCGAAAATTCAAGAACAGATAAAGATACTTTAGAATTAATGTCAACATTCCAGAGGACAAAAACAACAAATCAACCAAGTTAGGATACCTAATATATATAGGATCCTTCCAGAAAAGTGGATTGGACTTGATAACAAGCAAGCCAATCCATCCTAAAACATACAAATCTCAAGATAGAGAATAACTTGCGAATACTCACGAAATGGAAAATACATAGAATAAGTTCAACACCCCATACTCAAAATACTAAGGTTGTGGGTCCCTCGATAGGATTCGTAATCCTAAGAAGTGACTAAGCATGAAACAATAAAAAGCAAAACACATACAAGCTTCTTCAATATGAGTGACCGTGAAGCACCCTAATCGAAGAGGACACAAATAGAATGATCATAACATAGATTAGAATTCTAAAGAAAAGGAAAAGGAGTACCTCTAGGTTGAGAGGAACCACCCGAAGCATCCATTACGATGAGCTTTCACGAATAAGGACCCTTAGAAGAATTGGGGCATTTAGAAGACCAATATCCCTCTTGTTTACAAGTGCGGCAAACGATAGGCTTAGAACACTCTCAAATAAAGTGATCATAAGAACCACGGCTGGAACAAGACTTGTGAGAACAATGGCTTCCACCAGAATGAGAACTAGAGGCAAGATGCCTCTTCTTCTTCTGAGGCAAAGATTGGAATGCTTGGAAGGAAAGTTTTCTCTTAGTTGGGTTCTTGCGAACCTCAGCCTCATCACTACTTTCCTCTTTCTTCTCGGCGGCTTCAAGGTAAAGCGCCAACAAGCTCTTTGAAGGATAACTTAAGCTAGAGCATAAACGACTTGTTCAAATATCCTTAAGTCCAAATACAGACTTAAGATTCTTCTTGTATGGCGTGCTAATAAACTCAAGCCCATACTTGGATAGGGATTCAAAGGAGGATACATAATCTGACATAGAGGATTTTTCCTGCTTCAACTTGAGGAAGCGATGGGCAAGGAAAGCCTTCTCGGATACTGGCATGAACTTGAGCTCAAAACAGTCTCGGAAATGCTACCAAGTAAAAGTAGACTCGTCTATCTCGACAATAAGGAGCTCATACTAATCTAGTGTTCGTTCTTGCAGCATACTCAATGCCACAATAACATGGTGATGATTGGAGATCTCCATGCGAGTAAAGATATGCTCGCATGTTCGAAGCCAAGCCTGAATATTTAAAAAGGACACAGAGCCTCTGAATAGCTTGCCTCCAAGATGGATGAAGTTGTTGCATATTCGCGCAAATGCAGATTTGCACGGAGGAGAGGTATGAGTAGGGGCAGGAGGCTGTGTGTTCTTAAGAAGCTCAAGGATCTGGTCGGTCGACATATAAACTCCTTCACGACGAGAACCACTAGACGATCCCGCCTTCGAAGTGCGACCTCTTCTACTTTTAGCCATTTGCTGAAAGTTAGTTTAAGATAGGATTATTACATGGATAGATATTAACAATTCATATACATTAAATAAGGAATACTGCGGAATAAAAATTAACATTCTTAGGCAAATTCCTTTCTATCTACCTCCAAAAGACTCAAAAGGTTAATCATGAGATTGGATTCACGTTAATTTGAGGATGATGTTTACACTTGTATTATATTTGATGTATAGTAATTGTGTATACTGTTCTGCGTTTATTACATTTTGTTCTGAATCCAGCTCTGATACCAAGGTGTGATGCCCCACCTCGAGACTCACATTAACAAAGAGAATTACTGAGTAATTCTGTCTGCTAATGCGGAGAATAGGGATGGTTAAAGGCGACCATCATAGTCATGCATTAGATAAGAGCTAAGTATGTCGATTTAGTGCTCACATTTTTTTTTCATTTCATATCAAGTATTCGACATACTTAATCCTATCTAATACACTACCATAGTGGCGCAGGATCGATTTAGAAACAAAACATAATAAAAATATCAATCACAAATCACAGAACAACAAACAAGATTATATACATACACATTTACATCAAATGTAATACAACATGTCACAAGTGGTATTATGACCACAATATGTACATACATCCCCACAAAATAACATATACATCACAAGGTTCCCAACAAAACAATTACTACACAAAAACTATGCCATCTATCCAAGGTTGAAGTTAGAAATCCAAAAGTAAATCTAGCAAGGGTCCAAATATCACTAACCTATAACTTGGTGTGACCCTAGTGATAAATACACCGGTCAGATTAACTAGAAAATGAAATTATTTAGAGATAAGAGGGATATAAGTGCATAAGGGAAATCTCCCTTTAATTATAAAGGAATGGTACCGGTATGGTTCAATTACAATGCCATGGTATAGATTCACAAAGGGTTGTCGCATAAATAGATTTAGTTCATCATAAGAAATTCATACTCAAGGACATTCAATATAAATGTAAGTAACCATACAAAAGCCATATGATAAAATCATCAAAATCTCCAAACTAGAATTTCATGGAGCTCTAATGTGAGTTAAAATCTCATAAATATGAAATCACCATATATACATAACATCTCATTTAACTCTAGGCTATCGATGTAACAAAGATATCTCAAAAATGGTGAAATCTTAATTAACTCAGAAAACTTAAAAAACCCGAATGGGCCAGATCCCTGATTGCAATGCCGAAGAAATGTTATACGTGCCAAACTCTTGTCAAGTGCTATTTATAAATTAGGTACCTATCTCATGGACCCGAAGGTCATACTCGTGGTGACCGAAGTCACATAACTCGTGGTGAACGAAGTCACATAACTAAAATGACCCGAAGGTCTATAGCACCGGCATACTCATGAATGTGTCACAAACTCTCGAATAGGAACTCGAAAAGTGTTAACGTGCATCGCATACCACACGCATGCACTAAACGGTTTACTAACCGCTAGTTAATTCCACATCATAAAAATAAATCACAAATCTAAGAAATCTGAGAAATCTCATATCTTGCCTCATATCATCGGCAAGCACAATAAAATCTCGTAATAGTTTCTCATACACCATAATTCTCGAAATAGGAAAATCTTAACTCAAGACTCGCTTTGTCTCATCGGCAAGTGAAACAATATATGTATATGGTTCTCATCGAGTATAATTCCTAAAATAGGAAATCTCGAACCACTAAACTCGCTAAATATTGGCTAACTCAAATAATTCCAATGAATAGGAATTATAAATCTCAAAATACGCCATAAAATGGCAAATATCAATCATCAATATAATTCAAAACAATAGGCTCGAATGGCTTCGGTCGTACAAGTCCGGAATTAACCGAAAAAGTAAACTCACGTGTCTCATATGACGTGTTTTACTAAATTGTTTAATTCTCTTTCTCATACGTTCGAAATATGTAAAGTAGCATATATTTTTTATAAAATAATTTACTCGAGAAAACAGGATTTTTAAGACAATTTTTCGGAAACATTTTGAAAGCATTTATTTGAAAATTCTCCTTATTATAGGAAATTAATATATTTTAAATACTTTAGAATAATTTAAAAATAAGTTATAAATATTGGAAAATATTTATTTCAAAGTCAATTGATTTGTAAAATTATTCTAGAAATTTATTTGAGAAAAAATTATTTTTGAAACGACAAAAATCGATAAAAGCAGTGAAATTCAACATTCGAAAACAACTCAAATACTCATCAATCCGGGACTTGGATTGACCATAACTTTTGCTCATCTATTGATAGATTAGAACACTTGAAAATCATCTCAAATTTGCATAAAAACAAGTGACAAAACCGTAGCAATTCAAAGGCAAAAGCTGTGAAGTAAAGTCGCAAAAACGAAGGCAAATAGGCAAATATCAGGTCGACCTTTAGGTCGACCACACTATTCCTCAAGTCGACTGCCAGGTCAACCATGAGGGGACTTACATCGACCGTACGGTCAACCTAGGGAAGTGCATGGTCGACCTCAAGGTCGACCATAGCTACGAGAATTAATATTTTCCCCCCAGTTCAATTCTACCGCTCGATTTAATCTTTGGACACAATTTTGACATAGCTATAGGTTGCTTCAGATAATGAAATTTGACATGCATATAAAGTGACATTCAAACTACAACCTGCAAAAGATCATGCATCAGTTTAGACAAAAACAGGAAGATATAACAACTCAAAGTGGCAACCAGAACAAAATTTTAACAGAGAACTATGCATAGAGAAAACTTCCTATACAGTAAATGAATTAGCCAAATTTCTTTTAGGAAATTCATTTTTCAGCTACCAATTTGTGATCTTTGAACTCACTTGATGATTTATCAAAGGATTTAGGTGCAAGCAATGATCTTTGACGGAGAAATGGAGCTTTATACACCTGTATTTGCCGACAGAAGAACATGTAGTACAAAACAAATTGGTTACAGACAGTTATATCAAGTTCTAAGATTTGGATGAAATTCTTGTAGTATTGGTGAAGATTACCTTCTTTAATCTCTACTTGGTTGATTTACTTCTTGAATTTGAAGCAAATCGAGTGGAAATTGAATTTTTATTCGAGGAGACCATTGCTTTTCTTATTTCTATTTACTGTATAAGCTCTGGAGAAGAAGAAGTAAAAGAAAAACTACGTACTGTTGGTTTTTCTCTCATCAGAAGCTTCCAGATTTTAGGTTTTGGATTCAAACCTTACCCAATAAGCCCAACTTAAAATACTTAGAGAAAATTAGAAAGGAATGTACATATTTTAACCTATATTATCAGTGTATGCACACTTTTCTTCATTTTAAAGCCAAATAAAATGTATACAACCATTTGTATGAAAATGAAATTTCTGTTTGAGCAACATAAAATTTATTTTAATAATAAAAAGTCATTTTTGACAATAAAACCCTATTTTGACAATACTACACAATTTACACTATTTTAGTGTCAAACACCATTTTTAGTGCAATAACTTGTATGAAAATATTTTCTTGTCAGATAAACTACAGTAAATCATTCCAATTTCATTTTATCATCAAAATACTATTTTTAAACCATATTTAATCTTTTATATTAAAAAATACAAATTTACTTCATTTTCCCCTTTGTAAAATCAATAAATGGTTAATATTGGCATTAATTTTCAATATTATTGCGTTTATCCGAATAAAATTACAAATTGATTATTTTCACTCTAAATTCCCAAAATAAAGTTTGTAAAACTTTATTTCCATCAATTTATATTTATTTCAAATATTTAATGTTGAAATACATCTCCTTATTAATTTATCAACTCAAATTAACAAAATTCCAATATTTTCATCTTATTTAACCAAATCTCCTAACAATCAAATTTCAAGCCTAATATTTATTCTCAAACACACTGGTTGATTAAAATAAACAAATTTTTACCCAATTTATCTCCTCCATTTTATTTTATTTAAATAAACACCCTTTAATAATCACATATTTCTTTTAAAAATTACTAAAAGAAGTAATTGGCAATAATTAATACAATTATTGCATTTTCTCCCAATAAAAACCATTTACCAATCGTTATTGTCCTGAATAAATAAAATAAAGTTTCAAACTTTATTTTCCTCATTTTATCTCCAAAATTCGTTGTTTATTCCGAATAAACAATTGAAAATTTCCAATTTTATTTTTAATTACAATATTAAATCATAACTACTGTTATAATTTAATATTAACTAGTAATCTCCAAATTAGGGTTGTTATAGTTTTATTGTTGGATGCTACTATATACACATACTAATACACTCCATAATGTCACATAATAATATGCAAAAAGAAATAAAAGACCACTTCAAACACTCATTTTTGTTTTTAAAGTAAAAGATTTACTTTTTTTATAGAGAATATTACTTAATATTTATTTGTTAGCATAAGCAATTGATTTTTTGAAGTTGTCCTTTTCATATCTTTAAACTTTATAACTTGAAAAAAAAGAATCAAATAAAACTGTCTAACATACTAGTACTTTATGATTCGAAAATTATTAAAGTAACTACAATTTCATAATCAAATATCGAATTGATAAAAGTTTATCGGAAAAAGAATTAGAGTTGTAACATTTTGCTTTTCGACCGATGAATGTCAACACTAATACATCCACAGTTTTCACGTGCCGAACATTCAAGTACTGGAAAGGAAGACCGTTAGGGTAAAGAAAAGAAAAGAAGAGAACAAACAAGAAAGAAGAGAACAAAAACATTAGAATCTCACAGCGGAATGATAACATATAATATCAAAAGATAATACTCTAATATATAGTATTTCAGAGTTACTAATCAAAGTACCATCATCAGCTTGGATAGTTATAACTGTCTGTCCTTACAATTGCTGATATATATATATATGCATAAAGTAATGCAGTAGAAATAAGAATACTATGCTAGGTAAACATCTTTCTCCTCTTCAAAAGCTCAATGAACATCAATGGAAACCTATCTTTCTCGGACTACTAAAAAGAGAACCTACAGAAATAAGAGAAAGATAAAACCATAGGTCAGACATAAATCCGCTGAGAGAAACTCAAGAAATATGCAGCCAACATATAATACTAATTTTGAGACCTCATCCAATGATAGAACGATTATCCCTTCAAAAGAACCATCATCTAATAAGCACATAAGGTGATATAATAGTAAATGCATATGGCAAAGAATACAAATAAGAAAATAGCTATTGGTACAGACATTGGTAATATCATAGTATTTTAGAGTATAATCAAAATTGCTAAGATACGTTTGCATAATGTATTTTCCATGAATATTTCCTTAGTAAACTGAGATCGATCTCCTATCATAAGGATCAGAAGATACCTTCCGAGCGTCGTATATCTCTAGATAAATTATAACATAAAGAAAACAAAACTGGCCCAACATCCGTACACTTTCGTGAACAATGTGAACCAAGTATCAATAACTCCTGCTAGCAACATTTATAAGCATACTCTAGGTAATGGAGTTGATAAACACCGTTGGGTCAGCTAAACGCGAGATTGTTCACCCTATTATGTCTTTAGTCATTTTTTTCGATGTTGAGGTAACGTTTGGAATCTCAACACAGGAGCCATCATCACTCGAACAGATCACGAATCCCCAAGTGGATTCCAGCTTCTCGAAGAGATTCACTTCCAAAAGATAGAACATGTATCTCATTCTTGAAATGGTTTTCGATAAGTAAAACACTCACCGATCCCAGTCTCTTCAAGACTAAATCGATGAATTTTTCGTTAACTCAATTTTGATTCTTCCAAAAGAAAGTGAAAGCTGGAGACCTTTCATACGAATGCTCTTCCCTAGGGGTTCTCAAAGCATATAAAGCTATGAAACTTTTTAATACTTCATAATTTATTTTGGTCATATTAATCAACAATGAAATGATCGCATATGGAAACCATATCTCATATACATACCATGTTTCCAACCATTTCAACTTCTACTATCTCTGGATCAAGAAGGAAACCCGATAATTAGAACATCATTGCTTCTACACCCTACCTGAATCAACATTCTCAACTCTCATAAACAGAATCAAGTCTATTTCGTTGGCTTTTGGTGCTAAGTACAAGACAAATTACTTTCCATAAACAAGTACCTACACAAAGCATGATTAACTCACATAAAGCACGAACAAGTCACACGAACGACCTTTAAATCCCCTTTTAGTTAACTAATGTTTCTCAAATTAAAACTTCTATTATTAGTAAAAATCCGTTTTCTAATAAAACTTCTTCATTTAATTAAAACTTCTTTCTTTGAATTGAGACTTCTTATTAAGTTAAAAAACCATCTACCTTAAAATATGACTTCTTTTTTATTAAACATCTTTCTTTAATTAAAACTTCTTATTAATTAAGACTTAACTTACTTATTTAAACTTCTTATTAATTAAGACTTAACTTGTTTACTTAAACTTCTTAATAAACTTGTATATAGATTTGAAATTTCCCTTAATAAAATATATATACTTATATTTTTACTATATTATTTATGTATTTTACTATTTATTTATACTGTATTTTTTGAGTAAATCCAGCGGGATTGAATGGCCCCTACCATATGTTTATATATATGAGTGAGCCTTACAATATAAATAGGATGCATAGGTTACAAGATAGAAGATGGACATAGCATAAACATCCATGACCACCTAACCATGGTAACTGCATCAAAGGGATAAAAGGACATAGAGATCAAAGAGTGTATTTCTCTACAAATGCCGAAGTAAATCTGCATATGATTCCTGTTCTTATGATTGAAAATTCTTTGATTCCATTCCATGCATATTTCTCTAACCATTATTTTGAGTATTATTAAAATCTCATATGTTGATGTTTGCTTCCACCTTGTAGCTTTATAAACATTCATCCATTCTATTTTACTGTCTCTCACAAGAGTTACATATCCACGTTTTGTCTTTATTTTTGACCATATAATGTGTGTAAAGGAGAAACTAAAGAATAAGCGATGTATATCCTCAACTAAAGAGGAATAAAACAAACAAGAGGTAGAGATAGATAAACCCTCTATTGCCAAATTCCCTAGGGTGTGTCAGGCATTCATGAGTACCTTCCAGAGCAATTTAGCTTTTCATTGGAATACAAGTTCATATTCTTTTATACCATGGGAGTTGTTCAAATGTAATTCTCCCACAATCATAGAGTAGACAATATGAGTAGAGTGGTCTTTAAGTTCATCTGTCCATTTATACGCTTCAATTGATTAAAGATATTGGGTTTATCATTAAATAATTGCCACAATGCAGTTATGGAGGTAATACTGGAATAAGGGAGTGAGATCTTTCCATTGCTAATATAGGTAGAAGCTCATGCATTTAATGATATTCCAGTCTGAGTTATATTTTCATATGAAAGCATACTTTTAAGTATCATACCTTTTTTTTATCCAAGGAGTTGTCCAAAATTTAGACTTTCTATCAAAGGAGAGGAGGAGCTTTGTATGAGGCAGCAAATTATCTCGTATTTTCATCATTGTATTCCATACCCAGCCATGTGCTTGTTTAGAAGCAGCAAGCCATATTTCATCATCTTTTAAGTTGTATCTGATGCTCTATTCAACCCATAGTGAATTGGTCTTGGATACAAGATTTTGAAAGTACTTGGACAATGCAGCTATATTCCAATTCTTCATACTTCTAATTCCTAGACCTCCCTTACATTTAGGTATTTCCACTTTTCTAAAAGCTATAGGAGATAGATTTTTTTTATGTATTGAACCAGACCATAGGAATTTTATAATTGCAGATCTAATCATAACAATAAGTTTTATAGGCAACAGAAAAGTTCTGCTCCAATATACTGTTATTGAGAGAATGACTGCATTAATAGTAACAAGCCTCCCAGGCTAAGATATGAATCGATTTTTGTAATCTATATCTTGCGAATAACATAAACCCTAAGATCTAGAAAACCTTTTAGATTCTATTGACCACATAATGAGGAAGGAAACGTTTGAGGAAGGAAACGGTCCATTAATGTACCATATAATGAAGAAGGAAACGATCCATTAATGTTTTCGCATTAATTTCCTTACAAAACGGTCAAATTTCCTTATAGTCTCCCACTTGGTCCATAGTAAAATCTATTAATGTTTTCTACTAAGGTCAAAAGGCGCGCATGATATGTTAAACTTTTCTTTAGTCGGTTATCATAAGTGTCTTGGCTAATCTAGTGGTCAAAGGAAGTCATGACGTGTACACGTTATTTTGCAACATGCTTACTTCCATGTACTATGACATTGACAACTTTCATAACTAGACCGTAGATGAGCATAACTTAATGGTCACATAATATATTGAAGCAAAAGACTATTTACGTTATCATTTATCTAAATATAAATGTGTACACATTATAAAACAGAAATAAAAGATGTCCAAATTATTAAGAGCTCAATAATTGTTATGTCTAGATAAGTACAAATTAAATGGCATAATAAGAAGATAATTAGGAACTATCTGCAAGACCCATGCTATCAGTGTGTCTCTGAAAGGTCTTTGGAGGTAGTCCTTTCGTGAATATGTCTGCCACTTGTAAGTCTGTACTTATTGATTCAACAATAATTTTCTTTAGTTTAACATCTTGCTTCAGTAGTAGGTATTTAAGGTCCATGTGTTTGGAACCTTTGGTTATCCTATCATGCTTGGAGAAAAAGGTTGCAGCTTCATTGTCGCAGTAGACAGTTAGTGGCTTAGAGATAAAACTTAAAGTGCCAAATTGTGAGACAAAATTACACAGCCATGTTCCCTAAATTGAAGCCTCATAACATGCTACGTATTCAGCCATCATGGTGGATCCGAAAAGCATCTCAGATTTCTGGCTTCTCCATGATATTGCACCTCCACATAAGAGGTACACATAGCCAAGAGTGCAGATCCTAGTGTCAGGACATCCAGCAAGGTCTGAATCAGAATAACCAGTTACCTGTAGGTAACTTGATTTTCTATAGGTGAGCATGTAATTTCTTGTCCCCTTTAGGTATGTTAGTACCTTCTTTGTAGCTTTCCAATGAGCGATTCCTGGGTTACTTTGAAATCTACCCAGCATACCAACTGCATGACTGATATCAGGTCTTGTACTGACATGTGAATACATCAAACTCCCTACAAGAGATGCATAAGGATATTTGGTCATTTCTTCTCATTCCATAGGAGTCTTTGGGCACTGCTCAAGAACAAGTTTGTCTCCTTTCTGCAGTTGGGACATGACTAGAGGAACAATTCGTCATGCCAAATCTCTCAAGAATTTTGTCAATATATGCTTTTTGAGACAATCCTAGATTCCTTGTGATCTATCACGAAATATTTCTATTCTTATCACATAGGATGCCTCACCCATATCTTTCATTTCAAAGTTCGTTGAGAGATAATCCTTAGTTTCACGTAATAAACCAAGGTCGCTGCTAGCTAATAATATGTCATCAACATACAGAATCAAAAATATGAACTTGCTCCCACTGAACTTGAGGTATATACAAGGGTCACCTATGTTTTCTGTGAAATCGAAAGCGGTAATGATTTCATGAAACTTTAGATACCATTGTCTAGAAGCTTGTTTCAGTCCATATATTGATTTCTTAAGTTTGCAGACCATGTCTTCCTGTCCTTCAATTATGAAGCCTTCAGGGTGACGCATGTAGACTTCTTCTTCCAAGTCTCCATTTAGAAAGGATGTTTTCACATCCATTTGATGTAACTCGAGGTCATAATGAGCTACTAATGTCATGATAATTCTAAGAGAATCTTTCCTAGAAACAGGAGCAAAAGTTTCATTATAGTCAATGCCTTCTTTCTGATTAAAACCTTTGAAAACAAGTCTAGCTTTATATCGTTCAATTTTACCATTGCAGTCACGTTTGGTCTTGAAAACCCACTTACAACCGACTGCTTTATGTCCTTGCGGTAATTGAACGATTTCCCAAGCTTGATTATTATCCATAGGTTTCAGTTCATCTTTCATGGCATCAATCCATTTAATAGAATTAACATCCTTAATGGCTTGTGAATAAGAAATTGGGTCCGTAGTTCCTTAAGATTCTATTAGATAAAGCATGTAATCATCAGGAATAGCTGATCTTCTTTGTCTTTAAGATCTTCTTAATGCTAGTTCCTGTGGTACTTCATCAACATTATGATTGGTGATAATTTTATTATGGAGTTGTTGATCATTTATTGGGTTTTCCTCATTGTGAACGTGTTCAACAATAGGATGATTTCCAATATCTTTCGAAATAGAGGGTAAGATAATGGGTACCCTTATTTCATGAATGACCAATTCTTGTTGTTTTGTACTCCCACTGATTTCACCATTCTCATAGAATTTGGCATTTTCGGTTTCAACAATTCTTGTACTATGGTTAGGACAATAAAATCTATATCCTTTAGATTTTTCTGGGTAACCTATAAAGTAACCACTGACTGTCTTAAAATCCAATTTCTTTTCATTTGGACTGTACAGTCTATCTTCAGTTGGGCAACCACAAATTTGGAGATGTCTTAAACTAGGTTTCCATCCTTTCCAAAGTTCAAAAGGAGTCTTTGGAACAGCCTTACTTGGAACTCTATTTAAGATGTAGACAGCTGTTCGTAATGCATCCATCCATAATGATATAGGTAAATTTGCATGACTCATCATGGATCTAACCATTTCCATGTATGTACGATTTCGCCTTTCAGGTACACCATTCTGCCATGGAGATCCAGGCGTTGTGTATTGTGCAACAATTCCAAGTTTTTGAAGAAGTCTAGCAAAAGGTCCAGGATGCTGTCCCGTTTCATCATACCTTCCATAGAATTCACCACCCCTATCTGACCTAATGATTTTCACTTTTCTTTCTAATTGCCTTTCGACTTCAGTAATGAACACTTGTACAACATCCACTGACTGAGATTTTTCATGCAATAGATAAAGAAAGCAATAACGTGAAAAATCATCGATAAAAGTGATGAAATATTTCTCTCCTCCAAAAGTTGGAACATCAAAAGGTCCACAAATATCTGTATGTATTATTTCAAGAAGTTGTGTACTTCTTGTGACTCCTTTTTTTGTGTTTATTGTTGTTTTTCCTTTAATATAATTAACACATGCTGTAATGTGAGCGAAGTCTAGGTCCGGTAGGACACCATCTTTCACTAACCTTTTGATTCTTTCACTGGATATATGACCCAGTTTTTTATGCCACAAGAAGTAAGAATCATTCTTGGATGACTTTCTTTTAGTTTCTTTTCCATGCAGGGTGAGTTGGACTTCAGCATTTTGTTTAAGATGAAGTTTATAAAGTCCATCAATTAATATTCCAGAACCAATAAGACTAGAATTTTTAAATAAACTAAAATTTCCATTTCCAACTTCAAAAGAATATCCAAATTTATCAAGTACACTTACAGAAATCAAATTACAGGAAATAGACGGAACATAAAGAGTTTGACATAAATCTAACTGATAACCTCTATCTAAAATAAGACGAAAAGTTCCAATAGCTTCAACTGGAGATTTATCTTTATTCCCCATTAAAATGAAATTCTCACTTGGGTTTGTGGTTTGGATCATAATGAATCTCTACATAGAATTCGAAACATGAACGTTAGCAGCAGTATCAATCCACCAAGTAGAAGAAGGTACATTAGTAAGATTTGATTTGAAATGACTTAAAACCCATTGGGTTACCTTTCTTTTCGAACCATGCTTTGCGCTTAATGCAATCTGCCTGGAAGTGTCCAGGTTTCTTGCAGAATTTGCAGACATCATCCTTCTTTTTCTTCTTGGATGGTTGAGTGGCGTCATCAGATTTGGGTGGTGCTCTTTTATGCTGTGAGTTGTTCTTTTTGCCAGCTTGTTTTCCAACCCCTTGAGTGAAATAAGCAACTTTAATGCCTTGCAACCCTTGCCTAGACTCCTCTTGAACCAGTTTTTTAGTCAATTCATTCAGACTCCACTTTTCCGTAATAGTGTTGTAATGAATTTTGAATGGTTCATACTGAGGAGGTAAGCTAGTGAGAATGAATTGGACGAGAAAAGCATCGTTCATAACCAATCCCAAGTTCTTAAGTTTGGCAGCAAGGTAAATCATTTCAATGACATGAGCGCTCATTGAGCGAGAACCATCAAACTTCATGGTTACAAGATTTGCCATAAGTTTCCCAGCAAGGGATTTGTCTGCAGTCTTGAACCGATTTTCAATGGATTGCAAATATTCTTTTGCGCTTTCAGTTTTGGGTAGGGAGGTTTTGATGTTGGTATCAATCACCATTCGCATAAACATCATGCTGAGCCTATTAGATCGTTCCCAATCATTATGGAGTTTGTTTTCCTCAGGCGTACTTGTGTCAGTAAGTGGGGCTGACTTTTCCTTAAGGAGAGTCATGCCCAGTTCAAGTACGCCTAAAGAAAACTCAACTTTCTCTTTCCATTCTGAGTAGTTGGTTCCATTGAGTTTGACGATAGACATAGCGTACGAATTAAGGTTTGAGGGCATTGCAACTGCAGATATAAAACAAATGTAGGCTTCTTTATTAGAATAAAACACGTGTCATAATAAGAGGTTAGGTTTAGCGCCTCCTGTGGGTAGGCAGTAGAACCATACTCATGAAAGAATGATAAACATTAATGTTTCATGCGTTATTGTGCAAGCAGCAGCCGCCTGTGGACGAGACTGCATGCATCAGACCAGAGGAAACAAGGAATTTAAGCACGGAAGCATAAAATAAAACAAGAGAGAAAAGAGATAAACATTAATGTGTTTTTTTTGCATAAACATTTGTCATTCTTTCAAGTAATCCACAACAAGGATAATAAATGTCTAGTAACTCCAAGTAAATTCCATACATGAATTTAACATATAAATAATTATTTTGCAAATCATATATAGACAATTATCTTGCAAGTTCCAGGTCATGAATTTAAAGTCAAACTAGAAAACAATTGTTTTCAATATGTATACTTTCTAAAAAGTATTCGCATATAATAAGTTGTTCCATATTATACAGTAGGTCAAATATGAAAGTAGAAAAAAAATCAACTTTTGCGGAAATATAAACTTTCCAGATCCAGATTTAAGAATACAGTAAATAGAATAATATTGATAATCATGATTACTGTAGCAACTTAAATAATATGAATATTAAACTTGAATCATATTAACATTAATAATCATTATCATAGTAAAATTACAAACATCATATCAAAGATCTATGGTAGTTTCGTTTTATATATTGATGGATAATCATGAATTCTAAAACCATGCTCTGATACCACATGTAATCTATATCTTGCGAATAATATAAGCCCTAAGATCTAGAATTACATGATTATCACATATGTAAAGAATTAATAAAACATACCTCCAGACATCTTGCATACGAATCAGCAATGGATGTTGTCGAAAGCTGCTTCAATTGAGAAAGGAAATGGTTTCTCTCTCTTTTCCTATATATTTCTTTATGTGTTTTTCTATATCCTTTGTGATGAGCAAAAGTTATTATTTATAGGTAGAGAGAGGACCAAATTTCCAGATTTGTAGACTTAATCTTGATCGTCCATCAAGATCAAGATGAGAGAAATTAACGCTCTAGATTATAACCGTTTTATTTGTTTAGCATATTAATAGGAAAAATCTTTTAGATTCTATTGACCACATAATGAGGAAGGAAACGTTTGAGGAAGGAAACGGTCCATTAATGTACCACACAATGATGAAGGAAACAGTCCATTATTGTTTTCGCATTAATTTCCTTACAAAACGGTCAAATTTCCTTACAATTTTCCCATCTACTGAACACAGTTGTTATGTTTTCATATAGAGGGACACATTGAGCAATAGAAATTCTCTTAGTAGCAAGAGGTATGCCTAAGTAAACCATATCTGATTCAAGTGGAAGCATTTTTGTGATAGTCAAGCACTTTGTGATCTGATGACAGGGTAGACCAACTATTAAAATGTGAGATTTCTATGAGTTTCTTTGGAGAGTAGAGAACTTATAGAAGGAGGAAAGGGTACACATTATTGTTTGAAGTGATGTGGCAGTCGTTTTGGAGAATATTAACAAGTCATTAGTAAAAGCTAATGATGTCACCATAGGCTTTCCACATTTAGGATGCAGTTCGAAAATTTGCATTACAACTTGCTGCTCAAGAGCTAATGTAAATGTTTCCATGATCATTATGAACAAGTAAGCAAATATGTGGTCACTTTGTCTCAATCCATTATTTCCTTTGAAATACTCAGCAGCATGTGCATTGTAGACAAGAGTATATATGATAGTTGAGATACATTGATATATCCAATTATTGAATTTTGGAGCGAAATCCATCCTATTAAGAATTTTCATCAGGGCTGACCAGTTAACAGTATGAAAAGCCTTTTAATGTTTATTTTTAGCATTGCTCTTGGTGATATATATGGAGAGGAGTACCCATTCAATAATTCATGAGTTAAGAGGACATTGTCAAGGATGCTTCTATTGGAGAGGTAGGAAGCTTGATTGGGAGATATCATTATTTGAAGGATATTTTTAAGTAGAGGCTAATACCCGAGATATGGACTTATATATGACATTGCAACACGCAATTGGTCTAAACTGAGATACATCATTTGGATTAGCTGTTTTAGGAACAATGGCAAGGTTGGTTGAATTTACCGAGCTAAGCATTTTGCTTTTGTTGAAATTGTTGACAACTTTAATCACATCAGAAAAATTATGGACCAACAATGCATATAGAAGGTTACAGTGAATCCATTAGGGCCAGGAGAAGCTGATTTCCTCATTGTAAATATGGAGTTCTTTATTTCTTCATCCGAGATAGGATATGTGAGAGTAGATTGCATATATATGGAAAGTTTAGCAATTGGATGGTTGTTTGGAAATTTGTTGTCCGAGGAAAAGGGAAGACCACCCAGCAGAGAGGCGAAATAGTTGAGGAAAGTAGCATCAACTAGAGGGGGGAAGCATCAGAAACTCCTTACATATCATTGATATGATGTATTAATATGTTAGCTTGTCTGATTTTTAAGGAAGCATGGAAGAATTTTGTGTTTCTATCTCCAAATGCTGACCAATTTTGTTTATGTTTTTGCACGGTCGTTTTAGCTTTAGTATTCAAGGCTAGTTCAAGTTGTTGATGAGTTCATTTTCTTTCTGATTTAAGTTTGGGTCTGTGCTTGAGTTTAATATCATCTGTTGTACCTGTTATAATTGTGCAAGTTGAGCTTCTAAAAGTTGATATTTTCCAAGCATCATTTACTACCTGCAATAGACTGATATTTTGAGTCCATTTATCATAAATTTTAAAATTAACCTGTTTGAGTATGGCAGCTGAACTAAAAGAAAGGATTAAGGGACAATGATCAGAAATGAGAGGCATTGGGATATGAATGTGAATGGAAGGCCATTTCGAAAGAGTTTTATAATTCATAAAACCATGATCTACCTTAGTGAGTGTGCGGGTCCATGGTGGCTTTCGTTATTTCATGTGAAGGGTGAGCTAGAGGATGGTATTTCTATCAAGGAAGCATTGTGAATGATATTGTTTAAAGGAGAGAGATCAGTAATTGATAGTGGATTTCCACCACTTTTATGCGAGGAAAGATAAGAGAAATGAAAATCTCCAATCACTATCTAAGGATGGGAAGATTGTCTGAAATAAGGAATGAAGTCATGCATCTTTTTTTTAACATGTGAAGAATTATTTGCATATATAAATTTGAAATACATTGATGTAGTAGATGGCTAGTGCATAGCATGGGAGTGAATGAACCGGCTATCAGTAATGATTGGAAATAAGGTGAAAATAGATGGATCATACAGTATAAGTAACCTACCATATGGGGCATGGGAATGACTGGTTAAGAACTTCTAGTTTGAGTTTATGTATTTTTCTGCTCTTAAAGAGAGAGTAGGGTTAAGTTTTGATTTAGATACTGAGATTAGGGAAAGTTTGTGATCATGGATGATAGACTTAATTTGGTCAATTTTTGCATCTTTGTGTGCTCCCCTTATGTTCCATGTTTCAATGCTGCTAATCATTGATATACTTCTAGCGTTTTTTTGCTTAAGCATATAGTTCTTTTAACAATAGAAGATGGGGAGATATATGGGTAAGATTTCAAGGTTGTGTCTGATTCATATTCTAAATCAAAGGTTAAAAGTGTAGATGGTGTATGTGGAGGATGTTCTTCTTACTGACTATAATCTTTTTCTTCTTTTTTTCCTTGGTAGATCCAATCAAGAATGTAGGTTCCTTTTTGTCTGAATTATGTTTCTTTTTTGAATTATTTGGAGAGGGAGTGTTAATTGAAGAAGGGTTGGAAGTTGTGGCAGTGGAAATATCAATCGGAGCAATAAATGGTTGTTTGGGTCTGATATAATAGGACAAACTAAGGGGGAGAAAACACAGTTGGTTCCAATTCTCATTATTTCATTTGATAGGGATAAGTTAAGGTTAGATTTCTGGTGACACCATGTGCATGTGTGCATGTTCAGGAGATGAGCATACAACAGGATTGAGATAAGTAGGGGTTGGCAACAGTGGTGGCATTTTCGAAGTAGAAGCATGGAAATGGGTTTTTGGATGAGAGTAGACTACTATATGAGCAAGTTTTGTTTGGTTTGAAGTGAGCATATTGAATGTCTGGCATTCCTGGTCAGGTTATATTATATGCAATGGTATTATCAGTTTGGTCTGTTAAGCCAGTTTCTTTGCATGCATGCATTCATTGGAAGGATGCTTATTTTAATGTGCTGATTTATTGCATTTGCTTTTATGCTTTCTTTCGCACTTTTTACATTCCCACTGATATTCATATTTAATTCATCAGTCATATTTTCTTTTGCTCCTTCATTCGTCTTTATTTCTTCAGCTGCATTTATTTCTTTACCTCTTATAGGAATGTCCACTTCTTCATTCACTTTTGCTATAACAACATACATATTATCTTCATCCTCGTATATTTCTCCTTCCTCTATCAAATCAAGGGTATAATATTTATTTCTCATTTATTTATCCTTCACATTTATATTCTCATTCTCATTTACAGATCATTTTGCCAGCAGACTAGTAACTATTGACCTTTCCTTTCCAGTTTGATCCTTTACAGTATTTCTATTTGTAGATCTGGCTTCTTTTGAGTGTTCATCAACTGGAGTTGTATCGTTCTTTGCATTTTCTTTCTATTACTTGTATCTACTTTTTTCCACACTCTGTTTTATACAACACTTGGTTGTGGTCTTTTATATTGTTTCTCATTTCAATCTGTCTTCACACATTATATCTCATCATTATCATACTCATTAGTTAGCACTTTTGGTATTGGAAAAAACTGGCAGTTCAAGCTTTTATGCCCAAATACTTTGCCGCATGTACAAATTTCTGATTTCCAGAGATATGATACTTATATTATCTCTGTTGTTCCATCAGTATTCAGAACAGGAAAGGAAGCAACTAGTTCTTGGTTGGGAGATATTTCTATTAGGCATTTTGCGTGTTGAATTCGTTGAAGAGATTTAGTTGCTTCGTCTAAACATACTAGTTTACCCAATCTATTTACTAACCAATTATACCCAACGGTGACCATAGATATATTGGTATTTTAGTAAGATGCACTAAGATTGGAACTGATTGAATCGATCCACAAACATTGCTGGTAGCTGGATCCCATTGTTTTATTATAAACAATTTTGTTCTTCATTACTATGAGGTCACTTCTTATTATCCTATCCCTATCTGTCTCACCTAAAAGAAGAAATAGAAAGATGGAACCATCATACTTGACCTTTTATATTACCACTTAATCGCCATATTCGTTTCAAGTTCTCGATTACATAGGAGTATGAGAATGGCTTATCAAGGAAGAAGCAACCACGTAATCTTTCCATGTTTCTTCTCCAGCAGCGATTACAGAAGATCGTAGCACCATGGCATCACCACTAAAGGTTAGATCCAATTGAACATGCATGTACTTACCCGTGTTTCGAGGGAGATTCTTGAATAGGGAAGCCCATGTGTGTTCAGATGCATTTGAAGGAGGTGGAAGATGGACCGAGGAGTTAGGTGTGCTCGAAATAAGATTGGTGGGTGAGAGAGGTTGGGATCAGATGGGATTAGAATGGATGAGACAGTATAGTAGAGAGATTGGGAGCAACGTGAATTGGGTTAGGAGGCCAAAAGGGAGGAGGTGGTGGTGGAGTAGGTAATGGAGGGATGGATGAGGTGGAAAGAAGAGAGGACGGGTTGAGAGGGGATAGGTAGGGAAAATTTGATTCAGTTACCATTAAATTTGATTTCAACATATTTATACGGTATTTTACTATTCACTTATACTGTATTTTAATATTCACTTATTCTATATTTTATTACTCAATTATACTATATTTTATTGTACTTCAAAATTATTCATAAATTTATCTCAAATGATATAAGTATATTCACAAATTATTAACAAGATTTACTTACTTTAAAATAATCAAAGAGGTTTAAAAAAAATGTTACTAAAGCATTGTTTACTATAAACCCCTCCTCTTTTATAAATTAAACTTTTACTTTTTCCATTTTTAATAAAAGATTCCATACCTGTTATTATCTTTAAAATTCCATTATTACTAATTACATTCTTAAGATTTAAAGATAATTGTTACTTGAAAAATGTCACAACAAACCCAAACCCATTTCATACTTAACCATTTTCTTTAAAACATTCATTTAAAGATTTAATTATATTTAAGCGTTTAATATAATTATTACTTAGACATTTGTCATAGCAAACCTAAAGCCATTTACTTGTAGTCATCCTTAAAGTATTTATTATTAAATCTACTAATTATATCCCAAAGTATAATTTATAATAAGGATTAAAAATAAATGTTACTAAAACATTGTTTGCTACAATCCAAAATCATTTACTTAGTTATCTTTTAAAATATTCATTATTAAATATCTAATTATATACTTAAGTATAATTAAAGGATTAAAAATAAATATTACCTAAACATTGCTTAGTACAACCCAAAAACATTTACTTAGGTTTTAAAATATTCATTATTATTTATCTAATTATATACTTTAGCATAATTAATAAGGGTTAAAGCCGCCAAGTACTAGTGGTCCAGTGGTTTACGACTTAGTGGATGTGGCTACATCTTGTTGTAGTGGCACCGGATCGATTCCCAGCGGCCACAAAGTATGCGGCATGAGTGGTCTGGGCACTATAAAACCAGTCTAACCAAAGGTCAGGGCGACATAGTCTCCCTGTCCCCAAAGTTTTGGTAACTCTAATAATTTCAAGCCTGATATTGATTCCATTCCTTCTGAAGTATTACCTAAACTTGTTCAGAATGACTATAATTATCTGTGCTCTGAAGTCACCACTGCTGAGATTCATGATGCTATGTTCTCTTTAAAAACTAACTCATGTGGTGGACCTGATGGAATGAATGCATGCTTCTACACTGCCTGCTGGCCCATAGTTGCTGATGATGTTTGTAAAGCCATCTGTCTTTTCTTCAAAAAATCCAAACTGTTTAGGACATTTAACTATACTAATATTGCCTTAGTGCCCAAGATCAAGAATGCTTTGCATGTTAAAGACTATCGTCCTATATCCTGTTGTAACACTATTTATAAGTGTATCTCGAAAATTATAGCCTCTAGATTAAGATTAGTCCTTCCCACTATTATTTCTAGCAACCAAGCTGCATTCTTGCCTGGCAGAAGTATTCTTGATAACATTCTTCTTGCTCATGAATTACTTAAAGGCTATAATAATAAAAACTCTGCCCCTAAAGCTATGATGAAACTTGATATCATGAAGGCCTTTGATATGCTGCAGTGGGATAGTATTGTTCGCATAATGGGATATATGAATTTCCCTCCACATTTTGTTGCATGGGTTTACGAATGTATGTCTACTCCAACCTTCTCCATTAACATCAATGGTGTGATGAAGGGATTTTTTGGAAGCAAACAGGGTATTAGGCAAGGGGATCCTCTCTCTGCTTATATTTTTATTTTAGTTATGGAGCTTCTTACTAGAATGATTAATGATGCCATTCAACTTAAAAGAATTAGGCTACACCCTAAATGTGCTGCTCCTCAGATTTCTACTCTAATGTTTGCTGATGACCTTATATTGTTTTGTGCTCCTGATCTTGACACTGTGCAGGAAGTTATGAATACTCTTAATCATTTTTACAACATGATTGGTCTTAAAGTGAATATTCAAAAATCTTCTATATCTGTAGCTGGTGTGAGTGTGCAACAAATTTCTCAATTAGTCAGTATCTCTGGTTTAACTCTGAGCATGGCCACTGATTCTTACCTTGGTTTGCCTCTATCTTCTTCCAAGATTACTATTTCTCAGTGTCTTCCTTTATATCAAAGAATTACTGCTAGAATGAATTTGTGGACCACCAGAAAGCTTAGCCAAGCAGGAAGACTTACTCTAATCAAATCAATCATTTTTGCTATGCAAGTGTACTGGGCCAGGATGTTTGTTCTTCCCTTCAAGCTTATTAAAATGATCAGAAGTGCAATTATGAAATTCTTTTGGACTGGCAAGACTGTGGGCAGGTATCTTACTCCTGTTAAATTCAATGCTCTCGAGGCACCTTTAAATAAGGGAGGACTTGGTCTTTTCAATCTCAAACAGTGGAACAAAACTGCCTTTGCCAAACATATTGACACTTATTTCAATAATACTGCTAGCATTTGGACTTCCTGGTCTGAAAATAATGTAATCAAAGGAAAAAACTTGTGGAGTATGAACAAACCACAAAATTTAAGCTGGACTTGGCAGTGCATTTTCAAACTAAGGGACACTATCCTCCCTCTAATACAAATGAATACTGATCCTATCTATAAGGCTAGCTTCTGGGAAGACCCTTGGCTTGATAAGGGGTACATTTTAAAAAGAGAACTGACTTACAATGAAATAATGCAATCTGGCATTCATCTCTCTGCTAGGGTTATGGATGTTCTATACACTTTTCAGGGTGGAGGCAGGAATTCTTCCAATCAGCGTTTGCAAAATATTTGGGATAAGATAAAAAACTTTACTCCTATGCAGCCTACCTATGCAAGAATTGTATGGGGTGAAAAGAATAATGAGTTTAAAGTTGGTGAAGTTTATGAGAGATTACAATGTAACAGTGACAATCTGTGCTGGCCTTGGTGGAAAACTGTTTGGAGTAAAGATAGTAGTATGAAACATAATTTGATACTATGGAAGGTTCTGAAGGATGCTCTACTAACTAGGGTTAAATTGGCTAGCAAGGGCATGAGCATTGCTGTGATGTGTCCCTTCTGCGGTATCAATGAAGAGACTGCTAATCACTTATTCTTTAACTGTGACATAGTGCTGAGCAGATGGAATGATATCATGGCTTGCATTGAAGGAGGTACTCCTTCTCCTGACAGCAATGTTGAGTGGAACAGAATTCAAAACAAGACAAAGGGAAGGAACCAGTGTAAGCGTATTTTCACTGTGGCTTTAAAAAGCTTTATTTATGCTGTTTGGAATGAACGGAATATTAGAATTTTTGATTCTAGCAAGAGTAAGTCTGCTGTGTCATTCAAACTTTGGATTAGGCATGAAGTGAAGAGCTCCTTGGATATGCTGTTTTTTCATGATCCCGGTATACACATGTTTATGCATTTCTAGTGCACAGTCCTCCTTTTGTCTTAGTTTGTGTTTGTGTGTCTCTGCCTTTGTGTGTTTGAGTATTGCTTGTGTGAGTGTTCCTTAATGTTTCTCTGTTTTCTTTGTTTTCTATTTGTACTTTATGTTTTCGTGAGTAATAAATTGGTCGGGGACCAATTAACCCCGTCGGCCATGCCAAAAAAAAAAAATAAGGGTTAAAGCCAGATGCTGCTTAAATATTATTTACTAGAACCAAAAACCATTTTTATACTTATCACAAACTCGAAACCATTTATTTACTTAAGTGTTAAAAATCCAGACTTCCTTTATTATATTTATTTATAAAATACTTAACTGACTTTTTAAAATTTATACATATACATACCTTTAAAATATATTTTAATAAGTTAAAACACTTCTAAACCACTTAAACATATATTATAATTATTTATATAGAATATTATGTAAAATTAAAAAAATTGAAAAATAAATAGAAAAATTAAAATAAACATGTTTTAAATTTAAAGCCACCTACTTTAAAAATTCATAACTAATTATTAGTAATATGTTTAAAGTTGAAACCAATTTTAGAATACTCTAAATAATTTAGAAAACAAGTCTAAAAAGATTAAAGAAAAATAATTAAGTAAAATATCATTTTTACATAATTTATAGTTTCAAACAACTAAGTTAACATTTCTGCAAATGTTGTCAAAATAATTCGCAACTGTTAAAGGTGTTTCAGAAGCAAAGATAGTATTCCAGAAATGCTGTCTAAAGTTCTAGGCAGTTTAAAATGTAATTTGCTGCAACTTTATGGCTAATTTTCAACACTTAAACGATTTATTTTTGATCTAATTTTTCTACAATGGTTAGTATACCTAGGGTAATTAAAAATCATGAAGAGAAACCCCTAAGAATATCTTTAATTATTATATAGAAATTACCGAGCCTAAAGTAATTTTCTGAAGTGCTCGTATATCGACAAATTCGCTATAATTTTTGCCACTTCGTTAAACTGGTTTAAAACTTTTTTAAAACTTGATATTTTACGTTAACAAGTATTTATATTTTACTTATTAAAATCACAAAAAACACCTAAGGATGTCTTCCAAATTAGACATAGAAATCACCGAACACAAAACGATTTCAATGTGAATCCATAGCTACTATTTCGCTTCAAACTTTCACAACTTTGTTCCATTGTTTCCACAACTTATTAGACATAATATTTGATATCCAAAGCACTTCTAGAAGTGTAGATAATAATCGGATTATATTATCAAATAATATACACATATAACACAATTTTAAAGCAAGTTAGAATACATGGGATTCAAAGTTCTTTCATATCGAGTTTCTGGCTTCAACAATTCACATACATACTTTTGCATCACATACAACTTATCCAAACATGTATACATCAAGTCACTGCTACTTACAAGTTTTATAGGGATTATAAGAGAGATTATAATACATGTATGTTGTAATTTTCTTTCAAAAGCAAGAGGGGTCCAAAAAGTTATAATTGTATTTGTTCTCATTTAAACAATTATATTTTTGCAATCAAACATTTGTATCACAAAATATACTTGCAAGATGGTGAGATAACTCGCCTATTATTAAACCGAACACAAGCTCAGGCTTCCAACTTCCAACCTCAACTGTGCAAGCACCCATTCTTCCTACCATATAACCTAAAGCTCACGGTCATGCCTAGAAAAGGCCTCTAACGCTCACGACTCAAGTGGAGGTAAGATTTTTCGAGCTTCATGTTACTACAAGGTGTTGTAGTAATGGTATAAGAACTATACTAGAGTTTGGAGGATATATAAGAAGATTTAAAGAAGTTTTGAAGGATTAAAGTGAATAAAGAAGTGTAGGAATTTATTTTCCGTTTGCCAAAACTTTGACAAATGAACTAATGAACAAATGAGAAATGAAGTATGGATGTAAACAAGTGATAATGACCTCCTTCACCCCCATTTTATCCAGCAAAAGATGCCCTCCTCTCTCCTTCCAGTCCAAGCACATGCCTCCTTAAGACAAGCATTTATTCTCTCCATTTCTCATGCCTTAATTCAAGGATCAATGTTCCTTTAATTAATTCTTTTACTTTACTTAATTTGTAATTAACTTAAGTGACTTTAACTTTTTATTTATGTGTTCATATGTTACTATTCAAGTTTCGAAGAGTTCGAACAATTTATATTTAGCAAAAAGTCATTTATCGATAAAACAACTTTCGGTCACATTATCGATATTACTATGAATTACTTATTTTTGTAAACAAATTTCAAAAATAAATTTATTATCATTAGTAATATTTTAAAAGGAGGTTAACAAGGTTATTAAATCAATTTAATGATATTAAATCCAAACTTCAAATACATAGATAATTTAGATATTTAAATACGAAGTGTTCAAATTTCTGAATCGTTACATGAGATGAGATTAGAGTTCACAGATGCTATTTATGGTTATATATCTAAAAAGAATAAATAACTAATACATTTTTTGTTAAGAACAATTAAGAAAATGAGATGTAGATGTATAAGGATAAAAGTGGTATTTCACATAAATGTGTGAAAAAAATAGACGAGAAAGAGAAAAGTGGATACATATAGCAACACCTTTATTATTCATCGAAACCATAAATTACATATATTCAAAAGGTCCAGACCCAACCTAGTCTGAATTTGTATATTTATTCCCGATTGTCTCAATTATTTTTTTATTTTTACTTATGTATTTAGAATTAACATTCTTAATGAATTCTTCACATTTCATAATTCATTATATTATTACATGTGTAAGAGAGAAAATTACAAGTATCTTTTTATTAACTATCATTTAGAGATGGTTTTATCCCATTACAAGCAGAGTACCAAATGGTTCTGGCCCGGTTCAAGCGAAATCTACATGTTTGGCATCAAATTTTGGAGGGATGTCAATTTTCTTTTGGCCTCTATATTTATGCGTTAGTATGGCCTAAAAAGCATTAAAAATTCAAGCCAACTATTTAATATTATCTATTCACTCCCCTCTCTAAAAAATCCAGTGCATTAGAGGAAAAAATGTATAAAAACACGTGTGTGAAAAGAATTTCTAGGGAACACTACTGCAAATCTATGATTTTTAATGCGTTTTTGGCATAATTAAAATATTTAACGGTGTCAGAAGGTTCGAAGGAAGACGAGTGTCACTAAATAGTTTGGTGTCACTAAGATGCCACAAAGTTAGGTCGTTAAAATTTTGCGATGCCATCGCAACGCAAATTTTGTGTCAAAAACTAGCATTACAAACTAAAGCGACGATAATTTTTTTAGCATATGCCCATCATAGTATTGCACAACTATGATTAATAGACTACATGGATTTATCATTTGAATCATTGATTCAACACTTAATGAATAGTTAGATTTTTCTTTAACGAGGTTGGTTGGATTGCTTTTTGACTATGGCATCTCTAAATTTCCTTTGGTCGCATCGACGTAAGTGATTCCCAGCGCATTTCCGATGGTGGTTTGAAAATGTTGCAATATTCATGGCATCACTAAGGCATAGCTAATTAGCAATGTCATTGTGATGCATTAATGACTCTTTGTGGACATAATTGAATTTAGAAATGCCAAGCCAATGCCAAGTTACTATGACTTTGCTAATCTACGTCAGAAATCAACCCTTCCGCTTGTAGTTTAGTAGAATCATCATTCATCTTTAATCGCCATCCAACTCTTCTTCTTTTGTAAGAAACAAACTAACCCTAAGTCACTATTTTATTTAACTTTGTTTATTATTGAATGAGATTTGGATTCCTTTTTATTTCAATGGATTTGCATTTTAGCCTTTTAAATTTTGGAAATAGTTTTTATTAATTAGCTAGAATTATTCTATTTGTTATAGTAAATTTTGATGAATGGTTTAATTGACTTTCTTCTCATTGAGGAAATTTGACAGAAAAAAGGTTTTAACATTAACTAATTGAAAAATTAAATGTTAATTTTTTTTTAAAAGAAACTAGAACTTCTTTTCATATTTATATGTTTCTTATGTGGTAAAAACCTGAAATCATTCAGGCAAATAAATTATAGCTTAACTAAATTTATATTAAAAAACGTTTAACAAATTATTTATTTTTTCTTACTATAAATATAAATATTTGTTTGTAGGGAATCGTACTTCCAAATTGATATCTAAAGTTGGAAACAAGAAAAAATTAAAATACAACCTAATCATATTGAATTTCATAATGCTTTTGAGAAAATAACTGTCAGGGAGTACTAATGAAAAACAAAAAAGAAATGAATGGATAATTGAATCAATAAGGGGGTCTCTTAACAAATAATATAACCGATTATTGTTGAATTTTTGTAACAACCCTAGATCTTGACTATATATTTAAATTTGACTTTATTTCATTTTGAAATTATTTTAAATTTTTTTTATTTGTGTGATATCATTTCTAAACATTTTTAAAATGATAATATAATTTTTCCAAAATTTACTGTATTTATTTCCTATTTTTAAATGCTGTTTTCTAATTTTCTGCCATTTTCTTCATTTTTAAATTTCTTTATTTTATTTTAAATTTGTTTTATTTGTGAAAATTCATCTCTAAATATTTCTAAAATAATAATAGAATTTTTCTAAAAATTACTGTGTTGATTTCCTATTTTTAAGGGCTGTTTTCCCATTTTCTGCTATTTTCTACATTATAATTTTATATTTAAATTAAATTTTAAATATTTATTTTGTGAATATATTTGTATTTTATGTTATTATTTATGTTTAAATATACTTTACAAGCTTATATGAATTTTCTAAAAATTATTTCATTTAACTTCAAATTTTGCTAGTCTAGTTCACTGTTTTAACTATTTTCCTTAATTTTACTTTACATAATTGATAAATATTATATATATTTGTATATTGGTTAAAAATTTCGAAATCTTATCTGATATTATTATTATTTCAGCTACATAAATTTATATAAATAATAAAAGGTAAATTGAAAGGGTTTGCGACCTTTTGTTTCCTATGGCTTTTGATTTTCCCACCTTTTCACATTTTAACGTTTCTTTTCACTCAAATGGCCATATCTCTTCATTCTTTCAGCTGCCACCCTCATTTCTCATTCACTTACTTCATTTTTTCTCTCATTTCCTCAAAAAAATTCGGCCATAGCTTTTGAAGAAAGTTTGGTAAACTTTATTTCCTTTTTCCATTTGTTTATGCTTGAATTCATGGTTTTTGCACTTGTTCTTCTTCATCATAGGTTCGGCCTTGCTCCTCCACCACCATAGCCGCCTCCACCATCACCACATCAGGTCACCATCTCGTCCAGCCCACTGACCAAGCCATGCCGTGGTCATCTATGACTAGATCCACCAAAGTTTATGCAAACACTCCACTTGTTCAGCCTAGTCGAACCATTTATGCACATACCCTTCATTTCTCACCTAAACCACCTCCTTGGCTGCCACCACCAGTCCCTCCACCACCTTTTGCCGACACTCCAGACCCCACTTGACCTTCACCTTGTAGGGGCCGAGCCCAATGGTCCTTTGGTTGAGCCATGGTTGCACAAAAGCCACTTATTTGCCTTAAACCCTTTGTATTCACACCTTGTAACTTCCACCACTTCACCACACCCTTAGCCGCCCTTTGCACCACCTTCTCCAGCTCATACCTGAATCAAAACCACTGTCACACCATCTCCTAGCCTCCAGCAGGTCTGGCCATGCCATCTGTAGCCTTGCCCGATGCTTGAAATTGCACAAAAATCCACTTGTTTGCCTTGTACTTGTATTTTCACACATAGCAACTTTCATACCTTCACTACCCTTGCTAGGCCGACCATATATGACCCATACCTGACCAAATACACCCCATGGCAGTACCTTATCACCCTATAGGCTGAGCATAGTGATGGTGGAAGCAAGTGCAAGTGTTTGATTAATTGTTGTTCCTTAATTTCTAGCTTCGTTTATCGTATTTTTGGGCTGAAACCTTATAATTGTTATATTGTTTGTTTGATTTGTATTAAAGGGAACTAATCCTTGGCTCCTCCATTTCGTATCTGTATCGTGCTTTTGTGATTGTGTAGATCCCGTTGTGCAATTCGTCATTGTGTCATTAGCTCAAAACTGTGAGTAAATCTCACCAGACTAATATGTACTTATTTAGTGATAAACTGACATCACCTGAATCTGTAAATGCATATCATCTTGTTATGACTGCTATATTATGTTCATATGATGTTCACACCTATATTTACACCTGTTATATCATATGTTACTATTATTTCATGCTATTCTGTTACTTTCATCAGTTTATCACACTGCAAGTTCCCTGTAGACTAGAATCACTATGGGTTGAAATGATACATACCCGAACGGACTTTAGAATAGGAGAAAATCGTTATGGGCTGAAATAATAGGCCTGAATGATTTTCAATTATTTTATTTTACTTGGGATTGCGGGTTTGAAATGATCAAACCCGGGTTTTCTTTGTAAATTACGGGTTGAAATGATATATTACCCGTATCACTTCATCTAGGCTAGAAAATGAAATACAGACCCGTTGTTAAAATATGTTTTTCTAAAAATTTTAAATTATTTTAGAAATGTAAATATTATAATATTTTGATTTAAATTTGATTAAATATGATTTTTGTAAAGCATTATTGATTTTCTGAAAATTTATAAGTGAAATAAATAAATGGTAAAGTTAGAAAATCTGAAATGTAAGTTATTTTGGAAACTAGAATTTGATGATAAATGGAATTTAAATTAAATATTAAAATATGATAAATTTATGATATTTTGAATTAAATGAATTAAAAATGTTTTTATAATATATTAATGATTTTTGAATAAAGTTAAAATGTGAAATGAATGAATATTTTGGTTGAAATTTGGAAATATAACTAAAATTGGAAATTTGTGAATTTGGCTTAAAAGTGAATTTTAAGTTAAGTAAATAAAAATGAAATTAAGTTATATTTGAAAATTTTAAACTTAAAGGTTAAGTTAAATTTAATTTAATGAATTTAAAATTTAATGTTGGAATTTAATAAGTGAATTATTATTAAATTTTGATTTTTGAATGGAGATTTAACTTTATAAAATCATGAATATAAGGGTATTTGAATGACTGTTTTAAAAGTGAAATTATATGATTTTATAAGCTAAAAATGATTTAAAAAAAATATGATTGTTTGTGAAATTATATTGAATACTTGAAGTTAATTAACTGCATTTTTGAAATGCTATTAATTCTAATGCAAATGATAATACAGCATTTGTAAATGCTGTAGTTGATAATAATGAACCAAATGGCTAAGTTTAATTAAAGGTTATTATAGCATTTTGTAAATGCTATAATTGTTGAATTTAACTAAGTTTTATTTGAAACTAATGTAACCCTATTACAGCATTTTTAAATGCTATCTTTTGTTAGATTGAACTGTTTTGAATGTAACTTTCCGTAGCAATTTCTAAATGCTGCGAAAGTTGAATTTTCATCTGTTTTAATAAATTAAGTGAATAAATGAAATTTGAAAGACTAAAATTTTGTAAATTTAATAATTTAATTATTAAATATAATAACTTCATTTTATGATTTAAAATGAAGTAATTTGTTTCGAAATATAAACTATTTTGAAATGTGTTTTGTAATGGTATTTAAATTAAATAAAAATGAATGTGGTTTGGAAGATATGATATTTTGAATGATACTGAATTTTGAAATTACATTTGATTTTGAAGTATAAAATACCATTTTGAAATTTTAACCACGGGATGTAATTAATTTATAGTTTAACTGATTCTTAAAGGATGGGTGATCCCAAGCATCCTTTAAGTTATTGTGCATTTCTACTACAGTTCACTTGAGTTGGTTTACATTATATAAGTATATATTGTCCTAACTCGAGTGTTTTGTGTTTTACTTTATGCTCGGGTCAGCCTGAGTATTCACAGCTTTGGATTCTCTTTCTGGAGCTGGTCTTTGCTGGAGTTTCTGCTTATCTACATTTATATCTACTTTCTGTTTCAGCTATTCTAGTTTATCTCTTGTATTAGTGAATTTCTATGTATTTCGGATTTCTATTATGTTGTTTTCAGACTGTATTATGTATTTGGTTTGAGACTCTGTCGTAGTAGCTTCATGAACTACTATGTATTTTATATTCCGCTGCGAGGTATTCTGTTTGTTCTATGTCTGTGATTCTGTGATTGTATTTCATTTGCTCCAAATTTATTTACAACGCGGTATTTTGAGCAATTTAAGTCCGACATGTGCGGATGCGAATGGCTGAAAAATATCGGGTTGTTACAGTTGGTATCAGAGCTTTGGTTTTTAGGCAAACCTTAGCCTGCGGAGCAAAAACTCATTAGAGATAGGGTAGAAATACCCTAGAATGAGTGAAATCAATCTCAGGATCCTTTCTTTGTGAGAGAACATATTTTCGAAGTATAAAATGATTTTTAAAATATTTTTAAAAGATTTTTCAAAGATTATTTTGGTATAAAAATGTTCTTATTTCGAAATCAAGATTTCTAAACTTCATCTCTTCGTTATCCACCTTGTTAGAAATCTTTTGGTTAAGATTCTTATCGACTAGGATTCCTTGAACTTTGGAACACTCCCACTTGTTCTGGAATCCAGTCTTGTTTTCCCCATTTTTCCTTTTAATTTTGGAGCATTCGTAACTCTACTTTGGAATGACCTCTCTAAAGAGCGATGATTCCGTAAATCTTTGAATGATTTGTAAAGGGGTGAAACTCCTTTACAGTTGGCATTGATTCACTGAAGATTTCTGTATCCTCGGATGTCGATGCTATCTATCTCCTGCTCTACCCGGATTCTATCTCTGGCAATCGAAGGTCGATTTGCCTTAGATTTCCGTATTGATTATATTCCTAAAGTCTTGGTTGACCGGTTAAGTTCGCCCGCGATTTATATAGGCTTATCTATCCTCTATTTGGTAATTAAATTATCTCATCTTTGTTTGAGTTTATCTTCGAACTAGAATTCTATTTGATTAGAGTCCCTCTAATTTTGAATCTTTGTTTGTTTGAAATCCTTCCTTGAATCATCCTTTGGAAATTTGTGGTTGGTTGTATTTTGATATTGTGCATACATCGAAATTATTAAGGATGGCCATTTTTCTATATATAAAAGTGAAACGTTTTCGATAAGGATTATATACCTTTCAAAAATGAAAATTTGAAATTTCGAAAGGATTTGAAAATTTGAAAATCTATGAGAAATTTAAATTTATATAAAATGATTTATAACTGAAAGGTTTTGAATTTGAATTTCAAGGAATCGAACTCTGGTGTTTTGAAATCGGTTTTAAGATTTTGGAAAATATATAATAATAATATGGTTTAAATATATTTTCTGAATAAGAAATATTTCAAATGTATTTGAATGAATTCCAAAGATTTTGAAGAGATTTTAAAGAAGTTTTTCAAAGTTAATTGAAGTCCAGAACTCACTTGTGTCACTGGAAAATAATTTCGATGATGAATGCATGCATCATCGACATTGATTTTCGAGTTTCTGAGTGGGGGAGAGGCCACTCTAGTAGCTTTGTATGCGAGTGATTTTGTGAAACCAATTTTGATTTCAGATTTTGAAATATGGTTTGATATTCGAAAGATATATGTATATGTATATATATATATATATTTGAAATGATTTAAAGTAAGTCGGTGTTCAGTCCTCGAGATTCAGATTTGTTTTGATATAACCTTATCTATTGGAATTGATTTACTGATTTGTTAGTGATTTCCCACTCTTGGATTTGAAATTATGATTTCTTCGACTATTTTGAAGGTTCGAGCACTTCCAAATCAACTTTAAATTTTCAAAGCTAAGAAATTTTGAAAGGTATAAGGTATTTGATAAAGAATATAAGTTTAGTTTGTATGCTTCAAGTATGAAATAATATGGTTTGTATAACTTGAAACTGTTTTGTTAAGTAAATAAATAAGACTATTTTGAATTATACTAATATGAAATTTAGTTTTGAAATGTTTTGGATAAAAATTAGTCTTCAAATGTTTGAGAAAATTTTGGTTTTAAATGTTTTAACTTAGTAACATCTTTATAAAACTATTTATTTAACAAGTTGGAATAGATACATAAGTTGTACGTACATTGTTTTATTCGCATAATTAATTTGATCCAAGTTTGAGTACACAAGTTCGAGGTGAATTACACCATTTCATGTTAGGATTTTTCATTTGATTCTTGATGGCGAACATTTGATATGGATTTTGGGCTTGATTCTAGAATTCTCTATCATAGTATATGGCTATGTAAGGAGACTGATGGCTTCTAGTCAAGAAACCATATCGAAGTCCGTATTAGGGAAGTCGAATGGACAATACTAGTTCGAAAGCGAACTTGTGTGATCAAGCGAGCGATCGAATGTAATGTTGCGAAATAATGACATATGTAAGTAATAATGAAGTAAAATTTGGGATATATGAAATTATGAAATTTAGTTTTGAAATATGCTATATTTAAGCCTTGAAACATATTTAAGATTTAATAGTTTATTTTGTAAATCAAATCTGTATTTGAAATTGATAATATTTGAAATGGCTTTGTTGGAAAACTAAACTGAAACTGATGGTTTGAATTGAATTAAAATTGGAAATTTTAGATTTTGGTTTAATTGAAAAAAAAATTGAAATGAAAAGAATTAAGGGCATGTTTTATGATTTCAAATGCATGATGTCTAAATGTTATGATTCAAAGTGTAATGATTTCAAGTATTTTAGTTTCGAAAGATTCATAACTTTGAAAGTATTATGACTTTTGAAGTGAATACATGTTTAAAATGGAAATGGATTTATTTGACTTAAATTTTGTTGATTTGGAAATTTGGATTATTTTCTAAACCTATTGTTTTAAAAAATTTTGAAACTGAATATGTATAACTTGAAAGAAATGATTTGGTGACATCATATATAGTTTTAAAAATTTATTTGATATCGAAATGATTTGAAATTTAGAACCTTGTTTTATTAAATACTTGATTTGGGAGCTATCGAACTTATATAAAAATGATTTGTATAAGTAAACTGTTGAATTGGAACTGTTAATTTGAAAGGGTACCCAAATTTTGAAAAGTGAAATCTTATATAATCGAAATCTATATAAGTGTGATTTGATATACTAGTATTTTGAAAAGTATTTGATTTGAAATGAAATCTTATATAAAATGGACTTTATATAAGTATGATATTTGAAAGTGATTTTGAAGGGTACTATATGATACATATTTTCGAAGTAAAGATATGGAAAGTGCCTTCTGCTTGATATCCGCTTTGTGGCCATACTGTGGATTCATTCTATCGATATTATTCTCTCTCTTTGATTTGGGTTTTCCGGATATAATACTCGAGTGTCCATCGAATTCCACGGCGATCCCCGTGGTCTTATGATCGCGACTACATAGCGCAACTGCCTGGCTGAGTCTTGCCTAGGGGTACGGATTGTTTCCTGGGGGATCCAGGCGTAACCATTGTGTATCCTGCAATCTGTGTAGGTCGCGAAGAGTAGCGCAAGTGCCTGGCTGAGTCTTGCCTAGGGGTACGGATTGTTTCCTGGGGGATCCAGCCGTAACCATTGTGTATCCTGCATTCTACTCGTCATCATGGCGTAACTCGCAAGGCTGAGAAAGCTTACGGATACGGATTGTTTCCTGGGGGATCCAGGCGTAACCATTGTGTATCTGCGATCCATGGTTAGACAACTGTTTCGGTTTGGTTGATTTGTTTGGATTGTACTTTCCATATCTGTTTTTAAAAGTGTTTTCATTATTTTCACTGGGTGTTGAAACAAGTATACTAAGTACTTGGAGATTCTAGCTTTGCGCCTGATCAACGCATAGCCAGAGTCTGCAGGAATGAAAGTAAACTTGTTAAGACATCGAGTTATAAAAGTATTTTGATAAAGTACTATATAAAGAATATTTTGATCAGTTATTTTCCCTTTTAAATTTAAAATGTTTTAAATATTGTTTACTTTGAATCATCAGATTTGAATCAAATGACTATTCATCATACTAAAAAAAAATTATTAAATTGAAATGTATAATGGTTCAAATAATGGTTCATCCTTGTCTTTCAACCTGCTTTACCTCCTAGCCATCTTTTTTTTCCCTACCTTCTTTCGGGGATGTATTCCAACCTATTGCTCTTTCTTGTTGTTTCTCCGCTTCCTTCCTTTTCGAGGACGAAAAGATTTGAGTGGGGGAGAGTGTAACAACCCTAGATCTTGACTATATATTTAAATTTGACTTTATTTCATTTTGAAATTATTTTAAATTTTTTTTATTTGTGTGATATCATTTCTAAACATTTTTAAAATGATAATATAATTTTTCCAAAATTTACTGTATTTATTTCCTATTTTTAAATGATGTTTTCTAATTTTCTGCCATTTTCTTCATTTTTAAATTTCTTTATTTTATTTTAAATTTTTTTTATTTGTGAAAATTCATCTCTAAATATTTTTAAAATAATAATAGAATTTTTCTAAAAATTACTGTGTTGATTTCCTATTTTTAAGGGCTGTTTTCCCCATTTTCTGCTATTTTCTGCATTATAATTTTATATTTAAATTAAATTTTAAATATTTATTTTGTGAATATATTTGTATTTTATGTTATTATTTATGTTTAAATATACTTTACAATCTTATATGAATTTTCTAAAAATTATTTCATTTAACTTCAAATTTTGCTAGTTTAGTTCACTGTTTTAACTATTTTCCTTAATTTTACTTTACATAATTGATAAATATTATATATATTTGTATATTGGTTAAAAATTTCGAAATCTTATCTGATATTATTATTATTTCAGCTACATAAATTTATATAAATAATAAAAGGTAAATTGAAAGGGTTTGTGACCTTTTGTTTCCTAATGGCTTTTGATTTTCCCACCTTTTCACATTTTAACGTTTCTTCTCACTCAAATGGCCATATCTCTTCATTCTTTCAGCTGCCACCCTCATTTCTCATTCACTTACTTCATTTTTTCTCTCATTTCCTCAAAAAAATTCGGCCATAGCTTTTGAAGAAAGTTTGGTAAACTTTATTTCCTTTTTCCATTTGTTTATGCTTGAATTCATGGTTTTTGCACTTGTTCTTCTTCATCATAGGTTCGGCCTTGCTCCTCCACCACCATAGCCGCCTCCACCATCACCACATCAGGTCACCATCTCGTCCAGCCCACTGACCAAGCCATGCCGTGGTCATCTATGACTAGATCCACCAAAGTTTATGCAAACACTCCACTTGTTCAGCCTAGTCGAACCATTTATGCACATACCCTTCATTTCTCACCTAAACCACCTCCTTGGCCGCCACAACCAGTCCCTCCACCACCTTTTGCCGACACTCCAGACCCCACTTGACCTTCACCTTGTAGGGGCCGAGCCCAATGGTCCTTCGGTTGAGCCATGGTTGCACAAAAGCCACTTATTTGCCTTAAACCCTTTGTATTCACACCTTGTAACTTCCACCACTTCACCACACCCTTAGCCGCCCTTTGCACCACCTTCTCCAGCTCATACATGAATCAAAACCACTTTCATACCATATCATAGCCTCCAGCAGGTCTGGCCATGCCATTTGTAGCCTTGCCCGATGCTTGAAATTGCACAAAAATCCACTTGTTTGCCTTGTACTTGTATTTTCATACATAGCAACTTTCATACCTTCACTACCCTTGCTAGGCCGACCATATATGACCCATACCTGACCAAATACACCCCATGGAAGTACCTTATCACCCTATAGGCTGAGCATAGTGATGGTGGAAGCAAGTGCAAGTGTTTGATTAATTGTTGTTCCTTAATTTCTAGCATCGTTTATCGTATTTTTGGGCTGAAACCTTATAATTGTTATATTGTTTGTTTGATTTGTATTCAAGGGAATTAATCCTTGGCTCCTCCATTTCATATCTGTATCGTGCTTTTGTGATTGTGTAGATCCCGTTATGCAATTCGTCATTGTGTCATCAGCTCAAAACAGTGAGTAAATCTCACCAGACTAATATGTACTTATTTAGTGATAAACTGACATCACCTGAATCTGTAAATGCATATCATCTTGTTATGACTGCTATATTATGTTCATATGATGTTCACACCTATATTTACACCTGTTATATCATATGTTACTATTATTTCATGCTATTCTGTTACTTTCATCAGTTTATCACACTGCAAGTTCCCTGTAGACTAGAATCACTATGGGTTGAAATGATACATACCCGAACGGACTTTAGAATAGGAGAAAATCGTTATGGGCTGAAATAATAGGCCTGAATGATTTTCAATTATTTTCTTTTACTTGGGATTGCGGGTTTGAAATGATCAAACCCGGGTTTTTTTTGTAAATTACGGGTTGAAATGATATATTACCCGTATCACTTCATCTAGGCTAGAAAATGAAATACAGACCCGTTGTTAAAATATGTTTTTCTAAAAATTTTAAATTATTTTAGAAATGTAAATATTATAATATTTTGATTTAAATTTGATTAAATATGATTTTTGTAAAGCATTATTGATTTTCTGAAAATTTATAAGTGAAATAAATAAATGGTAAAGTTAGAAAATCTGAAATGTAAGTTATTTTGGAAACTAGAATTTGGTGATAAATGGAATTTAAATTAAATATTAAAATATGATAAATTTATGATATTTTGAATTAAATGAATTAAAAATGTTTTTATAATATATTAATGATTTTTGAATAAAGTTAAAATGTGAAATGAATGAATATTTAGGTTGAAATTTGGAAATATAACTAAAATTGGAAATTTGTGAATTTGGCTTAAAAGTGAATTTTAAGTTAAGTAAATAAAAATGAAATCAAGTTATATTTGAAAATTTTAAACTTAAAGGTTAAGTTAAATTTAATTTAATGAATTTAAAATTTAATGTTGGAATTTAATAAGTGAATTATTATTAATTTTTGATTTTTGAATGGAGATTTAACTTTATAAAATCATGAATATAAGGGTATTTGAATGACTGTTTTAAAAGTGAAATTATATGATTTTATAAGCTAAAAATGATTTAAATAAAAATATGATTGTTTGTGAAATTATATTGAATACTTGAAGTTAATTAACTGCATTTTTGAAATGCTATTAATTCTAATGCAAATGATAATACAACATTTGTTAATGCTGTAGTTGATAATAATGAACCAAATGGCTAAGTTTAATTAAAGGTTATTATAGCATTTTGTAAATGCTATAATTGTTGAATTTAACTAAGTTTTATTTAAAACTAATGTAACCCTATTACAACATTTTTAAATGCTATCTTTTGTTAAATTGAACTGTTTTGAATGTAACTTTCCGTAGCAATTTCTAAATGCTGCGAAAGTTGAATTTTCATCTGTTTTAATAAATTAAGTGAATAAATGAAATTTGAAAGACTAAAATTTTGTAAATTTAATAATTTAATTATTAAATATAATAACTTCATTTTATGATTTAAAATGAAGTAATTTGTTTCGAAATATAAACTATTTTGAAATGTGTTTTGTAATGGTATTTAAATTAAATAAAAATGAATGTGGTTTGGAAGATATGATATTTTGAATGATATTGAATTTTGAAATTACATTTGATTTTGAAGTATAAAATACCATTTTGAAATTTTAACCACGGGATGTAATTAATTTATAGTTTAACTGATTCTTAAAGGATGGGTGATCCCAAGCATCCTTTAAGTTATTGTGCATTTCTACTACAGTTCACTTGAGTTGGTTTACATTATATAAGTATATATTGTCCTAACTCGAGTGTTTTGTGTTTTACTTTACGCTTGGGTCAGCCTGAGTATTCACAGCTTTGGATTCTCTTTCTGGAGCTGGTCTTTGCTAGAGTTTCTGCTTATCTACATTTATATCTACTTTCTGTTTCAGCTATTCTAGTTTATCTCATGTATTAGTGAATTTCTATGTATTTCGGATTTCTATTATGTTGTTTTCAGACTGTATTATGTATTTGGTTTGAGACACTGTCGTAGTAGCTTCATGAACTACTATGTATTTTATATTCCGCTGCGAGGTATTCTGTTTGTTCTATGTCTGTGATTCTGTGATTGTATTTCATTTGCTCTAAATTTATTTACAACGCGGTATTTTGAGCAATTCAAGTCCGACATGTGCGGATGCGAATGGCTGAAAAATATCGGGTTGTTACAATTTTTCACATCAACTTTGTGAACTTTGAATCTCAATCTTGTTTTCAATATTAATTCATAAAAATATTAAGCACGTATTAGTATACAAAATGTATAACAATTAATTTAGTATCAATATAAGAGATTATATGATAACTTTATTGTATTGGGTGTAGAGTTAAAGGCCAGGGGAAATTATGAAATTTGATTAATAACTTAACTCTTATAGAGAACCTTGTTCGAAATGAAGTATGATTATTGTTTAGTTTTCGATTGAGCGTGTGTGTCATTATATTGGATATAATGTAATGTATTGTATACATACACATTAAATAAATATATATCGACATAAGTAGAATTTCTTTAGGAAATTTATTTTAATCTATTGCAAATGTATTCGTAACCATGAGTATTGAATCGATATTTAAATGCTTATTCCTTAATGTTCATAGTCAAGAGGTATCGAGAAAAGGACATAGATAAATATGTTGGGACCAATGTACATCACGCTCTTCATAAGATAGATGGTGAATTACTCATTACGGGTGGGGCACCATGAGGTTACGTACTTTGCTCATAAAAATTGAAGAATATCTCAACGAGACTCTTTTATAGGTTAATACAACTAAATCAAAATAGAAGATCTCATTATAATACCATATGGTAGCCTTCGTTCTTGAGGGTGATCTTAAGTCATTAAATTATACTTTGATTATAGTTAATCACATTTCATCACGATCATGTTAAGAACATAGTTAGGTACATGTTAAACAACTTGAAATAAAATAATACTCACATTGCAACAAAATATGTTGATTTTTGATGCCGACTATCGATGACATAGTGATATGGTGATGATGTGATGTCATTAAAATAATGGTCATTATAAAGGCACCAATAAAGTGCCACTAATTACTAATGCTTTTGCATCATAAGCTTAGCATCGCAAAGGTATCATAAAGTACATTGGGCAATAAAGACGCCTTTGTGATGCCATTTTTGTGACGCCTCTTGATTTCTTAACGGCGCCAACACTCCATCAAAACAGTGTTGTTAGTAAGGCATTGTTAAAATTTTACGATCCACTAAACCATCACAAAATAGTTGTAGAAAAGGCATTACTTGATCAAGTTAGGGTATGCCCTAGGGGTAATTATGTAACTTGTTACATATATCTAACTCGATAACCAATCTTGTTTGAAATAAAAGGTGTTTTCAATATATTGTATACTTGATATAATATGTTATATTAATTAATTATTTTAACTAAAAGTTTATCTAATAAAAAATCCATAAATGATATGTTTTGTGATAATAGTTACAAAGTGTTGAGACCATGAGTAATTTATCACAATGAAAATAAATATACCATTTTAAATGTTCCGAGTAAAGATACATTGAGATTAGATTTCAATGTATCTATTGAGACTAGAGTATGTAATGCTCTCCAAATATAGTTTTTCGTTGGTTAATATAACTAAAGTCAAATAGAAAATATTGATATGACAAATTACACAATTTTCTTGGCTTGAAAAAACTATTAATCTTCAATGTGGAAGCTTCGCTTCGATTGTAGTTAAATTATGGCATGGGGTCCATCAAATGACTATAGTTGAGTCGAGTGGAAGCATTAGAAGTGAAACACTATTCAAGAGAGGATCCATCTCCTCAGTTATACGAGGTTAGTATCATGGTCAACTGAAGTCAACTAAAAGTTAAAGTCCCCGTCCACGACATTTCGGTTAATATAATTGTTATTATTAAACCCAAGGACTTTATGTTTGGACTATAAAGTCGAGTATAGATGATATTGGAAGTTTGATCATTACCAAATTCCATAAGTCTAAAGTGATATACTTTTGACGAAGAGAATTCATGTAAATTAATGTCATAACTAAGTAACACTTAGCAAAGTAAAATTGGATTTTATCTAAACAAGTAAGCGATAAATTTGACCAAAATGTCACAACACCTACCAAGTGACATGTGAACGTTAATATTCAAATTATTCGATATTGATCGCTAACTAAATTTACACCTAAATATCATAGAACCAAAATTGTAACGACCCGTATAAATCCGATGTTTTAAATGAACTAAATTTATAAGATTTTAATTTAAATTTAGAAAGGAATAGAAATCTTATTTATTTATATGGAAGAGAATGTTGAAATTTGATGGATCAAGGGTAATTAAAATTTACAAATTAAATTATATATTGCAATTAATAGTAATAGCGGAAATTGTTGCATTTGATATAAAGTTTGGATAAGTAAATTAAGGCAAGTATTGAATTTATCAATGGAATAAAATATTGATTTATGGAAATTGAATGTAAATGGAGGTAATAGGGTAATGCAGGACAATAAATAACATATTTAGTATAACCCCTTTTATTTGTAAACTATTGTAAGGGGTTAATTAATTGAAATATGAAAATTTGGAAATAGATTCAAAATTTATGTTAGATAAATGAATTGCAATAATTAAAGTTAGTAATTAATGGGTTAAATGAAATACCAATTTATTCATAAAGTGAATATAAGTGAATGTAACAAAATAAATAGGAAACGCTAATTATTCTTAAAGTGATGGTGATGTAAAAGGAATAATTAATTGGATTTAGGATATTAATTTGTATGTGTGCATATATTTATAATGGAATATAAAAGGGAAAAATAATCATATACAAGTATATAAGAGGTATAATAAAGGGTTACTAGAAAATTCACTCATTTACCAATAAAGATAATTAGGTGTGTTGATGATATAAACATTACTATTATCGTAGTAACGGAAGTGTAAATTGAATGCAACTGTAGAAATTTAAGCTAAATATTAAAAATTGAAATTAATTGTCAATTTAATGGAGTACGGTAAATTTGGCATACTAAACTAAGAACTGAATATAAGGAAACAAGGACAAATAGAAATTAATCAATGAATGTATGTAGATTGTAAGATATGATAATAAATAGAAATTGGATGACACTAATACAAGCTAATGAGTTGCAAATTTTAGGTTTTAATAAAGTGTGAATGAGAATTTATTGGTTATATTAGTTTGATGGAATTCAAATTTGATGGGAAAGGTAAATGGATATGTAGTAATAAATTTAAAACGGACTTAGATAGTGGATTTATTTAATTAATATATGATAAATAATGATTGAATAAAAATCTATACCTGTAAATATCTATAATATTTGAGTGGAAATAATAAACATAAATACGGGATTGAGAGTTTTACAGCATTTATTATGAGTTATATACTTAGTTCGTTTAATTAAATCAGAAACCATCGCAATAAATATAAATTTAATATTATTCAATCGAGATAAACAATTTGGAAAATGTTAAGGTATCTGGATATATATATTAAAATAAATGGTACCCAGGATGGTAATATAATCAATAGTGAGTTTAAAAATGGGAATCATGATATATTTATTTATATGGAAGCTTAATGTCTAATAATTAAATTTAATTGCAATTAAATGAGACTGAATATAGTTAAATAATTCGTTATTGAAATAAATGAAATAAAATTTTAATTATTATGATAAATTTAAAATTAAGTTGAATATCGGGAAATATTTATGGAATAATCATTGATTCATTTAATTTAATAGAATTATTAGAAAGTTAAGTTATAATTTTGAACTTAATGAAATTGTGAATTAATATTGGAATTTATAAATGAATCATCTAAATTCACATTTTTAAATTTGAAAAAAAATCATTGTAAATGATTGAGGAATCATAGGTGATAAAATTTTCCAATTCTGAAACGGAAATAAAATTTGGGTTTATTTAATAATTCTTAATTTATTTAATTAATATAAAAATGGCCGTTTTTGGTCACGAACTCGGATTTCGACGAAACTAGTTTCATCGGATCCGTAACAGTGAATTACTGTAAGGTTTCAAATTTCGTAGCGATCGGACTTGTTGTTTGATCGTACGAACGCGAAACGCCTTGAAATTGATTTAATTGAAATCAATTTGAAAATATTGATTTCAGCATAACTTCTTCATACGATGGAATTTGGATGTGAAACTTTTCCCATCGCGTTTAGAATATTTTAAAACACCTATTTGGATATATGGATTTACCCAATTCCATTTCGGGTTCAGAACGGGCTTTTTGTGCCACGTTAGCGTTAGCACGTATATCCAACACGATCCATCCATTCAAATCTCTAACCTACCTATATAAACCCGATTATAAACCCTAGTCTCCATCAATCTTCATTTCTTTGTGCGTTCATTTTCCTCAACTCCTCCTTTCCAATGGCTGCAAACCCTAGATCCAGTTTCAATCCAAATCAAAAGTCAAAAATTCAAACATCTCAGAAAAATTTCTAAAAATTATATGTTAAAGCTCTCGAAATACGTAATCTGCTGGTACAACTCATTTTTCGTTTTGGTTTGTCATTTGACCATAAGAAATCAATGAAGTATCAGCCGTTCATCACGTCGTCACAAAAATTCGTCAGATCGGGAAATCGCTTCTGGGTATCGTAGAGAGCACCAAGGGAAGTCGATCGGTATAGCTCGTTTGTGATTTGGATGGTTGGATTCGGAGTTAAAATTCGATTAGGGTTATTATTTGATGGCGGCGGCGGTGCAAATTGGCGATCGATGACGTCGAAATCGAGGCCCAGGTGTGCGCCCAAGGTCGTGGGGGAGGTGCTCGGTCGGGGCGGTTGGCTTACGTGGCGTGCGACGACGAGAGGACGGTGGTGGCTGAGGCTCCTGATCGCGTGTAGTCTTTAGGGTTATTGTACGCATTTTCTGGAGCATGATGGAGGGAGATGACGTGGCCTTATGTGAGTAGATTCTTTGTTTATTTTATTTGTTTTAAATTTATATTTCAGCTCGTTCAAATTATCATAACTTCCACATACTACATCCGTTTTACACGTAATTTTTTTGTGAGGATCGTAATAAAATTTCGGATTTGTTGGCACTTGTTTGAATGAATTCTGAGACCGTCAAATTTTTGGGTTTAAATCGGATTTAAATTCGATTTAAATCTCAAAGGTGAGTGTTTTAACTCACTCACAACTTCTAGAATTTCTTATGTTTGTTAAATTGACTTAATATTTGAGTAGAAATTTGTTTATGACTGTTTGGCATGTTTTATTCGTCATCTCAGTTAAATCGCATTTATTTAATTTAACTGTTAATTTATTTTATTTATTGCATAAAATTTGACAGTTAGAATTTATTTATTTGCATATTTACTGCCTGTCATGATTATATTTATTTTTATTTCTGATTAATTGCCAGTTAAATTTACATTTATTTTTGCATATAAACTGCTAGTTTAACAGTAGATAAATTTATTATTGAATATAAACTGTTAGTTAATACATGTTATTTATTACCTGTATAATTTATATGGTATATATTTTGATGTTTGTTAGATTGATGTTGATTGAATTAAATTGGTTGATGATTGATATTGGGTGAATGGATGATGTGTACTATATTATAAAATCTGCAAGTTATCATGCATTTTCATTTCATTCGGGATTGCGGTTTGAAATGATATACAACCGCATTTTTATTTTAAATTGCGGATTGAAATGATAAACATCCGTATCACTTGACCATAGGGTAGAAAATTTTATACAGGCACCGCGGTAAAGATATAAAATTATTTTTGAAATGTTTTACTATAGTTTTGTAAAGCTATATATATATAGTTTATGGGATATTGATTTGGTTATTTATATATATATATATATATATATATATATATATATGGTAAATTTTCGGTTTTTAAGCTTTGTATAAATTTGATTTGAAGTATAAAATAAAGTTTGATTTTTTTTTAAACATTTATTTAAAAATCTAATTTCTGGAGTTTTTATGACTTAAATGAGAATAAGATTTGGAAGATTAATATTAAGTTAAATTGAAATTTAATAAAAATTAATTTTTTAAAGGATATGATTCTTATAACTTGATTTTTGTAAAGTGATTTAAATGAATATCATGTTGATTTAAATGAATATATCAAGTTTAATAAATTGAAAGATTTTCCAATTATGTGAAGTTAAAGGTTTTACTTAATTAAATTATATTGAATTCATTAAGTAAACATTTCAAGTCTAAGTAATAATAAGTAATTGAATTTGATATATATGGGTTTGTCAAATGAGTTTGTTTTTGAAATGGTGAAATATTTAAAGCTTTGAAACATAAGAATTAAAAATTCTATTTGGAAGTTTAAATCGATATTTGGAAGTGATTTGTGAAATGTAAAGAAGCTATTTTGTTTTATAAAAGAAATTTAATATTTAACCATTTGAGAGATGGAAATTTGTTTCAAAGTTATGATTTTCAAGGTAGTATAATTTGGAAATATTATATTCCAGAGTTTTGATTTCTAAATATTACACTTTGAAAACCCTATGATTTTGGAAAAGAATATATATGGGAAAATAAATGACATTATATCGGATTGGGCCTAAATGATATCGTATTGATTTGGGATTTTAAAAATATAAACGATATCGTATTTATATGGGTTTAAAATGGATATTTTATTCTGGTTTTAAAGTATAATTATTTTAATGACCGCGGTGTTATAATAACATTTGGTTATTGAAGAGACCGGGATCGGAAGTTGTCATACTCTCTGCCAACTCCGAAAACCACTTTAACAACCGTGTACGCGGTGGAGATTCCAAAATGAAGTAGGTTGGTGGAGGCATTTTCCTGCAAGGTAAATATGTGGACCCGACTCCCGTGAGTTTGCATAAGGTGGCTAAAACAGGAGCGATTCTCGGGCCAATGAGGTCATTCCTCTGATCGGACACTCCTCTTCGATATTATACTTTGACTTTGGATTGATTCAGTGGCCACTTTCACTTTGATTTTTGAGGAAGTTGTTTCGAGGTGGGCGGTAGTTGCGGCTACGCGTTTCCATCAGCCCGGATAGCAATTGGTGTATCTACCCTGGCATTGCCTAGTTGTGCCGTGTCACCTACCCTATCGCGCCTTCTACGAGTTTGGTTTTCTCCCGTAGCCCGTGTGGTATCCTCTGGTGGCTTCCCGATCAGGAGGGACTATGATATTGGATGGACTACTGGGACTATTATGTGTTAAGGGCTATATGGGTAACCCCTTAATGCTAAGAAAAAAGTAAGTTTATTTTACAATTAGACACTATTATAATAAGCGCAATATACTACATAGTAAATAGTTTAACGGACCCTTAGGAGATGTAAATCCCGAGCATCTCTTGAGTTACCGCTCTCATATCTATTTCTGTTTATTTAACTTACTAAGATCTTTTAGTTCTGACTTGAGTGTTTTTGTCTTTTCAAATTCACTCGGGTCAGTCCGAGCGTTTCAGGTTGGGGACTTTATTTCTGGAGGACAAGGACGAAGATTTCATTATTATTATTATTATATTATATGGTTCCACTACACACTGTATTTCGCTGCATTGGTATTTATTAGTATGTGAACTCTGATATTTATTGTATAAAGAAGAATCAAATGTTTTGTAAATAGTTTTATGAACTGTATATTTATTATTATATTTTATCCTTCCGCTGTGAGATTCATTTTAGTTTTTCTCTTCTCTATTTTTCTTATTTACCCCATAACAATCCGCCCTTCCGTATGGTTTGAATTGGCACGTGTGTCGATTTAAAGAGTGGGAAAAGGCAGGACGTTACATCTGGTATTAGAGCTTTGGTTTAGCGATAAACCTTAGCTTTGTGGGGTTTGACTCTTTACTAATAGGGTAGTAATACCCTATGGGAGTCGCTGAGTGTATATATGAGAGAGCGTATTTGTTAGTGTTATAAAAAGGTTTTAATATTGTGTTAATTTGTTCCGTTTTGTATTTATAAATTCTGGTTGGTGCATGGGACGCTATGACATCAATAGGAAATTCTAAACACTTAATAGGACAGACCGACATAATATTTGTTTTATATAGGTGAATGAAATAATTTTGCCTATTTTATTTTCTATATATATAATAAAAAATTTCAAAAGTTATCTATATTTGGCTGCAATAGATTGGTTGTTAGGTATTAAAGTGTATAAATAATAATAGAAATAAGATTGAAAACTAAAATAAATGAAATTTGGAAATTTAGAACTTAAGTTCCGGGATTTTGAAATTTCTTTCAAATAAATTTTGGAATATAATAATGTGGTCATAAGTATTTTCTGATATAAATATTTCAATATAATTCGGAAGAATTTTTTTAAGGAAGATTTTGAAGAAAATAAGTTTTGTCCTTTCCGCTCTGTCACTGGAAAATAAATTTCGGTGATGGCGGTCGCATCATCGACATTCATTTTCGAGTTTCAAAGTGGGAAGACCACTGTAGTAGTTTTACTACAGATTCATTTTTGAAAAATATATAAGTTTTGAATTGTTTAAAGATAATTAAAGATACATAAGTTGTAAGAATATATTTATCTATTATTTTAAAATAATTTGAAATTTAACCCGGTATTTAATTCTTAAATTTCCATTACTTAATTATTCCAATTATTGTAGTGAAATAAAAGGTAAGTAATTAATAATTGAAACCTCTAATTTAGGTAAGAGATTTAAATGCTAATTTATAAATAGTGAAATTGTAATCTTATAAAAAGATATAATTATTGAACCATAAATTAATTAAAATGAAATAGAGATTAACTTGTGTAACTTCTATTACATCCTTAAAAGGATGTATATAACTTACCAACTATAAAAGTTATAATGTTAAAAGAAATTGTAATGGATATTATGCAAGTAATTAATGAAATTGGTTATAAAAAAATATAATAGAAATATAAGGAATATAAATAAAAATTATGAGCTTAAGAACATAAAATTAAGCAGTAAATAAATGAATGTAATAAAATAAAAGGATTTTTTTTCATGAAATGAATAAGTGAAAATGAGACTTTGTTAGAAATGAATAAAAATAAATGAAAATTTGAAAGAAATAAATAAAAATTTGCAAGAAATAAATGAAAATAAAAAGATAAATCATTATATGAAAGAAAAGAAATCGTAAAATTAATGTATGAAAGGAAATGGATAATGAATGAATAAGAAATCAAACAAGAAATGTATGAAATAGAATTTAATAATAAGTAAAGTTGATTTGTTGCTTGGATTTGTTGTTGTTTAGTTTATGGTTGTTTGGGCAAGGATACTTTAAAAATTGGGTTGGATGAATGAATAACCTATTTGGTTATATCTAAGGCTGTTGAGAAATGATGCGCTAGTAGTTTATTCTACATTCCGTACAATTTAAAAGTTTTTAACCCGAACAACTATTTGTTTGTTTGATTGAATGGTTGTTTTGTATTTGTTGTGTATGCTGGTTGTTGAAATTGATGGTTGTTGTGTTGATTTGTTGTTAGTGATTGAAACCACTTAAATATTTCATTTTATATAATTATTAAACCTTTGGATTATATAGGTGAAATGCAGGTTATGGAAGCAATCGCTACTGCTTTTGGTTCCATAAATTAAGCGTAAAATTCCCGACAAATAGGTACGTTTCGGATTACGGTTTATTTAAGGTAATAAATTTAGTAAATTATTAATTATAAGTTAAATATTTTGAATAAGATGTATTGTTATTTAATTCTTCTTTTCCCTTCTTTTCCTTTTTGGGGACGAAGTTTTGAGTGGGGGAGAGTGTAACGACCCGTAAAATCCGATGTATTAAATGAATTAAATTTATAAGATTTTAATTTAAATTTAGAAAGGAATAGAAATCTTATTTATTTATATGGAAGAGAATGTTGAAATTTGATGGATCAAGGGCAATTAAAATTTACAAATTAAATTATATATTGCAATTAATAGTAATAGTGGAAATTGTTGCATTTGATATAAAGTTTGGATAAGTAAATTAAGGCAAGTATTGAATTTATCAATGGAATAAAATATTGATTTATGGAAATTGAATGTAAATGGAGGTAATAGGGTAATGCAGGACAATAATAACGTATTTAGTATAACCCCTTTTATTTGTAAACTATTGTAAATGGTTAATTAATTGAAATATGAAAATTTCGAAATAGATTCAAAATTTATGTTAGATAAATGAATTGCAATAATTAAAGTTAGTAATTAATGGGTTAAATGGAATACCAATTTATTCATAAAGTGAATATAAGTGAATGTAACAAAATAAATAGGAAACGATAATTATTCTTAAAGTGATGGTGATGTAAAAGGAATAATTAATTGGATTTAGGATCTTAATTTGTATGTGTTCATATATTTAAAATGGAATATAAAAGGGCAAAATAATCATGTACAGGTATATAAGAGGTATAATAGAGGGTTACTAGAAAATTCACTCATTTACCAATAAAGATAATTAGGTGTGTTGATGATATAAACGTTACTAATTATTATCGTAGTAACGGAAGTGTAAACTGAATGCAACTGTAGAAATTTAAGCTAAATATTAACAATTGAAATTAATTGTCAATTTAACGGAGTACGATAAATTTGGCATACTAAACTAAGAACTGAATATAAGGAAACAAGGACAAATAGAAATCAATCAATGAATGTATGTAGATTGTAAGATATGACAATAAATAGAAATTCGATGACATTAATACAAGCTAATGAATTGAAAATTTTAGGTTTTAATAAAGTGTGAATGAGAATTTATTGGTTAAATTTGATGGGAAAGGTAAATGGATATGTAGTAATAAATTTAAAACGGACTTAGATAGTGGATTTATTTAATTAATATATGATAAATAATGATTGAATAAAACCTATACCTGTAAATATCTATAATATTTGAGTGGAAATAATAAACTTAAATACGGGATTGAGAGTATTACAGCATTTATTATGAGTTATATACTTAGTTCGTTTAATTAAATCAAAAACCATTGCAATAAATATAATTTTAATATTATGCAATTGAGACAAACAATTTGGAAAATGTTAAGGTATCTGGATATATATACTAAAATAAATGGTACCCAGGATGGTATTATGATCAATAGTGAGTTTAAAAATGGGAATCAGGATATATTTATTTATATGGAAGCTTAATGTCTAATAATTGAATTTAATTGCAGTTAAATGAGACCGAATATAGTTAAATAATTCGTTATTGAAATAAATGAAATAAAATTTTAATTATTATGATAAATTTAAAATTAAGTTGAATACCGGGAAATATTTATGGAATAATCATTGATTCATTTAATTTAATAGAATTATTAGAAAGTTAAGTTATAATTTTGAACTTAATGAAATTGAGAATTAATATTGGAATTTATAAATGAATCATCTAAATTCACATTTTTAAATTTGAAAAAAAATCATTGTAAATGATTGAGGAATCATAGGTGATAAAATTTTCTAATTCTGAAACGGAAATAAAATTTGGGTTTATTTAATAATTCTTAATTTATTTAATTAATATAAAAATAGCCATTTTTGGTCATGAACTCGGATTTCGACGAAACTAGTTTCATCGGATCCGTAACAGTGAATATTGTAAGGTTTCAAGTTTCGTAGCGATCGGACTTGTCGTTTGATCGTACGAACGCGAAACGCCTTGAAATCGATTTAATTGAAATCAATTTGAAAATATTGATTTCAGCATAACTTCTTCATACGATGGAATTTGGACGTGAAACTTTTTCCATCGCGTTCAGAATATTTTAAAACACCTATTTGGATATATGGATTTACCCAATTTCGTTCCGGGGTCAGAAAGGGCTATTTGGGCCACGTTAGCGTTAGCACGTATATCCAACACGATCCATCCATTCAAATCTCTAACCTACCTATATAAACCCTAGCCTCCATCTATCTTCATTTCTTTGTGCGTTCATTTCCCTCAACTCCTCCTTTCCAATGGCTGCAAACCCTAGATCCAGTTTCAATCCAAATCAAAAGTCAAAAATTCAAACATCTCAGAAAAATTTCTAAAAATTATATGTTAAAGCTCTCGAAATACGTAATCTGCTGGTACTACTCGTTTTTCGTTTTGGTTTGTCATTTGACCAGAAGAAATCAATGAAGTATCGACCGTTCATCACGTCATCACAAAAATTCGTCAGATCGGGAAATCGCTTCTGGGTATCGTAGAGAGCACCAAGGGAAGCCGATCGGTATAGTTCGTTTGTGATTTGGACGGTTGGATTCAGAGTTAAAATTCGATTAGGGTTATTATTTGGTGGTGGCGGCGGTGTAAATTGGCGATCGATGACGTCGAAATCGAGGCCGAGGTGTGCGCCCAAGGTCGTGGGGAAGTGCTCGGTCGGGGCGGTTGGCTTACGTGGCGTGCAACGTCGAGAGGACGGTGGCGGCTGAGGCTTCTGATCGCGTGTAGTCTTTAGGGTTACTATACGCGTTTTCTGGAGCATGATGGAGGGAGATGACGTGGCCTTATGTGAGTAGATTCTTTGTTTATTTTATTTGTTTTAAATTTATATTTCAACTCGTTCAAATTATCATAACTTCCACATACTACATCCGTTTTAGACGCAATTTTTTTTAGGATCGTAATAAAATTTCGGATCTGCTGGCACTTGTTTGAATGAATTCTGAGACCGTCAAATTTTTGGGTTTAAATCGGATTTAAATTCGATTTAAATCTCAAAGGTGAGTGTTTTAACCCACTCACAACTTCTATAATTTCTTATGTTTGTTAAATTGACTTAAGATTTGAGTAGAAATTTGTTTATGACTGTTTGGCATGTTTTATTCTTCATCTCAGTTGAATCACATTTATTTAATTTAACTGTTAATTTATTTTATTTATTGCATAAAATTTGACAGTTAGAATTTATTTATTTGCATATTTACTGCCTGTCATGATTATATTTATTTTTATTTCAGATTAACTGCCAGTTAAATTTACATTTATTTTTGCATATAAACTGCTAGTTTAACAGTAGATAAATTTATCATTGAATATAAACTGTTAGTTAATACATGTTATTTATTACCTGTATAATTTATATGCTATATATTTTGATGTTTGTTAGATTGATGATGATTGAATTAAATTGGTTGATGATTGATATTGGGTGAATGGATGATGTGTACTATCTTATAAAATCTGCAAGTTATCATGTATTTTCATTTCATTCGGGATTGCGGTTTGAAATGGTATACAATCGCATTTTTATTTTAAATTGCGGATTGAAATGATAAACATCCGTATCACTTGACCATAGGGTAGAAAATTTTATACAGGCACCGCGGTAAATATATAAAATTATTTTTGAAATGTTTTACTATGGTTTTGTAAAGCTATATACATATAGTTTATAGGATATTGATTTGGTTATTTATATATATATATGGTAAATTTCGGTTTTTAAGCTTTGTATAAATTTGATTTGAAGTATAAAATAAAGTTTGATTTTTTTAAGCATTTATTTAAAAATCTAATTTCTGGAGTTTTTATGACTTAAATGAGAATAAGATTTGGAAGATGAATATTAAGTTAAATTGAAATTTAATAAAAATTAATTTTTTTAAAGGATATGATTCTTATAACATGATTTTTTGCAAAGTGATTTAAATGAATATCATGTTGATTTAAATGAATATATCAAGTTCAATAAATTGAAAGATTTTCCAATTATGTGAAGTTAAAGGTTTTACTTAAATTATATTGAATTCATTAAGTAAACATTTCAAGTCTAAGTAATAATAAGTAATTGAATTTGATATATATTGGTTTGTCAAATGAGTTTGTTTTTGAAATGGTGAAATATTTAAACCTTTGAAACATAAGAATTAAAAATGGTATTTGGAAGTTTAAATCGATATTTGGAAGTGATTTGTGAAATGTAAAGAAGCTATTTTGTTTTATAAAAGAAATTTAATATTTAACCATTTGAGAGATGGAAATTTGTTTCAAAGTTATGATTTTCAAGGTAGTATAATTTGGAAATATTATATTCCAGAGTTTTGATTTCTAAATATTTTACTTTGAAAACCCTATGATTTTGGAAAAGAATATATATGGGAAAATAAATGACATTATATCGGTTTGGGCCTAAATGATATCGTATTGATTTGGGGTTTTAAAAATATAAACGATATCGTATTTATATGGGTTTAAAATGGATATTTTATTCTGGTTTTAAAGTAAAATTATTTTAATGACCGCGGTGTTATAATAACATTTGGTTGTTGAAGAGACCGGGATAGGAAGTTGTCATACTCTCTGCCAACTCCGAAAACCACTTTAACAACCGTGTACGCGGTGGAGATTCCAGAATGAAGTAGGTTGGTGGAGGCGTTTTCCTACAAGGTAAATACGTGGACCCGACTCCCGTGAGTTGGCATAAGGTGGCTAAAACAGAAGCGATTCTCGGGCCAATGTGGTCATTCCTCTGATCGGACACTCCTCTTCGATATTATACTTTGACTTTGGATTGATTCAGTGGCCACTTTTACTTTGATTTTTAGGGGAGTTTTTTCGAAGTGGGCGGTAGCTGCGGCTACGCGTTTCCATCAGCCCGGATAGCAATTGGTATATCTACCCTGGCATTGCCTAGTTGTGCCGTGTCACCTACCCTATCGCGCCTTTTACGAGTTTGGTTTTCTCCCGTAGCCCGTGTGGTATCCTCTGGTGGCTTCCCGATCAGGAGGGACTATGATATTGGATGGACTACTGGGACTATTACGTGTTAAGGGCTATATGGGTAACCCCTTAATGCTAAGAAAAAAGTAAGTTTATTTTACAATTAGACACTATTATAATAAGCGCAATATACTACATAGTAAATAATTTAACGGATCCTTAGGAGATGTAAATCCCGAGCATCTCTTGAGTTACCACACTCATATCTATTTCTCTTTATTTAACTTACTAAGATCTTTTAGTTTCGACTCGAGTGTTTTTGTCTTTTCAAATTCGCTCGGGTCAGTCCAAGCGTTTCAGGATTTGGAGATTTATTTCTGGAGGACAAGGACGAATATTTCATCATTATTATTATTATATTATATGGTTCCACTACACACTGTATTTCGCTGCATTGGTATTTATTGGTATGTGAACTCTGATATTTATTGTATAAAGAAGAATCAAATGTTTTGTAAACAGTTTTATGAATTGTATATTTATTATTATATTTTATCCTTCCGCTGTGAGATTCTGTTTAGTTTTTCTCTTCTCTTTTTTTCTTATTTACCCCATAACAATCCGCCCTTCCGTATGGTTTGAATTGGCACGTGTGTCGATTTAAAGAGTGCGAAAAGGCGGGATGTTACATCTGGTATCAGAGCTTTGGTTTAGCGATAAACCTTAGCTTTGTGGGGTTTGACTCTTTACTAATAGGGTAGTAATACCCTATGGGAGTCGCTGAGTGTATATATGAAAGAGCATATTTGTTCGTGTTATAAAAATGTTTTAATATTGTGTTAATTTGTTCCGTTTCGTATTTATAAATTCTGGTTGGTGCATGGGACGCTATGACATCAATAGGAATTTCTAAACACTTAATAGGACAGACCGACATAATATTTGTTTTATATAGGTGAATGAAATAATTTTGCCTATTTTATTTTCTATATATATAATAAAAAAATTCAAAAGTTATCTATATTTGGCTGCAATAGATTGGTTGTTAGGTATTAAAGTGTATAAATAATAATAGAAATAAGATTGAAAAATAAAATAAATGAAATTTGGAAATTTAGAACTTAAGTTCCGGGGTTTTGAAATTTCTTTCAAATAAATTTTGAAATATAATAATGTGGTCATAAGTATTTTCTGATATAAATATTTCAATATAATTCGGAAGATTTTTTTTAAAGAAGATTTTGGAGAAAAAAAGTTTTGTCCTTTCCGCTCTGTCGCTGGAAAATAAATTTCGGTGATGGCGGCCGCATCATCGACATTCATTTTCGAGTTTCAAAGTGGGAAGGACATTGTAGTAGTTTTACTGCAGATTCATTTTTGAAAAATATATAAGTTTTGAATTGTTTAAAGATAATTAAAGATATATAAGTTGTAAGAATATATTTATCTATTGTTTTAAAATAATTTGAAATTTAACTCGGTATTTAATTCTTAAATTTCCATTACTTAATTGTTTCAATTATTGTAGTGAAATAAAAGGTAAGTAATTAATAATTGAAACCTCTAATTTAGGTAAGAGATTTAAATGCTAATTTATAAATAGTGAAATTATAATCTTATAAAAAGATATAATTATTGAACCATAAATTAATTAAAATGAAATAGAGATTAACTTGTGTAACTTCTATTACATCCTTAAAAGCATGTATATAACTTACCAACTATAAAAAGTTATAATGTTAAAAGAAATTGTAATGGATATTATGCAAGTAATTAATGAAATTGCTTATAATAAAATATAATAGAAAGATAAGGAATATAAATAAAAGATTATAAGCTTAAGAACATAAAATTAAGAGTAAATAAATGAATGTAATAAAATAAAAGGATTTTTTTTCATGAAATGAATAAGTGAAAATGAGACTTTGTTAGAAATGAATAAAAATAAATGAAAATTTGCAAAAAATAAATGAAAATTTGCAAGAAATAATTGAAAATAAAAGGATAAATCATTATATGGAAGAAAAGAAATCGAAAAATTAATGTATGAAAGGAAATTGATAATGAATGAATAAGAAATCAAACAAAAAATGTATGAAATAGAATTTAATAATAAGTAAAGTTGATTTGTTGCTTGGATTTGTTGTTGTTTAGTTTATGGTAGTTTGGGCAAGGATACTTTAAAAATTGGCTTGGATGAATGAATAACCTATTTGGTTTTATCTAAGGCTGTTGAGTAAATGATGCGTTAGTAGTTTATTCTTCATTCCGTACAATTTAAAAGTTTTTAACCCGAACAACTATTTGTTTGTTTGATTGAATGGTTGTTTTGTATTTTTTGTGTATGCTGGTTGTTGAAATTGATGGTTGTTGTGTTGATTTGTTGTTAATGATTGAAACCACTTAAATATTTCATTTTATATAATTATTAAACCTTTAGATTATATAAGTGAAATGCAGGTTATGGAAGCTGTAACAGCCCTAGTTTTAGATATTTATTTTATTATTAATTATTTAATTTCAAAGTATATTTTATATAAATTGTGTCTAAAGATATAGTTTAATTATTTAATTTGAAGATATATTTTATAAAATTGAATATGTCAATAAAATCTAATAATAACTGTGAAATTTTAAGCTAAGTTTGAACAGTTGAATTTCGCGTTCAAAAGACGCGTCAATTATAGGGTATAAAGCAACGTAATAAAACGTGTGTTTTTAAAATATTATTTTTACGAAATTTTTTGATGTTCTAGACTGCGTCTGTCTAGCGTAGTGTAAAAATCAAGTTTTAGATATTTTTGGACATAAAATGTCAGTCAGCGTTCTAACGAACGTACGTATTTTATTTGTCAGCTGATTTTATATATTTCTGACATACGTTCTATTTTAAACTGACTACATAAAAACGTTAACGTTAACATTTAAAAATGTCAAACTAAATCAGAGGAAGCTCTAACTAAATAAATCACAACATTTAAAAATTTAAAACGTGCAAACATTGCATTTTGTATTCATTCTCTGGAAATCTTTTGCAAAGTGTTCACGTTCATTTCAAAACTGGAAAGTGCATGCATTCATGGCCAGGCTAAACATCATAACTCATACACACACCAATAAATCAAAGTAACCACTGAATTTAATATTCGAAATGTAAATATACTCTGAAAATTTTAACTGAAACATATCAACCCCTTAATTCAGCCTTCAGTTACCAAGCTTCTATCTCGCAAGCTTTTTTTTTTTGTGTGATCAGTTGCTTATATCAAGCAACCATCTAAATTCTTTCGAAGGCATCAGATAATCTTCAGAGGATTGAAACTGATAGGCCTTAAATACATTGATGAATTTTGGCAAGAGCTAAACGTATGGTTTAGAAATAAATAGCTCTGCCTATCATCTCCTTGTTAAATTTTATTTCGCCATCAGTTATATTCATAACAACATATATACAAATCCAAGAGCATGAAAAAATTTTAAGTAACGCTCGAAATTTTGATTTTCTTCCACTAATCACGCAAGTTTTAATTTATTTATAACGTAGGTATTAACTTGCTTTCATCTCCCTCTACTTCATCAGTTACCAAAAATCACGTAAGAAATATAACTGATTCCTTAAGTCTCGCATGCCTAAATCACGCAAATCTCATAGTATAAGAATAAGAGGCCACGCTATATTCTCTCATCATCTGATGGTCTCATTTTCCTCTGCTTCTTCTCGTGGTTATATCAGGTAATGGCTTCATTTTATTTTTCTTCTTCTTCTTCCAGTCTTCCTTTGTGTTTTATGATCTGACTTGCTCTGGCCTCTTCCATCTCCTCACCTTGTTTTTCCAGTGTGCCTTGTTTTTAGTCTGTCTGCATATATATGATTAGGAGATAGGCTGTACATTTAGTTGAAGAGTTACGTGAGTTTTCATCTGTGCATGAACGTGTTTCGCAAGGCCCTGAAATAAAATTATAAAAAAAAATAATAAGAAAAATATATAAAATGAATAACAGAGGAAGGAGGGGGGGGGGGGGGGGGCGTGCACATGTGCACGTCTGTGCATGGTCTCAGCACTCATAGGCCTGGTCAGTTGGAATTTTTAACCGAGCCCTGACTTGAAGAGAGTGCAAGAGTGCTTAGATTGGGAAGAGAGAAATAAGGTTTGTAAAGGATCATGTTGAAGCACTCACACAGTTCATATTGTATCTGTTCGAAAAGAAAAGCATAGCCCAGTGTTACAAAGAGGATTTCATAAGAGGAGCAGTGATGCATTTTGGCAAAATAATAGGTGGAAATGTTGACATGTTTGCAAGTTTTCATGTCTGCGTAATTTTTTAAGATTTGGTTTTGTTGGAAATTTAGTAGCTGATCACGCATTCATGTTTGTCTGTTACAAAAGAGACGTGCATAGGCAGGACCTGTTTATTTTGAGAAGCATGCATTTTGTTTGAAGACAATATGAGAAGCTCTGTTTTCCATCTGCATATGTAAAATTTTAACCAAGCCTAGTGAATATAAGCATAACAGGGATGCAGTGTGTAGATGCGTGTGTATACATAGGATTTGAAGCTTGGTCCAAGCCTGGGAAGTTATCTCAAAAAAAAAGAGGGTTGAGTGTAAAACAGGGATGCAAGGATTTGAGTTAAAATTGGATAGCAGCTGCATTCAAGTTAGTTTGTCTGAAAACAAAATATAAAATGAGATGTTTATCAACCATACAGGCAGCAATCTGAACTAGTGCAGTATACATGAAGAGGCTTGGGGGTGCTTATTTTATAATTGCAAGGACATGAAAGAAAAAATGGGTCATAGTATGTGAATTGTTCAGATTTGCATTTATGTCATAGGAGCTTCACTCGGTGTTGTGAAGATAGGTTGGGTCTTCGTATATTTTCAGTTTTAAGAGCTGGAGAGTTTTAAAGTTAGGATGTAATATAACTGTAAAACAATATTGTAAATCAAAGTTAAAGTGGAAAGTATATATATATTGAGAAGAATTATGTGTATAGTTATGATGTGAATCAGGAAAGGTTGTGATAGAAGTGAAATCTGAAGTTTGATAGCATGAGTTGTATGAATAGATTTGAAATAAGAATGGAATCTGAGTTAAGGAAAAAAAAAAAGAAGCTGACCAGATTGCATTTATATCATAAGAACAAGTCTGCACATATGTAAAAATTTTCATAAAAGGGTACATGTTTAGTATCATTGTGTGCATATTCAAACTGGGAGATAGGTGAGTATGCATGCACAAGCTTGAGTCTGGAATATTTTATTATAGATAAATTTAAGTGTAAAACTGATAGGAAAACTAGGTAAGCATGAAATAGGAACTGAATTGTTTGTAAGATGGATCTAAGAAAGGTTGGAATAAAGGTTGGGAATATTAGTGAAAGATTTAGGCTAAAGAGAATGTTTGGCGTGAGTGTGTACGTGTACACGAGTAAGTGGAAAGGAAGTGTGCACGTGTACATGAGTGTATCACGGCCCATAGGAGAGCATCACCCTATCGTTTAGTCGGCCTTTAGGAAATTTTGTCGTCAATTGTTGTGTTAGCACGGTTCACGTTTTGGGTATATCTTGGTCATATTACACGGTGGAGTGGTCGAGCAAGTCAAATCAATTCTCGTTCTATTAAAATTTTCTTTGACCGTAAATTCTAAATTCGCGTATTCAATATTTGAATCTTGTTCTAGATTTGAATCTAGGCGACATCCGAAGAATTTTGATCGTTACACTCTGTCGTTCTTTTCCGATGAATCGTCATTTTGAAATTCAAATTTTCTGCAACTTTCAGGTGAGTATTTCTCACCAGACATACGTATTTATATTTGGTAAATTATTGCAAGTGTATGTGTAAAATTTTATTCTGTTATTATCTGTCTGTAGTATAACATAGAAGGATGAACCCCATTTTAATTGGCACCACATCAGTTATTTATCTGTTGTATTATTTCTGCAGTTATATTATATTATTGTTATTTACTGCTTAAATCACCACTGCAAGTTTCCCTGTTAATTTAGATTGTATGGGCTGAAATGATAGGCCTAAATGATTATTATTGTTCAATTATTCTGTTAACTGCTTAACTGATAACTTGGGATTGCGGGTTTGAAATGATAGAACCCGGGGTTTTGTAAATTACGGGTTGAAATGATATACATCCGTACCACTTGACCTAGGCTAGAAAACTATATACAGGCCCGTGGTCCTTATAATATTTTCTGAAATATTTAAAATTATTTTGGAAGTTAAATATTTGATTTATATCTTTAAAGGAATTTATATTGATTTTTAATAAGTTATAAATAAAGAAATAAATAAATATTTGAATAAATTTATGGAATATAACTTATTTGGTAAATCGGGATTTTGAAAAGAATAAGATTTCAGTTAATAAATGAATAAATAAATAAATAGGTTATATTTGGAAATATTTATCAAGTTAAACAATCTATTACAGCATTTAAATGCTGTCTTTTGAAATTGGACTAGTTTTACCCATAACTTTAGGTAGCATTTCCTAAGTGCTATGGAATCTAGAATTTGATTGCTCTAAAATTTATGGAATTTGATAAATTTTATTTTACCTTAAGTTTTGGAAAAACTTAAGACATAATATTTATAACTGTATTTTCCTAAATAAATTAAAGATAAATATTCTGGTATTAAGTAAATTTTGGGAAAAATTTAATGGTTAAAATTTGGAGTTTTATTTATGGAAATTATGAGAATATTCAAGACTAAATAATAAAACATTGATTTGTGAAAGAATAAAACCCAAACTAAGTTTTGAATAGTAAATACTCCAATTGGATATATATAAAAATTGAAATGGTTTTGGGAACATAAAGGGATATTTAAATTATGGTTAAACTTTAAATAAAGAAATATATTTGTGAAGCTATGTAAATTATCTTCTTTACAAAGTAACCATAAAGTTAACCCATTTATATATATACCGTTGAATGTCCAAACCATTGTGTTTGGGAGTTATGGTTTTAAGTAAAGTTTCCAAAACATTATCCTTTGAAGATATAATTCAAACATTTGGTCTCCAGATATTATAAACAGTATGGTTTTGGAAAGAATTATATTTGAATATAACGATATCCTATTGTTTTGGGTTTTAAAATGATATCGTATCTATAGTTTTGAAATGGAAATGTTTATTCTGATTTAAAGTATAAACTGTTTTTAAATAACCACGGGTTATAATAACGTTTGGTTGGCAAAGAGACCGGGATCGGATATGGACATACTCTCTGTCGATACCGAAAACCACTTTGACTAACCGTGTACGCGGTGGAGATTCCAGAATGAAGTAGGTTGGTGGTGACGGTTTCTTGAAAGGTATATACGTGGACCCGACTCCCGTGAGTTGGCTTAAGGTGGCTAAAACAGGAGCGATTCTCGGATTAATGAGGTAGCTCCTCTGATCGAACGCACTTCTTCGTATACCATTCTATTGCTTATGTGATTGTTTGGGTGCACCCTTTGATTTGGGAGTGTTGTTCGAGGTGGGCGGTTGCTGCGGCTTCGCGTTACCACCGGTCCGGATAGCAATTGGTATATCTACCCTGGCATTGCCTAGTTGTGCCGTGTCACCTACCATATCGAGCCTTGTACGAGTTTGGTTTTCTCCCGTAGCCCGTGTGGTATCCTCTAGTTGCTTTCTGAGTAGGAGGAGCTATGATATTGGATGGACTACTGGGACTATTACGTGTTAAGGGCTATATGGGTAACCCCTTAATGCTAAGAAATAAGTATGTTTACTTTATAAATAGACACTATTATAATAGCGCAATATACTACATAGTAAATAGTTTAACGGATCCTTAGAGGATGGGCGGTCCCAGGCATCCTTTGAGTTACTTGCTATATATTACAGTACACTTGATTTAGCTTACATTATATAAGTATGTATGTCCTGACTCGAGTGTTTTGTTTTATTGTATGCTCGGGTCAGCCTGAGTTGCAGCTTCAGTTTCTTCTCCGTAGCTAGGACACTCAGTAGATCATTCGTGCTATTGGAAGTTGTTTCAGCCTTTATCCTTTCTGGAATTCAAGACTTTGAAGACTCTCTATCTGTGTATGTTAAAATTTGTATTGAGGATTATAGACAATGTAAGTTCTGTTTTGTAAAGATGTATCAGTGGCTTCATGAACCACTAAATTTTTAATTTCCGCTGCGAGATTCTGATATCGGTGTATGTGATTCTGTGATTTATTTACTGCATATTCTGAGTTTTGCCAAATTTATTCTACAACGCAGTATTTTGAACAATTCAAGTCCGACATGTGCGGATGCGAATGGTTGAAAATACTGGGTCGTTACAGCTGGTATCAGAGCTTTGGCTCTAGGCAAACTCAGAATATATGGTAAATTTGATTTACAGAATCACCTTCATTTGAGATTGAATCTCTTCCTTTTCGAATTTGGAACATTCCCTGTGGTTCCAAAGTTCACTCGTGTCCCTCACTTTTCATCTACTCAAGATTCTGGAGTATCCCATAACTCCACTTCGGATGATCTTTATAGTGAATTGGCGGTCTCGCCATTGTTCTAATAAAGGGGTGAAACTCCTTTACCATTAGCATTAATTCACCGGAGATTTATATTTATCATCGGTTTATATGCTAGTATCTTTGATTATTCTGAACCCTATCTCTCCAGATCAAATGAGGATTTACCCAACCATATCGATCTGATTCTTTAAGCCACGGATGACTAGGTCAAGTTGTCCGCGATTGATATAAACTTGCCAGTTCCTTATTTTGTTAATCATCGGATCTTCTGATTTCAACTTATCTTGAATTCTATTTGATTTGAGTTCATCAAAATTTGAGTCCCTATCCTTGTTTTGAAATTTTATTTCTATATTTGAAAATAAAATCTATATATATATATATGAGTATAATTTTCAGAATTTTATAATAAATTTAACTATTTGTCAAGAGATGATAGTTTTGATTTATTTTTGATTTTAAAACCATGTGTTGTCTAATATATAATTAAATATAAAACAATGGTTATAAATTAATTTGGAATCAGAAATGAATTTAAAACTAGAACTTGAGAATTTAATTTCTGATGGTTTCAAACCTTGTGTTTAAATTTTAAAAGGATGTTATAAGTATTTTGTATAGAAATCTGTTTCCAAAGAATTTCAAAATTAGTGCTTTTCTCTTTGTCGCTGGAAAATAATTTCGGTGATGACTGCAGCACCATCGACATTCATTTTCGAGTTTCGAAGTGAAAAGACCATTCTGTAGTCTGGCTACAGTGTTTCCTTGAGATTTTAATTGATTTAAATTTCTAAAGTATGACTTAATATATATATATATATATATATAGATATATAATTTAAATTTGATTGACATATTATGAATATATACTTATTTATCTGTAAATGGTTTGAGGGGAATCAGAAATTTAATTCTTAAAATTTTATCTTAAGAAATTTCAATAAATGGAAAATAAAATTCTGAATAAGAAATTCCAACTGGAAATAATTAAATTTGGAAGTTTTAGTTGTATAATACTCAATTTCATTTCAATATAACTTACCTTGATTTTCAAAAGTTAAAAATAAATTTGGAAAATATACAATATAAAAAGGATTTTATAACTAAAATTCGAGTGTATAACATTTATTATAACCACTCAAATTTTATTTATAAAATAGGTATTCCAAATAAAGTGTTAGGTTATTTGTTAAATTAAGAATTAAGAAAAATGTTGAACTAATTAGAAATATTATTATATCTGCTGTAGCATATTTTAAGTGCTGCTGTTCTAAAAATAAAATATTATGGAAATTTATAACTGAATAAATGAAGATTTTTTTTAAAAGGTGTTATGATTTTAGTAGTATTTCCAAATAATAATCTATAAATTTTAATGACTTTCAAAGTATTATGATTTCAAATTTATTATCTTATCTTGTTTTCCAGACTATCTTAAATGTCCTTGGTTTCCCTATCTTCTACGGATTGGGATGCTATCGCTTATACCAGTCTATTTAGAAATCTCTCTATAGTCTTTAGAAATCTTTGTTACTCCTCAGGATCGGGGCATTATCCCATAGACTGACAGTCGAACTGGAAGGGTAAAACCGACTCTAGAAGATCTTCTTCGTGCTTTAAAATCCGGAACCATCCGTTTAAAATACTTGTTATCAAGCTTATCTTCTTTGTTTCTCTTCTTTCGTTCCTTTTCGAGGACGAAAAGTTCTTAAGTGGGGGAGAGTGTAACAGCCCTAGTTTTAGATATTTATTTTATTATTAATTATTTAATTTCAAAGTATATTTTATATAAATTGTGTCTAAAGATATAGTTTAATTATTTAATTTGAAGATATATTTTATAAAATTGCATATGTCAATAAAATCTAATAATAACTGTGAAATTTTAAGCTAAGTTTGAACATTTGAATTTCGCGTTCAAAAGACGCGTCAATTATAGGGTATAAAGCAACGTAATAAAACGTGTGTTTTTAAAATATTATTTTTACGAAAATTTTTGATGTTCTAGACTGCGTCTGTCTAGCGTAGTGTAAAAATCAAGTTTTAGATATTTTTGGACATAAAATGTCAGTCAGCGTTTTAACGAACGTACGTATTTTATTTGTCAGCTGATTTTATATATTTCTGACATACGTTCTATTTTAAACTGACTACATAAAAACGTTAACGTTAACATTTAAAAATGTCAAACTAAATCAGAGGAAGCTCTAACTAAATAAATCACAACATTTAAAAATTTAAAACGTGCAAACATTGCATTTTGTATTCATTCTCTGGAAATCTTTTGCAAAGTGTTCACGTTCATTTCAAAACTGGAAAGTGCATGCATTCATGGCCAGGCTAAACATCATAACTCATACACACACCAATAAATCAAAGTAACCACTGAATTTAATATTCGAAATGTAAATATACTCTGAAAATTTTAACTGAAACATATCAACCCCTTAATTCAACCTTCAGTTACCAAGCTTCTATCTCGCAAGCTTTTTTTTTTTTGTGTGATCAGTTGCTTATATCAAGCAACCATCTAAATTCTTTCGAAGGCATCAGATAATCTTCAGAGGATTGAAACTGATAGGCCTTAAATACATTGATGAATTTTGGCAAGAGCTAAACGTATGGTTTAGAAATAAATAGCTCTGCCTATCATCTCCTTGTTAAATTTTATTTCGCCATCAGTTATATTCATAACAACATATATACAAATCCAAGAGCATGAAAAAATTTTAAGTAACGCTCGAAATTTTGATTTTCTTCCACTAATCACGCAAGTTTTAATTTATTTATAACGTAGGTATTAACTTGCTTTCATCTCCCTCTACTTCATCAGTTACCAAAAATCACGTAAGAAATATAACTGATTCCTTAAGTCTCGCATGCCTAAATCACGCAAATCTCATAGTATAAGAATAAGAGGCCACGCTATATTCTCTCATCATCTGATGGTCTCATTTTCCTCTGCTTCTTCTCGTGGTTATATCAGGTAATGGCTTCATTTTATTTTTCTTCTTCTTCTTCCAGTCTTCCTTTGTGTTTTATGATCTGACTTGCTCTGGCCTCTTCCATCTCCTCACCTTGTTTTTCCAGTGTGCCTTGTTTTTAGTCTGTCTGCATATATATGATTAGGAGATAGGCTGTACATTTAGTTGAAGAGTTACGTGAGTTTTCATCTGTGCATGAACGTGTTTCGCAAGGCCCTGAAATAAACTTATAAAAAAAAATAATAAGAAAAATATATAAAATGAATAACAGAGGAAGGAGGGGGGGGGGGGGGCGTGCACATGTGCACGTCTGTGCATGGTCTCAGCACTCATAGGCCTGGTCAGTTGGAATTTTTAACCGAGCCCTGACTTGAAGAGAGTGCAAGAGTGCTTAGATTGGGAAGAGAGAAATAAGGTTTGTAAAGGATCATGTTGAAGCACTCACACAGTTCATATTGTATCTGTTCGAAAAGAAAAGCATAGCCCAGTGTTACAAAGAGGATTTCATAAGAGGAGCAGTGATGCATTTTGGCAAAATAATAGGTGGAAATGTTGACATGTTTGCAAGTTTTCATGTCTGCGTAATTTTTTAAGATTTGGTTTTGTTGGAAATTTAGTAGCTGATCACGCATTCATGTTTGTCTGTTCCAAAAGAGACGTGCATAGGCAGGACCTGTTTATTTTGAGAAGCATGCATTTTGTTTGAAGACAATATGAGAAGCTCTGTTTTCCATCTGCATATGTAAAATTTTAACCAAGCCTAGTGAATATAAGCATAACAGGGATGCAGTGTGTAGATGCGTGTGTATACATAGGATTTGAAGCTTGGTCCAAGCCTGGGAAGTTATCTCAAAAAAAAAGAGGGTTGAGTGTAAAACAGGGATGCAAGGATTTGAGTTAAAATTGGATAGCAGCTGCATTCAAGTTAGTTTGTCTGAAAACAAAATATAAAATGAGATGTTTATCAACCATACAGGCAGCAATCTGAACTAGTGCAGTATACATGAAGAGGCTTGGGGGTGCTTATTTTATAATTGCAAGGACATGAAAGAAAAAATGGGTCATAGTATGTGAATTGTTCAGATTTGCATTTATGTCATAGGAGCTTCACTCGGTGTTGTGAAGATAGGTTGGGTCTTCGTATATTTTCAGTTTTAAGAGCTGGAGAGTTTTAAAGTTAGGATGTAATATAACTGTAAAACAATATTGTAAATCAAAGTTAAAGTGGAAAGTATATATATATATTGAGAAGAATTATGTGTATAGTTATGATGTGAATCAGGAAAGGTTGTGATAGAAGTGAAATCTGAAGTTTGATAGCATGAGTTGTATGAATAGATTTGAAATAAGAATGGAATCTGAGTTAAGGAAAAAAAAAAAGAGAAAAAAAAAAAGAAGCTGACCAGATTGCATTTATATCATAAGAACAAGTCTGCACATATGTAAAAAATTTCATAAAAGGGTACATGTTTAGTATCATTGTGTGCATATTCAAACTGGGAGATAGGTGAGTATGCATGCACAAGCTTGAGTCTGGAATATTTTATTATAGATAAATTTAAGTGTAAAACTGATAGGAAAACTAGGTAAGCATGAAATAGGAACTGAATTGTTTGTAAGATGGATCTAAGAAAGGTTGGAATAAAGGTTGGGAATATTAGTGAAAGATTTAGGCTAAAGAGAATGTTTGGCGTGAGTGTGTACGTGTACACGAGTAAGTGGAAAGGAAGTGTGCACGTGTACATGAGTGTATCACGGCCCATAGGAGAGCTTCACCCTATCGTTTAGTCAGCCTTTAGGAAATTTTGTCGTCAATTGTTGTGTTAGCACGGTTCACGTTTTGGGTATCTTGGTCATATTACACGGTGGAGTGGTCGAGCAAGTCAAATCAATTCTCGTTCTATTAAAATTTTCTTTGACCGTAAATTCTAAATTCGCGTATTCAATATTTGAATCTTGTTCTAGATTTGAATCTAGGCGACATCCGAAGAATTTTGATCGTTACACTCTGTCGTTCTTTTCCGATGAATCGTCGTTTTGAAATTCAAATTTTCTGCAACTTTCAGGTGAGTATTTCTCACCAGACATACGTATTTATATTTGGTAAATTATTGCAAGTGTATGTGTAAAATTTTATTCTGTTATTATCTGTCTGTAGTATAACATAGAAGGATGAACCCCATTTTAATTGGCACCACATCAGTTATTTATCTGTTGTATTATTTCTGCAGTTATATTATGTTATTGTTATTTACTGCTTAAATCACCACTGCAAGTTTCCCTGTTAATTTAGATTGTATGGGCTGAAATGATAGGCCTAAATGATTATTATTGTTCAATTATTCTGTTAACTGCTTAACTGATAACTTGGGATTGCGGGTTTGAAATGATAGAACCCGGGGTTTTGTAAATTACGGGTTGAAATGATATACATCCGTACCACTTGACCTAGGCTAGAAAACTATATACAGGCCCGTGGTCCTTATAATATTTTCTGAAATATTTAAAATTATTTTGGAAGTTAAATATTTGATTTATATCTTTAAAGGAATTTATATTGATTTTTAATAAGTTATAAATAAAGAAATAAATAAATATTTGAATAAATTTATGGAATATAACTTATTTGGTAAATCGGGATTTTGAAAAGAATAAGATTTCAGTTAATAAATGAATAAATAAATAGGTTATATTTGGAAATATTTATCAAGTTAAACAATCTATTACAGCATTTAAATGCTGTCTTTTGAAATTGGACTAGTTTTACCCATAACTTTAGGTAGCATTTCCTAAGTGCTATGGAATCTAGAATTTGATTGCTCTAAAATTTATGGAATTTGATAAATTTTATTTTACCTTAAGTTTTGGAAAAACTTAAGACATAATATTTATAACTGTATTTTCCTAAATAAATTAAAGATAAATATTCTGGTATTAAGTAAATTTTGGGAAAAATTTAATGGTTAAAATTTGGAGTTTTATTTATGGAAATTATGGGAATATTCAAGACTAAATAATAAAACATTGATTTGTGAAAGAATAAAACCCAAACTAAGTTTTGAATAGTAAATACTCCAATTGGATATATATAAAAATTGAAATGGTTTTGGGAACATAAAGGGATATTTAAATTATGGTTAAACTTTAAATAAAGAAATATATTTGTGAAGCTATGTAAATTATCTTCTTTACAAAGTAACCATAAAGTTAACCCATTTATATATATACCGTTGAATGTCCAAACCATTGTGTTTGGGAGTTATGGTTTTAAGTAAAGTTTCCAAAACATTATCCTTTGAAGATATAATTCAAACATTTGGTCTCCAGATATTATAAACAGTATGGTTTTGGAAAGAATTATATTTGAATATAACGATATCCTATTGTTTTGGGTTTTAAAATGATATCGTATCTATAGTTTTGAAATGGAAATGTTTATTCTGATTTAAAGTATAAACTGTTTTTAAATAACCACGGGTTATAATAACGTTTGGTTGGCAAAGAGACCGGGATCGGATATGGACATACTCTCTGTCGATACCGAAAACCACTTTGACTAACCGTGTACGCGGTGGAGATTCCAGAATGAAGTAGGTTGGTGGTGACGGTTTCTTGAAAGGTATATACGTGGACCCGACTCCCGTGAGTTGGCTTAAGGTGGCTAAAACAGGAGCGATTCTCGGATTAATGAGGTAGCTCCTCTGATCGAACGCACTTCTTCGTATACCATTCTATTGCTTATGTGATTGTTCGGGTGCACCCTTTGATTTGGGAGTGTTGTTCGAGGTGGGCGGTTGCTGCGGCTTCGCGTTACCACCGGTCCGGATAGCAATTGGTATATCTACCCTGGCATTGCCTAGTTGTGCCGTGTCACCTACCATATCGAGCCTTGTACGAGTTTGGTTTTCTCCCGTAGCCCGTGTGGTATCCTCTAGTTGCTTTCCGAGTAGGAGGAGCTATGATATTGGATGGACTACTGGGACTATTACGTGTTAAGGGCTATATGGGTAACCCCTTAATGCTAAGAAATAAGTATGTTTACTTTATAAATAGACACTATTATAATAGCGCAATATACTACATAGTAAATAGTTTAACGGATCCTTAGAGGATGGGCGGTCCCAGGCATCCTTTGAGTTACTTGCTATATATTACAGTACACTTGATTTAGCTTACATTATATAAGTATGTATGTCCTGACTCGAGTGTTTTGTTTTATTGTACGCTCGGGTCAGCCTGAGTTGCAGCTTCAGTTTCTTCTCCGTAGCTAGGACACTCAGTAGATCATTCGTGCTATTGGAAGTTGTTTCAGCCTTTATCCTTTCTGGAATTCAAGACTTTGAAGACTCTCTATCTGTGTATGTTAAAATTTGTAATGAGGATTATAGACAATGTAAGTTCTGTTTTGTAAAGATGTATCAGTGGCTTCATGAACCACTAAATTTTTAATTTCCGCTGCGAGATTCTGATATCGGTGTATGTGATTCTGTGATTTATTTACTGCATATTCTGAGTTTTGCCAAATTTATTCTACAACGCAGTATTTTGAACAATTCAAGTCCGACATGTGCGGATGCGAATGGTTGAAAATACTGGGTCGTTACAGAAGCAATCGCTACTGCTTTTGGTTCCATAAATTAAGCATAAAATTCCCGACAAACAGGTACGTTTCGGATTACGGTTTATTTAAGGTAATAAATTTAGTAAATTATTATTTATAAGTTAAATATTTTGAATAAGATGTATTGTTATTTAATTCTTCTTTTCCCTACTTTTCCTTTTCAGGGACGAAAAGTTTTGAGTGGGGGAGAGTGTAACGACCTATAAAATCCGACATTTTAAATGAATTAAATTTATAAGATTTTAATTTAAATTTATAAAGGAATAGAAATCTTATTTATTTATATGGAAGAGAATGTTGAAATTTGATGGATCAAGGGTAATTAAAATTTACAAATTAAATTATATATTGCAATTAATAGTAATAGTGGAAATTGTTGCATTTGATATAAAGTTTGGATAAGTAAATTAAGGCAAGTAATGAATTTATCAATGAAATAAAATATTGATTTATGGAAATTGAATGTAACTGGAGGTAATAGGGTAATGCAGGACAATAAATAACGTATTTAGTATAACCCCTTTTATTTGTAAACTATTGTAAATGGTTAATTAATTGAAATATGGAAATTTGGAAATAGATTCAAAATTTATGTTAGATAAATGAATTGCAATAAATAAAGTTAGTAATTAATGGGTTAAATGGAATACCAATTTATTCATAAAGTGAACATAAGTGAATGTAACAAAATAAATAGGAAACGCTAATTATTCTTAAAGTGACGGTGATGTAAAAGGAATAATTAATTGGATTTAGGATCTTAATTTGTATGTGTGCATATATTTATAATGGAATATAAAAGGGCAAAATAATCATATACAAGTATATAAGAGTTATAATAGAGGGTTACTAGAAAATTCATTCATTTACCAATAAAGATAATTAGGCGTGTTGATGATATAAACGTTACTAATTATTATCGTAGTAACAGAAGTATAAATGGAATGCAACTGTAGAAATTTAAGCTAAATATTAACAATTGAAATTAATTGTCAATTTAATGGAGTACGGTAAATTTGGCATACTAAACTAAGAACCGAATATAAGGAAACAAGAACAAATAGAAATAAATCAATCAATGTATGTAGATTGTAAGATATGATAATAAATAGAAATTGGATGACATTAATACAAGCTAATGGATTGCAAATTTTAGGTTTTAATAAAGTGTGAATGAGAATTTATTGGTTATATTAGTTTGATGGGAAAAGTAAATGGATATGTAGTAATAAATTTAAAACGGACTTAGATAGTGGATTTATTTAATTAATATATGATAAATAATGATTGAATAAAAACCTATACCTGTAAATATCTACAATATTTGAGTGGAAATAATAAACTTAAATACGGGATTGAGAGTTTTACAGCATTTATTATGAGTTATATACTTAGTTCGTTTAATTAAATCAGAAACCATTGCAATAAATATAAATTTAATATTATGCAATTGAGGCAAACAATTTGGAAAATGTTAAGGTATCTGGATATATATATTAAAATAAATGGTCCCCAGGATGGTAATATGATCAATAGTGAGTTTAAAAATGGGAATCATGATATATTTATTTATATGGAAGCTTAATGTCTAATAATTGAATTTAATTGCAATTAAATGAGACTGAATATAGTTAAATAATTCGTTATTGAAATAAATGAAATAAATTTTTAATTATTATGATAAATTTAAAATTAAGTTGAATATCGAGAAATATTTATGGAATAATCATTGATTCATTTAATTTAATAGAATTATTAGAAAGTTAAGTTATAATTTTGAACTTAATGAAATTGAGAATTAATATTGGAATTTATAAATGAATCATCTAAATTCACATTTTTAAATTTGAAAAAAAAATCATTGTAAATGATTGAGGAATCATAGGTGATAAAATTTTCCAATTCTGAAACGGAAATAAAATTTGGGTTTATTTAATAATTCTTAATTTATTTAATTAATATAAAAATAGCCATTTTTGGTGACGAACTCGAATTTCGACGAAACTAGTTTGATCGGATCCGTAATAGTGAATTATTGTAAGGTTTCAAGTTTCGTAGCGATCGGACTTGTCGTTTGATCGTACGAATGCGAAACGCCTTGAAATCGATTTAATTGAAATCAATTTGAAAATATTGATTTCAGCATAACTTCTTCATATGATGGAATTTGGATGTGAAACTTTTTCCATCGCGTTCAGAATATTTTAAAACACCTATTTGGATATATGGATTTACCCAATTTTGTTCCGGGGTCAGAAAGGGATTTTTGGGCCACGTTAGCGTTAGCACGTATATCCAACACGATCCATCCATTCAAATCTCTAACCTACCTATATAAACCCGATTATAAACCCTAGCCTCCATCTATCTTCATTTCTTTGTGCGTTCATTTCCCTCAACTCCTCCTTTCCAATGGCTGCAAACCCTAGATCCAATTTCAATCCAAATCAAAAGTCAAAAATTCAAACATCTCAGAAAAATTTCTAAAAATTATATGTTAAAGCTCTCGAAATACGTAATCTGCTGGTACAACTCGTTTTTCGTTTTGGTTTGTCCTTTGACTAGAAGAAATCAATGAAGTATCGGCCGTTCGTCACGTCGTCACAAAAAATCGTCAGATCGGGAAATCGCTTCTGGGTATCGTAGAGAGCACCAAGGGAAGTCGATCGGTATAGTTCGTTTGTGATTTGGACGGTTGGATTCGGAGTTAAAATTCGATTAGGGTTATTATTTGATGGCAGCGGCGGTGCAAATTGGCAATCGATGACGTCGAAATCGAGGCCGAGGTGTGCGCCCAAGGTCGTGGGGGAGGTGCTCGGTCGGGGCGGTTGGCTTACGTGGCGTGCGAGGTCGAGAGGACGGTGGCGGCTGAGGCTCCTGATCGCGTGTAGTCTTTAGGGTTACTGTACGCGTTTTCTGGAGCATGATGGAGGGAGATGCGTGGCCTTATGTAAGTTGATTCTTTGTTTATTTTATTTGTTTTAAATTTATATTTCAACTCGTTCAAATCATCATAACTTCCACATACTACATCCTTTTTACACGCAATTTTTTTTGTTAGGATCGTAATAAAATTTCGGATCTGTTGGCACTTCTTTGAATGAATTTTGAGACCGTCAAATTTTTGGGTTTAAATCGGATTTAAATTCGATTTAAATCTCAAAGGTGAGTGTTTTAACCCACTCACAACTTCTAGAATTTCTTATGTTTGTTAAATTGACTTAAGATTTGAGTAGAAATTTGTTTATGACTGTTTGGCATGTTTTATTCGTTATCTCGGTTAAATCGCATTTATTTAATTTAACTGTTAATTTATTTTATTTATTGCATAAAATTTGACAGTTAGAATTTATTTATTTGCATATTTACCGTCTGTCATGATTATATTTACTTTTATTTCAGATTAACTTCCAGTTAAATTTACATTTATTTTTGCATATAAACTGCTAGTTTAACAGTAGATAAATTTATTATTGAATATAAACTGTTAGTTAATGCATGTTAATTATTACCTGTATAATTTATATGCTATATATTTTGATGTTTGTTTAGATTGATGATGATTGAATTGAATTGGTTGATGATTGATATTGGGTGAATGGATGATGTGTACTATCTTATAAAATCTGCAAGTTATCATGCATTTTCATTTCATTTGGGATTGCGGTTTGAAATGATATACAACCGCATTTTTATTTTAAATTGCGGATTGAGATGATAAACATCCGTATCACTTGACCATAGGGTACAAAATTTTATACAGGCACCGCGGTAAATATATAAAATTATTTTTGAAATGTTTTACTATGGTTTTGTAAAGCTATATATATATATATATATATATATATATATATGGTTTATAGGATATTGATTTGGTTATTGATATATATATATATATGGTAAATTTTTAGTTTTTAAGCTTTGTATAAATTTGATTTGAAGTATAAAATAAAGTTTACTTTTTTTTAAGCATTTATTTAAAAATCTAATTTCTGGAGTTTTTATGACTTAAATGAGAATAAGATTTGAAAGATGAATATTAAGTTAAATTGAAATTTAATAAAATTTTTTTTTAAAGGATATGATTCTTATAACTTGATTTTTTTTGTAAAGTGATTTAAATGAATATCAGGTTGATTTAAATGAATATATCAAGTTTAATAAATTGAAAGATTTTCCAATTATGTGAAGTTAAAGGTTTTACTTAAATTATATTGAATTCATTAAGTAAACATTTCAAGTCTAAGTAATAATAAGTAATTGAATTTGATATATATGGGTTTGTCAAATGAGTTTGTTTTTGAAATGGTGAAATATTTAAAGCTTTGAAACATAAGAATTAAAAATGGTATTTGGAAGTTTAAATCGATATTTGGAAGTGATTTGTGAAATGTAAAGAAGCTATTTTGTTTTATAAAAGAAATTTAATATTTAACCATTTGAGAGATGGAAATTTGTTTCAAAGTTATGATTTTCAAGGTAGTATAATTTGGAAATATTATATTCCAGAGTTTTGATTTCTAAATATTTTACTTTGAAAACCCTATGATTTTGGAAAAGAATATATATGGGAAAATAAAATGACATTATATTGGTTTGGGACTAAATGATATCGTATTGATTTGGGGTTTTAAAAATATAAACGATTTCGTATTTATATGGGTTTAAAATGGATATTTTATTCTGGTTTTAAAGTGTAATTATCTTAATGACCGCGGTGTTATAATAACGTTTGGTTGTTGAAGAGACTGTGATCGGAAGTTGTCATACTCTCTGCCAACTCCGAAAACCACTTTAACAACCGTGTACGCGGTGGAGATTCCAGAATGAAGTAGGTTGGTGGAGGCGTTTTCCTGCAAGGTAAATACGTGGACCCGACTCCCGTGAGTTGGCATAAGGTGGCTAAAACAGGAGCGATTCTCGGGCCAATGAGGTCATTCCTCTGATCGGACACTCCTCTTCGATATTATACTTTGACTTTGGATTGATTCAGTGGCCACTTTTACTTTGATTTTTGGGGAGTTGTTTCGAGGTGGGCGGTAGCTGCGGCTACGCGTTTCCATCGGCCCGGATAGAAATTGGTATATCTACCCTGGCATTTCCTAGTTGTGTCGTGTCACCTACCCTATCGCGCCTTGTACGAGTTTGGTTTTCTCCCGTATCCCGTGTGGTATCCTCTGGTGGCTTCCCGATCAGGAGGGACTATGATATTGGATGGACTACTAGGACTATTACGTGTTAAGGGCTATATGGGTAACCCCTTAATGCTAAGAAAAAAGTAAGTTTATTTTACAATTAGACACTATTATAATAAGCGCAATATACTACATAGTAAATAGTTTAACGGATCCTTAGGAGATGTAAATCTCGAGCATCTCTTGAGTTACTGCACTCATATCTATTTCTGTTTATTTAACTTACATAAGATCTTTTAGTTCTGACTCGAGTGTTTTTGTCTTTTCAAATTCGCTTGGGTCAGTCCGAGCGTTTCAGGATTTGGAGACTTTATTTCTGGAGGATGAGGACGAAGATTTCATCATCATTATTATTATATTATATGGTTCCACTACACACTGTATTTCGCTGCATTGGTATTTATTAGTATGTGAACTCTGATATTTATTGTATAAAGAAGAATCAAATGTTTTGTAAACAGTTTTATGACCGTATATTTATTATTTTATTTTATCCTTCCGCTGTGAGATTCTGTTTAGTTTTTCTCTTCTCTATTTTTCTTATTTACCCCATAACAATCCGCCCTTCCGTATGGTTTGAATTGGCACGTGTGTCGATTTAAAGCGTGCGAAAAGGCGGGACTTACAAAAATGATGTATACTCTTTTTACCATATGATTTAATTAATGTGTAACTATTATAAATTAATTAAATTAGTTAAAATGCATGAAATATTAATTATAAAATAAATTCATTAAATGTGTTAAACATATATTCATTAAATTATAAATATATTTATCGTTATACGATATCGATGTGCACCTAAATAGGATTTAAATGTTGGGCTTGAAGTGGGTTTGAAGCCCATATAAGGCATGGAGATTTTAGCCATGATGAGATTAGGAAAGGCTGACCATAAGACTACAATAGAGGTGGGCTTTGATATTTTAAAAGGTACAAAATGTGTAAGAGAAAAAAGTTTATTGATTCTGTATTATCTCTCCGTATTCTCTTTTATAAATAGATCACAACCCACATTCTAAAAAAGCATTTGCAGCCTTCACCCTTCTTCTTGTTTGCCGAAAACGAACCTCTCCAGTCCTTTAATTTTTCAAGCTCAAATCAAATAAATTAAAAGCTATTCGATAGTCGTTGGTCAATAATTCGAAACTAGCAAATTAAGGATTGGAATAAGATTCAAAGGAGCTCGTATCTTCGTTTCAACGTGTATTAAATTGACCTTGGTGAAGGTATGTCTCTGATTAACAAATATAATTTAATATTAAATGATTTTTAGATTAAAAGGCGATGAATCTAGCATATCGATGCTCTATCACATATTGGATAGTTTAATATATATTGTTGCATATATAAAAATATTATATTAAAAATATATTTTATACTTGTTGGTATTAAAGCTCGCAGCCAAATAATTATGAAGGTTAATTAAATAATATTATGTATAATTAAATTAATTAAATAATATATATCCTAAAGGTTAAAATCATATAATAAGCATTTTAAAGTTTATAAAAAAATTTAGATAATAATAATTCGGCAGCATGGAACATTTTATTTTAATATATAAATTTATTAAGTAGGAACCGATTATATAAATAAATTATATATACACAATAGGAAATTAATATAAAATTTTGCATAATAACATTACATAATTTTCAGGTTTCGATAATGATTTTCTAATAATTTTAATAATTATTTAGATCAGTTTTTAAATTTAGTTTATATTTTTTTATTAAAAATTAATTTTAAATTATAAAAATATTAATTTTTTTCCCATATGTCGTGAGCTTCTAATATGCATGCATTGATTTTATAAAATTTACACTTTAAATATTTATATACATTTAAGTTAGTTTTTAACTTTACTTTATAATTGTTTATTTTAAATTATTTTATAAATAAAAATTTATTTTTTTGATGCCGTGAGCTTCCAATAAGCTTACACTAGTTTTATAAAGTTTATCATTTATATAATATATGTTATATGTATTTATATATTTATAAACAAGTATTTGTATATTTATAAATAACTGTAATTAAACAAATTTAATTTCTCTATTATAATTTCAGTTTTGTATCAAAAAAATTATTTTAAATTATTTTATATCAATTATTAAATGATTTTGTAATTTAATATAAAAAAATTGTATAGATATGTTTTAAATATTTTGTATAAGTTATTATAATTAATATTTCCGCATATATATAAATATATGGTTAAATTTTACATATGCATAATTATTATTTCCACATATATACATATATTATTAAATTTTACATATGCATAATTATTATTTCCACACACACATATATATATATATACATGTATGATTAAATTTTACATATGCATAATTTTTTTGTGTATGTGTCTATATATATGTATGTATATATATATGTGTGTGTGTGTGTGTGTGTGTCTGTGTGTCTGTGTGTGCGTGCATGTTATTCGATGCATATAGATATATTCATTTAGACAGGACATATAATACAAGAAGGGCTAACATGTCAATTGTGGTGTAAATTTCAGCACTTATATATAGGCATGTCAAACCTTACATGGATTGATATGTTACACACATGCGCGCGTGCGCGCACCACACACACATATAAATATATCTGTTTGTGTGGTACACATATATTTATAAAACAGTAATAATATAATGTTAAAATAAAACTATATACTAAATTTAAATAAAATAATGATTTTATTTAAAAGAAATTTAATTTTTTTAAATGAATTAGATTTCATAGGCCGACTAAAGATCACAAATGGTAAAAAAAAAATCGCCTACTTCTTCTATTGTGTGCAGGCCTTGTTCTAATATCATTAATTTATTAGTGATGAAAATTTCTTTATTGAAACATTGTTTGTTGCCCTGGCATCGCCAATCAATTGATGCATCAGAAATTCATAGATTTATTGATATATTATGAGGGGATTCATCTCCTTCATCGTATAAGGTGATACCACCATTATCGGTTATCAACTTAATGTCAAAATCATTAGTTAGAGTAAATCAACCAACCAATAAATGTTTTCGATTAAATGAACGATTTTGAGGCTATCTATGCAAAACTTCAGATATATTGGTGGTGCAACGATAATTAAATGAAAAAATTCACAAAGATGTTACTTAATAAAGATTAGAAATTGAATTTCGGCTAAATGATCTATAAGTGAATAAATTTGTGTCTGATACTATACTTCAACAAAGTCCATACAATCTTCACTGCTTAAATTATTTAAATATTGATTGAGGGTCGAGTTCACACTAAAGATACAACACAACCATGTTAATTGATTTATGAGTTTGGTAAATTTAAAAGCAATTTTTAGATGTTATTAATTAATAATAAAATTAATACAAATGGAAGTCTTTTTGGAAATTGATACAAATTACAGAAAAGACTTCCATGATAATACTAACATGTAATGGAAGTCTTTTAGGAAGTTAAAATGCATTAGTAATAAAATTTATACAAAAGAGACCCATAAATTTAACATATTAACAACTAATTAATTATTAATACCTGTTTAAATTTTACCATTGATAAAAGACAATTTTGAGCAGAGTTATATTTTTTCCAAATTTTGGTACCTTCACTATGATAAAAATACTAAAAACTTATATTTCGATATACGCACACACATACATACATATATAAACACACACACACACTCACATATACACACATATACATACATACATACATACATACATACATATATACATACATATATATATATATATAAATATACATATATATAATGATATATTTCCATTGGCATTCAAAAATGAGATTTTTGGGCCTTTATCGCCACTTCGGCTCAACACATCTCTTTTCTTCTATGAATAGAGTGCTATGTGGAAACTCTAGGCAGTCTCTGCACTACTTTCTTCACTTCTAATCTCCTCTTCAGATCTAAATCTCATGTACTAATGGAGATTATCTCTTCTAATTACAAATAAGGTGAACTGCAAATTAGCTCAGAACCATGTAAAATACTTATCCAAATGAAGATCTCGACAAGTGGAGTGGATGGAAGTTGACCTTTTGTAGAGGAAGTTTTAGACCATTTTAAGGAATGATGGCATGGTCGTGTTTTAAAAAGGAGCGACGATGTGATGGAAACTTACATTTAAGCCCTTGTTAAATTGCGAACAATTTTCCACATGGTTTGCTGGATTTTAGAGCTATTTGGGAAAGCGTGTTGGTAGGATTCATTGGTCATAATTATTTATATTTTAGAAATTTTACGTAAATGTTCATTGATAAAAAAAAATCTGCTGATATGTGTAACATTATGCCTTTTATGATTTTTTGATCGTTGTGACGTTTTGAAGTCTGGTTGTTTATCTCTTTTATTGTTATATTGTTGGGTGATGACATTTTAGAGATATTAATTGTAGATTTAGAAAAAATAAATAATTAATAGAAAATAGGCAAAACTTTGTAATGTTGGAAAATAAGGTTATTTACAAATTCTAAGTGATATTTATAAATAATTATGGATGAACAACTTATACTGGAATTAATATGAAATAATTAATAAGCTTATGATGAATAGGGAGGCCAAGAGCCTAGAGGTGGTTTTACATGACCAAGATGAATAGGCTTATTGACTTCGAAGTATAAATGGGATGTATTATTTATGAATTTAGGTGAAATTCGTAAATAATAAAAGAAATGTATTTTAAAGTAAATTTGGGGAATTTATAATTATTTAAAGCATCAATGGAATTTAATGAACAACGATACGATTTTCGAGAGGATTGTATTATTTTTGAGTAGAATAATAATACGACTATTTTTATGAATATATGAAAATTATTATTATTATTTGAGTAATAGGAATAAGGGATATTTTGAGAATAGTAACAATAATAAAGATGTATTTGCCATAATTTTTGAGTTAAATTATTACTATTTGGTAATAAAAAAGGCTGTGAAAGATGATCAGGAGATTTGAGTAAATATTATTATTTTTAATGTAATTTGCCATAACTTACTATTTTTGATTGAATAATGATTTGTTGAGATATTTAAAGTGGTATTTTGAAAATAAAGGATTTTTATCGTTTTGAAGAAATATAATTTTTTGAGATAATTAATAAAGGTAACCATATTTTTATCATAAACAATAACAAGATGGTTTTGTACTTACGGGGAAATAATAGGAGTAAACACATTATTTTTTGTTGTTGTGACATTTATAATTAATTGTTCTATGAAATTATCATATATGGTTGTTGTATGGAGATGGAATTGCATTATGAAGAGTTATGTATTATTTTACAATTATTACTAAACATATGTTTTGTAGTTGATTAGGGTGTTGTCACGTTAATGAAATTGATGTGTGTATTATTAATGTAGAGTAGTTAATACATATTTGCTGAGTTTGATGTTGTGTTACTAATATAAAGTGATTAGTGCACATTCAGTGCATTTATAGTTGCATTTGTTCTACCAATATTGCATTACTAATGATGGGTTAATGACACACATTTGATGGTATTCGTTGCTGTTGATTTATTTGATGTTTAGGGTTAACTTTGAGTATTATTTGGTTTTTGTGATGCCTAATTGGTATGTGTTTCTATTATTATTATTATTATTATTATTATTATTATCATCATCTCATATTTATAATGATTGATTATGGTGGAATAATAGAATATGATGTTTTCTACTTGTATTGGTTGCTTTGTTATTGTTATTATGTGTTACTCGTTTGCTTGGCCCGGCTACGAGAGGCAGACTATTGAGTGCCGTTTGGCCTTCAAGTGCCGCTCGGCCTAAGTGTATCATTCGACCAAAGGAGGATGTTGTTGTAAAGTTCATGAGTACGACTAGGCTTAAGGAGGAAGTTATCATTCAAAAGTACATTGTCATTCGTCGCTCGGTCCAGATATTACCCTGTATGTCGTTCGGTCTAATATGTTTCGGCTAACATCGTTCAGCATCTATCGCTCAGCATGACCTAGCTTTGAGGCAAATCGCAAAGTTCACCGTTCGGTCAATTACCGCTTAGTGTAAAATTGTTCCAACCTTAGAAGCACAAACATCTCAGTCATCGCCGCTCGACATCTATCGTTCGGCCAATACTGTTCGGCAACCATCTTTGGCAACATCGTATGGCATAGTCACTCGGCAAGGTCGCTCGCCAACAGCCATTCGGCATCTCTAGCTCGATGCAGACTAGAGGTATTTTCTTTGAGTCAACTCGCCACTTGCTTCGGTTCTCCTGAGGCTTTCTTCGAGTCACTTGATAATTGACCAGAAAATTCTCGATCGGCATTCCTCGCTCGGCATGACTCATTCGGCATGCCTGGCTAGGTGCGCAGAAGTCACCTACTGTGGGCCGAGATGCCATATTCCTGGGCCCGTGAGGGAAGTCCAGCCTATCTACCCCTATAAATATAGGGGGAGGGGCACGGTGAAAAGGGACCTTTTTTTAAGAACACTAGGAAGACTCTGCTATTTTCAAGACTTATTCTTTTTCAGTTAGAACTTGTATTGTGTACGGATTGTATCTGTATTCAATTATTTTAAAAAGCAATAAAGAAAAATTCAAAGTGGACGTAGGCAGTTACACCGAACCACTATAAATACGGTGTTCTAGTCTTTGCAATTAATTCTTCATACATTCCTCAAATTTATTTTTCTATCTTCATTATTCTCTCTACTCGAATCTTTCTTTGGGTGTTAGTGACCAATTTTGGTGCTAACATTTTGGTGCTTTCAATGAGAAATGCATTCTCAGGTTATTAAGATCTACTTTGTAACTATTAGATTAAAGAAACCCCCTAGAGGAGATCCAAGTCATTCATAGGAAGTCCGTCGATTCTACTCAAAATTCCTACCAATAACTCTATAATGGGAAGAACTCATACCAGATCAGCCTCGCACAACACGGACATCGACGATACTACAAGCATCAAACAAGTAGGACCCAAAAATCAACAAGTTAATCCAGGCATAGGGACTGTTGCCACCCAAAGCCAGATGGAAGTTGTCACTAGAATGGAGTTTAATGACATGATGAGAGAACTCATGGAAAGCAGGAGACAACTTAGCGAACAAATTCAAGCTAATGCCAACCTTATAACTCAGCTTACTCAACAACAGCATCAGAATGCTGGAGGTAGCCCCGCTCCTTACTCCGCATCTGACAGCTCGACTTCGTCCGATGAACCTCCCAAGTGTAGACGCCGTAGAACTGGAACAACACAAGAAGGTGTTGTTGATCGATTAACCAGGGATGGTCTAGGTTCCCTACCCGGAGCCATGGCCACTCACTTACACTAAGGAAACCACACCCAAGCTGGGACAAGAAACTTAGGATTTGGAGCACGAGTGCAAGCTGGACGACCGGCTCACCAAGGTCCTAATGAAGCTGGTCCCCAAGATATACGTTTGGTAGATCCCCAACAGAGGAGACACCAACCAGAACGGTCTTGTAGGACAGATTCCAACCTACCATCTTCCATACGAACCCCGGACCTATCAGCTACAGTCATACAGCTAATGAGAGAAAATCAAGGCTTGACTAATGATGATTGGGGATATCCAAAAGTCATACTCCATTCACAGATACTATTCTACAAGCCGAGTACCCATGAAGTTTAACATGCTGACTATCCCAGCCTATGAAGGGAAGACTGACCCCCGACAACATGTGATGAGATATGAATGGATGATGGATTCAGCTAGAGAAAAATACGCAACTAAGTGTAGATGCTTCCTAATAACTTTATCTGGAATTGCTACCATATGGTTTGCCCGACTTCCTCCGCATGCTATCTCCAGGTTTGATGAATTGGCGATGAAATTTGTAGAACAGTTCAGGATTCATGCCATTCATCCCAAGGATGTGATGTCCTTGTCCAGTGTGATTCAGGCTCCGTGGGAGTCTTTAAAGGAGTGCTTACAGAGATTTCACGTTGCAGCTACTGAAGTTAGCAACCCAAACGACCATGCCATTCTGATGGCTGTGATGTCAGGAGTGGATTCGGATTCGGAGCTTGGCGGTTGGCTGGAAGGAAAGCCTTCGACTGCACTGGAGAATTTTTATTCAAAGGCTCATCAATTCATAAGAAGAGAGGAAGCCAGGTGGACGAGGCGAGATAGTGCACTAGGGCCTGGCAAGGAAACTGTAAAGAGCAACATTGCTATAAAACAATCTGGCGATAACTTGAGGAAGGTCCAGGTCAATGTCCAGAACAGGACTGGGCAATCTAAAGGGTCTGGAGGAGGAAATCCCAGAAAGAAAAGGGAAGAAGGAAAATGGAAACCAAGGATTCTGACTTACAATGAATGCACTCCTCTGAATGCATTTCTGGAAAATATTTACCTATCAACCTGTAACACTTTCCAATAGCAAAAGCCATGCCCAAAAGAGTCTACAAAAGAACACAAGCAGACAGGGAAGTATAGCCGCTTCCATGAGACTTAAAGGCATAATACAGAGGAGTGTAGCACCTCCATGATGCCATAGAAAAGCTAATTTTACAGAAAAAGTTGCAGGAGTTTGTCGAGAACCCGCAGGAAGGTAGACAAGGAACATCAGACCTCAATCGCGGGCATGCACCAAGCCATCCAGAGGAACCTACTCGAACTTTAGGTAGACTAGTCATAAACACGATAGTCGGTGGATCTCACCCTGCAGATAAGAATTATCAAGAAATGGAGTGGTATGCTAACTCAATAAGACATGCTGCTTTTGAATGTCGGAGGATGGGTACCCGGCTAAGCAGCAACGAACGACGATGAACGATATAGTATTCAGGAGCAGAGATGCTGATCAGGTGGAGGCTCCTATCGTTGACTCGATGGTCATCTCCGTGACAATCGTGCCAACATTTGTGAAAAGAATTTTGATTGATTGTGGAAGTTCTATTACCATCTTCTTCAAAAAAGTATATGACCAAATGAAGATGGAGATGAAGGATTTAAAACCATCTAAAGCCCATATCCATGGCTTTAATGGTGCAATAACCAATGCAGTGGTTTATGTTGAATTGCCAGTTGAACTTGGACAAGGTGAATGTAGGAGGGTGCGAATCCTGCCTTTCATCGTTTTGGATGTCGATTCTCCGTACAATGTGTTTCTAGGTCGACCAGCCCTGGCAGAATTTAGGGAGCTTTGGCCCCTTGGTGTTTAACTTTGAAATTTCTGACAGACAAAGGTTTTGGTGTTGTGCATAGCGAACAGGCGATCGATCGTGCATGTTATGTGGTTGAGCTGAGAGAGGCCCAACGAAGAGGGAAAGGAAAGGTTGCGGACAGCTCCGCCCGCACCCAAGTCACTGAAAATTGACAAGCAATTCCCGAGACCTGGCTCGGGCAACACAATCAGATCTATAGAGATAAAGATCCGAGAGATGATGATGAGGAACCTAGGGAAGAAAAAGCAGCACCAGCTGAACTGACGATGGACATTCCAGTCAGCCGAGATGACCCATCATGAGTACTTAAGATTGGATTATAACTCAACTCCTCGATGATCGAGGATCTCACTGATTTCCTCCGAGCGAATAAAGATGTTTTCGCTTGGATACATTCTGATATGTGTGGGATTTCTTCCGCTATTGCGAGTCATATGTTGAACATAGACCCGAGGTACGTACCAGTAAAGCAGAAAAGGAGAGGCATGAATCTGGAGAGGTTTGCTGCTCTCAGAGAGGAGGTGGACAAACTCAAAGCCAATGGGTTAGTCCACGACGTCCTCTACCCTGAATGGATGTCTAACCCCATGCTAGTGGGAAAAGAAAATGGGAAATGGAGAACCTACGTAGATTACTCAGATCTGAACAAAGCATGCCTTAAGGATAGTTTCTCTTTACCCATAATTAACCAGCTGGTCGACTGAACAGCAGGGCACGAGTTATTGTCATTTATGGATGCGTACTCAGGATATAATATAATCCCGATGCACATTCCAGACCAAGAATACACAAGTTTTGTCATAGACGTTAGGCTATATTGCTATATAGTGATGCCTTTCGGATTGAAAAACATGGGAGCAACTTATCAGCATCTGGTAAATCGGATGTTTAAAGACCAGATTGGTAGAACAATGAAAGTCTATGTGGATGACATGCTCGTGAAGTCACGACAGTCAAACGACCACATTCAAGACTTAGCGGAAATGTTTGATATACTCAGATATTATGGAATGAAAATCAATCCTCTCAATTGTTCCTTTGGCGTTGCGTCGGGGAAGTTTTTGGGATTCATTGTTAATGTGTGGGGAATTGAAGCTAAACTGGAGAAGATACAAGCTATTCGAGACATACAAGTACTTAGAACTATAAAGCAAGTACAAAGCCTAAACGGTAAAGTGGTCGTACTGAGTCGATTTATGTATAGAGCCACAGATAAGTGTATTACCTTCTCTGATGTAATAAAGAAAGGAAAGAGAAACTTCGAATGGATGCCCGACCGTGAAGACGCATTCTGAGCTCTGGTAAGGCATTTGGAAAGTCCCACGGTGCTGTCGAAGCCTGTAGACCATGAAGTGTTGTATATATACTTGGCTGTATCTCGACATGCCATCAGTACGGCTTTGGTTCGCGAGGAGGAATGAGTTCGAAAGCCAGTGTATTATGTCAGTGAACATCTAACGGGGGCATAAAGAAATTATCCTAAAACTGAGAAACTGGCCCACTAGTTGATGGTTGCATCATGCAAGCTGCGTCCGTATTTTTAGGCACACTCGATCAGTGTGTATACCGATCAACCCTTGCGACAGGTACTCCAACGACTAGAAACTTCTAGAAGGATGTTAAATTGGAATATCGAGTTGAGTCAGTTCGATAGTACCTACCTGCCACAAAGGTCCTTACAAGGGCAAGCGTTAGCAGACTTCATCGTTGAATTCATCGTGTCAGACGAGCCAAACAATCATGATGTCATTCCCCCCATTCGATGGAAACCATACCCCGATGGGGCATCCAACGACCGTTTTTCTAGGGTTGGTATAATTCTTGTGACTCCCGAAAACCAATCAATTTATTATGCTTTGAAGCTTAATTTCCGAGCTACAAATAATGAAGCTGAGTATGAAGCATTAATTGCTGGCTTGAAACTTATCAGGGAACTTGGAGTGAAATCGTTGAAATTTTTTGTGACTCACAATTGATGGTGTGCCAGGTGCGGGGAGATTACCAAGTGAAGGGGCAGAGGCTTGCTCCATACCTTGCTCGGGTTCATGGACTATTGGCAGACCTTGAGTATTATGATATTTCTCATGTCCGCGTTAAAAAACAAAGAAGCCGATTCATTGGCCCAATTTGCAAGTACTGGCAATGCACAACAAATAGGATTGGTTCTCATTGAAACCATACATGCTTCGAGTATAAATGTGATGGAGGTAGATTTCGTGTTAGAAACAGAAATCGAGAAGGAGTCATGGATAACCTCATTCAAGCAATACTTGCTACACGTGGTCTTGCCCGAAAGAAAAAGCGAAAGACGACAAGCCATTCGCAAAGCTTCGCGATATGTAATGCAGGACGAAATAATGTATCAAAAGGGACTCTCGGTCCCCTTACTCCAGTGCATTGCCCACGGCGAGATAAAACGTGTTTGAAAGAAGTTCATGAAGGAAAATGTGGAGACCAAATTGGGGGGCAGACACTAGCAAAAAAGATCCTCCGCTATGGATACTATTGTCTACTGCAAATCGGGATGCAACAGACTACGTAAGAAAATGTGACAAGTATCAAAAATACGCAAAAATCCCGAGAGCTCTGCCAACGAAACTCATACAAATGGTTAAACCCTGGCCGTTTGCAATATGGGGAATCGATATAATCAGTTCCTTGCCTATAGCCAAAGGTGGTGCGAAATACGCAATAATTGTGGTAGATTACTTTACCAAGTGGGCAGAAGCGGAACCCTTAGCCACAATCACTACCAAGAAGGTCATTAATTTCGTTGTACGAAACATTATATGCCGTTTGGGCCTCCCGCGAAATATCATTATGGACAACGGTACTAAGTTCGAAAGTAGGGAGTTCAAAGAGTTTTGTCAAAAGCATGGCATTGAAAAAAGGTTTGCAGCAGTTTCTCATGCAAAAGCCAATGGACAAGCATAAGTCGTGAAAAAATAATCGAGTCCATATTGAAAAAACATTTGGAAAAGGGTAGAGGCAAGTGGGTGGATGAGCTTCCAACAACAGTTTGGGATTACAAAACCACCTACAAGTCCACGACTGGCCACACTCCATTCGCATTGGATATGGCACGGAAGCCATTATACCCGTGGAACTTGAAGTTCCTTTACATCGAATAACTATTATGACCCCAAGATGAATCGAGATCTCTTGCTTGAATCACTGGACTTTGTTGTTGAAAAACATAAAGAAGCTGATTTAAGGGCGACCGCATATAGGCAGCGAGTCACTCGATATTATAATAAAAAAGTCTGATTGAGAATCTTTGATGTGGACGATCTCGTTTTGAAGCGAGTTTTTCCGATCCCATCGCATATGAACCCCACATGGGAAGGGTCCATATGTCATTGAACGGAGGCTTGGAGAGGGAATTTTCAACCTAGCGACTGTTGATGGCGCGACACTCCCCCAAGCATGGAATAACAAGCATCTGCGACATTATTATACTTAGCCTATTTCTTTCGCATTTTAGTTGCAATTATTTCCAATGTATTTTTGTTTCGTTGATTCTTAGCTTTCAGCATGTAATAAGACATTTTAGTTCGTTTTCATTAATAAAGACTTAAAGCCATATGTTCCATGAACTATTGATGTTTCCGTGTGTTGCAATTTTATGGCAAAAAATTAAAGTTACATTATTCCGTCTGGCGTATGAACGCACACCAAAATTAGAATCTCCAAGTCCTAGAGTGTGGACTGGAGTACTCTGAGTCCCCAGATTGCAGACTAGAGTATAAACTACTTAAAATCTTTGAGTCCCCATAGTGCGGACTGGAGTACTCTAGGTCCTCGGAGTGCAGACTAGTTGCTCGAAGTGCGGGTTGGAGTACTCTGAGTCCCCACATTGCGGACTAGAGTACAAACGACTTAAATCTTCGAGTCCGCAGAGTGCGGACTAGAGTACTTTGAGTCCCCAGAGTGTGTACTAGAGTATAAATGACTTTAAAATCTCCAAGTTCCCAGAGTGCGGACGAGAGTACTCAGAGTCCCCAGCGTGCGGACTGGAGTACTTAGAGTCCCCAGAGTGCGGACTAGAGTATAAATGACTTAAAATTTTCGAGTCCCCAGAGTGCGGACTAGAGTACTCTGAATCCCTAGAGTGCGGACTAGAGTATAAACGACTTTAAAATCTTCGAGTCCCCGGAGTGCGAAATGGAGTACTCTGAGTCCCCAGAGTGTGGATAGAGTATAAAAGATTTAAAATCTCCAAGTCTCCAGAGTGCGGACTAGAGTACTTTGAGTTTCTAGAGTGCAGACTAGATTATAAACAACATAAAATCTCCAAGTTCCCGGAGTGCGGCTGGAGTACTCTAAATCCCCATAATGTGGACTAAAAGTATTCTAAGTGCCCGAAGCATGGAATATAAGATCTACGATTTTCAAAAAGTTTCCATGTCACATGGAAGTGAACTGGAGCTCGCGTAGTTCATTGAATTCCGTGTTATAGCAACGAGTTAGACAATAAGATGAAAAATGAAAGTCATTGAAAAATAAGGAAACTAATTTTTATTCACAAATCCTAAAATAAAGTTCCGCTACAATTCCTCCTAAACTCGGAGTCAAAAGTCTATTTACATTGGCTACGAAAATAAATAGAAATAATTACATAAACGAGGCTAACTCTCGTTGAACGAGCATGATAACTACTTCTTTGGATTCTTCCCCTACCTCGGTTTCTTAGACGACTCCTTCCCCATGCATTTTCGCTTGGATGCTTTACTAGCTAGGGAAGTGACATTCGAGGAAGGAAGAGGAACTTCCAGTGGCCTGGACCCACCGGGGAGGATGAATTTCAAAGGTCTATTCAAAGGTTCATCTAGTTACACTACTTGGGGCTCGACCTTGATTTCAACTTTCTTCTTCTTCTCTTCCATAAGTTTCTCCTTCATTCTCAACTTTGATGTATGTTTGGAGGCGCATGTAATCTCAACTTCATAATTTTCTTTGATGGGTGATGGATTTTCAGATTTGTCCTCGGTAAGCGGCTCAATCACTTGACGTTAGAACCGGGAATCTCTCCCTTTTGAATTGCCTTACCCATCTTCTCCTCCTTCTTCGTGGCATCATCGCTCCTTGGAGTATGTCAGGATCAGAACGGCCTACACAAAATCATAAGAGACAAGTGTTAGAATACATTAACTACTCGCCGAAAACTACGGCCCTTTGAACTTTGACAAAAAAAGTTTTGTACCGGTTTCTGGCTGACTCTCAACCGTCCTGGGAGTTTCACCCTCTGGAATAAGAGATAGAACATGAATATCAAGGCCAGGGTCTCCTAGGTTGTAGCCAATGTGCTGCTCAAAGGGCTCAAGTGGTGGGCGATCAGTGGGTTGAGTAGGGGGAGGAATTAGAGACTCGGATCCGGACGGGCCGGGCAATGCCATTCTTTCCTTTCGATGGGAAGGAGTCTCTGTTGTAAAGAGCCTTCACTGTAGACAAGTCCGAAGGCTCATTCCCCTGGAGAAGTTCCTTCACTAAAGCTTCTTTGTCAACCTCTTCAATGCCCGACTCAACCTTTTTGATCTTTATTAAAGTCTCCCATGCTTCGGCCAAAGATTTGAGGTAATCCTCACCGAGAAATGTTAGGTCACGATGCATGAGTACTCGAGCGTTGTACTCGACTATAAGTGGATCGAACATGCACTTAATCTCCTCCCTACCAGCGAAACCGCCTTAAGGCGAGAATCAATCTCCATGAACAATATTCTTTTGCCTTCCTCACGGGCTTCATCCTTCAACGTCTCAGCCTTAGAGAGTTCTTCATCGAGTTTTGTCTTAAGAGTCGTGTAGTGACAATCTCGTCGCAGTATCATTGCGACTCCTCCTGAGCAGCAGTCTTTTCTTCCTTCTCTTTGAGAAGCAGCTCTTCTAACTCTTTGGCTCACTGAGCGAATGCATTTCTCTCCTTATGAACAGAGTCTTTCTCTAAAGCTAAAGCATCGCAGCGTTGAATCGCTTCATCGATCTCCTTCTTGTGTGCGGCCTCCAAACGATTAACTGCCTTAGCTGTGTCTTTATCTCTTTTCTGAGCAGTTTCAAGCCGAGACTTGTATGAGGAAAGCTCTTCATCCTGGGCTTTGATAATGTCTTTTTCATGGATGGCTTCGAGTTTCAGGCGATCAATTTCATGTTGGCGTTCGATAGAGACCTCTGAAACTTTTTCTGCCAAATGAACAAATGTGTCATGTTAAACGTAGGCATCATTGTTGCAAGAAATGACACTTTGTTTAACTTTCCCTGGAATGTGATGAATCGCTGGAAGAAACTTCAGACCGTCGAACCATATTTTAGGGAACCTGGCCTTAAGCTCGGCTAGCTTTTCCACTATCGACGGATCATGTGTGGGAGAAGAAGAAGTTTTTCTAGAGACTATGGGTTTTTTGTGAAGTTTACGAGATTGCCTAGTGCCAGATGAACCCGAGTGTTGGTCGCAGGGAGTATCAGATTGGGACTCCTTATAACCAGATTTCTCTCTGCCTTGCTCCGGGTGAGAGGGAGGATCGTGATGGTATGAAGACTGATTGTAAGTTTTCCTTTGAGATGACGAGTCTTGGGAGCGATAGTACCTATCGATGTCGTCATCTCTATCCCGGCGTTTGCCGGATCCTGAATCCCGAGCAGAATGATGAAAAACAGAGGACCCGTGAAGGCCGTCGAATCCATAAGAATATCCCATATCACCTGCATAAAAATTAAGTGAACACGAGTTAGCCAAAATTACATGATGGCTGAAGTTTAAGTGCAAGGTGCGGCGTAAGTGTTATTGTGTGTGTCCTAGTATTTCTCCCCAACAGACCAGTTTCTTTGGCTTTACTTATCAGAGTTTTTTCTCCTTGATTATGGGCTTGAATGCCTTCATTGCCTCTCGCGGGCTAATGGAGTTTTATGGCTTATAGATCATTGAAGCCATAATTGAGCAAGTCATTGGGAATATTGAGGTCAAATAAGCCTTTTAGGAACCCTCTAAGTGTTGTGGAGTTGGCTCTTCTCCACTGGAGTGATTGTGACCTTTGAGGTTTCGCCTATTGTCTTTTTCCTCAGTTTGTAAGCCAGTTTCTTTTTTCTCTTCAAAGGGGAGGTGTTATATCAATGCTGCATGTCTCAACCACTAGTTCCAGAGTAGGACTTACATTCCCACTGGGTGCTTCTGACACCTCATTTTCTCTAATCTCACCCTCCTTGGGTGTGTCGGGGGGCACCATGTGTTGAAGGTCCAGCTTTCCTTTTGCCTTTGTCCAAGGCAGGTCCAGTTGTCGTCGCATTGTGAGGAAGACTTATTCGGTGACCTTCCACCAACAACCCATGTTTTGAGAGCGATTCGTTGGAAATGATGGATCTGATGTCCCTGTCTCCTACGGGAACAGCTTGAATAGCTTCGACGGCTTCAGAGCACCCGGAGCCTTCGAGACATGGGATGATACCTGTAAAAGTCGAGAAAGGGTTTAGAAAGGATGCACTTTTTGCTGCATACAAGTATTGATCTGGAAAAGATACTTACTCCCTTCTAGCTATCTCCTTGCAATGCCAGTGGGACATCGCACATAACACTATTCTTGATTATATTGGGGGAATTTACTCCACGCCCCCGTAAGGATTTGGCACTTGTTATGTGGCTCAAGGAATACGAAAGATGGGCTGTCGGATCGCCTCTTGAAACGATAAATATTGTGGATGTCGCAGGGAGTGGGGAGCCTGAATAGAATGCTCGTGAAAAGAATGCACGTGCCATAAATGAACGCGTGACTGTTGGGATGCAACTATGCTGGGGAAATCTCAATATATTGCAACACATCACGGAGGAAAGAATTAAATGGTGGCATGCTACCAACCCAGAACATGAATTTGTTGCAGGCAGTATATCCGACTGGGGGCATTTAAGGACGATCTTGTCCCGATGGGACCAGTACATCATCAAAAGGAATTTCATGGATTGAGCAAAGTCGGCCAAGAGCGTTTTTATTGATTCTCGAAGCTTGAGAATCAGCCAGATTATCTAGGATGATTGCTGCATCTATGGCATCAGTAGCCAAGTCAACAGATGCAGTCGTTGGACTCGGGATATTCTATATAGGAATTGTTGATGGATTTGAGGTTCCCACTACTTCCTGTTGAAAACTTGGCTCAGGTTTATCTGAGAATGTGGCAGAGCTTGACTTTCTAAACATCTCCAATGAGCGTCGAATTTGAATAAACCCCTATTTGAACTATACTTGAAAGACAATCAATATTAGACATAACGACAAAAGTTCTCCCCCCATGTGGTGTGTGGACTAGTACTATCATTCGATTATAAGTGTAAAGAATTAAAAGTCATGAAGCTGATAAAATAAACTTAAGCTTTGAACTGTCATCTTCGAAGACCGTCATCGCTGATCGTCTCGAAGAGCCTGCCCTATGAAGGTTTCAGTTTTGAACTTGAACATTGGCACTATATGTTGATGGCTATTATTTATTTTTATCGAGTAAAATTCAGGTTTATAGTTGTTGAAACTGGGGAGTTATCAGTCCGAATTAGTTCGATATGCTTGTTTTCTTAATTCCTTGTCCTTGTTAAATGTCTTGTGGTTAGGCATGGGAAGTAAGTGAATTTGACATTGTGTTCAAGTTGGACTGATTTTGACTGTTGTTGCCTACTTCAAGGCTCAATGCCGAGCGACACTCAAAACATACGACCACCTAAACCAGATATGCCGACCCACTCACTCACCTCCATCTCACTTCCTCAAATCACCGAACTAGAGACACACACACACTCTCTCTCCCTCTCCCTCCTTAGACCGAATGACGCCCCATTCCTCTACCTCCCTAACATTACTCTCGCATAAAGACTACCGAGCCACCTACTTCGTAGTTGGCCGGTTTCCATCAAAAATGTAAGTGCCGATCCGGTCACACTCATTTCTTCCACGTTCCTTGATTACCGAATGACCTCAATCAATAGTTTAGTTCCACTTCAACAACCTAACTCCTACGCTCGGTGACCCAGCAGGAGCCTACAACATAGAGACCACTAGTGCCCCTTTCCCTTCTCCTCTCCATCTCACCAACTTTGAAATCGGTTGAAAGTTGTATCAAGTTCCAGCCCTAAGACATGTTCAAAACCTCAATTCATGTTCCTCATCTACATGACTCCTACCGTCCATAAGCTAAAGGAAATTTGCAAATTCGAATTTCATGCTAAACTTCCTAGTTTGGAAAAAACATTTGAATGAGAAATTCTTACCTAAGAGGATGATCGAAGCTTAGGGATCTGTTAGGTTTGATATTGAAAGTCGTTTAGACTCGATCTGGGAAGGAGCTGTAGGGAGAACTTACTAGATTCAGGGTAAGGGAAGAAGGATGGAGAGGTAGCCGAAGTTCGAGGGGAGGTAAGTTACGAGTTCCTGTAGAGTCGAAGTGAAAGTAAAGATGTGATGAAGAGAAATGTCGATTTTTATATATGGAGGGGGAGGTGAGCAGGCATTAACCAGTGGACTCGGTCAAGGTATTTCAGTGGTTCGGTGAGCCATTATGCTGAGCGACTGAGAACTTGCCGAACGAATATTTCGACGAACGAATATTGATCGAGCCGTGTCATAGACATGGCAGGATAAGGAAATGAATTCCACCCGATGGGGGGAGAAGAGTGGGGAGCATGGTTTGCTTATGATTCAAAGCATATCATGATTGACTCTCACGATACGTTTTGGGGGGAAAATGTTACCCGGTTGCTTGGCCCCGGTACGAGAGGCAGACTATCGAGTGTCGTTCGGCCTGCAAGTGCTGCTCGGCCTAAGTGCATCGTTCGGCCAAAGGATGATGTTGTAAATTTCATATGTACGGATCGACTTAAGGAGGAAGTTATCATTCAAAGGCAAATTATCATTCATCGCTCGGTCTGGATATTACACTATATGTCGTTCGGTCTAATATGTTTCAGCTAACATCCTTCAGCATCTATTACTCGGCATGACCTAGCTTTGAGTCAACAACCCAAAGTTTACCGTTTGGTCAATTACCGATTGGTGTAAAATTGTTCCAATCTTAGAAGTGCAAACATCTCAGTCATCGTCACTTGGCATCTATCATTCGACCAATACCGTCCGACAACCTTCTTTGGCAACATCGTTTGGCAAAGTCACTCGGCAAGGTTGCCCGGCAACTGCCGTTTGGAATCTCTGGCTTGGCGCATACTAGAGGTGTTAACAGGTTGTCAAGCCCACAACAAAGTAAGGGAATTCGGCACAACTTTGCTTCGATTCAACTTGCCACTTGCTTCGGCTCTCCAGAGGGCCTACTTCGAGTCACTTAATGATCGGCCATACAATTCTCGATTGGCATTCCTCGCTTGGCATGACTTGTTCTGCATGCCTGGCTTGGTGTGTAGAAGTCACCTACTGTGGGTCGAGATACACTGTTCTTGGGCCCGTGAGGGAAGTCCAGCCTATCTTCTCCTATAAACAGAGGGGCAGGGGCGTAGTGAAAAGGTACCTTTTTTTGAAAACATTAGGGAGACTCTGCCATTTTCAGAACTTATTCTTTTTTAGTTAGAACTTGTATTGAAGTTGATTGTGTATAGATTGCATCTGTATTGAATTATTTTAAAAAGCAATAAAGAAAAAATTCAAAGTGGATGTAGGCAGTTACGCCGAACCACTATAAATCTGGTGTTCTAGTCTTTGCAATTAATTATGTAGACATTCCTCAATTTTAATTTTCTATCTTCATTAATCTCTCTACTCAAATCTTTTTTTGAGAGTTTGTGACTAATTTTGGTGCTAACATTATGCAATGTTATGTGTTAATAAGTATATGATGCAAGAGAAGAGCATAAAACATAATTATGTGAGCGTGAGCCCGAAAGGGTGCATATACGGTCCTTTTCCTAAACAGCTAATGGATCCCTTAATGCAGGGGTGTATAGGGTTAGGCATAGTCCAAACATGGTTGATCTTGTGTTCTATTTTATTATATATATCCATATATTTTAAATGTTTTTAGGTTAAAGCAAAAGCGGTTTGATTGCAGGCACAAATAAACGAGCTGTTGATGTTTACATGTTGTATTGATTGTAATGGCATTCTTCTATTAAAAATAGTATATATTGTGTTATTCAAATTATGCTGTGAATTTTTTTCCCTTTTGTCGACATTTTTTTATATTTTGAATTTATATAACCAACGAACCATAGTTTTTTATATTTGGGATAACCGTGCAAGCTTATTTTCATGGCATTTTTCAATATATTTAGATGTTAAGAATTATAGAGCATCCCATCTATATCAGAGCTTTTGTACAACGGTTACTTGAGCCTTGAGTAGGTTTAAACCATTTGGAGTAGGTTAATTTCCACCTTAGGTTTGGTTAAATAGAAGACGAGAGGGTGTTCTTATTGCTGATCGGATGCTTTATGTATATGGGATATATGTCTAACCACCATCACCCCACCTTAAGATTATGTTTGTTTATGACGAACTTCATGTGGGAAATCAATACAGTAGGAAAGGGAGAATCGTGCTTATAGGGGGATCGAGTGCTCGTTATGACCCAGGTAACATACACATGATGATAAAATTATGTAATTAAACCTAACCTTAATAGATAGGATGTGTGTTTGATTTTACAAAGTTTTAACTAAAACATATTTACATAAAGAGTTATACTAAACATATATTTTTGATTTTAAGGATATTTCACTAAAAAGGGAAATGAAGGTCTTGGATTAAAACTCATTTTTTTGAAAATTTTACTGGGTAAAGACAAAGCATTTAATTTAAGGAATAAGATTTTCTTTAATGACAATATTTAAGTAAGGAAAATAATTAGTGTAAAACTATTTTATTTAAAAGAATTTTTTGAAAGCATATTTAGTTTAAATATTTGAAAGAAAAATATTTTTGTAGAAAACTTTTGATTAAAATTAATATTAGTTTGAAAACATTCTTTGAAATTTTTTTGTTTAAAGAAGACTTTAAATAACTCGTGGGGTATTTAATTGAAAGGCATTTTGTGGGAAAACTATTTTGATGGAAAAATACTCGATTTTATTTGGAAGAATATTCCGAGAAAATATTTTATTCGAGAAATATTTGAAAATATTATGTTTCAACGTATTTTGATCTAAGAAATGCGTTATTGAGTAGAATGTGTGAGAAACATTTTCATTTAAGCAAAATATTTTATTCAAAGAATATCTTTGAATTTGGAATACCTTTTGTTTGAAAGTTAATTTTGTATTCAAATATTTTTTATTTGAGGATGCTTTTTGATAAATGTCGTTTTCGAAGGAATTTTTTTTGGGTAAAATGCTTTAGTTGGAAAATAGTCAATTAGGAAATACGTTTTGTTGAGAAGAGATGGGTTATTAAATATCTAGTTTATAATATTAAAATGAGAATAATTTGTTACCTAAATTGATAGTTGGAAAAGTAAATTATTTTATTTGAGAAATAAACTTAAAGGTTTTCATTTAGAAATATTTTAATGGAAAGATATTTCATTTTTGGAAATTCTTTATTAGAGAAAATTTGGAGAAATATAAGACTAGACATTGTGGCATAGGGTGTGAGATGACTGAATAATATGACTTTTGGGTTTTCCCAACATCCATTATAACGATGTAACCTTTTAATCTATTATGTGCGACTTCCCCTAATGAACTGTAGGGATGCTAATTATTCCCTTCTAGAGAGGGTTGGGTTATAATGTTGTGGTTTCCCATTTTCGAAGGATGAGATAAAACCTTTTTACTTTAGTCATATTTGCTTACTTTGGTTCAATTAATTTCAATTTTCTTATGTTTTTAGTGATTAGCTACGTTAGGTTATTGGGTGCGTCCCATTTTGGTTGCGGGTGAAATCGGTAAATTTTGAAAAGAAATCCCTGTTTGGATCTTAATAGGCTTATGAAATCAATTAACTAGCATTAGACCTAATCTATATAATAAAATAAATATCATATTTTATTTTGAAATATTTTATATTACTTAATTAATCGTATTGATTCAATTTGTATAACGACTTTTTTGAATATATCTAGTATATTTATACACTAACATGATAACGTAATAATATATGAGCATGTGTATAACTGTACACACACAAATATAAATATTGGGATTTATACTTGTTGTGTGTGTATATACACTACACTTACATATACATGTGATAAATTATGCACTAACATCTATTTATTTATGATATTTAAGGAGGAAATGGAAAGATCCTTACACATTTCTCTCATACAATTGAGGAGACAAATTCTCCATTGAATAACATTTCACTTCCTACGCTTTTACTCAATCCAAATTATAGTCACTAAATGGTAATCATGTCATGATTTAACTATAACCAAAGTGGAGTATCCTCATTGAAGTTCCACAATATTCTCAAGTCGAGTAAACCGTGCAACATCATCACATTAAGATTTTCTGTTTGATCTAGTTGTTATCAACCAATAGAAAACTATCGGTCGAGTCATTTTATAATTATTCAATAACTATAAGTAAATAAACTCTTGGTATCCCCCAACATCCATGAATAATATATTGTCCAACATTTGAGGAGCATTACATACTCTGGTCTCAATGAATGTATCGATATCCTTTCTCGAAAAATCATTACCATAAATATTTAAAATAAAATATTATTTTATATTGTGATCAGTTGCTCGTGATTACAATCATTTGCAACTACAATCACATAACATTTTATTTAAAAAATTTCTTATTTAATATACTTTAATTAATTACTTAATTATTTATATCATAGTATAATAAAATTTATTGCATATTTGTTTAAATCAATTCCTTCTGCTTGCATTGTATTAGTGTTGTTTGCTTGATCTTGTCTTACTTTTTGTTTTGTCATCTTGTTATGGTTGTTTCTCTTTTATGCTACGTTTTCTTGTTATGTATTTAATTATTTGATGTGGTGGTTATCCAACGTTGACTTTTAGTGAATGTACTTGGAGAAACTAGTGGGATATTAAGGAATGTATTTGGTTTAGTCGTAGTAGGATGACATAATTTCCTAAGATGAGGAAGGCTAAGTATTCGATTGGCTAAGAGATGTCATGATACTCCTTGAGGATGAGTAATAGCGACTGAAGAATTTTTGTGACTAAATACTTCATAGGTACCATTAAGGAATCCAAGCGATACGTAGGAAGTTCATTACATCTTTACAAAATAGGGAGTTTGAACAAATATATGTTCCAAAATCTATTTTTATACGAGCGATTACTAGCTTCCATAAGTATTTAATTTCAACAAGGGCTTTTATTGTAGTTTTTGAAGAAATTTATATAATTTGATTTTTTTTTATAATATAGTGTTTTCTCAAAAATGTTTAAGTTGATTCTAAAGAAAAAAATGATCATAATATTCTGAATAAGAGAAATTTTGGTTTGAAGAGAACACGGAAATTTTGATTTGAAAATGAAAATATTCCAGTATAAATGTTTTGGTTTGAAGATGTATTAGAACTCTTATTGTTAGTGATGATGGGCTAGCAAATCTTTCTTTGGTATTTTGGGTGAGTTATCCCAATCATCAAATGAAGATGTTACTACGAGAAGATCGTGGAATTATATTTTCGACATAAGCTAAAGGTTAGAACAAGAGGGTTTCTAATGTGAATATGCATTCCAAGGGATCATTGATGAGCAAAGGCTTTGATGGGTTCTTGTAAAGAAAGGGTAAATGGTGACACTCACAGTTGATTGTACGACAGGATCCACTATAGACTTACGTCGTTGGTCTAGATCTTGGTCGTTTGAGTGGAAATGATAAAAGCATTGATATAGCCGCATTGTTATGTATTTGCTGATCGAACAACATTGACTGTTTGTGTCATCATATATCCAAGAGCACTTGGTTCAAAACAATTTGAGTAGGTACATAGTTCCAGACCGTTCAAGTAGGTCTGGGAATCAAGGATTGATGTAGCTACAACATGAATAGATGACATATTATTTTAAGGATAAGCCAAGAGTAGGCACCTATTATTTTGAAGATGTAGCCATGAGTGGGTACGTATATCATTTTGAGGGGTGTAAGCATGAGTAGATGCACATGATATTTTGAATGGTGCAAGTATAAGATGGTATACTAATTATTTTAAGGATGAGACTACTAGGAAGTTCATTAAGAGTTTTGAGGACACACATATTATCGTGGATGTGTAGTAAGTATATGGGTTAGCACATATGTGTTATTTTTAGAAATGATAGTGTGATGATAATACCTTGCCATTTTTAATATGTATTTTTTGTTTTGTTAACCTATACTAGTTGTTATTTATATGTTTACTTGTGTATACTTTTTTGAACCAACTGAATTTGTTATGAACTTTTATTATGGGCTACTGTGGTTGGAGTATTGAGAAGCATGTTGTGACATGTGAACGGGGTTATCTATGAATGAGATTGTTTCGCTCTTTATTGATGGAGTGTTATTTTTACATTATATAGTTTTGATTGCATGATTATGAAAATATATGTGTTACTATAGTATAAGTGTATGTGTATAAACTTGCATTCATTGTTTTGCATGGATTCAATTGTATCATAATTGATTGTGTTATGCATATGTCATATACTACTTTAGAAGTAGACAGTTTTTTGATTGGTATTTTTCCCCATGTTTTATTGATAAATATATGATAAATTATGGTACGTCATCGATTGGGCTGATGGTTGTTTTTGGGAAATTGCAGGAGCGTAATTCATTTAAGGATACAAAATGTAACAACCAGCAAATTTGATACATTAATTAATGACTAATTGTTAATATCCATTTAAATTTAAATGACATAAACCAGAGTTGTCTTTTTGGAATTTTGGTATCTCCATTGGATTTAAAAACATCGAAAACCTATATTCAATATATAACATGATATACTTCTATTGATGCAGAAAAAATGGTTTTGGGCTTTTATGGCTGCTTTGGCCCAACACATCCCTTTTCGCCTATGAAATAGAGTGTTATGTGTAAAACTTTGATAGCCCCATTCTATCTTTCTTCATTTCTTTAATCTCCTCTTCGGAACTAAATTTCTTAGACTGATAGATATTATCTCCACTAATTACAAAATAAGGTTATTTGCAAGTCAATTTGAAATCACGCAAAATACCTATCTGAATGAAGATCTTAAATAGTAGAGTGGACATGAGGCAGCTGTCCGTCGAGGCAATGCTTGATTTGATCAAAAAACTCAATGAAACCGTTATCAGATTGGGTTTGACCTAGGCGAAGGCATATAACTGGATGGCATGGTGGTTATGGTCATGCTTGTCAAACGATAAGTCCATTGGTGGTGGCACTATGGACCCTAGGTGGTTGAAGTTGGAATGTCGAGCTAGGGATGGGATTTTTCAGTGGTGGAAGTTGTTGATAATTGGCATAGAAGTTAAAGTGACAGTGCTAGAAGGGGGAGGGCGAGGCGATGAGTATACCAGTGTTGGTCGGTTGTAACATCCCCTTACTTGGAAGCCCAAAACTAATGACTACGGATGCTGTAGTCATCCATAGTTATTAATCCTCGGCGACCAAATATGGCAACGTTAGATACATTAATACACAGAAACAAAAGAATATGGAAAAAATTTAAAACATCAAACAAAGTCCACATTCCATTTTAAAAAAATTTCAAATTCGTTACATAAACCCAGTGCGTAGACCACATTCAGACAAAATACACTTATTACAAAATACGCTAAGAGCGACATATAAGATTCCTCCATGAATGATCAGAGCATATAGTAAGGCAATAAAACAAGTTTGCCTTTACAACCAAACACATCGGAAATAAAAGAACTCTATGTAGCTAGCATGCCTCCTGCACATCACATGAAGCTTTATTCATCTAAAAGAACACCTAGAAACCCTAAACCTCAAACTACTCAAAATCAATTAAGTACCCAAGAGTTTAAGGGGAAAACAAAAACTTTGAGTTATACATAAAGCCCGCTATGAATAATAATCTACCATCTCAAACCATTTAGATATCTAGTGAGACCACGATGCTTAGCAGAACGGGTTTTCCCCTCACTAGCATCTTAAAAACTTTATAAAACCACATACTATGCTCCTACATCCACAACGGTTAAAACAATTCAAAATAATATGATGATATACAAACAAGTATATTAGATCTGGATTACCCATCACCATTCATTCTGACTATCTGTCTCAATTATAGTTTCTAGGGTTACTATTAACCTATTAGTTTTCGTGGCGTTACTAATAACCTGTTAAATGTTTATGGACTCCCTGCCCGATTTTATAGTTTTCATGGAATCATTAAGAATCTATTAGTAACTCCAGTATCATTTCTCTTGTCTTAGTTTTCGTAGGTTGACTAGGAACATAATGACTAACTGTCAATATCTTAATCCGGATATAGTTTTCATGGGCTAACTGTAAACCTATTGGCCTCTGCCAATATCAAATCATAGTTCTCATAGGCTGACTATAAACCTATTGGCCCCTTCCAATATCTTTTCCTTTACACAGTTTTCATGAGCTTACTATGAACCTATTGTCCCCTACCAATATCTTCAATTAATATTTTAACATTTTTTAAGTTATATTCACTACTGAGTCAAACTAGCCGGTTATTCTTCCCTTCCCCAAAGTACCATTATGGGTCAATTACAACATGAATAGATATATGATGAAGCAATCATAACAACATAATAATACCAACTCATGTGGTTGAATATCCCTGAAATCATTTTATATAAAACTTGGTTAATACCTTTAACCTGTTAATCAAGGAAAAATTCTTTGAAAACTTTACATTATAACTCTTTATTCATGCCATGATTTTCCCTTTAAATGAGATTGGGTTATTGTTTTTGAAACTTTAAAACATCACTTTCAAAACCCCTGGATAACCTCCTTCGAAAGCATAGAAAACTTCTTCTCAAACACTAAGTATGTACCTTTCGAAGCTTTTTAACTTATTTCTTTGAAACCAAAATATACCTTTTGAATGTATCAAAACATTACCTTAAAACATTGATTCAAAACCAATGGAAGTATCCCTTTCAAAAGTATTAGGTTTTACTTTTTAAAACATCTTTTGGGTCAATGTGGTTACATAAGAAAGTATCTCTTTCAAAACCTCTAATAAAATTATTTATGGAAAATTTGCCGGTGTTGGAACCATCTATTCGAAAGCTCAAAACCTTTGAGTAAAATTTTGAAGGATGGCATCGAAAACCCCTTTCGACACCATTGCCTACGAAACCCCTAACCCTTTTGAAACTCCTAACCCTTTCAAAAAGCATTAAAGAAGTGACTTAGTATAAGCTTAAAATAGAGGCAACCTTCAAAAGCATTGATGACTTCAATACACTCGAAAGGCACATGAACGGCAGCGAGGTTTCGACTAGGTCGGAACCATCATCTTCAGAAGTCTTATTTAAGCATAAAGGAACCCATTCGAAAGCTCCTACTTTAAAACATTGTATGGCAACCTTCTTCAAAAGCTATTTATAAAACCCCATCGAAAAACATACGTTTTGGCTGCATCAAAGCTTTAAATAAAACAAAGCAGGCACTTAACAATTGAAAACAAAGCTAAGGTTTTGACCCCATCAGAAGCCTTGCTTTTGACGCCATGGCTCCCACCTTGCCTCCAATCAGCTTCATACCATCTATGTGATACCTTGTGTATTGGTTTTGACTATCGGCTGGGTTGGTTTCGCCTGAATTGGAGCAGAAGCATTGGAGTCGAAACACTACTATAGGAGGCGGAACCAACTTTTCTGAATAGAGGCCGGAATTATGCTATTTTTAATAATTTCTTTATAACTACCTTCCTATTTGTAATCCTTTGATTGGTTACCTTAATACTTTTCAAATACTTTACAAAATAAATGCTGCATTTATCAGATCTAAATCAAGGGAAAAAGTAACTCTTATGCCCTTTCATTAAGCAAAACCAATATTGCGAATAAGTACTTCATTTAAAAAAAATTATTTTCCATAGGAAATAAATGAGAAAAATCCCCAAAAATCACAGAAATTCACTTTCATCGTGTTATCAAATATATTAAAATTTTAGACCAAATTTCTTCATGAAATAATCGAAACAAATTATACACCCAAATATATCAATTTTCCTTTTGAAATTCACAATGAATTTTCCCATAACTTGAAAAATTATGAAAATCGAAACCCATCTCTAAAAATATGTTTTACCTAATATATAATTTTTCCATGGCATTCTAAAATCAATAGCAATCGATATTGCCGAAAAACCATGCAAATTCATTTGTAAATGAATTGATTTAAATCAAACATATAATAATTCAAGCATATCATCATCCAAAACATCATAAAAAAGAATTTAATCTTAAATCCGAAAACATATAGTTGTAAAACCAAAATAGAGATGGAATGAATTATTATTTACATTAAATATGATAAGGAATTTGATATTTGTAGAAGATTGATTCCCTTATCTTTGATTCTTAGTTCTTCCTCTTTTCCAATGTTAATGGCTGGCTTCTCTTAGGGTTTGATTTGCATTTTAGGTTTTTAGAATGAACGTGAAAAGTGAGAAAGTGAAACGTGAATGGGAAAACGAAAATATATAGCGTGTATATTACGACTAATATGTCCATGCCTAAATTAATTAGCTGAAAACTATTTTAGCCCGTTTATCTTATTATTAAGCACGGCCTTAATTTTTATTTTCAAATCTCAATCCCCTTATCATTATAATTCTTATATTATTCTATTTAATAAATCTAATTAAATCTCTTGAATAATGTTATCAAAAATTAGGGGTGTTACAGGCTACCCCTTTAAAGAATTTGGTCCTTGAAATTCAGTAAGCGCTAAATATTAGATATAGCAATCGTCTATAACAACTCTTAACAACCACACTAGCCTACCTGACTAGCAACTATGTATATGAATCTAATGTAGACACACCCTGAAAGCAGATTAGAATAAGTATCTCTAATATTGTCTTCTATCTCCCAAGTACAGTCCTTCTCATTGTCGCTCCACTGAATTTTCACCAACCTAATTGTCTTGTTTCTTAATCTTTTCTCATCTCTTGCTACAACCCTAACTGTTTGTCTAACAAATGTCAAATTAGGCTCTACTATCAATTGTTCCAACCCTATAAGAAGAATAGTAGCCTTTGGATCATGCACATACTTACGAAGATGAGACACATGAAATACATTATTGACACCTACCATAATGCTCGGCAACTCTACTCTGTATGCGAGTTTCCACAATCTTCTCTATAATATGGAATGGTCAAATATAACTTGGGGCTAACTTCCCTGATTTCTCAAATCATACCACACCTTTCATTGGTGATGCCTTAACGAAATCTTATCTCCAACTGAAATTATAGCTCTTTATGCCTCTTTTCTGTGTAACTCTTCTGGACTGAGCTTCTTTTATCCTTCCCCAGATCAACTCAATTTTTTCTAACGCCTCCCTAACCAAATTTGGACCTAAGTTTAATCTTTCTCTAGTCTCCAACTAACATGTTGGTGATTTGCATGGCCTACCATACAAGGATTCAAAAAGCGCCATTCCTATACTAGTCTGGTAACTATTATTATGGAAAAACTTTACCAAATGTAGATGATCTTCCTAAGATCCACCAAAGTCTAACACACAAGCTCTCAATAAATCCTCAAGTACCTTGTTGACTCCCTCTGTCTGCCCATCCGTATGAGGGTGATTTACAGTACTCATATTAAGCTTGATACCCAATACTTCCTGTAGACTCTTGCAGAATTCACTAGTGAGCAAGGCATCTCTGTCATTGACTATACTAGTAGGAACTCCATGTAGCTAACTATGTTCTTCATGAACAATTTAGCTAAAAAAGGTGTTATCCTGGTTGACATAATCGGAATGAAATGGACACTCTTGTTCAGTCTGTCCACTATAACTCATAACCTATCATTTCCTTAATTCGACCTCAGTAACACATCTATAAAATCCATGGATATCAAATCCCATTTTCAAACTGGAATCCCTAAAGGTTGAAGCAACCCACTTGGCTTCTGATGTTTAGCTTTAACTTGTTGACAGTTTGCACACTGCCTAACCTACAAGCCAGCATCCCTTTTCATACCTTCCTAATAGAGGCTCCTCTTTATATCCTGATACATCTTGGTTCCTCAAGGATGAATCGTAAACTTGGACCGATGAATTTATCCAAGAACTTATTTCCTTAAGTCCTCAACATTTAGAACACATATTATCCCTTATTTCTCAATCATCCTCTTTGGTCAACACTAAAATCCTTTAGATCATTGATCTCAGTTCCAACCTCAAGCCTTCTGATCTTCTCAGCTTACGCTGAATCCTCTTTCTGCTTAGAAGCAATTCTATCGATTAACATTGGCTGAACTTCTAAACATCGACAACATGGTAGTCCTCTGACAAGGACTAGCAATCGATCTTAACTGCACACCACAACTGACCAAAGCTTCTAAATCCTTCCATTCTGCTAACATTCCTAACACCACATTCTGATGCTTCTGCTAAGAGCATAAGCTACCTTATTACCTTTCACTGGTGTATACTCCATTCCAAAATCATAAGCAGCCAAAAACTTCAGCCACCTCTGCTGTCTCATATTCAACTCCTACTGAGAGAATAAATACCGTAAAGCCTTATGATCAGTATAAAGCTCAAACCTCTCCCCTAAGAGATAATGTCTCCAAATCTAAAATGCAAAGATCACCGCAGACAACTCCAAATTATGAGTAGGATATCTCACTTCATGCGGTCTAAGCTGTCGTGAAGCCTAGGAAATAACTTTACCCTTCTACATCAACGCCGCTCCTATTCCAGTTTTGTAGGTATCAGCATATACCACCAACCCTTAGTTTTCATCCAGAAGAACTAACACTGGTGCATTGGTCAACAAATGATTTAACTTAAGTAACGCTTCCTTACATTTTTTGAACCAGACAAACTTAACCTCTTTCCTAGTTAACTTTGTCTAAGGTACTGCTATCCGCGAGAAATCCTTAATGAATCTCTAGTAGTAGCGAGCAAGTCTAAGAAAACTTCTAATCTCAGTCACCGTCTCTGGTCTCTTCTAATTATTTATTTTAATTGGATCGACTGACAAGCCTTTCTCTGAAACCATGTAACAAAACAACTTAACCTCTTTCTTTCAAAAATGACACTTGGTAAACTTCGCCTTTAGCTAGTTCTGCCTCAACATTTCCTGTAAGATGAACTTCATGCTCTCTCTCATCCTTAGAGTATACTAAAATGTCATCTATAAACACCAGTAAAACCTATCTAAGTACTCTCGGAAAACCCGTTCATCAAATCCACAAAGAAAGAAGGTGCATTCGTCAATCCAAATGGCATCACTGGCTACCCATGTAAACTATACCTAGTCCGAAATGCTGTCAAAGGAATAATGTCATCTTCCACTCTTAACTAATGGAAACCTATCGCTAAATCCAACCGGAAAAACACTCTGGCTCCACTCAACTGATCGAAGAGTTTGTCTATTCATGGGAAAGGACACTTATTCTTAATTGTTCATTCATTCAACTTACGATAGTTGATACACACCCTCAATGACCCATTTGGTTTCTTCATAAACACTACGGCTGTTCCCCAAGTTGAACTGCTTGGCCTAATAAAACTTCTTCCTTCTAGATTCACTAGCTGCACCTTCAATTCCTTCATCTCAGTCGGTTTCATCTACTAGGTGGTCTACTCATGGGTTCAGCTCTGGCACAAGGTCTATACGAAACTCAACTGCTCGTTTTGGTGGTAGTCCTATGACTGGCTCAAAGACATCTACAAACTCTCTTGCTACTAGAACCTGACTTTGCTCATCTCCTATCTCCATAGCACTAAGAAAAGTACTAACACTCCAGTCAGAATTATCCACTGAGAATATTACTCGTTTATAACTATCAGGGCATCTCAGTGATATCTGCCTACCTTGGTAAAATATTCTAGCCTCATAACTACCCAACCAATCCATACCCTAAATGATTCCAAAATCTATGAAATTAATAACATACAAATTGCATGCAAACTTATGACCTAACACATCAAGTTCTAACTGGTCACATCTTTATTTTAAAGTTGCATACCCTCCTATTGGATTCGCAACCATTAAGGAAGTGACATGGTAGGTGGGATCTAAGCATAACCAATCAACTAAACTCTGAGATATAAATGAATGCGATGCATCGATATCAAAAAGTATTCTAACTGGAATACTTTGAATCAAAAGCATGCCTTCCATCACAGTATTCCCTTTATCAGCTGGAGTAGGCCTAGCTGACACTGGTCCAATAGCAAATACTTTCCCTATGTCCGCCCTGACTGGCTCCGGAGACTGATTCTTGTAATGCCCAACTTGATCATAGTTGAAACACCTCACATTCTTCTTATTTGCTGCCTTCTTCCCATTACCTGACCGACACTTATTCGCATAATGACCCTTCTTGTCACACTTATAGAAAACTAACACTGCCTTTTCCTTCTTGGCAGTATCTTTCTTCTGGGTTCCCTTCTTCTTAAAGAACTTTCTTTTCTTCCCCTGAAAACACTGAATTCCACTAGCTTCTCTCTAGCACAACTAGCAAGCATCTCCTCATGGCGAATGACCATCTCCACAACTAAATTACTAGGATCATGGAGATGTGGCAGGGTCTCCCTAGCAATTTCGAGCCTCAGTCCCCTAATGAAATTTTCATTCTTTTTTATGACGGTGTCTATAGTATTATGTTCATAACAGGACAACTCCTCGAGCTTAGTGGCATACTCAACGACCGATATCTCTTCCTGCTCCAGATCCATAAAATTCCTCATCATCACTGACTTAGCATACTCAGACACAAATTTTTTCTCAAATCTCCTTCTAAACTCAGCCCAAGTCAATTGTACTTTCAAAACTCCGGCAGCAATACTGTTCACCAGTGAAGCGCTGACCCTTGCAATTGCCTAAAGGCCAATCTTCTCTTTTGCCCATCATCTAAACCCAAATCAGTGAAGATACACTAACAATGCAACAACCAATTCTCTACCTCAATAGCATTCTCCGTCCCCATAAATGACTTCCCACCAAGACTGTGTAGTCTCTACTCAGCTTAGTATAATCATTCCCAACTAGAGACACAGGATTAGCACCTCCAACATTTCCAGCAACAGCAAAAGCAACTGCTGCTTGCATCATATTGGTGAAGAACTGATATATTACCCCCATATCTACTGATGGATTTCCAACACCTACATTGGCATCAACATTTTGATTATTAGCATTAGCCGGTCGACTGGGGGTTCCTCCTTGTGGTGGGTCAAGCATTTCCATTGGTTGTGCTGCTTCCTCCACCAAGATTTCCTCTTCCGTATCCTGCTTTCGTATCTCCTTTCTTGTAAATCTATATATGAGCCTTAGTAAAATACAAAAGAACGGTCTAAGAGAGCGGGGATTACATACTTATATACATAAATATATATTAAATACAAGTACGTTACTATAATGTTAACCTAAACCCCAATCCTGTTATCTGATTCATTTGATTATGTTTGAAAAATCTTTTAGATTTAAGTTCCATAAACCTACGCGCTGATACCAAGTTGTAAAATCCCCTTACTTGGAGGTCCAAAATTAACGGCTACGGATGCTGCAGTCATCCATAGTTATTAATCCTCGGCGACCAAATACAGCAACATTAGATACATTAATACATAGAAACATAAGAATAAAGGAAAAATTTAAAACAGCAAACAAAGTCCACATTCCATTTCAAAGTATTTCAAATTCATTATATAATCCCGAGCGCAGACCATGTGTAGGAAAAATATACTTATTACAAAATACGCCAAGAGCGACATATGAAGATGTCTCCTTGGATGGTCAGAGTATATAATAAGGCAATAAAACAAGTTTGCCTTTACAACCAAACACAACAGAAATAAAAGAACTCTATGTAGCTAGCATGCCTTTTGCACATTACAGGAAGCTTAATTCATTTAAAAGAACACCTAGAAACCCTAAACATCAAACTACTCAAAATCAATTGAGTGCCCGAGAGTTTAAGGGGAAAAAACTTCGAGTCAGACATAAAGCCTGGTATGAATTATAATCTGCCATCTCAAACCATTTAGATATCTAGTGAGACCACGCCGCTTAGCAAAACGGGTCTTCCCTCACTAGTGTCTTAAAAACTTTATAAAACTATATACTGTGCTCCCGCATCCACAATGGTTAAAACAATTCAAAATAATATGATGATATACAAACAAGTATATTAAATCTAGATTAACCATCCCCATTTTTTCCGACTATCTGTCTCAAATATAGTTTCTAGGATTACAATTAACCTATTAGTTTTCATGGGCTTAGTATAACCTGTTAAATGTTTATGAAGTCCCTGTCTGATTTTATAGTGTTCATGGGATCACTAAGAACCTATTGGTAACTCCAATATCTTTTATCTTATCATAGTTTTCATGGGATGACTAGGAACTTATTGACTAACTGTCAAATTCTTAATCCGGATATAGTTTTCATGGGCTAACTGTAAGCCTACTGGCCCCTGCCAATATCAAATCATAGTTTTCAAGGACCGACTATGAACCTATTGGCCCCTTCTAATATCTTTTCCTTTACATAGTTTTCATGGGAATACTGTGAACCAATTGGCCCTTGCCAATATCTTCAATTAAGATTTTAACATTTCTTAAGTTATATTCAATATCGGTCAAACTAGCTGGTTATTCTGCCCTTCCCAAAAATACCATTATAGCTTAATTTCAACGTTAATAGATATATGAAGAAGCAATCATAACAACATAATAATACCAACTCCTGTGGTTAAGTATCCTTGAAACCATTTTGATATAAAACTAGGTTAATCCCTTTAACCTGTTAATTAAGGAAAACTTCTTCATATACTTTATTTCAACTCTTTATTTATGCCATGGTTTTTCCTTTAAAATGCGATTGGGTTATTTATTTTGAAACTTTAGAACATCACTTTTGAAACCCCTAGATAACCTCCTTTGAAAGCATAGAAAACTTCTTCTATCGTAGCTCTTTAACTTATTTCTTTCAAAACCAAAATGCACCTTTTCAATGTAACAAAACATTACCTTAAACATAGCTTCGAAACCAATGAAATACCCCTTTTGAAAGTATTGGGTTTTATTTTTAAAAACATCTTTTGGTCAACGTGGTTACATATGAAAGTATCTCTTTTGAGACCTTTAATAATATTATTTGGGGAAAATTTTATGGTATCAAAACCATCTATTCGAAAGCTCAAAACCTTTAAATAAATTTTTGAAGGATAGCATCGAAACCCCCTCTCGATACAATTGCTTTCGAAACCCTTGAACCCTTTCGAAAAGCATTTAAGAAGTGACTTAATATAAGCTTAAAACAAAGGCACCCTTCGAAAGCATTGATGACGTCAATACACTCGAAGGGCACATAGACGACAGTGAGGTTTCGACTAGGTTGGAACCATCATCTTCGAAAGTCTTATTTAAGAATAAAGGAACTCATACGAAAGATCCAACTTTGAAACATAGTATGGCAACCTCCTTCGAATGCTATTTAGAAAACCCCTTCTAAAAACATATGTTTCGACTACGTCGAAAGCTTTAAATATAATAAAGCAGGCACTTAATATTTGAAAACAAAACTAAGGTTTCGACCCCATCGGAAGCCTCGCTTTCGACACCATGGCTCATGCCTTCCCTCCAATCCACTTCGTATCTTCTATGTGATACTTTGTATATTGGTTTCGACTAGGTGGGTTTCAGTTGGGTTGGTTTCGACTGAGATGGAGCGGAAGCATATGAATCGAAAGGCACTATATAGGAGGCGGAAACAACATTTCTGAATAAAGCTTGAAATTATGCTACTTTTAGTAATTGCTTTATAACTACCTGCCTATTTGTAATCCTTTTATTGGTTGCCTTAATACTTTTCAAATACTTTACAAAATAACTACCACATTTATCAGAGCTAAATCAAAGTAAAAAGTAACGTTTAAGCCCTTCCATTAAGTAAAACCAATATTGCAAGTAAGTCCTTTTAAAATAATTTATTTTCCATAGCAAATCAATTAGGATAAATCCCCAAAAGTTATAGAAAATCAATTTCATCATGCTATCAACATATTAAAATTTTAGACCCAATTTCTTCCTGAAATAATCGAAATAAATTTTAAACCCAAATATATAATATTTTCATTTAGAAATTCATAATAAAATTTTCCAAAGCTTGCAAAATTATGAAAATTGAAACTCATATCTAAAATTTTGTTTTACCTAATATATAATTTTTCCATGGCGTTCCAAAATCAATAACAATCGGCTTTTCCCTAAAACCGTGCAAATTCATATGCAAATGAATTTGTTTAAATCAAACATATAATTCAAGCATATCATCATCCAAAGCATCAAAAAGACGAATTTAATCTTAAATCCGAAAACATATGATTGTAAAAACAAAATAAAGATGGAATAAATTATTATTCACCTTAAATATAATAAGGAATTTAAGATTTGTAGAAGATCGATTCCCCTAGCTTTGATCCTTAGCTTTGATTTAATTTTTCTTCTTCTTTTCCTTTGTTAATGGCCGACTTCTCTTAGGGTTTCATTTGCATTTTAGGTTTTTAGAATGAATGTGAAAAATGAGAAAGTGAAACGTGAATGGGAAAATGAAAACGTATAGCCATGTACAATACATCTATTTACTAATATGCCCATGTCTAAATTAATTAGCTTAAAACCATTTTAGCCCATTTATCTTTTTATTAAGCATAGCCTCAATTTTTATTTTCAAATTCATTCCCTTATCATTCTAATTCTTACATTATCATATTTGGTTTATCTCATTACATCTCCTGAACAATGTTATCAAAAATTAGGGATGCTACATCAGTGGCCACGATTGTGGCTCTGCTGGTATTCATAATGAGGAATGACACCATGGTCGTGAGTTGTCGAATAGCGACGAGGTGATGGAAATTTACATTTAAGCTCCTATCATATTATCATTTACATTTAAGCTCCAGTCATTGTGAATACCCATACTCCAGTAGGCTTGAATTTTTTCTAAATCAAAAACCTAAGTCCACCAAAGTATGGATCGTTGGGTTTGGTACCCTACAAATGAATAAATGCATATCAAAGCACCGTCTATATAAACTCACAATGGGATAGAAAAATATAATAAAACATATAGTTACTGACCAAGAGTGACACTCCAATATCTAATGTCCTTGTTTGTGTCGAGCATGCATAAGATAACTTGTCCTTCCATTGTTCTTGGCTTGAACCGGTACTTGTCCTTCTAAGCTGTCATATGGGTTGTAACGAGGAAGGGGTTAGAACAACATTCTGGCAACTGGTAAATTATGCACTTTATACATAACAATAATTTATGCCAATTGTCTTCCATTACATGTTATGTCTATTATTTTTACTTAGTTGTCTCAATCTCGTATGTGTACGATTTTCCCCATCTAACGTAGGTAGATAATAACTACTATATATACATATATACATCTAATTCCCAAATATACTTTTTAATTTGGAAAATAATTATTAGTTTGACCCATTTTACTGCAAAATGTCGGTAGTTTTGGAAACTTTATGTAATAAGATAACCAGTGTATTTTATTGTTGTTTTGTGTTCATGTCACATTATTGTGGATGATCGCATTTTTGTTTCTGTCGTTCGCGGCTTGTATGCAACGGGATATTGTGAAGAATGATGATTGAGGGGGATGCATGTGCATGAAAACGTGAGTGGATGGTGCATGATTGCTTGTGTGTGAATGTGTGCATGGGTCCGCGGGTGTCATGAAGTGTAGGCCGGACGAAGTCAAGGCATTGAGGTGAAGATGTTGGCTTGAAGATGGAGATGAAGAGGGAGGAGCAAGCACTTTGCTTATTTATGAAGTTGAGCTATTCGAATGTTGTATGTATGGAAGTACCAGCTGCATCAGGGATGGTATTTGGGCTTGCTGGGCTTTTTCATATGTTCAATGGGTGAGCATAACTTTATAAATTAAGTTTTTTTGATTTGTAAATTAAAATGTGTTAACTTGGAAAATGTTTAACTTCCCTATACGAATTATGATTAACCGACGGATTTTTGCATTGGGTTAGTATTGTCGAGAACAATGCTTTGACATAAATAATTATTGGTTATGGTGTAGTATAATCTAATGATAAGTTAATGCTGACTAGTTTTAATTGCGTCGATTTGGATAATTACATAATTTAATTAATTATACTTCATGATTGTTAACTATTTGGCCAAATAAACACCATACTATAAAGTAAATTGAATCGAGTAATTTAGGCACCTGTTTAGTTAAATTAAACATCGTTCCGCTAGTTAGATTAATTTGACACCCGTTTAGTAGAATAAATCACCATTCTGCTTATTTATAAATTTGGACATCCGATTATATGTTGTTATTTGATATGCCAATTTAACTAATATTGGTTAAGTGAGGTGGCCATGATGGGTAATTGTTGATTTATTTACATGGATGTTGGTTACATGTATACCAATAATTAACTTGGAATATTAAATTGAATGAAGGAATAGTAGCTTGCTGAAGTACAATTGTTATCGCTAAGCCTCTTTCCAAATTTAAAAAGTATATGGAATTAAATCATCTTCGAATTTTAAACAATTATAAATGTTTTATATAATTTTTTTTAGTAAAGTGTTTTATATATTAATTATTTTATTAACGATGTTATAAGTCGACTTATTTATATTCTAAATATTGTTTAAAATTATTAGATTATGTTTTAAGTAAAGTTTAGAGTTATTTTATACTTTAATCTTATTAAAAGTTATTTATAATAATTTGTTTTAAAGATAATTTATATTTTAAATTTAATTATTATATTAAACTTAAATAATTATTTAAGTTAACTAATTTACTTATATTTTAACATTAGTTATTTTATTTCAAACTTATTTGTTATATTATTAATATTTTAAAAGTTTATTTATTTATTACGATAATAATATTGATATAAAGTTATTATTATTATAATATTATTTTAAAGTTATCATGTTAATGTTGTTTTAAAAGTTAATTTATTAATATATTAACAAATGTTTAAAGTTATTCAAGTATATTTTTATATTTTTTAAAAGTTACTTAATGATATTTAAATATGGTTTAAAGATAATTAATTATTTATTTAAGATGTTTTTATATAATAATTTGTTTTATTTAAAGATGTTTTTAAATAATAAATTGTTTTGTAAAAGTTGTTTAAAAGCAATAAACTGTTTATTTAAAAAGGAGTCATTTTAAATGGAAAGACTTATATAAGGGTTTTATTAAATGAAAATAATTCATTAAAGGAATTTAAAAATTTGGAAAGATATTTTTGAAATCGGATGGAAGTTTGGTTTAATGGTAATTCAGATTTATAAAAGGAGTTATATAAATGATTTTGGGGATATATAAATAGAGTTTTATAAATAAACTTTAAGATGTATGAAAGAAATTTTATAAAGAGAATTGGAAATTTATAAAGGAGGTATTCATAAAATAAAAGGGATTTATAAAAAGGAAATAATGTCTTGGGTTATTAAAATCTCGGTTTTAATGACATTTGGGTTCGATCATTTTAATATGATTCTGAAATAAGAAATCTTTCTTAAATCATTTGTAAATGTACTTATATTTTATTTTATAAGTATGTGAAAAAGGTTTTCTAAGTTTCTAAAGCAATGGTTTGTGGATATACTTATACCAGTGAGATAAGTATATGAATATTTTGGTAAATATTTTGGAAAGAGATTTAACTAATCAAAGATTAACTTTAAAAGGCTTAGTGGTTTCTATGGGAAATGTAACTTCTATTTGGTTATTTGTTTTTTGATAGTTAAATAACCGACTAACAAATCTTGGCCTAAATATGTAATCCTTCTTAATTTTGGTGGTATGGAAATATTTCCTTACATAACACTGAAGGATTTTAACTCTGGAAATATCTAGGAGAAACATGTGGATTATATGATACAGTTACCATCAATTATGCTATACTATATGTATAAACTCATTTTGTTCTTCTAGGACAAATGATGAAGAGATCCATTCACATAAACGGTTAGGGGGTGATCCCACTCTTATATATTGTCTGATTATTTCCAAAAGAACCGGTATTGAGCATTCCGAAAATCTATCGATAGGTTTTGGAACATCCGATGAGCTGGGAAATGTACTTGTAAGAGATGACTGGAAACTGTAAACACTCCAAAGCATATTCGGGTTCTATGCTTGGAGGTGATTGGAGATCTGTTTTGAATGTTGGAATCCTAGTATGATTCCAAGACCCGTTGAGGTGTGGGAAATCCATATGTGATTCCGAGATCTTTGTGGATGTTGAAATCCATATGTGATTTCGAGACCTGTTAGGATATAGGAATCCTTGTGTGATTTCAAGAACTTTCTTGAGATGTGGGAATCAATATGTGGTTCCGAGGCCATTGTGGTATGGGATCCATGTGGATTCGGAGATCTGTTTAGATGGCGGTGCGTGAGCTGGAATGTCGGATATAGCCTCACCAGTGGTAATGACTAAAAATAGAGATAGAATGCATAGCCGGGGGTTTAGCTAACCCATGACGGTGTAGTCGTCTCCTTCCTAGAGTTACCTACAGTTGTTATGCTTGCGTGAAGCTATGCATTCCGCCTTATGTGCTCAGCTATGTATTTCCTATTGTGCATCACTAGGGATGTATTGTTGCTTCAAAAGGATAAGTTTGATCCTTGTGTAAGAGGACCATTTCAAAGTACTAAGGACACCTCCATGGAATCCTACACAATTAGCGACTGAGCCGTATTGGTTTTTGATTATACACGTGGTATTGTTGTGATTTATGCTCATGAGCATCACATCTACTTGATTATTATTGTTTTCACCCTTGGACATTATTATAATATCACTAGATTTTCTAATATAATTGTTTTGGTTATCGTAAGGTAAAAACCCATATGTGTTTATGCACGGCGTGGACTTACAAAATACCTTTGTTCTGAAAGGTTTATTTAAGCTTTGAGAATCCAATTGATTGTGTTTCTCATACTGGTTTTGCCAGACTGTCCCAGGCGTTGTTTTCCTTAATGCTTGGGCCATCCCAAGCATACTTTTCAGATTTAGCTAGATACTTTGGAGCTTTTAGGGGATAGGATAGATTCTCCAAGACGTATTCACATATCTTATATCTTTCTATCATTTTGTTGTTCTTGAGTTCTGTCTGTATTTATTAGCAATTATAAGGACAGTCTATTATAACTTTCCGAGGTTGAAATAGATCAGTGTACTCTAATGTTGCGTAAAGTAAAGATGATTTCTTTTTGTAAAAATCTTGTATATATTACATATCTTTCTCAACACGATGTGGGATTCTATTCTATCTTCTATTTCTTTTACCACAACATTCTGTCTTTTTAACACTTGGATATTTGGCATGTGAATACTGTGGATATATTATTGTCGATTTCTAAGAGTCGAAATGCTAGGTTGTTACACATGATAACACAGCTTAGGTTGAGCGAACACTTAGTCCTTGGTAGGGTAAACTCATTAGAGATATGGTTAGTAACACCCTAGCATACGTTGAGTGTGTGTATATATACGTGCGTGTATTTGTTATTTTCATAAAAATGTTTTATATTGTGTTATCTGATCTGTTAGGTCTAAATTTGGGGTTTCGATCGATGCGTCTGGCTAACGTTATCGATAGAGATTGCACAACACTTAAACAAGGCCAAATCGACATGGTATTGTTTCAAATTGGTTAAATGAGATAATCTTACCTTGGAATATATTTATATATAAAGAATAATTTTCAAAAATTTAACATAGTCATTTTCGATGTGTTTGGTTGTTAAGGAATGATTTTTATCATTTAGGATTAAGCTGGTCATGCTCGCCCTGTTCTAAGCATTGATTATTGTTTTTTGATCTATCTTGAATCTTCCTTTTTGAAATCTGGGTTGGAAAGATAGGAACTTTCAGAACATTAAAAAGAACACACTCTGAACTTAGTTTCACAATTTGACTATAAGGCGTTCACTTTTAATGTGGGGTTAAAATTTAATTTTAATAAAGGTTGTATATTAAAAGAAATTTAGTCCTTTGTCTCATTTTCAAGTTAACTCATATTTTACTTTGTTTTATAACATAAATTATAATTACATATCGCGTAGGTTATATAAATTTGCAAGATTAACGCAGTGCCCCGATGAGGGAACTGCCAAGGTAACCATACAAAATAGGTGACCAGTAGTAGCATAGACGCATGTGTAGATGTGTTGTTGAAGCTGAGGCAAAATTAAGAATGTGGATGTGAAAGAAAGCCTAGATGCAGTAGTTAGCTAAAGCCTGTCATTGAAGTTGCAAAGAAAGGAAGGAAGTCGCTGTAGTGTGATGAACTAGGAGGACATCAGTACGTAAGGCACGACGAATGACCAGTAGAAGCAAGCTATGATATGAGGAAAGTGTTGTAGTGCAATGAACTCTAGATACCACTAAAAGTTGTTGGAAAGTAGCTCAAGCGCCAGTCATACTATTCTGTGAGATTATATTTAAGCTCCCTTCTTGTTTGGTTTATAACTTGCTTTGCTAATTTAATGTAAATTGATTTTAGTTTCATTTTATCAGTTTAAATTACTTATTGCATTGTTTCGTATATATGCCTTATCTTGATGTTACTCATGAATATATTTAGTTGTTTAACTTTGTGTAGATAAAACTGAACCAATATCTTAACTCATTGTTAGTAGTTGAAGTTTCTCAACTAAAAGTCTGGGATAACATGTATCCATCATGAGGAATAAGGCATGATTTCCTTACTATATGCATGTTCATGACCACGTTTTCATTTCTTACCAGCAGACCAATTTATATCTCCATGATATGCCATGTAAGATACAATTTCCATATTATTTTCCTTAATATAATACTAATTATATGATAGTCCCTTTTTTGGGTATCTCCTGTGGTAGATTCTAGCCGATCAATTGTTGGTAAGTGGTGTGGTGATTCAAAAATAATATATTGTTGTTTAAATTTGTACTCGGTTCAATGGTTTTACAACCCATGAGTCCTATGTTTTGTGCAGCTATTTGGTAGAGGTTGAATTTTGCAGTTTTGATGATGGTGGTTGTTGTGAGGAGGTGGTGGAGGATGGTTTTGGAAGTGCACTGATTGCTGAAGTATTTGGATATCACTTAGAAGCCTGTATGAATCATCTGTATGAAGTCTGAAGAGGCAAAAATCATTCTTTCTTGGTATGCTAATGTTCTTACTATTGTTAATGTCAATAAGTATGGTCAATAAGGATGCTAATGCTCTTGCTAATGTTAATGTCAATAGTAATTCTCTTGTTATTCTTATGTATATTATACTTAATTACGCATGTAATTCATACATAATCAACACACGTAAATTATCAGGACATGTATGTAATTCTAACTGTTGACTGTTATACTCGTCTACAGTTAATTAGCATTTTCGAAGTGAAGAACAGCTGCATCAGAAAATTGTCAGTATTTTAGCCATGAACAAGGCTTTAACTATTATATATTATAATATTTTGTTTGTACTAGTTATGTAGACTTGTTTGTAAACGGTTGTGGTATGTGAGTTCGCTTATTTTGTCGAAATACTATTATTGAAATGATAATGGATATTATAATTGATTATGCGATTGACGTGTTTTTTCAATTATTTGAGTATGATGATTATCGATGTTGGTTTGAAAATGATAAATATATGACTGATTATCGGTTTTAATATGGCTATCATATATAAGTGATTGTCGGAAATGATACAAGCCATTAGCAGTAAATAACGACGTTTAAAATGTGTTGTACATCAATCAACAAGTTTTAGCGTTCCAAAGGTGCTACGGGAAAAGAATGTAATTTTGGTTGCATTTTGAAAACGCTGCAAAAAAAACTTTTGTAGGGTTTCAAAAATGCTATAGTATGTTTTCTTTTGGTAGCGTTTACTACAACACAACTAAAATTTTCGAACTTTTAGTTACATGTCCTGTTGCAGCGTTTACCAAAATGCTACTAACATTTTTGGTACCGTTTGTTCAACGCTACGAAATGACTTTTCTGGTGTAGTGATTCCATGATCTGTTTGGACGGCGGTGTTTGAGATGGAATGCTGGACATAACCTCATTAGCGATAATGACTAAAACTAGAGATAGGATGCATAGCGGGGGTTTAGCTAACCCATAATGGTGTAGTCGTCTCCTTTCTAAAGTTACCTATAATTATTATGCAAGCATGGAGCGATGCATTCGACCTTACGTGGCCAGCTTTGCATTTCCTATTGTACATCACTAGGGATGTATTGTTGCTTCAGATGGACAACTCTGATCCATGTCTAGGAGGACTATTCTCGAAGTACAAAGGGCACCTCCATGGAATCCTATACAATTAGCGAACGCCTCTTATCGGTTTTTGATTATATATCTAGTATTGTTGTGATGTATATTCATGGGCATCATAACTACTTGTTTATTATTATTATTATTACCCTTAGACATTATTATAATATCACTGGATTTTCTGATATGAATGTCTTGGTTATCGTAAGGTAAAAACCCATCCGTGTTTACGCGTGGCTTAGTTTTATGGAAAAGCTTTTGTTTTGAAAGGTTTATTTAAACATTAAGAATCCAATTGATTGTGTTTCTCACGCTAGTTTTACCGAACTGACCCCGATGTTGTCTTCCTATAATGCTTGGGTCAGCCCGTGTATATTTTCGAGATTTAGATGGACACTTTGGAGCTTTTAGGTTACGAGCTGGATTCTCAAGACGCATTAATGTATCATATATCTTCCCTATATTTTTTATTCTTGATTTCTGTTTGTATTTATCAGCAATTGTAAGGACAGGCTGTTATGACTATTCAGTATTGAAAATAGTTTAGTGTACTCTGATGTTGCGTATAAAGATGATTTCTTTTTGTAAAAAATCTTATATATATTATATATCTTCTCGTCACGATGTGAGATTCTATTTTGTCTTTTATTTCTTTCACCCCAAGAATCTATCATTCCTGCACTTGGATATTCGACGCAAGAATACCGTAGATTTATTAGTGTCAATTTATAAGAGTCGAAAAGGCGGGTCGTTACACTTTTCCTTTGACACTTTGACAAAGGCGAACTTCCTACTTGGGCATCCCTCACCTATATGCAAACGTATATAACTCCATGGATCCTTCAGTTGGATACGACCCACATAAGTGTAATATATACACAACTGCTGGTAACCCTTTGCGATGGGTTGACTTTTGTTATGTAATACTACTGACCTTGCATACCAACCATTTTAACGCTATGTCATTCCCATCTAAACTAAGTTATATACTGATTTTAATAATCCACACCCATCATAAATGCATACTTGGGTCTATCATACATATATACAGACACACACAGATATATATATATATATATATATATATATTCATACCGGTTTGATTATTATGCCTCCAACATTCAACTGTTAGCAATATTCCTTTATTTTTTTTCATATGCTTACTTCGTATTCCATTAGTATCAAGTTAATGTCATTTCCTGCTTTCGTTATAAGATCTAAATATCTTTTCTTGTTTAATTTTTATGGCTTATCAAATTTATATCTCTATTCCTTTTTACCCTTTCTACCCTCTCTTAATTAGTGAACTTTCCTTTCCCATTTTATTTCAATTATTACTTGCATACTATTTTAATGCTATTATTTGATTTTTGTCTTGCCTCTACTACATATATACTAATTCTTCGCTTAAACCATTATTATTATCACATTTACAATTCTTTAATTAATCCTTATGGATTTCTGCATTTTAATGTGTTGGAATTACATCTCCCTCATAAGGAAAGATTAACACTAAAATTTCTATGTCATATCCAAATGTAGAATTTGTGTTACATTTGGAATTACAAGGAATTAATTTTTTCATAGTTATCGAAATATACAGTACACAATACGGTAAATATCCACATTTCATACATCTCTTTTTTAGTCATATTCTTTGTTATTTCTAATGATACTATGAATTTGAACTTGATAATCTATAGATATTTACATTGCAACACTCTACTTTTAAATCCCAATGATTTATTGTGATAACTCTAATTTACATTTTTCATGCATACATCATTTAGATCTATAAATATGGAACCACCGCAAAATTTATAAAATTCAAGGACTACTACTGCCTAATACTTCCCAAATTCACATACATGCAATTTTAAAATTAAATTATCAATCATAGAATATGTAGGCATGATTTGTAAATTCATTACATGTATAAAATTTTAGCATACAACTCCAAGTTTACATTTAGGCATATAGAAACAGATTTACAAAGATATGAATCTAATATTATATAAAAATATATAATTTCTCGCTCACCTTTATAGTTTTTCAAATTTCCAGATCTAATCCTTATTATTCCATCTTGAGTCCCCATTTAAATATGTTTATCACAAGCATACATATATCTATCGGAAATATAAATCTAAGAAGAGATTTGGAGTTAATTTAAATTCGGATCTGGATTTATAATTATATTTTGGCTTTGATGATTTGATTCGACCCGTTCTTCACATCAATCATCCTCTGCTATTCTCCACTTGTATGTACATATATAAACTATAATTTTATTTAGAATTAAGAATTTGTGGATAGGAGAAAATGGTAGAGCTTCTTCATCGCTTTAGAAAATACGAGAGGAAAAATGAGGGGTTAGACCCGTATTTGTAGTGGTTCGAATCAATGCCGGCCGTTAGACTAAATTATTTTTAATCCAGATCGTTGGGCCATGTCAAATTTCACAATCGACGTACCAACCGGTCGACCAACCCAAATTAGGGGTCGACCTATCATTGATTTTTTCTTTAAATTAATATACATCGTTAACATTTGTTAATTTAATTCCTTTTCCACTCGTTTGAGATAATTATTTCTTTGTTAGTATTTAATTAAATCCTAAGCAACTGTTAATGTTAATTTATTTTATTTTCTTAAATACATTTATAATCATTTACGATCCAAAATATTCAAATTTTAATAACCTTTTCATTTATACTCCGATGGTAAAACTTTATGTATGAAAATTGATCAAAAAATCACCACGAACTCAATGATGCAAGTTTCACCGCCAAATTATGACGTTTATAAAAATTATATTTTGGTTACTATTTATAAATAGTTTTCTTTTAAATTAATTATCATTTAAATTATGGGGTGTTACGTTCTCCTCCCTTAAAAGAATTTCATCCTTGAAATTTCTCAAGGACTTAATCATGTAACACAACGTGCAACCATTCTAAACTAACCAATCAATTATTGTGGAATCAATTTTGCGACAAATAGTGTACAAGTGCACGACATATCACAACATATATGGCATGCATGCAGAATAATTCTCAATTGGCGCGTCTTATATGAATGCTTGTTTTAAAACATTTTTGAAAATATGATGCAAACAACCTATTTATATTGACAGTTCTATATGTATGCAAATTTTGAAAATCAAAATCTTTATTTTCACATTCAAAATTTTCCACACTTCTACAAGTAGAAATATAGTTCAACCAATTTTGCATCCAATACCTACCATCCAAAATCCTAGCACACAATTTCTAACATTCAAAGTTTTGAAAAATCTAGTTTTCTAAACCTGTATTCTTATGTCGGAAAAAGGGTTTAGATGAAGAATTCCGTATTTCCATCATTCTCTTGTGTACCCTTTACAATTGTACCTTGGAATGTCTTTTTTGCCCCAATCCGTTTATAACATTTCCAAGTGCAGTTTACATTAGGGAATTCAGTTTTAAAATTTTAAAATTTTAAAATAGAGTTATTTGAAACGTTTGGTTCTCCTATCAAAAAGATATGGAAAAGGAGATTTGATAGCTAAAATAGATTTTTCCCTTATCTCAAAGCATATCTTATTTTACTATCACTTCTTGTAACAACCCGCATATTTATCAATTGTATATCTAAATATTTTATTTAAATATTTTATCGTCCGTCGGATTTTGGTCCGAAAGGCTACTTTTTGCAAACAGTCGAATTAGGACTCGAGACCACTTCCATTGAGTTCAAAATGCCGTTTGCGACCTTTTTGAGTATAAGCTTCGATATGCTTGGAGTTACTAGAGTTTTGACCTTTTTCACTTTGGGTTTGGGTTTGGGTTCAGCCCACTAGCCAACTTAATACCCAAATCTGAACCACTTCTCCCCATTCACTCTCACTTCCTCCTCTTTTCAGTTCTAAAGAAAAAATGGTGGAAGAGAATGGGAAATAGAAATCCAAAGCCCTAGCTTTCCTTGCAAATCCAACTTCTTGCTCCAAATTCAAGAGAACCTATTGGTAAGCCTTCTCTTCATCTTCCCCAACTCATTATCTCTTGAATTTCAGAAATTCCTAAACCTAATTTGGGAAATGTTTCTCTTTTAAGCTTAGATTCAAGCTTCTTGTGTTGAGATTGAAGTGTGGTTGATCTTCCTTTGTCTTCAAGCTTCTTCTTCATTTGTTTGGGTTCAATGATGAGATTTTTATCTCACATATTTGTCTATAATTATCTTCGATTGTTAGGTATGAATTCCTAACACTTACTCTTGTGCAATTGATTTTGGTTTGGATTCATTTGGTGTATGTTCCAATTTTTGATGTTTTGAAATCAAAATCTATGAAAATCCTTTTATGGATATTTGGACATTGATATTTGAGGCGTATCGAAGAGCCGTTAAGGCTGGGTTGTCGCTAGACGTAAATCCTTAGTCGTCGTTGCTCGTCCGATCGCTTTCGGTATTTATTTCGGCCATTTTTGGTCTAGGTTCAGGGAATGCACTGAACCCCAGTTTCAGACGTCTGAAACGTTAGATTCAGACGTCTGAATATTATACTGGAAAGATTTGTATTCCCAGATTCAGACGTCTGAATTAGTTTGTTTTGGACCAGAAAGGAAATAGGCTAAAAATTGCCTATTTCAGACGTATGAAATATAGGGTTCAGACGTCTGAAATATACTCTGGAAAACTTTTGGTTTTCCAGATTCAGACGTCTGAATCCTTGATTTCAGACGTCTGAATCTGCAGTCTTTTGCCTATTTAGCTTGAATTTCCAACTTTAATCGATTCGTGATGATTCCCTTTTTGTTGTTATCATTTATTATTGACTTTGATGACTTTTTCTTCGTCATTTTTGGGAATATCCACTTCGATGGATTCCGTAATCGATTTCTTTGGATTTTATTCACATCTTCGAATGTGAATTTTGATGATTGATTGTTTCTACAATCATTTCTTACAAAGGTTTCAATACTAGTAGTAAATATCAAAACTCTTTCTTCAAATGATTTCAACACTATTTTATAACAAGGCTCATTTTCTCAAACCGATTTCCAATCTATTAGTATATACAAACATTTACCTCACTCGTATGAGAAATCAAATTAAACGACTTAGTAAAACAAGTGGTATGAAACGCTTGCGTTTACTTCGTCGGTTAATTCTTGGACTTGTTCGATTGAATCTCTTGTGACAATTTTCTAGTGGAGATCTACAATTTGTTCGTAAATATTTAAGTTAAGCTAGTGGTTATGGGACATGAAGCTAAGCTCATATATTTACTAGCTTACTATAATTGACACTTCTTGATGATCATGATGATCATTTTGTGATTTAGACTAGCAATGTGCGATGTCTCTTTGTCCACGTTGAGGACGATACTTCATTTTGTGGAGCTTCGGCTCATTTGGAGGAGCTTCGGCTCGTTTGGTGGAGCTTCGGCTTGTTTGGAGGAGCTTCGGCTCGTTTGGAGGAGCTTCGGCTCGTTTTGCGATACACGTGTTGGGAGTTTTCATGCTCCCGTTCTTGTGATAGGCCTCTTTCCCTTTTTATGATTTCTGGATTTCGTGTGTTGATTTCTGAAAATTTTATGCTTCACCTATTTTCGTGATTTCTATTGATAAGCTTTATCAATTTTTATGCATTGGTTAATTCGTGTGTCATTGACTTGTTATGAGTACAAATTTTGGGTATAATACCCTTTTTGGATCTTTGAGAAGATTCTTGTGATATTGATTAATCTCATGTTGATTTTCAATTACATACTTATTGTAGTATGCCATTATGGTTATCATATGTTTATGCCATATCTCTTATTCTATATCATGTCATCTGATATTTATAGCTAGACTGATCCGTTTATTATTTTCTTATTAGATAATACTCGGGTCAGACCGAGATGTTACAGATGCTTCTGTTTGACTTCTCTTCTGGGATTTGCTACTCTGACTTTTGGCTAACTACTTAGATTAGTAGTTTTTGTTGTATACATTTGAGATATCGACTCATAGTTGTGTACTTATTCTTTTGTCTAGCACATGTTGCTATTCTTTTGTCTAGCACATGTTGCTATTCTTTTATGTCATTGTGGATCTTTTGGACCACTACTCTGATGAACACTTTTATGTGTTATATATATTCATATCTATTTTTGCCATTGTGATATGAATTATCTGTGACCGATTTGTGTTATGTTTATTCTATATTTGTTTCCGAAGATTATATATAGCCACTGTAGTAGCTTTGAGTTTGTGTCGGTATGTCGGATTTCCTCTTGAGATGAAATGCATGTTATACTTTATCGGGCATATCGGTGCTCGCACAAAGCAATTACACGGATGGTCGCTCCTCAACAGCCTTATTCTCCGCGCTAGTTGATGGCACTACCCCGTAGTGTCCTTGGCTAGCGTGGGTATAGAGGTGGGGCGTCACACTTCTGCTGTATAGTAATACCTACTTACTTCCTAACCCATTGACTTCTTCCCTTTATTTAGCATGTTCCATTTCAAAAATAAAAACAATTCCTCATTTTCGACACAAAATCATTTTAAATTAAACTTGGAAAAATTTAAGATTTCATCGCCAGTTTTTTTCAAAACTTTTTGTAAAAAAGTATTTTATCTCTAAATCATGAATTTTGGATAAAACTTTCAAAAGTGTATATTCGTTTTCAAAACAATTTCTGCTGCATCCTATGCAGTTGTGATTTAGCTAATAATATAATACTACACGGTAAAATTTTCAATTTCAATAACTTTTTCATATATCATAAAATAACAACCAGCAAACATGTTCATTTATAAATTTCAGCTTTTAAAGTGTCAGGATAACGTCCCATGGTTTCGCAATAGCATTTTCGTGTTCTTCGCTCGTTGAAGTTTGCCTCCTGAAATTTTATTACCTTTTGGGACTTAACTTTACGTTTTCTAAATAGATAATTTAATAATTTTTCTAATTTATTTTATAAACTTTCTATCTTTTTTTCTATTTATTTTGTATTAGTTAAGTGTCCTTTATGTGATTTCCTTATTCATACTGTTTCCTATCACATATAGTGTTCAATCCAGAAAAAATAAAAAGAACATTTCTTATAATATCATACGCGTTTTATACAAAGAAGTAATTAATATTTACAACTCAGCATACCTAAAAGCGTAATTGCTAGAAGCTACCCTTCAACATCAACTAACATTAATGATTCCATGACCCAATCACTTCTTATTTAAATTAAATGGACCTTGCTTACTTGTCATTTTACTATAACCTATATGTCTCAAATTTTCTTTTTGGCTTTAGTAAATAAGGTCCACACATTTCATTTAGCTGTTACCACCAATCATATGCCAAACTGTGCATTTCCACATTATAGTGGACTAAGGAATACAAACTACGCACAATTTAAAAAACTTACCAAAAATTTTTGGCTCGACATAATAACTTTCCTACCTTACATCCATCCCTCTATAATATTGAGGCAACCAACGTCCTCCATGTGTGTGTGCCGTCTCATTACTCTTTATTACATCTTCTTTTAATCCAATTCTATTGATATTATTCTTAAATTTTTGGTATTTATTTTCTTTATCCTTGATCTTTCATGTGAGCATACTCTGCAACTCGTAGAAGTGTACCTTGAAACCATTCACCATTTCTTTGTGAGTTCTTCTTATGGCTTGCACACATGTCTAATAAAACATAGGTTCTCACAAATACTCCTTACACTCTATGGGGATTGCTTATTGCTACTCTATGAGCAATCATCGCTATTTTCTTCATAGCCTTTTCTTTTATCCCATCTTACCTAGGTAGTCATCTCCATCTACTCAATATCAAAATTTGAATTTTTTTTTGCCACTTCTTCTAAAGTTAAAACTTTATAATTTTAAAGTAGTTAGTTCTAAAACTTTTATCTTTCAAAGTATAAACTTGAAAACTTTTTATTAAATCCAAAAATAACTTGGTATCTTAACTTTTAAACTATAATTTAGGATTTTTTTAATTAAGCTTGTTCGGTAGTTCAAAATAAAATGTTAGCAATTTAATTCAGGAAGTTCCTTTCCTTTCAAAACCCTTTTCAACATCAAGGATTTTACTTCCTAAAATTGGGATTTTTACCTCAACTATTTATTAAGTTTTGTATTCCAAAAACTCAATTTTTATACAAAGTCATTTTTTCTTCAAAAATGCACTTTATAGTATATTTTATAACATCCTTTATAAATTTTACTGAAAACTGGAGTAGACAAGGACAACTCCATCCTATTATTTTTCTAATACCCATGCAACTTACACTTTCAACATTAGTAGAGGTTTTAAAAGTATATAAGAGAGGCTTTTAAAAGTTACGTGCAATCAATGCACTCAACTATGAAAATATCCATTTTCCTTTGCTTGGCCTTTAATTTCCTAAGTTTCTTTAAATTAGATTACTAGCATTATTTTTAATGTGATCTCCTAACGTTATTTCTAATTACTAACATTATTTTATAAAAAATTCTAATATTGTTTCTATTTATATAACTTTCCTCCCAATTAAATATCTCCATCGAGTGCGTTCGGCTACTGCTTTATTTTTAGATTTTTATTTTCTTTCCCATACTATTTACCCTATTAAAAACTTGTACCAATTCTTAAAACCTGTACCACTTCTATTGTTCACCCCTAAAAAGAATTTTACAACTTAAGAATTTCTTTCATCTTAGAAAAATAAATGAGCTATATATGCTTTACTATTTTTTTCGAAGGAATTAAATTTTTATTGAAGCCCATTTACTGGAACTTTCGATTTTGCAAATTTGTAATTCCTAGAATTTTTTTATTTTGATAGAGCTTTTTATTAATCAAAATATAGGTATTTTATTTTGTATATTTTTTTGAAAATTTAATATTACTTACCTTTTAAAATAGGTTTTCTACCTTTAAATAATTCCTTTAAAAATCATTTCTAATATATTATTTCTATATTTTTCTCAAAGCTTTGTATTAAAATCATTTCAACTTTTATATTTGATTATTTCTTATGGGATCAGACTCAGAGCATATTTTTATTTGACCCTTCTTTTGAACTTTTCTTCTTGTCTACTTACTTACTGACTTATCTCCTTTTATCCAAATATTAAAATCTGACTATCATCCTGGAGTGGTTGCTACATGCCTTCCTTCAGGAACTTACTCAATTTTTGCTTTCAGATATCCGCAATATATAGACTCTTACTTTTCCCTTATGTGGATCTAATATACATCATCGATTGCCAATCTTGTGGGGATCTACAACGATTTGGCTATCAAGGGCCAACTAGAGAGGTACGTACTATAAAACTTCAGGGACTTTTATGACAGCCCATTATCTCATACCATTCAAATCGACAATAATCCACAAATGTCAGACATGAATGATGCAAAATAACAAATTGTAAATAAATTTGGAGCAAATGAAATCAAATACACAGAATCACAGACACAGAAATACAAGAATAACTCGCAGCGGAATATAAAATACCATAGTAGTTCATGAAGCTACTATAACAAAGTCTCAAAACTAAATACATAATATCAGTTTGAAAACAACCTAATAGAAATCCCAAATACATAGAAGTTCACTAATACATGAGACAAACTAGAATAGATGAAACTGAAATAGATATATAAATGGCAGAATCTCCAGCAAAGACCAGCTCTAGAAAGAGAATCCAAAGCTGTGAATACTCAGGCTGACCCGAGCGTAAAGCAAAAGACAAAATACTCGAGTCTGGATATATATATTTATATAATGTAAACCAACTCAAGTGAACTGTAATAAAGACACAAGTAATTTAAAGAATGCTAGGGACCGTCCATCCTCTAAGGATCCGTTAAACTATTTACTATGTAGTAATATTGCGCTATTATAATAATATCTACTGTAAAATAAACTTTCTTTTAAATAGCATCGACGGGTTACCCATATATCCCCCAACACAATATAGTCCCAGTAGTCCATCCAGCATCAGCATATCTCCAGATCAGGAGACTACCTTAAATACCTCATGGGCTACAGAAGAAAAACAAACTCGTAGTAAAGGCTCGGTATGGTAGTGACAAGGCACACGAGGCAATGCCAGGGTAGATATAACAATTACGCTTCCGGGCTGGTGGTAACGCGTAGCAGCCACTACCGCCCACCTCGAGCCACACTCCCAAATCAAAGGTGCACACCAAATCAATTACAAAGTAATAGAATGGTATCGAAGAAGTGTGTTCGATCGGAGGAATGAACTCACTTGGCCCGTCGATCGCTCCTGTTTTAGCCACCTTAAGCCAACTCATAGGAGTCAGGTCCACGTTCATACCATAATAGGATCGTCGCCATCATCCTACTTCGTTCTGGAATCTCCACCACGTACACAGTTGTTAAAGTGGTTTCCAATATCAACAAAGAGTATGTCCATATCCGATCCCAGTCTCTTTAACAACCAATCGTCATTATAACCCGTGGTTATAAATTAATATGTTACTTATATTTCAAAATCACATATCATTTCAAAAATTCAAAAATCATTTCAAATCCATTTCAAAATATCAAATATCATATCTTTTCAAAACCTCATTCATTTTTATTCAAATTTAAAATACCATTTCAACTCACATTTCAAAATAGTTTATTTTCCAAACAAATACTCCATTTTAAATCATTTAAAATGAAGTCAGTATATTTAAAAATTCACATATTTAATTCTCAAAATTAAACCTTTTCAAAGTTCATTCATTCACTTAAATTTATTAAAACAATGAAAATTCAACTTTCGCAGCACTTAGAAAATGCTACAGAAAGTTATGTTTTAAAACAATTCATTTAACAAAAAAAACATTAAAAATGTTGTAATATGTTTAATTTAGTTTCAAATAAACTTTAGTTAAGTTCTGCAACTACAACACTTACAAATGCTATAATAGGTTTAATTTAGTTTCAAATAAACTTTAGTTCAGTCCAACAACTTACAATGTGTTGTGATATCCCTTAGTTCATTTAAGTCTTTTAGTTCATTTATGCCAACTACAACATTTACAAAATGCTGCAATATCCTTTACATTAAAAATAATAGCATTTCAAAAATGCCGTTAATTAAAATTCCAAATATTCAATATAATTTCGTAAACAATTAAATTTTTATTTAAATCATTTTTAACTTATAAAATCATATTCTTACAGTTTAAAATGATCATTTAAAATATCCTTTTAATTTATGATTTTATAAAGTGAAATTTCACAATTAAATATCAATTTTAATCATTCACTTATTAAATTCAATATACCATTTTCATAACATTTTCATACACTTATTCTTTAAATTTAATTTACCATTTTTGTAAGTTAAATTAAATTCCATTTTATTTATACAACTTAACTACTTCTCTTTAAATACAATTTCCATTTTATAAGTTAAGTTATAATTCAAATTACATTTTTCTCATTAATTTATTTAACTATTTTTAATTTATAAAAAAATAAATAAAATTTTATAAAATCATTTTAAATTCAAATTTTAAATCTATTTATCATTTGTTCTTACTTAATTTAAATTCCATTTATAACTAAATCATAATTTCCAAAATAACTTATATTTCAAATTTCTAACTTTACCCAAAATTTATTTTACTTATAAATTTTTAGAAAATCAATAATACTTTATAAAATCATTTTTAATTAAATTTAAATCAAAATATCATGATATTTACATTTCAAAAATACTTAAATTTTATTTTTTAGAAATATATATACTAACCACGGGCCTATATATCATTTTCTATCCTAGGTAAAGTGATACGGATAATATATCATTTCAATCTATTTACAAAGAAAACCGAGGTTCTATCATTTCAAACCCGCAGTCCCAAGTAAAATGAAATAATTAAAAATCGCTCAGGCCTATCATTGCAGCCCATACCGATTTTTCCCTGTTCTAAAGTCCGTTCGGGTATGTATTGTTTCAACCCATAGTGATTCTAATCTACAGGGTACTTGCAGTGTGATAAACTAGTATAAATAAACAGAATAACATTCTAAATAGTAACAGATGATATAACAAGTGTATAAATAGGGGTGAACATCATATGATCATAGCAATAGCAGTTATAACATGATGATATGGTTTACAGATTCAAATGCTATCAGTTTACTAGTTCTATAAGTATAAATTGTCTGGTGAGAATTACTCACCTCTACAAGCTGGAGATGACAACCAAATACACAAAACAGAGAAACACAAAGGCACGAAAGCATGACTACGAGTCGAGAATGGGAGAGCCAAAGTTATTTGTCTTGTTACATATTAAACAAAACAAGATATACAACTTGAATTTCAAACCAAATTTAAACATTAAACAAGTTAGAAATACATGCACAACAAATCACCAAATCCCTTGCACTTGCTTTCAACAACCTTACGCTTGGCCATAGGTTAGAAATACATGGCCAATGTGTGAATTTGGATCAGGTGTGGATTCAATAGGGTCGGCCATATCAAGGATATGAAGGAGTATAGGTGAATATGCATGCACAACATAAAACAAGGCAACCAAAGTGGGATTTTTATACATAAATGGTTCGGTCCTAAGCATATATAGGCAAGACCAGGTTTGGTGAGTTCAGGTATAGATGTGGCAAAGGTAGTAGGTTCAGGTATGGCTGGAGAAAGTGGTGCAAAGGTCGACCAAGATGATGTGGTGGAGTGGTGAAGTCATGAAGGTGATCGGCCATGGAGTTATCAAGTGGATGATGCAATATTTGGTGGAGTTTGTCAACAAGTGGTGAACGGCCATAGAAGAACAGTGGACTAGAGGAGGTGGAAGCGGGTTGTGGTGGTGGTGGAGGTGGCTATGGTGATGGAGGAGGAAGGGCCGAGCTATATAGGTGAAGCAATGCAAGAATAATACAAAACAAGGAAGAAAAAAGGTAGAAAGATTGAAATTTTTACCAAATTTTTGCTCAAGAGTGAAGGTCATATTTTTTTTTTTGGGTTTGAAAAACTTTTTGCGTGAGAAAAATGTGAGAGATATCGGCTGAAAGAAAGGTGATAAGGTCAGCAATTGAATGCATGTGTTGTTTGACATTGAGTAGACAAAGCGAAGGTGAAAAAGCAAGGGATATTAAAGGTCCAAAAACTCTTCAAATTTCTAATTTATTTTTGCATTTTAAAATACATACGAAAATGAATATAAATAAAATAAAAACACAAAAAAATAATGAATTAATAAAAATAAATAAATAAATTTTAGATAAATATAAATATATTAAGAAAATAGCTTAAAAATAAAACTAGGTTTAAAAATTGAAAATAAATACACTAAGCTTTGGAAAAATTCAAACATTACTTTAAAATATTTAAAAGATAAAATATATACATAACATAACCTATTACACATATATATACAATTTAGAATAAGATATGACAAATAAAAATATTATTTATATAAATTAAAATAAACAATATTGTTAAATAAATCAATTTACACATAATATTGTAAAAAGCATAACTTTCTCAATATGAATCTGATTTCAACGAAACAAAAAGCAGCATTCTTGAAATTTAATCTAATTTCATAATAAAAGATAAAATTCAAAAATTCAAATTTTAAATTTAAAAGTCAAAGTTTGACCAATTTGACCAAAAATACACTTTTTCGAAAAATATTATATTTATTCATGTTTGGACTTATAATTCACATAAAAATCAAAATTTATATTTAAAATAACAAATTATTCATTTTAAATAAATAAAATAAAGTTTTAACCAGGAAATGTAATCTAACATAATGAAATATACAATAAAATAATTACAAAATATAGGGTTATTACACCCTCTCCCACTCAAAACTTTTCATCCCTGAAAAGGAACGAGGTACGAGAAAGCACATAAAAGGATAGAAAAATTGAATGACCAAGGAAAAAGAGAAAGAAAGATTTTCATTGATCGCAGTGATCCTGATTTGATCAACAGAAATCTCATTACTAGAAACTATATGTCCAAGGAATCGGACTTCATCTTTCCATAAATGGCATTTAGAAAATTTATTAAGCACAACATGAAAAACAAGATTCATCAAATCAACAAAGGAAACAGGAGCATTAGTCAAACCAAAAGGCATGACTAATTATTCATAAAACCCATTCTCAGAGTTCCAGGAATAAGATCAATACGGAAATCAATTTCCCGCTTGGGAGGTAAAGCAATGACTTCACTAATTACATCGGGATAGAATCTGACTACATGAGTCAATAAAGATCACTACTAAGGAAATAATCAGAATAGAAAAATTACACATGCTTACAAATCCTATTAAGGTTTGCGGATCCCCAATTGGATTTGAAACACATAAAGGCATAGAAGCAAACTCAGGAGAAAAGAGATACTCAAACTTATCATACAAACCAACAGAAATAAAACTATGGAAAACTCCAATATCAAATAAACATGAACATGATACAGAAATAAAGAAAGGTTGCGCTGAAGAGTACCTTGATCATCACTAGGAATAGGAGCAGGTGGAGGAACTAGAGAAGATGTAGTTGAGACAGCAAATATACCAAAAGGCGTACCCTTTTGCTGGATAGGGTAATCCTTCTTAAAATAACCAGGCTAAAGACAGATATGGCAGAGATCACGCCTCGCCAAATGAGCAGGTGGAGGGACAGCAACACCAGATAAGGTAGGATAGCTATTGGCATAGTGTCCCTTCTGATCACATCTAAAACAGGTGATAATAGAAAGATCAACAGGCTGCCTTTGAGAAGGAGAAGATGAGAAGATCCCAAAGCCGCATTCTTGAGGCAATTCTGCTTCTGCTGCTGAAAATTAGGCTTTCTCTTCCTAGAATTGGCGGAGGAAGACTGAGACGAAGGAGCACCAAAAGCAACAGGACCCTTAGAAGTAGAGTTCTCACAATGGATAGCCATGTCCATAAGCTGGGTGAAAGTGCCATGAACATAAGCAATGAGACAACTATATTTCTCAGGGCGAGCACCAACAATGAACTTCTCATTCTTCTTTAGAGGAGTATCAATTAGGCTAGGACCGAACTTGGAAAGTTCGTTGAACTTCCTCTCATACTCAGCAAAAGACATGGTACCCTGCTTGAGATCCATAAATTCACGATAAAGCTGAGATTTCCCGGCTTCGGGCATCCATTTTGCCACAAAAGCCTCCCAGGAAAGAGATATAGAACAAACTTAGAAAAGGCACGAAGAAGATAGAAAAACAGAATTGAAGGAAACACGAGAAGATACCTAAACTACTCCCAAGTAATATCATCCTCGACGGTGTTAGCCGTATCAGACTTCCACCATTCTAAGGCAGCCTCATGCAACTGCCAAGCTGCTAACTGATGCTTCTGGGCATCAGTAATCTCAAGACCAGTAAATATCGTCTCTAGACTCCACAACCACTGCTGAGCCTCAATGATGCTCTCTAAACCGGTGAATGAGATTCTACTAAGCTGAGTGAATTCCTTAAAGAGAACAGTGAATCTAATAGGAGCAATGAGTTGAGGAGTTGGGGAAATACCACGACCCGTACCTCTGGCATTTCCTCGATTCATCCTGAAAAGATCAAGAATGAATTTAGGACAAGATATAGAGATGACAAAGATAAGATAAGATAAGATAAATTCACTTGGATGAATATCCCAAAGAAAGAAAAATCTAACAAGGTAGATATGAAAGGAAGCACATTAGAAAACATTGAAAATCTTTTAAAAAAAGAAATTTTTTATATCAAAATAATCTTTGAAAAATCCTTTTAAAATCATTTTATACTTTGAAAATACGTTCTCTCATAAAGATATGATTCTGAGATTGATTTCACTCATTTTAGTGTATTTCTACCTTATCTCTAATGAATTTTTGCTCCGCAGGCAATGGTTTGCCAAAAACCAAAGCTCTGATACCAAATGTGACAGGCCGCGCCAGTGGGGTAACGCCCGCCATAGCATATATTGGTACCTTTGTTCTACCTTTACAGCCAGTCTTTCGACTGCACCACCAACTCCCGCAGGCACATGCAGGAGTAAGAGTCATCCGTTCGCTACCAAACCAGGAAGCGAGAACGCCCTATCATGTTGCACCCTCCAAGTGCAATGACAAACACAGATGTCGGACTTGAAAGGTGCAAAATAACAGATTGTAAATAAATTTAGAGCAAATGAAATCAAATACACAGAATCACAGACACAGAAATATCAGAATAGCTCGCAGCGGAATATAAAATACCATAGTAGTTTATGAAGCTACTATAACAAAGTCTCAAAACCAAATACATAATATAGGTCTGGAAACAACATAATAGAAATCCCAAATACATAGAAGTTCACTAATACTTGAGACAAACTAGAATAGCTGAAACTGAAATAGATATATAATAGATAGGCAGAATCTCCAGTAAAGACCAGCTCCAGAAAGGGAATCCAAAGCTGTGAATACTCAGGCTGACCCGAGCGTAAAGCAAAACAGAAAACACTCGAGTCGGACATATATATTTATATAATGTAAACCAACTCAAGTGAATTGTAATAAAGATACAACTAACTTAAAGGATGCCTGGGGCCGCCCATCCTCTAAGGATCCGTTAAACTATTTACTGTGTAGTAATATTGCGCTATTATAATAGTGTCTACAGCAAAATAAACTTACTTTTAGATAGCGTAGGAAGGGTTATCCATATAGCCCCCAACACATAATAGTCTCAGTAGTCCATCCAGTATCATCATATCTCCAGATCGGGAGACTACCCTAAATACTCCATAGGCTACGGGACGAAAACAAACTCATAGTAAAGGCTCGGTATGGTAGGTGACATGACACACGAGGCAATGCCAGGGTAGATATACCAATTACACTTCCGGGCTGGTGGTAACGCGTAGCAGCCACTACCGGCCACCTCGAGCCACACTCCCAAATCAAAGGTGCGTACCAAATCAATCACAAAGTAATAGAATGGTACCGAAGAAGTGTGTCCGATCGGAGCAATGACCTCACTTGGCCTGTCGATCGCTCCTGTTTTAGCCACCTTAAGCCAACTCATGAGAGTCGGGTCCATGTTCATACCATACTAGGATCGTTGCCACCATCCTACTTCATTCTGGAATCTCCACCATGTACACAGTTGTTAAAGTGGTTTTGGGTATCGATAGAGAGTATGTCCATATCCAATCCCAGTTTCTTTAACAACCAATCGTTATTATAACCTGTGGTTATAATTTAAAAATGGTATTTATATTTCAAAATCAAATATCATTTTGAAAATTCAAAAATCATTTCAAATCCATTTCAAAATATCAAAATATCATATCTTTTCAAAACCTTATTCATTTTTATTTAAATTTAAAATACCATTTCAACTCACATTTCAAAATAGTTTATTTTTCAAACAAATACTCCATTTTAAATCATTTAAAATGAAGTCATTGTATTTAAAAATTCACATACTTAATTCTCAAAAATAAATCTTTTCAAAGTTCATTCAGTCACTTAAATTTATTAAAACAATGAAAATTCAACTTTCACAGCACTTAGAAAATGCTACGGAAAGTTATGTTTTAAAACAACTCATTTAACAAAAGACAGCATTAAAAATGCTGTAATAGGTTTAATTTAGTTTCAAATAAACTTTATTTAAGTTCAGCAACTACAACACTTACAAATGCTATAATAGGTTTATTTTAGTTTCAAATGAACTTTAGTTAAGTCCAGCAACTATAGCATTTACAAAGTGCTATAATAGCCCTAGGTTCATTTAAGTCTTTTAGTTCATTTATATCAACTACAGCATTTACAAAATGTTGTAATATCCTTTACATTAAAAATAATAGCATTTCAAAAATGCTGTTAATTAAAATTCCAAATATTCAATATAATTTCATAAATAATTAAATTTTTATTTAAATCATCTTTAACTTATAAAATCATATTCTCATAGTTTAAAATGGTCATTTAAGATACCCTTTCAATTTATGATTTTATAAAGTGAAATTTCACAATTAAATATCAATTTTAATAATTCAGACATTAAATTCAATATACCATTTTCATAACATTTTCACACACTTATTGCTTAAATTTAATTTACCATTTTTATAAGATAAATTAAATGCCATTTTATTTATATAACTTAACTTCTTCTCTTTAAATACAATTTCCATTTTATAAGTTAAGTTATAATTCAAATTACATTTTTCTCATTCATTTATTTAACTATTTTTAATTTATAGAAGAAAAAAATAACATTTTATAAAATCATTTTAAATTCAAATTTTAAATCTATTTATCATTTGTTCTTACTTAATTTAAATTCCATTTATAACCAAATCATAATTTCCAAAATAACTTATATTTCAAATTTCTAACTTTAGCCTAAATTTATTTTACTTATAAATTTTTAGAAAATCAATAATGCTTTATAAAATCATTTTTAATTAAATTTAAATCAAAATATGATAATATTTACATTTCAAAAGTACTTTAATTTTTTTTAGAAAGATATATACTAACCACGGGCCAGTATATCATTTTCTATCCTAGGTATAGTGATACGGATAATATATCATTTCAATCCATAATTTACAAAGAAAACCCAGGTTCTATCATTTCAAAACCACAGTCCCAAGTAAAATGAAATAATTAAAAATCGCTCAGGCCTATCATTTCAGCCCATAACAATTTTTCCCTATTCTAAAGTCTGCCTGGGTATGTATTATTTCAACCCATAGTGATTCTAATCTACAGGGTACTTGCAGTGTGATAAACTAATATAAATAAACAGAATAACATTATAAATAGTAATAGATGACATAACAGGTGTATAAATAGGGGTGAACATCATATGATCATAGCAATAGCAGTTATAACATGATGATACGGTTCACAGATTCAAATGCTATCAGTTTACTAGTTATATAAGTGTAAATTGTCTGGTGAGAATTACTCACCTCTACATGCTAGAGATGACAACCAAATATACAAAACAGAGATCCATAAAGGCACGAAAGCACGACTACGAGTCGAGTGTGGGAGAGCCAAAGCTATTTGTCTTGTCACATATCAAACAAAACAAGATATACAACTTGAATTTCAAACCAAATTTAAACATTAAACAAGTTAGAAATACATGCACAACAAATCACCAAATCCCTTGCACTTGTTCAACAACCTTACGCTCGGCCATAGGTTAGAAATACACGGCCAATATGCGAATTTGGATCAGGCGTGGGTTCAATAGGTTTGGCCATATCATGGATATGAAGGAGTATAGGTGAATATGCATGCACAACACAAAACAAGGCAACCAAAGTGGGATATCTATACATAAATGGTTCGGCCCTAAGCATATATAGGCACGGCCAGGTTTGGTGAGTTCAGGTATAGATGTGGAAGAGGTAGTAGGTTCAGGTATGGCTGGAGAAAGTGAAAGAGGAGGCTAAGCGGTAGGATCGTGTAATATGGAATAATGAAATAGTCTAGGTAGATAAAGTAGGTAAATGCAAGGAGACACCAGGATTTTATACTGGTTCGGACTTCTCGTCCTACGTCCAGTCCCTAAGCTTCACTTAGGAATTTCACTAACTAACACCCTCACTTCACCCGGAGGAATAGGTTTACAACTTACCCGAACAACCGAACGGGATTTCTTGCCTCAACTACCGAAGAGGACTTCAACTCAATTACTAAAATACAATATTTGACTTGTTGTGTTCTTGTCAACACTAATGAGTCTAATGTAGTACAATATTCCTATAATCTTATCCTCGAGAATATGCAATGTGTTTGTGAAGATTTAGGAAATGTGAATTGCTATGAATCAAAAGAATGTTATAAACAAAAACAATGATTCAAGCAATAGATTAGTGAATGCTTTGAGAATATCTAGAAAATATGAACAAGAGAATAGTTAGATTAAAGCAAGAGAATTCGGTGAATTAAATGATGTTAGAATCATGTATATATACTTGTAGAAGAGGTGCATAAGTTGTCAAGAGTTGCAAACAAGAGATGCTTCCATTTCCATTGATGAATGGTTGCAACTCTTGGGAAGAAGAAGGTGTCTTTTCAGAGAAAATTCGCAGGTTTAAATTCAGTCGACTGAGCAGGAGATTCAGTCGACTGAAAATGTGAAGAAAAATTTTCAAGAATAATTTCAGTCGACTGCACATGTAATTCAGTCAACTGAAACTGTGCAATTTTGTATATGTGTACAGTTTCAGTCGACTGGCCATGTCTGTTCAGTCGACCGAAGTGTAAAAGTATGCACAGTGAACATGTGAATGAAGTTTTTATGAATGTGTTCTAATGTTCATGCAAATCTCTTGATGATAGATTTTAACAAATAATCTAGACTAAGACACATAGAAAATCATACTAATGTTTATACTTTGGTCTTCATCTAACTTCTTCTAGCTTGTGCATTCTCTTCCTATTAGTTGAAGCTCATTGTCATTGATCAAAATCTTCGTGTATCAACATTCTCCCCCTTTTTGATTGATGACAATACTATTCTAGAGATGTATATACTTACTTTCTCCCCCTGAATGTGTGCACTATCTTTTCTACAAAACAAAGTTAGTACCATAGATTTTCTCCCCCTTTGTCATCGACAAAAAGGAAGAACTAACAGCAGTAATAATATATCAAAACAATCACTAAATCATAGAGAATATAAGCATGAATTAGGAGAAATAAAAATGTTATGACAGACAAGCATAAAATGGCTATTTATACAAGCCATTAGAAAGTTTAAAAACAGACATCAAAACAACAAAAAAATCACTCATCCTTATCCCAGTCATATGAACCTTCCCTTTCAGTTGGTTTACGTATGACGGGTCCTCCTATTGGTGGTCTAGGTGCTCTTCCTCCTTGGCTACAACTAGCTCCGCTTGCGCTGCTACTTGTATGGTCTTCGGATGTCGTCCATGTAAACGTGGGTGTCGGACGTTTCCCTCGAGATGTTGAAGCAGTAGTGGTGCTTGAGCACGAGATTGCATCCCAAAGCTTGTTGAAGAATCCTTTGATTTTATCAAGCTTATGATCTACCTTTTTAAGACGAGTGTCAAGAATTTGTTGATTTCTTGACAATATCCCCAAGGATTGGTTAGTAGTGAAGCTTGGGTCAACAAGACGAATTTCATCATCTTGCTCGAGATGTTCTTCGTGGCGAGGTTGAGGAGGTTGTTGTTGTTGTTGTTGTTGTTGTTGTTGTTGTTGTTGTTGTTGTTGTTCTTGATGCCTTGCTTCCCATTCGACAAGTGATATTATGCGAGGAGGTCGAGATGGGAGTTGCATTAGGCTTATGGTCCGATGGTTAATCTGATGGACCATTGTATTCTCTGATTCAGGTAATGGCGTATCGACATTTAGGAGAAGTCGCATGATGTACTCTCCAAAGTAAATAGTGCGCATTTTGCCATTGTTGAAAGTGAGAAACTCATCAAGAATAAGCTGTACCCAATTAACTTGTATATTGCCAAAAATAGCATATAAAGCTAGATATTTATTTGGGTAGACAATTTCGTATGAGACCGTGCGAGGAGTAATTGTTCTCATTAGGGCTTTATGGAGGATTCTTGCCATAGGTCGAAGGTAGGTGGACTTAAGATCCGTAAAGTTGATGTTATCATCCATAAATCGATGGTTGATGTTGTCACGAATGTGTGGATTGAATTATATCTCCTCGAGCTTTCTTCCAACATTTGGGGACTCTAAAATGTGTGCTATTCTTTCCAAGGAGAACCAAACTTTCTTTCCACACACCATACTCCAAACACTATTGTTTGGATTTCTTGGAGTTTGGTGTCCAAGATTAAGATTAGCAGAAAATAATTTTACCATTACATGATTAATGGCATGATCATTTAACGCTTGAAGATTGTAGGTTTGAAAGCTTTGAAAATCAACGAAAGAATGCTCAAAAATTCGAGAATTCTTCATCTCGTTCCATCGAGTGACAGCGGTTCCATCATAAAGCCGTTGTGCTATTTGAGCATCAATTGGCTCGGAGGATGAAGAAGATGAGGCTCTTGATCTTTTTGGTGCCATTTTGGTGAGAATTGATTTGATTTTGAGGAATTTGAGAGATAGGGTTTCGAAATTAATTTGGGGAAGAAGGTTTGTAGGAGGTAAAAGTGAATTGGTAGGGTAAAATCTGGTGGTTAAAAGGGGAAATTCTGCCTGGGAAGCAGCGTTCAGTCGACTGAATGTTCTATTTAGTCGACTGAATCAAAGGCCGAAGCATTCTATGATAGATTCAGTTTTTAAAATGTGTTGTCTATAAATTATATAATGTAGCATATAACATTTCCCAAAAATATTTGATATGTTCATTCAGTCGACTGAACAGATTGTTTTAGTCGACTGAAATGAGTGAATATTTCAAATGCATCTCTAATTGATATCTTTAAAGGATATTATACCTAATTCTCGTCGAAGTTTTATAAAGGAGTTTTCTAATAGAGGTTTAGTAAATATATCGGCAACTTGATTTTCGGTAGAAATATGTTCTAAATTAATTATTCCTTTTTCGATATTGTCACGTAAAAAATGGTGACGAATATCTATATGTTTTGTACGAGAGTGATTAACCGGATTTTTAGATAAGTTTATTGTACTTGTATTATCACAATATATTGTAGAATTTGTTAAATTTATATTAAAATCTTTAAGTGTTTGTTGCATGTATATAACTTGAGTGCAAGCTAAAGCAGCTGATATATACTCTGTTTCGCATGTGGAGAGCGAGACACAATTTTATTTCTTACTAAACCAAGATACAAGTGATTTTCCAATGAAATGGCAAATACCACTTGTACTTTTTCTATCCGTTCGGGATCCACCAAAATCAGCATCACTGAATGACACTAACTCAAACGAACATTCCTTTGGATAGAAAAGACCGAAATCTTTAGTTTGGTTAAGATATCGCATTATTCGTTTTACTGCTCTTAAGTGTGAATCTTTAGGATCGGATTGAAAACGTGCACATAAACAAACACTAATCATTATGTCAGGTCTACTAGCGGTTAAATAGAGCAAAGAACCTATCATACTTCTAAACAATTTTTGATCTACACTTTTTCCATTTTCATCTCGATCGACATGTGTAGTGGTACTCATAGGAGTAGGTTTAGCAGAAGTGTTTTCCATACCAAATCGTTTTATTAAATTATCACAATATTTTTCTTGGTTTATAAAAATTCCATTTGTTAATTGTTTGATTTGAAGTCCGAGAAAATATGATAGTTCTCCCATATGAGACATTTCGAACTCATTAGTCATTATATCTGAAAATTCTTTACACAAATTTTCATTTGTTGAACCAAAAATAATATCATCTACATATATTTGAATTATTAAAATATCTTTGGCAGTATTTTTAATAAAAAGTGTTTGATCTACTTTTTCAGTTTAAAATCCTGAGTTTAATAAATAACTTTTAAGTCTTTCATACCAAGCACGAGGAGCTTGTTTAAGACCATATAGTGCTTTCTTTAATTTAAATACATGATCCGGATATTTTTCATGTATAAATAACGGAGGTTGTTCTACATATACATTTTCTTTAATAAAACCATTCAAAAATGCACTTTTAACATCCATTTGATAAAGTTTAAAATTGTGAAAACAAGCAAAGGCTAATAATATACGTATTGCTTCCAATCTTGCAACGGGAGCAAATGTTTCTTCGAAATCAATACCTTCTTCTTGATTATACCCTTGTGCTACTAATCTTGCTTTATTCCTTGTTATATTACCTTGTTCATGTACTTTATTTTTGTAAATCCATTTTGTTCCAATTACTGATTGATTATTAGGACGGGGAACTAATTCCCAAACATTGTTACGTTCAAATTGATTTAATTCTTCTTGCATTGCGATAATCCAATAATCATCTGTTGATGCTTCTTTTGGATTTTTAGGTTCTATAGATGAAATGAAAGCTACATGACCCATTTGATTTAGTTGATTTCTTGTTATAACTTGAGAATTTATTTCTCCTATTATATTTTGAGTTGGATGATCTCGTAATATTCTAGGAGGAGATCTTAGTTCTTTATTATTTTCAAGGTTTATTTCTTCTATATTTATCAATTCTTCATCATCTTTTATATTTACATTTTTATTAAAATTTTCATCAAAATATATATGCAAAGTTTCTACAATTAAGTTTGTTCGTTTATTAAATACTCGATATGCTTTACTTCGTTCAGAATATCCTACAAAAATTCCTTCATCAGCTTTTGAATCGAATTTTCCTAGTTGATCTTTTGTATTTAAAATAAAACATTTTGATCCAAATATTTTAAAATAAGATATATTTGGTTTTTTATTATTGAATAGTTCATAAGAAGTATTTTTAGCTAAAGGTCTAATTGAAATTCTATTTAATACATAACATGGAGTAGCAACGACTTCTGCCCAAAAATGTTTTGGTAGAGAACACCCTTTAACAATGTTCTTGCGCATTCTTGTAATGTTCTATTCTTTCTTTCTACAACTCCATTTTGTTGAGGAGTTCTAGGAAAAGAAAAATTATGATTAATTCCTTTCTTTTTACAAAACGTTTCAAAAACTTCATTTTCGAATTCGCCTCCATGATCACTTCGAATATTTTTAATTTTCAAATCTTTAATGTTTTGAATTCTTTTGACAAATGTTTTAAAATGCTCAAAAGTGTCGCTTTTGTTTTTCATAAAAATAGTCCATGTATATCTTGAAAAATCATCAACAATTACAAATACGTATCGACTATGATTAATGGATTGAACTTGTGTTGGTACGAATAAATCCATATGTAGTAATTCTAATGGTTTTAAAGTTGAAATATTTTTCTTAGATTTAAAAGATGATTTCGTTAATTTTCCTTTTTGGCAATCATCACAAAAATTATTTATTTTAAAATTTATTTTGGGTAATCCTCTTACTAATTCATTTTTAGAAAGTTTTCTAATAGTTTTAAAATTTATATGACAAAATCTTTTGTGCCATAAACAAGGATCATTATCTTTGGCAAGTAAACACATACTTGAGTTATGATTAATATTCATATTTAAAACATAAATATTTCTATCTCTATTTCCTTCAAAAATAAGATTTTGGTTTTGATCAAAAATACTACATTTATTAGTCGAGAAAGTTATTTTAAAACCTTTGTCACACAGTTGACTTATGCTAAGTAGATTATGTTTTAAATTTTCAACTAATGAAACATTTTTTATAAAAGGTAAATTTGATGTACCGTAATTGTTCACATCTCCTTTGCCAATGATATAGCCTTTTGAATTGTCTCCGAAGGTAACCGAGCCACCATCAAAGTATGTGATGTTTGTAAGCATATCTTTGTCTCCGGTCATGTGTTTTGAACAACCACTGTCTAATATCCATTTCTTCTTTTTAAGTGGGACCTGAAAAATAGATATGAAATTATCGGTACCCACTTTTTAATAGGGTCCTAAGAAGTTAGAGTTTTAGGAAACCAGACCCAATTTGGTTTAGTGTCCTTTTTATAAATATAGTTTTTATTATGATGAACATTATCCATAAATGTTTTAATATATTTATTTCTTATTAATACATTGTTAGTTTTTGGTACCCAAATTGTAACTACCTTGTTTTCTACTTTCGTTTTAATAGGTTTCTTTATTAATATTTGTTGTTTTGAATCCATATTCCACTTAAAATGTGTATTTTTCTTTTTAGGAATTTTTTACTCCTTTTTATATCCTAATCCGTGTTTACTTTAAGTGGATTGAGAATTTTCTAAAATCTTAGATAAATTTTCTCTTCCTTTGTTGAAGTTAGAAACATTTTTTGTGATGTTATCTAATCTAGCTTGAAGACTATTATTTTCTAACTCAACTTGTCTAATCTTAGTTTTTAACTCATGATTTTCAGAAACAATCATACCATTCTTTATCTTTTGAGTTTCAATTTCTTGACTTAAAAGTGATAATTGAGTTTCTGAATTTGAATAAGATCCTTGAACCTTTTCAAGTTCTTCTTCAAGAATTTTCTTTTCATCATTTAACTTATCTCTTTCAAATTCAGCTTTGTTTTGATTTTCACGAGTTTCTTTGAGTTTCTTTTTAAGAGTTTTTATTGTGTTCAAAAGTTCGGTGTTTACTTCAATTAAATCGTCGTAAGTTAAATTATTTACCTCAGATTCTTGAGCCATGAAGCATACATTTGCCTGTTCATTATCGCTATCACTATCATTTTCGGATGATGATGAATCTGAATCGTCCCATGTTACAGAAAATGCCTTCTTTTTGAATTTATCCTTCTTGTTTTTGAAGTTTTTCTGATTTTCCTTCATTTGTTCTTGACAATCTTTTTGCATATGTCCTTTCTTATGACAATTGAAGCATTCTATATTTGAGGATGATGGTTTGTTCAAGACATTCTTTTTGAATCCGTTTTTGTTTCCTTTTCTATACTTTAGGAATTTCTTGAAATTTTTGGCTATAAATGCTAGATCCTCATCTTCAGACTCTGATTCTTCCTTTTTCGCATGAAAAGCAATATTCTTTCTTTCTTGAGCTTGATCCTTTTTAGCTTGCATATTTACTTCATACGACATAAGATTTCCAATCAATTCTTCTGGTTTCATTGTAGATAAATCATTTGCTTCCTCGATTGCTAGTACTTTTCTCTCCCATTCATTAGTGAGTGAATTTAGAACTTTAGACACAATGTCAAAGTCCGTGTATCTTTCTCCTAGTGCGATTAGAGCATGATGAATGTCTTGAAATCTTGAGTACATGTCATTGATGGATTCATTTTGTCGCATTCTAAGGTTTTGGAATTGATTCTTCAGCATGGATATCTTTGTTTGTTTAACCTTGTTTGTGCCTTCATGTATGACTTTAAGAGTTTCCCATATCTGATATGCAGTAGTACATATGCTAACACGGTTGAATTCATTTCTATCCAGGGCGCAAAATAGCATATTCATAGCTTTGGCATTTGCACTTGCTTCATTCTTTTGAATTTGTGTCCATGTAGGATAATCGGTTGTAGGTACAACGAACTCTGCTCGAGTAGCATTCCAGGCTTCGAAACTTGTTGCTTGCATATAAATCCTCATCCTTGTAGCCCAATAGTTATAGTTTAGTCCATTAAATAGAGGAGGTCTTTGGGTGGATTGTCCTTCTGCAAATGTAGAACTATAGGCAGATGTTGTGCTTGTACTTGCGTTATTTTCCATATTATCAATATGTCTAATAACGTTGTTATGGTTATAGGATGACCTTGCTCTGATACCAATTGAAAGAGGAGGCTAAGCGGTAGGATCGTGTAATATGGAATAATGAAATAGTCTAGGTAGATAAAGTAGGTAAATGCAAGGAGACACCAGGATTTTATACTGGTTCGGACCTCTCGTCCTACGTCCAGTCCCTAAGCTTCACTTAGGAATTTCACTAACTAACACCCTCACTTCACCTGGAGGAATAGGTTTACAACTTACCCGAACAACCGAACGGGATTTCTTGCCTCAACTACCGAAGAGGACTTCAACTCAATTACTAAAATACAATATTTGACTTGTTGTGTTCTTGTCAACACTAATGAGTCTAATGTAGTACAATATTCCTATAATCTTATCCTCGAGAATATGCAATGTGTTTGTGAAGATTTGAAATGTGAATTGTTATGAATCAAAAGAATGTTATAAACAAAAACAATGATTCAAGCAATAGATTAGTGAATGCTTTGAGAATATCTAGAAAATATGAACAAGAGAACAGTTAGATTAAAGCAAGAGAATTCGGTGAATTAAATGATGTTAGAATCATGTATATATACTTGTAGAAGAGGTGCATAAGTTGTCAAGGGTTGCAAACAAGAGATGCTTCCATTTCCATTGATGAATGGTTGCAACTCTTGGGAAGAAGAAGGTGTCTTTTCATTGAAAATTCGCAGGTTTAAATTCAGTCGACTGAGCAGGAGATTCAGTCGACTGAAAATGTGAAGAAAATTTTTTAGGAATAATTTCAGTCGACTGCATAGGTAATTCAGTCGACTGAAACTGTGCAATTTTGTATATGTATACAGCTTCAGTCGACTGGCCATGTCTGTTCAGTCGACTGAAGTATAAAAGTATGCACATTGAACATGTGAATGAAGTTTTTATGAATGTGTTCTAATGTTCGTGCAAATCTCTTGAGGATAGATTTTAACAAATAATCTAGACTAAGACACATAGAAAATCATACTAATGTTTATACTTTGGTCTTCATCTATCTTCTTCTAGCTTTTGCATTCTCTTCCTATTTGTTGAAGCTCATTGTCATTGATCAAAATCTTCGCGTATCAACAGAAAGTGGTGCAAAGGTCGGCCAAGATGATGTGGTGGAGTGGTGAATTCATGATGGTGATCGACCATGGAGTTATCAAGTGGATGATGAAATATTTGGTGGAGTTTGTCAAAAAGTGGTGCACGACCATAGAAGGACAGTGGACTGGAGGAGGTGGCAGCTGATTGTGGTGGTGGTGGAGGCGGCTATGGTGATGGAGGAGGAAGGGCCGAGCTATATAGGTGAAGCAATGCAAGAATAATACAAAATAAGGAAGAAAAAAAGTAGAAAGATTGAAATTTTTACCAAAGTTTTTGCTCAAGAGTGAAGGCCGAATTTATTTTTTAGGGTTTGAGAAACTTTTGGCATGAGAAAATGTGAGAGAGATCAGCTGAAAGAAAGATGATAAGGTCAGCAATTGAATGCACGTGTTTTTTGACATTGAATAGACAAAGTGAAGGTGAAAAGGCAAGTGATATTATAAGTCCAAAAACTCTTCAAATTTCAAAATTCTTTTTGCATTTTAATACATATGAAAATGAATATAAATAAAATAAAAACACAAAACAATAATGAATGAATAAAAATAAATAGATAAATTTTAGTTAAATATAAATATATTAAGAAAATAACTTAAGAATAGAACTAGGTTTAAAAATTGAAAATAAATACACTAAGCTTTGGAAAAATTCAAACATCACTTTAAAATATTTAAAAGATAAAATATATACATTACAGAACATATTACACATTTATATACAATTTAGAATTAGATATACAAATAAAAATATTATTTACATAAATTAAAATAAACAATATTGTTAAATAAATCAATTTATACATAATATTGTAAAAAGCATAACTTTCTCAATATAAATCAGATTTCAACAAAACAAAAAGCAGTATTCCTGAAATTCAATCTAATTTCATAATAAAATATAAAATTCAAAAATTCAAAATTTTAAATTTTAAATTTAAAAGTCAAAGTTTGACTAATTTGACCAAAAATACACTTTTCTGGAAAATATTCTATTTATTCATGTTTGGATTTATAATTCACATAAAAATCAAAATTTACATTTAAAATAATAAATTATTCATTTTAAATAAATAAAATAAAGTTTTAAATCAGGAAATGTAATCTAACATAATGAAATATACAATAAAATAATTACAAAATATAGTATTGTTACACTCTCCCCTACTCAAAACTTTTCGTCCCGAAAAGGAACGAGATACGTGAAAACACATAAAAGGATAGAAAAATTGAATGAATGAGGAAAAAGAGCAAGAAAGAAAGATTTTCATTGATCGCAGCGATCATGACTAGATCAACAGAAATCTCATGGAATAGCAAAACATAATAAAACTTCCAGTTAAGGACTAAGAGTGACACCTTCCAATAACTAGTGTCCTTATTAGTGCCAAGCAAGAATAAGAAAACCAGTTCTTCCACTGTTCCCTCCTTATAATAGTATTTGTCCCGCTAAGCTATCCTATGGGTTATGATGAGGAGAGGGTCAGAACAATGTTCTGATGACTGGTAAAATACATATTTTATACAAAACACTTGTCTATGCTGATTGCCTTCCATTACATGTTATGTCTCTTACTTTTACTTAGCAGTCTCAATTCCACATACGCCTACGATTTGCTTCATCAACCATAGGTAAACAATAACTACATATGTTTATACATGTGTATACATATATAAGTATGACAGTCCCCATTTGGACCTAGATAGTGTCCCCGTTAGTATCCGTAATTCACTACCTCATCAGGATCCATCATCAAAGAAGTATCACGTCATCATTGTTGCGCATACCAAGCAACTCTTGTAGTGCCGAATAATGGCATTACAATAGTTAGTCGCATTCTATCCATTTTGAAAGACCTCCATAAAGGGTTATCTAGCCTTGCTCCCAATAAACAATCTAGCAAACAACTATGCAAGTGCATGATCTAAATGTGATCTACACTAGTGGAGGTGTAGCAATTTAAGAATAACCCTTTCCTTTTTGTTGACCACTCAGGGCTGATGAAGTTCTCGACCTATGTACACCTCCAACTCTTAATATGATACCAATCACACACTAACATAGCGTCGAGCCTTGCTCGCCATCCCATTTAGATTACCTAACACAATCAAGATAATAACCATTTGTTACTTCATACACCCTAAAAGGTTGAAGCGGACTAACTTGTCCTTTAACATTTCGACCAAGGCGAACCTTCCTACTTAGTTTTCTTTTACTTATATTCGAATATTTTTAACTCCATGGGTCTAACAATTGGATATGTCCCTTGTTAGTATAATGTATACACAACTGCTGGTAGCACCTTGCGGTAGGCAGACTTCTATTGTGTATCATTACTGACCTCGCGTACCAACATATTTTAATGACTATGTCACTCTCATCTGATCTAAGTTATTGATTAACTTTAATAATTCACACCCATCATAAACACATACTTGAGGCTACATGTGTATATACGTATGTATGTGTATGTGTATTCATATTTGTTTCATTATTATGCCTCTAATTTTAAACTATTAGTAACATTCCTTTATTTTTTCTTGTGTTTACTTCTTATTCCATTAATATCAATTTAATGTCATTTACCACTTTCATTAAAAGATCTAAATATATTTTCCATTTAACCTTTTCATGCCTTATTAAATTTCTATTTTTACTCCTTTTTAACCTTTACTACGCTCCCTTGTTTAGTGAACTTTCCATACCCTTTTTATTTAAATTATTACTTGCCTACCTTATTATTATTATTATTATTATTATTTAATTTCTGTCTTGTTGCAACATCCCATAAAATCAACCATAAATAAATCAAGTAAATTGAATTAAATAAGGTAGGGTTGAAAATGGAAATTTTATAAAAGTTGGAATTTGACCATGAAAGTTATTTTGGTCCATTCATGGAGAAATTCTGATCTGTTTCTATATATAATATGTTGAAAATGAAGCTCAAAAGTAGAAATTATGAGCGCTTGAAGTTTTCAGATTTAAATTAATATAGTTTGAATTCCAACTAAAATGAGTATTTAAATTTACGATTTGAATTTCAAAAATTAACTGTAGGTTTAGTTGGGTGTTAATTAAATATTAAGTTAAACAACAACGTTAAAAGTTAGTCGGGGAATAAAATAAACGAGCAACGGAAACAAATCAGCGCACCCTAAATGTGTGGAGAGGTCGACACCTTCGACCCAAGCGATTGACCCCTGGCAGCTGACCGGTCAAGGGGGTCGGTCAACCCCTATCCCGGGTGGCGGCTAGGGTTTTTTTACATGTTTAAGTGCTCCAAAATTATCCTTTTTCACATAACTTCATCCTATGGTCCTAGAACGTTTCACTCTTATAAATAGGACCCTAACCCTTCCACTTTTTATTCATAAATATTAAGTGAATTCCTCGAATCTTTACTCTTCAATTAGATATAGAAATTCAATTTGGAATTCAGGTAAGGATTTTAATCCTTTTCTAGTTATTCTTTTAATCCATTTACTTCTCCTCCAATCTCTTTGAATCTACCAAATTGTATATATACATATCCTTTGTGCATATATATCAAAAGAAGGAGATCTCGAAAAAAGATGCTTTAGTGTTGCAAATCCATATAAGAAAAGCTAAGGATAATCTGTGAGTTTTTATTTTAGCAATTGATTAGTATAAATCCATGGATTTGAAATATACCTTAGTGATTTAGGGATTTCGAAAATAAAATAGATACAATCCACCAAAAGTCCTTTTTATTATCTAAATGTCAATTCTAGATGGAGATTCTAAGTTATTATGTTAATTTGATGGAATTTATATTATTTGTACAATTTTTGATAATTTCATAGTCTATTCCACTTCTTCACCTTCTTTGATTCAAATCGTGAGTCTTAAATAATAAAATAAGGGTATAAAGCATGAACTTTACTCATAGTTTAAGTCACTTATTGCGCGCAAAACTCCTTTATTTATTTCTTTGTAAAAAAGGAGTTGAACAGAATATGAAGTTAGGATTGCAATTCCTATTGTTTAGGATATTCCATTGAATTAATGTAATAAACCGGGTTTCTATTTCTATTTATAAGTCTATTTATTGTAGTTTCAGAAATGAATATTTAATAATTGTTATGGATAATAGAATCCCTTATTATGAATATTGAAATCTGAAGGAAAATGACATGTATTATTATTGTAGTTAAAGGAATTCACATCTCACAATAGTTTAGGGCGTATGAACCATGCGACTTAGATGTTATTAGGGACGAATATATATTTATTTCTATTAGCATAATAAATGTATAATTGTAACATATGATTGCATAGTTAATTAGGTAACGGTTGTCATTAATTCCCCCTCAGGAAGGCCATTAACATTTTAAGGCATAATAATGAAGTTTCCTTGTAAGGTCTTAGTTATGAAATGGTGAGATGAGTATTATATATGTAGAGAGTATTTAAATTACGACTAAGTCATAGGGATGCAAGGTCAGCCAAAAAATGCATAGAAGTCTGCCCAGCTAATCTGGGTACCAGTAGTGTGAATTTGGAGCTGATGCGAGACATCTCCTATGATAAATATTTGTCATTATTTGAGGTTAGTACTAAGTTCTATAAGTTAAATCTACTTAGCTAATCTAATTATTAGTTCTTATGAATACTCGGACTAATGTGAGTCGTCATTATAAGTATGAGCCATAATACAAAGGGCTTGCTTGGGGGTCTTGAGGTATTAAATGGTTGTTTGAGGGTCTCCTTCTTTTCTCCAAATGAAGTACTAAATAGCCAAGGGGATAGTTATTAGACACGATATGTGGCATCTTTATAAAGGTTTGTTTCGAGATAACGTTTTAAGTGACTGATTGAGGGTCCGCCTTTCAATAAAGTAGTATCAAGTGGCTTGAGAGATTTCATGTGATTGCATTTAGATAGTTACCATTGAGGGGTCCACTATAGTAATAGGCATTAAATGATGGGGTTTCCCTCAATTGAGGTCTTAAATGGCCAGAGTCTGCCTATTATTAAAAGGTATTAAGTGGCTTGGGTATTGTCTCCCACATTGCTAGATATTTATGACATAGGATTTGGGTTATGGGATTTAGAAACCTGCTTCGGGAATGGAATTTAGTAAGTGGTTGATTGTGGACCCACCTCCTTTCCTTATAAGAAGTATTAAATGGTTTTATGTATGCAAGACATGTTCTTATTTTAAAATTTACCACTTAAATTTTGAAATGGCAAGACTTGAGGTTTTTATTTATAAGACATTTGTTGTTCCAACTCCCACCTCATTACAACATAGGTTAAAGATGGAGTGATGATGGCGACGATGCTAAAGATGGAATGGCTTAAGCTTGTGGCGATTATTATTATCTTTTATGGTGCTTTATGTTGTACCCATGTTTTTTTGGATAAATGATGTAACAGATTTTACTTGACAGTTTGATGATGTTTTGTATTATGAAATTTCAAATGGTTTTGGAATAGATGGGTATAATTTGCTGTTCTATTTTATTCCATCTGCTGTGAGCTCTGAAAGCATAGTTATTGCTCTGTACTGTTATTACTTTTTCCAACCAACAGCCAACCTTAGGACAGATCTAAGTTTCAATGGGCCTTTTCTCGAAATTTAGGCATGTTCCGAGGTGGGTTGTTACATTTGGTATCGGAGCTTAGGTTATCTAATTAACGAGGAAACTATACATAAGCGTGGTGTACTGTTATTTTATAAAAGGTTTTTCAAAAAGGATTTTCAAAAATTCTTACTTCACACACATATACATAACCCTATTTCCTTGAATACACACACACACTAGGAAACCCTTTTTATTTCAGCATATAATACTATCTTTGTAAACCGTCACTAAAGATGAAACGTATAAATAGTTAATATGGCCGATAATTAATCTTTTTCGAAACTAGGATCCCTACCTCTGGAAGAACTCCTACCACGGAGTGCCCGAAAGGTTTAAACAATATATTAAGATCGTTGAGCAGTTTCCTATTCCTTCAACAACACTTGTGGAACCTACTACCCTACCTGCTGATACAGAACCTTATCCTATCGAATTTCCTAAATTGTGTAAGGACTTTCTTAATATGGTGGGGAATACATACTCAGGAACTGAGGGATATCTGGAAGCTAAATCACGGGTTAATGACTGCAAGAAAACATTTAAAGAGTTTGGTTGGGAAGATTAGCTAAAAAGGAGGATAAACGTTTGGCACCTCAAAGAAGAAGCTTTACATTGGTGGAACTTGGTGACTGAAGATAATACTGGAAGGTTTTTCTCGTGGGAGGAATACAAAAATAGATTTGAGATAAGATTTATGTCTAAGGTAGAATTGAGTCTAGAACTGGAGAAATTCATTCAGCTTAGGCAGGGAAACTCCACTCTAGAGGAGTACAATTCTAAGTTCGCAGAGCTGGCTAGAATTGGGATAAGCTTGACAAATACACCTATGAAAAAGGCCATAAAGTTCGTGAAGGGCCCAAATTCCCCACTAGGTGAAATGCTATTGGCCCAAGTACCCATTGGTGCTATGTATGAGATGTTAGTGGCTATCACAATGCTACACATGGCCAATGTGGATGATAAGAAGGTAGAAAGGAGAAGGCTGCACCTACCCAAAAGCAAGGAGGGTCTGAGAAGGGAAGTTTCTGGGCTAACAAGAAGTCAAAGGGGAATTTTTAAGAAGGATGGTAATGTGTGCAAGCTATGCTAGAAGAAAAGTCACGAGGCTATTGATTATAGGGTGAGTCTGATGAAGGAAGCATTTAAAGGGAAGTGCTTTAATTGCCATGAGGAAGGGCACTGCAAGAATCAATGACCTAAGTTGCAAAATAAAGGATCAAGCGGTCAAGCTTATGCTATTGCAGTTGTCCCTATTGCAAGTAGACTACCTAGAGACTAAGGAAGACGTAATTAGAAGGTATAACTCTTATTTTAGGGGTTACAATTCGTACCCTATTTGATTCAGGGGCATCACATTCCTTTATAGCTAGGAATGTAGTAAATTTCTTAAACCTTCAAACCCAGATCGTCATCAGCCCAATAGTGGTCTCTAATCCTATTGGAGGATCGATAGGTCTCTCTTTTATTTATAAAGACCTAGTGTTAGACATATGTGACATTGATTTCATATGTAATGCGTACGTTCTAAATTTTAAGGGATATGGACTTATCTTTGGTATGGATTGGTTAGCACATTATGAAGCAATTCTCGATAGTGATAGGAGAGTTGTACGACTAAGAAGTTGTGTAGGCCATGACCTAGAAATTCTTTGTATACCCAAATATTTAGTTGAGTTAAGAAATCTATGCTCACTAAATTTATCTATTGGAGAGCTATCATCTGTACCCGTAGTTTATGAATTTCCCGATGTCTTTAATAAAGTTTCGGGTCTCCCACCCTAAAGAGAGATCGAGCTCCAAATAGATTTAGAGAATGACGTAAGGGAAATCGCCCTTTCTTTAAGACATATGACCCCTAAAGAAAGAAGAGAATTGGATAAGCAAAGCTCTAAGCTACTAAAGAAAGGATTTATCAGCCGGAGTACTTCGAAGTGGGGAGCCCTTATTGTTTTCGCCATTAAGGCATATAGTTCATAGAAACTTTGCATCGACTATAGGGAATTGAACAGGTTGGCAAAGAGGAATAAACCCTTTAGCTATGATAGACGACTTTTCGGTCAGCTTGGAAGAGCTAAAGTCATTTCTGAACTAGACCAGCAATTGGATTCCATCAGTCGAGGATTGTAGAAGAAAGCAAGTTAACGACCGCATTTCTCACACCAAACGGACTCTATGAGTGGGAAGTGATGTCTTTTGGACTGACAAGTGCCCCCTCAACACATTGTGGATTTGATAAGTAGGTTATTTAAGAGGAAACTTAATAATTTCATAGTTGTGTTTGTAGACGATATTTTGGTTTTCTCCAAGGGCAAAGAGGAGCGTGAGGACCACCTAAGAGAGGAACTTGGAACCTTTAGGAGGCACTAACTTAAAGCCAAATTTGCTAAGTGCCACTTTTGGAGAAAATAAGTTAGATTCCTTGGGCATATTCTTTCTGAGAAGAATAAAAAATGCAAGAATTTTTTTCTTTATGGTTGGATCCTTAATTATGGGCCTTGAGGTTGGTATAGATCATTTTTTATCCCGCAGTTTCGAGCCGATAGATCAAGCCAATGGGGGGCTCCTCCTACCTACATCCTTTGTATTGTCTGTTTCATTGTTCTCTCCTGCCCATTCCTATAGTCACTCCTTCAGACCTCCCTGTTTTCTACCATTTACGTATTAATCTTTATGTTGGGCATCACGAATCATCCTACCGGAAATGGTAAATCCTAATCCAAGAATATCGAATCCTGGATGGGAGAAGCAACTAACAAGAGGCTAGTGTGTTAGCTATAGCACTGCATGGGTCGATATGTGCATCACCGGGTGCTTTTGTCTCTTGTGTAGGCTTTTTCCTTCCATAGATCATCTACCAATTAAGAAGAGGGTCATACCAGTATTGATACTAGGAGGAAGTATTTCATTTAGATGAAATAGATACAATTCACCAAAAATAGATATTTGTTTTTTCGATGTGGAATTCTCTATTCTTTCCCTCATCGTCATCGCCACTTATTCATGTGTTCTCCGTTTGATCCAACCATTCATTCTGATCTTTCTTATGTTAGGTTCTTAGTAGTGTGACCTTTTCTTCTTTTACTTCACATAGCTTTTCATCTCTTTGATAGCTGGAAGCTCTCCAGAAGTATGAAAAGCTGGAGAACTTTGTAGCATATGTATGTATGGTTAAGATCATATTCACGGAAACCTTCCCGCATGGTTCAGAGAGTACTAAAGACGAATGAGAGATTCAGCACCACGTCATTGCATGGGGAGCTCACTCAATTCATAGATTGGTCTGACTCGTAATTCACTTTTGACTCTATGTTCGATAGCCCGACCATAGTGATGTTAATTGTGGTTACATCCGTAAGTATCTTGGTCCATCTTTATTCAATTTCACCTACGGTATCGGCTTGCTCTTTCATGAGTAGTAGACCCTGCTAAAGTGGAAGCTACTCAAGGATGGAAGACTCGTAGAATTGCATCGGAGGTTAGAATTTTTCTTGGTTTGGTAGGCTACTATATGAAATTCAACAAGAACTCTGTAAGAATAGTAGCCCCCTTAACTCATTTAATTAAGAAGAAACTAGTCTTTTCTTGGGACAATAAATGCACTAAGGCATTTGAGAAGCTTAAGGAATTGTTGACTAGTGAACCTATGCTCATTATTCCCGATGGAACCAAACCATTTACGGTTTTCACAAATGTTTATGACACAGAGTAAGGTGTAGTTTTAGTGCAAGAAGGAAAAGTACTTGGTTATGCTAGCAGACAGCTGAAGGATCTTGAGAAAACATATCCAGTTCATGACTTGGAGTTGGAAGCTATCGTCTTTGCATTGAAGATGTGGTGGCAGTATCACTTGGGAGAAAGGTTTGAATTATTCATTGATGTAATGACCTGTAATTTTCCGATAATTAAAATATTGAACTTAATAAGGTTTTGTGATTTAATATTGGAAGAAATAAAAATTTATGATTTAATGAGAATAATAACTAGAATGAAAGGTAACAATGTTAATTTAAGTTTAATTATTAACAACTTTAATGAAATTCCAATTAATTGAAATGATACACTCGGTTATAAATTGAATATAAGGAATTAAATTTAAATGTTATATTAATTGATGAAGAAAACATGTATTGTTATTGGATTAAATCACGCAAAAGGTGACAATTCTGATATGTTACTTATTTATTTAATCCGATGAATTAAATTGGGAATTAAATGAAATTAAGTGTAATCAAATATTGTAGTTAATATAAGAAAAGATGTTAACTGTAGAGTTGAGTGAAACAAAATGAAAACTTTTGTCAAATAAATTCATAACGTAATAGTTGATTTAATATGAGAACATTTAAATCAAAATAAAAGAATAAAAATGAATAAGGTTAGTAAAGGAGTAAGCATATTTTTATTTGTTTGAAATGTATTTTAGCTTACATATTAATTACAGGAAAAAGAAATCAATTATTTGATTAGAAATTAATAGCTTTTGGTTTGTATACAATAATTCCATAAATACGTTATACTAAAAAAGGAATTGAATTTTCTTATTTCTCTTTTAAAATTAACTTAGAAATCAATAGCAACTAATGTGATTGGAACCTTCAAATTAAAAAGAGAGAAGACATTAATTGTAGACCTATATTGAAATAAATTTAAATTGGGTGATTTATTTCCAATTATTTTAGTTCATGTTTCAAATTTTAGTGTTGGTTTATTGCATATATGTTTGTATCTAATTATAAAATTATGTGTCAGATCCAATTTTATAAAAAAAGGATTATTTAGGTTTGAAATCTCATATGATTTTAAATTAAATGTTAATAGGAGATTGTAAGGGGTAAAGTAGATCTACACTTGACTATTTCCTTTTCTCTTAGACTTGATTAGATTTTAATTGCAATAGAATTTACCTTTCTGTCTTTGCTCTTCTAATTTACTCTTACATTCATTGCCTCCTTATGTGATTAGTAGGATACTTTTTATTTGTGAATGTAAACTATAAGTAGAGGTAAAGATGTACACACACATACATATATTATATACCTGTTTATATTACCTCATTTATGCTGTCATATTTGTTTAATGTATGTTAATGCATTCCTAGTAAAATGTTTAATCAAAACGTTAACATGTTTGTTTAAATTCCCAGCCTAATCACAGAGAGAGAAATGAAAGGTTCATAATGTTGTATATTGCCTTAATTAATTACACAAATTTGTGTAGAGAAATTATTTTCATTTATTGTTTGTTAACGTAAAATTAAATAGGTGTAACTGTGAGTTTGTGGGAGTTAAGGAAAGTAATAAAGAGGAGACATAAGTTTGAAATTTGAATTCTAAAGGTTCGTTGGTAGTGTACATCCGATCTGTGCATTCCTTCATCATTATTTAATACATACCATATTCTTTCCTTATTTTTGTTGTTTCTTCGTTTTCGTTTATTTCCTTTCTCTTTTTCCTAAAGCTACATCTTCTTAAACGTGAGTTTTATCTTATATGTATACATTTTTTTTCAACCTTTCTTCACCTCTTTACAACATGTCCTACCTCCAATTCCTAAAGAAAAAAATTATGAGTTTGTTGTTTTCTCCATCTCATTTCATATTTCTATAGCCACTTCATTTATTTTCATTTAGTTTCTTGCAGCCTTCTTCCACAACCTCATATTTTTGTTTCGATTTAGTATCCTATATTTCCAAAAGCCTTCATTTTAGAAACGTGACATTCATTTTTGTCCCTCCACCCTTATTTCTTTATTATTAAATAGCTGCCACTTTATTTCTTCTTTTACGTTTTGTTTCTCTTGACACCTCATATTCATTTAGATCAAATTATTTTTTGTAGAAGTTATAACCTCATCAGTAAATTGTTCACATTTTAAAACCGTTCCTTCATTTTTGTTCTCGCCGCTTCATTTCCGATGTTTAGATTTCCATTTAAAATCTTCATTTCCCCAAATCATTTTAACGTGAACTTACAAATTCGAAAGCTCTTGTTTTTGCAAATTCAAAAGCTTTCTTTTATGAAACATGAGTTCCTACATGTCCTACACTTATCTTAGTTTGTTTTTCCATAATTGCCCGAAGCCTTATCTTGAGAAAAATGTAAGTATTAAAATTTGTTTTTTACTTAAACATGTACCAATTATTATTTTAATAATATTTCTTGCAACATGAATATCTTTTTCATATAAGCTTCAATTAACGCGCGATTTCTTCTATTGGAATTTTGGGCTTTTATTGGATTTAAATCGACTATAAATCAAAGGTGAGCGTTTTAACCCACTCATAACTATTAAACTATCATATGTTAGTTAAATTTATATATGATGTGATTAGAAACTGATTGATTGATGTTTGGTATATTTAATTTGTCATTCCAGTTAAATATTCATTTTATAGCATTTATTGGTAGTTTAATTTAACATTGTATTTGATTGTCAATTTAATACCTGTTAATAATAATCAGTTGATTGATGTTATTTATTAGTTCATTGAATGGTGATTGTGATATATGTTTGATTTTTGATATTGGATGACTAGATGTTATATTTTATATTGTTATAACACTACAAGTTCCTTATGTGTTGAAATAATACACACTCGAACGATCTGATAGATTGGGGGAAATCATTATAAGTTGAAATGATAGACTCAAGCGATCTCATGAATTTGTTCGGGATTGTAGGTTGAAATGATATATATCCGTAAATATAAAATAATTGCGAATTGAAATGATAAATATCCATATCACTTGAGCATAGTAGAAAATTGTATAGGGCACCGGATTGGTTAAATTAAATGATTTTTAATCATTTAAATTTGAATTCAGTTAAATGATATTTTGAATAAAAATTTGAAATAACTTGAATTACTTTTGAAAATCCAAGCTTTAAATGTTTAAATTGGAATTGGTTTAAATGAATTATTTAAAAGATTTAAATCGAAACTTGAAAGCTAGGCGTGGTCCAGATGTGTTGAAATGAAAGAAATAGTCTAGTTTGATATAAATTTCAAATTAGTTATTTTAATGTTAACTGTTTAAAAATATATTATTTTAAAAATTTAGATTTATTTAGATTTTTCAAACTATTTACTATATAAACCATTTCCAATAACCGAACTATTTTATATCAAACTTTTAAACTATTTTTTAATCTATTTTAAACTATTAAAACTATTTTAAACTATTTTAATCTAATTAAACTGGTTTAATTTATTATAATCTATTTAATCCAATTTAATTTATTTTACCGATTTTAGACTAATTAATCCATTTTAATATATTTTCAATTTATTTAATCTATTTTAAATCCATCTCATCTATATTAAATCCATTTAATCTATTTTAAATCCACTTAATCCATTTTATATCTATTTTATATACCTTGAAACTATTTAAACTATTTATAACCATCTGAACTATTTTAAAATTTTAGACTGTGTAAAAGTTGAAGTGTTTATGTTTAAATCCTTGATTTAAAGGCGAATACGGTTAAATAATTCTATAACCTAAGTTGGTATTTAATTGACATTTTTGATTTAATATGATAATTTTCAAATGGGGATTAAACATATTTTGTCGATATGATTTTGAAAGTGATATGGTTTGAATTGAATATGATATTCTGATATTAATTCTGAATGATTTTAGAAATTTAAAAGAACCATCCAGTGTGAAATAAGCGCTTGGTTGTTAAAGAGACCGGGATCGGATATTGTCATGCTCTCTACCATTATCGAAAACCACTTTAACAACCGTATACATGGTGGAGATTCCAGAATGAAGTATGATGGTTTGGCGAATGATTCTATATGAGGTATTTATGTAGCCCTGACTCCCTTGAGTCAGCTTAGATGTGATTAAAACAAGAGCCATATCGGGCCAAATGAGGTCATTCCTCCTATCAGGCATGCTTTTTTTTACCGTATGTGACGACCCGTAATTTTGGACAATTTAAATTGGGATATTTAATTTATTTTAATATTTAAAAGTTAGTTTGTAGCTTAAATTTCAAATATCACCATTATTTGAAAATTTAATTTTTGGACTTAATTATTGGAAATTGGGTAGAAATGTTGAATCCGAAGTTTTAAGCTTGTTAAAAATAATTGAAGGCATGTAAAGTTTATATTGATAACACTGAAGATAATAAAAGTGTTGAAATTGAATTTGAAGATGATTTGTTCAGTTTTGAAAATATAACGCTTAAATTGATATTTAAAAATAGCCTTTCGAGGCACAGTCTCGGAATTCGACGAAACCAGTTCCATTGGATCCGTAATAGTGTATTATTATCGGATTTAATTTTTCGTAGTGTTTGGAGTTGTTGTGTGAGTGTATGATATATAAACGCGCTGAAATTTATATCAAGAATTTAATTTAATAACTGAATCCAAAAAGCTATCTTCTCCATACTATCGAGTAGGGACTCAAAACCTTTTCCATTATATTCACAATATGGGTATAACATTATAAACGCCTAGCGGCACGTCTCGTTAGGAGGTCGAAAAATTTAAAACTACAAAGTTGAGACAATTTGAAATCAATTTAATATATAAATTTATTCACATACAAATAGTCAACCTTCAGCCGAAATAATGTCGCACCTGTGCTTTGTATGCTTCATTTCAATCACTGTAGCAAAGCGTCTTCAACGCGCAAATGTCTTGTTCCGCCCCCTCTTTCAAATGCACGACGTTTCCTTTCAATCGAATTCAAAACATAACGAAAACAAAACCATTTAGCAATATTTTCTCTTCCTAGTGGAAAATAAAATCATGGCTGAACAAAGACAAATCGGCATTCAACAAAAAAAGAAGAATGAAATCGAATTCGAAAACGTAGAAATGGTAGAGCCGAAAAGGGAATTCGAATCGTACGCATGCTCTTTCTTCCTCCTTCCAGTTCGAGCGAATCAATAAGGTTAGGGTTGCCGATGCTCGACTGGGTTACGCGTGACAGTGATTAAGGTTAGGGTGAACTCTCGTTCGCGTGCGATAGTTTGACGTGGGGATTCGTGGCGATGGTGAAGGGGGAAGCTCGTTAGCAGGGGCCGCGATAGGGTGGAGGAAGGGTGTACGAGTCGAACTCGATGGAGAGCCACGATGGGGAGGTCGCGAGGGCAAGGGGGTCTGATGGAACGTCAAGGTCGATGGAGAAGGCGATGGACTCGATGGAAGTCTGTTAGGTATTAATTTACAACTTTTTTATTTACACTTTCCATTTCAGTTTAAATTTGAATGACCAGAAGTCAGAAAAAAAAGAAAAAAAATATAACAGTAAGATTTATTAGACAATTTATATATATATAAAGTAAAGCAATTACTGTTTTTATTTACAGTAAAAAGAAAATTTTACCTATTAAGCAGTTTCTTTAAATTTTAAGGAAAACTGAATTTAATTTAAATAGGTATAGGAAACACTAATTATTTATAGATTTTAGGAAAAGGATAGGAGTCATATAAGTAGATCTTTAACCTGTTTTATTAACTTATAAATGATTTTAACTGCTAAATGATCGTATTAAAGGAAAATTATTAATTAAGGGTTAAACCATTAGCTAATAAAATTCATCAATTGGAAATTTATTGTTCAATTTTTCAGATATTAATAAATCATACAATATTATACAAGGTTAATGATCGTGAAGAACAAATCGTAAAGGAAATAGACTGCAAAACGATAAAGGTGAGTTAATCTCACTCACCCGCATTATTTTAGTTAAATTTAAAACTATTGGTTGTTTTGCTTGAATGATGGTTGTCCTTAGTTAATAATAAATAGACCCTATGCACCGCATAATAGCGGATGATATTATATTTAAAACCCATATACCATGATATTCCACCTCAAAGTGGAATTGGTATTTTATGTTGTGCTAACGTCTGTGGATGCAGTCAAACAGGTTGGAGGGATCCAACTGGATTCCCAAAAATTATTTATATTGTTTAATATTCTCTGTTATGAATATTCGATATACTGCGTTGAATATTATTGATAATTGGAATATTGAATGCTATGGTTTACTTGAATATATTTCGGTACACTGAGTTATCAAAATATATAGAATTGGATTTTTTAAAAGAAAATAAAAGAAGAGAATTCGTAAGAGAAATAATTATAGAGAATTTAAATAAATTAAGAATAAACTGGATAAGAATAATAGTGGTTTTAAAATTCTAATAAATAGATTCCGTGTATGAAAAGGGGATTTCGAATAAACAGGAAGATAATGAATTTTAAACTTTAGTGTTATTATTTAAAAGAATAAAGAATTTATTTTAAATTTAAGATTTAATCTATTGAAAAAATAGAAGAAATTTGGAAAATCTAAAATTGGTATGTTTCAGTTAAAAGATTTAAAATCAAAACGAAAAAAATAAAGTCTATAATTAACGGATTTTGAAATGAATGGAGTAAGTAAGGAAATTTATTTAAAAATGAAGTAAATTGGAAATAAATTTCGAGATTGATTTAATTGTGTAAAACCAGGATTTTTTTAAAAGAGAAGTGAGACTTTGGAATTTATAAGCTGGTTTTATAAAGGTGAAGTAATATATCAGTGGATATTTGAAGAATAAATTCACGATCGGAAGTTATTAAAGAAGTGAGAAAATTTGTTTAAAAATAAATAGTGATTTATTTTTAAAGGATGTGAAGAGAAGTGTATTTCCCTTGATAGCCAAGTACATTTTCAAAGTAAACTTTTAATTATAAGTTAAAGGCTTTAATGTTGTTTTAAAAAGCATGTCTTAGGAAATTTATTATTTCTAAATGTTTAAATTCTAAAGTAAGTATTTTTCAAATCTATTATCGTAGTAATTATTTAAAGGTGACTTGGTATTTTGTTTTAAAGGAGAAAATCTAGTTTTATATTTTATAAAGCAAACTCATTTTTAAATATTCCTATAGTATATATTTTTAATAAAGTATTGAAGTAGTTTTTGATTTAAATGTTTTAAAGGATAATTTATAATAAAGTGTTTTAAATTATTTTAAATTCTAATGTTTTTATGCTTGGTGTTTTCAGTGGAAATAAATATTTGGAAATTTATTTCATGGAAAAGTATGGTTTGAAAATTGTTTCAAAAGGGTTTGAACAGTGGAAATATATCTTGCGAAGATATTTTGAGGTTAAATAAGAATTTGAAAAATTATTTATGGTTGATGGATGTTTGTGAATGTTAATTGATAGTTAAATAACCGACAATCAATATTGGCCAATGCGTTGATCGTTTCAAAGAGACCGGGATCGAGATTCATTTCTCGAAAACCATTTCGATCCGGTTTGAACGTTTTCGTAAGGAAGACGAGTTTGGATTCGAAGATGGAGCAGTGAAGTACAAGGACTAGTCGTTACTAATCCTGAGGATGATTCCAAAATGGATGTGGTTGGAATAGTGCATTCGTTTCCGTTCGAACCCATGACAGACTTGTATGGATGAATGCTTTCAAAACATCGTCAGGTGGACGATGAGCATTCTAAGAGATGAATTCTCTAAAGGTAACGCTTAGCCTCAAGCCTCACCAACCGGGAATGACTGAAAATCATGGGTTATGCAGCAAGGCTAGGTGGGTAGCACCCATTTAGGGTGAGGTCATCCCTGTCTAGATGTCCCTTTTATTTCAGCATAGTGGTGCGGTTGCTGATCCCAACCGTGGGGCGATCTTACTCGAGATTATCCTGTAAGGGGTAGTCCCAGTCTTGTGTTGCAGAGGGTTGGGAGTGGTCCTCGGTATGCTAATCTAGGCCAGGTATCGTGACAGATGTACCCCAGTGCCTAGTCATTAGTTGGAAATCCATTCTCCCTACGCGCCCGTACGGTTTTGATTGTGCCCAACTATTGCTGAAACGTGAGATGCAAGAATTTCTGATAGATTCTATTTTACTTTCTATAGACACTATTATAATATCAAAGAATTTTAATAAAAAAATGATTTGGCTATCGTAAGGTAAAAACTTGACATGTTTATTTATGGCACGGTCTTATGAGATGCTTTTGATTTTCAAAGGATTCTAGAACTTTAATAATCAATTTGAGTGTGGTTTTCTCACGCCGGTATTCCAGACTAAATCGGGTGTTATTTAACTATAATGCTCAGGTCAGACCGAGTATTATAGGATACAGGAAATGATACTGTAGAGCTCAGGAGACGAGCTAGATGGCGATACATACTTCCGTATTTGTGTTACATATTCCGCTGTGTATTCAGATTGTAAGGACAGATTATGATTACTGTCCAGTTGAGTGTTATGTATACTCTGATGATGTATGTATAACCAGATATAGAATTTGTTCTTGTGTAAAGATCATTGATTATCTATTATATTTTATTCCGCTGCGATGGTTAGATACTGATGTTGTTTTCTATTTTCTTCTTCTACCTCTTCTTCTTTTAATTCAAATGGTTCGTATTTCCACATATCTTGAGTTGATTGAGGGAGAATAGTGTTAACTCAAGTGGTACGGATTTGCGGGTCATTACAGTTGGTATCAGAGCGAGGTTGGTGATAACCTTGGCTCTGGTGGGGATTACTCATTGAAAATAGAGTCCGTAATACTCTAGAATGAGTTTGAGCGTATTAATAGATATGAGCGCGTATTTGTTAGTGAATATAAATTGTTTTAATATTATGTTGACTTATTGGTTGAGAGGAATGCGAATTCTGATCGGGTAAGTTGGTCGCTATTCAAGAAGAGTTTATAAACACCTGACACGATAAATTGACACAGTATTGTTTTAAAGGTTGGTGAATGAAATAATTTTACCCAAAATATATTTTGATATAAAAGGAATTATTTTCTTAAATTGTTATATAACTTGGATGTTTGGATGATAATATTTTAAACAAATAAGAGTATAAAAAAATTAGAATGACTTGTATAATTAAATGGTAATTTGTATGAGCATAAATTATACAAATGAATTATAGTCAAAATTTGATTTAATTCAAAATCTGCAAATTTAAAACCCCGGAGATTTTGGAAGTATTTTTCGAAGTGTTTTGAAGACAAATAATAGCATTATTATTTTAAAGGTATTTCTGGAAGGAAATTGTTTCAAATAAATTTTGAGAAAGGATATGGCATTGAACTCACTTCAGTCGTTGGAAAATAATTTCGGTGATGACTGCAGCATCATCGATGTTCATTTTCGAGTTTCTAAGTGACGGGTTGCTGCCAAATTTGATTTGTTCAGAAGAACAAGTTTTGTTTTTGAAATTTCAAAGGAAATTTGTAGGGGACAAAAACCAAGATTGGTTTAAAAAGTTGAGAAGTATGATTTTGAGATGTTGGAGATTTCAAAATGATTTGAAACCAAAAGCCGGGTGTTTGAAAATCCTGAATCATTAATTGAATTGAAAATCCTGGTGAGACAAGTTATAAACTGATAAATTGAGATGATTTTTAAATAAGGAAGGATTATAGGAGATGTGAATGTTGGAATTAAAATTTAAAGTGAAAAGGTTAAATAAATTAATTTGGAGAAATTAAATTGTGGAAAATTTAGTTGATGGTGATTTGAAAGAAATAAAATTTAATTGACTTAAGCTAAATAGATGGAGGAGAGTTGAATTGAAGTCAACTTAAACTAAGTTAAATGATATTGGGTTGGGTTTAAGCAAGTGAAAATAAAATTCAACTTGGACTGTAGTGAAGAAATTAAAAATTTGAAACTTAAATAGATTGTGATTAAATGGGAAAACAAAAATTAAATTGGAATTGAATTGGATGAAGAAGTATGAATATTAATAAGTGAGTAGCTTATAAAAATGTGAAAAGGGAATAAATAAGCCAAAATAAATTTTGTTGGATATTTTGGGAATGAAATAAAAATCAAACTAAAGAATAAAATAGATTGAATTCATGTAAATTAATTAAGGTGATTTTTTTTAGATAAAATCAAAAAATGAATTGCAAGTTGGAAGTGAACTAATTTGGAATAAATTAGTTAATTGAATTTGTTAATGGAATTTAAATTGGTTAAATAGAAATTGAATTGTGAGTTAATAAAATTGGATGGTGAATTAAAAGTGAATGGTAGAATCAGAACTTGAGTTATCAATTAAAATTCGACTTGAGGTGTTAACAAATTAAATATAATTATAAATGAGTCGAATAAAAATGAAATTGGATTAAAATAGTGATGGTTTGAATTGAAAATGAAATCCAAGCGAGTATGAATGGATAATGGCCTTGGATATTATTTAATGAACATAATATTGAATTTAGAGTTGAAAGGGACTAATTGAATGAATTGATGCAGACCGAAATGGATTTGACAAAAGCGAGGATAGGATTTATTTCAAAATGGAAACAAACTTAAGTTGTTAACTTAAGTAAATGTTGAATGAAAGCTGAACTCAAATAGAAGTATGGTTTAAATAAGTTGAGAAATAGTTATTGAATGAAATAGCCTGGATTGTTTTCGAGCTAAATAAAATAGTTTGGATAAACAAATACATATATGAAATGAAAATGCAAGTGTATGAGTTGGGAGTAATGTAGAATGGAATAGAATTTATATAAATTGAGTTGGAATCAATTTAAAATGGTCATCGGCTTAAGTGGTTATTTACTTGGATGAATATCACCAATTTGCATGAGAATAATTGGTCGTTGGACGAAAATAGAAGAAAATAAAATTCTATGAATCATTGCAAGTAAATAAAATTTAGTTTTGAATCAACTGGGATAAATATGAGTTTATTTTGCTTAGAATGAATTGAATGAAGGGAAATGAATTGTAAATCACTTAAAAATTAAAAATAATAGTTTAAGAACTGGTTGTAAGCAACTGAAATTAGTGTCGGAATCTTATAAATTGCACTCGGATATTGTTTGGTGTATATTGCCTATAAAATGCATGTGTCTAACTTTTGAAAGTAAGTAATTGTTAGTGAGTTGCATTTTATACTTACATATTTAAATTGAGTAAGTACAGGTTCAAGGAGGCCGCTTGGCTGAATTTGATTGCGCAAATTGCTAAAATAATAAGCCGCTTGCTTAAAAATGCTAAATAAAGGTACGCCTTTCGTAATAAAAATAGAAAATATGAACTGTTTTTGTTTTTCCGACCGTGTGGGTCGATGTATATATATTGATATCTCTTGTCAAATTGCAAAAGCTCCTCCATACAAAGAAGACTCTGCCAAAAAAATTCGAAAATTTGGGGAGCTAGAATTTTTTTTAAAATTTTTGGAAAATTTCATTAGCAACAAAATGGTTTCAATTTGAAAATTGAAATAAATTAGTGGATGAAACTAATTTAAAACAATGATATTAATCAGTTATAAATGGAAGATAAAATTCAATATCCAGAGTTGAAGATAAATTGAATTCATATAGAAATGAGAAACTAATTTGAATACAAGTAGATATGAAAACATCTGTAAGGAAATGTATAAAATGATTTTAAAAGCTATGATTAGATATTATTGCTAAATAGGATATGCAGGTATTATAAAGGGAAAGGAAAATTGGTTTTGATTTCAAAAGATAATTTTGAATTGCTCGACAAAAAGGTATGCGTTTGAATTTATGTATGAAATTTGATTGGGTTTTTGATCTAGCCACTTGGCTTTTTGTTTCTTTTGGAATTTGGGAGCCTATAGAGGAATTTTGTACTTGTTCCGAGCTAGCCGCGCAAAGGAGACGCTGGCGAAATTTTTCGAAAATTCAGGGAGTTAGAAAAAATTTTGAGCAAATTTTGATAAATCAAAATTGGTTTTAAATTCAAATTTGAATAGTTAAGGAAGTAATATTTTTTGGGATTTATGGATAAGCTTGGAAAGCTAGAGAAAAGGGTTAGTGTGTCTTTAATAAAAGATTGTTTTGAGAATTATTTGGAATTGTTTGGTTTTGGGGATAAGTAAACGGGTAATTGACCATTCTTCTTAACTAGTAATTTCGGGGACGAAATTCTTTTAAGGAGGGAGGAATGTGACGACCCGGAATTTTGGATAATTTAAATTGAGAAATTTAATTGATTTTAGTATTTAAAAGTTAGTTCGTAACTTAAATTTCAAATATCACCATTATTTGGAAATTTAATTTTTGGACTCAATTACTGGAAATTGGATAAAAATGTTGAGTGTGAAGTTTTAAGCTTGCTAAAAATAGTTTGATGGCTTGTAAAATTTATATTGATAATACCGAAAATAGTAAAAGTGTTAAAATTGAATTTGAAGGTGATTTGTTCAGTTTTGAAAATATAACGTTTAAACTGATATTTAAAAATAGCCTTCCGAGACACAGTCTCGGAATTCGACGAAACCAGTTCCATTGGATCCATAATAGTGTATTATTATCGGATTTCAATTTTCGTAGTGTTTGGAGTAGTTGTGTGAGCGTATGATATATAAACGCGCTGAAATTTATATCGAAAATTTAATTTAATAACTGAATCCAAAAAGCTATCTTCTCCATACGATCGAGTAGGGACTCGAAACCTTTTCCATTGTGTTCGGAATAGAGGTATAACATTATAAACGCCTAGCGGCACGTCTCGTTAGGAGGTCGGAAAATTTAAACTACAAAGTTGAGACAATTTGAAACCAATTTAATATATATTTATTCACATACAAATAGTCAGCCTTTAGCCGAAATAATGTCACACTTGTGCTTTGTACGCTTCATTTCAATCACTGTAGCAAAGCGTCTTCAACATGCAAATGTCTTGTTCTGCCCCTTCTTTCAAATGCACGACGTTTCCTTTCAATCAAATTCAAAACATAACGAAAACAAAACCTTTTAGCAATCTCTTCTCTTCCTAGTGGAAAATAAAATCATGGCTGAACAAAGATAAATCGGCATTCAAAAAAATAAGAGAGGATGAAATCGAATTCGAAAACGCAGAAATGGTAGACCCGAAAAGGGAATTCGAATCGAACGCATGCTCTTTCCTCCTCCTGCCAGTTCGAGCGAATCAATAGGGTTAGGGTTGCCGATGCTCGACTGGGTTACGCACGAAAGCGATTAGGGTTGGGGTGAACTCTCGTTCGTGTGCGATAGTTTGACGTGGGGATTCGTGGCGACGGTGAAGGGGGAAGCTCGATAGCAGGGGCCGCGATAGGGTGGAGAAAGGGCATACGAGTTCAACTCGAACTCGATGGAGAGGCACGATGGGGAGGTCGCGAGGGAAAGAGGGTTCGATGGCACGTCAAGGTCGAGGGAGATGGCGATGGATTCAGTGGAAGTCTGTTGGTATAAATTTACAACTTGTTTGTTTACACTTTCCATTTCAGTTTAAATTTGAATGATCAGAAGTCAGAAATAAAAGAAAGAATAATATAACATCAAGTTTGTTAGATAATTTATTTATATATGATTATATATATATATACAGTAAAGTAATTACTTTTTTTATTTACAGTAAAAAGAAAATTTTACTTGTTAAGCAGTTTCTTTAAATTTTGAGGAAAATTGAATTTAATTTAAATAGGTATAGGAAACAGAAATTATTATAGATTTTGGGAAAAGGATAGGAGTCGTATAAAAAGTAGATCTTCAAACCTGTTTTATTAACTTATTAAATGATTTTAGTTACTAAATGATTGTATTAAAGGAAAATTATTAATTAAGGATTAAACCATTAGCTAGTAAAATTCATCAACTGGAAATTTATTATTCGATTTTCAAATATTAATAAATCATACAATGTTATACAAGGTCAATGATCATGAAGAACAAGTCGTAAAGGAAATGGACTGCAAAACGATAAAGGTGAGTTAATCTCACTCACCTGGATTATTTTAGTTAAATTTAAAACTATTGGTTGTTTTTCTTGAATGATGATTGTCATTAGTTAATAATAAATAGACCCTATGCGCCGCATAATAGCGGATGATATTATATTTAAAACCCATATACCGCGATATTCCACCTTGAAGTGGAATTGGTATTTTATGTTGTGCTAACGTCAGTGGATGCAGGGAAACAGGTTGGAGGGATCCCACTGGATTCCACAAAATTATTTATATTGTTTAATATTCTATGTTATGAATATTCGATATTCTGTGATGATTATTATTGATAATTGGAATATTTAATGCTATAGTTTACTTGAATATAATTCGGTACATTGAGTTATCAAAATATAGAATTGGATTTTTTGAAAGGAAAATAAAAGAAGAGAATTTGTAAGTGAAATAATTATAGAAAATTAATAAATTAAGAATGAACTGGATAAGAATAATAGTGATTTTAAAATTGTAATAAATAAATTCCGTGTATGAAAAGGGGATTTCGAATGAACAGGAAGATAATGAATTTTAAACTTCGGTGTTATTATTTAAAAGAATAAAGCATTTATTTTTAATTTAAGATTTAAATTAGTGAAAAGAATAAAGAAGAAATTTGGAAAATCTGAAATAGGTATGTTTCAGTTAAAAGATTTAAAATCAAAACGAAAAAAAATAAAGTCTATGATTAATGGATTTTGAAATGAATGGAGTAAGTAAGGAAATTTATATAAAAATGAAGTAAATTGGAAATCAATTTGGAGACTGATTTAATTGTGTAAGACCAGGATTTTTTTAAAAGAGAAGTGAGACTTTGGAATTTATAAACACGTTTTATAAAGGTGAAGTAATATATCAGTGGATATTTGAAGAATAAATTCACGATGGGAATTTATTAAAGAAATGAGAAATTTTTTTTTAAAAATAAATAGTGATTTATTTTTAAAGGATGTGAAGAGAAGTGTGTTTCCCTGGATAGCCAAGTACGTTTTCAAAGTAAACTTTTAAATATAAGTTAAAGGCTTTAGTATTGTTTTAAAAAGCATGTTTTAGGAAATTTATTAATTCTAAATGTTTAAATTCTGAAGTAAGTATTTTTCAAATCTATTATCGTAGTAATTATTTAAAGGTGGCTTGGTATTTTGTTTTAAAGGAGAAAATCTAGTTTTATATTTAATAAAGCAACCTCATTTTCAAATATTCCTATAGTATATATTTTTAATAAAGTATTGAAGTAGTTTTGATTTAAATGTTTTAAAGGATAATTTATAATAAAGTGTTTTAAATTATTTTAAAATCCAAAGTTTTTGTGTTTGGCGTTTTCAGTGGAAATAAATGTTTCGAAATTTATTTCATGGAAAAGTATGGTTTGAAAATTGTTTCAAAAGGGTTTGAACAGTGGAAATATATTTTGCGAAGATATTTTGAGGTTAGTAAACAATTTGGAAAATTATTTATGGTTGATGGATGTTTGTGAATGCTAATATATAGTTAAATAACCGACTATCAATATTGGCCAATGCGTTAATCGTTTCGAACAGACCGGGATCGGGATTTATTTCTTGAAAACCACTTTGATCCGGTTTGAACATTTTCGTGAGGAAGACGAGTTTGGATTCGAAGATGGATCAGTGAAGTGCAAGGGCTAGTCGCTACTAATCCTGAGAATGATTCCAAAATGGATGTAGTAGGAATAGTGCCTCCGGTTCCGTTCGAACCCGGGACGGACATATATGGATAAATGCTTTCAGAACATCGTTAGGTGGACGATGAGCATTCTAAGAGATGAATTCTTTAAAGGTAACGCTTAGCCTCAAGCCTTATCAACCGGGAATGACTGAAAATCAGGGGTTATGCAGCAAGGCTAGGTGGGTAGCACCCATTTAGGGTGAGGTCATCCTTGTCTAGGTGTCCCTTTTATTTCAGCTTAGTGGTGCGGTTGTTGATCCCAACCGTAGGGTGATCTTACTCAGGATTATCCAGTAAGAGGTAGTCTCGGTCTTGTGTTGCATGCGGTCGAGAGTGATCCTCGGTATGCTGATCTAGACCAGGTACCATGACAGGTGGTACCCCAGTGCCTAGTCATTAGTGGGAAATCCATTCTCCCTACATGCCCATACGGTTTTGATTGTGCCCAACTATTTCTGAAATGTGAGATGCAAGCATTTCAGCTAGATTTTATTTTACTTTCTATAGACACTATTATAATATCAGAGAATTTTAATTAAAAAAATGTTTTGGCTATCGTAAGGTAAAAACCCCACATGTTTATTTGTGGCGTGGTCTTACGAGATGGTTTTGATTTTCAAATGATTTTTAAACTTTAATAATCAATTTGAGTGTGGTTTTCTCACGCTGGTATTCCAGACCGACTCGAGATTTATTTAACTATAATGCTCCGATCAGACCGAGTATTATAGGATACAGGAAAGGATGTTGTGGAGCTTAGGAGATGAACTGTATGCCGATACGTACTTCCTACTAGTCCATGAGATGATGATTTTGATGACAACAACCTCAGAATTGATTATCAAATATAACTACTAACAGTATAAGTTTAGATATATATATGTATATGCAGGATTTAACCATGTAGGTAACAAGAATGAAGACTGTATAGTATAGAGATTCAAGATATTAAGATTGAAGACTCATGAGTATCAATATTATCAAGAGTTCAACAATTCAAGTAATTTATTCTTTAATTAGAAATTTTGTTAAAACTCATAGAAAAGCACTGGCATCTTAAAATCCAATTTATCCGTGGAATGGAATCCACTTCAAGCCTGTTAAAGGGATGGAACCCTAAGTAGGATGGAACCTACGAAAAATATAGTGGAAAATTGTTTTGTATTAGCTACTTTTTATTCAAATGATTTTACAAAAAAATATCTTGTTTTCAAAAAGATTTCAAAACTTTCCTTTTAAAAGATTCAAAAACCTCTATCCTAATTTTAAAATAATTTAGCCTCAAAATCATCTTTAATTTCAAAGTCAAATTACTCCTGATTTTAAACTATCTTTTAATATAATATATTTAACTTTTAAATATTTATACTTAGATTTAAATATAAAATTATAGTTAAATTTTATACATATTATTCTCTATATTTACTTATAAATTTCAACTATAGTCAAGTATATTTATAAAGTTTAAAATAGTTTTAATATAAGATAAAGGTTATTTTCAAATAATATCAAATCATCAAAGAATGCTTTGGGATGTCGACATACTCATGGTGACCATGTCGACATGGTGTCAATTGAGTTTAAAATTTAAATTTCAAAAGAAGTGTCTATTCGCCATAACTCTTCACGAATGGACATGGCTGTTGTTCTTTTATAAATAGGTTTTAGTTTCAACGAATTTTATATCATATTTTCTGGTTTTTCACCCCTCTTCTTCTTCCACTTTTCTTAATACATACTCTTACCATTACTTTGCCGAAATCAACATTGAATCGAACTCGATTATTCGTAGTTTGATTCTTTATTACTATCTCAACAAGATCCTCGGTGCTATTCAGAGTTATAGGCTTTTTGTAATCAACTTAGCGAGAAAAGGTGTGATTATAGCCTTGAAAATCAATCAAGCGTGATAAGGTGTGATTATAGCCTTGGGAAATCAATTAGGTGAACTTGTTGCCCGTACAATCAAGTGGGTGAACTTATTGCTCGAAAAATCAAGTATCTCTGTCCAGAGGATTGTGATTCTGGAGGGCATACCTTGTAGCCTTGAAATCGATGGTGTAATTATAAAGATTGCTTTTGAAAGGAAATCTGTACTTGTGTTGCGGGACTGAATGTAGGGTAACTCCGAACCAGTATAAAATCCAGTGTGTTCTTTCCTTTACTGCTTTTTATTTTATTTCTGCATCTGTGTTTGTTTCTGTGATCATATCTGTGTCTGTATATTGCATACATCTGTGTTTAAATTAACATAAATCCAAAAGATTTAGTAACTCTTTATAACACTATTCACCCCCCTCTAGTGTTAATCCTAGCCTTAAGATCCGTAATCCGCATTTCGCGCAATTAGTAGCAGAGCAAGGTTTTCAAAGTTTCATAATCTGATTTTCGAAAAAGCTTTTAAAATGGGTATATTTGTTAATACTAGTTTAGAAATATTCAAATCTTCATTGTTTCATGAGTCTGCATATAATCAATATTCAAATTCAAGTTATCTACCAAAATTGTTTGATGTGCAGGAATCATGCCCTATGGCTATTGAGGAATCAATCCACAATGGGCAAATTGTGCAGATCAGAAAGAACAAATGGATACTTGATAGTGGATGTTCTAGACACATGACTGGCAATCCAAATATACTGAATGGTATTATATATAAAGACGGAGGAGTGGTTAATTTTGGAGACAATTCAAAAGGATATGTGATTTGCATCGGCAAAGTCGGTAATTCTAAAACTCCTACTATTACTAATGTTTTGCTAGTTAAGAATTTGAAACATATTCTGCTAAGTATAAGTCAACTATGCGATAAAGGATATAAAATTAAATTTGAAAAAGATAAATGTCACATTGAAGATAATAATTCAACCATTATATTTGAGGGGGTCAGGAAAAAGAATATTTATATTCTTAGTATGAAAGTTTCAAATGATAACCTATGTCTGTTGGCAAATACAAGTGACCATTGGATTTGGCATAAGAGATTTGGGCATTTGAATTTCAAACTCTCATCTAGACTGTCAAAACATGATCTAGTAAGAGGCCTTCCTATAATGAATTTTAAAGTGGATAGTCTATGTGATGCTTGTCATTAAGAAAACTTAGAAAAAGTTCTTTTAAATTAAAAGATATGATTTCAACTTCAAAACCTCTTGAATTACTTCATCTTGATTTATTTGGTCCATCTCAAATTCTGTCAATAAATCATAGTAAATATATTTTCGTAATTGCAGATGATTATTGTAGATTTACATGGACAATATTTTTCAAACATAAAAGTGATACTTTTGAATGTTTTAAGAACTTTTCAAAAAAAAAATCAAAATCAATTTTCTTTAAAAATTATAACTATTCGTAGTGATCATAGTGGTGAATTTGAAAATGAAAAGTTTGAGGAATTCTACAATAAAAAAGGAATAACTCACAATTTTTCATTTCCGAGAACTCCACAACAAAATTGAGTAGTAGAACGTAAAAATAGGATGATTCAAGAGTGTGCGAGAACTATGCTTTCAGATAGTAATTTACCAAAGTATTTTTGGGCAGAAGCAGTCGCTACCGCCTGTTATATTTTAAATAGAATTTTAGTTAGACCTTTAACTGATAAGAAATCTTATGAACTTCTTTATTCAAAGAAACCTAAGGTATCTTATTTCATAATTTTTGGAAGTAAATGCTTTATTTTAAATACAAAAGATAATTTAGATAAATTTGATCCTAAATCTGACAAAGGAATCTTTATTGGATACTCTAATAGAAGTAAAGCATATAGAGTGTTTAATTGAAAAACTAACACCATCGAAGAAACAATGCATTTTTCATTTGATGAAAATTTCAAAAATTTTGAAGATACAAATGATGAAGAGGATTTAATCACTCAAAATCAAGAATCAGTTGAAACTAATAATGAAATTAATCATCCTAATAAAAGGACTAAACTTTTATAAGATCATCCTATAGAAAATATACTGGGAGATATGAAATCTGTTTTTAAAACTAGAAATCAACTAAGTAAAATGAATAATGTAGCTTTTATATTAACTATTGAAACCAAAAATCTAAAAGAAGCATCAACTAATGATTCGTGGATTTTGGCTATGCAAGAAGAATTAAATCAATTTACTAGAAATGATGTTTGGAAACTTGTTCCTAGACCTAAAAATAAAACTATAATTGGAACTAAATAGGTTTACAAAAATAAAATGAATGAACAAGGAGAGGTAGTTAGAAATAATTCTCGATTAGTCGCTCAAGGTTATTGTCAAGAAGAAGGAATAGATTTTGATGAAACCTTTGCTCCTGTAGCAAGATTGGAAGCCATTAGGATTCTACTTGCTTTCATAAATCGTAATAATTTCAAATTATTTCATATGGATGTTAAAAGTGCCTTTTTAAATGAATTTGTAAAAGAAGAAGTATATGTTGAATAACCACCACTTTTTGAAAATAATAAATTACCTAATCATGTTTACAAACTTAAAAAAGCTTTATATGCTCTAAAACAAGCTCCTAGAGCCTGGTATGATAGACTAAGATCTTATTTATTACAATCAAAATTTGAAATTGGTAAAGTAGATGATACTCTTTTTATTAAAAGAAGTAAAAATGATATTCAACTAGTACAAGTTTACATAGATGATATCATTTTTGGATCAACTAATGTTGAAATGAATAAAGAATTTTATGAAATAATGACAAAAGAGTTTGAGATGAGTCATATGGGTGAATTAAATTTCTTTTAGGATTACAAATAAAACAATTAGATAATGGTATCTTTATTAGTCAAGAAAAGTATGCTAAATACCTAATTAGTAAATTTGGTTTGACTACTGCAAGTGGAAAACCCACTCCCATGGCAACCAATGAGTACCTTAGTAATGAAGATCTCTCGAAAGATGTAGATCAAAAATTATATAGAGGAATGATTGGATCACTACTCTATATTACTGCTAGTAGATGTGATATCATGCATAGTGTTTGTCTCTGTGCCAGATATCAATCCCAACCTAATGAGACCCACTTAAAAACCGTAAAATGTATCATAAGATATGTTAAGCACACATCTGATTATGTTTTATTTTACCCTAAGATTGATTCTTTTGACTAATATCTTACTGTGATGCTGATTATGCTGGTTGTAAATCAGACCGAAAAAGTACAAGTGGGACTTGTCACTTTTTGGGGCATTCTTTGGTTTCCTGGTTTAGCAAAAAGCAAAACACAGTTTCTTTATCAACAACTAAAGCAGAGTATATTTCTACCGCTTCGGGTCGTTCTCAAGTAATATATATGCACCAAACTTTAAAAGATTATGGTATAAATATCTCGAAATCACTAACTTATTGTGATAATACAAGTGCAATAAATTTATCCAAAAATACTACTCAACATGCTAGAACTAAACATATTGATATCAGACATCATTTTCTCAGAGTTAATATAAGTGAGGAAGTAGTTACACTCGATTATATCAATTTTGAGAATCAAATTGCTGATATTTTAACAAAACCTTTAAATGAATCAATATTAATTAAATTAAGAAGAGAATTAGGTATTTGTTCAATAACTGAAATAAAAAATATAAATATCCGTCATAATAAATAATTAATACTAAAATAAATCAAATAGTAAAAATATAAAAGAGCATGTCGACATCCCCCATATACCCATGTCGACATATAACGTTTTTTTTTTAAAAAAAATTTCCCATCAAAATTCAAAAATTGGTTATATATTCTTCTGATTTTTGAATTTTTGATCATTCTCTCTGTTCTCTTTCTATTCTATCTTCTAAAATAAATAAAATCATGGCATCATCTTCCAAATCAAACATAAATCCAACATTTTCGTTTCCTCTCCTACTTCTAGTCCATTTCAACGTACTACTCTCGCTCATGTAACAAAAATGGAGGAGTCTCCGAAGGACGCACTTCAGATGATGACTGAAATTCAAGTGATTCAACTCCGTATGGAAAAGGAACAAGAGAGGCAAGGCAAGATTCTTAGGAATTTGCAAAATTTCTAATGGATGATCAAGCCAACCCTATCTTGATTGATGAAGATTCTTCACACAATCAAGAACAAGAGGCCAGCGAAGAAGAAGAAAAATCCATGGAAGAAGCGCAAGTGGAAGATGAAGACAAAGTCGTTTGCGTTGGAGAAGTGTGCTTTGATAAAGATGGGAATCTTGTTGAACAATGTGGAAATTTCTGTTTCCACTATCTGCATTGTTCGATTTATAGATCTCTTACTTAGTTTCTTTTCTTTCTTCTCTATTTATTGTGTTTCTTTATGTTCTATAAACGCTCATGTAAATACAATTTTATACGTAATGTGTGTTCTTATATGTTTTAATTATAAGTATTATCATGGATTTTAGTTAGAATAGTTAGTAGTAAGTTTTAGTTTTAGATCTAAGTGTTGATTACTTATGATAACACTATCATTATAATCACATATCATAGGGTATTAGATTTAGAAGGAGTTATATAGTTTGGAATTATAAAGTTTAGTGTTTTTTTTGTTGATGACAAAGGGGGAGAAGTATAAAATATGGTAATTAAGGCATAGATTAAAGGGGAGTTATTAGGATAGAAGTAATATTTTATAAACAAAGGTTGTCATCATCAGAAAGAGGGAGATTGTTAGTCCGTGAGATGATGGTTTTGATGATAACAACCTTAGAATAGATTATAAAATATAAATACTAATAGTATAAGTTTAGATATATATGTATATGCAGGATTTAACCATGCAGGTAACAAGAATGAAGACTGTATAGTATAGAGATTCACGATATAAAGATTGAAGACTCATGAGTATAAAGATTATCAAGAGTTTAACAATTCAAGTAATTTATTCTTTAATTAGAAATTTTGTTAAAACTCATAGAAAAGCACTGGCATCTTAAAATTCAATTAATTCGTGGAATGGAATCCACTTCGAGCCTGTTAAAGGGATGGAACCCTAAGTAGGATGGAACCTACGAAAAATCTAGTGGAACATTGTTTTGTATTCGCTAATTTTTATTCAAATGATTTTATATAAATTATCTTGTTTTCAAAATTATTTCTAAACTTTCCTTTTAAAAGATTCAAAAACCTCTATCCTAATTTTAAAATAATTTAGCCTCAAAATCATCTTTAATTTCAAAGTCAAATTACTCCTGATTTTAAACTATCTTTTAATATAATATATTTAACTTTTAAATATTTATACTTAGATTTAAATATAAAATTATAGTTAAATTTTATACATATTATTCTCTATATTTACTTATAAATTTTAACTATAGTTAAGTATATTTATAAAGTTTAAAATAGTTTTAATATAAGATAAAGGTTATTTTCAAAGAATATCAAATCATCAAAGAATGCTTTGGGATGTCGACATACTCATGGTGACCATGTCGACATGGTGTCAATTGAATTTAAAATTTAAATTTCAAAAGAAGTGTCTATTCGCCATAACTCTTCACGAATGGACATGACTGTTGTTCTTCTATAAATAGGGGTTAGTTTCAACAAATTTGTATCAGATTTTCTGGTTTTTCACTCCTCTTCTTCTTCCACTTTTCTTAATACATACTCTTACCATTACTTTGCTGAAATCAACATTGAATCGAACTCGATTATTCGTAGTTTGATTCTTTATTACTATCTCAACAAGATCCTCGGTGCTATTCAGAGTTATAGGCTTTTTGTAATCAACTTAGCGAGAAAAAAGGTGCGATTGTAGCCTTGAAAATCAATCAAGCGTGATAAGGTGTGATTGTAACCTTGGGAAATCAATTGGATGAACTTGTTGCCCGTAAAATCAAGTGGGTGAACTTGTTGCCCGAAAAATCAAGTATCTCTACCCAGAGGATTGTGATTCTGGAGGGTGTACCTCGTCGCCTTGAAATCGAGGGTGTAACTGTAAAAATTTCTTTTAAAAGGAAATCCGTACTTGTATTGCGGGACTGGATGTTGGGTAACTCCGAACCAATATAAAATCCGGTGTGTTCTTTCCTTTACTGCCTTTTATTTTGTTTCTTCATCTGTGTTTGTTTTGTGATCATATCTGTGTCTGTATATTGCACACTTCTGTGTTTATATTAACATAAATCCAAAAGATTTAGTAACTCTTTATAAACACTATTCACCCCTCCTCTAGTGTTAATCCTTGCCTTAAGATCCGTAATCCGCATTTCTCATACTTACGTATTTGTGTTACATCTTCCACTGTGTATTCAGATTGTAAGGACAGATTATGATTACTGTCCAGTTGAGTGTTATGTATACTCTAATGATGTATGTATAAACAGATATAGAATTTGTTCTTGTGTAAAGATCATTGATTATCTATTATATTTTATTCCGCTGCGATGGTCAGATTCTGATGTTGTTTTCTATTTTCTTCTTCCACCTCTTCTTCTTTTAATCCAAATGGTTCGTATTTCCGTATATCTTGAGTTGATTGAGGGAGAATAGTGTTGACTCAAGGGGTACGGATTTGCGGGTCATTACAGCATCACTTTGTGATGATTTGGTGGCCACCCCTTGATTTTGATTATGGGAGTGTATTCCGAGGTGGGTGGTAGTAGCTGCTATGCGTTACCACCAATTCGGAACAACAATTGGTAGAATCCTACCCTAGCATTTCCTCGAGTGTCGTGTTCACATGCCCTGTTGCGCCATCTACGAGTTTGATTTGTACCATACCTATGGAGTACCCTCTGATAGCCCTCCAGTTTACAGAGGAATTACGGTACTCTATAGACTATGGGAATATATAAAATGTGTTAAGGGGCATATGGTAAGGCCTTAATGCTATTTTAATACTTTACTTTACTATGGGCACTATTATAGTAGCGTATTGTACTTTGTATGTAGATAGTTTAATGGATCCATAGGAGGTGGAAATCCCGAACATCTCTTAAGTTAGTGCACTCATGTCAGACACTGGATATGAGATATCAAATCCCATAAACATCTCCAACGCCGTTACACTCATATTTATTTATTATTTATTTAACTTACATAAAACCTTTTAGTTCTGACTCGAATGTTTTGTCTTTTCAATTTGCTTGGATCAGCCTCAGCTTTTTAGTTTATTGAAGACTGCTTTCTGGAGGACGAAGATGAAGATTTAATACTATTATATTTTATTATATTTATTCCACTGCATCATGTTGTTTCGCGTCATTTGTTTATTTATTTATTTATGTTGTATGTAACTCTTATTTGTATTGTAAAAGTATAATCAAATGTTTTTTGAAAACAGCTTCATGAACTGTTTATTTGATTATTATATTTTGTCATTTTGCTGCGAGATTCTATATTTGTTGATCTTTCTTGCTCTATTTTTTCTTATTTACCCCATAACAATCCTCCATTTCGAATGGTTTGAGTTCGACATGTGAGGTTTATGATCGATTTAAACTGTCCAAAAACGTGGATCGTTACATTTGGTATCAGAGCTTTGGTTTAGCGATAATCTTAGCTTTGTGGGATCTGACCCATATAAGATAGGGTAATAATACCCCAGAATGAGTCGCTGAGGGTATACATAGAAGAGGGGGTATTTGTTAGTGTTATAAAAGATTTTTGTATTGTGTTAATTTGTTATGTTTCGTATTTCTAAATTCTGGTCGGTACATAGGATGTTATGGCATCGACAGGTGTTTCTAAACACTTAATAGGGCAAGCCAATACAATATTGTTTTGAAATATAAGTAAATGAAATAATTTTTCCTAGTATTATATTTTGCATATAAAATAATAATTTTATAAATAATATAATTGGAGCTGATATAATTGTTTGTTAGGAAGTGAAATTCCATGAATGTTAGTTATGAAATAAGATTTACAAATAAATGAATATTAATTGAAATTTGAGAACCTAAGTTCAGGGATTTTGGAAATCTCTTTCAAAAGATTTTAGAATATAATATAAGTATTATTTGGAAGTATTTTCTAATACAAATATTTCAATATGATTTGAAAGGGATGTTTAAAGGAATTTTTAAAGGAAACAAATTCTGTACTCCCCTCTCTGTCGCTGGAAAATAATTTCAACGATGAGTGCACGTATCATCAATGTTCATTTTTAAGTTTCAAAGGGGGAAGACTGCTGTAGTGGTTTTACTGCATAACCGTTTTGATAAACAAATCTTAATTTTAATTTATAAAGTTTGATTTGATATATATATATATATATATATATATATACACACACACACACACAAAAGTTATGAGTATATATATTATTTTAAAATGATTGAAATGGAACTCAGTTGTTTAGTTGTTAAGTTTCTGTAAATTTGAAATTGAAACTATTGCAACGAGTGGAATCTTGACTACATTAATAAATGGAAATTTCTAAAATGAAAATAAGAAATTTGATGTTAAAATGATTAATGAAATAGATAAGAAATTTGAAATTTGTAACTTACATGTTAAAGAATAATGAAATTTTAGAAGATGTAATTATTAAACATTTTTTACTAAAGTGAGTGAGGTAACTTGTGTAACTTTCGATTGCATTCTTGAAAACACACACACACACACATATATATAACTTACCGAAATATTAAAAGTTGAAATGTTAAATAAGGATATGTAATAGAATATTATACAAGTAAAACTTACGTAATGAAAGTGTTCAATGGAATTACTTCTAGTAAGAATTCTGATGTTATAAATTTTTATAAACTTAAGTTAATAAATTGAAATGTTACTAATTAAATTTATAGAAAGAGTGAATACTGTAAGTAAATGATTATGAACTTACGTTAATTTTGCAGCTATTTGTAATTAAAATGAATATTAAAAGTGAATATGACATTAATTGAATGATTATAACTGCAGAAAATGTTGAAATGATTTTGAAATGGATTTAATATTCAATAATACTATATATGGAAGAAATGCATGTGAAAAAGTAATAATTTATTAATGGTTAATTTAATTGTTAGGAGGCTTACATAATAATGGATAATCAAAATAACTGAATGGAAATAACTTATGTAAGAAACGAATGTAAAATGAAAAGAAATTGGCATTATATGGATAAACGAGAAATGAAATTTCATAAGTAATGAATGGAAATAAATGAAAATAGTATTATATGAATGAATAAAAGAAAATGAATTTTGTAACTAACAGAGAAAAAATAATCATTGTATCAATGAAACTGATGAACAGTAAATGATGTGAAATGAAATTAATAAGAATGAACTTGAATAATACTTGAAATCACTGTTTGTTTTGACTTATGGAATGATTGAAAAGTGACACTTTAAATTGTTTAGGATGTATAAATAATCTACTTAGTTTTATCTGAGATTGTTGAGTGTATGGTACATTTAGTAGTTTATTTATCATTCTACACGATTTAAAGTTTCTAAACCCAAACAAACCATTTGTTTTGGTTGTCATGGATGGATGGTTGATTTCTTGAATTTGCATGTGATGATTGTATGGTTTTGTTTGTAAGTGCTTGTTATTATGTTGTCTTGGTTTATTTTTATTAGTTGAAACAACATAAATATTACTCTTTTACATAATTATTGACCTCTTTGGATTGTATAAGTGAAATACAGGTTTATGGAAGCAATAGCTACTGCTTTTGGTTTCATAAATAAGCATTATTTGCTCGGCAAATAGGAACGTTCTCAGATTATGGTTTTCTAGTGGTATTATATTGTTTTCCCGTAGGTTGGGATATATTCTTTTGAAAAATGCGATATATATTTTTATTATTGATATTTTTAGTTCTCCCAGACCTCTCCATACAAAGGAGACTCTGCCGAAATTTTCCATGAATTTTGAACTAAGAAAATTTTGTGAAAATGCATTCAAACTTTTATTAAAATTGAATATGAAAGGATTTAATGGTTATAAATTGATATATTTATTTAAATAATTTAATTATGCAAATTAATTGTTTATAAATTTAATATTTTGAATAAGATATATTAATTCCTTATTTGCTTCTTTCCCTTTTCGAGGACGAAAATTTTTGAGTGGAGGAGAATAACGAACTCTAATTTTCTGATAATTAAATTATTCAATTTAATAAGTTTTTCTGATTTAATATTGGGAGAAATAAAAATATGTGATTTATTAATGAGAATAATAACTAGAATGAAAAGGAACAATGCTAATTTAAGTTAATTATTAACAATTTTAATGAAATTCCAATTAATTGAAATGATTGAAATGTTATACTTGGTTATAAATTGAATTTACGGAACTAAATTTAAATGATATATTAATGAAAACTATATGTAATTAATTATAATTGATAAAATTAGTGTTGTATAAGTATTTATAATATTTGTTTGTAAATAATAAAACCATAAATGTGATTAAATTAAGCAAAATGTGATAATTGTGATATGTTACTATTTATTTAATCTGATGAATTAAGTTAGGAATCAAATGAAATTAAATGTAATTAATTATTGTAGTTAATATAAGAAAAGATGTTAACTATAGATTTGAGCAAAATAAAATGAAAACTTATGTTGAATAAATTCATAAGGTATTAGTTGATTTAATATAGAAAATTTGAATCAAAAATAAAAGAATAAAAATGAATAAGGTTAGTAAAGGAGTAAACATTTGTTTATTCATTTGAAATGTATTTAGCTTACAGATTAATTATAGGAATAAGAAATCAATTATTTAATAAGAAATTAATAGCTTTTGGTTTGTACACAATAATTCAATAGACACGTTAAATTACTAAAGGGAAGTGAATTGTCTCATTTCTCTTTTAAAATTTAACTTAGAAATCAATGGTAATTAATGTGATTGGAACCTTTTACTCAAAAAGAGAGAAGACGTTAATTGTAGATGTATATTAAAATAAATTTAAATTGGGTGATTTATTTTCAATTATTTCAGTTCATAACCGTGACGCCCCACCTCGAGACCCACATTAACAAAGAGAATTACTGAGTAATATTGTCTGCTAATGTAGAGAATAGGGTTCGACAAGAGCAACCATGTATAGCCTTCTCTTAAATATCAATTGAATACGTCGATAAATGACATTTTTTTCTATCTCAAGTGGAACGACAAATCCAATAAATACTTAATACAAAACCATATGTGGCTATAGGTTCTATCAGAATGAAATACAACAATTCGAATGCAAACACATCATAGAATAGTAGATCATATATATACACACACATACACACACGTACATATATATATATAAACACACACACATATACATATACATCATAGAGTATACAAAATGATACATGTCAAGTGGTACAGCAACCACAATATATAAGCGAGTCAAAAGAGTATACATATCAGAATAGCAACCAAAAACGACTAAAAAAAAGAGCTAGCAGAATAGTCCATGCGGAAGCAGAATGGGCTAAGACCAAATGTACCTAACATGAAACACCTCGGTCTGACCCGAGTACAAAATACACAGGTCAGTCTTACTAAACAAATCAGTTTACAAGGATAAGCGATAATATGAGCATAAGGATAATGTGATAATATTCTCAAGTGAGAAAGGACAATTAATGTGTATGATTACATCAAGTGATAATATGGTATCATTATAGAGACATATAATCTTAAAAGAGATAAAATAACCCACAAAATGCTAAAAGTAGCGAGCCTCATATCATCGACATTCATAAAACATCAAATATGGTTTAGTGGAAAACCTAAACCCGCCATCTTCGCAAACCCAAAATATGCATAAAGAGATCCCATTACAAACACGCCATAAGGCAAATATATCTCCAAAGTGGAGAATAAAATCTCAAGTAAACACCAAAAGGAAAATCTCATATAAAGCCGGTATAGGCAATTTAAATCTATAAAATAGAACTTCTAAGAGTTCAAATTCCCAAAAGGTAATCGCCACAAATACATATCAAATGGTTCAAAGGACCAATTCCGGAAAAGAGCGATACACTAGAGAAATCACAAACATCAATGAAATCATCTTAAAGATGTAGCACATGCATATGGCCAAAGCCCGCCATCTACTGCTTCTCAAAATAAGGCGCCACGTCTCTTAGACAAACATCCCGAAGGACAATAAATACGTCTCTTAGACAAACATCCCGAAGGAGAACACCTCGAAGGACAAATACATCGCAATGGACAAATACGCCTTTTAGACAAACATCCTGAAGGACAAATGACTCAAAGGTCCAGTACTGGCAAATACGTCTCTTAGACAAATGTGTCACAAACATTCGGATAGGGACTCGTACAGTGGTATCGTGTGTCTCATACCACATGTTCGCACCAAACGGTTTACTAATTGCTAGTAAATTTTACACTCAAAGCAGTAAAAGGTATACCTCATCTCATCGGTAAACTTGACCCGAAGGTCAAAACGATAAAATGGACAAGTCGGGAATTAACCTATAAGATAAACGCATGTGTTGCATACCACATGTTTTACCAAACCATTTAATTCTCCTTCTCATCCACTCGAATAGTGCAAAAACATGTATTTTATATATAAAATATTTTATTTGAGAAAACAAGCTTTTAAAACCATTTCTGAAATAAATTTTTAAAGACAATATTTGAAAATTCCCCAATTATAGAAAATAAATAGATCTTATAGGTTAAAATAACTTAAAAATATTTTATAATAATTATTTCAAATGCCATTTTATTTTAAATAAATTTGAATTTTTTTTGGAAAAATCCGTGCTCGAAATCAAAGAAATCACTCAAAACCGTCAATCAAATTCAATTCAAATTCATCAAAACTTAGCTAGCCTATTGATAGGCATCATTACCGTCAAAACATTTCTGAAATATCAAAAAAAATTATGAAGTAAAATTCAAAAGTCGAACGGAAAAAGAACATAGAAATTCACAGGCAAAATAATACCCAAGTCTGAAATGTTCTCCGAGTTCAACTTTCAGACAAGAAACAGGTTGCCAAACGACCTCTGATTGAACTAAAAATTGGTTTGCGCATAGTAGAAAACTTCAGCTTTCAAAAAAATAAAGAATCAATGAATTTCTACTGGAAATGAAAAAATTATGCTGTGTCAAACATGAACTCGGGCTATGTTTGCAATAGTTCACAAAAACATGCCCAGGCCAGAAAACCATATTAGGTTCAAATTACAGGCCTAAAGCAGAGGAACAAACTACCTCATATTAAGCTAAAAATTGTTATGCATAAACTAGAAAACTTCATATTTCAAACAAAAAAATAGTTAGTGAATTCTGGCTGGAAATGAAAAAGTTACACCGTCTCAAACATGGACTCGGACCATGTTTGCAACAGTTCAAAAAACAAATGTACATGCCTGAAAACCATCTCAGGTTCAACTTTAGGGCATGAAACAGAGGACCAGACTACATCAGATAGAACTAAAAATTGGTACACTTATAGAAGAAAACTTTATCTTTCAAAAAAAAGAATCAATGAATTTCATTGAGAAATGAAAGTGTTATGCTATCCCAAACATGGATTCAGGCCATGTTTGTAGCAACTCAAAACAATTTCTACAGGCAAAAATCTACGTTTGAATTGATTTTCTACCACTCTTTTAATATCGAAATGACAATATTTTCCAACCAAAGTTTGCAGGGATGAAGTTAAACATGCAAGATACCAAATGCAAGAAATCCGGCAGCGTTTCGTTGCAGGAATAATAAGATATAAGGGTTCAAAGATGCAACAATAAATTGACTATAAACAAGGCAAAAACTAGCTACAGAAAGCTATAGACAAGCAAATTCTTCACAGATTCAAGCATTAGCACTTTTTCTTTGGCTAATTTGTGAGTTATACAACTCAACTTGCTCATTTATTGCAAAAGCTTTGATTTTTTGATGAAAAGAGGAAGCTTTTAGCTAGATTACAAGCCTTTAGAACTTGTAGAAAGCAAATGAAGAACATGCGACACAATATACAATAAAAATTAGAAAATTTCTTACTGTAATAAGAATTTGGTGATGAAATTCAGTAGTTTGGAAGAGATTACCTTAGATTTATCACTAGCTTGTAAAAAGATTTGAATTTGGTGAGTTTAATTGAAGATTTGAGCTTGGTTTTGCAATTTGAGAAATTTGCTTACTGTATTTTTCTTTTTAGCTGAAGGAAGAAGAAGGAGGTATGCAAATGAATGTGCATCAACTCCTTTTATCCTTCGAGCTAGGCTAAGTGAGGTAATGGGCCGAATTGGACCCAAATTAAAAAGAAATTAAGGTGGCTTAAGATTAAAATCAACACTTAGCCAAAATATGCGTGCATATCACATATACACACAAATAAAAATCATTTTCTTCATATTTACAAGCAAGGAAAATGTGAAAACTTGTATACATGAAAAGTAAAAAATTTCCATTATATAAAAGATTAACTTACATTTTTAAAGCACTTTTATTATTAAAATTCTTAATTTAACAAAAATACACCATTTACTCAAATAAATGAATGAAACGTTGTTTTTAACTTCTAAAATTCCACAAAATTTATTTTCTCACTTAGAAAAATATTTCAAACCATTTCCAAACATAATTTATATCCAAAATTTATTTTTAAACCAATTTCCACCTTTTATTTCAATAAACCACCTTTAAAAATTACATACCTCTTTTAAAAAATATTAAAAGAAGCAAATGGGCAATTATTAATATAATTATTGCATTTTCTCTAAAATAAAATCATTTTCATTATATAAAGCTCATATTCCATTTATTATCACTCCAAACAAAATAAAATAAAGCTTGGAATTCCATTTTCTCATTTTAAATTCCAAAATTCATTGTTTATTCCAAATAAACAATTTAATTTCTCTAATTTTAATTTTAATTACAATATAAAATTATAATTATCATTATAATTCAATATTAAAAGGTAATCTCCATACCAGGGTTGTTATAGACTCCCCCTTAACAAAATTGCATCTTTGCAATTCCTAGAGAAGAATTTGTATTCAACTATTTAATTTCATCACTCGAAAAGAAAAGAAAATACGTTTGAGATAACGAGACATTCTCAACATCGCTAAGCAAAGATAGAAAATCGGGATAGGATCCCTCGATAAACTCTCTAGTTTCCCAAGTGCAGTCATTGGGATTGGCGGACCATTGAACTTTAGCGAGCGATGCGTCCTTGTTTTTAAGGCGTTTCACCTCCGAAGCAAGTACACGAGTAGACTTCTGCACAACAGATAGGTAAGGTGAGATCTCAAGCTCTTACAAATCAGAAGAATCGATAACAGAATCTGACTCTCGATGACACTTTCGAAGCTGAGAGACGTGAAATATATCATGAATGCTAAATAGATGAGCTGGAAGTGAAATTCTATTAGCCATAGGGCCAGTACGTTTAGTAATACGAAATGGTCCTATAAAGCAAGGCGTCGGTTTCCCAATCGTACTGAAATGCATAACTCTTCTAAGAGGAGAAACACAAATGAAAGTGAAATGATCAACCGAGAACTCGAGAGGCTTCCTACAGTTGTCCGTGTAGGATTTCTAGTGGCTCTATGCCTCTTTCATTGTCTGATGAATAAGTTCAATCTTTTCTGAATAATCACGAATAGAATCCAGGCCAAGAATAAGCTTCTCTCCAGATCTAACCAACAAGAAGGTGATCGATATGGTATTCCGTATAAGGCTTCGAAAGGATCCATACTGATACTGGACTGAAAACTATTGTTGTAGAAGAATTCCACAAGATGTAGGTGATCATCCCAACTACCACTGAAATCTAGAATGCAAGCACGAAGAAGATCCTCGAGAATACGATTCACCATTTCAGTCTGTCCATCAGACTGTGGATGATATAATGTGCTGAAATTACCGAAGACTCTGCCAGAAATGACTCATGAAAAGCGAATCACGGTCACACACAATCGAACTAGGAACTCCGTGAAGTCTCACGATTTCTTTGATATATAACTTGGCCAAATGTGAATTACTCCTATTAGACTTAATAGGAATGAAATGAGCTGATTGGGTGAGGCGATCAACAATAACTCAAATGTTAAAATGGCCAAATCTCGAATGAGGTAGGCCGTCAATGAAATCCATCGAAATCTGATCCCATTTCCATAATAGAATCTTTAGAGGCCGAAGGAGACCAGAAGAGTGCTGATGTTTGGCTTTGATACGTTGACAAGTCATGCAATTACTCATATAACTCGCCACATCGCACTTCATGCCTTCCCAATAATAAAGGTAATGCATATCAGCATACATCTTACTACTGCCAAGATGAATGGTATACTTAAAATGATGATAGTAATCGAGAATGTCATGCCTAAGTGCTAAATAAAAAGGCACAATAAGATGGTTCTTCTTGCGAAGAAACCCATGAGAATCAATACTGAAATCCTGCAACTCCACATCACGGGACTCAGACTCGCAAATCTGAATAAGGTGCACAAGATCGGTATCACGCTGCTGAGCATCGGTAATACGATCCAATAAGATGGGTAGAGCTTCCAAACTGAATAATAAAATAGGAGAACTAGAAGATGGAGCTCGATCATGAATATCACAAAGGAATAAGGTCTTGAGAACATCCCACCCGGCTAGCATCATAGAAACAACAGTCGAATGCTTGCGACTAAGCGCATCAGCAACACGATTACCCTTACCCGGGGTATACTAGATATCAAAGTCATAGGATGCAAGGAACTTGAGCCATCGCTGTTGCCTCATATTGAGCTCCTTTTGGGTGAATAGATATTTTAAGGACTTATGATTGGTATAGAGAATGAAGCGCTCGTCTAACAAATAGTATCGCCAAATCTTCAAGGCGAAGACAATGGCAGCTAACTTGGGGTCATGAGTGGCATATCAAACTTCATTCGATCGTAGTTGCCTGAAAGTATAAGCAACTACCCGATCCTTTTGCATAAGCATGGAACCAAGGCCACAATGACTATCATTAAAGTAGACAATAATATCTTAATTCCCTTTATGAACTGAAAGAATAGGAGCATTAGTGAGAAGCTCCTTCAACTGCTGAAAAGAAGCTTCACACTTGTCGAACTAAATAAATCAAACGCCTTTTCAAGTAAGGCTGGTGAGAGGAAGCACAATGCGGGAAAAATCCTTAATGAATCGGCGGTAGTAACCCACCAATCCAAGGAAGCTACGAATCTCATGAACATTCTCAGGCCTCTTCCAATTCTAGATGGCTTCGATCTTTGAGGAATCAACCGAAATGCCTTTGGAAGAAACAATATGGCCTAAGAAATTTCTCCCAGAAGTGGCACTTGGAGAATTTGGCTTTAAGCTGATGGTGACAAAGAGTACTCAAGACAATTTTCAAGTGATTAGCATGCTTGGCTTCAGACTTCGAATAAACAAGGATGTTGTCGATGACCACAAGGACGAACTTATTGAGATATTGTCGGAATACTCGATTCATAAGATCAACAAAAAAGCAGGAGCATTTGTCAAACTGAACGACATAACGAGCCACTCGTGAGATCCATATCGAGTGTGGAAAGCTGTAAGGGGTATGCTATTTTCCGCCACTTGGAGATGATGAAAGCCAGTGGCAAGGTCGAATTGAGAGAAAGCGTTAGCGCCACTCAACTGATCGAACATGTCGTCGATCCTAGGCAACAAATACTTATTCTTGATGGTCACCTCGTTAAGCTTGCGATGGTCGATGCAAAGCCTAAGACTAACATCAGACTTCTTCATAAAGATAATCGTGGCACCCCACGGTGAAAAACTAGACTAGATCAACTGCTTAGCCTCAAGCTCTAAAAGTCGCGTCTTGAGTTCCTCATTTTCCTTTATAGACATAATCGTAGGAGGACAAAAATAAGAAATAACATGCAGATTCGCACAAAAAAAAATCCACATAGAACAATCTCAAAATCATCATAAAGCGTGCTAAGGTTTGCGCATTCCCTGATAGGATTCACAATCCTCAATGAAGTAACAAGGCATGAAACATCCAAAGAAACAATATCAGTTAGCTCCTTCGATACGAATGAATTTGACGCACTCGTATCGAAGAGAACTCGATTAAAAAATCATTGAATAAAATAGAGCCTTTAAGGATAGAAGGAGATGCACCTCTGCGTTGAGAAGACCCTCCAGAAGCATCCACTACATTCAGCTTGCTAGATTTAGAATTATTCTGAGCAATAGGACAATTGGCAACTCGATGACCCTCCTTCTTGCAATAGCGGCAAACACGAGGTTTTGGGAGTCATGGATCATATGGTCAGAAGAACCACAACTGAAACACCCCTTCCGAGTAGGAGGTGCTCTACTAGGCTTGGAACTAGGACTAGATCCAATGGGCTTCTTCTTCTTAGAGGGGAAAAACTTTGGCTTATGAAATGGGAGCTTCTCCTTATTGGGGTTCTTACGAACCTCAACCTCATCACCACTATTGCACTCCTTCTCGATAGCTTCAAGATGAAGCACCAAGTTAACCAACTCCTTGTAAGAAAGCTTGAGCTGGAGCATCAAAGACTTCATAAGATATTTCTTAAAACCAAAGAAAAACTTTAGATTCTTCTTATAAGAGGTGCTAATGTATTCAAAAGCATACTTAGATAATGCCTCGAATGATGAAACATAACCAGAGATGGAGGACATTCCTTTCTTCAACCCGAGGTGGCGACGGGCCAATAAAGCTTTCTCAGATTCAGGAATGAATTTAAGCTCGAATCATTCTCGAAAATGAGTCCAAGAAAGAGTAGACTCGTCGAGCTCGGCTATGAGAAGCTCGTACCAGTCGAGAGAATGCTCTTGCAACAATCTAGATGCAACAAGAACTCTATGACTGTCAGAAAGATCCATGCAAGAAAATATCCGCTCGCACGTACGAATCCAAGCTTGGACCGCTAGAACGGACTCGGAGCCTTTGAACGGCTTTCCTCCAAGATGAGAGAATTCACTGCACAAGTGCGCAAAGACGGACTTAAGCAGAGGAGACGATGGAGTAGGGGCTGGAGCTTGAATCCTCTTAAATAACTCCATAAACTGATCGACGGATGTATAAACGTCATTCGGACGTGAGCCGCTAGATTGCCCAACATCCGAGCATCGTCCTCTGCCTCTTCCAGCCATTATCTGAAAGTTAAGATAACATAAAGATTATTCACATGGTAGATATCATTAATTCAAATATGGAATACTATAGAATTAAAATACATTCCTAGAGTATTTCCAAACTTCTATCTACCCCAAAGGACATGGAAAGAATAAAGGCACGATGATTCAGGGATTCGTAACACTTGTATTACACGTTGATGTATCGTAATATGTGTTTCTATTCCGTATTTATCATATTTTGTTCCGAACTCAGCTTTGATACCAAGCTGCAAATGCTCCACCCTGAGACCCACATTAACAAAGGGTATTACTAGGTAATATTATCTGCTAATGCAGAGAATAGGCCTGGATAGGAGCAACCATCTATAGCCTTGTCTTAAATATTTATTGAATACGTCGACAAATGCCATATTTTTTCCTATCTCAAGTGGATCGGCAAACCAATAAATACTTAATACAAAACCATATGCAGCTATAAGATCTACCAGAATAAAATACAACAACTCGAATGCAAAACACATCACAGAATAGTAGATCATCATACACACACACACATATACAAATACATCACATAGTATACAAAATGATACATGTCAAGTGGTATAGCAACCACAATATACAAGCGAGTCAAAAGAATATATATATATCAGAGTAGCAATCAAAAAGGACTACACAAAAAGCTTTAACAAAAAGAGCTAGCAGAATAGTCCATGCGGAAGCAGAAAAGGCTAAGTCCAAATGTACCTAACCTGAAACACCTCAGTCTGGCCCGAGTATTTTTTATACACGGATCAGTCTAACTAAAAAAATTAGTTTACAAGGATAAGAGATAATATGAGCATAAGGATAATGTGATAATATTCTCAAGTGAGAAAGAACAACTAAAGTGTATGATTATATCAAGTGATAATATGGTATCACCACACAAACATATAATCTCAAAAGAGATAAAATGACCCATAAAACTCAAAAAGTAGTGAGCCTCATATCATCGGCATTCATAAAACATCAAATATGGTTTAGGGGATAACCTAAACCGGCCATCTTGGCAAACCTAAAACATGCATAAAGAGATCTCATCTCAAACATGCCATAAGGCAAATATATCTCTAAAGAGGAGAATAAAATCTCAAGTAAATGCCAAAAGGCAAATCTCATATTACGCTAGTGTAGGCAATTCAAATCTCAAAAATAGAACTCCCAAGAGTTTAAATTCCTGAAAGGTAATCGCCACAAATATAAATGAATGGTTCAAAGGAACAATTCCGAAAAAGGGTGATACACTAGGAAAATCACAAACATCAATGAAATCATCTCAAAGATATTGCATGTGCTTATGGCCGAAGCCCGCCAAGTACTACTCTCTCAAAATAAGGCGCAACATCTCTTAGACAATGTCTCGAAGGACAATAAATACATGTCTTAGACAAAAATCCCGAAAGACAACATCTCGAAGGACAAATACGTCACAATGGACAAATATTTCTCTTAGACAAACATCCTGAAGGACAAAAGAGCCGAAGGTCCAGTACATGCAAATACATCTCTTAGACCATTATGTCACAAATTTTCGGATAGGAAACCGAACAGTGTTAACGTGCGTCCCATACCACACGTTCGCACAAAAAGGTTAGCTAACTACTGGAAATTTCACACTCAAAGCAGTAAAAAGTTTATCCCATCTCACGGTAAACTCGACCCGAAGGTCAAAACGATCAAACGGACAAGTCGGGAATTAACCAATAAGATAAGCGCACGTGTCCCTTACCACATGTTTTATCAAACCATTTAATTCTCCTTCTCATTCACTCGAATAGTGCAAAAACATGTATTTTATATATAAAATACTTTATTTAAGAAAATAAGCTTTTAAAACCATTTTCCTAAATCAATTTTTGAAGACAATATTTGAAAATTCGCTTATTATAAAGAATAAATAGATTTTATAGCTTAAAGTTATTTAAAATATTATATAATAATTATTTTAAAAGCTAATTTATTTTAAAATAAATTAAAAAAAATTTGAAAAAATCCGTGCTCCAAATAAAGGAAATCACTCAAAACCGTCATTCAAATTTGAATTTCAAATTCATCAAAACTCTTCCAGCCTATTGATAGGAATCATAACCCTCAAAACATTTCATAAATATCACATAAATATTTGAAAAATCTGTTTTAGGCCTGTAAATTGAACCCAAGATGTTCGCCTCCCTTATGATCAGACTCAAGAGGTGGTTTCGGTCCTGTAGGTGCGAAGCCGCCCCCATTATACCAGGGGGTCGAGGGCCCAAGTAATATAATTCTAGATTGGTTATTCCGGATATCATAGCACAACATTAGCTATCATAGCTTGGTCCTATGCTGTTTCCCTACCGCTGGTCTAAGCTGATATAGAGCTATGTTTTGAGATTGCGAGAATGAAATGTTACACCTGTTTCGTCCGTTACGGTCGTTCATTTATTTTATTCAAAAAATCTCCGCTCCAGAACCGTACGTGAGATTTTCATCTCATACGAATCAGGAATCAGGCCGCCCCGGAATTCACACGCGGGCCACCAGCTTTCCCCCAGGGGAGATCCGCTGCTTACTGCTCACGGAAACATCCGACCTTATGGTCAAGTCGTCCGCGTATCTTTCTGATCTCCTTCTATTCATCATATTTTGGGCTTTGCCCTGATGGTGTTGACTAAAAAAGGTGCTTGCGAGGCGGGCGAGCTCTAGTGAAAAATTCCTTACTGACTGAACACCTTCCCCATCTCTATCTGTCTCAAAAAGAGTTTTGAACGCCTTGACTCACCTATCCGAATCGGTATACACCACCTCGCAAGCACCTTGCCTTGTTCGTTCACCTTACCCGCTGGCTTGGACGAGTACAGTTCACTGATTTGAATCAGTGAAACTAAAGCTCTGATATCCCCAAGTTTCCTGGGTACTTCAACCTTCTTTTCAGACTCGTCACAGCCGCGCATCAAATGATTACTGACTTGAACTAGCACTTGCAGCTATTCACTCAGCAGACGATCAGGCGAGATGCTAATTGGAGAAGGACTGACCGGACCTGCCTTCCCGGAAAGCACGAGCATACAGACCAATGTTTATACTGGGTGTTCGGATTCCACTATACCCTTTTCACTCGGGAAAGCAACTCTAGCCTATATTCTTTGGCTTGAATCACAGAGGAAAGTGACAACAACTATCACAACTGGAAATGCTATAACAACTTACTTGCTATCTGACCGAAGATATGCGAAAGAGGGAGAATGCGCTACATCGGATATGGCTGTAGTAGCATCGGTTATTGCTCTGGTTACGAATGACCCAATCCAATCTATCTATGGCCCTAGAAAGATACGCCTTCCTTCGGTGGTGAGAGCTGTAGAGGATGTTAGTGTGCTGGGGCAAGTGGGCTAACCCGAACTCCCGGGGCTTTTCCTTCAATAGGCGTTCAGAAGTTTGAACGAAAAGCGCACTAGAATTTTCTTTGTTTTCTCGGGGACAACACAACAAAATAGCACAGCAAGCAAAGCACAGCTGAGGAGGCTAAGCTGACGTTCTCATGCGTAAATTAGGGGTCTGAGGGGCCGTAAATTCTAGGGCAAGGACCTGAGGAGTACGACAGGGAGGATGGACCGATGGCAGCAACGAGGAGCGAGCAGAGCGAGTAGAACGACTACCGGGAGTGGGGAATACTCCTTCCATTACAGTCGTTATTCATCTCTTGCTAGGAGACTTTGCACCGATGGAATAATACGCACCTTCTCCCGGAGCTACGCTTCCTCCAACTACTTGAATGTGAAAATCATATCCTCAAGATCAAATTCTTTGCTGTTTTCCGGGATTTTAGGCATGAGCCGCCTTATTCATGGGTAGGGCATTTTTCGGTATGACGTAATATAAGAGAATACTAAAATTGATGTAAATTCGTTCCAAATATCGAGTACTTTACTTTAATTAAGGGTGGGAATCTTCACATGTACCTGCAGTTGCATTCAAGTAATGCCCTTTGATTTCACCTGTTTCAGCTTGCGCTTTATAAATAGCTTCAGCACAAAATAAGAAACGGTCTCTCCAACGCATAAAAGGCTGGGAGTTCACATTTTCATCATCCTTGGTAAAATCAAGCCCACCACGTAGACATTCGTAAACTGCTCTACCGTAGTTTTTTGCGGATAATCCCAATTTTGGTTTAATAGTACATCCCAATAGGGGACGTCCATACTTGTTCAATTTATCTCTTTCAACTTGGATGCCGTGAGGCGGGCCTTGGAAAGTTTTGGAATAAGCAGGGGGAATTCGCAGATCCTCTAAACGTAGAGCTCGCAGGGCTTTGAAACCAAATACATTACCCACAATGGAAGTAAACATGTTAGTAACAGAACCTTCTTCAAAAAGGTCTAAAGGATAAGCTATATAAGCAATATATTGATTTTCTTCCCCAACAACGGCCTCAATGTGGTAGCATCGTCCTTTGTAACGATCAAGACTGGTAAGTCCATCGGTCCACACAGTTGTCCAGGTACCAGTAGAAGATTCGGCGGCTACCGCAGCCCCTGCTTCTTCAGCGGGAACTCCGGGTTGAGGAGTTACTCGGAATGCTGCTAAGATATCAGTATCTTTGGTTTCGTAATCAGGAGTATAATAAGTCAATCTGTAATCTTTAACACCAGCTTTAAATCCAACACTTGCTTTAGTTTCTGTTTGTGGTGACATAAGTCCCTCCCTACAACTCATGAATTAAGAATTCTTACAACAACAAGGTCTACTCGATATAGATTAGGCGTGAATGAAAACTTTGACAAAAATCTTTCAAAAAATATTCAACTAATATTATCAATGAATTAAGTTTCTTATTAGACCATGCATTTGATTCACCAAATACATCATTATTGTATACTCTTTGATATATATGGCGCAACCCAATTTTTGTTTTTCAAGTTTCTAATTGAATTTGGTTCCATTTTGAATCTCAAAAAAAAAATACTAAGAAAAATTCCCCCTTGACAGTGATATGTGTTGTATATGTAAATTCTAGATGTGAAAATAGGGATAATTCATCCATGAAAGAGAAGGGGAATAAAACAAAAATAGACACTAACTAAACTAACTATATATAGATATATAGTTAGATATATAGAAAAGAAAACAGTCAATGAGATCTGAGGTTAGGGCTGGGAAGAGTTTGGGCAATTTTCTTTCTATTAGGTAGGGGCATTCGGGGAATTTGAGGTAGAGATACATGTTAGTGAAAGAGTTTGCCCAGTATATTAATTGGGGACCCATTTGGCTGGGAAGGCTTTCTGTGGGCTGGGAAGGCCTTCTCAAGGGCGAAGGAGGTCCTCGGTCAGTATAGTATTCATCCCGTGGTATACGCTTGTGCACCTGCGCCGGTCTTGCTTCGTCAGCTCGTTCTTCTTGTTTTCGTTTGGGCTGCCTTTCTTGTTTGGACTCTACCTCACCAAGTTTGATTTGATGTGTGGTGCACGGATCGGCCTTGTTGCTCCTTGGTCAGCGAAGGGGGAATGCGGAATCTATAGACGCGCTGGCTTCGGTTGCTCAATGAACCAGCTTGGAAGCAGCATTTGGTCCTTAAGCGAAAGAATCTTTTTTTGCTCCGAAATGCCTATCCACTGATTATTCCTCGCGAATGGAACGATCGATCGAGCGATGTAATGACTGACCGACTTCTCTAGGTTTTTTTTCCTTATGCCGGGAAGTGAATCTGAGTAAGCGGCTAAATCAGCACATATTTCCCAAACTATCGTAGATGAGGCAAGTCTAACTTCCCGAGAATGAAATCCTAAGTACTGAGTTTCCCCAACTCTTGGTCGTGCGGTGTTGAAAAACTGCTTTTTTTAAGTCTACGCTGAGAGAACAATTATAGGGGACCCCAATTCCCTCTTCTGTGTCGATGGAAGTAGCCCCTATCCTGTCCGGAAAAGTCTTCTTTAGTTGTGGTTCTAACCTCCTAGAATGGAGGAAAACTAAAGCGAAAAGTACACCTCTACCTTCCCCCAATTGATCGGGGGCGTCTTGCTTGCTATTGCAATTTTTATTTGACCAAACTAGCCAAGACTCCTATTCCGGGTAGTGTTTTTTATAGTCCTTTGCTCTTTACAAACCCCTGACTCGTTCATTCACTCGCTTGGATTCAGTCTCGTTCGGTTGTTGATTAGTTCATCGGTAGTTGGTTAGATAGTCGTGGTTGGGTTATTAACTTGGAGTTGCTTGGTCACTTCCTGGAAAAAACTTTTTCGGGTGTTGGATAGTTGCTCGGGTGGTGTATTATATTGTGGTTGGTTACATCAGTTGATTCACTCCTTCCTCAGCATTCGTCGATTGGTGGCGTGGGAAAGGGGCATTCGATCACGGGCAAAGATGTCGATGCAACTCATTATGCAAGTAATGAATTCAAGGTAGAGGGGTTGCCTGATTCGCCAGTCTTTCCTCCAGACTCATCGGTAGGGTGATGCTAAAAACGATTATTAGATAGTTTAATTGTATGTGTAAGCAGGTACAAGTTTCTTCTTTACTGTTCAGAATAATTGTAGTAATAGTTCTAAGACTGACTCCCGGAAAGATTTGTAACAACACTTAGACCTAATCCCAGTACGTCGTTAACCCATCAGTCCCCTTCGCACGTAACTATTTGCCGGGTACAACGTCTGGAAGTTGTTTCGATCTATGGCAATTTGTAGTGGCCAGTGAAAGCTATCAGATATAGGAGAGACTACCTACTTCAAGTGAAAGGCAGGGTAACGAAGTACACGATTCCCTTCCTTTCCTTTAATGTGCAATCCTTTAAATAGAGCGACTTCCCGCTCTTCTGTATGTCATCTGTCAACTGGTAACGGTCGCATCTGTCCAGTAACTGTCCTATAGGCGGTCACATCGCTCATCCGTCCACGAATACCGTCCCCTTTAATATACTGGTACTGCCCCTCTAGCTTCTGTTATGAGTGAATTGGCCTATTTGATCTAAAAAGAAGCCCTGTGAAAGTTGTCCCTTCACTTCCATTAATTGGTAGGCTAGGGAGCTAGTCTATTTGTTATGGGACAAGGTACGTTGTCTATCGACCTCTAGGCGAGCGAAGTGAGCGGGACCGATCCAGTATATTCCAACGGCCTTAGGTCGTTGTGACTCCTCCCTGCCGTTCCCCTTGTTGTTAGTAGTTGCTTCCCAATTAATATACAGCTACGCTACCTCGGCTTGGAATGCAGCTAACCGAACCCTCTGACAACCAAAGTAGTACCTTCCTATAGTAGTAAACTACCATAGCAGCTTAGCATCCAGTTACATACCGAACTTGTTCCTATGGGTGCTCTATAGTCTATCTATAGTAGTTTTGATTAGGGTATGAATATCAATTGGGTAGGTGTAAAGTCGGCTCAATAATCCAAACGCTGACTTAATTGATTAGGTTCTCTCAACTTTGACTTTATTGTGTTAAGCATAACGCTAGCGAAAGAAAGCAAAGAGAAATTTTTTCTATAAACCCGGGATTTTTGGCAAGATTTCGTTGGTTTTGAGGGAGATTTAAAAATGACGTATATTACGTAATTAATGAAAATGAGCTCGGATTTGAGATGAAAAAAGCTCAAAGTTTCATCCAGCATGGTGAAAAAGTCATGATTTATATGATTTTACAAGCAATACAAGAAATATAGGGGAAGGATGAGTTGTCTATCGACCGGAGGATCAGAGGTCCAGTATGAACCAACGGGAGGGAGTCTTTTTCGACCTCTTACAGGATTCATAACAAGAATAATAAGAAACCAGGCATCTAAGAAACCTTAACCACGGTACGAGCTTGAAGTGTGTTCGCTACTTCTTTCACAATGAGTACTATTATCTACACTTTGACTTGAATTGATATTGATATTTCTTGATTAATTAGTTTCATTTCAAGTTTAGATAATAGTATATTCACTTTGTAAGTGATACCGATCCAAACTATTCATAAGAGGGCTCGTAGCAACATTCCCCGGGGAAACAAAGAATGTCTATTGGGTAGGTCTTCAGTCAGCTAATCATAGATAAGATATGGGGACGAGCCCTTGTTCAACTAGAAGGTTCAGAGCTAGGTTAGCGGGATTACGAAGCGTAGCACTGACTCCTGATCTTTGGGCAAGACCAGCGTTGTAGTCGTCTGGCCTACACCCTCTCGACTATCAATACCCCTGCTAGCTTTCACTCCACACCTCAATCTAGGACTTGTAGGAGTCGTGCACTTATGTATATACCAATGACTGATGTCATTGTATGCTTAGTGTGTCGTGGAATAGAGGAAACGACTCAAGTTAGGTAATATATTCCCTCTTCTTTTAGTAGCTCCTGTCAGTCCTTCCTTGGACAGCTACCTCTGGGAGCGGTAGAAACAGTTGTGAATCATCCCTCCGGTCTGTTCATCTCGCTTCTCTAGTTTCTTTTTTTTAAATGAAATCAGGGTGGACCTTAGGGCTGCTGTCTCTCATGCCACTGCAGAATTGGGGGTTCGCAAAAACTTTTACAAATTTGTGCAAGAGCCGGCAGATCATCCACTCTTCTCTGAAGCAAAGAAGGTTAACATTGAAAAGTTGCGTCAAATGCCTACATTTCATGTTAAAACAAATCTTTTATTTTTACATAACCCCTCTTTGAGAAACTTTAGAAAGATTATCATATTACTTAAAACTTTGAATCAAGTATTTCAATTGAAATTTCTTGAGAAATTAGTTGTTCAATTAATTTCTTTTTCAGGATGAACCAAATGTTCCTGATTTGTTCGGGAAACCTCCCATAATGTGAGTTAAAGATCCTCTTGTTTTAGTGAGTTGTGTCAACAGCAAAGCGACCCCTGTTGAGACGGTCTAACGAAGATTTATTATATAGCAAGTCGTTTGGTTTCCTTCCCAAGTGTCAACTGGCAGATTGAGTAATAATGGAAGAGGAGACACTACAGGTGCCCCATGTGTACTTATATTGGACTCCCGCTTAGCAGTTCAAATGACAAGGATCGAACAGATCGAAGTTCTACGAGTATACGTACTGGCCCTAACCTATTTCTTTGCTCAGATCTTCGCCCGAATCTTTTTACCCAGGGCTTCAACCTGGGTAAATCTATGGGAAATTATTTCCAATCAAATCCTCGAGGTAGCACCATTAGTGAAGTCCCAGCTTCCAACTTTCAAGGCGGTACTTTATCAAATCAAGAATTGGAGTTCCCGGTGCCCTATTAAATTAAAGCGTTAGGATGGAAACCATATCCACCATTTTAAAGACCCTCAGTACTCAATTTTATATCTCAAGAACCACAACAAACCCCTCTCCCTGTGCTCCACCTTACAAACTTTCAAACGGCCTTCTCGTGCATTTCTATCTAAGGAAGTTGGCCAGCACCTCATACCAATAGAGAGGAGGACTTCCCGTGCATACTTACACGGACTTATGTTCCCGCCCGAAACGAAAGCAAGTCGACTCGTTGTGTGTACTTTCGAGTTGAAGTTGAATTTCAAGGACGGATACCATTCTGCGCCCAGCCTGGATTGATTAGTTTTCCTGGCAGTTTAGTTCGATTTCATTCTTATTTACCGGGACGAGCTACCAATTGAATTCCCGGGGTATTCCTGATTCCCGTATGTAATAATTAGGAAAAGGAAGAGGTCCGGTTCGAACCATCAACGCCAAATCTCGGTGCTTGCAATCAAGAATTGGGCAACCCACTTTGGAAGATTGGATTTGCCAGGGAAAATAGAGAGCCAAAGGCCAAAGTTTCTATGCTCAAATATGCCTTGAGTGCAAAGTTTCATTGAGATGCAGGGGATACAGGAAGGAAGAATTCCATCTATCTTTGAAGCGTTAGCGGAGTAGCACGTAATCCGGCAAGCCCAATATACCTCTTTGTAAGATGAGGTTTACGAGGAGGAACAGAGAGCAAAGGTCAAAGTTTTCAATGGTGTGAAAGTTTTCCCTTAACACAGCCCCGGAAATTCCCTTGTGAAATATAGGTTGGAACAGGTGCAAAGATCTCTTGGAACAACCGGGGATGCAGGTGCGCTAGCGAATGCAATTAGGGGTTCATACGGAGATTTCATTCGGAATTTGATTGACAAAGAAATTCACTGATTATTTAGTAATCTATGCTGCTATCTTTACATTTCTTGATAAATTTGTTGAATTGCAATTTTTATATTAATTTGTTGAATTGCAATTTCAATGAATTGATAAATTAGTTGAATTGAAATTAACAAAAGAAGCGCTGGTAAACTACCGACTCCTCCCGAACAGTGTTAACGTGCGTCCCATACCACACATTCGCACAAAAAGGTTAGCTAACTACTGGAAATTTCACACTCAAAGCAGTAAAAAGTTTATCCCATCTCACGGTAAACTCGACCCGAAGGTCAAAACGATCAAACGGACAAGTCGGGAATTAACCAATAAGATAAGCGCACGTGTCCCTTACCACATGTTTTATCAAACCATTTAATTCTCTTTCTCATTCACTCGAATAGTGCAAAAACATGTATTTTATATATAAAATACTTTATTTAAGAAAATAAGCTTTTAAAACCATTTTCCTAAATCAATTTTTGAAGACAATATTTGAAAATTCGCTTATTATAAAGAATAAATAGATTTTATAGCTTAAAGTTATTTAAAATATTATATAATAATTATTTTAAAAGCTAATTTATTTTAAAATAAATTAAAAAAAATTTGAAAAAATCCGTGCTCCAAATAAAGGAAATCACTCAAAACCGTCATTCAAATTTGAATTTCAAATTCATCAAAACTCTTCCAGCCTATTGATAGGAATCATAACCCTCAAAACATTTCATAAATATCACATAAATATGAAGTAAAAGTCAAAAGTCAGATGGAAAAAGAACATAAAAATGCATAGGCAAAATAATACCCAGGTCTGAAATCTTCTCTGGGTTCAACTTTCAGACATGAAATGGGTGGCCAAATGACCTCTAATTGAATTAAAAATTTGTATGTACATAGTAGAAAACTTCAGCTTTCAAAAAAATAAAGAATCAATGAATTCCGACTGAAAATAAAAAAGATAGACTGTTTCAAACATGGACTTAGGCTATGTTTGCAACAGTTCAAAAAAGCATGCCTAGGCTTGAAAACCATCTTGGGTTCAATTTACAGGCCTAAAACAGAGGACCAAATTACCATATATTGAGCTGAAAATTGGTATGAACATACTAGAAAACTTCATATTTAAAAAAAGAATCAATGAATTCCGACTGAAAATGGAAAATTTACACTGTCTCAAACATACCCAGGCCATGTTTGCAACAATTCAAAAAAAAAATATACAGGCCTGAAACCATCTGTGGTTCAACTTTCAGGCATGAAACAGAGGGCCATACGACCTCAGATTAAGATGAAAATTGGTACACATATAGTAGAAAACATTATCCTTTAAATAAAAGTATTGATGAATTTCGGTAAGAAATGAAAGAATTATGCTATCTCAAACATGAACTCAGGCCATGTTTGCAGCGACTCAGAAAACAATTTTAACAGGCAAAAATCTACATCTGAGTTGATTTTCTACCACTATTTTGAACATCCAAATGACAATATTTTTCAACCAAAATTTGCAGAGATGAAGTTCAACATGCAAGCTACCAAATGCAAAAAATCCAACTTCATCAAATTGCAGGAATAACAAGATATTAGGGTTCAAAGATGCAATAGACACTGATTATAAAGAAGGCAAAAACTAGCTATAGAAAACTATAGACAAGCAAATTCTTTGTAGATTCAAGCGTTGGCACTTTTTTTCTAGTTTGTGAGTTATACAACTCACCTTGATGATTACTGCAAAAGCTAGATTTTTTGATGAAAAGAGGAAGCTTTTAGCTAGATTACAAGCCTTTAGAACTTGTAGAAAGCAAATTAAGAACATGCAAAACAATATATAGTAAAAACTAGAAAACTTCTTACTGTAGTAAGAATTTGGTGATGAAATTCAGTAGTTTGGAGGGGATTACCTTAGATTTATCAGTAGTTTGCAAAAAGATTTGAATTTGGTGAGTTTAATTGAAGATTTGAGCTTGGCTTTGCAATTTGAGAAATTTGTTTACTGTATTTTTCTTTTTAGCTGAAGGAAGAAGAAGGAGGTATGCAAATGAACGTGCAACAACTCCTATTTATCCTTCTAACCAGGCTTAGTGGGGTAACGGGATGAATTGGACCGAAATTAAAAAGAAAATAAGATGGCTTAAGATTAAATCAACACTTAGCCAAAATATGTGCGCATCTGGCGTATACACACAAATAAAATTCATTTTCTTCATATTTACACACAACAAAAATGTGAAAACTTATATACAAGCAAAATAAAACATTTTCCATTATGTAAAAGAATAATTTGCATTTTAAAAACATTTTTATTATTAAAATCATTAACTTAACAAAAATACACCATTTACTCAAATAAAAGAATAAAACATTATTTTTAACTTCTAAAATTCCATAAAATTTATTTTCTTATTTAGAAAAATATTAAAACCATTTCCAAATATAATTTATAGCCCAAACTTATTTTTGAACCAATTTTCACCTTTTATTTCAAGAAACCACCTTTGAAAATTACGTACTTCTTTTAAAAATTATTAAAAGAAGCAAATGAGCAATAATTAATATAATTATTGCATTTTCTCCATAATAAAATCATTTTCATTATTTAAAGCCTATATTCCATTTATTATCACTCGAGACAAAATAAAATATAGCTTGGAATTTCATTTTCGCATTTTAAATTCCAAAATTCATTGTTTATTCCAAATAAACAATTTAATTTTTCCAATTTTAATTTAAATCATAATATTAAATTATAATATCATTACAATTCATTATTGAAAAGTAATCCCCAAAGCAGGGTTGTTACAATTTTCAAATTTTAGTGTTAGTTTAGTGCATATATTTTGTACCTAAATATAAACTTATGTTTCAGAACCAATTATATATAAAAAAGGATTATTTAGTTTTGAAATCTAAGATAGTTTTAAATTAAATGTTAATAGGATATCGTAAAGGGGTAAAGTAGGTTTACACCTAACTATTTCCTTTTCACTTAGACTTGATTAGATTTTAATTGCAACATAATTTACCTTTCTATCTTCGCTCTTCTAATTTACTTTTACATTTATTGCCTCCTTATGTGGATTAATAGCATACATTTTATTTATGAATGTAACTATAAGTGGAGATAAAGATGTGCGTACACACACATTTATTATACACTATTTTATATTATCTTATTTATGCTGTCATATTTGTTTAATGTATGTTAGTGCATTCGTAGTAAAATGTTTAATCGAAATGTTAACATGTCTGTTTAAATTCCCAATCTGATCACAGAAAGAGAAATGAAAGGTTCTTAATATTGTATATTTCCTTAGTTATTTACACAAATTTGTGTAGAAAATTTATTTTCATTTATCGTGTGTTAATGTAAAATTAAATAGGTGTAACTGTGAGTTTATGGGAGTTAAGGAAAGTAATAAAGAGGAGATATAAGTTTGAAATTTAAACTCTAAAGGTTCATTGGTAGTGCACATCTGGTCTGTGCATTCCTTCATAATTATTTAATAAATACCACATTTCTTTCCACATTTTTTTGTTTCTTCATTTTCATTTATTTCCTTCTCTTTTTCTTCTCAAACGTGAGTTTCAGTTTACATGTATACATTTTTTTTTCAACCTTTCTTCACCTCTTTACAACATATCCTACCTCCAATTCCTAAAGAAAAAATTGTGAGTTCGTTGTTTTCTCCATCTTATTTCATATTTCTACAACCACTTCATTTCTTTTCATTTTGGTTTCCTGTAGCCTTCTTCCACAACCTCATATTCTTGTTTTTATTTTGTTATCCTATATTTCCTAAAGCCTTCATTTTAGAAGACATTCATTTTTGTCCCTCCATCCTCATTTCTTTATTATTAAATAGTTGCCACTTTATTTCTTCTTTTACATTTTGTTTCTCTTGACACCTCATATTCATTCAGTTCAAATTATTCTTTGCAGAAGCTATAATCTCATCAGCAAATTGTTCACGTTTTAAAATTGTTCATTTTTTCTTGTCGCCTCTTCATTTCCTATGTTTAGATCTCCATTTCAAATCTTTATTTCCCCAAATCATTTTAATGTGAACTTGCATAAAAGCTTTGATTTTCGCAAATTCAACAGCTTTCTTTTATGAAACATGAATTTCATTTTTTTTCATTTTTCCTACATGTCATGCCCTCATCTTGGTTTGTTCTTCCATCTTTGCCTGAAGACTTACCTTGAGAAAAACGTAAGTATTAAATTTTCTTTCTTTTTTTTACTTAAACGTGTACCAATTATTATTTTAATAATATTTCCTGTAACATGAATATCTTTTGCATATAAACTTCGATTCATGCGCGATTTCTTCTATTGGAATTTTGGGCTTTTATTAGATTTAAACTGACTACAAATCAAAGGTGAGTGTTTTAACCCACTCATAACTACTAAATTATCATATGTTAGTTAAATTAAATTTATGATGTGATTCGAAACTGATTGATTGATGTTTGGTATATTTAATTTGTCATTCTAGTTAAATATGACTTTTATTGCATTTAATCGTTGTTTAATTTAACATTGAATTTAATTGTCAATTTAATACCGATTAATGATAATCAGTTGATTGATGTTACTTGTCAATTTAATTGCCAATTTACTATATAAAACATTTCCAGTAACCAAACTATTTTATATTAAACTACTAAACTATTTTTTTAATCTATTTTAAATTATTTTAAACTATTTTAATCTAATTAAACTATTTTAATTTATTATAATCTATTTAATCCAATTTAATATATTTTACCTATTTTAAACTAATTAATCCATTTCAATATATTTTAAATTTATTTAATCTATTTTAAATCTATTTAATCTATTTTAAATCTAATTAATCTATTTTAAATCCATCTCATCTATTTTAAATCCTTTTAGTCTATTTTAAATCTATTTTAAATATCTTGAAACTATTTAAACTATTTAAACTATTTATAACTATCTAAACTATTTTCAAAATTTCAGACTGTGTAAAAATTGAAATGTTTATATTTAAATCCTTGATTTAAAGGCGAATACGGTTAAATGATGTTATAAACTAAGTTGGTATTTAAATGATAGTTTTGATTTAATATGATGACTTTGAAATGAGGATTTAACCTATTTTTTCGATATGATTTCAAAGTGAATATGATTTCGAAAGTGATATTGTTTGAATTGAATATGATATTTTGATATCAATTCTGAATTGGTTTTAGAAATTTAAAAGAACCATTATGTGTGAAATAAGCCCTTGGTTGTTAAAGTGACCGGGATCAGATATTGTCATACTCTCTGCCAATATCGAAAACCACTATAATAACTTTGTACATAGTGGAGATACTAGAATGAAGTAGGATGGTTTGGCAAACGATTCTGTATAAGATATTTTCGTAGTTTTGACTCCCGAAATTCAGCTCAGATGTGACTAAAACAGGAGCCACGTCGTGCCAAGTTAGGTCATTCCTCCTGTCGGACATGCTTCTTCGAAACCATATTACGACTTTGTGATGATTTGGTGGCCACCCCTTGATTTTGATTAGGGGTGTGTGTTCCGGGTGGATGGTAGTAGCTCCTATGCGTTACCGCCGATCCAGATCCGCAATTGGTAGAATCCTACCCTGGCATTGCCTCGAGTGCCGTGTTCACATGCCCTATCGCGCCTTCTACGAGTTTGGTTTGTACCTTACCTATGGAGTGCCCTCTAATAGCTCTCCGACTTACAGAGGAATTACGATACTATATAGACTATGGAAATATATAAAATGTGTTAAGGAGAATATGGGTAACACCTCAACGCTATTTTAATAATTTACTTTACTATAGACACTATTATAATAACGTATTGTACTATGTACGTAGATAGTTTAACGGATCCTTAGGAGATGGAAATCTCAAACATCTCTTAAGTTATTGCACTCACGTCAAACACTGGATAGGAGATGTCAAACCCTGTAAATATTTCCGACGCCGTTACACCGGTATTATTTACTATTGATTTAACTTACATGAGATCCTTTAGTTCTAACTCGAGTGTTTTGTCTTTTCAATTCGCTCGGGTCAGTCTGAGCTTTTCAGTATAGCGAAGACTGTTTTCTGGAGGACGAAGACGAAGATTTAAAACTGTTACTACTTATTATATTTATTCCACTACATCATGTTGTTCCGCTGCATTTATTTATTTACTCCTATTGTTTGTAACTCTGTTTTGTATTGTAAAAGTATAATCAAATGTTATTTGTAAATTGCTCCACGAATTGTTTATTTGATTATTATATTTTGTCATTCCACCGCAAGATTCTGTATTTTTTCTTTCTTTCTCTGCTTTTTCTTATTTACCCCATAACAATGCTCTCTTTTGAGTGGTTTTAGTTCGACATGTGAGGTTTATGGTCCATTTAAACTATATAAAAAGGTGGGTCGTTACAACTGACATAAATCACTTAAATACCTGTTTTCCCAAATAGATTTAAATCTTAGGCAGAGGAGATGGATGGAATATATAGCATCAATTGAGTTTATTATTCAATATACCACTGGAACAGGAAATGTAGTCGTCGATGCCCTAAGTCGAAGGTATGCTACCCTAGGTGTTATATGTGAATGGAGGCAGTTGGAGTTTCTCTCACGTTTTAACTTCCAACTGCCAACAGAACCCATCATAGGGTTTTTTGCAGTTATAGAGATGAGGTCAGCCTTAATAACCCACATGAGGCTTGAGAAAGTGAAGGATGAGAAGTTAGTAGAGATTTTGGAGAAGTTGAGGAAGGGAGAACATTTTCCCAAAGCTAGTAGTATTTAGCTGATGGGAGGGAATGCTTAAGAAGAGATGGATGCCTTTGTGTTCTAATGGTTAAAACTTTGTTGAGAGAGGTGCTTATGAAATGTCACCACTCAAAGATGACCATTCACCTTGGAGGTGATAAGATGTACAAGGATATGTAAAGGATTTTCTTTTTCTTGGAATGAAGAAGTGTGTGGCGGAGTTTGTTGTCGAGTGCTCGACATGTCAAAGAGTAAAAGCCGAGTAAGGTAAGCCCGGAGGATTACTATTACCATTGTAAATTCTGACTTGGAAGTGGGAGCATATTTCAATGGATTTGTTGGCAGAATTGGCTAGAGGTCAGAGCGGTAATGAAGCTATTTTATTTTTTCGATAGACTTACTAAGCGTGCCCATTTTATTTTTATTAGGAACAATAGAACTTCACTTCTCTCTTGCAAATCTTTATTAAGAAGTAGTTCGATTACATGGAATTCTAGTGTGCATAGTTAGTGATAAGGACCCCTTATTCACTAGTGAGTCTTGGAGGGCCAAAAGCAGCTTTAGAAACTTCTTTGAATCTTTGCAGTGCATATCACCCATAGACTGATGGTCAAAAGGAGAGGGTGCATAAGATTTTGGAAAATATTGAGGGCATGTGTTTTGGATTACGGAGGACACTGGGAGCAACATCTGCTTTCGATGAAGTTCGCGTATAGTAATAGCTATCAGGCGGCGATTGGTATAGTCCCTTTTGAAGCACTTTATGGGAGGCCATGCAAATCGCCAAGTTATTGGTGGAAAACCATCGACAAATATTACTCAATCCTAATTTGATCCGTGATACCCCAAAAAAAGTAGGGTTGATCAGGCAACAAATGAAGGTAGTACAGGACCCTCATAAATCTTATGCAGATAAAAGAAGGAAAGAGCTTGAGTTTGAGGTTGGAGATATGAAACTTGTCAAAATCTCCCCTATTGGAAAAGTGTTTAGGTTTAGTAAGTTTGGAAAATTGGTGTTTAGATTTGTTAGGCTATTCAGAGATTTGGAAAGGATAGGAAAACTTATCGCTTGGAGCTTCCTGATAGACTGGTAGGAGTCCACAATGTTTTCTACATTTCTCACTTTAGAAAATGCTTTCATAACGCTGCTATTAGAGTTGAGCCTGATTAGTTATGAGAATTAAACACCAAGCCAATAGTGTCCCATGCCACCGCATGCATTGTGGAGCATGGAACTAATAGACTCTGCAACAAAATAATTAGGCCGGTCTAAGTACAATGGGGAGACATCCCGACGTAAAGCATATGGGAAACCGAGGAAAAGATGAAGATCACTCATCCAAAGCTTTTCACTGGTAAATTTTCTCTCCAAAATTAGGATTTCGGTTGCATTGTGGTTCTTAGAGTGGATGGTAGCAGATGGTTGGCACACTTTTTCACGGTCACTCTACACTCATGTAGAAATTCTTAAGCATGTTTAGGGTATTTGCGTACATACTTGCATGACACAATTATAGCCTCACGCTAGGATTGAGCTCATTGTTTTATGTCTGTAGTATGTAATCACATTACACTTTGGTTGAGTAGATGGCTGTGTAGATAACTTGGCTGTGTAACATGGATGTTATGCGCACTACGTTGTTCGCTCTTTAAAGATTTTAGGACGAAATCCTTTTTAGGGGAGGAAGAGAGTAACACTCAATAAAATCAACCATAAATAAATTGAGTAAATTAAATTCAATAAGATAGCGTTAAAAATGAAAATTTTATAAAAGTTAGAATTTGACCCCGAAAGTTTTTTCATTGCTTTCGTGGTGAAATTCTAATCTGTTTCCATGTATAACATGCTGAAAATGGAGCTCAAACAAAAAAATTATAAGCATTTTTAAGTTTTTAGATTTAAATTAATTTAATATGAATTCAAATGAGTATTTAAATTTAGGTTTTGAGTTTCAAATTTTAACTGTAGGATTACTTGGGGTTAAGTAAACATTAAGTGAAACAGTTAACCTTGAAATTTAATTAGGGAATAAAATAAGCTAGCAACAGAAACAAATCAACACACACCAAATGAGTGGAAAGGTCGATGCCTCTGACCCAAGTGGTTGACCTGTCAAGGGCGGTGGTTGACCCTCATTCAGGGTGGCAGCTAGGGTTTTTCCTTGTTTAAATGCTTCCGATTTATCTATTTTTCACCTAACTTCATCCTATGGCGCTAGTGCATTTCAACTCTTATAAATAGGACCTCAGCCTGTCCACCTTTCATTTATAAATTTTGGGGAATTCCTTGAACCTATGCCATTTTCTCTCTTCATTTAGATTCAGAAATTCAATCAGGAATTCAAGCAAGCATTCTAATCTTTTCTAATTATCCTCTTAATCTATTCACTTCTCCTTTAACCTCTTTGAATCTAACAAAATTATATATATACTTATCTTTCGCTATGTGTATATATCAAAATAAGTAAATCTAGAAAAAAGTTTAGTTGGCATTGCAAATCCATATAAGAAAAGCTAAAGGTAATCTATGAGTGGAAATTTTAGTTTTTTTATTTCAGAAATTGATTAGTATATATTTATGGATTTGAATATGCCATAAGGAAAAAACAAAACAAAATAGATAAAATACTCCAAAATTCTTTTTTATTTCAAAATGTCAATTCTAGATAGAGATTCCCAATTATTATATTAATCTAATTGAATTTATATTGTTTCTGTAATTTTTTATAATTTCGTAGTCTATACCATTTCTCCTCATTCTTTGATTCAAATTATGAGTCTTAAATAATAAAATAAGGGTGTAGAGCATGAATTCTATTCATAGTTTACATCACTTATTTCAAACAAAATTCCTTTATTTATTTCTTTCTAAAAGAGGAGTTGAATAGAATCTGAAATTAGTATTGCAATTGCCGTTGTTTAGGATATTCCATTGAATTGATGTAATAAATTTGGTTTCTATTTCTATTTACAAGTCTATTTATTGCAGTTTTGGATATGAATATTTAATCCTTATTATGGACAATAGAATCACTTGTTATGTGTAATGACCTGGTAATTTTAATGATTTATAACGTAATTAACTGAATTTCTTGCAAGTAAATAATAAAATTTAGCAATGAATATTTGATATTTGTAATGCGTCTACTTAAGTGTAGCAAGCATCAAATTTTTGTTGGAAAATATGAAAATTAATTTTGTTGTGTAATTTTCAATTTAAATTTATAATCAGTTAATTAGATGAAAATAAAATATTTTCGAAAATTTGAGTATTCTTATACGATAAAAATTAAGACTGTTTTCTGTGTAAAACGTCACATTTTGTTTTGCCAAATTTGGATTTCTCTAGCCCCATTTATCTTATTTTCGACGAATTTGCAGTAGTTAGCAACGAAATATCGACTTTTGATAGGATGATCGTATCGCTGATATTTATGTACCATTTGTTTAGTCTCATCGTGCTGATCTGCGCAATATATTCATTTGTGTGTTTTAGAGTCTGGTACGTGGCGAAATCCATGAAACGGTTAACCATATTGGTACCCGTTTTAAGACTTCTGGTTTGCTTTGTCCTTTCAGTTGTTCACCATATTAAACTAATAGCCATTTTTTTAATATTCCCAAATTTAATTTCTGACTTTTACCATTCCTAGATTTCAATTTATATTTTGTCGTTCATTTCTTTTCAGGCTCTTCATTTCTATTCTGTTAGCTTTGAGAATATGTATATAAAATAAGCTAAGTTTATATATTCGTTTTCCTGTTAATTTCTCTTCCTGTTTGTATTGAAATCCACATGTTCCTTTCCTCTCTTCTTCTTGCTCAGCCATTCTTATATAAAAAAGGATCTCTGAAGCTTGCTCGCCTTATAGCCTGCTCATCTTCTTCTTGCGCTGTCACTCTTCCTCTCACTCTCTCTCTCTCGACCATCTACACCACATATGCTATTCCTCCAACCACTCACAAACCTACTCTCAGCCATGTGTCCATCAACTTCCACGTAAAGCCTCCTTTTTCTTCTCCTATCTTTGCCGAAGTCCACAGCCTCCAAACCTGAGATCACACAGCCTGCTTCATCCGTGACCCCTATGGCACACCCTTTGTGACGCCCCACCTCTATACCCACGCTAGCAAAGGGTATTAATAGATAATACCGTCTGCTAACACGGAGAATAAGGCTGTTTAGGAGCGACCATCTATAACCTTGCTTTAATTATCTATTGAATACATCGACAATTGCCTTACCAAGAAGATCGACATATCCAATGAATACTTAAAACAAAACCATAGGTGGCTAGAGGATCTATCAGAATAGAATATAACAACTCAAATGCAATATACATCACAGAATAGTAAACCATCATATACACATACACTGATACATAGCAGAGTATACAAAATAATACATGTCAAGTGGTATAGCAAACCACAATATACAGACGAGTTCACAAGAATACATATCGGAGTTACAACAAAATAGGACTACACAAAAAGCTATGACAAAAAGAAACAAGCTGAATAGTCCATGCGGAAGCAAAATATGCTAAATCCAAAAGCACCTAACCTGAAACAACTCGGTCTGACCCGAGTATGAAATACACAGGTCAGTCTAGCTAAACAGATCAGTTAGATAAACTGAACAACAATAAATCTGCAAGGTTACCAAGCATAATAGATATCTCTAAAAGAGATAACACAACCATCTAACGAAAGATGAATCATATAGAACAAGCCTCATGTCATCGGCAACATATAGAAACAAAGGATAAGAATATCCTAAAGCAAGCCAAAAGGCAATAACAAATACCAATAAGGTATACAAGTTCCACAAGGTAAACGCTATGCATCATGCGGCTCATAATGACCAACATCGAAGGGTGATACCTAGGGAATATACATATGAATGAAACATCAGAAAATTTGCTCGAGCTCAGTACTGTACAAACAAGGATCCATGAGCCCGAAGACTCCAAACCCAATATCACCCATGCGGCTCATAACGACCAACATAGAAAGCAATACTATAGGGTGACAAACCCGAAGGTACAAACCCAATATCACCCATGCGGCTCATAAAGACCAACATCGGAAGTGATACTATAGGGCGACAAGCCGTAGTGGTGAAGGTCAGAGACCCAGTACTGGACACCACTAACTGGCGGAATGTGTCACAACTCTCGAAGAGGAATCCGAAAAGTGTTAACATATGTCCCATAACCACTTGTTCGCACTAAACGGTTTACTATCCGTCAGTCACTTTCACACTCAAAGCAGTACAAAGCTTACCTCATATCATCGGTAAACCAAACCCGAAGGTCAAAACGATCAATTGAATAGGTCGGGGACTAATCGGAAAGATAAACGCACAGATTCATGGTCCGTGTTTTGCCCAACCATTTAATCACCCTTCCACTTCGCTCGAAGTGCGAAATTGTGCGTGTTTTAAGTAGAATTTATAAATTGGAGAAACGAGCTTTTAAATGTGATTCGAGAGATTATTTTATAAAAACCCGTGGATGAAGTCAAAAATAAGTTATCAAAGTCAAAGAGGCAATAACAACCACTAAGAACCAACATGAATCGATAAAATCCGAAAAACCAATCAAAACGAACATAAATAGGCAAAACAGGAAAACAGGAGCAGGTCAGTCGACTGAAATCCCTGTTCCGTCGACTGAAAATTGTCCAGAAAAATTTCGGGCTTCAGCTCAGTCGACTGAACAGAGGATCCAGTCGACTGAACCCAATTTCCTGCATTTCCTACTTATTACCAATGAAGTGTAAACTCTCCCAACTTTCAATCGGACGAGCACGGACGCTAGGGGTTTACGCCAAGCGGCTACCCAGCCCTATAAGCACTTCGATTCATCACCAAAAACATGATCAAAACATCAAAGTTCGGATTTCAAAGAATTGAATCCGAACACTAATAATTCGGATATTCACCAATTCAATCCAAAATAAAAGCAAGTGCATATGGACAAGTGCTAGGAATTCATACCCAACATCAATGAAATCAGGAGAAGTAGATGTGAGTTCAAAACTCACCTTTTCCCAAAGACAAAGAAGAAGAAGAAGCTCAATAACAAGGAGATGGCCAACTAATCTCTACTTCAACTCAACTAGCTTCAATCAAAGGATAAAACACATATTTCTCAAATTAGGTTTTAGGGAACTTTCTGAAATTGAAGAGAGAAAGAGATAGAGAAGATGAAGAAGAAGCTTACCAATGGCTTCCCTTTGATTTTGGAGCATGATTATGAGCTAGCAAGAAGAACTAGGGTTTGGAATTTCTAATTCCCTTTCCTTTCCACCATTTTCAGTTTTAGGTAGAGCTTTAGAAATAAGAATGAGAGAATGTAGAGGAGAGGGCTGAGTTAGAGGGTTTAGTTAGCTAGTGGGCTGAACTCAAACCCAAAACCCAACTAGAAAAAGTAGCCAATTTCAACTTATTCCAACCATATCGAAGCTTATACTCAAAAAGATCGCAAACGACGTTTTGAACTCAATGGAAGTGGTCTTGAGACCCAATTCGACCATTTGCAAAAAGTAACATTTCGGACCCAAAATCTGACTAACGACACTATACTTAAACAAATCATTTAAATATAAAATCGTTAAATATGCGGGTTGTTACAGATCTCCCCTCCTTACAAAATTGCGTCCCCGCAATTTCTATAGACGATATTTGTAACAACTACATACATACAACATTCAGAAGAAAAGGAAATAAGCTTGAGATGAAAAGACATTCTCACCGTTTCAAAGCAATGATAGAAAACCCGGATAGGATCGCTCGATAAACTCTCTGGTTTCCCAAGTACAGACATTGGTATTAGCGGACCATTGAACTTTTACGAGCGGCACGTCCTTGTTTCGAAGGTGTCGCACCTCCGTGTCAAGTACGTGCATAGGCTGCTGTACAATAGATAAGTCCGGTGAGACCTCAAGCACTTGCAAATCAGGAGAAGAAATAACAGAATCCGACTCCCGAAGACACTTCCGAAGTTGAGAGACGTGAAACACGTCATGAATACCAGATAAAAGAGCAGGAAGTGAAACTCTATAAGCCACAGGGGTAATACGTTCAGTAATAGAAAATGGTCCTATATAACGAGGAGCCAATTTCCCAGTCATACTGAAGCGCATAACCCCATTCAAAGGAGAAACACGAACAAAAACAAGATCGCCAATTGGGAACTCGAGAGGCTTCCCACGGTTGTCCGCGTAGGATTTCTGGCGACTCTGTGCCTCTTTCATTCTCAATCGAATAAGATCAATCTTCTCGGAAGAATCACGAACAAAATCTGGACCAAGAATAAGCTTCTCCCCAGATTCCAACCAACAAGAAGGTGATCGACATGGCCTTTCGCATAAGGCTTCGAAAGGAGCCATACCAATACTAGACTGAAAACTATTATTGTAGGAGAACTCTACAAGAGGTAGGTGATTCTCCCAACTACCACAAACATGTCAACACAAAAGAATAACAGAATAAGAAGTTCCCATAAGGAGAACGAGAGGATAAGTCCGAACTTGCTTGCTCAGAGAATTCTATGGATTCCTAAGCTCAAAATAATTTGGAACACCGACGTGGTACAAACAATACGTCAAATGAACCAAAGCTCAACAAAATAAAGTACAACAAAACGTCCGATGAACTTGGTAAAAAGACCATTCCATTCGGACATCAACAAAGAAACAATCACTTGCTGCTTACAACTAAATGCATTGGCAACACGATCCCCTTTTTGGGAATTAAAATATCAAGATCATAAGATGTTAGGAACTCAAATCAACACTAAGTTCCCTATGAGAAAATAAACATTTCAAAATTATGACATCCAAACCAATACGATTAGCTTTGGAACAAAAGATAAAATCTTGGTTCCCTACGGGAATCCCAAGAATAAGAGTATCGAAAAAGAGTTCTTTCAAATAATATTCTTCCCCGAAAAACTAAAACTTTCAAAATCACAATTATCTTTATGTAACTATTTTTCTAGAAAAATTTTCTTATTTCAAATCAATTTATTGTGTCAAATTGTCTCATCAAAGTGTTTAGGAGATTCCTATCGAAAACGTTGATCAAGCGCATCGACAAGAATTCTTAAAGCACTCAATGGGCAATACAATCACAAAACCATCTTCTATATGATAAACATGTTTCTAAAAACTTTTGAAAATTCTCTTTGTTCGTTTTAAAAACAAAAATCCCATTTATACTTATAAATAACTCTTATGAAAAAGATTTGCAAAAATTTTAGATTGCTAATTCCATCCAAAATCAACAAATACAAAAATGGAATCATCGAGATATTCGTAGAATACTCGATTCAAAAAATGGATGAAATGAGCTGGACAAACTGAATGACACAACAAATCATTCATAAGAGTTACAACGAGTGCGGAGAGCGGTAAGTGGAATGTTAACTTCCGCAATTCGTAGTCAAATGAAAACCGATGGTAAGATCGAGCTAAAAACACCTTAACACTACAACAAAAGATTGCTTGGGTGATAATCCAAAGACAAGACCAGAAATACCAGAAAATTCTCAAACTACAAGAATGAGAGAACCAACACTTTCCTCATCATGAGGGCTTGAATAATAAAATGATGAGATCAAATTGGAATCGAAATCACAAAGAAAATAGAAATCTGTTTAACAGATTGAAAATGTTGAGGATGAATAGTCCACTCGAGATATAGGATATGACTTCATAATAACTAAGTCAATACTTTAAAAAATTATCAATTTCGAAGCCTAAGTAACGCATAACATGCAAATTGGCTCGGAAAGAAAAATCACATAAAATAATCTCGACGCTAATACAGGCAAATTGAGCATTGCGGATCCACCAATTCGGATTCGCAATTTTCAAAGAAGTAACCATACAAGAAACATTCAAAGATAAATCATCGAAGAGCTTCTTGATATGGAAAAAAATGCGAAGCCCCCGTATCGAAGAGAAATCGAATACAATAGTCAAGAAATAAAATAGAACCTTCCTAAACAGATGGAGATGTACCTTTTCTCCGAGAAGAACCTCTAGAAGCATCTGTTATCTTTAGCTTGCCAGATAGAGGATTATTTGGAACAATAGGACAAGTGAAAATACGATGGTCTTCCTTCTTGCAATAGTGGCAGAAGAGAGGTATAGGGCAAGCTCGAATCATATGATCAGGGGAACACAATTGAAACACTTTCGAGTGGAAGGTGTTCCAGCAGACTGAGACTGAGAATTAGATTCAACGGGCTTTTTCTTCTTGGAAGGGAAAAATTCCTGCTTAATCAATGGAAACTTCTTCTTGTTCGGGTTCTTGCGAATCTCAACACCATCCCCACAATCACACTCCTTCTCGAAGGCTTCGAGACGAAATGCCGAATCAACCAACTCCTCAAAAGAAAGCTTAAGCTGGAGCATTAAAGACTTCTTAAGACATTTCTTAAGATCAGATACAAACTTCAGATTCTTCCTATACAAGGTGCTAATGAATTCAAGACCATACTTAGATAAGGCCTCGAATGATGCAACATACTCAAAAACGGAAGACTCCCCTTGCTTCAACTCAAGGAAGCGACGGGTTAATAAAACTTTCTCAGATTCAGGAATGAACTTGAGTTCGAATCGTTCCCGAAACTGAGTCCAAGAATGAGCAGACTCATCAAATTCAGCTAAAAGAAGCTTGTACCGGTCAAGGGCACGCTTTTGCAATAAGCTAGAAGTTACAAGAACCCTATCATGATCAGAAAGATCCATGCGAGAGAGAACATGCTCGTACATGCAAACCCAAGCTTGGACCTTAAGAACAATCTCGGAGCCTTTAAATGGTTTCCCTCCAAGATGAGAAACATCACTGCACAAACGTGCGAAGGTGGACTTGCATGGAGGAGATGTTCGAGTAGGAGCTGGAGGCTGTGTGCTCCTAAACCACTCTAAAAACTGATCGGCAGACATATAAACGCCGTCCGGATGTGAGCCACTGGATTGCCCAACATCCGAGCGTCGTCCTCCATCTCTTCCAGCCATAAGCTGAAAGTTAAGATAAGGTAAAGATTATTCCCAAGGTAGATAATTCAATATGGAATACTACGGAATTTAAATGCATTCCTAGGCATATTCCCAAATCTTATCTAACCTTTGAAGGTAGAAGGAATAGAGAGACACGATGATTCAAAGATTTGTATCACTTATCACACTCTGATGAATCGTAATATGTGCTCTATTCTGTGTTTATCATATTTTGTTCTGAACCTGGCTCTGATACCAAGCTGTGACGCCCCACCTCTATACCCACGCTAGCAAAGAGTATTAATAGATAATACCGTCTGCTAACACGGAGAATAAGGTTGTTTAGGAGCGACCATCTATAGCCTTGCTTTAATTATCTATTGAATACATCGACAATTGCCTTACCAAGCAGATCGACATATCCAATGAATACTTAAAACAAAACCATAGGTGGCTAGAGGATCTATCAGAACATAATATAACAACTCAAATGCAATATACATCACAGAACAGTAAACCATCATATACACATACACTGATACATAGCAGAGTATACAAAATAATACATGTCAAGTGGTATAGCAAACCACAATATACAGACGAGTTCACAAGAATACATATCGGAGTTACAACAAAATAGGACTACACAAAAATCTATGCCAAAAAGAAACAAGCTGAATAGTCCATGCGGAAGCAAAATAGGCTAAATCCAAAAAGCACCTAACCTGAAACAACTCGGTCTGACCCGAGTATGAAATACACAGGTCAGTCTAGCTAAACAAATCAGTTAGATAAACTGAACAACAATAAATCTGCAAGGTTACCAAGCATAATAGATATCTCTAAAAGAGATAACACAATCATCTAACGAAAGATGAATCAAATAGAACAAGCCTCATGTCATCGGCAACATATAGAAACAAAGGATAAGAATATCCTAAAGCAATCCAAAAGGCAATAACAAATACCAATAAGGTATACAAGTTCCACAAGGTAAACGTTATGCATCATGCGGCTCATAATGACCAACATCGAAGGGCGATACCTAGGGAATATACATATGAATGAAACATCAGAAAATTTTCTTGATCTCAGTACTGTACAAACAAGGATCCATGGGCCCGAAGACTCCAAACCCAATATCACCCATGCGGCTCATAATGACCAACATAGAAAGCGATACTATAGGGTGACAAACCCGAAGGCACAAACCCAATATCACCCATGCGGCTCATAAAGACCAACATCGAAGCGATACTATAGGGCGACAAGCCGTAGTGGTGAAGGTCAGAGACCCAGTACTGGACACCACTAACTGGCGGAACGTGTCACAACTCTCGAAGAGGAATCCGAAAAGTGTTAACGTATGTCCCACAACCACTCGTTCGCACTAAACGGTTTACTATCCGTCAGTCACTTTCACACTCAAAGCAGTACAAAGCTTACCTCATATCATCGGTAAACCAAACCCGAAGGTCAAAACGATCAATTGAATAGGTCGGGGATTAATCGGAAAGATAAACGCACAGATTCATGGTCCGTGTTTTTCCCAACCATTTAATCACCCTTCCACTTCGCTCGAAGTGCGAAATTGTGCGTGTTTTAAATAGAATTTATAAATTGGAGAAACGAGCTTTTAAATGTGATTCGAGAGATTATTTTATAAAAACCGTGGATGAAGTCAAAATAAGTTATCAAAGTCAAAGAGGCAATAACAACCACTAATAACCAACATGAATCGATAAAATCCGGAAAACCAATCAAAACGAACATAAATAGGCAAAACAGGAAAACAGGAGCAGGTCAGTCGACTGAAATCCCTGTTTAGTCGACTGAAAATTGTCCAGAAAAATTTCGGGCTTCAGCTCAGTCGACTGAACAGAGGATCCAGTCGACTGAACCCAATTTCCTGCATTTCCTACATATTACCAATGAAGTGTAAACTCTCCCAACTTTCAATCGGACGAGCACGGACGCTAGGGGTTTACGCCAAGCGGCTACCCGGCCTTATAAGCACTTCGATTCATCACCAAAAACATGATCAAAACATCAAAGTTCGGATTTGAAAGAATTGAACCCAAAAACTAAAAATTCGGATATTCACCAATTCAATCCAAAATAAAAGCAGGTGCATATGGACAAGTGCTAGGAATTCATACCCAACATCAATGAAATCAAGAGAAGTAGATGTGAGTTCAAAACTCACCTTTTCCCAAAGACAAAGAAGAAGAAGAAGCTCAATAACAAGGAGATGACCAACTAATCTCTACTTCAACTCAACTAGCTTCAATCAAAGGATAAAACACATATTTCCCAAATTAGGTTTTAGGGAACTTTCTGAAATTGAAGAGAGAAAGAGATAGAGAAGATGAAGAAGAAGCTTACCAATGGCTTCCCTTTGATTTTGGAGCAAGATTATGAGCTAGCAAGAAGAACTAGGGTTTGGAGTTTCTAATTCCCTTTCCTTTCCACCATTTTCAGTTTTAGGTAGAGCTTTAGAAATACGAATGAGAGAATGGAGAGGAGAGGGATGAGTTAGAGGGTTTAGTTAGCTAGTGGGCTGAACTCAAACCCAAAACCCAACTAGAAAAAGTAGCCAATTTCAACTTATTCCAACCATATCGAAGCTTATACTCAAAAAGATCGAAAACGACGTTTTGAACTAAATGGAAGTGGTCTTGAGACCCAATTCGACCGTTTGCAAAAAGTAACATTTCGGACCCAAAATCCGACTAACGACGCTATACTTAAACAAATCATTTAAATAGAAAATCGTTGAATATGCGGGTTGTTACACCCTTTGGCCGCAAGCAAAATATATCCACCACCACCACTACACGTAACAGCCTCACCACCTAGACCCATACTCCTTTCCTCCTCGACTTGGCCTCCGCACCCATGCCCCCAGTTAAGACCACCCTCGACAGTTCGCCTAGCCTTAGTCTGCCATGTGCAGCACACTCTCCCACCATCCGAACCTCCGACCACGCTCTTCACCGACCTTCCCTCTGACATGACCCAGCAGCTTAGCCACTTTATCTATCTCCTCATCACCAACAGCCATCCACTCTCCTCCGCTTGTTCTTATTCCTTCCACATACCCCGATCTGCTTCCACATCCAAGAGCTCATCAACCAAAAATCTCCTTCCGACCAACTCCACCCACTCTAGAGCCGAGCACTTCCTCCCATGGCAGCCCACTCCTCTTCCAGTTGGCAGTTTTTCCTCCGTAGCCAAGTTTCCCATTTGTCCAAGCATGCAACCTTCTCATTTCAAATATATAATATAGAAGCGCATATATATAATAATTATATATATTTGTTTGGGAAGAATGAAGTACATATATCATATATATTTTCCATTCATTGAATCTTGTCCGCTTAGTCATTGCTTTGCAATTTGCAGCCTTCTGTTTGATTTTATATAAAAAATTTTTTTTACAAATATTGTTTTTACATATTGTTTTAAAAATATAATATATATTAATATTTTGATATTTAATTATATATGTTTTATATTGTTTTATATATAATATGCAGATACTGTGGTTCTAATATATATGATATATATAAGTCTGTATATTTTAGATTTAGAGTATACTTGCATTCCACTTTTAAAGTATATATTTTAGATATAAAGTATACATACATTCCACTTGAAATCCCACACATCAGTTGTCTAGGTGTGCATATATATATATTATTTTAAATATGCAGTTTCAAATTGAACGTTGATTTTATAATATAATATATATGCACATACATATATACATATATTTTATATAAAATTATATATATGTCGTTTTGTCGATCTTGAGTCCACTTTGCTCTGGGAATTGTCAATTGGATTGGTCGATTGTCAAGTTCATAATCCAACAATTGTAGCTTTACGTGTTGTCTAATTTCTCTAGCCTCAAAAGGTGAGTAAACACTCGCGATTAACATTCTTATATTTAGTAAATTGAATTAACTTGAACCGACGATTGAAATATGCTGTTAAATTTGAATTGTTAAGTTCTTTAATTGTTCAATATGATATGCTATTATCTGCAATTGTTTGCATATGACATATGATACCATAACCTGTTGTATATATTATACTTAAATTTGTTACTGATGATATATGCTTGTTGTTGATATGTTATATTATTATATTATTTGTTCTCACTCTGCAAGTTCCTTGTTACTTTAGAAATTCCCTATGGGTTGAAGTGGTACGTACCCGAACGATCTTGTAGATTAGGGGAAAATCGTTATGGGTTGAAATGATAAACCCAAGCGATTTTCATTGATTTTGAATTTTAGGATTGCGGGTTGAAATGATATATACCATAGATATTTAAATTATGGATTGAAATGATAAATATCCATATCACTTTACCATAAGATCGAAAATTATATACAGACACCGTTGATCCATATTTTGAAAATGCTTTCCAAAGTTTTGAAAGGATATATATATAGGTTGTAATAAATATTGATTTTTAAATATAATATATAAATGTTATTTTTATATATGTGTAAATTTAGATTTTAAAATTATATGTTTTGAAAATTTTAAATTTATAAGTTAGTTTTGAAAATATAATTTTTAAGATTTTTCTTATAACTTTATTATTTTAAAATATAAAAAATAAGATATAATTTAATAAAATTTAATTTAATTAATATATATTATGTTTAAGTATTTACTTAAAGTTATATTTTAAAAATAGATTTTGTAGTAGCTTCCATAAATTAATGTTGGGAAGATAAATTAAAATTGATTTGAAATTGTATTTATTTAAGAATTGGGAAAAAATTCGATTGATCTTAAACTTATTGAATTTGAGATCTTAAAGATATGACTTTATAACTTGATAATTGGATTTTGATTCAGGGTGATTAAACGAATATTCTCAAATTAAAATAAAATTAAAATTGAATATTTACTATTGATTTAAAGTTGTAATGTTAAATTTCATTTAAATATCATTAAAACGATTATGTTGAATTTTGAAATATAAATAAATTTATCAAATTGAGTTATTGTAAATTACTGGAATATGCAAACTTTGAAACCTACCGAAATTGGAAGTAGTTTCAATTTGTAGTTCAAACTTATGGAATCGATATAAATTAAAATGGTTTTAGTGAGAATTCAAATTAAAACTTTAACTATTGTAATTGAAATCGTTGAGCTTAGATTGATTTGAATTGAATTTTGAGATTAAAACTGATTTGAATTGATTTGTGAAATTGGAAGAAACAATTCTAATTTGAAATAATTTTTGATATAAAGTATTTTGAATCTATAAACTATTTCAATATATATTATTTTAAATTTATAAACAATTTTTTATAAACAATCTTAATATATATATATATTTTAATCCATAATCTATTTTAAATATGAACTATTTTTAATATATAAAATATTTTAATATATAAAATATTTTAATATATAAAATATTTTAGTCTATAACCTATTTTTAATATATAAATTATTTTTGTTTATAACTATTTCCATATATATATATACAGTATTTTCAATACTTTGTTTGAGTTGGAACTGTTATGGTGTAGATTAAATGGATTTAAATGCGAATATTTTGATACGATGGTTTAAACTATTTTGTGGTTATGATTCTGAAATGAATATGATTTAAAGTGAATATGATTTCGAAAGTGAATATGATTTCGAAAGTAATATTATATTTGACGTGAAGTATGAACTGTTTGAAGTAAATGACCACGATGTGAAATAAGCATCTGGATGTTAAAGAGACCGAGATCAGATATTGTCATACTCTTTGCCAATACCGAAAACCACATTAACAACTGTTTACGTGGTGAAGATTCCAGAATGAAGTAGGATGGTTTGGTGAAACATTCTATATGAGGTATATACGTAGCCTTGACTGCCGTGAGTTAGCTTAGATATGACTAAAATAGGAGCTATACCGGGCCAATGGAGGTCGCACCTCCAATCGGGCACACTTCTTCGATGCCATTCTATTACTTTGTGATTTGATTGGGGGCACCATTGATTTGGGAGTATGTCTCGAAGTGGGAGGTAGTAGCTACTATGTGTTACCACCAGTCTAGATCCACAAATGATATATCTACCTAGCATTGCCTTGCGTGCCATGTTCATATGCCCTATCACGCCTTCTACGAGTTTGTTTTATACCGTGCCTATAGGGTGTCCTTTGGGTAAACCACCAGTTTGGTGGAGCTTTCAACATTGTATAGATTACAGGAATATATAAAATGTGTCAAGGGGATATGGGTAACGCCTTAATGCTATTTTAATAGTTTGTTTTACTATGGACATTGTTTATGTAGTGTATTGTACTATGTATGTAGATAGTTTAACAGATCCTTAATGGATGGGAATCCCAAACGTCCTTTAAGTTATTTTGTATTTCAGTTGACATTTCACTAGAGTTGAATTTATTGGTATAAGAATGTGAATCTTAACTCTAGTGTTTTTGTTTGCTTTATGCTTGGGTCAGACCGAGTGTCATAGCATTTGAGACTCACCTTTGGAGCTTCGATTGGAGATCCATCTGTATGTTCAGCTTTCAGTTATTCCAGTCGTTTATGATTTAGTCTTGTCATTTGATTATGTATTTGAGACTACTTTATATTTGAGATTTCTGTTGTATTCATGAACTACTATTTATCTATTCCATTGTTTATTGTTGTATTACTCTATGTCTATGATTCTATGATTCATTTATTTATTGTATATGCTAAGCTTTGCTAAATATAAATTAACAATATTTTTTTTTGAGCAATTCAAGTCTGACATGTATGTCTTCTTATGCACTTTGCGGGTCCAGCAAGATAGGGGGTTCTCGCTTCTAAGTTTGGTAGCGAATGGTTGACTCTTACTCCTACATGTCCAGCGGAGTTGGTGCAGTGGAGAGGCCGGCCGTAGAAGCAAAACATAGGTACGACTGTATGCTATGGTGGGAGTTACCCCACTGGCACGTTCCCATTACAGTTGGTATCAGAGTTGAGGTTTAAGAAAACTTAGCGTATGGAGTAAAAAAATTAATTACAAAATCGTCTTCGTTCGAGCTTGAAAATCTTCATTAGGATCCTCCTGAATTAGGATTTCTTTTGAATTTTGGAACTCTCCCCTTTGATTTGAAATACATTCTTGTCTTGTCTTATTTGTGTTCTTCTTGATACTGGAGTGTACCACAACTCTATTTCAGTTGATCTCTGAAATAAATTGAACCTCAGTTGCCAACTTCATCCTTGTGTTTGACTAATCCTATTGGCGGTCCCGCTAATCTTATTCTAAATTGAAAAGAGGTGAAACTCCTTTACAACAGGCGTCGATTTACTGGAGATTTGTGTGTCTTCGGTTTTGATGCTGTTATTTCTTTCAATGCTCGAACCATTTCTTAGCAGACGACAAGGGTAATTCTCTTATGATCGAATGTCTAATGCCTCAGAATTAGCAGGCAGTTTTATCTTTCTAGCCTTTTGATCTTGACTTATTCGATAGTTAGGGATTATCCTGATGTTTGGTGAAGTCACTCCTTCCTCTTAAGCGGGAATTTGAATTCCGCATCGATTTTAATCCCAGAGCTCGACCTGTTGTCCTTCCTCCTAGATGAATGGTTTCTGTGAATGGTTAGTCATGCACTTAAGATTAACCAATGCTCTTGCCTTCTATGTCGATTTCATGAATTGCGTTTCCACGATATCCTCAGCAAGTTTATCTCCATTTTCTTTAATGATATTCTCGTCTTTCTAAGTCTCGGTTGACCCGGTTAAGGTTACCACGATTAATTCTGGTATATCCATCTTTTCTATTTCGTAATTTAGTTATCTTATCTTTATTTCGAGTCTATCTTCTTAGTTAGAATTCTCTTTGACTAGGGTCCCTCTAAATTTCGATATCTGTCCTTGTTCAAATCCATTTTGAATCATCCTGTGAAGGAATGTATTTGTAATTAATATAAAAATAATTATATTGTGTTGTTTGAGTTGTTAAGTTTGAATTTTGGGTTTTAATCGGTTCGTCTGGCCAATGCTATCGATCGGAACTCCAAAACACTTAAACAGAGTAAACTGACACAATATTGTTTTCAAAAAATGGTAAATGAAATAATTTTATATATAATTATATTTATATAATAGTATAATTTTCTAAAATTAGATAGTTAAATGAATTTGTTGTTTTAAATGATAATACTGGATTATCATTTTTTTATCAATATTCCTAAACCATTAACTATTGTTGTATATTATAAGGATATGAAATTTTTTAAACATGGATTACAAAACCGATTTCCAAATCAAGTGAATTTAAATTAAGGATTTGAAAATTTAATTTATCGTGCTTTTCAACTTTTGGTTTTCGAAGTTTTGAAATATTATTAGAAGTATTTTCGAATGGAATTGTTTTCAAAGGATTTCAAAAGAAGTAAGTTAGTACTCTCCTCTTTTGTCACTAGAAAATTATTTCGATGATGACTGCAACACCATCGACGTTCATTTTTGAGTTTCAAAATGGAAAGACCAGTTAGTAGCTTCGCTACATTTTGTTTTGGGAAAATGGATTTGATTTAATTTTTTGAGTGTGATTTGATATATATATATATATATATATATATATATATATATATATATATATTTCAAAATGATTTGTGCTGAAATCGAAAATTTAACTCTTAAATTCTATATTAAGCGAGGGTTTTCAATTATTGAAATGAAGCAAAATTTTAACAATTGGAGTGTTTAAAAATGAGAAAGGGAATTTAAACAACTTGAAACAGTTGAACTAGAAAATTTATATGCATAATACTCCATTTCATTCTAAAACATATATAACTTACCTGAAATATTCAAAAAGTTAAAATGTATGTGAATGTATAATTTAAGGCTACATAAGAGAAGATTATATGGTAATATATTCAAACTAAAATTTTGCTTAATAAAATATGTATATTAAAGGGTAAGTTTGTATATTACTCTATTACAAATCAGATTCATTAATATAACTTACTTAGAAAAGTTTGAAAGTAATGTGAATATGTAATTGAATAATATATGTATAAAATATAAACAATATGATGTCCTTGTTAAGGAAAATTTTGAATTAAATTTGAGTAGTTATAATAATGTTGTACACCTAAGTTATGTTATAAGATATGTTAAGAGAAAGAAGAATAAATACGAACTTAAGTAAATAAGAAAATAATAAATGGATATATATTTTGGAAAGTTTTATGATACAAAAGTGAATTATGAAGAATAGTTGAAATTGAATTTTAAGTGAAATCAACTTAATTGAAGATAAGTGAGGTCAAATCGATTAAATAAATAAGTTACATAAAATAAATTTTGTTTTGAAATAAATTTTGTAAATGTTAATAAATTGAAAGAAAATCAATTTAATGAAATATCTTGAATTGAAATCAACCAAATGTAAATTTATTGAATATTTATTGATTGAATAAAATGGTTTGAAACCAAATTTGAATATTAATCAATTTAAAACTAATGAAATCTATATGGTTTTGAATCAATTATTATATCTGGTTATATGTTTTTCAAATATATCTTTCTTGTCTGTTGCTTCTATTCTCCTATCTCTTTCCTTTTCGGAGATGAAAAGTTTTGAGTAGGGGAGAGTGTAACGACCTGGTAATTTTAACAATTTTATTATGTACTTAACTGAATTTTTGCTTGAAAATAAACAACAAAATTTAGCAATGAAAATTTTATATTTTTAATGTGTTTACTTATATGCAGCAAGTATTAGATTTTTGTTGGAAAATATAAAAGTTGGTTCTGTTGTGTAATTTCAATTTAAATTTAAAATCAGTTAATTAAATGAAAATAAAATGTATTCGAAATCCGATTATTTTATATGATAAAAATGCAGACTATTTCCCGAGTGAGACGTCATATTTTGTTTCGCCAAACTTGGACTATTCTTGCCGCGTTTATCTTATTTTCGATGGATTTGCAGTAGTTTGGCAACAAAATATCGACTTTTGATAGAATTATTGTATCGTTGATATTTGCGTACCGTTCTGTTCGGCTCGTCGTACTGATCTCCGCAGTATATTCATATGTGTGTTTGGAGTCCGGTACGTTGTGAAATCAGTGAAATGGTTAACCGTATCTGTACCTATTTTATGACTTCTTATCTGCTTTATCCTTTCTGCTGTTCATCGTATTAAACTAGCAGCCGTTTGTTTTAATATTCCTAAATTTAATTTTTGACTTTTACCATTCCTAGATTACAATTTATATTTTGTCATTCATTTCTTTTCAGGTCTTCATTTCTGTTCTTTTAGCTTTAAGAGTATATAAATAAAGCAAGCTAAGTTTATATATTTGTTATCCTGTTCATTTCTCTTCTTGTTTGTATTGAAATCCACCTGTTCCTTTTCCTCTCTTCTTCTTGCTCGGCCATTCTCATATAAAAAAAGAGAAAAAAAGGATCTCTGAAGCTTGCTCATCTACTTCTCACGCAGTCACCCTTCCTCTCTCTCTCTCTCTCTCTCTCTCTCTCTCTCGACCATCTCCACCTCATACACTATTCCTCTAACCACTAACAAACCCACCCTCGATCGTGCGTCCATCAACTTCCATGCAGCGCCTCCTATTTCTTGCCCCATATTTGTCGAAGTCCACAGCCTCCAAACTCGAGATCACATGGCCTGCTTCATTCTTGACCCCCATGGAACACCCTTTGGCCGCAAGTAATCACATCCACCTCCACCCCTACATGTAGCAGCCTCACCACTTGGACCGACACCTCCTTTCCTCCCCGACTTCATCTCCGCACCCCGTGCCTCCAATCGAGACCACGCTAGATAGTTCGCCTAGCCTTGTTCCACCATTTGCAGCACCCTCTCCCACCTTTCGAACCTCCGACCAAGCTCTCCACCGACCTTCGCTCTTACACGACTTAGCAGCTCAACCACTTCGTCTCCCTCCATATTGCCAGCAGCCATCCACTCTTCTCCGCTTGTGCTTGTTCTATCCACAAACCCTGATCTGCCGCCCATCTAAGAACCCATCGACCGAGCATCTCCCTCCAACCAACTCCATCCCACTCTAGAGCCGAGCACTTCCTCCCCTGGCAGCCCACTCCTCCTCTAGTCACCAGTTTTTCCTCCGCAGCCAAGCTTCCCATTTGGCCAAGCATGCAACCTTCTCATCTTCAAATATATAATATAGTTGCTCATATATATATATATATATATATATATATATCATTACATATATTTGTTTAGGAAAAATGAAGTATATATATTATATATATTTGCCATTCATTGAATCTTGTCCGCCTAGTCATTGTGTTGCAATTTGCTACCTTTTGTTTGATTTTAGATAAATATTGTTTTTACAAAAATTATCTTAAGTATTATTTTGAAAATATAATGTATATTATTTTAAATTATACATTTTTTATATTGTTTTATACATAATATGCAGATGCTGTGGTTTTAGTATATATGATATATATGAGTCTGTATATTTCATATTTAGAGTATACTTGCATTCCACTTTTAAAGTATATATTTTAGATATAAAGTATACTTGGATTCCACCTGAAATCCCACACATCAGCTGTCTGGGTATGTATATGTGTGTGTGTGTGTGTGTGTGTGTATTTGCCCTGTGATAAAGGAAATATTGATTTTAAATTTTATCATATAAAATTCTTGTTTGATTTTAAAGTATAATATAGAAATGCCGATGTGTTTATTTACATATAATATATATAGTGATATTTTGAATTTTAAAATATACATAGAGTTTAAAGGGTATATATATATATTATTTAAATATGCGGTTTCAAATTGAATATTAATTATATAATATATATATATATATATTTAATATAAAATTATATATATGTCGTTTCATTGATCTTGAGTCCATCTTGCTTTGCTTTAGGAATTTTCATTTGGATTGGTCGATTGTCGAATTCGTTATCCAAAAATCGTAGCTTGTCACACTGTCTAATTTCTCTAGCATCGAAAGGTGAGCAATCACTCAGGATTAATATTCTTATATTTAATAAATTGAATTCACCTGAAACGACGATTGAAATATGCTACTAAATTTGAATTTTCAAGTTATTTAATTATTAAATACGATATGCCATTATCTACAATTGTTTACATATGACATATGCCATCATAACCTGTTGTATATATTATATTTATATTTGTTACTGATGATATATGCCTGTTGTGGATATATTATATTATTATCATATTGTCCTCGCTCTGCAAGTTCCCTGTTAGTTAAGAAATTCCCTATAGGTCGAAATGATACATACCCGAACGTTCTTGTAGATTAGGAGAAAATCGTTATTGGTTGAAATGATAAACCCAAGCAATTGTCATTGATTTTGAATTTTGGGATTGTGGGTTGAAATGATATATACCTGTTGATATTTAAATGCGGATTGAAATGATAAATATCTATATCACTTGACCATATGATAGAAAATTATATACGGACACCGTTGGTCCATATTTTGATAATGATATTCAAATTTTTGAAAGGAAATATATGGGTTTTAATGAATATTGATTTTTAAATATAATATATAAATTTTATTTTTATATGTGTGTAAATTTAGGCTTTAAATTATACATTTTGGAATTTTTTAATTTATAAGTTAGTTTTGAAATATAATTTTTAAGATTTTTCTTTTAACTTTATTATTAAAAATATAAAAAGATTTAATTTAATAAAATTCAATTTAATTAATATATATATTATGTTTAAGTATTTATTTAAAATTATATTTTAAAAATAGATTTTGTAATAACTTCAACAAATTAGGGTTGGGAAGATAAATTGAAATCGATTGGAAATTGTATTTGTTTAAGAATTAAAAAAATCGATTGTTCTGAAACTTATTGAAATTTGACATTTTAAAGATATGATTTTATAACTTGATAACTGGATTTTTATTTAGGGTGATTAAATGAATTTTTTCAATTCAAAATAAATTGAAATTGAATATTTAATATTGATTAGAAGTTGTAACGTAAAATTTTATTTAAATATTATTAAAAATGATTAAATTGAATTTTGAAATATAAATGAAATTTGTCAAATTGAGTTATTGTAAATTATTGGAATATGTAAACTTGAAACCCACTGAAATTGGAAGTAGTTTCAATTTATAGTTCAAACCTAGATTTTGAATCGATATGAAGTAAAATGGATTTATTGAGAATTCGAATTAAACATTTAACCTTTGTAATTGAAATCGTTGACCTGAGATTAATTTTAATTGAAATTTGGAACTAAAATTGATTTTAATTGATCTGTGAAATTGGAAGAAACAATCTAATTTGAAACTAATTTTGATATAAACTCTTTTGAATCTATGAATTATATTAATATATATCATTTTAAATTTATAAACAATTATATATATTTTTCATATAAACTATTTTAATATATATACTATTTTAATCTATAACCTATTTTAAGTATAAAATATTATTTTAATGTAAACTATTTTAATCTATAACCTATTTCTAATATATAAACTATTTTTATTTATAACTATTTCCATATACACACACATTCACACACAATATTTTAAATACTTAAACCGTTTGAGTTGGAACCGTTATGATTTAGATTTAATGGATTTAAATGCGAATATTTTGATATATGGTTTAAACTATTTTTTGATTATGATTTAGGAAATGAATACGATTTAAAGTGAATATGATTTCGAAAGTAATATTGTATTTTGATATGAAGTATGAACTCCTTGAAATAAAATGACCACGGTATGAAATAAGCGTTGGGTTGTTAAAGAGACCAGAATTGGATATAGTCATACTCTCTGCCAATACTGAAAACCACTTTTGCAATTATGTACGTGGTGGATATTCCAAAATGAAGTAGGTTGGTTTGGTGAATGATTCTGTACGAGGTATTTACGTAGCCCTGACTCCTGTGGGTTAGCTTAGATGTGACTAAAACAGGACCATGTCGGGCCAGGTGAGGTCGCACCTCCAATGGGCACACTTCTTCGATACCATTATATTACTTTGTGATTTGATTGGGTGCACCTTCGATTTGGGAGTGTATCTCGAGGTGGGCAGTAGTAGCTACTATGTGTTACCACCTGCGGATACAAAAACGATATATCTACCCTAGCGTTGCCTCGCTTGCCATGTTCACATGCCCTATCGCACCTTCTGCGAGTTTGTTTTGTTCCGTACCTATGGTGTGTCCTCGGGTGAACCACTGGTTTGGGGTGAACCACTGGTTTGGTGGAGCTTACGACATTATATACGCTGTTAGGAAATCAAATCTACGGTTTCCATGACAATAACTATATAATAGAAATCTAATATGCGTATATATTTATATATAGGTACTTTCTAGAATAACATCACTAGAAAGACAAGAACAAGGCTCAAAGGACACTACAAGGGACTACAAGTCGACAGGAACAAAGAAACACAAGAAAAAGAGCACAAATATATGCACAATATAAGACGTTTGGGTGCACAAGCCAGACGTTTGAAACAGTTCTATGGAACAACAGAAAGGTTGAACCAGACGTTTGGCAATTGCACTCAGACATCTGATCTACTACTATATTCAAAAGTATATATAGTATCAGACGTATGAAACATATTCCAGACGTCTGATTTCAAACTCGGATTTCAAATAAGAACTTCAACTGCCACATTCAAATGGACATCTCCGCTTCTCTTCACTGCAACTCTTCATCATCAACAGAAGCAACTGTAGAGCACTCGTTAATGGATGCAACTACTCAAGATATCTATCTACAACTATATATAGCATAAAGAATCAAGAAGAACTTACCTTACTCACTTACGCTCTCTAATTACATACTCTGTCATATATTGTTGATCCCTGCACTCTAGCAATCTATACTTGTATTCACTCTTCCATATATTCAGTTCTTCACAAACAATACCCTCTAGATATATATTGAAAGCAATTGTACTAATTAGTCAATATCTGTGTTATACTAGAACATACATTTGACAAGAATAACTTATTGTAACCAATCCTATTCCTCCGGGCGAAGCAAGGGTATTTGATAGTTGAATTTCGAAGGGGAGCTTCGGGACTGGACATAGGATGGGAGGTCCGAACCAGTATAAAATTCTGGCGTGCTTATTCTATATTTACTTAGATTAATATTGTTTTAGTTGCATCATATATTTTGGCACATATACTTGCATATACGCTACACGATCCACCCTGTAGACTTTGACCAATATATTGAGAAGCAAAATTGTCGTTTTGAAAAGGATTTCGGCAAAGTTATTGATAAATCACCAATATATTACGATAATACAAGTACAATAAATCTATCAAAAAACCCTATAAATCACTCACGTACTAAACATATAGATATACGACATTATTTTTTACATGATAATGTAGAAAAAAGAATTATTACAGTAGAATATGTAATTACTGAGAATCAAATAGAAATTATTTTCACAAAACCACTAAATGAACAAATATTTGTTAAACTATGACGCGATTTAGGAATATGTTCTCTTAATGACCTTCTCGACTAATACTATATTTTCGTTCATTCTATTTTTGGCTAATTTTTTTTATCCACAAATCAAAATTGTTAACTCCTGCTCCTTATATTTTTTAGAGAATTGTTTTCTGAAATTACCTATGAATAACCTTTAATATCATGTATAAATAGCCTTTTTACAAAACAAAAGGTAAAGAATATATAGATTTCATATTTTTTTACAACAGAAAATAAAAGCATGTCTTCCGACAACTCTCATCTCTCCTTCTCGACACAACAACAGATAGTTCAGCAAATACACCACATCGCCTTCTTACTCCTACACCAGATCAGGAACCGACCTATGAGTGGTCCTCCTACCACACGGGATTCACACCTGATAAAAATAAGTCCAAACAATCTCTATTTGTCTCTCCTAACACCAAGGAGAAAATCGATGAGATACATTACTACCAAAAGCAACAAAAAGATTTACAACGAGAAATATACTATGAACAAAAGGTTATTGCGCGACGACTAAGTTTTCTGGAGGAAGTAGCGATAAAATTTTGTAATTTACGTAAGAACGATGTACATGAACCACTTTCGATTCCTTGCAATCCTTTGGATCCCTCTGCCTCTTATCGTACATCTTCGGATCCTTCACCCAGGTGATTTTTTGGTTCCCCGAGAACCAACGAACATGGAAATATACGGTCTCCACTCAAGCCATGGAAGGATGACAAGTCTGAAGATCGCAATGCTCCATCTTCATCTAAATAAATTTACTTATTCTTATTGTATTTTTATCTACATATATTTGTATTCTGTTTCACAAATAATAATATTATGTTTTTATTAAAACCAATATCTCGAAAAATAAGCGACACCCTTCAAAATTAGGCTATTTTAAGGCAAACAGGTCATATCAGACGTCTGAACATTGCCATCAGACGTCTGATACTCTTGTATCACATAAATTTTTAAACATCGCATATATATCAGACGTCTGATATAACCTTCCAAACGTCTAAAAATTATCTCTACTTAACAAAAAATACAAATAAGTCTATTTTACACATTTGAACTATTGACCAGACATCTGAACAAAGTCTCCACCTCCTTAAGATACAAACTCAGGCCATTTTTAGACGTCTGATATTATATCCAGACATTTGAGAAAACTATCTGTCCTACAAAAATTACACTTTGGCCTATTTCGGACGTCTGATTCTACATCCAGACATGTGATAAATCTCTCTGCCTTTCAAAATTTACAAATCGATCTATTACAGACGTCTACTACCAACAACCAGATGTCTAAACATATATATTGTCTTAAAACTAGGTTAAACCAGAAGTCTGATTCACCTTCCAAACATCTGAAATTCAATCGACACTCTAAAGTACCCTGCTAACGTCTATTTTTTCACCTTTTTCTCACTTACATTTTATTTCGTTTCTACTGCAAGGTCGATTCTCTATTTTTCAAACTTGCTTTCTCCTCCAAACACGCTTGAATTCCATGGCCCCTAAGACAAAAAACCCTAAAATCTCTAAGCACAAGCAAGACCAAGCTACTTCATCCAATCCGCAAGTTTTCTTTGACAATCAAATTGAGAGATGGATGAATCGTGTACCACATTCAATCAAGAGATACGAGGATATTCAAAAGAAGATGCTCCATACAGGTCCATTTTATAATTTACTAAAGTTCCCAATGTATGATTTGGACGAAATGTGTGAAAATGCTGGACTAGAAACATTGATTTCCATTAATCCCAATAATATCCAAATCGATCAGCTAGCCATATTTCTTTTCTATGCTAATTTAGGTAGCACAACAGTTTAGAATACCGACAACGATGATAATTGGCTATGGTCAAGTATTTACGGTAACACAATTAGACTTACTCCAAGGATCATAGGCCGAAATCTCGGGTGTTCCGACACCGGAGAAGATTTATATAATATTCTGGATATGCCTCCAAACCGAGAGATAATATCACACATCAAATATGGAAAGATGAAATGGCTAGATTCGCATCAAAATACCTAAGACTGAAAGAGTGACTTCTCACTAGAATGATCATCAACACTATCATTCCTTATCTTGGTAGTCATGAGCAAATCACAGAATTAGAGCACAAGGCTCTATATGCTATATTCAGTGGAACGAGTGTTAATTGGACAAATTTTATATTTGAAGAGCTCATGCATTTTTGGACTCGATCATGCCCATTCATCATCTATCCTACATACATCATGAGACTTCTAAGAGCTCAAACATCCCTTCATATTTATCCACTTTTGAAGGGATTTCTCTGAATCCATAAAAATTTTCTCTCTAATGCACTAACCAAAAAATCCTCCAGATTTTATATCATTTGAAGAGTGGACACAACGTCGTCAAGCTGGAGAAGCTAGGCCTCCACTTCAAAAACAACTTGAACCATCATAAGAGGTAGAGAAACAACGGGAAAATACACCTCCTCCTCTTGCACATTTTGATTATACGTCTCAAGACGATATTTTGGAGATTGCACTTAGACAAATCAAAATGAAAGTGTTCGCGACTTAACTCTCCAAAATCAACTTATTTTATCTCGAAATAAAAAATTATTGGCTAAGCGTACTGATAGTGTTGAAACATCTTTTGCTTCTCACCTTACCACAGTTGAAGCGTCGCTTTCAACTACATTATCTGTTCTAAAGGAGGTTCTTTATGGGGTTCGTGGTCCTACACCACCTTCAGAAGATTGGCCAGTCCCTGTGCCTTCTACTCCTCCTTTAAAACATTATGAACTGTTTGACAAGGAGAAAGAACCTATCGAACACACTCCGACATCTCCAAAAAAACATGCTAGGTCTTCCAAGAATGAACATAAAGGAGATGATCAACATAAAGCTTCACAAAAATATCGTTAGATTTTTAAGATTCCATCTTTTGTATAAAAATTAGATTAAAACAATCTATGAATGTAATCGATTAATATGATTAATGAAAATTGCTTTTTGGTGTGTTAATTCGGTGAATATTCATGTAACCTTACAACGATTGGTAAATACTACATGGTATGGACATGATATCTACAATTAAAAGTTATTGCTGTTTTTGATAATGCCAAAGAGGGAGAAATAATAAAGATCACAATAAATAATGGAAAGCGCATATTCAGGAGGAGATTTATAAAATTATATATATATGTACATTGTATAGTCGTCGTCATCAAAAAGGGGGAGATTGTTCGAAAATTAAATCTATGGTTTCGATGACAATAACTATACAATAGAAATCGAATATGCATATATGTATTTATATACAGGTACTTCCTAAAACAACATCACTAGAAAGACAAGAACAAGGCTCAAAGGACACTATAAGAGACTACAAGTCGATAGGAACAAAGAAGCACAAGAAAAGAGCACAAAAACTTATATGCACAATATCAGATGTTTGGGTGCACAAGCCAGACATCTGAAACAGTTCCCTGGAACAACAGACAGGCTGAACCAGACGTCTGGCAATTGCACTCAGACGTCTGATCTACTACTATATTCAAAAATATATACAGTATCAGACGTCTGAAACATATTCTAGACGTCTGATTTCAAACTCGGATTTCAAATAAAAACTTCAACTGCCACATTCAAATGGACATCTCCGCTTCTCTTTGCTGCAACTCTTCATCATCAGCAGAAGAAACTATAGAGCACTCGTTAATGGATGCAACTACTCAAGATATCTATTTACAACTATATATAGCATCAAGAATCAAGAAGAACATACCTTACCCACTTACGCTCTCTAATTACATACTCTATCATATATTCTTGATCCCTGCACTCTAGCAATCTATACTTGTATTCACTCTTTCATATATTCAGTTCTTCACAGAAAATACTCTCTAGATATATATTGAAACAAATTGTACTAATTAGTCAATATCCGTGTTATACTAGAACACACGTTTGACAAGAAAAACTTATTATAACCAAGCCTATTCCTCCGGGCGAAGCGAGGGTGTTTGATAATCGAATTTCAAATGGGAGCTTCAGGACTAAACGTAGGACGGAAGGTCCAAACCAGTATAAAATCCTGGTGTGCTTATTCTATATTTACTTAGATTAATATTGTTTTAGTTGCATCGTATATTTTGTCAATTGCATATACACTACACGATGCATCCTGTAGATATTCATAAACTACAGGAATATATAAAATGTGTTAAGCGGGATATGGATAATGCCTTGACGCTATTTTAATTGTTTACTTTACTATAGATATTATTTATGTAGCGTATCGTACCATTATATCAAGGCCCGTTTTTCCGTACCCTTTAAATCGACAATAAACCACACATGTCCAACTCAAATTGCACGAAAAGATAGACATGAAAGGAAATGAAGAAAATAGATAGAACAGAATCTCACAAGAATGAAATAATATATAATATTGAACAATATCTTTACAGTGAAAAACTTTTTAAATACATATATCAGAGTCTAACCTAAATTCCGCTTGGAAAGTTATAAACATTTTTCCTTACAATTGGTGACAAACTTCAAACAAAAACAAACAGACAGTAGCGGATAATAGAATATGTCATATGTAGATGAATATCTCCAGCTCTCCTCTAGAAAATCAACCGTCTTCGACTAAACTTGAAACTACTAGGATATGACCCAAGTATTGAAAATACCCAAATCAGGCTTGATAAACTAGCGTGAGAAAAACTCAATAATAAATGACAGCGTCATATATCAGCCTTTGAATAAAATCTTTTGAAAAAAAGAGTATCTCATAAGACCACGCCTATAAGTAAATATGGATGGGTTTTTTCCTTATGATAACTAAAGCGCTTTTATATCAGAACATTTGATATTATTTTTAATGACATCTCATTGAAAACATTTCCAAATAAACTTATTAATCTTAGCTGAAATTGTTACCATTATTAAATTCCAGCATACTAGGCTCTATAAACAATACCGTAGATTCTTATTGGAGAATGGATTTCCATACAAATGACCAGGTGAATGACTACCTTCTGGCAGTACATCTTTAGAGGAATGTACTGAGGACCATCATAAAGGATCCTCTACCAACACAAGACCGGCCTATCTCTGTAACTAGATAGTATTGAATATACTATCCCCCGGTCATTACCGACCTTTAACCGAGCACTCTCTATCATAAAAACCACATTAATTTACATCCCGAATGTCAAAGCGGGAAGAAATATATCTAGAAGGGGATGATCATACCCTAATTGGGAATGACCCACTTAGCATTGTTGCATCTAACCCTGTTTCGGTCATTTTTGGTTGATGAGGCTCGAGGCTATGATTACCTTTTCACATAGCACATCTTCTTTCACTTTGAATGCCACATTGCCATTCCACATTTACAGGACTGATTTCTACAAACGTATAACTTCCTATGCTCGTAAGTCTTGGAAAAGGGTGTTAAGCTAAGAGAAGGTGTCTTCTTGGCCACCGACTGATATACATTTATAGAGACCAGCAGTACATCTTTAGAGGAATGTACTGAGGACCATCATAAAGGATCCTCTACCAACACAAGACCGGCCTATCTCTGTAACTAGATAGTATTGAATATACTATCCCCCGGTCATTACCGACCTTTAACCGAGCACTCTCTATCATAAAAACCACATTAATTTACATCCCGAATGTCAAAGCGGGAAGAAATATATCTAGAAGGGGATGATCATACCCTAATTGGGAATGACCCACTTAGCATTGTTGCATCTAACCCTGTTTCGGTCATTTTTGGTTGATGAGGCTCGAGGCTATGATTACCTTTTCACATAGCACATCTTCTTTCACTTTGAATGCCACATTGCCATTCCACATTTACAGGACTGATTTCTACAAACGTATAACTTCCTATGCTCGTAAGTCTTGGAAAAGGGTGTTAAGCTAAGAGAAGGTGTCTTCTTGGCCACCGACTGATATACATTTATAGAGACCAATCATTGTGATTAGAATGCAAGGTCAGACAATCATCCATACAAGTTCGTTTTGGGTCTGAACGAAACCTATGGAACTTTCCTCAGACATTACGAAGCGAGAAGCCCTTATGGTTTTTAGGTTTGGATAGATCACCCAAGTTCGGGTCCATAAGCAGTGACAATCACCCTATGAAGACTCGCTTTCGCTACGGCTCTGGTGGGTTCCCTTAACCAAGCCACTGCCTATGAGTCGCCGGCTCATTCTTCAACAAGCATGCGGTCAAAGATCACATTCTCCTTCCACTACTTGGGAGCTCAGGTTTCATGTTCTATTTTACTCCCCGATGGGGTTTCCTTTCACCTTTCCCTCATGGTACTACTTCGCTATCGGTCATTATTATTCGCCTCAATATCTCCGTCTTCAAACATCTTCATTCTTCGAACAAGTAAACTGGTTCGAAGTGGTTTTCGGATAGGAATCACCCAAATCCAGCCCCAGTTCCATTGAAATCCAATTATCGATAAAAAGAGAATATGAGTATATAGGATTTATTAAGTCTCTTTTCACTTTAATTCTTTTCGGATGATTTTGAAATCTCTTTCTTTGTCTTAGATAAATTCTAAGTTAATTCATTCTTTCAAATTTCCTCGCTTAACTCTCGATCCAAATTCCTTATCTTTTAGGAGGGTAAAAAAACAATGTTATTTAAGACATCTTTTATGATAAATCCTAAAATCAATCTTAGTAAACATTATTGAGTAAATAGGATCATAGAAATCATTCTAATTTTGGAGATTTCTTAAATTTTGGATAATACAAATCTTCTTTTATTTTGGAAACTTAATATGATCTTTTTAGAGCATCTGGGCTTTCCTTTCGATCTGTTCCACCCCTCGCCTAACAAAAGAAAACATAGGCCAGGTAAGTTTAGGGTACTAGTTGCTCCATCCCTAACCTTAGTTAAACACCTTGTTTTATCTTTCCGGATCTCACAAGCGAGACAAATGCACTAATCGTTTTCACATACTCAGTTATCAACTTTATTTTAGATTAATTATAAAGATTTCAAATTATCTTTTAAACACTTAGTTCTTTTAAAAACATCCACAATTGATTCCAGGAAAAATCGTTATGTTTAAACCTTCTTTAAAAAGTTGTAACAACGGTAGCAGAAAAGTGCTGCGGAAAGTGCTATATTAGCTTATATGATTTAAACAACATTTTAATATTTTAAAATTCATATTTTCCACCTCAAATCTCTTTTAAACTGTATAAATAGAATTATTAAATTTATTCCATATTTTTCAATAATTAAAAATGTTCATTTAAATGGATTTCCCGTTACGGTCACTTAATTGTATTAGCGCGATTTTTCTAGAAAATTAATTTGGACTTAATTCAAAATCTACAAGACGAAATCTTGATATTCTTTCTTCATTTAGAAGATATGGATACAATAGTTCAGAATTTTCTTATCTTGAAGAATTTCGAGCTATATTCCATTCTATACACTCATTTGAACTTTTCGACGCGAAATCGCGAACTACCATTGCACGACACGTCTAGTTTTAACTTTTTTTTTCCAATATTTGAAATAATCTATTTAAATTGAATTTTATCACTTATAAAATCATTACAAATCATTTTATATCAATATTTTCACCTTTTAAAGCTTTTAAATTGTATTTTCACTATTTCCATATTATAATATTATTTTACTCCTTTTATTTTAATATTAAGTTTTAAATTCCAATTTCAATTCAATTTCAATTCTAACTTCAAACTAAACTCAATTAAAACTTAGATCTCAACTCTAATTTCTATTTTAATTTAAATTTCAACCTTAATCTCACTTTAATTTTCAAAATCGATTTTAATTTAATTTCACTATTCATCTCAATTTCGATTTCGATTTCACTATCCTTTTTAATCCCATTTCACTTCGAAATTCAAATTCTATTTTATTTCTACTTTAATTTCAATTCCAATTAAAATGAGACTTATTTTTCTAAAGTATACCATATCACCAAATTAGGGTCTTATTTAACAAAGAGAATACTAAATCAAAATGGGAATGACCAAGTTTAATTATTGTCCATACGCAAATTAATATGATAAATAATCACAACCATAAACACTTGCAACTATTCTACATAACACAAACATATCCAAACATCCATAATAACATTTTAAAGGGGTGTACTTGCATGTAATAAGATGATTATTATAACAAAATAAAAATGATCTTTTAAAGGCGGTGAGAATTTTCTCACCTTTATATCCACTCTATCAATCTTTAGGCGAATTGGCATGTTTACGGCTAACGAACTAACGTGCATCCTCTCTTTTCTTTCTTTTCTTTTCTTTCTGTCTCTTTCTTTCTTTTATTTTCTTTCTTTCTTTTTTTTTCTTATTATTGGGTGCATGAGCTTTGAAGGGGGTATGGAGGGTACGGCCTTAGTTATAGGTGGTGGGTGTGTGGGTTTTGAGGCGTGTAGGATGCGTAGGAAGGTCTTGGCCATGGTTTTTAAGGTGGGTGGGTGGTAGTGGAGCTTGGCCGTGGGTTTTGGAGGTTGGTAGGTGGTTGTCCAAGGGGTTGAGAGATAGTGATGGTGTAGTGGTGCTTGGTTGGGGTGGTGGAAGGAAATGGATGAAGTTATGGAAGTGGAAGAGAGGTTGGATGCCATGGAATTGGAAGTGGATAGGATAAAGAAGAAGATGGAGAAAGTGAAGAAGGAAGCAAGAAATGGAGTTTGCAAAAATGAAAAGTGTGCATGTTTATTTATAGTTAAAGTTTTACAACCAAATTACCGTATTATCCTTGGCCAAAAAGACCAAAATACCCTCTATATCAAATCAAACTTTATCTCCCCTTTCACACTTTCCAATGCATGATTTTGATTTAGTATTAATGTTGAAATGAAGTGTATTAATGTGGAATTGATGTACTGATTTGATTTTGTACTTATGATATGATTTCTTCTCTTTTTCGTGCACTTTAAAATGTTAATTAATCATTTTTCTCCTTTTCCATGTAATGAAAGGACTTGCCATAAATGAGAGGTGGAATGTTAGGATTATTAGGTAATGATTATGTTTATAAATTTTATTAAATATGGAAAATAGTCAAATCAAGCTTTTTTTGAATTATTTTACTTTGACTTTTCAAAGAGAATTTTTTTTATATGTTAATTGTAACATGTAATATAATTTGTTAAGTGCATATATGTGTTATAAAACATATCATGTTGCAACAACTTCGCGACAACTTGTTTTGGTTGAAAACGGTGTTTTAGTTGACAAATTTTACAGTCAAAACTTGACCTTTTTTTATACTATATTGAAGTAAACCAAACTTAAAAATGACCTTTTTACTTCTTTTAAACAAATCAAAACATGTTTACTCATGTTTTAAAATCATATTTAAATAATATCAAAATCACTATTTTTTACAGTGTATGTAAAACTGACAAAATGCGACAAATTTTAGGTATTTTTGCAAAACGATTATTAATATACTTTTAAATCTTTTAATATATTTTTATTATCTTTATTAGGTGTTTTTAATAAGATTTAATTTTTAAAATAAATATTTAAACATATTTATCTAAGTCTTTATTTATTTTTATACAAAATTTAATTTTTGCTGATTTGTTCTAAAATTCAAATTTATACTTTTTAATTATTAATTATAAGGATAAATAATTTCTCTATTAGTATTTATTATATGCAACATATTAACATAAGTTTTAAACCCCTTTAAATTTTAAAATAAACAAAAATCTCTCGTTTCAAGTAGTGAAATTACAGGTCGTTCAATGTATGTAGATAGTTTAACAGATCCTTAAAGGATGGGAATCCCAAACATCCTTCAAGTTATTTTGTTTTTCAGTTGACATTTCACTTGAGTTGAATTTACTGGTATAAGAATGTAAATATTGACTCGAGTGTTTTGTGTTTTGCTTTTTGCTCGGGTCAGACCGAGGGTCACATCATTTGAGACACACCTTTGGAGCTTCGCTTGAAGATCCATCTATCTGTTCAGCTTTCAGTTATTCCAGTTGTTTATGATTCGGTCTAGTCATTTGATTATGTATTCAAGACTACTTTGTATTTGAGATTTCTATGGTATTTTGTTTTAAACTCTGATGTTCTATAGTAGCTTCATAAACTACTATTTATCATTCCGCTGCTTATTATTGTATTACTCTATGTTTGTGATTGATTGATTTACCGTATATGCTAAGTTTTTTAAAATATAAATTAATAATTCGTTGTTTTGAGCAATTCAAGTCCGACATGAGTGGATGATTATCGATTTGAATGGTTCTAAAATGGTTTAAAACACCTGGTCGTTACATTATGGATATTGAAACCTTAGGAATCTGAAAGAGAATGACTTGTATTAGTATCATGTTTGAAGGAATTTACATTTAACACTAGTTTAGGGCGATGAACCACACACCGAGAAGTTATTAGTTGCAGATATATATTTGTTTCTAGCAGCTTAATAGACGTATAATTATAGCATATAATCATGTAGTTGATTAGATAATAATTGTCATTAATTCCCCTTTAGAAAGCAATTAATATTTTAAGGCATAATAAGGAAGATTCCTTGCAAGGCATTAATTATGAAAGGTGAGATGAGTAGTATATATATGGAGAGTATTTAAATTATAGCCAAGTCATAGGGATGCAAGGTCAGTCAAAAGACATACATAACTCTGCCGAACTAATCTGGCTACCAGCAGTATGACATTGGGGTCAATATGAGACATCTTCTATGATAAATATTTGTGATGACGTGACGTTAGTCCTAATTATGTAGGGTCAATCTGCCCAATTCCATCTACCATTTCTACGAATTGTCGGACTAATGTGAGACATCATATGAGAATGGATCATAATATGATGGATTGCTTCGGGGTGTTGAGGTATTAAGTGGTTCTTTGAGGGTCCGTCTCTTTTCCCCAAATGGAGTATTAAATGTCCAAGGGGTTAGTTATTAGGCCGATAGATGGTATCTCTTGGGAAAAGGTATTAAGTGACAGATTTAGGGTCCGTCTTTCCATAAAGAAGTATTAAGTGGCTTGAGAGATTTGTGTGATGTCGGCAAGATAGTTACCAATGAGGGTCCACCTTAGGAATATGTATTATTCTATCTCAATTGAGGTATTAAATGGAAAGAGGCTGCCTATTTTCCAATAAAAGATTTTAAGTGTCTTTGGCACTATCTCTCGCATTGTTATATATTTATGATGTAGGATTTGGGTTATGGGATTTAGAAACATTCTTTGGGAATGGAAGGTATTAAGTGGTTGATTATGGACCTGCCTCCTTTCTTATAAGAATCGTTTAATGGTTTTATGTATGCAAGACATATTATTATTTTAAAATATACTGCCCAAGTACTGAAATGGTAAGACTTGAAGTTTTTATTCACTATACATTTGTTATTCTGACTCCCTCTTCATTATAACATAGGTTAACGATGGAGTGATGATGGTGATGATGTTGAAGATGGAGTGGATTATGCTTGTGGTAGTTATTATTATCTTTTATGATGTTTTATGTTGTACCCATGTATTTTGGATAAATGATGTAACAAACTTTACCTGACAGTTTGATGATGTTTTGTATTATGATATTTCAAATGGTTTTAAAATAATGGATACAATTTGTTATTATATTTTATTCCATCCACTACGAGTTCTGAAAGAATAGTTATTGCTCTACATTATTATTATTTTTTCATCTAATAGCCAGCCTTAGAATGGATCTATTTCGACGGGCCTTTTCTAGGACAAAATTTGGGCATGTTCTGAGGTGATTTGTTACACTTGCCTATATTTTCCTATACACTAATTCGTCTTTTAAACCAACCATTATTATTATTACATCTACAATTCTTTGAATAATTCTTATGGATTTTTAACGCATTAGAATTACATCTCTCTTAAAAGGAAAGGTTAACGCTGTAAATTTCTATGTCTTATCCAAAAGGAGAATCTGTGTTATGTTTGGGATTACAAGGAATTATCTTTCTTATAGTTATAGAATAGATGGTACAAAATAGAGTAAGTATCCATATTTTATACATCTCTTCCTTTTAGGTGCATTCCTTGTTATTTCAGACGATACACTTTTATTTATGAATTTGAACTTGATAATCTATAGAAATTTATATTGCAACCCTCTACATCCAATGAATTAAAATACTACTTAAATCCCCATGCCTTATTGTGATAACTCTGATTTACATTTTTCTTTCATAAATCATTTAAGTTTAAAAATATGGAATTATCACGTAAGTTATAAATTTTAAGGACTACTACCCAATACTTCCCAGATTCACATACATGCAACATTAAAATTAAGATATCAATCATAGAATATGTAGGCGAGATTTATAAATTCATCACATGTATAAATATTTAGCCTAAAACTCCTACCAAGTTTACCTTTAGGCATGCAAGAATATACTTACAAGGATATAAATTCAATATTATATAAAAATATTTAATCTCCCACTCATGTTTCTAGCTTTTCAAATCTCCCAATCTAATCCCTATTATTCCAGTTTGACTCTCTATATGAATACATATATCGCAACCATATATATGTGTGTATATATCGGAAATTTAGATTTGAGAAGAGATTTGGTTTTAATTTAAATTCGGATCTGGATTTATAATTTTAGCTTGGCTTTGATGATTTGATTCAACCCTGTTCTTCTTCTCTCCAATTATCCTCTTTTAATCTCCACTTGCATATATGTATATAAACAATAATTTTATTTAGAATTAAGAATTTGTGGAGGAGAGAAAATGACAGAGCTTCGCTATCACTTAAGAAAACATGAGAAGAAAAGTGAGGAGTTAGGCCTGTATTTATAGGAGTTTGAATCAATGCCAACCATTAGATTAAATTATTTTGAATTCGATTCATTTGGCCACGTCAAATTTCACAATTGACATACGAATCGATCGACCGTCGCACCTCTACCCGCTCTCTGCTAGCGGTCAATCGACCCAAATTAGGGATCGACCAATCTTTGATTATTTCGTTAATTAATATATACCTGTAATATTGATTAATTTAATTCCCCTTTCACTCATTCAAGATAATTTATTTCTACGTTAGTATTTACTTAAACCATAAGCAACCATTAACTTTAATTTATTTCATTAACTACATTTTATTTTCATAATCACATATATATTTATTTACCATCCAAAATATTCAAACGTTAGTACCTTTCTGTTTGAACTTCGATCATAAAAATTTATGTATGAAATTGATTGGAAAATCACCACGAACCTAACGGTGCAAGTTTCATAGTCAAATCGACGTTTGTAAAGATTCTATTTTTGGCATTACAATTTATTAAATAATTTTCTTTGTAATTAATCGTCATTAAAATTATGGGGTGTTACAGTCATATTATCATTTACATTTAAACCCTTATATTCTCAAATTACTATGTCTTTTGCAAACGTTCTTTGTTTCATGCACGGTTAGTTCCATTGGGTTCATCATGAAATTTCAAATAGTTGGCTTATGGTTTGCTAGATTTTGGAGCTGTTTAGGAATGCACGTTGGTAGGATTCATTAGACGTAAGTATTGCTATTTAGAAATATTATATAAATGCCCATCAATAAAAACATACATTTGTTAATATGTGTTATGCCATTTTATGATTATTTTGTCGTTGCGATGTTTTTATATGACATGTGCTCTAATTTAGTTGTTTATTTGTTTAGCTATTACATTGTTGGGTAATGACTTTTACTATAATTAATTGCAGATCTGAAAAAATAATTAGTTAACAGAAAATAAATAAAATTATAATTATGTAGAAAATAAGTTTAGTTACAACGTTTAGTGATATTTTTAAATAATTGTGATTTAACAATTAATACTGAAATTAATGTGAAAAAATAATAAGGTGATTATTTATGAATTTTTAGGGAAATTCATAATAATGCCAAAATATTATTTTAAAGTTAATTTATAGAATTTATTATTATTATTTGGAGGATTAATAAAATTTAATAAAATATAATATGATTTTCAAGAAGACTGTATTATTTTTTGAGTAAATAATAATACCACTATTTTAATGAAGTATGTGGAAAATTATTATTATTATTATTATTATTATTATTATTATAGTAATAGGAATAATGGATATTTTGAGAATAGTTATAATAACAAAGGAGTATTTTCAATAACTAGTTTTGGTCAACTTATCGCCATTTTAGATATAAATAATAATAAAATGGTTTTTGTGATTGAATGCTGAATATTAATAGCATTGAGTTAAACGGTAATAAATTTGTTGTGAAAGAGAATAAGCAAATTTGAGTAAATATTACTAACTTGACATAAAGTATTAATATTATTATTTTTGAAAATAATTTGACATAAATTACTATTTTAATTGAATAACGATATATTGAGATATTTAAAGTGATATTTTGAAAATAAAGGACTTTTAAAATATATTATTATTTTTTGTAAATATTATTGTTTCGAAGATAACAAAGGTAAGTGCAATTTTATAATAAGCAATGATAAGTTGCTCTTATTTTTAAGAAGAAATAATAGGTCTAAATACATTATTTTAGATCATGGTAACATATGTGATTAATTGTCGTTAGAAATTATCATATATATTTGTTGTGTGGAGATGGAATCTTATTAGGACAAGTTATGGATATTTTATCATTATTACAATGTTGAAATTGTGAAGTTAGTTATGGTTTCGTTGTATTGATGACATTGATGTTTATAGTGCTAATATAGAGTAAATAATACACATTTGATATAGTTGATGTTGTGTTACTATCACGACCAGGATTTTCGACCTTCGAAAATCGACATCAATACATCCACTTGATTACATGTCGAACAATCGAATGTTGGAAATTCCAGATCTTTATAAAAGAAGAAAGAGTTAGAAGAAGAAAACGTAAATAACAACACATAATCTCACAATCGCAGCAAAAAAATATATAATAGATAACAACTGGTCTTTATACAAAAAGAAACTGTATCTATTATTTACATATTACATCATCAGAATACAACACATCATTAACAGAATACCGGATAGTTATAATAACATGTCCTCCCAAATGCTGAATATACAGCCTACAATACACAACGGAATATAAATTAGATACATGAAATACGTCTTTGCCATCTAGCTTGTCCCTTGAACTCCATAGCATCCTATCCTATATCTATAATATCCGGTATGACCCGAGCATTATAATAAAATAACACCCGAGTTCGTCTGGAAAAACAGCGTGAGAAAAAACACTCAATTTGAATTATAATGGTTTCAAATCCTTTGAAAATCAAAGGTATCTCGTAAGACCATGCCATACATAAACATAACTGTTTTTACCTTACGATAACCAAAACATTTCATATCAAATCCTCTGATATTATAATAGTGTCTAAGTACAAATACTTTTTCAAATAGCTGAAATTGTTACATTAATTAAATTCCAACATACTAGGCTGTACAATCAAAACCGTAAAGGTACATATTGGGGAATGGATTCCTTACGAATGACTAGGCACTGGGTACCACCTGTCACAGTACACGTCTAGAACAACATACTGAGAACAACGTACTGAGGACCACGCTGGGATCCCCTGCAACACCAGACCGGCCTAACCTTAACCTGGATAGATCGAATATGCTATCACCCCGGGTGTTCCAACCCTTTTCCAAGCTCCTTCCTTAATAGTAGTAATAATATCCGATGGTATCTAGAAAGTGATAAACATACCTAATTGGGTGCTAACCACTTAGCCTTGCTGCATCTCCCCTGCTTTTCATTCATTCTCGGTTAATGAGGCTAGAGCCTATATTACCTTTTTAAGTAATTTCAACTTAAAATGTTCACTACCCTCCAATGACAATGTACTGATAGCATTCATCCATACAAGTCCATTCCGGGTCCGAATGGAACCGAAGGCACTATTCTTACTACATCCATTTGGAAAAATCCTCAGGATTAGTAGCGATTAGCCCTTGCACTTCACTGATCCATCTTTGACTCCATGCTTTAGTTTTAACTGCGAAAATGTACTCGTTGGACCAAAATGGTTTTCGGATAACAAATCCAATCCCGGTCTCTTTGAAACAACGTTCGATATTTTTTGATAAACTCAACTCCGGTTCTTTAGGAAATAAACAGATGAAAATAAGATCGGAGATCACCTTCTATTCATTGGGGGACGGATTTCCTTATAATCATCCTAGAAGAACGAGACAAGTTTATACATGTAGTATAGCACTTCGAGCGACAACTGAAGCATTAATTCCTGTGTTTCTTGTAGATATTTCCAAAGTTATGTTTTGGCTCCACATTTGATAGTCGGTTATTTAACTATCAAATAAACAATAATTCAACCAAATATTCTAACTTCTACTGAAAAACACCAAGTCTTATTTTGATTTAATTTTAATAAATTAAATCTCTTTATTCGAAATATATGTACTTATCTTATCGAATTTAGTATAATAGCGAAACTATTTTTTAGAAATATTTGAAAAAAATCCCTTTTAAAAAAATATGGAAAGTACCACCACGGTATCAAACCATGGATTCACAGCTCAATGGTTGCGTCTCTATACCAAAGAAACTTAAGACTTAATTGTAGGTACTCACTACCTCCGATCTCACCATGCGAGTATACCAATACTTTCCGAAAACTTTATTTAAAAATTTTCAAAATAATACTTATAAAAAAAATTATAAAAAAATTCCAAGTAAAACTCTAGGAAAAATACTTTTTAAATAAAAGTTATTATATAAATATTAATATTAAATTGTTCGTCCTTTGAAAATAATAATACTGATTAATTCTTAAACAAAAATTGACTTACTATAAACTAGCCGAACCAATATTTAAATATACTTTAATTAGTTTTAAACAACTAAATAATTATTTTCTGAAATATTCTTTAAACCCCTTTAAAATTACCTAGTTAATAATTAAACTCCTTCCTTCCTTTTAAACAAACTTAATTCCTCGGTAAAATATATTTTTTCCATTTTCAGTATATAACAGTCTAACATTTATAAATCTCTCTCGATTTATTCCCAATTCAATTTACGTCCCAATCAGGTTAAGTCCCTTCACATTTCTAAAAATAAATTTATCATTAATTTTTAAACCGATTTATCCATCTCCTTATAAATCCTTACAGTGAGTTTATAACTTCAATTTATCCATTGATGATCACTTTACTTTTTTATAAACGTTGTTCATAAGTTCTATAATCTCATTCCCGTTTATATTGATGTTACAATACTTAAACGATCTAAAATCGGTTTCTCATTTAAATTATATTTTTAAAATTAATTTCTCAAATAACCCAAATATATTCAAAAACCCAACTAATTTCAGATTCCACTTCTTTTCATAATATTATTAAAATCTAGTATAATAATTTCATATTTTATTTACGAATTTTCCTTTTTATTCTCCCAACTATTTAAATCTCGAATTTAAAAATAAATCCTTTATACTTAAATAATATCACTTAAGTTCCTTTACTTAAATCCTTTAATTTACATTATCCAAAAATCTCTATTTATAATATCCCAAGATCTCTACTTGCAATATTCCGAAACTATTAAATACAAATTTGAATCAAACTATTTTTTTCCAAATTCATTTCTTTAATTTTTCCCAAACTTCACTATAAATATTTTACTTCAAATTTTCCTTTTTATTTTTTTCCAAATTTTAAACATTCATTAGTATTTAAAAATACTAAAACCTAACTAGTAATTACATAGCATCTAATAAATTCAAATTGCACTATAATCTACCAAAGATTATTTAGCGTATCATATATCGATATATATATATATATATAATAAATTAAATTCCACAATTTTGAGAAATCCAGTTGGATCCCTCCAACCTGTTTTCCTGCATCCACAGATGTTAATATAATATAAAAATATCAATCCCACTTCGAGGGGGATACTGGGGAATATAGGGTCATCGGCTATTATGTGGGGCGCATAGGATCTCACCTCCTATATATATATGCAGGGATATCAATTAATCCAATATATATTACTATATATAACAACACTTCCATCTTATAATAATTTTTTTAATTCTATCAATCAATCAATAAATAATTTTAAATATTTAAAATTTATTACGAAAATCCAAAGTTGAGTGAGATTTACTCACCTTGATTTTTATTGCCCATATCCAGATTTTTAATTTTTAAATTCCATCTTCCCCCGAACATCCCCAAACTAATTTCTGATTAATATTTACCGTTATGAATACCAGTGATCGATTTTGTAATTGGACCTCGTACAAGCAATTTACGAATTTATTAACATCGAGATAAATAAATATTTTGAATTTAATTTAACTAGATTTAAATTCAAAATTCAAAACTTAAACCCTCACCTATGACTCAATCAACAACACCAACTGTTGTTTTCCACTATTACTACCGCTTATTCACATCGCCATCGTGCGCTACCCAAACTTCACCAGAAAGCTATCTCGGCCATTAGGGCCCTAACAATCCCGACCTTCGATCGCATGCCATCGGTCACCGACGCCTTCCACCACACTCGACACTCCATCCTCCCTATCGCACTCCAAGCACGCCTAACATTCGTGCGCTTCCTCCCCAAAATCGAACAGCCTTCCTAATTCCTCACGACAAAGCCTCCCTCGAGTTCGTGCAATTCATGGTCAACCGTGGCTACCCCCTCCACAATCGAGCCTGCCTTCCACGACTGCACTAGTCGCCACGAGCCAGCCTGGTCCTCCTCATCGATGTGAAATCGATCCCCTTGCCGCCCAGATCCTTGCCATGTCTTCAATATCTCATCACGCCCTTTCCCTCTTTTTTAATTAATTCGTTCGATTATGTTGAACTGAAAATGAGGGAGGAGGAAAGATCTGATTTTTGATCCGTAGGAGAAAATAAACATGCGACTTTTTTTCTCTTTATCCTTTACTGTATAGTTTTCGTTGTTTTAAAAGTGAAAGGAGGGAAGAAAAGATGCCTTGTATGTAGAATGAGTATCTATAGTGACACTGAAATGAAGGAGAAAAGTTGACGTGAATATAAATATCAATCAATATAAATATATATTTATTTAAATTTAAATCGTCTCGATTTTGCAACTTAAATCTCGACCTTCTATCGAGGCATGCCACTAGGCATACATAATATTATACCCCTATTCCAAATACAATGGAAAAAGTTTCGAGTCCTAATTCGATCGTATGGAGAAATTAGCTTTTTGGACCTAATTATTATATAGAATTTTCGATATAAGTTTCAACGCGTTTTTATACCGTACGGCCAAACAATAACTCCAAATGCTATGAAATTTTAAATTCGATAATAATACACTATTATAGATCCAATGAAACTGGTTTCGTCAAAATCCAAGACTTTGCCCTTGAAGGCTATTTTTAAATGTCAATTTAAACGATATATTTTTGTAAAACTGAACAAATCACTTTTAAATTCCATTTTAAGAGTTTTATAATCTTTCTTATTATAAATATAAATTTTATAAGCCTTTAAATTATTTTTGAATATCTTAAAATCCAAATAAAATATTTTACCCAATTTCCACTTATTAAATTCAATAATTAAATTATCCGATAAATAGCTATATTTGAAATTCAAGTTAAAATTAAATTTTAAATATTTAAAATCAATTAAATATTCCAATTTCAAATATCTAAAATTCTAGGTCGTTACAGTTACTAATATGTAGTGATTAGTACACATTTTTATTATTGACGTTTAGTTACCAATGATGAGTGATGGATGATTAGTAAATGTTTGATGGTATTTGTTGTTGATTTATTTGATGTTTTGGGTTGACATTGAGCATTATTTGATTTGTGTGATGCCCCATATTTATGATTATAGTGGCATAGTAGGATATGATGTTTTTAGCTTGTATTAGTTGTAAAATAGTTAATTGTATGCTTTATGGACAATTATGTAATTTGTTATAAATATATCTAACTTTATAGTCAATCTTGTCCGTAGTAACAGTGATTGTTTCTTTTACATACTTTTCTATACCATGATATAATTAATTAAGTAACTAATTTAGAGGACATAACAAGTAATAAATTCATAAAAACGTGAAGTTTTTACTCTTTCTTTCTTTTCCAACAATGGCACAACAGTCATGTCTCTTTCTTCAATGGCAATCCTAAATTGCACTCACTTTCAAATCTTGATGAATGTATATACTCACAGGTAACAAGATCTCTTTTATTCATATCACTAACACTTTAACTGCTACTTAGAATCTACAAAATTGATTTGATAAATGGATTCGCCCCAAGCTAGGAAGGAGGATTTGTTTCCGTTGCGGGGACGTCTCTTACATCTTGAAAGATTGCCACAAACCTCTCTAGTGTTTTACCTGTGGAAAACTAGGGCATGAACGCAATAGGTGCCCATCCTCATCATTTTGAAACATCAAAAGTAACTACCCTGAGGCATCCCCGAAAAGCGACTTTGAATTCAATTTCGCCCTGAATGACTTATAACTAAAAATGATTTTTTAACTGCATGGTGGAATAGTAAGACAGTGGGACCAGAACTTCTAGAAAAATTACTTTCTCTTTTTAGCATTGTGCTAACTTTTGTAACGATCTTCCTTTCTTACTACCAAAGACAATACTTAATACATCCTCGGTATTCATGTGCCGATCATTTAGTTGTCTGAAAGAAGGGTCATTAGGGGTGAAAGAAAGAAAAGATAGAAGAGAAGAAAACTAAACAATACAAAATCTCACAATGCAACGGAATAATATATAGTACTTAGCATAATATATTACAACGTCATTTTAAAAATGTTACATCAGAGTCATATTAGTACAAATTCTACCCTAAGATAGTTATAACAGTATGTCCCTGCCTAATTGATACAACGTACATATAATATAGCATAAGACAAAGTAATAACTAGCTATCGATGAAGCCACCAACTCCAAGCTCCACCGAAATGAATCTGCGAAAAAATCTGAATTACTTAGCTGCCCGTTCAAATTTGAGCACCAACAGTTTAGGAAAAAGGGAAAATAATCTTCGGGTCAGACATTAGTCTAGTGTGGGTAAAGCATAGTCTTTAACTTCATAAAAACCTTTAAATCAAAGGCATATCGTAAGACCATGCCGCACATAAATACAGATGGGTTTTTATCCTACGATAACCAAAACATTTGAATATAAAAATCTAGCAATATTATAATAATGTCCATGGTTTCAAATAAATATCAAAATAGCTGAAATTGTCACCATAATAAATTCAAGCATACTGGGCTCTAAAATCAAAACTGTAAAGGCACGTATTGGAGTTTGGATTCCATACTATGGTAAGGTAAGGGACTACCTTCCGATGGTACACCCCTAGAAAATGTATCGGAGTTTGACAAGAACTTCTTATACCCCTGCTGCACAGAGCCGACTGCCATTTTAACATGGCGAACATGATTACCTCATCCTTTTTTAACACCAAGGCCTTATACTACCACGGTGTTTGTGCACAAAAAACTCGAATATGGACAATCTAGAATGGGATGGCGGCTCCTAATGCTATTGACCACGTAGCTCTGTTGCATATACCCTGTTTTTGTTATTTTTAGGTTTGTAAGGCTCATGAGGTCACGTCTTTACCTTCTTCCTCCTAGCAGACCATCTTAGAATGCTAACACTCCACTCCATGTAGAGATACAATGCCAGCATTCATCCATGTATGTTGTTTTGGAATCAAACAAACATTCCACATTACTATCTTCCATTTTGAAATCACCTTCAGGAAGAATGGTATAACTCAACAACGTACTTCAATATTATTTAACATCGTTCGTTACTAATTTGGAGTGGTATGGATAAATCAAAGGACCAGTGTCTTCAAAATTAAGCAATAATTTTTGACTAACTCAATTTTGGTTCATTTGGAAGTATGCACTAAGCAATCGAGTGCTCACTAAGGTACTGGAATATACCTGGCATACCTCCTAAGTCAAAGTAGGTCCAGATTGGTAGTCAGTTGTATAACTATCAAATAAACATAACTAACCAATTCCATTTGAGATTTATTTATCCACAAGAACCATTAAGCCTCAAAACAAATCTTTATTTAATGAATCTCTTTTCAAAACGTTTTTTTAAAACACTCATATACCTATATCTCTGACATAAGTATATCCACAAAACATTTTTGAATAACTTATTACTTCCAATTCATGTTAAAAAGGACTAAACAAATGTTGTGTAATGATCTGGATTTTTCATCGTTTGATTTTGAATATTTAAATGGTTTAAATATTGGATTCTGAATTATAATTTAGTACGTAAGATTTTTAAACTGAAATTTTAAGCGATTCGAAATTTTTAAAAATCGTCGATTTAGTCGACGCAATAAAATAGCAATCCGGGACACAGTCTCGAAATTCGATGAAACTAGTTCCATTGGATCCGTAATTATGAATTATTATAGGATTTCAAATTTCATAACGTTGGTCGTATGATCTAAAAATGCCTAGAATAATTTGATCGAATTTGATTTCAATAGACGATTCCAAAAGCTATCTTCCGCATACCATCGAATTAAGCGCTGGAACTTGTTCCTTTGGGTTCGGAATAACGATATAATATTTTAAACATCAGGCGGCACGCCTAAGTAGGGGTTCAAAATTGCGAGGAACATTACATGACAATTTCAATATTTAAATTTATAAAATCAAATCAAGGTTAATTCTCAGCAGACCTAAACATTTTCAACCCACCCTATATTCTACAGAGCTGCCCTATACTTTTGATATGCACCACCCTTCAAATTAAAACTGCATTCCCCCTTCATCCTTCAAAACGAAATCGAATAAAAATCTATTTCCCCTCTTCTCTCTTTCAATTGAACAAAGACGAAATCAAAGTCCATTTTAAAATTAAAAAAAAGAGGGCGTGCATCGTGGCTGCATAGTAGAGCCACGAAGCAAGGCAAGGTAGGAGTTGGCACATGCAGGCGTTGGTTGGCGATGCGTGAGAAAGGCATGATGGGCTTCAGAGTTGGCGGGGCTATAGGTCATTAGCGAATGTGGAGGAGCATGAAGGTGGCAAGCGCGGTTTCGATTGAGAGCTGCTATGTCGAGCTTGAATGGATGAGGGAAGGTCGGAAGTCGATGGGTGATTGTGTGAAGAGTGGATGGCGCCTAGAAGCTCGAGTGTGGAATTTTTGGGATATCATGATGATATTGGTTAAAGGCTGTAATGTGAAGCAGGGCAATCTTCAGTAGGAGCGGGGCAGCGACCTTAAACGTTGGGTGGTATCTGGTGGGAGAGGCAGGGCATCGTGAAAGAGGTAGGGTTTGTTAATGGCGAAGGAAGCGTCGGTTATGATGTGGGTTTTCTCAGGACAGAGAAGGAAGAAGATTAGGTCTTCGTAATTTTGAGATTTACAATAATGAAGGTAACAATTGTTTAATTAGTTGTTTTAATTAATTAACTAATTAGTGATTAATTGTTTTTGATTAAATCGAATGCTTATAAAATTGTATAGCTTTTATTCGAGGTCGATATCGTGTGAAACCGAAAATGTTGGATTCGAAAGGACGTAGGCTACAATCTGAAATTGATTTGGGTTTTTTCGAAGTCAACCAGGATTTTAGATAAATAAAAATTTGGATCTTCGACAAATCGAAAATAAAGGTGAGTAAATCTCACTCAATTTGGTTGGCTAGATTGTTTATATTTTATTAAAATTAATTATTGGATGCTTGAATGAATTTATAAATTATGATCAGCTCGGATGTTGTATATATAGTATATATATTATTAGTCGGATATATTTCCCGTCGTTGGAGCAGATGAGACCCAATGTGCCCCGCATAATAGCGGATGTAACGAATGTGATTTTCGACCCTCGAAAATCGACATCGATACATTGACTGTATAACATGCCGAATATTCAAATGTCAGAAATACCAATTGCTAGGGGTAAAGAAGAAAGAGGCAGAAGAAAATAGAACAACAACGCAGAACCTCACAAACCCAACGGAACAAAATATGATATATAATAATAGATTTCTATACAAAAGAATCTGTAATTGTTTTATACATAGAATCATCAAAGTACAACAATTAATAAATCAATCTGGATAGTTATAGTAACTTGTCCTGATATACATAACTCACACAGTGGAAATAACCAAGTATGTGATATACGTCTGAAATCCTCCAGTTCGTCTCCTGAGCTCCATAGCATTCTAACTGAATCTGTAATACTTGATCTGACCCGATCATTATAATAAAATAACACCTGAGTTAGTATGGAAAACCATCATGATAAAACACACTTAATTTGAATTACTAAGTTATCAAAATCATTTGAAAAACAAAGGTATCTCATAAGACAGTGTCACACAAAAGCGCGATGGGTTTTTCCCTTATGATAACCAAAACATTTTATAGAAAATCCAGTGATATTATAATAGCATCTAAGTGCAAATACTTATTCAAATAGCTAAAATTGTTACATTAATTAAATTCCAGTATACTAGGCTCTACAAACAAAATCGTAAAGGCTCGTAGTGGACAATGGTTACATACAATGACTGGGCTACTGGAGTACCACCCGTCACAGTACATCTCTAGAAAAATGTAACGAGGACCTTGCCGGGATCCCCTGCCAACACAAGCCCAGCCTACCCCTAACCTGGATAGTACCAATATGTTATCACCCTGGTGTTCCCACCCTTAAAATCGAGCGCTCACTTTTCCATGCACAACCATATCCATAATTTATACATATTTCCGAGGGTATCTAGAAAGGTGATAAACATACCCTAATTGGGTGCGACCCACTTAGCCTTGCTGCATCTCCCCTGTTTTAGTCATTCTCGGTTAATGAGACATGAGGCTAACGGTTACCTTTGAAGAACAATTCTAATTAGAATGCTCATCGTCCTCTAATGACGATGTTCTGATAGCATTCAATTACACAAGTTGTCTTGGGTTTGGACAAACCGAATCACTGTCTTTACTATCTTTACGATATCCATTCTTAACGCTCAAATCGGATCGAAGTGGTTCTCAAATAATTAAATCTTTTCATGGTCTCTTTGAAATGATCAATGGAATTGGCCAATATTTGATAGTCGGTTATTTAACTATCAATATAACATCCACAAGCAGTCACTAGGCCCATACTATAATTTTTCCAAAATTAATTTTCAAAATATCTTTATAAGATATTTATTCAAATCCCTTCCAAATTTTCATCGTTTCAAACGATTTCAAATACTTATATTTTCAACGAAATATTCCCAAACCTTCTCAATACTTAGAATATTTTCCAACTCCATTTTTATATTAAACACTTATGAAGTATTCCATTTATTTCCTACTACCTATTTTCTCAAAATCATTTACAATTTATTTTAAATTCCTTAACTCGTTTAGAATGAATTCTATAAGTTTCGGGATTCATTAAATAATTTCCTTTGCTATTTCCGAAGTCAATTACACATGTTTATAATTCCAAATATTGATTTCTAACTTTTTTTATGAATCCTAACTCATTTTTTGAAGTTTGCTTTTATTTAACTACTTCGAAAATTCTTTTATATTTTTCCAAATTTCTTTTTAGAATTCCATCCACTGAATGACCCCATCTCCAAATCTCAAGAAGGTTTACAAATAATTTCATTCATTACAGAACTCTCTCTATATATATGTATGTATGTATATGTAAATAAAATAAGTATTTAAGAGAATAATAATTTATTTTTAAAACATGCTTAAGTAATTATTTAAAAATATCAAAACTCTTTAAATAAACATCAACTTATCGATTCCAATTCAATTTTAAATCAACAAACCAATTTGCAAAGCTGGTTATAAAATTAAGAATTTATCACAATAAATATTCAACATTTGAAAATCCACTTACCGAAGTATTTCAATACTAACAAACTCATATTTACACAGTTTAATAAATAAAATTTTCTTTTTAAAAACTAAAAGTAACGTCTTAGTAAATAAAAATGTATTTTTAAAATCTAAATAACAAATTCAATTTATAAATCCTCTCGATTTATGACCCATCGATTCCATTCCATCATCCTATCCTTTTCCACATTTCAAAAATAGTATCCACTATTTTTTCCAACTCTATTTCCATATTCTAATATAAATTCACCCTACGAATTTATATTTCAAAGTTATCATCTGATATCGATTTCCTTATTTATAAACATCGTTTATAAATTTCTATAGCTCTTTTGAGTTTTACTTGCTTATATAAACAACCTTGTTATAAAACTTCATTTTATAAATCCATTCCCTTATAAATTCCATTAATTCTACCAATATAAATTTTAATATGGATTTCAATTCCTTTTCATATTTTCTAGAAATATCATTCAAAAATCCTTTATATAAACTATTTTAAAAAATTTAATAAAAATATTTTTACGATAGTTAAATGCAAACCAAAATCAACTATTGTTTTTATCCTGACCAATTTCTTAAAAATAATCCAAATTTCGAAATAAATATTTTATATTCAAAATCTCCTTTTAGATCCTTTCAAATTCCCAAAATAATATTTATGGTATTTAAAATACAAAAGTTAGGCCAGTGCTACTATAATGTCTAATAATTTACATCACAACAATAATCTATAATAGATTATTCTAACACATCATATATTATTATATATGAAAAGAATCAATATAAATTTGAGGAATCTAGTTGGATCCCTCTAACATGGTTCCCTACATTCCTAGATCTCAGTATAACATAAAAATAGCAATCCCACTTCGAGAAGGATATCGCGGTTTATAGGGTCATCCACTATTATGCGGGGCGCATAGGGTCTCACCAGCTCCAATAGCGGGAAATATATCCAACTACTAATATATAGTACTACTATATATATTTAGCATCCAATTGATAATAATTTATAAATTCATCCAACCATATAGTAATTAAATTTCAACATTTTAAATTAAAACAGTAATCCATGATGAGTGAGATTTACTCATCTTTATTTTTAGATTGCAATTTATTCCAAATTTGATTTCATTGTGAAGATTTCACAGCTACGAACCAATCTCGACTTGTTTTATGATTTTTAGACCTCATATGCAATTTTTATTAAATTTTACTAGTTATTTCAATTCCAGTTCTAAATTTAATAAAATAACTATAAACATTAAATTTAGTTATAGCTTATACCTCCCACATCTCGTTCACGCAAAATCCTTATACTCACTACTAGGAAATACGTGACTACCCCTTCATCGAACGAATGCCATCAGAACCCATGCAAACCCACTACTTCGCCCTTGCCTGCCTTTGTTGTCGCTGCCGACATCCGACATTGTTTTCCCATACACGCGACCCAAACCCTAGTTGCCTCAAACTATATCGCCTCTCGCGCTTTCTTCCTTCGCACACGTGATTCCCCTTGTAATCGCCATTCAAATTTACCTACAACTAACATCGCTGTCTCCAAATCAAACGTCCCCAATCTCCTGACATCGCCGCCTGTTGCTCCAAATCAACCCAAGATGACCAACGCATAGCAGCCCTTTCCTTCTCGCACGCACCTGCGCTCTCCCTTACGTTGCAGCCACGTGATTTTTAGCGCAATTTTTTAATAAACGAATGATTTCGTTTTTCTCGAATTGAAGAAGAAGAAATCGGGTACACGTGATTTTGTTTACCTACGAAGGAAGAGGAGGGTTCATGAGTTATATCTGAAGGGTATATCATGCTTAGAAGATTGGGTATAGAGTTGTCCCTTTTTTCAATTATAATATTTCATAATTTTTTCCCTAAAAAATCTCATTTAGCAACTTAAAATTCTGATCTCCTATCAAGGTGTACCGCTTGGCATTTCTAATATTATACTGCTATTCCAAACCCAATGGAACAAGTCTCTAGTCCCAATTCGATCGAATGGAGATGATAGCTTTTTAAATTGAAATTGAAATTAAATTTGATTAAATTATTCTAGGCGTTTTCAGATCATACGACCAAACGGTAAATCCAAACATTATAAATTTGAAATCCAATAATTATACACTGTTACGGATCTAATGGAACTGGTTCGTCGAATTCCATGACTTTCCTCCGGATTGCTATTTTAACGCATCGATTAAATTGATGAATTTCTAAACTTTACGAAATCGCTCGTATTCCCAATTTTAAAATCTTACGAGCTAAATTATAATCCCAAATCCAATATTTAGATACTCAAAATCAAATGATGAAAAAATCTAGGTCGTTGCGGTGGATGACCCTATATACCACGATATCCCTCTCAAAGTGGAATTGGTATTTTTTGATGTTGTATTAACATCTGTGGATGTAGGAAAACAGGTTGGAGGGATCTAACTAGATTCCTCAAAATTTATATTGATTGTTTTTCATATGTAGTAATATATGATGTGTTAGAATAATCTGTTATAGATTATTGTTGTGATGTGAATTATTAGATGCTATAGTAGCACTGGCCTAAATTTTGATTTTTTAAATACCATGAATATTATTTTGAATTTTTAAGAAATTAAAAGGAGATTTTGGATATTAAAAAATATATTTATATCAAAAATTGGATTACTTAAAAAGAAATTGATTGAATAAACAATAAATTTGATTTTGGTTGAACCTAACTAATCCTCAAAATTGTTTTAAATAGAACTTTTAAAAATAATCTATATAAAGGATTTTTTTTAAGTAATATCCTAAAAAATATAAAAATAGTTGAAATTGATATTAAATTTTTTTATTGGTAGAATAAATGAAATTTTATAAGGAAATAGATTTATAAAATGAAATTTTATACATAAGATTGTTTTTGTAAACAAGTAAAACCCAAAGGAGTTATAAAATATCATTTTATAAATCCATTAAGATTGTTTTTATAAAGGAGTAAAACCCAAAAGAGTTATAAAATTTTATAAATGATGGTTATAAATAAAAAAAAAAGATGATAATTAATTGATAAATTGGGAATATAAATTCATCATGTGAATTTATATCAGAACATGGTAATCAGGTTGGAAAAAAAGAGATGGTTATGGAATCGGAATGAAACTGATGGGTTGTGAATCGAGAGGAATTCATAAATTAATTGGTTATTGAGATTTTGAAACTTTATTTTTACTATTAAGAAGTTAAATTATTTTTTAAAAAAGGGAAGTTTTATTTATCAAACTATATAATTTTGAACTAGTAAAATTGAAATACATCGAAAAGTGAATTTCTAAAATATCTAATATTTATTTTAATAGATTCTAATTTTTAAAATCAGCTTTAAAGATTGATTTGCTTATCTAGAAATGAGTTATTGAGGTTTATAAAAGGTGTTACGATATTTTAAATTAATTACTTGAACATGTTTTAAAATTAAATTATTATCCTTTTAAATACTTATTATATATATAGTTTTGTAATGATTTAAAATTATTTATAAACCTTCTCGAGATTGAGAAAATGAGTTATTCAGTAGATGGGATTTATAAGAGAAATTCTCAGCATGGGATTTGGAAAATGTAAATTTTTTTTGCGAAGTAGTTAAATAAAAGTGAACTTCGAAAAATGAATTGGGGTTCATAAAAGAAGATAGAAATGGATATTTGGAATTATAGACAAGTGTTTCGACTTTGGAAATATTAAAGGAAACTAATTAAGGAACCACATAACTTATAGAATCTGTTATAAACAAGTTAAGGAATTTACAATATAAATTGTAAAAGATTTGAAGAAGAGAAATAAATGGAATTTCCTAAGCGTTGAGAAGTAAGGAGCAAGAAAAATATATTTTTCTAAAAGTTAAGATAAGGGATCATTTGGAATATCCTGATATGGATATAAGTATTTGAGTCGCCCCAATTGTTGAAAATTTGGAAGGGATCGAATACATTTCTTATAAGATATTTTGAGTTTTATTTTTTGGGAAACCTATAATAAGACATGATGTTTGCTAATTGATGTTTTATTGATAGTTAAATAACTGACTACCAATTTTGGCCAAATTTGCCGATTGTTTCGAAGAGACCGGGATAGGGTTTAAATATCTGAAAACCACTTCGATCCGATTTGATCATTACGAATGGTGATATCATGAAGATGGTGAAGACAGTTACTTGGTTTGTCCAAACCCAGGACAACTTGTATGGATGAATGCTATCATTGCATCGTTTCCTGGAAGGCACTGTTAGCATTCCAAGAATGAATGTTATTCCAAAGTTAAACGTTAGCCTCAAGCCTCATCGACCGGGAATGACTAAAACATGGGAGATGCGGTAAGGCTAAGTGGGTTGCACCCAACTAAGGTATGTTATCACCTTTTTAGATACCCTCGGATATATATTGAAATTATGGATATGATTGTGCATGGAAAAGAGAGCACTTATATAAGGGTGGGAACACCCAGGGTGATAACATATTCGGTATTAGTCAGGTTAGGGGTAAGCCGATCTTGTGTGGCAGGGGATCCCGACGAGGTCATCGGTACATTTTTCTGTAGGTGTACTGCGACGGGTGGTACCCCAGTAGCACAGTCATTGTATGGAATCCATTCTCCAATAAGCACCGTACGGTTTTGAATGTGCCCAACTATGCTGAAATGTGAGATGCAAGCATTTCAGCTATTTTTCTATTTACATTCTATATACACTACTATAATATCAGATGATTTTGATATCAAATGTTTTGGTTATCGTAAGGGAAAAACCCGTCGTGTTTATGTGTGATGTGGTCTTACAAGATACCTTTGATTTTCAAAGGATTTTGATAACTTTAATAATTCAAATTGAGTGTGTTTTCTCACGCTAGTTTTCCAGATTGACTTGGGTGTTATTCAGGCCGAATATTATAGATTCAGGCTAGGATACTATGGAGCTCAAGAGATGAGTTGAATGACAGAAACGTATTCCCATACTTGATTTATATTTTCCGCTGTGCGAGGAAAGCAATTAAACTGTCCAGATTGGTTGTTGTCTATTGTGCTCTTATAATGGTATGTATATTAAAAGTACAATTCTTGTACTTAAAATCTGTTATTATATAGTATATTTTGTTCTGCTGCGATTGTGAGATTCTGTGTTGTTTCTGTTTCTTTTCCTACCTTTTATTCTTCACCCTTAACAATCCGCCTTTTTGTGCAACTTGAGCTGACTTATGCGGTTATATTGTCATCTTTGACTATATGGAAAAGTAGGTCGTTATATGTTGTTTAAATTTGAGGTAAGGACAAACCTAAACACTATTTCCTCAGGGTTAAGTGTAACGACCCGAATTTCAGCGTTCGAAAATCGACACCTGTACTTCACTTTTACTCGAATGCCGCAGATTCAACCATTGAAATCTGATTCGTGCCGGAGCTTATAACACATTAAGTATAACAACACAGCGGAAGAAAATGAATAATATCACATAACTCCAATGAATACAATATCCAATGATATACAATAACGATACAACCACCCAACACATATCAGAGATATGTTACTACAAATCACAGCGGAAGATATGCAATACCGCCAGCAGAACAATAACATAAACTTGAACTCCAAAGAAGGAACTTCAATATCAGCAATCTCCATCTCCAAAGCACCAATCAAAAAATAGCTCGAACTCCCAATCAAGTTGTACTAAGCAAGGTCAGTCATCAGAATCCAAAAACTGAACTAGCTCTAATAACCTACTAAACCTGACTCTAGGCTGCCCTCGTGTAAAATTGTGAGCACCCAGAGTTTAGGAAGGGAACAATAACTCCAGGTCAGTCATGGGACTGGTGTGAGCAACGAAAACAGTTTTATTTTTTAAACAACAAGCAAAACAAAAAAAATTAAAAGAAATCCGCAATGCTTTTTGGAAAATAAAACTACCATAAGGCCTCCCACCGCACACACCATGCAAACGCAGAATCGGAGGAGATTTCTCCTAAAGATAGTCAAAGATGCGTGATACGCGAAAACCATTTTGATATAATTATTAGTGCATAGTGGAAAACATTTGCAAGTATAATATAAATCTTAGCCAGCATACCACATTTCGTCATATGCCTACTATAGCTACCATGTTCAATAGCAGGTTATCGCCACATTCCATGGCAGGTTATACAACTAAAACCATACAAGGCGCGTATTGTTTCTTTAGATTTCTATAAAATGGACAGGCTAAGAAACTTCCTATTGCCACATGGGTACGCCTCTGGAGGGACCCCCCGAGAACCTACCTGGCTCTCAGCCAACACAAGGCCGGGTTACCTCTGCCTGGAAGTAACACCTACAGGTATGCCATCCCCGGTCTTTTGCGACCTTTATCCGAGAGCTCTCAACACCAACAAGCACAAAGCAATGTATTTGCAGTGATCACATGAGTTAAGTATCCAGGTTCCATACCATGATACCACCCTTTTCCAGAAGAAATGGACATACCCTGGGGCACGATCCCTGATAACCTTGCCGCATCTTTCCTGTTTCGACCATTTGCGGGGTGTGAGGTCCGACGAGGTCTTTTCCACAAAGCTATGCTTTTCGCAAAAGCCATGCTTCGATCAATAAATGATCAATAACACTCAGCAGCACTCAGGATGCCACACTACCAAGTTGGCAATGTATCACTAGTAACCATCAACTACATAACCTCTGAGCTCGTACGTCTCAGAGAAGGGTGTTAAGATAAAATAATAAATCTCTGCCACCAAACAGAAATGTATTTGGTAGAAACCAGCTTTACATCTCAAAGTGTAATGTTAGACACACATCCATACAAGTCAGTTTCGGGTTCGAACAGAACCGAAGGCACTTCCAAAGAAGCCCTTGCAAATCCGGATAAACCCTAATCACGTTCGCACTCCCCATCACAAAGGGTGATCAAATCTCTATACCGTGGATCAGGAGGTGCAGAGACATTCGACGAGTTATCCTTTCACTTTCGTAAATATCTGGTCTTCACCACCAGTCATCAAATGCTATCCATTATGACGTATCATTATTCAGAATGGGCTATATGACACAAGGTCCTCTCCCGCTAAACCAAATAATGAGCGCAATATTTAAAAACATATGGATATTGGGATTTCAGTTAAGTCACAACTTATTACCCAAAACTTTTCTTTCAAAGGGTTTAAACAACTTACCATTTTAAATGTTTAAACAAAAAGATTCACTCCACAAAGTTCAGTCAATCTTACACAAAGATTCATTCTTAATATTTAAACAAAAGATCTATCTTTGAGATCCTCTTTTGTTTGAAAAAAAAGTTCACCAAATATTTTACAAAGATTTCTTCATAGCTTTCGAAACAATTCCATTTCAAATCTTTTATACAAAAGATGCACCTTTAAGATCCTCTTCAATTTCAAAACAAGGTTCAACCATCTTTCACGGAGATCCATTTATAGCTTTCAAAATAATTTCATTTCAAAACTGAAATCTTTCAACACAATTTGGAAATCCTTTCTTTATATGAAAGCTATTATTATATGAAAACAAATCGTTTTCGTTTTCGAAAAGATCTGATTACATTTGCACGAGTTAAAGCCCTTCAAGTATAAAACCTGGGTTAAATTCAAATTCCCAAAACAATACTTTTAAAATGGTTTAAAGCCCATATAAACACATTTATAACTTGTATAACTATTTTAAACCATAATTTATAAACATAGAATTCAATTTCAAATATTGACTTCGAATTCAAATCAAACTATTTAAATTCCAAACTTTATCAAATTATTCAAAATAACTTTTATCTTAAAAACTCCTTTTCAAAAACTTTTCATATTAAACCAATTTCATTTCTAAACCATTTGAATTCAAAATTCAACTTTAAAACCATTTCAAAATCTGTGACTTAACCAATTTCCTCGTGCAATCCATATTTGTGTGTGTACGGTGTAGTCCAAGAGTTTTACATAATAGTGCAACATCATCAATCATCACAGATTCAAGCATATCAATATTGATAAGCGATATAATCTAATAACGCTTATCTCCATTCATAGATTCATAGATAAATAATGTAAATTTATCATAGATAAATAAATTACATTCATCACAGATCACACCAAAACAATTCATAGCACAAAGCATAACATATCAGGAATATCAAACAATTCAACAATCAATAGAATTCAAAACATCCACAAGTAAGATTGATAAATTCTTAATTAATTTAATTAATCTCTAATTAAATTAATTACAAGTTTTTAATTATTTGGATTACATTAATCCTTCTTTCTTAACATTAATTAATTACAAATTAATTAATTAATTATCTTTAATAATCTACCTTAATAAATCTTCCTTGATTAATTATCCTTTAATTATATTTACGTAATTATCCAATAATCATTTATTCGATTAATTATCCTTTTAATGAATCACATTTAATAATTAATCTTTCATTAATCCTTGATTAATCACATTCAGTAATTAATTACCCTTAATTAATTACATTACTTAATTAACTTCTAAATAAATTTTACAATTAATTCTTAATTACTTCACTAAGTAATTATCCTTTTTATTAATTACACAAAGTAATTAAAGCCAAATTATTTCCAATTCTTCAATTAATTTCATCCAGTAATTACCCATGAATTACTTCACTAAGTAATTGCACTTTATAAATCACATGAAGTAATTATACTTAACAAGTCATTAAGTGATTATCTTAAATTAATCAAACTAATTAATTAACTTAAACTAATCACATTAACTTAATTAATTATATTGAGTAATTAATCCCTTTAATTACTTTCATTAAGTAATTATCTTAAACAATTCCACAAATGATTATCTTTAATTAATTAATATAATTAATTATCCTAATTAAATCACATTAATTAATTGTTTAATAATCCCTAGTTAATGATTTTTCATTAACTATTAACAATTCTTTAATTACTTTCCTTAAGTAATTATGCTTCAATTAGCCATTATTAATTACAAATTAATTAATCTCTGATTGCCAATTAGTTAATCTCTAATTATAAATTAATCTAACCATTAATTAATCAATTAAATTAATTAATTACTCCTTAATTACCTTATTAACTAAATTAATCATTAAAACCTTAATTATTTTTAAGATAAATTATTTCCTTTATTAGTGACTTAATTATCATTAACATGTGTATCTAAAACAATTTACACCTTTAAATCTACTTTTAAATTCCATTTTTAATTAAGATAAAAAATGATTTAATTTATCAAATTTTAAAACAATTTACAAACCTCTTAAACAAATGTAAAAGAAACATTTAGCACTTATAAAAGAAACTTATATTATGAAAGGTTTAAACTAATTTACTTAATTATATTTTAAAATCAAGCTTTAGAAATAACTTAATCATTTAAATTGCAAATTTAAGTTAAACAAATTTATATAACTTCCCATTCAAATATTAAAGAAAACTTTTATAAAAGAATTTTATATAAATAAAGTTTTAAACATTTTATTGGAAAACTAACTCATTTACAAATATACTTAAACCTTTAAACTTGTTTAAACATTTTGATTTTATAAAACTTATTTATTTCAAAACTAGAATACAAATTTAATTTGAACCCATACTTAAAAACTTGATTTAAAACTCTGTTTAAAACCTTGCTTTCAAATTTTAAATTCATTTTAAAATTTGAAAACCTGACAGGTTTAAAACCTGTAACAAGACAAACGACCCGAGCCCACACACTCAAATTCCCAAGCCAAATCTCTCCAAACTTCGAGCAACACACGCAACTGACTCGAGGAAAACTCGAATACCCCATCTCTTCAATCCCAAACTTCACCAGGTACAAAAAAGCACCGTGCATATGCAGGGTGGCTCCGACCACCTCTGGTCATCACCAAAGCCTTCCTCAAGTCGACGATTACCCAAGCTTATGACCCCGATCATCAGAACTCCCATAACAACTCGAAATAAAAATCAAACCTCCAAGCCCAAACCTGGAACTAGAACTCAAAAATGGAAAACCCCTCGAACTCTAAATGTCGATCATCGGAGCACCTACGCTTCGAGTCACATCTTCGCGAACCTCCATGCTATCATTCCCCACAATTTGGTGGAACTCGGTCCACCAGAGGGGCCGTGGCGGCAACTTTTCGATCAAGCCTAAAACTAGGCTACAGACTTCTTTGATCATCCACCGCCGCCACGGTGCCTGAAACACTTTACTGGCATTTTTTCCAAACTCCCCGATCACTCCACTACCACTAGTGATGACCACGACAAATATGGTCGCTTAGATCGTCGGAGACAACCCTAAACACAAAATTTAAACAAACTCGAATTGCTCATTCAACCTCATGCTAAAAATTATGATTTTAGTTTTAAAAATCAAGTTTTTGGATAAGTTTTTAGATTATATGCCTGTATTAATGAATTTAAGAAGTTTTGAATTTAAAACAAAACCAATGTTTGCCTATTCTTTTGGTTTTCCAGAGCAATTCAAATTTATTTTAACTTAGTTAAAATTTTAAACGTTAGTTAAACAAACAATTTTTGTTTGAAACTTAAATCCTAACAAGGATCAGATCAAGTGATAATGGATTTTAAACAAATCTTGAACCTAGAAAACTAAATACAATGAAGCACATAGACTACAACATGCATATCTATACATCCATATATTTACACAGAAAAATGCACTTATAAATGTTCACACAACATACTTATTCTAGACATTAATCATGCAAACTCACCAGGCATGCATGCACTTAAGTTTTTAAAAAAAGTTACTCACCAGGCATGCATGAAACAGATGGTAGTGTACAAGGTTTAAGCTAAAATCTGGAATTGAAAAAGAACTTGAAAACTTGATTTTGCAAACTTGTCAGTGGAACTTGAATGGCTGATCTTTATTAAAATTGGAATGTTTGATTTCCTTGAGCTTGCTTCAGATAAATCTTAGGTTGAAGAATGATGCAAGCTTTTGAATTGATTTTCATCTCAGGTTTGAAGAATGTACAGGCTAATGGTTTTTATCTTGCAAATGGATTACATGTATTGTTCTTTTGATTTGAATATTCTTGGTTTTGAGGAGTATGTGATTGTCAGATTATTTTGAGAAGTTTATTTTGAGTTTCTTGACTTGTAAATTTGTTAATAGGGTTTTGTTTCTTGCTTTTGGAAATGAGAAAAAGAATGAGAAAAGAAAAGAGATGAATATATAGATTAAATTTGGATTTATTGAAAATTAAAGAAAATAAAATAAATAAGGGATACTTGTACAATTTATTAACATTTGTGAATCTCCTATTTTAATCTCCTAACACATGTTAACTACAAGCTTCATAATTAAACACTTGTAATAATTTATTTTTATATTATTTTTAAATGATTTTAAAATCTTTCAAAATAAATTTCCTAATTATTAAATGTTTTTTATGTAAATAAAACCTTTAAATAAAAACCAATTAGATTCTAAACAAAATCATAAAAAAAAAATTAATCCATTTTCAAATGTAAATATAAATTTTTTGTATTTATTTACTATTTAAATAAATACTTCTTAATTTATATAAATAAATTACTTTAAGGAAAATAAATCTTATTCTAAATAAAAAATTTATTCGTATATTTTTATATCCAAAATATATTTTAAAATATTTATCTTTTAAAATTCAAACTTAAGCCCAAATTTAAATTTTAAAATCCAATTTATTTTTCAAATATATTTATTTTGAATTTCAAATCAAAATTCTACTTAAAATCAGTTTACATACATATATTTAAATAATAAACAAATATCTTATTTTATTTGGAAATTCACCAATTAAATCTGAAAATAAATATTAATTTAATTCAAAATTTATTCCCAAAAATTTAAATAAATTGCCCATTCAAATTTAACTCAAAACCGAGGTCGTTATAGATTCCTTCCCTAAGAAAATTTCGTCCTTGAAATTTGAAAGTAGGGGACAATCCCAAAACTTTAGTTTTAACAAAGTATACCTGTCAACCATAGTATCCAAAGCAAACAATTCTGACTTATCTGGAGTTTGTGTCCCATGCCAACTCATTCTTTGACTCAGCCAAAATAATGATCTCTCTCCAAAGCTTCTTCCTGGAACTGCTAGGAACTATCAAAGAATTGAAACTGGATGATGAACAAAAGAGGTTGACAGAGAAAGATTTTTCCTTGTTGTTGCAGGTTGTCAACCAGTTGTAGCCGTATTTCCCTGTCCCCTATCTCATCCTCCTCTTGCGCTCATACTCACTATTAATGAATAGTAAGAGAATTTACTGAGGCCTACGGATGGATATCTTAGGGATACTCATTCTAGGGTATACTTCACCCTATTTCTAATGAGTTACCTAATGTGTCATACTCCTGACCTAAAGTTCAACCTTCAGCTCTGATACCAAGATGCCACCACCCAAGTTTCAGCGTTTGAAAATCAACACCTGTACTTCACTTGTACTCGAATGCCGTAGATTCAACCAATGAAATCTGATTCGTGCCGGAGCTTATAACACATTAAGTATAACAACACAGTGGAAGAAAATGAATAATATCATATAACTCCAATGAATCCAATAATATACAATAATGATACAACCACCCAACACATATTAGAGATACGATACTACAAATCACAGCGGAAGATATGCAATACCACCAGCGGAACAATAACATAAACTTGAACTCCAAAGAAGGAACATCAATATCAGTAATCTCCATCTCCAAAGCACCAATCCAGAAATAGCTCGAACTCCTAATCAAGTTGTACTAAGCAAGGTCAATCATCAGAATCCAAAGACTTAACTAGCTCCAGATAATCTACTAAACATGACTCTAGGCTACCTGGGTGGAAAATTGTGGGCACCCAGAGTTTAGGAAGGGGACAATAAACTCTAGGTTAGTCATGAGACTGGTGTGAGCAACGAAAATAGTTTTATCTTTTAAACAACAAACAAAACAAAAGAATTTAAAAGAAATCCGCAATGCTTTTTGGAAAATAAAACTACCATAAGGCCTCCCACCGCACACACCATGCAAACGCAGAATTGAAGCAGATTTCTCCTTATGATAGTCAAACATGCTTGATACGAGAAAACCATTTTGATATTATTATTAGTTCATAGTGGAAAACATTTGCAAGTATAATATAAATCTTAGCCAGCATACCACATTTCGTATGCCTACTATAGCTACCATGTTCAATAGCAGGTTACCGCCACATTCCATGGCTGGTTATACAACTAAAACCGTACAAGGCACGTATTGTTTCTTTGGATTTCCAACAAACGGTCAGGCTAAGGAACTTCCTATTGCCACATGGGAACGCCTCTGGAGGGACTCCCCGAGAACCTTCCCGGCTCTCTACCAAAAAAGGCCGGGTTACCCTGCCTGGAAGTAACACCTACAGTTATGCCATCCCCGGTTGTTTGCGACCTTTATCCGAGAGCTCTTAACACCAACAACCACAAAGCAATGTATTTGCAGTGACCACATGAGTTAAGTATCTGGGCTCCATACCATGATACCACCCTTTTCCAAAAGAAATGGACATATGCTAGGGGCGTGACCCCTGATAACCAGGCCACATCTTTCCTGTTTCGACCATTTGCAGGGTGTGAGGTCCGACGAGTTCTCGTCCACAAAGCTACACTTTTCGCAAAACACATGCTTCGATCAACAAATGATCAACAACACTCGGCAACACTCAGCATGTCACACTACCTAATTGGAAATGTATCACTAGTAACCATCAACTACATAACCTCTATGCTCATACGTCTCAGAGAAGGGTGTTAAGCTAAGAGAATAAATCTCCGCCACCAAACATAAATGTATTTGATAGAAAACAGCTTTACATCTCAAGTGTAATGTCAGACACACATCCATACAAGCTGTTCCGAGTTCGAACAGAACCGAAGGCACTTCCAAAGAAGCCCTTGCAAATCCGGATAATCCCTAATCACGTCTGGACTTCCCATCACAAAGGGTGATCAAATCTCTATATCGGGGATCTGCCGGTGAAGAGACATTCGACAAGTTATCCTCTAGCTTTCGAAAATATCCGGTCTTTACCACCGGTCTTCAAATGCTATCCATAACGTCGTATCATTATTCCGAATGGGTTATATGACACAAGGTCCTCTCCCGGCTAAACCGAATAATGAGCATAATATTTAAAAACATATGGATATTGGGATTTCAGTTAAGTCACAACTTATTACCCAAACTTTTCTTTCAAATGGTTTAAACAAATTACCATTTTAAATCTTTAAACTAAAAGATTCACTCCACAAAGTTCAATCAATCAACCACAAAGATTCATTCACAATCTATCTTTGAGATCCTCTTTTGTTTGAAAATAAAGTTCACCAAATATTTCACGAAGATTCCTTCATAGCTTTCGAAACAATTCCATTTCAAATCTTTTATACAAAAGATGCACCTTTAAGATCCTCTTCAATTTCAAAACAAGGTTCAACCATCTTTCACAGAGATCCATTTATAGCTTTCAAAATAATTTCATTTCAAAACTTGAAATCTTTCAACACAATTTGGAAACCCTTTCTTTATATGAAAGCTATTACTATTTGAAAACAAATAGTTTTCGTTTTCGGAAAGATCCAATTACATTTACACGAGTTAAAGCCCTTCAATTTTAAAACCTAGGCTAAATTCAAATTCCCAAAACAATACTTTTAAAATGGTTTAAAACCCGTATAAACACATTTATAACTTGTATAAGCATTTTAAACCATAATTTCCAAACATAGAATTCAATTTCAAATCTTGACTTCGAATTCAAATCAAACTATTTAAATTCCAAACTTAATCAAGTTATTCCAAATAACTTTTATCTTAAAAACTCCTTTTCAAAATCTTTTCATGTTAAATTTCATTTATAAATAATTTGAATTCAAAATTCAACTTTAAAACCATTTCAAAAATCTGTGACTTAACCAATTTCCTCGTGCAATCCATATTCGTGTGTGTAAGGTGTAGTCCTAGGGTTTTACCCAATAGTGCAACATCATTAATCATCGCAGATTCAAGCACATCAATATCGATAAGTGGTATAATCCAATAACGCTTATCTCCATTCATAGATTCATAGATAAATAATGTAATTTATCACAGACAAATAAATTAAATTCATCACAGATCACACCAGAACACTTCATAGTACAAAGAGTAACATATCAGGAATATCAAACAATTCAACAGTCAATGGAATTCAAAACATCCATCAGTACGATTGATAATTTCTTAATTAATATAATTAATCTTTAACTAAATTAATTACTATTTTTTTTAATTATTTGGGTTACCTTAATCCTGCTTTCTTAACATTAATTAATTACAAATTAATTAATTAACTATCTCTAATTATCTACCTTAACAAATCTTCATTGATTAATTATCCTTTAATTACATCTAAGTCATTATCCCTTAATTATTTATTCAATTAACTATTCTTTTAATAAATCACATTTAATAATTAATCTTTAATTAATCACATTCATTAATCCTTGATTAATCACATTCAGTTATTAATTACCCTTAATTAATTACATTACTTAGTTAACTTCTAAATAAATTTTATCAATTAATTCTTAAATTAATTACACTAAGTAATTAATTCTTCATTACTTCACTAAGTAATTATCCTATTTATTAATTACACAAAGCAATTAAACCCAAATTATTTCCAATTCTTCAATTAACTACATCCAGTAATTACCCATTAATTACTTCACTAAGTAATTAAACTTTATAAATCACATTTAGTAATTATACTTAACAAATCATTAAGTGATTATCTTAAATTAATCAAACTAAATAATTAACTTAAACTAATCACATTAACTTAATTAATTACATTGAGTAATTAATCCCTTTAATTACTTTCATTAAGTAATTATCATAAACAATTCCACAAATGATTATCTTTAATTAATTAATCTAATTAATTATCCTAAATAAATCACATTAATTAATTATTTAATAATCCCTAGTTAATGATTTTTCATTAACTATTAACAATTCTTTAATTACTTTCCTTAAGTAATTATGCTTCAGTTAGCCATTATTAATTATAAATTAATTAATCTCTGATTACCAGTCAATTGATCTCTAATTATAAATTAATCTAAATCATTAATTAATTAAATTAATTAATTACTCTTTAATTACCTTATTAACTTAAATAATCATTAAAACATTAATTATTTTTAAGATAAATTATATCCTTTATTAATGACTTAATTTTCATTAACATGTGTATTTAAAACAATTTACACCTTTAAATCTACTTTTAAATTCCATTTTTAATTAAGATTTAAAAATGATTTAACTTATCAAATTTTAAAACAATTTACAAACCTCTTAAACAAATGTAAAGAAACATTTATCACTTATAAAAGAAACTTATATAAGAAAAGGTTTAAACTAAATGACTTAATTATATTTTAAAATCAAGCTTTAAAAATAACTTAATCATTTAACTTGCAAATTTAAGTCAAACAAATTTATATAATTTCCTATTCAAATATTAAGGAAAACTTTTATAAAAGAATTTTATATAAATAAAGTTTTAAACATTTTATTGGAAAACTAACTCATTTACAAATATACTTTAAACCTTTAAACTTGTTTAAACATTTAGATTTTATAAAACTTTATTTATTTCAAAACTAGAATACAATTTAATTTGAACCCATACTTAAAAAGTTGATTTAAAATTCTGTTTAAAACCTTGCTTTCAAATTTTAAATTCATTTTAAAATTTGAAAACCTGACAGGTTTAAAATCTTTAACAAGACAAATGACCCAAGCCCACACACTTAAATCCCCGAGCGAAATCTCTCTAAATTTCGAGCAACACACGTAATTGACTCGAGAAAAACTCGAGTACCCTATCTCTTCAATCCCAAACTTCACCAAGTACAAAAATACACCTGCAGATGCACAGCGGCTCCAACCATCTCTGGTCATCACTAAAGCCTTCCTCAAGTCGGCGATTACCCAACCTTATGACCCCGATCATCAGAACTCCCATAACAAATCGAGCCTCCAAGCCCAAACCTGCAACAAGAACCCAAAACTGGAAAACACCTCGAACTCCAAATGCCGATCATCGGAGCACCTACGCTTCCAGTCACATCTTCGCCAACCTCCATGCTATCATTCCCTACAATTTGGTGGAACTCGGTCCACCAGAGGGGCCGTGATGACAACTTTCTCGATCAAGCCTTAAACTAGGGCTACAGACTTCTTTGATCATCCACCTTCGCCACAGTGCTTGAAACACTTTATTGGCATTTTTCCCAAAATCGTCGATCACTCCACTACCACCAATGATGACCACGACGAATATGGTCGCTTAGATCGCCAGAAACAACCCCAAACACAAAATTTAAACAAACTCAAACTGCTCATTCAACCTCATGCTAAAAATTATGATTTCATTTTTAAAAATAAAGTTTTTGGATAAGTTTTCAGATTATAAGCCTGAATTAATGAATTTAAGAAGTTTTGAATTGAAAATAAAACCAATATTTGCCTCTTCTTTTGGTTTTCCAGAGCAATTCAAATTTGTTTTAACATGATCAAAATTTTAAACTTTAATTTATGATAAAACAAACAATTTTTGTTTAAAACTTAAATCCTAACAAGGATCAGATCAAGTGATAATGGATTTTGAACAAATCCAAAACCTGGAAAACTAAAAACAGTGAAGCACGGAGACAACAGCATGCATACCTATACATCCATATATGTACACATACACTTATAAATATTCACACAACATACTTATTCCCGTCATTAATCATGCAACCAGATTTATACAATTAAGTTTTTTTTTTAAAAGTTACTCAACAGGCATGCATGAAACAAAGGGCAGTGTACAGGCTTTAAGCTAAAATCTGAAATTTGAAAAAGAACTTGAAAACTTGATTTTGCAAACTTTTCACTGGAACTTGAATGGCTGATCTTTATTAAAAATGGAATGTTTGATTTCCTTGAGCTTGCTTCAGATAAATCTTAAGTTGAAGAATGATGCAGGCTTTTGAATTGATTTTCATCTCAGGTTTGAAGAACGTATAGGCTAATGGTTTTTATCTTGCAAATGGATTACAGGTATTGTTCTTTTGATTTGAATATTTCTAGTTTTGAGGAGTATTTGATTATCAAATTATTTTGCGAAGTTTTTTCTGAGTTTCTTGACTTCTAAATTTGTTAATAGGGTTTTGTTTCTTGCTTTTGGAAATGAGAAAAAGCATGAGAAGAGAAAAGAGATGAATATATAGATTAAATTTGGATTTATTGAAAATTAAAGAAAATAAAATAAATAAGGGACACTTGTACAATTTATTAACATTTGTCAATCTCCTATTTTAATCTCCTAAGACATGTTAACACAAAATTATAATTAAACACTTGTAATAATTTATTCGTATATTATTTTTTAATGATTTTAAAAGCTTTTAAAATAAATTTCCTAATTAATAAATACCTTTCTAAATTAATAAATGTTTTTCATATAAATAAAACCTTCAAATAAAAACCAATTAGATTCTAAATAAAATAAAAAAGGTATATTTAATCCATTTTTAAATGTAAATATAAAATTTTTGTATTTATTTACTATTTAAATAAATACTTCTTAATTTATATAAATAAATTCCTTTAAGGAATACAAATCTTATTTTAAATAAAAACTTTATTCGTATATTTTTATATCCAAAATATATTTTAAAATATTTATCTTTTAAAATTTAAACTTAAACCCAAATTAAAATTCAAAATCAAATTCAAATTCAAATTCAAATTTTACAATCCAATTTATTTTTCAAATATATTTATTTCGAATTTCAAATAAAAATTCTATTTAAAATCAATTTACATACATATATCTAAATAATAAACAAATATCTTATTTTATTTGGAAATTCACCAATTAAACCCAAAAATAAATATTAATTACTAATTTAATTCAAATTTATTCCAAAAAATTTAAATAAATTACCAATTCAAATTTAACTCGAAACCGGGGTCGTTACATTAAGCGTGGAATGGATGTCTCATACCACCATTTTTACAAGGTCAGTTTTAGAGAAACCTAGATCTCGAATTCTCTTTATATTTCTTTCGATAAATCTTTTTAAACAAGTCTATTTCATTCATATAATCTCTTTTACATGAAGTCCAAGTCCATTCCAAAATAATTTCCAAATTCAAATTCATTTATAAAACCCATTTATAAATATTCAAAATCATTTATAAAACTTGTTTTTATAAATATCCAAACTTTTTATATTGATTCCTTATCAATACCCTAACCTTTTTTATAAAGTCCCTTTATGAATATCCAAATCATTTCCTAAAACTTCATTTATAAATACCCAGTATCACTTATAAAACTCTTTAGAAACCTTTCCTGTTTAAACAACTACATAAATAACCTTAAATCAAATTCGCGTCCTTTAATAAGCAAATCCATTTTATAAATCTGCCTTATTTATGAAATCTTATTTACTTAAAAACTCAAATCCATTTGCCTAAAACACTCTATGTGTAACGACCCGAAAATTTTAACGCTTTTAATAACGTAATTAATTGAAATTTTATGAAATTTTAAATAACTGAATTTGAAAATAAAAGTATGATATTTGGAATACGTCTATTTTAACAGCAACTAGTAAAATTTTATTGGAAAATATGAAAGTAGATTCTGTTGTGTAATTTTCATTTTAAAACTCAGTTAGTTTAATGAAAATTAAATATCTTTTAAATCTGAATATTTTTGCATAATAAAAATGTATATCATTTTCTGAGTGAGATGTCATATTTCTTTTCGCCAAATTTGTACTTTTCTAGCCCTGTTTATCTTATTTTTAGCGTTTTAGCAGCATTTTTGGTACCGAATATCGACTTTTGGTAGGATGATCGTATCACTGATATCTGTGTACCATTTTAATCTTCTTGTCGTGCTGATCTCCGTAGTATATTCATTTGTGTATTTCGGTAACTGATACGCGGTGAAATCGACAAAAATGATTTGTCATATCGGTTCCGTATTTGAGCTTTTGGCTTTCCCATAACCATTCATCTATCTAACGGATGAACATAAATAGCTGTTTGACAATAATAATTTCTAAAATCCAACCTTTCACTTTAACTATTCCCTAGGCTATCACTATTCCTTTGTTTTTGACATTTACGTTGGTTCCCGGGATACTTTATTTCCTTTTCTATTCGTGAACAGTATATATATATATATATGGTTTTATATGATTGTTGGCATTTTGGCATTGAAGCTATTCGTTCTTCTTTGAATTTTTTTATATATATCAAAACCATAATATTTTGTTTGGAGCTGCTCCTATCCCCCCTTTCTCTTCGGTCGATCAACCTACCTCCACCACTCCTCACCTCTTGTTCCGCCTTCCTTCAACTGTAGCTTCCCATCCACCATGGTCCGCTTCCCAAGATGATCGAACAACAACCCTTTCTCACCAAATGCCTAAGCCATGGCAGTTCCACCGCTGCTGCCACCTGTGCTGCCGAGACTAGCCACCGAACTACCCTCCATCCCTTTGCTTTCTTTCCATTCACCTTTTCCTTCCACATGTCAAACCCCTACTCGAACCAAGCTCATCACCCATGCCAGCAGCCTTGGCCACTCAACATCTCCACCTGAACCGAAGCCTCCTCGATAACCACCTCGAAGACAAGCACCACCTCCCATCGAGCCTAAAGCCATCACCATCTCCACCTTAATGGCCACTGACCTCCGAACAGCCAGCCATCTCCAGTTCGCTCCTTCACCACCTCTACCACTTCGATCTTGCCGAGTCCAAGCCCAGCCTCACCTGCCTTGCATTCTCCCCTGCATGCATCTCCTTTTGTTTATATATAGGTAATATATATGATATATCTTATATATATATATATAAGTTTACTTAAGTTTGTATAATAGGTATTATATAGGTTGTATTATTGTTCTATATAGGATTAATTTTGTATTTAGGCCATTTTTGCAAACAAATTACAAGAATAGCCTAGTTTGCAAACTATTAACGAAAATAGACCAGTTTACGCCACATAGAACGCCACGTGTGCTGGCGGCATCTCAAATGCCGCAAGTACACGTCTTTGATGCATAATAACACTGGCGGCATTTGAGATGCCGCCAGTTAGCGGCATCCCAAATGCTGCTATATCTGATGCCCTCTGTTATGTTTGCAGCCCTTCCTCAATACCACCCGACTCCTCATTCTCTCCACTCATATGCATAAAAGAACCCAACCCAACCCTCCAAATCACCCAAAATCAAAATTTCAAGCTTCCAACTACCAAAATCTAGTTAGAATTTGAACTATGGCTTCATCATCGTCCCAAGCTCATCTTATAGGTATGAAATCTATCGATTTGGTCTCTAATTGTCATTTTTTCAATTTAGGGTTTAGGGCTAAAATTGTTCTATGATTGCAAATCTATGATTGTATAGTACAATGAAGTTGAGTACTCACCTAGAGCACATGTTTAATTGTTTTTACATCGTATATAATGAAGTTATATAGTTGGAAATCTATGGTTCTATACCCATTGAAGTTGAGTATAATTATGCAATGTTATTGTGGTAGAATACGATGAAATGGCACCCAGACCGGTCGATCCTAGTGTGCTTTACCTCCAAGCTCAACATCGCACAAACGACATCGATATGATGGAGGTACAAGGTCAAATAATTTGTTATTACTTTTGCAAATTAGTGATAAATACCATAATTGCTTTGCACTGTTACTATGTATCGACAGGCGGTTGAGCCTGACGGCTTCATTAACCATTCATCAACTTTAAAGCTCGTCACATCAGCGCATCCAGGTGTGTTGGAACTGTTAGACAGAGCTGGATTTGGTGTTGTCAATAAGTTAGGATATACACAGCTCGACCGGAATCTTTTGACGGCTTTGATCGATAGATGGCGACCGGAGACGTCTACATTTCATCATAGAGTAAGTGAGATGACAATAACTTTGAAAGATGTAGCTGTATTGCTTGGATTGCCGATTAACGGGGATCCCATCCTGAAACCGGATTATCCAAGAAATTATATGGATTTGTGCGAGCCCTTGCTTGGATTGGCTCCTCCAGAAGACGTGAGGTGGGGAAATGATTCGATATTGGCCACGTGGTTTAGGGAGCAGTTGGCCGGTGATATTCCACGTCGTGCCTCTCCTTTGCAGATTGCCCAGAGGGCCCGCGGTATTATGTTGCACATCATCACGCAATGTCTTTTTTATGATCGATCGAAGACAAGAGTGGCCCTTCAATGGCTTCCATTGTTAGAATATTTCGATTCATGTCGGCAATACTCCTGGGGTAGTGCGGTGCTTGCTTTCACCTATACGGAGCTTACGAGAGTTGCGTTGGTCCAACAACGGTCCGTCGGAGGTTGTATGACTCTACTTCAGGTACGGACATAGGCATTCGTTCTTGCATAGTTGAGTATTTTGTAAAACCGTAACTAAAATTAAGTTTCCCACTTGCAGCATTGGTCATGGACCTACCTTCCGGTTGGTTGTATATCTATGAAAACGCAAATAATTGACAATTCAAAGCCTTATGGAGCGAGGTAAAACAGTGTTGTTAGTGTGGTTGTATCGACACAGTAAATTTGAATTTCGTATAACATGTTGCTATTACAGGTGGGTTGGCCCGAAGAATACAAAAATGACCCCTAGACGCAATTTAACCTTCTACCGGAATGAGTTTGACGTCTTAGATTACAATGCAGTAATATGGAATCCGCATTCCGAAGCAGTCCTTCATGCACTTTCGGTTATTTGTACAATGGACAGGACATTATGGCGGGCACGACTTATGGTTTTTTGTTTCGGAGATTTAGCATACCATCTGCCAGACAGAGTCATGAGACAGTTTGGTCTTCGACAGCACCTACCGTATCCTGCTCCATATTACACGCTTCCATACGGCAAAGATGAGTTCGAAGCGATGATTGAGTTATGGAACAACCGTTTCTTAGCTGCGGAAGACGAGCACGATGTCACTCTGACCGATGAGGAGTATCTTAGCTGGTATTGGAATATCACTCGTCGTTATGTGCTTCGAAGACGAGCGGAGGAACCCGAGCAAGAGGTGGCACCTTACACTCCATAGTTGAAGGGTTGAAAACATCTCATTGTTGAAGCCAAGATTTGCAACGATTGACCTTGCCATAATTTGTGCATTGCACAAATCATCATCCAAAGGAACTTCCATTTCCACCTCATCGCTGTCTTCGAAAATATTGTCTTCAACCGAAAAATCATAGTTCAAAGGTTCATTGTTCACTTGCATACTACCTATCCACGACACGTCGTTCTCCACCTTGTTCACTACATCCATACTATGTACGTAGGGTTCATCATTGCCATCTTCACCTTCTTCCCCGTCCATCTCAGTATCAACATCTTCATTGTTCACGTTTACGTTTACGTTTACATTCTCCAAATCAGCATTAGATTGCATAGCAGTATCATTCGCAATGAATCTGCTATTCAAACATACGTATTACTTTAAAACCATTACCGTAATTACTACCTACACAAATTTGATTTTTCATGAGACATACCTCTGACTAAGATCATATAATTCGGACGGAGTTGGATACATAAATTGAGACATATGGCATTATGATGGTCCAGCGGGACTAGGCGGTGTTGGTCGACAAGGAAGATAACTGCATAGAAGACGAAAAAAATTGTTAAGTTGCGCCCAACTATCATATTAATAGGACCAAATTTTCATAAATAAATGCTTCACCTTCCGAGCAAATGCGTAAAGCTTCCTTGACTTGGATAGGGGTACGTATACTGCATACCCTGTGGATAGGTCGTACACGAAGGATATCCATACAGACCTTGTTGTTGACTGTACATCGCTGGCATAGTCGGGTTAATGAAACTCGATGACGCGTCTCCACGGCTTATACTTACTGCCTCAACCGTTCTTCGGTGCTCCTCAATAACACTGTTAACTTCTTGTTCTCGTACGGGTTCTTCTACTTGCAAGCGCCTAATTTTCCCAACATACAGCTCAATTGATTTCGATGTCGCTGAAAACATTAGCTCGACATCGTCATCATCGGCTATTTTTATGGCTTTCGATCCTGAGTCCGTCGGCCAATTACACACTACCTCTATGTCAAATTCTTCAGATTTTATCTTGGTCGCTTTATAGATCGATTCTTTCAGCTGCATCAAATTACAACCTCTCAACACTTTAGCTGGCTTACACGACCCCCCCATATATTTTCCACAATTAACTTCATCAACAACCAATTCGCCATCGAAATAACATATGGTCGGTACACACTTGGGAGCCATTCTACAATTTATTCAATCAACTTGTAAACTATTATCACTTGATACCAAACAGCAAATAAAATTAAAAAAAATGGAACTAGGGTTTCCACAAAAAACATACCTGCTATAGCTAATAACTTGGCGAAGAGGAAGAATTAGATGTTATTCCTCCCGTGGATTGTTTGTTGGAAGCTTGAAATTTTGATTTTTGGTGATTTGGGGGAGGGGTTCGTTTCTTTTTTGAAGAGGAGTTGAGAGAAGGGGGAGTGAAGTGGCATTGAGGAAGGGCTGCAAACATAACAGAGGGCAACAGATATAGCGGCATTTGGGATGCCGCTAACTGGCGGCATCTCAAATGCCGCCAGTGTTAGTATGCAAAAAAGACTTGTACTGGCGGCATTTGAGATGCCGCCAGCACAAGTGGCGTCCTACGTGGCCTAAACTGGTCTATTTTCGTTAATAGTTTGCAAACTAGGCTGTTCTTGTAATTTGTTTGCAAAAATGGCCTAAATACAAAATTAATCCTTATATATATAATATAATCTGCTATTTATATAAGTTATAAACTATGTTGGCCTATTCCTAGGTTTACAGTATCTATATTTTATGTTTAAAGTGTTATTATATAAATTATATATACATATATATTAGTTTATATAAACTGTTGGGTTTCAATGTCTAAATTTATAATAGTTTATATATTAACTACCGTTTATACTTGTAGTTGTTTATAACCTATTAATTATACATGTTAGTATTATATATTATCAGTACACATGTTAGTTATATGTTAGATTTTATAAAGTATATATAAGTTTTCTTGTGACCTTTTGGGTTATTTGTATATTGTAATAAAGTAAGTCTGTATAGACTTTATAATATAATAATTATATATAAGTCTATATATAGTTTATATATATATATACACACGTTCACATGAGTTTGGGTTCTACACACACACACACACACACATATATATATATAAATAATTTTTTGGGTGTTAAAGTATTGATTTTAAAATATATATAATATCTTATTTAAGTATATGTTTTTAAAAATTATTTTAGAGAAAAATTATAACGTATATTTTGTTCAGCTTATATCAAGCTAATTTGATTTGTTCTCATCGATTCCCATTTATCAGCTTTGTTCATCAAATTCGTACCAATCTTGCCTTGCTTTGGAGTTCGTGCTTGGATTCGCAACTCATTTCATTGTCGAATCTCTCTAGCCTCGAAAGGTGAGCAATCACTCACGATTAACATCCTTATATTTAGTAAATTTGATTTCACTTGAAACAATAATTGGAGTATGCTATTAAATTTAAACTATTTATTTTGATTTCTATATATGATATGACACCATTTGTAACTGTTCACCTGTGACATATGATACCATAACCTGTTACTTATATTGTGATTAAATTTGTTACTGAGGATATATGTCTGTTGTTGATATGTTATATTATTATCATATTTGCTCTCACTCTGCAAGTTCCCTATTAGTTTAGAAAACCCACGAGTTGAAATGATATATACCCGAACGATTAGTAGAATAGGGGAAAATCATTATAGGTTGAAATTATAAACCAAGCGATTTTCATTGATTTTGAATTCTGGGATTGCTGGTTGAAATGATATATACCCGTAGATATTTAAATTGCGGATTAAAATGATAATATCTTTATCACTTGACCATAAGACAGAAATTATATATGGACACCTTTGGTCTATACTTTTAAAATGATTTTCAAAGTTTGAAATGAAATATATGGGGTTTTTAATGGATATTGATTTTTTTAAATATAATATAAAATTTAGATTTTACAATAATATGTTTTGGAAATTTTTAAGTTAGTTTGAAAAATGTAAATGTCCATATTTTACTTATATTTTATTTATTTTAAAAATATATATAAATAGATTTATTATAAAAAATAAATTTAATAATAAGATTAATTTAATAAAATTTAATTTAATTAGTATATAATATGTTTTAAAATATTTATTCATAAATTTATATTAGTATTTTTAATTAGATTTATAACTTTAATAATAAAGGTTGGAAAGATAAACTAATGTTGACTTTGAATTTAAATTGATTAATAATTAAGTTTAAGAAAGAATTGATATAAACTTATTAGTTTTGATAATTAGAAAAGATATGATTATAACTTAGTTTATAACTTGATTTGATAAAAAGTGATTAAGTGAATATTCTCAATTTTGAAAAAAAATTAGATTGAATATTTAATATTGATTTAAGTATATAAATTAGGATTTTAATAAAGTGTTGTTAAAATGGTTAAGCGAATATTTTCCAATTGAAATAAAAATTTAAGTTAATGTTGAAATATAAATAAAATTTATATATTGTAAATGTTTAAAAAAAATTAAACTTGAATCTTTGAACTTTAAATTAAAATGGTTTACTTGGAATTGATTCAAATTGAATTTTTGGAATTTAAGATGACCTAAATCGATCTACGAAATAGGAGGGAACTATTTTTATTATATAAAGTATTATATATATAATCTATTTTAATATATAAATTATTTAAATATATAAACTATTTTAATTTATAACTATTTTAATGTATGTACTATTTTTCAATATCTAAACTATTTAAGGCGAAAGTGTTATGCTTTCCAAAGTGTTATGGTTTCAAAAGTGTTATGATATCAAAAGTGTTATGATTTCAAAAGTATTATGATTTCAATGTGTTATTATTTCAAAGTGTTATGATTTCAGAAGTGCTATGATTTAGAAAGTGTTATAAATTTGAAAGTGTTACGACTCTGGAAATGAATACTTTTAAAGTGAATAATGATATCGAATTTATATGGTTTGAATTGAATACGATATTTGATATGAAGTATGAACCATTTGAATTGAAATAACCATGGTGTGAAATAAGTATTTGGTTGTTAAAGAGACTGGGATCGGATATTGTCAGACTCTCTGCCAATACCGAAAACCACTCTAACAACTATGTACATGGCGGAGATTCCAGAATGAAGTAGGATGGTTTTATGACAATACTATATGGTATTTACGTAGCCCCGACTCCCGCGAGTCAGCTTGATGCGGCTAAAACAGGAGCCATGCCGGGCCAAGTGAGGTCATTCCTCTTATCGGACACATTTTTTCGATACCATTCTATTGCTTTTGTGATTTGATTGGGTGCACCTTTTTATTTGGGAGTGTGTCACGAGGTGGGCGGTAGTAGGTGCTATGCGTTACCACCAGTCTGGATTCGCAAACGGTATATCTACTCTGGCTTTTCCTTGAGTGCCTTGTCGCATGCCTTATCGCGCCTTCTACAAGTTTATTTTGTACCATACCTATGGAGTGCCCTCTGATAGCCCTTCAGTTTACAGGGGGAGTTACGGTACTATATAGACTATGGGAATATATAAAATGTGTTAAAGGGGATATGGGTAATACCTTAACGCTATTTTAATACTTTTACTTTACTATATACATACTATAATAGCGTATATTACTACATAGTAGATAGTTCCACAGATCCTTAGAGGATGGAAATCCCAAACATCCTTTAAGTTACTTGATTTCAGTTGACATTTCACTAGAGTTGAATTTATTAATATGATAATGTTGATCCTGACTCGAGTGTTTTGTGTTTTGCTTTATTCTTGGGTCAGACTGAGTGACACGGTATATGAGACTCACCTTTGGAGTTTGGAGCTTTAATTGAAGATCTATCTGATATCTAGTCAGCTCTCAGTTGTTCCAATATTCTGTTCACTCTTGTTAATTACTTTTGTATACGAGACTACTTTGTATTTTGATATTTCTGTTGTTTTTTGTTTTTCAGACTTTGATGTTTTATAGTAACTTCATGAACTGCTATTTATCTATTCCGCTGCTTATTGTAATATTACTCTATGTCTGTGATTCTGTGATTGATTTATTTACTATATATGCTAAGTTTTGTTAAACATAAATTAACCATCTATTGTTTTGAGCAATTCAATTCTGACATGTGCGGATGCGAATGGTTCGAAATATCATGTCGTTACACTATAAATTTTCAAATTCATTTATAAAACTCTTAGTAAAACTTCATTTTATAACATGGAAAACCATTTGGTTAGTTAAAAACAACTTTAGTAAAGACACTTGTCAAATCATTCTTTAAATATCATATTCAAATGCTCTGACTTTGAAACCATTTCAAAAAGAAAATGAAATATTTACTTACAAAATCAACAGAGGCTTAATGACCACATTAGTGCTTTTAATTTGATTTTTACCTATCCAGTTTAATATGGCATCACATAACAACTGGTATAAAGGGATCAACGCACAAAAATCAATTAAGTTAAGTAAATGTCCAAGTTAATTATAATAGAAGAATGATGTTTTGCTTTGTTAATAGATGTTATTTAGATTTCTTATCGTATGGGTAAGCGACACAGAAATTCCTTAATTTAAAACAAATTTAAAAAGAAAACAGTTTAAAACAAAAATGAGTACTTGAACTCAAAGCGATTTTAAAATAAACTAAAACACTTGTAAATAAGAATCAAGTCCTTGTTAAATAGTAAATGAAATCTAACTAAAAATAATTAACTTTAATTGAACTTTATTAAAACATAAATAATAATTAATTAATCTTTAATTATAATAAAGATTAATTAACTTTAATTAAGTAATAAATCACGATTAGATTAACACTTAAGTTTAAAAATCATTATTAACAAATGATTAAGAAATAATTACCTTTATTAATTGATTAATCAGTTAAATAGTCATTAAAAAAATAATAGATAATTAATTAAATAATTATTTTCTAATTAGTAAATTAAGTTACAAACATTTTCAAAGAGATTTTTAAGTGAAAACAAGTTTAGATCAGAAAATTAGTTAGATTTTTCAAAATGTGCATATAGCTACTATCGCTATACGGAGCCGTAATTTTCAAACTTGAAACTTTACTTTATAACTTTTAAAACTTCAACTTTTGAATTCTTCTCTTCTTTAAAACATGAAAATAAACAATTGAAACCAAAATCAAAGATCTAAACTTAAGAACTTTTCATTTTGAAAACAAAAATCAAACTTTCGATAAAAAGATGATTCCTACATCGCTATTGGTTAGTGAATCGCTACCTTTGTGTCATGAACCCACATACAACACATACAATATTCAATCACAATACCATGTCATAATATTATAGCATAATCATAAGAAATAATTTTACTTTACAAATACTAACCGACTTTTCCAATATTCAAGGTATAAACTTTATCGCCTACTCAAACTTCGGCATAAGCAATCAACACCAAACCAACATATATGCATGCACACACAACATATAACATCACCACATACTTAAACAATATTTTGACTCATAAATTTTACCACTTTAAAAATTTAGTAACTTGAGTTTTAAAACATGAACTTTACTTACTAAATTTTCACTAAATCAAACAAAACTTGCTCTGGACCTAGCTCACTTGCTCCTAGCTCAACAAAGTGTGGATTTGGACGTTTGGAAGGAAATATGGCGCAGACATAGAATAATTTGGCTCGACCATGGCTCGAACAAGCTCAGTCTTGGTGGTTTTGTGGAGTATAGGACATTATTTAGCAGAGAATGGGTTTGGAAGTGAAATAGAGCAGTTTTTACTAGATTTTTGACTGAATAAACCAACTTTTTCTCTTAGGAATTTGGAGGTGGAAATCATCAAAATACATGAAGATAAGAAGAGGTTAGAAATGAATATGGGAATGATGGTGAAAAGTAAGAATGCGTAGAGATAGGAGATATTTATAGGCAATGAAAAGAATTAATAATTTAAATTAACTTTACATTTAAAATATATTAAATGTTGTCATGTAGCATGCTTGTCATACCTCTCCCCATCTCTCTCCATGCGTCCTCCCCTCTCCATACTCTCATGCACTGACCTAGATGTTTTAGTTAATGTTTAGTTACTAACCTAGGTTATATTATATATATGTGTGTATGTATATATATAAATATGCATAAACAATCGTATCATGAATGTATATGTATATATTATTAAGTATTCATCTATGTGTACATGTATATGCATGCATATTACTTGCAATTTTTATCAAACCCTAGTTTATAAGTGTGCATGTTTTAAACAATGTGCACAACATTTTCCGATAACTTTCCGATGCCGAAAAGTCGAAAAACATTCTTCGGTTACATTTTCTATTTTTATTTAAATTATCTATATTGGTAAAAAAATTGAAAACTATTTTATCATCATTATTAAATAATTAAAATAGGTTTATTTGCTAATAAAAATCCATTTATTGATATATAAAATATATTTAAATAGCCTACTTCAAAGTGGAAAAAATTCTGGGTTGTTACAAATCTATGTTACCATCATTTGCTATTATTTAAATGAGTCATATTATTTTTAATTTATAAAACCAATTATTTGAATATTTATAATTTATTAAGTATTCACAAATCATGGTGGTAAAATTATGGGTCGTTACACCCTTCCTTTCCCCCTTAAATGAATTTCATCTCTGAAATTGTATAATAATCCTAATTCCCAAAAAATCGTAAAATATTCATCAGTACATATGATGTACATAGATCATTTCTATGTAAAATCTGATTTTACTCGTTCACTCAGCACATAACTTCACTTTCGAAATAGTATCGTTCACTCGACTCCATAGTGCGGACTTTGATCGGGCCCCTTAACTTAGAACCATATGTTCTCCTTATGTAGGCTTAAACCATGATAGACAACTTTTGCTTTCATGAAAGAATCTTCACCAACGCTTGTTGTCGAAAATCGAGTGATAAATCCTTATTCAGAATGGTGTAAAACACATCCAGTCATATACTCGAATGTAGGATCGAGAATTATGTGGAAATGAGAAATGATCTTTATACAGCCTATGTATTGATCTAACGATTCTTACTATCTAAATACTTTCTACCCTCCCACCATGCTTCATAAGAATCAATTTTGAAATTTATTAACTTATATAATACTCTTTTACATCCTATGAGTATATTCAAACATATGATTATTAATTCTACTTTTTCTTAGACACTTCCATGGTAAAAATGTCTAATAGCCGGCCCGATAACATCGAATAATTCTTCACATACTAGATGTTAAAATCAAAAAACACAGTTTAAATAAACAAAGTTTATTAAACCTCCTTATTAAATTTAGCCTAATTAAAAGTTCATTTAATAATCCACCTTCAAACACCTTTTATTTTGAAAAATATTCCTTTTAAGGGATCCAAGAACACAATACCTAGGTTTTATTTCAAAACCTTTTAAAAACATACATATAGCCCGAGTAACTCCAAAATGATGTCAAGAAACCAGGTTCTACCAAATAGTATCATATACCCCTTTAAGAAAGGCAATACCCAAGAGAAGTGTTTGCCATCTGAACACATTTCTTACCCATTTTTAGTTATATCCGAGACATTCAAACTAGTTAATAAAAAATATTTCATATTTTTCCAAACTTCTTCTTTAAACAATGTTGCTTATAACCATCCATTTGCTTTCGATAAATTCAGATTCGAAGTTGTTCCTGTTGTACAATGACAAAGAGAATAATTTACTTAGTGCACCATCATATTTGTCTAAGCAATTATTCGATTTCCATTTAGAAGATTATTCTGATCATCACAAAAAAGATCAAAACTTATTCCCAAACTATTCAAGGAAAACCTTATTCTCAAACTTTATATTAAATTATCTATATCTTAAAATATCCTTAAGAAAGATTCCTGCTAGTTCCAAAATCATTTGGAATTTATCAAAGCCACCGAGATTTAACATTATTCAAAAACTTTTCATATAAAACATTTAATAGTTCTAATTTATAAAATCATCTCTCTTAATTCATATTATAAAACTATCTGAAGATTTTCTTTTAATAAACACCTTCATCAAATAATTAAAGTAGGTTTATTTGCTAATATAAATCCACTTATTGATTATATAAAATATATTTAAATAGCATATTTCAAAGTGGCAAATCCTAGGTCGTTACAAATCTATTTTACCATCATTTGTTTTTATTTAAAAGAGTCATATTATTTTTAATTTATAAAACCAATTATTTGAATATTTAAAATTTATTAAATATTCGCAAATCAAGGCGGTAAAATTCTAGGACATGAGAGACCAGAACATTTAGAAATTTTTTCTCATCAACATTGTGCTAACTGCAGTGTACTAGATTCTTCTGTTGGTAGTTTGAATGAGAGACATGCAAAACTGGTGGAAGAAAATAATCCAGCCAGACCTAAAACTGACCGCTTTGTTGCTGTCAAACACTTGCTGACTTTACAACTTCTAACAAGTTTTCACTAGTAGATGATCGTATAAGAGCAGGATTCTTTTGATGCTGTTCATGGTGTAGATAAATCATAAAACCTAGTTAATACAGTTAAGGAGAAAGGCTTAATGAATATGAAAATGGATAGGTGAGTGGTAGCTGATAGTCTAGAAAATTTGGATTATAGAATGGATAAGCATGAGGTTGATGAGGTTGGAAAGAAGAAGGTAGATAAAAGTGATAGAGTGAAGGGTATGTCATAGGGGAAATTATGTAATTTCTTACATAAATCTAACTCAATAACAAATCTTGTTCGAAATAAATGGTGTTTTCTTTTAGTTATATACTTTTAAGGTGTTATATTAATTAAATAATTTAATTGAAAGCGTATACTAATTGAAAGCCATAAATGGTATTTTGTATGATAGTAGTTACAAAATGTTTTAACCATGAACAATTTATCAAAATGAAAATAAACACACCGTTTTAAATATTCTTAGTCAAGATGTATCAAGACTGGATATTGATGCATCCATTAAGAATAGAGTACGTAATACTCTCCAAATACTAGGCAGTGCATTACTCATGTTTACTATAGACACCAATGAGTTACATATTGATAGTCATTGGATAATTATGGAATAGCTGATTTGATAGTTTTCTATTAGTTAATATAACTTAGGTCAAATAGAAAGTATCAAAGGACTAATTTACACAGTTCTCTTGACTTGAGAATACTATTGATCTTCAATATGAAAGCTCCGGTTTGATTATAGTTAAATCATGATACGACATCTGTCAATCAACTATAGTTGGGTCAAATGGAAGTATTAGATGTGGAACACTATTTAAGAAAGGATTCGTCACATCACTTACATATGGTTAATATCAGGTCAACTGAAGTTAACTCAAAGTAAAAATCTCTAGTTAAAATAGTTCGATTAATAATAATTATTACTATTTAATCAAGGACTCTATATTTGAACTATAGAGTTGAATATGGATGACCATTGCCAAATTCCATGAGTCCAAAGTGATATAGTTTTAACGAAGAGAATTGGAGTAAATAATTGTCACTATTGGGTAACGCTTGAATAAGAAAATTTGGATTTTCCTGAAAAGATGTGTAAGCGATAAAAACGGCCAAAATGTCACCCCACTAGCTAAACTGGTGAGCGAGTGTTAATATTCAAATAGTTGGATATTAATCACCGACCGAATTAACACCTGTGAGTCGCACAACCACATTGATAGATTCTTCGAAATACCACATGATTTAATTGATTTATAAGCTGCTGTAAATTAATTAGTATTTTTGGAAAATATTAATTATTTATTTATTTGATGTATTGGATGCCATTAGTATTTTTAATATCATTCATATTTATTAGAGTGAATATATAAAAGTTGTATCTATATAAATCGATATAAGATATCGATGGTCGTTTAAATTTGATTTAAATATAACTATTTGCTAAATGTTGTTGAAAGACCATAAAACCTCATTCATTGCAGTACATATAAAGAAAAGGAGGCTTGAAATCAAACATTGGATCTAGAGAACGAAGGGAGGAGGTTAATGAAGGTTTCCTCTATGAGTACATTGCCTTTCATTCACTCGCCACTCCTAATCATTCTCCTTCAAACCCTAGCATCCATTTTCCTTTTCTAACATTCATGGCCAAAAATTCAAGGAAAAATGTAATGACCCACTATTTTGGACCATTCAAATCGACAATAAAACCACACATGTCGGACTTGAATAATTCAAAATAGTAGATTGTAATATAATTTGGAGCAAATAAAACCAATCACCAAATTACAGACACAGATAATTAAGAATAACTCGAGGCGGAAATAAAAATAACCATAGTAGTTCATGAAGCTACTACAAACACAGTCACAAAATAAGTACAAAATACCAGAGTCTGAAAGTAAATACAATAAAAATCTTAGTACATAAATGTCCACTAATACAAAGCTGAATAGAAATACTGAATAGAAATATATGACAACTAGATAGATAGATAATCTCCAATAAATCCTCGAACTCCAGAAGATAAAATCCAAAGCTGATACTCAGTTTGACCCGAGCGTAAAGCAAAAACACTCGAGTCAGGACATACATACTTATACAATGTAAACCAACTCAAGTGAACTGTAGTAGTAATGCACCATAACTTAAAGGATGCTTGGGACCATCCACCCTTTAAGGATCCGTTAAAGTATCTACTATGTAGTAATATACGCTATTATAATAATATCTAAAGTAAAGTATAATATATTTCAAAAATAGCGTTAAGGCGTTACCCATATCCCCTTAATGCATTTTATAGTGCCAATAGCATGTACAGTACCATTGTACCTCCAGATCGGGAGGCTACCATAAATACTCCATTGGTACACAAACCAAAACTCATAGTAAATCATGCTAGGGTAGGTGACACGACACAACTAGGCAATGCGAAGGTAGATATACCAATTTCACTTCCTGACCGGTGGTAATGCATAGCCACAGCTACCGCCCACCTCGAGCCACACTCCCAAAAATCAAAGGTGCACACCATATCAATCACAAAGTAATAGAATGGCATACGAAGAAGCGTGTCCGATCGGAGGAGCTACCTCATTAGCCCGTCGATTGCTCCTGTTTTAGCCACCTTATGCCAACTCATGGGAGTCGGGTCCACGTCTATACCTCAATAGAACGTCGCCACCATCCTACTTCATTCTGGAATCTCCACCGCATACGCGGTTGTTAAAGTGGTTTTTGGAGTTGGCAGAGAGTATGACAACTTCCGATCCCGGACTCTTTAACAACCAAACGTTATTTTAACCCATGGTATATTTATTTCAAATGGTTTACTTTCGGAACAAACATTTCTTTTCGAAAACCATTTGAATCAAGTGCTATTACTTTTCCAAAATAATATCCATTTCAAAAATGGTAATATCTCTAAATCCATATATATTAGTTATAGCACTTTTAAAATGTAATAATTTAAAAATCATACCACTTTCAAAACCATACACTTATCATAGCACTTTAAAGTGTAATGAATTTAAAAACTATAACATTTTGAAAATGATATTTATTTATAATAGCAATTTTTGGAAACATTAACATTTTAGAAATAGTAGCATTTTCAAAACATAACAAAGTAACATAGCATTTTCAAAACATAACTAAACTTAACAGAGCATTTTAAAAATGCTACCAATACTACTATAACATGTTTAAAACATAATATTTCAATTTTTATCATAGTTTTGTTTATACAGAACATATCTATTTCATAAATAAAATCTATTATTATTATTATTATTAGGTTAGAATTAAAATTCCATATTAAATCAAATTTAAATTATTAAGTTATTTATCATTAAAAAAATCTTTAATTTAGTTTAAACCAATTATTTACTTATAAAATTCCAATATATCATTATATTTAAAAATCATTAAATCAAATTTTAAATTAAAATTTCATATATTTAATGATTCGAAATACTTAATAATTTTTAGAAAATTATTATCTAAACTAATCATGGGTCTGTATAATATTTTCTAACCTAGGTCAAGTGGTATAGATATGTATCATTTCAATCTACAATTTATAAAATTCCGGGTTCTATCATTTCAAACCCGCAATACCAAGTCAAATAAAATAAAAATCGCTTGAGCCTATCATTTCAGCTCATTATCATTTTTCCCTATTCTAAAACCCGTTTGGGTATGAATCATTTCAACCCATAGTGATTCTATACTAACAAGGAACTTCCAGTGTGAGAAACAGTAAATAAAATAGACAGTATAGCATAGCATATCATATCAGGTGATGTAACAAGTATATAATCAGGTTATAACATCATGAATATCATATCACAGGCACGTATGGATTACTATCAACACAACATATCACGACTACAATTCGCATGTTATTGTTTCACAAATATATAAGTACGAATGTCGAGAGTGATAACTCACCTTCTAAAGCTAAAGATGATAATTCAAGACACACAGCCAAACTCCGAAAAGCACGACAAAGCACGAACTAGATTTGAGTGGACGGAGAGCCAAGATTCAAATCTTGTAAACAAACAAAATAGAATATATATATATATAAGTAAATATTTACACAAGAAAATAAAACAAAAGACAAGAAAAGTGGGCTAGACAACATAAGTGGGTCGGCCACTTCCACAATAGGCTCGGCCATCACCATATGGTTCGGCCATGACTTGATATGAAGCAAATAGATTCGGCCATGGTCACAAAAGCACGGCTAAGCAATGGTATGTGAAGGGATGGCAAGGCAAAACTCATGTAGAAGGCAAAAGGTCAAAGGAGATGGTGCTTATTGGGTTCAGCCTTAACTCCTTGGGTTCGGCCTGGGTTGTATGCATGGTCAGGTTAGGTCATCATCATCTGGTCATGGCTAGGAGTAAGGGATGGTCACGGCAAGGCAAAGGAGGAGGTGGAATTGGTGGTGGCCTAGGTAAGCAAAGAGGAAGGGGTGACCATATAGGGTCGGCTAGGGTTTCAAGCATATTTTGGTGATGGATTTTGGATCAAGGTGGTCACGACCTGGCTGGAGATGGTGATGAGATGGTGGTGGCCGATCCTAGGTGGTGGATGGTGGAGAGATGGTCAACAAAAGAAGGTGATGGCCGAGCTATGCTTCCAAATAAAAAAAACGAAAGATAGAGAAGAGGAAGAAAGGAGATAACTTACTGTAAAATTCTTTTGTTCAGGAGATGGAAAAATGAGAATAGAGATGAGAAAAGAAATGTTATGTATGGCTAGGGCATGGGAAAGTTTTGAATGGCTAAGGTATTGGAAAGGCCTCACTTCACATTAAAGAAAAAGAAACTCATGTCTCTTGAATTTCCTAAGCTAATTAGCCAATAAATCAAAATAAGCTCAACAATTCAAGAAGAATATCAAAGTCCAGACCAAAATAAAAATAGAAATTAAATAGAAAATATAGAGTAGAAAAATAAACAATAAAATACTTAAAATAATCGCGTGTAAATTGTTGAAATTTATCAGATTTAAAAAGTATAGAACAGAATTTGACGAAATGAAAAGCAGAATGAATTTCAGAATCAAATTCAGCTTAAAAGAAAAAGATTAGAAATTAAAAATTCAAATTTAAAAATTTCAACTGAAAGTCAAAGTTTGGCCAAAGTTGACCAAAATATAATATTTTTAGAAAATCATTATTTTATTATATTTGGAAAAATAATTATAACCAAAATCCAAAAATACATTGGAAAATCCCAAAATTCAAATTTTTAAATGATTTAAAACCAAAGTTTCAAATAAATTGAATTAAAATATTTATTAAAATTATGGGTTGTTACCAAAAATAAAAATATATTTAAACGTTATCTAATTAAATCAATCAAATAAAAGGTGGTTCTCTGTAAAGGACTGGGATTATCGACCCTCGAAAATCGACATCAATACGTCCACTATATAGAATGCTGAGAAAATGAGTGCCGAAAACACCAGTTCATTTGGGGTGAAGAAGAAAAGGATAGAAGAAAAGAAAAAAGAACATCATAGAATCTCATAATCGCAGCAACAAAGTATAATATGTAATAACAGATTTTTTACAGAAGAATCTGTAACTGTTAAATACTTACAATCATTAGAGTACAAAAATTGATACATCTGTTGAATATGCGCTTATATGATTTTTGTTTGATGATAATAAACATATATACATTCGTTTAAATGTATTTGATAATATACTATTTTTTTTCACAGATTAAATAAATATTTGCAGAATAAAATAAATAACACGAAATTTGAATTCAAACGAATATTTTATTCAAACAAATATTTATTACATCTTTGAATAGTACAATTTCAAGCTCTCACTATAACTATACAACTTTGATTACAATTACATCACATTTCACATTTACAATTCACCTCACTACATATCACTCACACTCGTATTTATCTTCAACTTCATTCCAGTTTGAATCCAGCATCTGAGAAATCTGCAAAAATATTCACTAACGCAGTAAAATTGAAAAAGAAATATTTTTGCAAAATAAAATAAAATATGATTTTTGAAAATAATATTTGCCTCAGTTATTTGGGTTGTTCGTCATAATTTAAATTTGAATTCATCATACACGAACAACTTGTGACATACACAGTGTATTACTGTATATGCCACAAGGCCGTGCACGCCGATATATACACTTGATAATGCTACAGGGACAGGTGAGCACAAGGTCAAACCCAAATATATGGACAGGTTCAACTCAGGTGCAATAAATTCAAAAATACGACACGAACACAAGGTCAAATCCGAGTTTTGAAACTGGATTCAACACAAGTGAATCGAGTTCAAGTCAGACCATTCAAATAAACTCAGTGACAATGAAAATGAATCAAAGCATAGTTTAAACCAGAGGCAAATGAACAGTGCACCGAACAACTCACAAATATGGAACCAGATCAAAATGCCACAATAAAGACAGTAAAATGTATAATGCAAAGAATGACACAGTGTACATGAAGCATGCAAGCTCGGGCACAAGAAATGAAACACTGCAACTCAGTGCATCAACCAAAGTTAAGGCGACATGAAGTCAGCAAACTGCAACAAACACATATATGGTCTAAGTGAATCAAGCAAATGCACAGAAGCCACTTCAGCTACATTGAGGCTCAATGGTGAAGCAGACTTAAGTGAACAGGTAGCACAAGAACCAGAAAAACCAAAACAGTGCACCAAAGCAAACTACAAGATGTAGAGCAACAATGCACAGTGACAATTTGGAGTATTATATGCAAAACAACTTGTAGATCAAACATGATGGAGCTACAGGAATGTACCAAGTTACATGAAGACAGAAGACTACAACTTAAAATGCAATGCACAGCAGGTATAACAAAGTCACAGACCATAATGAAGACTGAATGAAATGCACAGCATGTATTGTTGAATATGTGTTACAGTGGTGATGCAAGTGCTAACCAGAATGAAGTCCAATACAACTTCAACAAAGACTCAAGCTACAGTGCATAATGGTCAACACAGCTACAAATGAAGCAGCAGTAATTTGAATGCAACGAAGACCAACAGCCCCAACAGAAGTATCAAATGAATCAAATACCACCAAATAGACTGTGGAATAGCAGGTGATATGCAAACTACAACTAGACCAAGTGCAGCATCAATGCGAACAGCAAAGTGATCGAACAAACAAGATCAGGGCAGTGGACAGTACAAGCCAGCAAATGCAACAAACTCAAAATGTCCAGTTATAATCACAAAACCATCAAGCTACAACTCAAATTATACAAGCTCCAGAAGTACAAACTGAAGACTACATGAAATGTATGCAAACACAAATCAGTAGCATGCTAATGAAGACTGCATCAAAATGCAAGCACAAAGTGCACAGCAACCATTAACTGCTCAAGACCACTAATATATGCAACATGAACATTTAAACCAGAATACACAGTGGCAATCAACAGAGATGAACAAGTGCAAACTGAACCACTAATACAAATGAATGAACATACATATATGGAACAAAACTGCAGAATGCAAATGAACTCGACCAAGTACACAAGTGCTACAAACAACAATGTGCAACTGCAAGTGAACAAATATGCATATACCAGTGATGCAACTAAGCACAAGTCAATTACTACATAACAACAGTCAGTACCAACATGGACAAAAGGAGCATATGAAATACAGACTAGAAGTGCAACTGCAATGGATACAAAAATGCTCAAGATTGCTAGAACAAAGCTACAGGAATGCAGACAGTGGCCGAAGCAAATCTACAAAATGTCGAAGCCGTGGAAGCATAGCAAAGCCAAAAATCGTCACAGTCAATATTGAACGAGTCAATAATCAAAACCGTGTCAACCAAGTCGTGGGAAGCAAGCATCACAAAATATATACGAAGTGACAAAGTCAGAATCAATCTCAATCGTTCAAGAATAATAAAGTGGCTGAGATGAAGAATTTGACAAATTCAAACAAAATTGATACGAAAGCAATTATAGGAACTGAAATCCTATAAATTGCCACAAATCATCATCGGCAATTGATTGAGTTCGAACAAGCCAAAATCAGACAAGCAAAAGGATAAAATACATACCGAAATCACGAATCGAACTCGATCAAAATTGAAGAGCCGTGAGCAAAGCAAACTGCATCGAAGCATACAATCAAACTGTATCGAGCGGCGCTTCAATTTTGCACAACCCTAGCTTGAATTGCAAGGAGCAAACAAAAGCCCTAATTGAGTTGAGGAGCGGCCATTTTTCACGAACGAGAAAAATAAAAAAATAAAAGGAACGGGTTGAAGAGAATAAGGGGCCGGCCTTTGGTTTATTAATTTGGGCTTTGTTTTTTTAAATAGGGTTTTGTTATTTTAATTTGTTTTTAATTTATATTTTTCTTTTAAACCGTTTTTAATTTTCTAGTCGTGTGACTAGGGTACAAACTACGGTGTGTAGTTTAGGAATTCGCAACTCGGTGGTTGAGTTGTGGTCAGGGTTTTGAACGTAGAGTTAGATTAGTCAATAGCGGGTATAGCGAGTTTACGTGTGTAAGCGAGGGACTATCTAATTTCTAGTAGAAACCTTGGGGGCAGCACGTAGGCAGGGTTTTGCCGAAGCTGGGTAAATTCTGTGTTGTTCTGTTTTATTCTGTTATTTATATTCTGTGATATCTGTGCTGCTGTTCTGTGATCTGAATTGAAATTAATTGATAAGCTTCCGCGTTTAATTTTTATAATTTACACTATCACCCTATTCACCCCCCCCCTTCTAGGGTGAAATCGATCCTACAACATCAAATCTGGATGGTTATAATAACCTGTTCCCATACAACGGAAAATATTAAAAAAGTACGGAAGTACGTCTCTGTCATCCAGCTAGCCTCCAAACTCCATAGCTTCCTATCCTGCATATGTAATACTCAGTCTGACCTGAGCATTATAATAAAATAACACCCGAGTCAGTCTGTAAAACTAGCGTGAGAAAACACATACATTTTGAATTTAGTATATTTGTCAAAACCATTGAAAAAAGGTATCTCGTAAGACCGCGCACACATAATTATGACGGGTTTTCCCTTTACGATAACCAAAACATTTTGTAGAAGATCGAGTGATATTATAATAGTGTCTAAATGCAAATACTTATTTAAATAGCTGAAATTGTTACATTAATTAAATTACAGCATGCTAGCCCGTACAAACAAAACCGTAAGCTCGTATTGGAGAATGGATTCCAACGAATGACTGGGCCACGGGAGTAACGCCCATCATAGTACACCTCTAGAACAACGTACCAAGGACCACACTGGGATCCCCTGCTACACAAGACCAGCCTACCCCTAACCGGGATAGACCGAATATGTTATCACCCCAGTTGTTCCCACCCTTACCACCGAGCGCTCCTTCTTTCATGTACAACCATATCCATAATATATAGGTTTCCAAGGACGTCTAGAAAGGTGATTACATACCCTAATTAGGTGCGACCCACTTAGCCTTGCTGCACCTCCCTTGTTTTAGTCATTCTCGGTTGATAAGGCTCGAGGCTAAGTGTTACCTTTCAAGGACTCAATTCTACTTAGAATGCTCATCGTCCTCCAATGACGATGTTTTGATAGCATTCGTACATAAAAGTTGTCTTGGGTCTGGAAAAACCGAATCACAGTCTTCATCATCTTCACGGTATTCACTCGTTAAGTTCATACCGGATCAAAGTGGTTTTTGGACAATTTATTCTGATCCCAGTCTCTTCGAAACGATTAATGAAATTGGCCAAATTTGATTGCCATTTATTTAATTATCAATAAACATTCAAAAACAATTATTGGGCCTTATAATAAATTTCCCAAAGTTTATTTCAAAATATCTTTATAAGATATTGCTTTTAGTTCTTCAACCTTTGAAAACAGTTTTAAATCCTTATATTTACAGCGAAACATTTCCAACCCTTCCAATACTTAGAATATGCTTCCCACTTCATTTTATATTCAACACTTAGAAAATGTTCCTTTTATTTCCTATTTCTTTTCTAAAAATCATTTACAATTTTATTTGTAAAATCCTTGACTAGATTATAACGAATTCTATAAATTTCGGAATTCTTTAACTAAATTCCTTAATAATCCCACGACCAATTTTACTTACTTATAACTCAATTTTCCCTTTGTACTTCTGTAACGATCCATAAAATTTATTAGTATAATAATATATTTAACTGAATTTTGTGAATTTTGAATAATAAACTTTGGAAATAAAAAAATTGATATTTGGAGTACATCTATTTAAATATAGCAAATGGAAAATTTTCATCAGAAAAATATGGAAGCAAATTCTGTTGTGTAATTTTATTTATATTTAAATCAGTTAATATTTGATGATAACAAATATTTTCCAAACCTGAATATTTTTATATAATCATCTTCTGAGTTAGACGTCATGTTTCATTTCGTTAAATTTGGAATGTTATTGCTCCGTTTATCTTATTTTTGGCGATTTAGCAGCATTTTTCGGTACCGATTATGGAGTTTTGATATGATGATCGTACCACTGATATCTGTGTACCATTCTATTCGTCTCATTATGCTGATCTCCACAATATATTCATTTCTGTAGTTCGACTTCCGGCATGCGGCGTAATCCACGAAATGGGTAGTTGTATGGTACCAATTTTTGAGATCTATAATGTTTTATGACCTTTCAATTTTCAACCGTTTGAAAACCAACGGTCATTTTCTTTTACTACTTCATGTATTCTCGTGCTGCACCATTATCATCTGTTGAAATTTCTTTGCTTCGCTTCAACGTCTCTTGCTCTTTCAATTTGCCTATTACTCGTATAATATAAAGTATATTATATATTACTCTATGAAAGATTCCTATTCCTCTTCATTTGCCTGTGACCGATCTAATTTTTGCCTCAAACCCTATATGCCTTCCACCTATCTCTATGTAAAATCCATCACGTCGGCCTTCACCACGGTGGCCACCCTATTCCCATGCTCGCCCATCGCCTCTAGCTACCGAATGCCCTTCTCCCCTCTCCGTTTCCCCCCTCCCTTACCTCCACATGTAAGCTTCCAGACCCGCCACCAAGCCTCGGCCCTTACTCTGATCACCTTCCTCCATGCATCCTTACCTCCAAGTCCAAGCAACATATATCAATGTCCTCCTTCTTTTCCATGCGCCGAACAACAACTCGCCTTCCACATACCCTCCTCTGACTGTGACCTTCCTACCGTGCTCCGCCGCTTATTCCATTGCCGAGATCCGTCCGGCTCCGGCTCCTCCGCCGAGTTCGGTCCACCCATCTTTCCAGCATATTTATATAAGGTATATATTATATATATATATCTGTGTGTGTGTGTGTTTACTGTTATAATATTGCTATTTATATAATATGTATGATATGTTATTGTTAATATTCTAAATGGTATTTGGATATGTAGAGATTTATATATAAGCTCTGTTTATATATTAGTTTATATCTATATATTTTGTAAGGTATGTATTATCTTATATATATGGTTCGTTTGAAAGAAAAAACGTATATATATATATATAATTGTTGTTTCGGCTATAGTTCATATATATATATAGAATTATTGAATTACATGTTAGTTTATCTAAGTATATAAGTTGTATAAGTTATATAAATATATGTATATAATCTGTATATGTTGTTTAATAGATTTTTCAAATATGACGATTTATATTTGGATTATTCTATTTGATAAACTACCCTACGATAACTATGTAAGATTTATTTTTGTTTTGTAATGATCTGATATGATTTGTTGTATATATTTATGCATATCTATGGAACTTTAAAGGGTAACGTTTGTTAATTTTTTCATTTTTTTGGATATATGAAGAAGTTAATTTATGCTATGTTATACTATATATATGTTATGCATTCTATATAAGTTGTATGTATATATATAATTTGTTTTGAAAAAAAAAAGTAGATATATATATTTGGTTTTACGTCAGTTTTGTTTGGTGATTAGCATATGTTTTTCTTACAGTATAAGTATATATATATATACATTTATTTGTATGAACATAAATTGTGTATGACTATTTACAGTATGATTTTATGTAAATGGAATCTGCACGTAATTGTTGTTTATAATCTATATATATGGTCTACACATATATTTTGTTTAGAAAAGTTGCAGGCTCTTTTCTATATGTATATTAAATATATATATATATATATATATATATATATATATATATATTGTTAATATATATATATTGCAAATATATATATATATATATATATTATAAGGATGATGAATGAATATTTGTTTATATATATTACAATTAACTAGTTACTTTGTTTATCTGTATGCTTCTATTATTAGTCCATGTGATTTGTTATAGATAGATAAGTTTATATAAGTGTGTATACACGACTTGTTTGAGTTTATAGGCATATTATAATAAAGTAAGTTATTTTAACTTTTATATGGAATATTGATTTTTCAATATATATTATGTATTCTAAATATATGGATTTAAATTTAATAATGATCTTAATATATATATATATATAGATTTTTATTTGTATATATTTAAATTTAATACTGATTTTTTTCATATATATATTATAAAGATTTTAATACGTGTTTGAATTTAGAATATGAGTTCACTTATGCCATTGATATTCATCAATCTCGTTTGATTTGATTTTTTCAATTACAAGCTATCAGCTTTGCTCGTCAAATTCGTGCCAATCTTGCTTTGTTTTGGAATTCGTGCTTGGATTCGTAACTCGCTCATTCTTTCATCTCCAGGCTCGGAAGGTGAGCAATCACTCATGATTAATGTTCTTATGTTTGTTAAATTTGATTTCAATTGAAACGACAATTGAAATATGCCGTTGTTAGTTATTTACATTGCTATATATGATATTATCTGCATCTGTTCACTTGTGACATCTGACACAATTATCTATTATCTATATTGACGATATATGCCTGTTATTGATATGTTATATTATTATCATCACTGTTCTCACTCTGCAAGTTTCCTGTTAGTATAGAATTCCCTATGGTTTGAAATGATACATACCTGAATGATCTTATAGAACAGGAGAAAATCGTTATGTGTTGAAATGGTAAACCCAAGCGATTTTCATTGACATTGAATTTGGGATTGTGGGTTGAAAAGATATATACCTGTAGATATTTAAATTATGGATTGAAATGATAAGTATCTGTATCCCTTGACCATAGAAAATTATATACAGACGCCATTAGTTTATATATATATATTGAAATTCATTTCCAAAGTTTTGAAAAGAAATATATGGTTTTAATAAACATTGATTTTAAGAGGTTTTAAATTTTAGATTTTCAAAATTATATGTTTTGAAATTTTATAATTATAAGTTAGATTTTAAATTATAAATCTTAAGAATTTACTTATAAATTTTACTATTTTTAAAATATATAGGTAGATTTAATATAAAATAAATTTAACAATGTGTTCAAGTATTTATTTAAAATCTTATTTTCAAATATAGAGTTTTTAATAATTTTTAATAAATTAAGGTTGGAAAGAGAAATAGAAATTGGTTTGAAAATTTGTATTTATTTTTGAATTATACTCAAATAAGTTTGATTTAAAATTTATTAAATTTGAGATTTTAAAGATATGATTTTATAACTTGATTTTGATTAAAAGTGATTTAAATAAATATTTTTAACTTTACATAAATTGAAATGGGATATTTAGTTTATTTAAATTTGCAATTGAAGTTTTATTTCAATGTTATTGGAATGATTAAGTAAATATTTCAAAACTAAATAATAGTAAAGTGAATTTGATTTATATATGAAATTGTCGAATTTAGTTTTGTAAATGTTTGAACATTTAAAGCTCTGAAATTTACTGAAGTTGAAATGGTTTAATTTGTAGTTTATGTCTATGTTTGAAACGATATAAAATGGTTTATTGAGATTTGAAATTGAAATGGGATTTGATTTCAATGGGATTTGATTTAAGTTGAATTTCTGAATTCGAGTTGATTTGAATCGATTTGTGAACTTTGAGGAAACTACCAGGTCAGTTGACGGACCTGGTAATTTCTGTGCAACATGCACAGGTGCACAAATAAACAAATATATATTAAAAATGCATTTTAATACCCAGTCGACTGACCCAGAGGTTCAACTGATTAAATTTCTGCAACACCTATTTCTGAAAAGACGCGACTATTTGTGAAGAGTTGCGAATCTCTACAAAAAGATTTGATGCAAGACTTCAACCGAAACTCTTCGTCAATAGTAGCTGCTTTTTAACATCTATAAGTACATACTCTAACTTGAATCCAAACTACCTAATTTTTTTATCTTTCTTATCTAACTCTCTTATATCTACTTGCAACCATACTTTCAGATATTCTGCATTAAAGAAATATTATACATTTCTATTCTTCGTAAACTTCAAATATATATATATTTATAGTCGATGAGAAGATCATAGAAAGGGTGTACTATAAACAGACTTATCCGTGTTCTCAGAAAACAAAAAATTCAAATGATATTTTGTATTTGTTGAAGTCCTGTTCTGCTGCTCAGGTGTGTGAAGTCCTCTTCGGCTGCTGAGGCGAAATCCTATTCCGCTGCTCAGGTCCTTGTTCGGCTTCTCAAGCGTTGTATAGACCTGTTCCTCCAGGTTAAGTAAGGGTTATTGTTTTAGTGAAATTCCAAAAGGAGTTTGGGACTGGACATAGGACAGAGCTCCGAACCAGTATAAAGATCTCTGGTGTCATTTTTATTATACTGCTTTTATATTCCGCACTATTTACTATATAGCTATCATCATTATGCTATGTATTATCGTGTATTCATTTTACACAATCATAGCACACTTCTAAAGAAATTATAAACATTATTGGTCACAGTAGTATTTGAATTTCTATAAAAAATAGATTTAGACTTTACTCGTATATCTACAAAATGAAAATGTGCTATGGATCGTGTAATATGGATATACGATAATACAGGGGATAATGATGATAGCCATACAGTAAATAGTGTGGAATATAAAAGTAGTATAATAAAAATGACACTAGAGATTTTTATACTGGTTCGAAGCTCTGTCCTACGTCCAGCCCCAAACTCCTTCTGGAATTTCACTAAAATAATAACCCTCACTTAACCTGGTGGAACAGGTCTATACAACCCTTGAGCAGCCAAACAGGGACCTGAGCAGCGGAACAGGATTTCACCTCAGCAAACAAAGAGGACTTCACATGCCCGAGCAGCAGAACAGCACCTCAACAAATACAAAATATTGTTTGACTTTTTTGTAATCTGATAACACGGATAAGTCTGTTTATAATACACCTTTCCTATGATCTTCTCCTCTAGTATAAATATATATATATATTTGATTATTATGAAGAATAGAAAGGTATAATATTGCTTTGATGCAGAATATTTGAAAGTATAGTTGCAAGTAGATTCAAGAGAGTTAGATAAGAAAGATAAGAAAATTTGGTAGTTTGGAATCAAGTTAGAGTATGTATTTATAGAAGTTAAAAAGCAGCGACTGTTGAAGAAGAGTTCCGGTTGAAGTATTGCATCCAAATCTTTTTGTAGAGATTCATAACTCTTCACGAATAGTCGTGTCTTCTCAGAAAATAGCTGTTGTAGAAATTCAATCAACTGAACCTCTGGGTCAGTCGATTGGATATTCAAACGTATTTTTAATACATATTTGTTTATTTGTGCACCTGTGCATGTTGCATAGAAATTGACAGGTCAGTCCACTGACCTACCAGGTTAGTAGACTGACCTGGTGATTTCTGTGCAATTTGCACAGTTTTCCCAAATTTATATATATTTATATATATATATATATATATGATTTTAAAGAGAAAACTTTGATAATATATATACACATATATATGTATAAATCATTAGGAAGATTATATATAAGCTAATATATATGTTAAACGAGGAGAGGTCTTAACAAAATTTACTTAAGACACAAAACAAGATAATATAAAAATCGATGCACCGGTTTTGATGTCTTGTCTCCATGTAGTATATATTCTCTTTTTGTCATAACAGTAGTCAAATATGTTTGATGTAGTGATAGCTTTGTGTCATGAATCAAAACCAAATCTCAATAGTTATATTTTTATATTGTTATAACACTACAAGTTCCATATGGGTTGAAATAATACACACCCGAACAATCTATAGATTAGGAAAAAATCATTATGGGTTGAAATGACAGACTCGGGCAATTTTATGGATTTTATTTAATTCGGGATTACAGTTTGAAATGATATCTTACAGTAAAATTTTAAATTGCGGATTGAAATGATAAATATCTGTATCACTTGACTATAGGGTAGAAAATTATATGCGGACAGCGGATTGGTTAAATTAAATGATTTTTTAATCTTTAAAATTTGAATTCAGTTAACTAGCATTCTGAAATAAAAATTGATTTATATGAACATAATTTTTTCCGAAAATTCAAGCGTAAAAATTGAAAATGAAATTGATTTAATGAATTTTCAAAGGATTTAAATTGGAATTTTAAAGTTGAAGTGTCAAATATAAATAAATTTATCGGAATTAAGTAATTGGAAATGTTTGGATATAACTTTGAAGTCTATTTTAAACTAATTTAAACTATTTTAATCTAGCTAAACTATTTTAATTTATTTTAATCCATTATAACCTATTTAATCTAATTTAATCTAATTTACCTATTTTAAACTAATTAAATTTATTTAATCTATTTTAAATATATTTATCTATTTTAAAATTTTTATAATCTATTTTAAAGCTATTTAATATAATTTAAATTCATTTAACCTATTTTAGATCTATATAAAGTTTACATCTAATTAAATCAAATTTAAATATATTTAAACTATTTTACTATTTAAACTATTTTAAATCTATTTTGAACCATTTTAAAACTATTAAAACTATTTGTGGGTATCTAAACTATTTTCAAAAAATTCAGACTGTGTAAGGCTAAAGTATTTATATTTAAATTCATGATGATGATACAGCCTAAATTGGAATTTGGAATTGACATCTTTTATGAAATGACATATTTGAGTAAATATGATTTTTGAAGTGAATGTGATTTTGAAAGTGAATATGATTTGAAAATGATATGGTTTTGAGAATATGATACTCTGATATCAATTGTAAATTGACTTTTTGAAATGTAAAAGAACCATCCGGTGTGAAATAAGCGTTTGGTTGTTAATGAGACCGGTATCGGATATTGTCATACTCTCTGCCAATACCGGAAACCACTTTAATAACTGTGTATGTGGTGGAGATTCCAGAAATGAAGTAGGATGGTTTGGCGAATGAATCTGTATGGGTATTTACGTGACCCTAACTCCCGTGAATCAGCTTGATGTAGCTAAAACAGGAGCCGTGCCGGGCTAAGTGAGGACATTCTTCCTATCGAGCACATTTCTTCGATACCATTCTATTACTTTGTGATTGATTTGGTGGCCACCCATTGATTTTGATTTGGAAGTGTGTTCCGAGGTGGGTGGTTGTAGCTGCTATGTGTTACCACCAGTCCGGATCCGCAATTGGTATATCTACCCTAGGAATTGTCTCGAGTCCCTTGTCGCATAATAGCGTGCCTTCTACGAGTTTCTTTTATACCATAACTATGGAGTACCCTTTGGGTAAACCTCACGGAGGAGCATATGGTACTGTATAGACTATGGGAATGTAATAAATGTGTTAAGGGGGATATGGGTAACGCCCCAACGCTATTTTAATACTTTACTATACACATATTATGAGAGTGTATGGTAATACATCGTAGATAGTTTAACGAATCCTTAGGAGATGGAAATCCCGAACATCTATTAAGTTATTTCACTTACGTTGACACTGGATAGGAGATGTCAAGCCCGTTAAACATCTTTGATACCGCTGCACTCATATTTATTCACTGTTGATTTAACTTACATAAGATCTTTTAGTTCTGACTCGAGTGTTTTGTCGTTTCAATTCACTCAGGTCAATCTAAGCTTTTCAGTTTATCGAAGACTGCTTTCTGGAGGTTGAAGACGAAGAATTTGTATTATCATTACTTATTATATGTATTCCATCGCATCATGTTGTTCTGCTTCATTTATTTATTTATTCATGTTTTATGTAACTTTGATTTTGTGTTGTAAAAGAATAATCAAATGTATTTACAAAACAGCTTCATGAACTTGTATTTGATTACTATATTTTGTCATTCCGCTGTGAGATTCTGTATTTATTTTATTTCTTTATCCTTTTCTTATTTACCCAATAACAATCTGCCCCTTTGAATGGTTTGAGTCTGACGTATGTGGTTTATCGTTGATTTAAAACCATCCAAAAAGGCAAGTTGTTACACATCTCTTCTCCTATCACTCCAAATATCCAAGTAAACCTGAAAATATGCTCGGTCTGACCCGGGTAGTTTAGGAAAACAATGCTCGAGTCAGTCTGCGAGAACCAGCGTGAGAAACTATATCGACCTGCCTTTTTGGACGGTTTAAGAGGACACACAGGTCGACTCAAACTATATCGAAGGACAGATTGTTATTGGGGTAAATAAGGAAAAATAGTGAAAGAAAGAAAAAATATAAACAAAACAGAATCTTGCAACGAAATGACAAAATATAATAATCAAATAATAGTTCATGAAGCTGTTAACAAAAATATTCGATTATATTTATACAACACAGAATCAGAGTTACATACAACAAAGATAAATAAATAAATGCAACAAAATAATATGAATTAGTGGAATAAATATAGCATATAATAGTAGTACAAATCTTCGTCTCCGTCCTCCATAAATTCGGTCTTCAAATCCTGAAATGCTCGGGCTGACTCGAGCGAATTGAAAAGACAAAACACTCGATTCAAAACTAAAAGATCTTATGTAAGTTAAATCATCAGAAAATAATATGAGTGGAACAGCGTCAGAGATGTTTACGGGATTTGATATCTCCTATCCAGTGTCTAACATGAGTGCAGTAACTTAAAAGATGTTCAGGATTCACATCTCCTAAGGATCCGTTAAACTATTTACTGTGTAGTACAATACGCTATTATAATAGTGTCTACAATAAAGTAAAGTATTAAAATAGCGTTAAGGTTTACCTAAAAATCTATAGGATGGATCGTGTAATGTATATGCAAGTATATGTGACTAACTATATGATGTAACTAATATAAAATTAATCTAGTAAAATATAGACTAAGCACAACAGGATTTTATATTGGTTCGGACCTCCCGTCCTACATCCAGTCCCGAAGCTCCCCTTTGGAATTCGACTATCAAACACCCTTACTTCGCCCGGAGGAATAGGCTTGGTTACAATAGCTTGTTCTTGTCAAGTGTGTGTTCTACAACACGAATATTGACTATCAAGTACAAATGCTTCCAATATATATATCTAGAAAATATTGATTGAAGAGTTCTGAATATATGAAAGAGTGAAATACAAATAAACAATTGCTATAGATCAAGAATATGTCAGAGTATAAGAGTAAAGAGTGCAAGTAAGTGAGGTGAAATCTTCTCTTTGATTCTTGATGTTATTTATAGTGTTAGAGAGATTCCTTGAGTAGTTGCGTCCATTAACAAGTGTTCTATGGCCGCTTCTGATGGTGATGAAGAGTTGCAGCGACGAGAAGCGAAGATGTCTTTTCAAGTGCGGCTGTTGTTATTTGAATTTCAAAATCTGAGTTTAGTTCCAGACGTCTGGAATATGTCTTTGATGTCTGGCTTTATATATTTTTTGTATATAGTAGCCTTTCAGACGTCTGAGTACATTAACCAGATGTCTGATTCTGTCTGGTTTGTAATATAGAGGATTTATTTAGACGTCCGGCTAGTGCACCCAGATGTCTGATCCTGTGCATGTTGCTTTTTGTGCATCTGTGTTATTGCTCTACTGATTCTATCGACTTATCATCTCTTGCAATGTTCTTTTAGCTTCGTTCTTGTCTCTTTAGTGATGTTACTTTAGCAATTACCTGTAAGTAGAAATATATGCATATTCGATTTTCATTATATAGTTGTTGTCATCGAAACCATAGATTTGATTTCCTAACAATCTCCCCCCTTTTGATGATGACAACTATACAATGTACTTATATAATTTACAAATCTCCCCCTGAATATGTGCTTATTTTTAATGTTTTATAATTAAAATTGTATTTCTTCCCCTTTGGCATTATAAAAAAGAATTATAAAATTTTAGCCAATCGTCAAAGATAACACACCAAAGGAAAATTTCATTAATACGAAATTGATCACATTCATAGATTTTAGCAAATGTACAAGATTTGAAATCTAAAATCCTAAAATCTATGATTCCTTCGGAGAAGCTTTTTCTTGATCATCCCCTATTTCTTCTTTTTGAGAAGTGCTAGGCTTTATAGGAGATGTCAAAGCTTCTCTGAGAGGTTCATCCTCAGAAATTTTAGAATGTTTTGGGGGAGGAGAAGGTACTGGGGTTGGCCAATCTTCAGAAGGTGGTGTTGGACCGCCAACCCGTTGGAGTACTTCTTTGAGAACCAATAGGACAGTTGAAAGTGATTCTTCAACTGTTGCTAGGCATGTACCAAACGATGTTTCAAAGTTGTCAATACGCTTAGCCAATTTTTTTTGATTTTGAGATAATATATGTTGATTTCGAAGGGTGAGATCTCGAAGCTTTCATTTGGATTTGTAACTGTTCGAGTCTCCACAATCTCATCCTGGCCTGGATAATCAAATGGTGCAGGAGGAGGTGGAGTTGCTTCTCGGTGTTGTTCCTCCTCTTGAGATGGTTCATTGTGTGGTTGAGGTGGAGTCTCAACTTGTCTGGTTTGACGATTGTGCGCCCAATCTTCGAAGCATATAAACTCTGGGGGAATCTCGGGTAAGTGCATAAGTGAGAAAAACTTGGTGGAAGCATACTTTGAAGAGATTTCTTCAAAAGTCGATAGGTAGGAAGGGATGTTATGTGCCTGAAGAAGTCTCATAATATACATAGGGTAGATAATTGATGGCTGTGATCGAGTCCAAAAATGATTGAGCTCGTCAAAGATAAATTTGGCCCAATTCACCCTTGTTTTGCTAAATAGAGCATATAAGGTTTTGTGCTCTAACTTGGTTATTTGCTTATGGCTTCCTATACGTGGAACAATGTTATTTATTATCATTCAATTAAGAAGTCGTGCTTTTGGACGTAAATATTTAGAGGCAAATTTTGGCATTTCATCCTCCCAAATTTGATGGGTTATACCATTCCTTGCTTGTAGCACATATCGGGAATGTTGTATAAATCTTCTCCCATTCCATAACATCCTAGTGTTCTACCAATTATGCCAGGAGTGAGTCTAATCGTGTTGCCATACATGCTAGACCATAGCCAATTATCTTCATCTTCAGTGTTCTATACTGAAGTGCTATCAAAATTTGCATAGAAAAGAAATATTGCCAATTGATCGATTTGGATGTCATTAGGAGAGAACGAAATCAATGTTTCTAGTCCGGCATTCTCACACATTTCATCCAAATCATATATTGGAAATTTAAGTAGGTTATAGAATGGACCTGTGTGAAGCCTTTTCTTTTTTGTATCCTCATACCTCTTGATTGAGTGTGGTGCTCTATTCATCCATCTTTCGATTTGATCATTTGAGCAAACTTGAGGATCTGAGGATGATGTTGGTTGATCTTGTTTTCATTTGGATATATTGGGATTTTTAGTTCGAGGAGGCATTATGAATTGAGCACGCGTAAAAAGATGATTTTGAGTGGAAAATCGTCAATGGATGAGTCGGAGTTGAAAATTAAAGATGAAAGTAAAAAAATGACGTTATCTGGGTGATTTAAAGTGTCGATTGAATTTCAAACGTCTGGAATCTAAACCAGACGTCTGGTTTGCCCTAATTCGAATACAATAGATAAATTAAGACGTCTGGTTTATCTTCTTGACGTTTGGTTTGATCGAATTTTAAAAAATTGATAGTCAGAGAGTTTTTTCAGACATCTGAAATAGGTCAAGTTTTTAAAACTTGATGACAAAGACATAACTCAGACGTCTGGATCAAATTTCAGACATCTGAAATAGTCTGGTTTTAATTTCAAGGAGGCAGAGCAAATTTTCAGACGTCTGGGGTGTATAACAGACGTCTGACATATGCACAATGCTAAAAAATAGAGATATGTCAGAGTGTCAGACGTCTGAGGTCCATATCCATACGTCTGAAATAGGAAATTTTTCTAAAACGACCTAAATTTAATGATTTTGCTTATTTCTCGATTCCCTATTTTAAAACAGAACGTTGTATTATTTGTGTGAAAAAAATAACAAATAAACATGGATACACATACAATAAAAAAATATAATTTATTTTGATGGCGATGGAGTTTTACGATCTTCTGACTCGTTATCCCTCCATGGTTTAAGTGGAGACCATATATTTCCACTTTCATGGGTTCTCGGGAGCCAGAGAATCGTCTTGGTGATGGATCCAATGGGTACGATAAGAAGAAGAGGGACCCAAGGAACTGCACGGCTTTGGAAGTGGTTCATGGACATCTTTCTTTCATGACTTACAAAACTTCATCGCTACTTGCTCCAAAAAGCTTAGCCGACGTGCTGTAACTTTTTGTTCAAAATATAGTTCTCTTTGCAGATTTATTTGTTGTTTTTCATAGTAATGAATTTCATCATTTTTATCCTTTGTATTAGGAGAGACAAAGAGAGATTGTTTGGTCTTCTTGCTATCGGGAGTGATTCTTGTGTGATATTAGGACCACCTATACGTCTGTTCCTGATTTGGTTTGGGTGTAGGAAGCCGTTGTGGTGTATCGGCTTAGCTATCCATCGTAGGTGTCGAGATGGATATATAAGAATTTTCAGAAGACATGACTATATTTTGTTTCTTAAAAAATATGAATTGTGTATATATTTTTTTGTTGTATAACTGTTTATATAGAAGTTTTAAAAATTATTTATAAAAAAATTAACTAACTTAAAAAACAAAGGTGCGGAATTTAATTACATTTTGTGGATAGAAAAACTATTGGTTAATCATAGCCTAAAAGAAGGAGTGATTATTAAGTGAGCAGATCATGAGGATAGCAAATCCCTAAATCACGTCGGAGTTTAATAAAAGTTTGTTCATTTAGTGGTTTTGTAAAGATGTCTGCTATTTGATTTTCGGTATTTAAGTATTCTAATGAAATAGTTCCTTTTTCAACATTGTCTCGTAAAAAATGATGTCGTATATCTATATTCTTAGTTCACGAGTGATTGACAGGGTTTTTTGATAAATTTATTGTACTCGTGGTATCTCAATATATCGGAGATTTATTGATAATTTTGCTGAAATCTGTAAGTGTTTGTTCCATGTATATCACTTGTGCACATGCTAGAGCTGCTGAGATATGTTTGGCTTCGCAAGTGGATAAAGAAACACAATTTTGCTTTTTGCTAAACACGAAACTAATGATTGTCTAATAAAGTGACATGTTCCACTAGTTCTCTTACGATCTGTTCTACATCCACCAAAATCTGCATTGCCATATGAAACTAGTTCAAACAATGATCCTTTAGGGTAAAACAAACCATAATCTCTAGTACTAGATGGATATCGTAAAATACGTTTAACAACTCTTTAGTGAGATTTTTTTGGTTTCTCTTGAAATCGAGCACAAAGACATGCACTCATCATAATATCGGGTCGAGTAGCCATCAAATAAAGTAAAGAACCAATTATGCTACAATATAATTTTTCATTAAAATCTTTTCCGTTATCATCCTTTTCTAAGTGAACAGTAGTACTCATTGGTGTTGGTTTGCTCGAAGTTTTATCTATTTCAAAACGACGTAAACTAAGAAGAAATTCAATTCTCCCATATGGACATTTCAAATTCATTTTTCATAATATTTGAAACTGATTACATAGGTTTTGTTTGATTGAACCAAATATAATATCGTCAACGCAAAAGTATACTACTAAAATATCATTATTTTCTCGTTTAATAAATAAGGTTCTATCGATTTTGCCTATTTGAAAACCACATGTAATTAAGTGATTTTTAAGACATTCGTACTAAGCACGAGGAGCTTGTTTTAATCCATATAATGCTTTGTATAACTTAAAAACATGGTCGGGATATTGTTCGTGAGCAAATAATGGGGGTTGTTCCACATATACATTTTCTTTAATAAAACCATTTAGAAAACCACTTTTGACATCCATTTGATATAGTTTAAAATTATGATGAGTTGCAAAGGCGAGTAATGTACGAATGGCCTTCAATCTTGCTACTGGAGCAAAGGTTTCATCATAATCGATATCATCTTCTTGATTACAGCCTTGAGCAACTAAATGTGCTTTATTTCTAACAATATTTCCATTTTCGTCTACTTTATTTTTAAATATCCATTTTGTTCCTATAACCGATTGATCTTCTGGTCTTGCTACTAATTCCCAAACATTATTACGTGCAAATTGATTTAATTCTTCTTGCATAGCTATTATCCAAAAATTATCATTTGAAGCTTCTTTATAATTTTTTGGTTCAAAATTTGACACAAAAGCTATATGGCTTATTTGATTAAGTTAATTTCTAGTTACTCTAGAATTGGGATCTCCAATGACATTATCTTTTGGATGATTCTTAAGAATTCTAGGGGATGATATCAAAGTTTTATTATGCCCATTTGCCTCATTATTAATACAATTTGTTGAATTTATTATTGGAATTATTTCTTCATCATCACTAGTATGATGGCTAAGAAAATTTTCGTCGAACGAGACATGTAAACTTCCTTCAATAGTATTATTTCGTTTATTAAAAATCCAATATACTTTGTCGCGATCCGAATATCCAACAAAGTCTCCTTCATCCGCCTTCGGGTCAAATTTTCCTAAATTATCTTTTGTATTTAATATAAAACATTTTGATCCGAAAGTTTTAAAGTATGATACTTTAGGTTTTCTACCAAAAAATATTTCAAAACAAGTTTGTTTAGTCATAGGACGTATGGTTACTCGATTCAACACATAACAAGTTGTGGCAATAGCTTCAGCCCAAAAATATTTTGGTAGGCCACTACTATTTAGTAGTGTTCATGCACATTCTTGTAACGTACAATTTTTTCTTTCTACTACAGCATTTTTTTGAGGTGTGCAAGGAAAAGAAAATTTATGACTTATTCCTCTTTATTGCAAAAATGAGTAAAAAGATCATTTTTGAATTCTCCGTCGTGATCACTTCGAATATTTTTTATTTTCAAATCCATTTGTGTTTTAATTCTTTTAGAAAATGTTTTAAACATACCAAAGATATCACTTTTATGTTTTAAAAATAAAGTCCATGTATATCTTGAAAAATCATCAACTATTACGAAAACATATTTGTTGTGATTTATAGATCGTATTTTTTTTGAACCGAATAAATCTAAATGTAATAATTCTAATGGTTGTTTTGTAGAAATATTATTTTTAGATTTAAAAGAACTTTTCTTCAGTTTTCCAATTTGACAATCGTCACATAAATTTTTTACTTTATAATTTATTTTAAGTAAACCTCTAACTAGTTCATATTTTTCCCATTTATTAATATATTTAAAATTGATATGACAAAATCGTTTATGCCATAACCATGGATCATCATGTTTGGCGGTTAAACATAAATTTTAATTTTAATTTATATTCATGTTTAATACATAAATATTTTTGTTTCTAAAACCTTCAAATATAAGTTGTTTATTATTATCGACAATATTACATCTATCTTTTTCAAAATTTACTTGAAAACCTTTATCACATAATTGACTAATACTTAGTAGGTTGTGTTTTAGATTTTCTACTAATAAAACATTTGTAATAATAGGAGAGTTAGAAATACCATAGTTGATGACTTCTCCAATGCCCACGACATATCCTTTTAAATTATCTCCACAGGTTACCGTTCCACCATCGATGTATGTTATATTTGATAACATTTTTTAATTTTCGGTCATATGTTTGGAGCATCCGCTATCTAGTATCCATTTCTCCTTATTTTTTATTTTGGGTACCTGCAAAATAAAAGATGTTTTAATTGATACCCATATACTTTATAGGGTCCTAGATGTTAGAAGAAGGTAGCCATAACCAAGATGGTTTGCCGCCTTTATAAATATAATTTTTATTATAGACTACATTCTCTAAGAAATTATAAATATGTTTTTGTCTAATCAAATTATTATTTGTCTTAGGAATCCAAATTTTCATACTTTTGGTATTTATATTTTTAGTCTTTTATAACTATAATTCTTAGCATCATTTCCTTTTTGTTTAAGAGTATTTTTAAATCCTATTGCATTTCTATTACCTGATGGTTTTGAAGTTTTGATAAGATTTTTCAAATCTTGTTTTCCTTTATTAAATTTTGAAACATTATTTGTAATTATATCTAATTTTTCTTTTAATTCTAAATTTTCAATTTTCAAAATTTCTATTGCTTTCTAAGTTGACATTTTCTTTTAACAAATTATCCTTTACTATTTTAGTGTTATCAAAATCAATAGCAATAGCCTTACTTTCTAGCAAATTATTTGTAATTCTTTCTTGAGATAATTCTAGTTCTTCTTATAAGATAATTTTTTCATCTTTTAACATTCCAACTTCAAGTTCTAATCTATTTATTTTGACTATATGTTCTTTGTTCAATTTTTAATTTGTCTAAATTTATCATCTAAATCCATGCTAGGGTCTAATAATCATTCATAGCTAAGTTCGAGACATACCTCATCCGTTTGTGCCATAAAACACACGTAGGACGAGACCTCCCGTCCTACGTCCAGTCCCCAAGCTCCCTTTCGGAGTTCGACTATCAAATACCCTCACTTCGCCCGGAGGAATAGGCTTGGTTACAATAGCTTGTTCTTGTCAAGTGTGTGTTCTATAACACGAATATTGACTATCAAGTACAAATGCTTCCAACATATATATCTAGAAAATATTGATTGAAGAGTTCTGAATATATGAAAGAGTGAAATACAAATAAACAATTGCTATAGATCAAGAATATGTCAGAGTATAAGAGTAAAGAGTGCAAGTAAGTGAGGTGAAATCTTCTCTTTGATTCTTGATGTTATTTATAGTGTTAGAGAGATTCCTTGAGTAGTTGCATCCATTAACAAGTGTTCTATGGCCGCTTCTGATGGTGATGAAGAGTTGCAGCGACGAGAAGCGAAGATGTCTTTTCAAGTGCGGCTGTTGTTATTTGAATTTCAAAATCCGAGTTTAGTTCTAGACGTCTGGAATATGTCTCAGACGTCTGGCCCTATATATTTTTTGTATATAGTAGCCTTTCAAACTTCTGAGTACATTAACCAGACGTCTAATTCTGTCTGGTTTGTAATATAGAGGATTTATTCAAACGTCTGGCTAGTGCACCCAGACGTCTGATCCTGTGCATGTTGCTTTTTGTGCATCTGTGTTATTATTCTACTGATTCTATCGACTTGTCATCTCTTGTAATGTTCTTTGAGCTTCGTTCTTGTCTCTATAGTGTTGTTACTTTAGCAATTACCTATAAATAGAAATATATGCATCTTTGATTTCCATTGTATAGTTATTGTCACCGAAACCATAGATTTGATTTCCTAACATTACCCTTATCCCCCTTAACACATTTTTATATATTTCCATATCAGAGGGCACTCCATAGGTATGGTACAAAACAAATTCGTAGAAGGCGCGCTAGGGCATGTGAACATGGCACACGAGGAGATGCCAGTGTAGATGCCAATTGCACTCTCGGACTGGTGGTAACGCATAGCAGCTACTACCGCCCACCTCGGACACACTCCCACAATCAAAATCGAGCGTTGGCCACCAAATCAATCACAAAGTCAAAATATAGTATCGAATAAATATGCCCGATATGAGGAATGACCTTAGTTGGCCTGGTATAGCTCCTGATTTTAGTCACATCTAAGCTGACTCACGGAAGTCAGTGTCACATCATACCTTATACAGGAATCGTTCGCCGAACCATCCTACTTCATTTCTGGAATCTCCACCACATAACAGTTGTTAAAGTGGTTTTCGGTATTGGTAGAGAATATGAAAATATCTGATCCCGGTCTCTTTAACAACCAATCGCTTATTACACACCTGATGGTTCTTTTTCATTTCAGAAGTCAATTCACAATTTATATCAAAATATCATCTTCCCAAAATCATAATACTTTCGAAATCATATTCGCTTTGAAATCATATTCACTTTCAAATCATATTCACTTTCAAAAGTCATAATATCTTCCAAACCCATATTTCTAAAACAGGTTAAATCCTTACTTTAAAACATCATTTTCAATTTATTATACATTTAAATCCCAACTTAGGTCATTTCATCATTTCATCATATTTGTTTTTAAACCAATGATTTTTGAATATAAACACTTCCCTTTTCCTTAGTCCAAAAATTTGGAAAATAGTTTAAAATAGTTATAAATAGTTAAAATACTCAAAAAGAGTTTAACTATAGGTTAAAATACTTTTAAATTGATTTAAGGTAGTTAAATAGATTTAAATTAGATCAAATTTAACTAAAATAGATTAAATAGCTGTAAAATGGTTTAATTATATTCAAAATAAATTAAATTCGTTTAAAATAGATTAAAATAATTTATATAGTTATTATTGGTTAAATAGTTTAATAAGTTTTCAAAACCTTAATAATTACGTATTTTTAAAATAATATTTTTTTTCTTTTAAAACTGTATATATAAAAATACGAGTTTTGAATTAATATCAAATTTAACTATTCGTTCCCTTTCAACATATTTGGACCATTTTCAATTTCCAAATCAACAAACCAATTTCAAACCTTTCAATTTATAAGTTTTCAATAGACCATTGGATTTCATATCGTTTCAATTCATGTTCAAATATCAATTAGGATTACTCCAATTTTAACATGTTTCAAAGTTATTTTCTGTGACGACCCAGAATCCAGCGTTCGAAAATCAACATCCAATACCTCATTTGTATTCGAATGCCGAAGATTCAACGTCGGAGTCCAGTTCGCTGGAGCTTATAACACATTAGATGAATAACAACACAGTTGAAACAAAATGATAATATCATTAATATACAACACACGAATACAACATAGGTTACAACAATTGACCACCAACATTAAAGCACAATGTATATGATACAACAACTAAACAATAACATAACAATGGGACAACAACAGGGTCTACAAAAGAATCCAACATACTCCATCTTCAATAAGGTCTTCCAAAACTCCAAAGCTCCAAACCAAAAAGCTCAAAAGCTCAAAAGCTCAAACCCAAAAGCTGAAGACCAAAAGCTTCAAAGACTTCTAGATCCACATCTACTATCCGAACTAGCTCCAGAACACTGATAACTTGACTCTAGGCTGCCCGTGTGGCAAATTATGGGCACTCAGAGTTTAGGAAAAGGAACAATAAACTCCAGATCAGTCATGGGATTGGTATGAGTGAACATAAAATAGTGGTTTGAACAAAAACAAGTTTCAAAAAAATAATCCATTATGCTTTTTGGAAAATGAAACTGCTATAAGGTCTCCGGCACACACACAATGCAATCGCACACTTGGAGAAGGTTTCTCCTTACGATAGTCAAATAAGCTGGATACGTGAAAATCTTTTTGATATTATTATTAGTGCATAGTGTGAAAAACATTTTTAATGTATAATATTAATCTTAACCAACATACGTACCATTATAGTATACCGACTATAGCTACCATTTAAGAATGGTAGGTTATATAATTAAAAACCGTATCGGGATCGTATTGATTGATTGGGTTTCTGTGATGCCCCGCCTCTATACCCACGCTAGCCAAGGACACTACAGGGTAATGCCGTCAACTAGCGTGGAGAATAAGGTTGTTGAGGAGCGACCATCCGTGTAATTGTTTTGTGCGAGCACCGATATGTTAGATAGTTTAAGATGAATTTCATTTCAAGAGGAAATCTGACATGCCGATACAAACTCAAAGCTACTACACAGTGGCTATATATAGTCTTCGGAAACAAATATAGAAATAAACATAACACAAATCAGTCACAAATATCCATATCACAAAGGTGGAAACAAATATGAATATTACACATAAAAGTGTATATCAGAGTATTGGTCTAACAAGATCCACAATATCACAAAAGAATGATTACAAGTGCTACACAAAAGAATAAGTATACATCATGGAGTCTATATCTCAAATGTATACAACAAAATCAACTACTAATCTAAGTAGTTAGCCAAAAGTCGGAAAATAATCCCTGGTGAGGAGTTAAGCAGAAGCACCTGTAACACCTCGGTCTGACCCGAGTATTATTTAATAAGAAAATAATAAACGGATCAGTCTAACTATAAATATATGATGAAATGATATAGAATAAGAGATATGACAAAAACATATAATAACCAAAATGCCATACTGTGATAAGTGTGTAATTGGAAATCAACAAGAGATTAATCAATATCACAAGAATCTTCTCAAAGATAAAAAGGATTGTTATACTCTTTATTTCATTACCAAACCATAAATATTGACAATTATATCAATGCCAATCATAAAAGTTAATGACATACAAATTCACCAATGCAAAAATATTGATAAAACTTATCAATGTAAATCACGAAAATTGGTGAAACACAAATTCTAGAAATCATCAATGGAAATCCAGAAATCACAAAAAGGGGGAGGCCTATCACAAAACGAGAGCATGAAAACTCACCAACACGTGTATCACAAAATGGAACGCTATTCCATGATTGCTAACCATTAATTTTGAGCCGAAGCTCCACAAAATGGCTCGAAGACCATGGGTCGCTAACCCCCCAAATTGAGCCGAAATTCCACAGAAACGGGGTTTACTCTCCCTCGCAGACAAAGAGACATCGCACATTGCTAGCCTAAATCATAAAAATGATCATCATCGATCATCAAGAAGTGCCAATTACTCTAAGCTAGTAAATATATGAGCTTAGATTCATGTCTCATAACCACTAGCCTAACTTAAATATTTACGAACAAATTGTAGATCTCCACTGGAAAATTATCACAAGAGATTCAATCAAACAAGTCCAAGAATTAACCGACGAAGTAAACGCAAGCGTTTCATACCACTTGTTTTACTAAGTCGTTTAATTAGATTTCTCATACGAGTGAGATAAAGGTTTGTATATGCTAGTAGATTGGAAAACGGTTTAAGAAACGAGCTTTGTAATAAAATAGTGTTGAAATCGTTTTGATGAAAGAGTTTTGATATTTACTACTAGTATTGAAACCTTCGCGTTTTAAAGTGACAAAGCACAAAAATGATTGTAGAAACAATCAATCACCAAAATTTCACGTTCGAAGACGTGAATAGAATCCAAAGAAATCGATACTGAATCTATCAAAATGTATGTTCACAAAAATCCCGAAGAAAATGCCATCAAAGTGGATAATAAATGATAACAACAAATCGGGGAATCAACATGAATCGATTAAATTTGGAAACCAAGCAAAAGTAGGCAAAAATAGGCATAATAGGCAAATAGGAGCAGGTCAGTCGACAGGCTCACTGAGTTCAGTCGACTGAACACGGTCCCGGAAAACCTACGGGATGCAGGTCAGTCGACTGGACCAGAGCCAGAGAAGTGTTCTGGTAGCAGGTCAGTCGATTGGACCGGAATTCCAGTCGACTGGAACATGTTTCCTGCACTTCCAAGCCTATCTAAATAAAGGCCAATCCCTTCCAAATTGCAATCGGCCAAGGAACGGCACTAGGAGTTTACACAAATTAGTTTCCTAGCCCTATAGGCTCCTCGATGCATCGCCAAAAGCATGATCAAACACCAAAGCTATGACTTTTAAAGGTTTGACTTCAAAACACCAAAAATTGGAATATTCACAAAACCAACCCAAATCAAAGCAAATGCACATGAATAAGAGTTAGGAATTCATACATAACCATCAAAGATAATCATAGACTTAGATGTGAGATAAAAATCTCACCTTTAAACCCAAAACTATGAAGAAGAAGCTATAGAGCAATGGCAAGAACAATCAGACTTCAATTCCAACCCAACAAGCTTGAATCTAAGCTTAAAAGAGCAACTTTTCCTAAGTTTGGTTTAGGAATTTCTGAAATAGAAAGGAGAATGAGTTGGAGAAGAAGAAGAGAAGGCTTACCAAAGCTTCTTCTATGGATTTGGAGTTAAAGCTTGGATTTTGCAAAGATAATTAGGGCTTGGAGTTTTAATTTATCATTCTTCTCTCCATTATTGCTAAAGCTTGAGTATTAGGAAAATTATGAAGGAATGGGGAGAAGAGGTAGTGGAGCTTGGGTCTAATGGGCTGAAACCAAACCAAAGCTCTAAGTGAAAAAGTAGCAAAATTTCTCTAACTCCAAACATATCGAAGTTTATACTCAAAAAGTTCGCAAACGTCATTTTGAACTCAATAGGGGTGGTCTCGAGTCCTAATTCTACTGTTTGCAAAATGTAGCTTTTCGGACAATAATCCGACTAATGATGAATTATTTTAAATAAAATATTTAAATCGTAAAATATGCGGGTTGTTACAGTTTCCAAGAAATAGCCAAGGCTAAGGAACTTCCTTTCCAAATGGGTACGCCTCAGGAGGGACGCCCCGAGAACCTAAGCGGATCTCTGCTAACACAAGGTCGGGTTACCTCTGCAACTAGTTAACTAACTGCCATGAGTATGTCATCCCCCGGTCGTAACCGACTTAATCCGGGGACCCAACAACAACTAACAACCACATAAATTAAATATCTGAACTCCATACCAGAATACCACTTTTTATCAATAAGGAAATGCATATACCCTAAGGGGCGTGGCCCCTATAACCTTGTTGCATCCTTCCTGTTTCGAGCATTTCCGAGGTGTGAGGTTCGATGAAGTCTCGTCTGTAACGACCCGATTTTTCAATGCTCGAAAATTGACATCAATACGTCCACTGTATCAAACGTCAAAAATCGAGTGTCGAATAACCGAACCGTTAAGGTTAAAGAAGAAAAAGATAGAAGAAGAACAGAAACAATATCAGAATCTCACCATCGCAACGGAACAATATATAATAGATAAATGAATAATCTTTAAATGAAAGAACTATATCATTTTATACATTACACTATCAGAGCCAATATACAACATAACAGCGGAATAATAACATAACATACGTGATATGACTCGCTATTCAGCTTGTCTCCTGATCTCCATAGCATACTTCCTGACTTCGTTGCAGAACAACTGATAACCTAACTCTAGGTTGCCTATGTGGAAAATTATGGGAACCCAAAATTTAGAAAGGGAACAATAAATTCCAGGTCAGTCATGCGACTGGTGTGAGATCTTAAAACGGTTATTTGCACAAAAGAAATAAAAAGAAATCCGGTTATGATTTTTGGAAAATGAAACTACCATAAGGCCTCTCGGGGCACACACAATGCAATTACACACTTGGGGAGATTTATCCTTATAGTAGTCAAACATGCATGATACGCGAAAATCCTTTTGATATTATCATTAGTGCATGATACGGAAAACATTTTGAAAGTATAATATTAACATTAGCCAACATAGATACCATTATATTATGCATACTATATCTACCATTTAAGAATGGCAGGTTATACAACTGCAATCGTAAAGGGCTCATAGTGGGTGATTGGATTTTCAAAACATGGTCAAGGCTAAGGAACTTCCTTACCGAATGGGTATGCCTCTAGAGGGACGCACCGAGATCCTAACCGAATATCTGCCAATACAAGGCCGGGTTGCCTCTATAACTAGGTAAGTAGCTGTCACGGGTATGCCATCCCCCAGTCTAGACCGACCTTTACCGAGGCGCCTCAACAACCAACAACCACATAAGTAAATAATCTAGGGTCCATACCAGAATACCACTTTCTATTTTTTTTCCACACAAGGTAAATATCTGGGCTCCATACCAGATACCACTTTTTATCCAGAAGGAAATGCACATAACCTGAGGGGCGCGACCCCCATAACCTTGCTGCTTCTTTTCCTGTTTCAACCATTTCCGAGGTGTGAGGTTCGACGAAGTCTCAACCACAAAGAAATGCTTTTCACAAAGGCCATGCTTCGATCAACCAATGATCAACACTTAGCATATCACTAATAACCATCAACTACATAACCTCTGAGCTCATACGTCTCAAAGAAGGGTGTTAAGCAAAGAGAATAAATTCTCCGCCACCAACAAAAATGTATTTGATAGAAACCAGCTTTATATCTCAAAGTGTAATTTCAGACATACATCCATACAAGTCCATTCTGGGTCTGAATGGAACCGAAGGCACTTCTTCCAATTAAGGAAAGAAGTCCTTGCAAATCCGGATATTCCCTAATCACGTCCGGACTCCCCATCACATAGTGTGATATAAATCTCTATACCGGATCAACTCGGTGCAGAGATATTCGATAGGTAATCCTTTCGTTTTCGAAAATACCCGGTCTTCAACCACCGTTTTCAAATGCAATCCCATTCCATCGTATTATTATATGGAATGGATTCTATGACTTAATGTCCTCTCCCGGCTCAACCGAATAATGAGCGCTTATCTTAAAAAAATTCAAGTGTTGTTTTAAAGGCCAATACTGATAGTCGGTTATTTAACTATCAAACAACATTCACAACAACCATCAAGCCTTAATATTTTTTCAAATTGTTTATTTCAAAATATCTTCGCAAGATATAAATTTTCTACACTTCAACCCCTTTTGAAAACATTTTTCAAATCACTTTCCTTTAGCGGAATAAATCTCTAAACGTTATTTATTTCCGCTGAAAATTTGCCAAGACTAAATGCTTTGGATTTTAAAATAATTTAAATCACTTTATCTTAAAGTATATACCTTAAAATACTTAAAATAAAAAATATTTAAAACGCTTTATCTAAAATACCAGTTGTGAAATTTAATAATAATTTTTCTTGGAAACTTAAGCCAAACAAATTTATAAAAATAAAAGCAATTGAATTCAATATAAGTTTTCCAAATAAAACTTTAGCCAAACTATATTTAAAATAAAATGCTTTATAAAATATGAATACTAATAATTATTATTTTTCAAATTATAATACCAATTAGCCTTTTAAAATTATTACTCACATGACTAATTGAAAAAATATTTACCTTTAAAATTTTAAACTACTTAAATACATAATTTCTCAAAGAATCATCCTTTTAAAACAACTTTAAAAACTTTTAACTTTTACTTAAAAGTCTGCTTGAAATTGTACTTGGCTTATCAGGGAAAAACACTTTACTTTTACACCTTTAAAAATAAACCACTATTTATTTTTAAAACAAATTACCCATTCCTTTATAAATTCCCATCGTGAATTTATATTTCCAAATACCCATTGATATACAATTTTCAAATTGATTTCCAAAATTTACTTTCAAACACCAAATCAAATTTCAAATTGATTTCCAAAATTTATTTCAAAACCCATTATCCAATATTCACACCTATTTTTATGATTAAAATTTCATTTAAATCAGAAAAAACGATTTCATACCAGATTTCAAAATTTCCCTCTTTTATTTCTCCTAAACCATTTAAAATCTGAATTTTTAAATAAATTTTTAAACTTTTAAACAATATTACTTAAAATCCTTTCATTACCATTTATTAAAATCTTTTCCCCATACTTTGAATTTATTTGATAGGATTTCAAAAACCAACTTTTATCATTTTCCAACTTCTTACTTTTAATTTATCCAATTTTCAAAAATTATTTTACTTCAAATTACCTATTTTAATTTTCTTCCAAAATTCCAAACTTTTATATTATGGTATTTTAAAATACTAAAATATATTCGGCCAAACCATAGCCTTCAATAATTCCAATTACCGATATAATTAATCATAGATTATCAATAAATCATATCACAACATATGAAATAAATTCGAACAATTTGAGGAATCCAGTTCGATCCCTCCAACATTTTTCCCTGCATCCACAGATGTTAGTACCACAATTAAATACCAATCCCGCTTCAAGGGGAGATATCGTAGTATAAGGGTCATCCGCTATTATGCGGGGTGCAATAGGGTCTCATCCGCTATGTAATGCGATAGATCAATCACTCCAATACATATATACCACTATATATAATATCACCCAATAGATAAATTATCAAATTCATCCGAGCGCATCCAACAATTTAAATTTATTTAAATGAGTGAGAAGATCTCACCTTTGCTTTTGTTTCGCAATCCATTTCCCTTCCATCTTGTTTTCACGATTTTTAAACCTTGTATAAGTATTTATACAGATTTATTAATATTTAAACTAATCGATTAACTAATTTCCATTTAAGAATTTTAAATTAAGCTAATAAAATTTTAAATTTAACTAATGATTTAATTCAGACAAAAATTAAATTCTAAACTAATTTCTCTTTAGAGATCTCTTAGTAACTGTGAAAATTAATTAGGTTAACTAAATAATTAAATCACCATAATCCGTCTTTAAAGTGAACAAGTAAAATAAAAATGTGTATATTTATTTTCCTTTGAAATCGCATACATTAAAAAATGATTTATATAAATTTTCAATTAATCAAATTTTTGATAAATTTCCCAAATCTATATTTTTAAACTTTCCTATTATTTATTTCCTGATTACCTATATAAATAGATTTTAGAAATTAACAGTACTCAAATTATGTATATATCTATATATATTTTATTTTTATTATTATTATTCAACAACTTACTCTACTTTAAGAATAAATTATCAAATCTAGATTGAAAATAAATGCGTATACATCTCGATAAGGGTTTCGAACCCAAGAATGCTCAACCTGTCCAGCATAGCAGCCATCGACGCCGCTTCCTCACCCTGTCACGCCTACCGACGAACCCGCCTGCGCCGACCATCGTCTAACTCACGACCTAACCCAAACCAGCTTGTTTCCTTCGTAATTCCTCACGATTTCAGACCCAAGCTGCAAGACTTGTGCTGACTAGGTCTAAAGGATAAGTGAGGACGCAGTTGTTATTCCAGACAATCCACCACCTAACAACCTTACATCAACATCAGCACCCATGTATTTTTCACTTATCTAAAATTAACATAATTTCCAAGAAGGTTTTATATTGCTCGAAGGCATAGAAGCTGATAGAAGATTAAGGTAGTCATGAAAAGTTGTAACCAAATTTCTTCTCCAGAAAGCTTCAAATCCTTCTGCGGTGATAATTGGTGATGCTTCACAGTATATACTAGCCTTCTTTAGAGTGGTAAAATCAGATTGCATGCCTTATACCTTGACATCAAGTTGTATGTCACCATTTCTGAAGCCTTCCTTGCTCAAAAAAATTATATATCATTCAACTTCAAACTGTAACCTAGGATTGTCGGCGCCATCGCTTAAGGGATTTCAAACAATGATTGCGGACTCCGATTTGATTGCCAACTTTGATAAGGAGGAGAGCAATCGCATTCAAGAGAGATGTAGGTTGCCTAGGGACTGAGTCGATTTGAGGTGGATGGCTGTCGAATTCAATTTAAGGAGGGGTGCTATTGCATTATGTTTTGATGAATTAAGATCAATGTAGTTCAAGCCCTTAACGCGCACGAGATCCACGATGTCGTCGTTCGACACGATTCTTCGCCGTCGTCGCCAGGCGAATGTGCCTGCGGGCACCTTTTCCTTCATTGTCGCGCTCGCTTGGAGTTCGATTCAATTTCGAATGAATGATGGAAGATGCCACTTTTTTATAAAACTGGTATCGATTATGTTTTGAAAGAGGAAAGGGAAAGCTCGGTTTGATTTATTCGATTTTGATTTCAAATGAAGCAGAGAAATTTTGTTTTTCTTCGTTCGTATATTTTTTATTTAAGAGAAAGGCAACGCACGTTAAACTAACGAACACACGTTCTGAAATTTTTTCGACATATTTGTGCTTGCAATAGTGTTGCAAAGAAATTATATTATATATATATATACACAAATATTTTTGAATTTAAATTCAATTTTAATTCATCTTAAATTTGCAACAAAAATCTCTACCTCATATCGAGGCATGCCGCTAGGCATTCATAAGGTTATACCCCTATTTTAAACGCAATGGAAAAGGTTTTGAGTCCAATTTCGATCGTATGGAGAAATAGCTTTTTGAACCTTATTATTATACTAAATTTTCGAAATAGATTATAGCTTGTTTTCTTATCATACGATCACACGACAACTCCAAATGCTATGAAAATTGAAATCCGATAATAATACAATATTAAAGATCTATAGAACTGGTTTCGTCGAATTCTGAGACAGTGCCTCGGAAGGCTATTGTTAAATGTTGATTTAAACAATATAAATTTAAAACTGAACAAATCACTTTCAAATTAAATTTTAAAAGTAATATTACCTTCAGTATAATCAATATGAATTTTTTAAGCCATTAAATATTTTTAACCAGCATAAAATTTCAGATTTAACAATTTACCCAATTTCCAGTTGTCAAATCCAATAATTAATTATCCAAAAAATAGTGATATTTGAAATTCATGTTAAATTAACTTCCAAATATTTAAAATCAATTAAATATTTCAATTGCAAATGTTAAAAATTTCCGAGTCGTCACATTGTCCTACAAAACTAGGCTTTTCACAAAAGTCATGCTTCGATCAATCAATGATTAGCACTTAGCATGCAACATACCAACTTGTCCATATATCACTAGTAACCATCAACTACATAACCTCTGAGCTCGTACGTATCAGAAAAGGGTGTTAAGCTAAGAGAATAAATTTTCCACCACCAAACAGAAATGTATTTGATAGATTATAGCTTTACATCTCAAAGTGTAACAGCAGACATACATCCATAAAAGTCCATCCTGGGTTTGAATGGAACCGAAGGCACTTCGACCAATTAAGGAAGAAGCCTGTGACGACCCGGAATTTTCGAGCATTTAAATTGGAATATTTAATTGACTTTAAATGTTCAATAGAGTAATTTTAACTTGATTTACGAATATCAAAATTTATTTGATAATTTAATTATTGAATTAAATAATTTGAATTGGGATAAGATATGAAATCTGAGACTTTAAGTCTGTTTAAAAAAAAAATTAATTTGAAGGCTTATAAAATTTATAGTGATGATAGTGAAGATAGTAAAAATGTTAGAATTGAATTTGACAGTTGTTTGTTCAGTCTTGAAATTTAAATCGTTTAAATTGAATTTAAAAATAGACTTCCGAGGCGCAGTCTCGGAATTCGACGAAACCAGTTCCATTGGATCCGTAATATTGAATTATTATCGGATTTCAAATTTCGTATTGATCGGAGTTGTTGTATGAGTGTACGGTGTATAAACGCTTAATAATTATTTGAGACGGTTTAAATTTTAATTTGAATAGAAAGGATATGTGTTGACCAGTCAACCCTCATCTTACTGTAGCTAGATATTTTTTTTTCAAACATGCTTCCTTTGCCTTCTCGAACACACTTCCTCATTCTTTCAAAAAGAAAATCAAGATGCTTCATTTTCGTTCGAAAAAAAAATCAGAAAAAAATTTATCATGGCCGAAGCCTAAAATCAAATCCATCATAAAAAAAAAAGGAATCGAGACTTCTGCTTTCAAATTTCTAGACCCAGTTTTCACCCAAATCGAATTTCGTCCTCCCATCCTCTCACTTTAGATCGAAAATTTAATTGTCGAGTTCGTTTGAACGCGAGGGGAGATGGTGGACGTTCGAGTCTATGGATTTCTTTGAGCAATAGGGGTTGCGATATGATGTTCGATGTCGAACTCGAAGTTCGTAGTATGGATGGATGGCGGCACTTGTCTTGGGGATCGGCAGTGGAAAGGTCGATCTGTCTTTGGGTTAGGGTTTGGGATCTTCGTGGTTATAGGGGGCGATTGGGAAAGTGGAAGGCGTAGGCAAGTTGGTGGCATCGATGTAGGCGCGCGTGTGAGGCGGCCCGCGATCCGATTGAGGGGTGGTGGTACTCGCGGTGTTCGGAGGCTACACAACTTCTGGGAGGAGCTCGAAGTAGAGCTTGAGTTCGGCGAACAGTGAAGCCTGGCTGGTTTCGAGCGTGTCGTATCAGTGAGGTACTTTCTTTGATTTGAGATATACGTGTTAAAAAAATGAATGTAAACGAACAGCAGAAAATATACGCAGTAGGATATATCTATGCAGATTCTAAGTTTGTGTATATATATATATATATATACAGAAATTAACAGAACAAAAATAAATATACATCTTAAATTTACTTGATTGTTTTTAAAGTAGTGCATTCAGGAGTTTAGCTTAATTAATTATTTTTGTAACGTAAAATTTTATTTATTATGAGGAAAATTAGATGATAGAATATTCTGGCTAATTTAAATCTATCTAATAGGAAAATGATCAATAGACTTGTTCAAATTATAGGTGTTAATTAATTAAATTTATTGAAAGGAAATTGATTGTTCGATAAATCATATGAATTGTTTATTCTAGGTCAAAAAAAGTGGAAAACCAAGGCAATAAAGAAGTGGATTACAAATAAAATCAAAGGTGAGTTAATCTCACTCAGTTTAAATTTTAAATGATAAAATTTAAATAATTGTTTGGATGGTTGAATTGGCCGATGTGATATAGTTTGATATTTTGTAATTTGGTGTACTATATTGTGCTAACGTCTGTGGATGCAGGGAAACAGGTTGGAGGGATCCAACTGGATCCCTCAACATTTATTTAAATTATTTAATTTTCTCTGCTGTGAATATTGACATTCTATAATGAGTTATATTGGAATATTGAATGTTATGGTTGATCGAATATATTTGTGGTATAATGAATTACCAAAATTTTATGGATTGGATTTTGGAAAGAAAATAAAAGAAATGAATTTGTAAGTAAAGTAATTATAGGAAATTTGAATAAATTAAGAGTGAATTGAGAAAAATAGAAGTAATATGAAAATAATAATAAATGACTTCGAGAATGAAGAGAAAGAATTTTGAATAAAATGAAATTGATGAATTGTAAACTTAAGTTATATCAATAAAAGAATAGAGAATTATTTTAAAATTTAAAGTTTAAATGTATTTAAAGAATAAAGAAGTAACTTGAGAAATCTAAGAATTGGTATTTTCAGTTAAAAGTAATTTAACTCATAATTAAGGAAATAAAATCTAAAATTAATAGATTTTGAAATAGAAAGGAAGAAAATTGGAATTCAATTTGGAAATTGATTCAAGTGATATAAATTAGAATTTCAAGAAGAATGTGAAGGGAAGTATATTTCCCTGGATAGCCAAGTACCTTTTTTTTAAAAGAAAATTTAAATATAAGTTAAAAGTTTAATGTGGTTTTAAAAAAAAACATATTTTAGGAATTTTATTATTTCTGAATGTTTAAAATTCATAAGTAAATATGTACAAATCTATTATTGTAATAACTATTTAAATGTGACTTAGTATTTTATTTTTAAGAGTGAAAACCTAGTTTTATATTTTATAAAGTAACTTTATTTTCAAAAATCATATAGTATGTATTTTTAGTAAATTATTGAAGTAGTTTTTAAAATGAATGTTTTAAAATAAATTTCAAAGTAAAGTGTTTTTAAATTATTTTAAAAATCATAAGTTTTGTGCTTGGCGATTTCAGTGGAAATAGAAACTATTTGGGAAATTGATTCTGAGAAAGGAAGATAGTTTTAAAACTGTTTTCAAAAAGGTTTGAAAAGTGGAAATATATCTTGTGAAGATATTTTGAGGGTAATAAATAATTTGGGAAATTATTTATTGTTGGATGGTTGATTGTGAATATTAATTGATAGTTAAATAACCGACTATCAATATTCGCCAACTGCGTTGATCGTTTCGAAGAGTCCGAGATCGAGATTTATTTCTCGAAAACCACTTCGATCCGGTTTGTACGTTTCGTGCGAAAAACGTGTTCGGAGTCGAAGATGGAGCAGTGAAGTGCAAGGGCTAGTCGCTACTAATCCTGAGGATATTTCCAAAATGGATGTAGTAGGGTAGTGCCTTCGGTTCCGTTCGAACCCGGGACGGACTTGTATGGACGAATGCTTGCGAAACATCGTCAGGTGGACGATGGGCATTCTAAGTGAAAACATTCTAAAGGTAACGCTTAGCCTCAAGCCTCATCAAATGGGAATGACTGAAAATCAGGGGATATGCAGCAAGGTTAGGTGGGTCATGGCCAAGCAGGACAAGATAATTCCCCTGTCTAGATGTCCCTTATATATTTCGGCTTAGTGGGTGGTTGGTCGCGCCAACCACGGGGTTTATCTTGTTCGGGACTGTTCAATAAGAAATGGTTCCGGCCTTGTGTTGCAGGGGATGAAGGGAGTAGTCCTCGGTACTGTGATCTAGACCACGTACTGTGACAGGTGGTACCCCAGTGCCTAGTCATTGTTGGAAATCCATTTTCCCTACGAGCCTTGTACGAGTTTTGTTTGTATTACCCACTCTATGGCTAGTAGCTGGAATTTTATCATGTAACAATTTCGGCTATTTTATAAGTATTTGTATATAGACCCTATTATAATATCAGAGGATTTCTATAAAAATTGTTTTAGCTATCGTAAGGTAAAAACCCGACATGTTTATTTGTGGCGTGGTCTTACGAGATGCTTTTGTTTTCAAAGGATTTTTGAAACTTTAATAATAAATTGGGTGTGATTTTATCACGCTGGTATTCCAGACTGACTCGGGTGTTATTTAACTATAATGCTCGGGTCAGACCGAGTATTATAGGATACAAGATATGATGCTGTGGAGCTCAGGAGACGAGCTGGATGACGATACGTATAGTCGTACTTGTTATATATATATTCCGCTGTTTGAGTTGTTGTATATTCATTGTATGTTATTTATGTGAGCTGTGACTGATGTACTCTGATGATGTAATATATGTAAACAGATATATTTGATTTTGAGTAAAGATTATTTACTACCTATTATAGTTTATCCCGCTGCGATGGTTAGATTCTGATGTTGATTTTGTTTTCTCCTCTTCTACCTCTTCTTCTTAAACCCAAATGGTTCATATTTCTGTGCAACTTGAGTTGATTGTTGTATAATAGTATTGACTCAAGGGGTACGGATTTGCGAGTTGTTACAGTTGGTATCAGAGCACAGGTTGGTGATAACCTTGGCTCTGGTGGGAATTACTCATTTAAAATAGAGGCCGTAGTACTCTATAATGAGTTTGAGCGTATTAATAAATATGAGCGCGTATTTGTTGGTGAATATAAATTGTTTTAATATTGTGTTGATCGGTTTATTGAGTGGCATATGAACTTTCGTCGGCACAGTCTGGACAACTGTATCGAAAGGGTTTCTAAACACTTGAATAGAACAATCGACACGGTATTGTTTTCAATATGGGTAAATGAAATAATTTTACCCAAAAAAAATATTTTTGATATGAAGAAGGTTTTTGGTAAACTATATAGCTATTATATGGTTGCTTGGATGTTAGGAATGATAATATTAAATTATTATCATTGTTAAGTGAAAATTTAACTAGAAATTGAAGTATAACTAAAGTTAAGGGAATAAATTATTATAAATTGAAATTTATAAATATAAATTATGAATGTAATTTATCAATTGAAATAACATTACATGAGAATTTGTATAAGCATGGACTATACAAATGAATTATAGTTAAAGCTGATTTAAGCAGGACTTGGAAATTTAAATCCCGGGGATTTGGAAGTATTTTTAAAGATAAATGATGGCATCATTGTTTTGGAGATATTTCTGAATAGAAATTTGTTTTGAATGGATTTTGAAAGTGATATAGCATTGAAATCACTTGAATTATTGGAAAATAATTCTGATGATGACGGCCGTATGATCAGTATTCATTTTCGAATTTCTAAGTGACGGATTGCTACTAAATTGATTTGTTCTAAAAGCAAGTTATTTTTGAAAGTCTCAAAAGAAATTTGTTGGGAATAAAACCAGGATTGGTTTAAATTTTGAGAAATGTGATTATGAGATGTTGGGGATTTCTAAATAATTTGAAACCAAAGCCAGGTGTTAAAAAAAAATCCTGATGAGATAAATTGTAAGCTTATAAATTGAGTTGATTTTAAATCAGGGAAATATAAGCTTTGGATGTTGGGATTTAAATTTAAAGGGAAAAGTTAAAAATGGAATTTAACTTGAATTGGAAAATAAAAATTTAACTGAATTGAAATTAATTGGATAAGCTGAAATTAATATCCGGTTGTATACAAATTAAGTTGAAATCGAATTGGGTTAAATAAAACTGAATTAAAATAAAATTGAATTGAATGAGAATTCAATTGAATTAATGAATGCAATTAAATCCTTGCCTGAACAAATGGAAAATAAATTGGATAGGAATGAATTGAAATAAATAAATCAGAATAACTTATAAGGGAATTGAAAGTCCATAGAATGAAATATGCTTGGGCTATAAATAAATAGAAGGCTTGGGTTAAAAAAAAAGATAAATATATTCAAGCCTATAATCAATGGAATTGTATAAAATAATAAGTTGTGACTTATTAAATTGAAAATGGAATACAATGCCCAAAATCAATATTTTGATAAATTGAAAAAAAAATGAGGATCCAAACTTGAAGTATAAAATAAATATTGAACTTAAGAAAATTAAATGGAGTGATATTTTGAATAAATTTCAAGTGTTGATTATGAATAAGGGGAGAACTAATTGGATAATAAATTAGTTAATGGAATTGAATTATAAGTTTATGATAAAGTTTGGAAATAAACTCAAGCTATAAATTAAAATGGATTCAAATTATTGATGAAGTGAAAGAAATTGAGAATGAATCTGAATTGTGAGTTAATAAATTGGATGGTAAATAAAAGGGTGAATAATAGAATCAGAACTTGAGTTATTAATTAAAATTAGATTTGAAGTGTAAACAAAGTAAATATAATTAAGGAAGTATAGAATAAAAATGAATTGGATTAAAATACTAATGGTATGAATTGCAAAAAAAAAAAATTGGAAATGGCCATGTAATAAATTGGATGAACTGAATCTGAAAGGTAAATTTGATAATAACAAATCAAGTGAAATTGTAAATTTTAAAATGAGATTTAACTGAAATAGAATCAAGTTAAATTGAATGGAAGAGAAAGATTTACATGAAATGAAATGAGCTTAAGTATAAAATTGGAGTGACTAAACTTAAGCTAAAAAGTGGAAAAGAGTTGAATTTAATTCAACTAAAAATTAAGTTTAATAATTGTGGATTGGATTTAAATCAAGTAAAAATAAATTGTAATCGAAATAAAATTCGGTGAGTTATAAATAATATGGAATGAAATTCTAGAATGAATAATTGTCAACCATTGAAAATCATCAAGGGATTGAAATAACTTCAGACAATAAGGAAAATAGAATGTTTTGAGTTTATTAGAATGGTTTAAGTGAATGTGGATAAACTAATTATATTGAATAAATAAATGACGAAATAAATAAGTATCAAATGAAATGTGGTTTAAATAAGTTGTGAAATGGTTATGGAATGAAATAGCTTGGATTGTTTCCGAGCTAAATAAAATAGTTTGGAATAAACTAACGTGGAATGAAATGTAAATAATGGATTGTGAATGAAATTTAAATGGAATGGGTCGGGCTAAATAAATGATTGTGAATGAATTAAAATAAAAAGGAAATTAATTGGTAATGGAGATGGCGCCTAAGTTGTTAATGGTTTTGAATGAACTAATTTGGTTAATAAAATTGAAATGCAATGAAACTGAGAATATATGGATTGTGGATAAATGTAAAAATGGAATAGAATTAAGCGTAAGTTGAGTTGGAGTCAATTGAATTTGATTATTAAACTCAAGTGCTTATTTATTCACATAAATCTCGTCAAATTGCAAAGAATAAATTATCATTTGGTGTAAATAGAAGTAATTAAAAAATTTATGAGTTGATAGTAGTAAAATAAATTGATTTTGGAAGCAATTGAATTAAATATGAGTTCAGTTTGCTTAGGAATAAATTGAAGGTAAGCTATTGTGTTTTAAACCATTCGAATTTGATAAAGATGTATACGAATGGATTGAAAACCATTCGAATTAAATGAAAATGGTTATAAATAAATTGAAACAGTTAAGTTGGCATGGAAACTATATTAATTGCTTACGGAAAAATGTTTGGTATGAGATTCTGTTAGAATTCATATGTTTCAACTAGTGTGAATAAGTGAAATATAGTTAAACTGCATATATTCGGCACTTACATGTTTAAATTGAGTAAGTACATGTACCTGGAAGCCGTGTGGCTGGATTTGGTAGTGCTATTTGCTAAAAATAATAAGCCGCTTGCTTAAAATGCTAAATAAGGTACGCCTACGCAATTAAAATAGGAAATATGAACTGTTTTTGGTTTTTCCGACCGTGTGGGTCGATGTATATATATTTATCTCTTTTGTCAAATTGCAAAAGCTCCTCCGTACAAAGGGGACTCTGCCAAAAAATTTCAGAAATTTTGGGAGTTAGAAAATTTTGGAAAATTTTGGAAAATTTTGTTAACGACAAAACTATTTAGAACTGGAAACTAAAATAAGTTAGTAAATGAAACTAATTAAAGTAATGACTTAAATTAGTTATAAATGAAGGGTAAAATTTAAAAGTTCAAAGTTGAAAATAAATGAAATACATATGTAATGTGGAAATCGATTTGAATAGAAATAGGTATAAACTAAAAATGGTAAAGAGAAATAAAGATAAGAAACATATAAAATGCTTATGCTAAACTTAAAAAGGAATGGTGAAGTCTTAATTGGAAATTGATAATACAAATATAATTTAAGATAATATTGAAATGAATAGATATTGGCATTTTGTGAGGAAGTCGATAAAATGTTTTGGGAATATTGTGATTGGATAATGGTGCTAAACAGGATATGCAGGTATATAAAAAAGAAAAGGAAATTTGATTTGGTTCCAAGAGATAAATTTGGAATGCTCGACAAAAAGGTATGTATTTAATTTGGTATGAAATTTGATTGGGATTTGGATTTGGATTTGGATTGAGCCACTTGGCTTTTTGTTTTCTTTTTGGATTTGGGAGGCCGTAGAGCCATATTGTAGTTGTACCGAGTCAGCCGCGCAAAGGAAACGCTGGCGAAATTTTTCGGGAATTTAGGGAGTTAGAAAAATTTTGAGAAAATTTTGATAATTCAAAATTGGTTTTAAGATTAAAACTGGAAGGGTTGAGCAAATAGATTGTTGCAAACTAGGGAAAGGTTTGGAAAGTTAATAAGAATGATAATGGTCTTTTATAAAAGATAGTTGGTAAGTTGTTGAATTGTTAGAAGCTGTTTGGTTTTGGAAAGGTAACGGGTTTTGGGGCCATTCTTCCTAACTAGTAATTTCGGAGACGAAATTCTTTTAAGGGGGGAGAAATGTGACGACCCGGAATTTTCGAGCATTTAAATTGGAATATTTAATTGACTTTAAATGTTCAATAGAGTAATTTTAACCTGATTTACGAATATCAAAATTTATTTGATAATTTAATTATTGAATTAAATAATTTGAATTGGGATAAGATATGAAATCTGAGACTTTAAGTCTGTTTAAAAAAAAATTAATTTGAAGGCTTATAAAATTTATAGTGATGATAGTGAAGATAGTAAAAATGTTAGAATTGAATTTGAAAGTTGTTTGTTCAGTCTTGAAATTTAAATCGTTTAAATTGAATTTAAAAATAGACTTCCGAGGCGCAGTCTCGGAATTCGACGAAACCAGTTCCATTGGATCCGTAATATTGAATTATTATCGGATTTCAAATTTCGTATTGATCGGAGTTGTTGTATGACTGTACGGTGTATAAACGCTTAATAATTATTTGAGACAGTTTAAATTTTAATTTGAATAGAAAGGATATGTGTTGACCAGTCAACCCTCATCTTACTGTAGCTAGATATTTTTTTTTCAAACATGCTTCCTTTGCGTTCTCGAACACACTTCCTCATTCTTTCAAAAAGAAAATCGAGATGTTTCATTTTCGTTCGAAAAAAAAATCAGAAAAAAAATTTATCATGGCCGAAGCCTAAAATCAAATCCATCATAAAAAAAGGGAATCGAGACTTCTGCTTTCAAATTTCTAGACCCAGTTTTCACCCAAATCGAATTTCGTCCTCCCCTCCTCTCACTTTAGATCGAAAATTTAATTGTCGAGTTCGTTTGAACGCGAGGGGAGATGGTGGACGTTCGAGTCTATGGATTTCTTTGAGCAATAGGGGTTGCGATATGATGTTCGATGTCGAACTCGAAGTTCGTAGTATGGATGGATGGCGGCACTTGTCTTGGGGATCGGCAGTGGAAAGGTCGATCTGTCTTTGGGTTAGGGTTTGGGATCTTCGTGGTTATAGGGGGCGATTGGGAAAGTGGAAGGCGTAGGCAAGTTGGTGGCATCGATGTAGGCGCGCGTGTGAGGCGGCCCGCGATCCGATTGAGGGGTGGTGGTACTCGCGGTGTTCGGAGGCTACACAACTTCTGGGAGGAGCTCGAAGTAGAGCTCGAGTTCGGCGAACAGTGAAGCCTGGCTGGTTTCGAGCGTGTCGTATCAGTGAGGTACTTTCTTTGATTTGAGATATACGTGTTAAAAAAAATGAATGTAAACGAACAGCAGAAAATATACGCAGTAGGATATATCTATGCAGATTCTAAGTTTGTGTGTATATATATATATATATACAGAAATTAACAGAACAAAAATAAATATACATCTTAAATTTACTTGATTGTTTTTAAAGTAGTGCATTCAGGAGTTTAGCTTAATTAATTATTTTTGTAACGTAAAATTTTATTTATTATGAGGAAAATTAGATGATAGAATATTCTGGCTAATTTAAATCTATCTAATAGGAAAATGATCAATAGACTGGTTCAAATTATAGGTGTTAATTAATTAAATTTATTGAAAGGAAATTGATTGTTCGATAAATCATATGAATTGTTTATTCTAGGTCAAAAAAAGGGGAAAACCAAGGCAATAAAGAAGTGGATTACAAATAAAATCAAAGGTGAGTTAATCTCACTCAGTTTAAATTTTAAATGATAAAATTTAAATAATTGTTTGGATGGTTGAATTGGCCGATGTGATATAGTTTGATATTTTGTAATTTGGTGTACTATATTGTGCTAACGTCTGTGGATGCAGGGAAACAGGTTGGAGGGATCCAACTGGATCCCTCAACATTTATTTAAATTATTTAATTTTCTCTGCTGTGAATATTGACATTCTATAATGAGTTATATTGGAATATTGAATGTTATGGTTGATCGAATATATTTGTGGTATAATGAATTACCAAAATTTTATGGATTGGATTTTGGAAAGAAAATAAAAGAAATGAATTTGAAAGTAAAGTAATTATAGGAAATTTGAATAAATCAAGAGTGAATTGAGAAAAATAGAAGTAATATGAAAATAATAATAAATGACTTCGAGAATGAAGAGAAAGAATTTTGAATAAAATGAAATTGATGAATTGTAAACTTAAGTTATATCAATAAAAGAATAGAGAATTATTTTAAAATTTAAAGTTTAAATGTATTTCAAGAATAAAGAAGTAACTTGAGAAATCTAAGAATTGGTATTTTCAGTTAAAAGTAATTTAACTCATAATTAAGGAAATAAAATCTAAAATTAATAGATTTTGAAATAGAAAGGAAGAAAATTGGAATTCAATTTGGAAACTGATTCAAGTGATATAAATTAGAATTTCAAGAAGAATGTGAAGGGAAGTATATTTCCCTGGATAGCCAAGTACGTTTTTTTTAAAAGAAAATTCAAATATAAGATAAAAGTTTAATGTGGTTTTAAAAAAAAACATATTTTAGGAATTTTATTATTTCTGAATGTTTAAAATTCATAAGTAAATATGTTTCAAATCTATTATTGTAATAACTATTTAAATGTGACTTAGTATTTTATTTTTAAGAGTGAAAACCTAGTTTTATATTTTATAAAGTAACTTTATTTTCAAAAATCATATAGTATGTATTTTTAGTAAATTATTGAAGTAGTTTTTAAAATGAATGTTTTAAAATAAATTTCAAAGTAAAGTGTTTTTAAATTATTTTAAAAATCTTAAGTTTTGTGCTTGGCGATTTCAGTGGAAATAGAAACTGTTTGGGAAATTGATTCTGAGAAAGGAAGATAATTTTAAAACTGTTTTCAAAAGGGTTTGAAAAGTGGAAATATATGTTGTGAAGATATTTTGAGGGTAATAAATAATTTGGGAAATTATTTATTGTTGGATGGTTGATTGTGAATATTAATTGATAGTTAAATAACCGACTATCAATATTGGCCAACTGCGTTGATCGTTTCGAAGAGTCCGGGATCGAGATTTATTTCTCGAAAACCACTTCGATCCGGTTTGTAGTTTCGTGCGAAAAACGTGTTCGGAGTCGAAGATGGAGCAGTGAAGTGCAAGGGCTAGTCGCTACTAATCCTGAGGATATTTCCAAAATGGATGTAGTAGGGTAGTGCCTTCGGTTCCGTTCGAACCCGGGACCGACTTGTATGGACGAATGCTTACGAAACATCGTCAGGTGGACGATGGGCATTCTAAGTGAAAACGTTCTAAAGGTAACGCTTAGCCTCAAGCCTCATCAAATGGGAATGACTGAAAATCAGGGGATATGCAGCAAGGTTAGGTGGGTTATGCCCAAGCAGGACAATATAATTCCCTTGTCTAGATGTCCCTTATATATTTCGGCTTAGTGGGTGGTTGGTCGCGCCAACCACGGGGTTTATCTTGTTCGGGACTGTCCAGTAAGGAATGGTTCCGGCCTTGTGTTGCAGGGGATGAAGGAAGTAGTCCTCGGTACTGTGATCTAGACCACGTACTGTGACAGGTGGTACCCCAGTGCCTAGTCATTGTTGGAAATCCATTTTTCCTACGAGCCTTGTACGAGTTTTGTTTGTATTACCCACTCTGTGGCTAGTAGCTGGAATTTAATCATGTAACAATTTCGGCTATTTTATAAGTATTTGTATATAGACCCTATTATAATATCAGAGGATTTCTATAAAAATTGTTTTAGCTATCGTAAGGTAAAAACCCGACATGTTTATTTGTGGCGTGGTCTTACGAGATGCTTTTGTTTTCAAAGGATTTTTGAAACTTTAATAATAAATTGGGTGTGATTTTATCACGCTGGTATTCCAGACTGACTCGGGTGTTATTTAACTATAATGCTCGGGTCAGACCGAGTATTATAGGATACAGGATATGATGCTGTGGAGGTCAGGAGACGAGCTGGATGACGATACGTATAGTCGTACTTGTTATATATATATTCCGCTGTTTGAGTTGTTGTATATTCATTGTATGTTATTGATGTAAGCTGTGACTGATGTACTCTGATGATGTAATATATGTAAACAGATATATTTGATTTTGAGTAAAGATTATTTACTACCTATTATAGTTTATCCCGCTGCGATGGTTAGATTCTGATGTTGATTTTGTTTTCTCCTCTTCTACCTCTTCTTCTTAAACCCAAATGGTTCTTATTTCTGTGCAACTTGAGTTGATTGTTGTAGAATAGTATTGACTCAAGGGGTACGGATTTGCGGGTCGTTACAAAGCCCTTGCCAATCCGGATATCCACAATCCTGACCGGACTCCCCATTACATAGGAAAATCTCTATACTGGAGCAACTCGGTGTAGAGACAATCAATAAGTAATCCTTTCATTCTCGAAAATACCCGGTCTTCAACCACCGTCTTCAAATGCCATCCCATTTCGTTGCATCATTATTCGAAATGGGTTTTATAACTCAATGTCCTCTCCCGGCTTAACCGAATAATGAGGCTTATTTTAAAAACATGTGGATACACATTTCACTTTTAATCTTTTAAACAAAAGATTCACTTCTATGATTCGATGTGGTTTTCGAATAACTATTTGGAATCCGACCCCCGGCCGCATTGAAATTCAAATGTCGTATAAAGGCCAAATTGTTTAAGTAAACAATCTTACTTCAATTCAGAAGTTCACATTCACACAGTAATTTATCAGATATATCACAGCTCAGTCCAAAGCAATTCATATTACAGAGTATCACATATCAGAGGTATCAAACAATCCAAGGCATTCAATATAATCCAATCATCTATAAGGAAGATTAATTAATCATGTAATTTATTCAAAATAAATTAGTTACTTATGAATTAATCACCTAATCCTACTTGATTAACATTAAGTAATTACAAATCATTTTAATTAATTATAATTAATTAATCACATAATTACTTTCATTAATTATCCTTAACTATTGATTAATTATCCTTAACTATTGATTAATTAATCATTAACTATTTATTAGTTAACCTTAATTATTCTTTAACAACTTATACTAAGTAATTATTTTTTAAGTCATTATTTTTAATTACTTTTATTAATTAATTAATCCTTAATTACTTAAGATCTTACTTAGTTAAAAGATAAACCATTTACTTTAATTAGTTACTTAATTATCATTAAAAATCTTTATTTAATAAACCTTGTAATTAATTATCATTAACACATAAATTAACTTAAGATATTTAAGTTAATTAATAATTGAAAACATTTCTTCTTAATTAACTTTTTAATTACATGATTAAATTTATTTTAATTAACTTAAGAATTAATTTATAAATAATGGTCACAGGATTAAATAAATTAAACTTAATTACTTTAAAATAATTTACTTTAAAACCTTGAACTAATCCCATACTTAAATAAAAATGATTATTTAAAAGAATGAGTTAAAAATGTTTAAACTTGAATTTTGGTTTAAAGTTTGAAAACTGTTACTATACCTACCCGAGACAATCCCGAGTTTACCCCCGAGCCCAACGTAAATTTCCCCGAGTTCATCGCGAGCCATTCCTTTTTTTTACTTTGTTTTATTTTAAAAATTTAAAACCTGTTAACTTGTGTTAAACCTATACGAATCCCCTGGACCAAAACTCGAGCCACAACCTAATCTTCTCGAGGTTAAACCCGAGTCACACATCTTCTTCCTCAAAACAAGCCACTAATACAATCTTGACACCGTGCATAGGAGTCCTGCCACCTTCGATCCAAGCTCCAACCATCGACAAGTCAGCAATGACCTTCCCGAACATCACCTCTACCAAGAATTTTAAAACGACGACGAACTTGAAATCGAGCAACTTTGAACTCCACTGGATCGAACCTGATCATCCAAATTCTCCTTGAAACACCGCCACGGGTCACCAGAATTCATGCAACTCTGGACATAGCTTCGTTGATCTTCCACGCATCGATTCCCCCACCTGCGATCCTGTTCGATACATCGTCGACGACGAAATCGCCTGAAAACTGAAGTCGAATAAAACTATGTCTAAAATTCTAAACTCACCTCGTCCGACCACCATTGTTCTCAGGTTTTGTTTTTAGGTTTTGTTGAGTTTCAAGTTTTAGTTTGATTTTCTGGATTTTGAAATAGGTTGTGTTTGTTTTGAATTTTTGTTTTCTAGTTTGTACAGGTTTGTTTTGAACAGATTAAAAAAAAGAGAAGGGAAGATAAAGAGATATATAGCTTGTTTTCTTTTTGTTCATTATTTTGAAAAATGAAAAACTATTGTGACACTTGTATTTTGCATGATTATAATTAAGTTACACTTGTTAACACATATATTATAATACATACACTTGTTAAACTATGTGTTAATATACTTACATTTATCATTTTCCATATTTATAATATTTTTATATAATTTATATATTATATTATAATTAATTTTATATTTATATATATGTTTTATACAATTTTATACCCTTATTAAATACATTTCCTTATTTAATATTATATAATTTTAAAGAAAATGATTTAAAACTAAATTATAGACTAATAAAAAATCACATATATATTATTGTTCAATCCAATTTATTTTTAAGACATTCATTTTTGGATTTCAAATTCTATTTACAATCTTACTTATATATGTATACATATCTTATTTGTTTTTGATTAACTCAAATTAATTTCATAAATTAATTCTAGAAATTATATTAATTACAAAATTTAAATTTGGTTTAAAAAGGGGATCGTTACAGATTCCTCTCCTTAAGAAAATTTCGTCCTCGAAATTTGAAAGACAGGGAGACAACAAAGAACATGTGAATACATAATGAGATAGAGAAATGGCTTACCTGATCAAGCCGATATATCTATTCTACACTTGGGATAGGACTTCTGCATGCTTTCCTCAGTTTCCGAAGTACAATCATTCGGATCTCTACTCCATTGCTGTGACGCCCCACCTCTATACCCACACTTACCAAGAACACTATGGTGTAGTGCTGTCAACTAGCATGGAGAATAAGGCTGTTGAGGAGCGACCATCCATGTAATTGCTTATCACACGGTGGCTATGAATAATCTTCGGAAACAAATATAGAAATAATCATAACACAAATCAGTCACAGACATCCATATCACAAGGGCGGAAGAAGATATGAATATATAACTAACACATAAAAGTGTACATCAGAGTAGTGGTCAGTAAGATGCACAATAATACAAAAGAATAGCAAGACGTGCTATACAAAAGAATACAACTATGAGTCTATATCTCAAGTGTATACAATAAAAACTGCTAATCTAAACAGTTAGCCAAAAGTCAGAGTGATGAATCCCTGGGAAGAAGTCAAGCAGAAGCACCTGTAGCATCTCGGTCTGACCCGAGTATTATTTAAGAAAATAATAAACGGATCAATCTAGCTATAAATATCAGATGACATGATATAACATAAAAGATATGGCATAAACATAAAATATCCATAGTGACATACCACTATAAGTATGTAAATAATGATCAACAGAAGATCAATCAATAAGAGATAATCAATATCACAAGAATCTTCTCAAAGATTCGGAAAGGGCATCATACCCCAAACTAGTACTCATGACAAGTCAATGACATAAATTCTAGAAATCAATGCAAGAAGTCCAGAAATCATAGAAAAGAGAAAGAGGCCTATCACATGACGGTCCGAAGACCAAGGGGAGCTACCCACATGTGTGAATGGAATCACACAGATTGAGGTCCAGACTAACCAAAAAGCAAAAAAGGTATGTGTGAGTGGAGTCACACAAGTGGTGTCTAGTCGAACCTCGCAACAAGAGACATCGCACAGTTGCTAGTCTAAATCATCAGAATGATCGTCATGATCAACGAGAAGTGTCAATTACACTAAGCTAGTAAATATAGAAGTTTAGCTTCATGTCCCATAACCACTTGCTTAACTTAAATATTTACGAACAAACTGTAAATATTCACTAATAAAATTTGTCACAAGTGGTTCAATCGAACAAGTCCAAGAATTAACCGACGAAGTGAACGCAAGCGTTTCATACCACTTGTTTTACTAAGCCGTTTAATTAGATTTCTCATCCGAGTGAGGTAAAGGTTTGTATATACTAATAGATTGGAAAACGGTTTAAGAAAAGAGCTTTGTTATTAAAAATAGAGTTGAAATTGTTTGTTAAAAGAGTTTTGATATTTACTACTAGTATTGAAACCTTTATATTCTTAAAATGACAAATCACAGAAGAGATTGTAGAAACAATCATCACAAAGATCACATTCGGAGATGTGAATAAAATCCAAGGAAATCAGCTCAAAAGCATCAAAGTGGAAGCTCCCCAACGACTTAACGTGGCCGAGATAACCAGAGGTAGTTTGTCCCGAAGAATGGTCAACTCAGCATCTCAACAAAGCAAGTTCTGTTGAATGTTTTTCAGATAAGATCCCCTACGGAGGGGGGGTCCAGGGGGGTGGCAACCCCCCAAGGTGGGGGTGAGGGGGCAACGCCACCGCTTACGGGGTTCACGACCTAAAACAAAAATGAGGTCTTACGACCTAAGGGGGGTGCGCGACCTAAGAAGGTTCGCGAGCTAAGGATGAGCGACCTAACAAGGTTCACGACCTAACGGAGACGAGGTCATGCGACCTAAAGTGGTTCGCGACCTAAAGGGGGACGACCCATCGAGTTATAGGTCTAACGACCTAACGGTTTAAAGGTCATGCGACCTAAAAGTGAAACGACCTAAGGTCGAAAACAAGGTCAAGCGACCTAAGGGGTTACGCGACCTAACGTAACACGGGTCAAACGACCTAAGGCATCACAGGACGAACGACCTAACTGCTTAAGGGACAGGCGACCTAAAGAGGTTCGCTACCTAAAGGTGGACGACCTAAGGTCTTTCGACCTAGGGGTATATAGGTAACGCGACCTAGAGATGTCGCGACCTAAAAATAGAAAGCATGGCCGAATGACCTATCGAAGTAGAAAGGCATGCGACCTAGCGGTCAAAAGGCCAACGACCTACGACCTAAAAGTCATACGACCTACGACCTAAAAGCCATACGACCAACGACCTAAAAGCCATACGACCTAACGTGAAATGACCTAACTCCGAAGTGAAGATTCAAGGCAGTGCGACTTAGCGCGATAACACGCGAACGACCTAAGGGTTAGGTCACGAGCGACCTAACTCCGAACACCAAAAATGGCCAGAACGACCTAAGTGCAGAAAATTCACCAAAACGCTAAAAATTGGAGTTTTTCGCCAATCCAATCCAAACCAAATGCTAATATGCATGCTAATGTGATAGGGAATCATTCCCAACAGTCCAATATGGTTATAGACTAGAATTGTGAGATAAAAATCTCACCTTTGCACTAAAATTTATGAAGATGAAGCTCGAAAGCAAGGAGAAGCAATCCAAAGCTTGAATCCAATATCTTCTACTTGAATTTGGAGTTGAATGTTGGAGTTGCAATTGAATTTGAGCTTGGAGTTTTAGTTTCCCATTCTCTTCACCATTAATGCCAAAGCTTGGGTTAGTTAGGAAATTTATGAAGAGTGAGGAGAAGAGGGTTGGAACTTGGGCTTAATAGTCTAAACTAACCCAAAGTCCAAAGCGGGAAAAGTTAGTGAAATTTCACTAACTCCAAACCTATCGATGTTTATACTTAAAAAAGTTGTAAACGACATTTCGAACTCAATGGAAGTGGTCTCGAGTCCTAATTTGACCGTTTGCAAAAAGTACTTTTCGGACCAAAATCCGATTAATGATTTAATATTTAAATAAAATATTTAAATATAAACTCGATAAATATGCGGGTTGTTACAATTGTACTTTCAAAAATTTCACCACTTTATTCCTTAACCGCTTTTCACCTTGATCAATAATCTTCAATGGATCTCTTTTCACCGCCAAATTAGGTGTGATTTCCAAATCCTATTGAGCGGCCTCCTCAATGATATGATTTGGGTCGTGCAGATATGTCCGAAGGTGTGAAACATAGAATACATCATGTACTCCAGCTAACCAATTAGGTAACTGCACTCGATAAGCCAAAGGATCAATCCTTTCAAGTATAGGAAAAGGACCTATATATCGCAGTGCCAGCTTACCAGTCTTTCCAAATCTCAAAACTCCATGCATTGGAGAAACCTATAAGAAAACTGAATCTCCAACCTAGAACTCTAAAGTTCTTCTCCTATGGTCGGCATAACTTTTCTGTCGACTTTGAGCAGTTTTCAACTTCTTTCGAATAAAATCAACCTTCTCAATAGCTTCTCTTATCATATCCGGACCAAGAACAAGCCTATCACCCAACTCAATCCAACACGCAGGTGATCTACAAGAACGATCATACAATGCTTCAAAAGGAGCCATTCTAATACTGGCCTGATAACTATTATTATATGAAAACTCAACCAAATGCAAATGGTCCTCCCATTAACCTCCAAAATCAAGAATACCAGCATGCAAAAGATCTTCCATGATTCGATTTATTCTCTCAGTTTGCCCATCAGACTGCGGGTGGTAAGCAATACTGAAGTTCAACTTGGTTCCTAGTGCGGCTTGAAATGCCTCCCAAAATCTGCTAGTGAAGATCGGGTCATGATCACTCACTATACTACTTGGTACTCCATGAAGTCAAACAATCTCCTTTACATATAACTCCGCCAAACTCGCTGCTGTTTCGGTGGATTTAACTGGGATAGAGTGGGCAGTCTTGGTCAGACGATCCACAATAAGCCAAATCGCCTAATTACCCTTCTGAGTTCGTGGAAAACCATCTATGAAATCTAGAGACACTTGGTCTCATTTCCATTTAGGCACTTCCAGTGGTTGGAGCAAACCTACCATCTTCATTTGATCACTCTTTATTTGTTGACAAGTTGTACAATGACTATATAAATGGATATATCTCTCTTCATCGTTTTCCACCAGAAAGTCCTCTTAATATCTCGATACATTTTGTTAACCCCTGGATGGATACTGAACTTGGACTTGTGACACTCGTCCAATACTTCTCGTTTGAGATCTAGGATGTCTAGAACACAGATCCTTCCATTTAACCTTACAATTCTATTTTTATCGACTTCAAAGATTGTTTGCACAAAAAATGGGCAAAGCCTCCAAGTCGTACGATTTAGTTGATTATACGTTGTTCTTAGTGATTTGGGTGATTTATGTAAATATATAAAATAGATGGACTGAACTGTAAAAGACACACAGATTTATAGTGGTTCGGCCAGAATGTGCCTACGTCCACTTTATATGTTATTCTCCTTTACTTTTCAGGTTACAAGTACAAAGCTTTGATTACAAGTATCTGAAAGTTGTTTGAAAGTTCTATCCGTGCTTGAGCTCTCAAACTTGTCTGTCATTGTTGTACCCCTACCCCTCTATTTATAGAGTGAGGCTGGGGGTAGGGGTCTTAGATGTATATAGCTACTGGTGGGCCTGGGCCAATGTAATCTGGCCCGGTAATGCTGGTTTAGTAACACCATGGTTCGGCGGTGAGTGGAGTATTGATTGAACCAGTAGTGGGTGGAGCATGGGTTGGTTCGACAGCTCCGGTCCGGTAGTGGTTGGAGGTAGGTTGGTTCTGTGGGACATGATCCGGTGGTGAGTGGATGGAGCTTGGTTCGGTGGGACATGATCCGGTGGTGAGTGGATGGAGCTTGGTTCGGCTATATAGGGGAAGTTGGTTGGTTCGGCTGGTGTTGGACCGATAGGTGTTTGGTTCGGCAGGGAAGTGGTCCGGTGATGGAGGAGAAGGGAATTGGTTCGGTAGGTGCTGGAGGCATCTGGTTCGGTAGCTTATGGGGGTAGCTGGTTCGGTGGCAGGTGGGACGTTATTGGTTCATTGGGGCCTTCCCCCCTTGGTTCGGTGATGCTTCCTTTCATTTGGCTTGGTGGTGGAAATGCACCCAACATTTGCCCCCCAAAGTGGGGCATATGTTGGCATATGTCGCGCTTTGTTTTAACTTGGGTGTTTCCGTCCGGTCCTACGTGTCGAACCATCCGGTCCGGTCGTCCTGCATTAGCTTATAAGTAGGGGTGTTAGGCCTTCGTTATTCCCTACCAAGTTTGATAGCCGAATCAGACCCTCTCCTGCTGAATCAACCTTACTGCCGAACCACGTTGGATTGCCGAATCAGGTAATTTAGCCTCTCTTCACCGAATGTCTCCGCATTTTGGAATACCAAATGTAGCGATTGCCGAATGAACCGAGGTACTCGATTTGCCGAATGAACACGCGGGCTTAAGTGCCGAATGTGTCTTCGGGCCTTGTACTACCGGACGGGTTTGAAAAGTACGAGGCCGAATGGGTTTTATTCTCAAACTACCGATCGGTCTTTCATGTTTTGAATTGCGAATGAGATTCTAGACTGCACGCACTCGTTTTCTTATATCTCTATACTCCTTGTTTTAACAGTGTGTTTGTTTTTGGTGTTGCAGATAATGTCTCATAAAGTGGAAACTCGATCGGATAAGAAGAAATCTACGGACAGAAGAGAGTTCACCGTAGTGCCCCCAGCTCAGCCAGGGCCGGAACGTCATGGACTAACCCCGAGATCGCTAGTAGATGGGTATGGTCCTCAAGAGCTTCTGAATTCTCCGCCTGACTGCTTTCCTAGCTCTCTCAAAGAAGAGCAGCTTGATGTTATTTCCCGCTCCTTTGGGATTGATAGAGCACGCATGCAGTTGCCAGGGAAGGGGGTCATGCCATATAACCCCCCTGAAGGATACTTTGCTTATAGTAGGTACCACTGCATGTGTGGGGCCATTCCTCCAATCAATGCTTGGATAGTTAGCTTCGTCACCTGTTTGAAGGTGGCCCCTTTCCAGCTCTAGCCCAACTCCTACGCTATCCTGGTGTGCCTATTTGTGATTTTCCAAAGAAAGTACGGGCGCCCCCCTTTCAACCGGGAGATTCGGTACCTATATAACTTGAGGGGTTACAAGAAGGGGTCTCCCTACATCAGCTTGGAATCGGCCGTGTCCTTCAAGCCGGTCCTGCACTTGTATTCAAAGTTCACCATGTTTAAGAAGGAATGGTTCTTTGTCCAGTATGACTCCGTTTCTATCCACCGCTTCACCTCTTGCTGTAAGTTGAAGCTTATTTATAATTTCCGTTCTGGCCGAGATGCTTCTTCTTATATGTTTTTATTTCTTCCTAGCATCAGGTGGCTTTGCGGTCGTGGAGAATGATCACCTGGTTCAGATGGCCACGGAGATAAAGGCCATTTCGGGAAGGGATAGGTCAGCTTCTTACCTAATCAGGAATGCCACTCTCCTGGGACACAACTTGATTCTACCACATCAGTCTGTGGTCAAGCAGAGGGATACGGCCGAGGAAAGAGCTGCCAAAACTAAAGGAGGGGCCATGACAAAGAGTAGCAAGAGGAGACCCTTCTCGATACCTCCAGTCGTCGGGGGGAAGAAGCTCAAGAAATCTGATGGACCCTCTCCCAGCACATGCCCAGATGTTCCGGAGGAGGAAAGTGGAGAGGAGGAAAGAGGCGAAGAGGAGAGCGGAGGCGATGGAGAAGGTGATGGTGGTAACGGTGGAGAAGGACAGGGTGGTAGTGGCGTTGGTGCTTTGACCTCTGGGCAAGCGGGTGAGATTCAAGAGTGGACGGATGATGCTTTCCGCCAAGCCTTTGAGGGGTTGGAGGAAGGGTCGGCTTTGGTGGAGAAACCGAAGAAATCTGATAAGGCCGGGACTGGTGCCTATCCATCTTCTGAGAGTATTTCAGCTAGGGCAACTCCGGCGGTTCAAGGTGAATTCTTGACTCCTCTTTTAACTTCACATGTTTCTTGGATTATAGTCTCATACATGCTTGTAACACTTGGTTTTTATTTCAGGAACGGGTAAGGCGGCCAAGACATCAGACATTCGGAACCGCCTCGAACAGTTCAAACTCCTCAAAGCTTCTGCTAAATCGAAGCCCTCGACTGACCGTTTTGGGGGCGTAGTCGGCTACCGTCCTCTTCTCGGAGTCATTGAATAGGATATTCAAAAGAGAAAGAGGAGGCGTTCCATGTTCGAACCTTCGCTTGGACCTCAGCCCCCAACCCAGTCTATTCATGATATTACAAGGGAGGATACTGAGTCCATGCCATCTCCACATCCATCAGAGAATCCTACCGTTACTCATGTTGATCGCCCCGGCTTGGCTCGTAACCAATTTGCGGGTCATCCAGATCTGGACCCGAACCTCCATGATATTTCCTTCGATGAGGTTACCGGCGAGCACATCCTACCCCGCAATCCTATGGTAAGGGTGCTTGATGAGGCTAAGTCTTTGGATCTCGACTTGTTGACCACTCGGATTGTGACTATGGGGGATGAGGCCAAGGCAAACATCGATCGGGTGGCTGAGGAGAGAAGGAGGCTGATGGCGCATCATGCCCTACTGGTCAAGGCTGGAGAGGAAATCGGAAGTGCTAATATTCGGTTGTGGCTAATGGTTTCCGATCAGGCCAAACAGCTTGCCAAGCCATTCAGATCTCCCAGCATGAGGCGGCCTCTAGACGGCTAAAGAAAACTATGGAGGAGGCTAGCAGAGTCGAGCTGTTAAAAATGGAGGCCGCCTGTAAGGAACAAATCGATATGGACATTGCCACGGTGGATGAGGTTCGGAGAGCGGATCTTGAGCAGATAGAGGAGTTATCTGGGAGGCTTAAGGCCGCAGAGCTTGCTCAAGCCAAGCAGAAGGAGGAGATGGAGGCGATGCGGAAATCGCTTCAGGCTGACTGATCGAGATACCGATTGGAGAGAGATGTTGTCGTTGCAAGGCTGTCGGCTTCCGAGGCCCGGATGAGGGAGTTTGAGGAGAATGAGGGGATGATGGATGAGATGCTCCAGGACATGTACTTCCGTACATGGAAGCAGCGCAACCTGTCCTGGATGGACGATTATCCCCGGGTCATGGCTAGGATATATCTCCAGGCTTTGGAGGAGGCCAAGGCTGAGGCGGATAAGGAGGGTGGTGTAGCTTTCAGAATGGATGTGGTCACGGCCCATTTTACTAAGGAGGAGAAAGTGGCAGCAAAGGAGGGCATGCGGCTGCTTACCGCCGAGGAAGTGGGTGTGCAGTTGGGGGATGATGATCTGGGAGCAGATGCTGGTAAGTCTTCCCTCTCAATCTTTTCTTAACTTGATTGCGTATCATTTATCTGATGGATTCTTCTCCTGAATCGGACAGGTGGGACCTCTGGCCAGCATGCTGGGAGCTCTGATCCAGCGGTCAAATAGGTCCCGGAGGGCTAGCAGGATAGAGGCGGAGCCCTGCTGCAGCTGACTACTTTTTTGGTTTACTTGGCATTCCTGAATATACTAGTCCAAAACATTAATGTACTTTCAGGCTGTAATTATGTAATTATGTCATTGTAGCGAATGATTTTATTCTTATATAATTTTATAACATAAGCTGATTCTGTCATATTTGAATGCTGTCATTATTTTGATGTGTTGCATAAGAAATATAGCTGTGTATATGCATGTCTTTAATCGTGTTTGATGCTAAGCTCTTGCTTAAAATATAATTTCATGTCTCGTAATGTTAGTGTGATGTGTGTAGCTACATGTTTATGTACAAGAAAAGGAAGTACCGCCCTTCATGTTTTAGTTGTAGACGGTAGCTTCGAATGTCTTGTGTGACTGAGGATGGAATGTAGCTGAGTGACCTGTTATCCAGTTGTGAGTTCTCATTTCCACTAGCGAGTGTCTCCCATTTTGTGTCCTGTACTTTAGTGATCGTTATAGAGGATAGGAGGAAAGTTTTTATAAATAAAATGGAAATATAAGAAATAGTAAAATTTCCAATCACGGAAGGCCTTCGATGTGCTTAAGTTCGTGGCAAACGGGCTTTGTAGTCACTTTCCCTAGCTGTGGGTCTTGGAGACATTCGTCACCCATCTTACGCCTCCGCGGGGAGTTTTCTTTTTTACCACAGCCGTACTTAAGACACATTGGAGCCGAGATCGTGCACAGTAACTACCCGAGCCATTATGGCCCGTAATCATGGGTATTATTCGATTTACCATGGCCGGCTAGCGTAGGTGTCGATCGTCAACTGTGAACTGCCCCTGGCTGGCCACACCTTATGTTGGGGCTTATAATCGGTTCATAGTCGCCGGCGAGCCGAACGCCGTAATGAGCTGCCTCGGCTATAGTCGGCCTTCTTGGTGGCTTATGATCAGCTCATTACAGTTGGCTTTGAGGGCCGTCGCGAGCAATGAGTTAACCCACGGCAGAGGGATGCTGGAGCAAAAGTGTCTCATTGACGAGGGCATAGATTCGTATAGTACCTGTTGGGTCTTGTCCAGGTGAGGTTGTGCCGTAAAATGTCCAGAATGGAAATGTCGTTATACAAGATTTTGCTTAACAAAAAAGGATAAAGCTTAACTAGAAGCCAAGATATAAAGGAACAAGTTAAAAAGAGACAAGATTTTTAAAGTGGTTCGGCACGAAAATGCCTACGTCCACTGATTCTCTTTGTTAATTCACTTCATATGGGCAGTACAAGTTAAGAAAAGTATCGACGAAGGTGTTGGATGTTCCATGCCCTCTGGAATAACTCTTTGTCCACTGTAGACAAAATATAAGCTCCGTTGTGGAGATCCTTATGAATTACATAGGGTCCGTCCCAGATAGGATCTAGCGCTCTGGGGCGCGGGAAGATCCGTTTGAGAACAAGATCTCCTTCTCATAAGCTGCGGTGCTTGACTTTGGAGTTGTATCGTGCTGCCACCTTTTGCTTGTGAGCTGCTGCTTTAAGTGTTGCATCATTTCTTCTTTCTTCAATTAGGTCCAAAGACATGTGTAGGAGTTCTTCATTCTCTTCTGGGTTATAGTGGATCCTACGGTGGGAGGGCACTACAGTTTCAACTGGGAGCATGGCCTCTGATCCGTATGCCAAAGAGAAAGGAGTATGTCCTGTTAATGTTCAGTAAGATGTGCGGTAGGCCCAAAGTGCCGTACGAAGTTCATTCACCCAAGCGCCTTTTGACTTTTCAAGTTTCTTCTTGATTAGAGCTTTGATAATTTTGTTGACAGCTTCGACTTGTCCGTTTGCCTGGGGATAAGCTACAGATGGGAAGATTTTGTGAATTCCGTGCTCTCGGCACCAGTCAGTGAATTCCTCGCTGTCAAATTGAAGTCCATTGTCCGATATGATTTTGAGTGGAACCCCGTACCTGCATAAAACATTTTTGATCAAGAAGTTAATAACTTTTGCCGAAGATATTTTATTTAAAGGTTCTGCTTCCACCCATTTGGTGAAATAGTCGACTGCCACTTTAGCATATTTGGCTCCGCCTCGGCCCATCGGCAGTTCGCCAATCAGGTCAATTCCCCATACCGCAAAGGGCCAAGGACTGGTCATCTGAGTAATCTCATTGGTTGGTAGTCAAGGGATTTTAGCAAATTTCTGACATCTGTCGCATTTTTTGACGAAGTCCAAGGCGTCTTTTTTTAAGGTGGGCCAGAAATATCCATATCGGAGTATCTTCTTTGCCAGAGTCTGCCCTCTAGTGTGGTCTCCGCAACTTCCTCGATGGATGTTGGATAAGGTTTCCTTGGCTTCCCACAAACGGCGTTTTAAGTCCAAAAGGCATTACTCTATAGCAGTTCAATCCCCGGTCAGTGATGAAACTAGTGTGGTCTTGATCGGGGGCATGCATAGGGATCTGGTTCTATCCTGAGTATGCGTCCATAAAGGATAAGAGTTCGTGTCCGACTGTGCTGTCCACGAGGTGGTCGATTCGGGGGAGTGGGAAGCAGTCCTTCGGGCAAGCGTCATTTAAGTTGGAGAAGTCGATGCATGTTCACCACTTCCCATTAGCCTTCTTTACCAGTACCGGTTTGGCGATCCATTCTGGGTAGATGGCTTCTCGTATGAAGTAATTGGCAAGTGGATTCTTTACTTCTTCCTCGAGGGTTGCTGATCGTTCTGCCCCCATGCTTCTCTTTTTCTGTTTTACTGGCACCTTGGTGGGATCGATGTTCAGTACGTGGCATGCTACGTCTGGGGAGATTCTAGTCATATCAGCGTGCGTCCATGCAAATACATCCATGATGTGGCGAAGAAAATCGAAGAGTTGATCCTTCAATTCCGCTCTTAACCGAGACCCGACTCTCAACAGTTTACTTGGATCGTGTTTGTCTACAGATACAAATTTCATAGCCTCTGCAGACTCGGTGGTGACCTCCTCCTTCTTGTCCCTGGGGCCTAATTCGTTGAAAGGATCGCTGGTTTATCGAAGAGGAGGGGCTTTCTTTAATTGCTATGCTTCCATGTTTTTCTTGCAGAGAGAAGTCTCTGCATCCTTCCCTTTATCCTTCCTGTGGTTATTGCGAAGTTCAGTCACATAGCAATCTCGAGCGGCGTCTTGATCTCCCTCTATTTCTCCTATTCCGTTGTCCGTTGGAAATTTCATCTTCAGGCACCACGGGGCTAGGACAATTTGGAAGTCAGACAAGGCTGGCCTTCCCAAAATGGCGTTGTAGGCCTAGTGGTTCTCTATTAGCACAAATGTTTGTTTTCGCACAACGGAGCGGGGATGACTTCGACAAAGAGGTCCAGTTGCCCTAGGGGCATCTTCGCATCTCCAGTGAAGCCATGTAGCGGTTTGCCGCAGGGAGACACATCCTTCATTGACAGCTTCATTTTGTTGAAAGCATGCTTGAATAGAATATTTACTGAGCTTCCAATGTCTACTAGAATTCGAAAAACCTTGGCTGGACCGAACCAGGCAAAGATGACCATAGGATCTATGTGAGGGTACTGCCTTCCCTCTAGATCACGCCTACTGAATGCGATGTCATCATTCTCTTTCCATTTCGGGTGGCGTTCTTCTGTAATAGAATTAACGTAGCCTTCATTGTTTCTAAGTGACTTACCGTATCTCTCCATCTCTGGCCAGCTTCCGTCGGCAATGTGTGGTCCTCCTGATATGGTAAGGACCACTATCTTCTCTTGACTGGAGCCGCTGGTGTTGCGATTTCCTCCGCCTATTTCCAGGAGGGGCAGCCCTGGGTTCTCATTGACAGGAGTTGAAGTCATGTTCTGACCTTTCACATAGCGCTCTAGTCTCTTCCTTCTAATGTATTCTTCAATCAAGTCCTGGAGATGATGGCATTCGTTGGTGTCATGCCCATGAGATTCGTGGAATCGGCAGAACTTTCAAGATTTAATTACATTATCTGATTCCTTCTTGTGCCGGGGGGGGGGGGGGGCTTGTATCTAACTTCATCCTGGGTGGCCAAGAAGATGTTTTCGATTGTTTTATTTAAAGGAGTGTAAGAGTCAAATCTCGGTCCTGACCTATATAAGCGCTTCTCCCCCTTCTTGCCCCCAGCTCTATCTCTGGAGTCATTTCTTCGAATGTCCTTTGCTACTGCGGATGTATTGCCATGAGCTGCCTTGGTTTGTTGCCCTGTCTGCCTTTCAATGGCAGCGTCTTCAAGTCTCATATATTTCCCAGCTTCGTGGAAGAAATCGGGTAAAGTAGCTGGCTTTTCTTTCGTTAGTCTCCAAGCAAACTTAGTATCCGGATGCACACCACTGCAGAGGGCTATTAGGATAAGTTTCTCGTCGGCATCTTGGACTGTGGCTGCTGCGGCATTGAATCGGGTTAGATATTGTTGCACTGTCTCCCCGGGCTTCTGTTTGATATTAGATAGGGAATAAGCGTCCTTGGGTTGTTCCACATGAATGCGAAACTGGCTGATGAACTTTTCTTCCAACATTTCCCATGAGCTGATGGATCCTTGGGGCAGATGGCAGAACCAGGAGGTAGCTAGATCTGCCAAGAATAGTGGAAAGCATTTACACAACACTCCCTCTGTTGCTCCGCTCATTAGCATATGCTGTGTGTATCTCTGCAAGTGTACAACGGGGTTAGAGGTTCCCTTGTAAGGTTCCATTATTGGCATCTTCCATTCCCGGGGGTGATGACAGTTTCGATATTACGGGTGAAGGGGCTGGTTACCCTAGCACCGATCCCCTGATCCCTTTGTTCCCGTTGGACGCACTCTCTGAATAATCGTGCCATCCTTTCATCAGAACTTGGAGCGGATAGAAATGAGTTTGGTTCTTCCCTGCGGAATTGATTCTGTCCAGATGACCTATAGGGATGGTATCGTCTATCACTCCTAACATTCTCCAGCGGCTGTCTCTGGTCTTCCGGGGGCATGCTGGGGTCAGCCACAGTTGGCCCTTGCCTTGATCTTTCCCTGCTGGGTTCTCTTCTCAGCACTTCCTCGGGTCCAACTTCGGGCTGGACTCCAGCTCGGACCCGTCCCTTGGTGTTTCCATGGTTAGATAGCATGGCGGGCTCAGCTACATCCGACCCTTGCCTGGTACCTCCCACGTTGGGATCGGTTCCAAGCGTTTCCTCGGTTCGGAATTCAGGCTGAGTCCGGGCTCGGCTCCTACCATAGCTGTTTCTGTTGTTAGCCTCTTCGAAGAAGAAAGACCTTTGTCGTCTCCTAGATCCTCCAGACCGGGACTCACCCCATGATTCAGTGTTGTGGTTGGTTTCTTCAACATCCCTTAAGCGTGACATGAGTTGATCTACCAAGGCTTCTTGTTGAGATGCGAAGCGGTTAGTTACTTCACCCACAACCCTGTCCAGATCCGCCCTTGTAATTGGTTGTTCCGTAGCAGGGGCTGTCGGATTTGCCTGATTTACATTTGCTGTTGGAACCGGACGATTGTCTTGGTCTCTGATCATTGGATCTGGGATACTGCCAGTTGCGATGTTCTTTCCTTTGTTAGCATCTTTCTTCCGTCCGGGAGGCATGTTTTCCAAGCAATGAACGATGCTGATAGAAAAAGGGTTAAGCAGGAGAAGCTGAAGCTTCGAGCTCCTGTTCTTAGTGAAAGCACCAAAAATGTTTGCACAAAAAATGGGAATTACACCTCCAAGTCGTATGATTTAGTTGATTATACGTTGTTCTTAGTGATTTGGGTGATTTATGCAAATATATAAAATAAATGGACTAAACTGTAAAAGACACACAGATTTATAGTGGTTCGGCCAGAATGTGCCTACATCCACTTTATATGTTATTCTCCTTTACTTTTCAGGTTACAAGTACAAAGCTTTGATTACAAGTATCTGAAAGTTGTTTGAAAGTTCTATCCGTGCTTGAGCTCTCAAACTTGTCTGCCATTGTTGTACCCCTACCCCTCTATTTATAGAGTGAGGCTGGGGGTAGGGGTCTTGGATGTATATAGCTGCTGGTGGGCTTGGGCCAATGTAATCTGGCCCGGCAATGCTGGTTTAGTAACACCATGGTTCGGCGGTGAGTGGAGTATTGATTGAACCGGTAGTGGGTGGAGCGTGGGTTGGTTTGGCAGCTCCGGTCCGGCAGTGGTTGGAGGTAGGTTGGTTCGGTGGGACATGATCCGGTGGTGAGTGGATGGAGCTTGGTTCGGTGGGGCATGATCCGGTGGTGAGTGAATGGAGCTTGGTTCGGCTATGTAGGGGAAGTTGGTTGGTTCGGCTGGTGTTGGACTAGTAGGTGTTTGGTTCGGCAGGGAAGTGGTCCGGTGATGGAGGAGAAGGGAATTGGTTCGGTAGGTGCTGGAGGCATCTGGTTCGGTAGCTTATGGGGGTAGCTGGTTCGGTGGCAGGTGGGACGTTATTGGTTCATTGGGGCCTTCCCCCCTTGGTTCGGTGATGCTTCCTTTCATTTGGCTTGGTGGTGGAAACGCACCCAACAAAGATGGAATCTTCACCTTAACGTATTCTTTCATAAATTTCTCGAAGAAACTTGTCTTCTTTTTATTTACTTGTGATCTTCTTAAGAAGAGTAGGAGTGACAACAAGATAAGTAAGAACAGCATGTCTTCTGCTCAAAGCATCAGCTACCACGTTGGATTTACCAGGTATATACTGAATATCCAGGTCATATGACGCTAGGAATTCCAACCAACGTTGTGCCTTAGATTCAAATCCTTCTGGGTAAAGAGATATTTTAAAGATTTATGATTGGTGAACAATTCAAATTTTTCACCCAGAAGATATTGATGCCAGGTTTTCAAAGCAAAGATAACTCCAAAAGCTCAAGGTCGTGGGTCGAGTAGTTCTTCTCATGTGGTCGCAATTGTTTACTTACGTAGGCAATCACTCTACCCTCTTGCATTAGAACAGCACCCACACCTTCAGCACACGTATCTGTGTCAACAGATAAACCTTTGTTCCCGTTAATAATAGCACAAACGGGAGCAGTGGATCCCGGAACGCTTCCTCGCACTCGGAGTCCAACTAAATTTAGCATTCTTTATAGTCAGCTTAGTTAATGGACTGGCTAACTTGGAGAAATCATGGACAAACTTTCGGTAGTATCCAGCTAATCCCAGAGAACTTCTGACTTCCTTTAGAGTAGTGGGTTTCCTCCAATCTAGAATAGCGGAAACCCCACAAGGGTCTACAGAAATTCCCTCTTCAGTTACAATATGTCCCAGGAATCTAACTTCTTTAACCTAAAAATGACATTTAGAAAATATGGAAAAAGGAATTTTCCTCCTCAATATTCCCAAAACTATTTTCTAGTGTTCGGCATGCTGTTCTTCAGTTTTGGAATAGATCAGAATATCATCAATAAATACGAGAACGAATTTATTCAACCTTCTCAAAATACTCAGGTCGTCAAGTCTACGAAATATGCAGGGGCATTGGTTAGTCCAAAAGGCATAACTAACCATTCATAGAATATACTGGGACCCCTAAAAGCAGTTAAATGAATACAATCTTCAGCAATTCTTAGCTCATGGAATCCTTAGGCTAGGTCCATCTTGGAAAAGAATCGAACACAATACAATTGATCGAATAGGTTATCAATTTTGGGCAAAGGAAATTTATTTTTAAGAGTTAATTTATTGAGATCACGATAATCTACGCACAATCTCAAGGATCCATCGGACTTGGCTACGAATACGATAGCTGAACCCCAACTGGAACAACTAGGTCGTATAAATCCCTTCTCCAGCAAAACATGGGTTTGCTTGACTAGCTCCACTCTTTCTCTTGGTCCCATCCTACGACTTGCATGCACAACAGGATGAGCATTGAGAACTAAGTCGATTCTGAATTCGATTTCCTTATGCGGAGGTAAGGACTTAACTTCTTCGAAAACATCAGGAAATTCCCGAACAATATGTATGGATTCCAAACTTGGGTCGGGGTACCCTAAAGTATACATTAACCTATCCCTTTTCGGACTTGGGTCCTCATAAGAAATCACAACAAAATTCCTAAATTTGGTTTTAACCGAAATCATTTGATTGGTACAATCTAATTTAGCTTCATATTTCGTTCACCAATTCATTCCAAGTAAAATTTAAATTCATTAGAGTCAAGAACGAAAAGGCTGATAGGAAATAGATGATGAGAATATGAGATAGGAATCTTTCTACAACGTAAACAAAGACTCACAGGGCCTCCAACCGGGTTCTTCACACAAATGGGTTCGTCGAAGAATTTGGGTTCAAGTTTAACTTGTTTACGGTCTGCTGGGAAATAAAACTATGCGTGGCTCCAGTGTTGAATAGAACTCTAACAACTTTATCATAAATAAGAAGGTTACCTTCCAAAACTCCTTTCCCTTTATCATCTTTTGAGGTTTAGTGGTCATCCTTGATCGCATAAACCTTTGCCACTTGAGCCTACTTCATTATTAGGCAATCTTTAACCATGTGTCCTGGCTTATGACAATAATAGAATTCCCTAGCTTCTTGTCTTGTCTTCCTAGGTTGTCCCTCTTTCCTTGCTTCTTAGGCTTCTTGCAACTACTCAAATAATGTCCCTTATCCAAAAAGTTGAAACAAGTAACATCCTTCACCTTGTTCTCTTGAGTATCCTTCTTTTCTTTGCCTTGCCACGATTTCTTCCCTTCAAATTTCCTTTTCTTCCAATTTGGATTGCTTTCGCTTCCTTTCTCCTCCGGAATTTCTTGTTTATCTAGGGTGGCATATCTATATCTCGCATCTATCAAATCAGCAAAAGAGTCCTTCACATGGGCTATCATCCTTTCATGAAACTTTTTGTTCATCCCTCTAATAAATGTCTCATTTTTCTTAAAAGGGGCGTTCACTAACTCAGAACCAAACCGGGGTAACTCGTTAAAGTTGTTCAAGTATTCTTCAAATAATAAACTCCCTTGCTTCAAATCCGTAAACTCCTGATACATCCTGGAGATACCAGCAGATGGCATATAACGTTGCTCAAACACTTGCTTGAATCTATCCCAGGTAAATTCATCCTTCGACTCGGCTGATGTAACAGCCTCCTACCACGCTAAAGCTTCTTCCTGGAGCTTCCAAGAAGCTATCAGCCTCGTTTGATCATCCTCCAACTTCGATCCTTTGAAAATCCTTTCACAGCTTATGCTTCTATAACAGTCTCTTTGCCTGTGAATGGTTTCCCCAAGTCTTAAGAAACTCCGATATAAATCTGCCAGATTTGGCTAGGGTTGAGTGGGAAAAGCTGCTCCATCCATTGCTGTTGTTGTTGCTGCAGGGTCTCGACCATTTGTATTGGTACTTCCATGTCCCCTACCTCGTCCTCTTCTTGCACTCATTCTCACTATCTTTAAATAGTAAGAAAACTTGATTTAGGCATACGGACGAGATATCTTAGGAAATATACTCATTTTATGGCTTTTCTAACCCTATCTCTAATGAGTCACCTAATGAGTTATACTCCACACCTAAATTTCTTACTCAACTTCTAGCTCTGATACCAAATGTGACGACTAAGAATCCAACGTTCAAAAATCGACATCCTGTACCGCACTCGTATTCGAATGCCGGAGATTCATAATCGGAGTCCAGTTCGCTGGAGCTTATAACACATTGGATGAATAACAACGCAAAGGAAACAAAATGATAACATCATTGATATACAACACGTGGATACAACATAGATTACAGTAATTGACCACCAACATCAGAGCATAATGTATATGATACAACAACTGAAAAATAACATAACGACGGAACAACAACAGGGCCTACAAAAGAATCCAACATACTCCATCTTCAATAAGGTCCTCCAACACTCCAAAGCTCCAAACAAAAAATCTCAAAAGCTCAAACCCAAAAGCTGAAGACCAAAAGCTGCAAATACTTCTAAAGACTTCTAGATCCATATCTACTATCCGAACTAGCTCCAGAACATGGATAACCTGACTCTATGCTGCCCGTGTGGAAAATTATGGGCACCCAGAGTTTAGGAAATGGAACAACAAACCCCGGATCAATCATGGGATTGGTATGAGTAAACATAAAACAGTTGTTCGAACAAAAACAAATTTCAAAAAAAGCATCCATTATGCTTTTTCGAAAATGAAACTACCGTAAAGTCTCCCGGCACACACACAATGTAATCGCACACTTGGGGAAGGTTTCTCCTTATGATAGTCAAACATGCTTGATACGTGAAAATCTTTTTGATATTATTACTAGTGCATAGTGTGGAAAACATTTCGAAAGTATAATATTAATCTTAGCCAGCATACATGCCATTATAGTATGCCTACTATAGCTACCATTTAAGAATGGCAGGTTAAACAATTAAAAACCATACAGGGCTCGTATTGAGTGATTAGATTTCCAACAAATGGCTAAGGCTAAGGAACTTCCTATCCGAATGGATATGCCTCTGGAGGGATACCTTGAGAACCTAACCGGATCTCTGCTAACATAAGGTCGGGTTACCTCTGTAACTAGGTAACTAACTATCATGAGTATGCCATCCCTCGGCCGTAACCGACCTTTATCCGAGGCCCTAACAACAACCACATAAGTTAAATATCTGAACTCCATACCAGAATAACACTTTTTATCTAGAAGGAAATGCACATACCCTGAGGGGCCAACCCTCATAACCTTACCGCATCCTTCCTGTTTCGACAATTTCCGGGGTGTGAGCTTCAATGAAGTCTCATCCTGTAACGACCCGGAATTTTTCGGCAATAACAATTTAATAATCTGTGTAAATAATTTAATTGGTTTGATAATTTTTCTTTATAATTTTAATTTAAACTGATAAATTTATTCTTTTTATGGTTAATAAATATTTAATCTGTTAATAGTAATCAATATCTTTCTGACAATTTAAATTTGATAAGAATTGTTTTTCAAAGCTAATCAGATTTTATTCTATTTATAATATATACATTTGATATATATATATATATATATATATATATTGTGAATAGAAGAGCTTTTGTTTTAAATTAAAGATTAATTTAAAAATTGTAACATATATGTATGTATATGTTATAGTTAGATATTGTTTTGAAATTTAATTTTAATCCATTAATAATTTATATATGAATAAATAGTAATTTTAAGCTTTGTTTTAATTTATATTTTCAGAAGTTAATTTAAAGATTAATTCATTTGTTTTTAAAATATAAGATAATTGTTGTTTTAAAAATATGATAGTTTAGAAAGGATTTAAATCAAAGTCTTATTTATGTTTTCTTTAAAGTGTTTAATTTAAATGGTTAAAAATGTATATGTATAATGTTTTAGATTTTTAACAATATGTATAAGAAAATATATTTGTGTTATATTTAGTTTTAAAATATTTCCTTTAAAAAGAAGTTTATATTTACATATGTAAGTACTCATTTATAAAGTTAAATAAAAATGTAAGTGTTTATTTACATTTAAATAAAATAAAAGTTTATAAAGATTTCACACTTGTATATTTATCTAAAATTCAAAAGCTTATTATCATAAAAACCTTTCATATGTGTATATATAACTTAAAATGATTTAATTAAAAGAAAGGAACACTTGTAAATTTAGAAAAGCATGCAAATGACATTTGTTCAATTTATGAACAAGTGGCAATTTATTCACTAAACATTTTTAAGAAGAAAATTAGTTTTCTTTCTCATTTTTCTTTTGCTTTATTCTTTCAAACATTAATGGAAAGATCAGAAACCAAGTTTCAAAATTTGAAGAAAAAAAAACTAAAAGCAATTCTGCAAAGCAAAAGAATTATCAACCTGCAAATCCAACTTCAACTTCAAATCTGCATTTCTAAATTCATCTTCAACCTGCAACTACAACCTGTAACTTAAAAGGGGAGTTCAAAGTTAAACATCGGTTCAACTTCAATTAGAAGTCTGCAGATAGATTTTTACATCAGCAATTAAAAGCTTTTCAATTTAAAGTATTCAATCCTGGGTATAATAAAGCCTGTTCTGGTCTGCATATTTTAAGAAGGTGAGTAAATCTTATTTTTTTTTAAAAAGTTTTGATTTAATCTTTGATTGAATGTTGCATGCTAAAGTATTTGATTTAGATGATGCATTTTTGTTTTCCTGCATGTAAGTTTATAAAAAAAAAATATAGTGAATGCCTGCATATGAATCCTGTGTTATACAGGTTTGTGTTTTTTTTCTTTTTAATCAATAACTTGATTTTGAATACGATTTGGACTGTGATTTGTAAATGAAAGTTGTTTGTATTCAAGTGACTGATCGTCTAAAAATAGTTTATAGAAATTTAAATTGAATAATTTGCTCAGAAATTTCAAAATACAGTGAAAAACCAAACTTGGGCAAAATTTCATGATTTTAATTTTTAGTTTTGAAATTATAATCGAAATACATTTGGAAAAATATGATTTTTAGAGTTTGTATGATAATTTTTAATTGAGTAATCATGTTGAAATTGGGGTTTATATGAAATTTGGGATTTTGTGAATTATTGATTATCTGTGCATTAACTTGAGTTGATTTTTGAATCATAGCTAGCTTGTAAGCTATAGACTATAGGAAAAATGCAAAGTATTTTTTTTAATGAACAAATCAATGGAAATTTAATGGAGTAGGGTTTTAAAGCATGTTTTACTGGGCTTTACTGTTGAGGCGTATGCGACGTGAATGATGGACCGGAAGTGTTCGCGCATGAGGGAAGGTGGAGCTCGTGACGTGGCGGTGCTATGGAGGGAATGGTAGGGTTCATCGGCAAGGAGTTCGTCGGCAATGGAGTTTTGGGGCTCGAGTGTTTCTGCAGTATTTTGAGCTCGAGTGCGAAATTTCGACTCGCGTTTTATTTGTTGAATCTGGGTGCTCGGTTGAGATGTAGGGGTTGTGTGTGATGGTGGTTGGGGGTCGCGACGACCGTTGGTGGCCGGAGGTGGTGGGAGACGTGCACCGTGCACGTTTGTATACTCTGAAGTTTTCGATTGGGGAAGACAATGGGTGGCTCGAAGATGCTCTCGGGATTTATACGTGTTGGACTCGAAGTCAGGTTGGTTTGGGTTGCTTCGGGGTTAACTCGGGTTGATGGGTGGTTTGCTTCGGGTTTTCCTAGGGGGTCGTCTGATAATAGTTTTTTTTAAATGAATTAATATAAAAACTCTAACTTGTTGTTTAAAAATTTAATGTTAATCAAATTTATAAAGTATAAGTTGAAATTATATAATTTATTTCAATTTAAATTTACTTAAAGGGATTTCAGATTGAAAGTAATTTAATTACATTTTGGATTTCAATTTAAAAAGGGTATTTTGAATATAAATATTAAATCAAAAGTTAAGTTTAAAATGTAAGTAATGATTCAATCGTAAGATTTCAAATTTATATTTGAAATAAATAAGATTAATTTGAATGTTTTAAAGTATTGAAAATTTTGAAATTTGTTTCTAAATTTCCTATTTTTAAATAAGATTTTCATTATGATTTTGAAAACCAAATAGGATAACTGGTTTAAGAGGTTGAAATTTGATTTAATTCATAACAAGATAAATAAGGTTAATTTATCTTTGATTTGAATATTGAATTTGATTTTTAATAAGAAAAGTTTAATTAAGATTAAGGTTCTCTTAATTAATTAAGGATTTTGAAATTATAAGAATTAATTAATTGTTTAATTAATTTTAAATAAGTAGTTAATTTTTTATTTAATTTTTAATAATCACTAAATTATGGATTAGTTAAGTATATTTACTTAATAAAGTAATTAATGGTTAATTGTGAATGTAATTAAGAAAATTAATTACTTATGGAAGTAATTAATGGTAATTACTCATGGAGTAATTAAATGAAGTGATTATTGGTTGATCACTTAATAATATTAATTAAAGAATTAATTAATATAATTGTTTTAAGGATAATTAATTATGAAGTAATTAATTAAAGAAATAAGAATTATTTAATGATGAGATTAATTATTGTTAAATAATTAATTAAGAGATTAATTAAGGTTTATTAATAAAAGTAATTAGAGATAATTACTTATGTAAGTAATTAAGAGTTTACTTAATTTATTTTAGTTAATTAATGAATGTAATTAATTAATTAATTAATGTGATTAATTTAAGAATAATTACTAAGGGTAATTAATTAAAATTGTAATTAATTAATAAAGTAATTAGATATTAATTAATTGAATTAATTAATCAAGGATTAATATAATTAAATTATTAATTAATTAATAAGTTAATTAATTAAAATAAGTAATTACAAATTGTTAATTACTGATTATGATTTATGAGTTGATTAATGATAAGTTAATTATTTAATTAATTAAAGTAATTATTAATTAATAAGGATCATTAATTAATGTGATTAAGGATATTAATCAAGGTTAATTAATAAAAGTAATTAATTTAAATGTGATTAATTAATTGAAATTAATTAAGAATTAATGTAATTAATTATAGTTAATTAATTAATGAATGATCATTAATTATTGTAATTAATGATAGTAATTAAGGTTAATTACTGAATATGGATAGGATAATTACTTGAATGTAGTTAAGGATAGTTAATCAAGGAAGATTAATTAGCGAAGATCATTAAAGATGATTAAATTATTTGGAATAATAATTAATGAAGAAGGATTTTAGTAATCCAATTGATTAAGAGATAATCAATCCTGTTTTGGGTGTTTGATTAATATGAATTGATTGATTAATATTAGTTAATTGATTGATATTGGATTATCAATATTTGGAAATTGGTATTGGATGATTGGTTGATATTGGATGTTTGATATTGGTTTGATACTGGATGATTTGGATATATCTGTTATGTGATATGCTGCTTTGTGAAGATGAATATTGTTATGAATTATCTCTTGTGATAATATGATTCATCTATCTGTTTATATATCATCCTGAATATAAGTTAAATTGTTTAAACCCTTAAGTATAACTTGGACATTAAAATGGCGTTTGGTTTCGGTGAGACCGGGATCGGATTTCCATATTTGGAATCCGAAAACCACATCGATTCCAATTAAACGTTAGGTCGTTAATCCAAGTGGAGCAAGTGAAGACTCGAGGTGTAAGGGGTATACAACAGTATAACTCTGTGGGTGATTCCGTAATGAGTTGACGGAATAGTGCTTATAGATTCGAGATGGCGAATCAGAGTGCAAGGGATATGGTCGTTGACTCTGAGGGTGATTCCAAAACGAGTGCAACGAGATAGTGCCTTCGGTTTAGTTCGAACCCGAAACGAACTTGTATGGATTGAATGCTTTCAGCATATCGTCAGGTGGACGATGAGCATTCTAAGATTTGATGTCCTATAAAGGTAATCGTAACCTCAAGCCTCATCAACCGGGAATGGCTAAAACAGGGGAGGTGCAGCAAGGCTTCGTGGGTAGCTCCCACTGGAGAGCAAGATTTTCCCCTGTCTAGAAGTCGCTTTTTATTCGGCTGTGTGGGCAGTTGGGTCGCGGCCAACTGCGGGGTTGTCTTGTTCGGGACTGTCCAGTAAGGGATGGTTCCGGCCTTGTGTTGCAGGGGAGTGGGAGTACTCCTCGGTACGTTGATCTAGGCCACGTACTGTGACGGGCGATACCCCAGTAGCCCTGCCATTGATGGAATCCAAAATCCAATAAGTGACCGTACGGTTTTGATTGTGCCCAACTATGTTGGAACATGAGATGTAAGCATTCCAGCTATTTCTATACTTTATTTTGAAAACCCCAGACACTATTATAATATCACTGGATTTCCTATCAAATGTTTTGGTTAGCGTAAGGTAAAAACTTTTTCATGTTTATGTGTGGAAAGTCTTACGTGATACCTTTTCTTTTCAAATGATTTTCTAAAGTTAAGCAATTCTAACCCGTTTACTCACACCAGACCCCTGTCTGACCCGAGTGTTTATTTTCTGTTTTATTAAACTCTTGGGTATTCATATTACGTATGAGTAGTCAAGTGGATCAGGTTAGCTTGACGAATTCTGGAGGAGATATGGAGCATGAGGCTTCGATGTGTAGATATGTATTGGTTCCGCTGTGTTTGTTTGTATCTGTATATGTTGTTCTTGAGTTGTATAGTTAGACAGAAGTTTATAACTGTCTATTATCAGTTGTTTAAGTTGTGTACTCTGATGTAATGAGATACCATGTAATATTTTTTGAGATATATTATATTTTATTCGTTCCGCTGTGAGTTCTCTGATGTTGTTCTGTTTCTTCTTTCTCTTTCTTTTCTTCTTTTATCCCTTTCTTTCTTCAAGATGATGCGATTTGCTGGGAGTAGAAAGTCGGGTCGTCACACTTGGTATCAGAGCATTAGGCTCTGAAGTGTGTCTTTCTTTAGGGAGCATTAGGTTGAGTAAAAACCTAGGCTCTGTAGTAGTGTCTTTCTTAAGAGAGCGTACTTGTAATTTTAATATATATCTATATATTTATATATATATATATATATGTATATATATATATATATATCTACCTGATCTGTTGGGTTATCTGTCCGGATTTTCCATCATAATTTATAGAGGTAGATGGAGTAGTGGTTTGTGTGTGTAACACGACTACCACTAATGGAAGAGGGTCCATATGTTTGAGGTTGGAAGTATTTGTCGAGACTGTAGACCTAATACCGTCTCGAGTAAGATTTGTAGTTTGGAGTAGGGATTTCTCTGATATCCGAAGGAAATCTTTTAAAGATTCGGAGTGTATCTTTGGAGTGTAATTGGATTTCGCTCGGGTGAGCGAATTTTTCTAGTATTTGGATCTGTTGGAAGTGCAGAAGTAAGTAATGATATCTCGGTAACTGCGTGATTAGATGCAGTATCCTTGGATATTTTTTGAAGGTGTATTCTCTTGAAGCAGTTTTAGAAGTAGTTGAGAAGCAGTCTTTACCTGCTGAAGAGAAGACTCGTCTGTGTATAAGTTGTTTGGATCTCTAGCGAGGAGTCTGGCTGTTTTGGAATATGAGACTAAGGTCTATGAGTTGTTTCTCTTCAGGCATGGTCTCATTCGTTATTCCTTAAGGTAAGAGAGATATGGATGCTTGGCTTGGATTTGAAGCTTGAGTTTCTTGAAGGGTTGTTTGCCATCTTGGAAGTCAGTTTGTGTGGTTTGTTGAAGGTTTTGGGTTTTGAGAAGCCTTTGGATTAGAAATCTTTGGTTAGCCGTGGTAGCAGTGCAACTCGAAGTGTTCGATGTGCTGACGAGGAGATCTTTTGGCTTCGCAGTATCATCGAGGTAGAGTTTGGAAGCAGCAATGTTAGTTGTTTCTCTGGTGGTTTAGAAATCTTTGTGGTTCTTCTTTCAGCTGCCGGGTAGTTGGAGATGTATTCTTGAAGATTAACCTTTGTTTGGAAAAGCTTTAAGCTGTTCTAATTGATAAAGAGAGGACAGTTTGTTTGGAACCCGAATTAGGTTGGATCGCAAAAGTGACTTGCGATTAGTTTGGGAATTTTCTTAAGCTATCTTGGGTGATCTGTGTTGAGACTAAGAATTCTCATGTGGAAGTAGGAGCTACTGATATAATCTGGAGTTTTTCACCATTTGGAGTTGAGTTCCATATTGTTTTGGTTCCAGTAGCAATGTTGGTAGTTAGCCTGGTAGTTGGATGGTTCTTAGAGAGGAGAGTTGGCATAGCAGCTCAGAATTATTTTTGGGATTTGGATTGGACTGATCTAGCTTTTGGAATAGGATTCTGTTTTGAGGTTGTGCGACCAAGTCTGATGTGTCACTCAGATTTTTATGGATTTGATGAACAAATTTTTTCGAATATAGTGGATAAGTTTGTATTCGTGTTCATCAGCAGTACTCTCATCTATTTCAGAATCAGAGTTGTGCAGCGAAAGCGAGGTAGCAACTGTGCAAGGAAGGAAGTAAGTTTTGTCTGCTATTACTTGAGTAGTAAAGCTTGAATTCTGGATTTCGATGGATTTTGGAAGGCTTTTCCGTTTGACTGCTTTGTTTTGGTTTAGTTGTTTCTGGAAGTATCAGCATAGGTTGAACTGATCAGGAAGAAGTTTGGCAGCCTTGGATTGTCTGTTGAGTTATACAGATATGAGATAAGGAGTTTGGTATTCGAAGTTGGAGACTTCGGTGTTGTTAAAATTCTCCGGTTAAGAGAATAGATATTGGATAAGATTGGTTGGTTGGTGCTGTGGCATGTGAAGATTTCTTATCTGTGTTTTGATAGGATAAGATTGAATTGCTAGTTTGGATAGCTGGAATTCATTTTGTAACACGTATCTCTGAGGGAATACGTGTATGATTCATCAATTGGTTGTTGAATCTGTAGTTCAGTTGGAGTTGGATGTTGAGCTGGATTTGAGAGTAGTCTGATGTTCTGTTCAGATTGAAGGATCTAGAGATGAGTGAAGCTCTAGATTTTGGTTGTGTTGTTGGTTTGTTGGCTTTTGTTGAGCGAGTCTCCTGGTGATTTATACTTGGGGGAAACTCGTGATAGAATTAGAGATTTATTCTGATTTATGTCAGAATAATTAGTTAGAATTGTTTGTTTGTTTGATTTGTTGCTTTGGTTGTTAATTACTGGTTGTTAGGAATGCTTTGTTATTTGAAATTAAAATCTGTACTGGATTATTAAATTACCTTTGCTTTTAAATTTCGGGGACGAAATTCTTTTAAGGGGGAGGATTGTAACGACCCGGAATTTTTGGGCAATAACAATTTAATAATCTGTGTAAATAATTTAATTGGTTTGATAATTTTTCTTTATAATTTTAATTTAAACTGATAAATTTATTCTTTTTATGGTTAATAAATATTTAATCTGTTAATAGTAATCAATATCTTTCTAACAATTTAAATTTGATAAGAATTGTTTTTCAAAGCTAATCAGATTTTATTCTATTTATAATATATACATTTGATATATATATTGTGAGTAGAAGAGCTTTTGTTTTAAATTAAAGATTAATTTAAAAATTGTAACATATATGTATGTATATGTTATAGTTTGATATTGTTTTGAAATTTAATTTTAATCCATTAACAATTTATATATGAATGAATAGTAATTTTAAGCTTTGTTTTAATTTATATTTTCAGAAGTTAATTTAAAGATTAATTCATTTGTTTTTAAAATATAAGATAATTGTTGTTTTAAAAATATGATAGTTTAGAAAGGATTTAAATCAAAGTCTTATTTATGTTTTCTTTAAAGTGTTTAATTTAAATGGTTAAAAATGTATATGTATAATGTTTTAGATTTTTAACAATATGTATAAGAAAATATATTTGTGTTATATTTAGTTTTAAATATTTCCTTTAAAAAGAAGTTTATATTTACATATGTAAGTACTCATTTATAAAGTTAAATAAAAATGTAAGTGTTTATTTACATTTAAATAAAATAAAAGTTTATAAAGATTTCAAACTTGTATATTTATTTAAAATTCAAAAGCTTATTATCGTAAAAACCTTTCATATGTATATATATAACTTAAAATGATTTAATTAAAAGAAAGGAACACTTGTAAATTTAGAAAAGCATGCAAATGACATTTGTTCAATTTATGAACAAGTGGCAATTTATTCACTAAACATTTTTTAAAAGAAAATTAGTTTTCTTTCTCATTTTTCTTTTGCTTTCTTCTTTCAAACATTAATGGAAAGATCAGAAACCAAGTTTCAAAATCTGAAAAAAAAACTAAAAGCAATTCTGCAAAGCAAAAGAATTATCAACCTGCAAATCCAACTTCAACTTCAAATCTGCATTTCTAAATTCATCTTCAACCTGCAACTACAACCTGTAACTTAAAAGGGGAGTTCAAAGTTCAACATCAGTTCAACTTCAATTAGAAGTCTGCAGATAGATTTTTACATCAGCAATTAACAGCTTTTCAATTTAAAGTATTCAAGCCTGGGTATAATAAAGCCTGTTCTGGTTTGCATATTTTAAGAAGGTGAGTAAATCTTATTTTAAAAACAAGTTTTGATTTAATCTTTGATTGAATGTTGCATGCTAAAGTATTTGATTTAGATGATGCATATTTGTTTTCCTGCATGTAAGTTTATAAAAAAAAATACAGTGAATGCCTGCATATGAATCCTGTGTAATACAGGTTTGTGTTTTTTTTCTTTTTAATCAATAACTTGATTTTGAATACGATTTGGACTGTGATTTGTAAATGAAAGTTGTTTGTATTCAAGTGATTGATCGTCTAAAAATAGTCTATAGAATTTTAAATTGAATAATTTGCTCAGAATTTCAAAATACAGTGAAAAACCAAACTTGGGCAAAATTTCATGATTTTAATTTTTAGTTTTGAAATTATAATCGAATTACATTTGGAAAAATATGATTTTTAGAGTTTGTATGATAATTTTTAATTGAGTAATAATGTTGAAATTGGGGTTTATATGAAATTGGGGATTTGTGAATTATTGATTATCTGTGCATTAACTTGAGTTGATTTTTGAATCATAGCTAGCTTGTAAGCTATAGACTATAGGAAATATGCAAAGTATTTTTTTTAATGAACAAATCAATGGAAATTTAATGGAGTAGGGTTTTAAAGCATGTTTTACTGGGCTTTACTGTTGAGGCGTATGCGACGCGAATGATGGACTGGAAGTGTTCGCGCATAAGGGAAGGTGGAGCTCGTGACGTGGCGGTGCTATGGAGGGAATGGTAGGGTTCATCGGCAAGGAGTTCGTCGGCAATGGAGTTTTGGGGCTCGAATGTTTCTGCAGTATTTTGAGCTCGAGTGCGAAATTTCGACTCGCGTTTTATTTGTTGAATCTGGGTGCTCGGTTGAGATGTAGGGGTTGTGTGTGATGGTGGTTGGGGGTCGCGATATAACGTCCCGCCTTTTCGCACGCTTCAAATCGACACACATGCCGATTCAAACCATACGGAAGGCGGATTGTTATGGGGTAAATAAGAAAACAGAGAAGAAATAAACAAAATAGAATCTCACAGCGGAAGGATAAAATATAATAATAAAATATACAGTTTATAAAACTGTTTACAAACATTTATATAACACGTATCAGAGTTACACATACCAATAACAATGCAGCGGAAAAATACGAGTGTAATGGAATAATAGTAGATAATAGTAATACAAATCTTCGTCTTCGTCCTCCAGAGCTAAAACTTCATATCCTGAAACGCTCGGACTGACCCGAGCGAATTGAAAGACAAAACACTCGAGTCAGAACTAAAAGATCTTATGTGAGTTAAATTAACAGAAATAAATATGAGTGCAGTAACTCAAGGGATGCTCGGGATTTACATCTCCTAAGGATCCGTTAAACTATTTACTATGTAGTATATTGCGTTATTATAATAGTGTCTATTTTTAAAATAAACTTACTTTTAAATAGCGTTAAGGGGTTACCCATATAGCCCTTAACACAAAATATATTCCCATAGTCTATACAGTACCGTAATCTCCCCCGTACTGGGCGTCGTCAGAGGGCACTCCATAGGTTTTGTACAAAACCAAAATTGTATAAGGCGCGCTAGGGTAGGTGACGTGGCACAACTAGGCAATGCCAGGGTAGATATACCAATTGCTATCCGGGCTGATGGAAACGCATAGCCGCAGCTACCGCCCACCTCGAACAAACTCCCCCAAAAATCAAAGTAAAAGTGGCCACTGAAACAATCCAAAGTCAAAGTATAATATCGAAGAGGAGTGTCCGATCAGAGGAATGACCTCATTGGCCTGAGAATCACTCCTGTTTTAGCCACCTTATGCCAACTCACGGGAGTCGGGTCCACGTATTTACCTTGCAGGAAACGCCGCCACCAACCTACTTCATTCTGGAATCTCCACCGCGTACACGGTTGTTAAAGTGGTTTTCGGAGTTGGCAGAGAGTATGACAACTTCCGATCCCGGTCTCTTCAACAACCAAACGTTATTATAACACTGCGGTCATTTAAAATAATTATACTTTAAAACCAGAACAAAAATCCATTTTAAACCCATATAAATACGATATCGTTTATATTTTTAAAACCCCAAATCAATACGATATCATTTAGACCCAAAATCATATAATGTCATTTTATTTTCCAATATATATTCTTTTCCAAAATCATAGGGTTTCCAAAGTGAAATATTTAAAAATCACAACTCTTGTATATAATAATTCCAAATCATACTACCTTGAAAATCATAACTTCGAAACAAATTTCCATCTCTTAAATGGTTAAATATTAAATTACTTTATAAAACACAATAGCTTCTTTAGATTTCACAAATCAATTTCAAATATCGATTTAAACTTCCAAATACCATTTCAATTCTTATGTTTCAAAGCTTTAAATATTTCACCATTTCAAAACAAACTCATTTGACAATCCCATATATATTAAATTCAATTACTTCTTATTTAGACTTGAAATGTTTACTTAATGAATTCAGTATAATTTAAGTAAAACCTTTAACTTCACATAACTGGATAATCTTTCAATTTTATTAAACTTGATATATTCATTTAAATCACTCTACACAGAAATCAAGTTATAAAAATCATACCCTTTAAAAATTAATAACCTTTTTATTTAATTCCAAATTTTACTCAATATTCATCTTCCGACCTTATTCTCATTTAAGTCAATAAAACTCCAGAACTTAAATTTTAAATAAATGCTTAATTGTATTTGATCTTAAAAATCAAACTTTATTTATACTTCAAAACAATTTATACAAAGCTTAAAACCGGAAATTACTATATATAAAAACCTTTATTAATAACCAAATCAAAAACCCATAAACCATATATATATAGCTTTGCAAAAACCATAGAAAAACATTTCAAAAATAATTTTATATATTTACCGCGGTGCCTGTATATAATTTTCTATCCTATGGTCAAGTGATACGGATGTTTATCATTTCAATCCGCAATTTAAAAGATATAAAATTTTGCGGTTGTATATCATTTAAAACCACAATCCCGAATGAAATGAAAAATACATGATAACTTGCAGTTTAATGATATGAAACAAAACATCCATTCATCCATCATCAATCATCAACCAAATTATCTCAAACATCATCAGTTTAAACAAACATCAGTATATGGCATATACAATATAACAGGAAATAATTGGCAGTTATTAATTTACATTTCATATTCAATTAAATTTATAACTGTTTGACTAGCAGTTTATATGCACATAAATAAATTCTAACTGCCAATTTATATGCAATACATAAAAGAAATTAACAGTTAATTTAATAAATGCGATTTAACAGATATGCTGAATAAAACATGCCAACAGTCATAAATAAATTTCTACTCATATCTAAAATAAATTTAACAAACATAAAAACTTTTTAGAAGTTGTGAGTGGGTTAAAACACTCACCTTTTGAATTCAAATCGAATTTAAATCCGATTTAAACCCAAAATTTGACGGTCTCCAAATCTGTCCAAACCTGCGTCATCAGATCCGGAATTTAAATACGATTCTAACAAAAGAAATTTCACGCGAAACGGATAACGTATGAGCAAGTTATTCGAGTTAAACGATTAAAAAAAATCAAAATAAAAATTGAATTATAAACAAACAAACCTAATTATAATAAAGCCACGTCAACATAACTGGAGACTCACGTGAAACCATTTTGCAAATAGTCGCTCCACATCAAAACGCCCAAATTGACTTAGGTTTTGAATTTCCTGATTTTGACCGCGATTTGCCGCTGACTCGAGTATCGATTTTGAAAACAGAAACTGCACGTAGATTCGTATGGATGAAATCTACAACATATATTTTTTTGGAATTTTTCTGAGATGTTTGAATTTTCATTTGAAATTTGAATAGAAATAGATCTAGGTTTGCATCCATTTGAGGAGGAGAAGGAGTTGAAGAAAAGAACGTACATACAAATGATAGAAGATGGAGGCTAGGGTTTTTGATCGTCTATTTATAGATAGATCGCAATAGAATAGGTGTGCACGAATTTTAACGTGCAAACGGAAGTGGTCCCAAAAGATAAATAATATTAATTACACACGTTACGGATTTAGGAAATAAATAAATTCCTTATCATTTACATTTTATTTTAAACGTATTTACAAATGTAAATCTAGACGTTTCGTTTACGTTTCAAAATATATCCACAATTTTATTAATTTTCAAATTGATCTAAACAAATTTAGATGTAAATTAAAAGCTGATAAGTCTACCCATTGCAGTGTTAATTTCTCCCCTTCCTTATATTTAGAAATTATAAATTAAGTTTTCAAAAATCTATCTTTGATTTTCAAACTTTTATATACTCATCTTTTACCGGTAATAAGGATGCATTAACATTTGTTCATGGTTTCACCTTATTATCCTCAAATTCCATTTTAATTTTCAATAATTACAATTGTTGAATGTTGATACTTTAATTAAATTTATACATCTTGCTTTTTATAACCTATATCAACAAATGGTCCAATTATAAATAGAATTAGTATTAACTTCATCTTATAGGATTAACTACTCCAATTACAAATCTATGCTAAGTGCCCGATTTAAGTCAATTAATTGTAATTGAGTCTACATTAAATGTTATAAATTATAAATTGGAACCTCAATAAATTCGCTTATTGATTTAAAAATCTTTCTATTCAGCAAATAGACATTTTATGGGTATAAATAACATTTAAATTATAACACATGTCATTAGTGCATGCTTCATTTCTTATAAACTCCCCTTTATTAACTAGAACACATTAACCAAAACAAAATAATTAATTTAGATTTATTTCAATCGATTGCCATTCTTAACTTAACATACTCAAAATGGTTAACCTAAATAATTGTTACCCTTTTACATTCAAATTCACTTACAACCATCATTACAACAATGTTGCCATAGATTTAGATTTAATTAAATAAATTAGATAAATGGGTAAAGTTTTGTAATTATCACTAATGCCAAATATATATGCATTAACTACTACTTATTATTATGAATTCATTTATAAATTTACTAGTTGCCTTTGTCTTCTTATATCCTGTTTACTACCAAACTTTCTATTCTTAAATCTATACTCCCATTGATTTACTAAATTTGCACTTATTATGCATACTTTTAGCAACTCATATATACTTTGCATCTATTCCCAAAATTTCACATTCTATTGTTACATAAATTTGCATTGATTACTATTTATTATTACTTTACTGATAAATTAGATATTTGCATTGGTTTTGCTTATGCTAAATTAATTTCCCATAATAAATAAGGTTTCAAAACAATTAATAACATTTCCTTAGCCCAAACCCCGTTTACCAATTATTTTCCTTCAATAATTCATGTTGCTATAAATACATACATTTACACTTTATAGTTATTCTAGTATACCTATTCCCACTCTTAACCCTTATCTTTACGTTCACCCACTTGTAATATTAATTATATTTATTACAATTCAATGTTGGCATTTATTACTATTAATTTATATAATGTTTATTGCCCTTATTTCAATTTCTTCCTTTTCAGTTGCTACTCTACTATTCACAGTTTCTTTTGTATACTCCTTTCCTATATAATCCAACACACACAAATTCCAATTAAATCCAATTATTACCTTTAAATAAAACATAACATTCGAATACCTCTTATTAAATTGGAATGTTTCATTTAAGTTTATAATTGATCCACTTGTATTAACATAAATTTTTATTTTCAAATTTATTCCCATTTACGGTTAATCAATGTTATTTTACATTAACCGATTTTAATATTCACCTTTTATTTCACATCTTCAAAGTATATCTAGGGAAAAATCTTTCTACCGCTTAATTTACTGAATCTTATGCAGTCTTACTATAAATAAGTTTTAAATTACCATTACTGTACATTCAATTACTATCCAAAGTATTTATTCATAAATCAATTCGATATATACGTTTGTTTCCTTCTATTTGATTTATACCTAGTATACATTTTCCTAAATCCTGTTTCATTGCCTTCATTAAATGGTTATCGCATTGAGATCAAATTTATTAGCTTATATCGCATTATTACCATTAATTAAAATTGGCTTACAATTTTTTTTTTAATTCAATACTCTAAATAAATAACATATTATTCCATAATTACTCTTGTTTTCACATATTCCATTCAAAAATTAAACCACAATAATTACATTATTTTATTGAATTGGAAATCTCATTTTAAATTGTTAACTTTTAATAAGAACAAATGGCAACACCAAATTCCTAACATTCATTTTATTAAAAATTATGGAAAATATAACAAATTTAGTTAACGAAATTTTCGGGTTGTTACACTCTCCCCCACTCAAAACTTTTCGTCCCCGAAAAGGAAAAGAAGGGAGAAGAAAGAATTAAATAACAATACATCTTATTCAAAATATTTAACTTATAAACAGTAATTTACTAAATTTATTACCTTAAATAAAATATACCCGTTTTATAATCATTATATCCTTTTATACTTAAATAATTAAAGTTTGAAAAACATTTTCAACATAGTTCTAAGTCCAAAATTTACGGAAATTTTTGGCAGAGTCTCCTTTGTACGGAGAGGCTCGGGAAAATATAATACCAAAATATAACAAAGTATCATATAGAATATTCAAAATAGTATATCCCAACACGGGAAATATATAAAAATATTGCTACAAAACGTAATCCGGAAACGTACCTATTTGTCGGGCAAATTACGCTTAATTTATGGAACCAAAATCAGTAGCAATTGCTTCCATACATGCATTTCCCTTATATAATCTAAAAGGTTAACTATTTATATTAAAGTGAAATATTTTCATAGTTTCAACTACTAACAATAATCAATACACAATCATCGATTTCAACAAACAGCATACACACAAACAAAACAACCATTCAGTCAAACAAGCAAATAGTTGTTCGGGTTCAAAACTTGAAATGGTACGGAATGAAAAATAACCATCCAGTGCATCATTTACTCAACAGTCTTAGATGAGACAGAATTAGATTATTTATTCATCCAACAACTTCAAATTTTCTTACCCAGCCAACCATAAAGCAAACAATATCGATTTAAACCAACAAATCAATTTAACTTATTATAAATTTATGTTTCATACATTAACAGTTTGATCTTTTCATTCATATAACAGTTTATCTTTTATTTTCATTTATTTCTTTAAATTATCCTTTTATAGTTTACATTTATTTCCAACAACCTTTAATTTTATTCACTCCTCCAATTATCCGTTTCCATTTATTTAGGTCATGTAAGTTTCTTCTATTTTATTACATTTAATGCACTTCTCACTTTCAATCATTTATTTAATGCTTCCATTTCTATTACATTTAATTATAGTAACCCTTTTTAATTTCACTTAAATTCTTAATCTTATAACATCCATTCTTATAAATAAAGGATTTTATTAACTCATTAACAAGGGTTTGCAGTCATCTATTTATATTACCTACTTTTATTATATTATACTAGTAGCATTTATCATACTTAGGTTTATAACCCTACACATCAATCCTTATTATTAAAGAATTTCATTTTATTTACTTAAGTTTAAAATCACCTATTTATAATACTTACCTTTAATTTTGGTAAAATTTCAATTTATAACTTAAGTTTATAACATTAAATTCTCATTTATAACAGAAATTCATTTAATACTTTATTATTTCCAAAATTTCTACTTGTATAATATTCTATTCCAATCTCTTATTTAACATTTCAACTTTTCATATTTGGTAAGTTATTTATGTTAAAGAAAATGCAAATGAATTTATACAAGTTTTATCTCTTCTTTTAATTAATTTAATGTTCAATAAATCTTAAATTTTCCCTTATAAGTTAAAAATTTAACTTCCTTTATAGCTTAGTATTTTAGTCTCTTATTTTATTTAGGGTTTCAATTATTAATTTTTTTTCTGTTTCACTACCATAATTGAAACAATTAATTAATGGAAATTAAGAATTAAATACCGGGTTAAATTTCAATAGATAAGTATATTCTTATAACTTATATACCTCTAATTATATTTAAACAATTAAAATTTAGATATTTCAAAATAAATCTGCAGTAGAATTTACTACAGTGGCCTTTCCCTTCGAAACTCGAAAATGAAAGTCGATGATGCGGCCGCCATCACCGAAATTATTTTCCAGCGACAGAGAGGAAAGTACGAAACTTATTTTCTCCAAAATCTTCTTTAAAACAAATCTTCCAAATTATACTAAATATTTATATAAGAAAATACTTATAAACAAAATTATTATAATTCATAAATCCTTTGAAAGCAAATTTCCAAAATCCCGGACTTAAGTTCTAAAATTTCCAAATTTCATTGATTTTAATTTCAATCTCATTTTACCTATTATTTAAAATTTTATTCCTAACAACCAATCTATTGCAACCAACAATATATATATATATATATATATATATAATACCTTAATAAAATATTTTATATATAGAAAGTATAATAGGCGAAGTTATTTCATTCACCTATATTAAAAACAAATATTATGTCGGTCTGTCATATTAAGTGTTTAGAAATCCCTATTGATGTCATAGCGTCCCATGCACCAACCAGAATTTATAAATACAAAACGGAACAGATTAACACAATATCAAAATCTTTTTATAACACTAACAAATACGTTCTCTCGTATATACACTCAGTGACTCCCATAGGGTATTGCTACCCTATTAGTAAAGAGTCAAACCCCACAAAGCCATGGTTTATTGCTAAACCAAAGCTCTGATACCAACTATAACGTCCCGCCTTTTCGCACGCTTCAAATCGACACACATGCCGATTCAAACCATACGGAAGGCGGATTGTTATGGGGTAAATAAGAAAACAGAGAAGAAATAAACAAAATAGAATCTCACAGCGGAAGGATAAAATATAATAATAAAATATACAGTTTATAAAACTGTTTACAAACATTTATATAATACGTATCAGAGTTACACATACCAATAACAATGCAGCGGAAAAATATGAGTGTAGTGGAATAATAGTAGATAATAGTAATACAAATCTTCGTCTTCGTCCTCCAGAGCTAAAACTTCAAATCCTGAAACGCTCGAACTGACCCGAGCGAATTGAAAGACAAAACACTCGAGTCAGAACTAAAAGATCTTATGTGAGTTAAATTAACAGAAATAAATATGAGTGCAGTAACTCAAGAGATGCTCGGGATTTACATCTCCTAAGGATCCGTTAAACTATTTACTATGTAGTATATTGCGCTATTATAATAGTGTCTATTTTTAAAATAAACTTACTTTTAAATAGCGTTAAGGGGTTACCCATATAGCCCTTAACACAAAATATATTCCCATAGTCTATACAGTACCGTAATCTCCCCCGTACTGGACGTCATCAGAGGGCACTCCATAGGTATGGTACAAAACCAAAATCGTATAAGGCGCGCTAGGGTAGGTGACACGGCACAACTAGGCAATGCCAGGGTAGATATACCAATTGCTATCCGGGCTGATGGAAACGCATAGCCGCAGCTACCGCCCACCTCGAACAAACTCCCCTAAAAATCAAAGTAAAAGTGGCCACTGAAACAATCCAAAGTCAAAGTATAATTTCGAAGAGGAGTGTCCGATCAGAGGAATGACCTCATTGGCCCGAGAATCACTCCTATTTAGCCACCTTATGCCAACTCACGGGAGTCGGGTCCACGTATTTACCTTGCAGGAAACGCCGCCACCAACCTACTTCATTCTGGAATCTCCACCGCGTACACGGTTGTTAAAGTGGTTTTCGGAGTTGGCAGAGAGTATGACAACTTCCGATCCCGGTCTCTTCAACAACCAAACGTTATTATAACACCGCGGTCATTTAAAATAATTATACTTTAAAACCAGAACAAAAATCCATTTTAAACCCATATAAATACGATATCGTTTATATTTTTAAAACCCCAAATCAATACGATATCATTTAGACCCAAAATCATATAATGTCATTTTATTTTCCAATATATATTCTTTTCCAAAATCATAGGGTTCCAAAGTGAAATATTTAGAAATCACAACTCTTGTATATAATAATTCCAAATCATACTACCTTGAAAATCATAACTTCGAAACAAATTTCCATCTCTTAAATTTTTAAATATTGATTTCACAAATCAATTTCAAATATTGATTTAAACTTCCAAATACCATTTCAATTCTTATGTTTCAAAGCTTTAAATATTTCACCATTTCAAAACAAACTCATTTGACAATCCCATATATATTAAATTCAATTACTTCTTATTTAGACTTGAAATGTTTACTTAATGAATTCAATATAATTTAAGTAAAACCTTTAACTTCACATAACTGGATAATCTTTCAATTTTATTAAACTTGATATATTCATTTAAATCACTCTACACAGAAATCAAGTTATAAAAATCATACCCTTTAAAAATTAATAACCTTTTTATTTAATTCCAAATTTTACTCAATATTCGTCTTCCGACCTTATTCTCATTTAAGTCAATAAAACTCCAGAACTTAAATTTTAAATAAATGCTTAATTGTATTTGATCTTAAAAATCAAACTTTATTTATACTTCAAAACAATTTATACAAAGCTTAAAATCGGAAATTACTATATATAAAAACCTTTATTAATAACCAAATCAAAAACCCATAAACCATATATATATAGCTTTGCAAAAACCATAGAAAAACATTTCAAAAATAATTTTATATATTTACCGCGGTGCCTGTATATAATTTTCTATCCTATGGTCAAGTGATACGGATGTTTATCATTTCAATCCGCAATTTAAAAGATATAAAATTTTGCGGTTGTATATCATTTAAAACCACAATCCCGAATGAAATGAAAAATACATGATAACCTGCAGTTTAATGATATGAAACAAAACATCCATTCATCCATCATCAATCATCAACCAAATTATCTCAAACATCATCAGTTTAAACAAACATCAATATATGGCATATACAATATAACAGGAAATAATTGGCAGTTATTAATTTACATTTCATATTCAATTAAATTTATAACCGTTTGACTAGCAGTTTATATGCACATAAATAAATTCTAACTGCCAATTTATATGCAATACATAAAAGAAATTAACAGATAATTTAATAAATGCGATTTAACAGATATGCTGAATAAAACATGCCAACAGTCATAAATAAATTTCTACTCATATCTAAAATAAATTTAACAAACATAAAAACTTTTTAGAAGTTGTGAGTGGGTTAAAACACTCACCTTTTGAATTTAAATCGAATTTAAATCCGATTTAAACCCAAAATTTGACGGTCTCCAAATCTGTCCAAACCTGCGTCATCAGATCCGAAATTTAAATACGATCCTAACAAAAGAAATTTCACGCGAAACGGATAACGTATGAGCAAGTTATTCGAGTTAAACGATTAAAAAAATCAAAATAAAAATTGAATTATAAACAAACAAACCTAATTATAAAAAAGCCACGTCAACATAACTGGAGACTCACGTGAAACTATTTTGCAAATAGTCGCTCCACATCAAAACGCCCAAATTGACTTAGGTTTCGAATTTCCTGATTTTGACCGCGATTTGCCGCTGACTCGAGTATCGATTTTGAAAACAGAGACTGCGCGTAGATTCATATGGATGAAATCTACAACATATATTTTTTTGGAATTTTTCTGAGATGTTTGAATTTTCATTTGAAATTTGAATAGAAAAAGATCTAGGTTTGCATCCATTTGAGGAGGAGAAGGAGTTGAAGAAAAGAACGTACAAACAAATGATAGAAGATGGAGGCTAGGGTTTTTGATCGTCTATTTATAGATAGATCGCAAAAGAATAGGTGTGCACGAATTTTAACGTGCAAACGGAAGTGGTCGCAAAAGATAAATAATATTAATTACACACGTTGCGGATTTAGGAAATAAATAAATTCCTTATCATTTACATTTTATTTTAAACGTATTTACAAATGTAAATCTAGAAGTTTCGTTTACGTTTCAAAATATATCCACAATTTTATAATTTCCAAATTGATCTAAACAAATTTAGATGTAAACTAAAAGCTGATAAGTCTACCCATTGCAGTGTTAATTTCTCTCCTTCCTTATATTTAGAAATTATAAATTAAGTTTTCAAAAACCTATCTTTGATTTTCAAACTTTTATATACTCATCTTTTACCGGTAATAAGGATGCATTAACATTTGTTCATGGTTTCACCTTATTATCCTCAAATTCCATTTTAATTTTCAATAATTACAATTGTTGAATGTTGATACCTTAATTAAATTTATACATCTTGCTTTTTATAACCTATATCAACAAATGGTCCAATTATAAATAGAATTAGTATTAACTTCATCTTATAGGATTAACTACTCCAATTACAAATCTATGCTAACTGCCCGATTTAAGTCAATTAATTGTAATTGAGTCTACATTAAATGTTATAAATTATAAATTGGAACCTCAATAAATTCGCTTATTGATTTAAAAATCTTTCTATTCAGTAATTAGACATTTTATGGGTATAAATAACATTTGAATTATAACACATGTCATTAGTGCATGCTTCATTTCTTATAAACTCCCCTTTATTAACTAGAACACATTAACCAAAACAAAATAATTAATTTATATTTATTTCAATCGATTGCCATTCTTAACTTAACATACTCAAAATGGTTAACCTAAATAATTGTTACCCTTTTAAATTCAAATTCACTTACAACCATCATTACAACAATGTTGCCATAGATTTAGATTTAATTAAATAAATTAGATAAATGGGTAAAGTTTTGTAATTATCACTAATGCCAAATATATATGCATTAATTACTACTTATTATTATGAATTCATTTATAAATTTACTAGTTGCCTTAGTCTTCTTATATCCTATTTACTACCAAACTTTCTATTCTTAAATCTATACTCCCATTGATTTATTAAATTTGCACTTATTATGCATACTTTTAGCAACTCATATATACTTTGCATCTATTCCCCAAATTTCATATTCTATTGTTACATAAATTTGCATTGATTACTATTTATTATTACTTTACTGATAAATTAGATATTTGCATTGGTTTTGCTTATGCTAAATTAATTTCCCATAATAAATAAGGTGTCAAAACAATTAATAACATTTCCTTAGCCCAAACCCCGTTTACCAATTATTTTCCTTCAATAATTCATGTTGCTATAAATACGTACATTTACACTTTATAGTTATTCTAATATACCTATTCCCACTCTTAACCCTTATCTTTACGTTCACCCACTTGTAATATTAATTATATTTATTACAATTCAATGTTGGCATTTATTACTATTAATTTATACAATGTTTATTGCCCTTATTTCAATTTCTTCCTTTTCAGTTGCTACTCTACTATTCACAGTTTCTTTTGTATACTCCTTTCCTATATAATCCAACACACACAAATTCCAATTAAATCCAATTATTACCTTTAAATAAAACATAACATTCGAATACCTCTTATTAAATTGGAATGTTTCATTTAAGTTTATAATTGATCCACTTGTATTAACAGAAATTTTTATTTTCAAATTTATTCCCATTTACGGTTAATCAATGTTATTTTACATTAACCAATTTTAATATTCACCTTTAATTTCACATCTTCAAAGTATATCTAGGGAAAAATCTTTCCACCGCTTAATTTACTGAATCTTACGCAGTCTTACTATAAATAAGTTTTAAATTACCATTACTGTACATTCAACTACTATCCAAAGTATTTATTCATAAATCAATTCGATATATACGTTTGTTTCCTTCTATTTGATTTATACCTAGTATACATTTTCCTAAATCCTGTTTCATTACCTTCATTAAATGGTTATCGCATTGAGATCAAATTTATTAGCTTATATCGCATTATTACCATTAATTAAAATTGGCTTACAAATTTTTTTTTTAATTCAATACTCTAAATAAATAACATATTATTCCATAATTACTCTTGTTTTCACATATTCCATTCAAAAATTAAACCACAATAATTACATTATTTTATTGAATTGGAAATCTCATTTTAAATTGTTAACTTTTAATAAGATTAAATGGCAACACCAAATTCCTAACATTCATTTTATTAAAAATTATGGAAAATATGACAAATTTAGTTAACGAAATTTTGGGGTCGTTACACGCGACGACCGTTGGTGGCCGGAGGTGGTGGGAGACGTGCACCGTGCACGTTTGTATACTCTAAAGTTTTCGATTGGGGAAGACAATGGGTGGCTCGAAGATGCTCTCGGGATTTATGTGTGTTGGACTCGAAGTCAGTTTGGTTTGGGTTGCTTCGGGGTTAACTCGGGTTGATGGGTGGTTTGCTTCGGGTTTTCCTAGGGTGTTATCTGATAATAGTTTTTTTCAAAGGAATTAAAATAAAAACTCTAACTTGTTGTTTAAAAATTTAATGTTAATCAAATTTATAAAGTATAAGTTGAAATTATATAATTTATTTCAATTTAAATTTACTTAAAGGGATTTCAGATTGAAAGTAATTTAATTACATTTTGGATTTCAGTTTAAAAAGGGTATTTTGAATTTAATTATTAAATCAAAAGTTAAGTTTAAAATGTAAGTAATGATTCAATCTTAAGATTTCAAATTTATTTTGAAATAAATAAGATTAATTTGAATGTTTTAAAGTATTGAAAATTTTGAAATTTGTTTCTAAATTTCCTATTTTTAAATAAGATTTTCATTATGATTTTGAAAACCAAATAGGATAACTGGTTTAAGAGGTTGAAATTTGATTTAATTCATTACAAGATAAATAAGGTTAATTTATCTTTGATTTGAATATTAAATTTGATTTTTAATAAGAAAAGTTTAATTAAGATTAAGGTTCTCTTAATTAATTAAGGATTTTGAAATTATAAGAAGTTAATTAATTGTTTAATTAATTTTAAATAATTAGTTAATTTTTTATTTAATTTTTAATAATCACTTAATTATGGATTAATTAAGTATATTTACTTAATAAAGTAATTAATGGTTAATTATGAATGTAATTAAGAAAATTAATTACTTATGGAAGTAATTAATGGTAATTACTCATGGAGTAATTAGTTGAAGTGATTATTGGTTGATCACTTAATAATATTAATTAAAGAATTAATTAATTTAATTGTTTTAAGGATAATTAATTATGAAGTAATTAATTAAAGAAATAAGAATTATTTAATGATGAGATTAATTATTGTTAAATAATTAATTAAGAGATTAATTAAGGTTTATTAATAAAAGTAATTAGAGATAATTACTTATGTAAGTAATTAAGAGTTAATTACTTAATTTATTTTAGTTAATTAATTAATGTAATTAATTAATTAATGAATGTGATTAATTTAAGAATAATTACTAAGGGTAATTAATTAAAATTGTAATTAATTAATAAAGTAATTAGAGATTAATTAATCGAATTAATTAATCAAGGATTAATATAATTAAATTAGTAATTAATTAATTAAGAAGTTAATTAATTAAAATAAGTAATTACAAATTGTTAATTACTGATTATGATTTATGAGTTTATTAATGATAAGTTAATTATTTAATTAATTAAAGTAATTATTAATTAATAAGGATCATTAATTAATGTGATTAAGGATATTAAACAAGGTTAATTAATAAAAGTAATTAATTTAAATGTGACTAATTAATTTAAATTAATTAATAATTAATTTAATTAATTATAGTTAATTAATTAATGAATAATCATTAATTATTGTAATTAATTATAGTAATTAAGGTTGATTACTGAATATGGATAGGATAATTACTTGAATGTAGTTAAGGATAGTTAATCAAGAAAGATTAATTAGCGAAGATCATTAGAGATGATTAAATTATTTGGAATAATAATTAATGAAGAAGGATTTTAGTAATCCAATTGATTAAGAGATAATCAATCCTGTTTTGGGTGTTTGATTAATATGAATTGATTGATTAATATTGGTTAATTGATTTATATTGGATTATCAATATTTGGAAATTGGTATTGGATGATTGGTTGATATTGGATGTTTGATATTGGTTTGATACTGGATGATTTGGATATATCTGTTATGTGATATGTTGCTTTGTGAAGATGAATATTGTTATGAATTATCTCTTGTGATAATATGATTCATCTATCTGTTTATATATTATCCCGAATATAAGTTAAATTGTTTAAACCCTTAAGTATAACTTGGACATTAAAATGGCGTTTGGTTTCGGTGAGACCGGGATTGGATTTCCATATTTGGAATCTGAAAACCACATCGATTCCAATTAAACGTTAGGTCGTTAATCCAAGTGGAGCAAGTGAAGACTCGAGGTGTAAGGGCTATACCCAGTATAACTCTGTGGGTGATTCCGTAATGAGTTGACGGAATAGTGCTTATAGATTCGAGATGGCGAATCAGAGTGCAAGGGCTATGGTCGTTGACTCTGAGGGTGATTCCAAAACGAGTGCAACAAGATAGTGCCTTCGGTTTCGTTCGAACCCGGAACGAACTTGTATGGATTGAATGCTTTCAGCACATCGTCAGGTGGACGATGAGCATTGTAAGCTTTGATGTCCTATAAAGGTAATCGTAACCTCAAGCCTCATCAACCGGGAATGGCTAAAACATGGGAGGTGCAGCAAGGCTTCGTGGGTAGCTCCCACTGGAGAGCAAGATTTTCCCCTGTCTAGAAGTCCCTTTTTATTCGGCTGTGTGGGCAGTTGGGTCACGGCCAACTACGGGGTTGTCTTGTTCGAGACTGTCCAGTAAGGGATGGTTCCGGCCTTGTGTTGCAGGGGAGTGGGAGTACTCCTCGGTACGTTGATCTAGGCCACGTACTGTGACGGGCGGTACCCCAGTAGCCCTGCCATTGATGGAATCCAAAATCCAATAAGTGCCCGTACGGTTTTGATTGTGCCCAACTATGTTGGAACGTGAGATGTAAGCATTCCAGCTATTTCTATACTTTATTTTGAAAACCCTAGACACTATTATAATATCACTGGATTTCCTATCAAATGTTTTGGTTAGCGTAAGGTAAAAACTTTTTCATGTTTATGTGTGGGAAGTCTTACGTGATACCTTTTCTTTTCGAATGATTTTCTAAAGTTAAGCAATTCTAACCCGTTTACTCACACCAGACCCCTGTCTGATCCGAGTGTTTATTTTCTATTTTATTAAATTCTTGGGTACTCATATTACGTATGAGTAGTCAAGTGGATTAGGTTAGCTTGACGAATTCTGGAGGAAATATGGAGCAGGAGGCTTCGACGTGTAGATATATATTGGTTCCGCTGTGTTTGTTTGTATCTGTATCTGTTGTTCTTGAGTTGTATAGTTAGACAGAAGTTTATAACTGTCTATTATCAGTTGTTTAAGTTGTGTACTCTGATGTAATGAGATACCATGTAATATTTTTTGAGATATATTATATTTTATTCGTTCCGTTATGAGTTCTCTGATGTTGTTCAGTTTCTTCTTTCTCTTTCTTTTCTTCTTCTATCCCTTTCTTTCTTCAAGATGATGCGATTTTATGGGAGTAGAAAGTCGGGTCATCACACATCCCACAAAGCTACGCTTTTCACAAAATCCATGCTTCGATCAACCAATGATTAGCATTTAGCATGCCACATTACCAAGTTGGGAATATTTCCCTAGTAACCATCAACTACATAACCTCGGAGCTCATACGTCTCAAAGAAGGGTGTTAAGCTAAGAGAATAAATTCTCCGCCACCAAACGAAAATGTATTTGATAGGAACCACCTTTACATCTTAAAGTGTAACGTCAGACATACATCCATACAAGTCCATCCTAGGTCTGAACGAAAGCGAAGGCACTTCGTCCAAATAAGGAAGAAGCCCTTGCCAATCCGGATGTCCACAATCTCGACCAAACTCCCCATCACATAGGGAAATCTCTATACCGGAGCAACTCGGTGCGGAGACAATCAACAGATAATCCTTTCGTTCTCGAAAATACCCGATCTTCAACCACCATCTACAAATTCCATCCCATTTCATTGTATCATTATTCGGAATGGGTTTATGTCTCAATGTCCTCCCCCGGCTTAACCGAATAATGAGTGCTTATTTTAAAAACACGTGAATAAACATTTCACTTTTAATCTTTTAAACAAAAGATTCACTTTTAAGATTCGATGTAGTTTTCGGATAACCATTTGGAATCCGACCCCCGGACACATCGAAATTCAAATGTCGTTTAAAGGCCAAGTTGTTTAAGTAAACAATCTCACTTCAATTCGGAAGTTCACATTCACAAAGTAATTTATCATAGATATCACAGTTCAATCCAAAGTAATTCGTATTATAGAGTATCACATATCATAGGTATTAAACAATCCAAGGCATTCAATATAATCCAATCATCTATAAGCAAGATTAATTAATCCTGTAATTTATTCAAAATAAATTAGTTACTTAAGTAATTACAAATCATTTTAATTAATTATAATTAATTAATCACATAATTATTTTCATTAATTATCCATAATTAATCATTAATTATCCTTAATTATTAATTAATTAATCCTTATTTATTAACTAATTAATCCTTAATTATTTATTAATTAACCTTAATATTCTTTAATTACTTATATTACGTAGTTATTATTTAAGTAGTTATCTTTTATTTACTTTTATTAATTAATTTATCCTCAATTACTTAAGATCTTAATTAATTAAAAGACAAACCATTTATCTTAATTAATTACTTAATTATCATTAAAAATCTTTATTTAATAAACCTTGTAATTAATTACCATTAACACATAAATTAACTTAAGATATTTAAGTTAATTAATAACTAAAAACATTTCTTCTTAATTAACTTTTTAATTACACCATTAAATTTGCATTAATTAACTTAAGAATTAATTTACAAATAATAGTCACATGATTAAATAAATTAAGCTTAATTACTTTAAAATAAATTACTTTAAAACCTTAAACTAATCCCATACTTAAATAAAAACAATTATTTAAAAGAATGAGTTAAAAATGTTTAAACTTGAATTTTGTTTTAGAGTTTGAAAACTGTTATTATACCTACCCGAAACAATCCCGAGTTCACCTCCGAGCCCAACGCAAATTTCCCTGAGTTCTTCCCAAGCCATTCCCTCTTTTTCTTTACTTTGTTTTATTTTAAAAACTTAAAACATGTTAACTCGTGTTAAATCTATACAAATCCCCCAGACCGAAACTTGAGCCACAACCTAATCTTCCCGAGGTCAAACCCGAGTCACACACCTTCTTTCTCAAAACAAGCCATTGATACAATCTTGACACCATGCACATGTACAGGAGTTCTGGCCACCTCCGATCCAAGACCCATCCATCGACAAGTCAGCGATGACCTTCTCGAGCATTACGACTGCCCAGAACTTTGAAACGACGACGAACTTGAAATCAAGCAACTTTGAACTCCATTGGATCGAACATGATCATCCATATCCTCCTCGACACGCCGCCATAGGTCACCAGAAATCATAAAACTCTGACCATAGCTTCGTTGATCATCCACGCATCAATTCCACACCTACGATCATGTCCGATACATCATCGACGACGAAATCACCTCAAAACTGAAGTCGACCAAAACTGGGTCAAAAACCTGAACTCACCTCGTTCGGCCATCATGATGATCACGAAATTCACCGTCCATTTTTTTCTAAGATCCACGACCTCCAATCTTCCTTTAGCTATGACCACGACCTCCATCACCTTGTCGATCACCAGAAAATGCCAAAAGTACCAAAACTGTTGAACCGGCAAACTCGCACGGTTTACTTAACTAAAAATCATGATTTTTCTTTTAAAAATCGTAATTTCCGAAGGAAAATCATATTATATAAATGAATCAAGAAATTAAGATACTTGAATTTTTACATGCATTTAAATTTTACTATATTTCCTAATTTTTAGAAAACACTTTAATTAATTATGCTTAAACTTATTTTTAAAACTAAAAACCTGATTATACAAGCATGTTTTGTTTGAATCTTAAAGCCTAAAGAGGATTAAAGGGAGAGAATTTGGATTTTTAACAGGTTTAAACCCTGTAAACCAAGAACAGAGAGATATATACCTGTTCAAAAGACATGCACAGATATATATGTATACATATTTGTACATATACAAACATATTTTCACAACTTCACTTCAACATTAATCACCTCATCCATTTTATAGATCAGATCAAAGAAGTTTACTCACCTACTAAAGAAGAACAGAGAGCCTGGAGTTTTGAATATGAAAACTAATCTGGAACTTGATTTGTTTTTGACTGGAATGCTTTGGTTTTGATCTTAAAATCTGATCTTACTTGCTTTGCTTAAGTTTTTTTAGTTGAAATCTTTGCATTGTTCTTGAACTGCTTCTTGTTTTCTTTGATTCAGGTTTGAAATTTGTTTTCTATTTTTGTTCAGTTTCAGATTTTAGTTTGATTTTCTAGATTTTGAAATAGTTTGTGTTTGTTTTGAATTTTTGTTTTTCTGGTTTGTACAGGTTTGACTTTTGAAAAGATTAAAAAAAAAGAGAAGGGAAGATATATATAGATATATATATATATATATATATCTTAAAATGAAAAAGAATTGGGACACTTGTATTTTGCATGAATATAATTAAGTTACACTTGTTAACACATATATTATAATACTTACACTTGTTAAACTATGTGTTAATATACTTACATTTGTCATTTTCCATGATTATAATATTTTTATATAATTCTATATTATATTATAATTAATTTTATACTTATATATATGTTTTATATAATTTTATACCCTTATTAAATACATTTCCTTATTTAATATTATATAATTTTAAAGAAAAATGATTTAAAACTAAATTATACACTAATAAAAAATCACACATATATTATTTTTGAATCCATTTATTATTTTTAAGACATTCAATTTTGAATTTTGAATTTCAAATTCAAATTCTATTTACAATCTACTTATATATGTATACATATCTTATTTGTTTTTGAATAACTCAAATTAATTTCACAAATTAATTCCAAAAACTATATTAATTACAAAATTTGAATTTGGTTTAAAAACGGGATCGTTGCATTTTCAAACAAATTCAATAACTCAATTATGATAGAATTTCATTTATACTTAAAACATTTAGCTTTAACTTTCAATTTGATTTCTTAAAACAATTCCCTTTAGCCCATTCACGTTTCAACACAAACTTGATTTTTTCCAAAAATACTTCAAGTTATATAAATCAAATTTTAGTACAAAATATCATTTAATTCCATTCAAAAATTAAGGATTTAAAAAATCCTTTAATTTAACCAATCTGGTGTGCGTATATATAATTCTCTACCCTAAGGTCGAGTGATATGGATATTTATCTTTCAAATCTGCAATTTAAACTTTATGGTTATATATCATTTCATACCGTAATCCCAAATTAATATAAAATCCATAAAATCGCTCAAGTCTATCATTTCAACTCATAATGATTTTTTCCTATTATATATATCATTTGGGTATGTATCATTTCAACCCATAGTGAACTTGCATTTTATAACGATATAAAATACAATATCCATTCATCTAATTTCAACCATTAAATGTCCATCACAGTCATCATCGAAATCAATCAATAAATATCAATATAGAACTGATAATCAATAACAGGTATTCAACTGGCTATTTATATTCAATAATAAATTAAATAACGATTTAATTCAAATAAATTCAAATTAACTGAGATGATGATTCAAAATATACCAAACTGGTATAAATAAATTTTAAATTACATCATAAATTAATTTAACAAACATAAGAAATTTTAGAAGTTGTGAGTGGGTTAAAACACTCACCTTTGAATTTTACCCTATAGAAAATACAGACAGAAGCGCAAAACGCAATAGTCTCCAAATTCAACTAAATCAATTTCATGTTGTGTGGAATTTAATATGAATCCAACATAAGAAATCGCACGTGAATCAAAGTTTATGCAAAAGATATTCATGTTATAAGAAATATTATTAAAATAATACTTAGTATGCAAAAAAATGAAAAAAATTTAATACTTACGTTTTTCTCAAGATGTGGTTTCAGGAAAAGATTATAGAACAACTAAGATGACGACAGGACGTGTACGGAAAATGGAAAAATCGTGTTTCATAAAAGAAAGTTTTTGATTTGCAAGAATAAGATCTTTTGAATATGAGGTGTCAGGAGAAACGAAATGCATGTGACAATCCGGAATTTCTTGATATTTGAAATTGAAAATATTTAATTGATTTTAAATATTTGAAAGTCAGTTTAACTTGAATTTCAAATATCACGGTTTATTTGGCAATTAAATTATTGAATTTAATTATTAGAAATTGGTTAAAATAGTGAATCTTGGTTTTTAAGCTAGTTAAAAATATTTCAAAGCCTTGGAAAATTAATATTTATAATACTAGAGATAATAGAAGTTTTAAATTGAATTTGATAGTGTTTTGTTCAGTCTAAAAAAATATATTGTTTAAATTTATAATTAAAAATAGCCTTCCAAGGCACAGTCTCGGAATTTGATGAAACCAGTTCCAATGGATCCGTAATATTGTATTATTATCGAATTTGAAATTTCATAGTGTTTGATTATCGTGAGGTCATGTAGTAAGTAAACGCGCTGAAATTTATATCGAAAATTTAATATAATAACTGGTCCAAAAAGCTATCTTCTCCACGCGATCGAATTAGGACTCAAAACCTTTTCCATTGCGTTCAGAATAAGGGTATAACAGTATAAACGCCTAATGGCACTACCCGATGGAAGATTGAGATTTTAAATTGTGAAACCCTGACGGTTTAAATTTGAATATATATATATATATATACATACATACATATATATATATATATATATATATTTCTGATGTAACATATATATTCAAAAACAAAATTTTATGCCTTCAACTTAAGTCACTGTAGCAAAGCGATTTATGCACGCTATCCATTTTCCTTAATTCTCACAGCCTTTGTCCCAGAGATAAATGTCTATCGTTCAAATATATATGGCAAACAAAATTAAAAAAAAACACTGGAGGTTTCCTTTCCCTCTTCCTAATTTCTCACGATAGATTAAAATAATGGCCACTCTCATTTGGATTCAAATCGAGAAAGGGCGAAATACTCATAGTGATCAAAATCAGTTCGATTCAGAGAATCAGGGCTGGGCCATCGCGAGTTTCCCTCTTCTGCATTTTCCCTAAATCTAATCGAATTTGGGCATGAAGGCGAGTTTCGGTTCGAACTCAGGGTAATGTCATCGAAGAGGGGGTGTGTCACATTCGTTGTGGGCAGGGTGAAGTCATGGTTCTAGGGCGACAATACTCTTGGTTAAAGGCACGTGAGATGAAGGAGGGTCATGGAAGATCGATAAAGGAAGACGCATAGTGGTGTTGAGATGCATGCAGTTGCATTCGACTCGGTGAAGGGGCGACTCATATCGGGTTTGAACTGAAGGCCGTAAGGTAGATTTTGCAGATTTTCTTTATTTATATTTATTTATACATATTTACTGAAAGCAAAAAAAGAAAATAAATAGTTAAGGTATAATATAGGGTTGTTTTATTTTAATTGAATTTTAAAAATATATATTCACTTGCCATTTTAAACTAATTATATTTATAGGTAAACAGGAAATTATATATATAGGAAAGATTTTGGAAAGGAAAAAAATAAAAATAAAATATATATACATAGGTGTTCTAAATGTTGAAGAATTTATAGAAATTAGATTTTTAAGTGTATATACATATAGTTTCAAAAGAAAATTTTACATGCATGTTTAATATATATAATCTTGGAAGATATTTAGGAATTTTTAAGAATGTTGAAGAGTTATTCAAAAACTGGATTTTTGAATCCATATAAGTTATTCTATATGTAGTTTTAAAAGAAAAAGAAAAATAAATATACATATTTTAATTTGCTTGTTGTTTGAAATTAATGGATTTGGTGGATAAGTGTTAAATTAACTTATTTAGTTATTTAATTACCAAGATAATTTATTAAACGAATTTAGTTTAAAATCAATTTATTAATTTAAAACCAAATGATTAGTTTAAATTAAATTATTGGTCAATTTAATTTATTAGATGGTAAATTATTTGTAGATTATCTCAGATGTTAATAAATCATATAATGTTGTGCAAGTTCTAAAACTATGAAGAAAATAAGTCGGGTTTGGATCCAGTTGCAAATCAAAAATCAAAGGTGAGTTAATCTCACTCATTCCTTTTTCCTTCTAAATTTAAATAGTTAAATTTAAATTATTAATTGAATGATTGAATTGACTAGATGTGATATTATATATATAGTAGTATATAAATATATTGGAGTGATTGATTTCTCACATTATATAGCGGATGAGATCATATGTGTCCTGCATAAATGCAGATGACCCTATATACCGCGATATCCCACCTTGAAGCGGGATTGGTATTTAAAATTATTGTGCTAACATCTGTGGATGCAGGGAAACAGGTGGGAGGGATCCAACAGGATTCATCAAATGTTGAATATATTTTATACTCAATAATGTGATGTATGTGATATTCTGTGTTGGATTATATTGATTTTCTTTGGAAATAAATTTTTAAATCCTATGGCTGTGTTGAATATTTATTAGTATTTGAGAAAAATGAAATCTATATAAGTTGGATTTTTAAAAGGAAATAAAATGCGAAATTACTTTGAGCAAAATAATTATAGTGAATTCAAATAAATTAAAGGAACGAATTTGGAAAAAAAAATAAGGATTGATTTTAATTCTATATATTAAATTCAATGATGGGAGAAAATAGGGGATTGAAGAAATGGAAAAAAAGGATTTTATCTAAAATAAAGGCTTAAGGAATATTTTTTGTAAAGTACGAAGAAATATATTTTTAAAATTTAAGATTTGAAATGAGTTTGGGAAAAATAAAAGGAGAATTTGAAATAAAGTATGAAATTGGTATTTTTGATTTAAATAAGAATCAAATCATAAATAAAGGTGTAAATATGGGATAAATGAGTTTTGAAATAAATTTGGATAAGTAAAGGAATTTATTTTTAAATGGAGTTGGATTTGGAAACTGATTTGAAACCTATCTAGGTGTTGAAAACTGTGAATAAGGAGAATGAGTTAGTGAAATTTATAAACGGGGTTTATAAATAAAGTGAAATAAGATATCAGTGGATATTTGAAGTATAAATTCATGATGAGAATTTATAAAGGAATGGGTAGTTTGTTTCAAAAATAAATAGTGGTTTATTTTTAAAAGGTGTGGAAAGGAAAGTGTTTTTCCCTAGAAAGCCAAGTATATTTTCAAAGGAAGATTTTCTGAGTATAAGTTAGAGGTTTTAAATGGTCATAAAAGAATGTTTTAGGAAGAAAGTATTATTTAATGGTTTTAAATTTTTAAAACTAAATATTTATTAAATTAATTATAATAGTAATTATTATAAGGGTTTAACTAGTATTATGTTTTAAAAGATAATTATTTAATATTTATACCTTATAGGATAACTTTCATTTTAAATTAGTTTTGGCTTAAGTTTTTATTTAGGAATTAGCATAGAATTTCATAACTTATATTTTAGACAAGTCTTTTAAGTAGTTTTATTTTAAATGTTTTAAAGTATATATATTTTTGGATAAAGTAATTTAAATTATTTTAAAATCTAAAGTATTAAGACTTGGTGGTTTTTAGTGGAAATAAAGCAATTGGGTGGAAATTATTTCCATGAGATAAAAAGTGATTTGAAAAATATTTTCTAAGGAATTAAAGTATAGAAAATATCTTCTAAAGATATTTTGAAATAAATAAATAATTTTGGAAATTATTAATGCATGATGGTTGTTTGTGGATGTTATCTGATAGTTAAAAAACCAACTATCAATATTGGACCATGTGCTGATCGTTTCGAAGAAACCAGGATCGGGATTAATTTCTCGAAAATCACTTCGATCCTGTTTGAACATTTTCGTGGCGAAGACAAGAGCTTGGAGTCGAAGATAAAAGCTTGGAGTCGAAGATGGAGTAGCAAAGTACAAGGGCTAATCGCTACTAATCCTGAGGGTGATTCCAAAATGGATGTGGTAGGAGTAGTGCCTTCAGTTCCGTTCGGACCCGCAATGGACTTGTATGGAGGAATGCTTTTAGAACATCATCAGGAGGACAATGAGCATTCCAAGTGATTATGTACTAAAAAGATAACGCATAGCCTTGAGCCTCATCAACCGGGAATGGCTAAAACTGGGGAGGTGCACGCATGGCTAAGTGGCTAAAAACCAATTAGGGTAAGGTCATCTCTGTCTAGGTGTCCCTTTTTATTGGATGTGTGGGGTGATCTTATTCGGACTATCCAGTAAAAGGTAGCTCCGGTCTTGTGATGCAGGGGATCAAGGTGGATCCTCGGTACGGTGATCTAGACCACGTGCTGTGACGGACGGTACCCCAGTAGCCCTACCATTGATGGAAATCCATTCTCCCACGTGCCTTTACAGTTTTGTTTGTAGACCTAGTCTTGCTGGAATTTAATAACGTAACAATTTCGGCTATTTGAATAAGTATTTGTATGTAGACACTACTATAATATCAGAGGATTTTATAAGAAATGTTTTGGTTATCATAAGGTAAAAACCCGACATGTTTATTTGTGTTGTGGTCTTACGAGATATCTTTGATTTTTAAAGGATTTTGAAAGCTTTAATAATCCGATTGAGAGTGTTTTCTCACGCTGGTTTTCTAGACTGACTCGGATATTGTTTTATTATAATCCTTGGGTCAGATCAAGTATTATAGAGTACAGATTTTGGAATGGACTGCTGTGGAGCTCCGAAGACGAGCTGGTTGTCGAGGCATATTTCCGTAGATTTATAATTCCGTTGTGAGTAAGCTGTATACTCAGCTTTGGGAGGACAAGGTATTATAACTGTCCTGAATTGTGTTGTTGAATTGTATTTTACTCTGATGATGTAAAGTATAGACAGATATAGTTCTTTTTATTTTAAAGATCGGTCATTTATCTATTATATATTGTTCCTCGCGATTGTGAGATTCTAATATTGATTTCTATTTCTTATTCGACCTCCTTCTTCTTTAACCCTAACGGTTCGTATTCCGTTCACTTTGAGTTGACATGATGAAGAATAGTGTCGACTCTAGGGGTACGGCTTTGCAGGATATTACAGTGGTATCGGAGCTGAAGGTTAAGCGAGAACCTTGGCTCTGGTGGGAACTACTCATTAGAATAGAGTCTGTAGTACTCTAGAATGAGTTAAGTGTAATAATAGATATGAGAGCGTAATTGTTAGTGAATATAAAATTGTTTTTATATTGTGTTGACTTATCGGTTGAGTGTTTATGGATTCTGGTCGATACGTGGGATGTCATGTCATCGATTGGGGTCTTTAAACACTTAACCAAGATAAACCGACACAATATTGTTTTAAATTAGAGTACATGAAATAATTTTACCCAAATTATTTTTGTATATAAAGGAAATATTTTTTTAAATAATTATAATATATGGTTGCTTGGTTGTTAGGGAATGATAATATTAAAATATTATTATTGAATAAGAAATTAAAAATCATAACTAAAAGCTAAAAAATAAATTCATATACATATGGGATTTGTAAATATGAATTATAAATGTTTTCTATAATTGAAAATGAAATAAAAAAATTCTAGAGTAATGTTTGAATATGAATTGGAAGGATTTGGAATTTGGAATTTTGGGAAAAGTTTAAATTCCTTCGGGTTTGAAAATGGTTTTCAAAGGTTTTGGAGAAATAATTGTGATATTATTTCAGAAATATTTTTGAATTGGATATGAAATCTGGTGAGGTTTGGAATTAAAAATATATAAATGTTTTTAAAGTAAGTAAAAGCACTGAACTCTCTTCGGTCACTGGAAAATAACTTCGGTGATGACTACAGCATCCTCGATGTTCATTTTAGAGTTTCCAAGAGAGAAATTGCTACCAGAATATTTTGAATTGGCATTTGTTGCAAAATTGGGATTGATTTTGGGATATTAAGGAATAATTTGGTTTGTATATATAATTGATTACAAAAGTGATTTTGAAATGTTGAGTAATTATTTAAAAGACTCTGGAATCTTATTTAAAATATTTACAAAACATAAACAAGTTTGATAATTTAATAAAATATGAAATTTGTTGGAATAAGATTCAACTTGAAAAGGGTTAAGTAAAAGTAAGTGTGAAACCCAAATAAGTTGGAAGGTAAGCTAATTAATTGAAGTGGACTAAAAGAAGTTAGCAAATGTAATTAAATTTGGAAAACTTAAAGAAGTTTAAAATATAAATTGAATCGGAGTGTAATTAAATATAGTTAAGTAAAAGTGAATTTAAATAAAAGTCTAAGGAGACTAAGGGAAATGGTTACTTAAATAAAAAGTTATAAGTTGGAAATAAAATTGTGGATGGACAAATGAATTTGCATTTGTAGTAAATAGGGTTGAAACTAAATATTTGAATTGGGTTAAGTGAAGTAAATTTGAAAAATTGTTCGAAGGAACTAAAAGAAGGAAAGGTTTGGAAATAAACTTTTATTTGAGTTTTGAAATTAAATGTGAAAATGAAGATATTAATTGAAATTAGTAAGTAGAACTAAATAAGTGATTAATTAAATAGGAGTTTGAGACAAGGGGAATATAATTCAATATAAAATTTGATTTGGAAATAAATTAAGAATTGAAGATGAACTAAATTCAGAATGGAATTAAAAATTTAAGGTAAATGAAAATAGATATAAAAGCTTAAGTTGTGTAGTGAAATAAATATAAGATGTATATAAAATACTTATATTGAACTTAAGAAATGAATGGTGAAATTCTTAAATAAATTTGGTTTTGGGAAAAATATTCTAAGTGAATAATTGAATGAAGTTTCACTGGAAGTTGTGAAATGGGAAAATTGTGAATAAGTAAGTGGAAATCAAAATAAATATGAATAAAAAGAGAATTGATATAGCTAATAATCAATTGAGATAAATATGCAGGATTTACATATATTATTTTATTTGCATAGCGATTTGATCCAGATTCGAGCATAGAATTACGAGGTAGTTGTACTGATCCGAGTTGGAATTTTTCACTCGTTTTTCGACGGCGAACCCTAGATATGGATTTTTGATTGATTCTAGAAATTCCCTATCATAGTTTGTAGCTATGTAAGAAGAATGATGGTTTCTGATCAAGAAACCAGATCTGAGTCCGCACTAGAAAGTCGGGTAAACGATACTAGTTCGGAAGTGGAAATTGTGTGGTCGAGTGAGCGATCAGATCTGATATTGCGTATGGATGATATATGTGCATCATACGGGTTTAAGTAAAGAAAATGTTGAAAATTTTGAAAGGAAAGGAATAAAATGATTATGAAAGCGATGATTGGATATTATTGCTAACTAGGATATACAGGTGTTTAAAAAGCAAAAGGAAATTGAGATTTTCGACTTCAGAAGATAAATAGAATTGCTCGACAAAAGGCAATGAATTTAAATTTTTGTATGAAATTTGATGATTTTCTGGTCTAGCCACTTGGCATTTTGTTTTCTTTTATGTTCCGAGGCCATAGAGGGATTTTGTAGTCGTACCGATGTAGTCGCGCAAAGGAGACGCTGGTGAAATTTTGAGAAAATTTTGATAATTTAAATTTTGGTTTTAAATTTAAATTTGAATTTGAATTATAATTTGAATGGTTGAAGGAGGAATATTGTTTAGAACTTAGGGATGAGTTTGGAAAAAGTTAATAAGAGTGATAGTGTGTCTTTAATATGCGTTGGAAAAGTTGTTTGAAACTGCTTGATTTTGGGAAAAGTTAACGGGTTGTGGAACATTCCACTTAGCTAGTAATCTCGGGGACGAAATTCTTTTAAGGGGGAGGAATGTGACGACCTGGAATTTCTTTAAATTTGAAATTGAAAATATTTAATTTATTTTAAATATATGAAAGTTAGTTTAACTTGAATTTCAAATATCATTGTTTATTTGGCAATTAAATTATTGAATTTAATTATTAGAAATTGGTTAAAATAGTGGATCTTGGTTCTTGAGCTATTTAAAAATATTCAAAGCCTTGGAAAATTTATATTTATAATACTGGAGATAATAGAAGTTTTAAATTGAAATTAATAGTGTTTTGTTCAGTTTAAAAAAATATTGTTTAAATTGATAATTAAAAATAGGCTTCCGAGGCACAGTCTCGGAATTTGATGAAACCAGTTCCAATGGATCCGTAATATTGTACTATTATCGGATCTCAAATTTCATAGTGTTTGGAGTTATCGTGAGGTCGTACTGTAAGTAAATGAGCTGAAATTTATATAGAAAATTTAATATAATAACTAGTTCAAAAAGCTATCTTCTCCATACGATTGAATTAGGACTCCAAACTTTTTCCATTGCATTCGAAACGGGGGTATAACATTATAAATGCCTAATGGCACGCCTCGATAGGAGATCGACATTTTAAATTGCGAAACTCTAGCGGTTTAAATTTATATATATATATCTGTGTGTGTGTGTGTGTGTGTATGTATTTCTGATGTGACATATATATTCAAAATCAGAACTTTATGCCTTCATTTCAAGTCACTGTAGCAAAGCGATTTATGCACGCTATTCATTTTCCTTAATTCACGCAGCCTTTTCCCAAAGATAAATTCAAATATAAATGGCGAACAAAATAAAATAAAATAAAACCGGAGGTTTCCTTTCCCTCTTCCTAATTTCTCACAACATATTGAAAAAAATGGCCGCTCTCATTTAGATTCAAATCGAGAAAGGGTGAAATTCTCATAGTGATCAAAATCAGTTCGATTCAGAACATCAGGGTTAGGCCGTCGCGAGTTTCCCTCTTCTGCATTTTCCTTAAATCGAATCTAATTTGGGGGTGAATGCGAGTTTGGGTTCGAACTCACGGTAATGGCATCGAATAGGGGGTGTGTTGCATTTGTTGTGGGCTGGGTGAAGTCACGGTGCTAGGGCAGCGATACTCCTGGTTGAAGGCGCTTGAGATGCAGGAGGGTCATGGCAGATCGATAGAGAAAGATGCGTAGTCGACGTTGAGATGCATGCAGTCGCGTTTGACTCGATGATGGGGCAACTCATCTTGGATTCGAACTGGAGGCCGTAAGTTAGATTTTGCAGATTTTATTTATTTATATTTATTTATACATATTTACTGAAATCAGCAAAAGAAAATAAATAGTTACGATATGGTATAGGGTTGTTTTATTTTAATTGAATTTTAAAAATATATATTCACCTTCCATTTTAACTAATTATATATGGGTAAACAGGAAATTATATATATAGGAAATATTTTAGAAAGGAAAAAAATAAAAATAAAATATATATACATTGGTGTTTAAATGTTTAAGAATTTATAGAAATTAGATTTTTAATATAGTTTATTTTTAAGTGTATATATATATAGTTTCAAAAGAAAATTTTATATGCATGTTTATATATATAATCTTGGAAGATATTTAGGAATTTTTAAGAATGTTGAAGAATTATTTAAAAACTGGATTTTTGAATCCATATATGTTATTTTATATGTAGTTTTAAAAGAGAAAGAAAGATAAATATACATATTTTAATTTGCTTGTTAATTTAAATCAATGGATTTGGTGGATAAGTGTTAAATTAACTTATTTAGTTATTTGAATTACCGAGATAATTTATTAAAGGAATTTAGTTTAAAATCAATTTATTATTTTAAAACCAAATGATTAGTTTAAATTAAATTATTGGTTAATTTAATTGATCAGATGGTAAATTATTTGTAGATTATCTCAAATGTTAATAAAAAATATACTGTTGTACAAGGTCTAAAACTATGAAGAAAACAAGTCGGGTTTGGAACAGGTTGCAAACCAAAAGTCAAAGGTGAGTTAATCTCACTCATTCGGTTTACCTTCTAAATTTAAATAGTTAAATTTAAATTATTGGTTGAATGATTGGATTGACTGGATGTGATATTATATGTATAGTAGTATATAAATATATCGAAGTGATTGATTTCCCACATTATATAGCGGATGAGACCCTATGCGCCCCGTATAATAGCGGATGACCCTATATACCGCGATATCCCGCCTTGAAGCGAGATTGGTATTTTAAATTATTGTGCTAAAATCTGTGGATGCGGAAAAACAGGTCAGAGGGATCAAACTAGGTTCCTAAATGTTGAATTTATTTTATATTCAATAGTGTGATGTATGTGATAATCTGTGACGAATTATATTGATTTTATTTGGAATTAAAATTTTCTAATGCTATGGCTTGGTTGAATATATATTAGTATTTGACAAAAATATGAAATCTATATAAGTTGGATTTTTAAAAGGAAATAAAATGGGAAATTTTTTTTAAGTAAAATATTTATTGTGAATTCAAAAATTAAAGGAATGAATTTGGAAAAACAATAAAGGATTGATTTTAATTCTATATATTAAATTCAATGATGGGACAAAATAGAGGTTTGAGTAAATGGAAAAAATGGATTTTATCTAAAACAAAGGCTTAAGCAATATTGTGTGTAAAGTACGAAGAAATCTATTTTTAAAATTTAAGATTTGAAATGAATCTGGAAAAAATAAAAGGAGAATTTGAAATAAAGTATGATGTTGGTATTTTCGATTTAAATAAGAATTTAAATCATAAATAAAAGTGTAAATATCGGATAATGAGTTTTTAAACAAATTTGAATAAGTAAAGGAATTTATTTTTAAAAGATGTTGGATTTGGAAACCGATTTGAAACCTCACTAGGTGTGGAAAACTTTGAATAAGGAGAATGAGTTTGTGAAATTTATAAACGGGGTTTATAAATAAAGTGAAATAAGATATCAGTGAATACCTGAAGTATAAATTCAAGATGAGAATTTATAAAGGAATGGGTAGTTTGTTTCAAAAATAAATAGTGGTTTATTTTTAAAAGGTGCGGAAACGAAAGTGTATTTCCTTGGAAAGCCAAGTATATTTTCAAAGGAAGATTTTCCAAGTATAAGTTAGAGGTTTTAAATGGTTTTAAAAGAATGTTTTAGAAAGAAATTATTATTTAAAAGTAAATATTTATTAAATTAATTATAATAGTGATTATTTTAACGGTTCTACTAGTATTATGTTTTAAAAGATAATTATTTAATATTTATACCGTATAGAATAACTTTCATTTTAAATTAGTTTTGGCTTAAGTTTTCATATGGGAATTAGTATAGAATTTCATAACTTATATTTTGAACAAGTCCTTTAAGTAGTTTTATTTTAAATGATTTAAAGCATGTATATTTTTGGATAAAGTGATTTAAATTATTTTAAAATCTAAAGTATTAAGACTTGGTATTTTTCAGTGGAAATAAAGCAATTGGGTGGAAATTTATTTCCATGAGATAAAAAGTGATTTGAAAAATATTTTCAAAGGAATTAAAGTGTAGAAAATATCTTATGAAGATATTTTGAAATAAATAAATAATTTGGGAAATTATTAATGCCTGATGATTGTTTGTGAATGTTATGTGATAGTTAAATAACCTACTATCAACATTGGACAATGCGCTGATCGTTTCGAAGAAACCTGGATGGGGATTAATTTCCCGAAAACCACTTTGATCCATTTTGAATGTTTTCGTGAGGAAGACACGAGCTTGGAGGCGAAGATGTAGCAGTGAAGTGCAAGGGCTAATCGCTACTAATCCCGAGGGTGATTCCAAAATGGATGTGGTAGGAGTAGTGCCTTCGGTTCCGTTTGGACCCGGAATGGACTTGTATGGACGAATGCTTTCAAAACATCATCAGGAGGACGATGAGCATTCTAAGTGATTGTGTGCTAAAAAGGTAACGCATAGCCTCGAGCCTCATCAACCAAGAATGGCTAAAACAGGGGAGGTTCATGCAAGGCTAAGTGGCTAGCAACCAATTAGGATAAGGTCATCCCTGTCTAGATGTCCCTTTTTATTCTGCTGTGTAGAGGGTTGCTGGTCCCAACCGCGGGATGATCCTATTCGAACTATCCAGTAAGGGGTAGCTTCGCTCTTGTAGGGGATCATGGTGGATCCTCGGTACGGTGATCTAGACCATGTACTATGACGGGTGGTACACCAGTAGCCCTGCCATTGATGGAAATCTATTCTCCCTACGTGCCTTTACGTTTTTGTTTGTAGAATCTTATATTGTTGGAATTTAATAATATAACAATTTCGGGTATTCGAATAAGTATTTGTATGAAGACACTACTATAATATCAGAGGATTTTATAAGAAATGTTTTGGTTATCGTAAGGTAAAAACCTGATATGTTTATTTGTGGCGTGGTCTTACGAGATACCTTTGATTTTTAAAGGATTTTGAAAACTTTAATAATCTGATTGAGTGTGTTTTCTCACATTGGTCTTCCAGACTGACTCGGGTATTGTTTTGTTATAATGCTCGAGTCAGATCAAGTATTATAAAGTACATATTTTGGAATGGACTGCTGTAGAGCTCAGGAAACGAGCTAGATGACGAGGCGAATTTCCGTAGATTTATATTTCCGTTGTGCAGTGTAAGCCATATACTCAGCTTTCGGAGGACAAGATATTATGGTTGTCCTGAATTGTGTTGTTGAATGGCATTTTACTCTGATGATGTAATGTATAAATAGATATAGTTCTTTTTATTTCAAAGATCGGTCATTTATCTATTATAAATTGTTCCACTGCGATTGTGAGATTCTGATATTGATTTCTATTTCTTCTTCTACCTCTTCTTCTTTAACCCTAACGGTTAGTATTTCCGTTCACTTTGAGTTGACATGATGGAGAATAGTGTCGACTCAAGGGGTACGGGTTTGCGGGTTGTTACAACGCAAATGAAGAAATAAGCTGCAAGTTATTTACAATTAGGAAATGAACGTGAAGGGACAAAAATAAATGTCACAATTTATTTTGAAAGATTCAGGCATTAATAATGCGTATGGAAATGTACGTAGGAATGGAAAAGTTTGCAAACCAAAGGAAAGTAAATTTTTGTATATTTGAATATGTGGTGGCAAGAATTAAATACAGCCTAAAAGTCTAGGCTCAGGTATTAAACTGAAAGAGAAATGAATATAATAAGTGTTAATAATAAGGTGACTATTTTAAAACGTTCATGCGACAATTAAAACAAAAGAAATGAAGGGACCATGTATATCGCACAACCTTTTGAAATTCAACTCTTCTGAAACGAAACCAAATTAACTTCATTAACTCAAATAATATCCAAATTTGCATGCATTTAGGTTTTTATCTACGCATAAAAAAACATTAAACTTACCTTAAAAACGAAAACGTTCAATTTGGTTTTTCCAAAATGATCTTTTATTTCTACTAAAACACCATTTTTGTTTAACACAAAACGTGCATTTCTTTTATTAAATCTATTAATTGCAATCAATGTTTTCTTTCCTTTTAATTGAAATATTTGAGTTACATTAGTTGCAATTATTTACAAAGTTAAATCTCAAAACAGACAATTAAAATGGATGAAAAATAGAAATGTTCTTATTTAAAACATGTTTATAAATTTGTTGTTTATACACAAGAGTAATAAATAACTTTGAAATAGATATTTTCATATTTTTGTAATCAATCTGTAAGCTAAAACACGGTTCAATAAACATATATTTCTTCCTTTAAATCAATCATTCTATTCTTTATTTTAATGAAATTAAACCTAAATTCACAAATGAAATATCCATTTTATTTGATATAAATGTTCTTTTCATTACACCAACTTTCCTCATATTTTCACAAAACATAAGTTATGTTTAATTTCACCTATTAATTTACAATTTGGTGTCCTCTCTATCATTAATTGAAATTATTGAATTACATTATTTTCAATTGTTTGCAAAGGTGAATTTCAAAAAGGACAAAACAAATGTAATGAGAAATAGAACAATTATTTCCTACCAAATAGTGATATAAATATATTTGTACACTATTGGATACAAATGGTAATTACACATTTCTTACTAAATAATAGTTTCTCATCTCTTATTTTTATTAACTACTATATTTCATTATATTAAATTTATGTCAATTCAGCACATTAATTATAATACAAATCCTAACTAATTTTATTCACCTTGGTTCCATTCTTTTATATACACCAATTATACCCTTATGAATAAAATTAATACTTCTATTCATTCTATTACACTTACAAATTTTAGTTATTGTCTTAATTCTCATTAAGGTAACATTTAATTTCATTTAATTTTAATTTATTTCCAATTCAATTTAATAGACTGTATAAATGGGTATCATATATTAGTGGTCACCATTAACCATAACTCATATTTATGTAGCATTTTATTGACATTTATTTGTAATTGATTAATTAAATTGGTAACAACAACAATTGTCACCATTATACATTTTTACCATATTTGTAAGTTCATTCCTTACAAACAATTATTTTAACAATTCTTATTACACTAAATTTATTTCATTTTCATTCATTGCACATTGTTTTACTAATAAGTCCACATTTTAAATTATCAATTACCTTTTATATCCCATTATAAATTAGTGCACACATTAATACAACATATATTATAATTCCTTACATAACACTGACTTTATTCAATTATCATTAATTATATTTTATCCCCATAATTAATTCATATTTACATTTATTTCCTTACATTGAATTTATAACCATGTTATAACATTCACATTATTTCAATCAACTGAAATTCCATAAGAATTGTAAAAACTAACTTACATTAATATTGTTACAATTCATTCTAGTTAGTATTTCATTCTTATATTATAATTTTTTTATTTCAACTCTAAATTACAAAATCTTATTAAATGAACAATTTTAACTATCGAAATTTTATTGGTCATTACACTCTACCCCACTCAAAACTTTTCATCCCTGAAAAGGAAAAGAGAGGGAAAAGAAGAAATTAAGAAATCAATATATTTGATTCAAAATATTAAATCAACAACATATAAATTTACAAAATTAATTAATTTAAATAAAATATATCAATTTATAACCATTAAATCCTTTTATACTCAAAGTTATAAAGTTTGGAAAACGTTTCATAAAAAAAATTCTAAGTCCAAAAATTTCAGAAAATTTCGGCAGAGTCTCTTTTGTATGGAGAAGCTCGGGAGAAAATATAATATCGAATATAACAATAATATACGATATATTTTTGAAATAATATATCCCAACAGCGGGAGAACAATATAATATCTCTAGAAAACCGTAATCCAAGAATGTACCTATTTGTCGGGCAAACAGCGCTTAATAATGAATCCAAAAGCAGTAACCATTGCTTACATAACCTGTATTTCACTTGTATAATCCAAGGATGCTAATACTTATATAAAAGAGAAATAATTTAAGTTGTTTTAAATCTATAACAAACAAATCATAACATTATTCACTTGCAAACAACATAAACTTGCAACCCAAAAGCATACAATCATCATATGAAACCAATGTAATCAATCGTACATCCATATCAACAACCAAATGGTTCGTTCAGGTTCAGAAACTTTTAATCCCATAGAATGACAAATAAACTACTACGTATACCATTTACTCGACAGTCTTAGATAAAACTCAATAGATTATTCATATATCCTAAGCAATTTGAAGTATCTTTTCCCAAACAACCATAAACCAAAGCAAACAACAAATTCCAAATATAGTTCAAGTTTATTCTTATTAGTTTCTTTTCACAAGATTTACAGTTTATTTTTTTTTCATTCATTCAATGACTACTTCCTTTAATTTTACGTTTATTTCTTACAAAATTTTATTCCCATTTATTCATTCAGCACTTAATTCCATTTATATACATTCATTTATTCACATATGTTATTTACATTTTCTTACATATTTTACTCATACACAAATTTTTAAACATGTGTAAATAAATTCTTAAAGTACTACATAGGTTTCTTTGTAAAAAAATTCACATTTATTCATTTAATACTTATTTCCATTTATTTCATAATGTAAATTTCTTTTATTACTTTACATTCATTTCTTGCAATAAGTTATTTCCATTCAAATGAATTTATTACTTATGCATTACATACATTTTATTGCAGTTTAGTTCACATTATAAATTTATATACTTGATTCCAATTAGACATTAATATTCAATAGTGCATAAGTTCATACTTAAGTTTCTTCCCTTCTTAATTTACATTCATTCTCTTGTTAAATGTCATTGAGTATCAAATCCATTTTCTAAATCATTTCAGCCTTCTTGAAGTAATAAGCATTTAATTTAGTATAGTATTCATTTTGTTCCTTTCTTTAAGTATCCATAATTTCAAACATAAACTTAAGTCCAAAATCTTTTACTTACAGTGTTCATCTTTCTACTTATTTTTATTATAAACAACTTCAAACATCTACTTGAGTTTATCATTATTTATTTATAATACTCACTTTTCTATTATATTTAACTAGTAACATTTCAATTGTAACCTAAATTTATAACAACTATAATATCACAGTTTTTATTTATAAAAGAATTTCATTGAGCACTTTCATTACTTTAAGTTTTACTTGTATAATATCCCATTACACTTTCTTATTAACATTACAACTTTTAATATTTGGCAAGCTATATATATATATGTGTGTGTGTGTGTGTGTGTGTCTTTAAGAATGCAATTGAAAATTACATAAGTTTATATTACTGTATTTTAGTAAATAAATATTCAATAGTTACCCTTTCTTATATTTCATATTCCTAATTATTTACAAGTTACCAATTTCAAATTTCTTATATGCTTCATTTATAACTTTAGCACTTAATTTATAATTTTCATTTAGGAGTTCCAATTATTAAATAGTTAAATTCCATTTCATTTTCAATAATTAAAACCCCTAATTTATAGAAATTTAAGAACTAAATGTCGGGTTCTATTTCAAAACATTTAAAAATAATAGATAGATGTATATACTTACAACTTATATATCCAGCTATATTTAAACAATTCGAAATTTATATTTGTTTATCAAAATAATTCTATAGTAAAACTATTACAGTGGCCTTCCCACTTTAGAACTCAAAAATTAATGTCGATGATGTATGCACTCATCACCGAAATTATTTTCCAACGCCATAGAGGGGAGTACAGTACTCATTTCATTCCAAAATTACATTAAAACATTTCTTTCAATTTATATTGAAATATTTATATCAGAAAATACTTCCAAATAATATTAATATTATATTCGAAAATCATTCGAAAGAAATTTTCATAACCCCGGAACTCAAGTTCTAAATTTCCAATTTATATCCATTTTACCTGTAAATTTTATCTTCACTCAATGTTTATACTTTCACTACCTAAAAACATATTTTACAACCAAATAAATCATTTATAAAATTTACTATTTTATATTTGAAAATATATAATAGGCAAAACTATTTCATTTACATATATTCCCAGACAAATATTATGTCGGTCTGTCCTATTAAGTGTTTAGAAATCCATATCGATGTCATAGCATCCTATGCACTAACCAGAATTTATAAATACAAAATGAAACAAATCAACACAATATAAAACCCTTTTATAATACTAACAAATACGCTCTATCATATATATACACTCAGCGACTCATTCTAGGGTATTTCTACCCTAATAAATATGAGTCAGACCCCACAGAGCCAAGGTTATCGCTAAACCAAAGCTCTAATAACAACTTAACGACCTGCCTTTTTGAACGGTTTAAGTGGACACACATGTCGACTCAAACCATACGGAAGGACAGATTGTTATTGGGGTAAATAAGAAAAAACAGAGAAAGAAAGAAAAAAACAAAACAGAATCTCGCAGCGGAATGACAAAATATAAGAATCAAATAACAGTTCATGAAGTTGCTTACAAAAACATTTGATTATATTTATACAACACAGAATCAGAGTACATAAAATAAGGATAAACAAATAGATAAATGCAGAGGAATAATATGAATGTAGTGGAATGAATATAGTATATAATAGTAGTACAAATCTTCGTCTTCGTTCTCTAGAAATAAGGTCTTCAAATCCTGAAATGTCCAGGCTGACCCGAGCGAATTGAAAAGACAAAATACTCGAGTCAGAACTAAAAGATCTTATGTAAGTTAAATCAACGGAAAATAATATGAATGGAACGACATCGGAGATGTTTACCGGATTTGACATCTCCTATCCAGTGTCTAGCATGAGTGTAGTAACTTAAAAGATGTTTGGGATTCACATCTCCTAAGGATCCGTTAAAATATCTACTATGTAGTACAATACGCTATTATAATAGTGTCCACAATAAAGTAAAGTATTAAAATAGTGTTAAGGCATTACCCATATCCCCCTTAACACATTTTTATATATTCTCATATTCTATACAGTACTATAATTCCTCCGTAAACTGGAGGGCTATCAGAGGGCACTCCATAGGTATGGTACAAAACAAACTCGTAGAAGGCGCGCTAGGGCATGTGAACACGGCACATGAGGAGATGCCAGGGTAGATATACCAATCGCACTACCAGACTGGTGGTAACACATAGCAGCTACTACCGCCTACCACGGACACACTTCCATAATCAAAGTCGAGGGATGGCCACCAAATCAATCACAGAGTAAAAATATAGTATCGAAGAAATATGCCCGATAAGAGGAATGACCTCACTTGGCCCAGTATAGCTTTTGATTTTAGTCACATCTAAGCTGACTCACGGGAGTCAAGGTCACGTCCTTACATATAACAACCCTAGTTTTTGCGATTACCTGTAAATATTAAATTATAACGGTAGTTATAATTTATATTATGAATTAAAAATAAATTGCAGATTTAAATAGTTTATTTGGAATGAACAATGGATTTTGGGGAATAAAATGTGAAAAATAAAGTTTGAAACTTAACTTGGTTAATTTATTTAAAAATGAGCTAATCGTGATTTTAATATAAAGAAATGCAATAATTTTGATAATTATTGCCAAATGTTTCTTTTACATATTTTTAAAAGAAGCATTTCATTTAATAAGTGGTATATTATAACTAAAATTGGGAAATTTGGTTTAAAAATAATTTTTGGTTGTAAAATGTGGAAAATATGATTTTTTATGTTTTACTATACAAGAAAATAAATTTTATGTAATTTTAAAAGTTAAAAAATAGAGTTTTAAGTAATAATTGTGTAATTTTTGCATTTAGATTAAAATAAGGGTTTTAATAATGAAAATAAATTTTTAAAGATAAATAATCTTTTATTTAGATGTAAAATAAATTTTAGAAAATAAGTATGTGCTGTATAATTTCTATAAAGTGAAAACATGTACATACATTTGTTGTAACTTGTATATATTAGTGTATAATACGATTTGGTGTGTTAATCTCAATTAGAGGCTAAGTTAATTAGTTTTGGGCTTTGCCCATTACGCAACTTAATAAGGAAAAGAATAAAATGCCTCTTTCTCATTTCCTATACGTACACAAAGAGGTCTTCTTCTCCCTGTAACTAAGCAAAGTAGTAACCAACCTTTCCTCTTTCACAATAAAAACCTAATTCTCCAATTTTATCCAACTCCTTGCTGAAATTATCAAATTAAAAGTCTATTTAGTCAGATAATCTATCTCTAAAACAAATATACTTCATCAAAATTTTATTTTTAAGATGTTTGATTGTAGGTAATGGTGGTTTTGTGTTTGCATGTCTTTGTAAACTCCATTTGTAGGTTGTTGAAGCAACTTTCAAGGCCAAAACTTGCTCCTTTTCGCCAATTCGATCTTCTAGCTCAAGTGTTTTGCAAGGTGAGTATCAATCTCACAATATCTAGCTCATGCAATGCCAAAAATCGAAAATTGAAATCAAAAATTTGCAAAAAAAATCTTTTTTGAACTATTTTGATTTTCTGTGTAAACTTTCTTTAGTTGCAACTTTATGCAGTCATGCCTTTCTATACCAGCAACCAAATGCTGTTGGATTTTTTTTTGTATACCATGTTTCTTAGATTAAGCGTGCCAAATTTCTGGTCATTTTGACATAAATAGCTTATAGAAACATGCTGCCGAACTTTGACTCGGAGATATTTTTTTCCCAGATTTTTACGGTGAAATCACTGTTTGGGTCCAATTTTGAGATATCTTATCTTTTTTATGCTTTATCTAAATTGCATGATTCTTGGTGTGGTTTAAATTTTGTTGTTGGTCTTTATGCATGTTAAATTGTGGGTCATTTCGACCTATATAGCTTATAGAAACATGCTGCCGAACTTTGACTCGAGGCGTGTTTTTTCCCAGATTTTTACAGTGAAAACACTGCCTGGGTCCAACTTTGAGACAATATATCTTTTCCATGCTTTGTTTAAATTGCATGATTCTTAGTGCAGTTTAAATTTTTGTTGTTGGTCTTTATGCATGTTAAATTCCAATTCATTTTGACCTATATAGCTTATAGAAACATGCCGCCGAACTTTGACTCGAAGCGTGTTTTTGCCCAATTTTTTACAGTGAAAACACTGTTTGGGTCCAACTTTGAAACATCATAACTTTCTCAAACTTTATCTAAATTGCAGGATTCTTTTTTTTTGAAAGCTAAAGTTTTCTATTATAGGATTAACAATTTAGCTTAACCCGAGCTAATTTGATTCTCTGTTTCATGCGTGGAAGTTGAACCCCGAAAGGTTTTCAGGCCTGTGCATTTTTGTTTTTTAACTGTTGCAAACATGGCATGAGTCCATGTTTGAGACAGTGTAACTTTTTCATTTTCAGTCGGAATTCATTGATTCTTTTTTGTTTGAAAGATGAAGTTTTCTAGTTTGTGTACAACAATTTTTAGTTCAATCAAAGATTGTTTGTCCACCCGTTTTATATCCAAAATTTGAACTCAGAAGATTTTAGACCTGGGTATTATTTTGGCTAAGTGTTTTTATGTTCTTTTTCCATCCGATTTTTAACTTATAGTTCATGTTTTTGTGATATTTCTGAAACGTTTTGAGGGCTATGATGCCTGTTAATAGGCTACCCATGTTTTGATGAATTTGAAATTCAAATTTGATTTGAATTTGAATTGAATTGGAATGACGGTTTTGAGTGATTTCTTTGATTTCGAACACAGATTTTTCCACACAATTTTGAAATAATTTTTAAAATAAGTTGGCATTTAAAATAATTACTACGTAATATTATTAAATTATTTTAAGCTGTAAAATCTATTTATTCTCTATAATAAAGGAATTTTCAAATATCGTCTTCAAAATTGATTTCGAAAAATGGTTTTAAAAGCTTGTGTTTTACTTTTCGATGTCATTTAATACTTTTCGATGAGATGGGACAAGTATGAGTCTTTTTATCACTCATCAATGAGACGAGCGAGTTATGATTTTCTGAGTTTTATGATGTTTCTAGTATGGCATCAACTAACGGCTAGTAAACCGCTAAGTGCGAATGTGTGGTGTGGGACACACGCTAACACTTTTCGAGTTCCTATCCGTGAGTTTGTGACACATTCATGACGTTTATCTAACAGAACTGCTTTGAGAGGTGTTAGCGACCTTGTCATAAGGATGAACAACTTTGAGAGGTGTTAGCGACCTTGTTAGGGCTGACAAAACGGCTTAGAGAGATGTCAGCAACTTTGTCATGAGGAAAAACTGCTTTGGGAGGTGTTAGCAACCTTGTCTGAGGCTTTGGCTGTCTGAGTTTAGCAGTGCAGCATTGCTTCGGCATTACAATCGCGGATTTGGCCAGGTACGATTTTTTGAGTTTTCTGTTTCATTGTGATTTCACCTTTTTAAGATGTTTTATTACATCAATAGCCTAGTGCTATATGAGATGTTATATATATATGGTGTTTTCAATTATGATGTTTTTAACTCTTATCAAGTTCCTTGAGTTAGAAGTTTGGATAGTTTCAGGATTTTATAGGATATTCTGGGTTTTGCCATTTTGGCGAGTTGAGATTGAGATGTATATACATTTATATCGATGAGATGAGATACAATTGAATTTGGAGATTCATCTACAATTGAGTTTTGGATCATCCTATTTGAGAATGTTTTATGTTTGCCATTTTGGAAAGAGTTTGTATTGATGTTTCTCCTTTTAAGGAGATATGGTTCGTGGAAAACATGTAGAAATTTTAGGATGTCGCCGATGATATGAGGCACTTGTGTTTGATTTGAGTATTGAGTTTGAGTCACCTCTTTCGAGGTATTTGGTCACTTATGTAGCGTTTGTTACTTAAGTGTTGAGCTTATGAGTTATCGATTCATTCTTATCTTGAGAAGAAGTATCTTCATGACTATTCTTCTTTATATTATCAATATTGACTAATTTGTGTAGCTAGATTGACCCATGTATTTATACTCGGGACAGACAGAGTTGTTTCAGGTATCATCTATTGGACTTAGCTTGAAGCTGATGCTGGATATCAACTCTCCTTTCTCTTGAGTAATCTCTGTTCTTCTGCATACTCTGATGTATTTATATTTGATTCAATGTGTATGGTGTGGTCGAGTACCACCTTTATGGTATTCATATTGTATTGTACTAACATGTATCAGTGTTATGTATATATATGATGTTGATTACTGTTCTATGATGTGCTTTACATTCAGTTATTGTGTTTTGTTTTGATATATCCGTTAGCCACCTATAGTTTTGGATTAAGCATTTACTGGGTATGTCGATCCACTTGTGAAAGATAAGAAAAATCATATTGCATTTATCGACGTATTTAGTAGATGTTTAAGACAAATTTATAGATGGCTGCCCTTAACCAGACCTATTCTCCGCTTTAGTAGACAGAATTACTCGTTAATTCTCTTTACTAAGTATAGGTCTTGGGTGGGGCGTTACAGCATGGTATTAGAGCGGTGGTCAGAACAAAGTAGAATAAACATAGAACAGTACATATACCACGATACATCGAAGTACAATATGAGTGAATCATTTTACTTTATTCGAGCTTGTTTTCGATTCGCGCTTTGATTCTTTTTTCGAGTATTGGGATATGTTGAGATGGAATATGTCTAGGAATATATAGTGTATTCTATAGTATTCCATAATTGAGTTTGATGTTATCTTATCTTATGAATAATCTTATTTGGATTACTCTATTCTTATTTTTGTCGATGAGAGTGAGTTCGTATCGATGAAGCTTATTGATTCCTTAGAGTATTCTTGTAGTGTTCCTTTAAGAGTTGTGAATCGTATTGAGGATATCCACAACGATTGGCTCGTTGTGAGCATTCTGAGATTTCTACTTGATGTTGCTTTTGTGATTATTTGTTTTTTTACTCACAATCTTGAGATGCATTTGATTTGGGAAGGTTTGACTTATTTAATATTAAGTCCAATCCTTTGTTTTATAGGATCCTATTGTATATTTAGGTTTTCTATTTTGATTGGTTTGTTATTTCTATCACTTTGGAACGTTAATTATGATTCTGAAGTTTTCGAATTCACACTTGAGTATTGAGATGTCGATGATATAACTCGAATTCCAATCAAGGTGACTTTATTAAGTTTTGATTATTCCATTTGGGTTTGATATCCAATCTGGCAATCGAGTGTTGAATTAACCTTATTCCTGCTTTTATCCTTCGTCTATCCTTCCAGGAGGACATCCAATAAGGAATGAGGTGATTTTTTAGATTGTTCGAGTTTGATTGAGCTTATCATTCAGTTTCTTTGAGTTATCCTTTTCGAATACTCAATTGGTGTTATCATTTGTAGCATTATTTTGTTTGAAGTAATGATTTATTGTTTGTGTGCTTCTTCTCCTTCGAGAAGAATATCTTGTTTATCTTGTGTCTTTGATGATTTCCGAGAGTGGCTCGTCATCTTGTAGGAGTTGACGAACACTCCATCTCCTTCTGTTGATTTTGTGAATCGAGTGTTCTAGGAATATCTCAATGCATTCTCTTAATGTTCTTTGGTTTGAGTTTTTTAAGCTATATATTTATGAGTTTCAAAAAGAGAAATTTGAGTTTTGAGATATTTAAAAATCAAAGAATGTTTTGAGAATATATTTATATGAGTAGTATTCTTTCATAGTAATAATTTGGGAGTTTAGGTTATCCATCGAGTAGTTAAGAGTTCTGGTCGATACGCCTGATCAATGTTCTCGATAGGAATCTCCTAAATGTTATGATGAGGCAATCAGACATGATGATTTGTGTTTTAAAGATTGAGATTTTGAAAATAATATTTTAAGACTAAATATTAAATTTATTTTTGAATGGTTATTGCAGCCATTGATTTTAGAGATGAGTAATAGAGTGGTGAGGCGGTTTTGATCGTTCAGTCAACTCTGCAGCCAACAGATATATTTATTTATTAGAGACTCAATGGCGAGGCAATGCCATTTATTTTTAAATTTTAAAGAAGAGAATATAAATGATATTATTTTTGAGCTACGCTTTATTGGAAGTATATTTTGAGATTTTAGAATCTATATTATATACATTGGATGTTTTAAGGGAAGAGTATAATAAGAGAGTTAAAACCCTTAACTTATTTTAAGGGATATCGTTGTGGATTTGCAAAATTCTTTGGAAATTAATTTTGAAGTAAGAAAAGAAATTTGAATTCTAACTTTGAGTTTTAAATTGCTTACTAAGTAATATAGTAAAGAGTTTGAGAAATTTTCAAATGTTGAAAATTAAGATTTAAAAATTTAAAAGATGTTGAGATTTAAAATTCTAAATATCTTGGATTAAAAGATAATTCGAGCTTATATCCTTGTTCTTGAGTATATTCTATCTTTGAGCTATTATCAACGACGTGCATTTTTCGCGGTCATTCGAGTTTGGTGGCCTTGTAAGAAGCCATCTTGTGATTTATCTATCTTGTCTATTGTGTCTACCCTGTTGTGGGGATGTTCTTTCCGTATATTTATGTGGAAAATTTTATTGATGATCTTCTTTATTTCTTAGAGATTGGGTTTAAGTGAGTTTGATCCCGACTCTATTCGTAGAGTATTTTTTGAAACCAATCATTTTCGATTAATTAATGGTTGAGCATCTTATTGAGTTTGATTCCAAGACGGGATATCTTCGAAATTCTTTCAAGATACTTAGATAGTTAGATGGTTTGCTAATCACTATATTAGCATTTGATAGGCCACTGGATAAACCAAGTGAGTTTTTCTTTGTTTCTCTCTACTTTTCTATGTTGAGAGTATGAACGGTTTGAGTTTCGAGCTTGTCTTTTATCCTTTGTCGATTGAATTTTTGTGTTGTTTACGATTCTTTTTCTAGAAAATTACAGGGACACAATTTTTGTAAGGGGGAGTCTGTAACAACCCTGGTTTTGGCGATTACCCGTAAATATTAAATTATAACGGCGGTTATAATTTAATATTGTTAGTTATAAATAAATTGGAGATTTAAATAGTTTATTTGGAATAAACATTGGATTTTGGGGAATAAAATATGAAAAATAAAGTTTTGAAACTTAACTTGGTTAATTAAGTTAAAAATGAGCTAATCATGATTCTAATATAAAGAAATGCAATAATTTTGATAATTATTGCCAAATGTTTCTTTTATATATTTCTAAAAGAAGCATTTCATTTAATAAGTGGTATATTATAATTAAAAATGTGAAATTTGGTTTAAAAATAAATTTTGGTTGTAAAATGTTGAAAATATGATTTGTTAAGTTTTACTATACAAGGAAATAAATTACGTAATTTTAGAAGTTAAAAAATAGAGTTTTAAATAATAATTGTGTAATTTGTGCATTTAGATTAAAATAAGGGTTTTTAATAATGAATATAAATTTTTAAAGATAAATGATCTTTTATTTAGTTGTAAAATAATTTTTAGAAAATAAGTATGTGTTGTATAATTTTTATAAAGTGAAAACATGTACATATATTTATTGTAACTTGTATATATTAGTGTATAATAGGATTTGGTGTGTTAATCTCAATTAGAGGCTAAGTTAATTAGTTTTGAGCTTAGCCTATTTAGAAACTTAATAAGGAAAAGAATAAAATGCCTCTTTCTCATTTCCTGTACGTACACTGAGAGGTCTTCTTCTCCATGTAACTAAGAAAAGTAGTAACCCACCTTTCCTCTTTCACAACAAAAACCTAATTCCAATTTTATCCAACTCCTTGCTGAAATTATCAAATTAAAAGTCTATTTAGTTAGGTAATCTATCTCTAAACAAAGATACTTTATCAAATTTTGATTTTTAAGATGTTTGATTGTAGGTAATGGCGATTTTGCGTTTGCATGTCTTTGTAAACTCCATTTGTAGGTTGTTGAAGCAACTTTCAAGGTCAAAGCTTGCCCCTTTTCGCCAATTCGATCTTCTAGCTCAAGTGTTTTGCAAGGTGAATATCAATCTCATAATATCTAGCTCATGCAATGCCAAAATGGCAAACTGAAATCAAAATTTGTGAAAAAAATTCTTTTTTGAACTATTTTGATTCTATGTAAACTGTATTTAATTGCAACTTTGTGCAGTCGTATCATTCTCTTCCAACAACGAAATGCTTATGGATTTTTTTTCTTTTGTAGAACATATTTATTAGATTAAGCATGCCAAATTTCAGGTCATTTCGACCTATATAGCTTATATAAACATGCTGTCGATGCTGCCGAACTTTGACTCGGAGCATATTTTTGCCCAGATTTTTACAGTGAAAACATTGCCTGGGTCCAACTTTGAGATATCATATCTTTTTCAAGCTTTATCTAAATTGCATGATTCTTAGTGCAGTTTAAAGTTTTGTTGTTGGTATTTATGCATGTTAAATTTCAGGTCATTTCGACGTATATAGCTATAGAATCATGCTGCCGAACTTTGACTCGGAGCATGTTGCTCAGATTTTTACAGTGAAAACACTCCCTGGGCCCAACTTTGAGGCATCATATCTTTTTCATGCTTTTTATAAATTGCATGATTCTTAGTGCAGTTTAAAGTTTTGTTGTTGTCTTTATGCATGTTAAATTTTAGGTTATTTCGACCTATATAGCTTATAGAAACGTACTTCCGAACTTTGACTCGGAGCATTTTTTTTCCCCAGATTTTTACAGTGAAAACACTATCTGGGTCCAACTTTGAAACATCATAACTTTCTCAAACTTTATCCAAATTGCATGATTCTTTTTTTTTTATGAAACATGAAGTTTCTATTATAGGATCAATAATTTTCAGCTTAATACGAGCTAATTTGGTCCTCTATTTCATGCCTGCAAGTTGAACCCCAGTGGGTTTTCAGGCCAGTGCATTTTTGGTTTTTTTACTGTTGCAAACAAGGCCTGAGTCCATGTTTGAGGCAGTGAAACTTTTTTATTTCCAACCGGAATTCATTGATTCTTTTTTTGTTTGAAAGATGAAGTTTTCTAGTTCATGTACAACAATTTTTAGTTCAATCAAAGATTGTTCGTTTACCCATTTTATATCCGAAATTTGAATCTAGAGAAGATTTCAGACCTGCGTATTATTTTAGTTGTGTTTTTGTGTTCTTTTTCCGTCCGATTTTTAACTTATACTTCATGTTTTTGTGATATTTCTAAAATGTTTTGAGGGCTATGATTCCTATTAATAGGCTAGCCATGTTTTGATGAATTTGAAATTCAAATTTGATTTGAATTTGAATTGAATTTAAATGACGGTTTTGAGTGATTTCTTTGATTTCGAGCACTGATTTTTCCAAACAATTTTGAAATAATTTTTAAAATAAGTCGCATTTAAAATAATTATTATGTAATATTATTAAATTATTTTAAGCTGTAAAATCTATTTATTCTCTATAATAAGGGAATTTTCAAATATCGTCTTCAAAATTGATTTCCAAAAAAGGTTTTAAAAGCTTGTCTTCTCAAATAAATTACTTATATATATATAACACACTTTTATACTATTCGAATGTATGAGAAAGAGTATTAAACGATTTTGTAAAACACATGGTGTGGGACATGTATGTTTATTATTTCAGTTAATTTCGGACTTGTACGATCGAAGCTATTTGAGATTATTGATTCTGAGATGTTTTTCCATTTTGTGGCGTATTTTGAGTTTCATAATTTCTATTTATTGGAATTATTTAAGATGGATAATATTTGGCATGTATTATGGTTTGAGATCTCCTACGTAGGAGGATGGTCGATGAGAACCATCGCGATGTTTTGTTTACTTGCCAATGATATAAGGCAAGTCTTGAGTTTATGATTACATATTTTGAGATTTATGGTTTATGAGGAACCATCATGGTGTTTTCACTTATCGATGAGATAAGACAAGTTAGATGCCATTTAATACTTGTCGATGAGATGAGACAAGTATGAGTCTTTTTATCACTCGCCAATGAGACCAAGCGAGATATAATATTTTGAGTTTTATGATGTTTCAAGTATGGCATCGACTAACGGCTAGTAAACCGCAAAGTGTGAATGTGGGGTATGGGACACACGTTAATACTTTTCGGTTCTTATCCATGAGTTTGTGACACATTACGATGTTTACCAAACAGAACTACTTTGAGATGTGTTAGCGACCTTGTCATGAGGACGAACTGCTTTGGGAGGTGTTAGCGACCATGTTAGGGCAGACAAAATGGATTGGAGAGGTGTCAGCGACCTTATCATGAGGACGAACTGCTTTGGGAGATGTTAGCCACCTTGTTTGAGGCTTCAACCGTTTGAGTTTAGCACATGCAGCATTGTTTCGGCATTACAATCGGGGATTTGGCCAATCAGGATTTTCTGAGTTTTCAGTTTTATTGTGATTTCACCTTTTTAAGATTTTTTATTACATCGATAGCCTAGTGCTATATGAGATCTTATATATATGGTGATTTCAATTATGATGTTCTTAACTCTTTTGAGTTCCTTGAGTTATGAGTTTGGATAATTTCAGGATTTTATAGGATATTCTGGGTTTTGCCATTATAGTGAGTTGAGATTGAGATTTATATACATTTATACCGATGAGATGAGGTATAATTGAATTTGGAGATTCATCTATAATTGAATTTTGCATCATCCTATTTGAGAATGTTTGATGTTTTCCATTTTGGCGAGAGTTTGTATTGATGTTTCTCCTTTTGAGGAGATATGGTTCATGGAAACCGTGTAGAAATTTTAGGATGTCGTCGATGATATGAGGCACTTGTGTTTGATTTGAGTATGAGTTTGAGGTACCTCTTTCGAGGTATTTGGTCACTTAAGTAGCATTTTTTACTTAAATGTTGAGCTTATAAGTTTATCGATTCATTCTTCTCTTTCGAGAAGAAGTATCTTCATGGCTTTTCTGCTTCATATTATCGATATTGACTGATTTGTGTAGCTAGACTGACCCGTGTATTTATACTCAGGTCAAACCGAGTTGCTTCAGGTATCATATAATGGACTTAGCCTGAAGTTGATGCGGATGTCAGCTCTCCTTTTGCTTGAGTAATCTCTATTCTTCTGCATGCTCTGATGTATTTATATTTGATTCAATGTATATGGTGTGGTCGAGTACCACCTTTATGGTATTCATATTGTATTGTACTATACATGTATCAGTGTATATGTATATATATGATGTTGATTACTGTTATGTAATGTGCTTTACATTTAGTTATTGTATTTTGTTCTGATAGATTCGTTAGCCACCTATGGTTTTGGATTAAGCATTTACTGGGTATGTCGATCCACTTGTGAAAGAAAAGAAAAATCAAATTGCATTTATCGACGTATTCAGTGGATGTTTAAGACAAACTTATAGATGGCGGCCCTTAACCATCCCTAATCTCCGCTTTAATAGATAGAATTACTCGTTAATTCTCTTTACTAAGGTGGGTCTCGGGGTGGGGTGTTACATTATACAGGAATCGTTCGCCAAACCATCCAACTTCATTTCTGAAATCTCCACCACATACACAGTTGTTAAAGTGGTTTTCGGTATTGACAGAGAGTATGACAATATCTGATCCTAGTCTCTTTAACAACCAATCGCTTATTACACACAGCGTGGTTCTTTTACATTTTAAAAGTCAATTCACAATTTATAACAAAATCATATTCAGTTTCAAATCATATTCACTTTTAAATCATATTCACTTCCAAAGTCATAATTTCTTCCAAAACCATATTTCCAAAACAGGTTAAATCCTTACTTCAAAAACATCATTTTCAATTTGTTATACATTTAAATCCCGACTTGGGTCATTTCATCATTTCATCATATTTGCTTTTAAACCAATGAATTTTGAATATAAACACTTCCCTTTTACTTAGTCTAAAATTAGAAAATAGTTTAAAATAGTTATAAATTGTTAAAATACTCTAAAAGAGTTTAATTATAGGTTAAAATACTTTTAAATTGATTTAAGGTAGTTAAATAGGTTTAAATTCAATTTAAATTCAAAAGGTGAGTGTTTTAACCCACTCACAACTTCTAAGGTTTCTTATGTTTGTTAAATTGATTTATGATGTGTTTAGAAATTTATTTATAGCTGTTTGGCATATATTTCATCATTATCTCAGTTAATTTGCATTCATATAATTTACTTGTTATTTAATTCATTTTTTCATATAACCTGCCAGTTAAAATTTTAGTTAAATTTATTATTGCATATAAACTGCTAGTTAAATTTATTTGTTATTGCATATAAACTACAGTTAAACGGTTATTTAATTTATTATTGAAAAACATTAACTATCAGTAATTAATTATTATTTATTGATGAGATTGTTTGAATTGGATGATTAATTGATAAATGTTGATGATTGATATGATGGATGAATGGATGTTGTATTTATATTGTATAAACTGCAAGTTATTATGCATTTTCATTTCATTCGAGATTGCGGTTTGAAATGATATACAACCACATTTTTTATTTTTAAATTGTGGATTGAAATGATAAATATCCGTACCACTTGACCATAGGATAGAAAATGATATACAGGCACCGCGGTATATATATAAAATTATATTTTGAAATGATTTTCTATGGTTTTGGAAAGAATACGGTTTAATAAATATTAAATTTAGATATATATATATATATAGTAAAAAAAATTGAATTTAGCTATGTAAAAATTTGTTTCGAATTTTAAAATAAGCTAAATAATGAAGTTGATTTCGTTTATATAATATGGTTAAGAATATATTTGAAATTCTATTGTATATAGAGTTTATAATAACTCAAATAAAAGTAAAGTTGAAGATAAATGTGAATATGATTTGAATTAAAGTATCTAAGAATTTTCCTCGAAAATTTGTTTTGAAATGTAAATAAATTAAGATTTAAAGGATATGATTTTATAACTTGATTTTTGATTAGAGGATTTAAACGAATATCAAATTTATATAAAGAATATTATCAAGTTAATTTAATTAAAAGAATATCCTGTTATTGAAGCTTAAGGGTTTTACCTGAATAATATTTGTTTAGTAAGTAAATATTTCAAATTTAAATAATAGGAATTGGATTTGATATATATTAAATTATCAAAGAATCCATTTTGAAATAGTGGGATATTCAGAGATTGAAATATATGAAATATAAAGTTTTGAAATATAGAATATTAATCAGCTTTGAAATATATGGGAATTAAAATGGTTTATTTGGAGGTTCAAATTGATATTGGAAAATTTTTGTGAAATTTAAAGAAGCTATTTTATTATATTAAGTAATATAGTATTTAAACCATTAAGTATTAAAAGTTATGTTTCATAGCTATGGTTTCAAGGTATATAGATTTGAAAATGCTATGATTTCTTGGAAAGAAATATATTCGAAATAAAAATGATATCATATTGATTTGGGTTTTAAAAATATAAATGATATCGTATTTATATGGTTTGAAAGAAATATTTTATTCTGGGTTTTAAAAGTATAAACTATTTTAAAATAACCGCGGTGTTATAATAACAATTGGTTGTTGTAGAGACCGGGATCGGAAGTTGTCATACTCTCTGCCAACTCCGAAAACCACTTTAACAACCGTGCACGCGGTGGAGATTCCAGAATGAAGTAGGTTGGTGGCGGCGTTTCCTATAAGGTAAATACGTGGACCCAACTCCCGTGAGTTGGCATAGGTGGCTAAAACAGGAGCAATCGACGGGTTAATTGAGGTAGCACCTTTTATCGGACACATCCCATCGATATTCTACTCTGACTTTGGTTTATTCGGTGGCCACTTTGATTTCTTTAATTTGGGGGTGTTGTTCGAGGTGGGCGGTAGTAGGAGCTACGCGTTACCACCGAGCCGGAGGCGTAATTGGTATATCTACCCTGGCATTGCCTGGTTGTGCCGTGTCACCTACCCTAGCGCGTCTTATACGATTTTGGTTTTGTACCATACCTATGGAGTGCCCTCTGACGACGCCCAGTATGGGGGAGATTACGGTACTGTATAGACTATGGGAATATATTTTGTGTTAAGGGCAATATGGGTAACCCCTTAACGCTATTTAAAAGTAAGTTTATTTTACAATTAGACACTATTATAATAGCGAAATATACTACATAGTAAATAGTTTAACGGATCCTTAGGAGATATAAATCCCAAGCATCTCTTAAGTTACTGCACTCGTATTTATTCATGTTGATTTAACTTACATAAGATCTTTTAGTTCTGACTCGAGTGTTTTGTCTTTTCAATTCGCTCGGGTCAGTCCGAGCGTTTCAGGATCGAAGACTTTAGCTCTGGAGTACGAAGACGGATATTTCTATTGTTATTATTTATTATATTCCACTACACTCATATTGTTCCACTGCATTGGTGTATGGTATGTGTAACTCTGATGTATGTTGTGTAAGTATAATCGAATATTTTAAAACAGTTTATAAACCGTATATTTGATTATTATATTTTATCCTTCCGCTATGAGACTCTGTTTTGTTTTATTTCTTTCTCGTTTTTCTTATTTACCCCATAACAATCCACCCTTCTGAACGGTTTGAATTGGCACGTGTGTCGATTTAAAGCGTGTGAAAAGGCGGGACGTTACATACAGTTTCCCTTCTAGTAAACTTAATTAATTCCATATATTAATGGCAATTAACATGTACTATAACACTAGAATATAGATTGTAAACAATGAATTGTATGTATACATTATTGTCTTAATTAAAAAGAGAAAGGATTTCATACCATGACAATATATGTAAAGAAAAATAAACTTTATATGAAGACATACAAGTAGATCCAAATATGTATGTATGGAATTCAGTCAAAGCTTTCTAATAATATAAATTAGATGATTATTACAATCAATTCCAAAACTTTAGTTTGTTGTTAAAATTACTTTTATTCATATGAAAGTATCTAATGAAATAAAAAGTGCAAGTAATACATACATACATACAAATATTAGCATTCAAAACTAAAATTACACTTTGTCATGAAAGGTTAAAACATAGATCTACAATCGAAACATTGTATTCATTACATTTAAATTTCATTTTTAACTTTAATATAATCCAGCCAATTAACATGAAAACGTAAATGTCCAGATTTAAATAAATGGAATTTATATCAAATGTTAAAACATAGAACTAAAATAAAACATTGTGTTTTAAAATATATAGATTTATTTCCAATTTAACAAAGTAAAGAAAAGCAGTTAATCAATTCGAACATGCAAACATTTAAATCTGAAGAAATACACTTTAATTAGAATGTTTCAAAATATAGATCTACACTTAAATATTGTTTTAATACATAAACAAATTTAATTTTGATCTATCAAATGAAAACTCAATCATATCATTCATCAAATAATTCAATCTTTATAAATAATTTTTAATTAAACAAGACATTAATACATCATACAAATTATAGGGGTCAAATTAAATTTCCATCAAACATTGCAAAATCAGTATCCGTATAAAGAAAATGGTAGACCTTACTTCCCAATCCTTAGAATACACCTTGTTGATGTTGCCTATGATTTGCACCTGAATAAAGAACGCTTCTAGATTCGATTGAATCACCTTAGGATATTGCCTAGAAATCACACCTTGAATGATGATATCTTCCTAGATCTTCAAGATCCACATCCTATCCATGCAAGAGATAGATGAACCACTTTTATTTATTTTATTTGATCTTTTTATTTGGAGCTAAAAGATTTTGGAAATTCGTTTTTTTGTTTCTTTCATGAAAAGTTAGGAGGAAAGAAAGATAAAGAATGAATGAGAAGGAAAATGAATAGTGCGTTTAGAATGAATCAGAGAATATGTTCTATTTGAAAGAATGATACTTTTCTCATTATTTAATTAAAAATTCCTAATTAATTCTCTTGATTGTTTCTCTCTCCAATCCTTTCTTTACACATATGTCATTAAGTGACATAAAATTTTGAATTACCAAATTTATGGATATGTTCGGGATAAATAAAGAGTAGTTCTATTTTTAAAACCGTGGAAAAGGAAATTTACGGGATGGGAACATAAATTAAACAGGAGATAAATCGAGAGGGATTTATAAATGATTAGATGGGATATATTAAAGTGGCAAAAATTTTTTTTAAGAAGCTAAGTAAATTTTCAAAGAAAGAGTTATAAGTATTAATTAGGAAGTTTACAGATGTTTAAAAGAATGTTTTTAGAAAAATTTATTATTTAATTGTTTTTAAATTTTTAAAGTAAACATTATTTAAGTTAGTTATAGTAGTTAATTATTATTAAAGGTTAAATTAGTATTATTATTTAAAAAAGGGTAATTATTCAATATTAATATTTTATATGATAGCTTTATTTTACAAGTAGTTTTTGGCTAAAGTATTACTTGGAGAATTATTATAGAATTTCATAACTATTATTTTGAATAAAGTGATTTAAGTAGCATTATTTTAAATATTTTTAGTGTACATTTTTGGATAAAGAGATTTAATTTAATTAAAATCTAAATTGAATGAGCGTAAATGTTTCTTTCAATAGAATGGGAATATTGGCTGAATTGATTGTTATTTGATAGTTAAATAACGGACTATCAATTCTAGACCAAGATGTAACTTTGGAAATATCTAGGAGAAGTACGGGAATTATATGGTACAGTTACCGTTCGAGGTGCTATACTGTACGTATAAACTCTTTTTGTTTTTTCTAGGACGTTTATAAGGAAATCCGTCCACTAACGGTTAGGAGGTGGTCTCTGATCTTATTTTCGTATGTGTATTTCCTAAAGAATTGGGGTTGAGTTTACGGAAATAGCGAACGTTGTTTCAAAGAGACCGGGATCAGATTTGCGATCTGAAAACCACTTCAATCCAACGAGTATGTTTTCGAAAGGAAGACAAGTTCTTGGGGTCGAAGATGAAGCAGTGAAGTGCAAGGGCTAATTGTTACTAATCCTGAGGGTGATTCTAAAAGGGATATAGTAGGAAGAGTGCCTTCGGTTCCGTTCGAACCGGAAACGGACTTGTATGGATGAATGCTTTCAAAACATTGTCATTGGAGGTCAATGAGCATTCTAAGCGAATTTCCTAAAAAGGAAACGCTTAGCCTCGAACCTCATCAACCGAGAATGACTAAAATCAGGGAAGATGTAGCAAGGCTAAGTGGGTCGCACCTAAGAAGGGCATGTCTATCACCTTTCTAGATAACCTTATATATTATCACTTCTTGTGAAGGGAGCTCAGAGTAAAGTGGGAACACCTAGGGTGATAGCATATTCGGTCTATTTAGGTTAGGAATAGTACGTTCTTGTGTAGCAGGGGATCTCGGAGTGATCCTCGATACGGTGTTTCTAGACAGGTACCGCGAAAAAGTGGTACCCCAGTGCCTAGTCATTAGTTGGAATCCATTCTCCAATACATGCCTTTATTGTTTTGATTGTAGAGCCTAGTATTGCTGGAATTTCATTAATGTAACAATTTCAGCTATATGAATAGGTATTTATACTTAGACATTATTATAATATCAGAGGATTTTGATATGAAATGTTTTGGTTATTGTAAGGTAAAAACACAGCATGTTTATTTGTGGCATGGTCTTACGAGATACTTGTGATTTTCAGAGGATTTTTGAACTTTAATAATTCAAATTGAGTGTGTTTTCTCATGCTAGCTTTCTAGACTAACTCGGGTGTTATTTTATTATAATGCTCGGGTCAGACCGAGTATTACAGATACAGGATAAGGATGCTATGGAGCTTAGAAGACGAGCTAGATGAGGAGACGTATCATACATACTTGGTGTAAAATCCGCTGTGCATTGTAAGCTGTATAATCAGCTTTTTTAGGACAAATTATTACAACTGTCCAGTATCGTGCTATTTTTTTGTGTGTACTCTGATGATGTAATGTATAAAAACAATTATGGTTCTTTTGTATAAAGATCAGTTGTTATCTATTATATATTATTCCGCTGCGACTGTGAGATACTGTGTTGTTATTTCTACTTTCTTCTTCTACCTCTTTATTCTTTCCCTAACGATCTGGTATTTTCGGCATTCAATTGTTCGGCATGTAATGCAGTGGACGTATTGATGTTGATTTCCAAGCGTTGAAAATCCGGGTTGTTACACATGGTATCAGAGCTGATGGTTAAGCGAGAACCTTGGCTATAGTGGGAATTACTCATTAGAGATAGGGTCAGTAACACCCTAGAACGAGCTTGAGTTTATTAATAGATATGAGTGCATATTTGTTAGTGAATATAAAATTGTTTTATATTGTGTTGATTGGTTTGTTGAGTGGCTTACGGATTCCGGTCAATACGAGTAATTAACGTTATTGATAGGGATCTCTAAGCGCTAAAACAGAACAATTCGACACAATATTGTTTGAAAAAGGGTAAATGAAACAATTTTACCCAAATTATTTTTTGTATAAAAGGAATAATTTTCGTAAATTATTATATAAATATGGTTTACTTGGCTTTTAGAAAATGATAATATTAAATTATTATCATTGCGTCGTGGAAATTGAGTAAGAGATTAATATTATAACCAAAGGTTAAGAAATTAATTCATATGACGAAATGAATTTGTAAATATAGGATTATAAATGTGATTTATAATTTGAAAATAGAATAAAGCCCAGAGGAATATTTAAATATAAATTTAAAGGGATTTGAAATTTTTTAAATTGGAGAATATAAATCCGGTTGGTTTTGAAAGTATTTTCAAAGTTTGGAAAATAATAGTGATATTATTTGGAAATGTTTTTGGATTGGAAGTGAAATCTATTAATAATCGGATTAAAAATATTTGAAAATGTTTTATAGTAAAAGCACTGAACTCACTTCGGTCGCTGGAAAATAATTCCAATGATGATCGCGACATTTTCAGTGTTCATTTTCGAGTTTCCAAGAGAGGAATTGCTACCTGAATGTTTTGAATTGGAGTTTATGTACAAAACTGATTTGATTTGAAGTTCAAAGAATAGTTTGATATACCAAAGGACTTGGGTATATATGTTTTCGAAAATGATTTTGGAATTTTAAGTATTTGTTAAAAACTCTGGGGTTTGTTCTAAATTGTTATTTGGAGACATGATAAAATGGTTTGATAATTTATAAGAATTTGAAATTTATTTGGAATGGAATTTAACGTGAAAAGAGTTAAATAAAAATGAGCGTGATAATAACATAAAGTGGAAAAGTAAGCCAATTAAAGGAAGTAAATTAAAAGAGATTAGTGAATGGAATGTAAATAAGTTGGAAAGCTTATAGGAGTTTAAAATCTGAATTGGAATAAAAAGTTGACTAGAATTAAGTAAGTAAAGTGAATTTGAGAAATTAAGCCCAAGTAGGCCAACTAGGAATAATTATTGAAATGGAATTTATTAAGTTGGAATTAGATTAGTGGATGAACAAATTAATTTGATTTGTAAGTAAGTGAAATTGTAATTTAATATTGGTATGATATTTATCCATGCTAAATAAAGTGAAATAGAAAATTTAGTTTGAGTTGGACTGAATAAAATCAAAGTTGGAAATAAGATGTGATTAGTGAATTAAATATGATTTGGGAGATGGTTGATAAAATTCAATATTAAATTTGATTGGAAATCAATTAGTAAATAGGAGGTAAGCTGAGTTCAAATGAAACTGAAATTGAAATTTTGAATAAAAATGGATATAAACCAATTGATGAAGTGGAAATAAATAAAAGGAGTTGTATAAAATGTTTGTAATAGGCTTAAGAAAGTAAATGGTGAAGCACTTAAGTAAATTTGGTATTGGAAATATACTAAGTTAGTATTTGAATGGAGACTTAATAAAAGTTGGGTAAAAAGAAAATTGTGGATAAGTGAGTGGAAATCAAAATAAATGTGAATAAAAAGAATTGGATAAAGAAAAATAATCAATTGGAAATTTATATGTAAGTTGTACATTTATTATTTTATTCACATAATGATTTGATCCAGATTCGAGCACAAAATTTCGAGATAGTTATATCAATCCGAGTCGGGATTTTTCACTCGATTTTCAATGGCGAACCTTGGATGTGGATTTTTTTATTGATTCTAGAGTTTTTTATCGTAGTATATGGCTATGCAAGGAGAATGATGGTTTTTGATCAAGAAACCAGATCTGAGTCTACACTAGGGAGTCGTGAATGATACTAGTTCGGAAGTGAAATTGTGTGATCAAGTGAGCGATCGGATTTGATATTGCGTAAGGATGATATATGTACATACGGGCTTAAGTAAAGCAAATATCGAAAATTTTGTAAAACGGAATAAAATGATTTTGAATTCTGTGATCGGATATTATTGGTAAGTAGGGTGCAGGTAATTAAAAGAAAAAGATAGATTGGTGTCTTCGATTTCAGAAGTAAAAATTTGATTGCCCGACAAAAAGGTATGTGTTTAAAATTCTGTATGAAATTTTATGGTTTTCTGATCTAGCCACTTGGCTTTTGTTTTTCTTTCGAAAATTTGGGGCCGTAATGGCAGTTTTGTAGTTATTGCGAGCTAGCCGCGTAAAGGAGACATTGGTGAAATTTTTTGGAAATTTATAGAGTTAGAAAATTTTGAAAAAAATTATGTTAATTTAAATTCCATTTTAAATTATAATTTGAAATTTTGATGGAATAATATTGGTGGGATCTATGGATGAAGTTGGAAATTAGTGAAGGTGACAATGTGGTTTCAATAAAAATTATTTTTGGAAAGTTGTTTAAACTGTTTGGTTTTTGAAATAGTTAACGGGTTTTGGACCATTCTTCTTACCTGGCAAGATGAAATTCTTATGGGGAGGAATGTAACGATCCGGAGTTTTGGATATTTGAAATTGGAATATTTAATCGATTTTAGTATTTAAAAGTTATTTGTGACTTGAATTTCAAATATCACTGTTTATTGGATAACTAAATTTTTGAATTTAATAAATTGAAAAATGGGTAAATTATTGAATCTGGAGTTTTAAACTTGTTAAGAATAATTTGAAGGTTTATAAGATTTATATTTATAATACTGGAGATAATAAAAGCTTTGAAATTGAATTTAAAAGTGATTTGTTCTTTTTTAAAATATATCGTTTAAATCGATATTTAAAAATAACCTTCCAAGGTGCAGTCTTCCATTGGATCTGTAATAGTGTATTATTATTGGATTTCAAATTTAGTAGCTTTTGGAGTTATCATGTGGTCATACGGTTTGTAAACGCACTGAAATATATATCAAAAATTCATTATAATTATTGGGTCCAAAAAACTATCTTCTCCATACGATCGAAAACACTGTTGATCCATTCAAACATGCAAAAAAATCAAATCCTTCCCTCCTTTATATTTCACGCAACCGATCGCAAAAGAAGAAAAATAAAACCAAAAAATCAACCTTGAAAAAAAAGGAAGAGAACAGTTGAATTCGTTCAAAATCTCATTCTGCTCTTCATCTCCGTTCAAACAATAGAAATCCAGTTTTTTTTCCTCTTTCTTTTTCTCTAAAATCTCGACTCTCCCCTTCATATCTATAGGATGAAATCGATTTGCTCGCATATATATAAGGATCAAAATCGAGTTCGGTGTGAAGCCTGGATGTGCGAGTGGACGCAGTCGGCATCATGCCGTGAGTGGTATCAGGCTAGGACTCGTAAATCCTAGCGTCGATTTCATGAAGAAAAGGTCGAGGTGGATGGCACGCGTATGGGCGGTGGAGCAGAGGTGATTGACGATGGATTTGGTCAGCGGCGAATGCATGGAGTCTTGGGTACGGGTGAGGAGGAGGGAGAACGGAAGCAGAAGGCTGGTTCGTTTGGGCCGGGTCTAGAGATTGGGTTTGGGTCTTCTTGGTGGCACTCAGGATCAAGTCAAGGGAGGAGCTTGAGGGTGGCTGCGATGGAAGTGTTTTGGGAAGTATTTAAACAACTTATTTATCAAGTCAATAAGATTCCCTTGATAAACCATAAATTATTTAAAATAGCTTAAATTAACTTAAAATAATCGGTTATTAGTTAAACCTCTTTTTTATATTTAAATTAAATCTCGATATAAATAATAAGTTAAAATCTCATTAAAACATATTAAATTAGTTTTTAAACATTGTTATTTTTATAATAATAAGTTAACTTTAAAATAATATTAATATAATAATTAATTAACTTTAAAATGTTATTAGATAAAAATTATTTAATCTTTAAACTAGTATTAACATAATAATTAATTATCTATTAAATATAATTAAATAAATTAAATCAATATAGTTAGTTAACTTTAATTAAAAATTAAAGTATAGATGATCATTTAAATAATTAATTAAAATATAATTATAACTTTACTAAACCATAACTAAATAACTTTCAAATAGTAATTAAACATTCTTAAATAACGTTAAGAAATAATTTTTAAAAATCATATTAATAATTAATTAACTTTGAATCATTATTAAAACAATTATATGTTTTCTTTAAACTCTTATTACTAATAAGTTATTGCATTTTTAAATCTTACGACTAAATAATAACTATCTTTAATCCTTATAATAAAAATAATTATTCTTACGGAAAATAACTTTTAAAACAATAATTAGTTTTTCAAATTTGAAAGAGACTTAACGATCGCCATGGTACTTAAATAAGCTACCGTATTATTCAATTTAACATTTCATGTTAATAACGATATTTACATAATCCATGATTATATAAATAAATCCAACGATTAACCATCGCTGGTTAATATATTACTATTTCAAAGTGGCATATCATTTACGATATATTCAATCGTCCAAAACTAAGAAAAATAGTAGAACGGTGATTTATTCTGCTAATTAATTGCCACATTAATTTGATTAGCGGAACGGTGTTTTATTCCGCTAGGAGATGTCCAATTACCCTATTCGATCAGATTGAACTCAACAATAATTTTATTTGGCCAAATAAACATCGATAATTAACGTATATAAATTTAAATGACGTTATTAAATTTAATAACGTAATTTAAAACTTATCTGCATTAATATGCCATAAATTTATACTTGTCCAAAACTATCAACAAGTTACACTACAATGTTATACTCGTCCATACGAGTACAACACGAAAATCCATGTGTCAACCGGATTTCAAACGAGCAAACTATCACGTGTTAAGTTTACATTCTTAATAAAAAACTTTAAATAATCAAAACAAAAAAAGTTTCTCTCCTTCGCAACCAATTAGGCCGAACCGAAAACAAAGAAGACCCGCATCCAACTTCTTTTCCTACCCACTCCATACGACCTGTAAACAAAAACCTCCTCTCCTTATAATATTGAACACATTGTATAGGACCTAAATACAAATTCCCCTTATAAGAACAGTACCTTCTCCTTACCTATTTTTGCATGCTCCAGATATGCATACATGCACGCATGCTCTTTCAAGCAACAAAGCGTCCTTTGTTTTCACATTCCTTGCCATGCTCTTCTATATCTCCATTTACCAACCTACAACTTTCCAATATATCTTACACCCAAACCAAATGCACTTCACTATCAACACTGCCAAAGCCCATACCCGCAAACTTTTCTTTCCATTTCAAGCTTGCGCACATCCATCTACCTCCGCCATGCACGCATATAAGAGAAGGAAACGTATAATATTCCATGCGTGAGTTCTTTTTTTTTTCTTTTTATTCCGTGTCCTACCTCCTTGCACTGCCCACTTCCTGGTTATACTACACATGAACACACACACTTGCATTAACACATGAAAGAAAGGAAAAGGGAAGAGGAAAAAAGAAAATGCGTTTCTCTCTTTGATCATTTGTGGTGAAAGGAAAATGCTTGAATAAAAGAAAGAAAGAAGATGTGAAAAGAAAATTCATGTCCCTTGTGTTAATGACGTGTGTGTGTATAGCGCATCCTTTGGCAAACCCGTACAATCAATAAATGTTAAGCCCCCGTAGTGTCAACGAAAGCAGAGATGAAAAAAACTGTGAAAAGATATTGTGATAATGATGCGATGAGATTTTATTTCAAAAGTTTGGTGTACGGCATTATACTGTCCGCGTATGAGCCGAGAAAGACAAAAATAAAAATATAGTCGCGCTTAAATATGTCATGCAATCACAAAACTAAAATAAAAGAGACAAGTTAACTTATTCTGTAAAATTTCATTAGAACCGACGTTTGGCTCAAAACACGACGAACGAAAATATTTTTATTTTTCAATTAAAAATTATGGAAAATTTTATAAATTAAATTAAAATGACGCCATCAAAAGTCAAGTCGTAGTTTGAAATATATATATTTTATTATAATTTAATTCAAATCCTAATATTTAAATAAATCAAATATTCAAATTTGATGGCCCAAAATACGGGTCGTTACACCATTTCTGCCCAAGGCAACATGGGTTATGCCCTGAGTTCTTAGGGTTCGGTACCATCGGTCCTCGGGGATTAGTACCGATCCATAAAACTCAATCAGAGGTTGTTCCATTTTGCTCCGTTCTGATCCCAAGAGCATTTGCTCCATCTTTAGGTCTTTGATTCTATTTTTTAGCAACTCCAGCTATTCCTGTTTGTCCTGTCCTCCTGACTCTTGTTCACAGGCTATCATTCTTTCTTGCATTTCGTTCATCACGGTCTCTATCTCATCCTCGGTTATGTAGATGGACAAGGGGTTGGAGCTTAAGGACACATTTGCCTCCTTGTTGATTTCCTTCAGTAGTAGTCGTCTTGGTAGATTGTCTTGTCATTTTGAACCTTTTTAAATCTTAAATCAGCGAGTTCGAGTATTTCTCAATGAAAACACCAAATGTTTGAACTAAAATTTGCACAAAACATTCAAATAAGTATAGTAGAGAAAAGAGTGAAGAAACTAAACAAAAAAAAAAAGTAAAAGCAAGACACAAAGGTTTTATAGTTGTTCGATTGATTGTGGCCTACGTCCACTTAGCTTTGTTGCAGATTTGATGTCTATTTATAAGTATAGTTCTTATGGTTCAGTACCACTTGATAGGCAATTACAAGAAAGGTGTAAAGATAGCCAGAGATCTAAAAGATCCCCAAAATAAATCCCCTCCATGTATATTTATGGCTATAAGTTGGCGGGAAATGCTCCACTGTGTTCTCTTCCACAATCTCCAAGATCTAGCAATAGTTGCACTCAAGAAAACCTCGCCAAGTCAGCAATCAGCTATGAATCGGTACCGATCCATAGGCATGGTTCGGTGTCGGTCCATAAAATTGACTTATGGATGGTTTTACCCACTTTGGATAAAAATGATATATCATTAGCTTTGTGTTTCCAAACTTGTTTGCATTGCTATGGGCTTGTTTCTGAGTCAATTGGATGGATCGACGGAGGAACAAACTTGTTAGTTTTGATGCTTGAGGCATTTGATAACAAATAGCTTGGGAACAATCCATGGAGCTTGGAGTAGGCTTTTGGCATTAAAACTAAGTAGCATGGGTAAAATGTGGTTCGGAGGAGATTCTATGGATCGACACTGATCCATCAAGTTAGTGGATCAATTTGTTGAACTCTTGGATTGTCTTTATTACGTCTTATGATCTCGATTGTATTTGGTTTTTGGACTTTACGGCTGTCTATTTGGACCTTCTACCTCGATATCTTTCAAGTTTTATTCATCAAGTCAGTGCAGTTTGATTGTTAAGAAAGCTCAAACCAATACAATTGTGTGTACTACTATTTACCGTGTCTCAAGACCAGAAAGGAGATTATTTGCATTTCTTAAGCAAACTCAAGGTACAAGCAATTTATCTTTAGGCTATCCCTAAATGATAGACCAGATTGAATAATCTCTTATGGCTTATTAAGAAAACCCAAGGTCATAGGGCAATGACCACATATTACGGAATTATTGATGTATTTGATAAGTATTATCCACTATTTATGGGGATATGACTTATTAAGCAAAATCAAGGTTGGATTCCCAAGGTTAGTGGGTCCTAACGCCCATTAGAGAATAGAGGAATCGAGAGGATTCTATATTTCTCTTAGGGTATTGATAAATATAAATCCAGTGGGAGTTTTATTAAAAAAAAATCAAATGAATTGCATTTAACCATTCTAATATTATAAGAACATAGGCTGCATACACTATACTAATCAACTAAATTAAATTTGCGGAGAAAATGACAAATTGACTATTATCTAAGAATGACAAATTCATTGGTCCCAACTATAGTGCTAGTTAAGAGCAATAAAGATGGCACTCGCATATGAAAAATTGTGGTATATCATCATCTCACCCTAAAAAAGAGCTTTGATCCTATGAATCTTGGTTCTCCGATTACGGTATAGCATAAGCCTATATGTTGTCTACTCTATATAAACTAATAGAGACAACACAGACACTCGAATGTCCATGAAAATTTCAAATACCTACAACGGTTGTTTGGTGATAAATCTCGCTCTACGAGATACGAGATTGCAGAGAAGTTGTCAACACGAAGATAAGCAAGGGTGTTCAGGATCATCCTTATCGAGGGTTATATTAATCTTATGGCGGGTCTTGGGGCTAAAATTGAGAAGGAGTAACATGTCGACTTGATCCTTGGTTAATTAATGTAGTAATTTGAGTTATTCAGATTGAACTTCAATATACACTCGTTGAAAGTTAGTGTAATTGAGCTCCTCCATATGTTGAGGAATGCCAAAATCTCTTTTATAAAGGATCAAGAGGTTGTACTCGCCATGATGGGTGTAAGGCATCTTCTTCGAAAGGTTTGAAAATAAGAAAAATGGGGCAAGAAGGGAAAATATGGTGTCTCTAGTGAGAAAGGTAAGTGTCACCACTATCACAAGATGGGGCATGGGAAAAGGGATCGATTGTTTATCTTAGTACACTGAAAGAAATGTAGGAATATGATTACTCGGCTCCCAAAGGTACATTTATGATTCAAAATTGTTTTATAATCAATAACACTTCTTGGGTTTTAAATACCGAAAATGGAACTTACATCTGTAATTATTTACATGGACATAGAAGCAGTTCTCCCATGTACAAAAAGAAGAAATGAGTCTTCAAGTCACCGATGGACCTATTGTAGATGCGATTGCAATTGGAGATTTTATTGTAGTTTAATACTGAATGGTTGCTATTTTGTACCGAACTTTATTTATGGAATAATTTCCTTGTCCAAATTAACCGAGACCAAATACATTTTTCATTGCAATATGGGTGTTATGAACACTATGTATGATGGAAAACTAGTTTGTTTTAATATATCGAATAATGACATTTATGTTCTTATTTTTAAATGTATGCTTGTTGTTGGTAATAACTCTTTGTTGAATGTTAGCGGTAGTTATCTGTGGCACTATAGATTATGTTACATTAGTAAGAAAAGTCAGAACATGTGAGAAATGAGGGTTTTCTCCCGTCTTTTGATTTGACACTTATGAGTCTTGTGTCAAAGAAAAAATGACAAAGCACCCATTAAGTGGAAGTAATAAAAGATTTAATAAACTTTTGGGCATTGTACATACTAATGTATGTGGACCAATGCCTATATCCACTAAAGATAATTCCTTGTATTTCATTATGCTTACAGATGATTGTTCAAAACTTGGGTATGTATATCTTATAAAAAAATAATCTGATGTCTGTGACAAGTTCATCGAGTAAAAAAAATGGAGTTGAAAATCAAACTATCCATAAAATTAAAACACTTCATTTTGATTAAGGGGGTGAATATGTTGGACATGAACTCCAACATTATTTAAAAGATAATGGAATTATCTCTCAGATCACTCCACTTACGCTCTACAATACAATGATCTATAGGAAAGAGGAAATCAAACCCTATTGGATATGGTTCTGTAGATGAAGAGTGGAGATGAGTTACCTCTACAATGATCTATAGGAAAGAGGAAATCAAACCCTATTGGATATGGTTCTGTAGATAAAGAGTGGAGATGAGTTACCTCTTTCCTATTAGGAATATGTGTTAGAATCCGTCGCACATATGCTAAATTTAGTGCAATCTAAGTCTGTACCTTAGACAAAATGAAATGTGATGTCGAGAAAAACCTCGGTTTAATTATTTAAAGGTGTAGTATTGTCTAGCTTACGTTAAGAACATTAGCCCCAATAAGCATGAGGCAAGATCGGCATTGTACATGGATATGTTTCAAGATTACGTGGGATATATTTTCCATAACACAGATGACCAAAAGGCTATTGTTTCAAGGCATGTTGTCTTTTGGGGAAGGAATTTATTTCAAGATAAATCAACGACGATGTAGCAGACTTGGATGAGTTCCAAGAAACCGACACAGTGGCTGAACATGAAGATGAGACTCTTCTCTTGCATCCCACAAGTTAGCATAATGAATAATGATGTTAATAAAACCAATGAGAATATCATACAATGGCATCTATAAATCCATATGCAAGCCAAAGCACCAATTTATCATCGTACTATACCTAAAGGCATAACTCTAGGTAATATTGTATCATACCCATCAATGTATTTGAAATCGGTACAAACGAGCCATAATGTCTTTCCATCAAACTACCATACATTGGAGAAAATATAGCAGTCACTAACACTTCATGGAGATTACTAATGTAAATGAGTGTTCACATCTCTCTTAACCTATCACACTTGGTGAAAACTGTGGCGGATGCCCAACAATGTCGATGGAAGATAACAACGTTAAGCTCGAGTGTGGGTGGCGTTATATTGTACCCAACACCAATCCATACGTCTTCAATATCCGGATGATCAACCACCAAAGTCGTACCAAACACTGAAACCGTGTAGAAGTCACACCAAGCACAACCACCTAGTCGTCTCCTACATAGGTCATCTAAGTATGATGACCCAGGAACCACATCTCGATCGCACTTTCGATTACCTCTCGGTCACCGTGCATCATAATACATGCCACCATAGTCTTGACCCCGAACTTCACATGCTCTTATGTTGAATAACTCCAAAACATTGCTTTATAGTCAAACTGCATCCCACGAGCCTTATCCAAACATTGAAATCCCTCCCCGAATGCCAAAATTCTAGAGCAGCCCAAGTCCTCCAACCTATAATGACTCGCTGTAGCCAATTTTGGCCACAGCCAACAAGTCAACTGGTCGAGGTCAATGATTTGACTGGCCTCTTTGACCATTGGCTAGTTAATTCCAATCAGTCGATTGTTCTAGTCTAATTTTGGTTTATTTCTTCATATCCACAAAATCCTGAACGCTCCTCCTCGATCAGTTTATCGATACCCCTTAATCAGTCGATTGTTAGCCTCTAGGGAAGCCAGTATGAACCTTGATGGGTAAAATCCACCTAAAGGAATTTACCCTACCTATCTACTATGCTTGACCTTCTCCTTGGCTTTCCTTTCCTCGATGTCGTGCTTCATAGCATTGAGACCTTGCATTTGCCTACTACATCTCATGTTTGAGTTAATGCCACCGACTATCTGACATAGAACGAGTGCCACTATAAGACAATTTGATGATGAAATGGTCGACCATCCTTATGACACAACCATTGATATAGTTAGGTATGCCCTAGGGACAACTATGTAACTTTTTACATATATCTAAGTCGTTGACCAATCTTGTTCGAAATAAAGATGATTTCTTTCTATTGTATGCTTAATATAATATGGTTATGTATTAATTAATTAATTAATTTAATTAAAAGTATATTTAATAGAATATCCATAAATGGTATGTTTTGTGATAGTAGTTACAAAGTATTATAACCGTGAGTAATTTATCACAATGAATCAAATATACCATTTTGATTATTTCTAGTCAAGATATATCAAGACTGGATATCGATACATCTGTTGAGAGTACACAATGCTCTCCAAATGTTAGTCAGTGTATCACTCATGATTGATAGGGGCACCAAAGGGTTATGTACTGATAGTTATATTAGATAACTATGGAATGACTCACTTGATAGTTTTCTGTTGGTTAATATAACTAAGGTCAAGCAGAAAATATCAATGTGACTAATTTACACAGTTCTCTCGACTTGAGAATACTGTTGATCTTCAATGTGGAAGCTCCATTTTGATTATAGTTAAATCATGGCACGACGTCCTTCGAACGATTATAGTTGGGTCAAGTAGAAGCGTTAGAAGTGAAACACTATTCAAGAGAGGATTCATCTTCTCTGTTATATGAGGTTAGTATCACGGTCAACTAAAGTCAACTTAAAATCAAAGTCTCTGGCTAGAGCATTTCGGTCAATAATAATTGTTATTATTGAACAAGGACATTGTGTTTGGACTATAAAGTTGAATATGGACGATATTGGAATTTTGACTGTTACCTAATTCCATTAGTCCTAATGTGATATAGTTTTGACGAAGAGAATTGGTGTAAATAATTGTCACTACTAGGTACCACTTATAATAAGTAAAATTGGATTATACCAAAAGGTGCGTAAGCGATAAATTCAGTCAAAATGTCACACAACCTGCCAAGTGACGTGTGAACGATAATATTCGAATAGTTCGATACTAATCGCAGACTGAATTTATACATTTGAGTCGCATAACCGTAATGATGAATTCTCTGAAAAACCGCATGATTTAATAAATTTATAAAATGTTGTAAATTGATTAGATTAATTGATATTTGAGAAATATTAATTATTATTTATTTGATGTTTGTAATTTTTTGTAATTATTTTAATGCATTTAAAAAATTTATATTTGTGCGCAATGATATACGATATCGATGCAATTTAAAGACAATCGCATGAAATGATTTATGAAAATTTTTGTCAGTCGATGACATGATTTGTGGAAATTTTATGTCATTTAATGACATATGTGTAAAGAAAGGATTGGAGAGAGAAACAATCAAGAGAATTAATTAGGAATTTTTAATTAAATAATGAGAAAAGTATCATTCTTTCAAATAAAACATATTCTCTGATTCATTCTGAACGCACTATTCATTTTCCTTCTCATTCATTCTTTATCTTTCTTTCCTCCTAACTTTTCATGAAAGAAACAAAAAAACGAATTTCCAAAATATTTTAGCTCCAAATAAAAAGATCAAATAAAATAAATAAAAGTGGTTCATCTATCTCTTGCACGGATAGGATGTGGATCTTGAAGATCTAGGAAGATATCATCATTCAAGGTGTGATTTCTAGGCAATATCCTAAGGTGATTCAATCGAATCTAGAAGCGTTCTTTATTCAGGTGCAAATCATAGGCAACATAAACAAGGTGTATTCTAAGGATTGGGAAGTAAGGTCTACCATTTTCTTTATATGGATACTGATTTTGCAATGTTTGATGGAAATTTAATTTGACCCCTATAATTTGTATGATGTATTAATGTCTTGCTTAATTAAAAATTATTTATAAAGATTGAATTATTTGATGAATGATATGATTGAGTTTTCATTTGATAGATCAAAATTAAATATGTTTATGTATTAAAACTATATTTAAGTGTAGATCTATATTTTGAAACATTCTAATTAAAGTGTATTTCTTCAGACTTAAATGTTTGCATGTTCGAATTGATTAACTGCTTTTCTTTACTTTGTTAAATTGGAAATAAATCTATATATTTTAAAACACAATGTTTTATTTTAGTTCTATGTTTTAACATTTGATATAAATTCCATTTATTTAAATCTGGAAATTTACGTTTTCATGTTAATTGACTAGATTATATTAAAGTTAAAAATGAAATTTAAATGTAATGAATGCAATGTTTCGATTGTAGATCTATGTTTTAACCTTTCATGAAAAAGTGTAATTTTAATTTTGAATGCTAATATTTGTATGTATGTATGTATTACTTGCATTTTTTATTGCATTAGATACTTTCATATGAATAAAAGTAATTTTAACAACAAACCAAAGTTTTGGAATTGATTGTAATAATCATCTAGTTTATATTATTAGAAAGCTTTGATTGAATTCCATACATACATATTTGGATCTACTTGTATGTCTTCATATAAAGTTTATTTTTCTTTACATATATTGTCATGGTATGAAATACTTTCTCTTTTTAATTAAGACAATAATGCATACATACAATTCATTGTTTACAATCTATATTCTAATGTTATAGTACATGTTAATTGCCATGAATATATGGCATTAATTAAGTTTACTAGAAGGGAAACTGTATGTACGTCCCGCCTTTTCGCACGCTTTAAATCGACACACGTGCCAATTCAAACCGTTCAGAAGGGTGGATTGTTATGGGGTAAATAAGAAAAACGAGAAAGAAATAAAACAAAACAGAATCTCATAGCGGAAGGATAAAATATAATAATCAAATATACGGTTTATAAACTGTTTTAAAATATTCGATTATACTTACACAACATACATCAGAGTTACACATACCATATACCAATGCAGTGGAACAATATGAGTGTAGTGGAATATAATAAATAATAACAATAGAAATCTCCGTCTTCGTCCTCCAGAGCTAAAGTCTTTAATTCTGAAATGCTCGGACTGACCCAAGCGAATTGAAAAGACAAAACACTCGAGTCAGAACTAAAAGATCTTATGTAAGTTAAATCAACAGGAATAAATATGAGTGCAGTAACTTAAGAGATGCTCGGGATTTACATCTCCTAAGGATCCGTTAAACTATTTACTACGTAGTATATTTCGCTATTATAATAGTGTCTAATTGTAAAATAAACTTACTTTTAAATAGCGTTAAGGGGTTACCCATATAGCCCTTAACACAAAATATATTCCCATAGTCTATACCGTACCATAATCTCTCCCGTACTGGGCGTCGTCAGAGGGCACTCCATAGGTATGGTACAAAACCAAAATCGTATAAGACGCGCTAGGGTAGGTGACACGACACAACTAGGCAATACCAGGGTAGATATATCAACTACGCTTCCGGGTCGGTGGTAACGCGTAGCTGCTGCTACCGCCCACCTCGAACAACACCCCCAAATCAAAGAAATCAAAGTGGCCACCGAATAAACCAAAGTCAGAGTAGAATATCGAAGGGATGTGTCCGATCAAAAGTGCTACCTCAATTAACCCATCGATCGCTCCTGTTTTAGTCACCTTATGCCAACTCATGGGAGTTGGGTCCACGTATTTACCTTATATGAAACGCCGCCACCAACCTACTTCATTCTGGAATCTCCACCGCGTACACGATTGTTAAAGTGGTTTTCGGAGTTGGTAAAGAGTATGACAACTTCCGATCCCGGTCTCTTCAATAACCAATCGTTATTATAACACCGCGGTTATTTTAAAATAGTTTATACTTTTAAAACCCAGAATAAAATATCTCTTTCAAACCATATAAATACGATATCATTTATGTTTTTAAAACCCAAATCAATATGATATCATTTTTATTTCGAATAAATTTCTTTCCAAGAAATCATAGCATTTTCAAATCTGTATACCTTGAAACCATAGCTATGAAACATAACTTTTAACACTTAATGGTTTAAATACTATATTATTTAATATAATAAAATAGCTTCTTTAAATTTCAAAAAAATTTCCCAATATCAATTTGAACCTCTAAATATACCATTTTAATTCCCATATATTTCAAAGCTTATTAATATTCTATATTTCAAAACTTTATATTTCATATATTTCAATCTTTAAATATTCCACTATTTCAAAATGGATTCTTTGATAATTTAATATATATCAAATCCAATTCCTATTATTTAAATTTGAAATATTTACTTACTAAACAAACATTATTCAGGTAAAACCCTTAAGCTTCAATAACAGGATATTCTTTTAATTAAATTAACTTGGTAATATTCTTTAAATAAATTTGATATTCGTTTAAATCCTCTAATCAAAAATCAAGTTATAAGATCATATCCTTTAAATATTAATTTATTTACATTTCAAAACAAATTTTCAAGGAAAATTCTTAAATACTTTAATTCAAATCGTATTCACATATATCTTCAACTTTACTTTTATTTGAGTTATTTTAAACTCTATATACAATAGAATTTCAAATATATTCTTAACCATATTATATAAACGAAATCAACTTCATTATTTAGCTTATTTTAAAATTCGAAACAAATTTATACATAGCTAAATTCAAAAAAAAAATTACTATATATATATATATCTAAATTTAATATTCATTAAACCGTATTCTTTCCAAAACCATAGAAAATCATTTCAAAATATAATTTTATATATATACCGCGGTGCCTGTATATCATTTTCTATCCTACGGTCAAGTGATACAGATATTTATCATTTCAATCCGCAATTTAAAAATAAAAAATGCGGTTGTATATCATTTCAAACCACAATCCCGAATGAAATGAAAATGCATAATAACTTGCAGTTTATACAATATAAATACAGCATCCATTCATCCATCATATCAATCATCAACATTTATCAATTTATCATCCAATTCAAACAATCACATCAATAAATAATAATTAATTACTGATAGTTAATGTTTTTCAATAATAAATTAAATAACTGTTTAACTGTAGTTTATATGCAATAACAAATAAATTTAACTAGCAGTTTATATGCAATAATAAATTTAGCTAAAATTTTAACTGGCAGTTTATATTCAAAAATGAATTAAATAACAAGTAAATTATATGAATGCAAATTAACTGAGATAATGATGAAATATATGCCAAACAGCTATAAATAAATTTCTAAACACATCATAAATCAATTTAACAAACATAAGAAACCTTAGAAGTTGTGAGTGGGTTAAAACACTCACCTTTTGAATTTAAATTCAATTTAAATCCAAAAATTTCACAGTCTCAGAATCCATCCAAACCAGCGCCAACAGGTCTGGAATTTCAATACGATGCTAACAAAGAAAATTTCGCGTAAATCGGACAGCGTATGCTAAAGTTATTCACGTTTTAAATGCTTAAATTTTGAAATTAAATAAATTTAAATAAACAAAGCACTCACCTTCCAACAAGGACACGTCATCGTAAACATCATCAAGCGAAACGCCCTCTTCCTCATGCGGTTACCCAGTTCGAACCCATCTCAGCCACGTTGATCGAAGCTTTGACTACAAATTTCGACCCCTAGCCGCCGCCGTTGGCCACGTCGTTGCCACCATCGTCGCTGCCTCCTCCGGCCGACCTCCCTAGACCCAACCCCGAGCCTCTCGGTCGCCAAAACGATGAGCCGCCGCCTCCCCAATCAAACCCTAATCGATTTAATTCGCCCCATCTAGCCGTTGATTTTCCCAGCTAACCCCTCCGATGAAATCTCCATTCGACTCTCCACACGACAGTACCAACGATTTGTCGATCCGTCACTATCCATCGACGGTTAACGAACGATCGTGAATAAACTAGGGTTTCCTGGAAGAATTTTGATTCAATTTCAAAAACGAATTGTAGATTTAGATTGCGCTTGTTGAGAGCCTCAAATCCATATATAATTTGCTATGGTTTGAGGAGATTGAATTTTGGCTTTGGATTTGATTTTTGAATTGTATTTGGATCTAGTGTTTGCAGCCATTGGAAGAGGAGGAGCTGGGTGATTGTATACACAAACAAATGAGAATAGATAGAGGCTAGGGTTTATAACCGACTATTTATAGGTAGGGTTGCAATAGAGTAGATGGACCGGATAAACAAACGTGCTGAACAAACTATGGCCCGAAAAGCCCGTTTCGACTCTGGAACGAAATTGGGTCAATCCATATATCAAAATAGATATTTAAAAATATTATGACGCGATGGAAAAAGTTTCACGTCCAAATTCCATCGTATGAAGAAGTTATGCTGAAAACAATATTTTCAATCGATTTCAATTGATTTCGATTTCGATTTCATGGCGTTTCGAATCCGTACGATCAAACGACAAGCCCGATCGCTACGAAACATGAAATCTTATAATAATTCACAGTTATGGATCCGATGAAGCTGGTTTCGCCGAAATCCGAGTCAGTGGCCAAAATGGCTATTTTTATATTAATTAAATATATTTACAATAAATTAATTAAATCAAATTTCCTATTTAAATTCTGAAATTGACAATCTTTATCACTTTTATTTTCTTAATCCCTCGTATTAATTAAACCAAAACTAGATGTAAATTTAGAGTAAACAAATTTATTTATTTCATCGTTAAATTTCAATTTCATTATATTCGCAAATTATAAATTAAATTTGCAAAAATTCCTTTTAATTGACTTTCATTTAATTATTCAATCTATTAGTATCCAATAGATGAGACTACCATTGGATTCATACTCTATTACGTAAATATCTCCAAATTTCATCTAAATTTATATTTACGAAATTTCTAAATATTAAATCCATTTAATTGCAATAAATCATATTATCGTAATTTAAATTCAAATAAATAATTAAATGTTGATTCTCTTTCTTTTTATTCAAACAAATCTTTATCCTATAAGCATACTTAACATTTGTTTACATTTTATTACACCGATACTTCTATATACATCTTAGATTTGTATCAACGGTTATATTTAAATGTGAATCTTGTCAATTACGCGTATTAATTTAGGTTTTAAACTCAATTAAAAAAGTTTCCTACGTCCAATCCCTTTTTACCAAATTTGACAATCCCTAACCATTTTGTACTACATTCCTTATTAATGTAATATTTATTAGATTTTATTTCAAATTAACGTACAACTTAATTTCCCTTAGTTGAGATCTGATTCCCAAATTTTTATTTAACATACTAAATGAATAAATAACCTAAATAAATGGTCACCTGCTTACTTTCTTTCATTTATAAGTTTACTACTTACCCACCCAGGTATAAATCCCATATATAACACTAATTAATTTCCATTAACACTGCATTATCCAATTATCATAAATTTATTCAATATATACTCTTGTCTACTTATAAATAAATTTATGTATTCTATGAATTCTCATTCACTCTTCCGTTACTAAATTAAAATCATTAAGTAACGTTGCCTCAATAACAGTATTAAAATTTCTTAACATTCAAGAGGACTTTATATTCAAATAAATTGGTTGACCAATAAATTAGGTAATATATAATAATTGTTATCATACCCTTAAGATTTACACTTGTTCTCTTCTATTTGATTTATAGCCTAAAACAAAATAAACAATATAACTCCATAAATAAACTTATTTTATTACCCAAATTATACATAGTTTGAATTCAATACTTACTTTTATGTTTCTCCATATTCAATTATATTCAGGTATAATACTTACCATATTTCATTTATTTCGGTTTCATTAAATCTATCCAAACTTTATTTGTTTCAATATTATTCCATTCATTACAACTGCTCATTTAAATTCTAACATTCACTTTATTATAAATTATAAGATTTTATTCTCTATCTAAACATTAATACAAAATCATATTAAATTCCAATTTTAAATCTTTAAAATTTCAGGTCGTTACACTCTCCCCCACTCAAAACTTTTCGTCCCCGAAAAGGGAAATAAGGGAAAAAGAAGAATTAAGAAATCAATATATCTTATTTAAAACATTAACTTTATAAACAATTAAATTTTACAAAATTAATTACTTTAGATAAAATATCTCAATTTATAACCATTAAATCTTTTTATACTTACTATTAAAGTTTGGAAAGCATTTTCAAGATAATTTCTAAGACCAAAATTTACGAAAATTTTTGGCGGAGTCTTCTTTATAGGGGAAGGCTCATAAGAAAATATAATATCAAAAAAAAATCAATATACACATATAATATCCAAAATATTATATCCCAACACGGGAAAATATATAAAATAGCGCTATAAGACCGAAATCCGAAAACGTACCTATTTGTCGGGTAATTTACGCTTATTTTATGGAACCAAAAGCAATAGCAATTGCTTCCATAACCTGCATTTCGCTTATATAATCTAAAAGAGTTAAATTATACAAATGAAATATTTAGCGTTATTTCAATCAATAACAACCAAATCCATACAAACATCAATCACTAGCAACAAAGCATACAACCATCACATAGAATCAATATAATCAACCATTCATTCATTAAACAAAACAAATAGTTGTTCGGGTTTAAACTTTTAAATTGCACGGAATGAAGAATAAACTACTAGCGCATCATTTACCCAACGGCCTTAGATAAAACTAAATAGATTATTCATTCATCCAATCCAAATTTAAAGTATCTTACCCAAACAACCATAAACCAAACAAGCAACAATTTCAAATAATAAATCAAGCTCATTCTTATAAATTTCATTTATTACTTTACATTTATTTCTTACAACTTTTATCTCCATTCATTAATTTAGTGTTTATTACACTTGTTCGCACTTATACTTATATATATATAATTCATTTTTCTCTTTTCATTTCATATTGCATCTTCATTTGTTTATAGTATTATGTGCAAATCAATTTCTTAGCACATTAATACATTAATTTAAGTCTACACTTATATATTTACTGCATTCATCTTCTTCTTATTCTATTAATAAATAGCTTCAATCCTTTACTTAAGTTTATTATCTTCCATATATACTACTTAATTTTATTTATTTTCTTCCATTTCATTCTTATTAATTTCATTTCATACATTTGTTGTTTGATTTCCTTTTTTTTATACAATGATTTATCTTTTTAATTTACATTTATTTCTACCAAACTTTTAATTTCATTTACTCGTTCAATGTTTGTTTCATTTATTTTCACTTACTACTTACAATTATTCATTTCCATTAACTCAGGTCATGTCAGTTCCTTTTATTTCATTATAATTATTCATTCATTTATTGCATGCCCTCATTTATTTACATTCATTTACCAATAGTATTCATGTCTCATTCAATTTCTTAGCATTTCCATTTTATTTACTTAAGTTTATAATCATCTATTTGTAACACTTACCTTTAACTATATTTACTTATAGTAAAACTTCAATTATAACTTAAGTTTATAACATTAAATTCTCATTTATAACAGCAAATTCATTGAATACTTTCATTACCTACTATTACTTGTACAATTTCCATTACATTTCTTATTAAACATTTCAAATTTTTATATTTGGTAAGTTATATATGTTAAAGAAAATGTAAATGAACTTATATAAGTTTTATCTCATCCTTTAATTAAATTTAATGTTCAATAATATTATTCTTTGTTTCATAGGTTACAATTTCAAATCCTATTTAATTTCTTTTATAACTAGCATTAAATCTATTATTTCATTTTTAGGTTTCAATTATTAGTTAAATTCCCTTTTCACTAATTAAAACCATCAATTAATGGAAACTTAATAATTTAAATTCCGGGTTTAATATCAAATTATTTTAAAATATAAGATAAATATATATATTTACAACTTATATATCCATTAATATTTAAAACAACTCAAACATAATATTTGTTTATCAAAATCATTCTGTAGTCGAACTGCTACAGTGGCCTTCCCACTTCGAAACTCGAAAATGAATGTCGATGATGCGTGCACTCATCACCGAAATTATTTTCCAACGACGGAGAGGGAAGTGCGTAACTTATTTTTTCAAAATCTTCTTTAAACAATTCCTCCAAATTTATTGAAATATTTGTATCAGAAAACACTTATAAACAATATTATTATATTCCAAAATTATTCGAAAGAAATTTTCGAAAGCCCGAAACTTAAATTCTAAATTTCCAATTTCATTTATTTTATTTTCAATCTTATTTCCATTATTATTTATACATTTTATTACCTAACAACCAATCTATTGCAAACAAATATATATATCATTTGAAATTTTTTATTTTATATATATAGAAAATATAATAGGCAAAATTATTTCATTCACCTATATTAAAACAAATATTATGTCGGTCCGTCCTATTAAGTGTATAGAAATCCCTATTAATGTCACAGCATCCCGTGCACCAACCAGAATTTATAAATACAAAACGGAACAGATTAACACAATATTAAAACTTTGTTATAACACTAACAAATACGCTCTCTCATATATACTCTAAGCGACTCCCATAGGGTATTTCTACCCTATTAATAAAGAGTCAGACCCCACAAAGCTAAGGTTTGTCGCTAAACCAAAGCTCTGATACTATATTGTAATGTCCCGCCTTTTCACACGCTTTAAATCGACACACGTGTCAATTCAAACCGTTCGGAAGGGCGGATTGTTATGAGGTAAATAAGAAAAACGAGAAAGAAATAAAACAAAACAGAATCTCACAGCGGAAGGATAAAATATAATAATCAAATTTACGGTTTATAAACTGTTTTAAAATATTCGATTATACTTATACAACATACATTATAGTTACACATACCATATACCAATGCAGCGGAACAATATGAGTGTAGTGGAATATAATAAATAATAACAATAGTAATCTCCGTCTTCGTCCTCCAGAGCTAAAGTCTTCGATCCTATAACGCTCGGATTGACCCGAGCGAATTGAAAAGACAAAACACTCGAGTCAGAACTAAAAGATCTTATTTAAGTTAAATCAACAGGAATAAATATGAGTGCAGTAACTTAAGAGATGCTCGGGATTTACATCTCCTAAGGATCTGTTAAACTATGTACTATGTAGTATATTTCGCTATTATAATAGTGTCTAATTGTAAAATAAACTTACTTTTAAATAGCGTTAAGGGGTTACCCATATAGCCCTTAACACAAAATATATTCGCATAGTCTATACAGTACTGTAATCTCCCCCGTACTAGGTGATGTCAGAGGGCACTCCATAGGTATGGTACAAAACCAAAATCGTATAAGGCGCGCTAGGGTAGGTGACACGGCACAACTAGGCAATGCCAGGGTAGATATACCAATTATGCTTCCGGGTCGGTGGTAACGCGTAGCTGCTACTACCGCCCACCTCGAACAACGCCCTCAAATCAAAGAAATCAAAGTGGCCACCGAATAAACCAAAGTCAGAGTAAAATATCGGAGGGATGTGTCCGATCAAAGGTGCTACCACAATTAACCCGTCGATCGCTCCTGTTTTAGCCACCTTATGCCAACTCACGGGAGTTGGGTCCACGTATTTACCTTATAGGAAACGCCGCCACCAACCTACTTCATTCTGGAATCTCCACCGCGTATACGGTTGTTAAAGTGGTTTTCGGAGTTGGCAGAGAGTATGACAACTTCCGATCCTGGTCTCTTCAACAACCAATCGTTACTATAACACCGCGGTTATTTTAAAATAGTTTATACTTTTAAAACCCAGAATAAAATATCTCTTTCAAACCATATAAATACGATATCATTTATGTTTTTAAAACCCAAATCAATATGATATTATTTTTATTTCGAATAAATTTCTTTCCAAGAAATCATAGCATTTTCAAATCTACATACCTTGAAACCATAGCTTTGAAACATAACTTTTAATATTTAATGGTTTAAATACTATATTACTTAATATAATAAAGTAGCTTCTTTAAATTTCACAAAAATTTCCCAATATCAATTTGAACCTCCAACTAAACCATTTTAATTCCCATATATTTCAAAGCTTAAATATTCTATATTTCAAAACTTTATATTTCATATATTTCAATCTTTAAATATTCCACTATTTCAAAATGGATTCTTTGATAATTTAATATATATCAAATCCAATTCCTATTATTTAAATTGAAATATTTACTTACTAAACAAACATTATTCAGGTAAAACCCTTAAGCTTCAATAACAGGATATTATTTTAAATAAATTAACTTGGTAATATTCTTTAAATAAATTTGATATTTGTTTAAATCCTCTAATCAAAAATCAAGTTATAAGATCATATCCTTTAAATCTTAATTTATTTACATTTCAAAACAAATTTTCAAGGAAAATTCTTAAATACTTTAATTCAAATCATATTCACATTTATCTTCAACTTTACTTTTATTTGAGTTATTTTAAACTCTATATACAATAGAATTTCAAATATATTCTTAACCATATTATATAAACGAAATCAACTTCATTATTTAGCTTATTTTAAAATTCAAAACAAATTTATACATAGCTAAATTCAAAAAAAAATTACTATATATATATATATATATCTAAATTTAATATTCATTAAACCGTATTCTTTCCAAAACCATAGAAAATCATTTCAAAATATAATTTTATATATATACCGCGGTGCCTGTATATCATTTTCTATCCTACGGTCAAGTGATACAGATATTTATCATTTCAATCCGCAATTTAAAAATAAAAAATGCGGTTGTATATCATTTCAAACCGCAATCCCAAATGAAATGAAAATGTATAATAACTTACAATTTATACAATATAAATACAGCATCCATTCATCCATCATATCAATCATCAACATTTATCAATTTATCATCCAATTCAAACAATCACATCAATAAATAATAATTAATTACCGACAGTTAATTTTTTTCAACAATAAATTAAATAACTATTTAACTGTAGTTTATATGCAATAACAAATAAATTTAACTAGCAGTTTATATGCAATAATAAATTTAACTAAAATTTTAATTGACAGTTTATATGCAAGAATGAACTAAATAACAAGTAAATTATATGAATGCAAATTAACTGAGATAATGATGAAATATATGCCAAACAGCTATAAATAAATTTATAAACACATCATAAATCAATTTAACAAACATAAGAAACCTTAGAAGTTGTGAGTGGGTTAAAACACTCACCTTTTAAATTTAAATTGAATTTCAGTTCAATTTACACCCAAAAAATTCATAGGCTTAGAATCCATCCAAACTAGCGCCAACAGGTCTGGAATTTCAATACGATCCTAATAAAGAAAATTTCGCGTAAATCGGACAACGTATGCTATAGTTATTCACGTTTTAAATGCTCAAATTTTGAAATTAAATAAATTAAAATAAACAAAGCACTCACCTTCCAACAAGGACACGTCACCGTACACATCATCACGCGAAGTGCCCTCTTCCTTACACGATTACCCAGTTCGAACCCATCTCAGCCATGTTGACCGAATCTTTGACCATAAATTTCGACCTCTAGCCGCCGTCGTTGGCCACGTCGTTGCCACCACCGTCCCTGCCTCCTCCGGCCGACCTCCCTGGACCCAACCCCTAGCCTCTCAGTCGCCAAAACGACGAGCCGCCGCCTCCCCAATCAAACCCTAATCGATTTAATTCACCCCATCTAGCCGTGGATTTGCCCAGCTAACCCCTCCGATGAACTCCCCATTCGACTCTCCACACGACAGTACCAACGATTTGTCGATCCGTCACTGTCCATCGACGATCAACGAACGGCCGTGACTAAACTAGGGTTTTCTAGGAGAATTTTGATTCTATTTCAAAAACGAATTATAGATTTAGGTTGCGCTCGTTGAGAGCTTCAAATCCATATATAATTTGCTATGGTTTGAGGAGACTGAATTTTGGCTTTGGATTTGATTTTTGAATTGTATTTGGATCTAGTGTTTGCAGCCATTGGAAGAGGAGGAGCTGGGTGATTTTATACAAAAACAAATGAGAATAGATAGAGGCTAGGGTTTATAACCGACTATTTATAGGTAGGGTAGCAATAGAGTAGATGGACCGGATAAACAAACATGCTGAACAAACTATGGCCCGAAAAGCTCGTTTCGACTCCGTAACGAAATTGGGTCAACCCATATATCAAAATAGATATTTAAAAATATTCTAAACGCGATGGAAAAAGTTTCACGTCCAAATTCCATCGTATGAAGAAGTTATGCTGAAAACAATATTTTCAAATCGATTTCAATTGATTTCAATTTCGATTTCAAGGCGTTTCGAGTCCGTACGATCAAACGACAAGCCCGATCGCTACGAAACTTGAAATCTCACAATAATTCACTATTATGGATCCGACGAAACTGGTTTCGCCGAAATCCGAGTCAGTGGCCAAAATGGCTATTTTTATATTAATTAAATAAATTTACAATAAATTGATTAAATCAAATTTCCTATTTAAATTCTGAAATTGACAATCTTTATCACTTTTATTTTCTTAATCCGTCGTATAAATTAAACCAAAACTAGACGTAAATTTAGAGTTAACAAATTTATTTATTTCAGCATTAAATTTCAATTTCATTATATTCGCAAATTATAAATTAAATTTGCAAAAATTCCTTTTAATTGACTTTCATTTAATTATTCAATCTATTAGTATCCAATAGATGAGACTACCATTGGATTCATACTCTATTACGTAAATATCTCCAAATTTCATCTAAATTTATATTTACGAAATTTCTAAATATTAAAGCCATTTAATTGCAATAAATCATATTATCGTAATTTAAATTCAAATAAATAATTAAATGTTGATTACCATTCTTTTTATTCAAACAAATCTTTATCCTATAAGCATACTTAACATTTGTTTACATTTCATTACACCGATACTTCTATATACATCTTAGATTTGTATCAACTGTTATATTTAAAAATGTGAATCTTGTCAATTACGTGTATTAATTTAGGTTTTAAACTCAATTAACAAAGTTTTCTAAGTCCAATCCCTTTTTACCAAATTTGACAATCCCTAACCATTTTTTACTACATTCCTTATTAATGTAATATTTATTAGATTTTATTTCAAATTAACGTACAACTTAATTTCCCTTAATTGAGATCTGATTCCCAAATTTTTATTTCACATACTAAATGAATAAATAACATAAATAAATGGTCACCTACTTACTTTCTTTCATTTATAAGTTTACTACTTACCTACCCAGGTATAAATCCCATATATAACACTAATTAATTTCCATTAACACTGCATTATCCAATTATCATAAATTTATTCAATATATACTCTTGTCTACTTATAAATAAATTTATGTATTCTACAAATTCTCATTCACTCTTCCGTTACTAAATTAAAATCATTAAGTAACGTTGCCTCAATAACAGTATTAAAATTTCTTAACATTCAATAGGACTTTATATTCAAATAAATTGGTTGACCAATAAATTAGGTAATATATAATAATTTTTATCATACCCTTAAGATTTACACTTGTTCTCTTCTATTTGATTTATAGCCTAAAACAAAATAAGCAATCTAACTCCATAAATAAACTTATTTTATTACCCAAATTATACATAGTTTGAATTCAATACTTACTTTTATGTTTCTCCATATTCAATTATATTCAGGTATAATACTTACCCTATTTCATTTATTTCGGTTTCATTAAATCTATCCAAACTTCATTCGTTTCAATATTATTCCATTCATTACAATTGCTCATTTAAATTCTAACATTTACTCTATTATAAATTATAAGATTTTCTTCTCTTTCTAAACATTAATACATAATCATATTAAATTCCAATTTTAAATCTTCAAAATTTCATGTCGTTACACTGTATCAATCACCTTTGTCATCCCCTATTTATTTTCATTTCAATTCCTATGAAATACCCATTCAAATTGTTCTTGTTTATTTTATGTATGCATATCAATTACCACTGACTATGCATATTCCATATATGTTGCACTTGCATAATATTTACTGTGTATATATATACAATTCACGTCATATTTAGATTAGTCATTAATGTTATTTTATTAATCAATTATTTAATTTAATTGAGAGAAGGAAATAAAAAGTTTACTTCTCTAACTAAATTGATGATCCCTCATTAATTAAATAATTTAAGAGATAGGAAATGAAAACTTTCCTTTTGTAAATAAACTTATACCCCCTCATTAATTGAATAAGTTAAAAGAATGGAAATGAAAGATTTCCTCCTCTGAATAAATTTGAAAAGTAAACTTACATACAAATTTGTATATAAGAGTATATCCGATATATTCTTACTTACATACACAGTAAATTAAAATGAAACCTTTATTCGTGAAGTTAAATAAAATATTAATTTTATTTAAAAGAAACTTAGAAAATTTTCAAATTAATTTAGACTTCATGGGCACATTAAAGATCCAAAATGGTCAAAAATTTTGAAATTCACCTACTTCTTCTGCTACGGGCATGTCCAATTCCAACAATGGTACTAGATCCTAATAGTCTATGTGATCTAAATTAGTCGTGTTAGGGCTAACTAATTAAGCTTGCGTACTTAGTACAATGTTTAGAAAGATGATGTCTAGGATTGGAATTGGGTAATCAAGTACTCTGTCCTACCTAGTTATCTGCCAGCCTTAAAGGTAAAGTGAGCCTAAAGGTTGCCCCTGGTAGAAATGGCCCAATTTGAATTGGGCCTTGGGCTATTTAAAATAGTTTTGAAAATTAAGAGTAGATTTTAAATTTAAAAGTTAAATTTTAAATAAAAATATGTTTATTAAGGTTATAACATAACATAAATTTTCATAATGTTTGAAAAGGTAATGAAAATTTCCAAATGTTTAAAACTATTTAAATATTAATTTCAAAATTTATAATTTATTAATAAATGAGTTAATTAATTAATACTCATATGCATGTATTATATTATATATGTTGATATATGTTATGCTATCTTAAAGTGTTGAAGATAATAGAAGTATACATGTATGTAAAATGAATTTTAAAATTGATATAATTTAGTTAAAATTATTTGATTAAATAAATTAGTTAAAGGTTAGTTAATTAAACAAAAAATGCACATATATAAGATATATGTGTTATACTATAAAAGTTATAGTATACACTATAAAGGTTATAGTAGATATATCCAATATAAAGCTGTATTGGAATACTAATTTAAAATTAACTAAAGAGTTAATTTCTTAAAATTAATTAAATTAGATTTAAAATAAAACATTATACATAAGACTATTATGTAAGTAACATGAAATATAGAAGTTATATAATAGTTAAACTTATATGAATGAATGTATAAACTAAAGGTTGTACATTAAAGAAATCCAAATAGACTTACGGAATAAATGCATACGTAAATGTACGTATACCTTGATTTCTGATGTGTTTAACACTTGAATCACGAGGGTATTTCATAAGTCAATATCACTAAATATAATATATTGAAGGTTATGAATCTTCAATATGATGTTGTCATCTTCCATATAAATTAAAAAATTACTTGCATACTCCTTAGTCGTTGAGCAAAATCAAGCTAGGGATGTTATGTGTAGTGTTACCAATTTATTGAATAGTCGAGATAAGATAACTATATGTATCTGTTGAGCAAACTTAAGCTACATAAACTATACTTAGGTCGTTATGATATTTTAGGTATGGGTGAATAATCTCTTTTGTTTTGTTGAGCGAACTCAAGGTCGAAATGAGTTTAAGACAAGGAATGTAACGGTCCATCTTTTTTTACGGTTTAAATCGATAATAAACCACACATGTGAATTCAAACCATTTGTAAAGGAGGATTGTTAATGAGGTAAATAAGAAAATAAAAGAAGTGAAAGGAAAATAAAATATGAAATCTCACAGTAGAATGACAAAATATAATAATCAAATAAATAGTTCATGAAGCTGTTTACAAATAACATTTGATTGCACTTTTACAATACAGAACAGAATTATATATACAGCAGGAATACATAAATAATGAAGCGTAACAACATGATGCAGTGGAATAAATATAATAAATAGTATTAATATACTAAATCTTTGTCTTCATCCTCTAGAAATAAGGTCTTCAACACTGAAATGCTCATGCTGACCCAAGCGTAATGAAAAAACAAAACACTCGAATCAGAATTAAAAGATCTTATGTAAGTTAAATCAACAGTAAATGAGTGTAAAGGTTTCAGAGATGTTTACGGGATTTTACATCTACTATCCAGCGTCTAACATGCGAGCAATAACTTAAGAGATGTTCGAGATTCCATCTCCTAAGGATCCATTAAACTATTTACATATATAATATAGTACGCTATTATAATATGTCTAGAGTGAAGTAAAGTATTAAAATTTTGTTAAGGCATTACCCATATTACCCTTAACACATTTTTATAAATGTCGTAGTCTATTTAGTACCATAATTCTTTCGTAAACTAGAGGGATATCAGAGGGCACTTCATAGTGTATGACACAAACCAAACTCGTAATGAAATCGATAATGCATATGACAAGACACACGAGGCAATGCCAAGGTAGGATTCTACCATTTACAAAATCGGGTTGGTGGTAACTCATAGCAGCTAATACTGCCTACCTCGGAGCACACTGCCATAATCAAATCAAAGGGTGGCCACCAAATCAATCACAAAGTAATAAATATAATATCGAAGAAATGTGCTCGATCGGGGTTGCAACCCTATTTGGCCTAGGTATAGCTCCTATTTTAGTCATATCAAGCTGACACGTGGGGATCAGGGTTGCGTTCTTACCTCATACAGTAGCGTTCACCAAACCATCCTACTTCATTCTAGATTCTCCACCACTTGCACGGTTGTTAAAGTGGTTTTCGGTATTGGTAGATAGTATGACAATATCCAATCCTGGTCTCTTTAATAACCAAACACTTATTTCACACCGGTTGGTTCTTTTACATTTCCAAAACTGATTCATAATTGATATCAAAATATCATATTCACTTCAAAATCATATCACTTTCAAAATCATTATTCACTTTAAATCATATTCATTTTCAAATCATAATCACAAAATAGATTAAACCATCATATCAAAACATTCGCATTTAAATCGATTAAATCTAAATCATAATAGTTCCAACTTAAATGGTTTGAATATTGAATGTAGTTTATATATTGGAATAGTTACACATTAAAAATAGTATATACTAAAATCTATTTATAAATTTAAAATAATGTATATTAAAAGTTGTTTATAAATTTAGAATAATGTATATTAAAATAGCTTATATTGTTTCAAAAATAATGTATATTAAAATAGTTTATATTTTTTGAATATTAAAATAGTTTATATTGTTTAAAAATAACGTATATTAAACTAGTTTATATTTTTAAAAATAGATTATAGATTGAAATTGTTTATAAATTCAGAAATAGTTTATATATTAAAATAGGTTATATATTAAAAATAGTTAATGTATTAAAAGTTATTAATATATTAACATAGTTCATATGAAAAAATTGTTTATATGCTAAAAGAGTTTGTATATTAAAAGAGTTTATATCAAAATAGTTTCAAATTAGAATCGTTTCTTCCAATTTCATAGATCAATTCAAATCAACTTTAGTTCTGAAAATTAATTTAAATCAAATCTTAGTTCAACGATTTCAATTAAAAAGGCTAAAGGTTTCAATTCAAATTCTCATTAAAACCATTTCAATATCGATTTCAAATTCATGTTTGAACTACAAATTTAAAACCCTTCAAATTAAGTAGGTTTCAAAGTTTAAATATTCAAACATTTACAATAACTCAAATTTGATAAATTTCATTTATATTTCAAAACTCTATTTTAAGATTCCAATTTAAATTCTTTAAACAAATCATTTAGACCAATTTCAATTTCAACGTTTAAAGGTGGATTTTTAAAATAATTCAGTTCATATAAATCTAATTTTATTTTAAAATATCATTTAACTGGATTCAAAAATTAAGGATTTAAAATTATTTAATTTAACCAATCCGGTGTCTATATATAATTTTCTACCCTATGGTCAAGTGATATGGATATGTATCATTTCAACTCGCAATAAATTTAAATTTGCGAGTATATATCATTTGTGACGACCCAGAATTTTGAACATTCGAAATTGAAATATTTAATTGATTTTTAAATATTTGAATGTTATTTTAACTTGGATTTCAACTATAACTATAAATTTGACAATAAAATTATTGAATTTAATTATAGAAATTTGGGTAAAATTTTAAATCTTCAGATTTATGCTTGCTAAAAATATTTTCAAGGCTTAGAAAATTTATATTGATAGTACTGAAGACAATAGAAGCTTCAGAATTAAATTTGAAAATGATTTGTTCATTTTTGGATTTATATTATTTAAATCGATATTTAAAAAATAGCCTTCCGAAGCACAGTCTTGGATTTCGACGAAACAATTTCCATTGGATTTGTAATATTGTATTATCATCGGGTTTCAATTTTCGTAGTGTTTGAGTGATCGTTTAGCCGTATGGTCAATAAATGCGTTGAAATTAAATCGAAAATTTGATATTTTAACTGGTTCAAAAAGCTATCTTCTCCATACGATCGAATTTAGACTCAGAACCTTTTCCATTATGTTCGAAATAGGGGTTTAACATTATAAATGCCTAACGGCATGCCTCGATTGGAGATCGAGATTTTGAGATGCGCTTATCGAAGCGATTTGAAATTAAATTCAAATTCAAATATAATTAATGTTGTTGCCGTTGAAGATTATGTCAAAACTTTTCATACACATGTAGGAGTTAAAACACGTATTCCCTTTTCTCTACACAATAGCAATACTTGGCAAAGAAATGTTTACACGCGTATACAAAGGAAGATAAAAAATTAAAATCAAACGTTCGTCTTCGTTTCTTCCTTTTCAAAATAGAATGAACAAAGGAAAAGAAAAATTTATTAATGCCGATCGTCTTCGTTCCTCAAATAAAGTCAAAATCAACGTTCAAAACGAAATGGCCGGGCCTTCATGTTTACATTCTTCGATTCCCTCTCCTCTTTCATTTTAAAATCGCGAGAAGAAAAGAAAAAGAAAATTGAAGCTCAGATCGATTCAATATAAAAAAGAGGGAAATCGCCTCGATCTGTATCGTAGAAAGAGGCTCGATTTGCGAGCCGTGAAAGCTCGAGCTCTAGCGATGAAAGGATCGAGCGACGTGGCTCGTCGTTTGGCGTGACTTGGACGGAGATGCATCGCGGTGATGTGGGATTTTCGTAACTCACGGTTCGTAAATCGCGAAGCCGGTGGTCGACAGGGCACGCTCGGCATCGTTGCGAAGTTGATTTCTGGCCACGTCGAGACGTTCAACCTGGATTATCGGCGCGAGTGCAGCGGCGTTCTGGCGCTAGGCTAGGCATTGGCTAGGGTTTGAGGCATGGGGACAACCAAGTGGAGGCAGTAAGGTATTGGTCTCTGATTTAATTTATGTATATGCATATAGGATTGAAGAAAAACATTTTACACAAAAGAAATATGTATACAAACATTTTACAATAAGCTATAGATAAAATGCTGTTGTTTTATATAAAAATAAATAAATAAATAAATACGATTTACTAACTAATATACTTATGTAATTTTTTTAGTAACTAGAAAATATTTTGTAAAAAGGAAATTAGTTTAGATAAAATATTTAGTTAATTGAATTTATTTAGATAGTGATTGATTATTTGTTTGATTCAAATAGTTACTACAAGAAAATTAGTTTAAAATTTAATTAAAATTATATAAATAAATAAATAAAATTTTAAACCAGATTTTTAATTTTTTTTAAAAAATGAAAAGTTTCCTATAATAAATAGAAAATGTTGTATATATGAAATTTTAGTGTACAGTAAAATATAAAAATATTTCTGTTTTTAATATCTACATATACGAGTTAAAAAAAGAATTTTAATAAAGGAAATCTAGTTTTTAATTTAGTATTTAGTTAAAATAAATTTATTAAAAAGGAATTTGTTTAAAATTAAAATATTAGTTTAAAGTCAAAATTCTTAGTAAATTAAATTTATTAAAGGAAAATGGGTTTAGAAATTTAATTATTAGTTAAATTAAATAAATCTATTAAAAGAAAATATATTATTCGATTTATTTCAAATATTAATTAATTGTATAAGTTGTTTATACAAGGTCAAAAATTGCAAAGCAAACAAGCCGGAATGGAAATGGGTTGCATGTGTAGGCAAAAGGTGAGATCTTCCCACTCAATCAGATTTTTCTGATTAAATTTTAAATAGTTAAATTTAAAATGGTTGATTGTGTGCTTGGATGATAAATTATTATCAGTTGTATTGGATTAGACCCTATGCGCCGCATAATAGCGGATGATATTATATTAAACGCATATACTACGATATTCTACCTCAAAGTGGAATTGGTATTATATATGTATTTGGAGTGATTGATTTCCCGCATTATATAGAGGATAATACCCAATGCGCCGCATAATAGCGGATGATATTTTATAAATCACATATACCGCGATATTCCACCTCGAAGTGGAATTGGCATTTAACTGTTGTGCTGACTTCTGTGGATGCAGGGAAACAGATTGGAGGGATCCAACTGGATTCCACAAACATTTGATTTTGTTTCAATATTGTGCATTGATTATTTATAATTTGTGTGTGATTATATTTGTGATTGAATCCGTTGAAGGCAATAATTTAGCCGAATATATTTTTGGTATCATAGGATACCAAAAATAAATAAAATTGGATTTTTGAAATTCAAGTGGAAAATTTATAATAAATTCATTTAAAGATTTGGGTAAAATTAAAAGAAGAAATTTAAATGGATAAAGTTTTATTTTTCAAAACTTATTGAATAAATTCCAAATTGCGGAAAAGAATTAAATAAATGGGTTTTAAGTAATATTGTTTATTAGTTGAAGAGTTTATTCGGATTTTAAATAATTTGGAAGAGATAAAGGAATTTATTTTAAAAGAAAATAAATTTAGAAATCAAATTTAAAAATTGATTTGGTGTTTGAAATAAATTTTTGCAAATCAATTTGAAATTTAATTTGGTGTTTGAAAGTGAATATTTGAAAAACGATTTGAAAATCGTATATAAGTAGATATTTGAAAATTTAAATTCAAAATGGGAATTTTATAAAGGAAAGGGAATTTTATTTTAAAAATAAATGTTGTTTATTTTAAAAAAAATGTGGAAAGAAATTTACAGATTTGGAATGTAAATTAAAATAAATCGAGAAGATTTACTAGTTGATTTAAATAGACCATTTCGAAATGGAAAGAGAATTCTTCCTTGGAAAGCCGAGTATATTTTTAAAGTAGCTTTTGAAGTATAAATTAAAAGTTCTAGAAACTGATTTGAAAGAATATTGTTGGAGAATTATTTTTGAGAATTGTTTTAAATCTTTAAAGTAAAGATTTATTTAATTAATTAAAGAAGGGATTATTTTAAAGATCAAATTGATATTTAATTTAGAAAATAGTTATTTAAATATTTATATTCTATCTGCTAATTTTATTTTAAAGTTAGTTTGGACTTGAAGTATTATATGAGGTATTGCTATAATATATTCATATCTAATATTTAAATAAGTATTTAGAAATAGTTTTATTCTAAATGTTTCCAAGTATATTTTTTTTGGATAAGTGATTTATATTATTTTAAAGTATTTGAACTCGGCAAACTTTTAGTGGAATTAAATAAATATTTGGAAATTTATTCCACGTGAGAATTCTGATTTGAAATTTGTTTTCAAAGGATTGAAGTGTGAAAAGTGATTTGAAATTTGTTTTCAAAAAGACTGAAAGGTGAAAAGTGATTTGAAATTTGTTTTCAAATGGTTGAAGTGTTAAAATTATATCTTGCAATGATATTTTGAAAATAAATAATTGGGGAAAAATTATTTAAAATTTGGTGATTGTTGTGAATTTTGATTGATAGTTAAATAACCGACTATCAGTATTGGCTTTTAAATGGTGTTTGAATTTCGATGCGACTGGGGTAGGATTCCAAATAGATATTCGAAAACCACATCGAATCTTTGTGTTGGATCTTTCATTTAAAAAGATCAAAGTGGAAATTTGTTGTGAATTACTGGAGTCTGAATGTAACACTATTTTTTAAAATAAGCACTCGTTATTCGGATTAGCCAAGAGAGGACTTTATGTCATAAAACCCATTCCGAATAATGATACGACAAATGGGATTGCATTTGAAGACCGTGTTCAAGACCGGATATTTTCAAAAACGAAAGGATTACCTGTCGAATGTCTCTGCACTAGGTTGCTTCGGTATATAGATTTTATTACCCTTTGTGATGGGGATTCCGGACGTGATTAGTGAATATCCGGATTTGCAAGGGCTTCTTCGAAGTGCCTTAGGTTTCATTCGATCCCGGACGGACTTGTATGGATGTGTGTCTGACGTTACACTTTGAGATGTAAAGCTGGTTTCTATCAAATATATTTCTGTTGGTAGCGGATAATTTATTCTCTTAGCTTAACACACTTCTTTAAGACTACGAGCTTAGAGGTTATGTATTTGATGGTTACTAATGATACACTCCCAATTTGGTAATGTGGCATACGAAGTGTTGCTAGTCATTTGTTGATCGGAGCATAGCTTTGTGAAAAAGTGTAGCGTTGTGGACGAGACTTCATTGAACCTCACACTTAGAAAATGGTCGAAACAGGAAGGATGCGGCAAGGTTATTTGGGAGTATCGCCCCCTGAGGGTACGTCATTTCGTTCTGGAAAAGGGTTGTATCATGGTATGGAGCCCGGATATTTAACCTATGTGGTTGCTGCAAATTTATTATACTTTGTGGTTGAGGATCCTTAGATAAAGGTCGCAAACGACCGGGGGATGGCATACTCGTGTAGTTGTTACCTAGTTACATAGGTAACCCGGCCTTGTGTTGGTAGAGAGCTGGTTAAGTTCTCGGGACGTCCCTCCAGAGACGTACCCACGTGACAATAGGAAGTTCCTTAGCCTGACCATTTGCTGGAAATCCAAAGAAATAACATGAGCCTTTTACAATTGCGATTGTATAACCTGCCTCCTCAGGAGGTAGCTATAGCACGCATAATATAGTGGTACCTATGCTGGCTAAGATTAATATTATACTTTGAATGGTTTTCTGCACTATGCACTAATAATAATATTATCAAAAAGGATTTTGCGTATCAAGCATGTTTGACTATCACAAGGAGAAATCTCCTTCAATTATGCGCTTGCATTGTGTGTGTGCAGAGAGGCCTTATGGTAGTTTCATTTTCCAAAAGCTGTAACGACCCGGAATTTTAGGCAATATCAATTTAATAATCTATGTTAATAATTAAATTGGTTTGATAATTTTCTTCATAATTTTAATTTAAATCGGTAAATTTAATCTTTTAAAGGTTAATAAATGTTTAATCTCATAATTGTGATCAATATCTTTCTAACAATTTAAAATTGATAAGGATTTATTTTTCAAAGCTAATAAAATTTTATTCTGTTTATAATATATATATTTGATATATATTGTGAGTAGAATATCTTTTGTTTTAAATAAAAGATTAATTTTCAAATTGTAATATATATGAATGTATATGTTATAATTTGGAATTGTTTCGAAATTTCTTTAATCTATTTGTTAGCACCAAAATTGGTCACTAACACCCTTGAGTAGAGTCATGTAGAGAGATTAATGAAGAGAGTAAATTAGGACTGAAAAATAGTGTAATTCAATGAAAAAGAATAACAAAAACGAGAACACCAGATTTATAGTGGTTCGGCGTAACTGCCTACATCCACTTTGAGTTTAATCTTTAATGCTTTCTCAATTACTTGAATACAGATACAATCCGTAAATCAATCACTTGGATACAAGTTTGAATTAAAAAGAGGAGAGTATAAGAAATGGCAGAGTCTCCCCAGTGTTCCCGGAAAAAAGGTCCATTTCACCGTTCCCCTGTCCCTCTATTTATAGACGAAGGTGGGTTGGACTTTCCTGGTGGGCCTGGTAGCTGAATAGCTCGGTCCAAATGGAGTAAGCCTCGTGTGTCAACCCAAATAGGCCGAACGATCAAACGCCGAACCTTCATCTTTATGCCGAATGAAGTGAGGCCGGATGCATGAGATTTGTGCCGAACGGTGTAAGGTGTTGAGTGAGGGGTGTAGGCCGAACGAGGCTGGTAATGCTGAACAGTCCAGGAATGCCGAGTGAAGCATGAATGCCAATCGCTCTAGAAGTCGAACGCTCTTAAATACGATTTGATCCATACGTGCCGAACGTACCTTGTATGCCGAACGTTCATGGATGCCGAACGTTCCTTGTATGCCGAACGTTCATGGATGCCGAACATTCTTTAGGTGCCGTTCGATATTCAATACCGAACGTCCCTTTATAACAAACGTCCTTCTAATGGGCCTGACAACTTGCTAACACCTCTAGTCTCTTCTTGATCAGAATCTTGTCTAGTGCGAATGATAATTTCTTCAACTATCATTTTTGTAACCGGGTCAAGATGCCGGTTAACATTTGCCCCCCAAAGTGTGTCGTGTGAAGCAACACAACATGCTTTGAATCAGTGAGTATTCCTCGTCTTCAGAAAGAAATCCATCATGTTTCTTGAATAGTCATTGTCCTCCAATTTATCCTCCGAAGGTGTTGTATTCTTCTTTGGTCATCGTGATGTTTGGTCGATTCCAAATATTATGAATCCTAGGTTGTAGTTCATCAGTGGCCATCCGTGTCTGATTCTACAGAGCTAGTAAGCTTCGGCTATCTGATCTAGTCTTTTCTTAATAACCCTTAGTGAGAATTCAATTTCTGTTGATTTCAAGAAGTCGGACTTGTTCGGATGTACACATGCACGTTTGGTTGCATGTTCTTTCCATTGGCTCTCGAATGCGTTTTATATGCTCATAAGTCGTCGCCAACTCCGTCCAGTTTAATTGAAATTCAATTGCGATTCCTTGATTGTATTTTCTGTGAAATAAGGGTTGCAATCAGCCACTTGAGGAGTTTTCCAAACCCCTCTTCAGTAAAAACTCTATGATTTTGTTCACAGCTTCAACCTGTCCATTTGCAGGTATAATGGATCATGGAAGGTCATAAGGACAGATGACGTTATGGATAAAGAAGTTGATTATTTTCTTCATCTTGGTCGTGGTTAAGAGTTCTTTATCTGCCCATTCGGTGAAGTAATCAATTACTATGATGGTGCATTTTGTTCTACCTTTAGGATTGGTAAGAAGAGGACGTCAATGCCCCCAAGTGGGAAATGGCTGTGGACTAGCCATTTGAGTAATTTCCATCGGTGGGGTTCCTGGATTTTTGCGAACATCTTGCACTTTTCGCATTGTCTAGCATGATCGACCGTATCTAGATTGATAGTTGGCTAGTAATACCTGTAGCAGAGTATCTTCTTTATCATGGTTTTCCCCCTAATGCTATTACCGCATTCTTCTTCATAGAATTTGCTCAAGATATCATCATGGGCGATGCGCCGAAGCATGGGGATGGATAAACTCATTTTGACACACGACTTATTCTTAGATGATTTGGCATGAAGATTTGAGGAGGATCTGTCATTTTCCATTCCTCTGTTCAGTAAGAATTCCTCATTGTAGATAGTCTTCGACAGGAATCAACCATGACACCTTTTCATTTTGTTCGCTGAGTACGTGTGTAATGATGTAATACGTGAAGTCGGTTAGTGGCTCTTGGGCTTGGCCGAGATAAGGAGCATGACAATGCCCCCTAGCAAGATCATCTTCCTCAAATTTGTATACAACCAATCAAGAATCACAAAAGATATGTAAAGTTTTCACTTCAAATCCTCTAGCAAGCTTGAGGCTGGCAGTCAAGGCTTCATACTAAGCAGCGTTGTTTGTTATAAGTAAATCGAGTTTCAGGACGTAGCAGATTGATCGTTCCTCAAGAGTCATTATCATGACTCGAGTCATTATCATGACTCCTATGCCATAATACTGATAATTAGGTGCTCCATCCGCGTACATTTTCCATCTTATGGTTGGTTCTCTACTACTCTTCAAGTAGTCATCTGAGGTAGTGAATTTGGGTGTGAGGTCTGCTAATTTCCGTCCTTGGATAGCCCTTCGAGGGAGATAAGTGATATCGAATTAGCTTAGTTCAATATTCTATTTAAGTAGTCTTTCAGACGTCTCAGGTCATTGTATGCCCTGTCGCAACGGCTGGTAAGCATAGATGCTGATGGAGTGAGCCTAAAAGTAAGAGTGGAACTTTCATCATGAAATCAATAGACATTGTGCTAGCTTTTGTAGCTTCGGGTTGATATTCAATGCATGGCTCACGATTGTTAATGAAATCACATATGCATGCCAGAATGGGTCCAAGGGAGCATATCATCATTTATTCAGAAAAATCCAATTAATTCTTCTATCATCACTACACTGAGATGTGATCCGATATTTAGCACCCGGGATGGGGTCACCATGGCTGGCTGTAATGTCGACCGTCAACTTAGCAGGTGCCATCCCAGATTCTTTGAGTACAGATGTAACTATTTTGCATAACATTCAATGTGAAATATGGTTAGGACAGCCAATGTTGACGGTTACTCTAGTTGAATCCTAGATTCTTATCATGAGTTATTAAGTCTAATAGTGAAGGACTCTGAATGCTCTAATAGATTATCAGCGAATGGCCAAAGATCAGGCTTAAAAGCGCATTGAAGGAAATGTCGGTGGGGGTCAGCCTCGAGTGGCGTGCCACTGTATAGCTGGATCTTGCTATGAGTTTGAATTTGCTTGTATATTCGAGTAATGCAATTTCTATTCAATGCATTCGCGATCCTTTACCCGTCCTTCGAGTTGGAGTGAAAGTCAATTGCCCATGAGCTAAGGTATCGATTTAATGATTCTATCTCTAGGCATCCTTTCGGTCATTGCCTTAAGTAGCTGTAAGCACTATATATAAGTTTTAATACTGAGCTATCGTAGCCAGTCTTTGGACGACCATGCGTCTTTCCCCAGTCTCGGGTCGATAAATGTACTGCATGGACAGTTGAATAGCCGTTCTAGCCATGTCTATGTTCTCACCTAAATTCCAAAGACATTGAGGTGATCGGTGAATAGTCGGTTCACATTCAACCTGCTTCTCGCTCGTGCCCCCAGGTCTGGGCATACACCGATAAGTAGGAAGGCCAGCCATGCCCACTTTAGCTTTACTCTCTTTCCCGTTGAATCGTGGGATCATGTCAGTCGATGGGAGACTAGGTCTCGCCTATCTTGGATTCTATCGTGTTTTTTCATTCCAAGGGGAATACTTCGATGCCACGTCAGTTTTAGGGCGTAATTTGGACAGTGGATGGTCATCTACGTCCACTTTGGTTTATGCTCTGTAATCAGTTATCGGGGTAAAGTTGGATACAAATGCAGTCGGGTTATGCTCATCCAGTTTCATACTCCTCCTGACGAATCGAATGAGGGTGCTGGAGAATTTTTGACCAAGTATTCATGGTTTACCCTCCTTTCCACACTTTGGAGGTCATAGTTTTTCAAGAAACATCCGAGTCACATTCGTATGTGCTTGGTGCGGATCGGTATTGACCCTCGATCTGAGGTATGATATAGTCGATTGCTCGTAGCTTTGGATGCCATTTCGATTGGTTTTGTATTGAGGCTTCCCTGCAGTCGTTGCTTCAAGTTATAAAGAACGCCACGCTAGAGCTATAGTAAGCTGTCGTATTCAGCTTTTTAGTGATTTGTACCCATGCTCCCAGCATTGATTTGGCCAGGCCACTAGTTGGATGGTCGAACTCCATCCTTAGCGGGTTAATAATCCTTCGGTCGATTCCATGCCGAAGTTTGCGTAATAGAGAATGGTCGGAATCCACTCGTCTATTTATCGATGTTTATACACCACTCTGCATTCTGGTGACTTAGTGTTATTCTCCCCCCGGTTGATTCGCGCCCAATTTGTACTCATGCTTCGGTCCATGCTCCGGGGACTTAGAGATTTGTCGAACGGTTTATGCTTTAGTCCACAGTTCGAGACGCAGGGATTTTTGTCAACTCGTTTATACTCCAGTCCGCATTCTGGGATTTTAGAGTAATCTAATCCACTTCTGGGATTTGGAGATTCTTCTCAAGTCTTCTATAATCTAGTCCGTGCTCTGGGGACTGAGAGTACCGTAGTCCGCACTCTGGGGATGTAGAGGTTTTTAGGTCGTTTATACTCTAGTCCGCACTCAGGGGACTAGGAGCACTTTAGTCTGCACTCTGGGGACATAGAGGTTTCTGAGTCGTTTATACTCGAGTCCGCACTCTGGGGACTTAGAGTACTCCAGTCTGCACTCTGGGGACTTGGAGGTTTAAGTCGTTCATATTCTAGTCCGAACTCTGGGGACTTAGAGTACTCCCGTACGTGCTCCGGGGATGTAGAGGTTCTTAGGTCGTTTATACTCTAGTCCGCACTCAGGGGACTTAGAGTACTCCCATCCGCGCTCAGGTGATTGGAGCGCTTGATGAAGACAAGTCCGGAACCTCCTCCTATACCAACGGGGGATATGAAGTAGAAATTACAGGCGCCTCTAATCACACATCCGAATTGAGCATGAAGGAGCGGCTCGAGAAAGAGAAGGTCAGGGTCAAGGTCGACCCCCGAGTTGTGGACTTGGACGATCCTTTGAACAAGCCGTTGAAAGTCATCCTTCCTGGCGGGTCCAAGCCTATGGAAGTTCTTCGTACTTCTTCTGTTGCTACCCCTCTATCAAAGAAGAGTACCAAGGGTAAAGTCTACAGAGAGGAGCCGTTCGGAAAGGAGTTGAAGAAGTACAAGAAGTGATTACTATCCTCGTTCAACGAGAGTTAGTTTAAGTCATGTAATTATTTTCATCTATTTCCTTAGTCCTTGTAAATGAAATGTCGACTCCGAACTTTGGAGGGGTTGTAATAGGAACTCATTTCTCATTAAAGTTTAGTTCCTTTTTCCGTCTTACAAAAGACTCTTATTGTTCAGTTTTCTTTGTGATTGTGATGTTGATCCAAGCAGTTGTGAGTAACATAGACTTCTCGGTCCATCTTCATATAACTCGGAAACACTTCGGGAGTTGTTGAACTTCCATTCTGTGCTTCGAGCGCTTAGAATACATTCTAGCCCGTATGTCAGGGATTTGACAAATTCAAGTCATCTGTGTCATAGTTCATATTCAGGGAACTAGGAGATCCGAATTGCTTATATTCGAGTCCGCACTCTGGGGACTTAGAGTACTCCAGTCCGCACTCTGGGGACTTGGGGGTTCAAGTCATTCATACTTTAGTCCGCGCTCTAGGGACTTAGTGTACTCCAGTCCGCGCTCTGGGGACTTGGAGGTTTAAGTCATTTATACTCTAGTCCGCGCTCTAGGGACTTAGAGTACTCCAGTCCGCGCTCTGGGGAGTTGGCGGTTTAAGTCATTTATACTCCAGTCCGTGCTCTGGGGACTTAGAGTACTCCAGTCCACACTCTGGGGACTTGGAGGTTTAAGTCATTTATACTCTAGTCCGCACTCTGGGGACTTGGAGATTTGAGTCGTTTATACTCTAGTCCGCGCTCTGGGGACTTAGAGTACTCCAGTCCGCACTCTGGGGACTTGGAGGTTTAAGTCGTTTATACTCTAGTCTGCGCTCTGGGGACTTAGAGTACTCCAGTCCGCACTCTGGGGATTTGGAGATTTAAGTTATTTATACTCTAGTCCGTGCTCTGGGGACTTAGAGTACTCCAGTCCGCGCTCTGGGGACTTGGAGGTTTAAGTCGTTTATACTCTAGTCCGCGCTCTGGGGACTTAGAGTACTCCAGTCCGCGCTCTGGGGAGTTGGAGGTTTAAGTCATTTATACTCTAGTCCGCGCTTTGGGGACTTAAAGTACTCCAGTCCATGCTCTGGGGAGTTGGATGTTTAAGTCGTTTATACTCTAGTCCGCGCTCTGGGGACTTAGAGTACTCCAGTCCACACTCTGGGGACTTGGAGGTTTAAGTCATGTATACTCTAGTCCGCGCTCTGGAGACTTAGAGTACTCCAGTCCGCGCTCCGGGGACTTGGAGGTTTAAGTTGATAGTAGCCGTATTTCCACTCTTTAATTTGTATTCATCTACCGTATCGAGGCTAATGTTGTCGAATGAACAGTCGAACCACGTTTGCTTATGGAATGGGATCTTGCCCCCAGCTCAAGGGACGAAATTTGAAAAATGGACGATCGGTTCTCGTCCGCTTGGTAATTATAGCTCTTCCAATCGAGTCAAGGAAGGAGGTATATGACAGATGGTTGGATCACATCCGTGTTGGGTTAGATAGCAGAATCTCTTACAATTTGCTCCATATCTCCTTCTTTTGTGTTGAAGGCAGGATTTGGTGTGTAGATGATCAAATCACGTCCACTCTAGACAGATCTTGGCGTCACTGAGCTTCAGAAGAGGCCTTTGCATTTTGTCAAACTTTGTTCTATGACTTGATTTGAGTGGGCGATCAGGCCATACTAATTCCAAGCCTTGTTCAGGTCTCCAAGTCAAACGTGGAGGTCAATCAATGGATGGTCAGTCATGTTGACTTTGTATTTGGACTCTAATCGTGATGAGCTTTTCAATATCTAGTACATAGCCCCAAATCAAAGGCACATGATTGATGATAAGCGATTGAATTATGCTCGTCCAGATATAACTCCATACGTCCGATCATGGTCTGCATGGATTGGTTGGCGACCAAATCCGAGTACCTGGTCACCTACATTGTTTTGAAAGTAGTTTAGTTCAAGCTAGTCGTAGTTCATAGAACAATTGAAATAGAAATAGAAATGGAAATAATTTAAAGAAGATTATGATTAATCTCATTGATAAGTGAAGCAGCGTCGTGTGCTCGCTATTCGACTTTTCCCCTGGCTCCTTTCAAAGAGACGTCAGCCGTCAGCAGTCCAATTGATAATCATAGCCCTTTATTAATAGGCAGTGGATGTTTGCGGCCCGCCATTCTTCAGGACTTGTACATATTATTAAAGCTTTCCTTTCCAGATCAGCTTTTCGATCACACCTCGGAGGTGTTTGTCATCGCCCGTGTTAGGATCAGTGAGCATCTTGGAATATACAACATTCCCCCTATTTTCTTTAGACTTTTGGTGTAATCTCTCGAGGTTGGTTTCCAGTACCACTCCGAGTCGTGAGTCTTCAAGTACAGGTTGTCAATTGAATCTTTCAAAGAGCATATGATCCGAATTTTGAGGTCTTGTTTCGGCTACTAGGATCTACATCCTTAGTCAACGGGCCTTCATTGTTATTTTCCTTAGTTTGTTCCGCTCCTCCACACTTTGATTCAGATTCATTACTGTCATAGAGACGATCCACGGTCGTTGGAGGCTCTCCAGCTAACCGGTTGCTAAAATATATATTGAGGTCGATTATCCTCAAGTGATCAATATGATATCCCTTTGAGAGTATCGTTCGAGTAGCAGTTGTTTGTCCGCTCCCTTGTTGTCGTTCAGAAGTTGTCGCTAGATCCTCTATGCCCCGGTCGATCAGGGGATGTAAGGGAAGTAGATAGAATGTTCCTTTATTAAGTTGAGTTTTGAATTCACTATAGGGGTCGTATAAGAGACCGGTGTAACTTAAGTTTGGAACGGTCTGGATGCCGCTCGGCATATACAATACCGTTCGGCATTATAGAGGTGGTCGGCATAGAGGTATGTTCGGCCTGGAAGAGCGTTCGGCCTAGAGGTTTGGATCGGCCTGGAGGAGCGTTCGGCCTAGAGGTATGGTCGGCCTGGACGAGCGTTCGGCCTAGAGGCATGCTTGGCCTGGAGGAGCTTTCGGCCTAGAAGTATGGATCGGCCTGGAGGAGTGTTCGGCCAAGATGGATCGGTCAGGAGTGTTCGGACAAGATGTTTCGGCCACGAGTGTTCTGCCAAGATGGTTCGGCCAGGAGTGTTCGGCCAAGATGGATCGGCCAGGAGTGTTCGGCCAAGATGGATCGGCCACGAGTGTTCGGCCAAGATGGATCGGCTAGGAGTGTTCGGCCAAGATGGATCGGCTAGGAGTGTTCGACCAAGATGGATCGGCCACGAGTGTTCGGCCAAGATGGATCGGCTAGGAGTGTTCGGCCAAGATGGATCGGCCAGGAGTGTTCGGCCAAGTGTAACTCGGCATACACCTTTTCTGCAACGATCGGCATAGACCTTTTCCGCAACGATCGGCATAGACTTTTTCTGGGGTGATCGGTTGAATTGCCTTTAGAGGAGGGTCGGCCTTCATTCAACTTGAATGCAAACTTTAACATCCAATCGCCAAATCTTGCGTACATCAGTGAATCCAATCTACGGCTATCAGCTTCCTTTAGATTTCTTTCAAATCTGAGTAGAATAGGAAGTTTTCTATTAGACAACTGGATCTATCTCGCGAATATGGAAATCCAATAGTAGATGATGAGATCCAATCAAGCTGAGAATTCAATTCTCAGTGAAAGCACCAAAATGTTAGCACCAAAATTGGTCACTAACACCCTTGAGTAGAGTTATGTAGAGAGATTAATGAAGAGAGTAAATTAGGACTGAAAAATAGTGTAATTCAATGAAAAAGAATAACAAAAACGAGAACACCAGATTTATAGTGGTTCGGCGCAACTGCCTACATCCACTTTGAGTTTAATCTTTATTGCTTTCTCAATTACTTGAATACAGATACAATCCGTAAATCAATCACTTGGATACAAGTTTGAATTAAAAAGAGGAGAGTATAAGAAATGGCAGAGTATCCCCAGTGTTCCCGGAAAAAAGGTCCATTTCACTATGCCCCTGTCCCTCTATTTATAGACGAAGGTGGGTTGGACTTTCCTGGTGGGCCTGGTAGCTGAATAGCTCGGTCCAAATGGAGTAAGCCTCGTGTGTCAACCCAAATAGGCCGAACGATCAAACGCCGAACCTTCATCTTTATGCCGAACGAAGTGAGGCCGGATGCTCTGCATGCCGCATGAGATTTGTGCCGAACGGTGCAAGGTGTTGAGTGAGGGGTGTAGGCCGAACGAGGCTGGTAATGCTGAACAGTCCAGGAATGCCGAGTGAAGCATGAATGCCGAGCGCTCTAGAAGTCGAACGCTCTTAAATACGATTTGATTCATACGTGCCGAACGTACCTTGTATGCCGAACGTTCATGGATGCCGAACGTTCCTTGTATACCGAACGTTCATGGATGCCGAACATTCTTTAGCTGCCGTTCGATATTCAATACCGAACGTCCCTTTATGCCAAACGTCCTTCTAATGGGCCTGACAACTTGCTAACACCTCTAGTCTCTTCTTGATCAGAATCTTGTCTAGTGCGAATGATAATTTCTTCAACTATCATTTTTGTAACCGGGTCAAGATGCCGGTTAACACTATTAATAATTTATAATTGTAATTTAAAGCTTTGTTCCTAAATTTTATTTTTCAAAAGATAATTTAGTTTAATTCAATTTGTTTTAAAAGTATAAGATAATTGTTATTTTAAATATGATAGTTCAAAAGGATTTAAATGTTTTGTTTTGTTTTCCTTAAAAATGCTTAATATAAAATGGTTATAAGTGTATAAATAAAAATGTTTTAGATTTTTAAATCCATGAGAATATATTTGTATTTATTAGTTTTAGAATATTTTTCTTTTAAAATTAAACTTATATACTTATGTAAATATTTATTTAGCAACTTAAGAAAGTAAGTTATATTTACATATTAAACTAAATGAAAATTATTAAAAATACTAATAAACATGTATAAACTAGTTAACACCCTTAATAACACTTGTAAAATAATTAAGTGAACTAAATGACAAATGTAAACTCTTGAAGACAAGTGGCAACATATAATTTTTATTTTTAATAAATATTTTTAAGAAAAAAATTAGTTTTCATTTAAACACTTTCCTTTTGTTTTTACTTCTTAGTTCAAACCAAAAATCTTTCTTCAATCTGAAATTCAAAACCACAAAAGCAAAGTAAAATCTGAAAACAAAATCTACAATAAAATGAAGCTCTTAATATCAATTTACAAACCTGCAAATTAAAGAAAACCTGCAATATCAACTGCATTTTTTTTCAAAATATGCAATTTCAAATCAACTAAAACCTGCAATTCATGAAGTTCTTCATATCAATTCAACCTGCAACTAAATGGAATCAAGTTCAGCCTTTTTGAATCATCAATTTAAGCATGCAAGGATTCAGATTTCTACAGCAATTAAAAGCATTATCCAGATTGATGTTCAAAGCCTGGAAATTAAAAAAAAATGCTCTACAAAAATTCAAAAGAGGTGAGTAAATTATTCTTTTTAAAAACAGTTTGATCTGGTAGTTACTACATGCATGTGATGCTCTGTGTTTTATTGCATGAAGATCTTCAGTATCCATATTGTTGAATATATGAATATGTTTATATGAGTAACTAACCTGTATACTCAACCACTCTGCTATCAATGGGTTTCAGACTAGACTTTCTTTTCAAAATTCAAATCTCCCTCTAAAAATAAATATTTGGCATTGATGATTGAATAAAAGTTGGTTGATATTTATTGTTGGTAATATTAAAAATAGTTACTGTGAAATTAAACTTACAAATAATTTTTAAAATGTTTATGAATCAAGGATTATGGGATAAATGCAATTTAATTTTTCTAATGACTAATTTGTTCGAAATCGAGCTATTTAGGGTTTTTGTAGGTTTTGTTTTCGGCTTGACTGTAGTGGAAATTGCGTCTTGAAGATTGAACCGGAGTGTGTCGCGAGGTGTTGAATTGTTTGGTGAAAGTATGGAGCACCATCTGGTACGACGACGAAGTTCATCATTGTCGAAGTTCGGTGGCAGTGGGGGATTTTGGGTTCGAGTTGTTTTCTGCAGTTGGAGCTTGAGTTAGAATTTTTGATTCGAGTGCTTATTCGTGATTCTGGGTTTGGTATTAGGGTCGCACACGTTAAAGTGACAATCGCCGATGGTCGCGACGACCTGAATTGACCGGAGATGATGGGGCATATGCACGTGTGCACGAAGTGTACACTGGAAGTGGAGAAATTGGGAAGAAGGGTTTGTACCCAAGGAGCTCTCGCGTTTTCTCGAATGCGACTCGGAGTAGAGAGGGTGCAGGGTTACTTCGTGTCAGGCTCGAATGGTTTTGGGGATCGACTCGGGTTTTTTAGGTGTTGCTTTCTGGGTAATGTTAAAATTTACAGATTTAATACTTGAGTTTGAATTAATGTAAATCAAGTTTATGTTATAAAACAAGTTTTTAAAGGAAGTGAAATATAAGATTAAACATGTTGTTTTAAAGTGAAAGTAATCAAACATTTAAAAGTGAAATTTGAATTTTTATTTCAAATTAAAAAAAAAGTTTTAAGATGTTTGTTTTTGAAAATAATTATCTTAATTAAGTTTTAAAATTCAAATTTAAAAGAGTGTTTTGAATTTAATTATTAAATCAAAGTTCTAAGTTAAATATTGAAGTAATGTTTTAATAACAAAATTTTCAATTTATATTGAAATAGATAAGTTTAAACTTGATAATTTAAAGTGTTTTAAATTCGGAAATGATTTATAAATGCTTTATCTCCAAGTAAGGGTATTATTATGATTTTATAAACCAAGTTTAATAATTTGTTTTTAAATTACTAAAATTTGATTAAATTCAAATAATTAATTTATGAAGATAAATATGGTTGATTTATCTTTATTATGAACTTAGAAATACTTAATAAATATGATTTGATAATTAAGATTTATGTTTTCTTGATTAATTAAGGATTTTCAAATCTAGGAAGTTAATTAATTAATTATTTAATTAATTTTAAATAATTAGTTAATTGTTTATTTAATTTTTAATAATCACTTAATTATGGATTAATTAAGTGTGATTACTTAATGAAGTAATCAATAGTTAATTTTTGAATATAATTAAGAATGGCAATTACTTATGGAAGTAATTGGAGAAGTTACTCATGGGAGTAATTAATTAAAGTGATTAATGGAATCGCTTAATGATATCAATTAAAGAATTGATTAATATAATTGTTGAAGTTAATTAATTATGAAGTAATTAATTAATTCATTAAAGTATTAAGGATTGTTTAATGATGGAAATAATTACTTGTTAAATAATTAATTAAGAAAGTAATCAAGATTTATTAATGAAGTAATTAGAGATAATTACTTTAGAAGTAATTAAGAGTTAATTACTTAATTAATTTAGTTAATTAATTAATGTGATTAACTAATTAATGAATGAGGTTAATTTAAGATTAATTACTAAGTGTAATTAATTAAAATGTAATTAATTATTGAAGTAATTAATTAAGGATTTATTTATTAATTTAATTGAATAATAATTACTTAACGAAGTAATTAAAGATTAATTAATCAAAGGGTTAATATAATTAATTAAGAAGTTAATTAATTAAGATAAGTAATTATAAGTTGTTAATTATTTAAGACTGATTAATAAGATGATTAATTACAAGTTAATTATTTAATTAGAGGAATAATTAATTAATAAGGTTCATTAGTTAATTAGTGTTATTAATAAAGGTTGATTAATAAAAGTGATTAATTAAAGTGTGATTAATTAATTGTAATTAATTAAGATTTAATGTAATTAATTATGGTTAATTAATAAATGGAAGCAAATGTAGGATCATTAATTATCGTAATTAATGATAGTAATTAAAGGTTAATTACTGGATATGGTTAAGGATAATTACTTGAATGTAATTAAAGTATAATTAATCAAGGAATATTAATATGGGAAGATCACTAGAGATGACTAATTTATTTGGAATACTAATTAATGAAGAAGGATTATGGTAATCCAATTGATTAAGAGTTAATCAATTCTGCTTTGGATGATTTATTAATATTGGTTGATTGATTGATATTGGATGATCAATATTGAGTAATTGATATTGGGTGATTGATATTGGTTGATACTGGATGATTTGGATGTCTATGATATGTGATATGCTGCTTTGTGAGATGAATAATATTATGAATTATCTGTTGGGATAATGTGATTCATCTATCTGTTTATATCATCCTGAATATAAGTTTAACTGTTTAAAACCCTTAAGTACAACTTGGACATTAAAATGGCGTTTGGTTTCGGTGAGACCGGGATTGGGTTTCCATATTTGGATAATCCGAAAACCACATGGATTCCAATTAAACGTTAGGTCGTGAATCCAAGTGGAGCAAGTGAAGGCTCGAGGTGTAAGAACTATACGTCAGTATAACTCTGTGGGTGATTCCGTAATGAGTTTGATGGAATAGTACTTATAGGTTCGGGATGGTGATTTAGAGTGCAAGGGCTATGGTCGTTGACTCTGAGGGTGATTCCAAAATGAGTGCAACGAGATAGTGCCTTCGGATTCGTTCGAACCCGGCACGAACTTGTATGGATCGAATGCTTTCAGCACATCGTCAGGTGGACGATGAGCATTCTAAGATAGATGTGTTCTATAAAGGCAATCGTAGCCTCAAGCCTCATCAACCCGGGAATGGCTAAAACAGGGGAGGTGCAGCAAGGCTTCGTGGGTTGCCCCCACTTGAGAGTGAGATTTACCCCTGTCTAGAGGTCCCTTTCTATTTCGGCTTAGTGTGTGGTTGGTCGCGCCAACTACGGGGTGGTCTTGTTCGGGACTGTCCAGCAAGAGATGATTCCGGCCTTGTCTTGCAGGGGAGCGGGCGTACACCTCGGTATGTTGATCTAGGCCACGTATTGTGACGGGCGGTACCCCGGTAGCCCTGCCATTGATGGAAACTCATTCTTCCTACGAGACCCTACGATTTTGATTGTATTACCCACTTTTGTGGCTAGTAGCTGGAATTTAATCATGTAACAATTTCGGCTATTTCTTATTTACTTGAAAACCCTAGACACTATTATAATATCATTGGATTTCCTATCAAATGTTTTGGTTAGCGTAAGGTAAAAACTTTTCCATGTTTTTGTGTGGGAAGTCTTACGTGATACTTTTTTCTTTTCAAAGGTTTTTTCTAAAGTTAAGCAATTATAACCCGTTTACTCACACCAGAACCCTGTCTGACCCGAGTGCTTATTTTCTGTTTTATTAAACTCTTGGGTACTCATATTATGTATGAGTAGTCAAGTGATTCAGGTTTGCTTGACGAATTCTAGAGGAGATATGGAGCAGGAGGCTTCAACGTATAGATATATTATGGTTCCGCTGTGTTTGTTTTGTATCTGCATCTATTGTATTTGAGTTGTAAAGTTAGACAGATGATTATAACTGTCTAATATGTGTTGTATAAGTTGTTTGCTCTGATGTAATATGATACTTTGTAATATTTTATGTGATATATTATATTTCATTCGTTCCGCTGTGAGTATCTGATGTTGTTGTGTTTCTTCTTTCTCTTTCTTTTCTTCTTCTATCCCTTTCTTTCTTAATTAGCGATGCGACTTTCTGGTGTTAGGAAGTCGGGTCGTCACAGTTGGTATCAGAGCATTAGGTTGAGTGAATACCTAGGCTCTGGAGTGGTGTCTTTCCTGAGAGAGCGTACTTGTAATTTTTTTATATAACTATACATATATATACACCTAATCTGTTGGGTTATCTGTTCGGATTTTTCAACACAAATTATAGAGGTGGATGGAGCAGCGGTGTGTGTGTAACACAACTACCACTGATGGAAGAGGTCTATATGTTGAGGTTGGAAGTATTTGTTGAGACTGTAGACCTAATACCGTCTCGAGTAAGATTTGTAGTTTGGATTAAGGATTTCTCTGATATCCGAAGGAAATCTTTTTAAAAATTCGAAGTTTATCATTGAAGTGTAAGTTTGGATCTGTCGGAAATACAGAAGTAAGTAATGATATTTTGATAACTGCGTGATGAGATGCAGTATTCATGGATATTTCAGAAGATGTTTTCTTTTGAAGCAATTTTAGAAGTAGTTGAGGAGCAGTCTTTACCTGCCGCAGGAAAGATTCGTCTGAGTAGAAGTTATCTGGATCTTTAGCAAGGAGGTTGTATGTTTGGAATTCGAAACTAAGGTCTATAAGTTGTTTCGCTTCGGCATGGTCTCATTTGTCACTCCTTAAGGAGAGCGAGATGTTGATGCTTGGTTTGGAGCCTGAATTTCTTGAGAGGATGTCTACCATCTCGAAGGTCTTTTGTGTGGTTTGATGAAGGTTTTGGGAAGCCTTTGGATTAGAATTTTTTGGTTAGCTATGGTAGCAGTTCAGCTCGAAGTGTTCGGTGTGCTGACGAGAAGGTCTTTTAGCTCTGCAGTATCATTGAAGTAGAGTTTAGAAGCAGCAGTATGGCCGTTTCTCCGATGGTTCAGAAATCTTGTGGTTCTCTTTCAGCAGCCGGGCTGTTGGTGAAGTTTTCTTGAAGGATTAACCTTGTTTGGAAAAGCTTAAAGCTGTTCTAATTGGTAAAGAGTGGACAGTTTCTTTGGAATCTGAACTAGGTTGGATCGCAAAAATGACTTGCGATTAATTTCGGATTTTTCTTGGGCATTCTTTTGTTTGAGACTGAGGATTCTCATGTGGAAGTAGGAGCTACTGAGATAGTCAGAAGTTTGTCTGCATCTGGAATTGAGTTCCATATTGTTTTGGTTCTAGAAGTGATTTTGGTAGTCAGCCTAGTAGGAAGAGTTGGTGTAGCAACTTAGAAATATTTTTGGAATTGGGATTGATCAGATCCAGTTTTTGAGTTGGATTCTGTAGTAAGGTTGTGTGACCGAGTCAGATGAGTCACTCAGATTTTATGGATTTGATGAACAAAGTTTTCTCTGATATATTGGATAAGTTTGTACTCGTGTTCATCAAAAGTATTCTCATCTATTCCAGAATCAGAGTTGTGCAACGGAAGCGAGGTAGCAGCTGTGCAAGGAAGGAAGGAAATTCAGTTTGCTATATGCTTGGGAAGTAGAGCTAAGACTTTTCTGTTGGATAGGATTCGAAAATTGGTTTGCTTTGGTCTAGTTGTTTCAGGAAGTATCAGCATAGGTTGAGCTGATCAGGGAGAAGATTGGCAGCCCAGGATTGTCTGTTGAGTTATACAGATATGAGATAAGGAGTCTTGGTATTCGAAGTTGGAGACTTCATTGTTGTTAAGATTTCTCTGGTTAAGAGAACAGTTTTTGGGTAAGATTAGATGGCTAGCTCTGAGGCATTTGGGATTTCTTATCTGTATTCTGATAAGATAAGATCTGTTGTCTATAACATTGAATTGCCAGTTTGGGTAGCTATAATTCATTGTATTTCACGTATCTCTAAGGGAGTACGTGTATGATTCATCGTTGGTTGTTGAATTTGTAGTCCAGTTGGATTTTGGAAGTTGAGCTAGACTTGAGTATAGTCTGATGTTCTTTTCAGATTGATGGATCTAGAGATGAGAGGAGCTCTGGATTTTGGGTGGTGTAGTTTGTTTAGCTTTTGTAGAGCGAGTCTCCCGGTGATTTATACTTGGGAAACTCGAGATAGTGTTAGTAAAATTTATTCTGATTTGTGTCAGGATAATTAGTTAGGTTTGTTTGTTTGATTGGTTTCTATGGTTGTTAGTAACTGGTTGTTAGGAATGCTTTGCTCTTTGAAATTAAAATCTTTGCTGGGTTATTTAATTACCTTTGCTTTTAAATTTCGGGGACGAAATTCTTTTAAGGATGGAGGATTGTAACGACCCGGAATTTTAGGCAATATCAATTTAATAATCTGTGTTAACAATTAAATTGGTTTGATAATTTTCTTTATAATTTTAATTTAAATTGGTAAATTTAATCCTTTAAAGGTTAATAAATATTTAATCTCATAATTGTGATCAATATCTTTCTAACAATTTAAAATTGATAAGGATTTATTTTTCAAAGCTAATAAAATTTTATTTTGTTTATAATATATATATATATATATATATATTTGATATATATTGTGAATAGAATATCTTTTGTTTTAAATAAAAGATGAATTTTCAAATTGTAATTTAAAGCTTTTTTTCAAAATTTTATTTTTCAAAAGATAATTTAGTTTAATTCAATTTGTTTTAAAAGTATAAGATAATTGTTATTTTAAATATGATAGTTTAAAAGGATTTAAACATTTTGTTTTGTTTTCCTTAAGAATGCTTAAAATAAAATGGTTATAAGTGTATTAATATAAATGTTTTAGATTTTTAAATCCATGAGAATATATTTGTATTTATTAGTTTTAGAATATTTTTCTTTTAAAAGTAAACTTATATACTTATGTAAATATTTATTTAGTAACTTAAGAAAGTAAGTTATATTTACATATTAAACTAAATGAAAATTTAATTAAAAATACTAATAAACATGTGTAAACTAGTTAACACCGTTAATAACACTTGTAAAATAATTAAGTGAACTAAATGACAAATGTAAACTCTTGAAGACAAGTGACAACATATAATTTTTATTTTTAATAAATATTTTTAAGAAAAAAATTAGTTTTCATTTAAACACTTTTCCCTTTGTTTTTGCTTCTTAATTCAAACCAGAAATCATTCTTCAATCTGAAATTCAAAACCACAAAAGCAAAGTAAAATCTGAAAACAAGATCTGCAATAAAATGAAGCTCTTCACATCAATTTACAAACCTGCAAATTAAAGAAAACCTGCAACATCAACTGCATTTTTTTTCAAAATCTGCAATTTCATATCAACTAAAACTAGCAATTCATGAAGTTCTTCATATCAATTCAACCTGCAACTAAATGGAATCAAGTTCAACCTTTTTGAATCATCAATTTAAGCATGTAAGGATTCAGATTTCTACAGCAATTAAAAGCATTATCTAGATTGATGTTCAAAGCCTGGAAATTAAAAAAAACTGCTCTGCAAAAATTCAAAAGAGGTGAGTAAATTATTCTTTTTAAAAACAGTTTGATCTGGTAGTTACTACATGCATGTGATGCTCTGTGTTTTATTGCATAAAGATCTTCAGTATCCATATTGTTGAATATATGAATATGTTTGTATGAGTAAGTAACCTGTATACTCAACCACTCTGCTATCAATGGGTTTCAGACTAGACTTTCTTTTCAAAATTCAAATCTCCCTCTAAAAATAAATATTTGGCATTGATGATTGAATAAAAGTTGGTTGATATTTGTTGTTGGTAATATTAAAAATAGTTATTGTAAATTTAAACTTACAAATAATTTTTAAAATGTAAGTTATAGTGAAATCTTGGTTTCTGTCAAAAATCAATTATCCTAAAATTTAATTTGGATTACATGCATGTAATACTAAGGATAAATCATGAATTTAGATATACAATTTGTAATTTTTAATTGTGTAATTATGGTGAATTTGGGATTTATTCGAAATTGGGAATTTTGTGAATTGCCGATTATCTACACATTAATTTGAGTTGAAATTTTGATCGTAGCTTGTTTATGAATCAAGGATTATGGGATAAATGCAATTTAATTTTTCTAATGACTAATTTGTTCGAAATCGAGCTAGTTAGGGTTTTTGTGGGTTTTTTTTAGCTTGACTGTAGTGTAAATTGCGTCTTGAAGATTGAACCAGAGTGTGTCGCGAGGTGTTGAATTGTTTGGTGAAAGTGTGGAGCACCACCTGGTACGACGACGAAGTTCATCATTGTCGAAGTTCGGTGGCAATGGGGGATTTTGGGTTCGAGTTGCTTTCTGCAATTGGAGCTTGAGTTCGAATTTTTAATTCGAGTGCTTGTTCGTGATTATGGGTTTGGTAGTAGGGTCGCACACGTTAAAGTGACAATCGCTAATGGTCGCGATGACCTGAATTGACCGGAGGTGATGGGACATATGCACGCGTGTACGAAGTGTACATTGGAAGTGGAGCAATTGGGGAAGAAGGGTTTGTACCGAAGGAGCTCTCGCGTTTTCTCGAATGCGACTCGGAGTAGAGAGGGTGCAGGGTTACTTCGGGTCAGGTTCGAATGGTTTTGGGGATCGACTCGGGTTTTTTAGGTATTGCTTTCTGGGTAATGTTAAAATTTACAGACTTAATACTTGAGTTTGAATTAATGTAAATCAAGTTTAAGTTATAAAACAAGTTTTTGAAGGAATCAAAATATAAGGTTAAACTTGTTGTTTTAAAGTGAAAGTAACCAAACATTTAAAAGTGAAATTTGAACTTTTATTTCAAATTTTAAAAAAAAGTTTTAAGATGTTTGTTTTGAATTTAAATACTAAATCAAAGTTTTAAGTTAAATATTGAAGTAATGTTTTAATAACAAAATTTTTAGTTTATATTGAAATAAATAAGTTTAAACTTGATAATTTAAAGTGTTTTAAATTTGGAAATGATTTATAAATACTTTATCTCCAAATAAAGCTATTATTATGATTTTGTAAACCAAGTTTAATAATTTGTTTTAAATTATTAAAATTTGATTAAATTCAAATAATTAATTTATGAAGACAAATATGGTTGATTTATCTTTGTTATGAACTTAGAAATACTTAATAAATATGATTTGATAATTAAGATTTATGTTTTCTTGATTAATTAAGGATTTTTAAATCTAGGAAGTTAATTAATTAATTATTTAATTAATTTTAAATAATTATTTAATTATTTATTTAATTTTTAATAATCACTTAATTATGGATTAATTAAGTGTGATTACTTAATGAAGTAATCAATGGTTAATTTTTGAATATAATTAAGAATGGTAATTACTTGTGGAAGTAATTAGAGAAGTTACTCATGGGAGTAATTAATTGAAATGATTAATGGAATCACTTAATGATATCAATTAAAGAATTGATTAATATAATTGTTGAAGTTAATTAATTATGAAGTAATTAATTAATTAATTAAAGTATTAAGGATTGTTTAATGATGGAAATAATTACTTGTTAAATAATTAATTAAGAAAGTAATCAAGATTTATTAATGAAGTAATTAGAGGTAATTGCTTTTGAAGTAATTAAGAGTTAATTACTTAATTAATTTAGTTAATTAATTAATGTGATTAATTAATTAGTGAGGCTAATTTAAGATTAATTACTAAGTGTAATTAGTTAAAATGTAACTAATTGTTGAAGTAACTAATTAAGGATTTATTTATTAATTTAATTGAATAATAATTACTTAACGAAGTAATTAAAGATTAATTAATTAGATTAATTAATCAAAGGATTAATATAATTACTTAAGAAGTTAATTAATTAAGTAATTACAAGTTGTTAATTATTTAAGACTGATTAATAAGATGATTAATTACAAGTTAATTATTTAATTAGAGGAATTATTAATTAATAAGGTTCATTAGTTAATTAGTGTTATTAATCAATGTTGATTAATAAAAGTAATTAATTAAAGTGTGATTAATTAATTGTAATTAATTAAGGTTTAATGTAATTAATTATAGTTAATTAATAAATGGAAGCAAATGTAGGATCATTAATTATCGTAATTAATGATAGTAATTAAAGGTTAATTACTGGATATGGTTAAGGATAATTACTTGAATGTAATTAAAGTATAATTAATCAAGGAATATTAATTTGGGAAGATCATTAGAGATGACTAATTTATTTGGAATAATAATTAATGAAGAAGGATTATGGTAATCCAATTGATTAAGAGTTAATCAATTTTGCTTTGGATAATTTATTAATATTGGTTGATTGATTGATATTGGATGATCAATATTGAGTAATTGATATTGGGTGATTGATATTGGTTCATATTGGATGATTTGGATATCTATGATATATGATATGCTGCTTTGTGAGATGAATATTATTATGAATTATCTGTTAGGATAATGTGATTCATCTATCTGTTTATATCATCCTGAATATAAGTTTAACTGTTTAAAACCCTTAAGTACAACTTGGACATTAAAATGGCGTTTGTTTTCGGTGAGACCGGGATCGGGTTTCTATATTTGGATAATCCGAAAACAACATCGATTCCAATTAAACGTTAGGTGGTGAATCCAAGTGGAGCAAGTGAAGACTCGAAATGTAAGAACTATACGTCAGTATAACTCTGTGGGTGATTCCGTAATGAGTTTGACGGAATAGTACTTATAGGTTCGAGATGGTGATTTAGAAAGCAAGGGCTATGGTCGTTGACTCTGATGGTGATTCCAAAATGAGTGCAACGAGATAGTGCCTTCGGTTTCGTTCGAACCCGGAACGAACTTGTATGGATCGAATGCTTTCAGCACATCGTCAGTTGGACGATGAGCATTCTAAGATAGATGTGTTCTATAAAGGCAATCGTAGCCTCAAGCCTCATCAACCCAGGAATGGCTAAAACAGGGGAGGTGCAGCAAGGCTTCGTGGGTTGCCCCAACTTGAGAGTGAGATTTACCCTTGTCTAGAGGTCCCTGTCTATTTCGGCTTAGTGTGCGGTTGGTCGCGCCAACTACGGGGTGGTCTTGTTCGGGACTATCCAGTAAGGGATGGTTCCGGCCTTATGTTGCAAGGGAGCGGGCGTACTCCTCGGTACGTTGATCTAGGCCACATATTGTGACGGACGGTACCCCAGTTGCCCTGCCATTGATGGAAACTCATTCTTCCTACGAGACCCTACGGTTTTGATTGTATTACCCACTTTTGTGGCTAGTAGCTGGAATTTAATCATGTAACAATTTCGGCTATTTCTTATTTACTTGAAAACCCTAGACACTATTGAAATATCATTGGATTTCCTATCAAATGTTTTGGTTAGCGTAAGGTAAAAACTTTTCCATTTTTATGTGTGGGAAGTCTTACGTGATACTTTTTTCTTTTCAAAAGTTTTTTCTAAAGTTAAGCAATTATAACCCGTTTACTCACACCAGACCCCTGTCTGACCCGAGTGTTTATTTTCTGTTTTATTAAACTCTTGGGTACTCATATTATGTATGAGTAGTCAAGTGATTCTGGTTTGCTTGACGAATTCTGGAGGAGATATGGAGCAGGAGGCTTCCACGTATAGATATATTATGGTTCCGCTGTGTTTGTTTTGTATCTGCATCTATTGTATTTGATTTTAAAGTTAGACAGATGATTATAACTGTCTAATATGTGTTGTATAAGTTGTTTACTCTGATGTAATATGATACTATGTAATATTTTATGTGATATATTATATTTTATTCGTTCCGCTGTGAGTATCTGATGTTGTTGTGTTTCTTCTTTCTCTTTCTTTTCTTCTTCTATCCCTTTCTTTTTTAATTAGCAATGCGACTTTCTGGTGTTAGGAAGCCGGGTCGTCACAAAAGCATAGCGGATTTCTTTTCCTTTCTTTGTGAAAATAACTGTTTTTAAGTTCTCACACCAGTCTCATGACTGATATTGCTTAATACAACGTGATAGGGGGTTCTCGCTTTGCGTTTGATGGCGAACGGGAGACTCTTACCCCTACATGTCCCTGGCGAAGGGTAGGTTAACCGGGTAGGTAAAGAAGTCAAAAGGCTGGCCGTAAAAGCAAGGGCAGGGTACCATTGTATGCCACGGCGAGGTTGGGATGGTTGAAAAGCCTGCCAGTCGCGGGTGGCCGCTGTCGATGGTTGAAAAGCCTAGATCGTACAAAGTGGTATCAGAGCAATAGGTTAAGCAACAACCTTGGCTCTGGTGGGGATTACTCATTAGAGATAGTGTCAATAGTGCTCTAGAATGAGTTGAGTGCAATAATAGATATGAACGCATATTTGTTAGTGGATATAAAAATTGTTTTATATTGTGTTGATTTATCGGTTGATTGTTTATAGATTCTGGTCGGTGCAGTTTGGCCAACTGTATCGATAAGGGTTTCTAAACTCTTAAACGAGATAAACCTACACGGTATTGTTTTAAAATAGGGTAAATGAAATTATTTTACCCAAATTATTTTCGTATATAAAAGGAAATAATCTTTGTAAATTATTATAGTATATGGTTGCTTGGTTGTTAGGAAGTGATAATATTAAATTATTATCATTGATTATTGAATAAGAAATTGAAAACAAAACCAAAGGTTAAGAAATAAATTTATATACAAATGGGATTTGTAAATATAAATTGTAAATGTGGTTGTAATTTGAAATAGAATTCCAGAGAAATATTTGAAAGGGTTTGAAAAGTTTTGAAATTTGGAAAATTGGAAATTAAATCCCTTTTGAGTTTGGAAATGATTTTCAAGGGTTTTGAAAAATAGTTTTAAAGGGATAAAAGAACTAAACTCTTTTCGGTTGCTGGAAAATAATTCCGATGATGATCGCAACATCGTTGGTGTTCATTTTCGAGTTTCCAAGAGAGGAATTGCTGCCAAAATGTTTTAGATTAAAGTTGTTTGCAAACTGAGTTTGGTTTTGAAAATCCAAAGGATAATTTGAATTGATTTCAAAAATGATTTTGAAAAGATGGAAAGACTCTGGAATCCTATACAAAATATTTATAGAATATAATTGAGTTTGATAACTTAAAATTTTGAAGTTGTTAGAACAGAAATTTAACTTGAAGAAAAGTTAAATTTAAAATAGTTTGATTTTGGAAATAATTGATTTCAAAGGTGATTTTGAAATGTTGAGAAATTGTTTAAAACTTTGGAAGATTTATTAAAAGTGTTTATGAATTGATAACTTATATGATTTGAATTTTGATAGAATGAATTTAACTTAAAGAATTGAGTTAAATTAAAGTGAATATGGAAACAAAATAAGTTAGGAAAGTAAATTTATTAAATGAAATGAAAATAAGTGAGAAAACTCATAGAAGTTTAAAATTGAATTTGGATTGTGTTAAATAAGGTGAAGGAGAAAATAAATATGGAAATGAACAGAAGAGTAAAATTGGAATTGAAACTGAGTATTGAAAACCAATTTGAATTGTGTGAAATAAAATGAATTTGTAAAATTAGTTCGAAGTGAACTAAAGATAATAAAGGTGGAAATAAAATAATGGTTTGAGATAAAATGAACTAGAATTTGTAATGAATTAGTAAATGAAATTAATTTAAAATAGTGATATGAATCAACTGTGAATGAAAGATAGTTGATAATTTTCAACGTTCAGAAGGTAAATTGAATCCAAATAGAATTGAAATTGTAAATTGAATTCAAATGAAATTGAAAATGCAAGAGTGAATGAAAATGGATATATAACTTTAATAGTGAAGAAAAAATGGTATAAGAAATAAGTATTCAAACTTTTGTAATGGAACATGCAAAATGATTTTTGAATGTAGAAACTGGATATGGTTGTTAAATAGCATACATGTGATATAAAGAAAAATGGAATTGGGATTTTGATTTCGAAGGTAAATTTGAATTGCTCGAAAAGGTACGTATTTAAAATTTTAGTATGAAATTTAATGACTTTCTTGTCTAGCCGCTTGGCTTTTCATTTTCTTTTTTTTGAAATTTGGAGGCTCGTTGTGCCATTTTGCAGTCATACGAGCTAGCCGCACAAAGGAGACGCTGGCAAAAAAATTTTAAAAATTTAGGGAGTTAGAAAATTTTGAAAATTTAAAATTTGAATTTAAATTTGAATTGTTGAGAAAATAATATTGTTTGGAAGTTATGAATGAGCTTAGAAAGCTAGTAAAAACGATAGTGTATCTTTGATAAAAAAATTGTTTTGGGCAAGTTGATAAAACTATTTGATTGGGAAAATGATAAACGGGTTAAGGATCATTCTTCTTAGCTAGTAATTTCGGGACGAAATTCTTTTAAGGGCATAAGAATTCGACGACCCAGAATTTTGAACATTCGAAATTGAAATATACAATTGATTTTTAAATATTTGGAAGTTATTTTAACTTGGATTTCAATTATAACTATGAGTTTGGCAATTAAATTATTGAATTTAATTATAGAAATTTGGGTAAAATTTTGAGTCATCATATTTATGCTTATTAAAAATATTTTCAAGGCTTAGAAAATTTATATTGATAATACTGAAGATAATAGAAGCTTCAAAATTGAATTTGAAAATGATTTGTTCAGTTTTGGATTTATTTTGTTTAAATCGATATTTAAAAATAGCCTTCCTAGGCACAGTCTCAGATTTTGACAAAACCAGTTCCATTGGATCCTTAATATTGTATATCATCGTGTTTCAATTTTCGTAGTGTTTGGAGTGATCATTTTGCCTACAGTCAATAAACGTGCTGAAATTTAAATCGAAAATTCGATATCTTAACTGATTCAAAAAGAAATCTTCTCCATACGATCGAATTTAAACTTGGAACATTTTCCATTGCGTTCGGAATAGGGGTTTAACTTTATAAACGCCTAGCGGCATGCCTCGATTGGAGATCAAGATTTTGAGTTGTGGTTATCGAAGCGATTTGAATTTAAATTTAAATTCAAATATAATTAATGTTGTTGCCTTAGAAGATTATGTCAAAACTTTTCATACACGTGTAGGAGTTAAATACGTATTCCCATTTCTCTGCACAATAGCAACACTTGGCAAAGAAATGTTTACACGCGTATACAAAGGAAGAGAAAAAAATTAAAATCAAATGTTCGTCTTCGTTTCTACCTTTTCAAAACAGAACGAACGAAAGAAAAAAATTATTAATGCTGATCGTCTTCGTTCCTCAAATAAAATCAACATCAACGTTCAAAACAAAATTGCTGAGCCTTCATCTTTACATTCTTCGATTCCCTCTCCTCTGTCATTTTCAAATCGCGAGAAGAAAAAAAATTTGAAGCTCAGATCGATTCAATATAAAAAAGAGGGAAATCGCCTCGACCTGTATCGTAGAAAGAGGCTCGATTCAGGAGCTGCGAAAGCTCGCGTTCTGGCGATGAAGGGACTGAGCGGCGCGGCTCGTCGTTTGGCGTGACCTAGACGAAGATGCATCGTGGTGATGTGGGATTTTCGTAACTCGTAGTTCGTAAATCGCAAAGCCGGTGGTCGGCGGGGCGCGCTCGGCATCGTTGCGAAGTTGATTTCTGACCACGTCGAGATGTTCGACCTGGATTATCGATGCGAGTGCGGCGGCGTTCTGGCTCTAGGCTAGGATTGGCTAGGGTTCGAGGCATGGGCAGCAACCAAGTGGAGGCAGTACGGTATCGGTCTCTGATTTAATTTATGTATATGCATATAGGATTGAAGAGAAACATTTTACAGAAAAGAAATATGTATATAAACGTTTTATAGTAAGCTATAGATTAATTACTGTTGTTTTATATAAAACTAAATAAAAAAATAAATACGATTTACTAATTAATTAGCTTATGTAATTGTTTTAGTAAATAGAAAATATTTTGTAAAATGAAAATTAGTTTACATATAATATTTAGTTAATTGAATTTATTTAGATAGTGATTGATTATGTGTTGGATTCAAATAGTTATTAAAAGAAAATTAGGATAAAATTTAATTTAGTTGTTTAAAACCAAATTGTTAGTTTAAATTATATAAATGAATAAATAAAATTTTAAACCAGATTTTAATTTTTTAAAAAATGAAAAGTTTCCTATAGTAAACAGAAAATTTTATATATATGAAATTTTAGTTTATAGTAAAATATAAAAATATTTCTATTTTTAATATCTACATATACATTAAAAAAGAATTTTAATAAAGAAAATTCGGTTTTAATTTAATCTTTAGTTAAAATAAATTTATTGAAAAGGAATTTGTTTAAAATTAAAAGTATTAGTTTAAAGTCAAAATTCTTAGTTAATTAAATTTATTAAAGTAAAATGGGTTTAAGAAATTTAACTATTAGTTAAATTAAATAAATCTATTAAATGGAAATTTATTATCCGATTTATTTCGAATATTAATTGATTGTATAAATTGTTTATACAAGGTCAAAAATTGCAAATAAAACAAGCCGGAATGGAAATGGGTCGCATGCATAGGTAAAAGGTGAGATCTTCTCACTCAATAAGATTTTTCTGATTTAATTTTAAATAGTTAAATTTAAAATGATTGATTGTGTGCTTGGATGATAAATTATCATCTGTTGTATTGGATTAGATCCTATGTGTCGCATAATAGCGGATGATATTCTATTAAACCCATATACCGCGATAATCCACCTCGAAGTGGAATTGGTATTATATATGTATTTGTAGTGATTGATTTCCCGCATTATATAGCGTATGAGACCCTATACGCTGCATAATAGCGGATGATTATTTATAAATCGCATATACTGCAATATTCCACCTCGAAGTGGAATTGGTATTTAACTGTTGTGCTAACATCTATGGATGCAAGAAAACAGGTTGGAGGGATCCAACTGGATTCCTCAAACATTTGATTTTGTTTCAATATTGTGTGTTGATTATTTATAATCTGTCTGTGATTATATTTGTGATTGAATCCGTTGTAGGCTATAATTTAGCCGAATATATTTTTGGTATCGTAGGATAACAGAAATAAATAAAATTGGATTTTTGAAATTCAAGTGGAAAATTTATAATAAATTCATTTAAAGAATTGGGTAAATTTAAAATAAGAAATTTAAATAGATAAATTTTATTTTTGAAAACTTATTGAATAAATTACAAATTGCGGAAAAAAAATTATAAATTGGTTTTAAGTAATACTGTTTATTAGTTGAAAATTTTATTCGGATTTTAAATAATTTGAAAGAGATAAAGGAATTTATTTTAAAAGAAAATAAATTTAGAAATCAAATTTAAAAATTGATTTGGTGTCTGAAATAAATTTTTGGAAATCAATTTGAAATTTAATTTGGTGTTCGAAAGTGAATATTTGGAAAATGAATTGAAAATCGTATATCAGTGGATATTTGGAAATTTAAATTCAAAATGGGAATTTTATAAAGGAAAGGGAATTTTGTTTTAAAAATAAATGTTGTTTATTTTAAAACAAAAGTGGAAAGAAATTTAGAAATTTGGAATGTAAATTAAAATAAATCGAGAAGATTTACTAATTGATTTACTAATTGATTTAAATAGACCTTTTGAATTGGAAAGAGAATTCTTCCCTGGAAAGCCGAGTATCTAACGAACCTGAGTTGACCTTCGAAAATCGGCACCGGATACAACACTAGTATTCAAATGCCGCAGATCCAAATGTCGAATCTGGTTCGCCGGAGCTTATAACACATCAAGTATAACAACACAGTGGAAGAAAAGAAATGAATATCATTGATATATAACATTCGATACAACAATGATACAATATGAATCAATATCAGAGACACAAGATAACAATGCTACAGCGGAAATAACAATATGATATAGCAGCGGAAAACAAAAACTCCAAACAACAACAGCAACTCTAACTCTAAAGCACCAATCCAGAAATAGCTCGAACCACCATCACGTTGCACCAAGCTCAGCAAGGTCAGTCATCGAAGACTTCAATATCCAAAGTCTTCAAAGAATACCAAAGAGAAAGCTGAAAGCTATCGAATTGATATCTATATCTGCTATCTGAAAAACCCAACTCTAGACTGCCCGTGTGGAAAATAGTGGGCACCCAGAGTTTAGGAAAGGAACAATAAACTCCGGGTCAGTCATGGGACTGGCATGAGCAAACAAAATGGTTTTTTTGTTTTTTTATAAAAGCAGTTTATTCTTATCAAAAGCAAACAAAAGAATTTGAAAGAAAATTCGCAATGCTTTTTGAAAATGAAACTGTCATAAGGCCTCCCACCACACACACAATGCAAACGCAGACTTGGAGGATATTTTTCCTTATGACAGTCAAAAATGCTTGATACGAGAAAACACTTTTAAATATTATTATTTTTAGTGCATAATGGAAAATATTTCGAAAGTATAATATTAATCTTAGCCAGCATACGTACCATTATAGTATGCCTACTATAGCTACCATATTAGACGGCAGGTTCTACAACTAAAACCGTAAAGGGCTCGTATTGAATGATTGGATTTCCAACAAATGGTCGGGCAAAGGAACTTCCCATACAAAAAAATGGAACGCCTGTGGAGGGACTTCCCCGGACCCTAACTAGATCTCTGCTACACAAGGTCGGGTTACCTTTGCAACTAGGTAACTACTGACACGAGTATGCCACCTCCCGGTCATTACCAACCTTTACCCGAAGCGCTTCACAACCGACAACCACAAAGCAATAAGTTTGCAGCAACCACAAAGTAAGTATCTGGGCTCCATACCATAATACCACTTATAATCCAGAAGGAAATGGACATACCCTCAGGGGGCGCTACCCCCAAATGACCTTACTGCCAGATTCCTGTTTCGACCATAACCGGGTTGTGAGGTTTGACGAAGTCTCGTCCACAAAGCTACGCTTTTTCACAAAGCCATGCTTCGATCAACAAATGATCAGCAGCACTTCGTATGCCACATTACAAAACTAGGAACGTATCGCTGGTAACCATCAACTACATAACCTCTGAGCTCTTACGTCTCAGAGAAGGGTGTTAAGCTAAGAGAATAGATCTCCGCCACCAAACAGATATGTATTTGATAGAAACCGGTTTCACATCTCAACGTGTAATGTCAGACACACATCCGTACGAGTCTGTTCCGGGTTCGAACAGAACCGAAGGCACTTCCGAAGAAGCCTTCGCAATCCGGATAATTTATAATCACGTCCGGATTTCCCATCACAATGGGTGCTCAAATCTCTATACCGGGGCCATTCGGTGCAGAGACATCGACAGGTCATCTTTTCGCTTTTGAAAGTATCCGGTCTTCACCACCGGTGTTCAAATGCTATCCATGTCGTCGTATCATTATTCGAAATGGGTTATATGACACAAGGTCCTCTCTCGGCTAAACCGAATAATGAGCGCAATATTTAAAAACATATGGATAATGGGATTTCAGTTAAGTCACAACTTTAAAACCCAAAACTTTTCGTTCAAATGGTTTAAACAAATTACCATTTACAAATCTTTTAAACAAAAACATTTTCTTCCAGAAACCTTTCAATGGTTTTAAACAATTTCCACACTTATATCTTTTAAACAAAATATTTATCTTAAAAATCCCCTTTCAATTTAAATGAGGATCACCAATCTTTAACAAAGATCTATTCATTGCCTTTCAAAACAATTCCATTTCAAGTTGGATTAACTCATCCAGTCTTTGAATTAAAGACTTATTTCATAGCTTTCAAAACCATTTCCAAAAATTCATTCATAACTTTCAAAACAATTCCCGTTACCAAATCTTTTATATATAAAAGATACACTATTAGAATCCTTTTCAATTCCAAAATAAGGCTTATCAATCTTTAAATCAAAGGTTTAATAGTTTTAAAAATCATTTCCAGTTCATTGAATTCCATTTTCAAATATTGAATTCAAACTCAAATCAAAATATTTCAAATTTCGAACTAAATCAAATTATTTAAAATAACTTTTATCTTCAAAAACTCCTTTTCAAATTTAACCCAATTTCATTTCCAAAATCATTTGGATTCAAAATTCAAACTTTAAACCATTTCAAAATATTAAATTCAAATATCTGTGACTTAACCGATTTCCTCGTGAAATCCATATTTGTGTGTGTATAGTGTGGTCCAGGGGTTTACACAATAGTGCAACAATGATCATCACATCATAGATTCAATCATATCGATAAGCGGTATAACTCATAACGCTTATCTTCATTCACAGATCTATAGATAAAATAAATTTATCAATCATAAGGATTCATTAATATGATTCGATGTGGGTTTCGGATAACTAACTGAAATCCGAATCCCTGTCGCATCGAAATTCAAATGTCATTTACGGGTCAAGTGTTTGCATTGTCATATAACAATATATTCATCACAAATAGCAACTCAGCATAAAGCATTGCAAAGCATCACATCACATATCAAATATATTAATCTGTCACATAGCATTCAATAGCAATCAAACATCACAATTAAGATGAATAATTTGGGTGGTTTTTAAATTTATCAACCACATAATTACTTTCATTAGCAATTAATTATCATTAACTACAATTGATTAAGTCTTAATTACCTTTATTAATTAATCATTTCTAAATTAATTATCTAAATTAATTAACCCTTAATTGTAATTAATGAAATCTTAATTATTTATTCCTTAATTAATTACTTTAACTAATAAACCCCTAATTGTTAATTAAATCTTAATAATAATTAGTTGGCCTTAATAGATAAATTAATAGATTTATTATTCCTTAATTTATTTATTAGTCCTAAATTAAATATGATTTCTTAATCACTTTGAGTTAAGTAACCTTTAATTATCTTCTCTTAATTACTTTCACTAAGTAATTACTATTTTTATTAAATCATTCATTAATTATTTGATTAATTTACTTGAATTTCTACTTAATTTACTTTAATTACTTACATTAAGTAATTTACTTCAAGTAATCAGTCTTTTTAACAAATAAAATCAATTAACCATTAAAACATTAATTATTTAACCCAAAAAGTAAAGTTTATTAATCATTTAAAACATTCTAATATTATTAAGTTAAAATAACTTTCCAAAATAAACATTGTATTTATTTTAAATAATTTTTTTAAAACTTGGTAATTTAAAACAAATTTATCTTTTAACTAATTTAAAACTGGTTAACATTAAATTTTTAACCAAAAATCGAAATTGGTTTAACCTAAATTATTTTCAAAGTGAACTTGATTTCTCTTTTTTTTTTAAAAACTGAAACAGCTCCTGCCCCCAAACCAATAACCCGAGCTAAACCCTGAAAAAAATTCGTGCCTTGCTTTGAGTTTTCAAACCAATTAACCCGATAGCCCCAATAGTCCAACCTAAAAAAATTTCAAAGTAATTTTACTCTCGCGCCAATTCCTACTTCGAGTTAAACACGAGTTAACACGTAAGCTTTTCCGAGGCACGCTTCGAGTTCGACCCTGATAAACGTCGTCTTCCCTAATCCTTAAACAACGTAGATACACAATGTCTCGCGTGCATATGCACAATCCAAATGGAGCGGCTCTGGCCATCACTACTAGCGTCGACAACCATCCTCGCACCCCATTCCAACCACCCAATCATCGGTTCAAGCGTGAAATCGAGCTTTCTAGCTCAACTGGAACCAACTGCTTCGACCCAAAACCCCAACGAGTTTCAAAAATTCACCTCACGCCGTCAACCACGTCCACGGCCGACCCAGCCACCACAACCAAAGCTTCTCAGATGACCCCCAAATAATTCCCCCTGTTGCGATTCCCTCCGATTATCCCACGTTGCCACACGAGCAGGATGAACAGCTCGACCCAATTTGGGTTCTTAAACCCTAAAACCTCATCGACTAACCTTCATGAGCATTAAAAAAATCATTACCTATTTTTCCAGTATACTCCATTACTTAAACTACCTCCAACATCAACCCCAAGGCTCGATTTCCCATTGATCATTTGGAATTGACGAAAACATGATTCAGTTCAAAACCCAAATTCCACATTCAATACCAAATTAAAAACTTAACTTTATTTACTAAAATTCATCGTTTTAAATTTCGATTCCATATGCATGATCAAATTTGGGAGTCCGGATTATCAATTTTCATGTTTTGATCCATTTTTTACTGTATATACATACTTCCAGTTGTCTCATTTATTTTTAATACTTGAAAATATTTTTAAAACCTAAATATTGATTAAGCAATCATATTTTGTTTAGATCCTAAGGCTTAACAAAGATTGGAGGAAGATAATTTAATTTTCTCTTCCTTTTTAAGTTTTAAATTTTAAAACCTATACAAAGAACAGGGGTTTACTTCCCTGTTTTCAAACATGCACATCATAATTTATACAGAGGCATATTCACACTCATGCTACCCTATTTCACAAAGAACATCAATATTGATTATATGCAGATAAAATGTGTGTGGGTTTAATAGTTGCTCACAGTCATGATTGAAGAACAAAGCCTGGGGATGAAGTGATCTAGAACTGGAATTTTTATTCTTTAATCTTTTTGAAGCTTAGATCTTTGAGTTGATTTGTTTTCAGATTGAAAACTTTTGCATTCAATCCTTTTTGAATAGATCTTGTTTTAAATCTGAAATTTTGCTTGCTATCTTCATTGCTCACTTGAAATAGATGAAGAAAGATAGAGATTGGAATTGAAACAGAGAAGCAAAATACTTTACTTTGATTACCTCAAGAATTTCATAGTGCAAGCAGGCAGATTGAAGAATTGTAGGCTAAAGATTTGAAAGATGAACTTGCATGCTGATTTTCCAAAATTCAGTTTGGTTTTGATTTTCTTTTTAATCTTGATGCTGCTCCAAGAACAGATTGAAGCTTTAAATTTGCTTCAGGTTGATTCATATTTGTTTTGACCTGATTTTTGAATATGAATTGATCTTGCATGATTCAATTCTAGTTTTTAGTTTTGCTTCAAGTTGAAACTGAACACTTTGTTTAAGGTTTTCTTTTTGTTTTAAATTCTCGGTTTTGATTAAATGAAGATGTTGAAGTTTTGAAAAGAAAACAAAACATCTTGCCACTTGTAAAAATTCGTGAACACTTGTAAACACATAGCTTAAAAACTTTTACACTCGTTAATGCATGTTTTTAAAATAACACCACTTGTTAAAATAATAAATTTTGTGTTTAAACCCTTATCTCAATTAATTAAAAATTTATTTACAAATTTTGTTTTTAAACCTTGTCTTGATTTTGTTTTAGAATTTTTTATCTTAAACTCTTTTCATTTTCATATTTTTGATTAAATTTATCTCTTATGTTTCATAACTTAACATATGTATTACATTTTTAAATTATAAATATACAACTATATTTATATGTTCCAATGTTTTTAAATCTTTTTATCAAATCTAATTTTACATCTTAAATTCAAATTCAAATTTTAATATAAATTCAATTTATACTTATAAATGAATAAATAATGAAATACCTTTTTATAAATATATCTTTATATTCCTTTTATCGTTTATTTCTCTTAAATTCAAAATCAAATTCTATTTATAATCCATTTGATTTCAAATCAATTAATTTTATTTACAATCTTTTGATATATTTATTCATTCAAATTTTCAAATTAATTAAATTCCAATATATTAACATTTGAATTTCAAATTCACTTTTTCAAATTATATTTAAAATTAGCATCTATAAACAACTAATATTTTATAAACAACTAATATTTATTTTGAAAAACTCTATTAAATTCACAAATTAATTTCAAAAATTAATTCAATTATCAAATTAGACTGGGCTAAAATCCGGGAATGTTACAGAGTATATTTTTAAAGTAGCTTTTGAAGTATAAATTAAAAGTTCTAGAATTCGATTTGAAAGAATATTGTTGGAGAAATTATTTTTGGGAATTGTTTTAAATCTTTAAAGTAAAGATTTATTTAATTAATTAAAGAAGGGATTATTTTAAAGATCAAATTGATGTTTAATTAAGAAAATAGCTATTTATATATTTATACTCTATCTACTAATTTTATTTTAAAGTTAGTTTGGACTTGAAGTATTATATGAGGTATTGGTATGATATTTTCATATCTTATATTTGAATAAGTATTTAGAAATAGTTTTATTCTAAATGTTTCCAAGTATATATATTTTTGGATAAGTGATTTAAATTATTTTAAAGTATTTGAACTTGGCAAATTTTCAGTGGAATTAAATAAATATTTGGAAATTTATTCCACATGAGAATTTTGATTTGAAATTTGTTTTCAAAGGATTAAACTGTGAAAAGTGATTTGAAATTTGTTTTCAAAACGATTGAAAGGTGAAAAGTGATTTGAAATTTGTTTTCAAATGGTTGAAGTGTTAAAATTATATCTTGCAAAGATATTTTGAAAATAAATAATTGAGGGAAAATTATTTAAAATTTGGTGATTGTTGTGAATTTTGATAATAGTTAAATAACCAACTATCAATATTGGCTTTTAGATGGTGTTTGAATTTCGATAAGACCGGGGGTCGGATTCCAAATGGATATTCGAAAACCACATCGAATCTTTGTGTTGGATCTTTTATTTAAAAGATCGAAGTGGAAATTTGTTGTGAATTGCTGGAATCTGAATGTAACACTATTTTCTAAAATAAGCGCTCGTTATTCGAATTAGCCGGGAGAGGACTTCGTGTCGTAAAACCCATTCCGATTAATGATACGATGAAATAGGATTGCATTTGAAGATGGTTTTCAAGACCAAGTATTTTCGGAAACGAAAGGATTACTTGTCGAATGTCTCTACACCGGGTTGCTCTGGTATAGAGATTTTATCACCCTTTGTGATGGGGATTCTGGACGTGATTAGTGAATATTCGAATTTGCAAGGGCTTCTTTGAAGTGCCTTCAATTCCGTTCGATCCCAGAGTGGACTTGTATGGATGTGTGTTTGACGTTTACACATTGAGATGTAAAACTGGTTTCTATCAAATATATTTCTGTTGGTGGCGGAGAATTTATTCTCTTAGCTTAAAACCCTTCTCTGAGACGTATGAGCTCAGAGGTTATGTAGATGATGGTTACTAGTGATACACTCCCAATTTGGTAATGTGGCATACAAAGTGGTGCTGATTATTTGTTGATCAAAGCATGGCTTTGTGAAAAAGTGAGCTTTGTGGACGAGACTTCGTCGGAACTCACACCTCAGAAATAGTCAAAACTGGAAGGATGCGGCAAGGTTATTTGGGAGTAGCGCCACCTGAGGGTATGTCATTTCCTTATGGAAAAGGGTTGTATCATGGTATGGATCCCAGACATTTAACCAATGTGGTTGCTACAAATTTATTATACTTTATGGTTGTTGCTTTGTGGCTGAGGATCTTTGGATAAAGGTCGCAAACGACCGGGGGATGGCATACTCATGCAGTAGTTACCTAGTTACAGAGGTAACCTGGCCTTGTGTTGGCAGAGAGCTGGTTAAGTTCTCGAGATGTCCCTCCAGAGGCGTACCCATGTGGCAATAGGAAGTTTCTTAGCCTGACCATTTGTTGGAAATCCAAAAAAACTATACGAGCCCTTTACGATTGCGATTGTATAACCTGCCTCCTCAAGAGGTAGCTATAGGAGGACTAATATAATGGTACCTATGCTGGCTAAGATTAATATTATACCTTTGAAAGGTTTTCTGCACTATGCACAAATAATAATATTATCAAAAAGGATTTTGCGTATCAAGTATGTTTGACTATCATAAGGAGAAATCTCCTCCAATTGTGCGTTTGCATTGTGTGTGTGCAGGGAGGCCTTATGGTAGTTTCATTTTCCAAAAGCATAGCGGATTTCTTTTCCTTTCTTTATGAAAATAACTATTTTTAAGATCTCACACCAATTCCATGACTAACCTGGAGTTTATTGTTCCCTTTCTAAACTCTGGGTACCATAATTTTCCACATAGGTAGCCTAGAGTCTGGTTATCAGTTATTCGGAAGCGAAGTCAAGAAGCTACTGTGGAGATCAGAAGACAAGCTGGATGGCGAGACGTATCATTATATTATGTATTATCCACTGCGTTGGGATTGTTACAAGTCAGTTTTAATATGGATTAGTTGCTGTAAATGCCTAGTGTTGAATGGTGTCATTGTAAACTCTGATGTTGTATTGAAATAACAGATATGGTTCTTTGTTTTAAAGATTATTCATGTATCTATTATATGTTGCTCCGCTGCGAAATGTGAGATTCTATTAGTGTTTCTGTTTCATCTTCTATCTTCTTCTTCTTTAACCCTAACGGTTCGGTTTTTCGACATTCGATTGTGCGGCATTTGATAAGTGGTCGTATTAATGTCGACTTTCGGACATTGAAAAATCGGGTCGTTTCATCATTTCAACCCGCAATCCCGAGAAAAATTCAAAATCCATAAAATTGCTCGAATTTATCATTTCAACCAATAACGATTTTTCCTAATCTATAAGATCGTTCAGGTATATATCATTTCAACCCATAGTGATTTCCCTTACGGTAACCAAGGGAACTTACAGTGTGATACGAACATATAAAATAAATATAATATCCAATCATCTAAATGTCAATAGTTAAACATCCATCATGATCATTATTGGAATCAACCAATAAATCATAATAAATAAACTAGTTATCATTATCAAGTATTTAACTGGTAATTAAATGTCAATATTAATTTAGATGGCAATTAAATTCAATATAAATTCAAATTAAATTTTAATGACAATTTAAAATACCAAACAGTAATTTATATATTTTTAAACTCATTATAAATTTAATTTAATTAACATAAGACAATTTAGTATTCGTGAGTGGGTTAAATCACTTACCTTTGATTTGTCGTCGATTTAAAAATCCAAATTTAGCCCAAAGTTTAATAGTCTTAGAATGTAGCTAAACTAATTCCATAATGTTCGAAATTTTGATACCATCGCAACAGAGAAAACCGCATCCAAATCGAGCTCGTATGAAAAGTTACGCGGGTTAGAACGATTGAGTTTTAAATTTTAAATTGAATTAAAATAAGGGCATAATAGTAAATACTATCACCTTCTAACCTTAGCTCCACGTTTTAGTCCACGAACCACAGCATGAGCCGCCTCAACATTGACCATGTACGCACGCAACCACGACAATCATCACGACGATCAAGTCGTGCCACCAAGTCACCCACCTCCACCCGCCCCTATGGCCTACGTACGGCCACCCAAAACCTACCAGAGGTGGTGCTCCATCGTGCCTCTTCTTTATCAAATTCCGACGAACTAGCGCACTGTTACGGCAAACGAACCACATGGATGAGCGCTGCTCGTCGATCTCTACAACACTGTATCCTCCGAATGGTCGATTAGTCGACGATCCACCATTGGATCGAAAACCCTAGAAATGGACAACTGAGAAAGAGCATCAATTTTTAGCCAAACTGTGACTTGATTACAAAAATGAAATGTGGCAATAGATTGCACTCATCAAGTGCTTTCCAATGATATATAATTTGCTATGATTGAAGGAGTTTGAATATTTTTGGAATTTGATTTTGAAATTGAATTGGAATTTAGGGTTTTGATGTTTTGTCATTTTAGAAGAAGGAATACATGAGGAATTGAAAAGTATGTACAGTATATTGGAAAGGCTGCTAGGGTTTTCAAGAAAAATCTATTTGTAAAGATTGATGGATAAGGATGAATGGTACCGATTGAATTAGTCGAAACGATTACGTGAACCCGAAAAGCCCGTTCCGTTTTCAAAACGAAAATGGGTCATCCAATATATCAAAATATAGGTTTTCGATATTTTTTAAAGTCAATGGAACTAGTTTCAAGCCCCAATTCCATTGTAGACAGAAGTTAGCTTTTAAAAACAAATTATATTCAATTAAATTCTATTAACCGATTTCTACGTGTTTCGAGCTCGCACGATCAAATGATAAGTCAGATCGTTACGAAACTTGAAATCCTGTAATAATTCACTGTTACGGTTCCGATGAAACTGGTTTCGTCGAGATCTGAGACAGTAGCCAAAATGGCTATTTTATATTAATTAAATAAATTATTATTACATTAATTTAATCACTTTCAAATTTTAAATTTAAAAGTTAACAATTTAACATTCTTGATTACAAAGAAAGTAATAATCTATCAAAATAAATTTTCCATGTTAAATTCACTATTAAAATATTTCACTAAATTCATTGTTCAATTACAGTGTAATAAAACCCTAGTTAATTTTATTTTAAATCCAAATAAATTCTTTTATTTTGATTTCCACTCTTATTATTAAATCAACTATCACCTTATGGATATAACTAACATTGGTTTATATCTTATTACAATCATATTTTACATTTATTATTTTTTTACCATATAAATTATAATATTTCAATTGCATTAATTCCATTAATTACCAAATTAACTTCACAATTATTTAAGTTGATTGAATTTACATTAAAATACTAGTCAACAACATTAAAACAACGTTATTAAATCATATTCTAATTATTCTTCCATTCATTAATCTTAAATTTTAATTTCTGACAATATTAAATTGAATAATCATAATAATTTAATATTTTTAGTTATCAAAAATTACGGGTCGTTACAAGGAAACATGGGTTAGGAGTTGTATGTGAAAAACTGATAAGGAGTTATGTAACGATGGTATTTCGTGCATTTGCATCCACACGTGTCGGACTTGAATTGCACAAAACATCAAATTGTTAATTTTTATATTTGGCAAAACTCAGCATATACAGTAAATAAATAAATCAATGAATCACAAACACAGAGTATTGCAATAATAAGCAGCGGAATAGATAAATAGTAGTTCATGAAGCTACTATATAAACATCAGAGTTAGAACTAAAATATAGCAGAATATCTCAAATACAATGAAGTCTCAAATACAACCAAATGACATCTCTAAACAAATCAACTAGAAAAGATGGAAGCTGAATCGATAGTTGGATCTCCAAGCGAAGCTCCAAACTTCAAAGGTGAGTCTCAAATTGTGTATCACTCAGTCTGACCTAAGCGTAAAGCAAAACACAAAACACTCGATTCAGTATTAACATTCTTATATCAATAAATCCAACTCAAGTGAAATATCAACTGAAATACAAGTAACTTAAAGGATGTTTGGGATGACCATCCTCTAAGGATCCGAGGAACTTTCTACTATGTAGTAATATATGCTATTACAATATGGCTATAATAAAGTAAAAGATATTAAAATAGCATTCAGACGTTATCCATATCCCCCTTAACACATTTTATATATTCCCATAGTCTATAATGATGGCGTAAGCTCCTCCGTAAACTGGAGGTTTACCCAGAGACACAACATAGGTACGGTACAAAACAAACTCGAAGAAGGCGCGATAGGGCATGCGACACGGCACTCGAGGCAATGCGAGGTAAATATACCATTTGTGGATCGGACTAGTGGTAATGCATAGTAGCTACTACCACCCACCTCGTGACACACTCCCAAATCAAAAGGGTGCACCCAATCAATCACAAAAGCAATAGAATGGTATCGAAGAAATGTGCCCGATCGGAGGAATGACCTCACTTGGCCCGGCGTGGCTCCTGTTTTAGCCGCATTAAGCTGACTCATTGGAGTCGGGGCTACGTAAATACAATATAGAATCGTCACCAAACCATCCTACTTCATTCTGGACTCCACCACGTGCACAGTTGTTCAAGTGATTTTCGATGTTGGCAGAGAGTATGACAACTTCCAATCTCGGTCTCTTTAACAACCAAACGTTATTATAACACCACGGTCATTTCAAAATATTTTATACTTCAAAACCAAAATATCATCGCTATTTCAAAACTATATCAATACAATATCATTTCCATTTCAAAATCAAATACGATATCATTTCCATTTCAAATATATCAATTTCCAAAATCATAGCACTTTCAAAGTTGTAACAGTTTCGGAACCAAACACTTTAAATTATAACACTTCCAAAACATAATACTTTGAAATTCATAACTTTGAAAACATAACTTCCACCACTTAAACAGCTTAGATATTAAAATAGTATATATAATAAAATAGTTTATATAAAAGAGTTATAAGTTATAATAGTTTATATTAAAATAGTTAGTATATTAAAATAGTTTATATTAAAAATGATTTATATTAAAATAATTTGTATTAAAATAATTTATAAAGTAAAATATAAAATAGTGTTAAATATAATTTTAAAAAAATACTTTATATAATAAAATAGTTTCCTCAAATTTCACAAATTGATTTCAAATCAACTCGAATTCCAAAAATTCAAATTTAATCAAATCTCAAATCATCAATTTTAATTTATTTGAGTTTCTCAATAAACCATTTCAAATTATATCGATTTCAAATACAGATTTTTAACCATAAAATAAACCATTTCAATTTCAATATATTCAAAGCTTAAATACTCTAACATTCTCAAAACTAAATTTGGAAATTTCATATATATCAAAATTTAACTTCGTTAATATTTTGTTTGAAATGTTTACTTAATAAATCAAATATCATCTTATATAAAACCCCAAATTACAAATAAACTAAATATTTTCTTCAATTTATCTAAACTTGAAATATTCATTTAATTACCTTAAACCAAAAATCAAGTTATAAAATTATATCCTTTAAAATCTCAGTTTCAATAAGTTTCAAATCGATTTAACTGAATAAAATTCTTAATTAAATATAGTTTCAAATAAATTCAAATTTATCTTCCCAACCTTACTTATAAAAATCATTATAGATCTATCTTCAATATAATTTCAAAACTAATTATAACCTTAAAAAATTTCAAACATATAAATAAAAAAATATAAATTTTAAACCCTTATAAATTAACATATATATATAATATCTTAAAATCAATATTTATTAAAACCAAAATATTCATTTCAAACCTTGCAAATCATTTTTAAAATATATATATACGCACACCAATGGTGTCTGTATATAATTTTTTATCCTATGGTCCAGTGATACGGATATTTATCATTTCAATCCGCAATTTAAAATATTTACGGGTACATATCATTTCAACCCACAATCCAAAATTCAATTCAATGAAAATCGCTTGGGTTTATCATTTCAACCCATACTGATTTTTCCCTATTCTACAGATCGTTTGGGTATGTATCAATTCAACTCATAGAGAATTCTATACTAACAGAGAACTTGCAGAGTGATAAAAGATATGGTAATAATAACAGGCATATATCATCAAAAACAATATAATATAAACAACGGGATATGGTGCCATATCCTGCATGTGAACAATTATATACAAATGCATATATAACAATTTAATTAACTAATAGCAGCTTATTTCAATTGTCGTTTCAATTGAATTCAAATTAATAAATATAAGAACGTTAATCGTGAGTGATTGCTCACCTTCGGAGTCTAGAGAAACTTGACGATAGAATGAGTTACGAATCCAAGCACGAATTCCGAAACAAAGCTAAATTGGCACGAATTTGACGGATAAGCTGATAATACGAATAGACAAAATAAATCAGAACTGGGTCGATGAAGATGATTGGTATAATGAAATTATATATAACTATATATCATATTCTATATTTCAAACAGATAAAATATCTATATATATTTGAAAAACCAAAAACACATATATTGTGCACTGCACTATATATACAAACTGACGTAAAGTGTAGATATGACTAATATATATACCTATATTACTAACATATATGAGATAAAACTTATATATATATATTTATATATACCGGTGTAGACATTTTTTTTACAACTAACATATTGTATTATTCTTGTAAACAACAAAATTACCTGACCTCACGCGCACACACGCATATAACCAACAGATTTTATATACCCTTTATATAACTTATACATCATAACCACTTCCATAAACTTAGGTACTCAGATCTCATTACTATCTGTAGATAACATATCCTATACCTTATAAAACATATAGTGTGTATATATACACTTTTCCCATAGACAACTCACACAATAATATATATATATATATATATATATATATATATATATATATATATATCTTAAAACCCAACATTCTTTCGCAACGTGTGTGTGTATATGCATCATATTTAAATCAATACTTTATAAATATATATATATATATATATTCTTAAAAAATCAGTATTTAGTTTAACGCCTATTAAAAATTCCATATATTTTCTGAATTTAAAACGATACTTAAAAACTGTACTTTAGAACAATTACCTATATATGTAACGTATACACTAGGTTTAGTTGGACAAAACAAATTTCACCCTGAAATGCATATCGATATATGCAGCATATAATATATATATCTAGGTATATATTTAGACATACGACAACAACAGGAAAAACAACACACACATATATAAATATATATGAGGTAGATATACCTATATATGCAAGGGCTACATGGTGATACGGCGAGGCAGAGATGGACAGAGAAAGGCAGCCTGCTGCGTGGTAATGGACAGAGGACCGAGCAAAGGCTGGTGAGGCGGCGTGTGCGGGGAAGTGGAGGCACGTGTGGAGAGGAAGAGGCCGGAGTGTTTGGTAATGACTACATGGTTTGGGAAGTTGCTCATGTTGCGCGTTTCATTTTATATATATTTTTCCATGGAAGGCAAGGCGGCTACAAATGGAGGGGCTAAGGCCTGGATCGGGTGGAGGAGCAAGCACGGAATAATGGAAAGCGGGAAAAAATGTAAGGGGAGAGGAGCAAAGATCTCGGACATGAAAAGAATTCAAAAGGAGAAAGCAGGTAATGGAGGAGAAACAAAAATGAATAGGCAGAAGACAAAGCTTTATATATAATATAATATTCTCAGTTGAAATCGAATAAGGAAAATATATAAATGAAATAAAAATAACTGTAACGTTCAAGTCCCTTGTTTCGGTGAAGACTATTAGAGCAATTAATTGTTTGCTTGTGTTGCACAGTAAATATTTGAAAATCAAGGAAAAGGTCTAAAGTCACATTTTGGTACCGCTACGGTGAACTATTTTATCGTTACCGTTGCATACCGGACCTCAAAATACAGAAATGGATATACTATGGAGATCAGCACCCAAGGCAAACAGAATGGTACATAGATGTTGGTGGTACGATCGAATTATAAAAATTCGAATTTCTGCTACCCGAAGTGCTGCTAAAATGCCAAAAATAAGATAAATGGAGCAATAGCAGTCAAAATTGGAAGAAATGAAACATGATATCTCACTCAGAAGAGAATTTACAAATTTGTTGTACAAAAATATTCAGGTTTGAAAAATATTTTATTACCATCAAGTATTAACTGATTTAAATTGAAATAGAATTACACAAGAAAGTAAACTTCAATATTATCAGATGAAAATTTACCATTTGCTATGTTACATAAGAAAGTAAACGTTATTATAAAAGTTTAAATGAAATTTCAGTTAATTACGTTATAAACTATTAAAAGTTTTCCGGGTTGTTACACTCTCCCTCACTCAAAACTTTTCATCACTAAAAAGGAAGAAGGTAGAAGAATAGAACAACCAGAAAGAAAAATAGATTTGAAATATAAAATAAAACAGTTCATTTAAACCATATAAGCTACCTTTTAAAAATCGGTTTATATTTAACTAGTTAATTTCAACTCATTTTATTTAAACCAATTAAATTATTGTTTTCATATTTAATTGATTTCAATTCCCTATAATTTCATTTAATTGATTTGTTTTCAGTTTTTAACATTTATTGTAAAAAAATTCATAACAAAATTTGTTTTATTTTACTCTTCTATTAAATCTATTCGATCAACCACAGTTAATTCCATCTCAATATTCAGTTTCAACTATTAAAACCATATAGACTTCAATCAATATTCAATAATTTAGTTCAATCCATTTTATTCAACTAATAAATAATCATTCAATTTAAAATTGATTTTCTTCCATTTTATCAACATTTCTTTCAAACAAGTTCATTTTTTTTTAAATTGACTCGTTTATTTTATCCATTTATCTTCAGCTAAGTCGATTCCATAAAAATTCAAGTTCATCATTCCTAAGTTCATATTTACTTGCTTAACTAGCATTCTTCTTTATTTACTAAATTTATTTCGCTTAATATATATTTTGCAATATATATTACATGTATAAACATTTATTACAACCATTTATTATTCACCAAATTAATTCTCTTTTATTTATTCAATTTACTATCCAAATTATTATTTGTACATTTCCTTAACAAAATACAATTTTTCCTATTACTTATATCCTAGTGTATCTTATCTAATTACATTCTAATTACATTTAAACTTTTCTAGTTAAGTTATATTAATGTTTCAGAGTGTAATTAAACATTATACAAATTTTCCTTTCATTTACAACATTCATATTTAACCAGATTTTGGTTTGAACAATTTATTACTTAAGTTTTCTTCTTTTATAACAATAAATTATATCCTAAAATTTTAACCTTTTGAATATTTTAAGCAAGTTAATATATTAGAATGCAATTTAGTATTATACAAATAAGTTTACGATTCATTTTCAACTATTACAAGTTGGTTAAATTTTATCTTTTCGAATATTCCAATTATTCAAAAATTTCACTTTTATTTCAGTAATTGAAACTATTTCTTAATATAGAACTCAAGATTCAAATTTTCGGTTTCACTTCAAACTATTTTGAAATAATTATATATATATATATATATACATTTTATAAATAAATTTATACACAAGAAATTTTAAATCAAATCCATTTTCTTTTTGCAGGACAAAAGTGTAGCAAAGCTACTAAGGGGCTTCTCCACTTCGAGACTCGAAAATGAATGTCGATGATGCGGTCGTCATCACCGAAATTATTTTCTAGCGACAAAAGAAGAAAGTACTGATTTTAAAATTCTTAAAAACCAATTTCCATTCGATAATACTTTCAAATGATATATTTTTCCAAACTTTGAAAACTAAATTTGAGAAGCACCGAAAATTTATTTCTCAAATTCTTAATTCAAATTCATTTCATTTATAAACCAAGCTTATAAACTATAATTATAAAATTTTCATTTTCTTATAATTTACAACAAGATTTAATAACTTAAGAAATGTTGAACAATAAATGATAATCTAGTATTATCATCTCTAATAACCAATTTAATTAACTATTCAATTTCAACAAATTATACTTTTATATATAAAATATAACCGTAAATAAAATTATTTCATTTACAAATTCTAAAAACAATGTTATGTCAGCTTGCTCTTTTCAAGTGTTTTGGAATCTTTATCGATAACGTTGATCAGATGAATCGATCGAAACCAAAATTCAAACTTAACAACTCAAACAACTTAATATAAAACATTTTTATTTTAATCACAAATACACTCCCTTACTCGATGATATAAGAATGGATTTCAAAACAAAGATAGAGATTCAATTTAGAGGAACCTTAATCAAAATAATTCTAATCAAAAGAGATTGGCTCGAAAAGTAGATAAGATCATCAAACAAAATAGAAGGATTTATAGACTTACATAAATCTCGGGCAACCTTAACCAGGTCAACCATGACTTCACAAACAAGATTGATGCAAGAGATAGAATTCGAGCATAGCAAGAGATAGCAGTATCTTAAACCGAGGATACAAAAATCTTTGGTGAATCAATGTTTGTTGTAAAGGAGTTTCACCCCTTTACAAATCATTTAATGGAGCTATGAGATGCTCCAGAATCAAGAAAACATGACTAGGGAGAGACAAGAATGGATTTTAGAATAAAGGCAGGGTTCCATAGTTTGAAAGAAATCCAAATCAAAGAGGAAGGAATTCAAGCTTGAACGAAAGCGATTCAGTAATTAAATTTACTCTATATGCTAAGTTTTGCCTAAACCCAGAGCTTTGATACCACTTGTAAAGACCTGGTATTTCTTGCATTTGCATCCACACATGTTGAGCTTGAATTGCACAAAACATCAGATTGTTAATTTTTATTTTGGCAAAACTCAGCATATACAGTAAATAAATAAATAGCAGAATCACAGACACAGAGTATTACAGTAATAAGCAGCGGAATAGATAAATTGTAGTTCATGAAGCTACTATATAAACATCAGAGTTAGAAATAAAATACAGTAGAATATCTAGAATACAATGAAGTCTCAAATACAAACAAATGACATCTCTGAACAAATCAATTGGAAAAGCTGGAAGCTGAATCGATAGTTGGATCTCCAAGCGAAGCTCCAAACTCCAAAGATGAGTCTCAAATGCTGTATCACTCAGTCTGACCAGAGCGTAAAGCAAAACACAAAATGCTCGAGTCAGGATTAACATACTTATATCAATAAGTCCAACTCAATGAAATATCAACTGAAATACAAGTAACTTAAAGGATGTTTGGGATGACTATCCTCTAAGGTTCAATGGAACTGTCTATTATGTAGTAATATATGCTATATGTCTATAGTATAGTAAAAGATATTAAAATAGCGTTAAGGTGCTACCCATATCCCGTTTAACACATTTAATATATCCCCATAGCCTATATGATGGCATAAGCTTCTCCGTAAACTGGAGGTTTACCCAGAGGAAACCGCACAGATCGGGTACAAAACAAACTCGTAGAAAGCACGATAGGGCATGCGACACGGCACTCGAGGCAATGCCAGGCTAGATATACCATTTGCGGATCTGGACTGGTGGTAATGCACAACAGCTACTACCGCCCACTTCATAACATACTCCCAAATCAAAATAGTTCACCCAATCAATCACAAAAGCAATCGAATGGTATCGATGAAATGTGCCCGATCGGAGGAATGACCTCATTTGGTCCAGCGTGGCTCCTGTTTTAGCCGCATCAAGATGACTCACGGGAGTCAGGGCTACGTAAATAGCATATAAAATCATCACGAAACCATCCTACTTCATTCTGAAATATCCACCACGTGCACAGTTGTTAAAGTGGTTTTCGGTGTTGGCAGAGAGTATGAAATTTCCGATCCCGATCTCTTTAACAATCAAATGTTAGTATAACACCACGATCATTCCAAATATATTATACTTCAAAACCAAAATACCATTGCCATTTCAAAACCAAAATATCATTGATATATATACCTGTGTAGACTTTTTTGTACAACTAACATGTTGTATTATACTTGTAAACAAAAAAATTACCTAACACCACGCATATATATATTTTTCTAGCCAACAGATTTTATATACCCTTAATATAACTTATACATCATAACCACTTCCATAAACTTAGGTACTCAGATCTCATTACTATCTATAGATAACATATACCTACAAAAAATATAGTATCTATACACACACACTCTCTCTCTCTCTCTCTCTCTCTCTCTCTCCCCCCCATATACAACACACACGAAATAATATATATATATTTCTTAAAAGCCAACATTCTTTCGCAATGTATATATATGCGTCATATTTAAATCAACACTTCTTAAATATATATATATATATATATATATATTCTTAAAAAAAATTGTATTTAGTTTAACGCCTATTAAAAATTCCATATATTTTTTGAATTTAAAATGATACTTAAAAACTGTACTTTAGAACAATTACCCATATATGTAACATTTACGCCAGGTTTGATTGGACAAAACATACTTCGCCTTAAAATGCGTATCATTATATGCAGCATATAATATATATATATAGGTATATATTTAAACACATGACAACAACAGGAAAAACAACACACACATATATAAATATATATGAGGCAAATATACATATATATATATATATATATATATATATACGCAAAGGCAGCATGGTAATACGGCGAGGCAGAGATGGACAAAGAAAGGCAGCCTGTTGCGTGGTGATGGACAGAGGACCGAGCGAAGGCTGGTGAGGCAGAATGAGCGGGGAAGCGAAGGCACGTGTGGAGAGGAAGAGGCAAAGTGTTTGGTAATGGCTGCATGGCTTCGGGAAGTTGCTCGTGTTGTGGGTTTCACTTTGTATTTTTTTCCGTGGAAGGCAAGGCGGCTACAACTGGAGGGGCTAGTGTCTGGATCGGGTGGTGTAACGACCTATAATTTTCGATAATTGAGATGTTAATTTAATAAAAAATTGTGAATAAATATTTGAAGATATAAAAAATTTGTAATTTATTTAACGAAATAATAGCTCAAGTGAAATGCAGCAGTGTTATTTATAGTTAATGATTTACAATTTGAATGGAATTCCAATTATTTGAAATAAGGTAAATGTATACTTGGTAATAAATTTAATATAAGAAAACGAACGTAAATATTGAATTAATTTATAAATTGATAATAATAAATAGTAATTGAATAAAATTAATGTTCTGTAAGTATTTATAATATTGCTTGGAAATGACAACTTATAAAAGGATGATTAAGAGTTAGTGGCAACAATTATTATAAGTTACCGATATATTTTTAATCCATTAAATTAAATCTGAATCAATTGCAATAAATCAAAATAAAATATTACGTTAATGTTAATTAAGGTAATATTTGGAAATAATATCAATGTTATTCATAATAGGACAATTTGTCGAATTGAAAGAATGGAAATAAAGATTTATCAATTTATTGGGATATGCACTATAATAATTGGATTAATTAGAATTAAATGAAATTAAATATCTACATATTACGTTAATTGAAATTAAGATGAAATTTGAGAATATTAATGTAATAAATCATGAATCCAATGTTAGTTTCATCCATTTGACAATAATGAATTGAATAATAGAATGAAAAGTAAATTAAATGGAATTATTGAAAATTAAATTTATAATTTCTAAATTTATTGAAATTGAGGTTAACACTGAAATTGATAAATTAATCAACTCTAAATGAACATCTAAATTTGTTTACATTAGTGAAAATGATTAAGAAATGTAAAAGTGATCAAAATTGCCAATTAAAGAATTGAAATTGAAAATTTGATTTAATTAATTAATTATTAATTTATTTAATTAATATAAAAATAGCCATTTTGGCCACTGACTCGGATTTCGATGAAACTAGTTTCATCGGATCCGTAACAATGAATTATAATAGGATTTCAAGTTTCGTAGCGATCGGACTTGTCGTTTGATCGTACGGACTCGAAACGCTTTGAAATCAATTTAATTGAAACTAATTGAAATCAATTCGAAATATGTTGATTTTAATGTAACTTCTTCATACGATGGAATTTAGACTTGAAACCTATTCCATTGATTTTAAATTATTTTAAAACATCTATTTTGATATATGGGTTAACCCAATTTTGTTCCGGAGTCATAATGGGCTTTTCGGGACATTTATCGTTCAACGGTCCAAACCAATCGTATACGTTCCTCTATTTCTCAGCTCTACCTATATATATCCGATTATAAACCCTAGCCTATTTCTTATGTTAATTATTCTGCACGTACTCCTTCTCACCTCCTCAGTCCAATGACAGACAAACAAATTCTAGATCCAACTGCAAATCAAATTCCAAATCAAAAATTTAAACTCCTCAAAAAAATTCAAAAAAGATATAAATTGGGTTGTTTCTGCAATCGATGCTCGAGTCAACCTCAATTCGCGGTCAAAGTCAAATTGGACGTTTTTGATTGGGGCAACAATCGAGGAAACGGTTTCTGGGTTTGCAAGGATTCGTTAAGGGGAAGCTAACACTGGTGGCCGTGTGCGCTAATTCAATCGGAGGCACTCGAATTTGGTCGATTAGGGTTTGAAAACCCTAACCTTTGAGGAAGTGGCGGCGACGATGGGGCACCGGAGGCGACGGCCTCTTGGCAGTGGGTGCGGGTGAGGGAGACCAAGGCGACGGAAGTGGTGGCTTAGGCTAGCGTGGCCGGAGGTGAGAGGTATTGGCGGTCAAAGTTGGTGATTTTTGGCATGTGTATGGGTTCTCGGTCTAGTGAACATGAAAGGGGGGAGGGCAGTTGTGGCGTGGCCGCTTCTGTTTGGGTGACCCTTTTTATTTATTTACTTTTATTTCATTTCTATTCGAAGGTTCTAATTTGCATAACTTTCGCATACGAGGTCCGCTCCACGCGCGGTTTTCTCCGCTGCGATCTTAGAAAAATTCTGAACATTTTGACGCTAGTTTGGATGAATTCTAAGACTGTTCAAATTTTTGGTTTAGATTGGATTTAAATTCAATTTAAATTTAAAAGGTGAGTGTTTTAACCCACTCACAACTTTTGAAATTTCTTATATTTGTTGAATTGATTTATGATGTGATTAGAAATTTATTTATGACTGTTTGGCATATTTTGAATCATCATCTCAGTATTTGAATTTATTTGGATAAAATAGTATTTAGTTTATTATTGAATATAAACTGCCAGTAAATACCTATTAATTATTATCTGTTCTATATTGATGTTATTGATCGAATTGGATGATGATTGTGATGAGTGTTTGATGATTGATATTGGATGAATGGATGTTGTATTTTAAATTATTATAAACAGCAAATTTGTTATGGATTTTTATTTCATTCGAGATTGCGGTTTGAAATGATAAATATCCATATCTATTGACCATAGGATAGAAAATTATATACAGACACCGTGGTCTATATATAGAAATATTTTTGAAATGATTTCTATGGTTTTATAAAGAAATATATGGTTTTAGATAAGTATTGATTTTAGATATTATATAAATGTTATTTTATCCTTGATTTTAAGCTATGTATAATTTGTTTTAATATAGAATAAGCTTAGTAATAAGTTTGATTTTTATTGAAGATAATATGGTTAAGTATTTAAATTATATTTTAATATAGAGTTTATAATGATTTAGATAAAACTAAGGTTGGAAGATAAATTTGAGATTTATTTGAAGTTGATTTATTTAAGAATTAAACTCAAATAGGCTTGATGTGAAATTATTAAATTTTAAATTTTAGAAGGTATGATTTTTACAAGTTGATTTTGGTTTAAGGTGGATTAAATGAATATTTCAAGTATAAATAAATTGAAGGAAATATTTAGTTATTTGTAAATTGAGTTTTACTTAAATGGTAATGGATTTATTATGTAAAATATTTCAAAACTAAATAATAGAAATTGAATTATTGAATCGTAATTGCCAAACTTAGTTTTAAAATTGTTGAATACTTAAAGTTTGAAATATATTGAATTTGAAATTGTTTATTCTGTGGATCAAATCTGCTTTGAAATCGATAAAATTTGGAACAGTTTATCTGGAAACCGAATCGTATAGAAATTTATTATTTGGGTTTTGGTTAAATTTAAAATTTAGAAATTCGAAAAGTTCTGGAATTGATTTGTGAAATTGAAGAAGCAAGTTTATTATATAACGTATTTTAATATTTTAACCATTTAAGTGGTGGAAGTTATGTTTCAAAGTTATGAGTTTCAAAGTATATGATTTGAAAGTGTTATATTTCAAGTGTTTTGATTTTGAAGTGTTATAACGTTGAAAGTGCAATGATTTCGGAAAGGATATATTCGAAATAAAAATAATATTATAATAATTTAGGTTTTAATAAAAATGATATCATATTGGTTTAGTTTTTGAAATGGAAATGTTATCGTATTTATATGGTTTTGAAATGGATACTATATTATGGTTTTGAAGCATAAATTATTTTGAAATGACCGCGGTGTTATAATAACATTTGGTTGTTAAAGAGACCGGGATCGGAAGTTGTCATACTCTTTGCAAACTCTGAAAACCACTTTAGCAACCATATATGCGATGTAGATTCTATAATGAAGTAGGATGGTTGCGGCGTTCCTTTAAGGTAGATACGTGGACCCGACTCCCGCGAGTTGGCATAAGATGGCTAAAACAGGAGTGATTCCGGGCCAGTGAGGTAGCTCCTCTTATCGGACACGCTCCTTCGATACCATTCTATTACTTTGTGATTTATTGGGGCCCTTTGATTTTTCGAGGTGTGGCTCGAGGTGGGCGGTAGCTGCGTGCTATGCGTCACCACCAGCTCGGATGCGTAATTGGTATATCTACCCTAGCATTGGCTTGTTATGCCATGCCACCTAACCTAGCACGCCGTGTACGAGTTTGGCTTTCTTCCGTAGCCCGTGGAGTATTTAAGGTAGTCTCTCGATCTAGAGACGCGCTGATACTGGATGGACTGCTAGGACTATTACGTAGTAAGGGATATATGGGTAATCCCTTAACGCTATTTTAAAGTAAGTTTATTTTACTAATAGACATTATTATAATAGTGTATATTACTACATAGTAGGTAGTTTAACGGATCCTTAGGAGATGTAAATCCCGAACATCTTCTAAGTTACTGCACTCACGTTGACACTGGATAGGAGATGTCAAATCCCGTAAACATCTTTGACACCATTCCACTCATATTATTTACCGTTGATTTAACTTACATAAGATCTTTTAGTTCTAACTCGAGTGTTTTGTCTTTTCAATTCACTCGGGTCAGTCTGAGCACTTCAGGATTCGAAGACCTTATTTCTGGAGGACGATGATGAAGATTGTATTATTACTAGTATTTACTATATTGTTCCACTATATCACATTGTTCTGTAGCATTTTTATTTTTTATTTTTTGGTATGTGTATCTCTGATTCTATATTGTGTAAGTATAATCAAATGTGGTGTAAAACAGCTACATGAATTGTTATTTGATTATTATAATTTGTCATTCCGCTGCAAGATTCTGTTTTGTTTTCTTTCTCTCTCTTTTTTTTTCTTATTCACCCCAATAACAATCCACTCTTTTGTATGGTTTGAGTCTGACATGCGTGGTTTATCGTCGATCTAAAGCGTATAAAAGGCGGATGTTATAATTTGGTATCAGAGCTTTGGTTTAGCGATAAACCTTAGCTTTGCAGGGTTTGAATCTTTACTAATAGGGTAGTAGTACCCTCTGATGAGTCAATGAGCATATATATATGAGAGGGCGTATTTGTTACTATTATAAAAGGTTTTGATATTGTGTTAATTTTTTCGTTTTGTATTTATAAATTCTGGTTGGTGCATATGACGCTATGACATGAATAGAGATTTCTAAACACTTAATAGGACAGACCGACACAATATTTGTTTTGAAATATAGGTAAATGAAATAATTTTGCCTATTATATTTTTAATATATAAAGTAATAAATTTATAAAGGATATACTTGGTTGTAATATACTGGTTGTTAGGTAGTAAAAATTTTATATATTGATTTGAAACAAGATTTGAAGAAAATAAAATAAATGAAAATTGGAAATTTAGAATCTAAGTCCCGGGGTTTTTGAAAATTTCTTTTGAATGATTTTTGAAATATAATGATAATATTATTAGAAGTATGTTTCGACATAAATATTTTAATATAATTTGAAAGAATTGTTTCGAAGAAATTTTGGAAAGAAATAAGTTCTGTATTCCCCTCTCTCTGTCTCTGGAAAATAATTTCGGTGATGAGTGCACGCACCATCGACATTCATTTTCGAGTTTCAAAGTGGGAAGGCCACTGTAGTAGTTTTACTACAGATTTATTTTGATAAACAAATATAAATTTTAAATTGTTTTAATAATTGAATATATAAGTGTAAGTATATATATCTATCTATTATTTTAAAATGATTTGAAAGTTAATCCGGTATTTAGTTCTTAAGTTTCCATTAATTAATAGTTTCAATTATTTTAGTGAAATGGAATCTGACTAATTAATAATTGGAACCTCTAAATGAAATAAGTTAAACTTGTGTAATTCTCAATTTGCATTCTTTAACATATATATAACTTACCAAAAGATGTAAAAAGTTGAAATATTAATAAGAAAATGTAATGGATATTATACAAGTAAAACTTGAAGTAATGAAAGTATTCAATGAAGTTCTTTAATAAATAAGAATTCGATGTGTAGATGAAATGCTACTAATTAAATATAATAGAAAGGTAAGTATTATAAATAAATGATTATAAATCTAAGTTAATAAATTGATATGCTAAATAATTTAATTAAAGATGAATACTATAAGTAAATGAATAAATGAAATTAAGTAATAAGTGAATGAGTGGAAACTGAAATTTTGCAAGAAATAAATATAAATTAAAGAAATTATCATTTAGAAATGAAATTAAAAGGAATGAACTAGATTTATTGCTTGGAATTTGTTGTTTGTTTAGCTTTTGGGTTGTTTGGGATAGGATACTTCTAATTGATAAGATGTATGAATAATCTACTGAGTTTTACCTAAGGCTGTTGAGTAATTAATGCACTTAGTAGTTTGTTCGCCATTTTATGCGATTTAAAGTTTTGGACCAAAACAAACCATTTCTTTTGCTTACTATAGATGAATGGTTGATTACTTTGATTCCTTGTGATGAAAGTATGCTTGTTTGCAAATAATGGTTGCTATGCTGTATTGATTTGTTTGTTATTGATTGGAAACAACTTTAAATATTTCATTTATATAATTTTTAACCCTTTTGGATTATATAAGTGAAATACAGGTTATGGAAGCAATTGCTACTGCTTTTGGTTTCATAATTAAGCGTTAATTGCCCAACAAATAGGTATGTTCTTAGATTTCAGTTTTCTAGCAATATTATGTTATTTTTCCCATTGTTGGGATACATTATTTTGAGATATTGTGATATATATTATTATATTTGATTTTATATTTTCTCACGAACCTCTCCGTATAAAGGAGACTCTATCGAGATTTTCCGTAAATTTTGGACTTAGAAAATTTTGAAAAATATTTTCCAAACTTTATTAATTTGAGCATAAAAATATTTAATGGCTATAAATTGGTATATTTTATTTAAATTAATTAATTTTTTAGATTTATTTGTTTATAAACTTAATATTTTTGAACAAGATGTATTGTTTACTCAATTCCTTCTTTTCCCTTCTCTTTCTTTTCGAGGACGAAAAGTTTTGAGTGGGGGAGAGTGCTGTAATTTTTGATAATTAAGATGTTAATTTAATAAAAAATTGTGAATAAATATTTGAAGATATAAAAAAAATTAATTTATTTAACGAAATAATAACTCAAGTGAAACGCAACAGTGTTATTTATAGTTAATGATTTACAACTTGAATGGAATTCCAATTAGTTGAAATAAGGTAAATGTATACTGGTAATAAATTTAATATAAGAAAACGAACGTAAATATTGAATTAATTAATGAATTAATAATAATAAATAGTAATTGAATAAAATCAATGTTCTGTAAGTAATTATAATTTTGCTTGGAAATGATAACTTATAAAAGTATGATTAAGAGTTAGTGGCAACAATTATTATGAGTTACCGATATATTTTTAATCCATTAAATTGAATTGGAATCAATTGCAATAAATCAAAATAAAATATTATGTTAAAGTTAATTAAGGTAATATTTGGAAATAATGTTAATGTTATTCATGATAGGATAATTTGTTGAATTGAAAGAATGGAAATAAAGATTCATCAATTTATTGGGATTTGAACTATAATAATTGGATTAATTACAATTAAATGAAATTAAATATCTACATATTACATTAATAGAAATTAAGGTGGAATTTGAGAATATTAATGTAATTGATCATGATCCAATGTTAATTTCATCCATTTGACAACAATGAATTGAATAATAGAATGAAAAGTAAATTAAATGGAATTATTGGAAATTAAATTTATAATTTCTGAATTTAATGAAATTGAGGTTAGCACTAAAATTGATAAATTAATCAACTCTAAATTGACATCTAAATTTTTTTAGATTAGTGAAAATGATTAAGAAATTTAAAAGTGATAAAAATTGTCAATTATAAAATTGAAATTGAAAATTAGATTTAATTAATTAATTATTAATTTATTTAATTAATGTAAAAACAGCCATTTTGGCCACTGACTCGAATTTCGACGAAACTAGTTTCATCGGATCTGTAACGGTGAATTATAGTAGAATTTCAAGTTTCGCAGCGATCGGACTTGTCGTTTGATCGTACGGACTCGAAACACCTTGAAATCAATTTAATTAAAACTAACTGAAATCAATTTGAAATATGTTGATTTTAATGTAACTTATTCATACGATGGAATTGGACCTAGAACCTGTTCCATAGATTTTCAATTATTTTAAAACATCCATTTTGATATATGGGTTGACACAATTTCATTCCGGAGTCAGAATGGGCTTTTCGGCACATTTATCGTTCAACAGTCCAAACCAATCGTAGCCGGTTCAACGGTCCAAACCAATTGTAAATTGAGTTTTATTTAAATGATAATGGATTTATTATGTAAAATATTTCAAAACTAAGTAATAGAAATAGAATTGTTGAATCGTAATTACTAAACTTAGTTTTGAAATTGTTGAATACTTAAAGTTTGGAATATATTGAATTTGAAATAGTTTATTCTGTGGATCAAAACTGTTTTGAAATCGATAAAATTGGAACATTTCATCTGGAAACTGAATCGTATTGAAATTTGTGATTTGGTTAAATTTAAAATTTAGAAATTTGAGTTGTCTGGAATTGATTTGTGAAATTGAAGAAGCTAGTTTATTATATAACGTGTATTAATATTTTAACCATTTAAGTGGTGGAAGTTATTTTTCAAAGTTATCAGTTTTAAAGTATTATGATTCGAAAGTGTTATATTTCAAGTGTTTTGATTTCGAAGTGTTATAACGTTGAAAGTGCTATGATCGTGGAAAGGATATATTCGAAATAAAAACAATATTGTATTGATTTGGGTTTTAATAAAAATGATATCATATTGGTTTGGTTTTTGAAATGGAAATGTTATCGTATATATATGGTTTTGAAATGGATGTTATATTCTGGTTTTGAAGTATAAATTATTTTGAAATGACCGCGTTGTTATAATAACGTTCGGTTGTTAAAGAAACCGGGATCGGAAGTTGTCATACTCTCTGCTAACTCCAAAAACCACTTTAGCAACCGTGTCCGTGGTAGAGATTCCAGAATGAAGTTGGATGTTAGCGGCGTTCCTTTAAGGTATATACGTGGACCCAACTCCCGTGAGTTTGCACAAGGTGGCTAAAACAAGAGCGATTCCGGGCCAGTGATGTAGCTCCTCTTATCGGACACACTCCTACGGTATCATTCTATTACCTTATGATTGATTGGGGACCTTTGTTTTTCAGGGTGTGGCTCGAGGTGGGCGGTAGCTGCGCGCTATGCGTCACCACCATCCTGGATGCGTAATTGGTATATCTACCCTGGCATTGCCTTGTTGTGCCGTGTCACCTACCCTAGCGCGCCTTGTACAAGTTTGGTTTTCTCCCGTAGCCCGTGGAGTATTTAGGGTAGTCTCCCGATCTAGAGATGCGCTGATACTGAATGGACTATTGGGACTATTACGTGGTAAGGGCTATATGGATAACCCCTTAACACTATTTTAAAGTAAGTTTATTTTACTAATAGACATTATTATAATAGCGTACATTACTACATTAGTAGATAGTTTAACAGATCCTTAGAAGATGTAAATCTCGTACATCTCTTAAGTTACTGCACTCACGTTGACACTGGATAGGATATGTCAAATCCCGTAAATATCTCTGACGTCCACTCATATTATTTACCATTGATTTAACTTATATAAGATCTTTTAGTTCTAACTCAAGTGTTTTGTCTTTTCAGTTCGCTCGGGTCAGTTTGAGCATTTCAAGATTCAAAGACCTTATTTCCGGAGGACGAAGATTGTATTATTACATTATTTACTATATTGTTCTGCTGCATCACATTGTTCCACTGCTTTTTTAATTATCATTCTTTGGTATGTGTAACTTTAATTATATGTTGTATAAGTATAATCAAATGTGGTGTAAAATAGCTTCATGAACGGTTATTTGATTATTATATTTTGTCATTCCTCTGCGAGATTCTGTTTTTTTTTTCATTTTTTCTCTTTTTTTCTTATTCGCCCCAATAACAATCTGCTCTTTTGTATGGTTTGAGTCTGATGTGCGTGGTTTATCGTCGATCTAAAGAGTACAAAAGGCGGATGTTACAGGTGGAGAAGAGAGCATGGAAAAATGGCAGGCGAGGAAAATTGCAATGGAAGAGGAGGAAAGATCTCGACCATGGATAGAATTCAAAAGGAGAAAGCAGTTAATGGAGGAGAAACGAAAATGAATAGGCAGAAAACAAAGCTTTACATATAATATAATATTCTCAGTTGAAACCAAATAAGAAAAATATATAAATAAAATAAAAATAATTGTAACATTCAAGTCCCTTGATTCGGTGAAGACTATTAAAGAAATTAATTGTTTTCTTGTGCTGCACGGTAAAGATTTGAAAATCTAGGAAAGTTCTAAAGTCACAATTTGGTACCGCTATGGTGAAATGTTTCATCGTTACCATTGCATACCGAACCTCAAAATACAGAAATGGATATACTATAGAGATGAGCACGATAAGGCGAACTCAATGGTACACAGATGTTGGTGGTACGATCGAATTATAAAAATTCGAATTTCCGCTACCGGAAATGCTGCTAAAATGCCAGAAATAAGATAAACGGAGCAATAGCAGTCGAAATTTGGAGAAATGAAACATGACGTCTCACTCAGAAGAGAATTTACAAATTTATTGTACAAAAATATTCAGGTTTGGAAAACATTTTATTACCATCATTTATTAACTGATTTAAATTGAAATAGAATTACATAAGAAAATAAATTTCAATATTATCAGACGAAAATTTACCATTTGCTATGTTAAAATAGACGTATTTAAAATATCAAATTTTCATTTCCAAATTCAATTATAAAATTTTAACCAAAATTTCAATTAATTACGTTATAAACTATTAAAAAATTTCCGGGTTGTTACAAGTTATCCATCATTTGTGGGGCTATGTTCGTTGTGTAAACTCAAGATTCGAATACCAAGACAGATGAATCCTGACACCCACTAGTGAAGTCGAAAGACTTCTTTGTTTCGTTTTAGGGTTTGGAGAAACATAAAAGACTAGTGGGAGCCTTATTAGGAAAATGAAATGGTAAGATTTAACCTTTCTAATAATGTAAGAGCATATGCTAAATAATGTTATAATTATCTACAATGATAAGTTTATGTATTCAATAAGAAAGATAAAATGTATATCAACTAAGACATACAAATGAATTGAAAATTGAAAAATAGAAATATAACACATAATTAACAATAAAATATTATTGCATGTTAACTTTTCAACACCCATGCAAGTGTCTAATTTTACAACTACTGAATACATTCACAGTTTGGTCACTTACGCATTAATTTAGTTAAGATCATGTATTGCATTCCATGGTTTCCGAACTCTAAAAGCAATACAAGACTATGGATATTTGATCCATATACAATTGCATATAAATGTTGTATAGTGAATGGTCAAAATTTGTAACGTACAGTATTTTGATGAAATTATTTAATTCGAAAAACTAAATAAACCTTAGTGTGAGATCAGTATTCAATTAGTTTGATTATAGAGGGATCGTATTGTATTAAATGTAACACTAGACAAACTATGACGTAAATATAAGAACTCGATCACTGAAATGTTAGTTTGATCAGTTTACACAATGCGGAACATATCTAAAAGCTAAGGATAATTGAATGCGTTTTTGTAAAGAGCTCGTTATGATATTATAGCAAGGGTTTTGTTCTGAATATTTTGAACATTTAGAAAGAATAACGAATGTACAAGAGTAGATATGATTTACAAGCCTTTTATTATATGATTCTTCCTTGAACTTGAAAGTTTCAGGTTTGATTGCAGTTCCTGTTGATTTCAAAAAACAAAACTTTTAAACTGTTCTCGTGCATACTCATATACACGTTCCTGTTACCGGCACCCGGACGTGTTCAAACATTCACAGGTCACTGCCAACTTTTATAATGTTTTGTATGTTGCCATTTGCAACCAAGGCTTCATGATAACGATCGTTATTCACTTTTAAATCGTCCATCATTTCTTCTTTTTCATTATTCATTTTTTTCCTTTTTATTTTTTCCTTTTTATTTTTTATTTTTGTTGAGGGATCGGCGTTCAACATGTCGATCCCTTTCTAGGCCACGCGAATAGTGATCGATAGATCCCAATGCCGATCCTTCATCATATTTAACTTGTTTACCCCTTGTGACTAGTTCTCTCGCCATATCCTTATATATATATATATGAACTTTCCTTATTTCTTTCCTTTACTTTTTTACTTCCCTATTTTTACTTCACTTGCCTTTGCATAATTATCTCTCCGAACCCAGGATATTGCCGAACACAAGTTCTTCAATCCTAGACTCTAAATCCAAACACGAATTCAACCAGTCCCCCAAAGTCTCTCCCTCTTCATCTCCAATCCAACAAGCCTTGAATGCTCGCCCCTGATTTCCACATGTTAACATAGGTAGGAACTTGAAAAATTCTTGAATTACTCGACTAGACTCGAGTTGCCAGTGTGTTTGTGAGGTAGCCAAGGATTATAGGGTGGCTGGGTCAAAGGTTCTAAGGGTCGAATTATTTGTTGGAAGAAGATATGAGGGTAGAGAAATATAGGGTTCGGTGGTGGTGAAGGTTTTGATGGAAAAGGAGTTATGAATGGAGAGAGGTAGGGTTTGGTATTATGATGAAATGGCGATGGTAGGGATCGGTATGGGACATGGATCGGTATATGTGATGTTCTTTAGTTGATGGGATGATGGAAAATTTGGAGAGGGATCTGCGAGGAGGATCTAAAGAAAGGGATCGGTGTAGCTTTGTTATGAAGAGGGGTCGGTGTTAAGTAGGTTTGGGAAAGGGATCACTAGGTTTACTCTGGTGTAGGATCGGTAGGAAGTAGCTTGGGAAAGTGATCGGCAATAAAATGAAGGGATCAGTATTCACACTAAAGACCAATCCAATCTAACTCATTCAAACACTTCACATTATTTTGCCTTGCTGAACTCGAATATAAGATGACAATGGACAATATGACTTGCATATTTGGACTGTCCAACTTAAGATTAAACGACCAAACTTTCGGACTTCTCAATATGGACTCAGTAATAAAGTTGCTAATGAACTTAGATAATGGTCTTCATAATTCAACATGTCGATAGTCGATCCCAAAGCACTCGTTGTCGATCAACATTCTTGCCAATTGAGACGACAGTGATGATGGTCTCTCTAGACAAAAGTCCAATCTTGCCGTTTTATTTTTTGATTTCAAATCGTTTATTTCTGTTTCACATTGCATTGCATGGCACTAGTTCACACATAACATGAGGGTGAAGTTGTTTTTTCTAATCTCGATTATCTACTAAGTATAGATGATATAGATACTAGACGCACAAAGCGTTCAATTATCATGTCTTCCGATTCGGTGACATGACATATCGGTTATGAAGCGAAGTCAAGTTCTGCAAGTATATCTAGAAGACCTTCTCTAAGCCATCATGTAGAACAACCAGAAGCTTCTAACCCTCAAATCTATCTCTTCTTCGATATTTCCAGTCTTTCCAACATAAATCATCAGCCCTGCTCCTGATGCTATTGAGGCGCCATTCTTCTTGATAATCCAGTAGATTCACAAGCTTCTCGAATTAGTGAAGCCGCTCTTCGTCGGTTATGCTCAATCCATGGCATTTCAGTTGAGGAAGTCCTAGTTCATACGAGGCAAGATAGACCTCACTTGCCCTCCAATTAGATATACAGCAAGCAACAAGTTCATTATCTGAGCTGGATGCATCGCGGCATTCAATTACTTCGTCCAGGAGATGTTGAGATATCTTAGGATCGCTCCTGCACAACTACATCCCAACAGTTATGCTTTCATCCACGGGACTTTCTTGCTATTCATGAATGTTCTGTTCCATCCACTTACTCTCAAAGACATCGAATTTATTTATAATTTCAAAAGACGATCGGGAAGTCCTTCTTACATCTTCCTCGAACCTTGTAACGACCCGTAAATTTCGATAATTAAACTGGTTAATTTAATAAGATTTTGTAATTAAATTTAGAAAGAAAGAAAAAAAGAAAAAACTTTATAATTTATAATGAAGTGAGTGTTAAAAATGAAATGTAAATTAAAGGATATAGTAACGGTTGTAAGTTACTATTTAATTGGTCTATTAATGTACTAGTAACTGTTACATTTGGGTATAAAATTGAATATAAGTAAATAAATGTATGATAATTGAATGAATTCAACATTATATAAGCAATTCTGATAATTAGTGGAAATAATAAACTTGAGTGTAATATAAGTTTAGTGATGACATTTATGAAAGTCAACTTCTATTTAGGCTATTAAATTCAGAGTAGGAAATCAAATACATTTAAATGTTGGTAAATGTTCATTAATGTGAGATAGTGTAACGACTCAATTTTCGATGCCCGAAAATCGAACCATTAGGGTTAAAAGAAGAAGGAGGTAGAATATAGAAACAATATCAGAATCTTACCAACGCAGCGGAATAAAATATAATAGATGATAACAGATCTTTACACAAAAGAAATTATATCTGTTTTATACATACATCATCAGAATACATCATCAGAGTTCAACAACACAACTCAGGATGATTATAATATCTCATCCTTCCAAAACTGAATACACAGCGGAATATACATCAAATACGTTAGATACATCTTGCCATCCCGCTCATCTCCTAAGCTCCACAGCAGTCCATCCAGAATCTGTACTCTATAATACTCGGTCTAACCCAAGCATTATAGTTAAATAACATCCGAGTCAGTATGGAAAACCAGTGTGAGAAAATACACTCAATTGGATTATTAAAGTTTTCAAAATCCTTTGAAAATCAAAAGCATCTCCTAAGACCACGCTACAAATAAACATGTCGGGTTTTTACCTTACGATAGCTAAAACATTTCTTATAAAATCCTCTGATATAATAATAGTGTCTATATACAAATACTTATTCAAATAGCCGAAATTGTTACATTTATTAAATTCCAGCTAATAGGTATACAAACAAAACCGCAAAGGCACATAGGGAGAATGCATTTCCAACTAATGACTAGGCACTGGGGCACCACCTGTCATAGTACCTGGTCTAGATCAGCGTACTGAAGATCCACCCTAAATCCCCTGCAACACAAGACCGAGACTACCCCTTACTGGATAATCCCGAGTAAGAGCACCTCACGGTAGGGATCAGCAACCGCCCACTAAGCCGAATAAAAAGGGACATCTAGACAGGGATGACCTTGCCTTAATGGGCGTAACCCACTTAGCCTTGTTGCATAATCCTTGATTTTCAGTCATTCCTGGTTGATGAGGCTCGAGGCTAAGCGTTACTTTTTTAGATCATTTCACTTAGAATGCTCATCATCCCATTATGAATTAATGCACACATTAATTTAGATTTTAAATCAAATTAATCATTTCATCTTGGTAACATTCTTCTATTACAATAAGAATATAATTAACATTTATATTGTTTCACTTATTGGAATTACATCCAAGTTATTAACCATTAATAATTCACTAAAAAAAATATTTCCTTCAACATTAACTTACCAAAATCTTCTTAAATTAAGAAATTTAATTAACAAATTTTACGGGTCGTTACACTCTCCACCACTTAAAACTTTTCGTCCTCAAAAAGGAAAAGAAGGGAAAATAAGAATTAAGAAATCAATATATCTTACTTAAAATATTAGATTTATACACAAATAAATTTACAAAATCAATTAATTTAAATAAAATATACCAATTTATAACTATTAAATCTTTTATACTCAAATTAATAAAGTTTGGAAAACATTTTAAAATATTTTCTAAGTTCAAAATTTACGGAAAATTTCGGCAGAGTCTCCTTTGTACGGAGAGGCTCGGGAGAAAATATAATATCAAATATAACAATATACAGCTTATATTTACCAAAATAATAAATATCCCAACACGGGAAAAATAATATAATAACGCTATAAACCGTAATCCGAAAACGTACCTATTTGTTAGGCAATTACGCTAAATTATGAAACCAAAAGCAGTAGCAATTGCTTCCATAACCTATATTTCACTTGTATAATCCAAAAAGGTTAATAAATATATAAAATGAAATATTTAAGTTGTTTCAACTACAAACAAACAAATAAATCAATACAACAATCATCACTTGCAACAATAAAACAACCATCGCATAGAATCAACCCAAATCAATCATTCATTCATATCAAAAAAACAAATAGTTGTTCGGGTTCAAACTTTAATTTGCACAGAATGAAAAATAAACTACTTAGTGCACCATTTACTCAATAGTCTTAGATGAAACTAAATAGATTATCCTTACATCCAAACAAATTTAAAGTATCCTTACCCAGACAACCATAAACCAAACAAACAACAATTTCAATAGATCCAGTTAATTTTAATCAATTTCATTTCGTAATATTTGTTGTTTGATTCCTTTTCATTCATATAAGGGTTTATTATTTTTATTTCATTTATTTCTTACAGTTTCAATTATTTGCAGTATTCATCTTTCTGCTTATAATAAATAACTTTAATCATTTACTTAAGTCTATAATTACTTACTTACAACATTTACCTTCTATCGTATTTTATTATAGTAAGATTTCCCTTATAACTTAAGTTTATAAAAATTACAACACCAATTCTTATAAATAAAAGAAATTAATTGAACACATCATTACATACTTTACTTGTACAATTTCATTACATTTTCTTATTAAACATTTCACTTTTAATATTTGGTAAGTTATATATATGCTTTTTAAGAATGCAATTGAAAATTACACAAGTTTATTTTATTTCTTTTAATTAATTAAATGTTCAATAACTATATCTTTCGTTATATATGTTACAACTTTAAATTTTCTTTTTATTTAATTTGTAACTTAGCATTTAATCTCTTATTTTAATTAAAGGTTTCAATTATTAATTAGATTCCATTTTACTACACTAATGGAAACTATTAATAAATGAAAACTTAGGAACTAAATACCGGGTTTTATTCAGAAATCATTTTAAAATAATAGATAAATGTATATTATATATCCAATTATATTTAAAACAATTAAAATTTATATCTGTTTATCAAAATAAATCTGCAGTTAAACTACTACAGTGGCCTTCCCACTTCGAAACTCGAAAATGAATGTCGATGATGCTTGCACTCATCACCGAAATTATTTTCCAACGACAGAGAGGGGAGTACATAACTTATTACTTTCCAAAATTTCTTTTAAAACATTCTTTCAAATCATTTTGAAGTATTTATATCGGAAAATACTTTTAAAATATTATTATTATATCCCAGAATCATATGAAAGAAATTTTCAAAATCCTGGAACTTAAGTTCTAAATTTTCCATTTTCATTTATTTGATCTTCAATCTTATTTCATCCATTATTTATAAATTACACTACTTAACAACCAATATATTTCAACCAAATATAATCTTCATAAAAAATTATTTTATATAGAAAATATAATAGGCAAAAAAAAATTCATTCACCTATATTAAAAACAAATATTATGTCGGTCTGTCCTATTAAGTGTTTAGAAATCTCTATTGATGTCATAGCGTCCCATGCACCAACCAGAATTTATAAGTACAAAACGGGACAGATTAACAGAATATTAAAACCTTTTTATAACACTAACAAATACGTTCCCTCATATATATACACTCAGCGACCCACCATAGGGTATTACTACCCTATTAGTAAAGAGTCAGACCCCATAAAGCTAAGGTTTATCGCTAAACCAAAGCTCCGATACCAGATGTTTTGACCAGCCTTTTCGCAGCTTTAAATCGACGATATACCACACTTGTCAGACTTAAACCATACAAAAGGGCGGATTGTTATGGGGTAAGTAAGAAAAAACAGGGAAAGAAAGAAAACAGAATAGAATCTTGCAACGGAACGATAAAATATAATAATCAAATATACAGTTCATGAAGCTGTTTTATAAACATTTGATTATATTTACACAATACATATCAGAGTTGCACATACCAAAGAATAATAATCGATGCAGCGGAATACAGTGTAGTGGAACAATATAATATAATAATAATAATGAAATCTTCGTCTTCGTCCTCCAGAAATAAAGTCTTAGATCCTGAAATGCTCGGACTGACCCGAGCGAATTGAAAAGACAAAACACTCGAGTCAGAACTAAAAGATCTTATGTAAGTTAAATCAACTGAAATAAATATGAGTGTAACGGCGTCGGAGATGTTTACGGGGTTTGACATCTCCTATCCAGTGTTTAACATGAGTGCAGTAACTTAAGAGATGCTCGGGATTCACATCTTCTAAGGATCCGTTAAACTATTTACTATGTAGTAATATTTCACGATTATAATAATGTCTATAATAAAATAAACTTACTTTTAAATAGCGTTAAGGAGTTACCCAATCTCCCCCTTAACACAATAATAGTCCCAGTAGTTCATCCAATATCATAGTCCCTCCTGATCGGGAAGCCACCAAAGGATACCATACGGGCTACAGGAAAAAATCAAACTCATACAAGGCGCGATAGGGTAGGTGCACGGCACAACTAGGCAATGCCAGGGTAGATATACCGATTGCTATCCGGGCTGGTGGTAACGCGTAGTAGCTACAACCGCCTACCTCGAACAACACCCCCAAAATCAAAAATCAAAAGTGGCCACCGAATTAATCCAAAAGTCAAAGTATAATATCGAAGGAGTGCGTCCGATAAGAGGGGCTACCTCCTTGGCCCGAGAATCGCTCCTGTTTTAGCCACTTTATGCCAACTCACGGGATTCGGGTCCACGTATTTACCTAAAAGGAAACGCCGCCACCATCCTACTTCATTCTGGAATCTCCACCGCGTACACGGTTGTGAAAGTGGTTTTCGAAGTTTGCAGAGAGTATGACAACTTCCGATCCCGGTCTCTTTAACAAGCCAACGTTATTATAACACCGCGGTCATTTCAAAATAATATATACTTCAAAACCAGAATATATTATTCATTTCAAACCATATAATTACGATATCATTCTGTAACAACCCGCATATTTATCGGTGGTATATTTAAATAATTTATTTAAATATGACGTCGTATGTCGGATTATGGTCCGAAAAGCTACTTTCTACAAACGGTCGAATTGGGACTCAAGACCACCTCCATTGGTTCCAAAATGGCGTTTGCGATATTTTTGAGTATAATCTTTGATATGTTTGGAGTAAGTGAAATTTTGACCTTTTCTATTGGGCTTTGGGCTTGGGTTTCACCCAAACTGTTCTATTAACCTCAACTCAGCCCTTCTCTCCTCTCATTCACTTATTCATTTCTTAAAAACTTAAGCTTTGAACTGAAAATGGGGAAAAGGAAGAGGAATTAGAAATTAGCAAGCCCTAGTTCTCCTTTGTATCTTGATTTCTTGCTCCAAATTCATAGAGAATCCATTGGTAAGTTTATCTCCATCTTCTCTATCTCTTCTCCTCTTCAAAGAAATTTCAGTAATTTTCCTAACCCTAACTTAGGAAATGCTTGCTTTGATTCTAGATTGAAGCTTATAGTGTTGAAGTGGAGTGTAGTTGGTTGATTCCTGCATTGGTGCTTCTTCATCTTCTTTGTTTTGTGTAAAAGGTGAGTTTTGAACTCACACCTACTTCTCTTGATTTCATTGATGTTGGGTATGAATACCTAGCACTCGTTCATATGCACTTGCTTTGAGTTTGGATTGAATTGGTGAATATCCAAATTTTTAGTGTTTGGGTTCAATTCTTGAAATCCTAACTTTGATGTTTTGATCATGTTTTTGGTGATGAATCGAAGTGTTTATAGGGCCGGGTAGCCGTTAGGCGTAAACCCCTAGCGTCCGTGCTCGTCCGGTTGAAAGTTGGGAGAGTTTGCACTTCATTTGTTATAAGTAGGAAATGCAGGAAATTGGGTTCAGTCGACTGGATCCTCTGTTCAGTCGACTGAGCTGAAGCCCGAAATTTTTCTGGACAATTTTCAGTCGACTGAACAGGGATTTCAGTCGACTGACCTGCTCCTATTTTCCTGTTTTGCCTATTTATGCTTATTTTGATTGGTTTTTCGGATTTTATTGATTCATGTTGGTTCTTAGTGGTTGTTATTGCCTCTTTGACTTTGATAACTTATTTTTGACTTCATCCACGGGTTTTTATAAAATAATCTTTCTAATCATATTAACCCCAATTTATAAATTCTATTTAAACACACGCACACTTTCGCACGTCGAGCGAAGTGGAAGGATGATTAAATGGTTGGGCAAAACACGGACCATGAATCTGTGCGTTTATCCTTCCGATTAATTCCCGACCTATTCAATTGATCGTTTTGACCTTCGGGTTTAGTTTACCGATGATATGAGGTAAATTTGTACTGCTTTGAGTGTGACAATGGCTAACGGATAGTAAACCGTTTAGTGCGAACGAGTGGTTATGGGACATACGTTAACACTTTTCGGATTCCTCTTCGAGAGTTGTGATACATTCCGCCAGTTAGTGGTGTCCAGAACTGGGTCTCACCACTACGGCTTGTCGCCCTATAGTATCGCTTTCTATGTTGGTCGTTATGAGCCGCATGGGTGATATTGGGTTTGTTGCCTTTAATATCGCTTTTGGAGTTGGTCCTTTGCCCCGACTCAAGAGATATTGGAGTGGTTTCTTCACCACCGCTCATGAGATATTGGAATGGTTTCTTCACCACCGCTCATGAGATATTGGAGTGGTTTCTTCACCACCGCTCATGAGATATTGGATTTGTTGCAATTGGTGTTTGTTAATTGCCCTTTGGCTTGCTTTGGGATATTCTTATCCTTTGTTTCTATATGTTGCCGACGATATGAGGCTTGTTCTATATGATTCATCTTTCGTTAGATGATTGTGTTATCTCTTTTAGAGATATCTATTATGTTTTGTAACCTTGCAGGTTTATTGTTGTTCAGTTTATCTAACTGATTTGTTTAGCTAGACTGACCCGTGTATTTTATACTCAGGTCAGACCGAGATGTTTCAGGTTAGGTGCTTTTGGACTTAACCTCTTTTGCTTCCGCATGGACTATCCTGCTGACTCCTTTTTGTCTTAGCTTTTTGTGTAGTCCTTTCTGTTATAACTCTGATATGTATTCATCTGGAACTCGTCTGTATATTGTGGTTTGCTATACCACTTGACATGTATTATTTTGTATACTCTGTTATGTATCTATATATGTGTATATGATGGTTTACTGTTCTGTGATGTAGATTGCATTTGAGTTGTTATATTCTGTTCTGATAGATCCTATAGCCATTGTAGTCTTGCTTTAAATATTTATTGAATACGTCGAACTGTTTGTGATTCTACTTTTCGACGTGTTTAGTGAATAGTTAAGGTAAGATTACACATGGTCGCTCCTATCCAACCTTATTCTCCGTGTTAGCAGACGGTATTAACTATACAATACTCTTTGCTAACGTGGGTATAGAGGTGGGCGTCACAGCTTGGTATCAGAGCTGAGTTCAGAGCAAAATATGATAAACACAGAATAGATGCACATATTATGGTACATCGAAGTGTACAAGTGATACAAATCTTTGAATCCTTGTGTCTCTTTATTCCATCAAGGTTAGATAGAGGTTGGGAATATGTCTAGAATGCATTTTATTCCGTAGTATTCCATCTTGAATCATCTACCTTGTGAATAATCTTGTTCTTATCTTACCTTCAGCGTATGGCTGGAAGAGGCAGGGGACGACGTTCGGGTGTTGGGCAATCCAGTGGCTCACATCGGATGGTGTTTATATGTCTGCCGATCAGTTTATGGAATTGTTTAGGAGCATTCAGCCTCCAGCTCCTACTCGGGTATCTCCACCTCGCAAGTCTACCTTTGCACGCCTGTGTAGTGATTTTGTTCATCTTGGAGGGAAGTCGTTTAAGGGCTCCGAGTCTGTTCTTGAAGTCCAAGCTTGGGTTCGCACGTGCGAGCGTATCTTCTCTAGAATGGATATTTCTGACCATGATAGTGTTCTTGTAACTTCTAGCTTATTGCAAGAGCGCGCCCTTGATTGGTACGAGCTTCTTGTAGCCGAAATTGATGAGTCTGCTCTTTCTTGGACTCGGTTTCGGGAATGATTCGAACTCAAGTTCGTTCCTGAATCTGAGAAAGCTTTGTTGACCCATCGCTTCCTTGAGTTGAAGCAAGGGAAGTCTTCTGTTTCTGAGTATGTTGCATCATTCGAGGCTTTATCTAAGTATGGTCTTGAATTCATTAGCACTTCATATAAGAAGAATCTGAAGTTTGTCTCTGGTCTTAAGAAATATCTTAAGAAGTCTTTGTTGCTCCAGCTTAAGCTTTCTTTTGAGGAGTTGGTAGATTCTGCACTTCATCTTGAAACCGTCGAGAAGGAATGTGATAGTGGTGATGATGTTGAGGTTCGTAAGAACCCCAACAAAAAGCAGTCTCCATTGGATGAGCGGGAATTTTTCCCTACCAAGAAGAAAAAGCCCGTTGAATCTGATTCTCAGTCTCAGCCTACTGGAACACCTTCCATTCGGAAGTGTTTCAATTGTGGTTCTCCTGATCATATGATTCGAGCTTGTCCTAAGCCTCTCTTCTTCCGTTATTGCAAGAAGGAAGGTCATCGTAGTTCCACTTGTCCCATTGCTCCGAATAATTCTCCATCTGGCAAGTTAAATTTAACAGATGCTTCTGGAGGTTCTTCTCAGGGATAAGGTATGTCTCTATCTATTTCGGAAAGTTTCTATTTTTCTTCTTTGTGATTTCGATTCCAATTGGATGGCATCATTTTATTCTTTAAGCCCTCATGATGAGGAAAGTGTTGTTTCTCTCATTCTTGTAGTTTGAGAATTTTCTAACAGTTTGGTCTTATCTTAGGGTTATCACCTAAGCAATCTTTTGAGTAGTGTTAATGTCTTTTTAGCTCGACCTTACCACTGGTTTTCATCTGGCTACGAGTTGCGGAAGTTAGCACTCCACTTACCGCATTCCGCACTCGTTGTAATTCTTATAAATGATTTGTTATGTCATTCAGTTTGTCTAGCTCATTTCATCCATTTTATGAATCGAGTATTCTGTGAATATCTCGATTCCATTTTGGTATTTATTGGTTTTGGATGGAAATTAGCAATTTAAAATTTTTGCAAATCTTTTTCATAAGATTTATTTATAAGTATAAATGGGATTTTGTTCTTAAACGAACAAAGTGAATTTTTAAAAGTTTTTAGAAACATGTTTATCTTATAAAAGATGGTTTTGTGATTGTATTTCCCATTGAGTGCTTTAAGAATTCTGGTCGATGCGCTTGATCAACGTTATCGATAGGAATCTCCTAAACGCTTTGATGAGACAATTTGACACAATAAATTGATTTGAAATAGGAAAATTTTTCTCGAAATATGATTTCATGAAGATAATTGGAATTTTGAAGCTTTATCTTTTTGTTAAAGAATTTTATTTGAAAGTTTTAGCTTTTAAGAAAGCAGATTATTTGAAAGGACTCTGTTCCGATACTCTTATCTTGGGATTCCCGAAGGGAACCAAGATTTTATCTTTTTACCAATACTAGTCGTGTTGGTTTGAATGCCGTTCTCTTGCAAAAGAAAACGTGCTATCACTTGTGCTTCTAAATCATTAAAGCCGATAGAGACTAGGTATGCCACTCATGATCTAGTGCTCACGGCTATTGTTTTCGCTCTTTATATTTTGCATCATTATTTTTGGGAAAGGAATTTTGTTCTCCTCACCAATCATAATTTTTGAATGTTTAATTCCTCATAAGGAACTTAGTGTTGGCTCGAGTTCCTTGCATCTTATGATCTTGATATTCTTTTATTCCCGAAAAGGGGAATCGTGTTGCCAATGCATTTAGTTTAAGCAACAAGTGATTGTTTCTTTGTTGATGTCCGAATGGAATGATCTTTTTACCAAGTTCATCGGACGTTTTGTTGCACTTCTCTTGTTGAGCTTTGGTTCATTTGACGTATTGTTTGTACCACGTCGGTGTTCCAAATTATTTTGAGCTTAGGAATCCATAGAATTCTCTGAGCAGGCAAGTTCCGGCTTATCTTTTCGTGCACTTTATGGTGAACTTCTTATTCAGTTATTCTTATGAGTTGATATGTTTTTGGGTTGTTACTCTTTATTTTCTTCTTAAGAATTGCGAGGACGCAATTTCTTTAAGGAGGGGAGTCTGCAACAACCCGCATATTTATCGGTGGTATATTTAAATAATTTATTTAAATATGACGTCGTATGTCGGATTATGGTCCGAAAAGCTACTTTCTACAAACGGTCGAATTGGGACTCAAGACCACCTCCATTGGTTCCAAAATGGCGTTTGCGATCTTTTTGAGTATAATCTTTGATATGTTTGGAGTAAGTGAAATTTTGACCTTTTCTATTGGGCTTGGGTTTCACCCAAACTATTCTATTAACCTCAACTCAGCCCTTCTCTCCTCTCATTCACTTATTCATTTCTTAAAAAATTAAGCTTAGAACTGAAAATGGGGGAAAGGAAGAGGAATTAGAAATTAGCAAGCCCTAGTTCTCCTTTGTATCTTGATTTCTTGCTCCAAATTCATAGAGAATCCATTGGTAAGTTTATCTCCATCTTCTCTATCTCTTCTCCTCTTCAAAGAAATTTCAGTAATTTTCCTAACCCTAACTTAGGAAATGCTTGCTTTGATTCTAGATTGAAGCTTGTAGTGTTGAAGTGGAGTGTAGTTGGTTGATTCCTTGCATTGGTGCTTCTTCATCTTCTTTGTTTTGTGTAAAAGGTGAGTTTTGAACTCACATCTACTTCTCTTGATTTCATTGATGTTGGCTATGAATACCTAGCACTTGTTCATATGCACTTGCTTTTAGTTTGGATTGAATTGGTGAAAATCCAAATTTTTAGTGTTTGGGTTCAATTCTTGAAATCCTAACTTTGATGTTTTGATCATGTTTTTGGTGATGAATCGAAGTGTTTATAGGGCCGGGTAGCCGTTAGGCGTAAACCCCTAGCGTCCGTGCTCGTCCGGTTGAAAGTTGGGAGAGTTTGCACTTCATTTGTTATAAGTAGGAAATGCAGGAAATTGGGTTCAGTCGACTGGATCCTCTGTTCAGTCGACTGAGCTGAAGCCCGAAATTTTTCTGGACAATTTTCAGTCGACTGAACAGGGATTTCAGTCGACTGACCTGCTCCTATTTTCCTGTTTTGCCTATTTATGCTTATTTTGATTGGTTTTCCGGATTTTATCGATTCATGTTGGTTCTTAGTGGTTGTTATTGCCTCTTTGACTTTGATAACTTATTTTTGACTTCATCCACGGGTTTTTATAAAATAATCTTTCTAATCATATTAACTCCAATTTATAAATTCTATTTAAACTCACGCACACTTTCGCACGTCGAGCGAAGTGGAAGGATGATTAAATGGTTGGGCAAAATACGGACCATGAATCTGTGCGTTTATCCTTCCGATTAATTCCCGACCTATTCAATTGATCGTTTTGACCTTCGGGTTTAGTTTACCAATGATATGAGGTAAATTTGTACTGCTTTGAGTGTGAAAATGGCTAACGGATAGTAAACCGTTTAGTGCGAACGAGTGGTTATGGGACATACGTTAACACTTTTCGGATTCCTCTTCGAGAGTTGTGACACATTCCGCCAGTTAGTGGTGTCCAGAACTGGGTCTCACCACTACGACTTGTCGCCCTATAGTATCGCTTTCTATGTTGGTCGTTATGAGCCGCATGGGTGATATTGGGTTTGTTGCCTTTAATATCGCTTTTGGAGTTGGTCCTTTGCCCCGACTCAAGAGATATTGGAGTGGTTTCTTCACCACCGCTCATGAGATATTGGAGTGGTTTCTTCATCACCGCTCATGAGATATTGGAGTGGTTTCTTCATCACCGCTCAAGAGATATTGGAGTGGTTTCTTCACCACCGCTCATGAGATATTGGAGTGGTTTCTTCACCACCGCTCGAGAGATATTGGAGTGGTTTCTTCACCACCGCTCATGAGATATTGGATTTGTTGCAATTGGTGTTTGTTAATTGCCCTTTGGCTTGCTTTGGGATATTCTTATCCTTTGTTTCTATATGTTGCCGACGATATGAGGCTTGTTCTATATGATTCATCTTTCGTTAGATGATTGTGTTATCTCTTTTAGAGATATCTATTATGTTTTGTAACCTTGCAGGTTTATTGTTGTTCAGTTTATCTAACTGATTTGTTTAGCTAGACTGACCCGTGTATTTTATACTCGGGTCAGACCGAGATGTTTCAGGTTAGGTGCTTTTGAACTTAGCCTCTTTTGCTTCCGCATGGACTATCCCGTTGACTCCTTTTTGTCTTAGCTTTTTGTGTAGTCCTTTCTGTTATAACTCTGATATGTATTCATCTGGAACTCGTCTGTATATTGTGGTTTGCTATACCACTTGACATGTATTATTTTGTATACTCTGTTATGTATCTATATATGTGTATATGATGGTTTACTGTTCTGTGATGTAGATTGCATTTGAGTTGTTATATTGTGTTCTGATAGATCCTATAGCCATTGTAGTCTTGCTTTAAATATTTATTGAATACGTCGAACTGTTTGTGATTCTACTTTTCGACGTGTTTAGTGAATAGTTAAGGTAAGATTACACATGGTCGCTCCTATCCAGCCTTATTCTCCGTGTTAGCAGACGGTATTATCTATACAATACTCTTTGCTAACGTGGGTATAGAGGTGGGGCGTCACACATTTCCCCTTTTAAAACCAAACCAATATGATATCATTTTCAAATATATCCTTTTCTAAAAATATAACATTTCAAAGTTATAATATTTCAAAACCAAAACTTAAAATATAGCCTTTCAAAACATAAAACTTTGAATTTCATAACTTTCAAACAAACTACACCACTTAATTGGTTTAGATATTTAATTACTTTATATAGTAAAATAGCTTCTTCACCTTCACAAATCAATTCCAATATGGATTTTAAATTCCCAAATAAAACAATATAATTTCCATCATTTCAAAGCTTTAATTATTCCATCATTTCAAGACTTATTCTTTGATAATTTCATATATATCTATTTCAACTACTATTATTTAGATTTGAAATGTTTACTAAATAAATCAAATATCATTTTAGTAAAACCTTTAGACTTCAGATAACTGGATATTCTTTTAATTAAGTTAACTTGATAATATTCATTTAAGTCAATTTGATATTCATTTAAATCATCTAAACAAAATCAAGTTATGAAATCATACCCTTTAAATCTCAATTTATTTACATTTCAAATCAAATTTTTCGAGGATAATTCTTAAATACTTTAATTCAAATCAAATTCACATTTATCTTCCAATCTTAATTTTATTTGAGTCATTATAAACTCTATATACAATAGAATTTAAAAAGATACTTAACCATTTTATATAAAAGAAATCAAACTTTATTATTAAACTCGTTTTTATTAACCAATTTTATACATAGCTTAAATTCAAGAATTTAACTTTATATATATATATATATATATATATAAATATATATATATATATAAAATAATATTTATATAACATCAAAAATTAATATTTACTAAACCGTATATTTCTTTCCAAAACCATAGAAAATCATTTCAAAATAATTTTATATATATATATATATATATATATATATATATATATACCGCGGTGCCTGTATAAAATTTTCTATCCTATGGTCAAGTGATACGAATATTTATCATTTCAATCTGCAATTTAAAATAAAAATGTGGTTGTATATCATTTCAAACCGCAATTTCGAATCAAAATAAATGCATAACAACTTGCAAATTATGATGATATAAATAAAACATCCATTCATCCATCATAAAATCATACATCCATCACAATCATCATACAAAACAATCAATCAATATCAATATATAACTGATAATATATAATAGCTAATTAACTGGCAGTTATATTTAATAATAAATTAAATAACGATTTAATTTAAATAAATGCAATAACTGAGATGATGATTAAAATATACGAAAAGTCATAAATAAATGCATAATAACCACAAAATTTAATTTAACAAACATAAGAAATTTTAAAAGTTGTGAGTGGGTTGAAACACTCACCTTTTGAATTTAAATTGAATTTAAATCCAATTTAAATCCAAAAATTGGACGGTCTCCAAATCTGTCCAAACCAGCGCCAAAACCTTCGGAATTTCAATATGAACCTAGTAGAGAAAACCGCGCGTGAATTGGATCATGTATGTAAAAGTTATGATGTTAGAACGATTAAAATTTAAATTTAAATCAAATAAATAGATAATTAACATATGTTACTGCCACGTCACCTTATCCACGTGCACCTCTCTCACGCGTTCGAGCAAACCCGATTGAAGAAGCCCTAGCCGCCTCTTTAACTAGCCGTTGACCATGCAACCACGGCCAGCAATGCCTCGATCGCACTTCGCCGCTGCATGGCCCATCACGAGCCGCCCTACCTCACCGAAAGCGGCCACCTCTGACGCGTCACAGCTCATCCGCCGCCGCCGCCTTCTGTTGCCTACCATGGCGAATCCTGACGCCTACAACCCAAACTAACCGCATAGATCTCCGCCACATGACGATCTCTTCGAGTGCTTGCTTTTCGATCAACGCTAGAATCCAGATCCACCGTTGATTCTCGCTGATTACACATGAACGGCCGGTGCTAAACTGTGGGTTTTTCTGAAATTTTTTGATTCGATTCCAAAATGAATTTCAGATCTGCGTTACGCTCTTCAAGAGCTTCGAATTAATATAAAATTTGGCATATATCGTGGAGTTTGAAATTTCAGCTTTGGATTTGATTTGGGATTGCAATCGGAATTAGGGTTTTTCTGCCATAACTAAGGAGGTGAATAGAACGTATAGAAATGAGGAATAGAGGATGCTAGGGTCTTTAGCAGGATATATATAAGCAGGGTTCACATTTGAATGGATGGATAAGATAGATTTACGCGCTAACGCGGAAGTGGCCCAAAAAGCCTGTTTCGACTCCGGAATGAAATTAGGTCAACCCATATATCAAAATAGATGTTTTAAAATATTTTAAACGTAATGGAAAAGGTTTCAAGTCCAAATTCCGTCGGATGAAGAAGTATGCTGAAATCAATATTTTTCAAATTGATTTCAATTGATTTCAATTTAATCGATTTCAAGACGTTTCGATTTCGTACGATCAAACGAAAGGTCCGAGCACTACGAAACTTGAAATCCTACAAAAGTTCATCGTTACGGATCCGATGAAACTGGTTTCGTCGAAATCCGAGTCCATGGCCAAAATGGCTATTTTTACTTTAATTAAATAAATTAATAATTGATTAATTAAATACAATTTTTAAAATTTAAATTATATAATTAACAAATTCATCACTTTTAACTTCTTAACATTTATACTAATTTAACAAATTTTACTGTCGATTTAAATTTAGATTAATTCCTCAATTTCCTTAAATTCAACAATTTAAAATTAAATTTCCAAAATTTTATTTAATTAAATCAATCAATAATTACTCCATTCATTATTGTTAAATAGATGGCTTTAATATTGGATTTTAAACTATTACATAAATTTTCTCATATTATCTTTATTTCAAATTGCATAACCTTCAATTTCAATTGCTACGATAACCACACTTATTATAATTTGGATTTCAATGGATTGATTTGTTTCAAACCCAATCTTTTATTAAGTTCATTACTATTCTATAAACTTAGTTACCTTGTTTTCTTTCCATTCATTACCTTTAAGTTTATTTCCTTCAAACCAATATTATAATTACTTATATAACATTGATTATATTCAATGACCATTTATTATAATTTAAATTCATTAAATTAATTCAATGCACAAATTTGTTTTCATTTACTCAATTTGTAGCTAAGTATAAATCTACATTATTTCCATTGATTTGCATTTCATTATATTAGTATACGCCTATTAATCCGCTATAAACTGGTTACTATTAATTACCTTCCATTTACTTGCCACATTCTCATTCCCATCATTGTAACCTTTGTTTATATTTATTAAAATTTGATTTCTCATTTCAATTAATAGAATAAATAAATGGGCAACCCATAATTATTGCCATCGTTTACTTTTAACTGCATTTATAAGTTTACTGTTTACAGACCTAAGTTACACCTTTACATAATTTCAATTTATCCTAATCACATTCAATCTGTCGAAAATTTAGCTTAGATTACATCTTTACCATTCATTTATTATTGACATTAATTAGCATTGCTTACCTTGCATATTATTACTTAAATCTACATCCAATTACAATTAATACTCTCAATCAATTTATTTACTTAGTCTCATGATTTTTATTACACCAATTACTGCCTTATAAGTAAATGTACGTTAATAATTTAATTTACATTCACCCTTTCCGTTTATTATATTAATCATCATTTACGTACATTTAATTATCTTGTATGTTCATTCTTCCCAACTAATTACACCCTATTACACTATTTCACACATTAATTCAATAATTACATTTTCTTTCTCATATTCCACTTATAACCAAGTCATACATTTAAATTATTTTATTTAGTTTACCTTTTGTATCCCATTATGAATTAATGCACACATTAATTAAGATTTTAAATCAAATTAATCATTTCATCTTGGTAACATTCTTCTATTACAATAAGAATATAATTAACATTTACATTGTTTCACTTATTGGAATTACATCCAAATTATTAACCATTTATAATTCACTAAAAAAATTATTTTCTTCAACATTAAGTTACCAAAATCTTCTTAAATTAAGAAATTTAACTACCGAATTTTACGGGTCATTACATTTATATAATATCATCCGCTATTATGCGGCGCATAGGGTCTCATCCGCTATATAATGCGAGAAATCAATCACTCTAATATATATATATATATATAATATACCACATACAGACTATTCCAACGATCAACCAATAATTTAAATTTAACTATTTAAATTCAATTGGTATTCCAAATGAGTGAGATTAACTCACCTTTGATTAACTAGTTAAATTACACAGTTGATTAACATTTTAACTAATCAGACAATCAATTCCCTTTCTCTTAACTTAATAATTAATTTTAATTTAACTAAGACTTTCATTTAAACTAATAATTTAATTTAAACTATTTTCACTTTAGATAGATTTTAAAAACATATTTTTATATAAACTCCATAGCATTTAAAATCCCTATGTTTTGTTTTCTTATTCACATCTACTTTCTGTTTAAAACTTTATATATTTATATGAAAAAAAAATGTTCTACACTTCCCTGAATTTTTTTCCGTTCTGTTCAGCTTATACCAAGTATATACATTTTATTTCATTCAGTTCCCTGTAACATATTCGTATATATGTAAGATTAAATTTAAACTGAAACTTATACCCTGCTGACCTATATACATACAGCCGATTCAAAAATACTTCGTCTTAAAAATACATATATATACTTTAAAAAAATTTCCAAGTTCATTTCTGTTCAACTAAAATATGAATTTCAAAACAAGGAAAAAAACAGAGAACCCATACCCCGGAAACAACTAGCCCAAACATCCAAACGCAATCGCGTTTTCGCCATCCCAGTACCTTCGACGATTGATTTGCAGCATCATTCATACATGTTCAGATCCGACATTTCAGATGGCTTAGAATGACTTCGACTACGTGAATCCACTGCGTGAACCATAAATCATTTCGAAGTTCACGGCTCCACTCCAGACATTCGCCGATCCCACGAGCCTCGCCCATGTGAGCATGCCTTGACCTTCCTGCCTCACGATGGAGTCGCGATAGATCCCGCCTCTGCATAGAGTCGTGCGAGCGGATCTCCCCTCGCAAAGCTCACCTTGACGATCGAAAACCCCTCCATCTTCCCCTTCGATGTCTATAGAAATCGAGCTACAGCTCGATGATTTCCTCTCGTCTATTTTTTTAAAGAAAGGATTCGATTGAAGAGGGAGATTTAATTTTGAGTCTGCCAATAATTGATTCAAACGAAAAAGGGAAGAGGGTTATGATTTTTCTCGATTGATTTTATTTCGGCCATTTTCTTGACTTTGAACGAAAAATGATTTTCGTTCATAAATGAAATTTTACTTTTATTTTAAAAAGCACGGCTAAGATTACAAAAGAAAAAGGAAGACGCGTGTCTTCAAGTAGAACACGTGTAATAAAATGCTTTACGTGTCCAAAGGCTTGCCATAGAATTCAGTGCCAATGGGGAAAATAGCTTTTTGGACCCAGTTATAATATTGAATTTTCGAAATAAAATTTAGTGCATTTATCTATCATACACTCACATAGCAACTCCAAATGCTATGAAAATTAAAATCCGATAATAATACAACATTACGGATCCAATGGAACTGGTTTCGTAGAATTCCAAGACCATGCCTCGGAAGGCTATATTTAAATTCAATTTAGACAACATATTTTTAAAACTGAACAACACTTCCAAATTAAATTTTAACACTTCTGATATTCTCAGTATTATCAATATAAATTTTACAAGCCTTCAAATAATTTTTAACAGGCTTAAAACTGAAGATTCAACATTTATCCAATTTCAAATTATTGAATTCAATAACTTAATTGCCAAATAATAATGATTTTTGAAATTCAAGTTAAACTACCTTTCAAATATTTAAAATCAATTAAATATTTCAATTTCAAATATCCAAAAAATTTGGGTCGTCACAGATGGGACAGTAACTGTAAAGTGTGAATGTAATGACATAAGGAAATGTGTATTTTATTCATAAGTTGAAATAAAGGAATGAAACCAAGTTGAATAAATTGATTGAGGTTTTAATTATAATAATTGTATACAATTGGCAAATTCAATATAATTGAAAATAATAGTTACTACAAAAGAAAGATGAAAATTTGAATGTATATTTATGTAATGAAAGATAAACAAATACTAACTAGGTTTATATAGTGATAATAGTTTAATAAAAAGAGTAGAACTGAAGCAAGGCATTTATTGGGAATATAAAACTTATATTTTTTAAATTAGATAAAGCACAGCGTTTTGCATGCAGTTATTTTCTGAATTTCAATTTCTATTTTTCTATGTTCTTTCCTATATTTTCATTTTCTATGTTATGCTATTTTATTTTAGTTTGCACTTTGATCATTTATTGGATTTTTACTTGTTTATATCTTTTATTTATAGCTTGGAAAAAATCAAAGGGTATACGTTATATTGTCTTAATTGCTCGCCTTTTTAAATTGCCTACACTTTATTTCTTTTTAGCCGTTCCCACCATTGTTTGGCCGTGCATTACTCTATCAAATCACACAAAAATCTTCTCAATATCTCACTTCCTCATTTGCCTCTTCTGATTGAAAGTGTTTACAGTGAGTTTCTTTTATTAAATAGGAAATAAATCTCATTCATTCACTAGCCTCTTTATTTCTCTCCTTTTCATTTGCATGGCCTCTTTATTACCTACTTTAGACGTACAAACTCTATTCCTAACCGTGTATTTCTCATTTGCAAATCACGCACAAGATCAATTTCTCACTTCAAACTTCCCATTTTCATTTGCATTTATGAATAAATTACATACAAGGTTCTTTCTCCTTAAATTGTGCCCTTTTAATTTCCTATCCACTCATTTACACATCTTTAGCCATTCAAATTTTGTAACCCTAGCCGCCATTTACTTTGTGAATCACGTACAAAATTTATTTCTCGTCTCATTTGCGTTCCAGAGAAAGGAAAATTTTCAGAAGTTATTCCATTGCTTCTCCTTACTTTCTTCTTCCATATTTCTTTGTTTTTCTCTTTTACCTTCAAGATAGGCTCGGCCTCCATGCTATTGCTGACCTCACCATCTCCACCACATCACCATGACAGACCATCATCACCCCTTCTCACCATCATCCAAGGTTGTGACCACCATGAAGACAACATTACCAAAACTTTGACCAAACCAGGCCATGTAATGATCACCTTTCTTTGATTTATCAAGGTTATGTCATTTTATTTCCTACCTTTTCATTGTTGTAATCTCTATTATTTGTATTGAATCATGTTCTTATGTTTGTGACATTTTTTTCTTTATTTTATTATGTAAAAGATGTGGATTTTGGCTCTCTTTTCACTCAAGTTTGCATCTTGCTTTGTCTTATCAAAAGGTTATGTCCCTTTGATCCATATTGTTCATTATTTGATTCATAACCTTGTATGATCGAATTATACACTTATGTTTGTGTAATTGTTTGTACACAAGATTTGGATTCGACTCTTCATCCACTCAAAAGAAATATTTGTGCTTTGTCGTGCCTTTTCGTGCTTTGTGGAGTTTAGATTTGGGTTTGAATTTGATTTCTAGCATCTAAAAGGTGAGTATTCACTCTATACATACGTACTTTTATAATTGTGAAATGATGACAAATGAATCTGTATAAACTAATATGTTATTCATATGTGCCTGTGATGTGATAATATGATGTTAAAAGCTGTTTAGATATTTGTTACATCATCTGATAAGCTATGTTATATTATGTTGTTCGTTTTATTTATTGTATCATACTGCAAGTTACCTATCACTATGGGTTGAAATGATACATACCCGAACGGACATTATAATAAGGAAAAATCATTATGAGCTGAAATGATAGGCCCGAGTGATTTTTATTGTATTTATTTTTCTTGGGATTGCAGGTTTGAAATGATAGAACTCGGATTGTTCTTTTTAAATTACGGATTGAAATGATAAATATCCGTATCACTTGACCTAGGTTAGAAAATATTATACAGGTCCATGGTTAATATTTTAAATAATTCCTAAAAATTTATCAAGTATTTTTAAATAATATTTCCCTAAAATATTATTAAGTATTTTGAGTTTTACAAATATATGAAAAGTTTAACTTAAAATTGAATTTATTGCTTTAATTATAAAGGTGTATTGGGTTCTCTATAAGTTGGATTTTATAAAGTTAATAATTGGTTTTAAATTGAATTAAAAATCTTTATTGGCGATAAGTAGCTAAATAATTGAATTTGACTTAATATGGAAGTTTAAAATCTAACCTAGTAATCGTTATAAATTTTACTTTATGAAATGGACATGCATTATATAATAAATAATGTTTTTTGAATTGAGAAAATGAAATACAGTTTTAATTGGGCATTTTGTAATAAAATTTATTTAACATGAAAATCGTAATTAATTTATGTCTAAATGAATAGATTTATAAAGATAATTGGATGTTATATTAACTATGATAAAATATTTTATTTATGGTTATGTTTGAAAAAAATAAATGATTATGATTTAAATGAAAAAAATGCAACTTAAAGATGAATTAACTTGATAAGTGAAAATTTAGTTTTCAAATGAAAGTTAAGAAAACATAGAGATAGAAATATTTTATTTATGGGAAGGGTATTTAAAATAAAGTGTAAAGCTATTTGTTAAAAATAAAAGTTAACTAAAATAGGGTGATTTTGACTTATGAATGAATTATAGTTAATTTGGATATTTTAGTTATAAATTTTATTTTATTTAATCATAAGATAAATGATATCCAAATGAATATTTTTTGAAGCATCAAATATGATTTTTATAAGTTAAAATGACCAAAAATTGAAATTTAAATGTAGCTAAAATTTGCAATGTTTTGGGAAATTTATAATTAAATGAATGAACTTAGAAATGCTGCAACTTTGAAATGAATATTATTTGACATTAAATTTAAACGATTTAAATGAATATTATTTGACATTAAATTTAAATGGTTTAGATAAATATGTTTCAAAGTGTTTGGTTTCAGAGTTGATATAACTTGAAAGTAATATGGCTTTGGAAATGAAATTATTGGAAATTGTATTTAATTAAGAATTGTCTTTAAATATATTGATTTGAACTTATTTAAATATAAGATTTAAGAATATGACTTTATAAAGTGGTTTGGTTTAGGATGATTTAAAGGAATATTTCAAGTTTAATAAATTGAAGGAATATTCAATGATTTGGAAATTTGGGTTTATTCAAGTGATATATTGATTTGGGTTTTAGATTTAAATGATATAGTATTACTTTGGTTTTTGAAATGGAAGTGATATATTGATTGGTTTTGAAATGAAATAATATAGTATTTAGTTTTGGAATGGATACTATTTTGTAATGTATATGGATTTAGAAATATTACCGCTTTGGAAATGGATATTATTTTGGAAAGTAATGGTATTTGATTTTAAATGGTTTTGGAATAGAAATGCTTTGAAATAAATATCCATGGGCAATAATAACGTTTGGTTGTTAAAGAGACCAGGATCGGAAGTTGTCATACTCCCTGCCGACTCCGAAAACCACTCTAAGAACCGTGTACGTGGTAGAGATTCCAGAATGAAGTAGGATGGTGGCGATGTTCCTTTGAGGTATATATATGGACCCGACTCCCATAAGTTGGCATAAGATGGCTAAAACAGGAGCGATTCCGGGCCAGTGAGGTAGCTCCTCTTATCGGACACACTCCTTTAATACCATTCTACTACTTTGTGATTGATTGCGGCCCTTTAAGTTTTAGAGGTGTGACTCGAGGTGGCGGTAGCTACACGTTATGCATCACCACCAGTCTGGATAGTAATTGGTATATCTACCCTGGCATTGCCTCGTTGTGCCATGTCACCTACCCTATCGCGCCTTGTACGAGTTTGGATTTCTCCCGTAGCCCGTGGAGTATTTAGGGTAGTCTCCCGATCTGGAGATATGCTGATACTGGATGGACTACTGGGACTATTACGTGTTAAGGTGGAAAATGTAAAGCCTTAACGCTATTCAAAAGTAGGTTTATTTTACTATAGACATTATTATAATAGCTAAATATTACTACATAGTAAATAGTTTAACGGATACTTAGAGGATGGGCGGTCCCAGGCATCCTTTAAGTTACTTGTACCTTATATTATAGTTCACTTGAGTTAGTTTACATTATATAAGTATGTATGTCCTGACTCGAGTGTTTTGTGTTTTGCTTTACGCTCGGGTCAGACTGAGAGATACAACATTTAAAACTCACCTTCTAAGTTGGAGTTTGCTTGAATATTGAGCTATCTGTTTCGCTTCCAGTTATTCAGTTGATTCCAAGGATGTAATCAGCTTTGTGATGGTTTATCATATTGAAACTTCTGTTGTATCTTGTATAACTCTTATGTATTTATATAGTGGCTTCATGAGCTACTATCTCTTTACTTCCGCTGCATTATATTACTCTGTGTCTCTGATCTGTGATTTATTTATTTACTATATATACTGAAATTTGCCAAATTTAAATTAACACTTTGGTATTTTGAGATATCTAAATCAGACCTGTGTGGTTTTATTGTCGATTTGAATGGTTGAAAATAGCGGGTCGTTATAGTTGGTATCAAAGCATTGGCTCTAGGCAAAACTTAGCATATATGGGAAACTTACTTACAGAATCACTTTCGTTCGAGCTTGAATCTCTTCCTTTTTGAATCAATTTCCTTTGAATTTTGGAATGTTCCTTGTGGTTCCAAAATCCATTCTTGTCCCTCACTGTTCATATTCTTTTGATTCTAGAGTATCCCATAACTCCACTTCGAATGCCCTGTAAAGGGGGTAAAGCTCCTTTGCAATAGGCATTGATTCACCAAAGATTTCTAAATCCTCGGTTTAGATGCTAGTATCACTTGTTGTCCCGAATTCTACCTTTTGAGATCGAATGTAGATTTACCTCAGAATTCCACATCGATCCTATTTTTGAAGTCACGGTTAACCCGGTTAAGGTTACCCCCGATTTATATTAGCTTATCTATTCCCCTACTCTGTTATTTATCATCTTATCTTTTGTTTCCAACTTATCTTCAAATTAGAATTCTCTTTGATTTGAGTCAATTAAATTTGAACCCCTATTCTTGCTTTGTAAAGCTATATTAGAAACGTTTTATATATTGCATTATTTGAGTTGTTAATGTTGATTTGGGTTTCCGATCGATTCATCTGATCAATGCTATCGATAGGATTTCCAAAACACTTGAACAGAGCAAACCGACACAATATATTTTCAAATTTAGTAAATGAATTAATTTTATATAATTATGCTATATATAAGCATAACTTTCTGAATTTTGATTGTTAATTAAATTGGATGTTAAGAAATAATATTTGACTTTGTACATAGCTTGTAACCATTAGTTTTTGTTTCATATATAAATAATTGAATTATAAAATATGGATATAAATTAATTTGGAAATTTAAACGAGTTTAAAAAAAGAAACTAAGAATTTAATTTTCGATGGTTTTAAACTTTGTGTTTAAAGTTTTAAAAGGGTGTATTATTTAAAGTATTTCGAGTAGGAATTGTTTCAAAGAATTTTTAATCTGTAAATTAGTGCTCTTCTCTTTGTCGCTGGAAAATAATTTCGGTGATGACTGCAGCGTCATCAACATTCATTTTCGAGTTTCGAAGTGAAGAGATCATTCTGTAGTTTTGCTACAGACTTGCTTTGGAGAATTAAATTGATTTCAATTTTCTAAAAATATGACTTGATTTATATATATGTAATATATGATTTAAAGTTTGATTTGATATATATTGTGTATATTCATTTATATCTAAAATAGTTTGAAGTTGATCGGAAATTTGATTCCTAAAATTTTATCTTAAAGGATGATTCAATTATAAAATGAAACCAAAATTATGAATAAATATTTAAGCTTGAATGATTGAATTAGAAAACTCTATATGTATAATATCCTATTGCATACCAATATAACTTACCTTAATTATTAGAAGTTAACAATTAAATTGGATTGAGTGTTCATAATAAATGTTATACACTTTAATTTTAGTTACAAAAGATTAATAGAGGAAAATATAATGAAAAGTTAATTGAATAAAATACAATATAAAATATGATTATAATAAATGAATATGCAGATTTATGATTTTAGATATTGTTAATTAAAGATAACTAGATAAGATAATTGTTTCCTGGGGAATTGACCAGGCAACTTAGTACTCGGCCTCCCCATCGATCGGTTAAATTATCGTTCGGAATCACGTTACGACCGGCATCCAAGAAGCACTCGGTGTCCAAGCTCATTCGACGTCTATGGAATGTTCGGCATCAATGAACGTTCAGCATGTTAAGACCATTCGGCATGGGACAGCGCTCGGCATCTAGGAGCATCCGGCATCAAGAAACGTTCGGCATCCACGAACGATCGGCCTACAAGTGACGTCCGGCATCGCTGGGCATTCGGCATGGTAGGGTCATCTGACATTCCGTATCGTTTGGCATCCGCACCATGTTCGGCATTAGGATGTGTCCGGCACTCAGGGCATTCGGCCTCATCTCACTCGGCCTAACCATCGTTCGGCTGAGTCACTGATTCGGCTTCTAGTATCGTTCGGCACAAGTGCTACCTACGGCATTCAATGTGTTCGGTCTCATCTCGTTCGGCCAAAGGAGATTGTTCGGCATAAGGGGACTGTTCAGCAGTTATAGTGTCCGGCCTCACTTCGTTCGGCAAAGAGGGGTACGTTCGGCATTGGGACGTTCGGCATTTGATCGTTCGGCCTCTCTGGTTCGGTGTACAGAAACCACTCCATTTGGGCCAGGATATTCAGCTACCAGGCCCACCAGGGAAGTCCAACCCACCTTCGTCTGTAAATAGAGGGGCAGGGGAACAGAAAAAAGGGAGAGATTTTAGAGAACACTGGGGAGACTCTGCCATTTTCAAGACTCATTCCAGACTTATTTCTTTGTACCTTGCAACTGTATTCAAGTACTTAGAAGCGGATTGTATCTGTAATCAAGTATCAATGAAAAGAATAAAGATCAACTTCAAAGTGGACGTAGGCTACTACGCCGAACCACTATAAATTTGGTGTTCTTACTTTCTGTATTTAAATGTACATTCTGTTCTCTGTTTTAATTTACCTTCTTCATTAATCTCTCTACATAATCTTTCTAAGGGTGTTAGTGACCAATTTTGGTGCTAACATTTTGGTGCTTTCATCGAGAATTGGATTCTCAAGCGGTTAGGATCTTCTTTGTAGCTATTGGATTGCATAAATCCCCCGAAGGAGATCCAAAATCATTGACAAAGCATCTGTTGATTCTAGTCAGAGTTATAACCAACAACTCTACCATGGGGAGACCACGAACCAGATCGACCTCTCATAATGCAGATGTCCATGAAACTGCTAGCGTACAACAAGTTGGACCTGAAAATCAGCAAACAACCAGAGGTGCCGGGCCCTCCACCCAAATCCAAGAGGAAGTCGTTTCTCGAACGGAGTTCAATGATTTGATAAGAGAACTCAAGGAAAGTAGAAGGCAGCTTGCTGAACTGATTCAAGCCAACACTAACCTTGTGACTCAGCTCGCTCAACAGCAGCGCCATAATGCTGGAGGTAACCCTGCCCCTTATTCTGAATCTAATAGCTCAACCTCAGCTGACGAACCTCCTAGGCGAAGACGCCGTAAGGATGAAGGTGCACAAGCGGGCGTTGGGAATCAAGCCCGTGAAGAGACCGGACACCCGAATCTCCAAGACCCAAATCAGGCGGTACATCAACCCGCACGGTCTCGTGGAACAGAACCCAACCTTCCATCCTCCATACAAACTCCGGACTTAACAGCTATGGTCAGGCAGTTGATGAGAGAAAACCAAGGCTTGACCAATGAAAATTAGGGAGTGACCAGAAGCCATACCCCCTTTACGGATGGTATCCTACAGGCTGAGTACCCCCAAGAAGTTTAATATGCCGACTATCCCAGCCTATGAGGGGAAGACTGATCCCAGGCAACATGTGATGAAGTATGAATGGATGATGGATTCTGCAAGAGTTAATGATGCGACCAAGTGTAGGTACTTCCCAATCACTTTGTCTGGTATTTCCACCATGTGGTTTACTCGACTCACACCTCGATCTATATCCAGCTTTGACGAATTAGCAACGAAATTCATAGAACAATTCAGGATACACACCATTCGCCCAAAGGACGTGATGTCCTTATCAAGCGTAATCCAAGCTCCGGGAGAGTCATTAAAAGCATACTTGCAAAGGTTTCATGTTGCTGTTACCGAGATGAGCAATCCTAACGACCACGTGATTTTGATGGCAGTAATGCGCGGAGTGGATCCGGATTCTCAGATTGGAGATTGGTTGGCGGGAAGCCCCCAGCTACATTGGAACGTTTTTATTCAAAAGCTCATCAGGTCATAAGAAGGGAGGAAGCTCGGTGGACAAGGTGAGACAAGGCACCAGGGCCCGTCCAAGAGTTTGTGAAAAGTAACATCGCTGTGAAACAAACCGGAGATAATTCTGGAAAAACTCAAGTTAACATCCAGAACAAGCCTGGGCAGTCTAAAGGATCCGGAGGTGGAAATCCCGGAAAGAAAAAAGAAAAAGGGAGATGAATGTCAAGGATCCCAACCTACAATGAATACACCCCGTTGAACGCATCCCTTGAGAACATCTATCTATCAACTTGCAACACTTTCCAGTATAGAAAACCACGCCTAAAGGAATCAACGAAGAACAGAAGCGGACCGAGAAGTACTGCCGTTTTCACGAGTGTTATGGGCACAACATGGAGGAGTGCAGACACGTCTATGATGTTATAGAAAAGCTGATTAGGCAGAAAAAGCTGCAGGAATTTGTCAAAAACCCACAGGACGGGAGGCAAGAAACATCGGACCCTGGACGTGGGCCGGCCCCACACCAACTAGAACAACCTACTCGAACTGTGGGAAGATTGGTTATTAACACGATTGCTGGCGGACCTTATCCTACGGATAAGAATTGGCAGGAGATGGAGCGATATGCTAACTCTTTAAGAATTGCGGAGTATGAGTGCTGTTTGAATGTGAAGGATGGGACTCCTGCAAAGCAGCAGCGCACGATGAATGATGATGTCCTATTTAGGAGCCGATATGTGGACAAGGTGGAGGCCCCTACCATTGACCCGATGGTCATATCTGCGACAATCGGGCCGGCGTATGTGAAGAGAATTCTAATTGATTGTGGAAGCTCCGTTAACATCATCTTCAAGAAGGCATATGACCAAATGAAACTGGAAGCTAAGGATTTGAAACCATCCAATGCCAGAATCCATGGCTTTAACGGCGCAGCAACGGATGCAGTGGGATATGTGGAGTTACCAGTTGAACTGGGGCAGGGCGAGCGTAGGAGGTTGCGAATCCTACCATTCATAGTGTTGGACGTTGACTCTCCATATAACGTATTTCTAGGACGTCCAGCCTTGGCAGAATTTAGGGCAGCATTGGCCCCTTGGTGTCTGACATTAAAATTTCCCACAGGCAGCGGCGTTGGAGTGGTGCACGGCGATCAGGCGACCGGACGTTCCTGTTATATGGCTGAGCTGAGAGAGGCTCAGCGTAGAGAGAAAGGAAAGGTTGCGGACCGCTCCGTCCACAGCCGAAATGCTGATGATTGACAAGAAGCGCCCGAGCCCTGACTCGGGCAACATTCTCGGATCTATAGGGACAAAGGTCCGAGAGACGATGATGGGGAACCCAGGGAAACAAATGCAGCACCGGCTGAGCTAACCATTGACATCTCAGTGAGCTGCAACGACCCATCACGAGTTCTTAAAATTGGATCACAACTCGACCCCGTGGTGGCCGGGAACCTCACTGACTTCCTCTGAGCAAATCTTGATGTTTTCGCTTGGACACATTCTGATATGCGCGGGATCTCTCCTGCAATTGCGAGTCATATGTTGAACATAGACCCGAAGCATGTACCTGTGAAACAAAAAAGGAGAGGCATGGACCCGGAGAGGTCTGCAGCTCTCAAAGAGGAGGTGGACAAACTCAAAGCTAGCGGGTTCGTCCGCAACGCCCTCTACCCTGAATGGGTATCTAACCCGGTGTTAGTAAAGAAAGCGAACAGGAAATGGAGAACTTATGTTGATTACTCTAATTTAAACAAAGCATGCCCGAAGGATAGCTTTCCGTTACCAAGAATCGACCAAGACCAGAAGCCATACCCCCTTTACGGATGGTATCCTACAGGCTGAGTACCCCAAGAAGTTCGATATGCCGATTATCCCAGCCTATGAGGGGAAGACTGATCCCAGGCAACATGTGATGAGGTATGGATGGATGATGGATTCTGCAAGAGTCAATGATGCGACCAAGTGTAGGTGCTTCCCAATCACTTTTTATGGTATTGCCACCATGTGGTTTACTCGACTCCCACCTCGATCTATATCCAACTTTGACGAATTAGCAACAAAATTCATAGAACAATTCAGGATACACATCACTCGCCCAAAGGACGTGATGTCCTTATCAAGCGTAATCCAAGCTCCGGGAGAGTCATTAAAAGCATACTTGCAAAGGTTTCATGTTGCTGCTACCGAGGTGAGCAATCCTAATGACCACACGATTTTGATGGCAATAATGCGTGGAGTGGATCCGGATTCTGAGTTTGGAGATTGGTTGGTGGGGAAGCCCCCAGCTATGCTGGAGAATTTTTATTCGCAAGCTCGTCAGTTCAAAAGAAGGGAGGAAGCCCGGTGGACAAGGCGAGACAAGGCACTAGGGCCCATCCAAGAGTCTGTGAAAAGTAACATCGCTGTGAAACAAACCGGAGATAATTCTGGAAAAACTCAAGTTAACATCCGAAACAAGCCTGGGCAGTCTAAAGGATCCGGAGTTGGAAATTCCGGAAAAAAAAAGAAACAGGGTGATGGAAGTCAAGGATCCCAACCTACAATGAATACACCCTGTTGAACGCATCCCTTGAGAACATATCTATCAACCTGCAACACTTTCCAGTATAGAAAACCACGCCCAAAGGAATCGACAGAAGAACAAAAGAGGACCGGGAAGTACTGCCGTTTTCACGAGTCTTATGGGCACCACACGGAGGAGTGCAGACACCTCCATGATGCTATAGAAAAGCTGATTAGACAGAAAAGGCTGCAGGAATTTGTCAAAGACCCACAGGACGGGAGGCAAGAAACATCGGATCCTAGACGTGGGCCGGCCCCACACCAACCAAAACAACCTACTCGAACTGTGGGCAGATTGGTTATTAACACGATTGCTGGCGGACCTCATCCTGCGGATAAGAATTGGCAGGAGATGGAGCGATATGCTAACTCTTTAAGACATGCGGAGTATGAGTGTTGTTCGAATGTGGAGGATGGGACTCCTACAAAGCAGCAGAGCACGATGAATGATGATATCGTATTCAAGAGCCGAGATGCGGACAAGGTGGAGGCCTCTACCATCGACCCGATGGTCATATCTGCGACAATCGGGCCGGCGTATGTGAAGAGAATTCTAATTGATTGTGGAAGCTCCGTTAACATCATCTTCTAGAAGGCATATGACCAAATGAAACTGGAAGCTAAGGATTTGAAACCATCTAATTCCAGAATCCATGGCTTTAACGGCGCAGCAACGGATGCTGTGGGATATATGGAGTTACCAGTTGAACTGGGGCAGCGCGAGCGTGGGAGGGTGCGAATCCTACCATTCATAGTGTTAAATGTTGACTCTCCATATAACGTATTTCTAGGACGTCTAGCCTTGGAAGAATTTAGGGCAGCATTGGCCTCTTGGTGTCTGACATTAAAATTTCCTACAGACAGCGGTGTTGGAGTGGTGCACGGCGATCAGGCGACCGGACGTGCATGTTATGTGGTTGAGCTGAGAGAGGCTCAGTGTAGAGAGAAAGGAAAGATTGCGGACCGCTCCGTCCGCAGTCGAAATGCTGATGATTGACCAGTAGCGCCCAAGCCCTGGCTCGGGCAACGTTCTCGGATCTATAGGGACATAGATCCGAGAGACGATGATGGGGAACCTAGGGAAACAAATGCAGCACCGGCTGAACTAACCATTGACATCTCAGTTAGCTGCAACAACCCATCACGAGTTCTTAAAATTGGATCACAAATCGACCATGTGGTGGCCGAGAACCTCACTGACTTCCTCCGAGCAAATCTTGATGTTTTCGCTTGTACACATTCTGATATGCGCGGAATCTCTCCTGCAATTGCGAGTCATATGTTGAACATAGAGCCGAAGCATGTACCTGTGAAACAAAAAAGGAGAGGCATGGACCCGGAGAGGTCTGCAGCTCTCAAAGAGGAGGTGGACAAACTCAAAGCCAACGGGTTCATCCGCGACGCCCTCTACCCTGAATGGGTATCTAACCCGGTGAAAGCGAACGGGAAATAGAGAACTTGTGTTGATTACTCTGATTAGCTTTCCATTACCAAGAATTGACCAACTGGTCGATTCAACAGCCGAACATGATTTACTGTCCTTTATGGATGCATACTCTGGATAAATCCCAATGCATGTTCCCGACCAAGAACAGACCAGTTTCATCATGAACGTCGGGCTATATTGCTATGTAGTAATGCCCTTTGGATTGAAGAACGCAGGAGCAACTTATCAGCGTCTGGTGAATCGAATGTTCAAAGATCAGATTGGTAAAATAATGGAAGTCTATGTGGATGACATGCTTGTGAAGTCACGGCAGTCAAACGACCACATCCGAGACTTAGCGGAGATGTTTGATGTACTTAGACACTACGGGATGAAGATCAATCCTCTGAAGTGTTCATTCGGCGTAGCTTAAGGAAAGTTCTTGGGTTCCATTATGAACGCATGGGGAATTGAAGCTAACCCGGAGAAGATCCAGGCTATCCAAGATATACAAGTACCCAGAACCATAAAGCGGGTGCAAAGCCTGAATGGAAAAGTGGCTGCTAAGTCGATTCATATCCAAAGCTACAAACAAGTGTATTCCCTTCTTCGACACTATAAAGAAAGGAAAAAGAAACTTTGAATGGACATCCGATTGTGAGGAAGCATTTCAGGCTCTAGTAAGGCACTTAGAGAGTCCCCATGTACTATCAAAGCCAATAGACCATGAAATGTTGTATGTATACTTAGCGGTATCCCAGCATGCTATCAGTATAGCTTTGGTTCGCGAGGAAGATCGGATTCAAAAGCCAGTTTACTATGTCAGTAAACGCTTGACAGGGGCGGAAAGAAATTATCCAAAGATTGAGAAACTAACCTACTGCTTGGTGATTGCATCACACAAGCTTCGCCCCTACTTTCAGGCACACTCAATCGGTGTCTACACTGACCAACCCTCGCGACAGGTACTCCAACGACCAGAAACTTCCAGAAGGATGTTGAAATGGAATATTGAGTTAAGTCAGTTCGATATTACCTATCTACCACGAAGGGCCATACAAGGAAAAGCACTAGCTGACTTCATTGCTGAATTCACTATGCCAGATGAACCGAGCAGTCACAGTGTCATACCTCCCGTTCGATGGAAGATGTACACCGATGGTGCATCTAACGACCGTCACGCGTGGTCTGGCGTAGTCCTTGTGACTTCGGAAGGTCAATCAATTTTCTATGCTTTGAAGTTTAAGTTTGCAGCGACAAATAACGAAGCCGAGTATGAAGCATTGATTGCTGGCCTGAGACTTGTTAACGAACTGGGAGTGAAGTCAATTGAAATCTTCTATGACTCGCAACTGGTAGTATATCAGGTGCGGGGAGACTATCAAGCGAAGGGACAGAGACTGGCTCCGTACCTTGCCCGTATTCAAGAGCCGCTGGCGAATCTAGAATATTACGACATCTTGCGTGTCCCACGCGAACAAAATAGAGAAGCCGATTCGTTGGCAAAAACCGCAAGCACTGGCGATGCACAGCAAATGGGATTATTCCCTGTTGAGACCCTCCATGCTCCGAGTATAGAGATGATGGAGATAGATCTCGTGTTAGAAACGGAACCTAAGAAGGAATCATGGTTGACCTCGATCGGACAGTACTTACTACAAGGGGATTTACCTGAAAAGATGAACGAATGACGCCAAGTCCTTCGTAAGGCTTCGCGTTATGTAATACATGACGGGATATTGTATTGGAGGGGATTCTCGACCCCCTTACTACGATGTGTGGCCCATGATGAGATAAAACAAGTATTAAAGGAAGTCCATGAGGGAGAGTGCGGTGACCACACTGGGGGGCAAATGTTAGCAAAGAAAATCCTCCGTTACAGATACCATTGACCGAATGTCAATCGGGATGCTGCAGACTATGTGAGAAAATGTGACAAATGCCAGATATATGCAAAAATCCCGAGAGCTCCACCAATGGACTCACACAAATGGTTAGTCCCTGGCCATTTGCGATGTGGGGGATCGACCTAGTAGGCTCTTTACCCTTAGCCAAAGGTGGAGCGAAATATGCAATAGTTGTAGTCGACTACTTTACCAAATGGACAGAAGCAGAGCCTCTGGCCACGATAACCGCCAAGAAGGTTATTAATTTCACCGTGCGAAATATCATATGTCGTCTTGGCCTTCCACGGACCATCTTCACGGACAATGGAACTCAATTCGAGAGCAAGGAGTTCAAAGAATTTTTCCAGAAATATGGGATTGAGAAGAAATTTGCAGCAGTTGCTCACCCAAAGGCGAATGGACAGGTAGAAGCCGTAAACAAAATAATCAAGTCCATATTGAAAAAACGTCTGGAAAAGGCTAGAGGCAGGTGGGTGGATGAACTTCCAATAGCACTTTGGGCCTATAGGACCACCCACAAAACCGCGACTGGCCACACTCCATTCGCATTGGCATATGGCACGGAAGCTGTCATACCCATGGAACTTGAGGTCCCATCACATCGGGTAAGTTATTACGACCCTGAGTCGAACCAGAATCTCTTATTGGAATTGTTGGACCTCATTGATGAAAAACGCGAAGAAGCCAATTTAAGAGCGACCGCATACAGACATAGATTCGCTAAATATTATAATGAGAAGGTCCGACCAAGAACTTTTAGTGTGGGAGACCTCGTTTTGAAACGAGTTTTCCCGATCCCGTATCATATGAATCCCGCATGGGAAGGTCCATATGTCATCGAACGGAAGCTTGGAGAAGGAACTTTCAAGCTAGCGACTGTCGATGGTGCGACACTCCCTCGAGCATGGAACAGTGAGCACTTGCGGCATTATTATACTTAGTCTATTTCTTTCATGTATTAGTTGCACTCATTACCCGTGTGCTTTTATTTCTAATTCTTGGCATGTAATAAGGCAATTTAGCTTGCTCTTATTAATAAAGGCTTGAAGCCATCTTTTCCATGAATTACTATGTCTCTACAAATGATGATCCTGTGACGGGCAAATAAAATTATGTTATTCTGGCTACCGTGCGAACCGCACGGACATTTAAAATCTCCAAGTCCCCGGAGTGCGGATTGGAGTACTCTAAGTCCCCGGAGCACAGACTCAAGTATAAACGATTTAAAATCTCTAAGTCCCCGAAGTGCGGACTGGAGTACTCTAAGTCCCTGGAGTGCGGACTTGAGTATAAACGATTTAAAATCTCCAAGTCCCCAGAGTGTGGACTGGAGTACTCTAAGTCCCCGGAGCGCGGACTCGAGTATAAACGATTTAAAATCTCCAAGTCCCCGGTGTGCGGACTGGTGTACTCTAAGTCCTCGGAGCACGGACCCGAGTATAAACGATTTAAAATCTCCAAGTTCCCGGAGTACGGACTGGAGTACTCTAAGTCCCCGGAGTGCGGACTGGAGTACTCTAAGTCCCCGGAGCGCGGACTCGACTATAAACGATTTAAAATCTCCAAGTCCCCGGAGTGCGGACTGGAGTACTCTAAGTCCTCGGAGCGTGGACTCGAGTATAAACGATTTAAAATCTCCAAGTCCACGGAGTGCAAACTGGAGTACTCTAAGTCCCCGGAGCGCGGACTCGAGTATAAATACTTAAAATCTCTAAGCACTCAGAGTGCGGACTAGAGTACTCTAAGTCACCGGAGCGCGGACTCGAGTATAAACGACTTAAAATTTCCAAGTCCCCGTAGTGCGGACTAGAGTACTCTAAGTCCCAGGAGCGCGACTCGAGTCGGGGACTCGAGTATAAACGATTTAAAATCTCCCAGTCGCCGAAGTGCGGACTGGAGTACTCTACGTCCTCGGAGGGCGGACTGGAGTACTCTAAGTCCCCGGAGCGCGGACTCGAGTATAAATGATTTAAATCTCCAAGTCCTCGGAGTGCGGACTGGAGTACTCTAAGTCCCCAGAGAGCGGACTCGAGTATAAATGACTTAAAATCTCCAAGTCCCCGGAGTGCGGATTGGAGTACTCTAAGTCCCCGGAGCGCGGACTCGAGTATAAGCGACTTAAAATCTCCAAGTCCTCGGAGTGGGACTGGAGTACTCTAAGTCCCCGGAGCGCGGACTCGAGTATAAACGACTTAAAATCTCCATGTCCCCGAAGTGCGGACTGGAGTATTCTAAGTCGTCGGAGCGTGGACTTAAGTATAAACGATTTAAATGACCAGGTCCGCTGAAGAAGGACTAGATATAAATGGCTTGAAGACATCGAGCCTTCAGCGTGCGTACTAGAAAATGTTCTAAGTCCTTGGGGCACGGAAGAAAAAACACATGGTTCTCAAAGAATTTCCGAGCTATATGAAGATGAACCAAGAGGTCCATTATATCCACAACAGCTTGGATTCGAATCACAATCACAAAGAAAACTGAACGACAAGAGCCATGGAAAGACAGGAAAACTAAGTTTTATTCATCAAAGATAAGTTTCCATTACAACTCCTTTGAAGCTCGGAATCAAAAGTTTATTTGCACAAACTAAGAAAACAAAAGTACTTACCTAATCTAAACTAACCCTCGTTGAACGAGAGTAATGATTACTTCTTATGCTTCTTCGCTTTCTTCACCTCCGTTGTTTTATCAGACGACCCCTCTCCTCCGCGTTTACCCTTGGTACCCTTTGTTGATGGAGGAGTGACAGCCGGAGAAGTGTGAGGGACATCCATGGGTTTAGACCTGCCAAGGAGAATGATCTTCAACGGTTTGGTCAAGGGATCGTCTGGATCCACAGTTTGAGGCTCAACCTTGATCTTGGTCGTCTCTTCCTTCTTCTTCTCAAACCTTTCCTTCATGCTCAACTCGATGTGTGCTTAGAGGCGCCTGTGATTTCCACTTCATAACCCCCAGAGGAGGAATCAGACTCGCCTTCGTCAAGCGCCCCGATCACCTGGGCATCAGAACCGGGAGCCTCGCCTGCGTGAGAGGCCTCACTTGTTTCCTTCCCCTCCTCCTTGTCAACATCGCTCCTCGGAGTGGGTTCAGGATGGAAACGACCTGCACAAAATCACGAAAAGAAAGCGTTAAAATGCGACAGCTTTCAAGGAAACACTTGGGATGTTAAAGCAAAAGAATTGCCTACCATATTCCAGCTGGTTTCCAGCCGTCACGGAGGTCTCACCCTCCGGGATAGGAGACAAAACATGAACGCCCAAGCAGGGAGCTTTCGGGTCATAGCCAATGTGCTGTTCCAAAGGATCAAGTATCGGCCGACTGGCCGTCTGGGTAGGTACATGAACTAGAGGCACGGCCCCGGATGGACCGGTAATAATTTCTTTCCTTTTCTTTGAGGAGGAGCCCTTGCAATAGATAGCTTTGGTCGTCGACAAGTGCGAAGGCTCATTTCCCTTGAGGTATTCTTTTATCAACGCCCCCTCATCAATCTCTTCGGTACCGTGCTCGGCCTTCCTGATTTCCACCAGAGCCTCCCATGCTTCGGTTAAAGATTCAAGGTAGCCCTCGCCCAAAAAAGTCAAGTCTCGATGCATGAGAACGCGGGCGTTGAATTCAGCAATTAGCGAGTCAAACATGCTATTTATCTCTTCCCTACCCTCTGCTCTAGCCGCCTCGAGACGCGAATCGATACTTGCGGACTCTATCTTCTTGCCCTCTTCTTGGGCTTCACTCTTTATCGCCTCAACTCGGGAAAGCTCGGCATCAAGTTTTTCTTTTAAGAGTCGTGTAGCAACGATTTCTTCACAGTATCGTTGTGACTCTTCTTGAGCGGTCGTTTTCTCTTCTCTTTCCCTGCAGAGCTGCTCTTCAAGCTCTTTGACTCGGAGGCTGAGTGCGTCCCTTTCCTTTTGAACGGAGTCTTTCTCTAAAGCCAAAGCACCACATAGTTGAACTGCCTCGTCGAGTTCTTTTTTATGAGTTAATTCCATACGAGTAACGGCCTCAGCAGTATCCTTGGCGCTCTGATGGGCGACCTCAAGCTCAGACTTATAAGTGGCAATTTCTTCACCTGACCTTTAATGATATCCTTGTCATGGATAGCCTCAAGCTTCAGACGATCGATTTCATGTTGGCGCTCCGCGGAAACTTCGGAAAGTTTTTCAGCTAGGTGAACGAACGCGTCATGTTGAACATAGACGTCGTTCTTACAAGCAAGGGCGCTCTGCTTAGCATGTCCAAGAATAGGATGAATAGCCGAGAGGAATTTCAGGCCATTGAAGTAGATCTTCGGGAATTTATCTTTAAGCTCGTCCAGCCTCTCTGGCACTGATGGGCCCGTTGCAAGAGCGGGAGGAGACGGCTTTGAAAGTTCGCCTCTCCTGTAGGAATCTAGGGACTGACGAGTGGAAGAAGAATCAGAGTGTTAGTCCCGGGGAGCTTCAGGTTGCGACCTCTTATGGTCGCGCTTGTCTCTACTTTGCTCCGCGTGAGAAGATGTGTCCTGGTGGTATTTTGGCTGATAATAAGTTTTCCTCCGATACGACGAGTCCCGGGAATAATAGTCTTTATCGTCGTCACCATCCCTATCTCGATGCCTTTCGGAACACGAGTCCCGTCCGGAATGATGAAGAACCGACGAACCGCAAAGGCGATCGAATCCTTGTGAACGCCCCATACCGCCTGTACAGAATTCGAATAACAGCGAATTAGCAAAGAGTAGTGTGGCGACAAAAATCTAAGCGAAAATTGGAGTGCAAGTGTTCGTGTGTGTCCTAGTGTTTACCCCCAATGGACCAGTCGCTTTGCTAATAGGAGTTTTCTCTCCCTGACTCTGGGTTGGAGCGCCCGCGTCGCCTCTAATGGGCGAATGAAGTTTGAATGCCCCCGGATCATCAAAGCCATAATTGAGCAGATCATCCGCAATAGAGAGGTTCGATAAGCCCTTTAAAGAACTTTCTACATGCTGCGAAGAAGCCTCTTTCTCCATCGGGACAAGCGTAACCTTCGAAGTCCCGCCAACGTTCTCCTTTCTGATTTTGTACGTCAATCCCTGTTTCCTTTATGTAGGAGAAGATGACGTTTCGATGTCGTGCACTTCAACTATAGGATCTTGGACTGGACCCAAATTCTCACCTTGTGCTTCGGGTGTTTCACCCTCCTTGATTTTCCCCCCTTTCTTGTACCTCAGGGGTGTGGCGTGCTGACGACTCAGCTAATTTTTTCCCTTTACCGGAGACCGACCTGGGTATAGTAACGCCTTCGGGAAGACTTACCCGGTGACCTTCTGCTGACAACCCGAACCTCGATAGTGACTCATTTGAGATAAGAGTTCGGATGTCTTGTTCTTTGGCGGGAAGAGTTCTAATAGCTTCAACGGCCTCAGAATACCCGCGACCGTCGGGACGTGGATTGATACCTGAGAAGATGAAACAAGAGTTAGAATAGGAATAGGTTCGGCAAAAACATGTGTATCGTTCCAAGAAGAAGACTTACATCCTTCGACTCATCTCCTCGCGAAATCAGGGGGCAACGCACATAGAACCATTCCTGTTTGTACAAGGAAAACTTGCTCCACGCCCCGGTTAAAATTTGGCATTTGTGATGCGGTTCGAGGAACACAAAGGAGGGGCTATCTCTCCGCTTCTTAATCATGTAAATATATCTGATGTCGCCAGGAGTGGGAGGCCTAGAGAAGACGGTCATGAAGAAAAGGTAAGTGCCATAGATGAAGGCGTGACCGTTTGGGTGCAACTGCGACGGGGCGATGTCGATGTATTGCAACACATCCCGAAGAAACAAATTGAACGGTGGCACACTTCCAACCTAGCACATGAATTTACTGCACACTGCGTATCCAACTGGGGGCAAGTGTGGTCGGTCGTCCCCCGACAGAACCAGCACGTCGTCAAAAGGTATTCCATGAATGGAGTATATTCGTCGAAGCGCAACTTCATTGATTTTTGAAGCCTGTGAATCGACAGGGTTATCCAAGAAGATCGATGACTCCAGGGCATCGCGGGCTAAGTTATGTGCATGGAGGTTGATGGATTTGAGACAACTGCGACTTCCTGTCGAGAGGATGGCCCTGGTCTGTCAGAATCGTGGCGGAGCTGGATTTTTTCGACATCTTTAACAAATAGTGAATTTGGCTAAGCACCTGTGTGAGCTATACTTGAAAAATGTTCGACGTTAGAATCAATAACACAAATATTTCCCCCCAAGTGGTGTGTGAACTAGTGCGATCAATCATGTGTAAGCATTAAAAAAATAAAAGTCACACGGTTACTGATATAAAACAAAGTTGCGAATCGTCGACTTCGAAGACCGTCATCGCTGACCGTCTCCAAAAGCCTGTCTTACGGTAATTACGGTTTCGAATTCAGAAAACGTTAGAAGAAGTTATCCAGTTATGTCGACTTGAGTTCAAGTTTATGTCTACTGAAACTAGGAAGTTATCAGTCCAGACCGGTTCGATATGCTAGTATGATGGAGTTTCTGTCCTTGTTATGTTATATGATTAGGCAAGGCAATTGTTTGTTCGGCCTTATATGGTTCGGCATTTATGTTGTTCGGCCTTAACATGGTTCGGCATCTATGATTGTTCGGCCAAGCTGTTGTTCGGCCAAGCTCTCGGTCGGCCTAACCACCGTTCGAATTAGTTAGCGCTCGGCAAAGTGTCGATCGGCCAAAATTCCATTCGGCCGAGACAATACTCGGCATCCTCCCCGCTAACTCGTGCTTCCTCCCAAACCTTCCATCCCACCGTTCGGCATGTGGTGAGTCACACCGAACCAGAATTATGCCAAGCTCCAACGCTCGACACTCCACCCTTAATCCTTTCCTTTCTTCCACCATCCCCACCGAACGACGAGGGCCGATCGTTCGGCAAGTCATGCCAGGCCATGCCGTTCGGCATCCCAACTATTTCATGCTCCTCCTCTAGACTTTCTTCCTCCAATCTCGATCGGCACGAGGGAACTATGCCAAACCACCACACATCTCCTAACATATTCCTACCAAGCTCGTCTCTAATCATTTCTCCTTACCTACCAACATTCAGCCCTAAAGATCAAAGTTTGGATCCACGAACCTTTTCGACCACGGCTTTAATTTCTGTTTAATCATGGAGAGGAATTAGATAGAAGAGACAATACCTAATTAGTAGATCGAAGTTTGGAAGGGATTGATGAATCGTTGAAGGTTGTTGACTGGAATGGTTAGCAAGTACAAAGCGACGGAGGTAAAAATGTGAAAAGAGAAGAAGGTGGGAGGTGCCGGTCTTTATAGGGAGGAAGAAGAAGTCGAAGAGGCTATGGCCGGTGGAACCGGTCAAAGCCGCAACGTTCGGCTTCGGCACACAAAGCCGCTCGGCACAGGAGGAGTGTTCGGCTTCGAATGCATCGTTCGGCATTTACACCACGTTCGGCACACACCTTCATCACTGATATTCTCAAGAAGGCACCTCCAAGAAGATTTAACCAAGGTTCGAAGCGGATCATGGAGGATACGTAATTCAAAGCGTATCACGTTCGGTCACGTAATACACTTTGGGGGCAAGTGTTTCCTGGGGAATTGACCAGGCAACTTAGTACTCGGCCTCCCCATCGATCGGTTAAATTATCGTTCGGCATCACGTTATGAACGGCATCCAAGAAGCACTCGGCGTCCAAGCTCATTCGGCGTCCATGGAACGTTCGGCATGTTAAGACCGTTCGGCATGGGACAGCGCTCGGCATCTAGGAGCATCCGGCATCAAGAAACGTTCGGCATCCATGAACGTTCGGCCTACAAGTGACGTCCGGCATCGCTAGGCGTTCGGCATGGTAGGGTCATCTGACATTCAGTATCGTTCGGCATCCGCACCATGTTTGGCATTAGGATGTGTCCGGCACTCAAATCATTCGGCCTCATCTCGTTCGGCCTAACCATCGTTCGACCGAGTCACTAATTCGGCTTCTAGTATCGTTCGGCACAAGTGCTCCCTACGGCAGTCAATGTGTTCGGCCTCATCTCGTTTGGCCAAAGGCGATTGTTCGGCATAAGGGGACTGTTCAGCATTCATAGTGTCCAGCCTCACTTCATTCGGCAAAGAGGGGTACGTTTGGCATTGGGACATTCGGCATTTGATCGTTTGGCCTCTCTGGTTCGGTGCACAGAAACCACTCCATTTGGGCCAGGATGTTCAGCTACCAGGCCCATCAGGGAAGTCCAACCCACCTTCGTCTATAAATAGAGGGGCAGGGGCACAGAAAAATGGGAGAGATTTTAGAGAACACTGGGGAGACTCTGCCATTTTCAAGACTCATTTCAGACTTATTTCTTTGTATCTTGCAACTGTATTCAAGTACTTAGAAGCGGATTGTATCTGTAATCAAGTATCAATGAAAAGAATAAACATCAACTTCAAAGTGGACGTAGGCTACTACGCCGAACCACTATAAATTTGGGGTTCTTCCTTTCTGCATTTAAATGTACATTTTGTTCTCTGTTTTAATTTACTTTCTTCATTAATCTCTCTACACAATCTTTCTAAGGGTGTTAGTGACCAATTTTGGCGCTAACAATAATCAAGTTAGAATAGTTAATATTGATTTAACTTGAGTGAAATTCAACGGATGAAATCAATTATTAAATTAAGTTGAAATTTATATGGTTTAAAAATTTATTGTTTTTCAATCTATTTTCTTTCTGGGCATTTCTATTCTCCTACCTTATTCCTTTTCGGGGACGAAAAGTTTTGAGCGGGGGAGAGTGTAACGACCCATAAATTTCGATAATTAAACTGGTTAACTTAATAAGATTTCGTAAATAGATTTATAAAGAAAGAAAAAAGAAAAAAAACTTTATAATTTATAATGAAGTGAGTGTTAAAAATGAAATGTAAATTAAAGGTTATAGTAATGATTGTAAGTTACTATTTGATTGGTCTATTAATGTAGTTGTAACTGTTACATTTGGGTATAAAATTGAATATAAGTAAATAAATGTATGGTAATTGAATGAAATCAACATTATATAAGCAATTATGATAATTAGTGGAAATAATAAACTTGAGTGTAATATAAATTTAGTGATGACATTTATGCAGGTCAACTTTTATTTAGGCTGCTAAATTCAGTGTAGGAAATCAATTACATTTAAATGTAGGTAAATGTTCATTAATATGAGATGGGACAATAACTGTAAAGTGTGAACGTAATGACATAAATAAATGTATATTTTATTCGTAAGATGAAATAAAGGAATGAAACCAAGTTGAATAAATTGATTGAGGTTTTAATTATAATAATTGTATACATTTGGTAAATTCAATATAACTGAAAATAACATTTATTACAAAAGAAAGATGAAAATTTGAATATATATTTATGTAATGAAAGATAAACAAATAATAATTAGGTTTATAGGGTGATAGTAGATTTAATAAAAAGAGTAGAATTGAAGCAAGGCATTTATTGGGAATTAAAAACTTATAATTTTTAAATTAGATAAAGCACGGCGTTTTTCACGCAGTTATTTTCTATATTTCAATTTCTATTTTTCAATGTTCATTATTATATTTTTATTTTCTATGTCATGATATTTTATTTTAGTTTGCACTTTGATCATTTATTGGATTTTCACTTGTTTATATCTTTTATTTATGGCTTGGAAAAAATTAAAGGGTATACGTTATATTATGATAATTGCTTGCCTTTTTAAATTGCCCACTCTTTATTTCTTTTTATCCATTCCCACCATTGTTTGGCCGTGCAGTACTCTATCAAATCACACAAAAATCTTCTCAATATCTCACTTCCTCATTTGCCTCTTCTGATCGAAAGCTTTTACAGTAAGTTTCTTTTATTAAATAGGAAATAAATCTCATTCATTCACTAGCCTCTTTATTTCTTGCGTTTTCATTTGCATGGCCTCTTTATTACCTGCTTTAGCTGTACAAACTCTTTTCCTAGCCGTTTATTTCTCATTTGCAAATCATGTACAAGATCTATTTCTCACTTCAAACTTCCCATTTTCATTTGCATTTATGAATGAATTATATACAAGATTCTTTCTCCTTAAATTGTGCCCTTTTAATTTCCTAGCCACTCATCTACACATCTTTAGCTGTTCAAATTTTGTAACCCTAGCTGCCATCTACTTTGTGAATCACGTAAAAAATTTGTTTCTCATCTCATTTGCGTTCCAGAGAAAGGAAAATTTTCAGAAGTTATTCCATGGCTTCTCCTTGCTTTCTTCTTCCATATTTCTTTGTTTTTCTCTTTTGCCTTCAAGATAGGCTCGGCCTCCATGCTATTGCCGACCTCACCGTCTCCACCACATCACCATGACCGACCATCATCACTCCTCCTCGCCACCATCCAAGGCTGTGACCACCATAAAGACAACATCATTAAAACTTTAACCAAACCAAGCCATGTATTGATCACCTGCTTTGATTTATCAAGGTTATGTCATTTTATTTCCTACCTTTTCATTGTTGTAATCTCTATTCTTTGTATTGAATCATGTTCTTATGTTTATGACATTCGTTTTCTTTATTTTGTTATGTACAAGATGTGTATTTTAGCTCTCTTTTCACTCAAGTTTGCATCTTGCTTTGTCTTATCAAAAGGTTATGTCCCTTTGATCCATATTGTTCATTATTTGATTCATAATCTTGTATGATTCAATTATACACTTACGTTTGTGTAATTGTTTGTATATAAGATTTAGATTCGACTCTTCATCCACTCAAAGAAAATATTCGTGCTTTGTCGTGCCTTTTCGTGCTTTGTGGAGTTTAGATTCGGGTTTGAATTTGATTTCTAGCCTCTAAAAGGTGAGTATTCACTCGGATATACATACTTTTATAGTTGTGAAATAATGACAAGTGAATCTGTATAAACCGATATGTTATTCATATATGCCTCTGGTGTGATAATATGATGTTAAGTGTTGTTTAGATATTTGTTACATCATCTGATAAGCTATGTTATGTTATGCTGTTCATTTTATTTATTGTATCATACTGCAAGTTACCTATCACTATGGGATGAAATGGTACGTACCCGAATGGACATTAGAATAAGGAAAAATCATTATGAGCTAAAATGATAGGCTCGAGTGATTTTTACTGTATTTATTTTTCTTAGGATTGCGGGTTTGAAATGATAGAACTTGGATTTTTCATTTTAAATTACGGATTGAAATGATAAATATCCATATCACTTGACCTAGGTTAGAAAATATTATACAGGCCCATGGTTAATATTTTAAATAATATTTTCCTAAAAATTTATTAAGTATTTTTAAATAATATTTCCCCAAAAGATTATTAAGTATTTTGAGTTTTATAAATATATGAAATTTTTAACTTAAAATTGTATTTATTGCTTTAATTATAAGGTGTATTGAGTTTTCTATAAGTTAGATTTTATAAAGTTAATAATTGGTTTTAAGTTGAATTAAAAATCTTCATTGATGATAAGTAGCTTAATAATTTAATTTGACTTAATATGGAAGTTTTAAATCTAACCTAGTAATTGTTATAAATTTTACTTTATGAAATGGACACGCATTGTATAATAAATAATGTTTTTTGAATTGAGAAAATGAAATACAGTTTTAATTGGGCATTTTGTAATAAAATTTATTTAACTTGAAAATCATAGTTAATTTATGTCTAAATGAATAGATTTATAAAGAGAATTGGATTGTTATATTAACTATGACAAAATATTTTATTTATGGTTATGTTTGAAAAAATAAATGATTATGATTTAAATGAAAAAAATGCAACTTAAAGATGACTTAACTTGATAAGTGAAAATTTAGTTTTCAAATGAAAGTTAAGAAAACTTAGAGATAGAAATATTTTATTTACGGGAAGGGTATTTATAATAAAGTGTAAAGCTATTTGTTAAAAATAAAAGTTAATTAAAACAGGGTGATTTTGACTTATGAATGAATTATAGTTAATTTGGATATTTTAGTTATAAATTTTATTTTATGTAATCATAAGATAAATGATATCCAAATGAATATTTCCTAAAGCATCAGATATGATTTTTATAGGTTAAAATGACTAAAAATTGAAATTTTAATGTAGTTGAAATTTGTAATGTATTGGGAATTTAATAATTAAATGAATGAACTTAGAAATGCTGGAATTTTGAAATGAATATTATTTGACATTGAATTTAAACGATCTAAATGAATATTACTTGACATTGAATTTAAATGGTTTAAATAAATATGTTTCAAAGTGTTTGATTTCAGAGTTGATATAACTTGAAAGTAATATGGCTTTGGAAATGAAATTATTGGAAATTGTATTTAATTAAGAATTGTCTTTAAATATATTAATTGAACTTATTGAAATTTAAGATTTAAGAATATGGCTTTATAAAGTGGTTTAGTTTAAGATGATTTAAAGGAATATTTCAAGTTTAATAAATTGAAGAAATATTCAATGATTTGGAAATTTTGGTTTATTTAAATGATATATTGATCTGGGTTTTGGATTTAAATGATATAGTATTACTTTGGTTTTTGAAATGGAAATGATATATTGATTGGTTTTGAAATGAAATAATATAGTATTTAGTTTTGGAATGGATATTATTTTGTAATGTATATGGATTTAGAAATATTACCATTTTGGAAATGGATTATTTTGGGAAGTAATGGCATTTGATTTTAAATGGTTTTGGAATGAAAATGCTTTGAAATAAATATCCAAGGGTGATAATAACGTTTGGTTGTTAAAGAGATCGAGATAGGTGGTTGTCATGCTCTTTGCCAACTCCAAAAACCACTTTAACAACCGTGTACGCGGTGGAGATTCCAAAATGAAGTAGGATGGTGGCGGCGTTCCTTTGAGGTATATGCGTGGACCCGACTCCCATAAGTTGGCATAAGGTGGCAAAACAGGAGCGATTCCAGACCAGTGAGGTAGCTCCTCTTATCGGACACACTCCTTCGATACTATTCTATTACTTTGTGATTGATTGGGGCCCTTTGAGTTTTAAGGGTGTGGCTCGAGGTGGGAGGTAGTTGCGCGCTATGCGTCACCACCAGTCCGGATAGTAATTGGTATATCTATCTTGGTACTGCGTCGTTGTGCTGTGTCTCCTGCCCTATCGCACCTTGTATGAGTTTGGATTTCTCCTGTAGCCCGTGGAGTATTTAGGGTTGTCTTCCGATCTGGAGATGCGTTGATACTGGACGGACTACTGGGACTATTACGTGTTAAGGTGGAAAATGTAAAGCTTTAACGCTATTTAAAAGTAAGTTTATTTTACTATAGACGTTATTATAATAGCGAAATATTACTACATAGTAAATAGTTTAACGGATACTTAGAGGATGGGCAGTCCCAGGCATCCTTTAAGTTACTTATACCTTATATTACAGTTCACTTAAGTTGGTTTACACTGTATAAGTATGTATGTCCTGACTCGAGTGTTTTGTGTTTTGCTTTACGCTCGGGTCAGACTGAGTGATACAGCATTTGAAACTCACCTTCGAAGTTGGAGCTTGCTTGAAGATCCAGCTATCTGTTTCGCTTCCAGTTATTCAGTTCATTCCAGAGATGTATTCAGCTTTGTGCTCGTTTATCATACTGAAACTTCTGTTGTATCTTGTATAACTCTGATGTATTTATATAGTAGCTTCATGAACTACTATCTCTTTACTTCCGCTGCATTATATTACTCTTTGTCTGTGATCTATGATTTATTTATTTACTGTATATTCTGAGATTTGCCAAATTTAAATTAACAATTCGGTATTTTTTAACTATCCAAGTCAGACATGTATGGTTTTATTGTCGATTTGAATGGTTGAAAATAGGGGTCGTTACAAACCTCCACCGAATTGTCAAGTCTTAACCAGCACCTAGAACAAGCTTTCACTATTCAGAAACGAATGGTTCTACATTTGATGCCCTCCTGGTTTTGCAAGATGATGGTTATAAAGACGTTAGTGTTACTTCCACTTTTTCTCTTAAGTTCACTTACTCAAGTCGTACCTTTTCCTTTGAATTTTCTAACATCCAAAGTTCTTTCAAATGTTCTCCCACGTCCCGAAGGTGCTAATTTTCTAGATCCGTTACAGCTATCTGTGACACCCCCGTTGAGGACCGGGACATCATACTCCTCGTAACCAATGAACAACTATATTTATTCGGGTAGTTGGAAGAGGCCACAGGATTGTACTTCTTGGAAGCACGGCATTATGGAGGAGTATTCCAAAACAAAGAAGGGAGACAATTAATTCCATCATGCCCCTTGCTGAGGGGACTTGAGAAGATACCGAAAAGGGGGAAATCAAAGATTCTCACGTTGAAAAAATGGGAGATAATGGTGCAGCCCTTGGAAAAGCACCGATGGTTGGTTTGTTGCAAGTCGAGCAATGCACATACCTCCAAAGAGGAAAACGAAGGTTGTGCACCGGCTATGCAAAAGAAAGACTACATTAGACCCGGAGTTTGTTATTACTTCTCTCGAAAAGGACTCATCTTCTCAGCATTTGGAAAGCTTATTAAAAGGACTCTCCAATCTCCAAATTCCGAATAACATTATGTCCTACGACTTTCCAAATATAAACTTCGAAGGACTTAACTCTCATAGAAGATGCGGCGAAGGCATCCAACCTTCAAATAAAGAGGAGAACACTCAAATGAGCAAAGCTACCATTACTGGTCCATTGGGGGGAACAGTAGGACACTCATGATCACTTGCACTCCACTATACACTTATTATTGATCTCTCATACGACAACTTCTAATACGCTCCTACTTTTTTAGAGGTGCAATGTCTCAATCACGAGTCTTTGATCGTCTTCGAAGCTCTTCTGCCTATCATCGCCCAAGCCAGGATTCTAAGTGCACTCGACATAGAGAGAAGGACGAAGGACGAGACAAAGATTATCATTCGAGGGAGTCTTCTTCCTCTTCTAAGAAAAAGTCTCAATCTCATGCATCTCGTCAAGGCAAAAATTTTAATCTTTCGGTTCAGAGTGGAGGAAAATCTTCTTACCGCGGCCCTTATATCGCTGCACCGCACGAGCAACACTCTGGTTCTTCAAGTTCAAGATAGTTTTGTGAGTGTCGTTCCGTCAAGCACCCAGTCACCACTTTTGATCCACCCTTTCCAGTTACTATTACTAACTCTTTTACAATAGGGCAGTTGGCTGAACTTAAAACTACTTTCCCGAAGATTTGCTTCGACGGTCTCAAATTCCTTCCTTCTATTTATGTTATCCCTAGGCATGCAAAGGAAAGCCCTTTAGCGTGTGTGAATGACATATTCGTTCAACGCAGATCATTCATTCATTTGGAAGAGAAAGTTTCTAAATTTTTGATAGAGCATCAACATGAAATAGATTGTCTCAAGTTGGAGGCTATTCATGACAAAGATATAATCAAGCACCAGGATGTTAAGTTGCTTGAATTCAAAACCCAACTTGCCAATGCTGAAAAGAATGCCAAGGAGACAGCAGAGGCAATGAGCCGTCTGAAACCACACGCAAAAAAGAACTTGATGCGGCACTCCAATGCAGTGGAACACTTGCCTTAGAAAATGACCCCTTGCAAAAGGAGAAATATGCTTTAGCTCGCCGCATTGAGGAGCTCAAAGAATTGATGAAAAAGGAAAACGAGGAAAAGATTGAAGCTCAAAAGGAGACATAGAAATACTGCAAAGAAGTCTTAGAGGCAAGGAGCTTAAAGGAGAATCTTGATGAACAATTTGGTCAAATCGAAGCTCTGAAAGAAGAAGGCCAAGAAGATGGCAGAAAAGAGATACTTAAACAAGCCAACTCCCAGGTGGAAGCCACCATGGACTCTGATAGGAATGAAATTAAGGACTTATTTGATCCGCTAATTATCGAGTATAATGCGAAGGTCCTGATCTACCATGATTTAAGCTTTCTTGGCAAGGAATACCTTGAATCGCATGTCGAAGCCTGGGAAAATATTGTTAAGATAAAGAAAGAAGAGTCGAGAGAAGCCGAATTCAACGAAGAAGAACTAGTGAGGTAAGTTCTTCGAGGAAACGGCCTTCGGATCTAGCAACCAGTAAATTTTAATTTTTCAAGGCCCTCGCATGCGCTGAAGAAGGAGATGATATTGTCAATTCTTCCAAAACTGCTCCTAAGGGTTCCTCTCCAACCCAAGTAGTCGGACCGTCAACTTCTCATGACATAGACCAGAATCTCGGTTATGATCCGCACAAGGCTGGCTTTGGACCACAAATGTTATCTCCTATCATTGAAGGAGGCACTCCGACGACTACGGAGAGTCAACCGGATGCTGGTACCATACTAAACTTCTCTGTATTTGAAAAGTTCTTATTCTTCATGTGCAATGGCTTTTGACTAACATTCGTGTTTTGATAAACTTTCTAGGTCTTCCGGGCCTCGATCTTACTCCCAAAAGTGGTGCCGCTGCAGAACAGCATGAGGAAACGACCGAGAACCCAGCTGCTGTTGAAGTTCAAAGGCTCGATGCCCAAGTCATCGGTGCTCTTGATGAAGAGAAAACTAAAGATCCGCTCTCGGTCGATGACCCTGATGATGTAATAATTACTGGTGCTACAGAGCATATCGCTAAAACCAGCATGAAGGAGAGGATTAAAGAAGAGGTAAAGTTGAAGCGAAAGTTGAAGGTGAGCCCGCCGAGGTGGAATTCGATGATCTTGATCTTGTACCGGTGCAAGTTATTCCACCGGGCGGGTCAATTCGTAGTGGAATATCTCCTTCTTCCATAAGCACTCCAACTAAGGGCGGCAAAGGATCTCGGAAGAGAAATTTGAGTGGCTCCACCCCTGAAAAATCCAAAAGAAAATCGAAGAAATAGTCCTTTCATGTCACTGTATATAGTTTGTGTAATTATTTCTTTCGCTAGTCGTAGGTGTACGGGTATGAATACCGGCTTTTTGAACTAACTTGTACTGGAATTTTGGCACTTGTGAATAGAAGTTTTTGTTTTCAATTAAACATCGTGTGAATTGTTAGTTAAATAAGTGAACGATTACTTTCCATTCAATGTACTTGTAATTCATTGATTGCAAATTCTATTAACAATTCACAATCTTCGTCTCAAGGCCTCCTTGTGGTCGTTGCCTTCAGTCGTAAAGAACATTAAGCTAGAGCTGTAGTGAGCTATCGTATTCAGCTTTTAGTAGTTTGTATTCCTCATGTCGATTTCAGGTTGGAGTTTGTGGAAAGAGAACTGTCGAATCCACTCATTTATTCATTTGTATTTATACTCCAATCCACATTCTAGGGACATAAGTGTTATTTTGTGAGCAGTCGGTTCACGCTCAACTTATGTTCATGCTCCAATCCACACTCTAGGGACTTAGAGCTATTTCACGGGTGGTCAGTTCACACCCGGTTTATGTTTATACTCCAGTCCATGCTCTACGGACTTAAAATTATCTCGTGGGCGGTTGGTTCGTGCCTGAATTACGTGTACTCCAGTCCATGCTCTGGGGACTTAGAGTTATTTCGCGGGCGGTCGGCTCACACTCGAATTATGTTTATACTCCAATCCAAGCTCTGGGGACTTAGAGTTATCTTATGGGCAATCAGTTCACACCCGAATTATGTTATACTCCTTTTGGTTGCCTCGATTTTATTTCGGTCCCAAATCTGGGAAGGAATTTTTCAAACTATAGACTGTCGGCCATGTCCGTTCCTTATTGCATGTCCCATCCTTTGGATCATTTACGAGAATTTTTAATTGAGAAAATTAATGGAGCTCATCTTGATTGATTCCATCGGGGATTAGTATGATTTATCAATTTCAAACTCTAGGAGCCTGTTCGCACATATCGATATTAATCAGTTTCGTTATGTACTTAGCATACAATGCAATAACAATCATGTATGCAAAGGAAGTTCGAGAATTTATTCATTAAATGGAAAGGAACAAACTAATCTTCCTCGTTACATATTCAAAATATCAAATGCTAAATCAAAGTTTGAAAGTAAATAAAAATGGAATGTAAAGGAAATAACTAAGTGAAATAGCACCGTAAATGCTCGCTATTCCATGCTCTCGGAAGTGTAATGCCATCTAGAGTCGCTAGCTTGAAAATTTCTTCTCCCAGCCTCTGTTCAATGATATACGGTCCTTCCCAAGTCGGATTCATATGTAAAAGAATAGGAAAAACCCGTTTTAAATCGAGATCGCTAACTTCACAGTTCTTGATCGCACTTTTGTGTTGTAATATTGGGCGACTTGATGTCGGCGTACAGCTGGTCTTAAATCGGCTTCCATGTGCTTTTAATCTATAAAGTCCAAAGATTCCAAGGGAAGATCTTTTTTCACTTTGGGATCGTAGTAAGTCACTCGATGAGAAGGGATTTCGAGTTCTAGCGAAATAACGGCTTCGGATCCATAAGTAAGAGCGAACGGAGTGTGGCCAATTGCAGACATTTATGAGTGGTTCTGTAGGCTCAAAGCGCCGTAGGAAGTTCATCCACCCACTAGCCTCTAGCCATCTCTAGACGTTTTTTCAAGGTAGACTTGATAATTTTATTTACAGCTTCGACCAGTCCATTCATCTGTGGGTGAGCAACCGCTGCAAACCTCTTTTCAATATGATATCTTCGACAAAAAATTTTAAATTCAGCACTATAGAATTAAGCCCCATTATCTATTACAATAGTTCGCAAAAGACCGAAGCGACATATGATGTTTTGAACAACAAAATTGATTACTTTCTTGGTTGTGATCGTACTAATGGTTTCGCCTCGACCTATTTGGTGAAGTAATCAACCTCAACAATAGTGTATTTCGCACCACCTTTAAAGATTGGTAAAGTGTCAATTGTGTCAATACCCCACATAGCGAATGGCCATAGGCTGACCATTAGCGTGATTTCTATTGGCAGAGCTCTTAGGACTTTTGCATATATCTAGCATTTGTCACATTGTCTTACATAGTCGACAGCACCGCCATTTATAGTTGGCCAATAATATCCATAGCGGAGTATCCTATTTGCCAGAGCCTGCCCCTCGGTGTGGTCGCCGCATTCTCCCTAATGAACTTCTTTTAGAACATGCTTTATCTCATCATGAGCTATACACCAGAGGAAGGGAACTAAGAAACCTTTCCTATACGTAGTTCCTTCTTGCATAATATACCGCGAAGCTTTGCGAAGAATTTGTCGCTTTTCAATTCTTCTTTCAGGTAAGATTCCACGTAGTAAATAATCTTTAAATGGTGTTGTCCATGGTTCCCTTTCGAATTCTGCTTCCAGTACTTGATTGACTTCCATCATATTTATACTTGGGGTGTCTAGTACCTCGACTGGAACCAAGCCCATCTGTTGCGCATCACCGGTACTAAAAAACTTATCCAACGAATCAGCCTCTTTGTTTTGGTCACATGGGATATGTGAAATGTCATAATGCTCAAATTCTGCCAACAACTCCTGGACTCGAGTAAGATATGGGGCAAGTCATTATCCCTTAGCCTGATAGTCTCCTTTAACTTAATACACCACCAACTATGAGTTGCAGAAGATTTCAGGAGATTTGACTCCTAGTTCTCTAGTGAGTTTAAGTCCAGCAATCAATGCTTCATACTCAGCCTCGTTGTTTGTAGCAAGAATATCAAGCTTCAAAGCATAACAATGTAAACAATTTTCAAGGGTTACATGCATAATCCTAGCTCTGGAATAATGATCGTTAAATGCCCCATCAGTATACAATTTCCATCTTGCGGTTGGGATTTTGCTACCTTTTGGAAGATTATCTTGCATGGTAAATTCAGCTATAAAGTCTGCCAATGCTTGACCCTAGATAGCTCTTCGAGGAAGATATGTAATGTGGAACTGGTTGAGCTCAATGTTCCATTTAAGAAATTTTTCGGACGTCTTAAGTTGCTTAGGACCTATCGTAACGACTGGTCAGTGTAAACATTAATAGGATGCGTCTGGAAGTACGGACGAAGCTTCATGACACAATTAGCAAGCAGTACGCTAATTTATCCATCATCGGATAGTTCCTCTCTGCTTCTGTTAATTGTTTACTGACATAATACACCAGCCTCTGAATCTGGTTCTCCTTGCGAATCAAGGCGGCACTTATAACATGTGTTGATATAGCCATATAAATGTACAACTCCTCATGATCTATCGGCTTTGACAAGAGAGAGGGTCTCTCCATATGATTCACCAGAGCTCAATACGCGTCTGCGCAATCCTGCATCCATTTGAAATTTATTTTTCCCTTCCTGATCAAATCAAAGAAAGGAATGCATGTGTCAGTTGCTTTGGAGATAAATCGATTTAGAGAAGCAACCTTCCCATTTAGGCTTTGCACTTGCTTAATAAACCTTGGCGCTTGAATATCTCAAATTGCCTAAATCTTCTTAGGATTTACTTCTATTCCACGAGCATTGACAATAAAGCCTAAGTATTTTCTTGATGCAACACTAAACGAACACTTTAAAGGATTAGTTTTCGTCTTGTATTATCGTAGGACTTCAAACATCTCTGCCAAGTCTCGAATGTGGCTGTTTGATTGTCGTGACTTCATGAGCATATCATCCACATAGACTTCCATTATTCCCAGTCTGATCTCTGAATATCCTATTAACTAGGCATTGATAGATTGCTTCGGTGTTCTTCAATCCAAATGGAATCACCACATAACAGTACAACCCAACATCTTAACAAAGCTGGTGTGTTCTTGATCAGGGACATGCATCAGGATTTGGTTATACCTCGAGTACTCATTCATAAATGACAACAATTCATGTCCTGCGGTCGAATCAACTAGCTGATCAATCCTTGGAAGGGAAAAACTATCTTTAGGGCGCACCTTATTCAAATCTGAATAGTCGATGCTCTCCATTTTATGTTTGCCTTCTTTACCAGCACGGGATTGGATATCCATTCAGGATAGATAGCATCAGGAATAAACCCATTGACTTTCAGTTTATCCACCTCCTTTTTAAGAGCGACACGCCTCTCCAGATCCATGCCTCGCCATTTTTGCTTGACAAGAACATACTTCAGATCAATTCTTAATGCATGGCCCGCAAGCAGGCGATATCTCATACATATCAGAATAAGTCCAAGCAAATAAGTCTAAATTCACTAGGAGAAAATCAGCAAGTTCTCTCATCACTGAAGGGATGAGCTACGATCCAATCTTCAAGACTCGTGATGGGTTGTTGTGGCTGACTGTTATATCAATCGTCAACTCAACCAGCGCAACCTTGGCCTCCTTGGGCACCTCGTCGTCATCCCTTGGATCTATATTTTATAGAACTGACTAGGGCGCCCAAGCCAAGGCTCAGGCACCAATTGTCAATCTTCAGTAATTTGGATGCGGAAAGATTTGTCCACACCCTTTTCCTTCTCCTTTTATTGAGCTTCCCTCAACTTAGCAACATAACAAGAACGTCCAGTTGCCTGATCACCATGCACCACTCCCATACCATTATCAGTTGGAAACTTTAAAGTTAAACACCATGGGGCAAGAGCTGCTCGAAATTCAACCAGGGCCAGTTGGCCCAGAAAAACATGTACGGTGAATCAACATCCAAAACAATGAACGGTAGGATCCACACTATCCTTAATTCAACAGGTAACTCCACATAACCAACAACCTCAATTTCCACACCATTGAAACCATGAATGCAAACTTTAGATGGTTTCAAATCTTTAGCCTCCATTCTCATTTGGTCATACGCCTTCTTGAAAATAATGTTTATCGAGCTCCTACAATCAATTAAAATCTTCTCACCAAAGCATGGCCGATCATGGCAGAAATGACCACTGGTTCAATTATAAGAGCCTCTATTGTATCTACATCCCTGCTTGTAAACACTATATCATAAGTCATCGTGCGTCACTGCTTGGTCGGATATCCATTCCCCATACTCAAACAATACTCAAAGTCTACATGCCTTGTTGTGCTAGCATAGCACTCCATTTCTTTCTAACTCATGTTCACATGATGCGGGCCTCCAATTATTGTGTTTATCAGTAGTCTCCCACCGGTCCGTCCAAGCACCTCAGCCCTATGCGGAACTTGTCCTCGGTTGGGGTCAGATGTCTCAAGTCCGCCATCCTGCAGATTTCTCACAAACTGCTGCAATTTCTTTTCCCTAATCAACTTTTCAATAACATCCTAGAGATGCCTATACTCATTCGTATTGTGCCCATAACACTCGTGAAACCGATAATACATTAATCGTTTCTGTAATGACCTAGAATTTTAGTTATTTGAGTTTCGAATATTTAATTAATTTTAAATATTGAAAGGTTAATTTCATAGATTAAATAACTTGAATTTCAAAAATAATGATTTATTGGATAATTTAATTGTTAAATTAATAATTAAAGTTGGTTAAATAAAGGAATCCTAAGTTTTAAGTTAGGTAAAAATAATTTCAAAGCTTACTTAAATTCTATTTAATAAGACTAAAGATAATAAAACTTTTAAACTGAATTTAAAAGTGATTTAACTGATTTTGGAAATAACTCATTTTAATTAACAAGTGAAAATAGCCTTTCGAGGCACAGTCTCATATTTTAACGAAACCAGTTTCATTAAATTCGTAATAGTAGATTATATTATGCCTCAAGTTTCATAGCAATCAGACATATCGATTTGTCAAGAGATATCGAAACGCGTTGAAATTAATATTGAAAATTTAATATAATAACTGGGTTCAAAAAGCTATCTCCTGCATACGATCGAATTAGGGCTCGAGACTAGTTCCATTGCTTTTGGAATAGGGGTGTAACATATAGAATGCCAAACGGCACATCTTGATTAGGGTTTGAAAATATATGGCTAGATATTTTGAATTTAAATAATATATATATATGACTTAACCACACAAGCCATGACCACACCTTCCGCAATGATCCATCACCATCCACCATGATCCATCACTATCAGCCATGACTCCATCCGTACTTTCAACCATACCCACCACATGGACATCATACCCTTCGTCATCTTATATATGCACACTTTCATACCTTCTCTCAAAAACTAGATTCTTCCAATTGAATCTGGGCAAAACAACGGCCTAATCCAATGACTCATAGCAATCGGCGCCACCAAAGGTGATATCAGGCCTCGACTTTAATTAAAGACTTAACGTGCTGTCATGATGTAATGCTTAAACGGTAGAGATCGTCATTAGTGGAGCGTAGCGGCTTGGATTTTGCTATGTTCATGCTCAGTTTGGGGAGATTTTCTGGCGATGTATGCTGTGTAGGGTGTTGTCGTGGGTAGCTATGGGCTTGTGGTGGTTTGGGCGATCGTCGACAAGGATGCAGTGGCGCATGGGGCAGCGAGGCGGGGGTGGTGACGTGGTGAAGTCACGATTTGAATTGGAGAGAGCGCCTATTTTGGGTTTGGGGGAAACTTTGGCGACGAGCTTGGACGACGTGGCAGGGTCATGAGGAAGCTGACGTTCATGGGTTGCTCTGGTGATGGAGCGATGGATGTAGGAGGGACGAGGCAGCGGTGCTAGTATGGGAGGGTGGCGGCCTGGGTAGTTTGTTCACAAGGGAAATTTGATTTTAGAAGAAAGGATAAACGGCTTAATTAAACAAGGTTTAGCATTAAACTAATGAAGTGATTAAGGAATTAATTTTTTAGTGCTATAATTTGTAAATTGAATATCTTGATCGTTCTAGGTCCAAATCGAACGCGGTCGATTGCGTTTGGTTCGTATTGAAAAGCACTATGAAATGGAATTGATTCGGTGACAATTGGAGCTTGTAGAAGTTTTGTGATGAATCGACGTTGTTCGATTTAGATAGAATCCAAAACGTCCCAGCGATGGCTGGAATAATAATGAGTTAATCACACCTTTTTGGTTAACTAGTATAATTTATAGTTGATAAAAGTTATTGAATGGTTGTTTGAATGATTTACTATATTTATTAGTTGGTTTGGATATATTTCCGTCCTTGGAGCGGATAAGTCCTTATTACGTTCCCGTATAAGAGCGGATGACCCTTTGTATACGAATCCCACCACGAAGCGGTTGATTTATATTTTATGATTATATAACGTTCGTGATGCAGGAAAACAGGTTGGAGGGATCCAACAGGAGTCCTCGCTATTGTTGAATTGTTTCAATAATATTTTTTTATGTGGATTATTGGAAAATAAACCTAATTGTGGACATTATGGTTATAACTTGGTTGTATGTTGAAAAGCAAACCCAGTAGTGATAGTAAATCGATATTGATATTGGTTAAGGTCTGGGTGGTTATTGGCCTCAAATTAGTATTCCAAAAATACTATAAAATTATCATCTTAAGTCAGTATTGATTTTTGAGACAAGAAGGGTTTTAAAATTCGAATTTGGATTTCGTAAATATTTTAAGGATTATCTAATTAAATATATTAATATTGTTTTAAAGTTAATTAATTATATTAATATTTCTTTTAAGTAATTTGATTATAATAATATTAATTTAAGGTTATTTAATTATAATAATATTCTTTAAAGTTGTTTAATTATATTAAAATTGTTTTAAAGTTATATAATCATATTAATACTATTTTAAGTTATTTAATTATTTTAATATTGTCAAAAGTTATTTGTTTTTAGTTAATATGTTTTGAGAATTTATAAAAAGGTTATAAATTGAAAGGTTAATTATTTCAAGGATAATTATGGTTTGAAAATTAATATTTGATTATTAATTAAATGGTAAAGATTTGTTATTATTATTGCTTAAATAATATTTTGAAATTATTGATTGTTATTTTTAAGACGTTTTAATGTAAATAATTTCCATTTATCTATAATGTTTGTTGTCAATAAACATTATTATATAATGGTGTTTTTGAAGTAAAAGGGTCTTAGAATTTTGTAAATGTTTCTGAGACCATAAATAGAGTTGAAAGACCTGTACTTTATGAAGGAATTTATAAAATGTTTTGAAGAATTAAGGAAGATTATTTGCAAAGTTAAGAGTTTGTAAATGTTTGGATGTTTATAAACAAATTTTAGAAACAAGTTTATGGATTTATGAAAGAAAGTTTATAAATGGTTTATGGATTCAGAAAGGGTTTATAAATGATTTTTGAGGTGTATAACAAGTATAAGTGATTAAATTTTTACAGGGATTATAAATGGTTTTTCAAAGATCTACAAATGGTTTATAAATGATTTTAGAGAATTATAAAGGAAATTATAAATAATTTGAGAATCGAATAAAAAGAAAATCTTTTTAAATTTTGTGGATATACTTATACCATTGGGATAAGTGTATGGATATTTCTAAGTATTGAAATATAGGGATTTGCTACTATATCTTTGTAAAGGTGTTATATGCAAGTAATTTATAGAGTAAATTGTATGGGTAAAGATTTATTAAAGAAGACTAGTGATTGTCTACATGCTTAACCAATGTTGGATTTTCTTATAGAATAAATTCTTGATTTGAATGTATATTGTTATTTGACAGTTAAATAATCGACTATCGAAATTTGATCCAAAACGTAACTTTGGAAATATCTAAGAGAAACACATGAGTTATACGGCACAATTATCGCCGATGATGCTATACTGTACGCATAAATCTCGTTATGTTCTCCTAGGGAAGTGATAAGGAAAGCCGTCCATCAAAGGTTAGGAGGTGATCTCCGATCTTATCTTTTGTTGTTTATTTCCTAAAGAACCGAGGTTGAGTTTACCGAAAATTATCGAATTTTTTTCGAAAAGACTAGGATCGAGTATGTTACCCAAAACCCATTTCGATCCAATGAATGTGTTTCGAAGTGAAGACATCTTGAACAAAATGGAATTTGAAGATTGTAACGACCCGAAAATTTTAACGATTTTAAATTACGTAATTAACTGAATTTTTCTTTAAATTAGACAAATAGGATTTAATAAATGAAAATTTGATATTTGGTATGCGTCTATTGAAGAATAGCAAGTGGTGGATTTTCGTTTGAAAATTTGAAAGTTGTTAGGTTGTGAAATTTCAATTTAAAATTTTAATCCATTAAAATTAACTGGAAATTAAATTTTTTGAACTCTCAATATTTTTATGTAAGAAAATTATAAATTATTTTATGAATTTGACGACATATTTCTTTTCGCCAAATTTGGTCATCTATAGCCCCGTTTATCTTATTTTCGGTGAATTAGCAGTAGTTTGGCAGTAAATATCGAGTTTTGATAGGATGGTCGTATCTCTAATATCTTTGTACCATTCCATTCGTCTCGTCATGCTGATGTCCGTGGTATATTCATTTGTATGTTTTGGAGTTGAGTAGGCGGAAAAATCTATGAAGCGATTAGCCGTATCGTTCCATATTTGAGCCTTTTGGTTTCTTTTGTCCTTTCAATATCCACCATATAAATCAAATGACCACTAGTTATTAATATTCTCTAAGTTCAATGCTGACTTTCAATATTCTCCTGGATTCAAAATATATCGTTTGTTCTTTCTCCATTCTCATTTCTATTCGTTTGTTTCTGAGCTTGAGAAAAATTATAATAATATAAAGTTTTATATTTCCTGAAGCCTGCTCGTCTCCCTCACCAGAAACTATTGTCGACCTTCTTATTCTTTTGCCTTCGACCTATTCATATTCATTTTGATGATAAGCCACGTGCTTGTCTTCCACTTTTCCACTATTGCCAAACACAGCCTTCACAACAACTCTCCACTCACCACACCAACCTCTGCGCCATTCTTTAACCACACCCTGATCACCGAGACCCCACCACCCTTCACCCTTAAACTGACAGCCCATCTCCGCCTCACAAAGAACCCCGGGCTCTCACCTATCCGCCGACCCATCACCTAGCAGTCACGCCAATAATAACCCTTAGCCTCCAATGGCTGTGCCCGTACCACACAAGCCTACCAACCTCTGCTCCGCAACCCAGCCTTCCACCTACTCCTACTTTAGCCCTCCATGCCTATCCCATAGCGTGACAACACCTAGCACCAGGCTTGCCTTCCCATAGCCTGCCAACACCATGTCGCGCCTTCATCGAGCACCACACAGTAGCCACGACCCCATGCAACATCACCTCGATCATAGCCGAACGACAATATCCTGCTGTCAGCCAACAACTCGGGCACTTAGCCTTCGTCTAGCCTGGCTGCAGGTTCTCTTCATCGATAAAAAAAGGGAAAAGGTATATATGTTACACATATATATATATATATATATATATATATATATATATTATGTAATATATGTGATTCTCACGTTAAAGTTGAGTTTGCTTTGTTTCTCTGCTATCCTGACCAACGTCGCAGCAGTTTTCTAGCTTGTCGTTGCTCGGATCCATATTATAACTGTTTTCTAGCTTTGTCACTGTCCTGCTTGTTCGATCCATGCTTATCCGTGTCTGTTTTCTTCTTATTCTCGTTTCTACAGGCTCGAAAGGTGAGCGATCACTCACGATTAACATTCTTATATTTAGTAAATTTAATTCACGTGAAATGATGAATGAGATATGTTATTAAATTTGATTTGGTTAGTAATTTAAATTATTGAATATGATATGTTATTATCTTAAATTGCTTATCAATGTTAATTGACATATGACACCATAACCTGTTGTATATATTCTATTTAAACTGCTAATTATGATTATATATGCTTGTCATTGATATGTATGTCATTTTATGCTATTATTTTATTTGCTCTCACTCTGCAAGTTCCCTGATAGTTAGAAAATTCTCCATGGGTTGAAATGATACATACCCGAACGATATTATAGATTAAGGAAAATCGTTATGGATTGAAATGATAAACCCAAGCGATTTTATTAATTTTAAAATTTTGGAATTGCGGGTTGAAATGATATAGACCCGTAAATTTAAATTATTGTGGATTGAAATGATAAATATCTGTATCACTTGATCATTAGATAGAAAATTATATACGGACACTGTTGGTCTATTTTTGAAAAATGATTTTCAAAGTTTTGTAAGGAAATATATGGGTTTTAATAAATATTGATCTTTAAATATAATATATAGATTTTATTTTAATATATATAAAAATTTAGATCTTTAAATTATATGTTTGGGAATTTTAAATTTATAAGTTAAGTTTTGAAAATTTAATTTTAAGATTTTACTTATAATTTTATTTATTTGAGTAGATAAAATAAGATTTAATGTAAAAATAATGTTAATAATAAGTTTTAATTTAATAAAAATTTAATAAAATTTAATTTAATTAGTACATTTATAATAGGTTTAAAATATTTTTCAAAATTTATATTAATATTTTAGAATTAGATTTCGTAATAATTTTAATAAATAAAGGTTGGAAAGATGAATTGGTTTGAAATTTTATTTGTTTAACAATTATATTTAAATAAGAATGTTTTATAACTTGCTAACTTGATTTTGATTAAAGAGGATTAAATGAATATTTTCAAATTTAAATAAGTTTGAAATTGAATATCTAATTTTGACTTAAATTTGTAATCTGGGATTTTATTTAAATGGTTATTAAAAATGATTAAGTGAATATTTTCAAATTTAAATAAAAATTTAGTTGAATTTTGAAATACAAATGAAATTTATCAAATTGGATTATTGTAAATTGTTGAATATTTAAACTTTAAAACCTAGTGAATTGGAAGTGGTTTAAATTTGTAGGTCAAACCTGGATTTGAAATCGATATAAATTAAAAATGGTTTTACTGAGAATTTGAATTAAACCTTTAACCTTTTAATCAAAATAGTTGAGCTGAGATTGATTTAAATTTAATTTTTAAACTAAAACTGAGTTGAATTGATTTGTGAAATTGAAAGAAACAATTTTAGTTTGAAACTATTTTTGATATAGATTCTTTTAATATATATACTATTTTTAATATATAAAGTATTTTCACATATAACCTATTTTTAAATATATAAACTATTTTTAATTTATAACTTTTTCAATATATATAAACTATTTTCAATATTTAAACTGTTTAAGTTGGAACTATTATGATTTAGATTTAATGGATTTAAATGCGAATACTTTGATATAATGGTTTAACCTATTTTGTGGTTATGATTTTGAAAATGAATTTGATTTAAAGTGATATGATTTTGAAAGTGTACATGATTTAGGAAGTGATGATTTCGATAGTGAATATGATTTCGAAAGTGATATAATTTTGAAATGAATATGATATTTTGATATGAAGTATGAACTGTGTGAAATGAAAATGGCCACGGTGTGAAATAAGCATTTCGTTGTTAAAGGGATCGGGATCGGATATTGTCATACTCTCTGCCAATACCGAAAAACACTTTAACAACTGTGCACATGTTGGAGATTCCAGAACGAAGTATGATGTTTTGGCGAACGTCTATATGAGGTATGAATGCAGCCCTGACCCCTCCAGTCAGCTTGATGTGATTAAAACAAGAGCCACGTTGGGCCAAGTGAGGTCGCATCTCCAACGAGAATGCTTCTTCGATACCATTCTATTACTTAGTGATTAGATTGGGTGCACCTTTGATTTGGGAGTGTGTCTCGAGGTGGGTGGAAGTAGCTATTATGCATTACCACCAGTCCAGATCCAAACAACGGTAGGATCCTACCCGGGGAATTGCCTCGCATGCCCTGTCACATGCCTTATCGCGCCCTCTACGAGTTTGGTTTGTGTCGTACACTATGGAGTGCCATCTAATAGCCCTCCAGTTTATGGAGGAATTACGATACTGTATCGACTACGGTATTCATGTAAAAGGGGGATATAGGTAACGCCTTAATGCTATTCTAATATTTTACTTTATTGTAGACATTATTTATATAGCGTCTTGTATTATGTATGTAGATAGTTTAACGGATCCTTAAAGGATGGAATCCCAACACCCTTTAAGTTATATTGCATTTCACTTGGACATTTCACTTGAGTTGATTTACTTGCATAAGAATGTTAATCCCGACTCAAGTATTTCGAGTTTAACTTTATGCTCGGATCAGACTAAGTATCATAGAATTTGAGACTTACCTTTGGAGCTTGGAGCTTTGCTTGAAGATCTGTCTTATATCTATTCAGCTTTCAGTTATGTCCAGTTTTATGTTCAAACTTGTCATTTGCTTATGTACTAGGACTTCTATTTATTTGGGATTTCTGTTATATCTTGTTTAAAACTCTGTTGTTCTGTAGTAGCTTCATGAACTACTATTTATATATTTTCGCTGCTCATTGTTATATTATTCTATATCTGTGATTCTGTGATTGATTTATTTACTGTATTTGCTAAGTTTTGACAAATATAAATTAACAAGATGTTGTTTTCAGCAATTCAAATCTGACATGCATGGATGATTGTCGATTTAACTGGTTCGAAATATAGGATCTTTACATGTAGTATCAGAGCTCTGGATTAGGAAAAATTAGCATATGGAGTAAAAAACTCATTAAAGATAGGGTAGTAATACCCTGAGATGAGTAAAATAAATTACAAAATTCGTTCGAGCTTGAAATTCTTTGTTAGGATCCTCTTTGATTCAGATTTCTTTTATATATTGGAATTTTTTCTTTATTCTGAAATCCATTCTTGTCTTTCCTGTTTGTATTCTTTTTTATACTAGAGTATCCCATAGCTTTATTTCTGCTGATCTTTGTAATAGATTTGAGCACATATTGCAACCTCAACTGGCAACTTCATCCTTATGTGTGACTAACCCCATCGGCGGTCTCGCCGACCTTAGTATGATTTGTAAAGAGGTGAAACTCCTTTACAACAGGCACCGATTCACCAGAGATTTTTGTGTCCTTGGTTATGATGTTGTTATTTCTTGCAAAATCCAAACCGTTTTTTCGTAGTAGACAACAAGGTAATTCTCTTGTGATCGAATGCCAAATGCCTCATGATTATGTAGGCAATTTTATCTTATCTCTTGATTCTCGGCCTAGTGATCTCGACTCCACCCCTATAACCTGGGATTATCCTGATTTTTTGGTGAAGTCTCTTCTTTTCCTACCAAGCGAAAAATTGAAGTCCACATCGATCTCATTCCTGGAGCTCAATCTGGCTACCAGTTTTCACCAGCTTCGTGTAGCCGAGGAGAGCTTCCCAAGACAGCTTTTCGAACAGAGACTGGTTTCTATATATGGTTAATCATGCCCTTTGGATTAACTAATGCCCATGCCTACTTCGTCGATCTCATGAATCGCATTTTCCATGATGTTCTCAATAAGTTTGTCCTAGTTTTCCTTGATGGTATTCTCGTCTTTTCTAAGTCAGAGAAGGAGCATGAGTCTCATTTGAGCTATTTCTCCAAACTCTTAGAAGTCATCAATTGAAAGCCAAATGTTCGAAATGCCATTTCTAGAGAGATGAATTCCAATTCCTTGGACACATTATTTCTGAAATGGAGTCTCGGTTGACCCGGTTAAGGTCGTCGTGATTAATATAAGTCTATCCATCTTCCTCTTTTGTAATTTAATTATCTTATCTACCTTCCGAGACTATCTTCTTAGTCAGAATTCCCTTTAATTAGGGTCCCTCTAAATTTGAATCTCTATTCTTGTTCTAAAATCCATTCTATAATCATCCTATGAGAGAATGTATTTGCAATTGATATAAAAATGTTTTATATTATGTTGTTTGAGTTGTTAAGTTTGAATTTTGGTTTTTGATCGATTCACCTGGCCAATGCTATCGATAGGAATTTCAAAACACTTGAACAGAGCAAACTAACATAATATTGTTTTCAAAATTGATAAATGAAATAATTTTATGTATGATTATATTTTATATGTAAAAGTATAATTTTCTGAAATTAGGTAGTTAAATGAATTAGTTGTTAGAAATGATGGTACTAGATTATCATTTAACGTTAATTAACATTCCTAAACCGTCAACTATTGTTGTATGTTATAAGAAGATAAAATTTTAAACATGGTTTGTAAATCTGATTTGCAAATGAAATGAATTTAAATTAGGGATTTGAGAATTTAATTTTTGGTGCTTTTCAGAATTGGGTTTTCAAAGTTTTGAAAAAAAAATATTATTTGAAAGTATTTTCGAATGAAAATTGTTTCCAATTTTTTTTTAAAGGAAGTAAGTCAGTATTCTCCTTTTTGTCGCTTGAAAATGAGTCGATGGTGATTACAACATCATCGACATTCATTTTCGAGTCTCAAATTGGGGAGACCGCTTAGTGGCTTTGCTACCTTTTTGTTTTGAAAAATGGATTTGATTTGAATTTCTTGAGTGTGATTTGATGTACAAAATATATATCTGTGTGTGTATGTGTATTTCAAAATGGTTTAAAGTGAAACTGGAAATTTAACTCTTAAGTTCTATGTTAAGTGATGGTTTTCAATTATTGAAATGAAGCAATTTTTTTAATTATTGGAGTGAAAATAAGAAATGGAATTGAAACAACTTGAAATAGTTGAACTAGGATAAAATTAATTTGTATAATACTCAATTACATTCTAAAACATATGCAACTTACCTAAATATTCATAAAAGTTAAAAATTTAATGTGTATATGTAATTGAAGGTTATACAAGAGAAAATTTAAGTATTAAGATGTTCAAACTAAATTTTTCTTAATATAAATGTTGTAAATAAAAGGTAAATTCGTATAGTGTCAAAATACATTTAGAAACATTAATAAAACTTACTTGGAAAATTGAATGTAATGAGAACATGTAATTGAATGGTATATAATATAAATGTAAGAAATAAGATGTCCAAAAATGAATTTTGACAAGGGAATTTTAAATAAAATTTGATTGGTTATAATAAATATTTATACACTTAATATATGTTGCAAGATATGTTAAGTGAATAAATATGGAATGTTAATGTTAAAATTAAATAATTCTTTGAAGGGTTAAAGTAATATTGACATTAAAGGAAATATACTATGTGAATGAAATAAAATAAATGAAATCTATATGGTTTTGAATTGATTGTTGTATCTGGTGCTATGTATTTTGAATCTATCTTTACTTTATGTTGCTTCTATTCTCCTATCTCGTTCCTTTTCGAGGACGAAAAGTTTTGAGTGGGGGAAAGTGTAATGATCTAGAAATTTTAACAATTTTAAATAACATAATTAACTAAATTTTTCTTGAAATTCAACAAATAGGATTTAATAAATAAAAATTTGATATTTGGTATGTGTCTATTGAAGCATAGCAAGTGGCAGATTTTCATTTGAAAATTTGAAAGTTTGTTCCGTTGTGAAATTTCAATTTAAAATTTAAATCAGTTAAAATTAACTAGAAATTAAATATTTTTGAAACTTGAATACTTTTTATATAAGAAAATTTTAAATTATTTTTTGAGTGAGACGTCATATTTCATTTCACCAAATTTGGACTGCTATGGCCCTGTTTATCTTATTTTCAGTGAATTAGCAGCAGTTTGGCAGCTAATATCGAGTTTTGATAGGATGGTCATATCTCTAATATCTATGTACCATTCTATTTGTCTCGTCGTGCTGATCTCCATAGTATATTCATTTGTCTGTTTCGGAGTCCGGTAGGCGGCAAAATCTACGAAACGATTAGCTGTATCGGTTCCGCATTTGAGCCTTTTGCTTTCCTTTGTCCTTTCAATATCCACCATATAAATCAAATGTCCACTAGTTATTTATATTCACTAATTCAATGCTGATTTTCAATATTCGCTTGGTTTCAAAATATATCGCTTGTTCGTTCTCCATTCTCCTTTCTATTTGTTTGTTTCTGCGCTAGAGAAAAATTATAATAATATAAAGTTTATATTTCCTGAAGTCTGTTCTTCTCCCTTGCCAGAAACTATTGTCGTCCTTCTTCTTCTTTTGCCTTCGACCTGTTCATATTCATTTTGATGAGAAGCCGTGTGCACATCTTTCACGTTTCCCCTATTGCCGAACGCGGCCTTCACCACAACTCTCCACCCACCACACCAACCTCTGCGCCATTCTTCGATCACACCTCGAGCACGGCCAAACCTTGGCCTCTCACCAATCACTTCCACCCACCACCGTCTCACCGCCAAATCTTGGCCTCTCACCAATCCCCTCCACCCATCACCCAGAAATCACGCCAACGGTCACCCCTAGCCTCCAATGGCCGAGGCCGGACCACACAAGCATGCAGACCTTTTCTTTGCAACCTAGCCTTCCACCTATTCCTACTTCACCCCTCCATGCCCCTCCCATAGCGCGACAACACCCGGCATCAGGCTTGCCTTCACACAACCCACTAACACTATGTCGCACCTTCATCGAGCACCACATAGCAACCACGAGCCTATGCAACATCACCTCCATCATAGTCGCACGCCATTGTCCCACTATTAGCCAATAACTCGAGCACCTAGCCTTCTTCCAGCCGAGAAGCACTTCGTCTATAAAAAAATGGAAAAGGTAAATATGTTACATATATATATATATATATATATATATATATATATTAATATATGTTATTCTGAAGTTAAGTTGAGTTTTCTTTGTTTCTCTACTGTCCTGACAAGTGTCGTAGTAGTTTTCTAACTTGTCGTTGCTCGGATCCATATTACGACAGCTTTCTAGCTTTGTCGCTATCCCGCTTGTTCGATTCATGCTTATCCATGTCTGTTTTCTTCTTCTTCTTGTTTCCATAGCCTCGAAAGGTGAGCGATCATTCACGATTAACATTCTTATATTTAGTAAATTTAATTCGCATGAAATGACGAATGGAATATGTTATCAATTTTTGATTTGGTTAGTAATTTAAATTGTTGAATATGATATGTTATTATCTTAAATTGTTTATCGATGTTAATTGGCATATGACACCATAACCTATTGTATATATTATATTTAAACTGTTGAATATGTATGTCATTTTATGCTATTATTTTACTTATTCTCACTCTGCAAGTTCCTTGATAGTTAGGAAATTCCCAGTGGGTTGAAACGAGGCATACCCAAACGATGTTATTGATTAGGCAAAATCTTTATGGGTTGAAATGATAAATCCAAGCGATTTTATTGATTTTGAAATTTTTGGATTGTTGGTTGAAATGATATATACCCATAAATTTAAATTATTTCGGATTGAAATGATAAATATCTATATCACTTGACCAAAGGATAGAAAATTATATACGGACACGGTTAGTCTACTTTTGAAAAATGATTTCCAAAGTTTTGAAAGGAAACATATGGGTTCTAATAAATACTGTTTTAAATATAATATATAGATTTTATTTTAATATATGTAAAAATTTATATTTTTAAATTATATGTTTGGAAATTTTAAATTTATAAGTTAAGTTTTGAAAATTTAATTTTAAGATTTTACTTATAATTTTATTTATTTTAAATATATAAAATAAAATTTAAAATAAACATAAATTTAATAATAAGTTTTAATTTAATAAAAGTTTAATATAATTTGAATTAATAAAATTTAATTTAACTGGTATATTTATAATATGTTTGAAATATTTATTTAAAATTTATATTAATATTTTAAAATAAGATTTTGTAATAACTTTAATAAATAAAGGTTGGAAAGATGAATTGGCTTGAAATTATATTTGTTTATGAATTATATTTAAATAAGAATCGATTTAGAACTTATTAATTTTAAGATTTTAAAGATATGTTTTATAACTTGATGTCTTGATTTTGATTAAAGAGGATTAAATGAATATTTTCAAATATAAATAAATTTGAAATTGAATATTTAATTTTGATTTAAATTTGTAATCTGGGATTTTATTTAAATGGTTGTTAAAAATGATAAAGTGAATATTTTCAAGTTTAAATAAAATTTAAGTTGAATTTTGAAATATAAATGAAATTTATCAAATTGAATTATCGTAAATTGTTGAATATTTAAACTTTGAAATCTATTGAATTGGAAGCGGTTTAATTTGTAGTTGAAACCTAGATTTGAAATCGATATAAATTAAAAATGGTTTTATTGAGAATTTGAATCGAACCTTTAACCTTTTAAAAGAAACGGTTGAACTGAGATTGATTTAAATCGAATTTTTAAACTAAAATTGATTTGAATTGATCCATGAAATTGGAAGAAACAATTTTAATTTGAAACTATTTTTGATATAAATTCTTTTAATATATATATATATATATATTATTTTTAATATATAAACCATTTTAATTTATAACCAATTTTTAGATATATAAACTATTTTAATTTATAACTATTTTAATTTACGACTATTTCAATATATATAAACTATTTTCAATATTTAAACTATTTAAGTTGGAACTATTATTATTTAGATTTAATGGATTTAAATGGGAATACTTTGATATGATGGTTTAACCTATTTTGTGGTTATGATTTTGGAAATGGATTTGATTTAAAGTGATATGATTTCGAAAGTGAATATGATTTCAAAGTGATATGATTTTGAAAGCAAAAATGATTTCAAATGTGATATGAATTTGAAATGAATATGATATTTTGATATGAAGTATGAACTGTTTGAAATGAAAATGACCACGGTATGAAATAAGCGTTTGGTTGTCAAAGAGGCAGGGATGCGATATTATCATACTCTCAGCCAATACCGAAAACCACTTTAATAACTGTGCACGTGATGGAGATTCCAGAACGAAGTAGGATCGTTTGGCGAATGTTTGTATGGGGCACGAATGCAGCCCTCACCCCCTTGGGTCAGCTTGATGTGACTAAAACAGGAGCCATGCCGGGCCAAGTGAGGTCGCACCTCCGATCGAGCATGCTTCTTCGATACCATTCTATTACTTTTTGATTTGATTGGGTGCGCCTTTGATTTGGGAGTGTGTCTTGAGGTGGACGGCAGTAGCTGCTATGCTTTGCTACCAGTCTGGATCCATAAAACGGTTGTATCCTACCCTGAGCGTTTCCTCGCATTCCATGTCACATGCCTTATCGTCCTTCTATGAGTTTGGTTTGTGTCATACATTATGGAGTGCCCTCTGATAGCCTTCCAGTTTACGAAGGAATTACGATACTATATGGACTACGGCATTTATATAAAATGTGTTAAGGGTGATATGGGTAACACCTTAATGCTATTTTAATATTTTACTTTACTATAGACATTATCTATGTAGCGTATTGTATTATGTATGTAGATAGTTTAACGGATCCTTAAAGGATGGAATCCCACCATCCTTTAATTTATATTGCATTTCACTTGAGTTGATTTACTTGCATAAGAATGTTAATCCGGACTCGAGTATTTTTTGTTTAGCTCTATGCTCGGGTCAGACTGAGTGTCATAGCATTTGAGACTCACCTTTGGAGCTTAGAGCTTTTCTTGAAGATCTGTCTTATATCTATTCAGTTTTCAATTATTTCTAGTTTTCTGTTCAGACTTGTCATTTGCTTATGTTTTGAGATTTCTATGTATTCGGGATTTCTGTTGTATTTTGTTTAAAACTCCGGTGTTCTATAGTAGCTGCATGAACTACTATTTATCCATTTCCGCTGCTCATTGTTATATTACTCTGCGTCCGTGATTCTATGATTGATTTATTTACTGTATATGCTAAGTTTTGCTAAATATAAATTAATAATCTGTTTTTTTAGCAATTCAAGTCTGACATGTATGGATGATTTTCGATTTGAATGGTTCGAATTAGCAGGTCGTTACAAAGATAGAGCTCTCAATTGTTTCGTTCGGTCCCAGAGCAAACTTGTATTGATGAATGCTGGTATTGCATTGTTGCTAGGAAGGCAGTATTAGAATTCCAAGTGGGACAATATCGGATGACAATAATCGGGCTTGCAGCAGGGCCAAGTGGGAAATGTACTTACCTTGTCAAAGTATGGAATCCATTCTCCATTACGAGCCTTACAGTTTTAGTTGTATACCAAATATGTTAGAATATGAGATGCAAGAATTTCAGCTATATTCATATTTTACTTTGACCCCTAGACATTATTATAATATAAATGGATTTTCTATAAAAAGGGTTTTCGTTATCGTAAGGTAAAACCCATTCGTGTTTATGTGTGGTGTGGTCTTGCGAGATACTTTTGTTTTTCAAAGATTTTTATATAACTTAAAAATCCAGTTGGGTGTGTTTTTTCAAGCTGGTTTTCCAGACTTACTTGGGTGTTATTTTATTATAATCCTCGGGTCAGACCAAGCATATTACAGATTGGTTTGGATGCTTGGAGCTTCAAGATATGAGTTGTAGGGCTAGAGACGTATTCACGTAGATGGTTATTTTCCGTTGAATTCATTGTTATGTTATCAACAATTGTGAGGACGGACTATTATAACTGCCCAGGCTGAAATATGTTAGTATACTCTAATCGTTGTTTGTATATATATACATATTACAGTTTTGTGTTTATGTAAAGATTTATGGTATATTATAGATTATTCATTCCGCTGTGAGACTCTATGTTGTTTAGTTTTCTTCTTATCTTCTTCCTTCTTTCATTCCTCTAACAATCAGGTTTTCCAGCATTTGATTTCTCGGCATGTAATACAGTGGATGTTTTAGTGTCGATTTTCAAGGGTCGAAATGCCTACGGTTCGTTACATTTGGTATCAGAGCTGAAGGTTAAGCGAGAACCTTGGCTTTGGAGGGGTAACTCATTGGAGATAGAGTTATTAGCTCCCTAGAATGAGTTTGATTGTGTATATATAAGTGCGTATTTGTTAGTGATAAAAAAATTGTTTTATATTATGTTGGTTGATCTATTGAGTGGCTCATGGATTATGGTCAATACGAGTAATTAACGTTATTGGTAGGGATCTCTAAACACTTGAACAGAGAAATACGACATGGTATTTCTTTGAAATTGGGTAAATTAAATAATTTTACCTTGATTTATATATATATATATATATATATATATATATATAAAGGCATAAGTTTTCAGAAACTATTATGGTATATATGGTGTGCTTGGTTGTTAGAAAATGATAATATTAAACTATTATCATTTTTTGTTTGTCATTTGTGATCGAATAAAAGTTGATACTATAACGAAAGCAAGATTAACAAGTAAGAAATGATTTATTATAACCAAAGTTAGATTATATAAATATATGATTTATAAATTAAAATGAAATTTTAGAAGTATATTATATAAATATGGGATATAAAAATGATTTATAAAGGGATTAAAAGCTGGAAATTTGGAAATTTAAATCTCGTTGGTTTTGAAAATGTTTTTAAAAATTTTGGAAAATAATAATAGCATTGTTTGGAAAATATTTTTGAATGGAAATATTTAAAAAGAATTTTAAAGGAAATAGAAAGGACTGAACTCACTTTGGTCGCTAGAAAATAATCTCGCTGATGACTACGGCACCATCAAGGTTCATTTTCGAGTTTTCGAAAGAGGAATTGCTACCATTGGAGTTTTTTTTGTAAAACTAGTTTTGAATTTAAAATTCAAAAGAATGCTTTGATATACCAAGGGGATTTTGTATGTGTGTATATATATATGTATGTATTTATGTATGATTTCAAAAATGATTTGAAATAAATAAGAACAAGGTGTTTAAACTCTGGGATTTCCATTTAATTGTTTTATGAAAATATGGGAAAGTAAGTTTGGTAACTTATGAATTTTGAGAATTAGTAAGTTAAAAATAATGTTTTAAAATTTTGAATATGAATGTTAAGAAAAGAAAAAATTGAAATGGAATTTAACTTAAGATAAGTTAAATAAAGATGGATTTTGAAAAGGAACTTGTCCTAAGCTACGTTAAATGAAATTTTTGGAAATGGAATTGATTGAGATTTGAAATGAATTTGCAATGACCTGCTATTTCGAACCATTCAAATCGACAATCGTCCACTCATGTCAGACTTGAATTGCTCAAAACAACAGGTTGTTAATTTATGTTTGGCAAAACTCAACATATACAGTAAATAAATCAATCACAGAATCATATACACAGAGTAATATAACAATAAGCAGTGGAATAGATAATTAGTAGTTCATGAAGCTACTATATAAACAATAGAGTTTAAAACAAAATACAACAGAAATATCAAGTATAGAGTACTCTCAAATACAAAAGTAACTGACAAGACTGAATAGAAATAACTGGAAACAACTGAAAGCCGACTAGATATAAGGTCGATCTTCAAGCAATGCTTCAATCTCCAAAGGTGAGTCTCAAATGTTATGTCACTCAATCTGACCCGAGCATAAAACAAAACACAAAACACTCAAGTCGGGATTAACGTTCTTATACTAGTAAATTCAACTCAAGTGAAATATCAATTGAAATACAAGTAACTTAAAGGATGTTTGGGATTTCCATACTATAAGAGTCAGTGGAACTATTTACTATGTAGTAGTATACGTTATTATAATATTTCTATTAGTAAAGTAAAGTATTAAAATAGCGTTAAGGCGTTACCCATATCCCCCTTAACACATTTTATGTAATGTCGCAGTCTATATATATACTGTAAACACCACTGTAAACTGGTGGGCTATCAAGGAGCACTCCATAGGTACGACACCAACCAAACTCGTAGAAGGCGTGATAAGGCATGTGACAAGGGGCGTGAGGCAATGCCCAGGGTAGGATTCTACCATTTTGAGGATCCGAACTGGTGGTAACGCATAGCAGCTACTACCGTCCACCTCGAGACACACTTTCAAATAAAAGGTGCACCCAATCAAATTAAAAAGTAATAGAATGGTATCGAAGAAATGTGCCCAATAGAAGGAATGACCTCGCTTGGCCCGACGTGGCTCCTGTTTTAGTCACATCAAGCTGACTCACGGGAGTCAGGGCTATGTTAATACCCCAAACAGAATCGTCCCCAAGCCATCCTACTTCGTTCTGGAGTCTCCACCATGTACATAGTTGTTAAAGTGGTTTGTGGTATTGGCAGAGAGTATGCCAATATCTGATCCCGGTCTCTTTAACAACCTAACGCTTATTTCACACTGTGGTCATTTAGTTCAAAACAGTTCATACTTCACATCAAAATATCACATTCATTTAAATCATATAGCTTTCGAAATTATATTCATTTTGAAATCTTATCACTTTTGAAATCATATCATTTCCGACATCTTATCATTTCTAAAATCATATTCACTTTGAATCATAACAGTTCCAACTTAAACAGTTTAAAATATTCAAAACAGTTTATATATTGAAATAGTTATAAATTAAAATAGTTTGTATTTAAAATAGATTATAGATTAAAATAGTTTATTAAATTAGTTTATATATTAAAAGAGTATATATCAAAAATAGTTTTAAATTAGAATTGCTCCTTCCAATTTCATAAACCAATTCAGATTCCCATTAGACCATTTTAATTTATATCGATTCCAAATCCAGGTTTGAATTACAATTTAAAACCATCTTCAATTTCAACATATTTTAAAGTCCAAATATTCGAACAATTTACAATAACTCAATTTGGTAAATCTCATTTACATTTCAAAAATTAAACTTTAATTTTATTCAAATTTGAAATATTCACTTAATAATTTCTAATAACATTTAAATAAAGTCTCGAATTACATGTTTAATTAAAACCATTAATTAAATATCTAACTTCAATTATATTTAATTTTAAATTATCCACCTAATCACTTTTATAAACATTTAAATAAAATCTCAAATTACACATTTAGATAAAAACTAAATATTCAATTTCAATTTACTTAAATTTGAAAATATTCACTTAATCGCATTTATTCAAAATTAAGTTATCAAATTATAAATTTCATATCTTTAAAACCTCAAAATCAAAAGTTCAGATTAAATTTTTCTTTCAATTCAATTATTAACCAAATTAAATTTCAAGTCAAATTTAATTTATCTTTCCAACCTCTACTTATTTAAAGTTATTACAAAAATCTATTTTAAAATATTAATATAAATTTTAAACATATTATATATATAATAATTAAATTAAATTTTATTAAATCGAATTATATTAGATTAAATATTATTAATAAATCTATTTTAAACCTTATTTTATATGTTTTTTTAAAATAATCTTAAAATTTATATTTTCAAATCTAATTTATAAATTTAAAATTTCTAAATATATAATTTAAAGTCTAAAGTTTTCAAGAAAATGTCTTTATATTATATTTAAAAATCAATATTTATTAAAATCCATATATTTCCTTCCAAAATTTTGAAACTCATTTTTCAAAATAGACCAACGGTGTCCGTATATAGTTTTTTATCCTATGGTCAAGTGATACGGGCATTTATCATTTTAATCTGCAATTTAAATTTAATATTTATGGGTGCAAATCATTTCCATCCGCAATCCCTAAAATTTCAAAATCAAGGAAAATCACTTTGTTTATTATTTCAACCCATAATGGTTTTCTTCTGATCGATAATATCGCTCGGGTATATACTATTTCAACCCATAAGGAATTTTTAAACTAACATGGAACTTGTAGAGTGTGAACAAATGTGATAATAATATAAAATGACGTAGCATCTCAATTGTCAATATAATCATATTAACAATTAAAATATATATATATATACTAAAAGGTTATTGGTGTCAATATTGTCAATTTACATTGGTGAACTAATAATAACATATCATATTTAACAATTAAGTAACTAGAAATTTTAAATTTAACAACATATTTCAATCGTCATTTCATGTGAATTGAATTTATTAAATATAAGAATGTTAATCATGAGTGATTGCTCACGTTTCGAGGCTAGAGAGCGATGGAAATGAAAAGCAACTGACACGGATACGGACATGGACACGACACGACACTTCAAATAGCTGCGACAAGCCAAAAGTAGATTTAGCATGAGAATTCGATGAAAAACAAATATATAGACAACACATAAAAATTTCTTTTCACAGATTCAAATGACATATATAACTTTTGTCGACAATATATATGTATTATATATAACATGAATAGACTCAGATTAAAATGTACGAACATGACTTCTATTGGTCACAGTATATATGCAACTCGAATAGCATGTGTGCAGATATATGTAACACTCAGCCAAATTCACATCATATAAACGACTTTGCATATATCTGTGTGTTTGTATTCTGTGAGCAAGAGAGAGGAGGAATTCCAAGTCACAACAAATAAAGTCGAACAGGGCTGAGGTTCAAAAGCAACAAAAGGACAAGTTAGAAATAACTTTCTGGCACAACATATTACACAACACACACATGTATAATAGTTGTCACTACATAAAATATGGATTTTGCATCTCTACACCCAACATGTAACATCTGACACACAATATATATATATATATATAAAAGAAGAAGATAAGCTGCTATAGGAAAAATCGCACTTGCGGTCATGCTTTTAGCAAAACAGGGAAAACTCGGGTCAGTGTGGGATTTTCTCGAGGGCGACTTTGGGTTTTCAAGGTAGTAGGCACGGGTCAGAGGAGGAAAGGCTATTGGATCTGGGTGGCTTCGGGTTTTACTCAGGCTAGGGAAGGGTATGCGTGGGTAATGCTTCGGGTCATGGAGGGTTTTTCTCGGGTCGGGCATGGGGTGCTTCGGGTTATGCTTTGGCCGAGGGGATGGTGGCGCTTTTGGGTGGTGAAGGCTTTGGAGACGGGTCTACCGATCAAGGCGGTTGATGTTGAGGAAGGCCGAGGTTTCGGCAAAGCTACACGTGAAGAGGTGATGAAAATTGGTGGCAATGGGACATCTGTTAAATGATGGAGAGGGGATGCGGGCTTGGAAGGGTCTAAGGTGGAGGTGGATTGACTGGTGCATCGGGTTTTGATGGCTGCTGGTTGTTCGGCCATGAAGTCTCGAGCTGCTCGAGTGGGGTACAGACGGTGATAGGTCAACAGGCGGAGGAAATAAGGCGATTGTGATGGACGAGAGGCATAGTCGGGTTTAGGTTTTTTTAGGCGTGGGTGACGAGCTATAGGATTGGCTTCGGAAAAAAATAGAAGGAGCACGCACAGCTCTCGGGTAAAATAGAGTAGGCACATTTCAAAGAAAATAATATATTACTTTTTTCAGAGGAGCAAGAAGAAGATCAAGTTCTCGAAGCAAAACTGACATATATAAAACTTTTCTCAAAGAAGAAGGTAGAGCAACTGGTTTCAAAAAAAAAATTAATCATATGGAAGCGTACCTTCTTCGTTTTATAAATATTTCTTCAGAACAAATAGAAATGAAAAGATGAAAGGGAAGAGAAAAAGTGGGAACATGAGAATTTACTGAAAAATTGGAATGACAATAGTCAGATCGATTGAATTTTAGGAAATATAAATGCAAATGGTTGTTTGTGTACACGGTGGACAATGAAAGGACACAGGTAAAACCAAAAGCTTAAAATGGATATCGATAAGGCTAATCGTTTCGTAGATTTCGTCGCGTAACGAACATTGAAATGCACAATTGAATATACTACGGAGATCAACATGATGAGACAAATAAAGTGGTACATAAATATGAGCGATACGACGAAACTATCAAAACTCAATTTTTCGCTGTCGAAAATGCTGTTAAAACGCCGAAAATAAGAAAAACGGAGCTAGATTAGTCCAAATTTGGCGAAACGAAATATGACTCTCACTCAAAAAATCGTCTACATTTTTATTATATAAAAATATTCAGATTTAGAAGATATTTTATTTTCATCAAATTAACTGATTTAAATTGAAATTGAAAATTACACAATAGAACTAACTTATATATTTATCAACTAAAATCTGTCATTTTCTATGTTTGAATTGATGCATACCAAATAGCAAATTTTCATTGCTAAGTTTTATAGTTTTAAGTTTCACAAAAATTCAGTTAATTACGTTATAAAAATCGTCAAAATTACCAGTTCGTTACAGAATTAGTGGATGAACTAACTAAACAAGTTAGTGAATTGGATATGGTTGGAATGGTTTTGATAGAATTGAATAGTGAAATTAAACAATTAATTGGAGTTAAAAGAAATTGAATTTGATTAGAAATAGAAATAAACTTAAATTATGGAGTGGGATGAGAGTTGTATAAAATATTTATAAACTAAAGAAGCATCTATAATTCATAAATGGATATAAGATAGGGTGAAATGCTTTAAACATAAAGGTTTGATGGAATTGTTCTTTAAGGATAATTAGTACTGAAAGGAATGTACTAAGTAATAAGTGAATGTGGATAATTGAATGTAGATCAATTGAATATGGATATAATGTATGAGAATGGGATAAAGGTGAATAAAAAGAAATTTCGTATAGATAAGAAATCAAATTAAATAGATATGCAAGTTGTACGTATATTGTTTTATTCGTAGAGCGGTTGGGTTCAGATTCGAGTACATGATTTCGAGATGATTTACATTGGTCCGAACAAGGATTTTTCACTCGATTCTCAACGGGGAACACTAGATATGGATTTTTGGTTGAATATGGAATTCTCTATCATAATAGATGGCTATGCAAGGAGAATGACGGTTTCTAATCAAGGAACCGGACCTGAGTCCTCACTAGAATGGTCGTGTGAATGATGCTAGTTCGGAAGTAAAATTGTGCGGTCGAGCGAGAAATCAGATTTGATATTACGTACGGATGATATATGTACATCCTACGGGCTTAAGTAAAACAAATGTTGAAAATTGGAAAACACAAAATAAAATAATTATGAACTATATGACTGAATGTCATTGGTAAATAATATGCAGGTATATAAACGCAAGAGCTAACTTGATGCCTTTGGTTTCATAAGTAAAATTGGGTTGCCCAACAAAAAATACATGTTTAAATTGTTGTTTGAATTGGATGATTTTATGAGTAAGCCACTTGTATTTTGTTTTCTTTTGCTGGTTTAGGCCCGTAGTGGCGATTTGTGGTTGTTCTAATCTAGGCGCTCAAAGGAGACGTTGGCGAAACTTCTGAAATTTAAAGAGTTATAAATTTTGAAGAAATTTTGATAACCAAAATTTGATTTTGAGTTATAACTTGAAATGATTGAATGAGACAATATTAGTTGGAAATCTATGAATGAAATTGAAAACTCAGTAAAAGTAATAACAAAATTTCAACAAATTAGTTTTGGAAAGCTAATGGGTTTGGGGCATTTTTCTTGCCTTGACAATTTCGAGGACGAAATTCATTTAAGGGAAAAAGAATGTAACGAGTCAAAATTTTAGTTATTCGAGTTAGGAATATTTAATTAATTTTAAATATTGAAAGGTTAATTTCATAGATTAAATAACTTGAATTTTGAAAATAGTGATTTATTGGATAATTAAATTGTTAAATTTAATAATTAAAATTGGTTAAATAATGGAATCTTCAGTTTTAAGTTAGGTAAAAATAATTTCAAAGCTTATTTAAATTCTATTTAATAAGAATGAAGATAATAAACTTTTAAACCGGATTTAAAAGTGATTAATTGATTTTCAAAATAACTCATTTTAATTAACAAGTAAAAATAGCATTTCAGGGCATAGTCTCGATTTTAATGAAACTAGATTCATTGTATCCGTAATAGTATATTGTATTACGCTGTCAAGTTTCGTAGTGATCAAATGTATCGTTTGGTCATGCGAGATTGAAACGCGTGAAGTTAATACTGAAAATTTAATGTAATAATTGGGTTTAAAAAGCTATCTTCTGCATAAAATTGAATTAGGACTTGAGACTAGTTCCATTGCATTTGGAATATGGGTATAATGTATAGAATGCCTGGTGGCATGTCTCGATTGGGGTTCAAAAATATATGGCTAGATATTTTGAATTTAAGATATATATATATGACTTGACCACACAAGCCTTGCCCATCACCATCCGCAATGACCCACCATCCACCATGATCCGTCATTATCAGCCATGACTCCATCCGTGCTTTCACCCATACCCACCACATGGAGGCCATAACCATCCTTATCTTATAAATGACACATGCACACCTTCTCTCAAAAACTAGATTCTACCAATGGAATCCGAGCAAAGCAACAGCCTAATCCAACGGCTCACAGAAATTAGCACCTTCGGAGGGGATAACAGGCCTCGATTTCAACGAGAGACTTGTCTGTGCCGTCATGATGTAACATTTGAATGGTGGAGATCATCGTTGGTGGAGCATAGCGGCCTGGATTTCGTTGCGTTCGTGCTCAAGTTGGGTAGATTTTCTGGTGATGGAGGCTATGTAGGGGGTTATCGTGGGTAGCTATGGGCTCGTGGTGGTTTAGGTGACCGTCGACGGGAATGCAATGGCGCATGAGGTGGCGAGGGCGACGGTGGTGACATAGGGAAGTCACAATTTGAATTGGAGAGGGCGCCTGTTTTGGGTTTGGGGGAAACTACTGTGGCGGCGACCTTGGACAACGTGGCAGGGTCATAGGGAAGCTGGCGTTCGTAGGTTGCTCTGGTGATGGAGCGGTGGTTGTAGGACGGACAAGCCGACGGTGGCAATGAAGGAGAGTGGCGGCCTGGGTAGTTTGTTCACTAGGAAAATTTGATTTTGGAAGAAAGGATTAAGTGGCTTAATTAAACGAGGTTTAACATTAAACTAATGACGTGATTAAGGAATTGATTTTTTTTAATGCTATAATTTGTAAATTGAACATCTTGATCGTTTTAGGTCCAAGTCGAATGCGGTCATTCGTGTTTGGTTCGTATTGGAAAGTAGAATGAAATGGAATTGATTTGGTGACAATCGGAGCTTGTAGAAGTTTTACGTTGAATTGAATGTTGTTCGATTTAGACAGAATCCAGAACGTCCCAACGACGACTGGAATAATGGTGAGTTAATCTCACCTTTTTGGTCAACTATTATGATTTATAGTTGATTAAGATTATTGAATGGTTGTTTCGATGAATTACTATATTTATTAGTTGGTTTAGATATATTCCCGCCATTTGGAGCGGATCAGACCCTATTACGTTGCCATGTAAGAGTGGATGACCATTTGTATACAAATCCAACTTCGAAGCGGTGGATTTATATTTTATGATTATATAATGTTTGTGATGCAAGAAAATAGGCTGGAAGGATCCAACATGATTCCTCGCTATTGTTGAATTGTTTCAATAATATTTTTTTATATGGATTATTGGAAAATAAACCAGATTATGGACATCATGGTTATAATATGGTTATATGTTGAAAACTAAAATCCAGTAGTGATAGTAAATCGATATTGATATTGGTTAAGGGATAAGTGGTTATTGGCCTCAAATTAGTATTTCTAAAATACTATAAAATTGCTGTCTTAAGTTAGAATTGATTTTTGAGACGAGAAGGATTTTAAAATCCGAATTTGGACTTCAAAATATTGTAAGGATTATCTAATTAAATATATTAATATTGTTTTAAAGTTATTTAATTATATTAATATTGTTTTTAAGTTATTTAATTATAATAATATTAATTTAAGCTTATTTAATTATAATAATATTCTTTTATAGATATTTTAATTATATTAAAATTATTTTAAAGTTATATAATCATATTAATATTATTTTAAAGTTATTTAGTTATTTTAATATTGTTAAAAGTTATTTGTTTTTAGTTTATGTTTTAAGAATTTATTAAAAAAAATTAATAAATTGAAAGGTTAATTATTTCAAGGATAATTGAGGTTTGAAAATTAATAATAAGGATTATTAATAAGGTTTTGAAATTTAGTTATTATATTTATGAAAATGGTAAAGGTTAGTTATTATTATTTCTTACACAATATTTTGAAATTATTAATTATTATTTTTACGATGTTTTAAAGTAAATAATTTCCATTTATCTATAATGTTTATTTTCAATAAACATTATTGTATTATGGTGTTTTTGAAGTAAAAGGGTTTTAGGATTTTGTAAATGTTTTTGAGACCATGAGTGGGGTTGAAAGACTTGGACTTTATGAAGGAATCTATAAAATGGTTTAAAGACTTAAGAAAGATTATTTGCAAGTTTAAGAGTTTATAAATGGTTAGATATATATAATCGAATTTTAGAAACAGGTTTATGAATTTATGAAAGAAAGTTTATAAATGGTTTATAAAGGGATTACAAATGGTTTTCGGAGATTTATAAATGGTTTATAAACGATTTTGGAGAATTGTAAGGGAAATTAAAAATAATTTGAGAACCGAATAAAAATAAAATCTTTTTAAAATTTATGGATATACTTATACCGTTGAGATAAGTATATGGATATTTCTAAGTATTGAAATATAGGGATTTGCGAGTATATCTTCGTAAAGGTGTTATATACAAGTAATTTACAAAGTAAATTGTATGGGTAAAGATTTATTAAAGGAGACTAGTGATTGTCTATGTGCTGAACCAACGCTGGTTCTTCCTATGAAATAAATCCCTGATTTGAATGTATGTTTGTTATTCGATAGTTAAATAACCGAATATCGAAATTTGACTGAATACATAAATTTGGAAATATCTAGGAAAGATACGTGAGTAATACGGCACAGTCATCTCCGATGATGCTATACTGTGCGTATAAATCTCATTTTATTCTCCTAGGGCAATGATAAGGAAATCCATCCAACAACGGTTAGGAGGCGATCTCCGATCTTATCTTTGGCTGTTTATTTTCTAAAGAACCGAGTTGAGTTTATCAAAAACTATCGAAAAGTTGTTTCGAAGAGACCGAGATCAGCTATGTTACCCGAAAACCACTTCTATCCAAAGAATTCATTTCGAGTGAAGACATCTTGAAGAAAATGGGATTTTGGAGACGGAGCTCCCAAGTGTTTCGTTCAGTCTTAGAACGAACGTGTATGGATGAATGTCGGTATTGCATTGTTGCCTGAAAGGCAGTATTAGCATTCGAAGTGGGAAGTACTATATAAAAAGGTAAAACGTAGCCTCGGACCTCATCAACCGGGAAATGACAAAAATCGGGCATGCAGCAGGGCCAAGTGGGCAGCATCCAAGTAGGGTATGGCCATTCCAAAATTTGGATCGGTTACTATCTATTCTTGTATGCTTCGGGGCCCAAGCAGGGTGATCATATTTGGTCATCCCAAATCTAGATCGGTTACTATCTCTAGCCCTGTATGGCAGGGGTATAAGATGTTCTTGTCAGACCCTAGCGCAATGATCTAGAGATGTACCTACGGAAGGTAGTCCCTTATCTTGTCATAGTATGGAATCCATTCACCAATACGAGCCTTACGGTTTTAGTTGTATACCAAATATGTTAGAACATGAGATGCAAGCATTTCAGCTATATTCATATTTTACTTTGACCCTAGACATAATTATAATATAAATGGATATTCTATAAAAAGGATTTTGGTTATCGTAAGATAAAAACCCATCCGTGTTTATGTACAGCATGGTCTTATGAGATACCATTGTTTTTCAAATTTTTATATAACTTAAAAATCCAGTTGGGTGTGTTTTCTCACACCGGTTTTCCAGACTGACTCGGGTGTTATTTTATTAAAGTGCTCGGGTTAGACCAAGCATATTACAGATTGGTTTGGATGCTTGGAACTTTAAGAGATGAGTTGGAGGCCTAGAGACGTATTCACATAGATGGTTATTTTCCGCTGTATTCATTATTGTGCTATCAGCAATTATGAGGGCAGGCTGTTATAACTGTCCAGACTAAAATAGGTTAGTATACTCTAATTGATGTTTGTATATACATATATTATAGTTTTTTTATGTAAAGATTTATGGCATATTATAGATTATTCGTTCCGCTGTGAGATTCTATGTTTTTTAATTTTCTCCTTATCTTCTTCCTTCTTTCTTTCCCCTAACAATTAGGTTTTCTAGTATTCGATTTCTCGTCATTTAATATAATGGTTGTATTAGTTTCAATTTTCGAGGGTCGAAAAAGCCCACGGTTTGTTACAATTTCTGTGTCTTTGTCGACTCCTTTGGACGCAGCTTCGTATATTATATGGTATTGCAGGTGGATAGATAAATATTGTCAATGGATGCATTTAGTAGTGTGTAGTTGTCATACATAAGAATCCTAGGTCTTGATTCCTATCCCATTTCTCTTTTATTGATTCGGCTTGTTCTGAACGTTAACTTGGATTTTCGAAACTATCATCGGACTGTTTTATTGCAATGTTGCTTGTATTGCTTCTACTTTCAGCCCCATGACATTTTTTTACCTAGAGGACCTAGCTCCCTCCTTCCTCAGAAACTAAGCAACCTTTGAATAGAAGTGCACTAATGTGGCCAGCGGTTTTCCAGCTAGCCAGTCATCAAACACAGATTCCGGATCAATCCCTCTCGTTACAGCCATAAGTATAGCATGATCATATAGGTTACTAACTACAGTAGAAATGATATGAAATCTTTCCAAATAGTCTTTCAACGATTCCCCTGGAGCCTAGATTATGCTGGAAAGTGACATCGCGTCTTTAGGACAAGCAGCGTGGATCCAGAACTGCTCCACAAACTTAGTTGCCAGTTCATCGAACCTTGAAATCAATCGTGAGGGAAGTCTCGTAAACCACATCATCGCTATTCCAGAGAGAGTTATAGGAAAGCATCCACATTTTGTTACGTCATAAGCGTTTGTTGAGTTCATCGACCATTCATAGCTCATAATGCGCTGTTGGGGTCGGTCATTCCCTCATAGGCAGCCATCGAAGGCATGTTGAACCTTCTCGGATATTCCGCATGGAAAACATTGTCAGTAAATGGAGCATGGCTCCTCAAAATTTCCCAATTATCATTCATCAAACCCTGGTTCTCTCTAACCAACTGTCTGACCATCGTCGATAGGTCCGACGTTAGGATGGATGGTGCCAAGCGGTGGTTGCGCTCCACCTCGCGTGAATGGTCCAATTGACATCTATGGGTTGTTTCATGCCTTCTTGGTCCACCATCCTCTTGATGTGCACCTTAGGAATTCATCTCATCTTCATTTCGATGGGGGACTTGGTCAGTAATTGAACTCTAGCATCCAAGCTTCCGGATATAGCTCTCGCTCGATTCCCCAAGTGTAGCGGGGGGATCCCTCATATGAAGGAGGAATTGGTACCGATCCTTAGGGAGGGATTGACACCAATCCCTCTTGGCAGACCATATTGGTCTGCCAAGTGATGCTCTGATGTTTCTACTTGTTATCCTTCAACCATGCGATGCCTACGCCTATGGTACTCATCTGATGAGGTTGAACTCTCTGACGCCGAGTAAGAAATGGGATCCCTTTTGGCATTCTCACACTATTATTGAGCAGTCTGGCTCATTAGGCTAGCATTAGTCTAAATTTTCTTATTCAGTTGTCTACGGCTTTCCATCACTTCCCTCATCAAGTTATTAAATTCAGCTCTAGTTATAGAATCAGCAGGGTTTTGGACTTCAGCAGGCTACATATTCAAATTTGTAGGTTGGTTGCTTGGGACTCCTTGTTGAATGTGGGCAGTTTCATTCCCATCCACATTTTGAGAAGTTGACCTGGTGTGTCCCACCATTAACGATTTCCTAGCTTATATTCTAGTAAATGTGAGTAGTATCTACAAGCTTTTGAAGACGACTATTGATCTCCTTCGGGGGATTTGCTCAATCCAGTAGCAACAAAGAGGATCCTAATGCTCTGCGAATCAGGTTTTCAGTGAAAGCATCAAAATGTTTGCAACCAAATTGACCACAAACACCTAGGAATAAGTTTGTTTAGAAAAGGAAATGAAGAAAACTAAATTAAAACAGAGGAATATAGCAAAACAATAAGAAAATAAAAATAGAAATCAAGAACAACAGGATTTATAGTGGTTCAACATCGATTGCCTATGTCTACTTTGAATATTCTTTATTGATTCACTATAGTCTTGATTACAATAGAAAATGGAAAGAAATAATGGAGTATTGAAGAAAGTTGATTACAATAAAAGTGTAATATAACCAGCAGTGTAAAGGTCATCAGAATAACCCTCTAAGAAGGTATTTATAGGTGAAAGCGACCACCAATCTCTCTGAAACTTCGGCTACGGGACCTCCTTATCCATATGGGCCCGCCATAGGGGGTGTTAGGTTTAAATCTCAATAGAGAAGGATCGGTACCTATCCCTCCATTTGTTGATTTTGGGGCAGCGATTCCTATCGTGGCTTCTTCATGCTTAGACATGATGGTTATCCAAGTATTATGTTGATTGGATATGTGCAGCACATGTTTTTGCTCAATCTTTGGTTCAGATTCATTTTAGAGCTTCCCTTGTCGGTCTCTTCATACTAGATATGCCAATCTCTTTGCATGCCATTCATTCGTATTCTTTGAACTCCACCATACAATGCCAATCCCTCCTTATTCACGTATGTCCCTTAGACTTCATTGTAACATGCCGAACCCTCCTATGACTCGACACTATGCCGATCCTTCTTGTCACTCAACATGTTGATCCCTCTTATGATTCCACATAACGATCCCTCTTATAACTTAACACTATGCTGATCCCTATCGCTCCAGAATGTTATGTCGAACCCTTGAGTACTAACAAGTCATGTTGAACCAAGCATCATCACCTATGTCGATCCCTCTAGTACTTCATCTGTGTCGACTATCCATCCAAATGACTATGCCAATCCCTAGAATATAACCTAACTATGTCGATACCTTGTCTATCCAAGCTAATTTCCATATTCCTAACATCCTGCGTCGTCTATCTACCAACTCCATTCAATTCTGACTTCATATAACCATCTGAACTCTACTTCCTGGTCCTATAGTCATTGCTCTGTGGTCATCCTTCTAGATCACAACCGCATTTGTCTTGCGCAGTCAGTCCAACATACCAAGGTCAGGATAACGGGTAACACAAAGCTTTGTTGCATATCTTGTCTTTGACACTTCCTTGTTTGTGAGGCTTGCAAGGTCACGTCTTTACCTTCTTCCTCCCAACAGGCCATCTTGGAACGTTAACACTGCCCTCCAAGCAGAGATACAATGCCATCATATATCCATGCAAGTTGTTCCAGGATCGAACAAATGTTCCACATTACTATCTTCCATCCTAGAATCAACCTCAGGAAGAACAGTATAACTCCACAATATACTTTAATATGATTTAACATCGTTCGTTATTAGTTCAGCGTGGTTTGGATAAATTCGAGAACTGGTATCTCCAAAACTAAGCGATAATTTATGGATAACTCAATTTCGATTCTTTAGAAGTGTGCACTAAGCAATCGGGTCCTCATCTAGGCACTCGAATATACCTGATATACCTCCTGAGTCAAAACAGGTCTAGATTCGATAGTTGGTTATTTAACTATCAAATAAAAAAAAACAACCAATTCCATTTGAGATTTATTTATCCATAGCAACCACTAAGCCTCAAAAACAAATCTTTGTTTAATAAATCTCTTTCAAAAACATTTGTCTAAAACATTCATATACTTATCTCTTTGACCTAAGTATATTCGCAAAACATTTGTAAATAACTTCTTACTTCCAAATTATGTAAAAAAAGGATTAGACAAATGTCATTTAAATTGGAGGTAACGATAACCCTAAACACTATTCCCTCGGTGTAAAGTATGGAACAAATGTTTTATACCACCATTTTTATAAGATCGGTTTAGAGAAACCCATATCTCACATTCATTTCATACTTCTTTCGATAATCATTTTTAATCGAATCTATTTCATTCATGGAATCTCTTTTACTTGAAATCCAAATCCATTTCAATATACTTTCCAAACTTCCAAATTCATTTATAAAACCCTTTTACAGATATTCAAAATCATTTATGTAAATTGCTTTTATAAATATCCAAACTTTTTATATAAACTTTTTTATAAATATCTAAACCTTCTTATAAACTTGCTTTATGAATATCCAAATCATTTTCTAAAACTTCTTTTATAAATACATCAAACCCTTTATAAAATTTCTTTATAACCTTTCCTGTTTAAAACAACTTCTTAAACAACCCTAAATTAAATTAGCTTCCTTTAATAAGCAAATCCATTTTATAAATCTTCTTTGCTTAAAACTCAAATCCATTCAACCAAAACACGTTATAAATTCCCTAATTCCTTTATAAACTCTTTATGAAAACTTCTTTTTACTAACATACAAATCCTTCAGGAAACTCTTTATAAACTTCTTTTTATAACATCGAAACCATTTCTATTAGTTAAAACATCTTTAATAAAACCATTTTCCAACTCATCTTTTATATATCTTGTTCAAAATGCAATAACTTTGAAATCATTCATAAAGAAAATGAATTTTTTATCCTCACAAAATCAAATAGTGGCTTAGCAACCACAATGGTGCTTTTAGTTTGGTTCTATTTATTCAGTTTAACATGGCATTACATAACAATAGGTATATAAGGGATTAAATAATAATTAAATATAATTAAATAACAAATCATGATTAACATAATTGATTAACACTTCAGTTTAAAAATCATTATTAACAAAATAACTAAGTATTAACTACCTTTATTAATTAATTAATCAATTAAATAAATAAATAATCGTTCTCTGATTACTAAATTAAAGTTAGAAAACATTTCCAGAAAGGTTTAAGTGAAAATAAGTTTAGATTAGAAAATTAGTTAGATTTTTTGAACTGTGCGTATAGCGACTATCGCTATACAGACCCGAAATTTTCTAACTTGAAACTTTACTTTCCAACTTCTAAAACTTCTTTAAACATAAAAGTAAATTTTAAAAACCAAAAAAGAATATTTAACTTTGGAATCTAAACCATTTTAAACCAATTTCAAAACTTCAGAAGAAGGGATTTCAAAGGTCGCTTTACGTTAGTGAATCGCTACTTTTATGGCATGAACAACATACCCATTCTAATATCATCACCAACATCACAACTATATCATAAACAACATATGAAGAAAGTATATACATCAAGATTCCAACTTGAAACAATTATGATATATTCACTACCATATTTAAGTTATGTGCCGACCAACTAAGCATAACAACATTCAACCAAAACCTAAGAATTTTCAAGTACAAATCGCATATAATCAACCTAACTTCAATAATACATATCCAAGCATCATAATCATCAACAATTATATACTTTTATGAGAAATATATTTATGATCAAAATAGTCAAGCTTTACTCACCAAAAGTTATGAAAATAAACTAATCTCCCACCAGAACTCTAGTGCAACCTAACACATCAGTTTGCCTTAGAAATATGAAACTTTTGTGTGCTTTAGGTGGTCAAATGGGCTCGACCTTGGGTCTATGAGGTTTGGCCTTGGTTGTTTTGGATCTGTAGGTGCTTGTTTTGTGGAGAAGAGGTGTTGAAATGAAAAGGAGTGTTTTAAACAAGCTTTTAAGAAGGAAAAGTTAGGATTTTTAAACTTTAAAAATTAGGAAGAAGCCATTAAAGAGTCACGAAGCTTGAAGAAGAATGAAAGTTTTGAAATGAAGAAAATGAAGTAAAGAATGGAAAGTGAGAACTGGATGGGTACTACAGAAAATGAGGAGTAAATTACCAAACTATCCTTTTAAATAAAATATAATATATGTTATCATAAAATATGACAACCTCCACCTTTTCCTCTTGTTTCATACGTTGTTTATGGCCTCCCCTCCCTTAAATCATGCTAGCATCATGCCTTGTACTTAGCTGCTTAAATTAAGGGATTTGCTTAGGTTTTAATATATATTTTTACATAAAAGGTCAAATCATGCATGTATGTGTATATGTACCCTAAGTATTTACTATGTATACATGTATATGAATGTATATTTATTTGTAAATGTGACCAACCCTATTTTTAATAAGTGTGTGCATGTTGCACCAAATGTGCACGACGTTTCCGATGACTTTCGGTTGTTGAAAGTTGAAATTTCAGAAAACGTTCTTCGGTCACATTTTATATTTTTATTTGAACTACCTATATTGGTAGACAAATTATGAAAATCATAATTATTAAATAGTTAAAATATGTTTATTTGCTAATAAAAATTTATTTATTTATTATATAAAATATATTTAAATAGCCTATTTCAAAGTGGCAAAATCCTGGGTCGTTATCAATCTATTTTACCATCATTTGTTATGATTTAAAAGAGTTGTATATGTATTTTTATTATTAAAAAACCTATTATTTTAATATTTAAAATTTATTAAATATTTGTAAATCAAGTCGGTTAAATATTTGTAAATCAAGGAGGTAAAATACCAAGTCGTTACAATAATATCAATGATTGATTTCATTTAAGCTAGTTTATTTTTTTAGTTAATGAGTGAAATCTATGGTTACAATTCAACATTCATTCAATCTACTCAACATGCTTTCAATCAAACACACATCATTCATTTAGGGTAAAGTACCTCTCACTAAGCCATAACCCAATATAGAAAATAAACAAGCATGAAAACATAAAAGAAATCATATAAGGTAGTAAATCATTCCCACTCACCTAAGTCAGTGGAAATCCCAAAAATTTACTTGAAATCAACTCTTGAAATTTCTATTTTAGAAATTCCAAAATAAACTTTTCAGTTGTAGTGAATTTCGGCTTATGGGTAGTTGAATTTAAAGTTTGTGTGATTTTTGGTGAAGGGATGAAGGATCAATGAAGAAAGGAAGATGAGCTAGGGCTTGAGGGAGGAGGAGGAAGAAGATGAAGGTAAATGAAAAGGCGATGGCTTAATTTCAGAAATTGGATTAATATATGCTTCTCTCTCTTTTAATTACAAGTTTGTCTCTCTCCATTTAAACCAGTCTCTTCTTCCGTTCTTCGATTCCTTCAAGTCCTACATGCTTTTCAAACATAAACAACATTCTGGACACAACGAAACTAGTTTTAAGTTCTAATTTCATCATCTTCAAAAATTCAACTTTTATGCCCTATATTACGCTAACTTAATTAAAACCATTTTAATACATTAACCTGATTTAAATCAATCCACTATCCTCACTTAAAAATCTAGGTCATTCATAAACTTTCCTACCTTTCCTCTTCTCAAAGTTGCTTAACTTTCTTCTTATTTGAATATTTTAATTTTAGTAGATATTAGTGGGATGTAGTGGACAAGAAAGTTTATTTTTCTTGAATGTAAATGAGAATAACGAATAAGAAAATGAAGAATTATGGAATGATAAGTGGATATAAGTGGGCTTCTCATTACACCATATAGCCAATTTTGCCACACCCAAATTTGGAAAGATTACCATGGTCTTAAGCCGTCGCAATTTTACCATGGTCCAGAACCTTGATGAAACAATTTAGCACGGTTTTTGACCGTGGCAATCTTGGAACGGCCGTAGACCATTCCAAATTTACCAAAAAAATTCACCCCCTTCCTTTTTGACATCTCACAATCAATACACCCTAAGCAGAAACCCCCCATCTTAAATTAGCCCACATACATAAGAAATATTTTCCATCACGTGCGCCCTAACTCTCGTCCATTTTCACCCAAATCCTCATCGACCTTCCTTGAATCACCTAAAAACATAAACCGCTCCTTGGATTGCGTAAATCAAGTTCTCACTCAAACTGTTCTTCTTCGTTTTAAGGTATTCATTCGAAAGTAATTTGTCTCTTTTATTAGTATGGTTTGATTCAAAGTTCTTTGATTTAGATTGATTTTTCGCCTTATGTTGCATGATATGCTTCGCTGTCTGTGATGTTGCCATTATGGTTTGTTACTTGAGTTTGATTTATCAAAGATTTTTTGTTAGCGGTTAGATGTTTTAATGTTGTGTTAAGGCTGCTGAATAGTTATATAGTCCTTTTTTGTAGTTCAAAAGATTGGTGAATCTTGCTTATAAAATTTGGAAAGTGATGTATTCGTTCACAATGATTGCACTAATACGATATTGGATGCTTATTTTATACACATTTTTTCTAGAGTTAATTAACCAATGTTCATTTATTTCATTGGTGAAAGAGGCATGCATGAAAATTTGATTCAACTGGTGCAAAACCAAGGAGGTTGTTTGAAATCTTATTTGATTTGATTTTAATAAAGAGAACTATTGTGTTTACCAAATCCTTTTTAAGTTGCATAGGGTAATAGTATGTTTGACTGTGAAGTTCAAGAATAATAAGATCAATTATGAAGAGTAAATCCCTTAATCCTATAATCTATTTATCTGACAAAAGTCAAAGAAATTAGGGATGGAGAAATATTGGATGATGATTATTTTCCATTTAAAACAACTGAAATACTTTTATATCCCAAGCACGACTAATTCCATGCGAACTAAACAAATTAATATTAATTACATGCAATTTAGATTGATGTTAAATCTTACAGTTAAACATTACTGATTTGATTTGATAAATATATGGTTACTGGGAATAAAATGATCATATTTGCTACTTTGTGAATCATTTTCAAACATTGGATTATTGCTTACGAGCTAAAAAAATAGTGTTTCTCGAGAGATATTATTAGTTCTGCTGAAAATTTCAGCATTGGTAATATCTACTCTCCAGAAAAAAAGGACTTCTAGAAAAAAAAATCAAGTTGAACAATGATTATTAATACATAATCAACCATTTAGACCATAAAAAAAGCCAGATTCATTCACAATTGTTGATCAGAAAATTTAACTCTTTTTCTAAGATCTTTGCTATCAATTTAGTTGACAATTAAATATTAAGTGTGTGTGTATATATAGCATAAAGAAAAGTATTAAGAGAAATTAATACCACTTGATTCAAACTTCAAGTAGGGAAGCCACCACAATCCAGAAAATGGTGAAGTGTAATTTACTTTCTACATCAGCAACAGACCAAACTATTCTAATAAATTCAAACAATATATACCATACAATGATATAGCTTTAATCTATTTGAAAGCCCAGTGTGACATAAAAAATACATTAAAGATTATAATTTGGAATGTATAACATTACGACAGCTTGCCTTTTATGGTAATTTGGAAGCAATATTTAATTTTGATGATGCTATAATAACTTTTTGGGATTTTTGGTTCAGTTCTTTTGATGATGGGAAATAAAAGAGAGTTGGTTGTTTTAGAAGAAGGATTATAATGCAAATAAATGAAAACACGGTGAATGTTGGGAACATATTTGAATATATTTACAATTTTATCCTTGTACCATTATTTCCTGGTTTATTTTGCGATGGTCATATCAGGAACATCAGAAAAGGCTTCATTTGGTGTAGTATTTGTCATTGTTACATAACATGGTGAAATTTCGAAGAATTGATATCACCGTTTCAACTAATGGCATTACAATCTGCATACTACTACCAATATAATATGTAAATTTGCAATATTGGTATAACTGTCAACATCATTGGGTTATTATTAGGCATTTGTATTATCTCCTATGCGATTGCAATACATCTATACTCATTGCACCGGATGAACAGTAGTCATAGCTCACAAGTTGAGTGAAATATGTGGCAATTTGGTATATCATTAGTTATTAGAGTGGAAATATTTTCATGCAAAATTTACTTCATGCCCTTGACTGAACCGATTGCATATTTTAAGATATATATATATAATATATATTGTTAGTATCATGTAACAATTGTTTGCATTTCATTTCTTTATTATTTTAAACCCTCTACTGCCTGCATTTTAGCACTTAGAGGATTTCAGGTATATTTGTAAATGGGTGCACCTAAACAGAGATGGTCAGCAGAAGAGGAAGTAGTCTTAAAGCTAGTATTGCTAAATAGTGATGTTAAGGAACTACTATAGTCATATCCCAGAATAGTCTTCTAGTTAGTAACTAGAAAGTATAACTTTGTAATTTTGAAAAGGCTATCTAGTTAGACCCAAAACTATGTATATGAATATGAGAGAGTAGGTATGATTTCTCAAAGGGACTAGGTGTTATGAAGGTAAATTTTTATATTTTCCAGGCAGGGAATATTATTTAGTTACTTAATTACAAACTTGTCCAATCGAATAATAATAATTCTCACTAGTTTTTCATACTACTATATATATACGTGTTATAATATATGTAAATATATAAGTGAATATGCTTTTATGGTTTTTTTGTTTAGTCCCACATCGTGGAATTGGTTAAATCCTTTGCTCTGAAGCCTTTATATAAAGGAGACTATGTAATGTAAATACATATCTATTCTCAGAAGTGAATAATATATCTTTTGTCTCTCTCCAATGGCTTCTATTTTTCTTTATTCTATAACACGTTATCAGCACGATCTCCGTAAAAGTTTTTTTTCCAGATCTACAATTGTGATAATTTATGAAATCAAATCTATTCTTCTCCAGATCTAATTATAGATCTCAAAACGGTAAGTTATTTTTCTAATATGATTGATCTAATCTTCCAATTTTTTTATATATCTCATTCCATTCTAGATCTACTTCTTTAGATCTAAATCTATTGTCTTATTTTTTGACTTTATTATACTAGTCTTATAATTTTATATCTTATATAGATCTAAACTTTGAGATCTAATTCTTATTTTGTTGGTTATTATATTTCAGATCTAATTTGTTTGTTGTTGCTATTTTTCTGATAATATTATATTGTAGATCTCAATATCATACTTATTTTTATGCTTTTGAGTTCATTTATTTTGGAATGCAAGTTTGAACCTGACAAAATTTTGATATTGTTGATTAAAGCAAATTTTTTAAATTTGATTGTATTTAGTTTGGACATGGATTTGAGAAATCAAACATGGTAGGTAAATGGGGTTTTCATTTTGAAAACCTTTTGATTTGATTTAGATTTGAATGAAGACTTTGAAAATTATTTTGATATATGATTTATATTTCCAGAAGAAATATTTTATTGTTTCTAAGAGAAACAGATATAAATATAATACGTATCTAGAAGATCGTATTAAGTGAATGGAAACATTAGTAAAAGCTTACATGATAAGCTTAATATCTTCCAATGTTTCCTTAAAAAAAAGGAAAAGGAAATAATAATTGAGAACCTGTAGTTTTCATAAATCAGTAAATTACGAGTTTCCTCAAAATAAAGAACCAGAAGTTCTAACTAAAAAAAAGGGATTATATATCAAAACTCAAATATATAAATTTGAGATGTGAAGCTTTGAATTATTAGAAAATCTAATTCAGATTATGGTAAATTTCAATTGCAATCAAACCTGAAGTTTGATAATGAAAATCAAGTTGTACCATTTCAGATCTAAAGTACTAAACAAAGACTTTTTTTAAAGTAAAATTGAAACCTGAAGTTCTAAAAATATTTGCCAATGATATTAACTACTAAATCAAATAAATATATAGAAACTTGTTCACTTCAGAAGTAGCGATAATAATATATAAAAAAAAAGGTCTCCAGAAGAGATTTGTTGATATATTTGGTGCTTTTACTAAACCAAATAAATACGTAGAAATATATATACTCTCCTACTCTCTTTCTTTTTAATTAAAAATAAGCTGTTCTAATAGAAAGTTTATTTCTTAATTTTTTTTCCTTCTTCCATGCATCCAATCGCTTTTCAAAAGGTAAAATATAATAGATCAAATATAATAGATCTGAAATAATCTTAATTTCCTAAATTTCTAAAATAACTTGTGTTGATTTGAAGATTTACATGTTTGTTTTGATATATTTGGTAAAGAATTATGAAGTTAGTTTTCTTATGAAAATAATAATGATTTGGATCTGAGATTTATAGTTATTTATGATTATGAATGATATCGATAGATCTGACATAATTTTGTTTATTTAGAAATTCTGATTATTGGGAAATAAAGTTTCGCTTTAAGATATTTATTTCAATTTTATTATTGAGTAATATTGAACCTATATTTGAGATGAAATTGTGTTACTTTGAGTACTGTTTGTTCAATTAGTTCATATATTTATAATGAAATTATTTTGCTATGACAGTAGTTATATACTAAACCACATAAAGGTTAATTGTAGTTAATTTTATCACAAATGAATTAATTGCAAGTGTTATGGTAATAAATTAAATCATTTATTGTCATAAATGCATTGATTATTGTAAATTAAATGACGTTGTATATTTGTGTTTGGGATAAGAATAGACGTACGATTTACTATTTGATGTATTTATTTTGACAAGTAATGTCTGTTGTAATGGAAAAAATAGGTTTAACAACAACTTGAAGTTGTGCAAAGGAATTATTTTAATAGAAGTTGTATAACTCAAAGTTCAAGGCCTGAAGTCTGGAATTATGAAAAGATTTTCTGACAAACTTTACAAGCTCGAATTCTTGTCAGTATTTTTTTTAATTTGTCAAAATGTACAAGCTTCTAAAAAAATGAAGGGCAGTTTACACAAAATTTAAGAACCCGAAGTTCGTAATAAATAGTGAACTTGAAGTTCATGAATTAGAAGCCCGAAGCTCTATTGAAATTATGTAAAATGATAAGGTTGTACTTCTTGAAGAAGTTAAAGGAAAATAATATATTATCATATGAGATAATAATGCTGCATTCAAGAGATTACAAAAATCTCCAAATGAGTTATACCTTACCTTATATCTTCATATTTATATTATATTAACCAAATATCCTGAAGATATTATGTTAAATGATATATCAAACATCATTGGATGTGTGTGTATTAATCTCTTGAAAAGATGTTTTAGAGATTTATTTATATTTATATTGCAAAATTTAACATCCCAGAAGAAATGTTATAGAAATTTTATTTTTGTTACATTGCAATTCCTTAAAAGGAAATACTATATTCCCCGAAGAAATAATGATATAAATATTTTTGAGTAATAACAATTATCAAGAGAAAAAAATGATATTGTATACCAATGTTACACTCCAGAAGTAGTGGTTTTATCTTTCGCATCTTACTTTCATTTGCTGCATCTAATTTTGTTACTGTATTTAAAGTCTGATATGTCATTTCAAAGATAGTTACAACAACAAAAAATCCAGTAGGGATGTTTTATGTTATTGTAAAGGTAGTAATTATGTAATTTCTACAAATTAGAAGCATTGTACATTGATATGACATTCCAATAGTACATATATATCTCTAGAAGAGATAAATTCACTCCAGAAGTAGTGATAATAAAATATCTCTAAAAGAGACTAATAAATTAGGAAATGATAACATATCTCTAGAAGAGATTTGCTTATATGTTTGGTAATTTTATTAAACCAAATAAATGCATAGGAATTTGATTATAAAGGATCCTAATTTAGCTTAGATTAGATCCTAAAAGTTTGAGAGCTATACATACGGTCCTGAGAAAATCTGTATCTGTAACATTCCAAGTATCTAGAAGATACTATTATTATTTTTGCTGTAATTTTTTTTACAGAACTCTCAATAGAGATGTGTAGAAATGTCTATATGCAATTAAAAAATTACTCCTTGATAAGTAATCATAATTAGTGTTCAAAACTGATATTTGAGATATAATTGAGGAATAAAACTTAACAACTTGAAGTTGTGTATATTTTGTTCGAACCAGAAGTTCGATATGGTTTCAAACCAAATGTTTTGAACATTATCATGTGGTTTTGACAGGTTTGCATTGACATTGATTTATAAATAGAAATTAATATTTTTGATCCTTGTAACAGTTTGTTCTAAAAATCACTAATTCAAATGAGAAAGAATATGAAAATTTTATAATATATATGTGATACGTGGACGCACGTATACATCCATATATGTAAATATTTAGCTAACAACCTGAAGTTTGTTATAAGCTATTATTTAGTGATTATGCATAGATATTATTTAGTGATTTAAAATTCAATCAACATAAATGTTGAATGACCTGAAGTCATGTATGTATTCAAATGATCTACACAATAAGTAAATTCCTCCAATAGCTTAGATCAATGAATGAGAACAAACTCTAATAATCAATATCAATTTAATGCATCTTATCAACGAATAAAAGAATTATCCTCCTATTATTAATATGTATGATGTATTTGCTAGTAGCAATATCATAATGGATCAAAATAAGAATCCAAAGACGATAATTATTCAATGTTTGTCAACATTGAGGGGGAGGATAAGGGATACAAGTTCATTTTGATCATCTGTGTTAAATATTTATTAAAATATACAATGATGCAAAATATTATCAATATTATCCCTAATAGATTTTCTCCAATATAGATTTGAATCCCTGAAGGATCAAAGTTTGTAAACCACATCTGAAATATGGTTCAAAACTCAATTCAAAATATTTTTAGAGTATGTAATAAAGATGCAAATAAAGGAGATGAGTGTTCTTGAAGAAACACTTAAGGATGCTCTAAAAGAGATCCATGACATGATTCTCAAATAACCCTAGAAGTGGGTTAGGTACCTAAAATATAATTAAAGAGATCACAATAAATCATGTCTATAACCGACAAGAAATAATCATCGATGATAAATTTATAAATAATAAAGCGCTTATGTTTATAAATGGATTAAAGATCCTGGATTAAGGGAAAACATGACTGGCCATCATGAATCCTTTACCAATAGAGAAATATGGACATGTAGTCCGCAAAGTAACGAAAGTACTTGAAATGTTTATATACCCCGAAGGTATAAATATGGTTTAAATCATGTTAAATGATGAAAATATACAAATTCCTGAAGAATATAAATAAATTTTATGGTTATAAAAAATGCAAAGGACAAGAAGCATAGATTACAACCTACTTTTGAGTATTGTTGTAATGAAAATCTTGATATAATTCATGATGAGTAGATTACTTCCTATTTTTAAGTATTGTTGTAATAAAACTCTTAATATCCATTGAAATGGTAGTTGCGATATGCAAATACTTATTAAAGTATACAAATTCCTGAAGAATATATATAACTTTGTAGTTATAAAGAATGCAAAAGACATGAAGTGCAGATTACAACCTTCTTCTAAGTATTGTTGTAATGAAAATCTTGATATAACTCAAGATGAGTAGATTACTTCCTACTTTTTAGTAATGTTGTAATGAAATTTTTAATATTCATGAAAGATGATTAGTTGCAATGCGCAAAACTAATTTGAAGCATAAAAATGAAAACACATGAAGTGTTTTTCATAAAAGTGGCATAAAATTGCATAAAATGCAAATTATATTTGAAAGAAACAATCTTAAAAAAATTGATTGTATTGAACGAAACTATTAATAAATTGTATTATTAATGAGACACATATTTATAGATCCAGAAGTATCTATAACCAATTTGGGTTATCGAAAGACGAATACAAATTCAGAGGAAACTTTAACTCAGGGGGATAATCTATAAGCATTTTATAATGCACTCTTTTTCCTTAAATAAGATTTTTCCCACTGGGTTTTTATTAGTAAGGTTTTAATGAGGTATTATCTTGATCCAGAAGTATCAACTCCCTAGTAATATTTGAAATAAGCTATAATGTACTCTTTTTCCTTATTTAAGATTTTTCCCACTGGGTTTTTATTATTAAGGTTTAATGAGATATTATCTTGAACTAGAAGAATCAAACGTCTTTTCAAGAAATAACATCTTAAATATGTTATTTAAGTTAAATTATATTTTTATCCTTGACTAAGGGTTTTTCCCATCGGGTTTTCCTTTGTAAGGTTTTTACTGACGTATTAAATTGATCCAGAAGTATCAAACTCTGTCAGATGCAGTAAATTATTGAAATATGACATACTATATTGTACTCTTTTTTCTTCACTAAGATTTTTCCCATAGGGTTTTATTTAGTAAGGTTTTAATGAGGCATTAGTTTGATCCAGAAGTATCAAGCTTTATTTAAAGAAATAAGAAAATAAAATATGTCGTTGTACTCTTTTTCCTTCACTAAGATTTTTCCCATTGGGTTTTTCTTAGTAAGATTTTAATGAGGCATTATTTTGATCCTGAAGTATCAAACTCTTATAACGGATATCATTTTTAGTATGATATTTATGATTTCACAAGTTGCACTCTTTTCCTCCTTCAAGATTTTTTCTCACTGGTTTTTTCTAATAGAGGTTTTTAATGAGGCAACAGACAATATCTATATCGACTGAATCGATAAATGCAAGCAAGATAATAATGAGGGGGAGCAATCATCATACACGTTTTGAAACGGAAATTTCAAATTATCTGAGCATTCAAGATTTTGAAGACGCATATTCAAGGGGGAGTGTTATAATATATGTAAATATATAAGTGAATATGCTTTTATGGTTTTTTTGTTTAGTCCCACATCGTGGAATTGGTTAAATCCTTTGCTCTGAAGCCTTTATATAAAGGAGGCTATGTAATGTAAATACATATCTATTCTCAGAAGTGAATAATATATCTTTTGTCTCTCTCCAATGGCTTCTAATTTTCTTTATTCTATAACAATACGTATGTATGTATACTTGGATAACAAAAGCAAGTTAAATGAAAAACAAACTCTAAAATTTCATATACCACGAGAGTCTGAATAACTTTATCTGTATGATATATATGTACAGCAAAATTGGGATTAACATGTGTAAATACATCGACATGGTAGTTATTATGTACATATATACAAATATTTGTATCAAGTCTTTTATCTACAGTCACTTTTAATTAAAAATATTAAAAATAAATGTAGTATTTAGCTGATAGTTGAGATGCATGTATATTGTTGCTTGAAATTCTTAGCTTTAACAATGAGCCACATTTATTACTTTAAGTATGAGCGAACTCATCCTGTTATGTGATTTTTTTTGAAATACGTGTAATAATTTAGATATATTTCCTTATATGATGCTAGTCAAGTGATTCATAGAAGCATCAAAGTAAGTTAAGTTAGTACAAGGATTTGGAGACTGTATTGAGCCAGACAAGTTTTTATAAGAAAATGTCTAAACTTCTTATAATTTGAAAATTTGTCAAGGAAAGCCAGGAAAATAGTAGACTGATACATTATTATGTGGAAGGTTGAGTTGATATGAAGTGTTTAGGAGATGAAGCAGAGAAGATTGAGTTGATAATAAGGTAGCATTTTTACAGGCTTGCATTTCTGAGCAAATCAAGCAACATAATGCTGCTGACACCAAAACTTGAGTTCGTTTTGCACTATTTCAGTCTGTTTAACTATCGGATGAATTCATAGCAAGATATTGTACATTTAGAAGATTAATTATGCGCACTTAAGCAGTGAATATAGACTATTTAGCTATGTATATTTGAATATGAGTAATGTTAACATGTCCAATTTTATACACTGTTGAATCAGATGGTTATTTCTAGAATGAAATTAAGTTTCAAGTTTCAGAGTGGCATCCTTGGTGTTTTGTTTAATTCGAGTAATTAAATCTATTGGATGTATATTTTAAATTGTTTGTTGTTATATATAAAGGAAAGAAGTTTATTTTATATGGAAATGATGATAGTGTAAACATTTTTTTAGCGAGTAATAGGACAATATATTCAATTAGGCAGAATGCCACACTGAAATCAACATTTCAATTAAATCTTTTTTCCCTCCATTGTTTTCCTTTATTTGTATTGGCAGTCCTTTTGCACACTTATACAACATATTTTACTTGGGGAGTGTAGATACGCACGTTTAGCTGATAGTTTTGAACTTTTAGTATCGTAATCTGTTCATCTAATTAGAGATCTTAAAATACAAACTTTTAGTTGTTGCCTATATCCAATTATTATATTTTGTAAGTTTTTCTGAAGCTGATATGATCGAGAATTATTTGTTGCAGGTGGTCTTGATCGTTTGGATTACAACCAAGAAAATAGTAGCAATGTCAGAACATACAAAAGCGTCAATCCATTCAATTACACAATCATCCTCTACACAACCGGAAGCGTCATAAGCAGGTATGTATGTATTATTATACTTTGGCAATTTTAAAATTTCTAGTGGAAAATGGATAACCAAAGTACATACATGCATGTTTCATAGTTTTATATAATACATCACACATTAAACATGTTTAAGCACACATTAAACATGTAATTTAAAGATAATTGATTTGGTCATTCTCTGCTCCATGACCTAAAGCTGTTCTCAAATATTATTCTTTTTCTACATTAAATATATAATTTCAAAACCATCATAATGGAACTAATGGACCAGTGCAATTATAGAACTGCTATTCAATTAATTACAAACTTTAAAGACTTGATTACTTTCTTGGATTTTTCTATGAATTCTAAGGAAAAAGATACAGCTGTAGTGTTGTAGCATCCACATAAACAAAGCTATAACATGTGAGCCCTGCATTACTAAAAGGCTTTAATTAATGATTTGTTTCTTTCACATACCATATGATGTTTTATCTCTTACTTTATTAAGTGAGCATGAGAATAGTTAGTATAATAGTATAGGAAAATTAGAGACATATTCTGCAATTAGAATTAAGAATAGGGTTATCCAATCTCTTTTTCAATAGATCAAATCCCTAGGTCTGAGAGTACAATAATTGGGATTTGCTGATTTTGAAGATCTCTAATTTGATACTAACGATAACGGACAACTGCAACAAAAATGCAAGCACTACTAGTTGATCAACACAAGCATTTATTATTTTTATATCCTGCTTTATATTGGCAGGGAGTAATGGGTTTAGACATAAGGTTATGCTCACTTTTTTTTTTCTTTTGAAAATATAAAATTTTGAATGCATGTAGATGTTAGAATAATAATCAATAGATGTATACAGATGTATTTCAAATATAAATATTTAACTCAGACAAATGATTTTAAATGCTATTTCAAATGCTTTATGTGCTAATATAAGTGCATAAATTTTATGTGCTAGAATGAAATAACAAGACAACCAAATACGAATACATACTTTTAATCAAAGCATATTACTATTAATAAGCAGATTTGTTGCAGAGGGAATTGATTATTAAAATACTTTTTTATAGAGTAAGCCCGAGAATAATAATTCTTTGATTATCTTGCAGCCTAAGGCATTCCAAAAATCATTTCTTTTTCGAAAACAATACAAACTTATGTTAGAATACATACAATTTTCCTTTTCTTTTTGAAAAATCAATTTGGAAACGGTATCTGAAATTAAGAAAAGCTTAAAATATTGCTGGGCAAATATTTGCTGGAAACATGATGTATGAATCTGCAGGTTTCAACATATAGAAAATATTCATAATTCTACGGCAAATCCTACATTTCATTTTATGACCCATTTTTTTATAACAATTTCTAGTTAATTTAGTTCTTATTTGTTGATCAAGACATGGTCGACTCGAATGTAAGAAAGTAACTGTACATAATACAGGTTGCATAGTGAATTTACACAGAATTAAATTTAATATTTCTACTAAATTGTAACAAAAAACTTAGTAGGGCAGTTTCTGAGGGTGCATAATTAATCATCTGTTGTTTTTATGACTGAATATATATGACATATTACGTAAATTCGACCTAAATTTATAGTTACCCAAAGGCCATTTTTTAGAGCAAGCACCGAGGTCAATCAATTTTATTTCTTAAATTTCGCTTAAAATCGAACATATCAATACACACACTTTAAACAAAATCTGGGTGATAGTATAATTTATTACAATATTGTTGACAATTGCGCTGGCACCAAATTGCTTTCTCCTTTAAATGCAACTTTTATATGATACATTTGATATCTATGTTATTTCTTCATAAACTCAATTATATTTATGCACAGGTTTAGTGCTTGGTCAGTGCTACTGCATCTTCTTGCTTCACTAAGAATTGCAGTTGTTATACTATGACGAATAATATGCTTGCCGAATTCAGGAATCATTTCTTTCTTATTGTTTAGCGTTTACAATGTACAATGGATGTTGTTTACTTGTTTTACTATGAACTAATGGTTTCACTATGAAATGAAGTTGTATTATGAACTGAAAGTTGTAAGTTTGTAATCAAGCACTTGTAGTAGTTATATTATAAATTGTATGCACCATGTAGAATGACGGGTTTGTCATCTATTACTCATTTTGTATTTACGTTATTTATTCCATGTACTATGTATATTTCAAAACTACATGTAGAATATATGTGTTTCATGAAACTGCATTTAGGAATGGATTTGAGCGTGGTTAAAACGGTTATGAGTTGTGGCTGTTTTTAATTTCGACACGGCTTAGAGCCGTGACTAAAATTTAATTTGCCACGGCTCTGGGCCGTGGCAAAACATTTGCCATTGCCAATTTTGCCACGGCTCAGAACCGTGGCAAAATTAATTAGCCACGGCTTAAAGCCGTGGCAAAATCGCTTTTCTGGTATAGTGTCTGTCCGAAAAACGTTTGTTGGATTATTTAATAATTAATCTCATGTATATACGTATAATTCCCTACCTATCATATTACCACTAATCATCATAATCATCATCATCGTCATCTTTGTCTTATTCCCAAATAATCAGTGTTCTCACATGAATTCTCAATTTCCACGACTTTCTATCTTGAGCCATATTATTAGTTAAATTAACCTTTATAGATTAATTTTTAATATTCTTAGCACATGTAAGTTTAGGTTCCTTTTTGTCTTTTTCCTTCATTATAAATATTATCTCTTCTTACTAGTGCATTTTCTTGCCTTCTTTGTATATGTTCGTACCGTTTAAGTCTGCTTTTACTAATTTTCTCATTGATAAGCGTCATTTCCAATCTCTCTCACACTCTCGTTTCTAGTTCTATCTTTTATCGTAATTCCAATCTTCCCTCTTATCATTCTCATTTCTCTTATGTTTAACTTATTTTCTTGTTTCTTCTTTAAAGACCAACGTTCTGCTACGTATGATGTTACAGGTCTAATCGTTGTATAATAAAATTTGCCTTTTAGCTTCTACAGTATTCTTTTATCACATTGAATGACATTGGTTTGTCTCCATTTTACCCAACCCATGCTTATTCGGTTTGTTATGTCTCTTTGTATTTCCCCATCCTTTATAATACTAAACCTAGATATTGAAACGTATCTGTTTTGCTAATCGTATGATCTTGTATTTTTATTGTATTAATTTCTTTAGTTTTTTTTACTGAAAATGAATGATATATATTCTGCCTTGGTCATACTAAGCTTTAGTCCTTTCGATTCTAGTGCATTTCTCCGTTGTCTAATTTTCTTCCACGTTCTCTTTAGAGTATCAAGACAAATTCGTTGGCAAGCATCATACACGATGCAAATAAATACGAACTTAAAACCGATCCCTAATATAACCTTACCTTTTTTGAAAATTCGCTATTCTCCCCACATGTAGGTTGCACTTTCGTCTCAGATCCCTCACACATATCTTGAATCATCTTTCATGTGTGTTGATATTTGTTTTTTATGTAATGTATATCAAATTACATCCCTTGGCACTCCATCATACGCTTTTCCATATCTATGAACGTCATATGCTAATCTTTTTGTTTACTGCTAAATTTCCGTATTAATCTTCTTATTAAGTGCATAGCTTCTATTAGAGATCGTCCTGGCATAAAATCAAACTGGTTATCAAATACCACCAATTCATATCTAATTGCTATTCTATTACTCTTTCTCACAGTTTCATTGTGTGACTCATAAGTTTAATACCTTTACGGTTACCATAGTTCTGTATATCATCCTTATCTTTAATAATAGTTGTAATGTATTTGATATTATATTTTTTTGGTGTCAGCGTGAACTACCAAACATGCCCCTAAAACCAAATGTTAATATCACTTGAAAGTATGATCTAATAATTAAATTTCTTTTACAAATTCAAAACAATGGTATACAAACATTATCAAATCTTAATATCACTTAAAAAATAGGATCTAACAAATAAAGTTCTTTTACAAATTCAAAACGTAAATCTACAACTACTATCAAATCTTAATATCGTTTAAAAATAGGATAACAAATAAATTATTAATTAGTAATATAAATAGAATTCAAACTTTAAAAAAAAATAGTTGCAACTTAAAAATATAATTCAAAATAACAACAAATAATTTGAACGTAAAAATATGATTAAATATTTCTACAAAACATTTTCTCTTGAATGTGCTAAACATCTACAGTTTGCAGAAAAATGATTCATGCGCGAATCACGTACCGTAACACTCGTTTTAAAAAATCAATTTTATTTCATTTCAAGGTTCTCTAGCTCAAATAGTTAGAAGCACGACCTTTTAGGTAAAGTTTTTAAAATTATAGATTCGAACCTCTGAGACATCATAATAAGTATTCTGTTTAAATAAGACATCACTTTTGTTATAAAAAAATTGAATTAAATTGCAGAATCAAGTTTTATTGAATGAGAGATGTTTTAGGTTTATACAAAACTGAAATCGATTTCTTTAATTATTTTAGAATTTGAAGAAGAAGTCAAAATTGAGGATTTGAATACTACTTAATAGTATTTACATTTTAGCGAATCATGTTATTGAGGAAAAAAAAGCTCTTGTATTCGATTAAGCGAGTCACTTGCCTCTTCAATTTTTTAAATGTGAACGTAGCGGTTCTAAAAAAGTCGTGTCTAAAGTGATGTATAGCTACAGATTACATAACTTATGAGATATGAAATTAGTCTCGGTCATATGAATATTTTCTTTATACAGTTAGAAAACTCTGTTTTCGGTTAAAGTAGAATTTCGATGGAGAGTCTTGAGATTTGAGGTAATTCCACCATCAAAGTTTAACGTGTTTTTCCGATGGGATTCGCAGTAACATAGCATAAAGTTACAAAATAATGTAGTAGCATGTAGGAGAACGGGACAAAATTAATCGACAAAGTTTATGCGTGAATTACAAAATGATATTATTTCATAACTAAAGCCCTTTTACTTTGCTTAAATTACACGCATCGCATCTTCTGCCCAACGAACCAAATCAGACCAAAGCCAAAGCTGTAACTGAAAAATGCCATGATTTCTCCTCCCTTTCCTATTTTACATTCATACTTCTTATCTCTAATAGAGCCGCTATTATTTTCATGGCAGCATCAATCACTCATCATCCAACTCTTATTCTTAATCCAATTCTTACTCGATTATTCGCTCTTGGTCTAACTTCGGGTGGTAAGCCTACTGCCTGCGGTGATTTTTGCAATGTTACGCCTCGGTTGAGCTTTCCTGAAAGAAAATCTAGGGTTATTAGGGTTTTGGCGAAGTTGAAGGCGGTGGAAGCAGCGACGTATTGTGTGTCCGGGGTCAGTGGAGTTAGGGTTGGATCCGTTGTGGAAATTCCTGTTACTTGTTATCAGGTTTCTTCACTTATTGCTTTTTGTAAATATGGAAATCTGTTGACTGTTTGATGCATTATTGTACTGTTTGAATAATTGAATTTGTTTAGAGTAGTGGCACTTATCATGTATTGGATGTATCTTTGAGATGGTGTCACAGTAAAGCAAATCATGTCAAAGGTTTATGGTTTGACGCAGTTTCGATATTTTCCTGATGAAAATAAGTGAAACAATGAAATTAAGTGTATCTTTATGGTCTTAGGGACGATACAATTCTACTTAATTATTTGGCTGTTTCTGTATGGGAGCATATCTGATACGCGTAACTAGTTTGTTTTGTTTTGCTCGATTATAGGGATTGATTAACTCCGATCAATTTTATCAACGCTAAACGTTGTGTTGCTCTTCATGTGAAATAAAAGCTGATATGAGCAAATTTATTGTAATTCCGAGTCAATGTACTTTGTCTATTGTTGTTTACCCACAAAAGTGTTTTGACCCTTGCTCGTATTGAATGGTGCATAGTATAATTTATGTTGTAATGCTGACAAGAAAATATGAGACAGTGAAAATGGATACAACTATGTAACACTTGAAGCCTTGCTTACTAACATCATCGACAAGGATTGCACATGCGTATTTCTGAGTATTATTTTTTATTTTTAATAAGGAGCTGATATATGGAATTCAGCTGCAATATTTATCCCTATTCTCTATGTACTTGTAACATTATAAGCTTTAGTGATTATGAAAATATCTGATTTCCTGTACTCGGCAAACAAATTACTTCATGTACTGATTTGTTTGTGTAATTTACAGATATTGGGTGTTCCTGAAAAAGCTGAGAAGGATGAAGTTGTGAAGGCAGCAATGGAATTGAAAAATGCTGATATTGAAGATGGATACACTGACAACGTCATTCTTTCCCGGCAGGTACTTTGTTCTAGTAAGATAAAGGAATAATAGTAGTATTTTGACTATAATTACTATTTGAAGGATCTCTTGGTGGACGTTAGAGATAAAATTCTTTTTGAACCGGAATATGCTGGCAATTTAAAAGAAAAGATTCCACCGAAATCTTCTCTCCGCATACCTTGGTCTTGGTTACCTGGTGCTTTTTGTATTCTGCAAGAGGTAACTTTAACATTTGCTCTTTTTACAAGAATGCTTAGGATTATAAATTTTAAAATGGTGTAAAATATGTGGACAGTTTGACCTGTTAGAATAAATCTCTCTGACATAACCCTACTGTATTGGAGGAGCAAACAATGACAATTTGGCTGTCTTTACTCTAAACATGAGATAGGTGAAAAAGTGCATGTTTGTTACTTTGTTTATGAATTATATATTCTACTTCAGTAGTAAAGATCTTTAAGTAGCACGCGCACACACACATACATGCATGTGTGTGTACACACACATACACACACATATATACGAAAATAAGTAGCATTAACAAGCGCGCACACATATTTATATGTATATCCATATTGATAAATTAAGTCTGTATCGGTGCTTAAAAATATTTGGGAACTATATTGTTTATCTTGTTAGACCCGTCAGAAGTATCTATGAAGTATTAATGTGATATCTGCTGAGCTAAAGCATGAAATAGTTAAAGAAGTATGTGCGTGCGCTCGCATGTGTTATCTACTTTACTTATTTCTAATACCATAAAGATATAATTATTTCTAGTTCAATTTGTTTATTTTATCTGGACCCGCCTGAAGTATTTCTGTTGAGCTACGAAGAAAAATATGTTTCATATATATATATGTATATATGGCGTACACTTATTATAGGTTGGTGAGAAGAAATTGGTGCTTGAAATTGGACGTGCTGCTTTACAACAGTCCGATGCGAAGGCATATGAACATGATTTGCTTCTTGCCATGGCACTAGCTGAAGTAAGGTTACCAGCTTAAGTATTTCTGTAAAAAAAAAAATTTTAGCGTACGTTATTACGTTCTTATCATTTGTATGCATTTGATTTTGGAGTGCGAGATTGCAAAGACTAGTTTCGAGAAGACCAAAGTTTCCGAAGGATTTGAATCCCTTGCTCGTGCTCAGTACTTACTGAGGAGCAAAACATCTTTGGAGAAATTGCCACTTCTATCACAGGCAGGCACATTCTGTTTGATACAATATTTTTGAGGAAGTTTTTTAAATATGTTAACTTTAGAAGGAATGAGCCTAAACATGTACAAGAATGACTCTTAGAGCACTTTTGACAACAATTTATAGTGAAACTCTTTAAAAAGAGTTTAAATAGTAAATTTTAAAGAGTTTTAAATTGTGATTTACAAGTGGAAGTATTTGGATGTAATTTTACATTTAAGTTGAAATCTTCGGTCAAAATTGCTAATGAAATTGCTTCATAAAGTTGAAATGTTCGGTCAAAATTGCTAATGAAATTGCTTCGTAAGTCATAAGCAACAAATAGTTGTTTCTAAAATTTCTAATTATTAGCTACTTTTGGAAGGTGCTTATAATAAGTTTTCACACGAAAACTGAAACAAGTTACTTGTAAGTAGTTTTGACTACTTATAAGGAGTGTCAACATGCTATTAGAAAACTCTCTATATATGGGATTTTGTTTTAAATTAATTATATGTATATTTTATTTTTATTTTTTATGAATGTTGTATTAATAACTGCACTTTTTAATATTATGAAATCACATAAATGTTTTTGATTTTTTCTTTCATCTAAATCAGGAAATATGCAAAGAATTTATCTAATTAGTGATAACAGCTACTCAGTGTTGAGAGTTAAAACAAATCAGCTTATAGTTGATTTTTTCGTTGCACAACTTTATTTTTGTGGCTTTCTTGTAGATAGAGGAATCCTTGGAGGAGCTTGCACCTGCTTGTACTCTGGAAATTTTAGGTTTACCTCATACATCTGATAATGTAGAACGTAGAAGAGGTGCAATATTAGCTCTGAGAGAGCTGATTAAACAAGGTCTTGATGCAGAAAATACTTGTAGAGTTCAAGACTGGCCTCTCTTTCTAAGTAAAGCAATGAAAAATCTAGCATCTCATGAAATAGTTGATTTGATCTCTTGGGATTCGTTAGCCATTGCTTGCAAGAATAAGAAATCTCTCGAATCACAAAATCTGAGGATTGTGATTGATTTTGATTGCTTTTATATAGCTATGATTGCTTATATAGCTCTTGGATTTTCTACAAGACAAACTGATTTGGTATGATTTCTTCTTTATATCGATGTTAGCAGATATATTTATCCTTCCCTCTAAGAGCTTTTGCCCATAACATTCTGTTTTACACCTAATTTCTCTATTATATCTGTTTGTTAGCACTTGCACCTCTCTTTATTAGCACGTTCCCTCTCTCTACTTTAGTTGTTTTGAGGTTATATGATCTGGTAAATGTCTTGTCGACGTATGTTAGTGCATTTTATCCTAAAACTAGTCCAAAGTTGCTGCTGTTTAAACCAGCTGACGTTCGATTATAATATGCAGATTAGTAAAGCTAAAACTATCTGCGAGTGCATGATTGCATCATATGGCTTAAATTTGAAGTTTGAGGAATCGTTCTGCTTATTACTTCTTGGACAGGTATCTTATTTTAAAAGTCAACTTTGAATGTGTGTATTACAGTCTTGCAAACTAAATTTAAATGTATTACAGGGAAGTGAAAAAGATGCAGTGGAAAAGTTGCAGCAGGTCGAAATCAATGGAAATTCCTCTTTGAGGAAGTTTGAATTAGATAGTTCAAACAAAGAAGCCAAATATAAAGGCACACCAAATCACTTACTGGTATACTATTGGTTTTATATATTTTTGATTGCTTGGTATTGGTAAAATATTTTACCTATAACTTAAAAATGTTTTGCTAGTCATATCAACTGATTAGGTTTAATAGGAGCTTTTCTGTATTTTTGGTGCATGTAAAACAATGCAAATATTAGGAGGTAGGAAAACAGGTAAAACTTGGGGACATTCAGGGTAATTCAAATCCCATATACGTATATATAAATCTGTTTCAGCTTAAAATAATAGAACCCAGAGAGAAATAACTTGGCTATTTACATATAGATGTCCCTCTCATTTATAAGAGACTATTCCTTAGGTTAAATTCTCTTCTGCCAGATGACCTGCTGAAATTGACCAGGAAACATGGCTGAGTGATGCTGTACTTTCTCGATTTGTGGATACCAAAGATTGCTCACCATCTTTAGTAAGAACTAATTTTGTGTACTTAAAAAAGTATGTTTTCTTAACTCCAGCGAGTATAAATGATCTCTTATTATCTCCAGGCAAACTTTTTGCTTGGTCCGAAAAGGTTATTGCTTAGAGGGAGCAAACAAGGCCTAGACATGCCCAAACCAGGACATGCTTTCTCCCGTTCTTTTGGATCTTCAAATGACGAAAGTCACATAAATTCTACAACTTTGGGTAGTGCTGTAAAGCAACTGACACCGATTAATAACATTTTGAGCCAACCAAAAGTTGAAAAATCTTCAGTTCAGATCAAAAGAAACCTTGGATTAAATCAAACTAAATTTTGGGAAAGCTTGAATATATCTTATGTCTTTCTTACTGGTTGCTTCATTTATGTTTCAATCAAGCTGTTTTCTATGCGATTTTCACAGTCCAGAATTATTCCACACAAATGGATACCGAATCATTCAAAAGTTTCAAGTATGCAAAATATAACTATAGATAAGAAGTTATTCAGTCCTCTTGAGAAGCTGCTGCTAATGTTCAGACGAAATTTTAAATCTGGAACCAATGGTGCTGTCAATAACTTTTCATCTTTAAACAAAGCATCAGAATTCTGCGGCACATTTGTAAATACAAGACAAATGAAAGTGGGTGAAGCAGAAGCTCTAGTGAAGCAATGGCAACAAATTAAGGCAGAGGCCTTAGGTCCGGACCATCAGACGGAGAATCTACCTGAGATCCTTGATGGATCTATGCTTTCTAAGGCATGATTCCGTTTCTAGTACATGTGCCAAATGTTGTTAGAATATCTTGACATTATACATACATATTATACACACACACACACATACATGTATGTGTGTACATAATATGTATGTATATGTGTATTCATACACATACATACAAAAATACATACAAGTATGTGTGTGTGTATAACACCCCCGAAACATCCAATTGATAAATACATTCTGTGATTTTCTACTACTATAGAAGAGTATAATTTCCAAGGTTATTCTTCTGGGTTTTGCACATAGCATGTCATCCCGTTTTCTACTCACATTACTTCTAGTTGCTAACTTAAAGACATGAGTCTTTTTCTCTCTCCATATTTTGTAAACTTATGCAGTTTTTTCCAAGTAACATTATTTGTTACACTTTATAATATTTACATTTTATGTCACTGCAGTGGCAGGAATTATCATATTCTGCAAAAGCAAAATCATGCTTTTGGAGATTTGTGTTATTACAATTGTCTATCTTGAGAGCTGACATAGCATTTGATGAAAATGGCAATGAAAGGGCAGAAATTGAAGCTCTACTGGAGGAAGCTGCCGAGCTTGTAGATGATTCTCAGCCAAGAAAACCAAGCTATTACAGGTAACCTATTTGTATTTTCTGTTAAGCAGGATAATTTTAACCGATATTTCATTGAAAATGTTATCATGCTTTCTTTTTTGGCAGTAAATATAAAGTTAAATACACTTTGAGAAGGCATGACGATGATTTCTCATGGAGAATTTGTGGAGGTGGCATACAGGATGCTGCATAATATTGTCACACTGTTCTTGCTGCCAGAGTAGAGCTGTTTAAAGGATATAGGAGGTTTGTACTGTATGTATTATAATATTGACGATTACATAAACTCTTTTGAGTGACACTGCTATCATTTATATCACATAAGATGCTTATTAACCATAGCAAGTTTGTTGATCCGATTCTATTAAAAAATGGTCAACCAACTACAAATCGAGTGTAGGCTAGATATGGCTACATATTATTTTAGATTCATGAACTATATTTATCTGTTTTTATTTTTTTTTGTTGGTCTATATACTCATGTTATGGCAGATTAGTTACATTGTATTACATAGTGACAGTTGTCTATTTTCTTGTTGTATGTTGTAATTTCAGAAACTGCTCGGTTGATGAAAGATAATAATGCACCAAAGATCTTCAGTGCGTCCTTATTTTCCTGATGTTCTTGCCTATTTCCTTCTTGTAACTTGTAACTATTAAAGATCTCAGAACGCTGACAAATCTCAATCCACAAGATATTTAGTTTTTGTTGGTAATTTAACTGCTATTCAGATATGTTTTTCCTTTGAATCTCAGTTAAATTAGGGCATGTTTCAGCTTCTTTGTAGTGTAAACGAGCTGTTTAAGTTGGTTTTGTTGTAATTCCATTTCATTTCTAAATTTCACTGATATATTGATTGCTTCGTTTGTCTATGTTTTTAAAATGCTGAATGTTGGAGGTTGAATATTGAATGCTGAATTGGAAAAGGTTGTTTGTTTAATTTTTTTAAACTTCTGATGGGAGCTAATGCTAATATCTTTTTGATAATATTGCCCTTAATGTTATTTGGTTATTCATGTGGTAATTAATAAAATGAAAGCTTTGAACCATAAATTGAAATTTGAAAATTTTTAATTTTGAGAATACTTGAGTTTTGTTGAAATTCGAGTAGATAATTATTTGAAAGTGTTAAATTTTGAAAGATTTAAATTTCTGTAGGTTGTATTTCAAGATTTCAATTTTCAAAATATAAATTTTCAAGAATTAAGCTTCCCGAAATTCAATTAAAAAAAATCTTTAAAAATTAATTATCAAAATCATCCAATTCAGAAATTTGCAGTTTTCAATCATTTTTTTGAAAATTTAAACGTCATTTGATTTGTTTTTCTTTGTTTTTTAAAAGAATCCGATTTTATAAAAGTAATAAAAATATATAATTTTGAAATTTTGAAATCTTAAAGTAAAATGGATTTTCTAATTTTTTTGTTTTAAATTTTTATAAGCAGGAAATTATTATTAAGCATTCCGAATTAGAAAAAACATCAAGAAAGTGTTCAACACTTATTCACTAAGTGTTTCAGACCTAAATACTTGTTAAAAACAAATAACTTGAAATTGCTTATTCATCAAGAAGCGGTCAAACAAGTAATCACTAGTTCTAAACAAACAGTACCAAGTCCTTTAATGACAGATGATTCAAATTTAGTGAAAGTCATACGCTATGTTTGCATAAACACACTTGCGATTGCGAAATTATACCGAACATACTCACAGGAGTGTTATTAACATATTTTCTTTGATTCCAAGGAGAGAAGCGATACATTGAAACATACATCACCATTTTATCACAAAAGGTTGCTCTACCAAAACCATTGATTTTCACTACTGCAGGACATGCACATATATATACATTTCAAGGATAGGAGAAGAAGGAAGGAGGGAAAAAAAAAAGAAGAAGAAGAAAACGCGCCTAAGCTTATCAAATAAGCAGACGAATTTAACCCTCAGCTTGCTCAAGATCTTCTTCGTCAATGGTTGGTAATACTATTTTTAGTGCCTTTGTCTTGACTGCAACAATTTTCGATGGAGCGACTTCAAATATATATTTATAATTGGCCATCGGTTATCTCCTTCGCTAGTTGAATAAAATTATGATTTCCTGCGGTAATATCGAAATAATGAGTTTTAGAGTATTTATAGGCAGAGGAGCCTGATTTTTAGAACAGAAAAAAAAAACGAGCACAAAGAAGGAAAACGGTATCCACCGTAAATTTTGAACACGCGTTTGTAATTATTGACCTCACGATCAGATGATGCCAAGTGCTGCCTGCTATATAGACATGAGCACTAAAGTTTAAACAATTGTGGTGAAAGCAGCGTCCACATTTGTACTGCTTGGTGAGCTGGTGACCAACCACAAAATATCGAGTAACACGTTGCTTTCATATTTTTTTTCTTCCCATTTTTATATGTGAAGTCGACTGTGTTAGATACAATGCACATGTTATGAATGTTCTCGGAATTCGGAAATGTAGTGCACTGCTTTTCTACGTAAGCCATGCAGACATATTGCCCTTTTATATCCAATTAATTAGTTTGAGTTGGGAATTCATTTTCGAGCGCTAACGCCAATACGAACGAGTTAGGTATTATTGTCAATTGTTTTTTCTTCGTATTATGCTTTTGTGCTTGACAATGATATTGTACTTTGACTTTTACTACATGAGATTGCTATAAAACCAAGAATAAATACATATCCAGTAGTTGATAGTCTTCTACCAGCACCATTGATGATTTTTCTTTGGAGTTCCAACACCTGGTCGATCCACTTATTTCTATTGCCCGCTTAAATTTTTTTTTTTTTTTTTTTTTCCTTTGTTTTTTAGTCAGCAGCAGACTATCATACCAACGTAAAAAGCTTTCCTTTATAATACAGTTCATATAGAACACACATCATGGGAAGTCCGAACAAAACACGATAACCTGTACAACGCATAGGCAGAATATAATGAACGTGGATATAAAACATGTAAGAGAATAGCACGATTACTTTAGACAACTGATCAACTATACAAATGAAATTTTGCCGAAATTTTTCGTAAATCGGTTGTTAGAAAATTTTAAAGTTTTAAAAAATTTATAACTTTTTTTTGTAACAAACTTGTTAATTTCGTAAGCCGTTCGGAATAGCGTAGTGGAAACGTAGCAATGGTTTTATAAATGATATTTAATGTTTTATAAGTTGATTGCTTTGAATAAAATATATCAAGTGTTAAATTCTTCACTTAACGTCTTTTCGAGGACGAAAAGTTTTAAGCGAGCGAGAATGTAACGATCTGTACTTTTAACAATTTTAAATTATTAAAACTAATATGATTATTGAATAAAAATGGTTAAAATAAAATTTAATGAATTATTAGTGGAGTTACTGAATATGAACCTGAATAAAAAATTGGAATAATAAATTCCGAATATTTAGACAATAACAACTATTGAAATGAAAATAATGTATATTGAACGTGTCTGTAACGATGTCAGTAATTGGATAATAAATGTTGAATCATTTAGATAATAATAAAACTAATAAATGTTGAATTATTTATTGAAGGTGATTTACTAAAAATTTAACCGTTGAATTTAATATCAAAATTATTTGCATACTAAAATTCAGAAATTAATGTGAATGCAAATGATTCCAAAAGTTGATTTAAATTTTATTTAAAGGAGAATGAAGATTGTTAAATTTTAAATTTGAATTTAAAGTTATTAAATAAATTTCAGAAAATTACTTGTTTTATTTAATGAGTAAAAAATAGTTATTTTGGCCACAGTCACGGATTTCAACAAAACCAGTTTCATCGGATTCTAATAGTGAATTATTGTAGAATTTCAAGTTCGTATCGATCTGACTTGTCATTTGGCCGTGAGAGCTTGAAACGCGTAGAAAAAAATTCAAAATTTAATATTTTAATCGATTTGAAAAGTTTTTCTCCACATATGGTCGTATTAGGCCTCGAAACATATTCCGCTGTGTTCGGAATAGTGGTAAAACATTATAAACACCAGGTGACACGCTTTGTATGGAATTGGTCCAAAAATGCACGTCAATAATGGAAATAATAATATTATAATATATACACCTATGTATAAGCATGCACAGTAAAGCCCTAACCCTAAATTCACACTTCAATGGCCGAATACATCCAATCCTTTCCCCTCCGACTAAGCCTTTCCCCTCCGATCTCTCTTGATCCGTAAACTAATAACAAAATCTTTCAACTAGAAATTTGTAGAGCACTTTAAGAGCTCTAAATTCAATGGAGGATACGTCGTATGGCGTGACAATCGAGGCGAGATTCATGTCGTCTTTGCTAGCCGTTCGAACCAGGGCTACGTGTGAGAAGTGGGGCCAAGTTCATCATGGCTTTGCCAGTGGTGCGGCGGAGGTAGAGGCTTTAGGTGGAGTTCAGATGGAGACGTGGTAGGTGGTCAAAGCACGGTGGGGTGTTGGTTGTTTCGGCCTGGTGATCGAACGAAGAGGGAATAGAGATGGACGGGCCAAAATCCTTCAACCTGAATGAACAGCCCTGATGAGGTTTAGAATAAATAAAATAAAAAGAAAATTTTGTAAATACATATACATACATACATACATACATACATATATATGTATATATATATATATATTATAGTGTAATTTTTAATAAAGCATATCTTTGTCGTACGAGGTCGAAATTGGACGAAACAAGCGACGTTGGAATGATGGCGACGAGCACTACATTCTAGAACTAATTTGGAGACGATGGAAGCTAGCTAAAATTTAGGTTAAATCGAACGTCGTTCGATTTGGTTTAAAATTTAAAACTAAATGTGAGTGTTTTATAACGCTCACAACGTACTAAAATATTTTATGCTAGTTAAATTTGAAATTATGAAGTGATATAAATTTATCGATTGTTGTTGATAAATTTAATTGTCATCCGAATGATCATTTGAATTAACTGTTAAAATTGAAATTGACAGTTAGATTTGAAATTTGAATTTAATTGACAGTAAAATACCCGATATTGATAACTATGAAATTATTATGAATTATATTGACCGTTGGATGATTGATTGTGATTGATGTTATTGGTTGATTTTAGATGATTTTGAAGTTTATATCAGTTTTAAATGATTTTAGATGATTTTGAAGTTCAAAACTCATATTGTGATGGATGTTATTGGTTGTTTGCTACATTATTTATTTATCCATGTTGTATATATAACTCTGATAACTGTTGTATAAATTATAATCCAATATGTAGTAAACAGCTTCATGAACTATTTATTTGATTATTATATTTTGTCATTTCGCTGCGAGATACTATATTTGTTTTCTTCTTCTTTTCTTATTTTCTCAATTAACCCCATTGATTGTCTATGTTTCGAATTGTTTGAGTTGGACATGTGTGGATTATTGTCAATTTAAACCTTTCGAAATGTGGGTCGTTGCAGTTGGCATCAAAGCTTTGGTTTAGCGATAACCTTAGCTTTGTGGGGTTTGACTCATTAGAGATAAGGTACTAATACCCTAGAATGAGTTATTTTGAGTGTGTGTGTATATATATGAGAGAGCGTATTTGTTAGTGTTATAAAATGTTTTATATTATGTTTACTTATCAGTTGAGTTGGATATCAATTTTGATTGATGCATGGGACGCGTGTTATCGATAAGAGTTTCTAAACACTTAAACGAGGCAAGTCGACATAATATTGTTTCAAAATAGGGTAAATGAAATAATTTTATCTAAATTGTATTTTATACATAAATTTTTTAACTTTCATAAGCCTATACAGTTATTAATGAAAGTTAGTTGTTATAAGATGATAATGTTTAATTATCATCGATTATTTGTTGAATAATAAAATAAAACGAATACTTTGTAAATTTTATTTTGTGAAGCATTCGATAATTATATTGAATTGAAAGCTAATTACAATAGAAATTGCTTGAAATAACAAAGGTGTTAGTTAATTAAACATTTTTCATAATAAAGAAAATGGAACCGTATAAATGTGATTTAGAAAATATAATTTGCAAGTAAAGTGAATATAAAATCTAGAATTTGAGAAATTTAAATTCTAGAGTTCCTGAAAAGGTTTTCAACGTTTAGAAAATAATATCATTATTGTTTAAAAGTATATACAAATACAAATTGTTTTCAAATAAATTTTAAAATGAATAAATTCGGTTTTCCCTCTTCTGTTGTTGGAAAATAATTTCGATGATGACTGCACAACATCATCGACGTTCATTTTCGAGGCTCAAAATGAGGGAGACTTCTCTGAAGCTTTGCTATGAAATTGTTTTGATAAACGGATTTTGGTTTAAACTCCAAAAGTATGATTTTGGATACAAAAGGTACGAGTATATATACTTCTTCCAGAAGATTTGAAATGAACCCGCTATTTAAAATCTTAAGTTCTGTTAATTAATATTCTTCGAATTATTTGAATGAAATGAAATATTTGAATAACCAGAGCTTATAAACTAAGAGAATTAGGAAATCTAAGCTAAATGTTTTGAGAAACTTCAGAGTTGAAGTTTGCAACTCTAAAATTGAAAGTAAAGAAAATTTAAACAGGTTAAAATAGTGATCATTCTAATTAGGTAAAATGAACAAGATTAATTTGTATAATACGAAATTGCATTCTAATAACGTATAATAAGACTTACCAAATGTTAAAAGTTAAAATGATGATTTGGATATGTAATGTGATATTATACAAGTAAACAAAACTTAAAAATAATTCAAATGTGTATAAATAGAAATTTTTTTGTAATAATAAATGTTATACTTAATTAGTATATTATGAGATGATTAATGACTAAATGGAATAAGTAAGTGGAACTTAAAAAAGTAGACAAATGAATTAAATAACATCTTTGTAAATTGGTTATAGAATTAAATATAAATTTGCAGAGAAATTTTTGAAATTGAATTCGTAACATTTGAGATAATTATAAACTTAGATAAAGTCATATATAGGAAGTTGGACTTTTATAGAATGATTATAAACTAAAGTGATGATTAATAAAATGTTTCACAAATAAATTGTTATTAAATGAAATTGTGAAAATGTGAATTAAGTTTAAAAGAAACTTAAGTAAGGATGTAAGAAATAATTCATTAACGATGTTGATACTAAAAATGGAGATATGAACATTATAATTCAAATGTTTCACGAAAATGTAAAGTAAAATTTATAGTTTATAACTTTGATAAATGTTAGCTAAACAAGATGCTAAACTAACTGAATATGGATGTTAAATGAAGGAAGATAATATTGAATTATGAAATGAACTGTAACTTTTGAAAAGCTAACCGAAATGAATAAACGGAAGAAGTTAGCGAATGGTATTAATAAAAAAACTAAATGAAATAACATTGATTTAAAATGAAAATGAACTTAAGTGTAGAATGAATGTGAATAAATGAACTGATATGAGATGTTGCTAAACGTAAAATGAAACAATTGAAATTTAACAAATAGAATTGAATAAATCGAATGCAAAAGAAATAGATTTGAATAAACTGAAAGTAAATCAATTAAATGTTGATGGAAATTGAATGTTAATAAGAAATGAAGTGTATGAATTAAATATTGTCATTGGATAGTGTAAATTCATATCATTATGAATTGTTTGGATGAATATTAATAATTGAATAGTTCCTTCTGGTGCAAATCGTCGCTACAACTGTTTTATTGTATATGATTGTTGTTTGTCGTATATTCATGCTTATGTTATGGTTTGGATGTAAAATTCATGTTATATGTTTCTATAAAACTTATACATGTTCTACATATCATTATATGCAACTAATGTTCTAAATTGAGTTAAGGTAGGTACATACGAAGACCGTTTGGATGTATACGTGGACTTTATATGCTTTTGCTTGCTTAATACGAGTGAACTTGCTTTATATTATTAATAATAAGGTACGCATCTCCGATTACATACAGCGCTTTTATATTTTTCCCTTCGGGATGCCTCATTATTGAGATGAGATGTATATTTAGTATATTTGATATATATATTTGTGTTGTATATCGTATTGGAAATTTTTTCCTAACGAGCCGCGCAAATGAGACTGTCGAAATTTTCCGTAAATCTGGGTGTTAGAAAATTTTGAAGTTTAAAAATTTTAAAATTTTATAACTTGTTTTGATAACTTACTTGTAACTTCCGTAAGCCATTTGGAGTAGCATAGAGGAAATGTAGTAATGGTTTTATAAATGAGATTTAATGCATTATAAGTTGATTGTTTTGAATAAAATATATCAAGTGTTAAATTCTTTATTTAACGCCTTTTCGAGGACGAAAAGTTTTGAGTGGAGGAGAATGTAACAATCCGTACTTTTAACTATTTAAAATTTTTAAATTTAATATGATTATTGAATAAAAATGGTTTAAAATAAAATTTAATGAATTATTAGTGGAGTTATTGAATATGAACCTAAATAAAAATTTGGAATAATAAATTCCGAATATTTGGGCAATAACAACTATTAAAATGAAAATTCTGTTTACTGAATGTGTCTGTAATTGGGTAATAGATGTTGAATCATTTAGACAATAATAAAATGATTGTTAATAAATGTTGAATTATTTATTAATGGTGATTTACTGAAAATTTAATCGTTGAATTAATATCGAAATTATTTGGATATTTAAATTTTGAAATTAATGTGGATGTAAATGATTCCAAAAGTTAATTTAAATTTTATTTAAGCGAGAAAGAAGATTGTTAAATTTTAAATTTGAATTTAAAGTGATTAAATAAATTTATGAAAATTACTTGTTTTATTTAACGAGTAAAAATAGCCATTTTGGGCACAATCATAGATTTCAACGAAACAAATTTCATCCGATCTGTAACAGTGTATTATTATAGAATTTCGAGTTCGTAGCGATCAGACTTGTCGTTTGGCTGTGCGAGCTTGAAACGCGCAGAAAAAATTTCAAAATTTAATATTTTAATTCGATTCGAAAAGTTATTTTCCACGTACGATCGAATTAGGCCTCGAAACATGTTCCATTATATTCGAAATAGTGGTAAAATATTATAAACGCCAGACGACACGCTTTGTTTGAAATTGGTCCGAAAATGCACGTGAATAATGGAAATAATAATATATAGTATATACACCTATATATAAGCAAGCACAGTAAAGCCCTAACCCTAAATTCACATAGCCGCCGTTTAACACTTCAATGGCCAAAAATATCCAAGCCTTTCCCCTCCGATCTCTCTTGATCTGTAAAGTAATAACAAAATCTTTTAACTAGAAATTTATACAGCACTTTAAGAGCACTAAATCCAACGGGGAATGCATCGTATAGCGTGACGATCGTGGCGAGATTCACTCGTCTTTGCTGGTCGTTCAAACCAGCGTTGCGCGTGAGAAGTGAGGCCAAGTTCATCATGGCTCTGGCTAATGGTGCGGGGGAGGTAGAGGCTTCAAGTGGCATCGGCTACTGGGGTGCAAGGGTTCAGATGGAGGCGCGGTAGGTGGTCAAAGCACGGTGGGGTGTTGGTTGTTTCGGACTGGTGATCGAACGAAGAGGGAATAGAGATGGATGGGACAAAGTCCTTCAACTTGAATGAACATTCCCGATGAGGTGTGACGACCCGCCCTTCTCGACCCTCGAAAAATGGACAAAAATACACCACTGTATAATATAAAGTCGATCGAGTGCCGGAAAAAACCGATTGCTGAGGGAAAAGAAAGAAGATAGAAGAAAGAAGGAACTAAAACAATAACAGAATCTCATAATCGCAGCGGAACAATATATAATAGATAATAACTGGTCTTTATGCAAAAGAACTATATCTATTTTATACATTTCATCATCAAAGTACAATACAATCAATAGCAAAATACTGGACAGTTATACTATCCTGTCCTTCTCAAAAGCTGACTATACAGCTTATACTGCACGGCGGAATATACATCAAGTACGTGTGATACGTCTCGCCATCCAACTCGTCTCTTGAGCTCCCACTACACCAAAAAAGTGATTTTGCCACGGCTCAGAACCGTGGCAAAATAGTTTAGCCACGGTTCTGAGCCGTGGAAAAATTGGCAGTGACAAATATTTTGCCACGGCCCTTAACCATGGCAAATTGAACTTTTGCCACGGCCCTGAGCCGTGGCAAAATTGAAAAAAAGCCCCAGCTTATACCATTTTAACCACAGCTCAAATTCATTCCTAAATGCAGTTTCATGATACACGGACATTCTACATGCAGTTTCGAAATATATATAGTACATGGAATAAATAACGTGAATACAAAACCAGTAATAGATGACAAACCTAATTTATAATACAACTACTACAAGTGCTTTATTACAAACTTACAACTTTCAGTTCATAATACAACTTCATAGTGAAACCATCAATTCATAGAAAAACAAGTAAACAACATCTATTGTTCATGTACACTAAACAATAAGAAAGAAATGATTCCTGAATTCGTCAAAGCATATACTTCATCATAGTATAACGACTACAGTTCTTAGTGAAGCAATGACAACTCCAAGCTAACTGTAGAATCTAATATATAAGTGAAGGCAACAAATTGAACTCAGCAGCCCACGTGCAGACGCAAATTAAAGATATTTCAGATGCTTCTCTCCCTAAGCAAAATCCCTAGCTGCAAAATAAACAGAAAATATGCAGAAAGTCAACAATGGAAAATAAACAGAAATTATGTTAGTGTCGAGCAGATGTTACTGTAAATTTCTCCAATAGGTGGTAATTCATACAATACTATAGTTCAATATATCAGATGTTACTAAAGTTTTATGTACACAGAGGGGAAGCAGTTTAATGAATGATCAAAACAGAATGGTTGAAACAAGCGACTTTGACTTGGATGCTTTAATAAACGATAAGTTATCTTTGGACGCCTCAAAGCTTGAAGCTCAGCTTACTTTTACTGAACCTCATAAAATTAAATTGAGTAGAAAGTTGTGGAGATCTGACAAAAATACATCAAACTCATCACTGCCAAACCAACTAAACACCACCGCTACTTTCCATCTCATTCACCACTATCAATCCCACTGTCTTCTCCCTCAAAACAACCAAGCATACATCTTCACTTCACTGTCCAACTGCACTTCATTACCTTCCACACATTTATACAACTCCACCGAAACCATCACTTCGTTTAACATTTAATAGCTATAGCCACACTTCAACACTTCATGCTGCAATACAAACTTCTCACTGCATACAACAATCTTCCAACTGCCTTTCTCATAATCATCACTTCAACAACCATCAAAGCTATCCTAACCACTATAACCACTTCAAGTACTGTCATTGCAGTTCAACATTACAGCCACCACTTGCCACAACAAACTGCGGCATATTCACACACAACCATAGTCACCATTTTCTTCTGCCGCTGCCTGAACACCATCTACAATCTAACAGTCTCAAACTTCCTTCACAGCATCATTCCACATAACCTGACCAGACAGTCACCACAAAACATCTCCAGACCTACTTTATGCACAAGTGCTTGCCTATTATTTCAACCATAGATTCAACATTCCACCTGACAGTGGCAAATCAACCACAACCATCTTTGTACAATCTATTGTTTCCAATTTTAGAAAGTGCCAAAAGGCTGCAACTTTCAAAATAATGCAAAATATATCTATTGTTTTTTTCCACCTGACAGTGTCATACCCAGTGCACAGCCCCTGCCTCTTCCTTCTGCCATTATAATCGTCCACAATTCAATTTCTGCAGATCAACATCTCTGCCCACTGCTTCACCATTACATTCAAAGTCTCAACAGTTCTACCGACCACACATCATCCATCATCCAAAACCCCACTCCGACCATCTATCCCTATTTTTCCCTGTCATCACTACCAAAAACGGTCACTTCTACAATCAAACCTCTGCACCATAAACTCATCTCTTCCCAGTTCAAAACAACATCTACTACAAAGCAGTGACAAAAATCACACTTCATCCACCATCAAATCATACAATTCACTACTGTACCTTTCACTTCTTCCTTCCATGTCAAACACACAAGTCATTACTGCTGCCTGCACATAACAATTTCATCCACATTGCCATCAATTGGCTGTACAACAACAATACCTTCACCTGCATACATTCTCACTACCTCAATACAAAACCACTGCTATTCTATTGCCCAAACAACCAACTGACCACTACACTACTCCTCCACAACAAGTTCAAATCAATACCCTGCACTGATCATTCAACATCTCATTATTCAACCAAATCAAAACAGCAGCCATCATTTACATTATCATACTCCACATCACCTCAGTTTCAAAACCAGACCACCATCAAGATTCTATAAACTTCACATATCACCACAAATAGACAATACTTCAACCAAATCACCCTCCTTCACTGTTCCACCCAACTTCTGATCACTGCCAAGATAGACATCACCCACAATACATCCCACAATCAATCATTTCACAATCCAAACACCACAGCGAAGCCCCCCTCAAAGCAACCCAAAATCGCTGCGTGCGACAACTGCTTTAAAATCGTGAACCCACTGCAGAAAAATAAATCAAACTCCGTTCCTCCAATATTCGAACAATCGCGACCCTTCAACTAAATTGATTCCACAATCGGTCGAACAAACTCGATCGTGCACTTCCAGTCACCACCCAAACAAACAGCAACATCGACAACCACTCCTTTTAAGTGCCTATGTTAAATTACACAATCAAGTTGTATAGAACAGCCCTGGAGAACCACCTGTTAAGGAAGATCGTGTTCCATGCAAATATGATGTGGTCAAAAATGAATCGTTTTGAAAGTAGGGTTTCTACAACAAAACAGAGGTAAAAAATAACGTGAGCATGTGTTTTTCCTCTTATAGCATTGTGTTTACGTTTTTACGTAAATTTATTACCAATTCCTTTTGCACCTCTAGGAGCATGTCACTGCTGCCTTGAATTATGTTGGAAAATGGCGTAGATATATCACTTAAAAGGCATGGTTCAATAGTTAGTTGTTTGTTTAGAACAACCCCTTTCTCAATCAGACTTCAACATCCCCTTCACTGTCTCCCTCTCAAACCAACTCAACTTCACCATCATACCTCCTTTTCTTCAAACATACCAGCTACCAATACAAACACAACATCCTCCAATTTCATTCAACAGCAGTCTGACCATAGTGCCACAAAACAACTCACATACACATTGAAACTGCACAACCCATTCAATACAACTGTGTCTACTTCATCTCACTACCATGAAACTGCTACATCTTCGCGAATAACCACAACTCAAAACGTGCACTTGTGAAAGTGAAATTTAAATGTGTACTATTGCATAACATGTGTAGTAGAACGAAGATTTATGTTATTGTTTGTTGTTTGTTTTTATTTGAAAAACAAGGTGGTTCATCAATCATTATTATTATGACATAGGAGTCTTATTGGAACAGATTCCAAGTGACGTTCTCGTATAAGTCTTAGTTAAATCTAAATGGAACGGCACATTACATATTAAGTCACACACACACACATATATTGAAATTGGGTAAATTTTATCACTGATACTCGAGCCCAATAACGAAAGCCCAAAGTTCGAACTTTACATACATCGCCACTGACCCAAAAACAAAAACAAATGACAAAAGACAATAATTATCTTTATTGAATACAATGCTTCGGAAAAGGTAATAATACCTCTGACTCCCTTTACCATCATTCCATCAGTTCACATGCAAATTATTTCGACTTTCTTCCATTAAAAGAGTTGAAAAAACCAGATCTATGGCAGATTATAATCAGTACCCCAGTATACTAGTTAAAACTTTTAGGACGCACTGCCGATGACTTGATAAAATTAACGAGGAAGGTGAAGACAAATACTAACTAAAACTGAAGGAATTTTTACGGATACCTTGTCTTTTCAGGATTAGTGTTACATAGACTAGGTACATGAATGAAAAAGATAAAGGATCATCATTAGATCTTATTTGCTGATTGACTATTCAACCGAGTCCACACCCTCATTGGAATAATTTTGAAAATGTTGAACTAGAAAATTCATATCCCTGCCTTTTAGCAAAGTATATATAAAGGAAGTGTGTCCATGTGCATTAAATTAAGCAATGCACGACATAATATGCCATTAATGTTAAAGCAAATATATGTGACCAATTCTTATGTCATAGGCAAGAAAGAAAATTCAAAAGCAAATATGCTTATTTATGTAGTCACTTATCAAAGCAACACAATGTAACAGCCAACAAACTAAGAAGGGGATTCATGCAAATTAAAAATGAAACAGCCAACAAACAATGCACATACCTAAGAAATGAGAACACTTTGAGTGAATCTCAACAAAATATAAATGCATCTAATATATTTACAAAGAAGCAAAACAAAATTAGTAAAATATGTGTAGGCCATCATAAGACAGCAGTCAGACATTTTATTAGAAAGTGATGCTAAGCCTACCTGATTAAAATGGCAAAGTTTACATGCTTTGAAAGGAAGAACTTGAATCTTACATATAACTGTTCATTACAGTACGATCATGTGGCATGTTTATGAAAATATGGACTATATGATTAATAATTATATGACGTGGAAAATGTTTGATAAAGTTGAATAGTTGGTTTCAATTGGTCATTATTTCATTCAACATGAAAACTGAGTCATATATACACTGCAAAAATGTATGCCACATATTGTTTTGCTGAAATGTGAATTGTCCTGTATACTCTGGCTTTATGGACTGAAAAGAAAAGTTCATCATAAATGCTTATTTACATCATAATCTCGTATTTAATTTGGTCTGGGTTTCCAAAAAGTGGTGGTAGTATTTACCCAAAATAGGCTCTATAATCCCGTATGCAAAATGGATAGCTAATGATCCCATGTAATCCTATAGGGAAAGGATATGCAGTGTATCCTTCATTGGGAACTATAGTAAGAGTTATCTATTATGATATCATGATCAAGTACTGTAATGCAGTAGTTAAACAACAATAGATGTAAGTAAGAAATGCAAACAACAAATGTGAAGAGTTGACTACTTTACTTTTGAGCTGCATAAGTAATATGTCAGTAACTTACACGGAGATATTTAAGGCTTGAGTCAGAAAATATTGTTGTATATATATGTACATGTATATTGAAATTTTCAATTTTCAATTTTTGATACGAGGTCACATGTTCTTTACTTCTTTTCATATTGAGATGAGCAAACTCTGGGAACCAAATAAACCAATCAAACTGGTTTATTTCGGTTGGTTTGGTTGAAATTAAATTGATTTACCATTGGCCCATAAAATAATTTAGTTAGGTTATCTATTTAATGAAATTATCCGAACATTTGTTATATTATTAAAATTACTAATGTTATAATGATTTTTGGTTTAGTTTAGTGGTCTAAATAAATTTTATTTATCGTATTTGTGTCCAAAATACTATCCGCAAACATTGCAATTGGGTGATCATATGATTTGATGTTGTTTATTTGCATACCTCTACATCAAAATTTTCGCAAACAAACAAAACACCATGAAACAAAACAAAATAAAATACCTTACCACTAAATCAAATCATAAGAAATAAGTACGAATGTTTATACCTATCGAAAACAACAGCAAGAGTATCGAAATTAGCAGCCTCCTCCAAGCATAACTTAAGCTCAGCAGCCCTCTTTGCAGTCCCAAATCTAGATAATGAAAATAACTATTCATGATAAGTACACATATACACATGTAAATGCACCCACACATAATCATCAATTCGGTGGAATAACTTTACTTTTGAAAATATTCTTCCTTTACTCTTGAAAGTATTCTTCTTCCTAAACAAATTCTGATTTCATCATGATATTCATGCAAAAGTGGCATTGTTTTAAATATTATGTTTCACTCTTATTTATGTGCTAATTCACTTAGATCAGAAGAGAGAATATAACATCGCAATCTAAAGTGATCAGTCATACTATAGTAGCAAGTGCCTAAGAAATTAATGTACGTTAACAACAAGTAGATCAAAGGACCAACTGATAATATAATACACCTAAATTGACTTGGTTCTGATTATTAAGTCTAACTAGTCCAATCCCTGCTTCCATCTTATCTTGTAAGACACCTTCATTAATCAAAACTTAGATTTATCAAAAATTTGAATTTATACTCAATGAAACTGCAAATCTTACTACAAAGTCATGGCTAGTACATAAGTTTAAAACAGAACCTGTATGGACCAATGAATAAATCAACGATAAAATTTTCATTATGTTTTTTTTCTGTCTAAGTTAAATTAAAGTACCATATATATACTTTGGGTATGAATAAATTCTGTAAGATAAATCTAAATCAAAGAACTTTGAATCAAACCATACTAATTAGAGGGACAAATTACTTTCGTATGAATACCTCGAAACGGAGAACAACGATTTGATTGAGAAATTGATTTACGCAATCCAAGGAGAGATTATGTTTTTGGACGATTCAAGGAACGTAGATGGGGATTCGGGTGAAAATGGACGAGAGTTAGGGCGCGCGGGATGGAAAATATTTCTTACGTACGTGGGAAAATATTTTCTTACGTACGCGCGATTAAGGAAGGGGGGTTCTGGGTGTATCGATTGTGTGAGATGTCAAAAAGGAAGGGGATGAATTTTTTTTAGTAAATTTGGAACGGTCTACGGCCATTCCAAAATTTCCACGGTCGAAAACCATGCTAAATTGTTTTACCATAGCTCCGAACCGTGGTAAAATTGCCATGGCTTAAGACCATGGCAATTTTTCCGCCTTTGGGTGTGGCAAAATTGGCTGTATGGTGTACTGTCCACAGCATCCTATCCTGTATTTTATAATACTCGGTCTGATCCGAGCATTATAATAAAATAACACCCGAGTAAATCTACAAAACTAGCGTGAGAAAATACACTCAACTTAATTATTAAACTTTCAAAATCCTTTGAAAATCAAAGGTATCTCGTAAGACCATGCCACAAATAAACATGTAGGGTTTTTACCTTACGATAACCAAAACATTTCTTATCAAAATCCTCTGATATTATAATAGTGTCCAAATACAATTCAAATAGCCGAAATTGTTACATTCATTAAATTCCAGCAATACTAGACTCTACAATCAAAACCATAAAGGGCACGTAGGGAGAATGGATTTCCAACTAATGACTAGGCACTGGGGTACCACCTGTCACGGTACCTGGTCTAGATCAGCATACCGAGGACCCCTCACGATCCTCTGCAACACAAAACTAGAGCTACCCCTTACTGGATAGTCCGAATTAGATCACCCCACTGTTGGGATCAGCAACCGCCCCACATAGCCGAATAAAAGAGACATTTAGACAGGGATGACCTTACCCTAATTGGATGCTACCCACTTAGCCTTGTTGCATGTTCCCTGATTTTCAGTCATTTCCGGATGATGTGGCTCGAGGCTAAGCGTTACCTTTTTAAAACACATCTTAGAATGCTCATCGTCCTCCTGACGATGTTTTGATAACATTCGTCCATACAAGTTCGTTCCGGGTCCGAACGAAACCGAAGGCACTATTCCTACTACATCCATTTTGGAATCACCCTCAAGATTAGTAGCAATTAGCCCTTGCACTTCACTGCTCCATCTTCGACTCTAAGCTCTTGTCTTCATCATGAAAACGTACGCGTGGGTCGAAATAGTTTTCGGATCAAAAATCCGATCTCGGTCTCTTCGAAACAACGTTCGCTATTTTATGGTAAACTCAAACCTGGTTCTTTAGGAAATATACAGGCGAAAATAAGATCGGAGTTAACCTCCTAATCGTTAGTGGGCGGATTTCCTTATAAACGCCCTACATGAACGAACGAGTTTATACGTACAGTATAGTACATCGAACGGTAAATGAACCATATAATTCTCATACCTCTTCTAGATATTTTCAAAGTTATATTTGGTCTAGATTTGATAGTCGACTGACAACCATGGTCCAGTCGATTGAATGTGTTGTCTCACCCAATCTTGCCTTTTTGTGCTGATTTCCAATTTTTAATCGATTCTAGTATATCCAGTTTGTTATTATAACCTTTGTTGGCTTTGATACTTCTTCTTTGGGATTTTTGAAAATATCCATTTTGATGGATTTGGTATCGATTTCTATGGATTTGATTCACGTCTTCGTATGTGAATTTTTGGTGGTTGATTGTTTTTACAATCATTTATGTGATTTGCCACTTTGAAATACAAAGGTTTCTATACTAGTAGTAAATATTCAAGCTCTTTCTCAAAGATGATTTTAACTCTATTTTAATACAAAGCTCGTTTATAAAATCGTTTTCTAATCTATTAGTATATACAAACCTTTTCCTCATTCGTTCGAGGAATCCAATTAAACGACTTAGCAAAGCAAGTGGTATGAAACGCTTGCGTTTACTTTGTCGGTTAATTCTTAGACTTGTTAGATTGAAACTCTTGTGACAATCTTCGAGTGGAAATCTACAATTTGTTCGTAAATATTTAAGTTAAGTCAATGGTTGTGGGACATGAAGCTAAACTCATTTATTTACTAGCTTAGTGTAATTGACACTTCTTATTGATCGATGATGATCACTTTGTGATTTAGACTAGCGACGTGCGATGTCTCTGTCCACGTGGGGGAAAATACCCCGTTATATTGAGCTTTGCCTCTCTTTGTCCACATGGGGGACTATACCTCGATTTGGAGGAGCTTCGGCTCGTTTGGAGGAGCTTCTGCTCATAGTCCGCAATTGAGAACTATACCCTGTTTGGAGGAGTTTCAGATCGTTAGGAGGAGCTTCGGCTCGTTTGTGTCTTCTGGATTTCTAATTGATGATTTCTAGAATTTGTGTTTCGCTAATTTTTGAGATTTACATTGATAAGCTTTATCAATATTTAGTTTTGGCGAATATGTTAAAGAATATGATAATCTTTTAGTGCTTTGAGATTTCTTGAGATATTGTATGATTTTTTGTTGTTATTTAATGTATACTTGTCATAGTATGACATTATTGTTATCATATGTTCTTGCCATATCTCTTATTTTATCTCGTTTTATCTGATATTTATAGCTAGACTGATTCGTTTATTATTTTCTTATTAAATAATACTCGGGTCAGACCAAGATGTTTTAGGTGCTTCTGCTTGACTACTTATCTGGGGCCATCATCTAACTTTTGTCAACTACTTAGCTTAGTAGTGTTTTTGTTGTTATACATTCGAGATAGCTACTCCTTGATGTATACCTATTCTTTTGTCTAGTACTTGTACCTATTCTTTTGTGATATTGTGAATCTTGTATGACCACTACTCTGATATACACTTCTATGTGTTATATTCATATCTGTTTCCGCCTTAGTGATATGAATATCCGTGACTGATTATGTTATGTTTATTTTATATTTGTTTCCGAAGACCACATAGCTATTGTGTAGTAGCTTTGAGTATGTATTTGACATGTTGGATCTCCTCTTGAAATGAAATGCTTGACATACTATCTGACATATCAGTACTTGCACAAAGAAATTACACGGATGGTCGCTTTTCAACAGCCTTATTTTTCGTGCTAGTTGCCGGCATTACCTCGTAGTGTTCTTGGCTAGCATGAGCATAGAGGTGGGACGTCACAGTAAGCTTACTGGAAATTTATTTTTCCAAAAAAGTAAATTATGAAATGCTGCATTTGTCAATATTTTGGGATTCTTAACCATTGAATCATACATATAAATACACCAAAACTACAATAATTTTTTGATACTCCTCCCTTAATAATTGTTGACTAAGGTCGATAAATCTTAGATATTTAAACAACAATTATCATATAATATATCAAGGGGAATTTGGCTCATGAATTCACAATGGCAACAAATGAACCTTATTTTATTTATACATATTTATCTCTTTTTACTGTATTCTCCAAACTTTTCAGAGGAAATACACTATCATTGATGATACTACACACACACTCCTTCATGCATATCTATTTTAAATATTGCAAGTACCACAACTATTTTAAGCTTAAACATAATTGTTATCGTTCTGTCTCACCATTGTCTTAAAAAACCCGTCTCAATACGCACCTCGAAGAGCGCGTCGAGGAAATGAGAGATAAAATGACACGAGGATTTTACCAAAAGGTGTTTTACCTTTAAGGGTTACGCCTCAACAACTTGAGGCATACGAAGTGTACAATACATACCCCTTGCATGTTTCAAATTGCTGAGGCATGCGACCCAAGTTTTTTTTATATATCTCTTGTTGTAAATATCGACATCAAGTGAGTTATTAAACTTTAATGGAAAACAAAAAATGCACAAAGCTTAAGGAAATGTAAGTGTTTTTTTAATTTTCAATTTTAGTATGGTTAAATAAGATTGTTTTGAAAACGACGGTAGAGAGCTACGTATTGGATTTCCTCAATTGCTATTTAAAGGAACTTTGTGAATACACAACACTGAATCTTCGGATAAATTTTGCTGATCGATTTGAATTGGTAGAAGGAAAAAATAATAAAATCATAACTTATATGATTTCCTTCTACTTGTAATAGAGATCGATTCCACTAAAACCGATCAAAGATCTTTTTCAAAATCTGGACAAAAATAGAAGATAGAAAAGGAAGAAGATAAATAAAATACATACCATTGCGGTACTGAGTATATTGAATAAGAATTTCTTCAAAAGATCTAATTATATACATATACATATACATATACATATACATATACATATACATATACATATGTATGTATGTATGTATGTGTGCACGTGTGTGTGGTGCTTAATTTTTGTTTATTTATAGTTTTAGTTATTTTTATACCTTTATGAATGAATTATAAAGAATGATTAGGACCGAACTTTTTAAAGTTAAATGTTTATATTGTTATTTATTTATAGTTTTATATGATTAATTGTTAATTGTCTTAATCAAAATTAATAATAACAAAGTAACAATAACTTACGCGTTAATGTTTACTCGAAAAACTTATGTCTTAACGCTTTGAGGTGTATGCCTCGCCTCACGAGCAAAAAAAGTCTCGTGTACGCTTTCACATTTTAAAACATTGGTCATCACAACATATGTATGTTGGTCGGATATGTACTATTGTTGTCTCTGTATTCGTCAGCATCAATGATTACATAACTTACATTAAGAGTCATCAAACAATGTGGTGTCGAGGCTTTTAAAAGATATTTCCTAACGTACACTTTCTTTAATATTTCATTTTTTTGTTTCGAATAATGTAAATAATCTTTTGTCAAACATATTATCAAGTTTAATTGAAATTAATTACCACAACTGTTTTTTATTTCAAAATTATAAAAATGGTTGGTTCCTGCCATTGTACAGTTTAATGGACTTTAATAATACTGTATATGTTTCTCTTTGAATTCGTGAATCTTCCTCGGCCTTTTCATCTCTTGACTTCTGTTCTCGTTATCTCCTCTACAATTCTCAAACGCTTTTGTCCTAGTTTATCCTAGTAATCATATCCTCTAAAATTCCCAAATACTATCGTCCTACGTTGTCCTAGTAATCATCAACTCTACAATTTTCTAATACTCTCGTCCTACGTTGTCATAGTAATCGTTATCCTCTAATCCAAATCTTAAATCTTCTATTCATTTAACATTTCAAATCAAAGGACACCCAAAACCAAATCAATTTATAACGGGATTCTCAACCTTATCGAACATCGTGCATCTATACTTCTCTGGACAGTCGTTCCTCTGATAAAAGCTAACCGGGTAAATTTGGTTCTTCCTTATTTTTAATTTGTATCAGAAGTTAGATTTTGTAACTTTTATCTTGAAGCTTTATGCTATTTATTCTTCAATTTTTATGCTTCCTGTGTTCGTGTCATGGAACAAACTTTTTCATAAAATATGATGATAACAAGGCTGGGTAGATTGCTTGATTAGGGTGACGTTGGATACTTTTTTCTTTTTTCTTTTCTAATTATTTTAGCTTGTATCTTAGCGTAAAGAGAGAGAAAATAGCATTACTATTACTGGAAACTAATGAAAAAGATTTATAATAAATTGCATAAAAAATAATTTGCATTACTAGAAATTTAAAATAAAATTGCTCTCTGCCTTATCTTTTCTTTGGCAATTTCATTTCAAGTTTCTAGTAATGCAAAAATAATTTTTTATCCAATATATTATCATTATTCGTTTGAAAGAAGTCAACAAATGTTCTTTACGCACACATGCCCACATACATATAGAGCTAGATGGTGGAATACCATTGCTGTACTGTTGTCCAAGTTTTCGTTCAGTTCAGAACGGATATCTGAATGCTGATTCTAATCAAATTGATGCCAATACCACCGATTGCCGTTTAATTTTTTCATTAAACAAATAGCCTTTTATTTGTTTCCCTTTGTGGCATAGCCAGGAAAATGGCGCTACGCTTGCTAAAGTTGTCCCGATGCAAATTCCGGTGACCTCTGCCTTCCTCCTCTTTGGCAACCTCACTTACTCAGAATCCTGACTGCGGAATTTCCTTCTTAGATATACAAACCTTAGAATCATTCCAATCTCAGCACTTCTCAAAAAACCCTAATTTAGTACAACTGTCCGAAACTTATCGAAATATTATACATGGATGCAATCCCTGCAGTTTTTCTTTTACCTCTTCCTTCTCTTCAAGCTCATTGAAATTGACTAGGAATGATGATAAAAAGGAAGAAAAATCGATATTGTTGGGTAAATCATGGATCGATCTGTATCTGCCGCAAGTGATGAGGCCGTATGCGATGCTTATGAGATTGGATAAGCCTATTGGGACTTGTTGCTTGCTTGGCCTTGCTTTTGGTAGTTATTTAGTTTTTTCCCTTATTCTTTGACTTTTTTCCCGATACACTTTGGTAGGAATTATTTTGGTGTATTCACGTTGCTAGTCTTTAGATGGAGGAATGGAAACGGCATAGTCTTGTAATAAAATGCGCTTTTGATTGTTGGATTTGATCTATTTTTATGACTGGTAGAGTGACGAATTACCTGAAATGCTGAAGTGCAATTTGATTGCCACAAGTCTTTTTAAATTTCTGAACTTCAATAACATTGTTTCCAGAAATTACTGTAATAATCGTACCCAAGGCTGGAATCTACAAATATAAATCATGCAAGGCAAATTTCAACTTCGGCATTGATATTTTGGATGTATAAGCATGCTAAAAGGGATTATTAAAACATCATATCATATAATAGTATAAATCTTTTACATTAGTTGTGGCCTTGTAGGACGAAAAAGCGAAGAAATTAGAAGTTATGTTTGAGATGGGCATCTATATTGGATTAAAAGCCAACTCTAGAGCTCTGTTGATTTCATATTTATTCTGTTTCCAAATTTGCATACTACTCTGCACTTTCTCCTTACCGAAACAATTGTGAGAGAAAGAAGGCATGTATAAGTAAACCGACAGCTATAGCTATAACCTCAACCATTCCAACATTCTTTTTGGATCCAAATCAAACTCGTAACTTAATTTTTATTTATCGGTATGGCTTGTGTATTATTTTGGGTTCTCTAGACTGATGGATTAAATTTCTGTGATTTTAGGTCAATTACAATGGCAGCACTCCTAGGGGAGATGCCTGATTTGAAGATGTTCTCTCTTTGGATGTGGGGCCGTGCTTCTATGTGGTGCTGGGTGCACGGTTAATGACCTCATTGACCGTGATATTGACGTGAAGGTAAAACTTCCATTTGTTTATTGTTTGCAATCTCTGTAGGTACCTTCTTGAGATTTCTTGGCATTTGTGGCATCTGAAACCATGCGTAGCCTGTTTTAGTTTATGCCAATTTAATTTGTAATGTTAGAATGTGTACCTTTTCTGAAAATTTGCTTTGGGATATAGTCTTATTCGTTGCTTGAGATTTCTTTTCCGGCACAGGTTGAACGCACTAGATGTAGACCACTTGCTCCTGGTAAATTAACACCATTTCAGTGGGTTTGTTGTCTTGGTGCTCAGCTTCTGCTTGGCTTAGGGATTCTTCTTCAACTAAATACTTATAGGTTTGTTACATACCACGCCTTCACTAATACTTTTTTTTTTTTCACGTGTAACATGTCTTTTGAGTTACTGTGGATGAAAATTTTCTTCTTTGATCATTTTTTTATTCTACTTCAAATCTGGTGTCAAACTTCTAAAAATGGGCTATATTTTGGTCTAGGAAAGTTATGGCTACTTGAAGTTGTTGGCCAATAGTTTGAGGCTGCCAAATTACATTTTAACATTTTTGAAGTTTACAAAGAATAGTTGCGATAAAAGTGGCCCGACTACAATAAACTTCACTCTCATATTGATTTTTTGCTTGACTTTTCTTATCCTAGGTGATCCATTTTGCTCCTCATGCCTTGTCAAACCCATATGGTATATAAATGATGAAAAATGCTTCTGTAAAAGTAATAAGTAGAACAAAACAACAAATATGTAGGAGAAGCACCAGATTTTCCATCACTTAATTGAACTGAAAGCAAAGAAGAAAGAAGACAATTCTATAAAATTAGGTATCTGGGTACAAGAATAGCAATGATATTTTACATGATTTTCTTAACGAAAAGAAGTTTTGCTGACTCAGCTCTTCGGTTCTAGGCATATTGTATTTATATATTTCACATACCCACCTAAGATTGTGATGGGATTTTTGCTAAAAAAACACATGGGTTATGTACTCATGAGGCCTCTGTATTTTTAGTTGTTTCAATCTGCATAATCGGCCTTCAACAGGCTTGTTCTTTAGTTAACGATATCAAAAACAGTTGATATTTTGTGTAGGTGCACAAATCATGTGGTATGTTTATAAACGGTTAATGTCGTAATCATATTTTATTTTTGTTATTAAGTCCGAGTTTTTTTTCTTCCACATGTAGCCAAATCCTGGGAGATTCATCATTACTTCTAGTTTTTACTTACCCTCTCATGAAGAGGCTAACTTTCTAGGTAAGGTAGCTTTCATTTAAAGCTAAATCTTGGACTATATGTAGAACAACATCCTCAATGCTTTACCCGTGCTGTACTTGAAATAACATTTATCAGTAAAAAAATCCAGAAATTTGCCTAACGTACTTTAGTTTTAATTGATATTAGCAATTAGCACTACAAAGTGTTCTTCGAACAAACTAGCATTGATCACACATGCATACAGAAGTGCGAGTGTAAATAATGTTAGGAAATTTGGTACATGTGTATGTAATAGGTGAATTTTTGAGGCACTAATCTGCAAGTGGCCCTTTGATGTTCTGATCAATCAAACATGTTTTTCCTTTCTTACCTTCTTAATTGTTGGCACTGTTTTAACAGCCTCAAGCATATTTAGGTTTGACATTTAATTGGGGAGCTCTTTTAGGATGGGCAGCAGTAAGAGAGAGTATTTATCCTGCAGTTGTCATCCCATTATATACTGCTGGTATTTGCTGGACGCTTGTATATGACACAATATATGCACATCAGCTTCTTTCATTTGGTCATTTTCTTAGTTGGTTATTATTTCCTGTTTTTCTGTAAACTGATTTTTATTAATGTAGGAAAAAGAAGATGTTAAAGTTGGTGTAAAATCTACTGCGTTGAGATTCGGAGACCTTAAAAAAAATTGGATTAGTGGATTTGGGCTAGCATGTGTTGGAAGTCTTGCAATTAGTGGCCATAATGCATAACATGGTATAAATTTGATTTAAACTTTTGTCTTCTTACAGCTGCAGTCTTGTATTTATTATTTATTGCTGGTGAGAAAATTGCTTGTAGATACACAACTTAATGTTGGTTAGTATTCCAGACCGTTCACTCTCATCTTAATGTCTTCGCACTGTCGCACATGAGTGTAAAGAAAAGGAAAAAAATAAAAATGATTAATAATCGAACATTCAACTGATATGTTATATGTGGGTAAAGCATTGAATGTTCTATTATTTGATTCTCATTCAAATGTTCTAAACTGCCTTACATATTTTGTTAACAAAAATACTAGCATCTTCTTAAATTACACGCCAGCAAACTTAGTTTGGCTAAGTTGCTTATTTTCTATGCTTGTCCGTAATTGTTTGCTGTGTTCTACTTTCCTCTATTGGTTACGTAAATTCTAAGTTTATTTTTCTCTTTCTTTTTCAGCTAAGACGATTTTCAGCATGTTCGATATTTAGCATTCTTACAACCTCCGGTTGCTAACTTTTTATTGCTATACTTGATACTAGCATTTTCCCTCGTGTTTTGTTGTTTTGTTTATTTTTATGCATTTTCTTAATGTACGGGATTTTGAATCATTCCCCAGCATCTTATTTCAAGTTCCACCACTGTTTCTAGTAACGATGCAACTTATGAAGTATGAGATATCCTATTTCTTGTTATGTTTTAGATGCATTTGTATATCAAACTAACAAAACGAGTATAATTTAAATGACAGCATGGCTGTACTATCCTTTACTTGTAGCAGCTGGTGGTCAAATGGGTTGGCAGATTTTAACGGTCGATATGTCTAGTCGAACAGATTGCAACAGAAAGTGAGTGACATATTAAATATACACACACATGCACATACATACATATATTTGAATCAACTTATAAACTGGTCGTGTTTCATTTTTTTTCATTTGTGTCTGGTCTCTGACATATTTAATGCTTGTGCAAATAGATGGTGTATTTTTTAGAGCCTAGAGGAGTGAACATCTCAGCAATTTCAACCGAGACCCATGAAATGACATCGATATTCAATAATCTAGTCATATCTATCTCTATTTAGTAGTTAATAGAATTGGTTGTATATGATTGACTGGTGCTGTCATCAAGGTTGCATAAACACTCTGATTATCATGCACTAATATAAATGATAGTATGCGATTATATGCAAGCCTAATCAGTATTAACCAAAACGACTTTTGAAATATGAACTTAAATCTTATTTGAGAACTTCAATCTAAAGGTACAATGTGTTATAACATCAGATTTTGCTTGAATATAATTAAGATCCTTGTTGAAGAATGTAGCGAATTAACATCCTACTTGAACTATGAGTATTTGAGGCTCATTGCTTGGTTTTAAATCAGCTAGGCTACCTTCTAATGCTAATTGCTGCAGAACATGTTATCTCTCATATTTGTTGTGTGTGTGAAGGTGTTTTGCTTGAACATTCTATGGCTGATGATATTTGCGTTATATTCTTGAATTAATAATTGTTATATTCAAATGTTTGATGGTAGTGTAAGATAGGTTGCACCTGAGACTAATCCAGTTATTTTTTCTTTTCCAGTAAATTAATGTGCTAAACTGCCACTTCATAAACGGAAATCTAAACAATTTGACCATAATATAATCATCTTCCCCTTCCAGATTTGTTTCTAATAAGTGGTTCGGAGCTTTAGGATGTAGCGGTATCCTGTTTGGTCGGCTTGCATCATGGTAGGTAATCATTGTACTTATATGCACAGTGCAATCTCTATTTGTACATTAACCCATGTAGTGAGAATGATTTTGTTTCTCTGTTGAATGCAGCCAGAAACTAATTTAGTTAATTTGCAGCAAGCTCTGTTTAGGGATACTTTAAAATTAGAGTGCCATAGCTTGTTGGGCTTATTTTTTATTTGAAATACAAAGATTTCAAAATTGTCATCTCACATCCACCACTGAATTTAGGCACCGTTTGTTTAAAATGGTGATTGCTGAACTTCGAATGTTTAATTCTGAATAATCATTTACTTGTTTGATTACTTGTTTGTTTGCATTCAACATTCAAAACAAAAAACGTCATTCAACGTTCAGAACAAAAATTAAGCACGGAAAAGTTCTGAACAATTTTGTTTGAATAAATGCCTTTATTAAAAAATAAACTATATAGAAAGTTTTGATTTGTAAATCAGAAGTTGAATTCAAAACTTCTGATTAAAAACAATGCATGTGATTTTTCTTTTTCTTACTCCATTCATTAGGTTTTAGATTAACTTGAGTTTATCATGGGAAAATTTAAGAAACTTGTGGAATATATCTTACAATTTTCTATGATGGTAACATTACACATTCTTTTTTTCTCTCTTCACTTCGCGTATTATTTGATCTCTATGCACTTTGAAAGGTGATTGACTCTGAGCTCCATCATTCTGTGTTCCACTTTATTTATTTTTTACAAAAAAAATACAGAGGTTTAAATGCCGGATTGGTAGAATATAATGATGTGAACACTTTACTCGGGAAAAGGTCATTATTAGCATCCCCCTCTTTTAGTATTACAATCTTCCAACATTTGTGAAATGCCTCGTTTGATTAATGTAGGATGTTTCTCTAACTTAAATTGTTTTGTAAATCTTAAGGGACGTCTATAATTAAACAGAAAAAAATGTTCATAAATGACATTTGTCCTACTTAATATAATGGATACATACAACTACTAGCTGATTTTATATGTCTTTGTATCATTAATGCTAACTATTCCGTGTCCATTTTATGTAGGTCCTGTTCAAAGAAAAAGGACTAATGCAATGGAGCAAAGATGACATTTACGAACTTGTTTATAATTTGTTCTAATACATGTACTTACCATTGCTTATGCAGTCATACAACTGCAAACGTATTCCTGCAACGTGAACTGCTTGCTTAGCAAAATTTAGAGGTCTCGATGGCATTTCCAATTTTCACAACTATATTTATTTATCATGTACAATTATATGATGAGTTCCAACAAGTTGATAGTTTTATCTTGTCTTACGGTTTATTTGCAATAACCAAATATACAGTGGGAACTGTACTTGTTTCTCATGATTTTGTTATTATCGTGTACGATTATATGAACAAGTTCCAATTAATTGAGGGTTTTATCTTTGCTTGCAGTTTTACTTGCGGTAACCCATGTACAATTTTGATTATTTTAGTCCAACTACGTTTGGACTTTGTTATGTGCAGTTTTATTGGCGGTAAATAAATTTAGCTTTTGGTTTCGAGTGTGAAGCATTGCTTTTCCTTCTTTAGTGTTATTTATTAAAGCTAAACATTATAAAGAGTTTGGGCACATCGTTTGCTTTTCTTAAACCATTTCAATAATACCGCATTGGATGAAATTATCCGTTGCTTACAGTCAAGGAGTAATGAAAATCATTGAAATGTGTGCATTTATTCATCATGCAAAAGGCTAGGCAAATGAACAAGTGTAAAGATATGATGATTAAACTATTCCACCTTCTCCTTTGTCGACGTTAGTGTAAATATGTTAAAAAAGACAAGTGGAGTTCATCAAATCATATGCTTAGATATTACATTAAATATCTGCGTACTCCAGCTTTGATCCAGCTGGACATCTTTTTCTTTACCTTCTCAATCATTTATTCTGCAATACATCTATTCATGTCCATCCATTGCATTGTGTATGTGTCTCTAATACGTAAAGCACTAAATGATGGTATGGTACATTTGAGTCCAAAGTAGAGTCAAACAAATCCACCCCACACGACATTTAACATTTACTTTAATTTCTAAAGGAGTTAACTTTGGCTCTATAAATAACACACGTATGTGCTTTTACTCATCCATTCTTCCACTACAAAGTTACTTGAGTTAAATATTTTATCTCTCCTCAAATTACTAATGGCGTCTTCTAGCATTTTCCTGGCCACTCTACTTCTATTAGCACTGGTTGTGTTTGCAGCTAGCGAGGCATCGACTGCAACAGGGTTAAGTATGTATCTTCCCTTTCTCTACTAGTCATATTTATTGTGTTTCATTTTTTATAGTCATATATTCATATATTGTAGAGTTAATTAATTATTGTCATGTTCATATATTTATTGTAGTCGTATTCATATTTATTGCGTGTATGTATAGATTGTGGAGAAGCATGTACTATAAGATGCAGCAAATCTTCAAGGCCGAATCTATGCAAAAGAGCATGCAACACATGTTGTGCAAGGTGCAGTTGTGTGCCAAAAGGAACTTATGGGTATGACCAATCATGCCCTTGCTATGCTGCCTTGACTACTCATGGAGGCGTCCGCAAATGCCCTTAATTAGCCAATTAATTATCTTCTGTTCTATGTATTTATGATGCATTTAGATTTTGAGTTATGTTGTATGTTTAATGATTCGAATAAGATGGGTTGTTTGATTGTTGCTGTATAACTTCAGCTGTTCATCAGCTTATTTGTGCGGTCAAGAAATTAAGATTTGAGTAACATTCGTAGGCCTCCGATCTAAAAGAAACTGTTGAAGAGACTGTAGTTTGGTTAAAGAGACTTGAAAATAAGGTACACATTAAAAATAAAATATAGTTATAGAGGTAGAAGTAGAACAGCGTAATAAATGGAATTATATATAAAGATGTCTGTAGTCCTCCTTGTCTCTACCGCGACCGCCCGCCATACTCTGCCGTCGTCATCCAACATAGTTCGTCCTCGGCTATTTCAAAACCAGCTTCACCACAAACTTCATCGGTTTCCTTCCTACAATCAATCTCTCTAAATTCAGACCAAATTTCAAAAAACAAAACTATAAATGGTGATAAATGATGATTTGATTTTGAAGTTGCGTAGAAAAAAAATGTTGAAGTTTCTTTACGAGTATGATTTTATATCTTTTATTTCTTTATTATTTTATTTGAACAAGACATTGAAATTATATCTTGATTGAAAAAAAAATAGTTAAATTATTGTATAAAATTCAAAAGAATTGTTAGGTCAAAATTTGATTCAACCCGATTAGCTTTTATCGCAAAGGGCCGAATGATAATTGGGTGAGAAGAGATAGTCAAGTGCGTTAGCATTGGATCGGTCTAAAATTGTTGTGCAAACAGAGTCCTTGGTTCAAAAGCCATCAAGTCATGTATAACTTAATGACCATTAATGTTCCAAAACCAAGTTTTTCGTTATGCTCGAAATAAAAATGAAATCGAGGAAGAAGATCTATTTGAAATTTGCCCCTTTATAGTACTCATAGAGTTACGACGTATGGGTATTCCCTAGGGGCAGTTATTTAATTTGTTACGTATATATAACTCGATAACCAATTTTGTTTGAAATAACATATATTTTCTTTCTATTATATACTTGATATTATATGTTATATTATTTAAATAATTTAATTAGAAGTATATTTAATAGAAAATCTATAAATTATATGTTTTGTGACAGTAGTTACAAAGTGTTGTAACTGTAAGTAATTTATCACAATGAAAACAAATACATCATTTTAAATGTTCCTATTCAAGATGCATCGAGACTATATATCGATCCATCCGTTCAGACTAGAGTAACGCTGTCAAAATGTTAGACAGTGTATTACTTATGACTGCTGAGGGCACATAGAGGCTACATGCTGATAGTTATTGGATAATTATAGAACGGCACATTCGTTAGTTTTCTGTTGGTTGATATAACTAAGGTCAAACAGAAAATATCGATGTGACTTATTTACAAATTTCTCTCGACATGAGAATACCATGGATCTTCAATATGAAAACTTCGCTTTTATTATAGTCAAATCATGGCACGACGTCCATCTAGTGACTATAGTTAGGTTGAGTGGAAGCATTCAAAGTGAAGCACTATTCATGAGAGGATCTTTCTCCTCAATTATATGAGGTTAATATTACAGTCAACTCAAGTCAATTCAAAGTCAAAATATAGCCAGAGCATTTCGATTAGTAACGTCATTGTTGAACCGAGGACTTTGTGTTTGGACTATAGAGTTGAATATGGAAGATACATGAATTTTGACCATTACCAAATTCCATAAGTCCAAAATGATATAGTTTTGACGAAGAGAATTAATGTAAATAAATGTCATAACTAGATAACGTTTAATAATGTAAAATTAGACCTTACCGAAACTAAGTAAGCGATAAATTTAGCCAAAATGTCGCACCACCTGCTAAGTAACATGTGAATATTAATATTTGAAAAGTTTGATATTAATCGGTGACCAAATTTATACCTAACGAGTCACACAGCTGAAATGATAAATTCTTTTCAGACCAATTGATATAATTAGTTTATAATTGTTGTAAATTAAATAATAGTTATGAAATATTAGTAATAAATTTTTTGAATATGATTTGAGGAATAAATATTATTACGTATATATTTATAATAATTATAAATATATCGATTGATATGCAATATCGATAAGCAATTAAATTAGATTCAATCAATAATATTTATTTGGACTTAAATGAGATATTAGCCCATGATAATAAGATCATAATTTCGGCAGCAATGTGGCTCGTAAGAGGCAGCCAAAAAGGCTAGACGTGTTTTGAGATAGATGGCTTGGATCTAGTGAGAATTGGTATGAGATGTTGTAACAACCCGATTTTTAACCACCGTGACTAGCAATTATTAATTAAGTAAACTGGATTTAAATTGAGTTTAAATTGATAAATAAGGTTAATAATGAATATTTGTGTAAATATGAGAGTGCGATCTTTTTAAAGATTAATGTGGAAAAATTTGAAGTGTCTTAACTCATTTATAAAGGTAAATTGTTCTTAGTGAAAATAATTGATAATGGGGGTTTTTGTGCAAAATTCCCTAGGAGAACTCGGGTAAAAATCTTAATTTTGTTTTAAAAGTGATTTATGATTTTTATTTTTGAAGAAAGAATAATGGACGATTAAATTCCATTTTTGACGTGTTTTGCAATTTAGTGAAAACATGAAAAGATCAATTTTAAGTAAATCATTTGAAGGGTCAAATAACCTCGAAAATTAATAATTTTTGGTTCATTAGAAAGATTTGTTGACGAAATTATTTTTTTGTATATTCACATAAATTTTTAAATGTTTTAATCTATGAGATAATTAATATTGAAGTTAAGTTAAAATGTGTTTTGTGCTAAATGTAATACATGTTTTAATTATTTAATTTAAGGATTTAGGCTTTGGGTATTAGTTTAGCCCATCTAGGACTTAGGCAAATTAGCTAAAGAAGAAGAAACCATTCTCCCATACGTTCAGTAAACAAACCACAGAAACTATTTCTCAAATCAAAAGCTCAAGAACTAAAACCTAGAATGCAAGCAAATTGCAAGTTTTAAAATCAAATAAATTGCAATTAAATCCAGTAAAATCAAGGTATGTTTCTCAATCCATATTACATCTTCCCTCCAATTTGTTGATGATAATTATCCATAGTTATTGAGTTGTGCAATTTTGTGTTAATGGAGTTCTAGGTTTTAAATTGGGAAATTTGAGTTGTAGCTTGAAGATGTAAGAAAATTAGAGTAATAATAAGGCTTCAAGGCGAGTTCTCCTCACCACTATGTCTATATCTACAACTGATAACTTGCATATTCTATGAATTGAGAAATTAGTTGTAGGAATTGCTTGCATGTTGTTGATCTCACGATATAGAATTAATAAAATAAAAATCTAGGTTGAAAAATGCAGGTTGGTAATAAATTCATAACTAATTCTAGAAAAATAAAAAAAAATTCAAAATTTGGACATATTATTCCCAACACATATACCTACCAATATTAAAAATTTCACAGGAAAATATTGCATTTTGATGTGCCAAGTCCTCTCTGCACTGGAGGTGAAAACACAGGAATTTTCTGTATGGTTGGTTGCAAGTTTAAGGTGAGTTTTTCATACTCACAAATCTATATCTAAAGTTATTAGGATTGTATTTCTACTTTAATTCAAGTACTTATAGTACTATTTTAATGTTGAATTGAATTTCTATGATTTCATATTGGTTTAAAGTATTGCATCTTAGAAACAAAGAGAATAGCTAAAATAATTTGTTTAGAGAGTGTGCTGTAGTAAAACAACAATAACTCGCACTTCCCAAATCCTTTTGGGGTCAATATTTTTGAGTTAGAAAATAGATCCAATGATTTTTTTTCTTTTTATCACATTTTGATATTTTGCAAGTTAAATAATCTAAAACGGATTTGAACACAAAATCATAGTTCCGTCTTTAAACGAATTTCCTGAGTTTATACCTGAAATTGAAATGGCCATATCTTAGTGTTAATTTATACAAATTAGCTCAATCTTTTTGTGGCATAAATTCATTCAATTATCTAAATGTTCTTTTTTAATCACTTTTCTAACTTCTGCTGTTTAGGGGGGTAAATTGAGTTTGAAACTGTCATACACAGCCCTACTCGATAAAATTTTCTAATTGAAAACTGATATTTGAATTACCATAACTTTTGATTGGTAAATCGAAATTTAGTGATATTTTTCTCAGTTTAAAGGAATTTTTATAAGAGACAACTTTTATGATCATTTATTTTTATGAGTACGCATTTTACTAGAAGTAATTGTGGCTTGAAGAAGAGATAATCTTTCTGTCCCGTGTTTTAATCGTAACTTTGTAACACATAAATTATTTTGGCCATTATTTATTCGTTTCTTATCAGAATTTGATAATTATTAAAGTTATGAAAAGATTAGACTCTGTGCTACAACTTTTATCCATTGTATTTTTCAAGATTTTGAGACTTAAAGGATTGAAACTGCATATTTCTAAAACTCAAATTTTCGATTTATTATATATTATAACTTGGTTAATTAAATCACTTTAACGCTTATTTTAGATAATGCTCTGATCATTCCAATCTTGCAATTATAGTTGAATCATAAATGAATTTATAGATTTTAAAATAAGAAGTTTGATAGTATGTGTGTGCGTGTAATTTATAAACCAATTCTTATATGATAATTTAATATTATTTACTTCCAATATGCGAACCCTTATTGAATTTTGTTGTGTTTAGCCTTCGGCTAATTATATACCATTTCAGTATTTTTTTGATGACTTTTGGAACTATTACTTTTGAGCAATTTATGCTTTCATTTATATTCTCATGGAGCGTGCTTTTCTATCCGACAAAGAATTTTAATAAACGATTGAACTGTTGGAGTGGTATGGGACATTTTTTACAATTCCTTCGTTTATCACTACAATTTGTTAAATAGTGTTTTAGTGGAAATTACTAGCTTTTAGTAAATACTTGAATTTACTAGCTGGTATGAGACAATTAGTTAAATTCTTATGATTATTTGAGTGATAGCAATCAACACTTTAGAGTTATTTATCTTGGGATGTTTGGATTTTTAGTATACCGATAGATCCTCAAAAGATGACAACATATTTTTCCATCGACCTGAGAGTCGATCTTATTTAGATTTTGGATAGGCAGATCTATTTCTGTCGTTAGGTCTGTTTTGGTGTAGCTCGGCTGCCCTTTTTGTTTTGGATAGGTGTTATATTGCAGCCCTATTAGTTTTTCTTATAAGTGGACAATGTTCATCTATTTCTGTGGTTAGGTAAATTCATATATCCAGTCTATTTCTTTGGTTAGACTACATCCTATTTGTGTAGTTAGGTATGTGGTGGAGTTTATTTTTCTAAAGTCTGAGAGTGATTAGATCCCGTGTCGCACTGTTTTATACTGATAGTTGACTACCATTATTATTTCATTATTGATGATTATTTCTTTAGAGATTTTGGCATGGATATTTAGTATCCTTTTGTTTTGATTCTGAGGAATTTAGAGTTGGTTATACCATATTTTAAGTGTATTGGAGACTTGATATGAATTTGTGAAATGGTGATTTGTTTTATATGCCTTGTTTCAATGATTATTTGTTTGGGCATATTTTTGTTATGACTTATTTGGATTGTTAAGTCATACTTTGATTCCTGTATATATTGATTTAATATGCCTTATTATTATTAAATTGAATTTGGCATATACATATGGTGCATGGGCATGTTTATTTGATACGACTTATGATTAAGTCGTAAATTTTGTTAACATGCATATATATATATATATATATATATATATATATATATATATTGGTTGAGCGTAGTTAATTGATATGACTTAGTTTTATATGGTTAAGTCATAAATTCTTGTTATCAGTATCTTACCCTTTTAATATTTAGAGATAGTCCGACCCGAGTGTTATTTTGCTCGGGTCAGGCTGAGACTTTTTAGGTTGTAGGTAGACCTTTGGACGATTGGGCTAATGGGGGAGATATACTATTTGGACTTCTAATTTGGACTTCTAGTTTCTCTCATTTAGCCATTTGGACTTTTTATAGTTGAGATTATAGAATTGTCACCTCTATATTATTTGAGTCAAGTATTCTATTTTATAGACTCAAAATTTATGTAAGTTATGAAAATTATTATTCCGTAGTGATTTGTGTATCTTTGATATTTGTCTCATATTTTATTCTGTTCTAAATACTATTAAATCGATGTGTTTATCACTTTGTATTAATATTGTTGTCACCGTCCGCCCTTTGGACCATCAAAAATTGACATAAATACACCGGTTGTATAACATGTCGTGTTTTTACCTTACGATAACAAAAAACATTTCATATCAAAATCCTCTGATATTATAATAGTGTCTAAGTACAAATACTTATTCAAATAGCTGAAATTGTTACATTAATTAAATTCCAGCATACTAGGCTCTACAATTAAAACCGAAAAGGCACGTATTGGAGACTGGATTTCATACGAATGATTAGGCATTGGGGTACCACCTGTCACAGTACATGTCTAGAACAGCGCACCAAGATCGAACCTATCGATCCCTGTCAACACAAGACTGGACTATCCCTGACCTGGATAGACCGTATATGCTATCACCCCGGGTGTTCCCACCCTTTCCGAGCTTCTTTCACACATAGTGATAATATCTAAGGTTATCTAGAAAGGTGATAGACATACCCTACTTGGGTGCTACCCACTTAGCCTTGCTGCATCTCCCCTGCTTTTCAGTCATTCCCAGTTGACGAGGCTAGATGCCACAATTACCTTTTTTATAAATATTCATTTGGAATGTTTATTGTCCTCCAATGACAATACTAATAGCATTCATCCATACAAGTCCGTTTCCGATTCGAACAGAGCCGAAGGCACTATTCCTACTACATCCAATTTGGAATCACCCTTTGGATTAGTAGCTATTAGCCTTTACACTTCACTGCTCCATCTTCGACTTCATGCTCTTGTCTTCATTATGAAAACGTATTCTTAGATTGAAATGGTTTTCGGATCACAAATCCGACCCTGGTCTCTTCGAAACAACGTTCGATATTCCCGGTAAACTCAACCCCAGTTCTTTAGGAAATAAACAGACGAAAATAAGATCGGAGATCACCTCCTAACGGTTAGTGGACGGATTTCCTTAAAAACATCCTAAAAGAATGAAACGATTTTATACGTACAATATAGAACCTCGAATGGTAACTGTAGCATATAATCCGCGTACATATTCTAGATATTTCCAAAGTTATATTTAGGTCCAGATTTGATAGTTGGTTCTTTAACTATCAAATAAACAATCAATTCAACCAAATATTCCATTTTCCACTGAGAACATCAAATCATCTTTTAAACTTTATCTAAATTATACATGCTCATCCTATCGAATTTAGTAAATTTACAAACCATCTTTTCAAAAGTATGTGAAAACCCTTTAAAAATAATATGGAAAGTACCACTGGGTATCAAACCATGGATCATAGTTCAATGGTTACGTCCCTATCCAAGAGAAATTCAAGACTTAAGTGCAGGCACTTATTGCATCCGATTTACGCCACGCGAGTATATCATTACTTTTTGAAAACTTTACTTTTAGAAATTGCCTCAAAATAATGCTTGTAAATTCTAAAATAAATTTCAAGTTAAACCTAGTCAAATATAATTAAATAAAAGTTACTATACAAAGCCATATTAATATTTAACAATTATCTTTAAAAATAATAATGCTGACTAATGCTTAAATAATAATAAATCTTTAATAATCATTATAAAGTAACTAATTAATAATAAAATAAGCTTTAAACAATTTAAAATACTTAAAACAACTAATTCTCCAGAATATTTTAACACCTTTAAAAATTATCAAATTAATAATCAAAAATTCTCTTTTTAAAATAAGCCCAATTTTCTCGATTTTCAATTTCTTTCGGTAAATTTGGAAATCCTACTGAACTCCAGTATAACCTATTTTATACTTATTTCCCAATTCGCTTTTATCCTTCAAAAATACTTAAATCTTGATTTTAAGCCCTTTTATTTTTAAACAAGCACCGTTTTAGGATTTATTATTTAAAAATCCTTTTATATACTTTTATTCTAAAAAAACCCTGTTTACAACTCATTACCAATTAAAATCATTCTTTATTTGGTATTTAAAAACACCAAAAATCCAGGTTAACTGCCATAACATTCATTCTATTCAGATCATACAATAACCTATTGAGAGTGTACGTGCAGTACTAAGGATCGTGTAATATGATATATAAATGCAAAAACTGATAATAGCAGTAAAATAAAAATTAAAGTAATCACACCAGGAATTTTTATACTGGTTCGAACTTTCCGTTCTACGTCCAGTCCCAGAATATCCTCTGGATTTAGACTAAAACCCCTCACTTAACCCGGAGGAATAGGTATATCACACCTGAGCAGCCGAACAGGAATTTTTTTCGCCTCAACAGCCGAAGAGGACTTCAACTTAATACAAATACTTTGTTGACGAGTGTGTTCTGAATAACACGGATTTTCTTTGATAGTACAATTTCCTATAATCAAATCCTCAAGAACATGTAGTGTATGTGAAGATTTAGAAGGAAGATAATCTCGTAGAATCGAAGTATATAAATTAATTCAGAGATTCTAGAGATATGAATGAGAATGGATGTTTTATTTGCAGAAATAAATGGAGAATAGATTTCAGAAATATAAACCAGAATCGATTAATGTAGAAGTGATTTGAACATGTTTATATAGTTGTAGAATAGTTATAATCTTTTATGAAGAGTTTCAATCAAAAGTTGTGTCCGTATCTCTTGGATTGAGGGACATTCCTCTTTATGAACAATCGCAACTCTTCAGAAAACTAGCTGTTATGTTCAGGTCGGTCGACCAAGAAAACTGGCCGGTCAGCTGAGGTTTAAAACGATATACAAAATAATGTATGTAACGACCCGTAAATTTCGACAATTAAATTGTTAATTAAATAGGATCTTGTAATTTAATTTTTTGTAGAAAACAAACTTAAGAAAAAAGGAAAAAAATGAAGATGACCAATTAGTATTGGAATGAACGCTAAACTAAAATATAGCAACGGTATTTAAAAACTTGATTATTAGTAATTTGAATAAAAATCTAATGATTGAAATAGTGAAAGATTTATACCTTTGTGTAAATTGAAAAATAATAATAAAGGGAATTTATTATGTAAATTAAGAAAAGATTGGAATAAATGATGATTCCATGCATACTTATAAAAAGTTATTATGAGTTGCATGTTGAAATGGTTGGTTGAGTTGAAATTATGAAAAGGGTAATTAAAGACAAGAATTTGATTTTGCCTAAGTATCAATATATTGATAAAATATAACTGAATAGAAATTTTAATTTGCTCAATCCTTTTTATTTACTATTAGAAGATGTTAATTAATTTAACGGTGAAAATTTGAAAATAAATTCAAATTGTATGTTAGATAATAAATTGCAATAATTAAAGTTAGTAATAAATGGAAAACAGAATACCAATTTATTTATAAAGTGGATATAAGGGAATGTAACAAATTTGAATAAGGAATGCTAATTGTGCATTAAGTGAAGGAATGGAGCATAGATGGAATAATTAAAAGGGATTTAGAATTTTTAATTTGTATATATGCATTAATGAATGAATATAGAAATATATTACAAATAAAATAGGAAGTAAGTGAAGATATGCATTAATGAATGAATATAGAAATATATTACAAATAAAATAGGAAGTGAGATATATGCATTAATGAATGAATATAGAAATATATTACAAATAAAATAGGAAGTAAGTGAAGATATGCATTAGTGAATGAATATAGAAATATATTACAAATAAAATAGGAAGTAAGTGAAGATATGCATTAATGAATGAATATAGAAATATATTACAAATAAAATAGGAAGTGAGTGAAGATATGCATTAATGAATGAATATAGAAATATATTACAAATAAAATAGGAAGTGAGTGAAGATATGCATTAATGAATGAATATAGAAATATATTGCAATAAAATAGGAAGTAAGTGAAGATATGCATTAATTAATGAGTATAGAAATATATTTCAATAAAATAGAAATAAGTGAGAATCGATTGAAATATAAAATGATATTGGGTATTACAAGTATGAGTTTAGAAAATAATTACAAGATATAAGTGAAATAAGATGCATAGAAAAGTTGGTTAATTGTTAAGTGATGAATGATGTAATAAAGGAATGAAATCCAGATAAATTAACCTAATTGGGACCTTAATTAATGATTTTAAAAAAAAGATGACTGACTAATAGAATAACTTATAATTTAAGGAAATCAAGTAGTACGTTAATTTGAAATAAGTTTATAAATTCATTTATGGAATGGAATATAATTCAATGCTAAATGTCAATTTATTTAATAGTAAGATCGTAAATCAATAAACGAAGTTATGAAGATTTCAAATTTTATTTATAACAATTTATGGGAAATCAATTACAATTAATTGACTTGAATTGTGCAGTTAGCGTAGACTTTGTTTGTAATTGAAGGAGGTTAATTTTATAAGATAAAATTTTGCTAATTCTATATAAAATAGGACCACCGGTTGATTTATATTATAGAAAGAAAGATGTATAAATTTAATTAAAGTATCAAAATTCAACAATTGTAATTATTGCAAATTAAAATGGAATTTGAGGATAATAAGGTGAAACCATGAACAAATGTTAGTGCATCCTTATTATTGGTAAAAGATGAGAATATAAAAGTTTGAAAATCAAAAAAGTAGGGTTTTGAAAATTTAATTTATAATTTCTAAATATAAGGAAGTGGAGAAATTAACACTGCAATGGATAGACTTATCAGCTTTTAATTTACATCTAAATTTGTTTAGATCAATTTGGAAATGAATAAAATTGTGGATATATTTTGAAACGTAAATGAAACGTCTAGATTACATTTGTAAATACGTTTAAAATAAAATGTAAATGATAAGGAATTTATTTATTTCCTAAATCCGTAACGTGTGTAATTAATATTATTTATCTTTTGGGACCACCTCCGTTTGCACGTTAAAATTCGTGCACACCTATTCTTTTGCGATCTATCTATAAATAGGCGGTGAAACCCTAGCCTCCATCTTCATTCCTCTGTATAGTCTCTTCTTCAACTTCTTCTCTTCTTCAATGGCAACAGACAATTTCTAGATCCACTTTCAATCCAAATAAAAGTCAAAATTCAAACTCCTCTAAAAATTCCAGAAAAATTATATGTTGGAGTTCTCAGAATACGCAATCTACTGGTGGTGTTCGTTTTCTGTTTTGGGTTCGGTCTGGAAACATATTCGCGTGCTCCTGTAGCCAAAGCGCGTGGAAGACGATAGTGACGTGGCGAGTATTCAATTAAGGTTTGTTTTGTTTTATAATTTATTTTGATTTTCAAATCGTTTAAATCGCATAACTTTTTCATACGACCTCGGATTCACGCGAAACTTTGTTTGTTAGGATCGTAATTAAATTCCGGACAGTTTGGAACTGGTTTGGACCAATTCAGAGACCGTCGAATTTTTGAGTTTAAATTGAATCTAAATTCGATTTAAATTCAAAAGGTGAGTGTTTTAACCCACTCACAACTTCTAAAATATTTTATGTTTGTTAAATTGATTTTTAGATATGAGTAGAAATTTATATATGATTTGTTTGGCATGTTTTATTCATCTTCTCAGTTAATTCGCATTTTTATTTATTTAACTGTTTATTATTTTAATTATTGCATATAAATTTACAGTTAGAATTTATTTTGCATATAAACTGCTAGTTAACAGCTATTAAATTTATTATTGAATATAAACTGTTATTTATTACCTGTATAATTTATGTGCTCTATATCGATGACTGTTTAAATTAGACGATGATTGCAAATAATGGTTGATGATTGATATTTGGATGAATGGATGCTATATTTATATTGTATAAACTGCAAGTCATCATGCATTTTCATTTCATTCGGGATTGCGGTTTGAAATGATATACAACAGCATTTTTTATATTTTAAATTACGGATTGAAATGATAAACATCCGTATCACTTGACCATAGGATAGAAAATTTTATACAGGCACCGCGGTAAATATATAAAATTATTTTTAATGTTTTACTATGGTTTTGTAAAGCTATACATATATATATGGTTTATGCGTTTTGATTTGATCATTAATAAAAGCTATATATATATAGAAATTTTCCGGTTTTAGGCTTTGCATAAAAATTGATTTGAAGTATAAACCGAAGTTTGATTTTAAGATCAAATACGATTAAGCATTTAATTTAAATTTAATTTCTGGTAGTTCTATTGACTTAAATGAGAATAAAATTGGAAGTTGAATATTAAGTTAAATTGGAATTTAAATAAAAGTTAAATTTTTAAAGGATATGATTTATAACTTGTTTTTGTGTAAAGTGATTTAAATAAGTATCAGGTTGTTTTAAAGGAATATATCAAGTTAAATAAATTGAATTTTTTTTTCAGTTATGTGAAGTTAAAGGTTTACTTAAATTATATTGAATTCAATAAGTAAACATTTCAAGTCTAAATAATAAGTAATTGGATTTGATACATATGGGTTTGTCAAATAAGTTTGTTTTGAAATGGTGAAATATTTAAAGCTTTTAACCATAATAATTGAAATGGTATTGGGAAGTTAAATCGATATTTAGAATTGATTTGTGAAATCTAAAGAAGCTATTTTGTTTTATAAAAGTAGTTAAATATTTAACCATTTAAGAGATGGAAATTTGTTTCAAAGCTATGTTTTTCAAGGTAGTATAAGTTGGAAATATTATATTCAAGAGTTTTGATTTCTAAATATTTTACTTTGGAAACCCTATGATTTTGGAAATAATATATATTGGAAAATAAAATGATATCGTATTGATTTGGGGTTTTAAGAATAAAAATGATATCGTTTTTATATGGGTTTTAAATGGATATTTTATTTTGGTTTTAAAAGTACAATTATTTTTAAATGACCGCGGTGTTATAATAACGATTGGTTGGCAAAGAGACCGGGATCGGATATGGACATACTCTCTGTCGATACCGAAAACCACTTTGACTAACCGTGTACGCGGTGGAGATTCCAGAATGAAGTAGGTTGGTGGAGGCGTTTCCTGCAAGGTAAATACGTGGACCCGACTCCTGTGAGTTGGCATAAGGTGGCTAAAACATGAGCGATTCTCGGGCCAATGAGGTCATTCCTCTGATCGGACACTCCTCTTCGATATTATACTTCGACTTTGGATTGATTCAGTGGCCACCTTTACTTTGATTTTTTTTAAGGGAGTTTGTTTCGAGGTGGGCGGTAGCTGCGGCTACGCGTTTCCATCAGCCCGAAAAGATGCATTTGAATTTGTTTGTTTGCAGGCTTCCAGATGAAGAATGCAGACTTGATCTTGTTGACTCAGATTTTACTTGCATGCATTCTTGGGAATGTTACAAGTTTGAAAAACAAGGGGTTACAGACTTGTTCATTTCCAGAAAACAAGAATATACAGTAACCAATTTTTCCAAATTTAAAGAAAAATGCAGATCTGAACATTGTTTGAATATGCAGATCTGATTCTTGAGCATGCATTTGTACATGCAAATTTGTACAAAGATTTGAATATGCAGATTTGTTTTTGAGGAGGGTATGCTTTTAGGCTTTTGGACATACAGATTTGCTTTTTAATTTGAGGATATGCAGATAGCATTACCTAATTGTGCCGTGTCACCTATCCTATCGCGCCTTGTACAAGTTTGGATTTCTCCCGTAGCCCGTGTGGTATCCTCTGGTGGCTTCCCGATCAGGAGGGACTATGATATTGGATGGACTACTGGGATTATTACGTGTTAAGGGGAATATTGGGTCACTCCTTAACGCTATTTAAAAGTATGTTTATTTTACAATTAGACACTATTATAATAGCGCAATATACTATATAGTAAATAGTTTAACGGATCCTTAAGAGATGTAAATCCCGAGCATCTCTTGAGTTACTGTACTCATATTTATTTTGTTAATTTAACTCACATAAAATCTTTTAGTTCTGACTCGAGTGTTTTGTCTTTTCAAATTCGCTCGGGTCAGTCCGAGCGTTTCAGGATTGAAGTTTTAGCTCTGGAGGACGAAGACGAAGATTCGTATTACTATTATTTATATTATTGTACCACACTCACACTGTTCCGCTGCATTGTTATTGGTATGTGTAACTCTGATATGTAGTATATAAATGTTTTGTAAACAGATTTATAAACTATATATTTTATTATTATATTTTATCCTTCCGCTGCGAGATTCTGTTTCTTTTATTTCTTTCCCGTTTTTCTTATCTACCCCATAACAATCCGCCCTTCCGTACGGTTTGAATCGGCACGTGTGTCTGTTTAAACTGTGCGAAAAGGCGGGACGTTACAGTTGGTATCAGAGCTTTGGTTTAGCGATAAACCTTAGCTTTTGTGGGGTTTGACTCTTTGTTAATAGGGTGGTAATACCTATGGGAGTCGCTGAGTGTATATATATGAGAGAGCGTACTTGTTAGTGTTATAAAAAGGTTTTAATATTGTGTTAATCTGTTCCGTTTTGTATTTATAAATTCTGGTTGATGCATGGGATGCTGTGACATCAATAGGGGTTTCTAAACACTAAATAGGATAGACCGACATAATATCTGTTTTAATATAGGTGAATGAAATAATTTTTCCTATTATATTTTCTATATATAAAATAAAAATTTCAATATATATCTATATTTGGCTGCAATAGATTGGTTGTTAGGTGATAAAGTGTATAATTAATAATATAAGTTAGATTGGAAAATAAGATTGATGAAATTTGGAAATTTAGAACCTAAGTTCCGGGGTTTTGAAATTTCTTTCGAATAAATTTTGGAATATAATAATATTATTTATAAGTATTTTCTGATATAAATATTTCAATATAATTCGGAAAAATTGTTTTAAAGAAGATTTTGGAAAAAATAAGTTTGTACTTTCCTCCCTGTTGCTGGAAAATAATTTCGGTGATGAGTGCATGCATCATCGGCTTTCATTTTCGAGTTTCGAAGTGGGAAGGCCACTGTAGAAATTTACTGCAGAATTGTTTAAGAAATTTTTTATTGTTTTAATTATAATTGGATATATATATATATATATATATATATGTTAAGAATAGATATCTATCTATTATTTTAAATGATTTAAAAATTAAACCCGGTATTTGGTTCTTAAGTTCCAGTTAATTAATAGTTCAATTAAGTGTAGAAATTGGAACCTTTAATTAAAGTAAAAATTTAATACAATAGGAAGATAAGTAATGTAAATAAACGATTGTAAACATTATTAAATGAATTAATGAACTTCTTTATTTATAAGAATTGATGTATAAAGTTGCAAATTTAGTGTAGTTAAATTGTTACCATTATTAAATATAATAGAAATGTAAGCATTAAATAAATGAATGAAATTAAAAGTAAGTTGAAATTGTAATTTATAAAACGAATATATATAATTATTGAACCATTAATTAATTAAAGGAATTGAGAAGAAACTTGTATAATTTTCACCTACATTCTTAAAGCATATATATAACTTACCATATAATAAAAGTTGCAATGTTAGTAAGAAAATGTAAGGGAAAATCTTATAAGTGAAGCTTGAGGTAATAAAGGTATTCAATGAATTTGCTGTTACAAAATGAGAATTAAATGTATAAACTTAAGTTAAAATGGAAATTTTAAGTATTATAAATAGATGATTATAAACTTAAGTAAATAAAACGGAATGCAAATATAATGAATATTGTAATAAATGAAAAATGAAAATTGTAAGTAATGAAGGAATCACTCAATAAATGAAAGAAAAGAAATTAAACAACTAAAGCATGAAATAAATGTATAATAAGTTAATTTGGTTGTTGGTTTGAATTGTTATTGTTTGACTTATGGTTGGTTGGGTAAGAGAATTTGAAGTTGTTGGATGAATAAATAATCTATCGTTGTTCCATCTAAGACTGTTGAGTAAAGGATGCACTTGATAGTTATTTTCATTCCATACAATTTCAAGTTTTGAACCCGAACAACTATTTGTTTGTTGGATTAAATGATTGCTTTGTCTTGTGTATGTATGCTGTTTGTAAAGTTGATGGTTGTTGTATTGATTGGTTGATTAATGGTTGAAACCGCTTAAATATTTCACTTTATATAAATTTGTATATTTTAGCTAAATTAACTAATTTTGTAAATTTAATTTTTTATAAATATAATATTTAAATATGATATTGATTTCGAAATTCTTCTTTTCCCTTCTTTCCCTTTTCGGGGATGAAAAGTTTTGAGTGGGGGAGAGTGTAACGACCCATAAATTTCGACAATTAAATTGTTAATTAAATAGAATCTTGTAATTTAATTTTTTGTAGAAAAAAAAATTTAAGAAAAAAAGAAAAAAATGAAGATGATCAATTAGTATTGGAATGAACGCTAAATTAAAATATAGCAACGGTATTTAAAAACCTGATTATTAGTAATTTGAACAAATATCTAATGATTGAAATAGTGAAAGATTTATACCTTTGTGTAAATTGAAAAATAATAATAAAGGGAATTTATTATGTAAATTAAGAAAAGATTGGAATAAATGATGATTCCATGCATACTTATAAAAAGTTATTATGAGTTGCATGTTGAAATGGTTGATTGAGTTGAAATTATGAAAAGGGTAATTAAAGACAAGAATTTGATTTTGCCTAAGTATCAATATATTGATAAAATATAACTGAATAGAAATTTTAATTTGCTCAATCCTTTTTATTTACTATTAGAAGATGTTAATTAATTTAACGGTAAAAATTTTAAAAAAAATTCAAATTGTATGTTAGATAATAAATTGCAATAATTAAAGTTAGTAATAAATGGAAAACGGAATACCAATTTATTTATGAAGTGGATATAAGGGAATGTAACAAATTTGAATAAGGAATGCTAATTGTGCATTAAGTGAAGGAATGGAGCATAGATGGAATAATTAAAAGGGATTTAGAATTTTTAATTTGTATATATGCATTAATGAATGAATATAGAAATATATTACAAATAAAATAGGAAGTAAGTGAAGATATGCATTAATGAATGAATATAGAAATATATTACAAATAAAATAGGAAGTAAGTGAAGATATGCATTAATGAATGAATATAGAAATATATTACAAATAAAATAGGAAGTGAGATATATGCATTAATGAACGAATATAGAAATATATTACAAATAAAATAAGAAGTGAGATATATGCAATAATGAATGAATATAGAAATATATTACAAATAAAATAGGAAGTAAGTGAAGATATGCATTAACGAATGAATATAGAAATATATTACAAATAAAATAGGAAGTAAGCGAAGATATGCATTAATGAATGAATATAGAAGATATGCATTAATGAATGAATATAGAAATATATTACAAATAAAATAGGAAGTGAGTGAAGATATGCATTAATGAATGAATATAGAAATATATTACAAATAAAATAGGAAGTGAGTGAAGATATGCATTAATGAATGAAGATAGAAATATATTGCAATAAAATAGGAAGTAAGTGAAGATATGCATTAATGAATGAGTATAGAAATATAATTCAATAAAATAGGAATAAGTGAGAATTGATTGAAATATAAAATGATATTGGGTATTACAAGTATGAGTTTAGAAAATAATTACAAGATATAAGTGAAATAAGATGCATAGAAAAGTTGGTTAATTGTTAAGTGATGAATGATGTAATAAAGGAATGAAATCCAGATAAATTAACCTAATTGGGACCTTAATTAATGATTTTAAAAAAAAGATGACTGACTAATAGAATAACTTATAATCTAAGGAAATCAAGTAGTACGTTAATTTGAAATAAATATATAAATTCATTTATGGAATGGAATATATTCAATGCTAAATGTCAATTTATTTAATAGTAAGATTGTAATCAATAAACGAAGTTATGAAGATTTCAAATTTTATTTATAACAATTTATGGGAAATCAATTACAATTAATTGACTTGAATTGTGCAGTTAGCGTAGACTTTGTTTGTAATTGAAGGAGGTTAATTTTATAAGATAAAATTTTGCTAATTCTATATAAAATAGGACCACCGGTTGATTTATATTATAGAAAGCAAGATGTATAAATTTAATTAAAGTATCAAAATTCAACAATTGTAATTATTGCAAATTAAAATGGAATTTGAGGATAATAAGGTGAAACCATGAACAAATGTTAGTGCATCCTTATTATTGGTAAAAGATGAGAATATAAAAGTTTGAAAATCAAAAAAGTAGGGTTTTGAAAATTTAATTTATAATTTCTAAATATAAGGAAGTGGAGAAATTAACACTGCAATGGATAGACTTATCAGCTTTTAATTTACATCTAAATTTGTTTAGATCAATTTGGAAATGAATAAAATTGTGGATATATTTTGAAACGTAAATGAAACGTCTAGATTACATTTGTAAATACGTTTAAAATAAAATGTAAATGATAAGGAATTTATTTATTTCCTAAATCCGTAACGTGTGTAATTAATATTATTTATCTTTTGGGACCACCTCCGTTTGCACGTTAAAATTCGTGCACACCTATTCTTTTGCGATCTATCTATAAATAGGCGGTGAAACCCTAGCCTCTATCTTCATTCCTCTGTATAGTCTCTTCTTCAACTTCTTCTCTTCTTCAATGGCAACAGACAATTTCTAGATCCAGTTTCAATCCAAATAAAAGTCAAAATTCAAACTCCTCTAAAAATTCCAGAAAAATTATATGTTGGAGTTCTCAGAATACGCAATCTACTGGTGGTGTTCGTTTTCCGTTTTGGGTTCGGTCTGGAAACATATTCACATGCTCCTGTAGCCAAAGTGCGTGGAAGACGATAGTGACGTGGCGAGTATTTAATTAAGGTTTGTTTTGTTTTATAATTTATTTTGATTTGCAAATCGTTTAAATCGCATAACTTTTTCATACGACCTCAGATTCACGCGAAACTTTTTTTGTTAGGATCGTAATTAAATTCCGGACAGTCTGGAACTAGTTTGGACCAATTCGGAAACCGTCGAATTTTTGAGTTTAAATTGAATTTAAATTTGATTTAAATTCAAAAGGTGAGTGTTTTAACCCACTCACAACTTCTAAAATGTTTTATGTTTGTTAAATTGATTTTTAGATATGAGTAGAAATTTATATATGATTTGTTTGGCATGTTTTATTCATCTTCTCAGTTAATTAGCATTTTTATTTATTTAACTGTTTATTATTTTAATTATTGCATATAAATTTACAGTTAGAATTTATTTTGCATATAAACTGCTAGTTAACAGTTATTAAATTTATTATTGAATATAAACTGTTATTTATTACCTGTATAATATATATGCTCTATATCGATGACTGTTTAAATTAGACGATGATTGCAAATAATGGTTGATGATTGATGTTTGGATGAATGGATGCTATATTTATATTGTATAAACTGCAAGTCATCATGCATTTTCATTTCATTCGGGATTGCGGTTTGAAATGATATACAACCGCATTTTTTTTATTTTAAATTGCGGATTGAAATGATAAACATCCGTATCACTTGACCATAGGATAGAAAATTTTATACAGGCACCGCGGTAAATATATAAAATTATTTTTAATGTTTTACTATGGTTTTGTAAAGCTATACATATATATATGGTTTATGGGTTTTGATTTGATCATTAATAAAAGCTATATATATATATATAGAAATTTTCCGGTTTTAGGCTTTGTATAAAAATTGATTTGAAGTATAAACCGAAGTTTGATTTTAAGATCAAATACGATTAAGCATTTAATTTAAATTTAATTTCTGGTAGTTCTATTGACTTAAATGAGAATAAAATTGGAAGTTGAATATTAAGTTAAATCGGAATTTAAATAAAAGTTAAATTTTTAAAGGATATGATTTATAACTTGTTTTTGTGTAAAGTGATTTAAATAAGTATCAGGTTGTTTTAAAGGAATATATCAAGTTAAATAAATTGAATTTTTTTTCAGTTATGTGAAGTTAAAGGTTTACTTAAATTATATTGAATTCAATAAGTAAACAATTCAAGTCTAAATAATAAGTAATTGGATTTGATACGTATGGGTTTGTCAAATAAGTTTGTTTTGGAAATGGTGAAATATTTAAAGCTTTTAACCATAAGATTTGAAATGGTATTGGGAAGTTAAATCGATATTTAGAATTGATTTGTGAAATCTAAAGAAGCCATTTTGTTTTATAAAAGTAGTTAAATATTTAACCATTTAAGAGATGGAAATTTGTTTCAAAGCTATGTTTTACAAGGTAGTATAAGTTGGAAATATTATATTCAAGAGTTTTGATTTCTAAATATTTTACTTTGGAAACCCTATGATTTTGGAAATAATATATATTGGAAAATAAAATGATATCGTATTGATTTGGGGTTTAAGAATAAAAATGATATCGTTTTTATATGGGTTTTAAATGGATATTTTATTTTGGTTTTAAAAGTATAATTATTTTTAAATGACCGCGGTGTTAATAATAACAATTGGTTGGCAAAGAGACCGGGATCGGATATGGACATACTCTCCGTCGATACCAAAAACCACTTTTACTAACCGTGTACACGGTAGAGATTCCAGAATGAAGTAGGTTGGTGGAGGCGTTTCCTGCAAGGTAAATACGTGGACCCGACTCCCGTGAGTTGGCATAAGGTGGCTAAAACAGGAGCGATTCTCGTGCCAATGAGGTCATACCTCTGATCGGACACTCCTCTTCGATATTATACTTTGACTTTGGATTGATTCAGTGGCCACCTTTACTTTGATTTTTTTTGGGGGAATTTGTTTCGAGGTGGGCGGTAGCTGCGGCTACGCGTTTCCATCAGCCCGGATAGCAATTGGTATATCTACCCTGGCATTGCCTAGTTGTGCCGTGTCACCTACCCTATCGTGCCTTGTACGAGTTTGGATTTCTCCCGTAGCCCGTGTGATATCCTCTGGTGGCTTCCCGATCAGGAGAGACTATGATATTGGATGGACTACTGGGACTATTACGTGTTAATGGGAATATTGGGTCACTCCTTAACGCTATTTAAAAGTATGTTTATTTTACAATTAGACACTATTATAATAGCGCAATATACTATATAGTAAATAGTTTAACGGATCCTTAAGAGATGTAAATCCCGAGCATCTCTTGAGTTACTGTACTCATATTTATTTTGTTAATTTAACTCACATAAGATCTTTTAGTTCCGACTCGAGTGTTTTGTCTTTTCAAATTCGCTCGGGTCAGTCCGAGCGTTTCAGGATTGAAGTTTTAGCTCTGGAGGACGAAGACGAAGATTCGTATTACTACTATTTATATTATTGTACCACACTCACACTGTTCCGCTACATTGTTATTGGTATGTGTAACTCTGACATGTAGTATATAAATGTTTTGTAAACAGATTTATAAACTATATATTTTATTATTATATTTTATCCTTCTGCTGCGAGATTCTGTTTCTTTTATTTCTTTCTCGTTTTTCTTATCTACCCCATAACAATCCGCCCTTCCCTATGGTTTGAATCGGCACGTGTGTCTGTTTAAACCGTGTGAAAAGGCGGGACGTTACAATGTATATTTGTGCACTTGACACAGAGTCGGTCGACCGAGGTTTCTGGTCGGTCAGCCGACCTGTTGTCAATTGCACAGTACACACTAATTTATGTATAACTTAATATAAATCAATTTGTGTATGTGTGTGACTACTTGAGGAATGATTTTAACAACATTCTAAGACTCAATACATTAAAATATTCATACTAATCTCTGGATTGTAGTCTTGTCTCCTTTGTAGTGCATAATATACACTTATTCTCTTTTTGTCGCTTTTGTATAGTATTCTCGTCGTATGATCTCTGAAGCTTGTGTCATGAATCAAAACTCATGAATCAACATTCTCCCCCTTTTTTATTGATGACAATACTTATGTGACGAAGTAGTATATATATTCTCCCCCTGAATATATGACGACTTTTCTGACTTTTCTGCAAAAAATTGTTAGCTTTCATATATTTCTCCCCCTTTGTCATCGACAAAAAGAAATACTTATTAGATGTATAAAAAATATGGAACATGTAACACAACATAAAAATCGAGTTTTAAATAGTACATACTCAAAGCAAATAGGAATATTAATGATGTTTACTTAGCACACAACATCTAAAAACAGAATACTAGAAATTATAAGGTAGCAAGTTGTAAAACAACATGATCACTCCTCATCATCATCGGAATCCCAAAATTCTGGACGGATATTTTCTTCCGGAGGAGCATGTTCCTTACCACGTCTTTGAGCGTCAGAAGTGCGAGTTCCTGATGTACCGGAACTTGTATTCTCCGAAGTGGAAAAAGAGAAGTTTGGCGCTGGCCTTTTTCCGGGAGCAACATAAGAGGCACCGGCTTCGGAAGTACATGATAAGGCATCCCATAAATTCACGCAGAAGCCCTTGATTTTCTTCAAACGACCATCAATTTTTCGTACCCGGGCATCCAAGGCTAGTTGATTTTGAGCCAATATATCAATGGCCGCGTCTGTACTAATTCCGGGAGTTGGTCTTTGAATTGAATGTTGGCGTGTTAGACGTTCCGTAACATGAGTTGATGGTTGAGGTGTAGAAAAGCTACGGTGTAGTTGTTCTCGATGAGTAGTACTCCATTGGTTAAATGGTATAAATCCAGGAGGTGCATCGGGCAATTTCATTAGTTTTATGGCCCTTGAATCAAAAGAACGAACTTTGGAAGTTTCGGATTCCGGAGCATGTGGGACGAAGCTATTGATCAATCTCATTATGTATTCTCCATAATAAATATGAAGCATCTTTCCTTGATTAAAAGAGAGAAACTCATCCATGAGTAATTGTGCTCAACCGACTTGTGTATTCAAACAAATAGCATATAAAGCTTTAAAATTTTCAGGATATACTAAGTGGTAGGAGCCGCCTCTTGGTATAATGGATTTCATCATGAAACGATGAAAAAGTCTAGCTCTAGGTCTAAGTGATGATGTTTGTCTAAAATCCGTAGCATCATCTTCGAAAAATAAATGGCTTATGTGATCACGACTTGATATATTACAATCTCCATCGTATAATGAGATTCCACCCGGTCTAGCATCTAAAATGTGGTTAATTCGATCAATGGAAAGGAAAATTGAGGTGCCACATACCGATGTCCAAGCAAAATTTTCAGTGTTTCTAGGAGGGTTGACAAGATTTAGGTTAGCAAGGAACAATTTGACCATAATGTGGTTAATTTTCAAATTATTCTTTCTATGGTTTAGAAAAGTATCGAGCCCACTTTTAATTGCGACATTTTTAATACGGTAGGAAGCAAAATCAGGATAACTTACAAATGATTCTTCAAAGATTTTGGCATCTTGAAGTTGTATCCATCTTTGAAGTGCTACGTCATTGACAAGTCATGAGGCGATTTGAGTATCTATGGTAGTTGATGAAGATGAGCCACCGGTAGTCTTTGATTTCTTCTTTGGAGCCATTGTTTTTGAAGAAAAGAAAAAAATTTGAGAAAACTTTAATGGGGGCTAGGGTAAAAACTGAAATTGGAAAAGCAAGAGTGAAGAGGTAAGTTGAAAAGGTGAAAGGACGGGTTACTAATATGAGGTAAAAAGGAAAAGCAACAAGCTGTCTATACGTTCGGTCGACCGAAATTACTGGATCGGTCAGCTGAGATTTAAAACCGTATACAAAACAATGTATATCTATGCACTTAACACAGAGTCGGTCGACCGAGGTTTCTGGTCGGTCAGCCGACCTGTTGTCAATTGCACAGTACACACTAATTTATGTATAACTTAATATAAATCAATTTGTGCATGTGTGTGACTACTTGACGAATGATTTTAACAATATTCTAAGACTCAATACATTAAAATATTCATACTAATCTCTGGATTGTAGTCTTGTCTCCTTTGTAGTGCATAATATACACTTATTCTCTTTTTGTCGCTTTCGTATAGTATTCTCGTCGTATGATCTCTGGAGCTTGTGTCATGAATCAAAACTCATGAATCAACACCTATCACATATTATTCAACAAAACACATTTCACTACATATGCCACTAAATTTAACATTTTTGAGGGATTCAGTTGGATCCCTTCAACCTGTTTCTTGCATCCACAGATGTTAGCACAACATAAAAATATCAATTCCGCTTTGAGATGGAATATCGCAGTATATAGGATCATCCGCTATTATACGGGGCGCATAGAGTCTCATCCACTATATATATGCGGGAATATCAATCACTCCAATACACACACACACTCTAATATATATAATATCACATTCAACTGATAAAAATGCATCAATTTAACAAATCAATCATTTATCAATTTTAACTATTTAAAATTGATACCGGCAGTTCAAAATTGAGTGAGATTAACTCACCTTGATTTTTACGTTGTCAGACGTTCCAATTTTAAATTAAATCCAACGGCGTTCGATTTAACCAAATTTTTTTGCTCATTCCAATCGATTCCACAACTGCTCCAGCATATAGTGCTCGTTACTGCGATTCCACTGCCACTTGTTTCGTCCATTCCAATCTCGTATGACAAAGGTACGAAATTTTATAATTATACGATTTATAATATAAACATATCTATTTAGTTTTTATTAAATAAATCATAGATATGAACTGTTCATTCCTGCCTCCAAAATCATGGCCGCTCATCTACTCTTATTCCCCACTCACGTTCCCATGCCGATGAAACCCAATGCCGCCGCAAAAAACCTAACCACCGCTCCGCAATGGATCGTCGAGGCTAAGATTAGGAGCTACCACCTTGAAGCATGATGTCGACTCCACCATCGGCCAGATCCACGTGGAGCTCGACGCTCTCCTCCCTTCAAAATTTGTGAATGAACGGCGGCACTTTCGGCTTTGATTTCTCCTTCCTCGTCGCTCGAAACACGATCACCACCGTTGATATCGTAGAGCTCGGAATGCTCTACGACTTCCTAGCTGGAAGATTCTCCTAAAAATCGATGGATGGGGAGATCAATCAAGGGGAAAGATAGAGGTTTCCGACCATTAAAATGAGAACGGTGGCCACAAATAGTTATTAGGGTTTCACTGTAGAACCGTATATATATATACATATACGTTTTATTATTTTAATATTATTTTCAATTTTAACATACTTTTTCATATGAACTCCAAACGAAACATGCCGCCTGGCGTTTTGTAATTTTTACCCCTATTTTGAACATGATGGAATATTTTTCGGGGCCTAATTCGATCGTATGTTAAAGATAGCTTTTTGAATCGAATTAAAATATTAAAATTTCAATATTTATTTCAACGCGTTTCTCTCCCGTACGACCAAATGGTAATTCCAAACGCTATAAAATTTGAATCTGATAATAATACACTATTACGGATCTAATGAAATTGATTTCATCAAATTTCGAGATTGTGCCCCAGAAGGCTATTCTAACTCGTCGATTAAATAAAGCGATTCTCCAAATCGTCGAAATCATTTTTAAATTTTAAATTTTAAAACTTATTAACTCATTGATAAGCCAAATAGAATTTATATCCATATTAGAAATCATTTTGATTTATATTAAATCAAAATTAGATTATTTACGCTATTACCATGTATTAAATTTCACTATTAAATTAATACATAAACTTCCAATTCCTTACTTATCGACTTTTAGCCGCATTCAAAAATCCAATATTACAATTCTAATCCAAATAGAATTTAAATCAACTTTAGAAACCATTTTCTACTCCCATTTAACTCCAAATTCCCATATTTGCCTCATTTCAGATATTAAATTTACATTTACCCTAATATAATTTATCACTATATTTGAAATGTTAAACCATTTAATCGATTCTTCTGTATTCAAAATCAATTATAATTCAAATTCAACATTTAAAATAAATTAAATGTTCAAAATTAATGACCGAAATTCCGAGTTGTTACAACTATACACGTCAAATTTCAAATTCAGATATTGAAAAAAGGGTATAAATGATGTGTCAGTGTTAGTATAAAGTTACATTCACATTCGATCACCCTTAACAAGCCGTATTCTCCAAAATAGCAGACGACATTACTTGTAATATTCTTTTCTAAACTGGGCATAGTGGTGGGGTTGTTACAGTTGGTATCAGAGTAGTGTTCTGAACATTGTAGAATATAAATTGATTTAGAGTTCAGATCTTGACATAGATGATCTAGAAATCTTATCCCTTGGGTGTGTAGTATTCAGTAATTTTTATTAACCATTAGGGACAGGGATATAAATTGACTATTAGGCAATCAATTAGGTCGTATATTAAGATTTCTTAAGTATGAAAATATTATTATGTAATATTTGGGTTGGTTTTAATTTAGAATTTGGAGATATTTTGAAATTTTGAAAAAATTAAATAAATGAGTTTAAAACCTAATTGGTTTTGAAATAATCAGAGTTGCACAACAGAATTTTAGAAATTAAATTGTTCAGCTGATGGCGACTATTTAGTTTTAATTGATAAATATTTTGAATGTCACTTTTGTTAAGAAGTGGTATTTATAGTACAGTATAAAAATTAGACCTCAGATGGCTTAAAAGTCAAATTGTGGTATCCTGATCTAAATATAGATCAGAGTTGCATAGCGGGAGCTAATGGACTGTTTTCGCTGAACATCTTAAACAATTATAAATAAATATGTTTGATTGGTTGATGGATGCTTTCTTATTTTGAAATTGAATTTAATTGTTGGAATTAATATTGTGCAAGAATCATTTGAAAAAAATTGTAACCTACTCGATATTAATTATAATACTTTGCGATATCTTCCTTTGTGTGGCTACCGCAAAGGAAATTGAAAACTTTGTTTTGTATAAAATAGAATATTAAACTATTGGTGCCATCAATCAAATGTTAAGATGTATTATGGAATCGTTATCTATTCAGAATTATTTTATTTGAAATCTTGAGACATATATAAAGGATTCTAAAAAATAGGTAAGCATCTGTTTACATTAAAATTGTGATAAAAGATATACATATGAATAATAATTGATTATGTTTATTTTAAGTAAGCAATAAATTAATAAATGTGTAAATTACTAAAATACATATGTATATCATATGGAAATTTATTTTTGTGCTAAATTGCCCATTGAGTGCTTTAGGAATTCTGATCGATGCGTCTGATCAACGTTATTGATAAGAATTTTCTAAACACTAAGACGAGACAGTCGGACACAGTAAAATGAGTTGTAATAAATAAAAGTTTGAAAATAAATTAATATGGGATTGAGTATTGATTTTCATTTTAGGTGCCATCGACCTTAGTCATTATTGAGATCAGTGGCGAGACAGTTTTGATCACTTAGTCAACTCGACAGACAATTGATGAAGCCATTCACTATAAATAAATGGCGAGGCAATGCCATTGTATTATTTGATATTTGTGAAATTGAATATGGTTATGCTTTTAATAGTTATAGGAATCTAAGTAATGATATCATATGGTAATTTTGGTAAGTAGAGCAAATAATTCTAATTAAGGAGATACCTTAATTAGACACACACACACACACACACACACACACACATATCATGTGATGCATTGATTAATAAAACGATGTATTCAAAATAAGAAAATGCATTGTTTAGAAATCTAAAATATTGATCAAAAAAGATATTTTAGTAAAGAGTTATAATTGAGGATTATGAAAACTTAGTTTGGACACATAGTTATTTGATTGATAAGTGCAAGAAATAATAAATGCATAAGGAAACTAGAAAATATTATTTAAATGGGAGGACAATTTAAAAATCAATGTGTTTTTACAAAGTTATATTGAATTAATAATTATTAATTGTTAGTAGAAGAGACTAACTATCTCAATTAAAAATGTGTTTTCATTAAAAACTTGTTTGTGCGATTTGTGAAAATGTTTTATTGAAGAACGTGATTTGTGAAAGTTGATTGTATGAAGTAAGTTGTAAATTTTGGAGTATTTAGCTTTCCAAAAAGTAGGTTACGTAACAAATAAATTAGTATAAAGATTTTTCTAGAAATATATAGTTTGGATTTAAAAATGGTTTGAGAGTGGTAACTTTAATTTGATTTTAGTGCTGAAAATTTAGTTGGAAAAGTGTTGTACTAAAACAGCGATAACTTAAGATTTATAATTCCAAATGAGTTCACTCTTTTTGTAAATGAAAGTGCTTTCAGTAAGCTATAAATTTAGTTTACCACTTTGGAAATTTTTTCATTTTGTTCAATCTAAAGTGGGTCTGAAAATGAATGGACATCTCTGTCCTATTAGAAATTTCTGAGATTGAAGCTGAAAGTAAATTGAGCATAACTTTCAAACCATAAATCCGATTTTGATGATCTTTAAACTGCCAGAAAGCTTAGACAGACTAGAACAACTTTCATTTGATATGCTTTGTTAGATTTCGTGATTTACTATAATGAAACCTGAATTTTTACTGTTGTCCTGAGATTACATTTTTGAATGTAATGTTTCTTATATTCATAAATGCAATCCAATATGATTTTTAAGTTAATTACAGGTGCACGAGGATAATTGGACTTTATTTTGCACATAAGCATGTATAAAATTAAGCAATCTCACTTAAAAATGCTAACAATTAAGGTATGTTTTCGGATTAAATTTAGAAGTGATAAATATTGATAAATATTGTGTTTTCGACCTTATGGTCATGTATATTATGTAAATCATATTTGTGAAATTGTAAACGGCTCTCCATACAAAGAAGACTCCGCTAAATTTTTCAAAATACTTTGACACTTAGAAAATATTTTTGGTAATAGGCAAGAGTAGAAACTTTTAGGAACTGTTATTTGATTAGTTTTGTGTGGTTATGAATTTTCACTCACCGTATTTGAAATGATTGTCGTTGTTTGGCATGATATGACTTTTTACTGACAAGGTGAATATATTTCATAATTATAATAAATTAGAAATACTAATTAGCAATAGTTAGTAGTAAGTGCAACTTGGAAATGAATTTTTGAGAGAGAAAAAATACTCCTAGTGTATTTTCTCATAACACATAAGTTAAAAGAGTATTTCTTGTGTTTAATTTTTTTTTGTACTTGGTTGTTACTAAGATTTTGTTAATAGTGTAGCTAAGTAATAACTTGTTAAGATTTCTATATTAGTCAATTGTGAGGATGTAATTTTATTAAGTGGGGACTTCCGTAACAATCTGATTTTTAACCACCTTGATTAGCAATTATTAATTAAGTAAACTGAATTTAAATTGAGTTTAAATTGAGAAATACAGTTAGTAATGAATATTTTTGTAAATTTGAGAGTGCGATCTTTTTAAAGATTAATGTGGAAAATTTTGAAGTCTTTTAACTTATTTATAAATGTAATTTTTTTCCCTAATATTTGTTCTTAGTGAAAATAATCTATCCGATATTCCAACTTATTTTGAATTGTTTTAATTTTAAAGTGTTTTAACTTATTTTGAAGTGCATACCTTGAGGATTATACGTAATCATTCTGTCTACTCCCTAAATCCTGCTAAAGAAGGTCTACCTTGTACGGAACTTAGTCGGAAATTTTCTACATTTGTAAAGGACTGCCTCGTTAGGCCTATAATACATATATTCTACTTGGTCTATCCCTTTTCTTATTGTGGCTATAACCCCACGCAACCACCCCTCAACTAATCGAAAGACCCCTAAAAAGCTAAGTAGCTGTGCCTTATTGCAAACAATCTACACATCCAATTGGCTACGCCCCCATCCAATGTCTTGATAGTGAAAGAACCATTGAGCTGTTAGTTTAACTCTAGTCTTTCCCAAACTCATTTCTTAGTTTTGATGTTGGCTCGATATCCACATGCGACTATCCTTTTGAGTCATGCCCATTAAAACCTACTTGCAAATCAAGTACGGTGACATATGAATATCCTACTCCAAACATCAACCCCTTTTGACTGCCTACAATTGTCCTGCCATGCGAAAAGCAGTCAAGGCATAATCTTTTCATGGAACACCTACAAACCTGCCTCCGGAGGACTTCTCCGTTATGCCTACCCTAGAGGGGGCCATCCTAGAGTACCCTCACGTCCCGTTAAACCTTGTACTTCCTCTTGCCTAAAATACCTAAATTGGACATGATGCTGAAATCTACGACGAACTGCTTCATTAGACTCTTCATCCTTTGGGCTGCTTCAAACGCATCTTACCATTTTATTAGACCCTACATCTAATCTTTTATTATGCGTTCAGTTTACTTTTCTTATTCTGTTGGCTATTTATTTACCCTAATCCGCATAAGCTTGTCCTTGCCTCACCTAACTATTATGAGACCATCAGTTCCTAGCCGAAAGGAAATGCTATTGGTATGGGCCATTACTATTATCTTGCTTATTAACTTAATCCGAGATCTTAGTTTGTTAAAATAAGCCTCTTCTGTTATTTCTGCTCTATTTGCCTATTAACTTAATTTAAGTCTTAAAATAAACATTTTTTGTTCTTTCTACTTAATTATAAATTATGTTATAATTTTACTTGCAATTGGCACTACTATATTCTTTTATAATCTATATATTATAAATATAATTACAAACATCTCTTTTCTATTCTAGCCTGTCTTCTTTTATTATGATATTGAATTCTCTTACTATATGACAATCTTGGCTTGGGACTACGTCCGACTGTCACAAATTTACTTATCATAATAATTGCTTTGCCTTTATTCTATTATTTACGCAGTAATTGCAGATCTAGTTATATTTCTTTTAATTACTTCTAGTCTTTTCTAATAATTAACTTGATTTCTTCTTTACTTCCTATAATTCTTTACTTTATTTTCTTTTATTCTAGGAAGTAGTTCTATTCTATTTGGTTGGTTATAATAACTATGCTAAAATTCCATTTCCATGTTTTAATACTAAACAATGCTATAAAGAATAATCCGTAACTATAAGATATTTCTTTTATTATTTATTTTACTTTTTGGGTAGTGCAAAATATAGCAGTTTCTCTATTTTACACTAATTCCCTTTTTCTTTCTTTTATTCTTGCAATTACGTTTATCGTTATCTTTTAAATATTAAACTATGGAAATGTATTCTCGTTTCTAAACCAATCAATTAATCTATCACTTACTTTCAAATCAAGTTATTAGATTTTTCCTTTTAATTTATTTTTCCCCATTTTAGCATAATTTACTGCAAAATTTTATTTTGCTCTTTTTATTTTAGCTTTCTTATTTTATATCTAATTTTTTAAATCTAGTATTCTTTTATTTTAGTCCGTATTTGCAAATTCTTCTTTTTATTATTTTATTCGCATAAAATGGAACAAAATGTAGCTAATATTTATTGGCTAAATTTCAACTTTTAAAAGATGTAACTAACTGTGAATTTCTTACTTTTAGGCTTATGCCTTTCTCTAACTGTCAAGCCTAATATTATTTATATTAATTGGATTATTATTTCCCTTTTTTCCATATAAATAATAATTAAATATAAGCTCTCTTATACAATTTATAGTTTCAGCATAACTAACTAACATAATTAATTATTGAAATAAATACTGAATAAAATTATTTAACGGGAATCTAACGTTAATACATCACAAACATAAAAGATATATAATTTAAACCCACTCACCTAGAAAGAAAACACTCTAAGTTCCAGATCTGATTTTTAACCCTGTTCTATTATCCATAGCCTCTCTATTGCAACCCTATTTGGATCCACAAATTGGAATTTATATGGATTTAGAAATCCGGATCTAATTGAAGAATAAATAAATAAATTAGAGAACCAGATCTGAGAATTTTACCTCATTCGGACGACTTTATTTGAACATCTATATTTAAGACCTATAATTTCTATCTCAAACTTATAAATCAGAAGGTGTAAATCTAAAATAGCTAATTTCTGAAGAATTGGAGGAGAAAGAAGAATGACAAGGCTTCCGCATCCATTTAGAAAAATATTAGTTTGAAGGCCAGCCTTGCCTCTTTAGTTATAGAGAGTCAAAAAAGTATCGTCTGTCCGCTTAAAACGATGCAAATTAGGCTGTTCAAAAGAGTGCAGAATGAGCATGCCTCATTTTTTTTAAACGTTTTATTTATTATAAACGTTTAACGTTTCCTATTAGTTCCAGTTAACTCCCATTAATTCTCTGATTTAATGCTCCTTATAACGCATGTCTATTTTGGATTTTAAACGTGCCTTAGTTGTTTTATTAAATGTTATTTATAAACGTCACAAATTATGAACGTTTAACCTTTTTTTTATGCTGCTTGTTTATTCTAATTAATCACCATCAATTGCTTGATTAATCTCCCAATATAGAACCTGTCTACTTTGAATTTCACATGTCACCAATTAATGTAAATTAATTTCCTCTAATAACTGATTTGATTACATTGCCCGCTAATGCTAATTAATTCTCTTTAATTACTAATATCAATTAATTTCTTAATGATGACAATGTTAATTAATTACCTTTATGACGCGCGTCTATTTTACAATTCAAATGCGCATTATTTCTGGAATTTCATATGCATATATATTTATTTATAACAAATATATTTACTTACATTTACATGTATAATTATTTCTCGATACAAAACTTCGAACTTCAATAACTTTTTCATACGAACTACGTTCGAGACATATTATATACGTAAATTGATCAGAAAATTGCCATGAACACAATGGAATAAGTTTCAAGGCTAAATTCCGATAATTCCAAAAATGCTTATTTTCACTGTCATAGTTATTTGATTATTCGATTATATAAAAATATGGGGTGTTACATTCTCCCACCCTTTAGGAAACTTCATCCTCGAAATTTGGCAAGGGTAAAACTATGTAATTCCTCGCATTAATTACATCCATTTTGTATACATCAAAATTTTCAACCATTCGTGTCATTGTGCAAAGTGCAGTACATCATAATATATATGCATGTACAATAATTTCTAAGTGGTACCTCCTATATGAATGCTTTTCTTTTAGAAATTCCTTTTAAAATGCAATGTCCAGCAATTTTAAAGGTTTATTTATGTATTTAATTGAATTTTGGTGAAATTTTAAATAGTAATATTTCGAAATAAAAATTTAATATTTGAAATACGTCTATCAAAACATAGCAAATGATAAATTTTCATCTAATAATATGCAAGTTTATTTTATTGTGTAATTTTATTTCAATTTAAATCAGTTAATAATTGATGATAATAGATATTTTCGAAACCTTAATATTTTTATACAATAAATTTGTAAATTATCTTCTGAGTAAGGCGTCATATTTCGTTTCCTAAATTTGGACTACTATTGCTCCGTTTATCTTATTTCTGGTATATTTGCAGCATTTTCGGTACCAATTATCGACTTTTGATAGGATGATCGTACCACTATTATCTGTATATCTTTTTGATCGTCTCGTTGTGCTAATCTCTGCGGTGTATTTATTTCCGTATTTTGAGGTTCGGTATGCGACGGAAATAATAAAACTGTGCGTTGCATCAGTACCAAAATTACGACTTTTAACTTACCTTGCCTTTTCAAAATTCAAATGTGCCGCGCAAACAAAAATTTATTGCTTTTATTATTCAACTCAATCCGAGGGTGGCCAATGCCATCCCATAACCGGTTCGGAAATCAAAACATACAAAATTTGTATAGGTTCACATTTTTTTCATTTTTCCTTTAATAATTCTAGAAACCAACGTGGACGTTTCATTTTTTCTTTCGTTGGTTTCAATATAATTGATGTGCAAGTAAATGTGCATATTTTTACCACCATATTTAATCTATTTATATTAAATAAATGATTATATTGGATATTTTAACTTGTTTTAATCAAAATCCATATTAATTCCAAATTGTCACATATCCATCTTCATATAGGGGCAAAACGGTCATTTGTGTGCATATATTTCTTGGAGAAAAATTAATTAGAAATTTCCATACTATTTTGTAGAAATTTGATTTCAATTACAAGTTGTTTCATGAAGAAGATATGCATCCACAAAAAAGAACACAAAGGAATGAAGATGAAAATAATTCAAAGTGAAGATCATGGAGGATCCTACCTACCCACCACCTTAATGTACAAATTAGAGGCTAATGCACATATTTATGGAACTAATGGCTTTATGTATACTTAAATGGGGATTATGACATGCTAATGATTACTTGGTGGCCACACTACCTCAAGGGCATTTTAGGCATTCCCTAAATATATGAATTAGGGTTTCATACATATATAAATACCCATATGTTTCATTTGATCTCTTCCTCTTAGTTAGTCTCTCTTTAGTTAGTTTTAGGCTCAAAATAAAACCAAGCTCTCTTCTTTCTTTCATGGCTACTTAGTCATTTCCATTTCATGTATTTTTTCTTTTTTTATGCAACTTAAATACATGTTCTTTTCCTTTTCATGCTTATTTACTTTCATATTGTAGTGTAGATTTATTTTTCATGCAAGTAGAATAGTTTTTTATTTACTTTGCTCTCCTTTTCTTTTTCTTTTTCTTTCATGTTGCAAGCTATATTTGTTGTTTTGAGAACAAATATGAGAGGCCAATCCCTTCAATTTAGGGGTAATGAAGCCCCTAATCATATAGCTTCAACCTTTTGATAATTATAGCTCTTTTTTTGTGCTTAATGACAATGCTTGGAGTGGTTTAATTTGTCTTTTTTGTTTTGAATTTGATAGCCTATAATGTTGACACCAAATAGGCCATGCTTAAACAATCACTAACATAAATGCCTCTTCATCGAAATATGATTATGGCATTAAAAAGTGATTTGAAATTCAAATTTGATGCTCTATATTTATAATTAATAGTTAATAGGCCATACTTAAAATAGATGTCATTTTCAACTTTGTTGTCATTTTCATGAAATTTATTAAGTGGTTTAAAGGTTGTGTTATACTTTGATGGCTTATGTTGAGCTAATTAATAGCACAAATGAGCCCTACTTACGATAAACACATCATTTAAACTCACTTATGACTCAAAAAAGAGATCATAATTTCATTAGTCATTGAATTATATGATATAGAGAGTGGATTTATCTCTAAATTGTCATTTAACTCTCATATTTTTATCTATTTTTTTTGCTAGTTTTTGTTAGTTTCTTACATTTCTAGCTAATCACGCTCTTCGACTTTGGTTTAATTTGATTGAATAGAATTTTAAAATCATCAATTCCCTGCGGATTGACCCGTATTCGCCGCGTGCTACATTCGTACACTGTGCGCTTGCGGTTATTTTTATTATAAAATTCGTTTGGCTATTTTCTAGTTTATAGACATTTAGCCGTCCGAACAAGTTTTTGGCGCCATTACCGAGGAATTGCTTTCATTTAATTTTCTATTCTTTGGATTATTTTTCTTTGTTTGATTTTTGTGTATTTTATTTTGCGTGTTTGTTTGTAATAAAAAAAATTTGTGTGTTTGTTTTTTACATTTGTTTGTGTGCATGTTATTGTAGCCTATCTATTTTCATTTGCATTTCCATATTAAAAAAAGAGCATATACAATTTCAAAAAGAAAAAAAATTCCATTGCATTTTCAAATACATTTTCAACTTTTAATTTACAATTACATTCTTCGTTTTCTTCTTTGGGTTTACACTGTGCATACATTGCTTTTCACTGTTTCATTGCTGTGATTGCTGTGCTTACTACTTCTGTGCACTTCAAACTGTGCACTGCCTTCAAGTCCTCCCTCTCCCCTGTCATCACTGTCCTGCCACCATTACATCCAATTCCCGTTATAAACAACCACAAATCTGTCAACAAGACAACCCTACATTCATATAACTGCTATTCACAAAAACCACTACACTTCCATCAAATTCCCTTCCATCACAACTACAACCCACGGCAGCATCCTCCACTATTCTAAACCACACTTCTACCATACAACATCAATATAACTGCAGTTCACAATCATCATGTTGCCCCTGCCTTCCAGACCACATCATCACACTCTACCTTCAGCTACAACCACCTTTCCCTGCTTCTGCTCCTCAACTACCAACTACAGACACCAAACACAACTATGTCATCAACCCAATACTGCTATACATTGCTGCCTCTCCCTTGCCCCTTTGCTACCCACCAGAACCATTTTTCTGTCAGTTCCATCACATACAATCCACCATTCAACTACTCTATGCACATATAAAAACACCTCAATTCCCTTATTCACACACCATTCATCAAACAAAGCTGTTGCTCTTCCAAATAAACTACTGCAACAAAACAAATTCTAAAAAGTCGCAACTACATAAGCTTCAACCGAACCATGCATTCACATCTTAACAGTCCATTGCCTCAACTTCAAACGACTCCACAAACATTCACTTCAATCTTCAAAACAGTCCATCCACTTCAATTCGTAGCAAACGACTCCATCGTGCTTTCCTCAAGTTCAACAACCACCAATCACCCCCTGCGACATCAGACTCCAACAGCCTACAACATCCAATACCAAAACTCCCATCAATACCCATCATCCATTCAAAAAAAAAGAAAAAAGAAAAAGAAAATACATACCAAATCATCTCTGTATGAATTCCACACTATAACTTCCTGACCACCCACTTCTCCGACCATACATCCTACAACTGATCATCATTGCCCCACTGCTAACAACACCATCTGAATTGTCTACATTTTGATCGGCATTCCCTTACTATACATCAGTTATAGTACTACCAGACAGACATCACCAAAAAATAAAATAAAATAAACCCAACCTCTTAACCCTCTTCCTACCACAATTGAGCAACTCCGCAGTCGAAGTCGGCACCGTCTCCAGTTACCGCTGCAAGTACTCTCAATCGCCACAAACAAAACCTCTTCAGCCACCGCAATTGCAATTCGAACTGCGACTATTTTCGTGAATTGAGCTTCGTGAATTTGATTTTGTGAATTAAGTGTGTGAATTTTGTGAATTGATTTTGTGGTTTCTGTGTTAATCGAAATTGTTAATTGACTTTGTGAATTTCAGTGGGTTTTGTGAAGAGAATTACATTGTGATTTTGAACTGTGGATATTTTGGGCCGGTGAATTATCTTGTGTGGGCCGGGCCCTGATTTAGTTTTTATTTTTTTATTTTTTTTAAAGAGTGTTTTAGGTTAATTTTGCTTTCTTTTAGTTTTTTTACTAGTTGTTTTAGTTTCTTGATTAGTTTAGTTTTTTCCTTTTTTTAAAAAAATAAGGAAAAAAAGAAGAAAGAAAGTTGCTTTGTTTTTGTTGATTTGTGGTTTTTCTTTTGGTTCCAGTTTTGTGTAACTTTTCAAAAAACAAGAAAAAAAACAAAAAAATATATTGTACATATCTTGTTTTTATTTTCAGGTTGCCAAAGCAGATTGGAAGAGCTGCTTGCTTCGCTTTGCCGCCAAAAATAAATTGCTAGTTTGCTTATAATTTTTTTTGCTGCTTTCATCTCTAGTTTTATTTGAATTGCATTGTTGTTTGCTTGTGTTTTGTAAAAAATTCAAAAAAAAAAAACAAAAAAAAATCATTCATAATTTCATTGTTAATACATGTTTAATTTCTGCTTTGCATTTCATCCTAAAATTTTGATTAATAATAGCGGTTAGACATCGGTAACACTTAATTGTATATTGATAATTTATCTTCCTTGAACAATTTAATTTCTTGGTGTCTAGGGTACGACATAGCAATAATCAGTTATAAATATTACGGTGATTCATAAATATAATACTTAATTGTTTCTCAGAAGGTACTTAAACCTTCAGCTGCATTGCTACGGTGATTCGTGGTGCACCGATAAATCCTGTCCGTTATCTACCTGAGAACTATCTTGTTTATTTAAGATAAAGTATGATTATACAATTTTGGATTAACTTAGGATAAATCATTTATAATTAACCTTGCATTCATTTAGTTGCATTAGTTCATGCATATTTTTAAAAAAACAAAAAAAACTCAAAATCCAAAACTAAAAAAATTGTAAATATTCCTTTTCTTTTGAAATTTTTACATCCTTCTTCTTTGAAATATCAAAAATCCAAAAAAATTTTAAAAAAACCAAAATTAAAAAAATAAATTATAAAACCTTTTCAAAAACAAAGATTTTTTTTTGAAAAACCAAAAAAAAAAAAAACCAATTTCCCTTTTGAAAAATAAATTCTGTTTGTAAGTATATTTCCTTTATAAAAAAACCAAAAAAAAATCTTAAAAATGTCCGAGTTTCCTTTTCCTTACTCACTTGAAATTTACAATAGTTGTGAAAATCAATATAATCCATATGATTTCACTCCAAATTTGTATGGATATTTTAACAACAACTATTTTGTAAATAATTCGAATTTCGAACAACAAAGTTTTCAAAACAACGAACAACCCTCGAATCTCGAAAAAAGCATTTCATCTTTACTTGAACTCTCTACACAACAAAATCAAAGTATAAATGAATTATGTAATTCATATTTGTATAATGACTCGAGTTAAGGATTTCAAAACTTGAATTCAATTCAAAATTCAAACGAGTACGATTATAACCCATGCCAATTCAATTTCGAACTCCAAAATGTATTTCAAACTCAATGTGAAAAATGGAAACAACTTTTCAAACGAATTTGGCAATGTGAATAATCTTGACTACGATACGAGTGAAATTTTTTGTTCTCAACAAATCCAAATCGAAAATTCTCAAGTTAGTAACTATAAATTGGATTTTGTTGAGCAAATGAACGAAATTTATGATGATCACACGAATTCGTTGTCTGAAACATATATGAAACAACGTGACAAACAAAATCAAATTCCAACATGTGACGAGTCAAGTGATAATCCATCTTTTACCACAATTGACGATTTTCAAACACCAACTTTTGAAACTGAAAATAACAATCTTAATGAAGTTGTTGAAAACACGGTAATTGAGTTGGATTTCAATTCTTTCAAGGGTGAGAAACTCGATTTAAATTTCGATCTTTCTTTTTTTGAAAATTTGAATACAACAACTTTGGATTTGGAAATGAATATATGCGATGAAGTTGTTGATAATCCAACAAAGGAAGATGAATTTAACGAACACGAGTTTTATGGAATTTACGAAAATGAGTCATTAAAATTTGATGGGGAAGATTTCGATCACCATTTGACTTTGAAATCAATAATTTGGAAGAAGTTTTCAATGATAAACTTGAAATTCAATTTAGTGAAAATAAATGTAAATTTCAATCAATTGTTTTATCAACCCCAAAAATCATTGAAAACAAAACAACTCATTCAATTTTTAATAAAGCAAAATTCGTTTTTTCAAATCGACGATCAACTTCGAATTTTCTACAATTTTCTTTTTCGAGCTTAAGCTATGTCTCGCATACTTGATGAGACAAATGAATCATTTTTTAGAAGATCGGTTCATTTACTCTTTAACAACATACTTTCTGATGTCTTGTAAATAACCATCTTTTCATTTTCATTTAAATAGAAGTATAAATGGATTGACTGTGGGGACACAGTCAAAATCAAGTGTGGGGAGACTCATCTTCATTTTTTTTATGGTTTATTTTTGCTTTAAAATGTCAAAAAAAAATTTTAAAAAAAAATCCCAAAAATAAATTTTCTTTTGGTTTATTTTTAAAAGAAACACTATAAGATAAATATATGGTTTTGGTTTATTAAATTGAAATTTTTGAAAATTTATTTGTCTTAACAAAAATAAAAATGAAGTTTGATTACAAATAATAATGGTTTAACTAGTATATAGGAAGATTCATACGCGTTAATTATGAAGTACACCCTAATTTAAAATCTTTGTTTTAAAAAGTGGTTGATTTAAAGTAAAGGATATAACATTTTTTTTGTCTTTTAAGTTAAATGATGCTAAGATGATTTTGCAAAACTCTCTCTCTCTTAAAAAAAATAACATCCAAAGTATTCACTCTCATTTAGAAGTCCTCACGGTTATGCATGGGTGAATTACTTGGAATATTTGATTATGTGCTTTCATACTCATTTAAAAGTCCTCATGGTTATGCATGTATGTAACACATGTAAAAAAAAAGGAAAAAAACAGACTTAATAAAAACCACTTATGGTCGATAGGTGTATGCACGAAAGTGTGTGCAATCGTCATGCTCTGTACTCCCCTCACATAAGCCCGAAAGGCAGTGCATGGGTGGTATATCTGGCCTCAGTTTACCTGAGCTAGGTGTGTAATTTTTCTTGCAAATAATGAGAGAGTAAGCAATTGAAATCCTAGCGCTATTTTACTTAGTTGATTTGATTTGTTATTGAAAATAAATGAAAATACCACTTTGATAAACTTTGATAGTCAAATAAGGATCCATTTCATAGTAACACTACGTAATCAACCGAAATAATGAGTTAAACTATAGTCTATTTGCTTTGATAATTTGATTTTTATTGGAAATTTTGACAAGTAAAATGACTTAAATTCTCGAGATAATAACCAAAGCCTATATTTAACTTATTTGTGTCGATTTAAAAATAAATCCTTCATTTGTAAATATTTCAAAAACTTGCATTCATCTCTTTGCATATAAATCTTGCATTTTGTAAATATTTTCATCCTGCATTTGGATTTTGTGGGTAGTATCCGCTGAAAACCCTTACGAGACAACACTCGTCCTACTGGGGACACCCAGAGGTTTAACGGCTTGTTGCATACGCTCAACGCAATCGTGCTCCCTACGAAAATAGATTTATCTTAGTTTTTCTTTATTCGAGGACGAATAAAATGATAAGTGTGGGGGTATTTGATATGCACGTAAATGTGCATATTTTTACCACCATATTTAATCTATTTATATTAAATAAATGATCATATTGGGTATTTTAACTTGTTTTAACCAAAATCCAAATTAATTCCAAATTATCACATATCCATCTTCATATAGGGGCAAAACGGTCATTTGTGTGCATATATTTCTTGGAGAAAAATTAGTTAGAAATTTCCATACTATTTTGTAGGAATTTGATTTCAATTACAAGTTGTTTCATGGAGAAGATATGCATGCACAAAAAAGAACACAAAGGAATGAAGTTGGAAATAATTCAAAGTGAAGATCATGGAGGACCCCATCTACCCACCACCTTAATGTACAAATTAGAGGCTAATGCACATGCTTATGAAATTAATGGCTCCATGAATACTTAAATGAGGATTATGACATGCTAATGATTACTTGGTGGCCACATTACCTCAAGGGCATTTGGGCTTTCCCTAAATACATGAATTAGGGTTTCATACATGTATAAATACCCATATGTTTCATGTGATCTCTTCCTCTTAATTAGTCTCTCTTTAGTTAGTTTTAGGCTCAAAATAAAACCAAGCTCTCTTCTTTCTTCATGGCTACTTAGTCATTTCTATTTCATGTATTTTTTTTTCTTTTTTTTATGCAACTTCAATACATGTTCTTTTCCTTTTCATGCTTATTTATTTCCATGTTGTAGTGTAGATTTATTTTTCATGCAAGTAGAATAGTTTTTTCTTTACTTTGCTCTCGTTTTCTTTTTCTTTTTCTTTCATGTTGCAAGCTATATTTGTTGTTTTGATAACAAATATGAGAGGCCAATCCCTTCAATTTAGAGGTAATGAAGCCTCTAATCATATAGCTTCAACCTTTCAATAATTATAGCTCTCTTTTTGTGCTTAATGACAATGCTTGAAGTGGTTTAATTTTTCGTTTTTGTTTTGAATTTGATAGCCTATATTGTTGACACCAAATATGCTATGCTTAAACAATCACTAACTCAAATGCCTCTTCATCAAAATATGATTATGGCATTAAAAAGTGATTTGAAATTCAAATTTGATGGTCTATATTTCTAATTAATAGTTAATAGGCCATACTTAAAATAAATTTCATTTTCAACTTTGTTGTCATCTTAATGAAATTTATTAAGTGGTTTAAAGGTTGTGTTATAGTTTGATGACTTATGTTGAGCTAATTAATAGCACAAATGAGCCATACTTATGATAAACACATCATTTAAACTCACTTATGACCAAAAAAGAGATTATAATTTCATTAATCATTGAATTATATGATCTAGAGAGTGGATTTATCTCTAAATTGTCATTTAACTCTCATATTTTTATCTATTTTTATTTTGCTAGCTTTTGTTAGTTTCTTACATTTCTAGCTAATCACACTCTTCAACTTTCGTTTAATTTGATTGAATAGAATTTTAAAATCATCAATTCCCTACGGATCGACCCGTATTTGCCTCGTGCTACATTCGTACACCGTGCGCTTGCGGTTATTTTTATTATAAAATTCATTCGGCTATTTTCTAGTTCATAGATATTTAGCCGTCCAACAACAATGCACCGGTTGCTCTTATTTCTTTGTTCCCTTTTCCTTTTGCATTCATCCTCTTCCATTATTTTTTTTCTCCTCATCTACCCATCTCCATGGCCTCACGCAAACCCTCCCCTCTCAGCCTTCACCACATATTACCCCATCATCATGCCATACGTCAGAACCTTCCCCCTACCGCCTATCACCTCCGCAAGCAGCTACCTCCATACCTGCGACCTCAACTTTAGTTTCCTACCAGGCCTGCTCCTCTTATCCTTCATAGAACCACGCTTAAAACCGAGCTACTTGCATGCCTCCTCTATAAGTTTATATTTTCATATATTTCATATTAGGCAGTCAATATAAGATTATATATATATATATATGAATCTATTATATCTCGGTTTATATTTATTATATTTAGTTATATTTGTGGGCTGTTTGTTAGTAAATGATATATATATATATATATATATATTGTATGCTGTAGGCTTATATACATTTACTAGTATAAAATATGCCTTGGCTTTTGCTGTGCAAAAGTATGGGTATATAGATACATATATTTGTTATGTTTATAAATTACATATGTATATTACAGTATTTTCTATTATCTGTATATATCAATTATATTACATGTGTTAGTAAGTCATATAAGGCCAATGAGCGCACATATGCATATACTTATACCTTATATGTGTTAGAGTATATATATTTGTCAGATATAAAATATAGTCATATTATCTTTCTAGACAAATAATATGTATAAGTCATGTAGTATTTTATATAATTGTTTGTTAAATTTTTTCTTTTAACTGAATATATAAAATATATATTGTTCTTTATATTTTTATGCTTAAACTAGTTTTTTTTATACGCATATATATAAAATCTAATACGAGTTTTAATGGATAAGTTATATTGTAAGTTGGGTTTTGTTTTATGGTCCTCATGACTAGCTGTAGTTGTTATTTAGAGCACATTTAAAAAGGGATGTTAGTTTATATATATAATATAAAGATTTTGGGTATATATGTTTATGTTCAGGTCTGTAGTGTATATATTATCGTCGTATAGTTTTAAAAAGTATGTTAAACAATATTAGTTTTTAAAGTATGGTATGAGCATAAAGTTTATATGTATGTACTTTACAGTTTCAATATGTGTGTTTTAAAACGTTTCTCTTATTCAAATCGTTGGTTTACTTTGTATATTAAAAAGCTTGTTGCACTATCTTGTTTGAATATAAATTTACGTTAGTTATATTATGATATTTTCGATTGTCATTTTTAATTTTAATATATATATATATATATATATATAATGATTTTGACAAAGTTATTTATATAAGGTTGTAGTTATAATATGTTAGTCTACATAATCGGTTCGTTTATATGTATGTATGTGTGTGTATATATATATATATATTATATGTGTTAGTTTATATAGATCAGTTTATATATGTGTCTAATACAAAACATTGGTATTATTTACATATGGGTTTTGTTTAATATTTAACTTGAAATGGAATACCAGTTTTAATAAGAAATAAGAATGTTATATTTTCAGTTTATATCAAAACTGATTTGGATTTGTCCTCGTTAATTTCTGTCATCAGCTCTATCCGTCGAATTCGTGCCAATTTTGCTTTGCTTCAAAAGCCATGCTTGCATTTCGTAACTCAATTTCATTGTCTTTTCTTCTCTAGTCTTGAAAGGTAAGCAATCACTCACGATTAACATTCTTGTATTTATTAAATTTGATTTCAATTGAAATGACAATTGAAATATGCTACTGTAGTTATTTAAACTATTATATATGCTATCATTTGTAACTGTTCACCTGTGGGATATGACACCACATCCTGTTGTTTATATTATATTGTTATTGATGATATATGCCTGTTATTATTATTATCATATCCGTTATCACTTTGCAAGTTCCCTGTTAGTATAGAATTCCCTATGGGTTGAAATGATACATACCCAAACGATCTATAGAATAGGGGAAAATTGTTATGGGTTGAAATTATAAACCCAAACGATTTTCATTGAATTGAATTTGGGATTGCTAGTTGAAATGATATATACCCGTATATATTTAAATTTTGGATTGCAATGATAAATATCCTATCACTTGACCATATGATAGAAAGTACTACATATTGACACCGTTGGTCTATATATAAGTATTTTGAAATAATTTCTATGGTTTTGGAAAAAAAATATGGTTTTAATAAATATTATTCTTAAAATATTATATATAAATGTTATTTTATTAATAGATTTAATAATAATACTTAATTTAATTAAGATTGATTTAAGTAATATATAATATGTTTAAGTATTTACTAAAATTTATACTTCAAAAATAGATTTTTGTAATAATTTGAACAAGTAAGGTTGGAAAGATAAATTTGAATTTATTTGAAATTGTATTTAATTAAGAATTTAGTTAAATTAAATTGATTTGAAACTTATTGAATTTGAGATTTAAGATATGATTTTATAACTTGATTTTGATTTAAGTAATTTAATGAATATTTCACGTTTAAATAAATTGAAGGAAATATTTAGTAAAATGCAGTTTAAGGTTATTTAAATGATATTGGATTTATTAAGTGAATATTTCAAGACTAAATAATAATGAAGTTAAATCAAGGTCTATATGAAACTTTTAAATTTAGTTTTGAAAATGTTGAATATTTAAAGCTTTGAAATATATTAAAATTTAAATGTTTATTTTGTGGTTCAAATCTGTATTTGAAATCAATATAATTTGAATTTATTTATTTATAAACCGAATTGAATTGAAATTGATAAATTGAGATTGAATTAAATTTGAATTTGGAATTCGAGTTGACTTGAATCGATTTGTGAGATTTGAGGAAATTATAAATATTGTACTTTATAAATTATTTAATATATATATATATACTGTTTTAATATAAAAATATTTTTAGTATAAACTATTTTAATATAAACTATTTAAATATAAACTAATTTATTTTATAAACTAATTTATTTTATATACCATTATTAAACTGTTTAAGTGGTGGAAGTCATGATTTCAAAGTTATGGTTTTCTAAAGGATTATGATTTCAAAGTGTTTTGGGTTTCAAAAGTGTTTTAACTTTGAAAGTGCTATAATTTGGAAATAGATATATTTGAAATGGAAATGACATTTTGGTTTTGAAGTATAAATTATTTTGAAATGACCACGGTGTTATAATGACATTTGGGTGTTAATAGCGTATATTTCTACATAGCAGATAGTTCGATGGATCCTTAGAGTATGGGTATCCCTGACATCCTTTAAGTTAATTGTATTTCAGTTGATATTTCCCCTGAGTTGGATTTATTGATATAAGAATGTTAATCCTGACTCGAGTGTTTGTGTTTTACTTTACGCTCGGGTCAGACTGAGTGATATAACATTTAAGACTCAACTTTGGAGTTTGGAGCCTCGCTTGGAGATCCAACTATCGATTCAGGTTTCAGCGTTTTCAGTTGATTTGTTTAGAGATGTCATCAGTCTGTATTTGAGATATTCTGTTGTATTTTATTTCAAACTCTGTTGTTTATATAGTAGCTTCATGAACTACTATTTATCTATTCCGTTGCATTACTTTACATTACTCTGTGTCTGTGATTCTATGATCTATGTATTTACTGTATATGCTGAGTTTTGCCAAATTTAAATTAACAATCTGGTAGTTTGAGCAATTCAAGTCCGACATGTGCAGATGCGAATGGTTGAAAATACCGGTCTGTTACAAGTTGGTATCAGAGCTCTGGTTTTAGGCAAAACTTAGCATATAGAGTAAATTTAATTTCAGAATCACTTTCGTTCGAGCTTGAGTTCTTCCTCTTGGATTCGAATTTCCTTTGAATTTTGGAACATTCCCCTCGGTTCCAAAATCTATCCTTGTCTCTCCCATTCATTCTGAAATCCATCCTTATCTTTTCTATTCGTGTTTTTCTTGATTCGGTAGTACCCCATAGCCCCACTGAATGAATTGTAAAGGGGTGAAACTCCTTTACAACAGGCATTTACTCACCAGAGATTTTATATCCTCGGTTTAGATGCTGCTATCTCTAGAAATCGAATGTCAATTTACCTTGGAATTCCGCATCGGCAATATTCCTGAAGTCACGGCTGACCTGGTTATGGTCGCCCGCGATTTATATAAGTATATCCATCTTCTATTTTGTAATAAAATTATCTCATCTTCGTTCCAGCCTATCTTCGAATCAGAAGTCTGTTTGATTATAGTTCCTCTAATTTGAATCTCTGTCTTTGTTTTGAAATCCATTCTTGAATCATCCCTTGAAAAATCGTGTTTATTTTTATTTTAGAAATTGTTTTATATATCGAAATTATTAATTTGATAAGTATGATTATATTCTATATATAAAAGTGAAAATGTTTTCAATAAGGTTTATATACCTTTTAAAAACGAGAAGTTGAAGTTTCGAAAGGATTTGAAAATTTGAAAATTATATAAGAAATTGATTTATATAAAAATGATTTATAAATGAAGGGTTTTAAATGGAAATTTGAGAGATTGAATTCCAGTATTTTGAAATTGGTTTTAAGATTTTAAAAATATGTAATAATACGATTTGAAATTATTTTTCGAATAAAAAACATTTCATATGACTTCAAATGGGTTCCAATGATTTCAAAGAAATTCAAAAAAAAGTTTTCAAGAAAATAGAAGTCTAGACGTGATGCCCTACCCCGAGACCCACATTAACAAAGAGAATTACTGGGTAATTCTGTCTGCTGATGCGGAGAATAGGGCTGGTTAGGAGCGACCATCTATAATCTTGTCTTAAACATCTATTACATACGCCGATAAATGCTCTATATTTTTTTCTATTTCAAGTGGATCGACATATCCAATAAATGCTTAATACAAAACTATAGGTGGCTAATGGATCTATCAGAACAAAATACAATAATAGAATGCATGTTACATCACATAACAGCAACCATCATATATATAAATACATATACATAGATACATCCCGGTATGATACAAACCGATACACAAAAGTGGTACAGAGATCACACTATATACATCTAATCAAATACATATCAGAGTCAAGCGGAAAGAAATATAAACTACACAAAAGTGCTAGGCTGATATCCAAACAGATGCATCAAAGCTAAGTCCCATAACTGACAACTAACCTGAAACAACTCGGTCTGACCCGTGTACAAAATACACGGGTCAGTCTAGATAAAACAATAGTTAATGAGGATAGAAGATAAAATGAAGCATAAGATACAAGGTGATAATTCTTTTTGAATGAGAAGAGGAAACATAAAGAATACAACTCATGACTTAAGTGAACTAATGTCACTTAAGTATAAAAAGACCTCAAAAGAGGTAAATTCGATAATAATACTCAAACAATATAAACATTCGCCTTATATCATTGGCGACATCCAAAAAATGTCTACATGGTTTCAATGAACCATATCCCCTCAAAAGGAGAAACATCAATACAAACTCTCGCCAAAATGGCAAATATAAAACATTCTCAAATAGGATGATACAAAACTCAAATATAGAAGAATCTCCAAATTCAATTATACCTCATCTCATCAGTATAAATTTATATAATTCTCAATCTCAACTCGCCAAAATAGAAAAACCCAGAAATCCTATAAAATCATGAAATCATCCAAACTCATAACTCAAGGAACTCGATAAGAGTTCAGAACATCTTAAGTAAAATCACCATATATATAACATCTCATATAGCACTAGGCTATCAATGTAATTAAACTTCTTAAAATGGTGAAATCACAATAAAACAGAAAACTCAGAAAACTTGGATTGGCCAAATCCTCAATTGCAATGTCGAAGCAATGCTGCACGTGCTAAACTTAGGCAGCCGAAGCCTCAGACAAGGTCGCTGACACCTCCCAAAGCAGTTTGTCCTCATGACAAGGTCGCTGACACCTCTCCAAAGCAGTTCGTCCTCATGACAAAGTCGCTGACACCTCTCCAAAGCAGTTCATCCTCATGACAAGGTCGCTGATACCTCTCCAAAAGCAGTTCGTCCTCATGACAAGGCCGTTGACACCTTCCAAGCCATTTTGTCAGCTCTAACAAGGTTGCTAACACCTCCCAAAGCAGTTCATCCTCATGACTAGGTCGCTAACACCTCTCAAAGCAGTTCTGTTAGGTAAACATCGTGAATGTGTCATAAACTCATGGATAGGAACCCGAAAAGTATTAACGTGTGTCTCATATCACACGTTCGCACTTAGCGGTTTACTAGCCGCTAGTCGATGCCACACTAGAAACATCATAAAACTCAGAAAATCATGTCTCACATCGTCCCATTGGTGAGTGACAAAGAGACATCATACTCGTCTCATCTCATCGACAAGTATTAAATGGCATCGTAACTTGTCTCATCTCATCGACAAGTGAAACATCGTGATTGTTCCTTACAAACCATAAATCTCAAAATATAAAATCATATACTCAAGACTTGCCTTATATCATTGGCAAGTAAACAAAACATCGTGAAGGTTTTCATCGGCCATACTCCTACATAGGAGATCTCAAACCATAATACTTTCCAAATATTGGCCATCTTAAATAATTCCAATAAAGAGAAATGATAAAACTCAAAATACGCCCTAAAATGGCAAAACATCTCAGAATCAATAATACCAAATAACTTCGATCGTACAAGTCCGGAATCAACCGAAATAGTAAACGCACACGTCCCATACCATGTGTTTTACTAAATCGTTTAATTCTCTTTCTCATACGTTCGAATAGTGTAAGAATATATATTTTATATTTAAAATAGTTTACTAAAGGAAACATGCTTTTAAAACTTTTTTCTCGAAAAGATTAGCAAAAGCAATACTTGAAATTCCTTTACTATATGAAATAAATAGATTTTATATTAGAAAAATAATTTTAAACTGCTACATAATAATAATTTAAACTGTCCATTTATTTCAAAAATCACACCAAAAATGGTTTGGTGAAAACCGCACTCGAAAATAATGAAAAACAAGAAAGATAACACAAGACCAATAACTTGAATTCAATTCGAATTTAACTAAAATCAATTCAAATTCTATTTAAATTTGAATTTCTAATTCTCCAAATATAGGTAGCCTACTAATAGGCATCATAGCTCTCAAAATATCTTAAAAAGAATATCAAAACCGAACGAGAATGAGAGCAAAAATGAGCTAATATAAATCTAAGATTAATGATTGTTATTGCTGTCATTTTGCACTCAAGACAGCAACATACAAATATAATTTCGACCAAGCAAACTTCAAAATTTCAGAAAACTCAAAACATAAAACTTGTAGTACATGATCAAAACTTTCCGGAGCATATAAAATTATTGAATTTGGTTAAGAAATGAAAGAGCTATGATTAATTCCGTTTCAGATTCAAACACAGAGCAAATGTTAGTTTTGCTCTCGGGATAGTAATAGAAACACTCAATTTTGACCCAGATAACTTCAAAATTCTGGAAAACTCAAAAAAATAAACTTGTACCTCTATTTTCATGCTTTCCATAACATTCAAGATTATTAAATTTGGATAATAAACGATAACTTATGGCTAAAACAATTCTTAGTTCCGTGATTGTTGTTGCTATCGACTTGCTCTCGGGACAGCAACAAACAAGTACAATTTCGATCAAGAAAAGATCAAAATTTTAGAAAACTTAAAACATCAAACTTATAGCCCTATTCTCAAGCTTTCCAGTACATTCAACATTATTAAATTTGGATAAGAAACGAGTAACTTATGGCTAAAACAATTCCTAGTTCCGTGATTGTTGTTGCTGTCGATTTGCTCTCGGGATAGCAACAAACAAGTGCAATTTTGATCAAGCAAACATCAGAACTTTAGAAAACTTAAAACATGAAACATGTAGCACTATGCCCAAGCTTACCAAATTATCTAAAATTATTAAATTTCGATTTTAAATGAAAGAGATATGCCTAATTTACTGACATGGATCCGTAAATGAACATGCAACAACCAAAATTGAGATTTCTTACCTTGAAATCTCAATCAAATCTAGAAAATGTGAATTTTGATACTCACCTTGAATTAGAGATGATCCAACCTCAGATTTTTGCTGAAAGAAGCAAGTTTTGAGAAGAAAAAAGCTTCCAATAACCTTCTGATTTCTCCTTTGATTTGATAAAATAGCAATTAAAATTGAAGAAAGATAGGAATTTGGTTTAGATTTGAAAAGAGGAGATTATTCTTTTTCTTTCTATTTGGTTTACTGTAAATGAATTGTGTGCGTACAGGGGAAGGAAGAAGGAAACATTTCTTTCTCTATTCAGGCTTTCTCTATTCAGGCTATGCTAATAAATGGGCTTTGGACCCAAACAAAAGAAAATCAATAGCCTATGTTAATTAATTCATCACTTAAACAAAATATATATACATATGTTACTTAATAAACAACATTTTCCACCATGTTTTAACACAATAAATAATGTAAACATATCTACAAGTTAAAGAAAACATTTTACACTTAATAAAAAGATAATTTATGTTATAAAACAATTTTATTATTAAAAACTCTTATTTTTCATAAATAACCAATTTTACACAAATAAATACATAAGACCCTATTTTTAACTTTAAAAATTCAACAAAACAAAAAAAATCATTTCCTTACTTAGAAAATATTTCCAACTATATCCGAACTTTATTTATAGCCAAAACTCATTTTTTTTAAAAACCAATTTCCACCTTTTTATTTAAATAAACAACCTTTAAAAATCTCACACTTCTTTTTAAAAATTATTAAAAGAAGTAATTGGCAATAGTTAATATAGTTATTGCATTTTCATCAAATAAAGTCATTTTCCACTCATTATTCTTACAAATAAACATGATAAAGTTTTCTAAAACTTTATTCCACATTTTATTTGCAAACTTCATTGTTTATTAAAAATAAACAATTTAAATCTCCAATTTATTTCAATTCACAATATTAAATTATAACTTCCTTATAATTTAATATTAGGTAATTACCAAAACCAGGGCTGTTACAGACTCCTCCCCTTAATAAAATTGCGTCCTCGCAATTTCTAGAGAAGAGTTTGTATTCAACTAATTTATTGTCATTAATCAAAGGAAGACTAAACTAGCTCGAGTCTAAAAGAAATTTTCCCACTCTCAAAATAGGACGACAGAAAACCAAGATAAGACTCACTCGATTAATTCAATGGTTTCCAAAGTGCTAACATCGGGACTCGCAAACCATTGAACTTTTCGAGCAACAAACAAGATTTCGAAGACGTCTCAACTTCGAATGAGAAAACAACAAGTTGCTACACAAGGATCAATCAAATGAGATTGATTTCTCATAAGCTCCTCGAGTAGAGTCGGGATTTAGCACAACTTCAACCCGAAGTCTAATCAACAAGATGGTTATCGATATGTTCTTTCCATATGACACTACGGAAGGAACCCCAACGATGCTAGATAGAAACAATAGAGGCAAGATAGTTCAACAAAAAGTTGGTTTCTTCAAGGGCCACCGGATTCAAACGACCGCATAAATGCACGTCGTTGGGAAATAACATGAGTGTAAGATGAACAAAAGGAATAGACTTTTAAACTCTCTCTAACTAATTAAATATATTTAAAGTTTTCCAACCCATTATCCTCAAGATTTAAAATTATCAATTTTCAACACTTGAAAATTTTCAAAACTTCTTACTTAGGTATTATAAATTCATTACTCTTCATTAGAGTAAATAAAGTTTAAGTTATTTATTCTCTAATTCTTCCATAGGTATACTCTAGTTTGCAACATATTATTTTTCAACTTGTTTCTCAAATTTTCTAAGCGTTGGAAATTTTCAAAAAAATCGGCAGAGCCTCCTTTGTACGGAGGGCCGTATACAATGTTACAAAAGTGATTTATATAATATACATCGACCATTAGGTCGGAAGCACAATATATATCATCATTTAACACTTTAAAATTAATCCGAATACATACCTTCCTTTTTAGCTTTTTTTTAGCAAGTTTGCACAAATTTATATACATTCTTTTTGCTCAAAATATAGCCCAACTATCCTCTTTTCACGTGTGCTCAACTCGAATAGATGATATTAGTTCATGTTCATAAATAAGAAGTGCTACATTTAATTATTAAGGGAAATAGGACAATTTCATTTCAGACCTGCGGTAAAGAAGACATGTTTTGACCAAGTAAACAACAAAATATGAAAAACAGTATAAAATAAAAGTTGTTTTACTAAGTCTAAGCTTTCCAGAAATATTAAGATCATCAAAATCGGAATAATTGTTTGAAAGTTATGTTAATTTTACTTTCAGCTTAGTTTTAGATAATTTTGTAATAGGACAGAACCGCCTATCCACTTTCAAACCTATTTTAAACTTAGTAAAAAGCAAAATATTTTAAAGCGATTAAAATAAAATTTATATCTTTCTGAATTTTCTTTAATTTGCAAAAAGATTGAGCTTTTTTGGAGTTATAAATCACAAGTTATCACTATTTTAGTTCAGCACTTTTCTAAATGAAATTTCAGCTTTTAAAATCAATTTAAAATTTACCTAAACCATTTTATGCCCAAACTATATTTTCAAACAAACTCTTTGCTAAATCATTTATTAAATTTTTTTTTAACCCCAAAAAGCTAAAACATAAAAAATTATGATCAACTTATGTAATCGTCATAAAACATTTCATTAAGTGGAAATATTTTCATCACTTTCCAAAATCTACTTTTAAAACAATTAACTTGAAAACTCATTTTGGAAAAGACAACTACTCTCTTTCATTATCAAGAGATGATTATAGATTATCCACAAAAATAAATTTTTGGGATATATATAAATTTTTAAAATTATTCTTTGATTATACTACATGAATTGTTCATTTATCAAAACAATCCAAATTCACATTTCCACTTGTCACAAGAACTAAATTTACATCTAGTTATCAACATAAAACTTATTAAAGTTGAGAATTTATTCAAAGTTGTTTTCAAAAGAATTTTGCAATTTTAAACCCACAAGTTTTAATACCATTTTGGTTTAAAACAAAAACTAGCTCATAAATTTATACTAATAGCTCTAAACTAACACTCACAATTGGCTTCATTAAACATTTAAAATAAAAATAAAAATTAATACCCCACCATATTAATTATTTCCAAACTTTACTTATTAAAGCTCAATTTATCCTGCATGACTGTCTCATCACAGCGTTTAGGAAATTTCTATCGATAACGTTGGCCAAACGCATCGACCAGAATTCTTAAAGCACTTGACGGACAACCGAACACAAAAATTCATTTTCTTTAAAAAGAAATACTTTATATACACTACTCAAAATATTTTTTTTTCAAAAAAACACAAATCTAATTTCTCTTGGAAACAAAAAGTCAATTATAACTTGTTCTCAAAATCAAAGACACAAGAAGAACTCATCGAGATATTCCCAGAATACTCGATTCACAAGATTGATGGAATAGACTGGAGTGTTCATTATTCCAAACGGTACAACGAATCACTCACAAGAATCATAACAAGTGCAAAATGCGGTAAGAGTAACGCTACTCTCCTCGACTAGTAACTCATGAAAAATCGATGTAGGGTCAAGCTAAGGAATGACCCTAACACCACTCATAGATTAAAGAAATCTATGAGATATAAAAGCAAGGGTAAAATATCTTCTCAATTGAGGAGAATTAACATTGATAACAAATTATTACTTCGAGTGAAGTAATACGACAAAGTATATCAATAATTGAGTATCCAAACAGGATAAATTAAAAGGAGTAAAAATGGTAATATCAAATAAATTCACTGAATCGCCTCAATTTATTAGTGGTCATCTTCGTGGGTGGATGACCTAAAGGCTCAGAATAGGAAGAGAGGTCAATGCAATACTCGATTGCCCGACTTGATGTCATACCTGAACGGATTCACAGAAATCACATTGGCTGAAATTCAAGATATATCATCAACAACACGAAACACAAGAGTAAATACAAAGACTTCGGAATCATTGTTAACATTCCGATGGATAAGAAACAACGAATTAGCCAAACTAGGACACACAATATAGGATTCTTCGAATCACAGAATGTGGCTTGATAATAGGCAAGCCATTTCATTTCAACACTCCAAACTCTTGATAGAAAATGGCATGCTAATTCGAACAAAAAGATAATCAATAAGCAACAATCCCAAATCCTCATACATCAAATGTTGCGGACCCACTCAATAGGATTCACAATCCTCGCAAAAGAACAAGATAAGGACATCTAAAAGTATCAACAAACTCCTTCGATACAGATAAGTGTCCAGCATCCGTATTGAAGAGGACTCATATAAAACAATCATGATTAGGATTATTCTTAAGATAAAATGTCATTAATTCTATTTTTGGAATACTACGGAATAAAATATTCCAAGACATATTCCAAACTTCAATCTCAAAGGACACGATAAGATAAAGACACAATGATTAAGGAATCGGAACATTTGTACTATACTTGGATATATCGTAATATATGATTCTATTCTGTGTTTATCCTATTTTGTTCTGAATTCAGCTCTGATACCAAGCTGTGATGCCCCACCCCGAGACCCACATTAACAAAAAGAATTACTGGGTAATTCTGTCTGGTGATGCGGAGAATATGGCTGGTTAGGAGCGACCATCTATAATCTTGTCTTAAACATCTATTACATACGTCGATAAATGCTCTATATTTTTTTTCTATTTCAAGTGGATCGACATATCCAATAAATGCTTAAATAAAACTATAGGTGGCTAATGGATCTATCAGAACAAAATATAATAATAGAATGCATGTTACATCACATAACAACAATCATCATATATATAAATACATATACGTAGATACATCCCGGTATGATACAAACCGATACACAAAAGTGGTACAGAGACCACACTATATACGTCTAATCAAATACATATCTGATTCAAGCGGAAAGAAATATAAACTACACAAAAGTGCTAGGCTAATATCCAAACAGATGCATCAAAGCTAAGTCCCATAACCGGCAGCTAACGTGAAAAGATAATTGATGTTAAACAAAACATTTTACACTTAATAAAAAGATAATTTATGTTATAAAACAATTTTATTATTAAAAATTCTTATTTTTCATAAGTAACCAATTTTACACAAATAAATACATGAAACCCTATTTTTAACTTTTAAAATTCAACAAAACAAAAAAAATCATTTCCTTACTTAGAAAATATTTCCAACTATATCCGAACTTTATTTATAGCCAAAACTCATTTTTTTTAAACCAGTTTCCACCTTTTTATTTAAATAAACAACCTTTAGAAATCTCATACTTCTTTTAAAAATTATTAAAAGAAGTAATTGGCAATAGTTAATATAATTATTGCATTTTCATCAAATAAAGTCATTTTCCACTCATTATTCTCACAAATAAACATGACAAAGTTTTCTAAAACTTTATTCCACATTTTATTTCCAAACTTCATTGTTTATTTAAAATAAACAATTTAAATCTCCAATTTATTTCAATTCACAATATTAAATTATAACTTCCGTTATAATTTAATATTAGGTAATTACCAAAACCAGGGCTGTTACACTAGAACTCACTTATGTCGCTGGAGAATAATTTCAGTGATGAGTGCACGCATCATCGACATTGATTTTCGAGTTCAAAGTGGGGGAGAGGCCACTTTAGTAGCTTTGCCATGCGAGTGATTTTGTGAAACCAATTTTTGATTTCAAATTCTGAAGTATGATTTGATATTCGAAAGATATATATATATATATATATATATATATATATATATATATATATATATATTTGAAATGATTTGAAGTGAGCCCGGTGTTCAGTCCTTGAGTTTAGGATTTTATTTGGTATAACCCTATCTATTGAAATTGATTTATTGATTGGTTGCTGATTTCTAATTCTTGGATTGGAAATTTGATTTCTCTGACTATTTTGAATGTTCGAAAGTTTCCAAATCGAGGTTTAATTTTCAAAGCTAAGTGTTTTCGAAAGGTATAAATTATTTGATAAAGCATATAAGTTTAGTTTTGTATGTTTAAGTATGAATTTATATGATTTAAATAAGTTTGAAACTGTTTTGTATGTAATTTAGTTTTGAAATGTTTTGACTAAAATTTAGTTTTAAATGTTTTTAACTTAGTAACATCTTTTATAAAACTATATATATATATAGAGTAGTAATTTTCAAAAGGTAAATTGGATCTTTCAAATAGAAATAAATAATTTAATGGTTTTAAATGGATGGCTATAAACTTGGTAATCATTTTTGGGTATAATTGATTTTGAGAAAAATATTTGGTTTTGAAAATAGATTACCCATTATTTATATGATGATTTTGGAAACGAATTTGTTTGACTTAAATTATGTTGATTTGGAAACTAGGATTATTTTCTAAACCTATTATTTTGGAAACTTCGAAACTGAAGATATTTAATTTGGAAGAAATAATTTGAGGAAATCGTATATGATTTTGAAACTGAACTGATATCGAAACAAACTGAAATTGAGAACCTTATTTTACTAAATACTTGATTTGAGAGTTATTGACTTATATAAAATTGATTTGTATAAGTATGAAGTTGATTCGAAAACTATCGATTTGGAAAGATACTTAATTTGAAAAGCAAAATCTTATATAATCGAAGTCTATATAAGTGTGATTTGATATACTATTGATTTTGGAAAGTATCCGATTTGAAAACGAAATCTTATATATAATTGAATTTACATAAGTATGATATTTGAAGTTGATTTGAAAAGGTAACATATGATACATGTTTTCGAATTAAAGATATGAAAAGTGCCTTCTGCTTGATATCCTCTTTGTAGCCACATTTTGGATTTATTCTATCGTTATTATTCTCTCTAATTTGAGTTTTCCAGATATACACTCGAGTGTCCTTCAAATTCCATGGCGTTACCCATGGTCTTACGAGCTCGACTACATAGTGTAATTCGCAAGGCAGCGATTGCTTGAAAGGTGCGGATATTACCTGCGGGATCTAGGCGTAACAATTGTGTATCTGCGATCTACGGTCGTTTTAGTAGCGTAATCCGCAAGGCAGAGATTTCTTAAAGGGTATAGATGTTTCCTAGGGTATCCAAGTGTAACCATTGTGTATCCACTGTCTACAGGGTTATTTTGTTATCATGGCGAAATTCACAAAGCAGTGATTGCTTAAAGGTACGAATGTTTCTTAGGGGACCTAGTCGTAACCATTGTGTATCTGCGACCCATGATTCGGTTCAATTGATTTGTTTGGATTGTACTTTCCATATAGGTTTTGAAGGTTTTGTCGAGTATTTTCACTAGGTATTGAAATAAGTCCACTAAGTACTTGGAGAATTCTTGCTTTGCGCCTGGTCAACGCGTGGCCAGAGTCTGCAAGAACGAGGATAAACCTATTAAAACATCGAGTTATAAAAGTATTTTGATAAAGTATTATATAAAGGACATTTTGATCATTTTTTTCTTTCTAAATAATTTAAAATGTTTAAAATATTGTTTAATTATATACTACATGATTTAATAGTAAATTATTAGTGTTATAAATATTTTAGAAGTTATTAATTAAATAAAACATATTTAAAGTAAATGATTATTGATTTATTAATAATGTTTGAAAAGTATCTTGAGATAAATTAATAAATTTATGAATTATGAATTTAATATTTTCAATAGCTTCTTTGTAAATATAAGCAATGATGTAAATAATTGTTTTCAAACAGTTTTCATATATTTATAAAGGTGTTATTTAAACATATAAATGGTATTTATAAAGGAAGCAAGAAATTTTACAAATGAGTTTTGAAAGGTAGTAAAGTATTAATGGTAATTGATTTGAAAATGAAGTTTTCAAATGAATATTTCAAGTAAAATGTGTATAGTTTAAAATTAATTGTTTATTTTGTTTTTTCCAATCCATTTTCTTTTGGTTGTTTCTATTCTCCTACCTCGTTCCTTTTTGGGGACAAAAAGTTTTGAGTGGGGGAGAGTGTAACAACCCGTAAATTTTAAAGGTTTTATTTACGTATTTAATTGAATTTTAGTGAAATATTAAATAGTAATATTTTGAAATAAAAATTTAATATTTGAAATACGTCTATTAAAACACAACAAATGGTAAATTTTCATCTAATAATATGGAAGTTTATTTTATTGTGTAATTTTATATCAATTTAAATCAGTTAATAATTGACGATTATAAAATATTTTCCAAACCTGAATATTTTTATACAATAAATTTTTAAATCATCTTCTGAGTAAGAAGTCATATTTCTTTTTCCCAAATTTGAACTGCTGTTGCGCCGTTTATCTTCTTTTTGGCAGATTTGCAGCATTTTCGGTACCGATTATCGACTTTTGATAGTATGATCGTACCACTAATATCTATACATCATTTTGATCGTCTCGTCGTGTTGATCTCTGCGGTTTATTTATTTTTGTATTTTGAGATTCAGTGCGCAACGGAAACAATACAACTGTGAGTCGTATCGGTACCGAAATTGTGACTTTTAACTTACCTTGCCTTTTCAAAATTCAAAAGTTCCGTGCAAGCAAAAATTTATTGTTTTTATTATTCAGCTCTATCCAAGGGTGACCGTTACCATCCCATAACCGGTTAGGAAATCAAAATGTACAAAATTTGTATAGGTTCACATTTTTTTCATTTTGCCTTTAATAGTTCCAGAAACCAACGTGGACGTTTCATTTTTTTCTGTCATTGGTTTCAATATAATGCACTGGTTGCTCTTATTTCTTTGTTCCCCTTTCCTTTTTCTTTCTTCCTCTCCCATTATTTTTTTCTCCTCATCCACCCATCTCCATGGCCTCACGCAAACCCTCCCCTCTTGGCCTTCACCACCGACTACCCCATCATCGTGCCATACGTCAGCACCTTCCTCCTACCGCCTATCACCTTCGCAAGCAGCCACCTCCATACCTATGACCTCAACTTCAGTTTCCCACCAGGCCTGCTCCTCTCATCCTTCATAGCACCACCGCTTAAAACCAAGCTACTTGCATGTCTCCTCCATAAGTTTATTTACATATGAGTTTTGTTTAATATTTATCTAAAAATGGAATATTGATTTAATAACAAATAAGAATGTTATATTTTGAGTTTATATCCAAACTGATTTGAATTTGTCCTCGTCAATTTCTGTCATCAGCTCTATCCGTCGAATTCGTGCCAATTTTGCTTTGCTTCGAAAGTCATGCTTGCATTTCGTAACTTAATTTCATTGTATTTTCCTCTCTAGACTCGAAAGATGAGCAATCACTCACGATTAGTGTTCTTGTATTTATTAAATTTGATTTCAACTGAAGAGACAATTGAAATATGCTACCGTAGTTATTTAAACTGTTATATATGCTATTATCTGTAACTATTCACCTGTGGGATATGACACCATATCCTGTTGTTTATATTATATTGTTATTGATGATATATGCCTGTTATTACTATTATCATATCTGTTATCACTCTGCAAGTTCCCTGTTATAATAAAATTCCCTATGGGTTGAAATGATATATACCCGAACGGTCTATAGAATAAGGGAACATCGTTATGGGTTGAAATGATAAACCCAAGCGATTTTCATTGAATTGAATTTTGGGATTGCGGGATGAAATGACATATATCCGTATATATTTAAATTTCGAATTGAAATGATGAATATCCGTGTCATTTGACCATAGGATAGAAAATTCTATATATTGACATCGTTGGTCTATATATAAGTATTTTGAAATAATTTATATGGTTTTGGAAAAAAATATGGTTTTAATAAATATTAACTCTTAAAATATTATATATAAATGTTATTTTATTTATAGATTTAATAATAATAACATATAATTTAATTATTATTGATTTAAGTAATATATAATATGTTTAAGTATTTACTGAAATTTGTGCTTCAAAAATAGGTTTTTGTAATAATTTGAATAAGTAAGGTTAGGAAAATAAATTTGATTTTATTTGAAATTGTATTTAATTAAGAATTTTATTTAATTAAATCAATTTGAAACTTATTGAAATTGAGATTTAAGATATGATTTTGTAACTTGATTTTGATTTAGTAATTTAATGAATATTTCACGTTTAAATAAATTGAAGGAAATATTTAGTAAAATGTAATTTAAGGTTATTTAAATGATATTGAATTTATTAAGTGATATTTCAAGACTAAATAATAATGAAGTTAAAGCAAGATCTATATGAAACCGTTAAATTTAGTTTTGAAAATGTTGAATATTTAAAGCTTTGAAATATATTGAAATTAAATGGTTTATTTTGTGGTTCAAATCAGTATTTGAAATCGATATAATTTTTAATTTATTTATTTAGAAACTGAATTGAATTGAAATTGATAAATTGAGATTGAATTAAAATTGAATTTGGAATTTGAGTTGACTTGAATCGATTTGTGACATTTGAGGAAATTATAGATATTGTACTTTATAAATTATTTAATACACACACACACACACACACTTTTTAATATAAAACTATTTTTAGTATAAACTATTTTACTATAAACTAATTTATTTTATAAACTAATTTATTTATATACCGCTACTAAACTGTTCAAGTGGTGGAAGTTATAATTTCAAAGTTAGGTTTTCCGAAGGATTATGATTTCAAAGTGTTTTGGGTTTCGAAAGTGTTGTGACTTTTAAAGTGCTATAATTTGGAAATAGATATATTTTAAATGGAAATGATATTTTAGTTTTGAAGTATAAATTATTTTGAAATGACCACGATGTTATAATGACGGTTTGCTATTAATAGCGTATATTTCTACATATTAGATAGTTCGACGGATCCTTAGAGGATGGGTATCCCAAACATCCTTTAAGTTAATTGTATTTCAGTTGATATTTCACTTGAGTTGGATTTATTGATATAAGAATGTTAATCCTGGCTCGAGTGTTTGTGTTTTGCTTTACGCTTGGGTCATACTGAGTGATACAGCATTTGAGACTCACCTTTGGAGTTTGGAGCTTCTCTTGGAGATCCAACTATCGATTCAGCTTTCAGCTTTTCCAGTTGATTTGTTCAGAGATGTCATCAGTCTGTATTTTAGATATTCTGTTGTATTTTATTTCAAACTCTATTGTTTATATAATAGCTTCATGAACTACTATTTATCTATTCTGCTTCATTATTTTATATTACTATGTGATTTTGATTGTGTGATTTATTTATTTACTGTATATGCTTTTGCAAAATCTAAATTAACTATCTGATAGCTTGAGCAATTCAAGTCAGATATGTCCGGATGTGAATGGTTGAAAATACCGAGCTGTTACATAAAACATGATGCATACATCCTAAATATACTTGCAATTTATATACGAATGCAATCTTTTGAAAAGTCAAAACATTTTTCATCTAATTTTTCCCATACTCCTACCAAGTAGGAGCATAGTTCAACAAATCTTACGTCCAAACCTACCACACAAATTTTAATTTTTAGAAAGTTCTAGTTTTCCAAATTCGATTTCTTATGTTATAAAGAAGGTGGAAAGCAGAAAAACTTCAAATTTCTTCGTTTTACTTTGGTGTACCTCTCTCTCTCTCTGTACTTGGAACTAGCTATCTTGAAAATCTCTATTTTCTTTCCCAAGCATGGTTTACATAAGAAATGTTTTTCTTTTCAAACTTTTTCTCAAGCTTAATTTATGGGAAAGATGTATTTTACATTTGCACTTCTCGTTTATTTCTATTGTCGTTTTTTTTGCTTTCTTTAGATCTTACTGTTTTTCTTTTAGTTACCTTTTATCTACTTTTACTCTTCTTTTAATATAACAACTAAACACAGCTATCATCCATGGCAAGGAGGTCTAGGACCATGTCCATTCTGACACAAAAAGGTCCTACTCTAGGAATCTAAGTAACTCATATGCTCCTCCTACCGACTATTACTTGTTACCAACTTACGATGTGTTACTTATGACGAACAAGATCTATTCGTATCTTATATTTCTTTAGTTAGATTGCATCCTATTTCTTTAGTTAGGTATGTGGGGGGTATTTTCTTTAGTTTAGGACCGATTAGATCTCGTGTCGCACTGTTTTATACTAATAATTGACTACCATTATTATTTCATATTGTTGATTATTTATTCAGAGATTTCAACATGGATATTTAGTATCCTTTTGTTTTAGCTTTAAGGAATTCAGAGTTGGTTATCACCATGTTTTAGATGATAGTCTATTGGAGACTTGATACGAATTTTTGGAACGGTGATTTGTTTATATGCCTTATTTCAATGATTATTTGTTTGGGCATTTTTTATTATGACTTATTTGGATTAAGTCAGATTTTGATTCCTGTATATACTGATTTAATATGCCTTATTATTGTTAAATTGAATTTGGCATATATATGGTGCTTGGGCATGTTTACTCGATATGACTCATGATTACGCCAGAAATTTTGTTAATAAGCATATATATATATATATATATATTGTTTGAGCATACTTAATTAATATGACTTATTTTTATGTGGTTAAGTCGTATATTCTTGTAATCAGTATCTTACCCTCTTGATATTTAGAGTTAGTCCGACCCGAGTATTATTTTGCTCGGGTCTGGCTGAGACTTTTCAGGTTGTAGGTAGGCCTTTGGATGATTGGGCTAGTGGGAGGGATATACTATTTGGACTTCTAGTTTATATCATTTGCCATTTAGACTTTGTATAGTTAAGATTATAGAATTGTCACCTGTATATTATTTGAGTCTAACATTCTATTTTGTAGACTCAAAATTCGTATCAGTTATGAAAATTATTATTTTGCTGTGATTTGTGTATCTTTGATATTTTTTTTCATATTTTATTCTATTCTGAATACTATTAAACTGATGTGTTTATTAATTTGTATTAATATTGTACACGTTAAATTTCAAATTTAAATATTAAGAAAATGTATAAATGATGTATCAGTGTTAGTATAGAGATACATTCACATTCGATCGTCCTTAACAAGTCGTATTCTCCGGATTAGCAGACAACATTACTTGTAATGTTCCTTGCTAAGCTAGGCATAGCGACGGGGTTGTTATAAATGTGATCCATATTCTTTCTGTTTCATCCATTATAAAAGGACCACTAAAACTAATTGTTTAAAACACGTTTTGGCTGTCATATCCCCATCATTGCTGGCCGACCACATCATTAAGGAGCTTCAACAAATGCATCTCAAATCATTTCAAAAGGCGACGACTATTTGACAGCTAAAGGTCCACGGTTCAAGAATTAGCAATCTACCAAATTGAGAAGATCACGAAGGAGGAAGAATTCATCATTACAAGGTGTGCTATAAGGCATTAGTATTAGGTATGATATACTATACTATATGATTTATATTTCTAGATAACATTACATTATTCATATATATATATCCTTATTATATTGCCAATCAGGTGAGATTCTTATATGTATCATCAATCAGATTAGATATATGTATGTTTTAATTCATTTAAAAAGACAAATTTTTAATATATAGATTGGAAATGCATAGCCAAATAAATTCTATTTTAATTATTATCATTTCATTAATATGTGTGTGTACATTAATTTACCACCTAATTTTACTTATATTACTTATATATAATTATGTTACCATATCATGTCAATAGTTGAACCTATATTTTATAAATGCATATCTATATAGATTATATTTTTCGGTGGCTGCAAATTAATTTTTAATATTAATTTGTTATTATTTAATATTATTTAAATCAATATACTAATTAAAAAAATCATATAAATTAAATATGATTCAAAAGTTAAATTTTAAAATTTTAATTTTTTTTACAATCATATGAACTCTTGGCCAAAAAATCAAAATTGAAGAATCATTTTTTATATTTTTGAAAAATCAATTTAATAAATGTTTGAAATCAATCAATTAATTAAAATATCGTGCTTGATTTCTAAAAATTTAAAATTCAAAGAATATAACATGGAAAATATTTTTTATCATTATTTTATTATATTTCAAGTAATTATGTATATGTATATATATTAGTGCAATAAAATATTTTTTAAAAAATAATTTACCCATATCTTCTACCGTGGGCTGGTCCAGTTCTAAAAATAGTATCAAAGCCCAGTAGCCTATGCGATATAAATTAGTCATGTTAGTGTTTAGCTATTAAGCGCACAACCAAAAGTTGTTCCTAATAGAAAATGTCCAAATTTGAATTGGGCTAATTTTCAAATTATTTGAAAATTATAATATAATATTTTAAATTTAAAAATAGAGTAAAAATAAGATATACAAATAGTATAAAAGTTATAATATAATAAAAAAATTAAAATGTTGTAAATAAATATTAGTTTCAAAATTTTAAAATTTATTACTAAGATTAATAAAATAAATAAATTAAATAAGTCAATATTTATTAAATGTATGCATGTATTATATATTATGATATATGTTATACTGTTTTTAGAATGTTTAAGATAACATAAGTATAAATGTATGTATATGAATTAAAATTTGAAATTACTCTAATTTAATAAAATTGTTTAAATAAATAAATAAATAAATTAATTAAAGGTTAATTAATTTAGTAAAGTAATTAAAGGTGAATTAATTAAAAGTGAATTAATTACATAAATATACACATATATAAGATATATGTGTAATACTATAAAGGTTATAGTATGCAATAAATATTTGATATAAGTGTTATATTAAAATAACATAAGATTAACTAAAATGTTAATTGATTAAAACCTAATTATATAATACTTAATTGATATAATATTATGCAGAAGATTATAATATAAAATAGTATAAAATATAAAAGTTATATAATAATAAATCTTATATAATATAGATGTATAAACTAAAGGTGGAACATTAAAGAAACCAAAATAGACTTAATGAATACATACATACGTAAATGTACATATATCATGATTTCTGATGTGCCCGTGTAACAACCCGCATATTTATCGATTTTATATCTAAATATTTTATTTAAATATTTCACCATTCGTCGGATTTTGGTCCGAAAACCTACTTTTTGCATACGGTCGAATTAGGACTCGAGACCACCTCCATTGAGTTCAAAATGCCGTTTGCGACCTTTTTGAGTATAAGCTTCGATATGTTTGGAGAAAGTTGATTTTTGCTACTTTTTCCCGCTTAGGGCTTTGGTTGGGCTGAGCCAATTAGCCACTTAACTCAGTTCAAACACTCTCCTCTTCATTCACTTCTCTTCTATTTTCCTAATACTCAAGCTTTTATGTTAATGGAGGGTGGAAGAGGAAATTAAAACTCCAAAGTCCTAGCTTGCTTTGCAAATCCATCTCTTTGCTCCAAAGTTCATGAGAACCCATTGGTAAGCTTCCTCTTCTTCTTCTCCAACTCATTCTCTCTTTGAATTTCAGAAATTTCCTAAACCTAATTTAGGGAATGTTTCTCTTTTAAGCTTAGATTCAAGCTTCTAGCGTTGAGATTGAAGAGTGCTTGTTCTTGCCATTGCTTTCAAGCTGCATCTTCATAAATTTTAGTGCAAAGGTGAGATTTTTATCTCACATCGACTATAATTATCTTTGGTTGTTGGGTATGAATTCCTAACACTTATTCATGTGCATTTTCTCTTGATTTGGATTGGTTTTGTGAATACTCCAATTTTTGGGTTTTTAAGTCAAATTTGTGTGAAATCCTTTTATGGATGTTTGATCATGTTTTTGGTGATGCATCGAGGAGCATATAGAGCCGGGTTGCCGATTGGCATAAACCCTTAGAGCCAATGTTCATCCGGTTGCAATTTGGAAGAGTTTGCTCTTCATTTGAATAAGGCTGAAAAACAGCCCAGGCATGATTCAGTTGACTGAAAACTCTGTTCAGTCGACTGAACCTGAAACCCGAGAGTTTCCAGGCATGATTCAGTCGACTGAAAAACTCTGCACAGTCGACTGAAACTGGAAACAGAAAGTTTCCTGAACCTGGAAAATTTCCAGGTACAGGGTCAGTCGACTGAAAATCTCTGTTCAGTCGACTGAACCTGCTATTTGAGTCCAATTTGCCTTTTTGGATTGTAATTCCAATTTAAATCGATTCGTGATAATCCTATTTGTTGTTATCATCTATTATGACTTTGATGACTCTTTTTAGGGATTTTTGAATATCCATTTCGATGGATCCTTTATCGATTTCGTTGGATTTTATTCACGTCTTCGTATGTGAATTTTTGTGATTGATTGTTCTTACAATCTTCTTCGTGATTTGTCACTTTAAAAATATAAAGGTTTTCTATACTAGTAGTAAATATCAAAACTCTTTCCTCAAACGATTTCAATACTATTTTAATACCAAATTCGTTTATAAAACCGTTTTTCAATCTATTAGTATAAACAAACCTTTACCTCACTCGTATGAGAAATCTAATTAAACGGCTTAGTAAAACAAGTGGTATGAAACGCTTGCGTTTACTTTGTCGGTTAATTCTTGGACTTGTTCGATTGAACCTCTTGTGACAATTTTCTAGTGGAGATTTACAGTTTGTTCGTAAATATTTAAGTTAAGCTAGTGGTTATGGGACATGAAGCTAAGCTCATATATTTACTAGCTTATTGTAATTGACACTTCTCTTTGATCATGACGATCATCTTTGTGTTTTAGACTAGCATCGTGCTATGTCTTTGTGATTTGGATCATCGGACGTCCCGCTGTACGACGTCGTTGTTCCCTTTGATTGTGATTTGGTTCATCGGATGTCCCGCTGTACGACGTCGTTGATCCTTTCCTTGTGATTTCTGGATTTCGTGTGCTGATTTCTGGAATTTATGTTTCACCAACTTTTACGATGGGCATTGATATATGTCATTTATTGTGGCTTGTTGAATGAAATTAGGAGTATGACATTCCTTTTTATCTTGAGTAGATTATTGTGATATTGATTTATCTCTTGTTGATTTTCAATTACTTATTTATCACAGCTTGGCATTGTGATTATTATATGTTTATGTCATATCTCTTATTATATATCACTTCATCTGATATTTATAGTTAGACTGATCCGTTTATTATTTTCTTCTTAAATAACACTCCGGTCAGACTGAGAATTTATAGGTGCTTCTGCTTGACTCCTTATCGGACCATCATTCCGACTTTTGGCAAACTACTTAGATTAGTAGTTTATTTTGTTGTATACACTTGAGATTTAGACTCATAGATGTATTCTTTTGTATAGCACGTGTTGCTATTCTTTTGTATTATTGTGGATCTTTTTAGACCACTACTCTGGTGTACACTTTCAAGTGTAATATTCATATCTTATTCCGCCTTTGTGATATGAATTGTCTGTGACTGATTTGTGTTATGCTTATTTCTATATTTGTTTTCCGAAGGATTTATATAGCCACTGTGTAGTAGCTTTGAGTTTGTGTCGGTATGTCGGATTTCCTCTTGAAATAGAATGCATGTTATATTATCTGACATATCGGTGCTCGCGCAAAGAAATTACATGGATGGTCGCTCCTCAACATCCTTATTCTCCGTGCTAATCGACAGCATTCACCGAAATGTTCTTGGCTAGCGTGGATATAGAGGTGGGGCATCACAGCTTGGTATCAGAGCCAAACTTCGGAACAATGTAGAATAATTTAGCAAGGATCATGTCCTAAGTCTTTCTTAGGAGTTGTGCTTTAGGATTTTATTCGGGTCTTTGTACCGTTCTATCCTACTTTCTTTTATGATTCCTTGTTTTATCTATCAAGATTGCTTGATATTCATTTTGAGAATAACTTTTTCCTCTTCTTTCTTTCTTTCTTAAAGAAGAGAAATGGTTAGACCAGGCCATCCCAGCGCCGGTCAATCTAGTGCTACTTCCCAGGATGGAGTTTTTATGTCTGCCCAACAGCTTCTAGATCTTGTCAAGAACGCTCAAACAGCCGGTCCCAATCAGAAGCCTACTCATCCTAGATCCGGTTTTGCACGCTTGTGCAGAGACTACACTGATTTGGGTGGAAGGCCATTCACGGGATCCGAGAGTGTTATAGAAATTCAAGCTTGGCTCAAATCATGCGATCGCATCTTTTCTCGCATGAACCTTATTGACCTTCATCGAGTCCAAGTAGCTTCTAGCATGCTCCAAGAAAGAGCATTGGATTGGTATGAGCTTTTAATTTCTGAAATCGTTGAGGCGGATCTTACTTGGGAGCAATTCCGGGGAAGATTCGAATTGAAATTTGTGCCGGAGGCTGAAAAAGTAACCCTAGCCCGGCGTTTCATAGACCTTGTTCAAGGTGAATCTTCTATGACAGACTATGTCGCATCCTTCGAATCTCTGTCCAAATACGGGGTTGAGTACATTAATACCCCATTGAAGAAAAATCAGAGATTTGTCTATGGCTTGAATAAGAATCTTAAGAAGCCATTACTCCTGAAACTTGAGGTTTCATTTGATCAGCTTATTGATATCGCTCTTCGTCTTGAAGAGGCCGATAATGAAGGTGATGTTGAAGTTGTGCGTGCCCAACGGAACTTCGACAATAGCTTGAAGAGGCCTATCAAATTCAAAGGCCCCGATTCTAATAAGAAAGGGAAGCAACAAACTCTGGTAGCAAATGTTCCTACCTCTAGTCGTGGACGATGCTACAATTGTGGTTCCACAGACCACCATGTAAGGGAGTGCCCGAAACCCCTCTTTTGCCGTTATTGCAAAGGTTCGGGTCATCTTTTATCTTCGTGTCCTAAGCTTCCAGGCAAGTGAGAAGGAAAGCTGCAACTTTTGGTCAAGGTATTTTCATTCAATCCTCGATGGCATTGTTTTAATTCGTGAACTTTCTATTTGAGTTCTTTTTGATATGGGTTTCATCTCATTATTTTTATATCAAAAGAACTTGTCAATTCTTTTTCTTTGAATATTTTGGGCTTATTGACTTCATTGATAATTGTGAATCTAGATGGTAGATCCGCAACACTCAATTTGCTTTTGTTTAGATGTCGAGATTGTTTTATGTGACTTTTCTTTCCGAGCCGATATTTTTGCTTTGGCTTTGGAATTGACCTTTCTGCAAGGATTGGCTTAATCATTGTGAAGCCATATCCTATTTGTCCGAGCGGATTACTCATCTTCGACATTTTCAATCTGTTAAGCAGATTTCTATTTTTCTTTGTGATTTTGATTCCATCTAGATGGCATAATTTTATTCCTTAAGCCCACTTATCAGGAAAGTGTTATTTCTCTCATTCATGTAGTTTGAGAAATTTTCCGGTATTTTTGAGTTTGTCTTAGGATTATCACCTAAGAAATCTTTTTTGTGGTGTTAAGGTCTTTTCAGTTTGACTTTACCACCGGTTTTCGTTTGCTACGAGTTGCGAAAATTAGCATTCCACTTACCGCATTCCGCACTCGTTATGATTCCTATGAATGAATTATTATGTCATTCAATTTGTCTAACTCATTTCATCCACTTTATAAATCGAATATTCTATGAATATTTCGATGAGACCATTCTTGTATTTATTGATTTTGCATGAAAATAGTAATTTAAAATTTTGCAAATCTTTTTCATAAGATTTATTTATAAGTAAAACTGGATTTTTGTTCTTGAAACGAACAAAGAATATTCTTAAAACTTTTTAAGAGATTTATTTATCCCGTAAAAGATGATTTTGTGATTGTATTGCCCGTTGAGTGCTTTAAGAATTTTGGTCGATGCGCTTGATCAACGTTATCGATAGGAATTTCCTAAACGCTTTGATGTGACAATCAGACACAATATATTGACTTGTAAAAATGTAAAATATTTGTAGAAAGATTATTACATAAAAGTAAAAATGTAATTTTGGAAGTTTTAACTTTTCGGGAAAGAGAATTATTTAAAAGAAGTCCTTTCTTTTCGATATTCTTATTCTTTCTTGTGATTCCTGAAGGGGAACCAAGACTTTGCTATTTGTACCGATACTAGTCGTATTGGTTTGGAATAACATTCTCTTGCAAAGGAGGACGTGCTATCGCTTGTGCTTCTAAATCATTATAGCTTATCGAGACTAGATATGCCACTCATGATCTAGTGTTCGTGGCTATTGTTTTTGCTTTTGGAATTTGACATCATCATCTTTGGGGAAGAAATTTGTTCTCTACCTCGATCATAAATCTTTGGAATAATTATTTTCTCATAAGGAACTTCATGTTGACTCGAGTTCCTGACATCTTATGATCTTGATATTCTTTTTTATTCCCGAAGGGGAAATCGTGTTGCCAATGCGTTTAGTCGTAAGCAACAAAGGGGTTGTTTCTTTGTTGATGACCGAATGAAATTATCTTTTTATCAAGTTCATAGGGCGTTTTGGTATACTTCGTTTTATTGAGCTTTATCTCATTCCTTTTAAGGACTAGCGTCCGATGTCCTTTTATTGTGTTCGGATCATTGGACGTACCGTTTTTGTACTACGTCGGTGTTCCGAAAATCATTCGGGCTTTGAGCTTTTGATTCATCGGATGTACCGTTTGTACTACATCGATGTCTTTGCTTTTGATTCATCGGATGTACCGTTTGTACTACATCGATGTCTTTGCTTTTGATTCATCGGATGTACCGTTGTACTACATCGATGTCTTTGCATTTGATTCATCGGATGTACCGTTTGTACTACATCGATGTCTTTGCTTTTGATTCATCGGATGTACCGTTGTACTACATCGATGTCTTTGCATTTGGTTCATCGGATGTACCGTTTGTACTACATCGATGTCTTTGCTTTTGATTCATCGGATGTACCGTTTGTACTACATCGATGTCTTTGCTTTTGATTCATCGGATGTACCGTTTGTACTACATCGATGTCTTTGCTTTTGATTCATCGGATGTACCGTTGTACTACATCGATGTCTTTGCATTTGATTCATCGGATGTACCGTTTGTACTACATCGATGTCTTTGCTTTTGATTCATCGGATGTACCGTTTGTACTACATCGATGTCTTTGCTTTTGATTCATCGGATGTACCGTTTGTACTACATCGATGTCTTTGCTTTTGATTCATCGGATGTACCGTTTGTACTACATCGATGTCTTTGCTTTTGGTTCATCGGATGTACCGTTGTACTACATCGATGTCTTTGCTATTTGATTCATCGGATGTACCGTTTGTACTACATCGATGTCTTTGCTTTTGATTCATCGGATGTACCGTTGTACTACATCGATGTCTTTGCTATTTGATTCATCGGATGTACCGTTTGTACTACATCGACGTCTTTGCTTTTGATTCAATGGGCGTACCGTTTTTGTACTACGCTGATGTCCCAAATTGTTTGAGTTTCTAGTTTCTCGGGTGTACCGTTTTTATACTACGCCGTTGCACTGGCTCAATTTTCTGCTATTCTTGACGTCCCCCACGTCTTTTATCTACGGGAATGCCTTAGGGATTCCGGTTTTCATTCTTGAGCCCGGTGTTATTGTGGAAATTGAAGTTTCACCAGATTTCTTGCTAACTCTTTTGTGCACTTTATGGTGAACTTCCTATTTCAAATTTTCTTTTGTGTTAATATGCTTCTATGGTTGTTACTTCTTATATTTCCTTCTTACTTATTGCGAGGACGCAATTTCTTTAAGGAGGGGAGTCTGTAACAACCCGCATATTTATCGATTTTATATCTAAATATTTTATTTAAATATTTCACCGTTCGTCGGATTTTGGTCCGAAAACCTACTTTTTGCATACGGTCGAATTAGGACTCGAGACCACCTCCATTGAGTTCAAAATGCCGTTTGCGACCTTTTTGAGTATAAGCTTCGATTTGTTTGGATAAAGTTGATTTTTGCTACTTTTTCCCGCTTAGGGCTTTGGTTGGGCTGAGCCAATTAGCCACTTAACTCAGTTCCAACACTCTCTTCTTCATTCACTTCTCTTCTATTTTCCTAATACTCAAGCTTTTATGTTAATGGATGGTGGAAGAGGAAATTAAAACTCCAAAAAGTCCTAGCTTGCTTTGCAAATCCATCTCTTTGCTCCAAAGTTCATGAGAACCCATTGGTAAGCTTCCTCTTCTTCTTCTCCAACTCATTCTCTCTTTGAATTTCAGAAATTTCCTAAACCTAATTTAGGGAACGTTTCTCTTTTAAGCTTAGATTCAAGCTTCTAGTGTTGAGATTGAAGAATGCTTGTTCTTGCCATTGCTTTCAAGCTGCATCTTCATAAATTTTAGTGCAAAGGTGAGATTTTTATCTCACATCTATGACTATAATTATCTTTGGTTGTTGGGTATGAATTCCTAACATTTATTCATGTGCATTTTCTCTTGATTTGGATTGGTTTTGTGAATACTCCAATTTTTGGGTTTTTAAGTCAAATTTGTGTGAAATCCTTTTATGGATGTTTGATCATGTTTTTGGTGATGCATCGAGGAGCATATAGGGCCGGGTTGCCGATTGGCATAAACCCTTAGAGCCAATGTTCGTCCGGTTGCAATTTGGAAGAGTTTGCTCTTCATTTGAATAAGGCTGAAAAACAGCCCAGGCATGATTCAGTCGACTGAAAACTCTGTTCAGTCGACTGAACCTGAAACCCGAGAGTTTCCAGGCATGATTCAGTCGACTGAAAAACTCTGCACAGTCGACTGAAACTGGGAACAGAAAGTTTCCTGAACCTGGAAAATTTCCAGGTACAGAGTCAGTCGACTGAAAATCTCTGTTCAGTCGACTGAACCTGCTGTTTGAGTCCAATTTGCCTTTTTGGATTGTAATTCCAATTTAAATCGATTCGTGATAATCCTATTTGTTGTTATCATCTATTATGACTTTGATGACTCTTTTTAGGGATTTTTGAATATCCATTTCGATGGATCCTTTATCGATTTCGTTGGATTTTATTCACGTCTTCGTATGTGAATTTTTGTGATTGATTGTTCTTACAATCTTCTTCGTGATTTGTCACTTTAAAAATATAAAGGTTTTCTATACTAGTAGTAAATATCAAAACTCTTTCCTCAAACGATTTCAATACTATTTTAATACCAAATTCGTTTATAAAACCGTTTTCCAATCTATTAGTATAAACAAACCTTTACCTCACTCGTATGAGAAATCTAATTAAATGGCTTAGTAAAACAAGTGGTATGAAACGCTTGCGTTTACTTTGTCGGTTAATTCTTGGACTTGTTCGATTGAACCTCTTGTGACAATTTTCTAGTGGAGATTTACAGTTTGTTCGTAAATATTTAAGTTAAGCTAGTGGTTATGGGACATGAAGCTAAGCTCATATATTTACTAGCTTATTGTAATTGACACTTCTCTTTGATCATGACGATCATCTTTGTGTTTTAGACTAGCATCGTGCTATGTCTTTGTGATTTGGATCATCGGACGTCCCGCTGTACGACGTCGTTGTTCCCTTTGATTGTGATTTGGTTCATCGGATGTCCCGCTGTACGACGTCGTTGATCCTTTCCTTGTGATTTCTGGATTTCGTGTGCTGATTTCTGGAATTTATGTTTCACCAACTTTTACGATGGGCATTGATATATGTCATTTATTGTGGCTTGTTGAATGAAATTAGGAGTATGACATTCCTTTTTATCTTGAGTAGATTATTGTGATATTGATTTATCTCTTGTTGATTTTCAATTACTTATTTATCACAGCTTGGCATTGTGATTATTATATGTTTATGTCATATCTCTTATTATATATCACTTCATCTGATATTTATAGTTAGACTGATCCGTTTATTATTTTCTTCTTAAATAACACTCCGGTCAGACTGAGAATTTATAGGTGCTTCTGCTTGACTCCTTATCGGACCATCATTCCGACTTTTGGCAAACTACTTAGATTAGTAGTTTATTTTGTTGTATACACTTGAGATTTAGACTCATAGATGTATTCTTTTGTATAGCACGTGTTGCTATTCTTTTGTATTATTGTGGATCTTTTTAGACCACTACTCTGGTGTACACTTTCAAGTGTAATATTCATATCTTATTCCGCCTTTGTGATATGAATTGTCTGTGACTGATTTGTGTTATGCTTATTTCTATATTTGTTTTCCGAAGGATTTATATAGCCACTGTGTAGTAGCTTTGAGTTTGTGTCGGTATGTCGGATTTCCTCTTGAAATAGAATGCATGTTATATTATCTGACATATCGGTGCTCGCGCAAAGAAATTACATGGATGGTCGCTCCTCAACATCCTTATTCTCCGTGCTAATCGACAGCATTCACCGAAATGTTCTTGGCTAGCGTGGATATAGAGGTGGGGAGTCACAGCCCGACTCTTGAATCACAAAGGTATTTCATAATAAATACTTTATTACATTAGTCATATCGCTCGACATAATTTATGAAAGATTATGAATCTTCAATATAATATTGTCTTCTATTATATACATACATACATACATATATATATATGTGTGTGTATATATATATATATATTAATAAATTACTTGCATATTCCTTAGTTGTTGAGCAAACTCAAGCTGGGATGTTATGAGTAATATTATTAATATATTAATTAGATGAGGTAAGAAAACTATATTTATTTGTTGACTTGACTCAAGATATGCCTACTATACTTAGGCCATTGCGATATAGTTGGTACAATCGAATAATTTCATTTTGATTTGTCGAGAAAACTCATGGTTGAAGTGGAATTACGACAAGGTACCAAAAGGATTAAAATTTATATATGATACAACTGATAATGAGTTATTCATCGTCCGTGTTGTTGAGCAGACTCAACGTCATAATTCCAAGAAGGACGACTCCTAACACCTATTGGTGAAGTCGAATGACTTCTATGTCTCGATGTAGGGTATTTCAAAACATAAAAGGATGGTGGGAGCCTTGTCAGAAAAATGAAATGATAACATTTAACCTGTAATGACCTGTAATTTTCGTTAATTAAAAATTGTTAATTTAATAAAGTTTTATTAATGTTGGAAGAAATAAAATTGTGAGTTAATAAAAAGAAGATAACTCAAATGAAATGTAATAGTGCTAATTTAAGGTAATTTATAATTGCTTTGAATGAATTCCAATTAATTAAAATAATTAAGAGTTAAAATTGTAAATAAATTATAGCAATATGCGCATTAATTAATAATTGGATATAAGGATAATTGACAGTTAAAAAGTAATTAATTGATGAAATAGATGTAATTAACTATAATTGATAAGTGCAGTATTGTATAAGTTGTTATAACCACTGATGGTAAATAATGAAACAACAAATGTTATTAAATGTAAAAATGGTGACAATTGTTATTTGTTACCAATTTCATTAATCAATTACAAATAAATGTAAATAAATGTTACATTAATGTTATTTAAATGATAAATAGAGTGAGACATAATAATGCAAATTTGAGTTAATTAATAAATATTTTAACAGTAGTCCAATCAATTGAAGTAATTTAAATGTTATAATTGGTTATAATTTGGATATAAGTAAATAAAATGAAATGTTGTATAAATTAAAGAACTTCTTCATACGATGGAATTAGAACCTGAAACCTGTTCGATTGAGTTTAAAAATATCGAAAACATCTATTTTGATATATGGGATGACCCATTTTCGTTTCGGGAACGAAACGGGCTTTTCGGGCCATTTATTGTTCAAACCCAAATCAATATAGTCCATTCGTTTCTATTTTATGACCAACCTGTAAATAGCCCATTATAAAACCTAGCCATTCTCATTTCTTTTTATCTGTACGTACATCAATGTAACGACTTGTTATTTTCAACTATTCACATTCGCACAAGTCAGACTTGAATTTCCCAAAATATCAGATTGTTAATATAAATTTAGCAAAACTCAGCATATACAGTCAATAAATCAATCACAAAATCACAGACACATAGTAATATAATAATTATGCAGTGGAATACATAAAAAGTAGTTCATAAAGCTACTATAGCTACTATATAAACATCAAAGTTAGAAATAAAATACAACAAAATATCTCAAATGCAGTGAATTCTCTAGTACGAGCAAATGACTCCTCTTAACCAATCAACTGGAAAAAATGAAAGCTGAATCGATAGTTGGATCTCCAAACGAAACTCCAAACTCCAAAGGTGAGTCTCAAATGCTGTATCACTCAGTCTGACCCGAGCGTAAAGCAAAACACAAAACGCTCGAGTCAGGATTAACATTCTTATATGAATAAATCCAACTCAAGTGAAATAACAACAGAAATACAAGTAACTCAACGGATGTTTGGGATAACCATCCTCTAAGGATCCGTTAAACTATTTACAATGTAGTAATATTTCGCTATTAAAATAATGTCTATTAGTAAAATAAACTCACTTTAGAATAGCGTTAAGGAGTGACCCAATATTCCCCTTAAAACGTAATAATCCTAGTAGTCCATCCAGTGTTATAGTCCCTCCTGATCGAGAAGCCACAAGAGGTTACTCCATGGGCCACGAGAGAAAACAAAACTCGTACAAGGCGCGATGGGATAGGTGACACGGCAAAACAAGGAAATGCCAGGGTAGATATACCAATTACGCACACGGGCTGGTGGTAACGCGTAGCGCACAGCTACCACCCACCTCGAGCCACACCCCCGGATCAAAATTCAAAGTGGCCACCGAATCAATCCAAAAGACATAGTATACCATCGAAAGAGTGTGTCCGATCAGAGGAGCTACCTCATTGGCTCGAGATCGCTCCTTTTTGAGCCACCTTAAGCCAACTAACGGGAGTCGGGTCCACGTTCATACCTCAGTAGAATGTCGCCACCATCCTACTTTATTCTAGAATCTCCACCGCGCATACGGTTTTTAAAATGGTTTTCGGAGTTGGCAAAGAGTATGACAACTTCCGATCCTGGTCTCTTTAACAACCAAATGTTATTATTACACCCCGGTCATTTGAAAATAGATTATACTTTAAAACCAAAGTATCATTTCCATTTCAAAACCATATAAATATGATATCATTTCCATTTCAAAACCAAATCGATACGATATCATTTTCATTTCAAGTATATCTTTTCCAAAATCATAGCATTTTCAAAGTTATAACACTTTCGAAACCAAACACTTGAAATTATAACATTTCCAAATAATACTACTTGGAGACTCATAACTTTGAAACATAACTTCCACCACTTAAATGGTTTAGATGTTAAAATGATAAAATAGCTTCTTCAATTTCACAAATCAATTCCAAACATATTGAATTACAAAATTTAAATTTTACCAATTCTCAAATCATAAATTTCAATTCAATTCAGTTTCCAAATAAAACATTCCAAATTATATCGATTTCAAAACAGATTTGAACCACAAAATAAACTATTTCAAATTCAATATATATCAAACTTTAAGTATTCAACAATCTCAAAACTAAATTTGATAATTTCATATATATATATGTATGTGTGTGTGTGTGTGTGTGTGTATCAAATTCAAATTTTTATTTTTTAGCTTTGAGATATACATTTAATCATTTCAATAACATCTAAATACAACTTCAATTTGCACATTTTAAATAAACAAAATATCCCATTTAAATTTATATAAGTTTGAAATATTCATTTAATTCACCTTTAAGTCAAATTAGAGTTATAAAACATATCTTTAAAACCTCACACTTAAATAAATTTCAAATCAAACTTATTTAAGTTAAATTTTTTAATAAATTAAATTTCAAATCAGTTTCAAATTTATCTCCCAAAACTTAATTTATTCAAATCATTATAAACTCTATATTAAAACAAAATTTTAAATAAATATTTAACCATATTATATTTAATAAAAATCAACTTTATTATTAACTTATTTTATATTAAACAAATTTATACATAGCTTAGATTTAAGAATTTAACTATATATAAAATAATATTTACATACTATCAAAATCGATATTCATATAAAACCATATATTTCTTTCCAAAACCATAGAAATCATTTTCAAGATATTTATATATATAGACCATGGTGTATGTATAAAATTTTCTATCCTATGGTCAAGTGATACAGATATTTATCATTTCAATCCATAATTTAAATATATATGGGTATATATCATTTCAACCCACAATCCCAAATTTAATTAAATGAAAATCACTTGGGTTATCATTTCAACCCATAACGATTTTCTCCTATTCTAAAGTACATTCAGGTATGTATCGTTTCAACCCATAGTGAAGTCTATACTAACAGGGAACTTGCAGAGTGATGACAAATACGATAATAATAATAAAAGGCATATATCATCAATATAATAACGATAATGGTGTCAGATGTCACAGGTGAACAGATACAGATACCGTCATATATATAGCAATGTAAATACTAACAGCAGCATATTTCAATTGTCGTTTCAATTGTAATCAAATTTAATAGATATAAAAACGTTAATCGTGAGTGATTGCTCACCTTTCGAGGCTAGAGAGGACAGGCGATGACACGGATACGCACACTAATACGTAACTGAAATCAAATTACGAACGCAAGCACAAATGTCGAAGCAAAGCATGATGGAAACAAGTTTGATGAACAGAGCTGACAAATAGAAATTGATGAAATAAATCAGAATCTGTGTGACATAGATTGGAATGAAATATAAATATATTATATTTTCTTCTTAAAACAAAATCAAATCTAAAATACATATTTAAAAGCCAAATACGTATCTATATATTCAATTTAAAACCAATTATCCAAATAAAACTAACTAATTATCCAAATAAATTCATTATTTAAACTAGAACACTACATTAAAGTCATATATATATATATATATATTATAACACCTTAAATCAAATTTATTGTATATACTCATATTTCAATTAATATTATAATTAGTATATATATACACACACACTATGCGAATTGCGAACTATAAGCAATACCTAAAGCTAGTATACTTAAAAAAGTATAATACATAACATAGATGGACTTCCCATAATATACATACAACCCAAAATCCATCACTTTTACTATATATATATATATATATATATATATATATTATAACAGACCTTGTAAGAACATGCAACCCGTTCTTAAAACTAATATTTTAGTATATGACCTTGTGTATTTTCTTTCCACAGCAACCAAAACAGTTTACTATCTACACATAACTGTAAAGAAAGAAAGATATAAAAATAAGAGAAACCAAAAATTTAAACATCTTATATATATCACTGCAATATAATACTGTAACATTTATATATAAAAGCAACCAAATCCTATACAACTAATATGAAAATTTACACACTTTAAAATATATGTATACAACTTATAGAAACTCGATAGACAGAAACAATATGCGTATAGCCGTAGATTATATCTAAACGTATTATATATGTATATAATATATTTTAAAGTCAATGTTCATTATAAATCAATATAAGCTTAATAAAACGATATGTATTACTATGTGCTTTTTGTAACAGAAAAAATGACACATCAATTATATAAAAAAGCATATACCAGAACAGAATTTTAAAGGCACGAAACACAAGGAGTTGCAATATATATATACACGTCCTTCATATATATGACCAACACAAAATATAGGGGAGAGACTTACGGCGAAATGAAGAAAAGGAGGAAGGGAGAGATGTTTGGCCATGCCGAGGTGATGCTGCGGACGGGAAGTTTGGTCGGAGCTTGAGCAAACCGCTTCGGCCGTTGCTTGTCGGGAAGGAGCCACTGCTCGACGGTAGTGTGCAGGCAGTAAAAGAAATGGCGATCGAAAAGAGAAGGGCCGGAGGAGATGGTGTTCGAGGCATCTTATGTGGAGGAGCGGCTCTAGCTTCGGTTCAAAGGCTTGAACATGGATCGGGGAAGTGAGGCTTTGAGGGGGTGTTACGGCCAAATTGAAGAGGGGGAAGGCTCGATTGCATTGCGTGGTTGACTGGAGAGGTAGGGGATGGCTACCGCTGTAAGGTGGGGTAGAGGGTACTCGGCGGAGAGGAAGAACCGTGGCCAATTGTGAATGCTTCAATAGGTTAAACCTTGAGAAGAATAAAAGATGAGAGAGGAAGATGCAAATGCAAAAGGACAGGCTGATATAAATATTTATCTCAAAATATTCCGGGTTATGTGCTGTTGGAAATTTTCAACGAATGGAATTGGAAAAGAAATGGATCATAGGAAATGAAGTAGTGGATAGCCAAACGTCAGTAATTAAGTTCTGGAAATTCCAAAGAGCTAGTGACCATTGGTTTTCCCACGGAACAAACTATTGGTCAAGAAAACCAAAAGTTTGTGAATCGGGTACCGATACGGTTGCCGTTAACTTGGATTCCACCGCATACCGGACTTCAAAATCCAAAATTGGATATACCATAGAGATTAGCATGATGAGACGATCAAAACAACATAGAGATATCAGTGGTACGTCTGTCTAATCAAAAGTCGATACAGACACTGATATAAGTTGCTATTCCGTACGGAAAAATCCAAAAGGAGCTAGAAATGTCCGAAATTTATGAAACGAATTACGCAGTCTTATTCAGAGTGCTCTATATAAATTTTCTCATGTTGACATATTTTGGTTTCGGAATACTTTTAAATTCAACTGTTATTAACCGATTTAAATTGAAATAAAATTGCACAAGAAAATAATCTTCCATATTATCTGATGAAAATTTACCAGTTACCATGTTTAAATGGTTGTATTTCAAATTTCAAATTTTTATTTCAAACTTTTATTATTTAAAATTTTAAAAAATTCAATTAAATATATAAATAATACCACTAAAATTTACGGGTCGTTACATCCTCCCCCCCTCAAAACTTTTCGTCCCCGGAAAGGAAGGAGGTAGGAGAATAGAAACAACCAGAAAGAAAATAGATTCGAAACAAAAGAAAATAATTAAATCAAACCATATAAATTCCAATCTAAATTTATTTATATATTTAACAATTTGGTTAAATCCACTTATATTAAATCAAAAACTAATCATCCAGTTTTTTTTTAATTCAAATTGTTAATTCTAATCATATAAATTTCAATTTAAATCAATTAATATTCAATAATTGATTTTGGATTTAAGGTATTTCATTAAGTTGATTTAATTATTAATTTATTAATTCCTTCAAAGTAAAAGTTTATTTAATTTATCTCATTTATTCGTTGTCTTATTATCTAATTATCCTCTATTAATAATTTTCTAAACTCATAAATTTGAATAGACATTTATTGTAATCATATTTTATTCAACAAATTTAATTCTCCTTTATTCCAAACTATTATTAAATTTATTCCACTTAATATATGTTATCACATATATTAAGTATAATTCCACTTATTATAACTATTCAAATTTATTTATAAATTCTTTTTTAACATCATTTTACATTATATATTATCCAATTGCATAGTTTGCTTCTGCATAATTTAGATAAGTTATATATGAAATGCAATTGAGTATCATACATGTAAAATTTTCTAATTCAGTTTGTTTCAAGTTTAGACATTTATTCAAATTTTTGGCTTTATTTATAACTGAAAACATTCTTTATCAAAATTTTAAGAATTAAATTTCCAATTAATCTTCAAACAATTTAGATATATATATATATATATATATATATATATTATATCAAATCAAATTTATAATTATATATATATATATATATATATTGTAATTTAAATCATACTTTACGAAATTCAAATCAAATTTAACTTCCAAAAAAAAGTGCAGCAGAGCTACAGAACGGTCTCTCCACCTCGAAACTCGAAATGAATGTCGATGATGCGGCCGCCATCACCGAAATTATTTTCCAGCGATAATTTGGGAGAGCACTGATTTAAACCCTTAAATTTCTTTAGAAAACAAGAAAAGGGAGAGACAAGAATAGATTTTTGGAACCGAGGGTAGCGTTCCAAAATTCGAAGAAAATTCAAATCAAGAGGAAGAAATTCAATCTTGAACGAAAGTGATTCCGTATTTAAATTTACCATACATACTAAGTTTTCCTAGAGCCAATGCTCTGATACCAACAGTCACGCCTCGTTATTTTCAACCATTCGTACCCGCAAAAGTCAGACTTGAACTGCTTAAACTATCTGATTGTTAATTTAAATTTGGCAAAACTCAGCATATACAGTCAATAAATCAATCAAAGAATCACAGACACAGAGTAATATAATGATGATGCAGCGGAATAGATAAATAGTAGTTCATGATGCTACTATAACTACTATATAAACATCAGAGTTAGAAATAAAATACAACAGAATATCTTAAGTACAGTGAATTCTCCAGTATGAGCAAATGACTCCTCTGTACCAATCAACTAGAAAAGCTGAAAGCTGAATTGATAGTTATATCTTCAAACGAAGCTCCAAATTCCAAAGGTGAGTCTCAAATGCTGTATCACTCAATCTAACCCGAGTGTAAAGAAAAACACAAAACACTCGAGTTAGGATTAACATTCTTATATTAATAAATCCAACTTTAAGTGAAATAACAAATGAAATACATGTAACTCAAAGGATGTTTAGGATAACCATCCTCTAAGGATTCGTTAAACTATTTACTATGTAGTAATATTTCCTATTATAATAATGTTTATTAGTAAAATAAACTTACTTCAAAATAGCGTTAAGAAATGACCCAATATTTCCTTAACACGTAATAGTCCCAGTAGTCCATCCAGTATCATAGTCCCTCCTGATCGGGAAGCCACCAGAGGATAGTCCACGGGTTACGGGAGAAATCAAAGTCTTACACGGCGCGATAGGGTAGGTGACACAGTACAACGAGGCAATGCCAGGGTAGATATACCAATTACGCACATGGGCTGGTGGTAACGCGTAGCGCACAGCTATCGCCCACCTTGAGCCACATACCCAAATCAAAAATAAAAGTGGCCACCGAATGAATCTAAAAGATAGAGTATAATATCGAAGGAGTGTGTCCAATCAGAGGAGCAACCACATTGGCCCGAGATCGCTCCTGTTTTAGCCACCTTAAGGCGACTCGCAGGAGTCAGATCCACGATCATACCTCAATAGAACGTCGCCACCATCCTACTTCATTTTGGAATCTCCATCGCGTACAAGGTTGTTAAAGTGGTTTTCGGAGTTGGCATAGAGTATGACAACTTTCGATCCCGGTCTCTTTAACAACCAAACGTTATTATTACACCGCTGTCATTTCAAAATAGTTTATATTTTAAAACCAAAGTATCATTGCCATTTAAAAACCATATAAATATGATATCATTTCCATTTCAACAAATCGATACGATATCATTTTCATTTCAAGAATATCTTTTCTAAAATCATAGCATTTCCAAAGTTATAACACTTTCGAAACCAAATACTTGAAATTATAACATTCCAAATAATACTACTTTGAGACTCATAACTTTGAAACATAACTTCCACCACTTAAATGATTTAGATGTTAAAATAATAAAATAGCTTCTTCAATTTCACAAATCAATTCCAAACATATGGAACTCCAAAATTTAAATTTTCCAAATCTCAAATTATGAATTTCATTTCAATTCAGTTTCCAAATAAACCATTCCAAATTATTTCGATTTCAAAATAGATTTGAACCACAAAATAAATTATTTCAAATTCAGTATATTTCAAACTTGAAGTATTCAACAATCTCAAAACTAAATTTGATAATTTCATATATATATATATATATATATCAAATTCAAATTTTTATTTTTTAGCTTTGAAATATTCATTTAATCGTTTCAATAACATCTAAATAGAACTTCAATTTACACATTTTAAATAAATATAATCTCCCATTTAAATTTATATAAGTTTGAAATATTCATTTAAGTCACCTTTAAGTCAAATTCAAGTTATAAAACACATCTTCAAAACCTCACATTTAAATAAATTTCAAATCAAACTTATTTAAGTAAAATTCTTAAATAAATTAAATTTCAAATCAATTTCAAATTTATCTTCCAAACTTAATTTATTCAAATCATTATAAACTCTATATTAAAATAAAATTTTAAATAAATATTTAACCATATTATATTTAATAAAAATCAACTTTATTATTAACTTATTTTATATTAAATTTTTTTATACATAGCTTAGATTTAAGAATTTAACTATATATAAAATAATATTTATATACTATCAAAATCAATATTCGTTTAAAACCATATATTTCTTTCCAAAACCATAGAAATCATTTTCTAGATATTTATATTTATATATATATATATATATATATATATATATATATATAGACCAATGGCGTCTGTATAAAATTTTCTATCCTATGGTCAAGTGATACAGATATTTATCATTTCAATCCGTAATTTAAATTTATACGGGTATTTATCATTTCAATCCGCAATCCCAAATTTAATTAAATGAAAATCGCTTTGGTTTATCATTTCAACCCATAACGATTTTCTTCTATTCTAAAGTCTGTTCGGGTATGTATCATTTCAACCCATAGTGAATTCTAAACTAACAGGAAACTTGCAGAGTGATGACATATATGATGATAATAATAATAATAGGCATATATCATCAATATAATAACAGATAATGGTGTCAGATGTCACAGATGAACAGATACGGTAACAACATATATATAGGAATGTAAATACTAACAGCAGCATATTTCAATTATCGTTTCAATTGAAATCAAATTTAATAGATATAAGAACGTTAATCTGAGTGATTGCTCACCTTTCGAGGCTAAGGAGGACAGGAGATGACACGAATACACATATTGATACGTAACTGAAATCAAATTATGAATCCAAGAACAAATGTCGAAGCAAAGCACGATGGAAACAAGTTTGACGCACAGAGCTGATAAATAGAAATTGATGAAATAAATTAGAATCTGCGTGATATAGACTTGAACGAAATATAAATATATTATATTTTCTTCTTAAAACAAAATGAAATCCAAAAGCCAAATACGTATCTATATATGTAATCTAAGTCCAATTATCGAAATAAAACCAACTAATTATCCGAATAAATCATTGTTTAAACTAGAACACTACATTAAAGTCATATATATATATATATATTTAACACCTTAAATCAAAATTATTGTATATACTCAAATTTCAATTAATATTATAATTAGCATATATATACACGCACTATACGAATTGCGAACTATAAGCAATACTTAAAGCTAGTATACTAAAAAAAAGTATAATACATAACATAGATGGACTTCGGATAATATACGTACAACCCAAAATCCATCATTTTTACTACATATATATTATAACAAACCTTGTAAAAACATGCCATTTTTAAAACTAATATATTAGTATATAACCTTGTATATTTTCTTTCGGCAGCAACCAAAACAGATTACTATATATAAAACTGTAAAGAAAGAAAGATATAAAAATAAGAGAAACCAAAAATATAAATAGCTTATATATATCATTGTAATATAATACCGTAACATTTATAAATATAAAAGCTACCAGATCCTAACAACTAATATGAAAATTTACATACTTTAAAACATATACGAGTTATCATATTAACCCATATACAAACAACATAATATATGTATACAACTTATAGAAACTCAACAGACGGAAACAATATGCGTATAACCGCAGATTATATATAAACGTATTATATATGTACATAATATATTTGAAAGTCAATGTTCATTATAAATCAGTATAAGCTTAATAAAATGATATGTATTACTATGTGCATCTTGTAACAGAAAAAATGACACATCGATTATATGAAAAAGTATATACTAGAACAGAATTTTAAAGGCACGAAACACAAGGAGTTGCAATATATATACATGCCCTTCATATATATAACCAATATAAAATATAGGGGAGAGGCTTACGGCGAAAGGAAGAAAAGGAGGAAGGGCAAGACGTTTGGCCATGCTAAGGTGATGCTGCGGTGGAAAGTTTGGTCGGAGCTCGAGCAAACTGCTTCGGCCATTGCTTGCCGGGAAGGAGTTGATGTAGTGTGCAGGCAGTAAAAGAAACGGCGATAAAAAAGAGAATGGATGAAGGAGATTGTGTTCAAGGCGGATTGTGTGGAGGAGCGGCTCTGGCATCGGTTCAGAGGCTTTAACGTGGATCCGGGAAGTGCGGCTTTGAGGGGGTGCTGCGGCCAAATTGAAGAGGGGGAAGGCACGAGTGCACTGCGTGGTTGACTGGAGAGGTAGGGGATGGCTACCGCTGTCAGGTGGGGTAGCGGGTACTCGACGGAGAGGAAGAAACGTGGACAATTGTGAATGCTTCAATGGATTAATCCTTGAGAAGAATAAAAGATGAGAGAGGAAGATGAAAATGCAAAAAGAACAGGCTGATATAAATATCTATCTCAAAGTTTTCCGGGTTATGTGTTGTGAAAATTTTTCAACGAATGGAATTGGAAAAGAAATGGATCAGAGGAAATGAAGTAGTGGATAGCCAAATGTCAGTAATTAAGTTCTGGGAATTCCAAAGAGCTAGTGACCATTGGTTATGCCGCGGAGCAAACAACTGGTCAAGAAAACCAAAATAGTGTGTATCGGGTACCAATACAGTTGCTGTTAACTCAGATTCTGCCGCGTACCGGACTTCAAAGCCTAGAATTAAATATACCGCATAGATCAGCATGACGAGACGATCGAAACAACATACAGGTATCAGTGGTTCGTCTGTCTAATCAAAAGTCGATACAGACGATGATATGCGTTACTATTCCGTATGGAAAAATCCGAACGGAGCTAGAAACGTCCGAAATTTATGAAATGAATTACACAGTCTTATTCAGAGTGTTCTACATAAATTTTCTCATATTGACATATTTTGGTTTCGGAATACTTTTAAATTCAACTGTTATTAACCGATTTAAATTGAAATAAAATTATACAAGAAAATAAACTTCCATATTGTCTGATGAAAATTTATCACTTGCCAATTTTAAATGGACATATTTCAAATATCAAATTTTTACTTCAAAATTTTATTATATAAAATTTCAAAATTCAATTAAATATATAAACAATACCACTAAAATTTACGGGTCATTACACTCTTCCCCACTCAAAACTTTTCGTCTCCGTAAAGGAAGGAGGTAGGAGAATAGAAACAACCAGAAAGAAAATTGATTTGAAACAAAAGAAAATTGATTTGAAACAAAAGAAAATAATTAAATTAAACCACATAAATTCCAACTTAAATTTATTTATATATTTAATAATTTGGTTAAATCCATTCATATTAAATCAAAAACTAATCATTCAACTTAAATTTGTTAATTCAAAATGTTAATTCTAATTATATAAATGTCAATTTAAATCAATTAATACTTAATAATTGATTATTGATTTAAGGTATTTCATTAAGTTGATTCAATTGTTAATTTATTAATTCCGTCAAAGCAAAAGTCTATTTAATTTATCAAATTTATTCGTTGTCTTATTATCTAATTATCCTCTATTAATAATTTTCTAAACTCATAAATTTGAATAGTCATTTGTTATATTCATATTTTATTCAATAAATTTAATTCTTGTTTATTCCAAATTATTATTAAATTTATTCCACTTAATATATCTTATCAAATATATTAAGTATAATTACATTTATTGTGACGCCCCACCTCTATACCCACGCTAGCCAAGGACACTACGTGGTAATGCCGTCAGCTAACGCGGAGAATAAAGCAGGTTAGGAGCGACCATCTATAGGTTGCTTTAACTATCTATTGAATACTTCGACAATTGTCACACCAAGCAGATCGACATATCCAATGAATACTTAAAACAAAACCATAGGTGGATGGAGGATCTATCAGAATAGAACGTAATAACTCAAATGTAATATACATCACAGAACAGTAGATCATCGTATACACATATACGGATACACAACAGAGTATACAAACTGATACATGTCAAGTGGTTTAGCAAACCATAATATACAGGCGAATTCAAAAGAATACACACCAGAGTTACAACTGAAAAGGACTACACAAAAGCTATAACAAAAAGGAGCTAGCTGAATAGTCCATGCGGAAGCAAAAGTGGCTAAGTCCAAAGGTACCTAACCTGCAACATCTCCGTCTGACCCGAGTATAGAATACACGGGTCAGTCTAGCTAAACAAATCAGTTAGATAAACTGAACAACAATAATCCTTCAAGGTCATAAAGCATAACTAATATCTATAAAAGAGATAACACAATCATCCAATAAAAGATGAATCATAGAAAGACAAGCCTCATATCATTGGCAACTCAAATAAACAAAGGATACGAATATCCCAAAAAAGCCAAAAAGGCAAATAACAAATACCAATGAAGGTAACACAAGTTCCACAAGGTAACCACTATACAACGTGTGGCTCAAAAAACCAACACCGAAGGGCGATACCTAGGGAATATACAAATCAATGAAACAATAGAAAATTTGCACGTGCTCAGTACTGTATAAACAAGGATCCATGAGCCTGACGACTCCAAACCCAATATCACTCGAGCGGTGACAAACGACCAACTCCAAAAGGATATAATAGGGCAAAAAACCCGAAGGCACAAACCCGAAGGCAACATACCCGAAGGCAACATACCCGAAGGCAACAAACCTGAAGGAGACAGTCCGAAGACACTATCCCAAAGGCAACAAACCGTAGTGGTGAAGGTCCGAAGGCCCAGTACAGGACACCACCAACTGGCAGAATGTGTCACAACTCTCGAAAAGGAATCCGAAAAGTGTTAACGCAAGTCCCATAACCACCCGTTTGCACTAAACGGTTTACTATCCGTTATTCAATTTCACACTCAAAGCAGTATAAAGTTTATCTCATCTCATCGGTAAACCAGACCAAAGGTCAAAACGATCAATCGAATAGGTCAGGGTTTAATCGAAAATATAAATGAACGGATTCATGGTCCGCATTTTACTTAACCATTTAATCTCCTTTCCACTCCGCTCGAAGTGCTGAAGGGTGTATATTTTACTTAGAAAATAGTTGGAGAAGGCGGATTTTTAATCGTCCGAAAATCCTTTAGAAATAGCCCTTTGAAAATCTCCTATTATGGAGTAATTTAATATTTAAATTAATACTAAATAATAGTTTCAAAAGCTAATTTGATGGAAAATCACTTTAAATGATTTATAAAAATCCGTGCATGAAATCTAAAAGGAAGTCATCAATATCAAAGATGAATGATAACAACAATCGGAACAACCAAAGCCGATAAAAATTAGAATTTCAATCCCAAAAGAAAATTGGGCAAAAGACTAAAGATTCAGACGTCTGAAATATATGGTTCAGACGTCTGAATCTGGAAAATTAAAAGTTTTCCAGATCCTAATTCAGATGTCTGGCCTATATACATCAGACATCTCAAAATGGCTTTTTAAGCCTATTTTCTCTCTGGTTGAAAACGAACCAATTCAGACGTCTGGGTGCTTTGATTCAGATGTCTGAATAGTGGGAAAAGAAAATTCCCAGTATAATATTCAGACGTCTGAAAATGAGATTTCAGACGTCTGAAACCTGATGTTCAGGCTTTTCCTGAACCCAGGCCAAAGATGGCCAAAACAAATCGAAAGTGGTCGGATGAGCGATGATTACGGGCCTACGTCATCCGACTACCCAAGCTTAACGACTCACCCAAACACTTCGAACAACAAAAACATTAACCATAAAAGGATTTTATAGATTTAGCTTCAAAAATCATAAATTGGCAATTTCACCAAATCTATCCAAATCGAAAGCAGACGAACATGCAAATATGTTTGGAATTCACTCCCACCAATCCAACATAGTTGTAAACATAGATGTGAGATAAAAATCTCACTTTTAACTCAAAACAAGGATGAGAAGCTCAAATGCAAAGACAAGACCAACCACTCTCCACTTCAACTCTACAAGCTTCAATCTAAGACCAAAACAAGTATTTCCTAAGTTAGGTTTAGGAAACTCTCTGAAATTAAAGGAAGAAAGAGTTGGAGAAGATGAAGAGAGGGCTTACCAATAACTTCTCTTGGATTATATAGCAAGAATTTGAGTTTGCAAGAAGAAACTAGGGCTTGGAGTTGCTAATTCTTCTCCCTTTCCCCCATTTTCAGTTAAGCTAGAGTTTAAGAAATGAAAATGAATGAATGGAGAGAAGAGAGGGGACTGAGTTGGGTATTAAGTTAAGCTAATGGCTGAACCCAAACCCAAAACCCAAATAGAAAAAGTAGCAAAATCCTACTTACTCCAAAATATATCAAAGCTTATACTCAAAAAGATCACAAACGTCATTTTGAACTCAATGGAAGTGGTTTCGTGTTCCAATTCGATTGTTCGCAAAAAGTAACATTTCGGACCTAAATTCGACTAACGACGCTATATTTAAATAAAATATTTAAATATACAATCGTTAAATATACGGGTTGTTACACTTATTATAACTATTCAAATTTATTTATAAATTCCTTTTTACCATCATTTTACATTGTATATTATCCAGTTGCATAGTTTACTTCTGAATAATTTACGAAAGTTATATATGAAATGCAATTGAGTACCATACAAGTAAAATTTTCGTATTCAGTTTGTTTCAAGTTTAGTCATTTATTCAAAATTTTGGCTTTATTTATAATTGAAAACATTCTTTATCAAAATTTTAAGAATTAAATTTCCGATTAATCTTCAAACAATTTAGATATATGTGTATATATATATATTATATCAAATCAAATTTACAATCATATATATATATATATATATATATATATATATATATATTGTAATTCAAATCATACTTTACGAAATTCAAATCAAATTTAACTTCCAAACAAAAGTGCAGCAGAGCTACAAATTGGTCTCTCCACTTCAAAACTCGAAAATGAATGTCGATGATGCGGCCGCCATCACCGAAATTATTTTCCAACGACAATGTAGGAGAGCACCGATTTAAACCCTTAAATTTCTTTAGAAAATGATTTATACTTGAAAATACTTTAAATCATATATATTTTAAACTTAAAAACAAAAGTTTGAAATCACCGGAAATTAAATTCCTAAATTCCTGATTTTATATTCATTTTAAATTTCAAATTAGTTTATAACCATGTTTTATAGTTTAATTATTTATATATGAGTCAAAAGTCAATGGTTTTCAAAACAATAATTGAAAATCAAGTATTATCATTTTGAACATCCAATTCTGTTAACAATTCATCTTTAGAAAATTATACTTATATATATAATATAATCATACAAAATCTCTTTCATTTACCAAATTTAAAAACAATATTGTGTTTGTTTGTTCAACTCAAGTTTTTTGGAAATCCTATCGATAGCGTTGATCAGACGAATCTATAAAAAATCCAAATCAGCATCAACAACTCAACAATACAATATATAAAACATTTTTATATTAGTTACAAATACACTCCCTCACTCGATAATATAAAATGAATTTTAAAGCAAAGATAGGGATTCAAATTAAGAGGGCCTAATCAAAAGAATTCGACTGGAAGGTAGGTGTGAATGGGGGATAAGAAAATTGAATCTCAACTAGGAAGATGGAAAGATTAATATAAATCATGGGTGACCTTAATCAGATCAACCGTGACTTCAAGAATAAGATTGATGTAGAATTCTAAGGCAAATCGACATCCTATCGTAAAAGATGGAATTCGAGTATAGCAAAAGATAGCAGCATCGCAAACCGGGTATGTAGAAATCTCCGGTGAAACAATGCTATTGTAAAGAGCTCACCCCTTTACAATTCATATAATGTAGCCATGGGATGCTCCAGAATCAAATAATTACGAATAGGGAGAGACAAGAATAGATTTTTGGAATCGAGGGAAGCGTTCCAAAATTCAAAGAAAATTCAAATCAAGAGGAAGGAATTCAATCTTGAACGAAAGTGATTCCGTATTTAAATTTACCATACATACTAAATTTTCCCAGTGCCAAAGCTCTGATACCAACTATAACGACCCGTTATTTTCAACCATTCGCATCCGCAAAAGTCGGACTCGAATTGCTTAAAATATCAGATTGTTAATTTAAATTTGGCAAAACTTAGCATATACAGTCAATAAATCAATCACAGAATCACACACACAGAGTAATATAATAATAATGCAGCGGAATAGATAAATAGTAGTTCATGAAGCTACTATAGCTACAATATAAACATCAGAGTTAGAAATAAAATACAACAGAATATCTCAAATACAGTGAATTCTCCAGTATGAGCAGATACTCCTCTGAACAAATCAACTGGAAAAGCTAAAAGCTGAATCGATAGTTGGATCTTCAAACGAAGCTCCAAACTCCAAAGATGAGCCTCAAATGCTGTATCACTCAGTCTAACCCGATCGTAAAGCAAAACACAAAATACTCGAGTTAGGATTAACATTCTCATATTAATAAATCCAACTCAAGTGAAATAACAACTGAAATACAAGTAACTCAAAGGATGTTTGGGATAACCATCCTCTAAGGATCCGTTAAACTATTTACTATGTAGTTATATTTCGCTATTATAATAATGTTTATTAGTAAAATAAACTTACTTTAAAATAGCGTTAAGGAATGACCCAATATTCCCCTTAACACGTAATAGTCCCTATAGTCCATCCAGTATCATAGTCCCTCCTGACGGGGAAGCCACCAGGGGATACTCCACAGGCTACGGGAGAAACCAAACTCTTACACGGCGCGACAGGGTAGGTGGCACAGCACAACGAGGCGATGCAAGGGTAGATATACCAATTACCGATACGGGCTGGTGGTAACGCATAGCGTACAGCTACCACCCATCTCGAGCCACACCCACAACTCAAAAATCAAAGTGGCCACCGAATGAATCCAAAAGACATAGTATAATATTGAAGGAATGTGTCCGATTAGAGGAGCTACCTCATTGGCTTGAGATCGCTCCTGTTTTAGCCACCTTAAGCCAACTCACGGGAGTCGGGTCCACGTTCATACCTCAATTGAATGTCGCCACCATCCTACTTCATTCTGAAATCTCCACCGCGTACATGGTTGTTAAAGTGGTTTTCAGAGTTGGCAGAGAGTATGACAACTTTCGATCCCGGTCTCTTTAACAACCAAACGTTATTATTACACCGCAATCATTTCAAAATAGTTTATATTTTAAAACCAAAGTATCATTGCCATTTAAAAACCATATAAATATGATATCATTTCCATTTCAAAACCAAATCGATATGATATGATTTTCATTTCAAGCATATCTTTTTCAAAATCATAGAATTTCCAAAGTTATAACACTTTCGAAACCAAATACTTGAAATTATAACACTTCCAAATAATAACTTGGGACTCATGACTTTAAAACATAACTTCCACTGCTTAAATGGTTTAGATGTTAAAATAATAAAATAGCTTCTTCAATTTCACAAATCAATTCCAAACATATCGAATTCCAAAATTTAAATTTTTACCAAATCTCAAATCATAAATTTCAATTCAATTCATTTTCCAAATGAACCATTCCAAATTATATCGATTTCAAAACAGATTTGAACCACAATATAAACTATTTCAAATTCAATATATTTCAAACTTTAAGTATCCAACAATCTCAAAACTAAATTTGATAATTTCATATATATATATATATTTATATATATCAAATTCAAATTTTTATTTTTTAGCTTTGAAATATCAATTTAATCATTTCAAAAACATCTAAATATAACTTCAATTTACACATTTTAAATAAACAAAATATCCCATTTAAATTTATATAAGTTTGAAATATTCATTTAAGTCATCTTTAAGTCAAATTCAAGTTATAAAACATATCTTTAAAACCTCACATTTAAATAAATTTCAAATCAAACATATTTACGTAAAATTCTTAAATAAATTAAATTTCAAATCAATTTCAAATTTATCTTCCAAACTTAATTTATTCAAAACATTATAAACTCTATATTAAAATAAAATTTTAAATAAATATTTAACCATATTATATTTAATAAAAATCAACTTTATTATTAACTTATTTTATATTAAACAAATTTATACATAGCTTAGATTTAAGAATTTAACTATATATAAAATATTTTATACTATTAAAATCGATATTCATATAAAACCATATATTTCTTTCCAAAACCATAGAAATCATTTTCAAGACATTTATATATATAGACCAATGGTGTCTGTATAAAATTTTCTACCTATGGTCAAGTGATACAGATATTTATCATTTCAATCGATAATTTAAATATATACGGGTATATTTCATTTCAACTCGCAATCCCAAATTTAATTAAATGAAAATCGCTTGGGTTTATCATTTCAACCCATAACGATTTTCTCCTATTCTAAAGTCCGTTCGGGTATGTATCATTTCAACCCATAGTGAATTCTATATTAACATGGAACTTGCAGAGTGATGACAGATACAATAATAATAATAAAAGGAATATATCATCAATATAATAGCAGATAATGGTGTCAAATGTCATAGGTGAACAGATATAGATAACAAGATATATATAGCAATGTAAATATTAACAACAACATACTTCAATTGTCGTTTCAATTGAAATCAAATTTAATAGATATAAGAATGCTATTCGTGGGTGATTGCCCACCTTTCGAGGCTAGAGAGGACAGGAGATGACACGAATACGCACTCTGATACGTAACTGAAATCAAATTACGAATCCAAGCACAAATGTCGAAGCAAAGCACGATAGAAACAAGTTTAGTGAACGGAGCTGATAAATAGAAATTGATGAAATAAATCAGAATCTATGTGACATAGACTGGAACGAAATATAAATATATTAAATTTTCTTCCTAAAACAAAATCGAATCAAAAATTACATATTCAAAATCCAAATACGTTATATGTAATTTAAAACCAATTATCCAAACAAACCAACTAATTATCCAAATAAAATCATTGTTTAAACTAGAACACTATATTAAAGCCAAATATATCTATATTTTATATCACCTTAAATCAACATTATTATATATACTCATATTTCAATTAATATTATAATTAGTGTATATATATACACACTATACGAATTGCGAACTATAAGCAATACTTAAAGCTAGTATACTAAAAAAAAATACATAACATATATGGACTTCCTATAATATACGTACAACCCAAAATCCATCACTTTTACCACATATATATTACAACAGACCTTGTAAAAACATGCAACCCATTCTTAAAACTAATATATTAGTATATAACCTTATATATTTGCTTTCCACAGCAACCAAAACAGATTACTATATATATATAACTGTAAAGAAAGAAAGATATAAAAATAAGAGAAACCAAAAATATAAACAGCTTAGATCACTGTAATATAATACTATAACATTTATATATATAAAAGCAACCAGATCTTATACAAATAATATGAAAATTTACATACTTTAAAACATATATAAGCTATCATATTAACCCATATACAAACAACATAATATATGTATACAACTTATACAAACTAGACAGATAGAAACAATATGCGTATAACCGCAGATTATATATAAACGTATTATATATGTATATAATATATTTGAAAGTCAATGTTCATTATAAATCAATATAAGCTTAATAAAACGATATGTATTACTATTTGCACTTTGTAATAGAAAAAATGACACATCATTTATATGAAAAAGTTTATACCAAACAGAATTTTAAAGGCAAGAAACACAAGGAGCTCCAACATATATACACGTCTTTCATATATATAACCAATATAAAATATAGTGGAGAGGCTTAGGCAAAAGGAAGAAAAGGAGGAAGGGCGAGATGTTTAGCCATGCTGAAGTGATGCTACGATGGGAAGTTTGGTCGGAGCTCGAGCAAACCGCTTTGGCCATTGCCTGTCGGGAAGGAGCTGCTGCTCGAAGGTAGTGTTCAGGCAATAAAAGAAACGGCGATTGAAAAGAGAATGGCTGGAGGAGACTGTGTTCAAGGCGGCTTGTGTGGAGGAGTGACTCTGGCATCGGTTCAGAGGCTTGAACGTGGATCCGGGAAGTGCGGCTTTGCGGGGGTGCTGCGACCAAATTGAAGAGGGGGAAGGCTTGAGTGCATTGCGTGGTTGACTGGAGAGGTAGGGGATGGCTACCGCTACCAGGTGGGGTAACGGGTACTCGACGGAGAGGAAGAACCATGGACAATTATGAATGCTTCAATGGGTTAAGCCTTGAGAAGAATAAAAGATGAGAAAGGAAGATGCAAATGTAAAAGGATAGGTTGATATAAATATTTATCTCAAAGTTTCCTGGGTTATGTGCTGTGAAAATTTTTCAACGAATGAAATTGGAAAAGAAATGGATCAGAGGAAATGAAGTAGTGGATAGCCAAACGTCAGTAATTAAGTTCAGGGAATTCCAACGAGCTAGTGACCGTTGGTTATCCCATGGAGCAAACAATTGGTCAAGAAAACCAAAAGAGTGTGAATCGGGTACCGATACGGTTGCCGTTAACTCGGATTCCGCCGCATACCGGGCTTCAAAACCCAGAATTAAATATACTGCAGAGATCAATGTGACAAGACGATCGAAATGGCATACATATGTCAATGGTACATTCATCTAATCAAAAGTCGATACGGACATTGATATATGTTGCTATTCCGTATGGAAAAATCCGAACGGAGCTAGAAACGTCCGAAATTTGCAAAATGAATTATGCAGTCTTATTCAGAGTGTTCTAAATAAATTTTCTCATGTTGGCATATTTTGGTTTCAGAATACTTTTAAACTCAACTGTTATTAACCGATTTAAATTGGAATAAAATTACACAAGAAACTAAACTTCCATATTATCTGATGAAAATTTACCAATTGCCATGTTTAAATGGACGTATTCAAATATCAAATTTTTATTTCAAAATTTCAATAAATTCAATTGAATATATAAATAATACCAGTAAAATTTACGGATCATTACAATCAACATCCATCGGCTTCTCTCTCTCCAACGGCAGAACATATTCAAATCTCCAAACCCTAATCGCAAACCAAAAATCAATTCAAAAATCAAACTCCTCCAAAATATATCAAATTATATACCATTTTGAAGCTTTCAACGAGCGCAATCTGCTAATAATTCATTTTTCAATTCAAATCACTCTTTATCCAGAAATGGAGGATGAAACTTGGCCATTCATTTTAGGGTTTTGACGATCGAACGGTGGATCGTCGTTCGATCGACGATCGGGAGACGGCGTTGGGAAGAGGGAGTCGAATAGCATTCGTGGAGGAAGTCCGATGCTGGCAAACACTAGTGGAGGCATCGTGAGAAATTGTTGAATGATGGTGGCTGTATGTGGAAGAACGAGAGCGAGTGCGTCACCAGGGTTTGTGTGATTCAGGGACGTGCTGACGTGGGTAACATTTTCTTTTTTATTTTGATTTTAATTTCTATTCGAGTGTTCTAACGTGAATAACTTTTACATATGTACTCGGATTCATGCATGGTTTGTTTCATTGGGATCGAATCAAAATTTCGAATATTTTGACGCTAGTTCGGACGAATTCTAAGACTGTTTGAATTTGAGCCCTAAATTGGATTTTAATTTGATTTAAATTCAAAGGTGAGTGATTTGACCCACTCACAACTTCTAAAATTTCTTATGTTACTTAAATTGAATTTTTGATGAGAGAAGGAATTTATTTATTGCCGTTTGGTATATTGAAATCATCATTTCAATTAATTTGAATTTATTCTGAATTACGTTATTATTTAATTTATTACTGAATTTAAATTGCTAGTAAATTACCTGTAAATGTTAATCTGTTATTTTTGTAATCTATTTGGTTCAATTGAATGATGATTATAACAGATGCTTGATTGTTGATATTGGATGATTGGATGGTATGCTTAATTTATATATTGTTATCACTCTGTAAGTTTCCTCAGTTATTTTTTAGGAATATCATTATGGGTTGAAATGATACATACCCGAACGATCTACAGTTTAGGAAAAAATCGTTATGGGTTGAAATGATAGAGTCGAGTGATTTTATGGATTTTTAACATTAAATCAGGATTGTGGATTGAAATGAAATATATCCGTAAATATAAATAACCGTGGATTGAAATGATAAATATCCATATCACTTGATCCTAGGGTAGAGAATTATATACAGACACTGGGTTGCTAAAATTAAATGATATTAAATCCAAATTTTTTGAATTCGGTTAAATGATATTTTGAAAGCAAGGTTGATTTATGTAAATTGAATTATTATCGAAATTCAAGATTGTACGTCAAATTGGAATTGATTTAAAGAAATTGCTTTACAAGAATTAACTAGAATTTTAAGTTGAATTCGAAATATAAATGGAATTTATCGGAATTGAGCTACTGAGATTATTTGAAACATAACTATGAAATATATGGAAATTAGAGCAATGTAAATTGATGTTTCGAACATGGATTGAAATTGATATAGGATTTAATAGTTTATATAAAATTTGAATTGAAAGATTTTTAAATTGGATTTTATTGATTTGGAAATCGAAATGGTTTAGATGTGTAGAAACAAAATAAATATTTTAAATTGATATTAATTCCAAATTCATATTTTAATATAGACTGTTTAAAAATTTATTATTTTAAAAATTTCTAATTATTAAAGTTTTCAAATTATTAAACTATTTTAACCTTTATTAACTAAATTAAATCATTTTAACCTACTTTAAACCATTTGACTTATTTTAAATTTATTTAATCTATTTTTAAAGAAATTCAATCTATGTTAATTATATTTAATCTATTTTAAATCTATTTAATTATCTTAAATCAATTTAACAGTTTCTCTAATCTATAATTAAACTATTTTAGACTATTTAAACTATTTATAACTATCTAAACTATCTTTCTAAATTTCAAACTAAATAAAGTAGAGGTGTTTATATTTTAAATCCTCAATTTTAAAGTGAATATGGTTAAATGATATTATAACCTGAGTTGGGATTTAATTTACATATTTGATTTGAATATGAAGTTTTGAAATGAGGGTTTTTATCTATTTTGGGAATATGATTTTTGAAAGTGAATATAATTTCAAAAGTGATATGGTTTGAATCGAATATGATATTTTTGATATCAATTATGAAATGGTTTTGGAAATGTAAAAAAACCATCCGGTGTGTAATAAGCGATTGGTTGTTAAAGAGACCAGGATCGGATATTGTCATACTCTCTGCTAATACCTAAAACCACTTTGACAACTGTGTACATGGTGGAGATTCCAGAAATGAAGTAGGATGGTTTGGTGAACTATTTCTGTATAAGGTATGACGTAACCCTGACTTCCGCGAGTCAGCTTAGATGTGACTAAAATAGGAGCCATGCCGGGCTAAGTGAGGTCGCACCTCCGATCGGACCCATTTCTTCGATACCATTTCTATTGCTTTGTGATTGATTTGGTGGCCACCCCTCAATTTTGATTATGGGAAAGTGTTTTGAGGTGAGTGGTAGTAGCTGCTATGCCTTACCACCAGTCCGGATCCGCAATTGGTATATCTACCCTGGCGTTGCCTCGGGGCCATGTTCACATGCGCGCCTTCTGTGAGTTTGTTTTGAACCATACCTATGGAGTGCCCTTTGTGTAAACCTCCATTTTATGGAGCAGCGTACGGTAATGTATAGACTATGGAAACATATAAAATGTGTTAAGGGGGATGTGGGTAACGCCTTAACGCTATTTTAATACTTTTACTTTACTGTAGACATATTATAATAACGTATTGTACTACATAGTAGATAGTTTAACAGATCCTTAGGAGATGTGAATCCTAAACATCTCTTAAGTTATTACACTCACGTTAGATACTGGATAGGAGATGTCAAACACCGTAAACATCTCTGACTCCGTCACACTCATATTTACCATTGATTTAACTTACATAAGATCTTTTAGTTCTAACTCGAGTGTTTTGTCTTTTCAATTCGCTCGGGTCAGCCTGAGCATTTCAGGATTGAATACCTTATTTCTAGTGGACGAAGACGAAGACTTGTACTATTAATAATTATTATATTCCGCTGCATCATTGTTATTCCGCTACATTTATTTATTTATTTATTCTTGTTGTTTGTAACTCTGATTCTGTATTGTATAAGTATAATCAAATTTATTGGTAAACAGCTTCATGAACTTTTATTTGATTATTATATTTTATCATTCCGCTGCGAGATTCTACATTTGTTTTTTTCTTTTTTTTCTTATTTACCCCATAACTATTTTCCCTTTTGAATGGTTTGAGTCTGACATGTATGTCTTCTTAAAACGTCCAAAAAGGCAGGTCGTTACATAACCTTTTTAATATTGTAAGAACATATGTTATATAATGTCATAATAATATACGTTGATAAATTTGTACATTTGATACGACTGATAAAATGCTTATCAATTAAGATATAAAAATGAAGTAAATTGAAGATTGAGAAATAGAAATATAATATATATACTTACTATTAATTCTTGCATGTTAATGTTGTACGACCCGTAATTTTATTACTTTGATTTTGAATATTTAATTAATTTTAAATATTTAAACATAGGTTTAATAAAAAATAATAATCATATTTTGTATGATAAATAAAAATTATAAACTAATCCTTAAAATGTGTTTACAAAAATAGATAATTTGGATTTTCGTCGGAAAAGTGACAAAATTCGTTTTCGACGAATATGAGTTTTTCTCAAAATAAATGATGAATAATCTAGTTTATTCTTTTATAATGATGATAATTAATTTATAATATTTTTATAAATAACTTTTTTATAAAAATATACAAACATCATCGCATTTTGGTATATCAATATTATATTTTTATAATTGAATTTTCAATACTATTCAATATGATTTTATAACTCAAATAAACTTATTTTTAATACTTAGAGATGATAAGAAATTTATTTTCAAGTTCTGTTTACATAAATAAATAATTTGAATTAAAATTGAAAATATGACCGGAATTCGGATTTTGAATTCACAACAGTTTTACAAAATTAAGTTATATCGAAACGTTGCAACTTGGTTTGTCAAATGTAACATATATATATATATATGTATATATATATATATATATATATGTGTGTGTCAGTTTGTGTGTGTATGTATGTGCATAAAAACATTTTATAAACATCACAATTAGTCAAATTTAAACTTTAGAAAATATCTAAGATATTTTTAAGTTAAAAAGCAAGCATCTAATCACCATCGCTACATATTATTTCATGTTTTACTTTATTATGAAGTAGGAGGACAAAGGAGGATGTGATGGCATGATGGAAAGTGATGGAAATGATGTTGTTTAAGAGATATTTTGCTAAAATTTACCTATAAATAAATCCATACACTTCACTTACCATACACACGTTTCTTTCTCTTCTTCCCTCCTTTCTTTATGCATCCATGTGGAAATGGCCTATGGCCAAGAGCCATAGGGGGGAGAAGGAGGTGATGGCATGTGATAAGGTGGTGGAGGCTGAGAGCAAAGGTGAGAAGACTCTATGTCATGAGCATGTATGGTGGTGACAATGTATGGCCATGAACTAGGTGTTGGTGGGGGATGAATGTTGTAAGGCTATGTAGGTCGCACCCATTAGGGTACGATCATTACCTTTCTAGATTGCCCCCTATAAATTGGGTTTGTTGTGTATGATATGAGACGTCTCAGATAGGTCAGGAAAGACAAGGGCGATGTCATATTTGGTACTATCCAAGACCATTGTGTTGGCCGTCGAAAAGGGGTAGGCCGGTTATGTAGAGGACTGTCAGTGTGTCCTTGGGATATTCCTCTAGAGATGTACCGTATGGAAGGTAGTGCTCACCTCTCATTGTATGCAATCCATTCTTCAGTAAATGCCTTCAGACTTAGTTATATAACTATTATGTTGGAATTTAACCAATGTAACAATTCTGCAAAGGTTAATATGTATTTGTAATCTAGACACTATTATGATATCACTAGATTTTACATAGCATTGTTTTGGTTATCATAAGGTAAAAACCCATCCGAGTTTATGTGCGTCATGGTCATATGAGATACGATTTATTTTCAAAAATATCCATGTTTTTGAGTTTTCTCATACCAGTTTCACGACTGATCCGGAGTTTATTTTCCTTTCCCTTAAATTTTGGGTGCCTTATTTTTGTAGCTAACCAAGTAGTTCGAATCTAGCTTGGAACATTCTGGAGGAACTTTAAGCAGGAGCTGGAGTTTCCTTTATTGATGGTTATCCATTTCTATTTCCACTGCATTTGTTTATTATTTGCATTTAGCATTAGTAAAGACAGAGTTTTGTAACTGTTTAGGCTGAGATTCCTGATGTATGTATTTAAAAATTTCCGCATACAATGATTATATATTGAAATAATATATGTTATTCTAGTCGTGTAAGATTCTGCTTTTTATTTATTTTTCTTTTTACCCTTGATCAATCTTTCTTTTCGGCACTTGGATTTTGGTACGTGAATACCGTGCATGTACTAGTGTCGATTTCTAAGGGTCGAAAAAGTAGGTCATCACATTTGGTATCAAAGCTTAGGTTGAGCGAACACCTAAGCCCGATAGGGGTAAATTCACATCAGAGGTTGGGTTAGTAATACCTGAGGAGGAGTAACTCATTAAAGATAGGGTAAGTGACACCCTAGAATGATTTTTAGAGTATTACATATGAGCGCGTATTTGTTAATGTTATATAAAAATGGTTTTTTTTTGGAAAATTTGTAAGTGAAATAATTTTACCTAGGGCTATATTTGAATATAAAGCAATATCTTTCATGTAGTGTTTGGTTGTTAAGGGAATGATAATATTTCATTACTATCATTGATTGATTGGTTGTTTGAATTATGTTTAAATATGAACACCTCGTGAATTTAGTTTCACAATTTGCCTATGTGGTGCTAGATAAATGTAATGACCTAGTACTTCAAACCATTTGCATCTGCACATATCGGACTTGAATTGCTTAAAATGTCATATTATTAATTTATATTTGGCAAAACTCAGCATATACAGTAAATAAAATCAATCACAGACATTGAGTAATATAACAATATGCAGCGGAATAGATAAATAGTAGTTCATGAAGATACTATAAACATCAGAGTGTAAAACAAAATACCACAGAACCTCAAATACAAATGAATCTCTAATACAAAAGCAACTGACGAGTCTGAACATAAATCACTGGAATAAACGGAAATAATTGAAAGCTGGATAGATAGATCTTCAAATAAAGCTCCACCCAAAGGTGAGTCTCAAATGCTGTGACACTTAGTCTGACCCGAGCATAAAGCAAAAACACAAAACACTCGAGTCAGGATTAACATTCTTATATTAGTAAATTCAACTCAAGTGAAATGTCAACTGAAATACAAATAACTTAAAGGATGTTTGGGATTTCCATCCTCTAAAGATCCGTGGAACTATCTACGATGTAGTATAATATGCTATTATAATATGTCTATAGTAAAGTAAACTATTAAAATAGCGTTAAGGCGTTACCCATATCCCCTTAACACATTTTCATATATACCCATAGTCTATATAGTACTGTAATTCCTCCGTAAACTGGAGGGCTATCAGAGGGCACTCCATAGGTATGCTACAAACCAAACTCGTAGAAGGCGCGATAGAGCATGTGACAAGGAATGCAAGGCAATGCCAACATAGACATACCCTTTGCGGTTCCGGACTGGTGGTAACGCATAGCAGCTACCACTGCCCACCACGTGACACTCCTAAATCAAAGGTGCACCCAATCAAATCATAAAGTAATAGAATGGTATTGAAGAAATGTGTCCGATAGGAGGAATGACCTCATTTGGCCCGGCATGGCTCCAATTTTAGCCACATCAAGCTGACTCATGGGAGTCAGAGCTATGTAAATACCATATAGAATCATCGCCAAAACATCCTTGTAACAACCTAGATTTTGAAATATTTTTATATTAGATTTTATTTCATTTTGAAAATATTTTAAAATTTATTTTATTTTAAGATTTTATTTTTAAAAAATTTTCAAAGTGTATTAGTAATTTTTCCAATACTAGTTGTATTTTTGTTTACAATCTTAATCCAAGCTTTAATTTAATAAACTATTTTCCTAATTATTATCTATTTTCCTAAAAATATTTATTTATTTTCTTTTTCACTTTATTTTGTTTTCATTTTTATTTTGTTTACTTGATTTTTCTTTTGGTTTATTTGAATAAAAGAAACTAGAAATTCTAAGAGATAAAAACCTTTTTAACTTGTGATTTTCAATGCCTAGTCTCTTCATTTTCTTTGGCCGTCTTATCCAAGCAATAGCGGTGTGTTTTCACTTGCATTTGATGTAAAAATAACTTCTTTCTCATTTCACTTCTCATGACTATTTTCAGATCTGAGAAAAATTTAGGTAATGGGTTTTTTTTTTTTTTTTTTTTTAACCTTTTTCTTCATTTTTCTAATGATTTTTCCATTGTTTTGCTTGACTCCTCTTGTGCTTTTCTCGGCCTAACCCTTCACCACCATCACCGACCACCACATCTCCTCCTCCTCTTCACCATCGGCTCGACCTCCTTCTCCTTTGACCAATACCGGCCGTGACCATCCAATGGAGCAAACACCACAAAAATTTGCAAAAACCCTATGAACATTGCCTAACCGAGCCTAGTTTTCACCATACCCTTCATAGTTTGCTTCGGCCACCACCATAGTCACCACCACCAACAAGAACACCACCTCTGGCCATCACTTCAACCATCACCAGATCTGTACACGACCAAGGCCGAGCCCACATGCCTCTGGCCGAGCCAAAATGTTGAACCAAAACTTCCTATTTTGCCTTGCCTTTGACCTTCCTTCACTAGTAACTCAAAATCCCTTTACATCTCCTTGTAGTCGTGCGTATATAAGTCCAAACCAGATCCATTTCAACGAAAACATCATCATGGCCAAACCAATAAAGTATTGTAGCCGAGCAAAAGTTGTTAATGGTCAGCAAAATCGATTGAAAAACTTGGTGATGTCTTTTGTATATTCTATTTCCATTTTGTTCCAATAAATTTAGTATTGTATTTATATTTATATTTGCTTTGTTTTGTTGTTGAATACAAGATTAATATCTTGGCTCTCCACTCCACTCGAATCAAAATCATGTTATCTTGCTTTCTGGATTTTGCTTGTGTGTTTTGATTTGCTAACTCCAGCGTAAAGAGGTAAGTATTCACTCATGACATTTATACTTATATAATTGTGAAGTGACAACAAGTGAATGTGTAGAAATATTATATCATGTTATACTTGCCTGTGATATGAATCATATGATGTTAACCCTGTTTATAAACTTGTCATATCATCTGTTACTGCTATATGTTGCTATACTGTGTATTTATTTCTGTTTCTCACACTGCAAGTTCCCTGAAGAATAGAATCACTATGGGTTGAAATGATACATACTCGAACGGAATTTAGAATAGGCAAAAATCGTTATGGGCTGAAATGATAAGCCTATGTGATTTTTATTTATTTTAATTTACTTGGGATTGTGGGTTTGAAATGATAGAACCCAGATTTTCTTTGTAAATTATGGATTGAAATGATATATTATCCGTATCACTTGACTTAGGTTAGAAAATATTATACAGACCCGTGGTTATTATATATATTTTTATGGAATTTTTAAAGTATTTTAAAAATGTAAAAATATGAAATTTGATTTAAATTTGAATTTAAAATGATTTTTATAAAGTGTTATTAGTTTTTCTATAAATTAAAAAGGTTAAATAAATGAATGGTTAAGTTGAAATTTGAAATATAACTTAATTTGAAATGTGAAATTTGGTTTAAAAATAAAAGTTAAATTAAGAAAATAAAATGGAAATTAAGTTTAATTTATGAAATGGAAATTTAAATTAAAGTCTAAAGTAAATGAAAATTTAGGGAAATTTGTATATTGGCTTTAATAAGTGAAGTATTGAAATTTTTGATTTTATGTATAAAATTTACTTTATAAAAATCATAAGTTAAAGGGTATTTAAACTACCATTTTTAAAGTGAAAAATATGAAAATTTATAAGTCAAAATGGTTTAAATTGATGCTTAATTGTTGCTGAAATTCTATTGTAAATCTCGAAATTCTTTTAGTGGCACTTCAAAAGTGTTATCGTTTCTGAAAATAAACTAAAATCTAGAATAAATGAATCTGCAGCACTTTGTAAGTGCTGTAGTTGCAGAATTGAACTAAAAGGCTAAAAGAATAACTAAGAGCTATTGTAGCACTTGTTAAGTACTGCAGTTGGCTGAAATGAGATTTTTGAATATAATTGAACTATTACGGCAGTTCTGTAAACGCTGTCTTTGCTGAATTGAATTAAATCTTTTAATTTGAATCCTAAACTATTACAACAGTTTTGTAAATGCTGTCTTTGCTGAATTGAACTATTTTTCCACTAAAACTAAACTATTACAGAAGTTTTTAAATGCTGTCTTTGCTGAATTGAATTATTTTCAAATAAACTTACCGTAGCATTTTCTAAGTGTTGCGAAAGCTGAAATTTCACTGTTTTAATGTATTTAAGTGAATAAATGAACTCAGAAAAGGCTAAATTTTTGGGAATTGAATATTTGATTTGTAAATATAATGAAATCACTTTTAAATGGTTTAAATGAAGTATTTTCATTTGAAATATAAACTATTTTTGAAATTTATAACCACGGGTTATAATAACGATTGGTAGTTAAAGAGACCGGGATCAGATATGGACATGCTCTCCGTCAATACCGAAAACCACTTTATCAACTGTATACGCGGTGGAGATTCCAAAATGATGTAGGATGGTGGCGACGATCCTATTATGGTATGAACGTGGACCCGACTCAAGTGAGTTGGCTTAAGGTAGCTGAAACAGAAGCAATCGACGGGGCAAGCGAGGTCATTCCTCCTATCGGACACACTTTTTCGATACTATTCTATTACTTTTGTGATTGATTAGGTGCACCCCTTTGATTCTGAGAGTGTGGTTCGAGGTGGGCGGTAGTGGCTGCTATGCATTACCACCAGCCCGTGTGCGTAATTGGTATATCTACCCTGGCATTGCCTTGTGTGCCGTGTCACCTACCATATCGTGCTTTACTACGAGTTTGTTTTCCTCCCGTAGCCCATGGAGTATTTATCGTAGCCTCCCGATCTGGAGGTACGCTGATACTAGATGGACTACTAGGACTATTACGTGTTAAGGGCTATATGGGTAACCCTTTAATGCTATTTTAATGTAAGTTTATTTTACTGTAGACATTATTATAATAGCGTAATATTACTACATAGTAAATAGTTTAACGGATCTTTAGAGGATGGGCGGTCCCAAGCATCCTTTAAGTTACTTGTACTTTATTACAGTTCACTTGAGTTGGTTTACATTGTACAAGTATGTATGTCCTGACTCGAGTGTTTTGTGTTTTGCTTTACACTTGGGTTAGCCTAAGTATTCACAGCTTTGGATTTCTCTTTCTGGAATCGTTGGAGATTCTGCTTATCTAGTTATCTATCTATTTCAGTTTCAGTTGTTCTATTTCAGCTCTTGTATTGGTGGACTTCCATGTATTTGAGCTTTCTATTGTGATTTGTTTTCAGACTGATATTATGTATTTGTTTTGAGACTTTGTTATAGTAGCTTCATGAAATACTATGGTATTTTAATTTCCGTTGTGAGTTATTCTGATATTTCTGTATCGGTGATTCTGTGAATTATTTTAGTTGCTCCAAATTTTATTACAATCTATTATTTTGAATTATTCATGCCTGACATGTGTGGATTATTGTCGATTTGAATGGTCTAAAATAGTGGTTCGTTACAATTGGTATCAGAGCTTTGGCTTTTAGGCAAACCTTAGCCTGCGGAGTAAAAACTCATAAGAGATAGGGTAGAAGTACCCTAAAATGAGTGAAATCAATCCCAGAATCATTTCTTTGTGAGAGAACGTTTTCTAAAGTATAAAACGATTTTCAAAGTGATTTTTTCAAAGGATTTTTCAAAGATTATTTTGATACAAATTTTTCTTGTTTTAAAAGCAATTTTCTAAACTTCCTTCCTTTCGTATCTACCTTGTTAGTATTTTCTTTCATTAGGATATTCATCCAAGTGAAATTTATCTTATCTTATCTTTTTCTTCTCTATACCTTGTCCTAAATTCATTCTTGATTTTTTCAGGATGAATCGTGGAAATGCCAGAGGTAGGGGTTGTGGTATTGCCTCAGCTCCTCAACCTGCTGCATCTATTAGGCTTACTGTTCTCTGTAAGGAATTCTCTCAACTTGGTGGTACCAAGTTTACTGGTTCAGAGAGCATTATAGAAGCTTAGCAATGGTTGTAGAGTTTAGAGAGGATCTTTACCGGTCTCGAGATAACTGATGCCTAGAAGCGTTAGTTAACAGCATGGCAGTTACATGAGGCTGCCCTAGATTGGTGGGAGTCTGTTACGGCTAACACCGTCGAGGCTCTTGGGAGCAGTTTAGGTATCCTTTGCGTTATCTTGAATTTTGTTCGTATTTTTCCTTTCTTTTGAATCTATCTTAAGTTTATTCTGTATCTCTTTTCCAGGGAGGCTTTTGTGGCAAAATGGATGCTAGAAGCCGGTAAATCTCAGCTTTATCGTGAATTTATGGATCTCAAGCAGGGTACCATGTCCTTTTCTGAGTATGAGAGGAAGTTCAATGAAATTTTCAAGTTCGGTCCTAGCCTGATGGACACTCCTCTCAAGAAGAATAGGAAGTTCATAGCTGGTGCTCATCCCCAGTATTATGATCGTCTCATTTCTCACGTTCATGACACTTTTACCCAGCTTATGGATATGGCTATCCGATATGAGAACCCTACTTCTAAGGGTCATGCTGTTGTTGGTGCTCCTTCATCTCAGTCTTCCTCTGCTAATTCTAGGTAGAGAAGCCTAATTACCAGCAGTAGTAAAAGAATTGGCTCAAGAATCCGGGTTTGGGATCTTCATCATCTTCTCCTTCTCAGAGGCAGCCTACTTGTAACGTCCCGAAAATTTTCGACTTTCGAAAATTCAACATCGATACTCACTTTATTGACTATCGAGAAATCGAAGGCCGGAAATCCGAAATGTTGTGGTTTAAGAAAAAGAAAGAGACAGAAGAAGAGAGAAAAAGATAGAAAAGATAGAGAGGGAAAAGAAAATAGAAAGAACAGAAAGAAAATAGAAAATAGAACGGAACAGAAAACAACAGAACAACATCAGAATCTCACAATCGCAGCGGAACAACATATAATAATAAATGAATAATCTTTAAACAAAGAACTATATCAGTTATTACATTTCATACATTTCATTTCATTACATCATCAGAATGTACAACAACAACAACAAACAGTGCAGCGGAAAAAGAAATACTATATAAACTAGTAATACGCCATGCCATCCATCTTGCCTCCAGCAACTCCAGAATATCCAGAATATCCTGATAAACTTTAACTCTTGACTGCCCGTGTGGAAATTGGTGGGCACCCAGAGTTTAGGAAGGAAAACAATAAACTCCGAGTCAGTCATGTGACTGGTGTGAAAACTCAAAACAGTTTATTTATCTTTAAAAATCAAAATAGAGGAATATTTTTAAAGTCAATTCGAAATGCTTTTAAAAATGGGACTACCATAAGGCCTCCCGCACACACACACAATGCAAACGCAGAATCAGAGGAGATTTCTCCTTATGATAGTCAAAGATGCTTGATACGCATTTAAAAGAACATTTGATATTATTACTAGTGCATAGTGTAGAGAAAAATTCATTTCGAAAGTAGAATATAAATCTTAGCCAACATACGACCATTATCGTATGCCTACTATAGCTACCATCCAAACAGTGGGGCGCCACCATAAGTGAATGATAGGTTATACAACTAATACCGTACAAGATCGTATTGTTTCTTTGGATTTCCAACGAATGATCAGGCCAAGGAACTTCCCATTGCCACATGAGAATGCCTCTGGATGGACATCCCCGAGAACCAAACCGGATCTCTACCAACACAAGGCCGGGTTACCCCTAACTGAGTAACAACTGACCGAATATGCCATCCCCCGGTCCTTTGGGACCTTTCAACCGAGCGCTCGCAATCAATTCACACAATCATAAAGTGTTTTCAACATGAGTAAGTATCTGGGCTCCATACCATGATACCACCCTTTTCCAGAAGGAAATGCACATATCCTAAAGGGTGCTACCCCTCGTAACCTTGCTGCATCTTTCCTGTTTTGACCATTCACGGGGTGTGAGGCTCGACGAAGTCACGTCCACAAAAACATACTTTATACAAAAGCCATGCTTTGGGTCAACAAATGATCATAGAAATGATCACCAGGATAGACGATCAAATAAACGATCCTATCACAAATAATCAACACACTGATCATTTCACAGCAACACTCAGCATGTCACATTACCAAATTGGGAATATATTGCTGATAACCTTCAACTACATAACCTCTGAGCTCGTACGTCTCAGAGAAGGGTGTTAAGCTAAAAGAATAAATTTCTCGCCACCAACAGAAATATATTTGAAAGAAATCTGCTTTATATCTCAATTTGTAATGTCAGACATACAATCCATACAAGTCTGTTTCGGGCTCGAACAGAACCGAAGGCACTTCTCACGAAGCCCTTGCAATCCGGGTATTCACAATCCCGATCGAATTTCCCATCACTTAGGGAATCTCTATACCAGGAGCTACCCAGTGCAGAGACAATCGATAGGTCATCCTATCGCTTTCGCAAATACCCGGTCTTCAACACCGGTCATCAAATGCAATTCATAACGACGTATCACATATTCGGAATGGGTTATACAACCCCATGGTCCTTTCCCGGTTAACCCGAATAGTGAGCGCTTATTCAAAAATAAGTGTGGCATTCAAATTCAAACAAATCACATCAATTACCCATTCAAAGGGAAATATTGATAGTCGGTTATTGAACTATCAATGGATATGCACACATCACCAGTTTCCAAATAATTTTCCAAATTATTTATTTTCCAAAATATCTTTACAAGATATATAATTTTCACACTTCAAAAATAAATCAATAATTATTTTTAAACAAGTTCCCCCTTTCATTTATAAATTCCTTAGTGAATTTATAATCCAAAATATCTATGAATATTCGATTTCAATTATTCATTTCAATTTATCTTCAAAAAGATAAATTCTCTAATATTCACCTTATATTGGAAAACATTTCCATACTTATTTAATAAGTAATTCACTAATCTTTTATTTTCAACACTTGGAAAATATTCAATATACTTCAATCGAAATTAAGTATATATTTCATTCTTTAAGGAAATCATTCTCTTATCCATATTTGTTCGGGCCAAAACGAATGTTGCGTAAAACATCGCTACGACAACCCAAAACCACTAGTATAGGGATTCGAAATTAAAATAGATATATAAATCCCAATACTATACAAAACATCTCCTTTCGGAAATCATTTACTATAACAACAGTGTTATAGTCCACTATTTCCTTTTATTTCTCGAAAACGTCTATTTCAACAATAAATGTTGAAATCTATGGTTTCGAATCTTAACACATTTTAAAACATCGTTAGATCGTTTTAATTCTATTTAAAACTTCACATTCAAAACAATTTCTTTAACATATTATTCAAGAATATACTACGTTAATCAATTTCATCCTTTCTATACATTTTATTTCAAAGGATTATTCACAGTCAAAAACGTGAATATAACTCCACTAATAAGTTTCAACAATTTACTTATCAAAATAAGTCGTTTACGAATTTATAAAACAACGTTTATAAATTCCATTATAAATCTATTTATTTTATAACAACTTCCTTTTATAAATTCCTTTATTAACCTATTCAATTCATAACTCAATTATAAAACAAAAATTCATATCATAAGTGAAATACTTATGATTTATTTATTTGAAAAATCGTTCCTTTGAACTTTATAATTATAAATCTTATAACTTATAAGATTCAATTATTTATCCAAATATATTCTTTAATAATTTCACAAAATTTATAAATCTTACTATTTATAAATTTCATTTATAACTTCACCGTTTATAATTCTATAAATTCCATTCACTTATGCAATCTATTTTCACTTCATTCAAACACTTATAAAAACTCGTTTTATAATTCAAATATTTTCATTTATAAATTATCAATTTATAAATCTTTTTATATAGATCAATTTATATTATTCTTTTAAAACATCTTTAATCTCCTTTATAATTTCATCATTCTGATTTATAAAATAATTAAATTCCATAAATCCTATATTTAAACATTTTATAATAAATTCAAAAATCCCAATTTAACTATTTTATAAAACTCATTAACCTCATATTTTCAAAAATAAATCTTTAATCGTATTTCTCAAAATCATAATTTTTATAACTTTAAAAATATAACGTTTATTTATTTAAAATAAATCAATTCCAAAAATATTGTATATTTTCAAAAATCACTTTAAAAATCACTTTTAAAATTCCAAAATTTGGTCCAATGATGCTACACACCAAATAGTCAATCACGACTACAACGATATCATATATCGATATGATAATCCATCAAATATCAAAATATCTGAAATCAAATAAATACTGTTGAGGAATCCAGTTGGATCCCCCCAACCTGTTTTCCTGCATCCACAAACATTAGCACAATACCAATTCCGCTCCAGTACGGAATTATCGCGGTATATGGGATTTAAAATATTATCCGCTTAATAGATGGCGCAATAGGGTCTCGTCCGCTAACAAAAATGCGGGAAATCAACAACTGCAATATATACATATGCCAATATATATATATTGCTATTATATATAATACCAATTTCACTGTTTATGAAATATTCGCGGTATATGTTTTTAATAAATAACATCCGCTTACTAACGGCGCATAATGTCTATTTTAACAATCAATAGATAACAATCATCATTCAAACATGCATTCAAGTATTTTAAATCTAACTATTTAAAATAAAAATTGAAACTGATTCGATTGAGTGAGAAGTTCTCACCTTGATTTTAATTTCGTTTTAGCGATTTATTTCGAATAAAATTAAACGGACGTTTAATTTTACCCGAAATTCTCACTAACTCCAAACGACTCCAATCCAATTTCATCGCGTAGTGCTCGTCCATACGATTCCAACGCTTCTTGTTTCGTGCGTTTTCGACATCGTATGAAAAAGATATCAATTTTTGAAGTTTACACGAATTATACTTAATAAATTTACAACTTTATTTATATATTTTTTTAACCTACATCAATTTAGAGCCATTGGATCTCCCTCCTTTGCATCATGACCGTGCAACACCCCCCCCCTTCTTCCTTCTCACGCAAATCACCTGTAACAGCCGAACCCAAAGCACGAAACTAGGGTTTCATACCACCATCTCCTCGCTCGACGAAAACACGATCAGCAAGTGCCATCTGGAAGCCCTCACCTCCCTCCACGTTCGGCCAGAGCACAGGCTAGCTCGGTGGTCCCCAGCGCCTTGATTTGCGTGCGAAAGTTAGCACGAACGCGGCCCCATATCCTCCTCTACGCTGCATCAATCACGATCATTACCGTTCACATTGAAGCTCTCATCGTGCTTAACTATATTGTAGTTGAAGAATTCTTGAAACGAGGCTTGGATTTGAAGAAAACGAGGGGAGAACGTGGGTGTTTTCTGGCCATTGGTGAAAGGGGGTGGCGGCTAGGGTTTTAGTTTATTTTTTTTTTTATGAGAGAGGTGGTCTATTTATAGGGAATTCTCAAACACTATTCAATCCGGAAATTTCGAACTCCGATTCACGCGCCATAACCAGCGTTTCTAGGGTTTACCCCGCGTTCCGGACACAATGGAACAGGTTTTGGAAGCTAATTCGGACATCTGTGCGAGTTATGGCAATAAACGTTCGATTTAAATTAAACCGATTTAAACGATTTTCTAGGCGTTTTAATTTGTACCGGACAAACGGTAAATCCAATTGACTTGAAATTTGAAACCATACAATAATATTACATTACGGATCCGATAAAACTAGTTTCGTCGAAATCCGAGACTTTTTGAAAAATGGCTATTTTAACTCGCCAAATTAAAATTAAAAACAATTCGATGCGTTTCGAGCTGCCACGCTCAAACGATAAGTCCGATTGACACGAAAATTGAAATATGGTAATAACTAACTATTACGGATCCAATGAAACTAGTTTCGTCCAATTCTGAGACTGTTCAAAAATTGACTATTTTCACTAGTCGATTTTAATATTAAAATATTCAATTTTCACAATTTAACTTTAAATTCAATTTTAAAAGTTCTAAAATATCGTTCTAACTCCAACATGATAAAATAAAATTTGACAAATCATTTTCAATCATATTTAACTCAATTTTCAATTATTTCCATAATTTAACATATTAAATTATCGATTTAATTATCCAACTAAATCCAATTATTCGAAATAAAATTTATTCGACTTATAAATTTCACTTATTAATATTTAAAATCAATTAAATATTCAAATTTTAATTAAATAAAATCCTGGGTCGTTACACTACTTACCTTTCTACCATCACCTGCTTCAGATGGATCAGAAGGGACATTATGCCAATAGTTGCCCTACTTGAGCTGTGCTACTGTTCCTCCTTCGGTTCAGTTGACTAGGCATGATCTCTACCATATCTGTCTTCAGCCTGGTCATTTCAGAAAGGATTGCCCTAACCAGCAGAATGTTAAGCCTTCCGGTATATTTGCTGTCACCTCTGCATGTTCTCCAGCTCCTAGTGATGACCAAGGTACTCTTCAGGGCACCTTTTCTTTATTTCATCATCCTGTCCTTGTTTTATTTGATACTGGAGCTTCCTATAGTTTTATTTCTGTTGATCTGTGTGATAAGTTCGAGCTCTCCTTTCTCCTGAGTATGCTTCTATACCTTTATGTGTTTCAAATCTCATTGGGGGCCCCGCCAACCTTAATCGAATTTGTAAGCAGGTGAAACTTCTCTATTTTGATCATCGCTTTAGTGGTGATTTCTATGTTCTAGGCTTCGATGCTTTTGATTTATTGCTTGGAAGTGACTGGCTTGGTAGGCATGATGCCCATATCTCTTGTAAAGCCCGGTTTGTTTATCTTGTTGATAATCAAGGAAATTCCTTGATTATTCAGTGCCGCATGCATCAGGATTTTGCTGGCAGTTTTATTTATTCTCTGGATTCTTCTCCTGGTGATCTTGATTTGACTCCAGTAGTCAGACTCTATCTCGATGTATTTGGTGAAGTCAATTCTTTACCTCCTAAGCTGGAAATTGATTTTCGTATTGATCTTATTCCTGGTGCTCGACCTGTAGTTCTCCCTTCTAGAAGAATGGCACCCCGCGAGAAGGTTGAGTTAGGAAAGCAAATTGAGGACCTAGCTTCCAAAGGTCTGATTAGACCTAGCCATTCAGAATGGGGAGCATCGATGGTTTTCGTCACCAAATCCAATGGTTTCCATCAGCTCAGAGTTGCTGAGGAAAGTATTCCCACGACTGCTTTCCACATGGAGAATGGGTTTTATGAATGGTTAGTCATTCCTTTTGGTTTGACTAATGCTCCTGCTTTCTTTATTGATTTGATGAATCGTGTCTTTCATGATGTGCTTAATAAATTTTTTCTAATCTTTATTGATGACATCCTTGTCTTCTCTAAGACCAAGGAAGGGCATGAGTCGCATTTGAAATCTGTTTGGGAGACTTTTAAAAATCATCAATTGAAGGCTAAATTTTCTAAATTCCATTTCTGGAAGGATGAAGTCCGATTCCATGGGCGTATTGTTTCTAGTAATGGAGTTTCTGTTGATCCAGTCAAGATCGCTGCGATCAATGTAAGTTTTTGTTTTCTCTCTTTTCTTTTATCATTTAATAGTCCTATCTTTTTGGTTGTCCTTATTTTCTCCCTATTCTGTTACAGAATTGGGAAACTCCTAAGACTCCATCTGATATTCATAGTTTTCTGGGCCTTGCCGGTTATTATCGGAGATTCATTGAGAATTTTGCTTGGATTGCTGCACCTCTCACTACTTTAACTCATAAGAATGCTAATTTTAAATACGTGTAAAGCTCAATTCAATGAGTTAAAGAGCAAGCTTACTTTCGCACTAGTTCTTACCGTTCCGAATGGAAATGAGGGATTGATGGTATACACTAAGGCTAGTCGTGGGGTATTGGTGTTGTTCTCATGCAGGATGGTAAGGTCATTGCCTATGCCAGCCGTCAGTTGAAAAGCTACGAGGCAAATTATGATGCTCATGATTTAGAGTTTCTTACCGTTGTCTTTGTTTTGAAGTTTTGGAGGCATCATCTTCTGAGAACTAAGTTTGAGCTTTTCATCGATCATCAGTCTCTGAGATATATCTTCACCCAGAAGGATTTGAATCAGAGGCAAGTTCGTTGGCTTGACTTTCTAGCTTCTTACGACCTTGATATTATCTATACTCCCGGTAAAGCTAATGTTGTGGCCGACGCTTTGAGTCAGAAAAAGGCTTTGTTGTGTTAGCTTGTTGTTTCTTCTTCTCCTCTTTTAGATCGTATCATGGCTAAGCAAGATGAGGTGAGATTCTTAGATTAATGAAGGAGAGTATTCGTTGTAGAGTTGGTGGTAGTAGTAGTGGTAATAGTGGAGCTCAGATCGATGATAGAGGGATTTTGAGGATTAACAATGGGGTATTTGTCCCTAATGTTGATGGATTGAGGCAATAGTTACTTCGGGAGAATCATCGTTTCAGACTTTCTATTCATCCTGGTGTGTCGAAGATGTATCAGGATATGAAGAGGCTTTATTAATGGAAGGGTATGAAGCGGGATATCTCTATCTTTGTTAGTCGGTGTGCGACTTGTCGGCAAGTCAAGGCCGACCATCAGAAGACCCCAGGTTTGTTGCAGCCCCTTGAGATTCCCGCTTGGAAGTGGGAACAGGTTTCCATGGATTTCAATGATGGATTTCCGAGGACTAGGAGGGGTAATGAGAGTATCTGGGTTATTGTGGATAGACTAACCAAGTCCACTCATTTCATTCCGGTCAAGTCTACCCGTTCTGCTTCTAGCTTGTCCGATATCTATATGAGAGAGATTGTTTGTCTCCATGGTGTTCCTCTCAGTATTGTTTGTGATCGTGATCCTATCTTTACCTGTCAGTTTTGGAAAGCTTTTCAGGAATCTTTGGGTACTCATCTGAATCTGAGCACTGCTTACCATCCACAGACCAACGGTCAAACAGCAAGAGTGAATCAAATTCTCAAAGATCTTCTTCGTACTTGTATGCCTGATTATGGAGGATCTTAGGATGATCATCTCCATCTTGTCGAATTCACCTACAATAATAGTTATCAGGTATAATCTAATCTTCTGTTTTAAGCTTATCTTAATCCTTTATTTATCTCATTCCATCTTTGAATTCAGGCCAATATTAAAATGCCTCCGTTTGCTCCTCTTTACGGATGACCTTGTAAATCTCCATCTTGTTGGATTGAGTCCAGTAATCGTTTGGTTCTTGGTCCTGATGTGATATTGGAGGCTTCTGAGAGAGTTGAGGAGATTAAGAGGAAGTTAAGAGCTGCTCAAGGTAGGCAATAGAAGTACGATGATAGGCGTAGGCGGAGTTTAGAGTTTGCTGTTGGTGATCAAGTTTTCCTTATGGTCTCTCCCTTAAGGAATGTTATTGGCTTTGGTTGCAGAGGGAAGCTTTCTCCTAGGTTTATTGGTCCTTTCTGCATTGTGGAAAGAGTTGGTTCTTTGGCTTATCATCTGGATTTGCCCAAGAAGCTTTCTGGAGTGCATGATGTATTCCATGTCTCTCATCTTCGCCGATATCTTCATGATCCATCTCTTATTGTTCAGCCTTCTGCTCTTGATAGTCTGGATATTGAGCCCAATCTGATTGTCGAAAGGAAGCCACTTCGTATTGTCGATAGAGGTACGAAGCAGCTCAAAAGGAAATCTATTTGTTTGCTCAAAATACAGTGGAGTACTGATGATCGAGATTGTACCAGGGAGACGGAGGAGAGCATTCGTGCTTTGAATCAGGAATTGTTTGTTTCAGGTACTATTTGCCTTTCTATCTTGCTTTCCTTATTTTCCTTGTTCGTTCTTTTCGAGGACGAAAAGATTTGAGTGGGGAAGAGTGTGACAACCCTAGATTTTGAAATATTTTTAAATTAGATTTTATTTCGTTTTGAAAATATTTTAAAATTTATTTTATTTCAAGATTTTATTTTTAAAACATTTTCAAAGTGTATTAGTAATTTTTCCAATACTAGTTGTATTTTTGTTTACAATCTTAATCCAAGCTTTAATTTAATAAACTATTTTCCTAATTATTATCTATTTTTCCTAAAAATATTTATTTATTTTCTTTTTCACTTTATTTTGTTTTCATTTTTATCTGATTTACTTGATTTTTCTTTTGGTTTATTTGAATAAAAGAAACTAGAAATTCTAAGAGACAAAAACCTTTTTAACTTGTGATTTTCAATGCCTAGTCTCTTCATTTTCTTTGGTCGTCTTTTCTAAGCAATAGTCGTGAGTTTTCATTTGCATTTCATGTAAAAAACTTCTTTCTCATTTCATTTCTCATGGCTATTTTCAGATCTGAGAAAAATTTAGGTAATGGCTTCTTTTTTTTTTTTTTTTTTTTTTACCTTTTCTCTTTATTTTTCTAATGATTTTTCCATTGTTTTGCTTGATCTCCTCTTGTGCTTTGCTCGGCCTAACCCTTCACCACCTTCACCGACCACCACATCACCTCCTCCTCATCACCATACATGGCCTGACCTCCTCCTTCTCTGAACAATACTGGCTGTGACCATCCAATGGAGAAAACACCACAAAAAGTTGCAAAAACCCCTTGAACAATGCCTAGCCAAGCCTAGTTTTCACCATACCCTTCATAGTTTGCTTCGGCCACCACCATAGCCACCAACACCAGCAAGAACACCACCTTTGGCCCTCACTTCAGCCATCACCAGATCTGTACATGACAATGGCCAAGCCCCCATGCCTTTGTCCAAGCCAAAATGTTGGACCAAAACTTCCTATTTTGCCTTGCCTTTGACCTTCCTTCACTAATAACTCAAAAACCCTTCACATCTCCTTGTAGCCGTGCCTATATAAATCCAAAATAGATCCATTTCAACCAAAAAATCATCATGGCCGAACCAATAAAGTATAGTGGCTGAGCAAAAGTTGTTAGCGGTCAAGCAAAATCGATTGAAAAACTTGGTGATGTCTTTTGTAAATTCTATTTCCATTTTGTTCCAATAAATTTGGTATTGTATTTATATTCGTATTTGCATTGTTTTATTGTTGAATACAAGATTAATATATTGGCTCTTCGCTCCACTCGAATCAAAGTCGTGCTATCGTGTTTTCTGGATTTTGTTTGTGTGTTTTGATTTGCTAACTCCAGCGTGAAGAGGTGAGTATTCACTCATGACATTCATACTTATATAAATTGTGAAGTGACAATAAGTGAATGTGTAGAAATATTATATCATGTTATACCTGCCTGTGATATGAATCTTATGATGTTAACCCTGTTTATAAACTGGTCATATCATCTGTTACTGCTATATGTTGCTATACTGTGTATTTATTTCTGTTTCTCACACTGCAAGTTCCTGTAGAATAGAACACTATGGGTTCAAATGATACATACCCGAATAGACTTTAGAATAGGAAAAAATCATTATGGGCTGAAATGATAGGCCTGAGAGATTTTTATTTATTTTAATTTACTTGGGATTGCGGGTTTGAAATGATAGAACCCGTATTTTCTTTGTAAATTACGGATTGAAATGATATATTATCCGTATCACTTGACTTAGGTTAGAAAATATTATACAGACCCGTGGTTATTATATATATATATTTGGAATTTTTAAAGTATTTTAAAAATGTAAAAAATATGAAATTTGATTTAAATTTAAAATGATTTTTATAAAGTGTTATTGATTTTTCTATGAACTAAAATTGTTAAATAAATGAATGGTTAAGTTGAAATTTGAAATATAACTTAATTTTGAAATGTGAAATTTGGTTTAAAAATAAAAGTTAAGTTAAGAAAATAAAATGGAAATTAAATTAAATTTATGAAATAGTACATAAAATTAAAGTGTAAAGTAAATGAAAATTTAGGGAAATTTGTATATTGACTTTAATAAGTGAAGCATTGAAATATTTGATTTTATGTATAAAATTTACTTTATAAAAACCATAAGTTAGAGGGTATTTAAATGACCATTTTTAAAGTGAAAAATATTAAATTTTATAAGTTAAAATGGTTTAAATTGAAGTTTAATTGTTGTTGAAATTCTATTGTAAATCTGGAAATTCTTTCAATAGCACTTCAGAAATGTCATCGTTTTTGAAAATGAACTAAAATCTGGAATAAATGAATCTGCGGCACTTTGTAAGTGCTGTAGTTGCAAAAGTGAACTAAAAGGCTAAAAAAATAACTAAGAGGTATTGTAGCACTTGTTAAGTGCTGCAGTTGGCTGAAATGATATTTTTGAATATAATTGAACTATTACAGCGGTTTTGTAAATGCTGTCTTTGCTGAATTGAATTAAGTCTTTAAATTTGAATCCTGAACTATTATAGCAGTTTTGTAAATGCTGTCTTTGCTGAATTGAACTATTTTTCAACTAAAAACGAACCATTATAGCAGTTTTTAAATGTTGTCTTTGCTGAATTGAATTGTTTTCAAGTATAATGTTGGGCGAATTCTCACCCAGAAGATCTCAAAACCAAGAAGCCACAGTTTCACTCGGGTTCGCAATCTCCACTTCATTCAGCACGACCAATCACCTTCCTATTCGGCCTTGACTCATTCGGCCTTGACACATTCGGCCTCCACCTCATTCGGCCTCCACCTCATTCGGCTTCCTTTCCACCACCGGTCCAAGCAGACAACACCGAACCAACTTCCAAAGCCACCACCGAATCAACATTCCCCTCTACTGCCGAACCAGAGGGATGCCGCCCCATGCCGAACCAACCCATCAACAAGGCCACCACCGGACCAAACGAGCACCGAACCACCTAACTACCACCGGTCCATACCTACCACCGATCCAAAGCCCAATGCCGAACGAAGCTCTGCCGAACCAGGTGATTGCCAGTCCAGATTGTCTCAGCCCGGGCCCACCAGCAGCTATATACCTCCAAGACCCCTGCCCCCTGCCTCATTCTATAAATAGAGGGGTAGGGGTACAACAATGGCGGACAAGTTTGAGAGCTCAAGCAAGGAAGGAACTTTCAAACTACTTTCATATACTTATATACGAAGCATTGTACTTGTAATCTGAAAGAAAGAAGATAATAACATATAAAGTGGACGTAGGCACATTCTGGCCGAACCACTATAAATCCGCGTGTCTTTTACATTTCAGCCCCTACTTCTTTTATATTTACATACTCATCTAAAATCATTGAAAATCACATATAATCAACTAAATAATACGACTTGGAGGTGTTTGTCCATTTTTTGTTCAATGAACTAGACCCCAGGGATAAAGAGGAGGAGGCTACCGCCGAGCCTGCAGAGGCTATGGAATTCGTATCTGTAGACAAGCACGATTCAAGTAAACTATTAAAAGTCGGATCTCAGCTAAAAACGGAGTTGAAAGATCAACTCATTGACTTTCTCCGCCACAACTTAGATGTATTTGCGTGGACCCATGCCGATATGACAGGAATCTCCCCCGACATAGCATGCCACATGCTGAACATCGATCCCACCAAGGTACCAGTAAAGCAGAAAAAGAGGAGCATAGGGGCAGAGCGATCGGCAGCCCTTGATGAGGAAGTAAAGAATCTACTTGCTAATGGCTTCATACGGGAAGCCATCTACCCAGAATGGATCGCTAACCCAGTGCTAGTAAAAAAGGCCAATGGAAAGTGGCGAACATGTATAGACTTCTCCAATCTGAATGACGCTTGCCCAAAAGATTGCTTCCCACTTCCCCGAATTGACCAACTTGTGGACAGCACAGCCGGACACGAACTCCTATCTTTTATGGATGCATACTCCGGATATAACCAGATTCCCATGCACGCTCCTGATCAAGACCACACTAGCTTCATCACCGACCGCGGACTATATTGTTACAAAGTCATGCCTTTTGGACTCAAAAATGCTGGAGCTACCTATCAGCGCCTCGTCAACAAGATGTACGCGGAACTAATAGGACGAACTATGGAAGTGTATGTGGATGACATGTTGGTAAAGTCCAGGAAAGCCGACGACCATGTAAGCCACCTGGGCGAGATGTTTCAAGTACTTCGCCGATATGGAATGAAGCTGAATCCTCTAAAGTGCTCCTTCGGAGTATCTTCGGGAAAATTCTTAGGATTTATCGTCCACGCCAGAGGAATCAAAGCAAACCCTGAACAAATCCGGGCTCTAAAAGAAATAAGGATACCCTCCACTCGAAAAGAAATGCAGAGCCTAAACGGAAAGGTGGCCGCCCTAAGCAGATTCATTTCCAAGGCAACTGACAAGTGTGTCCCTTTCTTCGAAGCTCTCAAGAAAGACAAAGGAAGATTCGAGTGGACCGATGAATGCTTAAAAGCCTTCCTCAACCTAATCGAACACCTTCAGAGACCACCAGTACTCTCAACTCCAAATGAAGGTGAAGTGTTATACCTATACCTTGCTGTATCATCTCATGCTCTAAGCGCCGCCTTGGTAAGAGAAGAAGACCGCACACAACGCCCGGTTTACTTTGTAAGTAAGAGATTTACAGGGGCAGAGGCCAGATATCCTAAACTAGAGAAATTAGCATATTGTTTATTGATCGCGTCACGAAAACTGCGACACTACTTCCAGTCTCACTCCATCAGGGTTCTAACCGATCAACCGCTAAGACAAGTGCTCCATCGTCCTGACACTTCCGGGCGACTCCTCAAATGGTGCATCGAACTAAGTCAGTATGATATCACCTACCATCCTCGCACCGCTATCAAAGGACAAGCCATGGCCGATTTCATTGCCGAATTCACTACCAACGAAGGCAAGGAACAATCCGAAGTAGCAAAAAACATCAAGTGGAACCTCTTTGTAGATGGAGCATCGAACGAACAAGGCTATGGGGCAGGAATTGTGATCATCACCCCCAGGGGAAGAAAGTTGTACTATGCATTAAGGTTGGAGTTCACGGCCACTAACAACGATGCTGAATATGAAGCAGTAATAGCGGGATTGGAGCTTGCCCTGGAAATTGGAATCAATTCCTTATGTCTTCATAGTGATTCTCAGCTTATCGTAAACCAGGTACTAGGAGAATTCCAGACTCGAGGAGAACGACTCACAGCATACCTAAAGAAAACCAAACTGCTGCTCGATCAATTGGACCACTATCTAATCAAACATATTCCTCGAGAAGCGAACCAAGAGGCAGATGAACTTGCAAAGCAAGCTAGTATGAAGAATAGCACCATTTTCGGAACACTAGCCATCTCAAGGCAGCTAGCCCCAAGTTTCAAACCAGTAAATCTGGTAACTGCAATCGAAGAAGGAACCTGGATGACTCCCATCCGGAAATATTTGCAAGATGGCACACTGCCCGACAGGCGTGACGAAGTCAAGAGGATCTTGAGGAAAGTTCCCCACTACACGATATAAGAAGGCATCCTCTATCGGCGTGGCTTCTCTGGCCCCTTATTGAGATGCGTCGCTGGAAGGGAAGCCAAGAAGATCTTATCAAACATCCATCAGGGAGGATGCGGAGATCACACTGGGGGGCAGACTTTGGCAAGAAAGATACTCCGATATGGATATTACTGGCCCACACTAAACAAAGACGCTCTAGACTTCGTCAAGAAATGCGACAGATGTCAGAAATTTGCCAAGATTCCTCGACTGCCCACAAATGAAATTACTCAAATGACCAGCCCTTGGCCCTTTGCTGTATGGGGAATTGACTTAATTGGCGAACTGCCAACGGGCCGAGGCGGAGCCAAATATGCTATAGTGGCAGTCGATTATTTCACCAAATGGGTGGAAGCAGAACCTCTAAATAAAATATCTTCAACAAAAGTTATAAACTTCTTGATCAAAAATATTCTGTGCAGGTACGGAGTCCCACTCAAGATCATATCAGACAACGGACTCCAGTTTGACAGCGAAGAATTTGCCGACTGGTGCCAAGAGCATGGAATTCATAAAAGCTTCTCATCAGTAGCTTATCCTCAGGCAAACGGACAAGTTGAAGCTGTCAACAAAATTCTCAAAACCCTAATCAAGAAGAAACTTGAAAAGTCAAAAGGCGCTTGGGTGGACGAACTTCCTACGGCACTATGGGCATACTGCACGTCTTTCAGAACATCAACGGGACATACTCCTTTCTCCTTGGCATATGGATCGGAGGCAATGCTCCCAGTTGAGACTATTGTGCCTTCCCACCGTAGGATCCACTACAACCCAGAAGAAAACGAAGAACTCCTCCTCATGTCTTTGGATCTGATTGAGGAAAGGAGAAACGATGCAGCACTTAAAGCAGCAGCTCACAAGCAAAAAGTGGCAGCGCTATACAATTCCAAAGTCAAGCATCGCAGCTTACAAGAAGGAGATCTTGTCCTCAGGCGAATCTTTCCGCGCCCCGGGGCACTAGACCCCATCTGGGACGGACCGTATGTAATTCATAAAGATCTCCACAACGGAGCTTATATTTTGTCAACAGTGGACGGAGAGGTGTTCCAGAGGGCATGGAACATCCGACACCTCCGTCGATACTTTTCTTAACTTGTACTGCCCATATGAAGTGAATTAACAAAGAGAATCAGTGGACGTAGGCACTTTCGTGCCGAACCACTTTAAAAAATCTTGTCTCTTTTTAGCTTGTTCCTTTATGTCTTGGCTACTTGTTAAGTTTTATCCCTTTATGTTGAACAAAATCCTATGGCATCTCCACTCAAGACGCACTGCGGCCTCATCTGGACTAGGCCTAACAGGTACGCTACGATTCTATGCACTCGCCAATGAGACACTTTTGCTCCAGCATCCCTCTGCTGCGGGTTAACTCATTGCGCGCCTGCCCTCAAAGCCAACTATAATGAGCCGATTATAAGTCATCATAAAGGCCGACTATAGCCGATGGCAGCTCATTACGACGTTCGGCTCGCCGGCAACTGTGAACCTACTTTAAGCCCCAACATAAGGTGTGGCCAGCCAGGGGTAGTTCACGGCCAACGGCACCCACGCTAGCCGGCCACGGTAAATCGAATAATACCCACGATTACGGACCATAATGGTTCGGGTAGTTACCGTGCGTGATCTTGGCTCCGATGTGTCTTAAGTGCGGCTGTGGTAAAAAAGAAAACTCCCCGCGGAGGCGTAAGATGGGTGACAAATGTCTCCAAGACCCACAGCTAGGGAAAGTGACTACAAAACCCGTTTGCCACGAACTTAAGCACATCGACGGCCTTCCGTGACTGGAAGTTTTACTTTTACTATATTTCCATTTCATTTAAATACTTTTCTCCTATCCTGTATAACAAACTCTAAAGTACAGGAAACCAAATAGGAAGCATTCGCTCATGAGAAACTAAGTCTGCATACTGGGTGGCAGGGTACTCAGCTATATCCGTGAACAGTTACATAAGACACTCTAAGCTACCGCCTGCGAATGAAACATAAAGGGCGGTACTCTCTTTTCTTGTACATAAATACGTAACTATAGCTTGTTCGTACAATAACATTGCAACACATGAAATTATATTTCTAGCAAAAAACTTAGCATCAAACACAACTAGAATCACAGGCATATACATAGTTATATTTCTCACGCAGCACATCAAGATGACAACAACATTTAAACATAACAACATCAGCTTATATTATAAAATCACACGAAGTTATTCTTTGCAAATAATATTATTATAGTTACATGTCAATGACTAACGTAAACAGTGATAAAAAGAAATAAAAAGGTGGCAGCCGCGTCCACACTCCATCACCAACTTCCCCAGTCTACTTAGCCGCAGGATCAGAGCCCCCAGCATGTGGATCAGGAGTCCCACCTGTCCAGTTCAGAAGAGGAATTCATTAAACAAACGATCAAGTTATGAAAACACGGAAAGGAAAGAAAGGGAAAAGAATAACTCACCAGCATCCGCCGCTTGATCCTCATCATCCAACTGCACGCCCGCTTCCTCTGTAGCAAGCAGCCATATCCCCTCCTTCACCGCCGCTTGCTCCTCCTTCGAGAACTGGGCAGTAACCGCATCCAAATTGAAAGCCTCTCCGCCTTCCTTACCCGCGTTCACCCTGTCCTCCTCTAAAGCCTGGAGATACACCTTGGCCATCACCCGAGGGTAATCGTCCATCCAAGACAAGCCGCCCTCCTTCCAAGTGTGGAAGTACATGTCCTGCAGCATCTCATCCATCATCCCCTCATTCTCCTCAAACTCCCTCACCCGGGCCTCGGAAGCTTGCAACTTGGCGACGGCAATGTCCCTCTCTGATTGGTATCTCAAGCAGTCAGCCTGGAGAGACCTCCTCATTTCCTCCTCCTTTAACTTGAGGGACCTCCTCATCTCCTCCATCTCCTCCTTCAACTCGGCCTGAGCCATCTCCGCAGCCTCGAGCCTCCCAGACAACTCCTCTACCCGCTCAAGATCCGCATTTCGAACCTCGTCCACCGTCGTAATGGCCATGTTAATCCGTTCCCTGCAGGCGACCTCCATCTTCCGTAATTCCGCCCTACTGGCCTTCTCCATCGTCTCTTTCAGCCGCTTGGAGGCTTCCTCATGCTGGGAAATCTGGATGGCTTGATCGGCGAGCTGCTTGGTCTGATCGGCAACTTTTAACCTCAACCGAATATTAGCACTCCCGATCTCTTCCCCGGCCTTGGCCAATTTAGCATGATGCTCCATTAACTTCTTGGTCTCTGCGGCCACCCGATCGATGTTAGCCTTGGCTTCGTCCCCCATGGTGACTACCCGTGTAGTAAGTAAATCAAGATCTAAAGACTTGGCCTCGTCCAACACTCTTACCATGGGGTTGCGGGGAAGGAGGTGCTCGCCCGTGGCCTCATCAAATGAGATATCCTGAAAGCTCGGATCTAAATCAGGATGACCGGCAAAAGGGTCACGAGGCACGGGGCGAGGCACATCAGGACGCCTTATACGAATAACAGTTGGGCTCTTGAAAGGAGGATGAGGGGGGCCGGATTCCGTGCTCTCCTCCGTAGTATCACGAGGAGGCTGAGTAGGAAGCTGCGAACCAGGGGAAGACTCAAATAAGGAACGGCTCCGCTTCTTTTTCCGAATGCCCTCTTCAATGACCCCAAGAAGAGGGCGATAACTGACTACATCCCCAGTGCGACCAGTAGAGGGTTTCGCAGAAGCTCTCCTCGACTTAAACTGCTCAAGGCGGTGTCGAACGCCCGACGTTTTAACCACCTGGCCTGCCCCTGGAATAAAGAACAAGTGTTACGAACATACAATAATCCACAGTTCGAAAAATGTGTTAAGTTAAAAGGAAAGAAAAGTGAGAAGACACATCTATTATACAAACCCGGCGGAGGAGTGGGATACTGCAATAAGTCCTGGATCTCATTCCAGGACGGAAGTGAACCGTAAAAAATTTCTAAGTCCCTATCGAAAATGGAATCGGCAGAGGACAAAAGTTCACCTTGCATCGCCGGAATCGCCCTAGCTGAGGAACCCTTAGAGGATGGGTCAGTGCCAGCCACAGCTTTGCCGGTTTCCTTTGCCTTCTCCGTTTCCGACTCTCCCTCCGACTCCCCGAAGGCCCGACGGAGAGCTTCATCCAGTTCAAGGTCTTGCTCAGAGGTTAGGGCGCCGACGCCACTACCACCTTGACCGTCGCCATCTCCTCCACCCTCCGACCCTTCTCCAACCTCGCCTCCTTCCTCCTCTTCTACACCTTCCTCCTCCGGGACAGTCGGAAAAGTACTTGGAGAAGGGCCATCAGACTTCTTCAGTTTCTTCCCCCCGACAACGGGACGCTATGCAAAAGGCTCCCTCTTACCGCTCTTCACCATAGCCCCCTCCTTAGCTTTAGCAGCCTTCTCCTCAGCCGTGTCTCTTTGCTTAACCACGGACTGGTGCGGTAAGATCAAATTATACTCCAAGAGGGTTGCGTTCCTGATCAAGAAGGAGGCCGACCGGTCCCGTGCCGGAATAGCCTTTAGTTCAGCAGCCATTCGCACCAAGGAATCATCCTCCACGACTGCAATACCACCTGTCGCTAGCCAGAAATAGAAGCATGTCAGAAAAAACACTACAGTCAAAACATGGAAAGTATAAATGAAATCCATCTTACAGCCGGAAGTGAAAAGGCGGAAAGAAACAGCATCGTCCTTGATGAAGAACCACTCTTTCTTGAACATGGTAAACTTGGAATATAAGTCCAGGACTGGTTTGAAGGGCACGGCCGCTTCCAGACTAATATACGGAGACCCCTTCTTATAGCCTCTCAGGTTGTACAAATATCGAATTTCCCGGTTAGAAGGAGGACGCCCGTACCTCCTCTGGAAGATAACAAAAAGGCTCACCAGAATGGCATAAGAGTTAGGCTGAAGTTGGAAGGGAGCCACCTTCAAATACGTGGTGAAGCTTACTATCCAAGCGTTGATAGGAGGGATAGCACCGCACATGCAATGGTATCTGCTATAAGCAAAGTAGCCTTCGGGAGGATTATACGGCATCACTCCATCTCCCGGCAGCAGCATAAGAGCCCTGTCTATCCCGAAGGAACGGGATATGACGTCAAGTTGCTCCTCCTTTAGGGAGCTAGGAAAGCAATCAGGGGGGGGAGATCAGAAGTTCCTGTGGACCATATCCATCCACTAATGACCTCGGAACAGGTCGATGTTGCCCGGATCCTGGTTGGGCTGGGGGCACAGAAGAAGGCTCTCCCCCATCCTTGGATTTCCGTCTGTCTGATCGTGTTTCTGCCTTACGAGTCATTTATCTGCATGCACAAAAGTGAAAAACATGACGTTAGAACGAAAGTATAAGCAAGCAAGCATACATAAGTCCAGAATACGAGGTTCATTCGGCACTGGGGTCCTAAGTCCATTCGGTAGTACAAGTCTTAAGTTCATTCGGTGGTACATGTCCAAGTACATTCGGCACTAAGGCCTTAAGCTCATTCGGCATTTGAGATCTTACGTGTGCATTCGGCATTCTGAACCATTCGGTAATAAGAGGCATTCGGCAATAGGGTACATACCTGATTCGGTAGAAGATTGATTCGGTAGAAGATTGGTTCGGCAGAAGATTGGTTCGGCAGAAGACTTGGTTCGGTAAGGAAAAACCAAAGGGGGGTGTAGCCTCTATATATAGGCGAGCTCAGGACCGCCGAACCAGCTGGTTCGGCCCACCGAATAGAAACACCGGACCAATACCAAACATACCGAACCAAACGAATACCGAATGAACCCATCCATGCCGGACCAACCAAAGGACCGAATGAAGCTATCTCCACCAGCGAAAACCAGGAACAGGGGGCACGCAGGCTCCTCACTCAGATAAGTACCGAACTCTAGAACTAGCTAATAAAATAAGGATTATGATAACAATGAATAAGTCGTAAAACTCTCACTAACATGGATTAATCGTTTACACATGTACACGACCACGAATGGTCCATAGGCACGCTCCGAATGGTTATTAACCCTATCGTCGTGGGAATTTACACTTTGACACGCCTTTTTAAACTCATAGATGAAACGAATATTTGATTCTGGTAATTATGAAATGGCTAAGCTACTTACACATGTACGGGGTCGCGAACGATCCCTAGGCATGCTCTGAGCTAGCGATAAACCATCTTGACAAACGATCCAAGGATCCACTCTGACATGAACCTGGCATCGATGATGCTAAGCCCCCTCGGGGCTCACTCTCCCGTCCCAAACGGCTCAGTTCAATTAAAATATTCCGATCACGAATGGTTGTTATTTAAAATCACGCTAAAACTGTAAATTCCTTTGCAGGACATCAGCAGGATACGAACATCCAGCCCATGGCGTTACCAAACAAGCCTTTCTACCACAAGAAAACAAAGCGCGACACATGCGAGCACGTGCCCCACTTTGGGGGGCAAATGTTGGGCGAATTCTCACCCAGAAGATCTCAAAACCAAGAAGCCACAGTTTCACTCGGGTTCGCAATCTCCACTTCATTCAGCACGACCAATCACCTTCCCATTCGGCCTTGACTCATTCGGCCTTGACACATTCGGCCTCCACCTCATTCGGCCTCCACCTCATTCGGCTTCCTTTCCACCACCGGTCCAAGCAGACAACACCGAACCAACTTCCAAAGCCACCACCGAATCAACATTCCCCTCTACTGCCGAACCAGAGGGATGCCGCCCCATGCCGAACCAACCCATCAACAAGGCCACCACCGGACCAAACGAGCACCGAACCACCTAACTACCACCGGTCCATACCTACCACCGATCCAAAGCCCAATGCCGAACGAAGCTCTGCCGAACCAGGTGATTGCCAGTCCAGATTGTCTCAGCCCGGGCCCACCAGCAGCTATATACCTCCAAGACCCCTGCCCCCTGCCTCATTCTATAAATAGAGGGGTAGGGGTACAACAATGGCGGACAAGTTTGAGAGCTCAAGCAAGGAAGGAACTTTCAAACTACTTTCATATACTTATATACGAAGCATTGTACTTGTAATCTGAAAGAAAGAAGATAATAACATATAAAGTGGACGTAGGCACATTCTGGCCGAACCACTATAAATCCGCGTGTCTTTTACATTTCAGCCCCTACTTCTTTTATATTTACATACTCATCTAAAATCATTGAAAATCACATATAATCAACTAAATAATACGACTTGGAGGTGTTTGTCCATTTTTTGTGCAAACATATAACTTATCGTAGCATTTTCTAAGTGCTGTGAAAGCTGAAATTTCACTGTTTTAATGTATTTAAGTGAATAAATGAACTCAGAAAAGGCTAAATTTTTGGAAATTGAATATTTGATTTGTAAATATAATGACTTCACTTTTAAATGGTTTAAATGAAGTTTTTGATTTGAAAAATAAACTATTTTTGAAATTTATAACCACGGGTTATAATAACGGTTGGTTGTTAAAGAGAGCCGGATAAGATATGGACATACTCTCCTTCGATACCGAAAACCACTTTAACAACTATGTACATGGTGGAGATTTCAGAATGAAGTAAGATGATGGCAACGATCCTATTATAGTATGAACGTGGACCCAACTCCTGTTAGTTGGCTTAAGGTGGCTAAAACTGGAGCGATCGACGGGCCAAGTGAGGTCATTCCTCCTATCGGACACACTTCTTCGATACCATTCTATTACTTTTGTGATTGATTGGGTACATCCCTTTGATTTTGGGAGTGTGGCTCGAGGTGGGCGGTAGTGGCTGCTATGCGTTATCACCAGCCCATGTACGTAACTGGTATATCTACCTTGGCATTGCCTTATGTGCAGTGTCACCTACCATAGTGAACTTTACTACGAGTTTGTTTTTCTCCCGTAGCCCATGGAGTATTTAGGGTAGTCTCTCGATCATGAGGTCAGTGATACTGGATGGACTACTGGAACTATTACGTGTTAAGGACTATATGGGTAACCCTTTAACGCTATTTTAAAGTAAGTTTATTTTACTTTAGACATTATTATTATAGTGTAATATTACTGCATAGTAAATAGTTTAACGGATCCTTAGAGGATGGGCGGTCCCAAGCATTCTTTAAGTTACTTGTACTTTATTACAGTTCACTTGAGTTGGTTTACATTGTATAAGTATGTATGTCCTGACTCGAGTGTTTTGTGTTTTGCTTTACGCTCGGGTCAGCCTGAGTGTTCTTAGCTTTGGATTTCTCTTTCTGGAGTTAGGAATCGTTGGAGATTCTGCTTATCTTGTTATCTATCTACTTCAGTTTGTATTAGTGGACTTCTATATATTTGAAACTTCTATTGTGTTTGTTTTCAGACTGATATTATGTATTTGTTTTGAGACTTTGTTATAGTAGCTTCATGAACCACTATGGTATTTTAATTTCCGCTACGAGTTATTTTGATATTTCTGTGTCTGTGATTCTGTGAATGAATTTAGTTGCTCCAAATTTTATCACAATCTGTTATTTTGAATTATTCAAGTCTGACATGTGTGATTATTGTCGATTTGAATGGTCCAAAATAGTGGGTCGTTACAATCCTACTTTGTTCTAGAATCTCCACCACGTACATAGTTGTTAAAGTGGTTTTCTGTACCGATAGAGAGTATGACAATATCTGATCTCGGTCTCTTTAACTACCAAACGCATATTTCACACCGTTGTCTTTTCATTTCAAATAGTTCATACTTCATATCAAAATATCATATTCATTTCGAAATCATATCATTTCGATATCATTATTCACTTTATATAATATTCATTTGCAGAATAGTAACATTTTGAAAACATATAACACTTTTGAAATCATAACATTTTTGAGATCATAACCCTTTTGAATCATAACATTTTTGACATCATAACACTTTGAAACCATAACACTTTTAAAATCATAACACTTCCAACCTAAACAGTTTAGATATTGAAGACCGTATATATATTAAAATAGTTATAAATTAAAAAAGTTTATATATTAACAGAATTTATATAATAAAATAGTTTATATATATATAATAAAATACTATATATAATAAAAACTATTTCCTCCAATTCCACAAATGGATTCAAATCAGCATATATTCCAAAATTCAATTTTAAGCCAATTCCTGTTTGACTATTCAATTTAAAAGGTTAAAGATTCAATCCAAATTCCCAATAAACAATTTCGATTTTTATCGATTTCAAATCCAAGTTTGAACTATCATTTCAATTCCAATAAGATACAAGGTTTAAATATTCAAACAATTTCAATATAAGTTCCATTTATATTTTAATATTTAACTTTAATTTTATTCAAACTGGAAAATATTCACTTAATCATTTTATTAACAATTAAATAAAATCTCAATTTATATATAAATCAATATTAAATATTCAGCCTCAACTTTATTTAAAGTTGAGAATATTCATTTAATCATGTCTTATCAAATCAGGTTATCAATCATATCTTTCAAAACCTCAAAAATCAATAAGCTTAAATCAATGCTTCTTTAGATTCAATTATTAACCAATTTAAATTCCAAGTCAATATTAATTTATCTTCCCAACCTCTAGTATTAAACTAAAATACCAATTTTAAAATATTAATATAAATTTAAATAAATACTTAGACATATTATAAGCCAATGAAGTTAAATTTTAATTAACTTAAGTCTTATTATTAAATGTATTTTGTATTAAATCTATTTTTATATATTTTTAAAATAATAAAATTATAAGAAAAATCTTAAAAATTATATTTTCAAAACTAACTTATAATTTAAAATTTCCAAAACATATTATTTGAAAATAAAGATGTTATACATATATAAAAATAGCCTCTATATATATATATATTATATTTTAAAATCAAAATTTATTAAAACCATTTATTTCCTTTCAAAACTTTGGAAATCATTTTCTCAAAATATAGACCAATGGTGTCTGTATATAATTTTCAAGTGATACAGGCATTTATCATTTCAATCTGCAATTTAAATATCTACGGGTATATCATTTCAACCTGCAATCCCAAAAATTTAAAATCAATGAAAATTGCTTGGGTTTATCATTTCAACCCATAACAATTTTCGTCTATTCTACAAAATCGTTCGGCTATGTATCATTTCAGTCCATAAGGAATTCTAAATTACAGGGAACTTACAGAGTGAGAACAATTATGATGAAAATACAACATATCAACAATAGGTATATATCATTAGTAACAAATTAAATAAAATATACATAATAGGATATGGTGTCATATATCACAGGTGAACAATTGCAGATAATGGCATATCATATTTGACAATTAAATAACTAGCAATTTAAATTTTATAGCATATTTCAATTGTTGTTTCAATTGAATTCATATTTACTAACTATAAGAATGCTAATCGTGAGTGATTGCTTACGATCCGAGGTTAGAGAACTTGATAAGCACACGGATAAGCGACAAATCAAAGCAACCAACTGCCATGATCGATTCTGGACAGCGGTGAACCAAAAGAAAAGTATAATGAATAGGAAGTCTACAAACAAAGAAATGATAGGCTGAAATTCGATAATAGATGGATACACCATATATAAATCTTAAAAAATCTAAAAATATTGTATATTTTCTTTAGAATTATTCGATTTGAAACACATATCAAAATAAATTCTCTATATATATTTGAAAACCAAAATCATATATACTACTAAATACCCATATATATAAACTCATATACTTATTATATTTTAAAAAAATCGATAAACTTCAATTATTATAATATATATGTAATCAAATTTGATCATATATAAAATCTTACGTAAACCTATATATATTTGAACAAACAGCTTATATAGATTTTTATATGAACAAACAGATTGTATATTAATTATATTAACTTATGCATATAAATAAACACATCATACGTAACCTATGCAAACTTATATAAACAAACAACTTTCATACTTGCATATATAAACTGACACATTATAAACATATATAACTAACATATTATAAAATTTATATAAACTAACGTATATAACTAACATATTATAAACTAACATATTATGAAACTCATATAAACTAACATATGTAGACTAACATATTATAAACTATAAACATATATAAACTAACATATTATAAATTTACAGATTATAAAACTTATATAAACTAACATATTATATAATTTATGTAAACTAAAAAATTATGTATACAAACTAATATATGTATATATAAAAACTTTATAAAATTTAAAAATCAATATATAGCAAGCAAATATATTACCTATATATAAATAAAGAAGATAAAATAAAGAAGAAGGTGGTAAGGGAGGGTGGCTTGCGCGCAATGGCTGTCGGAAGATGGATTGGTTTTCTCGACAAAAGGATGGAACAGGGAACAGTTTCATGGAAAAGAGCAAGCAACTTCTCTGAAAAATATATTTTATACATGTAAACAAAAATATTTTGTATCCTATTTTCACACGAATGCACAGAATCGAGAAACGAAAAAGGGAAGAGGAATGAATCGTAACAAGGAATAAAATAGCGAACATAATTTACGTTTGGAATAGAGAAAACCAAATCACTATTAAATTATGGAATATCCAAAGTTGATGGCTATTGGTTTTACGGTTGAAAAATGAAAGGATAAGGGAAACTAAAAGGTCCGAATGCGGAACCGGTACGGATGGTCGTTTTACCGATTTCGTCGTGAACCGGACATGCACAAATGAATATACCGTGGAGATCAGTACGACGAGATGAACTAAATGATACACAGATATCGACGATACGATCATCCTGTCAAGTCAATATTTCATTGCCAGAAATGCTGCTGAAACGTCGAAAATAAGATAAACGGAGCTACAGTAGTCCAAATTTGTCGAAATGAAAAATGACATCTCACTTAGAAAATTGTTTACATTTTTATTATGTAAAAAATATTCAAGTTCAAAAACATTTTATTTTCATCAGTATAAACTAATTTTAAATTTGAAAGTTACACAACCTGACTAACTTTATATTGACCAATGAAAATTTACTATTTGCTATGTTTAAATAGACGTATTCCAAATATCAATTTTAGATCGCTAAATTTTATGATAAAATTTGAAGAAAAATTTCGATTAATTACGTTATTAAACACGTTAAATTTACGGTTCGTTATACCCTCCCCCACTCAAAACTTTTCGTCCCCGAAAAGGAAGGTGATAGAAGAATAGAAACAACCAGAAAGAAAAATAGATTGAAATACATATTATGATATACAAAACAAATTCAAAACCATATAAATTTCATCTGTTTTAAATTGATTCATATTCAATGAATTTGGTTTCAATCCATTTTATTTAATCAATAATTTTCATTTATATTCATTTTTTTTTGATTTTCAATTCAGGCTATTTTCATTCAATGTCATTTATCTCGATTAATTAATATTTGTTATAAAAATTCCTTTCAAAATAAATTTTATTTGATTTAAATCATTTATTAAATATATTTATCTTTAGTCGATTTGATTCCACTAAAATTCAATTTCAACTATTCTTAAGTCCATATTTATTTACTTAAATAGTATTTTTCTTTTATTATTTAATTTATTTCACTCAACATTACTTATAACATCTATTTAAATGTATAAAATTTCATTATAACCATCAAATTTTTATTTATATTTTCCTTTAATAAAATTTCATTTTTGGACTTATTATTACTTACATCATATTGTATATTATTCAATTACATTCAGACCCTATCCAGGTAAGTTTTTATTAATGATTCTTATGTAATTAATACTATACTAATTTACTATTTACAATATTTACTATTAAGCAAAATTTTAGTTTGAACATTTTTAACATTTAAATTTCTCTTGTATAACGTTTGATTTCAAATTCATATTCATTTTAACTTTTGAATATTTTGGGTAAGCTATATGTGTTTTAGAATGCAATTGAGTATTACACAAATTAATTTTATCCTAGTTCGACTGTTTTAAGTTGTTTTAATTCCGTTTATCATTTTATAAACTCCAATTATTCAATTTTTTTTGCTTCATTTCAATCATTTAAAATTATCATTTAACTTGAAATTCAAGAGCTAAATTTTTGGTTCCACCGCAAAACATTTTGATATATATATATATATATATATATATTATGAATCAAATCATATTCAAGAATTTCAAATCAAATTCCTTTTCTAAAACAAAAGTGTAGCAAAGCTACTAAGTGGTCTCTCCACTTTGGGACTCGAAAATGAATGTCGATGATACTGCAGTCATCATCGAAATTAGTTTCCACCAACAAAAGAGGATAATACCGATTTTCTTCTTTAATTTTTTTTAAAAACAATTTTCGTGCAAAAATATCTTCAAAAAATATATTCCAAAACTTTTAAAAAACCAAAATTTTGAAAAGCACCAAAAATTTATTTCTCAAATCTTTAATTTAAATTCATTTCATTTCAAATTAAATTTATAAACCATGTTTTATAATTTCATTTATTCATATCACGTTGTAATAGTCAATGGTTTACAAAACAAAAAATGATAATCAAATATTATCATTCCTAACAACCAATTCATTTAACTATTTAGTTTCAAAAAATTATACCTTTGTATATATAATTTAATCAAACACAAAATTATTTTATTTACAAATTTTAGAAACAATATTGTGTCAGTCTGCTCTATTCAAGTGTTTTGGAATTCCTATCGATAGCACTGGCCAGACGAATCGATCGAAATCCCAAATCACCTTAACATCTCAAACAACACAATACAAAACATTTTTTATACAACTTACAAAATACACTCCCTCATAGGATGATTCAAGAATAGATTTTAGAACAAGAATAAAGATTCAAATTTTGGAGGGACCCTAATCGAAGAGGATTCTAACTATGAAGATAGACTCGAAAGAAAGATAAGATAATTGAGTTACAGAAGAAGAAATGGATAGACCTATTTTTATCGCGCCGATCTTAACCAGGTCAACAGAGATTCTAGGAATAAGATCGATGAGGAATTCAATTTCCCTCTGAAATGGACGAGATGTGCCTTCACCAAAACATTAGGATATTCCCTGATTATCAGGGTGTAGTCAAAATCATTAGGCTAAGTATCAAACGAAAGATAGAACTACCTGCATAATTGCAGACATTAGACATTCGATAACAAAAGATTTTTGCGGGGTCGCTTACTAGAGAACGGTTTGGGCTTTGTAAGTAACAACATCATAAACCAAGGACATAGAGATCTCTGGCCAATCGACGCTTATTATAAAGGATTTTCACCCCTTTTTCAAACCAAACCAAGGTTGGCAGGACAGAAAATGAAGCTATGGGAAGCTCCAGTATCAACAAGCACTCGAACAAGAAAAGGCAATAATGGATTTTAGAAACGAGGAATGTTCTAAAATTAAAAGGAAATTCAAATCAAAGAGGAAGAAATTTAAGCTCGGACGAAGGTGATTCTGTAGTTAATTTTACTCCATATGCTAAGTTTTTCTATACCAGAGCTCTAATACCAACTGCAATGACTTGATATTTTTAACCGATCGCATCCGCACATGTCAGACTTGAATTGCTCAAATATCAGATTGTTAATTTATATTTGGCAAAGCTCAGCATATACAATAAATAAAATCAATCACAGACACAGAGTAATATAACAATATGCAGCGGGATAGATAAATAGTAGTTCATGAAGCTGCTATAAACATTGGAGTCTAAAACAAAATACCACAGAATTTCAAATACAAATGAATCTTTAATACAAATGAAACTAACGGGTCTGAACATAAATGACTGGAATAAACTGAATAACTAAAAGCTGGATAGATAGATCTTCAAACAAAGCTCCAATATCCAAAGTTGAGTCTCAAAATGCTGTGACACTCAGTCTGACCGGAGCATAAGGAAAAAACACAAAACACTCGAGTCAGGATTAACACTCTTATGTTATTAAATTCAACTCAAATGAAATGTCAACTGAAATATAAATAACTTAAAGGATGTTTAGGATTTTCATTCTCTAAGGATCCGTGGAACTATCTACTATGTAGTATAACACACTATTATAGTATGTCTATAGTAAAGTAAACTTTTAAAATAGCGTTAAGGTGTTACCCATAGCCCCTTAACACATTTTCATATATTGCCCTAGTCTATACAATACTATAATTCCTCCATAAACTGAAGGGCTATTAGAGGGCAATCCATAGGTATGGTACAAACCAAACTTGTAGAAGGCACGATAGGGCATATGACAAGGCACGCGAGGAAAAGCCAAGATAGATATACCGTTTGTGGATCCGGATTAGTGGTAATGCATAGCTGCTACTACCACCCACCTTGTGACACACTCCCAAATAAAAGGTGCACCCAAAAAAATCACAAAGTAATAGAATGATATCGAAGAAATGTTTCCGATAGGAGTAATGACCTCACTTGGCCCGACATGGCTCCTTCTTTAGCCACATCAAGATGACTCACGGTAGTCAGGGTGTAACGAACTCGTTTTTAAGCCAAATTTAATTTAGTAATTAATATAATTTTTGGATTTAATTTTTGAACTAATTTGAATTTTTCCAAAACAAATAAGATGTGTGTTTGTTTTATGTATACATAAATAGGTTGTAAATAGAATTTTGATTTTAAATTCAAAATTAAATATCTTAAAAATAAATTGGATTTTAAAACTCTATATTTTAAAAACTAATATATATATATATGTTCATTTATTAATGTATAATTATATTTTAAATCATTTTCTTTAAAGTTATATAATATAAATAAAAGGAAATGTATTAAATAAAAATTGAAAATATAATATAAAAACATATAAAATATAAATGCATGCAAATTAACAAGTGTAAACATTATAACATGCAATTTAACAAGTGTCAATTTTTAGTTTTTTTTTTATTTTCAAAAATAATAAAACAAGGTTATATATACCTTACTACTTCTCCTATCTTTCATTTTCAAAATTTTTTATTCAAAAAAAAAACTTGAGAAGGCTACACACTAGAAATTAAAAGCTAAACAATCCTTACAAATTTAAAATCTGAAGCACAGAATCAACTCAACTCAAGCAAAGCAGATCATCTCAAACAAGTAGATCAAAATCAAAAACAAGTTTCCAGTTTTCAAAGTTTAAAGTTCAAAGCAATTTCCAGATTTCATAAAGAAGCTTCTCTGTTCAAACATCAAAACTATGAGTAAACATCACTTTCTATCAAAATTAATCTGTTTTACTTTGATGCATATGCTAAATCTTTGAAATGATGTTATAAATATGATTTGCATGGATGTTTTCAACTGGAATATAGTTAAAATACTCTGAATATTTATGTGCATGTCTGTATATATGTATAGTAGCCTCTTTTATATTCAAAAGAACAACATAAATAATTCATATCTTCCCAAATAATCAATTTTAAGCTCTAATCATTAAAGAGACATTGATTGTAGGAATGTAATATCATTTTCAAAAATATTTTCAAGTGAAAATATTTAGTAAATATTTCGAATATTTACTAAATTACAGTGAAATCTTTTCAAATCAAAAAAATCAATGATCTTGATTTATTGTTTTGATTTCATAATTATGTTCGTACTAGCAAATGATGAATTTTTATAATAAATTCATGATTTTTAAGTTTGGGGTTGGATAGAATTTTCTAATTGAACTGGAATAGGTTTTCTGTCGAATTCTGGCGATCGGCGAAGGGTTGGGCGTCGTGCTCGATGCTGGAGGTAGCTGGAGTGATGGAGTTCGGAGAAAAATGGGTCGGTGAAATTCTAGTTCGCCGTGGAGGTGGAACAACGGTGGAATAGGGTTTAACGACCAGTTTTGGTCGACGTTGTTGTCAAAGCTATCGCGATGTCGTGGGTGCACCGGAATGGATCGGAGGTAGGGGAATCGGAGGTAGGGGAATCAGAGCAAGGGACTACGGTGGATGTTTGGTCGTGATGGCAAGGTTCCTGGCGATCGAGGTGGTGGTGCGAGGTGGTTTCGTTGATTGTACTGGGTTCTTGTGACGTGTGACTTGCTCGTTTACGATTTCCAGTGGGTATCATTGATCTGAGTAGCCGGGATGACTCAGGGGAAGATCATCGATTTGTTGATGGTCAGAGCATGGATCAGAGTTGGTCAGAACTTGTATGCACGTGCACATGTGTCCTTCGTGTCTGGAGGTGTCGCTGTGTTGAGTTGAACTCGGGAAAGATGGAAGTTTGCTTCGAGTTCGAACTCGAGTTTATCGAGAGGGAGAGTAGCTCGGGTTGTTGCTCGAGAATTTTGTAGTTTGGCTTGGGTATTATTGTTGTAGGCTCGGGTTTCTTTTGTAAGGATGACAAATTTTAAAAATAAAAGAAACGTTAACAAAGTTTTAAAAGCTAAAGAAAATAATAAGTTTCAGAGCTTAAAAATAGTTAATGTTTCCGGGCAAAGTTTTAAAGTATAATAAAATGAATAAGATTTCAAAAGGAATATTACCAAGTTCCAAAGGAAAATATTAAACAAGTTTCAGAGCAAAGTGTTATCAAGTTTTTCAAAACAAGCTAAAATATAAATTATAAAGTCAATGTTTTGAATTTAAATTGTTTTGATTTGAAATAATTATATATTAGTTAATTAATTAAATTAATCCCCAAGTGTTTCAAAAATATAAAGGAGGTGATTAAGTATGTGATTAAAGTTAAATGCATTGAATTTTAATCAATCAAAAGGTCTCAGGAGATTTTGTATAAATTAATTTCAAGCATTTAATTTAAATAAGATTTAAATGATAATTAAGTAATTAATTAAGATAAATGGTTTATCTTAAATTAATTATGGTCTTGGGTAATTAAAGATTAATTAATCAATGAAAGTAATTAAAGAATAAATAAATAAATAATTAATAATTAAATGTTAAATTAATTAGTAATTAAAGTATAATTAATTAATATTAAAGAGTAATTAATCAGTAATTATAGGATAATTAATTAATGTAAGTAATTAAGGATGATTAATTAATTTCATTAATTAATTAAAATAATAACAAATGATTTGTATTGAATTAATGTTAATTAAGCATGGTTGGCTAATTAATTCATAAGTAATTAATTTATTTGGTTAAATTAATTTTAAATTATTTGATTAATTAGTCTTGCTTATGGATGATTAATTATATTGAATGCTTGGATCGATTAATATCTCTAGTATGTTAATCTGTAATATTCTGTGATATGAATTGCTTTGGATTAAGCTGTGATAAATGTAAGTTATTATCTATGATGAATTGCTGTGTGAATATAACATTCTGCATTGAATTATAAAATTTGGATCTTTTGTTTAAAAGATAAAAAATGGAAATATGTTTAAACCATTCAAAAGGAAAGGTTTTGCGAAATAAGGGCTAAAAAGTTGTGACTTAACTAAGATCCGAATGTACCCACATGTTTAAAAAACGCTCGTTATTCGGAAAGGTCGGGGAAGGGCATTAAGTCGAAAATCCATTCTAAATAATGATACGATGGAATGGAATTGCATTCGAAGACGGTGGTTGAAGACTGGGTATTTTCGAAAACGAAAGGATTGCCTATTGATTATCTCTGCACTGAATTGCTCCAATATAGAGATTACCCTATGTGATGGGGAGTCCGGAAGAGATTGGGGATATCCAGATTTGCAAGGTCTTTTTTTCATTAATTGGACGAAGTCCCTTCGTTTCCATTTAGACCTAGGATGGACTTGTAGGATGTATGTCTGACATTACACTTTGGGATATAAAGCTAGTTTATATCAAATACATTTCGGTTTGGTGGCGGAGAATTTATTATCTTAGTTAAACACCCTTCTCTAAGACATACGAGCTCAGAGGTTATGTAGTTGATAGTTATTAGTGATACATTCCCCATTTGGTAATGTGGCATGCTAAGTGTTGAGCATTGGTTGATTGGAGCTTGGCTTTTGTGTAAAGCGTAGCTTTGTGGGACGAGACTTCATCGAACCTCACACCCCGGGAAATGGTCAAAATGGGAAGGATGCAGCAAGGTTATGGGGTTCGAGACCCTAAGGGTATGTGCATTTCCTTCTGGATTAAAAGTGATAATATGGTATGGAGCCCAGATATTTTACTTATGTGGTTGTTGGAATTTAAGGCGCCTCGGTAAAGGCTGTTTACGATTGAAGGATGGCATACTCGTGATAGTTAGTTACCTAGTTACAGAGGTTGCTCGGCCTTGTGTTAGCAGAGATACGGTTAGGTTCTCAGGACTTCCCTTCAGAGGCGTACCCATTTGGATAAAGGAAGTTCCTTAGCCTTGGCTATTTGTTGGAAATCCAAACGAAACAATACGAGCCCTTTACGATTTCAGTTGTAGAACTTTCCATTTAACATGGTAGCTATAGTAGGCATACTATAATGGTACATATGTTGGGTAAGATTAATATTATACTTGCAAAATGTTTTTTTTCACGCTATGAAAGTAATATCAAAAGGATTTTCACGTACCAATCATGTTTGACTACTATAAGGGGAAACCTTCCCCATGTGCGTGATTGCATTTGAGTGTGTGCCGGGAGGCCTCATGGCTGTTTCATTTTCCAAAAGCATGAACGGATTTCTTTTTGCACAAATAACTGTTTTTAGGTTCTCACACCAGTCCCATGACTGACTCAGAGTTTATTGTTCCCTTTGCTAAACTCTGGGTGCCCCTAATTTTCCATATGGGCAGCCTAGAGTTAGGTTATCAGTAGGTTATGAAGCTAAGTTGGGAAGTAAATATGGATTTGGAAGTCTTTGGTTTGGAAGCTTTTGGTTTTGAGCTTTTTGGTTTGGACTTTGGAGCTTTGGAAATGAAGATGTAAAGTATGTTGGACTCTCTTGGAAGACCATGTTGATGTTATTTTTCCCTTGTTATGTTGTATTCCACTGTTGTGTAATATATAGGACTCTGATGATGATGGACACTTGTTGTAAGAATGTTGTAATCCATAAAGTGAATGAATGAAAGTTATTTTGTTCCATTGTGTTGTTATTATCTAATGTGTTATGACTCCAGCGATCCGGACTCCAACGTTTGAATCTCTGGCATTTGAATACGGGTGATGTATTGGATGCTGATTTTCAAATGTTGAAAGTCTGGGCCGTCACATTTGGTATCAGAGCTGAGGGTTGAGTAAGAACTTTAGCTTTGGAGTATAACTCATTAGGTGACTCATTAGAGATAGGGTTAGAAATGCCCTAGAATGAGTATATTCCCTAAGATATCTCGTCCGTATTCCTAAAATTAATTTTCTTACTATTTACAGATAGTGAGAATGAGTGCAAGTAGAGGACGAGGTAGGGGAAGGGGGAGTACCACTATAAATGGTCGAGACCTTGCAACAACAGTAATGGAAGAAGCAACTCTTCCCATCCAACCCCAGCCAAATCTGCCAGAGTTATATCAGAATTTCTCAAGACTTGGAGGGAAACCATTCAAAGGTACCGAGACTATTATAGAAGCGCAAGCTTGGATTCGATCTTGTGAGAAGATTTTTAAAGGATTGAAATTGGATGATGATCAAAGGAGGTTGATGACTTCCTGGAAGCTCCAGGAAGAAGCATTGGCATGGAAGGAGACCATTACTTTGGATGAATCAGAGGATGAGTTTACATCGGATAGATTCAAGCAAGTATTTGAGCAGCGTCACATGCCTTCCGCTGGTATTTCCAGGATGTATCAAGAATTTACCGATTTGAAGCAAGGAAATCTATCTTTTGAAGAATACTTAAATAAGTTTAATGAGTTATCTCGATTTGGACCAGAATTGGTGAATACCCCTCTTAAGGAGAATTATAGATTTATTAAAGGGATGGACAAGAAGTTTTATGAAAAGATGACATGCCATGTAAAGGAGTCTTTTGCTCATTTGGTAGACATGGGATATAGATATGCCACCTTAGATAGACAAGAGATTCCATAAGAGAAAGGAAGTGGAAGTAATCCAAATTGGAAAAAGAGAAAGTTTGGAAGAAAGAAACCTTAGCAAGGTAAAGAAAAGAAGGATACTCAGGAGAACAAGGCAAAGAATGTTACTTGTTTCAACTGTTAGGAGAAAGGTCATTGCATAAATAGTTGCAAGATTCCCAAGAAGCAAGGGAAGAAGGATCAACCTAAGAAGTCAGGATAAGAAGCCAGGGAATGCTACTATTGCGATAAGCCAGGACACATGGTTAAAAAATGCCTGATAATGAAGCAGGCCCAAGTAGCAAATTTATATGCAATCAAGGGTGAACCTTCAACCTCAAGAGCTGATAAAGGGAAAGGATTTTTGGAAGGTAATCTTCTTATTTATGATAAATTGTTAGAGATCTATTCGACACTGGAGCTACGCACAGTTTTATTTCCTAGTGAACCACAGAAGAGTTAAATCTTGAACCTGAATTCGTAGACGAACCTATTTGTGTGAAGAACCCGGTAGGAGGTCCTGCGAATCTTTATTTACGTTGTAGAGAAGTTCCTATTTCGTATTCTCATCATCAGTTTCCTATCAGCCTTTTCGTTCTTGATTTTAATGAATTTGAGATTTTACTTGGAATGAATTGGTTAACAAAATATGAAGCTAAATTAGATTGTATCAATAGAATGATTTTGGTTAAAACCAAACTTGGGAATTTTGTTGTGATTTCTTGTGAGGGTCCAAGTTCGAAGAGGGACAAGCTAATGTATACTTTAGGATATTTCGACCCGAGTTTGGAATCCATACCTATTGTTCGTGAATTTCCTGATGTATTTGATGAAGTTAAGTCTTTACCTCCACATAAGGAAATTGAATTTAGAATCGACTTGGTTTCCAATGCCTTCCAGTTGTGCATGCAAGTCGTAGGATGGCACCAAGGGAAAGAGTAGAGCTAGTTAAGAAAATCCAAGATTTACTGGAGAAAGGATTCATACGACCTAGTCGTTCCAGTTGGGGTTCAACTGTAGTATTTGTAGCCAAGTCCGATGGATCTTTGAGATTATGCGTAGATTTACATGAACTTAATAAGTTAACCCTTAGGAATAAATTACCTTTGCCCCGAATCGACGTCATGTTCGATCAATTGCATGGTGCTCGATTCTTTTCCAAGATGTACCTAGCCCAAGGATTTCATCAACTAAGAATTGTGGAAGATTGTATCCATTTGAGCACTTTTAGGGGTCCCGATACATTCTACGAATGGTTAGTTATGCCTTTCGGACTAACCAATGCCCCTGCATATTTCGTAGACCTGATGACTAGAGTATTTCGTGAAGTATTGAATAAGTTTATTCTCGTATTTATTGGTGATATTCTGATTTATTCCAAAACTAAAAAAGAGCATGCAGAAGTCCTATCCCAAATGTAGAATAGATATTTTGTCTTGATCTGGTAAGCCGTTTCTCTATCTTTTTATGCGTTCATATGTTCTTTGTTTGTCTCCCAATCTATCAAATTTCGAGGATGAAATTTTCTTAAGGGGGGAAATTTGTAACGATCCTGTTTTTAAGCCAAATTTAATTTAGCAATTCATATAATTTTTAGAATTAATTTGCGGACTAATTTGAATTTTTCCAAAACAAATAAGATATGTGTTTGTTTTATGTGTATATATATAAATAGATTGTAAATAGAATTTTGATTTGAAATTCAAAAATAAATATCTTAAAAATAAATTGGTTAAAAACTCTATATTTTGAAAACTAATATATATATGTTTATTTACTAATGTATAATTAGATTTTAAATCATTAAATATAAATAAAAGGAAATGTATTTTATAAAAATTGAAAATATAATATAAAAACATATAAAATATAAATGCATGCAAATTAACAAGTGTAAACATTATATCATGCAATTTAACAAGTGTCAATTTTTGTATTTATTTTTTTATTTTTAAAAATAATAAAACAAGGTTATATATATCTCTCTACTTCTCCTATCTTTCATTTTCAAAATTTTTTATTCAAAACAAAAACCTGAGAAGGCTATAAAATAGAAATTTAAAACTAAAGCAAACAATCCTTACAAATCTAAAACCTGAAGCATAGATTCAACTCAACTCAAAGCAAAGCAGATCATCTCAAACAAGCATATTAAAATCAAAACCAAGTTTCCAGTTTTCGAAGTTTAAAGTTCAAAACAATTTCCAGATTTCATAAAGAAGCTTCTCTACTCAAACCTTAAAACTATGAGTAAACATCACTTTCTATCAAACTTAATTTGTTTTACTTTGATGCACGTGCTAAATCTTTGAAATAATGTTGTAAATATGATTTGCATGGATGTCTTCAACTGGAATATAGTTAAACTACTCTGAATTGTGCATGTCTGTGTATATGTGTACTAGCCTCTATTATATTCAACAGAATCAAGAACAACCTAAATAATTCATATCCTCCCATCTAATCAATTTTAAGCTCTGATCACTAATGAGAAATTGATTGTAGGAATGTAATATCATTTTCAAAAAAAGTTTCAAGTGAAAATATTTAGTAAATATTTCGAATATGTGAAATTACAGTTAAATCTTTTCAAATCAGAAAAATCAATGATCTTAATCTCATGTTTTGATTTCATAATTAGGTTCGTACTAGCAAATGATGAATTTTGATAATAATTTCATGATTTTTAAGTTTGGGGTTGGGCAGAATTTTCTAATTGAGCGGGAATTGGTTTTCTGTCTAATTCTAGCGATCGATAAAGGGTTAGGCGTCATGCTTGATGCTGGAGATAGCTCGAGTGATGGGGATCGGAGAAAAATGGGTCAGTGAAATTCTAGTTCGCCATGGAGGTGGAATGACAGTTAAATAGGGTTCAACGACCAGTTTTGGTCAACGTTGTTGTCAAAGCTATCGCGACGTCGTGGGTGCACCGGAATGGACCAGAGTTGGGGGAATTAGAGCGAGGGACTGCGGTGGAGTTTTGGGCGTGATGGCGAGGTTCCTGGCTATCGAAGGCGTGGTATAAGGTGGTTTTGTTGATCGTGTTGGGTTTTTGTGATGTGTGAATTGCTCGTTTTTTATTTCCAGTGGGTATCATTGATCTGGGTGGCTGGGATGACCTAAAGGAAGATCACCGACTTATTAATGGTCGGAGCATGGATCGGAGTTAGTCAGAACTTGTGTGCACGTGCACATGTGTCCTTCGTGTCTGGAGGTGTGTCTGTATTGAGTTGAGCTCGGGAAAGATGGAGGTTTGCTTCGAGTTCGAACTCGAGTTTATCGAGAGGGAGAGTAGCTCGGGTTGATGCTCGGAAATTTTGTAGTTTGGCTCGGGTATTATTGTTGTGGGCTCGGGTTTCTTTTGTAAAGATGAAAAAGTTTAAAAATAAAAGAAATGTTAACAAAGTTTTAAAAGCTAAAGAAAATAAATAAGTTTTTGAGCTTAAAAATAAAAGTGAATTTTGTTAACAAGTTTTAAAGTATATTAAAATGAATAAGTTTTCAAAAGGAATATTACTAAATTCCAAAGTAAAATATTAAACAAGTTTCCAAGCAAAGTGTAATCAAGTTTTTCAAAACAAGCTTCAAAAATATAAATGATAAAGTCAATGTTTTGAATTTAAATTGTTTTGATTTGAAATAATTATATATTAGTTAATTAATTAAATTAATCCCCAAGTGTTTCAAAAATATAAAGGATGTGTTAAGTGATTAAAGATAAATGTATTGAATTTTAATCAATCAAAAGGTATCAGGAGATTTTGTATAAATTAATTTCAAGCATTTAATTTAAATAAGATTTAAATGCTAATTAAGTAATTAATTAAAATGGTTTATCTTAAATAAATTAAGGTCTTGGGTAATTAAAGATTAATTAATTAATGAAAGTAATTAAAGAATAATTAATTAATTAATAATTAAAGGATAAATTAATTAGTAATCAAAGGATAATTAATTAATAATTAATGAGTAATTAATCAATAATTATAGGATAATTAATTAATGTAAGTAATTAAGGATGATTATTAATTTCATTAATTAATTAATTTAATAACAAATGGTCTGTAATTAATTAATGTTAATTAAGTAGGGTTAGGTAATTAATTCATAAGTTATTAATTTATTTAGTTTAAATTAATTATAAATTATGTGATTAATTAATCTTGCATATGAATGACTAATTATATTGAATGCTTGGATTGATTAATATCTCTAGTATGTTAATCTGTAATATTCTATGATATGAATTGCTTTTGATTGAGCTGTGATAAATGTAAGTTATTTATCTGTGATGATTTACTGTGTGAATATAATGTTCTGCATTGAATTATAAAAGGTGGATCTTTTGTTTAAAAGATAAAAAATGGAAATTTGTTTAAACCATTTAGAGGGAAAGGTTTTGGAGATAAGGGCTAAAAAGTTGTGACTTAAATAAGATCTGAATGTATCCATATTTTTTTTAAAAAGAGCTCATTATTCAAAAAGGCTGGTGTAGGGCACTAATTCGAAAACCCATTCCGAATAATGATACGATGGAATGGAATCTGTGCAGTTAAAGCGCTCGGCAGATTCAAAGCGGTGGAGGTGCAAAAAGTCATAGCAGGGATATAACAAGGATACAGCGGGATATAATGGATAGCTCTAAAATAACATATAAAACTCGTACTTAATGTTTTTACAAATATATAAATGGTAATTAAATGAAAAATTATCATTAAATTGAATAATAATTAATACATAAATGATTTTAAACAAAAAACATGTGTGAATATACTTTAAATAAACGTAAAACTGTTATATAACATAATTAATTTAGTAGAATATTAGAGTATTTTCATTTCTGAAAATATATTAAAAATTAAATCAAATAAAATAGTTTCACGATTTTATAATGTATAAATGCAATTTTTTAATTCATTTTATTAAAGAAGATATAACAGAAATAGCAAAATATAGCGGGAATAACGGGATATAGCTGAAATAGCGGGGATTAATGCGGAAAGGCTATATTTTGGGAATATATGGAAAAATCGTAGCAGTAGACATCCGCTATGAGATATTGCGGGGTTATAACAGGGTAATAGCGGGGCATTAACTGCACAGAATGGAATTGCATTTGAAGATGGTGGTTGAAGACCAGGTATTTTCGAAAATGAAAGGATTGCCTATTGATTGTCTTTGCATCGAGTTGCTCCAGTATAGAGACCACCCTATGTGATGGGGAGTTCGAACGAGATTGCGGATATCCGAATTCGCAAGGACTTTTTTCCTTAATTGGACGAAGTGCCTTTGGTTCCATTAAGACCCAGGATGGACTTCTATGGATGTATGTTTGACATTACACTTTGTGTAAGGACCCTGACTCGACTTCGAAAATTGGCACCAAATACATCACCCGTATTTGAATGCCACAGATTCAAACGTTGAGTCTGGTTCGTCGGAGCTTATAGCAACATTAGACGATAACAACACAATGGAAACAGAAGAATAATTTTATTGATACGCGACATTTGATACAACAATGATACAAATGGAACGATCAATATATATCAGAGATAGATACAACGTGGAAAGAATAAGACAGCAACAGCAGCGGAACACAATATCTTCAATGCCAAACTCCAAAACACAAGCTCGAACCTCCACCATACTGAAGTGAAACAAAAATGCGATCGCCAAACCAAACACTCCAAAGACCTACTATTTGATTATCTGAAAACCTGACTCTAGGCTGCCCGTGTGGAAAATTATGGGCATCTCGAGTTTAGAAAGGGAATAATAAACTCCAGGTCAGTCATGGGACTGGTGTGAGCAAACGAAAACTGTTTATTTGAACAAAACATACAAAAAGAAATAAAAAGAAATCAACTATGCTTTTTGGAAAACGAACTACCATAAGGCCTCCCGCCAAATACACATTGCAATCGCACACTTGGGGGGAGATTTCTCCTTATGATAGTCAAACATGCTTGACATGCAAAATCCTTTTGATATTATTATTAGTGCATGGTGCAGAAAACATTTCGAAAGTATGTATTAATCTTAGCTAGCATACATACCATTATAGTATGCCTACTATAACTACCATGTTAAATGGCAGGTTCTACAACTAAAACCATATAGGGCTCATATTGGGTGATTGGGTTTCCAACAAATGGTTAGGCTAAGGAACTTCCTCACCGAATGGGCACGCCTCTAGAGGGACGCCCCGAGAACTTAACCAACTCTCTGTTGGCATAAGGCCAGGTTACCTCTGTAATTAGATAACTACTGACACGGGTATGCCATTCCCCGATCGTCACCGACCTTTATCCAAGGATCCTTCAAACCAACAAATTCCAACAACCACATAAGTTAAGTATCTGGGCTCCATACCGTGATACCACTTTTTATCTAGAAGGAAATGCACATACCCTAAAGTGCACGATCCTCTTAACCTTGCCACATTCTTCCTGTTTTGATCATTTTCGGGTTGTGTGGTTCGATGAAGTCTCATCCACAAAGCTATGCTTTTCACAATAGTCATGCTTCGATCAACAAATGATCAGCAACACTTAGCATGCCACATTACCAAATTGGGAATATATCACTAGTAACCATCGACTACATAACCTTTCAGCTCATACGTCTTAGAGAAGGGTGTTAAGCTAAGAGAATAAATTCTCTGCCATCAAACAGAAATGTATTTGATAGAAGCCAACTTTACATCTCAAAGTGTAATGTTAAACATACATCCATGCAAGTCCATCCTGGACCTAAATGGAGCCAAAGGCACTTCAAAGAAGCCCTTGCAAATCCAAGTATTCACAATCCCGTTCGAACTCTCCATCACATATGGAGATCTCTATATCGCTATGACTCAGTGCACAGACATTCGACAGGTAATCCTATCATTCTCGAAAATACCCGGTCTTCACCACCATCTTCAAATGCTATCCATTTCATCGTATCATTATTCGGAATGGGTTTTATGACATAAAGTCCTCTCCTGGCTAAACCGAATAATGAGCGCTAATTTTAAAACCATATGGATACCTTAGTTAAGTCACAACCTTTAGCCCAAAACCTTTCCTTTTGAATGGTTTAACCAAATTTCCACTTTAATATTTTAAGCAAAAGATTCACCCTTTAATATCCTCTTCAATTTGAAACAAAGTTCACCAATCTTTAACAAAGATTCATTTATAGCTTTCAAAACAATTCCATTTCAAACTTGATTTAAACACAACTTGAAATCTTTTCAACATAAATCGAAAATTCTTTCGTTATATGAAAGACATTATCATTTGAAAAACAAATGCTTTTCATTTCGGGAAAATCCGATTCAATTTGCTCAAGCTATAGCCTTTTAGAGTAAAATCAAAAATTCAGCGAACTGCCGTATACCTGGTAAGTTCTATTTGAATTAAATTCAAATTCCCAAAACAATTTATTTAAAATATTTTTTTAAATGGTTTCAAATCCATTATATAACCTGTATAACCTTTTAAATCATAGTTTTCAAATATATGTATATAGAATTCAACTTCAAAATCTTGAATTCAAATTCAAATTAAATTATTTTAATTTCAAACTTTAACAAGCCATTCAAAATAATTTAATTTCAAAACTTCCTTTCCAAAAGTTTTCATATTTTACCCAATTACATGTCCAAACCATTTTGGATCAAAATTCAACTTTGAAATTCTCTCACATTTTAAAAAAAAAGTATCAAATTTAAAACACCTGTGACTTAACCAATGTCCAGTGAGTTCCATATTTGTGTGTGTGGTGCAGTCTAGGGTTTTTACACACACTAATTGAATATCACAACCATAATCAGTTCAAGCACAACAATATCTATAAGCGGTATAACCCTATAATGCTTATCTTTCATTCACAGATAGATAAGTAAATTCATCATAGATAAATAGATCACAGTTCACAGCTCAACTCAAAACAATTCACATCATAAAATAATACACATAATAGATAACAAACAATTCAAAGCATTCAATAGAATTCAATCAACCATAAGCAAATTAATCAATCACTTGATTATAATTAATTTTAATATAAATTTAATTACTTATGAATTAATCACCAAACTCTGATTAATTAATTTCAAACCATTTTAATTAATTATCCTTTAATCATTTATTAATTAACCTTTAATAATAAACTAGTTAACCTTTAATTATTAATTAATCAACCATAATTAATAAATCAATCAACCTTTAATCATTAAATAATTAACCTTTAATTGCTTAATTATTCTTTAGTTAATTAATTACAAGTTATCTTTTAATCACTTGATTAATCAACATTTAATCATTAATTAATCATCCTTAATTACTTTCATTAAGTAATTATCTTTAAGTAATTAATTTCCCTTAATTACTTTCATTATTTAATTAACCTTTAATTAATTAATTATCCCTGTATGTAATTACACAAAGTAATTATCCTTTAATTACATTAAGTATAATCTTTTTTTAATTTCATTAAGTGATTGTACATAATTAATTTCATTAAGTAATTATCCTCTAGTTACTCATCATTAACTAATTAACTCTTAACAAATTAATTAATTCTTAATTAATTCTTAATTAACCTTAAATTAAGTAATTATCATTAAATTTCAAATTAATGATCCTTTAAATCTTAAGATAACCCATTTATCTTAATTAATTACAAAATCATCGTTTAAATCTTATTTTAAATAACCTTTGAGATAATTTATCATTAACACCTAATTTAACTTAAAACCTTTAAGTCAATTAAAAACATCTAATCTTCTTAATTAAATTCTTAATTATACTATTATATTTATTTAAAATAAATTTAAGAATTAATAAAGGATTAAAACACTTCAAACTTGATTAATTTAAATATTAAAAAAAGCCCTTAATTTATTCAAACTAAAAGCAAACATTTATTACCTTACAAGAATAAATCAAGAAAAGGTTTTTAAACTCGATTTAATGAAAAACTTGTTTAATTTAAATTTCCAAAATGTTATAATATGAGCCCGAGGCCAATTTGGGTTTTTACCCGAGTCATTAGCCAATTTACCCGAGACCTTCTTCGAGTTAAATCTCAAAATCCTTGAGCCATTTCTTTTCAAAATTTGTTATATGTTTTAAATTTAAAACCAATAATACCCATGAACAACCCTCATTCGTACTCGAACCACAACCGAATTCCCCAAGAGAAAACCTGAGTTAACCCTTCTTCTTCCCCGAACTTTGATCAACCCAGATACGAACATTAACTCATGCACGTGCACAAGAATTCCGGCCAACTCCAGTCGATGCTGAGACCATCAGCAAGACGACGATTGTAACGACCCAAAAGTTTTAGTGATTTCATTTATTTAATTAAAATTTTATGAAATTTTAAATACTTTTGGAAATAAATTTTGAAATACGTCTAATAAACAAAGTGAATGGTAAATTTTCGATTAATAATATGAAAGTATATTTTATAGTGTAATTCTATTTCAATTTAAATCAGTTAATAATTGATAGTAATAAAATAATTTCCAAACCTGAATATTTTTCTATAGAAAATTTCTAAATCCTCTTCTAAGTGAGAAGTCATGTTTCATTTTTTCAAATTTGGACTTCTATTGCTCTGTTTATCTTAATTCCGATAAAATAGCTGCATTTTTTGTATCGATTGTCGACTTTTGATCGGATGATCATACCACTGCTATCTATATACTATTTTGATCGTCTTGTATCTTCACGGTATATTTATTTCTGTATTTTGAGGTCTGTTACGTGAAGGAGACAATAAACTATTTTTTGTAATGGTACCAAAATCTTGACTTTATATTTTTACTTTACGTTTCAAATTTGAAATGTGTTGCTCAAACAATAATAATTTGCTTTTATTATTCAGCTCAATCTGAGGATGACCGTTGCCATCCCATAACCGGTTATTCATTCATGTTGGCAACGGTTCACATTTATAACTTCTCTTTCTTTTATTTATTTATTTGCAAAGCTGATATTTTACATTCGTTTATCTCCCCTGACCTTGTTCGCCTTCACCATTGTTCAAAATCCACGCAGCTACTCTGCTCCTCTCCTCTCTTTCCTTCCCATCGTCAGAACCGATCCAACACCATCCGCTGCCTCATCTCCAAGCACAGCCAACCACCCAACCTCCTCTTTAATCTCAACCTGTCCACCTCCCTTCCACCAAGCACATGTAGCTCCGATCCACGTCCAGGCCGTGCTTCCTCTGCCGTAACTCCACGTCCATCTACAACGCACTCACCAACCGCTCTTCCCTCTGCCTCCTCCCACTGTCGTACCCATCTCGGACTCGGCCTTCATCTCCACCGGTCATCCTCTTATATCGGCCGGTGTTTCTCCCCTCATCCTTGACTTCGTTCCATTATTGGCCACATGCCCTGCAAGCCGAGCCTCCCTGTTTTGAGTAAGTGATGTATATATTTTATTTTCATCTTAAAGCCTTTAACTTTTTCAAACCCTTGTTTATAGGATCTGTTATATGCTTGATTTTGAAAACCGTGGTTTATAAAGTTATATTAGTTGTATATGATAATATTTAAGTTGTGTGTAAAAATTGTTACAGTATTTTCAATTTATATATATAGGCTTTGTTGTTTATTTAGGGGTTGATTATATATATAAGTTTATACAGTTATATTTTAAAGTATAGTAATGTGTTCACAAGTCATACATATGTCTATATTAGTTGTACATGTTTAATTATAGCTTATATTTTATGTACCTACATAATTAAGTATATGCATCATGTTTGGATTACAGTAAGTTTATATTTGAGCTAATATATTTATAGCTATATATCTGTAGTTATCTATTAGTTATGTACTTATACAAAGACAAATGAGTTTAGTAAGGTTTTTGAACTGAATATAAGTAAAGTATAGTTATATATACGTAGTGCTGCAATGCCATACGATCTATTGTTTTAAAATATAATTTGTACCGCCGTCCATGCTTGTGTAGTTTTATAAATATATTAGTTCATATATAAATATATGTGAACTTAGTTTTAAACATATATATATATACACGCTTTGATGTGTAATGTATATATAAATAATTCGCATATTGATGTTATCTATATATATGTAAATTAGTATAGTCAATATATATATTTGTAGTCTTGTCAACATGCTCAGGTTATTGCTATATAATATATTATAAGTGTGTTGTTATATATTATATTTGTAGTCATAACGTGTATTGTTATATGTGTACTATACATTATATTATATTACTATACATATATAGTATAATTTAAATGTAGTCTAGTTTACGTATATAATGAATAAATGTTGATTTATACCGAACGTGTGGTCAATAGTTTGTTTCAAAACTATTTTATATTTTTTGAAAACGTGTGTATATAATTTAAGTGATTTCCAAAATTAATATTGGTTAAGAAAATAATATACTGGAATAATATATATATTTTGTTTCGGTCTACATCAAGCAGTTTCTGATCTATTTTCATTGATCTCTATTTGCCAGCTCTGTTCGTCCAATTCGTGCCAACCTTGTTCATTTTCGAAATTCGTTCTTGGATTCGTAACCCATTTCAAATCTCTCTAGCCTTGAAATGTGAGCAATCACTCATGATTAATGTTCTTGTATTTATTATATTTGATTTCAATTGAAACGACAATTGAAATATGCTGCTGTAGTTATTTAATTTGTTAAATATGCTATTATCTGTAACCGTTCACCTACGAGATATGGGGGATATGACACCATAACCTGTTGTTTATATTATCTGTTATTTATATTGATGATATATGTCTGTTATTATAATTATCGTATCTGTCATCACTCTGCAAGTTCCCTGTTAGTATAGAATTCACTATGGGTTGAAATGATACATGCCCGAACAGACTTTAGAATAGGAATAAATCGTTATGGGTTGAAATGATAGACCCCAAGCGATTTTCAATTGCATTGAATTTGGGATTGCGGGTTGAAATGATATATACCCATATATATTAATTGTGGATTTGAAATGATAAATATCCGTATTACTCGACCATAGGATAGAGAATTATACGAACACCGTTGATCTATATATAAATATTTTGAAAATAATTTCTATGGTTTTGGAAAGAAATATATAGTTTTATTAAATATTTATTTTTAAAATATATATAATATATAAATATAAATGTTATTTTATATATAGATTAATAATAATATTTATTCTAATTAAGATTGATTTAATTAATATATAATATGTTTAAGTATTTGTTAAAATTAATACTTCAAAAGTAGATTTTTGTAATAATTTGAATAAGTGGAGGTTGGGAAAATAAATTTGAATTTATTTGAAATTGTATTTAAATATGAAATTTATTTAATTAAATCGATTTGAAACTACTGAATGTGAAATTTAAAGATATGATTTATAACTTGATTTGATTTAAGTAATTTAATGAATATTTCACGTTTAATAAATCGAAAGAAACATTTAGAAAGACATGATTTAGGGTTATTTAAATGATAATGTATTTATTAAGTAAATATTGCAAACTAAACAATAATTTAGTTTAAAACAAGAGATATTTAAAATATCAATTTAGTTTTGAAAGTGCTATAATTTGGAAATATATATATATATATATATATATATATATATATGTGTGTGTGTGTGTGTGTGTGTGTGTATGTATGTATATTTGAAATGGAAATGATCGTTGAATATGCGAGTGTATGATTTTGTTTAATGATAATAAACATGTATATATTCATTTAAATGTATTTGTTAACGTACTATTATATTTTTCACATAATTAAATAAATATTTGGTGAATAAAATAAATAATACAGAGTTTAAATTCAAACAGATATTTTATTCAAACAAATATTTATTACAAATTTGAATAGTACAAATTCAAGCTCTCACTATACATATACAACTTTGATTACATTACAATTTCAATAACATCACATTTCAATTTACATAATTGTCCTCACTATATATCGCTCAATCACTCGCATTTATCTTCAACTTTATTCCAGATTGAATCCGGCATCTGAGCAATCCGCAAAAATAAATATTGACGCAGTAAAATTGAAAAGCAAATATTTTTTCAATATAAAATAAAATGTGAATTTTGAAAATAATATTTGCCTCAGTTATTTGGGTTGTTCGTCATCATTTAAATTTGAATTAATCATACACGGACAGCTTGTGACATTCATAGTGTATCACTGTACATGCCATAAGGCCATGCACACCAATACACACTTGATAAATCTACAGGGACATGCGAGCACAGGTCAAACACAAATTAAAAGCCGGGTTCAACTCAAGTGCAATAAAAATAATGTCACAATATCAACACAAGGTCAAACCCGTGCTTTAAAGCTGGATTCGACACAGGTGCAAATTAAAAATGAAATGAAACAAGAACTGCAAAAAATGATGACCCAACAAATGAACGAGATCAAAAAAGACTAGAACTAGACAGTCCATGTATACATACATGTGAACTAGGCAGCGAGCAAAGTCGATAAGTACTTCAAGTACGAATTCACTACTGGATGCATGAATAATACTCAGACTTGGAGTGACAAATATACGAACTCAACATGTATGCAACACTGAAATGAAGCGGATAGTACAACCCAATTGAACATGATTAGTTCAAATGGTCAAGACAGCCAAACACAAATGCGAACTGCCTCAATGCATACATATGGCCAAGCTGTCTAAGTGAGACAAGGCTACAAGCATAAAGCATGCACATCGAACTCACCACAATGCATCACTGTGACTTCAACATCAAAACATCAACAAAGTGAAACTGCACATATACATGAACCAGTGCCAACAGTTTAGAGACTAACGTACACATGAATGCAATAGTGGATCAAATGATCAATGAGCAAGGCTGCACAGTGAAAACTGTATGCAAACCAAATGCCACCAAGTGAATATAATAACACAGCAAAACCAAAATGGACAGCAGCTACAACACATCAAATGAAACTGTACCAGCATAAGCTAGTGACACAGCTAGTTCGAACAAGTATACATGTATCAAAGAGTATATGCAGAGTAAAAAAAAGTCAAGGCCGTAAGTAAATCAACTGCATAATGGCCAAAGCCAATACACAAAGAAAGTGCAAAGTCGAAGTCAGGTGCATACATGAAAGAAATATTCAAGACTGAACAACATGGATGCACAAACAACATGAACATACGAGTCAATGCTACAAAAGAAACAATGGCACAATCTCTACATCAAAGAACGGAGGCATACATATGGTTGTAGTAAAGGCAGAGCTCGAGGCTACCGAGTTAAGCAATGAAAATTGCCTCAAAGCAATATGATACAGCTACAAGATACATCAATGAAACTCAAGTCAAATACTATGTAAATATACAAAGACTCCAAGCATTTCAAACACAAAGCAAATCAGTCACGGTGCAGTTTCCATCAAAGACAGAATGCAACATGGAAGTAGTGACAGTGCCGAAGTCACAAAGGCAATGGTCAAAAAATGGCCAGAGTAAATCATTACCAAAGTCAAGGTCAATTTCAATCTGAAATAACCAGGGTGCAAGTTTGAACAATTTCAAAAATCATGGTACAACAGTCATGGGACGGCAAGTAGAAATCAAACAAGTCAAATTCCAACATCCTACAGAGATGAAATGAATCAATATCGTCACAGCAAAGTCAAAGCCATGGTCAAAGAATATGATGAACAAGTCAGAGACGTGGTGGTCAAGAATCAAGCAAGGAAAATTGATGCCGTGAAAATCAAGCAATCGAATATACACGAATTGAAGAAGTTAGCAATCATCTCAAGCAACCAAACGAAGATCAATGGCCAACGCAAAGTAATTGACGAATTCAAATAAATATATACGAACGAAAATATAGGGGTTCGAACCTTATATAAATAATACATCATCGACAAATCTCAAAATCGAGTTCAGGCATATCACAGATCACGACATAAATTAGAAACTCGAATCAAGTCGAGTACAGTATAAATCGAAAAAGGAATTAACATACCAATCTTTTGATCAAGTAAAGGCACTTGACAACTTAAAGCCACGAACGAATCAACCGAAGAAAGAAATCGAAGCATCACCAGTTAATTAAAGCGGCGACTTCAATTTTTATAGGAACCCTAATTATTGAAAGAGGAACGATCGAGTAAAGAACGAGGCCGACATTTTAACAGAGCAAAGCAAGCCAAGCAAATAAAAGAAAAAAAGGGGCCGGCATATTCTATTGTTAATTATTTTGGGCCGGTTTTTACTAAGAGCTTTTGGGCTTATATTTGCAATTAGGGTTTTTATTTTTAATTGTGTTTTAAATTGTATTTTTCTCTGTTAAACCGTTGTAGTTTCTAGTCGTGTGACTAGGGGACAAACTACGTGGCGTAGTTTGAGAATTCGCAACTCAGTGGTTGAGTTATGGCATGGTTTTAAGCGTAGGTTAAGGCTAGTCGATAGCAGGTGTCGAGAGTTCATATGTATAAGTATCTGACTGCTTAATTTCTAGTAGAAACCTTGGGGGCAGCACGTAGGCAGAGTTTTGCCAAAGTTGGGTAAATTCTGCGTCGTTCTATTTCTGCATTTATTATTCTGCTATTATCTGTGATGTTATTTTGATATATCTGTGTTGAAAATATTTTATAAACTTCCGCAATAATTTTTATAATTAATAGCATCACCCTATTCACCCCCCTTGGGTGAAATCGATCCTACAAGTGGTATCAGAGCTAGGAATAGAAGTCAATTTCTGTTTTTAAAAAATTCGATTTTTTTTTCAAAAACCAATTTTTTTAAAAAAATTTGAATTTTTAAAATGGCTTCTTTTAATAATGCTTTTGTGGAGGGTCAGTATATAGTTAGACCACCAATGTTCGATTGTGAATATGCTTACTGGAAAAATAGGATGGAAATTTTTCTGAAAAACATTGACGCTTGGGATATTGTTGGGACAGGGTATAGAGCACCAACTGTAATTGTAAATAATCAGGAAATAAATAAACCAAAGGATCAATGGACAGATCTAGAAAATAAGTTACAGAATACTAATGCCAAAGCTATGAATTCGATTATTTGTTTATTAGATCAGTTTGAATTTAATCGTGTCTCACATTGTCTAACTGTGCAGGAAAAATGGCACACGCTTGAAGTGACTCACGACGGAACATCTCAAGTCAAGGAATCTCGCCTTGCCATGCTGAGTAGCGATTCCAATAATTTTACAACGACCAAGGAAGAAAATGTTAAAGAGATGTACAGACGGCTTTCCAACATCGTATACAAATCAAAAGCTCTTAGAAAATCATACACGGAATTGGAAATAGTTTAAAAAAATCCTCAGATTCCTTCGACGAAGTTTTGAAGCAAAAGTGACTGCCATTCAAGAATCGAAAGATTTAAAACAAATCAAATTGAAGAACTCATCTGAAATCTTACCACTTATGAACTAGAAATGAAATTCAAGGAAGATCGTGAAGGAGGAGATACTCGAAAGAAATCAATAGCTCTCAAAGGAACAACTGAAAGTGATGACAATGACGATGATGATGGAGCAGCAGAGTTGGAAATGGTAATAAAGAGATTAAAAAAGTGGAATCGTAAATACAGAAATCCAGCTCTAAATCAAAAACTAAGAAGCTGGATAATCAAAGTTTTAGATAACACAAAACAGCGAAAAATCATCTGTCATAAGTGCAACCAACCCGGACACATCAAGCCTAATTGTCCTTAAAACCGACACGACTTTGAAAATAAATCAAAAAGAAGAAATTTTGCAGCCACGTGGAATATAAGTGATGAAGATAATCAAAGTACTAGCAGTGAAAGTGAGAAAGCAGATACGTGCCTTCAAGGTAATATAACTGATAGCGACGATGACGAGCCAAGCGAGGTATCAAAATTCACTCACTCAGAATTACTTATATATTTCCATGAAGTAAATCACTGTTTTGAACGACTTAAGGAGAAGTATGCTAAAATTGAATCACAAAGAGATAGTTTGATAGAATAAATGAACAGCTTGAACAATTAGTTAAAACATATCAAAGTAGGATCCCTAAGTGTGATAAGTGTCCAACATTCGAAGAAGAGATTAAAAAATCAAAAATCAAAATTAAATCGTTTGAAAATGAAATTCTGATTTTGAAAGAGAGTGAAAATACGAGAAGAAAAAATTCTATTAAAAGGTGCACACAATTGTTAAACGAAAATGAATCTTTCAAAAGACAAGTCCAACAACCGTCAACGACTTTAGATAAATTTTCAAAAAGTGAAAATCGTTGAATATGCTATTAGGAAAGCAAACTGTTAATACAGTTAGACATGACTTGGATATAATCAATCTGAAAATGTTAGAAATGAAATTAATCAAGTCAATTCAACGTGCACAATTTGTAAAAAATTTGAACACAATCAAAACAATTACTGGTATGACCCAAACATGTAAAAACCATGCCAATTTGGGTTCCAAAAGGCACAAATATAAAATCTCTGAAAGTTAAACAAATCTGGGTGCCAAAAGGAATATATAAATAGTTTTGGGTCTCCACAAAATTATTTTTCAAAATATTCTTCCGCTAACAATCATGCACCTATAAAAAGAAATAGGTCACAAAAATCTTTTATCGTGTAGGAGTGGTGGCACGCTAAAGAACAACAATAGTGTTATTTGGATTCTGGCTGTGCCAGAAACACAACGGACAATAAAGCAAAGTTCCTTAGCCTAGTACAAAGGTGACAGAATCACAATGGACAACAACGAAAGATATCGTAAAGGTAAAACTGGTAATGGTATATTTATTTTAAACGATATATTAAATGTGATAATGTGCACCGTAATCAGAATTAAATCAGCCAATGATGTGATGATGAAATAAATGATGATTTTGATTCTGACTTATTCAAAATAGTTTTCCAATTATATTCTCATGCTAAGAACAATATAAAAATCACTAGAATCTTTGAACTACTTCATATATATTAGTTTGGATTAATAGTAGTGTTTTATTGGATGATAATACGTTTGGTTATTTTACGGTTGACTCTATATTCACGGTTTTTGATTATTTATACGGCTTCAATTCAAATTCAAGAGAATTTCATTTAAAAAGTTGTTAAAAATGATTTTGAGATATTTTGTTGCATAACTCATGATCTGGTCTATAACATTCAACAAATAATAAGTTTGAGTGAAAAGAAATTCAGATGCAGATTACAATGGTAATCTAGTTGATAGAAAAATTACTGGTGGAACGTGATATATGATGAGACATTTAGTAACTGCATCATTTTTCAAAGAAAATATCTGCATTTTTTTCACTTCAAATAATTTTCAAATTGCATAATTTTTTTAAAAACCCCTTATAGAAAATCATTTTTGACCTTGTTTCAGATTCTTCATTTTGGAAAATTTGGTTTTATAATTATTTTTGAATACCATTTTAAATGATTACATTAACTAAACCGACTCACTAATGATTATCGAAAAGATAAATAGTGATTGAAATAGTGATGAGTGTTAATATTAATCATATATTATAACTTGAGACGGTATATTTAGTAAATTTCTTTAGAAATTTGAACAAGAGTTATAAAAACTTTTTGTTGGTAAAAATTCCATGACCATCTCTATTTCTATCATATTTCTATCAACCATCACTCATAAAAATCCATTATAGTATGTCAATATGTGGTGATTTAAACAGGAATCATTCGTTTTTCATTTTACATTTTTTTTAAAAAAATTAAAAAGAAAACCAAAGTATTCACTCTTATTTAAAAGTCCTCATGGTTATGCATGGGTGAATTACTTAGAATATGTTGTGTGCTTCCATGCTCATTTAAAAAGTCCTCACGGTTATGCATGTATGGAACACATATCAAAATTAATTAATTAAATAAACAAGTTGATTCTAATCCCATTTAAAAGTCCTCACGGTTATGCGCGGTTAGAAGATACTTGAATTCATTTTTTTAAAAATGGAATACTACTAATCTTATTTAAAAGTCCTCACGATTATGCATGGTTAGTAGATACTCAAATTCCTAGAATAAATATACCATAAATAGACACAATGTATGGTTTTATATGATGACATCATTCCCATCATTCTAAAAGTGGAATGTGCGCCTGACAGAGTGTTTATGATTTTGGTTTGATTTTTTATTGAAATTTAATATTTATATTCGATTGAGTTTTAATGTTGTATTAGTATCTATCACTTTATCTCCATTTTTCTAACACTGTTACTCTTTTGCCGATAACAAAAGGGGGAGAGAAAAGTTAAGATTTTGTCAAATAAAAGCAAGTAAAGGTCAAATATTTTCTATTTGCATCTAAGCTCATTTGCATTTTTTATTGTATGCATATATGAAGGGGAAGCTTTGTGTAGAGAGAAAGCATTCAAATAGGGGAAGCAAATTGAATGTTCAGATACATTAAAGAAATTCAAAATCTTAAATATATGTTTGTTATCATCAAAAGGGGGAGATTGTTGAATATGCGAGTATATGATTTTTGTTTGATGATAATAAACATATATATTCATTTAAATGTATTTGTTAATGTACTATTATATTTTTCACATAATTAAATAAATATTTGGTGAATAAAATAAATAACACAGAGTTTAAATTCAAACAGATATTTTATTCAAACGAATATTTATTACAATTTTGATAGTACAAATTCAAGCTCTCACTATACATATACAACTTTGATTACATTACAACTTCAATCACATCACATTTCAATTTACATAATTGTCGTCACTACATATCGCTCATTCACTCATATTTATCTTCAACTTTATTCCAGATTGAATCCAGCATCTAAGCAATCTGCAAAAGTAAATATTAACGCGGTAAAATTGAAAAGGAAATATTTTTGCAATATAAAATAAAATGTGAATTTTGAAAATAATATTTGCCTCAGTTATTTGGGTTGTTCGTCATCATTTAAATTTGAATTCATCATACACGAGTAGCTTGTGACATGCACAGTGTATCACTGTACATGCCATAAGGCCATGCACCCCAATATACACTTGATAAATCTACAGGGACAGGTGAAAATAGGTCAAACCAAAATTAAAAGCCGGGTTCAACTCAAGTGCAATAAAAATAATGTCACAATATCAGCACAAGGTCAAACCCGAGCTTTAAAGCTGGATTCAACACAGGTGCAAATTAAAAATGAAATGAAACAAGAACTTCCAAAAATGATGACCCAACAAATGAACCAGATCAACAAAGACTAGAACTAGACAGTCCATGCATACATACATGTCAACCAGACAGCGAGCAAAGTCAACAAGTACTTCAAGTACGAATGCACAACCGGATGCATGAATAATACTCAGACTTGGAGTGACAAATATACGAAGTCAACATGTATGCAACAGTGAAATGAAGTGGATAGCACAACCCAATTGAACATGCTTAGTTCAAATGGTCAAGACATCCAAACACAAATGTAAACTGCCTCAATGCATACATATGGCCAAGCAATGTAAGTAAGACAAGAGTACAAGTACAAAGCATGCACATCGAATCACCATAATTCATCACTGTGACTTCAACATCAAAACATCAACAAAATGAAGCTGCACGTATACACGAACCAGTGCCATCAGTTCAGAGACTAATGTACATATGAATGCAACCGTGGTTCAAATGATCAACGAGCAAGGCAGAACTGTGAAAACTGTATACAAACCAAATGCCAAGAAGTGAATATAATAACACAGCAAAACCAAAATGGACAGCAGCTACAATACATCAAATGAAATAGTACCAGCATAAGCTAGTGACACAGCTAGTTTGAACAAGTATACATGTATCAGAGAGTATATGCAGAGTATAACAAAGTCAAGGCCGCAAGTAAATCAAGTGCATAACGGCCGAAGCCAATGCACAAAAAATCCAAAGTCGAAGTCAGGTGCATACATGAAACAAATATGCAAGACTGAACAACATGGATGCACAGACAACATGAACACATGAGTCAATGCTACAAAAGAAACAGTGGCAACAGTCTCAACATTAAAGACCGGAGGCATACATATGGTTGCAGTAAAGGCAGAGCTCGAGGCTACCAAGTTAAACAATGAAAATTGCCTCAAAGCAATATGACACAGCTACAACATATACATCAATGAAACTCAAGTCAAATACTATGTAAATGTACAAAGACTTCAACATTTCAAACATAAAGCAAATCAGTCATAGTTCGGTTTCCATCAAAGACAGAATGCAACATGGAAGTAGTGATAGTGCCGAAGTCACAAAGACAACGGTCAAAAAATGGCCAGAATAAATCATTACCAAAGTCAAGGTCAACTTAAATCTGAAACAACCAGGGTGCAAGTTTGAAAAAATCAAACAAGTCAAATTCCAACATGCTACAGAGATGAAATGAGTCAATATCGTCACCGCAAAGTCAAAGCCGTGATCGAAGAATATGATGAACAAGTCAGAGACGTGGTGGTCAAGAGTCGAGCAAGGAAAATTGATGCCGTGAAAATCCAGTAATCAAATATACACTTGAAGAAGTCACCAATCATCTCAAGCAACCAAACGAAGATCAATGGCCAACGCAAAGTAATTGACGAATTCAAATAAATATATACGAACGAAAATATAGGGGTTCGAACCCTATATAAATAATAAACATCATCTGCAAATCTCAAAGTCGAGTTCAAGCATATCACATATCACAAAATAAATTAGGAACTTGAATCAAGTTGAGTACAGTATAAATCGAAAAAGGAATTTCACGTATTAATCTTTCAATCAAGTAAAGGCACTCGATAACTTGAAGCCACGAACGAATCAATCGAAGAAAGAAATCGAAGCATCAATAGTTAATTAAAGCGGCGACTTCAATTTTTACAGAAACCCTAATTATTGAAAGAGGAACGATAAAGTAAAGAACGAGATCGACATTTTAATAGAACAAAGAAAGCCAAGCAAATAAAAGAGAAAAGGGGCCGACATATTCTATTGTTAATTATTTTGGGCCGGTTTTTACTAAGAGATTTTGGGCTTATATTTGCAATTAGGGTTTTTATTTTTAATTGTGTTTTAAATTGTATTTTTCTCTATTAAATCGTTGTAGTTTCTAGTCATGTGACTAGGGGACAAACTACGTGGCGTAGTTTGAGAATTCGCAACTCAGTGGCTGAGTTGTGACAGGGTTTTGAGAGTAGAGTTAAGGCTAGTCGATAGCGGGTATCGTGAGTTTACGTGTGTAAGCGTCTGACTGCTTAATTTCTAGTAAAAACCTTGAGGGCATCACGAGGCAGGGTTTTGCCGAAGCTGGGTAAATTCTGTGTCATTCTATGTCTGCATTTATTATTATGCTATTACACATGCTGCTATTTTGATATATTTGTGTTGGAAATATTTTATAAACTTCCGCAATAATTTTTATAATTAATAGCATCACCATATTCACGCCCCTAGGGTGAAGTCACCTTTGGAGTTTGGAGCTTCGCTTGGAGATCCAATTATCGTTTCAAAATATTATGCTTAAATCTGATATTTTGGGCAATTCAAGTTTGGCATATGCGGATGCGAATGGTTGAAAATATCGGGTCGTTATAGTTGGTATCAATGCTTTGGCTCTTGGAAAACTTAGCATATATAGTAAATTTATTTGCTGAATCACTTTCGTTCGAGCTTGAATTTCTTCCTGTTTGATTTAGTTTTTCCTTTGGACTTTGGAGCGTTCCCTGCGGTTCCAAAATCCATTATCTTCTCTCCCTATTCGTGTTTCTTGATTCTAGAGTATCCCATAACTCCACTTCGAATGGTCTCTATAAGAATAGGCGATCCCGCCAATCTTTGAATGATTTGTAAAGTGGTGAAACTCCTTTACAATTGGCATTGATTCTGCGGAGATTTATATATCCTTTGGTTTAGATGCTGCTATCTCTTGTTATGCCGAATTATATCTTTGGCGATCGAATGTCGATTTGCCTCAGGATTTTGCACCAATCTTATTTTGAAATCACGGTTGACCGATTAAGATCGCTAGCGATTTATATAAGTATGTCCATCTTCTATTTTGTAATTTAATTATCTCATCTTCGTTCGAGCCTATCTTTGAATCAGAATTCTATTTGATTAGAGTCCCTCTAATTTGAATTTCTATCTCTGTTTTGGAAATCCATTCTTATCATCCTTTAAAAATCGGGTTTGGTTGTATTTTAGAAATTGTTTTATATATCGAAGTTATTATTTTGATAAGTATGATTTTATTCAATATATAAAAGTGAAAATGTTTTCGACAACGATTATATACCTTTTAAAAACGAGAATTTGAAATTTCGAAAGGTTTTGAAATTTTGAAAATTTTATATAAGAAATTGATTTATATAAAAATTATTTAAAATTGAACCCTGGCATTTTGAAATTGGTTTTAAAATTTTGAAAATATATAATAATACGATATGAAAGTATTTTCTGAATAAGAAATGTTTCAAATGACTTCAAATGAGTTCCAATGATTTCAAAGAAATTTCAAAGAAGTTTTAAGAAAATAGAAGTCCAGAACTCACTTTTGTTGCCGGAGAATAATTTAGATGATGAGTGCACGTGTCGTCGATATTGATTTTCGAGTTTCAAAGTGGGGGAGAGGCCACTTTGGTAGCTTTGCTATGCGAGTGATTTTATGAAACCAATTTTGATTTCAAATTCCAAAGTATAATTTTATATTTTCGAAAGACATATGTATATATTTGAAACAAATTAAAGTGATCCCAGCGTTCAGTCCTCGAGTTTCGGATTTTATTTGGTATAACCCTATCTATTGAAATTGATTTGTATAAGTACGAGGCTGATTCGAAAACTATTGATTGGAAAGGTACTCAATTTGAAAAGTGAAATCTTATATAACTGAAGTTAATAAGTGTGATTTGATATACTATTGATTTTGGAAAGTATTCGATTTGAAAATTAAATCTCATATATAATGGACTTTATATAAGTATGACATTTAAAATTGATTTGAAAAGGTATTATATGATACATATTTTCAAAGCAAAGATATAGAAAGTGCCTTCTGCTTGATATCGCTTCGTGGCCACATTGTGGATTCATTCTATCGATACTATCCTCTCTGATTTTGGTTTTCCGGATGTGATACTCGAGTGTCCTTCCATGGCATTACCCATGGTCGTTTTGTTGTGGTAGCGTAATCCGCAAGGCAGAGATTGCTTAAAGGGTACGAATGTTTCCTGGGGGATCTAGGCGTAACCATTGTGTATCCTGCGGTCTATCGGTTTTGTTGTCGTGGCGTAATCCGTTAGGCAGAGATTGCTTAAAGGGTACAGATGTTTCCTGGGGGATCCAGGCGTAACCATTATGTATCTTACGGTCCACTGTTTTGTTTATCATGGCGAAAATCGCAAGGTAGTGATTGCTTAAAGGTATGGATGTTTTCTAGGGGATCCAGCCATAACCATTGTGTATCTGCGATCCATGTGATTTATTTGGATTGTACTTTCCATATCAATTTCGAAGGTTTTTTAAGTATTTTCACTAGGTGTTGAAACAGGTCTACTAAGCACTTTAAGATTTCTAGCTTTGCGCCTAATCAACGCATGGTCAGAGTCTTCAAGAACGAGGATAAACGTGTTGAAACATGAAATTATAAAAGTATTTTCGAAAGAAATATTTGTTTCGATATAAAAGTATTTTACTATAAAAGTATTTTTCAACAAAGAATTTTTTTTAGTATTTGAAGTTGAAATTCTTATGGTTCAAAATTAATTATTCATGCCCAATACTATTCTTCTGAACGTACCTTATCTGCCCAGCTTTATTTATTCACCTATATTCTGTTTTTCCAAATCTACCTTCCTTTCCTTTCTGAATATAATGTTTAAATATTGCTTATTCATATACTACATGGTTTAATAGAGAATTATTAGTATTATAAATATTTAGAAGTTACTAATTGAATAAAACATATTTAAAGTAAATGATTATTGATTTATTAATAATATTTGAAAAGTATCTTGAGATAAATTAATAAATTCATGGATTATGGATTTAATGTTTTCAATAGCTTCTTTGTAAGTATAACTAATGATGCAAATAATTGTTTTCAAATAGTTTTCATATATTTATAAAGGTGTTATTTAAACATATAAATAGTATTTATAAAGGAAGCAAGAAATTTTACAAATGGGTTTTTGAAAAATTTTAAAGTATTAAAGATAATTGAACTGCAAATGAAGTTTTCAAAAGAATATTTCAAGTAAAATTTATATAGTTTCAAATTAATTGTTTAATCTTGACTTTCAATCTACCTTTATTTCTGGTTGTTCTATTCTCCTACCTCATTTCTTTTCGGGACAAAAAGTTTTGAGTAGGGAAGAGTGTAACGACCCAAATTTTTTAGCGATTTTATGTATTTAATTAAAATTTTGTGAAATTTTAAATACTTGAATTTGGAAATAAATTTTTGGAATACTTCTAACTAAACATAGTAAATGGTAAATTTTCAATTAATAATACGAAAGTTTATTTTATAGTGCAATTCTATTTCAATTTAAATCAGTTAATAATTGATGGTAATAAAATAATTTCTAAACCTGAATATTTTATTATAGAAAATTTCAAAATCCTCTTTTGAGTGACACGTCATCTTTCATTTTTCAAAATTTGGACTTCTGTTGCTCAATTTATCTTAATTCTGACAAAATAGCAGCATTTTCAGTACCGATTATCGACTTTTGATCGGATGATCGTACAACTGATACCTATATACGGTTTTGATAATCTCATCTTGTCGATCTTCGCGGTATATTTATTTCTGCATTTTGAGATCTGGTACATGAAGGAGACAATAAATTGTTCGTTGTAACGGTACCATAATCTTGAATTTATATTTTTTACTTTACGTTTCAAATCTAAAACGTGATGCTCAAACAATAATAATTTGCTTTTATTATTCTGCTCAATCTAAGGGTGACCGTTACCATCCCATAACCGGTTTGAAAATCAAAACATTTGTATACGTTTTATTCATTCATGTTGACAACGGTTCACATTTATAACTTCTCTTTCTTTTTTTAATTTATTTGCAAAGCTGATATTTTACATTCGTTTATCTCCGCTGACCTTGTTCGCCTTCACCATTGTTCAAAATCCACATAGCTGCTCCGCTCCCCTCCTTTCTTTCCTTCCCATCGCCTAAACCGATCCAACACCCTCTGCCGCCTCATCTCCTAGCACAGCCAACCCCGCAACCTCCTCTTCAATCCCAACATGTCCACCTCCCTTCCACCGAGCACATGTAGCTCCGGTCCACGTCCAGGCAGTGCTTCCTCTACCGTAACTCCATGTCCATCTGCAATGCACTCACCAACCGCTCTTCCCTCCGCCTCCTCCCACTGCCGTACCCACCTCGGCCTCGGCCTTTATCTCCACCGGTCATCCCCTCATATCGGCCGTTGTTTCTCCCCTCACCGTTGACTTCGTTCCATCACTGGCCACAAACCCTACAAGCCGAGCCTCCCTATTTTGAGTAAGTGATGTATATATTTTATTTTCATCTTAAAGCCTTTAACTTTTTCAAACCATTGTTTATAGAATCTGTTATACGCTTGATTTTAACAACCGTGGTTTATTAAGTTATATTGGTTGTATATGATAATATTTAAGTTGTGTGTAAAAGTTGTTACAGTATTTTCAATTTATATATATATAGGCTTTGTTGTTTATTTATAGGTTGGTTATATATATAGGTTTATACAGTTATATTTTAAACTATAGTAATGTGTTCACAAGGCAAACAAATGTCTATTTTAGTTGTACATGTTTAATTATAGCTTATATTCTATGTACCTATATAATCAAGTATATGCTTTATACAAGTTTGGATTATAGTAAGTTTATATTTGAGCTAATATATTTATAGCTATATGAAGTTATTTATTAGTTATGTACATATACAAAGATAAATGAGTTTAGTACGGTTTTTGAACTGAATATAAGTATAGTTACATATACATAGTGCTACATTGCCATACAATCTGCTGTTTTAAAATAAAATTTATACCGACGTCCAGGCTGTGTAGTTTTATAAACATATTAGTTCATATATAAATATATGTGAACTTAGTTTTAAACATATATATAGATATGTTTTGATGTGTAATGTACATATAAATAATTCGCATATTGATGTTATCTATAGGTATGTAAATTAGTATAGTCAGTATATATATTTGTAGTCTTATCAATGTGTTCAGGTTATTACTGTATAGTATATTATAAGTGTATTGTTATATATTATATTTATAGTCGTAACGTGTGTTGTTATATGTGTACTGTACATTATATTATATTATATTACTGTACGTATATAGTATAATTTAAATATTATCTAGTTTACATATATAATGAATAAATGTTAATTTACACAAAGCCCGTGGTCAATAGTTTTTTTCAAACTATTTTATATTTTTGAAAACGTACGTATATAGTTTTAACGAGTTTCAAAATTGATGTTGGTTAAGAAAATAATATATTGGAATAATATATATATATATATATATTGTTTCGGTCTACATCAAGCAGTTTCTGATCTATTTTCATCGATCTCTATTTGTCAGCTCTGTTTATCCAATTCGTGCCAACCTTGTTCATTTTGGAAATTCGTTCTTAGATTCGTAACCCATTTCAAATCTCTCTACCCTCGAAAGGTGAGAATCACACACGATTAACGTTCTTATATTTATTAAATTTGATTTCAATTGAAACGACAATTGAAATATGCCGCTGTAGTTATTTAATTTGTTAAATATGCTATTATCTATAACTGTTCACCTGCGGGATATGACACTACATCCTGTTGTTTATATTATCTGTTATTTATATTGATGATATATGCCTGTTATTATTATTATCATATCTATCACACTCTGCAAGTTCCCTGTCAGTAAAGAATTCACTATGGGTTGAAATGATACATCCCGAATGGACTTTAGAGTAGGAGAAAATCAATTGTGGGTTGAAATGATAGACCTAAGCGATTTTCAATTACATTAAATATGGGATTGCGGGTTGAAGTGATATATACCCGTATATATTAAATTGTGGATTTGAAATGATAAATTTCCGTATTGCTTGTCCATAGGATAGAGAATTATATAGACACCGTTGGTCTATATATAAATATTTTAAAAATAATTTCTATGGTTTTGGAAAGAAATGTATAGTCCTATTAAATATTGATTTTTAAAATATATATATATATATGTTATTTTATATATAGATTTAATAATAATATTTAATCTAATTAATAGTGATTTAATTAATATATAATATGTTTAAGTATTTATTAAAATTAATATTTCAAAAGTAGATTTTGTAATAATTTGAATAAGTGGAGGTTGGGAAAAAATTTTGAATTTATTTGAAATTGTATTTAAATATGAAATTTATTTAATTAAATCGATTTGAAACTTCTGAATGTGAAATTTAAAGATATGATTTATAACTTGATTTGATTTAAGTAAATTAATGAATATTTCACGTTTAATAAATCGAAAGAAATATTTAGAAAAATGTAATTTAAGGTTATTTAAATGATAATGGATTTATTAAGTAAATATTTCAAGCTAAATAATAATGTAGTTAAAATAAGAGATATATGAAATTATCAATTTAGTTTTGAAAGTGCTATGATTTAGAAATATATATATATATATATTTGAAATGGAAATGATATCTTGGTTTTGAAGTATAAATTATTTTTGGGATGACCATGGTGTTATAGTGTATATTTCTGCATATTAGATAGTTCCACGGATCCTTAGAGGATGGGTATCCCAAACATCCTTTAAGATATTTGTATTTCAGTTGATATTTCACTTGGGTTGGATTTATTGATAAAAGTGTTGATCCTGACTCGAGTGTTTTGTGTTTTGCTTTACGCTCGGTCAGACTAAGTAATTCAGCATTTGAGACTCGCTTTTGGAGTTTGGAGCTTCGCTTGGAGATCCAACTATCGTTTCAGCTCCCAGTTTTTCTAGTTGATTTGTTAAGAGATATCATCTGTTTATATTCAAGACTTCAGTGCATTTGAGATATTCTGTTGTATTTTATTTCAGACTATGTTGTTTATGTGGTAACTTCATGAACTACTATTTATCTATTCCGCTGCATTTTATATATTACTCTGCATCTGTGATTATGTGATTGATTTATTTACCATATATGCTGAGTTTTGCCAAATTTATATTAACAATATGATATTTTGGGCAATTCAAGTCCGACATATGCGGATGCGAATGGTTGAAAATATCACGTCGTTACATGATAATCTCGTCAACAAACCCTAGCATTCAGAAAACCCTATCATCGTCAGAAATCATAATCGAGTTACTCGACTCAACCTGTAACCCAACTTCGATCAACTAAAACGGCTCGCACGGTCGATCTGGTCCACTAGAGTCCACGCTATCACATCCAACTCTACATTGAAGACCCATACTTCGATCCTACCTGCCCGGGTCACGTCCGATTCATTATCGACGACGAAATTGCTTCGACATCACTCTCGACCAAAACTAGGTCTAAAACCCTTTTTCACCATCGCCTGATCGCTCCGACCACCAGAAAATTTTCCCACTATTTTTCTTCCAATCCCCATTGCTTCAGCTACCTCCAATGTCGAGCACGACGTCTAACTCACTGCCGAACATCAGAATTTGACGAAAACCCGAAAATCGATCAACTTGAAATTTCTCAACATCCCCGAACTTAGAAATCATGATTTCTATATTAAAATTCATCATATTCTAGTGCGAATCAAATTATCAAATCAAAACATGAATTTCTGATGATCGATTTTCTGATTAAACTAAGTTTCCACTGTTCTTTCTGGTTTTTGAATGAATTACACAAAATATTCATTTGAAAATGTTTTTTAAAATAGGATCTGATTGATATTAACATGTTTCTTTTAAAGATCATAGTCTAAAATTTATTGCATGAGGAGATATGAACTTAGGAACAGGTTTTAAAACCTGTAATGTATGAACAGAGATATATGCCTGTGTGCACACACATATTTACATCTATATACTGGTATGCATGCATAACTTTTAACAATAAATCAAGCAATTTTTTAAATCATACATCAAGTATCAAACACATATCAAAACATAAGTGAGTTTGCTCATCTGTTTGAAAAGCAGAGAACCTGGAAGTAGATTTTGAAAATCTAGAAGTAGTATTTGATCTGGAAACTTGTTTTATTGATTTGTACTTGATGTTTGAAACTGATCTTTGCTTGATGAATATGAGTTGATATTTAATCTTCTATGTTTAAGGCTTTAATCTTAGCCCAGGATGAAGATTTGAAATAGTTGAAGTTGATTTTTGCATGCTTTTGATTGCTCCAGTTTGAATTTGAATAAGGGTCATTGTTTACTTCAGATCTAATTTCAGTTTTTTTCTCTAGTTTTAATTTTGAAATGTATAAAAAAAAGAGAAGGGAGAAAGTAGATGTATTTATAACTTGTTTTCCTCTTTATTCATAAATTTTGAAAAATAAAAAAGAAAATAAATCAAACAATGACACTTGTATTATTTGCATGATAATATTATTACTAACGTTAGATTGTACACTAACACTGTAACGACTCGATATTTTCAACCATTCGCATCCGCATTGCTAAAAATACCGAATTGTAAAAAAATAAATTTGGCAAAACTCAAAATATGCAGTAAACAAATAAATCATAGATCACAGACATAGAATAGTAAAATGCAGCGGAAGCAAAGAGATAGTAGTTCATGAAGCTACTATATAAATACATCAGAGTTAAACAAGATACAATAGAAGTCTCAATATGAAAATCAGGTACAAATTAGAATACATCACTGTAATCCACCGGATAACTGGAGTCAATTGAAAGAGAAATAGATAGCTGGATCTTCAAGCAAAGCTCCAACTCCAAAGGTGAGTCTCTAATGTTGTATCACTTGGTCTGACTCAAGCGTAAAGCAAACACAAAACACTCGAGTCAGGACATGCATACTTATACAATGCAAACCAACTCAAGTGAACTGTAATACAAGGTACAAGTAACTTAAAGGATGCTTGGGACCGCCCATCCTCTAAGAATCCATTAAACTATTTACTATGTAGTAGTATTTTGCTATTATAGTAATGTTTATAAGTAAAATAAACTTAGTTTTAAATTGCGTTAAGGGGTTACCCATATAGACCTTAACACATAATAGTGCCAGTAATCGATACAGTACCGTAATACCTCCGAATCGGGAGGCTACCAGAGGATACTCCATAGGTACGACACAAATCAAAATCGTACAAGGCGTGCTAGGGTAGGTGACAGGGCACAACTAGGCAATGCCAGGGTAGATATAGCAATTACGCTTCCGGGCTGGTGGTAACGCGTAGCAGCTACTACCACCCACCTCGAGCCACACCCCCAAATCAAAAATCAAAGTTGCCACCGAATCAATCCAAAAAGTCAGAGTATAATATCCAAGGGATGTGCCTGATTGGAGGAATGACCTCACTTAGCCCGTCAATTGCTCCTGTTTTAGCCACCGTATGCCAACTCACGGAAGTTGGGTCCACGTACATACCTCAAAGGAACGCCGCCACCATCCTACTTCATTCTGGAATCTCCACCGTGTACAAGGTTGTTAAAGGGATCTTAAGAGCTGGTAGAGTGTATGACAACTTTCGATCCTGCTCTCTTCAATAACCAAACTTTATTATTACCCATGGGTATTTCTTTCAAAATCATTTACACTTAAAACCAAAATATCATATCCATTTCAAAACTATATACTATATTATTTCCATTCAAAATCAAATCAATGTATCATTTCAAGGTAATAATATATCATTTATATTCAAAAAAACCAAATCAATATCTCATTTAAATAAAACACAAGTTTTCAAATCACTGAATATTTCCTTCAACGTATTAAACTTGAAATATTCCTTTAAATCACCTTAACCCAAACTACTTTATAAAGTCGTATTCTTAAATCTTCAATTTCAATAAGGTCAAATTTGTAAATTTAAATACAATTTCAAATAAATTCATTTCCAAAACCATATTACTTTCAAGTTATAACAACTCTGAAACCAAACACTTTGAAACATATTTATTTAGACCATTTAAATTCAATATTAATATCTTCCAAACAAGATTCATTTAACCATTTAAATTCAATGTCAAATATTATTCATTTCAAAGTTATAGCATTTATAAGTCTATTCTTTCAATTATAACTTTCCAAAACATTGTATATATTAGCTACACTAAAATTTTAATTTTCAGCCAATTTAACTTATAAAAATCACATTTCCCACTTCAAAATATTCATTTGGGTATCATTTAACTTAGGAATTAATAAAATAAAACTTTATCAATAAATATCTAAATTAAACTATAATTTATTTATTCAGTCAAAAACACATTCTTTTACTTCTTTTATTTCAACAAATAACTTACCACTTTATTTTAAAATACCCACTTCATAAATAAGACTAAATTCCCATTTTATTTACTTAACTTAACAATTTCAATTAAAACCAAATTTCTAATTATTACCTTAAGTCATATTTTGAAAATACACTTTTCCACTTAAATCGTAATTATTCAATTTTCAAACATTTCCATTTCATAAATAAAGTAATTTATCATTGTAAATATAATGATCAATTTCTTTGCAAATTTATTCATTTAGGCATCAATTAAACTATGATTTCAGGAAAATGCATTTATTACAAAATGTACGATTAAAGTTGTATTTCAAATTTTCAATTAAAGGACATCATTTATTATACAAACATATTCATTTCATAAAGTAAAAATTGATTGCAATTACCAGGCTAGACTTTAAAATTCCATATTAATTAACCTTAATTATTAATTTATTTATCACAGTTAAAGCTCTTTATATTACCATTAAAACCAAATAAAGATTTTTAAAATACAATCTAAACCAATCATCAACTTATAAAAATTTAACTTGTTGAAAGCCAATATCTCTTTATATTTTAAATCATTAAATTCAATTTCAAGGTAAAATTTCATAGTTTCTAAATATTCAAAATACTTAATAAATTTTTAGGAAAATATCACCTTAAAAATATTAACCATGGGCTTGTATAATATTTTCTAACCTAGGTCATGTGACACGGATATATATTATTTCAATCCGTAATTTAAAAGAAAATCCGGGTTCTATCATTTCAAACCCGCAATTCCAAGTAAAATAAATACAATAAAAATCAATAAAATCACTCAAGCCTATCATTTCAGCCCATAATGATTTTTCCTTATTCTACAGTTCATCCGGGTATGTATCATTTCAACCCATTGTGAAGAGGAACTTGCAGTGTGATAACACGAAATAAAATAACAGTATAACAAATAATATCATATTAGATGATGAACAAATATATATAAACATGATTTGACATCATGTAATCACATCACAGGCATACATGAATATAGCATATTAATTTTTACAATTCACTTGTCATCATTTCACAATAATATAAGTATGTAAATCTAGAGTGATAAGTCACCTTTTAATAGCTGGAATTGACAAATTCAGAATAAAAATCCAAACTCCGCAAAGCACCAAAAAGCACGATAAAGCACAATGCAAACTTGAGTGGATGAAGAGTCAGATCTAAATCTTGTATGCAAACAAATATTACAAACATAATAATATGATTCAATGAAAAAGAATAGAGGTTAAAAAAATGGAAAAATAACGAATCAAAGTGGCATAACTTACTTTAATCAATCAATGGCTTAGCTACACCACATATGGGTTCAACCATCATCTTGTGTTGCTTGTTCATGATGGTTAGAGGTGTGCTAGGAGAAGATGGAGGCCGAGCCTAGCTTGAAGGAATACAAAGAAAACAAAATAAAAAAAAGAGGAGAAGGAAGAAGGAAGCCAAGACTTTAGATCTAGTATTTTTTTTCTTCTTTATGCAAATGAATAAGATGAGGAGATGAGAAACTTTGTATGTGAAATAAAAAAGAGAGAGAGTGGCGGCTAGGTTAAATGAATGAACAACTAAGGTAAGAAATAAAGAGGCTAGGCAATAAAAGGCAGGAGTTTGAATGGTTTGGAAAATAAAAAGGCAACAAATAACTTGATGTATTTGTTAATTTTTTTCCCTTTTGCACGCAATGAAAAGAGGAGTTTGAGGTACAATATGTACGTGAATTATGAGAAGAATTCACGGCCATGAATGTGGGAAGTAATTAGCTATGCAAATGGAAAGGCAAGGGAAAAGAAGAAGGCAACAAATAAACAAAACAAGCAACCTATATTTCTTGAAATTTCTAAGCTATTATTAAAAATAAATCAATCAAAAATCAAATAAATATATTCAAAGTATACAAAAATGAAGTAAAAAATAAAAATTAGAGAAAAAACATAAGGAAACAAAATATAGAAAGTCATTGCGTGTAAACACTGTATTTTATCTAATTTAAAAAGTATAAGTTTAAATCCCCAATAAATCCATATATTTGATTTCTCAATTTTGTTATTGAATCGACTATTAACTTATCCTCTTATGGGTAATATTAACATTGGTTTATATGCTAATACATTAATAACTTTACAATTCATCCAAATTTCAATTTACATAGTGATTAATTTCATTTACCTATAATAATCCATTTTATTGTAGATTACATTCCAATTAAATAAAAATTGCTTCCAATAATTTGATTTGGTTTAATTGACATCTTTATACTAGGTCCATTATTATCCTATATACGTAGTTACACTAGTTTTATATTCCATTACACTAGTCTTCTCCTATTTTCGTCTTAAATTTATATTAAATGTTACATTTCTTAATGTGAAATCTTGTCAATTTTACAAATTAATTAAGGTTTAAAACCAGTTAATTAATTTAACATAGTTCTATTCCTTTTGCCAATTTATTACTTTATAAATAAATTTACATTTCTATTTAATTCATACATTCATACCTCCCGTTACTACATTAATTCTCATAAATGACATTAAAGATTTCGACTAAATAGGCAACTTATAATAGCTGTTACCATTACCCTTTAATTTACACTTAATTTTTTATATTCAACTAATTATTATTATCAGCTACCTAATATTGAATTCATTCAATTACTATTAATTGTACTAATTCATTTATTTATACACCACTTACCCTTATTCATTTATATTCAAATTTATACTCAAATATAACAGTTACAGCTAAATTAATAGGCCAATTAAATAATAACTTACAACTGTTACTATTATTTTAAGTCATATTAATGAATTCATTATTGTTTACAAATCAAATGTTACAATTACTTGATTAACAATGATTTACTTCAATTTATATTAATCATATATTATCTCATTAATGATTCAACTTTCACGCTTGTGATTGCATTGTTCACAACAAATGTTACCATTCTTATATACCCAATCTTTATTCAAGAGTCATTTATTTCATATTATTCCTTTAATAAATTTAAATGTTTGCATTAGTTTTGTTACATTAATTTATAGCCAAGTATACCAATTTTCATTACTTCACTAAATTGTAATTTCATTCAGTTGTTACTAATTAGTTCTAATTACCATCATTCAATTTTTAATTAATAAGGTTTTTTTTTCATATTAAATTACCAAAACTTATTAACTTAATAAATTAATTTATTGAAAATTTTATGGGTCGTTACACTCTCCCCCGCTCAAAACTTTTCGTCCTCGAAAAGGAAAAGAAAGAAAAAGAAAGAATTAAGTAATCAATATATCTTATTCAAAATACTAACTTTATAAAAAAATAAATTTGCAAAGTTAATTAATTTGAATAAAATATACCGATTTATTTATAAATTCCTTTAACACCATTTTATATTGTAAGTTATTCAATCAACCTTTTATTCTATTTACCTCAATTAATCCTTTTTACAACTAAAATTTAAGTTGATTACATTTATTATAAACACTCAAATTTTGTTTATAAAAATCCCTTTTATTATTATATATTATCTAATTACATTGTTAACATTTAATAATTAAGGTAAGTTATATTGGAATGCGAAAGAATATTATACAAATAAATTTGTCTTAATTCAAGTATCTTAATCTTAGATTTTTATTCAAAATTTTGAGTCCATTTTATAATTGATATTATCCTTTAAGACAAAATTTAAGAATTATATTTTCGATTAACTTCAAATGATTTTAGAAATAAATAAATATACACAATATATATCAAATCAAATTTTGTAAATCCAAGTCCATTTAATTCTCTAAAGCAAGACTGTAGCAAAACTACAGAATGGTCTCTTCACTTCGAAACTCGAAAATGAAAGTCTATGATGTTGCAGTCATCACCGAAATTATTTTCCAAATACAAAGAAAAGAGAATTGATTTACAATTTAATATTCCTTGAAACAATTTCTACTTGAAATACTTTAATAATACACCCTTAAAGCTTTAAACACAAAGTCTGAAACCATCGGAAATTAAATTCTTAGTTTCTTGTTTTAAATTCATTTAAATTTCCAAATTAATTTATAACCATGTTTTAGTTCAATTATTTATATATGAAACCAAAGCCAATAGTTACAAGACAGAGTCAAATATTATTTCTTAACATCCAAGTCAATTAACTATCAAAATTCAGAAAATTATACTTATGCATATATAATATAATTATACAAAATTTATTCATTTACTAAATTTGAAAACAATACTTTGTCTGTTTTCTCTATTCAAGCGTTTTGAAGATCCTATCGATGGCGTTGATCAGACGAATCGATCGAAAACTCAAATCAGCATCAGTAACCCAAACAACACAATATATAAAACATTTTAAATATAGATTTACATATACACTATACAGGAATAGATCAAAGCAAGGATAGAGACTCAAATTTGATTAATTCAAATCAAGATTTTGATTTGAGGATAAGTTGAAACAAAAAAATAAGATGATTAACTAACCGAATAAGGAAAAGGATAAGCTTATATAAATCACGGGCAATCGCGACTTCAAGAATAAGATCGATGCAGAACTCTAAGACAAATCTACATTCGATCTCAAGAGGTAGAATTTGGGTATAACAAAGATATTAGCATCTAAACCGACGATTTTGAAATCTCCGATGAATCAATGCCTATTGTAAAGGAGCTTCACCACTTTCCAAGTCATTCAGTGGAGCTATGGGATGCTTCAAAATTTAGAAGAATGCGAATAGTGAGGGAGAAGAATGTATTTCGGAACCGCATGGAACGTTCCAAAATTCAAAAGGAATTAAGTCAAAAAGGAAGAGATTCACACTCGAATGAAAGTGATTCTGTAAATAAAATTACCATATATGCTAAGATTTTCCTAGAGCCAAAGCTCTAATACCAAATGTAACGACCGAACGATTCAGGAATCAGGCCGCCTCGGAATTCACACCCACATTTTCAACCATTCGCACGCCCACATGCCGGGCTTGAATTGCTCAAAATACCGAATTGTTAAAAAATAAATTTGGCAAAACTCAGAATATGCAGTAAATAAATAAATCACAGATCACAGACACAGAGTAATAAAATGCAGTAGAAGCAAAGAGATAGTAGTTCATGAAGCTACTATATTAATACATCAGAGTTAAATAAGATACAACAGAAGTCTCAATATGAAAATCAAGTACAAATCAGAATACATCATTGTAATCCACTGGATAACTGGAATCAACTGAAAGAGAAATAGATATCTGGATCTTCAAGTAAAGCTCCAACTTCGAAGGTGAGTCTCTAATGCTGTATCACTCAGTCTGACCCGAGCGTAAAGCAAACACAAAACACTCGAGTCAGGACATACATACTTATACAATGTAAACCAACTCAAGTGAACTGTAATATAAGATACAAGTAACTTAAAGGATGCTTCGGACCACCCATCCTCTAAGGATCCGTTAAACTGTTAACTATGTAGTAATATTTCGCTATTATAGTAATGTCTATAAGTAAAATAAACTTAGTTTTATATAGAGTTAAGGGGTTACCCATATAGCCCTTAAAACATAATAGTGCCAGTTTGTCTATACAATACCGTAATACCTGCTGATCGGGAGGCTACCAAAGGATACTCCATAGGTACGACACAAGTCAAACTCGTACAAGGCACGCTAGGGTAGGTGACACTGCACAACTAGGCAATGCCAGTGTAGATATACCAATTACGATTCCGGGCCGGTGGTAACGCATAGCAGCTACTACCGCCCACCTCGAGCCACACCCCCAAATCAAAAATCAAAGTGGCCGCAGAATCAATCCAAAAAGTCAGAGTATAATATCAAAGGGATGTATCCCATCGGAGGAATAACCTCACTTAGCCCGTCAATCGCTCCTGTTTTAGCCACCTCATGCCAACTCACGGAAGTTGGGTCCACATATATACCTCAAAGGAACGCCGCAACCATCCTACTTCATTCTGGAATCTCCATCGCGTGCATGGTTGTTAAAGTGGTTTTCAGAGTTGGCAGAAAGTACGACAACTTCCGATCCTGGTCTCTTCAACAACCAAACGTCATTATTACCCATGGATATTTCTTTCAAAATCATTTACACTTAAAACTAAAATATCATATCCATTTCAAAACTAAATACTATATTATTTCCTTTCAAAATCAAATTAATGTATCATTTCCCATTTCAAAAACTAAGGTAATAATATATCCTTTATATTCAAAAAAACCAAATCAATATCTCATTTAAATAAAACCCAAGTTTTCAAATCACTGAATATTTCCTTCAATTTATTAAACTTTTAATATTCCTTTAAATCACCTTAACCAAAACCACTTTATAAATTCATATTTTTAAATCTTCAATTTCAATAAGTTCAAATTTATATATTTAAATACAATTCTTATTTAAGTACAATTTCAAATAAATTCATTTCCAAAGCCAGATTACTTTCAAGTTATAACAACTCTAAAACCAAACACTTTGAAACATATTTAGTTAGACCATTTATATTCAATATTAATATCTTCCAAACAAGATTCATTTGACCATTTAAATTCAATGTCAAATAATATTCATTTCAAAGTTGTAGCATTTATAAGTTTATTCATTCAATAATAACTTTTCAAAACATTGTATATTTCAGCTACACTAAAATTTTAATTTTTAGCCAATTTAACTTATAAAAATCACATGTCCCACTTTAAAATATTCATTTGGGTATCGTTTAACTTATGATTTAATAAAATAAAACTTTATCAATAAATATCCAAATTAAACTATAATTTATTTATTCAGTCAAAAACACATTCTTTTACTTCTTTTATTTCAACAAATAACTTACCACTTTATTTTAAAATACCCACTTCATAAATAAGACTATATTCCCATTTTATTTACTTAACAATTTCAATTAAAACCAAATTTCCAATTATCAAGTTAAGTCATATTTTGAAAATACACTTGTCCACGTAAATCATAATTATTCAATTTCCAAACATTTCCATTTCATAAATAAAGTAATTTATCATAGTAAATATAACGATCAATTTCTTTGAAAATTTATTCATTTAGGCATCAATAAAACTTTGATTTTAGGCTAAATACATTTATTACAAAATGTACAGTTAAAACTGTATTTCAAATTTTCAATTCAAAGGACACCATTTATTATACAAACATATTCATTTCATAAAATAAAAATTGATTGCAATTACCAGGCTAGACTTTAAAATTCCATATTAGTTAATGTTATTTATCACAATTAAAGCTCTTTATATTACCATTAAAACCAAATAAAGATTTTTAAATTACAATCTAAACCAATCATCAATTTAAAAAATTTAACTTGCTGAAAGCGAATATCTTTTTATATTTTAAATCAATAAATCCAATTTCACGGTAAAATTTCATATTTTCTAAATATTCAGAATACTTAATAAATTTTTAGGAAAATATTACCTTAAAAATATTAACCATGGGCCCGTATAATATTTTTCTAAGCTAGGTCAAGTGATACAGATATATACCATTTCAATCCATAATTTAAAAGAAAATCCGGATTCTATCATTTCAAACCCGCAATCTCAAGTAAAATAAATAAAATAAAAATCAATAAAATCACTCGAGCCTATCATTTCAGCCCATAATGATTTTTCCTTATTCTACAGTTCGTTCGGGTATGTATCATTTCAACCCATAGTGAAGGGGAACTTGAAGTGTGATAACAGGAAATAAAATAACAGTATAGCAAATAATATCATATCAGATGATGAAAAAATATATAAAAACAAGATTTAACATCATGTAATCACATCACATGCATATGAATATAGCATATTACTTTATACAATTCACAATAATATATGTAAGTCTAGAGTGATAACTCACCTTTTAAAAGCTAGAATTGACAAATTCAGAATAAAAATCCAAACTCCGCAAAGCACGAAAAAGCACGACAAAGCACGATGCAAACTTGAGTGGATGAAGAGTCAGATCCAAGTCTTGTATGCAAAAAAATATTACATACATAAGAATATGATTCAATACAAAATAATAGAGGTTAAAACAATGGAAAAAAAACGAATCAAAGTGGCATAAAATGCCTTAATCAATCAATGGCATGGCTACACACATATGGGTTCAACCATCATCTTGTGTTGCTCGGTAATGATGGTTAGAGGTGTGCTAGGAGAAGATGGAGGCCGAGCCTAGCTTGAAGGAAGACAAAGAAAACAAAATAAAAAAAGAGGAGAAGGAAGAAGGAACCATGACTTTAGATCTTGTATTTTTTTTCTTCACGCAAATGAATAAGATGAGGAGATGAGAAACTTTCTACGTGAAATAAAAAAAAGAGAGAGTGGCGGCTAGGTTAAAGGAATGAACAACTAAGGTAAGAAATAAAGAGGCTAGACTATAAAAGGCAGGAGTTTGAATGGTTTGGGAAATAAAAAGGCAACAAATAACTTGATGTCTTTATTAATTTTTTTTCGTTTGTTTGCACGCAATGAAAAGAGGAGTTTGAGGAACAATATGTACGTGAATTATGAGAACAATTCACGGCTATAAATGTGGGAAGTAATTGGCTATGCAAATGAAAAGGCAAGGGAAAAGAAAAAAGAAACAAATAAACAAAACTAGTAACCTATATCTTTTGAAATTTCTAAGCTATTATTAAAAATAAAATCAATCAAAAATCAAATAAATATATTCAAAGTTTATACAAATAAAGTAGAAAATAAAAATTAGAGAAACAAACATAGGGAAATAAAATATAGAAAGTCATTGCGTGTAAACACTGTATTTTATCTACTTTAAAATGTATAAGTTTAAATCCCCAATAAATCCATATATTTGATTTCTCAATTTTGTTATTGAACCAACTACTAACTTATCCTCTTATGGGCAACATTAACATTGGTTTATATACTAATACATTAATAACTTCCCAATTCATCCAAATTTCAATTTACTTAGCAATTAATTTCATTTACCTACAATAGTCTATTTTATTATAGATTACATTCCAATTAAATAAAAATTGCTTCAAATAATTTGATTTGGTTTAATTCCCATTTTTATACGAGGTCCATTATTACCTTATATACCTAGTAACATTTGTTTTATATTCCATTACACTAGTCTACTCCTATTTTCATCTTAACTTTGTATTAAATGTTACATTTCTAAATGTGAAATCTTGTCAATTGTACACTTTAATTAAGGTTTAAAACCAATTAATTAATTTTACTTAGCTCCATTCCTTTTACCAGTTTATTGCTTTATAAATAAATTTACGTTTCTATTTAATTCATACATTGACACCTCCCGTTACTGCATTAATTCTCATAAATGACATTAAAGATTTCGACTAAATAGGCAACTTATAGCTATTACCATTACCCTTTACTTTACGCTTAAGTTTATTATATTCAACTAATTATTATTATTACCTACCTAATATTGAATTCATTTAATTACTATTAATTATACTAATTCATTTGTTTATACACCACTTACCCTTATTTACTTATATTCAAATTTATACTCAAATATAACAGTTGCAACTAAATTAATAGGCCGATTAAATAGTAACTTACAACAGTTACTATTACTTTAAGTCACATTAATGAATTCATTATTGTTTACAAATCAAATGTTACAATTACTTAATTAATACTAATTTACTTTAATTTATATTAATCGTATATTATCTCATTAATGATTCAACACTCACACTTATGATTTCATTGTTCACAACAAACGTTACCATTCTTATATACCCAATCTTTATTCAAGAGTCATTTATTTCATATTATTCCTTTTATAAATTTAAATGTTTGCATTAGTTTTCTTACATTAATTTATAGCCAAGTATACCAATTTTCATTACTTCACTAAATTGTAATTCCATTTACATTGTTACTAATTAATTCTAATTCCCATCGTTCAATTTTTAGTTAATAAGGTATTTTTTTCGTATTAACTTACCAAAACTTATTAACTTAACAAATTAAGTTATTGAAAATTTTACGGGTTGTTACACACACTTGTCTAATTCCATGTTCAAATGCTTACACATGTTATTTTGCATGTTATTAATGTCTTTACTTATTTTTAACATGTTTATATATTTATATTAACTCATTTTCCTATTATTTATACTTATATAACTTTTAAAGAAATTTGACTTTTAAAACTAATTGTATATATAAATAAATAATCACTTATATTTTATATATATACATAAGAATTTAACTTGAAATAGCCTTTTGAAAATTATTATATTAATCTCAAATCATAACTCCAAATATATTATATATATATATATATTATAATTATAAAACCAATTTTATGAATCTTAAAATATAGAGTATTTAAATTTAATTTATTTTCTAAAAATATTAATTTTTGAGTTTCAAATTCAAAATTCAATTTAAAATCAATTTGTATACATATATATAAATAAACAACATATATTATTTATTTTGAAAATTTCAAATTACAATCTATTTATATAAATAAACAAGCACATATCTTATTTAATTTGAAAAATTCAAAATAATTCACAATTTAATCCAAAATTTTATATTAATTACCAAATTAAATTTGACTCAAAACCGAGATCATTACAGATCCCCCCTTAAGAAAATTTCGTCCCCAAAATTTGCTAGACATGGAGACAACCAAAGAACAGATAAACATACAAAGATATAGCTTTCCAAATCAAGCTGAATATTTATTCTGCATTTGGCTTACCAAATCAGATTATCATCAGTAAATACGAGAACAAATTTATTCAATACTTAACGAAATACTTGGGTCATCCAGTCTACGAAATATGCATGGGCTTGGTTTGTCTGAAGGGCAACTAACCGTTCGTATAATAAATCTGGACCCTAAAGAATAGACAAATGGATACAATCCAATTTGGCTTTATGTTTTGTTAATCAATTCATTTCAAATAATATTTTAAATTTATTAAAGTTAAGAACGAAAAGCTGAAAGAAACCGATGAAGAGAATACGAAATAGGAACCTTATTTAAAACATATGCAGGACGACCACCATACCAATGCTTCTTCTTGTAGCAGCCATGAAGCAATTAAAGAATTGGAAGTGAACGATGATCAAGGAGATTGATGAGAAAAGTTGTTTCCTTGTTGTCACAGGGTATCGACCATTTGTAGTTGTACTCCCCTATCCATTACCTCGTCCTCTTCTTGCACTCATACTCACCATTAGTAGATAGTAAGAGAATTGACTTAGGCATATAGACGAATATCTTAGGAATATACTCATTCTAGGGCATCTATAACCCAATCTCTAATGAGTCACCAAATGTGTTATACACCTGAGCTAAAGTTCTTACTCAACGTTTTGCTCTTATACCACTGTAACGACCCTGACTCGACCTTCGAAAATCGGCACCGAATACATCACCCTGTTTGAATGTCGTAGATTCAAACATTGAGTCTGGTTCGTCGAAGCTTATAACAACATTAGGTGATAACAACACAGCGGAAACAGAAGAATAATTTTATTGATACACAACATTTGATACAATACTGATACAAATGAAAAGATCAACATATATCAGAGATAGATACAACAACGGAAAGAATAAGACAGCAACACCAGCGGAACACAACATCTTCAATGCCAAGCTCCAAACCACAAGCTCGAACCCCCATCATGCTGAAGTGAAACACAATGCTATCGCCAAACCAAAGAATCCAAAGACCTACTATTTGATTATCTTAAAACCTGACTCTAGGCTGCCCGTGTGGAAATTGTGGGCACCTAGAGTTTAGAAAGGGAACAATAAACTCTAGGTCAGTCATGGGACTAGTGTGAGCAAATAAAAATAGTTTATTTGAACAAAACAAACAAAAAGAAATAAAAAGAAATCCACTATGCTTTTTGGAAAATGAAACTACCATAAGGCCTCCCGCCACACACACAATGTATTCGTACATTTGGGGGAGGCTTCTTTTATGATAGTCAAACATGCTTGATACACAAAATCCCTATGATATTATTATTAGTGCGTAGTGCAAAAAACATTTTAAAAGTATAATATTAATCTTAGCCAGCATACATACCATTATAGTATGCCTACTATAGCTACCACGTTAAATGGAAAGTTCTACAACTAAAACCGTATAGGGCTCATATTGGATGATTGGATTTCCTACAAATGGTCAGGCTAAGGAACTTCCTCACCGAATGGGTACGCCTCTCGAGGGATGCCCCGAGAACTTAAGCAGCTCTCTGCCAACATAAGGCCGTGTTACCTCTGTAACAGGTAACTACTGACATGAGTATGCCATCCCCCAGTCGTTACCGACCTTTATCCGAGGATCCTCAACACCAACAAATTCCAACAACCACATAAGTTCCTGGATCCATACCATGATACCACTTTTTATCCTGAAGGAAATGCACACCCTAAAGGGCGCGACCCTCATAACTTTGCCACATTCTTCCTATTTCGATCATTTCCAAATTGTGAGGTTCGACAAAGTCTCGTCCACAAAGCTACGCATTTCACAAAAGCCATGCTTCGATCAACAAATGATCAACAACACTTAGCATGCCACATTACAAATTGGGAATATATCATTAGTAAACATTAACTACATAATCTCTGAGCTCACGTCTCAGAGAAGGTGTTAAGCTAAGAGAATAAATTCTTCGCCTCCAAACATAAATGTATTTGATAGAAACCAGCTTTACATCTCAAAGTGTAATGTCAGACATACATCCATACAAGTCTATCTTGGGTCTTAATGGAACCGAAGGCACTTCAAAGAAGCCCTTGCAAATCCAGGTATTCACAATCTCGATCGGGCTTCTCATCATGTATAGAGATCTCTGTACCAGGGCTACTCAGTGCAGAGACATTCGACAGGTAATCCTATCGTTCTCGAAAATACCCGGTCTTCACCACCGTCTTCAAATGCCATCCATTTCGTCATATCATTACTCAAAATGGGTTTTATGACATAAAGTCCTCTCCTGGCTAAATCGAATAATGGGCGCTAATTTGAAAACCATATAGATATATTGGAATCTTAGTTAAGTCACAACCTTTAGCCCAAAACCTTTCCTTTTGAATAGTTTAAACAAATTTCCACTTTAATCTTTTAAATAAAAGATTCACCCTTTAAGATCCTCTTCAATTTGAAACAAAGTTCACCAATCTTTAACAAAGATTTATTTATAACTTTCAAAACAATTCCATTTCAAACTTGATTTACACATAACTTGAAATCTTTTCAATAAACACTGGAAATCCTTTCGTTATATGAAAGCCATTATCATTTGAAAAAAAATGATTTTCATTTCGAGAAAATCCGAATGAATTTACTCAAGTTATATCCTTTAAAAGTAAAATAAAAAAATCAACGAACTGCCGTATACCCATTATCACTCAAGTTAGCAGATATCTGGTTAGGTTCTGGGACATCCCTCTATTGACGTACCCATTCGGATAAAGGAAGTTCCTTAGCCTTGGCCATTTGTTAGAAATCCAAACAAAATAATACGAGCCCTTTACGATTTCAGTTGTAGAACCTGCCATTTAACATGGTAGCTACAGTGGGCATACTATAATGATACGTATGCTGGCTAAGATTAATATTATACTTGCAAAATGTTTTTTTTCCATACTATGCACTAAAAATAATATCAAAAGCATTTTCACGTACCAAGCATGTTTGACTACTATAAGGAGAAATCTTGCCCATGTGTGCGATTGCATTTGAGTGTGTGTCGGGAGACCTTACGATAGTTTCATTGTCCAAATGCATGAATGGATTTATTTTTGCATAAATAACTGTTTTTAAGTTCTCACACCAGTCTCATGTCTGACTCAGGGTTTATTGTTCCATTTGCTAAACTCTGGGTTCCCCTAATTTACCACACGGGCAGCCTAGAGTCAGGTTATCAGTAGGTTCGGGAGCTAAGTTGGGAAGTAAATGTGGATTTGGAAGTTTTTGGTTTGGAATCTTTTGGTTTTGAGCTTTTTGGTTTGGGCTTTGGAGCTTTGGAAATGAAGATGAATTATGTTGGACTCTCTTGGAAGACCATGTTGATGTAATTTTTCCGATGTTATGTTGTATTCCGCTTTTGTGAATATATAGGACTCTGATGATGATGGACACTTGTTGTAAGAATGTTGTAGTCCATGAAGTGAATGAATGAAAGTTATTTTTTTTCCATTGTGTTGTTATTATCTACTGTGTTATGACTCTAGCGATCTGGGCTCCAACGTTTGAATCTCCAGCATTTGAATACGGATGATGTATTGGATGCCGATTTTCGAAGGTTGAAAGTCTGGGCCGTCACACAGGGCTACGTAAATACAATATAGAACCATCATCAAACCATCCTACTTTGTTCTAGAATCTTCACCACGTACACAGTTGTTAAGGTGGTTTTCGGTATTAGCAGAGAGTATGACTATAACGACCCTGACTCGATCTTCGAAAATCGACACCCAAATACTTCACCCGTATTCGAATGTCGCAGATTCGAACATCAAATCTTGTTCGTCGGAGCTTATAACGCATTAAGCACAACAAAGTGGAAGACAAATGAATGATACACCATAGACACAACATCTGACATAAATGAATTATCAATATCAGAGACAAGATATAACAGCGGAATAAAATCAATGGAAATATAGCACCAAATGGTCTTCCAAAAGAAACATAATAACTGCACCTCCAATTGCCAAAGTTCACACCACCAGCTCGAACCCCCATCACGTTGTATTAAGCAAGGTTGGTCGTAAATGCGATTGCCAAAATCCAAAGACTCCAAAGAATTTGTGACGCCCCACCTCTATACACACGCTAGCGGAGGGCACTACAGGGTAATGCCGTCAACTAACATGGAGAATAAGGCTGGTTAGGAGCGACCATCTATAGCCTTTCTCTAACTATCTATTGAATACATCGACAAAAGTCATACCAAGAAGGTCGACATACCGAATGAATACTTAAAACAAAACCATAGGTGGTTGGAGGATCTATCAGAACGGAATATAACAACTCAAATGTAGTAAACATCACAAAACAGAAGATCATCATATACACATATATTGATACACAACAGAGTTTACAAAATAATACATGTCAAGTGGTATAGCAAACCATAATATACAGACGAACCAAAAGAATACATATATCAGAGTTACAACAAAATGACTACACAAAAAGCTTTAACAAAAAGGAACATGCTGAATAGTCCATGCGGAAGCAAAATAGGCTAAGTCCAAAAGCACCTAACCTGAAACATCTCGGTCTGACCCGAGTATAAAATACACGAGTCAGTCTAGCCAAACAAATCAGTTAGATAAACTGAACAACAATAAACCTACAAGGTTACAAGGTATAGCAAATATCTCAAAAGGAGATAACAAAATCATCTAACAAAAGATGAACCATATGATAACAAAACAAGCCTCATATCATAGGCAACATAGAGAAACAAAGGATAAAAATATCCCAAATCAAGCCAAAAAGGCAATAACAAATGCCAATAAGGTATACAAGTTCCACAAGGTAATCGCTACATATCATGCAGCTCAAAAAGACCAACACCGAAAGGCGATACCTAGGGAATATACATATGAATGAAAACATCATAAAATTTGCTCGAGCTCAGTACTGTACAAATAAGGACCCATGAGCCCGAAGACTCCAAACCCAATATCACCCATGCGGCTCATAACGACCAACATCAGAAGCGATACTAAAGGGCACCCCAATATCACCCATGCGGCTCATAACGACCAACATCGGAAGCGATACTATAGGGCAACAAATCCAAAGGCACAAACCCGAAGGCATCATACCCGAAGGCAACAAACCGTAGTGGTTCGGAGACCCAGTACTGGACACCACTAACTGGCAGAATGTGTCATAACTCTCAAAAAGGAATCTGAAAAGTGGTAACATGAGTACCATAACCACTCGTTCGCACTAATTGGTTTACTATTCGTCAGTTAATTTCACATTCAAAGCAGTACAAAGTTCATCTCATATCATTGGTAAACCAAACCCGAAAGTCAAAACGATCAATTGAATAGGTCGAGGATTAATCGGAAGGATAAACGCACAGATTCATGGTCCGTGTTTTATCTAACCATTTAATCTCCTTTCCACTTCGCTCTAAGTGCAAAATTGTGCATGCGTTTTAAATAGAATTTTTAAATCGGAGAAACAAACTTTTAATACGATTTGAAGAAATCATTTATAAAAACCCGTAAATAAATTCAAAAAGGAATCATCAAGGTCAAATATTCATAAACAACTGACTGGAATCAATATGCATCGATTAAATTTGGAAAACTAAACGAACAAGGCAATTTGAAAAAAAAGCATATTCAGACGTCTGAATCTGAAAATTAATTTGTTTTTCAAAACAGAATTTAAACGTCTGAATCCAACCTTCCAGACGTCTGAAATAGACATATTTTGGCCTATTTCCTTTCTGGTCAAAATTTAACCAATTCAGACGTCTGGAATATACTTTCAGACGTCTAAATCTGGGGGTGAAAAATGTTCCTCAGAACAATATTCAGACGTCTGAAATAGGAGTTTCAGATGTCTGAAACCTGATGGTCAGGCATTTCCTGAACCTAGGCCATCCATGGCCAAACAAATCGAAAGCAATCGGACGTGTGTTGATTATGGGCTTACGTCAAGCAACTACCGAACCTTAACGACACGCCCAAACACTCCGAACAACATAAACATCAACCATATAAGGTTTTACATAGATTTGACTTCAAAAATGAATATTTGGCAATTTCACCAAAGCAAACCAAATCGAAAGCAATCGACATATGAACAAGTGTTAGGAATTCATACCTAACAAAGATATATATATATATATATATATATATATATAAGCATAGATGTGAGATAAAAATCTCACCTTATATCACAAAACAAAGAAGAAGATGCTAAAACACAAGAAGGAGACTAACTACTCTTCACTTCAACTCAACAAGCTTCAATCTAAGAATAAAACATGTATTTTCCTAAGTTAGGTTTAGGAAATCCCTGAAACTGAAGAGAGAAAGAGATTGAGAGGATAAGGAGGAGACTTACCTATGGCTTTACTTTGATTTTGGAGCAAGAATCAAGTTTGCAAGTTAAACTAGGGCTTGCAAATTTCTATTTCCCTTTCCCTTCCACCATTTCCAGTTTTTCTTAAGTTTTAGAAGAGTGGAATGAGAGAATGGAGAGGAGAGGGCTGAGTTAGGGGTTATTAAACTAACAAATTGGCTGAACCCAACCCAAACCCAACTAGAAAAAGTTGCAAAAATTCAACTTACTCCAAACATATCAAAGCTTATACTCAAAAAGGTCGCAAACGCCATTTTGGAACCTATGGAAATGGTTTCGAGCCCCTATTCGGCCATTTGCAAAAAGTAACATTTCAGACCAAAAATCCGACTAACGACACTATATTTAGATAAAATATTTAAATATAAAATCGTTAAATATGAGGGTTGTTACAGATCTCCCCTCCTTACAAAATTGCGTCCCCGCAATTCCAAGAGACGATACTTGTAACAACTACATACATACAACATTCAAAAGAAAAGGAAATAAGCTTGAGATGAAATGATATACTCACCTTCCCAAGCAAAGATAGAAAACCCATATAGGATCGCTTAATATATTCTCTGGTTTCCCAAGTACAGTCATTGGGACTAGCGGACCATTGAACCTTAACGAGCGGCACGTCCTTGTTCCGAAGGTGTCGCACCTCCGTGTCAAGTACGCAAACAGGCTGCTGTACAACAGATAAGTCCGGTGAGATCTCAAGCTCAAGCAAATCAGGAGAATCAATAACAGAATCCGATTCCTGAAGACACTTCCGAAGTTGCGAGACATGAAACACGTCATGAATGCCAGATAAATGATCAGGAAGTGAAAGTCTATAAGCCACAGGGCCAATACGTTCAGTAATAGAAAATGGTCCTATATAGCGAGGAGCCAATTTCCCAGTCATACTGAAACGCATAACCCCTTTCAAAGGAGAAACACGAATAAAAACAGGATCACCAATTGAGAACTCGAGAGGCTTCCTACGGCTATCCGCGTAGGATTTCTGGCGACTCTGTTCCTCTTTCATTCTCAACCGGATAAGATCAATCATTTCGGAAGAATCATGAACAAAATCTGGACCAAGAATAAGCTTTTCTCCAGATTCCAACCAACAAGAAGGTGATCGACATGGCCTTCCATATAAGGCTTCGAAAGGAGCCATACCGATACTAGACTGAAAACTATTATTGTAGGAGAATTATACAAGAGGTATATGATCCTCCCAACAACCACCGAAATCAAAAATACAAATACAGAGAAGATCTTCTAAGATACGATTCACCCGTTCAGTCTGTCCGTCAGACTGCGGATGATAAGATGTACTAAAACTAAGCTTTGCACCCAAAGCTTGCTGAAGACTCTTCCAAAAATGACTCATGAATAAAGGATCACGATCACTCACAATAGAATTAGGAACACCGTGAAGTCTCACGATTTCCTTGACATATAACTTAGCCAAATGAGAAGCAGTCCTATTAGACTTAATAGGGACAAAATGAGCAGACTTGGTGAGGCGATCAACAATAACCCAAATGCTAGAATGGCCTGATCTCGAACGAGGTAGGCCGTCAATGAAATCCATAGAAATCTGATCCCATTTCCACAATGGAATCTCTAGAGGCTGAAGAAGACCCGAAGGACACTGATGTTCGGCCTTAATACGCTGACAAGTTATGCAATTACTCACATAACTCGCCACATCGCGCTTCATGCCTTTCCAATAATAGAGACGACGCATATCGGCATACATCTTACTACTAGCAGGATGAATGGTATACTTAGAACGGTGATAGTCATCAAGAATGTCATGCCTAAGTGCAAAATCAAAAGGCACAAAAAGACGGTTCTTCTTGCAAAGACACCTATGAGAATCAATGTTGAAATCCCACAACGCCTCATTACAGGATCCAGACTCACAAAGCTGAATAAGATGCAACAAATCAGGATCGCGCCGCTGAGCATCGGCAATACGATCCAATAAAATAGGTCGAGCTCCCAAACTAAATAATAAAATAGGAGAATCAGAAGATGAACCTCAATCACGAATTTCACAAAAAGATAGAGTCTAAAGAATATTCCATTCGGCAAGCATCATAGAAACTACAGCCGAATGTTTGAGACTAAGTGCATCAGCAACACGATTACCCTTTCCAGGGGTATACTGGATATCAAAGTCATAGGAGGCAAGAAACTCGAGCCAACGCTGTTGTCTCATATTGAGTTCCTTCTGAGTGAACAAGTACAGTAAAGAGAATGAAGCGCTCGCCCAATAAATAGTGTTGTCAAATCTTCAAAGCAAAGACAATGGCGGCTAACTCAAGATCATGAATGGCATAGCGAACTTCATTCCGACGCAGTTGCCTAGAAGCATAAGCAACTACCCGATCCTTCTGCATAAGAACAACACTGAGACCACTACCACAAGCATCGGTGTAGACAACAAGATCATGATTTCCCTCGGGAACCACAAGAATAGGAGCATTAGTGAGAAGTTCCTTCAATGTCTGAAAGGAAGCTTCACACTTGTCGGACTAAATAAAACGAATGCCTTTCCGTGTAAGGCAGGTGAGAGGAAGCACAACACGGGAAAAATCCTTAATGAACCGACGATAATAACCCGCCAATCCAAGGAAACTACGAATCTCATGAACATTCTCAGGCCTCTTCCAATTCTGGATGGCTTCGATCTTTGAGGGATCGACGGAAATGCCATCGGAAGATACAACATGGCCTAAGAACTTAACCTTATTCTCCCAAAAGTGGCACTTGGAGAATTTGGCTCTAAGCTGATGATGACGGAGAGTACTCAAGACAATTCTCAAGTGATTAGCATGCTCGGCTTTAGACTTAGAATAAATAAGGATATCATCAATGAATACAAGGACGAACTTATCGAGATATGCCCGGAATACCCGATTCCTGAGATCGACAAAGAAAGCAGGAGCGTTCGTCAACCCGAACGGCATAACGAGCCACTCAAAAGAACCATAACAAGTGCGGAAAGCGGTAAGAGGAATGCTATCCTCCGCGACTCGTAACTGATGAAAACCTGGGCAAGGTCTAGCTGAGAAAAGACCTTAGGACCACTCAATAGATCGAACATATCATCGATCCTTGGCAATGGATACCTATTCCTGATGGTTAACTCGTTAAGCTTGCGATAGTCAATGCAAAGCCTAAGAGTTCCATCAGACTTCTTCACGAAGACGACCGTGGATCCCCATGGAGAAAAACTGGACTGAATCAACTGCTTGGACTCAAGCTCTAAAAGCTGCTTCTTGAGTTCCTCATTTTCCTTTGTAGACATCCTCGTGGGAGGACGAGTAACTGGCTGCGCGCCTGAAATGAAATCAATGCAGAACTTAATTGCCCGCTTAGGTGGCAAACCCGAGACAAACACAAAAACATCAGAAAAGTCACAAGCAATAGGAATACGAGATATATCATCATCATCTCGCGAATCAAGGGAATATAAAGCCCTTTCGGAATTATCCACATTCCGAAGAATAAGAGATAGCTGAGTAGACGAATCTGAATGTCAAAGATACAAAATTCTCTCCAAACAAATAATTCTGGCATCATATCTCACTAGCCAGTCCATACCCAAAATCATATCAAATCCCAGACAAGAAATAACGTGCAGATTCGCATGAAAATAAAAGCCACATAAAACAATCTCACCATCATCACAAAGCAGGCTAAGGGTCGCGGATTCCCCAATAGGATTCACAATCCTTAAAGAAGTAACCAAACAAGAAACATCCAAAGATAAATCATCAACGAGCCTCTTCGATACGAAGGAATGTGAAGCACCCGTATCGAAAAGAACTCGTATACTATGATCACGAAACAAAATAGAACCTTCCAAAATAGATGGAGATATATCTTTGGGCTGAGAAGGACCTTCAGAAGCTTTAGCAGCATAAAGTTTGCTAGACTTGGCACCAGCCGGAACAGTAGGGCAAGCTGAAACATGATGACCTTCCTTCTTGCAATAGCGGCAGAAGAGAGGCTTAGGACAAGCTCGAATAATATGATCTGGAGAACCACAATTGAAACACTTCCGGATGAAAGGTGTTCCAACAGACTGAGGCTGAGAACTAGAACCACCAGTCTTCTTCTTTTTAGAAGGAAAAGTCCTGGACTTCTGAAATGGAAACGGCCTCTTGTTGGGGTTCCTGGAAACGTCAACATCAACATCACTATCACACTCCTTCTCGACAGTCTCGAGATGAAGTGCCGAATCAACCAACTCCTCAAAAGAAAGCTTAAGCTGGAGCAACAAGGACTTCTTAAGATATTTCTTAAGACCAGAGACAAACTTCAAATTCTTCTTATAAGAAGTGATAATGAATTCAAGGCCATACTTAGATAAAGCCTCGAATGATGCAACATACTCAGAAACAGAAAATTTTCCTTGCTTCAACTCAAGGAAGCGACGGGTCAATAAAACTTTTTCAGATTCAGGAACGAACTTGAGTTTAAATCGCTCTCGAAACTGAGTCCAAGAAAGAGTAGACTCATCAATCTCGGCTATAAGAAGCTCATACCAATCAAGAGCACGCTCTTGTAATAAGGTAGAAGTTACTAGAACTCTATCATGGTCAGAAAGATCCATACGAGAGAAGATACGCTCGCACGAGCGAAACCAAGCTTGGACTTCAAGAATGGACTTGGTGCCTTTAAACGGCTTTCCTCCAAGATGAGCAAAATCACTACAGTGGCGTGCAAAGGTAGACTTGCGACGTGGAGACACTCGAGGAGGAACTGGAGGCTGAGTGCTCCTAAACAATTCCAAAAACTGATCGGCAGACATATAATTGCCATCCGGATGTGAACCACTGGATCGTCCAGCATCCGAACGTCGTCCCCTGCTTCTTCCAGCCATATGTTGATGGTAAGATAAGAACAAGATTAATCACAAGATAGATACTTCAATATGGAATACTACGGAATTTAAATGCATTACTAGACGTATTCCCACATTCTATCTAACCTTTGATAGTAGAAGGAATAGAAAGGCACGATAATTCAAAGATTTGTATCACTTGTACACTTTGATGTACCGTAATATGTGTCTCTATTCTGTGTTTATCATATTTTGTTCTGAACCTTAGCTCTGATACCATGCTGTGACGCCCCACCTCTATACCCACGCTAGCCAAGGACACTAAAGCGTAATGCCGTCAACTAACACGAAGAATAAGGCTGGTTAGGAGCGACCATCTATAGCCTTGCTATAACTATCTATTTGATACATCGACAATAGTCATACCAAGCAGGTCGACATACCCAATGAATACTTAAAACAAAACCATAGGTGGTTGGAGGATCTATCAGAACAGAATATAACAACTCAAATGTAATAAACATCACAGAACAGAAGATCATCATATACACATATATTGATACACAACAGAGTTTACAAAATAATACATGTCAAGTGGTATAGCAAACCATAATATACAGACGAACCAAAAGAATACATATATCAGAGTTACAACAAAAGGACTACACAAAAAGCTTTAACAAAAAGGAACAAGCTGAATAGTCCATGCGGAAGAAAAATAGGCTAAGTCCAAAAGCACCTAACCTGAAACATGTCGGTCTGACCCAAGTATAAAATACACGGGTCGGTCTAGCCAAACAAATCAGTTAGATAAACTGAACAACAATAAACCTGCAAGGTTACAAGGTATAGCAAATATCTCAAAAGGAGATAACACAATCATTTAACAAAAGATGAATCATATGATAACAAAACAAGCCTCATATCATAGGCAACATAGATAAACAAAGGATACAAACATCCCAAATCAAGCCAAAAGGCAATAACAAATGCCAATAAGGTATACAAGTTCCACAAGGTAATCGCTACATATCATGCGGCTCAAAAAGACCAACACCGAAAGGCGATACCTAGGGAATATACATATGAATGAAAACATCATAAAATTTGCTGAGCTCAGTACTGTACAAACAAGGATCCATAGCCCGAAGACTCCAAACCCAATATCACCCATGCGGCTCATAACGACCAACATCGGAAGCGATACTAAAGGGCACCCCAATATCACCCATGCGGCTCATAACGACCAACATCGGAAGCGATACTAAAGGGCACCCCAATATCACCCATGCGGCTCATAACGACCAACATCGGAAGCGATACTATAGGGCAACAAATCCGAAGGCACAAACCTGAAGGTAAAATACCCAAAGGCATCATACCCGAAGGCAACAAACTGTAGTGGTGAAGGTCGAAGACCCAGTACTGGACACCACTCACTGGCGGAATGTGTCATAACTCTCAAAAAGGAATCCGAAAAGTGGTAACGTGAGTCTCATAACCACTCGTTCGCAATAAACGGTTTACTATTCGTCAGTCAATTTCACACTCAAAGCAGTACAAAGTTCACCTCATATCATCGGTAAACCAAACCCGAAGGTCAAAACGATCAATTGAATAGGTCGAGGATTAATCAGAAGGATAAATGCACAGATTCATGGTCCGTGTTTTATCTAACCATTTAATCTCCTTCCCACTTCGCTCGAAGTGCGAAATTATGCGTGCGTTTTAAATAGAATTTTTAAATCGGAGAAACGAACTTTTAATACGATTTGAAGAAATCATTTATAAAAACCCGTGAATAAATTCAAAAAGGAATCATCAAGGTCAAATATTCATAAACAACCGACTGGAACCAATATGCATCGATTAAATTTGGAAAACTAAACGAACAAGGCAATTTGGCAAAAAAACAGCATATTCAGACGTCTGAAAGAAGGGATTCAGACGTCTGAATCTGAAAATTAATTTGTTTTTCAAAACAGAGTTCAGACGTCTGAATCCAACTTTCCAGACGTCCGAAATAGACATATTTTGGCCTATTTCCTTTCTGGTCGAAATTTAACCAATTCAGACGTCTGGAATATACTTTCAGACGTCTGAATCTGGGGGTGAAATTTGTTCCCCAGAACAATATTCAGACGTCTGAAATAGGAGTTTCAGACGTCTGAAACCTGATGGTCAGGAATTTCCTGAACCTAGGCCATCCATGGCCAAACAAATCGAAAGCAATCGGATGCGTGTTGATTATGGGCTTACGTCAAGCGACTACCCAACCTTAACGACACACCCAAACACTCCGAACAACATAAACATCAACCATGTAAGTTTTTACATAGATTTGGCTTCAAAAATGAATATTTGGCAATTTCACCAAAGCAAACCAAATCGAAAGCAATCGACATATAAACAAGTGTTAGGAATTCATACCTAACAAAGATATATATATATATATATATATATATATATATATATAAGCATAGATGTGAGATACAAATCTCACCTTATGTCACAAAACAAAGAAGAAGATGCTAAAACACAAGAAGGAGACTAACTACTCTTCACTTCAACTCAATAAGCTTCAATCTAAGAATAAAACAAGTATTTTCCTAAGTTAGGTTTAAGAAATCCCTGAAATTGAAGAGAGAAAGAGATAGAGAGGATAAGGAGGAGACTTACCTATGGCTTCACTTTGATTTTGGAGAAAGAATCAAGTTTGCAAGTTAAACTAGGGCTTGCAAATTTCTACTTCCCTTTCCCTTCCACCATTTCCAGTTTTTCTTAAGTTTTAGAAGAGTGGAAAGAGAGAATGGAGAGGAGAGGGCTGAGTTAGGGGTTATTAAACTAACAATTTGGCTGAACCCATCCCAAACCCAACTAGAAAAAGTTGCAAAAATTCAACTTACTCCAAACATATCAAAGCTTATACTCAAAAAGGTCGCAAACGCCATTTTGGAACCTATGGAAATGGTTACAAGCCCCAATTTGGCCATTTGCAAAAAGTAACATTTCGGACCAAAAATCCGACTAACGACACTATATTTAAATAAAATATTTAAATATAAAATGGTTAAATATGAGGGTTGTTACAGATCTCCCCTCCTTACAAAATTGCATCCCCGCAATTCCTAGAGACGATACTTGTAAGAACTACATACATACAACATTCAAAAGAAAAGGAAATAAGCTTGAGATGAAATGATATACTCACCGTTCCCAAGCAAAGATAGAAAACCCGGATAGGATCGCTTAATATATTCTCTGGTTTCCCAAGTACAGTCATTGGGACTAGCGGACCATTGAACCTTAACGAGCGGCACGTCCTTGTTCCGAAGGTGTCGCACCTCCGTGTCAAGTACGCGAACAGGCTGCTGTACAACAGATAAGTCCGGTGAGATCTCAAGCTCAAGCAAATCAGGAGAATCAATAACAGAATCCGATTCCTGAAGACACTTCTGAAGTTGCGAGACATGAAACACGCCATGAATGCCAGATAAATGAGCAGGAAGTGAAAGTCTATAAGCCACAGGGCCAATACGTTCAGTAATAGAAAATGGTGCTATATAGCGAGGAGCCAATTTCCCAGTCGTACTGAAACGCATAACCCCTTTCAAAGGAGAAATACGAATAAAAACAGGATCACCAATCGAGAACTCGAGAGGCTTCCTACTGCTATCCGCGTAGGATTTCTGGCGACTCTATGCCTCTTTCATTCTCAACCGGATAAGATCAATCATCTCGGAAGAATCATGAACAAAATCTGGACCAAGAATAAGCTTTTCTCCAGATTCCAACCAACAAGAAGGTGATCGACATGGCCTTCCATATAAGGCTTCGAAAGGAGCCATACCGATACTAGACTGAAAACTATTATTGTAGGAGAATTATACAAGAGGTAGATGATCCTCCCAACAACCACCGAAATTAAAAATACAAATACGGAGAAGATCTTCTAAGATACGATTCACCCGTTCAGTCTGTCCCTCAGACTGCGAATGATAAGCTGTACTAAAGCTAAGCTTTGCTCCCAAGCTTGCTGAAGACTCTTCCAAAAATGACTCCTGAATAAAGGATCACGATCACTCACAATAGAATTAGGAACACCGTGAAGTCTCACGATTTCCTTGACATATAACTTAGCCAAATGAGAAGCAGTCCTATTAGACTTAATAGGGACAAAATGAGCAGACCTGGTGAGGCGATCAACAATAACCCAAATGCTAGAATGGCCTGATCTCGAACGAGGTAGGCCATCAATGAAATCCATAGAAATCTGATCCCATTTCCACAATGGAATCTCTAGAGGCTGAAGAAGACCCGAAGGACGCTGATGTTCGGCCTTAATACGCTGACAAGTTATGCAATTACTCACATAACTCGCCACATCGCGCTTCATGCCTTTCCAATAATAAAGACGACGCATATCGGCATACATCTTACTACTACCAGGATGAATGGTATACTTAGAATGGTGAAAGTCATCAAGAATGTCATGCCTAAGTGCAAAATCAAAAGGCACAAAAAGACGGTTCTTCTTGCGAAGACACCTATGAGAATCAATGCTGAAATCTCGCAACGCCTCAACACAGGATCCAGACTCACAAAGCTGAATAAGATGCAATAAATCAGGATCACGCCGTTGAGCATCGGCAATACGATCCAATAAAATAGGTCAAGCTCCCAAACTAAATAATAAAATAGGAGAATCAGAAGATGAACCTCGATCACGAATTTCACAAAAAGATAGAGTCTCAAGAATATTCCATTCGACAAACATCATAGAAACTACAGCCGAATGTTTGAGACTAAGCGCATCAGCAACACGATTACCCTTTCCAGGGGTATACTGGATATCAAAGTCATAGGAGGCAAGAAACTCGAGCCAACGCTGTTGTCTCATATTGAGTTCCTTCTGAGTGAACAAGTACGGTAAAGAGAATGTGTCAGGACCCAATTCTTCGACTTTCGAAAATTCAACATCGATACTCACTTTATCGACTGCCAAGCAATCGAACGACGGAAAACCGAACACTGAGGGTTTAAGAAAAAGAAAAAGAAGTAGAAAGAGAGAGAAGAAGAGAGAAGAGATAAGAAGGTAGAAAATAGAGAGGAAAGAACATAGGAGAGAATAGAAAAAGATAGAAAATAGGTAACAGAGGAAAAAGAAGATAGAAAATTTTTAAATAGAAGAAAAAGAGAATAGGGAGGAAACAGAACAGAAAACAACAGAACAACATCAGAATCTCACAATTCGCAGCGGAACAACATATAATAATAAATGAATAATCTTTAAAACAAAGAACTATATCAGTTATTACATTACATCACATTTCATTACATCATATCATCAGAGTGTACAACAACAACATACAGTGCAGCGGAAAAAGAAATACTGTATACTAGTAATACGCCATGCCATCCATCTTGCCTCCAGCAACTCCAGAATATCCTGAATATCCTGATAAACCTTAACTCTTGACTGCCCGTGTGGAAATTTGGTGGGCATCCAGAGTTTAGGAAGGAAAACAATAAACTCCAAGTCAGTCATGTGACAGGTGTGAGAACTCAAAACAGTTTATTTATCTTTAAAAATCAAAAATAGAGGAATATTTTTATTTCAATTCGCAATGCTTTTAAAAATGAGACTACCATAAGACCTCCCGCCACACACACAATGCAAACGCAGACTTGGAGGAGATTTCTCCTTATGATAGTCAAAGATGCTTGATACGCATTTAAAAGGAACATTTTATATTATAACTAGTGCATAGTGTAGAGAAAATCATTTCGAAAGTAGAATATAAATCTTAGCCAGCATAGGTACCATTATATTATGCCTACTAATAGCTACCATATTAGATGGCAGGTTCTACAACTAAAACCGTACAAGTCTCGTATTGTTTCTTTGGATTTCCAACGAATGATCAGGCCAAGGAACTTCCCATTGCCACATGAGAATGCCTCTGGATGGACATCCCCGAGAACCAAACCGGATCTCTACCAACACAAGACCGGGTTACCCCTAACTGAGTAACAACTGACCGAATATGCCATCCCCCGGTCCTTTGGGACCTTTTTCACCGAGCGCTCGTAATCAATTCACACAATCATAACAAAGTGTTTTCAACATGAGTAAGTATCTGGGCTCCATACCATGATACCACCCATTTCCAGAAGGAAATGCACACATCCTAAAGGGCGCTACCCCTCATAACCTTGCTGCTTCTTTCCTGTTTTGACCATTCACGGGGTGTGAGGCTCGACGAAGTCACGTCCACAAAAACATACTTTATACAAAAGCCATGCTTTGGGTCAACAAATGATCATAGAAATGATCACAAAGATAGACGATCAAATAAACGATCCTATCACAAATAATCAACACAATGATCATTTCACAGCAACACTCAGCATGTCACATTACCAAATTGGAAATATATCGCTGATAACATTCAACTACATAACCTCTGAGCTCGTACGTCTCAGAGAAGGGTGTTAAGCTAAAAGAATAAATTCTCCGCCACCAACAGAAATATATTTGAAAGAAATCTGCTTTATATCTCAATTTGTAACGTCAGACATACAATCCATACAAGTCTGTTCCGGGCTCGAACAAAACCGAAGGCACTTCTTACGAAGCCCTTGCAATCCGGGTATTCACAATCCCGATCGAATTTCCCATCACTTAAGGAATCTCTATACCAGGAGCTACCCAGTGCAGAGACAATCGATAGGTCATCCTATCGCTTTCGCAAATACTCGGTCTTCAACACCGATCTTCAATGCAATTCACAACGACGTATCACATATTCGGAATGGGTTATACGACCCCATGGTCCTTTCCCGGTTAATCCGAATAGTGAGCGCTTATTCAAAAATAAGTGTGGCATTCAAATTCAAACAAATCACATCAATTACCCATTCAAAGGGAAATATTGTTAGTCGGTTATTGAACTATCAATGGATATGCACACATCACCAGTTTCCAAATAATTTTCCATCCTCAATTTATTTATTTTCCAAAATATCTTTACTAGATATATATAATTTCACACTTCAAAAATAAATCAATATTTATTTTTAGACAAATTCCACTTTCTTTTATAAATTCCTTAGTGAATTTATATTCCAAATATCCATGCATATACGATTTCAATTTATCATTTTAATTTATCTTCAAAAAGATAAATTCTCAAAATATTCACTTTATATTGGAAAAACATTTCCATACTTACTTATTCATAAGTAATTCACAAATTTTATTTATTTTCAACACTTGGAAAATATTCAATATACTTAAATCGAGATTAAGTATATATTTCATTCTTTAAGGAAATCATTCTCTTAAACATATTTATTTGGGCCAAAACGAATGTTGCGTAAAACATCGTTACGACGTCCCAAAATCACTAGTATAGGGATTCGAAATTAAAATAGATATATAAATCCCAATACTATACAAAACATTTCCTTTCGGAAATCATTTACTATAACAACAGTGTTATAGTCCATTATTTCCTTCTATTTCTCGAAAACGTCTATTTCAACAATCAATGTTGAAATCTATGGTTTCGAATCTCAACACAATTAAAACATCGTTAGATCGTTTTAATTCTATTTCAAATATCACATTCAAAACAATTTCTTTAACATCTTATTCACTATTCAAAAACGTGAATATACTACGTTAACACATTTCATCCTTTTATACATTTTATTTAAAAGGATTATTCACAGTTCAAAAACGTGAATATAACTCCATTAATAGGTTTCAACACTTAACTTATCAAAATAAGTCGTTTGCGAATTTATAAAACAACGTTTATAAACTCCATTTCTATTTATTTTATAACAACTTCCTTTTATAAATTCCTTTATAAATCTATTCGATTTATAACTCAATTATAAACTAAAGGTTCATATTATAAGTTCAATGCTTATAAAACGATTATTTTACAAAATCGTTTCTTTGAACTTCATAATTATAATCTTATAACTTATAAGATTCAATTATTCATCCAAATATATTCTTTTAATGTCTTTATAAATTTTATAAACCTACTGTTTATAAAATTCCATTTATAATTTCACCGTTTAAAATTCTATAAATTTCATTCAATTTATGAAATTCATTTTCACTTCATTCAAACACTTATAAAAACTCGTTTTATAATTCAATATTTCAATTTATAAATATCCATTCATACATCTTTTAATATAATTCAATTTATATTATTCTTTTAAAATGTCTTTAATCTCCTTTATTATTTCACCATTTTGATTCATAAAATAATTAAATTTTATAAATCCTATATTTCACTTTTCATAATAAATTCAAAAATCCCGATTAACTATTTTATAAAATTATTAGCATCATATTCTCAAAAAATCAGTTTTTAACTATTTTTCTCAAAAATCATAATTTTTATAACATTAAAAATTATAACGTTCATTTATTTAAAATAGATCAAATTCCAAACATATAGTATATTTTCAAAAATCACTTTATAAATCATTTTAAAATTCCAAAACTTGGTCCAATGATGCTACATACCAAATAGTCAATCACGACAACAACGACATCATATATCGATATGATAGTCAATCAAATATCAAAATATCTGAAATCAAATAAATACTGTTGAGGAATCCAGTTGGATCCCTCCAACCTGTTTCCTGCATCACAAACATTAGCACAATACCAATTTCGCTCCAGTACGAAATTATCGCGGTATATGGGATTTAAATATTATCCGCTTAATAACGGCGCAATAGGGTCTCATCCGCTAAACAAAAAATGCGGGAAATCAATAACTCCAATATATACATATGCCAATATATATATATATTGCTATTATATATAATACCAATTTCACTGTTTATGAAATATTCGCGGTATATGTTTTTAATAAATAACATCCGCTTACTAACGGCGCATAATGTCTATTTTAACAATCAATAGATAACAATCATCATTCAAACATGCATTCAAATATTTTAAATCTAACTATTTAAAATAAAATCGAAACTGATTCGATTGAGTGAGAAGTTCTCACCTTGGTTTTAAATTCCGTTTTAGCGATTTATTTCGAATAAAATTAAACGGACGTTTAATTTTACCCAAAATTCTCACTAACTTCAAATGACTCCAATCCAATTTCATCGCGTAGTGCTCGTCCATACGATTCCAACGCAACTAGTTTCGTGCGTTTTCGACCTCGTATGAAAAAGATATGAATTTTTGAAGTTTGCATGATTTTTACTTAATAAATTTACAACATAAATTAAATTTTAAACCTAACTTTAATCTGGGCCATAGATCCAAACCCCCCCTGATCTGGACCGCACCATCCTTCTTCCTCTCCCTCTCGTTCTCCTTCACGTTTCCAGGCCGCACCACAAACCCATGCTCGATAGTTAGGGTTTAAATTTGCATCCTCCTCGTTCACCTATACTTCGATCAGGGAGTGCCAAACGAAGCCCCCCACCCCCCTCCACCTTCGGCCTGAAGGCCATGAAACTCGGCCACCTCGTGATGCGCGCGCACGAAGGTGAACACTTGATGAACGCGGCCCCCTAGGCGCCACCACGTCACTCCATATTTGATCATGACCGTTGAACTTCAAGCTCTCGTCGTGCTCTACCACTTTGTAGTTGAGGGTTTTGTCTAAAAGTTGATCGATTTCGAGAAATCGAGGGAGGAAGGTTGCGTGTTTCTGGCCGTTGACAGTGGGGGTGGGGGCTGTGCATTGCTAGGGTTTTGGTTTCTTTTTATTTTTTATTTTTTTGATTTTAAGGTGTATTTATAGAGAATTTTCGAACACTATTCATCCGGAAATTCCGAACTCCGATTTACGCGCCGTAACCAACGTTTCTAGGGTTTACCCCGCGTTCTGGACACAATGGAACAGGTTTCGGAAGCTAATTCGGACATCTGTGCAAGTTATGGCAACAAACGTTCAATTTAAATTAAAACGATTTTCTAGGCGTTTTAATTTGTACCGGACAAACGGTAAATCCAATTGACACGAAATTTTAAACCTTACAATAATATCACATTACGGATCCGATGAAACTGGTTTCGTCGAAATCCGAGACTTTTTGAAAAATGGCTATTTTAACTCGCCAAATTAAAATTAAAAATAAATCGATGCGTTTCGAGCTGCCACGATCAAACGATAGCTCCGATTGACACGAAAATTGAAATCCGATAATAACTAACTATTACGGATCCAATGGAACTGGTTTCGTTCAATTCTGAGACTGTTCAAAAATTGACTATTTTCACTAGTCGATTTAATATTAAAATATTCAATTTTCACAAATTAACTCTTAATTCGATTTTAAAAGTTCTAAAATATCATTCTAACTTTAATATGATAAAATAAAATTTTACAAATCATTTTCAATCATATTTAACTCAATTTTCAATTATTTTCATAATTTAACTTATTAAATTATCGATTTAATTATTCAATTAAATCCAATAATTCAAATAAAAATTTATTTGACTTATAAATTCACTTATTAATATTTAAAATTAATTAAATATTCAAATTTTAATTTCTAAAAATTCTGGGTCGTTACAGAATGAAGCGCTCGCCCAATAAATAGTGTCGTCAAATCTTCAAAGCAAAGACAATGGCGGCTAACTCAAGATCATGAATGGCATAGCGAACTTCATTCCGACGCAGTTGCCTAGAAGCATAAGCAACTACCCGATCCTTCTGCATAAGAATAGCACCGAGACCACTACCACAAGCATCGGTGTAGACAACAAGATCATGATTCCCCTCGGGAACCACAAGAATAGGAGCGTTAGTGAGAAGTTCCTTCAATGTCTGAAAGGAAGCTTCACACTTGTCGGACCAAATAAAACGAACGCCTTTCCGAGTAAGGCAGGTGAGAGGAAGCACAACACGGGAAAAATCCTTAATGAACCGACGGTAATAACCTGCCAATCCAAGGAAACTACGAATCTCATGAGCATTCTCAGGCCTCTTCCAATTCTGGATGGCTTCGATCTTTGAGGGATCGACGGAAATGCCATCGGAAGATACAACATGACCTAAGAACTTAACCTTATTCTCCCAAAAGTGGCACTTGGAGAATTTGGCTCTAAGCTGATGATGACGGAGAATACTCAAGACAATTCTCAAGTGATTAGCATGCTCGACTTCAGACTTAAAATAAATAAGGATATCATCAATGAATACAAGGACGAACTTATCGAGATATGCCCGGAATACCCGATTCATGAGATCGACAAAGAAAGCAGGAGCGTTCGTCAACCCGAACGGCATAACGAGCCACTCAAAAGAACCATAACAAGTGCGGAAAGCGGTAAGAGGAATGCTATCCTCCGCGACTCGTAACTGATGAAAACCTGTGGCAAGGTTTAGCTGAGAAAAGACCGTAGCACCACTCAATAGATCGAACATATCATCGATCCTTGGCAATGGATACCTATTCCTGATGGTTAACTCGTTAAGCTTGCGATAGTCAATGCAAAGCCTAAGAGTTCCATCAGACTTCTTCACGAAGATGACCGCGAATCCCCACGGAGAAAAACTGGACTAAATCAACTGCTTGGACTCAAGCTCTAAAAGCTGCTTCTTGAGTTCCTCATTTTCCTTTGTAGACATCCTCATGGGAGGACGACTAACTGGCTGCGCGCCTGGAATGAAATCAATGCAGAACTCAATTGCCCGCTTAGGTGGCAAATCCGAGACAAACACAAAAACATCAGAAAAGTCACAAGCAATAGGAATACGAGATATATCATCATCATCTCGCGAATCAAGGGAATATAAAGCCATTTCGAAATTATCCACATTACGAAGAATAAGAGATAGCTGAGTAGACGAATCTGAATGTCAAAGATGGAAAAATTCTCTCCGAACAAATAATTCTGGCATCATATCTCACTAGCCAGTCCATACCCAAAATCATATCAAATCCCAGACAAGAAATAACGTGCAGATTCGCATGAAAATAAAAGCCACATAAAACAATCTCAACATCATCACAAAGCAGGCTAAGGGTCGCGGATTCCCCAATAGGATTCGCAATCCCTAAAGAAGTAACCAAACAAGAAACATCCAAAGATAAATCAACAACGAGCCTCTTCGATACGAAGGAATGTGAAGCACCCGTATCGAAAAGAACTCGTATACTATGATCACGAAACAAAATAGAACCTTCCAAAATAGATGGAGATATATCTTTGGGCTGAGAAGGACCTTCAGAAGCTTTAGCAGCATAAAGTTTGCTAGACTTGGCACCAGCCGGAACAGTAGGGCAAGCTGAAACATGATGACCTTCCTTCTTGCAATAGCGGCAGAAGAGAGGCTTAGGACAAGCTCGAATAATATGATCCGGAGAACCACAATTGAAACACTTCCGGATGAAAGGTGTTCCAACAGACTGAGGCTGAGAACTAGAACCACCAGTCTTCTTCTTTTTAGAAGGAAAAGTCCTGGACTTCTAAAATGGAAACGGCCTCTTGTTGGGGTTCCTGGAAACGTCAACATCAACATCACTATCACACTCCTTCTCGACAGTCTCGAGATGAAGTGCCGAATCAACCAACTCCTCAAAAGAAAGCTTAAGCTGGAGCAACAAGGACTTCTTAAGATATTTCTTAAGACCTGTAACAAACGAGAATTTTCGACTTTCGAAAATTCAACATCGATACTCACTTTATCGACTGCCGAGAAATCGAAGGCCGGAAACACGGAATGTTATGGTTTTTTTTTAAGAAAAAGAAAGACAGAAGAAGAGATAAGAAGATAGGAAAATAGGGAAAGAAAACAGAAAAACAGAAAAATAGAATGGGACAGAAAGAAAACAACAGAACAACAACAATATCTCACAATTCGTAGCGGAACAACATATAATAATAAATGAATAATCTTTAAACAAAGAACTATATCAGTTATTACATTACATTTCATTTCATCATATCATCAGAGTGTACAACATCATACAACAACAAACAGTGCAGCGGAAAAGAAATACTATATATTAGTAGTACGCCATGCCATCCAGCTTGCCTCCAGCAACTCCTGAATTCCAGAATATCCTGATAAACCTGTCTCTTGACTGCCCGTGTGGAAATTGGTGGGCACCCAGAGTTTAGGAAGGAAAACAATAAACTCCGAGTCAGTCATGTGACTGGTGTGAGAACTCAAAACAGTTTATTTACTTTAAAATCAAAATCGAAGAATATTTTTAAATTCAATTCGCAATGCTTTTAAAAATGAGACTACCATAAGGCCTCCCGCACACACACACATGTAAACGCAGAATCGGAGGAGATTTCTCCTTATGATAGTCAAAGATGCTTGATACGCATTTAAAATAACATTTGATGTTATTACTAGTGCATAGTGTAGAGAAAAATTATTTCGAAAGTAGAATATAAATCTTAGCCAACATACGACCATTATCGTATGCCTACTATAGCTAACTATGTTCAATAGCAGGTTACCATCACATTCCATAGCAGGTTATACAACTAATACCGTACAAGTTTCGTATTTTTTCTTTGGATTTCCAACAACTGGTCAGGCCAAGGAACTTCCCATTGCCACATGAGAATGCCTCTGGATGGACATCCCCGAGAACCAAACCGGATCTCTACCAACACAAGGCCGGGTTACCCCTAACTGAGTAACAACTGACCGAATATGCCATCCCCCGGTCCTTTGGGACCTTTATCCGAGAGCTCTCTAATCAATTCACACAATCATAAAAACAAAGTGTTTCAACATGGGTAGGTATCTGGGCTCCATACCATGATACCACCCTTTTCCAGAAGGAAATGCACATATCCTAAAGGGCGCTACCCCTCATAACCTTGCTGCATCTTTCCTGTTTTGACCATTTCCGGGATGTGAGGCTCGACGAATTCACGTCCACAAAAACATACTTTATACAAAAGCCATGCTTTGGGTCAACAAATGATCAACACAATGATCACCAAGATAGACGATCAAACAAATGATCCTATCATAAATAATCAACACAATGATCATTTCAGCATCACTCAGCATGTCACATTACCAAATTGGGAATATATCGCTGATAACTTCAACTATATAACCTCTGAGCTCGTACGTCTCAAAGAAGGGTGTTAAGCTAAAAGAATAAATTCTCCACCACCAATAGAAATATATTTGAAAGAAATCGGCTTTATATCTCAACTTGTAATGTCAGACATACAATCCATACAAGTCTGTTCCGGGATCGAACAAAACCGAAGGCACTTACAAAGAAGTCCTTGCAATCCGGATATCCACAATCCTGATCGGATTCACCATCACATATGGAGAACTCTATACCGGAGCAACTCGGTACAGAGTCAATCGACAGGTCATCCTATCGCTCTCGCAAATATCCGGTCTTCAACACCGATCTTCAAATGCAATTCACAACGACGTATCACATATTCGGAATGGGTTATACGACCCCATGGTCCTTTCCCGGTTAACCCGAATAGTGAGCGCTTATTCAAAAATAAGTGTGGCATTCAAATTCAATCAATTCACATCAAATACCCATTCAAAGGGAAATATTGATAGTCGACTATTGAACTATCAATGGATATGCACAATATCACCAGATTCCAAATAATTTTCCAAATTATTTATTTTCCAAAATATCTTTACAAGATATATAATTTCAACACTTCAAAAATAAATCAATATTTATTTTCATACAAATTCCACTTTCTATTTATAAATTCCATAATGAATTTATATTTCAAAATATCCATGCATATCATTTCAATTATCCATTTCAATTTATCTTCAAAAAGATAAATTTTAATTATTCACTTCATATTGGAAAACATTTCCATACTTATTAAATAAGTAATTCACAAATCTTTTTATTTTCTACACTTGGAAAATATTCAATATACTTAAATCGAATTAAGTATATATTTCATTCTATTAAGGAAATCATTCACTTAAACATATTTATTTGGGTCAAAACGAATGTTGCGTAAAACATCGTTACGACAACCCAAAATCACTAGTATAGGGATTCGAAATTAAATAGATATATAAATCCCAATACTATTCAAAACATTTCCTTTCGGAAATCATTTACTATAACAACAGTGTTATAGTCCACTATTTCCTTTTATTTCTCGAAAACGTCTATTTCAACAATGAATGTTGAAATCTATGGTTTCGAATCTCAACATGTTTTAAAACATCGTTAGATCGTTTTAATTCAATTTAAAACATCACATTCAAAACATTTTCTTTAACGTGTTATTCACTATTCAAAAACGTGAATAAACTTCGTTAACAAATTTCATCCTTTTATTCATTTTAATTCAAAGGATTATTCACTATTCAAAAATGTGAATATAACTCCTTTAATAGGTTTCAACAATTTTCTTATCAAAATAAGTCATTTGCGAATTTATAAAACAACGTTTATAAATTCCATTTCTATTTATTTATAAAAATTTCCTTTTTATAAATTCCTTTATTAACATATTCCAGTTTATAACTAAATTATAAACTAAACGTTCCTATTATAAGTTAAGTACTTATAATTTATTCGTTTACTAAAATCGTTCCTTTGAACTTCATAATTATAAATCTTATAACTTATAAGATTCATTTATTTATCCAAAACCATTCTTTTAATAACTTTACTATTTTATAAACCTACTGCTTATAAAATTTCATTTATCACTTCACCGTTTATAATTCTATCAATTTCATTCATCAATGAAATTCATTTTCACTTCATTCAAACACTTATAAAAACTCGTTTTATAATGTCTATATTTCAATTTATAAATGTCCATTTATAAATCTCTTAGTATAAATCAATTTTTATTAATCTTTAAAACGGTTTTAAACTCCTTTATAATTTCATCATTCTCTTGATTTATAAAATAATCAAATTTTATAAATCCTATATTTAAACTCTTTTATAATAAATTCCAAAATCTCAATTTAAACTATTTAAAAAAAATCATTAATCCATATTTCTCAAAAATCAGCTTTTAACTATATTCTCAAAAATCATAATTTTTATAACTTTAAAAATTATATCGTTTATTTATTTATAATGGATCAATTCCAAAAATATAGTATATTCTCAAAAATCACTTTAAAATCATTTTAAAATCCCAAAATCTGGGTCCAATGATGCTACACACCAAATAGTCAATCACGACTACAACGACATCATATATCGATATGATAATCCATCAAATATCAAAATATCTGAAATCAAATAAAAACTGTTGAGGAATCCAGTTGGATCCCTCCAACCTGTTTTCCTGCATCCACACAATACCAATTTCGCTCCAGTACGAAATTATCGCGGTATATGTTCTTAATAAATATTATCCGCTTAATAACGGCGTAATAGGGTCTCATCCGCTAAAAAATACGAGAAATCAACCAACTGCAATATATACATATGCCAATATATATATATTGATATTATATATAATACCAATTTCACTGTTTATGAAATATTCGCGGTATATGTTTTTACTAAATAACATCCGCTTACTAACGGCGTATAATGTCTATTCTAACAATCAATAGATATCAATCATCATTCAAACATGTATTCAAATATTTTAAATCTAACTATTTAAAATAAAATCGAAACCGATTCGATTGAGTGAGAAGTTCTCACCTTGATTTTAATTTCGTTTTCAGCGATTTATTTCGAATAAAATTAAACGGACGTTTAATTTTATCCAAAATTCTCACTAACTCCAAACGACTCCAATCCAACTCCTTCGCGTAGTGCTCGTCCATACGATTCCAACGCAACTGAGTTTGCATTTTTTCGACCTCGTATGAAAAAGTTATAAATTTTCAAAGTTTACACGATTTGTACTATAATTAATTACAACATAATATAAAATTTTTAACCTAACTATTTCTGGGCCGCATGATCCTTGCCCCCCCCCCCATCTACACCGTACGTTTCATCTCCCCCATCCCTTCGTTCCCACCCTGTATCGGCCGAACCCAACATCTCATTTAGGGTTTAAATTTTTGCAACATCAAAACTCAACGATAATTCGATCAACAACTTGCAATAGGAAGCCCTTGCTCCACTCTATGCTCGGCCATAACCATAGGAAGCTCGACACCCCCCCTAGCATGGAAAACCGTGCGCAAGTCGAAGAGGACGCGGCCTATTTTCACACGAAATACAACTCCATACGCGATCATATCCGTATGGATTGAAAGCTCTCGTCGTGCTCTCCAACCTTCGTGTTGAACACCTTGGCTAAATCTTTGTAGATTGAGAGAGATTAAGGAATGAACAAGATTGAATTCTGGCCCTTCAACCTGGTAGTGGCGGCTAGGGTTTCAAATTCTTTTTTTTTTCTAATTTCTAAAGAGAGAGGGGGATATTTATAGGAAAACGAACGACACTATTCATCCCGGAAATTCCGAACTCCGATTTACGCGCCGAAACTGACGTACCTTGGGTTTATCCCGCGTTCCGGACACAATGGAATAGGTTTCGGAAGCTAATTCGAAAGTATGTGCGAGTTATGGCTACAAACGCTCAATTTAAATTAAACCGATTTAAATCGATTTCTAGGCGTTTTAATTTGTACCGGACAAACGGTAAATCCAATTGACTTGAAATTAGAAACCTTACAATAATATCACATTACGGATCCGATGAAACTGGTTTCGTCGAAATCCGAGACAGTTTGAAAAATGGCTATTTTGACTCGCCAAATTTAAATTAAAAATAATTCGATGCGTTTCGAGCTGCCACGCTCAAACGATAACTCCGATTGACGCGAAAATTGAAATCCGGTAATAACTAACTATTACGGATCCAATGGAACTAGTTTCGTCCAATTCTGAGACTGTTCAAAAATTGACTATTTTACAGTCGATTATTAAATATTAAAATATTCAATTTTCACAAATTAACTTTTAATTCGATTTTAAAAGTTCTAAAATATCATTCTAACTTCAATATGATAAAATAAAATTTTACAAATCATTTTCAATCATATTTAACTCAATTTTCAATTATTTCCATAATTTAACATATTAAATTATCGATTTAATTATCCAATTAAATCCAATAATTCAAATTAAAATTTATTCGACTTATAAATTCACTTATAAATATTTAAAATTAATTAAATATTCAAATTTTAATTAATAAAAATTCTGGGTCGTTACAAGACCAGAGACAAACTTCAAATTCTTCTTATAAGAAGTGATAATGAATTCAAGGCCATACTTAGATAAAGCCTCGAATGATGCAACATACTCAGAAACAGAAGATTTTCCTTGCTTCAACTCAAGGAAGCGACGGGTCAATAAAACTTTTTCAGATTCAGGAACGAACTTGAGTTTAAATCGCTCTCGAAACTGAGTCCAAGAAAGAGTAGACTCATCAATCTCGGCTATAAGAAGCTCATACCAATCAAGAGCACGCTCTTGTAATAAGCTAGAAGTTACTAGAACTCTATCATGGTCAGAAAGATCCATACGAGAGAAAATACGCTCGCACGAGCGAAACCAAGCTTGGACTTCAAGAATGGACTCGGTGCCTTTAAACGGCTTTCCTCCAAGATGAGCAAAATCACTGCACTGGCGTGCAAAGGTAAACTTGCGAGGTGGAGACACTCGAGGAGGAACTGGAGGCTGAGTGCTCCTAAACAATTCCAAAAACTGATCGGCAGACATATAAACGCCATCCGGATGTGAACCACTGGATCGTCCAGCATTCGAACGTCATCCCCTACTTCTGCCAGCCATACGCTGAAGGTAAGATAAGAACAAGATTAATCACAAGGTAGATACTTCAATATGGAATACTACGGAATTTAAATGCATTACTAGACGTATTCCCACATTCTATCTAACCTTTGATAGTAGAAGGAATAGAAAGGCACGATAATTCAAAGATTTGTATCACTTGTACACTTTGATGTACCGTAATATGTGTCTCTATTCTATGTTTATCATATTTTGTTCTGAACCTTAGCTCTGATACCACGCTGTGACGCCCCACCTCTATACCCACGCTAGCCAAGGACACTACAGGGTAATGCCGTCAACTAACACGAAGAATAAGGCTGGTTAGGAGCGACCATCTATAGTCTTGCTATAACTATCTATTTAATACATCAACAATAGTCATACCAAGCAGGTCGACATACCCAATGAATACTTAAAACAAAACCATAGGTGGTTGGAGGATCTATCAGAACAGAATATAACAACTCAAATGTAATAAATATCACAGAACAAAAGATCATCATATACACATATATTGATACACAACAGAGTTGACGAAATAATACATGTCAAGTGGTATAGCAAACCATAATATACAGACGAACCAAAAGAATACATATATCAGAGTTACAACAAAAGGACTACACAAAAAGCTTTAACAAAAAGGAACAAGCTGAATAGTCCATGCGAAAGCAAAATAGGCTAAGTCCAAAAGCACCTAACCTGAAACATGTCGGTCTGACCCAAGTATAAAATACACGGGTCAGTCTAGCCAAACAAATCAGTTAGATAAACTGAACAACAATAAACCTGCAAGGTTACAAGGTATAGCAAATATCTCAAAAGGAGATAACACAATCATCTAACAAAAGATGAATCATATGATAACAAAACAAGCCTCATATCATAGGCAACATAGATAAACAAAGGATACAAATATCCAAAATCAAGCCAAAAAGGCAATAACAAATGCCAATAAGGTATACAAGTTCCACAAGGTAATCGCTACATATCATGCGGCTCAAAAAGACCAACACTGAAAGGCGATACCTAGGGAATACACATATGAATGAAAACATCATAAAATTTGCTGAGCTCAGTACTGTACAAACAAGGATCCATGAGCCCGAAGACTCCAAACCCAATATCACCCATGCGGCTCATAACGACCAACATCGGAAGCGATATTAAAGGGCATCCCAATATCACCCATGCGGCTCATAACGACCAACATCGGAAGCGATACTATATGGCAAAAAATCCGAAGGCACAAACCCGAAGGCAACATACCCGAAGGCATCATACTTGAAGGCAACAAACTGTAGTGGTGAAGGTCGAAGACCCAGTATTGGACACCACTCACTGGCGGAATGTGTCATAACTCTCAAAAAGGAATCCGAAAAGTGGTAACGTGAGTCCCATAACCACTCGTTCGCACTAAACGGTTTACTATTCGTCAGTCAATTTCACACTCAAAGCAGTACAAAGTTCACCTCACATCATCGGTAAACCAAACCCGAAGGTCAAAACGATCAATTGAATAGGTCGAGGATTAATCGGAAGGATGAATGCACAGATTCATGGTCCGTGTTTTATCTAACCATTTAATCTCCTTTCCACATCGCTCGAAGTGCGAAATTGTGCGTGCGTTTTAAATAGAATTTTTAAATCGGAGAAACGAACTTTTAATACGATTTGAAGAAATCATTTATAAAAACCCGTGAATAAATTCAAAAAGGAATCATCAAGGTCAAATATTCATAAACAACTGACTGGAACCAATATGCATCGATTAAATTTGGAAAACTAAACGAACAAGGCAATTTGGCAAAAAAATAGCATATTCAAACGTCTGAAAGAAGGGATTCAGACGTCTGAATCTGAAAATTAATTTGTTTTTCAAAACAGAGTTCAGACGTCTGAATCCAACCTTCCAGACGTCCGAAATAGACATATTTTGGCCTATTTCCTTTCTGGTCGAAATTTAACCAATTCAGACGTCTGGATTATACTTTCAGACGTCTGAATCTGGGGGTGAAAATTGTTCCCCAGAACAATATTCAGACGTCTGAAATAGGAGTTTCAGACGTCTGAAACCTGATGGTCAGTAATTTCCTGAACCTAGGCCATCTATGGCCAAACAAATCGAAAGCAATCGGATGCGTGTTGATTATTGGCTTACGTCAAGCGACTACCCAACCTTAACGACACATCCAAACACTCCGAACAACATAAACATCAACCATATAAGGTTTTACATAGATTTGGCTTCAAAAATGAATATTTGGCAATTTCACCAAAGCAAACCAAATCGAAAGCAATCGACATATAAACAAGTGTTAGGAATTCATACCTAACAAAGATATATATATATATATATATATATATATAAGCATAGATGTGAGATAGAAATCTCATCTTATATCACAAAACAAAGAAGAAGATGCTAAAACACAAGAAGGAGACTAACTACTCTTCACTTCAACTCAATAAGCTTCAATCTAAGAATAAAACAGGCATTTTCCTAAGTTAGGTTTAAGAAATCCCTGAAATTGAAGAGAGAAAGAGATAGAGAGGATAAGGAGGAGACTTACCTATGGCTTCACTTTGATTTTGGAGCAAGAATCAAGTTTGCAAGTTAAACTAGGGCTTGCAAATTTCTACTTCCCTTTCCCTTCCACCATTTCCAGTTTTTCTTAAGTTTTAGAAGAGTGGAAAGAGAGAATGGAGAGGAGAGGGCTGAGTTAGGGGTTATTAAACTAAAAAAATTGGCTGAACCCATCCCAAACCCAACTAGAAAAAGTTGCAAAAATTCAACTTACTCCAAACATATCAAAGCTTATACTCAAAAAGGTCGCAAACGCCATTTTGGAACCAATGGAAATGGTTTCAAGTCCCAATTCGGCCATTTGCCAAAAGTAACATTTCAGACCAAAAATCCGACTAACGATACTATATTTAAATATAAAATCGTTAAATATGCGGGTTGTTACAGAATTCCAAAGAGAAAGATGAAGGCTTCCAAATCTATATCTACCAGCTGATTATCTGAAAATCTGACTCTAGGCTGCCTGTGTGGAAAATTGTGGGCACCTAGAGTTTAGGAAAGGAATAATATACTCTAGGCCAGTCATGGGATTGGTGTGAGCAAACGAAAACAGTTTTACTTGAGTAAAAACAAATAAAAAGAATTTAAAAGAAATTCGCTATGCTTTTTGGAAAATGGAACTACCATAAGCCTCCCCACATACACACAATGCAGGTGCACAATTGGAAGAGATTTCTCCTTATGATAGTCAAACATGCTTGATATGCGAAATCCTTTTTGATATTATTAGTGCATAGTGCAGAAAACATTTCGAAAGTATAATATTAATCTAAGCCAGCATAGGTACCACTATATTATGCCCACTATAGCTACCACCTAAGGCGGTAGGTTATAGAACTAAAACCGTACAGGGGGCGTATTATTTCTTTGGATTTCCAACAAATGGTCAGGCTAAGGAACTTCCTATGCCACATGGGTATGCCTCTGGAGGGACGCCCCGAGAACCTAACCGGATCTTTGCCAATACAATGCCAGGTTATCTTTGTAACCAGGTAACTGACTGTCACGAGTATGTCATCCCCCGGTCGTCACCGACCTTTATCCGAGGGCCCTCCACCAAAAAGCAACAACCACAAAGAAATAGATTTGTAGCAACCACATATGTTAAGTATCTAGGCTCCATACCATGTTACCACTTTTACCAGAAGGAAATGGACATACCCTAAAGGGCGCAACCCTCATAACCTTGCTGCATTCTTCCTGTTTCGACCCTTTTCGAGGTGTGAGGTCCTGATGAGGTCTCGTCCACAAAGCCACGATTTTCACAAAAGCCATGCTTTGATCAACAAATGATCAGCAGCACTTAGCATGCCACATTACCAAATTGGGAATGTATTACTAGTAAATATCAACTACATAACCTCTGAGTTCGTACGTCTCAAAGAAGGGTGTTAAGCTTAGAGAATATATTCTCCTCCACCAAACAGAAATGTATTTGATCGAAACCAAATTTACATCTCAAAGTGTAATGTCAGACATACATCCATACAAGTCCATTCCGAGTTCAAACGGAACCGAAGGCACTTCAAATAAGCCCTTGCAAATCCGGGTATTCACAAACCCGAACGGACTCCCCATCACATATGGAGATCTCTATACCAGGGCCAAGATGCAGAGACATTCGACAGGTAATCCTTTCGTTCTCGAAAATACCCGGTCTTCACCATCGGTCTTCAAATGCTATCCATTACGTCGTATCACTATTCGAAATGGGTTATATGACATAAAGTCCTCTCCCGGCTAAACCGAATAATGAATGCAATTTTTTTTAAATAAACACATGGATATATGGGATCTTAGTTAAGTCACTTTTTAGCCCAAAACCTTTTCTTCAAATGGTTTAAAAAAACTTCCACTTTAATCTTTTAGAACAAAAGATTCACCTTTTTAAAATCCCCTTCAATTTGAAACCAAGGTCCACCAGTCTTTCATAAAGATTCATTCGTAGCTTTCAAAACAATTCCATTTCAAACTTGAAATCTTTTCAAAAAAAGCTTGAAGTTCTTTCGTTATACGAAAGCCATTATCATTTGGAAACAAATGCTTTTCGTTTTGAAAAAATGCGATCAAATATGCACAAGTTATAGCCTTTAAAGTATAAACTTGGGTTAAATTTAAATTCCAAAATAATATTTTTAAAATACTTTAAAGATGGTTTAAAATCTATATATATTTATATAACTTGTATCACCACTTTTCAAACCACATTTTCCAAAATGATCTAAAAAACTTAAAAAGGATATATTACATTCAAAATAAATCTCAAATTTCAAAACTTCCTTTTCAAAAGTTTTTCATATCCAATTCAATTCCATTTTCAAAATCATTTTGGATTTGAAATTTAATCTATAAAACCATTTCAAAATATTAAATTCAAATATCTATGACTTAACCAATTTCCTCGTACAATCCATACTTTTGTGTGTGTGGTGTGGTCCAGGGGTGTTACACACAACAATATAATATCATCAATCGTCACAAATCCAAGCATATCAATATCGATAAGCGGTATAATCCTATAACGCTTATCTTCATTCACAGATTCACAGATGAGTAATATAAATTCATCACAGATAAATAAATTACATTCATCACAACTCAAATCAAATAATTCATATCACAAAATATCACAGATAAGAGATAATATACAATTCAAAGCATTCAATACAATCCAAACATCCATAAGTAAAATCAATTAATCGTTTGATTAATTTAAACCAGATTAATTACTTATGAATGAATTACTAATCCTAGTTAATTAATATTAATTAATTACAAACCATTTGAATTAATTATCCTTTAGTCATTTATTAATTAGTCTTAATTAAAAATTAATTAGTCTTAATTAAGAATTAATTAATCCTTTAATTATTGATTAATCAACCTTAATTAATAAATCAATTAACCTTTAATCATCAAATAATTAACCTTTAATTAATTTTCCTTAATTACATTAATTAATCCATAATCAATTAGCATTTAATTAATTATCCTTAATTAATTACAATAAGTGATTATCCCTAATCACTTATATTAATAAATCACAAATTAATTAATTTGAGTAATTATCCTTTAGTCACTCATTAATCGACTTGAATCATTAATTAATTGTCCTTAATTACTTTTATTAAGTAATTATCTTTAAGTAATTAATTACCTTTAATTATTTACGTTATCTTAATTAATTAATTATCCCTAATTATTTTCAATTAAGTAATTATCCCTTAACTACGTACAATAATTAATTAACCTTAATTAATTAAAGATAAATCATTATCTTAATTTATTTCTTAATTACCATATAATCCTTATTTGATAAATCTTGGAAAATTAATTACCATTAACATAAGAATTTAACTTAAAACCCTTTATGTTACTTAATAATCAAAATCATTTCATTTTCTTAATTAATTACTTGATGATCATTTAATGTATTTTAAATAAATATAAGAATTTACTTCATTATTTCAAGTTGAAATAAATTATACAACCTTTATCTATCCAAAACCTTTTTAAATAAACATTTATTATTTAAAAGAAATTTACTAACGAAAATGGTTTAACACTTGATTTATTTAAATTTTATAAACTGATTTATTTTAAAAATTAAAACCTGTTATGCTCAAAACAACCCGAGCCAAAAACCCCGAGCCAATTTCATGTTTTACCCGAGCATTCCCCGAGAAACTCGCATCCTCACTTTCCTTTGAGTCAACATCGAATAACACTTCGAGTTCGACCCGACAAAACCTTTCTGCCTCAAATTCCAAAACAAACCCAGACACCTATGTGTACGCATGCACGTGCACCATCGTCTCGATCACCTCTGGTCACTACCGCGACCACTAACAAGTCGACGACGATCATCTCGTACCAAACAACCACCTAGATCGATGATCGATTCGATCAATCGGAAATGAACCCATATGAGCATCTGGAACCCAAAATAGATCATTGAAAACGCCTCGTCAAGTCCATCTCGACTACTTGAGCACGCGCCACCATGTCCACAGCTTTGTTGTGACATAACGCATCAAACCCCCTCGGTGCGGTCGCCTTCGGATCACCATCGACGATGTAGCTACCATTAAACCCAACCAACCCAAACCTGACCTTAAACCCAACATCAACATCGTCAAGCCGCCATGATGATCGTAAAATCTCGCGATTGTTTTTGCTACAACCCCCGACCTCCTAGCTAACTTCACTCACGATCCCGGAACCCAATCATCCCCGATCACCAGAATTAGACAGAAAACCCATTTCAGTTCAAATCAAGAAATTTTGACAAATATGAATCTAAAAATCATGATTTTAATTTTAAAATTCACTATTTTCCACTACAAGAAAAACCAGTTTTTATAGCACCTCAAAATACTAAAATATAGCGTTTGGCCAATAAATGCTATTTTAAATAATCGGCGAAAACACAAATTAACGTTTAAACGCTATACGATATTTAGGCGGGTTATCGATAAAATAAAGGCGGGATTATGCAGCTCATTTTACTTTTCGTTCCCTCCCTCTCCCTTCATGACTCCTGATCTTCATTTTTCCTTAAAACTTGAAAAATCAAATGATGAATTCACTCGAAAATCAAATCCTAAATTAAACCAATTTTTCACTAAAGCACGAAATCAAATCGCGAATTCTCCTCCTCTTTTGCAACGTAGGGTTTCTTTGTGTCCTTTCTCCTTCTCAATCATCGTCCACAAAAACAAGGGTGAACATTTCTCTTGGCTTTTCCTCCTTGGTTGCAGGTACTAGCAAATTACTTTTTTCTTTTTACTAATTTATTTAGTATGATTTAAATCTAGCATTTTATTTGCTATTGAATTATCTATTACATGACACTGTATATGTTGATTTTTGTTATGGTACGATAACACGCACAGTTGTGTAAATTTAGCAACTAACTCGATTCACTCCACCAATAACAATTCACTCCAGCATCTACGACTAAATTCCAGGAGTTGTTGGGCAATTTCGATATTGTTTTCATGTTATTAATATTTAACCTGAATCCCTAAACAACAATTGCATATTATTTTGTTCTATGCCTGAAGTATATACCTTGTGTATTACTTCCAGCTTTTTTTTTCTTCTTCTCTGCGATGGGTTTCTAATGCTCTGTGATTGGATGGATATGCATGGTTTTAGACTTTGAAATTGGTTCAGCGTTGCAAAGTTTGTGGGTTATTTTAAGAAATCAGCCCATGGGTATCCATAATTGATATACAATAAATGGAGTACATCTAAAACAAAACTTCATGTTTGTAAATCTATCAATATAGTTTGGTTGAATATGTTGTTCTATATTGGTACATTTTTTATATCAGAATCAAGAGATGTTCACTAAAATGATCTGTAAGATTTAAAATCTATATGAATTACTATTAGCTGCGGTGGTCGGTTAGGATTTATAAAAATCCCTATAAAACTATCATTAGTCAATCATCAACTTATATATTTACTATTATCTATAATGTTTTGGTTGTCAATGGAAGCATGGATGGTGATCTGGTTTGGATAGTCATATTTGATACTTGAATCCCAAATTCCCTTATTTTCTTCATATAATTAGATTATATGCTTTTTTTCTTCAAATATCAAGTCTTAATCGGAATTAAGTAAAGCTGTTTCAGAACTTATTTATCAACTTTACAAATTTATTTATATCTGTAGTGTTTTTAAAAGTACACCATCAACCATTTTCGTTTGAAATCCGTAAAGTTTAACGTCGGTTGCATTTTTTTGATAGTTTTTTTTAAAATGTTTTGAACTAGTAATTAATACTTTCACTAGCGTTTCTATTATATTAAGAAAAAGCGATCATGACATAAAAAATAAAACACTAATTCTTGATTCAAACTTATAAACAAAGTTTATGTATTTCAGTTGAAGGAAGACAGTACCATGTTAATCTTGTTTCTATTGACATGTTCCCTTTACGTGGTAGTACTTCAAACTCTTTTTTCTCTATTAAGTGCATCTCTGGCGGAATCCTTAGATTTTGAGTGGGAGGAACAATAAAAAAATACAAGAATTGCTTAACATCCAGCATGGTCTTTTGAAAACCTTTTAACCATTAGATGATTTTTTTTAAAAACTATTTAAGCTATTGTTTTTTGAAAGCCATTTAATGTATTTTACATTAAAAAACTATATTTATTCCTAAATGATTTTTTGGAAAACTTTTTAATAACTAAATAATATTTAGATTCTCGATTAGGGAATCATTAATGAAAAGGGTGAAGTTTCTCTTCTTTCTCGCGCTTAAATGGAAAAAAAATAGAAAGGGAAATCATTTCATTTGTCACCATCTTTAGTGGAGTTGCCATGGGTTCCTAACTCCCTAGTAGTGGGAGATGGTTCTGACAGTTGCACTTTAACGGCTTGCTAGTTATGTGGGTATGCAATAATTCCATTAAAATGGCGTTGATGTTCAAAGATCGGAAACCTTACTAAAAAAGAGGTGGGGCTGAGTCTAACCTACAAAGGTAATTTTTCTTTTAATGAACCAAAATAAAAAAATAAAAAAAATAGTTAACCAAACAGGAGAAAAAATAGAAATTTAAGCACACTGCTTTATTTGAAGGTCAGCGGTGTAAGAAAATGACTATTTTATTGAAAAAAGGGTTTTGAAGCAAAAATCATATTTTAATATGCCAGGCCCGACATTGACACCGAATTTGTATAGCTATTTATTGTCATACAGTACCTGTATACCCTTTTTTGGTGTATTAAAACTACTTTCTTAGTTTGCATATAAATTATAAAGAGTGTGACGAGGTCATGGATTCAAATAATTATGGAAATCACTCCAATCAGATGTAATATGTTAACGCCTCATCATCGTCATTCTATATTCCTCTATATTCACTGCGAAATTGTGTATTACTGTGAATGAAAGATAATTCTTATTCTCATAACATTGGATTGTTCTCTATTATTTTTTATCACATGTTATCAACTGCTTTTATTTTCTATTTTGTCTATATACTTCTATTATATAGTAACTTTTGGAGAGAATTTCTCTTAGACTTCTTGTTCCTGAAAGAAAAAACTTATATGGCCATGTTAAATCACTCTTTTATTCCAATAGGTTTAGCTAGAGGACCCTATAGAGAACATTGGTTCTAAATTAGTAAGACAAGTTGCTGCAAATATATTTGATTCGCCGAGGGATGGTATTGCAACTGTTATTCTTGCCCAGCGTATAATTGGTGAAGGTTCCAAGATATAATATATGTTTCATTTGATTTTGTCACAAACATATGAATTAATTTGTTATTTCTATTAACAATTGCTTAATACATTAACTACATTTCTTGTTGCAACTGGTGCTAATTCAATTCAAGTCACTTGTAACTTTGAAGAAACTATTAAACCTTTGGTTTTCAGAACCCAAGCTAATGTCAAGGGGGTAAATTTTGTTATTTATTCTATGTTCTATGCCTAAATTTTTAAATACAGTTAGCAAATAAGTATTATATAATCAGTAAAGTAAATATATATCGTTTACTATAATATTTACTATAATAAGTACCTTGCGACAATATTAGGTTTAAGAGAGCAATTAGCAATTGCAGAGTTTGCTGAGGCTCTTCTAGTTATTCCTAAGGTATTTTATAGCGTTGAATACTTAGTTATATTAACACATTTTTTCCATACATGCGGTAAGATTGAACACCATTTTATTTAAATACTCACTATAAATGTTGCCATGGATGCAACTGAGCTAGTTGCAAAACTCAGAGCTTATCACCATGATGTTCAAACAAAAGCAGATAAGCAACATCTTTCAAGCTACATTTTATATATATTGGTAGTAACTTACAAGAATTATAATAAAGCTAGTATTTCCTTGATAAAATTTCACTTCAAACGGTATAATACATTATATGTCTTGAGTGGAAAGTCGAGACTATTGGCATTCATATGTATGATTAGGAATTCCATTTATTCTTGCCTAATTTCATATTAGCTTGTTAACTCTGCAGTACGGGATTGGATCTTGCAAAAGGCATAATAGAATTATAGTGGAAAATAATAATTCAAATTGTCTACATAGCATCATTTCAGGCAATAAAAGTCCAGCTTTGTAGCAACGTTTCATACCAACATATTGGATGTGTGATTTGTAGGGATTTCTAGATAAATATTTGCAGCATACATTAGCTGGATTGGGAAGCGTAAGTCTTATGCTTTCATTTTTCAATTTATAGTGCGGAAGTTAGGAATAAGATATTAGATCAATGCAATTCATGTTTTGTATCATGTTTAGCTCTATTGGAAAATTTGATATTTTATCAGGTGTTCCTCTGTTAATCTTTCCTTGCAATAGCTTATAATTATTGTATTTGTTTATAGTACATGTATAATAATTACTCCTATAAGCTATCCAGTAGCGTATAATGTGTTTTGTATGTGTTAATATTGTAAAAGTTAACGTTAAATATGTAAATATTTTTTATTTATTTATAATAAGAGTCATACTTAATTCAACCACAGATCACTCATGCTTGTAGTCCTTGACTAAATATATAAATTCGTGTATATATTACTTTTTATTATTATTGTGTAATTTATACTTTGAATAAGTTAAACTTTTTTATGTATTGGTAAGATAAATGGAATGTAGACTACGTTTGTTGTTTTTTATTATGTAAAAAATAACCTCATTTTTTTGTGTTCCTTCGAAGGAAGATTTAGAAGACAATTTTATATAGGAAATTGAATGAGTTTTAATTCCCGACTTTATTTGATAAATATTTTAATTAGAAAAAGAATTTTTTGGCAACATATTTTATAACTTAAAATTGTTATTTTACAAAAGAAAAGGCAGTTTTGTTTTTATTACCAAATACACTTCTAATGTCTTTCAAGTCTCTTAAATGAACATTAATTAATTGCGTTAAATTTAAATTATTTAAGATCGGTCATTTGTTACTGTTTGTTGAAATAAAATTTATTCGGATAAACTATAAATTTGTTTTTTGTAATGAGGCTGTTAAGAAAAATGATAAATAGATCTGATATTGATATTTTTTAAGGTAGATAGTTGAATGATCATTTATCCTTTTTGTTGATAAATAGAACAAGGAAATACGAAAATCCAACCATCCTCGACCATATAATCCACCCATCTGAAAAAATCAAGATAGAACCATTGAATACATTTTCTTGAAGTAGATATTGTTTTTGTCTCAAACTTACAGTAATATATTCTTGTTGATTTCACCAAGATGTTTATGAGCGCTTAGAATAGAATTGGAACCTGGGAGAGAGAATAAGGAATTGATGCGGTGTTATTTCAAATGATTAACATTAGTTCCAACAGTTGAAAATCAAACAATAAATGTCAACTTTTGAACTCGAACCCGTGATCGTTTGGCTCGCTGTAGAAAATCATTAAGCGACTGACTAGGCCACATTGGCTTTGTTTTCCCCTTGAAAATTGATAGGAAGGATTGTCCAGTTGTATATATGTATAACAACGGACCTAGAAAATAAGTACATTATAAAGTATTATTCTGCAGTTGTGAAGCTTTCTTATAAATTGATAGAAAATCATTATTCATATATTATTCAATTTATAAATGTATAACAACGGACCTAAAAAATAAGTACATTATAAAATAGGTCCTTTCTACCAAAAGACACTTTTGCTAACCCAATTTTTTTTTACTTTATGCAGCTTCTTTATTGTGAAAGGTAGGTACATTGTCATGTTTATCCTTCTGCAGTTTTTATCTAATCCACTTGAAGGTTCAAGTGGATGCAGGTTAGTTTATCAAATTTGATCAGTTTGTTAAGGACCACTTATACTGAATTATGTATACTGAACGCTTTGAGTCCGAGTTGTTCACCAAGATAGCTCATCTCTTCTCTAAGTTTCTACCACACGTCACTGAAAATATCTACTTTCAGACATCTTATATATGGTGTGCACAGGCAGGTTGATGAGGGTATAAAAATATGAATATTGACTTCTAGTTTGTTGTGTAATGTATTCACTCTTTCTTTACATGAGTGTGTGTAAGGAGTATGCATGTCCACTGCATCTACCTCTTATTATGTGCATTGTTCGACTATACTTCAACATGCGTTTTTGAATCTAATGCAATGTTCATCATTTGAATTAATGAAAAGGATTGGTTTATACTAAGAGTATATGAAACAGTGGAGAGGTTATGAAACAGTGGAGAGGTTATGATGGTCAGGGACGAGTTTGAGTGTGTTTTCTGCTGTGGCTGTTGTTTGATGACGGAAGGAAGGTGGTTTGGAAGATGGTCAGGTAGCTGTGAATAATTGTAAGTATGAAAGCTTTTTTTGGTACGCAATGGTTTGTTGAAACATTGGGCAGTGAAGGAAGGCTGCAGGCAGGGTATGATGTTTTAGGGCAGAGAGGGAATATAGGCAGTTGGAGGGTTGGCAATGGGAAGTTGCAGTGGCAGTGATGTAGATGTGAGATGGAAGGAGTTAAAGTAGAGGTGGTTAATTTGCAGCAGTTGTTGCAGTAGTAGAAGGGGGAGGCAGGGGATGGCTGTATGTAATGGATAATATGCAAGGCAAAACAGTGGGAAGTTATGGCGATGCAAGTTGTACAGAGATGGTTGATGGTGGTTGTAAGTGAGATGTTTGTTTTCAGCCGCGATATGGTGGATGTATGAAGTTGTATGAAATTGGAGATTTGATGTAAAGGCTGTTGTGGCTGTAGGGGTAATGTGCAAGGCAGTGTTGAGGATGGTGTTTTTATGGCTATGTGAATGCACTGTGGAATTGTTGCTGGCTTGGTGAACTAGAAGGAGGATATTATGATGAAGCAAGGGACGGCTGTTGAAGTTGAAGCAGCAAACAACAAGTAGAAGACAGTGTTAAGCGGTAGAAGTAGGATATATGCAGGGAGGAAATGTTTTGGAGGGGATATGATGTCAGTTGGTTTGTCGCGATGATCAAGTTTGTTATAGGCAAGGCAGGGTGGTGGGACTGTTTGCAGTCAAGATTGGATGATGGGGTGTGATGATGTTTGGGGATGCACTGATATGTGCACGTAGCTGCTGATTTATATGTTTTCAGGCAAGCAAGTGTGGAAGGCAGTTATGGTAGGGGATGGATATGACTGATCAGAAGAAAAGAAAGCTTCACAACTGCACTCTAGGTAAATATATGAATAATACATCATGCTCGATTTATTGAAGTTGGCTGTTGGTTGTCAAGTTGTGAAGAGCAAGCAGTTTAGGAGTTTTGTGTTTTTGTTTTTTTTCTTTGGTTGTTTGGAGAAGTTCACTGTCAGTAGTGCAATATAGGAGCAGTTCTGGCGGTTAGGAGTAGGATATTGCTGATCGGAGGTGGATGGTGCTGGGTATTCACGCAATGTAGGGGAGGACAGTGGTGGACTAGTGAATGGAGATGGTTGCAAGGCTATGAGTATGGTCTAAAGTCGTGATGGACTATTGTATTATAGGAAGATGGTCTTGAAGATGAAGTACGTGGAAGTATGATGATGAGTGGACAGTGGGATATGGCTGTGATGGCAAATGTGGAGAGGAGTTTTGCTGCAGTTTTTTTTTTGGTTGCAGTTTTTTTCGGAGTGAAAGCAGCAGTTTATTGTTGTTGAGGCGAGCTGCAGTAGTGGTAGATGGCAACTGGAAGTTGATGAAGGGGTAGTAGGAGTTGTATGGTCACTACAAAGTTGAGCAAGTGGAAGGGTGCACAATTGTATGCGATGACAGGTAGGTGCGATTTGCTGTGGTTTTGATATGCAAAAGTCAAGCAGGTTGTAGTTGTTTACTGGAGTGTTTGTTTGTGAAATTGGCAATGTTTGAAGGAAGGAATGACAAGTATCAGTGGATGTTGTTGGTTGGGGAAATGAAGTGAAAGGTAGTGGATATGAGAAGAGGAAAAGAGAGTGATTATGACAGGGGCAGTGCGTATGCATGGTCGCGAATGGAATGTATAATGAGCACTAAAGAGAACAAGATGTTAATGACAGTGTGAAGAGAAAGTTGAACAAAAAATATTGAAGATAAGATTTCGTTAGCTTTTGATAATAAGAAAGTTGAACAAAAAATACAGTAACAACTAACAAGCATAAAAGGCGCAATAGGAAGAGGGTGGAGCGTAAACATAATCAACATCCATTTTGTACTTCCAATTTCATCTGCTAATTCATAAATGGTAGGTGGGTTAGTACATGTATTAATATGATATTCATGATACAAACAAAGTTAGACAATAATAACGATAGATTTTTATGTTAGGCCTCCAAGTCATTTACTCCATTGCCTACAAGTCATTATCTACTTTTGTCATTTATTGTCTACAAATTTAGTATATTCAACCTGGAACTGTCATTGTGTACTTTGTCATTTAATGCAGGAACTTGGTTAACACTGAAGCAACCTGGAGCAATGTTTAGATCTTTGCCAAACTCTTATGTAGCAGCCATTTCCGTATCATCGTCTCCATAACTGAGTATTTGTGTCCATTTGTTAGACTATTTTGAGATATTATCATGTGACCATGTCTTGTAGTATTTGTGTTCATTTGTTAGACTATTTTGAACTATTATCATGCGACCATGTCTTGTAGTATTTGAAATATTAGCAGAATTATTTGAAACTTTTCCACTGGTTTGATTGTGTGTTTCCAAATTAGAATTCACTGCAACGTTATCATTCTTACATATAGTTGTCATCTTCTCGATTTGTTATTTTTGGGATCCACATTTTAATATATATATATACGTGTGTGTGTGTAATGTGTATACATATATCTATCTGTGTGCATATATATATATATATATATATAAATATAATATAATATAATATAATAAAAAGCAAATTGAAACAAATGCTAAAAATTAATGTTATATAGAATAGCGTTTGAAAAACGCTATTGATTCATCAAACGCTATCGCAACTCTATATGAGATGTAAGATTTATGCATCAAAAACGCTATAGTAGAAAATAAAAATGCTATACAAGCATGACAAGAAATGCTATCGAAAAACATTGTAACGCTATAACATGGTTTGATGAAACGCTATAAAATGTGCTCGAAAACGCTATAGAAGTTAAATGAAGGATTATATTCCCTATAGCGTTTAAGTTTAATAACACAGACAAAACGCTATGGTAGGTTGCAAACGCTATTACATATTATAGCGTTTTCCTTCCTGCTATGAATGATTTCCACTTTACTTTCCGTGTTTCAAAGTATTTACGAAATGTTTTTACTTGGGATTATTTTTAAAAATAACTTTACATTATTATAAACATTTTCCTTTTAGGAATCATAACCAGAATTGGTTTAGATAAGAAGACATGATTTTTTTCCTATGTATTGCTCTTGATTCTGTTGATGTAACAGAGGTTAATATATACAGACAAATACACACATTTGCATATATACAGACATGCAATGATATTCATACAAACATACTTCATATCATGATTTCAATCACCAGAATCACACAATCAAAATAGGTTTTAAATTTAGAAAGGTTAGTTTGCTCACCTGGTTTTGAAGACAGAGAGGAACAGAGAAGCAAAAGCCTGGAATTGATATATGGAAATTTGATTGATTATTGTTGAATTTACAGAGTTGAAATTGTTTGCTTGTTGATCTTTTATCTATTCTTGCTTGTGTGATTTTAATTTTGTAACTTGATTGTATTTGCATGCTTCAAATTTTGAAAATTGGCAATGAATCTTTGAATTGCTTTAACTCTGATTGACTTTGTTTGATATCTTTTTGTTTAAATTTGCTCTGGCTTTGATCTGAAACATGGATCTTGTTTTAGTTTGTTGAGTTGCTTCCAAGTTTTGGTTTTTCATTTTCATAGCTTCAAGTTTTGATTTTGTCTTGATTTTCTTTCTGATTTGTTTCTCAAGTTTGTCTTGTTTTCTTGTTTTGATTTCTTACTAATGTTTTTGTTTTGAATCACATGAAAGAAAAGAAAATATATGAGCATAGTGACATACATACATACATACAAGCTTGTTTTATTGATTTTGAAAATAAAACGAGAAAATTAATAGTTGACACTTGTTTATTATATGTTGTATAAAACTTACAAATGTCCTAATGTATGTTAAAAACTTCACACTTGTATAATTCAGTGTTAAAACACTTACACATGTTATTTTTCATATCATTAATGTTTGAATATATTTTAATATTATTTTCTAATTATGTTTCCTTTTATAACTATTTATACATGTATTATTTTAAAGAGAAAGAATATTATTCATTTACTAATATCTTATTCAAATCTTATTAATTTTCAAAAGATATGTATAAACGTATATTTTAAATTTTATTTCTTGTTTTATATTTGTATTCATTCGTTCTATTTATAATTTTTACTTATATCAATTTAAAGAAAATGATTTTTTTAAAACTAATTATAATTTAATAAATAAACACACATATGTATATTATATAATATAAAATTTAGCTATAAACAACATTTAAACTTTCACTATTTTAATTTCAAAATATACTTTCATCTATATCATATATTATAATTAGAAAACAAATTTTCATTTATTTTAAAATAGAGTATTTAAATACAATTTATTTTCAAAAATATTTTTTTGAGTTTCAAATTGCAAATTCAACTTAAATCATATATATAAATAAACAACATATATCATTTATTTTGGTAAATTTCAAATTTTCAAATTACAATCTATTTATATAAAATTAAACAGGCACATAGTTTATTTAATTTGAAAAATTAAAATTAATTCACAATTTAATCCAAAATATTATATTAATTATCAAATTAAATTTAACTCAAAACCGGGATCATTACAGATTCCACGCCTTAAGAAAATTTCATCCTCGAAATTTGCTGGACAAGGAGACAACGAAGAACAGATGAACACATCCGAGATAGAGAATTGATTTACCGGATCAAACTGAATATCTATTCTATATTTGGCTTACCAAATCAGAATATCATCAATAATTATGAGAACGAACTCATTCAACACTTCTCGAATTATACCCGGGTCATTAGGTCTATGAAATAAGCAGGGGCATTGGTTAGTCCGAAGGAATAACTAACCATTCGTCGAATATATCTGGACCCCAAAGAATAGATAGATATATGGATATAATCTAATTTAACTTCATAATTTATTAACCAATTTATTTCAAATAAATTTCAAATTCATTAAAGTTAAAAATGAAAAGCTGATAGGGAACCGATGAAGAGAATACGAAATAGGAACTTATCTACAATGATTCGCAGGGCACCAACACAATAACGCCGCTTCTTGTAGCTGCCACGAAGCCATCAGAAAATTGAAATTGGATGATGAGCAAAGAAGGTTGAGGAAAAAGTTGCTTCCTTGTTGTTACAGGGTATTGACCATTTGTAGTGGTACTCCCCTGTCCCTTACCTCATCCACTTCTTGCATTCATACTCACTATCAGTGATAGTAAGAGAATTTACTAAGGCATTAAGACGAGTATCTTAAGGATATACTCATTTTAGGGCATTTGTAACCTATCTCTAATGAGTCACCTAATGTGTTATACTCCTGAGCTAAAGTTCTTACTCAACCTTCAGCTCTGATACCACTCATAACCACCCTTACTCGACCTTTGAAAATCGACACCCAAATACTTCACCCGCATTCAAATACCGCAGATTCAAACGTCGAATCTGGTTCGCTGGAGCTTATAACACATTAAGTACCACAATAAAGCGGAAGACAAATGAATAACTTTATTGATACACCATAGATATAGCATCTGATACAAATGAATTACTAATATCATAGACAAGATACAACAGGGGAATAAGAGATGCGGAAATATAGCACCAAATGGTCTTCCAAAAGAAACGCAATACCGGCACCTCCAATTGCCAAAGCTCCATACCACTAGCTCGAATGCCCATCACGTTGTATTAAGCAAGGTCGGTCATGAATGCGATTGCCAAAATCCAAAGGCTCCAAAGTATTCCAAACAGAAAGATGAAGGCTATCGAAACTATATCTACCAGCTGATTATCTGAAAATCTGACTCTAGGCTGCCCGTGTGGAAAATTGTGGGAACCCAGAGTTTAGAAAGAGAACAATAAACTCTAGGTCAGTTATGAGACAGGGATGAGCAAATGAAAACAGCTTTATTTAAATAAAAACAAACAAAAAGAATTTAAAAGAAATTCGCTATGCTTTTTGGAAAATGAAACTACTATAAGGCCTCCCCGCACACACACTGCAAGCGCACAATTGGAGGAGATTTCTCCTTATGATAGTCAAACATAATTGATACGCGAAATCCTTTTTGATATTATTATTAGTGCATAGTGCAAAAAACATTCTGTAAGTATAATATTAATCTTAGCCTGCATAGGTACCATTATATTATGCCCGCTATAGCTATCATCTGAGGTTGTAGGTTATACAACTAAAACCGTACAGGACGCGTATTGGTTCTTTGGATTTCCAACAAATGGTCAGGCTAAGGAACTTTCTATACCACATGGGTACGCCTCTGGAGGGACGCCCCAAAAACCTAACCGGATCTCTACCAACATAGGGCTGGGTTACCTCTGTAACTAGGTAACTAACTGTCACCAGTATGCCATCCCCCGGTCGTCTTCGACCTTTATCCGAGGGCCCTCTACCACAAAGCAACAACCATAAATCAATAGATTTACAGCAACCACATAAGTTAAGTATTTGGGCTCCATACCATGATACCACTTTTATCCAAAAGGAAATGGACATACTCTAAAGAGCACAGCCCTCATAACCTTGCTGCATTCTTTCTATTTCGACCATTTCTGGGGCGTGAGGTCCTGATGAGGTCTCGACCACAAATCTACGCTTTTCACAAAAGCCATTCTTTGATCAAAAATTATCAGCAGCACTTTGCATGTGATGCAGCGCGCCATGCCTTAAGCCTTAGGTCGCTCACCAGCGAGCTACAACCTAGCGACCTAAGCCTTGATCGCACCTACTTTCAGAGGCCACGAGCTTATGTCGTGAGCAAACCCTAGGTCGCGAATGACCTTCCTTAAGTCGCGAAGATTATGCAGCAATATTCCTTAAGTCGTGAGCATCTCCAGTAGGTCGCTTCACAAGTTTAAGTCGCGAGCATTTCCTAGGTCACGAACGACCTTTCTTAAGATGCGAACGAAGCCCTAGATTGCTCCAAGCCCTAGATCGCTCCAACCTAAGTTGTGAACGAGCAGATCTTCCTTAGGTCGCGAGCAGAGCAGGTCTCGAGCTACAGAACTCTTTAAGTCATGGGGTTTTCTTATGTCGCCTCCAGTAGGTCAGAGCTTCTTAAGTCGCTCCAGATTTCTAGAAGCTATTTTCTTAAGTCGCGATGGCCTATGTTGCGAGAAGTTCCTTATGCCGTTAGGTCGCATGGTTTGTAAGTCGCTTATTATTAAGTCATATGTTCTTATGTCGTAGGTCGTGATGTTATGTCAATGTGCTGTAACTTGTTAAGTCGCTTGTGATGTTAGGACGTAGGTCGCGTGAGTTGTTAGGTCGTGTATTTTGTTAGCTCGTGTGTCGCATGTATGTTGAGTCGTGTATATGTGTTGTAAAATTTCTATAAATACAGGTGTGTTGTCATTGTAAAATAGATTGATTTTGAATAAAATTTGTTTGTGTGCTTTATGCCACTTTTGTTGAAGTTGAGTGTGATCTCCTTCTTCTTCCATCTTTGGTTATTCGAGTGCACTCGAATCAACGAACTTGAAGCCGATTCATAGAATCTCGTACGCGAGATCAACGTCGAAGAATCGTAGATCTTCTAACGCGGAATCGTGCGCGATCAACGTGTTGAAGATAGCTAGAATCTGGTATCTCGAGAGACCAACGGATTTGGGCATTTATCTTGTTTTACTTGACACGAATCATTTTGTGAGGAAGAAATTGCATCAATTTGTATCAAACATCACTAGCATGTCAAAGTTTGTTAATCTGCTGTGTCAGTTTGGTGTCAGAGCTTGAAGAGCTAAGTTGAAGCTAATTGAGATCAAGGCCGAGTTAAGTCGAAGCCGAGCTAAGCTAGGTCGAAACCAAGTTAGGCCGAGCCGAGCTAAGTCCTAGTGCAAGCCGAGTTAAGTCGAACTATATCAAAGTTAGATCGGAAAGAGATTATTTGAAGATCATGCCTCCGAGACGTGCTAATCGATTTCAAAATGTTGAAGATGTATATAGAAGACAAGAAGCTGAGCAGATGGAGTAGCGTATCAATGAAAAGTTCGAAGAAGGTATTGGAAAGTTAGAGAAGTTGATGAGAGACATGAATCAAAGTCAAAGGAGAACTTCACCAGTTTCGTACCATAGTGGAAACAGAGTTTCACATTTAGTTTTGGGAGAAAGAGACATGCGTGGTAGCAGAGATGTTGATGGTCAGAATCAACATCGACATACGTCAAATTCGGAGGAATTCAGTGATGGTGATAGTAGCTTTTGTCGAAACCATGGCCAAGGACGAAGTCGAAATAGAGATTTTGGAGATGATCGTCGATGGGAGTCGGGGATGAAAACAGAGATTCCATAATTCAAAGGGTGAATGATAGAGGAAGAATTTCTGGATTGGTTATCAAATGTTGAAGAAATTTTTGACTTCAAGGAAGTACCCGAGCATCGTAGAGTTAAGTTGGTTGCTACACGATTGAGGGGAAGAGCTATGGCATGGTAGCAACGAACTAAACTTACACGGGAAAGAATGGGAAAGTCGAAGATTGTTTCATGGGAAAAGATGAAGAAGTTAATGAAGGCTACTTTCTTTCCTTATAATTATCAGTCTATTATGTATCAGCGCTTACAGAATTTGAGACAAGAGACAAAGTCGGTAAATGATTATGCAGATGAGTTTTATCAACTGATTGCTAGAAACGATATCATGGAAACGGAGGAACAGTGGACATCTAGATTTGTTGGAGGATTGAGAATGCAACTTCAGGATATGGTAAATATGTTTGATCCAAGATCCGTGGCTAAAGCACACCAGAAGGCTCTAACTTGGGAGAAGCAAGGTAGAAGAGGAGGTGGTGTACTTACAAGTTCAATCAATCAGGTGAAAGGGGCTAGTAGCAATACTAATATTTCCAAGGCTGTTAGTAAACCACTTGTCAATGAAGTTGCTAAGACCAAGGTCAACAATAATTTCAAGTGTTATGACTATCAGGAGTTTGGTCATAAGTGCAATGAATGCCCGAGGCCTAAGAAGCGAGCGATGGTTGCTGAGCTTGAGGATGAGGATGCAGAAATAGAATGTTCCAATTCACCACAAGTTGAGGAGAAAGAAGAATTACTGACGGGAGACGAGGGATATTCTTTAATGATGTTGAGATCTTGCTTGATGCCAAAGCAGGAATAGGAGACTAGCTGGTTGAGGAGTAATATCTTTCAGTCAACTTGCATTATTTTGGCAAGGGTTTGTAAGTTTGTTATCGATGTAGGAAGTTGTGATAACATCATCTCTACAGAAGCTGTAAAGAAGTTAGCGTTAAAGACAGAGAAGCATCCTAAACCCTACAAATTGGCTTTATTGAGGAAAGGTGGGAAAGTGAAGGTTAGTCGAAGAGCTTGTGTAACTTTTTCCATCGGAAAGAAGTATAAGGATGAAATTTGGTGTGACGTGGTAGATATGGATGCATGTCATTTGTTGTTGGGAAGACCGTGGCAATTTTATAGAGCCGTGCAACACGATGGTAGGACTAACTGCTGTAGTTTCATGTTCAATGGCACTGGAATCACTTTAGTTCCTAAAAAGCGACAACAAAGTGAAAGCAAGTTAGAGGAAAACGAGGAACTAAAGACTCTGTTATCTTTGAAGGAGTTTGTCAAAGAAGTAGAGGATGGACCTGAAGTATTTCTGTTGAGTGGACGTGAAAATAGTGAAACGGTTGAAATTCCTGAGGAAGTTAAGCCAGTGTTGAAGGAATTTGAAGATGTATTTCCTGAAGAATTACCAAAAGAATTACCACAGTTGAGAGACATACAACATCAGATTGATCTTGTTCCGGGAGCTGTGTTACCACATAGACCACATTATAGAATGAGTCCAAAGGAGCACGAAGAGTTGAGAAGGCAGGTGGAGGAGTTACTTGAACAAGGGCGCGCACAAGAAAATTTAAGTCCTTGTGCAGTACCAGCCTTGTTAGTGCAAAAGAAGGATGGAACTTGGAGAATGTGTACAGATAGTCGAGCACTAAACAAGATTACAGTGAGGTACAGATTTCCGATGCCAAGATTGGACAACTTGTTAGATCAGTTGAGTGGAGCTGTTATCTTTTCAAAGATTGATCTGAAGAGTGGGTATCATCAGATTCGAATTCGACCAGGGGATGAATGGAAGACAACCTTCAGGACACGGGAGGGATTGTATGAATGGCTGGTCATGCCATTTGGTCTTTCGAATGCACCTAGTACTTTTATGCGAGCGATGAATTAGATCTTTCGACCATTTATTGGAAAGTTCGTGGTGGTATACTTTGATGATATATTGATATACAGTGGAAGCACAGAAGAACATCTACAACACTTTCAGGAAGTGTTGATGATACTTAGTCAGGAGCAATTTTACGCGGCAACAAAGAAGTGCATATTCATGACACACAGTATTTTGTTCTTGGGACATGTGTTGTCCAAGGAAGGTATTCATGTGGATCAAGGTAAAGTTGAAGCAATCAAAGATTGGCCACAACCCATGACTATAACTGAAGTTTGAAGTTTCCATGGTTTAGCATCATTCTACCGAAGGTTTATTCCGAATTTCAGTGGCATGATGGCACCAGCGACAGATTGTATGAAAGGAAGTTACTTTATGTGGACCGAAGAGGCAGATTCTGCTTTTCAACAGATCAAGACACTTTTGACCACAACACCGATTCTTAGATACCCGGACTTTCAGTTACTCTTTGAGCTGAATACTGATGCGTCTAAAGTTGGAATTGGTGGAGTGTTGAGTCAAAAGGGGTGTCCAATTGCTTATTTTAGTGAGAAAATTTCTGGAGCCAAGACAAGATACAGTACTTATGACTTGGAGTTCTATGCTATTGTCCAAGCCATAAAGCATTGGAGACACTACTTGTTTTATAAAGAGTTTGTGTTGTATACTGATCATGAAGCATTGAAACATTTGCAGGGACAAGATAAGATTGCAGCCAGACATGCTTCATGGATCGCATACTTGCAACAATTTACATTTGTTGTAAAGCATAAATCGGGAGTTACAAATCGAGTGGCAGACGCATTGAGTAGAAGAAATCATTTATTGACTACGATGAGAGTTGAAGTGATGGGGTTTGATGTATTTCCAGATTTGTTAGTTGAGGATCCTTACTTTTCTAAGATTGTAGATGAAGTCGAGAAAGGGAAGACGGATGAGTATGTGTTGGTAGATGGTTTTCTATTCAAAGGAAATTGGTTGTGTATAACAGAGTGCAGTTTGCGAATGAAGACTGTGAAGGAATTGCAGAAAGAAGGTCATGTGGGAAGAGATCGTACCTTGAAGTTGATTTCTCAATCATATTTTTGGCCTTCCATGAGAAAAGAAGTTGAAAGACTTGTGTAGAGATGTCACATATGTCAAGTTTCCAAAGGGACAGCTACGAATGCAGGATTGTATATGCCATTGCCCATGCCTACTAGACCATGGGTTGATGTTAGCATGAATTTTGTTTTGGGTTTGCGAAGTACTCAACGAGGGAATGATTCTATATATGTTGTGGTGGATAGATTTTTGAAGATGGCACATTTTATAGCTTGTAAAAAGACCGCCATGCAGTCCGTGTTGCTTAATTGTTCCTTAAAGAGGTTTATCGACTACATGGGCTACCTGAGACCATTGTTTCTGACCCGGATACTCGATTTCTAAGTCATTTTTGGTTGAGACTGTGGAAGATGGTTGGGACTAAGCTGAATTTTAGTAGCGCCTATCATCCACAAACAGATGGGCAAATGGAAGTGGTGAACAGATCTTTGGGAAACATGTTGAGATGTCTTGTGAAGGATAATTTGAAGAGCTGGGATGTGAATTTGTGTCAGGCAGAATTCGCACATAATCATGTCGTTAATCGAAGTACTGGATTCAGTCTATTTCAAGTAGTATATTCAGCCATTCCGAAGGGACTGTTGGATTTGTCGACAGTTCCACGTCAGAAAGAGGTTGTTAAACGAGCTTGTGATTTCGTGAATGAGTTGCAAGACTGTCACAGGATTGTTCATGAACGATTGCTTAATTCAAATGAGAAGTATAAGCAACTGGCAGATAAGAAGCGAAGGAATGTGGGCTTCAAAGAGGGTGATTTTGTATATGCAGTGTTGACCAAGGATCGATTTCCTATTGGAACTTACAAAAAGCTTGCTGATAGAAAGATTGGTCCTTTGGAGATTGTGAAGAAGATTAATGAGAATGCGTATCAGTTTTGATTGCCGGATCATATTCATACTGCTGACGTTTTCAACGTCAAACATTTGATTCCGTGTCATTAGCACAAGCTTGTCGAGGAAGATGCAAGTGTGAATTCGAGGACGAATTCTTTGCAACCAGGGGAGGATGATGAAGCGCGCCATGCCTTAAGCCTTAGGTCGCTCACCAGCGAGCTACGACCTAGCGACCTAAGCCTTGAATCGCACCTACTTTCAGAGGCCGCCAGCTTATGTCGTGAGCAAACCCTAGGTCGCGAACGACCTTCCTTAAGTCGCGAAGATTATGCAGCAATATTCCTTAAGCCGCGAGCATCTCCAGTAGTTCGCTTCACCAGTTTAAGTCGCGAACATTTCCTAGGTCGCGAACAACCTTCCTTAAGACGCGAACAAAGCCCTAGATCGCTCCAAGCCCTAGATCGCTCCAACCTAAGTTGCGAATGAGCAGATCTTCCTTAGGTCGCGAGCAGAGCAGGTCCCGTGCTACAGAACTCTTTAAGTCGCGGGGTTTTCTTATGTCGCCTCCAGTAGGTCGGAGCTTCTTAAGTCGCTCCAGATTTCCAGAAGCTATTTTCTTAAATCGCAAAGGCCTAGGTCGCAAGAAGTTCCTTATGCCGCTGCCGTTAAGTCGCATGGTTTGTAAGTCTCTTATTGTTAAGTCGTATGTTCTTATGTCGTAGGTCGTGATGTTATGTCAATGTGCTGTAACTTGTTAAGTCGCTTGTGATGTTAGGTCGTAGGTCGCGTGAGTTGTTAGATCGTGTATTTTGTTAGCCCGTGTGTCGCATGTATGTTGAGTCATGTATATGTGTTGTAAAATTTCTATAAATACAGGTGTGTTGTCATTGTAAAATAGATTGATTTTGAATAAAATTTGTTTGTGTGCTTCATGCCACTTTTGTTGAAGTTGAGTGTGATCTCCTTCTTCTTCCATCTTCGGTTGTTCAAGTGCGCTCGAATCAACGAACTTGAAGCCGATTCACGAAATCTCGTGCGCGAGATCAACGTCGAAGAATCGTAGATCTTCTAACGCGGAATCGTGCGCGATCAACGTGTTGAAGATTGCTAGAATCTGGTGTCTCGAGAGATCAACAGATTTGGGCATTTATCTTGTTTTACTTGACACGAATCATTTCGTGAGGAAGAAATTGCATCAATTTGTATCAAACATCACTAGCACGTCAAAGTTTGTTAATCCGCTGCGTCAGCATGCCACATTACCAAATTGGGAATGTATCACTAGTAAATATCAACAACATAACCTCTGAGCTTGTACGTCTCAGAGAAGGGTGTTAAGCTAAGAGAATAAATTCTCCGCCACTAAACAGAAATGTATTTGGTAGAAACCAGCTTTACATCTCAAAACATAACTCCAGACATACATCCATACAAGTTCGTTCTGGGTTCGAACGAAACCAAAGACACTTCAAAGAAGCCCTTGCAAATCCGGGTATTCACAATCCCGATCGGACTCCCCATCACATATGGAGATCTCTATATCGGGCCATGATGCAGAGAGATTCGACACGTAATCCTTTTGTTCTTGAAAATACCTGGTCTTCACCACCGGTCTTCAAATGCTATCCATTACGTCATATCACTATCTAAATGGGTTGTAGGACATAAAGTCCTCTCCCGGCTAAACCGAATAATGAGCGCAATTTTTTTTAAAAAACATATGGATATATGGGATCTCAGTTAAGTCACACTTTTAGCCCAAAACCTTTTCTTCAAATGGTTTAAACAAATTTCCACTTTAATCTTTTAAAACAAAAGATATACATTTTTTAAATCCACTTCAATTTGAACCAAGGTTTACTAGTCTTTCACAAAGATTCATTCATAGCTTTCAAAACAATTCCATTTCAAACTTAAAATCTTTCCAACAAAAACTGAAAGTTCTTTCATTATATGAAAGCCATTATCATTTGGAAACAAATACTTTTCGATTCAGAAAAATCCGATCAAATGTGCACAAGTTATAGCCTTTAAAGTATAAACTTGGGTTAAATTTAAATTCCAGAATAATATTTTAAAAATACTTTAAGTATGGTTTAATATATATATATATATATATATATATATATATATATTATAACTTGCTCCACCACTTTTCAAACCACATTTTCCAAAATAATCTCAGGAACTTAAACAGGATATATTATATTCAAACAAAATCTCAAATTTCAAAATTTCCTTTTCAAAAGCTTTTCATATCCAACTCAATTCCATTTCCAAAATCATTTTGGATTCAAAATTCAATCTTTAAAACCATTTCATAATATTAAATTCAAATATCTATGACTTAACCAATTTCCTCGTGCAACCATATTTGTGTGTGTGTGGTGTAGTTCAGGGCTTTTACACACAAAAATACAATATCATCAATCATCACAAATCCAAGCACAGCAATTTCGATAAACGATATAATCCTATAACGCTTATCTTCATTCACAAATTCACAGATAAATAATATAAATTCATCACAAATAAATAAATTACATTCATCACGACTCAAATCAAGTAATTCATATTACAAAATATCACAGATCGGAGATAACATGCAATTCAAAGCATTCAATACAATCCAAACATCCGTAAGTGAAATCAATTAATCATTGATTAATTTAAACTAGATTAATTACTTATGAATAAATTACTAATCCTGGTTAATTAATATTAATTAATTACAAACCATTTAATTAATTATCCTTTAATCATTTGTTAATTAGTCTTAATTAGTAAATTAATCAATTCTTTAATTATTAATTAATAAATCAATTAAACTTTAATCATTAAATAATTAACCTTTAATTATTTAATTATCCTTTAATTGATTTTCCTTAACTACATTAATTAATTAACCCTTAATTAATTATCATTTAATTAATTATCCTTAATTAATTACAATAAGTGATTATCCCTATTCGGTTATATTAATAAATCACAAATTAATTACATTGAGCAATTATCATTTAATCACTTGATTAATCAACTTTAACCATTAATACCTTAATTATTTTTATTAATTAATTATTTTTAAGTAATTAATTACCTTTAATTACTTACATTATCTTAATTAATTATCCTTAATTAATTTCAATTAAGTAATCATCCCTTAATAACTTACGCTAATTAATTAACCTTAATTAATTAAAGATAAATCATTATCTTAATTTATTTCTTAATTATCATTTAACTCCTTATTTAATAAATCTTGGAAGATTAATTACCATTAACATAAGAATTTAACTTAAAACCCTTTAAGTTACTTAATAATCAAAGTCGTTTCATTTTCTTAATTAATTACTTAATGATCTTTTAATTTATTTTAAATAAATATAAGAATTTACTTCATTATTTCAACTTGAAATAAATTATACAACCTTTGTCAATCCAAAACCTTTTTAAATAAACATTTATTATTTAAAAGAAATTTACTAAAGAAAATGATTTAACCTTGATTTATTTATATTTATAAACTGATTTATTTTAAAAATTAAAACCTGTCATGCTCAAAACAACCCGAGCCAAAAACTGTGACGAAGGGGATTTTCGAGCTCGAAAATCGACATCCATACTTCACATCGTATTCGAATGCCGTAGATTCGACCGTTCAAATCCGATTCGCCGGAGCTTATAACAACATTAAGTAAACAACATAGCGGAAAAAAAGAATAATACATCGATATACAGCTTTAATACAATATCTGATATAATGATCAACATATATCAATATACATAAGAGATATGATACAATAAAATAGCAGCGGAAAAAAAAAGAAAAATAGATAACATCTAGCAGCGGAACAATATAAGTCTAGATAGTCTTCAAAAGAGAACTCCAACAGCAGCTCGAACTAGCATCACGATTCACCAAGACAAGCAAGTCTCGTCCACATCCAAAGACTGAACTAGCTCCAGATAATCTACTAAACCTGACTATCTGAAAACCCCAACTCTAGACTGCCCGTGTAGAAAAATTTTGAGCACCCAGAGTTTAGGAAAGAACAATAAACTCCGGATCAATCATGGGACTGGTATGAGTAACAAAAACAGTTTATCTTATAAAAACAAACAGCAAGAGAATTTTAAATTAGATTCGCGATGCTTTTAGAAAATGAGACTACCATAAGGCCTCCCGCACACACACACAATGCAAACGCAGAATCGGAGGAGATTTCTCCTTATGATAGTAAAAGATGCTTGATACGCATTAAAAAAAACATTTGATACTATTACTAGTGCATAGTGTAGTAAAAATCATTTCGAAAGTAAAGATATAAATCTTAGCCAACATAGACATTTCGAACTATGCCTACTATAGCTACCATCCAAACAGTGGGGCGCCACCATAAGTAGATGGCAGGTAATACAACTAAAACTGTACAAGGTACGTATTTGAAGAATGGATTTCCAACAAATGGTCGGGCAAAGGAACTTCCCAAACCGAAATGGAACGCCTCTGGAAGGACGTCCCCGAGCATTCCAAATGGATCTCTGCCAAACAAGGCCGGCTACCCCTTTCCCATGGAGTAAGAAACCTCAGATATACCACCCCCGGTCCTTTTGGACCTTTATACGAGGCCTCGATTCCAACAACACCACACAGTAATAGATAAAGTGTATCCACATGAGTAAGTATCTGGGCTCCATACCGTGATACTACCCCTTTCCAGAAGGAATGGTCATACCCTAGTGACGCGATCCCTGAAACCTTGCTGCCACGATTCCTGTTTCGACCATTACCGGGTTGTGAGGCTCGACGAAGTCTCGTCCACAAAGCTACGCTTTTTACAAAGCCACGTTTGATCAACAAATGATCAGCAGCACTCAGCATGCCACATTACCAAGTTGGGAATATATCGCTGATAACCTTAAATTACATAACTTCTAAGGGTGTTAAGCTAAGAGAATAAATTCTCCGCCACCAACAGAAATGTATTTGAAAGAAATCTGCTTTATATCTCAAAATGTAATGTCAGACATACAATCCATACAAGTCTGTTCTGGATTTAGAACAGAACCGAAGGCATTTCCAAAGAAGCCCTTGCAATCCGGGTATTCACAATCCCGATTGAACTTCCCATCACTTAGGGAATCTCTATACCGTAGCTACTCGATGCAGAGACAATCGATAGGTCATCCTATCATTCTCGCAAATACCCAGTCTTCACCACCGGTCTTCAAATGCTATCCATAATGTCGAATCACATATTCGAAGTGGGTTATATGACCCAAAGGTCCTTTCCCGGCTAACCCTAATAGTAAGCGCAACATTTAAAACATACGGATATGGGATTTCAATTAAGTCACAACTTAATAATTCAAAACTTTCTTTCAAACGGTTTAAACCAATTACCATTTCCAATCTTTTAAACAAAAGATTAATTTCACGCAATTCACCCAGTTTCTCAAAGGTACATTCATAAGTTTCAAAACAATTCCATCTCAATTGGATTAATTCGTTTAAATCTTTAAATCAAAGATTTGTTTCATAGCTTTCAAATCGTTCCTAAATATTCACAAAAAAATTCGTTTCCAAATATTCATCTATAACTTGGAAAACGATTTCAGTTTACTTGAAATCCCTTTAATACAATTTGAAATTCATTTCTCCTATGAAAGCTTTTTATCATTTAGAAACAACAGTGTTATTTCAGAAAAACCCTATTTCATTTATACAAGTTACAATCTTTGGGTTAATTCAAATTCCCGAAAGAACAATACTTTAAAAATGGTTTGACTCATATATAACTAGTATAATATTGTCAATCCTTAGTTTCAAATAATAGAATTCAATTTCAAGTATTGAATTCAAATTTAAATCAAAATATTTAAATTCCAAAACTTAATCAAGTTATTCAAAATAAATTTCATCCGTGAAATTCCATTTCAAAAGCTTTTCACTTTAAACCCAATCCATTTCCAAAACCTTTGAATTTAAATATTCAACTTTAAAATTCATTTCAAAATCTGCGACTTAATCGATTTCCTCGTGAAATCCATATTTGTGTGTGTATGGTATGATCCAGGGGTTTAACACACAATAGTGCAACATAATTCAATCATCATAGATCAAAACACAGAAATATAGTTGATAAGCGATATAAATTATAACGCTTATCATCCATTCATAGATTCACAGATAATATACAAATGTATCATCAATAAATGAATAAAATACTCAGTTCAATCCATAGAACAAAATATCACAGATCAGTTAGGACGATCAACTCAAGGCATCTCATACAATACAATCATTCATAAGTAAGGTCAAGTATTCAATAGTCATTTATAAGTAGGATTAATTAATCATTTAATCCTAATCAATTCAATTTATTTCCAAGTATATTAATTACTTATTAATTAATTATCTAATAATGATTTATTTATTACAAATCATTTGATATAAATTTATTTATCAAACACTTTAATAAATTAAATTATTCTTAATTAATCATATTAATTAAATCAACCTTTTAACCCAATTACATAATTAATTAACTTTAATAAATCAAAATATCCAAAATTAATTACAATAAGTGATTAATCCTTAATTACTCTTATTAAGTAATTACATTTAAAATAATTTATAATTGATTATCTAAATTAATTAATCTAATTAATTATCAAAATTAATCACATTAATTTAATTACTTAATAATCTCTAGTTAATTTATCTTTATTAACTAATAACATTTCCTTAATTACTTTCTTAAGAAATTATCTTAGATTAATTATTATTAATCTTTCCTTATTATAAATTAATCTAAATTATAAATTTAAAATCAAATAAATCATTCTTTAATTACCATATTAATTAAATTAGCCTTTTAAACCAATTTCATAATTATCATTCTAATTAACTTAATAATTTATGAATTACAAATCAATATGTTTCATTAACTATAAAGATGATTTATTCTTATTAATGATTTTATTTATTACTTTCTTATGTTTGAAAATATTAATTTTAAATTTACTTTTAAGATCTCATGTTAAAGTAATATTAATCATCTGAAAGAAATTCAAAAGAGTTTAAACTCGATATTTTATTTCCAAAACATTTTATAGAATATACTTGAACATTTTTAAAGTTTAAACAGAAACAGGTTTTGAAACCTGTACCACATCTTATACTAGAGCCCCTTCATGATTTCCCCGAGCTAAACCCTCACAAACTCGAGCTCTGCTTCGAGTTTTCCCAAATCTTTACCCAAGTACCCCAAAATTTCGATCCAAAAATTTTCCAAGTGTTTTTACTTTACATTAAAATCTCGCTTCAAGTCACACACTTAATTGCTTCGAGCTTCTTCTCGAGACACACACGAAAACACCAGCTCCAACTTAAAATAAAACGCCCAGATCCAAACAAACGTGCTCGTGCACGTGTACAGTAACGTCGATCGCTGGCGAACTCCCCTCCGGCCTCTGACAAGTCAGCATCTACCCTGACAACCCACCACGATCGTTGATTCAAGTCCAACACCCGAAAATCAAAATCGAGGGCAAATTCAAAAACGTGGAACAAAAGAAACATCACCAACCCCAAAACCTATTAGGCGTCGTTCTCTCCACCACGATCGTCAGAAAACCCGAAACTTCGGCCATCTATTCGACGTCACCCCCTCTACCATCACCCCAAACCTCATCTCACTCGATCAATCCCACAAGCCGCAGTGATCGATTTAACCTAGCCTAGTTAAACCATGGTTCTGTACTTCAAATGCTTGCCGCCTTCACCATGACCGACTGCACCTCGTCTTCATATTTTTCCTCGAATCCCCGTACGTCCCTCTGTCACCAACCAAAACTTTAACCTCTACAAATCAGTGAATCCCCGTGGATCACTAAAACTATGAAATTCATACAAACTCAAAATGCTCTTTTATCTTTGATCTAAAAATTGTGATTTTCGCTTTAAAAATCATGTTATAGGATGCGAATTCAAGTTACAAACCTGAACTTGTAAATTAAGAAACCTGAATTTTTGACAAATTTATGTTTTACTCAGTATCTTGGTTTTCCAGAAACATTAACTAGTTGTTTTTAACTTAAATATAATTTTAAATTAAAGCTTAAGGTAAAACAATCAAGTTTTGTTTAAATTATGAATCCGGATTTTTCCCGGATCAAGAGGAAACAATTTTTGAATGATAACCTGAGTTTGAAATTTTATTTTATTTTTTTGAACAGAGGTCTTCTACAGGTTATACAAACATGCATTCATCATACTTCAACAGTTCAACAATATAAATATCCAAATATACTTCACACTACAAGATGGAATACAGCAATGATATGAACCAAAGTTATACTTAAAGATTTAAAGGTGAAGTTACTCACTTGTTTTTCAGGAAAGAACAGAGTTTGCTTTTATTTTGAAACAGGCTTGAACTTCCAGTTGAAACCATCACTTGATTCTCTGGTTGCCTTGATTTATTTGTGTTGTTGTTTAAGGTTGAGATGATATTACTTCATTCATTTTTTTTTCTTTTCTTTCAGTTATAATGGACGAATTGGAATGAAGTTGATTGATATATATAAAAGAAAAGTGTACAGAGTGATATCTTTGTTTATACAATAAGCATGGTTGAGATGTTTGTATTAAATGCATGATGTACGTTGCATCAATTACTTTATGTACATAGTACCTTGTTTATTCCTTTGCCTTGCATTTCTCTGTCTCGGCTGATATGATATTTTATAGTGTACTGAAGATATCTTGCATTAATTACTTTGCACATGAACATTTATTTACTCTTTTTTTTTTCTTCTTTCCCTGTTTCCTTTGTTACCGATGAAGAAATTTTGTTTCGGCTGAGATGATCTTGTTTTGTTGACTAATATTTTACTTGCTTTGCATCTTACTTTCCCAGGTTGATGCATTGTTTTATCTTCTTGTCATATGAATACATTTCAAATCATATTTGAATGCATATTGTTTCTTTTCTTTTGCAAGCCTACACATTTCTATTTTTATCTTAAGTATTTATTTTATCTTACATACAAATTGTTTTGTATTTGAATATAATTTTTTCTTGTTTTTGGTTTTGTTCCATTACTTTGTACTGACTTTTATAGTTTTGTTTTAGTAGATATTTCTTTGTCTTTTGTTTGTATGTATTTAGTGTCTTTACTTTTGTTAAATACATGTTTACTGCCTTCATGCTTTTGGCTTGTTACTTTAAAATTATAAATGAAATTCTATAACTATTATGTTGTTATAATTTTAACCATGCGTATTTATTTATTTTATTACATTTATTTTTGAACAATTCTAGAATTATTTACCATATTCATTTCATATTTTATATAATTATAATTTATTTGAAATGTTTTGTTTTAACCTTATATCAAAATCCAAATACAAAATTATTTTCTAAGATATTTGCTTTTAAATCCCAAATTAAATTTCCAATCTATTTTATATACAAGTGTTCAAATATCCAGATTAATTTCAATTAATCCTTAATTTAACTAACATTATATATAAATTTTCAATCAATTCACGATTTTTATTCAAAAATGAAATTAATTGTCGAATTAAAATAAATTAAAACTCGGGATCGTTACAAAAACCCTAAGTCAATTTCATGTTTTACCCGAGCATTCCCCGAGAAACTCGCATCCTCACTTTCCTTCGTCTCAACATCGAACAACACTTCGAGTTCGACCTGACAAAACATTTCTTCCTCGAATTCCAAAACAAACCCTGACACCTATGTATATGCGTGCACGTGCACCATCGCCTTGATCACCTCCGATCACTATCGCGACCACTCACAAGTCGACGACGATCATCTGGTGCGAAACAACCACCCAGATCGATGATCGATTCAATCGATCTAAAACGAACCCATATGAGAATCTCTAACCCAAAATAGGTCATCGAAAAATGCCTCGTCCCGTCCATCTCGATCACCTGAGCTCGGGCCACCATGTCCAAAGCTTCATCATGACATTACGCATCAAACCCTCTCGGTCCGGTCGCCTCCGGATCACTATCGACGACGCAGCTACCATTAAAACCCAGCTAACCCAAACCTAACCTTAAACCCTACATCAACGTCTTCAAGCCGCCATGACGATCGTAAAATCTCGCGATCATTTTTGCCAGAACCCCCGACCTCCCAGCTAACTTCATCCACGATCCCAAAACCCAATCATCCCTCGATCACCGCAATTCGATAGAAAGCACATTTCAGTTCAACTCAAGAAATTTTGACAAATATGAATCTAAAAATCATGATTTTATTTTTAAAATTCACTATTTTCTAACACGTGTCTAATCATATAATCAAATCCTGAAAGTAAAATGATCGATTTCCAAACTTAAGAATGATTTCCACTGCACTTTACATGTTTCAAAGTATTTACTAAATGTTTTTACTTGGGATTATTTTTAAAAATAACTTTACATTGTTATAACATTTTCTTTTTAGGAATCATAACCTGAATTGGTTTAGATAAGAAGATATGATTTTTTACCTATATATATTGCTCTTAATTCTATTGATGTAACAAAGGTTAATATATACAGACATACACACACACACACATAGACATTTGCATATATGCAGATATGCAATGATATTCATACAAACATACTTCATATCATGATTTCAATCACCAGCATCACACAATCGAAATAGGTTTGAAATTTAGAAAGGGTAGTTTGCTCACCTGGTTTTGAAGACAGAGAGGAACGGAGAAGCAAAAGCCTGGAATTGATATTTGGAAACTTGATTGATTATTGTTGAATTTACAGGGTTGAACTTGTTTGCTTGTTGATCTTTTATCTGATCTTGCTTGCTTGATTTTAATTCTGTAACCTGGTTGTATTTGCATGCTTCAGATTTTAAAAACTAGCAATGAATCTTTGAAATGCTTTAACTCAGATTGACTTTGTTTGATCTGTTTTTTATTTAAATTTGCTCAGGTTTTTATATGAAACCAGGAACTTGTTTTAATTTGTTGAGTTGCTTCCATGTTTTGGTTTTTCTTTTGCATAGCTTCAAGTTTTGATTCTGTTTTGATTTTCTTTCTGATTTGTTTCTCGGGTTTTTTTTTGTTTTTTTGTTTTGATTTCTTGCTTAAGTTTTTGTTTTGAATCACATGAATGAAAAGGAAGTATAGGAGTATAGTGATATATATGTATGTATGTATGTATGTATGTATGTATGTATGTATATGTAATCTTGTTTTATTAATTTTGAAAATAAAAAGAGAAAACTAATAGTTGGCACTAGTTTATTATATGTTGTATAAAACTTACAAATGTCCTAATGTATGTTAAAAACTTCACACTTGTATAATTCAATGTTAAACACTTAAACATGTTATTTTGCATGTCATTAATTTTTGAATATATTTTTATATTATTTTTTAATTATATTTGCTTTTATAACTATTTATATATGTATTATTTTAAAGAGAAAGAATGTTATTCGTTTATTGACATCTTATTCAAATTTTATTAATTTTCAAAAGATATATATGTATATTTTAACCTTGTATTTCTTGTTTTATATTTGTATTCATTCATTCCATTTGTTATTTATACTTATATCAATTCAAATAAAATGATTTTTTTAAAAAACAAATTATACTTTAATAAAAAACACATATATGTATATTAGATAATATAAAATTTAGCTTTAAACAACTTTTAAACTTTTACTATATTAATTTCAAAATATACTTTCATATATATCATATATTATAATTAGAAAACAAATTTTCATTTATCTTGAAATATATAGTATTTAAATTCAATTTATTTTCAAAAATATTTATTTTTGAGTTTCAAATTAAAAATTCAATTTAAAATCAATTTCTATACATACATACATACATACATATATATATAAACAACATATATTATATATTTTGGTAAATTTCAAATTCAAATTTTCAAATTACAATCTATTTATATAAGATTAAACAGGCACATAGTTTATTTAATTTGAAAAATTCAAATTAATTCACAATTTAATCCAAAATATTATATCAATTATCAAATTAAATTTGAGTCAAAACCGGGATCGTTACAATGACAATATACGATCCCGGTCACTTTAACAACCATAACACTTTCGAAATCATAGCACTTTCGAAATCATAACTCCTCGAAATCATAACACTTTTGAAATCACACTTTTGAGATCATAAAACTTTTGAAACCATAGCACTTTTAAAGTCATAACACTTCCAACCTAAATAATTTTGATATTGAAGACATCATATATATTGATATAGTTAGAAATTAAAATAGTTTATGTATTAAACGATTTATATAATAAAATAGTTTATATATATATATATATATATTTCATATAATAAAAATTATTTCCTCCAATTCCATAATTCATTCAAATCAGCTTAGATTCTAAAATCCAAATTTAAATCAATCCCTATTCAACACTTTCAATTTAAAAGGTTAAAAATCCTATCCAAATTCCCAGTAAACCATTTCGATTTTTATCAATTTCAAATCCAAGTTTGAACTATCATTTCAATTCCAATAAGATTCAAGGTTTAAATATTCAAACAATTTCAATATAAGTTTCATTTATATTTCAACATTTAACTTTAATTTTATTCAAATTGGAAAATATCCACTTTATCATTTTAATAACAATTAAATAAAATCTCAATTTATAAATTTAAATCAATATTAAATATTCAGTCTCAATTTTATTTAAAGTTGAGAATATTCATTTATTAAGTTTTATTAATCCAAATTATAAATCAAATCTTTCAAAACCTCAAAAATCAATAAAGTTAAATCATTTCTTCTTTAAATTTAATTATTAACCAATTTAAATTCCAAGTCAACATTAATTTATCTTCCCAACCTCCATTATTAAAGTAAAAATCTATTTTTAAAATATTTATATAAATTTAGATAAATACTTAAACATATTATAAACCAATTAAGTTAAATTTTTATTAAATTAAATCTTATTATTAAATGTATTTTGTATTGAATCTATTTTTTATATAGTTTTAAAATAATAAAATTAAAAGAAAAATCTTAAAAATTATATTTTCAAAACGAACTTATAATTTAAAATTTCCAAATCATATTATTTAAAACCAAGATTTTATACATATATAAAAATAGCCTAATATACATTATATTTTAAAATCAATATTTATTAAGACCACATATTTCCTTTCAAAACTTTGGAAATCATTTTTCAAAATATAGACCAATGGTGTCCGTATATAATTTTCCATCCTATGTTTAAGTGATATGGATATTTGTCATTTCAATCCGCAATTTAAATATCTAAGGGTATATCATTTCAGCCCGAAATCCCAAAATTTAAAATCAATGAAAATCACTTGGATTTATCATTTCAACCCATAATGATTTTCCTCTAGTCTACAAAATCTATTGGGTACGTACCATTTCGACCCATAGGGAATTCTAAATTAACAGTTAACTTGCAAAGTGAGAACAATTAAGTTGAAAATATAACATATCAACAACAGGCATATATCATCAGTAAAAAATTAAATAAAATATACACAATATGGTATGGTGTCATATATCACAGGTGAAAAATTATAGATAATGGCATATCATATTTGACAACTAAATAACTAGCAATTTAAATTTTACAACGTATTTCATTGTCGTTTCAAGTGAAATCAAATTTACTAACTATAAGAATGCTAATCGTGAGTTATTGCTCACCTTCTGAGGTGAGAGAACATGACAATCACATGGATAAGCGACAAATCAAAGCAACCAACTGCTATGATCAATTTCGAACAGCAGCGAAACAAAAAAAAAGTAGGATGAATATGAAGTCTACAAACAAAGCAAAGATAGGCTAAAATTCGATAATTGATGGATAAAACATATATAAATGTTAAAAAATCTAAAAATTCTCATATAGAAATCTTATATTACATATTTTCTTTAAAATTATTCGATTTGAAACACATATCAAAATAAATTCTCTATATATATTTGAAAACCAAAATCATGTATACTATTATATACCCATATATGTTACCTGAAGGTTTGACCAGGCAACTAAGTACTCGACATTTGCATACTGTTCGGCATTTATGAGTCGTTCGGCATCCAGAACGCTTGGCATTCAGGAATGCTCGGCATTTAGGAGCGTTCGGCATTAGAAAGCGCTCGGCTTCCAGAGTCGTCTGGCACAACCGATTCGTTCGGCTCTCAAGTTTGATAGGCATCTATGGGATGGTCGGCATGCAAGAGCATTCGGCATTGAGAGCTGTTCGGTATTGTATATCGTTCGGCATCTGTGGATGTTCGGCATAGTAGAGCCATTCGGCATTCCATACTGCTCGGCATCCAAACCTTGTTCGGCACATCACTTCGTTCGGCATTCAGAATGTTTGGCATCACTTCGGTCGGCATGAAGATATCATTTGGCATCACTTTGTTCGGCATTAGGATATCATTCGGCATTCATGCCTTGTTCGGTGTTTTGCCGTTCGGCATCTACGGATCGGCACACAGAGTTCACTCTTTTTGGGCCAAGCTACTTTGCTACCTAGCCACCCAGGGATGTCCAACCCATCTTCGCCTATAAATAGAGAGGCAGGGGTACAGTGAAATTGACCTTTTTTCGAGAACACCAGGAAGACTCTGCCGCATTCAAGACTTATTCAAGACTTATCCTTTATGCTTAGCAATTGTATTTAATATAATTGGTATACGGATTGTATCTGTAATCGATTATCGAGAAAAGCAACAACGATTAACCTCAAAGTGGACGTAGGCAATTGCGCCGAACCATTATAAATCTGGTGTTCGTATTTTCTGCATCCAAATTTACGTACTGTTCTCTATTTAACTTTACTTTCTTCATTAATCTCTCTACATAACTCTACTCAAGGGTGTTAGTGACCAATTTTGGTGCTAACAATGTATATAAACTCATGTGCTTATTATATTTAAAAAAAATCAATATACTTCATTTATTATAATATATATTATAATGATCCCCTTTTTTAAGTCAAAATTTAAATTGGTAATTAATAATTTTTTTGGGTTTATGTGTGAAATAATTTGAAATTTCTAAAAAAGTAAAAAATAAGTGTTTGTTTTGTATATAAATTGATTGTAAATAGATTTTTGATTTGGAAATTCAAAAATAAGTATATTGAAAATAAATTGAATTTAAATACTCTATATTTTAAAATTAATGAAAATTTGCTTTCTAATATTATAATATACATATAGGTATACATATATATTGATTGGGAAAGTTATAATGATTTCCAAAAGCTATTTAAAGGGTTAAATTCTAATATAGTGTTTATATGAATAAAACATAACTAAGTATAATTTATATATATATATATATATAATATGTGTGTTCATTTATTTATGTGTAATTAGATTTTTAAAAATCAATTTCTTTAAAGTTATAAATATTTATAAAAAGGAAATGCATTATTTTAATAATAGAATTGTATTAATAAAAACATAAACCTATGTAAATATGAAATTAAATAAAGTTTAAATAAGGGGTTTAAACATAAAATACTTACATTTAAACATTTGTAAACATTTTAACAAGTATTAAAACAAGTGTAACTCTTTTGAATGTGAACTCAATAAGTGTTAACAAGGTATAACTTGGATTTACAAGTGACATTTAAATTTTCTTTTAAATTTAAATTTAAATAACATGCTATAGAGAAGAAAAATCAGGCTTCATCTCTTCATTTCTAAAAATCTTCTTTCATCCCTCATATCAAAAACACAAACCTGAGAAAAGAAACAAAACCAGGAAAGATTCAAAAATAGAAAACTAAAATCTAGAAGGCTTGAACCAGGGAAACCCAAACCAGTTAAACAAATTAAAGACAATCAAAATCCAAAATAAAGCAAACCTGCAACGAAGAAGATCAACATCATCTCAAACAATTTCAAAGCCTAAAGCAAATCAGATCTAGCTTCAACTTGAGTTAAAGCTTCCAACAAATTCATGTTGCTGTTTTAGTCTCAAATACATCAAGACCTAGAAAAAAATTCAACAATCAAAGCTTCAGTTCATCATCAAAATTCCAGATTTTTAAAATCTTTTCCAGGCTTGCTTCTCTGTTTCAATGTCCTGGTGAGTAAGCTTCTTAAACCTGTTATTATATTTTTATGTTTGGATTATTGCTAGAATGTATGATTTGAAAAATGGTTTGTATGGATGTAAACATGCCTGCATGTATATGTATATATGTGGATGATTTGGTGCATGTCTATATACAGGCATATATTTGCCTCTGTTCAAACTTACAGGTTTCAAAACCTATTCAAATTTCAAATTATCTCCTCTAGCTTCTTATAGCTCATGTTATTTGAAGAAAATAAGTTTCAATGAACAAGACCAAAATTTTAAAAACATTTTTAAGTGTAATTTGGACATAGTTTAACTGGAAAAAGAATATACAGTAAAAACTCAGAAAAATGTCAAGATTTCGACTTTCACAATTTATTGTTTCATTTATACAATTGATATGCTTTTGTAAAACACTAATTTTGAAAGTAAAATAATGATTTTTAAGGTTTTAAAATGAGAGAACTGGTGAGTTGAACAGAAATTGAAATCGTGGCAATTTGTGGTGATCGTAAGGTCGTGTGATCTCGAGCTTGATGTCGAATGTAGCTTGAAGACTGAAGATCATCAAAAAAATGGTGAATTAATTTTTAGATCATCAGTGAGGATATTCGATGGTAAAATTGGGTTTAGGGACCTAATTTGACCGATGTTGTATTTGAGGTCGCTGCGCCGTCGAGGGTGAATCAGGCTTAACCGCAGGTGGTGGAATCAAAGCGTGGAAGCATGGCGAAGGTTCATACATGTGGACATGGTCTCTGATGGTCCGACACAGTGGCACAAGGAGTTTTCTGGTGATCATATTTAAGTTCCAGGCAATGCTGCTTTGTTCGATTTCGATTCAGAGAATTGTCAAGGGTTCTGGGTGGTTGTTTGTGTTGAAATGATCGTTGATGACTCGTTGGAGGTAGCGGTGATGATCGGAGAAGCTCCGATCATCTATGAACGTATACACGTGCATTTGGGTGTCAGATTGTTTTGTTGGAGAAGATGAAGGTTGTCTCGAAGTTATGCTCGGGAAATTTAGGTCCTGGCTCAGGTTCGTTTCCAGGGAAACTCGCGTGGTTTATAGCAAGTTTTTAGAATTTTTTTTAACATAACAAGATTTAAAATAAAAGGAAGGAAAAGACTCGGGGCTCTCCTTGGGGAAATTGTGAAGTGGCCCGGGGTGATTCCCAAAGTAGTCTCGGGTCAGAAATCCAAAATAACAACTTATTCAAGTTTAAAAATTAAATTGAGTTTAAATGTTTTCTTGATTAATTTTTGTAAAATAATGAATGTTTTATTTTAATCTTGGAATTAGTAAAAGGTTTGAAATAAAAATATTTTAATTTATTAAGTTTAGGTATTTTATTTTATACCTATGTTTTAAATAAATTCTTAAGTTATTTAAATAAGATTTTTTTTTAAGATAAATGGTTTATCCTTTGATTAATGAGGGTCTGGAGTAATTTCTTAATGTATATAATTTAAAGGATGATGTAATTACTTAATGTAATTAATTAATGGTTGATTAATTTATGTGATTAATTAAAGGTTAATTAATCAATTGTTTATAAGTTAATTACTCAGTTAAAGGGGTGATTAATTAATGATAAGTAATAAAAGGGAAATTACTTAATGGAAATTTATAATTACTTAATAAAATACTATTACTCAATGTAATTAAGGGATAATTACTTTGTGTAATTACATTTAAGGATAATTAACTAATTAAGATTAATTAATGTAAGTAATTAAGGGTAATTAATTACTTAAAGATAATTATTTAATGAAAGTAATTAAGGATAATTAATTAATTATTAAAGGTTGATTAATCAAGTGATTAAAAGATAATTTGTAATTGAAGGTTAATTAATTAAATAATAATTAAATAATTAAAGGTTAATTATTTAATGATTAAAGGTTGATTGATTTATTAATTAAGTTTGATTAATTAATCATCAAAGGTTAATTAATTTATTATTAAAGGTTAATTAATTTAAGTGATTTATTAAGGGATAATTAATTAATTAAGGCTAATTAATTAAGATAGATAATTAAGTTTGATAATTAATTTCATTAATTAAATAACAGCCAATGGTTTGTAATTAAATTAGTGTTAATTTACCAGGATTAGTAATTTATTCATCTGGTTTAAATTGATTATAACAAGGTGATTATTTGATATTACTTATGGATGTTTGGATTGTATTTAATGCTTTGAATTGTTTGACATCTCTGCTATGTGATGATCTGTGATATGATTGCTTTGAATTAAGATGTGAATTGTGATTTATTTATCTATGATTATATTACTTGTTTATCTGTGAATGAAAGATAAGCATTATAGGATTATACCGCTTACCGATATTGTTGTGCTTGAGCTGATGATGGTTGTGATAGTTTATTGTTGTCTGTGAAACCCCTGGACTACACTTAACACACACAAATATGGATTTCACGGGAAATCGGTTAACTCACAAATATTTTGAATTTAAATATTATTTTGTTTAAAAGTTGAATTTTGAGAAGTGAAATCGCGTTGATTATGAAAACTTTTGAAATTGAAATTTAGTTGAATATAATATCTCTTTTTTAAGTTTTGAAATTATTTTGGAAATTGTGGTTTGAAAGGGTTATACAAGTTATACAATATATATATATATATATATATATATATATGGATTTTAAACTATTTTGAAGTATGTTGAATAAATTATTTTGGAAATTTAAATTTAATCAAATAAAACTTGCCGAGAATACGACAGTTCGTCGATTTTCCAATGAATACTTTGAAAAAAGCTTTTACTTGAGCAAATTTAATTGATTTTTCCCAAAATGAAAAGCATTTGTTTTCAAACGATAATGGCTTTCATATAACGAAAGAACTTCCAGTTTTTGTTGAAAAGATTTCAAGTTTGAAATGGAAATTGTTTTGAAAGCTATCTTTGTTAAAGATTTGGTGAAATTTGTTTCAAATCGAAAAGGATCTTAAAGGTATATTTTCTTTGTGCGTCGGACACATATTTTTTGTTCCAGGAGGAAAAATGAATCTTTTGTTTAAAAGGTTAAAATTGGAAATTTGTTTAAACCATTCAAAAGGAAAGGTTTTGCGCTAAAGGTTGTGACTTGAGCAAGATCCTAATATATCCGTATGCTTTTTAAAATAAGTGCACATTATTCGGTTTAGCCGGGAGTGGACTTTATGTCATAAAACCCATTTCGAATAGTGATACGACGAAATGGATATCATTTGAAGACGGTAGCGAAGACCGGATATTTTCGAAAACGAAAGGATAACCTATCGAATGTCTCTGCACTGAGTTGCTCCGGTATAGAGATCTTCATATGTGATAGGGAGGCCGATTGGGGTAGTGAATAACCGGATTTGCAAGGGCTTCTTTTGAAGTGCCTTCGGTTCCATTCAGACCCAAGATGGACTTGTATGGATGTATATCTGACGTTACACTTTGAGATATAAAGCCAGTTTCTATCAAACACATTTCTGTTTGGTGGCGGAGAATTTATTCTCTTAGCTTAACACTCTTCTTTGAGACTACGAGTTCGAAGGTTATGTATTTGATGGTTACTAGCGATATATTCCCAATTTGGTAATGTGGCATGCTAAGTGAACTGATCATTTGTCGACCGAAGCATGGCTTTTGTGAAAAGCGTAGCTTTGTGGACGAGACTTCGTCGAACCTCACAACCCGAAAATGGTCGAAACATGAAGGATGCGGCAAGGTTATGAGGGTCGTGCCCTTTAGGGTATGTGCATTTCCTTCTGGATAAAAAGTGATATCATGGTATGGAGCCCAGATATTTGACTTATGTGGTTGTTGGAATTTGTTGGCGTAGTGGTACCTCAGATAAAGGTCGGTGACGACCAGAGGATGGCATACTCATGTCAGTAGTTACCTAGTTACAAAGGTAACCCAGTCTTGTGTTGGGAAAGAGCCGGTTAGGTTATCGGAATGTGCCTCCAGAGGCGTACCCATTCGGTGAAGGAAGTTCCTTAACTTGGCCATTTGATAGAAATCCAAACAAAATAATGAGAGCCCTTTACGATTACAATTGTATAACCTGCCATCTCAGGTAGTAGCTAAAGCAGGCATAATATGATGGTCCTATGATGGCTAAGATTAATATTATACTTTCGGAAGGTTTTCTGCACTATGCACTAATAATAGCATCAAAAGGATTTTTGCGTATCAAGCATGTTTGACTATCATAAGGAGAAATCTCCCCTAAGTGTGCGATTGTATTGTGTGTGTGCCGGGAAGCCTTATGGTAGTTTCATTTTCCAAAAAGCATTGCGGATTTCTTTCTATTTCATTTTGTTTGTTTTTATTCAAGATAAACTATTTTTGTTTGCTCACACCAGTCCCATGACTGACCTGGAGTTTATTGTTTCCTTTCTAAACTCTGGGTGCCTACGATTTTCCACATGGGCAGCTTAGAGTCAGATTATCAGATTGTCAGCTAGTAGGTGTAGCTTTCGGCAATCTTTGAACTTTGTGGTTTCGGGATCGCATTTGTTTCACTTCAACGTTCGTGTGCCAAGTTTGCTTAACATTAGCATGATGGTGGTTATCGCTTCGGGTTTGCGACTTTGGAGTTCTGGCATTGAAGTTGTTGTTTTTCGTTGCTGCTGCTGTTGCTGTCTTATTATTTTCGCTGTTGTATCAATCTCTGATAATGTTGATAATTTCATTTGTATCATTGTTGTATCAAATGTTGTGTATCAATAACGTTATTCATTTTTTTTCCGCTGTGTTGTATCATTTAATGTTGTTATAAGCTCCGGTGAACCAGACTCAGCGTTTGAATCTGCGGCATTCGAATACGGGTGATGTATTTGGGTGTGGATCTTCGAAAATCGAGACAAGGTCATTAAATTTGGTATCAGATCTAAAGGTTGAGTAAGAACTTTAGCTTAGAGTAACACATTAGGTGACTTATTAGAGATAGGGTTACAAATACCCTAGAATGAGTATCCCTAAGATATCCATCTGCATGCATCAATAAATTCTTTTAGTATTCACTGATAGCAAGTATGAGTACAAGATGAGGACGAGGTAGGGGGCAGGGAAGTACCACTACAAATGGTCAATACCCTGTAACAACAAGGAATAATCTTTTTCCATCAATCTTCTTTGATCTTCATCCAATTTCAATACTTTGATGACTTCGTGGCAACTATAGGAAGAAGCTTTGGTGTGATGATGGTCCTGCGAATGTAACGACTCAGAATTTCGATCCTGAAAATTCCAGATAGTTAGGAAAAGAAGAAAAGAGATAGAAGATGAAACAGAAATGAAACACACAATCTCACATTCGCAGCGGATCGAAATATAAAATAAAGTAAAATAACAGTTATACAAGGAAAAGCTGTGTCAGTTAATTTACACTAATATATCAGAGTTACAATATTTCACAATCACTGGACAGTTAAAATAACTTGTCCCAGATAAATAACAATATATCACAGCGGAATACACTCCATACGTTCCTGCCATCCAGCTCGCCTCCTGAGCTCCATAACGTCCTAACCTGTAATACTCGGTCTGACCCGAGCATCACATCAAAGTAACACCCGAGTCAGGCTGGAAACCAGCGTGAGTAAACCCATCTAACAAGAAATACCGATGCATAAAACTATTTAAAACCCAGGTAACTCGTACCTCTACAAGTTCTTAACCTGTTACGTACAACACTTATATCACACAACAATATCTATGTATCTTTACATAGTTTAAATGGTCCAATTACTTAAATCATTCCATTTCAGCCTATTGATTTCATATATCAAATCTATAAGGAATTTATAGAAGATCACAAATCGAAGTGGTTTCAGTTATTTGCTAATACTCGACCCCAGTCTCTTCAAATCCAATGTCATCTTAACCTAAGTTATTCAAGAAAAAAAATTCAATTCTAAAATGCAGGATGTCACTTTTACACAGCAGTTCATCATTGATAGATAACCACAATATCACTGTTCAATTCCAACATTCCATATCAGAAATATTAATTAATCATTCATAAGTAAAATTAATTAATCACACTATTTCTAATTAATTTAAATAAACTAAATTTCTTTAAACATTTTAATCCTGCTTACTTAACGTTAATTAATTATAAACCATTAATTAATCATCTCTTAATTATCCTCTTTAATTACATTAAGTAATAACGTTTAATTAATTACACAAATTAATTAACCTTTGCCTATTCACATTAATTATATTTATCCTTAATTAATCAATCCTTTATTTAATTACACTAAGTAATTAATCCTTAATTACTTCCATTATGTAATTTCACTTTAATTACTTCCATCAAGTAATTATCCCATTAGTTAATTACCCTCAATTAATTAACCTTTAAATTACTAATTAATTTAACCTTTAATTATAAATTAAATTGACTAATCCTTAACAAATTAATTCTTTAAATTACTTACATTAAGTAATTATCATTTATTAAATCACATTAAGTAATTGCGCATTAATTACTCACCTTAATTATTGACATATAATAATTATCATTAATTAATTACATTAAGTAATTAACCTTTAATAAATTTATCATCTATTAATTAATTGCCGTAATTGATCACATTAATAAATCAATCCTTAAATTTGATTTCGCAAACTAATTAACTAATTATCTTAAAAATTAAATTAATTAGTTATTCTCTTAACTGATTACATTAAATCAATTTACCAACCTTATTAAATAATTAATATTTATCCAATTACATCGTTTAAATCATCTTTAAAAAAACATATAGGAATTAACCTACTATATAATCACTTACACAACAATTTCAAAGCATATGAAATTTTGAAAACTTGTTTTAAACTGCTAATGCTTTGTTTTAGGTCTTGGTTTATATTTTCCTTTGCAACTTCACATTTTTGATAAACCTTCATAACTTGATTGACTAACAAAAAACTACCCGAGACAACACCAATTTTTCTGAGTCCTGCCTATACTTTACCCGAACCAAACACCGTGCTTCTCTTCTTCCTTCCTATCTTGTACACTTCTAATTATTCACGTTCAAACCCGTGACGAACTCTCAATGAAACCCGAGACAAAAACTCACCCCTTCCGACCCTTCAACCAAATCCTACCTCATATATCAAAGCACAGAGGCTCGTGCACCGTGCACATGTACAGGATAATGGAGCCTCTCCGGCCATCCCTGATGGCACCATTAAGTCGCCATCGCCTCGCTCGTACTTCCCAACCACCCAAGATTTATTTCCACCTCCAAATCAAAAATGAGGAGAACGAAACCCAGCAAAGAAAAGGAATCACCCAAAACCAACAGCAACGCCATCACAGACCATCGGTGGTCATGATACTCCGGACAAAACATCGTCACGACCTACTCCACTCATCCCCACACTCGCGAACTCCTCCGATTACCCTCGACCACGAAACTTGATTCGATGAAACGCTGCTCGAAACAGGCAATTAACCCTAAATCACCGTCGCCTGCCAACCACGGTGATCAGAAAATTCACTCTGCACTTTTCTTGCCACCAGCCTTCCACGAGCTACCTCCCGCATGAAACTCGATCACCCTAAAACCTCCAGTTGCTAGAATTTGATCGAAACACAATTTGCGTTCAACCCAAAAATTCTCGTTAACCACAGACTAAAAAATCTTTAAATCTACATTAAAATTCATGGTCTTCATATTCGTATATGACTCCATATGTGAAACTGGAAATTATCATAGTTGGTTTACCTGATATCCTACCATTTGCACTGTGATTCCAATTTCCCAAAAAACTATTTATTATTTACCCACAAAAATACTTTTAAAAATGGTGTTTAGTTAATACAAACTTTTTTCCTCTTAAGATCATAACTTAAAAGAGATTAACTAATGAGTATTAGATTTTTGAACAAAAGAAGAACAGAGGTTTGCATATATTCATACAGACATGCATAAAGTATTTCCATCCATATGTACCAGATAACACATTTATACATTCATGCAACGCAATTTTTCAACATCACTACAAATATTCCTCACATTCATCAAAGTATAGCATAGATTCAACTTTAAAAGGACTAGTTTACTCACCTTATATGTTGAACAGAGGAAACCAGATTTGAAATTTTGAAACTGTACTTGATTTGAACTTGGTTGATGATTTGAGTTTTGAAATTCTTGTGTTTGATCCTTGAATTTTACTTTACTTGCTCAGTTGAAATTGTTGTTTAGTTGAAACTTGAAATTGGAACTGTTGTTTTGATCTTCTTCTTCGGTTTACCTGTACACAGATTTTCCTCAAAACAATTCATATATTTTAGAAACAAAACAATGCTTACCACTTGTTACTTCAATCTGGATTAAGCTTACAAATGTTAATACATGTTTTTTTAATTATTTTACAAATGTCAAATGTAATATTTAAATTTCGTTCTTATGTTTTCATTATTAACATATATTTTATGAATTATGTTTATATATACATGTACATAAATTATACTTAGTTCATGAGATATTTTAAAAGTAAGAATATTTTAAACCTTTTATCAAATTTTATTTCAAACTCAAGTTATTATACTTCCATATATGCTACTTCTCATGGTTTATATATATATACAAATTATACTTAAAATTTTCAATATTATAAAGTTTTGCATATATCTATTAATATAGATTCATTAGTTTCATAATAAGGTTTATCATTTCAATTCAACACTCATTATAATTCCATATCCATTTAATACACATCCAGATTTTTTTTAGTTATCTAAAATTTATTTATCTAACTAAATGAATTTAGTATCTCAAAGGTGAAAGCCATTTAAAATATCCAATAACCAAATGTCCAAAATCTGGGTTATCACATTCCTCCCCACTTTGAATCTTTTCGTCCTCGAAAAGGAACGAAGCCAGAATTTTATTAAATGATTATTATCAGTTAAATTTACTCTTTAAACATTTGACTGAAAACTCTTTAACTAAGAATTTTTAAAAACGCTTTAAAATATGTATAAAATTGCCAAAATAGCTTTATAAAATTACTTTTTATAACTCGATGTCTCAACAAGTCCATCCTTGTTCTTACAGAATTTCGGTCATACGTTGATCAGTCATAGGACTAAAAATCTATAAGTACTTGGTAAAACCATTTCAACACCCAGTGAAAATACTTGGAAAATAATTTTATTGAAAATATAGAAAAAAAATTTGAAAATAAAGGAAACATTTTTTGGTGAGAACGCTCTGGAAATCATCATCTCATCCATGGTTGCAGTTAACCCGATGGTAAAGTTGCTATCCCGGCAAAATCCATGGATAAATGTAGGCACTCCGCGCCCCTCGATTACACCACGGAACCCGCTACAGATCGCAGCTACATCTGGGTTTACGTTGCTATCACAGCTAAAACCCATATAACCGTAAACATCAGCGCCCTCGAATTCCGCTGCCAAAAAATGAAACTTCTCCACTCCACTTGACCATAGATCGCAGTCTATGGATATTACGTTGCCTTCATGGCAAAATCAAGCGTAGACCGTTGACACTCACCTCCACACGATTTTCGCTATGGTCCACAGTAGATCATAGCAACACCTAGTTACACTATTGTCACAGCATAACCCAAATGCCTCTGTACGCATCAGTGCCCTCGACTTTCTCAACCAATAATCCTCAAGAACTTCAGCTTGTCCGGACTTCCTCATAGGATCCACTTTAGAGTCTCCCTCTTGGAGTTCAAGGCAGTACCAATCCATGGTACTCCTAAGAAGTTCATTTCAAGGGAGCGCCTTTTTCCCCAGAGCCATTTCCAAACACTTTATACTATACACATATAGTAAATCTTTTTTTTCTCAAAATTGATTATTCCAAAATCGATAATTCTCAAACTAGGCTTTCAGAATTCCAAAATTGATTTTACTCAAAAATCAGAAGCCTTTCCAAAATCTATAGGTTCCAAAACTTTTTTCCAAAATCATTCTTATAAGATCCTTCATATATACATATATATATATATATATATATATACTTTGAAAATCTTTGGATCACTTCATATTTGTATAAATTCCCTTTTTATACTTCAAATACTTTTCAAAACCCTTTCCTTCTGGCAAAAGATTCAACGAGGGGAGATTTATCTTATATAACAAACATATATAACTTTGTTTATTCCAAATCAATATTCAAATTTGACTACTCTATAAAGTCACTTACCATATTACTTACTTCCAAAAAGTAAATTTCTATTATAAAAATATCCAATTTCTGTAACAACCCAGTATTTTGTGATTATTTTAATTATTTAAACTGAAACTCCTGATTTAAGAAAAAAACTTTATTATATTTATTAAAAATGAATAAATTTTTATTTTTTTAAGAATATATTTTGATTTTTGTGTGAATTATAATTTCAAACCTGAATAAATAGGATATTTTCAGAAAATGTGGATTTTGGTCAAATTGGTCAAACTTTGACTTTTAAATTTAAAATTTAAAATTTTGAATTTTTGATTTTTATCTTTTATTATGAAAACATATTTAATTTCAAGAATATTGCTTTTCGTTCCGTTGACATCCGATTTATATTGTTAAAGTTATGCTTTTTACAATATTGAATGTAAATTGATTTATTTAGTAAAATTGTCTATTTTAATTTATATAAATAATATTTTTATTTGTCAAATTATTTTCTAAAATGTGTTATATGACATGTTAGGTATATATTTTATTTTAAAACATTTTTAATGTGATGTTATAATTTTTCCAGAGCTTAGTGCATTTATTTTCTATTTTTAAAGCCTAGTTTCCATTTTTCTGCTATTTTCTTCATTTAAATTATATTTAATTAAAATTTATTTATTTATTTTTATGCATGTATTTTATTTTTGTGTTCTTATCTTTATTTCTAAATATTTTCAAATACATAAATTTTTTCCAAAGTTCATTGCATTCATTTTCGAATTTTCTAGCCTAGTTTGCAAATTTTTGCTATTTTTCTTAATTTAATTATATATAATTAATATTTATTTATTTATTTATTTATTTTTGTTCATTTACTAAATTTTCATGTTTTTATCGGAATATATATATATATTTTTCAGTTATTTAAAATTCCAAAAGAATATGGTGGAAATTTGAAGGCTTTTGTGACCTTTGATTTGCTTAAGCCTTTTGTATGCCACCTTTTCATTTTCTAAACACCACACGCATTGAAGAGGCATACTTTATCGTTTTTTTTCAGCCGACTTCTATTCATTTTTCATGTGATTTTCTTTCTCAAACTTCGAAAAAAGTTCGGCCTCTCCTTTGTGAAAAGTTTTGGTAAATTTTCTTTTTTCACTTTTCATTGTTTTTGACTTGAATTTGCACTTGCTCTCTTCATCTTTAGGTTCGGCCTCACCACTCCAGCCACCTTGCCGCCTTCACCACCACCTCCTTCTCACTGACCATCCCATGCCAAGCCACCCTAGTTGGATGATCCATCACAAAAATGCACCAAACTTCACCTAAATGTCTATAGCCGAGCACACCCATGCACCACCACCTCAAACTCCACCTTGGTCGCCACTTGCACCACCATCTCCAGCCCCTACCTGACTTGACACCATTGACACATCATCCCCTAGTCCACACTGGACATAGCCGTGCCCATATAGCCTTGGGTTGTGACCCATTGTTGCCTTGAACCTAGGTTTTGTTGCATTGGCTTGTAGTTTCATGCATCACCACCTTTGCACCATCATCTTCCCATGTTTAGTCGACCCCATGAACCCAAAAACCAGATCCTAACCCATGTTTAGCCGTTTGTTTCTGACCCTAGGCTGTAGCACTAGTTGTTGGAAGCAAGTGCAAAAGATTTTAGCTTTGTTTTGTGCATTCATTTCTAGCTTTGTTTAATTGAATTTGGGTTGAAACTTATGTAGATTGTTTTGTTTGTTTGAATGTATTCAAGGTGATTAATATTTGGCTCTCCCAATCTCAAATCTTTGTCGTGTTATCGTGCATTTGAAGATCTCATTTTGTGCAATCGATTGTTGTCTCCAGCTTATACTAGTGAGTTCTTCTCACCAGACAGTTTTATACTTATATAACTAGTAAATCGATCACATTTGAATCTGTAAAATGCATCTCCATGTTATATCTGCTATGTTATGATCATATGATATTCACCCATGCTTATTTACCTGTTATATCATATATTACTATTATTTTATGCTGTTCTGTTATTTATATCATTTTATCACACTGCAAGTTCCCTTTAGATTAGAATCACCATGGATCAAAATGATACATACCGAACGGACTTTAAAATAGGTAAAATCGTTATGGGCTGAAATGATAGGCCTGAGCGATTTTCAATCATTTCATTTTATTTGGGACTACGGGTTTGAAATGATAAAACACAGGCTTTCTTTGTAAATTACGGGTTCAAATGATATATTACTCGTATCACTTTACCTAGTGTAGAAAATGATATATAGACCCATGGTTAAAATGTATTTTCTAAAACTTTTAAAATATTTTAGAAATGTAAAAATCATAAAATTTTGATTTAGTAATTAAAAATGATTTTTGTAAAGTATTTTGTTTTTTCTGAGAATTTATAAGTGAAATAAATTAATGATAAAGTGGAAATTTGAAATATAAGTTATTTTGGAAATTTGATTTAATTATGAATGGAATTTAAAATTAAATATGAAAATATGATAAATTTATGATATTTTGAATTAAATGAATTTAAAATGATTTTGTAATATATTAATGGATTTTGAATAAGTTAAAAATGTGAAATAAATGAATATTGAGTTGAATTTTGAAATATAACTTAAGTTGGAAAATTTGAATTTTGTTTAAAGTGAATTTTGAAGTTAAGTAAATAAAATGAAATATATGTTATATTTTGAAATTTATACTTAAATGTTAAGTTAAATTTAATTATATGAATTGAAATTTAATGTTGGAATTTAATAAGTGTTTTGTTATTAAATATTGATTTTTGAATGGAAATTTAACTTTATAAAACCATGAATTTAAGGAAAATTAAATGATGGTTATAAAAGTGAAAAATATATGATTTTATAAGTTTAAAATGGTTTAAATAAAAATTTAATGGTTTGTGAAAGTATAGTGAATATTTGGAATTTAATTAACAGCATTTTGAAATGCTATTATTTCTATAGTAAAGGATATTACAGCATTTGTAAATGCTGTAGTTAATATAAATGAACTAAAGGGCTAAATTGAATAAAGGCTATTATAACACTTTGTAAGTGCTATAATTGTTGAATTTAGCTAAGGTTTTATTTGGCTTAAAGGAATCTTATTTCAGCATTTTGAATGTTGTCCTTTGTTAAATTGAATTGTTTTAAAGTAACTTTCCGTAGCAATTTCTAGATGCTGCGAAAGGTTAATTTTCATTGTTTTATTAAGTTTAAATGAATAAATGAACTTTGAAAGATTTAGATTTTGGAAATTTAATAATTTAATTATTAAATATAATAACTTCATTTTTATGATTTAAAATGAAGTAATTTGTTTTGAAATATAAACTATTTTGAAATATGTGTTGAAATGGTATTTTAAATAAATGAATGTGGTTTGGAAGATACGATATTTTGATATTTTGATATGGATTTTTGAACGATATTGAATTTTGAAATGATATTTAATTTTGAGTATAAAATACCATTTTGAAATTTTAACCACGGGATGTATTTAATTTATAGTTTAACCGATTCTTAAAGGATGGGCGATCTCAAGCATCCTTTAAGTTATTGTGCATTTCTACTACAGTTCACTTGAGTTGGTTTACATTAAATAAGTATATATGTCCTGACTCGAGTGTTTTTTGTTTTACTTTACGCTCGGGTCAACATGAGTATTTACAGCTTAGCTTTGGATTTCTTTCCTGGAGGTAGGAATCGCTGGAGATTCTGCTTGTCTAATATCTATTCCCTTTCAGTTTCAGTTTTTCTATTTCAGTTCTTGTATTTACAGACTGCTATGTATTTGAGATTCTATTGTATATTTTTTTCAGACTGATATTATGTATTTGTTTGAGAGTTTGTTATAGTAGCTTCATGAACTACTATGGTATTTCAATTTCTGCTGTGAGTTATTCTGGTATTTCTGTGTCTGTGATTCTGTGATTGTATTTCATTTGCTACAAATTTATTTACAACGCAGTATTTTAAGAATTCAAGTCTGGCATGTGTGGATGCAAATGGCTGAAAATATTTGGTCGTTATAGTTGGTATCAGAGCTTTGGTTTTAGGCAAACCATAGCCTACGGAGCAAAAACTCATTAGAGATAGGGTAGAAGTACTCTAGAATGAGTGATATCAATCTCAGAATCTTTTCCTTGTGAGGGAGCGTATTTTCAAAGTATAAAATAATTTCCAAATGATTTTTTTAAAGGATTTTTCAAAGATTATTTTGGTATAAAATTTTCTTATTTTGAAACCAAGATTTTCTAAACTTCATTCCTTCTTTAGCCACCTTGTTAGAAATCTCTTGGTTAGGATTCTTATCGATTAGGATTCCTTGAACTTTGGAACGCTCACACTTGTTCTGAAATCCAGTCTTATTTTTCCTATTTTATCCTTTTGATTTTGGAGCATTCTGTAACCCCACTTTGGAATGACCTCTATAAAGATCAGTGATCCCGTAAATCTTTGAATGATTTGTAAGGGGTGAAACTCCTTTACAATTGGCATTGATTCACCGAAGATTTCGGTATCCTCAGATTTCGATGCTATTTATCTTCTGCTCTATCTGGATTCTATCTCTGGCGATCGAATGTCGATTTGCCTTAGATTTTCGAATTGATTATATTCATGAAATCACGGCTGACCGATTAAGGTCGCCCGCGATTTGTATGGGCTTATCCATCTTCTATTTGGTAATAAAATTTAATTATCTTCATTCGAGATTATCTTCGAATCAGAATTCTATTTTATTAGAGTTCCTCTAAATTCGAATCTCCATATAGTTTGAAATCTAACCTTGAATCACTCTTTGGAAATTTGTGTTTGATTGTATTTTGAATTTGTGCATACATCGAAATTATTATTTTGATAAGGATGATCCTATTTTGTATGTAAAAGTGAAATATTTTCAATAAGGATTTTATGTCTTTTGAAAACAAGAATTTGAAGTTTTGAAATGATTTGAAAATTTATAAGATTTTTTTTTGGCAAAGCCAGCGGGGTTGACTGGCCCCCTACCAGTTTTATTGCAACACAATAAAAAGATTCAAATACATAAAATACAACAAATCAGAGAGCCCACTTGGAGATCATGTTAGCAGGGAATTGGCATTCAGACCTTCTCATTTGCATGTAAGTCCTAGCCCTAACTTCAGACCAGAGAGCAGTAATACACTTTCTGTTATTGTCAAAAACAATTGTGTTTCTTTCATTCCATATCACGTCCATGTAAATTTTAATACAAATCACCAATTCTCGTGATTTGAAGGTCTTCCACCGTGTAGCCTTGTAAATAATATTCCAGTTAATAGTTGAGCTAGCAGAGGCAACAGAGCAAAGTAATTTACTTGCAATTCGATCAACCAGATCATGCAGAGCTGGGCAATCAAAGAACAGATGCTCACATGTTTCAACATGTTGTTCACAAAAAACACACTCAGGGCAACAACACATCCCATAACTGTTTAACACACTTCTAGTCAGGAGAGCATTGCTAACAACCTTCCACAACATAAGGTTCTCTCTCGGTGCAGTATCAGAATTCCATAAAATAGTGTACCACTTGGCAGCTGGCAAGACCGTGTTAATAAGAAGGTGGTTATAAACCAGTTTAACACTATGTGTTTTGTTGTTCCATGTCACAGTAGTAGTATGAGCACTGCTGTAAGAATTGCTCTGGATTGAACTCCATAATTGCCTAACCACTTGACTACTATTGTAGGGAAGAAGAATTCTACCATCAACCAAATAATCACTAACTTTAGCTTCACAGTTTACAGTAGATTGCACAATCAAGGCATGATTAAACAGTCTTGAAAGAATCACGCCCTTACTCACCCATGGTTCATCCCAAAAACTAACAACAGTGCTAGTGTGAATATGATACTGAATCAGAGGAAGAAAGATATCCCTGAGCTTCAGAATGTTTCTCCATGTCCAACTACTGCCTTGTGGTATGTCCATCTTCCAAAACTTATCATACTTAATGTTATGAGTCCATGTCCATTTAACCCAAAGACTCTCCTTTTTATTTAGCACATCATCAAAATGTTTACTTAATGCCGCAATGTTCCAGTTTTTTGCATTTAAAACTCCAAGACCTCCCAACTTTAAAGTAGTCTCAAACTTTGAAAAAAAACACGGCATAAGTTTCTTATTGTGCATGCTACCAGTCCATAAGAATCTAGACATGACAGACCGAACAAGTTGCAGTAGCTTACCAGGTAGAATAGCTGAACGAGCCCAGTAGACAAGGAAGGGAAAACAACAGCTTTTATGAGTACTAGCCTACCACTTTGTGACATATTCTTGTTTTCCCAAGCATTCATAACACCAGTAATCTTATTGTATAGAGGGAGGAATTCAGCAATGGATATTCTTTTTGTGATTAAGGGAATACCAAGATACTTCATGTCATTGTGCATGCAAGTGAACCCACTCAATTGATACAGACTCGAAGCAAGAATATCAGAGACCCCGGCTACAAGCAAGGAAGATCTAGAGTGGTTGATGGAGAGGCCAGTCATAAGGTAAAAGTTTTGTAAGGCGTTTAAAATTCCAGTTAAGGAGGTAGCTTCAGGTTTAGTGAAAATCAATACATCATATACAAACATAATGGAAGAAACCTGCTGTTGTGAACACTTGGGGTGGTATTTAATAAGCTTCTGAGAGAATTTGTTCCTTAAGATAACATTTAAGACTTCCATAACCAATAAAAATAAATAAAAGGAGATAGGATCCCCTTGCCTTATTCCTTTTTGGCTCCCAAAGTAGCCAGCAGGCCTACCATTAACAATAACTGAGAAAGTTGGGGTGGAAATGCATGTATAGACCCAAGAAACAAAATTTTTAGGGAATCCCATCATAGGCATTATCCTTACAATAGACTCCCAGTGTATTGAATCATATGCTTTGGATATATCAATTTTGATTGCAGCAACAGGAGTGGCATTAGCCTTGCCATACCCTTTCAACAGTTCTTGGGCTAGAAGAACATTGTCAAGAATATTCGTAGTTGGGATAAAGGCTACTTGATTGTGGGACGCCAACGTAGGCAGAACACATACCATACGGGTGGCAAGAATTTTTGAGATGCATTTGTGCAAAACATTACAACACGATATAGGCCTGAATGAGGAAACTTTAGTAGGAGGAGAAACCTTAGGAATTAATGCAATGTTTGTAGAGTTGACTTCTTTAAGAAGTTTGCACTTATTAAAGAAATTGTGGATGGCTTGGCAGAATTCATTCCCAAGCACAGCCCATGTTGCAATGTAAAATGTTACATTAAGACCATCAGGGCTACCAGAGGAGCTTTGGTTCATGGAGAAAAGGGCTGACTTAATTTCTTCATTAGTAACTAGTTTAGTTAACGCATCTGATTCAGTGTGGGAAAGGCGAGGCAGTGGTAGGGAAGAGATTAAGTTAAGGTCAGGAGAGAATCCAGTTGAGTTACCAAGAATTTTAGTGAAGTATTGTACAAAAACTTTGTCCACTTCATCAGGTGTAGTGAAAATTTTACCTTGATCATCCATAATGCTGTGGATATTTTCTCTAGCATGATTGACTTTAATGGTGTCATGGAAAAACTTAGTATTCTTATCCCCTTCTTCAAACCATTTGTTGTTCAGCAGCTGCCTTTTCATACTTGCTTCCATCTATAGTGCTTTGTTCACTTCCATGAAAAGACGACTTTCATCATTAGCAGCTGCCTCATCATCTGGGTTGTCCATCATGTGTTCCTGTTTGGCCTTGTGCTTCTCAATAAGGGAAGTAGATAGAAAACTGCCTTTCCCAAAGGTGGTGGATGCCCATAACTTAAGTAATTGCTTTATGCCTTTAAGTTTCCTACAAAACTTATACATAGGGTTACCAAAACAGTTAAATGTTGTGTGAACTTGTGAAACTAAATCAAGAAACTCATAATGTTTTGCCCATGCGTTAAAAAATTTAAAACTTCTTTTGTCTCTTCTCAAATGGGGATCAAGGGAGAGAATTAAAGGGGAATGGTCTGACAGAACAGGAAAAGGAAGGTTGACAGACATGGATGGCCAATAGTTGAGGGTGGAGGTGTTACAAAATGCATGATCAATAGTTGTGTAGGTTCGTACACCACTACGACTTCGATTATTCCAAGATCATTTAGCACCAGTCTTGTTGACTAAAATAAGTTCAGAATCAGTTATTGCAAGATTAATAGGTGCAATGTCACTAGGGAGGAGAGGAGAACCACCCTTTTTATCATCAAGATTGAAGCAAGAATTAAAGTCACCAAGTACAGTCCAAGCATGTGTGTTCTGCCGAAGAGAAGGGAGTGATTTATAAAGAGAATTTCTCGAAAGGGATGTATTATCAGCATAGACAAAGGTAATATAATAGGATAATTAAGATTGAGAGAGATGGACATGGAAGTGAATAAATTGTCTTGTGGAAAGGATAGGGGTTAAGGACAAAATAGAAGGATCATATACTATAAGTATTCTACCATACGTTGCAGTATCAAGGTTGTGATGATAGGCCCAGAGTGGATTAATATATGAAGCAGCTTTTATAGATAGTGGAAGATTGAGTTTGGTTTCAAGAATACCAAAAAGACATATATCATACAATGAAATAAGGCTTTTGACTTGATCAAGTTTCAAGTTGGAATGTGCACCCCTAATATTCCAGGAAGCAACTTTTTTATTCATGGAAAAATTAGAGGGAAAGATGGATTTTGTTACCTCTCTTTGCTGAAAGAGCTCTAGTTTCAATACGATCAGGAAGCAACTTTTTTATTCATGGAAAAATTAGAGGGAAAGATGGATTTTGTCAAGTTCTAGTGGTCCAGTGGTTAAGACATAGTGGAGTTGCTACATGTGGTTGTAGTGGCACCGGTTCGAATCCCAGCAGCCATAATAATGAGACATAGTGCACGACCACTTATAAAACCGGCTAACCGAAGGCCAGGGCAAACATAGTTTCCTTGGCCCCAAAGTTTTTTTAGTCAAGTTATAGTGGTCCAGTGGTTAAGACATAGTGGAGTTGCTACATGTGGTTGTAGTGGCACCGGTTCGAATCCCAACGGCCACAATAATGAGACATAGTGCACGGCCACTTATAAAATTGGCTTAACCAAAGGCCAGGGCAAACATAGTTTCCTTGTCCCCAAAGTTTTCTTTTTTTTCACGTTTCATCAAAAATGGGGACCATTCCCCTTTCTTTTTTCATTCCCATCGACCCATCTTGTCCTTCTTCCTCTAAACAGCCCTGTCCTTCTTCCCCACCCCTTGTACCTCCTTCTACTATTCCAGTAGTGTCTACCATACCGCCTAATGTCCTTTCTACAGCCACACATCCCATAGTCACTTCCATAAATCACACGTCGCCACCACTGCCCCCTCCACCGTGTCCACCAGTTGCATGGAACTCCTTGTTTAAGGCAAAGCCAACCAATACAGGTAAATACGTTCCGTGAGAAATTCAGCTAGAGTTTAAAGGTGATGCAATTGTACCACCATCTGAAGTTGTTCAGGCTGGAAACACGATGTGGAAGGAGTATTTAGTTGGGTTCTTCCTTGATAATCCACTTCCATACTCCGCTGTTTTATTCTTTCTCAAGAGAGCATGGAAACTACAGGGAACCATCACTGTAAAATCTGATGATTTCCTCTTCTTATTCAAGTTTTCAAATGAGAATGATAAGAAAAGAATAGCAGAATCTGATCCTGTAGTCATGAAGAATAAATTATTTATAGTTAAACCATGGGATGAAAACATTGGAAATAGCTATCGTAGTATTAAATCAGTCCCTGTGTGGATTAAACTCTCTAACATACCTTTGTATGCATGGTCACCTGTGGGTATTAATTGGCTAGCTTCCAGGGTTGGTAAACTTTTATGTATGGATGCCTCCACTGAAAAATTTGAAAGGATCTCATTTGCAAAATGCATGGTGGAAGTTACCCCTCAAAAAGAACTCCCTGATTATTTTGCAGTTAAGTTACCTGATGGCACTGATCAACTTGTGAAAGTGGAGTATTTATGGAGACCTGAAATTTGCATATCATGTAAGGAGTTTGGGCATTTGGTAACTACATGCAAAAAGTGTTGAGAAATCTGATGAAAGAATTAACAATAATGGAGGCAATGATGATAATCTCACACAGCGTGAAGTAGTACAAAGCAAGGTAATAAGTGACAAAGGTTTGGAAAAAGATGGTAAAATGAAGCAGATCTGGCAAAAAGTGAATAACAACAAAGGAAAGAAAGAAAAAAAACTTAAGTGAACAAGTAAAAAATGCAACTATGAATATGTCAAGTGGTAGAGTCGGCCCATTACCTAATGTGCATAAAGAAGTAAACAAAAGTTCTGAAGAAGAAATAAGAACCCATGGTGATTGTAATTTCATATTAAAGCAAGTTGCATGCAATAATAAATTTAGTCTGCTTCAGGATGATGACAATGAACAAGGAAACATAGAACAGTTGGGGTAGGAGGAAGGGGAGGTTATGCTTGAAGTGACCTCTTATGTTACTGCTGAAACATTGTCAACGTGCATGGGAAAATCTACTGAAGTTAATACTTACGAAAACAAAGATTCAAGTCAAAATTTTGAATTATTGGAGCAACAAAATCCACATTGTGCACTATCACCTTCCAGTAACCAATTGGTTCACACCGTGTCCCCTTTTAACCCTGTGCACGTGCACACCACTGAATCTGACCATGATGAGAATTGGTGTAAGTCTTTTGAACAACAAATAAAGCAGGTCATATCCAGCATGCACCAAGTTGATGTGGGAATACACTCAGCTGATCCACCAACATATAATTTTGCCATTGAACTTCCTGGTTGGCCAACCAACATTCAAAACATTGTTCCACCTTCTGATTCACCACCTAACCCTCCCTCCACTAACCCTAACTCCACTGAATTTTATAAGAATTTGACTTATATAAAATGATTTATAATTGAAGGGTTTTGAATTTTGAATTTCGAGGAATCGAACTCCGGTGTTTTGAAATCGGTTTTAAGATTTTGGAAAATATATAATAATAATATGATTTAAAGATATTTCTTCGAATAAAAATGTTTCGAATGAATTCCAATGATTTCGAAGTAATTTCAAATAAGTTTCCTGAAAATAAAGTCCAGAACCACTTATGTCGCTAGAAAATAATTTCAGTGATGAATGCATGCATCATTGACATTGATTTTCAAGTTTCTGAGTGGGGAAGAGGCCACTCGAGTAGCTTTGCTATGCGAGTGATTTTATGAAACTAATTTTGATTTCAGATTTTGAAGTATGGTTTGATATTCGAAAGATATATGTGTGTGTGTGTGTGTGTGTGTGTGTGTATATATATTTGAAATGATTTAAAGTAAATCTGTGTTTACTCCTCGAGATTCAGAGTTGTTTTGGTATAACTATATCTATTGGAATTAATTTACTGATTTGTTAGTGATTTCCAACTGATTTGTTGGTGATTTCCAACTCTTGGATTTGAAAATATGATTTCTTCGACTATTTTGAAGGTTCGAACACTTTCAAATCAAGGTTAACTTTTCAAAGCTAAGAAATTTTGAAAGTTATATGGTATTTGATAAAGAATATAAGTTTAGTTTAGTATGATTAATGTATAATGTAATATGATTTATATAAGTTTGAAACTGTTTGTTGATTGAAATAAATAAGACTATGTTGAATTATACTGGTATGAAATATAGATTTGAAATGTTTTGAATAAAGTGTATATATATAGGATAAAAATCTTTCCAATGGTAAATTGGATTTTCCTACAGAAATAAATAGTTTAAAGGTTTTTTTTTAAAAAAAGAGATGGTTTTAAACTTTGTAACCATTTTAGATATTTTGATGATTGACATGGTTTGGAAATGATTTAATCTTTATTTTGATAAAGAATGTGAATTTGAAATGATAATTGATTTTGATAAATGAATATTTGAAGTTTATATTTGTATGAAAGGATATTTGGTTTACTTGTAATTTGGGTTTATTTAAAAATGATGGATTTATGAAATGAATATTTCAAAAACTAGGTAATAATGAAGTAAAATTTGAGATATATGAAATTATAAAATCAGTTTTGAAACATGGTATATTTAAGCTTTGAAACATATTAAAGATTGAATAGTTTATTTTATGGATCAAATCTATATTTAAAATTTGATAATATTTGAAATGGTTTTGTTGGAAAACTAAATTGAATTGAAACTGATGGTTGAATTGAATTAAAATTGGAAATTTTTAGATTTGGGTTTAATTGAATAAATTTGTGAAATGTAAAGAATTAAAGGAATGTTTTATGATTTCAAATGTATGATTCGAAAGGTTATGATTTTCAAAGTGTAATGATTTCAAGTATTTTGGTTTCAAAAGATTTATAACTTTGAAAGTATTATGATTTTTGAAAGTGAATACATGTTTGAAATGGAAATGAATTTGTTTAACATAAATTTTGTTGATTTGGAAATTTGGATTATTTTCTAAATCTATTGTTTTAAGAAACTTTGAAACTGAATATATGTAATTAGGAAGAAATGATTTGGTGAAATCATATATGATTTTGAAATTGAATTGATATTGAAAAGGAATTGAAATTGAGAACCCGGTTTTACTAAATACTGTGATTTGGGAGTTATCAAACTTATATAAAATGGATTTGTACTGGTATAAAATTGATTTGTATGAAATTGATTTGAAAACTGTGGATTCGAAAGGGTACTCATACTCAATTTGTAAATTGAAATCTTATATAATTGAAATCTATATAAGTGTGATTTGATATACTATGGATTTGGAAAATATTCAATTTGAAATGGAATCTTATATATAATGGACTTTATATAAGTATGATATTTGAAAGTGATTTTGAAAGGTACTATATGATACATATTTTCGAAGTAAAGATATGGAAAGTGTCTTCTGCTTGATATCCGTTTTGTGGCCACATTGTGGATTCATTCTATCGATATTATTCTATCTGATTTGAGTTTTTTGGATATGATACTCAAGTGTCCATCGAATTCCATGGCGATCTCCATGGTCTTATGTTAATGACTGCATAGCGTAATTCGTCTGGCTGAGATGGCCTGGGGGTACAGATGTTTCTTGGGAGATCCAGGCGTAACCATTGTGTATCCTACGATCTATATAGGTCGTAGTAGTAGTGAAATCCGCTGGCTGAGATAGCTTAAGGGTACAGATGTTTCCTGGGGGATCCAAGCCTAACCATTCTGTATCTGCGGTCTACTAGTCATCATGGCATAATTCGCAGGGCTGGGATAGCTTACGGATACAGATGTTTTCTGGAGGACCCAGGCGTAACCATTGTGTATCTGCGATCCATGGTTAGACAAATGTTTGGTTTGGTTGATTTGTTTGGATCGAACTTACCATATCTGTTGTTTTAAAAGGTTTTCCAGTATTTTCACTGGGTGTTGAAATAAGTCTACCAAGTACCTGGAGAATTCTAGCTTTGCGCCCGATCAACGCATAGCCGGAGTCTACAGGAACGAAAGTAAACTTATTAAGACATCGAGTTATAAAACTATTTTGATAAAGTATTATATAAAGGATATTTTTGATCATTTTCTTTTTCTTTCTAAATGATTTAAAAATTTTAATTTTTTTTTTACTTTGAACTATCAAATTTGAATCAGCTGACTATTCATCATATTATAAAATGTTTAAAATGTTAAATATAAAATTTTTAAATTGAAATTTATATGGTTTAAAATAATGGTTCATCTTTGTCTTCCAACCTATTTTTCCTTCTATCTATTCTGACCTTCTTCTTCTTTGAGGGTCCTTTCTACCATTATGGAAAGAGTTGGTTCTTTGGCTTATCGTTTGGATTTGCCCAAGAAGCATTCTGGAGTGCATGAAGTATTCCGCATCTCACATCTTCTCTGGTATCTTCTTGACGTATCTCTTTTGTTCAACCTTCTGCTCTTGATGGTTGGGATATTGACCCTAATCTGACTAGCGAGAGTAAGCCACTTCATACCGTCAATAGAGGTACGAAGCAGCTAAGAAGGAAATCTGTTAGTTTGATCGAAGTACGATGGGGTACTGATGATCGAGATTGTACCTGGGAAATGAAGGAGAGCATTTGTGGTTCGAATCCAAAATTGTTTTTCCAGGTACTATTTGTTGTCTATCTTGCTTTTCCTTATTTTCCTTATTCGTTCTTTTCGAGGATGAAAAAATTTGAGTGAGGGAGTGCGTAACAAACCAATATTTTATGATTATTTTAATTGTTTATTTTAATTATTTAAATTGAAACCCCTGATTTAAGAAAAAAACTTTACTATATTTATTAAAAATGAATAAATATTTATTATTTAAGGACATATTTTGATTTTTGTGTGAATTATAATTTCGAACCTAAATAAATAGGATATTTTCAGAAAATGTGGATTTTGGTCAAATTGGTCAAACTTTGACTTTTAAATTTAAAATTTAAATATTTGAATATTTGAATTTATCTTTTATTATGAAAATGAATTCAATTTCAAGAATATTGCTTTTTGTTTCGGTGAAATCCGATTTATATTGTGAAACTTATGCTTTTTACAATATTGAATGTAAATTGATTTATTTAGTGAAATTGTCCATTTTAATTTATAAAAATAATATTTTTATTTGTAAAGTTATGCTCTAATATGTTTTATATGACATATTAGGTATATGTTTTATTTTAAAACATTTTTAAAGTGATGTTATAATTATTCCAAAGCTTAGTGCATTTATTTTCTATTTTTAAAGCCTAGTTTCCATTTTTCTTCATTTAAATTATATTTAATTAAAACAGGGAATTAGGCTGAAGGAAAAACCTGAGAACACTTTTAGTCTGAAGGACAGAAGTTTTAAAATTTAGTCTGAAGGACAAAAAATGATATATTCATATAGCATTGCACATCCATAATGCTATATTCATATAGCATTACACAGCTGCTTGTTTGTGTATGCAGAAACTTATAAAATTGTGTTGTATATAGCATTATAGATGTGTAATGCTATATGAATATAGCATTATGGATGTGTAATGCTATATGAATATATCATTTTTTGTCCTTCAGGCTAAATTTTAAAACTTTTGTCCTTCAGACTAAAAGTGTTCTCAGGTTTTTCCTTCAGCCTAATTCCCTCTAATTAAAATTTATGTATTTATTTTTATGCAATTTTATTTTTGTGTTCTTATCTTTATTTATAAATATTCTCAAATACATAAATTTTTTTCCAAAGTTCATTGCATTTATTTACAAATTTTCTAGCCTAGCTTGCAATTTTTTGCTATTTTTCTTAATTTAATTATATATAATTAATATTTATTTATTTTTGTTTATTTACTAAATTTTCATGTTCTTGTCTGAATTTATTTATATTTTTCAGTTATTTAAAATTCCAAAAGGATATGGTGGAAATTTGAAGGGTTTTGTGACCTTTGATTTGCTTAAGCATTTTGCATTCCACCTTTTCATTTTCTAATCACCACATGCATTGAAGAGGCTGACTTTATCATTTCTTTCAGCCGGCTTCTATTCATTTTTCACGTGATTTTCTTTCTCAAACTCTGGAAAAAAGTTCGGCCTCTCCTTTGTGAAAACTTTTGGTAAATCTTCTTTTTCTTTTTTCACTTTTCATTGTTTTTGACTTGAATTTGCACTTGCTCTCTTCATCTTTAGGTTCGGCCTCACCACTCCAGCCACCTTGCCACCTCCACCACTACCTCCTTCTCACTAACCATCCCATGCCGAGCCACCCTAGTTTGATGATCCATCACAAAAATGCACCAAACTCCACCTAAATGTCCATAGCCGAGCACACCCATGCACCACCACCTCAAACTCCACCTTGGTCGCCACTTGCACCACCATCTCCAGCCCCTACCTGACCTGACACCACTGACACGTCATCCCCTGGTCCACACCAGACCCGGCCATGCCCATATATCCTTGGGTCGTGACCCGTTGTTGCCTTGAACCTAGGTTTTGTTGCATTGGCTTGTAGTTTCATGCATCACCACTTTTGCACCATCATCTTCCCATGTTTGGTCGACCCCATGAACCCAAAAACCAGATCCTAACCCATGTTAGCCCTGTGTTTCTGACCCTAGGCTGAAGCACAAGTTGTTGAAAGCAAGTGCAAAATATGTTACCTTTGTTTTGTGCATTCATTTCTAGCTTTGTTTAATTGAATTTGGGTTGAAACTTATGTAGATTGTTTTGTTTGTTTGAATGTATTCAAAGTGATTAATCTTTGGCTCTCCCAATCTCAAATCTTTGTCGTGTTATCGTGCCTTTGAAGACCTCAGTTTGTGGATCCGATTGTTGTCTCTAGCTTATACCAGTGAGTTATTCTCACCAGACAGTTTTATACTTATATAACTAGTAAATCGATCACATTTGAATCTGTAAAATGCATCTCCATGTTATATCTGCTATGTTATGATCATATGATGTTCACCCATGCTTATTTACATGTTATATCATATATTACTGTTATTTTATGCTGTTCTATTATTTATATCAGTTTATCACACTGCAAGTTCCCTTTAGATTAGAATCACTATGGGTTGAAATGATACATACCCGAACGGATTTAGAATAGGGAAAATCGTTATGGGCTGAAATGATAGGCCTAAAAAATTTTCAATCATTTCATTTTACTTAGGACTGCAGGTTTGAAATGATAAAACACGGGTTTTCTTTGTAAATTACGGGTTGAAATGATATATTACTCGTATCACTTTACCTAGTGTAGAAAATGATATACAGACCCATGGTTAAAATATATTTTTCTAAAATTTTAAAATATTTTAGAAATGTAAACATTATAATATTTTGATTTAAACTTAATTAAAAATGATTTTTGTAAAGTATTTTTATTTTTCTGAGAATTTATAAGTGAAATAAATTATTGATAAAGTGGAAATTTGAAATATAAGTTATTTTGGAAATTTGATTTAATTATGAATGGAATTTAAAATTAAATATGAAAATATGATAAATTTATGATATTTCAAATTAAATGAATTTAAAATGATTTTATAATATATTAATGGATTTTGAATAAGTTAAAAATGTGAAATAATGAATATTGAAACATAACTTAAATTGGAAAATTTTGAATTTTGCTTAAAAGTGAATTTTAAAGTTAAGTAAATAAAATGAAAAATAACTTATGTTTTGAAATTTAAACTTAAGCGTTAAGTTAAAATTTAATTATTTGAATTGAAATTGAATGTTGGAATTTAATAAGTGAATTATTATTAAATATTGATTTTTGAATGGAAATTTAACTTATAAAATCATGAATTTAAGGAAAATTAAATGATGGTTATAAAAGTGAAAAATATATGATTTTATAAGTTTGAAATGGTTTAAATAAAAATTTAATGGTTTTCGAAAGTATAGTGAATATTTGGAATTTAATTAACAGCATTTTGAAATCCTATTATTTCTAAAGTAAAGGATATTACAGCATTTGTAAATGTTGTAGTTAATATAAATGAACTAAAGGGCTAAATTGAATTAAAGGCTATTATAGCACTTTGTAAGTGCTATAATTATTGAATTTGACTAAGCTTTTATATGAATTAAAGCAATCTTATTACAACATTTTGAATGCTGTCCTTTGTTAAATTGAATTGTTTTAAAGTAACTTTCCATAGCAATTTCTATATACCGTGAAAGGTGAATTTTCATTGTTTTATTAAGTTTAAATGAATAAATGAACTTTGAAAGATTTAGATTTTGGAAATCTAATAGTTTAATTATTAAATATAATAACTTCATTTTTATGATTTAAAATGAAGTAATTTGTTTTGAAATATAAACTATTTTGAAATGTGTGTTGAAATGGTATTTTAAATAAATGAATGTGGTATGGAAGATATAATATTTTGATATTTTTAAATGTATTTTTGAATGATATTGAATTTTGAAATGATATTTGATTTCGAGGTATAAAATACCATTTTTAAATTTTAACCACTGGAGCTAGGAATCGGTGGAGATTCTTCTTGTCTAGTATCTGTTCCTTTCAGTTTCAGTTTTTCTATTTCAGTTCTGGTATTTATAGATGGCTATGTATTTGAGATTCTATTGTATATTTTTTTCAGACTGATAATATGTATTTGTTTGAGAGTTTGTTATAGTAGCATCATGAACTACTATAGTATTTCAATTTCCGCTGCGAGTTATTCTGGAATTTCTGTGTCTGTGATTCTGTGATTGTATTTCATTTTCTACAAATTTATTTACAACGCGGTATTTTGATCAATTCAAGTCCGGCTTGTGTGGATGCGAATGGCTGAAAATATCAGGCCGTCACAGTTTCCACTTTATTTCATTATACATTTAAAAAATATATTTTTCATTTCAAAAACCATTTTACAATTCTTATCCACTAATTTTCAATATCAATTTCATTCAAACCCGTACGATGTACACATATCATCCGTATGCTACATCAATCTGATCGCTCACTCGATCACACAATTTCACTTCCGAACTAGTATCGTCCACCTGACTCCCTAGTGCGGACACAGATCTAGTTTCTTGATCAGAAACCGTCATTCTCCTTGCATAGCCACAACTATGATAGAGAATTTCCAGAACCAATCAAAAATCCTTATCCAGGTTCGCCATCGAAAATCGAGTGAAAAATCCCAACTCAGATCGATATACTATCTCGAAATTCTATGCTCGAATCTCGATAAATCATTATGTGAATAGAATAATATATGTACACCCCACGTATTTATCTCCATTGATTATTAACTAAATCAATTCCCTTTTCTATTCATATTCATTTTGATTTCTAATCACTTATTCACAGTCGCTTCAATCCCCTTTTGGATTATTACCTCACTTCTTATCTCAAATGGTATTTAATCATAAATATTTGAACTCTATCCAGCTTAAATTTAGAAAATAGCTTGAAAAATAAAAAATAGATAAGTAGTTGAATGATAATTATTAATTTGTAAAGTAGCTGTAAAATAGTTAAGTAACTGTAAAATAGTTGAAGATTTTTTTATTTAAATAATTGCAAATTAGTTGTAGAATAGTAATTAGTTATAAAGCAGTTGAAAAATACTAATCAGTTTATAAAACAGTTGTAAACTAGTTAAGTAGTTACAAAAATAATTATAAAATAAGTGTAAGGTAGTTTGGGGTTTAAAAAGAAAGGTTGTATATAGTAAATAGCTTGGAATAATAGGTTTATATTAAAACAATTTATTTTGAAAATAGTCCAGAGCCAAAATTTTCAATTCCCAATCTCCAATTCTAATCAATTGCCATTTTCCAATTAACATTCAAAATCAATTAAAATTAAATTAACTTCCATATCCATCCCAAATTCAAATCAACTTCCCATTTGAATTTGAACTCATTCAATTTTCAATTTCATTTCAAATTAATCCAATTCAAATTTTCCATTTGAATTTTAAACTTATCCATCTTCAATCACAATTCTAATTAATTCAAACCAAATTCAATTTGAACTAATCCAATTTAAATCTCAACTTTAAACCATCTCGAATTATATAAATTCGAGTTAAATCTAAATGTTGATTTAATCCCTTAAATCAAATTAACCTTTATTTTTAAATCAACAATCTAAATCTTTAAACAATTTAATTCTGTGTCCAAATTTCACAATTCCATTTTAAATTACCTTTACTTCTTCATAAACTTATTTCTAGGTTTAAATAATAATTCAAACCATTTTTAAACAATTTTAATCTTTGAAATCCAATTTATTACCCAATTTCCACCTTGAAACCAATTAACAATTTCAGTTTGTAAGCTCAAATTAACGTCTAAAACTTAGGTTCAAAGTGATTCACTTTCCATCTAATTTCTTAAAATAAAAATTATTTAAATAATTTCAAATTTAAGATTCGTTTCCATTTCTCTAATTCAATTTTATTTCAAAAATCAAAATCTTTTAATTAACTTCAAAATAAGATTTTATTTCCACTTAATCTCAGTAATGGATATAATATAACAATCCACTTCTTAATTCATTTTAAACAACTCAATTCACAGTTTCATAAATTATTGATAATAACAGGATGATATTAGGATAAATAAACATCTTATTTATTTTAAACATCCATTACCCATTTCCAGAACCCAAACTCGTTTTGAGATTTTATATAACTCCCTTCCAAATCAACCAATTTAACTTCCCTAAGTTAAATCTCATTTTTATCTTGGAATTTCCAATTTAGGTTGTTCATTCTAAAGTAATTTAACTTCCCTTAAGTTAAATTCAATTTATTAATCCAGTCAACCTTACTCAAATTTGAATTCCCACTTAAATTTTAAATTTCTATCAATATTCTTTCTTACATGTAAGTTCAAAGGCTTATTCCGCTATGGGTCTTGACATCACACTTCAGGGAAAATCAAAACTCAACACTTCAGAGTTTATTTCAAATTATCTTTGATATCATGTATACCCTTATATAAATAAAGTTATTTCCTTCGCACACCAAGTTATAAATTTAAACCACTTTTGTTTTAATTCAAAACAATTTTTCTTTAAAATTTTCAAACAACTCTTATTTTAAATAAGATCACATTCAAAAATATTCAGAATAATATTATTTATTATTTCTTTTAACATTCTGAAAACAATTTCAATTTTTTTAAACTTAGAATTCAAAACTTCGTAATTTAAAACCCACTTCAATTTAAAAGTTATACTCGTCTTAAAAGTTTACTTTATTTTGCTTACCCATTAACAAATATTTCATTATTAAATGCAATAACCATTTATGATAATATCAAGATTATCACATTTGGATACCAATTCATTTTTATCTTATTCTTACTTCTACAAGTTCAGGATTTTGTTCCAGTTTGGATCTATTTCAAACTTATCTTTATTTAATTTCTATTTGGTTGTATTACTATTACTACTTAATTCCCATTATTTTTATTTAATTCCAATTATCAACAACCAATTTCTTAGTATAATAATTAGAAAGAAATATTGTTTTAAAATATAAACTTATATAAAAGTCATTTGTTCTTAGAACCATTTTTAAACCTTTATATTAGAAAATAACAAGTACGCTCACACACACACACACACACACACACTCAACTCATTCTGGGGTACCACTGACCCAATCCTTAATGAGTACACCCACCAGAGCCATGGTTCTCGTTTAACCTTCAGCTCTAATACCAAATGCAACGACCCGAAATGTCGATCCCGAAAATTCCAGAAAGTTTGGAAAAGAAGAAAAGAGAGAGAAGAAGAAAAAGAAATGAAACACAGAATCTCACATTCGCAGCGAATCAAAATATAATATAAAATAAAGTAATAGTTATACAAGGAAAAACTGTATTAGTTAATATACATTAATATATCAGAGTTACAACATTTCACAATCATTGGACAGTTAAAATAACTTGTCCCAGATAAATAACAATATATCATAGTGGAATACACTCCATACGTTTCTGCCATCCAGCTCGCTTCCTGAGCTCTAGAACGTCCTAACCTGGAAATCTGTATTACTCGGTGTGACCCGAGCATTACATCAAAGTAACACTCGGGTCAGGCTAGAAACTAGCGTGAGTAAACCCATCTAACAAGAAATACCAATGCATAAAACTATTTAAAACCCGGGTAACTCGTACCTCTACAAGTTCTTAACCTGTTATATCCAACACTTATATCACACAACAATATCTATGTATCTCTACATAGTTTAAATAGTCCAATTACTTAAATCATTCCATTTCAGCCTATTGATTTCACATATCAAATCTTTAAGGAATTAATAGAAGATCACAAATCGAAGTGGTTTCGGTTATTTGCTAATACTCGACCCCAGTCTCTTTGAATCCAATGTCATCTTAACCCAAGTTATTCAAGATAAAAAACAATTCAATTCTAAAATACAGGATGTCACTTTTACACAGTAGTTCATCATTGATAGATAACCACAATATCACTGTTCAATCCCAACATATCATATCATAACATTCCATATCAGAAATATCAATCAATCATTCATAAGCAAGATTAATTATTCACACTATTTCTAATTAATTTAAATAAATTAAATTGCTTTAAACACTTTTAATCCTACTTACTTAACGTAAACTAATTATAAACCATTAATTAATCATCCCTTAATTATCCTCTTTAATTACATTAAGTAATTAACATTTAATTGATTGCACAAATTAATTAACCTTCAACCATTCACATTAATTATATTTATCCTTAATTCATCAATCCTTTATTTAATTACGCTAAGTAATTAATCCTTAATTACTTCCGTCAAGTAATTTCCCTTTAAGTACTTCTGTCAAGAAATTATCCCATAGGTTAATTACCCTCAATTAATTAACCTTTAAATTATTAATTAATTTAACCTTTAATTACAAATTAAATTAATTAATCCTTAACAAATTAATTCTTTAAATTACTTACATTAAGTAATTATCATTTATTACATCACATTTAGTAATTGCCCATTAATTACTCACCTTTATTATTGACATCTAGTAATTATCATTAATTAATTAATTACATTAAGTAATTAACCTTTAATAAATTTATCATCTTTTAATTAATGGCCATAATTAATCACATTAATAAATCAATCTGTGACGACCCGGGAATTTTGAATATTTGAAATTATAATATTTAATTAATTTTAAATGTTTGAATGATAGTTTAACTTGAATTTCAAATATAATTATGAAATTGGAAATTAAATTATTGAATTTAATTTATTGAAGTTGAGTAAAAAAATGTGTATCTTCAATAATTTTAAGTTAATAAATAATATTTTCAAGGCTTAGAAAATTTATATTAATAATACTGAAGATAATGGAAGCTTCAGGATTGGATTTGGGAATGTTTTATTTAATTTTGAATTTATATCGTTTAAATCGATATTTGAAAATAGCCTTCCGAGGCATAGTCGCGGAAGTCAATGAAACAAGTTCCATTGGATCTGAAATATTATATTATTATCGGGTTTCAATTTTCGTAGTGTTTGGACTGATCATTTGGCCGTACGATAAGCAAATGTGCTGAAAATTATATCGAAATTTAATTAAATAACTGGGTTCAAAAAGCTATCTTCTCCATACGATCGAATTTGGACTCGTAACCTTTTCCATCGTGTTGGGAATAGGGGTTTAACATTATAAACGCCTGGTGGCACGCCTCGATTGGAGATCGAGTTTTTGAATTGCATTTGTCGAAACAATTTAAATTTGAATTTAAAATTATATATATATATGTATATATTTATACCCAACAGACAAATTCAACACGTTGCTTCTCTCCGCCAACACTTGGCGAATATGTTAACCGCATCTTCGTTAAATTCATTTGCTAAAAGGATTTCTCGTTCAAATAGAAAAAAAGGAAAAAGAAAATGTAACCAAGAAGTTAATAGCCGAAACAAAATCCCTCTTTATCTTCAAATTGAAATTGAATTCAAAGAAATAAAAATAATGGCCGTGCTCCTCAAATTTCTCTTCCATAATAATAATAAAAATCGAATTCAAAAATATCAAAGCGGCGGTCGAGTTCGAAGGCAAAAGTAGGGGAAGGGCATCCAATGAATCGCGACTGGGTCGCGCACGTGTTGGGGGAAAGGGGTTTCACGAGCTACCTTCCTACACAAGATCGAGACGGCTCGTTCGAGCGGCGACGTAGGCATCGCGTCGTGGGGAGCTTGCGACTTTGGCATGAGCTATCTGGCGGCGCGGCAACAAGGGCAAAATCATGGCGAACTTCGAGGAGACAGGCGCTCGCGCGGTTTGGATGAAAGCGAGACGAATTTCGATGAAGTAGCGTCGAGTTAGGGATTCAAGCAACTTCGATTTTGGGCATGCATTCACGACAATGGAGGCTTTACGATGGTGGTGAAGAAGTCAAGTAGGAGCAGAAGGTAATTGCTGATGTTTTATTAATTTATTTTACAAAAGGAATAACTGCAGTTTTATATACATACATACATACATACATACATACATACATACATACATACATACATACATACATACATACATATATATATATATATATTTCAGTTTAAAAATATATAGATAGGCATCAGATATTTAGAAAAAAATGTATGTGGAAGTTTACTCTGAAATTTTTTATGCAAAACAGAAAATATGTATAAAGATGAGACTTTGGAATATGTATATAAGGATTTAATGAAAAATTGTTTAATTAACTTATTTAATTATCATAATTACTAAAGGCTTTCAAAAGGGAATTCAATTTAAATTAAATAAATTGGTAAAAGGTAATTAGTTCAAATAAAATTTTTGGTTGAAAATTTAAATTGTTAGTTTAAATTAAATTCATTGGTTAATTAAATCTATCTAATGGCAATTAATTGTTCGATCAATTAAAATATTAATAAAACCTTATAATGTTTGTCACTAGGTCAAAATCTGTAAAGAAAACAATCTGGAATGAGAATGGATTGCACGCAAATAAAAAGTGAGATCTTCTCACTCAATCAGTTTTTTCTGATTTAATTTTAATGGTTAAATTTTAAATGTTTGATTAGTGTGCTTGGATGATTAATTTATTATTAGTTATATTAGTTTAGACCCTATGCGCCGTATAATAGCGGATGATGTTATCTTAAACCCATACATCGCGATATTCCACCTCGAAGTGGATTGGTATTATATATGTATTTGGAGTGATTGATTTCCCGCATTATATAGCGGATGAGACCCTATGCGCCGCATAATAGCGGATGATATTTTATAAATCTCATATACCGCGATATCCCACCTCGAAGTGGAATGGGTATTTAATTGTCGTGCTAACGTCTGTGGATGCAGAAAAACAGGTTGGAGGGATCCAACTAGATTCCTCAAATGATTGAATTTGTATCAATAATTTGTGTGTTGATTTTTTTTATAATATATGTGTGAATATACTGTGATTGAAATCGTTGAAGGCTATAGTTTAGCTGAATTTATTTTTGGTATCGTAGGATACTAGAAATAAATAAAAATTGATTTTTGAAATTCAAGTTGAAAGTTGTAGCAAAAATTTATTTTTGAAAATTGGATAAATTTAAAAGAAGGAATTTTAAAAAATGAATAAAGTTTTATTTTTTGAATCCTATTGCATAAATTCCAAAATATGAGAAAAAGGCTAAATAAATGGATTCCGGGTAATATTATTCAAAAGTTGAAGAAGTTATTTAAAATATGGATTTTAAATAGTTTGGTAAAGATAAAGGGAATAAATTTTAGAAATTAAATTTGGAATTCAATTTAGTGTTTGAAAAGATTTTAGAAATAAATTTTAAAATTAATTTGTTGTTTAAAAATAAACCTTTGGGAAATTGATATGATAATTGATTTGTCGATTGAAATAAAATTAGAAACCAATTTTGAATTGGACTTGGTAATTGAAATAATTTAGAAATCAATTTGAAAATTAATTTGGTGTTGAAAGTGAATATTGGGAATCGATTTAAAAATCATAAATTTGTGGATATTTAAAAATTTAAATCCACAGTGGGAATTTTATAAAAGAAAGGAAAATTTGTTTTAAAAATAAATATTGTTTCATTTTTAAAAGTTGGAAAGGAATTTAAGGATTTGGGACGTAAATTTTAAATAAATTCAGAAAAATTTATAAATTGATTTGAATGAATCATTTTAGAATGGAACATGTACTTTCTCTGAAACCCGAGAATGTTTTCAATATAGTTTATAAACATAAATTGAAGTTGTAAAGCAGGTTTTAAGGAAAGAATGTTTTGGAAAAAATTATTTACTTATGTTATTTTGAAAAATGTTTAAAATAAAAATATGTTTTAAAAACTATTATAGAAGTGGTTATTTAAAGTTTTAAATTGATATTTGTTTTAAAAATTGGATATTTAAATATTTATACTCTATCTACTAATTTTATTTTAAAATTAGTTTTGGACTTGAATTTTTATATGAGATATTAGTATAACGTTTTTCATAACTAATATTTAAGCAAATATTTTAAAATATTTTATTTTAAATGTTTCCAAGTATATTTTCGATAAGTATTTTATATTATTTCAAAATATTTGAACTTGACAGATTTTCAGTGGAAATAAATAAATATTGGAAATGTTTTCCACGTAAGGGAAAAAATGAGTTGAAATTTGTTTTCAAAGGATTGAACTGTGAAAAGCGATTTGAATTTTTTTTCAAAGGATTGAAATATGGAAATTAATTTGAAATTTGTTCAAAGTGTTGAAAAGTGAAATTATATCTTGCGAAGATATTTTGAAATAATGATTTGGGAAAAATTATTTGAAATCCAGTTACTGTTGTGAATGATGATTGATAGTTTAATAACCGACTATCAATATTGGCCTTTAAATGGCATTTGAATTTCGATGCGGCCGGGAGTCGAATTCCAAATGGATATTCGAAACCCACATCGAACCTTTGTGACTGTGATGGATCTTTTGTTTAAAAGATCAAAGTGGAAATTGTTGTGATTTGTTTGAAAACCGAATGAACACTTATTTTTAAAAATAAACGCTCATTATTCGGATTAGCCGAGAGAGGACCCTATGTCATAAAATCCATTCTGAATAATGATACGACGAAATGTGATTTCATTTGAAGATGGTGTTGAAGACCGGGTATTTTCGAAAGCGAAAGGATTACCTGTCGAATGTCTCTGCACCGAGTTGCTTCGGTATAGAGATTTTATCACCCTTTGTGATGGGGATTCCGGACTTGATTAGTCAATATCTGGATTGCAAGGGCTTCTTTGTAGTGCCTTCGCTTACGTTCAATCTCGGAACGGACTTGTATGGATGTGTGTCTGACGTTACACTTTGAGATGTAAAGCTGGTTTCTATCAAATACATTTTCTGTTGGTGGCGGAGAATTTATTCTCTTACTTAACACCCTTCTCTGAGACGTACGAGCTCAGAGGTTATGTAGTTGATTGTTACTAGTGTTATATTCCCAATTTGGTAATGTGTCATACGAAGTGCTGCTGATCATTTGTTGATCGAAGCATGGTATTTGTGAAAAGCGTAGCTTTGTGGACGAGACTTCATCAAGCCTCACACCCCGAAATGGTTGAAATAGGAAGGATGCGGCAAGGTTATAGGGGGTAGCGTCCCTTAGGGTATGTCATTTCCTTTGGGAAAAGGGTAGTACCATGGTATGGAGCCCAGATATTTTACCTATGTTGTTGCTGCAAATTTATTATACTTTGTGGTTGTTGCTTTGTGGTTGAGGATCTTTGGGTAAAGGTCACAAACGACCGAAGGATGGCATACTCGTGTCAGTAGTTACCTATTTTTGTATTGGAAACCCGGTCCTTGTGTTAACAGAGATCCAGTTAGGTTCTCGGGACGTCCCTCCAGAGGAGTACCCATGTGCCCAAGGAAGTTTTTTTGCCCGACCATTTGTTGGAAATCCAATTACCAATACGCACCTTGTACGGCTTTAGTTGTAGAACCTGCCATCTAATATGGTAGCTATAGTAGGCATACTATAATGGTACGTATGCTGGCTAAGATTAATATTATACTTGCAAATGTTTTTCCACTATGCACTAATAATAATATTAAAGGAGATTTTGCGTATTAAGCATGTTTGACTATCATAAGGAGAAATTTCCCCTAAGTGTGCGATTGCATTGTGTGTATGCCAGCAGGCCTTATGGTAGTTTCATTTTCCAAAAAGCATTATGGATTTCTTTTAAATTCCTTTGTTTTCTTTTGTAAAAGAATAACCGTTTTTAAGATCTCACACCAGTCCCATGACTAACCTGGAGTTTATTGTTCCCTTTCTAAACTCTGGATGCCCATAATTTTCCACACATGCAGCCTAGAGTCAGGTTATCATTATTCTGGAGCGAAGTCGAAAAAAAATGATGTGGAGATCTGGAGTTCGAGCTAGATGGAGAGACGTACTTTCGTATATTATTATCATTCCGCTGTGTATTCAACCTTAGGGGCAGGTTATATAACTGCCATTGTTTGTGTGTTGTTGTTGTAATACTCTGTTGTTGTAATGTGTAAACTGATATAGTGATTTTGTTTTTAAGATATTCATTTATCTATTATATTTGTTCCACTATGAAATGTGAGATTCTGTTTATTTTTTATATCCTTCTTCTATCTTCTTCTTCTTTAAACCCTAACAGTTCGGTTTTCCGGCATTCGATTGTGCGACATTTGATACAGTGGACGTGTTGATGTCGATTTTCGAAAGTCGAAGAATTGGTCGTTACATTTTGGTATCAAAGCATTTGGTTAAGCGACAACCTTGGCTCTGTTGGGTGTTACTCATTAGAGATAGAGTCAGTAGTACTCTAGAATGAGTTGAGTGTGATAATAGATATGAGCACGTATTTGTTAGTGAATATAAAATTATTTTATATTGTGATGATTGGTTTGTTGAGTGGTATATGGATTCTGGTCGGTATAGTCTGTACGACACTATCGATAGGGATCTTTAAACACTTGTACAGAACAATTCGCCATGATATTGTTTTAAATTAGGGTAAGTGAAATAATTTTACCTAAACTATTTCTGTATAGAAAAGAAATCATTTTCCGTAAATTATTATAGCATATGGTTGCTTGATTGTTAAGAGAATGGTAGTATTAAACTATTATAATTAAAGTTGAATAAGAAATTGAAATCATAATCAAAAGTTCAAAAATAAAATCCATATACAAATGAAATTTGAGAACATAAATTGTAAATGTGATTTATAATTTGAAATAGAATTCCAGAGAAATATTTAAAAGAATTTGAAAGGATTTGAAGTTTTGAGATTTGGGAAAGATTAAATTCCTTTTGGGTTTGAAAATAGTTTTCAAAGGCTTGGAAAAATGTTTTTAAAGGAATGAAAGCTCTAAACTCTTTTCAGTCGTTGGAAAATAACTTCGGTGATGACTGTAGCATCATTGGTGTTCATTTTCGAGTCTTCAAGAGAGGAATTGCTGTCAAAGTATTTTAAAATGGTTGTTATTTACAAACTGGGATGGTTTTGGAAATTCAAAAAATAATTTGAACTGATTAAAAAAAAATGGTTTTGAAATGTTGGAAAGACTCTGGAATCTGATAAAAATAGTTATGGAATAAAATTTATTAAGGTGGGAAACAAAATTGTGAATGAATAAATAAATTTGCAATTGCAATTAAATGAAAGTGAAATTGAATGTTGAAATTCATTTCGAATTTGTAAGTAAATAGAACTGGAATCGAAATTGAAATTGTTTTCTGATAAACAAAGTGAAGTATTAAACAAAAAGTAGTAAGTGAAACTAATCGATTAATGACCAAGTGGATTAGATTTAAAATGAATTGAATCTAATATTTATAGATGAAAGTAAATTGAATTCATATAGAATTGGAATCCAGTTTAAATATAAGTGGTTATAAACCAAAATAGTGAATTGAAAATAATTTGGAATGAACAAAAGAATAAAACTGGAATTGAAACTGAAAACCAATTTGAATTGTGTGAAATAAAATGAAGTTATAGAATTAATTCGAAGTGAAATAAAGATAATAAAGGTGAAAAAATGGTGTGAGATAAATTGAATTGGAATTTGTAATAGATTAGTAAATGAAACTAATTAAAAATAGAGAGATGAATCAGTTGGAATGAAAGATAATTGATAAACTTCAATATTCAGAAGGTAAATTGAATCCAAACAGAATTAGAAGTGTAAATTGAATTCAAATGAAATTGAAAATGTCAGATTGAACGAAAATGGATATATAACTTCAATAGTGAAGCAAGCATGGTATAAGAAGTAAGTATTCAAACCTTTGTAATGAAATATGCAAAATGATTTTTAAATATAGAAATTGGATATGATTGTTAAATAGCTTACAGGTGATATAAAGGAAAATGGAATTGGGATTTGATTTTCGAAGATAAATTTGAATTGTTCGAAAAAGGTATGTGTTTAGATTTCAGCATGAAATTTGATGCTTTTCTTGTCCAGCCGCTTGGCTTTCCATTTTCTTTTGAAATCCGGTGACCGTGGTGCCATTTTTGTAGTCGTACCGAGCTAGCCGCACAAAGGAGACGCTGGCGAAATTTTTTGAAAATTTAGGGAGTTAGAAATTTTTTGAAAATTTAGATAATTTAAAATTTGAATTTAAATTTAAATTTGAATTGTTAAGAAGACAATGTTGTTTGAAACTTATGGTTAAGGTTGAAAAGTTAGCTGAAGTGATAATAAATTTTATGAAAAAGATTGTTTTGAAAAGTCGAAACCATTTGGTTTTGGGAAATTAATGAATAGGTTAAGGATCATTCTTCTTAACTTGTAATTTCGGGACGAAAGTCTTTTAAGGGCAGAAGGATGCGACGACACGAGAATTTTGAATAATTGAAATTATAATATTTAATTGATTTTAAATGTTTGAATGATAGTTTAACTTGAATTTCTCATATAACTATGAAATTAGTAATTAAATTATTGAATATAATTTATTGAACTTGAGTAAAAAAAATTTGTATCTTCAATTTTAAGTTGATAAAAAAAATGAATTTTCAAGGGTTAGAGAATTTATATTGGTAATATTGAAGATAATGGAAGCTTCAGAATTGAATTTGGAAATGTTTTATTCAGCTTCGAATTTATATCGTTTAAATCGATATTTGAAATAGCCTTCCGAGGCACAGTTTCGAAAGTCGACGAAACCAGTTCCATTGGATCCGTAATATTGTATTATTATCAGATTTCAATTTTCGTAGTGTTTGGAGAGATCGTTTGGCCGTATGATAAGCAAATGCGTTGAAAATTATATCGAAATTTAATTAAATAACTGGATTCAAAAAGCTATCTTCTCCATATGATCGAATTTGGACTCGTAACCTTTTCCATCGCATTCGGAATAGGGCTTTAATATTAAAAAAGCTTGACGGCACGTCTCGATTGGAGATCGAGTTTCTGAATTGCATTGTCGAAACAATTTAAATTTGAATTTAAAATTAAATACATATATATTTATACATAGCGATAAATTTAACACGTTGCTTCTCTCTGCCAACACTTGGCGAACATGTTAACACGCGTCTTCGTTAAATTCATTTGCTAAAAGGATTTCTCGTTGGAACAGAAAAAAAAGAAAACGAAAACGAAACTCAAAAGTTAACAGCCGAAACAAAATTCCTCTTTATCTTCAAATTGAAATCGAATTCAAAGAAATTAAAATAATGGCCGCGCTCCTTAAATTTCTCTTCCATAATAAAAAAAAATCGAATTCAAAAATATCAAAGCAGCGGCCGAGTTCGAAGGAAAAAGGAGGGGAAGGGCATCGCAATAAATCGCGGCTGGGTCGTGCGCTCGTTGGGGGAAAAGGATTTCGCGAGCTACCTTTCTACACAAAATCGAAACGGCTCGTTCGAGCAACGACGTAGGCATCGCGTCGTGGGGAGCTTGCGACTTTGGCATGAGCTATCTGGCGGCACGGCAACAAGAGCAAAATCGTGGCGAACTTCGAGTAGACAGGCGCTCACGCGCGTCTGGATAAAAGCGAGACGAATTTCGATGAAGCAGCGTTGAGTTAGGGATTCAAGCAACTTCGAATTTGGGCATGCATTCACGGCAACAGAGGTTTTGCGATGGCCGTGAGGCAGTCGAGGTAGGAGCAGAAGGTAATTGCTGATGTTTTATTAATTTATTTTACAAAAGGAACAACTGCAGTTTTATATATATACATACATATATACATATATATATTTCAATTTAAAAATATATAGATAGGCAGGAGATATTTAGAAAAAAAATGTATGTAGAAGTTTGCATTGAATTTTTTTATGCAAAACAGAAAATACGTATAAAGATGAGACTTTGGAATATATATATATATATAAAGATTTGATGAAAAATGGTTTAACTAACTTATTTAATTATCTTAATTACTAAAAGGTTTTCAAAAGGGAATTCGATTTAAGTTAAATAAATTGGTAAAAGGTAATTAGTTCAAATAAAATTTTTGGTTAAAAATTTAAATTGTTAGTTTAAATTAAAATCATTGGTTAATTAATCTATTCAATGGCAATTAATTGTTCGATCAATTAAAATATTAATAAAACCTTATAATGTTTGTTACTAGGTCAAAATCTGTAAAGAAAACAATCTGAATGAGAATGGAATCTCTCTCAACAACAACAACGGAGGAGGAGGAAAAGAGAGAGATATCTCTCTCAACAACAACAACGGAATTGTGTGCTTAGATGATTAATTTATTATTAGTTATATTAGTTTAGACCCTATGCGCCGCATAATAGTGGATGATATTATATTAAACTCATATACCGCGGTATTCCACCTCGAAGTGGAATTTGTATTACATATGTATTTGGAGTGATTGATTTCCCGCATTATATAGCGGATGACACCCTATGCGTCGCATAACAGCGGATGATATTTTATAAATCCCATATACCGTGATATTCCACCTCGAAGTGGAATGAGTATTCAATTGTTGTGCTAATGTCTGTGGATGCAGGGAAACAGTTTGGAGGGATCCAAACGGATTCCTCAAATGATTGAATTTGTTTCAATAATTTGTCTGTTGATTTGTTTATAATCTATGTGTGAATATATTGTGATTGAAATCGTTAAGGGTATAGTTTAGCCGAATTTATTTTTGGTATCGTAGGATACCAGAAGTAAATAAAAATCGGACTTTTGAAATTCAAGTTAAAAAGTTATGGTAAAAATTATTTTTTGAAAATTGGATAAATTTAAAAGAAGGAATTAAAAAAAAGAATAAAGTTTAATTTTTTCTGAATCCTATTGCATAAATTCCAAAATATAAGAAAAAGGCTTAATCAATGGATTTTGGATAATATTATTCAAAAGTTGAAGATGTTATTTAAAATATGGATTTTAAATGGTTTGGTAAAGATAAAGGGAATAAATTCTAGAAATTAAATTTGGAATTCAATTTAGTGTTTGAAAAGATTTTAGAAATCAATTCGAAAATTAATCTGGTGTTTAAAAATAAACCTTCATGAAATTGATATGAAAATTGATTTATCGATTGAAATAAATTTAGAAATCAATTTGGAATTGGACTTGGTAATTGAAATAATTTAGAAATCAATTTGAAAATCGATTTGGTGTTGAAAGTTAATACTTGGGAACCGATTTAAAAATTGTAAGTTAGTGGATATTTAAAAATTTAAATCCATAATGGGAATTTTATAAAAGAAAGGGAAATTTGTTTTAAAAGTAAATATTATTTTATTTTTAAAAGTCGGAAAGGAATTTACGGATTTGGGACGTAGATTTGAAATAAATTCTGAAAAATTTATAAATTGATTTGAATGAACCATTTCAGAATGGAACGTGTACCTTCCTTGAAATCCGAGAATGTTTTCAATATAGTTTATAAATATAAATTGAAGTTGTAAAGATGGTTTTAAGGAAAGAATGTTTTGGAAAAAAATTATTTACTTAGGTTATTTTGAAAAATCTTTAAAGTAAAAATATATTTTAAAAACTATTATAGACGTGATTATTTAAAGCTTTAAATTGATATTTGTTTTAGAAATTGGATATTTAAATATTTATACTCTATCTACTAATTTTATTTAAAAATTAGTTCTGGACTTGAATTTTTTTATGAGATATTAGTATAATATTTTTCATAACTAATATTTAAGAAAATATTTTAAAATTGTTTATTTTAAATGTTTCCAAGTATATTTTCGATAAGTACTTTATATTATTTTAAAATTTTGAACTCGGCAGAGTTTCAGTGGAAATGAATAAATATTGGAAATGTTTTCCGCGTAAGGAAAAAAAATGATTTGAAATTTGTTTTCAAAGGATTGAAGTGTGAAAAGCGATTTGAAATTTGTTTTCAAAGGATTGAAATGTGGAAATTGATTTGAAATTTGTTCAAAGTGTTGAAAAGTGAAATTATATCCTACAAAGATATTTTGAAAATAATGATTTGGGGAAAATTATTTGAAATCCAATGACTGTTTTGAATGATGATTGATAGTTAAGTAACCGACTATCAATACTGGCCTTTAAATGGCATTTGAATTTTGATGCGACCGGGAGTCGAATTCAAAATGGTTATTCGATATCCACATCGAACCTTTGTGATTGTGATGGATCTTTTGTTTAAAAGATCGAAGTGGAAATTGTTGTGATTTTATTGAAAATGAATGAACACTTATTTTTAAAAATAAGCGCTCATTATTCGGATTAGTCGGGAGAGGACCCTGTGTCATAAAACCCATTCCGAATAATGATACGACGAAATGGGATTGCATTTGAAGATAGTGTTGAAGTCCGGGTATTTTCGAAAGCGAAAGGATTACATGTCAAATGTCTCTACACCGAGTTGCTTCGGTATAGAGATTTTATCACCCTTTGTGATGGGGATTCCGGACGTGATTAGTGAATATCTGGGTTGCAAGGGCTTCTTTGAAGTGCATTCGGTTCCGTTCAATCCCGGAACGGACTTGTATGGATGTGTGTTTGACGTTACACTTTGAGATGTAAAGCCGGTTTCTATCAAATATATTTCTGTTGGTGGCGGAGAATTTATTCTCTTAGCTTAACACCCTTCTCTGAGACGTACGAGCTCAAAGGTTATGCAGTTGATGGTTACTAGTGATAAATTCCCAATTTGGTAATGTGGCATGCGAAGTGCTGCTGATCATTTTTTGATCGAAGCATGGCTTTTGTGAAAAGCGTAGCTTTGTGGACGAGACTTCGTCGAGCCTCACACCCCGAAATGGTCGAAACAGGAATGATGTAGCAAGGTTATAGGAGGTAGCGCCCTTTAGGGTATATCATTTCCTTCTAGAAAAGGGTAGTATCATGGTATGGAGCCCGGATATTTTACCTATGTTGTTGCTGCAAATTTATTATACTTTGTGGTTGTTGCTTTGTGGTTGAGGATCCTCGGATAAAGGTCGCAAACGACCGAGGGATGGCATACTCGTGTCAGTAGTTACTTATTTTTGCAGAGGTAACCCGGCCTTGTGTTGGCAGAAGACCGGTTAGGTTCTTGAGGCGTCCCTCCAAAGGCGTACCCATGTGGCCCAGGAAGTTCCTTTGCCTGACCGTTTATTGGAAATCCAATTACCAATATGCGCCTTGTACGGTTTTAGTTGTATAACCTGCCATCTAATATGGTAGCTATAGTAGGCATACTATAATGGTACGTATGCTGGCTAAGATTAATATTATACTTGCAAATGTTTTTCCACTATGCACTAAAAATAATATTAAAGGAGATTTGGCCCATTAAGCAAGTTTGACTATCATAAGGAGAAATCTTCCCCAAGTGTGCGATTGCATTGTGTGTGTGCCTGGAGGCCTTATGATAGTTTCATTTTCCAAAAAGCATTGCAGATTTCTTTTAAATTCCTTTGTTTTCTTTTGTAAAAGAATAATTGTTTTCAAGGTCTCACACTAGTTCCATGACTGACCTGGAGTTTATTGTTCCCTTTCTAAACTCTGGGTGCCCACAATTTTCAACACGGGTAGCCTAGAGTCAGGTTATCATTATTCTGGAGCAAAGTCGAAAAAAATGCTCTTGAGATCTGGAGTTCGAGCTGGATGGCGAGACATACTTTCATATATTGTTATTATTCCGCTGTGTATTCAACCTTAGGGGCAGGTTATTATAACTGCCATTGTTTGTGTATTGTTGTTGTAATACTTTGATGTTGCAATGTGTAAACTGTTATAGTGATTTTGTTTTCAAGATATTCATTTATCTATTATATTTGTTCCGCTGTGAAATTTGAGGTTCTGTTTATTATTTATGTTCTTCTTCTATCTTCTTTTTCATTAAACCCTAACGGTTTGGTTTTCCGACATTCGATTGTGCGGCATTTGATATAGTGGACGTATTAATGTTGATTTTCGAAAGTCGAAGAATTAGGTCGTTACACAATCCCTTAAATTTGATTTCGCAAACTAATTAACTAATTATCTTAAAAATTAAATTAATTAGTTATTCTCTTAACCGATTACATTAAATTACCATCCTTATTAAATAATTAATATTTATTCAATTACATCATTTAAGTCATCTTTAAAAAAAATAGGAATTAACCTACTATATAATCACTTACACAACAATTTCAAAACATTTGAAATTTTGAAAACTTGTTTTAAACTACTAATGCTTTGTTTTAGGTCTTGGTTTATATTTTCCTTTGCAACTTTACATTTTTGACAAACCTTTATAACTTGATTGACTAACAACAAACACCTAAGACAACACCAGTTTTCCCGAGTCCTACCCATACTTTACCCAAACCAAACACTGAGCTTCTCTTCTTCTTTCCTATCTTGTATACTTTTAATTACTCGCGTCCAAACCCATGACCAACTCTCACTGCAACCCGAGAGACAAACTCTACCCTCCGACCCTTCAACCAGATCCTACCTCAGATATCAAAGCACAGAGGCTCGTGCACCATGCAAATGTACAAGGCGACAGAGCCTCTTCGGTCATCCCTGATGGCACCACTAAGTCACTACCGCCTCGCTCATACTTCCCGACCACCCAAGATTTGGATTCCACCTCCAAATCAAAAATAAGGAGAACGAAACCCAGCGAAAGAAAAGAAATCACCCAAAAACCAATAGCAACGCCACTACAGACCACTGGTGGTCATGCTACTCCAGACAAAACATCGTCACAACCTACTCCACCCATCCCCCCACTCGCGAACTCCTCCAATTACCCCCTGACCACGAAATTTATTTCAATTAAACACTGCTTGAAATAAGCAATTAACCCTAAATCACGGTCGCCCACCAACCATGGTGATCGGAAAATTCACTCTGCATTTTTCGCTACCCGGCCTTCCACGAGCTACCTCCAGCATAAAACTCGATCACCCTAAAACCTCCAATTCCCAGAATTTGATCGAAACACATTTTGCGTTCAACCCAAAAATTCTCGTTAACCACAGACTTAAAAATTTTGAAATCTATGTTAAAAATCATGGTTTTCATATTTGAATATGACTCCATAGGTGAAACTGGAAATTATCATAGTCGGTTTGCCTGATATCCTACCATTTGCACTGTAATTCAAATTTCCTAGAAAACTATTTATTATTTACCCATAAAAATACTTTTAAAAATGGTGTTTAGTTAACACAATCTTTTTTTCTCCTAAGATCATAACTTAAAAGAGATTAGTTAAAGAGTATTAGAGTTTTGAACGTGTTTTTGGTCTGCTAAAGAGGAACAGAGGTTTGCATGCATTCATACAGATAGGCATAAAGTATTTCCATCCATATATACTAGATAACATATTTATACATTCATGCAATGCAATTTTTCAACATCACTGCTAATATTCCTTACATTCATCAAAGTATAGAACAGATTCAACTTTAAAAGGAGTATTTTACTCACCTTATATGTTGAACAGAGGGAAACCAGATTTGAAATTTTGAAACTATACTTGATTTGAACTAGGTTGATGATCTGAGTTTTGAAATTCTTGAGTTTGATCCTTGAGTTTTACTTTACTTGCTCAGTTGAAATTGTTGTTTAGTTGAAACTTGAAATTGGAACTGTTGTTTTGATCTTCTTCTTTAGTTTTGCTTTCAAAAAGAAAAAGTTGAGGAAAAAGGAAATGTTTTACATGTACGCAACTTTTCCTCAAAACAATTCATATATTTTAGAAAGAAAACAATGCTTGCCACTTGTTACTTCAATCTATGTTAAGCTTACAAATGTTAATACATGTTTTTTTTATAATTATTTTACAAATGTCAAATGTAATGTTTAAATTTTGTTCTTATGTTTTCATTATTAACATATATTTTATGAATTTTGTTTATATATATATATACATATATATATATATATACATATATATATATATACATATATATATATATATATATTATACTTAGTTCATGAGATATTTTAAAAGAAAGAATATTTTAAACCTTTTATCAAATTTTATTTCAAACTTATGTAATTATACTTCCATATATGCTACTTCTTATGGTGTGTATATATATATATATATATACAAATTATACTTAAAATTTTCAATATTATAAAGTTTGCATATATCTATTAATATAGATTCATTAATTTCGTAATAAGGTTTATCATTTTAATTCAACACTCATTATAATTCCAAATCCATTATACACATCCAGATTTTTTTAATTATCTTAAATTTATTTATCTAACTAAATAAATTTAGTATCTCAAAGGTGAAAACCAGTTAAAATATCCAATTATCAAATGTCCAAAATCCAAGTTATCACAACGAATCTTTGTTTACATTATGAAAAGGTCCCTATTTCGTATTTTCTTCATCAGTTTCTTATCAATCTTTTTGTTTTTAACTTTAATAAATTTGAAATATTATTTGGAATGAATTGATTAACAAAATATGAGATTAAATTAGATTGTATCCATTTGGGATCCAGATACACTCTACGAATGATTAGTTATCCCTTCGGACCAACCAATGCCCCTGCATATTTCGTAAGCTGATGACCTAAGTATTTCATATAGTATCGAATGAAATTATTCTTATATTTATTGATGATATTCTGCTTTGATGAGCCAAATATAGAATGAATATTTCAGTTTGATCTAGTAATCCAATTCTCTATTTCTGATGTGTTCATCTATTCTTTGTTATCTTCCTATCTAGCAAATTTCGCGGATGAAATTTTCATAAGGGGGAATCTGTAACGATCCCGTTTTTTAGGTAAAAATTTAAATTGGTAATTAATATAAATTTTGGGTTTATTTGTGAAATAATTTGAAAATTTCCATAAATAAAATAAAATAAGTGTTTGTTTTGTATATAAATTGATTGTAAATAGAGTTTTGATTGGGAAATTGAAAAATAAATTTGTTGAAAATAAATTGAATTTAAATACGCTATATTTTAAAATTAATAAAAAAATTTATTTCTAATATTATAATGTATATATAGGTGTATATATATTGGTTGGGAAAATTAAATTTTGAATTTACTATAATGATTTCCAAAAGCTATTTAAAGAGTTAAATTCTAATATAATGTATATATGTATAAAACATAATTAAATATAATTTATATATATATATATAATATGTGTGTGTTCATTTATTTATGTGTAATTAGATTTCTAAAAATAAATTTCTTTAAAATTATTAATATTTATAAAAAGGAAATGCATTAATTTAATAGTTGAATTGTATAAATAAAAACATAAACCTATGTAAATATGAAATTAAATAAAATTTAAATAAAGGGTTTAAACATAAAATACTTACATTTAAACATTTGTAAACATTTTAACAAATATTAAAAACAAGTGTAACTCTTTCGAGTATGAATTTAACAAGTGTTAACAAAGTATAACTTGAATTTACAAGTGGCATTTAAATTTTCTTTTAAATTAAAATTTAAATAACATGTTATAGAGAAGAAAAATCAGGCTTCACCTCTTCATTTCTAAAAATCTTCTTTCATCCCTCATATCAGAACTACAAATTTGGGAAAAGAAACCAAACCAGGAAAGATTCAAAAATAGACAAACAAAAATCTGGAAAGCTTGAACCAGAGAAACCTGAACCAGTTAAACAAATTAAAGGCAATCAAAATCAAAAATAAAGCAAACCTGGAACCAAGAAGATCAACATCATCTCAAACAATTTCAACACCTCAAACAAATCAGATCAAGCTTCAGACTGAGTTAATGCTTCAAACAAATTCAAGTTGCTGTTTTAGTCTCAAATACATCAAGACCTAGATCAAAATTCAACAATCAAAGCTTCAGTTCATCATCAAAGTTCCAGATTTTCAAAATCTTTTCCAAGCTTTCTTCTCTATTTCAATATTCTGGTGTGTAAGCTTCTTGAACTTATTATTATATTTTTATGTTTAGATTATTGCTTGAAAGTATGATTTGAAAAATGGTTTGTGTGGATGTAAATATGCCTGATGTATATGCATATATGTGGATGATTGGGTGCATTTCTATATACAGGCATATATTTGCCTCTGTTCAAATTTACAAGTTTCAAAACTTATTAAAATTTCAAATTCTCTCCCTCTAGATTCTTATAGCTCATGATATTTGAACAAAATAAGTTGAATGAAGAAGACCAAAATTTTAAAAATATTTTTAAGTGTAATTTGGAGATAGTTTAACTGGAAAAAGAATATACAGTAACAACTCAATAAAATGTCAAGATTTCGACTTTCACAATTTACTGTTTCATTTGTACTACCGGATATGCTTTTGTAAACCACGAATTTTGAAAGTAAAATCATGATTTTTAAGGTTTTAAAACGAAAGAACTGGTGAGTTGAACAGAAATTGAAATCTTGGCAATTTCTGGTGATCGCGAGGTCGTGTAATCTCGAGCTTGATGTCGATTGTAGCTTGAAGACTGAAGATCATCAGAAAAATGGTGAATTAATTTTTAGATCATCAATAAGGATACTCGATGGTAAATAGGGTTTAGGGACCTAGTTTGATCGACATTTTATTTTAGGTCGCTGCGCCATCGAGGGTGAATCAGACTTAACCGCGGGTGGTGGAATCAAAGCGTGGATGCATGGCGAAGGTTTAGACCTGTGGACGTGGTCTCTAGTGGTCAGACGCGGTGGCACGAGGACTTTTCTGGTGATCAGGTTTAAGTTCCAGGCAATGCTATTTTGTTCGATTTCGATTCAGAGAATTGTCAACGGTTCTGGGTGGTTGTTTGTGTTGAAATGATCGTTGATGACTCGTTCGAGGTAGCGGCGATAATCGAAGAAGCTTCGATCATCTGTGCACGTATACGCATGCATCTGGGTGTTAGATTATTTTGTTGAAGAAGATGAAGGTTGTCTCAAAGTTATGCTCGGGAAATTTGGGTCCTGGCTCCGGTTCGTTTCTAGGGAAACTCATGTGGGTTATAACAAGATTTTTTTTAAAAATTTAACATAACAAGATTTAAAATAAAATGACTCGAGGTTCTTCTTGGGGAAATTGAGAAGTGGCTCGGGGTGATTCTCGAAGTAGTCTCGGGTCAGAAATCCAAAATAATAAGTTTTTCAAATTCAATAATTAAATTGAGTTTAAATGTTTTTTGATTAGTTTTTGTAAAATAACAAATGTTTTATTTTAATCCTGGAATTATTAAAAGGTTTGAAATAAATTTATTTTAAATTTATTAAGTAAGGTATTTTATTTTATGCCTATTATTTTAAATAAATTCTTAAGTTATTTAAATAAGATTTTTCAAGATAAATGGTTTATCCTTTGATTAATCAGCGTCTTGAGTAATTTCTTAATGTAAATAATTTAAAGAATGATGATAATTACTTAATGTAATTAATTAATGGTTGATTAATTTATGTGATTAATTGAAGGTTAATTAATCAATTGTTTTAAAGTTAATTACTTAGTTAAAAGGGTGATTAGTTAATGATAAGTAATAAAAGGGAAATTACTTAATGGAGATTTATAATTACTTAATAAAAGACTATTACTTAATGTAATTAAGGGATAATTACTTTGTGTAATTACATTTAAGGGTAATTAATTAAGATTAATTAATGTAAGTTTAAAGGTAATTAATTACTAAAAGATAATTACTTAACGAAACTAATTAAGGATAATTAATTAATTATTAAACCTTGATTAATCAAGTGATTAAAACATAATTTGTAACTAAAGATTAATTAATTAAAGAATAATTAAATAATTAAAGGTTAATTATTTAATGATTAAACGTTGATTGATTTATTAATTAAGGTTGATTAATTAATAAATAAGGTTCATTAATTTATTATTAAAGGTTAATTAATTTATGTGATTTACTAAGGGATAATAATTAATTAAGGATAATTAATTAAGATGGATAATTAAGGTTGATTAATTAATTTAATTAACTAAATAATAGCCAATGGTTTGTAATTAAATTAGTGTCAATTAACATGGATTAGTATTTTATTCATAAGTAATTAGTCTGGTTTAAATTGATTATAACCAGGTGATTAATTGATCTTACTTATGGATGTTTGGATTGTATTTAGTGCTTTGAATTGTTTGACATCTCTGATATGTAATAATCTATGATATGATTGCTTTGAATTGAGCAATGAGTTAATATTTATTTATCTGTGATGATATTACTTGTTTATCTGTAAATGAAAGATAAGCGTTATAGGATTATACCGCTTATCGATATTGTTGTGCTTGAATTGATGATGGTTGTGATATTTTATTGTTGCCTATGAAACCCCTGGACTACCCTCAGCACACACACAAATATGGATTTCACGGGAAATCGGTTATGTCACAAATATTTTGAATTTAAATATTATTTTGTTTAAAAGTTGAATTTTGAATCCAAATGGTTTGGAAGTGAAATTGAGTTGAATATGAGAATCTTTTGGAAAGGAAGTTTTGAAATTAAAATTTAGTTGAATATAACATCTCTTGTTTAAGTTTTGAAATTATTTTGGAAATTATGGTTTGAAAGGGTTATACAAGTTATACAGTATATACATATATGGATTTTAAACTATTTTGAAATATGTTGAATATATTATTTTGGAAATTTGAATTTAATTCAAATAGAACCTGCCGTTTGAAAAGCTTTAACTTGAGCAAATTTAATCGGATTTTCCTGAAATGAAAAGCATTTGTTTTCAAATGATAATGGCCTTCGTATAACGAAAGAACTTCTAGTTTTTGTTGAAAAGATATCAAGTTTGAAATGGAAGTTTTTTGAAAGCTATCTTTCTTAAAGATTTGGTGAACTTTGTTTCAAATTGAAAAGGATCTTAAAGGGTGAATCTTTTGTTTAAAAGATTAAAGGTGGAAATTTATTTAAACCATTATAAAGGAAAGGTTTTGGGCTAAAGGTTGTGATTTGACTAAGATCCCAATATATCCCTATGCTTTTTAAAATAAGCGCTTATTATTCGGTTTAGTCAGGAGAGGATTTTATGTCATAAAACCTATTCCCAATAGTGATACGACGAAATGAATAGGGTTTGAAGACGACGGTGAAGACCGGGTATTTTCGAGAACGGAAGGATAACCTGTCGAATGTCTCTGCACTGAGTTGCTCCGCTATAGAGATCTCCATATGTGATATGTAACGACCCGATATTTTCAACAATCCGCATCCGCACATGTCGGACTTGAATTGCTCAAAATACCACGTTGTAAATAAAATTTGAAAAATCTCAGAATATACAGTAAATAAATAGTCACATAATCACAGATACAGAGTAAATAATAATGCAGCGAAAGTAAAAGAGATAGTAGTTCATGAAGCAACTGTATATATATAAGATATATCAAAGTTAAACAATATACAACAGGAGAGTAACAAGACAGATCAGGTACAAGTCAGAATACATCACTGGAATCATTGGATACTGAAAGAAAAATAGATGGCTGGATCTTCAAGAAAAGCTCCAACTTCAATCTTGAATGATGAATCACTCAGTCTGACTTGAGCGTAAAGCAAAACACAAAACACTTGAGTCAGGACATAAATACTTATAAATTGTAAATCAACCCAAGTGAACGGTAATAAAAATGCATCGGTAAGTTAAAGGATCCTTGGGATCGCCCATCCTTTAAGGATCCATTAAACTATTTACTATGTAATCATATTGCACTATTATAATAATGTCTACAGTAAAATAAACTTACTTTAAAATAGCGTTAAGGGGTTACCTATATAGCCCTTAACACATAATAGTGCCAATAGTCTATACAGTGCCTGCTTATCTCCTGATCGGGAGACTATGAGAAGATACTCCATATGTACGACACAAATCAAACTCGTAGTAAGGCTCGCTATGGTATGTGTCACGGCACACAAGGCAATGCTAGGGTAGATATACCAATTACGCACACGGGCTGGCGATAATGTAGCAGCCACTACGCCAACCTCGAAACACACTCCCAATCAAAATCGGAGGATGGCCATCAAATCTACCACAAGTAAGAGTATAGTATCGCAGAAGTGTGTCCGACTAGAGGAGCTACCGCTTTTGGCCCGAGATTGCTCCTGTTTTAGCCACCTTAAGCCAACTCACGGGAGTCGAGTTCACGTTCATACCTCAATAGAATCGTCGCCACCATCCTACTTCATTATGCAATCTCCACCGCGTACACGGTTGTTAAAGTGGTTTTCGGAGTTGGCAGAGAGTATGACAACTTCCGATCCCAGTCTCTTTATCAACCAATCGTTATTATAACGCCATGGTCATTTCAAAATAGTTTATACTTCAAAAATCAAATCATTTCATTTCAAAACTACATTCCTTTCAAAATAGTTTATACTTTGAAACCAAACCAATTTTTATTTTAAAGCTGTATCCAAATAAATACGATATCATTTCCATTTCAAACATATATTCATCTTTCAAAAATCATGATACTTTCAAAATTATAACTTTTTCAAAATGAAAATACTTGAAATCATTACACTTTGAAAATCATAACATTTCGAAATCATACATTTGAAATCATGAAACATTCCTTTAATTCTTTATATTTTACAAATTTATTCAATTGAACCCAAATTTTCAAATTTCCAATTTAATTCAATTCAATCCATCAGTTTCAAATCAATTCAGTTTCCAAACAAACCATTTCAATCTTATAAATTTCACATACAGATTTGATCTACAAAATAAACTATTAAATTTTTAATAGTTTTCAAAGCCTTAATTACCATATTTCGAACTAAATTTGAAATCTCATATACATACATATACATACATACATACATACATGCATGCATACATACATACATACATACATACATACATACATACATATATATATATATCAAATTCACTTTCATATTATTTAGCTTTGAAATAATCACTTAATAAAATACAATAACATTAAAATATGCCCGAATTACAAGTAAACCAAATATCTTTTCATACCAACATAAACTTCAAATATTCATTTATCTAATAGCTCAAAATCAAATATCATTCCAAATTCACATTCTTTATCAAAATAAAGATTATGTCATTCAAAACCATTTCAAAATCATTTCCTTTCCAAATCCCTTATAAATTCATTATCCTTCTTTAATTCAAATATTCAATTTAAATATCATTTTTAAATCAAATATGTCATTCATTTATTATTTCAAATATCATTACAAAACGCATTTCAAAATTCCATTCAAAAACCATTGTTTAAATTCAAATTCAATTTAAATTCCTTAAAATTCAAATTTAAATATTGAAATATATTTAAAACTCCTGAGATTTCACAAATGATCAATTCCAAAAGTTAAATCATTTAACACTTTAAAAAAATATAACACAAATAGTGCTAAGATCTATAATATTTCAAAACATTGTCAAGTTGTAGCAACGATAGCATTTATAAAGTGCTATCATAACTTATATTTCCAAAATAGTTTAGTTCAGGAACAACAGAATGCCGTAATAGATATTTAGTTATTCCAACATAGTTAAATTCAAAACAACAACACTTAAAATGCTGTCGTAAGACCACAACATTTTTGAAAAATGCTATTAATAAAATTCCAGATTTTATTATAACTTCAAAAACATTAAAATTCAAATTTTTGCTATTAAAATTTATAAATCATATTTTTAGATTTCAAAATATCACATTTAAATAATTTTAACAAATGATTTATCACAACAATTTTTTTAAATCAAATATCAAATCAAAATCCACTGTTTTCTTAACTTACGAATTTAACAAAAACTTAACAATTTTCTTCAAATACCATTAAAAAACTTTAAATTTAATTACCATTATTTACTTACATTAAAAAAAAATAAAGTCAAAAGTTACATTTACTTCAAATTTACATACTTAAATTCACAAATTCAAAACTTAATATTTAGCTTCCTTAAAACCACAAAACATATATTTTTAAATCAAAATTTCATACTTTTAAAAATACATATCTTAAGAAAAATCCTTTAAAAATATACCACGGGGTCAGTATATAATTTTCTAACATAGGTCAAGTGATACAGATATGTATCATTTCAATCAGCAATTTAAAAAGAAAATCCAGGTTCTATCATTTCAAACCCGCAATCCCAAGTCAAATAAAAATATAATAAAAATCACTTGAGCCTATCATTTCAGCTCATAATAATTTTTCCCTATTCTAATGTCCGTTCGGATATTTAACATTTCAACCCATAGTGATTCTATTCTAACAGGGAACTTGCAGTGTGTACATATGCATAAACGATACAAACAAATATTCTAACATGTCAATGTCACAATATAATGTCATATATTGTATGTCAGGTGATAATTAACAGAGACAACATGGTAATAACATGGAATAACATATCATATAATCATCATTTACTTTCATAACATTTTCAATTACTAATCACTTGTCATCAATTTACCATTTCATAAGTAAAAATGTCAGAGTGAGAAGGACTCACCTTTATCAAAGCTAGAGACCACTACGACACACAAGAACGATTCCAAAGGCACGACAAGCACGATACAACACGAATTTTGATTTGAATGAATGGAGAGCCTTGATATCGATCTTGTAGAGAACATATAAACAAGACAATATAACACATGAATATTCAACGCGAATACAACATTGAACAAATGAAAACAAGAAGCAACGAAACAAGATAGCTCGACCTTGCTTTAACCATTCAAGTGCTCGGCCTAGGGTTCCATGTGCTCGGCTATGATGGTGCTTTGGCTCGGGTATGGCATCATGTAGACTAGGTTTAGCATCACAACACACGGCTAGCAAGGAATGTGAAGTGTAGGGGTTACAACTAGAAGAATACAAAGGGACAAGTGCAATAGGCAAGTTTTGGTGCACCATTTGGCTCGGCTATGCCATCATATTGGCTCGGCCATCAAAGGATCATGTCAGGTCAGAGCTGGAGTTGTGGCCATAGGTGGTGTACATGATGTTGGCGGCAGCTATGGTGGTGGCCGAGGCAACTATGAAGGGGTAGGGTGAAGCTATGGTCGGCTAGGCATGTTTTGGTGGAGTGTTTTATAGATTTGTGGTGCTAACATCAATTGGATTGTGAAGCCCCACCTCTGTACCCACGCTAGCCAAGAACACTACTGTGAATGCTGTCAACTAGCACGGAGAATAAGGCTGTTGAGGAGAGACCATCTGTATAATTGCTTTGTGCGAGTACCGATATGCCAGATAAAAATATAACTTTTCATCTCAAGAGGAAATCCGACATACCGACACAAACTCAAAGCTACTACACAGTGGCTATAAAGATCTTCGGAAACAAATATAGAAATAAACATAACATAAATCAGTCACAGGACAATTCATATCACAAAGGCGGAATAAGATATGAATATTACACATGAAAGTGTACATCAGAGTAGTGGTCAAACAAGATCCACAATATCCAAAAAGAATAGATACAAGTGCTAGACAAAAGAATAAGTATACATCATAGAGTCTGCATCTCAAATGTATACAACAAAAACTACTAAACTTAAGTAGTTAGCCAAAAGATCAGATGAAAGTCCGATAAGGAGTCACGCAGAAGCACCTGTAAGATCTCAGTCTGACCCGAGTATTATTTAAGAAGAAAATAATAAACGGATCAGTCTAGCTATAAATATCAGATGAAGTGATATATAATAAGAGATATGACATAAACATATAATAATCACAATGCCAAGCTGTGATAAATAAGTAATTGAAAATCAACAAGAGATTAATCAATATCACAATAATCTACTCAAGATAAAAAGGAATGTCATACTCCTAATTTCATTCACCAAGCCACAATAATTGACATATATACCAACGCCCATCGTAAAAGTTGGTGAAACATAAATTCCAGAAATCAACACATGAAATCCCGAAATCACAATAAAAAGGAACAACGACGTCGTACAGCGGGACATCCGATGAACCAAATCACAATAAAAAAAGGATGGCCAATCCCCAAAAAAACTGGACATCGACGCACCTAGAAAGACATGCCCCATGTACAGTCGAACATCGACGCACCTAGAAAGATACGCCCCATGCTCTAGCATCGACGCACCTAGAAAGATACGCCCCATGCACAAATAAACATCGATGCACCTAGAAAGATACACCCCATGTAATGTCGAACATCGACGCACCTAGAAAGATACGCCCCATGCTCTAGCATCGACGCACCTATAAAGATACGCCCCATGCACAAATAAACATCGATGCACCTAGAAAGATACACCCCATGTAATGTCGAACATCGATTCACCTAGAAAGATACACCCTATGCATAAATAAACATTGACGCACCTAGAAAGGTACGACCCATGTATAAAATGAGACGAAACTCAATAAAATGAGGAACAGTCCTCCACATAGACAAAGAGACATCGCACATTGCTAGTCTAAACCACAAAGATGATCGTCATGATCAAAGAGAAGTGTCAATTACAATAAGCTAGTAAATATATGAGCTTAGCTTCATGTCCCATAACCACTAGCTTAACTTAAATATTTACGAACAAATTATAGATCTCCACTAGAAAATTGTCACAAGAGATTCAATCGAACAAGTCCAAGAATTAACCGACGAAGTAAACGCAAGCGTTTCATACCACTTGTTTTACTAAGTCGTTTAATTAGATTTCTCATACGAGTGAGGTAAAGGTTTGTATATACTAATAGATTAGAAATCGGTTTGAGAAAACGAGCTTTGTTATAAAATAATGTTGAAATCATTTGAAGAAAGAGTTTTGATATTTACTACTAGTATAGAAAACCTTTATATTTTTAAAGTGACAAATCACAAAGAAGATTGTAGGAACAATCAATCATAAAGATTCACATTCGAAAACGTGAATAAAATCCAATGAAATCGATATAAAGTCCATCAAAGTGGATATATCTAAAATTCCCAAAGAAAAGGTCATCAAAGTCGATAATAAATGACAACAACAAAAGGGAGACCACACGAATCGATTAAAGTTGGATATTCAAACGGATTAGCAAAATAGGCTAATCTGGCAAAAATCATCAGGTCGGTTGACCGGACTCCCTGAGTCGGTCGACCGAACCAAAGGTTGGAAACCTCTCGGGACAGCAGGTCGGTCGACCGAAGCCTGTACTCGGTCGGCCAAACCTTAAAACAGAAAGTGCTTATGCACTTGGAAGCAGGTCGGTCGACCGGACCAGGGGGGTCGGTCGGCCGAGCCTGTTTCCAGCCTCATCCATGCCTATTACAAATGAGGTTCAATCTTGACCAAATTGCATTCGCACGAGCAACGGCGCTAAGGGTTTATGTCAATCGACTACCCGGCCCTATAAGCTCCTCGATGCATCACCAAAAACATGTTCAAACATCAAAGTTAGGATTTTTAATGAATTGAACTCAAAACACTAAAAATTGAAATACTCACAAAAGCAATCCAAATAAAAATCAAATGCACATGAATAAGTGTTAGGAATTCATACCTAATAATCGAAGATAAGTATAAGCATAGATGTGAGATAAAAATCTCACCTTTGAACCCAAACAATAGAAGAAGAAGCTTGAAAGAAAGGGGAGATCAACCACACTTCAATCTCAACACTAGAAGCTTGAATGTAAGCTTAAAAGAAGAACATTTCCTAAGTTAGGTTTAGGAAATTTCTGAAATCAAAGAGAGAATGAGTTGGAGAAGAAGAAGAGGAAGCTTACCAATGGGTTCACTTGAGTTTGGAGCAAGAAGATGGAGTTGCAAAGAAAGCTAGGGCTTGGAGTTTTAATTTCCACTCTCCACCTCCATTTTCAGTTTTGCTAGAGAGTTAGGAGTTGGAATGAAGTAATGAGGAGGAGAGGGGGATTGGGACTGAGTTAGTAAGTGGTTAGTTGGCTCAGCCCAAACCAAAACCCTAAGTGAAAAGTAGCAAAATTCAACTTTCTCCAAACATATCGAAGCTTGTACTCAAAAAGGTCGCAAACGGCATTTTGAACTCAATGGGGGTGGTCTCGAGTCCCAATTCGACTGTTTGCAAAAAGTAGCTTTTCGGACCAAAATCCGACTAACGATAAAAATATTTAAATATAAAATCGATAAATATGCGGGTTGTTACATGGATGGTCATGGCCTGTCTTGTTCTGAGGAGGAGGAGGTGTGTTGCCGTGGATGATGAGGTGGTGGTCGGTGGTAAAGAGGTGGAGTAGTGGCCGAGCAAAGCTAGAAGAAGCAAAGGAAAAATCATTGAAAATGAGAGGACAGAGATAAAGGAAGCCATTAAAAAAACTTACAAATATTTTTCACAAGTTAAGTAGCTATCAATTTATGAAGAGAGGAGAAGTTTCTTATGTGAAACTTAAAGAATAATACATGGCTATAGGGTAGAAAGATGTATGGCCAAAGCATGAAAAGACAAAAGAAAATGAAAAGCCAAAGGTTAAATGAGAAGTCACAAGAACTGAAAAGGTTTTGTCTCTTTGTATTTCAAATTTTCTTTTAAATCAAAATAAACAAAATAAAATTAGTAAATAAAATAAAAGACAAACAATAATAAAGTGAGAAAGAAAGTAAACAATTATTCTTAGGAGAAATAAAAGTAAATAAAGAAAATACTTTATTATATTGAAACTAGAATTAAAAATTGTAAACAAATACAATAAATATTTGAAAATTATAACTACACTTTTAAAATGTTTTAAAAATAAAATATATACATAACATGTCATGTTACACATATATACACAAATTATAACAAGATATGATAAAAAAAAATTATTTACATAAATTAAGATAAACAATTTTGTTAAATATATCAATTTACATACAATAGTGTAAAAAGCATACCTTCCACAGTATTAATCAGATTTCAACGAAACAAAAAGCAGTACACTTAAAATTTTATTTACTTTCATAATAAAAGATAAAATTTAAAATTTAAACTTTTAAATTTTTAAATTTAAAAGTCAAACTTTGACCATAGTGACCAAAATTCAGATTTTTGGAAAATATTCAATTTAGTCATGTTTGAAATTCTAATTTAGATCAAAATCAAAATTTATATTTAGAATAACAAAATTTATCCATTTTAATAAATAAAATAAAAATTTTAAATCTAGAAATTCAATTAAAATAATTAAAATATTCAATTAAAATAACCATAAAAAATAGGGTTGTTACACTCTCCCCACTCAAAACTTTTCATCCCCGAAAAGGAATGAGGTACGGGTTAACACAGAAAAAGAAAGAATGAAATAGTGTTAAGACAAGATGACAAGAAGAATGAAATTTTACCTGATAACTGTTGTTATAGGTAAGTTTAACAAGGTGAAGATGATCTTCCCAAGATCCTCCAGAATCAAGAACACAAGCATGAAAAAAAATCCTCTAGAATCTGATTCACCCTTTCCACTTGACCGACGATCTGTGGCTGGCAACCAGTGTTCAGATTCAAAAATGAGTACCAAAGATTATCGAAGATTATAGAAAGATTTCCAAATAGAATGGTATAAGCAATAGCCTCCCCATTCTGTAGCAAGATAAGGGAAATAAGGATAATCAAAAAAGAGAGCTTGAAAGACAAAATAAGATAATAAATTTGAAACCATGAAAATTTCAACTTAAATTGATAACTAACCTTACATAAGTTGAATAAATCTTAATCATCTCTAATTTCATTGTCTTATCATCCAATTATCTTAAATAAATAGTCTCTAAAATCATGGATTTGAAAAAAAGTCATTTATTATACTCAAAATTGTACTCAATAAATTCTTTATTCCTAATTATAAATTAAATTTATTCCTCTCAATATATTTTATCACCTATGTTAAACATATTTATACTTACTATAACTGTTTTAATTTATTCTTAATTCCTTTAACATCATTTTACATTGTAAATTATTCCACTACCCTTTTTCTCCATTTACCTCTGCTAATCTTTTATAACTAAAATTTAAGTGCATAGCATTTATTATAACAACTCAAATTTTATTTATAAAATCTTTTTATATTTTGTATTATCCAATTACATATTCAACATCTGTATAATTAAGGTAAGTTATATTGGAAAGAAATTGTGTATTATACAAATAAAACTTTCCAATTTAATCATTTCAAGCTTGAATATTTATCCAAATCTTGAAATTACACTTGAAATTATCTTTCAAGATAAAATTTAGGAATTAAATTTTTGATAAATTCCAAACTATTTAAGATAAATTATGCACATATACTATATATATATCCATTCAAATTTAAATCAAATATCAGCATATGTTATAAATCCAGTCTCATTTTAGGAATTCAAATCGATTAAATTCCCTAAAACAAAACAGTAGCAAGACTACAGAACGGTCTCTTCACTTCGAAACTCGAAAATGAATGTCGATGATGCCGCAGTCATCACCAAAGTTATTTCCAGCAATAAAGAGAAGAGCACTAGTTTTAAATGTTAAAATTCTTTGGAAATAAATTTCTATTCGAAAATACTTTAAATAATATGTTCTTTTAAAACTTTAAATACAAGGTTTGAAATCTATCGGAAATTAAATTCTCAAATTCTTGTTTTAAATTAATTTTAAATTTCTAATTAAATTTATGACCATGTTTATAGTTCAATTATTCCTATATGAAACAAGAGATAATGATATATAAAATCTAATATTATTTCTTAACAACCAATTCAAATAAAATCCAGAAAAATTTATAATATAATTAAAAAAATTATTTCATACTAAATTTGAAAAAAAACATATTGTATTAGTTTGCACTATTCAAGTGTTTTGGAAATCTTATCAATAGCGTTGATCAGACGAATCGATCGGAAACCTAAATCAACATCAACAACTCAAACAACACAATATATAAAACATTTTAAATATTAGTTTACAAATGCACTTCAAGAATGATTTGAAGATAAGTTGGAAACAAAGACGAGATCATTAAATAACAGAATAAGAAGATGGATAAGCTTATATAAATCGCGGGCAACCTTATCCGGGTCAACCGTGACTTAAAGTATAAGATCGATGTGGATTTCTGGGGTAAATCAACATTCGGTCTCAATAGATAAAGTTCGCAATAATAAGAGATACTAGCATCTAAACCGAGGATATAAAAATCTTTGGTGAATCGATGCTATTTTAAGGGAGTTTCACCCCTTTACAAATCAATTTGAGATTGGCGGGACCGCCGACTTACTATAAAGATCACTCGAAAAGGAGTTATGGGATACTCTAGAATCAAAAGAAGATGAATAGCGAGGGACACGAATGGATTTTGGAGCCGCAGGGAATGTTCCAAAATTCAAAGGAATTGAGTCAAAAAGGAAGAGATTCAAACTCGAATGAAATTCATTCTATAAATACATTTACCATATATACTGAGTTTTGCCTAGAGCCACTAAAGGTCTGATACCAACCGTAACGACCCGATATTTTCAACCGTTCACCTCCACACATATCGAAGTTGAATTGCTCAAAATACGCATTGTAAATAAAATTTGGCAAATCTCAGAATATACAGTAAACAAAAAGTCACATAATCATAAATACAGAGTAAATAATAATGCAGCGATAGTAAAGAGATAGTAGTTCATGAATCTACTATATATATATATATATATATAAGATACATCAGAGTTAAACAAGATACAACAGGAGAGTAACAAGATACATCAGGTACAAATCAGAATACATCACTGGAATCGCTGGATACTGAAAGCAAAATAGATGGCTGGATCTTCAAGAAAAGCTCCAACTCGGAAGGTGAATCTTGAATGTTGAATCACTCAGTCTGACTCGAGTGTAAAGAAAAACACAAAACACTCGAGTCGGGATATAAATACTTATGAACTATAAATCAACTCAAGTGAACAGTAACAAGAATGCATTAATAACTTAAAGGATGCTTGGGATCGCCCATCCTTTAAGGATCCGTTAAACTATTTACATATTGCGCTATTATAATAATGTCTACAACGTTAAGGGGTAACCATATGGCCCTTAAAACATAATAGTGCCAATAGTCTATACAGTACCTGCATATCTCCTGATCGGGAGACTATGAGCATATACTCCATAGGTACGACACAAATCTAACTCGTAGTAAGGCTCGCAATGGTAGGTGACACGGCACACAAGGCAATGCCAGGGTAGATATACCAATTACGCACACGGACTGTCGGTAATGTAGCAGCCACTGCGCCCACCTCGGAACACACTCCCAATCAAAATCGGACGATGACCATCAAATCAAGCACAAGTAAGAGTATAGTATCGAAGAAGTGTGTCCGACCAGAGGAGCTACCCCTTTTGGCCCGAGATCGCACATGTTTTAGCCACCTTAAGCCAACTCATGGGAGTCGGGTCCATGTTCATACCACAATAGGATCGTCGCCACCATCCTACTTCATTCTGGAATCTCCACCGTGTAGGCGGGTTTTAAAGTGGTTTTCGGAGTTGGCAGAGAGTATGACAACTTCTGATCTGGGTCTCTTTAACAACCAATCGTTATTATAATGCCGTGGTCATTTCAAAATAGTTTATACTTAAAAAGTCAAATCATTTCATTTCAAAACTATATTCCTTTCAAAATAGTTTATACTTCGAAACCCAACCCATTTTTATATCAAAACTATATCCAAATCAATACGATATCGTTTCCATTTCAAACATATATTCATCTTTCAAAAATCATGATACTTTCGAAGTTACAACTTTTTCGAAACCAAAATACTTGAAAACATTACGCTTTGAAAATCATAACATTTTGAAATCATACATTTGAAATCATGAAACATTCCTTTAATTCTTTACATTTTACAAATTTATTCAATTAAACACAAAATTTCAAATTTCAGTTTAATTCAATTCAACCCATCAGTTTCAATTCAATTTAGTTTCCTAACAAACCATTTCAATCTTTTAAATTTCACATACGGATTTGATCCACAAAATAAATTATTAAATTTTTAATATATTTCAAAGCTTTAATATACCATATTTCAAAACAAAATTTAAAATCTCGTATACATACATACATACATACATACATATATATATATACATACATATATATATCAAATTCACTTTCATATTATATAGCTTTGAAATAATCACTTAATAAAATGCAATATCATTAAAATAGGCCCGAATTACAAGTAAACCAAATATCTTTTCATACTAATATAAACTTCAAATATTCATTTATCAAATAGATCAAAATCAAATATCATTCCAAATTCACATTCTTTATCAAAATAAAGATTATGTCATTCAAAACCATTTCACAATCATTTCCTTTCAAAATCCATTATAAATTCATTATCTTTCTTTAATTCAAATATTCAATTTAAATATCATTTTTAAATCAAATATGTCATTCATTTATTATTTCCAATATCATTACAAAACACATTTCAAAATTCCATTCAAAATCATTATTTAAATTCAAATTCAATTTAAATTCCTTAAAATTCAAATTTAAATATTAAAATATATTTAAAACTCCTGAAATTTGACAAATAATCAATTCCAAAAGTTAAATCATTTAACACTTTAAAAAAATATAACACAAATAGTGTTAAGATCTATAATATTTCAAAACATTGTCAGGTTGTAGCAAAGATAGCATTTATAAAGTGTCATCGTAGCTTATAGTTTCCAAAATAGTTTAGTTCAGGAACAACGGCATTTATAAAATGCCATAATATATATTTAGTTATTCCAAACATAGTTAAATTCAAAACAACAACATTCAAAATGCTGCCATAAGACCACAACATTTTTGAAAAATGCTATTAATAAAATTCCAGATTTTATTGTAACTTCAGAAACATTAAAACACCAAATTTTTGTTATTTAGACTTATAAATCATATTTTTAGATTTCAAAATTTCGCATTTAAATAATTTTAACATATGATTTATCACAACAAATTTTTTAAATCAAATATCAAATTTAAACTCAATTTATTTGTTAAGCCAAAATTCACCGTTTTCTTAACTTTTATGGATTTAACAAAAACTTAACAATTTACTTCAAATATCATTTGACAACTTTAAATTTAATTTCCATTATTTACTTACGTTAAAAAAAATTAAAATTTAAAGTGAAAAGGCACATTTACTTTAAATTTACATACTTAAATTCACAAATTCAAAACTTAATATTTAGCTTCCTTAAAACCACAAAATATATATTTTTAAATCAAAATTTCATACTTTTAAAAATACATATCTTAAGAAAAATCCTTTAAAAATATACCACGGGGTCTGTATATAATTTTCTAACCTAGGTCAAGTGATACGAATATGCATCACTTCAATCCGCAAATTAAAAATAAAACCCGAGTTCTATCATTTCAAACCCGCAATCCCAAGTCAAATAAAAATACAATAAAAATCACTCGAGCCTATCATTTCAGCTCATAATGATTTTTCCCTATTCTAATGTCCGTTCGGGTATGTATCATTTCAACCCATAGTGATTCTATTCTAACAAGGAACTTGCAGCGTGAACATATGAATAAACAATACAAACAAATATTCTAACATGTCAATGTCACAATATAATGTCATATATCATATGTCAGGTGATAATTAACAGAGTTAACATGGTAATAACATGGAATAACATATCATATAATCATCATTTACTTTCATAACATTTTTAATTACTAATCACTTGTCATAAATTTACCATTTCATAAGTAAAAAAATGTCAGAGTGAGAAGGACTCACCTTTATTAAAGCTAGAGACCACTACGACTAAGAACGTTTCCACAGGCACAACAAGCACGATACAACACAACTTTTAATTTGAATGAATGGAGAGCCTTGATATTGATCTTGTAGACAACATATAAACAAGACAATATTACACATGAATATTCAACATAAAAACAATATTGAACAAATGAAAACAAGAAGCAATAAAACAAGATAGCTCGACCATGCTTTAACCATTCAAGTGCTCGGCCTAGGGTTCTATGTGCTCTGCTATGATGGTGCTTTGGCTGGGGTATGGCATCATATAGGTCGGGTTTAGCATCATAACACACGGGTAGCAAGGAATGTGAAGTATAGGGTTACAACTTGAAGAATACAAAGGGACAAGTGCAATAGGCAAGTTTTGGTGCACCATTTGGCTCGGCTATGCCATCATATGGGCTCGGCCATGGAAGGATCGTGTTAGGTTAGAGTTGGAGTTGCGGCCATAGGTGGTGTATATGCTGGTGGTGGTGGCTATGATGGTGGCCGAGGCAACTATGAAGGGGTAGGGTGAAGCTATGGTCAGCTAGGCTTGTTTTGGTGGAGTGTTTTGTGGATTTGTGGTGCTAGCATCAATTGGATGGTCACGGCCTGTCTTGGTCAGAGGAGGAGGATGCGGTGCCATCATGGATGATGAGGTGGTGGTTATTGGTGAAGAGGTGTTAAGTAGTGGCCGAGCAAAGCTAGAAGAAGCAAAGGCAAAATCATTGAAAATGAAGAGGAAAAGAGATAAAAGAAGCCATTAGAAAAACGTACAAATATTTTTCACAAGTGAAGTAACCGTGAATTTTTGAAGAGAGGAGAAGTTTCTCACATGAAATTTGATGAATAATACATGGTTATAGGGTAGATAGATGTACGGCCAAAGCATGAAAAGACAAAAGAAAATGAAAAGCCAAAGGTTAAACGAAAAGTCACAAGAATTGAAAAGGTTTGCTCTCTTTGTATTTCAAATTTTCTTTTAAATCAAAATAAACGAAATAAAATCGGTAAACATAATAGAAGTCAAACAAAAATAAAGTTGAAAAGAAAATAAACAATTATTCTTAGTAAAAAAAGTAAATAAAGAAAATAGTTTATTACATTGAAACCAGAATTAAAAATTGTAAACAAATACAATAAACATTTGAAAATTATAACTACACTTTTAAAATGTTTTAAAAAAATCTATATACATAACATGTCATGTTACACATATATACAAAAATTAGAACAAGATATGACCAACAAAAATATTATTTACATAAATTAAAATAAATAATTTTGTTAAATAAATCAATTTACATACAATAGTGTAAAAAGCATAACTTCCACGATATTAATCAGATTTCAACGAAATGAAAAGTAGTGTACTTAAAATTTTATTTACTTTCATAATAAAAGATAAAATTAAAAATTTAAACTTTTAAATTTTTAAATTTAAAGTCAAAGTTTGACCATATTGACTAAAATTCACATTTTTGGAAAATATTTAATTTAGTCATGTTTGAAATTCTAATTTACATCAAAATCAAAAGTTATATTTAAAATAACAAAATTTATCCATTTTAATAAATAAAATAAAGTTTTTAAATCAGGAAATACAATTAAAATAATTAAAATGTACAATAAAAATAATCACAAAATACAGGGTTGTTACACGATAGGGAGTCCGATCGGGATTGTGAATACCTAGATTTGCAAGGGCTTCTTTTGAAGTGCCGTCGGTTCCATTCAGACCCAACATGGACTTGTATGGATGTATGTCTGACGTTACACTTTGAGTTGTAAAGCTGGTTTATATCAAATACATTTCTATTTGGTGGCGGAGAATATGTAGTTGATGGTTACTAGTGATATATTCCCAATTTGGTAATGTGGCATGCTAAGTGCTACGATCATTTGTTGATCGAAGAATGGGTTTTGTAAAAAGTGTAGCTTTGTGGACGAGACTTCGTCGAACCTCACAACTAGTAAATGGTCGAAACAGGAAGGATGCGACAAGGTTATGAGGGTCGCGCCCTCTAGGGTATGTGCATTTCCTTGTGGATGAAAAGTGGTATCATGGTATGGAGCTTAGATATTTAACTTATGTGGTTGTTGGAATTTTTTGGTGCAGAGGTACCTCGGATAAAGGTCGATGACGACCGGGGGATGGCATACTCGTGTCAGTAGTTACCTAGTTACAGAGGTAACCCAACCTTGTTATGGCAGAGAGCCGGTTAGGTTCTTGGGGCGTCCCTCCAGAGGCGTACCTATTCATTGAAGGAAGTTCCTTAGCCCGACCATTTGTTGGAAATCCAAACAAAACAATACGAGCCCTTTACGATTGCAGTTGTATAACCTGCCACCTCAGGTAGTAGCTATAGTAGGCATAATATAATGGTACATATGCTGGCTTAGATTAATATTATACTTTCGAATGGTTTTCTGCACTATGCACTAATAATAGTATCAAAAGGATTTTCGTGTGTCAAGCATGTTTGACTATCATAAGGAGAAATCTCCCCCAAGTGTGCGATTGCACTGTGTGTGTGCCGGGAGGCCTTTTGGTAGTTTCATTTTCCAAAAACCATTGTGGATTTCTTTCTATTTCCTTTTGTTTGTTTTTGTTCAAGATAAACTATTTTTGTTTGCTCACACCAGTCCAATGACCGACCTGGAGTTTATTGTTCCCTTTCTAAACTCTGGGTGCCCATAATTTTCCATACAGGCAACTTAGAGCCAGGTTATCAGATAGTCAGCAAGTAGGTGTAACTTTCGGCAATCTTTGAAGTCTGTGGTTTCGGGATCGCATTTGTTTCACTTCAACATTCATGCTCCAAGTTTGCTTAACATTAGCATGATGGTGGTTCTCGCTTCGGGTTTGGAGCTTTGAAGTTTTTTCATTGAAGATGTTGTTTTCCGCTGATGCTGCTATTGCTGTCTTATTATTTTCGCTGTTATACCTATCTCTGATAGTGCTGATCATTTCATTTGTATCATTGTTGTATCAAATGTTGTGTATCAATAAATTTATTCATTTTGTTTCCGCTGTGTTGTATCATCTGATGTTGTTATTAGCTTCGGCGAACCAGACTCAACGTTTGAATCTGTGGCATTCGAATATGGGTGATGTATTTGGGTGTCGATCTTCGAAGATCAAGTCAGGAACGTTAAATATATATATATATATAATATATATATAATTTGATCATATATAAAATCTTATGTAAACCTATATATACACGAAAAAACAATTTATATGGATTTTTATATAAATAAACAGATTTTATATTACTTATATAAACTTATGCATATAAATAGACACATCATACATAATCTATGCAAATTTATATAAACAAACAACTTTAATACTTTGCATATATAGACTGACACATTATAAACTTAGATAACTAACATATTATAAAATTTATATAAACTAACATATTATAAACTAACAAATTATAAAACTCATATAAACTAACGTATTGTATAATTTATATAAACTAACATATGTAGACTAACATATTATAAACTATAAACATATATAAAATAACATATTATAAATTTACAAATTATATAACTTATATAAACTAACATATTATATAATTTATATCAACTAACAAATTATGTATATAAACAAATACATATACAAAACAACTTTATAAAATTTAAAAATCAATATATAGCAAACAAATATATTACCTATATATAAATAAAGAAGATAAAACAAAGGTTGGAACAGTCAGGGTGGTTAAGGCACTATCGGGGATGGATGTAGAGGAAAGAGTGGTGGAGGATGGAATCAACTACGACTGTCACATGGAGATGGTCATTGGCTTCAGGTTGTGGGACGTTGGCGGCTGCGGGTTTGGTTGCTAGCATGGAGTGGGTGTACTTGAGGAGGGCGGAGCATTGTTAGAGTGGGATAGGTTTCGGGTCGATGGTCGGCTACAGCTGAGCAGTGGAGAGGTAAAGGCGGACAGAGGAAGGATGGAGGGTGGTCACAGGCATAAGGTCTGGGCATGGGGAGGGTCTGGGTTACATGGAGAGAGAAAATGGAAAATGGCAGGAGGAAGGGAAAAGGGAGAGAGAAGGGACGTGGATAGGAAGGTGGTAAGGGGAGGGTGGCTTGCATTCAGTGGCTTTAGGAAGATAGATTGGTTTCCTTGGCACAAAGATGGAATAGGGAACAGTTTCATGGAAAAGAGCAAGCAACTTCTCTGACAAATATAGCTTATATATATAAACAAAAATATTTTGTATCGTATTTTCACACGAATGCACAGAATCGAGAAATGAAAAAGGGAAGAGGAATGAATCATAACAAGAAATAAATAGCGAACATGATTTACGTTTGGAATAGGAAAGCCAAATCACTTTTAAATACTAGAATATCCAAAGTTGACGGCCAATGGTTTTACGGTGGAAAAATGAAAGGATAAGGGAAATTTAAAGGTCCGAATGTGGAACCAGTACGGATGATTGTTTTACAGATTTCGTCGTGCACCAGACTCTAAAATGCACAAATAAATATATAGTGGAGATCAGCACGACGAGACGAACTGAATGATACATAGATATCAACAATACGATCATCCTATCAAAAGTCAATATTTCGTTGCCAGAATGCCGCTGAAATGCCAAAAATAAGATAAATGGAGCTATATCAGTCCAAATTTGACGAAACGAAAAATGGCGTCTCAATCAGAAAATAGTTTACTTTTTTACTATGTGAAAAAGATATTCAAGTTTTAGAAACATTTTATTTTCATCAATTTAAATTGATTTTAAATTTGTAAATTGCACAACAGGACTAACTTTCATATTTACCAATGAAAATTTACTATTTGCTATGTTTAATTAGATGTATTCCAAATATCAAATTTTCATTGCTAAATTTTATAATAAAATTTCAAGCAAAATTTCAATTAATTACGTTATTAAAAGCCGTTAAAATTTATGGATCGTTACAATAAATAATTGTTATCCCGCCTTTTGGCAAGGCTGAGATATCAACGAACTGATTAAGAACTAAGGGGCATTCGTCCTGGATATCGAGTACGTACTGGTTTGTTATGGATATTGATGAATTTTGTTTGAGTCCGGATCTAGCTATAATCAGCAAGACACGACAAGCGAAGCCGTGAAAGCCAGCGTTCTAAATTTCAGGTCAATCCAAGTTCGCATGCTCAAGTTATGATCGGTGCAAGTTGAAGGGAAAAGCCATGTTTTCGTATCCATCAGTGAGCCATATTTCGAATCCATCAACTTCGCACTGACCAGTCTCGTATCCATCAAGAAGCCTCGGTTGGCACCGATCAAATTCATATCCATCAACATAGCGTACATTTCGTATCGATCGGCTAGATCCTGTTTCGTATCCATCCAGCTAGACACAGCTCGTATCCATGGTTGAGTCTCTATTCGAACCACCGTCTTCGTGTTGGTCTGGAGTACAATACCCTTGTATCCATCTGTCTCGAATCCTTTTGCGCACAATCATTTGCAACCATCCAGTTCGAAACCATCAGTAAGTGATTACTTGAACCCATCAGGTTCTGTTAGTTCGAATGCATCAGGCAACTGCTCTTCGTGTCCATGAATGAACTTACTTCGCATCCATCAGACGATGAGTACTTCGTACCTATTAGGGGCTCTTGTTCGAATCCACATCCAATGGCTTCTTCATGTCCATCATGCCAAATGAGCCTGGACTGACGCAACGGTCATCGATGCAAACTAGGTGAGATTCATGGATGCGAAACGGTCAACTCGGAGCAAAAAGAGGATCGATGCAAGGAATGCGTGCAGCGTCATCATAGAGGCACATGCATCATCGATTCGAAATCAGGATTCGAACCAGACAGCCACCAAGACACTCAAACTCGTATCGATCATAACTCGAGATCCACCGATCCAAATGCTATGAAATTTTTACGGAAGACTACATGCAAGCTAAAGATTATTGTCGCCATGTTTCACCTCCATCGGATGCAATCTCGATCGATACGAATTGAGTTCATGTCGATCACATAACAAGTCAAAACTCTCCGGGATCGATCGCGTGGGTCCCCTCACGTGCCAGTAGGAGTCTCCCGAAGTTTGAGCGAAATATCAGCCTCCTGCACATATAAATAGAGCCTCAGAGCCAATAGAAAAAGGATCCTTTTGATTCTAAAGCACCCAGACTCTGCCGGATCGAGATTTGCATCCTACTCTTGTTCTTGAATTCGAATTCTAAGCTGTAGTTTACGGTTGTTCGCTGTAATCACGTGTAATTGTTAAAGGAGAATCAATAAAGTCACAAAAACTTCGTAGTGGACGTAGACAACACGCCGAACCACTCTAAATTGTTTGTCTGTGCATTTATGTTACTGTTTGTTGGAGTTTTTGTTAGATAATCTTTATTTTAATTTTATATTCTTTACTTTTATCTCTTCAAAAACTTCTGAAAAGTGTTGTGCCCATTTCTGACACAAACACTTTGGTGCTTTCACCGAGAATCAACCTAGATATTCGCCTGCTCTTTGGATCTATCATCGATACTGGATTGCATAAATCTAAGAGGCTGATCTAGATCCCTATCTGAATTCCTTTCATCCTATTCAGATTTGCATAAAGTCTAGGAAGGAGTTCAACCCTCAAGATGGTTAGTACAAGGACCACCTACCATGCTGTCGATCAAGTAGGCTAGGATAGATAAAATCCCGTGCAACTACCTCCTTCCAACTAAGACGCTGCAAGACCCTCAGATCTGTCGGGCCCGGTTACCAGGAAAGAGTTCCAGTTGTTGCTGTAGGAATTGACACAGAGTTGTCAACAGTTAACAGAATAACTGCACGCAAATGCCGAGCTGACCAACCAGCTAAACCGCCAGAAGCGCAGAAGACCTAGAAGAGATCAAGTTTCTCACTCCTCCATAGAAAGTTCTGCCTCATCAGGCTACAACCACGTATCCATTCGTCCTCGACCGGACGAAGGCTATGCATAGGCCGTCGGACATCAGCCCGCATTGACCGTTGGGCAGCTGAGAGTTGGCCCATCAGCCAGCTACCATACTGGACCCTCTTCCTGGGGAGGGACTATTCCTCATTACACCGCAGATAACCATGCCACCACCGCCCTGGTTGAAATAGGGATTGATGCCCGAAATCAACATGGACGTACTCCTGAACCTTACATCCCAGAAGACGTCGAGCCAAGGAGGCGAGACGTCGACCATCGATAGCACCCGACCTAGCCTCGCAAAGTGGAACCCGACCACACCTTGGCTCCACATGCGCAGAACGTTCAAACGCCAGACCTTCCAACTCTGATACGTCAAATGATCCGTGAAAGTCAGGTCTTACCAATGAAGACTGGGGAATCTTCCGCAGTCACACCCCTTTACGGATGATATACTCTATGCCAAACCTCCTCGATGGTTTAGAATGCCCACTTTACCGGTTTATGAAGGAAATTCAGACCCAAAGCAGCACATCCTAAAGTATGAGTGGTTGATGAACGCTGCAAGAGCGAATGACGCGGTAAAGTGTCTTAGCTTTCCTATCCCTTTGGGGGGGCATTGCCACCATGTGGTTTACGCGATTGCCGCCCAGATCCATTTCTTGTTTTGATCAAATGACCACGAAGTTTGTAGAATAGTTTCGTATGCATGTCGCTAGGCCTAAGGATGTTAACACATTGTCTAGCGTCACTCAAGCTCCCGGGGAGACGCTTAGACGCTACTTGGAAAGGTTCTATGCTACATGTGCAGAGATAATTAACCCTAATGACAATTCGATATTCATGGCGCTGACCAAGGGAATAGACTCCGACTCCGAGTTTTTAAATTGGTTAGGTAGTAAGCCTCCCACATCGTTGGATCAAATCCACCCAATTCTTAAGGCGAGAGGATGTGAAACAGTCTAGGAAGCAGGATGACGTGGGATCCAGTAGTGAGGGGATTTAGAGCAATGTGGCAGTTAAACAGTCGGGTGAGAGTTCTGGGAAAGTACAGCTGAATATACCGAACAAGCAATCTTAACCGAGAAACAATGATAATCAGAATAAGAAACGGGATCAAAACTGTGGCCCACGACGTAGGGCTCCAATGTTTGATAACTATACACCATTGAATATGTCGCTGGAAAACGTGTATCTACAAACCTGCAATGCCATGTAGTATAAGAAGCCTGCTCCGAAGCCATCGTCGAAGAGGAAGATTCAGATGGGAAAATTCTGCAGATTCCATGAGAGTTATGGCCACAATACCAATGAATGTAGACATTTACAGGACCTCATTGAGAATTTGATCAGGAAAAGAAAGTTAGATCAGTTCGTGCGGGCGCCGCAGTCTGGTGGTGCGGGCCCTCAAACCAAAATCATGCGCAGAATCGAGAATGGCAAGAGGAACCCACTCGTACAGGCGGGAGATTGGTAATAAATATAGTCAGTGGTGGTCCCCATCCGGCAGACCGAAGCTGGAGGGAAATGGAGTCGTATGCCAGCTCTATCAGGCATGTGAACTTCGAGCGTTGCAGTAGTTTTGATGAAGGGGCTCTGGCCAAACAACAGAGAACGATGGAAGATGACATCGTATTCAGAAGCTGGAATGCTGATAGGGTCGAAGCCCCAACTATTGACCCACTGGTCATATCAGCCCAGGTTGGTCCTGCTTGGATGAAGAGGATCCTGGTTGACAGTGGGAATTCTGTAAATATTTTGTTCAAAAGAGCGTACGATCTGATGAAAATGGAAGCCAAGGATTTAAAACCTTGTCAATCTAGAATCCACGGATTCGATGGAAGTGCCAATATACCCACTGGAGTAGTGAAGCTGCCAGTGGAACTGGGAGTTGGGGAGCCACGGAGAGTCCAATTGTTACAGTTTGTTGTTTTAGATATTCACTCCCCATACAATGCTTTTTTGTGCCGACCGGCCCTTGCTGAATTCATTGTAGCAATTGCCCCATGGTGTTTAACTCTAAAGTTCCCCACCGATCATGGGATCAGAGTCATTCAAGGAGATCAGGCTGTTGGGAGAGCCTGTTATGTTGCTGAGCTGCGCGAGGCGCAACGAAGAGAGAAAGAAAAGGGCGTAGAGGAATCTCTCTACGTCCGTTTTGCAGATAATTGACAATTGGTGCCTGGGCCTTGGCCCGGGCACCACAACCAATTCCAGAGGGATCTCGACCCTAGAGACAATGAAAACATGGGTGAATCTATAGAAAGTCAAGCTTCTCCGACCGAACTGACGATCAATGTTCCGATCAATGGTGATGATGACGATGATTCAAGGATGTTAAAGATTGGGTCTCAGTTGAGCCAAGAGACACAACAGGAATTGGTTGAATTTCCCCGAGGGGAATCTCGACGTGTTCGCCTGGACACACTCTGACATGTGTGGAATCTCGTCGGACATTGCGAGCCATACCCTGAATATTGACCGTCGTTGTATCCCGGTCAAATAGAAAAGGCACGGTATGGATCCAGAGAGATCTGCCGCCCTTAAAGAAGAGGTCGATAAGCTAAAATCAAATGGGTTTATTCGAGATGCTTTATACCCGAAGTGGGTAGCCTGTACTTGTCCGGAATCCGAATGGGAAATGGAGGACATGTGTTGATTATTCTGATTTAAATAAAGCTTGTCCAAAAGATAGTTTTCCACTTCCCAGGATTGATCAGCTTGTAGATTCAACGGCTGGACACAAGTTATTATCTTTCATGAATGCTTATTCCAGCTACAACCAGATACTAATGCACATAACCGACCAAGAATATACCAGCTTCGTAACCGATCTGGGACTCTGCTACTACAAAGTCATGCCCTTTGGACTAAAGAACGCCGGAGTGACATACCAACGTCTAGTCAACCAGATGTTCGCCAACCAGATCGGGAAGACCATGGAGGTTTATGTAGACGACATGCTGGTGAAATCGCGATTCTCCACTAATCAGATCAAAGATTTAGAGTCAATGTTCAACATGCTTCGAAAATATGGGATGAAGCTCAATCCGCTGAAGTGTCATTTTGGAGTCGCATCCAAAAGTTCCTTGGGTTCATTGTCAACGCTCGAGGAATAGAAGCCAATCTCGAAAAGATCTAGACAATAAGAAATTTGCAAACTACGAGGACCATAAAACAAGTCCAGAGTCTCAACGGGAATGTAGCAGCGTTAAGCAGGTTCATATCTAAATCCACCGACAAATTCATCCCCTTCTTCGATCTGATCCGAAAAGGAAAGCGAAACTTTAAATGGACTACGGAGTGCGAGGGCGCATTCCAAGCACTAGTTCAACGTCTTTACACATCGTCGATTTTATCAAAGACTATCGACCATGAGCAGTTGTATCTTTACCTGGCAGTTTCATAAAATGCGATCAGTGCTGCCCTAGTTCGAGAGGAAGACTGAGTGTAAAAACTGGTCTATTATGTTAGCAAGCGACTAACCGGAGCTGAGAGAAATTATCGAAAGTTAGAAAAATTGGCCTACAGCCTAGTCATTGCCTCGAGAAAGCTCTGTCCATATTTTCAGGCTCATCCTGTCACTGTGTACACCGATCAGCCGTTACGACAAGTCCTTATGCGGCCTGAGACGTCTGGTAGGTTGCTTAAGTGGAATATCGAACTGAGTCAGTTCGATATCACCTATATCCTAAGAAGAGCCATTCAAGGTCAAGTCCTAGTAGATTTTATAGCCGAATTCACCGTCCCATAGGACTTGCCCGATACCAGTAAATCTCCCGAATACATCTGGAAGCTGCATACCGATGGTACATACAACGATCGGTGCTCAGGTGCTGGGGTAGTACTTGAAATCCCTGAGGGCCGATCCATATGCTATGCTATGAATTTGAGTTTCGTGCGACCAATAATGAAGTTGAATATGAAGCTTTACACGCTGGGTTGAAGCTAGCCCGTGATCTGAGAATTATTGCCGTGGAAATTTAATGTGACTCTCAGTTAGTTGTATGCCAGGTTCGGGGTGAATATCACGCCAAGGATCAAAGACTAGCTGCTTATCTAGCTCAAGTCCAGGAAATACTTGATCAATTTGATTATTATGCCATTTTCTACATACCCCATGAGCACAACCAGAAGGCTGATTCATTGGCCAAGTTAGCAAGCATGGGCGAAGCACATCAGATGGGACTTATTCCTGTTGAAACTCTATCTTCTCCAAGCATTGATCAGATGGAAACAGATTTCATATTTGAAATCGCTCCCGATAAGGAGTCGTGGATGGCCCATATCGAAACTATATCGAGCATGGAACGCTGCCTGAGCGCAGGAGTGAGAGAAGGCAGATTCTTCGAAAAGCCTCGTGGTTTACCATTCAGAATGGAGTCATGTATAGAAGAGGATATTCTGTCCCTCTCCTCCGATGTATCGCACACGATGAAATCAAATGAGTGATAAATGATGTGTACGAGGGAGAATGTGGTGATCACATCGGGGGCAAGCTCTTGCCTAGAAAGTACTCCGATATGGATATTACTGGCCTATTGTGAACAGTGATGCATCAGACTATGCAAGGAAATGTGATAAATGCCAGAAACATGCTCAAATTCTGAGAGCCCCGCCTACTGAGATAACCCAAATGGTCAGTCCCTGGCCGTTTGCAGTATGTGGCATTGACATAATTGGTGCTCTACCTCTTGCCAAAGGTGGAGCAAAGTTCGCCATCGTTGTAGTTGATTACTTTACTAGATGGGCAGAAGATGAACCTATTGCGACAATCATGACGAAGAAAGTAATCAACTTCGTAGTTCGCAATATTATCTGCCGATTTGGTCTCCCGCATACCATTATCACAGATAACGGAGCCCAACTCGACGGTGTTGAATTCAAGAATTTCTGCCAACAATTCCATATCCACAAGAAATTATCTACGGTTGCACACCTCTGGTGAATGGCCAAGTTGAAGCTGTTAATAAGGTTATCAAATCTATTCTGAAGAAGCGACTGGAAAAGGCCAAGGGCAAGTGGGTTGATGAACTACCCATGGCTTTATGGGCTTACCGAATGACCCACCAGTCCGTGACCGAACACACTCCATTTTGTCTATCTTACGGCTCAGAAGCCGTTATTCCAGTCAAGATGGAAGTACCTTCTCGTCATGTGACTTATTATGACTCGAAAACTAATGCCATATTACTTGCTGAATGTTTGGAATTATTGGATGAGAAGTGTGAAGAGGCTGATTTGAGAGCAACTGCATATCGAAATCGAGTCGCCCGATTATACAATTCCAAGGTTCGACCATGGACCTTCGAACTTGGCAATCTCGTTCTAAAAAGAATCTATCCGGTTCCTTCAAACATGAAGCCAAATTGGGAAGGACCATATGTGTTCACCCAAAAGCTCAGAGATGGCACGTTCAAGTTATCGACCGTTGACAGTCTTACTTTGCCGAGAGCTTGGAACAGTGAAATCCTCCGTCGCTACTACATATGATAGGCTTTATTTATTTGATTCATTCTCTTATTTGCAATTTGTTTCCGCATTGCAAATTTGAATTTGTAATAAGGCAACTGACTTTGCTTTATTTTCTCATGTCAGCAATAAAATGCAATCTTTTCGAGCCAGAACTGTGATTTATTGAGTATTATGTATGACATCACGATGCACAGAGAGCTAAGTTCCATCAAACGGTGGAATTTATTCAAATAGGGAGTGACTGTGATATGACAGGTCACTCACTAAATGAAACCCGAGCTCGGGATCAAGTCACTATGCTAAAATCAAAGAGGATTGATACACGACATTCCTTAAAACAACTCCAAACTCCCAGAATGTGAGTCGGAGCATAAAAATCCTGAATATGGTTTTGGAGAGGGCAGGCTCGTCTACCTAACGACTTCGACCGTATCCTAACCAAGTTAAAGGAGGATGGACCCATCCATCTAACGACCTCGCTTGTTAACTTGAGGTGGATGTGATCCGACCATCCACGATCCCGATAAATTTATTGTTCCCAGAATGTGAGCGACCTCCTAAAAAGTCTAAACAGATGTGATTGACCATCTGTCGACTAAACTCCAAATTCCCGGAGTGCGAATTGGAGTATAAACATCAAATCTAGGTTCCTAGAGTGCGAAACGGAGTATAAACACTAACTCTAAATTTTCGGAGTGCGAATTGGAGAATAAACATCAACTCTAGGTTCCCAGAGTGCGATCCGGAGTATAAACACTAACTCCAAATTCCCGGAGTGCGAATTGGAGTATAAACATCAACTCTAGGTTCTCGGAGTGCGAACCGGAGTATGAACGCTAACTCCAAGTTTCCAGAGTGTGAATTGGAGTATAAATACTGAGCCAAAGTTCCTGGAGCGTGAACTGTGCTACAATCGTCGATAACTCTAGGATTCCAAGAGTGTGAACCGGATTATCGATCATGAATTATCCTAAGTCTCCAGAGTGTGGACGAAATATAAAAATAACTCGGGTGCGGATGGCCACTCGTAAATTAGCTTATATCCCTGGTGTGTGGACATGTATTTAAAAACTTCATTAGATGTGATTGACTATCGAAGTGAAAATGCTAATCCCCAGAGTGTGGATGCGACTATTCATAGGTAAGAGAATGTGATGCAATCGCTTGACTTACTCTTGTTTCTGCATCAATATGACGATGTTAAACTCTAAAAGTAGAGACAAATCACGATCGCTAGCCGATCTTTACAACTTTTTCCCGAAACTAGGGGCAAAACTTAAGCATTAACCGCTGGCTGAAGCAGTACGATGTCTAAAGTCCAACTCGATCTCTCGTTACAACCCATACTCATGATTTTCGGACTTGGGAAGTAAAGGGACTCAAGGGTTGAAAATCCACGAGTATATGGAACCGAGATCCAAACTCTACGACGCTTGTATAAAAGACAAAAATAAGAGTTAAAGCCATAAAAAACAGAATTTTATTTCAACTAATCAAAAGCAAAGACTTATATACAAGTTCTCCCCAAAAATTCCTACTAGCAGGGGCCGAGCCCGCATCTATACACGACCTATAAAAGAAAGACAAGTTCTTAGCTAACAAAAATTTGCACCGGAAGGGCCTATCTACTCCTTAGCCTTCTTCGGTTTCCTCTTAAGTGTGGATCCGCTAGAGCCACCAATAATTTTTCTCTTTGAGCCTTTACTGTTTGGCGGATCATCTCCAGATGGAGGCATAATATCAACATCCTCCTCCGAACTTGAATCCATGGTAACACTCCCTGTAGGAGGAGTCGGAGGAACTGGATCTACGACCGGGGGTAGAATAGACGCACTAGTATCAACAAGTGTACCCCGGGGTGATATTATTCTAAGTGGAGTTGGGCCAGATGCCGTCAATCCACACTCAGAACTACCACCATGAGCCGCAGCCTCCATCTCTGCGTTGATTTCAGCTAGTATCTCTGTTTCACGAGCAGCACAGGCTTCACTGGGGATGGCGGTAGTCTGTATTGAAGCACAAGAGGCATGTGGAAATCCACTAAGGATGAATGGTAAGTCCGCAAAGGGGCCGTGCTGTCAGCCTAGGAGCTCATTCATCATTTGCTCATCAAAAGAAAGAGAGCTCCCCTGTGATTCCTCAATAGGCATAGCCGTGGTTGTAGTGATCGCCTAGGTGATAATGGCCTCCTGCATTTGTTGTGATTCCTGTATCGCAGGAGGCGCTGCTGATGTAGCTTTAGTCACTGGACAAGGAAAAAGAATAAGTGTCAGTACATGCTTCAATACAAGTACTTCATTTGAGATACACACAAGAGTTGTGTAGAGTACCTTCCTCAACTTGACTCATGGCTAGCTGAACAGCTTCCGAAGAGTGCTCCCTTATAGGAGATAAGTGTGGCTGTTCCGGGTCCTAGGCTGGGACCGGCTGTGGCTCAGTTACTGGCACCGGCTCAGATCCAGATGAAGTAATCATCTCAGAACTTATAGCTTAATGTGCGATGCTAGAACCCTCGCCAACTTCTAGGTGCTGGGTGCCCAATCTTTCTCTTGCATGAGAAATCATAGAGTCATGAAGAACCTTCTTTTCATCTTCACTCAATATGCGGTTCTCCAGCTCAAATTCGTCGAGGGCACCACCCGACAGCACCACCTTCTCTTCTTTAACTAGCAAATTCCAGGCGTTGTGTAGATGTGTCGAGTAATCGTCAAGCCAAGCCAGATTCCTATGTTTCAGCATATTGGCGTTATAAGTGACAAGAAGCTCCTCTATCTCCGCCTCGAGCCTGGTCTCCGCCGATCGGAGATTTTCATTAACTTCAGCTTCAACCTCGCACACCTTTTCCATGGCTGCATCTCTCTCCCTCCGAAGCACCACCGTTTGATCGCACGCTTCTTGTGCGGAAACATTAGCAGCGTCTCTCTCTTTCATGATTTCCGAGACTTTGGACTTAAGCTTGTTTAGCTCTTTTAGGGCTGCATCCCGCTTAGCGGTAACGATGGTGTTCCTATGGCCCATGTCCTCCACCGTGGCGTAATGCTCTCGTTTCATTCTATCCATCGCAGCATGGGCCTCGTCGGCCTTCTTAAGAGCTTCAATCTCAGATTTACAAGAAGACTCGGCCTCACTATTGAGCGCTTGAATGATCCGGTCTTTTTGGCCGAGTTCTTTCTCCAGCCTTTCAATCATGGCTGCTCGGTCGAAGGCCACCCTCGATGCCTTTTTCGCGGTTTTCGACCACTCTTGATACTGGAAGAATATATCCATGACATAATCGTGCACTGTATTTTCAGCCGACGCCGGGATCCTTTTCTAGCGCGGAGGAAAGACGAACCCATCAAAACAAATGTCAGGAAAATCCTTTCTCAGCTGAGCGAGCCTAATCGCTCCTTCCCTAGTGGGCTCGATGAGGGCTTGTGCAGTAGTGGAGGGATCTGCAACTTCAGTTCTGCGTTGAGATTCAGGCCTAGATTATTGAGAAGATGGTTTGTGGCGCGGAACTTTCAAAGGTCGTGAAACGTGAACTGGCAGCGGTACCGGAGCTCTGGGAGGTGACGTACGAGATCGAGAAAGACGCCTATACCCCTTATCTCTGTCAGACCGTTCCTGACTAGAGCACCCCTTATCATAGTCTCTATCTTCTTCTCTCCTACGTGATTCATAGTATGATGAAGATCGGCGTTTGCCGCGTAGGCTACCAAGCATTGAGCCTTGACCAGACATGGTATTTGGAAAGAAAAATAGGGACAAAAAGTTGGTAATCTTTCACAAAGGGGCGTATTACAGTCGGAAATCGTGTAGTGCCATGAAGTGTGAATGTATGTGCAACCCCCTGACCAACCGGATGTGTCGACCATGCTAGTGGGCAGAGACTCACTTAAAACTAAAGCGTGTTGGAGTTCATCCAATCCGGCATCATGCTACATGGACACGTCGTTCGGAATTGGAAGATCGACGAACCCTTCGTAAAGATTTTTCTTTCTTGGGGGAGACATCTCTGAAATTCTAATTCCGGAGGCAGGGCGGGACATGACCACATATTTCCATCTCCCCATTTTGGATTTCTTAAAAACGGCTGCCTTGCCTTTTCTCTTTTCTTCAGAATCCTGGGTTGCATCCGCAGGCTCAGCCAAAGGTTCGTCGTCAGTGTGGATTCTTTTGAAATCATCTTCCTCAACTATGACAACTCTAGGCTTCTTACGCTTAACTCGTTCCCTCGAGATAGTCCTTAGTGCACCGTCGAGCCTTATACTTTGTCTTCTCTCAATTAGCCCAAGAATCCTAAGGTTCCTATCCGTCAAGACCAAGTCGATGTTCCTCTCTTCGCTTGGGACCTCTTGGAGAATCCGAACTATCTCCTTGTAATATCCGCCTTCGGGTCATTGAATTATCGCTGCAAAGAAAAAGAGATATGAGTTTGGCTTCATCTATAACTATCTTATCAACTGTCCGGGAAGATGGTAATACTCACGTCTAAATAGCCACCGACTGGCAAATCCTGGAGGGCATCTGACATAGAACCACTCCGTCTTGAAGTAGCTCAGCCTAGTCCAAGACCCCGTAACTATTTGGCAATTCCTTACGGCCTCTAGGAGTGTGAAAGATGGACTATCTGTTCGACTTTTGAAGTTGAACAAGTATCTTATTGCGGTCAGACGGGGTGGACGATAGAGATATTCCATGAATACAATGAACAAGCTATTCAGTAAGGCATATCCATTTGGGTGTAGCTGAGATGGGGCGATCCATATAAAAGACAACACTTCACTTATGTATTGATTGAACGGGGGAGCATCCCAGCTGCGCACGCATGTCGGTTGAATATGTATACCCCTCCTGTGGATTGTGTGGTCTGTCATTTGGCCCCTGCAATATTACGTCGTCCATTGACAAATCGTGCCTTAGGTATATTCTCCCTAACATATCTTTTGAAATGTTGGATGGAATGGAGGCTGGCGGACTATTGATAAGAGATGCATCTGGTGCCTCGTCCGGGGCTGGATCGATGACTTCGACCTCAATCTCTGGTATTTCAAGCATGGGAGGAGTGGAACTCTGAGTTTCCATGACTAGCTAACTCATGAGAAATCATCATTAGACGATAGAGAGCCCATGTGTTCCCCTCGTGTAAAGTGTGTGTTGTGCAGTGCAGTGCTGTGCATTACTCGAAAAGATTTTGCAGAGTTCAAGAGAAATTTGAAAATGACGAAGATAATTGGAATCCAATTGGAGTGACCGTCATCGCTCACCGTCACCACCATACCATCTAGATGTTAGTGATCGATCCAAATTAAAATTTCCTATCATGTTGTTAAGTTATAGTTCCATCAACGAGCTTCGAAAGGCAGTCAAATATGCAGTTCTATGGTCAAGTCTTATTATGCAAGGCAGAAGCTCGTTGGAGTCGAATGTTCAAATATGCAAAAGTTCTCTAGATCAATCAAACTCTAGCTAGGGATCGATCGCCATAGCTCAAATTAGTGACGAGTCAGGGGCCTCCTTTTCGTATCGATCAAATTCGAAACGATACGTTTCGTATCGATTGAATTCGAATCGATACACTTCGTATTGATTAAGTCAAGCCAACTTCGTATCAATTACGACTCGGGGACTTCGCATCAATTACATTCACATCTATCGAAAATGATGAAGTTCGTATTGATCACTTGCTTGGAATTTCGTATCGATCATGCTTCTAACAGTTTCATATTAAATACTTTAAATAGATATGAAATGCATCCACCCAGGATCGATACGGATCCCATCGCTCCTCAATCAACACTACATCGATGTGAACCCCATGTCGGGTCGTCGATACGAAATCAAGCCACGATCTTTCTTTCCATCAGTACGAAATGGAGGTCGAACAACCATCAATCGATTGCTCCATGTCCTAAACCCCTTCTTCTCAAACCTACACGAGCATCGCCATGGCCACTCTCACCCAAACTTTGGCATAGATCTGGCTTTAGCGTTTGCCAAAATTGGTAATCGGCAAATATGGTATGAATCTAAATTTCAAACTTTATCACATGAATTTGGTCATAGCTTATTAGTTACCTAGATTCAAGTTGGAATTCGAAGGATTGAAGGGCTGAATTTGATCGATTCGAAGGTAATATGCAGTTCCTCTCTTTTCTCAAGTTCGAGGATCGATGCGAAAGTAGAAAGTAGAGGGAGCAACAATAAAAAGTGAAAAGTGAAAAATGGCCCAAGTTCGAAGTATTTATATGGAACCAAGGGAGAAACAGGGATGATTCGCCTCCCAGTCCACATGACCGGTCACTATAGGTCTACCCTTAGATCGAGTCGAACGACCATTTCAAATCCATCGGCACAAACTCCAACCGATTCGAAATGGTTAGTAGATCAATCGATGCGAAGCACGTGATGAAGATAGCTCTGGAGGTAGTTGAGTTCCATCGATTCGAAATCTTCATACACGTAAGCGAGTTCGCAATCACGGTCCTACATTGCGAACTATCCTGTTCATACCCATTAGTCTCGCCAATGTGAATGGCAGTGTCGAATCCATCAGGGCACGTACACATCGATGCGAAATATCCATGTCGCATTCATCAATGCAAAATCCATCAACACAAAAGCAATAATTCAAACTTCTATATCGATTCAGGAGAGGATCGATACGAAGGAGCATCCAAAAACAACCGTCAAGTGTTGTTATAGCGCAAGTCTCATATCGATTCAGGAGAGGGTCGATACGAAACTCAATACAAAATAATGAATGAATGACAACGACTCGTGAACGTGCAACGTTGATGAGAGTCAGGTTAGCGTATATGCGTCTGAGCACTATCATACAACAATGGAAGGTTACAGCCTTCAACAAAGAAGCAATAACTGATCAGAATGAAGACTGCAGCTTTTCAAAGCACATCATGTTACCATAAGACGTACATTGGGGGGAAAATGTTATCCTGCCTTTTGGCAAGGCCAAGATACCAAGGAACTGATTAATAACCAAGGGGCATTCGTCCCAGATATCGAGTACGCACTGGTTCGTTATGAATATCGATGAATTTTTTCCGAGTCTGGATCATGCTATAATCAGCAAGACACGACAGGCGAAGCCGTGAAAGCCAGCGTTCCAAATTTCAGATCAATCCGAATTCACATGCTCAAGTTATGATCGGTGCAAGTTGAAGGGAAAAGCCATGTTTTCGTATCCATCAGTGAGCCATATTTCAAATCCATCAACTTCGCACCGACTAGTCTCATATCCATCAATAGAGCGTACATTTCGTATTGATCGGCTAGATCCTGTTTCGAATCCATCCAGTTAGACACAGCTCGTATCCATGGTTGAGTCTCTATTTGAATCCACCGTCTTCGTATCGGTCAGGGGTACAATACCCTCGTACCATCTATCTCGAATCCGTTAGCGCACAATCATTTGCAACCATCCAGTTCGAAACCATCAGTTAATGATTACTCGAACCCATCAGGTTCTATTAGTTCAAATCCATCAGGCAACTGCTCTTCGTATCCACAGATGACCTTGCTTCACATCCATCAAACGATGAGTACTTCGTACCCATTAGGGGCTCTTTTCGAATCCACGTCTAATGGCTTGTTCATGTCCATCAAGTCAAATGAGCCCGGATTGACGCAACGGTCATCGATGCAAACGAGGCAAGATTCATGGATGCGAAACGGTCAACTTGGAGCAAAAAGAGGATCGATGCAAGGAAAGAGCGCCATGTCATCACAGAGGCACATGCATCATCGGTTCAAAGGGAATCAGTTCAAAGGGAATCGTTTCGGAATCACATATTCGAACCAGACAGCCATCGAGAACTCAAACTCATATCGATCATAACTCGAGATCCATCGATCTAAATGCTGTGAAATTTTCACAGAAGACTACATGCAGCTAAAGATTATTGTCACCAAGTTTCACCTCCATCAGATGCAATCTCGATCGATATGAATTGAGTTCGTATCGATCACAAAACGACTCAAAACTCTCCAGGATCAAGCGCGTGGTCCCCCTCACATGCCAGAAGAAGTCTTCCGAAGTTTGAGCGAAATATCAGCCTCCTACACCTATAAATAGAGCCCTAAAGCCTTAGAAAAAGGATCCTTTTGATTCTGAAGCGCCCAGACTCAGCCGGATCGAGATTTTCATCCTACTCTTATTGTTGAATTCGAATTCTAAGCTATAGTTTACTGTTGTTCGCTGTAATCACGTGTAATCGTTGAAGGAGAATCAATAAAGTCACTAAAACTTCATAGTGGACATAGGCAACACGTCAAACCACTCTAAATTGTTTGTCTGTGCATTTATGTTACTGTTTGTTGGAGTTTTTGTTAGATAATCTTCATTTTAAATTTATATTCTTCACTTTTATCTCTTCAAAAACTTCCAAAAAGTGTTGTGCCCATTTTTGGTGCAAGAATAATAATATTTGTTTAAGATTAAATAAATTTATTAAGATAAATAAATTTTATGAATGAATTTTATAAGTGATTTTACAAAGAGAGTTTTAAGAATTTGAATCTTGGAATTTTTGTGTGATGACCCAGATTTTTAACGTATGTAATTGGGAAATTAATTGATTTAAGTTATTGGAATATTAGTTTAGTTAGTCAAATAAATAGATTTTCGATAATTAAAATATTTGGATACATAAATGGCTTGAAAAAAACTATGATAGATATTGAATTATAAATCTCTGGATACGATAAATCCTATAGAAAAGAAAAAATAAATTGTATGTATATAAAATCCCCACCATTTGAAATTAAGATAAATATCCACATATTTGTATATACAAATATCCATTTATATAGTGCATATATGTGTATGTATTTTGTGAAAAATATTGTGTAGATAAACAAATCTATATACATGTGTATGTATTTTGTGAAAAATATTGTGTAGATAAACAAATCTATATACATGAATGTATAATTTCAAAATGGTAAGATTTCAAAACTTGTTACCATGTACATATGCTACAAAATAAAACATGTGGAAGTAAAATAAATATACATAAATTAAGATGTATGTAGATGAAATTATACATATATATGTAAATATATGAACCAATGTATATGGAAATTGAAAAAGGTGTTTAATATTAGTTTGTGTATACATGAATATGAAAGTATATAAGGAAAAAGTAAATATCCATGCATAAGTAGACATAGGTATGTAGTATGTGTATATATGTAAGGATATATATGCATGTAAATATTTTGGGAAACATAGCATTGAATGCATATCCTCTTGAGCACATAATACATCAAATCCTCTTCTACAAAATATCAAAGTCAAATCATATAATACATCAAAAAATTTCATAAGAAATCAAATCAAGCTCATAAAATAAAAATATAGAATGTGAAAGCCTGAAGCAATATCTCAGCAAGTACAAGCTGCGGCCGGCCTCCTTATTTAAGGCTCTAACTTTGCTCATTTTTATCCATTCGAGCAAGAAAAAAAATACATGCAAGATGTCATTTAAAAACAAAAAGGGAAAATCAAATCAGTTTTAAATAATCAAAGAAAAAAATGAAATGAAGTGAGGTAGGCAAGCTTCCTCCTTCCTTTGGCTTGCACTGTGCACTTATATTCCTCCATCTATATGTACAGCTACTTTATCCACCTATTCATACCGGTAAGAGAGGAAAAAAAAAAGAAAAAAAGGGAAATACAAGCTATTATTTCAAAGTACTAGGATCAACACAAAAAGGAAACTAGGCTTTGTCGTTCAAAAAATTTCTATGAGTAAAGCCTTCAACTATGATTTTTTCCTACTAATCTATGATTCATTACTGGTTTGAATCTTTGTTTGATTTGGGATTCTAAGTTTGGTATTTTCATATAGTTTCTATGGATAGAAGTAAACATAAAATAATGCCTTTGTTCCAAGAAAAAGTGCGTAAAAGCTTTTAAAACTTTTACTGCGAATCTCATCTACATTATATGGTATGGAACTTGATAGATGCTGTATTGTTAAGAATAAATGTTTAAAAATCAGTTCCTATGCTTATACATACGTGTTAGTTAGGAACGAATACCTGTAGAGCTTAAGAAGTCATATGTAGTCTCTGTTTAAAAAAAAGAAAGTAATTGACTTTGCAAACTTTAAATTTCTTTTCCTCACAATCCAGAAATTTTTTGGCAATTGTTCTTAAGGCAAAGATGTATTTTTAGGAATGTAGTTTATTTTAAAAATTTGTTTGGATTGACATTATGGAACATGAAGGAAATAATGGACATTTTCCATGAAAACAACTTAAAATAACAAAATCCCAAATCCCACAATGTGATACTTCATTTATGTGGTTGGGTTTGTCCTCGAAAACGATGATTTTTGGAAGTCATTTGGCTTTTTTATGGAGTGTGGAGGGGATATGATGAGATAAATGGATTTGGGGAGGATTCAAAATCCCGGTGGTCAGAACGGTTTCGTGCTAAGGCTTCGAGCAGGAAGAAACGTGGGGAAGTGAAGCAGTTGGGAAAAAATGGCGCAAAATTTTTCTGGTGGGTGGGTTGGCCAGTCGAACTCTAGGTAGTGTTTAAGGTGAAGATAAATGGGTATCAGATTTCAATCAATGGTAGGGAAAAGAGAAGAGGAGAGGTGGGCACACCTAGGAAAAATCAAGGAGGAGGTTTCGGTGAGGCTTTGGGCGAGAACGTAAGTCGTTGGTAGTGGGGACAAGGCAGTTCGTAGGCACGATATTTCATCCCAGGTAATTGAGTGGTTCGAATTTTGAAGCAAGGGTTTATAAGAGTTTCCAAGCATGAAGGCGGGAAGCGTTTATCGAAGGCGACTTGGTGGGATGGTCGGTGGTGTGGGGTAGGTCAGAGGTTGCTTGTGCATGTGCACGGCGACATGCACATTTGGGTGTACAGAGTAGCAGAAGAGAATGGAAAAAAAATAAAGGAGGAGGAAAGAAAAGGACACGGGTCGGGAATTGATGGGTCGGGGAATAAATAGGAAATAGAAGAAAATAAAAGAAAGAAAGAGAAAAAGGAAAAGAAAAGGAAAGAAAGCAAAAATAAATAAAATGAGGAAAATAAAAATGAAAATGGAAAGAAGAAAAGAAATAAAGAAAGAATAAGAATAAAAGAATAAAAGAGAGGAAAAGAAGAGAAGAAGTGGAAGTTTACAGTACATTTATAAACAAATTTATATTTTCTTCTCTAATTAAAAAGGCTATTGAAATTTTGAATCTGTGATGTTAAGTTTAAGGGATACTATTACTTTTTGACTTAAACCAATGAGAAATTAATGATATTTTATAATTTATTTTTAGTTAATAAATTCGTTTAATTTGCAACTAAATTGATAAAAATATAAATGAAATCGGCTTAGACAAGTTAATAGTAGATTAAATGATGATACAGGTTATTGAAAATAAATGTCTGTAATAAATTTCCATATTTGGATATTATCACCCTAAATAATAAGTTTGTTTATTTTAAACAATTTACCCTTTAAATTTATCGCATGGATTCGAAGAGGCTGGAATCGAATGTTGTCCGGAACCACTTCGATTCAATAATCACTGCAGACCTTTACGGGTTCGATTTTTAAGTCTAATAGACTAGGTAGAAAGAATTAAGAAAAATCTAACTATTTTAAATAAGCAACTATACCTGGATATTATTTATATATCAATGGATTTTTGTAACAAGTGTTGGGCTGTAACAAGACAAAAACTCACCATATTGTACGAGTTACCTGGGCTTTCAAAGAAGTTTTATAACTTAAGTATTTTATTTAAATGGGTTACTCACGCTAGTTTTCAGCCTGACTCGGGTGTTACTTTATTGTAATGCTCAGGTTAGACTGAGTATTATGAATTTTCAGGATAAGATGTTTTGGGGCTCAGGAGATGAGCTGGATGGCAGAAACGTATTGGGTATATTCCGCTATGAAATATAGACTGTACAGTTAGTATTTAGGGATAAGTTATTATAGCTATCCAGATTTGTTGTACTCTGATATCTTGTATGTATTTTGACAATTACAGCTTTCCTTTATATAAATGCTGTTATTTTATGTTATATTTTATTCCGCTGCGACTGCGAGACTTTGTACTGTTGTTTTCTATTTTCTTCTTCTATCTCCTTTTCTTCTAAACCCTAACAATCTGGGATTTTCGACACTCGATTGCTCAGCACTCTATACAGTGCACATATTAGTGTCGATTTTCGGGGTCAAAAATCTTTCGGCCGCTACATTTTGAAAAACATCTTACGATTAACAAGTTCTGAGTTTCTGGAAAGTAACTAAAATGGGAAGGAAATGTGTTCGGATGGTACACTTCTCTTAAGTATTCCCCTTCTTGTTAAGGGAATATATTGTACTATTGGTTGTACCTAGTTCCTTGGTATTATTTCTGAGTTACTCTATTTATATAATTTTCTAAAGTTAAAAAGATAATGTGAATCGTTAATGGACAGATTAATTAGTGACTATTAATTTTTATCAAGGTGTTTGCATTTAATATTGGTTAAAAGGGGTATATTATAATATGAGGAGTTTATTATAATTTTAGAAACAAAATATAATTTATCTTTTAAATTGAAATGGTTTCTTTAGAAAGAAGATAAAAATATTTGGTGAATAAATATTTTAAAGTGATTATATATAAAGAAGCATCTTTATAAAAATGTTGGAATAAAAGATAAAAGTTTATGAAATGTTTTCATAAATATTTTAGGAAGGTTAATAAGTACGTATGAGGTATATGGATCATTTCGTCACATGATTCATATCTAAGATTTGAGTATGAAACTTTGAGATGTTTATACTAGTCTAAAAAAGAATTAATCACTCGACTCTTGATGGAAAATGTTGATGAGGATTTGGGGTTGGGTACGCATTTTCTATCACAGTTGAGAGAAATGTAAGGGAAACAGAGGTTTCTAATCAAGAAGCCTAATTAGAGTCCGCACTAGGGATCAAGGGATCGATACTAATTCAGAAGTAAAATTGTGTATTCGAAAAGGAGATCGAATCAGATATTGCATACAGATGATTTGTATACATCATACGGGTTTAAGTCTATAAATAATGATTTGGGCAAACTCTTTTTGGTTTTGGACTGTGGTGAAATTTCGAGGTCAAAATTCTTTTAAGGGGGAATGTAACAACCCGTAATTTAATCATTTTGAATTGAAATATTTAATTAATTTTAAATATTCAACTATATGTTTAATAAACACAAATAATCATATTTTGCATAATGAGAAAAATGTTAAACTAATTCTTGAAATTTGTTTACAAAAATAGACAATTTTGATTTTCGTCGGAAAAGTGACAAAAATTGGTTTTCATCGAACATGAGTTTTTCCTAAAATAAACGATGAATAATCTATTTTAATTTTTTTACAATGATGAAAATCTATTTATAATATTTTTGTAAATATATATACTTTTTTTATAAAGATATATAAACTTCATCGCATTTTGGCATATCGACGTTATATTTTACAATTGGATTTTTAATTCTATTTAATATGATTTTGTAATTAAAATAAACTTATTTTAATTATTTAGAGATGAAAAGAAATTTATTCCAAGTTTTTTTCATAAATAAATAGCTGGATTAAAAACTAAAACATGATCGGATTTTGGATTCTGAATTCATAATGGTTTATAAATGAAAGTTATATCGAAACATTGCAACTTGGTTTGTCCAATGTAACATATATATAATGTACATGCATAAACACGTTTTACAAACATCACAATTAGTCAAATCAAAATTTTATAAAATATCTAAGATATGTTGAAGTTATAAAGCAAACATCTAATACCATTAATACATATCATTTCATGTTTTAGTTTATTATCAAGTAAGGGGACAAAGAAGGATGTGATATGTAGCGACCCACCTTTTTGGATGGTCTAAATCAACAATAAACTAGACATGTCTAATCAAACCATTCAAAAGGAGGATTGTTAATGGGATGAATAAGAAAATAAAAGAAAAGAAAGAAAAACAAAATACAGAATCTCACAGCGGAACAAAAAATATAATAATCAAATAAACAGTTCATGAAGCTGTTTTACAAATAACATTTGATTACACTTCTAAAATTCAAATCAGAGTTATACATATATCAGAAATAAATAAATAATGTAGCTGAACACAAAATATAGTGGAATAATAAACAATAATAATATACTGAATCTTCGTCTTCGTCCTTCCGAAAATAGTCTTCAATACACTAAAAAGCTCAGACTGAACCGAGCGTAATGAAAAGACAAAACACTCGAGTCAGAACTAAAAGATCTTATGCAAATAAAATCAGAATTAGATGAAATAAGGAATGCAAATAACTACATTTTTGAAGGTTCAAATTTTCTATAAAGTTATTGTTTCCATATTCAAAATACAATAGATTTCACAGTAGATCCATTTTAGTAACTTACAAATTTACAAAATAATTTCCAATTTAATTTCATAATTCAAGAGATTTGATTAATAAAAATGTTCTAAAGTTTCAACATTCAATTCTGTGGAAACTTCCCAATGTTTTAAATTTTAATTTTGAAAATTTTCAAATAAGGTAGCGACGGTTTATTTCTCAAAAATCGTTTTTATGGTTCAAATAGTAAATATAAACGTACTAATTTTTCTCTCATGTGAATATATGAAATTCATGTGTTTTACATCTTTACTCGGTGTTCAAATAATTAATTATGAAAATTTATATGATTACAATAAACTATATGATGATAACAATGACATGTCAAAATAAATGAGCAAATACACATTCAACCCTAATAACATCTATCACAACATACAATAAATATTCAAATAAACCAATTCAACAAATCAAACAATTCAATAACATGTCACAGTAATTATTAATCATCACATATTGGAGTTTAGTTATTCAAATTAAATATCAATTAAAATTCCAAACCAACAATCAAAAATTTATCATTATATGACCTTGTTTAACTTGCAATAAAATTTTAGTATTTCGTGGCTGAGTTTAAATACCCACCTTATGGATTTCCCTTTTCTAGTTGGATCTGGATGCGCTACTGCTTCCTTCTTTTGATTTATTTCATTGTTATCTTAATCTTCCCTTTTTTAGAAAGTTTTGAAAGAGATTGAGAAGTTTGTATAGATGTGGATCTGAAGAAAAGGATTTGGAAAAAGAAGAATGTTTGAAAAAGAAGAAGAAAATTTAAAGAAGATGAAGAATTGAAAACGAAAAAGAAGCTTTGAAAAAGCAGAAGAAGATTTGAAGAATAAGAATAAGAAAAGGAAGCTTTGAAAAAAAAGAGTAGAAGGAGATTTGAAGAAGAGGAAAAAATGAAGAAGGAGGAAAATGGCGAGAGAGAGAAATGAAATGGAAGTTTGTTTGGAAAAAATGAAGCTATAGAAGATGAGATTTGAAAAATAAAACGAGGCTATAGGAATGAAGATGGAAACAAATGAAAAGCCAATAAAGTATATATAAACAAACTAGGAATTGAAGTAAAGTAAAAATATGAATAGCCTTAAAATGGTAGTATTGAAAGAGGTGAAGTAAAGGAATAAATATATGGATAAAGATGAAAATAAATCTTCCGTTCTTTAATATGAAGCTTAGAGGAAAGAGTTGCTAATGAAAGGAAGCTACAAGAATTAATAACACATAAGCAAAATAAACTTCAGAAACGGAGAATAGCAAATGCTAATTAGATAGCATGAATATTAATTTGGATGTTCACATTAAAAATGGAAAAAAGAAAAGGAAAAAAAACTTCAAGTAGAGCACTTGAAAGGAGCTAACGAACAAATGAGAAAAAAATGAAAAGAATGGGGCAATTATTAATTAGAAATAAATCAATGAGACTATTATTAATTATTAAGAAACGAATGAATAGTCTAATAATTAAATTGATGCTCAAGCAGAGGCTACACTAGAATCTGAAAATGAAAAGAGAGAGAATGCGATGTGATAAGAAATATAAAGCAAATGAAGGGATCACCTATATCCTAGAAACAAACCTTTGGAGTCCAAATTTCAAAACTTGCTCTAATTAATTCATAACAATAATATACACATATTTATATCATTTAATTCCATATTAAAACATTTATTTTATGTTAATATTTGTGCACACTCCATTAACGCAATCAATCAATTAACAATCAATCAATCAATTAACCAATCAATCTATACACTTATTCACGTTACTTAAATCAATTTTATTAATTAATGAATAGATATCTATCTGTGCACCATAAAAATGATTTACTTTACTTTTTTTAAATACTGCAACGGTCACATTAATGCCGCCAATTTACAAGTTTTAACCATATATAAAAAGGAAATATAAATATATGTGAACTTATCTAATTAATGTACAACTGTTAATACAAGGTAATTCGAATTGATTTCATAATATTTACACAACCATGAGCCCTCTGATATATTTAAAAATTTGGATATCAGTATGTCTGTGTATAGATTATTCTAAAATTCAATTTTTTTCCAAAATCATAATTATTCAAAATGAAAGTTTTATTTTTATACGTCTCAAAACATGTAATTACCTTAAGTTAAAATGTTCATTGCATATTGACACAAAATGCAAGTTCCTATAATAACTCATTCATTACAGTTTCTTTTATGTTTCCTTTTAACTGAAACATTTCAATTAATCAAATTCCAATTCATTGTAGTACTAATTTCAAACAAATTTTAATTATGAAACACTATTTTATTTTCATTTATACTAATTCAAACATGTTTTATAAAATTTCATATACAATAAAATTTGTACGCTATTTACAATGTAAATGTTTTATCTTATTGAAAATCAAATTTCCAGGATGCATTTCGAAAAGCAACTTATGTTATTCTTTCATTAAAGCATTCACTCCATTCTTTATTCAAATTCAACGTTTGTTATTCCAATTAGAGACAAACATACAATTTATTATTTTCAAGTCAAAGCTTAAATTTCATTAAATTTTTTGTCTTAATTTAATTTAAAATGTAAGTTCTAATGTTGAACTTATTAATTACAATGCACATGTCTTTTCTTTTCATTTAGAGGATTCCAACAACTCTTGTTGCATTTTATATTCGATATTAAATTTCAAATGAATTCTCATTATACTATAACTATTTTCTATTCATTTCATATATTCCAACATTTATTTCTAAATTATTCCATTCTTATATTAACATCTATTATTACCATCAATGGAACTTACATTAAAAATTATTAAAATAGAAATTACACTAAAATAATAATCAATTACATTAAACCACATTATAAAATTACATTCTAATTGTTTTCTTACTAACGAATCATAAATTTCTAATTTCATACAATATAAAATCCTAAAATCTTATTAAATTCAATATTGTAATTATCGAAAAAAAATATGGGTCGTTACATGATGGGGTAATGGGAAGTGCTGGAAATGATGTTGTGTATGAGATATATTGAAAATATCTAAGGGTATTTTGGTCTTTGCACATGAAGATATATTTCGAAAATTTACCTATAAATACACCCATACACTTCACTTATCATACATGCACTTCTTCTCTTATTCCGTCCTTCTTTCTTTGAGCATCCATGGGAAAGTGGCCTATGGCCGAAAGAAATAGGGAGGAGGAGGTTATGGCGTGTGCTAAGGTGGTGGAGGCCGAGAGAAAAGGGGAGAAGGCTCTAGGCTATGAGCATGTATGGTGGTGTTGATGAGCTAGATGTTGGTGGGAGATGAATGTCGTAAGACTATGTGGGTTGCATCCATTAGGGTATGGTCATTGCCTTTCAAGATTACCCTCTATATATCAGGGTTTGTTGTGTATGCTATGAGAAATATCAGATAGGTCGGGAATGACCTGGTGGTGTCATTTTTGGTACTATCCAAGACCATTATGTTGGTTACCGGAAAGGGGTAGGCCGGCCTTGCCTGATGCAGAGGACTGTCAGTGTGTCCATAGTATATTCCTCTACAGATTTACTGTATGGAAGGTAGTCCCTTACCTATCATTGAATGGAATCCATTCTCCAATAAGTACCTTCGGAACTTGTTGTATACCTAATATGTTGGCATTTAATCAATGTAAAAATTTAGACTAAGCTAAATATGTATTTGTAATCTAGACACTATTATTTTATCACTAGACCTTATGTAGCAATGTTTTGGTTATCATAAGGTAAAAATCCACCCTTTGTTTTCAAAAATATCCATGTTTTCAAGTTTTCTCACACTTGTCTCATTATTGACCCAGAGTTTATTTTCGTTTGCCTTAAAAAATGGGTGCCTTGTTTTTCCCAGCAGCCAAGTAGTTTAGATTTAGCTATGGACATTTCAGAGGAGCATGGAGCAGGAGCTGGAATTTCCTCTGTTGATGGTTATCCATTTTTATTTTTGTTGCATTTGTTTACTATTTGCATTCAGCATTGTAAGGACAAAGATTTATAACTTTTCAACTTGAGAGTTGGATAGGTTTTGATGTATGTATTTAAAAATTTCAACTACAAATATTATATATTGAAATAATATATGTTATCCCATTCGTGTAAGATTCCGTTCTTTCTTTATTTTTCTTTTTTATCTTTGATCATTTCATCTTTTTGGCACTTGGATATTTGGCATGTGAATACCTTGGATGTATTGGTGTCTATTTCCGAGGGTCGAAATAGTAGATCGTCACAGATGTTTTCTATATCCATGTAAGTACCTAATTTTACAACTACTTAATACATTTGTAATTTGGTCACTTACATGTTTGTTTGGTCGAGATCGTGTATTGCATTATACGAGGCTATGGATATTTGATCAATATACTATCATATAAGTGTTATATTCGGAATGACTGTAGTTCGTAATGTACGAAACTTAGACGAAATTTGTTCATCTGAAATAAGCAAATAAACCATTGTGCGAGATCAAATATTCAATTTGATTGACCATGATAAAGATCGCATTGTGTCAAAAGCAACACAAGACCAAAACTACAATATAGATCTAAGGACTCGATCGTTGATATGTTAGTTTGATCAGTTTATGCAAAGTGTAAATATTTAATGTCATTAAGTGTTAAGGTCGAGTACACTTTGGTAAAGAGTTAATTATGACATTGTAGTAATGATTTTCTTTTGAATGGTTCGACCATCTAGAAAAAAAAAATGAATGTATAGGAGAAGATGCGACTAAAGTTATAATTGGAATGAAGAGTGAATGGTCACTTCTACTTCATAAAGAAACACCGAAAACAAGAATTGTAAAATAATAATTGATAATTAATATTTGTGTAACGGCTTGAAATTTTCGACCCCGAAAAGTCGACACTAATACGTTCACTATAGAAGTGCCGAGCAATCAAATGCCGGAAATCCCAGACTGTTAGGGTTATGAAGAAAGGAGGTAGGAGAAGAAACAGAAATAAAGCACAAAATCTTACAATCGCAGTGGATCAAAATATAATATACAAATAACAGCATTTACACATAGAAAATTGTAAATGTCAATTACATGCAATATATCAGAGCTCAGCTATCAACAAATACATCTGGACAGTTATAATAACTTGTCCCTGAATACTATCAATACAATCTCTAATAAACAGCGGAACATACTCCATACGTCCCTGCCATCCAGCTCGTCTCCTGAGCTCCTAGCGTCTAAACCTGAAAATCTGTAACACTCAATCCAACCCGAGCATTACAATAAAGTAACAACCGAGTCAGGCTGGAAACCAGTGTGAGTAAACCTCTTAAATTTGAAATGCTAAAGTTGTAAAAATGCCTTTGATAAAAAAAGTAACTCATCCAACATTCTTATCTTTTATAACCAACACTTTGTTGCTAAGTCCATTATTTAAAATAATATCTAAGTGAAGTCACTTATTCAAAATAGTTAGAGTTACTTAATTTAATTAATTCTAGCCTATGTGATTCTACAAATCAAACCCGTAAAGGTTGAAGTAGTTATTAAATCGAAGTGGTTCCGGATATCGCTGATATCCGATCCCGGTCTCCTCAAATCGAAACGCCGCCTTTAAGCCAAGTTGGTTTTAGAAAATGATTCATTTTCAGGTTGTCCACCTTCGCATAAAAATCCCAGCATACTGTCTATTCAAATAAAATGCCTCGCATTCTATAATTAACTGTTCATTTCAGGTTATTCTAATTTAACCTGTTCTTGGACTAGATTAACTAGTCACACAATTCATTATTTTACTTAAATAGAATTAGTTATTTTCAATTCATATTTAATTACCATTAAACCAATTATAAACCATTTTATTTTATTCTAATTAAAAATCTAGAATTAACTAACAATTTGCAAGTATAATTAACTTATGAACCTTAATAAATTAAAGGTTAGATCATTTCACTTTATCATTAAGTATTAACTAATTATAACTATTTATTTACTTAATAAACCATAGTAATTAATAAATAATTACCTTAACTCAATTAATTTTTTAAATTCAAATTACTTTGTTTATCCTAGCTTTTACCAATCCTAAATTTTAAGTCAAATTAAGGGTTTTAAATTGCTTAATTAAAATAACCATAACTAATTACTTTGAAACCATTTTCTTTTCATTTTCTTTCCATTTCTTTCTTTCCAAAATCCAGTACTTTTACTTTTGACATTTTAGATTATCCAAAATTCGGTCAAACCATAGCATTCAATAGCTTCAATTTTCAATATCATATTTCACAAATTATCAAATAAATCACAATCACAGATTATGAAAATAAATTCAATATTTTTAAGGAATCTAGTTGGATCCCTCAAACCTGTTTTTCCTGCATCCACAGATGTTAGCACATTATTAAAGTACTAATCCCACTTTGAGGTGGGATGTCGCGGTGTAAAGGGTCATCCGCTATTATACGGGGCGCATACGGTCTCATCCGCTATATAACACTGGAATATCAATCACTCCAATATATGTATATGTATATGTGTGTGTGTGTGTATATATATATATATATATTACATATACATTACATATACTATCATATCCAGACTGATAATAATTTATCAATTCAAGAAATCAACCAATAATTTAAATTTTAACTATTTAAGTTCACTAGTAAATCCAATTTGAGTGAGGTTAACTCACGTTTGACGCTTGTTTTGCAATTCAACCCAAACGAGCTTGTGTTCTTCACGATTTCAGACCTTGAATAAACAATATATGATTTATAAACATCTGAATTAATCAAACAATTATTTACTATTTATTTATTTAATTTAACCGATAATTTGATTTTAAGTTAATTTTCCTTTTAATAAATTATTTTTAGTAACTAAATAGCTAAATAAGTTTATTAAATAAATTAATCACTATAACACATTATTTAAAATAAACTAATAGATTTAAAACTGTGTGCATGTAATTTTAACTTATTTTTCATTTCCGAACTGCATATAAAAGTAATCTATATAGGCTTAAAAATCTAACGTTTATATAAACTCTTATATTCCAAAATCTTATGTATATTTATAAAGTCTAATAAAGATACAATTTCCTTTTAACTTATGTATTAAAACAAAGTTATCTTATACCTTACTGTAAACTATACATATTATTTATTATTATTATTATTTTATTATTATTTCTCTTTTATAAATTGAAAAACTGTATATATATTTTATTAAATTAGACAAAATACATTTGTGCCTTACTGCCTCACTCTCTGACGTCTACAGCTAAAGCAAAGAAAGAACAACATTCCCTCTCACAACAGTAGTCCCAACCGCCACCACTGACACTCGAGCGCAACCTCCAGTGTCCAAAACCCAATTGGTCGACTTTGCCTGACCTCCCTTACCGCCGCCGCCTCCTTCATCGCAACCCCAAGAACCAAATCGACCGTCCCTCGAGTTACTGCCCAACATCACACCTACACGACTCTCCCTCAACAACTCCCAACCCTACAACGTCGCGGCCACTAGGTGCGACCGGCTTTGCCACACTTGATATGCCGCCATCTAGTCGCAGTCGCGATCCTATGATGACCGCGTACCCCCTTCCTTGGGTCGAACGAATTCGATTTTCTCGAATCGTTTCCGATATTGAATATAAGGTGAAACTTAGGATTTATTGCACTCAATTTTAATTTCGGCTTCAAGATTATCCTCTTTTTTCATTTGGGTTTTTTTAATGAACAATTTTGGCTTATTAGAAGAGTAGAAAGGAAGGAGAAACTCACGATTTTGATAAATGAATATAAGCGGCCATTAATTTTTCTTTTAGTTTCTCGATCTGATGCGTGAATTACAAAGGAATGAGAACGGAAGACATGATGGAATGGTTGAAAGCATGAGTGGGGGGACAGTAATTTGAGAGAAACTGTAGAGATTTGAAGGCATGTTGTGATGCAAATAGAATTCAGCCGATGGTTGGCCAAAATATGCAAATATAAATAATAATTCAAATTCAAATTGTCTCGGTTTACGTAGCTTAAAATCGCGAATCCCTATCGAGATGTGCCGCCAGGCGTTTATAAAGTTACACCTCTATTCCGAACGCAATGGAAAAGGTTTCAAGTCCTAATTCAATCGTATGGCGAAGATAACTTTTTGGATCCAGTTATTATATTGAATTTTCGATATAGATTTCAACGCATTTATACTTCGTACGACCACATGACAACTTCAAATGCTACAAAATTTGGAATCCGATAATAAAACACTATTACAGATCCAATGGAACTGGTTTCGTTGAAATCCGAGACTGTGTCTCAGAAGATATTTTTTTTAATCAATTTAAACGATATATTTTTAAAACTGAATAAAACAATTTTAAATTTAATTTTATACGTTCTATTATCTTCAATATTACCAATATAAATTTTACAAACCTTCCAATTATTTTTAACGAGCTTAGATCTCCCGATTTAACATTTTACCCAATTTCCCGTAATTAAATTCAGTAGTTAAATTATACAGTAAATAGTGATATTTGAATTTCAAGTTAAAAATTAACTTTTAAATATTTAAAATCAATTAAATATTCCAATTTCAAATATCCATAATTATGGGTCGTTACATTCCTCCCTCCTGAAAAGAATTTCGTCCTTGAAATTTCTAGTTAAGAAGAATGGTCCATATCCCTTTAACTATTTTCCCAAAATCCAACAGTTTTTGACAACTTCCCAAAACAATTATTTTATTAAAGACACATTATCGTTCTTACTAACTTTCCCAAACTCATTCATCCATTCCATATAATATTGTCTACCCACTCATTCAAATTATAATTTAAAACAAATTTTAAATTATCAAAATTTTCTCAAAATTTTTCTTACTCCGTAAATTTTTGAAAAATTTCGCCAGCGTCTCTTTGCGCGGCTAGCTCGGAACAATTACGAAATGCCTCTACGGACCCCAAATTTTCAGAGAAAACCAAAGCCAAGTGGCTAGATCAGAAAATCATCAAATTTCATATGATAATTTAAACACATGCTTTATGTCGGGCAAATTCAAATTTATCTTATGCAATCGAAACACCAATTTCCTTTTGCTTTAATAACACATGTATGTCCTACTTAGCAGTAATATCCAATCACAAAATTTTAAAACCATTTTATTCATTTATTTTCACAATTCTCAATATTTGTACTACTTAAGCCATACGATGTACACATGTCATCCGTACGCAATATCAAATCCGATCGCTCACTCCATCACACAATTTCACTTCCGAACTAGTATCGTCCACCTGACTCTCTAGTGCGGACTCAGATCTGTTTTCTTGATCACAAACCGTCATCCTCCTTGCATAGCCATATACTATGATAGAGAATTTCAGGATCAATCAAAAATCAATATCCATAGTTCGCTGTCGAAAATCGAATGAAAAATCCCAACTCGGATCGATATAATCATATCGAAATTCTATGCTCGAATCTGGATCAAATCGCTATGCGGATAAAATAATATACGTACATCGTACCTATAAATTTCCAATTGATTATTATTCATATCAATTCTCTTTTCACCACTTTTATTAAACCTTCATTCAAATATTAACTTAGTATATTTCTCAACTCCAAATTTACTTAAGAATTTCACCATCCATTTCTTAAGTCCGGTATAAATATTTTATATACTTCTTATATTTATTTTCATTTTACCACTTAAGTTTTATATCTATTTCGTTTAACTTAATTTCCAATTCTATTTGTATTCAATTTACCTTTTATTTTTTATTAATCACCAAAACTATCTTTATGAAAATAGATTGTATAACTCTTTAGTTTTAGAATTTTGAAACACTTTAAAATCTACATAATATTACCAAAATAGTTTTATATAAAAATATTTTTATAACTCGATGTCTCAACGAGTTCATCCTTATTCTCACAGAAATTCAGTCAAACATTGATCAGGCACAGAATTAAAAATCTATAAGTACTTAGTAGACCCGTTTTCCACACCCAGTGAAAATACTTTAAAAACATTTTGTGAGAATGTAGAAAACATTTTTTTACGAGAATGCTCTGGAAATCATCACCCCCTCCATGGATCGCAGTTGGCCTGATGATTACGTCGCCATCCCGGCAAAACCATATAAAACTATAGGCATCCATACACCTTGATTACACCATGGAACCGCCACAGATTGCAGCTACACCCAGGGTTACGTTGCCATCACGGCAAAAACCATGTAACTGTAGGCATCAGGGCCCTCGAATTTTGCTTCCAAATGAAACTTCACCACATAGATCGCAGACTACATCGGTCGAGTCCCAATATAGCCTGTAGGCACTCATTGTCACACGACTTCCACTACATCCTCAAAGATCACAATCTACTGATGTTACGTCGCTCTCACAGAAAAATCAAATGCAGACTTTAGGCAATCACTGCCCCTCAACTTATGCTATGGAAACACAGTAGATCGCAGTTATACCGGGTTACACTACCGTCACAGCATAACTCCAACGTCCGTGTAGGCATCAGCACCCTCGACATTCGTTATCCCAATCACAATCCACAGGAACTACAGTTTAGTTTGGATCTCCTTTGGGATCAAAATTTAGAACCCCCCTTAAGGCACAAGGCAGAACCACCTCGTAGATCTCCTACTATGATTTTCAACTCTAAATGGGAGCGCCTTTTTCCCTACAACATTCTCGAAACATTTTATACTATTCACATATAGTATCTTTCGAATCATACTCTTTATATGTATCACATATAAACTTCAAAATCGATATCTCAAAATCGATAATTCTCAAACTTAGCTTTCCAAAATTCAAAAATTGATTTTTCCCAAAATCAAAAGCCTTTAAAAATCAATTGGTTCCACCCTGACCATTTTGAAATTTAGAAAATAGTTTGAATAGTTTAAAATGGTTAAGTAGTGGTAAAATAGTTAAATTCTTGTAAAACGGTTAAATAACTATTATATGATAGTTTGAGTTTTAAAAAGAAAGGTTGTATAGTAAATAGTTTGGAAAAAATATTTAAAATAGTTTATATTAAAACAATTTATTTGAAAATTATTTCAGAGTCAAACTGGTTCAATTTCCTAATCTCCATCTTAATTTAATTTTTGATTTAAATCTCCACATCCATTTAAATTGATTCAATTCCAATTCAATTTGAATTAAACTCGATTCCCATTCTAATTCTAATCAATTACCATTTGAATTTTAAACTTATTCAACTTCTATTATACTTCCAATTTATTCACTTCAATTCCAAATTAATCTCAATCCCATTCTCAATTTCTAACCATCTTGATTTATATAAATTTAGGTTCGATTTAAAAATATCGATTTAATTACTTAAATCAAGTTAACCTTTAACATTTAATTTAACAACCCGTCTTTAAAGCAATTCAATTTTGAGTCCAAATTCATGTACTCATTTTAAATTACCTTTACTTAGACTTATTTCAAGGTTCGAGTGAGAGTTCAAATCCATTTAAACAATTAAATTTTCGGGATTCAATTTATTTCCCAGTCATACTTTCAAAATTCTAAACCTAATTCCTTAACCAATTCCAGTTGACAGGTTCATTTTTTAACATTTAAACCTTAAGTTAAAATTGATTCCATTTCCATAATTCCTATTTTATTTCTAAAAACCAAAATCGCTTAAATAGTTTCAAAATAATGTTTATTTTCATTTTAATTCAGCAATGGACGTATATCATTTCAATCCACTTGTTAATTTATTCAAAACAATCCAATTTACAGTTTCATATATACACCCTCACTAACAAAAAGGTCGATGCCACAATATGTCAAAGTAAATGAATATCCAAATTATCTAAAGCACCAATAAATATCATTCGTTACCAATTTCCAGAACTCCAACCACTCTTGTCTTAAAGCAAGTTTTCTATATTCAAAAATATTATTTATTATTTCTTTAACACTTTGAAACAATTCCAAATAAGTCATACTTAAATAAATATTCACTTCCTTGAAACATTTCACTCTTGTTTTATTGTTGTTTATTCTAAAATAAACATCCTTTATTTAGACATTTTTTCAACGCCCAATTTTAAATGATAACAACCTGCATTATCATAGGCTAGAACCCAACACATAATAATTTTCTAAATATTCACTCAGGGTACTTTTATTTTATTTTAATACATTTTGAAAAATGCTTCTATAAATTTCAATATTTTAAATTTAGTTTTGCATCTATTTTCAGCTTAACTTACATATAGCTCATTCTTACAAAGTTTCTATTTGTTTATATATATTACTACTAAATTTTATAACCTTTCAATAAAAACAACCAATCACCATAATATACTATAATAATTTGAAAAATTATTGCTTTATATATATCAAAATATAAGCTTATATACAAATCATTTTTTCAAAACGTTTTTAAAATCATTATATAAGAAAATAATAAGTACGCTCTCATATAATACACTCAACTCATTCTAAGTTACTACTGACCCAATCTCTAATGAGTAATCCCCACCAGAGCTAAGGTTTTTGCTTAACATTCAGCTCTGATACCATATGTAACGACCCGAAATTTTCGTCCCCGAAAATTCGACACTAATACGTTTACTGTAGAAGTGCCGAGCAATCGAATGCTAAAAATCCCATACTGTTAGGGTTAAGAAGAAAGGAGGTAGAAGAAGAAACGGAAACAAAGTACAGAATCTCACAATCGCAGTGGATCAAAATATAATATACAAATAATAGCATTTACGCAAAGAAAGCTGTAAATGTCAATTACATGCAATATATCAGAGTTCAACTATCAACAAATACATCTAGACAGTTATAATAACTTGTCCCTAAATACTATGGATACAATCTCTAATAAACAGCGGAATATACTCCATACGTCTCTGCCATCCAGCTCGTCTCCTAAGCTCCCAACGTCTAAACCTGAAAATTTGTAATACTCGGTCTGATCCGAGCTTTAGAATAAAGTAACACCCGAGTCAAGATGGAAACCAGCGTGATAAACCTCTTAAATTTGGAATACTAAAGTTGTAAAAACACCTTTGATAAATAAGTAACTCATCCAACATTACGAGCTCTTATCTTTTATAACCATCATTTTGTTGCTAAGTCCATTATTTAAAATAATATCTAAGTGCAGTTACTTATTCAGAATAGTCGGATTTACTTAATTTACTTAATTCCAACCTATCTGATTCTACAAATCAAACCCCTAATGGTTGAAGTAGTTAATAAATCGAAGTGGTTTTGGATATCGATGATATCCGATCCCTGTCTCTTCGAATCCAAATGTCGCCCTTAAGCCAAGTTGTTTTTAGCAAACAATTTGTTTTCACGATGTCCGCCTTTACATAAAAATCCCATCACACTATCTGTAACGACCCGATTTTTCAACACTCGAAAATCGATAACAATACGTCCACGGTATCTAATGCCGAACAATCGAATGCCAGAAAACCGAACCATTAGGGCTAAAGAAGAAGAAATAGAAACAAAATCAGAATCTCACAATCGTACTGGAACAATATATAATAGATAAATGACTAATCTTTAAACAAAATAACTATATCTGATTATACATTACATCATTAGAGTTTATATATATGACACAACAGCGGAATACAACATAACAGCGGAAAAAATAACATCAACTTGGTCTTCTAAGAGAGTTCAACATACTGCATGTTCATTTCCAAAGCTCCAATGTCCAAACCAAAAGCTTCCAAAACAAAGACTTCCAAATCAACATCTACTTCCTGACTTAGCTCCAGAACCTGCTGATAACCTGACTCTCGGTTGCCCGTAGGGAAAATTAGGGGCATCCAGAGTTTAGAAAAGGGAACAATAAACTCTGAATTAGTCATGGGACCGGTCTGAGAACTAAAAACAGTTATTTGTACAAAAAGAAATCCGTTCATGCTTTTGTAAAATGAATCTACCATAAGGTCTCCCGACAGACACTCAAATGCAATCGCACACATTGGGGGAGGTTTCTACTTATAGTAGTCAAACATGCTTAATACGCGAAAATATTGTGATATTATTTTTAGTGCATAGTATGGAAAACCATTTAGCAAGTACAATATTAATCTTAGCCAACATACGTACCATTATAGTATGCCTACTATAGCTATCATGTTAAATGGTATGTTCTACAACTGAAATCGTAAAAGGCTCGTATTGTTTTCTTTGGATTTCCAACAAATGGCCAAGGCTAAGGAACTTCCATTATCTGAACGGGTATGCCTCTGGAGGGACATCCCGAGAACCTAACCAGATCTCTACTAACACAAGACCGGGTTACCTCTATAACTAGGTAACCAACAGTCATGAGTATGCCATCCCCTAGTCATAACCGACCTTTACCGAGGCTCCTCAAATTCCAACAACCATATAAGTAAAAATATCTAGGCTCCATACCAGAATACCATTTTTTATCCATAAGGAAATGCACATAACCTTAGGGTTTCGAACCCCATAACCTTGCCGCATCCTTCCTGTTTCGACCATATCCCGGGGTGTGAGGTTCGATGAAGTCTCGTCCCATAAGGCTATGCTTTACACAAAAGCCATGCTTCGATCAACTAATGCTCAACACTTAGCATGCCAAATTACCAAGTTGAGAATATATCAGTGATAACGATCAACTACATAACATTTGAGCTCGTACGTCTCAGAGAAGGGTGTTAAGCTAAGAGAATAAATTCTCCGCCACCAAAAGAAATGTATTTGATAGAAACTAGCTTTATATCTCAAAGTGTAATGTCAGACATACATCCATACAAGTCTGTTCCGGGTTGGAACGGAACTTAAGGCACTACTCCTACTACATCCATTTTGGAATCAACCTCAGGATTAGTAGCGGTTAGCCCTTGCACTTTACTGCTCCATCTTCGACTCCAAGCTCTTGTCTTCCTCATGAAAACGTTCAAACCGGCTCGAAGTGGTTTTCGAGAAATTAATCCCAATCCTGGTCTCTTCGAAACGATCAGCGCATTAGCCAATATTGATAGTGGCTTATTTAACTATCAAATAACATCCATAAACAACCATTAGACATAAATAATTTCCCAAATTATTTATTTCAAAATATCTTTGCAAACTATTTTTCTACCCTTCAACTCTTTGAAACGGTTTTCAAATCACCCTTTTCTCTCGAAGAATAAGTTTCCACCCGAATCGTTTATTTCCACTGGAAATCACCAAGTCTAGATAATTTTGATTTTAAAATAATTCAAATTACTTAATCCAAAAATATACTTTAAAATCCTTAAAATAAAAACTATTTTAAACACTTTATTTAAAATACTAGTTATGAAATTTTGTAGTAATTTCTCATGTAATACTTAAGTCAAAACAATCTTAAAATAAAAGTTATGAAATTCTATACAAGTTTTTCAAATAAAAGTTTTAACAAAACTATCTTTAAAATAAAATTAGTTTATAAAATATAAATATTAATAATTATCTTTTTAAATCATAATACCAATTAGCCTTTTAAAATAATTACTACAATTACTAATTTAATAAATATTTAACTTTTAAATTCTAAACAACTTAAATAAATAATTTCTCAAAAACATTCATTTAAAACAACTTTAAAACTTCCAACTTATACTTAAAAATCTGCTCTGAAAACGTACTTGGCTTTTCAGGGAAATACACTTTCCTTTCACACCTTTAAAAATAAGCCACTATTTTACCCATTCCTTTACAAACTCCCACCGTGAATTTATAATTCCAAATATCCACTAATATATTATTTCTCTTTATAAACCTAGTTTATAAATTCATAGTCTCATCCTCCTTTTAAAACATAGTTTCAAACATTTAATCATTTTTCAAATCGATTTCGAAAACTAACTCCATTTTTAAAACAAATCCTTTACTTACCCAAATTTATTTTAAAATCCATTAATTCCATATTTACTTCTATATTTATGATTCATTTTTTAAAAATTCTTCCCTTATTTCTTCTAAACCATTTAAAATACGAATTTTAAATAAATTCTTCAACTTTTAAAAAATACTACTTAAGTTCAAAAAATCCATTTGTTTCCATTTATTAAAAGAAATCTTTTTCCTCGACTAGGAATTTGTTAAATAGGATTTCAAAAATCAACCTTTATCCTTTCCAAATTCCTTCTTTTTAATTTATCCAATTCTCTAAATTATTTCACTTAAAATTCTCTACTTTAATTTCCTTCCAAAAATCTAATGTTTATATTTCTGGTATCTTAAAATACCAAAATATATTCGGCCAAACTATAGCCTTCAATAATTTCAATTACCAATATAATCAATCACGAATCATAAATAAATTATAACATAGAAAATGAAATAAAATCAACATTTGGGTAATCCAGTTGGATCTCTCCAACCTGTTTCCCTGCACCTACATACGTTTGCACAATATAAAATACCAATTCCGCTTCGAGGTGGAATATCACGATATATAGGGTCATCCGCTATTATGTGGGGCACATAAGGTCTCGTCCGCTATATAATGCGAGAATATCAATCGCTCCAATATATATATACTATTATGTATAACATAACATCCAACTGATAACAATTATCAATTTAAGTAACCAATCCAATAATTTAATTTAACTATTTAAATTAAACTAGGTGATCCGACTGGGTTAAAAGATCTCACCTTTGATTTTTGTTTTGCAATCCACACCAAACCGGCTTGTTTTCTTTATGTTTTCAGACCAAGTACAAACATTATGGGGTTTTATTAACATTTGAAATAATCTAATTATCAATTGCCATTTAATAAAATTTGATTAACTAATGATTTTATTTAAACCAATTTTCCAATAATTAACTTAAAATTTTTAAAACATTAAATTAAGATAGAACAGCCAATGTCTTACTCTAACATGTGTTTTCTAATCTATATGGATATGTATTGATATATATTTAAATTAAAAAAAATCAAATACTATAATGTACCTCACTACTTTAAATTTTAAACAAACTATTATAACAAGTATATATATTTTCCTTTTCAGAAAATAACCCAACCAGATTTGTTCTATGGTAAATTTTTTCTTGATCCATGAAATAAAATAAAATTAAATATAAAACTTTTAAACATGCTTAACTAAAATGTTTTTAAAATTGAAATTACCCCGATTCGTACAAGAACTCAAAAATAGAAGAACGACACTCAAAGACGATCCCGTTGCCGCTCGAAACCCCAGACGTCCAGTTCACCTTGCGACGATGCCCTACGTCCTACATGCGCGCGATTCGATTCATCCCTACCCGCCCCATATCGTGAACGCCACAAGGTCGCACTGCCCAAATCCAACGCGACTCACCAAATCACGAGCTGCCATACCCTGCTAAAGTCAATCTCGAGTAGAGGAGGACATTTTCAAAATCGATTCAAGTTCTTGAATTTTTTTATGTTATAGAAATGAATCGATTTGAATGGAAAATTAGAGGAATGGTTTTCAATTGGGTGGGTTTTTTGAACGAACGAATTTCATTCGTTATAAATAAATTTTATTGGAAATTCAGCTCGGACATTGTTATATATATATTTTTTCGACTGGAAGAGAAAGGTTTGCTAAACTATTTCGTTTTCTTCCTTTTACTTTATCTGGTTTGATTTTACAAAGAGGAAGGGGATGCGTGTTATACTTGTGAACACATGCTGCAAGGCAAGATACGTGTTTAATTTGTCTGGTGAAATATTATTATATTAAACATATATATGTTTATAATATAGTTTGAATTCAGTTTGTCTCGAAATCGTAACTTAAACCGCAAATCCCTATGGAGGCATTCCATCAGGCATTCATAATGTTATACCCCTATTTTGAATGCAATGGAAAAGGTTTCGAGTCCTAATTCGATCGTATGGAGGAAATAGCTTTTGGGAATCGGTTATTAATTAAATTATCGATATAGATTTCGACGTGTTTATCTTCTGTACCACCACACGATAACTCCAAATGCTACGAAAATTGAAATCCGATAATAATAAAATATTACAGATCCAATGGAACTGGTTTCGTCGAATTCTGAGACTGTGCATTGGAAGGCTATTTTTTAAACATCGATTTAAACGATATATTTTCAAAATTGAACAAAACACTCTCAAATTCAAATTTAAAACTTCTACTATCTCCAGTATTATAAGTATTAATTTTTAAAGCCTTTGACACATTTTTAACGAGCATAATACTATAGATTCAACCATTTACCCAATTTCCAATTATTCAATTAAACAATTAAATCACACAATAAATGGCGACATTTGAAATTCAAGTTAGAAATCAACTTTTAAATATTTAAAATCAACCAAATATTCCAATTCCAAATATCCAAAAATTTCGGGTCGTCACATTCTTCCCCCTTAAAAGAATTTCGTCCCCGTAATTACTAGTTAAGAAGAATGATCCATAACCCATTCATTATTTTCCCAATCCAAATAGTTTTTTTAACAACTTCCCAAACCCAACAGTTTCAACTTTCCAAAACAATATTTATTAAAGACACTATCATTCTTATTAACTTCCCAAATTCAACCATAATTTTCAAAAAATATTATTTTCTCAACAATTAAAATTTAAATTTAAATCCAAATTTTAAATTATCCAAATTTCTTAAAATTTTTCTAACTGTCTAAATTTTGAAAATTTTCGCCAGCGTTTCCTTTGTGCAGCTAGCTCAGTACAACTACAAAATGCCTCTATGAGCTCCTAAATTTCAAAAGAAAACAAAAGGCCAAGTGGCTAGACCAGAAAATCATCAAATTTCATACAGAAATTCAAATACATACCTATTTGTCGTGCAATTCAAATTTTTTCTTCTGAAATCAAAACACCAATTTCCTTTCTTTTAAACCGCCTGTATATCCTACTCAGCAATAATATCCAATCACAGAATTCAAAAATTATTTTATCTACTTCCTTTACAAATTTTCAATATTTGTTTTATTTAAGTCGTGCGATGCACATATATCATCCATACGCAATACCAACTCTGATTGCTCATTTGATCACACAATTTCACTTCCGAACTAGTATCGTTCACCTGATTCCCTATTATGGACTCAGATCTGGTTTCTGGATCAGAAACCGTTATTCTCCTTGCATTGTCACAAACTATGATAGAGAATTTCCAGAATCAATCAAAAATCCATATCTAGGGTTCGCCGTCGAAAATCGAGTAAAAAATCCCAACTCGGATAGATATAACTATCTCAAAATTATGTGCTCGAATCTGGATCATATCGCTATGCGAAAATAATAATTTACATTCATCCTACGTATTTACCAATTGATTATTAGCTATATAAATTCTCTTTTTATTCACACTTATCATTTCATACGTCTTTATTAAATCTGCATTCAAATATTTACTTAGAATATTTCCTCAATTCCAAATTTACCTTAAGAATTCCACCATTCATTTCTTAAGTTCAATATAAGTACTTTATATGCTTCTTATACAATTTTCACTTCATTCCTTAAGCCTTTATATCCTCTTTTATTCAAATTGTGTTCCAATTCCATATAAATTAAATTTTTCATTAAACTTTGAATATTGAATTTCGTTTTCTTGTTAAGTATCTTCCATTCACAACTATTTCATATCATTGTTTAAATTAGTTCCATTTACTATTTATTTAAAATTCCAATTCATTTTATCTCAAATAATTTTTATTTCCAAACCTTTATTATCTTTAGTCCACCTCGAACCAATTCTTCAACTTTACTTAACCCAATTTAAATTGAATTCGAGTATTTAGTTCAAGTTCCATTTGCTTAAATTTTAAATTAAATATCATTTGATTTTTTTTCAATTTCAATTCATTTATTTACAAATGTAAATTCATTTGTTCATTCACAAATTTGTCTCCTACTTAATAAATTTTTATTTCAATGTCCATTCCATTTAGCTTACTTAGATTCATTTCCTCCAGATTTACTTTATTTAACTTAATTAAATTATCTTCCAATTAAATTCAAATTTTAAATTTCTATAAGTTTCCCAACCGATTTACATTTGACACATATTTTAAATTAACTCTTCTTCAAGTTAAATTTTATCCCAATTTTTTTTTCAAATTTTTATAAGTTACCAACCCATTTATATGCTATAAACATTTTTAATTAAACTCTAGAGTCTTTAACAATCACTTAAGTATTTCAAAATCATTTTTGAAATCAATTACATACATAATTCATTTGCATATCAAATTACCCTTTGAATTTCAAAACCAAACCCATTTTTGCAAACAACTCCTATTTAAAACAATTTAGCATCAATTCCTCTCCTAGAAACTCGAAAATGAACATCGACGATGCTACAGTCATCACCGAAGTTTTTTTTCTAGCGACCGAAGAGAGTTTAGTGCTTTTATTTCTTCAAAAACATTTTTAAATTCCAAATCCAATTCAAAAATATTTTTGAATAATATCCTTAGTATTCCATCAAAATCTTTGAAAATCATTTCCAAACTCAAAAGGAATTAAATTTCTCAAAATTTCAAATCCCAAATCCTTCCAATCCATATTCAAAAATTACTTTGGAATTTTTTGTTTCGTTTCCAATTATAAACCACATTTATAATTTATATTAACAAATCCCATTTTGTTGTAAAATTTTATTCCTTAACCTTTGGTTATGATTTTAATTTCTAGTTCAGTTTCCATAAAATAATGATAATAATTTAATACTATCACTTCCTAACAATTAAGCAATCATATATATAATATAATAATTTACGGAAAATTATTTCTTTTATATAGAAAAGTAATTTGGGTAAAATTATTACGTTTACCCTATTTTAAAACAATACTATGTCGATTTATCTTGTTTAAGAGTTTAGAAACCCCTACCGATAACATGGCATCCCGCATATCGACCAGAATCTATAAACACTCAACCAATAAGTCAACACAATATAAAAATAATTTTTATATTCATTAACAACTATGCTCTCATATCTGTTAATACACTCAAACTCATTCTAGAGTACTACGGACTCTATTCTAATGAGTAATCCCAACCAGAGCCAAGGTTCTCGCTTAACCTTTAGTTATGATACCAAATGTAACGACCCGATTTTACAACGTCCGAAAATCGACATCAATACGTCCACTATGTCTAAAGCAGAACAATCGAATGCCGGAAAGCCGAACAATTAGGGCTAAAGAAGAAGGAGGTATAAGAAGAAATAGAAACAATATCAGAATCTCACAATCGCAGCGGAACATATATAATAGGTAAATGACTAATCTTTAAACAAAAGAACTATATCTGATTAAACATTACATCATCAGAGTCATATATATGACACAACGGCGGAATACAACATAACAGTGGAAAAATAACATCAACATGGTCTTCCAAGAGAGTTCAACATACTGCATCTTCTTTTCAAAGCTCCAATGTCCAAATCAAAAAGCTCAAAACCAAAAGCTTCCAAAACAAAAACTTCCAAATCCACCTCTACTTCCTGACTTAGCTTCAGAACCTACTGATAACCTGACTCTAGGCTGCCCGTGTGGAAAATTAGGGCACCTAGAGTTTAGAAAAGGGAACAATAAGCTCCGAGTCAGTCATGAGACTGGTGTGAGAACTAAAAATAGTTATTTGTACAAAAAGAATCCATGAATCCTTTTGGAAAATGAAACTACCATAAAGTCTCACGGCACACACTTAAATGCAATCGCACACATTGGTGGAGATTTCTCCTTATAGTAATCAAACATGCTTGATACGCAAAAATTCTTTTGATATTATTTTTAGTGCATAGTGTGGAAAACCATTTCGCAAGTATAATATTAATCTTAGCCAGCATACGTACCATTATAGTATGCCAACTTTAGCTATCATGTCAAATGGCAGGCTCTACAACTAAAATCGTAAAGGGATCGTATTGTTTTGTTTGGATTTCCAACAAATGGCAAAGGCTAAGGAACTTCCTTTATTCGAATGGGTACGCCGCTGGAGGGACGTCCCGAGAACCTAACTGGATCTCTGCCAATACGAGGCCGGGTTACCTCTGTAACTACATAATTAACTGTCACGAGTATGCCATCTTCCGATCGTAATCGACATTTACCGAGGCGCCTCAAATTCCAACAACCACATAAGTAAAATATCTAGGCTCCATACTAGAATATCACTTTTATCCAGAAGAAAATGTACATACTCTTAGGGTCGCGAACCCCATATCTTTGCCGCATCCTTCCTGTTTCGACCATTTTTCAAGGTGTGAGGTTCGACGAAGTCTCATCCCACAAATCTACGCTTTACACAAAAGCCATGCTTCGATCAACCAATTCTCAACACTTAGCATGCCACATTACCAAGTTTTGAATATATCAGTAATAACCATCAACTACATAACCTCTAATCTAAGGTGTTAAGCTAAGAAGATAAATTCTCCACCACTAAACAGAAATGTATTTGATAGAAACTAGCTTTATATTTCAAAATGTAATGTCAGTTATACATCCATACAAGTCCGTTCCGAGTCCGAACGGAACCGAAGGCACTGCTCCTACTACATCCATTTTTGAATCACCCTCAGGATTAGTAGCAATTAGCCCTTGCACTTTACTGCTCCATCTTCGACTCCAAGCTCTTGTCTTCCTCATGAAAACGTTCAAACCGGATCGAAGTGTTTTCGAGAAATTATTCCCGATCCTGGTCTCTTCAAAACGATCAGTGCATTAACCAATATTGATAGTGGCTTATTTAACTATCAAATAACATCCATAAACAACCATGAGATATAAATAATTTCCCAAATTATTTATTTCAAAGTATCTTTGCAAACTATTTTTCTACCCTTCAACTTTTTGAAACAGTTTTCAAATCACCCTTTTCTCTCGAAGAATAAGTTTCCACCCGATCATTTATTTCCACTGGAAATCACCAAGCCTAAATATTTTTGATTTTAAAATAATTCAAATTACTTAATCCAAAAATATACTTTAAAATACTTAAAATAAAAACTATTTTAAACACTTTATTCAAAATACTAGTTATGAAATTTTATAGTAATTTCTCATGTAATACTTAAGCCAAAACAATCTTAAAATAAAAGTTATGAAATTCTATACAAGTTTTTCAAATAAAAGTTTTAGCAAAACTGTCTTTAAAAAAAATTACTTTATAAAATATAAATAATAATAATTATCTTTTTAATTCATAATACCAATTAGCCTTTTAAAATAATTACTACAATAACTAGTTTAATAAATATTTAACTTTAAAATTCTAAACAACTTAAACAAATAATTTCTCAAAATCATTCTTTTAAAACAACTTTAAAATTTCCAACTTATACTTAAAAATCTGCTCTGAAAACGTACTTGGCTTTTCAGGGAAATACACTTTCCTTTCATACCTTTAAAAATAAGCCACTATTTATTTTTAAAACAAATGCCCATTCCTTTATAAATTCCCACCGTGAATTAATACTTCCAAATAACCACCAATATATTATTTCTCTTTATAAACCAAGTTTTTAAATTCCATAGTCTCATCCTCCTTTTAAAACATAGTTTCAAACATTTAATCATTTTTCAAATCGATTTCCAAAAATAACTCCATTTTTAAAATAAATTCCTTTACTTAACCAAATTTATTTTAAAATCCATTAATTCCATTTTACTTCTATATTTATGATTCATTTTTTTAAATTCTCCCTTTATTTCTCCTAAACCATTTAAAATACGAATTTTAAATGAATTCTTCAACTTTTAAACAATACTACTTAAGTTCTCAAAATCCATTTATTTCCACTTATTAAAAAAAAAAATCTTTTTCCCCCATACTTGGAATTTATTCAATAGGATTTCAAAAATCAACCTTTATCCTTTCCAAATTCCTTCTTTTAATTTATCCAATTCTCTAAAAGTATTTTACTTAAAATTATCTAGTTTAGTTTCCTTCCAAAAATCCAATTTTTATATTTTTGGAATATGAAAATACCAAAATATATTCGGCCAAACTATAGCCTTTAATAATTTCAATTACCAATATAATCCATCGCAGATCATAAATAAATTACATCACATAAAATGAAATAAAATCTACATTTGAGGAATCCAATTGGATCCCTCAAACTTGTTTCCCTACATCCATAGATGTTAGCACAATATAAATACCATTCCACTTCGAGGTGGAATATCATGGTATATAGGGTCATCCGCTAGTATGCGGGGCGCATAGGGTCTCATCCATTATATAATGCGGGTATATCAATCACTCCAATATACATATAATTATATATAACATAACATCCAACTGATAACAATTATCAATTTAAGTAACCAATCCAATAATTTAAATTAAACTATGCAATCCGATTGAGTGAGAAGGTCCCACCTTTGATTTTTGTTTTTCAATCCACACCAAACCGGCTTGTAACGACCCGTTAATTTTAGTGGTTTTATTTATTTAGTTAATTGAATTTTGTGAAATTTTAAATAATAATAATAATATTTGGAAATAAAAATTTTACATTTGCGATACGTCCACTTATCCATAGCAACTGGTAAATTTTCATTAGATAATATGAAAGTTTATTTTCTTGTGTAATTTGAAATGTAGTTTATTTTGGAATTAATTAAAGGTGAATTTCTTTTGAATATAATAAACTAAAATCTGCCATTTAAACAATAATAGAATTTTATGATGGGAATTTGTTATTTGCTATGCCAGATAAATGAGCCGGAAGTGAAACTCTATAAGCCGCAGGGCCAATACGTTCAGTAATAGAAAATGGTTCTATAAAGCGAGGAGCCAATTTTCCAGTCATACTAAAACGCATAACCCCTTTCAAAGGAGAAACACGAATAAAGACAAGATCACCAATCGAGAACTCGAGAGGCTTCCTACGGCTATCCGCGTAAGATTTTAGGCGATTCTGTGCCTCTTTCATTCTCAACCGGATAAGATCAATCTTCTCAGAAGAATCACGAACAAAATCTGGACCAAGAATAAGCTTCTCCCCAGATTCCAACCAACAAGAAGGTGACCGACATGGCCTTCCATATAAAGCTTCGAAAGGAGCCATACCGATACTAGATTGAAAACTATTATTGTAGAAGAACTCTACAAGAGGTAGATGATCCTCCCAACTACCACTGAAATCAAAAATACAAATACGGAGAATATCTTCCAAGATACGATTCACCCGTTCAGTCTGTCCGTCAGACTGCAGATGATAAGCGGTACTAAAATTAAGCTTTGTTCCCAAAGCTTGCTGAAGACTCTTCCAAAAATGACTCGTGAATAAAGGATAACGATCACTCACAATAGAACTAGGAACACCGTGAAGTCTCATGATTTCCTTGACATATAACTTAGCCAAATGCGAAGCAGTCCTATTAGACTTAATAGGGACAAAATGAGCAGACGTGGTGAGGCAATCAACAATAACCCAAATGCTAGAATGGCCCGATCTCAAATGAGGTAGGCCGTCAATGAAATCCATAGAAATCTGATCCCATTTCCATAATGGAATCTCCAGAGGCTGAAGAAGACCCGAAGGACGCTGATGTTCGGCCTTAAAACGCTGACAAGTTATGCAATTACCCACATAACTCGCCACATCACGCTTCATGCCTTCCCAATAATAAAGACGACGCATATCGGCATACATCTTACTACTACCAGGATGAATGGTATACTTAGAACGGTGACAATCATCAAGAATGTCATGCCTAAGTGCAAAATCAGAAGGCACAAAAAGACGGTTCTTCTTGCGAAGACACCCATGAGAATCAATGCCGAAATCCCGCAACGCCTCATCACAGGATCCAGACTCACAAAGCTGAATAAGATGCAACAAATCAGGATCACGCCGCTGGGCATCGGCAATACCATCCAATAAAATAGATCGAGTTCCCAAACTAGATAATAGAATAGGAGAATCAAAAGATGAACCTCGATCACGAATTTCACAAAAAGATAGAGTCTCAAGAATATCCCATTCGGCAAGCATAATAGAAATAACAGCCGAATGTTTGCGACTAAGCGCATCAGCAACCCGATTACCCTTTCCAGGGGTATACTGGATATCAAAGTCATAGGAGGCAAGAAACTCGAGCCAACGCTGTTGTCTCATATTGAGTTCCTTCTGAGTAAACAAATACTTTAAAGATTTATGATCGGTATAGAGAATGAAGTGCTCGCCCAATAAATAGTGTCGCCAAATCTTCAAGGCAAAGACAATGGCGGCTAACTCAAGATCATGAGTGGCATAGCGAACTTCATTCAGACGTAGTTGCCTAGAAGCATAAGCAACTACCCGATCCTTCTGCATAAGAACAGCACCGAGACCACTACCACAAGCATCGATGTAGACAATAAGATCATGATTCCCCTCGGGAATCACCAAAATAGGAGCGTTAGTGAGATGTTCCTTCAATGCCTGAAAGGAAGCTTCACACTTGTCGGACCAAATAAAACGAATGCCTTTCCGAGTAAGGCAGGTGAGAGGAAGCACAACACGGGAAAAATCCTTAATGAACCAAAGGTAATAACCCGCCAATCCAAGGAAACTACGAATCTCATGCACATTCTCAGGCCTCTTCCGATTTTGGATGGCTTCGATCTTTGAAGGATCAACAGAAATGCCATCGGAAGATACAACATGGCCTAAGAACTTAACCCTGTTCTCCCAAAAATGGCATTTGGAGAATTTGGCTCTAAGTTGATGGTGACAGAGGGTACTTAAGACAATTCTCAAGTGATTAGCATGCTCAGCTTCAGACTTAGAATAAATGAGGATATCATCAACGAATACAAGGACGAACTTATCGAGATATTCCCGGAATACCCAATTCATTAGATCGACAAAGAAAGTAGGAGCGTTCGTCAAACCGAACGGCATAACGAGCCACTCAAAAGAACCATAACGAGTGCGGAAAGCGGTAAGAGGAATGCTATCCTCCGCGACTCGTAACTGATGAAAACCTGTAGCAAGGTCTAGCTGAGAAAAGACCTTAGCACCACTCAGTAGATCGAACATATCATCGATCCTAGGCAATGGATACTTATTCCTGATGGTTAACTCGTTAAGCTTGCGATAGTCAATGCAAAGCCTAAGAGTTCCATCAGACTTCTTCACGAAGACGACTGCGGATCCCCATGGAGAAAAACTGGACTGAATCAACTGCTTGGACTCAAGCACTAAAAGCTGCTTCTTGAGTTCCTCATTTTCCTTTGTAGACATCCTCGTGGGAGGACGACTAACTGGCTGCGTGCCTGGAATGAGATCAATGCGGAACTCAATTGCCCGTTTGCGTGGCAAACCCGAAACAGGTTCAAAAACATCCAAAAAGTTACAAGCAATTGGAATACGAGATATATCATCATCATCTCACGAGTCAAGAGAATATAAAGCCATTTCGGAATTATCCACATCCCAAAGAATAAGAGATAGCTGAGTAGGCGAACCCGGATGTCGAAGGTATAAAATTCCCTCCGAACAAATAATCCTGGCATCATAACTTACTAGCCAGTAAATACCTAAAATCAAATCAAATCCCAGACAAGAAATAACATGCAGATTCGCACGAAAAGAAAAGCCACATAAAACAATCTCAATATCATCACAAAGCAGGCTAAGGGTCGCGGATCCCCTAATAGGATTCGCAATCCTTAAAGAAGTAGCCAAACAAGAAACATCCAAAGATAAATCATCAACGAGCTTTTCCGATACAAAGGAATGTGATGCACCCGTATCGAAAAGAACTCGTATACTACGATCATGAAATAAAATAGAACCTTCCAAAATAGATGAAGATATACCTTTGGGTTGAGAAGGACCTTCAAAAGCCTTAGCAGCATAAATCTTGCTACACTTGGCACCAACCGGAACAGTAGGGCAAGCTGAAACATGATGACCTTCCTTCTTGCAATAGTGGCAGAAGAGAGGCCTAGGACAAGCTCGAATAATATGATCAGGAGAACCACAATTGAAACACTTCCGAATGAAAGGTGTTCCAACAGACTAAGGCTGAGAGCTAGAACCACCAGTCTTCTTCTTCTTAGAAGGAAAAGGCTTCTTCTAAAATGGGAACTGTCTCTTGTTGGGGTTCTTGGAAACCTCAACATCAACATCACTATCACACTCCTTCTCGACGGTCTCGAGATGAAGTGCCGAGTCAACCAACTCCTCAAAAGAAAGCTTAAGCTGGAGCAACAAGGACTTCTTAAGATATTTTAAGACCAGAAACAAACTTCAAATTCTTCTTATAAGAAGTGCTAATGAATTCAAGACCATACTTAGATAAAGCCTCGAATGATGCAACATACTCAGAAATAGAAGATTTCCCTTGCTTCAACTCAAGGAAGCGACGGGTCAATAAGACTTCTTCAGATTCAGGAACGAACTTGAGTTCAAATCGCTCCCGAAACCGAGTCCAAGAAAGAGTAGACTCATCAATTTCGGCTATAAGAAGCTCATACCAATCAAGAGCACGGTCTTGTAATATGCTAGAACTTACAAGAACTCTATCATGGTCAGAAAGATCCATGCGAGAGAAGATACGCTCGCACGTGCGAAACCAAGCTTGGACTTCAAGAACCGAGTCGGAGCCTTTAAACGGCTTTCCTCCAAGATGGGCAAAATCACTGCACTGGCGTGCAAAGGCAGACTTGCGAGGTGGAGACACTCGAGGAGGAATTGGAGGCTGAGTGCTCCTAAACAATTCCAAAAACTGATCGGCAGACATATAAACGCCATCCGGATGTGAGCCACTGGATTGCCCAGCATCCGAACGTCGTCCCCTGCCTCTTCCAGCCATAGGCTGAAAGTAAGATAAGAACAAGATTATTCACAAGGTAGATAATCAATACGGAATACTACGGAATAAAATGCATTCCTAGACGTATTCCCCAAATTCTATCTAACCTAGATGGAATAGAGAGACACGATGATTCAAAGATTTGTATCACCTATATACTTTGATGTACTGGAATATGTGCATCTATTCTGTGTTTATCATACTTTGTTCTGAACTCAGCTCTGATACCACGCTGTGACACTCCACCTCTATACCCACGCTAGCCAAGGACACTACAGGGTAATTCCGTCAACTAACATGGAGAATAAGGCTGGTTAGGAGCGACCATGTATAGTCTTGCTCTAACTATCTATTGAATACATCGAATATAGACATACCAAGCAAGTCGACATACCAAATGAATACTTAAAACAAAACCATAGGCGGTTGAAGGATCTATCAGAACAGAATATAACAACTCAAATGTAATATACATCACAGAACAGTAGATCATCATATACACATATACAGATACATACCAGAGTATACAAACTAATACATGTCAAGTGGTATAGAAAACCATAATATACAGACGAATCAAAAGAATACATATATCAGAGTTACAATAAAAGGACTACACAAAAAGCTTTAACAAAAAGGAACAAGCTGAATAGTCCATGCGGAAGCAAAATAGGCTAATTCCAAAAGCACCTAACCTGAAACAACTCGACCTGACCCGAGCATAAAATGCACGGGTCAGTCTAGCTAAACAAATCAGTTAGATAAAATGAACAACAATAAACCTGCAAGGTTCAAGGTATAACAAATATCTCTAAAGGAGATAACACAATCATCTAACAAAGGATGAATCATATGACAACAAAACAAGCCTCATATCATACGCAACATAGAGAAACAAAGGATACAAATATCCCAAATCAAGCCAAAAAGGCAAATAAAAAATACCAATGAAGGTAACACAAGTTCCACAAGGTAATCGCTACATATCATGCGGCTCAAAAAGACCAACACCGAAGGGCAATACCTAGGGAATATACATATAAATGAAAACATCATAAAATTTGCTTGAGCTCAGTACTATACAAACAAAGATCCATGAGCCCGAAGACTCCAAACCCAATATCATCCATGCGGCTCATAACAACCAACATCGGAAGCGATACTAAAGGGAACCCAATATCACCCATGCGGCTCATAACGACCAACATCGGAAGCGATACTAAAGGGCAACAAACCCGAAGGCACAAACCCGAAGGCATCATACCCGAAGGCAACAATCGTTAAACGTGAGTCCCATAACCACTCGTTCGCACTAAACGGTTTACTATCCGTTAGTTAATTTCACACTCAAAGCAGTACAAAGTTCACCTCATATCATCGGTAAACCAAACCCGAAGGTTAAAACGATCAATTGAATAGGTCGTGGACTAATCGGAAGGATAAACGCACAGATTCATGGTCTGTGTTTTATCTAACCATTTAATCTCCCTTCCATTTCGCTCGAAGTGCGAAATTGTGTGTGTGTTTTAAATAGAATTTATAAATCAGAGAAACGAACTTTTAATACGATTTGAAGAAATCATTTATAAAAAAACCCGTGAATGAATTCAAAAGGAATCATCAAGGTCAAATATGCATAAACAGCTATTTGGAATCAATATGCATCGATTAAAATTGGAAAACTAAACGAACAAGGCAATTAGGCAAAAACAGCAGGTTCAGACGTCTGAAAGAAGGGATTTAGACGTCTGAATCTGGAATTTAATTTCTTTTTCAAAAGAGAATTCAGACGTCTGAATCCAAACTTCCAGACGTCTGAAATAGGCATATTTTGGCCTATTTCTTTTCTGGTCGAAATTAAGCATTTTCAGACGTCTGGAATATAAATTCAGACGTCTGAATCTGGGATGAAAATATTTCCCCAGAACAATATTCAGACGTCTGAAATAGGAGTTTTAGACATCTGAAACCTGATGGTCAGGCATTTCCTGAACCTAGGCCATCTATGGCCAACAAATCGAAAGCAATCGGATGCGTGTTGATTATGGGCTTACGTCAAACGACTACCAAACCCTAACGACACACCCAAACACTCTGAACAACATAAACATCAACCATATAAGGTTTTACATAGATTTGGCTTCAAAAATCAATATTTGGCAATTTCACCAAAGCAATCCAAATCGAAAACAAGTGCATATGAACAAATGCTAGGAATTCATATCGAACATCAATGAAATCAAGAGAAGTAGATGTGAGTTCAAAACTCACCTTCTTACATCCAAACAAATATATATGTATATATATATATATATATATATGCATAGATGTGAGATAAAAATCTCACCTTATATCACAAAACAAAGAAGAAGATGCTCAAACACAAGAAGGAGACAAACTACTCTTCACTTCAACTCAACTAGCTTCAATCTAAGATCAAAACAAGTAATTTCCTAAGTTAGGTTTAGGAATACTTTCTGAAATTGAAGAGAGAAAGCGATAGAGAAGATTAAGAGGAGGCTTACCTATAGCTTCTCTTTGTTTTTGGAGCAAGATTCAAGTTTGAAAGAAGAAACTAGGGCTTGCAAATTTCTATTTCCTCTTCCCTTCCACCAATTTAAGTTTTTCTTAAGTTTTAGAAGAGTGGAATGAGAGAATGGAGAGGAGAGGGACTGAGTTAGGTTATTAAACTAACAAATTGGCTGAACCCAACCCAAACCCAACTAGAAAAAGTTGCAAAATTCAACTTACTCCAAACATATCAAAGCTTATACTCAAAAAGATCGCAAACGCCATTTTGGAACCAATGGAAATGGTTTCGAGTTCCAATTCGGCCATTTGCAAAAAGTAACATTTCGGACCAAAAATCCGTCTAACAATGCTATATTTAAATAAAATATTTAAATATAAAAATCGTTAAATATGCAGGTTGTTACAGCGGTAGTGGCTGCTATGCGTTACCACCAGCTCGGATGCGTAATTGGTATATCTACGCTGGCATTCACTCGTTGTGCCGTGTCACCTACCCTAGCATGCCTTATACGAGTTTGATTTGTGTCGTACCTATGGAGTATCCTCTAGTAGCCTCCCGATCCGGAGGTATTACGGTATTGTATAGACTATTGGCACTATTTATGTGTTAAGGTGGAAATGTAAAGCCTCAACGCTATTTTTAAGTAAGTTTATTTTACTTTACACATTATTATAATAGTGTATATTAATATATAGTATATAGTTTAATGGATCCTTAGAGGATGGTTTCCCAAACACCTTTTGAGTTACTTGTATTTCAGTTGTTATTTCACTTAAGTTGGATTTATTGATATAAGAATGTTAACCCTGACTCGAGTGTTTTGTGTTTTGCTTTACACTCGACTCAGACTGAGTGATACAACTTTTGAGACTCACCTTTGAAGTTGGAGCTTTGTTTGGAGATCCATCTACATCCTTTCAGCTTACAATTATTCAGTTGATTCCAATGATGTATTCTGATCTTGTATTTGACCATTGTATTTGAAACTTCTATTGTATCTGGTTTAACTCTGATATATATAGTAGCTTCATGAACTACTATTCTTCTATTTCCGCTGCATATTATATATTACTCTATGTCTCTAATTCTGTGATTTATTTATTTACTATATATGCTGAGTTTTTCCAAATATAAATTAACAACTTGATATTTTGAAAAATTCAATTCCGGCATGTTTGGATGCAAATGGCTGAAAATATCGGGTCGTTACATTTAGTATCCGAGCTTTAGTTTAGGTAAAACTCAACATATAAGGTAAAATTAATTTTTGAATTGCTTTCTTTCAAGCTTGAATCCTTTCCTCTTTGATTTGAATTTCCTTTGAATTTTGGAACGTTCCCTCAGCTTCGAAATCCATTCTTGTCCCTCACTATTCGTATATTCTGGAGGATCCCATAGCTCTATGAAATGATTTGTAAAGGGGTGAAACTCCTTTACAATAACATCTATTCACGGAGGTTAACATATCCTTGGTTTAGATGTCAATATCTCTTGTTAAGCCAAACTCTATCCCTTGAAATCGAATGTAGATTTGCCTCAGAATTCCACATCAATCCTATTCATGTAGTCCCGGTTGACCCTGTTAAGGTTGCCCGTGATTTATATAAGCTTATCCACCTCCATATTCTGTTATTTAATCATCTTATCTTTTGTTTCGAACTTATCTTCGAATCAAAATTCTCTTTGATTTGAGTCCATCACATTTGAGTCTCTATCCTTGCTTTGAAATACATTCTTATATCGTCGAACGAGGAAGTGTATTTATAAATTAATATTAAGAATGTTTTATAATATATATATATATATGTATTGTGCTATTTGAGTTATTGATGTTGATTTGAGTTTTCGATCGATTAGTCTGATCAACGCTGTCGATAGGATTTCCAAAACACTTGAACAGGGAAAACTGACACAATATTGTTTTCAAATTTAGTAAATTAAATAAATTTAAATGATTGTATTACATATATAAGTTTTCTAAAATTAAATAGTTAACTAGATTAGTTCTCAAACGTGATAATATTTTATTCTCATTTATTGTTTTGTAAACCATTGACTATTTCAACAGTATAAACAAATGGAATTATAAAAAGCATGGTTTAGAAACTGTTTTAGAAATTTAAATGAATTTAAAGCAAGAATTTGAGAATTTAATTTTTGACATTTCAAACTTTGGTTTTAATAGTTTTGAAATGTATTATCTAATGTATTTTCGAATAGAAATTATTTCCAAGGAATTTTTAATGTTTAAATCAGTGCCCTCTTCTGTTGTCATTGGAAAATAATTACGATGATAGCGGCCGCATCATCGACATTCATTTTCGAGTTTTGAGGTGGAAATACCAATTTGTAACTTCGCTACACTTTTGTTTTGGAGATGAAATTGATTTGAATTTATGAGCTATGACTTGATTTATAATATATTATATATATAGGCATATGTTTATAGGTTTGGTTTGATATATATATATATATATATATATATATATATTATCTCTAAATTGTCTGAAGTTAATCGAAAATATAATTCTCAAATTTATGTCAATGGATATTTTCAATTGTTAAAATGAAGTCACAAAAAAAGAAAAAATATATTTAAAATTGAAAATTTGAATTAGAAATTTACTGGTATAATACTCAATTGCATTCCTATATAACTTACCTAAATTATTCAGAAGTTAACTTTGTAATTGAATACGTTAAAGGATTTTATAAATAAAGTTTGAGTGGTTATAATAAATATTATACACTTAGATTTTAGTTTAAAAATGTTAATAGAGATAAATAGAATAATAAGTTGATTGGATAATAAATGAGACAAAATAAATACAATTCTGATTGAAGAAACCTTTTGTATCAAATATTTATAAATTGAAATTAAATCAACTAAATGAATTACCTTGAATCTAAAATCAAATTGAGTATTTATTAATGTAAAATTAAATTTATATGGTTTTAAATTAATGGTTTTATTTTGTTTTCCAATCTATTTTCCTTTCTGGTTGTTTCTATTCTCCTACCTCCTTCCTTTTCGGGGACGAAAAGTTTTGAGTAGGGGAGAGTGTAATGACCCGTAAATTTTAGTGGTTTTATTTATTTAGTTAATTGAATTTTTGTGAAATTTTAAATAATATAATTTGGAAATAAAATTTCTACATTTGGGATACGTCCACATAGCCATAGCAACCGGTAAATTTTCATCAGATAATATGAAAGTTTATTTTCTTGTGTAATTTGAAATAGAGTTTATTTTGGAATTAAATCAAGGTGAATTTCTTTGGAATATAATAAACTGAAATCACCATTTAAACATCAGTTGAATTTAATGATGGATTTTTGATATTTGTTATGCGTCCATCTAAACATAGCAAATGACGAATTTTCGTCGATAATATAGATATCCATCAGTCGCTAGAAATTCAGTTTAAATCAGTTAATAACAGTTGAATTTAAAAGTATTCCCAAACCTAAATATGTCAACATGAGAAAATTTATTTAGAACACTTTGAATCAGGCTGTGAAATTCGTTTCGTGAAATTTGGACGTTTCTAGCTCCATTTGGATTTTTCCGTATGGAATAGTAACGTATATCGGTACCGATTATCGAATTTTGATCGGATAATTGTACCATTGATATCTATGCTCCATTTTGATCGTTTCATAATGCTGATCTCGGCAGCATATTCATTTGTGTGTTTCGACGTACGATACATTATGAAATCAATAAAACAAGGAATTATGTTGGTATCCGATTTTACCCTTTTAGTTTTTTTGTCTATTTGTTTACTTCATGAGATAACCAATTGTCACACTAGCTCTTTGGAATTCCCAAAACTTAATTACTAACATTGGCTTATCCACAATTTCATTTTTCCTCTTGTTACATTCATTTTCTCCATCCTTTTTTTCGGTTCATAATTAAGCTATATTTTCGTACTTGAAGCTCCGCCTAATTTCGTATTTAACCCATCATCTTCTCACTCCCCTGGTGCACGTGTCCCTTCATTTTCTTACCTATTCCTTCCTCTCCAACAAACCCATACTCACCTTTATCTCCTACCCTCTCGCTAACCCACTTCCGCCTGCTCGCGTCTAGCACCGAGCCACGTATCTAGTCTTCGCCAACCTTACACCCACCTAACCATCGAAACAGACCTCCACCGATCCAAGCTACAACCCGCCATTTCTCCCAGGAACCGTTGGCCCCAACAAAACATCCAAGTGGTTGTCAACCCGCCCCTTCTCCGCATAACTCACCGATAACCATCCCTTTCACATCACACTCCACCTTCACGCAATGGCAAGATCGGCCTCACTTTCTCGCCTTATCAAATATTTGTGTATGCAGGTATATATTCGTGCGGTTTATAATTTAGTTTATATTAGTTGGCATATGTAAATTAGTGCATATACCAGTCATTTATAAAAGCTACATAGTTTATATAGTTTATATATCTTTGAACGTGTTTAAGAGTATTGGTATATGTATGTTTAAGTTTTATAAAATCCCACTGTAATGTATATAATATTTATGTCAAAATAAGCATGGATTTCTAATCATATTTTATTTATATCCTATTCAAAGATGTTACATATATTTGCAGTCAAAAGTTATACGATATTGCGAAGTATTATATGTGTTGAGTATAATATTAAGCTAGCGTATATTGTATATATTTGAAACCTTATATGTGCACTTTTTTATGTCCGATCATCTATTTCTATTTGTTTTATGGTTTGTATATTAGCATAAGTTATTGTATGTTGTTTCGGGTATATATATATATATTAGTAATTTATATTATTATATATATATATATATCTGTGTGTGTAGCATAGTTCATTATTTTATAAAATAGGTTTGCCTATGTATACGTGGTTCATGTGACTGTAAATACTAGGTGTATAAGTTTATACTAGTTCTATATATATTAGTTATATATTGGTTAGGTTATACAATTCATACTGCTTTGTATATTTAAATATGCAGGGTCCTGTTCTTAGTATCTATTTGTATGTGTCTGTTATAAACTTTACTTATACACCTATATCATTTTAAAGCAATACCTATACATTAGTGTGTTATATGGGTACACTGTTTTATATCATTATATAGATATGCATTGCATATATTTTATTTGTTGCGACCGTATTATTTTATTATATTATACAAGTATATTAGTTTGCAACTTTTATATGTATTTCATCTTTAATTATATAATTATATATAACAGCTTGTTTGCTGTTAAGCCATATATGTTGTAGTTTATATACAGTGTGTACATATATATTTTAGTATATACGTTAAATTTTATAATGATCTTGTGATATATATATATATATATATATATATATATATATATATATATTTCAGTTTTGATACACATATATGTTATTTTGAACAGATTTTAGGTTGTAATAATATATTGTGTGTGTGTATATATATTATGAGTTTAAAACATTACTTTGATTTTCGAGGAATATATATATATATATATATATATATATTTCAGTTTATGTTAAACTGTTAAGTTTTAAATGTATTGATTTAATTCTGTTCTGATTCGATTTCGTCCATTCCTTTCCATCAGCTTTGTCTGTCAAATTTGTGCCAACTATGTTTGTTTTGGATTGTGCCTGGATTCCGTAACTCAACTTCTTTCTCTATCTCTCTAGCCTTGAAAGGTAAGTAATCACTCACAATTACCGTTCTTATATTTATTAAATTTGATTTTAATTAAATGAAAATTAAAATATGTTGTTGTTAGTTATTTATATTGTTATATATATGATATTATCTATATCTGTTCACCTACGACTTCCGACACCATTATCTGTTATTTATATTGATGATATATGCATGTTATATTATTATCACATCTGTTATCACTTTGCAAGTTTCCTGTTAGTATAGAATTCACTAAGGGTTGAAATGATACATACCCGAATGGACTTTAAAGTAGGAGAAAATCGTTATGGGTTGAAATGATAAACCCAGATGATTTTCATTTGAATTGAATTTAGGATTGCGGGTTGAAATGATATATACCCGTATATATTTAAATTGCGGATTGAAATGATAAATATCCATGTCACTTTCCCATAGGATAGAAAATTATATATAGACACCGCTGATCTACATATTTTGAAATGGGTTTCTACGGTTTTGGAAAGAAATATATGGTTTAATAAATATTTATTTTTGATATTAATAAATATTATTTTTTATATATAGTTAAATTCTTAAATTTAGGCTATGTGTAAATTTGGTTAATATAAAATAAGTTTAATCATAAAGTTTGATTTTATTTAAAATATAATAGGGTTAAGTATTTATTTAAAGTATATTTTAATATAGAGTTTATAATGATTTTATTAAATTAAAGTTGAGAAGATGGATTTGAAATTGTATTATTAAGAATTTTATTTAATCAAAATCGATTTGGAACTTATTGAATTTGAGATTTTAAATGATATGATTTTTATAACTTGATTTTGGTGTAAGGTGAATTAAATGAATATTTCAAGTATAAATAAATTGAAGGAAATATTTAGTTATTTGTAATTTGAGTTTTATTTAAATGATAATGGATTTATTAAGTAAATGTTTCAAAACTAAATCACAGAAAATTGAATTTGATATATATATGAATTATCAAATTTAGTTTTGAAATTATCGAATACTTAAAGTTTGAAATATATTGAATTTGAAATGGTTTATTTTATGGATCAAATCTGTTTTGAAAGCAATATAATTTGGAATGATTTATTTGGAAACCGAATTAAATTGAAATTTATGATTTGAGATTTAGTTAAATTTAAATTTTGGAATTCGAGTTGTTTTGGAATTGATTTGTGAAACTGAAGAAGCGATTTTATTATGTAAATATTTTAATACCTAAACCATTAAGTGGTGGAAGTTATGTTTCAAAGCTATGAGTTTCAATGCATTATGATTTGAAAGTGCTATAATTTCAAGTGTTTTGATTTCGAAGTGTTATAACTTTGAAAGTGTTATGATTTTTGAAAAGGATATATTAGAAATGAAAATGATATCGAATCGATTTGGTTTTGAGATGGAAATGATATCATATTTATATGGTCTTGAAATGGCAATGATATTTTGGTTTTGAAATATAAACTATTTTGAAAATGACCGCGGTGTTATAATAACGTTTGGTTGTTAAAGAGACTGGATAGGAAATTGTCATACTCTCTACCAACTTCGAAAACACTTTAACAACTGTGTACGCAGTGGAGATTCCAGAATGAAGTAGGATGGTGGCGACGTTCTATTAAGGTATATACAGGATCCAACTCCCATGAGTTGGCATAAGGTGGCTAAAACAGGAGCGATTTGGGGCCAATGACGTAGCTCCTCTTATCCGACACACTTCTTCAATGGCATTCTATTACTTTGTGATTGATTGGGTGTACCTTTGATTTTGAAAGTGTGGCTCGAGGTGGGCGGTAGTGGCTGCTACGCATTACCACCAGCCCGGATGCGTGATTGGTATATCTACCCTGACATTGCCTCGTTGTACCGTGTTACCTACCCTAGCGCGGCTTGTACGAGTTTGATTTGTGTCATACCTATGAAGTATCCTCCGGTAGCCTCCTGATCTGGAGGTATTACGGTACTGTATAGACTATTGGCACTATTTATGTGTTAAGGTGGAAAATGTAAAGCCTTAACGCTATTTTTAAGTAAGTTTATTTTACTTTAGACATTATTATAATAGTGTATATTATTAATAGTAGATAGTTTAATGGATCCTTAGAGGATGGTTATCCCAAACATCCTTTGAGTTACTTGTATTTCAGTTGTTATTTCATTTGAGTTAGATTTATTGATATAAGAATGCTAATCCTGACTCGAGTGTTTTGTGTTTTGCTTTATGCTCGGGTCAGACTGAGTGATACAACTTTTGAAACTTACCTTTGGGGTTGGAGCTTTGTTTGGAGATCCATCTACATCCTTTTAGCTTGCAATTATTCAGTTGATTCCAGTGATGTATTCTGATCTTGTGTTTGACTATTGTATTTGAAACTTTTGCTGTATCTGATTTAACGTTGATATATGCATAGTAGCTTCATGAACTACTATTCTTCTATTTCTGCTGCATATTTTATGTTACTCTGTGTCTGTGATTTTGTGATTTATTTATTTATTTACTGTATATGCGGAGTTTTTCCAAATATAAACTAACAACTTAATATTTTGAGCAATTCAATTCCGGCACGTTTGGATGCGAATGGTTGAAAATATTGGGTGTTACACGGCTTGTATTCTTCATGTTTTCAGACCTAGTACAAACATTATGGGGTTTTATTAATATTTGAAATAATCTAATTATCAATTGCCGTTTAATAAAATTTGATTAACTAATGAATTTATTTAAACGAATTTTCCAATAATAAATAATATTCCTTTTCTTTTGAAATCCATATATTAAAAATAAAATCTATGTACATTATAAGTAACCTAGACACATTCCAAAAATTAGATTTGTGTATATATACTTTACAGCATTATTAAATTCCCAAACCTTATTAAATAATTTTTTTATTTTCCCATACATATGTACATATATTTACTCTTTTGCATATACATGTACATACATATACATATACATATACATACATACATATATATATATATATTAATTTAAATTAAGATTAACTTCAAATTTTTAAAACATTAAATTAAGGTAGAACGACCAATGTCTTACTATAACATGTATTTTCTAATCTATATGGATATATATTGATATATATATTTATTTAAATTAAAAAAAATCAAATACTGTAATATACCTTACTGCTTTAAATTTTAAACAAACTGTTATAAAAGTATATATATTTTCCTTTTTAGAAAATAACCCAACTAGATTTGTTCTACTGTAAAAAAATTTATTTTGATCCACGAAATGAAATTAAATTAAATTTAAAAGTTTTAAACATACTTATCTAAAATGTTTTTAAAATCAAAATTACCACGATTCGTACAGGAACTCAAAAATAGAAGAACGGCACTCAAAGACGATCATGTTGCCGCTTGACGCCCCAAATGTCCAGTTCAGCTTGTGACAATACCCTACGTCCTACATGCATGCGATTAGATTCATCCCTACCTGCCCCACATCGTGAACGCCACCAGGTCGCACTACCCATATCCAACGCGGCTCACCAAATCGCGAGCTGCCATACCCAACTTCGAGTCAATCTCGAGTAGAGGAGGACATTGTTCGAAATCGATTCAAGTTCTTGATTTTTTATTATTATAGGATCGAATCGATTCGAATGGAAAATTAGAGGAGCGGTCTCCATGTGGGTGGGTTTTTTAAACGAATGAATTTCATTCGTTATAAATAAATTTTACTCGAAATACAGCTCGACCATTGTTATATATATTTTTTCGACTGGAAGAGAAAGGTTTGCTAAACTATTTTGTTTTCTTCCTATTTATTTTATCTGGTTTAATTTTACAAAGAGGAAGGGGATGCGTGTTATACTTGTAAACACGTGCTGGAAGGCAAGATATGTGTTTAATTTGTCTGGTGAAATATTATTATATTAAACACACACACACACACACACACACATATATATATATATATTAAATTCAATTTGTCTCGAAATTGTAACTTAAAATCGTGAATCTCTATCGAGGCATGCTGCCAGGCGTTCACAATGTTATACCCCTATTTCAAATGCAATGGAAAAGGTTTCGAGTCCTAATTTGATCCTATGGAGGATATAGCTTTTTGGACTCAGTTATTATATTAAATTATTGATATAGTTTTCAGCACGTTTATCTACCGTACGATCACACGATAACTCCAAACGCTATAAAAATTAAAATTCGATAATAATACAATATTACGGATCCAATGGATCTGGTTTCGTCGAATTCCGAGATTATGCCTCGGAAGGCTATTTTTAAACATTCGATTTAAACGATATATTTTCAGAACTAAACAAAACACTCTCAAATTCAAATTTAAAACTCCTATTATCTCCAGTATTATAAACATAAATTTTCCAAGCCTTTGAAATATTTTTAGCAAGCATAAAACCGAAGATTCAACCATTTACCCAATTTCCACTTATTCAATTAAACAAATAAATCACACAATAAATAGTGGCATTCGAAATTCAAGTTAGAAATTAACATTTAAATATTTAAAATCAATTAAATATTTAAAATCAATTAAATATTCCAATTTTAAATATCTAAAAATTCTGGGTCGTCACACTATCTATTCAAATAAAACGTCTCATATTTTATATTTAATTGTTCATTTCAGGTTATTCTAATTTAACCTGTTCTTGGACTAGATTAACTAGTCACACAATTCATTATTTTACTTAAAAACAATTAATTATTCTCAAATCATGTTTAATTACCATTAAACCAATTAGAAACCATTTTATTTTATTCTAATCAAAAATCTCGAATTAACTAATAATTTGCATCTATAATTAACTTTTGACCTTTAATAAATAAAAAGGATAGATCATTTCATTTTAATAGTTAACTAATTACAAAACCATAGTAATTAATAAATAATTACCTTAACTTAATTAATTTTTTAAATTCAAATTACTTTGTTTATCCTAGCCGTTACCAATCCCAAAATTTAAGTTAACTCAAGGGTTTTAAACTACTTAATTAAAATAACCATATTACTTTGAAACCATTTTCTTTTCATTTTCTTTCCATTTCTTTCTTTCCAAAATCCAATACTTTTACTTTTGACATTTCAGAATATCCAAAATTCAGTCAAACCATAGCATTCAATAGCTTCAGTTTTCAATATCGTTTATCATAGATTATCAAATCAATCACAATCACAGATTACGAAAAAAATTCAATATTTTTCGAGGATTACAGTTGGATCCCTCCAACCTGTTTTCCTGCATCTGTAGATGTTAGCACAATATCAAAATACCAATCCCACTTTGAGGTGGGATATCGCGATATAAAGGGTCATCCACTATTATGCGGGGTGCATAGGGTCTCATCCGCTATATAATGTGAGAATATCAATCACTCCAATGTATATATATATGTGTGTGTGTGTATACACTTTCACATCCAGCCTGATAATAATTTATCAATTCAAGCAGTCAAGCAGTAGTTTAAATTTTAACTATTTAAATTATTGGTAAATCCAATTTGAGTGAGGTTAACTCATCTTTGACCTTTGTTTTTGCAATTCGACCCAAACCAGTTTGTTTTCTTCACAATTTCAGACTTTGAATAAACATTATATGATTTATTAACATCTAAATTAATCGAACAATTAATTACTATTTATTTATTTATTTATTTATTTATTTAATTTGACTAATAATTTGATTTTAGACTAATTTTCCTTTTAATAAATTATTTTTAGTAACTAAATAAGTTTAGTAAATAATTAATCACTATAACACATTATTTAAAATAAACTAATAGATTTAAAACTGTGTATATTTATTTTTAACTTATTTTTCATTTCCAAACTGCATATAAAAGTAATCTGTATAGGCTTAAAAATCTAACGTTTATATAAACTCTTATATTCCAAAATCTTATGTATATTTATAAAGTCTAATAAAGATACAATTTCCTTTTAACTTATACATTAAAACAAAGTTATCTTATACCTTACTGTAACATATACTAATTATTTATTATTATAATTATTTTTATTTTATTTATTTTCTCCTTTATAGATTGAAAAACTACATATATATTTTATTAAATTAAAAAAATACATTTTTACCTTACTGCCTCACTCCCTAATGACTACAAATAGAGCAAAGAAAGAACAACACTCCCTCTCACAATAGCAGCCCCAACCACCACCACTGACACTCGAGCACAACCTCTAGTGTCCAAAACCCAATTAGTCGACTTCGCCTGACTTCCCTTACCACCGCCACCTCCTTCATCGCAATCGCAAGAACCTAATCGACCGTCCCTCGAGCTGCTGTCCAATCTCACACCTGCGTGACTCTCCCTCAACAACCCCCAACCCTACAACGTCGCGGCCACTAGCAGTGACGGCTTCGCCACATTTGATTTGCTGCCATCCATTCGCAGTCGCGACCCTACGACGACCGCCTACCCCCTTCCCCGAGTCGAACGAATTCGATTTTCTAGAATCGTTTCCAAGATTGAATATGAGTTGAAGCTAAGGGTTTGTTGCACTCGATTTTAATTTCGGCTTCGAGATTCTCCTCCTTTTTTTAATGAACGATTTCGGTTTATAAGAAGACTAGAAGGGAAGGAGAAACTCGCGATTTTAATATATAAGCGACCATTAATTTTTCTTTTATTTTCTCTATCCGATGCGTGAATTACAAAGGAAGGAGAACGGAAGACACGATGGAATGGTTGCTTGTACGAGTGGGGGGATAGTGATTTGAGAGAAGCTGCAGAGATTTGAAGGAAAAAAGTTGTGATGTGAATAGAAATCAGCAGATGATTGACTAAAATATGCAAATATAAATATTAATTCAAATTCAAATTGTCTCAGCTTACGTAGCTCAAAATCGCAAATCCCTATCGAAATGTGTGGCCGGGCGTTTATAAAGTTACACCCCTATTCCGAACGCGATGGAAAAGGTTTCGAGTCCTAATTCGATCGTATGGAGAAGTTAGCTTTTTGGACCCAGTTATTATATTGAATTTTCGATATAGATTTTAGCACTTTGTACTTCTTACGGCCACATGACAACTTCAAATGCTACAAAATTTGTAATCCGATAATAAAACACTATTACGGTTCCAATGGAATTTGTTTCGTTAAAATCCGAGACTGTGCCTGGAAAGGTATTTTTTAAATGTCAATTTAAACGATATATTTTTAAAACTAAACAAGACACTTTTGAATTCAATTTTAAAAGTTTTATTATCTTCAGTATTACCAATATAAATTTTACAACCCTTCAAATTATTTTTAATAAGCTTAAAACTCCCGATTTAACATTTTATCCAATTTCCAGTAATTAAATTCAATAGTTTAATTATCCAGTAAATAGTTATATTTGAAGTTTAAGTTAAAAATTAACTTTTAAATATTTAAAACCAATTAAGTATTCCAATTTCAAATATCCGAAATTCCGGGTCATTACAATTGGAATAAGAAAAATTATTTTTATTCGAAAATATATTTTCATAAAGAAATTTTTTTTCTATGAGATTTATTTCTTTGAGTTCAAGATATTTGATCAAAGAACTCTCCACTATAAATTAGTCATAACATATGAAATAAATAATCCATATTAAGTGAATGATGTACCTCCTAATTTAGTACGCTATTATAACAATAGTGGAAATTGTGGGAGCATGCCATATAACACTTGCTGATTGCATCAAATTACGAAAATTATTTTTGTAAAACATACTTAACATTATTTACGAAATAATGATTATTCTCGGTTTCAACTGAAAAATAGACATAATTATATTTCAATAAGAATATTGTGAATATTCATTATGAAATAAACTATAATGTGGTATTTTTTTTCAACGAAAAGAGTGCACTGGAAAATAATAAAGTATCTAAAATTATTTACAATTATTTTGGAGTTATAGACTAAGCTGCACTATATGTTTATAAATCATATGACACTGGTTAATTATATCTCAAACAATTAAGGGCTATGCACCCATTTAGTAGGTGTGTCATAAGAGTGATGAACTCGTTGGATTGATACATATACATATATGCACCCATAGGTCTATTAATACCAAAATGGTTCCACCTACTTCGTGATATTTACAGATGAGTCATCACAGAAATGGACATGTGTATTTGATAGACCTATACAAGTCCATGATAAGCTCATAGAATATAAAAAAAGTAAATAATATAACATGCATAAGAATTGATATGATTTGAATGTATAAGTAAGTATATTGGAAAGAGTTTCAGACGTACCTAGAATGACTAAAGATTCATTCTCAATAGCGACTTCTTGCTATAATACATAATGATGTACTGATAAGGAGTCATCGAACTTTGTTGGACAAAGCACGAGAAATGATGGTTGAAGTTGAATTAAACTCTTTCTATAAGTGCATACTTAAGAGTAGTACACAAGGTTAAAATTAATATCATCCAAAGAACAATTTATAAAATCATACAAGGTATGGGTTTGTATGAAACCCCATCATGTCCTAGCCAAAGTATTGGTGGATTTTGTGAGTCAAAAGACTGCATGTAATAATTATACGTAATTGATTTTGTATGAATCGCCCAAAATAAGTTTAGATACAATAGTCATTTGATGACTAATTTATTTTATGAACATAAGTATTATAGACTAATATAAAATTTGTTTTATATATAAGAAAATTCATAAAGTGTTTACGAATATATGTTCCATTGCACTAAGAAACAACTGTCGTTTCAAGAAATATCAACTTCATAGCGAAGGAATTTATTTGAGAAATAAGTGGATTAGAATGGATTTGCATGTGATCCAAAGATGAAACTGATTACGTGGGATGAAATGAAATTAACCTAACCTAAATGAAAACATTACATTAGACCATCTAATAAGTTTTCTCACACATCGAAGAGAAACTATGAGTTTCATATCCTTTTCAAGAATAGATAATCCTTAGTTGTCTATTATGCCATTAAAAGTATTGACTTTATGATATTGTATGATGAACAAATCTGAATATATTCCAAGTACATTATTAAAATATGATTTTGACAGTTGTACTCAAAGGGATATGATCCATTGATCACAGATATGTCTTTAAAAGAAGGATAAATGTATTTGGAACATAGTGAGCCACGTTGATGAGAATAATACAGTAAATTTCAGTTGTTGAAATTAACATGCAGTAGATTCACTATTCGACGCGCTCAAGTTAGTTCATATTTACTCAAAAAATTGTTTCTTAGTATGACTTTGTGTTTTGTACATATGTGCTAGGAAAATTTTAAATATTGGTTTACAACAAATTGTTTGCATATAACAATCAAAGTGTCTCAAAGTCAATGGGAGTGATATTTGAGTTTGTAAGTTTTTGGATATAATCCATGAACAAATACTAAAGTGTCATTAAATAAGCATCAAAATTGAACAAGTGTTTTAACAGAAATATCGAATAGTTTGATTGTCAATCAAAATATAAAGGAATCTTGTGCTCACAAGAAATAATGTTAAAAATACGTAGATATTTCTAAACCATAAGCAAATAATACACTGTTGATTGTTAACGATGTACTCGTATTAAAATTGGCTTTAGTTGTTTTGATACTCAACAATGGATTTGTAGTTGATGTCTTTTATAGTAATTATAAAAGATATTAGGAATGTCCTAAATGGTATGCAAGGATGCCCTATTAAATTGTTAAATACGGAATATGTAAAATGGATTTCTAATGCATTGGCAAAATGAATTATCATACATGTTGTGTTGTCTACGATATGGTGATTTCTTCATGTATTTGATACATGAAGCAAATATCAAATCCAAATTGATACCACTAAATGATAGTATGGAGCGTTCTCGTGTGTTTATGAAATACTACAGATTTATGTACAGAAATAACAAACTCCTTATGTAAGAATGTTTGGACTCAAACTTTTATCAATGATATTGAGTATAATATGTCAATAGTAAATTCAAGTTAAAAATCTTTAAGTTTGAATTGTTCCAAATGAAAGACTGTGTTTGATTCAATGAAAAAGGCTAAGTACACTGCCTTGAATAGCGCCGCAGTAAATGCACAAATATTGAGAATCACATTACATTGTTATATGATAACATGTCACAAGATAGTTCAAAACCGAATTTGTTGCTCATTGGAAGTCAAGAGACATACTTTGAATTGTCCATATGATAAATATAGTTTATCAACATTAGAGAGAATTGATTGACAGAGTAGATACTTGAAACATAGTAACATAACCGTCTACTGAGGGACTGACCTGATCAGTTTATAGGAAACAGATTGGAGAAGTTGGAACAAGGTTCCATAATTAACCCCAACTGCAAGAGGGAGATTGATAGAGTTAGGGGTGTTCCTTAGAGGTAATTATGTAATTTGTAGTGTATATATAACTCGATATCCGATCTTTTTCGAAATAAAAGGTGTTATTCGGTTTTTTAATCCAGCAGAAACCAATAGAAAACATATCAACCTTATGTGGAGAGGATGGTTCTGGACTTAACCAGAAAAGCTAAGGCAAGGGATCAACAAGGGCCAAGCTATTCGACTAACACGACGACTGGGATCAGCAAATCCTAGATATTAGCATTCTTTAAGTTCAATCAGCAGCTAAATGCAAAGAGCTAGTGAATTGTCACCGAAGCGAAACAACTACAATAAAAGGCTATGGAAACATCTCCAGTTCCAAAGTCCAGAAAAATCCTAAGTGTTTGGATCATCAACAACCCATACCTCTCTGTAAACCTTCCAACAATACATCCAAAGAATACTAAGAAAAGAGGCCAAGACTATAACGAGCTGGTATTTCGAGCAATTCGCATCCACACATGTTAGACTTGAATTACTTAAAACAACAGATTGTTAATTTATATTTGGCAAAACTTAGCATATACAGTAAATAAACCAATCACAGACACAGAGTATTAGAACAGTAAGCAGTGGAATAGATAAATAGTAGTTCACGAAGCTACTATAAATCATCAGAGTCTGAAACAAAATACAACAGAATCTCAAATACAAAATGAATAATACATCAGCAACTGACGAGTCTGAACATAAATGACTGGAATAAACTGAAATAACCGAAAGCTGGATAGATTGATCTTCAAACAAATCTCCAATCTCCAATGGTGAGTCTTAAATGTTTTGACACTCAGCCTAATCCAAGCATAAAGTAAAACACAAAACACTCGAGTTAGGATTAACATTCTTATACCAGTAAATTCAACTCAAGTGACATGTCAAGTGAAACCTAAAATAATATAAAAGGATGTTTGGGATTTCCATCCTTTAAGGATCCGTGAAACAATCTACTATGTCGTAATATGCACTATTATAATATGTCTATCAGTAAAGTAAACTATTAAAATAGCGTTAAGGCATTACCATATCCCCCTTAACACATTTTATACATTCTCATAGTCTATAAAGTACCATACTTCCTCTGTAAACTGGAGGGATATCAGAGGGCACTCCATAGGTGTGGTACAAACCAAACTCGTAGAAGGCGCGATATGGCATGTGACAAGGCACGCGAGGTAATGCCTAGGTAGGTATATCTTTAGCGGATCCGGAGTGGTGGTAACGCATAGCAGCTACTACCACCTAACTTGGGACACACTCCCAAATCAAAAGTGCAACCAATCAAATCATAAGCTAATAGAATGGTACCGAAGAAATGTGCCTGATCGGTGGAATGACCTCATATGGCCCGGCATGGCTCTTGTTTTAACCATATCAAGCTGACTCATAGGAGTCAGGGATGTGCTAAAACCTCATATAGAATCATCACCAAACTATCCTATTTCGTTTTGGTATCTCCACCACGCACACAGTTGTTAAATTGGTTTTGGTATTGCCAGAGAGTATGACCATATCCGATCCTGATTTCTTTAACAACCAAATGCTTATTTCATACTGTGGTCATTTCATTTCAAATGGTTCATACTTCATATCAAAATATCATATTCATTTCAAAACCATATTAGTTCGATATCATTATTCACTTTAAATAATATTCATTTCCAGAATCGTAACACTTTCAAAATAATTGCACTTCCGAAATCATAACACTTTTGAAATCATAACACTTTTGAAATCATAACACTTCCATAAGCATAACAGTTCCAACTTAAACAGTTTAGACATTGAAAATAATATGCATATTAAAATAGTTATAAATTAAATAGTTTATATATTAAAATAATTTATATATTAAAATAGCTATATAATTGTTTATACTTATTTAAAGAGATTTTACTGAAATAGTTCCCAATTAGAATTATTTCATCCAATTTCACAAATCAATTCAAATCAACTTAAATTCTAAATTTCAGTTTAAGTCAATCCCTATCCAGCGCTTTTAATTTAAAAGGTTGAAGATTCAATTCAAATTCTCAATAAACCATTTCTAATTTTTTTATTCATTTCAAATCCAGGTTTGAACTATCATTTCAATTTCAATAAGATTCAAAGTTTAATATTCAAACATTTTCAATGCAAGTTTCTTTTATATTTGAACATTTAACTTTAATTTTGTTTAATTTGAAAAATATTTACTTAATCATTTTATAACAGTTAAATAAAATCTCCAATTACCTTTAAATCAAACTAAATATTCAATTTTCAAATTATTTAAATTCGAAAATATTCATTTCGTTGCCTTTTATCAAAATCAAGTTATCAAAATCCTATCCTTAAAAATCTCAAATTCAATAAGTTTCAATTTTTATTTTATAAATTTTTTATATAAATACTTAAAAATAATGTATATATTAATTAAATTAGATCTTATTATATATAATTTTAAAATTATAAAGTTATAAGAAAATTGTTAAAATTTATATTTTCAGAACTAACTTATAATTTAAGATTTCCAAAACATGAAATTTTAAAATCTAATTTCTACGCATATATTAAAATATATCTTTATATCGATATTTAATAAAATCCGTATATTTTCTTTCAAACTATGGAAATCATCATTTTTTTTAAATAGACCAATGGTGTCCGTATATAATTGTATATCCTATGGTCAACTGATACGAATATTTATCATTTCAATTTGCAATAATTTAACATTTACGGGTGTATATCATTTCAACCCACAATGCTAAAATTTCAAAAACAATGAAAATTGCTTGGGTTTATCATTTCAACCCATAACGATTTTACTTTATTGTATAAGGTTGTTTGGGTATGTATCATTTCAACCCATAAGGATTTCTAAACTTACAGGGAACTTACAGAGTGAAACAATAGTAAAATAACATATTATTAAATGACATACATATCAAGAGCAGTTATATATCATAATTAACGATTTAAATATATACAACAGGTTATGGGGTCAATATTGTCAGTTAACATTAGTGAACAATGTAAAAATAACAGATCATATTTAAAAATTAAATAACTAACCAATTTAAAATCGTTATTTCAATGTGAATTAAATTTATTAAATATAAGAATGTTAATCATGAGTGATTACTCACCTTTCTAGCCTTGAGAAATTTGACAACCCGATAAGCAACAAATTGAATCGCGAACTAGACAATCGACCAATCCAAATGACAAACCTCAAAGCAAAGCAAGATTAACGCGGATTTGACGAACAAAGCCGATAATTTGGAATTGATGAAACAAATTAAACTAGCTTGATATAAACTGAATAAAATATATATTATATATAGTTTTTCTCTAAAACCAATTTTAAAACATATATTTAAAATAAGATATATATATATATATATATATATATATTAAAATCAATATTTTATCTTTGACACCTATAAGATAATATACATACATACATACATACATACATACATATATTTGGAAACCAAACTCATGTAAACTTGTATATATAAACTAATATATCAATATATATGTATATATATATATATACTTATAAACTTACATACATATTATATTTTAAAAATTAATACTGATTATAACTTACTTTTTTGTAATATATACATATGTATAACTCAACAGGTCCTTTATAAACTTATAGAAACATATATATACTCAAATGAACATATTATATAGAACTAATATAAATATATAAGCATAATCCAATAGATCTTATATTTCTTATACAAATTATATATAAATGAACATATATGCAGATCTTTCGTAACATAAATAAATTTATATGCATATGTATACAGATTATATATGTATAACTTATACATCACAACAACTATATATATATATATAAACACGGATCATATAGCTTGTATAATATATATATAACAACGGAATATGTACAACTTATACATCACAACAACTATATATATATAAACATAGCTTGTATAATATATATATATATATATATATATATATATATATATATATATATATATATATATATATATATATATATATATATATAAGAGAAATGGAGATAGCTGCAAAGAGGAGGCGGTCATAGGCTTTAGGCTGTCGGGTTTGGAGGAAGGCCAGTGGGCGTGAGTCAGGGCTCGGCTACATATGGAAAGGATGGGCTTCAAGCTGAGGTGGATGGCTTCGAACACAGTACAGGTGGTGGCGAAAGTTGATTGTGGAGTTTGGTCACATGGCTAACGTGTATGGGTGGAGGAGGAAGGCGCTGCTTTGATCAGGGAGATAGCATGCTTTTGTGAAGGCAGGAGGAGATGGTTGATGGGGAAGAGGCGAAAGATTTCACGTTAATGGTCGATGTGGGTTGCTAGTGGGTGGTAGGTGGAGTTCTATGTAGCTGCAAGTTTTTCTAAGATGGTGTGGAGGTCCATGGTGAACTGCTGGAGTGGAAAACGAGTGAAGAGGATGTACGGGTTCTCTGGCTAGGCTGAGACATGCTTGGAAATGGGAGGGGCGAAGGGATCTATTGTGCGTAAGGCTTCGAGAAGGAGAACGGGACGTTGAAGGGTTTTGTGCTTGTGTAGAAGTGAAGAATGGGTGTGGAGCGGATCTAGGAAGCAAGTGTGGCATGGGCTATCTCGGCGGTGAGAGGGAAAGAAGTGACTTTCAGTCGGTGACATGCGTTTTGGGGGAGAATGAGGAAAAGCAGGCTGTCGTAATTCATTGAATAAGAGCTTTCGTATAATTTTTTTTATAGAAGATCAAAAAAAAAAAACAATTCTGGTAGGAGACAAGCAGGCAACAGAAGTATAAGCAAAAACTTATTATATAAATCGTATATATTTAATTTTTTCATCAGGAGCAAGACTAGAACATAAACAGAAATAGAGAAAGAAATAATGGGGACGAACGAACCAAAAAATGGGAACGAAACAATAAACATATCAGTAACAATAGAATAGTAATTGTCAAACATTTCTTTTGGGAATATAAAACGATAGTGACCATTGGATTACATGGTAGATAAATGAATAGTCATCGGGAAATCAATAGACGCAAACGGGTACTGCTAACAGTTACGCAGATTTCGCTGTGCACTGGACACCAAAATGTACAAATGAATATACTGCAGAGACCAGCACGACGAGACAAACAGAATGGTACACAGATATGAGTGATACAACCAAGTTATCTAAACTCGATTTTTCGCTGCCGAAATGAATTATGACGTCTTACTCGAGTTTAAATTTAAATTACAATCGAGTTTAGTTTTTCACTGTCGAAATGAATTATGACGTCTCACTTGATGAAATGAATTATGACGTCTCACTCGGAAAATGGTAAACATTTTTATTATATAAAAATATTCAGATTTTGAAAACATTTTATTTTCGTCAAATATTAACTGATTTAAATTTAAATTAAATCACACAACAAAATAAACTTTCATATTCTCTGATGAAAATCTGACATTTTCTATGTTTAAATAGACGTGATCCAAATATCAAAGTTTCATTACAAAATTTAATTATTTATTTTCATCCAAATTTAAGTTAGTTACATTAATAAAACCGTTAAAATTACCTGGTCGTTACAAAGATCTTGGCTCACAAATGAGTCAAGTCTATGGGTCGCCAACTACCCATAGCTTTGACTCCAAGTCTATGGGTCGCCAGCGATCCAGGGATTTGCCTCGTTTTGCGAGCCAAACTTTCCTTGGGTTGTTTCTTACCTACACGCGAGCTGACAATGGAGTGGCATGGCCCAGAAGCTCTTCGACCCATGTAAATACCATCTTACCTGCAACATAAACTAGATTTTCTCCGGACTAGTTCCTGAAGCTCTGATGGAATTATTCTTCACTCTCTACCTCCCACACAACAATTTCCAAAGGAATATACTGTGATTCTCCAGCGGATTTCAACTCTGGAGATTCAATCTAATTAAATGTTAATCAAAGTCTTGTAATCAAACATCTATTGTAACAACAATCAGTATGTAATAAAACTATAAAGTGGACGTAGCGTTCATTAACAACCAAACCACTATAAATATTCTCTATTTACTTTCTTTTACTGTTCATTCATGATATCTATGATCTGTAATTTTGCTCTGTCAGAACATAGCTGGTGCTTTCAAACTTTCCTAAGGTGCTGGTCCATTTTTTCGGTCAACAAAAGGTATTCTCTTTCCATTATATACTTGATATAATATGTTATATTAATTAATTAATTAAATTAAAAGTATATTCAATAGAAAACTTGTAAATGGTATGTTTTATTATAGTAGTTACAAAGCGTTGTAACCGTGAGTAATTTATCACGATGAAAGAAAAAACATTTTAAACGTTCCTACTCAATATACATCGAGACTGGATATTGATGTAATCGTTGAGACCAGAGTATGTAACACTTTCCAAATGTTGGGCAGTGAATTACTTATGACCTTAAAGGGCACCTAGGGTTACGTACCGATAGTTATTGGATGACTATGGAATGACTCACTCGATAATTTTATGTTGGTTAATATAACTAAGGTTAAACAGAAAATATCGATGTGGCTAATTTACATAGTTATTTCGATTTGAGAATACCATGGATATTCAATATGAAAGATTTGCTTTGATTATAGTCAAATCATTGCATGGCGTCCATTGAGTGACTATAAATATGTCAAGTGGAAGTATAGGAAGTGATGCACTGTTCTAGGGAGGATTCATCTCCTTAGTTTTATGGAGTTAATATCATTGGTAACTCAAGTCAACTCAAAATTAAAGTCTCTGGCTAGAACATTTTGATTAATTATTATTATTATTATTATTGAACCAAAGACTTGGTGTATGGATTATAGAGTTGAATATGGGCAATACTGGAATTTTGACCATTACCAAAATTCCATAAGTCCAAAGTGATATAGTTTTAACGAAAAAAATTAGTGTAAATAAATGTCACAACCAGGTAACACTTAATATTGTAAAATTAGATTTTATAGAAGCAAAATAAGCGATAAATTTTGCAAAATGCCATATCACCTGCTAAGGGACGTTTGAACATTAAAATTTGAATAGTTCAATGATCGCTGACCAAATTTATACCTGATGAGTCATACAACAAAAATAATGAATTATCGTTAGACCAAATGATTAATTAGTTTATAATTATCATAAATTAGTTAAATTAATTAATAGTTATGAAATATTAATTATAAATTTTTTGAATATGATTTGGAATAAATCTTATTTCATATATTTATAATAGTTACAATATATCAATCGATGTGCGATATTGAAAAATAATTAAATTAGATTTAGTTTATATTTATTATTTGGGCTTACATAGGATATTAGTGAATGATAATAAGATGATAATTTCAGCAGAAGTATTGCTTGGAAGGGGCGGCTAAAATGGCTAGAGGTGTTTTGAGATGGAGGTCCTAGATCCAGTAAGAATTGGTATGAGATCCCATATGTAACAACCCAGTATTTTGTGATTATTTTAATTGTTTATGTTAATTATTTAAATTGAAACTCCTGATTTAAAATTTTATTGTATTTATTAAAAATGAATAAATTATATTATTTTTAGAATATATTTTGGTTTTGTGTGAATTATAATTTCAAACCTGAATAAATAGGATATTTTCGGAAAATGTGGATTTTGGTCAAATTGGTCAAACTTTGAATTTTAAATTTAAATTTAAATATTTAAATTTTTTAATTTTATCTTTTATTATGAAAATATATTAAATTTTTAAGAATACTACTTTTCGTTTCGTTGGAATCCGATTTATATTGTGAAAGTTATACTTTTTACAATATTGGATGTAAATTGATTTATTTAATAAAATTATCTATTTTCATTTATATAAATAATATTTTTATTGGTCAAATCATGTTCTAATATGTGTTATATGACATGTTAGGTATATATTTTATTTTAAAACGTATTTAAAGTGATGTTAGAATTTATCCTATTTTTAAAGGCTAGTTTCTACTTTTCTGCTATTTTCTCCATTTAAATTATATTTAATTAAAATTTTATTTATTTATTTTTTGAATGTATTTTTATTTTATGTTCTTATCTTTATTTATAAATACTTTCCAAGTCCATATAAATTTTCAAAAATTTATTATGTTTATTTTCAAATTTTCTAGACCAGTTGTCATTTTTGTGCTATTTTCTTATTTTAACCATATATTATTAATAACAATTTATTTATATTTATATTTTTGTTACATTTTCAAATTTTTAACTGAAATTATAATTATTTTCAGTTATTTAAACTTATATAAGGAAATAAAGGAAATTTGAAAAGGTTTATGACCTTTGATTTTCCTAAGGCCTTTTATATTCCACCTTTTCACTTTTTAACCTAACTTTTCATCAATTAGCCATAACTATCCACTTCTTTCAGCCGACCATCTCATTCCTCACACATGTACATTTTTTTTCTCATTCTTGAAAGAAAATTTTTGGCTCCATTGTTTTGAGATATTTTCGGGTAATTTCTTTTTTTTTTTTTTACTTTTATTGTTTTTGATATTGTTTTTGCATTTGTCTCTTCTCTCTTTAGGTTCGGCCACCTCCACCACCACCTCCTCTATGGACAACCCCAGCCGAGCCACCAAAGTTTGGCTATCCATCACCCAAATGCACCAAAACTCCATCCACTTGTCATAGCCGAGCACTACATCCACATCCACCACCTTCCACACCCCATAGCCGCCACCATCTCCACCACCTCCAGCTCCACCAGGACCCTCTGCCACATCATCACTTAGACCCTACAGTGAAGGCCGTGCCCATAGTAGCCTTGGCCGAGCCTTATATTGCTTTGAAAATCATATGATGTTGTTTGTATGTTGTGTTTCATCACCACCACTTTTGCACCACCTTCAAACTTGCTAGGCCGACCCATATCCAACTCAAACCAGATCCAATCACTTGCCTTAGCCTTGCATTTGACCTATGGCCGAACCCAATGAGAGTTGGAAGCAAGTGCAAAGCAATTCTGCTTTGATTTGTGTAGTTATTTCTAGCTAAATTTATCGTATTTTTGAATTGAAAGCTTATATTCGTTATATTGTTTCGTTTGACTTGTATTCAAGGGAATTGATACTTTGGCTCTCTCACTCATCTCTGTGTCGTGCTATCGTGCTTTTGTGGATCTCATTTGTGTATTCCTTGTTGTGTCTCCAGCTCAAACCAGTGAGTTATTCTCACCAGACAATTTGTACTTATATAACTAGTAAGTTGACCACTTGTGAATATGTAGGATGCATAACCATACTATATCTGCTATTCTATGATTATATGATTTTCACCCATGCTTAAACACCTATTATATCATATGTTAATGTTATATTATGCTGTTCTATTATTTTTATCAGTTTATCACACTGCAAGTTCCCTTTAAATTAGAATCACTATGGGTTGAAATGATACATACCCGGACGGACTTTAGAATAAGGGAAAATCGTTATGGGCTGAAATGATAGGCTTGAGCGATATTCAAATTATTTCATTTACTTCGGACTGCTGGTTTGAAATGATAAAACCTGGGTTTTCTTTGTAAATTATGGGTTGAAATGATATATTACCCGTATTACTTTACCTAGCGTAGAAAATTATATACAGACCTGTAGTTAAAATTTGTTTATCTAAAATTTTAAAATATTTTAGAAATGTAAATATTATAATATTTTGATTTAAACTTAATTAAAATGATTTTTGTAAAATATTATTGATTTTCTGAATATTTATAAGTGAAATAAATTGATGAAAAAGTTAGAACATTTGAATGTAAGTTTTTTTGGAAATTTTGATTTAATTATAAATGGAATTTAAATTAAATATGAAATTATGAAAAATTTATGATATTTTGAAATTTAAATGAATTTAAATGATTTATAATATATTAATGATTTTTGAATAAGGTTTAAATGTGAAATGAATGAATATTTAAGTTGAAATTTTGAAATATAACTAAAATTGAAAATTTATGAATTTGGCTTAAAGCTGAATTTTAAGTTAAGTAAATAAAAATGAAATTAAGTTATATTTGATAATTTAAACTTAAACGTTAAGTTGAAATTTAATTTAATGAATTTAAATTGAATATTGGAATTTAATAAGTGAATTATTATTAAATCTTGATTTTTGAATGGAAATTGAACTTTATAGAATCATGAATTGAAGGAAAATTAAATGATGTTTATAAATGTGAAATTGTATGATTTTATAAGTTAAAAATGTTTTAAATAAAAATATAACTGTTTGTGAAATTATATTGAACAATTGAAATTAATTAACTGCATTTTTCAAATGCTATTAATTCTAATGTAAATGATAATACAGCATTTGTAAATGCTGTAGTTGATGATAATGAACTAAAAAGCTAAATAAGATTAAAGGCTATTATAGCATTTTGTAAAGTGCTATAACTTTTGAATATAACTAAGTTTTATCTGAAACTAATTTAATCATATTACAGCATTTTAAATGTCGTCTTTTGTTAAATTGAACTATTTTAAATGTAACTTTCCGTAGCGTTTTCTAAATGCTGCGAAAAGTGAATTTTCACTGTTTTGATAAAATTAAGACAATGAATGAACTTTGAATAGTTTAAAATTTTGTAAATTTAATAATTTAATTATTAAATATAATAACTTCATTTTTTTTATGATTTAAAAATTAAGTAATTTGTTTTGGAATATAAATTATTTTGAAATGTGTGTTGAAATGGTATTTTAAATAAATGAATTTGGTTTGGAAGATACAATATTTTGATATTTTGAAATGGATTTTTAAATGATATTGAATTGTGAAGTGATATTTGATTTCGAAGTATAAAATACCATTTTGAAATTTTAACCACGGGATGTATTTAATTTACAGTTTAAGTTATTGTACATTACTACAGTTCACTTGAGTTGGTTTACATTATATAAGTATATATGTCCTGACTCGAGTGTTTTGTGTTTTACTTTACGCTCGGATCAGTCTGAGTATTCACAGCTTTGGATTATCTTTCTGGAGCTGGTCTTTGCTGGAGTTTCTGCTTATCTACATTTATGTCTACTTCTGCTTCAGCTATTCTAGTTTCTCTCATGTATTAGTGAACTACTATGTATTTAGGATTTCTATTATGTTGTTTTTAGACTGTATTATGTATTTGGTTTGAGACTTTATTATAGTAGCTTCATGAACTACTGTGGTATTTTAAATTTCCACTGTGAGCTATTCTGATATTTCTGTGCCTGTGTTTCTATGATTTGTATTTCATTTGTTCCAAATTTATTTACAATGTGCTATTTTGAGCAATTCAAGTTCGACATGTGTGGATGCGAATGGCTGAAAATATCGGGTTGTTACACCATATTTCTCTTTATTTCATCCACTATAAAGGACCCATAACCTTAATGGTTTAAAAAAATTAGCTGCCATATCCCCTCATTGCTGGTCCACTTCGTCAACAAGGAGCTCCAACAAATTCATTTCATGTCAATTCAGAAGGCAACAACTATTGGATAGTTAAAGGTCTATGGTTCAAGGATTATCAATCTGGCGAATCGTAAAGATTTCAAAGGAGGGGAATTCATCATTACAAGTTGTGCTCTAAGGCATTAGTATTAGGTATGCATCTACTATACTATATGATTTATAATTTCTAGATAACCTTACACTATTCATATATATATATCCTTATTATATTGCTAGTTAGGTGAGATTCTTATATGTATCACCAACGTTGTCACATATAAGATAAGTCATATATGTGTTTTAATTCACCTAAAAGACATATTTTTTATTTATAGATTGGAAATCCATAGCTAAATAAATTTTACTTTAATTAATCATTTTATTAATATATATATATACATATACACGTGTGTGTGTGTATTAACATACTACCTAATTTTAATTATATGACTTATATTTAATTATATCATCATATCTTGCTAATAGTTGAACCTATATTTTATAAATTCTTATCTACATAGATTATATTTTACGATGATTGAAAATTAATTTTTATATTTATTTACTATTATTTAAGTCAATATGCTAATTAAATAAATCATATAAATAAAATATGCTTTAAAAATTAAATTTTGAAATTTTTTATCATCTTTTAAACTCTTGACCAAAAAATTATAATTTAAAAATCACTTTTTATATTTTAAAAAAGTCAATATAAACAGTCAAAATTAATTAATTAATTAAAAATATTATTCTGACTAAGAAAAAAATTATGGAAAATTTTTCATAACTTTAAAATATCATGCTTGATTTTCTAAAAATTTATATTTTTAAATTATATGACACGAAAATATTTTTATTTTATTTTATTCCTTTTCAAGTAATTAATATATATATTGTTAACGGTAAAAATGGCTTTAACGCTAACACCCGGTTAGCTCGTGATGAAGTGAAAGCTCCACCCGTTTGCACGAGAATCAAAGTAAAAAGAAAATTGCTGAAAAGTAAAAGAGACCGAGATTTTTATAATGGTTCGGCTTCTAATAAGCCTACGTCCACTTTACATCTTCCATTATGTTTTTCGAGCACACTTTACAAGATTGCAACACTTTTACAACACGATCTCTTGATTACAACACTTTTACAACACGATCTCTTGATTACAACACGATTAGAGAAAGGAAATTAGAATTTTGATGATGGATTGCTCCTTGGATTCATGTTGAAAGAAGTAGATTACTTGATGAAGATTCTTCGGTGTTTGAAGTGTTTGGAGAGTCGAGAAATCAGCAGAGTCTCGGTGCTTTAGAATCCGGAAAAGTCCCCTTCTTGTTGGAGTAAGTGGAGTATTTATAGGAGAGTTCGGAGTTAGGTCGGCAGGGACGACCTAAGGGTTAGGTCGTAGGTCGGTAGGGACGACCAAGGAGATTGGTAAGCAGCTTAACATGTTGAGGTACCAGGAGCGACCTAAGGAGTTGGTAGGTCGTAAACGACCTAAGGAAGTATGGTTCACGACTTAAAGAAATGGCGATCTAAGGGAGTGAGTAAGTAGTAGGTCGTTATGTCTTAAGTCGCTAAGTCGTTAGGTCTTAGGTCGCTAAGTCGTTAGGTTGCAACCTTTAGGTCGGCAGAAGTGTTAGGTCGGGTACTAGTTAGGTCGTGAACAGGTTAGGCCGCATGAGTTTCTGAGTGGGTAGGTCGCTCATGCCTTCAAGCAGTTAGGTCGTTGGAAGCTCTAACCCGTTAACTCGCTAGAAGCTCTAACCCGCTAACTCGCTGGAAGCTCTAACCCGTTAACTCGCTGGAAGTTTTAGCTCGTTAGATACTCCATGCCCCAGGTCGCATACCGTTTTGGACGGGGCGCTGCCCCCCGGACCCCTGCGACCTGACCGGTCAGGTCGAACACCGTAGCGGTGGCGTTGCCCCCGCACCCCCACCTTGGGGGGTTGGCACCCCCCCCCCCCCCCGGACCCCCCCTCCGTAGGGGATCTTAGATGAGAAATTTTTCAACAGAACTTGCCTTATTGAGATGCTGAGTTGACCAATCTTTGAGACGAGCTATCTTTGGTTTTCTCGGTCGATCTTTTGATATACGGCCTTGCTGAAAAAGGCGGGATAACATATATTATGATGCAATAAAATATAAATAATTTTTTGTTGTTGTGCATTCAATCTGGAAAGGTTTGAAAAAATATATTTTGAATTCATTTTAATATACAAATATATACACATATTTAGATTTTATAAATGTACTTATATATATTTAAATATAATAATAATAATTTTTTATTGTAATTCACACATATATATGTATATGTGTAAAATGGTTTAAAAAATCATTATATATTATATATAGATATTGGTATATGTAATTATTTATTTGTTTAATATTCCATGCAATAGTATATATATAAATCATTAATATTTTTACATATAAGATATATATGCACATATACATATATGCACACACAGATATATATATACACACACACACACACTTTTACATAATTTTTAATATTTATATGAATAGCAAGTTTACATACATACATTTGGAGAATATTCCATACATATAGGATGAGCTACGTGTCCGTTGCGATGTTAATCCTAACATTTATATACGAACTTGCTATACCTTGCGTGGATTGTTATGTTACACATGCATAGACATACATATATGTATATGATACATTTGCATACTATTATATTTAATTGAATATAAATCAAATAAAATTCTATTTATAATTAATAAATTTAAATGGAATAAGAGATTTATTTAAATTATGTTGGGAAATGTTCTAAATAAATTAAACTTCAGAGGCCCAATGTAGTTCCAAGAAGGAAACTTTTTTCGAAATTCACCCATATCTTCCACTGGGCTGATCCACTCCCAACAAGTATGGGGTACATGCCTATTTATGGAAACCATGCCTTAAGATCTTTGATACATGGCATACAAGGAAGTATGTACGGTTTAGATTATGCTAACGTGGCATTTTGTTGATTTGTCATGTGGCATATTTTCCTTTGGTCTCTTTATGATAATGTGGCTTGGTTGGATCAACTAAGGGTTGCCACATGGGCATATAGAGAGCTTTGTGCACTGGTCTCTTGATTTGTAATAGCAGTCAACATGCAATAGCTCTGTAAGCTCAATATGTGATAACTTTATAACTTCAAAATGCAATGACCCCATAACCTCAATATGCGATAGCATGATTACTCAACATATAATGGCTCCTTAATCTCAGCATGTGATAGCTTCATAAGTTCAATATGCTTTAGCTTCATAACTTCAGCATGCGATGACACCATAACCTCAACATGCGATAGATTGATAGCTCAACATGTAATGATTCCTTAATCTCAATATTAATAGCTCCGTAACATCAATATGTAGTAGCCTCAAATATGAACCCTTGATAGCTCAACTAAGTCAACATTCGATAGCTGTCACGACCCATATTTCCATACCGATTTAAACTGATTTTAACCACACTTGTCAGCTAAATCGTACAGGAAGACGAGTAGTTAAAGAAAGAAGGAAGGTAGAAGATAGAAAGAAGATAGAAGAAGAAAAAAAGAGAACAATTCAGAATCTCACAGCGGAACGAATAAAGTATAATATAAACAAGTCTTTACATGAACCAAAACTGTTGCTTTAATAACTTATACAAACTTCAATCGGAGTTACATCCATTCAACTCGGACAGTTTATAACAACCTGCCTCTTCAACTTGTTGACAACACAGCCAATATAACTGAATATAATAATCTAAGTGAATATGTCTCCTGATTCCAGCTCCTCTCCTGAAGCTTCCAGTCCTCCAGCTAAACCTGGAAATATGCTCGGTCTGACCTGAGCATATAGGAAAAACACCACGCCTGGGTCAGTCTGGTGAACCAGTGTGAGAAACACACTCAACTTGATTAATTTATGTTCAAAAATCCTTTGAAATCAAGGGTATCTCTTAAGACCACACCACAAATAAACATGTCGCATTTTGACCTTACGATAACCAAAACATTTCTTATCAAAATCCTCTGATATTATAATAGTGTCTAAATACAAATACTTAAATCAAATAGCCGAAATTGTTACATTCATTAAATTCCAGCAAATACTAGGTTCTACAATCAAAACCCTAAAGGTATGTAGGGAGAATGAGTTTCCAACTAATGACTAGGCACTGGGGTACCACCGCCACGGTACCTGGTCTAGATCAGCATACCAAGGATCTACCCTAATCCCCTGCAACACAGGACCTGAGCTAACCCTTACTGTACAGTCCGAATAAGATCACTCCACGGTTGGGATCAACAACCGCCCACACAGCCGAATAAAAAGGGACCTCTAGATAGTGATGACCTAACCCTAATTGGGTGCTACCCACTTAGCATTGCTGCATAACCCCTGATTTTCAGTCATTCCCGTTTGATGAGGTTCAAGGCTCAGTGTTACCTTTTAGAAAATTTCACTCAGAATGCTCACCGTCCTCTTGACGATATTCTAACAGCATTCATCCATACAAGTCCGTTCCGGTTTCCAACGGAACCGAAGGTACTATTCCTTCTACATCCATTTTGGAATCACCCTCAGGATTAGTAGCGATTAGCCCTTGCACTTTACTGCTCTATCTTCGACTCCAAGCTCTTGTCTTCATCATGGATCGAAGTGGTTTTTGGATTACAAATCCAATCTCGGTTTCCTCGAAACAACGTTCGCTATTTTCCGATAAACTCATCCCCGGTTCTTTAGGAAATACATGGATGAAAAATAAAATCGGAGTTCACCTCCTAACCATTATTGGATGGGTTTCCTTATAATTCATCCTAGAGAACAACCGAGTTTATACGTATGTATAATACTTCGAACGGTAACCGTACCATGTAATTTTCGAGTTTCCTCTCTAGATATTTAAAAAGTTAAGTTTTGTCCAGATTTGATAGTTGATAATTTGACTATAAAAAAATCAATCAATTCAACCAAGTTTGTTTCCCATTGCAACTATTAAGCCTTGTTTACATTTAAAATCCCAATAGATTAGAATTTACTAAGTAAGCTTATTTCACTGGGTAAATATATTCATGAAACCATTCTTTCTAAAATCATATTTATAAAGTTTCAAATAAATTTCTCAAGTTTTTATTAAATAAAATATTCTTTATAAAAGTTTACTATACTATATATCATTTAAAACAGCATTTATATTTGATAGATTTATACTAAAGAAAATATACTTAATACTAATTTAATAAAAATTAACCTTTAAATGATCATTAAAAAAACAGTTTCATACTCGAAATAGTTTAAATAACACACAACTTATAAAAATTATACCTTTATAAAGATTTCCAAAAATAATAAATTAACTACTTTTTTCATTTCCTAAATATTTATCAATCCTTTTAAAAACATTATTAGGAATAATTTTCATTTAAAACAAAACTAGGTTCAAAGTCAACCCAAACAGAATAAGGCTTATCAGTCTCAACGGTACTTATCAAACTACAATTCACAGTCTAACATGACAATACAGATATTCAATATCAATTAGCTTTCATAGATCGATTCACATTATATGCTCAAATATAACTAACAGGTAAATAAACAGATGTATGCATGAGAAGCAGATTAGAGATTTATCATTGCTAGTAAATATTTACAGCAATTATACAAAGAATATCAGAATGATGGCTTATACCACCCATAATGGTAAAATAAATAATTAGTGGAATGGTGTTTGTTTCCGCTAACCAGATGACAAGCAATTTGAATAATCTACAATTAACACATCTATTTAGTTTGGGAACATTGTAACAGATAGGCTGTATAAAATTATACAATGACATATATTCTCAAACGGTAATTTAATCTTGTAAATTTCACTTATTTCACTTCACAATGGATCATATGACGGTGTAATATCCGTCGATACGAACCATCTTCTTAATAACACTTTATTATATTTTACATGTGAAATTAAATAATTATTATAAATATAAAGTCACTTAAGAACAATCTATTAATTCAAAAGTATAAACATTTTAGTTTCCATAATTATCTACTTAATTATACTTCAAATTATACAGATAAAGCTCTAGAATTAATAATAAAATTATTTAAAAAGCTTGACTAATTTATGATAAAATAATTTATTTAAATGGACTTAACTAAATAAGACAAGTTTGTTATTTTCAAATTCCTTTGTCTATATAAAAACTTTAAATAAAACATTTAATATTGAAGAAGATTAGTTTAAAACATTTACTTGGATGACCCTGTTGTTGTCGAATATATTTTACTCTATTACTGGGCTTTTAATCCATATTCTATTTTATTTTTATTTTATATATTTTTTAAGGATCAATGGGCCGAAGCCCATACTCAATAACTAAAGAAGAAAAAAAACACCCACCCTCAACTCTTCTTCTTAATTTACATAATCAAATCAGGCCGAAGCCCACTCTTCCACTTGCCAAACACTCGAAGTTCCTATTCCATCTTCCTAAATCCTTCTCCCAGATCCTTCCCCCAAAACCACTTAAAACCTACACAACAATCGGAAAGAAACGACTTAGATCAAATGATAACTCCCAACATGATCATCGAATCAATCACTTGACCCGACCAAAACCTATTGAACCAAACTCCTCGCTTTCCCAAATCCTGCCATGGTCGAGCATCACGTACACCCGATGCACTTGTACAGTTGCTCCAACGCCAACTCTGTCATCGTGAATCCCTGAACCGATTCCCCTTCCTTCCTTTGTCACCATCGTCACCTCTGTGAAGCCTCAAACTCACCCGCTCGAAAAAAAAACCTCAAATGAACCATCGAATAACCCAGGCCAAAACATCGACGAACTACTCTTACCGTACACCCCTGATCCCATCGCCTCCTTCACCAATCGAAAGCACTCCCATTGCACGTCCTTATGCCAAATATCGAATGTCTCGGTCGCGCCACCTCTCTTCGAAATCACCGCGTTGCCACCCAAGCTGAGACTGCCCTAAAACCCTACAATCCATCGCCCAACTCAATCGAAGCCTAAATCCAACAAACAGCCATGGTCGAACTCTTTATCATGCCCTTGCGCACCTTCCAGCATCGCCGTCCCGACGCCTCCGTCATCCACGGTGGTGAAATTAATTTTTAGAGAGAAATTGGTTATTTTAAAATTTCTTACATTATAAACTGTTAAAAATCATAATTTAACTTCTAGAAATCCTATTTCTATAAAAGAATCCAGATAGCATGCTTGAATTCTTGTTTTAAATACATTGAAATTTCGCTAAAGTTGGTTATTCACTGAAAAAACTTATCGTTAGTTAACAACACAGCATAATCCATTCACAAACTATTTTTGACTTAAACTATACTAGAAAATAAACATCTTCTTAATTTACAGCATCATCAAATATAAACTAGATTAAGAGATATAGATTTTTAAAATTGGAACAGGCAAAATCCTTGACTGTTAACAGAGCAACATATAAATTATCCAGATTTTTGAATTTAAAGCTTCTCACCTTAAACATGTTGAACTTTTGAAATCTCTAGTTGAAATTTGAATTCTTTAAATCTAAATTCCAGAAGCTTGCTTTTGAAATCCCCTGGTGGCTTGAATTCAAACAGAGACTGCACCTTATCTCCTGACTAGTTACAAAGTTACTTTGCTTCTTTCTTTTTTCTTTTTTTTTAAAATTTTCAGCTTGCTTAAATTCTTGTTTATAATTTGAACAGAAGATATATTTCTAAATTACAGGCTTAGATTTTAAAATAACAACGCGGATCTAAATGCCCACATATATATATGCTCTGAATATCGAGAAGATAGATTTGGAAAGAGATTTTGGAGGCTGGAAATGATATTTGTTTTAGATGAGTGAAATTTGAAAAGAAAAGAAATGATCATTACAACCTTTTATCAGGTGTTTCACTGTCAGATGTTAGTTTATTTTTTTAATTTAAAATGTATTACTTATTACCCATAGTTTGCTTGATTAAACTAGGTTTTCTTAACATGTTTCTTTTTACAACTAATGACTTGAAATCTTTTCCTATTTTTTTTATATAAACCATATAATACTTTAAAGTACATGTAAGTATACCTATGAAGATAGACAGCTATAGTTATCCTTTGAAAAAGTTAATGTTTGTACTTATCTCTACACCCCTTATACTTTTAAAATAAAGGTGAGAAACTAGTTAATCAAAATAACACTCCTGGTTTATATACCTTTGTATATATATATATATATTACTTAAATAAAATAAATAACATTCTATATTAAACACCTTATATACATATGTTACGTAAAAAAAGAACAACAAAGCGGTATAAAATTATTCTTAAGCCTTCATGTATATATGTAAACATACATACATTTTATTTATTTATTGATAAAAATATATTATTTCAAATAAATTAAGTTTATTTGATATCTATGTATATATCGTTTCTCCTAGTTATACTTAAGTGATTCTTGTACACATCATTTTATTTATAACATTTTTATTTATTTATAAATATTATAAATTTTCCTTTTGAACTTATCTTTATATATATATAAATTTTCTTATTCAAGGTGTATATATATATTATTTTAGAAACTTTCGACATAAAACTCTTTTATCATATTGTTTATACGCCCAAAAATCAAAAATATCCTCTTTTACTTTATTATGAATTTCTATCCAAATTATATACACATATAAATTCTATTATCCTTAAATGTAAAAATATATGCACATGATTTTTCCAATTAATTTAATTCTCAATTTTATTTTATCTTTAGAAAAAAATATACGTATTTTGTCTCTAAAACAAAATACACATATTTTATCTAAAACAAAATATACACATATAAGAAATTTCCATTTAATCAATCTCCTATTTAATATAGATCTGAAAATTCAAATTATATTGGTTTTGGAAAACTGTATACAATTATTAGTTGTTGATTAATGGGAATATTGTATATTGAAGTACAATATTATTTAATATTATAAATTAATATTCACAACTCGGAATGTCAAAAATCCCGGGTCGTTGCAGTTGCTCGTCCTTCGATGGCTCCACTTAGTTATTATGCAATAGCTTTAATCACCAACTTACGATAGCTCCTCTTTTTATTTTATCATGCATTGAACTCATTCATAGTGTTGGACCGAAGTGGAGTCCGAGGGGGCCACCGCCCCCACTGAGATTCAAAACGTGACCGATTTTTTTACATGGCATTTTGAACTAAATATGGTGTAAAATCAAGATACTACCCCCACTCAAGATTTTGTTTGAACTAATTAATTAATTAATGATATTTATAAAGAATTTAGTGAGAAAAATAGATATGTGGGACTTAAATTTTTTTAACGTGTAAAGATCCGCCCCAACTGGAAATCTTTCTGGATCCGCCGCTTCTCATTCGTATCAACTTTCGGTAGCTTTATTTTTCAATCTGCTTTAGCTTTGATCAACTCAACTTTTGATAGCTTTATTTGTGTAATGACCCGTTATCCAGCGCTCGAAAATCGACATCCAATACCTCAGTTGTATTCGAATGTCGGAGATTCAACGTCGGAGCCAAGTTTGCTGGAGCGTATAACAACATTAAGTGATTACAACACAGCGGAAACAAAATGAATTTTCATTGATAAACAATACTGAACGACATGGGTATAACATTGATATAACATCTGAACAACAACATCAGAGCACAACGCATATAATACAACAATAGAACAATAACACCATAGCAGAAAAACAACAGGGTCTTCAAAAGAATCCAACATACTTCGACTTAGATAAGGTCTTTAAAACCTCCAAAGACTTTCAGATCCAAAAGGCTTCAAAACCCAATAGATTCCAAAACAAAAGACTTGAAATATTTTCAAATCTACGATCCAAGATAGCTCCAGAACACGGATAACCAGACTCTAGGCTTCCTGTATGGAAAATTATGGGCAACTAGAGTTTAGAAGGGGAGCAATAAACTCCGGGCCAGTCATGGGACTAGTATGGGTAAACAAAAAGTTGTTGGAACAAAAACAAGAAATAAAAAGAAATCCATTCATTCTTTTTAGAAAACTACCATAAGGTCTCCCGCCACACACACATTGCAATCGCACAATTGGGGAAGGTTTCTCCTTATGATAGTCAAACATGCTTGATACGCAAAAATCCCTTTGATATTATTATTAGTGCATAGTGTAGAAAACATTTCGAAAGTATAATATTAATCTTAGCTAACGTACTACCATTACAGTATACCAACTATAGCTACCATATTAAATGGTAGGTTATATAACTAAACCCGTACAGCGCTTATATTCTGTGATTGGATTTCCAAAAAATGGCCAGGCTAAGGAACTTCCTTTCCGAATAGGTACACCTCTGGAGGGGTGCCTCGAGAGCCTAACCGGATCTCTGCCAACATAAGGCCGGGTTACCTCTGTAATTAGGTAACCAACTGTCAAGGGTATGCCATCCCTCGGTCGTAACCGACCTTTATTTGAGGCCCCAACAACAACCAACAACCACATAAGTTAAATATCTGGACTCCATATCAAAATACCACTTTTTATCCAGAAGGAATGCACATACCCTATGGGGCGCGACCCCCTTAACCTTGCCGCACCCTTCCTGTTTCAACCATTTCTGGGTTGTGAGGTTCGATGAAGTCTCGTCCCACAAAGCTACGCTTTTCACAAAAGTCATGCTTCGATCAACCAATGATTAGCGCTTAGCATGCCACACTACCAAATTGGAAATATATCACTAGTAACCATCAACTACATAACTTCTAAGCTCGTACATCTCAAGGAAGGGTGTTAAGCTAAGAGAATAAATTCTCCGCCACCAAACAGAATTGTATTTAATAGAAATCAGCTTTAAATCTCAAAGTGTAATGTCAGACATACAATCATACAAGTCCATCCTGGGTCTGAATGGAACTGAGGCACTTCGTCCAATAAAGGAAGAATTCCTTGCAAATTCAGATATCCACAATCCTAACCGGACTCCCAATCACATATGGAGATCTCTATACCGGAACAACTCGGTGTAGAGACAATCTATATGTAATCCTTTCGTTCTCGAAAATACATATTCTTCAATCATTGTCTTCAAATGTATTCCCATTTCGTCGTATAAGTATTTGGAATGGGTTTTATGACTTAGTGTCCTCTCCCGACTTAACCGAATAAGAAGCGCTTACTTTAAAAACACGTGGATATATAAGTGACAACAAATTTCCATTTATAATCTTTTAAACAAAAGATTCACCATTAAGATTCGATGTGGTAAGATTCGATGTGGTTTTCGGATAACCATTTGAAATCCGACCCCCGGTCGCATTGAAATTCAAATGCCATTTAAAGGCCAATAATTTTACTTCAATTCAGAAATTCACAATCACACTGCAATATATCACAGATGTAGCTCAAAGCAAAGCAATTCATATCACAAAGTATCACAATCACATATCAGAGATATCAACCAATCCAAGGCACTCGATATAATCCAATCATTCATAAGCAAGATTAATTAGTTGTTCAATTCCCAATTAATTCAATTTAATTTCCAAATAAGTTCAATTAATTATTTTAATTACTTTTAAATCTTGCTTAATTATTACTAAGTAATTAAAATCATTTTAGTTAATTATAATTAATTAATCACATAATTAATTTTATTAATTATCCATAATTAATGATTGATTATCCTTAATTATTAATTAACTATACTTTAATCATTATTTAATTAACCCCTAATTATTAATTAATTAATATTAATCACTTTCATTAATCAATTATTTCTTAATTATGTACATTAATTAAATAATCCTTAATTATAAATTAATTAACCTTTAATTAGTAAATTAATTAAACTTTAATTAATAAATTAGTTAACCTTTATTTAATAAATTAATTAACCTTTAATTAGTAATTAATTTGCCTTTAATTAATCATCATTTAATTATTAATTAATTATCTTTTATTAATTTAAGAAAAATCATTTATCTTAATCGATCATTTAATTATCATTAAAACCATTATTTAATAAAACATGGTAATAAATCATCATTAACAAATAAATTAACTTAAGACACTTAAGTTAATTGATAATTAAAAACATTTCATTTCCTTAATTAACTATTTAATTTCAATATTAAATTTATTTAAAATAAACTTTGAAATAAAGGTTATATATATATATATTAAAATCCTTTAAAATTAACTAATTTAAAATAATTTATTTGGAAACTTTAACTAACCCAAACTTAACTAAAACAATCATTTTATAAAATAATAAATTAAGAATTTGATTTAAATTTGATTTGTTTAAACTTTGAAAACTGGAACTTCTTATACCCGAGACAATCCCGATATCACCCCTGAGCCAAATACAAATTCCTTCGAGTCCAACCCGAGCCACCCTATTTTTTCTTTGTTTTTGTTCTTAAGTTTAAAACCTGACACTTACTTGCAAACACCCAAACCAAGTCTTGAGCCACAACCTGATTTTCTCGAGATCGACTTTGAGGTAACAACCTGTCTTTCCAAACTCAAGCTACTGACACAAACTTGACACCCTGCAAATCCACAGGTGATCTGGCCACCTCCGACCATTGCTCCGACCCTCCACACATCAATGACGACCCTCGCAAGCCTTGCAAATACCCAGAACTTCGAATTGACGATAAACTCGAGATCGAGCTATATGGGTTCAACTGAAAATTAAATTGGATCCTCCGAATCCCACTCGACACATTGCCATAGGCCATCAGAACACAGGCCACTCCGACCAAAGCTTCGCCGTTCAACTATGCTCCGATTCCCACACACCCGACCAAGTCCGATGCATTGGCCATGGCGAATTTCCTTCTGAAACTTCGTCACCACAACTGGGTTTAAAACCGTAAATTGAAGTCCTACCGTCGCCTCGATGAATTATAAATTCACCGACCATTTTTCTAGTGATCCACGACAACCCTGCATGCTCCAACTTCGATCACGAGATCCATCTCCTCCCCGATCGCCAGAATTCGATGAAACATATGATTTCATTCATCCACGCTTTCCTCACTCAAAAAACAATTCAAAATATTGATTCCAATTTTAAAAATCAACATTTTCAAAAAAAATTTAGGTTATATAAGTAAATCAAATAATTAAGCGAATCGTATTTTTATCATGAATTAAGCTTGATGTGTTTCTTGTTCCAGGTCAAAATTGTCTTCAAATTTTACTTACAAATATTTTTAGAACCTAGATCTTGATTGAACAAACATGTTTTGTTTAAATTTTAAAGCTTAAAAAAAATCAGAGGGAGAGATTTTGTTTTTTGAATCAGGTTTGAAACCTATAAACATGGAACAGAAGAAATGTTCATATGTACAGACATACACATGCATATATATATATATATATATATATATATACACATACATATTTGTATATATAAAAACATAATTTCACTCAAGCAAACATTTATCACAGCTTTACTACAAAGATTAATCACTGCATCAAGTTTATAGATCATATCAAAAGAGGTTTACTTACCTCTAACTTGAAAACAGAGAAGTGCCTGGAGTTTTTGAATTTGAAACTGGAAAATACTTTGATTTGTGATCTGCTTGGATTTTGATCTTTAAACTGATTGTTGTTCTTGATTTGAGTCTACACTTGAGTTGAATTGTTTTGCTTTAGGTTAAGATGATCTTATCTTAGTTGCTTTGTTTATTTGATTTCTTTGATTCAGCTTTGAGCTTACAAGCTTGAACTTTTTGATTTTCTTAGGTTTTCATTTTGATAAATAAAAGAAAAATGAGAAAGAAGAAGTAGAGATATATTTATAGCCTGATCTTGTCATTTTTAAAAATAAAAGAAAATAAAAAAATTTGACACTTGTTAACTCATATGTTAAAATCTTGACACTTGTTATTTTCCATATTTAAAACACTTACGTTTGTTAAACTATGTGTTAATATATTTACATTTGTCATTTATATGATAATTATGTCTTTTATATAATTTATCTGTCGCATTATATTTAGTTTATATATATATATATATATGTTTTATATAAAATTTTATATCCTTTTAAATATATTTCCTTATATTAATATTTATATAATTTTAGAGAATATAATCTGAAATTAAATCATACACTAATAAAAATCATATATATTATTTTAAATTTCATTTATTTTCAAAATATTAATTTTTGAATTTCAAATTCAAATTACAATCTATTCATATATATATATATATATAATCAAACACTTATCTTATTTATTTTGAAAAATTCTAATTAATTCACAATTAAATCCCAAAATTTACGTCAATTATTAAATTAAATTCGGCTTAGAAATGGGATCGTTACATATTCCCCCTTAAGAAAATTTCGTCCTCCAAATTTGAAAGAGAGAGACAAAAAAAGAATATGAAAACATATAAATAGATAGAGAAATGGCTTACCAAATTAAGCCGAAATATCCACTCTACACTTGGGAGGACTTCTTCACACTTTCCTCAGTTTCCTAAGTACAATCATTTGGATCTCCACTCTATTGTACTTTTACCAATTTCACCACTTTATTCCTCAACTGCTTTTCATCTCGATCCATAATCTTCAATGGTTCTCTCTTCACTACCAAATTAGGGGTGATTTCCAAATCCTACTGAGAGGCCTCCTCAATAACATGATCTGGATCATGTACATATTTTCGAAGATGTGAAACATGAAATACATTATGTACGCCAGATAGTCAATTAGGTAACTGCAATGATAAGCCAAAGGACCGATCCTCTCAAGTATTAGAAAAGGACCTATATATCATGGTGCTAGTTTACCAATCTTTCCAAATCTCAAAACTCCATGCATTGGAGAAATCTTTAGGAAAACTGAATCTCCAACCTAGAATTCTAAAGTTCTCCTCTTGTGATCAGCATAACTTTTCTGTCGACTTTGGGCTGTTTTCAATTTCTTCCGAATAAATTCAACCTTCTCAGTAGCTTCCCTTATTATATCTGAACCAAAAATAGCCTATCAACCGACTCAATCCAACAAGCTGGTGATCTACAAGGACGACCATATAATGCTTCGAAAGGAGTCGTCCTAATTGTGAGAAATGCGATTTACGGATCTTAAGGCTAAGATTAACACTAGAGGGGGGTGAATAGTGTTAATAAAGAATTACTAAATCTTTTTTATCTATGTTAATTTAAACAAAAAGTATGCAATATACAGACATAGATATGATCACAGAAACAATCACAAATGCAAAAAGAAAAGCAGTAAAGGAAAGAACACACCGGATTTTATACTGATTCGGAGTTACCCTACATCCAGTCCCACAACACGAGTACGGATTTCCTTTCAAAAGCAATTGTACAATTACACCCTCAGTTTCAAGGCTACGAGGTACACCCTCCAGAATTTCGATCCTCTGGTTAGAGATACTTGATTTCCGAGCCACAAGTTTACCCAACTGATTTACCAAGGCTACAATCACACCTTTTCTCTTTTGATTGATTTCCAAGGCTAGAATCACACCTTTTCTCGCTTAATAGATTACAAAGAAGTCTATAACTCTGAATAGCACTGAGAATCTTGTAGAGATAGTGATAGAGAATCAAACTAGAAGTAATCAAGTATGATTCAATGTTGATTTCGGCAGAGTAATGATAAGAATATGTATTAAGAAATGAGGAAGAAGAAGAGGAGTGAAAACCAGAAAAAAGTGATTAAAAATTCGTTTAAACTGACCCCTATTTATAGAAGAACAACAGCCATGACCGTTCATGAAGAGTTATGGCGAATAGGCACTTCTTTTGAAATTTTAATTTTTGAACCAAACTGTCACCATGTCGACATGGTACCCATAGGCATGTCGACATCCCAAAGCATTTTATGATGTTTTGAATTTCTTTGAAAATGACCTTTATCTTATATAAAAACTAATTTAAACTTTATAAATATACTTGACAATAGTTGAATTTCATAAGTAAATATAAAGAATAATATATATGGAATTTAACCATAATTTTATATTTAAATCTAAGTATAAATATTAAAAGTTAAATATATTATTAAAAAAGATAGTTTAAAATCAAGAGTAATTTGACTTTGAAAATAAAGATGATTTTTAGGCTAAAATTATTTAAAATCAGGATCGAGGGTTTTGAATCTTTTAAAAGGAAAGTTTTGAAATTATTTTGAAAACAAGATAATTTTGTAAAATCATTTGAATTAAAATTAGTGGATACAAAACAATGTCCCACTAGATTTTCATAGGTTCCATCCTACTTAGGGTTCCATCCCTTTAATGGGCTTGAAGTGGATTCCATTCCACGAACAAATTGGATTTTAAGATGCCAGTGCTTTTCTACGAGTTTTAGCAAAAATTCCTAATAATAAAAAATACTTATCCTTGAAATCTTGAACTCTTGATAGTCTCGATACTCATGAGTCTTCTGTCTTGATATTTTATCTTGATGTCTTGAATCTCTATACTGTACGGTCTTCATTCTTTTTGCCTGCATGGTTAAATCCTGCATATACATATATATCTAAACTTATAATGTTAGTATTTATATTTTATAATCTATTCTAAGGTTGTTGTCATTAAAACCATCATCTCACGGACTAACAATCTTCCCCTTTTTGATGATGACAACCTTTGTTTATAAAATATTATTTCTATTCTAATAACTCCCCCTAAAACTAACAATCCCCCTTAATCTATACCTTACTACCCTATTTTATATTTCTCCTCCTTTGTCATCAACAAAAACTTACTCCCTCTTATTCTTGGTCTTCAGTACCTGCATTGATAAACTATACAACGGAATATATAGAGTAGGAAATAACTATACTTCTAAGCATGATAACTAATTTAAACATTATATATATTTCAATGTATATATATATGTTTTACATACCAATCTTCAAATCAATAAGAAATCAATCCACACAAAGTATCAATTCAAACCAAATCAATTCAAACAAATCAAACAAAGTAAATAAAAAACCATAAAAAATCAAACGTTATGTGGAACTTCCACCCATCCTTCGTCTCCAAAGATTGGGTCTGCCTTAATAGCATCCCAATTATCATTATCATTGGTGAGAGAGACAGGAGGATGTGCTTCGTTATCATCCTTGTGTAGAGAGGAGATCATCCATCGTATCACATCGAAGTGCCTTTCTTGTTCCTTTATCATCTGCATTTGACTTAATTCTAAATGACGCTGGTTTTGTAGGATAAATGAGAGAATATTCTTAAACGAAATAAGAGTTTCTTTAAGATTTTTGGATAAATTGCGAATAGGATTAGCCATATTTGAATTTATGAAATAAATGGAGGATATAGATGATAAGAAATAAATTTCAGTGAAGAATTCTAGAAGAAACAAGTATATATAGGTATAGAAATTCGTTTGAATTCAATAGACATGTGGTAGTTATTCAAATTTCAAATTCAAAATCGATTGCCATTTCTGACCAGTACATGTCGACATTGTCACATAGGGGATGCCGACATGGATTAGTGAAAAGTTATGACTAATTTTGGTTTTGTGAATAATTGTGTGTGTGTATATATATAATATACTAACATTTATCCTAGAGATAAGGTAAGCTAGATAACGGTAAGGAAATTCCATTCCATTGCATACTACGATAATACAATGATTAAGCACAAACAAACTACACGAACACTCGAAATAAAGGAAACTAAAACAAATACAACAAGATTCAAAAAGATAAACTAGTTAGAGGATGAAGATGATGAAGATAGTCCAAGTTTCTTACTGACTTTGGAAAAGAACTTGTTCATCTTCGAAGTAATGTTATCTAACTTTTCACTAACGGATCGTTTTAGAATCCGTTGATTCCCCACAATTATCTTTTGGTTTTTGAGAAGGGTTTTGTTGGATGGATTGGAAGGATATTCAATGCTTTCCAAAGAAATTTCACCTTCTTCTTCTTCTTCTTCAATTTTCATTTCATCCCCTTCTTCTTCTTTAACTTCCTCTTCTTCCATTTCCTCATGAGCCAAATGCTCTTTCTTTTCGGTAAGTGTCTCATAAGGTTGAAAAAAAATGGAATTTTCATAAGTGAAATGTTGGAATGATTGAAAACTTTTGTAGAAACAAATTTTTCGCCTTTGAAATCCACTCCAAAATAGTTAAAAATCCGAGTGAGATAAATTCCATGGTATAAAGTATTCTCACCTATTTCAAGATTTTTAGGACGAAGTTCATCCAAAATAACTTGCGCCCAATTTAGGTCATAGTTTCCGAAAATAGCAAAAAGAGCTTTGCAAACTTTTGAAGTGGGATTGTTAAAATTTCCTGATCTTGGGGTCAAAGTATGTTGCAAAAGAAGATTAACAATTCTTGCTTTTTGTCAAAAATTTCTATTTCTAAAATCAAAATCATCATCTCTTTCAAAAATGTGATGAAATGTCTCACGATCATGTTCATCATTTTAAAGTTAGAAAGATCCATTCCCAAACTCTTGCAATTGAGAATGGTACCCAAAAGATCACAATTCAAAACAATTTGAGTGCCTTTGACACTACTCCAAATTTCATCTTCGTTTCCAACATCAAATCCGCGATTTAAATTCGCAGAGAAAATTTTGACAAGATTAGGATAGCAAACTAAATCATTTTGAGAAGCATCAATAAGACTAAGAACGCCATTGTTTGCAAAAAGAGAATCAATTTCATAAGAAGAAAAATCTTGAAAAATAGCAAATTTTCCGGGATGGACTTTGGCATAGTTAGCATAATTGATGTATGCTTTAATTGCCTCCGGATCATTGAATAATAGCTCTTTGAATTTCCTAGAAATTCTCATGGTTGAGGGGTTGCTTGAAGAAGCCATTAGAGTAGAGAGTAGAGAGCTTGAAGTTAAGAAGAGAGAGTTTGAATTTGAAAATGAAAGTGAAAAGATATGATAAAAGATAGTGAATAAATAGATTCTTAAAGGACATATTATCTGGTTAAAAAGTAACTTTTCAGAGAATTGAATGAAGCGAAAAAGTGGAGGGAAATTCAAACATTTGAATTCAAAATTTGAAATTCAAATTCAGGTAGCCATGTCGACAACACGGTAGGGACCATGTCGACATGTGCTTCTGAATTTTCATGAATTGATTTTTCTTAAGATCTCTAATATATATATTATTATCATTAATGTCTATTATATATTTCTAAAATACTATTATACTTATAATAAATTTCAGAAAGCATTAAAAACAATAAAAATAATAAAAAATAGAAAATAAATTTTAAAATTCAAATAACACGCCAATTCAAAATCAATTAATCAAACAACCAAGAAACTAATCTTAAGTAAGCAATTTCAACCAATTGTATTGTAAACGTGTACCTTTTTCTGAGACCGTTTCTCTGAATTCGTCGGAGTCGTGAACAGCTGTGTAACACAAATTTGAATTATCCATCTTCTGATCATCATCACTTGAGGACGAGTCTGAGTCATCTAGAGTAGCAGTAAATGCACGCTTCCGTTTCTTGCTGCTTCATTGTTCATAGGAGGATTCTGCCTTTCTGGATACGGGCAGTCTCTTTTGAAGTGGCCTGGTTTATCACAGTTGTAACACTTGTCATTATTTGGCATTATATTCTGATTTCTAGAATTCTTATAGTTGTTTCTCTTGAGATTATTCATCTTTCTATATTTCATGAATCTTCTAAAATTTCTGGTCATCAAGGCTATCTCTTCATCATTATCGTTGTTTGAATCTGATCCATCGATCAATGCATTGAATGCCATTGATTTCTTTTTAGATGCTTTACTTTCTCTTCTCTCGATCATTTGAACTTCATACGACATTAGATTTCCAATTGATTCTTCTATTTTCAAAATACTAATGTCATTTGCCTCTTCGATCGCAAGTGTCTTTTGATCCCATTCTCGAGTTAGAGAATTTAAAAAATTCGGACTTGATCTTTCTTCAGAAAATTCCTTTCGCAAAGACATTAGAGAATGCACAATATCCTGAAATCTACTATACATATCTGAAATAGACTCATTAGCATTCATTTTAAATAATTGAAACTGATTTGTGAGCATGGAAATTTTGGTCTGTTTAACTTTGCTTGTTCCTTCGTGAGTAACTTGCAAAGTATTCCAGATTTCATATGCAGACTTACAAACTGACACCCTATTGAATTCATTTCTATCTATTGAACAAAACAGAATATTCATTGCTGCAACGACCCGCCTTTTCATACCGTAGAAAGACGCATCATTAAGAAGAAAGAAAGGGATAGAAAAGAGAAAAGAAAGAACCAAACAATATCAGAATCTCACAGCGGAAAGAATACATTATATTTATCAAATAAAATATTACATAGTATAATATACATCAGAGTTATACAGCTCCAACAACACAAACTAGACAGTTATAACACCTGTCTAGATATTCAACTCAAGTACAACACAAAGATACAGATACAACTCTAACACAGCAGAACACAATACATATATCTACACGTTGAAGCCACCTGCTTCATATCTCCTCCAGAACTCGTTAAAGCAAACCTGAATCCCTAGACTACTCATACATAATATGAGTACCCAAGAGTTTAATAAAACACAAAATAAACACTTGGATCAAACATGGGTCTGGTTGAGTAAACGGGTTTAAGTTGCTTAACTTTGAAAATCCTTTGAAAACAAAGGTATCACGTAAGGCTTCCCAGAAATAAACATGGGTAAGTTTTTACCTTACGCTAACCAAAACATTTGTTAGAAAATCAAGTGATATTATAATAGGGTCTAGGGTTTTCAAATAAATAAGAAATAGCCGAAATTGTTACATTTATTAAATTCCAGCTACTAGCCACAAAAGTGGGTAATACAATCAAAACCGTAAAGGGCACGTAGGAAGAACGGGTTTCCATCAATGGCAGGGCTACTGGGGTACCGCCCATCACAATACGTGGCCTAGATCACCGTATCGAGGAGCCACCCTTACTCCCCTGCAACACAAAGCCGGAACCATCCCTTACTGGGTAGTCGCGAACAAGACAACCCCAGCAGTTGTCATGATCAACTGCCTACACAGCCGAAATTAAAAGGGACCTCTAGACAGGAGTAAATCTCATCCTACTTGGGCATGACCCACTTAGCCTTGCTGCACCTCCCATGTTTTAACCATTCCCGGTTGATGAGGCTTGAGGCTACGATTACCTTTATAGAACACATCTATCTTAGAATGCTCATCATCCACCTGACGATGTTCTGAAAGCATTCAATCCATACAAGTTCGTTCCGGGTTCGAACGAAACCAAAGGCACTATCTTGCTACACTCATTTTGGAATCACCCTCGAAGTTAACGACAATAGCCATTGCACTCTGAATCTTCATCTCGAACCTGAAAGTACTGCCCCCGTTAAACTCGTATTGGAATCACCCTTAGAGTATTAACGACAATAGTTCTTACACCTCGAGTCTTCATTTTTCACTTGTGATTCACGACCTAACGTTTAATTTGGATCGATGTGGTTTTCGGAATTCTGATTTTGGAAACCCAATCGCAGTCTCATCAAATCCAAACACCATCTTAATGTCCATGTGATTTAAGTTTAACAAATTAATTCAATTTAAAATATTGAATTCATACAGCATCATTCATAAAATATCACACATTTATCACTAATATATCAAATATCATATCACAGGATATCACAACATATCATCCAATAGATATCAACCAATCCAGGTATTCCACAAATAATCATCCACAATCAGGCATCTTTAACCCTTTTACAATTAATTTAATCATCTTAAATTAAATTAATTACTTGAGAATTAAACAACTAATCCTGCTTAAAACAATCATTAGTTAATTACAATTAATTAACCAATCACTCTTTAATTACCTTCATAATTCAATTAATTAATCTTCAATTACAGATTAATTTATCTTTCAATCATATTCTTAATTAATCACCTAGATTAATTATTCTTTAATTACACTATGTAATTAGCCTTTAAATTAATTACACAGATTAATTTATCTTTAATCATTTATTAATCTTAATTAATTTCTAATTAATTAATTAACAATAATTAATTACCTAAATCCTTAATTAATTAATTAATTAATTAATTATTACTTCTTTTCCTACTTCATTGATTAATTATCTTATAATTAATCACATTTATTAATTAATTAAACAATTAATAATTCATTAATTACATTAGTTAATGACCCTCTAATTACTATATTAATCAATTATTCTCAAAATTACATTTAATAAATAATTATAAACTTAGTTACATTTATTAATCAAACCTGATTAATCAAAATCAGTAATTAACTTCCTTTAATTACTTCACCAATTAAACCAACTCCTTGATTAATTACATTAATTAATCCTTTAAGTGCACTGAGTAATTATCACTTGATTATTTCCCTTAAGTAATTATCCTTTAATTACTATTCATCAATGAATTTCCTTAATTAATTACATTCAGTAATTATTCATTAGTTACTTCATTAAGTAAATACACATCTTTAATTACATTAAGTAATTATACTTAATCCCATCATTAAGTAATACTTTTTAATTAATTAAACTTAATTAATTAACTAAAATTATCCATAATATCTTAAGTAATTACACTGAGTAATTAATTTCTTTAATTACTTCATTAAGTAATTATCTTTAACAATTCTTCTTAATCATTAAGTAATTAACTTCTTAATTACTTATTACTTAATTATTTCTTAATTAATTAAACTTTATTAATTAATTTGCTTAAGTAATTAATTACACTTAATTAATTACACTAACTAATTTATCTTAATTTAATTACTTACATTAATAATTTTAGTTAATCAAGTAATTATACTTTAATTAGCCTTACAAATAAATCTTGATAAAGATAAACCATACATTACATTTACTCTTATCAATTATTTTAAAATTAAAATTTTATATTCAAAAGCTTGTATTTGGTTTTACATAAAATCATCATCTTTTAATTTATCTAAGGTAAATACCTTACCTTAATCATACTTAAATCACTTCAATAATAATTTTATTTGAAAACATTATTATATAATATAACAAAGCAATATTTATAACCAAACTATTTTAAAACAAAAGTTTAAATTTTTTAAATCTAAACTTTAAAACTAAAAATTCTTTTTAAGTCAAACATTCATTCATTATGAAACTAATTAAACACTTGTTAAAAATTCAAATTTCCTTCAAATTTTGAAACTTCATTTTATATAGTACAAAAATCTGGTTAATACTAAAACTTTTAAAAACAAACTATTTTTAAAGCAAAATTAACTTAAACTTGTTGAAACGCAAAATTTTAATTTAAACATTTCAAACATTTTAAAACTGCTTTAACTTTGTTTTAAAAACTCAGTTTTTTTTTTAAATTTCTGAATTCCAATATGTAGTTAAAAACTCAGACATGATACAAATCCTGGAAGCAAACTACCTGAGACCAAAAACACGCGACAAACTTCCTAATGACTTCGAGTTCCATCCGAGGAAGACACGAAGGGAAACCCGATCCAACATCTTCTTCCACGAGCTAAAACTCCAGATGCATGAGATCGACACCATGCACGTGCACACCGGACTTGGTCGACGGCGAACATCGCCGCGACACTCCACAAGTCGTCCTTGACCCCTCCGACCATCTCGCCCCCCTGGATTGACGAAAGCAACAGTGAATCGAAAAAAAGGCTACAGCACTTTCAACCGGAAATGAACTCGACCCATGAAACCACTGCCGTCGGTGAAACCCATCACCGGAGGTCCTGCCACCTCGTCCACAAACGCGTCTCGAACCACACCATCTATTCCCCATCAAGCGATTCGACCCGAAACATTGACAACGAGGAAACTGCACTCGATTCCCATCCAAACAAAAATAGGTACAAAACCATACTTCGCCATGCGCCGATCACCTCGAACATCAGATAATACTTCCACTATTTTTCCTGCATCCCCAGGCACCTCGACCACCTCCATGCCGAAACTCGACCACCACCTCAACTCTGATCAACGGCAATCGACCCAAAACCCAATTTCGAGTGATCCTCAATTTCTCTTCAAACACCAATTTAAAAATTACAAATTTCATTTTAAAATTCATGATTTTGTACATCAATTCAGGTTATATGATTCGAAATTTAAATTATTAAGATTGATTTTCATTAAATTTTGATTTTTCACTGTAAATCTAAAATTTACAGTATATTTGTTCAATATAAATATTTAAATTTATTTTTAAACACAAGATTGCTTCATTATTATCAAATTCCTTTCAATGATCAATGATTAACAATGATTAACTTAGGAGATAGGAATTTTTTTTTATAAATCAGGAACATGAATAAGAACAGAGTTTAAAACTTTCATGTCTACAGGCATTTGAACTGCTAAATAAATATGCATTCAACTTCAAATCAAGCATGCAAGCATTGATATTATGTTTACGATAACATTCACATCCACATATATATGTAAACTTAATTACTTCAACAGGCATCCATCATAAAATCAAGTTTAATCTGTTTTTAAAATAAATTTACTCACCAGAATTTTAAAAGCAGAGAACACAGAATTTGACAGGCATTGTTTAGTTTTCCTGGAACATTGAATCTAATTTGCATCTTGTTGTTGATTATTGTTGTAGTAGTTGATTACTGTTGAATAATGAATTTTCGAACTTGATCTTTCTTCAGAAAATTCCTTTCGCAAATATATTAGAGAATGCACAATATTCTAAAATCTAATATACATATCTAGATTTCATATGCAGACTTACAAACTAACACTCTATTGAATTCATTTCTATCTATTGAAAAAACAGAATATTCATTGCTGTAACGACCCGCCTTTTCATACCGTAGAAAGACGCATCATTAAGAAGAAAGAAAGGGATAGAAAAGAGAAAAGAAAGAACCAAACAATATCAGAATCTCACAGCGGAAAGAATAAATTATATTTATCAAATAAAATATTACATAGTATCATATACATCAGAGTTATACAGCTCCAACAACAAAACTAGACAGTTATAACACGTGTGTAGATATTCAACTCAAGTACAACACAAAGATAAAGATACAACTCTAACACAGCAGAACACAATACATATATCTACACGCTGAAGCCACCTGCTTCATATCTCCTCCAGAACTCGTCAAAGCAAACCTGAATCCCTCGACTACTCATACATAATATGAGTACCCAAGAGTTTAATAAAACAGAAAATAAACACTTGGGTCAAACATTGGTCTGGTGTGAGTAAACGGGTTTAAGTTGCTTAACTTTGAAAATCCTTTGAAAACAAAGGTATCACGTAAGGCTTCCCACAAATAAACATGGGTAATTTTTTACCTTACGCTAACCAAAACATTTGTTAGGAAATCCAGTGATATTATAATAGGGTCTAGGGTTTTCAAATAAATAAGAAATAGCCGTAATTGTTACATTTATTAAATTCCAGCTACTAGCCACAAAAGTGGGTAATACAATCAAAACCGTAAAGGGCACGTAGGAAGAATGGGTTTCCATCAATGGCAGGGCTACTGGGGTACCGCCCATCACAGTACGTGGCCTAGATCACCGTATCGAGGAGCCACCCTAACTCCCCTGCAACACAAAGCCGGAACCATCCCTTACTGGATAGTCGCGAACAAGACAACCCCAGCAGTTGTCATGATCAACCGCCTACACAGCCGAAATAAAAAGGGACCTCTAGACAGGAGTAAATCTCGTCCTACTTGGGCATGACCCACTTAGCCTTGCTGCACCTCCCATGTTTTAGCCATTCCCGTTTGATGAGGCTTGAGGCTACGATTACCTTTACAGAACACATCTATCTTAGAATGCTTATCATCCACCTGACGATGTTCTGAAAGCATACAATCCATACAAGTTCGTTCCGGGTTCGAACGAAACCAAAGGCACTATCTCGCTACGCTCATTTTGGAATCACCCTCGAAGTTAACGACAATAGCCATTGCACTCTGAATTTTCATCTCGAACCTGAAAGTACTGTCCCTGTTAAACTCGTATTGGAATCACCCTTAGAGTATTAACGACAATAGTTCTTACACCTCGAGTCTTCACTCTTCACTTGAGATTCACGACCTAACGTTTAATTTGGATCGATGTGATTTTCGGAATTCCAAATTTGGAAACATAATCCCGGTCTCATCGAATCCAAATGCCATCTTAATGTCCAAGTGATTTAAGTTTAACAAATTAATTCAATTTAAAATATTGAATTCACACAGCATCATTCATAGATAAATATCACACATTTATCACTGATATATCAAATATCATATAACAGGATATCACAACATATCATCCAATAGATATCAACCAATCCAGATATTCCACAAATAATCATCCACAATCGGGCATCATTAACCCTTTTATAATTAATTTAATCGTCTTAAATTAAATTAGTTACTTGAGAATTAAACAACTAATCCTGCTTAAAACAATCATTAGTTAATTACAACTAATTAACCAATCACTCTTTAATTACCTTCATAATTCAATTAATTAATCTTCAATTACATATTAATTTATCTTTTAATCATATTCTTAATTAATCACCTAGATTAATTATTCTTTAATTACACTATGTAATTAGCCTTTAAATTAATTACACAGATTAATTTATCTTTAATCATTTATTAATCTTAATTAATTTCTAATTAATTAATTAACAATAGTTAATTACCTAAATCCTTAATTAATTAATTATTATTACTTCTTTTCCTACTTCATTGATTAATTATCTTATAACTAATCACATTTAGTAATTAATTAAACAATTAATAATTCATTAATTACATTAGTTAATGACCCTCTAATTACTATATTAATCAATTAGTCTCAAAATTACATTTAATAAATAATTATAAAATTAATTACATTTATTAATCAAACCTGATTAATCACAATCAGTAATTAACTTCCTTTAATTACTTCACCAATTAAACCAACTCCTTGATTAATTACATTAATTAATCCTTTAAGTGCACTGAGTAATTATCACTTGATTACTTCCCTTAAGTAATTATCCTTTAATTACTATTCATCAAGTAATTTCCTTAATTAATTACATTCAGTAACTATTCATTAGTTACTTCATTAAGTAATTACACATCTTTAATTACATTAAGTAATTATACTTAATCCCATCATTAAGTTATAATTTCTAATTAATTAAACTTAATTAATTAACTAAAATTATCCATAATATCTTAAGTAATTACACTGAGTAATTAATTTCTTTAATTACTTCATTAAGTAATTATCTTTAATAATTCTTCTTAATCATTAAGTAATTAACTTCTTAATTACTTATTACTTAATTATTTCTTAATTAATTAAACTTTATTAATTAATTTGCTTAAGTAATTAATTACACTTAATTAATTACACTAACTAATTTATCTTAATTTAATTACTTACATTAATAATTTTAGTTAATCAAGTAATTATACTTTAATTAGCCTTACAAATAAATCTTGATAAAGATAAACCATACATTACATTTACTCTTATCAATTATTTTAAAATTAAAATTTTATATTCAAAAGCTTGTATTTGGTTTTACATAAAATCATCATCTTTTAATTTATCTAAGGTAAATACCTTACCTTAATCATACTTAAATCACTTCAATAATAATTTTATTTGAAAACATTATTATATAATATAACAAAGCAATATTTATAACCAAACTATTTTAAAACAAAAGTTTAAATTTTTTAAATCTAAACTTTAAAACTAAAAATTCTTTTTAAGTCAAACATTCATTCATTATGAAACTAATTAAACACTTGTTAAAAATTCAAATTTCCTTCAAATTTTGAAACTTCATTTTATATAGTACAAAAATCTGGTTAATACTAAAACTTTTAAAAACAAACTATTTTTAAAGCAAAATTAACTTAAACTTGTTGAAACGCAAAATTTTAATTTAAACATTTCAAACATTTTAAAACTGCTTTAACTTTGTTTTAAAAACTCAGTTTTTTTTTTAAATTTCTGAATTCCAATATGTAGTTAAAAACTCAGACATGATACAAATCCTGGAAGCAAACTACCTGAGACCAAAAACACGCGACAAACTTCCTAATGACTTCGAGTTGCACGCGAGGAAGACACGAAGGGAAACCCGATCCAACATCTTCTTCCACGAGCTAAAACTCCAGATGCATGAGATCGACACCATGCACACGCACACCGGACTTGGTCGACGGCGAACATCGTCGCGACACTCCACAAGTCGTCCTTGACCCCTCCGACCATCTTGTCCCCCTGGATTGACGAAAGCATCACTGAATCGAAAAAAAGGCTACAACACTTTCAACCGGAAATGAACTCGACCCATGAAACCACTGCCGTTGGCGAAACCCATCACCGGAGGTCCTGCCACCTCGTCCACAAACGCGTCTCGAACCACACCATCTATTCCCCCTCAAGTGATTCGACTCGAAACATTGACAAGAGGAAACTGTACTCGATTCCCATCCAAACAAAAACAGGTACAAAACCCTACTTCGCCATGCGCCGATCACCTCGAACATCAGAAAATCCTTCCACTATTTTTCCTGCATCCCCAGGCACCTCGACCACCTCCATGCCGAAACTCGACCACCACCTCAACTCTGATCAACGGCAATCGACCCAAAACCCAATATCGAGTGATCCTCAATTTCTCTTCAAACACCAATTTAAAAATTACAAACTTCATTTTAAAATTCATGATTTTGAACATCAATTCAGGTTATATGATTCGAAATTTAAATTATTAAGATTGATTTTCATTAAACTTTGATTTTTCACTATAAATCTAAAATTTACAGTATATTTGTTCAATATAAATATTTAAATTTATTTTTAAACACAAGATTGCTTCATTATGATCAAATTCCTTTCAATGATCAATGATTGACAATGATTAACTTAGGAGATAGGATTTTTTTTATAAATCAGGAACATGAATAAGAACAGAGTTTAAAACTTTCATGTCTACAGGCATTTGAACTGCTAAATAAATATGCATTCAACTTCAAATCAAGCATGCAAACATTGATATTATGTTTACGATAACATTCACATCCATATATATATATATATATATATATATATATATGTAAACTTAATTACTTCAACAGGCATCCATCATAAAATCAAGTTTAATCTGTTTTTAAAATAAATTTACTCACCAGAATTTTAAAAGCAGAGAACACAGAATTTGACAGGCATTGTTTAGTTTTCCTGGCACATTGAATCTAATTTGCATCTTGCTGTTGATTATTGTTGTAGTAGTTGATTACTCTTGAATAATGAATTTTGCTGAAATCTTGTCGTTGATTGAATTGCATATTCTTTATATTTGATTACTTTGAATCTGAAGTTGTAAATAGCTTCAGATTTTTTTAATTACAGTTTGAATTTTTCATTTGGTTTCTCTTTTTTTTTTGAAGAAAGCTTAAGAAAGTATGAGCTGAAGAAAATAAAAAATAGCAGACCTTTTCTTTTAAACATTAATTAAAAAAAATTCTATTAAACAAAGATTTGCCACTTGTTATTATAAATTGTCCATAAGCTTACAAGTGTGTTTTCATAAATTCCTATGTTGCCAAGTGTTTTTAGATTTGATTATTAAATCAATTTCTTATTATTACTAATAATTTAAACCTTAATTACAATATTAACCTAATACTTATGCTATATATAACTATGAAATGTATTTATCTCTTCATGATTTATTTATTTATACTTTAAAATCCATTTCCTAAAGATAAGTTTAAAAGAAAGAAAGTAAACATTTATTTAAATTTTATTTTAAAAGTTTAAACATAAGTTATTATATCTAACATTGATATTATATATAAAAACTAAATTTATTTTCAAAAACCAATTTAAAAGAAAATAAATTAAGCTTTTATAATAATATACTATTTTCAAGCCATTATACTTTTAATAAAATAAACTTTTCTTTAAAAGTTTTGAAAACAAAAGATTAATTTTTAACTAGCTTTTGAAAAGCATTTTATTAAATTAAATCAGATGTATATTATAAATTTGAAAACACATTTTCTATTTAAGTTTAATCCAATATTTTCTATTTACAATATATATACAAATATATATATACATACATTATAAATAGAAAATTTTAAATATTAACTTCATAAATTATTTGAATTTTTAAAACAGAATTCCAAATCGCAATATATAAACATATATATTAAAATTTTAAAATATTTTTATTAAATTTAAATTGAAACAGATTTTCCTTTACAATGTATACATATATATATTACAAATAGAATGTTTTTACTAACTTAGAAAGATATATTATTATCCTATGAAAAGATTAAACATTCCAAATTAAATTATTATTAAGTTTTGAAAAGATAACATTTGTTAAATTAGATTAACTATTAGGTTAGAAAATGTAACATTTGGTTAAATTAGATTATTAAATCAATATTACGTATTTTAAAATAAATTATAAATGGAAATTATTAAATAAGTATTGCCCAAAATTCTGGGACATCACAATTGCCTTAGAATTATTTGTGCAACAGTCTTTTGCTCAGCAGTCCACTGTGCAAAATCAATTGTGGGTTCAGAATAATCAGTTTGTGTGACGCCCCACCTCTATACCCACGCTAGCCAAGAACACTACGGTGTAGTGCTGTCAACTAGCACGGAGAATAAGGCTGTTGAGGAGCGGCCATCAATAGTTGGCCTTACACTAGTATTGGTTATCTCGATAGGAGTGATTATATATATATATATATATTCTTTCATTTTTCATCTCTGATTTATTTTCTCCCATCGAAATACCCCAATTCCAGTATGAAACGAACTACGATGGTTCATGATAGTTTAGAACAGTAAATATAAAATAACAACACAGATAATATAAATGCGGAACACAGATGAAACAGAAAGTCTCATATATATATAAAATAACTGATGTCAGTTACAATACATTCACACGGTACATATGATACAACTACAACAGTCGACTAAGGAAGTTACATATACAAGTACATTAACGTATTTAATATACATGAACACATATCTTCCTATACAATTTTACAGACTACTACAAATGACGACGACTACTCCAAAAGATATGAAAGAACTTCATAGCTCTAGCAGCAACCCAAAGCAGAATATCTACAACCTGAAATACTCGGTCTGACCCGAGTATTAAATTCAAAAGAAAATAATACTCGGGTCAGTCTAATTCAAACTCAGTTATTAGTGCACAGAAGCAATAATAATCAAATAATGAATAGACGACAGTAACTAAACCAAATCAGAATGCAATTCAGAATATTGAATTGAAATAAACAGAACAGTTCGAACCATTGAAATATCAATTAAAATATTAAGATGAGTAGGGCTGCAGTACACGCACGCGTGTACTGCCTCGCCACTACAGCACATGAACTACGCAAAAGATTAATAAATCAAAACAAAATAGAATATCACAAAACCATACCGTGTGGCTGCAGTTCACGCTTGCGTGCACTGCCTTGCCACTATAGTGATGTCGTACCCAAAAACTCAATACTGTGTGGCTGCAGTTCACGCTTGCGTGCACTGCCTTGCCACAACAGTAATGATGTACACAATCGGGCACAAGGTCAAACCCAAAATAAAAGACGGGTTCAACACAGGTGAAATTCCAAAATCAATATGAAACTCAGGTGCAATAAAAATTGAATAGTGACATGCACAAACATAAGAACATGTAAGAGAAACATGTCGTAACTACAAAGCTAAGTCACTTACGAAATGCAGAGGTCAAGTCAGTGACTCAACACAAGTGCAATGGAACAGTTTCAACAAAAATGCAAACTATGATAAAGAGATACAGTGACAATGTAGATGCAACAAGTGTGTAGCGCAATGCACAAGCGAGGCTAAGGCATAGTGCACCAAAGGAATGAAACTGGGTCAAGCAACTGCGACAACAAGTGTCACAGCCTCAACAATGATATGGTTTTAAATATCCATATATGAACACTACAACACAATCATAAAAGAGAATGAATGCCACACAGAAAACTGCAGTAGCAACATGAATGACCAGAAGGCTGTGATTACACATGCATGCACACTGAAATGAAGTGGCAACATCAACAAGTGTACATATGCAGTAGGATGCACATAGCAAGATGGTGCAACAGAGCAGGGTGCCAGCACAACAGCGGTACACAATGATACACATGAACATGCAAAGGCACACACAACAATTCACCAGACAACAAAGTTCAAGCAAAACAACTCAAGTTCAAAAGTAGCAAGTGAAGATGACAACAGTGGTGCAACAATATAAGTATAGGATCACACATATATGCAACAGTGAAATGAAGTGGATAGCATGTTTCAAGCAACAGTAAAATGAATGGGACAGTGCCATCAAAAATGAAACTCATAACTCCATGCCTCGTGTACAATTGAGGAAGCCCAGATGTAATGCAGCAGTGAAACAAGAAGTTACAACGGACCCAGATTGGCAACACATGAATTGTGCACGCAATCTAAACATCAATTGTTCAAATACCCAAAACAGTGATGATGAAAGGATAACTACATGAATGAACCAGCCCACTTAGACTACAAATTCAATTATGCACTAAGCAAGTGGAACATAAAGTGTCCATCAATATAGGTACAAAGTTTGGCTTCAAAAATGCTTAAACCAAGTGTAGACTCATGCATGAATGAATACAACAGTTCAGAGACAAGCTCTAGTTCAACTTAAAGCAATGCAAAGAAAGCACTAGTTCAAAACATGAGACATAGCAGTTCAAATGCTCAAAAGTACACATGACATCAAAAGGAAACCAGACTGGAAATGTGCAACAGCAAGTATGTGAGCCTAAGGTGCATCATGTATGTACTGGAAACTGGGTAGTGCAACAAGTAAGGAGTGCAGCATCAGGTCGACAATGAAACATCTAAAATATTTTCACAAATCGAGGATTCAAAACTTTCAGAAATAATTAGCTGAATGCATTGCGGTTGTTACGAAAATCCAAAACTGAAAACCGCAAACCAAACAAGGCCTTATACTTTCCTGAAAATACTTTCTGGCCCACGTCAATGGTGTGGTAGTTTGAAAACCTGCTGAATAGCAGGTACCAAGTGCAGCCATTGAATAACTATAACTGCGAGGCAGCTGGTTGAAATACCCCAGGGAAGCATGAAAGAGAGAGGAAGAAGAATAAGAAAAGGAAAGAAATAATTGTGTCGAAAGCAGGTTCAACAAGTAGGATTGTCTGACAACCATTTATTGTTGATGGCAAATTTCGTTGAGAGATCAGAAATTGCTCTGCTTACACCAAAAATCTCAACAAATCAAAATTCCCCAAGTTTTACTTTACACCAAAAATCAAACAGTGTCGTGATAATCACTAAGATTCGAAGCAATAATCAGCCAAGAATTCACGCAACCAAACACACAAATAACAAGAGTTAAGAATTAGATGTGAGCAAACTCACCTTGTCGACGAATTGAAGCAGTCGAGCATCACAGAGACGCGCGACGCTAGAGCAACGGAGGGAAGACGAGCGAACAACGAGATGATGCCGCCATTAATCTTCTCTCGATCGATTAGGGCACGCGAATGAAAAATGAAAGGGGGATCGGGTCGCAAACGAATAAAAGAAGAATGGGAGATTGGGTTTTTAAAATTTTTCACGGCCCAAAAAAGGTAAGGCCAAATAAGTAAAAAAAACTAAAAATAAAAAGAAAACTTTTATTTAAAGTCCTAAATTTCTTTTATCAATTTATAAATCAATTTTAATTCAAAATTTAAAAACTTCAAATAGAAGTTTGTGTCAATATTAATCGTTTAAATTGTTGATTATAATTGACGCAAAATACCGGGTTGTTACAGACTCCCCTCCTTAAAGAAATTGCGTCCACGCAATCCTAAGGAATAAATGGACAAAAGGTAACAACCATAAGAGCATGAGAAGGTAAGCTTTTAATTTCATAAAAGAAATTCCCAAATTCTCAACAAAGTTTGATTATCAAATAGATAATCAGAATAAAGAAATCTTAAAACAACAAAATCAGCAAATCTAATTATCAACAAAGATAACTAGAAAACACAAATATCTAACTATCAAAAACGATAATCAGGAATTACCACAACGGTAATCAAATTTCAAATCACAAATATTTAATTATCACAATTGATAATCAAATCTCAAATCGCAAATGTTTAATTATCACAAACGATAATTAAACCACAACTATCTAATTATCACAAACGATGTAACGACCCAGAATTTTTATTAATTTAAAATTTGAATATTTAATTAATTTTAAATAGAATTTATAAGTCGAATAAATTTTTATTTGATTTATTGGATTTAATTGGATAATTAAATCGATAATTTAATATGTTAAATTATGGAAATAATTGAAAATCGAGTTGAATATGATTGAAAACGATTTGTAAAATTTTATTTAATCATACTGGAGTTATAGAGATATTTTAGAACTTTTAAAATCGAATTAAAAGTTAATTTGTGAAAATTGAATATTTTAATATTTAATAATCGACTGTAAAATAGTCAATTTTTAAACAGTCTCAGAATTGAACGAAACCAGTTCCATTGGATCCATAATAATTAGTTATTACCGGATTTCAATTTTCGTGTCAATCGGAGCTATCGTTTGATCGTGGCAGCTCGAAACGCATCGAATTATTTTTAATTTAAATTTGGCGAGTCAAAATAGCCATTTTTCAAAAAGTCTCGGATTTCGACGAAACTAGTTTCATCGGATCCGTAATGTGATATTATTGTAAGGTTTCAAATTTCAAGTCGATCGGATTTACCGTTTGTCCGGTACAAATTAAAACGCCTAGAAATCGATTTAAATCGGTTTAATTTAAATTGAGCGTTTATAGCCATAACTCGCACATACTTCCGAATTAGCTTCCGAAACCTGTTCCATTGTGTCCGGAACGCGGGATAAACCCTAGGTACGCTGGTTACGGCGTCTAAATCGGAGTTCGGAATTTTCGGGTGAATAGTGTCGAACGAAACTCTATAAATACACCTCTCTCTTCAAAATTTTATAAAAAAAAAAAAAAACCCTAGTTCATATACTGCAGCCGCCACCTACAATTGAAGGGCCAGAAAATGTCCTCTTTCTCCTCAAATTATCTTCTAATCCATGCATTGTTTCAAGAAGTTTTCAACTACAAAGTTGTAGAGGGCTGTGAGAGCTACAAGTTGAACGGATATGATCGAGTTTGGAGTTGCGTAGAGGGAGCAAGGATGGGCCGTTCCCATCAGTTTTCGCACGCCTTTCTAGGCGTTTTGTGCAGCCGAGCTTGCTGGGGATGGGGCCAGAGGTAGAGGTGGTCGTGCTCTTCGACGTGGTGGTAGTATGATGGGGTATTGGCGAGTATAAGTGTTGAAATTTGTAACCCTAATTTGATTTCATGGGTTCGGCCAAAATTTTGTTCTCCTGGAGATGAGAACGAAGAAGAGAGGGTAAGGGATGGACGGCCTAGATTTGATGAGTGTGGGATCTAAAGGCTGTAGTGAGTCAAGGTTAAAAATAGTTAAGTTATGTTGTAAATATAAGTATATGAACTCGTGTAAACTTCAAAAATTCATATCTTTTTCATACGAGGTCGAAACTGCGCAAGCCCAGTTGCGTTGGAATCGTATGGACGAGCACTACGCGATGGAGTTGGTTTGGAGTCGTTTGGAGTTAGTGAGAATTTCGGGTAAAATTAAACGCGCGTTTAATTTTATTCGAAATAAAAGCTAAACGGAATTTAAAACCAAGGTGAGAACTTCTCACTCAATCGAATAGATTTCGATTTTATTTTAAATAGTTAGATTTAAAATATTTGAATGCATGTTTGAATGATGACTGTAAATTATTGATTGTTAAAATAGACATTATGCGCCGTTAGTAAGCGGATGTTATTTAATAAAAACATATACCGCGAATATTTCATAAACAGTGAAATTGGTATTATATATAGTAGCAATATATATATATTGGCATATGTATATATTGCAGTTGTTGATTTCCCGCATTTTTTGTTTAGCGGATGAGACCCTATTACGCCGTTAGTAAGCGGATAATATTTAATAAGAACATGTACCGCGATAATTTCGTACTGGAGCGAAATTGGTATTGTGCTAATGTTTTTGGATGCAGGAAAACAGGTTGGAGGGGTCCAACTGGATTCCTCAACAGTTTTTATTTAATTTCAGATATTTTGATATTTGATTGATTATCATATCGATATATGATGGATCGTTGTAGTCGTGATTGACTATTTGGTATGTAGCATCATTGGACCCAGATTTTGGGATTTTAAAATGTTTAAAGTGATTTTTGAAAAGATAAAATATTTTTGGAACTGATCCATTATAAATAAATGAACGTTATAATTTTTAAAGTTATAAAAATTATAATTTTTGAGAAATACGGTTAAAAGCTGATTTTTGAGAAATATGAATTAATGACTTTACAAAATAGTTTAAATTGGACTTTTGAATATATTATAAAAGTTTAAAAATAGGATTTATAAAATTTGATTATTTTATAAATCAAAATGGTGAAACTTTAAAGGAATTTAAAGACGTTTTAAAGAATAGTATAAATTGATTTATATTATGAGATTTATAAATGGATATTTATAAATTGAAATATTGACATTATAAAACTAGTTTTTATAAGTGTTTGAATGCAGTGAAAATGAATTTCATAAATGAATGAAATTTATAGAATTTTAAACTGTGAAGTTATAAATGAAATTTATAAATAGTAAGATTTATAAATTTGTGAAGTTAATTGAAGGATAAATTTGATTAAATAAATAAATCTTATAAGTTATAAGGTTTATAAATTGGAAAGTCTTTAAATGAACGATTTTGTAAAATAATCGTTTTATAAGTAATTAACTTATAATATGAACTTGTAGTTTATAATTGAGTTATAAACTGGAATAGGTTAATAAAGGAATTTATAAAAAGGAAGTTTTTATAAATAAATAGAAATGGAATTTATAAACGTTGTTTTATAAATTCGCAAACGACTTATTTTGATAAGTTAATTGTTGAAACCTATTAATGGAGTTATATTCACATTTTCGAATAGTGAATAATCCTTTGAATTAAAATGAATAAAAGGATGATGTTCATTAACGTAGTATATTCACGATTTTGAATAGTGAATAATACGTTAAAGGAAATGTTTTTGAATGTGATATTTTAAATAGAATTAAAACGATCTAACGATGTTTTTAAATGTGTTGAGATTCGAAACGATAGATTTCAACATTTATTGTTGAAATAGATGTTTCGAGAAATAAAAGGAAATGGTGGACTATAACACTGTTGTTATAGTAAATGATTTCCGAAAGGAAATGTTTTGTATAGTATTGGGATTTATGTATCTATTGTAATTTCGAATCCCTATACCAGTGATTTTGGGTTGTCGTAACGATGTTTTACGCAACATTCGTTTTGGCCCAAATAAATATGTTAAGAGAATGATTTCCTTAAAGAATGAATTATATACTTAATTCGATTTAAGTATATTGAATATTTTCTAAGTGTTGAAAATAAAAGATTGTGAATTACTTATTTAATAAGTATGGAAATGTTTTCCAATATGAAGTGAATATTTAGAATTTATCTTTTTGAAGATAAATTGAGAATGAATAATTGAAATCGGTTATTCATGGATATTTTTGAAATATAAATTCATTATGGAATTTAGATGTGAAAGTGGAATTTGTATGAAAATAAATATTGATTTATTTTTGGAAGTGTTGAAATTATATATCTTGTAAAGATGTTTTGGAAATGTAAATAATTTGGAAAATTATTTGGAATCTGGTGATGTATGCATATCCATTGATAGTTCAATAGTCGACTATCAATATTTCCCTTTGAATGGGTATTTGATGTGAATTGATTGAATTTGAATGCACACTTATTTTTGAATAAGCGCTCACTATTCGGGTTAACCGGGAAAGGACCATGGGGTCGTATAACCCATTCCGAATATGTGATACGTCGTTGTGAATTGCATTGAAGATCGGTGTTGAAGACCGGTATTTGCAAAAGCGATAGGATGACCTGTCGATTGTCTCTGCACTGAGTTGCAACGGTATTGAGACTCCCTAAGTGATGGGAAATCCGATCAGGATTGTGAATATCCGGATTGCAAGGACTTCTTTGTAAGTGCCTTCGGTTCTGTTCGATCCCGGAACAGACTTGTATGGATTGTATGTCTGACATTACAAGTTGAGATATAAAGCCGATTTCTTTCAAATATATTTCTGTTGGTGGCGGAGAATTTATTCTTTGCTTAACACCCTTCTTTGAGACGTACGAGCTCAAAGGTTATATAGTTGAAGTTATCAGCGATATATTCCCAAATTTGGTAATGTGACATGCTGAGTGTTGCTGAAATGATCATTGTGTTGATTATTGTGATAGGATCATTTATTTGATCGTCTATCTTAGTGATCATTGTGTTGATCATTTGTTGACCCAAAGCATGGCTTTTGTATAAAGTATGTTTTTGTGGACGTGAATTCATCGAGCCTCACATCCCGGTAATGGTCAAAACAGGAATAATGCGGCAAGGTTATGAGGGGTAGCTCCCTTTAGGGTATGTGCATTTCCTTCTGGAAAGGGTGGTATCATGGTATGGAGCCCAGATACTTACTCATGTTGATACACTATATTTTTTTCTGTGTGGTGTTGTTGGTGACGAGCGCTCGGTTAAAGGTCCGATGGGACCGGGGGATGCCATATTCGTGTAGTAGTTACCTAGTGACAAAGGTAACCCGGCCTTGTGTTGGCAGAGAGCTGGTTAAGTTCTCGGGGACGTCCAGCCAGAGGCGTTTCCATGTGGCAGTAGGAAGTTCCTTAGCCTGACCATTTGTTGGAAATCCAAAGAAACAATACGAGACTTGTACGGTATTAGTTGTATAACCTGCTATGGAATGTGGCGGTAACCTGCTATTGAACATAGTAGCTATAGTAGGCATAAGTGCGGAATGTCTATGCTGGCTAAGATTTATATCTTTATTTTCGAAATGATTTTCCTCTACATTATGCACTAGTAATAATATCAAATGTTATTTTAAATGCGTATCAAGCATCTTTGACTATCATAAGGAGAAATCTCCTCCGATTCTGCGTTTGCATGTGTGTGTGTGCGGGAGGCCTTATGGTAGTCTCATTTTTAAAAGCATTGCGAATTGAATTTAAAAATATTTCTCTTTTTGATTTAAAGTAAATAAACTGTTTTGAGTTCTCACACCAGTCACATGACTGATTCGGAGTTTATTGTTTTCCTTCCTAAACTCTGGGTGCCCACCAATTTCCACACGGGCAGTTAAGAGTTAGGTTTATCAGGATATTCTGGAGTTGCTGGAGGCAAGCTGGATGGCATGGCGTATTACTAGTTTATATAGTATTTCTTTTTCCGCTGCACTGTTTGATGTTGTATGTTGTTGTACACTCTGATGATATGATTTGATGTAATGAAATAAAATGTGATGTAATGTAATAACTGATATACTTCTTTGTTTAAAGATTATTCATTTATTATTATATGTTGTTCCGCTGCAAATTGTGAGATTCTGTTGTTGTTCTGTTGTTTTCTTCTGTCCCGTTCTATTTTTAAAATTCTTCTATCTTCTATTTTTCAAATTCTCTGTTTTCTTTCTCTGTTTTCTAAAAAATTGTCTATCTTCTTTTCCCTCTATTTCCTATCTCTTCTCTATCTTCTCTCTTTTTCTTTTCTTAAATTCTTTTTAAAACCCATAACATCTCGGTTTTTCGGCAACGAAAATCCGTGTCGTTACATTTGGTATCAGAGCTGATGGTTAAGCGACAACCATGGTTCTGTAGGGTATTACTCGTTAGAGATAGAGTCAGCAGTGCTCTAGAATGAGTTTGAGTGTAATAATAGCTATGAGAGCGTATTTGTTAGTGAATAAAATTGTTTTATATTGTGATGATTGGTTTATTGAGTGGTATATGAACCTTCGTCAGCACGGTCAGTCAAACTATGCCGAAGGGGTTTCTAAACACTTGAATAGAACAATTCGACATAATATTGTTTTAAATTGGGTGAATGAAATAATTTTACCTTGATTATATTTTATATATAAAAGAATAATTTTTCAAAATTATTAAAGGTATATAAGTTGATTGTTAGGTTGTTTGAATAATCTAAATAAAAGAATAATTGTATAAGTAAAAGAATTATAAGAATAGAATTATAATTAATGTGATTTACAATTGTGAAATAAACTTATATATATAAGAAGTGAAACTATATGAATATATTTATGAATATGAGTTGTAAATGAAAATGAATTTAAAGTTAAATGAAATTTACTTTAGAAATGGAAATATAACTTAAATTATGTTGAATGAAGTTGATATTAGTATCAAAGTAAATTAGTAAAGTGAAGTGATAAATGTGAACTTAAGTTATGTGAATGAAATTCAACTTTAGAAATTGAATGAATTGAATGTTAATCAATTAAATGTAAATTTAAGTTGATATAAAATAATGAATATAAGTGTTGATTCATTAAAATCTAATGTTATTAGAAGTTGAATAAAAAATTGAAGGAATATAAGCAAAGGAATTTGGTTGTAATAAATATACATTGGTTGTTATATGATTGTTAGTTGATTGTATATAATTCATTAAGAGTTAATGAAATTGAAAGCTATGTAATTGAATTCAAATTTGGAGTAAATAAATTTGAATAGAATTGAAAGTGAATTGGATTTAATTAGTAATGTAAACTAATTGAATTGAGAATGAATGTTAGTAAGAAAATCCAATGTTAATGAATCAAATGTGATTTAAATTGAAAACCATTTCATTTAATATTAATGAGAATATGAATGAATATATGTTGGTTATGGATGTTAGTTGGTTGATGGTTGAATATATATTGCTATTGTTGCATTTGCTATGTGATATATATAGTTGTTATGTTGCTATATGTTGTATATTGAGATTATTTGCATATATGCATGTTCTCATGTTGTTTGTTGAGTTTAGTAGGTGCGGATCGCGTTTGCTTCGCATTTGGAGCTCGCTTTAGCGCTATATTAGCCGTATATGCTTGCTAATAAAGTATAAGGTACATATCTCGGATTAAATATCGTACTTTTACACTTTTTTCCCTTCGGGATGCCTCATTACTTGATGAGATGTATATTTGTGATATATATACTGTCATTTTTTTTTCGGATCGAGCCGCGCAAAGGAGACTATGGCGAATTTTTCCGAAAATTTAAGGCGTTAGAAAAAATTTGAGAAAATTGGAAAATTTTGAAAACTTTCACTTTGATTTTAGAATTGAAAGTTAAACAATAGTAGTTATTTTTGAAAAGATAACTAAGTATGATTTGAAAACTTAGTAAAGAATTATAAGAAATTTAACTATGAATTTTGGGAAAAATTAATAGATTTTGTAACTTTTCTTACTTATAATTTCGAGGACGAAATTCTTTTAAGGGGGAAAGATTGTAACGACCCAGAATTTTTATTAATTTAAAATTTGAATATTTAATTAATTTTAAATAGAATTTATAAGTCGAATAAATTTTTATTTGATTTATTGGATTTAATTGGATAATTAAATCGATAATTTAATATGTTAAATTATGGAAATAATTGAAAATCGAGTTGAATATGATTGAAAACGATTTGTAAAATTTTATTTAATCATACTGGAGTTATAGAGATATTTTAGAACTTTTAAAATCGAATTAAAAGTTAATTTGTGAAAATTGAATATTTTAATATTTAATAATCGACTGTAAAATAGTCAATTTTTGAACAGTCTCAGAATTGAACGAAACCAGTTCCATTGGATCCATAATAATTAGTTATTACCGGATTTCAATTTTCGTGTCAATCGGAGCTATCGTTTGATCGTGGCAGCTCGAAACGCATCGAATTATTTTTAATTTAAATTTGGCGAGTCAAAATAGCCATTTTTCAAAAAGTCTCGGATTTCGACGAAACTAGTTTCATCGGATCCGTAATGTGATATTATTGTAAGGTTTCAAATTTCAAGTCGATCGGATTTACCGTTTGTCCGGTACAAATTAAAACGCCTAGAAATCGATTTAAATCGGTTTAATTTAAATTGAGCGTTTATAGCCATAAATCGCACATACTTCCGAATTAGCTTCCGAAACCTGTTCCATTGTGTCCGGAACGCGGGATAAACCCTAGGTACGCTGGTTACGGCGTCTAAATCGGAGTTCGGAATTTTCGGGTGAATAGTGTCGAACGAAACTCTATAAATACACCTCTCTCTTCAAAATTTTATAAGAAAAAAAAAAAACCATAGTTCATATACTGCAGCCGCCACCTAAAATTGAAGGGCCAGAAAATGTCCTCTTTCTCCTCAAATTATCTTCTAATCCATGCATTGTTTCAAGAAGTTTTCAACTACAAAGTTGTAGAGGGCTGTGAGAGCTACAAGTTGAACGGATATGATCGAGTTTGGAGTTGCGTAGAGGGAGCAAGGATGGGCCGTTCCCATCAGTTTTCGCACGCCTTTCTAGGCGTTTTGTGCAGCCGAGCTTGCTGGGGATGGGCCAGAGGTAGAGGTGGTCGTGCTCTTCGACGTGGTGGTAGTATGATGGGGTATTGGCGAGTATAAGTGTTGAAATTTGTAACCCTAATTTGATTTCATGGGTTCGGCCAAAATTTTGTTCTCCTGGAGATGAGAACGAAGAAGAGAGGGTGAGGGATGGACGGCCTAGATTTGATGAGTGTGGGATCTAAAGGCTGTAGTGAGTCAAGGTTAAAAATAGTTAAGTTATGTTGTAAATATAAGTATATGAACTCGTGTAAACTTCAAAAATTCATATCTTTTTCATACGAGGTCGAAACTGCGCAAACCCAGTTGCGTTGGAATCGTATGGACGAGCACTACGCGATGGAGTTGGTTTGGAGTCGTTTGGAGTTAGTGAGAATTTCGGGTAAAATTAAACGCGCGTTTAATTTTATTCGAAATAAAAGCTAAACGGAATTTAAAACCAAGGTGAGAACTTCTCACTCAATCGAATAGATTTCGATTTTATTTTAAATAGTTAGATTTAAAATATTTGAATGCATGTTTGAATGATGACTGTAAATTATTGATTGTTAAAATAGACATTATGCGCCGTTAGTAAGCGGATGTTATTTAATAAAAACATATACCGCGAATATTTCATAAACAGTGAAATTGGTATTATATATAGTAGCAATATATATATATTGGCATATGTATATATTGCAGTTGTTGATTTCCCGCATTTTTTGTTTAGCGGATGAGACCCTATTACGCCGTTAGTAAGCGGATAATATTTAATAAGAACATGTACCGCGATAATTTCGTACTGGAGCGAAATTGGTATTGTGCTAATGTTTTTGGATGCAGGAAAACAGGTTGGAGGGGTCCAACTGGATTCCTCAACAGTTTTTATTTAATTTCAGATATTTTGATATTTGATTGATTATCATATCGATATATGATGGATCGTTGTAGTCGTGATTGACTATTTGGTATGTAGCATCATTGGACCCAGATTTTGGGATTTTAAAATGTTTTAAAGTGATTTTTGAAAAGATAAAATATTTTTGGAACTGATCCATTATAAATAAATGAACGTTATAATTTTTAAAGTTATAAAAATTATAATTTTTGAGAAATACGGTTAAAAGCTGATTTTTGAGAAATATGAATTAATGACTTTACAAAATAGTTTAAATTGGACTTTTGAATATATTATAAAAGTTTAAAAATAGGATTTATAAAATTTGATTATTTTATAAATCAAAATGGTGAAACTTTAAAGGAATTTAAAGACGTTTTAAAGAATAGTATAAATTGATTTATATTATGAGATTTATAAATGGATATTTATAAATTGAAATATTGACATTATAAAACTAGTTTTTATAAGTGTTTGAATGCAGTGAAAATGAATTTCATAAATGAATGAAATTTATAGAATTTTAAACTGTGAAGTTATAAATGAAATTTATAAATAGTAAGATTTATAAATTTGTGAAGTTAATTGAAGGATAAATTTGATTAAATAAATAAATCTTATAAGTTATAAGGTTTATAAATTGGAAAGTCTTTAAATGAACGATTTTGTAAAATAATCGTTTTATAAGTAATTAACTTATAATATGAACTTGTAGTTTATAATTGAGTTATAAACTGGAATAGGTTAATAAAGGAATTTATAAAAAGGAAGTTTTTATAAATAAATAGAAATGGAATTTATAAACGTTGTTTTATAAATTCGCAAACGACTTATTTTGATAAGTTAATTGTTGAAACCTATTAATGGAGTTATATTCACATTTTCGAATAGTGAATAATCCTTTGAATTAAAATGAATAAAAGGATGATGTTCATTAACGTAGTATATTCACGATTTTGAATAGTGAATAATACGTTAAAGGAAATGTTTTTGAATGTGATATTTTAAATAGAATTAAAACGATCTAACGATGTTTTTAAATGTGTTGAGATTCGAAACGATAGATTTCAACATTTATTGTTGAAATAGATGTTTCGAGAAATAAAAGGAAATGGTGGACTATAACACTGTTGTTATAGTAAATGATTTCCGAAAGGAAATGTTTTGTATAGTATTGGGATTTATGTATCTATTGTAATTTCGAATCCCTATACCAGTGATTTTGGGTTGTCGTAACGATGTTTTACGCAACATTCGTTTTGGCCCAAATAAATATGTTAAGAGAATGATTTCCTTAAAGAATGAATTATATACTTAATTCGATTTAAGTATATTGAATATTTTCTAAGTGTTGAAAATAAAAGATTGTGAATTACTTATTTAATAAGTATGGAAATGTTTTCCAATATGAAGTGAATATTTAGAATTTATCTTTTTGAAGATAAATTGAGAATGAATAATTGAAATCGGTTATTCATGGATATTTTTGAAATATAAATTCATTATGGAATTTAGATGTGAAAGTGGAATTTGTATGAAAATAAATATTGATTTATTTTTGGAAGTGTTGAAATTATATATCTTGTAAAGATGTTTTGGAAATGTAAATAATTTGGAAAATTATTTGGAATCTGGTGATGTATGCATATCCATTGATAGTTCAATAGTCGACTATCAATATTTCCCTTTGAATGGGTATTTGATGTGAATTGATTGAATTTGAATGCACACTTATTTTTGAATAAGCGCTCACTATTCGGGTTAACCGGGAAAGGACCATGGGGTCGTATAACCCATTCCGAATATGTGATACGTCGTTGTGAATTGCATTGAAGATCGGTGTTGAAGACCGGTATTTGCAAAAGCGATAGGATGACCTGTCGATTGTCTCTGCACTGAGTTGCAACGGTATTGAGACTCCCTAAGTGATGGGAAATCCGATCAGGATTGTGAATATCCGGATTGCAAGGACTTCTTTGTAAGTGCCTTCGGTTCTGTTCGATCCCGGAACAGACTTGTATGGATTGTATGTCTGACATTACAAGTTGAGATATAAAGCCGATTTCTTTCAAATATATTTCTGTTGGTGGCGGAGAATTTATTCTTTGCTTAACACCCTTCTTTGAGACGTACGAGCTCAAAGGTTATATAGTTGAAGTTATCAGCGATATATTCCCAAATTTGGTAATGTGACATGCTGAGTGTTGCTGAAATGATCATTGTGTTGATTATTGTGATAGGATCATTTATTTGATCGTCTATCTTAGTGATCATTGTGTTGATCATTTGTTGACCCAAAGCATGGCTTTTGTATAAAGTATGTTTTTGTGGACGTGAATTCATCGAGCCTCACATCCCGGTAATGGTCAAAACAGGAATAATGCGGCAAGGTTATGAGGGGTAGCTCCCTTTAGGGTATGTGCATTTCCTTCTGGAAAGGGTGGTATCATGGTATGGAGCCCAGATACTTACTCATGTTGATACACTATATTTTTTTCTGTGTGGTGTTGTTGGTGACGAGCGCTCGGTTAAAGGTCCGATGGGACCGGGGGATGCCATATTCGTGTAGTAGTTACCTAGTGACAAAGGTAACCCGGCCTTGTGTTGGCAGAGAGCTGGTTAAGTTCTCGGGGACGTCCAGCCAGAGGCGTTTCCATGTGGCAGTAGGAAGTTCCTTAGCCTGACCATTTGTTGGAAATCCAAAGAAACAATACGAGACTTGTACGGTATTAGTTGTATAACCTGCTATGGAATGTGGCGGTAACCTGCTATTGAACATAGTAGCTATAGTAGGCATAAGTGCGGAATGTCTATGCTGGCTAAGATTTATATCTTTATTTTCGAAATGATTTTCCTCTACATTATGCACTAGTAATAATATCAAATGTTATTTTAAATGCGTATCAAGCATCTTTGACTATCATAAGGAGAAATCTCCTCCGATTCTGCGTTTGCATGTGTGTGTGTGCGGGAGGCCTTATGGTAGTCTCATTTTTAAAAGCATTGCGAATTGAATTTAAAAATATTTCTCTTTTTGATTTAAAGTAAATAAACTGTTTTGAGTTCTCACACCAGTCACATGACTGACTCGGAGTTTATTGTTTTCCTTCCTAAACTCTGGGTGCCCACCAATTTCCACACGGGCAGTTAAGAGTTAGGTTTATCAGGATATTCTGGAGTTGCTGGAGGCAAGCTGGATGGCATGGCGTATTACTAGTTTATATAGTATTTCTTTTTCCGCTGCACTGTTTGATGTTGTATGTTGTTGTACACTCTGATGATATGATTTGATGTAATGAAATAAAATGTGATGTAATGTAATAACTGATATAGTTCTTTGTTTAAAGATTATTCATTTATTATTATATGTTGTTCCGCTGCAAATTGTGAGATTCTGTTGTTGTTCTGTTGTTTTCTTCTGTCCCGTTCTATTTTTAAAATTCTTCTATCTTCTATTTTTCAAATTCTCTGTTTTCTTTCTCTGTTTTCTAAAAAATTGTCTATCTTCTTTTCCCTCTATTTCCTATCTCTTCTCTATCTTCTCTCTTTTTCTTTTCTTAAATTCTTTTTAAAACCCATAACATCTCGGTTTTTCGGCAACGAAAATCCGTGTCGTTACAAACGATAATTAGAAACAATAAATATCTGATTATCAAAAAAACTATAATCAGAAATCATAAATATTTAATTATCACAATTGATAATCAAATCTCAAATCGCAAATGTTTAATTATCACTAACGATAATTAAACCACAAATATCTAATTATCACAAACGATAATTAGAAATCATAAATCAACGAATATTTAATTATCACAACCGATAATCAAATTTTAAATCGTAAATATTTAATTATCACAAACGATAATTAAATCTCAAATATCTAATTATCACAAACGATAATTAGAAACAATAAATATCTGATTATCAAAAACGATAAATCAGAAATCATAAATATTCAATTATCAAAACGATAATTAAATCTCAATTATCTGATTATCACAAGCGATAATCAGAAATCACAAATTTTCAATTAACGAGTCCGAAATTAACCGAAATAGCAAACGCACATGACCCATAACCACGAGTTTTACTTAATCGTTTAATTCACTTCATCGTTTCCTTGAAAGTGCAAAATTGTGTATTTTAAATAAATAACATTTTACGTTCTCAAACGGACAAGTCCGGAATTAAGCGAATCAGTAAAAGAAAGGGGTCATAGTCCTCGATTTTTCTGAAACGTTTAATTCGCTTCCTCATTCTTTTGAAAGCGCAAATCGTAAAAATTTTGAAAACAATTTTGATTTATATTTTGAAATATTTTGAAGAATAACAAATTTTTAAAACACGTGATTAAAATAGCAATGTCAGTAGCAACTTCGACATACGTCAAAATTTCATCGAAATAATTGGCATCAAAATATAATACCAATGAATTTTCGTTCATCAAAAATGTCACAAGAATCTTCTCAAAGATAGAAAGGGATATCATACCCTAAACTTGTATTCATAACAAGTCAATAACACATGAATTCACCAATGCACAAGAATTGATAAAACTTATCAATAGAAATCACGAAAGTTGGTGAAGCACAAATTCTAGAAATCTACACAAGAAATCCAGAAATCACAAGATAAGAGTATGAGAACTCGAACGGAGTATGAAAACTCGAACGGAGTATAAAAAAAAACTCGAACGGAGTATGAAAACTCGAACAGAGTATGACATAGAATAAAAGATATGGCATAACATAAAATATCCATAATGACATACTACTATAAGTATGTAAATAATGATCAACAGGAGATCAACCGATGAGAGGTATGGCATAAATATGAAATATCCATACTGACATATGACTATAAGTATGCAAATAATGATCAACAGGAGATCAACCGATAAGAGATAATCAATATCACAAGAATCTTCTCAAAGATCCAAAGAGGTAACATACCCCAAATTTGTACTCATGACAAATCAATAACATATGAATTCACCAATGCACAAGAATAGGTGAAGCATAAAATTTCCAGAAATCAACATAAGGAATCTAGAAATCACAGAAAAAGGGAAAGAGGCCTATCACATGACGGTCCGAAGACCATGGGGAGCTACCCCGCATGTGTGAATGGAATCACACAGATTGAGGTCAAGACTAACCAAAAAGCAGAAAGGTATGTGTAAATGGAATCACACAAGTGGTGTCTAGTCTGACCATCAGAACGATCATCATGATCAACAAGGAGTGTCAATTACACTAAGCATGTGTGAATGGAATCACACAGATTGAGGTCAAGACTAACCAAAAAGCAGAAAGGTATGTGTGAATGGAATCACACAAGTGGTGTCTAGTCTAACCTCGCAATGAAAGAGACATCGCGCAATTGCTAGTCTAATTCATAAAGCGATCATCAAGATCAACGAGAAGTGTCAATTACACTAAGCTAGTAAATATAAAAGTTTAGCTTCATGTCCCATAACCACTAGCTTAACTTAAATATTTACGAACAAACTGTAGATCTTCACTAGAAAAATGTCACAAGTGGTTCAATCGAACAAGTCCAAAAATTAACCGACGAAGTAAACGCAAGCGTTTCATACCACTTGTTTTGCTAAGCCGTTTAATTAGATTTCTCATACGAGTGAAATAAAGGTTTGTATATACTAATAGATTGGAAAACGGTTTAGGAAAAGATTTTGATATTGAAAATAGAGTTGAAAACATTTTGATAAAAGAGTTTTGATATTTACTACTAGTATTGAAACATTCATATTTTTAAAGTGACAAATCACAAAAATGATTGCAGAAACAATCAACCACAAGAATTCACATACAAAGACGTGAATAGAATCCAAAGAAATCGATACTGTATCCATCCAAAAGTATGTTCACGAAAATCCCGAAGAAAATGTTATCAAAGTTGCTAATAAATGATAGCAATAAATCGGGAAATTAACAAGAATCGATTAAATTTGGAAACCAAATCAATTCACTAAAATTCACCTTCGAAGACGTGAATAAAATCCAAAGAATTCGATTCTAAATCCATCAAAGTAGGAATATCCAAAAATTCCAGAAATAGAAGTTTTCAAAGTCGACAAAGATGGCAACAACTAATCGGAAAAGAAGAATCGATTGACAAATGGAATAATGAAACCAAACGAGCATAAATGCATAAATGACTTCAACAAAAAAATAAAAATCAAGTCAATGCCGAAGTCAACAATTAATGGCCATAATAGAGTACAAAACGATTCAACATCATCAACAAAGAATTCAACGGCAAACAGTGTCAGAGTCTTGGAAATCAAGAATTTAGAAATTTCTCAAAACAAAGTGACCGAAGTCGAATGGAAATCAATCAGAGGAAAACATAAAATATCAAATTCGGAATCGCTGAGATTCGAACAAAAATCAATCATCGGCTAAATCAAATCAATGCCGAAAACACAAGAATCAAAATCAAATGCATAAGAATAAGCGTTAGGAATTCATACCTAACAATCAAAGACAATCATATGCAAATACGAGAGATTAAACGTCGACAAATAGTTGTAACATATGTTCCATCCAAGTTATGTTTTATATTTGTTCTAAACCCCAGGCTCTGATACCAAGCTGTGACGCCCCACCTCTATACCCACGCTAGCCAAGAACACTACGGTGTAGTGCTGTCAACTAGCACGGAGAATAAGGCTGTTGAGGAGCGGCCATCAATAGTTGGCCTTACACTAGTATTGGTTATCTCGATAGGAGTGATTATATATATATATATATATATATATATATATATATTCTTTCATTTTTCATCTCTGATTTATTTTCTCCCATCGAAATACCCCAATTCCAGTATGAAACGAACTACGATGGTTCATGATAGTTTAGAACAGTAAATATAAAATAACAACACAGATAATATAAATGCGGAACACAGATGAAACAGAAAGTCTCATATATATATAAAATAACTGATGTCAGTTACAATACATTCACACGGTACATATGATACAACTACAACAGTCGACTAAGGAAGTTACATATACAAGTACATTAACGTATTTAATATACATGAACACATATCTTCCTATACAATTTTACAGACTACTACAAATGACGACGACTACTCCAAAAGATATGAAAGAACTTCATAGCTCTAGCAGCAACCCAAAGCAGAATATCTACAACCTGAAATACTCGGTCTGACCCGAGTATTAAATTCAAAAGAAAATAATACTCGGGTCAGTCTAATTCAAACTCAGTTATTAGTGCACAGAAGCAATAATAATCAAATAATGAATAGACGACAGTAACTAAACCAAATCAGAATGCAATTCAGAATATTGAATTGAAATAAACAGAACAGTTCGAACCATTGAAATATCAATTAAAATATTAAGATGAGTAGGGCTGCAGTACACGCACGCGTGTACTGCCTCGCCACTACAGCACATGAACTACGCAAAAGATTAATAAATCAAAACAAAATAGAATATCACAAAACCATACCGTGTGGCTGCAGTTCACGCTTGCGTGCACTGCCTTGCCACTATAGTGATGTCGTACCCAAAAACTCAATACTGTGTGGCTGCAGTTCACGCTTGCGTGCACTGCCTTGCCACAACAGTAATGATGTACACAATCGGGCACAAGGTCAAACCCAAAATAAAAGACGGGTTCAACACAGGTGAAATTCCAAAATCAATATGAAACTCAGGTGCAATAAAAATTGAATAGTGACATGCACAAACATAAGAACATGTAAGAGAAACATGTCGTAACTACAAAGCTAAGTCACTTACGAAATGCAGAGGTCAAGTCAGTGACTCAACACAAGTGCAATGGAACAGTTTCAACAAAAATGCAAACTATGATAAAGAGATACAGTGACAATGTAGATGCAACAAGTGTGTAGCGCAATGCACAAGCGAGGCTAAGGCATAGTGCACCAAAGGAATGAAACTGGGTCAAGCAACTGCGACAACAAGTGTCACAGCCTCAACAATGATATGGTTTTAAATATCCATATATGAACACTACAACACAATCATAAAAGAGAATGAATGCCACACAGAAAACTGCAGTAGCAACATGAATGACCAGAAGGCTGTGATTACACATGCATGCACACTGAAATGAAGTGGCAACATCAACAAGTGTACATATGCAGTAGGATGCACATAGCAAGATGGTGCAACAGAGCAGGGGGCCAGCACAACAGCGGTACACAATGATACACATGAACATGCAAAGGCACACACAACAATTCACCAGACAACAAAGTTCAAGCAAAACAACTCAAGTTCAAAAGTAGCAAGTGAAGATGACAACAGTGGTGCAACAATATAAGTATAGGATCACACATATATGCAACAGTGAAATGAAGTGGATAGCATGTTTCAAGCAACAGTAAAATGAATGGGACAGTGCCATCAAAAATGAAACTCATAACTCCATGCCTCGTGTACAATTGAGGAAGCCCAGATGTAATGCAGCAGTGAAACAAGAAGTTACAACGGACCCAGATTGGCAACACATGAATTGTGCACGCAATCTAAACATCAATTGTTCAAATACCCAAAACAGTGATGATGAAAGGATAACTACATGAATGAACCAGCCCACTTAGACTACAAATTCAATTATGCACTAAGCAAGTGGAACATAAAGTGTCCATCAATATAGGTACAAAGTTTGGCTTCAAAAATGCTTAAACCAAGTGTAGACTCATGCATGAATGAATACAACAGTTCAGAGACAAGCTCTAGTTCAACTTAAAGCAATGCAAAGAAAGCACTAGTTCAAAACATGAGACATAGCAGTTCAAATGCTCAAAAGTACACATGACATCAAAAGGAAACCAGACTGGAAATGTGCAACAGCAAGTATGTGAGCCTAAGGTGCATCATGTATGTACTGGAAACTGGGTAGTGCAACAAGTAAGGAGTGCAGCATCAGGTCGACAATGAAACATCTAAAATATTTTCACAAATCGAGGATTCAAAACTTTCAGAAATAATTAGCTGAATGCATTGCGGTTGTTACGAAAATCCAAAACTGAAAACCGCAAACCAAACAAGGCCTTATACTTTCCTGAAAATACTTTCTGGCCCACGTCAATGGTGTGGTAGTTTGAAAACCTGCTGAATAGCAGGTACCAAGTGCAGCCATTGAATAACTATAACTGCGAGGCAGCTGGTTGAAATACCCCAGGGAAGCATGAAAGAGAGAGGAAGAAGAATAAGAAAAGGAAAGAAATAATTGTGTCGAAAGCAGGTTCAACAAGTAGGATTGTCTGACAACCATTTATTGTTGATGGCAAATTTCGTTGAGAGATCAGAAATTGCTCTGCTTACACCAAAAATCTCAACAAATCAAAATTCCCCAAGTTTTACTTTACACCAAAAATCAAACAGTGTCGTGATAATCACTAAGATTCGAAGCAATAATCAGCCAAGAATTCACGCAACCAAACACACAAATAACAAGAGTTAAGAATTAGATGTGAGCAAACTCACCTTGTCGACGAATTGAAGCAGTCGAGCATCACAGAGACGCGCGACGCTAGAGCAACGGAGGGAAGACGAGCGAACAACGAGATGATGCCTCCATTAATCTTCTCTCGATCGATTAGGGCACGCGAATGAAAAATGAAAGGGGGATCGGGTCGCAAACGAATAAAAGAAGAATGGGAGATTGGGTTTTTAAAATTTTTCACGGCCCAAAAAAGGCAAGGCCAAATAAGTAAAAAAAACTAAAAATAAAAAGAAAACTTTTATTTAAAGTCCTAAATTTCTTTTATCAATTTATAAATCAATTTTAATTCAAAATTTAAAAACTTCAAATAGAAGTTTGTGTCAATATTAATCGTTTAAATTGTTGATTATAATTGACGCAAAATACCGGGTTGTTACAGTTTGTGTGATATTCCAAGTGTCTAATCCTATATATTGTAAATATATTTTCATCCTACATGCCCAATTTGCATAGTTACTACCATTAAAAAGTGGTGGTCTGATAGTAGACTGACCCTCTACAAATGAACTAGTGACAGGGATACTAGTGTTAATAACAGTACCAGTGTTGGTAGCCATTTTGAAAACTTTTCAAAAATCAGATTATGAAATTTTGAAAACCTTGCTCTAATACCAATTGTGAGAAATGCGGATTACGGATCTTAAGGCTAAGATTAACACTAGAGAGGGGGTGAATAGTGTTATTAAAGAATTACTAAATCTTTTTTATCTATGTTAATTTAAACACAAAAGTATGCGATATACAGACATAGATATGATCACAGAAACAATCACAGATGCAGAAATAAAATAAAAGCAGTAAAGGAAAGAACACACCGGATTTTATACTGGTTTAAAATCAGAAGTGATTTGACTTTGAAAATAAAGATGTTTTTTAGGCTAAAATTATTTAAAATCAGGATCAAGGGTTTTGAATCTTTTAAGAGGAAAGTTTTGAAATTATTTTGAAAACAAGATAATTTTGTAAAATCATTTGAATTAAAATTAGTGCATACAAAACAATGTCCCACTAGATTTTCGTAGGTTCCATCCTACTTAGGGTTCCATCCCTTTAACGGGCTTGAAGTGGATTCCATTCCATGAATAAATTGGATTTTAAGATGCCAGTGTTTTCTACGAGTTTTAACAAAAATTCCTAATAATAAAAAAAACTTATCCTTGAAATATTGAACTCTTGATAGTCTCAATACTCACGAGTCTTCTATCTTGATATTTTATCTTGATATATTGAATCTCTATACTGTACAGTCTTCATTCTTTGTACCTGCATGGTTAAATCCTGCATATACATACATATATATATATATATATATATCTAAACTTATAATCTTAGTATTTATATTTTGTAATCTATTCTAAGGTTGTTGTCATCAAAACCATCATCTCACGGTCTAACACTAATACTGGCCTGATAACTATGAAAATTCAACCAGATACAAATGGTCCTCCCATAAACCTCCAAAATCAATAATACAAGCACGCAAAAGATCTTCCAAGATTTGATTTATTCTTTCCGTTTGCCCATTAGACTGCGGGCGGTAAGCAGTACTAACTTCAACTTGATTCCTAGTGCAGCTTGTAATGCCTCCCAAAATCTGCTAGTGAAGATCGGGTCACGGTCACTCACTATACTACTTGGTATTCCATGGAGACGAACAATCTCTTTCACATACAATTCTGCCAAACTAGCTGCTGTTCGGGTGGATTTAACTGGGATAAAGTGGGCCGTCTTGGTCAGACGATCCACAATAACCCAAATCGCCTCATTACCCATACGAGTTCATGAAAAACCATCTTATGAAATCCATAGACACTTGGTCACACTTCCATTTAGGCACTTTTAGTGGTTGAAGTAAACCCGCTATCTTCATTTGATCACTCTTTATTTGTTGACAAGTTGCACATTGACTAACATAAATGGATATATCCCTCTTTATTGTTTTCCACCAGAAAGTCCTTTTAATATCTTGATATATTTTGTTAACCCCTGGATGGATACTAAGCTTGGACTTGTGACATTCGTCCAAAACTTCTCGTTTGTTATCTGGGATGTCTGGAACATACATCCTTCCTTTTAGTCTTATAATTCCACAGCTATCGATTCCAAAGCTGGAATCTTCACCTCAACATATTCTTTTATAAAATTTCTCGAAGAAACTTGTCTATACTTTATTTACTAGCGATTTTCTCAAGAAGAGTAGGAGTGACAACAAGATAAGCGAGAACAACATGTCTTCACTCAAACCATCTGCTACCACATTGGCTTTTCTGAGTGTATACTGAATATCCATGTCGTATGACGCTAGGAATTCCAACCAACTTGCTGCCTCAGATTCAAATCCTTCTGGGTAAAGAGGTATTTTAAGGATTTATGATCGGTGAACAATTCGAATTTTTCACATAAAAGATTATGACGCCAGATTTTCAAAGCAAAGATGACTACTGAAAGCTCAAGGTCATGGGTCGGGCAGTTTTTCTCATACGGTCGCCATTGTCTACTTACGTAGGCAATCACTCTACACTCTTGCATTAGTACAGCACCCACACCTTCACCACACGCATCTTCGTAAATAGATAAACCTTGATTTCCGTTAATAATAGCAAGAACGGGAGTAGTGTTCAACCTTCTCTTCAATTCCTGAAACGCTTCCTTGCACTTTGGAGTCCAATAAAATTTGGCATTTTTCATAGTCAGCTTAGTTAATGGACTGGCTAACTTGGAGAAATCCTGGACAATCTTTCGGTAGTATCAGGCTAATCCTAGAAAAATTCTGACTTCCTTCGAAATTGTAGGTTGCTTCCAATCTAGGATAGTGGAAACCTTACCAGGGTCTACAGAAATTCCTTCCTCTATTAAAATATGTCCCAAAAATCAAACTTGTTTGACCCAAAAATGATATTTCGAAAATTTGGCAAATAAAATGTTCCTCCTCAATATTTCCAAAACAATGTTCAAGTGTTCGACATGCTCTTCTTCAGTTTTGGAGTAGATTAGAATCGTCAATAAACACGAAGGGCATAACTAACTATTCGTAGAATATATTGGGACCCCTAAAAGCAGTCGAATGAACACAATCTTCAGCAATTCTCAACTGATGGAATCCTTAGGATAAATCCATCTTTGAAAAGAATCGAGCACCATGCAATCGATCGAACAGGTCATCGATTCTAGTTAAAGGAAATTTATTATTAAGAGTTAATTTATTGAGATAACGGTAGTCCACACACAATCTCAAGGATCCATCGGACTTGGCTACAAAGGAAACAACTAAACCCCAACTTGAACGACAGGGACGTATAAATCCTTTCTCCAGCAAATCTTGTGTTTGCTTGACTAGTTCTATTCTTTTCCTTGGTGCCATCCTGGGACTTGCATGCACAACAGGATGATCATTTGGAACCAAGTCGATTCTGAATTCAATTTCCCTATGTAGAGGTAAAGACTTAACCTCATCAAATATGTCCGAAAATTCCCAAACAATAGGTATGGGTTCCAAACTTGGGTTGGCATACCCTAAAGTATACATTAGCTTATCCCTTTTCAGACTTGGTTCCTCACAAGAAATCATAATGAAATTCCCAAATTTGGTTTTGACCGAAATCATTCGATTGGTTCAATTTAGTTTAGCTTCAATTTCGTTAAAAAATTCATCCCAAGTAAAATTTCGAATTCATTAAAGTCGGGAATGAAAAGGCTGGTAGGAAAATAATGATGAGAATATGAGATAGGAACCTTTCTACAATGCGATGAAAGATTCGCAGGGCCTTCTACTGGGTTCTTCACACAAATGGGTTCGTCTACGAATTTGAGTTCAAGAATTAATTCGTTTACAGTTAATTGAGAAATAAAGCTATACGTGGCTCCAGTGTCAAATCGAACTCTAACAACTTTATCATAAATAAGAAGGTTGCCTTCTAAAAGTCCTTTTCCTTTATCTGCCTTTGAGGTCGAAGGGTTGTAACGTCCAGCCTTTTCGCACGCTTCAAATCGACACACGTGCCAATTTAAACCATACGGAAGGGAGGATTGTTATGGGGTAAATAAGAAAAACAGAGAAGAAATTAAATAAAACAGAATCTCGCAGCGGAAGGATAAAATATACTAATCAATATACAGTTCATAAAACTGTTTGCAAAACAATTGATTCTTCTTTATAAAATAAATTTAGAGTTCACATACCAATAAATATCAATGCATCGGAATTAAATAGTGTAGTGGAATAATAGTAGATAATAGTAATACAAATCTTTGTCTTCATCCTCCAAAGCTAAATCTACAAATCCTGAAACGCTCGGACTGACCCGAGCGAATTTGAAAAGACAAAAACACTCGAGTCAGAACTAAAAGATCTTATGTGAGTTAAATTAAAGAAATAAATATGAGTGCAGTAACTCAAGAGATGCTCGGGATTTACATCTCCTAAGGATCCGTTAAACTATTTACTATGTAGTATATTGCACTATTATAATAGTGTCTATAGTAAAATAAACGTACTTTTAAATAGCGTTAAGGCTTTACATTTTCCACCTTAACACGTAATAGTCCCAGTAGTCAATCCAATATCATAGTCCCTCCTGATCGGGAAGGCACAAGAGGATACCACACGGGCTACGGGAGAAATCCAAACTCGTACAAGGCGCGATAGGGTAGGTGACACGGCACAGCTAGGCAATGCCAGGGTAGATATACCAATTACGCATCCGGGCTAGTGGTAACGCGTAGCTGCTACTATCGCCCACCTCGGACAAACTCCCCCTAAAATCAAAGAAATCAAAAGTGGCCACCGAAACAATCCAAAGTCAGAGTATAATATCGAAGAGGAGTATCCGATCAGAGGAATGACCTCATTGGCCAGAGAAACACTCCTGTTTTAGCCACCTTATGCCAACTCACGGGAGTTGGGTCCACGTAATTACCTCAAAGGAAACGCCACCACCAACCTACTTCATGTTGGAATCTCCACCGCGTACACGGTTGTTAAAGTGATTTTCGGAGTTGGCAGAGAGTATGACAACTTCCGATCCCGGTCTCTTCAACTACCAAACGTTATTATATCTCCGCGGTCTTATCAAAATAGTTTTACTTTCAAAACCAGAATATATACCATTTCAAAACCATATAATACGATACCATTTTTCGTTTTAAAAACCAAATAAATTTGATGTCATTTATAAACCTAAATCAGTATAATATCATCTTTATTTCACATATATCTTTTCCAAAATCATACTGCTTTAAAATTTATAATAGCTGAAACCCAAACATTTGAATTATAACTTTCAAAACATAATACATCGAAATTCGTAGCTTTAAAACCATAACTTTCGAAACTTAAATGGTTTGGATATTCAACAGTATATAAAATAAAACAGTTGAATTTAAAATTTCTTTATAAAGTAAATAATTCCCACGCCTTGACAATTTTATTTACTTTAAATTCAGTCTAAACCCATAACCTTTAGATTCACTTTCAGTTTGAATAAACACTTCGATTTCAATATTTTCAAACTTTGAGTATTTAATAAATTTCAAAACTAAGGTTGGGAATTTCTATTCAACAATTCATTGTCCTATTATTTAGTTTTGAAACGTTTACATAATAGATCCATAACCATTTAAAATAAAACCCAATTTATTAACACTAAATATTTCCTTCCATTTATTTATACTACAATTATTCATTTAATTTATCTTGAATAAAAATCCAGTTACAAATATCATACCTTTAAAATTTCCGAGATTAATAAGTTTACACCAACTTGTGGAGTTTAATTTTTAAATAAGCCCAATTCCAAATAAATTTCCAATTTAATTTCCAATCTTAATTGATTTGAATTATTTTAAACTCTATATATATATACACATAATATCTTAAACATGTACTTAATCATAAATATAAATTATCAAACTCCATTTTTCAACTTATTTTTTTCAATTTAATAAATTCATACATAGCTTAAATTCCATAATTTAACTATATATGTATATATAAAATAAGATTTTAGATAAGATCAAAATTAATATTTATCAAACTGCATCCTATCCAAACCATAGAAATCATTTTAAAAATAATTTTATATATATACCATGGTGCCTGTATATAATTTTCTATCCTATGGTCAAGTGATACGGACATTTATCATTTCAATCCGCAAATTAAAAATATAAAAAAATGCAGTTGTATATCATTTCAAACCGCAATCCGGAATGAAATGAGAATGCATAATACCTTGCAGTTTATATAATATAGAACACACCATCCATTCACCCAATATCAATCATCAACCAATTTTATTTCAACCATCATCAATTTAAACAAACATCAATAGAGCATATAAAATATAACATGTATCAACGAACAGTTTATATTGCAAATAAATAAATAATTGTTTAACTAGCAGTTTATATGCAAAATAAATAAATTTTAACTGTCAATTTATATGCAATAATAAAATTAATTAATAGTTAAATTAAATAAATGCAATTTAACTGAGATGATGAAAAAAATGCCAAACAGTCATAAATAAATTTCTACTCATATCTTAAATCAATTTAACAAACATAAGAAAACTTAGAAGTTGTGAGTGGGTTAAAACACTCACCTTTTGAATTTAAATTGAATTAAAATTCAATTTAAACCCAAAAATTGGACAGTCTCCAAATTCGTCCAAACCAGAGTCAAAAGATCCAAAATTTTATTACGATTCTAACAAAAAAAACCGCGTGTGAAACGGAGTTCGTATGAGAAAGTTACACGCATTAAATCGCTTGAAAACAAAATTAATTTAAACAAACAAATAAACATACCCAACAAAAATATAAGCCACGTCAGCAAAAGCTTTAGCACGCTACAGGACCTCATTCTTCTCCAGTACGATAAATGAAAAAAAAAATCATTTTTATAAAAGAATGCTTTTGGAGTTGGAAGAATAAGAGCTTTTGAATACGAGGTGTTAGGAGAAACAAAATGTAGAAGTAGAAATAAGATGTAGGTTATTTATAATTAGGAAATGAATGTGGAGGGACAAAAATAAATGTCACGTTTTATTATTAAAGCTTCAGGCATTAATAATAGATAAGGGAATGTACGTTGGAATGGAAAAGTTCGCAAACGAAAGTAGAATTTTGTACGCATTTAGGTTTTTATCTACGCAGAATAAAATATTTATACTTACCTTAAAAATGAGAACGTTCAATTTTGTTTTCTCAAAATGATCTTTTAATTCCATTAAAACACCCTTTTGGTTTAACACAAAACGTGCGTTTCTTTTATTAAATCTATTAATTGCAATCAACGTTTCCTTTCTTTCTAATTGAAACATTTGAATTACATTAATTGCAGTTACTTACAAAGTTAGATTTTAAAACAGACAACTAAAATGGATAAAGAAAAAGAAAAATTGTTTATTTAAACATGTTTATAAATTTATTGTTTATACACAAGCGTAATAAATAGATTATATTCCTATTCTTGTAATCAGCCTGTAAGCTAAAACACAGCTCAAATAAACATATATTTCTTTCTTTAAAATTAATCTTTCTGTTCTTATTTTAATGAAATTAAACGTACATTCACAGATGAAACATTCATTTTATTTGATGTAAAATTTTCTTTTTATTAAATCAAACTTTCCCTATATTTTCACAAAACATATGCTACTTTTATTTACACCTATTAATTTACAATTAGTATTCTCTTTCCTATTAATTGAAAATTTTCAATTACATTAATTTCAGTTGATTAAGTTTCAAAATGGACTAAATGAATGTAATGAGAAGTATAGCAATTATTTCCTATCTAATCGTAGTAATTTAAACATATTAAGCCACTATTCGCTACAAACAGTAATTATATATATTTCTTACTAAATAACAGTTTCTCGTCTCTACAATCAATCTTTCAGTTGCCAAACACTTTTACTAAATGAATGTTTACTCTTTTACTAAATTTATTCATTCTTATTCTTTATTATAATCACCGTTATTAATTACATCCAAACAATGTCATTAAATACATCTGACGTATGTTATCAATTTTTTAATCTTACTGTAATACATGTTGTTAGTAGAAGTTCAAATTAAGATAATAAACATATCTCTTAACATATGTTAACAAAAATAAAATCATAAATTTTTATTATTCTACAACTTATGTTCCTTACTACAATTAGCCTTTGGTATTACTATCCATTAATTACACAAATAACATAGTTAATATTTGTTTGTCTTTCACTACATTAATACTTCTATATACATCTTAGATTTGTATCAACGGTTATTTTTTTTAAAATGTGAATCTTGTCAATTGCGCGTATTAATTAAGGTTTTAAACTCAATTAACAAAGTTTCCTAAGTCCAGTCCCTTTTTACCAAATTTGACAATCCCTAACCATTCATACTACATTCCCTATAAATGTAATATTTAATAGATTTTATTTCAAATTAACGTACAACTTAATTTCCCTTAATTGAGATCTGATTCCCAAACTTGTATTTACATACTAAATAGATAAATAACCTAAATAAAGGGTCACCTACTCACTTTCTTTCATTTATAAGTTTACTACTTTCCCACCTAGGTATAAATCCCATATATAACACTAATTAATTTCCAATAACACTGCATTATCCAATTATCATAAATTTGTCCAATATATACTCCTTTTTACTTATAAATAATTATGTTCTCTGTAAATTCTCATTCACTCTTCCGTTACTGAAATTAAAAATCATTAAGTAAAGTTTCCTCTATAACAGTATTAAAATTACTTAACATTCAAGAGGACTTTATTTCAAATAAATTGATTGACCAATAAATTAGGTAATATATAATAATTGTTATTATACCCTTAAGAGTTACGCTTGTTCTCTTCTATTTGGTTTATGGCCTAAGATAATATAACCAATCTAACTCCATAAATAAACTTATTTTATTACCCAAATTATACATAAATTTATTACCTTTTACATCCCACTATAAATCAGTGTAACCATTAATACCACCCTATTATCATTCCTTATATAATACTGATCTTATTTAATTACCATTAACTATCTATTTTGTACAATAACTAAATGTTTACCTTTGTTACTTATATTTAGTTTTATAACCAAACGTATTATGCTTAAATAAAATGAATTGGAGTTTCATTTAGATTGTTGACAATTGACTTGTATTAACATTGTTTCAGTCTAAATTTAGTTATCATTCCAATATAAAATTGCAATATTTTATTTCTGTAACGACCTGATATTTTCAACCATTCGCATCCATTATAAGTGTATAGGTAGACACTCATGCCGGAATTGAATTGCTCAAAATACCGCGTTGTAAATAAAATTTTGGCAATCCTCAGAATATACAGTAAATAAAATCACAGATCACAGACACGGAGTAATAATAATGCAGCGGAAGAAAAAGAGATAGTAGTTCATGAAGCTACTATATAAAATATAAGATACATCAGGGTTAAATAAGATACAACCGAAGAGTAACAAGATACATCAGGTACAAATCAGATACATCACTGAAACACTGGATACTGAAACAAAATAGATGGCTGGATCTTCAAGGAAAGCTCCAACTCCGAAGGTGAATCTTGAATGCTAACTCAATCAATCTGACCCGAGCGTAAAGCAAAACACAAAACCCTCGAGTTAGGACATAAATACTTATAAACTATAAATCAACTCAAGTGAACAGTAACAAAATGCATCAGTAACTTAAAGGATGCTTGGGACCGCCCATCCTCTAAGGATCCGTTAAACTATTTACTATGTAGTAATATACGCTATATACGGTAGTGTCTAATCAGTAAAGTATAATCATATAGAAAATAGCGTTAAGGGGATGGTGAACCTTAACGCGGTCGGATCTTTAAAACCAAAATCGTAGTGGGCTCGATATAAGCATATGACACGGCACGTGAGGCAATGCCAGGGTGGATACACCGTTTGCACTCCCGGACCGGTGGTGACGGCAAGCCAGCAGCTTCCGCCCACCTCGAACAATACCCCCGAATCAAAGTGGCGCCACCGAATCGAATCACAACAGTAATAGAATGGTTTCCGATAGAGCATGCTCGAAGAAAGGGTGCGACCCTTTGTGTAGCCCGGTATAGCTCCTGTTTTAGTCATATATGCCAACTCACAGGAATTGGGTCCACGTAATATACCTCGAGAACGTCGCCACCATCCTACTTCATTTTGGAATCTCCACCGCGTACACAGTTGTTAAAGTCCGGCTATAAGACAATATCCGATCCCGGTCTCTTTAACAACCAATCGTTATTATAACCCGTAGTTATAACTTTAAACCAATATTTTTTTTCCAAAATAAACTATCATTTCAACCCAAATCTTTATCAAAATAAAGATTAAATCATTTTCAAACCATTTCAATATATCATCGTAAAATATCTTTCAATTCAAATATTTATCAAAATAAATATCAAGTCATTTCTAACCATTTCAATGTATTAAATTTTCATACCCTTTCAACACTACCTTTCAAATCATTCTAATATATCAAAATATCATAACCTTTCAAAGCTTCAGTTCCAAAATGTCATATCTTTCAGAACTTCTTTTTAAATCATGTTAATATCAAAATGTCCTATCTTTCAACTCCGTTTTTCAAATCATTTAATATCAAAAATATCATATCTTTCAAAACTTCATTTCAAATCATTTTAATATATCAAAATATCATATCCTTTCAAAACTTCGTTTCAAATCATTTTAATATATCAAAATATCGTATCTTTTCAAACTTCATTCATTTCAAATCATTATTCATTTTATTCAATCTAAAATATCATTTCAATTCATATTTCAAAACAGTTTATATTCCAAAAATTCTTTTTTATCATTTCAATGAAGTTATTATGTTTAATAATTAAATTATTAAATTTCCAAAAATTTCAACTTCCAAAGTTTATTTATTCACTTAAGTTTATCAAAACCATGAAAATTCACTTTTCGTATTATTTAGAAAACTTATACAGAAAGTTACATTCAAAACAGTTCAATTTAACAAAAGACAACATTTTAAAATGTTATACTAGGTTTACTTAAATTTCGAACAACTTAGTTAAATTCAAAAATTATAGCACTTACAAAGATTGCTATAATAGCTTTTAATTCAATTTAGCTTTTTAGTTCATTATCATCAACTACAGCGTTTACAAATGCTGTAATATCATTTACATTGTAATTAATAGCATTTCAAAAATGCATTCAATTAACTTCAAATATTCAATAAAATTTCTCAACCAATTATATTTTTATTAAAAACATTTTTAATTTATAAAATCATACATTTTCACATTTATAAACATCATTTAATTTTCCTCAAGTTCATGATTTTATAAAGTTAAATTTCCATTCAAAAATCAAGATTTAATAATAATTCACTTATTAAAATTCAATGTTGAATTTTTAAAATCCATTACATTAAATTTCAACTTAACACTTAAGTTCAAATTCTCAAATATAACTTTGTTTTATTTTTATTTACTTAACTAAAAGTTCACTTTTACGTCAATTTCATAAATTTCCAGTTTTAGTTATATTTCAAAATTTCAACTTAAAATATTCATTCATTTCACATTTCAACTTTGTAAAAAAATCATTAATATGATATAAAATCACTTTTAATTCATTTAAATTCAAATTATCATAAATTTATCATAATTTCATATTTAATTTAATTTCCAGTTATAATTAAATCAAATTTTCCAAAATAACTTACGTTCAAAATTTTCTAACTTTTCATTAATTCATTTCACTTACAATTGTTCAGAAAATCAATAATATTTACAAAAATCCTTTTTTTATTTAAAATCAAAATATTATAATAATTAAATTTCTAAAATATTTAAAATTTTAGAAAAACATATTTTAACTACGGGCCTGTATATAATTTTCTACGCTAGGTAAAGTGATACAGGTAATATATCATTTCAACCCGTAATTTACAAAGAAAATCCGGGTTTTATCATTTCAAACCCGCAATCCCAAGTCCAAATGAAAAATTTTAAACCATTCAGACCTATCATTTCAGCCCATAACATTTTTTTTTTCTAATAGGGAACTTGCAGTGTGATCATATACAGGAATAATATAAACAATGTCAATATCACAATATACAGTCATATATCAGATGTCAGGTGAAAATTAACAGTTTTAACATGGTAATAACATGGTAATAACACGGCATAGCATATCATATGATCATCATTAACTTGCATAAACATTTTATATTACTAAACACTTGTCATCAATTCACTTTTCATAAGTATAATGTCAGAGTGAGAAAGACTCACTTTTTCAAGCTGAAGACCAAAACAACAAACACAAGTGCGATTCCAAAAGCACGACAAGCACGATATAGCATGACTTTTGATTTGAATGAATGGAGAGCCTTGATATTTTTCTTGTAAACAATAACCAAAACAATACAATATACACATAAATATTCAACGCAAAACAATGTTGAAACAATGAAAATACGAAGCAACAAAGGAATAGATTACTTGACCTTGCTTTAACTATTCAAATGCTTGGCCTAGGAGGTTCTTGGGTTCAGCCACGATGATGATATAGCTCAGGTTTGGCACCATAACTCACGGTTAGAAGGAGTATGGAGTGGTAGGGTTATAACATGAAGCATACAATTTATCAAGGCAACATATATGAAGTTTTTGAGCACAACAAGGCTCGGCCTTGGGTCAAGTGGAGCTTGGCCATACTTGTACAGGTTTGGACAGTAGATGGAGGGGTGTGGGAAGGTCTGGAAAAGGTGGTGGTGGGGCCTATGGTGGTGGCCAAGGTGAAGTATGAAGGTGGTGAAGTAATAGTGGTGGATAGGGCATTGTTTTGGACATTATTTGCAATTTTGTGGAGTTTTGTCACCAAGGGAGGTGTGGCCATGGATGGATCTGAAATGATGGCTGGAGATGATGCCAAAGAAGAGTGGTAGGGGATGGTGGAGGGTATGGTGGTGATGGTGGGTGGTAGAGGCCAATCTAGAAAGCATAGAAAACTAGGCAAAATACATAGAAAATGAGAAGAAAAAGGTAGAAAAAAGATGTAGCCATTACCAAACCTTTCTAACCATGAAAAATAAAGTGGAGAGGAATGTTTTCACGTGAAAATGAGGTAAGAAATGCACAACTACAATAAAGAAAGGAACGGTCAAAGGAAATTAAATCTATTAATTGGAAAAGAAACGGAAGAAGAAACGTTAAAACGGTTTTACGTTTCTTTGCTTTCAAACATTTTAAACTTCCTATATATATTCATATACATCTTAAATAACTGAAAACACTTATAAATTTCAGTTAGAATTCAAAAATATAACAGATAAACAAAATATTAATAATTAGTTATTAATTAGATATGATTAAAATAAGAAAAATTGCAAAGAAAATGAAAACTAGACTTAGGAATTAGAAATAATTCAATACACTTTGGAAAAAATTTCTTAAATTTAAATACATGTAAAATGAATAAAATAAAGTAAAACACAGCAATAAAAGTGAATGTATAAAATAAATCAATAAATTTTAATTATATATAATTAAATTAAGAAAATGGCTTAAATTTGCAGACTAGGCTTTAAAAATTAGAAATAATTTCAAATGAACTTTAGAAAATCTTCATGGAATTGTAAAAATATTTATAACAAATAAAATAAAATGCATTCACAAAAAAAAAACATTAATTAAGTAAAATTTATATGAAGAAAATAGCAGAAAATTATAAAACAACCTTTAAAAATAGGAAATAAATACAGTAAATTTTGGAAAAATTCTATTATCATTTAAAAATATTGAAAAGTCAAAATACACATAATAAAACATATTATTACATATTAAAATAGAATATAACAAATAAGAAGTAATTTATTCAATTTAAAATAGTCATTGTTAAATAACCATATATACGCACAATATTGTAAAGGGTATAACTTTCATAATTTACATCCAAATTCAACGAAACGAAAAGTGGTATTCTTAGAATTTTATGTAATTTCATAATAAAAGAAAAAAATTAAATTTTTAAACTTTTAAAATTTTAAGTTGAAAGTCACAGTTTGACTATTTTGACCAAAATCAGCATTTCAGGCAAATATTCAACTTACACAAGTTTGGAATTATAACTCATATAAAAATCAAGATTATATTTAAATAATAAATTTAATCATTTCAAATAAGTAAAATAAGTTTTTAAATCAAAATTTTATATTAGAATAATTAAAATATACAATAAAATAATTACAAAATACAGGGTTGTTACACTCTCCCCCACTCAAAACTTTTCGTCCCCGAAAAGGAATGAGGTATGGAAGGGCACAGAAAAGATAGAGTGAAATAGGATTAAGATAAGATGATAAGAAGATTGAAGTTATACCTGATAATTGTTGTTATAGGTAAGTTTTACAAGGTGGAGGTGATCTTTCCAAGATCCTCCAGAATCAAGAACACAAGCACGAAAAAGGTGGATTCAAAATGATTACCAAAGGTCTATCAAAGATTATAGAAAGATTTCTAAACATAAATATTATAGAAAGATGCCTATACCGGTCTATAGCAAGATAAGGATGATAAGGACAACCAAAAGATAGTTTGAAAAACAAAATAAGGAAATGAATTTGAAAGCATAGAAATTTCAACTTAAACAGAGAATAAATCTTTACACAAGTTAAATAAATCTTAACTATCTCAAATTTCATTATCTTATTATTCAATCATCTAAAATTAACCATTTTTAAAACCATGGGTTTGAAAAATAATCATTTATTACACTCACATTGTACTTAATAAATTTAATTCTTCTTTATTCCTAATTAAACTTAAATTTATTCCTCTCAATATATTCATCACTGATGTTAAATATACTTACACTTATTATAACTGCTTTATTTTATTCTTAGTTCTTCTAACATCGTTTTATCGTAAGTTATTCAATTACCCTTTATTATTCTTTAACTATGTTAATCCTTTTATAACTAAAATTTAAGTGTATAGCATTTATTGTAACCACTCAAATTTTATTTATACATCCTTTTTATATTGTACATTATCCAATTACATTTTTAACTTCTGAAATTTTTGTAAGTTATATTTGAATGCAATTGTATTATACAAATAAAATTTCCAATTCAATCATTTCAAGCTTAAATCATTAACAATTTTTTTTTATATAATTGAAATTATTCTTTAAAAATAGAATTTAAGAATTAAATTTCCGATTTCTTCAGACCATTTAGAGATAAGAAATAATATATATACATATATAATATGTCAAATCAAATTTCAATCATATATATATATATATATTATAAATCAAGTCATATTTTAGAAATTCAAATCAATTTAATTTCCCAAAACAAAGCTGTAGCAAGACTACAGAACAGTCTCTTAACTTCGAAACTCGAAAATGAACGTCGATGATGTCACGATCATCACCGAAGTTATTTTCCAGCGACAAAGAGAAGAGCACTAATTTTAAACCCTTAAAATTCTTTGAAAACAAATTCTATTCAAAATACTTTAAATAATATAACCTTTTAAAACTTTAAACCAAAGTTCGAAATAATTGGAATTTAAATCCTCAAATTCTTGTTTTAAATTCATTTTAGTTCCCAAATAAATTTATAAACAAATATTTATAGATCTATTTGTAGAACAATAAATGATAAATCAAGTATTATCATTTCAAATTATCAATTTAAATCATTTCATTAAGTTTCATAAATTTACTTATATATCAAAATTTATTTCATTAACCAAATTTTTAAAATAATATTGTGTTAGTTTGTTCTGTCAAAGTGTTTTAGAAATCCTATCGATATCGTTGATCAGACGAATCGATTGGAAACCCAAATCAACATCAACAACTCAAACAACACAATATATAAAAAAAACATATATTTACAAGTATAATTCACAATGTTTGAAGATAGGTTGGAAACAAAAGACAAGATGATTAAATAACAAAATAGGGAGGTGGATAAGCTTAAATAAATCACGGGCAACATTTACCGGGTCAACTGTGACTTAAAGAATAAGATCAATGTTGATTTTTCTAGGGTAAATCTACATTCGATCTCAAGAGTTAGAGTTTGAAATAACAAAAGATATTAGCATCTAAACCAAGGATAGATAAGAATCTCTGGTGAATCGATGCTAACTGCAAAGGAGTTTTCCCCCTTTTTCAATTAAATTTGAAATTGGCGTGACCGCCGACTCAATAGAAAGATCATTCGAAGCGGAGTTATGGGTTACTCCAGAATCTAAAGAAGATGAATAGTGAGGGATACGAATGGATTTTGGAACCGTAGGGAATGTTCCAAAATTCAAAGGAATTGAGTCAAAAAGCAAGAGATTCAAACTCGAATGAAAGTGATTCTATAAATACATTCACTCCATATGCTGAGTTTTTGCCTAGAGCTACCAAAGCTCTGATACCAACTGTAACGACCCGATATTTTCAACCATTCGCATCCATTATAAGTGTATAGCTAGACACTCATGCCGGAATTGAATTGCTCAAAATACGGCGTTGTAAATAAAATTTTGGTAATCCTCAGAATATACAATAAATAAAATCACAGATCACAGACACAGAGTAATAATAATGCAGCGGAAGAAAAAGAGATAGTAGTTCATGAAGCTACTATATAAAATATAAGATACATCAGGGTTAAATAAAATACAACCGAAGCGTAACAAGATACATCAGGTACAAATCAGATACATCACTGAAACACTGGATACTGAAACAAAATAGATGGCTGGATCTTTAAGGAAAGCTCCAACTCCGAAGGTGAATCTTGAATGCTAACTCAATCAATCTGACCCGAGCGTAAAGCAAAACACAAAACCCTCGAGTAAGGACATAAATACATATAAACTGTAAATCAACTCAAGTGAACAGTAACAAAATGCATCAGTAACTTAAAGGATGCTTGGGACCGCCCATCCTCTAAGGATCCGTTAAACTATTTACTATGTAGTAATATACGCTATATACGGTAGTGTCTAATCAGTAAAGTATAATCATATAGAAAATAGCGTTAAGGGGATGGCGAACCTTAACGCGGTCGGATCTTTAAAACCAAAATCGTAGTGGGCTCGATATAAGGATATGACACGGCACGCGAGGCAATCACAGGGTGGATACACCGTTTGCACTCCCGGACCGGTGGTGACGGCAAGCCAGCAGCTTCCGCCCACCTCGAACAATACCCCCGAATCAAAGTGGCGCCACCGAATCGAATCACAACGGTAATAGAATGGTTTCCGATAGAGCATGCTCGATGAAAGGGTGCGACCCTTTGTGTAGCCCGGTATAGCTCATGTTTTAGTAATATATGCCAACTCACGGGAGTTGGGTCCACGTAATATACCTCGAGAACGTCGCCACCATCCTACTTCATTTTGGAATCTCCACCGCGTACACAGTTGTTAAAGTGGTTTTCGGTATTGGCCGGCTATAAGACAATATCCGATCCCGGTCTCTTTAACAACCAATCGTTATTATAACCCGTAGTTATAACTTTAAACCAATATTTTTTTTCCAAAATAAACTATCATTTCAACCCAAATCTTTATCAAAATAAAGATTAAATTATTTCCAAACCATTTCAATATATCATCGTAAAATATCTTTCAATTCAAATATTTATCAACATAAATATCAAGTCATTTCTAACCATTTCAATATATTAAATTTTCATACCCTTTCAACACTACCTTTCAAATCATTCTAATATATCAAAATATCATAACCTTTCAAGCTTCAGTTCCAAAATATCATATCTTTCAGAACTTCTTTTTAAATCACGTTAATATCAAAATGTCCTATCTTTCAACCTCCGTTTTTCAAATCATTTAATATCAAAAATATCATATCTTTCAAAACTTCGTTTCAAATCATTTTAATATATCAAAATATCATATCCTTTCAAAACTTCGTTTCAAATCATTTTAATATATCAAAATATCGTATCTTTTCAAACTTCATTCATTTCAAATCATTATTCATTTTATTCAATCTAAAATATCATTTCAATTCATATTTCAAAACAGTTTGTATTCCAAAAATTCTTTTTTATCATTTCAATGAAGTTATTATGTTTAATAATTAAATTATTAAATTTCCAAAAATTTCAACTTCCAAAGTTTATTTATCCACTTAAGTTTATCAAAACCGTGAAAATTCACTTTTCGCATTATTTAGAAAACTTATACGGAAAGTTACATTCAAAACAGTTCAATTTAACAAAAGACAACATTTTAAAATGTTATACTTGGTTTACTTAAATTTCGAACAACTTAGTTAAATTCAAAAATTATAGCACTTACAAAGATTGCTATAATAGCTTTTAATTCAATTTAGCTTTTTAGTTCATTATCATCAACTACAGCGTTTACAAATGCTGTAATATCATTTACATTGTAATTAATAGCATTTCAAAAATGCATTCAATTAACTTCAAATATTCAATAAAATTTCTCAACCAATTATATTTTTATTAAAAACATTTTTAACTTATAAAATCATACATTTTCACATTTATAAACATCATTTAATTTTCCTCAAGTTCATGATTTTATAAAGTTAAATTTCCATTCAAAAATCAAGATTTAATAATAATTCTCTTATTAAAATGCAATGTTGAATTTTTAAAATCCATTACATTAAATTTCAACTTAACACTTAAGTTCAAATTCTCAAATATAACTTTGTTTTATTTTTATTTACTTAACTAAAAGTTCACTTTTACGTCAATTTCATAAATTTGCAGTTTTAGTTATATTTCAAAATTTCAACTTAAAATATTCATTCATTTCACATTTCAACTTTGTAAAAAAATCATTAATATGATATAAAATCACTTTTAATTCATTTAAATTCAAATTATCATAAATTTATCATAATTTCATATTCATTTTAATTTCCAGTTATAATTAAATCAAATTTTCCAAAATAACTTACGTTCAAAATTTTCTAACTTTTCATTAATTCATTTCACTTACAATTGTTCAGAAAATCAATAATATTTTACAAAAATCCTTTTTTTTATTTAAAATCAAAATATTATAATAATTAAATTTCTAAAATATTTAAAATTTTAGAAAAACATATTTTAACTACGGGCCTGTATATAATTTTCTACGCTAGGTAAAGTGATACAGGTAATATATCATTTCAACCCGTAATTTACAAAGAAAATCCGGGTTTTATCATTTCAAACCCGCAATCCCAAGTCAAAATGAAAAATTTAAAACCATTCAGGCCTATCATTTCAGCCCATAACATTTTTTTTCTAACAAGGAACTTGCAGTGTGATCATACACAGGAATAATATAAACAATGTCAATATCACAATATACAGTCATATATCAGATGTCAGGTGAAAATTAACAGTTTTAACATGGTAATAACATGGTAATAACATGGCATAGCATATCATATGATCATTATTAACTTGCATAAACATTGTATATTACTAAACACTTGTCATCAATTCACTTTTCATAAGTATAAATGTCAGAGTGAGAAAGACTCACTTTTTCAAGCTGAAGACCAAAACAACAAACACAAGTGCGATTCCAAAAGAACGAAAAGCACGATATAGCATGACTTTTGATTTGAATGAATGGAGAGCCTTGATATTTGTCTTGTAAACAATAACCAAAACAAGACAATATACACATAAATATTCAACGCAAAACAATGTTGAAACAATGAAAATACGAAGCAACAAAGGAATAGATTACTTGACCTTGCTTTAACTATTCAAATGCTTGGCCTAGGAGGTTCTTGGGTTCAGCCACGATGATGATATAGCTTAGGTTTGGCACCATAACTCACGGCTAGAAGGAGTATGGAGTGGTAGGGTTATAACATGAAGCATACAATTTATCAAGGCAACATATATGAAGTTTTTGAGCACAACAAGGCTCGGCCTTGGGTCAAGTGGGGCTTTGCCATACTTGTACAGGTTTGGACAGTAGATGGAGGGGTGTGGGGAGGTCTGGAAAAGGTGGTGGTGGGGCCTATGGTGGTGGCCAAGGTGAAGTATGAAGGTGGTGAAGTAATAGTGGTGGCTAGGGCATTGTTTTGGACATTATTTGCAATTTTGTGGAGTTTTGTCACCAAGGGAGGTGTGGCCATGGATGGATCTGAAATGATGGCTGGAGATGATGCCAAGGAAGTGTGGTAGGGCATGGTGGAGAGTATGGTGGTGATGGTGGGTGGTAGAGGCCAATCCAGAAAGCATAGAAAACTAGGCAAAATACATAGAAAATGAGAAGAAAAAGGTAGAAAAAAGATGTAGCCATTACCAAACCTTTCTAGCCGTGAAAAATAAAGTGGAGAGGAATGTTTTCACGTGAAAATGAGGTAAGAAATGCACAGCTACAATAAAGAAAGGAACGGTCAAAGGAAATTAAATCTATTAATTGGAAAAGAAACGGAAGAAGAAACGTTAAAACGGTTTTACGTTTCTTTGCTTTCAAACCTTTTAAACTTCCTATATATATTCATATACATCTTAAATAACTGAAAACACTTATAAATTTCAGTTAGAATTCAAAAATATAACAGATAAACAAAATATTAATAATTAGTTATTAATTAGATATGATTAAAATAAGAAAAATGGCACAGAAAATGAAAACTAGACTTAGGAATTAGAAATAACTTCAATACACTTTGAAAAAAATTTCTTAAATTTAAATACATGTAAAATGAATAAAATAAAGTAAAGCACAGCAATAAAAGTGAATGTATAAAATAAATCAAATTTTTTTAATTATATATAATTAAATTAAGAAAATGGCTTAAAATTGCAGACTAGGCTTTAAAAATTAGAAATAATTTCAAATGAACTTTAGAAAATCTTCATGGAATTGTAAAAATATTTATAACAAATAAAATAAAATGCATTCACAAAAAAAAAACATTAATTAAGTAAAATTTATATGAAGAAAATAGCAGAAAATTATAAACAGCCTTTAAAAATAGGAAATAAATGCAGTAAATTTTGGAAAAATTCTATTATCATTTAAAAATATTTAAAAGTCAAAATACACATAATAAAACATATTATTACATATTAAAATAGAATATAACAAAGAAGAAGTAATTTATTCAATTTAAAATAGTCATTGTTAAATAACCCTATATACGCACAATATTGTAAAGGGTATAACTTTCACAATTTACATCCAAATTCAACGAAACGAAAAGTGGTGTTCTTAGAATTTTATGTACTTTCATAATAAAAGAAAAAAATTAAAATTTTAAACTTTTAAAATTTTAAGTTGAAAGTCACAGTTTGACTATTTTGACCAAAATCAGCATTTCGGGCAAATATTCAACTTACACAAGTTTGGAATTATAACTCATATAAAAATCAAGATTATATTTAAATAATAAATTTAATCATTTCAAATAAGTAAAATAAGTTTTTAAATCAAAATTTTATATTAAAATAATTAAAGTATACAATAAAATAATTACAAAATACAGGGTTGTTACAATTTCTTTCAATAGTAACTCATAAAATATTATTAAAATAAAAAAATTTAACATCGAAAATTTATAGTCGTTACAGTCTCCCCCACTCAAAACTTTTCGTCCGCGAAAAGGGAAAAAAGGGAAAAAGAAGAAATAAAAACAATACATCTTATCAAAACATTAACTTTATAAACAATTAAATTTACAAAATTAATTACTTTAAATAAGATATCCTAATGTATAACTATTTAATCTTTTATATTTAAATTATTAAAGTTTGGAAAAAAAATATTTCTAAGTCCGAAATTTTCGGTAAATTTCGGCAGAATCTCCTTTGTACGGAGAGGCTCGGAAGAAAAATAAAATATTAATTATAACAATATATATCATATATTTTCAAAATAATATATATCCCAACATGGGAAAAAAACAAAATAATAACGCTAAAACCCATTATCCGAAAACGTACCTGTTTGTCGGGCAATAACGCTTATTTTATGGAACCAAAAGCAGTAGCAATTGCTTCCATAACCTACATTTTACTTATATAATCCAAAGGGTTAACAATTTATAAAAAATGAAATATTTAGGTGGTTTCAATCACTAACAAAAAATCAATACAACAACCATCAATTTCAACAAACAGCATACACAATACAAAACAATCATTCAATCAAACAAACAAATAGTTGTTCGGGCTCAAAACTTTTAAATTGCACGGAATGAAGAATAAATTACTAGCGCATCATTTACTCAGCAGCCTTACATAAAACTAAATAGATTATTCATTCATCCAAATCCAAATTTCAAGTATCTTACCCCAAACAACCATAAACCAAACAAGCAACAATTCTAAATAACAAATCAAGCTCATTCTTATAAATTTCATTTATTACTTTACATTTATTTCTTACAACTTTTATCTCCATTCATTAATTTTGTGTTTATTACACTTTTTTGCACTTATACTTATATATATAATTCATTTTTCTCTTTTCATTTCATATTGCATAACTTCATTTGTTTATAGTATTCATGTGCAAATCAATTTCTTAGCACATTAATACATTAATTTAAGTCTACACCTATATATTTACCGCATTCATCTTTTCTTCTTATTTTATTAATAAATAGCTTCAATCCTTTACTTAAGTTTATTATCTTCCATATATACTACTTAATTTTATTAATTTTCTTCCATTTATAATACCTACCTTTGTATTTCAATTAGTAGTCTTTTCAATTACACTTAAGATTATAATATTACAACATCAAATTCCTATTTATTAAGGAATTTCATTAATTATTTTCATTACCTCAAATTTATTACTTGTACAATATCTATTACATTTTCTTATTAACATTGAAACTTTTAATATTTGGTAAGTTATATATATGTTATTTAAGGGTGTAATTTGAAAGTTATACAAGTTTGTTCTATTTCCTTTAATTAATTCACTGTTCAATAAATTTTTACCTTTTTCTTAAAAGTTACAATTTCAACTTCCTTTTTATTTTCTTTATAACTTAGCCTTAAATCTCTTACCTAAATTAGAGGTTTCAATTATTAATTACTTACCTTTCATTTCACTATAATAATTGGAACAATTAATTAATGGAAATTTAAGAATTTATGTAACATCCTAGAATTTTGGACATTGAATTTTAAACATTTAATTCATTTTAAATGTTCAATGTAGATTTTGAATTGTTTTTAAAATAAAAAGAATTGGGTGGAATTAATAAATTACTTATAATTCCAAATATGGTAATCCAATTGGAATTTAAATAGTAATAATTAAATATTGAATCTGGATAAATTGTGAATATGGAGATAAATAGATATGGAAATGAGTTCTAAAATTTATTTTAAGTTTATTTGGTCATTAGAGGTGTTATTGGATTTTTAGATGAATTTAAAAGTCAATAAGTTATTATTTGGAATTTTATATTGATTTTATAATGGATTTAATATTATATCAAAATGCAAATAATCAGATTTTAATCCCGAATGAGTCAAAATAATTTTTAATGTCATTTATAAATTTTATATGATTTATTATTATGATAATAAAATTTTAAAGGTAAAATTTTAAGTGTTTTCGACAATTTCAGAATCGCTCGATTTAATAGACGAGTTAAAATAGCCTTGCAGGGCACAGTCTCGGAATTCGACGAAACCAGTTCCATTGAATCCGTAATAGTTAGTTATTATCGGATTTCAATTTTCGTAGCAATCGGAGTTGTCGTTTGACCGGGGCAGCTCGTAACGCTTAGAAATCGATTTAACCGATTTAATTTTAAATTGGTCATTTAATTCCGTAACTCGTACGTACGACCAAATTAGCCTCCGAAACGTCCTATTGTGTTCGGAACGTAGGTAAAACCCTAGGAACGCCTGTCGGCACGCGTTGTTTGGAGTTCGTTTGGAAAGTTGCTTTTTAATTGTTTTAATATTAAAATAATATAATTATACGTTTATATAAACACGAGTTTTAGAGCCGAAACCCTTTTTTTTCATTCACGGCCACTGCTTATTATTTCTATGGCCGAAAATTGTCATGCCTTCTCTTCCCTTTTTCTTCTTATCTATCAATTTTCTGCAAAAATTATCAACTAGAGAATCGAAGAGAAGTTCGAGATCTACAAAGTGAATGGTTATGATCGTGTATCGTTGAGTGTAGTATCAGAAATCACGCCGTGAAGGTTGCGCGTTCGTGCACAAATTCTGAGTCGTATGGGTGACCGAGCTCGGCGTCGTTTGAGCCTGGGGTGCGCGCCGCTATGGCCTTTGAGATGATGGGTCCCGATTGCGTTCTAGTCAAGCGAGGAGGAGGTGGTTTGAAACCCTAGTCGGCGGCTATGGGTTTGAGATGATGCTGGACGCGAACGTGGAGAAGTAGAGTAGGAGCGGCTGTGATTTCTTGGTTTCGTGATGAACGGCAGATGGTAGTAGTAATATAAAATTTAAAGGTTTTTTTTTAATTTATATTCAAAACTTTAAACCACCATATCTTTTGCATATATAATCAGATTTCGACGATTTTGGTAGCGACGCGCTCTGCACTGCAGCGCAAGTTTGGAGACAATTGGAACTAGTGAAATTTTAGGTTAAATCGAATGTAGTTCGGTTTAATTTAAAATTTTCAAACGTTCATCGGAAACTCAAGATGAGTTATTCTCACTCACATCTGGATGCTAGTTAATTTAAATAGTTAATATTTAAATATTTGTGTGATTGGTTGAATATAGATGTTGTATCAGTCTGAAATGATATTTATATATGTGATGTGCTAATATTTGTGGATGCAGGGAAAACAGGTTGGAGGGATCCAACTGGATTCCACACAATATAGTGATTATTTTTATAATTGATAATGCAATTTGTTTGTATGTTGTGATTGATAAATCTGAAATTAAATTGTACTGTGAAATTGTTGAAATAAATATAAACCCGGAAATTATAAATGGATTTAATTGGGATTTAAGAAATAAAAGAAATTGTTATATAACAAATTTAAAGAAATAAAATTTGGATTTGGTTCGGATGAAGAATGAAATTTGTAAATGGGAATTTTAAAGAAAATGGGAAAATTATTAGTTGGAAAATGCAAAGTATGGATTTGGGTGAGAAATTCTATAAGAGAATATAAAGAATTAAAATAATTATGGGTTATTTTGATAATGAATAGAGTTTACCAGAAAATTAAAACATGTTTCCAACGAAGCTTCTAAATATAAATTAATAATTTTAAATGAAAATCAATATTTTTGGAATGCAATTTCACCCTTGGAATTTAGTTAAGAAATCCATAAGTATTATTTTCCAGTAATAAATTCTCAAATGTTTTATTTAAAAATGTTTGAAACCTATACTTTGGAAATGGAATTTCCGGGAACGGAAAAAGGGTGTTTAAACTTCAAAAGGAGTTTATTGTAAGCTTGGAAATAATTTACGATAACTAACGTAAATTTGGGTTGGGATAGATCGGGCGGGATCTATATGGAAGATTATTTGGGTTGTTTTCAATGGAAATGTTTCCCTGGGAAAAACTGAGTTCGTGATTTAAATCAGGTTTGAAAAGTTAAGTTTAATTTGTTTTAAGGAAGCATTTTTAAGAAATTCTTATTTAAAGGTAAGTATAAGTTTAACTATAATACAATGATTTAAGAATATTATTAGTATTTTATTTGATAAATGGATTTATTTAAAGGATAGATGATTTAAGTTATTTGAAACATAGCACTAAACCTTTAAAAGCACTATTTTTAAATTTAGTTAGCAAAACTCCTGTTTAACAAATAGTTTTTTTTACATATCTGGAATTATATTTTTGAAAAAAAAATAACTAGAAGTAGATATATATATATATTTAAAGTATATTGAAGAATAAAGTGATTTAAATTGGTTTTAAATCTAAATGTTTTGAACTTGGTTATTTCCAATAGGAATAAATGGTAAAGGATTTATCTTGTAAAGGAAGGGATTTTGGGAATTGTTTTCAAATGAGTTTTCTGAAATTTGAAAATATATCCTTTAAAGATATTAGAGGAAAAAATAAATAATTTGGAATATTATTTATTGTGTGATGGATGTTTGTGAATATGAATTGATAGTTAAATCACCGACTATCAATATTGGACAAATGCGTTGATCGTTTCGAAGAGACCCGGATCGAGATTTATTTCTCGAAAACCACTTCGATCCGGTTTGTATGTTTCGTGGAAAAACGTTTTCAGAGTCGAAGGTGGAGCAGTGAAGTGTAAGGACTAGTCGCTACTAATTCTGAGGATATTTCCAAAATGGATGTAGTAGGAATAGTGCTTTCGGTTCCGTTCGAACCCGGAACGGACTTGTATGGACGAATGCTTTCGGAACATCGTCAGGTGGGCGATGGGCATTCTAAGTGAAACGTTCTAAAAGGTAACGCTTAGCCTCAAGCCTCATCGAATGGGAATGACTGAAAATCAGGGGATATGCAGCAAGGCTTCGTGGGTAGCCCCCACTAGAGAGTAAGGACATCCCTGTCTAGATGTCCCTTTTATTTCGGCTTAGTGGTGCGGTTGCTGATCCCAACCGCGGGGTGATCTTATTCGGAACTGTCCAGTAAGGGATGGGTCCGGCCTTGTGTTGCAGGGGATCGGGAGTGGTCCTCGGTACGGTGATCTAGGCCCCGTACTGTGACAGGTGGTACCCCAGTGCCTAGTCATTGTTGGAAATCCATTCTCTCTGCGAGCCTTATACGAGTTTTGTTTGTATTACCCACTTTTGTGGCTAGTAGCTGAAATTTAATAGATGTAACAATTTCGACTATTTTATAAGTATTTGTATATAGACCCAATTATAATATCAAAGGATTTCTATAAAAAGTGTTTTAGCTATCGTAAGGTAAAAACCCGACATGTTTATTTGTGGCGTGGTCTTACGAGATGCTTTTGTTTTCAAAAGGATTTTTAAACTTTAATAATCAATTTGTATGCATTATTATCAGCTGGTATTCCAGACTAACTCGAGTGTTATTTCATTATAATGCTCGGGTCAAACCGAGTATTATATTTTCAGGACAGGATGCTTGGAGCAGGAGAGGAGCTGGAGCCCGAGATGTATTATCTGTACCTATATATATATTCTACTGCTGTGATTGTATGTTTGTCTGACTGGTAATATTGTGTATGAGATACTCCGATGATATGATGTATAAAATAGTTATAAACTTCATTTTATGTAAAGTTATATATTTACTATTATATTTTATTCCGCTGCGACTGTGAGATTATGATATTGTTTAGCTTCTTCTTCTTCTATCTCTTCTTTTAAAACCCAAATGGTTCGTATTTCTGTGCCACTTGAGTTAACAGAGGTAGAATAGTGTGGATTCAAGGGGTACAGATTTACGGGCTGTCACAATTTAATACCGGGTTAAATTTTCAATTTATTTTAAAACAAAAGATAAATATATTCTTACAACTTATATATTTCTAATTATATTTAAAAAAATTCAAAATTTATATATTTTTCAAAAATGAATCTGTAGTAGAACTACTACAGTGGCCTTCCCCTTCGAAACTCGAGAATGAAAGTCGATGATGCGGCCGCCATCACCGAAATTATTTTCCAGTGACAGAGAGGAAAGTACAAAACTTATTTTCTCCAAAATCTTCTTTAAAACAATTCTTTCGAATTATAATAAATATTTATATCGGAAAGTACTTATAAAAAATATTGTTATATTCCAAAATTTGTTCGAAAGAAATTTCAAAACCCTGGATCTTAAGTTCTAAATTTCCAAATGCCATTTATTTTATTTTCAATCTTATTTCGATTATTATATATAATGATTTCATTGCTAACAACCAATATATTGCAGCCAAATATAATCTTTATAAAAAAAATTATTTTATATATATAGAAAAAATATTAGGTAAAATTATTTCATTCACCTATATTAAAAACAAATATTATGTCGGTCTGTCCTATTAAGTATTTAGAAATCCCTATTGACGTCATAGCGTCTCATGCATCAACCAGAATTTATAAATACAAAACGGAATAGATTAACAAAATATTAAAACTTTTTATAACACTAACAAATACGCTCTCTCGTATATATACACTCAGCGACTCCCATAGGGTATTATTACCCTATTTGTAAAGAGTCAGACCCCACAAAGCTAAGGTTTATCGCTAAACCAAAGCTCTGATACCAAATGTAACGTCCAGCCTTTTCGCACGCTTCAAATCGACACACGTGCCAATTTAGACCATACGGAAGGGCAATTTGTTATAGGGTAAATAAGAAAAACAGAGGAGAAATTAAATAAAACAGAATCTCGCAGCGGAAGGATAAAATATAATAATCAATATACAGTTCATAAAACTGTTTACAAAACAATTGATTCTTATTTATACAATAAATACCAGAGTTCACATACCAATAAATATCAATGCAGCGGAATTAAATAGTGTAGTAGAATAATAGTAGACAATAGTAATACAAATCTTCGTCATCGTCCTCCAGAGCTAAATCTACAAATCCTGAAACGCTCGGACTGACCCGAGCGAATTTGAAAAGACAAAAACACTCGAGCCATAACTAAAAGATCTTATGTGAGTTAAATTAAATAAATAAATATGAGTGTGGTAACTCAAGAGATGCTTTGGATTTACATCTCCTAAGGATTCGTTAAACTATTTACTATGTAGTATATTGCCCTATTATAATAGCGTCTATACTAAAATAAACATACTTTTAAATAGCGTTAAGGCTTTACATTTTCCACCTTAACACGTAATAGTCCCAGTAATCCATCCAATATCATAGTCCCTCCTGATTGGGAAACCACCAGAGGATACCACACGGGTTACGGGAGAAATCCAAACTCGTACAAGGCGCGATAGGGTAGGTGACACGGCACAACTAGGTAATGCCAGGGTAGATATACCAATTACGCATCCAGGCTGGTGGTAACGCGTAGCTACTACTACCGCCCACCTCGGACAAACTCCCCCTAAAATCAAAGAAATCAAAAGTGGCCATCGAAACAATCCAAAGTCAGAGTATAATATCGAAGAGGAGTATCGATCAGAGGAATGACCTCATTGTCCCGAGAATCGCTCCTGTTTTAGCCACCTTATGCCAACTCACGGGAGTTAGGTCCACGTAATTACCTCAAAGGAAACGCCGCCACCAACCTACTTCATTCTGGAATCTCCACCGCGTACACGGTTGTTAAAGTGGTTTTTGAAGTTGGCAGAGAGTATGGCAACTTCCGATCCCGGTCTCTTCAACAGCCAAACGTTATTATAACACCGCCGTCTTATCAAAATAGTTTTACTTTCAAAACCAAAATATATACCCATTTCAAAACCATATAATAAGATACCATTTTTCTTTTTAAAAACCAAATAAATTTGATATCATTTATAAACCCAAATCAGTATAATATCATCTTTGTTTCACATATATCTTTTCCAAAATCATACTGCTTTAAAATTTATAATATCTGAAACCTAAACATTTGAATTATAACTTTCAAAACATAATACTTCGAAATTCATAGCTTTAAAACCATAACTTTCAAAACTTAAATGGTTTGAATATTCAACAGTATATAAAATAAAACAGTTGAATTTAAAATTTCTTTATAAAGTAAATAATTTCCACGCCTTTACAATTTTACTTACTTTAATTTCAGTCTAAACCCATAACCTTTAGATTCACTTTCAGTTTGAATAAAAACACTTCGATTTCACTATTTTCAAACTTTGAGTATTCAATAAATTTCAAAACTAAGGTTGGGAATTTCTATTCAACAATTCATTGTCTTATTATTTAGTTTTGAAATGTTTACATAAAAGATCCATAACCATTTAAAATAAAACCCAATTTATTAACACTAAATATTTCCTTCCACTTATTTATACTAGAATTATTCACTTAATTTATCTTGAATAAAAATCCAGTTATAAATATCATACCTTTAAAATTTCCAAGATTAATAAGTTTACACCAACTTGTGGAGTTTAATTTTTAAATAAGCCCAATTTTAAATAAATTTCCAATTAAATTTCCAGTCTTAACTGATTTGAACTATTTAAAAATCTATATATATACACACACAATATCTTAAACCTGTACTTAATCATTAATATAAATTATCAAACTCCATTTTTCAACTTATTTTTTTCTATTTAATAAATTCATACATAGCTTAAATTCAACAATTTAACTATGTATATATAAAATAAGATTTTAGATAAGATCAAAATTAATATTCATTAAACTGCATCCTATCCAAACCATAGAAATCATTTCAAAAATAATTTTATATATATATATATACCGCGGTGCCTGTATTTAATTTTCTATCTTATGGTCAAGTGATACAGATATATATCATTTCAATCCGCAAATTTAAAATATAAAAAAAATGTGGTTATATATCATTTCAAACCACAATCTCGAACGAGAATGCATAATACTTTCCAGTTTATATAATATATAAGACACCATCCATTCATCCAATATCAATCATCAACCAATTTTATCTCAATCATCATCAATTTAAACAAACATCAATAAAGCATATAAAATATAATAGGTATCAACGAACAGTTTATATTCAAAATAAATAAATAAATAAATCACTGTTTAACTAGCAGTTTATATGCAAAATAAATAAATTTTGACTGTCAATTTATATGCCATAATAAAATTAATTAACAGTTAAATTAATAAATGCGATTTAACTGAAATGATAAAAAAAATATGCAAAACAGTCATAAATAAATTTCTACTCATATCTTAAATCAATTTAACAAACATAAGAAAACTTAGAAATTGTGAGTGGGTTAAAGCACTCACCTTTTGAATTTAAATTGAATTAAAATTCAATCTAAACTCAAAAATTGGACAGTCTCCAAATTTGTCCAAACCAGCGTCAACAGATTCAGAATTCTATTACGATCTTAACAAAAAAAATCGCGTGTGAAACGGAGTTCATATGAGAAAGTTACATGCATTAAATCGCTTGAAAACAAAATTAATTTAAACAAACAAATAAACATACCTAACAAAAATATAAGCCACGTCAGCAAAAGCTTTAGCACGCTACATGACCTCATTCTTCTCCAGTATGAAAGATGAAAAAAAAATCATTTTTATAAAAGAATGCTTTTGGAGTTGCAAGAATAAGAGCATTTGAATATGAGGCGTTAGGAGAAAAAAAATGTAGAAGAAGAAATAAAATGTAGGTTACTTATAATTAGGAAATGAATGTGGTGGGTGAAAAGTAAATGTCACATTTTATTATAAAAGCTTCAGGCATTTATAATAGATAAGGGAATGTATGTAAGAATGGAAAAGTTTGCAAACGAAAGTAGAATTTTGTATGCATTCAGGTTTTTATCTACACAAAATAAAATGTTTATACTTACCTTAAAAATGAGAACATTCAATTTTGTTTTCTCAAAATGATCTTTTAATTCCATTAAAACACCCTTTTGGTTTAACACAAAACGTGCGTTTCTTTTATTAAATCTATTAATTGCAATCAACGTTTCCTTTCTTTCTAATTGAAACATTTGAATTACATTAATTGCAGTTACTTACAAAGTTAGATTTTAAAACAGACAACTAAAATGGATAAAGAAATAGAACAATTGTTTATTTAAACACGTTTATAAATTTATTGTTTATACACAAGCGTAATAAATATATTATTTTCCCATTCTTGTAATCAGTCTGTAAGCTAAAACACAGTTCAAATAAACATATATTTCTTTCTTTAAAATCAATCTTTCTGTTCTTATTTTAATGAAATTAAACGTACATTCACAAATGAAACATTCATTTTATTTGATGTAAAATTTTCTTTTTATTAAATCAAACTTTCCCTATATTTTCACAAAACATATGCTGCTTTTATTTACACATATTAATTTACAATTAGTATTCTCTCTCCTATTAATTGGAAATTTTAAATTACATTAATTTCAGTTGATTAAGTTTCAAAATGGATTAAATGAATGTAATGAGAAGTATAACAATTATTTCCTATCTAATAGTTATTTAAACATATTAATACACTATTCGCTACAAACAGTAATTATATATATTTCTTACTAAATAATAGTTCTCATCTCTATAATCAATCTTTCAGTTGCCAAACATTTTTACTAAATGAATGTTTAATCTTTTACTAAACTTATTCATTCTTATTCTTTATTAACATTTATTATTGTAATCACTGTTATTAATTACATTCAAACAATGTCATTAAATACACTTGACGTATGTTATCATTTTTTTATCTTACTGTAATACATGTTATTAGTAGAAGTTAAAATTAAGATCATAAACATATCTCTTAACATATGTTAACAAAAATAAAATCATAAATTTTTATTATTCTACCACTTATATTCCTTACTACAATTAGCCTTTGGTATTCCTATCCATTAACTACACAAATAACATAGATAATATTTGTTTGTCTTTCACTACATTAATACTTCTATATACATCTTAGATTTGTATCAACGGTTATTTTTTTTAAATGTGAATCTTGTCAATTAGGCGTATTAATTAAGTTTTTAAACTCAATTAACAAAGTTTCGTAAGTCCAGTCCCTTTTTACCAAATTTGACAATCCCTAACTATTCATACTACATTCTCTATAAATGTAATATTTAATAGATTTTATTTCAAATTAACGTACAATTTAATTTCCCTTAATTGAGATCTGATTCCCAAATTTTTATTTAATATACTAAATGAATAAATAACCTAAATAAAGGGTCACCTACTCACTTTCTTTCATTTATAAGTTTACTACTTGCCCACCCAGGTATAAATCCCATATATAACACTAATTAATTTCTAATAACACTGCATTATCCAATTATCATAAATTTGTTCAATATATACTCCTTTTTACTTATAAATAGTTATGTTCTCTGTAAATTCTCATTTACTCTTCCGTTACTAAAATTAAAAATCATAAATTAAAAATCATTACTAAAATTAAAAATCATTAAGTAACGTTTCCTCCATAACAGTATTAAAATTACTTAACATTCAAGAGGACTTTATTTCAAATAAATTGATTGACCAATAAATTAGGTAATATATAATAATTGTTATTATACCCTTAAGATTTACGCTTGTTCTCTTCTATTTGGTTTATGGCCTAAGATAATATAACCAATCTAACTCCATAAATAAACTTCTTTTATTACCCAAATTATACATAAATTTATTACCTTTTACATCCCACTATAAATCAGTGTAACAATTAATACCACCCATATTATCATTCCTTACACAATACTGATCTTATTTAATTACTATTAACTATCTATTTTGTACAATAACTAAATGTTTACATTTGTTACTTATATTAAGTAAACCAAACGTATCATGCTTAAATAAAATGAATTGGAGTTTCATTTAGATTGTTGACAATTGACTTGTAATAGCATTGTTTCAGTCTAAATTTAGTTAAAATTCCATCATAAAATTGCAATATTTATTTCTTTCAATATTAACTCATAAAATATTATTAAAATAACAAAATTTTAACATCGAAAATTTATGGGTCGTTACAAGGGTCATCCTTGATTGCATACACCTTTGCTACTTGAGCATGCTTCATTGTCGGGCATTCTTTAACTATGTGTCCTGGCTTATGACAATAATAGCATTCCCTGGTTCCCTGACTTATCATCATAGGTTGATCCCTCTTTCCTTGCTTCTTAGGCTTTCTGCAACTACTCGAATAATGGCCTTTCTCCAAACAATTGAAACAAGTAACATCCATCGCCTTGTTCTCCCGATTATTCTTCTTTTCTTTGCCTTGCCTTGCCATAGTTTCTTCCCTCCAAATTTCATTTTCTTCCAATTCGGATTGCTTCCGCTTCCTTTCTCCTCTGGAACTTCTTTTTTATCCAAGATAGCATATCTATATCCCATGTCTATCAAGTCAGCAAAAGATTCCTTCATATGGCTTGTTATTCTTTCATGGAACTTCTTGTTTATCCCTCGAATAAATCTCTCATTCTTCTTCAGAGGGGTATTCACCAACTCAGGACCAAAACGAGATAACTCATTAAACTTGTTCAAATATTCTTCAAAAGATAAACTCTCTTGCTTCAAGTCAGTAAACTCCTGGTACATCCTGGAGATTCCAACAGAAGACATATAACGCTGCTCAAACACTTCCTTGAATTGTCCTAAGTAAACTCATCCTCTGGCTCAGCCAATGTAAAAGTCTCCCAACATGCTAAAGCTTCTTCCTGGAGCTGCTAAGAAGCTATCAACCTCATCTGATCATCTTCCAACTTCAATCCTTTGAAAATTCTTTCGCAAGATCGAATCCAGGCTTGTGCTTCTATAATTGTTTCCTTGCCTGTGAATGGCTTTCCCCCAAGTCTTGAGAAACTTCGATATAAATCTGTGAGATTCGGTGAGGTTGGATAGGAATAGCTGCTCTTTCCGTTACTGTTGTTGTAGGGTCTTGACCATTTGTAGTGGTACTTCACTGTCCCTTACCTCGACCTCTTCTTGCACTCATTCTCACTACCTGTAAATAGTAAGAAAACTTGATTTAGGCATACTAATGAGATATCTTAGGGAATATACTCATTCTAGGGTATTTCTAACCTTATTTAGTGAGTCACTTATTGTGTTATACTCCAAAGCTAAAGTTCTTACTCAACCTGTAGGTCTGATACCAAATTGTAACGACCTAGAATCCAGCGTTCGAAAATCGACATCCAATACCTCACTCGTATTCGAATGCCGGATTCAACGTCGGAGTCCAATTCGCTGGAGCTTATAACAACATTAAGTGATAACAACACAGTGGAAACAGAATGAATTTTCATTGATAAATAACACTGATACGACATGGATATAACATTGATATAACATCTGAACAACAACATCAGAGCATAACGAATATAATACAACAACAGAACAATAACACCATAGCGGAAAAACAACAGGGTCTTTAAAAGAATCCAACGTACTTCGACTTCGATAAGGTCTTCCAAAACTCCAAAGACTTTCAGATCCAAAAGTCTTCAAAACCAAAGATTTCAAAGATTTCCGTATCTACGATCCAAGCTAGCTCCTAAACATGGATAACCTGACTCTAGGCTGCTCATGTGGAAAATTATGGGCACCCAAAGTTTAGAAGGGGAATAACAAACTTCGGGTCAGTCATGAGACTGGTATGAGTAAACAAAAACAGTTGTTTGAACAAAAACAAGAAATAAAAAAATTCGTTCATGCTTTTCGAAAAATGAAACTACCATAAGGTCTCCCACCACACACACAATGCAATAGCACACTTGAGGAAGGTTTCTCCTTATGATAGTCAAACATGCTTGATATGCAAAAATCCTTGATATTATTATCAGTGCATAGTATAGAAAACATTTCAAATGTATAATATTAATCTGAGCCAGCATACTACCATTATAGTATACATACTATAGCTACCATATTAAATGGTAGGTTATACAACTAAAACTGTACAGGGCTCGTATTGAGTGATTGGATTTCCAACAAATGGCCAGGCTAAGGAACTTCCTTTTCGAATGGGTACGCCACTAGAGGGACGCTCCGAGAACCTAATCGGATCTTTGCCAACACTAGGCCGGGTTACCTCTATAACTATGTAACTAATTGTCATGAGTATGTCATCCCCCAATCGTAACCGACCTTTATCCGTGGCCCCAATAACAACCAACAACCATATAAATTAAATATCTGGACTCCATACCAGAATGCCACTTTTTATCCAGAAGGAAATGCGCATACCCTGAGGGGCGCGACCCCCATAACCTTACCACATCCTTCCTATTTCGACCATTTTCGGGGTGTGAGGTTCGATGGAGTCTCGTTCCACAAAGCTACGCTTTTCACAAAAGCCATGCTTCGATCAACCAATAATCAACATTTAGCATGTCACACTATCAAATTGGGAATATATCACTAGTAACCATCAACTACATAATCTTTGAGCTCGTACATCTCAAAGAAGGATGTTTAGCTAAGAAAATAAATTCTCCACAACCAAATAGAAATGTATTTGATAGAAATCAGCATTACATCTCAAAGTGTAATGTCAGACATACATCATACAAGTCCATCCTGGGTTTGAATGGAACCGAAGGCATTTCGTCCAATAAAGGAAGAAGTCCTTGCAAATCCGTATATCCAAAATCCTGACCGGACTCCCTATCACATATGGAGATCTCTATACCAGAGCAAATCGGTGCAGAGACAATCGACAGGTAATCCTTTTGTTCTCGAAAATTCCCGGTCTTCAATCACCATCTTCAAATGCACTCCCATTTCATCGTATCATTATTCAGAATGGGTTTTATGACTTGATGTCCTCTCCCGGCTTAACCGAATAAGAAGTGATTATTTTAAAAACACATGGATATATAAGTCACAACAAATTTCCATTTATAATCTTTTAAACAAAAGATTCACCATTAAGATTTGATGTGGTTTTAGGATAACCATTTGAAATCCGACCCCCGGTCGCATCGAAATTCAAACGCCGTTTAAAGGCTAACAATTTTACTTTAATTTAGAAGTTTACAATCACACTGCAATATATCATAGATGTCACAGCTCAAAACAAAGCAATTCAAATCACAAAGTATCACAATCACATATCAAAGATATCAACCAATCCAAGGCACTTGATATAATCCAATCTTTCATAAGCAAGATTAATTAGTTGTTCAATTCCCAATTAATTCAATTTAATTTCCAAATAAATTAAATTAATTATTTTAATTACTTTTAAATCCTGATTAATTATAATTAAGTAATTAAAATCATTTTAATTAAATATAATTAATTATTCACATAATTACTTTCATTAATTATCCTTAATTAATGATTAATCATCCTTAATTATTAATTAATTAAACTTTAATCATTAATTAATTATCCCTTAATTATTAATTAATTAACCTTAATCACTTTCATTAATCAATTATTCCTTAATTAATTACATTAATTAATTAACCCTTAATTATAAATTAATTAATCCTTAATTATAAATTAATTAACCTTTAATTAATAATTGATTAGCCTTTGATTAGTCATCCTTTAATTATTAATTAATTGTCTTTTATTAATTTAAAGATAAATCATTTATCTTAATTAATTATTTAATTATCATTAAAACCTTTATCTAATAAAACTTTGTAACAAATCATCAATAACAAATAAATTAGCTTGCAACACTTAAGTTAATTGATAATTGAAAACATTTCATTTCCTTAATTAACTATTTAATTTCAATATTAAATTTATTTAAAATAAACTTTAAAATAAAGGTTATATATATATATATATATTAAAACCCTTTAAACTTAATTAATTTAAAATAATTTATTTAGAAACTTTAACTAATCCAAACTTAACTAAAATAATCATTTTATAAAAGAATTAATTAAGAATTTGATTTAAATTTGATCTGTTTAAAGTTTGAAAACTGGAACTTCTTATACCCGTGACAATCCTGAGATCACCCCCGAGCCAAATACAAATGCCTTCGAGTCCAACTCGAGCCACCCTATTTTATTGTTTTTGTTTTTAAGTTTAAAACCCGATACTTGCTCGCAAACACCCATACCAAATCTCAAGCTACAACTTGATTTCTCGAGATCGACTTCGAGGCAACAACCTGTCTTCCAAAACTCAAGCTACTGACACAAACTTGACACCATCCACATGCACAGTGATCTGGCCACCTCCGACCAATGATCCGACCCTCCACTCATCGGCAACGACCCTCACAAGCCTCACGAACACCCAGAATATCGAATTGATGACGAATTTGAGATCGAACTATATGGGCTCAACTGGAAATTAAACTGGATCCTCCAAATCCTCCTCGGACACAGCCGCAGGCCATCTGAAGCCAAGCCACTCCGACCAAAGCTTTGCCATTCAACTACACTTCGATTCCCACACACCCGATCGAGTCCGATGCATTGGCGATGGCGAATTTCCTTCTGAAACTTCATCAACCACAATTGGGTTTAAAACCCTAAATTATAGTCCTACCGCCATGACCATTTTTCTGATGATCCTCGACTACCAAGCATGCTCCAACTTCGATCACAAGATCCATCTCTTCCTGGATCGCCAGAATTCGATGAAACATACGATTCCATTAATCCACGCATTCCTCACTCAAAACACAATTAAAAATATTGATTCCAATTTTTAAAATCAATGTTTTCAAAAATGTTTTAGGTTATATAAGTAAATTAAATAATTAAGGGAATCGAATTTTTATCATGAATTGAGTTTGTTGTATTTTCTTCTTCCAGGTCAAAATTGTCTTCAAATTTCACTTACAAATATTTTTAGAACCTAGATGTTGATTGCAAAAACATGTTTTGTTTAAATTTTAAAGCTTAAAAGAAATCAGAGGGAGAGATTTTGGTTTTTGAATCAGGTTTTGAAACTTGTAAACCTGGAACAGAGGAAATGTTCATATGTACAGACATGCATAAGCATATATATACATATTTGTATATATATACAAACATAGTTTCACTCAAGCCTCATCTTTACGTCAAACATTAATCACTGAATCAAGTTTATAGATAAGATCAAAAGAGGTTTACTAAGCTGTAACTTGAAAATAGAGAAGAGCCTGGAGTAATTGAATTTGAAACTGGAAAATACTTTGATTTGTGACCTGCTTGGATTTTGATCTTTAAACAGATTGTTGTTCTTGATTTGAATCTACACTTGATGTTGAATTAGCTTGCTTTAGGTTGAGATGATCTGATCTTAGTTGCTTTGTTTATTTGATTGCTTTGATTCAGGATTGAGTTTGTTTTCTATTTTAAGCTTACAGGCTTGAACTTTTTGATTTTCTTAGGTTTTTGTTTTGATAAATAAAAGAAAAATGAGAAAGAAAAAGTAGAGATATATTTGTAGCCTGATCTTATCATTTTTAAAAATAAAAGAAAACAAAAAATTGACACTTTTTAACACATATGTTAAAATCTTAACACTTGTTATTTTCCATGTTTAAAACACTTACATTTGTTAAACTATGTGTTAATATATTTACATTTGTCATTTATATGATAATTATGTCTTTTATATAATTTATGTGTCACATTATATTTATTATATATATATATATGTTTTATATAAAATTTTATATAGTTTTAGAGAATATAATCTAAAACTAAATCATACACTAATAAAAATTATATATATTATTTTTAAATTTCATTCATTTTCAAAATATTAATTTTTGAATTTCAAATTCAAATACAAATTACAATCTATTCATATATATATATACACACATATAATCAAACATTTATCAGATTTGTTTTGAAAAATTCAAATTAATTCACAATTAAATCCCAAAATTTATATTAATTATTAAATTAAATTTGGCTTAAAAATGGGATCGTTAAAATTTGTATTCACCTTGTTATAACTTCTTTATATCTGACTTGTGATGGTTATATTATTCTTCAATTTGCGATGGCTTATATCCCCAACTTGCAATAACTTATATCATCAAGTTGCGATGGCTTATGGCATCAAATTATAACGACTTATATCATCAACTTGCGATGATTCTACTTCCCTACATGTGATGACTTATTATTAATGTTCGATAGTCTTCATTCCTTAATGTATGATAGCTTCAAAGTGCATTAGCTTTCAAAGAGCAACATTTCCTCATGTTGACCATTTTGAAAATTTCGGATGTGAAAAGAATGCTGGAATAATTTTTATTTTACTTTTATGGGTTGTGATCATCGAATCCTATCTGTTCCGCCAACGCTTTCAACCATGTACACTCTTAGAATAAAGGAAGATGGAAATGAAGAAGCAATTGGAATGGAAAAATTCTTAGGAAAAAACATGGCGAATGGATATTTGAACTAAATTTGTCAAAAGAAGGAGATGAGATGCTTTCTAATGAAGATGACGATGAAGTTAGAGTTAGTGATGATGTTAACGAAGATAGTGTAGATGATAATGAAAATAGTTAACATGATAATGAAGTTAGTGGAGATGTTAGAGAGATTGAAAGTAATAATGATTATGCTAATATAAAAGAAAAACATGAAGAAAAAGGATTTATATTGTAACGATCCACCTTTTTAGACAGTTTCAATCGACGATAAACCACACACGTCAGACTCGAACTATTCAAAAGTACAGATTGTTATGGGGTAAATAAGAAAACGTAGAGAAATAAAAAAACAAACACAGAATTCACAACTGAATGACAAAATATAATAATCGAATAAACAGTTCATGAAGCTTTTTTACAAATAACTTTTGATTACAGTTTTACAACATAGAATTAGAGTACCTACAACAGTAATAAATAAATAATGCAGCAGAACAACATGATGCAGTGGAAATAAGTATAATAAGTAATGATAGTACTAAATCTTCGTCTTCGTCCTCCAAAAGCAATCTTCGATATACTGGAAAGCTTAGACAGACCCGAGCGAATTGAAATGACAAAACACTCGAGTCAGAACTAAAAGATCTTATGTAAGTTAAATCAACAATAATTAAATATGAGTGTAACGACGGCAGAGATGTTTACGGGTTTTGACATCTCCTATATAGTGTCTATCGTGATTGCATTAACTTAAGAGATATTTGAGATTTTCATCTCCTAAGGATCTGTTAAACTATCTACATAATAGCACAACACGCTAGTATAATAGTGTCTACAGTAAAGTATTAAAATAACGTTAAGGCGTTACCCATATCCCCATACAAATTTTGTATATTCCCATAGTCTATACAGTACCGTACGCTCCTCCGTAAACTGGAGGGTTACCCAAAGGGCACTCCATAGCTATGGTGCAAATCAAACTCATAGATGGCGCGATTGGGCATGTGAACGCCGCACTAGAGGCAATTCAAGGGTAGGATTCTACATTTTACGGAGCTGGACTGGTGGTAATTCATAGCAGCTACTACCGCATACCTCAAAACACACTCCCATAATCAAAATCAAGGAGTGGCCACCAAATCATCACGAAGTCATAATATGGTATCGAAGAAGCATGTCCGATCGGAGGAATGACCTCACTTGGCCTGGCATGGGTCCTGTTTTAGTCACATCTAAGGTGACTCACGGGAGTCAAGGCTACGTAAATACCTCATATGGAATCGTTCGTCAAACCATCCTACTTCATTCTAGAATCTCCACCGCATACATAGTTGTTAAAGTGGTTTTCTGTATTGGCAGAGAGTATGATAATATCTGATCCAAGTCCCATTAACAACCAAACGCTTATTTCACACCAGATGGTTCTTTTACATTTTCAAGACCTTTTCATAATTGACATAAAAATATCATATTCAATTCAATCCATATCACTTTCGAAACCATATTTACTTTCGAAATCATATTCACTTTCGAAATCATATCGATAAGATAAGTTAATTAAATCCTCATTTCAAAATCATCATATTTACTCAAATACGTCATTTCAATAGCAAATATCATTTCAATTCCCAACTTATGTTATAACATTATTTAACCATATTCGCTTTAAAATCAAGGATTTAAATATAAACACTTCCTCTTTACACAATCTGGAATTTAGAAATACTTTAGATAGTTATAAATAGTTTAACGTAGCCAAAATCTATTAATTCCAAACTCACTTCTTTATTTATGATTCAACATCTTATTTTAAACTAAAAATATCCATTTCATTCTTTATTCAAAATTCTTCCTTTATTTCTCCCAAACCATTTAAAATCCAAATTTTTAAATAAATTCTTCAACTCTTAAACAATACTACTTAAGTTCTCAAAATCCATTTATTTCCTTATAATTTTTTTCCCTAAACTTGGAATTTATTCAATAGGATTTCAAAAATCAACCTTTATCCTTTCTAAATTCCTTCTTTTAATTTATCCAAATATTTAAAATTATTTTACTTAAAATTCTCTACTTTAATTTCCTTCCAAAATCCAATTTTTATATTTCTGGTATCCTAAGATACCAAAAATATATTCGGCCAATCCATAGCCTTCAATAATTTCAATTACCAGTATAATCAATCATAGATTATCAATAAATCATATCATAGCATATGAAATAAATTCAAACATTTGATGAATCCAATTGGATCCCTCCAACCTGTTTCTTGCATCCACGGATGTTAGCACAATATAAAATACCAATTCTACTTCATGGTGGAATATCGCGGTGTATGGGGTCATTCGCAATTATGCGGGGTGCACAGGGGCTCATCCGCTATATAATGCGATAAATCAATCACTCCAATATATACACACACACACTACTATGTGTAATATCACCCAACAGATAAATCATTAAATTCATCTAAGCACATCCAATAATTTAAATTTATTCATTTAAATTAACTAGGCAAACCAATTGAGTGAGAAGATCTCACCTTTGCTTTTGTTCTACAATCCATTTCCCTTCAAGCTTCTTTTCACGATTTTTAAATAGGAAAGACACGAACCCAACTTCAATTCGAACCTAAGAAGCCTGCACTGCAACCATCACACGACAATTCACACCACCATGAACCCTTCGCCATAACGTCGGCCTCGTTCTTCCCAGTCAACCCTGACCTGTCGCAGCCTGACGAACTGCCCCATTCGCATGCGTGCCCAGATCGACTCGAACCCAAAACAACGCGACTCAAACCCTACCTACCTCGGCCCACCTTCAAGACATGCCTACTGCGCCCATGCGAGCCTCCCTCACCATCGCGTGCTCACCCATCGAAGCCTAACGAAAAATTTACCACTCTTGAAATCATGCCGCACGATTTCGTGGAGCCACCTACCTTGCATGCGAACGCAACCTGCCCTCGTCAAGCACGAATTTTAATTTTCGATTTTAAAGTGGACTACCATTATTTTATATAACTGAATTTGATTTTTGGAAGAGAACAGAGGCGGCCATTTTTTTTGAAATGAAGCCGAGAGTTTTGTTTGTTCATTCGTATATTTTTTTCGTGAATGTATTCTGGAAGAAGAAGGGAATTCAATTGTTTTCAACCGGCTCGACTATGATTAAAGAAGAAGTAGACGCGTGTCATTAGAGGGAACACGTGCCAAAAATTTCAATACGTGTTATGCAGGGTCTTGAAACAATATTTTAGTACAACAATACTATTTATATTTAAATTTAAATTCAACTTTAAATCGTCTCGATTAACTCAAAATCTCGATCTCCTATCTAGGCGTGCCGCCAGGCGTTCATAATGTTAAAGCCCTATTTTGAATGCAATGGAAAAGGTTTTGAGTCCTAATTCGATTGTATGGAGAAGACAGCTTTTTGAACCATGTTATTATATAAAATTTTCGATATAAATTTCAGCGTGTTTATATATCGTAGGATCACACGACAACTTCAAACACTACGAAAATTGAAATATGATAATATACACTATTACAGATCTACTGGAACTTGTTTCATCGAAATTCAAGATTATGCCTCGGAAAGGCTATTTTTTAAATATCGTTTTAAACGGTATAAATTCAAAACTGAAAAAATCACTTTCAAATTCAATTTTTAAAAGTCTATTACCTTCAGTATTATAAATATGAATTTTCTAAGCCTTTAAAATATTTTTAACAAGCCCGGAACATCCAGATCCAATAATTTTCCCAATTTTCCCAATTTCCAATTATTAATTTACTAATTTAATTGCCGAATAAATAGAGATGTTTGAAATTGAAGTTAAACTAATTTTCAAATATTTAAAATCAATTAAATATTTTAATTTCAAACATCCAAAAATTCCAGGTCGTCACAGTAAGCTAATTAATTGAAGTGGATTAAAGAAGTTAGCAAATGGAATTTAAATAAGTTAGAGAACTTATAGAAGTTTAAAAAAATTGGATTGGATCGGAATGAAATTAAATTAAGTTAAATAAAAAGTAAACTTGAGGAAACGAAGCTAAATGAAATGGTTATTGAAATAAAATTTATTAGTTGGAAATATATCAGTGAATGAACAAACTAATTTAAAACTAAAAGTAAATGGAAGTGAAACCGAGTATCTGGATGATATTTAAATTGAGTCATGTCTAAATAAGCTGAAACTGAAAATTTAGTTGAGCTGGGCTAAATAAATCTAAAAGCTGAGAATGAGATTTGATTGAAAATGAGATAAACAGTGGATTAGATATAAGAGTTCGATATCTAATTTGACTGGAAATAAAACATAGTGGATGAACTAATTGACTTAAACTGGTACAAATGAAGTGGAATTAAATAGTGGATGAGATCTAACTTGAGTCAAGTTGAATAAAATAAAATCTGGAAGTAAAGTTATTGAGATACGAAATTAATTAGTAAATTGAGGGTAAATTGAGATTCAAATAGAAATGGAAATATAAATTGAAAAAAAGAGATATAAAACATAGTGATGAAGTGAAAATAAATATAAGATGTGTTTAAAATGTTTATATTGAACTTAAAAAAATGGATGGTGAAACTCTTAAGTAAATTTGGAATTGAGAAATATATTAAGTTGATACTTAATGAAGATCAAGTAAAATTGTGTAAAGGATGATAGTGAATAAGTGAAGGGAAATTTGAGTAAATGTAAATAACAGAAAGTTGATATAGCTAATACCAATTGAGATAAAATGCATTGGATGTATGTATATTATTTATGCGCATAACGATTTAATCCGTATGCGAGCATAGAATTTCGAGATAGTTATATCGATCCGAGTTAGGATTTTCACTCGATTTTCAACAGTGACCCCTGGATGTGGATTTTGATTGATTCTGGAAATTCTCTATCAAGTTATGGCTATGCAAGGAGAATGATGGTTTCTGATCAAGAAATCAGATCCGAGTCCGCACTAGGAAGTCGGTGGGCAATACTTGCTCGGAAGTGAAATTGTGTAATCGAGTGAGCAATCAAATTTGATATTGCGTATGGATGATATGTGTACATCGTACGACTTATGTGAAGCAAGTTTTGAAATTGTGTCAAAGAGAATGAATAAAATGATTTTGGATTCTGCGATTGGATATTATTGCTAAGTAATATATGCAGGTGTTTTGAAAGGAAAGAAAATTGGTGTCTTTGATTTCAAAAGATAAATATGAATTGCCCAACCAAAAGGTATGTATTTAATTTTCATATGAAATTTGATGATTTTTTTGTTTAGCCACTTGACCTTTTGTTTTTTTTGAAATCTGGGGGCTCGTAGAGGCATTTCGTAGTTGTACTGATCTAGCCGTGCAAAAGAGACGTTGACGAAATTTTTCAAAAATTCAGAGAGTTAGAAAAAATTTTGAGAAAATTTTGATAATTTAAAACTTGATTTTAAGTTATAATTTGAAATGATTGAGTTAATAATGTTGGTTGTGATCTATGGTTGAGTTTGGAAGTTAGTAAAATTGATAGTGTGTTTTTAATAAAAAGATTGTTTTGGGGAATTGTTTGAAACTATTTGGTTGGGGAAAATAGTAAACGGGTTGGAGCATTCTTCTTAACTAGCAATTTCAGGGACGAAATTCTTTTAAGGGGGAAGGAATGTGACGACTCATAATTTTGGACATTTGGAATTGGAATATTTAATTGATTTTAAATATTTAAAAGTTAATTTTAATTTGAATTTCAAATATAACAAATTATTGGATAATTAATTATTGAATTTAATGATTGGAAATTGGGTAAATTGCTGAATCGCAAATTCTGGGCTGGTTAAAAATAATTTAAAGGCTTATGAAATTTATATTGATAATACTGAAGGTAATAGAATTTTTGAAATTTAATTTAAAGGTGATTTGTTTAGTTTTAGAAATTCTCGTTTAAATTGATAATTAAAATAGCCTTTCGGGGCATAGTCTCGGATTTCGATGAAACCAGTTCCATTGGATCCACAATAATATATTATTATTAGATTTCAAATTTTGTAGCGTTCGGAGTTATCGTGGGATCGTACGATAGGTAAATGCGCTGAAATTTATATCGAACATTCAATATAATAACTAGGTCCAAAAAGCTATCTTCTTCATACGATCGAATTAGGAAACGAACTTTTTTCCATTATGTTCGAAATAGGGGTATAACATTATAAATGCTTAGCGGCACACCTTGATTGGATGTCAAAAATTTAAGTTGTGATATCGAGACGATTTGAATTAAAAATATAATATATAAAGGGTTGACTGGTCAAAACTTATCATCAGCCATTTCCTTTTTCCCCTTTCTTTTCTATCACCGTAGAAGAATAATGTTTTCATGCAAGACAAATTAAACACGTTTCTTCCCTTATAGAACACGCATTGTCTCAAAAACAAACAACCAAACACGTTTAACAAAAGGATTTTTTTTAAAAGCCGAACTTAGAAAAAAATGCCGAGTTATCTTTCCCTTTCTTCCTTTATGTATACGAAATCGAGAAACCAAATCTGAGCAAATTCAAAAAAAAGAGAAAAGAAAATGAGGAAACAAACGAATCGGGTCAAAATTTAATCGCGAGTTCATCCTTGCCAAAATCTTTCGAATTCAAACATCATCGCGAGTGAATCGCGATTGGCGTTCAGTGTCATCGGCGTGGCATGGGTCGGTGGCATCAAGGCCGATGCCGAAGAAGGGCTTGAGTTGAGTACGACGCTGCTACGACGTTCGGCTACTCTGGTAGTGGCACCATTTTGGGGGAAAGGGCGATTGCATGGTCGAGACAAGGAGTCTCTGGTGGTTGGGCAACATGGCCAGGCAGTGGATGGCGATTGTGGATCATGTTCGTTCGTCGTTCGGCAGTCTTCAGCTAGGGTTTCGATAGAGAGAGGCAGTGAAGGTATTTTTAGTTTATTTTATTAAATTATCTGTGTATAAATAGATAAGGGTTAAAAAAATATAGTAGGAATTTAAAATGTTGAAGAGTTTTTAAATATATATAGATTATTGTTTTAATATATATATATAGTTTCAAGAAGACAAATTTACTTATGCACATATTAAACCTACTAATTGATTTTTAGAAAAATGTATTATGGTGGTCTACTCATTTTATTAACTTATTAAATTATTTTAGTTACTAAAAATTATTTACGATAGGAAATTAGTTTTAAATTAAAATTATTAGTTCAAATAAAATTAATATACAATTATGAATTATTCGATGATTAAAATATTAATAAACCATATAATTTTTGTTACAAGGTCTAAAAATCGTGAAGAAAACAAGTCGAGATGGAAATGGGTTGCAAACAAAAATAAAGGTGAGTTAATCTCACTCAACTTGGATTTCTGATTAATTTAAATAGTTTAAATTTAAATTATTGGTTGATTGCTTGAATTGATGATTTATTATCAGTCTCGATGTGATATTATATATAGTAGTATATATATAATGAAGTGATTGATATTCCCGCATTATATAGCGGACGAGACCCTACGCGTCCCGCATAATAGCGGATGACCCTTTTATACCGCGATATCTCCCTCGAGGTGGGTTTGGTATTTTTATATTGTGCTATCATCTATGAATGCAGGGAAACATTTTGGAGGGATCCAACTAGATTTCTCAAAAATGTTGAATTTATTTCATATTCTATGATATGATTTATTTGATAATCAATGATAGATTATATTGGTAATTGAACCATTGAATGCTATGGTTAGGCTGAATGTATTTTGGTATTTTAAATATCAAAAATATGAAAGTGGGATTTTCGAAGGAAAATAAAATAGGAGATTTTAAGTAAAATAATTGTGGTGAAATTGGATAAATTAAAGGAATGGCTTTGGAAAGAAATAAAAATTGGATTTTAAAATCCTATTTAATAAATTTCGGAATGTGGGAAAAGTAGAGTTTGTGAATAAATATGAATTAAAGGATTTTAAAAATATGAACTTAAGCAAAATTGATTTGTAGTACAAAGAATCATTTTAGAATTCAAAGATTTAAATGCTTTGGGAGAAATAAAGGGTGAAATATGAAATAAAGTATAAAATTGGCATTTTAATTTTAAATAAGATTTTGAATCATAAATAAATAAGTGAATCTGGGATTAATGGGTTTTGGAATAGATTTGGGTTGGTAAAGGAATTTATTTCAAATGGAGTTAATATTGAAAGTGATTTGACAATCGACTAAGTGTTGAAACTGTGATTAAAAGAAGGACGGGGACTATGGAATTATAAATTGGGTTTATAAATACAGTGAATATCAGTGGATATTTGAGATTTTAAATTCATGGTGGGAATTTACAAGGAGATGGTAATGTGTTTTAAAAATAAAAAGTAGTTTATTTTAAAGTGTGAAAAGAAATTTTATAGGATTGGGACATAAATTAAATTGAGATAAATCGAGCAAGATTTATAAAGGATTAGATATGCTATATTGAAATGGAAAGTGTTATTCATAAAAAGCCAAGTATGTTTTCAAAGCAGATTTTAAGCATAAATTAGAAGTTTTAAAGTTGGTTTTACAAAGAATGTTTTTGGAGAAATTTATTTTTCTTAAATTGTTTTAAAAACTTTAAAGCAAATATTTATTAAGTTAGTTATAGTGGTAATTATTTAAAGGTTAAATTGGGGTTATGATTTACAAGATAATTATTAATATTTATATTTTATAAAGTAGCTTTATTTTAAAAAGAATAGTTTGGCTAAAGTTTTTATTTGAAAAATTAGTATAGAATTTCCTAACTTTTATTTTGATTAAAGTCTTTTAAGTAGTTTTATTTTAAAATGTTTTAAGTATATATTTTTGGATAAAGTGATTTTATTTGTTTAAAAATCTAATTCAATCAGATTTGGCGTTTTCTGTTGTAATAAACAGATGATTGGAATTTGTTCCGTAAGAATAAAAAGAGATTTGTAACTATTTTCAAAGTGTTGAAACGTGAATATAATATCTTGGGAGAATATTTTTGTGATAAATAATTTGGAAAAAATTATTTAAATATGATAGTTTGCTTGTGGATGTTATATGATAGTTAAGTAACCGACTATCAATAGTGGCCAATACGCTGATCGTTTCGAAGAGACTGGGATCGGGTTTAATTATCCGAAAACCACTTCGATCCAGTTTGAACGTTTGTGAACGAATACCGTGAAGATGATGAAGACGGTGATTCGGCTTGTCTAGACCCAGGGCAACTTGTGTGGATGAATGCTATCAGAATATCGTCAGGAGGACAGTGAGTATTCTAAGTGAATGTGTGCTAAAAAGGTAACGCATTGCCTCGAGCCTCATCAACCGGGAATGTCTAAAACAGGGGAGGTGCAGCAATGTTAAGTGGCTAGCAACCAATTAGGGTAAGGTCATCTCTGTCTAGATGTCCTTTTTTATTCAGTTGTGTGGGCGGTTGTTGATCCCAAACACGGGGCGATCTTATTCGTTTAACAATTGTGTGCACTTTTTAATTGAATTCTCTCTCCTAGTATTTTCATTCTCTTTCAAAATCAGAATTTCATTTTCAAGTGATTTTATATTAATTTTTGATTTTTTAATTTCTTCTTCGAATATTGGACACTTATCACACTTAGGGATCCTACTTTGATAGGTTTTAACTAATTGGTCAAGTTGTTTATTTAAATCTATCAAAGTATCTTTTTGTGATTCAAGTTTGGCATACTTCTCCCTAAGTCGTTCAAAACAGCCATTCACTTCATGGAAATATATAAGTAATTCTGAATGAGAAAGTTTTGATACCTCACTTGGCACGTCATCATCACTGTCGGTTATTTCACCATGAAGACACATGTCTACTTTCTCACTTTCACTGTTAGTGCTTTGATTATCTTCATCACTTGTATTCCACGTGGCTGCAAAACTTCTCCTTTTTGGTTTCTTTTCAAAGTCGCGTCGATTTTGAGGACAATTGGGCTTGATGTATCCGGGTTGGTTGCACTTATGACAGATGATCTTCGGTTCTTCTGCATTGTCTAATATTTTATTTATTCCGCTTTTCAATTTTCGATTTCGAGCTGGACTTCCGTATTTGTAATTCCACCTTTTGACTTTTTTTATTATCAGCTCCAATTCTGCTACTCCGTCATCATCATCATCACCATCATTTTCTATTGTTCCTTTAAGAGCTATTGATTTCTTTCGAGTATCGCATCCTTCATGCTCTTCCTTGAATTTCATTTCTAGCTCATAAGTGGTGAGATTTCCGATGAGTTCTTCGACTTTCATTAGTTCCAAATCTTTTGATTCTCGAATGGCAGTCACTTTGGCTTCAAAACTTCGTGGAAGGACTCTGAGGATTTTTCGGACTATCTCCAACTCTGTGTATGATTTTCCAAGAGCTTTTGATTTGTATACGATATTGGAAAGTCGTCCGTGCATCTCTTTAACATTTTATTCCTTTTCCATTGTGAAATTCTCGCATTCGCTGCTTAGCATGGCAAGGTGAGATTCTTTGACTTGAGATGTTCTTCGTGAGTCACTTCTAGTGTGTGCCATATTTCCTACGCAGTTAGACAATGTGAGACACGATTAAATTCAAATTGATCCAATGAACATATAATAGAATTCATAGCACTAGCATTAGTATTTTGTAATTTATTTTCTAGTTCTGTCCATTGATCCATCGGTTTATCTATTTCCTGATTATCTACAATTATAGTTGGTGCTCTATAACCTGTCTCAACAATGTTCCAAGCATCAATGGTTTTGCAGAAAAATTTTCATTCTATTTTTCCAGTAGGCGTATTCACCATTGAACATTGGTGGTCTAACTATGCACTGACCCTCAGCAAAAGCATTATTAAAAGAAGCCATTTTAAAAATTCAACTTTTTAACACAAAAATTGATTTTTGAAAAAATCAAATTTTTAAAACCAAAAACCAACTTCCATTCCTAGCTTTGGTACCACTTGTAGGATCGATTTCACCCTAGAGGGGGAGTGAATAGGGTGATAGCATTAATAATGAAAATTTATTGGAAGCTTTTAAAATAATTTCAACACAGATCACAGAATAGTAACAGCATAGATAAAAGCAGAATAGTAAAGGCAGAAATAGAACGACACAGAATTTACCCAGCTTCGGCAAAACCCTGCCTACGTGCTGCCCCTAAGGTTTCTAGTAGAAATTAAGTAGTCACACGCTTACACATGTAAATTTGCGACACCCGCTACTGACTAACCTAACTCTACGCTCAAAACCCTGCCACAACTTAGCCACTGAATTGCGAATTCTCAAACTACGCCACGTAGTTTGTCCCCTAGCCACACGATTAGAAATTACAACGGGACAAAATTGAAATACAAATTTAAAACCAATTTAAAGTCAAAAAGAACCCTAATTAAAAGTTGAAAGAACCTTATAATAAACAAAGGAAAAAACAACCCCTTTTCTCCTTTTATAATTTTGCGGCCCGTTCATTTTGAGATAATGGCGGCTTCTTTGTTCGATCACAATTAGGGCTTTCGTCCTTCGATCCAAATTAGGGTTTTGTTGAAATCTGAAGTAGCCAACTTCGGATGATTGAATGGATGATTCAGTGATCCTTTTCTGTCAATCGGTCGTCTCTGTTATTTTCTCCAACTGCTTCGAATTTCATCGAATTCGAGAAGGCCTTGGTATGTAATTTCTTCTCCTTTTGCTTTTCTGTTTGTATGCTTGAATTCGATGATTAGAGAACTGCCGATGATGTTGCTTATATATAATTCGATGCCCTTGAATTTTTGTTCGTATTCATTTGATTGAATTCGTCACTTGAGTATTCTTGGCTATTTGATTTTGTTTTAATGTTTTGGATATTTCTGACTTGTTCATATCGTATCTTTCCCTTACTTCACTGCCATGGTTTTAGCTTGAAACCATTCGATCCTTCCTTGATCGTTACGACAGCTACTTTCCTATTTTATTTGGATTTGATTTTTGACTTTTTCCATTTTTACACATACTTGATTTCTGACTTGGTTCATGAGGACTCTGGTCATTTGAATTTACTTGACGACGTTGATTTCTTTTGTGACTTCGGCTCTACAGTTTGTAGTTGCCGTGCACTTTGGTGGTTGACCATCCTGTAGCATATCTCTGTGTCTTCATCACTGTTTTGATTTGAAAACACCCGCGGCCTCATTTTTGGTTTGAAAGTTCGGTCATATTGAACTCTGTTTGCTTTGATCATATTGACTAACTTGGTGCAGTTGATTTGTAACCTCTGGTTCATTGATGTTTATAATTTCAACCTGTACATGTACTGTAGCATGCATATTGCCATATTGTTGCAGTCTTGAGTCTTGTTCATGTATTCTTGGCTCTGGTTCATTGTTGTTGCCCTTTGTATATTTATATTACATCGAATTTTCCATGATTCTTCTGATGCATCTCCTTCTGGCTCTTGAGTCTGTTGTGTACATAAGAAGTTTTAGATGCTGTTTACACATGTACATGCTTCACTGCCGTGTATTGTTTGCATTCATATTCTTGCTTGTGCATCACCATATATCTGTTGCCTTCATTGGTCTGTTTGCATATTTCACATGCTTGACCCTTGCACATGCTCTTTGATACATGTTTGAACTGCCAGTGTCATTTTCTTAGTGCATTTGTTTGCACTGTGCATTCATGTATATTGGTCTTGAGCATTGCCGAGTTTGTTTCTTTATACCGTTGCATTCCTTTGTGCTCTGGTTTGGACTTGCAGTTAAGTTGAGTTACAGACTTCATGTTGCCTTGACTTTGGTTATACTTTGATTTGTATTCGCACTGCATACTGTCATACTCCCATGGTATTGTTGCGGACCACTTTTGAACCTTCCTGACCTGATTTTGTAGTTGTTTGTGTTTTATATGTATACAATATCGACCTAAATTGTTCACGTCTTTCTGCTTGATGTTGTACTTGTATTGTTTGGATCTGGCCATATCTTTGGTGCACTTGGCTGCTCTACTAGTTGCAGTGCATGATTCATGTATACACATTTTTCTAGCTGGACTTGATCTTGTTTCAGCTGCCATCATGTACATGCTGAGTCTCGTGACATTGTCTGATATGCATTTGAATTTTTTTTTCGAATTACGCTTGAGTTGAACCCAGCTTGTAGCTCGGATTTGACCTGGTGCTGAAAGTTGTGACATTATATTGTTGCACCTAAGTTGAACCCGGTGTTTTGGGTTTAACCTGTGCTCACCTGTCCCTGTAAATTTATCAAGTGTATATATCGGTGTGCACGGCCTTGTGGCATATACGGTGATACACTGTGTATGTCACAAGCTGTTCGTGTATGATGTATTCAAAATTAAATGATGACGGACAACCCAAATAACTGAGGAAAATATTATTTTCAAAATTCACATTTTATTTTATACTGCAAAAATATTTCCTTTTCAATTTTACCGCGTCACTATTTATTTTTGCAGAGTGCTCAGATGTTGGATTCAATTTGGAATGAAGTTGAAGATAAAACACGATTTGAGTGAATGAGTGATATGTAGTGAGGTTAGATGTAAATGAAAGATTGTGATGTAATTGAATTTGTATTGTAATCAAAGTTGTATATGTATAGTGAGAGTTTGTATTTGTACTATTCAAAATTGTAATAAATATTTGTTTGAATAAAATTTCTGTTTGAATTCAAATTCTGTGTTATTTAATTTTATTCAGCAAATATTTATTTAATCTATGAAAAAATAAAGTAATACATTACCAAATACATTTGCACGAATATATATATATATATACATATATATATATATGTTTATTATTATCAAACAAAAATTATATACTCGCATATTCAACATCTTCTATTGGGTAATTAAATTATCTTATCTCCGTTCGTGTTTATCTTCGAACCAGAATTCTATTTGATTAGGGTACCTCTAAATTTGAATCTCCTTTTGTTCTGAAATCCATCCCTGAATCATTCTTTGGAAATTTGTGTTTGGTTATATTTTGAAATTGTGCATACATCGAAATTATTATTTTGTTAAGGATGACCCTATTATATATAAAAGTGAAATGTTTTCGATAAGGGTTTTATACCTTTTAAAAAAGAAAATTTGAAATTTCGAAAGGATCAGAAATTTTGAAAATTTTATAAGAATTTGACTTATATAAAAATGATTTATAACTGAAAGGTTTTCGAATTTGAATTTCGAGTAAGCGAACTGCGGTGTTTTGAAATCGTTTTTTTTAAGATTTTGGATAATATATAATAATAATATGATTTAAAGATATTTTGCAAATAGAAATGTTTCAAATTTATTCGAACGAATTCCAATGATTTGAAGAGATTTCAAAGAAGATTCAAGAAAATAAAAGTCCAGAACCTACTTATGTCGCTGGAAAATAATTTCGGTGATGAATGCATGCATCATCGACATTAATTGTCGAGTTTCTAAGTGGGGGAGATGCCACTCTAGTAGCTTTGCTATGCGAGTGATTTTGTGAAACCAAATTTTTGATTTCAGATTTTGAAGTATGGTCTAATATTCGAAAGATATATGTATATACATATTAGAAATGATTTAAAGTATGGCGGTGTTTAGTCCTCGAGATTTAGATTTTTTTTGGTATAAGCTTATCTATTGGAATTGATTTACTGATTTGTTAGTGATCTCTAACTCTTGGATTTGAAAATATGATTTCTTCGACTATTATGAAGGTTCGATACATCCAAATCAAGGTTAAATTTTCAAAGCTAAGAAATTTTGAAAGGTATAAAGTATTTGATAAAGAATATAAGCTTAGTTTTGGTATGGTTAATGTATAAAATAAGATGATTTATATAAGTTTGAAACTGTTTGTTGAGTGAAACAAATAAGACTATCTTGAATTATACTAGTAAGAAATATAGATTTGAAATGTTTTGAATAAAGTGTATATATATATATATATATATATATATATATATATATATTAGAAATCTTTCTAATGGTAAATTGGATTTTTCATACAGAAATAAATATTTTGAAGGTTTTAAAAAAAGATGATCTTAAACTTTGTAACCATTTTAGATATTTTAATGACTGTGAAATATTTTTGAAAGATATAATCTTTATTTGATAAAGAATGTGAATTTGAAATGATAATTGATTTGGATAAATGAATACTTGAAGTTTATATTTGTATGAAAGGATATTGGGTTTATTTGTAATTTGAGTTTATTTAAAATGATGAATTTATGAAATAAATATTTCAAAACTAAGTAATAATGAAGTAAAATTTGAAATATGTGAAATTATAACATTTAGTTTTGAAATATGGTATATTTAAGCTTTGAAATATATTTAGGATTGAATAGTTTATTTTATGGATCAAATCTTTATTTGAAATTTGATAATATTTGAAATGGTTTTGTTGGAAAACTAAATTGAATTGAAACTGATGGTTTGAATTGACATAAACTTGGAAATTTTAGATTTGGGTATAATTGAATAAATTTTTGAAATGTAAAGAATTAAAGGAATGTTTATGATTTCAAATGTATGATTTCGAAATGTTATGATTTTCAAAGTGCAATGATTTCAAGTATTTTGGTTTCAAAAGATTTATAACTTTGAAAGTATTATGATTTTTGAAAGTGAATACATATTTGAAATGGAAATGAATTTGTTTGACATAAATTTTGTTGATTTGGAAATTTGGATTATTTCCTAAATCTATTGTTTTAAGAAACTTTGAAACTGAATATATGTAATTAGAAAGAAATGATTTGACGAAATCATATATGATTTTGAAACTGAATTGATATTGAAAAGGAATTGAAATTGAAAACCTTGTTTTACTAAATACTGTGATTTGGGAGTTATCAAACTTATATAAAATGGATTTGTATGGGTATAAAATTGATTTGTAGAAGTATGAAATTGATTTGAGAACTGTTGATTTGAAAAGGTACTCATGCTCAATTTGTAAATTGAAATCTTATATAATCGAAGTCTATATAAGTGTGATTTGATATACTATGGATTAGGAAAATAATGGAATCTTATATATAATGGACTTTATATAAGTATGATATTTGAAAGTGATTTTGAAAGGTACTATATGATACATATTTTTGAAGTAAAAATATGGAAAGTGCCTTCTGCTTGATATCCGCTTTGTGGCCACACTGTGACTTCATTCTATCGATATTATTCTATCTGATTTAGGTTTTTCGGATATGATACTCGAGTGTCCATCGAATTGCATGGCGATCTCCATGGTATTTCAAGCGCGACTACATAACGCAACTGCCTGGATGAGTTGGTCTAGGGCATGGATTATTTCCTAGGGGATCAAGGCGTAACCATTGTGTATCTTGCAATCTATGTAGGTCGCATTAGCATCGAAACTGCCTGGCTGAGACGACCTAGGGGTACGGATTGTTTCTTGGGGGATCCGGGCGTAACCATTGTGTACCATGCACTCTACTAGTCATCATGGCGTAATTCACAGGGCTGAGAAAGCTTACGGATACGGATTGTTTCCTGGAGGATCCAGACGTAACCATTGTGCATCTGCGATCCATGGTTAGACAAATGTTTTGGTTTGGTTGATTTGTTTGGATTGTACTTTTCATATATGTTGTTTTAAAAAGGGTTTTCCAGTATTTTCACCGGGTGTTGAAACAAGTCTACCAAGTACTTGGAGAATTCTAGCTTTGCGCCTGATCAACGCATAGCCAGAGTCTGCAGGAACGAAAGTAAACTTGTTAAGACATCGAGTTATAAAAGGATTTTGATAAGGTATATTATATAAAGGATATTTTGATCATTATTTTACGTATCTAAATAATTTAAAAATGTTTTAAATATTGTTTACTTCGAACTAACAAATTTGAATCAAATGACTATTTATCAGATATAAATTGTTTAGAATGTTAAATATAAATTTTTAAATTGAACCTTATATAGTTTAAAATATGGTTCATCCTTTTCTTTGAACCTATTCTCCCTTCTAGCTATTTCTACCTTCTTCTTCATTGAGGGCACTTCCGGTATTATGGGAAGAGTTGTGTAACAACCCGCATATTTATTGATTGTATATTTAAATATTTTATTTAAATATTTCACCGTTCATCGGATTTTGGCCCGAAAAGCTACCTTTTGCAAACAGTCGAATTGGGACTCGAGACCACCACCATTGAGTTCAAAATGACATTTGCGACCTTTTTGAGTATAAGCTTCGATATGTTTGGAGATAGTAGAATTTTGCTACTTTTTCACTTAGGGCTTTGGTTTGGGCTGAGCCCATTAACCCCATTTATGTATTCAGTCCCAACCCTCTCCTCTTCATTTACTTAATTTCCATTTTTCTTATATTCAAGCTTTGGCATCAATGGGGAGAGGAATGAGAAATAGAAACTCCAAGCCCTAGTCTTCATTAGCAAATCCATCTTCTAGCTCCAAACTCAAGTGAACCCATTGGTAAGCCTTCTCTTCTTCTTCTCCAACTCATTTTCTCTTTGATTTCAGAAAATTCCTAAACCTAATTTGGGAAATATTTCTCTTTTAAGCTTAGATTCAAGCTTCTAGTGTTGAGATTGAAGTGTGGCTGATCTTCTTTGCTTTCGAGCTTCTTCTTCAATCATTTGGGTTCAAGGTGAGATTTTTATTTCACATCTATGTCTATATCTATCTTTGTTGTTAGGTATGAATTCCTAACACTTATTTATGTTCATTTGCTTTTGGTTTGGATTGATTTGGTGAATATTTCAATTTTTGGTGTTTTGTAGTTAAATCTTTAAAAATGCAATCTTTAATGTTTGAACATGTTTTTGGTGATGTGTCAAAGAACCTATAGTGCTGGGTTGTCGATTGGCATAATTCCTTAGCATCCATCGCTCGTTCGATCGCATTTCGGTTTGGATTTTCCATTTTTGGTCTAGGCTGTTTTTTTGCCTAGCAGAAGATTTCAGACGTTTGAAACCAAATTCCAGACGTCTGAAACCAAATCCAGCCGTGTGGTTGAATAATCCAGACGTCTGGAAAGGGGTCTGGAAAAGGCAGAGACTAAATCCAGACGTCTGAAACAAAATCCAGACGTCTGAAATCAAATTCAGACGTCGGGTTGAAAATTTCAGACGTTTGAAATGGCCCGGGAATTAAAAATAGAAGGGAGAAAACACATATACTTCTAGATACTAGGGCCAGACGTCTGGGAACACCTACCAGACGTCTGGAACTGTTTAATTTGTCTATTTTGGCTATTTTTAAGTATATTTCCAACTTTAATCGATTCGTGTTGATTCCCTTTCTGTTGTTATCATTTATTATGGACTTTGATGACATTTTCATCGTGATTTTTGGGAATATCCATTTTGATGGATTCGGTATCGATTTCTTTGGATTTTATTCACGTCTTCGAATGTGAATTTTTATGATTTACTGTTTCTACAATCAATTCTATGATTTGTCACTTTAAAATATAAAGTTTTTCTATATTAGTAGTAAATATCAAAACTCTTTCCTCAAAACGATTTCAACTCGATTTTCAATACCAAACTCGTTTATAAAACCGTTTTCCAATCTACTAGTATATACAAACTTTTACCTCACTCGTATGAGAAATCTAATTAAACGACTTAGTAAAACGAGTGGTATGAAACGCTTGCGTTTACTTCGTTGGTTAATTCTTGGACTTGTTTGATTGAATCTCTTGTGACAATTTTCTAGTGGAGATCTACAATTTGTTCGCAAATATTTAAGTTAAGCTAGTGGTTATGGGACATGATGCTAAACTCATATATTTACTAGCTTATTGTAATTGACACTTCTTGACGATCAATGATGATCATTTTATGGTTTAGACTAGCAATGTGCGATGTCTCTTTGTCCACCAGGAGGAGCTTCGGCTCAATGTCCGCAATGGGGGACTATACCCTGTCAGGAGGAGTTTCGAGGAGGAGCTTCGGCTCAATGTCCGCAATGGGGGACTATACCCTGTCAGGAGGAGCTCCGGCTCATTTTTTATGGGATTGGCCATCCTTTTATTGTGATTTCTGGATTTCTATTTGATGATTTCTGGAATTTATGTTTCACTACCTTTCTCAGTTGGCATTGATATGTATGTCATTTATTGGGGCTTGGTGAATTAAATGAAGGATATGACATTCTTTTTGATGCTATGAGATTCTTGAGATTTTGTATGACTTTCGCGATTTTCTAATGTATACTTGTTGAAGTATGACATTTTTTGTTATCATACGTTTTATTATTATATCTCTTCTTATATCTCATTTTAACTGATAATTATAGCTAGACTGATCCGTTTATTATTTTCTTCTTAAATAATACTCAGGTCAGACTGAGATTTTGCAGGTGCTTCTGCTTGACTGCTTATCGGACCTCCATCTGATCCTTTGGCTAACTACTTTAGTTTAGTAGTTTTTGTTGTATACTATTAAGATATAGACTCCTCGATGTATACGCATCCTTTTGTCTTGCGCTTGTATCTATTCTTTTTGTTATTGTGGATCTTGTTTGACCAATACTCTAATGTACACTTTCATGTGTTATATTCATATTTATTTCCGCCTTTGTGATATGAATTATCTGTGACTGATTTGTGTTATGTTTATTTCTATATTTGTTTCCGAAGACCTTTATAGCCACTGTGTAGTAACTTTGAGTTTGTGTCGGTATGTCGGATTTCCTCTTGAGATGAAAAGTTATATTTTTATCTGGCATATCGGTACTCGCACAAAGCAATTATACAGATGGTCGCTCCTCAACAGCCTTATTCTCTGTGCTAGTCAACAGCATTACTCCGTAGTGTTCTTGGCTAGCGTGGGCATAGAGGTGGGGCGTCACAGCTTGGTATCAGAGTCAAACTTCGGAACAATGTGGAATAATCTAACAAGGATCATCGTCCTAAGTCCATCTTAGGAGTCGTGCTTTAGGATTCAATTCGAGTCTTCGTACCGATTCATCCTGTTTTCTTTAAGATTCCTTGTTTTATCAATCAAGTTTGATTGAAATTTATTTTGAGAATAACTTTTTCCTCTTCTTTCTTTCTTTCTTTCTTAAAGAAGAGAAATGGTTAGACACGGCCGTCCCAGCGCCGGTCAATCTAGTGCTACTCCCCTAAATGGAGTATTTATGTCTGCCCAGCAGCTTTTAGATCTTGTTAAGAACGCTCAAGCAGCCGTTCCCATTCCAGAGCCTACTCATCCTAGATCCGGTTTTGCATGCTTGTGCAGAGACTATACCGATTTGGGTGGAAGGCCATTCAGGGGATCCGAGAGTGTTATAGAAATTCAAGCTTGGCTCAAATCATGCGATTGCATCTTTTCTCGCATGAACCTTATTGATCTACATCGAGTCCAAGTGGCTTCTAGCATGCTCCAAGAAAGAGCATTAGATTGGTATGAGCTTTTAATTTCTGAAATCATTGAAGCGGTTCTCACTTGGGAGCAATTCCGAGAAAGATTGGAACTGAAATTTGTGCTGGAGGCTGAAAAAGTAACTTTGGTCCGACGTTTTATTGACCTTGTTCAAGGTGAATCTTCTGTGACTGACTATGTCGCATCTTTCGAATCTCTTTCTAAGTACGGGTTCGAGTATATAAATACCCCATTAAAGAAAAATTAGAGATTTGTCTATGGCTTGAATAAGAATCTTAAGAAGCCATTACTCCTGAAACTTAAGGTTTCATTTGATCAGCTTATTGATATCGCTCTTCGTCTTGAAAAGGTCGATAGAGAAAGTGATGTCGAGGTTGGAAGTGCCAAACCGAGCGCCAACAACAACAAGAAGAGGCATCCCTTTATTAGGTTTGAAAGTCCTAATCCTAACAAGAGGGCGAAGCAAGAGACTTCTATAGCAAATACTCCCATCCCAAATCGTGGAGAATGCTACAATTGTGGCTCTAGGGACCACTATATAAATAGGTGTCCAAGGCCTATTTCTTGTCGCTATTGCAAAAGTGCGGATCATTATATATCTTCATGTCCCAAGCGTCAAAGCAGGAGAGAAGGAAAGCTGCAAGCCCCTAGCAACTCTTCTCTCAGTCAAGGTATTTTACATTCAATCCTTGATGGCATTATTTATTTCGTGACCTTCTTATTCGAATTCTTTTTGATATGGGTTTCATCTCATTATTTTTATATCAAAAGAACTTGTCGATTCTTTTCTTTGAATATTTTGGGCTTGATGACTTCTTTGAGGATTGTGAATCCGGATGGTAGATCCGCAACACTCAATTTGTCTTTATTGATGTCGAAATTATTTTGTGTGATTTTTCTGTCCGAGCCGATTTTTACTTAGGCTTCGGAATTTACTTTTGTAAGGATTGGCTTAATGATTATGAGGCCATATCCTTTGTCCCGTGTGGACTATTCATCTTTGACATTTTCAATCTGTTAAGCAGATTTCTATTTTTCCTTTATGATTTTGATTCCAACTTGATGGCATCATTTTATTCCTTAAGCCCACTTATAAGGAAAGTGTTATTTCTCTCATTCATGTAGTTTGAGAATTTTTTCGGTATTTTTGAGCTTGTCTTAGGATTATCACCTAAGTAATCTTTTGTGTGGTGCTAAGGTCTTTTCAGTTTAATCTTACCACCGGTTTTCATTTTCTATGAGTTGCGGAAGTTAGCATTCCACTTACTGCATTCCACACTTGTTATGATTCCTATGAATGAATTATTATGTCATTCAGTTTGTCCAGCTTATTTCATCCATTTTAGGTATCGAGCATTCTATCGAATATCTCGATGATTCCATTTTTTTTGTATTTATTGATTTTGGATGAAAGTAGAAATTTAAAATTTTGCAAATCTTTTTCATAAGATTTGTTTGTAAGTACAATTGGATTTTGATCTTAAACGAGTGAAGAATATTCTTAAAGGTTTTTAAGAAACATTCATATAGAAGATGATTTTGTGATTGTATTACCCGTTCAGTGCTTTAAGAATTCTGGTCGATGCGCTTGATCAACGTTATCGATAAGAATCTCCTAAACGCTTTGATGAGACAGTCAGACACGATATATTGACTTGTAAAATTGTAAATTTTTGTAGAAAGATTATCACATAAAAATAAAAATGTAATTTTGAAAGTTTTAACTTTTCGGGAAAGAGGATTATTTAAAAGAACTCTTCCTTTCGATACTCTTATTCTTGTGATTCCTGAAGGGGAACCAACACTTTGCTATTTGTACCGATACTAGTCGTATTGGTTTGGATGCCATTCTCTTACAAAGGAGAACGTGCTCTCACTAGTGCTTCTAAATCATTATAGCTTATCGAGACTAGATATGCCACTCATGATCTAGTGCTCGTGACTATTGTTTTTACTTTTGGAATTTGGCATCATCATATTTGGATGAGAAATTTGTTCTCTACCTCGATCATAAATCTTTGGAATATTTATTTTCTCATAAGGAACTTCATGACTCGAGTTCCTGGTATTTTATGATCTTGATATTCTGGAGATCGTGTTGCCAACGCGCTTTGTCGTAGGCAACAAGTTGTTGATTCTTTGATGTTGTCTGAATGGAATTATCTTTTTATCAAGTTCATCGAACGTTATGATATACTTCGTTTTATTGAGCTTTATCTTTTTTTTATGGACTAGCGTCCGATGTTCTTTTATGGTGTTCGGTTCATCGGATGTACTGTTATTATACTACATCGATGTTCCGTCTTATCTGGATCAATGGATGTACCATTATTATACTACATCGTTGTTCCGGTTTATCGGTTCATTGGACGTACCGTTTTTGTACTACGTCGGTGTTTCGAAATTATTCGGTCTTTGGTTCATTGGGCGTACCGTTTTTGTACTACGCTGATGTCCCAAATTATTTGACTTTCTAGTTTCTCGGGCGCACTGTTATTATACTACGTCCTTGCACCAGCTCAATTTTCTGCTATTCTTGACGTTCTCCACGTCTTTTATCTACGGAAATGCCTTAGGGATTCTGGTTTTTATTCTTGTGCCCGGTGATATTGTGGAAATTGAAGTTTCACCAGATTTGATTTATGAGCAACATTCCATTCGCATCATTGATTCGGAGGTTGAGCGCCTTCGGAATAAAGATATTCTTCTTGTGAGAGTTCAATGGTTCTCAAATGTTAGGGATTAGTCTTGGGAATCTAGAGAATTCATCGAGCGATCCCGTTTGTGCTAACTTTTCGTGCTCTTCATGGTGAACTTCTTATTTCAATTTTCTTTTGTGTTGATATGCTTTTATGGTTGTTACTCTTTATTTTCTTTTTAAGTATTGCGAGGACGCAATTTCTTTAAGGAGGGGAGTCTGTAACAACCCGCATATTTATCGATTGTATATTTAAATATTTTATTTAAATATTTCACTGTTCGTCGGATTTTGGTCCGAAAAGCTACGTTTTGCAAACAGTCGAATTGGGACTCGAGACCACCCCCATTGAGTTCAAAATGACGTTTGCGACCTTTTTGAGTATAAGCTTCGATATGTTTGGAGATAGTAGAATTTTGCTACTTTTTCACTTAGGGCTTTGGCTTGGGCTGAGCCCATTAACCCCACTTATGTATTCAGTCCCAACCCTCTCCTCTTCATTTACTTCATTTCCATTTTCCTTATATTCAAGCTTTGGCATCAATGGGGAGAGGAATGAGAAATAGAAACTCCAACCCTGGTCTTCATTAGCAAATCCATCTTCTAGCTCCAAACTCAAGTGAACCCATTGGTAAGCCTTCTCTTCTTCTTCTCCAACTCATTCTCTCTTTGATTTCAGAAAATTCCTAAACCTAATTTGGGAAATATTTCTCTTTTAAGCTTAGATTCAAGCTTCTAGTGTTGAGATTGAAGTGTGGTTGATCTTCCTTTGCTTTCAAGCTTCTTCTTTAATCGTTTGGGTTCAAAGGTGAGATTTTTATCTCACATCTATGTCTATATCTATCTTTGTTGTTAGGTATGAATTCCTAACACTTATTTATGTTCATTTGCTTTTGGTTTGGATTGATTTGGTGAATATTTCAATTTTTGGTGTTTTGTAGTTAAATCTTTAAAAATCCAATCTTTGATGTTTGAACATGTTTTTGGTGATGTGTCAAAGAGCCTATAGTGCTGGGTTGTCGATTGGCATAATTCCTTAGCATCCATCGCTCGTTCGATCGCATTTCGGTTTGGATTTTCCATTTTTGGTCTAGGCTGTTTTTTTGCCTAGCAGAAGATTTCAGACGTCTGAAACCAAATTCCAGACGTCTGAAACCAAATCCAGACGTGTGGTTGAATAATCCAGACGTGTGGAAAGGGGTCTGGAAAAGGCAGAGACTAAATCCAGACGTCTGAAACAAAATCCAGACGTCTGAAATCAAATTCAGACGTCGGGTTGAAAATTTCAGACGTCTGGAATGGCCCGGGAATTAAAAATAGAAGGGAGAAAACACATATACTTCCAGATACTAGGGCCAGACGTCTGGGAACACCTACCAGACGTCTGGAACTGTTTAATTTGTCTATTTTGGCTATTTTTAAGTATATTTCCAACTTTAATCGATTCGTGTTGATTCCCTTTTTGTTGTTATCATTTATTATGGACTTTGATGACATTTTCATCGTGATTTTTGGGAATATCCATTTTGATGGATTCGGTATCGATTTCTTTGGATTTTATTCACGTCTTCGAATGTGAATTTTTATGATTAATTGTTTCTACAATCAGTTCTATGATTTGTCACTTTAAAATATAAAGGTTTTCTATATTAGTAGTAAATATCAAAACTCTTTCGATTTCAACTCTATGTTCAATACCAAACTCGTTTATAAAACCGTTTTCTAATATACCAGTATATACAAACTTTTACCTCACTCCTATGAGAAATCTAATTAAACGACTTAGTAAAACGAGTGGTATGAAACGCTTGCGTTTACTTCGTTGGTTAATTCTTGGACTTGTTCGATTGAATCTCTTGTGACAATTTTCTAGTGGAGATCTCCAATTTGTTCGCAAATATTTAAGTTAAGCTTATGGTTATGGACATGATGCTAAACTCATATATTTACTAGCTTATTGTAATTGACACTTCTTGACGATCAATGATGATCATTTTATGGTTTAGACTAGCAATGTGCGATGTCTCTTTGTCCACCAGGAGGAGTTTCGGCTCAATGTCCGCAATGGGGGACTATACCCTGTCAGGAGGAGTTTCGACTCATCGGGAGGAGCTTCGGCTCAATGTCCGCAATGGGGGACTATACCCTATCAGGAGGAGTTTCGACTCACCAGGAGGAGCTTCGGCTCAATGTCCGCAACGGGGGACTATACCCTGTCAGGAGGAGTTTCGACTCACTAGGAGGAGCTTCGGCACAATGTCCGCAATTGGGGACTATACCCTGTCAGGAGGAGCTCCGGCTCATTTTTTATGGGATTGGCCATCCTTTTATTGTGATTTATGGATTTCTACTTGATGATTTCTAGAATTTATGTTTCACCGCCTTTCTCAGTTGGCATTGATGTGTATGTCATTTATTGTGGCTTGGTGAATTAAATGAAGAATATGACATTCTTTTTGATGCTATGAGATTCTTGAGGTTTTGTATGACTTTCACGATTTTCTAATGTATACTTGTTGAAGTATGACATTTTTGGTTAGCATACGTTTTATTATTATATCTCTTCTTATATCTCATTTTAACTGATAATTATAGCTAGACTGATCCGTTTATTATTTTCTTCTTAAATAATACTCGGGTCAGACTGAGATTTTGTAGGTGCTTCTGCTTGACTCTTTATCGGACCTCCATCTGATCCTTTGGCTAACTACTTTAGTTTAGTAGTTTTTTTTATACTATTGATATATAGACTCCTCGATGTATATGCATCCTTTTGTCTTGCACTTGTATCCATTCTTTTTGATATTGTGGATCTTGTTTGACCAATACTCTTATGTACACTTTCATGTGTTATATTCGTATCTATTTCCGCCTTTGTGATATGAATTATCTGTGACTGATTTGTGTTATTTTTATTTCTATATTTGTTTCCGAAGACCTTTATAGCCACTGTGTAGTAGCTTTGAGTTTGTGTCGGTATGTCAGATTTCCTTTTGAGATGAAAAGTTATATTTTTATCTGGCATATCTGTACTCGCACAAAGCAATTATACAGATGGTTGCTCCTTAACGGCCTTATTCTCCGTGCTAGTCGACAGCATTACTCCGTAGTGTTCTTGGCTAGCGTGGGTATAGAGGTGGGGCGTCACAAGTTGGTTCTTTGGCTTATCGTTTAGATTTTCCCGAGAAGTTTTTTGGAGTGCATGTTGTATTCCATGTCTCGCATCTTCATTATCATCTTAATGATCCATCTCTTATTGTCCATCCTTCTGTTCTTGATAGTTTGGATATTGAGCCAAATCTGACTATTGAGAGAAAGCCACTTCGTATTGTCGGTAGAGGTACGAAGCAGCTAAGGAGGGAATCTGTTAGTTTGAACGAAGTACGATGGGGTACTAATGATCGAGATTGTACTTGGGAAATGGAGGAGAGCATTTGTGCTTCGAATTCGAAATTGTTTTTCAGGTACTATTTGTTGTCTATCGTGCTTTTCCTTATTTTCTTTGTTCGTTCTTTCCGAGGACGAAAAGGTTTGAGTGGGGGAGAGTGTAACAACCTAGTATTTTATGATTATTTTAATTGTTTATGTTAATTATTTAAACTGACACTCCTGATTTAAAAAAATTATTATATTTATTAAAAATGAATAAATTTTATTATTTATTTTGGTTTTTTGTGAATTATAATTTCAAAACTGAATAAATAGGATATTTTCGGAAAATGTGGATGTTGGTCAAATTGGTTAAACTTTGACTTTTAAATTTAAATTTAAATATTTTAATTTTTGAATTTTATCTTTTATGACGAAAGTAGATTAAATTTTTAAGAATACTACTTTTCGTTTCGTTGAAATCTGAATTATATTGTGAAAGTTATGCTTTTTACAATATTGGATGTAAATTGATTTATTTAATAAAATTATCTATTTTAATTTATATAAATAATAATTTTATTGGTCAAATCATGTTCTAATATGTGTTATACAACATTCTAGGTATATATTTTATTTTAAAACATATTTAAAGTGATGTTAGAATTTTTCCAAACTTTATTGCATTTATTACTTATTTTTAAAGGCTATTTTCTATTTTTCTTCTGTTTTCTCCATTTGAATTATATTTAATTAAAATTTTATTTATTTATTTTTGTGAATGCATTTTTATTTTATGTTCTTATATTTATTTATAAATATTTTTCAAGTCCATATAAATTTTCAAAAATTTATTCTGTTTATTTTCAAAAATTTATTCTGTTTATTTTCAAAATTTTGTCTCTTCTCTCTTTAGGTTCGACCACCTCCACCACAAGCCCTTCCGCCTCCACCACCACCTGAGAACATCACCATCACCACCTCCTCTCTAGCCAACCCCAGCCGAGCCACCAAAGTTTGGTTATCCATCACCTAAATACAACCAAAACTCCATCCACTTGTCATAGTCGAGCACTACATCCACATCCACCACCTTCCACACCCCATAGCCGCCGCCATCTCCACCTCCACCACCTCTAGCTCCACCAGGACCCTCTGCCACATCATCACTTGGAGCCCAGAGTGAAGCTCATGCCCATAGTAGCCTTGGCCGAGCCTTATATTGCTTTGAAAATCATGTGATGTTGTTTGTATGTTGTGTTTCATCCCCACCACTTTTGCACCACCTTCAAACTTGCTAGGCCAACCCATATCCAACCCAAACCAGATCCAATCACTTGCCTTAGCCTTGCATTTCACCTATGGCCAAGCCCAATGAGAGTTGGAAGCAAGTGCAAAGCAATTCTGCTTTGATTTGTGTAGTTATTTCTAGCTAAATTTATCGTATTTTTGAATTGAAAGCTTATATTCGTTATATTGTTTTGTTTGACTTGTATTCAAGGGAATTGATACTTTGGCTCTCTCACTCATCTCTGTGTCGTTCTATCGTGCTTGTGTGGATCTCATTTGTGTATTCGTTGTTGTGTCTCCAGCTCAAACCAGTGAGTTATTCTCACCAGACAATTTGTAGTTATATAACTAGTAAATTGACCACTTGTAAATCTGCAAGATGCATAACCATACTATATCTGCTATTCTATGATTATATGATGTTCACCCATGCTTAAACACCTATTATATCATATGTTACTGTTATATTATGCTGTTCTGTTATTTTTATCAGTTTATCACACTGCAAGTTCCCTTTAGATTAGAATCACTATGGGTTAAAATGATACATACCCGAACGGACTTTAGAATAAGGGAAAATCGTTATGGGCTGAAATGATAGGCCTGAGCGATATTCAAATTATTTCATTTACTTGGGCTGCAGGTTTGAAATGATAAAACTCGGGGTTTCTTTGTAAATTATGGGTTGAAATGATATATTACCCGTATCACTTTACCTAGCGTAGAAAATTATATACAGACCTGTAGTTAAATTTTGTTTTTCTAAAATTTTAAAATATTTTAGAAACGTAAATATTATAATATTTTGATTTGAACTTAATTAAAATTATTTTTGTAAAACATTATTGATTTTCTGAATATTTATAAGTGAAATAAGTTAATGAAAAAGTTATAAAATTTGAATGCAAGTTTTTTTTGAAATTTTTATTTAATTATAAATGGAATTTAAATTAAATATGAAATTATGATAAATTTATGATATTTTGAAATTTAAATGACTTTATAATATATTAATGATTTTTGAATAAGGTTTAAATGTGAAATGAATGAATATTTAAGTTGAAATTTTGAAATATAACTAAAATTGGAAATTTATGAATTTGGCTTAAAGCTGAATTTTAAGTTAAGTAAATAAAAATGAAATTAAGTTATATTTGTGAATTTAAACTTAAATGTTAAGTTGAAATTTAAATTAATGAATTTAAATTGAATATTGGAATTTAATAAGTGAATTATTATTAAATCTTGATTTTTGAATGGAAATTGAACTTTATAGAATCATGAATTTAAGGAAAATTAAATGATGTTTATAAATGTGAAATTGTATGATTTTATAAGTTAAAAATGTTTTAAATAAAAATATAATTGTTTTTGAAATTATATTGAACATCTAAAATTAATTAACTGCATTTCTGAAATGCTATTAATTCTAATGTAAATGATAATAAAACATTTGTAAATGCTGTAGTTGATGATAATGAACTAAAAAGCTAAATAAGATTAAAGGCTATTATAGCATTTTGTAAAGTGCTATAATTGCTGAATATAACTAAGTTTTATCTAAAACTAATTTAACCCTATCACAGCATTTTAAATGTTATCTTTTGTTAAATTGAACTATTTTAAATGTAACTTTCCGTAGTGTTTTCTAAATGCTGCGAAAAGTGAATTTTCACTGTTTTGATAAAATTAAGTGAATGAATGAATTTAAATAGTTTAAAATTTTTTAAATTTAATAATTTAATTATTAAATATAATAACTACATTTTTTATGATTTAAAAATGAAGTAATTTGTTTTGGAATATAAACTATTTTGAAATGTGTATTGAAATGGTATTTTAAATAAATGAATTTGGTTTGGAAGATACTATATTTTGATATTTTGAAATGGATTTTTGAATGATATTGAATTGTGAAATGATATTTGATTTCGATGTATAAAATACCATTTTGAAATTTTAACCACGGGATGTATTTAATTTACAGTTTAAGTTATTGTACATTACTACAGTTCACTTGAGTTGGTTTATATTATATAAGTATATATGTCCTGACTCGAGTGTTTTGTATTTTACTTTACGCTCGGGTCAGTCTGAGTATTCACAGTTTTGGATTCTCTTTCTAGAGCTGGTCTTTGCTGGAGTTTCTGCTTGTCTATATTTATGTCTACTTCTGTTTCAGTTATTCTAGTTTCTCTCATGTATTAGTGAACTACTATGTATTTAGGATTTCTATTATGTTGTTTTTAGACTGTATTATGTATTTGGTTTGACACTCTGTTATAGTAGCTTCATGAACTACTATGGTATTTTAAATTTCCGCTGCGAGGTATTCTGATATTTCTGTGTCTGTGTTTCTGTGATTTGTATTTCATTTGTTCCAAATTTATTTACAATGTGGTATTTTGAGAAATTCAAGTTCGATATGTGTGGATGCGAATGGCTGAAAATATCAGGTTGTTACACCATATTTCTCTTTATTTCATCCACTATAAAGGACCCATAACCTTAATGGTTTTAAAAAAATTAGCTACCATATCCCCATCATTGCCGGTCCACTTCGTCAACAAGGAGCTCCAACAAGTTCATTTCATGTCAATTCAGAAGGCGACAGCTATTGGATAGTTAAAAGTCTATGGTTCAAGGATTATCAATCTGGCAAATCGTAAAGATTTCAAAGGAGAGAGAATTCATCATTACATGTTGTGCTCTAAGGCATTAGTATTAGGTATGCATCTACTATACTATACGATTTATAATTTCTAGATGACATTACATTATTCATATACATATAAATATATATATATATATCCTTATTATATTGCTAGTTAGGCGAGATTCTTATATGTATCACCAACGTTGTCACATATAAAATTAGTTATATATATGTTTTAATTCACCTAAAAAACATATTTTTTATTTATAGATTGGAAATGCATAGCTAAATAAATTTTATTTTAATTAATCATTTTATTAACATATATATACATATACATGTGTGTATTAACATACTACCTAATTTTAATTATATGACTTATATTTAATTATATCATCATATATTGCTCATATTTGAACCTATATTTTATAAATTCTTATCTACATAGATTATATTTTACGATGATTGAAAATTAATTTTTAATATTTATTTACTATTATTTAAGTCAATATACTAGTTAAATAAATCATATAAAATAAAATATGCTTTAAAAATTAAATTTGAAGTTTTTTAACTTTAAAATATCATGCTTGATTTTCTAAAAATTTATATTTTTAAATAATACGACGCGAAAATATTTTTATTTTATTTTATTCTATTTCAAGTAATTAATATATATATTATAATGCAATAAAATATAAATAATTTTTTTGTGTTGTGCATTCAATCTGGAAAGGTTTGAAAAAATATATTTTGAATTCATATTTAATATACAAATATATACACATATTTAGATTTTATAAATGTACTTATATATATTTAAATATAATAATAATAATTTTTTACTGTAATTCACACATATATATGTATATGTGTAAAATGGTTTAAAAATCATTATATATTATGTATAGATATTGGTATATATAATTATTTATTTATTTAATATTCCATGCAATAGTGTATATATAAATCATTAATATTTTTACATATAAGATATATATGCACATATACATATATGCAGACACAGATACACACACACACACACACTTTTATATAATTTTTAATATTTATATGAATAGCAAGTTTACATACATACATTTGGACACTATTCCATACATATAGGATGAGCTACGTGTCCGTTGTGATGTTAATCCTAACATTTATATACGACCTTGCTATACCTTGCGTGGATTGTTATGTTACACATGCATACACATACATATATGTATATGATACATATGCATACTATTATATTTAATTGAATATAAATAAAATAAAATTCTATTTATAATTAATAAATTTAAATGGAATAAGAGATTTATTTAAATGATGTTGAGAAATGTTCTAAATAAATTAAACTTCAGAGGCCCAATGTAGTTCCAAGAAGGGAACCTTTTTCGAAATTCACCCATATCTTCCACTGTGGGCTGATCCACTCCCAACAAGTATGGGGTACATGCCTATTTATGGAAACCATGCCTTTATATCTTTGATACATGGCATACAAGGAAGAATGTACGGTTTAGATTATGCTAATGTGGCACTTTATTGATTTGTCATGTGGCATATTTTCCTTTGGTCTCTTTATGATAATGTGGCTTAGTTGGATCAATTGAGGGTTACCACATGGGCATATAGAGAGCTTTGTGCACTGATCTCTTGATTTTTAATAGCAGTCAACATGCAATAGCTCCGTAAGCTCAATATGTGATAACTTTATAACTTCAAAATGCAATGACCCCATAACCTCAATATGCGATAGGATGATTACTCAACATATAATGGCTCCTTAATCTCAGCATGTGATAGCTTCATAAGTTCAATATGCTTTAGCTTCATAACTTCATCATGCGATGACACCATAACCTCAATATGCGATAGATTGATAGCTCAACATGTAATGATTCCTTAATCTCAATATAAATAGCTCCGTAACATCAATATGTAATAGCCTCAAATATTAACCCTTGATAGCTCAACTAAGTCAACATTCGATAGCTGTCACGACCCATATTTCCGTACTGATTTAAACTAATTTTAACCACACTTGTCAGCCAAATCGTACGGGAAGACGGATAGTTAAAGAAAGAAGGAAGTTAGAAGATAGAAAGAAAATAGAAGAAGAAAAAAAGAGAACAATTCAGAATCTCACAGCGGAACGAATAAACTATAATATAAACAAGTCTTTACATGAACCAAAACTGTTGCTTTAATAACTTATACAAACTTCAGACGGAGTTACATCCATTCAACTTGGACAGTTTATAACAACCTGCCTCTTCAACTTGTTGACAACACAGCCAATATAACTGAATATAAGAATCTACGCGAATATGTCTCCTGATTCCAGCTCCTCTCCTGAAGCTTCCAGTCCTCCAGTAAACCTAGAAATATGCTCGGTCTGACCTGAGCGTATAAGAAAAACACCACGCCTGGGTCAGTCTGGTAAACCAGTGTGAGAAACACACTCAACTTGATTAATTTAAGTTCAAAAATCCTTTGAAATCAAGGGTATCGCTTAAGACCACACCACAAATAAACATGTCGCATTTTGACCTTACGATAACCAAAACATTTCTTATCAAAATCCTCGGATATTATAGTAGTGTCTAAATACAAATACTTAAATCAAATAGCCGAAATTGTTACATTCATTAAATTCCAGAAAATACTAGGTTTGGGAGAATGGGTTTCCAACTAATAACAAGCACTGGGGTACCACCGCCACGTTACCTGGTCTAGATTAGCATACCAAGGATCTACCCTAATCCCCTGCAACACAAGACCAGAGCTACCCCTTATTGTACAGTCCGAATAAGACCACTCCACGGTTGGGATCAGCAACCGCCCACACAGCCGAATAAAAAGGGACCTCTGGATAGGGATGACCTTACCCTAATTGGGTGCTACCCACTTAGCCTTGCTGCATATCCCCTGATTTTCAGTCATTCCCGTTTGATGAGGTTCGAGGCTCAGTGTTACCTTTTAGAACATTTCACTCAGAATGCTCACCGTCCTCTTGACGATATTCTAAAAGCATTCGTCCATACAAGTCCGTTCCGGTTTCGAACGGAACCGAAGGTACTATTCCTACTACATCCATTTTAGAACCACCCTCAGGATTAGTAACGATTAGTCCTTGCACTTTACTGCTCCGTCTTCGACTCCAAGCTCTTGTCTTCATCACGAAAACATACTCATTGGATCGAAGTAGTTTTTGGATTACAAATCCAATCTCGGTCTCCTCGAAACAACGTTTTCTATTTTCCCATAAACTCATCCCCGGTTCTTTAGGAAATACATGGATGAAAAATAAGATCGGAGTTCACCTCCTAACCATTATTGGATGGGTTTCCTTATAATTCGTCCTAGAGAACAACCGAGTTTATACGTACGTATAACACTTCGAACAGTAACCGTACCACATAATTTTCGAGTTTCCTCTCTAGATATTTAAAAAGTTAAGTTTTGTCCAGATTTGATAGTCGATTATTTGACTATAAAAAAATCAATCAATTCAACCAAGTTTGTTTCCCATTGCAACTATTAAGCCTTGTTTACATTTAAAATCCCAATAGATTAGAATTGACTAAGTAAGCTTATTTCACTTGGTAAATATATTCACGAAACCATTCTTTCTAAAATCATAGTTATAAAGTTTCAAGTAAATTTCTCAAGTTTTTATTAAATAAAATATTCTTTATAGAAGTTTACTATACTATATATCATTTAAAACAACATTTATATTTGATAGATTTATACCGAAGAAAATATACTTAATACTAATTTAATAAAAATTAACCTTTAAACGATCATTAAAAAAACAGTTTTGTACTTGAAATAGTTTAAATAACACACAACTTATAAAAATTATACCTTTATAAAGATTTCCAAAAATAATAAATTAACTACTTTTGTCATTTCCTAAATATTTATCAATCCTTAAAAAAAATTATTAGGAATAATATTCATTTAAAACAAAACTAGGTTCAAAGTCAACCCAAACAGAATAAGGCTTATCAGTCTCAACGGTACTTATCAAACTACAATTCATAGTCTAGCATGGCAATTCAGATATTCAATATCAATCAGCTTTCATAGATCGATTCACATTATATGCTCAAATATAACTAACAGGTAAATAAACAGATGTATGCACGAGAAGCAGATTAGAGATTTATCATTGCTAGTACATATACATCAATTATACAAAGAATATTAGAATGATGGCTTATACCACCCATAATAGTAAAATAAATAATTAGTGGAATGTTGTTTGTTTCCGCTAACCAGATGACAAGCAATTTGAATAATCTACAATTAACACATCTATTTAGTTTGGGAACATTTTAACAGATAAGCTGTATAAAATTATACAATGACATTTATTCTCAAACGGTAATTTAATCTTGTAAATTTCACTTATTTCACTTCACAATGGATCATATGACGGTGTAATATCCGTCGATACGAACCATCTTCTTAATAACACTTTATTATATTTTACATGTGAAATTAAATAATTATTATAAATATAAAGTCACTTAAGAACAATCTATTAATTCAAAAGTATAAACATTTTAATTTCCTTAATTATCTGCTTAATTATACTTCAAATTATTCAGATAAAACTCAAGAATTAATAATAAAATTATTTAAAAAGCTTGACTAATTTATGATAAATTAATTTATTTAAATGGACTTAACTAAATAAGACAATCTTGTTATTTTCAAATTCCTTTGTCTATAAAAAAAACTTCAAATAAAACATTTAATATTGAAGAGGATTAGTTTAAAACATTTACTTGGATGACCCTGTTGTTGTCGAATATATTTTACTCTATTACTGGGCTTTTAATCCATATTCTATTCTATTTTTATTTTATATATTTTTTTAAGGATCAATGGGCCGAAGCCCAAACTCAATAACTAAAGGAAAAAAAACACCCGCCCACAACTCTTCTTCATAATTTACATAATCAAATCAGGCCGAAGCCCACTCTTCCATTTGCCAAACACTCGAAGTTCCTATTCCATCTTCCTAAATCCTTCTTCCAGATCCTTCCCTCAAAACCACTTAAAACCTACACAAAAATCGAAAAGTAACGACTTAGATCAAAGATAACTCCCAACATGATCATCGAATCAATCACTTGACCCGACCTAAACCTGTTGAAACAAACTCCTCGCCTTTCCCAAATCCTACCATGGTCGACCATCATGTGCACCCGATGCACTTGTACAGTCACTCCAACGCCAACTCTGTCATCGTGAATCCCTGAACCGATGCCCCTTCCTCCCTTGGTCACCATCGTCACCTCGGTGAAGCCTCAAACTCACCCACTCGAAAAAAACCCTCAGATGAACCATCGAATAACCCAGGCCCAAACATCGACGAACTACTCTCACCGTACACCCCTGATCCCATCGCCTCCTTCACCAATCGAAAGCACTCCCATTGCACGTCCTTACTGCCAAATATCGAATGTCTCGGTCGCGCCACCTCTCTTTGAAATCACCGCGTTGCCACCTAAGCCGAGACTGCCCTAAAACCCTACAATCCATCGCCCAACCCAATCCAAGCCTAAATCCAACAAATGGCCACGGTCGAACTCTTTATCATGCCCTTGCGCACCTCCCAACATCGCCGCCCCGATGCCTCCGTCACCCATGGTGGTGAAATTAATTTTTAGAGATAAATTGGTTATTTTAAAATTTCTTACATTATAAACTGCTAAAAATCATAATTTAACTTCTAAAAATCCTATTTCTATAAAAGAATCCAGATAGCATGCTTGAATTCTTGTTTTAAATACATTAAAATTTCGCTAAAGTTGGTTATTCACTGAAAAAACTTATCGTTAGTTAACTACACAGCATAATCCATTCACAAACTATTTTTAACTTAAACTATACTAGAAAATAAACATCTTCTTAGTTTACGGCATCATCAAATATAAAATAGATTAAGAGATATAGATTTTTAAAATTGGAACAGGCATAATGCTTGACTGTTAACAGAGCAACATATAAATTATCCAGATTTTTGAATTTAAAGCTTCTCACCTTAAACATGTTGAACTTTTGAAATCTCTAGTTGAAATTTGAAGTCTTTAAATCTGAATTCCAGAAACTTGCTTTAAAAATCCCCTGGTGGCTTGAATTCAAACAGAGACTACACCTTATCTCCTGACTAGTTACAATGTTACTTTGCTTCTTTCTTTTTTCTTTTTTTTTTAAAAAATTTTCAGCTTGCTTAAATTCCTGTTTGTAATTTGAACAGAAGATATATTTCTAAGTTACAGGCTTAGATTTTAAAATAACAACGCGGATCTAAATGCCCACACACACACACACACACATATATATATATATATATATATATATATATATATATGCTCTGAATATCGAGACGATAGATTTGGAAAGAGATTTTGGAGGCTGGAAATGATATTTGTTTTAGATGAGTGAAATTTGAAAAGAAAAGAAATGATCATTACAAACTTTTATCAGGTGTTTCTCTGCCAGATGTTAGTTTATTTTTTTAATTTAAAATGTATTACTTATTACCCATAGTTTGCTTGATTAAACTAGGTTTCCTTAACCTGTTTCTTTTTACAACTAATGACTTGAAATCTTTTCCTATTTTTTTTATGTAAACCATATAATACTTTAAAGTACATGTAAGTATACCTATGAAGATAGACAGCTATAGTTATCCTTTGAAAAAGTTAATGTTTGTATTTATCTCTACACACCTTATACTTTTAAAATAAAGGTGAGAAACTAGTTAATCAAAATAACACTCCTGGTTTATATACCTTTGTATATATATTACTTAAATAAAATAAATAACATTCTATATTAAACACCTTATATACATATGTTACTTAAAACAAGAACAACAAAGCGGTATAAAATTATTCTTAAGCCTTCATGTATAAATGTAACCATACATACATTTTATTTATTTATTGATAAAAATATATTATTTCAAATAAATTAAGTTCATTTGATATCTATGTATATATCATTTCTCCTAGTTATACTTAAGTGATTCTTGTACACATCATTTTATTTATAACATTTTTATTTATTTATAAATATTATAAAATTTTCTTTTGAACTTATCTTTATATATATATATATATATATATATATATATATATATTTTCTTATTTACGGTGTATATATATTATTTTAGAAACTTTCAATATAAATCTCTTTTATCATATTGTTTATACGCCCAAAAATCAAAAATATCCTCTTTTACTTTATTATGAATTTCTACCCAAATTGTATATATGTATAAATTCTATTATCCTTAAATGTAAAAATGTATGCACATGATTTTTCCAATTAATTTAATTCTCTATTTTGTTTTATTTTTAGAAAAAAATATACGTATTTTGTCTCTAAAATAAAATACACATATTTTATCTAAAACAAAATATACACAAAGAAGAAATTTCCATTTAATCAATCTCCTATTTAATATAGATCTGAAAATTCAAATTATATTGGTTTTGGAAAACTGTATACAATTATTAGTTGTTGATTAATGGGAATATTGTATATTGAAGTACAATATTATTGAATATTATAAATTAATATTCACAACTCGAAATATCAAAAATCCCAGGTCGTTGTAGTAGCTCATCCTTCGATGGCTCCACTTAGTTATTATGCAATAGCTTTAATCGCCAACTAGCTCCTCTTTTTATTTTATCATGCATTGAACTCATTCATAGTGTTGGACCGAAGTGGAGTTCGAGAGGGCCACCGCCCTCACTGAGATTCAAAACGTGACCGGTTTTTTTATTTTACATGGCATTTTGAACTAAATATGGGTTAAAATCAAGATATTACCCCCACTCAAGATTTTGTTTGAATTAATTAATTAATTAATGATATTTATAAAGAATTTAGTGAGAAAAATAGATATATGGGACTTAATTTTTTTTTAACTTGTAAAGATCAGCCCCAACTGGAAATCTTTCTGGATCCGTCGCTTCTCATTCGTATCAATTTTCGATAGCTTTATTTTTCAATATGCTTTAGCTTTGATCAACTAAACTTTTGATAGCTTTATTTGTGTAATGAGCCATTATCCAGCGTTCGAAAATCGACATCCAATACCTCAATTGTATTCGAATGTCGAAGATTCAACGTCGGAGCCTAGTTCGCTGGAGCTTATAACAACATTAAGTGATAACAACATAGCAGAAACAAAATGAATTTTCATTGATAAACAATACTGATAAGACATGGGTATAACATTGATACAACATATGAACAACAACATCAGATCACAATGCATATAATACAACAATAGAACAATAATACCATAGCAGAAAAACAATAGGGTCTTCAAAAGAATCCAACATACTTCGACTTCGGTAAGGTCTTTCAAACCTCCAAAGACTTTCAGATCCAAAAGGCTTCAAACCCCAAATGATTCCAAAACAAAAGACTTGAAAGATTTTCAAATCTACGATCCAAGCTAGCTCCAGAACATGGATAACCACACTCTAGGCTTCCTATATAGAAAATTATGGGCACCCAGAGTTTAGAAGGGGAGCAATAAACTCCGGGTCAGCCATGGGACTAGTATGGGTAAACAAAAAGTTCTTCGAACAAAAACAAGAAATAAAAAGAAATCCATTCATGCTTTTTGGAAAATGAAACTACCATAAGGTCTCCCGCCACACACATAATGCAATCGCACAATTGGGGAAGATTTCTCCTTATGATAGTCAAACATGCTTTGTACGCAAAAATCCCTTTGATATTATTATTAGTGCATAGTGTAGAAAACATTTCGAAAGTATAATATTAATCTTAGCTAGCGTACTACCATTACAGTATACCAACTATAGGTACCATATTAAATGGTAGGTTATACAACTAAAACCGTACAGCGCTTGTATTCAGTGATTGGATTTCCAAAAAATGGCCAGGCTAAGGAACTTGCTTTCCGAATAGGTACACCTCTGGAGGGGTGCCTCGAGAACCTAACCGGATCTCTGCCAACACAAGGTCGAGTTACCTCTGTAATTAGGTAACCAACTGTCACGGGTATGCCATCCCTCGGTCGTAACCGACTTTTATTCGGGGCCCCAACAACAACCAACAACCACATAAGTTAAATATCTGGACTCCATATCAGAATACCACTTTTTATCCAGAAGGAAATGCACATACCCTAAGGGACGCGACCCCCATAACCTTGTCGCATCCTTCCTGTTTCAACCATTTCTGGGGTGTGAGGTTCAATGAAGTCTCGTCCCACAAAGCTACGCTTTTCACCAAATCCATGCTTTGATCAACCAATGATCAGCACTTAGCATGCCACACTACCAAATTGGAAATATATCACTAGTAACCATCAACTACATAACCTCTGAGCTCATACGTCTCAAGGAAGGGTGTTAAGCTAAGAGAATAGATTCTCCGCCACCGAACAGAATTGTATTTGATAGAAATCAGCTTTAAATCTCAAAGTGTAATGTCATACATACATTCATACAAGTCCATCCTGGGTCTGAATGGAACCGAAGGCACTTCGTCCAATAAAGGAAGAATTCCTTGCAAATTCGGATATCTACAATCCTAACCGGACTCCCGATCACATATGGAGATCTCTATACCGGAGCAACTCGGTGTAGAGACAATCTATATGTAATCCTTTCGTTCTCGAAAATACCTATTCTTCAATCACCTTCTTCAAATGCACTCTCATTCCGTCGTATAAGTATTCGGAATGGGTTTTATGACTTAGTGTCCTCACCCGACTTAACCGAATAAGAAGCGCTTACTTTAAAAACACGTAGATATACAAGTCACAACAAATTTCCGTTTATAATCTAAAGATTCACCATTAAGATTCGATGTGGTAAGATTCGATGTGGTTTTCGGATAACCATTTGAAATCCGACCCCCGGTCGCATCGAAATTCAAATGCCGTTTAAAGGCCAACAATTTTACTTCAATTCAGAAATTCACAATCACACTGCAATATATCACAGATGTAGCTCAAAGCAAAGCAATTCATATCACAAAGTATCACAATCACATATCAAAGATATTAACCAATCCAAGGCACTCAATATAATCCAATCATTCATGAGCAAGATTAATTAGTTGTTCAATTCCCAATTAATTCAATTTAATTTCCAAATAAGTTAAATTAATTATTTTAATTACTTTTAAATCCTGCTTAATTATTATTAAGTAAATAAAATCATTTTAATTAATTATAATTAATTAATCACATAATTAATTTTATTAATTATCCTTAATTAATGATTGATTATCCTTAATTATTAATTAACTATACTTTAATCATTATTTAATTAACCCTTAATTATTAATTAATTAATCTTAATCACTTTCATTAATCAATTATTCCTTAAATATGTACATTAATTAATTAATCCTTAATTATAAATTAATTAACCTTTAATTGATAAATTAATTAAACTTTAATTAATAAATTAGTTAACCTTTAATTAGTAAATTAGTTAACCTTTAATTAATAAATTAATTAACCTTTAATTAGTAATTAATTTGCCTTTAATTAATCATCATTTAATTATTAATTAATTATCTTTTATTAATTTAAGAAAAATCATTTATCTTAATTGATCATTTAATTACCATTAAAACCATATTAAATAAAACATGGTAATAAATCATCATTAACAAATAAATTAACTTAAACACTTAAGTTAATTGATAATTGAAAACATTTCATTTCCTTAATTAACTATTTAATTTCAATATTAAATTTATTTAAAATAAACTTTGAAATAAAGGTTATATATATATATATATATATTGAAATCCTTTAAACTTAATTAATTTAAAATAATTTATTTGGAAACTTTAACTAACCCAAACTTAACTAAAATTATCATTTTATAAAAGAATAAATTAAGAATTGATTTAAATTTTATTTGTTTAAAGTTAGAAAACTGGAACTTCTTATACCCGGGACAATCCCGAGATCGCCCCCGAGCCAAATACAAATTCCTTCGAGTCCAACCCGAGCCACTCTATTTTTTCTTTGTTTTTGTTTTTAAGTTTAAAACCCGACACTTACTTGCAAACACCTGAACCAAGTCTTGAGCCACAACCTGATTTTCTCGAGATCGACTTTGAGGTAACAACCTGTCTTTCCAAACTCAAGCTACTAACACAAACTTGACACCGTGCAAATGCACAAGTGATCTGGCCACCTCCGACCAATGCTCCGACCCTCCACACATCGATGACGACCCTCACAAGCCTCGCAAATACCCAGAACTTCGAATTGACGACAAACTCGAGATCGAGCTATATGGGTTCAACTGGAAATTAAACTGGATCCTCCGAATCCTCCTCGACACATTGCCACAGGCCATTAAAACGTAGGCCACTCCAACCAAAGCTTCGCCATTCAACTATGCTCCAATTCCCACACACCCGACCAAGTCTGATGCATTGGCGATGGAGAATTTCCTTCTGAAACTTCGTCGACCACAACTGGGTTTAAAACCGTAATGGATGTCCTACCGTCGCCTCGATGAAATATAAATTCACCGAGCATTTTTCTGATGATCCACAACAACCATGCATGCTCCAACTTCGATCACGAGATCCATCTCCTCCCCAATCGCCAGAATTCGATGGAACATACGATTCCATTCATCCATGCTTTCCTCGCTCAAAACACAATTCAAAATATTGATTATAATTTTAAAAATCAACGTTTTCAAAAAAAAATCGGTTATATAAGTAAATCAAATAATTAAGTGAATCGTACTTTTATCATGAATTGAGCTTGATGTGTTTTCTTGTTCCAGGTCAAAATTGTCTTCAAATTTTACTTACAAATATTTTTAGAACCTAGATCTTGATTGAACAAACATGTTTTGTTTAAATTTTAAAGCTTAAAAAAAATCAGAGGGAGAGATTTTGTTTTTTGAATCAGGTTTGAAACCTATAAACATGGAACAGAAGAAATGTTCATATGTACAGACATGCACATGCATATATATATATATATATATATATATAGACACACACACACACACACACACACATATTTGTATATATATAAACATAATTTCACTCAAGCAAACATTTATCATGGCTTTACTTCAAACATTAATCACTGCATCAAGTTTATAGATCATATCAAAAGAGGTTTACTCACCTCTAACTTGAAAATAGAGAAGTGCCTAGAGTTTTTGAATTTGAAACTGGAAAATACTTTGATTTGTGATCTGCTTGGGTTTTGATCTTTAAACTGATTGTTGTTCTTGATTTGAGTCTACACTTGAGTTGAATTGGCTTGCTTTAGGTTGAGATGATCTGATCTTAGTTGCTTTGTTTATTTGATTGCTTTGATTCAGTTTTGAGCTTACAGGCTTGAACTTATTGATTTGTGATCTGCTTGAGTTTTCATTTTCTTAGGTTTTATTGATAAATAAAAGAAAAGTGAGAAAGAAGAAGTAGAGATATATTTATAGCCTGATCTTGTCATTTTTAAAAATAAAAGAAAATAAAAAAATTTGACACTTGTTAACACATATGTTAAAATCTTAACACTTGTTATTTTCCATGTTTAAAACACTTACATTTGTTAAACTATGTGTTAATATATTTACGTTTGTCATTTATATGATAATTATGCCTTTTATATAATTTATCTGTTGCATTATATTTACTTTATATATATATATATATATATATATATATGTGTTTTATATAAAATTTTATATCCTTATTAAATATATTTCCTTATATTAATATTTGTATAATTTTAGAGAATATAATCTAAAATTAAATCATACACTAATAAAAAATCATATATATTATTTTTAAATTTCATTTATTTTCAAAAAATTTGAATTTCAAATTCAAATTCAAATTACAATCTATTCATATATATATATAATCAAACACTTATCTCATTTATTTTGAAAAATTCAAATTAATTCACAATTAAATCCCAAAATTTACATCAATTATTAAATTAAATTTGGCTTAGAAATGGGATCGTCACAGATTCCCCCTTAAGAAAATTTCGTCCTCCAAATTTGAAAGAGAGAAACAAACAAAGAACATATGAACACATATAAAAAGATAGAGAAATGGCTTACCAAATTAAGCCGAAATATCCACTCTACACTTGGGAGGACTTCTTCACGCTTTCCTCAGTTTCCTAACTACAATCATTTGGATCTCCACTCTATTGTACTTTTACCAATTTCACCACTTTATTCCTCAACTGCTTTTCATCTCGACCCATAATCTTCAATGGTTCTCTCTTCACTACCAAATTAGGGGTGATTTTCAAATCCTACTGAGTGGCCTCCTCAATAACATGATCTGGATCATGTACATATTTTCGAAGATGTGAAACATGAAATACATTGTGTACGCCAGATAGTCAATTAGGTAACTGCAATGATAAGCCAAAGGACCGATCCTCTCAAGTATTGGAAAAGGACCTATGTATCGCGGTGCCTGTTTACCAATCTTTCCAAATCTCAAAATTCCATGCATTGGAGAAATCTTTAGGAAAACTGAATCTCCAACCTAGAATTCTAATGTTCTCCTCTTGTGATAAGCATAACGTTTCTGTCGACTTTGGGCAGGTTTCAATTTCTTTCGAATAAATTCAGCCTTCTCAGTAGCTTCCCTTATTATATCCGAACCAAAAATAGCCTTTCAACCGACTCAATCCAACACGCTGGTGATCTACAAGGACGACCATATAATGCTTCGAAAGGAGCTGTCCTAATTGTGAGAAATGTGGTTTACGGATCTTAATGCTAAGATTAACACTAGAGGGGGGGGTGAATAGTGTTAATAAAGAATTACTAAATCTATTTGAGCTATGTTAATTTAAACACAAAAGTATGCAATATACAGACACAGATATGATCACAGAAACAATCACAGATGCAGAAATAAAATAAAAGAAGTAAAGGAAAGAACACACCGGATTTTATACTGGTTCGGAGTTACCCTACATCCAGTCCCGCAACACAAGTACGGATTTCCTTTCAAAAGCAATTGTACAATTACACCCTCAGTTTCAAGGCTATGAGGTACACCCTCCAGAATTTCGATCCTCTGGGTAGAGATACTTGATTTTCGAGCCACAAGTTTACCCAACTTATTTACCAAGGCTACAATCACACCTTTTCCCTTTTGATTGATTTCCAAGGCTACAATCACACCTTTTCTCGCTTAATAGATTATAAAGAAGTCTATAACTCTGAATAGCACTGAGAATCTTGTAGATATAGTGATAGAGAATCAAACTAGAAGTAATCAAGTATGATTCAATGTTGATTTCGGCAGAGTAATGATAAGAATATGTATTAAGAAATGAGAAAGAAGATGAGGAGTGAAAACAGAAAAAAGTGATTAAAAATTCGTTGAAACTGACCCCTATTTATAGAAGAACAACAGCCATGACCATTCATGAAGAGTTATGGAGAATAGACACTTCTTTTGCAATTTGAATTTTTGAACCAAACTTTCACCATGTCGACATGGTACCCATAGGCATGTCGACATCCCAAGGCATTTTATGATGTTTTGAATTTCTTTGAAAATGACCTTTATCTTATATAAAAACTAATTTAAACATTATAAATATACTTGACAATAGTTCAATTTCATAAGTAAATATAAAGAATAATATATAGAATTTAACCATAATTTTATATTTAAATCTAAGTATAAATATTACAAGTTAAATATACTATTAAAAAAGATAGTTTAAAATCAAGAGTAATTTGACTTTGAAAATAAAGATGTTTTTTAGGCTAAAATTAATTAAAACCAGGAACGAGGGTTTTGAATCTTTTAAAAGGAAAGTTCTGAAATTATTTTGAAAACGAGATAATTTTGTAAAATCATTTGAATTAAAATTAGTGGATACAAAACAATGTCCCACTAGATTTTTGTAGGTTCCATCCTACTTAGGGTTCCATCCCTTTAACGGGATTGAAGTGGATTCCATTCCACGAATAAATTGGATTTTAAGATGCCAGTGCTTTTCTACGAGTTTTAGCAAAAATTCCTAAAAATAAAAAATACTTATCCTTGAAATCTTGAACTCTTGATAGTCTCGATACTCATGAGTTTTCTGTCTTGGTATTTTATCTTGATGTCTTGAATCTCTATACTGTACGGTCTTCATTCTTTTTTCCTGCATGGTTAAATCCTGCATATATATATATATATATATATATATCTAAACTTATAATGTTAGTATTTATATTTTATAATCTATTCTAAGGTTGTTGTCATCAAAACCATCATCTCACGGACTAACAATCTTCCCCTTTTTTATGATGACAACCTTTGTTTGTAAAATATTATTTCTATTCTAATAACTCCCCCTAAAACTAACTCCCCCTTAATCTATACCTAACTACACTACTACAAAGCAGGCCATTTGCATCGCCTCATTTGAATCGGTTGAAGCAAAAACTGATGCAAATATAACTATTTGCATCAGTTTTGTCTTAATAACCGATGCAATTGGTACGTGGAAAGCAATAGATAATAAAAAATAAATTTGCATCAGTTGTCACCGACAACCGATGCAAATACGTCGATGAAAATAGTTTTAGTCGCATCGGTTTTAAAGTCAACCGATGCAACTACGTTAATTTGCATCCCTTACCAACGTATGTTTTAACAGCATGCAAATAAAAAACAAAACGGGCATGCCAAAATAACCCGCAACCCACGCTCAAACCCTACGCTACAAAATGAATGTAACTGATATTAACTCACAATTTCTCAACCCAATTTTCTTAGAAAACAAAATTCAATCACAACCCAAATTGAATTTTGGGAGTTCTCGCCGTGTTCAATTCGAGTTGACCATGTTTTTAGACGAGTCGATTACTGATGGCAGGCAATTTTAGATCGTGTTCTTTGTTTAGGGTTTTGCCTGGATGGATTTGGAGAGGGTAGGTCGTTTTTAATTTGGAATGTGCTCTGTCGATCGCTATTGAAGTCGTGATGTTAATTTGGAGTTGATGGTGTTGCCGGCGATTGCGGGTTTGTGAATTCGAGCTCGATTTGCCAAGGTGAAGCAGCGCTCGCAATTTTGGAAGGTGTTGTTGCGTGTTGATTGCAGAGGTTGTGGGTTGTAGGAGGTGTTGCGATTGGAGGTGAGTTGAATTCTGGTGATTGATGAAGTTTAGGGGCGTTGCGAGTACAAGTTTGGCTGGATTTGTTGATACAATTTGAATCTAAAAATGCAAGTGTTTTCCAACCGACTGTTTATGATCTCAACTAGGCTCATCTCTAGAAGTTCCTAAGGAAGTTAAATCTACTAGGATTGATAATGGGAAATAACATATTCTTGGATTCTTTCTAGATTGAAATCTATCCTACACTGCTATTGTATCTCATTTACAAAAGAATTGGAAGCTTAAAGGTAAGCTGAAAGTAAAATCTGATAGCAAGAATTTCTACTTTTATTTTACTTGCCATGAAGACAAAGCTAAGATTTTAAAATCAGATCCTATGTCCATTAGAGGAAAAATGTTTAGTACATCATTATAGTAGCCTAACTTTAATCAAAAGCATGCAACCACCTAATATGTTTTAACGTAGGCACTGCAGTGGTAAGAGTAGGCTATTTGAAACACAACCGATTTGTTGATTTATGAAACCATTGTTCCCTGATTTATTAGAGCAGATGTAGAAAATTCATAATACTCATAAATATATGTTCGAAACTTGGATATTGAATTCAAAATCCTTAGACATATCATTTTTATTATTATGTAAGTATGCGTATAAAGTCAAACCATATGAAATCCATGCACCGGCTAACAAATATGTCACAGAATTTTTCAAACATTCAAACGATCAAGTGCTCACCAAACAAGAAAAAAGAATAAAGGGTAGAAACCACTTGGACAATGCGTGCAACTTTCCCTGAATATATTGTTGCCCTTACAACTATTGTTGGATCGGTGTTATTCACAGTATGTTTATGTATTTTATAATCTTCTCTTTCAATTTTTTGTTTTTTCAGCTCCTTTTGTTGTAACTTAATTAATCACTATAATAATACATATCTGCATTACATGATTAGTAATATAATTGGTGTTCCATCTTTTAGATTTTTGAAGGTGTTGGAATTGCATGCTTTCCACTGTGACTTATATTTTCATTCATACGGCGCCTTAAGGCAGTTATCACTCGTTCACAATATATAAAGGTTTGTTTTTTTTCGGGGGATTATCTGTGAATAAATCATTACTCGGCAGAAGCAAGAAGGTAACTTTGATTGTTTACTCTGAATTTTGTAGGAAGCAACTGAACTTGGAAAAAAAGCTAGAGAACTTAAGAAAGCCGTTGAAGCACTTCACTAAGATGAAAGAAATGGCGCTAAAGGGAGAAAATGGTGAAAAAATGTCAAGGCTATTGAAAAGGTATAGTATCATGCTTAAACAAATACTGATTTTTAATGCACCCTCTACTGGTATCTTAGTTCGTAAATTGTATTGCATGGTTCTGTAAAGACCATAAAATTTACACATATAGGACGTGCTCCAATGGTTGTTCCAGAATTATAGTTTTATATTATAGCTGTTGTCATCTAATTTGATTAATGTAAGTATAATTATCATAAATCCATCAGTTTCCTTAAAAAATGATGAACTGGGTTTTGAGATCTGTGTTTTGTTGATGAATGGATAGCCAGGAAAAAAAAAGCAAATAAAAACCATTTGGCTAACCGGTTTAGACTATAGGTTGTGTTCTACATCTTCAAAAGTGACTCACATCTTGTTCCTTTTCAACGGTTACTTTTGGTAGCCTTATATCGAATTGCTTACCTGGAATTCAATATGAGTTGTGTCACTTAGAGATTCTTTGGGAGTCATTGATCTTTGGATTTACGAATTGGTAACTGTATACATTTGAATTCAGTACATTGGATGTTGTGATTGAGTGGTACATGTGGCAATTAAGCTTAAAAAGTTAACATTCAACTAGCAAACGTACTTGAGATCTAAGGATTATTGAACAAGGGCATTTGACGAACGAGAACTTAAGGGTGTCACATGGTTAGTTTCTTTGCATCCTTGACCTATTAGTATTTATCTTCTATCGCCATTTAGTTAATGAATGGTAACATGATGCAAAAAATATCCTTGGTAATGATATTTTCGGGATTTCATTTAAACAAAACAAAAAGAGATTTTTGAGCAAAGATAAGTAAAGAAAGAAACATACTCTTGAATAAATGATTCTCTAAACTCCCTCTCTTTAGAAATTCATAAACGAGAAGTTTGTTTTCAGGTTTGCAGCAGTATCGAATAAGCAGTATATGTGCAAGCTCATTCGATGACCAATCCCAGTATGTCAATTAATGAAAAAAATAATTATTTATTTATACATGATACTAATCATAAGGATAATCTAGATTCTAGACATCCATGAATATATTCCTCCAATAAAATAATACATAAGCTGAGTAGCACTTTCATTCATTATATATTATGTACAGCTAAAAGCAGGAATTTGTACTTTCTAATATTGATATTATTTGAAAGTGCAAAAGCATGGTATCTTTTTAACTTCATATGGTGATGTGGTGGTCTTATATTTTCCTATACCACGTCACGGTAGTTATCCATATGTATTATGCTGCTATGCAAATAGATAATTGGAAACTCTGCATAACCAACTTCAACCTTCCACATAATTGGAAATGATAAACAAAATAGATTATTAGTTTTCAATTTTTATTGGTCTTTTTATATCCGATGTGTTATTTTTTAAGTCAAGTCACATCCCTTTATAATCACGTGGGCTAATTTTTTTAATAATTTGTTATATATATACACATACACACACACATACGTACACCTATGTGTCGAAAGTGTGTAATTCCTGTCATTTCTAATGGATTTTTCGTTTATCGTGTTATTAACGGGTTCATCCTAGTGAAGACTAATGTTTGACATAGGATTTGAACGTACTGAAATTGGTCGATGTGATAATCATTATCTGCTTCAATAACTTGTATTAGACCATATACATATGTGTGTGTGTATACGTGCTTGTGTGCATGTTTCGTAACATGTTCAAGAAGTAAAATGTGTAAGATGGTTAATACAACAGTTTCATACAACATGAATGACACATAAAATTCTACTATTGCCCTAATTTTGCTTCTGCTTTGGTACATTTTCCACCTGTTTAACTAAATGAATATTTACTGATGCATAAATAGAACAAGGCTTGATTGAGCTGTATAGAAAATAAAGCAAGAATTCAAAACCAACATATGAGGAATCATTACTACTATACTCAATATCATATCATCGGTCTACGGATATATTGGGCCTTTTTAAAGCTTAAGGTTCACTTGTTGTATATGTTTAAATGCATGGTCTTATCATTTGATGTAGATTTGCCAACTAATATGTGCATATTGGCAAACCCTAAACTCCGTCAATATTTCATCCCTTTTTGCTATTGGTATTAGTACCTCAACAAGCTGAGGTCTGAAATGTGCAATTTCCATAATTTCAAACTTACAGTTTTTATTGTGATGGCAGAATTATTCAGATGATGGTCCAGGAGGAATCCAATATTAGCCACCACTTCCAAGATCTCAGAAATCTTGGTATTTTTGCGTTTTGATTTTAACTTTGCGTTGTTCGCCCCAAATTTTTGTTTTGATTGGTGTCCCTGTTGCTGTTTAATTCATATTTTGTTGGTACTGAACTGTTTATGTTCTCGAGGACATGTAATTCTGGACTTGAAAAAAGTTAGTTCTGAAGCTTACATATCGCCTAGACATCATGTCACAAATAGGCTCTCTTTATTACAATGATCATACATTTGTCTGGTTAACTTGGTAACTATAACATTATGGATTCACCTAGATATTACATGACAATTTGTACAACATGCAAATTTATTGTGAAACAAAAACGCAGAGATTTTTCATTTCTAGTTTGTCTAGGTCTTAAAATAATCGTTTAGTTACAACTGATTTTGTAGAATTTCCATTTTGTACTGCTACCTCAATTTGAATTCTTTATTGATATATTTACATTGCATGCTACTTATTGTTTTAATTGTTACCGCAACTTAACAATAGCTGATCAACCTTTTGTACTTGTCTTCAGCATCAAAAAGGAGGAATTTTGAAAATGATAATGCATAACTTCCGATGAAGGATTAGTTTATGAAGTAAAGCAGTTCAACAGGAAGAAAATATAAGGAAGACCGGTGTATGCTACCCTGATAATTACATGTCCCTGTTGCTGTTTAATTAGGAAGATAGCTAGAAGAATCTGGAGTGCTTAGTGGAGCTCTAAAAGCACGAGGTAATTCTTGGGTATTGCATATGCCTGTTGTCTGCCTGATGGTGCTGTCGTTACTTATGCATGGAATCTATTTATGTTTTTACTACTGACTGTCTGATTATGTACCATGGAATTTATTTATGTTTTTCATTCTTTTGTAGAATTATTAAATCTGATTATGTATTTGCCATTAAATTTAATTTGAATTATAGTAATATTGCATGCAATAATTGTTTGTTATAATCAATAATTAATATATATATATATATATATATATATATATATATATATATATATATATATAGTATACTTGGGTACTGTAATAATGGTATCTGAGAATGGTTTTTTTGCATCAGGTATAAATAGCTGATGCAATAGAGAGATTAGTTTGCATCGGTTGTTATAAAAAACCGATGCAATAGAGGGATTAGTTGCATCGGTTTTCATTACAACCGATGCAACATGGGGGCTGTGTCCAAGCAACCAACCATGATATTTTGCATCAGTTGTTAGTAACAATCGATGCAAAAAGGACCATTTTGCATCGGTTTCAGAACTGATACAAAAGTGTTAAGCCTGTTGCATCGGTTGCACATGCATCGGTTGTTGAACTGATGCAAAAGGGGGGTAAACAACCGATGCAAATGGCCTGTTTTGTAGTAGTGCTACCCTATTTTATATTTCTCCCCCTTTGTCATCAACAAAAACTTACTCCCCCTCATTCTTGGTCTTCAGTACCAGCATTTATAAACTATACAACGGAATATATAGAGTAGGAAATAACTATACTTCTAAGCATGATAACTAATTTAAACATTATATACATTTCAATGTATATACATGTTTTACATACCAATCTTCAAATCAATAAGAAATCAATCCACACAAAGTATCAATTCAAACCAAATCAATTCAAACAAATCAAACAAAGTAAATAAAAAATCATAAAAAATCAAATGTTATGTGGAACTTCCACCCATCCTTCTTCTCCATAGATTGGGTCTGCCTTAAAAGCGTCCCAATTATCATTATCATTGGTGAGAGAGACAGGAGGATGTGCTTCGTTATCATCCTTGTGCAGAGAGGAGATCATCCATCGTATCGCATCGAAGTGCCTTTCTTGTTCCTTTATCATCTGCCTTTGACTTAATTCTAAATGACGCTGGTTTTGTAGAATAAATGAGAGAATATTCTTGAATGGATTAAGAGTTTCTTCAAGATTTTCGGATAAATTGCGAATAGGATTAGCCATAGTTGAATTTGTAAAGAAATGGAGGATATAGATGATAAGAAATAAATTTCAGTGAAGAATTCTAGAAGAAACAAGTATATATAGGTGTAGAAATTCATTTGAATTGAATAGACATGTGGTAGTTATTCAAATTTCAAATTCAAAATCAATTGCCATTTCTGACCAGTACATATCGACATTGTCACATAGGGAATGTCGACATGGGTTAGTGAAAAGTTATGACTAATTTTGATTTTGTGAATAATTTTGTGTGTGTGTGTGTGTGTATATATAATATACTAACATTTATCCTAGAGATAAGGTAAGGTAGATAACGGAAAGGAAATTTCATTTCATTGCATACTATGATAATACAATGATTAAGCACACAACAAACTACATGAACATTCGAAATAAAGGAAACTAAAACAAATACAACAAGATACAAAAAGATAAACTAGTTAGAGGATGAAGATGATGAAGATAGTCCAAGTTTCTTACTGACTTTGGAAAAGAACTTGTTCATCTTCGAAGAAATGTTATATAACTTTTTACTAACGGATCGTTTTAGAATCCATTGATTCCCCACAATTATCTTTTGGTTTTTGAGAAGGGTTTTGTTGGATGGATTGGAAGGATATTCAATGCTTTCCAAAGACATTTCACCTTCTTCTTCTTCTTCAATTTCCATTTCATCCCCTTCTTCTTCTTCAACTTCCTCTTCTTTCATTTCCTCATGAGCCAAACGCTTTTCCTTTTCAGTAAGTGTCTCATAAGGTTGAAAAACAAATGGAATTTTCATAAGCGAAATGTTGGAATGATTGAAAAATTTTCTAGAAACAAATTCTTTGCCTTTGAAATCCACTCCAAAATAGTTAAAAATCCGAGTGAGATAAATTCCATGGTATAAAGTATTCTCACCTATTTCAAGATTTTTAGGACGAAGTTCATCCAAAATAACTTGCGCCCAATTTATGTCATAGTTTCCGAAAATAACAAAAAGAGCTTTGCAAACTTTTGAAGTAGGATTGTTAAAATTTCCTGAACTTGGGGTCAAAGTATGTTGCAAAAGAAGATTAACAATTCTTGTTGGTCAAAAATTTCTATTTTTAAAATCAGAATCATCATCTCTTTCAAAAATGTGATGAAATATCTCACGATCATGTTCATCGATTTTAAAGTTAGAAAGATCCATTCCCAAACTCTTGTAATTGAGAATGGTACCCAAAAGATCACAATTCAAAACAATTTGAGTGCCTTTGACACTACTCCAAATTTCATCTTCGTTTCCAACATAAAATCCGCGATTTAAATTCACATAGAATTTTTTTACAAGATTAGGATAGCAAACAAAATCATTTTGAGAAGCATCAATAAGACTAAGAACACCATTGTTTGCAAAAAGAGAATCAATTTCGTAAGAAGAAAAAACTTGAAAATAGTAGATTTTCCGGGATGGACTTTGGCATAGTTAACATAATTGATGTATGCTTTAATTGCCTCCGGATCATTGAATAATTGCTCTTTGATTTTTCTGGAAATTCTCATGGTTGAGGGGTTGCTTGAAGAAGCCATTAGATTAGAGAGTAGAGAGCTTGAAGTTATGAAGAGAGAGTTTGAATTTGAAAATGAAAGTGAAAAGATATGATAAAAGATAGTGAATAAATAGATTTTTAAAGGACATATTTTCTGGTCAAAAAGTATCTTTTCAGAGAATTGAATGAAGTGAAAAAGTGGAGGGAAATTCAAACATTTGAATTCAAATTTTGAAATTCAAATTCAGGTAGCCATGTCAACATCACCGTAGGGACCATGTCGACATGTGCTTTTGAATTTTCACGAATTGATTTTTCTTAAGATCTCTAATATATATATTATTATTATTAATGTCTATTATATATTTCTGAAATATTATTATACTTGTAATAAATTTCAAAAAGCATTAAAAATAATAAAAATGATAATAAAAATAATAAAAAATAGAAAATAAATTTTAAAATTCAAATAACACACCAATTCAAAATAAATTAATCAAATAATCAAGCAGCTAATCTTAAGCAAGCAATTTCAACCAATTGTATTGTAAACATGTACCTTTTTCCGAGTCTGTTTTTTTGAATTCGTCGGAGTCGTGAACAGCTGTGTAACACATATTCGAATTATCCATCTTCTGATCATCATCACTCGAGGACGAGTCTGAGTCATCTAGAGTAGCAGTAAATGCATGCTTTCGTTTCTTGCTGGTTCATCGTTCATAGGAGGATTCTGCCTTTCTGGATACGGACGGTCTCTTTTGAAGTGGCCTGGTTTATCACAGTTGTAACACTTGTCACTATTTGGCACTAAATTCTGATTTCCAGAATTCTTATATTTGTTTCTCTTGAGATTATTCATCTTTCTATATTTCAGGAATCTCCTAAAATTTCTAGTCATCAAGGCTATCTTTTCATCATTATTGTTGTTTGAGTCTGATCCATCGATCAATGCATTGAATTCCATTGATTTCTTTTCAGATGCTTTACTTTCTCTCCTCCCGATCATTTGAACTTCATATGACATTAGATTTCCAATTGATTCTTCTATTTTCAAAATACTGATGTCATTTGCCTCTTCGATCGCAAGTGTCTTTTGATCCCATTCTCGAGTTAGAGAATTTAAAAAAATTCGAACTTGATCTTTCTTCAGAAAATTCCTTTCGCAAAGATATTAGAGAATGCACAATATCCTGAAATCTACTATACATATCTGAAATAGACTCATTAGCATTCATTTTAAATAATTGAAACTAATTTGTGAGCATGGAAATTTTGGTCTGTTTAACTTTGCTTGTTCCTTCGTGAGTAACTTGCAAAGTATTCCAGATTTCATATGCAGGCTTACAAACTGACACTCTATTGAATTCATTTCTATCTATTGAACAGAACAGAATATTCATTGTTGTAACGATCCGCCTTTCATACCATAGAAAGACGCATCATTAAGAAGAAAGAAAGGGATAGAAAAGAGAAAAGATAGAAAAAAAAGAACCAAACAATATCATAATCTCATAGTGGAACGAATAAATTATATTTATCAAATAAAATATTACATAGTATCATATACGTCAGAGTTATACAGCTCCAACAACACAAACTAGACAGTTATAACACCTGTCTAGATATTCAACTCAAGTACAACACAAAGATACAGATACAACTCTAACACAGCAGAACACAATACATATATCTACACGCTGAAGCCACCTGCTCCATATCTCCTCCAGAAATCGTCAAAGCAAACCTGAATCCCTCGACTACTCATACATAATATGAGTACCCAAGAGTTTAATAAAACAGAAAATAAACACTTGGGTCAGACATGGGTCTGGTGTGAGTAAATGGGTTAAAGTTGCTTAACTTTGAAAATCCTTTGAAAACAAAGGTATCACGTAAGACTTTCCACAAATAAACATGGGTAAGTTTTTACCTTACGCTAACCAAAACATTTGTTAGGAAATCCAGTGATATTATAATAGGGTCTAGGGTTTTCTAATAAATAAGAAATAGCCGAAATTGTTACATTTATTAAATTCCAGCTACTAGCCACAAAAGTGGGTAATACAATCAAAACCGTAAAGGGCACGTAGGAAGAATGGGTTACCATCAATGGCAAGGCTACTGAGGTACCGCCCATCACAGTACGTGGCCTAGATCACCGTATCGAGGAGCCACCCTAACTCCCCTGCAACACAAAGCCGGAACCATCCCTTACTGGATAGTCCCGAACAAGACAACCCGACAGTTGTCATGATCAACCGCCCACACAGCCGAAATAAAAAGGGACCTCTAGACAGGAGTAAATCTCGTCCTACTTGGGCATGACCCACTTAGCCTTACTGCACCTCCCATGTTTTAGCCATTCTCGGTTGATGAGGCTTGAGGCTATGATTACCTTTATAGAACACATCTATCTTAGAATGCTCATCGTCCACCCGACGATGTTCTGAAAGCAATCAATCCATACAAGTTCGTTCCGGGTTCGAACGAAACCGAAGGCACTATCTCGCTACACTCATTTTGGAATCACCCTCGAAGTTAACGACAATAACCCTTGCACTCTGAATCTTCATCTCGAACCTGAAAGTACTGCCCCCGTTAAACTCGTATTGGAATCACCCTTAGAGTATTAACGACAATACTAAACTTGTTTTTAAAGAAAACTATTTTTAAAGCAAGATTAACTTAAACTTGTTTAAACGCAAAGTTTTAATTTAAACATTTCAAACATTTTAAAACTGTTTTAACTTTGTTTTAAAAACTTATTTTTTTTCTAAATTTCTGAATTCCAATATGCAGTTAAAAAATCAGACAGGATACAAATCCTGGAACCAAACTACTCGAGACCAAAAACACGCGACAAACTTCCTAATGACTTCGAGTTGCACGTGAGGAAGACACGAAGGGAAACCCGGTCCAACATCTTCTTCCGCGAGCTAAAACTCCAGATGCATGAGATCGACACCATGCACGTGCACACTGGACTTGGTCGACGACGAACATCGTCGCGACACTCCACAAGTCGTCCTTGACCCCTCGGACCATCTCGCCCCCCTGGATTGACGAAAGCATCACTGAATCAAAAAAAAGGCTACAGCACTTTCAACCGGAAATGAACTCGACCATGAAACCACTATAGTCGGCGAAACCCATCACAGGAGATCCTTCCACCTCGTCCACAAATGCGTCTCGAACCACACCATCTATTCCCCCTCAAGCGATTCGACCCGAAACATTGACAACGAGGAAACTGCACTCGATTCCCATCCAAACAAAAATAGGTACAAAACCCGACTTCACCATGCGTCGATCACCTCAAACATCAGATAAGCCTTCCACTATTTTTCCTGCATCCCCAGGCACCTTGACCACCTCCATGCCGAAACTCGACCACCTCCTCAACTCTGACCAACGGCAATCGACCCAAAACCCAATTTCGAGTGATCCTCAATTTCTCTTCAAACACCAGTTTAAAAATTACAAACTTCATTTTAAAATTCATGTTTTTGAACATCAATTTAGGTTATATGATTCGAAATTTAAATTATTCAGATTGATTTTCATTAAATTTTGATTTTTCGCTGTAAATCTAAAATTTACAGTATATTTGTTCAATATAAATATTTAAATTTATTTTTAAACACAAGATTACTTCATTATGATCAAATTCCTTTCAATGATCAATGATTAATAATGATTAACTTGGGAGATAGGAATTTATTTTATAAATCAGGAACATGAATAAGAACAGAGTTTAAAACTTTCATGTCTGTAGGCATTTGAACTGCTAAATAAATATGCATTCAACTTCAAATCAAGCATGCAAACATTGATATTATGTTTACAATAACATTCACATCCACATATATATGTAAACTTAATTACTTCAACAGGCATCCATCATAAAATCAAGTTTAATCTGTTTTTAAAATAAATTTACTCACCAGAATTTTAAAAGCAGAGAACACAGAATTTGACAGGCATTGTTTAGTTTTCCTAGAACATTGAATCTAATTTGCATCTTGTTGTTGATTATTGTTGTAGTAGTTGATTACCGTTGAACAATGAATTTTGCTGAAATCTTGCTGTTGATTGAATTGCATGTTCTTCAGATTCGATTACTTTGAATCTGAAGTTGTAAATAGCTTCAGATTCTTTTAATTACAGTTTGAATTTCTCATTTGGTTTCTCTTTTTTTAAGAAGAAAGCTTAAGAAAGCATGAGCTGAAGAAAATAAATAATAGCAGACCTTTTCTTTTAAACATTAATTAAAAAAATTCTTTTAAACAAAGATTTGCCACTTGTTATTATGAATTGTCCATAAGCTTACAGGTGTGTTTTCATAAATTCCTATGTTGCCAAGTGCTTTTAGATTTGATTCTTAAATCAATTTCTTATTATTACTAATAATTTAAACCTTAATTACAATATTAACCTAATACTTATGCTATATATAACTATGAAATGTATTTATCTCTTCATGATTTATTTATTTATACTCTAAAATCCATTTCCAAAAGATAAGTTTAAAAGAAAGAAAGTAAACATTTATTTAAATTTTATTTTAAAAGTTTAAACATAAGTTATTATATCTAACATTGATATTATATATAAAAACTAAATTTATTTTCAAAAACCAATTTAAAAGAAGACAAATTAAGCTTTTATAATAATATACTATTTTCAAGTTATTATACTTTTAATAAAATAAACTTTTCTTTAAATGTTTTGAAAACAAAAGATTAATTTTTCACTAGCTTTTGAAAAGCATTCTATTAAATTAAATCAGATGTATTTTATAACTTTGAAAACACATTTTCTATTTAAGTTTAATCCAATATTTTCTATTTACAATATATATACAAATATATATACATACATTATAAATAGAACATTTTAAATATTAACTTCAGAAATTATTTGAATTTTTAAAACAGAACTCCAAATCGCAATATATAAACATATATATTAAAATTTGAAAATATTTTTATTAAATTTAATAAACATTCCAAATTAAATTATTATTAAGTTTTGAAAATATAACATTTATTAAATTAGATTAACTATTAGTTTAGAAAATATAACATTTGGTTAAATTAGATTATTAAATAAATATTACATATTTTAAAATAAATTATAAATGGAAATTATTAAATAAGTATTACCCAAAATTCCGGGACATCACAATTGCCTTAGAATTATTTTGTGCAATAGTCTTTTGCTCAGCAGTCCACTGTGCAAAATCAATTGTGGGTTCAGAATAATCAGTTTGTGTGATATTCCAAGTGTCTAATCCTATAGATTGTAAATATATTTTCATCCTACATGCCAAATATGCATAGTTACTGCCATTAAAAAGTGGTGGTCTGATAGTAGACTGACCCTCTACAAATGAACTGGTGACAGGGATACTAGTGTTAATAACAGTACCAGTGTTGGTAGCCATTTTTAAAACTTTTCAAAAATCAGATTATGAAACTTTGAAAATCTTGCTCTGATACGAATTGTGATAAATGCGGATTACGGATCTTAAGGCTAAGATTAACACTAGAGGGGGGTTAATAGTGTTAATAAAGAATTACTAAAACCTTTTGATCTATGTTAATTTAAACACAAAAGTATGCAATATACAGACACAGATATGATCACAGAAACAATCACAGATGCAGAAATAAAATAAAAGCAGTAAAGGAAAGAACACACCGGATTTTATACTAGTTCGGAGTTACCCTACATCCTTTCCCGCAACACAAGTATGGATTTCCTTTCAAAAGCAATTATACAGTTACACCCTCAGTTTCAAGGCTATGAGGTACACCCTCCAGAATTTCGATCCTCTGGGCAGGGATACTTGATTTCCGGGCCACAAGTTTACCAAATTGATTTAGCAAGGCTACAATCACACCTTTTCCCTTTTGATTGATTTTCAAGGCTACAATCACACCTTTTCTCGCTTAATAGATTACAAAGAAGTCTTTAACTCTAAATAGCACTGAGAATCTTGTAGAGATAGTGATAGAGAATCAAACTAGAAGTAATCGAGTATGATTCAATGTTGATTTCGGCAGAGTAATGATAAGAATATGTATTAAGAAACGAGGAAGAAGAAGAAGAGTGAAAACCAGAAAAAAGTGATCAAAAATTCGTTGAAACTGACTCCTATTTAGAGAAGAACAACAGCCATGACTATTCATGAAGTGTTATGGCGAATAGACACTTCTTTTGAAATTTGAATTTTTGAACCAAACTGTCACCATGTCGACATGGTACCCATAGGCATGTCGACATCCCAAAGCATTTTATGATGTTTTGAATTCCTTTGAAAATAACCTTTATCTTATATAAAAACTAATTTAAACTTTATAAATATACTTGACTATAGTTGAATTTCATAAGTAAATATAAAGAATAATATATATAGAATTTAACCATAATTTTATATTTAAATCTAAGTGTAAATATTAAAAGTTAAATATATTATTAAAAAAGATAGTTTAAAATCAGAAGTGATTTGACTTTGAAAATAAAGATGTTTTTGAGGCTAAAATTATTTAAAATTAGGATCAAGGGTTTTGAATCTTTTAAAAGGAAAGTTTTGAAATTATTTTGAAAACAAGATAATTTTGTAAAATCATTTGAATTAGAATTAGTGGATACAAAACAATGTCTCACTAGATTTTCGTAGGTTCCATCCTACTTAGGGTTCCATCCCTTTAACGGGCTTGAAGTGGATTCCATTCCATGAATAAATTGGATTTTAAGATGCCAGTGTTTTCTATGAGTTTTAACAAAAATTCCTAATAATAAAAAATACTTATCATTGAAACCTTGAGCTCTTGATAGTCTCAATACTCATGAGTCTTCTATCTTGATATTTTATCTTGATATCTTGAATCTCTATACTGTGCAGTCTTCAATCTTTGTACCTGCATGGTTAAATTCTGCATATACATATATATCTAAACTTATAATGTTAGTATTTATATTTTGTAATCTATTCTAAGGTTGTTGTCATCAAAACCATCATCTCACGGACTAACACTAATACTGGCCTGATAACTAGGAAAATTCAACCAGATGCAAATGGTCCTCCCATGAACATCCAAAATCAAGAATACAAGCACGCAAAAGATCTTCCAAGATTCGACTTATTATTTCCGTTTGCCCATCAGACTGCGGGTGCTAAGCAGTACTAACTTCAACTTGGTTCCTAGTGCAGCTTGTAATGCCTCCCAAAATCTGCTAGTGAAGATCGGGTCACGGTCACTCACTATACTACTTGGTATTCCATGGAGACGAACAATCTCTTTCACATACAATTCTGCTAAACTCGCTGTTATTCGGGTGGATTTAACTGGAATAAAGTGGGCCGTCTTGGTCAGACGATCCACAATAACCCAAATCGCCTCATTACCCTTACGAGTTCATGGAAAACCATCTATGAAATCCATAGACACTTGGTCCCACTTCCATTTAGGCACTTTTAGTGGTTGAAGTAAACCCGCCATCTTCATTTGATCACTCTTTATTTGTTGACAAGTTGCACATTGACTAACATTGTAACAACCCGCATATTTGTCGATTTTTATATTTAAATATTTTATTTAAATATTTTATCAATACTCGAAATTTAGTCCGAAAAGCTACTTTTTGCATACGGTTGAATTGGGACTCGAGACCACTCCCATTGAGTTTAAAATGCCGTTTGCGACCTTTTTGAGTATAAGCTTCGATATGTTTGGAGAAAGTTGAATTTTGACCTTTTTCACTTAGGGCTTTGGTTTGGGCTGAACCCATTAGCCACTTACTAACTCAGTCTCAACCCCATGTCCTCTTCATTACTTCATTCCTCATTTCCTAATAATGGAGGAGTGGAAGAGGAAATTAAAACTCCAAGCCCTAGTCTTCATTAGCAAATCCATCTTCTAGCTCCAAACTCAAGAGAACCCATTGGTAAGCTTTCTCTTCATCTTTTCCAACTCATTCTCTCTTTGATTTCAGAAATTTTCTAAACCTAATTTGGGAAATGTTTCTCTTTTAAGCTTAGATTGAAACTTCTTGAGTTGTTATTGAAGAGGAATTGATCTTAGCTTGTTTTTAAAGCTTCTTCTTCATTTGTTTGGGTTCAAAGGTGAGATATTCATCTCACATCTTAGTCTATATTTATCTTCGATTGTTAGGTATGAATTCCTAACACTTATTCATGTGCATTTGATTTTGATTTGGATTTCTTTTGTGAATATTCCAATTTTTGGTGTTTTGGGTTCAATTCTTTAAAAATCATAGCTTTGATGTTTTGATCATATTTTTGGTGATGAACCAAAGAGCTTCTATGGCCGGGTAGTCGATTGACGTAAACCCTTAGTGCCGTTGCTCAACGGTTTGCAAATTAAGGGAGTTTGCACCTCTTTTGAAGTAGGGTAGGAAGTGCAAGCATACAGGTTCGGCCGACCGAGCTCAGGGTCTGGTCGACCGACCTGCTACCCAGGCACTTCCTGCCTCTGTTTTGGAAGTGTTGGTTACAGGCTTCGGCCAACCGAGCCCCTGGGCCGGTCGACCGACCTGGTGCCCGAGCACTTCCAACCTCTGGTTCGGTCAGCCGACTCAGGGAGTCCGGTTGACCGACCTGCTCCTATCTGCCAACTATGCCTTTTTGCCTAGTTGTTTGAATTTCCAACTTTAATCGATTCGTGTTATTTCCTATTTGTTGTTATCATGTATTATGACCTTGATGACTCCTTTTTAGGGATTTTTGAATATCCATTTCGATGGATCCTTTATCGATTTCTTTGGATTTTATTCACTTCTTCGAATGTGAATTTTAGTGATTGATTATTCCTACAATCTTCTTTGTGATTCGTCACTTTAAAAATATAAAGGTTTTCTATACTAGTAGTAAATAACAAAACTCTTTCTTCAAATGATTTCAACACTATTTTATAACAAAGCTCGTTTTCTCAAACCGATTTCCAATCTATTAGTATATACAAACCTTTACCTCACTCGTATGAGAAATCTAATTAAACGACTTAGTAAAACGAGTGGTATGAAATGCTTGCGTTTACTACGTCGGTTAATTATTGGACTTGTTCGATTGCTCGTGTGACAATTTTCTAGTGGAGATCTACAATTTGTTTGCAAATATTTAAGTTAAGCTAGTGGTTATGGGACATGATGCTAAACTCATATATTTACTAGCTTATTGTAATTAACACTTCTTGATGATCGATGATGATCATTTTATGGTTTAGACTAGCAATGTGCGATGTCTCTTTGTCTATGTGGAGGACTGTTCCTCATTTTATTGAGCTTCGTCTCATTTCTTGCATGGGTCGTACCTATCTAGGTGCGTCGATGTTTGTTTACACATGAGTCGTACCTTTCTAAGTGCGTCGATGTTTATTTATGCATGGGGTGTACCTTTCTAGGTGCATCGATGTTTATTTACTTCGTGGAGCAATCGGCTCAATAAGTCGGGACATGGGGCGTTTCTTTCTAGGTGCGTCGATGTTCGTCTATGCATGGGGCGTGTCTTTCTAGGTGCGTCGATGTTCGACTTTGCATGGGGTGTATCTTTCTAGGTGCATCGATGTTAGACATTACATGGGGTGTATCTTTCTAGATGCATCGATGTTTATTTATGCATGGGATGTATCTTTCTAGGTGCATCGATGTTTATTTATGCATGGGGCATATCTTTCTAGGTGCGCCGATACTAGAGCATGGGGCGTATCTTTCTAGGTGCGTCGATGTTCGACTGTGCATGGGGCGTGTCTTTCTAGGTGCGTCGATGTCCAGTTTATGGGATTGGCCATCCTTTTATTGTGATTTCTGGATTTCTATTTGATGATTTCTGGAATTTGTGTTTCACCAATTTTCGTGATTTCCATTGATAAGTTTTATCAATATTTGTGCATTGGTGAATTTGTGTGTCATTAACTTTTGTGATTGACATTGATATAATCGTCAATATTTATGCTTTGGTGAACGAAATAAGGAATATGACATTTCTTTGATTCTTGTGTAGATTCTGTGATATTGTTTAATCTCTTGTTGATTTTCAATTACTTATATATTTCACAGCTTGGCATTGTGATTATTATGTGTTTAGTCATATCTCTTATTCTATATCGTTTCATCTGATAATTATAGCTAGACTGATCCGTTTATTATTTTCTTCTTAAATAATACTCGGGTCAGACTGAGATTTTACAGGTGCTTCTGCTTGACTCCTTATCGGACTATCATCTGATCTTTTGGCTAACTACTCTAGTTTGGTAGTTTTTGTTGTATACATTTAAGATATAGACTCCTTGATGTATACATATTTTTGTCTAGCACTTCATATCTATTTCCTCCTTTGTGATATGAATTGTCTGTGACTGATTTATGTTATGTTTATTTCTATATTTGTTTCGGAAGATACTTTAGCCACTGTGTAGTAGCTTTGAGTTTGTGTCGGTATGTCGGATTTTCTCTTGATAAAGAAATGCATGTTATACTATCTGACATATCGATGCTTGCATAAAGCAATTATACAGATGGTCGCTCCTCAACAGCCTTATTCTCCGTGCTAGTCGACAGCATTACTCCGTAGTGTCCTTGGCTAGCGTGGATATAGAGGTGGGGCGTCACAAACATAAATGGGTATATCTCTCTTTATTGTTTTCCACCAGAAAGTCCTTTTAATATCTTGATATATTTTGTTAACCCCTGGATGGATACTAAGCTTGGACTTGTGACATTCGTCCAAAACTTCTCGTTTGTTATCTGGGATGTCTGGAACATACATCCTTCTTTTAGTCTTATAATTCCACAGCTATCGATTTCAAAGCTGGAATCTTCACCTTGACACATTCTTCTATAAAATTTCTCGAAGAAACTTGTCTTTACTTTGTTTACTAGAGATTTTCTTAAGAAGAGTGGGAGTGACAACAAGATAAGAGAGAACAACATGTCTTCTACTCAAAGCATCTGCTACTACATTGGCTTTTCTGGGTGTATACTGAATATCCATGTCGTATGACACTAGGAATTCCAACCAACGTTGCTGCCTCAGATTCAAATCCTTCTAGGTAAAGAGGTATTCGGTGAACAATTCGAATTTTTCACCCAAATGATTATGACGCCATATTTTCAAAGCAAAGATAACTGCTAAAAGCTCAAGATCGTGGGTCGGGCAGTTTTACTCATATGGTCGCCATTTTCTACTTACGTAGGTAATCACTCTACCCTCTTGCATTAGTACAACACCCACACCTTTACCACACGCATCCTTGTAAATAGATAAACCTTGATTCCCGTTAATAATAGCAAGAACGGGAGCAGTGTTCAACCTTCTCTTCAATTCCTGAAACGTTTCCTCGCACTTTGGAGTCCAATCAAATTTGGTATTTTTCATAGTCAACTTAGTTAATGGACTGGCTAACTTGGAGAAATCCTGGACAATCTTTCGGTAGTATCAGGATAATCCTAGGAAACTTCTGACTTCCTTCGGAATTGTGGGTTGCTTCCAATCTAAGATAGTGGAAACCTTACTAGAGTCTACATAAATTCCTTCCTCTATTAAAATATGTCCCAAAAATCAAACTTCTTTGACCCAAAAATGATGTTTAAAAAATTTGGCAAATAAAATGTTCCTCCTCAATATTTCCAAAACAATTTTCAAGTGTTCGGCATGCTCTTCTTCAGTTTTCGAGTAGATTGGAATCGTCAATAAACACGAAGGGCATAACTAACTATTCGTAGAATATATTGGGACCCCTAAAAGCAGTCAAATGAATACAATCTTCAGCAATTCTCACCTGATGGAATCCATAGGCTAAATCCATCTTTGAAAAGAATTGAGCACCATGCAATTGATCGAACATGTCATTGATTCTGGTTAAAGGAAATTTATTATTAAGAGTTAATTTATTAAGATAACGGTAGTCCATACAAAATCTCAAGGATCCATCGGACTTGGCTACAAAGGCAACAGCTGAACCCCAACTGGAACGACTGGGACGTATAAATCCTTTCTCCAGCAAATCTTGGGTTTGCTTGATTAGTTCTATTCTTTTCCTTGGTGCCATCCTGGGACTTGCATGCACAACAGAATGATCATTTGGAACCAAGTCGATTCTGAATTCAATTTCCCTATGCAGAGGTAAAGACTTAACCTCATCAAATATGTCCGAAAATTCCCAAACAATAGGTACGGGTTCCAAAATTGGGTTGGGATACCCTAAAGTATACATTAGCTTATCCCTTTTCGGAGTTGGTTCCTCATAAGAAATCACAATGAAATTCCCAAATTTGGTTTTGACCGAAATTGTTCGATTGGTACAATTTAGTTTAGCTTCATATTTCGTTAAACAATTCATCCCAAGTAAAATTTCGAATTCATTAAAGTCGAGAACGAAAAGGCTGGTAGGAAACTGATGATGAGAATATGAGATAGGAACCTTTCTACAACGCAATCAAAGATTCGCAGGGCCTTCTACTAGGTTCTTCACACAAATGGGTTCGTCTACGAATTTGGGTTCAAGATTTAATTCGTTTACGGTTAGTTGAGAAATAAAGCTATGCGTGGCTCCAGCGTCAAACCGAACTCTAACAACTTTATCATAAATAAGAAGGTTACCTTCTAAAAGTCCTTTTCCTTTATCTGCATTTGAGGTCGAAGGGTTGTAACATCCAGCCTTTTCGCACGCTTCAAATTGACACACGTGCCAATTTAGACCATACGGAAGGGCGGATTGTTATGGGGTAAATAAGAAAAACAGAGAAGAAATTAAATAAAACAGAATCTCGCAGCGGAAGGATAAAATATAATAATCAATATACAGTTCATAAAACTGTTTACAAAACAATTGATTCTTCTTTATACAATAAATATCAGAGTTCACATACCAATAAATATCAATGCAGCGGAATTAAATAGTGTAGTGGAATAATAGTAGATAATAGTAATACAAATCTTCGTCTTCGTCCTCCAGAGCTAAATCTACAAATCCTGAAACGCTCGGACTGACCCGAGCGAATTTGAAAAGACAAAAACACTCGAGAACTAAAAGATCTTATGTGACTTAAATTAAAGAAATAAATATGAGTGCAGTAACTCAAGAGATGCTCGGGATTTACATCTTCTAAGGATCCATTAAACTATTTACTATGTAGTATATTGCACTATTATAATAGTGTCTATAGTAAAATAAACATGCTTTTAAATAGCGTTAAGGCTTTACATTTTCCACATTAACACGTAATAGTCCCAGTAGTCCATCCAATATCATAGTCCCTCCTAATCGGGAAGCCACCAGAGGATGCCACACGGGCTACAGGAGAAATCCAAACTCGTACAAGGCGTGATAGGGTAGGTGACATGGCACATCTAGGAAATGCCAGGGTAGATATATCAATCACGCATCCGAGCTGGTGGTAACGCGTAGCTGCTACTACCGCCCACCTCGGACAAACTCCCCCTAAAATCAAAGAAATCAAAAGTGGCCAATGAAACAATCTAAAGGTAGAGTATAATATCGAAGAGGAGTATCCGATAAGAGGAATGACCTCATTGGCCCGAGAATCGCTCCTGTTTTAGTCACCTTATGCCAACTCACGGGAGTCGGGTCCATGTAATTACCTCAAAGGAAACGCCGCCACCAACCTACTTCATTCTGGAATCTCTACCGCGTACATGGTTGTTAAAGTGGTTTTCGGAGTTGGCAGAGAGTACGACAACTTTCGATCCTGGTCTCTTCAACAACCAAACGTTATTATAACACCGCGGTCTTATCAAAATAGTTAAAACCAGAATATATACCCATTTCAAAACCATATAATACGATACCATTTTTCATTTTAAAAACCAAATAAATTTGATATCATTTATAAACCCAAATCAGTATAATATCATCTTTATTTCACATATATCTTTTCCAAAATCATACTGCTTTAAAATTTATAATATCTGAAACCCAAACATGTGAATTATAACTTTCAAAACATAATACTTCGAAATTCATAGCTTTAAAACCATAACTTTCAAAACTTAAATGGTTTGGATATTCAACAGTATATAAAATAAAACAGTTGAATTTAAAATTTCTTTATAAAGTAAATAATTTCCACGCCTTTATAATTTTACTTACTTTAAATTCAGTCTGAACCCATAACCTTTAGATTCACTTTCAGTTTGAATAAAAACACTTCGATTTCAATATTTTCAAACTTTGAGTATTTAATAAATTTCAAAACTAAGGTTGGGAATTTCTATTCAACAATTCATTGTCCTATTATTTAGTTTTGAAATGTTTACATAATAGATCCATAACCATTTAAAATAAAACCCAATTTGTGACGCCCCACCTCTATACCCACGCTAGCCAAGGACACTACGGTGTAATGCTGTCAACTAGCACGGAGAATAAGGCTGTTGAGGAGCGACCATCTGTATAATGCTTTGTGCGAGTACACATATGCCAGATAATATATAACTTGCATTTTTTTTCAAGAGGAAATCCGACATACCGACACAAAGTCAAAGCTACTACACAGTGGCTATAATGTCTTCGGAAACAAATATAGAAATAAACATAAAACAAATGAGTCACAGATAATTCATATCACAAAGGCGGAAATAGATATGAATATATATAACACATAAAAGTGTTCATCAGAGTAGTGGTCAACACGATCCACACTATCGCAAAAGAAATAGCTACCAGTGCTATACAAAAGAATATGGGTACAACCATGAGTCTATTTCTCAAGTGTATACAACAAAAACTATCAGTCTAAGTAGTTAGCCAAAAGTCAAGGTAATGATCCTGGATGAGAAGTCAGCAGAAGCACCTGTAACATCTCGGTCTGACCCGAGTATTATTTAATAAGAAAATAATAAACGGATCAGTCTAGCTATAAATATCAGATGAAATGATATAGAATAAGAGATATGACTAAATGTATAATAATCACAATGCCAAGTTGTGATAAATAAGTAATTGAAAATCAACAGGAGATTAATCAATATCTCAAAAACCTACTCAAAGATCAAAAGGAATGTCATACTCCTTATTTCATTCACCAAACCATAAATATTGACAATCATATCAATGTCAATCACAAAAGTCAATGACACACAAATTCACCAATGCACATATATTGGTAAAACTTAGCAATGAAAATCACGAAAATCGGTGAAACACTAATCGCAGAAATCATCAATAGAAATCCAAAAATCACAAAAAGGGGGGAGGCCTATCACAAAACGGGAGCATGAAAACTCGCCAACACGTGTATCACAAAACGGAACGCTATTCCATGGTTGCTAACCATTTATTTTGAGCCGAGGCTCCACAAAACGGCCTGAAGACCATGGGTCACTACCCCACCAATTTGAGCAAAAGCTCCACAGAAACGGGGTTTAGTCTCCCTCGCATATAAAGAGACATCGCACATTGCTAGTCTAAATCACAAAAATGATCATCATCGATCATCAAGAAGTGTCAATTACAATAAGCTAGTAAATATATGAGTTTAGCTTCATGTCCCATAACCACTAGCTTAACTTAAATATTTGCGAACAAATTGTTGGTCTCCGCTAGAAAATTGTCACATCAGTTTCAATCGAACAAGCCCAAGAATTAACCGACGAAGTAAACGCAAGCGTTTCATACCACTTGTTTTACTAAATCGTTTAATTAGATTGCTCATACGAGTGAGGTAAAGGTTTGTATATACTAGTAGGTAGGAAAACCGTTTTAGATAACGAGCTTTGTAATTGAAAATAGAGTTGAAATCGTTTTAATGAAAGGGTTTTGATATTTACTACTAGTATAGAAAACCTTTATATTTTAAAGTGACAAATCATAAAAGTGATTGTAGAAACAATCAACCATAAAAATTCACATTCAAAGACGTGAATAAAATCAAAGAAATCGACAACAAATCCATCAAAGTGGATATTTCCAAAAATTCCAAAATAGAAGTCATCAGAGTCGAATAATTGATAACAACAACTAGAAATCAAAACGAGTCGATAAAAATTGGAAACCAAGCAAAACAAGGCTCAAATAGGCAAATATGAGTAGGTCAGTCGACTGACTCACTGAGTTCAGTCGATTGATCACTGTCCCAAAAAACTCTCGGGATGCAGGTCAGTCGACTGAACTCAGTGAGTCAGTCGACTGACTGCAATAAACAGAGAATCCCAAGGCTCTGCAGGAAGCCTTTATACTGCTTAGTAGCTACAACTAGTCGACTAGCCTAGAAATCCAGTCGACTGACTGGAGCTAAGGCAGTTTTTTCTGCCTTTCCACAAGATGTTCAAACCAAACCAATTCGCAACCGAATTCGAGCAATGGCGCTAGGGGTTTATGCCAATCGACTACCTGGCTCTTAAGGCTCTTCGATGCGTACCAAAACATGTTAAGATATCCATAAAAGGATTTTCATAGTTTTTGATTTCAAAACACCGAAAATTGGAATATACACTAAATCAATTCAAACCAAAATCAAATGCACATGAATATGTGTTAGGAATTCATACCTAACAATCGAAGGTAATCATAGACATAGATGTGAGATAAAAATCTCACCTTTTCACAAAATCAATGTAGAAGAGGCTTGAAAACAAAGGGAGAATCAACCCTCTACAACACAACCCAAATGAGCTTGAATCTATGCTCAAAAGAAGAACATTCCCAAATTTAGGTTTAGAAATTTTTGAAATTCAAGAGAGAAGGAGTTGGAGAAGGTGAAGAGAAGGCTTACCAATGGGTTCTCTTGAATTTGGAGCTAGAAGTTGATTTGCAAATAGAAAACTAGGGCTTGAGTTTTAATTTCCCACTCCACTCACCATTAATCTCTTCAGAACTGAAAAGTAGAGGAAGAGGGAGTGATGAAGAGGGGGTTTTAGTTTGGGGTATTAAGTTAGAACATTGGGCTGAACTCAAACCCAAACCCGAAGTGAAAAGGTCAAATTTTTAGCTAGCTCCAAACATATCAATGTTTATACTCAAAAAGGTTGCAAATGGCATTTTGAACTCAATGGAAGGGGTCTCGAGTCCCAATTTGACCATATGCAAAAAGTCGCTTTTCAGACAAAAATCCGACTAATGATGAAATATTTAAATAAAATATTTAAGTATAAAATCGATAAATATGCGGGTTGTTGCACAATTTATTAACACTAAATATTTCCTTCCATTTATTTATACTATAATTATTCATTTAATTTATCTTGAATAAAAATCCAGTTATAAATATCATACCTTTAAAATTTCCAAGATTAATAAGTTTATGCCAACTTGTGGAGTTTAATTTTTGAATAAGCCCAATTCCAAATAAATTTCCAATTTAATTTCCAATCTTAATTGATTTGAACTATTTAAAACTCTATATATATACACACAATATCTTAAACCTGTACTTAATCATAAATATAAATTATCAAACTCCATTTTTCAACTTATTTTTTTCCATTTAATAAATTCATACATAGCTTAAATTCAATAATTTAACTATATATGTATATATAAAATAAGATTTTAGATAAGATCAAAATTAATATTCATTAAACCGCATCCTATCCAAACCATAGAAATCATTTCAAAAATAATTTTATGTATATACCGCGGTGCCAGTATATAATTTTCTATTCTATAGTCAAGTGATACGGATATTTATCATTTCAATCCGCAAATTTAAAATATAAAAAAATGCGGTTGTATATCATTTCAAACCGTAATCCCGAATGAAATGAGAATGCATAATACTTTGCAGTTTGTATAATATAGAACACACCATCCATTCACCCAATATCAATCATCAACCAATTTTACTTCAATCATCATCAATTTAAACAAACAACAATAGAGCATATAAAATATAACAGGTATCAACGAACAGTTTATATTCAAAATAAATAAATAAATAAATAACTGTTTAACTAGCAGTTTATATGAAAAATAAATAAATTTTAACTGTTAATTTATATGCAATAATAAAATTAATTAACAGTTAAATTAAATAAATGCGATTTAACTGAGATGATGAAAAAAATAGGCAAAACAGTCATAAATAAATTTCTACTCATATCTTAAATCAATTTAACAAACATAAGAAAACTTAGAAGTTGTGAGCGGGTTAAAACACTCACCTTTTAAATTTAAATTGAATTAAAATTCAATTTAAACCCAAAAATTGGACAGTGTACAAATTCGTCCAAACTAGCGTCAAAAGATTCAGAATTTTATTACGATCCTAACCAAAAAAAATGGCGTGTGAAACGGAGTTCGTATGAGAAAGTTACACGCGTTAAATCACTTGAAAACAGAATTAATTTAAACAAACAAATAAACATACCTAACAAAAATATAAGCCACGTCAGCAAAAGCTTTGGCACGCTACAGGACCTCATTCTTCCCCAGTACGAAAAATGAAAAAAAATCATTTTTACAAAAGAATGCTTTTAGAGTTGCAAGAATAAGAGCTTTTGAATATGAGGTGTTAGGAGAAACAAAATGTAGAAGAAGAAATAAGATGTAGGTTATTTATAATTAGGAAATGAATGTGGAGGGACAAAAATAAATGTCACGTTTTATTATTAAAGCTTCAGGCATTAATAATAGATAAGGGAATGTACGTAGGAATGGAAAAATTTGCAAACGAAAGTAGAATTTTGTACGCATTTAGGTTTTTATCTATGCAAAATAAAATATTTATACTTACCTTAAAAATGAGAACGTTCAATTTTGTTTTAACAAAATGATCTTTTATTTCCATTAAAACACCCTTTTTGTTTAACACAAAACGTGCGTTTCTTTTATTAAATCCATTAATTGCAATCAACATTTCCTTTCTTTTTAATTGAAACATTTGAATTACATTAATTGCAGTTACTTACAAAGTTAGATTTTAAAACAAACAACTAAAATGGATAAAGAAATAAAACAATTGTTTATTTAAACACGTTTATAAATTTATTGTTTATACACAAGCGTAATAAATAGATTATTTTCCTATTCTTGTAATCAGTCTGTAAGCTAAAACACAGTTCAAATAAACATATATTTCTTTCTTTAAAATCAATCTTTCTGTTCTTATTTTAATGAAATTAAACGTACATTCATGGAAGAAACATTCATTTTATTTGATGTAAAATTTTCTTTTTATTAAATGAAACTTTCCCTATATTTTTACAAAACATATGCTGCTTTTATTTACACCTATTAATTTACAATTAGTATTCTCCCTCCTATTAATTGGAAATTGTCAATTACATTATTTTCAGTTGATTAAGTTTCAAAATGGACTAAATGAATGTAATGAGAAGTATAACAATTATTTCCCATCTAATAGTAATTTAAACATATTATTACACTATTCGCTACAAACAGTAATTATATATATTTCTTACTAAATAATAGTTTCTCATCTCTACAATCAAACTTTCAGTTGCCAAACATTTTTACTAAATGAATGTTTACTCTTTTACTAAACCTATTCATTCTTATTCTTTATTAACATTTATTATTATAATCACCGTTATTAATTACATTCAAACAATGTCATTGAATAAACCTAACGTATGTTATCAATTTTTTATCTTACTGTAATACATGTTATTAGTAGAAGTTCAAATTAAGATATAAACATATCTCTTAACATATGTTAACAAAAATAAAATCATAAATTTTTATTATTCTACCACTTATATTCCTTACTACAATTAGCCTATGGTATTCGTATCTATTAATTACGCAAATAACATAGTTAATATTTGTTTGTCTTTCACTACATTAATACTTTTATATACATCTTAGATTTGTATCAACGGTTGTTATTTTTTAAATGTGAATCTTGTCAATTACGCGTATTAATTAAGGTTTTAAACTCAATTAACAAAGTTTCCTAAGTCCAATCCCTTTTTACCAAATTTGACTATCCCTAACCATTCGTACTACATTCCCTATAAATGTAATATAGAATAGATTTTATTTCAAATTAACGTACAAATTAATTTCCCTTAATTGAGATCTGATTCCCAAATTTTTATTTAACATACTAAATGAATAAATAAACTAAATAAAGGGTCACCTACTCACTTTCTTTCATTTATAAGTTTACTACTTGCCCACCCAGGAATAAATCCCATATATAACACTAATTAATTTCCAATAACACTGCATTATCCAATTATCATAAATTTGTTCAATATATACTCCTTTTTACTTATAAATAGTTATGTTCTCTGTAAATTCTCATTCACTATTCCGTTGCTAAAATTAAAAATCATTAAGTAACGTTTCCTCCATAACAGTATTAAAATAACTTAACATTCGAGAGAACTTTATTTCAAATAAATTGATTGACCAATAAATTAGGTAATATATAATAATTGTTATTATACTCTTAAGATTTACGCTTGTTCTCTTCTATTTGGTTTATAGCCTAAGATAATATAAACAATCTAACTCCATAAATAAACTTATTTTATTACCCAAATTATACATAAATTTATTACCTTTTCATCGCACTATAAATCAGTGTAACCATTAATACCACCCTATTATCATTCCTTACACAATACTGATCTTATTTAATTACCATTAACTATCTATTTTGTACAATAACTAAATGTTTACATTTGTTACTTATATTTAGTTTTATAACCAAACTATCATGCTTAAATAAAATGAATTGGAGTTTCATTTAGATTGTTGACAGTTGACTTGTGTTAACATTGTTTCAGTCTAAATTTAGGTATCATTCCATTATAAAATTGCAATATTTTATTTCTTTCAATATTAACTCATACAATATTATTAAAATAACAAAATTTTAACATCGAAAATTTATGGGTCGTTACGCTCTCCCCCACTCAAAACTTTTCGTCCCCGAAAAGGAAGAAAAAGGGAAAAAGAAGAAATAAAAACAATACATCTTATCAGAACATTAACATTATAAAAAAATAAATTTACAAAATTAATTACTTTAAATAAGGTATCCTAATTTATAACTATTTAATCTTTTATATTTAGATTATTAAAGTTTGGAAGAAATAAATTTCTAAGTCCGAAATTTTAGGCAAATTTCGGCAGAGTCTCCTTTGTACGGAGAGGCTCGGAAGAAAAATAAAATATTAATTATAACAATATATATCATATATTTTCAAAATAATATATATCCCAACACGGGAAAAAAATAATAACACTAAAATCCATAATCCAAAAACGTACCTATTTGTCGGGCAATAACGCTTATTTTATGGAACCAAAAGCAGTAGCGATTGCTTCCATAACCTGCATTTTACTTATATAATCCAAAGGGTTAACAATTTATAAAAAATGAAATATTTAGGTGGTTTCAGTCACTAACAACAAATCAATACAACAACCATCAATTTCAACAAACAGCATACACAATACAAAACAACCATTCAATCAAACAAACAAATAGTTGTTCGGTCTCAAAACTTTTAAATTGCACGGAATAAAGAATAAACTACTAGCGCATCATTTACTCAGTAGCCTTAGATAAAGCTAAAGAGATTATTAATTCACCCAAATCCAAATTTAAAGTATCTTACCCCAAAAACCATAAACCAAACAAGCAACAATTCTAAATAACAAATCAATCTCATTCTTATAAATTTCATTTATTACTTTACATTTATTTCTTACTACTTTTATCTCCTTTCATTAATTTAGTGTTTATTACACTTGTTTGCACTTATACTTATATATATATATATATATATAATTCATTTTTCTCTTTTCATTTCATATTGCATAACTTCATTTGTTTATAGTATTCATGTGCAAATCAATTTCTTAGCACATTAATACATTAATTTAAGTCTACACCTATATATTTACTGCATCCATCTTTTCATCTTATTTTATTAATTAATAGCTTCAATACTTTACTTAATTTTATTATCTTCCATTTATACTACTTAATTTTATTAATTTTCTTCCATTTATAATACGTACCTTTTTATTTCAATTGGTAGTCTTTTCAATTACACTTAAGATTATAATATTACAACATCAAATTCCTATTTATTAAGGAATTTCATTAATTACTTTCATTACCTCAAATTTATTACTTGTACAATATCTATTACATTTTCTTATTAACATTTCAAATTTTAATATTTGGTAAGTTATATATGTGTTATTTAAGGGTGTAATTTGAAAGTTATACAAGTTTGTTCCATTTCCTTTAATTAATTCATTGTTCAATAAAATTTTACCTTTTTCTTACAAGTTACAATTTCAACTTCCTCTTTATTTCCTTTATAACTTAGCCTTAAATCTCTTACCTAAATTAGAGGTTTCAATTATTAATTACTTACCTTTCATTTCACTACAATAGTTGAAACAATTAATTAATGGAAATTTAAGAATTTAATACCAGGTTAAATTTTCAATTTATTTTAAAACAATAGACAAATATATTCTTACAACTTATATATTTCTAATTATATTTAAAACAATTCAAAATTTATATATTTTTCAAAAATGAATCGTAGTAGAACTACTACAGTGGCCTTCCCTCTTCGAAACTCGAGAATGAAAGTCGATGATGCAGCCGCCATCACCGAAATTATTTTCCAGCGACAGAGAGGAAAGTATAAAACTTATTTTCTCCAAAATCTTCTTTAAAACAATTCTTTTGAATTATAATAAATATTTATATCGGAAAGTACTTATAAAAAATATTCTAATATTCCAAAATTTATTCGAAAGAAATTTCAAAACCCCGGATCTTAAGTTCTAAATTTCCAAATTTCATTTATTTTATTTTCAATCTTATTTCTATTATTATATATAATAATTTCATTCCTAACAACCAATATATTGCAACCAAATATAATCTTTATAAAAAAATTTATTTTATATATATAGAAAATATACTAGGCAAAATTATATCATTCACCTATATTAAAAAAAATATTATGTCGGTCTGTACGATTAAGTATTTAGAAATCCCTATTGAAGTCATAGCGTCCCATGCATCAATCTGAATTTATAAATACAAAACGGAACAAATTAACAAAATATTAAAACTTTTTATAACACTAACAAATATGCTCTCTCATATATATACACTCAGCGACTCCCATAGGCTATTACTACCCTATTTGTAAAGAGTTAGACCCCACAAAGCTAAGGTTTATCGCTAAACCAAAGCTCTGATACCACATGTAACGTCCAACCTTTTCACACGCTTCAAATCGACACACGTGCCAATTTAAACCATACGGAAGGGCGGATTGTTATGGGATAAATAAGAAAAATAGAGAAGAAATAAAATAAAACAGAATCTCACAGCGGAAGGATAAAATATAATAATCAATATACAGTTCATAAAGCTGTTTACAAAACAATTGATTCTTCTTTATACAATAAATACCAGAGTTCACATACTAATAAATATCAATGCCGTGGAATTAAATAGTGTAGTGGAATAATAGTAGATAATAATAATACAAATCTTCGTCTTCGTCCTCCAGAGCTAAATCTACAAATCCTGAAACACTCAGACTGACCCGAGCGAATTTGAAAAGACAAAAACACTCGAGTCAGAACTAAAAGATCTTATGTGAGTTAAATTAAAGAAATAAATATGAGTGCAGTAACTCAAGAGATGCACGGGATTTACATCTCCTAAGGATCTGTTAACTATTTACTATGTAGTATATTGTGTTGATACGCTAAGATTTTGATCAATGACAATGTGCTTCAACAAAAAGGAAGAGATATGTGCAAAGCTAAAGAGAGAACGATGAAGACCAAGAATAAACATAAGTATGATTTTTATAGGTCTTAGTTTAGATTTATTTGTTAAAATCTATCCTCAAGAGGCTTGCACAAAAAATAGAACACATGTTATAAATTTCATTTCTTAATACACATTCACTGTGCACAGCTTAATAGTTCAGTCGACTGAGCAGGGATGACCAGTCGATTGAACCTGTTATACATATACAAATATGTACAGTTTCAGTCGACTGAAACACCCTGCTCAGTCGACTGAATTTGTTCTTGAAAATTTTCCTTCATGTTTTCAGTTGACTGAATTCTCTGTTCAGTCGACTGAATTTGAACCTGCGAATTTTCTATGAATGGACACCTTCTTCCTCCCAAGAGTTGCAACCATTCACCAAAGGAAATGGAAGCATCTCTTGTCTGCAACCTTAGCCAATAGATGCACCTCTTCTACAAGTGTAAATACACAATTTTAACATCTTCAATTCACCGAATTTTCTTGCTTTAATCTTACTATCTTCTTGAACATATTATCTAGAAATTCTCAAAGCACTCGTAAATCTATTGCTTGAATCACTGCTTTGTTTTCAACATTCTTTTGATTCATAGCAATTCATATTTCCTAAATCTTCACAAACACATTGCATACTCTCGAGGATAAGATTATAGGAATATTGTACTACATTAGACTCATTAGTGTTGATAAGAACACAACAAGTCGAATATTGTTTTTGTAATTGAGTTGAAGTCCTCTTCGGTGTTTGAGGCAAGAAATTCCGTTCAGTTATTCGGGTAAGTTGTAAACCTATTCCTCCAGGTTAAGTGAGGGTGTTAGTTAGTGAAATTCCTAAGTGAAGCTTAGAGACTGGACGTAGGACTAGAGGTCCAAACCAGTATAAAATCCTGGTGTCTCCTTGCTTTTACTTACTTTATCTACCTAGACTATTCCGTTAATCCATATTGCACAATCCTACTGCATAGCCTCTTTAAATTGGTATCAGAGCAAGGTCGTCCTATAACCATAGCACCGTCATTAGACATATTGATAATATGGAAAATAACGCAAGTACAAGCACAACATCTGCCTATAGTTCTACATTTGCGGAAGGACAATCTACCCAAAGACCTCCTCTATTTAATGGACTAAACTATAACTATTAGGCTACAAGGATGAGGATTTATATGCAAGCAACAAGTTTCGAAGCCTGAAATGCTACTCAAACAGAGTTCGTTGTACCTACAATCGATTATCCTTCATGGACACAAATTCAAAAGAATGAAGCCAGTGCAAATGCCAAAGCTATCAATATGCTATTTTGCGCCCTGGATAGAAACGAATTCAACCGTGTTAGCATATGTACTACTGCATATCAAATTTGGGAAACACTTAAAGTCATACATGAAGGCACAAACAAGGTTAAACAAACAAAGATATCTATGCTGAAGAATCAATTCCAAAACTTTAGAATGCGATAAAATGAATCCATCAATGACATATACTCGAGTTTTCAAGACATTCATCATGCTTTAATCAGACTAGGAGAAAAATACATGGATTTTGACATTGTGTCTAAATTTCTAAATTCACTCACTGATGAATGGGAGAGAAAAGTACTAGCAATCGAGGAAGAAAATGATCTACTACAATGAAACCAAAGGAATTGATTGGAAATCTTATGTCGTATGAAGTAAATATGCAAGCTAAGAAAGATCAAGCTCAAGAAAGAAAGAATGTAGCCTTTCATGCAGAAAAGGAAGAATCAGAGTCTGAAGATGAGGATTTAGCATTTATAGCCAAAAATTTCAAGAAATTCTTAAGATATAGAAAAGGAAATAAAAACGGATTCAATAATAATTTCTTGAACAAACCTACATCCTCGAATATAGAATGTTTCACCTGTCACAAGAAAGGTCACATGCACAAGAATTGCCCAGAGCGAAAGAAGGAGAATCAAAAAGCTCTCAACAACAAAAATAAGAGAGAGAAATTCAAAAAGAAGGCATTCTCTATGACATGAGATGATTCGGATTCATCTTCATCTGAAAGTGAAAATGATAGCGACAATGAACAGGCAAATGTATGCTTCATGGCTCAAGAATCCGAAGTAAGTAATTTAATTTTCGATGACTTAATTGAAGTAAACACTGAACTTTTGAACACAATAAAAACTCCTAAAAAGAAACTCAAAGAAACTCGTGAAAATCAAAACGCTGAATTTGAAAGGGATATGTTAAAAGATGAAAAGAAAATTTTAGAAGAAGAACTTGAAAAAGTTCAAGAATCTCATTCAAATTCGGAAACTCAATTATCACTTTTAAGTCAAGAAATTGAAACTCAAAAGACAAAGAATGATATAATTGTTTCTGAAAATCATGAGTTAAAAACTAAGATTGGACAATTTGAGTTATAAAATAATAGTCTTCAAGCTAGATTAGATAACATCACTAAAAATGTTTCTAACGTTTACAAAGGAAGAGAAAATTTATCTAAGGTTTTAGAAAATTCTCAATCCTCTTCAAATAAACATGGATTAGGATATAAAAAGGAGTCAAAAATTCCTAAAAAGAAAAATACAAATTTTAAGAGGAATATTGATTCAAAACAACAAATATTATTAAAAGAACTATTAAAACAAAAGTAGAAACCAAGATAGTCAAAATTTGGGTTCCAAAGACGAACAATATTTTAATTAGGAATAAATATATTAAAACATTTATGGATAGTGTTCATAATAATAAAAATTATATTTATAAAAAGGATACTAAACCAAATTGGGTTTGGCTTCCTAAGTTCTAACTTTTTAGGACCCTATTAAAAGGTGGGTACCAATAATTTTGTATTTATTTTCAGGTCCCACTTAAAAAGAAAAAATGGATATTTGACAGTGGTTGCTCAAAACACATTACCGGAGACAGAGATATGCTTACAAACATCACATACTTTGATGGTGGCTCGGTTACCTTCGGAGACAATTCAAAAGGCTATATCATTGGTAAAGGGGATGTGAGCAATTACGATACATCAAATTTACCTTTTATAACAAATGTTTCATTAGTTGAAAATCTAAAACATAATCTACTTAGCATAAGTCAACTTTGGGACAAAGGTTTTAAAATAACTTTTTCGGAAAATAAATGTAGTATTTTTGATCAAAACCAAAATCTTGTTTTTGAAGGAAAAAGAGATAGGAATATCTACGTTCTAAATATGAATATTAATCATAATACAAGTATGTGTTTACCAGCCAAAGATAATGATCCTTGGTTATGGCGCAAATGATTTTGTCATATAAATTTTAAAACTATTAGAAAACTTTCCAAAAATGAACTAGTAAGAGGTTTACCCAAAATAAAGTTTAAAATAAAAAATCATTGTGATGATTGTCAAAAAGGAAAATTAACAAAATCATCTTTCAAATCTAAGAAAAATATTTCAACTTTACAACCATTAGAATTACTACATATGGATTTATTTGGACCAACACAAGTTCAATCCATTAATCATAATCGATATGTGTTTGTAATAGTTGATGACTTCTTAAGATATACATGGACTATTTTTATGAAAAATAAAAGTGATACTTTTGAGCATTTTAAAACATTTTTCAAAAGAATTCAGAACACTAAAGATTTGAAGATTAAAAATATACGAAGTGATCATGGAGGCGAATTCGAAAATGAAGCTTTTGAAACGTTCTGTAAAAAGAAAGGAATAAATCATAATTTTTCATTTCCTAGACCTCCTCAACAAAATGGAGTTGTAGAAAGAAGAATAGAACATTACAAGAATGCGCTAGGACATTATTAAATGGAAGTTTTCTACCAAAACATTTTTGGGCAGAAGCCGTGGCTACTGCATGCTATGTATTGAATAGAATATCAATTAGACCGTTAACTAAAAATACTTCATATGAACTATTCAACAACAAAAAGCCAAATATATCTTATTTCAAAATATTTGGATGAAAATGTTTTATTTTAAATACAAAAGATCAACTAAGTAAATTTGATCCAAAAGCCGATGAAGGAATTTTTGTAGGATATTCAGAACGAAGTAATGCATATCGAGTATTTAATAAATGAACAAACGTAATCGAAGAAACCTTACATGTATCTTTTGATGAGAATTTCAACAAAGAATTAAGTATAAAAGATGATGAAGAATTTATAAATATAGAAGATACAAATCTTGAAAATTGTAATTATGAACTAAGATCGTCACAAAGAATATTACGAGATCACCCTATTCAAAACATAATAGGTGAAATCAATTCTCAAGTTAAGACAAGAAATCAATTAAATCAAATGGGACATGTAGCCTTCATTTCTACAATAGAACCAAAAAATCCTAAAGAAGCATCAACAGACGATTACTGGATTATTACAATGCAAGAAGAATTAAATCAAGTTGAACGTAACGATATTTGGGAATTAGTTCCCCGTCCGAATAATCAATCTGTTATAGGAACAAAATGGGTTTACAAAAATAAAATAGATAAACAAGGTAATATAACTAGGAATAAAACTAGATTAGTAGCACAAGGATATAATCAAGAAGAAGGTATTGATTTTAAAGAAACTTTTTCTCCCGTTGCAAGACTTGAAGCAATACGTATTCTATTAGCTTTTGCATGTTTTAACAATTTTAAACTTTATCAAATGGATGTTAAAAGTGCATTTTTAAATGGTTTTATAAAAGAAAATGTATACGTAGAACAACTTCCTTTATTTATACATGAAAAATATCCAGATCATGTATATAAATTAAAGAAAGCACTATATGGTCTTAAACAAGCACCTCGTGCTTGGTATGAAAGACTTAAAAGTTACTTACTAAACTTGGGATTTCAAATTGGAAAAGTTGATCAAACGCTTTTCATTAAAAATACTACTAAAGATATTTTAATAATTCAAGTATATGTGGATGATATTATATTTGGTATGACAAATGAAAATTTATGTAAAGAATTTTCAAATATAATGACTAAGGAATTCGAAATGTCTCATATGGGAGAATTATCCTATTTTCTTGGACTTCAAATTAAAAAATTAACAAATGGAATTTTTATAAACCAAGAAAAAGATTGTGCTAATCTAATTAAACGTTTCGGAATGGAGAACACTTCTGCTAAACCTACTCCTATGAGTACCACTACTCATCTCAATCGAGATGAAAATGGCAAAAGTATAAATCAAAAATTATTTAGAAGTATGATAGGTTCCTTACTTTACTTAACCGCTAGTAGACCAGACATAATGATGAGTGTATGTTTATGTGCACGTTTTCAATCTAATCCTAAATAATCACATTTAAAAGCGGTAAAACGAATTATGCGATATCTTAATAATACTAAAGATTTTGGTCTTTTCTATCCAAAAGAGTGTCCATTTGAGTTAGTATCATTCAGTGATGCCGATTTTGGTGGATCTCGAACAGATAGAAAAAGTACAAGTGGTACGTGCCATTTCATCGGAAAATCACTTATATCTTGGTTTAGTAAGAAAAAAAATTGTGTCTCACTTTCCACCTGTGAAGCAGAGTATATATCAGCCGCCTTAGCATGTACTCAATTTATCTACATGCACCAAACACTTAAGGATTTTAATATAAATTTAACAAACTCTACAATATATTGTGATAATACAAGTACAATTAATTTATCTAAAAATCCGGTTAATCACTCTCGTACAAAACATATAAACATTCATCACCATTTTCTACGAGACAATATCGAAAAAGGAATCATAGATTTAGAACATATTTCTACCGAAAATCAAATTGCCGATATATTTACTAAACCTTTATTAGAAAACTCCTTTATAAAGTTACGACGAGAATTAGGAATAATCTCTTTTAAAGATATTTTATAAAGTTATCAATTTTTTTTTACAAAGTCGACTAAATCTATATGCTCAGTCGACTGAATGAAGAAAACTATGACTTTCAATTTGCATTTTCAAAATAATGATATATTATAAATAATAATATAAGGGTTATCTCTAATCCATACATTTCTAACTGATTTATTTTAACCATTAAATTTTGTTTGGTTGAAAAACTTTGATAAATTATCACCATAATATTTTTAGAATGTTAATCCTATAAATACATGTTTAACTTACTTTCATTTTCACAACTCATTTTCACTTGTAAAAGATTGAAAAGATATAAACATGTCCTCAAACAACTCATACTCCCCAATCAACATCACCTCTTCGATCAATAACTCACCAACATCACCAAAACTTCCTACTCCAACACCAAAGCAAGAGCCAGTCTGTAAATGGAACAACTATCGAAGTGGCTACACACCGGAATCGAAGAAGGTTAAACGTGGTCTTTATATCTCACCAGATAAGAAAAGAAAGATTGATGAGATTCATCACTTTCAACAACAACAAATTGATCTTCAACGAGAATTATATTTCGAACAAAATGTAACGGCCAGACGATTAAGCTTCCTAGAGCAAATCGGTTTACGTTTTTGTGGCTCCAAGAAAAACGAAGTGACTGAGCCTCTACCTCGACCGGTTAGTTCGTATGATCCATCTTCGTCCTATTGTACACCAGCCGATCCCGTGAATCCTTAGATGTCTCCAAAGACTCCTCAGTATAGTCCAAATTCATGGGATATAAACTATATGGAGAATGAAGGATGCATAAAGAAAAATAGTCCATCTCTAAAGAAATGATTATTTCGGTGGTAAAATCATGTTAATATATTGTATTTTGTTGTAATGAATTATTGAATTTTTTATAAATTTTAGAATTCCAAAAACTCAAGGTTCAGTCGACTGAACCTTCCTGCTCAGTCGACTGAACACTAGGCAGAAACAAATATACAATAGTTCGGTCGGCTAAAACATCTGTTCAGTCGACTGAATTTATCATAGAAAATTTCGGCCAAAAATTCAGTCGACTGAACGCCAATTCCCAGGCAACTTTTCCCCTTTTACCAACCAGTTTTTACCCTTTCACCTTCACATTTTACCTTCCAAAAGCTCTCTCTTCCCCATTGTTTTCCAAAACCCTAGCCCCCAATTCACAAATTACTCTCAAATTTCACGAAAAAAGGGCACCAAAAAGGTCAAGAGCTTCTTCTTCTTCATCCTCCGAGCCAAATGATGCTGAAATTGCACAATGGCTCTATGATGGTGTAACTGTAACAAGATGGAATAAAATGAAGAATTCTCGCATTTTCGAGCACTCCTTCATTGATTTTCAAAGCCTTCAGACATACAACATTCAAGCATTAACGGATCGGGCAGGTTTAACTTCTCTTTTGGATTTGAAAAGAAATGACCATGCAATAAACCATATCATGGTCAAATTATTTTATGCAAATCTTAATCTTGGTCATCAAACTCCAAGAAATCCAAGTGATAGTGTTTGGAGTATGGTGTGTGGGAAGAAAGTTTGGTTCTCCTTAGATCGTATGGCACACATCTTAGGATCACCTAACGTAGGGAGAAAGCTTGATGAGGTAGAAATCAATCCTCAAATTCGTGATAACATAAATCATCAATTTCAGGATGATAATGTTAACATTAGAGATATTAAGTCCACTTCCCTACGAACTAGAGCTAGAATCCTTCACAAAGCTCTTATGAGAACTATTACTCCACGAACAGGTTCATATGAACTTATCTACCCAACAAATTATCGAGCTCTGTACGCTATTTTCGGCAATATTCAAGTGAATTGGCTCCAACTAATCCTTGATGAGTTTCTCACATTTAATAATGGAAAAATGCCAACTATATATTTTGGAGAATATATCATGAGACTTCTCCTCAATGTTGACACGCCATTACCCGAGTCCGAAAATACAATGGTCCATCAGATTAACCAACGGACAATAAGCCTTATGCAACTCCCGGATTGACCTCCTCGCATTATATCTCTTGTCGAATGGGAAGCTAGGCATCAAGAACAACAATAATCTCCACAAGTGAAACAACCTCCACAAGCTCGACATGAAGAACCCTTCGACCAAGAAGATGAAATTCGTATCATTGAGCCAAGTTTTACTACCAATCAATCGTTAGGAATTTTATCAAGAAATCAACAAATTCTTGATAATCGCCTCAAGAAGGTAGATCACAAACTTGATAAAATTAAAGGATTCTTCAATAAATTATGGGATGCCATCTCATGCTCAACTTCAACTACCGCTTCAACATCACGCGGTAAACGTTCTGCACCTACATTCACATGGACATCGTCCGAAGAACATACAAGCTGCAGCACGAGTGGCACTAGTGTGGTCAAGGAGGATGTTATAGACCTCCCACAGGTGGACCCGTTATCCGCGAACCAAGGGGAGGGAGAGAAGCCTCATATGATTGGGACAAAGATGAATAAACTCTTTTATGGCTTCTTATTATCACAAGGCTAGTATAAATAATCTTTTATGTTCCATTCATGCTACATTTTATATTTTATTCATTCATGCAACATTCTATTTCTCATGCTACATTTTTTATGCTATATTCTATGCTACATTCTTAAACGATAGACATGCATATAAGTAATTGCTTTGACAATATATTTCTGTGACTATTACTTCCTTTTTGTCGATGACAAAGGGGGAGAAATCAATGTGACTAACCTTGTTTTGTAGAAAATATAGTGCATATATTCAGAGGGAGGAAATAATCTCTATACACATGAGTATTGTCATCAATCAAAAAGGGGGAGAATGTTGATACGCTAAGATTTTGATCAATCACAATGTGCTTCAGCAAAAAGGAAGAGATATGTGCAAAGCTAAAGAGAGAACGATGAAGACCAAGAATAAACATAAGTATGATTTTTATAGGTCTTAGTTTAGATTTAATTGTTAAAATCTATCCTCAAGAGGCTTGCACAAACACTAGAACACATGTTATAAATTTCATTTCTTAATACACATTCACTGTGCACAGCTTAATAGTTCAGTCGACTGAACAGGGATGACCAGTCGACTGAACCTGTTACACATATACAAACATTTACAGTTTCAGTCGACTGAAACACCTTGCTCAGTCGACTGAATTTGTTCCTGAATATTTTTCTTCATATTTTCAGTTGACTGAATTCTCTGTTCAATCGACTAAATTTGAACCTGTGAATTTTCTATGAATGGACACCTTCTTCCTCCCAAGAGTTGCAACCATTCACCAATGGAAATGGAAGCATCTCTTGTCTGCAACCTTAGCCAACAGATCCACCTCTTCTACAAGTATAAATACCTAATTTTAACATCTTCAATTCACCGAATTCTCTTGCTTTAATCTTATTATCTTCTTGAACATATTATCTAGAAATTCTCAAAGCACTCATAAATCTATTGCTTGAATCACTGCTTTGTTTTCAACATTCTTTTGATTCATAGCAATTCACATTCCTAAATCTTCACAAACAATTTGCATACTCTCGAGGATAAGATTATAGGAATATTGTACACATTAGACTCATTAGTGTTGATAAGAACACAACAAGTCGACTATTGTTTTTGTAATTGAGTTGAAGTCTTCTTCGGTGTTTGAGGCAAGAAATCCCGTTCGGTTGTTCGGGTAAGTTGTAAACCTATTCCTCCGGGTTAAGTGAGGGTGTTAGTTAGAGAAATTCCTAAGTGAAGCTTAGGGACTGGACGTAGGACTAGAGGTCCAAACCAATATAAAATCCTGGTGTCTCCTTGCTTTTACTTACTTTATCTACCTAGACTATTCCGTTAATCCATATTTCACGATCCTACTGCATAGCCTCTTTCATATTGCGCTATAATAATAGTGTCTATAGTAAAATAAACATACTTTTAAATAGCGTTGAGGCTTTACATTTTCCACCTTAACACGTAATAGTCCCATTTGTCCATCCAGTATCATAGTCCCTCCTAATCGGGAAGCCACCAGAGGATCCGACACGGGCTACGGGAGAAGTCCAAACTCGTACCAGGCGCGATAGGGTAGGTGACACAGCACAACTAGGCAATGCCAGGGTAGATATACCAATTACGCATCCAGGCTGGTGGTAATGCGTAGCTGCTACTACCGCCCACCTCGGACAAACTCCCCATAAAACTAAAGAAATCAAAAGTGGCCACCGAAACAATCCAAAGTCAGAGTATAATATCGAAGAGAAGTATCGATCAGAGGAATGACCTCATTGGCCCGAGAATCGCTCCTGTTTTAGCCACCTTATGCCAACTCACGGGAGTCGGGTCCACGTAATTACCTCAAAGGAAACGCCGCCACCAACATATTTCATTCTGGAATCTCCACCGCGTACACGGTTGTTAAAGTGGTTTTCGGAGTTGGCAGAGAGTATGACAACTTCCGATCCCGGTCTCTTCAACAACCAAACGTTATTATAACACCGCGGTCCTATCAAAATAGTTTAATTTCAAAACCAGAATATATACCCATTTCAAAACCATATAATACGATACCATTTTTCGTTTTAAAAACCAAATAAATTTGATATCATTTATAAACCCAAATCCGTATAATATCATCTTTATTTCAAATATTTCTTTTCCAAAATAATACTGCTTTAAAATTTATAATATCTGAAACCCAAACATTTGAATTATAACTTCAAAACATAATACTTCGAAATTCATAGTTTTAAAACCATAACTTTCAAAACTTAAATGGTTTGGATATTCAACAGTATATAAAATAAAATAGTTGAATTTAAAATTTCTTTATAAAGTAAATAATTTCCATGCCTTTACAATTTTATTTACTTTAAATTCAGTCTAAACCCATAACCTTTAGATTCACTTTCAGTTTGAATAAAAACACTTCGATTTCAATGTTTTCAAACTTTGAGTATTTAATATATTTCAAAACTAAGTTTGGGAATTTCTATTCAATAATTCATTGTCCTATTATTTAGTTTTGAAACGTTTACATAATAGATCCATAACCATTTAAAATAAAACCCAATTTATTAACACTAAATATTTCCTTCCATTTATTTATACTATAATTATTCATTTAATTTATCTTGAATAAAAATCCAGTTATAAATATCATACCTTTAAAATTTCCAAGATTAATAAGTTTACACCAACTTGTGGAGTTTAATTTTTGAATAAGCCCAATTCCAAATAAATTTCCAATCTTAATTGATTTGAACTATTTAAAACTCTATATATATACACACAATATCTTAAACCTGTACTTCATCATAAATATAAATTATCAAACTCCATTTTTCAACTTATTTTTTTCCATTTAATAAATTCATACATAGCTTAAATTCAATAATTTAACTATATATGTATATATAAAATAAGATTTTAGATAAGATTAAAATTAATATTCATTAAACCGCATCCTATCCAAACCATAGAAATCATTTCAAAAATAATTTTATATATACCGCGGTGCCTGTATATAATTTTCTATCCTATAGTCAAGTGATACGGATATTTATCATTTCAATCCGCAAATTTAAAATATAAAAAAATGCGGTTGTATATCATTTCAAACCGCAATCCCGAATGAAATGAGAATGCATAATACTTTGCAGTTTATATAATATAGAACACACCATCCATTCACCCAATATCAATCATCAACCAATTTTACTTCAATCATCATCAATTTAAACAAACAACAATAGAGCATATAAAATATAACAGGTATCAACGAACAGTTTATATTCAAAATAAATAAATAAATAAATAACTGTTTAACTAGCAGTTTATATGAAAAATAAATAAATTTTAACTGTTAATTTATATGCAATAATAAAATTAATTAACAGTTAAATTAAATAAATGTGATTTAACTGAGATGATGAAAAAAATAGGCAAAACAGTCATAAATAAATTTCTACTCATATCTTAAATCAATTTAACAAACATAAGAAAACTTAGAAGTTGTGAGCGGGTTAAAACACTCAACTTTTAAATTTAAATTGAATTAAAATTCAATTTAAACCCAAAAATTGGACAGTGTACAAATTCTTCCAAACCAGCGTCAAAAGATTCGGAATTTTATTACGATCCTAACCAAAAAAAATCGCGTGTGAAACGGAGTTCGTATGAGAAAGTTACACGCGTTAAATCACTTGAAAACAGAATTAATTTAAACAAACAAATAAACATACCTAACAAAAATATAAGCCACGTCAGCAAAAGCTTTGGCACGCTACAGGACCTCATTCTTCCCCAGTACGAAAAATGAAAAAAAATCATTTTTATAAAAGAATGCTTTTAGAGTTGCAAGAATAAGAGCTTTTGAATATGAGGTGTTAGGAGAAACAAAATGTAGAAGAAGAAATAAGATGTAGGTTATTTATAATTAGGATATGAATGTGGAGGGACAAAAATAAATGTCACGTTTTATTATTAAAGCTTCAGGCATTAATAATAGATAAGGGAATGTACGTAGGAATGGAAAAATTTGCAAACGAAAGTAGAATTTTGTACGCATTTAGGTTTTTATCTACGCAAAATAAAATATTTATACTTACCTTAAAAATGAGAACGTTCAATTTTGTTTTCTCAAAATGATCTTTTATTTCCATTAAAACACCCTTTTTGTTTAACACAAAACGTGCGTTTCTTTTATTAAATCCATTAATTGCAATCAACGTTTCCTTTCTTTTTAATTGAAACATTCGAATTACATTAATTGCAGTTACTTACAAAGTTAGATTTTAAAACAAACAACTAAAATGGATAAAGAAATAAAACAATTGTTTATTTAAACACGTTTATAAATTTATTGTTTATACACAAGCATAATAAATAAGTTATTTTCCTATTCTTGTAATCAGTCTGTAAGCTAAAACACAGTTCAAATAAACATATATTTCTTTCTTTAAAATCAATCTTTCTGTTCTTATTTTAATGAAATTAAACGTACATTCATGGAAGAAACATTCATTTTATTTGATGTAAAATTTCTTTTTATTAAATCAAACTTTCCCTATATTTTTACAAAACATATGCTGCTTTTATTTACACCTATTAATTTACAATTAGTATTCTCTCTCCTATTAATAGGAAATTGTCAATTACACTATTTTCAGTTGATTAAGTTTCAAAATGGACTAAATGAATGTAATGAGAAGTATAACAATTATTTCCCATCTAATAGTAATTTAAACATATTATTACACTATTCGCTACAAACAGTAATTATATATATTTCTTACTAAATAATAGTTTCTCATCTCTACAATCAAACTTTCAGTTGCCAAACATTTTTACTAAATGAATGTTTACTCTTTTACTAAACCTATTCATTCTTATTCTTTATTAACATTTATTATTATAATCACCGTTATTAATTACATTCAAACAATGTCATTGAATAAACCTAACGTATGTTATCATTTTTTTATCTTACTGTAATACATGTTATTAGTAGAAGTTCAAATTAAGATATAAACATATCTCTTAACATATGTTAACAAAAATAAAATCATAAATTTTTATTATTCTACCACTTATATTCCTTACTACAATTAGCCTATGGTATTCCTATCTATTAATTACGCAAATAACATAGTTAATATTTGTTTGTCTTTCACTACATTAATACTTTTATATACATCTTAGATTTGTATCAACGGTTGTTATTTTTTAAATGTGAATCTTGTCAATTACGCGTATTAATTAAGGTTTTAAACTCAATTAACAAAGTTTCCTAAGTCCAATCCCTTTTTACCAAATTTGACTATCCCTAACCATTCGTACTACATTCCCTATAAATGTAATATAGAATAGATTTTATTTCAAATTAACGTACAAATTAATTTCCCTTAATTGAGATCTGATTCCCAAATTTTTATTTAACATACTAAATGAATAAATAAACTAAATAAAGGGTCACCTACTCACTTTCTTTCATTTATAAGTTTACTACTTGCCCACCCAGGAATAAATCCCATATATAACACTAATTAATTTCCAATAACACTGCATTATCCAATTATCATAAATTTGTTCAATATATACTCCTTTTTACTTATAAATAGTTATGTTCTCTGTAAATTCTCATTCACTATTCCGTTGCTAAAATTAAAAATCATTAAGTAACGTTTCCTCCATAACAGTATTAAAATAACTTAACATTCGAGAGAACTTTATTTCAAATAAATTGATTGACCAATAAATTAGGTAATATATAATAATTGTTATTATACTCTTAAGATTTACGCTTGTTCTCTTCTATTTGGTTTATAGCCTAAGATAATATAAACAATCTAACTCCATAAATAAACTTATTTTATTACCCAAATTATACATAAATTTATTACCTTTTCATCGCACTATAAATCAGTGTAACCATTAATACCACCCTATTATCATTCCTTACACAATACTGATCTTATTTAATTACCATTAACTATCTATTTTGTACAATAACTAAATGTTTACATTTGTTACTTATATTTAGTTTTATAACCAAACTATCATGCTTAAATAAAATGAATTGGAGTTTCATTTAGATTGTTGACAGTTGACTTGTGTTAACATTGTTTCAGTCTAAATTTAGGTATCATTCCATTATAAAATTGCAATATTTTATTTCTTTCAATATTAACTCATACAATATTATTAAAATAACAAAATTTTAACATCGAAAATTTATGGGTCGTTACGCTCTCCCCCACTCAAAACTTTTCGTCCCCGAAAAGGAAGAAAAAGGGAAAAAGAAGAAATAAAAACAATACATCTTATCAGAACATTAACATTATAAAAAAATAAATTTACAAAATTAATTACTTTAAATAAGGTATCCTAATTTATAAATAATTTTTATTTAATATGATTCTCAAATTTTTATTTAATATACTAAATGAATAAATAACCTAAATAAAGGGTCATCTACTCACTTTCTTTCATTTATAAGTTTACTACTTGCCCACCTAGGTATAAATCCCATATATAACACTAATTAATTTCCAATAACACTGCATTATCCAATTATCAGAAATTTGTTCAATATATACTCTTTTTTACTTATAAATAATTATGTTCTTTGTAAATTCTCATTCACTCTTCCGTTACTAAAATTAAAAATCATAAATTAAAAATCATTACTAAAATTAAAAATCATTAAGTAACATTTCCTCCATAACAGTATTGAAATTACTTAACATTCAAGAGGACTTTATTTCAAATAAATTGATTGACCAATAAAAATATATAATAATTGTTATTATACCCTTAAGATTTACGCTTGTTCTCTTCTATTTGGTTTATGGCCTAAGATAATATAACCAATCTAACTCCATAAATAAACTTATTTTATTACCCAAATTATACATAAATTTATTACCTTTTGCATCCCACTATAAATCAGCGTAACCATTAATACCACCCATATTATCATTCCTTATACAATACTGATCTTATTTAATTACCATTAACTATCTATTTTGTACAATAACTAAATGTTTACATTTGTTACTTATATTTAGTTTTATAACCAAACGTATCATGCTTAAATAAAATGAATTGGAGTTTCGTTTAGATTGTTGACAATTGACTTGTATTAACATTATTTCAGTCTAAATTTAGTTATCATTCCATTATAAAATTGCAATATTTTATTTTTTCAGTATTAACTCATAAAATATTATTAAAATAAAAAAAATTAACATCGAAAATTTATGGGTCGTTACAAGAGTCATCCTTGATTGCATACACCTTTGCTACTTGAGCATGCTTCATTGTCGGGCATTCTTTAACTGCGTGTCCTGGCTTATGACAATAATAGCATTCCCTGGTTCCCTGACTTGTGACTTGTCTTCATAGGTTGATCCCTCTTTCCTTGCTTCTTGGGCTTTCTACAACTACTTGAATAATGGCCTTTCTCCAAACAATTGAAACAAGTAACATCCTTCGCCTTGTTCTCCCGATTATTCTTCTTTTCTTTGCCTTGCCTTGCCACAGTTTCTTTCCTCCAAATTTCATTTTCTTCCTATTCGGATTGCTTCCGCTTCCTTTCTCCTCTGGAACTTCTTTTTTATCCAAGATAGCATATCTATATCCCATGTCTATCAAGTCAGCAAAACATTCCTTCATATGGCTTGCTATTCTTTCATGGAACTTCTTGTTTATCCCTCAAATAAATCTCTCATTCTTCTTCAGAGTGGCATTCACCAACTCAGGGCCAAACCGAGATAACTCATTAAACTTGTTCAAATATTCTTCAAAAGATAAACTCCCTTGCTTCAAGTCAGTAAACTCCTGGTACATCCTCGAGATACCAACAGATGACATATAACGCTGCTCAAACACTTCCTTGAATTTGTCCTAAGTAAACTCATCCTCTGGCTCAGCCAATGTAAAAGTCTCCCAACATGCTAAAGCTTCTTCCTGGAGCTGCTAAGAAGCTATCAACCTCATCTGATTATCTTCCTACTTCAACCCTTTGAAAATTCTTTCGCTAGATCGAATCCAGGCTTGTGCTTCTATAATTGTTTCCTTGCCTGTGAATGGCTTTCCCCCAAGTCTTGAGAAACTTCGATATAAATCTATGAGATTCGGTGAGGTTGAATAGGAATAGCTGCTCTTTCCGTTGCTGTTGTTGTAGGGTCTTGACCATTTGTAGTGGTACTTCACTGTCCCTTACCTCGACCACTTCTTGCACTCATTCTGACTATCTGTAAATAGTAAGAAAACTTGATTTAGGCATACGGATGAGATACCTTAGGGAATATACTCATTCTAGGGTATTTCTAACCTTTTTTAATGAGTCACTTAATGTGTTATACTCCAAAGCTAAAGTTCTTACTCAACATTTATGTCTGATACCAAATTGTAACGACCCGGAATCCAGCGTTTGAAAATCGACATCCAATACCTCACTCGTATTCGAATGTCGGATTCAACGTCGGAGTCCAATTCGTTGGAGCTTATAACAACATTAAGTGATAAAAACACAGTGGAAACAAAATGAATTTTCATTGATAAATAACACTGATATGACATGGATATAACATTGATATAACATCTGAACAACAACATCAGAGCATAATGAATATAATACAACAACAGAACAATAACACCACAGCGGAAAAACAACAAGGTCTTTAAAAGAATCCAACGTACTTCGACTTCGATAAGGTCTTCCAAAACTCCAAAGACTTTCAGATCCAAAAGGCTTCAAAACCAAAGACTTCAAAGATTTCCAAATCTACGATCCAAGCTAGCTCCTAAACATGGATAACCTGACTCTAGGCTGCTCGTGTGGAAAATTATGGGCACCCAGAGTTTAGAAGGGGAATAATAAACTTTGGGTCAGTCATGAGACTGGTATGAGTAAACAAAAACAGTTGTTTGAACAAAAACAAGAAATAAAAAAAATCCATTCATGCTTTTTGGAAAATGAAACTACCATAAGGTCTCCCAACACACACATAATGCAATCGCACACTTGGGGAAGGTTTCTCCTTATGATAGTCAAACATGCTTGATATGCAAAAATCGTTGATATTATTATTAGTGCATAATATAGAAAACATTTCAAAAGTATAATATTAATCTGAGCCAGCATACTACCATTATAGTATACCTACTATAGCTACCATATTAAATGGTAGGTTGTACAACTAAAACTGTACAGGGCTCGTATTGAGTGATTGGATTTCCAACAAATGGCTAGGCTAAGGAACTTCCTTTTCGAATGGGTACGCCTCTAGAGGGACGCCCCGAGAACCTAGCCGGATCTCTGCCAACACTAGGTCGGGTTACCTCTATAACTAGGTAACTAATTTTCATGAGTATGTCATCCCCCAGTCGTAACCGACCTTTATCCATGGCCCCAACAACAACCAACAACCACATAAGTTAAATATCTGGACTCTATACCAGAATGCCACTTTTTATCCAGAAGGAAATGCGCATACCCTGAGGGGCGCGACCCCCATAACCTTACCACATCCTTCCTATTTCGACCATTTTCGAGGTGTGAGGTTCGATGGAGTCTCGTTCCACAAAGCTACGCTTTTCACAAAAGCCATGCTTCGATCAACCAATAATCAACATTTAGCATGCTACACTATCAAACTGGGAATATATCACTAGTAACCATTAACTACATAATCTTTGAGCTCGTACGTCTCAGAGAAGGATGTTTAGCTAAGAAAATAAATTCTCCACCACCAAATAGAAATGTATTTGATAGAAATCAGCATTACATCTCAAAGTGTAATGTCAAACATACATCCATACAAGTCCATCCTGGGTTTGAATGGAACGAAGGCATTTCGTCCAATAAAGGAAGAAGTCCTTGCAAATCCGTATACCCACAATCCTGACCGGACTCCCTATCACATATGGAGATCTTTATACCAGAGCAACTCGGTGCAGAGACAATCGACAGGTAATCCTTTCGTTCTCGAAAATGCCAGGTCTTCAACCACCGTCTTCAAATGCACTCCCATTTTATCGTATCATTATTCGGAATGGGTTTTATGACTTAATGTCCTCTCCCGGCTTAACCGAATAAGAAGTGCTTATTTTAAAAACACATGGATATATAAGTCACAACAAATTTCCATTTATAATCTTTTACACAAAAGATTCACCATTAAGATTCGATGTGGTTTTAGGATAACCATTTGAAATCCGACCCCCAGTCGCATCGAAATTCAAACGCCGTTTAAAGGCCAACAATTTTACTTTAATTTAGAAGTTTACAATCACACTGCAATATAACATAGATGTCACAGCTCAAAACAAAGCAATTCATATCATAAAGTATAAAAATCACATATCAAAGATATCAACCAATCCAAGGCACTCGATATAATCCAATCTTTCATAAGCAAGATTAATTAGTTGTTCAATTCCCAATTATTAATTTCCAAATAAATTAAATTAATTATTTTAATTACTTTTAAATCCTGATTAATTATTATTAAGTAATTAAAATCATTTTAATTAATTATAATTAATTAATCACATAATTACTTTCATTAGGTATCCTTAATTAATGATTAATTATCCTTAATTATTAATTAATTAAACTTTAATCATTAATTAATTAACCCTTAATTATTAATTAATTAACCTTAATCACTTTCATTAATCAATTATTCCTTAATTAATTACATTAATTAATTAATCCTTAATTATAAATTAATTAATCCTTAATTATAAATTAATTAATCCTTAATTATAAATTAATTAACCTTTAATTAATAAATTAATTAACCTTTAATTAATAATTGATTAGCCTTTAATTAGCCATCCTTTAATTATTAATTAATTATCTTTTATTAATTTGGAGATAAATCATTTATCTTATTTAATTATTTAATTATCATTAAAACCTTTATCGAATAAAACTTTGTAACAAATCATCAATAACAAATAAATTAGCTTATAACACTTAAGTTAATTGATAATTGAAAACATTTCATTTCCTTAATTAACTATTTAATTTCAATATTAAATTTATTTAAAATAAAGGTTATATATATATATATATATTAAAACCCTTTAAACTTAATTAATTTAAAATAATTTATTTAGAAACTTTAACTAATCCAAACTTAACTAAAACAATCATTTTATAAAAGAATTAATTAAGAATTTGATTTGAATTTGATCTGTTTAAAGTTTGAAAACTGAACTTCTTATACCCGTGACAATCCCAAGACCACCCCCGAGCCAAATACAAATTCCTTCGAGTCTAACTCGAGCCACCTTTTTTTTGTTTTTTTGTTTTTAAGTTTAAAACCCGATACTTGCTCGCAAACACCCAAACCAAATCTCAAGCTACAACTTGATTTTCTCGAGATCGACTTCGAGGCAACAACCTGTCTTCCAAAACTCAAGCTACTGACACAAACTTGACACCATGCACATGCACAGTGATCTGGCCACCTCCGACCAATGATCCGACCCTCCATTCATCGACGACGACCCTCACAAGCCTCACGAACACCCAGAACATCGAATTAATGACGAATTTGAGATCGAACTATATGGTCTCAATTGGAAATTAAACTGGATCCTCCGAATCCTCCTCGGACACAGCCGCAGGCCATCTGAAGCCAAGCCACTCCGACCAAAGCTTTGCCATTCAACTACGCTCAGATTCCCATACACCCGATCGAGTCCGATGCATTGGCGATGGCGAATTTCCTTCTGAAACTTCATCAACCACAATTGGGTTTAAAACCCTAAATTATAGTCCTACCGCCCGAGAATTTTTCTGATGATCCCCGACCACCAAGCATGCTCCTACTTCGATCACAAGATCCATCTCTTCCTCGATCGCCAGAATTTGATGAAACATACGATTCCGTTAATCCACGTATTCCTCACTCAAAACACAATTAAAAATCTTGATTCCAATTTTAAAAATCAATGTTTTCAAAAACATTTTAGGTTATATAAGTAAATCAAATAATTAAGGGAATCGAATTTTTATCATGAATTGAGTTTGTTTTATTTTTTTTCTTCCAGGTCAAAATTGTCTTCAAATTTTACTTACAAATATTTTTAGAACCTAGATTTTGATTGCAAAAACTGGTTTTTTTTTTAAATTTTAAAGCTTAAAAAAAATCAGAGGGAGAGATTTTGGTTTTTGAATCAGGTTTTGAAACTTGTAAACCTGGAAAAGAGGAAATGTTCATATGTACAGACACGCACAAGCATATATATACATATTTGTATATATACAAACATAGGTTCACTCAAGCCTCATCTTTACATCAAACATTAATCACTGAATCAAGTTTATAGATAAGATCAAAAGAGGTTTACTTAACTATGACTTGAAAATAGAGAAGAGCCTGGAGTATTTGAATTTGAAACTGGAAAATACTTTGATTTGTGACCTGCTTGGATTTTGATCTTTAAACCTATTCTTGGTCTTGATTTGAATCTACACTTGATGTTGAATTAGCTTGCTTTAGGTTGAGATGATCTGATCTTAGTTGCTTTGTTTATTTGATTGCTTTGATTCAGGTTTGAGTTTGTTTTCTGTTTTGAGCTTACAGGCTTGAACTTTTTGATTTTCTTAGGTTTTTGTTTTGATAAATAAAAGAAAAATGAGAAAGAAGAAGTAGAGATATATTTATAGCCTGATCTTATCATTTTTAAAAATAAAAGAAAACAAAAAAATTGACACTTTTTAACACATATGTTAAAATCTTAACACTTGTTATTTTCCATGTTTAAAACACTTACATTTGTTAAACTATGTGTTAATATATTTACATTTGTCATTTATATGATAATTATGTCTTTTATATAATTTATGTGTCACATTATATTTATTATATATATATGTTTTATATAAAATTTTATATAATTTTAGAGAATATAATCTAAAACTAAATCATACACTAATAAAAATTATATATATTATTTTTAAATTTCATTCATTTTCAAAATATTAATTTTTGAATTTCAAATTCAAATACAAATTACAATCTATTCATATATATATATATAATCAAACATTTATCAGATTTGTTTTGAAAAATTCAAATTAATTCACAGTTAAATCCCAAAATTTATATTAATTATTAAATTAAATTTGGCTTAGAAATGGTATCGTTAAAATTTGTATTCACCTTGTTATAACTTCTTCATATATGACTTGTGATGGTTATATTATTCTTCAATTTGCGATGGCTTATATCCCCAACTTGCAATAACTTATATCATCAAGTTGCGATGGCTTATGGCATCAAGTTATAACGACTTATATCATCAACTTGCGATGATTCTACTTCCCTATATGTGATGACTTATTATTAATGTTCGATAGTCTTCATTCCTCAATGTATGATAGCTTCAAAGAGCATTAGCTTTCAAAGAGCAGCATTTCCTCATTTTGACCATTTTGAAAATTTTGGGTGTGAAAAGAATGCTGGAATAATTTTTATTTTACTTTTATGGGTTGTGATCATCGAATCCTAATGTATTCCCCCAACGCTTTCAACCATGTACACTCTTAAAATAAAGGAAGATGGAAATGAAGAAGCAATTGGAATGGAAAAAATCTTAGGAAAAAACATAGCGAATGGATATTTGAACTAAATTTGTTAAAAGAAGGAGATGAGATGCTTTCTAATGAAGATGACGATGAAGTTAGAGTTAGTGATGATGTTAACTAAGATAGTGTGGATGATAATGAAAATAGTTAACATGATAACGAAGTTAGTGGAGATGTTAGAGAGATTGAAAGTAATAATGATTATGCTAATATGAAGAAAAACATGAAGGAAAAGGAATTATATTGTAACGATCCACCTTTTTGGACAGTTTAAATCGACGATAAATCACACACGTCACACTCGAACTATTCAAAAGTACAGATTGTTATGAGGTAAATAAGAAAGAGTAGAGAAATAAGAAAACAAACACAGAATTCGCAGCCGAAGGACAAAATATAATAATCAAATAAACAGTTCATGAAGCTGTTTTACAAATAACTTTTGATTACACTTTTACAACATAGAATTAGAGTTCCTACAACAGTAATAAATAAATAATGCAGCAGAACAACATGATGCAGTGGAAATAAATATAATAAGTAATGATAGTACTAAATCTTTGTCTTTGTCCTCCAAAAGCAATCTTCGATATACTGGAAAGCTCAGGCTGACCCGAGTGAATTGAAATGACAAAACATTTGAGTCAGAACTAAAAGATCTTATGTAAGTTAAATCAACAGTAATTAAATATGAGTGTAACGACGTCAGAGATGTTTACAGATTTTGACATCTCCTATACAGTGTCTATCGTGATTGCAATAACTTAAGAGATGTTTGAGATTTTCATCTCCTAAGGATCTGTTAAACTATCTACATAATAGTACAATACGCTATTATAATAGTGCCTACAGTAAAGTATTAAAATAGCGTTAAGGCGTTACCTATATCCCCATACAAATTTTGTATATTCCCATAGTCTATACAGTACCGTACGCTCCTCCGTAAACTGGAGGGTTACCCAAAGGGCACTCCATAGCTATGGTGCAAATCAAACTCATAGACGGCGCGATTGGGCATGTGAACGCAACATTAGAGGCAATTCTAGGGTAGGATTCTACATTTTATCGATCTGGACTGGTGGTAATTCATAGCAGCTACTACCGCCCACCTCAGAACACACTCTCATAATCAAAATCAAGGATTGGCCACCAAATCATCACGAAATCATAATATGGTATCGAAGAAGCATGTCCGATCAGAGGAATGACCTCACTTGACCTGGCATGGCTCCTGTTTTAGTCACATCTAAGGTGACTCATGGAAGTCAGGGCTACGTAAATACCTCATATGGAATCGTTCGTCAAACCATCCTACTTCATTCTAGAATCTCCACCGCATACATAGTTGTTAAAGTGGTTTTCTGTATTGGCAGAAAGTATGATAATATATGATCCAAGTCCCATTAACAACCAAACGCTTATTTCACACCAGATGGTTCTTTTGCATTTTCAAGACCTTTTCATAATTTATAAAAATATCATATTCAATTCAATTCATATCACTTTCGAAACCATATTTACTTTCGAAATCATATTCACTTTCGAAATCATATCGATACGATAAGTTAATTAAATCCTCATTTCAAAATCATCATATTTACTCAAATACGTCATTTCACTAGCAAATATCATTTCAATTCCCAACTTATGTTATAACATTATTTAACCATATTCGCTTTAAAATCAAGGATTTAAATATAAACACTTCCTCTTTACACAATCTGGAATTTAGAAATAGTTTAGATAGTTATAAATAGTTTAACATAGCCAAAATCTATTAATTCCAAACCCACTTCTTTATTTATGATTCAACATCTTATTTGAAACTGAAAATATCCATTTCATTCTTTATTCAAAATTCTCCCTTTATTTCTCCCAAACCAGTTAAAATCCAAATTTTTAAATAAATTCTTCAACTCTTAAACAATACTACTTAAGTTCTCAAAATCCATTTATTTCCTTATAAATTTTTTTCCCTAAACTTGGAATTTATTCAATAGGATTTCAAAAATCAACCTTTATCCTTTCTAAATTCCTTCTTTTAATTTATCCAATTCTTTAAAATTATTTTGCTTAAAATTCTCTCCTTTAATTTCCTTGCAAAATCCAATTTTTATATTTCTAGTATCCTAAGATACCAAAAATATATTCGGCCAAACCATAGCCTTCAACAATTTCAATTACCATTATAATCAATCACAGATTATCAATAAATCATATCATAGCATATGAAATAAATTCAAACATTTGATGAATCCAGTTGGATCCCTCCAACCTGTTTCCTACATCCACAGATGTTAGCATAATATAAAATACCAATTCCACTTCATGGTGGAATATCACGGTGTATGGGGTCATCCGCAATTATGCGGGGTGCATAGGGTCTCATCCGTTATATAATGCAAGAAACCAATCACTCCAATATATATATACACACACACACTACTATATGTAATATCACCCAACAGATAAATCATTAAATTCACCTAAGCACATCCAATAATTTAAATTTATTCATTTAAATTAACTAGGCAAACCACTTGAGTGAGAAGATCTCACCTTTGCTTTTGTTCTGTAATCCATTTCCCTTCAAGCTTGTTTTCACGATTTTAAAATAGGAAAGACACGAACCCAACTTCGATTCGAACCTAAGACGCCTGCACTGCAACCATCACACGACAATCCACACCACCATGAACCCTTTGCCATAACGTCGACCTCGTTCTTCCCAATCAACCCTGACCTGTTGCAGCCTGACGAACTGCCCCATTCGCATGCGTGCCCAGATCGACTCGAACCCAAAACGACGCGACTCAAACCCTACCTACCTCGGCCCACCTTCAAGACATGCCTACCGCATCTATGCGAGCCTCCCTCACCATTGCGTGCTCACCCATCGAAGCCTGACGAAAAATTTTCCACTCTTGAAATCATGCCGCACGATTTCGTGGAGCCGCCTACCTTGCTTGCGAACGCAACCTGCCCTCGTCAAGCACAAATTTTCATTTTCGATTTTAAAGTGGACTACCATTATTTTATATAACTGGATTTAATTTTTGGAAGAGAACAGAGGCGGCCATTTTTTTTGAAATGAAGCCGAGAGTTTTGCTTCTTCATTCATATTTTTTTTCGTGAATGTATTCTGGGAAGAAGAAGGGAATTCAATTGTTTTCAACAGGCTCGACTATGATTAAAGAAGAAGTAGACACGTGTTATTAGAGGGAACACGTGCTAAAAATTTCAATACGTGTTATGCAGGGTCTTGACACAATATTTTAGTACAACAATACTATTTATATTTAAATTTAAATTCAACTTTAAATCGTCTCGATTAACTCACAATCTCGATCTTCTATCTAGGCGTGCCGCCAGGCGTTCATAATGGAAAAGGTTTTGAGTCCTAGTTCGATCGTATGGAGAAGATAGCTTTTTTAACCTAGTTATTATATTAAATTTTTGATATAAATTTCATCGTGTTTATATGTTGTAGGATCACACGACAACTCCAAACACTACAAAAATTGAAATTTGATAATATACACTATTACGGATCTAATGGAACTTGTTTCATCGAAATTCAAGATTATGCCTCGGAAAGGCTATTTTTAAATATCGTTTTAAACGATATAAATTCAAAACTAAACAAATCACTTTCAAATTCATTTTTTAAAAGTTTGTTACCTTCAGTATTATGAATATGAGTTTTCCAAGCCTTTAAAATATTTTTAACAAGCCTGGAACATCCAGATTCAACAATATTCCCAATTTTCCTAATTTCCAATTATTAAATTTACTAATTTAATTGCCGAATAAATAGAGATGTTTGAAATTGAAGTTAAACTAATTTTCAAATATTTAAAATCCATTAAATATTTTAATTTCAAATATCCAAAAATTCCAGGTCATCACAGTAAGCTAATTAATTGAAGTGAATTAAAAGAAGTTAGCAAATGGAATTTAAATAAGTTAGAGAACTTATAGAAGTTTAAAAAAATTGGATTGGATCGGAATGAAATTAAATTAAGTTAAATAAAAGTAAACTTGAGGAAACGAAGCTAAATGAAATGGTTATTGAAATAAAATTTATTAGTTGGAAATAAATTAGTGAATGAACAAACTAATTTAAAATTGAAAGTAAATGGAAGTGAAACTGAACATCTGGATGATATTTAAATTGAGTCAAGTCTAAATAAGATGAAATTGAAAATTTTGTTGAGCTGGGCTAAATAAATCTAAAAGCTGAGAATGAGATTTGATTGAAAATGAGATAAATAGTGGATTAGATCTAAGAGTTCAATATCTAATTTGATTGGAAATAAAACGTAGTGGATGAACTAATTGACTTAAATTGGTAAGAAAATGAAGTGGAATTAAATAGTGGCTGAGATCTAACTTGAGTCAAGTTGAATAAAATAAAGTCTGGAAGTAAAGTTATCGAGATACGAAATTAATTAGTAAATTGAGGGTAAATTGAGATTCAAATAGAAATGGAAATATAAATTGAACAAAAAGAGATATAAAACATAGTGATGAAGTGAAAATAAATATACGATGTGTTTAAAATGTTTATATTGAACTTAAGAAATGGATGGTGAAATTCTTAAGTAAATTTGGAATTGAGAAATATACTACGTTGATACTTAATGAAGATCAAGTAAAATTGTGTAAAGGATAATAGTGAATAAGTGAAGGGAAATTTGAGTAAATGTGAATAATAGAAAGTTGATATAGCTAATATCAATTGAGATAAAATGCGTTGGCTGTATGTATATTATTTGTGCGCATAACGATTTGATCCGAAAGCGAGCATAGAATTTCGAGATAGTTATATCGATCCGAGTTGGGATTTTTTACTCGATTTTCGAAGTGACCCCTGGATGTGGATTTTTGATTGATTCTGAAAATTCTCTATCATAGTTATGGCTATGCAAGGAGAATGACGGTTTTCGATCAAGAAACCAGATCTGAGTCCGCACTAGGAAGTCGGGTGGGCAATACTAGCTCGGAAGTGAAATTGTGTGATCGAGTGAGCAATCAGATTTGATATTGCGTACGGATGATATGTATACATCGTATGACTTAAGTGAAGCAAGTGCGGAAGTTGTGTCAAAGAGAGTGAATAAAATGATTTTGGATTCTGTGATTGGATATTATTGCTAAGTAGGATATACAGGTGTTTTGAAAGGAAAGGAAATTGGTGTCTTTGATTTCAGAAGATAAATATGAATTGCCCAACCAAAAGGTATGTATTTAATTTTCATATGAAATTTGATGATTTTTTTGTTTAGCCACTTGGCCTTTTGTTTTTTTTGAAATCTGGGGGCTCGTAGAGGCATTTCGTAGTTGTACCGATTTAGCCGTGCAAAGGTGACGCTGACGAAATTTTTCAAAAATTCAGGGAGTTAGAAAAATTTTGAGAAAATTTTGATAATTTGCTACTTGATTTTAAGTTATAATCTGAAATGATTGAGTAAATAATATTGGTTGTGATCTATGGTTGAGTTTGGAAGTTAGTAAAATTGATAGTGTGTCTTTAATAAAAAGATTGTTTTGGGGAATTCTTTGAAACTATTTGGTTGGGGAAAATAGTAAATGTGTTGGAGCATTCTTCTTAACTAGCAATTTCAGGGACGAAATTCTTTTGAGGGGGAAGGAATGTGACGACTCATAATTTTGGACATTTGAAATTGGAATATTTAATTGATTTTAAATATTTAAAAGTTAATTTTAATTTGAATTTCAAATATAAAAAATTATTGAATAATTAATTATTGAATTTAATGATTGGAAATTGGGTAAATTGCTGAATCGCAAATTCTGGGCTGGTTAAAAATAATTTAAAGGCTTATGAAATTTATATTGATAATACTGAAGGTAACAGAACTTTTGAAATTTAATTTAAAGGTGGTTTGTTCAGTTTTAGAAATTCTCTTTAAATTGATAATTAAAATAGCCTTCCGGGGCATAGTCTCGGATTTCGACGAAACCAGTTCCATTGGATCCAAAATAATGTACTATTATTGGATTTCAAATTTTGTAGCGTTCGGAGTTATCGTGGGATCGTACGTAGGTAAATGCGCTGAAATTTATATCGAACATTCAATATAATAACTTGGTCCAAAAAGCTATCTTCTTCATACGATCGAATTAGGAAACGAATTTTTTTCCATTATGTTCAAGATAGGGGTATAACGTTATAAATGCTTAGCGGCACACCTTGATTGGATGTCAAAAATTTAAGTTGTGATATCGAGACGATTTGAATTAAAAATATAATATATAAAGGGTTGACTGGTCAAAACTTATCATCAGCCATTTCCTTTTTCCCCTTTCTTTTCTATCACCGTAGAAGAATAATGTTTTCATGCAAGACAAATTAAACACGTTTCTTTCCTTATAGAACATGCTTCTCTCAAAAACAAACAACCAAACACGTTTAACAAAAGGAATTTTTTTAAAAGCCGAACTTAGAAAAAAATGCCGAGCTATCTTCCCCTTTCTTCCTTTATGTATACGAAATCGAGAAACCAAATCTGAACAAATTCAAAAAAAAATGAAGAAACAAACGAAACGGGTCAAAATTTAATCGCGAGTTCATCCTCGCCAAAGTCTTTCGAATTCAAACATCATCGCGAGTGAATCGCATTGGCGTTCAGTGTCATCGGCGTGGCATGGGTCGGTGGCATCAAGGCCGATGCCGAAGAAGGGCTCGAGTTGAGTGCCACGCTGCTATGAGGTTCGGCTACTCTGGTGGTGGCACCATTTTGGGGGAGAGGGCGATTGCATGGTCGAGACAAGAAGTCTCTGGTGGTTGGGCAACATGGCCAGGCAGTGGATGGCGATTGTGGATCATGTTCGTTCGTCGTTCGACAGTCTTCAGCTAGGGTTTAGATAGAGAGAGGCGGTGAAGGTATTTTCAGTTTATTTTATTAAATTATAAATTTATAAATAGTTTAGGGTTAAAAAAATATAGTAGGAATTTAAAATGTTGAAGAGTTTTTAAATATATATATATAGATTATTGTCTTAATATATATATAGTTTCAAGAAGATAAATTTACTTATGCACATATTAAACCTAATAATTGATTTTTAGAAAAATGTATTATGGTGATCTACTCATTTTATTAACTTATTAAATTATGTTAGTTACTAAAAATTATTTATGATAGGAAATTAGCTTTAAACTAAAATTATTAGTTCAAATAAAATTAATATACAATTATGAATTGTTCGATGATTAAAATATTAATAAACCATATAATGTTTGTTACAAGGTCTAAAAATCGTGAAGAAAACAAGTCGAGATGGAAATGGGTTGCAAACAAAAATAAAGGTGAGTTAATCTCACTCAACTTCGATTTCTGGTTAATTTAAATAGTTTAAATTTAAATTATTGTTTGATTGCTTGAATTGATGATTTATTATCAGTCTGGATGTGATATTATATATAGTAGTGTATGTATATATATATATATATATATAATGAAGTGATTGATATTCCCGCATTATATAGCGGACGAGACCCTATGCGTCCCGCATAATAGCGGATGACCCTTTTATACCGTGATATCTCCCTCGAGGTGGGATTGGTATTTTTATATTGTGCTATCATCTATGAATGCAGGAAAACAGGTTGGAGGGATCCAACTGGATTTCTCAAAAATGTTGAATTTATTTCATATTCTATGATATGATTTATTTGATAATCAATGACAGATTATATTGGTAATTGAATCATTGAATTCTATGGTTTGGCTGAATGTATTTTGGTATTTTAAGATATCAAAAATATGAAAGTGGGATTTTCGAAGGAAAATAAAATGGGAGATTTTAAGTAAAATAATTATGGTGAAATTGGATAAATTAAAGAAATGGCTTTGGAAAGAAATAAAAGATGGATTTTAAAATCCTATTTAATAAATTTCGGAATGTGGGAAAAATAGAGTTTGTGAATAAATATGAATTAAAGGATTTTAAAAATATGGACTTAAGCAAAATTGATTCGTAGTACAAAGAATCATTTTAGAATTCAAAGATTTAAATGCTTTGGGAAAAATAAAGGGTGAAATATGAAATAAAGTATAAAATTGGTATTTTAGTTTTAAATAAGATTTTAAATCATAAATAAATAAGTGAATCTGGAATTAATGGGTTTTGGAATAGATTTGGGTCGGTAGAGGAATTTATTTCAAATGGAGTTAACATTATAAGTCGATTTGAAAATCGACTAATTGTTGAAACTGTGATTAAAAGAAGGACGGGGACTATGGAATTATAAATTGGGTTTATAAATACAGTGAAATAAATATCAGTGGATATTTGAGATTTTAAATTCACGGTGGGAATTTATAAGGAGATGGTGATGTGTTTTAAAAATAAAAGGTAGTTTATTTTTAAAGTGTGAAAAGAAATTTTACGGGATTGGGACATAAATTAAATTGAGATAAATCGAGCAAGATTTATAAAGGATTAGTGTGCTATATTGAAATGGAAAGTGTTATTCATAAAAAGCCAAGTATGTTTTCAAAGCAGATTTTAAGTATAAATTAGAAGTTTTAAAGTTGGTTATACAAAGAATGTTTTTGGAGAAATTTATTTTTCTTAAATTGTTTTAAAAAATTTAAAGCAAATATTTATTAAGTTAGTTATAGTGGTAATTATTTTAAAAGTTAAATTGGGGTTATGATTTAGAAGATAATTATTAATATTTATATTTTATAAAGTAGCTTTATTTTAAAAAGAGTAGTTTGGCTAAAGTTTTTATTCGAAAAATTAGTATAGAATTTCCTAACTTTTATTTTGATTAAAGTCTTTTAAGTAGTTTTACTTTAAAATGTTTTAAGTATATATTTTTGGATAAGTGATTTAATTTGTTTAAAAATCTAACTCAATCAGATTTGGCGTTTTCTGTTGTAATAAACAAATGTTTGGAATTTGTTTCGTAAGAATAAAAAGAGATTTGTAACTATTTTCAAAGTGTTGAAACGTGAATATAATATCTTGGGATAATATTTTTGTGATAAATAATTTGGAAAAAATTATTTAAATCTGATGGTTTGCTTGTGGATGTTATATGATAGTTAAATAACCGATTATCAATAGTGGCCAATACGCTGATCGTTTCGAAGAGACTGGGATCAGGTTTAATTATCTGAAAACCACTTCGATCCAGTTTGAATGTTTGTGGATGAATACCGTGAAGATGATGAAGACGATGATTCAGCTTGTCTAGACCCAGGGCAACTTGTGTGGATGAATGCTATCATAATATCGTCAGGAGGACAGTGAGTATATCTAAGTGAATGTGTGCTAAAAAGATAACGCATAGCCTCGAGCCTCATCAACGGGGAATGTCTAAAACAGGGGAGGTGCGGCAATGTTAAGTGGCTAGCAACAAATTAGGGTAAGGTCATCTCTGTCTAGATGTTCCTTTTTATTCGGATGTGTGGGCGGTTGCTAATCCCAACCGCGGGGTGTCTTATTCGGACTATCTAGTAAGTGGTAGCTCCGGTCTTGTGTTGCAGGGGATCGGGAGTGAACCTTGACACATTGATCTAGACCACGTACTATGACGGGCGATACCCCAGTAGCCCTTCCATTGATGGAAACCCAATCTCCAATAAGTGCCTTCGGATTTGTTTGTGTACCTATTATGCTGGAATTTAATGAATGTTACAATTTTGGCTATTTGAACAAGTATTTGTATATAGACACTACTATAATATCAGAGGATTTGATAAGAAATGTTTTGGTTATCGTAAGGTAAAAAACTGGCACGTTTATTTATGGCGTGGTCTTACGAGATACCTTTGATTTCAAAAGGATTTTTGAAAACTTTAATAATCTAATTGAGTGTGTTTTCTCACGCTGGTTTTCCAGACTGGCTTGGGTGTTATTTTACTATAATGCTCGGATCAGACCGAGTGTTTTAGGATACAGGATAGGGTGTTGTGGAGCTCAGTAGACGAGCTGGATGGCGAAACGTATTGCACATACTTGACGTATATTCCGCTATGCAGTATAAGTTGTGTATTCAGTTGTGTGGGGATATGTTAATGTAACTGTCCGGTATTTTTCTATTGATCGTGTTGTACTATGATGATGTAATGTATAAAACAGATATAGTTCTTTTTTGTATAAAGATCAGTCATTTATCTATTATATATTGTTCCACTGTGATTGTGAGATTCTGATATTGTTTACTATTTCTTCTTCTACCTCCTTCTTCTTCTTTAACCTTAATGGTTCGTATTTCCATCCACTTTGAGTTGATCTGATGGAGAATATTGTCGACTCAAAGGGGTACAGATTTGCAGGCTGTTACACAATCCCCTTTCACCTTCAATTAATATAAGCTGATATGATTGGCACTAATTCTTAGATTTTTCAAGGTATACCTCTTAATCAAGAATGCGCTTATTAAGTTAAGCAAATTTCATGTCATGTTTTAGTTATTTTAGATCATAACATGAATTAAGCTTCCTAATTAAGTCCAAAGTCTCTTTATCCTTGGAAGAAATTTTATTTTTAAGATCCTCGACCATATCCTAAAAAGCATTTAAAATATCTTTCACTTGAACATATTTCTCATACCATTTATTGGCATTGGCATAATCAATGGTTGATGAACCAAAAATAGAATAAGTGGAACGATGCTAAACGGTAGTCACTAATTTGGGTTGAATGCTTCCAAGATGTTGGATGAGGCTAGGATCATCAAGGGATGAGGACAGTTTTTTATCCTAAATAATAAAATTAACAATAAGTAATCTTTAGTAAAAGAAAAGTAATAATAGACCTTTTATTAATAATTGGGAGACAACCAGAACTGTTACATTCATACAAAAAGGATAATCATAAGAATTACATGCATATTATAATGTTGTTAATCCTTAGAATGAGAAAGGATATCTCAAATTCTCTGAATGGATGATGGTGAAATCAAAAATATAGTGCAGAAAGGAGCTTCAGTGTCGGAAGGAGAGTTAACTAGAAGAAACCCTCAAATGTCCCATTCTTTGGAAAAAGGCTAAGTTTACCGCACAATAACTTGTTATATTGGTCTGAATTTCATGGAGAAATGAATCTCTTTAGTTTCCAAGAAATTGAAGTCCAAATTTGAGAATTTGGTATACATATGGTGAAGATCGCAAAGGAAGTAGTGTTTCAATAAACGAGACTCACTAATTGAAGAAGAATTTTCTTTAAAAGGCCTTTTTAGACTACCTAATTCGTTTAAAGTATCCTTTGAAATAGGAGATAAGGAAGAAACGAAGGCTAATTTAGAGGCCTGCACATTAATGATGTTATAATATAAATCCAAGATGAGTATACCATTACAACATCAACTTAAAAGGCAAAACAAAGATTATACAATAATATCCTCAAGGTTCATAAAGAATAGGCTCCTTATAGTACTCAGTAACAAATCTATCCCGGTTGAACTTAATCTTATTAGGAGGAAGGGAATCAGTAGTTAAAGGAGCAGTTGGAACTCTAGGTAAGTTCTAATACTCCCCTGGATGGGGTTCAGATCCTTGATCATCCAAGAATTTCTTATGGTCGCCTGATTAGACCTCCGCAATCGTCATCTACAGAGGAAAAATCGGTCATAGGGAATAAACCAAGTAAAGACATTCCATCAGTTTGCCTCTATCCACAATCAACATCCAAAAATGAGCAGTCAACTCCTCATTCTTTTTGCAAAATTTAGATTGGTGAAATCAAGATTTTTGAAGAAAATGTGTGACTCCTTAATCCTAAAAATACGAAAGATATTTGAGGCAGTTTAAGAGCCCTGGTGTACATCTCGTTCGATTCATTTTAGCCTTTGCATAATCGCTCTCCTTCTTTATTAAGTCTTAAAATTTCATCTTTCTTTTTATCTAATAAAATCTCTATGTAATTTCTTTTTCTCCTTCTGTGCCGATGATTAAGTGATAATAGGAATTATCACCTATAAAACCAAATAAACTAAGGAATGAAGGCCTAAACATTACCTGCGTAGAGTATTTGTATTACTCGGTTTGAAGGGTTGATCTTTTTGGATTCTACAAGAAGTTTGTTCATTTTTACTTAATCGATGATGAATTGAGTCACAAGGAGGATTTACCAATGGAGGTGCACCATCAAAACCCTTATCGGTGTGAGGAGAAGAGAAATTGGTTGCCTAACTTGAAATTTAGGAAGCGTCTGTGGTCCCAGCTTGATTTGCATCATCATCTCCATCCTTCCTTGGAAAATGAGCACAATCATGATCCCCAGTATTTCATTCCCATCATCATCTTCAGACTTGTTTTCTTTATACTTTGTTGCTTATTATCATCCGAAGAAGGTTCATCAATAGCTGGAAACTTAGTAGAGTTGATGGGCTCATCATCCTTGAACTTTGAAAGATCACTGGGAATTCATTCAAGAAAATATCGAATTTCCTTTTATAGTTTGTCCTAGTAAAAAGAATGGAAGGAAAATACATATCTGGACATTGTTCGATGTTATCATTATAAATAATTCGGAGAATGGTTTTGGAACTCTGATCTTTCGAATGGGGGAGGGCTTCGTTCAAAAAAGAGGACACCTTGGATTTAAAATTCTATAAATTCGATATAAATTTCCTAATAGTGAGCTTCTTCTTTGCTAAATTCTTTTCTAAGGCTAAGAGTTTAGCTAAAGCTTCAAGCTTAGCCTGCTTTGTTTCTTCTCGACTCAAGGAGTGCTTTTTTCCAAGGTCTTTATCCTCTCTTCCAAATCATGAGTTTTATTCTTTTCTAAATCAAATAGCGTTGAAATTTTAGTGTATTCAATAAAAAAATGAGTTATTAGTGTTTTTAAGATCTTATGTATCCTTTTTAAGAGTAACTAGCTTCTCAAATAAAAGGAAATTCATTTCTCGCAATAATAACATGCCTTGAGAAGAGGATGAAGATGATTGTTGGATTAGGAATAGATGATGTTTTCCAATATAGAGGTAATTTTAAATGATTCGGATTAATATAGTCAGGCAATGTGACATGAGAAAGGTTATGCACTAGAATGAACTACTGAAAGAGAGAGAGAGAGAGAGAGAGAGAGAGAGGAGAGCTTATCTTGAAAGGATGGGAAACTTCGGTCGAGTCCAATGAAGCAACGATATGAGATTGGAAGATAGGTGTCAACAACTCCTCGAAATTTGAAGGGTAAGAGTCTTTGAGATGGAATCGAGAGAAGGAGCATTCTACGGAATGGAGAGTCAAGTCCTAAATCACGACGAAGAAAATCTAGGGAATCCTTTAATGAAGAGCGCATGATATTAGTAATCAGGCTTTGAGTTGGAAACGAAGCAGCAGTAGTGACCATGGTAGTGGTAGGAACCAAAGGCAGTGAAGAAATGGAATCACAATCTCTGGATTTCTTGAGAGTGGGCTAGGAAGAAGCATGCACATCTCTTGATCCCTTCCGTTTTTTGCTTATTAGCAATGAAAAGATGACTCGTGCTGCAAAAGTTAAGGGTGAAGAGACGACTTTGAAAGTAGGAGGAAAAGGAGGCTTCTCAGCAGCTTTTGGAAGGATGGCCAAGTTCAAGGGGTTCTAATCTAAAAACAAGGAAACTAAGTCGACCAAGTGCACATCAGAAACATAGGAAAATATAAATAATGTTAAAAGAGAATTTATTAGTTATTTAGAAACATAAGAACAAAAAGAACGATATTCAGAGAATATCCAATACTATCGGCTACGGTGAATTGAACTAGTGAATTTGCAGAGAAAACCTCTAGCTTAATGGAAACAAGAGTTAGGGAGACATGTTTATGCCTCTTTATGTGGGGTGTTTCACCCAAAATCCAATGATATGGTTGGATTAAAGAGTATCTTCACAAATTGTCTTTTGTAAGAAGCCTCAATCGACTTCTTGAATATTTGGTGGCGCCACCATGTATATCAATCTTGGCCAAAACCTTGGGATCAATGTCTTTTGAGGTAGAATCTGATGAAAATAGAAAAAAGAAAAAGAAAAGGAAGGTCAGTACAAGACCATAATAAAACAATGAGAAAGGAGAACACTTAAAAATATTGCCAATAGAAAATCTCTCAGAATTCTCTAGAGAAAAGCATCTTGTGAAGAAAACATAATGGCTCCAATCTCTTATCTTATTAATTAAATCAGAGATTATTCCTCGATCGACAAGGCAAAGATAAAATACCAACTCTTAGGTTGATATTTGGCATAAGCTTAATTGAGTGATCCCGAGGAAAGTTAGAACTCTAGTGATAAAGTCACTAAAGGGTAGGTAGCAAGAGTGCCAAATGTGTTTATAAGGGAAAGCGGAGAATCCTTGGGAGGAGTATTAATCTATCAGAAGGGTCAGGTACCTTAGTCTCAATTTCATAGATTTGGAAGTGTCCTAGAAAATAATTTATGTCCTCTTGTTTTGAAAAGACGACTGCCAATTAGTGTAAAGTTTTCTTCGGATGGTTCCTTGGGCTTGGAAGAACAAAGTGATTCTTTGGACGTTCTCTTGTTGTTTCTGGCCATGATGCCTACATCATCTATTTAAGCATGTATAAGTATTTAAATATACACACATATACATATAGTATATGAAAAATAAAAAATCAAAGCACTCAACTCAAACAAAGTGTTTGAAATTTTAATGTTGATTTTATTAGTAAATCACTCTTCAATTAATGATAAACTTTTAGTGGATTAACAGTGGGTTAACTTATAGGATTAGTGGATGAAGGTAAATGTTTGTATATATGGAATAATAAAATAATATAAATAAGTCTTAACTACTACAAACTAAGTCTTGACATGCAAGTTATAACAGGATGTTTGTACAAACTATTGCATGGTTAGCAGTAATAAGTTAAGCAAAAATATAATACATTGAGCTATATAATGCTGATTTATCATAAAATAACAAAGTTGTTGTTTATTGAGCTATCGCATGCTGATAATGAAGTAAAAAAATGAGTCGTCGAATGTTGGACCATCGTGAAATGAACAAAGGAAAAAAGAAACGAACCATCATATATTTAACCATTGAAGGTTGAGAAAAGAAGGTAAGGTAAGATATTATGTACCAAGTTATTGTGGGTTGAGTTAAAGAAAATAAAATGACTTTTCACATATTGAATAGGTTAAATAAAATGACTTATTACAAATTGAATATGTTAATCAATTGCATGTTGACCTATTGCAAATTAAACAAACTAAATAAAGTGAATCGCCGTTTGTTAAGCTATTGCATGTTGTTAATAAAATAAATGGGATAAGCCATCGCATGTTGATCTATTTTGAGTTAAAATAAAATAAGGAAAATAAATTATGGCATTTCGAGTATCGCTTGTTGATAATAAAGCAAATGAAGTGAGCTATCGAGTATCAAGTCATCAATAAGCTATCGCATAATGAGTTGTCGCACATTGAAACAACAGATATCTTGAATTGATATCGGGTTAGAGAAACCCAAAACCCACTAATTGAATAGTGACTTAAATGAATTAATAATGGATCAAAACGAAGTTTAAATGGAAATTTAAAAGAAAATGGTAAAAACATGAAATTGACAACCAATTTAAACCGAAAGTTTATGAAGATAAAGTTGTATAGAATAATGATGGTGAAACCGACAGCATAATAGCTTTAGCAACCATATTAAAATCATTACCAATGGAGAATCTTCAAGGAATCAGGGATTATTATGAAACTGATGATGATTTAAAAATTGGGTTTTCCTTTACAAATTAGTAAAAGAAAAGAAGAAGAATGAGTAGGCAATTTATAAGAAAGGGTGGAAAATGAATTATCCTTAGGATTATAGGAAAGAAAAATGGACGCTTAAAATAAAAGGTCTCAAAAATATGAAGAGTTTTTATACTATAAATGGTTATTATAAAAGGGGGATGTTATACCCAAAATGTACTAGCTATCGCGGGTTGGAGATGATCCATCACTGGTTGAAAAAAAGATATCAAGAGATTAAAGCACAAAAAAGCCATTGATGGTTGATGATCTCGAAGTCATCATAAGTTGACTAAGTAAGCAATCGAGGGATGATATTTTAAGCATATAAGTACTATTCCATAGAGCCATCGAAGGAATTATTAAAGGGTGAGGAATTTGAGCTATTGCATGTTGATTCTAGGAAGATTGGAATATTGAAGCATTTGAGCCATCGAAAGCTGAGAAATTAGGGCTATCACATGCTGACTAGATGAGCCAACGAAAGTTGATAATTTTGGGCTATGGCATGATGATAAAACAAGCTAACGGAGGTGGGTGATCCTAAAGCTATAGCAAGTTGACTAGATAAGCGATCTAAAGTTGGTGATCACAAAGCTATCACCCGTTTGTAAAATAAAGCTACTGAAAAGTGATATCTTAAAGCTACTGCATGGTGATTAATGGAGTTATCAAAGGGTTGTATTCCAAGGCTATCGTATGGTGAGAAGTTGAGCTATCAAAGGTCGATGCTATTCGGCTATTATGTGATGGTTTGATGATTTATTGAAAGTTGACTCTACTAAGCCATCACATGTTAGTAAAGCAAGCCGTTGAATGTTAATACTTTTGTGTCACGTTCACTAATCTATATAGAATCAACATCCAACTAGCTATATGGAAGAATCAGATTGGGTCAGTAGCGCCACGTCATTATGATTCAAAGGAGGATTAATGCCAAATGTTACTTTAAACATGTGCCATGTTTGCGAATCATCGCTACACTTTCCTAACAAATGACACATGCCATAAATCTACTGGCCTATATCTTCTATAAATTGGCATGTACACCCTACCATAAGAAGGTCGAATTTTGAATAACCTTTCTTCCTCATTTTTCATTTTTCTTGAGTGGGTAGAGAAAAGCTTGTAAATGGGATTTTTATGGCTATCGGGTAAAATTGAAATTAGGATTTTGTAATTAAGTACTTGGATCAATGGCAGTTTGCATAGTTACCTTCAATTGAAACTTTACCTTCCATATGAATTATGATTTACTTACTAAACAAAGAGGATAAGTTGTTTTGACTAGCATTTTGACAAGCACGTCTATTTTTTAATTGGACACTTGAGCTTTGAGACTTTCTCTATTTCTATGTCTAGACTTAAGCATTTGACCTCATTATAAGGCCTAGTTCTTAACCTAATAAATATTAAATTTCATAGATTATAATTATATGGACGAAAATAATAGATGTATTAATGATGTTTGCATATGGGGTTTTAAATTAATTTGGATATATGTAAACACACACACACACAAACACACACACATATATATATAACTAAACAACATAGGCTATATACAAATTTGTTGTAATAATATCAATCTGAAAAATATAAACATGATGATCAATGTATATAATAATAATTTATTATTGAAAAATGAAATGTTATCAAATCAGCAATTTGTGAGTAGAATCACGAATGGAGAACCAACTCCTCAGATATGATCGAACCACTTACATAAGTGGGTAAGAGGTAAAAATCACACTATAATATAATGTATTTTATTTTGAATTTGTTTGGAAATGAAGAGGATATATTGTCTTGTTATTTGGGGTCAACGTAGAGTAGAAGAATGAAGCAAAATGAATGAGGACGGGAGCTTAAATAGGCATCTGGAGAAAGTAAAAAGTGGAAATCTAATCTTTTTTTTACTCTTCATTTTCTACCAAGTCAGATCTATATTTGGGCATTAAAAAATCCACCCTTTTCTCATTATAGCCGACCAGTGCAAGGGCATGATAGGCCCATAAATTTTTCCAAACCAATATATTACTTAATTATTTTAAATCGAATTTAAATATATATATATCAATATCACATATCGATACGTACATATGTAATTTTATATACCTACTTTATCAAATAATAACGACTTTCAAATAAATCAAATAAAATTTAATGATTAATATTTCAAAATATTAATTAATATACAATAATTATAATTTCATTTAACCGGGTGGTATTTTTGAATTTAATGCTCACGCATCACCTTAGTGGTGCAAAAGTTTTGCCAAATTTATTGCTTACATATTTCTCGGCAGAATCCAATTTTATTATTTTAAGCGATAATTGGTTGTAACAATTATTTACACACAATCTTATTGCTAAAACTATATTGCTTTAAGACTTATGGAATTTGGATTTGGTCAAAATTCCAATATTTTCCACATTCAAGTTGGTTAGTCCAAATATAAACCTTTGGTTTAATAATAAAAATTATTATTAATCGACCTGTTATGGCCAGTAACTTTGACTTTGAGTTGACTATAGTTGATCATGACACAAACCTCATATAATCGATGAGAAAAATTCTATATTGAATTGTTAATCCAAAAAATGGATCAATACCTTAGAGTGTGATGTGAAAACACCGGCCCTGTTACAAAAAATTAAATATAATGGAAAAGTAGAAGAAAAGTAAATAAACATAGGGAATTTTATAGTGGTTCGACTGTTAACTGAGCCTATGCCCACTTTATAGCTTTGATTATTGATTTTATATGATTACAAGGTGTTTGAGATTGAACAAGTCACAAGTACAGGTGTTAGACCAACTCTAAGCCCTAGAATTGCCTATTGGGACTTTTTTGGTGGTTATTGAGTGGAGAGAGAGTTGGAGGATAGATAGAGATCCCGCATAATGTTAGTAGAAACTAGATCCTTCGTTAGTTGCTATATGTATTGTATTTATAGTGATAATAGTCACATTGGGCCAAATAGAGATATGGAGCAAGGTATAGAAGTTGGCCAAGAAGGTGTGAGAAATCGCAACCTTATCTTGATTAACCAGAGATTTCGATACCGACTTATCATGGCGGTACCGACCTCTGTGGTTAATTAAAAAGGTCGAACTTTTTTTCACTTTTCTTGCTACTTGATTTTGAGTTGTTTTATGCAGTTTGTTTGGATATTTGGTTGATAGTGGTGATGGTTCCTTCATCACTTGGTTTATTCTATTGTTCTAACTTCTAACTCTCCAATCTTAGAATTCAGGTGATCAGAATCTTTTAATATTGCTTGGGCACACATGAAACAACTAAAGTAGAGACTCTGCAATGTCTGGTGGAAAAATATGCGAGTGTGAGATGTCTCCACCGCCCTCTCGAAGTCGATGCCGACTTCTCATCTTTTGTTCAATGGTGATGAAACTTCACCAAGTTGTTTCACTAGCTTATTTAGGTGTAATTTGAAGGTTTCAGTTTGTTTTATCTTTGCCTTGATGTTTTAAATCCTGTTAATTTTTTCACAGTTAAAAACCTAGTTTACGTTTGCCCCTCATAGTGTATGCTTTCATTGAAAACAAAGTGTCTTATAGAGTGAGACAGGTCTCGGATGTCTGTCTCATACATTGTAGTTAACTGTTTAAGTGTCTTCTTGAAATGCTTCTTTTATTTGGATTTAGTTAATCGATTTATGTTCTTTGTTTGCTTCATCATGGATTAGTACTTTCATTCTTGATGTTGACCATGTCATTTAGATGCAGAAATTTGCATACAACTTCACGTTATTGGATAATCCATTATATGAAGTTTGACATACTTTGGACGTTATATGGGATGTCGATACCGACCTCTGATACCGGCACTGACATATGTAATTGAGAAAATTTATATACTTTTCTTTTATATGCCTATATGCCTTTAAACCCTTCTCACATTATCTTGTTGTTGCCAAGTTCATAAACCTTACACCCTAGATCCTGAAGTGTCGATTTCCCTTCATCCTTCCATAGAGTACTCCACCGACCTTCTCCTGCTTCGTCACTACCAGCCACTGCCTTTTCAATCTACTCGGCATCACCTAGAACCGCTGTGACTACAAAAATCGCCGCTTAGAATTCTTGATCCTGATTCGAAATCAAACCCCAGGCCCAACTTCATTTGACTTGAATTCAAGGTGGGTTGTGGTGGATCTTGACGTGATGTGAACGCTTGTGGAGTGGATTGGACCTCAGTTGATGTTAAACAAGGCGAAAAATGAACACATTCACATGAGTTTGATTGGTGATGTTGCTAAGAACTCGGGTTTGCTTGTTTTTCCAATTCTAACCATTTGCATTGTGAAACCAAATGGGTCCAATCATCGAACAAACTCTAATAAAATAGTTAACTTTGAAATAGCGCATATTGAATGACTTTATCATTCAGTTCCTTTGTTACGACATTTCCACGGTCCTAAAAAGAAAGACTTTCTGCATCAGTATGGACATCGAACAAATGTGTTTGGTGATTTTTGTAGTGACGTGAGTTTGGTGGTGATAATGAGGAGGAAACAGGTGGATTGAGCGAGGATCCTTAAGAGGAAGAGGAAACAGGTGGATTGAGCGGCAGACGTGAGTTTGGTGATGATAATTAGGAGGAGGCTACTTTTATGGAGACCGTGAGCCTCTAGAAGATAACAAAGAAGGAAAGGAGATTGAAACTGGGGTGGATGAGCCTGTGAAAGAGGATGCCCCCAATCGTGAGGGTGATAGCGGGAGAATGCCTACCATCCCCAAGGAGGACGAGACGACTAAAAGAAGAAAAGGGAAAAGGGCCATGGTTGTGGAGGAAGGAGAGATCTTCGACGATGAAAACAATAACGACATTCAAGCCACTAGGGAAGGGGAAAGCGAATCCAAGGATGAATCACCAGAATGTGCCTCAGACTTCCCAACCTTCCTTCTCCAGACCTTTTGGTTGATGAAACATTAAGTCCAGATCTTGGTACTTCTCCTCCTCCTGAAAAACCAGCTAACGAGACACTACTTCCTATCAGATATCAAGTTGTAGAGACTTTTGTTAGGCTTACATCATTTTCTGACTTCATGAAAGATGTTTCCATCCATGTGAATGAGCATGGAGACATCTTAGTTACTGAATTGATAGAAGAAAGGATCATAGATCGACATATCCTTTGAGGTACTTATAAGTGAAGGCAGTAGCACTCTGACTCTAAAACGATGCCCAACCGGTTTGTAAACTAAAAAGGCGTAATTGGCATTATACACTTCACTCTAGGATCGCAAACATTTATTTTCACATACACTTAGATTTGTGCAACTCCGGTACTTACAAATTTTTCTTTGTTTCAGGTTCAATGGCGCATGATAGATATAGAGCACTTCATCGTAGCTTAAGCGACTGTAGAAGGAGATCTCTTGACCCTCATCCTCATCGCTACGAAATAGCCATAGGGAGGCAAAGAAGAAAAGAGCACAAGCGCGATGAAGCTTGTAGAGCTAAGAGAGTACCCCTCGAGATGAAGAAGAAAGAGAGATTTCATGGGAGATTCCTCCCATGAGATTCACAAACACCCCGAAGAGATTCCACCTCAACGCACCTCAACTCCTTCTCAAAGCACCTCAACGCTTACTCTTCCACCTGGTTTATCCTGCCTCCAAGCTAATTATCCATACTTATACTTACATGGAATAAAATTCAATCATGACATCAAAATCATTACTAGAGAAAGTGTGGCGGAAAACTTGAGAGCAGTGTACAGCGATGTTGACTTGATTTTCAAATGGCAACGTTTATGCAAAGCTCTTTTAGAGATCAATAAGATCGAATTCACACGACTTGATCCGATGAAGAAAGAGATTGTAGAGCATGAAGAGACAATTAAAGAACGAGATGCTGACCGGATCAAAGTTACCACGGAAAGAGATCTTGCACTCGAATAGAGAGCGAGTGCAGAAATTTTGATGTAAGATATGAAGCGTGCCTATACCAACTTATAAGATAGTGATGAGGAATGATCTTAGGGCCGCTCATCTTGAAACCAAGAGCTATAAGTAAAAATTTAAAGAGTAGATTGAAATTATAAAGGCAAAAGACTAAACCTTTCTGGACAGGCTTCCGAACTTGAGTGCCTCATGAGGAAGTGTAGAAACTCTATGAGGAAAACAAAGGGTTGGATGGAAAATTGGACAATCTATCATCCTATAAGCTTTCAGATGACATCGAGCTTGCGTCTATTGAAGAAAGTTGGCTGATCTTGAAAAAGCAGGTATGCCAAGAATGAGAAGAGGTCCCAAGAGAGGGAAGACCTCAACCAAGCTCTCTAACATTTATATATGAGTGTGATTATGCTTAGGGATGTAAAATTGTTAGTAAATGATTATCCTTCCACCTTTGTTGATACATGAGGCGCCGAGCTAGAGGTGACTGGTCCAAGATCGAGCTACTGGTGCATTACTTGAGTGCCGGAGAGATAGGTATGCTTGCTATAGGGAAGGTAATTCTCACTTAGGAGGATGCCTAGGCTACTGCTGCCCTTGCTGAACCGAGCTCTTCGGGTCAGCGTATAGTGCTTGTCTCACAGTCTGGGGAGCCAAAGACGATCATCCCTTCTTCAGCCGCGCTGCACGAGCCTTATTTCTTTTTCTAATGATTAGGCAGTTCCCAGCAACTGGAGTCCCATTTTAGGTATTTTTCTTTTTTCTCCCATGCTCCAACAGGTTGATCCCAGTCCAGAATATATTATTGAGCTATACTATTCACTCTGTGAACTCATAGGTCTACTAGATGCCCCACCTTTGCCTCTTACTTCTCAGAGTGCATGATCCAAAGCAATCTTCACCGCCTCCACTGCTGTTTCCACAAGTTTAACTACTACACTCCAACCTTCCATCTTCGGGCCTGGATCGGTTGCCCAACAGATCGTTGCATTGGAAGTGTTAGAGGACATAGCCGTATCGCATGAGTAGGATGTTCAAATGGTTAGTGCTATTGATTCAATCGATGACAAGCCATGGCAGAGTAGATTAAAGAGGAAGAGAGAGAGAATGCAAAGCTTAAAGTGGAGCTAGATGCCGCAAAGACCAGGATCCTCCCATTCACCATTAAGACTGGCAAACTAGTCTGCAAGTAAGTCGTTTGGTGGGTCCGGAGAAACTAACTCAAGCAAGGTGGTGGTGAAGAAGAAGAAGACTTTAACCCGGAGTAAGGGTAGCAATGGGGGAAGAGGAAAGAAATGATGGGCTCGAGCATCAATGGATTCGGGTTTTGGCCATTCTTTTTCGTGTCTTATTGATGTTTTGAGTCTTTTTGCACAAGTACGGAGTCTGTACTTAGCGTCTTTTCTTTTGTTGTTGTGTTGGCATAGTTTGTACCATTTTTTTGGTGTCCAAATAGGTCAACATTGTGCAGGAACGGCCCTCTCTATTTGATATTGTGCATAAAGTGATATAAGCCATGAAAAGATAAGTATTTTTACTGTAATCTCTTTTGTATGCTTATCTACCTTCTATTTACTATGCCTATTTATATACCACTGTGTATGTGCATAATACGATTAGTCATATCGTAATTTCCATATTATACACTACTATACTGTGATAGACGGTGTGTTTATTTACTGCAATTTTATGCATGTAAATGGCGTAAATAGTGTAACTTGTAGTTATTTAGTTTTACAATATTATTTAGCTCTATTGTAGCAGCTAGAATTTTTGTTTACCGTAATAGAACCATGGAATGACTTTTATTCTAACAAATTGTTGGTATGTTGGGTGCCTCCAGCCCATGGATTTGGTTACTCTGAACACTTGACGCGAGATTGGGTGCTATAGGCTACTCTCTAATGGCCTCTAGTCAAGAATGTATTACAGCTCCTATCTGTGAGAACTTGCAGTTTGTGTGCTCGATTCTGAGCATGTGAACTTTGGCTACATCTGATTTTCTTCGATTTTGGTATTGACAAATTGATTATATTACCACGATAATAGGATATAGAGTATGCTTAAACGTGGTTCCGTTGGTTCAAGCGGAAAAGGAGTGGAAGCTTGCTTGGACGTTGTTCCAATGTGTGACGACCTGAAATTTTTGAACATTTGAAATCGAACTATTTAATTGATTTTAAATATTTAAAAGTTAATTTTAACTTGAATTCAAATATCACTATTTATTTGATAATTAAATTATTGAATTAAATAATTTGAAGTTGGGTAAAATGTTGAATCTAGAGTTTTAAGCATGTTAAAAATAATTTGAAGGCTCGTAAAATTTATATTGATAGTACTAAAGATAGTAGAAGTATTAAAATTGAATTTGGTAGTGCTTTGTTAAGTTTGAAATTTTATCGTTTAAATTGAATTTAAAAAAATAGCCTTCCGAGGCACAGTCTCAGAATTCGACGAAACCAGTTCCATTGGATCTGTAATATTATATTATTATCGGATTTCAAATTTCGTAATGATTGGAGTTTTTTTGTGAGCGTATGATATATAAACGCGCTGAAATTTATATCGAAATTTAATATAATAACTGGATCCAAAAAGCTATCTTCTCCATACGATCAAATTAGGACCTGAAACCTTTTCCAATGCGTTCAGAATAGGGATATAACATTATGAACGCCTAGCGGCATGCCTCGATAGGAGATCGAGATTTTTGGCTTCGTTTTCGAGACGATTTATAATTTAAGCAAGATAAATGTGTTTGGACAAGTCAACTATTTTTATTCCTTCTCCAGTACGACAACTTATACTCATTAAAACACGCTACCTTTCCTCTCTCTCTCTTTAAGCAGATCGTGCCTTGTTCCCCTTTAAGAATCATGATCACGTTCTCGAATAAAATGGAATGAAACACGTTTCCCCCCACTGCTTTCTTTCAGTTGAACGAAGACGAGATTAAATTCGTTTCGTATAAAAAAATAAAAAAATAAAACCCTAAACGAAATCCATGAAAAATAAATCAAATTGATTGGCGTTCGAGCGTGCATGGGGTTGAAGACGGCATGTTCATGGATGAGAAGTTGAAGTCGAGCGCTGGTTCTAGTGGCGAAGGGAATTGGTGCTATTTCTATTCACGGCGAGCATCACGAGCAGCTAGGGTTCGCATTCGATCTGGGGATTCGTGTGGGATGTTGATGGCATCAGGACTGGTAGATTCAGTGGTTTGGGCCTCGTGTGGTGGCTCTCGTAGCGGCTTGAAGGAAAGGGTCGATCAGAGGAAATTCACTCTTGTAACGGTGAGGTTTTGGATAGGCGATGTTCATGAGTGGCAAGGTCAGGGTTGAAGGTCGAGGGCTATGTGGTATTCTCTTTTATTTTATACACACACACACACACACACACACACACAAATATATGCAGATTTGGAAATAAATAGATAAAAGAAAAAAAGGGAAAGAGTAGCAGTAAGTTTGTAAAAAAACTTATTTTTCTCAATTTATAGATTTATATATATAGTGGAGGAGTTTTTTTTATTTACAGAAAAAGAAAAGAAAACAAATTTCTTATATCTCTCTCTATATATAGGAAAACCAGGGTAAATATATACATTTTAATTTATTGGATTATTTTAAACTAATAAATTTTGGGGATTAATTTATTACTTAACCTATTTAATGATTTTCGATTACTACAAGTTTAAAAAAAAGGGAAATTAGTTTAAATTTAATTATTTTTTTAAAATTAAATCATTTGTTAAAATGAAAACTATTAAAATAGAATCACTAGTTACCTAAATATGTCAAATGGAAATTTAATTTTTCGATTGGTTCAAATATTAACGAAAATTATCTAATGTTTATTCAAGGTCTGAAATCGTGAAGAATCATGAAGAAAACAAGCTGGTTTGGTTTAGGTCGTAAAAATCAAAGGTGAGTTAATCTCACTCATCTGGTTTGATTCAAATTTAAATGGTTAAATTTAAATAATTGGTTGAATGGTTGAATTGATTTGATGTGCTATATTATAGTATATAATATATCTTGGAATGATTGATTTCCCGCATTGTATAGCGGATAAGACCCTATGCGCCGCATAATAGCGGATGATATTATATTAATCCCATATATCGCGATATTCCTCCTCGAAGTGGAATTGGTATTGTGCTAACATCTGTGGATGCAGGAAAACAGGTTGGAGGGATCCAACTGGATTCCTCAACATTTATTTAGATTATTTAATATTCTCGGTTATGATTATTTGATCTTTTGTAATGAATTATATTGGATATTGAATGCTATAGTTTGCTTGAATATTTCGGTACACTGAGTTATCTAAATATATAGAATTAGATTTTTGAAAAGAAAATAAAAGAATGAATTTATAAGTAAAATAATTGTTGAGAATTTGAATAAATTGAAGGATAAATTGGAAAAGAATAAAAGTGGTTTTAAATTTCTAATAAATAAATTTCGGGTATGGAAAGGGGATTTTGAATAAATAGAGAAATAATAAAATTTAAACCTTAAGTGACATTATTTAATGGAATAAAGAATTTATTTTAAAATCCAAGTCTTAAATTTATTGAAATAGATAAAGAAGGAATTTATTTCAAAATAGAGTAAATTGGAAATCAATTTGGTAATTGATTCAAGTGTTTGAAATTGGAAATTTAAAGGAGAATGTGACTATGGAATTTATAAACTGGGTTTATAAAAGTGAAGTAATATATCAGTGGATATTTTGGAGAATAAATTAACGATGGGAATTTATTAAGGAAATAAGAAAATTTGTTCAAAAATAAACAGTGATTTATTTTTAATGGATGTGAAGAGAAGTATATTTCCCTGGATAGCCAAGTACGTTTCAAATTAAATTTTAAAAGCTTTAATGTTGTTTTAAAAAGCATATTCTAGAAAATTTATTATTTCTAAATGTTTAAATTCTGAGGTAAGTATTTTTCAAATTTATTATAGTTGTATTTATCAAAAGTTACTTAGTATTTTGATTTTAAAAGGATAAAAATTTAGTTTTATATTTTATAAGTAGCTTTGTTTTAAATAATCTTAAAGTATATATATTTTTGAATAAGTATAAAAGTATTTTTAATTTAAAAGCCTTAAAGAATATTTTATAATAAAGTGTATTAAATTATTTTAAGATCTAAGGTATTGTACTTGGTGCCTTCAGTGGAAATAAATAATTGGAAATTCATTCCATGAGAAAATGTGATTTGGAAACTTTTTCAAAAGGGTTTGAAAATGGAAATATATCTTGTGAAGATATTTTGAGATTAATAAATAATTTGGTGAAATTATTTATATTGGATGGATGTTTGTGAATATTAATAGATAGTTAAATAATCGACTGTCAATATTGGACAATGCGCTGATCGTTTCGAAGAGACCGGGATCGGGATTAATTTATCGAAAACCACTTCGATCGGATTTGTATGTTCCGTGGGAAAATGAGTTCGGAGTCGAAGATGGAGCAGTGAAGTGCAAGGGCTAGTCGCTAATAATCCTGAGGATATTTCCAAAATGGATGTAGTAGGAATAGTGCCTTCGGTTCCGTTCGAACCCGAGATGGACTTGTTTGGATGAATGCTTTCGGAACATCGTCAGGTGGACGATGGGCATTCTAAGTGAAACGTTCTAAAAGGTAACGCTTAGCCTCAAGCCTCATCAACCAGGAATGACTGAAAATCAGGGGTTATGCAGCAAGGCTAGGTGGGTAGCACCCATTTTAGGGTGAGGCCATCCCTGTCTAGTTGTCCCTTTTATTTCGGCTTAGTGGTGCGGTTGCTGATCACAACCATGGTGTGATCTTACTTGGGATTATCCAGTAAGGAGTAGTCCCGGTCTTGTGTTGCAGGAGATTGGGAATAATCCTCGATATTGTGATTTAGGACACGTACTGTGATAGGTGGTACCCCAGTGTCTAGTCATTAGTTGTAAATACATTCTTCCTACGTGCCTTTTACGAGTTTTGTTTGTATTACCCACTTTGTGGCTAGTAGCAGGAATTTAATATTGTAACAATTTCGGTTATTTTAATAAGTATTTGTATATGGACCCTATTATAATTTTAGAGGATTTTAATAAAAAGTGTTTTAGCTATCGTAAGGTAAAAACCCGACATTATTATTTATAGCGTAGTCTTACGAGATGCTTTTGTTTTCAAAAGATTTTTGAAACTTTAATAATCAATTTGAGTGTGATTTCTCACGCAGATATTCCAGACTGACTTGGGTGTTATTTAACTATAATGCTCAGGCCAGACCAAGTATTATAGATTGCAGGAAAGGATGCTGAGGAGCTGGATGGCGATACGTACTTATGTACTTGTTTTAGATATTCCACTATGTTGATTAGCTGTGTATTCAGTTCTGAGGACAGGTTTATATGACTGTCCAGTTATATGCTATTGATGTTGTTAAACTCTGATGATGTATGTATAAAACAGATATAAATTTCTTCTATGTAAAGATCTGTTATTATCTATTATATTTTATTCCGCCGCGATGGATAGGTTCTGATGTTGTTTTCTATTTTCTTCTGCTTCTACCTCTTCTTCTTTAAACCAAATGGTTCGTATTTCCGTACATCTAGAGTTGATTGATGGAGAATAGTGTCGACTTAAGGGTATGGAACTGCGGGTCGTTACAGTTGGTATCAGAGCTTAGGTTGGTGATAACCTTGGCTCTGGTGGAAATTACTCATAGAATAGAGTCCATGGTACTCTAGAATGAGCTTGAGCATATTAATAGATATGAGCGTGCATTTGTTAGTGAATATAAAATTGTTTTATATTGTGCTGATTTGTCGGTTGAGTGTTTATGGATTCTACTCGATGTGTGGGATGTCATGTCATCGATAGGGGTTTCTAAACTCTTAAACAAGATAAACCGACACAGTATTGTTTTAAATAGTGTAAATGAAATAATTTTACCCAAAATTATTTTTGTATATAAAAGAAATGATTTTTCGTAAATTGTTATAGTTATATATGGTTGCTTGGTTGTTAGGAAGTGATAATATTAAATTACTATCATTATATGAGAATTGAATAAGAAATTGAAGATAATAACCAAAGATTAAGGAATAAATTAATAAATAAATGGGATTTGTAAATGTGATTTATAATGAATAAGGAATTGAAGTCATAATTAAAAACTAAGAAATAAATTCATATACAAATGAGATTTGTGAATGTAAACTAAATGTGAATTATAGTGTGATTAATAATTAAAATAAGATAAAATTCCAAAGTAATGTTTGAACATAAATTTAAAGGATTTGGAATTTTAAAATCTAGGAATTTAAATTCCTTTGAATTTGAAAATGATTCTCAAAAGGTTGGGAAAAATAATATATATTTGAGAAATATTTTTGAATTGGATTTGAAATCTAAAGAGATTTGGAATTTAAAAATATTTGAAGGGATTTTATGAAGATAAAAGCATTGAACTCTTTTCGGTTGCTGGAAAATAATTCAGATGATGATCGTGACACCATGGTGTTCATTTTCGAGTTTCCTAAAAGGGAGATTGCTACCTGGATGTTTGGATTAATGTTTGTTTGCGAAATTTGGTTTGATTTTTAAAATGCAGAGGAATAGTTTGGTGTAGATATATATGTTTCCAAAATTGAATTTGGAACCCTTTAGTAATGGTTTAAACTCTAGAGTTGATTTGAAATGTTTTAGCATGTTTAAGCAATTGTTTGAAACTCTGGGATCTTGTTAAAAATGGTTATGGAATATGTTAATGAAATAAAATTTGTTGGTTGAAAATAAATTTGTGAATGAACAAATGAATTTATAATTGTAAGTAAATGAACTGAAATTGGATATCGGAAGGAGTAAGCCGAAATAGAAATGTATTTGGTATTTTGGGAAGTGAAATAGAAATCTAAACTCGAATTATAAATTAGACTGAACTCAAGTAAAGTAATAAAGTGATTTTTGAAGATAAAAATCAAGGATTGAATTGTAAATTGGAAGTGAGCCAATTGGATAATTAATTATGAAATCTGGAAATGGAACACTAGTTGGATAAATAAGAGTTGAAATTTGAGTTAATGATGGATTTGTAAATGAAACCCGAGTTATAAATAGAAATTCAACTTGGAATTGTAAGTGAATAAACTTGAATTAAATATGGCCTTGGATACTATTTTAATGAATTGAGAATGGAATTAAAATTTAAGTGGATTATGAGAATGGCTAATTGAATTAAATGAGTCGTGAATGAATTGAATTTGGAAATTAAAATTTGAAACGAACAAAACAAAAGAACTAATCAAATAAATTTGTAGATTGGAATGAGAATTGATAATATAAAGTGAAAAAGAAAATTTATTCGCAAATGAAATGAGCTTAAGTTTTGAAGTTGGAATAAATTGAAGTAAATTAACTTAGGTTAAAAATAATTAGAAGCTCAACTTAGAGTAAGGATGAAAGTTCATTAAATAAAAGTTTGGGTTAAATTAATTCGGGAAGTGGTTATTAATATAAGAATCGAATGTTGTCAAGCTCAATGAAATAATTTTAAAATATATGGTTGGTGAATAAATTAAAATGGGATGGAATCAAGTTTAAATTGAGTTGGAATCAATTTAAATGGTTATAAAGCTTAATTAATTATTTATTCACACTAATATTGTCGAATTGCATAAGAAAATGGGTCGTTCGGTATAAATGGGATTAGATAAAATTCTATGAGTTATTAGAAGTGAAATAGGATGATTTTGAAATCAATTGGAATGAATATGAGTTTATTTTGCTTAGAATGAATTAAATATAAGCGAGTAAGTTGTAAATCACCTAAACTGAATGGAATGGTTTGAGCATTGGTTGTAAGCAATTGTAATAAGCGTCGGAACCTTGTATGTGCTTATGGAAATTATATAACGTGCACTATATGTGAAATTTATGTGTTAGCTATTGAAAGTAAGTGAAATGTTAATAAATTGCATATATTTAGTACTTATATGTTTGAATTGAGTAAGCACAGGTACCGGGAAGCCGCTTGACTGGATTTGATTGCGTAAAATGCTAAAATAATAAGTCGCTTGCTTAAAAATGCTAAAAAAAGGTATGCCTATGCAATAAAAATAGGAAATATGAACTGTTTTTGTTTTTCCGATCGGTGGGTCGATGTACATATATTTACATCTCTTGTCAAATTGCAAAAGCTCCTCCGTATAAATAAGACTGCTAAAAATTTTCGAAAATTTTAGGAGATAGAATTTTTTTTTAATTTTGGGAAAATTTTGATAGCGACAAAATGATTTTAAATTGAGAATTGAAATAAATTAGTGGATGAAACTAATTTAAAATAATGATATGAATTAGTTATAAATGGAAGATAAAAATTCAATATTCAGAGTGAAGGTAAATTGAATTCATATTGGTGAAGTGAAAATAAATATAAGAAGCATATAAAATACTTATATTGAACTTAAGAAGAAATTGTGAAATTCTTAAGTAATATGGGTGTCGGGAAAATATATTGAATAAGCATTTGAGTGAAGATTTAATAAACATATATGTACATCATACAGCTTGAATGAATAGATATTGACATTTTGTAAGGAAGTCAATAAAATGTTTTGAATATTGTGATTGATATTATTGCTAAGTAGGATATGCAGGTATTATAAAATGGAAAGAAAAATGGGTTTTGATTTCAGAAGATAAATTTGAATAGCTCGACAAAAAGGTATGTGTTTAAATTTCTGCATGAAATTTGATTGGATTTTTTATCGAGCCATTTGGCCTTTTGTTTTCTTTTGGAATTTGGGTGCCCGTGGAGGCATTTTGTAGTTGTATCGAGCTAGCCGTGTAGAGGAGACGCTGGCGAAATTTTTCGGAAATTTAGGGAGTTAGGAAAATTTTGATAATTCAAAATTTGGTTTTAAGTTCAAATTTGAATTACTAAGTAAATAATATTATTGGGAATTATGGATAAGTTTGGATAGCTAGGAAAAGGGTTAGTGTGTCTTATAATAAAAAGATTGTTTTGAGAATTTTTTGGAATTGTTTGGTTTAGGAAAAAGTAAACGGGTATTGAACCATTCTTCTTAACTAGTAATTTCAGGGACGAATTCTTTTAAGGGGGGAGGAATGTGATGACTCAGAATTTTTGAACACTTGAAATCGGAATATCTAATAGATTTTAAATATTTAAAAGTTAATTTTTAACTTGAATTCAACTATCACTATTTATTTGATAATTAAATTATTGAATTAAATAATTTGAAGTTGGGTAAAATGTTGAATCTGGAGTCTCAAGCCTGTAAAAATAATTTGAAGGCTTGTAAAATTTATATTGATAGTACTGAAGATAGTAGAAGTATTAAAATAGAATTTGGAAGTGCTTTGTTAAGTTTGAAATTTTATCATTTAAATTGAATTTAAAAAAATAGCCTTCCGAAGCACAGTCTCGGAATTCGATGAAACCAATTCCATTGGATCCGTAATATTATATTTTTATCGGATTTCAAATTTTGTAGTGATCGGAGTTGTTGTGTGAGCGTACGATATATGAACGCGCTGAAATTTATATCGAGATTTAATATAATAATTGGGTCCAAAAAGCTATCTTCTCCATACGATCGAATTAGGAATCGAAACCTTTTCCAATGCGTTCTGAATAGGGGTACAACATTATGACGCCTAGCGGCATGCCTGGATAGGAGATCGAGATTTTCTGCTTCGTTTACGAGACTATTTATAATTTAAGCAAGACAAATGTGTTTGGACCAGTCGACTATTTTTATTCCTCCAGTACGCTAACTTATACTCATTAAAACATGCTACCCTTCCTCTCTCTCTCTCTCTCTTTTCAATCAGATCGTGCCTTATTCCCCTTTAGAAATCATGATCTCGTTCTCAAATAAAATGGAACGAAACACGTTTCCCCCCACTGCTTTCTTTCAGTTGAACGAAGGCGAGATTAAATTCGTTTCGTATAAAAAAACCAAAATGAAATCCATGAAAAATAAATCAAATTGATTGGCGTTCCAGCGCGCATGGGGTTGAAGATGGCATGTTCGTGGATGACAAGTTGAAGTCAGCGCCGGTTCTAGTGGTAAAGGGAGTTGGTGCGATTTCTATTCACGGCTAGCATCGCGAGCAGCTAGGGTTCGTGTTCGATCTGGGGTTTCGTATGGGATGTTGATGGCGGCAGGACTGGTAGATTCAGTGGTTTGGGCCTCGCGTGGTGGCTCTCGCAGCGGCTCGAAGGAAGGGGTCGATCGGAGGAAATTCACTCTTGCGACGGTGAGGTTTTGGAATGGCGATGTTCGTGAGTGGCGAGGTCGGGGTTGAAGGTCGAGAGCTATGGGGTATTCTCTTTTACTTTATATATATACATATATATGCAGATTTGAAACAAATAGATAAAAGAAAAAATGGGAAAGAGTAGCAGTAAGTTTATATAACAGATTATTTTTCTCAATTTATAGATTTATATATACAGTGGAGGAGTTTTTATATTTACAAAAAAAGAAAAGAAAACAAAATTCTTATATCTCTATATATATAGGAAAACCAGGGTAAATATATACATTTTAATCTATTGGATTATTTTAAAATAATATATTTTGGGGATTAATTTGTTAGTTAAACTATTTAATGATTTTCAATTACTACAAGTTTTAAAAAAAAGGGAAATTAGTTTAAATTTAATTATTTGTTTAAAATTAAATCATTTATTAAAATGAAAACTATTAAAATAAAATCACTAGTTACCTAAATATGTCAAATGGAAATTTAATTTTTCGATTAGTTCAAATATTAACGAAAAATTATCTATTGTATATTCAAGGCCTGAAATCGTAAAGAATCGTGAAGAAAACAAGTTGGTTTGGTTTAGGTCGTAAAATTCAAAGGTGAGTTAATCTCACTCATCTGGTTTGATTCAAATTTAAATGGTTAAAATTAAATAATTGGTTATATGGTTGAATTGATTTGATGTGCTATATTATAGTATATAATATATCTTGGAATGATTGATTTCCCGCATTGTATAATGGATGAGACCCTATATGCCGCATAATAGCGGATGATATTATATTAATCTCATATACCACGATATTCCACCTCGAAGTGGAATTGGTATTGTGCTAACATTTGTGGATGCAGAGAAACAGGTTGGAGGGATCCAACTGGATTCCTCAACATTTATTTAAATTATTTAATATTCTATATTACGATTATTTGATCTTCTGTGATGAATTATATTGGAATATTGAATGCTATAGTTTGCTTGAATATTTCGGTACACTGAGTTATCTAAATATATAGAATTGGATTTTTGAAAACAAAATAAAAGAGTGAATTTGTAAGTAAAATAATTATAGATAATTTGAATAAATTGAAGGATAAATTAGAAAAGAATAAAAGTGATTTTAAATTTCTAATAAATAAATTTCGAGTATGGAAAGGGGATTTTGAATAAACGGAGAAATAATGAATTTTAAACCTTAAGTGACATTATTTAAAGTAATAAAGAACTTATTTTAAAATCCAGGTTTTAAATTTATTGAAATAGATAAAGAAGGAATTTATTTCAAAATGGAGTAAATTGGAAATCAATTTGGTAATTAATTCAAGTGTTTGAAATTGGAAATTTAAAGGAGAATGTGACTACGGAATTTATAAACTGGGTTTATAAAAGTGAAGTAATATATCAGTGGATATTTTATAGAATAAATTAACGGTGGGAATTTATTGAGGAAATGAGAAAATTTATTTAAAAACAAACAGTGGTTTATTTTTAAAGGATGTGAAGAGAAGTATATTTCCCTAGATTGCCAAATACGTTTCAAAGTAAATTTTTAAAAGCTTTAATGTTGTTTTGAAAAGATCTAGAAAATTTATTATTTCTAAATGTTTAGACTCTAAAGTATTTTTTCAAATTTATTATAGTAGTAATTATTAAAAGTGACTTAGTACTTGATTTTAAAAGGATAAAAATTTAGTTTTATATTTTATAAGTAGCTTTGTTTTAAATATTCTTAAAGTATACATATTTTTGAATTAGTATAAAAGTAGCTTTAATTTAAAAGCCTTAAAGGATATTTTATAATAAAGTGTATTAAACTATTTTAAAATCTAAGGTATTGTACTTGGTGCCTTTAGTGGAAATAAATAATTGGGAATTCATTCCATGAGAAAATGTGATTTGGAAACTGTTTTTGTTGGGGATATTTCCACCGAGCCATCACAAGGAGGTTACCACCGAACCAAACACACTACCCAAGCTACTACCGGTCCAACCCAAACCGAAGCATCACCGATCCAACCCCCTTCCAACTACCACTGAATCAAACACACTACTACCAGTCCAACCCAAACCGAAGCATCCCCGATCCACTACCACACCAACTCACAACCGGACCATCCCTCATCGGACCAACACCCACCGGACCAACACATGCCGAACCAAGCCCACACCAAACCAACACCATTACCGAACCAACCATCGTCAGACCAAATTTCAATTCCAACCATCTCCGAACCAAGAGGACGCCGAACCAACATCGCCAGGCCAGATTGCTTCGGCCCAAGCCCACCAGCACCTATATACATCCAAGACCCCTGCCCCCAGCCTCACTCTATAAATAGAGGGGCAGGGGTACAACAATGGCAGACAAGTTTGAGAGCTCAAGCATGGAATGAACTTTCAAACTACTTTCATATACTTGTATACAAAGCTTTGTACTTGTAATATGAAAGAAAAAGGAGAAGAACATATAAAGTGGACGTAGGCACGTTCTGGCCGAACCACTATAAATCTGTGTGTCTTTTACAGTTTAGTCCATCTATTTCGTATATTTGCATAAATCACCCAAACCATCCAGATCAACATATCATCAACTAAATCATACGACTAGGAGGTGTTTGCCTAATTTTTGTGCAAACATTTTTGGTGCTTTCACTGAGAAGAAGGAGCTCGAAGCTTCAGCTTCTCCCACTCAACCCTTTTCCTATCAACACCGTTCATTGCTTGGAAAATATGGCTCCCGGACGGAAGAAAGATGCTAACAAAGGAAAGGACATCGCAACTGGCAGTATACCAGATCCAGTAATCAGGGACCAAGACAATCATCCAGTTCCAACAGCAAATTTAAATCAGGCAAATCCGACAGCCCCCGCTACGGAACAACCAATTACAAGGGCGGATCTGGACAGGATTGTGGCTGAAGTAACTAACCACTTCGCATCTCAACAAGAAGCCTTGGTGGACCAACTCATGTCACGCTTAAGGGATGCTGAAGAATCCGAACGTAACACTGAATCATGGGGTGAATCCCAGTCTGGAGGATCTAGGAGACGACAAGGGTCTTTCTTCTTCGAAGAGGCCAACAGCAGAAACAGCCATGGTAGGAGCCGAGCCCGGACTCTGCCCGAATTCCGACCCGAGGAAACACTTGGAACCGAACCCAACGGGGGAAGTGCCAGGCAGGGGTCGGATGTAGCTGAGCCTGTCATGCTACCTAACCATGAAAAAACCAGTAGACGGGGCCGAGCTGGAGTCCGGCCCCTAGCTCGGCCCGAAGTTGGACCCGAGAAAGTGCTGAGAACAGAACCCAGCAGGGGAAGATCAAGGCAAGGGACAACTGTGGCTGACCCTAGCATGCCCCCAGAAGACCAGAGGCAGCCATTGGAGAATGTTAGGAGTGACAGATGATACCATCCCTACAAGTCATCTGGACGGAATCAATCCCGCAGGGAGGAACCAAACTCATTTTTATCCGCTCCAAGTTTTGACGAGAGGATGGCACGATTGTTCAGAGAGTGTGTCCAACGGGAGCAAAGGGATCGGGGGATAGGTGCTAGGGTAACCAGCCCCTTCACCCGCAATATCGAAACTGCCATCCCCCCCCTCGGGGAATGGAAAATGCCAACGATGGAACCTTACAAGGGAACCTCTGACCCCATCGTACACTTACAGAGATACACATATGCTCATGAGCGGAGCAACAGAGGTAGTGTTGTGTAAATGCTTCCCATTATTCTTGACAGATCTAGCTACCTCCTGGTTCTGCCACCTACCCCAAGGGTCCATCAGCTCATGGGAAATGTTGAAAGAAAAGTTCATCGGCCAGTTCCGCATTCATGTGGAACAACCCAAGGACGCTTATTCCTTATCTAATATCAAGAAGAAACCTAGAAAGACAGTGCAACAATATCTCACCCGATTCAACGCTGCGGCCGCCGCAGTCCAAGATGCAGACGAGAAACTTATCCTAATGGCTCTCTGCAGTGGTGTACATCCGGATACTAAATTTGCTAGAAGACTAACCAAGGAAAAGCCAGCTACTTTACCTGATTTCTTCCATGAAGCTGGAAAGTATATGAGACTTGAAGACGCTGCCACTGAGAGGCAGTCAGGGCAACAGGCTAAGACAGCTCCAGACAGGATTCCCGCTGCAACAAAGGATGTTCGGAGAAGTGACTCTAGAGACAATGTTGGGGGCAAGAAGGGAGAAAAGCGCTTATATCGACCAGGACCAAGATTTGACTCCTACACTCCTTTGAATGAAACAATCGAAAACATCTTCCTATCCACTCAAGACGAAGTTAGATACAAGCGGCCCTCGCACAACAAGGAATCAGATAACGCACTCAAGTCTGGAAAGTTCTACCGCTTCCACGAATCCCATGGACATGACACCAATGAATGCAACCATCTCCGGGACTTGATTTAAGAGCACATCAGAAGGAAGAGACTGGAACGCTATGTAAAAAGCTAGAACAGGACTTCGACTCCTGCCAATGAGAATCCTGGGCTACCCCTCCCAGAAGTAAGCAGAGGAAATCGCAACACCAGCGGCTCTAGTCAAGAGAAGATAGTGGTCCATACCGTATCAGGAGGACCACACATCGCCGATAGAAGCTGGGCGGAGATGGAAATAAGTCACTTAGAAACGATGAAGGCTACGTTAACTCTGTTATGGAAGAACGCCACCCGAAACGGAAAGAGAATGACAACATCACATTCAGTAGGCGTGATCTAGAGGGAAGACAGTACCCACACATGGATCCTATGGTCATTTCTGCCTGGTTCGGTCCGGCCAAAGTTTTCCGAATTTTAGTAGACACTGAAAGCTCGGTAAATATCCTATTCAAGCATTCTTTCGACAAAATGAAGCTGTCAATGAAGGATGTGTCTCCCTGCAACAAACCACTGCATGGTTTCACTGGAGATGCGAAGATGCCCCTCGGGCAACTGGACCTTTTTGTTGAAATAGGAAGTCATCCCCGCTCCATTGTGCGAAAACAAACATTTGTGCTAGTAGAAAGCCACTCGGCCTACAATGCCTTTGTGGGAAGACCAGCCTTGTCTGACTTCCAAATTGTCCTAGCCCCATGGTGCCTGAAAATGAAATTCCCAACAGATAACGGAGTAGGAGAAATAGAGGGAGATCAAGATGCCGCTCGAGATTGCTATGTAACTGAGCTTCGCAATAACCACAGGAAGGATAAAGGGAAGGATGCAGAGACTTCTATCTGCAAGAAAAGCCTGGAAGCATAGTAATTAAAGAAAGTTCCTCCTCTTCGATATACCAGCGATCCTTTCATCGAATTAGACCTCAGGGACAAAGAGGATGAGGCTACCACCGAGCCTGCAGAGGCTATGGAATTTGTATCTGTAGACAAACACGACCCAAGTAGACTGCTGAGAGTCGGGTCTCAGTTAAGAGCGGAGTTGAAAGATCAACTCGTCCATTTTCTTCACCACAACATGGATGTATTTGCATGGATGCACGCCGACATGACAGGAATCTCTCCAGACGTAGCATGCCACATACTGAACATTGATCCCACCAAGGTGCCAGTGAAGCAGAAAAAGAGGAGCATGGGGGCAGAACGATCAGCAGCCCTCGAGGAAGAAGTAAAGAACTTACTTGCCAATGACTTCATATGAGAAGCCATCTACCCAGAATGGATCGCCAACCCGGTACTGGTAAAGAAAGCTAATGGGAAGTGGCGAACATGCATCGATTTCTCCAACTTAAATGACGATTTCCTGAAAGACTGCTTCCCACTCCCCCGAATCGACCAACTCATGGACAGCACAGCCGGACACGAACTCTTATCCTTTATGGACGCATACTCAGCATACAACCAGATCCCTATGCATTCCCCCGATCAAGACCACACCATTTTCATCACTGACCGGGGATTGTACTGCTACAAAGTAATGCCTTTTGGACTTAAAAACGCCGGAGCTACTTATCAGCGCCTTGTCAACAAGATGTTTGCGAAATTAATAGGGCAAACTATGGAAGTTTATGTGGATGACATGCTGGTAAAATCAAGGAAAGCCAACGATCATATAAACCAACTAAACGAGATGTTTCAAGTACTTCGCCAATATGGAATGAAACTGAATCCTCTAAAGTGCTCCTTCGGAGTATCGTCGGGAAAGTTCTTGAGATTCATCGTCCATGCCAGGGGGATTGAAGCGAACCCCGAACAAGTCCGGGCTTTGCGAGATATCAAGATACCATCCACTCGAAGAGAGATGCAAAGCCTAAACGGGAAGGTGGCTGCCCGAAGCAGGTTCATCTCTAAAGCAACCGACAAATGCATCCCTTTCTTCGAAGCTCTTAAGAAAGACAAAGGAAAGTTCGAATGGACCGACGAATGCTCGACAGCCTTCCTTAAGTTAATCGAACACCTCCAAAGAGCACCAGTACTCTCAACTCCAAATGAAGGCGTGGAACTATATTTATACCTTGCTGTATCATCCCATGCTTTAAGCGCCGCTTTGGTGAGAGAAGACGACCGCGCACAGCGGCCCGTATACTTTGTAAGCAAGATATTTACAGAGGCAGAAGCCAGATACCCTAAACTTGAAAAGCTACCATATGTTTACTAATCACGTCACGGAAACTGCGACACTATTTCCAATCTCATTCCATCAGAGTTTTAACCGATCAACCGCTAAGGCAGGTACTCCATCGCCCCGACACTTCTGGGCGACTACTTAAGTGGTGCATTGAACTGATTCAATATGATGTTACCTACCATCCTCGCACCGCTATTAAGGGACAAGCCATAGCTGATTTCATTGCCGAATTCACTACTAACGAAGGTAAGGAGCAATCTGAAGTAGCAGAAAATATCAAGTGGAATCTCTTCGTTGATGGAGCATCAAATGAACAAGGTTCGGGGGCAGGTGTTGTGATAATCACCCCCAGGGGAAGGAAGCTGCACTACACCCTAAGGTTGGAGTTCGCTGTCACTAACAATGACGCAGAATACGAAGCAGTGATAGCCGGATTAGAACTTGCCCTGGAGATTGGAGTCGGTTCTTTATGTCTCCATAGTGATTCTCAACTTATTGTAAATCAAATACTGGAAGAATTCCAGACTCGAGGAGAACGACTCACAGCATATCTAAAAAAGACCAAGCTGCTGCTCAATCAGTTGGATCACTATTTAATCAAACACATTCCTCGAGAAGAGAATCAGAAGGCCGACGAACTGGCAAAGCAAGCTAGCATGAAGGACGGTGCCGCTTCCCCAACAATAGCCATCTCACAGCAACTAGCCCCGAGTTACGAGACAATGAATATGATAGCTGCAATCGAAGAGGAAACTTGGATGACTCCTATCCGGAAATATTTACAAGATGGCACGTTGCCCGAAGGGCGTAACGAAGTCAAGAAAACCTTGAGGAAAGCTTCCCGCTACACATTACAAGAAGGCATCCTCTATCAACGCGGCTTCTCTAATCCCTTATTAAGGTGTATCGCTGGAAGGGAAGCCAGGGAAGTCTTGTCCAACATCCATCAAGGAAGTTGTGGAAATCACACCGGAGGACAGACTCAAAATACTCCGATACGGGTATTACTAGCCCACTTTAAACAAAGACGCCTTAGACTTCGCTAAAAGATGTGACAGATGTTAGAAATTTGCTAAGATTCCTCGACTACCAACAAATGAAATTACTCAAATGACCAGCCCTTGGCCCTTTGCAATATGGGGAATTGACTTGATTGGCGAACTGCCAATGGGCCGAGGCGGAGCCAAATATGCCATAGTGGCAGTCGACTATTTCACCAAATGGGTAGAAGCGGAACGTCTAAATAAAATATCTTCGGCAAAAGTTATTAACTTCTTGATCAAAAATGTTTTATGCAGGTACGGGGTTCCACTCAAAATCATATCGGACAGTGGACTTCAATTTGACAGCGAGGAATTCGCCGACTGGTGCCAAGAGCATGGAATTCACAAAAGCTTCTCATCTGTGGCTTATCCCCAGGCAAACGGACAAGTCGAAACTGTCAACAAAATCCTCAAAACTCTAATCAAGAAGAAACTTGAAAAGTCAAAAGGCGATTGGGTGGATGAACTTCCTACGGCACTTTGGGCCTACCGCACATCTTACAGAACATCAACTGGGCATACTCCTTTCTCTTTGGCATATGGATCGGAGGCCATGCTCATAGTTGAAACTGTAGTGCCTTCCCACTGTAGGATCCACTACAACCCAGAAGAGAACGAAGAACTCCTCCACATGTCTTTGGATCTAATTGAGGAGAGAAGAAACGATGCAGCACTCAAAACGGCAGCTCACAAGCAACAAGTGGCAGCACAATACAACTCCAAAGTCAAACACCGTATCTTACAAGAAGGAGATATTGTCCTCAAGCGGATCTTCCCACGCCCCGGAGCGCTAGATCCAATCTGGGACGGACCCTACGTAATTCATAAAGATCTCCGCAACGGAGCCTATATTTTGTCAACAGTGGACGGAGAGGTGTTCCAGAGGGCATGGAACATCCAACACCTCCGTCGATACTTTTCTTAACTTGTACTGCTCATATGAAGTGAATTAAAAAAGAGAATCAGTGGACGTAGGCATTTTCGTGCCGAACCACTTTAAAAATCTTATCTCTTTTTAACTTGTTCCTTTATATCTTGGCTGCTTGTTAAGCTTTATCCTCTTCTTTTGAACAAAATCCTGTATGACGACATTCCCATTCTGGACACTTCACGGCGCAACCTCACCTGGACAAGACCCAACATGTACTATGTGAATCTATGCACTCGCCAATGAGACACTTTTGCTCCAGCATCCCTCTGCTGCGGGTTAACTCATTGCTCGCGACTGCCCTCAAAGCCAACTGTAATGAGCCGATTATAAGCCATCAAGAAGGCCGATTATAGCCGATGGCAGCTCATTACGGCGTTCGGCTCGCCGGCAACTGTGAACCTACTTTAAGCCCTAACATAAGGTGTGGCCAGCCAGGAGTCGTTCACGGTTGACGATCGGCACCCATGCTAGCCGGCCACAATAAATCGAATAATACCCACGATTACGGGCCATAATGGCTCGGGTAGTTACTGTGCGCGATCTCGGCTCCGATATGTCTTAAGTGCGGCTGTGGTAAAAAAGACAAACTCCCCGCAGAGGCGTAAGATGGGTGACCAATGTCTCCAAGACCCACAGCTAGGGAAAGTGACTACAAAACCCGTTTGCCACGAACTTAAGCATATCAACGCCCTTCCGTGATTTGAAGTTTTACTGTTTCTCATATTTCCATTTCATTCAAAAACTTTTCTCCTATCCTATATAACAATCCTTAAAGTACAGGTCACAAAATAGGGGAACTCTCGCTTGTGGAAATATGAACTCACATCCGGATGACGGAACACTCAGCTACATTTCATACTCAGTCACGCAAGACATTCAAAGCAACCCTCTACAACTAAAACACGAAGGGCGACAACAACCAAAATATGTACAAGTCAAGTCAAAGAATCGGGGCTTCGCCTCCATCCCGCTAGCCCTCCGGATCTACTTAACTGCAGGGTCAGAACTCCCCGCATGTACTCCAGAGATCCCGCCTGCCCAATTCAGAAGAGAATCCATCAGTATTCACGAAAGATAAGCAATCAAATCATGAAAATGTTAAAAGGAAAGAATTACCAGCGTCTGCTCCCTGATCATCATCATCTAGTTGCACGCCTACCTCATCCGCAGCAAGCAGCCGCATGCCCTCCTTAACCGCCACCTTCTCTTCCTTAGTGAATTGGACCGTAACCACATCCATCCTGGAAGCCGCACCACCTTCCTTTTCCGCATCGGCTTTAGCCTCCTCCAGAGCCCGAAGATATATTCTAGCCATGACCCGGGGATAGTCGTCCATCCAGGACAGGTTGCCTGCCTCCAAGTTCGGAAATACATGTCTTGGAGCATCTCATCCATCATCCCCTCGTTCTCCTCAAACTCTTTCATCCGGGCCTCAGAAGCCGACAGCCGTGCGACGGTAACATCTCTCTCCAATCAGTATCTCGAGCAGTTAGCCTGAAGGGATTTCCACATCACTTCCATCTCCTCCTTCAGCTTGGCCTGAGCAAGCTCTGCGGCCTCAAGCCTCCCAGATAACTCCTCTACCTGCTCAAGATCCACGCTCCAAACCTCATCCACCGTTGCGATGGCCATGTCAATTCGTCCTTTGCAAGCAGCCTCCATCTTTCGCAACTCAGCCTTGCTAGCCTCTTTCATGGTTTTCTTTAGTCGTCTGGAGCCCGTCTCATGCTGGGATATCTGGATAGCCTGATCGGCAAGCTGTTTGGCCTGATCAGCAACCTTTAGCCGCAACCGAATGTTAGCACTTCCGATTTCCTCCCCAGCCTTGGCCAGTCGAGCGTGATGCTCCATTAGCCTCTTGGTCTCTTCAGCCATCCGATCGATGTTTGCCTTGGCCTCATTCCCCATGGTCACAATCCGAGTAGTAAGCAAATCGAGGTCTAAGGACTTAGCCTCATCAAGCACCCATACCATGGGATTGCGGGGAAGAAGATGCTCACCCGTGGCCTCGTCAAAAGAGATGTCCTGAAAACTCAGGTCCAGATCCGGATGGCCGGCAAATGGGTTGCGAACCAAAGCAGGATGGTCTATCGGGGTGACGGTCGGATTTTTGGACGGATGTGGGGAAGGCATGAACTCAGTATCCTCCTCAGTAATATTATGGACAGGCTGGACTGGAGGCTGAGGGCCAGGTGAAGGTTCAAACGAAGATCGGCCCTTCTTTCTCTTTTGCATATCTTCTTCAATAACACCGAGAAGAGGGTGATATCTAACCGCATCTCCAGGACGGCTAGTTGACGGCTTTGGTTTGGCAGAAGCTTTGAGTAACTTATACTGTTCAAGACGGTGCCGAATATCTGATGTCTTGGCTACCTTACCCATTCCTGGAATAAAAACCAAGTGTTACGAGCACGCATGAAACTACAATTCAAGAAATGTGTCAAGTTAAAAGGAGTAGGAAGACGCGTTTATTTCACAAACCCTGAGGGGGAGTGGGATACTGCAATAAGTCCCGAATCTCATTCCAGGACGGGAGCTGGCCATAAAATATTACTAAGTCCTTATCATAAAGGGAGTCTGCAGAAGTTGAAAATTCACCTTGAGTTACGCTAGCTGAAGGATCCTTAGAAGATGGATCGGCACCAGTCCCAGCCTTATCAGCCTTCTTCGCCTTCTCCACCGAGGCTGATCCTTCCTCTAACCCCTCAAAAGCCTGGCGGAAGGCATCATCCGTCCACTCCTGGATCTCCCACGCCTGCTCGAAAAACAAAGCCCCGACACCACTACCACCCTGTCCTTCACCTTCTCCATCTCCTCCGCTCTCCTCCTCGTCTCTTTCCTCCTCTCCACCTTCCTCCTTCGGAATATCTAGACATGTGCTAGGGGAAGGTCCATCAGACTTCTTAAGCTTTTTCCCCCCGACAACTGGAGGTATCGAGAAAGGTCTCCTCTTGCTACTCTTCGCAGTGGCCCCCTCTTTAGCTTTGGCAGCCCTCTCCTCGGCTGTATCTCTCTGCTTAACCACGGATTGACGTGGCAGAATCAGGTTGTGCTCCAGGAGAGTGGCATTCCTGATCAGGTAAGAAGCCGACCTATCCCTTCCAAAGATAGCCTCTATCTCCGCAGCCATCTGTACCAGGCGATCATTCTCCACGACCGCAAAGCCACCTGTCACTAGCAAGAAATAAAAGCATATAAGAGGAAGCATTGCAGTCGGGATAAAGAAATTACAAATGGAATTCAACTTACAGCCAGAAGTGAAAAGGCAAAAAGAAACGGAGTCGTCCTTAACGAAGAACCATTCCTTCTTAAACATGGTGAATTTCGAGTATAAGTCCAAGACCGGCTTGAAGGACACGACCGACTCTAAACTAATGTACGGAGACCCCTTCTTGTAGCCCCTCAGATTATACAAATATCGGATTTCCCGATTAGAAGGGAGGCGCCCATACCTCCTCTGGAAGATAACGAATAGACACACTAAGATGGCGTAGGAGTTGGGCTGAAGCTGGAATGGAGCCACCTTCAAGTAAGTAAGAAAGCTGACTATCCAGGCATTGATCGAAGGAACGGCCCCACACATGCAATGGTATCGGCTATAGGCGAAATATCCTTCAGGAGGATCATACGGCATCACAACATCTCCCGGCAGCAGCATGCTCGCCCTGTCAATCCCGAAGGAGCGAGCGATGACATCAAGTTGTCCCTCTTTGAGGGAGCTCGGAAAACAATCGGGAAGAGAGTTCAGAAGCTCTTGAGGGCCATATCCGTTCAGTAATGACCTCGGGGCAGGTCCATGTTGCGCTGGTTCCGGCTGGACTGGGGACACGGCAGGAGACTCTCTTCTGTCCTTAGATTTCCTCTTATCTGATCGGGTTTCCACTCTTTGAGACATTTATCTGCAACGCAAGAAAATAATATCGTTAAAACATACAAACAATGTAGTCTGGAATTTCACCCATAAGTCAAAACGCTCAAGCTCCCAGTGTCATTCGGTAAAGAAAATGTAAAATTTCATTCGGTATTCAAAGTCTCAGGGTTCATCCGATGGTTCAAATACAAGTACATTCGGCATTTCCCCTTCTCAATCGGTGGTTCGAACACGAGCTCATTCGGTAAACCACAACTTTCAGGTACACTCGGTACACGAGGCCCCCAAACCATTCGGTAATTGAGAATAAAAAGTTCACTCGGCAGAATATATCATCACCTGGTTTGGCAAGAATTTGATTCGGATAATGCTTTGATTCGGCAGAGATTATAGTTTGATTCGGCTGATGAGGAAAAATGGAGGCGTTAGGCCCTTATTTATAAGCAAGCATCAATAACCGGACCAGGTGGCTCGGCGTTAGAGACCGGATGGAAACACACGAGCTCAAAACAAAGCACGCCATGTGCATGCACATACCCTACTTTGGGGGGCAAGTGTTGGGGATATTTCCACCGAGCCATCACAAGGAGGTTACCACCGAACCAAACACACTACCCAAGCTACTACCGGTCCAACCCAAACCGAAGCATCACCGATCCAACCCACTTCCAACTACCACCGAATCAAACACACTACTACCGGTCCGACCCAAACCGAAGCATCACCGATCCACTACCACACCAACTCACAACTGGACCATCCCTCACCAAACCAACACCCACCGGACCAACACACGCCAAACCAAGCCCACACCAAACCAACACCATTACCGAACCAACCATCGTCGGACCAAATTTCAACTCCAACCATCCAACCATCTCCGAAACAAGAGGATGCCGAACCAACATCGCTAGGCCAGATTGCTTCGGCCCAAGCCCACCAGCAGCTATATACATCCAAGACCCATGCCCCTAGCCTCACTCTATAAATATATGGGCAGGGGTACAACAATGGCAGACAAGTTTGAGAGCTCAAGCACGGAAGGAACTTTCAAACAACTTTCATATACTTGTATACAAAGCTTTGTACTTGTAATCTGAAAGAAAAAGGAGAATAACATATAAAGTGGACGTAGGCACGTTCTGGCCGAACCACTATAAATCTGTGTGTCTTTTACAGTTTAGTCAATCTATTTCGTATATTTGCATAAATCACCCAAACCATCCAGATCAACATATAATCAACTAAATCATACGACTAGGAGGGTTTGCCCAATTTTTGTGCAAACAATTTTCAAAAGGGTTTGAAAATAAAAATATATCTTGTGAAGATATTTTGAGATTAATAAATAATTTGATGAAATTATTTATGTTGGATGGATGTTTGTGAATATTAATTGATAGTTAAATAACCGACTACCAATGTTGGACAATGCGCCGATCGTTTCGAAGAGACCGAGATCGGGATTAATTTCTCAAAAACCACTTCGATCTGGTTTGTAAGTTTCTGTGGGAAAATGAGTTCGGAGTTGAACATGGAGCAGTGAAGTGCAAGGGCTAGTCGCTGCTAATCCTGAGGATATTTCCAAAATGGATGTAGTAGGAATAGTGCCTTCGGCTCCGTTCGAACCCAGGACGGACTTGTATGGATGAATGCTTTCGGAACATCGTCAGGTGGACGATGGGCATTCTAAGTGAAACTTTCTAAATGGTAACACTTAGCCTCAAGCCTCATCAACCAGGAATGACTGAAAATCAGTTGTTATGCAGCAAGGCTAGGTGGGTAGCACCCATTTCAGCCCTGTCTAGATGTCCCTTTTATTTCGGCTTAGTGGTGCAGTTGCTGATAACAACCGTGTGGTGATCTTACTTGGGACAAGTAAGGAGTAGTCTCGGTCTTGTGTTGCAGTGGATTGGGAATAATCCTCGATACTGCGATCTAGGGCACGTACTGTGACAGGTGGTACTGCAGTGCCTAGTCATTAGTTGGAAATCCATTCTCCCTACGCGCCTTTTTCGAGTTTTGTTTGTATTACCCACTCTGTGGCTAGTAGCTAGAATTTAATAATGTAACAATTTCGGATATTTTAATAATTATTTGTACATAGACCCTATTATAATATCAGAGGATTTTAATAAAAAGTGTTTTACCTATCATAAGGTAAAAACCCGACATGTTTATTTGTTGCGTGGTCTTACGAGATGCTTTTGTTTTCAAAGGATTTTTTAACTTTAATAATCAATTTGAGTGTGATTTCTCACGCTGGTATTCCAGACTGACTCGGGCGTTATTTAACTATAATGCTCGGGTCAGACCGAGTATTATAAATTACAGGAAAGGATGCTGAGGAGCTGGATGGAAATACGTACTTACGTACTTGTTTTAGATATTCCACTGTGTTGATTAGCTGTGGATTCAGTTTTGAGGATAGGTTTATATAACTGTCCAATTGTATGTTATTGATGTTGTTAAACTCTGATGATGTATTATGATGATGTATGTATAAAACAGATATAGATTTCTTTTGTGTAAAGATCTGTTATTATCTGTTATATTTTATTGCGCTGCGATGGATAGATTCTGATGTTGTTTTCTATTTTCTTCTGCTTCTACCTCTTCTTCTTTAACCCAAATGGTTCGTATTTCCGTACATCTAGATTTGATTGATGGAGAATAGTGTTGACTTAAGGGGTACAGAACTGCGGGTCATTACAGAATGAAGGACTTCGACGCACTTAAACATAGTTCCATCAATTCAGGTGGCTAACAAATGAAAGCTGCCTGGATGTGGTTCCAACGGTCTAAGAAGCGAAAGAACAGGGTGTACTTGCACGTAGTTCCATCGATTCAAGTGGCTAAGGCAATGGGTGCTTATTTAGATGTGGTTCCATCAGGTAGAGAAGCAAGGTGTGACTTATAGATGCATGCGAGGTTTTGGGCCTTCCTGATAATGATGGAGCAATATTGGTTCTAAGAGGGCGGGGTTCGATTTTCCCCGACGATCCGGTGGTTTGAGTCAATTTGCTTCCATCGATTCGACGGGCTACTTCCTTGGACACGGTTCCATTGGTCCAAGAAGGGTGTAGATAGAGAATACTTGGATGTAGTTCCATTGGTCCAAGTAGTGAATGAATGATATTTGAGATGGTTTGATCCCGTTGACTCAATAGGTTGCTTACATGAACGTGGTTCAATCGGTTTAAGAAATGAAACAAATTTATTGATAAATAAAGAGAAAGGAAAACCCTACTTATTTTGAAACGACCCGATTTTTCGATGCTCGAAAATCGATATTAATACGTCCACTGTATCAAATGCCGAACAAACGAATGCCAAAAAACCAAACCATTAGGGTTAAAGAAGAAGGAAGTAGAAGAAGAAATAGAAATAATATCAGAATCTCACAATCGCAGTGGAACAATATATAATAGATAAATGACTAATCTTTAAAAAAAAGAACCATATCTGTTTTATATATTACATCATCAGAGTACAACATAATCAATAGCAAAATACTGGACAGTTATATTAACTTGTCCCCACACAACTGAAGACACAGCAAATACCGTACAACGGAAAATACATCAAATACGTGTGATACGTCTCGCCATCCATCTCATCTCTTGAGCTCCACAGCATCCTTTCATGTATATATAATACTCGGTCTGTCCCGAGCATCATAATAAAACAATACCCGAGTCAGTCTACAAAACCAGCATGAGAAAACACACTCAATTGGATTATTAAAGTTTTCAAAATCCTTTTGAAATCAAAGGTATCTCGTAAGATCATGCCACAAATAAACATGTCGGGTTTTTACCTTACGATAACCAAAACAGTTCTTATAAAATACTCTGATATCATAGTATTGTCTAAGTACAAATACTTATTCAAATAGCCGAAATTGTTACGTTGTTAAATTCCAGCAATACTAGGTTTTACAATCAAAACCGTAAAGACACGTTGGGAGAATGGTTTTCCATCAATGGCATGGTTACTAGGGTACCGCCCTTCGCAATGCGCGGTCTAGATCACCGTACCGAGGATCCACCCAGATCCCCTGCTACACAAGACCAGAGCTACACCTTACCGGATAGTCTGAATAAGATCGCCCACGGTTGAGATCAGCAATAGCCCACACAACCGAATAAAAGGGACATCTAGACAGGGATGACCTTGCCCTAATTGGTTGCTAGCTACTTAGCTTTGCTGCAACTCTCCTCTTTTAGCCATTCCCTGTTGATGAGGCTCGAGGTTGTGTGTTACATTTTAAGCACACATACAATTAGAATGCTCACCGTCCCTCTGAAAATGTTCTGATAGCATTGGTCCATACAAGTCCGTTCCAGGTCCGAACGGAACCGAAGGCACTACTCCTACTACATCCATTTTGGAATCACGCTCAGGATTAGTAGTGATTAGCCCTTGCACTTCACTGCTCCATCTTCGACTCCAAGCTTTTGTCTTCCTCACGAAAACTTTCAAACCGGATCAAAGTGGTTTTCGAAAAATTAACCCATATCCTGGTCTCTTAGAAACGATCAGCGCATTGACCAATGTTGATAGTTGGTTATTTAAATATCAAGTAACATCCACAACAACTATCAGGCCTTAATAATTTTCCAAAATACTTATTTCAAAATATCTTCGCAAGATATTTTTGTACACTTCAATCCTTTGGAAATTGATTCCAAATCACCTTTTTCTCTAGCAGAAATAAATTCCCACTAATTTTTTTTATTTCCACTGCAAATCACCAAGTCTTAATACTTTAGATTTTTAAATAATTTTAAATCACTTTATCTAGAAATATATATACTTTAAAACATTTAAAATAAAAACTACTTAAAACACTTTCTTTAAATACTAGTTATGAAATTTTATAATAATTTCTTATGTAAAACTTAAGCCAAAACTAAATTTAAAATAAAAGTTATTCTATAAGGTATAGATATTAAATTAATATCCTTTAAATCATAGTACTAGTTAAATCTTTAAAATAATTTTCCATTATAATTAACTTTTAAAAAATTTAAAACCATTAAATAATAATTTCTTTCTAAAACATTCTTTTAAAACCACTTTAAAACCTCTAGCTTTTACTTGAAAATCTTTTTTTTTTTTTTGAAAATATACTTGGCTTTCCAGGGATTACACTTTCCTTTCTGTGCCTTTAAAAATAAACCACTATTTATTTTTAAAACAAATTACTTATTCTTTTATAAATTCCCATCATGAATTTATACTTCCAAATATCTACTAATATTTTATTTCACTTTATAATCTAGTTTATAAATTCCATAGTCTCATCCTCCTTTTGAATCACAGTTTCAAACACAATCAATTTTTAGATCGATTTCCAAAATTTACTCCATTTTAAAGTAGATTCCTTTACTTACTCAAATTTATTTCAAAACCCATTAATTTCAGATTTCACTCCTTATTATGATTTAAAATCTTATTTAATCTGAAAGTACCAATTTCATATTAATTTTTTCCCAAAATTCTTCTTTATCTCCTTTTACTATTTGAACCTTGAATTAAAGATAAATCCTTTAATTTTTTTTAAATAAAATCACTTAAGCTTAATAATTCATTTATTCCCATTTATTCAAAAATCTCCTTCTTATACTCGAAATTTATTTATTAGAATTTAAAAATCAACTTTTATCCTTTTCCAATTCATTCTTTAAATTTATCCAAATTCTCTATAATTAATTTACTTAAAAATTCTCTCTTTATTTCCCTTGAAAAATCTAGTCTTTATATTTTTTATCACTCAATATACTCAAATATATTCAATCAAACCATAACATCCAATATTTTCAATTTCCAATAATCAATAATCTACCACAGATAATCAGTGAATCATATCACGAATTATGAAAACATGTTCAATATTTTAAGGAATCCAGTTGGATCCCTCCAACCTGTTTCTCTGCATCCACAGATGTTAACATAATATAAAATACCAATTCAACTTCGAGACGGAATATCGCGGTATAAAGGGTCATCCGCTATTATGCGGGGTGCATAGTGTCTCATCCGCTATATAATGCGGGAATCAATCACTCCAATATATATATGCTACTGTAACGACCCATAAATTTTAATAATTTTATTTGTTTTATTAATATATTTACTTGAAATTTTGTGAAATTTTAAATATTAAAATTTTGAAATATAAAATTTTATATTTGGAATACGTCCACTTAAACATAGCAACCAGAAAATTTCATCAGATAATACGAAAATTTATTTTCTTGCGTGCTTTGAAATATAGTTTATTTTGGAATTAAATAAAGGTGAATTTATTTTGAATATAATAAGCTGGAATCTACTATTTAAACTAACAATAGAATTTTATGATGGGAATTTGATATTTGCTCTGCGTCCAACCAGACATAGCAAATGGCAAATTTTCGTCGAATAATATAGATGTTCCATCAGTCGCTCGAAATCCAGCTTAAATCGGTTAATAACGGTTGAATTTAGAAGTATTTCAAAACATAAATATGTCAACACAAGAAAATTTATTTTAGAACATTCTGAATCAGATTGCGAAATTCTTTTCGCGAAATTCGGATGTTTCTAGCTATGTTTAGATTTTTCCATAAGGAATAGCAAAGTATATCGGTACCAAATACCGACTTTTGATTGGATGACTATACCACTGATATCTGTATACTATTTTGATCGTCTCCTCGTGCTGACCTCTATAGTGTATTCATTTATATATTTCGAGGTCTGGTACACCATGAAATCAGTAAAACAATTACCAGATAGGTAACTGTTTTCGAACCTTTTGACTCCCGTGGTCCTGCATTTGTCTACCAGCTGGAATTAAATAGCCACTTGATATTAATTTTCACTGGATTCAACTTGTGACTCTTTATTTCCTACCTTTTCAAATTTATATCTACTGTTTCGTTCAAAACTTTGGGTTCGTCCTTTTATTTTTAGTCGCCGTCCTCTCCTTTATTTTGTTCTACCAAGAAAAAAATGTGACATAATAAACTCAGGCACTCATTATTTTGTTCCACTTCCACCTGAAATCTGTTGTTGCCTGCTCCTCGACATGAAGCCGTTGATCCACCTATATGTCCCCAACCCTCTCTCTAATCTCCCATCACCGACGTAACCCGCTTGTGCCGACTCATCTTGTCAACTACCGCCTCGCCTCTCACCTTGACCCCCTCTCTTCCCTAAGCCATCAGCCGAAACTCGTCCTCCTGCATCTCCAAATAGACGAGATCCGCCGCATCTCCTCGCCTTCTTCCCTTTAACTTCACCAAGCTGAGCCTGCTTCCTCCATTAGTAGCTCACAGCTTCTCTCCCCTAGATCATCTCCTTGCTCGGCGCCTCTCTTATTTCTGAGGTATATCTATGCTAATATGTTCATATATATAATTAGATGGTATAGTTATGTGATGTTTTATATATGTTTATTTATAACCTTGAGGTTTACTGAGTATATATATTCTATATTTAATTGTAATATGTATATACATTTTTTTAAGTATAATTTAAAAGAATACTTATGTATATATATTATACGTTCTGTGAGTGTATATATTTTCGTCAGTTATAATATATATTTTATGTGTTATGGTGTTTCTCGTATATTTGTTTGCACTGTTCTTATACGTGCTTGTTTATAAGGTTTGGTATAACATTATCATATATCTTATATATAATATTCTATAATATTTTGTTATAGGTTAGTATATGTTAGTTAGATATATATACTTATGCGTGCATATTAGTCATGTATGTTCAAGTGCATGTGATATACAAATTCATTTAATTGTTTTAACTTAGATATAGAGTTTATTAAATTTTTGCATAGTTTATATATATTCTATAGCCTGCATATATGTGTATATGGTCTGCACTATTCGTGTATATATACACACACACACACACGCGCACACACACACGTTAGTCTGCACATATTTTACCTATTTTGTTTTGTTTATGATCAGCATGTAGATAAATCATTCGACTGCACATGTATTTACGTATATATTTATATGTAAGTCTATATCAGTTTATAGGGGTTTATATATATATATATATAAAGTAAGTTATATATCAAGTATAAATTGTTAGCATAGTTTCATTTACTGTTATGTATATATATAGTTTGTATAGATTTTTGATATGACATGTATTTTGATCTTCTAAGGTATATATTATATTATAGATATTTATATATATATGTATATATATATATATATATATTTGATATGATGTTGGTTTGCTATGTTAACTTGTCAAATATATTTGCTGTTTACATTTTTTGTAGTTATCTATTTAACCTGGATTAGATATATATATATATATATATATATATATATATATATATATTAAATGAGTTATTTAATTTGTTATAGGGTTATATATTTGATTTTATATGTGTTTAAAATTATATTGGTTTGAAAATAAAGTGTGTGTGTGTGTGTGTATCTGCGAATCTATGTAATTTCTAATACATGTTGATTTTAAAATTAAAACCCTATATAGATTTTGATATATTTACATATATATATATATTATATATTTATAAGCTTATATATGATTTGCTGAGTTCATATATATTTTAAGTTATATTGATTTTGATAATGATTATTGAAATATATATATATATTGTTGTTACATACATGTTTATACATTCGTTTATGTCCATAAGTGTGTATATATAAATATTGTTTGAGTATTTTTTTAAAAGAATATATATATAATTTCCATTTATATCAAGCTTATTCGTTTAGTTATCATCGATTCCCTTTTATCAGCTTTGTCTGTCAAAATTCATGCCAATTTTTCTTGGATTCGTAATTCAATTTCAGTATCTGTATCAGTGTATGCATCCATGTCATCTTCTGTATTCTCTAGCCTCGAAAGTTGAGAAATCACTCACGATTAATGTTCTTATATTTATTAAATTTGATTTCAACTGAAATGACAATTTAAATAAGCTGATGTTAGTTATTTACATTGCTAATATATGTAATTATCTGTATCTATTCACCTGTGACATCTGACACCATTATCTGTTATTTATATTGATGATGTATGCATGTTATATTACTATCATATCTGTTATCACTCTGCCAGTTCCATGTTAGTATAGCATTCACTATGGGTTGATCTGTAGAATAGGAGAAAATCGTTATGTGTTGAAATGATAAACCCAAGCGATATCATTTGAATTGAATTTGGGATTGCAGGTTGAAATTATATATACCCGTATATATTTAAATTACGGATTGAAATGATAAATATCTGTATCACTTGACCATAGGATAACAATTATATATAGACACCGCTGGTCTATATATATAAATATTTTGAAAGGGTTTCTATGCATTTGGAAAGAAATATATGGTTTTATAAAATATTGATGTGGATATTATGTAAATGTTTATATATAGTTAAATTCTTGATTTTTAGCTATGTATAAATTTGTTTAAAACATAAAATAAGTTTAATAATAAAGTTTGATTCTATTAAAATATAATATGGTTAAGTACTTATTTAAATTATATTTTAATATAGAGTTTATAATGATTTAAATAAAATTAAGGTTGGAAGATAAATATGAAATTGATTTGAAAGTTGATAAAATTAAAGGATATGATTTTATAACTTGATTTGGTTTAAAGTGATTTAAATGAATATATCAAGTCGATTTAAATAAATGCATCAAGTTTAAATAAATTGAAAGAATATTCAGTTATTTGAAGTTTAAAAGTTTAAATGATATTGGATTTATTAAGTAAACATTTCAAATCTAAATAATAGTAATTGAATTAGATAAACATGGAATTATCAAATTTTAGTTTTGAAATTATGGAATATTTAAAGCTTTGAAATATGGAATTTGAAATGGTTTATTTGAGGTTCAGATCAGTATTTGGAATTGATATAAATTGAAATGGATTGTTGAAACTGAATTGAGTTGAAACTTATAAACTGAGATTTGATTTAAATTGAATTTTGGATTCAATTTGATTTGAATCAATTTGTGAAGTTGAGGAAATTATTTTATAAAGTAATCTTAAATTTAAAACTATTTTAGTTTATATACTATTTGAATATCTAACTAGTTAAGGAAAGGAAGTTATGGTTTCGAAGTTATGAATTTAAAAGTATTATGTTTTGAAAGTGTTATAATTTCAAGTGTTTGGTTTCGAAAGTATTATAACTTTGAAATATGATAGTATTTTTGGGAATGGATATATTTGAAATGGAAATAATACCTTATTTGGTTTGAAATGAAAATGATATTGTATTGATATGGTTTGGAAATGGCAATGGTATTTTGGTTTTAAAGTATAAACTATTTTGAAATGACCGCAGTGTTATAATAACGTTTGGTTGTTAAAGAGACCGGGATCGAAAGTTATCATACTCTTTGCCAACTCCGAAAACCACTTTAACAACCGTGTACGTTATGGAGATTCCAGAATGAAGTAGGATGCTAACGACGTCCTATTAAGGTATATACGTGGACCCGACTCCCTTGTGTTGCCATAAGGTGGCTAAAACAGGAGCGATTGACGGGTTAATGAGGTAGCTCCTCTAATCGTACATAATCCTTCGATACCACTATATTACCTTGTGATTGATTGGGTGCACCTTTGATTTTTGAGGGTGTGGCTCGAGGTGGACGGTAGTGCCTACTACGCGTTACCACCGGTCCGGAAGCATAATTGGTATATCTACCTTGGCATTGCCTCGTTGTGCCATGTCACCTACCCTAGCGCGCCTTATACGATTTTGTTTTGTACCATACCTATGGAGTGCCCTCTAATGACATCCAGTACGGGGAGCTTACGGTACTGTATAGACTATGGGAATATATAAAATGTGTTAAGGGGATATTGGGTAACTCCTTAAAGATATTTTTAAATATATTATACTTTACTGTAGACACTATTATAATAGCGTATATTACTACATAGTAGATAATTTAGCGGATCCTTAGAGGATGGTTATCCCAAACATCCTTTGAGTTACTTGTATTTCAGTTGTTATTTCACTTGAGTTGGATTTATTGATATAAGAATGTTAATTCTGACTCGAGTGTTTGTGTTTTACTTTACGCTCGGGTCAGACTGAGTGATACAGCTTTCAAGACTCACCTTTGGGGTGGAGCTTCGCGTGGAGATCAAGCTATCTATCTAGCTTTCAGATATTTAGTTGATTCTAGTAATGTATTCTGATCTATTATTTGACTATTGTATTCGAAACTTCTGTTGTATCTTGTTTAACTCTGATATATTTATATAGTAGCTTCATGAACTACTGTCTTTTATTTCCGTTGCGTATTGTATATTACTCTGCGTCTGTGATTCTGTGATTTTTTGTTTGCTTTATATGCTGAGTTTTGCCAAACATAAATTTACAATCTTGTATTTTGAGCAATTCTATTCCGGCATGTTTGGATGCGAATGGTTGAGAATATTAGTTTGTTGCATTTGGTATCAGAGCTTTGGCTCTAGGCAAAATTAGCATGTATGGTAAATTTATTTACGGAATCACTTTCGTTCATCTTTGAATCTCTTCCTTTTTGACTCGATTTCCTTTGAATTTTGGAACGTTCCCCTCGGTTCCAAAACCTATTCTTGTCTTTCCCCATTCGTATTCTTCTGATTCTGGAGAATTACATAGCTCCACTGAATGATTTGTAAAGGGGTGGAACTCCTTTACAACAGCATTGATTCACTGAAGATTTCTATATCCTCGGTTTAGATGCTGACATCGTGCTATACCCGAACCGTTCTCTAGTAGACGACTGGGGTAATTTTTCTTACGATCGAATGTCGATTTGCCTTAGAATTCTACATCGATCCTATTCTTGAAGTCACGGTCGACCTGGTTAAGGTTGCCCATGATTTATGTAAACTTATCCATCTTCCTATTTTGTTATTTAATCATCTTATCTTTGTTTCGAACCTATCTTTGAATCAAAATTCTCTTTGATTTGAGTCAATCAAACTTGAATCTCTATCCTTTCTTTGAAATCCGTTCTTGTATCGTTGAGCGAGGAAGTGTATTTGTAAAGTAACGTTAAAAATGTTTTAAATATTTATTTTGTTGTTTGAGTTGTTAATGTTGATTTGGACTTTTGATCGATTCGTTTGATCAACGTTATCGATAGGATTTTCAAAACACTTGAATGGAGAAAATTGACACAATATTATTTTCAAATTTGATAAATGGAATAAACTTTGTATAATTATATTCTATATAAGTATAAATTATCTGAAATTTAAATAGTTAACTGAATTGATTCTTAGAAATGATAATAGTTGATTATCATTTGTTGCTCCGTAAACCATTGATTATTGCAAAATATTATAAGTAAATGAATTATAAACATGGTTTATATTTGATTTGGAATTCAAATGAATTTAAATTTACAATTTGAGAATTTAATTTCTGATAATTTCAAACTACGGTTTTAAAGTTTTAAAATGCATATTATTTAAAGTATTTTCGAATAGAAATTGTTTCTAAAGAATTTTAAAGGTTTTAAATCAGTACTCTCCTATTGTTGCTGGAAAATAATTTCGGTGATGACGGCGGCATCATCAACATTCGTTTTCGAGTTTCATATTGGAGAGACCATTCTATAGCTTTGCTAAGTTTTGTTTTGTAAATTAAATTGATTCAGATTTCTTAAGTATGACTTGATTTATTTATATTATATATATGTATATGATTATTGATTTGATTTGATGTATATAGTGTGTATATATATATTGTCTCTAAATTGTTTGAACTTAATCGGAAATTTTACTCTTAAATTTATGTCAAGGGTGATTTTAATTATAAAATGAAGCCAAAACTTGAATAAATATTTAAATTTGAAATAAATTGAATAAGGAAACTTTACTTGTATAATACCCAATTAGATTCTAATATAACTTAACTTAACCATTCAGAAGTTGGACATGCAATTGAATAATTTACAATGTGAAATGACGTTGAAGGAATTATAAATAAAATTTGAGTGGTTATAATAAACGTTATGCGCTTAAATTTTAATTATAAAATGTTAATAGAGATAAATTGAATAATAAGTTAATTGAATAATAAATGAGATAAATAAAATAAATTTTTATTTGAGGGAATTAGTAAATCGAAATTAAATAAACTTAAGATGAAAAAATATGCCTTGAATTTAAAATCAAATGTTGAATATAAATTAAGTTAAATTTAAATTTATATGGTTTAAATTAATTGTTTTATTTTGTAATTCAAGTCTATTTTATTTTGGTCGTATCTATTCTCCTACCTCGTTACTTTTCGAGGACGAAAAGTTTTGAGTAGGGGAGAGTGTAACGACATGTAAATTTTAATAATTTTATTTGTTTTCTTAATATATTTAATTGAAATTTTATGAAATTTTAAATAATAAAATTGTGAAATATAAAATTTTGTATTTGGAATACGTCCACTTAAACATAGCAACGGGGAAATTTTCATCAGATAATATGAAAATTTATTTTCTTGTGTAATTTGAAATATAGTTTATTATGGAATTAAATAAAGGTGAATTTCTTTTGAATATAATAAACTGAAATCTACCATTTAAACAAATAATAGAATTTTATGATGGGAATTAGATATTTGCTATGCGTCCATGTAGACATAGCGAATGGCAAATTTTCGTCGAATAATATAGATGTTCTATCAGTCGCTCGAAATCCAGTTTAAATCAGTTAATAACAGCTGAATTTAAAAGTATTCTGAAATCTACATATGTCAACACGAGAAAATTTATTTAGGACATTCTGAATCAGATTACGAAATTTGTTTCGCCAAATTCGGACGTTTCTAGCTCCTTTTAGATTTTTCCGTACTAAATAGCAACGTATATCGGTACCAAATATCGACTTTTGATCCGATGACTGTATCACTGATATTTGTATACGGTTTTGATCGTCTTTTCGTGCTGACCTCTACAGTGTATTATTTTATATATTTCGGGGTCTGGTACATCACAAAATCAGTAAAACGATTACCGGATCGATAACTGTTTTCAAACCTTTTGAATCCCGTGGTCCTGCATTTGTCTACCAGTTGGAATTAAATAGCCACTAGATATTAATTTTCACTAGATTCAACTCGATACTCTTTATTACCTACTTTTCAAATTTATATCTATTAATTCGTTTATAACTTTGGGTTCGTCCTTTAATTTCTATTCTCCCTCCCATCCTCTTTTATTATGTTCTACAATTAAGAAAATGCGATATAATAAAACTCAGGCACTCATTATTTTGTTCCACTTCCACCAAAAATCTACTGTTGCCTGCTCCTCCATGTGAAGCTATAGATCCACTTGTACATCCCCAACCCTCTCTCTAATATTCCATCACCGACCTACCCGCCTGTGTCGACTCATCATGTCAACCACCGCCTCGCCTCTCTCTCTGACCCCCTCTCTTCCCCAAGCCATCATCTGAAAGTACTCCACCTGCATCTCCAAGTAGACGATATCTGCCGCATCTCCTTGCCTTCTTCCCTTTAACTTCACCAAGCCGAGCCTGCTTCCTCCATTAGTAGCCCGCAGATTCTCTCCCCTGGATCATCTCGTTGCTCGGCGCCTCTCTTATGCTAATATGTTCATATATATAATTAGATGGTATAGTTATGTGATGTTTTATATATGTTTATTCATAACCTTGAGGTTTGCTGAGTATATATATTATAGATTTAACTGTAATATGTATATACATTTTTTAAGTATAATTTAAAAGAATACTTATGTATATATATTATACGTTCTGTGAGTGTATATATTTTCGTCAGTTATAATATATATTTTATGTGTTATGGTGTTTCTCGTATATTTGTTTGCACTGTTCTTATACGTGCTTGTTTATAAGGTTTGGTATAACAGTATCATATATCTTATATTTCCATTTATACCAAGCTTATTCGTCTAAGTTCTCATCGATTTCCTATTATCAGCTTTGTCCATCAAAATTCACATCAATTTTTTGCTTAGGTTCGTAATATAATTTCAATTTCCATATCAGTGTTGCATTCGTGGCATCTTTTGTATTCTCTAGCCTCGAAAGGTGAGCAATCACTCACGATTAATGTTCTTATATTTATTAAATTTGATTTCAATATAAACAACAATTTAAATAAGCTACTGTTAGTTATTTACATTACTATATATATGATATTATCTGTATCTGTTTACCTGTGACATCTGACACCATTAACTGTTATTTATATTGATGATACATGCCTGCTATATTATTATCATATCCGTTATCACTCTACAATTTTCCTATTAGTATAGAATTCACTATGGGTTGAAATGATACATACCCGAACAATTTATATAATAGAAGAAAATCGTTATGGGTTGAAATTATAAACCCAAGCGATTTTCATTTGAATTGAATTTGGCATTGCGGGTTGAAATGATATATACCCGTATATATTTAAATTACGGATTGAAATGATAAACATCCGTATCACTTGACCATAGGATAGAAAATTATATACAAACACCGCTGGTCTATATACATAAATATTTTTAAAGGGCTTCTATGGTTTGGAAAGAAATATATGGTTTTATAAAATATTGGTTTGGATACTATATAAATGTTATTATATATATAGTTAAATTCTTGATTTTTAGCTATGTATAAATTTGTTTAAAATATAAAATAAGTTTAATAATAAAGTTTGATTTATTAAAACATAATATTGTTAAGTACTTATGTAAATTATATTTTTATATAGAGTTTATAATGATTTAAATAAAATTAAGGTTGGAAGATAAATATGAAATTAATTTGAAATTAAATTTATTTAAGAATTATACTCAAATAAATTTGGTTTGAAATTTGATAGAATAGAGATTTTAAAGGATATGATTTTATAACTTGTCTGGTTCAAAGTGATTTAAATGAATATATCAAGTTGATTCAAATAACTATATCAAATTTAAAAAAATTGAAAGAATATTCGGTTATTTGAAGTTTAAAAGTTTTACTTAAATAATATTGGATTTATCAAGTAAATATTTCAAATCTAAATGATAGTAATTGAATTCGATATATATCGAATTATCAAAATTTAGTTTTGTAATTATGGAATATTTAAAGCTTTGAAATATATGGAATTTGAAATGGTTTATTTGAGGTTCATATCTGTATTTGGAATTGATATAAACTGAAATGGATTATTGAAACTGAATTGAGTTGAAATTTATGAATTGAGAATTGATTTAAATTGAATTTTGGATTCAAGTTGATTTGAATCAATTTGTGAAGTTGAGGAAATTATTCTACAAAGTAATCTTAAATTTAAAACTATTTTATTATATATACTATTTGAATATCTAACTGTTTAAGGGAAGGAAGTTATGGTTTCAAAGTTAAGAATTTCGAAGTATTATGTTTTGAAAGTGTTATAATTTCAAGTGTTTGGTTTCGAAAGAATTATAACTTTGAAATATGATATGATTTTTGTAAAAGTATAAATTTAAAATGGAAATTTTATCTTATTTGGTTTGAAATGAAAATGATATCGTATTGATATGGTTTTGAAATGGCAATGGTATTTTGGTTTTAAAGTATAAACTATTTTGAAATGACCGCGGTGTTATCATAACGTTTGGTTGTTAAAGAGACCGGGATCGAAAGTTGTCATACTCTTTTCCAACTTCGAAAACTACTTTAACAACCGTGTACATTGTGGAGATTCCAGAATGAAGTAGGATGGTAACGACATCCTATTAAGGTATATACGTGGACCCGACTCCCTTGTGTTGCCATAAGGTGGCTAACAGGAGCGATTGACGGGCTAATGAGGTAGCTCCTCTGATCGGACATACTCCATCGATACCATTCTATTACCTTGTGATATATTGGGTGCACCTTTGATTTTTGAGGGTGTGGCTCGAGGTGGGCGGTAGTGCCTGCTGCGCGTTACCACCGGTCCGGAAGCGTAATTGGCGTATCTACCCTGCCATTGCCTCGTTGTGCCGTGTCATCTACCCTAGCGCGCCTTATACGATTTTGTTTTGTACCATACCTATGGTGTGCCCTCTGACGACGCTCAGTACGAGGGAGATTACGGTACTGTATAGACTGTGGGAATATATATAATGTGTTAGGGGGATATTGGGTAACTCCTTAACGCTATTTTTAAATATATTATACTTTATTGTAGACACTATTATAATAGCGTATATTGCTACATAGTAGATTGTTTAACGGGTCCTTAGTGGATGGTTATCCCAAACATCCTTTGAGTTACTTGTATTTCAGTTGTTATTTCATTTGAGTTGGATTTATTGATATAAAATGTTATTCCTGAATCTAGTGTTTGAGTTTTACTTTACGCTCAGGTCAGACTGAGTGATACAGCTTTTGAGACTCGCCTTTGGAGTTGGAGCTTCACATGGAGATCCAGCTATCTATCCATCTTTCACATATTCGGTTGATTCTAGTGATGTATTCTGATCTTGTATTTGACTATTGTATTCAAAACTTCTGTTGTATCTTGTTTAACTCTGATATATGTGTATAGTAGCTTCATGAATTACTATCTTGTATTTCCGTTGCGTATTGTATATTACTCTATGTCTGTGATTCTGTGATTATTTATTTGCTGTATATGCTGAGTTTTGCCAAACATAAATTTACAATCTGCTATTTTGAGCAATTCAATTCCGACATGTTTGGATGCGAATGGTTGAAAATATCAGGTCGTTACAACTACTATAAATAATATCATCCAACAAATAATTATTTAATTCATCCAAGCACATCGATAATTCAAATTTATTCATTTAAATTAACTAGAAAATCCAAATGAGTGAGAAGATCACACCTTTGCTTTATTTTGCAATCCACTTTAATCTCGACTCGATTTCCCATTTTTCAACTTTGTATAAACATTTACACGATTTATTAATATTCAACATAATCTAACTATCAATTGCCATTTTAAAATTTTAATTAACTAACAATTTTAATTTAGCTAATAATTTCCCTCTTAAAAATCATTTAGTAACTAAAATAAATTAAATTAGTCAATTGAATGGATTAATCACCAAAATACATTATTTTAAAATAACTAGTAAATTAAAATATTTATATGTATATTCATTTATTTTGAGACTACGCATATACTCATAAAAATAGATTTCAAAGATCTAACTTTTATAAAATCTCTACAACATCTTAAAATGTCTATATCTTCCCAAAATTATATATATATTCTTTGTTTTAGAATTAGAACATGCATGTGGATATGTATTTATTAAATTAAAACAAAAATTATTTTATTTAATCCAAAATAACCAGAAAAATAAATTTGAACCTAACTGCGATTCGCTTACCCTAACTGCCTTCGACGACACCTAACACCAAGCCAACCGCGACCCAAACATTCCCGAGCTCGAAGACGCCACGAGCATCGCCAACCTGCCTTCACCCACATACGCCCATCACCGTGACCTCATCGCTGCCAGTCATCGTGCGCGTGATTCCAAACCCTAGCAAAATTGTGACATGACGATTTCGCCACGCTGCCTCCGCCTCCTCGCACGATCCATGCACTTCCTTCCAGCGCTGGTGACTCATGCGAGCCACCACACTCCCTCCCCTCTCTTCGAGTGTGACCCATGACATCCTCCTCTTCCCCTCGTTCACTCATTCACGAGCTCTCGAACGACTTAACCTGAATTTAAATTGAGCAACGAATGTCTTGTTTAGTATGAACGAAATTTTACGGAAAAGAGGCAAGGAAATTTGGGTTTGAATGATAAAGCAATTTATTCGACCTTTATCTGATTTTGAAGTTTTGAACTGGAACGAGAAGGATTCCAAAACGATTTTGAAAAGGGGATAGCATAATTGAATTTTTATTTTATTTTTAGTTTCGAAGTGAACATTTGGAGCATGAATAAAAAGGCAAGGAGGCACGTTTCTTAGGATGGACAAGTGATGGATTTGATTTGCAGTAAATTTGAAGGGAAAACAAATATATTATATTTAGATTTCGATTTAAATTTAAATCATCTTGGAAACGAAGCCCTATATCATGATCTCCTATTAGGGCATGCCACTAGGCGTTTATAATGTTAAATCCCTATTCTGAACGCAATGGAAAAGGTTTCGAGTCCTAATTTGATTGTATGAAGAAGATAGCTTTTTGGACCCAGTTATGATATTAAATTCGATATAGATTTCCGCGCGTTTATCTATAGGACGATCATACGACACCTCCAAACACTATGAAATTTGAAATCCGATAATAATACACTATTATGGATCCAATGGAACTGGTTTTATCGAAATTCGAGACTGTGCCTTGGAAGGCTATTTTTAAACGTCAATTTAAACTATATATTTTCAAAATTGGACAAAACACTTCCAAATTCAATTTTTAAAGCTTTCATTATCTTCAGTACTATTAAAATAATTTTTTTTAATTCTTTGAAATATTTTTAACAGGAATAAAACTGAAGATTAAATATTTTACCCAACATCAGTAATTAAATTTAATAATTTAATTGCCAAATTCATAGTGATATTTGAAATTCAAGTTAAACTAACTTTCAATATTCTAATTTCAAATATCCAGAGATTCTGAGTCGTCACATTCCTCGCCCTTGAAAGAATTTCACGCCCGAAATTACAAGTTAAGAAGAATGCTCCAACCATTTATTATTTTCCCAAAACCAAACAGTTGTAACAACTTTCCAAAACAATCTTTTCTATTGAAGACACTCTAACCCTCTTACTAACTTTCCAAACTCATCCATAAGTTCCAACCAATATCACTTACTTGACAATTCAAATTTAAATTTAAACCAACTTTTAAATTATCAAAATTTTCTCAAAATTTTTCTAACTCTCTAAATTTTCGAAAAATTTCGACAGTGTATGCTTTGTGCGGCTAGATCGGTAAAACTAAAAAATGCCTCTACGGGCCCCCAAATTTTAAAAGGAAACAAAAATGCCAAGTGGCTACGTCAGAAAATCATCAAATTTCATATAGAAATTTAAACACATACCTCTATGTTGGCTAATTCAAATTTATCTTCAAAAATCAAAAACATCCATTTATCCTTTGCCTTTAGATACCTGTACTTACCTACCAATAGTATTTACTAGTACAGTCAAATTTATTTTACTCCTATCTTTACAAATTTCGATATTTATTTCATTCAAGCCCGTACGATGTCCGTATATTACCCATACGCAATACCAAATCTGATCGCTTACTCGATCACACAATTTCACTTCCGAACTATTACCGTCCACCCGACTTCCAAGTGCGGACTCAGACCTGGTTTCTTGATCAAAAACCGTCATTCTCCTTGCATAGTCCTAAACTATGATAGAAAATTTCCATAATCGATCAAAAATCCATATCCACAGTTCGCCGTCGAAAATCGAGTGAAAAATCCCAACTCAGATCGATATAACTATCTCGAAATTCTATGCTCGAATCTAGACCAAATCGTTATGCGAACAAAATAACATACGTACATCTTACGTATAACTTTCCAGTTGATTATTACTTATATCAATTTCCTTTTTATTTACATTTATTTTGATTTACATACATTTATTCACAATACCACTTTATTAAATCTCCATTCACATATTTACTTATATATATTTTTCCATTCAAATTTTACTTAAGAATTTTACCATCCATTTCTTAAGTTCAATATAAGTATTTTATATACTTCTTATACGATTTTTACTTCACCCCTTGGTTTTTATCTACCTCATTCAAATTGGCTCTCCAATTTCCATATGAATTCAATTTACCTTCATTTTAAATATTGGATTCTTTTCATCTCATTTCAAACCCTATTTATAATTAGATCCACTTAATAATTTATTTTAAATCTCAATGTATTTTATTTCTAAATTCTTATTATTTTTAGTCCACTTTGAACTAATTTGGCTTACTTTACACAATTTAAATTGAGCTACAATATTTAGTTTCAATTCCATTTACTTACTTACAAATGTAAATCTCTTTGCTCCTCTATAGATTTGTCTACCATCTTAATAAATTTATTTTCAAAAATCATTTTCCTCAAAGCTTACTTTAACTGGATTCATTTACATTTCGATTCAATTTAAATTTTAAACTTCTACAAGTTTTTCACTTATTTAAATTCCATTTGCTAACTTTTTTTAATTCACTTTATTTAATTAGCCTACCTTCCAACTGTTAGTCCGTGAGATGATGGTTTTGATGACAACAACCGTAGAATAGATTATAAAATATAAAAACTAACATTATAAGTTTAGATATATATGTATATGCTGGCTTTAACCATGCAGGTACAAAGAATGAAGACTGTACAGTATAGAGAGTCAAGATATCAAGATACAATATCAATATAGAAGACTTATGAGTGTCAAGACTATCAAGAGTTCAAGATTTCAAGGATAAGTATTTTTTATTATTATTAGGATTTTTTGTTAAAACTCGTAGAAAAGCACTGGCATCTTAAAATCCAATTTATTCGTGGAATGGAATCCACTTCGAGCCCGTTAAATGGATGGAACCCTAAGTAGGATGGAACCTACGAAAAATCTAGTGGAACATTGTTTTGTATCCGCTAGCTGTAACGACCCGTAAAATTTCGATAATTGAAAATGTTAATTTAATAAGATTTCATGGTTTAATGTTGGAAGAATTAAAATTTTGTAATTTATGTATGGTAATAATAACTAGAATGAAATGCAACAAACTTTATCTAAGTTAATTATTTATGAATTGAATGAAATCTCAAATCAATTGAAATAATATGTAGTCAACGGTAATTGAATGAATTTGTTTTGTATAGGTAATTTTGACACTTTTTTTGTAAATAATAAACTTATAAGTGTAATTAAAAGTTAACGGTAATAATTATTTAAGTTACCTATTCACTTAGTTAGTCGAATTGAATTTGTGAACCAATTGCAATTGAAATGAAAGTTTATATATTAGTTGGTGCATCATCTCTAACTGTAGTTAAATAATAATGTGGAATTCATTTGAGGTAATAAAGTAATCGCCTGATAATGAAATTTTATTTAAAAATCCAATATTGAAATCCGTCAAATATTGAACATTTAAATTGTTTAAATTTAATATTTGGAATTTATTGAATAATTGAATAACGAGAATTGAATAACTGTTTTAATGGAAATGGTTGTTCTATAATTTGAATTTGTTAAATTATATAAGTTCGTTTTGAATATTTCAAAAAATAGTGATTTAAGAATAATCAAATTTGTTTAAATTTAATATTACAAATGTTTGAATAATTAAATTCCGAATTTGATATGATTAATTTGATATTGAGATTTAATATATGAAAATAGAGTGAATAACTGAAATTCGATTTAATATAATTCAAATTGGTTTCCAAAGTGAATATAAGTTATATTTGGATTATAATAGAGTTAATAAGATTTTAAAATTGGAATTTCAAGCAATTCTGTAAATTTTGAAAAGTCGTCGATTTAATCGACGAGTTAAAATAGCCTTCCGGGGCACAATCTCGGAATTCGACGAAACCAGTTCCATTAGATCCGTAATAGTTTATTATTATCGGGTTTCAATTTTCATAGCAATTGGAGTCGTTTTTTGACCGTGTCAGCTCAAAACGCTTAGAAATAAATTAAATCGATTTAATTTAAAATTGATCGTTTATTTTCGTAACTCGCACATACAACCGAATTAGGGCTTGAAACCTTTTCCATTGCGTCCGGAATAGGGGTATAACATTATAAACGCCTAGCGGCACGCCTCGATAGGGGTTCAAGATTATAAGTTGCATAAATTGGGATATTTTGAAATTTAAATTTATATATTGTCTAGTCAACTTTTCACGTCAGCTTCTGTTCAAATCACTGTAGTAAGCATCCCACACGCAAGAATCGGGTCTGCTCCCTTTTAAATTCGCACGCAAGCTTCTGGCAGTAGGAAAATAATGAATCCAAACTTCAAAAATTGCTGTCTCTTCCAATACTCGATTAAAAATCACGAAACCAATTTTAAAAATCCTATTTTTGCTTTATCATCGATCTGGTATGCTTCGTGCTTGGTGCGGCAACCATAAGGGTCGAAGCCATTCTTAGGCGTGAACTAGGGTTGGAAATCGTGGAGGATATGGGCTTCGATTCGCGAAACGGAGCTTTGATTCGAGTTCGAGACGCGGAATAGCAGCCTGGTGGTGAGTTTTGTGTTGTGCGGCTCTTGTTTGGAGCATGCGACCTGATAGTGGTCGAGAGGAGAGCTTCAGGTCGCGTCTTCCTAGGTGTGGCCGAGCGTGCAGCTTTGTGGTCGAGATGGTGGAGACTTCGAAGAGAAGAAGTTTGGCGAAGACGGCATGTCGAACGGAGTATCGGAGCTCCGTATCATTGGAGATTGGTGCACGGCAATGGTGGGTTTGTGCATTTTCGTGTGCAAGCATTGGCTAAGGATGGGAGAAGAAGCTTTATAGTTGGGCTGGGCCTGTTTTGCTTTGGGTATGAATTTATTTCAAATACCAATATAAATTGTTTTATAAATTCAAATGTCGATAACTTATAAAATGTATAACTTCTACATACGAGGTCCTATTGGAACGAAATTTTTTGCGTTCCGATCGTAATGATGAGAGCTTCAAAATGAAACTAGTTCGGATGAATTTGGAGACAGATGAAATTTGGGCTAAAATCGGGAGTCGTCCGGTTTAGTTCCAAACCGGAACGTCTCGGTGACAACAGGATATCAAGGTGAGTGTTTTATAACGCTCACAACGTACTGAATATCTTTATGGTAGTTAAATTTTATATTATGAAGTGATATAATTTTATTTGTCGTTGTTTGATAAAATTTAATTGTCATATAGATTGTCATTTGAGTTCACCGTTGAAAATTAAATTGACAGTCAAATTGAGATTAAAATTAAATTGCGATTAAATTACCTGATATTGATAACTATGAAATTGCCGTGAATTGTATTGTCTATTGGATGATGTATTTCAATGGATGCTATTGGTTGATATTTAAATGTTTGGATGTTTATTTGCTTATATATATCATGTTATGCATACATATGACACTGTGATTTAGTTTAAGTGATATATATATTCATCCCTGACATTTAATTGAAATAAATAATCACTTGGCCATAGGATAGAAAAGTATATACAGACACCAGATTGGTTAAATTAATAATTTTTAAAATAGTTGATTTAAAATTTATTTAAAATGTTTTGATTTAAAAGTTATAAATAAAATCAATTTATAGAAATCGAATTTATCATAAAATTGAGTTTGGAATGTTGAAATAAATTTTGGTTAAAGGAAATTGTTAATTAATTTAAGTTGAGACTTTGAAATTTAAAATTGGGATATGATTGAATTTCGAAAATTTATTTGTTTAAAAGATTGAACATTATTACGAGCTTTGAGTATTACTAAGTAAAGGTGATATAAAAATGATATTTTGAAATTGAGCTTGGAATTGAATCATATTTGAAATTTGGATTTAAATTTGAATATTGAAGGATAATTTTGTTAAGTGTTATAAATTGATATTTTTGAAAAATCAAGCTCCAAATTGATATAAATTGAAATTGAATTAATTGAAAGTGAATGTAAAATTGAATTAATTTAAAGTCAAAGCTGACATTGATTTGAATTGAAATCGAAATTGAATCGGTAGAATGGAAATTGAAATTGATTTGAATTGGGAAGTTATAATTGAATGGTTTGGTTTTGAAGCTGTTTCATTTTGTTTTCCAAATTACTCTGTTATATAAACCATCTTTAAATACTTAAACTATTTTAACCTATATTAACTATATTAAATTATTTTAACCCATCTTAAACCATGTTAACTTATTTTAATCTATTTTAAATCTACTTAACCCAATTTAAATTATTTTAAACTAATTTATCTATTTTAAATCCATTTTAAGATTTTATGTTTTTTAAGTATTTTAATTATTTAAACTACTTTTAAACTACTTAAAACTATTTTCTAAAATTTCAAGCTGCTCAATAAGGTGAAATGTTTATGTTTAAATCTTGAATGTAAATACGGATTGGGTTAAATGAAGTTGCAACCTAAATTGAAATGCGAAATGATTTGGAAATCGAAATGAGATATTGAGGCGAAAAATGATTTTTGAAACGGAATCTTATATTTTGAATAGCTATGATGATATTTGAAATGGATTTGATTTTTGATACGAATATGATATTTTGATATCAATTATGAATCGATTGAAATGTAAAAGAGCCACCGTGTAATAATACGTCGTTATTAAAGAGACCAGGATCGGATATGGACATACTCTCTATCGATACCGAAAACCACTTTAATAACTAGTAAACACGAAGTGTTGATCCAGAATAAAGTGGATGGTTTGGTGAACGCGTTGACTGAAGAAAGAGAACGATATTGGACGACCCCCGACATGACTAAAACAGGAGCTGCGCCGGGCCGTTGAGGTTCGCCACCTCTAGCGGACACACTTCTTCGATACCATATCTATTACTTTGTGATTCGATTTGGGTGCACCCCTCAATTTGGGAGTGTTATTTCACGGTGTTGAGGTAGCTGCTGGCTATGCTCAACATCAGTCCGGATCACGCAACTATTAGTATCCTAGTTGTTATCGCCTCATGTACCTTGTCATACTGATTATCCTATTCGCAACCACTACGTTTTGTTTTGTGTTATACCTATGGGGTACCCTCTGATAACCACCAGTTTATGGTGGGGTTTACGGTGCTGTATAGACTATGACATTATAAAAATGTGTTAAGAGGAATTATGGTAACGCCTTAATCTATTTTAATACTTTTACTTTACTGCGGTCTTATTATAATAGCGCATTGTACTACATAGTAGATAGTTTAACGGATCCTTGAGAGATGGAAAATCCCGTAACATCTCTTAAGTTACTACACGCACGTTGACACTGGATATGAGATGTCAAACCTCGTAAACATCTCTGACGCCGTTACACTCATATTTATTTACGATTGATTTAACTTACATGAGGATATTTTAGTCCTGACTCGAGTGTGTTGTCTTTTCATTACGCTCGGGTCAGACCTGATTTTTTCAGCTTATTGAAGATCTTTTCTGAGGACGAAGTCGAAGATTTGGTATACTATTCTATTATTATCTTTGCATCATGTTGTCTGCTGCATTATTTTATTTGTTTTGTTATATATGTATAACTCTGATAAATGTTGTATAAATAATGATCAAAGTATTGTAAACAGCTTCAAGAACTATTTATTTGACTATTATATTTTATCGTTCCGCTACGAGATTCTGTGTTGTTTCATATCCTTTATTTCTCTTTGTTTTCCTTTCTTATTTACCCCAATAACCATCTGCCCTTTTGAATGGTTTGGAACCGGCATGTGTATTTGATCGTCGGTTTAAACTGTCCAAAAAGGTGATTCGTTACAGTTGGTATCAGAGCTTTGGTTTAGCGATAACCTTAGCTTTGTGGGGTCTGACTCTTTATAAATATGGTAGTAATACCCTATGATGAGTCGCTGAGTGTATACATATGAGAGAGCGTATTTGTTAGTGACATAAAATGTTTTATATTGTGTCGGTTGATTTGTTGAGTAGCTTATGGATTTTGGTCAATACGAGTAATTAACGTCATTGATAGGGATCTCTAAACACTTAAATAGAACAATTCGACATAGTATTGTTTTGAAATTGGGTAAATGAAATAATTTTTCTCTAATTATATTTTGTATATAAAGAAAATTTTCAGAAATTATTGTGACTTATCTAGCTTACCTGGTTGTTAGGAATGATAATATTGGTTATCATTAATTGGATGTTGTAATTTAATAAATAAGGTGAATTACAAAATGAACAATGATAAAACACTTGTGGAATGTTTTAAGAAAGAAAATCCTATAAGAATATTTTATAAAGGTGACTTATAAATGAAAACAGATTTAAATTGGAAAATATTGAATTCGCGACCCGGGGACTTTTAAAATGGTTTTCAAAGCTTTGAAGAAAATATATTGTGATATTAGTTGGAAAATATTTATGAGAAATATTTTGAAAGGATTTTTAAGAAGGAATGAATTTAGTATTTCTCTCTTAGGTCGCTGGAAAATAATTTCGGTGATGATTGCGCAGCATCATCGACGTTCATTTTCGAGTCTCAAAGTGAGGGGAGACTTCTAAGAAGCTTTGCTTTTCTTCGAAATTATTTTGGGTAAATGGGTTTTGGTTTAAACTCCAAAGGTATGATTTGACATATTAAAGATATAAGTGTATATGTTTATTTCAAACGATTTGAAAAGAACCGGGCATTAAAATTTCTAAGTTATATTAATTAGTAATTTTCAAATTATTTGAATGAAATGTGAATAACCAGAATTTATAAAATAAGATGATTAAGATACCTAAGCTTATGTTTTGGGAAAACTTTACAGTTGTAGTGTACCTTTAAAGTTAAAAGGTAAAGAGAATTTAAATAAATTAAATTTGTGAACATTCTAAGTGAGTAAAATGAAATTCTATAAATTTGTATAATACCAAATTTGTATTCTAATAACATATAATATGACTTACCAAATATTAAGAAGTTGGAATGATGTTTTGGATATGTAATGAGATATTGTACAAATAGACAGAACCTGAAAGTAATTGAAATATACGAGTAAGAAAAACTCAAAAGGAATTAAAATGTATATAAATGGAAAATTTGGTTATGATAAAAATGTTATATACTTAAATATAGCATGAAATGATGAATGGATAAATGGAACAAGTAAGTGAACTTAAGAAAGAAGGCCATTGAGTCAAGCAATGTCTTTGTAAACTGGTTATAGAATTAAATATAAGTTTGCAACAAAAAGAAAAACATGTGAAGATAAATTTGTAACTTTTGAGATAACTATAAACTAAGAAAAGTCATATATAAGAAGTTAGACTTTTATAGAATGACTATAAATTAAAGTGATGATTAATAAAATGTTCCACAAATAAATTTGTTATTAACTGAAACTGAATATGAAGTAAATGTAAACAAAAGAATTTGGTATGGCTAAGAATCAATTGGAAAGGAAATTGAATTTAAATTTAAAATTTATAATGTTTAAAAATGACTTGTGTAACCAAAATTCTATCAAATAATGTTTAAGAAATGATAGTATTAAAGAATATACTTGGTAAAGAAATAGATACCAAGTAAATTAGGGATATGAATATTGTACTGTAAACCATTAATTGTAAATGAAATGAAGGTCAGCAAAAGAAATATAATATAGATACATTATATTGAAATCTATTGAAAGGTAATACATAAGTTGTACGAGTATTATTTTATTCGCATAACGATTTGATCCAAATTCGAGCATAAAATTTCGAGATGATTTATATCGATCCAAGTTAGGATTTTTCACTCGATTCTCAACGGCGAAACCAGGATATGGATTTTTGATTTGATTTTGGAATTCTCTATCATAGTATATGGCTATGCAAGGAGAGTAACAGTTTCCAATCAAGGAACCAAATCTGAGTCCGCACTAGAGAGTCGTGTGAATGATACTAGTTTGCAAGTGAAATTGTGTGATTGAATAAGCGATTAGATTGATATTGCTCACGGATGATATATGTACAGCTTACGAACTTAATTAAAGCTAATATTGGAAATTGAAGATGCCAAATATAAAATGATTCTTTTAAATTGTATAATTGGATATCATTGGTAAATGAGATGCAGGTATTTAAAATCAAGAAAATGTGAATTGCCCGACAAAAGGTACATGTTTATTTTGTCATTGGATTTGGTGATTTTTGATGAGCCACTTGGCTTTTAATTTTCTTTTATTGGTTTGGGGCCCGTAGAGGCGTTTTGTAGCTGTACCGATCAAGCCGCGCAAAGGAGACTCTGCCGAAATTTTTCGTAAATCCGGGTGTTACAAAAATTTTCAAGTTTTAAAATTTTATAACTTGTTTTGATAACTAACTTTAAAGTTAGAAAGCCGTTCAGATAACTTAGTGGAAGTATAGTAATGACTTTATAAATGGAATTTCATTGTTTTATAAGTTGGTAACTTTGAATAAAATATATCAAATGTTAAATTCTTTACTTAGTTCATTTTCCCTTCTTTTTCCTTTTCGAAGACGAAAAGTTTTGAGTGGGGGAGAGTGTAACGACCCGTAAAATTTCGATAATTAAAAATGTTAATTTAATGAGATTTCATGGTTTAATGTTGGAAGAATTAAAAATTTGTAATTTATGTATGGTAATAATAACTTGAATGAAATGCAACAAATTTTATCTAAGTTAATTTATGAATTGAATGAAATCTCAAATCAATTGAAATAATATGTAGTCAACGGTAATTGAATGAATTTGTATTGTATAGGTAATTGTGACACTTGTTTGTAAATAATAAACTTATAAGTGTAATTAAAAGTTAACGGTGATAATTATTTAAGTTACTTATTCATTTAGTTAGTCGAATTGAATTTGTGAACCAATTGCAATTGAAATGAAAGTTTATATATTAGTTGAGTGCATTATCTCTAACTGTAGTTAAATAATGATGTGGAATTCATTTGAGGTAATAAAGTAATCGACTGATGATGAAATTTAATTTAAAAATCCAATATTGAAATCCGTCAAATATTGAACAATTAAATTGTTTAAATTTAATATTTGGAATTTATTGAATAATTGAATAATGGGAATTGAATAACTGTTTTAATGGAAATGGTTGTTTTATAATTTGAATTTGTTAAATTATATAAGTTCGTTTTGAATATTTCAAAAAATAGTGATTTAAGAATAATCAAATTTGTTTAAATTTAATATTACAAATGTTTGAATAATTAAATTCCGAATTTGATATGATTAATTTGATATTGAAATTTAATATATGAAAATAGAGTGAATAACTGAAATTCGATTTAATATGATTCAAATTGGTTTCCAAAGTGAATATAAGTTATATTTGGATTATAATAGAGTTAATAAGATTTTAAAATTGGAATTTTAAGCAATTCTGTAAATTTTGAAAAGTCGTCGATTTAATCGACGAGTTAAAATAGCCTTCCGAGGCACAATCTCGGAATTCGACGAAACCAGTTCCATTAGATCCGTAATAGTTTATTATTATCGGGTTTCAATTTCCATAGCAATCGGAGTCGTTGTTTGACCGTGTCAGCTCAAAACGCTTAGAAATAAATTAAATCGATTTAATTTAAAATTGATCGTTTATTTTCGTAACTCGCACATACAATCGAAATAGGGCTTGAAACCTTTTCCATTGCGTCCGGAATAGGGGTATAACATTATAAACGCCTAGCGGCACGCCTCGATAGGGGTTCAAGATTATAAGTTGCATAAATTGGGATATTTTGAAATTTAAATTTATATATTGTCTAGTCAACTTTTCACGTCAGCTTCTGTTCAAATCACTGTAGTAAGCATCCCACACGCAAGAATCAGGTCTGCACCCTTTTAAATTCGCACGCAAGCTTCTGGCAGTAGGAAAATAATGAATCCAAACTTCAAAAATTGCTGTCTCTTCCAATACTCAATTAAAGATAACGAAACCAATTTTAAAAATCCTATTTTTGCTTTATCTTTGATCCGGTATGCTTCGTGCTTGGTGCGGCAACCATTGGGGTCGAAGCCATTCTTAGGCGTGAAGTAGGGTTGGAAATCGTGGAGGATATGGGCTTTGATTTGCGAAACGGAGCTTTGATTCGAGTTCGTGACGCGGAATAGCAGCCTGGTGGTGAGTTTTGTGTTGTGCGGCTCTTGTTTGGAGCGTGCGACCTGATCGTGGCCGAGAGGAGAGCTTCAGGTCGCGTCTTCCTAGGTGTGGCCGAGCATGTAGCTTTGTGGTCGAGACGGTGGAGACTTCGAAGAGAAGAAGTTTGGCGAAGACGGCATGTTGAACGGAGTATCGGAGCTCTGTATCATCGGAGGTTGGTGCACGACAATGATGGGTTTGTGCATTTTCGTGTGCAGGCATTGGCTAAGGATGGGAGAAGAAGCTTTGTAGTCGGGCTGGGCCTGTTTTGCTTTGGGTATGAATTTATTATAAATACCAATATAAATTGTTTTATAAATTCAAATGTCGATAACTTATAAAATGTATAACTTCTACATACGTGGTCCGATTGGAACGAAACTTTTTGCGTTGCGATCGTAATGACAAGAGTTTCGAAATGAAACTAGTTTGAACGAATTTGGAGACAGCTGAAATTTGGGCTAAAATCGGGAGTCATCCGGTTTAGTTCCAAACCGAAACGTCTCGATGACAACAGGATATCAAGGTGAGTGTTTTATAACGCTCACAACGTACTTAATATCTTTATGGTAGTTAAATTTGATATTATGAAGTGATATGAATTTTATTTGTCGTTGTTTGATAAAATTTAATTGTCATATAGATTGTCATTTGAATTCACCGTTGAAAATTAAATTGACAGTCAAATTGAGATTAAAATTAAATTGCGATTAAATTACCTGATATTGATAACTATGAAATTGCCGTGAATTGTATTGTCTATTGGATGATGTATTTCAATGGATGCTATTGGTTGATATTTAAATGTTTGGATGTTTATTTGCTTATATATATCCTGTTATGCATACATATGACACTGTGATTTAGTTTAAGTGATATATATATTCATCCCTGACATTTAATTGAAATAAATAATCACTTGGCCATAGGATAGAAAAGTATATGCGGACACCGGATTGGCTAAATTAATAATTTTTAAAATAGTTGATTTAAAATTTATTTAAAATGTTTTGATTTAAAAGTTATAAATAAAATCAATTTATAGAAATCGAATTTATCGAAAAATTGAGTTTGGAATGTTGAAATAAATTTTGGTTAAAAGAAATTGTTAATTAATTTAAGTTGAGACTTTGAAATTTAAAATTGGGATATGATTGAATTTCGAAAATTTATTTTTTTTAAAAGATTGAACATTATTTCGAGCTTTGAGTATTACTAAGTAAAGGTGATATAAAAATGATATTTTGAAATTGAGCTTGGAATTGAATCATATTTGAAATTTGGATTTAAATTTGAATATTGAAGGATAATTTTGTTAAGTGTTATAAATTGATATTTTTGAAAAATCAAGCTCCAAATCAATATAAATTGAAATTGAATTAATTGAAAGTGAATGTAAAATTGAATTAATTTAAAGTCAAATCTGACATTGATTTGAATTGAAATCGAAATTGAATCGGTAGAATGGAAATTGAAATTGATTTGAATTGGGAAGTTATAATTGAAATGGTTTGGTTTTGAAGCTGTTTCATTTTGTTTTCTAAATTACTCTGTTATATAAACCATCTTTAAATACTTAAACTATTTTAACCTACATTAACTATATTAAATTATTTTAACCCATCTTAAACCATGTTAACTTATTTTAATCTATTTTAAATCCACTTAACTCAATTTAAATTATTTTAAACTAATTTATCGGCTTTAAATCCATTTTAAGATTTTAAGTATTTTTAACTATTTTAATTATTTAAACTACTTTTAAACTACTTAAAACTATTTTCTAAAATTTGAAGCTGGTCAATAAGGTGAAATGTTTATGTTTAAATCTTGAATGTAAATACGGATTGGGTTAAATGAAGTTGCAACCTAAATTGAAATGCGAAATGATTTGGAAATCGAAATGAGATATTGAGGCGAAAAATGATTTTTGAAACGGAATTTTACATTTTGAATAGCTATGATGATATTTGAAATGGATTTGATTTTTGAAACGAATATGATATTTTGATATCAATTATGAATCGATTGAAATGTAAAAGAGCCACCGGTGTAATAATACGTAGTTATTAAAGAGACCGGGATTAGATATGGACATACTCTCTATCGATACCGAAAACCACTTTAATAACTAGTATACGCCAAGTGTTGATCCAGAATGAAGTGGATGGTTTGGTGAATGCGTTGACTGAAGAAAGAGAACGATATTGGACGACCCTTGACATGACTAAAACAGGAGCTGCGCCGGGCCATTGAGGTTCGCCACCTCTAGCGGACACACTTCTTCGATACCATATCTATTACTTTGTGATTCGATTTGGGTGCACCCCTCGATTTGGGAGTGTTGTTTCGCGGTGTTGAGGTAGCTGCTGGCTATGCTCAACATCAGTCCGGATCACGCAACTATTAGTATCCTAGTTGGTATCGCCTCATTTACCTTGTCATACTGATTATCCTATTCGCGACCACTACGTTTTGTTTTATGTTATACCTATGGGGTACCCTCTGATAACCACCAGTTTACGGTGGGGTTTACGGTGCTGTATAGACTATGACATTATAAAAATGTGTTAAGGGGAATTATGGTAAGGCCTTAACGCTATTTTAATACTTTTACTTTACTATAGTCATATTATAGTAGCGTATTGTACTACATAGTAGATAGTTTAACGGATCCTTGAGAGATGGAAAATCTCGTAACATCTCTTAAGTTACTGCACGCACGTTGACACTGGATATGAGATGTCAAACCCCGTAAACATCTCTGACGCCGTTACACTCATATTTATTTACGATTGATTTAACTTACATAAGGATATTTTAGTCCTGACTCGAATGTTTTTTCTTTTCATTACGCTCGATCAGACCTGAGTTTTTCAGCTTTTTGAAGATCTTTTCTGGAGGACGAAGTCGAAGATTTGGTATACTATTCTATTATTATCTTTGCATCATGTTGTCTGCTGCATTATTTTATTTGTTTTGTTGTATATGTATAACTCTGATAAATGTTGTATAAATAATGATCAAAGTATTGTAAACAGCTTCATAAACTGTTTATTTGACTATTATATTTTATCGTTCCGCTGCGAGATTCTGTGTTGTTTCATTTCCTTTATTTCTCTTTCTTTTCTTTTCTTATTTACCCCCAATAACCATCTTCCCTTTCGAACGGTTTGGAACCGGCATGTGTATTTGATCGTCGGTTTAAATTGTCCATAAAGGTGGGTCGTTACACTAGCTTTTATTCAAAATGATTTTTCAAAATTATATCATGTTTTCAAAATGTTTTCAAAACTTTCCTTTTAAAAGATTCAAAACCCTCGATCCGGATTTTAAACAATTTTAGCCTCAAAAACATCTTTATTTTCAAAGTCAAATTACTCCTCATTTTAAACTATCTTTTTAAACAATGTATTTAACTTTTAAATATTTATACTTAAATTTAAATATAAAATTATAGTTAAAATCTATATATATATATATATTATTCTTTATATTTACTTATGAATTTTAACTATAGTTAAGTATATTTATAAAGTTTAAAATAGTTTTTATATGAGATAAAGGTTATTTTCAAAGAAAATCAAAAACACTAAAAAATCCTTTGGGATGTCGACATGCCTAGCATGACCATGTCGACAAGGTGATAGTTTGATTCAAAAATTCAAATTTCAAAAGAAGTGTCTATTCGCCATAACTCTTCACGAATGGTCATGGTTGTTGTTCTTCTATAAATATGGGTTGCCTTGGTAAATCAATTGGGTAAACTTGTGGCCCGAAAATCAAGTATCTCTACCCAGAGGATCGAAATTCTAGAGGGTGTACCCTGTAGCCTTGAAACCGAGGGTGTAATTGTACAATTGCTTTTGAAAGGAAATCCGTACTTGTATTGTGGGACTGGTTGCAGGTTAACTCCGAACCAGCATAAAATCCGATGTGTTCTTTCCTTTACTGCTTTTATTTTATTTCTGCATCTATGATTGTTTCTGTGATTGTATCTGTGTCTGTATATTGCATACTTTTGTGTCTAAATTAATATATATTAAAAAGATTTAGTAATTCTTTATTAACATTATTCACCCTCCCTCTAGTGTTAATCTTAGCCTTAAGATCCGTAATCCGCATTTCTCACAATTGGTATCAGAGCAAGGTTTTCAAAGTTTCATAATTTGATTTTTGAAAAGTTTTTTAAATGGATGTATTCGTTAATACTAATTTAGAAATATTCAAATCATCATTGTTTCATAAGTCTGCATATAATCAATATTCAAATTCAAGTTATCTACCAAAATTGTTTAATGTGCAGGAATCATGCTTTATGGGTGTTGAGGAATCAATCCACAATGGAAAAATTTTGCAGATCGGAAAGAACAAATGGATACTTGATAGTGGATGTTCTGGACACATGACTGGCAATCCAGATATACTGAATGATATAATATACAAAGACGGAGGATTGGTTAACTTTGGAGACAATTAATTCAGAAAGATATGTGATTGGCATCGGCAAAGTCTGTAATTCTGAAACTCCTACTATTACTAATGTTTTGCTAGTTAAGAATCTGAAACATAATCCGCTAAGTATAAGTCAACTATATGATAAAGGTTATAAAATCAAATTTGAAAAAGATAAATGTCACATTGAAGATAATAATTCAACCATTATATTTGAGGGAGTCAGGAAAAAGAATATATATATTCTTAGTATGAAAGTTTCAAATGATAACCTGTATCTGTTGGCAAATACAAGTGACCCTTCGATTTGGCACAAGAGATTTGGGCATTTGAATTTCAAACTCCTATCTAGACTGTCAAAACATGATCTAGTAAGAGGTCTCCCTAAAATGAATTTTAAAGTAGATAGTTTATGTGATGCTTGTCAATTAGGAAAACTTAGAAAAAATTCTTTTAAGTTAAAAGATACGATTTCAACTTTAAAACCTCTTGAATTACTTCATCTTGATTTATTTGGTCCATCTCAAATTTTATCAATAAATCGTAGTAGATATGTCTTTGTAATTATAGATGATTATTCTAGATTTACATGGACAATATTTTTGAAACATAAAAATGATACTTTTGAATGTTTTAATACATTCTCAAAAAGAATCCAAAATCAATTTTCTCTAAAATTATAACTATTCGAAGTGATCACGGTGGTGAATTTGAAAATGAAAGGTTTGAGGAATTCTGCAATAAAAAGGGAATAACTCACAATTTTTCATTTTTGAGAACTCCACAACAAAACGGAGTAGTAGAACGTAAAAATAGGACGATTAAGAGTGTGCGATAACTATGCTTACAGATAGTAATTTACCAAAGAATTTTGGGCAGAAGCAGTTACTACCGCCTGTTATATTTTGAACAGAACTTTAATTATACCTCTAACTGATAAGACATCTTATGAACTTCTTTATTCAAAGAAACCTAAGGTATCTTATTTCAGAATCTTTGGAAGTAAATGCTTTATTTTAAATACAAAAGATAATTTAGATAAATTTGATCCTAAATCCGACAAAGGTATCTTTATCGGATATTCTAATAGAAGTAAAGCGTACAGAGTGTTTAATTTAGAAACTAATACCATTGAAGAAACAATGCATGTTTCATTTGATGAAAATTTCAAAAAATTTGAAGATACAAATGATGAAGAGGATTAATCACTCAAAATCAAGAACCTATTGAAACTAATAATGAAATTGATCATCCTAATAAAAAGGCAAAACTTTTAAAAGTCACCCTATAGAAAATATACTGGGAGATATGCAATCTGTTGTTAAAACTAGAGATCAACTAAGTCAAATGAGTAATGTAGCTTTTATATCAACTATTGAACCCAAAAATCCAATAGAAGCATCAACCGATGATTCATGGATTTTGGCTATGCAAGAAGAATTAAATCAATTTACTAGAAATGACATTTGGGAACTTGTTCCTAGACCAGAAAATAATACTATAATTGGACCTAAATGGGTTTATAAAAATAAAATGAATGAACAAGGAGAGGTAGTTAGAAATAAAGCTCGCTTAGTCGCTCAAGGTTATTGTCAAGAAGAAGGAATAGATTTTGATGAAACCTTTGCTCCCGTAGCAAGATTAGAAGCATTAGGATTCTACTTGCTTTCGCAAATCAAGATAATTTCAAATTATTTCAAATGGATGTTAAAAGCTCCTTTTTAAATGGATTTGTAAAAGAAGATGTATATGTCGAACAACCACCACTTTTTGAAAATGATAAATTTGTCATGTTTACAAACTTAAAAAAGCACTATATGGTCTAAAACAAGCTCCTGGAGCCGGGTATGATAGACTAAGATCTTATTTATTGAAATCTAATTTTGAAATTGTTAAAGTAGATAATAGTCTTTTTATTAAAAGAAATAAAAATGATATTCAACTAGTACAAGTTTACGTAGATGATATCATTTGTGGTTCAACTATTTTTGAAATGAATAAAGAATATTATGAAATAATGAAAAAAGAATTTGAGATGAGTCATATGGGTGAATTAAATTTCATTTAGGATCACAAATAAAAAAATTAGATAATGGTATCTTTATTAGTCAAGAAAAATATGCTAGAGACCTAATTAGTAAATTTGGTTTGACCACTGCGAGTGAAAAACCCACTCCCATGGCAACCAGTGAGTACTTTAGTAAAGAAGATCTCTCGAAAGATGTAGATCAAAAATTATATAGAGGAATGATTGGTTCGTTACTTTATATTATTGCTAGTAGACCTGATATCATGCATAGTGTCTGTCTCTGTGCCAGATATCAATCCCAACCTAAAGAGACTCACTTAAAAGCCGTGAAACGAATCATAATATATGTTAAACACACGTCTGATTATGGTTTATTCTACCCTAAAAATGATTCTTTTGACTTAATATCTTACAGTGATGCTGACTATGCTGGTTGTAAATCAGACCTAAAAAGTACAAGTGAGACTTGTCACTTTTTGGGGCATTCTCTGACTTCTTTGCTTAGTAAAAAGCAAAACACAGTTTCTTTATCTACAACTAAAGCAGAGTATATTTCTGCTGCTTTGGCTTGTTCTCAAGTAATATATATGCAATAAACCTTTAAAAAAATTTGGTTTAAATTTCTCAAAATCTCCAATTTACTGTGACAATACGAGTGCGATAAATTTATCCAAAAATACTACTCAACATGCTTGAACTAAACATATTGATATCAGACATCATTTTCTCAGAGATAATATAAGCAAGGAAGTAGTTACTCTCGATTATATCAATTCTGAAAATCAAATTGCTAATATCTTAACAAAACATTTGAATGAATCAATATTTACTAAATTAAGAAGAGAATTAGGAATTTGTTCTATAACTGAAATATAAAATATAAATAAAATGTATAATTAATAATTGGTATCAAAATAAATCAGAGAGTTAAAATTTAAAAAGACCATGTCGACATCCCCTAGGATACATGTCGACAAATAACGTTTTTGATTTTTTTTTAATTTCCCACCAAAATTCAAAAATTTAGTTATATATTCTTCTCAATTTCAACTTTTCATTCATTCTCTCTGTTTTCTCTTCATTCTCTCTTCTGAAATAAATAAAATCATGGCTTCATCCTCAAAATCAAACATAAAATCAACTTTCTCATTTCCCTCTCCTACTTCTGGTCCATTCCCATGCACTACTCTTTCTCGTGTAACGAAAATAGAGGAGTCTATGATTGATGTACTTCAGATGTTAACTGAAATTCAAGTAACTCAACTTCGTGTGGCAAAGGAACAGGAAAGGCAAGGCAAGATTCTTAGGAATTTGCAAAAATTCCTAATGAACAACCAGGCCAACCCTATCTTGATCGATGAAGACTCTTCACTCAATCAAGAACAAGAGGCCGGCGACGAAGAAAAAGAAGAACCCATGGAAGAAGCACACGAGGAGGAGGATGACCAAGTAGTGTGTGTTGGAGAAGTGTGTTTCGACAAAAATGGGAATCTTTTCGAACAACGTAGAAATTTCTGTGTCCACTATCCAAACTGTTCGATTCATAGATCTCCTTTGTTCAGAGACACACATTAGTTTCTTCTCTTTCCTTCCTTTGTCGTTTGTATTTTTAAGTTTTCCAAACGCAAATATAAATACAACCATATATGTACTAAATAACTTGTGTTCTTATATGTGTTTTAGTTATAAGTATTATTGTGAATTCTTAGTTAGGATAGTTAATAGTTTAGGACTATGTTTTAGTATTAGACTTAAGTGTTGATTATTTATCATAACACTATCATTATAATCACATGTCATAGAGCAATAGTTTTAGGGGGAGTTATATAGTTTAGAGTTATCTAATATAGATAAAGTTTTTGTTGATGACAAAGGGGGAGAAATATAAAATAGGATAGTTAGGTATAGATTAAGGGGGAGTTGTTAGTTTTAGGGGGAGTTATTAGGATAGAAATAATATTTTATAAACAAAGGTTGTCATCATCAAAAAGGGGGAGATTGTTAGTCCATGAGATGATGATTTTGATGACAATAACCTTAGAATAGATTACAAAATATAAATACTAACATTATAAGTTTAGATATATATGTATATGCAGGATTTAACCATACATGTACTAAGAATGAAGACTGTACAGTATAGAGATTCAAGATATCAAGATAAAATATCAAGATAGAAGACTCATGAGTGTCGAGACTATCAAGAGGTCAAGATTTCAAGGATAAGTATTTTTTATTATTATTAGGAATTTTTGTTAAACTCATAGAAAAGCACTGGCATCTTAAAATCTAATTTATTCGTGGAATGGAATCCACTTCGAGCCCGTTAAAGGGATGGAACCTACGAAAAATCTAGTGGAACATTGTTTTGTATCCGCTAACTTTTATTCAAAATGATTTTTCAAAATTATATCCTGTTTTCAAAATGTTTTCAATACTTTCCTTTTAAAAGATTCAAAACCCTCGATCCTGATTTTAAATAATTTTAGCCTCAAAAACATCTTTATTTTCAAAGTCAAATTACTCCTGATTTTAAACTATCTTTTTAAATAATATATTTAGCTTTTAAATATTTATACTTAGATTTAAATATAAAATTATAGTTAAAATCTATATATATTATTCTTTATATTTACTTATGAATTTTAACTATAGTCGAGTATATTTATAAAGTTTAAAATAGTTTTTATATAAGATAATGGTTATTTTCAAAGAAAATCAAAAACACCAAAAAAAATCCTTTTGGATGTCGACCTGCCTAGCATGACCATGTCGACATGGTGACAGTTTGATTGAAAAATTCAAATTTCGAAAGTAGTGTCTATTCGCTATAACTCTTCATGAATGGTCATGGCTGTTGTTCTTCTATAAATAGGGGTCAGTTTCAACGAATTTTTAATCATAATTTTCTGATTTTCACTCCTCTTCTTCTTCCTCATTTCTTAATACATATTCTTATCATTACTCTACCGAAATCAACATTGAATCATACTCGATTACTTCTAGTTTGATTCTCTATCATTATCTCTACAAGATTCTCAGTGCTATTCAGAGTTATAGACTTCTTTGTAATCTATTAAGCGAGAAAAGGTGTGATTGTAGCCTTGGAAATCATTCAAAAGGTAAAAGGTATGATTGTAGCCTTGGTAAATCAATTGGGTAAACTTGTGGCCCGAGAATCAAGAATCTCTACCCAGAGGATCAAAATTCTGGAGGGTGTACCTCGTAGCCTTGAAACCGAGGGTGTAATTGTACAATTGCTTTTGAAAGGAAATCCGTACTTGTGTTGCGGGACTGGATGTAGGGTAACTCCGAACCAGTATAAAATCCGGTGTGTTCCTTCGTTTACTGCTTTTATTTTATTTCTGCATCTGTGATTGTTTTTGTGATCATATCTGTGTCTGTATATTGTATACTTTTGTGTCTAAATTAACATAAATTAAAAAGATTTAGTAATTCTTTATTAACACTATTCACCCCCCCCCTTTAGTGTTAATCTTAGTCTTATGATCCGTAATCCGCATTTCTCACACCAACTTATTCTGTTTTCATGCTTACTTTTATTTAACCCCTTTCAAGTTGAGTCTTATCCCAACAAATTCAAATTTTATATGTTATCAAACTCATTTATATTTCCATAAACATTTCCAATTTTCAACCAATGCTTAAATAATTTCTAAAACATTCTAAAACATTTTTGAAATCGTGTATATATATATATATATATATCCAACCCAAATTATTCCTTTGCTTTCAAAATCAAACCCAATTTTGCAAACAAACACCAATCCAAAACACTCGGGTAGAAATTCCTCCCTTGGAAACTCGAAAATGAACATCGATGATGTCGCGATTATCATCAGAATTATTTTCCAGCGATCGAAAAGATTTTAGAGCTTTCATCCCTTCAAAACATTTTCCAAATATTTTTTTATTCCAAAACTCATCAGATTTCATATCCAGTTAAAACTATTTCCCAAATAATATCACTGTTATTTCTCCAAAACCCTTGAAAATCATTTTCAAACTCAAAGGAATTTAAATTTTCCAAATATCAAATTTTCTATCCTTTTAATCTATTTCAAATGTTACTGTGGAATTTTTATTTAAATTTATAAATCACATTTACAAATACCATTTGTATATGAATTTAATTCTTAACTTTTAGTTATGGTTTCCAATTTCTTATTCAATTTCAACACAACAATGATAATAATTTAAAATTATCACTTCCTAACAACCAAACAACCATATATAACTATAATAATTTACAAAATATTATTTCTTTTATATACAAAAATAATTTGGGTAAAATTATTTCATTTACCCTATTTTAACACAATACTGTATCGGTTTATAACGTTTAAGAGTTTAGAAACCCCTATCGATGACATGGCGTCGCACATATCGACCAGAATCCATAAACACTCAACCGATAAGCCAACACAATATAAAAACAATTTTTATATTCACTAACAAGTACGTGCTCATATCTATTAATACACTCAAACTCATTCTAGAGCACTGCGGACTCTATTACTAATGAGTAATCCCCACCGGAGCTAAGGTTCTCGCTTAACCTTCAGCTCTGATACCAAGTGCAACGACTCAATTTTTCGACGCTCGAAAATCAACATTAATACGTCCACTTTATCAAATACCGGAAACCCGAACCGTTAGGGTTGAAGAAGAAGCAGGCAGAAGAAGAAATAGAACCAATATCAGAATCTCACGATTGCAGTGGAACAATATATAATAGATAACTGACTAATCTTTAACAATAAGAACCATATCTGTTTTATACATTACATCATCAGAGTACAAAACAATCAATAGCAAAATACTGGAGAGTTATATTAACTTGTCCCAACAAAACTGAATACGCAGCTAATACTGCACAGCGGAAAATACATCAAGTACATGTGATACGTCTCGCCATCCAGCTCGTCTCGTAAGCTCCACAGCATCCTTTCATGTATCTATAATACTCGGTCTGACTCAAGCATCATAATAAAACAATACTCGAGTCAGTCTGGAAAACCAGCGTGAGAAAACACACTCAATTGGATTATTAAAGTTTTCAAAATTCTTTTGAAATCAAAGGTATCTTATAAGACCACGCCACAAATAAACATGTCGGGCTTTTACCTTACGATAACCCAAACAGTTCTTATAAATTACTCTGATATTATAATAGTGTCTAAGTACAAATACTTATTCAAATAGCCGAAATTGTTACATTATTAACATCTAGCAATATTAGGTTCTACAATTAAAATCGTAAAGGTAGGTAGGGAGAATGGATTTCCATCAATGGTAGGACTACTGGGGTACCACCCGTCATAGTACGCTGTCTAGATCACCGTACCGAGGATCCACCCTGATCTCCTGCTACACTAGACCGGAGCTACCCCTCACTGGATTTCCCAAAAAAGATCACCCCGTGGTTGGGATCAGCAACTGCCCACACAGCCGAATAAAAAGGGACATCTAGGCAGGGATGACCTTACCCTAATTGGTTGCTAGCCACTTGGCCTTTGCCGTACCTTTCCTGTTTTAGCCATTCCCAGTTGATGAGGATCGAGGCTATGCGTTACCTTCTTAGCACACATACACTTAGAATGCTCATTGTCCCTCTGATGATGTTCTGATAGCATTCTTCCATACAAGTCCGTTCCAGGTCCATACGGAACCGAAGGCACTACTCCTACTACATCCATTTTGGAATCACCTTTGGGATTAGTAGCAATTAGCCCTTGCACTTCACTGCTCCATCTTCGACTCCAAGCTCTTGTCTTCCTCACGAAAATGTTCAACTGGATCGAAGTGATTTTTGAAAAATTAATCCCGATCCCGGTCTCTTCGATACGATCAGTGCATTAGCCAATGTTGATGGTCGGTTATTTAACTATCAAGTAACATCCACAACAACTATCAGGCCTTAATAATTTTTCAAATTATTTATTTCAAAATATCTTCACAAGATATTTTTCTACACTTCAATCCTTTAGAAATAGATTCCAAATCACATTTTTCTCTCATAGAAATAAATTCCCACGAAATTGTTTTATTTCCACTGAAAATCACCAAGTCTTAATACTTTAGATTTTTAAATAATTTTAAGTCACTTTATCCAAAAATATATATACTTTAAAACATTTAAAATAAAAACTACTAAAAACACTTTCTTTAAATACTAATCTTGAAATTTTATAATAATTCCCTATGTAAAACTTAAGCCAAAACTAAATTTAAAATAATAGTTATTCTATAAGGTATAAATATTAAATAATTATCCCTTAAATCATAATACTAGTTAAATCTTTAAAATAATTTACTATTATAATTAACTTTATAAATATTTACTTTTAACAAATTTAAAACCATTAAATAGTAATTTCTTTCTAAAACATTCTTTTAAAACCACTTTAAAACCTCTAACTTTTAATTGGAAATCTTTCTTTGAAAATATACTTGGCTTTCCAGGGAAATACACTTTCTTTTCCATACCTTTAAAAATAAACCACTATTTATTTTTAAAACAAATTACCCATTCCTTTATAAATTCCTACAGTGAATTTATACTTTAAAATATCCACTGATATCTTATTTCACTTTATAAACCTAGTTTATAAATTCCATAGTCTCATACTCCTTTTAAATCACAGTTTCAAACGCTTAATCAATTTTCAAATCGATTTCCCAAATTTACACAATTTTAAAATAAATTCCTTTACTTACTCAAATTTATTTCAAAACCCATTAATTTTAGATTTCACTCCTTTATTATGATTTAATTCTTATTTAATTTGAAAATACCAATTTCATATTTTTTTTCCCAAAATTCTTCTTTATCTCTCTCAACTATTTAAACCTTGAATTAAAAATAAATCCTTTATTTTTTTAAATAATATCACTTAAGCTTAATAATTCATTTATTCCCATTTATTCAAAAATTTCCTTCCGATACTCGGAATTTATTTATTAGAATTTAAAAATCAAGTTTTATCCTTTTCCAATTCATTCTTTAAATTTATCCAAATTCTCTATAATTAATTTACTTAAAAATTCTCTCTTTATTTCACTTTAAAAACCGAATCATTATATTTTTGATAACTCAACATACTCAAATATATTCAATCAAAACATAGCATCTAATATTTTCAATTCCCAATATAACTAATAATCTACCATAGATAATCAATGGTTCATATCATGAATTATGAAAACATATTCAATATTTTGAGGAATCTAGTTGGATCCCTCCAACCTGTTTCCACAGATGTCATCCGCTATTATGCGGGGCACATAGGGCCTCATCCGCTATATAATGCGGGAATTAATCACTCCAATACACACACACTACTATATATAATATCATCCAACAAATAATTATTTAATTCATCCTAGCACATCAATATTTTAAATTTATTCATTTAAATTAACTATGAAATCCAAATGAGTGAGAAGATCTCCCTTTGCTTTATTTTGCAATCCGCTTTAATCTCGACTGATTTCCCATTTTCGACCTTATATAAACATTTACACAGTTTATTCATATTCGAGATTATCTAACAATCAATTGCCATTTTAGATTTTTAATTAATGAATAATTTTAATTTAGCTAATAATTTCCCTCTTAAAAATCATTTAGTAACTAAAATAAATTGAATTAGTCAATTGAAAGGATTGATCACCAAAATACATATTTTAAAATAACTAGTAAATTAAAATATTTATATGTATATTCATTTACTTTGAGACTACGCATATACTTATAAAAGTAAATTTCAAAGATCTAACCTTTTTGAAATCTCTAAAACATCTTAAAATTTCTATATCTTTCCAAAATTATATATGTATATTCTTTGTTTTAAAATTAGACATGCATGCGGATATATATATTTATTAAATTAAAACAAAAACTATTTTATTAAATCAGAAATAAATAGAAAAATAAATTCAAACCTTACTGCGATTCGCGTACCCTTGTTGCCTTCGATGACACCCCACACCAAGCTAATTGCTGTCCAAACCTTCCCGAGCTCGAAGACGCCACGAGCATCGCCAACCTGCCTTCCCTTGCAAATGCCCATCGTCGCGACCTCGTCGCTGCCAGCCATCGTGCACGCGTTTCCAAGCCCTAGCAAAAATTGTGACTTGACTATTTCACCATGCTACCTCCGCCTCCTCGCGTGAGTGCATGCACTTCCTTCCAATGCCGACGACTCATGCGAGCCACCGCACTCCTTCCCCTTACTTCGAGCGCGACCCATGACATCCTTCCCTCCTCCTCATTCGCTCATTCACGAGCTCTCGAACGCTTGTCCTGATTTTAAATTGAGCAACGAATTTATTTTTTAAGTATGAATGAAATTTTAAGGAAGAGAGGCAAGGAGATTTGGGTTTAAATGATAAAGCAATTTATTCGATCTTTATCTGATGTTGAAGTTTTGAACGGTAATGGGATGTAATCCTGAACGATTTGAAAAGGGGATAGCATACGTGACTTTTTATTTTATTTTTAGTTTCGAAGCGGACGTCTGTAACTTGAATAAAAAGGCAAGGAGAAACGTTTCTCAGGATGGACAAGTGTTGGATTTGGTATGCAGTAAATTTGAAGGGAAAACATACATATTATATTTAAATTTCAATTTCAATTTAAATCGTCTTGAAAACTAAGCCCTACATTTCGATCTTCTAAAATCCCTATTCTGAACGCAATGGAAAAGGTTTCGAGTCTTAATTCGATCATATGGAGAAGATAGCTTTTTGGACCCAGTTATTATATTAAATTCGATATAGATTTCAGTGCGTTTATCTACCGTACGATCACACGACAACTCCAAACACTATGGAATTTGAAAACTCGATAATTATACACTATTACGGATCCAATGGAACTGGTTTCGTCGAAATCTGAGACTGTGCCCTGGAAGGCTATTTTTAAACATCAATTTAAACTATATATTTTCAAAACTGGACAAAACACTTCCAAATTCAATTTTTAAAGCTTTTATTATCTTCAGTACTATTAATATAAATTTTATAAGCCTTTGAAATATTTTTAACAGGCATAAAACTGAAGATTAAATATTTTACCCAACTTCAATAATTAAATTTAATAATTTAATTGCCAAATTCATAGTGATATTTAAAATTCAAGTTAAACTAACTTTTAAATATTTAAAATCAATTAAATATTCTAATTTTCAATATCCAGAAATTCTGGGTCGTCACATATTTAGAATGCCCCATTATCCCTTGGTGGCTTATTTGCGAAAATAGAAAATACATAGATAGAAATTCAAACAAAATAGCGCCCTAGCGAATCATTGTTCCAAGCATGGGGAATTTGGATTCCATAGACTGTTGTGAGCTTGAAAGTTCCATCTCTAAGTTTCTGACCAATGACGTAGGGTCCTTCTCAATTTGGGCCAAGTGCCCCCGTACTTGGTAGAATCATTTGTGGATGAATCTCCCACTTTAAAGGCGCAATTGCGAAATTTAGCATTGAAGTGTTGTACCACTCTCTTTTAATGAGAAGTAGTCCTTTGCTCACCTTTTTTCTACTTCTCGTTGATTTGATCAAGCAATTCGAGCAATAGTTGCTCGATCTCACTTTGGTTAAAGTGCCATCTCTGATGAGAAGGGACTTCCAATTCCACTGTAATCATTACTCCTGAACCATATGCCAAAATGAAGGGTGAGCGCCCGATCGCAAATTTATGAGTCATTCTGTAAGCCCATAGTGCAAGCGAAAGTTCAACAACCCAATTTTCTTTAGCTTTTGTCAGTCATTTGTTGATGGTGGACTTGATGAGTTTGTTCACTGCCTCCACTTGCCTGTTTGCTTGCGGGTATGCCATCGTGGAGAAGCTCTTCTAGATCTGGAAATGCTCGTAGAAATTCTTGAATTTAGAACTCTCGAACTGAGTTCCATTGTCTATGATGATTTTCCATGGTACTCCGAACCTGTAAATAATATTTCTAGAAATGAAGTTAATTACATTCTTAGTAGTGATGGTGGCCAGCGGTTCTGCTTCGGTCCATTTGGTGAAGTAATCAACTGCGACGATAGCATATTTAGCTCCACCTTTAGCTATTTCTAATGCGCCAATTAGATCAATTCCCCATATTGCAAATGGCTATGGGCTGACCATTTGCATTAGCTTTGTCGATGGGCTTTCCTAACTTTGGTAAATCTCTAGCACTGATCGCTACGTTTAGCGTAGTCTTTTGCATCGACTAATGGCTAGAAATATACATAATGGAGGACCTTCTTCGCTAGTGTCTGCCCATCAATGTGGCCTCCGTGGCTGCCTTCGTGGACTTCCCGGAGAATCCACTTGGCTTTCCTGCTGGTTACATATCTGAGTAGGGGGTGGAGAATACCCTCCTTTAGAGCACTCCACTTATAGTATGAATCATGGTGCCTTTCGAAGAAGCTTTTTCTGCTCATTCTGATCCCTGAGGAGTGTCCCATTGACCAGATAGTCTTTGATGAGTGTCAATCATGATTCCTCTTCCTCCATAGTTTCTAGAATCCAATCAACGTCCATTTGATCTATGTTAGGAGCCATCAGTGTGTCAACTATAACTAGCCCCATTGACCGTGCTTCTCTAAAACCATCTAGTTAGGCTAGGTAGTCTGCTTGGATATTATGTTCTCTCGGAATAAGACTTATGGTATAGTGTTCACTGCCGTTCACAATCCTCATGCCTTTGACAGATATGAGGCAAGGTTTGCCCCCTAAGCCCGATATTCCCCTATCATTTGGCCGACAACTAGCCGAGAGTGGCCGCAGATGTGCACAGCCCTTATTCCTAATTCCTTCACAATTTTAGTCCTACTATTAATGCCACGTCTCCGTCTTGTCGTTAGTAGTAGGGAACTCCAAACTTAGAGCATAGCGAATAGGCCGCCCTTTGGGGATTACGAGAACAACTCCTGTTCTTGAGCCTAAATCATTTAATGCACCATTGACAAATAGTTTCCATTGTGACACTACTTCTAGAGTGGCTTCTTTTCTATCTCATATTGTGAACTTGGTGATGAAATCCACCAATGCCTGCACGTTGATCACCCTTCGGGGGGTGATAAATGATGTCATACTGACTCAACTCAATGTTCCATTTAAGAAGTCATCCAATGTCTTTAGACGACACATCACCTACTTCAAAGAGTAATCCGTCAACAATTTTATTGGTGAGCATGGTAGTATAGGCGTAACTTGATGCGATCAACAGGCAACAGGCTAGCTTTTCCAACTTCAGGTAGTTCTTCTCGGCTCCAAAGAATCATTTGCTGATGTAGTAAACGGGATGTTGGATTCTAGCTTCCTCGCGTGCCAATGTTGTGCTCAGATCGTAAGTTAACACTACTAAGTAGATGAATAGGTCTTGCTCGTCCTCCATTTAGATAAAGCGGATAAGGTCTTTATATGACACAGTAATTTCTCAAAAGCAGTTTGGCAGTCCTGAGTCCATTAGAAAATTTTCTTGCCTTTCTTCAATGCATCGAAAAATGATATACACTTGTCTGTTGCTTTGAAAATAAATCGGCTCAATGCTACAACCTTTCTGTTTAGACTTTGCAATCCCTTTTGGTTATAGGGGCTGTGACGCTCCGTAGGGCGATAATTTGTTCAGGATTAGCCTCAATTCCCCTAACATTCACGATGAAACCTAGAAATTTCCCTGAAGCCACAATGAAAGAACATTTCAGTGGGTTAATCTTCATTCCACACTTTTAGAGAATCTCAAACATTTCCAAGGAATTGTCCAAGTGATTTTCTGACATACGTGACTTGACTAGCAGTCATCCACGTAGACTTCCATCGTTCGGCCAATCTGATACTTAAACATTATATTCACCAACCATTGGTAGGTTGTGTCGGTATTCTTCAGGCTGAATGGCATCACTCGGTAACAATACAATCCGAGATCGGTGTTGAAGCTGGCGTTCTCCTGATCGGGTTCATGCATCATAATTTGGTTTTATCCAAAGTAGACATCGATGAATGGGAGTAGTTCATAGCCTGCAGTTCCATCTACAAGCTGGTCAATTCTGGATAACGGTAAGCTACCCTTTGGATAGTCTTTGTTTAGGTCTAAGTAATCAATACAAGTTCGCCACTTCCCATTGGACTTCTTAACAAGAACTAGATTTGACACCTATTCAGGATAGTTTGCATCCCAGATGAAGCCATTAGCTAGCAACTTATCCACTTCTTCATTTAGCGCAACAGATTGCTTCAGACCCAAGCTGCGTCTATTTTGCCTCATTGGAGTGTACTTGGGATCGTTATTGAGTGCATGGCATGCTACCTCTGGTGATATCCCACACATATCGTAATTTCTCCAAGCGAACATATCCAGGTAAGCGCAAAGAAATTTAATCAATTCTTATTGCATTTTGATCCCAAGTTATGACTTTAATTTTAAGACTCGAGTTGGGTCATCCATATCAATAGGGACTAACACCATAATCTCTGTTGGTGCAGCCTCCCTTAAACTCTTCTTCCTAGGATCCAAAGCCTAGTCCAAATGAGTATGGTTTCCGAGCCAGGGATTGTTTTGTAATTGCTATGCTAATGGTTTGTGGATGTGGAGAGAGTTCCCCATATTCTTTCCCTTTTTGCTTTTGTTTCAATTCGCATAACTCAACGACAAAACATTCTCTAGTGATTCTTTGATCTTCCTTTATAACTCTAAATCCATTGTCCATCGAGAATTTCATGGTAAGGCACCATGGAGTTAAAGCGATCCAAAAATTAGCAAAGGCCGATGACCCAAGAAAGCATTGTAAGTTGACATTTCATCCACGATTATGAAGGTTAGGATAAGGATTACCTTTCATATTCCTTCTCCGAGCTCAACAGGCAGGTCAATCGTCTCGACTTGCTGTCTTGGTTCTCTCGTAAAGCTCAGGGTTCTAATTCAGCAAGCAGACACATTCTTTATTTTGATCTCCATTTGATCGAATGCATGTCGAAACAAAATGTTGATAGAACTTCCACTATCCACTAGGACTCAACGTTCAATGGTCGGCCCGATTCCTATGGTTACCACCATCGGGTCAAGAGTCAGTGCTTCCACTCGTTTACTATCTCGGTTTTGGAACACTATATCATTATTGAGTGTTCTTTGTTGCTCGGCTGGGGCACCATCCTCAATCGCAAAATAAGTTTCTTTCGGAGCGTACTTTAGTGAACTTGCATACCGCTCCATCTCCCCCTACTCTTCTGTGTTGGGTGAGGTCCCCAAGAAATAGGATCAATAACTAGTCTTAATTCTTTCCGTTTGGATCTTCTCTGCTAGGTTCAGGTTCATTCCTTTGATCCATTTGGATCTTCTCCACTAGTTCAGGTTCATTCCTATGATTACTTAGAACTTGAGGTCCAGCAGGCTGGTCAGAGTTTTGCAATTTCTTCACGTACTGTCGTAGCCTATTATTCCTAATCAGTTCCTCATTCGTATCTTTTAGATCATGGGGCTCGTTCATGTTATGCCCGTGGGTCTCTTAGAAGCGGCGGAACTTCCTTGATTGCTTCCTCCATTCAGATTATTCCTTCTTGGAAGGCTTGTTGTGTTTCTTAGTTCCCTGAGTTGTAACATAGATGTTCTACAGGCTATCATTCAAAGGCGTATGCTCCTCGGGTCTCAGGTCCCCGATCCTCTTTCATTCCCATCATTCCAACTAGTGTTCTAGTTTTTCCCTTTTTGATTTCCATCTTTCCCTGCATTTTCTATCGTAGCTCCAGAATAGGATCCATCTTGGGTTGACCACCACATTGCCATAAACTATTTCCTCTGGTTTCACACTGGCAATCTCGCCCTCCAATGCATTTGCCTCTTCCAATCTCAAAGATTGACTTGCCTTTCGGTTGTACTCCTTCAGATGGTTGGTTGTATTATCTTAATCCATCTTTCAAAGTATGTGTCTAAATGGATATCTTAGGATAAAGCCATGAATATCATACCTTCATTAAGATTGCTCGGTTTAGTAACCACAGTATTAAACCAGTTCATAAAGGTTTTTAATGATTCATTTGGTCCTTGGAGAAAGCCAGATAGAGACATCGCATCTTTTGGTTGTATAGTGTGAAGCTTGAACTGCTCCAAAAATTTCCTTGCTAACTCGTTAAATGTAGAAATGGATTTTGTTAGGAGCCTGGTAAACCATATAGAACCAACACCTTCCATGAAGATAGGAAAACATCTATAGTGGACTGCATTTGTTGCCCCAGCTCCGTCCATGTGCCAATTATACTTGTACAAGTGCTGTTTGGGACCAATCATCCCATTATAAGATGGCATAGTGGCCATTGTAAACTTTTGGGGGTATTCTTCTTATAAATTTTTTTCTGTAAAGGGAGTTTGGTTTGGTTCATAACCCCAATCGTCATCCTTTCTGCCCTTGCTTCCTTCAGTTAAGCGTTTAACCATGTTCGCAATGAATGCCTCACTAGTTCGGTAGTCCATAGGCTGACTTTCAGGGGCTATGCCAAGCATTTGACTTCTCAAATGCCTTTGGTTTTCCAACTGAAGTCTATTTTCTCCATTCTTTGGGAGAACCACTCCTGCATAATTCTGTTGGCGCGTGGTTGGCTTTATAGCGGCAGTTTGCAGTTCTTTCCCGCGCGTTTCCTGCCTATGTCAGCACTCAATTTTATTCCTTTAGCATCGAGTTGCATGTCATCTTCAGAATTGGAGAGAAGCATTGAAATATTTCCTTGTGAAGCCTTTGCTCCAAGGTTAGGCTTTGCGACAGGTTGTCCTTCGGTAGGAGGGGTACTTCCGTTACCTTCAATAACAATTCCAGTCGCTCCACCAACTTTCTCCTTTTGCTTTTTCTTTCCATCCCTTTTATTCAAGCCTGAGATGTAGGAATTTTCCTGTTTCATAGACTTTGAAGATTTCGGGCTAGTCCTTGGGGCAGGTGGTGGCTATAGCGCAAACAAGGCATCTATCTTGTCTGTAAGAGCCTTTTGACTATTAGCTATATTTTGGTTAAGTTGATCAACCATCTGGTTGAATTCTCCTTTCGTCACAACCTCATGATGATTAGAAAATTTTGGTGCTTGATTTCTAGTACTAACTCCTATTGGTAAGTTGTTGGTGTTGTTGACTTCAACCTGCTGGCGGTTTGGTCCATCATTACAAACTGTTCCACCGGTAGCTCTCCTAGAAGTTGTTTACTTTATTCTCGCCATTGATCTTCAATGGTAACTCTTCAAATTATTTTGAAAGTAGGATTTGTGGATCTAACTTCTGTACTTATCCGATCCAAAATGGAGAGCTAGATCTAAGCCTGGATTCACTGGTTCTTAGTGAAAGCACTAAAATGTTGACCTAAAAAATGGATCAACACCCTAGAATGTGATATGAAAGCACCAGCCCTATTAGAACCTAGCCAATATAATAGAAAAGCAATGGAGAAGTAAATAAATACATAATTTTATAGTGGTTTGGTTGTTAACTAACCTACATCCACTTTATAGCTTTAACTATTGATTATATATTATTACAAGGTGTTTGAAATTGACGAAGTCATAAGTACAGGTGTTAGACCAATTCTAAGTCCTAAAATTACATATAGGGATTGCCTTGGTGACTATTGGGTAGAAAGAGAGCTGAAGAATAGATGGAGATTTTGCATAGTGTTAGTATAATCTAGATCTTTTATTAGTTGCTCTATGGATTGTATTTATAGTGTTAATAATCACATTAGGCCAAACGAAGAGTTGGAGTCGGGTCTAGAAGTCGGGTTAAGAAGAGTGTGAGAAACCACGACCTCATCTAGACTAACCAAAGAAGAGTGTACCGACTTCTCATGTCGTTGCCGAACTCAATAGTTAATTCCAAAGAGGTCGAACTATTTTGCACTTGTTTTCTACTTGATTTTGAGTTGTTTATGTAGTTTGTTGGATATTTTGTTGATAGCAGTGATGGTTCCTTCATCACTTGGTTTATTCTGCAAAGTCTGCTGGAGAAATGTGGAAGCATGAGATGTCTCCATCAACCTCTAGAAGTCAGTGCCGACTTCTCATTTTTTGTTCAATGGTGATGAAACTTCTCTGAGTTGTTCTACTTTCCTATTTAGGAGTACTTCCAAGGTTTCAAGTCATTTTGTTTTAGCCTTAATATTATAACTCCAATTAATTTCTACGTGGTTAAAAACCTAGTTAACATGAATAGTCTTTCACTTCCAATGCTTCAACTCAGACCCAACTTTAGTCATCTGATGGATGTCATGCCATGATTTAACTATAATCAAATAGGAGTGTTCACATTGAAGTTTAATAGTATTTTTAAGTTGAGAAACTATATAATATTGTCACTTTGAGATTCCTTTTTTATCTTATTAATTTTAACTAATAAAAAACACTTGAGTGAATCTTTTATAGTACCCAATAAAAATTAATATGCAACCCGTTGGTTCCCCCAGCATCCATTGGTAATACACTGCCCAACATTTGAGAAGCACTATGTTCTCTAGCCTCGATGGATGTGTCGATGTCCTACCTTAAAACATTTTGACTAGTAATATTTAAAACAATATGTTATTTTTTATGTGATACATTTCTTAAGATTACATCACATTGTAATTACTATCACAACATATTATTTAAGGGTTTTCTATTTAATATACTTAAATTAAATAATTAATTAGCATAACATAGTAGGCCAAGTATATAATAGAAAGAAAAACCTTGTTTATTCAAACGAGATTTTATTATAGAGATAATAATTCACAGTAAATTACAGAATTCTGCCTTTGACATCCCAATGCTAATTCCCTACAAGTACAAAAATATATAAATAAAACTTCCAAGTCAAAAAATAAGCTATCGGTTTTGTTTTGTTTTTACTAAATACAATAAAAGAATTACCCTTTTAGTAAATAAAATCTTTAAACTTTGATACACGATGACTAAATACGTTTGATGAGAGAAAAAGGCTTTTATGGCAATGTTTATTATCACGATTCATATGAAAATATCAAATGAAAAATACAAGGCAAACAGATGGAGAGCATAATGGTTTGATTGATGTACACATACTAAAGAATACATTTCTCAAATACTTAAGCTACATTTTACAGTAGTCTAATACTTCTCAATAGGATTAGACTAGTATCGGATAAAGCACACTAATGCATAAACCACATCCAGTCTGGTAGCATAGCATACACAATGGAACTTATTACAGGGCATACAGTATCCCCTCCATATACTCTTTCTCCTCATCAGTACGAGGAGTGTCCTTCTACAAGACGATGATTCCAGATTGCATCAAAATATTTTTGTGCTTGGAATTCTTCATATTAAACCTTTTTTGTATACTATCTTATATGTGGATTGGGACAATCCCAATAATATTTTAATCTATCTCATAGATATTAACACCAATTATATAGACTTCTTCTTCCAAATCATTCATGGAGAAGTTCTTAGATAACCACACTTTCACTTATTGCAATAACGCAACGGCGTTGCCAGTCCTAACAAATTATCGACATATAAAACTAATAACACTATAGCACATCCTTTTTCTTTCCTTTATACACGCTACCTCTGTGTTTTTATAAAAACCAAAATATTTGATTAACCAAAACACTTATTCTAACTTCTTGGAGCTTGTTTAAGACTATAAATTGATCTTAACAATTTATAGGCCTTGCCCTTGCTACCACCAACCTTAAAACCCTCGTGCTACAATAAGTAAATGTTCTCTTCTAAGTCACTATTTAGAAATGACATTTTCATTCCCATTTTTCATATTTCGTTGTTATAGAACATGGAGATGGCTAACATTATCCAAATAGACTTAAGCATGGCTACATGTGAAAACATTTCATCATAATCTACACCTTGAATTTGACGAAACTCTTTCTCAACTACTCTTGCTTGTAGGTCTTCATTTCTCCATTAGCATTCATTTTTTTCTTACAAATCCATTTGTAGCTGATGGGTTTTATCCCTTTAGGTACGTCAGCCAAAGTCCATACAATGTTGCCATATGTGGAATCTGTTTTGGATTTCATAGCTTCAAGACAAAGTGCAGAATCCTTACTCCGTTGTCCCTATTAGAGTAGGAGATGAGTATCATCTTCTAAGATGCAATCTTCTTTCTCATCATCCATGAGAATACCACTGTATTTACTTAGTTCAAGAGATTCCTATTTAGATCTTCTAATAAGTTGCATTATTTCATATGCTAGTGAATTTGATTCTTCTACTAGCTTTGCCTCTTGATCAGTTTCTCAGATCACATCCAATTTTGGAACTTTACTGTTAATTTCTTTTAAATGGAAATTCCTTTTCTAAAAATTGAATATGTTTTAACCTTTTATTCCTTGGTGTTGTAAGAAATATATCCCATAGAGTTCTTTGGAAATCCTATAAGTATACACAAGGCCAATCTTGCCTTACGTTTATTGAGACCGACGTTCTTAAGGTAGGCTGGACAACCCCACGCCTTCAAATACTTAAGGTGGGGTTAATTCCCATGGGATATCTCATATGGTGTCTTAGGCATAGATTTTATGGATATTGAATTCAACATATACGCTGTGGTATCTAGCGCATATCTCTACTAGGATTGAGGTAGCTTAACCGTACCACATTAGAACAAACCATATATGATAGAGTTCGATTTGTTTTTTCAAAAACACCATTTGTTGTGGATTATAATGTGGAATAACCAGAGAGATAATAGCATTATCTTTTATGTACTCGTGGAATTATTGTCCAAAATACTAAACTCCTTGATTAGATTGAAGTAGTTTGATCTTATTGTTCATTTGATTTTCAACCTCATTCTTATATTCTTTAAATGCATCATAGGCATATGATTTATTCTTCATAAGATATACGTACCTTGTTTTGAGAAATCATCAGTAAAAGTATCGACATAAGAAGAATTATCTTTGATAACTATAGGGATTAGGCCACATACACCAGTATGTATGATATCCAAGAGTTCGTTGACTCTTTTATTGTCCAACTAAGAGGTGCTTGGTCGTTTTTCCTTTAAGACATAACTCATATGTATTAAATGATTCAAAATCAAGCGCCTTTTTTCACTAATATGACAAAGTCTATAATGCCTTAGATAATTACTATTAATGTCAATATTAAAAGAATTATTATAGCATATATATAATTAGAATTAAGTACATAAATTCGATTATTTAAAATACCATTGTTGATTTTATTTCCATCGAACATAATGTTTATAACATTATCAACATAGTGAAAAACATATCCAGTCTCAAACAATTAAACATAGAAAATATCCATAAATAAATTTTTCTCATATTAGAAATTATTCAAAACTAAATCTAATCAATTCGGAAAGCTAAGTGACAATCTCCAACCGCAATTGCATCTACTAGATATCCATTAGTAACTCGAAACCTCGTTTCACCTTTTACCAAATGTTGCGTGTTTCTAATTTCCTATGAAGAACTATAGATATCAGTTCTAGATCCAGTATCTAAAACCCAATACAATTTATTAACTGCAAAAACATTTTGAACCATAAATAACTAGTAGGAGTTGTAGAACCTTTCTCTTTCTTCTCTTTGACAAGTTTTAGGTAGTCTACACAACGTCATCCCTAGTTCCCCTTCTTGTGGTAACGGTGACACTTACCCTTGTTATTAGGAGCACTCTTCAATTTTTACTCTTCTTGTTAACACTCTTCCTCTTCTTTGAACCATTCAAAGTTTATAGCTTCCCCTTTATAGCATGCATCGTACCTTGATCTTGAATAAAGACTCGGATGATCTCAAAATATTGAGCAGTTTCGCAAGGCTTAACATTCATTTGGTTCATATTGCAATTCAATATGAATGGTCGAAAATGTGGAGTAACAGACCCCAGGATCAAGTCCATTTGCAGTTCATTGTTTATCATGATGTTCAACTGTGAAACCTATCAATATAGCCTTTTATTAGTAAGACATGTTCGTCCACATACATGCATGCCCTTCATCATCTTTGTATTGAAAAATTTCTAAATAATCGCATACCTTGCTGTAAAAGATTGCTTCCCAGACAATGCTTTGAGGCTATCAAAGGTTTGATGGACGGTCATGTTTTCGTGCTGCCTTGCAGTGGTTTATGTAATGTAGACATAACATAAATTTAGGCGATTTCGAGGTCCGTGACCCATTTGTTATAAGCAATTATAAATTCAATATCTGCATCTCCGATGATTTTTTCTTCAGGAGGTTCACGTATTAATGACCATAAGCATTCATAGGTTAGTGCCATTTTAGATTGCCTCAGCAAATCTATGTAGTTAGGTCCACTGAGCTTGTCATTTTTTTTAAATAACTTTAGTGTGGATATTTTACAACAAATTTAATTTAAGTTGATTAGGACATTAGTGCATTGCAAATGTTCTTTTATCATTTGTAAGGTTATACATTAATTTCATTTTAATACTAAGCACCCGCTATATTTTTGTATTTCTCAAAACCATAAGAGAAATATAGAAGTCTTTCGACTTTTCTAGTTAGTGTTAGGACTCGCTTGTCTTGGTATTCTGACCTTGAGGAATATCAACAAATCATAAGCGCATGAGTGATGGATGAAACTTTATCGGTTGTACCATATAAAACTCCTAACCCATGACCATTTTTCTAATCTCATTTCGACCTTGAGGAATATCAACAAAACAAAAGAGATTATTCACTCGTACCTACCATTTCGTGACGACCTAAGTATACATGCACGTACCTTGAGGAATATCAATAATACATGTATATATCTTACCTCATCTATTCAATATATTAATAATACTATGCATAACATCTCTTGCTTGAGGAATATCTACAATTGAAGAGTGTGCAATAATATATAAATGATATAGGATAATTTTTACCTTAGAGATTCGTAATCTTTAATATATATTTATTTAAGTGATATAGACTAGTGGAATAATGTATTTCTTATGAAATATCCTTATGATTCAAGTACTAGACACATCTAAAATCATAAAGTATGTACTATACATATATATTAATTCCATAAATCTAATTTAGGTTTCTTAAGTTCCATTCTATCAAATTAAATCATGTTTAATTTAATTCTTATTTAATTTTATTACTTAAATCGTATTTTTTAATTTGTTTAACTAACACTTTAATTAATTAATTTGTTTATTTTAAATATTTTAAAATTAGAATTGAATTTATTCATATACTATTACATTTATACTAATATACATATATCACTACATATATGAATTATTTATTAATTAACATTTATTTAATTTTGATTGATTAAGACAATTTTAATTAAATATAATTATTTTGAAAAGTTATTATTATTCACCATAAACATTTTAATGTGTGTGTGTGTGTGTTTTAATTTAATGAATTAACTTTTAGTTAATTATAAATTAATTAATCCAATTAATTGTAATAAAAGTTCAAAAAAAATTAATAAATTTCAAAATAGTTTTGAACAATATTTTATAATATTTATGAAATTTCTTTCAAATTTAAAATTTAAAATTTAACTTTTAAACATGAAATATTATTTAAATTCTCAACAATAAATTTTGAAAATTATCCTAAGTCGCAAAATCAATTTCAAGCCTTTATATTGGGATAACATTTGAGCATATTTCATCATTTGTGCCAGGCCAATAGCCAGGTATGGATTATCTATACCAAACCTTAGTAACTACCTTTCTAGACACCCTACTAAATGAGTAGGTTTTAGTAAGTTAGCCCTAATAATGTCAATTTAGACAATATAGGTTATTGGGCTCTAATACTATTAAAGGAACCACGCTTGGTCGCAACAGGTTAAATGGTTGAATTTAAATTTATTTTTATCATTTTGGATCTTTTTCAGCCTAGGCTAATTAATTTTAGATCCAATCTAAAATACTTTAAACAAAATCTTTATTTTATTTTATTATAAATAAGAGATTTATTTAATTTATATGAGTTTTAATTTATCATTGTGTCAAATACAATTATATGTGTTAGTGCACATGCAACTTATAAAAATGTACATGGAAAATGTGATCATATACATATGCTAAGATTCACACCACAACAGACACATTTGTTCCTTTGTATAGCCTTGTTGCACATAGTTCGATTTGAAAATTATAAATACACACAAACATACAGACACACACACACATATATATATAATTTTAAATATTTATTTAAATAGATTTGATTATTTAAAATATTTTGAAATAATATATTAAAATATCTTGCATTAATTTAAAATTCTAATTTAGATCAAGATTGTATTAAATATCTATTTTTACATTTTAAATTCACATTACAAATTATATATATAGTCTTCAAAATAATATTTTTGTTAAAAATATAGATATGCACATGTTTTATATTTTAATTTAAAAAAATATTTATAAAATATTAGCTAAAATATATTCGTACGTATTAAAAATTAATTTTTTCTACTTTCAACCAAAATGGTTTTAAGTAATTCTTTATTAATATTAAATTGTTATAGATTTGATATAAAGTTTATTTTATATATACATTAGTTTAATAAAGGTATATATAAATAATTATTATATGAGTTTTTAAATGAAAATTACGTATGTTCAAAAATAAGTTTTGAGTAATTTTATGTATCAATATACTATAATATTATTTAAATATACCACATTATAAAATTATTAACACTATTTTAAAGTTAATATTAAAATTTGAAAATTGTAGTTAAATACACACACATTAGCTAAAAGTAAATGTGATTTATTAATGATGTTTTCATGTGATTTTCTCACTTAACTTGAATATATATGAACGGGATATTTTCTATTGACTAGAAGACACACAATATTGTAATGAAAACCGCATGGAGTACAATGTAATACATAGGAAAGTGGGTGTAATGCACAAAGGAAACAAATAATTTCTATTTATTCAATCAAATTAAACCAAGAAGTTGAGAGATTCTAAATCGAAAGTGCAAAATGAGTAATAAAAGAGGAAACTACTATGATTGAGGAATGATTTAGGAGAATAAATCCACTCTCCAATTTCATCAAATAACAAAAGATAATTTCTGCAATCCCTTTTTTAGTAAATGGAAATGATTTCTACATTTACTCTAAGTATGAAATATCAATCCTAAATAGAGAAGTATAAATCATCAAATTTAAACGTACAAATCAATCGACCTATTAATTATTGAGGGAATAATAATATATTTGATACAGAACCTATCTAAGCATGACCTATTAAGGTGTAAATCAAATATAGATCATAAAATTTAACTCTATGCCAAATATTATTAATAATGCCATGGTGCATATACACACATACACACACACACACACACACACATATATATATATATATAATTCTCTATTTAGTTTATTATTGCTTTAAGCATAGCCTGTTTGGGATAAACTAACATATGCTATCAAAAATACATGTATAAACATGAATAGAAAAATATTTAAAAACAGTAAGATCCATAATAAGAGAATTGTGAAAGCATCTTTTTTATTTCCATTCAACTAGAGAGCTTCATTACCCCCTAACTTGAAGGGGATTAGCTCATAATGAAATAAGAACAAAAAGAAATATAAAAAGGGAAAGAAGCCACTGAAGAAAAAGAAGAAGAATAAAAGAGACTAACTTTACTTTCTAACTCCAAACAGAATATTACAATTAAACGGTTTAATAAATTCCCTGAATAGATACAATAAGGGTGCATGAGTATTTATAGGGTGGTTTGCCTTAAGCCCTAAGTAATAAAAATATTTCTTTCCTAAAATACAAATAGGCCTTTAGCCTTTTCTTTATGAGATGTAGCTTGTAATTGTAAATAGGAGTCTTCTATGGCTTTAGACTTATTTGATAGGAGGAATTTCACTTTGAGCTTTGTACACTTTTTGCCTTTGAAATCTCTTCCTTTTGCATCAAAAATCCTAGGCTTCAAATCATTCTTCTTTGCACCGATTTCTTGTTCAAATCTTCAAATGATTGCATGCAACAATTAAGCTATCAACTTTTCAACTAAATATCTGCAAAAATAAATAAATACTTATAAAAAATATGCAGATTATTTTCCTAACAATAAAATATGCACGAAAACTACTTTTTGTTCAAAATGAACGATGATTGAAAAAAATTTCATGAATTTGTGAAAACATGTAAAAATTCCCTTCACGTAAATTTTTTTGCATGACTTTGATAAAATGTGAGCATAAAAATGTACACTTATGCGTGTACATCAATATACATACAATTGGACAAACACGGGCTATATACAAGTTCGTTTTTATAATAGCAATCTAAACATTATATACATGATGATAAATGAATGCAATAATAATTTATTATTGAAAATGAAATATTACCAAATCAAGAGCCTATGACTAGCACCTTGAATGAAGAACCAACTCCTTAGATCTGACTAAACCACCTCTGGAAACTATCACAAACTAGAGATGAGCAGCAAAGCATAAATAATTTATTTTATTTTGAATTTTTTTTGGAAATGCAGAGCAAATATTGACTTGTTGCATACAACCAAGGCATGGTAGAAGAGAAGCAAAATGAATGAAGATGGAGAGTTTAAATAGGAACTTATATAGAGTAACTTTGGAGATCTAATTTACTCTTTCTTATATACCAATTCAAACATATAAATTTAGATCTTAAAATTTTGGAGGAGCCTGCTCCCTTGTCAGATGCTGAAAGGGCTCATCTTGCTATAGCTATAGTCTAAGCTTGACAGAATCATGAGGCAAGAGGAAATTGCTTGGAAGCAAAGATGTAGAGACTAGTGGCTTAAAGAAGGATACCTTAACATGGTCGATTTCCACTGTCTGGCTAATGGTAGGCGTAGATCTAACTTTATTTCCATTGTTTATGTCGGTGGTACGAAAATCTTTGATTAGTCCTCCAATTCTTAATGCCATCACTTCCAATTTAAATCAATTTTGCAACGCCCTGATTTTGGTCTTAACATTGTTGACTGGGAGCTTTATCCCTTGATCTTTGCCCTCTACTTCCCTTAGATAGCGATTTCAACATTGATGAGATATGGGCTGCTCTGTCGAAGATGGCAGGAGACAAGGTTCCCTGCTTCGATGGGTTTCCTCCTTTTTTCAAAAGGTATTGGGGCTTTCTTAAGTTTAATATTATGTCTGTGTTTGATGAATTTAGATAAAATCCGAGCTGGTTTCTTGAATTAACTATGCCAATATCATTCTTATTCTTAAATTTGAGGGTGTCTCCACTACATTGGATTATCGTCCTATTAGCATTGAAAATACCATTCTAAAGCTTATCGCTAAGGTCATGTACAATAAATTAAAGCCTATCATGGATTCGCTAATTAGTTACAGATAGTCTGCTTTCACTTCCGTTAGGTCTTTGTTAGATAATGTGTCCTCCATTTAGGAAGCAGTTAATTACCGCTCTTCGAATAGAGTTAGTTGTGTTATCATTAAGCTTGATTTTGCCTAGGCCTTCGACACCATTAGCTAGTCCTTCCTCTTGGACATTCTAAAGCATAGGGGTTTTCCTCCCAGGTTTATTACATGGATCAAACAAATTTTGTGTCCCTCCTCTTTAACAATTTGCATTAATGGCAAAAAAGGAAATCTTTTCTAGCCATTAAAGGGGCTTAAGCATGGATACCCCTTATCTCCTTTCCTACTTAATCTAGCAATAGACTCCTTCACCCGAATGATAGATCTATCTTATTCCTCGGGGTTACTTGACTGCCTTGGGAAATATATAATTCCCTCTAGCCTTAACTCTTTCCAGTTTGCAGATGACACCATCTTACTTTATATTCCTTCAACTCGTTCCATTGCTACCTTAAGCTCATGTTGTACTGTCTTGAGCTTATGTCTGGCCTAAAATCTTTTTTCCAAGAGTAAACTGTTACCTCAACTGGCCCTGACCCTAAAGTTGCTTCCTCCATTGCTCATACTTTAAACTGCTTGATTGGTCATTTCCTCCTACCTTATCTTGGCCTCACCATCGGCCTGGAAGGCTGAAACATGTGGACTGGTTTATATTGCTAGATAAATTCGGTCATAGGCTTGAAGGTTAGAAGGGCTCCTTTATGCTTAAGGCAGGGAGACTCACCTTGGTTAACTCTGTCCTTTCCTCCCTGCCTAGTTCCTGGTTCTCTTTCTATAAGGCTCCAAATTGGCTGATTAAGGGAATTGACTCCATAAGGAGAGCTTTTCTTTAGAAAGGCTCAAATCGATTCTCGCCTATTAATTAGTCGGTTGCTGAGGAGAAAGTATGCAGACCAAAGCATGAATGAAGACTGAGGGGTATTAATTTGTATCGTTTAACAAATCCTTGTTGGGTAAATAGGTTGGGAGCTGACCCAAGGATGCTCCAAGCAATGGGCAGTATGGATTACTAACTTGTACTATACTGGTAACTTCTCATTATCTGACTTAAAATTTCACCCTCCTGCTTCTTTACCAATTTCTAAAAGACAATACTTCTCTACTATAAATAGCTTCATATTAGCACTAGAATCATAATTAGAAATGGTAAAAGGATCTTCTTTTGGAACGATCCATGGCTGAATGGACTCGCTTTCCGCTCCTTGTTCCCAAATATTTACGCTCTTGCCAATATTTTTTATGCCTTTCAATATGGTTGTTACAATATTGATTTTGTCTCGGTGATCTCTGGTGAAAATTTTAAAGAATTATGATCACTTTTGCTGTCAACTTCTTTTGTCTGATTGTCTAGTGATAAGGATGTTATCAATGCTACAATTTCTCTAGTATGTATCTAAACTATAAATCTCTCTGGACCTTAAAATTCCTCCTAAGTTTAAGGTGCGTATGTGGCTTCGATTGATATGCTTGCTAAGAAGTCTTTAAGTTCGCTTGTTGTCTGCTTCCTGTGTTCAAATTGTATTGGTTCAACTGCTCACATTTTTTTCAACTGTGATTTTAGCTTCCAAGTTTGGGCTTTATACTTATCTAACCTTTGTGTTGTAGAGGATATTTTTGAGCATGAGCTTTCTCAAATTTAGGCCTCCCACTCGCCTAGTTCATATGAGGCTCTCTCGGCCTTAACACTTTGCTAGGCAATTTGGCTAGAGCGAAATGATAGATTTATTAATGGAAAGGTGATGGCTTATGTCTCTTTGGCTAACAGGGTTCTTCGTTATTTTTTTTCTTGGACAGGGGCTCAGCTCAGAGCACCATAACTACTTATCCATGAAGCGCTTCTTTGGAATCTACAGAAAGCAACACCAGTGTCAACAATGCTCGTCTCTGATTTCCTTTGTTAGGCTTGGCAATGTGACTACTGTAGTACTATACATTAATATTTATATGTACATGGATGTATTGTATGCTTGATGCTTTTTAGCAACTATTGAGCTTGTATATCTATTATGACTACCGACTAGGTCTGTAAATCGGTTGTGCTGCATATTTCTTATTTTATGATATGCATACGGCTATATGACCCTGGGTTGTATATTCTTTTTGTTAAAAAATATATATATATTTGAGAATTTAAAAATATTTCTCCTTATGTCCGTCCATAGCAAGGCATGATGGGCCCATAAAAATTTCCAAACCCACTTAGTATTTAATTATTTTAAATCAAATTTAAATATTTACAGATATCAAATATCGATAAGTACATATATAACTTTTATATACTCACTTTATTAAATACTAATTGCATTCAAATAAATCAAATAAATTTTTATAAATATTAATTAATATATAATAATTATAACTTAATTAAATAGGGTGGTATTTTGAAGTATTCAACATTGTGATTGTTCAACTCAAATGTGTAACTTCAATGAGCGGTTCATCTCGAACAATTTGAGTATTAACGTTCACACATCACCTTAGCTAGTGTTGTGAAAATTTGGTCGAATTTATTGTTTACGCATTTTTCAAAAGAATCCAATTTCACTATTTTAAGTGATACTTGGCTGTAACGGTTATTTACACACATTCACTTTGTCAAAACTATGTCACTTTAGGACTTATGGAATTTGAGTTTGGTTGAAATTCCAATACCGTCCATATTCAAGTTGGTTAGTCCAAACACAAACCCTTGGTTCAATAATAACAATTATTATTGATCGAACTGCTTCGGCCAAAGACTTTGACTTTAAGTTGCTACAATTGACCGTGATACTAACCTCATATAATCGAGGAGACAAATTCTCTATCGACTAGTGTTTACTTCCAATGCTTTAACTTAGACCCAACTATAGTCATTTGATAGATGTCATGCCACGATTTAACTATAATCAAAATAAAGTGTCTATATTGAAGTTCAATAGTATTCTCAAGTCGAGAGAACTATGTAATATTGTCAATTCGAGGTTCTCTGTTTGACCTTATTTATATTAACTAACAAAAAACTATTGACTGAGTCATCTTATATTTATCCAATAACAATTAGTACATAACCTTTAATGACCTTAGCATGCATGAGTAATACACTGTCCAATATTTGGAAAGCTTACGTTTTCTAGCCTTAATGGATCTATTGATATCCAACCTCAAAACATCTTGACTAAGAATTTTTAAAATAATAAGTTATTTTTAATGTGATAAATTTATCATGATTACATCACATTCAACTTTTTATCACATAAACTAATTTTTAAGGAATTTCTATTTAATATACTTAAATTAAATAATTAGTTAACATAACATAGTATGCCAAGTATATAATAGAAAGAAAAATACCATTTATTTCGAACGAGATTTCATTACAGAGTTAATAATTTATAATACATTACAGATTTGCACCTAATGAATACCCCTAGCTCTATCAATTTCAAATTGTAACTAATTACTCAGGATTGTAACTATTTGCAACTACCATCACATAAAATTTTATTTTACGATTTTCTTATTAATATACTTTAAACTAATTAATCATTTGTACCACAACATAACAAATTACATAATAGAAAACAAACCCCTTTATTATGAACAAGATTAATTACATGGTTAGATAATCAACAATAAATTACATAATTCTCCCTAAGGTATACCACTAACTCTTGCAATCTCCCACTTGCACTTGGCGCCAATTAAAGACTCTCAATCCCATTCCTTCTACTAGTTTATTCAGAATTGATCAAGCTAGTTCCTTTATGGACGAATTTACTACGTTGTCCTTATTATTTACTCTATTAATCACTTCCTCTCCGTCCCTGATAGAATGTCTTATCAAGTGGAACTTCCAGAGTATGTGTCTTGATTTTATATGAGCTCTTGGTTATTTTTCTTATGCGTTGGGGTATTGTTATCACGAAACAACGATATGGGATTCTCAATGTTTGAAATCATGTCTTGCTTGGTCATAAGTTTGTGCATATGATAGTTTCATTTAGGGAAATGTACTTAGCCTCTATTTTTGAATCAACTATTATCTCTTACATGGAACTTTTTCAATTTACCACTCCATTATTTGACGTAAACACATAACTTGATTATCAATATCGGTTTGGAAGCCAAGAGTCTATATTCCCCCATCGTTAGGAGAGCTTCATTCCCACATATTAGGAATAAGTCTTTAGTATTTTGTAAATGAGAGAGTTATGAGTATGCCTTTGGGAAAATTATATAATTGGTTACATATATATAACTCTGTAACCAATCTTATTATAATAAAAATATTTATTTTCTATTATGTACTTTTTTATATTATAATATAATTAATTAAGTAACTAATTTAAGTATATTGGTTAGAAGATCCTTAAATGATATGTTATGTGATAATAATTACAAGGAGTTGTAATCGTGAGAAAATTATCACAGTATAAATAACTTAATATTTTAAATATTCCTACTCAAGATGTTTCAAGAAAGGATATTGATGCATCAATTGAGATCAAAATATGTAATACTCTCTAAATTCTGGATAATATATTACTCATGGCTGTTGGGGACACCAAGGGGTTATGAACTGATAGTTATTGTTAACTATGAAATGACTCACCTGAGTGTTTTAGTTGGTGAATAACAACTAGGTCAAGCAATAAATCTCCGGGTGACGATATTACACAATTATCTCAACTTAAGAATACTATGTAGCTTCAGTATTGATGCTCCATTTGGTTATAGGTAATTTATGGCTTATGGATCATTGAAGAATTATAGTTGGGTTTGATTTGAAAAAATGGAAGTGAAACACTATTCAATAGAACATTCTTCTTGTTAGTTATATAAGGTTAGTACTATAGTTATTTATAGTTGTTGGCGTCAAAATTGACCACCAATACCTAATTCTATGAAAGCACTAATATCCAATCCAGTCACAGAAGTATGAAGAGAAATAAATGAAGAACGAAAATAAAATAATCAAATAGCAAGTAAATAGGGACACGGATTTATATTGGTTTGGCTAACTCCAACGTACATCTACACCAAAGATTTTCCTTTTATTTAGCTTATACTGATGATTACAAATCCATGAAATTTAAGAATAAATATGGCAGAGCATAGCCTAGGTAGAAGATGAAGAAAAGCAGAATCCAGATCCCTTTTCTGGAGCCATGCCTACTATATTTATATGGGAAGACGTGCATGGATTGGGCCAAAACTTTGGCAGAAGGTTTAAGAGACCAAGACAAGGCCATCCAGAAATTTCCAGACCCACTAGGGCCCATAATAGGGATCAGTACTGATCCCTATTCTTGTACCCAAATGGGGTGCCATACCTTAGGGGATTCTCTATGTTGTTTTGTGCCTATCCTCCAAGTTTTGTGTCATTTAGATCAACAAAGCTTGAGTTTTTAATTGTTGAATGCGAGAATAACCTTGGTTTTCTGACATATGTTGAACCCTCTATATATGCCGATCCCTTCTTTTCCCAATAAGCTAAACCCAACCATGCCATTCAACTAAAGCCTACCGATCCCATGATGTTGTCGCTTTCCAATTCATCCTATATCGATCCCTTGTTGTGAGTCGGAGTACGCCGATCCATCTGATATGTCAATGTCTCTAGTGACCATCCATGCCAACGACTTCCTTCACCTATGTCAATCCCTCTGTTTGCTAGGCTATTGGAAAATATCGATCCCTCTGGTGACCATCACCGACCCCTTTCATCGCCTATGCCGATCCCACCATCCAATTGACCATGCGGATCCTCCCTTTATGGAGTTTGTCAATCCATCCTCCATGAAGCGCGCCAATCCCTCCTACTCCATGAAGGTATGCCGATCTCTCCTTTATGTATTATGCCAATACAGATCCTTCTACATTGAAACGTGTCGATCCATCCAAGCTTCCCAAACCAATAAAACATGTTGATCCAAGCTATGTTCCATATTTCTATTATCCTGCATTGTCTATCTACCAATTCCATCCACCGCTGGCTTCGTATAACCATTTGTACTTTACCTTCGGGTCCTGGAACTGTCACTCTGCACTCATCGACCTTGATACTTATGAAATCTGTTGGATTATATCCGCCTGTGTACTACCTTGCCAAAAGGCGGGTTAACACTTTCCCCCTAAAACATGCCTTGCGATAGGAAGGCGTGTTTTGAAATGCCATATATCCAAAATTTGAAGTTTATAATCCATTGATTGCCATATTATCCAATCCAAAATCCAATCCGTTGTCAATCCCATTCCTTGATTTCTTCGGGCCATTAGCGAAATCCATAACTATTCTGAGTCGATATCCAATTCTGAATCCATTCCAAATTTATTAACCAAATCCATAATCTCTTCAAATTATTTTATCCAAATATGGGACCGCACTGGGTCCATATCCAAATCCATTGACCTCTTCGGGTCGCTTTATCCAAATCCAGATGCGCTCAAGGTCCGTATCCAAATCCATAGACCTCTCCAATTCATTAGTCTAATCTAAATCCTTGATCTCATCGGATCCTTGCTGAGCACAATCGATACTCGACGATTTGAGTAGGCCGATCCTATCACTCTCCGATGGAGTAGCCTACCCCTTGATAGGCATTGTCCATATCGAGCGACCTTGAACTCTTTGGATCCTTACCAAGCACTATCTATACTTGACGACCTATCAGGTTTTATTCTCCAGCCTTGACTATCCGGTCGAGGGCTTAATCCATGGGTTTCCTTCTCCAGCCTCGATCCCCAATCGAGGACTTAAACTATGGGGTATCTTTCTCAATCCTCGATCCCTAGTCGAGGACATAAACCATGGGATGGCTTTCTCCTGCCTCGATCGCCTGTCGAGGACTTAAACTATAGGGTTTCCTTCTATGTCCTCGATCCCCAGCCGAGGACTTAATCCGTGTATAAATCCATCCCATCGCTCTTCGACAAAGGGACTCGTACCTTATGGTTGTTGCCCCATCTCTCCGATCGGGGCCATGACCATGAACTATGTTATTTATTACATTCATCTAGAGTTAAGCATTCCTAACTCCATAAAACAAAATTCCATATAAACCAAAGTCCTAAGTAAACAAGGAAAAAAAATTTCACAAACTTGAGCACTACGGTTCATCATCTTCTCAAAGCATACCTAAGGACCGTCCTCGATCCCGTACATGTGTAAGTGACTTAGCCATATTACTATGGAGTTTATTACTTATTCCATGCCATTCCAACTATTGATGACAAGTTGACGATGATGCCTTGATCCAGTGCCATTTTTATTCGAGGTGGATGGTGGCGGCTCTTGTTCCACCTTCGTACCCCAGTCTTTATATATTGTTGTAACTGATCGTTCCTTACATGTTCCTCGATGATATCCTTCAAATGTCTACAGTCATTTGTATTGTGCCTATTCAGCTCATAGAATAGGAAATGCTTGCCTGATGCCCACTCACATTCGGTGGGTTCCCTCCTTGTCGACCTTCGATATTGATGGCGTTCTTGAGTATCCAAATAAATCCTTTCCAGAGATTCGGTCAAATCCATATAAGAAGAGAATTTTGGTTCTCTCTATTGCCTCTTTGACTCACTAGTGCCATCATACATTTTCCATTTTCCTTTATAATTCTTGTTTACATCTCCTGATGATCCTCCACTTCGCACAGCATTCACCTCCGGTTTGTTTGCTCATGCGTCTTCCAACTGTGGAAAACTTTCTGCTTCATGATAAAACTCCCAGAGATCCATACATGCATCCCACGCCAATGAATCATTGAACTTCATGCCATTAGTAATTCCAGATTCAGCTGCCATCAAAACCATAGATGGATCTGAACCACCCACCGATGCCATCGTGGCATCAAACCATGTCAAGAAACTCTTCAAGGACTCTCTGGTCCTACATTTCAGTGTTGCCAAACTCATCACATACTTGGACTTGAGATGTAAACCCTAAACTGACTCATAAAACTCTCGATCAGTTACGTCCTTGTGCTAATAGAGCTGCTTTCCAATTTTTCGAACCATAGTGCAGCTATATCTGTTAAATATAATAGGAAGCACCATGCCATGACTTCCTTTTATGCCCCCAATACCTCCATGTATCTCATGCATCTTGTCAAACAAACAACGAGATCCGTCTTTCCATCATATGTCTCAAGCGTCAGTAGTTTGAACTCAGGTGGATTCCTAGCTTGCCTGAAATTAGAAGCGAATGGGCTCCTATTTACATATTCCAAAATCCTTGTTCACTAATCCTCCACTCATAGCTCACCTTATCATCTCCGTAAACCTATTATTGTCTTCCAGTGGGAGTCTCCTATCATCATGCTCAAGCTGCCATCTGAATCTACGAGGGAATTCTAGGACGTACTCCTCCGGTCAACCATCCAAATTTTGATTCACACCAAGCTCTATATGATTGATGGCAGGTCCTCCGGCATCTCGATCAACCAAACCCAGGGCATGCCCCTTAGTCTTTGGGCATCGGTACCGATCCCTCAGGAGTGGTTGGTGTTGATCCCTCTAGGATGGAAAGGGACTGCCTCCTGCAGCTCTGTTCCATTTCTCTGTCTATTAGCCCCATTTCCATGCTCCTAGATCAGATTTTGGTTTTGTATTCCAGCAGCTCCTATGGCTCCAACCTATTCGATTTGTGGAGTAAATTTTGCATTATCTCCTCCTGCCTTTTCAATGTCCTCTCCTGTATAGCATCCATCATTGCTTTCATTTCATCCGTTGTAATGTAGGTAGATGCTTGATTGGCTCCAGCTCCTGAGGAAGCTTCCTGACTCCCTCCATGGTGACTCCTTTCCGATAGCACTCTCGTTATTGATTATCTAGCCATTTCTTTCTAGATATAAGTATCCAAGCTTTAAAATCTGTCTTATGCAAGTCCTCTCAGCAAAAGCACCAAAATATTGGCGTCAGAATTGGCCATCAACACCGAATTCTATGAAAGCACCAATGTCCAATCCAGTCACCGAAATATAAAGAGATATAAATGAAGAAGAAAATTAAAACAACTAGAAAGCAAGTAAATAGAGACACAGATTTATAGTGGTTTGGTTAACTCCGGCCTATGTCCACTTAATAATTTTCCATTTATTAGTTTACACTACTAATTATAATTACAAATCCATGAAATACAAGAATAAAAATGGCAGAGTATAGCCTAGGTAGAAGATGAAGTAAAGAAGAATCCAGATCCCTTTCTTGAACCATGCCTATTGTATTTATAGGGAAAGACTTGCAATGATCGGGCCAAAATTTTGACAGAAAGTTCAAGAGACCAAGATGAGACCACCTAGAAATTTCCAGGCCCATTGGGGCCCATAATAGGGATCAGCACTGATCCCTATTCTTGTGCCCAAATGGAGTGCGATCGCTCTAGGGGATCCTTTATGTTTTTTGTGCTTATCCCCCATGTTTCGTGTCATTCGGCAACAGTGCTCGAGTTATTGATTATTAAATGTGGGAATACCCTTGGTTTTCTGACATATGCCAACTAAAGCTGCCGATCTCATGATGTTATTGCTTGCCAATTCATCCTATACTGATCCCTTGTTGTGAGTCGAAGTATGCCGATCCCTCTAGTGATCATCCGTGCCAACCCCTTCCATCACATATGCTGATCCCTCAATCTTGCTAGGCTATTGGGAAATACCGATCCCTTTGACGACTATTACCAACCCCTTCCATCACCTATGCCGATCCCACCATCCAATTGACTATGCCGATCCTCCCTTCACAGAGTTTTCCAATCCATCCTCCATGAAGCGCATCGATCCCTCCTTCTCCATAATGGTATGTTGATCCCTCCTTCATGTATTATGCCCATACCGATGCCTCTACATTGAAACGTGCCTAACCATCCATAGCTTCCCAAACTAATAAAACATGATGATCCAAGCCATGTTCCATATTTCTAGTATCTTGCATTGTCTATCTACCAAAACCATCCAACTCTGGCTTCGTATAACCATTTGTACTTTACCTTTGGGTCCTGGAACCATTGCTCTACAATCATAGGCCTTGATAATTGTGAAGTCTGTTGGATTAAATCCGCATGTGTACTGCCTTGCCAAAGGGTGGTTTAACAGTAGTCAATCATAGTCAAAATCTCCGGCTAAAGTAGTATAGTTAATAATAAATGTTATTACTGAACCAATGACTATGTTTATGGACTAACCAAGTTGCATGTCGATGATATTAGAATTTTAACCAAAATAAATTCCATAAATCCTACTATGGTATAGTATTAACAAAGAGAATCAATATAAATAATATTCATAAAATGATAAATTACAAAATTGGATTTTACCAAGATAGATGTGTAAGCGATGAATTCGGCCAAACTATCACACCACTAGCTAGGTGACGTGTGAATGTTTTTATTTAAATTGTTCAATGTTAATCGCTAACTGAATTTACACCTACGATTCGCACAACTGCATTGCTGAATTCTCTGAAATATCACACAATTTGATTAATTTATAAGTTAACTAATATGTGTAAAATATTAATTGTTAATTTATTTATTTGATGTATTGGGTACTATCAGTATTTCTTAGGTGTCATTTGTAATTAATTAGGGGAATATATAAAAGTTATATTTGTACGTAAAGATATGCGATATCGATGCATATTTAAATATGATTTAAATGTCATTAATTGTGAAATGGATGTGGTTGTTCATTAGCTCAAGAAGGCCTCTTATATGGCCGACCTAGAGAGAGTTAAAGGAGAGGGTGAGGTGGCTTGACTTTTGATATAGATTCAGAATTAGTAAAACGAGGAGAATTAGTCTCCTTCCCTCTCTCTATTAAAATAAACACATACCCTCACTTTTTGTTCACTCTTCTTCCTTGCCAACATTCTTGGCTGTAAGCAATATCCATCTTCCCTAAAAAAATCATTGGCCATATTGCATAAATTAAATAAAATCATGGTGCTCCGGTCCATCGCAACACTTGGAGATCGATCAAGGTGAATCTAGGAAATCTCATCAATTAACGTGTATTCAAAGGCAGCGTTCTCTAGGTATAATATCCCATTAACATTTTATATTACTTGTATAATAGCATGTACGTGCATCTAATAGTCAGAGATATTTAATTTTTATTTAAAAAATAGGTTAATGGATGGATATGTACTATAATTGCAAAACCTTTGTTAGCCATAACACTTTTAGTTTAAGCAATTGGTAGTGTTGATGGAAGATTTATAGCAAAATTCCATTGACGGATGGTGAAAGAGGGATGGTAGTTGAAGTTGCAAAACTATAGTGAGATTTCTTTGATGGATGAGGATATTTTTGGAATTTCAAAAAGATGCCAGGGAATTCTTTTCATTGAATTCTATTTATTAATAGCAAAGATAATTGCCTTGCAGTATGTGGTATATATAACTTATTTATATATGCATTAATTGTCTCATGTTTCATATGTAATTTAAAATTACTGATGAGTTATGATAATCAGCATGATTATTTAAATTTATATAGAAAAAAATTATTTTTTCAACCATGCTTTATTTTATTACGTGTATTTTATATTTCAAACATTAATATATAATTTTAATTATTTAAAATTGTTATTTGATATCTTTCATTTATTTATATAAATGTGATATATTTTAAATTGTTTTAAAAGTAATTATATATTTAAAATATTTTTGGATTTTAATAAAAAAATTGCTGAACACATATTTTAACACATATATATAATCTTTGGCATTACAAATTATATTAATTCATACATCCATAAATACACACACATGCACACACGCACAGATATATATATATATATATATATATATATATATATATATATTATACAATTAAAATGGTTTCGAATTTAAAAAAATATGGTTGAAACAAAATGAATAAACAATATGTATATTTATATTTATTTTATTAGTATAAGTGTATTCTATTTTATAATGAAATTATAAATAAAAAAATATTTTGACAGTAGAACTATTTTATAATATATATATACACACACACTTTAAATAATTAAAAGATATGTTGTGCTGTATTTTATAGGTCTAAATTTGAAATCTGAATTATTTTACTACGTCAAAATATTGATTATTTTAGGTATTAATGCTAATTCAAATCTTATTGATTTATTCAAAATATATGTAGACATTTAAAAGAAAAGGTTATTTCAATATACATAGATATCCATATCCATATCCCCAAACTTTCTAACCATTGCCCTCTTATCCAATCCTTTGGAGCTTTTGTCATTGACAAAAAGGTAAACTTTATTATTTTTTTATATATGGATAAATGATAATGAGTTCTTGCAAATTGTTATGGATGCTTGGAATTTACATACTTTTGAAACCCCATGCTTAATCTTCAACAAAAAATCAAAAACACAAAAAATTGCCTTAGGCTGTGGGCTAGAAAAAAGTTTAGAAATGGTATGAAGCTTTAGAAATATGAGTTGGAATTACTTCAACAGCAAATGAACGCTTGTTATGATCCTTCTCTCAGCGCCTTTGAATTTAGCTTAACACGGAGATTTGAAGATGCCTTAACTACTGAAGCTACCATGATCAAACGGAAAAATAGAGAATCCTGGGACCAGGCCTCTCTGATAATAAAGCAAACTAAAGCTTTCATTCATAGGATAGCTGACATGAATGGAGTTATTCTTTCCATTCCTTCGAATGTTGATAAAGCTTTTCTTGAATACTTCTCCACCTACCTTAGCTCTAAGTCCGATTGCCCTTTTCATGCACCATTTTCCTCCACTCTACTCACTCTATCTTTAATGAAGCCTAGCAAAATCTTCTTACTTACCCAGTCTCTAATGATGCAACAAAAAACATTATACTCTCGATGAAGAAAGCTGCTTATGGAGGACCATATGGATTCAAAGATATTTTCTACATATACTAATGGCACATTATATCTTCAGATGTTCTTAAAGAAATACACAGCATTTTCTCTTCAAGTAAACTATTGAGCTCCATTAATTCAACTAACCTTTCCTTGATTCCCAAGATTGACAAACTTTCTGATGTATCTGAATTCAAAAAAGTGATTTGTTGCAATATTATATATATAAATGTATATCCAGAATCCTTGCTTCGAGGTTAAAACTGGTCATTAACTCTCTGATCTCTGAAAACAAGCTGCCTTCCCATGGTAGAAACATTCTTGGCAGTGTTCTCATATCTCATGAATTATTGAAGGGACACTCCTCTAAATATATCTCTCCTAGATCTATGCTTAAAATTGACACAAAAAAGGCATTTGATTCGGTAAAATGGGATGCTCTTATGTAAATTATGAAAAAATGAACTTTCCCTCCCAATTTAGCACATGGATATATCAATGCTTCTCTACTGTAAGATACTTATTAGTCTTCAATGCTTATTCCATTGGATAGTTTAAAGGTCTACAAAGCTTGAGGCATGGAGACCCGTTCTTTCCTCACCTTTTATCATTGTAATGGAAACTCTAACCCAAGCTTTTCAGCAGCAAGCCCGAGAGAAGAGATTTATTCTTCACCCAAAGTGCAAGTTTCTTATGATAACTTCCCTTGCATTTGCTGATGACTTGATCATATTCACTAAACCCTATATTGATTCCTTGATCACCATTATGAAAAACTTAAAATGACTTTTCCTTGTTCTCTAGGCTAAGAATAAATCCTCAAAAATATTCTTCTTGCTGGAATTCTGAAAGTTTAAATCATCAGTTCTTATTTATAACCCATATGCTCCCACTTCTAAATAACAATATGTCTTATCTTGGAGTTCCTTTGGCTATAAAGAAAATTTACATCCATCAATGCATTCCCTTCTGTGAAAAAATCACAAATGTTCTCAATGGATGGAAAAGAATATTCTTATCCCAGCCTGGAAGATTTGTGACCATAAACTCATTGATCATGTCTATGACAATATATTAGTGCAGAACTTTTATAATGCCATTTAACTCATCTCCATGATAAGAACAACTATGACTAGATTTCTTTAGATTGGCTCTATTATGTACAAAAGACCGTCTTCCATTGCATTTAGTAAAACCGAAATGCCAAAATACAATGGAGTACTTGGAATTAGCAATTTAAGGGCTTGGAACTGTGCTGCTTTCTCCAATCAATTTGACTGCTTGATTAATAAGAATGACAACTTGTAGGTTAAGTGGTCAATTAAGAACAACCTAAAGAATGGTGACCTGTGGTTCACTATTTCTAAGCAAGCACTGAGTTGGGTTTGAAAACAGCTTCTAAAGATAAGGGATACTCTCCTTCCCTATATCAAATTATTTCTTATGCCTCAAACTCATGTTAAGTTTTGTTATGTGCCTTGTATTGAAAAAGGCTTGATCTTAAAAAACTGTCTTTCTCGTTAAGGAATGCAAAAAGGTGTTATGCCTATAAATGCTAAAGGTTCCTTCTATACATGTGATGGTACTATTTCCCTACCTAACTCCAATAACAGTAGAGTCTCATTGCTTTGGAGCAAATACAGCAACTCTAGTTATGCTTTCTCATCTGTGGAAGCTTACCTATGGTCGAACAAAATAAAGGAACACTCCATAGCTAATACTTAAAAAGCCATCATTGCCTCTTCTACCCTCCCAAAGTTTCCCTCGTATCGTCAAGTTTGGAACAATAATACCGTTGAAAAATTAAACTTCATGCTATGGAAAATATTAAAGAATGCCATGAACACTCTCGGCAACCTTGCTTTTATGGGTTTTCCCATTAACACTCCCTATGTTTTCTACAAATGCAGAGATGAGAATATCCTGCACCTATTCTTTAAAGGCTCTTTCTCATTCTTCCTATGGAAGAAAATCAAACCTAGAGTTGGATATGAAAACCTTGTATGGGACAGTAAGATTGAATGGTCAAATATATACAAGGCTACAAAATGGAAATGCTCTGACTCTTACTAGCTTCTCACTATGCTATAAGTTTCCGTTTTTATCCTCTAGAAAGAGAGGAATGACGGAATATTAATAATAAAGATAAGCTTAGGATGATTTTATACAAGGAAATGTGTTGTAATATTCACAAAGCTATGAGGTACTCTCCTTTTGCTTATGATCAAAGTGTTTTGGCGGTATGGAGAATTATGCGACTATCAGATTGGTAGTCCTTGTGTCTTTTTTCTTTTATTTATTTTTGGTTTTTCTTCCTTTGTTTTCTCTGTGAATCCTATTTATAATTATAAGTTCTTGCTTGCATGTTATAAATAGAATGGTACGGGATCATTTAACCCTACTGGCCTTGCCCAAAAAAGGTTACTTTATTAAATATAAGATAAATTTCAAAATTTATTTATAATATATATATATATATTGAGACATCCAATGCAAATATAAATGGACAACGCATATGTCATAGACTCAAATATCAACATCTATATATGTATACACTGACTATGTACGTATTATTACGTTGCATTCGCACGATATACACATATGAGTATATAGTGATATACTCATAAACACTATACATATAAATTTTAAATAAATCATTAATTAATTAAATCGAAAAATTAAATAAAATTGGATTTTATTTAAATTAACTAGATTAGATCTAGTACAACCAATTAAACTTCATTGGTCCACAATGATTCAAATAAGGATTTTTTAGATCTACCCATTTCACACGTAGCTGATCGATGAGGTCCTTCAATAAATACTTAAGAATGCAGTTTATAGCAGCCCAGTGCTTCTATCTGGGTTTTGACTAGTATCGGCTTACGCATCCTAATGCATAAGATACATCATGTCTCATACATAGCATGGTGTACATAATAGATTCAATTGCATATGCATATGGTATCATTTTCATAGCTCTTTCTCTTCATTGGTATGAGGAGCATCCTTCTTTGAGAGGAGGAATCTAGACTACATCAAAACATTTTTACGCTTGGAATGCTCTATAATAAAAAAATTTAGTATGGTGTCTATGTACAATGATTAGGCTAATTCTAGCAACGTTTTATTTCTACCTTTATAGATCCTAATGCATAGTATATAAGTTGCTTCTGCCAAATTCTTCATCGGGAAGTTCTCAGACAACATGGCTTACACTAATTGCAACAATGGTATGTAATTTCAGTTAGGAGTAAATCGTCAGCATATGGAATGATAAACACTGTACCACTATCTTGTACTTTCTGGTATATGCAAACTTCCACTATGTTGTGATAAAATGCAAACTATTTGATCACTTTATCAAAACATTTGTTTTAACTTATCAAACTTGTTTAATACCATATTTTAATCTTAATAAATTTCATGCCTTTCCCTTGCTCCCACAGACCTTAAAACCCTCGGGTTATGAAATCAAAATAATGTTTTATTATTTTGAAATGCTATTTTAGCGTCCATCTTCCATATTTCATAGTCGTAGAACACGACAATAATTAGTAATATTTGAATGGACCTTAGCATGGCTACGGGTGAAAAATTTTATCGTAAATAAACACCTTGAAATTGACAAAAACCTTTTGCAACTAGTCTTGCTTTGTAGGTCTCTACCTTTCCATATACATTTAGTTTAGTTTAAAGATCCATTTGCAGCCAATGGGGTTTTCCTTATCGGGTACATCATCCAAAGTCCATAATTTGTTAGTATATATAGAACCTATCTTGAATTTATAGCTTTAAGCCATAGTGTAGAGTCTTTACTCTATAAAGCTTATCATAACATGATGAGAGTGTCATCTTTTAGGACATGATCCTCTTTCTCACTATCTACAAGCAAACTATAGTATCTCTCCAATGCATGAGATTCCTAATTAGATCATCTAATATGTTGTGTGCAATCGTATATTGGTGCCTTTCCATTTGTTCAGTCTCCATGTTAGTTTCTTAGATCCTGTTTGAGTCTACAACTTTGCTATTAATTTATTTTTGATAGAAATTCCTTTTCTAAAGAAATAATATGTCGATAAATAGTAACTTCTGTTCCTTTGTGTTATAAAATATATATCCCTTGAAATCTTTAGGATATCTTATAAACGTACACAGATATGATCTTGCCTCAAGCTTATTGGGGCCAACATTATTGACGTAAGCTGGACAACCCTACACCCTGGATTTCTTCCCATACCACATCTCATATGGAAACTTAGGCACAAATTTATAGGCATCAAATACAATATATGCGCTATGGATTCTAATGCATGTCCCCAATAGGAAAGAGGTATGTTAGCCCTGTTCATAATAGATTTAAGATATCTAATAGACTTTAATTCTTTATCCCTGAAACATTATTGTGTTGTAGAGTGTAGAGTGAAGTGATCTAAAAGAAAATACCATCATCTTTTAAGTACTATTGGAGTTCTTGTCCAACGCACTCACCTCCTTGATCATATCAAAATATTTTAACTCATAGTTAGTCTGATTTTCTACTTCATTCCTATGCTCTTTAAAATTTTCCATAAACATCAGTTTAATGTTTATAAGATATACATATCCTAGTCCAAAGAAATCATGAAATATCAAGATACTATAGGCATTGGGCTACATGTAGCATGTATGGGACCTACAAGTGCATTAACTCTTTCGTTACTTCCACTAAAACGGTGCTTGGTAATTTCCCCTTCGAGGCATGACTCATAAGTGTCAAATGATTCATAATCAACCAACGGCAGAGAACATTTAGTTCTCAATTTCTGCAATATTTTGTCACTAATATGACCAAGCCTCTAGTGCTACAAATGTGTATCCTTGTCATTAGCACCAAAAGAATTATTGACAGTAAATACATGTTTAAAATTAAGATTATAAATGTCGTTATCCAACACACCGTTACAAATATCATTTCCATCAAACACAATGTCTATAACGTTATAATTACAATGAAAACAATATCCAGTCTTACCTAATCTGGACATATGAATTTTTCTGCAAATCTTTTATTTTACATAGAAAAAACCATTCAAATTAATAACATTTTCAGTAGGAAAATGTAAATGAAAATTTCCAACTACAATCACATCAACTGTAGATCCATCAATAACATGAAAGCTCATTTCCTCTTTTACCATGGGTCATCTTCTCCTAAGTCGCTATAATGTATCACATATGTGAGTTCCACATCCAGTATCTAAAACTCAAGAGTTTATATTGATTGAAAAATAATTTTAAATCATAAATATACCTTTAGAAGCAAAGGAATCTGATTCCTCCTTCGTTATTACCATCTTAAGATAGTTAGGCAATTAATTTTCCAATGCCCCTTCTTCTGACGATAATGACATTCACACTTATCGTGAGAAGCACCCTTTTTACATTTCTTAACCTCATGCTTTCTTTTCTTTGAACTTTTAAAGATCATGCCATTTTCTTTGACAGCAAGCACTGTACCATAATTCTTTAGCGAACTTTCAGCCAAACTTAACATACTGAGTAGCTCGACAAGGCTCACTTTCATCAAGTTCATATTGAATTTCAATATGAACGGCTCAAACTTTGGGGTTAGTGAGCCTAGAATCTGGTGTACTTTCAACTATTATGTAATCTTAGCACTAAGCTCAAAAAGCCTATCAATATAGCTTTTCATCATTATGACATAATCCCCAACTCTATTGCCCTTACTCATCTTCATATTCAACAATTTCTCAACAATCTCACACTTTGCGAACAAGATTGTTCCATAAACAAAGCTTTGAGGTTATCAAAGATTTTATAGAAAATCATGTTTTCATGCTGTCTTTGCAATGGTTTTTCTAAAGTTGGTAACACATAGGCTCAGGCGATATCATAATCAGCTACCATAGTGTTACAAGTTCACCTTAAGTGGGTTTGGTTTTTAAAGATTCATATATGATAGATCATAAACGTTCATAGGTTAGTGCTATCTTTATCCCTCTGTCTTACTAGGATATTGGAAAATATCGATCCCTCTAGCAACCATCACTGACCCCTTTCATCACCTATGTCAATCCCACCATCCAATCGACCATGCTTATCCTCCCTTTGTGGAGTTGCCAATCCATCCTCCATGAAGCACACTGATCCCTCCTACTCCATGAAGTATGCCGATCCCTCCTTCATGTATTATGCCCACGCCGATCCCTCTACATTGGAACGTGTCGATCCATCCATAGCTTCCCAAACCAATAAAACATGCCAATCCAAGCTATATTCCATATTTCTAGTATCCTGCATTTTTTGTCTACCAACTCCATCTAACTCTGGCTTCGTATAACCATTTGTACTTTACCTTCAGGCCCTGGAACCGTCGCTTTGCACTCATTGGCCTTGATAATTATGAAGTCTATTAGGTTAAATCCGCCTGTGTACTATCTTTCCAAAAGGCGGGTTAACACTTTTCCCCTTAAAACATGCCTTGCGATAAGAAGATGTGTTTTGAAATGCCATATATCAAAAATTCAAAGCCTATAATCCATTGATTGCCATATTGTCCAATCCAGAATCCAATCCGTTGTCAATTCCATTCCTTGATTTCGTCAGATCATTAGCGAAATCCATGACTATTCTAAGCCAATATCCGATTCTGAATCCATTCCAAATTCATTAACCAAACCCATGATCTCTCCTAATCATTTTATCCAAATCTATGACCGCACTGGGTCTATGTCCAAATCCATAGACATATCCAGGTAACTTTATCCAAATCGGGGACCGCATTGGGTCCATGTCCAAATCCATAGACCTTTTCTGGTCATTAGCCTAATCCAAATCATTGATCTCACCGGATCCTTACTGAGCACAATCCATACTCGATGATCTGAGTAGGCATATCCTATCGCTCTCTGATGGAGCAGCCTACCCCTTGCTAGGCATTGTCCATAACCAACAACCTTGATCATTCTAGATCCTTACGGAGCACTATCCATACTTGATGACTTATCGAGTTTTATTCTCCGGCCTTGACACTCCAGTTAAGGACTTAATCCATGGGTATCCTTCTCCAGCCTCGATCCCCAATCAAGGACTTAAACTATCTTTTTTCGACCTCGATCCCCAGTCGAGGACTTAAACCGTAGGGTACCTTTCTCCGGCCTCGATCTCCAATCAAGCAATTAAACCATGAGGTATCCTTCTGTGGCTTTGATCCTTGTTAAGGACTTTATCCGTATGTGAATCCATCCCGTCGCTCTTTGATGAAGGGACTCGTACCTTACAGTTGTTGCCACGTCTCTCTGGTCGGGGCCATAACCATGACATGTGTTATTTATTGCATTCATCTTGACTTAAGCATCCCTAAGTCCATAAAATAAAATTCCATAGAACCAATAAACTAAAGTCCGAAGTAAATAAGGAAAAACAAATTTTCAAAACCCGCACACTATGGTTCATTGTCTTCTCAAAGTAAGCCTAAGGACCGTCCTCAATCCCGTACATATGTAAGTTGACTTAGCCATATTACTACAGAGTTTATTACTTCTTCCATGCCATCACAACCAATTGATGACAAGTTGAAGATGATGCCTTGATCCAGTACCATTTTCATTCGAGGTGGACGGTGGCTGATCCTATTCCACTGTCGTAGCCCGAGTCCTTATATATTGTTGTAACAGACCGTTCCTCACGTGTTCCTTGATGACATACTTCAAATGTCTATAGTCATTTGTATTGTACCCATCCAGCTCACGGAATAGGCAATGCTTTTCTGATGCCTGCTCACGTTCGAAGGGTTCCCTCTTTGCCGACCTTCAATATTGAAGGCGTCCTCGAGTATCCAAGTAAATCCTTTTTAGAGATTCGGTCAAATCCATATAAGAAGAGAATTTTGGTTCTCTCAATTTCCACTTTGACTCACTAGTTCCATCATCCATTTTCCATTTGCCTTTATCATTCTTATTTACATCTCCTGATGATCTCCCACTTCGCATAGAATTTGCCTCTGGTTTGGTTGCTCATGCGTCTTCCTACCGCTAAAACCTTTCTGCTTCATGATAAAACTCCCCGTGATCCATAGGTGGATACTGCGCCAATGAATTCTTGAACTCCATGCCATTAGCAATTCCAGATACAGTTACCATCAAAACCGTAGATGGATCTGAACCATCCACCGATATCGCCGTGACATTAAAGCATGCCAAGAAACTCTTCAAGGACTCTCCAGTCGTCCTTTTTAGTGTTGCCAAACTCATCACATTCTTGGGCCTTGAGATGTGAACCCTAAACTGCCTCATAAACCTCTCGATCAGTTCCATCAATGTGCTAATAGAGCCGCTTTACAATTTTTTGAACCATGGTGTAGCTATATCCATTAAGTATAATGGGAAGCACCATGCCATGACTTCCTCTGATGCCCCTAATACCTCCATGTGTCTCATGTATCTTGTCAGATGAACAGCGGGATCCGTCTTTCCGTCATATGTCACAAGCGTCGGTAGTTTAAACTCGGGTGGATTCCTAGCTTGCCTGAAATTAGGAGTGAAGGGACTCCTATTTACATCTTCCAAAACCCTGTTCACTAATCCTCCACGCATAACTCGCTTTATCATCTCTGTAAACTTGTTATTGTCTTCCAATGGGAATCTCCTATCATCATGCTTAAGCTACCCTCCGAGTCTACGAGGGAATTCTGGGACATACTCATCCAAATGAGAATCCAAATTTCGATTCATGCCAAGCTCCATAGGATTGATGGCAGGTCCTCCAGCACCTCGATCAAACAAACCCAAAGGCATGCCCCTTGGTCTTTGGGGATCAGTACTAATCCCTCTGGATGGGTTGGTTCCGGTCCCTCTGGAGGGGTTAGTGCTGATCCCTCTAGGATGGCAGGGGACTACCCCCAGCTGCTTTGTTCCATTTCTCTGTCTATTAGCCCATTTCCATGCTCCTTGGTCAGATTTTGGTTTTGCATTCTAGCAGCTCCGATGGCTCCAACCTATTCGATTTGTTGGAGTAGATTTTGTATCATCTCCTCCAGCCTGTTCAGCATCATCTCCTACACAGCATCCATCGTTGCTTCCATTTCATCCTTTGTGACGTAGATAGATGCTTGATTGGCTCCAGCTCCTAAGGAAGCCTCCTGACTCCCTCCATGGTGACACCTTTCCGGTAGCACTCTCCTTATTGATTACCTAGCCATTTCTTTCTAGATCAAGTTATCCAAGCTTCAAAATATGTCTTATGCAAGTCCTCTCAGCGAAAGCACCAAAATTTTGGCATCAAAATTGACGATCAACACCTAGTTCTATGAAAGCACCAACGTCTAATCCAGTTACAGAAATATGAAGAGAAATTAATGAAGAACAAAATTAAAACAATTAGGAAGTAAGTAAATAAAGACACAGATTTATAGTGGTTCGACTAACTTCATCCTGCGTCCACTCCAATGATTTCCTTTTATTTGGTTTATACTACTGATTACAATTACAAATCCGTAAACTCTAAGAATAAAAATGGCAGAATATAGCCTAGGTAGAAAATGAAGAGAAGCAGAATTCAGATCCCTTTTCTGCAGCCACGCTGGCTATATTTACGGGGAAAGACATGCATTGATCGGGACAAAATTTTGACAAAAGTTTCGAGAGACCAAGATGAAGCAACCCAAAAATTTCCAGGCCCGTTGGGTCCTATAATACGGATCCATATCGATCCCTATTCTTGTGCCCAAAAATGGTGTGATCCCTCTAGAATATTCTCTATGTTGTTTTGTGCTTATCCTCCATGTTTTGTGTCATTCGGACCAACAAAGCTCGAGTTATTGATTGTTGAATGCAAGAATACCCTTGGTTTTCTGTCATTTGCCGACCCCTCCATGTATGACAATCCCTTCTTTTCCAATAAGCTAAACCAAAACATTCCATTCAACTAAAGCCTGCTGATCCCATGATGTTATTGGTTGCCAATTCATCCTATACCGATCCCTTGTTATGAGTCAAAGTATGCGGTCCATCTGATATGCCAATCCCTTTAGTGACCATCCATGCCGACCCCTTCCATCACCTATGCTGATCCCTCTATCCTGCAAGGTTATTGGAAAATAGCGATCCCTCTAATAACCATTACCGACCCCTTCCATCAACTATGCCGATCCCACCATCTAATTGACCATGTTGATCCTTCCTCTATGGAGTTTTCCAATCCGTCCTCCACGAAGTGCGTCGATCCCTCCTACTCCATGAAGGTATGTCGATCCCTCCTTCATGTATTATGCCCGTTCTGATCCCTCTACATTGAAACATACCGTTCCATCCATAGCTTCCTTAACCAATAAAACATGCCGATCCAAGCTACGTTCCATATTTCTAGTATCCTGCATTGTCTATCTACCAACTCCATCCAACTCTGGCTTCGTATAACCATTTGTACTTTACCTTCGGGTCCTGGAACCATCCCTCTACACTCATCGGCCTTGATAATTGTGAAGTCTGTTGGGTTAAATCCATCAGTGTCCTGCCTTGGTCAAAGGTAGGTTAACAGTAGTCAATCATAGTCAAAATCTTCGGCTAAAGTAGCATAGTTAATTATAAATGTTACTACTGAACCAATGACTATGTTTATAACTAAACAAGTTGCATATGGGTGATATTGGAATTTTAGCCAAAATAAATTCCATAAATCCTACTATGATATTGTATTAACGAAGAGTATCAATGTAAATAATTATTAATAAAATGAACTGCTTAAATTATACAACTGGATTTTACCAAGATAGATTTATAAGCGATAAATTCGGTCAAATTATCACACCACTAGCTAAGGTGGCGTGTGAATGTTATTATTTAAATTGTTCAATGTTAATTGCTAACTTAATTTACACCTATGAGTCGCACAATTGCATTGGTGAATTATTTGAAATATCACATAATTTAATTAATTTATAAGTTAACTAATATTGGTAAAATATTAATTGTTAATTTATTTATTTGATGTATTGGGTGCTATCAATATTTCCTAGGTGTCATTTGTAGTTAGTTAGGGGCATATATAAAATTATATTTGTATGTACAGATATGCGATATCAATGCATATTTAAATATAATTTAAATTTCGTTAATTATGAAATAGATGTGGTTGTTTATTAGCTCAAGAAGGCCTCTTATATGGTCGACCTAGAGAGAGGTAAAGGAGAGGGTGAGGTGGCTTGAGTTTTCATATAGATTCAGAATTAGTAGAAGGACAAGAATTAGTCTCCTCCCCTCTCTCTATTTAACAAACACATACCCTCTCTTTTTGTTCACTCTTCTTCCTTGCCATCAATTAACGTATGTTCAAAGGCAGCATTCTTAAGGTATAATATCCCATTAACATTTTGTATTATAATTGCCTTGCAGTATGTAGTATATATAACATATTTATACATGCATTAGTTGCCTCATGTTTCATATGTAATTTAATATTACTGATGAATTATGATAATTAGTATTATTATTTAAATTTATACAGAAGAATTGTATTTTTTTCAACCATGCTTTATTTTATTATGTGTATTTTATATTTCAAACATAAATATATAATTTTAATTATTTAAAATTGTTATTTGTTATCATTCATTCATTTATATAAATATGATATATTTCAAATTGTTTTAAAAGTAATTATATATTTAAAATATTTTTGGATTTTAATAAAAAATTTGCTGAACACATATATATATATATATATCTATGTATGTATGTATGTATGTATTAAATGTTTTGCATTAGTAATTATATTTATTCATACATACATACATAAACACACACAGATATATATATGTGTGTGTGTATATATATTATACAATTAAAATGGTTTCGAATTTGAAAAAATATGGTTGAAACAAACTGAATAAATAATATGTATATTTATATTTATTTTATTATGATAAATGTACACTATTTTATTATGAAATTATAAAAAAAAAATTAACAAAAGAACTATTTTATAAAATACGTATATATTTACTTTAAATAATTAATAGACATTTTATGCTGTATTTTGTAGGTCTAAATTTGAAATTCAAATTATTTTACTAAATCAAAATGTTGATTATTTTAGGTATTAATTCTAATTCAAATCTTATTGATTAATTCAAAATATACATAGATATTTAAAAGAAAAGGTTATTTTAATATACTTAGATATCCAAATCCATATCACCAAACTTTATAACCATTGCCCTCTTATCCAATCCTTTGGTGCCGTGTCATTGAGAAAAAGGTAAACTTTAATTTTTTTTGATATATGGATAAATGATAATGACTTCTTGCAAGTTGTTAAGATGCTTGGAATTTATGTACTTTTGGAATCTCCATGCTTAATCTTCAACAAAAACACAAAAAAGTGCCTTAGGCTGTGGGCTAGAAACAAGTTTGTAAATGGTATGAAGATTTCTAATGAAATTAAAGATGAGTTGGAATTGGTTCAATGACAAATGAACGCTTATTATGATCCTTTTCTCAGCGCTCTTGAATTTAGCTTTATGTAGAGATTTGAAGATGCCTTAACTGCTGAAGCTACCATGATCAAACAGGAAAATAGAGAATCCTAAGACTATGCCTCTCTAAAAATAAAGCAAACTAAAGCTTTCATTCATAGCATAGCTGATATGAATGGAGTTATTCTTTCCATTCTTTTCAATGTTGATAAAGCTTTTCTTGAATACTTCTCCGACTTCCTTGGTTCTAAGTCCGGTTGCCCTTTTGAAGCATCCTTTTCCTCCACTCTACCTCTCTCTATCTTTAATGAAGCCTAGCAAAATCATCTTACTTTCCTAGACTCTAATGATGCAATAAAAAATTTCATATTCTCAATGAAGAAAGCTGCCTACGGAGGACCAGATGGATTCAACGCTGTATTCTACATACATTACTGGCACATTATATCTTTATTGTTCTTAAAGCAATACACAGCTTTTTCTCTTCAAGTAAACTATTGAGCTCCATTAATTCAACTAACCTTTTCTTGATTCCCAAGATTGAGAATCTTTCTTATGTATCTCAATTCAGAAAAGCGACTTATTGCAATATTATATATAAATGTATTTCCCGAATCCTTGCTTCGAGGTTAAAACTGGTCATTAACTCTCTGATCTCTCTAAATCAAGCTGCCTTCCTCCTGGTAGAAACATTCTTGGCTATGTTCTCACATCTTATGAATTATTGAATGGATACTTCTCAAAATACATCTCTCCTAGATCTATGCTTAAAATTGACGTTAAAAGGCATTTGATTATGTAAAATGGGATGCTCTTATGTAAATTGTGAAAAAATGAACTTTCCCTCCCAATTTAGCACAAGGATATATCAATGTATCTCTACTATAAGATACTCATTAGTCTTCAATACTTATTTTGTTGGATATTTTAAAGGTCTGCAAAGGCTGAGGCATGGAGACCCATTCTTTCTTTACCTTTTTATCATTGTAATGGACTCTAATCGAAGCTTTTCAGCAGGAAGCCTGAGAAAAGAAATTTATTCTTCACCCAAAGTGCAAGTATCCTATTCTATCCTCCCTTGATTTTGCTGATGACTTGATCATATTCGCTAAACCCTCTATTGATTCCATGATCATCATAATGAAAACCTTAAATGACTTTTCCTTGTTCTCTAGGCTAAGAATAAATCCTCAAAAATATTCTTCTTGCTGGAATATCTGAAAGTTTAAATCAACAACGATTATTTATAACCCATATGCACTCGCTTCTGAATAACAATATGTCTTATCTAGGAGTTCCTTTGGCTATAACAAAAATTTCCATCCATCAATGCATTCCCTTCTATGAATAAATCACAAATGTTCTCAATGGATGGAAAAGCATATTTTTATCCTGGCCTGGAAGACTTGTGATCACAAACTCATTAATCATGTCAATGACAGCATATTAGTGCAAAACTTTTATAACGCCATTTAAGCTCATCTCCATGATAAGAACAGCAATGACTAGAATTCTTTGGACCAGCTCTATTATGTACAAAAGATCGTCTTCCATTGCATTTAATAAAACTGAAATGCCAAAATACAATGGAGTACTTGGAATTAGCAATTTAAGGGCTTGGAACGTGCTGCTTTCTCCAAAAAATTTGACTGCTTGATAAATAAAAATGACAACTTGTAGGTTAATTGGTCCATTAAACACAACCTAAAGAATGATGACATATGGTTTAAAATCTCTTAGCAAGCACTGAGTTGGGTTTGGAAACAGCTTCTAAAGATAAGGGATAGTCTCCTCCCCCGTATCAAATTAGTTCTTGTGCCTTAAAATTTTTGTTTTGTGCCTTGGATTGAAAAAGGCTTGATCTGAAAAAACTGTCTTTCTCATGAAGATATGCAAAAAAGTGGTACTCCTATAAATGCTAAAGATTCCTTCTATATTTGTAATGGTACTATTTCGCTGCCTAACTCCAATAACAGTAGAGTCTCATTGCTTTGGAGAAAATACAACTACTATAGTTATGCCTTCTCATCTATGGAAGCTTACTTATGGTCGAACAACATGAAGGAACACTCCACAGCTAATACTTACAAAGCCATCACTGCCTCTTCTAATCTCCTAAAGTTTCCCTAGTATCGTCGAGTTTGGAACAATAATACCTTTAAAAAATTAAACTTCATGCTATGGGAAATCCTAAAGAATGCCATCAACACTCTCAGTAACCAAGCTTTTAAGGGTTCTCCCATTAACACTCCCTATGTTTTCTGGAAATGCAAAGATGAGAATATCCTCCACCTATTCTTTAAATGCTCCTTCTCTTTCTTCCAATGGAAGAAAATCAAACCCAGGTGTAGATATGCGAACCTTGTATGGGACAGTAAGATTGAATGGTCAAATATATACAAGGCTACAAAATGGAAATGCTCTGACTCTTACTAGCTTCTCACTATGCTAAAAGTTTTCGTTTCTATCTTCTGGAAAGAGAGGAATGAGAGAATATTCAATAATAAACATAAGCTCGGGATGATTTTATACAAGGAAATATGCTGTGACATTCACAAAGCTATAAGATACTCTCCTTTTGCTTATAATCAAAGTGATTTGGAGTCGTGGAGAAGTATGTGACTATCTGATTGGTAGTCCTTATGTCTTTTTTCTTTTATTTATTTTTGGCTGTTCTTTAGTTGTTTTCTCTGTGAACCCTATTTATAATTGTAAGTTCTTGCTTGTATGTTATAAATAAAATGGAAAGGGACCATTTAACCATATTGGCCTTGCTCGAAAAAAGGTTATTTTATTAAATATAAGATAAATTTCAAAATTTATTTATAATATATATATGTATGTATGTATGTATGTATGTATGTATGTATGTATGTACGTACGTACGTATATTGTGACAGCCAATGTGTATATAAATGGCCAATGCATATGTTATAGATTTAAATATCAACATCTATAAAGATATACATTGACTATGCACATATTATTACGTTGCATGTGTACGATATTCACATATGAGTATAGAGTGATATACTCATAAACACTATACATATCAATTTTAACTAAATCATCAATTAATTAAATCTAAAATTTAAACAAAATTGGATTTTATTTAAATTAACTAGATTCGGTCTAGTACAACCAATTACACTTCATTGGTCCACAATGATTCAAATAAGGATTTTTTTTTAGATCAATCCATTTCGCACGTTTCTGATCGACGAGGTCCTTCAATATATACTTAAGAATACAGTTTGTCGCAGTCCAATGCTTCTATTTGGGGTTTGACTGGTATCGGCTTACGCATCCCAATGCATAAGCCACATCCTGTCTCCTACGCAGCATGGTGTACATAATGGATTCAATTGCATATGCATATGGTATCCTCTTCATAGCTATTTCTCCTCATTGGTATAAGAAGCATCCTTCTTTGAGAGGGGTAATCTCGACTACATCAAAACATTTTCGCACTTGGAATTCTCCATACTAATTTTTTTTTGTATGATGTCTATGTACAATGATTAGCATAATCCTAGAAATGTTTATATCCATCTTTATAAATCCTAGTGCCTAGTATATAAGTTTCTTCTCCTAAATTCTTCATCGAGGAGTTCTTAGACAACCAGGCTTTCACTAATTGCAACAACGGTATGTTATTTACAATTAGGAGTAAATCATCGGCATATTGAATGATGAACACTATACCACTACCCTGTACTTTCTAGTATATGCACACTACCTCTCTGTTTTAATAAAATCAAAACTATTTGATCACTTTATCAAACCATTTGTTCCAACTTATCAAAGCTTGTTTAAGACCATATTTTGATCTTAATAAATTACATGCCTTTCCCTTGCTCCCACAGACCTCAAAACCCTCAGGCTGTGACATCCAAATGATATTTTAAATCATTATTTTGAACTGTTGTTTTTGCATCCATCTTCCATATTTCATAACTGTAGAACACGACAACAACGGGTAATATTTGAATGAACTTTAGCATGCCTACGGGTGAATTTTTTTTGTTGTAATAAACACCTTGAAATAGAAAAAAACCTTTTGTAACTATTCTTGTTTTGTTGGTCTCTACCTTTCCATCTGCATTTAGTTTATCCTAAAGATCCATTTGCAGCCAATGGGTTTTCCCCATTGGGTCAATCAACCAAAGTCCATACTTTGTTAGTATACATAGAACCTATCTCGAATTTTAAGCTTTAAGCCATAGTGTAGAGTCTTTACTCTATAAAGCTTATCAGAAAATGATGAGAGTGTCAATTTCTAGGACATGGTCCCTTTTCTCACTATCCACAAGCAAATAGTAGTATCTCTCCAAGGCATGAGATTCCCAATTAGATCATCTAATATGTTGTGTGATCTTATATTGGTGCCTTTTCATTTATTAAGTCTCCATGTTAGTTTCTTGGATCTCGTTTGAGTCTGCAACTTCGTTATTAATTTATTTTGATAGAAATTCCTTCTTTGAAAAAAAGCCTGTCGATAAATAATAACCTTCTATTCCTTTGTGTTATAAAATATATATCCCTTGGAATCTTTAGGATATCTTATAAACTTATAAAGATATGATCTTGCCTCAAGCCTATTGGGGCCAACTTCTTAATGTAAGCTGGACAACCCGACACCCTGGATTTCTTCCCATACCGTATCTCATATGGCAACTTAGGCATAAATTTATAGGCATTAAATTCAACATATGCGCTACGGATTCTAATGCATATCCCTAATAAGAAAGAGGTAACTTAGCCGCATTCATAATAGATTTAAGATATCTGATAAACTTTGATTCTTTCTCTCTGAAACATTATTGTGTTGCAGAGTGTACAGTGAAGTGACCTAAGAGATAATCCCATCATCTTTTAAGTACTATTGGAGTTCTTATCCAACGCACTCACCACCTCGATCATATCAAAATATTTTAATTCATGGATAGTGTAACGCCCCAAAAATTTTCGACTTTAGAAAATCCGACATCGACACTCACTTTATCGACTGCGGAGAAATCGAAGGCCGAAAACCGAGATGTTATGGGTTTTAAAAAGAATTAAGAAAAAGAAAGAAGAGAGAAAAAGGAGAAAGAAAAAGAAAAATAGAGAAGAAGAGAGAAGATAGAAAATAGAGGGGAAAGAAGATAGACAATTTTTTAGAAAACAGAGAATTTTGAAAAATAGAAGATAGAAGAATTTTTTAAAATAGAACGGACAGAAAACAACAGAACAACAACAGAATCTCACAATTCGCAGCGGAACAGCATATAATAATAAATGAATAATCTTTAAACAAAGAACTATATCAGTTATTACATTACATACATTTCATTACATCATATCATCAGAGTATACAACATCAACAACATCAAACAGTGCAGCGGAAAAAGAAATACTATATAAATAATACGCCATGCCATCCAGCTTGCCTCCAGCAACTCCAGAATATCCAGAATATCCTGATAAACCTAACTCTTAACTGCCCGTGTGGAAATTGGTGGGCACCCAGAGTTTAGGAAGGAAAACAATAAACTCCGAGTCAGTCATGTGACTGGTGTGAGAACTCAAAACAGTTTATTTATCTTTAAAAATCAAAATAGAGGAATATTTTTAATTCAATTCGCAATGCTTTTAAAAATGAGACTACCATAAGACCTCCTGCCACACACACAATGCAAACGCAGACTTGGAGAAGATTTCTCCTTATGATAGTCAAACATGCTTGATACGCATTTAAAAAGAGCATTTGATATTATTATTAGTGCATAGTGTAGGAAAAATTCATTTCGAAAGTAGAATATAAATCTTAGCCAGCATAGGTACCATTATATTATGCCTACTAATAGCTACCATATTAGATGGCAGGTTCTACAACTAAAACCGTACAAGTTTCGTATTGGGAATTGGATTTCCAACGAATGATCAGGCCAAGGAACTTCCCATTGCCACATGAGAATGCCTCTGGATGGACATCCCCGAGAACCAAACCGGATCTCTACCAACACAAGGCCGGGTTACTCCTAACTGAGTAACAACTGACCGAATATGCCATCCCCCGGTCCTTTGGGACCTTTATCCGAGAGCTCTCTAATCAATTCACACAATCATAAAAACAAAGTGTTTCAACATGAGTAAGTATCTGGGCTCCATACCATGATACCACCCTTTTCCAGAAGGAAATGGACATATCCTAAAGGGTGCTACCCCTCATAACCTTGCCGCATCTTTCCTGTTTTGACCATTCACGGGATGTGAGGCTCGACGAATTCACGTCCACAAAAACACACTTTATACAAAAGCCATGCTTTGGGTCAACAAATGATCAACACAATGATCACTAAGATAGACGATCAAATAAATGATCCTATCACAATAATCAACACAATGATCATTTCAGCAACACTCAGCATGTCACATTACCAAATTGGGAATATATCGCTGATAACTTCAACTATATAACCTTTGAGCTCGTACGTCTCAAAGAAGGGTGTTAAGCAAAGAATAAATTCTCCGCCACCAACAGAAATATATTTGAAAGGAATCGGCTTTATATCTCAACTTGTAATGTCAGACATACAATCCATACAAGTCTGTTCCGGGCTCGAACAAAACCGAAGGCACTTCTTACGAAGCCCTTGAAATCCGGGTATTCACAATCCCGATCGAATTTCCCATCACTTAAGGAATCTCTATACCAGGAGCTACCCAGTGCAGAGACAATCGATAGGTCATCCTATCGCTTTCGCAAAAACTCGGTCTTCAACACCGATCTTCAAATGCAATTCATAACGACGTATCACATATTCGGAATGGGTTATACGACCCCATGGTCCTTTCCCGGTTAACCCGAATAGTGAGCGCTTATTCAAAAATAAGTGTGCATTCAAATTCAAACAATTCACATCAAAAACCCATTCAAAGGGAAATATTGATAGTCGGCTATCGAACTATCAATTGATATGCATACATCACCAGATTCCAAATAATTTTCCAAATTATTTATTTTCCAAAATATCTTTACAAGATATAAAATTCCAACACTTCAAAAATAAATCAATATTTATTTTTAAACAAATTTCACTTTCACATATAAATTCCATAATGAATTTATATTTCAAAATATTCATGCATATTCGATTTCAATAATCCATTTCAATTTATCCTCAAAAAGATAAATTCTAATTATTCACTTCATATTGGAAAACATTTCCATACTTATTTATTCATAAGTAATTCACAAATCTCTTTTATTTCAACCTTTGAAAATATTCAATATACTTAAATCGAATTAAGTATATATTTCATTCTTTAAGGGAAATCATTCTCTTAAACATTTTTATTTGGGCCAAAACGAATGTTACGTAAAACATCGTTACGACAACCCAAAATCACTAGTATAGGGATTCGAAATTAAAATAGATATATAAATCCCAATACTATACAAAACATTTCCTTTCGGAAATCATTTACTATAACAACAGTGTTATAGTCCACCATTTCCTTTTATTTCTCGAAAACGTCTATTTCAACAATAAATGTTGAAATCTATGGTTTCGAATCTCAACACCTTTAAAACATCGTTAGATCGTTTTAATTATGTTTAAAATATCACATTCTAAAACATTTTCTTTAACATGTTATTCACTATTCAAAAACGTGAATATACTATGTTCCCAAATTCCATTATTTCTATTCATTTTAATTCAAAGAATTATTCACTGTCTAAAAACGTGAATATAACTCCATTTCTAAGTTATAACAATTAACTTGTCAAAATAAGTCCTTTGCGAATTTATAAAAACAACGTTTATAAATTCCTTTTCTATTTATTTATAAAAACTTCCTTTTTTTATAAATTCCTTTATTAACATTTTTGATTTCATATCTCAATTATAAACTAAAAGTTCATATTATAAGTCAATTGCTTATAAAACGATTATTTTACAAAATCGTTCTTTTTAAAGACTTTTCAATTTATAAACCTTATAACTTATAAAATTTATTTATTTAATAAATCTATTCTTCAAATAATTTCACCAAATTTATAAATCTTACTATTTATAAATTTCGTTTATAACTTCACAGTTTATAATTCTATAAATTTCATTCTATTATGAAATTCATTTTCACTACATTCAAACACTTATAAAAACTCGTTTTATAATGTCTATATTCCAATTTATAAATATCCATTTATAAATCTCTTAATATAAATCAGTTTATATTATTATTCTAAAACGTCTTTAATTTCCTTTAAAATTTCATCATTTCGATTTATAAAATAATCAAATTTTATAAATCCTATATTTAAACTTTTATCATATATTCAAAAATCCAATCTAAATTATTTTATAAAATCATTTGTTCATATTTCTCAAAAATCGACTTTTAATCGTATTTCTAAAAATCAGCTTTTTAACTATATTTCACAAAAACCATAATTTTTATAACTTTAAAAATTATAACGTTTATTTATTTATAATGGATCAATTCCAAAAATATAGCATATCTTCAAAAATCACTTTAAAACCATTTTAAAATCCCAAAATCTGGGTCCAATGATGCTACACACCAAATAGTCAATCACGACTAACAACTATATCATATATCGATATGATAATCATCAAATATCAAAATATCTGAAATAAAATAAATACTGTTGAGGAATCCAGTTGGATCCCTCCAACCTGTTTCCTGCATCCAAAAACATTAGCACAATACCAATTTCGCTCCAGTACGAAATTATCGCGGTATATGTTCTTATTAAATATTATCCGCTTACTAACGGCGTAATAGGGTCTCATCCGCTAAACAAAAAATGCGGGAAATCAACAACTGCAATATATACATATGCCAATATATATATATTGATATTATATATAATACCAATTTCACTGTTTATGAAATATTCGCGGTATATGTTTTTATTAAATAACATCCGCTTACTAACGGCGAATAATGTCTATTTTAACAATCAATAATTTACAGTCATCATTCAAACATGCATTCAAATATTTTAAATCTAACTATTTAAAATAAAAATCGAAATCTATTCGATTGAGTGAGAAATTCTCACCTTGATTTTAAATCCCGTTTTAGCTTTTATTTCGAATAAAATTAAACGCGCGTTTAATTTTACCCGAAATTCTCACTAACTCCAAACGACTCCAAACCAACTCCATCGCGTAGTGCTCGTCCATACGATTCCAACGCAACTGAGTTTGCATTTTTTCGACCTCGTATGAAAAAGATATGAATTTTTGAAGTTCGCACGTATTTATATTAACAATTACAACTAAATCTAAAAATTTTAAACCTAAACCTATTGAGAGCCATTGGATCCTATATTCTCAAATCTGGGCCGTTACTCATGTTCTTCCCCTCCACGTTCATTACTCAGCAAACAAAACCCATAGCCGAACCCATTCAAAGAATTAGGGTTTCAAATTGCTCCATCAACACTCGCTAATACTCGATCACCACACCGCCACGTCGAAGGCCTTCACCCCCTCCAACTTCGGCCTGACCACCATCAAACTCGGCTACCCCCATCCCCTAGAATTTCGTGCGCAACCTACAACCATCGGCCTCCCCTAGCTCGTCCCACGATGCTCCAAACTCCATCAAATCCGTATGGATTGAAAGCTCATCCCGTGCTCTTCATCTTTGCTGTTGATCACTTCGGCTAAAACTTCACGGATTGAGAGAGATTGAGGGGGAAAGGAAATTCATTTCTGGCCTTACATATAGAAGAGGCGGCTGTAAATGTAAATTAGGGTTTAGTTTTTAATTTTATAAAATTTGTGATTTTAACTTCTATTTATAGAAAAAGCAAGCGTAAACACTATTCATCCCGGGAATTCCGAACTCCGATTTAGACGCCGTAACCAGCGTACCTAGGGTTTATCCCGCGTTCCGGACACAATGGAACAAGTTTCGGAAGCTAATTCGGAAGTATGTGCGAGTTATGGCTGAAAACGCTCAATTTAAATCAAACCGATTTAAATCGATTTCTAGGCGTTTTAATTTGTACCGGACAAACGGTAAATCCGATTGACTTGAAATTTGAAACCTTACAATAATATCATATTACGGATCCGATGAAACTGGTTTCGTCGAAATCCGAGACTTTTTGAAAAATGGCTATTTTGACTCGCCAAATTTAAATTAAAAATAATTAGATGCGTTTCGAGCTGCCACGATCAAACGATAACTCCGATTGACACGAAATTTGAAATCCGGTAATAACTAACTATTACGGATCCAATGAAACTGGTTTCGTTCAATTCTGAGACTGTTCAAAAATTGACTATTTTACAGTCGATTATTAAATATTAAAATATTCAATTTTCACAAATTAACTTTTAATTCGATTTTAAAAGTTCTAAAATATTATTCTAACTTCCATATGATAAAATAAAATTTTACAAATTATTTTCAATCATATTTAACCTCATTTTCAATTATTTCCATAATTTAACATATTAAATTATCGATTAAATTATTCAATTAAATCCAATAATTCAAATTAAAATTTATTTGACTTAAAAATTCACTTATAAATATTTAAAATTAATTAAATATTCAAATTTAAATTATTAAAAATTCTGGGTCGTTACAATCTTTCCCCCTTAAAAGAATTTCGTCCTCGAAATTACAAGTAAGAAGATTACAGAATCTATTAACTTTCCAAAATTCATAATTAAACTTCTTACAAATCTTTACTAAGTTTTCAAATCATACTTAGTTATCTTTTCAGAAACAATCTATATCATTTAACCTTCAATTCCAAAACAAAGTTAAAGTTTTCAAAATTTTCCCAATTTCCTCAAATTTTTTTCTAACGCCTTAAATTTCCGGAAAAATTCGCCATAGTCTCCTTTGCGCGGCTCGATCCGAAAAAAAAATGACAGTATATATATCACAAATATACATCTCATCAAGTAATGAGGCATCCCGAAGGGAAAAAAGTGTAAAAGTACTGTATTTAATCCGAGATATGTACCTTATATTTTATTAGCGAGCATATACGGCTAATATAGCGCAAAAGCGAACTCCAAATGCGAAGCAAACGCGATCCGCACCTACTAAACTCAACAAACAACATGAGAACATGCACATATGCAAATAATCTCAATATACAACATATAGCTACATAATAACTATATATGTCACATAGCAAATGCAACAATAGCAATATATATTCAACCATCATCCAATTACCATTCAACAAATTCATAACCAATATATTCATTCATATTTTCATTCATATACAATGAATTGGTTTTCACTTTAAATCACATTTGATTTGTTTACATTGGATTTACTAACATTCATTCTCAATTCTAATTAGTTTCAATTTGTTAACATTCACTAATTAAATCCCATTCACTTTCAATTCTATTCAAATTTACTTACTTCTAATTTGAATTCAATTACATAGCTTCCAATTTCATTAACTCGCCTTCATTAACACTTAATGAATTATATACAACCAATCAACAATCATATAACAACCAAAGTATTGATTACAACCAAATTTCTTTGTTTATATTCATTCTCTTTCAATTTATTCAACTTCCAATAACTTTAGAATTTAATGAATTAACACTTATATTCATTATTCCATATCAATTTAATTCACATTTAATCGATTAACATTCAATTCATCCATTCAATTACAAAAGTTGAATTTCTATTCACATAACTTAAGTTCATATCCATCACTTAACTTAATTAATTTAGTTTGATACCAATATCAACTTCATTCAACAATTCTTAAGTTATACTTCCATTTAACTTTAAATTCACTTTTATTCACAACTCATATTCATAGATATATTCATATAGTTTCACTTCTCATATATATAAGTTTATTTCACAATTGTAATTCACTTTAATTATAACTCAATTCTTATAATTCTTTTGCTTATACAATTATTCTTTTATTTAGATTATCCAAACAACCTAACAATCAACTTATATACACTTTAACAATTCTGAAAAATTATTCCTTTATATATAAAATATAATCAAGGTAAAATCATTTCATTCACCCAATTTAAAACAATATTGTGCCGAATTGTTCTATTCAAGTGTTTAGAAACCCCTTCGGCATAGTCTTGCGGACCACGCTGACGAAAGTTCATATACCACTCAATAAACCAATCATCACAATATAAAACAATTTTATATTCACTAACAAATACGCTCTCATAGCTATTATTACACTCAAACTCATTCTAGAGTACTACTGACTCTATCTCTAATGAATTAATACCCTACAGAACCATGGTTGTCGCTTAACCATCAGAGCTCTGATACCAAATGTAACGCCCCAAAAATTTTCGACTTTAGAAAATCCGACATCGACACTCACTTTATCGACTGCGGAGAAATCGAAGGCCGAAAACCGAGATGTTATGGGTTTTAAAAAGAATTAAGAAAAAGAAAGAAGAGAGAAAAAGGAGAAAGAAAAAGAAAAATAGAGAAGAAGAGAGAAGATAGAAAATAGAGGGGAAAGAAGATAGACAATTTTTTAGAAAACAGAGAATTTTGAAAAATAGAAGATAGAAGAATTTTTTAAAATAGAACGGACAGAAAACAACAGAACAACAACAGAATCTCACAATTCGCAGCGGAACAGCATATAATAATAAATGAATAATCTTTAAACAAAGAACTATATCAGTTATTACATTACATACATTTCATTACATCATATCATCAGAGTATACAACATCAACAACATCAAACAGTGCAGCGGAAAAAGAAATACTATATAAATAATACGCCATGCCATCCAGCTTGCCTCCAGCAACTCCAGAATATCCAGAATATCCTGATAAACCTAACTCTTAACTGCCCGTGTGGAAATTGGTGGGCACCCAGAGTTTAGGAAGGAAAACAATAAACTCCGAGTCAGTCATGTGACTGGTGTGAGAACTCAAAACAGTTTATTTATCTTTAAAAATCAAAATAGAGGAATATTTTTAATTCAATTCGCAATGCTTTTAAAAATGAGACTACCATAAGACCTCCTGCCACACACACAATGCAAACGCAGACTTGGAGAAGATTTCTCCTTATGATAGTCAAACATGCTTGATACGCATTTAAAAAGAGCATTTGATATTATTATTAGTGCATAGTGTAGGAAAAATTCATTTCGAAAGTAGAATATAAATCTTAGCCAGCATAGGTACCATTATATTATGCCTACTAATAGCTACCATATTAGATGGCAGGTTCTACAACTAAAACCGTACAAGTTTCGTATTGGGAATTGGATTTCCAACGAATGATCAGGCCAAGGAACTTCCCATTGCCACATGAGAATGCCTCTGGATGGACATCCCCGAGAACCAAACCGGATCTCTACCAACACAAGGCCGGGTTACTCCTAACTGAGTAACAACTGACCGAATATGCCATCCCCCGGTCCTTTGGGACCTTTATCCGAGAGCTCTCTAATCAATTCACACAATCATAAAAACAAAGTGTTTCAACATGAGTAAGTATCTGGGCTCCATACCATGATACCACCCTTTTCCAGAAGGAAATGGACATATCCTAAAGGGTGCTACCCCTCATAACCTTGCCGCATCTTTCCTGTTTTGACCATTCACGGGATGTGAGGCTCGACGAATTCACGTCCACAAAAACACACTTTATACAAAAGCCATGCTTTGGGTCAACAAATGATCAACACAATGATCACTAAGATAGACGATCAAATAAATGATCCTATCACAATAATCAACACAATGATCATTTCAGCAACACTCAGCATGTCACATTACCAAATTGGGAATATATCGCTGATAACTTCAACTATATAACCTTTGAGCTCGTACGTCTCAAAGAAGGGTGTTAAGCAAAGAATAAATTCTCCGCCACCAACAGAAATATATTTGAAAGGAATCGGCTTTATATCTCAACTTGTAATGTCAGACATACAATCCATACAAGTCTGTTCCGGGCTCGAACAAAACCGAAGGCACTTCTTACGAAGCCCTTGAAATCCGGGTATTCACAATCCCGATCGAATTTCCCATCACTTAAGGAATCTCTATACCAGGAGCTACCCAGTGCAGAGACAATCGATAGGTCATCCTATCGCTTTCGCAAAAACTCGGTCTTCAACACCGATCTTCAAATGCAATTCATAACGACGTATCACATATTCGGAATGGGTTATACGACCCCATGGTCCTTTCCCGGTTAACCCGAATAGTGAGCGCTTATTCAAAAATAAGTGTGCATTCAAATTCAAACAATTCACATCAAAAACCCATTCAAAGGGAAATATTGATAGTCGGCTATCGAACTATCAATTGATATGCATACATCACCAGATTCCAAATAATTTTCCAAATTATTTATTTTCCAAAATATCTTTACAAGATATAAAATTCCAACACTTCAAAAATAAATCAATATTTATTTTTAAACAAATTTCACTTTCACATATAAATTCCATAATGAATTTATATTTCAAAATATTCATGCATATTCGATTTCAATAATCCATTTCAATTTATCCTCAAAAAGATAAATTCTAATTATTCACTTCATATTGGAAAACATTTCCATACTTATTTATTCATAAGTAATTCACAAATCTCTTTTATTTCAACCTTTGAAAATATTCAATATACTTAAATCGAATTAAGTATATATTTCATTCTTTAAGGGAAATCATTCTCTTAAACATTTTTATTTGGGCCAAAACGAATGTTACGTAAAACATCGTTACGACAACCCAAAATCACTAGTATAGGGATTCGAAATTAAAATAGATATATAAATACCAATACTATACAAAACATTTCCTTTCGGAAATCATTTACTATAACAACAGTGTTATAGTCCACCATTTCCTTTTATTTCTCGAAAACGTCTATTTCAACAATAAATGTTGAAATCTATGGTTTCGAATCTCAACACCTTTAAAACATCGTTAGATCGTTTTAATTATGTTTAAAATATCACATTCTAAAACATTTTCTTTAACATGTTATTCACTATTCAAAAACGTGAATATACTATGTTCCCAAATTCCATTATTTCTATTCATTTTAATTCAAAGAATTATTCACTGTCTAAAAACGTGAATATAACTCCATTTCTAAGTTATAACAATTAACTTGTCAAAATAAGTCCTTTGCGAATTTATAAAAACAACGTTTATAAATTCCTTTTCTATTTATTTATAAAAACTTCCTTTTTTTATAAATTCCTTTATTAACATTTTTGATTTCATATCTCAATTATAAACTAAAAGTTCATATTATAAGTCAATTGCTTATAAAACGATTATTTTACAAAATCGTTCTTTTTAAAGACTTTTCAATTTATAAACCTTATAACTTATAAAATTTATTTATTTAATAAATCTATTCTTCAAATAATTTCACCAAATTTATAAATCTTACTATTTATAAATTTCGTTTATAACTTCACAGTTTATAATTCTATAAATTTCATTCTATTATGAAATTCATTTTCACTACATTCAAACACTTATAAAAACTCGTTTTATAATGTCTATATTCCAATTTATAAATATCCATTTATAAATCTCTTAATATAAATCAGTTTATATTATTATTCTAAAACGTCTTTAATTTCCTTTAAAATTTCATCATTTCGATTTATAAAATAATCAAATTTTATAAATCCTATATTTAAACTTTTATCATATATTCAAAAATCCAATCTAAATTATTTTATAAAATCATTAGTTCATATTTCTCAAAAATCGACTTTTAATCGTATTTCTAAAAATCAGCTTTTTAACTATATTTCACAAAAACCATAATTTTTATAACTTTAAAAATTATAACGTTTATTTATTTATAATGGATCAATTCCAAAAATATAGCATATCTTCAAAAATCACTTTAAAACCATTTTAAAATCCCAAAATCTGGGTCCAATGATGCTACACACCAAATAGTCAATCACGACTAACAACTATATCATATATCGATATGATAATCATCAAATATCAAAATATCTGAAATAAAATAAATACTGTTGAGGAATCCAGTTGGATCCCTCCAACCTGTTTCCTGCATCCAAAAACATTAGCACAATACCAATTTCGCTCCAGTACGAAATTATCGCGGTATATGTTCTTATTAAATATTATCCGCTTACTAACGGCGTAATAGGGTCTCATCCGCTAAACAAAAAATGCGGGAAATCAACAACTGCAATATATACATATGCCAATATATATATATTGATATTATATATAATACCAATTTCACTGTTTATGAAATATTCGCGGTATATGTTTTTATTAAATAACATCCGCTTACTAACGGCGAATAATGTCTATTTTAACAATCAATAATTTACAGTCATCATTCAAACATGCATTCAAATATTTTAAATCTAACTATTTAAAATAAAAATCGAAATCTATTCGATTGAGTGAGAAATTCTCACCTTGATTTTAAATCCCGTTTTAGCTTTTATTTCGAATAAAATTAAACGCGCGTTTAATTTTACCCGAAATTCTCACTAACTCCAAACGACTCCAAACCAACTCCATCGCGTAGTGCTCGTCCATACGATTCCAACGCAACTGAGTTTGCATTTTTTCGACCTCGTATGAAAAAGATATGAATTTTTGAAGTTCGCACGTATTTATATTAACAATTACAACTAAATCTAAAAATTTTAAACCTAAACCTATTGAGAGCCATTGGATCCTATATTCTCAAATCTGGGCCGTTACTCATGTTCTTCCCCTCCACGTTCATTACTCAGCAAACAAAACCCATAGCCGAACCCATTCAAAGAATTAGGGTTTCAAATTGCTCCATCAACACTCGCTAATACTCGATCACCACACCGCCACGTCGAAGGCCTTCACCCCCTCCAACTTCGGCCTGACCACCATCAAACTCGGCTACCCCCATCCCCTAGAATTTCGTGCGCAACCTACAACCATCGGCCTCCCCTAGCTCGTCCCACGATGCTCCAAACTCCATCAAATCCGTATGGATTGAAAGCTCATCCCGTGCTCTTCATCTTTGCTGTTGATCACTTCGGCTAAAACTTCACGGATTGAGAGAGATTGAGGGGGAAAGGAAATTCATTTCTGGCCTTACATATAGAAGAGGCGGCTGTAAATGTAAATTAGGGTTTAGTTTTTAATTTTATAAAATTTGTGATTTTAACTTCTATTTATAGAAAAAGCAAGCGTAAACACTATTCATCCCGGGAATTCCGAACTCCGATTTAGACGCCGTAACCAGCGTACCTAGGGTTTATCCCGCGTTCCGGACACAATGGAACAAGTTTCGGAAGCTAATTCGGAAGTATGTGCGAGTTATGGCTGAAAACGCTCAATTTAAATTAAACCGATTTAAATCGATTTCTAGGCGTTTTAATTTGTACCGGACAAACGGTAAATCCGATTGACTTGAAATTTGAAACCTTACAATAATATCATATTACGGATCCGATGAAACTGGTTTCGTCGAAATCCGAGACTTTTTGAAAAATGGCTATTTTGACTCGCCAAATTTAAATTAAAAATAATTAGATGCGTTTCGAGCTGCCACGATCAAACGATAACTCCGATTGACACGAAATTTGAAATCCGGTAATAACTAACTATTACGGATCCAATGAAACTGGTTTCGTTCAATTCTGAGACTGTTCAAAAATTGACTATTTTACAGTCGATTATTAAATATTAAAATATTCAATTTTCACAAATTAACTTTTAATTCGATTTTAAAAGTTCTAAAATATTATTCTAACTTCCATATGATAAAATAAAATTTTACAAATTATTTTCAATCATATTTAACCTCATTTTCAATTATTTCCATAATTTAACATATTAAATTATCGATTAAATTATTCAATTAAATCCAATAATTCAAATTAAAATTTATTTGACTTAAAAATTCACTTATAAATATTTAAAATTAATTAAATATTCAAATTTAAATTATTAAAAATTCTGGGTCGTTACAGATAGTTTGGTTTTCTACTTCATTCTTATGCTCTTTAAAAATTTCTATAGACATCAGATTTAACGTTTATTAGATATACATATCCTAGTCCAAAGCAATTATGAAAAACCAAGATACTATAGGCACTGCGCCACATGTAGTATGTAGGGGACCTAAGAGTTCATTAACTCTTTCGTTGCTTCCACTGAAAGGATGCTTGTTCATTTCCACTTTAAGACGTGACTCGTAAGTGCCAAATGATTCATCGTCAACCGATGGAAGAAAACATTTGGATCTCATTTTGTGCGGTATTTGCCACTAATATGACCAAGCCTCCAGTGCCACAAATGACTATCTTTATCATTAGCACTAAAAGAATTATTATCAGTAAGTATATGTTTGAAATTAAGATTATTAAATCTAAAACACCATTACAAATATCATTTCCATCAAACACAATGTTTATAACATTATAATTACAACGAAAACCATATCCAATCTTAGCTAATCTGGACATAGGAATGTTTCTGCAAATCAAGTTTTTTTACACAGAAACAACCATTTAAAATAATAACATGTTCACTAGGAAAACGTAAATTAAAATGTCCAACTACAACCGCATCAAATATAGATCCATTAACAACTTGAAAGATCATTTCCTCTTTTACTATGGGTCGTCTTCTCCTAAGTCCCCGTAATGTATTACAGATGTGAGTTCTAGATCTAGTATCTAAAACTTAAGAGTTTTTATTGACTGAAAAATAATTTTGAATCATAAATATACCTTTAGGAGCAAAGGAATCTGATTCCTCCTACTCTATTACTATCTTAAGATAGTTTGAACAATTAATTTTCCAATGCCCCTTCTTATGACAATAATGACATTCACACTTATTGTTAGAGGCACCCTTCTCACCATTCTTAACCCTATGCTTTCTTTTCTTCGAACTTTTGAAGATGATGCCTTTTTCTTTGACAATAAGCATTTTACCTTAATTCTTTAGCGAACTTTCAACCAAACTCAACATATTGAGTAGCTCGACAAGGCTCACTTACATCAAGTTCATATTGAAATTCAATATAATTGGCTCAAACTGTAGGGTTAGTGAGCCAAGAATTTGGTCTACATGCAACTATTCTGTAATTTTGGCACCGTGCTCAGAAAGCCTATCAGTAGTGTCTTTCATTATTATGACATAATCCCCAAAACTATTGCCCTTGCTTATCTTCGTATTCAACAATTTCTTACCAATCTCACACTTTGCGAACAAGATCATTCCCTAAACAAAGCTTTGAGGTTATCAAAGATTTTATGGAAAATCATGTTTTCTTGCTGTCTTTGCAATGGTTTTTCTAAAGTTGGTAGCACATAGGCTCAAGCTATGTCATAATCAGCTAGGTGTTATAAGATTAACTTAAGAGGGTTTGGTTTTTAATGGTTCATATATGATAGATCATAAACATTCATAGGTTAGTGATATCTTTATCCCTCTTAGCCAATCGGTGTAATTAGGTCCACTGAGCTTGTCATTTTAGAAAATAAACTTAAGTTGGTCATTTTTCTGCAAATTTATTTCAACTATATTAGTACAGTTTTTTATATCATAGGTTTTATATTATTATATTAAGGTTAATTATTATCATTTCAATTTTTGATAAGGCTCCTACCGGACTTTTGTTTTCTCAAAATTCTAAGGGAAATACAAAATTATTTTGATTTATCTAGTGATTCTTTGGACTCACTTTTTTAGGATTTTGGTGAGTTTGCTTAACAAAATCATAGTTCTACAAGAGATGATTAACTCTTCTTCGATTATATCATATATTTCTTCTAACCGTGGTCTTTGTCCTACCTTCAATTTTGACCTTGAGTTTTCTTAGCAAATTAAAACAGATTACTCAACCTTACCTATCATTCTCGAGGGCCTAAGTAAAATGCTTGTACCTTGAATTTGCTTAACAAAACAAACATGTATCTTACTTCTAGCAATGTATTAATAATGCTACACATACTAGCCATAACTTGAGTTTGCTCAACATCTAGAGCGTATGTAGGTAATAATTGATATATAAATGATAAAGGGTAACTATATTAAAGATTCACTATCCTTAACATACTTGAGTTTGCTTACTATCACTATATAAATCTTAATAAGCGTATGTGAACTACTAAAATTATTAGATCTAATCTAGGTTTTATATTAAAATCTCATTTTATTTAAAATGTTTATATTTATATTAAGTATATTTTGAATATATTACATATATTCCTAAGCTAACATAATGGTGTAATAATTATAAGCATATGTATAACTATATATATATATATAGATATACATATAGATATTGCGATTTACGTCTATTATATATACATATATACAAATATAGTATACACACACATGTAATGAATTCATATACATATAAGGGAATATAAATGCCAAAGTATACACACATGTCTAAATATACTATAATATATACGGTTTATATACACATATATAGTTTAGACATATATATGTATATATTATATATTTCCATATATATATATATTCAAAATAATCATATATATATTATTAAAATTAATATAATAAAATTTTGTTTGAATAAGTCAAACATATAAATTTGAATCGAAATTCAATATTTAGAATTTTCTATTTCAAATCAAATTTTGATTAAGTCAAAAATATTTATATTTAAATTTTAAATCAAATACGACTATTTCAAAGTCTCTTAAAATTCAAAATATTTAAAATAAGTATCTAAATGGTGAATAGTTCAAATATATTAATTCTTAATATACATACATAATATTATACTCAGTCCAGATTATGTATATAAATATAAATATATATTAAATAAATTCATAACTAACAAATGATAAAATTCTTACTCACGAATACAACTATTTTGGCATATTTTTTAAAATTTCAAACCCATGTGCATAAAGGGTTTTTTTCAAAACAAACCAAACACAAAACCATTTAGTATCTATACAGAAACTAATTTAGCTAAAAATAAATTCAATTATAATCGTATTTATAAAACAAATTTAATTTAAAATTATTTATAAAAAATAATTTTATATGGCCAAGTATAAATATTACATATATACATTTATTTTATTCATTTGCAATTTAACATCTTATAATTGAAATCAAACCTTTACTTTAATTACTAAATTATTAAAAAGACCACACAGACACACACATATATATCTGTGTGTGTGTGTTAGTAACAGAATTGGTCACTAACATCCTTAAGAGATATTATGTAGAGATTAATGAAGAAAGTAAAGTTAAACAGTGGATAATATGCTGAATTAAACGCAGAAAATAAGAACACCAGATTTATAGTGGTTCGGCGTAACTGCCTAGTCCACTTTGAGGTTAATCTTTATTGCTTTCTCTATAATCGATTATAGATGCAATCCGTATATCAACTACTTGATTACAATTGTTGAGAAAAAAAAAGATAAGTCTTGAATGAGTCTTGAATGCGGTAGAGTCTCCCCAGTGTTCTCAAAAAAGGGTTCCTTTCACTGTACCACTACCTCTCTATTTATAGACGAAGATGGGTTGGACTTCCCTGGTGGGCTAGGTAGCTAAGTAGCTTGGCCCAAAAAGAGTGATCTCTGTGTGCCGATCCATAGATATCGAATGGCAAAATGCCGAACAAGGATGAATGCCGAACGATATCCTCATGCCGACTGAAGTGATGTCGAACGATATCTTCATGCCGATCAAGTGATGCCGAGAGATACCTTCATGCTGAACGAAGTGATGCCGAACACACTGAATGTCGAACGAAGTATTTATACCGAACGACTCCGGAAGCCGACCCAGTGTGTTGTGCCGGATGACTCTGGATGCCAATCGATCTCCAATGCCGAACGAGATTCATGCCCAACGAAGTGATGTGCGAACAAGGTTTGGATGCCGAGAAGCATGGAATGTCGAATGACTCTGCTATGTCGAACATCCATAGATGCCGAATGATATACAATACCGAATGGCTCTCAATGTCGAACGCTCTTGCATGTCGAACGTCCCATAGATTCCGATCGAACTTGAGTGCCGAACGAACCATTTGTGCCGGACGACTCTAGAAGCCGAGCGCTTTCGAATGCCGAACGCTTCTAAATGCCGAGCATTCTCTAATGTCGAACGATCTGGATTCCGAACGGCGCATAAATGCCGAACAGTATGCAAATGCCAAGTACTTAGTTGCCTGGTCAAACCCTCAGGTAACACTTGCCCCCCCCCCAAAGTGCATCACATGGTGGAACATGATGTGCTTTGAATCATGAGTCCAATATGCTTTGCTTCAAGCTGTGGCTTAGTTTCCACGAAGGTGACTTCCCTTGGTTACTAGTTGAGGCGATGTGTGCCAAATAGTACAGCCGAAGCCGAACGTTCCATGTATGCCGAACGAATTTGAATGCCGATGCCGAACGATGTTGTTTTGACCGGTTCTACCGGTCATTGTCCCTTCGGCTCTCTCTCTTCCCCTATAAAGTTCGGCACTTTCCTCCTTCCTTTCTTCTTCACTTTCACCTCAGCTATCTTGTACTCACAAAATTCGCCTTTCAACAAACTCCAAAAATTTAACAACCCTTCCCTCCTCTTGCATCATACATTGCCTCACTTCTTTTCCTAATCATTCGAAGTTAATTAAAAACGCGCCCTCAACTCCAGAATTCTTTCGAGTTTCGACCCCTTTACTAGGTATCGACCCCTCTTTTTAAATGCTCTCCCTTGACTTAATAGTTTTAATACAAGGCTTAAATTCTCAAATTTTGGTAGAACCGTAGCAAATAGGTGTTCGTGGATGAGAGAATTGAAGTGGGATTAGGATATGTTCTAAGATTAGATGATATGGATGAAAGGAGAAGTGGTCAGAGGTAGGTGCATGAGGGAGTTGTTGGGAGATGCACTATGGTTCGGTATGGTTCTCCCTTGCCGAACGAGATTGGAGGGAAGAGTAGAGGAGGAGCAGGAATTAGCTAGAATGCCATGGTTCGCCACATGCCGAGAAATGGAATGAAAAATAGGAAGGAAGTACGAAATGGATAGGATGTCGAACCTCATGGCTCGGCATGATTTGCCGAACGACTCGGCCACGTCGATCGAGAGAGATGGAGGGAAAAAAGGCAGATAATGTTAAGGGCAGAATGCCGAGTGGTAAGGGTCGGCACAAACACGATTCGGCATGATTTGCCGCGTGCCGAACGGCCAAGAGGAAGGGTTGGAAGAGTGATGCTTATGCCGAACGACGCTTGTTTTTAAGCCGATCAATATTTAGGTCGAGTGGCGCTTAGGCTGAACGACATGGATGCCGACTGATACTTAGGCCGAACGATATTTAGGCCGATCAATATTTTGGCCGAACGATACTTAGGCCGAACAACTATTCACTTTGCCTAATTTTATGACAAAACAAGGACAATGACCTAAGCAAACTAGCATATTGAACTAATCTGGACTAATAACTTCCTAGTTTCAGTAATCACAAGCCTGAACTTAAATCGACAAAAACAGATAATTTCCTTTGGCATATAGCGCCAATGCCTGAGCCCGAAATTGAAAATATCATAGGGCAGGCTTTTGGAGATGGTCATCGATGACGGTCTTCGAAGGCAACAATTCAAAGCTCAACTTTATACCATCAATTCTGTGACTTTCAATTTCTTGGCACTTATATTTGAATCATCACACTAATTCACATACCACACGAGGGGAATACTTGTGTTGTTAAATCTAACGTCGATTGTTTTTTCAAGTATAGTTAAAACATGTGCTCTACTAGATTCAATTTCTATCAAAGATGTCTAGGAAATCTAGCTCCGCCATGATCTCAGATAGACCTGGGCCATCTTCTAAACAAGGAGTTGCAGATACTTCAAACCCGTCGACTTCCCCTGCTCATAACTTAGCTCCCGATGCCCTAGAGGCATCAATTTTCTTGGACAACCCAGTCGATTCACAGGCTTCGAAGATTGATGAAAGTGCACTCCGTCGGATATGCTCTGTCCACGAAATCCCCTTCGATGATGTATTAGTTCCATCGGGGCATGATCGTCCACACTTGCCTCCAGTTGGATACACAACATATAATAAGTTTATGTGCTGGGTCAGCAGCGTGCCACCATTCAACTCATTTCTTCGGGACGTGCTGCAATACATCGACATTGCCCCATCACAACTGCACCCGAACGGTCACGCCTTCATCTACGGTACCGACATACTCTTCATGAATGTCCTCTCTAGGCCTCCAACCCCAGGTAACATTAGATATATATATATATATATATCATCAAGAAGCGGAGAGATAGCCCCTCTTTCATGTTTCTTGAGCCGCACCAAAATGTCAGATCTTGACTGGGGCATGTAGCAAGTTTGCCCTGTACAAACAGGAATGGTTTTATGTGTGTTGCCCTCCTAGTTTCGCGAAGAGATGGGTGGAAGGAAGTATGTATTTTCTCTGTATCGATATTCATACTTGGTCAAAGCCGTGCCTTTTCTAACTCTTTTTTCCATCTTTTCAGGTATCAATCCACCTCCTGATGGCCATGCATATTCTGAAGCCGTTGAAGCTATTAGAGACCTTCATACCGAAGAACGGGACATCCAAACTCTCATTTCGAATGAGTCACTTAAAACGTTTGGACTATTGGCAGAAGGCCATCAGATAAGCCTTCCTCAGGGCGTTACCATACCCAGGCCCGTCTCTGGCAAAGGTAAAAAAACAAGATGAGTCTTCAGCACGTAACGCTTCTAGCGCACTAGAAGAAGGAGAAATCAAGGTAACCGAAACACCCGAAGCACAAGATGAGAACGTTGGTCCTACTCAGAACCCGATAGTCGAAGTTCACGACATCGAAACGTCATCTTCCCATTCAAAGAAGAAAAAGATACTGACGTACAAGATAAGGAGGGAAAAAGTTGGCGCAACCTCTGAAGTTACTCTTATTCGAACAGAGAAAGAGGCTTCCCCACAACGTTTAGAAAGTTCTTTAAAGGGCCTCTCAAACCTCTCCATACCTGACGATCTACTTAATTATGATTTTGACGATCCGGAGGCACTTAAACTTCACTCACCCATCAGAGGCGATGCAGGCATTCAAGCCCAAACTCTGGGAGAAAAAACTCCCATTAGTAAAGAAACTGGTCCGTCGGGGGGGAAATTCTAGGATACACACAAACACATGCACTCCACCTTGCACTTAAATTTCCATCGTCACACTACTCTTTGCTAATTCGTTGTTATTTAAATTCTGTGTAGGTGACATGGGCGTACGTACAGAATTGATCGTCTCCGCTGGTCGTCTATCTTCCATCATTCTGGATTGGATTCAAGTTTTGGAAAACGTCGGGATAGAGACGGTGACGGCGATAGGGATTATCATTCCCGGGACTCATCATCTCGGAAGAAAACATATTATCAGCCTAAATACCACCAACATCCCTCTTCTCACTCGGAGCAAAGAAAAGATAAGCACGGCCATAAGGGGTCGCAATCTGATGTTCCCCGTGATCAACACTCTGATTCCTCTTCCACAAGACAGTCCCGGGATCCTCACAGGAGAGCTGAACTTTCGAAGCTGTCTCCTCTTGTTCCTGCAACAGATCCATCAGTATCGAAGAGACTAGTCGAGCTTAAAGTTAAATTTCCAAAAATCTGCTTTGATTTTCTAAAGTTTCTCCCTGCCATCCATCATATTCCTGGAGATGTCAAGCAAAGCACTATCGTCTGCACCAACGACGTCTATGTTCAGCATGACGCGTTCATTCATCTTGCTAAGAAAGTGTCAGAAGTCTCCATAGAACGCCAACATGAGATTGATCGCCTGAAGCTTGAGGCTATTCATGACAAAGACATTATCAAAGCTCAGAACGAAGAGATTGCTTCTTACAAATCTCAGCTTGAGGCTTCTTAGCAGAGCGCCAAAGATACTGCCAAAGTCGTAACTCGTTTGGAATCAACTCACAAAAAAGAAATCGATGAGACAGTACAACACTGTGGGGCTTTAGCTTTGGAGAAAGACTCAGTGCAAAAAGAGAGGGATGCATTCTGTCTCCGAGTCAAAGAACTTGAGGAGCGACTCCGCAAAGAGCAAGAAGAGAAGATTGCTGCCCAAGAAGAGTCGCAACGGTATTGCGACGAGATCATTGCAATGCGACTCCTAAAGGCGAAACTTGAGGGCGGGCTTTCTAAAGTTGAGGTGCTGAAGATGAAGCCCGTGAAGAGGGCAAAAGGATAGCATCTTGAGGAGGCCAAGGAAGAAGGTAGGAAAGAGGTCAAAAGCATGTTCGACCCACTTATTGCAGAATTCAATGCCCACGTTCTCATGCATCGGGACTTAATTTTTCTGGACGAGGGCTATCTCGAATCTTTGGCCAAGGCATGGGAGACCTTAATTGAAATTAAGAAGGTCGAACACGGTATCGAGGAGGTTGATGAGGGGGCTTTGATAAAAGAATTCCTTAACGAAACGAGCCTTCGGACCTGTCAGCGGCTAAAGCCCTTTATTGCAAAGGCTCCCCCTCAACGAAAGGGAAAGAAGTTATCGTCGGCCCATCCGGGATCGAGTCTCCAGATCATGTGCCTACCCAACTGGCTGGTCGGCGGATACTCGATCCTTTTGAACAGCACATCGGCTATGACCCGGAGGACCTCGGCCTTGGCGTTCACGTTTTGTCCCCTATTCCAAAGGGTGAGACCCCTTGACGATTGAGAGCCAGCCGAAACCTAGTAGGAAACTCTTTCGCTTTAACATTCCAAGAGTTTTCATTTTTCACTAGAAGCTATCGCATTCTAATAATTTCTTTTCGTGATTTTGTGAAGGCCATTCTGATCTTGAGCCCACTCCGAGGAGCGATGTCGCCAAGGAGGAGAGGGAAAAAACGAGTGAGGCCACTCACGCAGTAGAGGCTCCCGGTCCAGATGCTCAGGTGATCGGAGCACTTGATGAGGAAAAATCTGATACTTCCTCTCTCATCGATGGGAGTTATGAAGTTGAATTTACAGGCGTCTCTGAGCACACATCCGAACTGAGTATGAAGGACCAGCTTGAGAAAGAGAAGGAAAAGACGGTCAAGATCACGGTCGAACCTCAAGCTGTGGACCTGGACGATCCTTTGAACAAGCCGTTGAAGTCATCCTCCCAGGCAGGTCCAAACCCATGGATGTTCCTCGTGCTTCTTTAGCTGTCACTCCCCCGTCAAAGAAAGCTATCAAGGGTAAACATACCGGGAAGGAGTCATCTGGCAAAAAGTCAAAGAAGTCAAAGAAGTAGTCTTCGCTCTCGTTCAACAAGAGCTGGTTTAGATTATGTAATTATTTTTGTTTTCGTAGTTTATGTAAATAAAGTTATTTGTGATGAATAAAAATTAGTTCTTTTCCCTCTCATAGGACTGTTGTTGTTTGGTTTTTTGTATACCCGTGGTCAAAACACGAGCTGCTATGAGTTACATGAACTTCTCGATTCATCTTCAAACAAGTTGACAACCTTTTTGGTATTTTCACATTCTTTTTTCCATGCTCTAGGGACTTAGAATATTTTCCAATCCGTACACCTAGGGCTCGATGACTTCAAGTCATTTATATCCAGTCCGCCCTTAGGGGACTTGGACATTTAAATCGTTTATACCCTGGTCCATACTTTGGGGACTCAGAGTACTCTAATCCGCACTCCGGGGACTTGGAGATTCTCGGTCGTTTATACTCTGGTCCGCACTCCAGTGACTCAGGGTACTCCAGTCCGCACTCTGGGGACTTGGAGATTTTTAGTCGTTTATACTCTGGTCCGCACTTCGGGGACTTAAGGTACTCCAGTCCGCACTCCGAGGACTTGGAGATTTTTAGTCGTTTATACTCGAATCCACACTTTGAGGACCTAGGGTACTCCAGTCCGCACTTCGGGGACTTGGAGATTTTAAGTCGTTTATACTCGAGTCCGCACTCTGGGAACTTAGAGTACTCCAGTCCACACTCCGGGGACTTGGAGAATTTGAGTCGTTTATACTCGATCCGCACTCTGGGGACTTAGAGTACTCTAGTCCGCACTTTGGGGACTTGGAGATTTTGAGTCGTTTATACTCGAGTCCGCACTCTAGGGACCTAGAGTGCTCCAGTCCGCACTCTGGGGACTTGGAGATTTTGAGTCGTTTATACTTCGCACTCTGGGGACTTAGAGTACTCCAGTCCGCACTTCGGGGACTTGGAGATTTTGAGTCATTTATACTCAAGTCCGCACTCTGGGGACCTAGAGTACTCCAGTCCGCACTCTGGGGACTTGAAGATTTTGAGTCGTTTATACTCGAGTCCACACTCTGGGGACTTGGAGTAATCCAGTCCACACTCCAGGGACTTAGAGATTTTGAGTCGTTTATACTCGAGTCCGCACTCTGAGACTTAGAGTACTCCAGTCCGCACTCCGGGGACTTGGAGATTTTGAATAATTTATACTCGTTCGTACGTCAGACAGAGTAATGTATCTCTTAGTCATTTGTTATAGCGTTATCATACATAGGAACATCGACAATTCATGGTAAAAAGAAATGACTTTAAGCCTTTATTAATGTAAATAAGCTAAATTGTCTTTTACATGCCGTAAACTAGGAATAAAAACTTGTTGGAAATAAATGCAACTAAAATATGATAGAAATGAACTAAGTGTAATAATGCCGCAAATGTTCACCATTCCATGCTTGGGGGAGTATCGCACCATCATCGGTCGCTAGCTTGAAAGTTCCTTCTCTAAGCTTCTGTTCAATGACGTATGGGCCTTCCCATGCGGAGCTCATGTGTGATGGAACTAGGAAAACTCGTTTCAAAATGAGATCACCTACGCCAAAGATTCTCGGTCGAAATTTTTCATTGTAATATCGGGCAACTCGGTGCATGTACGCAGCCGCTCTTAAATTAGCTTCTTCACATTTTTCATCAATGAAGTCCAATGATTCCAGGAAGAGATCTCGATTTGACTCAGGGTCATAATAAGTTACCCGATGTGATGGAACTTCAAGTTCCACGGGTATGATAGCTTCCATGCCATATGCTAATGCGAATGGAGTGTGGTCAGTCGCGGACTTGTGGGTGGTTCTATAAGCCCAAAGTGCTGTCGGAAGCTCATCCACCCACTTGCCTCTAGCCTTTTCCAAACTTTTTTTCAGTATGGATTTAATTATTTTGTTTACGGCCTCTACTTGTCCATTAACTTTCGGATGAGCAACTGCAGCAAACTTTTTCTTAATACCATATTTTTGGCAAAATTCCCTGAAATCTTTGCTTTCAAACTGAGTTCCATTTTGTGTGACGATGGTTCGTGGAAGGCCAAAACGGCATATAATATTTCGTACAACAAAATTAATGGCCTTTTTGGTGGTGATAGTGGCCAAAGATTCTGCTTCTGCCCACTTGGTAAAGTAATCGACCGCATCTATCGCGTATTCTGCACCACCTTTGGATAGAGGTAAGGAACCGACTATATCGATTCCCCACATTGTAAATGGCCAAGGACTAACCATTTGTGTGAGTTCCGTCGGCGGAGCTCTTGGGATTTTCGCATACTTCTGACATTTGTCACATCTTCTTACGTAGTCTGCGGCATCCCAATTTATAGTTGGCCAATAGTATCCATAGCGGAGGATTTTCTTTGCTAACGTCCGCCCCCGGTATGGTCGCCACATTCACCTTCATGGACTTCCTTCAGAACTCATTTTATCTCATCATATGCAATGCACCAGAATAATGAGGTCGAGAATCCCCTCCGGTACATTATTCCATCCTGCATTACATAACGAGAAGCCTTACGAATGACTTGACGTCTTTCACTCCTTCTTTCGGGCACGGCCCCGTGTAACAAGTACTGCTTGAATGGGGTCATCCATGACTCCTTCTCGATTTCTGTTTCTAAGATGAAATCTACCTCCATCATATTTATGCTCGGAACATGCAAGGTTTCAACGGGAAACAATCCCATCTGTTGCGCATCGCGGTGCTTGCAAATTTTGCCAATGAATCAGCTGCTCTGTTTTGTTCACGCGGAACATGTGAAATATCATAATACTCGAGATTCGCTAGCAGCTTCTGAACTTAGGCCAAATACGTGGCAAGTCTCTGCCCCCATGCTTGGTAGTCTCCACACACTTGATACACCACCAGTTGCGAGTCACAAAAAATTTCAACCGATCTTATTCCCAGTTCTTTGATGAATCTTAAGCCGACAATCAATGCTTCATACTCGGCTTCGTTATTCGTTGCTGTGAATTCGAGCTTCAAAGCGTAGCAAACCGATCGGTTTTCAGGAGTTACAAGAACTATGCCAACCCCTAAACAACGATCGTTAGATGCCCCATCGATGTACATCTTCCATCGGACGGAAGGTATGACATTGCGGCCATTTGATTCGTCTGTCATGGTGAATTCAGCGATGAAATCCGCTAGCGCTTGTCCCTGTATGGCCTTTCGCGGCAGGTAAGTAATATCGAATTGACTCGGCTCGATATTCCATTTTAACATTCTTGCAGAAGTTTTCGGTCGTTGGAGTACCTAACGCAAGGGTTGATCAGTGTAAACACTGATTGGGTGTGCTTGAAAATATGGGCGAAGCTTGCGTGATGCAATCACCAAGCAATAGGCTAATTTCTCTATCTTGGGATAGTTTCTTTCTGCCCCCGTCAGATGTTTGCTAACATAGTAAACTGGCTTTCAAACTCGGTCCTCTTCACGAACCAGAGCCGTACTGATAGCATGCTGAGATTCTGCCAAGTATGCATACAGGATTTCATGGTCAATCGGTTTTGATAGTACTGAGGGGCTTTCTAAGTGCCTTACCAGAGCTCGGAATGCTTCCTTACAGTCGGATGTCCATTCAAAATTTCTCTTTCCTTTCTTTATCACGTCGAAGAAAGGAATACACTTTTCTGTAGCTCAGGATATGAATCGACTCAGCGCAGCCACTTTTCCATTCAAGCTTTGCACCTGCTTTATGGTTCTGAGCACTTGTATATCTCGGATAGCTTGAATTTTCTCCGGGTTAGCTTCGATTCCCTATGCATTCACAACGAAACCCAAAAACTTTCCCGATGTTACGCCGAAAGAACACTTCAAAGGATTGATCTTCATTCCGTAATTCCTGAGTATATCAAACATCTCCGCTAAGTCTCGGATGTGGTCGCTTGACTGCCATGACTTCACGAGCATGTCATCCACATAGACTTCCATCGTTCTACCAATCTGGTCCTTAAACATTCGATTCACCAGACGTTGATAAGTCACTCCTGTGTTTTTTAATCCATATGGCATTACTACATAGCAATATAGCCCCATATTTGTGACAAAACTGGTGTGTTCTTGGTCTGAAATGTGCATCGGGATCTGATTGTATCCTGAATACGCATCCATAAACGATAATAATTCATGTTTGGCGGTAGAGTCGACGAGCTGGTCGATTCTGAGTAAAGGGAAACTATCCTTCGGGCATGCTTTATTCAGATCAGAGTAATCAACACAAGTCCTCCACCTTTCGTTCGCCTTTTTCACTAGCACTGGGTTTGATACCCATTCAGGTTAGAGGGCGTCGTGGACGAACCCATTGGTTTTGAGTTTGTCCACCTCCTCTTTGAGAGCCACGGACCTCTCCGGGTCCATACCTCTCCTTTTCTGTTCTACGAGAATGGGTTTCGGGTCTATGTTTAACATATGACTCGCAATTGTTGGAGAAATCCCGCACAAATCAAAGTGTGTCCAAGCAAAAACGTCCAGATTCGTCCAAAGGAAATCAGTAAGATCCTCGGCCACTGAAGGGTCGAGTTGCGATCCAATCTTAAGAACTCATGATGGTTCATCCCGGCTGACTAGGATGTCGATCGTCAGCTCAGCCAGTGCTGCATTTGTTTCCCTGGGTTCCCCATCATCATCTCTTGGATTTATGTCTCTAAGGATTCGAGAATGCTGCCCAAGCCAGGGCTTGGGTACTACTTGTCAATCAATCGTCTTTAAGATGTGGACAGAGCTGTCCGCAACCTTTCCCTTCTCTCTCCGTTGAGCTTCTCTCAGTTTCGCCAAATAACATGCGCGACCGGTCGCCTGATCGCCATGTATAACAATGACCCCTTTGTCTATCGAAAATTTTAATGTCAAACACCATGGGGCCAGAGCGGCCCTAAATTCTGCCAGGGTTGGACGACCCAAAAATACGTTGTATGGAGAGTCAACATCCATTACTATGAATGGCAGGACTCGCCCTCTCCTACGCTTAATTTCTCCCAGTTCAACTGGTAACTCTATGTACCCTATTGTGTCGGTTGTTGCACCGTTGAAGCCGTGAATACGGGCTTTGCATGGTTTCAAATCTTTTGTCTCCATCTTCATTTGGTCATAAGCCTTCTTGAAGATGACGTTGACAGTGCTTCCACAATCAATCAAAATTCTTTTCACGTAAGCTGGCCCGATTGTAGCAGATATAACCATCGGGTCGATAGTAGGAGCCTCCACCTTGTCCGTGTCTCGACTCCTAAACACTATATTGTCAGTCGTCATACGTTGTTGATTTCGGGAGTTTCATCTTTCATAATCCGCATGTCTCAAGGAGGTAGCATATCATTCCCATCTCCTGCCAATTCTTGTCTGCGGCATGAGGTCCTCCGACAATAGTGTTTATGATCAATCTGCCCACAGTCCGAGCAGGTTGTTCTGGTTGGCGTAGAGTCGTCCCACGTCTAGGGTTTGACGTTCCTCGCCTTTCATCTTGCGGGTTTTTGACAAATTCCTGCACTTTTTTCTGTCTGATCAACTTCTCTATGGCATCATGGAGGTGTCTACACTCCTCAGTATTGTGCCCATGGGTCTCATGGAAACGACAGTACTTCCCTGTCCGTTTCTGTTCTTCAGTGGACTCCTTTGGGAACGGTTTTCTATATTCAAAGGTCTTACACGTAGATAGATAAATATTTTCAAGAGAAGTATTCAGCGGGGTGTATTCATTGTAGGTCGGAATCCTTGGCTTCCATTTCCCTGCTTCTCTTTTCTTCCCGAGATTTCCATCTCCGGATCCTTTGGACTGCCCAGGCTTGTTCTAAACGTTGACTTGAACTTTTCCCAAACTATCGCCAGACTGCTTCACGGCGATATTACTTTTCAAAGTCTCCTGAACAGGCCCTAGTGCCTTATCCCGTCTCGTCCATCGAGCCTCCTCCCTCCGTATGAACTGATGAGCTTTGGAATATAATCGTTCCAATGTAGCTGGGGGCTTTTCCGCCAACCAATCTCCAAACTCCAACTCTGGATCTACACCTCGCATTACCGCTATCAAAACTGCAAGGTCGTTAGGATTGCTAACTTTAGTGGTGGCAACATGAAACCTCTATAAGTATGCTTTCAAAGACTCTCCCGGAGCCTGGATTATGCTTGATAATGACATTACATTCTTTGGACGGGTAGCATGTATCGTGAATTGTTCAACAAATTTCATCGCTAACTCGTCGAAGCTGGATATAGATCGCGGAGGAAGCCGAGTAAACTACATAGTGGCGATTCTAGACAGAGTGATTGGGAAGCGCCTACACTTAGTCGCGTCATTCGCCCTTGCCGAATCCATCATCCATTCGTACCTCATCACATGTTGCCTAGGGTCAGTCTTCCCTTCGTAGGCTAGGATGGTCGGCATATTGAATTTCTTGGGGTTCTCTCTCATCAACTGTCCGACCATGGCTAATAAATCTGGAGTTTGTATGGACGGTGAGAGGTTGGGTTCCGCTCCATGGGACTGTGCAGGTTGATGTCCCGCCTGCCGATGGTCGGTCAAACATGCGTCCTGAAGGCCAGCTTGATTTGGGTCTTGATGAGCCGGGCGTCCGGTCTCTTCACGTGCCTGATTCCTGGCTGATCGATCAGTGGCACCTGCCTGTATAGCCTCTATCTTGCAGCGTCTACGCCTAGGAGATTCGTCAGCTGAGGTCGAACTATCAAATGAAGAATAAGGAGCAGGACTACTTCCAGCATTCTGATGCTACTACTGGGCAAGCAGAGTCATGAGATTAGTATTGGCTTGGATCTGCTCAGCAAGCTGCCTTCTACTTTCCCTGAGTTCTATTATCAAGTCGTTGAACTCTGTTTGGGAAACGAACTCCGCTTGGTTCTGGGTGGAGGTTCATGTGCCTTGAATTGCAGGTTGGTTGCTAGGTCCTATCTGTTGTACACTAGCAGTTTCATTGACATCTGCGTTATGAGAGGCCGATCTAGTTCGCGGCCATGAAAGAGTTGTCGGTTGTAACTCTAAGTAGAATCAACAGATGTCTTGTGAATGATTTGGATCTCCTTCAGGGGATTTTTCAATCCAGTAGCTACAAAGTAGATCCTATCGTCCTGAGAATTCGATTCTCAGTGAAAGCACCAAATTGTTAGCACCAGAAATGGTCACTAACACCCTAAAGAGAGATTATGTAGTGAGACTAATGAAGAAAGTAAAGTTAAACAGAGGATAATATGATGAATTAAACGCAGAAAATAAGAACACTAGATTTATAGTGGTTCGGCATAACTGCCTACGTCCACTTTGAGGTTAATCTTTATTGCTTTTCTCTATAATCGATTACAGATGCAATACGTATCTCAACTACTTGATTACAATTGTTGAGCAAAAAAAAGAGTCTTAAATGAGTCTTAAATGCGGTAGAGTCTCCCCAGTGTTCTCGAAAAAGGTCCCTTTCAGTGTGCCTCTGCCTCTCTATTTATAGACGAAGATGGGTTGGACTTCACTGGTGGGCTAGGTAGCTAAGTAGCTTGATCCAAAAAGTGTGATCTATATGTACCGATCCATAGATGCCGAACGACAAAATGCCGAACAAGGCATGAATGCCGAACGATATCCTCATGCCGACCGAAGTGGTGCCGAACGATATCTTCATGCCGATCGGAGTGATCTCGAACGATATTTTCATGCCGAACGAAGTATTTGTGCCGAACGACTCTGGAAGCCGACCCAGTGTTTTGTGCCGAACGACTCTGGATGCCGATCGATCTCAAATGCCGAACGAGATTTATGCCTAACGAAGTGATGTGCCGAACAAGGTTTGGATGCCGAGCAGTATGGAATGCCGAATGACTCTGCCATGCCGAACGTCCATAGATGTCGAATGATATACAATACCGAACAGTTCTCAAAGCCGAACGCTCTTGCATGCCGAACGTCCCATAGATGCCGATCGAACTTGAGTGCTGAACGAACCATTTGTGTCGGATGACTCTGGAAGCCGAGCTCTTTCTAATGCTGAATGCTTCTAAATGTCGAGCGTTCTCTAATGTCGAACGATCTGGATGCCGAACGGCGCATAAATGCCGAACAGTATGCAAATGCCGTGTACTTAGTTGACTGGTCAAACCTTCAGGTAATAATATGCACATATGGCAATTATTTTTCTATATACAAGTGTTGGGGACATTCAATATAGATCTAAGTAATATAAATAATACCACTGTAGATCTTACCCTAAAAAAACATTGATCTACGAATATGCTCCTAGAAACTCCAATTCATTACTTGACTGCAACAATCGAATATACCACCTTGGATAATTGTATTTGGATGTGTTTATCCTTTGGGGTGTGAACGGTTACAAGCTGATGGCAGCTAGGGTTGTGAGCATCAATAGGAAAATGAGTTGATTTGCCTTGGTATTTATAGAGAGAAAAGGATAAAAAATCTACCACGTTTTACTCATTCTCTTTAACAAATTCAAACCTAGATCTAGATGTTTTCCCTTATATAGCTCGCCTGACCATGATTTGATCATGGATCAAAAATCTTTAAGCTCGCTAAGTAATTATCTTTATTTAAAACCCATATAGATATAGATATAGATATAGATATAGATATAGATATAGATATAGATATAAATATAGATATAGATATAGATATAGATATAGATATGTGTACGTATAACATTTATAAATACATCCCAAAATTACTAATAGCACCAGAAAAATTCATAGAAGCTACCCTATTTGCTAAAAATATCCTATACATTAAATGTAAAATAATTAATATTTCTTAAATATTAATTATTTTAATTAATTTATAACACTTTTTAAACTAATTAAATCATGTGGTATTTAATTTTTGTTATAGATGTTGTTGTTTGACTCACATATGTGAATTCAGTTAGTGATTAATATTGAATAATTCAAATATTAGCGTTCATATATCACATTTGTTGATAAGGTGGTAGTTTGGCTGAATTCATCGCTATAAATCTTTTCGCTAAAACCATATTTTAGATCACATTTAAGCAGTACCGTTAAGTGACGGTATAAATACACAGGTTCACTTCATCAGCACCATATCACTTTAGGATACAAGGAGTCTGATATCGACCAAACTCCAATAATATCCACATTCAACTATCCAGTCCAATCACCAATTCTTGGTATAATAATAACATTTCTCTTAACTATTCTATTCTGACCAGAGATTTTCGTTTTGAGTTGACTGTAGTTGATCATGGTACTAACCTCATGCAACCGAAGAGACAAATTCCCTGTTGAATAATATTTCACTTCCAACCCTTCAACCCATACCCAACTATATTTGCTCAATATTTTCCAAGCGATGATTTAATTATGATCAAAGTTGAGTATCCTTAAGTTCCACTATATTCTCAAGAATAGCTATAAGTATGTAACCCCATGATGCCTCCAACAAGCATGAGTAATGTGTTGTCCAACATTTAGAGAGTGTTAAATAATCTGGTCTCAGTGGATGTATCGATATTCTTTCTCGGAATATCTTGACCATTAAAACTAAATATTATTTTATATTATGATTAATTATTCATGATTGCAACTATTTACAACTACCACCACGTAACATTTTATTTAAAGATTTTCTTATTAATATACTTTAAATTAATTACTTAATTATGTAGAGTATATGTGTTGTTTGATTATAACAAATTTTTTTTTTCTTTTCAGAGCGTGTTACAATTAAAAAAACCATCAAAGAAATTTTTTATTTTCAATGAACCTATTATCTATTATTTTTTCAAACAAAGCGTCACTTACCAAACCCATCTATTTTATTTATAAAAATAATAAGAGTTTATTGTTATCAAAAAAGAAAATTTATGAGACGTTGCAATTGATTTATTTTTATATTGATAAATATAAGTTGTAATGCGTTTGTTTAGTGTTGTGTATTTCCATGATATAGTGATGACAGTTTTAGGAAGAATTTTAATTTTATATCTTTGTGCAAAAGAAATTTATTTGTATATATAAACTCAAATCTCAACAAAAGAAGAGAAAACATGTTTCTACAATCATTCGGCTTGGAGCAAAAGAGATTTATTCGCATTTTTCCACTTCTAGTATGGATTTCAAATCATTCAAAAGAGGAAAATATATTTTAGAATAATTCAAACAAGGAACAAAATTCAAACAAGGAGTAAAAGAGGAAAGATATTTCAATGGTATATTGATTTGTTCAAATAAGAGATTATGAAAAAAGATTTTTCAACCACTACGGGTTCTACGTATTAAAAGTCATTTTCTTCTCAATGTTTTCATGGGATTCAAAAAAAAAAAAAGTATACAGAGCTCTCATCCTATCATCATCTAGGATACTCTTTTACATCGCATATTCATCCAAGCAAATTAAAGCAGAAAATTTTGGGTGATTCAAGCAACTCCTTTTTTGACAAACAATAGCCAAAGCAAAACCAAACAACAAAATAAATTCATCATCAACCAGATCAGATCAAAAACAACTAACTTCCTCACAACTGCACTGATCACTTACCTCGACAACTAAGTGATACTACTCAGTTTTTGCATAACAAATCAAGTTAATCTTTCCAGAAAAAGCATAGCTTCACCAACTACATCCTTTAATCACCAAGCCCTGCACCTTACCATAACCCCTCACTTTGGCACATATAATCACAATCAAACAGAGACAAAACCAACAGAGCACCCAAGTATTAACTTTTGGCAAAGCACCTTGCATCTCCAACTATTGCCTCAACCAAACAACCACAGAGTAGCCATTAAGAAACGGAATAGATTTAGTTGGTGGTTCATCGTTTGCAAAGCTCCAAACATCATCAAGGCAGCGTAGTGTTCGATTCAGCGGGCAAAACTCCAGGCGATCATCTACAGCTGACATCGTTTCCACCTTCAGATGAACTTTTGGATCAAAGAAGTCAACCGAAGCAATAAAACGATAGCAGCTCCTGTTTCATACATCGACATCTAAACTAAACGATGAACTTCAGCCGCCACAAACTCCAACGAGGATACAACCATCAAAACTAAACACGACATCCCTTTACTGCATGCAGCCGACGCGACACCTTGCCAGCGGCAACATGGTAAGGTGAACCCCAGATCTGAAGTGAAATCTCAACGCGTTCCTGAGATTGATGACGATAATGGCATGTTTACAAGCGGCGTCAATAAGCTCCTTTGACGGCGTCGCGTTTTAAGTTGCAAGCCAAGTTTTTTGTTGGAACCAACTTATGGCATCCGGTTTCTTTTGCCGGTGAAGAGATTTGGGGATAAGTGGATTTGTTTTTAGTGTATTGCCATTCACATCCAGAATTCCTGTTCTGCCAACTTACACCGAAAGGCCATCCCAACATAACGTGCACTTCTCTTTCTAATACCGTGTATTTTTTTCTTCAAATCAAGCGGCACCCCGATCGGCTGCAAATGACCGAAATACTATTCGACCACCTTTGACCGTTTGTTATGAATAAGTTTCGGTTGCCAATGGCCGTACGACGTTAAATCGCCACAGAAGAACTGTTGATATAAACGGTTGTTTATAGCCGAGTGAATGAATATGATATTGGTGGTCAGAAGCACGTACAAAATATTCATTTCTATTAAAACTATAATGGTGGACAGAAGAGTAAACCGGGGTAGTGAACTATTTAGAAGTGGGCATGTGAAATGAAAAAGGAAGGGAGTTCCTTTTTTTAAATTTCTTTTTTGTTCTTCCATTTTTTCAAGTTTTATTTTTATTTTGACTTTTTGATATTCAGAATTTTTTTTTTTTTTTTTGGTTAGTTACGTGTTGTAGTTCAGCAATATTGATCTTAGGGTATTGAGTTTAGATAGAGTCAATTGGCATAAGATTAGTGTATTTAGATTAGCAAAAAGTGCGAGTTTATAGGTCTTGTATGTGTTCAAATATATAATTCTAATAGTACCTTTGAAGCAAGAGTGGACATTAATATGTTAGTGGCAAAAACTTGGTGTATCTTTCTGTCATCTATTTTTCGCATTTACGTTTCTGCACTTTATTTTGTCTGTATATATGTGAAATTTTTAGATCCATATTCACCTTCCCTCTAATGTATAATTGTATGCTTCCTAATAAGTGGTATCAGAGCAGACTGCTAAAAAAAAATTTGATATCATATCTCACCCTCGTTACAAATTTAACGAGAGTTAGTCCATCGTTAGTCCACTTATTTTTAACGAAATATATTTTATAAACTAAAACCGAAAATCTAAGTTTGTTTAAAATCTGTTATTTTTAAAATGTAAGATATCATTGAAAATGAATCTGATATGGTAGATAAGAATGAAATTTCACTTAATGATAAATTATGAATATTCTTATCTCTTTGATTGATAGAGCTAAATTTAACCATATCTCTTATTATTTAACTACATAGGAAATTTGGAACACTCTTAATGCAAAATATGATGGAAAAGTCAACAATGATGAAGAACTCCTTGAAGCTTGATGCAATAATAGTTCTGTGTTTTACGAGATTTGTTATCAACATAATTTCTAATGAAAATATAATGCCGAATTGAGAACGAATAGTGTCGAAAGCCACATCAAAGAACTATGCTGAACTTAAGATTCAAGGGCTTCTCACACCAGTGAATTACAATAAGTTATGTCATAGATAGATGATGCCGTAAGTAAGCAATATTGAAGGATGGGTTATGCCTTAAAGTTGTTATTACCACAGTATTCAATGACGCTAAGAGGACAATGGCATTAGCCTGCATCCTGATGCCGCAAGGATAAACAATGGCTCCAAGCTACATCCTAATGCCGCAAAATTGGTTATCATCAATAACGCACCTTATTGAATGCCGCACTTTGCTGACATCGCGTATCATCAACATTGAATAGTGACAAAGACACGATGTTGAAGCAATATCGGAAGTATGATAGCCCATTAGTATAAGAGGAGTATAAAGGTCATCGATATCACATGTCGCAAGATACCAGCTAAAAGGCTGTATTGTTCATAAAAGCCAAGATTAATGTCGAATAAGTGAATACCACACCCTATCAATGTCACCTCTTTCCAATACCGCTTCTACATTGATATAATCTCTTGTCAATGTCGCATACCCATCGATGCCTCCTTTTATCGATGTCGCTCTATTTTGACGCTACCTGTTATTGATGTCGCTTGTCATTAATGCAACTTATTATCAATGCCGCATATTATACTGCCGCTTGTTATCAGTGTTGCTCCCTTTCAATACCACCCATTATTAATGTCGCTTGTTATTAATGTCTCTTATTATCAATGTCGTCTGTTGTTGATGCTGCTTGTAATAAATGTTGTTCATCATCAATGTTGCTTCCTGTTAATGTCATCTCTTAGTAATGTCATATTTCTTCAGAATTGTTAATTATCAATGTTGCGCCTTACTGATATCGCTCTTCATCAACCATCAAAGGATGCCCTAAGTCTTAAATGCAATGTTATCAATGTCCACGAAAATAATCGATACAGAAATGAAAACACAAGTTTATCAACACCGAAGATTGATGAGAATGAAGTATGAGGCCTGGCTCCATCAAGATGGTCGTTGAAATTGCATGCTGAAGGCGGCATAAAACAGCCATGCTGAACCCCTCACCTGTATAAGTATAGACATAAGGACAAGGACGAAGGAGTGATCATTTCTTTTCTCTCCTCCCAAAATTGAACAAATGTAACTCTAAATTAATTTAGGGAAAAACTTGATTTGATTGTAATTATGATGAAATTATATGAACAAGGACTTGAATATGGATATTACCTTGATTGTACACTTTGGACATCATTGGACATGAACACGCATATGATAAAGCTCTTTGGACCCAAAGCTTGTCGTGATTTTATATAAATCATATAAGCTTCGGTCTAAGTTAATGTTTATATGCATAATCACTATATTGCCACTACATATACACATAAGACTATGAAGTAAGAGGATTGCATGTCTCATCCAATAACACACTTAATGGGCTATCATGCATATTTACGACCTATACGTTTTTCTCCTTTAATCATGTGGCATGGATTTTCGAATGTCTTTTTCCAAAAGAACGTATGGACTTTCAAGCAACTTGTTCCAAAAGACTATGTGGGCTTTCGAATTCCTCATTTCAAAAGTCCATGGGTATCATGTGGCCATTCCGCAAGGACATCATCTTGTACTAAGCCTTGAATGCTAAGCCTAATCTTGATCCCTTAACACCATTTGGTCAACACCAACTAAGCCATACTTAGTTGTGTCATCAAGCAAGTTGAAATTGAGCTTTGGCTATCATATTTGGCATTATGGGTGTTATACCAATTTTTCGATTAACATTTTAGTACTAGAAGGAGGGCACATCTTCTTCTCCATACACACTCCATAAAATAATTACATTAAGTTTCTGTGACGACCTGGAATTTTGGACTGTTTAAATTGGGATATTTAATTGATTTTAATATTTAAAAGTTAGTTTGTAACTTAAATTTCAAATATCACCATTATTTGGAAATTTAATTATTGGATTTAATTATTGGAAATTGGGTAAAAATGATGAATCTGGAGTTTTAAGCCTGCTAAAAATAATTTAAGGGTTTGTAAAATTTATATCGATAGTACTGAAGATAGTAAAAATGTTGAAATTGAATTTGGGAATATTTTGTTAAGTTTTGAAAATATATCGTTTAAATTGATGTTTAAAAATAGCCTTCCGAGGCATAGTGTCGGAATTCGACGAAACTAGTTTCATTGGATCCGTAATATTGTATTATTATCGGATTTCAATTTTCGTAGTGTTTGGAGCAATCGTTTGGCCGTACGATAAGTAAACACACTGAAAAATTTAATATAATAACTGGGTTCAAAAAGCTATCTTCTCCATACGATCGAATTTGAACTCGAAACATTTTCCACTGCACTCGGAATAGGGTTATAACATTATAAATGCCTACCGGCATTCGGAATTGGTTTGAATAAAATAATTGGTAAATCAAATTTTATAAAAGGTAATTGATAATTTAATTATTTCAAGTACTAATAAAACCCATAATGCTTATACAAGGTCGGAAAACGTGAAGAAAACAAGCCCGTTTGGATTGGATTGCAAATAGAATCAAAGGTGAGTTAATCTCACTCTTCTGGATTGCTATTTAAATTTAAATGGTTAAATTTAAATAATTGGTTGGATGATTGAATTGATTTGGTGTGCTATATTATATATAGTAGTGTATATATAGTATATATTGGAGTGATTGATTTCCCGCATTTTATAGCGGATGAGACCCTATGCGCCGCATAATAGCGGATGATATTATTTAATCCCATATATCCCAATATTCCACCTCGAAGTGGAATTGGTATTTTATATTGTGCTAACGTCCGTGGATGTAGGGAAACAGGTTGGAGGGATCCAACTGGATTCCTCAAAATTATTTAGATTGTTTAATATTATGTGTTATGAATATTTGATATTCTGTGATGAATATTATTGATAATTGAAATATTGAATGTTGTGGTTTGCTTGAATATATTTTGGTACACTGAGTTATCAAAATATATAGAATTGGATTTTTGAAAAGAAAATAAAAGAGTGAATTTTTAAGTAAGATAATGATAGAGAATTTGAATAAACAAAAAAATGAATTGGGAAAGAATAAAAATTGATTTTTGAATTCTGATAAATAAAATTCCAAGCGTTAAAAATGAGAATTTGAATAAATGGGAATAAGTGATTTTATTTTTAAACTCAAGTGATATTATTTACAGAAATAAAGAATTTATGATGAAATTCAAGATTTGAAATTTATTTGAAAGGATAAAGAAGAAATTTGAGAAATCTGAAATTGGTGTTTTCAGTTAAAAGATTCTAAATCATAATTAAGGAATAAAAATATGAAGTCAATGGGTTTTGAGATAAATGAGTGAGTAAAGGATTTTATTTCAAAATGGAGTAATTTGGAAATCAATTTAAAATTTGATTTAAGTGTTTAAAATTGGAATTTTAAAATGGAGAATGAGACTATGGGATTTATAAACTTGGTTTATAAAAGTGAAGTAATATATCAGTGGATATTTGGAAGAATAAATTCACGATGGGAATTTATTAAGGGAATGAGTAAAAAAAATTTAAAAATAAATAGTGATTTATTTTTAAAGGATGTGAAAGAGAAGCGTATTTCCCTAGATAGCCAAGTACGTTTTCAAAGCAAATTTTTAAATATAAGTTAAAAGTTTTAAGGTTGTTTTAAAAATCATGTTTTAGAAAATTTATTATTTCTAAATGTTTAAATTATAAAGTAAGTGTTTTTGTTTTAAAGGAGAAAATCTAGTTTTATATTTTATAAAGTAACCTCATTTTAAATATTCCTAAGGTATATATTTTTAATAAAGTATTGAAGTAGTTTTCAATCTAAATGTTAAAGTATATTTTATAATGAAGAGTTTTAAATTATTTTAAAAAGCTAAAGTTTTGTGCTTGGTGGTTTCAATAGAAATAGAAAATATTTGGGAAATGTATTCCGTGAGAGGAAGATGGTTTGAAACTGTTTTCAAAAAGGGTTGAAAGTGGAAATATATCTTGCGAAGATATTTTGAAGTTAACAAATAATTTGGGAAATTATTTATGGTTGATGGTTGTTTGTGAATGTTATTTGATAGTTAAATAGCCGACTATCAATATTGGACAATGCGATGATCGTTTTGAAGAGACCGGGATTAATTTCTCGAAAACCACTTCGATTCATTTGTACGTTGTCGTGAGGAAGAGGAGTTTGGATTCGAAGATGGAGCAGTGAAGTGCAAGGGCTAGTCGCTACTAATCCTGAGCAAGATTCCAAAATGGATATAGTAGGAGTAGTGCCTTCGGTTCCGTTCGAACCCGGGATGAACTTGTATGGATGAATGCTTTTAGAAAATCGTTAGGTGGACGATGGCATTCTAAGTGAAACGTTCTAAAAGGAAACGCTTAGCCTCAAGCCTCATCAACCGGGAATGACTAAAAATCAGGGGTTATGCAGCAAGGCTAAGTGGGTAGCACCCATTAGGGTAAGATCATCCTTGTCTAGATGTCCCTTTTTATTCAGCTTAGTGGTGCGGTTGCTGATCCCAACCGTGGGGTGATCTTACTCGAGATTATCCAGTAAGGGGTAGTCCCGGTATTGTGTTGCAGGGGTTGGGAATAATCCTCGGTACGGTGATCTAGGCCATGTACTTTGACAGGTGGTACCACAATGCCCAATCATTAGTTGGAAATCCGTTCTCCCTACGTGCCTTTTATGGTTTTGTTTGTATTACCCATGACTATGGCTAGTAGCTGGGATTTAATTAATGTAACAATTTCGGCTATTTTAACAAGTATTTGTAAATAAACACTATTATAATATCAGAGGATTTTAAATAAAAAGTGTTTTGGCTATCGTAAGGTAAAATCCCGACATGTTCATTTGTGGAGTGGTCTTACGAGGTGCTTTTGATTTTCAAAGTATTTTGAAACTTTAATAATCAAATTGAGTGTGATTTTCTCACGCTAGTATTCCAGACCGTCTCAGGTGTTATTTCACTATAATGCTCGGGTCAGACCGAGTATTATAGGATACAGGAAAGGATGCTGTGAAGCTCAGGAGACGAGCTGGATGGCGATACGTACTTCCGTATTTGAGTTAAATATTCCGCTGTCTGTTCAGATTGTGAGGACAGGTTATGATTACTGTCCAGCTGTGTGCTATGTATACTCTGATGATGTAATGTATAAACATATTTGTTTTTGTGTAAGGATCATTTATTATATATTATATTTTATTCTGCCGCGATGGTTAGATTCTGATGTTGTTTTCTATTTTATTCTTCTACCTCTTCTTCTTTAACCCAAATGGTTCGTATTTCTGTTCATCTTGAGTTGAATGATGGAGAATAGTGTCGACCCAAGGGATATGGATTTGCGGGTCATTACATATGGTATCAGAGCTTAGGTTTGTGATAACCTTGGCTCTGGTAGGGATTACTCATTAGATATGGAATCGGTAGTACTCTAGAATGAGTTTGAGCGTATTAATAGTTATGAGCGTGTATTTGTTAGTGGATATAAAAATGGTTTTATATTGTGTTGATTGATTTATTGAGTGGCATATGAACCTTCGTCGGCACAGTCTGGACAACTGTATCGAAGGGGTTTCTAAACACTTGAATAGAACAGTTGACACGGTATTGTTTTAAAGGTGGGTGAATGAAATAATTTTACCCAAATATATTTTGATATAAAAGAAATATTTTCTTAAATTGTTATATAACTTGGATGTTTGGATGATAATATTTTAGACAAATAAGATTATAAAAAATTAGAATGACTTGTATAATCAAATGGAAAAAAAAGGTATGAGCATAAATTATACAAATGAATTGTAGTTAAAATTTGATTTAAATCAAATCTGTAAATTTAAAATCTCAGATATTTTTGAAGTGTTTTTCGAATTGTTTTGAAGACAAATAGTAAAATTATTATTTTAGAAGTATTTCTGAAAGGAAATTGTTTCAAATAAATTTTGGGAAGGGTTATAGCATTGAGCTCACTTCAGTCGCTGGAAAATAACTTCGGTGATGACTACAGCATCATCAATGTTCATTTTGCGAGTTTCTAAGTGACGGATTGCCGCCAAATTGATTTGTTCAGAAGAACTAGTTTTGTTTTTGGAAATTTTGGAGGAAATTTGTTGGAGATAAAAACCAGAATTGATTTAAAAATTTGAGAAATGTGATTTTCGGATAATGGTGGTTTTAAAATGAATTGAACCAAAAGCCGGTGTTTGAAATCCTGAATCCTTATTTGAATTGAAAATCCCGATGAGGAAGTCATAAACTTATAAATTAAGATGATTTTTTTAAATAAGGAAGGAAATATGAGATGTGAACGTTGTAATTAAAATTTAAAGCGAAAAAGTTAAATAACTTGAATTTGGAGAAATTAAATTGTGGAAAATTTAATGGATGATTGGAAGAAATAATTAGTAAATCTTGAATGTGATTGGAATGGGAAAATAGAAATTAAATTTGGATTGGGAGATAAAATTTAATTGGATTGAAATAAATTGAATTAGACTAAAAATAAAACCCAGTTGTATTTGAATTAAGTTGGAATTGAATTGAAATAAATTGAGATGTAGATGATATTAAGTGGAAGTAAGTTCTTACTTAATTTAAATTCAAGTGGACTGAGTGGATTAAAGAGAATAGTATGTAGTTAGATTTAAATGGAGTTGAGTTAAATAAAATTGAATTAAAATGAATTCAGGGAGTTACTGATAATATAGAATGAAATAAATTCTTACTTAAATAAATGGAAGTAAGTTGAATTGGAGTTTATGAAATAAAAATGCACGCTTGGCTAAATAATGTATAATCTCGAGTAAAAATGAAATATGAAAATAGTCAAGCTTAAAATGGGTAGACGTATGAAAAATATAAGTGTGAGACTTATAAAAAAATGGTGAAGTAAAATAGTAAGCCAAAATATAATTATTTTGTATTTTGGAAATAAAATAGAAATCCAAACTTGAATTACAAAAATAGAATTGAACCCAAGTAAAATAATGAAGTGATTTTTGAAGATAAAAACCAAATGTTGAATTGGAAGTGGGAGTAAACTAATTTGGAATAAATTAGAAAATTTAATATGTTAATGAGATTTAATTTGATTAAATAGAAGTTGAATTGTGAAATTGGATTGTTAATAAAAAAAAGGATTTCTGAAAAGAAGTTTGAGTTATAAAATTCAGCTTGAATTGTTAGTAAAGTAAATGTAAGTGGAAATGTTGTCAAATGGAATGGAATGGAATTGGATTAAAATAGAAATGATTTGGGTTGCAAATAAATCCAATTCAAGTGTAAATGAGTTAAATATAAACTTGGATATTATTTTAACAAACTGAGAATGGGATTAAAATTTAAAATGGATAAAGAAAATGGGATAATTGAATTTGATGAGAATCAAATTAAATAGAAGTAAACTTAAGTTATGAAGTTGAAAAAGTGTGAAGAAAGTAAATTAACTTAAGTTTAAAAATAATAGAAGCTTGGCTTCGAGTAAGGGTTAAATTAATTTGGGAAAGGGTTATTAATATTAGCATGGAATGTTGTCAAGCTTAATGGAATGGGTTTAAATGAAACCAACGCAGGAATGAATGAAATGCAAGTGAATGGTTTGTAAATAAGTTAGAATGGAATAAAACTAAATATAAATTGTATTGGAATTAATTTAAAATGATTATAAGCTTAAGTAATTGTTTATTCACATAAATATCGCCGAATTTGCATAGAAATAATTGTCGTTTGACGAAAATGAGACTAAATAAAATTCTATGAATTAATAGAAGTAAATAAAATTGATTTTTGAATCAATTGAAATGAATATAAGTTCGTTTGGTTTAAAAATGAATCGTATGCAAGAAAGTGAGTTGTAAACCATTAAATTGAATGAAATGGCATATGAATTGGTTGAAAGCAATTGAATTAGTTTTGAAATCATATTTTTCCTCGTGGAAAGTGTTTGGTACATGTCGCTTATGAAATGCAAGTGTTTAGCTATTGAAAGTAAGTAAAATGTTAATAAATTTCATATATTTAGTAGTTACATGTTTGAATTGAGTAAGTACAGGTACCGGGTAGCCGTTTGGTTGGGTTTAGACGCGCTAATTGCTAAAATAATAAGCCGCTTGCTTAAAAATGCTAAATAAAGGTACGCCTACGCAATGAAAATAGGAAATATGAAATGTTTTTGTTTTTTCGACCGTGTGGGTCGATGTATATATATTTATATCTCTTGTCAAATTGCAAAAGCTCCTCCGTACAAAGGAGACGCTGTCAAAATTTTTCAAAATTTTGGGAGTTAGAAATTTTTTGAAAATTTATGGAAATTTTTTTCATTAGCAACAAAATGATTTCAAATTGGAATTGAAATAAGGAATTTTGGAAATGGAAATTGAAACTAATTGTTTAGTTGGAACTAAAGGATTAGGAAAGTGAATTTGGGATCTGATTTCAGAAGATAAATTGAAATTTGCTCAGCAAAAGTATGTATTTAAATTTCCATATGAAATTTGATGATGTGCTGGTCTAGCCACTTGGCCTTTTGTTTTCGTTTTGAAAATCTGAGGGACCGTAGAGCCATTTTGTAGTTGTACTGAGCTAATCGCGCAAAGGAGACGCTGGCGAAATTTTTCAAAAATTTAGGGAGTTAGAAAAATTTTGAGACAATTTTGATAATTCAAAATTTGGTTTTAAATTCAAATTTGAATTGTTAAGTAAATAATATTATTCGGACTTATGGATAAGTTTGGAAAGCTAGAAAAAGGGTTAGTGTGTCTTTAATAAAAAGATAGTTTTGAGAATTGTTTGGAATTGTTTGGTTTTAAGAAAAAGTAAATGGATATTGGACCATTCTTCTTAACTAGCAATTTTGGGGACGAAATTCGTTTAAGGGAAGAGGAATGCGACGACCCGAAAATTTGGACAATTTAAATTGGGATATTTAATTGATTTTAATATTTAAAGTTAGTTTGTAACTTAAATTTCAAATATTACCATTATTTGGAAATTTAATTATTGGATTTAATTACTGGAAATTGGGTAAAAATGATGAATCTGGAGTTTTAAGCCCGCTAAAAATAATTTAAGGGTTTGTAAAATTTATATCGATAGTATTAAAAATAGTAGAAATGTTGAAATTGAATTTGGAAATGTTTTGTTAAGTTTTGAAAATATATCGTTTAAATTGACGTTTAAAAATAGCCTTCTGAGGCACAGTCTCAGAATTTGAAGAAACCAGTTTCACTGGATCCGTAATATTGCATTATTATTGAATTTCAATTTTCATAGTGTTTGGAGTGATCGTTTGCCCGTATGATAAGCAAAACGCGCTGAAAATTAAATTGAAATTTAATATAATAACTGGGCTCAAAAAGCTATCTTCTCCATACGATCGAATTGGACTCGAAACCTTTTCCATTGCATTCGAAATAGGGGTATAACATTATAAATGCCTAGCGGCATGCCTTCATAGGAGGTCGAGATTTTTAGCTATGAATCCAAGTCAATTCAAATTTAAATTTAAATAAAATATCCATATATTGTTTTGACTGGTCAAGATAAGTCATATCAGCCTTCTTTCTTCCACTGTCATAACTTTTTCCTTTCCCTTCGTATTACCGTAGCCAGCAAGCTACACGCAAGGTGTCTTACTTCTTTTATATTGACAGCCGTAGTTATCCTCTTCAATTCAAAGAAGAAGAAAAATGGCGACCGCTCCTTCATTCTCGTCATGCTCCCTAACTTCAATTCTTTTCCAAATAAAATTGCACTCTCACCATTCTACTTCATTCTTGGCATCGATGCAAAAAAAAATAAGGCAAGCGAAAATCAAATCGTTCGAACCCAAAATTACTCGAATATGGTGGCTCGCGAATCTCGAATTCAATTCGAGCGAAGCCGCTTTCCTCTCGAATTCTATCGGCGAAGACAGGGGCAGCGTCGAGGCTAGGGAGATTTGCGATGAAGTCTTGAGTAAGTTTGGGCATCGCGTGTACTCGCGCGTAGTCGAGGAAATCGAAACCGGGGAGGCTCACGTTTGGGGAATTTCAATTGTAGTGTTCAATTCGAGATCTGAGTACACTGGTGATTGTGCGATGGAGTCGGCCTTGTTGGTGATCATGTCCGGGTCGATCAATCTATACTAGTTTGAGACGTATAAGGTGGCATTTCGTGGGGGAACTCGAGTGGATGAACAGTGATGAGCGGCAGTTGGATGGTTTTGGGGCTTATTGAAGTAGGATTTTAGCTGAGGTATTTATCTTTATTTTATATATATGTATATACGCAGGAAGAAAAAAAATATCCACAGAGAAGAAATAGCAGTATGTGAAATTTTTATACAAGTATGAATAAATATAACTGGCATGCTATAATATACTTAGGTAAGTGAAGTTTTAAGTAGATAAGAGCTTAGAAAGAAGGAAATTTTAAAGTGTTGAATATTTATATAAAATTAGATTTTTGAAAACTATAAATTAATTGTTCGTATATAGGTTTCATAAGAAAAGAAATAATTATTTATTATTGGAAAATTGGTTTGAATAAAATAATTTGTAAATCAAATTTTATTAAATGGTAATTGATAATTTAATTATTTCAAGTATTAATAGAACCTATAATGTTTATACAAGGTCGGAAAACGTGAAGAAAACAAGCCCGTTTGGATTGGATTGTAAATAGAATCAAAGGTGAGTTAACCTCACTCTTTTGGATTGTTATTTAAATTTAAATGGTTAAATTTAAATAATTGGTTGGATGATTGAATTGATTTGTTGTGCTATATTATATATAGTAGTATATATATAGTATACATTGAAGTGATTGATTTCCCGTATTTTATAGCGGATGAGACCCTATGCGCCGCATAATAGCAGATGATATTATTTAATCCCATATACCGCGATATTCCATCTCGAAGTGGAATTAGTATTTTATATTATGCTAACGTCTGTGGACGTAGAGAAACAGGTTGAAGGGATCCAACTGGATTCCTCCAAATTATTTAGATTGTTCAATATTCCGTGTTATGAATATTTGATATTCTATGATGAATATTATTGATAATTGGAATATTGAATGTTGTGGTTTGCTTGAATATATTTCAGTACACTAAGTTATCAAAATATATAGAATTGGGTTTTTGAAAAGAAAATAAAACAGTGAATTTTTAAGTAAGATAATTATAGAGAATTTGAATAAATTAAAGAATGAATTGGGAAAGAATAAAAATTGATTTTTGAATTCTGATAAATAAATTCCAAGCGTGGGAAATGAGAATTTGAATAAATAGGAATAAATGATTTTATTTATAAACTCAAGTGATATTATTTCTAGAAATAAAGAATTTATTTTGAAATAGAAGGTTAGAATTTATTTGAAAGGATAAAGAAGTAATTTGGGAAATCTGAAATTGGTGTTTTCAATTAAAAGATTTTAAATAATAATTAAGGAAAAAAAGGTCTGAAGTCAATGGGTTTTGAGATAAATGAGTGCGTAAAGGATTTTATTTCAAAATGGAGTAATTTGGAAATCAATTTGAAAATTGATTTAAGTGTTTAAAATTGGAATTTAAAAAAGGAGAATGAGACTATGGGATTTATAAACTGGGTTTATAAAAGTGAAGTAATATATCAGTTGATATTTGGAAGAATAAACTGTCGATGGGAATTTATTAAGGGAATGAGTAAATTTGTTTAAAAATAAATAGTGATTTATTTTTAAAGGATGTGAAAGAGAAGCGTATTTCCCTAGATAGCCACGTACGTTTTCAAAGCAAATTTTTAAATATAAGTTAAATTTTTTAAGGTTGTTTTAAAAAGCATGTTTTAGAAAATTTATTATTTCTAAATGTTTAAATTCCAAAGTAAGTATTTTTTTTAAAGGAGAAAATCTAGTTTTATATTTTATAAAGTAACCTCATTTTAGATATTCCTAAAGTATATATTTTCAATAAAGTATTGAAGTAGTTTTCAATTTAAATGTTAAAGTATATTTTATAATAAAGAGTTTTAAATTATTTTAAAAAGCTAAAGTTTTGTGCTTGGTGTTTTCAGTGGAAATAGAAAATATTTGGGAAATGTATTCCGTGAGAGGAAGATGGTTTGAAACTGTTTTCAAAAAGGTTTGAAAGTGGAAATATATCTTGCGAAGATATTTTGAAGTTAACAAATAATTAAGGAAATTATTTATGGTTGATGGTTGTTTATGAATGTTATTTGATAGTTAAATAACCGACTATCAATATTGGACAATGCGATGATCGTTTCGAAGAGACCGAGATCAGGATTAAGTTCTCGAAAACCACTTCGATCCGTCCGTACATTTTCGTGAGGAAGACGAGTTTGGATTCTAAGATGGAGCAGTGAAGTGCAAGGGCTAGTCGCTACTAATCCTGACGATGATTCCAAAATGGACGTAGTAGGTGTAGTGCCTTCGGTTCCGTTCGAACCCGGGACGGACTTGTATGGATGAATGCTTTCGGAACATCATCAGGTGGACAATGGGCATTCTAAGTGAAACATTCTAAAAGGTAATGCTTAGCCTCAAGCCTCATCAATCGGGAATGACTGAAAATCAGGTTATGCAGCAAGGCTAAGTGCGTAGCACCCATTAGGGTGAGGTCATCCCTGTCTAGATGTTCCTTTTTATTTGGCTTAGTGGTGCGGTTGCTGATCCCAACCGTGGGATGATCTTACTCGAGATTATCCAGTAAGGGGTAGTTCCGGTCTTGTGTTGCAGTGGATTGGGAGTAATCCTCGGTACGGTGATCTAGGCCACGTACTGTGACAGGTGGTACCCCAGTGCCTAGTCATTAGTTGAAAATCCATTCTCCCTACGTTTCTTTACGGTTTTGTTTGTATTACCCACAACTGTGGCTAATAGCTGGAATTTAATCAATGTAACAATTTCGACTACTTTAATAAGTATTGTAAATATACACTATTATGATATCAGAGGATTTTAAATAAAAAGTGTTTTGGCTATCGTAAGGTAAAAAATCGACATGTTTATTTGTGGCGTGGTCTTATGAGATGCTTTTGATTTTCAAAGGATTTTGAAACTTTAATAATCAAATTGAGTGTGATTTTCTCACGCTGGTATTCCAGACTGACTCGGGTGTTATTTCACTATAATGCTTGAGTCAGACCGAGTATTATAGGATACAGGAAAGGATGCTGTGAAGCTCAAGAGACGAGCTAGATGGCGATACGTACTTCTGTATTTGTGTTAAATATTCCGCTGTGTATTCATATTGTGAGGACAGGTTATGATTACTGTCCAGTTGTGTGTTATGTATACTCTGATGATGTAATGTATAAACAGATTTGTTTTTGTGTAAGGATCATTTATTATCTATTATATTTTATTCCGCTGCGATGGTTAGATTCTGATGTTGTTTTCTATTTTCTTCTTCTACCTCTTCTTCTTAACCTAAATGGTTTGTATTTCCATTCATCTTTGAATGATGGAGAATATGTCGACTCAAGGGATACGGATTTGCGGATCATTACATTTTCATTTTGTTCCAGGAAAATAGGGAGATCAAGGCAAATTAATGTTCCAAATGAAGAAGTCATATAAATGGTGACATTGGAATAAAATGTTGTCCCTAACATCAACTTGGGGAATGTAGAAGAGCCAACAAAGCCTACCAGTAATGAAGCTCAGATTAAAGATCTAACGCAGCAGGTGACAATGCTGTAAGATTTTTTTGAGAAGATCCTTGCACAGAAATCTTTTAAAATTTCTAAGTTTACTGATGGGGTGGAAATTGAATCCCTGAGAAGAAATTTGGATACTTTATTTCTTAAGGATAGAGGCAAAGACAAGTTCACAATGACCCCGCAAAAGAGGAAAGGAAATCAAGAGCCGAAGCGATAGAACTCTCATTTGAATCAATGGCAGGCTATAAGGCTAAGAAAAATTAACAAGGAAGATTAGTGGGTAATTCCAATGAGCAATTTGAAAGTTCAACCTCCAAGGAGTATAAACCCGATAGAAGCAATTACTATAGCGATGAGGCTTATCTAAGAGATATGGCCAAAAAATGGCAAAATATACGCTTAATTATAAAGCAAAAGGAGCTCTGGATGAAAGAGTCAACAAATACCACCAAGAAGCTTCCTTCACGGATGAAATCATGTCCACAAAAATCTTGTCCCACATCAAATTTTCTTCCTTAAGATACAATGGAACTACAAACCCAAATGATCATTTAATGGCATTTGATAGCCAGATGGACCTTTATAATCCATCCAGAGCAATGCATTGCAGGCTTTCCCTACTACCTTCTAGGGCGCTATAGCTAAGTGGTACAGACATTATTGTTAGAAGACCATCTACCCCTAAAAACAATTCTCTTATGAGTTCTCTATGTAGTTTCACATTTTCAAAGATCCGACAATTGACTATAGCGTGCTAGCTAATGTCAAGCAAAAGCCTAGGGAATTATTAGGTGCTTACGTTAAGAGGTTTACAAGGCGTTGAAGGCAGAAGTTATGATTGGTAGAGATAAATTGATGGTTGTGCACTCAGGACTAATCAAACAGACACCTTTCTAGCAGGAGCTCTATATTCATGGATGTAGAGATTTACAAGATTTCCACTTTCAGGCCGATATATTTATCTATATGGATAAATGTATCACGCCAAGAAGAAATTTCAGACAAAGAAAGAAATGGTAAAATCTGGCTATAACCGCAACAATAGAATGACGAGATGGGAGGAGACACCAAAAACCAATCATGTTGCTTTGAACAAGCCAATATCCTACATATTTTCTATGGTAAAAGAAAGTGGAAATATTCCATATTCTTACAAAGCTAAAACCAATCCTGAATCAAGAAGAGGGGAGGACTACTGTGCCTATCATAGAATGGACATAAAACAAATGAATATTAGATGTTGGTAGGCATAATTCAATGCATGATTTGTTCTAGGCACTGGAAGGAGTTTGTCAAGGATAATCAAAAAGCTGCTCATTCTGAAAATGGCAACCAAAGTCTCTCTAACAACGCTGAAAATTTAGTACAAGGTGTCATTCAACCAGATTTCATTCCACCTCTTAACAAAACTGATATTATCCATGGAGGCCCACACCTAGTTGGAAGCAGCAAAGGAGCCAGAAATCTCTACATTAGAGAAGCAAAAGACATGATTTTCTCTATTCAGAAAGGGTCGCCGCTCAAAAATCCAAAGTTTTAGATCCAAGGTTATTAGCATAGTATTCAATGATGTTGGGAGGATAATAGAGTCAGGTTGCATCCTGATGTCGACGGATAAACAATGGCACCGAGTTGCATCTTGATGCCGCTAAATTGGTTATCGTCAATAAAATATCTTATTGAATTTTGCACTTTATTGATATTGCATATCATCAACATAAAAAACGAGAAATGCATGACATTGAAGTAATATCAAAAGTATGTTACCATAGCCCATCGGTATAAGAGAAGTATAATGACCATCGATATCGCACATCACAAGGAACTAGCAGAAAGGCTGTATGGTTCATCAAAGCCGAGATTAATGTTGAATAAATGAATGAATATCGCACCCTGTCAATATTTCATCTTCTCAATACTGCACCATATCAATACCACTTTTACATTGATATAATTTCTTGTCAATGCCATATATCCATCGATGCCACCTTTTATCAGTGCCACTCTATTTGATGCCATCTTTTACCAATGCCGCCTGTTATTGATGCTGCTTATCATCAATGCGGCTTATTATCAATTCTTCTTGTTATCAATGCTGCTCCTTATCAATACAGCCTATTAATGTTGCTGCTTGTTATTAGTTCCACTTATTATCAATGATGCATGTTATTTATGCCGCTTGTTATCATTGTCATTAATCATTAATGTCACTTCTCGTTGGTGTCATCTCTTTGTAATGCTATATCCCTTTTGAATTATTAATTATCAATGTTGTGCCTTCGTGATATCGCTCTTCATCAACCATTAAAGGATGCCATAAGTCTTAATTCAACATTGATAACAGATGTTATCAACGTCCCCGAAAACAAGCAAGACAAAAATGATACTGCAAGTTTGTTAATACCGAAGATTGATGAAGATGAAGTATGAGATGTAGCGCCATCAAGATGGACATTGACATTGCATGCTGATGGTGCATAAAGTAGCCAAGTCGAACCCTTCTACCCCTATAAATACTGATCTAAAGTCAAGGAGGAAGGGACGATAGTTTATTTTCTCTCCCCTCAAAATTAGCGGGGAAAAACTTGATTTGATTTTAATTATGACAAAATTATATGAACAAAGATTTGAATGTGCCTATTACCTTAATTGTGCACTTTGGACATTACTGGACATGTTCATGCATATGATAAAGCTGTTTGGGCCCAAAGCTTGTTGTGATTTTATATAAATCATATAGGCTTCGGTCTAAATTAGTGTTTATATGCATAATCACTATCATGCCACTTACATATGGACAAGGGACTATGAACTAAGAGGATTTCCCATCTCGTCCATTAACACGCTTAATTGGCTATCCTACATATTTTACGGCCCATTCTTTATCTCCTTTGATCACGTAGCATGGACTTTTGAATGCCTTATCCCAAAAGAATGTATAGGCCGCTTTCGAGCTACTTGTTACAAAAGACTATATAGGCTTTCAAATTCCTCATCCAAAAGTCCATGGGTGTCATGGAGTCGTTCCTCAATGACATCATCTTGTATTAGGCCTTTAATGCTAAGCCTAATCTTGATGCCATAACACCATTTGGTCAACACCAACTAAGTCATTCTTAGTCGTGTCATCAAGCGTGTTAAAATCGAGCTTCGGCGCATCATACTTGGCATTATAGGAGTTATACCAATTTTTGGTTAACAAGATTCATAAAAAATGATTCATGTGATGTCAGTGAAGACAATAATTATGATGATTCAAAAAATTGATGAAACTAGTGATTTTTTATTTAAAGATTTAGTTTTCTATGTCATAAATTAACTAAAACTATTGATGATCTTGAACTGAAAAATAACAGATTGAAAAATGAAAAATCTAAAGCATAGTAGAAAAGCGATAAATTGGAAAAGGAGCTTGAAAATATTACGAAAATTGAAAATTTCGATTGCGAAATAAGTTTAAACTACCAAAAAAAATTCATTCACTTCAAATGAAAATTTTCAAAAGCTTGAAAGGAAAATATAGTTTTAAAGGAAAATGAAATTGAGCCAATTTGTAGGAATAACAATTTACAAAAAAAGTTAAAGAATTTTAACTTTTTTTTGAAAATTTAAAATGTGGAAAATATGCGGATTTCGAAAAAGAATTGGTTGAAACTAAAGAAATGTTCAAAACCCTTAAAAAAATGTATTTTTAAAAATATCAAAATTAAATTATTCGGACAAATGATGAACTGGAAAAAGAGATTGAAGACATAAAATATTTGAAAAACTTGAATTTGGAAAATGCCAACCTTTTGAAATTAAGGTGCTTATAATTAGGATCTAGATTAATAACCTCGAAAATGAAAATACGATCTTAAAAAGCAATGATTTCGAAAAGAGAGAAATTGCTTTTGTTTTTTGTTCAAAGCTAATAAATGAAAACAAACTCTAAAATTCAAAGCAAATGAAATCAGGTTGGCTCTTCAAAAAATTTCCACTGGAAAAAATCGTTAACATGTCATTAGGAAATTAACTCTTTGCGAATAACATAAAAGGATTTTGATTTAAAAAGGAAGCAGATAGTAAACAAACGACTATTAACACTGATAAGAGAAGAAGTGTGTTTCCCAAATGCGTGAAGTGTGAAAATATTGGACAGGTATAATAATTTTCAAAATAGGAACATGACTATATCAGTCAAACAAATTGTAGTTCCTAGGGGTACAATTATTAATATTAATGGTTTGTTATACAAACAAATTTTGTTACCAAAGATTGCAAACATAAAAAAAAAATGCGGCCTTGCCTCTCTTTCTAGGCCACTCACGTTTTCTTCTCACATGTAGGTACGAAGATGAGCTAAGGAGCAGCTAGGATGGATGCAAATTTTGAATTATTCTATATATTGGTGAGCTATAATTGCAATGTTAGTTAGTCTAATAAAAAAGATGGAGGTGAGTGCACTCAGGAGAACAATGGTGGACATAAGTGCATCATCAAAGGTAAGCGAAGGTACAATATCTAAATCCTACTCCTTAGTTTTTCCTCCTTGTTTTGAATTATGATTTTGTGACATAGTAGAATTATCGTAACTTAAGCTTTGAAACTTCGATTTACAAAATTTAATATGTTCAAGAAGATAGACAGAAAATCCTATAAGTTATATGTTTTTATATTTTCCATATTTAGATCTTAAGCCTTTGGAAAAATTGCAAACAATTTAGTGTTGGATCTCGCTTTATAGCGTTTTGATTATGACAACTATACATATACATATACATACACACACATATATATATATATATATATATTAGTATCAATCAACTTTTTTTTGCAGTATGAAACTCTACAACAGTAGCATTAAGATTATAATTGAGTCTGTATGTATTGGCTTAGATATTGTTAAAATCTTCCTTCGCGATACACACACACGTGCACGTTTTTTTTAAGACATGCACAAGGCACAGCAAACAGACGTCTGAAATTTCTAATTTAGACGTCTTTCAGCTGAAACAAAAATATATTCAGCATAATATTCAGACGTCTATTCTGAATTTTTCAGACGTCTGAATATAACCCGATTTTGCCTATTTCCTTGCTGTATATATATTTGATTATAAACAGACTTCGAAAAACGAATAGATGCACATATTCAGCCAAGAGACACATCTCTTAATTCACATCTAATCACCGAATCTCTTCGTTAATAATTGCAACTGTTTGTATACTACAAATAGAGGCTTAATCAAATATGTTTTTCAACTTATCTTACTCTAATTCTTTCTATCTTATCTATAGCATTCAGATTCACAAAAGCACTCTATTTCCATATTTCAAAGGTTACAAATCTTCTCAAATCTTCCATGTTCTTTCACGAACTACACTATTATCATCAAGGAAAGATTATAGGAAGGGTGTACATTGATTTGACATATCTGTGTTATTAAGAACACAAGTAGTCAACAAACTCTTTGTATCGTGCAAGTCCTCTTCAGCAGTCGAGGCAAGAAATCCCGTTCAGCTATTCGGGTAGTTGTAAACCTACTCCTCCGTGTAAAGTGAGGGTTGTTTTTGTTAGTGAAATTTCTAAGAGGAGCTTGGGGACTGGACGTAGCACAGTGGTCCGAACCAGTTTAAATCTCTGGTGTCACTTTTATTTATTTGTGATATTCTGCTATCTACACATTTCTATTCCATACGATCCAGCTGCAACGTCTCTTTCAATTGGTATCAGAGCAAGGTCATCCAATAACCGTAACACCATTATTTGATATTTTGATAATATGGAAAGTAACACGAGTACCAGCACAACTACCGTCTCTACATTTGCCAAAGGACAATCTACTCAAAGACCACCATTATTCAATGGTTTACATTACAATTATTGGGCAACAAGAATGAGGATATATATATATATTTATATATATATGCAAGCAACCTATTTTGATGCTTGGAATGCAACTCAAACAGAATTCACAGCACCTACAACTAATTACTCTGCATGGACAATAGCTCAGAAAAATGAAGCAAGTGCAAATGCCAAAGTTATGAATATGTTATTCTATGCTTTGGATAGAAATAAATTCAATCGAGTTGGTATCTGTACTACTGCGCATTAGATATGGGAAACACTCAAAACAATTCAAGAGGGTACAAACAAGGTTAAACAAACAAAAATCTCAATTCTCAAAAACCAATTCCAAAATTTTAGAATGAGACAAAATGAAACCATCTATGACATGTACTCAAGATTTCAAGACATACTTCATGCCTTAATAGGGTTAGGAGAAAAATATAGTGACTTTGATATTATATCAAAGGTACTAAACTCCTTAACCGACGAATCAGAGAGGAAGGTTTTAGCCATTGAGGAAGCCAACGATTTATCAACAATGAAACCTGAAGAACTAATAGGTAACCTCATGTCTTATGAAGTAAATCTTCAAGCCAAAAAGGACCAGGCACAAGAAAAAAAGAATGTAGCCTTTCATGCGGAAAAAGAAGAATCATAAGATGAGGATCTAGCATTTATTGTAAAAAAATTTAAGAAATTTCTAAAATTCAGAAAGAGTAGCTTCGAAAAGAATTCCTCAAATAAACCTTCATCCTCAAACTTAGAATGTTTTAATTGTCACAAGAAACGTCATATGATAAAAGACTGTCCGGAGCTAAATAAGGAGAATCAGAAAAGCTTCAACAACAAGAATAAGAAAGACAAATTTAAAAAGAAGGCTTTTTCTGTCACATGGGACGATTTAGATTCAGATTCATCAGATAGTAAGAGTGATAGCAACAATGAACAAGCAAATGTGTGCTTCATGGCTCAAGAATCCGAGGTTAGTAATTTATCTTATGATGATTTAATAGAAGTAAACACTGAATTTTTAAATACTATAAAAACTCTTAAAAAGAAACTTAAAGAGACACATGAAAATCAGAACAAAGCTGAAAAAGAGATATGTTAAAAGACAAAAAAAAATATTTGAAGAAGAACTTGAAAAGGTTCAAGAATCTCTCTTAAACTCAAATAGTCAATTTTTACTTTTGGGTCAAGAAATTGAAACTCAAAAGGCAAAGAATGATGAAATTATTTTTGAAAATCACAGTTTAAAAATTAAAACAAAACAAGTTGAATTAGAAAGTACTAGTCTTCAAACTAAATTAGATAACATTACTAAAAATATTTCTAATTTTAATAAGGGAAGAGAAAATTTATCTAGAATTATCGGAAATTCTCAATTCTCTTCAAATAAAAATGGAATGGTTTTAAAAAGGAATCAAAAATTCATCCGAAGAAAAATGCTAACTTTAAGAAGGAAAATAATTCAAAACATAATATAATATTGAAAAACAACATACCAAGATACACTAAAAAGAAAAAGGAAATCAAAATATGGGTTCCGAAAATAAACAATAATTTAATTCGGAACAAATATACAAAATCCTTTATAGAAACAGTTCACAAAAGTAGTAATTATCTTTATAAAAGGGATACTGAACCCACTTGGGTTTAGTTTCCTGAGATCTAACTCTTAGTACCCTATTAAAAGGTGGGTACCAATATATTTATTAATATATTTTGCAGGTCCCACTCAAGAAAATAAAATGGATTTTAGATAGTGGTTGCTCAAAACACATGACCAGAGACAAAGAAATGCTTACAAATATTTCATACTTTGACGGTGGTTCTTTTACCTTCAGAGATAACTCAAAAGGTTTTATCGTTGGCAAAGGAGATGTATGCAATTACGGTATATCAAATTTACCCCTCATTACAAATGTTTCTTTAGTTAAAAACTTAAAACAAAATTTATTAAGCATAAGTCAACTATGCGAAAAAGGTTTTAAAATAATTTTTTCTGAAAATAAATGTTGTACTTTTGATCAAAATCAAAATCTTATTTTTGAAGTAAAGAGAGATAGAAATATTTATGTTTTAAACATGAAAATTAATAATAATAAAGATATGTGTTTAATGGTCAAAGATAATGATCCTTGGCTATGGCACAAAAGATTTTGTCATATTAATTTTAAATCTATCCAAAAACTTTCAAAAAATGAATTAGTCAAAGGCTTACCAAAAATAAATTTTAAAATCAATAATCTTTGCGATGATTGTCAATTAGGAAAATTAACTAAATCATCTTTTAGATCTAAGAAAGTCATTTCAACTTTACAACCACTAGAATTATTACATATGGATTTATTCGGACCAACACAGGTTCAATTCATTAATCATAATCGATATGTTTTTGTAATAGTTGATGACTTCTCAAGATATACATGGACGATATTTATGAAAAATAAAAGTGATACGTTTGATTATTTCAAAAAATTTGTTAAAAGAACTCAAAAGATTAAGAATTTAAAAGTCAAAAACATAAGGGGTGATCATGGAGGCGAATTTGAAAATGAATCATTTGAATTATTTTGTAAAAGGAAAGGAATAAATCATAATTTTTCATTTCCTAGAATTCCACAACAAAATGGAGTTGTAGAAAGGAAAAATAGAATTCTACAAGAGTGTGCAAGAATGTTATTAAATGGAACTAAAAACGCTTCATATGAACTTTTTAATGGAAGAAAACCTAATATTTCTTACTTTAAAATTTTTGGGTCAAAATGTTTTATTCTTAACACAAAAGACTAACTTGGAAAATTTGATCCAAAAGCCGACCATGGAATTTTTGTAGGTTACTCAGAACGAAGTAATGCATATCGTGTTTTTAATAAACGAACAAATGTAGTAGAAGAAACTTTACGTGTATCTTTTGATGAAAACTTTAATAAAAATACAATCATCAAAGATGTTGAAGAAATTATATCTAACACAGAAAATATAAGTTTCGAAAATAATGAAAATATTAATCAAAACAATAACAATCAAATTAGATCTCCTCCTAGAATTCTATGAGATCATCCTACACAAAATATAATTGGAGAGATTGACTCACAAGTTCAAACAAGAAGTCAACTAAACCAAATGGGTCATGTTGCTTTTCTTTCAACTATTGAGGCTAAAAATCCAAAAGAAGCTTCAACAGATGAATATTGGATTATTGCCATGCAAGAAGAGTTAAATCAGTTCAAACGAAATAATGTTTGGGAGTTAGTTCCTCGTCCTGATGACCAATCAGTTATTGAAACTAAATGGGTCTATAAAAATAAAGCAGACGAATTAGGAAATATTATTAGAAATAAAGCAGATTAGTAGCACAAGGCTATAATCAAGAAGAAGGAATCGATTACGAAGAAACGTTTGCTCATGTTGCAAGACTAGAAGCAATACGTATTCTATTAGTTTACGCTTGTTTTCATAATTTTAAACTTTATCAAATGGATGTTAAAAGTGCTTTCTTAAATGGATTTATTAAGGAAAACGTATATATTGAACAACCGCCATTATTTATTCATGAAAAATATTCAGATTATGTATATAAACTAAAGAAAGATTTATATGGTCTAAAACAAGCACCTCATGCTTGGTATGACTGACTTAAAAATTATTTAATTAACTCAGGATTTCGAGTTGGAAAAGATGATCAAACTTTGTTTATTAAAAATACTAATAAAGTTATTTTAATTATACAAATATATGTAGATGACATTATATTTGGTTCAACTAATGAAAAATCATGTGAAGTATTTTCAAATATAATGACTAAAGAATTCGAAATGTCACATATAGGAGAACTATCATATTTTCTCGAACTTCAAATTAAACAATTATCTAATGATATCTTTATAAATCAAGAAAAATATTGTAATAATTTAATTAAATAATTTGGAATGGAAAACACTTCTGGAAAACCTACTCCTATGAGTACTACAGCTCATCTCGATCGAGACGATAATGGTAAAAATATTGACCAAAAGTTATACAGAAGTATGATAGGGTCACTACTTTATTTAACTGCAAGACCAGACATTATGATGAGTGTATGTTTATGCACTAGATTCCAAGCAGATCCTAAAGAATCACATTTAAGAGCAGCGAAATGAATTCTGCGATACCTTAATAATACTAAGGACTTCGGTCTTTTCTATCCAAAAGAATGTCCGTTTGAATTAGTATCATTCAGTGATGCTGATTTCGGTGGATCTCGGACGGGTAGAAAAAGTATAAGTGGTACGTGCCATTTCATTGGAAAATCACTTGTTTCTTGGTTTAGTAAGAAACAAAACTGTGTATCACTCTCAACGTGTGAAGCAGAGTATATATCTGCAGCTTTAACTTGTGCTCAGGTTATTTATATGCAACAGACACTCAGAGATTTTGGAATAAATTTATCAAAATCAATAATATACTACGACAATACAAGCGCAATAAATCTGTCTAAAAATCCTGTAAATCATTCACGTACAAAACATATTGATATTCGTCATCATTTCTTACGAGACAATGTCTAAAAAGAAATTATCAACTTAGAACATATTTCTACCGAAAATCAAATAGCTGATATATTTACCAAACCATTTTTAGAAAATTCATTTGTTAAACTACGCCGAGAATTAGTTTTAATGTCAGTAAAAGATATTTAAATTATTACTTTTTAGAATATAAAAAAACATTACAAAATTTTAAAATCAAAATCATCATCACGACAAAGTTCAGACTTGATTTTAGGTCACTTGACCATGGGTTTAATAACTTAACCATTTGAGCTATACACTTGAATTAGCTACATAATATTGCATAAACTAAAACATCCTTCTAAGACCATTCATTGAAAAGTCAATTATTAACCGGTAATTCAATTTCTGGCTCTAAACTCCCATTGATTCTACACCACACTTTCCTTAAAACTCTCAGCTTATATATATACATGTTAAAAACTATAAAAAAAACACAACAAATTTTTTTTCAAAACAAAAGGTTCAAACTCTGTAGAAAAAAATGTCCTCCAACAAATCAAACTCATCCATCAACATAATTTTCTCAACCGATAGCTCAGCTGCATCACCGCATCTTTCTACGCTAACTCCAAAACACGAGCCTGTTTATAAATTGGAAAATTATCGAACCGGGTATACACCGGATTCCAAGAAGGCCAAACGTGCGCTATTATCTCTCCAGATACGAAGAAAAAGATCGATGAAATTCGTCACTATCAACCGCATTAAATAGACCTTCAACGTGAATTGTATTTTGAACAGAAAGTAACGTCTAAACGCTTAAGCTTTCTTGAACAAATTGGTTTAAAATTTTGCAGCTCGAAGAAAAAGGATGTGAGTGAACCCTTACCTCGACCGGTTAATCTGTTTAATCTATCTTCCTCATATCGTACATCAAACGATCTGATAAATCCTTGGGTCTTGCCACAAAGACCTCAATATAAACTAAATTCATGGGACAAGAACCATATGGCTAATGAGGGATGCAAAGAATTAACACCAAAGAAGACATCGTCACCAAAGAATTAATGTTGTAGTATTTGTAATACTGCTTATTTTTATATAATAAATGTATTAACAAATATATATATATATATATATATTGATAAAAATAAAATTTGCAAAGTATAACACAAATCACTAAAAAATTCTAGGAAACAGACGTCTGTTTCCAATAAAACATACGTCTGAATACCGAGGCAAACAAAATTTTTAAATAAAATTCAGACGAATGGTTCCTATAAAACAGACGTCTGAAAAAGGGCAAAAATGAACTATTTTCCCTCTGGATAAAATTTTTTCAAAAAACCGACGTCTGTTTTTGATTTTTAGACGTCTAATTTTTGCTGACTCACTTTTTTTTAAAAAAAAAAGGCACATTCTCTCTTTTTTACCCACCACTTCATCTCCACTACTCATTTTTCATTTTCCCCTTTTTATCACACAAAAACCTTACCTCCATTATTTTTAAAATTCAAAATCAACACTTCCAACCAACCAAAATCAATGGCAAATAGACCAAGACATACAAGACAACAAGAATCCGAGCTTCCATCCGAAGATCAAATCCAAAGGTGGCTATGGAATGACATTGCAAAGGAAAGGTATAAAGCTATGAAAAATTCAAAATTCTTTGAAGGGGCTTTTGTATAATTTGATACTTTTCACAAATATCTTCTTCAACAATATGCTAGGCACTTCAATTTCGAGTCTTTGGTCGATTTTAATATGAACAATGTCAAAATTTACCCTTTACTTGTCAAATTTTTCTTGGCTAATTTGAATTTGGATCATAATACACCAAGTAATACAACTTATTGTGCATGGTCTATAGTTTGCGGTAAGTGTATTTTTCTTCCGATTCAACGTCTAGGGTAAATTTTGCGTTGCGCGTGGCAAGGTCAAGATATTGACACTATAGAAGTTAACATGGAAGAACGTAATGAAGTTTCTCATAAGTTTTCGTCTAACAATTTAGTTAACTTGAAAAATCTTACCTCCACTCATCTACGCCCACAAGCACGTCTCCTAAATCACATCTTAGTCCGAACAATTCAACCAAGGAAAGGAAGTTATGAAAAAGTATATAAACGGGATTTTCAAGCTTTATATGCTATTAAATCTAATAAGCAAGTAAATTGGGCTAAGATAATACTTGACGAATGGGTGGATATTACATATAAGTGGAAGTACAAGACAATTCATTATGGTGCTTACATTACACGCATTCTTCTTGAATGTCAAATTGATATACCCGACACTACTACCTTGAGTATCAAAGAGATTGGACCAAAAACATTGAAGCTTATGGATATTGACCCGAACCCATCAAATTAGAACATATGTCCTTTCACGCTTGGCAAGAACATATCGCATCACAGCTAGAAACTCCAATAGCGAAATCATCTTCTCGTCGTCGTCATTTTATCCAAGAAGAAGAAGAGAAAGAAGATATTCAAATTGTTTCTCCCTATCTTCCGCCTAAGAAAGCATTGGTTGTACTCTCTCGCAATCAATCAAAAATTCACGAAGATTTGCAGCGTTTTGAGCATAAGACCAATAAAAAGTTTGATTCTTTAAGAAACTTTCTTAACAAAATTTGGGATAAAATCTCATGCATCGGACCTCGGTCTTCTCAAGCTCATGATCCGGCTCCATTTCAATGGCCTTCGAGTTCTAACGATGAAGAAGCCCCAGACTCAAGCTCTGGACATGATGGATCTAAAGGAGGTGATACAATTATTGGACCTAGCTTGTCGGCCACGGAAAGTTGGTGATCTTGGTATGACTTTTATGATACTTTTGTAACTAAATCTTTAATCTATGGTTTTTAATATCTTTTTGGTTCTCTGCTTTATTTGGCACAAAACTCTACTATGTGTCTGCTTTGGTAGTAAACTCGTATGTGTGTAAATTAACTTTGTTATGTATGTGTGCTTATGTTATGTATGTTATTATGCATATTTATCTTAACTTATTTATCTCCTTTTTGTCAATGACAAAAGAGGAGAAAATATGTGCATATCGACAGGGGGAGTTACATATATAGTTGTCATTATCAAAAAGGGGGAGAATGTTGGATCTCGCTTTATAGCGTTTTGATTATGACAACTATATATATATATATATATATATATATATATATATTAGTATCAATTAACTTTGTTTTGCAGGAAGAAACTCTACAATAGTAAAATTAAGATTATAATTGAGTCTATATGTATTGGCTTAGATATTGTTAAAATCTTCCTTGGTGATACACACACACATGCACGTTTTTTTATGACATGCACAAGGCACAGCAAACAGACGTCTGAAATTTCTAATTTAGACGTTTATCTACTGAAACAAAAATATATTCAGCATAATATTCAGACGTCTATTCTGAATTTTTCAGATGTCTGAATATAACCCGATTTTGCCTATTTCCTTGCTCTATATATATTTGATTATAAACAGACTTTTGAAATTTTATTTCAGACTTCTGAAAACGAATAGATGCACCTATTCAGCCAAGAGACACAACTCTTAATTCACATCTAATCATCGAATCTCTTCGTGAATAATTGCAACTATTTGTATACTATAAATAGAGGCTTAATCAAATATGTTTTTCAACTTATCTTACTCTAATTCTTTCTATCTTATCTATAACATTCAGATTCACAAAAGCACTCTATTTCCATATTTCAAAGATTACAAATCTTCTCAAATCTTCCATGTTCTTTCACGAACTACACTATTATAATCAAGGAAAGATTATAGGAAGGGTGTACATTGATTTGACATATCCATGTTATTAAGAACACAAGTAGTCAACAAACTCTTTGTATTGTGAAAGTCTTCTTTAGCAGTCGAGGCAAGAAATCCCGTTTGGTTGTTCGGGTAGTTGTAAACCTATTCCTTCGGGTAAAGTGAGGGTTGTTTTTGTTAGTGAAATTCCTAAGAGGAGCTTAGAGACTGGACGTAGGACAGTGGTCCGAACTAGTATAAATCTCTGGTGTCACTTTTATTTATTTGTGATATTCTGCTATCTACACATTTGTATTCCATACGATCCTGCTGCAACGTCTCTTTCGTTTAGTACATTGTTTGAAAATTGTTTCGAAACTTTATAACACAAATGTAGTATTTTGACAATAGTTTTTGCTCTAATATTTGGATTCATAAAATTTTAAATGTTTTGACTTCATAAAAATTCTAAAATTTTCATTTTTTGAGTTTTCGATGATTCATTTTAGAAATCCTTGAGAAAATGCTTTTATATCAGTACTATGGTTAAAAATCATTCCGGAATTTTTTAACAAACTATAGTAAAACAATCATAACTTCAATACTGTAACTCCAATTTTCAAATTCTTTAACTTTGGAAAGTGCAAAGATAGTACTATATATTTGATGTTTTAAGACTATGCTTATTCATTTCTTAAACCTCAAAAAACAGTAATCAAGTCAGCACGTTGTTTGAAAAGTGTTTCTGAGTTATTAAAACAAGTTGTCATGTATTGAACATAACTTTTGACCTATTTCTCATTTTGACTTCAATCCAATTTTGTTGATTTTAGATTTTAATATCCAAAACTTTCATGTTTTATGATAAATCAAATTATGGATTTAAAATTATCAAATAATGGTTTCAAAATAGATTAATTTTTCAAAATAGCGATGGTAGATGTTTGAAAAATGAGGATAATGTTTGTGTCTTGCATGGGATTGTGATATTCTTCTGCATGAATTGATCATGCTTTTTCACTTTGGATGATGACTAACAAATTTTTTGTTTGTGCGATTTTGGTTTTTGTGCTTTCTTTTGACATAAATGACTTTGCTGAGAAATTTGAATGTTGGAACCAATTCGATTGATATTGTAGAGCACGTTGTGCACTTGTTTGATGATGCTTGATTTTCATGCTTGACATTGATGACGAGAGTTCAAGAGGTTGAAAAAACTAGTGTCTAAGCTGTCATTGTATTCCACCATCGGCATGTAGAGAATACAAGTGGTATCATTATTTGCTACCATAAGTTGTCCAGATAACAACTAGTATCGTGAAATTGTAAGTTGTTCTTTCTTATCAAAACATCTGGCATAACTTTTAACTTTTGAGCTCATACGTCTCACAGATCGATTGATATTTAACATATTTTAGTTCGTTCACATGTGGATAGCTTGAATTCCTTTTTTTTTTTGTTTGAAAATCCATAAATATGTTTCTCTTTTCTTAGTTTTTTTGCTTTTGAAAAGTTAAGAAACCCAAAAATATGTTTATTTCTCTTTCTAAGGATTTTTTTTTTAATTTTCTCTCCATATTTACTAATGATGTGAATATTTTGAAAAGAGACGCTTTGGCTATATGTTTGACATGAGTTTTCCAATGAGAATTTTTTATATGAGAGGCTTGATTAGAGGATCTTTTGATTTGAATATACTAATATGAAATTTCCTGATATGATTTTTTTAGTACTTGACTTTTGAAAATATAATTGCAAAATGAAATTTGACCTTTGCGAAGAAATTCTTGAGATAGGTTTTTGATTAAAAATTAAAGATCACTACTGGAGATATTTTTTAAATTTGCGCTTTGCGATAAAGTCACTGAGATGAGTCTTTGGTGTTTGATGTATACCCTTAGACTAGGGGCTAAATCTTTACCTAAATAGCTTTAAAAACAATTCTTATCATTTGTTTAAGGATCGAATGTAAAATTGAAAATATTTTTGAGATAATTACTAAAAAGTTAATTTTGAAACCATATCACAATTGATTGAACTTTTTTATGTGATATTCAAAAGTATTTATATTGATTATTAAGGTAATTAAGGATATTGCATTTTATACTTGATTAAATATCGACATTATGATATTTTTTTTAATAATCAAATATACTTTAAGATTCTAGTTTTTACTATTGCATATTCCATATCAAATCTGAATCTACTATTTGGTATTTATAGTCTATCGACTCTTATTTTTGCTCTATGCTTGTGTTTGCTAAATTGACGTAAACTGAAAAGTGGCAAGGACCGTTGGATTAAAAGTGAGTATGTGGAACAAGTCATGTACAATGCTCCATATGAAAAGTAAAGCGCTTAACAATTATAAATTTTAAATTTAAAAGGAAAAGGCCTATGCATGAAAAATGGGTACGGTATAGGCATAAAGTTATATCACCTAATGGGTATTCGACCGTGTAGAAAATTCTTTAGCATTGGTTTATAAATACTCATCGAGCAATGCTTCTCTCATCTAACAAACCTCATGATAATGTAAGGTTGCAAATATCTTGATCTCATTCATAATATGTTAGGGAAAAACCGTCCTTTCATAAATATTTCACTCGGATTATTATTTAGATTGTGGCTAGAACGGTTGAGTTTATTATCTTTTGAACCCACTGCATATTTCTACATTTCCCTCCCTTTTCACTCTCTTTCCACTCTTAAAATATGACTTTGATCGATAAAGCTACTAAAATTTATGGTTACATTTAATGTCATATTTCTATCAAGTTTCATCATTCACTATCACTTTCTCACCATATTAGTTTGATATTTATACCTTTGATCAAAACAAATGAGGGAGAGAGCGGTTAGGATTTGGTGATATTGTTAATTCATTGTTAATATTGAAAGAAACATTATTAATATGATATTTTATAATCGAACACATAACCTAGCTATGTAGAGGGAGCATAGTAATAAGGGGAGCATGTTATATATATTGAAACACTGCACTATGATTTTGTTTTCATGATATCGAGTACACACACAACATGCATTATGCCTGTCAAATCTTAACATGCTGTTATTATCATCAAAAGTAGGACTAGATCATATGTCTTGTTTGATCATAACAAATATATAATTTTCTTTTTAGAGTGTGTTACACGTAAAAAAAATAACCAAAGCATAATTTTATTTTCAATTAACCGGTCATCTATTAGTTTTTCAATCAACACATCACATATCAAACACATCTATATTTATCTGCAAAATAATATGTGTTTTTATTATCAGAAAAGAAATATTATGAGATATTGTAATTAATTTATTTTCGATATTAATAAAAAGATGTATCGTGTCTTTTTACTGTTGTGTATTTACATGATATAGTTGACCACAGTTTCAGTAATGAATATTGATTCCATATATTTGTGCAAAAAGAATTTGTAGTATATGTCAACTCAGATCTCAACAAAAGAAAAGGAGGAAAAATATTTCTACAATCATTCTTTTGGTGCACTCTAGTTTTATTTTAGGTATCATTATTGACACTCCAATTTTAGATAAGAGGGGGCTAAATTTTATGTGCACTCCGTACAAGATTAAATTGCTATGAGGAGTACACAGGCTATTAATAATGTTTATATCTTTCCCTCTTTTGCCCTTAGATAAAAATATCAAAACTCTAAACTAACGGCAGTAAAAACCCTAAGCATCAAAACTTTTTTAAATTCACTCTTGCAATTATTCTTCGATGCCTTCAAAACAAAATATTAATCACACTTTTTGACGAAATTATGGTAGTAGGTTAGCACTACAATTCGGCAATGACATACCGCACTTAAATGTATAACTCAGCGATGCATTATCAAACTAAAATGCATATTTCGGCATGGATCTATCGAAGTAAAATAATTCGTTAGGCAAGCCTCCACCGTTATTTTGTTCGGCGGTTTCTACCCAACGACGAAAAATGCATCGTTCTTAACCGTACGAAGCCTAAATTATTTGAAAATTTTACATACCTGATCATTTTCTCAGTTGCAATTAGACGAATTTGAATTCTACATTATTTGATTAATGCTTTTGAATTAAATTTTAATCCTGATTAAGGGAAATGTGACGAACCGAAAATCCATATATTTTGAATCGACAATAATCCACATATGTCCGACCCAAAAAGAACAAACTGACGGAAAGTCAAGAGAAAGAAAAGAAGAGAGAAGAAGAGAAGAGAAGAAAGAGAGAAGATAGAACCAAATAGAACAATACAGAATCTCACATAGCAGCGGATAATATATTATATCATATCAATGATCTTTTCAAAACAAAAACTGTATATATGTACACATCAATCAGAGTTCAACAATCAATCAATAGTTATCAGCCTGAACAGTTATAATAACCTGTCCTCACAAATGCTGATAATATACAACAATAAACAAAGCACAACGGATAATCAAGCATATACGGATGTACAAAAATGAAGATCTCCAGCTCTCCTGTTGAATCTCCAAAAGCATCAAATCTAGACCTGTAAATATACTCGGTCTGACCCAAGCATTGAAAGCGAAGAACGTCCGGATCAGTCTGATAAACCAGCATGAGAAACACACTCAACCGAATTTATTAAGTTACCAAACTTTTCCTTAGTTTTCAAAACAAAAGTATCACGTAAGACAAGTCCACACATAAAAAAGGACATGTTTTTACCTTAGGATAACTAAAACATATCATATCAAATCTCATGTTATATTATAGTAGTGTCATATACAAATAATATTAATCATAGCCGAAGTTGTTACATTGATTAAATGCCAGCATATAGCCCAATTGGGTAATACAATCAAAATGGCAAGCACGTAGTGGAGTTTGGATTTCCATACAAATGACCAGGTGAAGGGACTACCTTCCGAAGGGGTATGCCTCTAGATGGATGTCACGAGGCACAGAACATCTGCCCTCTACCAACACAAGACAGACCCACCTCTATAACTAGATGGCACCAAATATGTCATCCTACGGTCATTACCAACCTTTACCGAGGGCCCTCAAGCATACAAACCACAATAATCAGATACACGAAGGAAACTAAGTCTCATAGACTTATCACGTCTTCAACTTTCAACTTGCTATCCTTCGGGCCAAGAAGAAGCTCGATAGATTGGAGTAATACTCCGCACTACATGAATCAACATCCTCAACACAAACGATAATCAAGCCTACATAGAAGGCTACATACTAAGTGTACGACTAAATAGTTCCCACATCAAGTCGAGGAACTAAAATTTGGAAAAGTCTGATAGTCGGTTATTTAACCATCAAAACAAACAAACAAATATTTAGCACCATAACAATCACTAGGCCCTTTTTATTATCTTTTATTAATTTAAATTATTGCCAAACATTCACTTCAATTTATATTTAAAAGATACAATCTCAAAACATTTCAACATCTATATTGGAAAACATTTCCATATACTTATTTAATAATAAGTAATTCACAATTCTATTTATTTTCAACACTTAGAAAATATTGTATATACTTAAAACACGATTAAGTATATATTTTATTATAGGGGTTTTTTAGGCTAAAGGAAAAAGTTAGAAAAAATTTAGTTTCAGGAACAAGAAGTTTGTTTTTTAGGCTGAAAGACACTTTTTAGTGTAAATCACAGAATGATAGTTGTAACTATCATTTTCAGTTTACACTAAAAAGTGTCCTTTAGGCTAAAAAGCAAACTTGTTGTCCCTTAGACTAAATTTTTTTGCAACTTCTTCCTTGTGACTATTTACCTGTTTTATTATATAAGGAAAACATTCTCTTTAAACACATTTATTTGGATCAAAACGAATGTTGCTTAAAAGATTGTTACGACAACCCAAAATCACTAGTATAGGGATTTGAAAATAAAATAGATATATAAATCCCAAATACTATACAAAAACATTTCCTTTCGGAAATTGTTTAGTATAACAACAGTGTTATAGTACATCATTTCCTTACTTCTCGAAAACGTCTATTTCAACAATGAATGTTGAAATCTATGGTTTCGATACCTGACACATTTTTAAAACGTCTTTAAACCATTTAACTTCAACTAAAATATCACTTTCCAAAATATTTATTTAATATACTATTCACAGTCCAAAATCGTGAATATAATTCCCTAACCAAATTTAATATTGTTTCAACATTTAATTTAAAGGATAATTCACTGTCCAAAATCGTGAATATATCTCCTATAACAAATTCATTACTATTTCACATTTATATTAAAGAATTATCCACTATCCAAAATCGTGGATATATCTTCTTTAATAAACTTCTATATTTAACTTGTCAAAATCAATTGATTTCGGATTTATAAAACAATGTTTATAAATCAAATTTATATTTTACAAAAACTTCAACTTATAAAATCACTTTATTAAGCAATTCCATTTATAACTCAATTCCACGCCAAAATCCAAATTATAAGTTAAATACTTATAATTCATTTATTTACAAAGTCATTTATTTTATAACTTCACAAATTATAGTCTTATTACTTATAAGATTCATTTATAACTCCATTTTAACATTGATAAAAACTCCATTAAATTTCCATTATTCTGATTATAAAAATTCAATTTTATAAATCTTATTTATAAACCATTTATAATAAATCAAAAATCTCAATTTAAACCATTTTACAAAATCATTAACTCCATATTTCCAAAAATCGTACTTCAGTTATATTTCCCAAAACATCATAATTTTTATAACATAAAAATTATCACATTATTTATTCAAAATAAATCAATTCTTAACGATTTGAAAATTCAATAAAACATTTATTTTCAAAATCACTTTTAAAATTATTTTAAATTCGAAATCGTTACTTTAACATTTCTAAAACTCCAAAATAGGCCCGATGCTGCAACAACACTAAATTCAACAATCACGGCATCCAAAATATCATATATAATATGATAATAGCATATATCAAAATATCTGTAAATAAATCAATATGGGTGAGGAATCCAGTTGAATCCCTCCAACCTGTCACCTGCAACAAATATACATATTAGAATATGTGTACAATATCCGCTTCAAGGCAGATGCGCGTATAAAGGTTCATCCGCTCATACAGGTGAACGTATAGGGTCATCTGCTCCACTAAGCAGGTATATATCCAAATACCAATCAATACATCATATATCATCCAGACAATCGTCAATCATCGTATAATAATGTTTATGTCACTTATATAAAAATATCAGTGAGTCAGAAAGAGTGAGTTGTACTCACATTGCGTCCAATAGCAGTTGTAGTGTTTTGTTTCGAATAAAATTAAACGAGCGTTTAATTTTACCCAAAATTCACACTAGCCCCAATCAACTCCAAACCAGCTCCATCGCATAGTGTTCGTCCATACGGTTCCAACGCAATTCGTTTCATATGAAACATACTTTGTATGCAAAAGTTGTAGTGTTTTAAACATTCACGAATTAACATATAATTAAATTTCAGTTTTCTTTTATATTTTTAAACCTTTATTTCTCTGGGCCGTTAGATTTCACGCCTTCAAATCCAGGCCGAAGCTTTGCTTCTTCTCCACGTTCGTTTCCAGGAGATGATGCATGAACAAAACCCATAGCCGCCCCCTTACTTCGAATTATCGCGATCACCTCGAGCATCTACACAATGATCAGAGACCATGGTTTGAATGCCCTTCGCCTACTCTATCAACGCCACAAAAACCACTAAGCTCGGTCGTGATACTACCTTGAAAAATGCGTATAAACGCACGACATTCATGGCCCATTTGTCGATGATCCGCCGCATTATTTTCAATCATTACCGTTGATTTCGTAGAACTTGTCGTGCTCTACATTTTTCATGTAGAAGGATTTTCGTAATAGTTAATAGATTAGAAGAAATCGAGGGGAGAAGAATCAAATTTTTTCGGCCGTTGATTATAAGGTGGCGGCTAACCCTAGTTCTGATTAGGGTTTTGAAATAGTGAAAAAGTTTGGCCTTTTATAGAAAATTTGACGACACTATTCACCCGAAATTTTTCCGAACTCCAAACGAAGCTTGCCGCCTGGCGTTTATAATATTTTACCCCAATTCCGAACGCAATGGAATATATATCGGAAGCCAATTCGATCGTATTTGAAAGATAGGTTTTCGAATCGACTATTTAAGTTTAAAATTCACTTAAACCAATTTACTACGCGTTTTAGCTTGCCCCGGACAAACCGTAAATCCGATTGACACGAAATTTAAAATCTTACAATAATTTAACATTACAGATCCAATGAAACTGGTTTCATCAAAATTCAAGACTTTTTAAAAAATGGTTATTTTTACTCGTCACTTAAATATTAAAATATTCAATTTCTACAAATCAACTTTTAATTCAATTTTAAAAGTTCTCTAACATCATTCTAATTCAAATATGATTCAATTCAATTTTATACAACATTTTTATTCATTTTAAATTCAATTTTCTATTATTTCTACAATTTCAAATATTAACTTAACAGTTTACTTATCTAGTTAAATCCAGATATTCGAAAAATTATTTATTCAGCTTATTAAATTTACTTTTGAATATTTAAAATCAATTAAATATACGAATTTCAAATGACAGAAATTCTGGGTCGTTACATTCTCCCCTACTTAAAAGAATTTCGTCCCCGAAATTACCAAGTAAGAAAAAGTCACTAAATCCATTAACTTTTCAATAACAAATCGTTCAAATTAGATTTACCAAATCTATTTAACCTTTTAACTTTTTTTAAAAATCATTAGTTATACTTCTTGTAAAACTTTACTAAGTTTTCAAATCCATATATAGTTATCTTTCCAAAACCAACTAATATCATTTAACTTTTAATTCAAAATCAAAATTTAGTTTTCACAAATTTTCCCAATTTTCTCAAAATTTTCTAACGCCTTAAATTTTCAAAAAAATTCGCCAGTCTCCTTCACGCGGTTCGATCGGAAAAAAAATAACAATATATATATCACAAATATACATCTCATCATCAAGGATGAGGCATCCCAAAGGGAAAAAAGTGCAAAGTACGATATCTAATCTGAGATATGTACTTATATATTATTAGCGAGCATATACGACTAATATAGCACGAAAGCCGAGCTCCAAAAGCAAAGCAAGCGCCATCTGCACCTACTAAACACTCAACAAACAAATGAGAAACATGTATATAGAAAGTAATATCAATATACAACATGTACCAACGCTATATATGCCAATATAGCAAATGCAACAAAAAGCAACAAATTCAACCATCAAACAACTATCATCCAACTAACATCCATAACCAAATCAATAAAACTCATTTCTCATTAATATTCAATGAATTGGTTTTCAATTAAATCATGATTGGTTCATTAACATTGGATTTACTAACATTCATTCATATTTAATTAGTTTACATTTACTCATCACATTCAAATTGGTTCACTTTCAAATCAAATCAAATTCATTTTTATTTATTCTTACTTCACTTTCAATTTTATTAATTCAATTTCATATGGATTTTCTATACAATCAATTAACATTCATTTAACAAACAATGCATAACCAACATTACCAAATTTATTTACTTTGCTTACATTCAATTTGGTTTAACATTCAATTATTCAATTTACAATTTCGTTAGCTTTTAATGAATTAACACTTACATCCCTTACCATATCAATTCATTTACATTAGATTGATTAACATTCAATCCATTTATTAATTCAGTTGCTAAATCATTTTACCACTAAAGTTGAATTTTTATATAACTCAAGTTCACATTCATCACTTTATTAATTTACTTGGATGCCAAAATCTGCTTCATTCAACATCACCTAAGTTATGTTTCATTTCAACTACATTTACATTCACTTTCACTATACAACTTAAGTTCACTTCTAATTTAATTGAAATTCTATTTTATTTAACTTTTTTACTTAAGTCAACTTCATTACTTATTCAGGTTAAGATTTTGTTTTTCTTAACAAAATTGTTTAACCATTTTAACAATTGGTTTTACGTACTTTTTCTCACTTTATAAGTTATACAACTATTTATTTATAATTCCGTGAAAATCTACCTAAGTTCACTTCCATTCACTAAACTCATTCTTTATAATTTCAAATCCAATTAAAATCCAATTTATTTAACTTTCCTTTAGTTAAATTTCAAATCATATATCTAATATGCCAACTCAAATTTCTTTAACCTTACCAAGTTAAATTTTATTATCTCAATTTCATTAACTCAATTTCACTTATATTCATCAATTCAACTTATATTTTTAATCAAATTTTTTTATCATAACAAAACTTAAATTTCAATTTACTTTGGTAGCAAATCCATCACATAGAAACTCGAAAATGGTACTGATGATGCTGCAGTCATCACCCTTATTATTTTCCAGTAACAGTAGTGAATTCAGTGCTTTATATTCTTTTAAAAATATTGTTTTATATTTATAAACCATATTTATAAATCTTTTACTTATATAATTTCACTATTTCACTTTACTTACATAAGATCATTTCAAATTCTTTTATCTTATTAAGATTTATAATAATATAACCTCTTTAACTTTGAAAAACAACTTCCAAAATAAAACAGGATTCAAATTTTACAAATTCTTAGTTTAAATTCATTTTTATTTATAACTCACATTTATAAATACATTCATTTACCCAATTTAAAATGATACTATGTCGACCTGCCTCGTTTAAGAGTTTGGAAATCCCTATCGATAATATGGCGTCCCACATACCAACCAGAATTCACAAACAGATCAACAGATACAATATAAAACATTTTATATTCACTAAAAAATCCGCGCTCATATATATAATACACTCAAACTCAATCTAGGGTGCTACTGTCCGTATCTATACTGAATACACATCAAAGCTTAGGAATATACAAAATCTAAGCTCTGATACCAAATACGACGAACCGAAAATCCATACCCTTTGAATCGACAGTAATCCACACATACCCGACCCAAAAAGCACAAACTGACTGAAAATCAAGAGAAAGAAAAGAAGAGAGAAGAAGAGAAGAGAAGAAAGAGAGAAGATAGAACCAAATAGAACAATACAGAATCTCACATCGCAGCGGATAATATATAATATCATATCAATGATCTTTTCAAAACAGAAACTGTATATATATACACACATCAGTCAAAGTTCAACAATCAATCAATAGCTATCAGCCTGAACAGTTTTAATAACCTGTCCTCACAAATGCTGATAATATACAACAACAAACAAAGCACATCGGATAATCAAACAAATACGGATGTACGAAAATGAAGATCTCCAGCTCTCCTGCTGAAGCTCCAAAAGCATCAAATCTAGACCTGTAAATATACTCGGTCTGACCCGAGCATTGAAAGAGAAGAACGTCCGGATCAGTCTGGTAAACTAGTGTGAGAAACACACTCAACTGAATTTATTAAATTACCAAACTTTTCCTTAGTTTTCAAAGCAAAAGTATCTCGTAAGACAAGTCCACACATAAACACGGACATGTTTTACCTTAGGATAACTAAAACATATCATATCAAATCTCATGTTATATTATAGTAGTGTCTACTATATACAAATAATATTAATCATAGCCGAAATTGTTGCATTGATTAAATTCCAGCATATAGCCAATTGGGTAATACAATCAAAATGGCAAGCACGTAATGGAGTTTGGATTTCCATACAAATGACCAGGTGAAGGGACTACCTTTCGAAGGGGTACACCTCTAGATAGATGTCCCGAGGCACAGAACATCTGCCCTCTACCAACACAAGACCGGCCTACCTCTATAACTAGATAGTACCGAATATGTCATCCTGCAGTCTCTACCGACCTTTACCGAGGGCCCTCAAGCATACAAACCACAATAATCAGATATATAACGTCATAGCATGTAAAGATATATCTAGAAGAGGATGATCATACCCTAATGGGAGTGACCCACTTAGCCTTGCCGCATCTAACCCTGTTTTGGTCATTTCCGGTTGATGAAGCCCGACGAGGTAAGATTACCTTTCAAAATCACATATCACATCACTTTGAATGCCACACGGCCATTTCCGTTGACTACTAATTGCCTTCCACAAAAATACAACCCTTAAGCTCATACGTCTCAATGAGGGTGTTAAGCTAAGAGAAGTTGCCTTCTCCGCCACCACTGATGTACGTTTGTAAGAACCAATGTACGTAATCTTTAGACATGCAATGTCAGACAAACATCCATACTGTGCAGTTAATGCGCTCGGTAGATTCAAAGCGGTGGAGGTGCAAAAAGTCATAGCGGGAATACAGCAAGGATATAGCGGGATATAACGGATGGCTCTAAAATAGCATATAAAACTCGTACTTAATGTTTTTAAAAATATATAAATGGTAATTAAATGAAAAATTATCATTCAATTGAATTATAAATAATACATAAATAATTTTAAATAAAAACATGTGCAAATATACTTTAAATAAACAAAAAATGTTATACAACATAAGTGAATTTGGTAGAATATTAGAGTATTTTCATTTCTGAAAATATATTAAAAATTAAATCAAATAAATTAGTTTCATAATTTTATAATGTATAAAAGCAAATTTTCAATTCATTTTATTAAAAAAGATATAGCGAGAATAGCGGAAATGACGGGATATAGAGAAAATAGCGGGGTTTAAAGCGGAAAGGCTATATTTTGGGGCTATATGGTAAAATCATAGCGGTAGAAATCCGCTATGAGATATAGCGGGGTTGTAGCGGGGTAATAGCGGGGCATTAACTACACAACATCCATACAAGTTGTCCAGGAACAAGATAAACCGAACGTACTTTCCTACCACATCCTGTCGGGAAATCCCTAGGATTAGTAGCGAATAGTCCTCGCATTGGATATTTCATAGATGAAGAGACCACTGATACTGTATGTATATTGGGATTTTAACCCCAAACGATCAACAAGTAGTCCCCCACTATGAAAATCCGGAATATCAATATCATCACAAGCAACCTGCACAATCGTCGCATATACGTTGGTACGAAGTGGTTTTCAGATAAATCTAGTCCCAGTCTCTTCGCACCAATAACGTAAAAGCGTTTCTTAACCTCACACAGAAACTAAGTCTCATAGACTTATCACGTCTTCAACTTTCAACTTTCTATCATTCGGGCCAAGAAGGAAGCTTGATAGATTGGAGTAATAGTCCGCACTACATGAATCAACATCCTCAACACAAACGATAATCAAGCCTACATAGAAGGCTACGTACTAAGTGTACGACTAAATAGTTCCCACATCAAGTCGAGGAACTAAAATTTGGCAAAGTCTGATAGTCGGTTATTTAACCATCAAAACAAACAAACAAATATTTAGCACCATAACAATCACTAGGCCCTTTTTATTATCTTTTATTAATTTAAATTATTGCCAAATATTCACTTCAATTTATATTTAAAAGATATAATCTCAAAACATTTCAACATCTATATTGGAAAACATTTCCATATACTTATTTAATAATAAGTAATTCACAATTCTATTTATTTTCAACGCTTAGAAAATATTGTATAGATTTAAAACACGATTAAGTATATATTTTATTATATAAGGAAAACATTCTCTTTAAACACATTTATTTGGGTCAAAACGAATGTTGCGTAAAACATCGTTACGACAACCCAAAATCACTAGTATAGGGATTTGAAAATAAAATAGATATATAAATCCCAAATACTATACAAAAACATTTCCTTTCGGAAATTATTTATTATAACAACAATGTTATAGTCCATCATTTCCTTACTTCTCGAAAACTTCTATTTCAACAATGAATGTTGAAATTTATGGTTTCGATACCTAACACATTTTAAAACGTCTTTAAACCATTTAACTTCAACTAAAATATCACTTTCCAAAATATTTATTTAATATATTATTCACTGTCCAAAATCGTTAATATAATTCCCTAACGAAATTTAATATTATTTCAACATTTAATTTAAAGGATAATTCACTGTCCGAAATCGTGAATATATCTCCTATACCAAATTCATTTCTGTTTCACATTTTTATTAAAGAATTATCCACTGTCCAAAATCGTGGATATATCTTCTTTAATAAACTTCTATATTTAACTTGTCAAAATCAATTGATTTCGGATTTATAAAACAATGTTTATAAATCAAATTTATATTTTACAAAAACTTCAACTTATAAAATCACTTTATTAAGAAATTCCATTTATAACTCAATTCCATGCCAAAATCCAAATTATAAGTTAAATACTTATAATTCATTTATTTACAATATCATTTATTTTATAACTTCACAAATTATAGATCTTAATACTTATAAGATTCATTTATAACTCCATTTTAACATTTATAAAAACTCAATTAAATTTCCATTATTCTGATTTATAAAAATTCAATTTTATAAATCTTATTTATAAACTGTTTATAATAAATCAAAAATCTCAATTTAAACCATTTTACAAAATCATTAACTCTATATTTCACAAAAGTCGTACTTCAATTATATTTCTCAAAACATCATAATTTTTATAACATAAAAATTATCACATTTATTTATTCAAAATAAATCAGTTCTTAACGATTCAAATATTCAATAAAACATTTATTTTCAAAATCACTTTTAAAATTCTTTTAAATTCGAAATCGTTAATTTAACATTTTTAAAACTCCAAAATAGGCCCAATGCTGCAACAGCACTAAATACAACAATCATGGCATCCAAAATATCATATATAATATGATAACAGCATATATCAAAATATCTGTAAATAAAGCAATACGGGTGAGGAATCCAGTTGGATCTCTCCAACATGTCACCTGTAACAAATATACATACTAGAATATGCGTACAGTGTCTGCTTCAAGGCAAACGCGCGTACAAAAGGTCATCCGCTCATACATGGAAACGTATAGGATCATCTGCTCCACTAGGCAGGTATATATCCAAACACCAATCAATATATCATATATCATCTAAACAATCATCAATCATCATATAATAATGTTTATTCTCACTTATATAAAAATATTAGTGAGTCAGAAAGAGTGAGTTGTACTCACATTGCGTCCATTAGCAGTTGTAGTGTTTTGTTTCGAATAAAATTAAACGAGCATTTAATTTTACCCAAAAGTAACACTAGCTTCAATCAACTCCAAACTAGTTCCATCGCGTAGTGTTCGTCCATACGGTTCCAAGCAATTCGTTTCGTGCGAAACAGACCTTGTATGAAAAAGTTATAGCGTTTTAAACATTCACGAATTAACATATAATTAAATTTCAGTTTTCTTTTATATTTTTAAACCTTTATTTCTCTGGGCTGTTAGATTTCACACCTTCAAATCTAGGTCGATTCTTTGCTTCTTCTCCACGTTCGTTTCTAGGAGATGATGCCCGAACAAAACCCATAGCCGCCCCTCTTACTTCGAATTATCGCGATCATCTCGAGCATCTACACAACGTTCAGAGACCATGGTTTGAAAGCCCTTCGCCTACTCTATCAACGCCGCAAAAACCACTAAGCTCGGTCGTGATACTATCTTGAAAAAAGCGTATAAACGAATGACATTCGTGGCCCATTTGCCGATGATCCACCGTACTATTTTCAATCATTACCGTTGATTTCGTAAAACTTGTCGTGCTCTACATTTTTCATGTAGAAGGATTTTCGTAATAGTTAATAGATTAGAAGAAATCGAGGGGAGAAGAATCGAATTTTTTTGGCCATCGATTATAAGGCGGCGGCTAACCCTAGCTCTGATTAGGGTTTTGAAATAGTGAAAAATTTGGCCTTTTGTAGAAAATTTGACGACACTATTCACCCGAAATTTTTTCGAACTCCAAACGAATCGTGCCGCCTGGCGTTTATAACGTTTACCCTATTCTGAACACAATGGAATATATATCGAAAGCTAATTCAATCGTATTTGAAAGATAGGTTTTCGAATAGACTACTTAAAATTAAAATTCACTTAAACCGATTTCTTACGCGTTTTAGCTTATCCCGGACAAACCGTAAATCCGATTGACACGAAATTTGAAATCTTACAATAATTTAAAATTACGGATCCAATGAAAATGGTTTCGTCGAAATCCGAGACTGTTTAAAAAATGGTTATTTTTACTGGTCAATTAAATATTAAAATACTCAATTTCTACAAATCAACTTTTAATTCAATTTTAAAAGTTCTCTAACATCATTCTAATTCAAATATGATTCAATTCAATTTTATACAACATTTTTATTCATTTTAAATTCAATTTTCTATTATTTCTACAATTTTAAATATTAACTTAACAGTTTAATTATCCAATTAAATCCAGAAATTCGAAATATTATTTATTCAGCTTATTAAATTTACTTTTGAATATTTAAAATCAATTAAATATATGAATTTCAAATGGCAGAAATTCTGGGTCGTTACAGGAAAAGTACATTAAATAAAAGAAAGGAAAATTAGATCAATGTGATAATAATTTTATGAGGGGCTAATTTGATTAGTACCCCTGATAGTAAAAAAGTAAAAATATTAAAAATAATGGCCCTCTCATATACAAAATTGGAGTAGCAATAACAATACCCTTTATTTAGAGGAAGAAATATAAAGGGGCTGTAGTGAAATATTTAGAAGTGGGCACGTGAAAAGAAAATGGTGGGAAGTTGCTTTATTTTTCAAATTTTAGTTTTTTATTTATTTTATTTTTACTTTATGATCTCTAAATTAATTTTGTTGAGCTATGTGTTGTAGTTTAGAGATTCTAATCTTAGAGCATTGAGTTCAGACAGAGTTACTTGGCATAAGATTAGTACATTCATAATAGCAGAGAGTGTGGGTTCACATGTGTTGTAAGCATTCGAATATATAATTCAAGTGGTAACTTTAAGGACAACAGTAGGCATTAACGGGTTAGTGATGAAGCTTGGTATATAAGCATGTCATTTATATTTCACATATACATTTTTCACTTTATTTTATATGTTTATTGCAATAAAAAGTAAGTACCCTTTTTACCCTCCTTCCTTAGGGTATATTACACGATCTTAACAAATTACCTATATCACAATATAACAAAATATATAAAATAAAAGTGACACCCTTATGACAAACAAGATTAATTATAGAATTGGATAATTTACAATAATTTATATAATTATCCCCAAAGCATGCCATTAATTCACTCAGCCAGCATATGGCGTAGTATCCGATATTTAGGATTCATAGTAGACTTCGACCGATCAATGAAAAATTTTACTTTCTAAATTTCAGCTTTACTACAAATCCATATGTATGAATCTTCAGTTTGTGCAATATTTTTAAGCATATAATCAAAATCATACTTACAAGGTGACATCATGAGGATTCAGGGTATGCTCTTTGACATCATGTTATATAATCATATAACATAACTCTTATAGCAAATCTTATTTGAAATAAAGCAAGCTTTTGGTTTTATTATCTATTGTATATATGGAGATATAATTAACATTTTTAAATATCTCAAATATATATATATATATATATATATATAGGTAGGTAGAAAATCCTTAGGAAAAGTATTTGACCGATTGTAGTTACAAATTTGTTTGTAACTATGAGAATTACATTGTATAAAATAAACACTTATCCTTTAAATGTTCATAGTTAAGATGTGTCGAGAATGGAATATCGGCACATCCGATGTGACTAGTGTACGTAACATTATCGGTACGATGGACATTGAATTTCTCTTAATCGTTGGGAGCACGAAGGGATTACATACGTGCGCTTGTTTTGGAAAAATTATTGAATGAATCATCGAGAGTCTTATATAAGTTAATTATAAAGTAAAATAGAAGATCTCATTCGATGATGTACAATAGTCTTTTGACTTGAGAATATTGTAAATCTTAAGTGTCTAAACTATACTTTGATTATGGTCAATCACATGACAACAGTGATCATGTTAAGGTCATAGTTGGTAATACTGTCCAAGAGAGGATTTCTCTCGTTCAAAATTTTAGTTGCTAAATCCATGATGTACCTTGTAAAAGTCTTATAAACATTCAACGGCATTATTCGAAATATTTAGTGAATTCGCTATTTTTTGACATTGCTAATCTAGGAACTAAATTTTATTTACCATTTCTCATAAAGAGAATTTGGTTTTGCATGTGAATATCATATCCTTTTTTTTATAAGTTTTCCCAAACTTAGGATATTTGTTTTTATATTAGGCACATAATACACACTAAGGATAAAATCATATATTATTTATTTATTAAATAAATTTGTAATTTTCCTTTTTCTTTAATTGGAACTCTCATCACCAAATTGAATGTTATCACATACCGAATCATCAAGCTCCATGGAAATGCTTCTCCTTCAACATATATGAATTGCTAGCTCCTAGGATCAAATACCATGTATTGTTTTTGCTACCTTTATTTCCTTTATGTGTTAAAAGTGAATATTCTCCGATCTTCTTCTTTAGCAAAGTTAGGTCTCGCTTGAACTTTTTTAATTTGCATTCAGAAGAAAAATACCCAAACTTATTATAGTTATTACATTTTTAATTTTTAATTTATCACACCTTGGCATTCTATGTTGTTTTATGTTTCCGTCTCTTCCTCGACCACTTGTGCAATATGTGTTTTGACTTCGTTCCTCTTTATTAGAGAATTGGTTGTCATCTCTTCCACAACATGACCACAACCTCTTACTCTTTATGTATGACTTCTACGATTTGCAAATGTCTCATTCTCACATAATGTGAGTTGGTTTGAAGTGCTTGCTCCAACGACTCTTTTTTAAACATTTTCTTTATTTTTTCTTCGTGGGCTTGAAGTGATTTCATGAGTTGACCAACCAACATTGGTTCTAAATATTTTTATTCTTCAATCACTATAACTATATAGTCAAAATCTAAAGATCGAAGAATTTTCTCAACAACTCTACTATTTTTTCTATTTGTTTCTAAAGATATACCTATGAAAAATAATCATCTATTAATTCCGATGACTTCATATATAAAGACTCAAACTCACTTTATATGGTTTGCAGTCGAATTTTCTTTACCTTATCAGTTCCTTTGAAAGCATTCTCCAAGATCCCATGCTTCTTTGCTATGCACTTGCTATTGTTTCGAATATAACTTCATCCAAACCTTAGTGCATAAGTATAAGAGCCCTTCAATTTATTTCTTTAAGTGATTCAAACTATCACTTTTAGTTTGTGATAAAGTGGTTACATCGATGAGTTCCTAATACCCATTTCAACGGTATCCCATGCATATTGCAATCAAAATAACGTCTTTATGTTAGTACTGTAATTATCGTAATACATCAGCTTCTTCAGCAAAAGGACTTGAGATGGAGTCCATCGCTTGCTATTTTTACTTGAATAGCAAGGCGGGTTTGATAGAAATGCTAATAATTTTGTAAGAAGAAGAATAATTGATTTTAATAGCAAGTAAAAAAAAGAGATGTGGATTTTATAAAGGAGAAAGTAAAATTTTATTATAAATTTTGAAAACAAATTTTTTTTCTTGATTACAAATGAGAGTAAACACTCATTGTACTAGCAAATCTAAGTGGTTAGTGGAAATGTATTTAATCTTATGACCAATAAACATTCTTTAGAATTGCCTTTATTGTCATAGGGAATACCTAAAATATTTTTCTTACATAATTCATGATTAAATAATTTTAGAGACTTTCTACCATGACTACACATTTCTAGATAATTCTTCAGCTTACAAGGTTTAACCCAAATTGTAATTGAAGCTCCTAACAATAACCATGAAGTCCAAAATCAGGTTTGACTTTCAACAGAAATCCCTTTGCTCATGAAACCACATGACTACAAGTAGTTAAGAACTGTGCTAGGTTAACCGAAATGAGGTTTGTCATATTATGCGAATAGAGATAAATATTTTGACGAAAAACGAGGAAAATAGGGTAGGCCAAATATTTGCTTCTCTTGTTCGGATGCATTGCCAATTCTAATTCGAATAAAGTAGCAATCTTGAGTAGTTAACTAGATTGATTCTTAACGACATTGAGTAATGGTGTGGAAATGGCAAACAATCTCTTGAAAGTGTGGAAATCTTCGCTTTACTCAGTCCTATCAAAATATTCTCGATATTTTGCCAATAACTTGCTGTAGAGGACTACCTCATGGTTGGAACTTTTACATTTGTAAACTAGACACACATACATAACTTATCCAGCTAGTATCATGAAACAAACTCAAAGTACAAAAAGGTTTTTGAATGACCTTTCCCGGAAGATAGATTTGTTTGGAATTTGTCTTGTAAAATCACACGAGAATGACCATATTTCAGTCATTCTAAGTCTGGTATTTGTGACTTTGTTATCGTACAATAATTCATCTTTCTATGAAATTCCACCTAGAAAAGGTTTTGGTTACCAAATGTATTTCTTCACTCAACAAATCAATGTATATAAAGTGTATTTTTGAGGCTAATTGTATTAACACGCTGTTTTCCTCCTTTCTCATCTCAGCATTTTAAAAAAAGCACATCCCTTCCTTTTCCTTTCTCACATCGATTTCTTTCTATTTTTTGTTTCCGCTTCTTTTAGTTAGAAAATATCAGCGTGGTTCTTTCGAAGAAGAAAAAAACTCACGATTATACAATGCCACTACACTACGTTCAATAACAATCCAAGTGCACTACACACTAGGTTTATCAACAATCCAAGTTAGATCTAGACTTAGTTGCTATCAAATCATAGTTCCTTTGAGGATAACATTAGAAGATCTTACATCCAACTTCAAAAAGGTAAATAAAATTTTGAAATACTAGAGATTCATTTACATTATCTTCTTCAAAAATAATCATCATCTTTTGTCAAAAAATTGTGTTCTTCACGTACTTTATCATCATTAAGGCGTTTCATGTTTACAATGACAGTAAAGAAGAAGAAAATAGAAAGAATGGAGAAAGAAAAAAATCATATTAGCCTAAATAATTACTAAAGGTAAATTAATCAATTATTTTTTTTTAAAAAAAATAGTGGGGTGGAAAAGGAGGAAATGGGGTGTTAATAGAATTATTAATCAATTTTTGCTTATAACAGACCAAAAAAAGTCAAAACTCAAAAGTGAACTAAAATAGGAATTGAAAAAAAAATAAAAAAAAATTTGAAAAATAAATAAATAAAATTCTTTTATCTCTGTTTATGTTCGTCTTTATTCAATTTCATCTATGTATTTGTTGAACCCTACAATCAGAATCGAAAAGCATTTTAGGTGCTCCAAATGCTGAAAACAACGGTGCTTTCTAGCCTTTAATTAGTCATCTCGTCTATATCAACCTGTGTTACTTGTTGAGTAGGCATGACGGTTTAGAGTGGATCTTTTGTTGCTAACAACAATCTACTGCTTTGAAGAAGAACTTAAAAGACCCAAAACGGGTTAATGACTTAATGGGCAACCGGCCGGTATTCTGCTACCTTGAGCTATGAAACAGGCTTGATAATTGTTTGGGACTGTGCGGCTACCTATATACGTTGCCGGATAACTACACGTTTGTATTTTACTACGGTAAAATGCAAATACAGTCACTTGCAAACTTCATGATTTTTGAAAATAATATTTGTCAGTTTTCACAGATTGGTATTGAAGCATACACTATCTATGATATCCTGTATCCATTTAGGGCCTCATATACAACATCCTCATACTCTACTATTTAACATTCTCAAGAAGAACAATGATAAGGAATTACTATCAAGACGTTCAACATCAATACTGTTCTCATTTTATCTTCCTCTAAACTAAATTTCATGGCTGCCTCATCTCCTTCTACTGCACCTTCCATTCAACTAAATTCCAGGTCAACCATTTTCAGTTCCGGTTACACATCAACAAAACAACTCAACTTCAAGCTTCAAAAATCTTATCAAGCCTTAGCAGGCCCAGTAGAGTCAATAAAAAGTACAATCCAACCCAAAGACAATGTCAATGGAGACATAATAAGAAGGCTACAAAATGGACCAGATGTTCGTGGAGTTGCATTGGAAGGTGAGAAAGGAAGAACAGTAGACTTCACACCACAAGCAGCAGAAACAATTGCAGAGAGTTTCGCAGAGTGGGTCATGGAGAAGATAAAAAGCGAAGGAGAAGGTCAAGTGTTCAACCTTAGAGTTTCACTGGGCCGAGACCCAAGGATTACAGGCCCTATGTTAAGTACAGCAATTTTCAGCGGGCTTAAACGGGCTGGTTGCGAAGTGTTCGACATGGGCCTTGCAACTACTCCCGCTTGTTTTATGAGCACTGTGTTGCCTCCATTTCAATATGATGCCTCCATTATGGTATTACACATGACGTTACTCTTTTAATACAACAATACATTTCCCTGAAAAATTCATCTAACAATGATAATATTTAGTCTTATATTATTGTATATATACTGCAGATGACTGCGTCACATTTACCATATACAAGAAATGGACTAAAATTCTTCACAAAGAAAGGAGGACTAAGGTCTACTGAAATGGAAGAAATATGCGAAAGAGCTGCTCAAAAGTACACATCAAAGAGCCCGGACAAACAACTTGAAGCACCAGAAGAGGTGCAAGTAGATTTCATGAGTGCATATGCTGCACATTTGAGAAACATAATAAAGGAGAAAATCTCACATCCCGCCCACTATGAAACTCCTCTTAAAGGGTTCAAGATAATCGTAAATGCTGGAAACGGCTCAGGTGGATTCTTTGCCTATGACGTTCTAGAGAAACTAGGGGCAGACACAACTGGAAGCCTGAACCTAAACCCGGATGGAATGTTCCCTAACCACATACCGAATCCAGAAGATCCAGTAGCTATGTCTCTAACACAATCATCGGTCATCAGTAACTCTGCAGACTTAGGAATTGTTTTTGATACAGATGTGGATCGTAGTGGAGTAGTGGATAAGGATGGAAATGTGATAAATGGCGATAGACTGATTGGGCTTATGGCATGTATTGTACTTAAGGAACGTCCTGGTAGTATGATTGTGACTGATGCAAGAACTAGTGTGGCCTTGTCTGAGTTCATTGGGGCTAAGGGAGGAAAGCATTGCCTTTATAGGGTCGGTTATAGGAACGTTATTGATAAAGGTATAAAGCTGAATGAGGATGGGGTGGAGGCTGTGTTGATGATGGAGACTAGTGGCCATGGTGCATTGAAAGAAAACTACTTTCTTGATGACGGTATGTTTATTTTTTTTCCACATTATTTTTTGTTTACTGCATTCAGGATTAACCGGACACAGTGTGTAAGCATCCAAAGAAAGTGTGCACCCCAGAAACATTAGTGTTATATTAGGAAACTAAGAGCATAACCGTAAATATTAGTGCTATAAGTTATAACAAATAAAATTAAGGTTACCGTTGTCTATAGTTATGAATTTTGAATTCTTGCAACATGTTGATAATTTGATATACATATCACATGTACTGAAATATGATTCCTGGCCACCATATATAACTTAGTGTTATTTAACATACTTTGACGGATTGAAGGGGCATACATGGTAGTAAAGATAATCATAGAGATGGTAAGAATGAAACTTGAAGGAATGGATGAAGGAATTGGAAGTCTAATCAAAGAACTTGGAGAACCTGTTGAATCGGTTGAACTGAGAATGAACATAACAACTGAATCACAGTATGCAAGAGAAAAAGGGGTTGAAGTAGTTGAAACTCTAAGGTGTTACATAGAGGTTTGATTAACTATAGTATAGACGTAAATCTTGATTAAAAAAGAGGGTAAACAACTAAAACTAAACCAGGGTTTTTTTTTTGCTTGTCTGTCTGGAAATACAGGAAGGGAAACTTGAAGGATGGAAGCTTGATAATTGCGGTGATTGTTGGGTAAACGATGGCTGCCTTGTAGACTCAAACGATGAACCTCTCCCCATTGATGCTTATATGTACAGGTATCATATACCACATAGTTTACATAACAGCATAACTGAGGTGAAATTTCAGCTCCCCATATACACATATGCGTCATCATGCACATGCTATATCCGTCATCCGTCAATTAAGTACCCAAATGAAATAAATATATTTTTGGTGTATGCATAGTGTTCCTTTCATTATACCACATAAAAAGCCTTAAAATCTCACACATACACACACGCAATTGTACCTAAATGAGACATATATTACAAATGGCAGGGCAAAAATAACAGATGAAGTGTCCGGAGAACAGTATGGTTGGATACATATAAGGCAGAGTGTTCATAATCCAAATATTGCACTCAACATGCAATCTTCTGTGCTGGGTGGATGCCAAGCAATGGCAGGAATATTTCACGAAAAGTATGTTGCTTCTGATTTTCTTCCCCAACCACCCCCCCCCCCCCCCCCCCCCCCTCCCCGTTTTTTTTTTTGGGCTTTAGGATGTTTTAAAAGATTTTATTTTATTTTGACATATTAAGTTTTTTTGGTCAGGTTCTTGCTAGCTAGCGGGTTGGACATGATACTTGACATAAGTCAGATTAGTAAGTATGCAATGAAAGGCGAATTATAGACTGGAGGAGAGCATGATTTGCTTTTAATAAGGCAGTTATCACATATGAAAGAGTATATGCAGTGCAAAAATGTAATATATCAAGTAGACGTCAGCTTTACATTTTACTCAGTCTTCCTGCTTCGTTTACAAAAGACTTGAGAACGTAAAGTATGTATCAGTTTTTCAAATAAATAAAATACAATCAGTTTCTTCTATCTCTCTTACAGTATTATACATTTTTACGTTCAGTAATCTCTCAAAATTTATCAAACTCTATCTGGGTATCAGAACTTATAGCCAAACGGCACTAGTACCACCCCAAGTCTTTTATCAGATTCATTTCATCACTAAAAAACTTTGGCTGCATCAGTTTCTCTCATCAGAACCTTGAATCATCAATTGGGAGAGGCAAAGATCAAGGCAGAGATTATCTGTCAGTATCAGTTTTCTTTTTCTTCCTCATCGGAGTATTTCCATCATCTAAGAAGGACTAAGATCAAGAGTGCAAATCTGTTGGTATCAGTTCACTAGGATCGAATTAACGCTAGAGAGAGGAGAGATGATGAATAGGGTTTATAAAATAAATTCACGGATAAATAAAAATTGCAGCACAAATAACAACAAAGTAAATGTAGAAATAAAAACGACACACAGATTTACCTAGCTTGGCAAATCCGTCTACTGTTACCTCAAGATTTCTACTAGAATTAAACAAACGACCGCCTACAAACCCTGTAAACTTGTTACTATCGCTTACCTGTTTGTTCTAATCCTACTCAAAACCCTACCACAACTCTGTCACAGAGTTGCGAATTCTCGAACTGCGGCATGTAGCTCGTAACCTAGTTAACACTAGAGTTTAACAATTTAAAAATAAAATTACAATAAATAAAATGGAAACCCTACATACGATGTTCGTCCAAAATAAACTTGATTAAATAAAGAAAGGCACGGCCCAACTAAAATTAGTGCGGCCTGTGGTAGAATGAGATATTCGTTCTCTTGTTCAATCTGGCTGATATCCTATTATTCGTTCTTCAGAAATTACGGTTTCCTTTTGATTGAAGCGCAGATTCCAGTTGATTGACTGAGTTGCTTCATTGATCGATTGCCTTGCTCTAAGTGCATTTGGTCGCTTCAATGAGTCGAGTAATTTTTTGATTGAGGCTTTGGTATGGTTTCGAATTTTCTGATTTGGGTTATAATGCTTTTAACTCGACTGAATTCTGCTAATGATGAATTGGGTGTTTATATAGGAATTGATTTCCTATATTTTCATTTATGCTTGGCTTTGAAAATTTCAAACTTTGATTTCTGGTTTTTTTAACGTCGGCCGTGGATTTTTGGTCGAACAAGTTCTGACTTGTTCATCGTTCGAACATATTGGTATATATTCTTGACCGCTTTGTTGATATTCTGACTTTCACACTGACTTGTTCAAATTATGCTTTACTCCACTGAGACCATGCTTGTTTGCTTTTCTATTATTCCATTTTTCTAATGCGTATGTATATGTACACATATATACATATATGTATCTATGTATGTATATATGTATATGTATATATGCACAGGCTTAACCTACTTTCACTTGCGCTTGTGAGTTTCATGCCCGTCCTTGTTGAAATGTTTGTGTTTGTGAACATGTTCTGTGTGCATTTGCTTGTTGCACTCTTGCTCTTGATTACTGCATTTGCATATGCTGCCTATTTATGTATAGATATGCATATTAATATGGTCAATTTTTGTGGCCTTGTCCATATTGATCTGCATCATGATGTTTGCTTGAATTTGCACATCGTTGTTGTTCATCTACTTGCGGCCCATCCACCATGTTCTTGTTCCCTTGGTTGAGCATCTGTCTGGCCTTGTTTCATTATGCACTTGTCTATGCATTTACATGCCTTACTTGTGTGCACTATGATGTTCTATACTTGGGTTGAATTCTAGCCCGGAGTATGTGTCACCCTGCTGACTTGAGCTACTAGCTTTAGTGTTATATGTGCACTTCCCTTACTATCCATGTTTATGCTTTTTACTTTGATGCACCACGTTTAGCTTCCCTTAAGCATTCTGATTTGTGAATTGATCTTTTTTGATCTGGGTTGCTGGTGCATTCTCCATTGGTCTTGACCATGGTTTGAAAACTTATCTTTGTGCTTCACTTTTGTTTCTTTGAGTTGTTGTCCTCTTCGGTCTTGATTACATATTCCTTGACTTGCATGTGCCTTATGTGTGATGCCTTTGTTTGTGATTCTGGTTTAGTGAATGAAGCTACTTGCCAGTGTGCATGTTCTAAGTTGTTCAGTTTCTAATACTCTAGACCTGTTTGTACATACATGTTCTCACCTCTGTTGTGTACTTGATATTGTAACAACGTGATATTTTTAGCCATTCGCATCCATACATGTCGGACTTGAATTTCTCAAAATACCGCATTGTAAATAAATTTGGAGCAAATTAAATATAAATCATAGAATCACAGACACAGAAATATCAGAATAACTCGCAGCGGAAATTAAAATACCATAGTAGTTCATGAAGCTACTATAACAAACTCTCAAAACATACTACATAATATCAGTCTGAAAAACATATACAATAGAAATCTCAAATACATAGCAGTTTATAAATACCATAACTGAAATAGAACAACTAAAACTGAAAGGGAACAGATAACTAGACAAGCAGAATATCCAGCGATTCCTAACTCCAGAAAAGAAATCCAAAACTAAGCTGTAAATACTCAGGCTGACCCGAGCGTAAAGTAAAACACAAAACACTCGAGTAAGGACATATATACTTATATAATTTAAACCAACTCAAGTGAACTGTAGTAGTAATGTACAATAACTTAAAGGATGTTTGGGATCGTCCATCCTTTAAGGATCAGTTAAACTATAAATTAAATACATACTGTGGTTAAAGTTTCAATTTATACTTCGAAATCAAATATCATTTCAAAATTCAATATCATTCAAAAATCCATTTCAAAATATCGTATCATCCAAACCACATTCATTTATTTAAAATACCATTTCAACACACATTCAAAATTGTTTATATTTCAAAACAAATTACTTCATTTTAAATCATAAAATGAAGTTATTATATTTAATAATTAAATTATAAAATTTTCAAAATTTTTAATCTTTCAAAATTCATTTATTCACTTAAATTTATTAAAAATGAAAATTCAACTTTCGCAACATTTAAAAAAAATGCTATGGAAAGTTACTTTTAAAACAATTCAATTTAACAAAAGGCGGCATTCAAAATGCTGTAATAGGGTTACATTAATTCAAATAAAACCTTAGTTAAATTCAACAATTATAGCACTTACAAAGTGCTATTATAGCCTTTAATTCAATTTAGCCGTTTAGTTCATTTCTATCAACTACAACATTTACCAATACAATAATATACTTTACATTAGAAATAATAACATTTCAAAAATGCTGTTAATTAAATTCCAAATATTCAATATAATTTCACAAATAATTAATTTTTTTATTTAAATCATTCAAACTTATAAAATCATATATTTTTACTTTTATAACCATCAATTAATTTTCCTTAAATTCATGATTTTACAAAGTTAAATTTCCATTCAAAATCAATATTCAATAATAATACACTTATTAAATTCCAACATTCAATTTAAATTCATATAATTAAATTTTTAACTTAACACTTAAGTTTAAATTTCAAAATATAACTTATTTTACATTTTATTTACTTAACATCAAAATTTAATTTTAAACAATATTCACAATTTTTCAATTTAAGTTATATTTCAAATTCAACTCAATATTCATTTATTTCACACTTAACTTATTCAAAATCCATTAATATATAATAAAAATCATTTTAAATTCATTTAATTCAGAATATCATAAATTTATCATATTTTCATATTTAATTTAAATTCCATTTATAATTAAATCAAAATTTCCATAATAACTTTTATTTCAAATTTCCACTTTATCATTAATTTATTTCACTTATAAATTCTCAAAAAAATCAAAATACTTTACAAAAATAATTTTTAATTAAGTTTAAATCAAAATATTATAATATTTGCATTTCTAAAATATTTTAAAAATTTTAGAAAAATATATTTTAACCACGGGTCTATATATCATTTTCTACACTAGGTAAAGTGATACGGGTAATATATCATTTCAACCCGTAATTTACAAGGAAAAACCGGGTTTTATCATTTCAAACCCGCAATCCCAAGTAAAATGAAATAATTTGAAAATTGTTCAGCACTATCATTTCTGCCCATAACGATTTTCTCATATTCTAAAGTCCGTTCGGGTATGTATCATTTCAATCCATATTGATTCTATCTACAGGGAACTTGCAATGGTGAACTGATATATATATGAACAGAATAACATGATATAACCATAGCTTATGATATAACAGGTGTATAAATATGTGTAAGCATCATATAATCCTAGTATAGCAGACAGTTGCAATCAGTTTACTAGTCATATAAGTACATATTTGTTTGGTGAGAATAACTCACCTATTTAAGCTGGAGATGACAACCAAAATACACAACAAAGAATCTTTGAAGGCACGACAACACGAATATGATTTGAGAGTGGAGAGCCAAAGTTAACCGCCTTGGATACATTCAAACAAAACAAGTATATATAACATAAGTTTTCGACACAAATAAAATAAAACAATATTAGGAATAAATGTATAAAATAAAACCAAAGCTTTGCACTTGCATTCTACCACCTATGCCTCAGCTATAGATCTGAATATACATGGCCAAGGCATGATTTTGATCTGTTTTAGGTTCTTGATTGTTCGGCCAAACATGTAAGAGATGATGAAGTGGAGAGTTGTGTGCATGAAACAACATAAAGGCAACCACATGGATTCAAGCCACAAAAAGGTCACGACGAAGGCTAACCTAGGCACGGCCAGATCTTCAGGTGGGGTAGGGATGACATGGAAGTGGGTGTCAGGTCAGGAAAATATGGTGGTGGTGGTGTAGGTGGCGGCCAAGGGGGTGTTTTGGGGTGGTGGTGAAATGTGTGTTCGGCTATGCTTCATATAGGTGTAGTTTGGTGCATTTGGTGGTGGATTTTCAATCAAGGTTGGCTCGGCAAGGGATGGTTTGTGAGGAGGAGGTGGTGGTGACATGTTCAGGTGGTGGTGGTGGCTGCAAGGCTGATGGAGTGGTGGGGCCGAATCTAGAAGTGAAGGAAGGAAGAGCAAAATTACATGAAAACAAGTATAAAACAATGAAAAGAGAATAAATTTTACCAAAGTTTGTTCAAGATAATGGCCAAATTCTTTTGTTGAGTTTGAAAAGAAAAGTTCACGTGAAAATGAGGAAGTGGCTGAGGAGAAAAGAGTTAAGGTAGAATATATGCAAAGGTGTTGGTTGAAGTTTGAAAAGGTGTGAATACAAAAAGGCAAAAGCAAACCAATGGTCACAAACTCTTCAAATATCCACCATATTCTTTTGAAATTTTAAATAAATGAAATATATATATATATATATATAAATTCAGTTAAAATATGAAAATATAAAAAATAAAAAAAATATAAATAAATAAATATTAATTATATATAATTAAATTAAGAAAATAACACAGTAAATGTAAACTAGTCTAGAAAATTTGAAAATAAATGGAATAAACTTTGGGAAAATTTTACGCGGTTGAAAAATATTTATAAATAAAGATAAGAACACAAAATAAAAATCCATTTACAAAATAAATAAATAAATTTTAATTAAATATAATTTAAATGGAGAAAATATAAGAAAAATAGAAACTAGCCTTTAAAAATAGAAATAAATGCAATAAATTTTAGAAATTTATAACATCAATTTAAAATGTTTTAAAAATAAAATATATATCTAACGTGTCATATTACGCATATTAGAACATGATATGAAAAATAAAATATTATTTATATAATTTATAATGGACAATTTTATTAAATAAATCAATTTACATACAATATTGTAAAAAGCATAACTTTCACAATACAAATCGGATTTCGACGAAACGAAAAGTAGTATTCCTGAAATTTAATATATTTTCATAATAAAGGATATAATTCAAAAATTCAAATATTTAAATTTTAAATTTAAAAGTCAAAGTTTGACCAGATTGACCAAAATCCACATTTTTTGAAAATATCCTATTTATTCAGGTTTGAAATTATAATTCACATAAAGATAAAAATATACTCTTAAAATAACAAAATTTATTCATTTTAATAAATATAATAAAGTTTTTAAATCAGGAGTTTCAATTTAAATAATTAAAATAAACAACTAAAATAATCACAAAATACTGGGTCGTTACGCTCTCCCCCACTGAAATATTTTCGTCCTCGAAAAGAACGAACTAGGAAAATAAGGAAAAGCAAGATAGAAAAAAATGGTACCTGAAAAAAAACAATTCTGGATTCGAAGCACGAATGTTCTCCTCCGTTTCCCAGGTACATTCTCGATCATCAGTACTTACACAGTACTTTGAACAGACTAACAAATTCCCCTCTTAGCTGCTTCGTACCTCTACTGACAATACGAAGTGGGTAGAGGAGATGTGGATGTGGAATACATCATGCACTCCAGAAAGTTTCTCGGGCAAATCTAAACGATAATCCAGAGAACTAACTCTTTCCATAATACAGAAAGTACCCTCAAAGAAGAAGAAGGTAGAAATAGCTAGAAGGGAGAATAGGTTGAAAGAAAAGGATGAACCATATTTAAAACTATATAAGTTTCAATTTAAAAAAATTTATATTTAACGTTTTAAACAATTTATAATCTGAAAAATAGTCATTTGATTCAAAAAATTTAGTTCGAAGTAAACACTATTTAAACATTTTAAATTATTTAGACAGGTAAAATAATGATCAAAATATCCTTTATATAATATACTTTATCAAAATACTTTTATAACTCGATGTCTTAACAAGTTTACTTTCGTTCCTGTAGACTCTGGCCATGCGTTGAGCAAGCACAAAGCTAGAATTCTCCAGGTACTTAGTAGACTTATTTCAAAAGCCAGTGAAAATACTGAAAAAACTTTTAAAAAACAGATATGGAAAGTACAATCCAAACAAAACAACCAAACCGAAACATGTCGACCATGGATCGCGGATACACAATGGTTATGTCTGGATCCCCCAGGAAACATCCGTACCCTAGGCCAACTACCGCAGCCCTGCGATTACGCCATGAAGACTGGTAGTACCACAAATACGCAATGATTAAGCCTGGATCCTCCAGGAAACATCCGTACACTTAGGCTCAAACAGCCCCTGCAGATTACGCTACCAAGCGACCCAATAGATCACAGATACACAATGGTTACGCCTGGATCCCCCAGGAAACATCCGTACTAGTAGGCTCTCGCAGCCTTTGTGAATTACGCTACGCAGTCGCGCTCGTAAGACCACGGAGATCGCCGTGGAATTCGATGGACACTCGAGTATCATATCCGAAAAACCCAAATCAGAGAGAGAATAATATCGATAGAATGAATCCATAGTGTAGCCACAAAGAGGATATCAAGCAGAAGGCACTTTCCATATCTTTATTTCGAAAATATGTATCATATAGTACCTTTCAAAATCGTTTTCAAATATCATACTTGTATAAAGTCCATTATATATAAGATTTCGTTTCAAATCGAATACTTTCCAAAATCAATAGTATATCAAATCACACTTATATAGACTTCAATTATATAAGATTTCAATTTACAAATTGAGTATGAGTACCTTTTCGAATCAACAGTTTTCAAATCAATTTCATACTTATACAAATCAATTTTATACCTATACAAATCCATTTTATATAAGTTCGATAACTCCCAAATCACATTATTTAGTAAAACAAGGTTCTCAATTTCAATTCCTTTTCAATATCAATTCAGTTTCAAAATCATATATGATTTTGCCAAATCATTTCTTCCTAATTACATATATTCAGTTTCAAAGTTTCTTAAGACAATAGATTTAGAAAATAATCCAAATTTCCAAATCAACAAAACTTAGGTCAAACACATTCATTTCCATTTCAAACATATACTCACTTTCAAAATCATAATACTTTCAAAGCTATAAATCTTTCGAAACCAAAATACTTGAAATTATTACACTTTGAAAATCATAACTTTTCAAAATCATATATTTGAAATCATAAAACATTCCTTTAATTCTTTACATTTCACAAATTTATTCAATTTAAAACCAAATCTAAAATTTCCAACTTTAATTCAATTCAAACCAAACTAAACTTATATTCTTTATCAAATACCTTATACCTATCAAAATTTCTTAGCTTTGAAAAGTTAACCTTGATTTGGAAGCGCCCGAACGTTCAAAATAGTCAAAGAAATCATATTATAAATCAAAGAGTTGGAAATTACCAACAAATCAGTCAACCAATTCCAAAAGATAGGGTTATTCCAAAACAAATCCGAATCTCGAGGACTGAACACCGGCTTACTTTAAATTATTTCAAATATATATATATATACATACATACATATATATATATATATTTATCTTTCGAATATCAAACCATACTTCAAAATATGAAACCAGAATTTGGTTTCACAAAATCACTTGCATAGAAAAGCTACTAGACTGGCCTCTCCCCCACTCAGAAACTCGAAAATCAATGTCGATGATGCATGATTCATCATCAAAATCGTTTTCCAGCGACATAAATGGGTTCTGGACTTTTATTTTCCTTAGACTTCTTTGAAATTTCTTTGAAATCATTGGAACTCATTCGAATATATTTGAAACATTTCTATTCGGAAAATATCTTTAAATCATATTATTATTATATATTTTCCAAAATCTTAAAAGCGATTTCAAAACACTGGAGTTCGATTCCTCAAAATTCAAATTCAAAACCCTTCAGTTATAAGTCATTTTTATATAAGTCAAATTCTTATAAATTTTTCAAAATTTCAAATCCTTTCAAAGTTTCAAATTTCCTTTTTCAAAAGATATAAAAATCCTTATTGAAAACATTTCACTTATATATATATAATAGGGCCATCCTTATTAAAATAATAATTTCGATATATGCACAATTCCAAAATACAACCAAACACAAATTTTCAAGGGATTCAAGGATAAATTTCCAACAAACAGATATTCAATTTTTGAGGAACCTTAATCAAATAGAATTCTGTTTCGAAGGTAAGCTCGAATGAAGATGAGATACTTTTATTACCAAATAGAAGATGGATAAGCCTATATAAATCGCGGGCGACCTTAACCGGTCAACCGTGACTTTAGGAATATAATCGATGTGGAAATCTAAGGCAAATCGACATTCGATCGCCAGAGATAGAATCTCGGCAGAGAAGGAGATAGAGAGCATCGTAAACCATGGATACAAAAATCTTCGGTGAATCAATGCTAATTTGTAAAGGATTTTCACCTCTTTACAGATCATTTAAAGATTTTCGGAATCACCGATCTATATAAAGGTCATTCAGAGTGGAGTTATGGAATGCTCCAAAATCAAAAGGATAAAATAGGGAAGACATGACTGGACTTCAGAACAACTGGGAGCGTTCCAATGTTCAAGGAATCCTAGTCGTTAATAATCCTAACCAAGAGGTTTCTAACAAGGCGGATACCGAAAAGATGAAGTTTAGAAAATCTTGATTTCAAAGTAAGAAAATTTTTATACCCAAATAATCTTTTTAAATCATTTGGAAATCATTTTACACTTCGAAAACACGTTCTCTCACAAAGAAAGGATTCTGAGATTGATTTCACTCATTCAAGGGTATTTCTACCCTATCTCTAATGAGTTTTTGCTCCGCAGGCTAAGATTTGGCTAAAAACCAAAGCTCTGATACCAACTTTAACAACCCGATATTTTTAGCCATTCTCATCCATACATGTCGGACTTGAATTGGTCAAAATACCGCATTGTAAATAAATTTGGAGCAAATGAAATACAAATCATAGAATCACAGACACAGAAATATAAAAATAACTCGCAGCGGAAATTAAAATACCATAGTAGTTCTTGAAGCTACTATAATAAACTCTCAAAACATACTACATAATATCAGTCTGAAAAACATGTACAATAGAAATCTCAAATACATAGCAGTTTATAAATACCAGAAATGATATAGAACAACTGAAACTGAAAGGGAACAAATAAGTAGACAAACAGAATCTTCAGCGATTCCTAGCTCCAGAAAAGAAATCCAAAGCTAAGCTGTAAATACTCAGGCTGACCCGAGAGTAAAGTAAAATACAAAACACTCGAGTCAGGACATATATACTTATATAATGTAAACTAACTCAAGTGAACTGTAGTAGTAATGTATAATAACTTAAAGGATGCTTGGGATCGCCCATCATTTAAGGATCAGTTAAACTATAAATTAAATACATCATGTGGTTAAAGTTTCAAAATAGTAATTTGTACTTCGAAATCAAATATCATTTCAAAATTCAATATCATTCAAAAATCCATTTCAAAATATCGTATCTTCCAAACCACATTCATTTATTTAAAATACCATTTCAACACACATTTCAAAATTGTTTATATTTCAAAACAGATTACTTTATTTTAAATCATAAAATGAAGTTATTATATTAATAAATAAATTATTAAATTTCCAAAATTTTTAATCTTTCAAAATTCATTTATTCACTTCAATTTATTAAAAATGAAAATTCAACTTTCGCTACATTTAGAAAAAAATGCTACGGAAAACTTTTAAAATAATTCAATTTGACAAAAGGTAGCATTCAAAATGCTGTAATAGGGTTACATTAATTCAAATAAAACCTTAGTTAAATTCAACAATTATAGCACTTACAAAGTGCTATAATAGCCTTTAATTCAATTTAGCCGTTTAGTTCATTTCTATCAACTACAGCATTTACCAATGCCGTAATATACTTTGCATTAGAAATAATAACATTTCAAAAAAGCTGTTAATTAAATTCCAAATATTCAATATAATTTCACAATTAATTAATTTTTTTTATTTAAATAATTTAAACTTACAAAATCATATATTTTTACTTTTAAAACCATCAATTAATTTTCCTTGAATTCATGATTTTATAAAGTTAAATTTTCATTCAAAAATCAATATTTAATAATAATACACTTATTAAATTCCAACATTCAATTTCAATTCATATAATTAAATTTTTAACTTAACACTTAAGTTTAAATTTCAAAATATAACTTATTTTACATTTTATTTACTTAACTTCAAAATTTAATTTTAAACAAAATTCACAATTTTTCAATTTAAGTTATATTTCAAAATTCAACTCAATATTCATTTATTTCAGACTTAACTTATTCAAAATCCATTAATATATTATAAAAATCATTTTAAATTCATTTAATTCAAAATATCATAAATTTATCATATTTTAATATTTAATTTAAATTCCATTTATAATTAAATCAAAATTTCCAAAATAACTTTTGTTTCAAATTTCCACTTTATCATTAATTTATTTCACTTAAAAATTCTCAGAAAAATCAAAATACTTTACAAAAATCATTTTCAATTAAGTTTAAATCAAAATATTATAATATTTACATTTCTAAAATATTTTAAAAATGTTAAAAAAAAAATATTTTAACCACGGGTCTGTATATCATTTTCTACACTAGGTAAAGTGATACGGGTAATATATCATTTCAACCCGTAATTTACAAGAAAAAAAGGGTTATCATTTCAAACTTGCAGTCCCAAGTAAAATGGAATAATTGAATATCGTTCAAGCCTATCATTTCATCACATAACGATTTTCTCCTATTCTAAAGTCCGTTCGGGTATGTATCATTTCAACCCATAGTGATTCTATCTACAGGGAACTTCCAATGGTGAATTGATATATATACGAACAGCATAGCATGATATAACCGTAACTTATGATATAACAGGTGTATAAACATGTGTGAGCATCATATAATCCTAGCATAGCAGATATAGCATGTGATATGGTTTTACAGATTCAGTTGCAATCAGTTTACTGGTCATATAAGTACACATTTGTCTGGTGAGAATAACTCACCTATTTAAGCTGGAGATGACAACCAAAACACACAACAAAGAATCTTCGTAGGCACGAAAACACGAATATGAATTGAGAGTGGAGAGCCAAAGTTAATCGCCTTGAATACATTCAAACAAAACAAGTATATATAACATAAGTTTTCAACACAAATAAAATAAAACAATATTAGGAATAAATGCATAAAACAAAACCAATGCTTTGCACTTGCCTTCTACCACCTATGCCTCGGCTATAGATCTGAATATACATGGCCAAAGCATGGTTTTGATCTGGTTTAGGTTCATGAGTGGTCGACCAAACATGTAAGAGATGATGAAGTGGAGAGTTGTGTGCATGAAACAACAACACAAAGGCAACCACATGGATTCAAGCCACAAAAGGTCATGGCCAAGGCTAACCTAGGCACGGCCAGATCTTCAGTGGGGTAGGGATGACATGGCAATGGGTGTCAGGTCAGGAAAAGCTGGTGGTGGTGGTGTAGGTGGCGGCCAAGGGGGTGCTTTGGGGTGGTGGTGCAATGTGTGTTCGGCTATGCTTCATATAGGTGTAGTTTGGTGCATTTGGTTGTGGATCTTCAATCAAGGTGGCTCGACAAGGGATGGTCAGTGAGGAGGAGGTGGTGGTGACATGTTCAGGTGGTGGTGAAGGCGGCAAGGCTGATGGAGTGGTGGGGCCGAACCTAGAAGTGAAGGAAGCAAGAGCAAAATTACATGAAAACAAGTATAAAACAACGAAAAGAGAATAGAATTTCACCAAAGTTTGTTCAAGATATGTAACATTCCTGAAGTTTGAACAAGTTTAATTTGACAATTTATTTAATTTTGAAAATTAAATAATGAATTTAGTTTGTGAATTAATTTGAAAATTCTAGAATAAATAAATAAATTGGATTATAAATAAACTTTAATTTGAAATTTAAGAATAAGTATTTGCAAGAAGATTTAAAATGCTTAAAGTTAAATATCTTTGAATTGTTTTAATAATTGGATTGTAAGTAATTAAAAATTATTACTTAATTTCAAAAGAATTAATTTATGAAATTAATTAAAGGTAAATTTATTAGAGTGATAAATTAGAGGTTTATTTATCAATGTACAATTTTATTTTAAATAAAATTTTCTTTTGAAAAATTATGCAAGTATAATTTATATGTATATATATACAGTATTTAAGTTTAACAAAAAGGTTTAATGTTGCTTCTTCTAATTAAAAAAATTAATAATAATAATATATACATTTGAATAAAGGTTTGTGAATGTATTTAAAACATTAAAACATTAAAACATAATAGTTCATCTTGAATAGGATTTGATAATTTGATTTCAAATCATGTGTTATTAAATTGTAAATAAAATATGTGTTTTATAAAAAAAATTGAAAATAAAAACGTAAAACTTAGATCCAAAATTAGAAGGTGTATATGTATGTAAAAGAATTAATACAAAGTTTAAAATATTTATATATATCTTCTAAAAATAATTAATAATAAAATATGAACATGATCTGTAAGTTAAAAATAAAACAAGGTTTAAAAAAATTTGTAAATAAATTACGAAAAAGGACTCTACATAATTTTGTTTAAACATAAAAAGTGTAAGAAATGGATTAACAAGTGTAAGATAAGTATGTATGAATATGCGCTTTGCGCTTATATGATTTTTATTTGATGATAATAAACATATATACATTCATTTAAATGTATTTGTTAATGTACTATTCTATTTTTCATAGATTAAATAGATATTTGTTGAATAAAATAAATTACACAGAATTTGAAAGGAATTTGAATTCAAACAGAAATTTTATTCAAACAAATATTTATTACAATCTTGAATAGTACAAATTCATGCTCTCACTATACATATACAATTTTGAATGCATCACGATTTCATATTTACATTAATAACCACACTACATATCACTCACACTCGTATTTTGTCTTCAACTGCATTCCAGTTTGAATCCAGCATCTGAGCAATCTGCAAAAATATTCACTAACACAGTAAAATTGAAAAAGAAATTTTTTTGCAACATAAAATATGATTTTTGAAAATATGATTTGCCTCAGTTATTTGGGTTGTTCGTCATCATTCACATTTGAATTCATTATACACGAACAATGTGACATGCACAGTGTATCACTGTACATGCCACAAGGCCGTGCACATCGATATACACTTGATAATGCTACAGGGACAGGTGAGCACAGGTCAAACCCAAATGAAAAGCCGGGTTCAACTCACGTGCAATCACGACACGAGCACAAGGTCTAACCCGAGTTTTTGAAACTGGATTCAACGCAAGTAAAATTTCAAAAATCAACATGAAATACATGAAGACAAAGTAGACCAGAAGTACAAACTAAAGATCACAAGTGTGCAACAACTCAACAATTTCAAGTGACAACCAGAATGAAGACCAACAACATGGACTGCAACAAACATCAGCAGATCAAACATAATGGGTGCAGATAACACAGTGAAGATGACAAGTGCATCCAGAAGTTCAACAAAGACCAAGTCAAGTGTATGCAAACAGTTGAAGTCATGAAGCAATCAACATGAATATCACAAGTGTCACAGCAAAAATGAAGACTGCAAGCTCAAGTGATAAAACATGTGTCCAGACAACAACACAATGAACAAGTGTAGCATCTGTGTCAAAGCATAGCAAATGTCCACATGAAGTGTATACTCAATGCAACACAGTAGCAAGCTACAAGTGATGCAGAATCAAGGTGAACAAACAGTGGCACATGAATACAGGATGGTCAGACCAAACAAAAACACAGTGGCAACATCAAAATACAGGTCAGAAGCTCAAGTACACTAGGTACACAAGTGTGCCAGAGAAAGAAAGGATGTAAGCAGTGATACAAGGTAAACTGGCAACAAACATGAAGTGAATCAAGTCAGTAGCAACCTTCAAACACCCACATATATGAAGTACACAAGTACAAGATCAACACAGCAATATGTTCAAACATGAAACAAGACACGATGCAGAGCAGTGTGCAACTCGAGCTTCAGAAAGATCAAAGACAGCAAACAATGTGCACCAGTCCAGGCTACAACATGAAGAATGCAGTAACAAGTTCTGCTGCTCAAATATATCAAATGCAAGACCACAAATATAACAACTCAACAACAGCCAGTGCCAACATGAACAGAAGAAAATTGAAACAACAATCTCGGCAAACAACAATCCCAACAGCAATGCATGTATCATGAAACCAAAGTACACAGTGCAGACAAATGCAAATTCAAATGAATATGAAATAACCACATCGTAGCCTTAATAATGCAAGTGACTCAAGCAACATGTCTAGTTACAACAGAGCCAAAGTTCACAGTGAAGTTCATGTTAAACCAACCAGAAAAGAGGGCCAGAAAATCAAATAGTAATTCCAAGTCCAATTCGAATTCATGACAGTGTATCAAATTCGTATCTTTGAAAAAGTCAAAGCAAAGTAGAATAGGAAAGTTTTAATGCCGTATGAAACAAGAAAATCGAACGCAACAAAATCAAAGCCGTGCGCTCAAGGTTGAAGTTATATCAAGAAAATCGTGCGCATCAAGCAATAGAAAAATTTGGAAAGTATCGAATTGATATGAGCAAATGCAAGTGTATTCGAATTCATATAAATACCAAACCCAAAGCACTCATCATAGGCATCGAGTTAAAAAGCAAACAATCAAACCACCAACGAAAAGATTACATACCGCAACAGTGAACTCGATCATCTCAAAGCAACCAAGTCCAAATTTCATAAAACAATCAAAGGAGCAGCTGCGAACAAGCAACGCAAGCCATCGGTCATCAGAGAACGAGCGTGAGAAAGAGCAACGCAAGTCAGAGAATCGATCATCAGAACAAAGCCCCAAATTTCACAGAAGAACGAAGCCCTAATTCGACAAAGGGATCGGCCACAATTGCACTCAGAAGGAAGAATAAAGAGGCCGACATTTTTCACAAGAAGGATCGGGTTAAAGAAACAATAGTGGGCTGACCTTGTTTTATGAAAAAGGCTTTGTTTAGGGTTTTATTAAAAAGGGGTTTTTTATTTTGAGCAAAAATTAGGGATTAAAGTTTATAGTTTATATTTTTGCTCCTGGTTTTATTTTTGAAGTTGTTTTTCCTTTTCAAGTCAAAGAATTTGTAAATCACCACCTAGGTTGTAGGTAGTGTCAGATTGTCTAGTTAGAATTAGTTCAGTGAGCAGGGCGTGCGAGTTTGCAAAACTCTATAGGCGGAGCAGAGTTTGCGAGTAAGCGAAACTCTATAGGCGGAGCAGGGTGTGCGAGTCTATGAGAGTGTTTGTGAGCGGAGCAAAAGGGTTTGCGAGTCTAGTAGAGTGTTTGTAAGCGGGATACTATTTAATTCTAATAGAAATCTGGGAATGCAGCAGTAGGCAGGGGTTGCCGAAGCTGGGTTAATTTTGTGTGTGATTTACTTTTCAGCATATTTATTTCTGCAGTTTGTTTCTGTATTTAAATCGAGAAAATTTGCTATAACCCTATTCACCCCCCTCTAGGGTTAATCTAGATCCTACAAGTGGTCTCAAAGCACGGTATTTTTCTTTAACTCTAGAGTCATGAATCCACCAGATAATACTTTTGTTGAGGGTCATTCCAATATTATTCCTTCTATTTTCGATGGAACAGATTCTTTTAACTGGAAATTGAAAATGGAATTTTATTTAAAATCTGTTAATATAAAATGTTGGGATATTATTGAAAATGGGTGTGATATAATAAATAAGGAAATTCTCTCAATTAATCCTCTTGCTATGCATATATTATATTCTCATATTAATCGAGATAATTTTTATTTCGTCTCTCATTGTAAAAATGCACAGAAAATCTGGAATACTCTCGATGCAATATATGGTGCAAAAGTCATAAGTAATGAGATGTCCTCCACAACCGACTCAGTTAAAGAAATGTGTTTAACAGGATTGGTAAACAGCAGTTTTGATGAGGATGATGATGATGGAGCAGTCGAGCTGGCAATACCAATGAAGAAATTCAAAAGGAGGAACCGCAAATACGGAAATCCAGCTCTAAATCAAAAATTAAAAAACAAAGAGCACAATATGAAGCCAAGCGAGGTATCAAAACTCACTCACTCTGAATTACTTATTTATTTCCACGAAGTGAATGGCTGTTTTGAACGACTTAGGGAGAAGTATGTCAAACTTGAATCACAAAAGGACACTTTGATAGAATTAAATGAACAACTTGACCAATTAGTTAAAACCTATCAAAAGTAGGATCCCTAAGTGTGATAAGTGTCCAACATTCGAAGAAGAAATTAAAAAATCAGAAATTAATATAAAATCACTTGAAAATGAAATTCTGATTTTAAAAGAGAATGAAAATGCTAGGAGAGAGAATTCTATTAAAAAGTACACACAATTGATAAATGAAAATGAATCCCTCAAAACACAAGTCCAACAATTGTCAATGACTTTAGATAAATTTTCAAAAAGTGAAAAATCGTTGAATCTGCTATTAGGGAAGCAAACTGTTAATACAGCTAGACAAGGACTTGGATATAATCAATCTGAAAATGTTGAAAGCGATATTAATCAAGAATATTCCATGTGCACAATTTGTAGAAAATATGGACACGGTCACAATAATTGTTGGTATAGACCCAAACATGTGAAAACCATACCAATTTGGGTTCCAAAAGGCACGAATATAAAATCTCTCAAAGTTAATCAAATAGTAATTCCAAGTCCAATTCGAATTCATGACAGTGTATCAAATTCGTATCTTTGAAAAAGTCAAAGCAAAGTAGAATAGGAAAGTTTTAATGCCGTATGAAACAAGAAAATCGAACGCAACAAAATCAAAGTCGTGCGCATCAAGGTTGAAGTTATATCAGGAAAATCGTGCGCATTAAGCAATAGAAAATTTTGGAAAGTATCGAATTGATACGAGCAAATGCAAGTGTATTCGAATTCATATAAATACCAAACCCAAAGCACTCATCATAGGCATCGATTTAAAAAGCAAACAATCAAACCAGCAACGAAAAGATTACATACCACAACAGTGAACTCGATCATCTCAAAGCAACCAAGTCCAAATTTCATAAAACAATCAAAGGAGCAGCTGCGAACAAGCGATGCAAGCCATCGGTCATCAGAGAACGAGCGTGAGAAAGAGCAACGCAAGTCAGAGAATCGATCATCTGAACAAAGCCCCAAATTTCACAGAAGAACGAAGCCCTAATTCGACAAAGGGATCGGCCGCAATTGCACTCAGAAGGAAGAATAAAGAGGCCGACATTTTTCACAAGAAGGATCGGGTTAAAGAAACAATAATGGGCCGGCCTTGTTTTATGAAAAAGGCTTTGTTTAGGGTTTTATTAAAAAGGTTTTTTTTTATTTTGAGCAAAAATTAGGGATTACAGTTCATAGTTTATATTTTGCTCCTGGTTTTATTTTTGAAGTTGTTTTTCCTTTTCAAGTCAAAGAATTTGTAAATCACCACCTAGGTTGTAGGTAGTGTCAGATTGTCTAGTTAGAATTAGTTCAGTGAGCAGGGTGTGCGAGTTTGCAAAACTCTATAGGCGGAGCAGAATTTGCGAGTATGCGAAACTCTATAGGCGGAGCAGGGTGTGCGAGTCTATGAGAGTGTTTGTGAGCGGAGCAAAAGGGTTTGCGAGTCTAGTAGAGTGTTTGTAAGCGGGATACTGTTTAATTCTAATAGAAATTTGGGAATGCAGCAGTAGGCAGGGGTTGCCGAAGCTGGGTAAATTTTGTGTGTGATTTACTTTTCAGCATATTTATTTCTGCAGTTTGTTTCTGTGTTTAAATCGAGAAAATTTGCTATAAACCTATTCACCCCCCCTCTAGGGTTAATCTAGATCCTACAAAGTAAATGTCAAAGAAAACAAGTGGCAAATTTCTTTTAAACTTGATTTTAGTAAATATAGAAAAAAGAAAAGAAGATCAAAACACATTTGTTGATAAACCTAGGCGTACCCATGTGGCAATGGAAAACAAGTGGACGTCCCTCTAGATTCAAAAATCAGTTCATAAATCAAAGGAAATTTCAGTTAATAAATCAAAGGAAATCTAGGCATCCAAATTCAAAAAAAAAAATTCAGTTTCAACTCAAATATCAACAAGACTTCAATTCTTCAATACTGGAAAACAATTGTAGGAAAAAAAAATCTGCCGATTATCAAAACAAAAGGGAAAAAATGTTCTCTGTTTCAAATCATAACAGGTGAGAAAACTTGACCTTAAATCTGCCATGCATGAATGCATGCATTTACGTTCTTCTCTGATATATGTGATTATGTTTGCATGTGTTTTATTGGTGTGCTATATGTATGTATGTGTGTGTATATATATATATATATATAGGAAAAATCTGAGCATGCCAGGCTCAATCTTTGATTATAAAACATGCCTCTGTATTAGGAACAGGTTGACAAAGAACGAGAAAAAAATATCAAATCGTGTCTCAGATTATAAAACGAATTGAGTATTGATCTTTAAAAAGTAAATTCATCATGTCACTGTAATACAAAATTTTAAATAGTTTCAAATATATTTATGGAATAAATAGTAAGAGAATTAGAGTATTAAGTAATAAGCCATTATATCAGAAATTCAAATCTTATGATTTTAAGTTTTAGTTAACTGTCTGGATTCGTGTTTGGATTATATGAATTTTGATAATCATATTGGGATTTTTAAGTTTGAGATTCGCAGAAATTATCAAGTTGAACGACAAAAGCAAATTGATCAAAAACCGGTAGCCAATGCCGATTTGGGCGACGAGATCATTGTTAGAGGAAGTTGAAGGATCAAGGATCATCAGGAAATTGATAGGTGAATTTATAATTCACTATGGGAGTCGAGCGAGATTGATTTTGTAACTAACCCTAGTTTGTGTTGAGGCTGGGAATTAGGCCACTACAGTGTCTTGGATGGATCGAGTATTACCGTCGCAAGGGGGATCATTGCAGTGGTCTTCAACGAGGTGATGGGCAAGATCGCGTGGTGATCGGTGGTCAGAATCGCCGGCACGAAGTGATTTTAGGCTACTGTGTTAGTTCCTGATGGTGATAGATGGTCTCGATTTTGATCTACGGCAAAGCTGAGGGATCTGGGTGCTATGGCGAGGTGAGGGGATCATAGGTGACTGGTAGGGATCGGTGACGATGATCGGAGTCGCCACGATCGTGTGTACACGTGTACGCATGGAAGGGGTTTGTGTCTGTTGTAGTTGAAAATGGGAAGAGGAAATTCTCAGGTTTGCTATCGAGAAGATTGGTGTGTTGCTCGAGAGTGCTATCGAGTAGTTTTGAACGTATAGGAATTGTTTTAAAAGATTTAAAACCAAAAAAATTCAAAATAAAGAAAAGAAGAAGATGAAGTTGACTGGGGACGAACTCGGGTCGTGTCTCGAGAATTTTGTAAACTGACTCGAAGTTAAAGATTTGCCTGGGTAAATTTAATAACTGCAGTCTTCTATTTTTTTTTTCAAAATGAAATGTGTTCCAGGTTTTAAGCTTCTACCAGGTATTAAGTTGAGTGTTTAACCAAGCTTAACTAATTTATTAACTACTACCTTTAAACAATCAATACTAATTTATGTTGTAATTTGTTAAAGTTTTGAAAGTGAAATTATTTTTGAATTCAAAAAAAATATATCTTAATAAGCACAACCTTTAATTTAAGGGTTTATTTTAAATAAACTAAATGAAGATGATTAAGGAGTGGATTAAGAAGAAATAAATCAACTTAAAGGTTTAAAAGAAATTGGTCAATGGTAATTAACTCTAAATTGTTTTCAAGAATTTAATAATGTTAAGCGATTAAGACAAGTGGAATATCTTATGTTAATTAAAGTTTTAGGCAATTAAAAGTTAATTAATTAAGTTAAATTAATGATAATTATTTGATTTGAAGTCATTAAGGACGAATAATTAATGATTTAAAACTTGATTAATCGAGCGTTAAAGGTTAATTTATTTAAAAGGTAATTAGTTTATGTGATTAATTTTAATAATTAATTAGATTAAATAATTAATGAAAATCATTTGTGAAAATTGTTTAAGTGCAATTACTTAATGGAAGTAATAAAGAATTAAATACTAAATGTCATTAATTGAGTTAATGTGATTTGTTGAGTTAATTAATTAAGTTTAATTAATTTAATCAATGGATTATTTAATAATAATTAATTAATGTGATTAATAAGTATGGTTTAAATAAAGATTAACTACTTGATGTAATTAAATTAAATTGCAATACTAGCTAATCTAGTTAATCAATTTTTTTTATGTTTAATTAATAAATGATTTAGGGACAATTAATTAAGATGATTGTAATTAATTTATATTAATTAACCAGGATTAGTAATCATTCTGATTATCAGATAACTAATTTATCTTCCTTATAAAAGACTGTACTCTACTGAGCTGTTGTGAATTGTTTGATATCTCTACTATATAATGTTGTGTGATGGATTGGCATATTTGATATGAAATTGTAATGCTATGAGATATGAATTGCTTGGTGCTGAATTGTAATATTTGTGATTGTTTCTGTGTAGATATGAAAAGCTTGACCCGTAAATGGCATTTGAAATTCGATGCAACAGGGAGTCGGATTCCAGTTGGTTATCCGAAACCCACATCGAATTGTAATAATGAATCTTTGTGATTGATAAATTTATTTTATCTGTGATCTGTGAATGAAGATAAGCATTATGAGTTATACCGCTTATCGATATATCTGTGATGATTGTTATTGCACTATTGTGTGTAAACCCCTAGACCACACTTATACACACACAAATATGGATTGCACGTAGAAATCGGTTAAGTCACATATTTTTAAAATAATCTTTGAATTTGAATTTTTAAATTCAAATAGTTTATGGAAATAAATTAATTTTAATACGGAAAGCTTTGAAAAGGTGTTTTAAGAATGAAAGTTATTTTTAATAACTAATAGAGATTTGGAATTTGAATAATTTGATTTAAATTGGAATTCAATATCTGGAATTGAATTCTGTATTCGGTATTTATGATTTAAAAAGGGGTATACAAGCTTATATCGATTTAAACCATTTTAAATGTTGTTTTGGGAATTTGAATTAACTCAAGGATTTTAACCTGTATAAATGAAATCGGGTTTTCGGAATAAAACTGTTTGATTTCAAATGATAAAAGCTTTCACATAAGTAATGAATTTCCAATTGATAAGAAATTTTAAGTTTGAATTGAAATAGTTTTCCAAGTTATAAATGAATCTTTGGAAATAACTTTGAAAGCTATGAAATGAGTCTTTGATTTAAAGACCCGATGAGTTAATCCAATTTGGAATTGAGTTGTTTTGAAAAGCTATGAATGAATCTTTGTGACAGATTGATGAACCTTGTCTTAAAATTGAAAGGGGTCTTAAAAGTGAATCTTTTGTTTAAAAGATTTAAATATGGAAATTGTTTAAACCATTGAAGGTTGTTGAAATGAATCTTTTGTTTAAAAGATTGGAAATGGTGTGATTTGTTTTAACCATTTGAATGAAAGGTTTTGGGTTTTAAGTTGTGACTTAACTGAGACCCCATATCCATATGTTTTTAAATATTACGCTCACTATTCGGTTTTGCCGGGAGAGGACCTTTATGTCATATAGCCCATTCTGAATATGTGATACGACGTTATGGATAGCATTTGAAGACCGGTGGTGAAGACCGGGTGTTTGCAAGAACGATAGGATGACCTATCGATTGTCTCTGCAATTGAGTAGCTACGGTATAGAGATTCCCTAAGTGATGAGAAGTCCGATCGGGATTGTGAATACCCGGATTGCAAGGGCTTCTTCGGAAGTGCCTTCTGTTCTGTTCGAACCCGGAACAAACTTGTATGGATGTGTGTCTGACGTTACACTTTGAGATGTAAAACCAGTTTCTATAAAATACATTTCTGTTTGGTGGCAGAGATTTATTCTCTTAGCTTAACACCCTTCTCTGAGACGTAAGAGCTCAGAGGTTATGTAGTTGATGGTTACTAGTGATACATTTCCAATTTGGTAATATGGCATACGGAGTGCTGCTGATCATTTGTTGATCAAAGCAATGCTTTATGAAAAGCGTAGCTTTGTGGACGAGACCGCATCAGGACCTCACACTCCGGAAATGGTCGAAACAGGAAAGATACAGCAAGGTTTCAGGGGTAGCGCCCCTAAGGTATGACCATTCCTTTTGGAAAAGGGTAGTATCATGGTATGGAGCCCAGATACTTACTCATGTGGACACTGTATATTTATTACCGTGTGATGTTGTTGTTGGAGGGCCCTCGGATGAAAGGTTCTAAAGTAACAGGGTAGCATATCTTAGGTTTTATTCCTCGAGAAGGGGTTAGCCGGCCTTGTGTTAGCAGAGAGCCAGGTAGGTTCTCGGGACGTCCCTCCAGAGGCATACCCATGTGGCAATGGGAAGTTGCTTGGCCTGACCATTTGTTGGAAAATCCAAAGAAACAATACGCACCTTGTACGGTTTTAGTTGTAGAACCTGCCATCTAATATGGTAGCTATAGTAGGCATACCATAATGGTACGTATGCTGGCTAAGATTGATATTATACTTTCGAAAGTGTTTTCTACACTGTGCACTTATAATAATAATATCAAATGGTTTTCGCACATCAAGCATTTTTGACTATCACAAGGGGAAATCTCCTCCAAGTGTGCATTTGCGTTGTGTGTGTGGCGGGAGGCCTTATGGCAGTTTCATTTTCAAAAAGCATTGCGGATTTCAATGTTTTAAAATTCTTTTGTTTGTTTTTTTTAAAAAGATAAACTGTTTTTGTTTGCTCATACCAGTCCCATGACTGACCCGGAGTTTATTGTTCCTTCCTAAACTCTGGATGCCCAATATTTTCCACACGGGCAGTCTAGAGTTCGGTTTTTCAGATAGTAGATAGTAGATATCGATTTGATACCCTTCAGCTTTCTCTTTGGAATTCTTTGGAATCTTCGGATTCATGACCAGTCTTTCTTAGCTTGGTGAAACGAGATGGTGGTTCGAGCTTGTGATTTTGGAGTTGGCTTTGGAGCATTGGATTTGAGTTGCAGTTTGATCATTGAATATATCTCTTCTGTTGGTTCATATTGTTTTCCGCTGTAGCATTTGTCTCTAATATTCTGTATCACATTGTATCAGTGTTGTTCCATATTTGGATATTGTATTCATTGGAATTGTATATGATATTCATTTCTTTTTTCGCTGTGTTGTTTTACTTGATGTGCTATAAGCTCCGGCGAACCAGATTCGACGTTTGGATCTGCGGCATTGGAATACAAGTGTCGTATACGGTGCCGATTTTCGAAGGTCGAGTCAGGTACGCTACATTTGGTATCAGAGCTGAAGGTTAAAACTTTAGCTCAGGAGTATAACACATTAAGTAGACTCATTAGAGATAGGGTGAAGTATACCCTAGAATGAGTATATCCCTAAGATATCTGTCTGAATGCCTCAGTAAATTCTCTTACAATCCACTGATAGTGAGTATGAGTGCAAGAAGAGGACGAGATAGGGGATAGGGGAGTACCACTACAAACGGTCAGTACCCTGTAATAGCGGAAATAACTTTCTCTATCAATCTCTTTTGATCCGTCTTCTCAATCCTTTGATAATTCCAGGTAGCTCCAGGAAGAAGCTTTGATATATTTGCATGGGACATAAACTCCAGACGGGTTAGAATTGTTTGTTTGGATGGATTGTTTTTATGTTTGATAGGTATTTTTTGGTTGTTCAAACTAAAAGTTTTGGGAATGTATCCATATATCTGTTTATTCTGTTGTGTCCCAGTATATTTTACGAGTGGTTAGTTATCTTTCGAACTAACCGATACCTCTGTATATTTCGTAAGATCTGGTGACCCGAGTATCTTGTGAAAATTAAATAGATTCGTTCTTGTATCCATTATTGATATTCTGGTTTGGTAAGCCAAATGCAGAATAAATATTCAGTTTGATCTGCTGATTCATCTCTCGATCTTTCTATATTCTTTGTTGTCTTCCTACTTTTAAATTTCGAGGACGAAATTTCCTAAGGGGGATCTGTAACATTCCCGAATTTTGAACAATTTTAGTTTGACAATTTATTTAATTTTGAAAATTAAATTATGAATTTAGTTTGTGAAATAATTTGAAAATTCTAGAATAAATAAATAGGATTATAGATAAACTTTAATTTGAAATTTAACAATAAATATTTACAAGAAGATTTAAAATGCTTAAAGTTAAATATCTTTGAATTGTTTTAATAATTGGATTGTAAGTAATTAAAAATTATTACTTAATTTCAAAAGAATTAATTTATGAAATTAATTAAAGGTAAATTTATTAGAGTGATAAATTAGAGGTTTATTTATCACTGTATAATTTTATTTTAAATTAAATTTTCTTTTGAAAAATTATGCAAGTATAATTTATATGTATATATATACAATATTTAAGTTTAACAAAAAGGTTTAATGTTGCTTCTTTTAATTAAAAAACAATTAATAATAATATATACATTTGAATAAAGGTTTGTGAATGTATTTAAAACATTAAAATAGTTCATCTTGAATAGGATTTGATAATTTGATTTCAAATCATGTGTTATTAAATTGTAAATAAAATATGTTTTATAAAAAAAATTGAAATTAAAAACTTAAAACTTAGATCCAAAACTGGAAGGTGTATACGTATGTAAAAGAATTAATACAAAGTTTAAAATATTTATATATATCTTCTAAAAATAATTAATAATAAAACATGGACATGATTTGTAAGTTAAAAATAAAACAAGGTTTAAAAAAAATTTGTAAATAAATTAATGAAAAAGGACTCTACATAATTTTGTTTAAACATAACAAGTGTAAGAAATGGATTAACAAGTGTAAGATAAGTAAACATCAAAGAAAATAAGTGGCAAATTTCTTTTAAACTTGATTTTAGTAAATATAGAAAAAAGAAAAGAAGATCAAAACTAGGCTAATCATTTTCTTCATTTTCACAACTAAGTTTTCTTCTTTCCTAATAAAATCTGAAAAAAAAATCAGATCAAAATTAAAGCAATCAAAACCAAATTCAAGTGTTCATCCTGGAAATCAATCAGAATAAAAAGATCTGGATTCAACTCAACATAGTTCAAACTTAAAAGCAGTTCAAGATTAACGCATTTTTCCAGTTTCAAAGCATCAGGAACAAAACAAAATTGAGAAACCAAATTACTTCATCTCAGAGATAAGATCTGAAGAAAAGAAAATTCAGAAGAGATCAAAACCTGAAATGTATTCAAGCAAGCAAAGTTTTCAACCTGGAAACTTAATCAAATGAATAAGCAAGAACCTGTTGGTATCAGAGCAACCTGGACAGAGTAGGATCAATGCTAAAAAAATCAGAAAGCAAAACAAACAATTAAAAGCATGCATATTTCTTCAATCTGGAAGCTTGCATGCAAATTTCAGTTCATATATCAAAGGAAATCTAGGCATGCAAATTCAAAAAAAAAAAATCAGTTTCAACTCAAATATCAACAAGACTTCAATTCTTCAATACTGGAAAATAATTGCAGGAAAAACAAATCTGCAGATTATCAAAACAAAAGGGAAAAAAATGTTCTCTGTTTCAAATCATGACAGGTGAGCAAACTTGGCCTTAAATCTGCCATGCATGAATGCCTACATTTACTTTCTTCTCTGATATATGTGATTCTGCTTGCATTTGTTTTATTGGCGTGCTGTATGTATATATATATCCCTAGGAAAAATCTGAGAATGCCAAGCTTAATCTTTGATATAAAACATGCCTCTATCTTAGGAATAGGTTGACAAAGAACAAGAAAAAAAAATCAAATCATATCACAGATTATAAAACGAATTGAGTATTGATCTTTAAAAAGGAAATTCATCATGTCACTGTAATACAAAATTTTAAATAGTTTCAAATATATTTATGGAATAAATAGTAAGAGAATTAGAGTATTACAGTAATAAGCCATTATATCAGAAATTCAAATCTTATGATTTTAAATTTTAGTTAGCTGTCTGGATTCGTGTTTGGATTATATGAATTTTGATAATCATATTGGGATTTTTAAGTTTGAGATTCGTAGAAATTATCAAGTTGAACGGCAAAAGAAAATTGATCAAAAACCACTAGTCAATGTCGGTTTGGGCGACGAGATTATGGTTATAGGAAGTTGAAGGATCAAGGATCATCAGAAAATTGATAGGCGAATTTATAATTCACTATGGGAGTCGAGCGAGATCGATTTTGTAACTAACCCTAGTTTGTGTTGAGGTTGGGAATTAGGCCGAGAATTAGGCCACTACAGTGTCTTGGATGGATCGAGTATCACCGTCGCGAGGGGGGTCATTGTGGTGGTCTTCAACGAGGTGATGGGCAAGATCGCGTGGTGATCGGTGGTCAGAATCGCCGGCACGAAGTGATTTTAGGTGACTGTGTTAGTTCCTGATGGTGATAGATGGTCTCGATTTTGATCTACGGCAAAGCTGAGGGATCTGGGTGCTATGGCGAGGTGAGGGGATCATAGGTGAGTGGTAGGGATCGGCGATGATGATCGGAGTCGCCACGATCGTGTGTACACGTGTACGCGTGGAAGGGGTATGTGTCTGTTGTAGTTGAAAATGGGAAGAGGAAATTCTCAGGTTTGCTATAGAGAAGATTGGTGTGTTTCTTGAGAGTGCTATCGAGTAGTTTTGAACGTATAGTAATTGTTTTAAAAGATTTAAAACCAGAAAAATTCAAAAGAAAGAAAAGAAGAAGATGAAGTTGACTGGGGACAAACTCGGGTCGTGTTTCGAGAATTTTGTAAACTGACTCGAAGTTAAATATTTGCCTGGGTAAATTTAATAACTGCAGTCTTCTATTTTTTTTCAAATCGAAATATGTTCCAGGTTTTAAGCTTCTACCAAGTATTAAGTTGAGTGTTTAACCAAGCTTAACTAATTTATTAACTACTACCTTTAAACAATCAATACTAATTTAAGTTGTAATTTATTAAAGGTTTGAAAGTGAAATTATTTTGAATTCAAAAAAACTATCTTAATAAGCACAACCTTTAATTTAAGGGTTTATTTCAAATAAACTAAATGAAGATGATTAAGGAGTGGATTAAGAAGAAATAAATGAACTTAAAGGTTTAAAAGAAATTGGTCAATGGTAATTAACTCTAAATTGTTTTCAAGAATTTAATAACGTTAAGCGATTAAGACAAGTGGAATATCTTATGTTAATTAAAGTTTTAGGCAATTAAAAGTTAATTAATTAAGTTAAATTAATGATAATTGTTTGATTTGAAGTCATTAAGGACGAATAATTAATGATCTAAAACTTGATTAATAAAGCGTTGAAGGTTAATTTATTTAAAGGGTAATTAATTCATGTGATTAATTTTAATAATTAATTAGATTAAATAATTAATGAAAATCATTTGTGAAAATTATTTAAGTGCAATTACTTAATGGAAGTAATAAAGAATTAATTACTAAATGTCATTAATTGAGTTAATGTGATTTGTTGAGTTAATTAATTAAGTTTAATTAATTTAATCAATGGATGATTTAATAATAATTAATTAATGTGATTAATAAGTATGGTTTAAATAAAGATTAACTACTTAATGTAATTAAATTAAATTGCTATATTAGCTAATCAAGTTAATCAATTTTTTTATGTTTAATTAATAAATGATTTAGGGACAATTAATTAAGATGATTGTAATTAATTTATATTAATTAACCAGGATTAGTAATCAATCTGATTATCAGATAACTAATTTATCTTCCTTATAAAAGACTGTACTCTATTGAGCTGTTGTGAATTGTCTGATATCTCTACTATGTAATGTCGTGTGATGGATTGGTATATTTGATATGAAATTGTAATGCTATGAGATATGAACTGTTTGGTGCTGAACTGTAATATTTGTGATTGTTTCGTAGATATGAAAACCTTGACCCGTAAATGGAATTTGAAATTCGATGCGACAGGGAGTCGGATTCCAGTTGGTTATCCGAAACCCACATCGAATTGTAATAATGAATCTTTGTGACTGATAAATTTATTTTATCTGTGATCTGTGAATGAAGATAAGCATTATGAGTTATACTGCTTATCGATATTTCTGTGATGATTGTTATTGCACTATTGTGCGTAAAACCCCTAGACCACACTTATACACACACAAATATGGATTGCACGTGGAAATCAGTTAAATCACAGATTTTTAAAATAAGCTTTGAATTTGAATTTTTAAATTCAAATAGTTTTTGGAAATAAATTAATTTTATACTAAAGCTTTGAAAAGGTGTTTTAAGAATGAAAGTTATTTTGAATAACTAATAGAGATTTGGAATTTGAATAATTCGATTTAAATTGGAATTCAATATCTGGAATTGAATTCTGTATTCGGTATTTATGATTTAAAAAGGGGTATACAAGCTTATATCGATTTAAACCATTTTAAATGTTGCTTTGGGAATTTGAATTAACCCAAGGATTTTAACCTATATAAATGGAATCGGGTTTTCCGAAATAAAACTGTTTGATTTCAAATGATAAAATCTTTCACATAAGTAATGAATTTCCAATTCATAAGAAATTTCAAGTTTGAATTGAAATAGTTTTCCAAGTTATAAATGAATCTTTGGAAATAACTTTGAAAGCTATGAAATGAGTCTTTGATTTAAGGACCCGATGAGTTAATCCAATTTGGAATTGAATTGTTTTGAAGAGCTATGAATGAATCTTTGTGACAGATTGATGAACCTTGTTTTAAAATTGAAAGGGGTCTTAAAAGTGAATCTTTCGTTTAAAAGATTTAAATGTGGAAATTGTTTAAACCATTGAAGGTTGTTGAAATGAATCTTTTGTTTAAAAGATTGGAAATGGTGTGATTTGTTTTAACCATTTGAATGGAAGGTTTTGGGTTTTAAGTTGTGACTTAACTGAGATCCCATATCCATATGTTTTTAAATATTACGCTCACTATTCGGTTTAGCCGGGAGAGGACCTTTGTGTCACATAGCCCATTCCGAATATGTGATACGACATTATAGATAGCATTTGAAGACCGGTGGTGAAGACCGGGTGTTTGCAAGAACGATAGGATGACCTATCGATTGTCTCTGCACTGAGTAGCTACGGTACAGAGATTCCCTAAGTGATGGGAAGTCCGATCTGGATTGTGAATACCCGGATTGCAATGGCTTCTTCGGAAGTGCCTTCGGTTCTGTTCGAACCCGGAACAGACTTGTATGGATGTGTGTCTGACGTTACACTTTGAGATTTAAAACCAGTTTCTATCAAATACATTTCTGTTTGGTGGCGGAGATTTATTCCCTTAGCTTAACACCCTTTTCTGAGACGTACGAGCTCAGAAGTTATGTAGTTGATGGTTACTAGTGATACATTCCTAATTTGGTAATGTGGCATACGAAGTGCTGCTGATCATTTGTTGATCAAAGCAAGGCCTTGTGAAAAGCGTAGCTTTGTGGACGAGACCGCATCAGGACCTCACACCCTGGAAATGGTCGAAACAGGAAAGATGCAGCAATGTTTCAGGGGTAGCGCCCCTAAGGTATGACCAATCCTTATGGAAAAGGGTAGTATCATGGTATGGATACTTACTCGTGTGGACACTGTATATTTATTACCATGTGATGTTGTTGTTGGAGGGCCCTCGGATGAAAGGTCTTAAAGGACCGGGGGTGGCATATCTTAGGTTTTATTCCCCGGGAAGGGGTTAGCCGGCCTTGTGTTAGCAGAGAGCCAGGTAGGTTCTCGGGATGTCCCTCCAGAGGCGTACCCATGTGGCAATGGGAAGTTCCTTGGCCTGACTATTTGTTGGAAAATCCAAAGAAACAATACGCGCCTTGTACGGTTTTAGTTGTAGAATCTGCCATCTAATATGGTAGCTATAGTAGGCATACTATAATGGTACGTACGCTGGCTAAGATTAATATTATACTTTCGAAAGGGTTTTCTACACTGTGCACTTATAATAATAATATCAAATGGTTTTCGCGTATCAAGCATTTTTGACTGTCATAAGGGGAAATCTCCCCCAAGTGTGCGTTTGCATTGTGTGTGTGGCGGGAGGCCTTATGGCAGTTTCATTTTCAAAAAGCATTGCGGATTTCAGTGTTTTAAAATTCTTTTGTTTGTTTTTTTAAAAGATAAACTGTTTTTGTTTGCTCATACCAGTCCCATGACTGACTCGGAGTTTATTTTTCCTTCCTAAACTCTGGGTGCCCACTATTTTCCACACGGGCATTCTAGAGTTGGGTTTTTCAGATAGTAGATAGTAGATAGTAGATATCGATTTGTTACCATTCAGTTTTCTCTTTGGAATTCTTTGGAATCTTCGGATTCATGACCAGTCTTGCTTAGCTTGGTGAAACAAGATGGTGGTTCAAGCTTGTGATTTTGGAGTTGGCTTTGGAGTATTGGGTTTGAGTTGCTGTTTGATCATTGGAAATATCTCTTATGCTGGTTCATATTGTTTTCCGCTGTAGCATTTGTCTCTAATATTCTGTATCACATTGTATCAGTGTTGTTCCATATTTGGATATCGTATTCATTGGAATTGTATATGATATTCGTTTCTTCTTTCGCTATGTTATTTTACTTGATGTGTTATAACCTCTGACGAACCAGATTCGACGTTTGGATCTGCGGCATTGGAATACAAGTGTCGTATACGGTGCCGATTTTCGAAGGTCGAGTCAGGGCCGCTACAAGATAATGGCCGAAATTTTTTCTCGAATTTGAGAAGAAAAGTTCACGTGAAAATGAGGAAGTGGCTGAAGAGAAAAGAGTTAAGGTAGCAAATATGGAAAGGTGTTGGTTGAAGTGTGAAAAGGTGTGAATACAAAAAGGCAAAAGTAAACCAATGGTCACAAACTCTTCAAATATCCACCATATTCTTTTGAAATTTTAAACAACTGAAATATATATATATATAAATTCAGTTGAAATACGAGAATATAACAAATAAAAAAAATATAAATAAATAAATATTAATTATATATAATTAAATTAAGAAAATAGCACAGAAAACGTAAATTAGTCTAGAAAATTTGAAAATAAATGGAATAAACTTTGGGAAAATTTTACGCACTTGAAAAATATTTGTAAATAAAGATAAGAACAAAAATAAAAATTCATTCACAAAAATAAATTAATTAATTTTAATTAAATATAATTTAAATGGAGAAAATAGAAGAAAAATAGAAACCAGCCTTTAAAAATAGAAAATAAATGCAATAAATTTTGGAAAAATTATAACATCACTTTAAAATGTTTTAAAAATAAAATATATATCTAACATGTCATATTACACATATTAAAACATGATATGACAAATAAAATATTATTTATATAATTTAAATAAACAATTTTATTAAATAAATCAATTTACATACAATATTGTAAAAAGCATAACTTTCACAATACAAATCGGATTTCAACGAAACGAAAATTAGTATTCTTGAAATTTAATATATTTTCATAATAAAGGAAAAAATTCAAATATTTAAATTTTAAGTTTAAAAGTCAAAGTTTGACCAGATTGACCAAAATCCACATTTTCTGAAAATATCCTATTTATTCAGGTTTGAAATTATAATTCACACAAAGATCAAAATATACTCTTAAAATAAAAAAATTATTCATTTTATTAAATATAATAAAGTTTTTAAATCAGGAGTTTCAATTTAAATAATTAAAATAAACAATTAAAATAATCACAAAATACTGGGTTGTTACAGATATAGTCTTAACTTTGTACACACTTGCACTATGTTGAGCCTTTGTGCTTGACCTTTGCAGCAGTCCATGTGATTGTATCGAGGCTTGGCCTTGTGATATTCACAGTGATCCACTGTGCATGTCATGATTTGTCCATGCACCTATATTTGTCCCTGTCTAGAATATGAAGAGAAAACAAACCCATAAACTGAGACAATATTAATATTCAAATTCAATTTTATTTTGTAATTTAGTTTTTTTTTTCTTTTTCCATTTTACTGCATTGTGTATTTGGAAGTATAGTGGATGACTGGACACAAGCTAGAGCAAGCAAAACAATATCAACATCAAAAAAATTATGAGTGTGAATGATTGAGTTAAGATTAAAATGTTGTATATGAAAGTATGGAATGTGTATGGTGAAAGTTGTATTGTATTTGAAAATATAAATATAGTGAAAGCCAAATGTGTACTGTTTGAATTTGTAATAAAATATCTGTTTGAATAAAATATTTGTTTAAATGAAATTCTTTTTTATTTATTTTAGTTAGCAAATATTTATTTCATTATGTGCAATTGCAATAGTACTATAACAAACACATTTGACGGATATATATATGTTTACTATCATCAAACAAAAATCATAAACTATTATATTCTACAATTGAAAATGAAAAAATTGTTTCTTCAAAAATAATTTCAAAACTTTTGAATAATAAAAACACACTTGAATTTCAGTAAGATTACTACTCAGTCAACAGAATCTTAACCTCCCTCCCCTTTTTGTTATCATAAAAAATAATATAGTAATTGAAATAGTAATTAATTTTGACTAAAATTATAAAAAAAAGTCAAGTGGGAAATATATATCGCAAATTCCAATTAATCAAACAAAAATCATAATATTTTACTGATTAGAAACAAATTTAACTTTATAGAAATGTTAGGATTATGGAAAATTTTATACAGTGACATGAGTTTGGTATTTTCAACAAAGGAGTGATTTGCAAATCTTCCTTTAAAATATTGTACAAAAATTTTTTAATCACTTGCTAACCATGCAGAATCTTTAGGATTTTTAAATGAGGTTAGTAGTTACTTAAAATTGAATGCCTATTATTTCTAACTATGCATAACCGTGAGGACTTTTAAATGAGATTAGAATCTACTTGAATATTTATCCCACTCTTATATGAGTTTCATCCATGCATAACCGTAAGGACTTTTAAATGAGAGTGGAAGCATATATAGATTCGAGTAATTCATCCATGCATAACCGCGAGAACTTTGAAATGAGAGTGAATGCTTAAGATATTTTTTTTGCAAAAAGAAATGTTTTATCATTTTGAAATACCAACTTCTACACACTATATTAAATTGTGATGTATGCATTGAAAGAAAGGTGACAGTGATAGAGAAGATCGTGGAATAAGTAATAATTTAGAAAACCATAAAATTTGTTTAATGTTCATGAAATTTTAAATTATACTTCCTCTTGTTATGAAATATAATTAATCACTTTTCTCAACACTATTAGTAATTTTGATAAGTTTCAAAAAGATTATATTAGTCAAAGATTATCTTTCTAGAGTAAATTCCTTATCAAAATAAACATGTGTATTTTCATCAAGGTAAAAACCCAAGTTATTTAAAAAAATTAAATTTCCACAGTAGGCTTTGCAAAAATGTATGCTAGTTGAAAATAATCAATCAAATGCAAATATGATTTCAACATGACATTTGTTACCACTTGTATTTGGATTGACCAAGGTGACATATAGTGGTATATAAGAACACAAGCAAAACTTTTACTCTTCAAATTCACTCGAATTGATTTTCAAAATTTTCAACAAGGCCATTTATATCAGCCAAAGGCAAAGGCATTTATGTTGAAGCAAAAACAAAAATATTTCTCCAACCATTACTTTGTTAGTCATGAACAAGACAATGAGAGATAACAATTCTACCAAAGCAATTGAAAATTCCTGTTTTGAAAATTCAGTCCATTTGAAACACAATTTGAAAGCTTTAAGTCTGTAATTTGACTTTGCACAAAATATGAAAGTTTTAGTTACTCAAAATGCCACTTATAAAAATTGGTTTCAAGTCAAAACGATAAATTGATCAAAGGTTATGAATGAAATACTGCAATTTTTTTATGTAAATCGGAAATACTTTTGAGTAATATGGCCAAAATATTGCCTTTTTTCAGTATCTTTCAAAATGAATCAGCAAAAACTTAAAACAGTAAAGTTGTGTATTGTTAGTTACCTATTTAAAACTTTCAAGAATTTTAAACATGTGTATAAAAATGTTCAAGTTATGACCAAATTATTATAGTTGTGCCAAGAAGCTCTGAAACTGTTTTCAAACAATACTCCGAATAATTTGTCGTTTTTCACTTGTTTAAGTTTATATTCTGGAGAAAAATGAAAATAAAACTTATAGAGTTTTCAATCTATTTTCCAGAACATCTTAAATTTTACAAATCAAAGTTAAAAAGCTCAAGATATGGTAAATTTACTATAGCATTGTCAAGAAAAACAGATTTAACGATAAGAGGACAAAATAGAGTTTAAAGATCATACCATACTTATCTTCGATGTCATGACACCCAAAATGTGTAGATCTCCACCTCATCTTTCTAAGCTAAGGAACACTAGAATTTTTTTGGTTCATCAATTATATTGAACAACTCAAAATCTATCTCTGTCAAAGTTGTTCCTTAGTCCGCTTTTGTATCTAAATTTTGGAAGAAGCGATTGGCCTAACGAAGGATGAAGGAACACTTTCAATTTCTGTCGAAATTTCTAGGACCCAAATTTGTTTATATGGTAAATCGTTAATTTCAACAACCTTAATCTTAGGAATCCAAACTTGTTTAAGTTTAAGGGAATTCACTTTTGAACTTTTGGAATCCATATTTTTTAAAGGTCTTGTTTTTATTTTGGAAATTATTATTGCTATGTCCAATACTTCTACAATCTACGTATTTGAGTATCACACTTCTCCATCTAGTGATGTTATTAGTCGATGGTTTATATATTGACATCTTTTCAAATCCAAGCCCTTTTATGCTATTTGCAAAGACTTATTTTCTAATAGCATGTTAAAAGCTTTTTCTCCGTTGGAAAATTTTTGAAGAGTCAATTCAAGATCGTTGACTTTGGATTGTAAAAGTTCATTTTCATTTATCAGCTTTGAACACCAACAAATTGCATTCTTTCTCTGTTCAAAATTATTCCTCTTTAAGACTGAATTTTCATTTTCAAGCTCATTTATTTTGGCCTTAATTTTTAACATCTCGGTTTCAAAGAGTTGTTCTTTTTCAAATCCAAGTTTTTGTAAATCCTTGATTTTTTCCGTTTCTTTTTCAAATTTATTGTTGAATATGCGCTTATATGATTTTTTGTTTGATGATAATAAACATATATACATTCTTTTAAATGTATTTGTTAATGTACTATTTTATTTTTCATGGATTAAATAAATATTTGTTGAATACAATTAAATAACACAGAATTTGAATTCAAACAGAAATTTTATTCAAACAAATATTTATTACAATTTTGAATAGTAAAAATTCAAGCTCTCACTATACATATACAATTTTGATTACATATACATCACAATTTCATATTTACATTTAACCTCACTACACATCACTCATTCACTCAATTCGTATTTTAATATTCAACTTCATTCCAGTTATAATCCAGCATCTGAGCAATATAAAATAAAAGGTGAATTTTTGAAAATAATATTTGCCTCAGTTATTTTGGTTGTTCGTCATCATTTAAATTTGAATTCATCATACACGAACAACTTGTGACATACACAGTGTATCACTGTATATGCCACAAGGTCGTGCACATCGAAATATACACTTGATTGATTTACAGGGACAGGTGAGCACAAGGTCAAACCCAAAATAAAAGGACGGGTTCAACTCAGGTGCAATATAAATAAAATCTTGACACGAGCACAAGGTCAAACCCGAGTGTTTAAGCTGGATTCAACTCAATATACAAATCATAATACAACAATGCCCAACTCAAATGAACACAGTGAAATGCACAAAGGCATAGCAACTGCCACAAGACCACAATGCAGTGTACATGAATACAACTACAGGTACAAGGCCAGAATGACCAATGAATGCAACAATTAAATGAAGACAGCAACTAGTACAACTGAAATGCAAACTATATCAAACGGTGACAATGTGGATGCAACTCGAGCTTCAGTCAGTACACAATCAAATAAGCAGCCAATATCAATGTACAAACCCAGGCAACAGTGAATGATCAAGGGTACAAGTCCAAATACAACAATGAGTAGCAGCAGTTACAAGTGACTCAGGCAAATGTACAGAAGCAAGAATCGAACTCGTCGAAGATGCCACAGAGAAACCAGTCTCAACCACTTCAACAAAACACACAGTGCACACCAGACACAACACTAACTAGCATGCCAACTGACTCGAATGGCTCAAGTGATACAAGAACAACGTTCAAAAGACACAGCAGCATCAAAGTGAATAAACAAGTGGCAAATGCATATACATCAATGTGTACACATAAACTACAAGCAGATGCAACTCGACCAACAGTAAACAGGTGAACCAAACTAGCCAACGCAACAAGTATCATGTCAATGATACAACATGACAATACAGACACAAATAAAGACTATTGACTAAACCATCATATCAAGCAACGTGTATGCAAACTGAATGACAGCAAGAATATGAATATCGAAAATGCTCAGGGATGAACACAAAGATGACCAGAGTCGAAGTTGACCAGAAATTCACGCATCAAACCATCAAGTTACAGTTTTTCAATAATACAGGTCGAGGTAACAAAACAATGCAGAACAAAGATGAAACAGGGATATGCTACAGGATGGCCAGCCACCAAAACCAGAGGCAACAACAACTACACTAAAGTACAAGCCGAAAAAGATAGCTTGCATCAGGTGTACATGTCAGTTGAACAAGTCAAGGTTAGAGACCAGAATCAAGCCGTGAAATATACGAATGTGACAAAGTCAAATTTCACAAATTAAAGCCAAATTTAAGCCGTGGTCATCACGAAATGAATCAAAGCCGTGACCATCAAGCAACGAAAATATATACGATTGTGAACAAGTCGTAAATCATCTCAAACATCCAGACGAAAATCAACGACCAAGCTATATCAGTTGACAAATTCAAATAAAGTATACACGACGAGATTTCAGGGGATCGAACCCTATAAATTGAAATTAACATCATTGGCAAAAAGGTATCGAGTTCAAGTAATCATCAAACCAGCAAAGCAAAAGGGAGAAAAGTACATACCAAAATCATAAACGAACTCGATCAATTTCAAAGAGCCGTAAGCAATTCAGCGAAACAAGCGATCGACAAGGCAAAAGACATGATAAATCTTCCATTCGATCGAGCATCCAAAGTCGGCATCGTTGAAATTTAAAAGCCCTCATTTAGATCGAACAAAGGAAACAACAGAGCCGCCATTATCAAAAAGAATTGGGCCGAAGAAATAAAAGGAGACGGTCGAGATAAATTACCAAAGGGGTCGACCTTATTCTTCTTTTTATAAAAGGGATTTTTATTTTAAATTAGGGTTATTTTAATTGTTTTTAATTTGTAATTCATTTTTAAACCATTTAAATTTCTAGTCGTGTGACTAGGGTATAAACTACGTGGCGTAGTTTGATAATTCGCAACTCAGTGGCTGAGTTGTGACAGGGTTTTGAGCGTAGAGTTAGGTTTAGTCGATAGCGGGTGTCGTGAGTTTACGTGTGTAAGCATCTGACTATCTAATTTCTAGTAGAAACCTTGGGGGCAACACGTAGGCAGGGTTTTGCCGAAGCTGGGTAAATTCTGTGTCGTTCTATTTCTGCATTTTATTATTCTGCTATTTTTCTGTGCTGCTATTATTCTGTGATCTGTGTTGAAATTATTTATAAGCTTGCGCAATTAATTTTTATAATTTATACCATCTCCCTATTCACCCCCTAGGGTGAAATCGATCCTACAAGTGGTATCAAAGCTAGGAATAGAAGTCAATTTTTGTTTTAAAAATTCGTGTTTCAAAAATCGTTTTGTTTTTTAAAAAATTAATTTTTAAAATGGCTTCTTTTAATAATACTTTTGTTAAGGATCATTCCAATATTATTCCTTCTATTTTCGATGGAACAGATTTTTTAAATTGGAATTGAAAATGGAATTTTATTTAAAATATGTTAATATTAAATGTTGGGATATTATCGAAAATGGGTGTGATATAACAGATAAGAAAATTATCTCGATTAATGCTCTTGCTATGCATTTATTATATTCTTATATTAATCGAGATAATTTTAATTTCATCTCTCATTGTGAAACTGCACAGGAAATCTGGAATACTTTAAATGCAATATATGATGCAAAAGTCAACAGCAATGAGAAATCCTCCACAACCAACTCAGTTAAAGAAATGTGCTTAACAGGATTTGTAAAAAGCAGTTGTGATAAGGAGGATGATGATGGAACAGCTGAGCTGGCATTAATAATGAAGAAATTCAAAAGATGGAACCACAAATACGGAAATCCAGCTCTAAATAAAAAATTAAAAAGCAGAATAATCAAAGCACTAGACAACTCGAAAGAACACGGGATCATTCGCAACAAACCCGGTGATATCAAGCCCAATTATCCCCGATTTCAACTTGACAAAGAAAAGAAATCAAAACAAAGATGTTTTGCAGCCACATGGAATAAAAGCGATAGCAGTGAAAGTGAGAAAGCAGATATGTGCCTTCATGGGAATATAACCGATAGCAATGATGACGAGCCAAGCGAGGTATCAAAACTTACTCACTTTGAATTACTTATTTATTTCCATGAAGTAAATAGCTGTTTTGAACGACTTAGGGAAAAATACGCTAAACTTGAATCACAAAAAGACACTTTGATAGAAGTAAATGAACAACTTGACCAATTAGTTAAAACCTATCAAAGTAGGATCCCTAAGTGTGGTAAGTGTCCAACATTTGATGAAAAAATTAAGAAATCAGAAATTAAAATAAAATCGCTTGAAAATGAAATTCTGATTTTAAAAGAGAATGAAAATACTAGAAGAGAGAATTCTATTAAAAAGTGCACACAATTGTTAAACGAAAATGAGTCTCTCAAAAAACAAGTCCAACAATTGTCAACGACTTTAGATAAATTTTCAAAAAGTGAAAAATCGTCGAATATGCTATTAGGAAAGAAAACTGTTAATACGGTAAGACAAGGACTTGGATATAATCATTCTGAAAATGTTGAAAGCAATATTAATCAAGTCAACTCTATGTGCACAATTTGTAGAAAATATGGACACAATCACAATAATTGTTGGTATAGACCTAAACATGTGAAAACTATACCGATATGGGTTCCAAAAGGCACAAATATAAAAACTCTCAAAGTTAAACAAGTTTGGGTGCCGAAGGGAACAATTATAAATAGTTTTGGGTCTTTACAAAATTGTTTTTCAAAATTTTCTACCACTAACAACCATGGACCTATAAAAAAAATAGGTCACATAAATCTTTTCCCGTGTAGGTGTGGTGGCAGGCTAAGGAACAACAACAGTGTTCTCTGGATTTTTTGGCTGTTCCAGAAACACAACGGGCAACAAAGCAAAGTTTCTTAGCCTAGTATAAAGGTGACAGAATCACAATGGACAACAACGAAAAATATCGTAAAGGTAAAACAGGTAATTGTATATCTATTTGAACGATATATTAAATGTGATAATCTGCACCATATTCTGAATCAGCCAATATTGAGATGATGAAACGATGATAATTTTGACTCTGACTTATTCAACATAGTTGGCCAAATTATATTGTTATGCCAAAAACACTAAAAAAATCTTTAGATTCTTTGAATTACTTCATATATATCGGTTTGGATTAAAAATAGTGTTTTGTTGGATAATACATTTGGTTGTAAATATAGCTAACTCTATATTCACGGTTTTTGATTGTTTACACGGCTTCATTTAAAATTCAAGAGAATGTCATTTAAACTGTTGTTAAAATTGAGTTTGAAATTTTTGGTGCACACTTCATGGTTTGGTCAATCAAATTCAATTAATGATGATTTTGAGTGAAAAAGAAATTCAGATGCAGATTACACTTGTAATCTAGTTGATAGAAAAATTACTAGTTGAACGTGATTTTTAAGACATTTTGTAACTGCATCGTTTTTCAAAGAAAATATCTGCATATTTTTCATTTCAAATAATTTTCAAATAGCAGAAAATTTTCTTATAAAACCCCCTCGAGAAAATCATTTTTGATCATATTTTTAGATTAGTCATCTGGAAAAATTTATTTCATAATTATTTTTGAATTTGATTTTAAATGACTATTTTGACTAATCTGACTCCCTAATGATTATCGAAAAGAAAAACAGTGATTGAAAAAGTGACGAGTGTTGATATTTATCATATATTATGACTCGAGACGGTATAATCAGTAAATTTCTTTAGAAATTTAAACAAGAGTTATAAAACTTTTGTTGGTAAAAATTCCATGACCATCTCTATTTCTATCGTATTTCTAACAACCATCACTCATCAAAATTCTATATAGTTTGTCAATATGTGGTACTTTAAACAAGAATCGTTCGTTTTTCATTTTTACATTTTTTAAAAAAAAATTTATATAGTAAAAGATATATATATATATATATATATATATATATATAAATAAATACCAAAGTATTCACTCTCATTTAAAAGTCCTCACGGTTATGCATGTGTGAATTACTTGGAATTTTTTATGTGCTTCATGCTCATTTAAAAGTCCTCACGGTTATGCATGTATGGAACACATATCAAAAGTTGATAATAAACAAGTTGATTCTAATCCCATTTAAAAGTCCTCACAGTTATGCGTGGTTAGAAGACAATTGAATTCATTTTTTTCAAATAAAATTGGAATATTACTAATCTCATTTAAAAGTCCTAACGGTTATGTATGGTTAGTAGGTATTCAAATTCCTTATATAAATATACCACAAATTGACACAACTGTATGGTTTTATATGGTGACATAATTCCCATCATTCTAAAAGTGGAATATGTGCCTAACAAAATATTTATGATTTTTGTTTGGTTTTTTTCGAAATTTATTTTTTTGTATATTCGATTGAGTTTTAATGTTGAATTAATATCGATCACCTTATCTCTATTTTCTCTAACACTATTATTCTTTTGCTGATAACAAAAGGGGGAGAGAAAAGTTAAGATTTTGTCAAATAAAATCAAGCAAAGGTCAAACAATTTTCTATTTGCATCTAGGCTCATTTGCATATTTTTATTTGTATGCATATATGTAGGGGGAGCTTTGTGTAGAGAGGAAGCATTTAAATAGGGGAAGCAATTAGAGCATATCAATGATCTAATACATTTAATATATTCAAAATCTTAAATATATGTTTGTTATCATCAAAAGAGGGAGATTGTTGAATATGCGCTTATATGATTTTTTGTTTGATGATAATAAACATATATACATTCGTTTAAATGTATTTGTTAATGTACTATTTTATATTTCGTAGATTAAATAAATATTTGCCGAATAAAATTAAACAACACAGAATTTGAATTCAAACAGAAATTTTATTCAAACAAATATTTATTACAATTTTGAATAGTACAAATTCAAGCTCTCACTATACATATACAATTTTGATTACAAATACATCACAATTTCATATTTACATTTAACCTCACTACACATCCCTCATTCACTCAATTCATATTTTAATCTTCAACTTCATTCCAGTTAGAATCCAGCATCTGAGCAATCTGCAAAAATATTCACTAACGCAGTAAAATTGAAAAAGAAATATTTTTGCAATATAAAATAAAAGGTGAATTTTTTAAAATAATATTTGCCTCAGTTATTTGGGTTGTTCGTCATCATTTAAATTTGAATTCATCATACACGAACAGCTTATGACATACACAGTGTATCACTGTATATGCCACAAGGCCATGCACATCGAAATATACGCTTGATTGATTTACAGGAACAGGTGAGCACAAGGTCAAACCCAAAATAAAAAGACGGGTTCAACTCAGGTGCAATATAAATAAAGTCTCTACACGAGCACACGGTCAAACCCGAGCGTTTAAGCTAGATTCAACTCAATATACAAATCATAATATAACAATGCCCAACTCAAATGAACACAGTGAAATGCACAAAGGCATAGCAACTGCCACAAGAACACAATGCAGTGTACATGAATACAACTACAGGTACAAGGCCAGAATGACCAATGAATGCAACAATCAAATGAAGACAGCAACTAGTACAACTGAAATGCAAACTATATCAGAGAGTGACAATGTGGATGCAACTCGAGCTTCAGTCAGTACACTATCAAATAAGCAGCCAATATCAATGTACAGACCTAGGCAACAGTGAATGATCAAGGGTACAAGTCCAAATACAACAATGAGTAGCAGCAGTACAATTGACTCAGGCAAATGTACAGAAGCAAGAATCGAACTCGTCGAAGATGCCACAGAGAAACCAGTCTCAACCACTTCAACAAAACACACAGTGCACACCAGACACAACACTAACTAGCATGCCAACTGACTCGAATGGCTCAAGTGATACAAGAACAATGTTCAAAAGACACAGCAGAATCAAAGTGAACAAACAAGTGGCAAATGCATGTACATCAATGTGTACACATAAACTACAAGCAGATGCAACTCGACCAACAGTAAACAGGTGAACCAAACTAGCCAACGCAACAAGTATCATGTCAATAATACAACATGATAATGCAGACACAAATAAAGACTACTGACTAAACCATCATATCAAGCAACATGTATGCAAACTGAATGACAGCAAGAATATGAATATCGAAAATGCTCAGGGATAACACAAAGATGACCAGAGTCGAAGCTGACCAGAAATTCACGCATCAAACCATCAAGTTACAGTTTTTCAATAATACAACTCGAGGTAACAAAACAATGCAGAACAAAGATGAAACAGAGATATGCTACAGGATGGTTAGCCACCAAAACCAGAGGCAACAATAACTACACTAAAGTACAAGCCGAAAAAGATAGCTTGCATCAGGTGTACATGTCAGTTGAACAAGTCAAGGTTAGAGACCAGAATCAAGCCGCGAAATATACGAATGTAACAAAGTCAAATTTCACAAATTAAAGCCAAATTTAAGCCGTGGTCATCACGAAATGAATCAAAGCCGTGACCATCAAGCAACGAAAATATATACGATTATGAACAAGTCGTAAATCATCTCAAACATCCATACGAAAATCAACGACCAAGCTATATCACTTGACAAATTCAATTAAAGTATATACGATGAGATTTCAGGGGATCGAACCCTATAAATTGAAATTAACATCATTGGCAAAAAGGTATCGAGTTCAAGTAAGCATCAAACCAGCAAAGCAAAAGGGAGAAAAGTACATACCAAAATCATAAACGAACTCGATCAATTTTAAAGAGCCGTGAGCAATTCAGAGAAACAAGCGATCGACAAGGCAAAATACGTGATAAATCTTCCATTCGATCGAGCATCCAAAGTTGACATCGTTGAAATTTAAAAGCCCTAATTTAGATCGAACAAAGGAAATAACAAAGCCGCCATTATCAAAAAGAATTGGGCTGAAGAAATAAAAGGAGACGGTCGAGATAAATTACCAAATGGGTCGGCCTTATTCTTCTTTTTATAAAAGGGATTTTTATTTTAAATTAGGGTTATTTTAATTTTTTTTAATTTGTAATTCATTTTTAAACCGTTTAAATTTCTAGTCGTGTGACTAGGGGACAAACTACGTGGCGTAGTTTGATAATTCGCAACTCAGTGGCTGAGTTGTGGTAGGGTTTTGAGCGTAGAGTTAGGTTTAGTCGATAGCGGGTGTCGCGAGTTTACGTGTGTAAGCGTCTGACTATCTAATTTCTAGTAGAAACCTTGGGGGCAGCACGTAGGCAGGGTTTTGCCGAAGCTGGGTAAATTCTGTGTCGTTCTATTTCTGCATTTTATTATTCTGCTATTTTTCTGTGCTGCTATTATTCTGTGATCTGTGTTGAAATTATTTATAAGCTTCCGCAATTAATTTTTATAATTTATACCATCACCCTATTCACTCCCCCCTTTAGGGTGAAATCGATCCTACATTTATGATTTATTCGAAGAATTTCATTTTTTTTTCAGAATCTCGTTTTCGTTTTCAATGCTTTTGAAATTTTCTTTGACGTCGTTTAATTCTCTTTCAAAACGTGCATATTTGGAATTTTTGGACATCTTAACACTTTCTAACTCCTTTTGTAAAATGTTGTTTTTGTAAATCAACTCAGTTTCGTTTTTCGCCAAAATCAAAATTTTCTTTTCAAGCTTTTGAAAATTTTCATGAAAAGAAGCAACCTTTTTCGTAATTCAAACAATTTTTTCAATCTAGATTTATAATTTTCTTAATATTCTTGAGCTCATTTTTCAAATCATTATTTTTCTAACGCAATTAGAATTTCGCCTTTCAACTCCTTATTTTTCATCTCAAGATCATCATTATTTTTAGTTAATTTTTAGCACAGGAGAACTATATCTTTGAAGGAAAAATAACTTATCTCGTCTGTTGTTGCATCTTCATCACTATTGTCTCTTGTATATCCTATCAAGCAAATTTCTTTAATTGGGTCGATTTTGGAGGTTTCTTTTCGTTGTTGAATTTTCTGCCATATATTGCATCAAGTGTATTCTAGATTTCTTGTGCAGTTAAATGATGAGAGATATAATAAGATTCATCTCGATCAATTTGAGAATAGAGTATATGCATAGCAAGAGCATTAATTAAAATATTTTTCTTATCTGCACATCACATCCATTTTCAATAATATACCGACATTTAAAATTAATAGATTTAAAATAAAATACCTATTTTGATTTTAATTAAAAAAACTGTTCCATCAAAAATAGCGGGTACTAAAACAACTTGTAGGATTGAATTAGCACTAGAGGGGGTGAATAGGGTTTATAGAAAAGTTCATTGATAAACAAAAAATGCGCCACAGATAATAACATAGTAAATACAAAAGAAAACTTTACATGGATTTACCCAGCTTCGGCAAACCCGCCTACTGCTGCTCCCAATGTTTCTACTAAAATTAAACAAATGATAGCTTATAGACCCTGTAAACTTGCGATTATCGCTTACCTTCTTATTCTAATCCTATGCTCAAAACCCTGCCACAAATCTGCCATAGAATTGCAGATTCTCGAACTACACCACATAGCTCGTAACGTAGTTAACACAAGAGTTTAACAATTTAAAAATAAAATTACAATAAATAAAATGGAAACCCTAAATACAATTTTAGCCCAAAATAAACTTGATTAAATAAAGACAGGCAAGGCCCAACTAAAATCGGTGCGGCCTATGATAGAATAAGATATTCATTCTCTTGTTCAATCTGGCCGATTTCCTATTATTCGTTCTTCAGAAATTAGGGTTTTCTTTTGATTGAAGTGCCGATTCCAAATTGATCGATTGAAGAAATGTTTTTGCCTTATTGCTTTGTTAATCGATCGTCTTGTTTTGAGTTCACTTGGTCGCTTCAATGAGTCGAGTAATTCTTCGATTGAGGCTTTGGTATGGTTGCAAATTTTCTGATTTAGGTTATATTGCTTTTAACTCGATTGATTTCTGTCAATAGTGAATTGGGATTTTATATAGGAATTGATTTCCTATATTTTCGTTTATGCTTTAGCTTTAAAAATTTCAAACTTTAATTTTTGGTTTTGATGTTGGCCATGGATTTTTGATCGAACGATTCTTGACTTGTTCATCGTTCGGATATTTTGGTGTATATTCTTGACCGCTTTGTTGATATATTGCCTTTCACGTTGACTTATTCAAATTATACTTCACTCCATTAAGACCATGCTTGTTTGCTTTTCTATTGTTCCTTTTTTTGATGCATATGTATATGTATACATACACACACACACAAATATATATATTTATATGTATGTACATGCTTAACCTGCTTTCACTTGTATTTATGAGTTTCATGCCTATCCCTGCTGAAATGTTTGTGTTTGTGAATAGGTTCTGCATGCATTTACTTGTCGTGTCCTTTCTCTTAATACTGCATTTGCATATGTATATCAATATATGCTACCCATTCATGTATACATATATACATATCAATATGGTCATTTTTAGAGCCTTGTCGATGTTGATCTACATCATGATGTTTTCTTGAATTTTCACATTGTTACTGTTCATCTACTTGCGGCCCATTCACCATGTCCCTGTTCGCTTGGTTGTGCATCTTCCTGGCTTTGTTTCTTCCTGCACTTATTCATGCATTTACATGCCTTATTTATGTGCACTATGATGTTTCATACTTGAGTTGAATTCTAGCCTGGACTATGTGTCACCCTGTTGACTTGAGTTACTGGCTTTAGTGTTATATATGCACTTCTCTAACTATCCTTGTTTATTCTTTGTACTTTGCTACACCATATTTAACTTCCCCTAAGCACTCTGATTTCAACCTTGTTGATCTGGGTTGTTGGCGCATTCTCCATTGGTCCTAACCACGGTTTAAAAACATATCTTTGTGCTTCACTTTTGTTTCTTTGAGTTATTGTCCTCTTCGGTCTGGATTACATATTCCTTGACCTGTATGCCGCCTTTTGTGCCGATGTCTTTGTTTGTGCTTCTGGTTTGGTGAATGAAATTACTTGCTAGTCTGCCTGTTCTAAGTTGTTCAGTTTCTAATACTATGGACTTGTTTGTACATGCATGTTCTCACCTTTATTGTGTACGTGATAGGCTCTTGACTTTGTGTACACTTGCACTGTGTTGAGCCTTCGTGCTTGACCTTTGTAGCAGTCTGTATGATTGAATTGAGGCTCGACTTTGTGATATTCACAATGATCCACTGTGCATATCATGAGTTTTCCATGCACCTATAGTTGTCCTTATCTAAAATATAAAAATAAAACAAACCCATAAACTGAGATGATATTAATGCTCAAATTCTATTTTATTTTCGCAATTTAGGTTTGTTTCTTTGTCTAGTTTACTACATTGTTTATTTGGCAGGTATAGTGGACAACTAGACATAAGCTGGAGCAAGTAACTTAATATCAGCATCAAAAACAAATTTGAGTGTGAGTAAGTGAGTTGAGATTAAAAAGTTGTATATGAGAGTATGCAATATGCATGGTGAAAGTTGTATTTAATTTGAATATGTAATAAGATATTTGTTTGAATGAAGTATTTCACTAAATGATAATCTTATTCATTTATGTTATTTAGCAAATATTTATTTCATTCTATGAAATTGCAGTAGTATTATAACAAACACATTTGACGAATATATGCTTGTTTATTATAATTAAAAAAAATCATAAACCATCATATTCTATAAGTTCTTTCTTCTCATCAAAAGTTCCTTCAATTAGGACGAAATAAGTTCAAGAAAATTATGTATCAGTTTCTTGAACTTCCACTCATATCAATCCATATTAGTAGATCACTCACAACCAAAGCAAGCGTTATGCCACTAAATTCATTAAGAATCCTAGTTGCACTCATATAAAGGCTCTTACCAGATCAGACATCAAGTTCTCCTTGACAAGAATCACAATCTTCACCAATGGCTGGAGAAGATCACAACTCGAGCAATAATTCAGCAACCACCTCACCACCTCAGAGACAAGATCAACAGCAAAAGTCACGTACAGTTGATTTGATCAAGACAATGATTAGGCCACAAAGTCAGCTAAAAATAGTGCATTTAGATAAGAGCAACTATCTTTTATGGGTATTTCAATTTGAGATTGCAATTAGGGGATATGGTTTTTGAGGAGTACATCCTGGGTACCAATACCACTCCACCAAAGTTTATTGTAGATAATAAAGGAAAATTTGTCAGCAATAAAGAATATGTCACACATAAAGACAAGACAACTTATTTAGTTCTTGGCTGTTATCATCAATAAGCACTAAACTCGTTCCATAAATTATTGGATGCAAAACCTCAAATGAGATATGGATAACCATGAAACATATTTTTAATTCATAATCTACAGTTAAAATGATTCACTACAAAAGGCAAATGCAAAATCTAAGGAATGATAATGTGTTAATGAAGGATTATCTAACCAAGAATTACTGTGATTTACTTGAAGTTATAGGGCATAAAATTTCAGATACTGAACAGATACTAACAATTATGAATGACTTTGATAGCGAATATAAAGTAGCAGAAATAGTTATAAAATCAAAAGAAACTGTTCCATCATTTAATATTGTAACAACCTGTTTTTTAAGGATACCAAATTGGGAATAAACTAATAAGTTGATAACTAATCTGTTAATAATAAAAAAACAATTAAATATTTATGGAGCAAAAAATAAAATAATAAATAAATGAAAACAAAAGAAAATAAAATGGAATTCAATATTAACATGGTTGAGAGGAAAATAAATGGTAATGAATTCATTTACTTTTATTTGGAGTTATAAATTATGTCTTTTTCGTGGTTGCGTAATTTATTTTAATAAATGAACCATTTTACTAACCCAAATTATTTGAAAAGTTAAATACTGAGAATGGTATGTTTTTTATGAAAGAATGATAACTAATTACATGAGATAAAATGCGTTTTATGTATGAAAAGTTTAGATGAGAATTTTTTTATGTTGATTTACAACTAGGAATAATAGGAAGAAAAAGAAAGAAAAAGTTAAAAAAAATTATAATTTATTTGGTAATAATAATAAAATAAATAAATAAATGTTTTGTTTGAAAAATAGAAATAAAATATTAAAGTGGATAAGAGGGAAATGAATGATCAGTGACTTATTTGTTATTTATATTGAATGTAATGAATTGTATCTTTTATTTTAATAAGGAAATTTATTTAATGAATTAATTTTAAAAAAACAATGTGTAGAGGAGTTGTTATTACCCCAAATTTTTTAAAAAAAAAGAGGAAAAGCTTAAATAAAATAAAGTTTTATATTAATTCTCATGCTATGCATTGAAAAAAAAGACACAAATTTTCATAGTAATTTACAAATTATATAATAATACTAATGATAAAATCCATTCTTTCATATAATGTAAGGAAAAGTCTAGAAGTAAATTTAATAAAATAAGAAAAATAGAAATATCTTAACATGAGACAAGATGTAATCATTATGTTTGAAAAAAGAAGAAGAAAAGATTAAAAAAGGAAGGAAATAAAGATATTTCCTAAGAGGATTCTAGAAAGGGCCTCAAGTACAAAACTCAGCCCACTTCATTCCTTTTTATTCTTACTGTACGTACAGACAACACTCAGAAAACAGAAAGAAAAAAAGAAAGCAGAAAACCAAATTTCAAATCCTTCCACTCAAACACAAATCTCTCTTTGCAATCAAAGAATAAAAGAAAAGATTCCCAATTCTAAGAGTAAGTGTCCATAAATCAGTTCTATTCCATCTCTTTCTTTTTATTTTCACAAATAGGTATTTAGGCTTTTTTTAATTTTGTTAGCAATTGAAAGGGGAAAGTCAAGCAATCAAAGGCTAGATGAATTAGAGTTTGAAGATTGCTATTTGAAGATTTAGGTAAGCGAAGTTATAATCGTATTTATTTTCATGTATGCATGCAAATATGGTGTGAAATTTTTGGAGGTAATGATTGTTTGTTCATTCCATAAATCATGTTTGTTGATTGAAGTAGTGGATTGAATATGGAATGAGAATCATAGCACACAATTAGAATCATAGCCACAATGAGTTGCAGCATTCTCTAAAAAAAAGAAAAAAAAGTTCAGAACTACAAATGTACAGTCCTGACTGCACTGTGCAATCCAGCCCTAGATGCATAGACGCATCTCAGCTAAGGCTGCACAGGTGAAAACCAGGGCCGCAACCCATAGGGCTGCACAAGTGCAGCCTGGGGCTGTGCAGGCTGCACGGGTATGCAGCCCGAGGGGGCTGCACAGGTATGTTACCTAGGCGGGCTGCACACAGGTGCAACACGGGGTGCTGCACAGGTGCACCCCGAGGTGCTCAGCCCAAGAGGGCTGCACAGGTGTGCAGCCCGCCCAGTAGTGCTGCACAGGTGCGCAGCCCATGGGCTGCAACGGTGCAGCCAAGAGGGGCTACACAGGTGCAGCCCAAACGGGCTGCACTGTGCAGCCACTCTTGGGCTGCAGTTGCAGTCCAGGCGGGCTGCACACGAGCAGCCCAGTTCGGACTGCATGTGCAGCCCAGGTGGGCTGCGCACTTGCAGCCCAGCTAGGGGCTGCCAAGTTCAGCCATGGTCCAAAAAAAAATATTTAGAATTTTGATTATGTTTTTGCATACTAAAACTTGTGTTGTTTAGTTTTTTTAAAATTAAATTAATTTTTATCTAACTTAACAAATTTTTAATAATTTTAATTCAATAAATTAGGTTTATGTGTTTCGCGTTGATACGTAAGTATTATGGGGTACTTGTGTGTTAATGCGAAACGGAGATGTAATTATTTTCTTTTATATGCATAATTGTTTTGCTAAATTTTATTTTCTTTTTGAATATTATACTGGGTTTATCAAAGGTTTTATTGGAAGATGTTGTCGTCATTGACTTTTTTTGAAAGTGTTTTGAAATTACAAATGATTTTGATTTTTGGGTCGGGATAGATTGGACTCTGTTGTACCAATGGACCAAAACTCCATCTTGGCCGACCTGATTCAGGATCGCTACCTGAATCAGTGGTATATTACTTACCCGTTTACCACCAAAGGTTAACGGTCTGCTACACAGGGCTAATCTTATTGTAACAAGCCGCATATTTTACGATTGAGTATTTAAATATTGTGTCGTTAGTCGGATTTTAGTCCGAAAAGCAACTTTTTGCAAACAGTCAAATTAGAACTCGAGACCACCCCCATTTAGTTCAAAATGACGTTTGTGACCTTTTTGAGTATAAACATTGATATATTTGGAGCTAGCTAAAAATTTGACCTTTTTCACTTTGGTTTGGGTTTGGGTTCAACCCACTAGCCAACTTAATACCCCAAACTGAACCACTTCTCCTCATTCATTCCCTCTTCCTTATCTTTTCAGTTCTAAAGAGAATAATGGGGGGAAAAGAAAAAGAATTGAAATCCCAGTCCTAGTTTTCTTTTGCAAATCAAGTTCTACCTCCAAACTAATAGAAGAAGTTTTGGTAAGCCTCCTCTTCTTCTTCTCCAACTCATTCTCTTATCAATTTCAGAAATTTCTAAACCTAACTTAGGAAATGTTTCCCTTTTTAGCTTAGATTCAAGGTTGTTGAGTTGGAATTGAAGTGTGATTTCCCTTGCCATTGCTCTATAACTTCTTCTTCATTTATTTTGTGAAAAAGTGAGATTTTTATCTCACATCTAACTCTTTGATTATCTTTGATTGTTAGGTATGAATTCCTAACACTTATTCATGTGTTGATTTTGACTTGGATTGGTTTTGTGAATATTCCAATTTTTGGTGTTTTGAGTTCATATCTTCAAAAATCATAGCTTTGTTGTTTGAACATGCTTTTGGTGATGCATCGAAGAGCCTATTGGGCTAGGTAGCTGATTCACGCAAACTCCTAGTGCCGTGACTCGAGTGATTGCAATTTGGAAGGAAGTAGCCTTCATTTACATAGGCTTAGAAGTGTAGGACACAGGTTCCAGTCGACTGGAATTTTGGGCCAGTCGACTGACCTGCTACCTAAGCACATCCCAGGTTCTGATCCAGTCGACTGGCATACTGAGTCCAGTCGACTGACCAGCATCCCGCGAATATTCCGGGACTGAGTTCAGTCGACTGAACTCATTAAGCCAGTCGACTGACCTGCTCTTAAATGCCTATTATGCCTATTTTTGTCTATTTCTCTTGTCTTTCCGAATTTAATCGATTCGGGTTTATTCCCACTTGTTGTTTCAATTGTTATTCGACTTTGATGACTTCTATTTAGGGATTTTTCGAAATATCCATTTTGATGGATTTGATATCGATTTCTTTGGAATTAATTCACATCTTCGTATGTGAATTTTAGTGATTGATTATTTCTACAATCATTTTTGTGATTTGTCACTTTAAAAATATAAAGGTTTTCTATACTAGTAGTAAATATCAAAACTCTTCCATTAAAACGATTTTAACACTATTTTATTACAAAGCTCGTTTCTTAAATCATTTTCCAATCTATTAGTATATACAAACCTTTACCTCACTCGTATGAGAAATATAATTAAACGGCTTAGTAAAACAAGTGATATGAAACGCTTGCATTTACTTCGTCGGTTAATTTTTGGACTTGTTCGATTGAATTTCTTGTGACAATTTTCGAGTGGTGATCTACAATTTGTTCGTAAATATTTAAGTTAAGCTAGTGGTTATGGGACATGAAGCTAAGCTCATATATTTACTAGCTTAGTGTAATTGACACATCTTGATGATTGATGATGATCATTTTTGTGATTTAGACTAGCGATATGCTATGTTTCTTTGTCCACTAAGGGACGATACCTCGTTTTATTGAGTTTCATCTCATTTCTTTTATAGGCTAATGACCTATGTATTATTTGGAGTTTCGACTCAATTTTTGTGGGCTAGCGATCCATGTTCTTTTATGGAGTTCGGTCCATTGGACGTATTTTTGTACTACGTTGTTGCACCAGCTTATCAGGATCATCGGGAGTACCGTTGTACTACGTCGTTGTTCTGAATTATTCGAGTTTCAGGTTCCTCGGGCATACCGATATTGTACTACGTCGTTGCACCGGCTCTATGGTTAGCGACCATGGGATAGTGTCCCATTTGTGATACACATGTTGGTGAGTTTTCATGCTCCCGTTTTTTGATATGCCTCCCCCTTTTTGTGATTTCTAGATTTCTATTGATGACTTCTATAATTTGTGATCCACCAGCTTTTATGATTGGCATCGATATGATGTCAATATTTTTGACTTGGTGAATAAAATTAAAGAGTATGGCATTCTCTTGATCTTTGAGAAGATTCTTATGATTTGATTAATCTCTGGTTGATTTTCAATTATGTACTTATCATAGTATGGTTTTATGGTTATCTCACGTTTTTGTCATATCTCTTATTTTATATCATTTTATCTAATATTTATAGTTAGACTGATCCGTTTATTATTTTCTTATTAAATAATACTCGGGTCAGACCGAGATGTTACAGGTGCTTCTGCTTGACTTCTCATCTGCGATTATTATCCTGACTTTTGGCTAACTACTTAGATTGGTAGTTTTTGGTTGTATACATTTGAGATATAAACTCATTGATGTATACTTATTCTTTTGTGTAGCACATGTAACTATTCTTTTATGATATTGTGGATCTTGTTTGACCACTACTTTGATATACACTTTCATGCGTAATATTCATGTCTGTTTCCACCTTTGTGATATGAACTTCTGTGACTGATTTATGTTATGCTTATTTCTATATTTGTTTCCAAAGATATTATAGCCACTATATAGTAGCTTTGAGTTTGCATCGGTATGTCGGATTCCTTCTTGAAATGCAAGGTTATATTTTTATCTGGCATATCGATACTCGCACAAAGCAATTACATGGATGGTCGCTCCTCAACAGCCTTATTCTCCGTGCAAGTTGACGGCATTACCCCGTAGTGTCCTTGGCTAGCGAGGGTATAGAGGTGGGGCGTCGCAGCTTGGTATCAGAGCCAAACTTCGAAACAATGTAGAATAACTTAATAAGGATCATCGTCCTCAGTCCATCTTAGGAGTCATGCCTTAGGATTTTATTCGGGACTTCGAACTGTTATATCCTATTTTTCTTTGTGACGCCTTGTTTTATCAATCATGATTGTTTGATAATTATTTCGTGAATAAACTTTTTCTTCTTTCTTTCTTTCTTTAAGAAGAGAAATGGTTAGACCTGGCCGTTCCAGCGCCGGTCAATTTAGTGCTACTCCCTAGGATGGAGTATATATGTCTGCATAACAACATCTTGATCTAGTAAAGAATGCTCAAGCTGCCGGACCCAATCCAGAGCCTACTCACCCTAAGTCCGGATTTGCACGTTTGTGCAGTGACTATACCAACTTGGGTAGGAAGCGATTTAGGGGTTCCGAAAGCGTCACCCAAGTCCAAGCTTGGCTCAAAACATGCGATCGCATCTTTACTCGCATGAATCTAATTGATCTTCACCGTGTCCAAGTGGCTTCAAGTATGCTCCAAGAAAGAGCATTAGATTGGTATGAGCTTCTTGTTTCTGAAATTATTGAAGCGGATCTTACTTGGAAGAAATTCCAGGAACGATTCGAGTTAAAATTTGTGCCAGAAGCTGAGAAGGTGACATTGGCTCGTCGTTTCATAGACCTTGTTCAAGGTGAATCCTCCGTGGCAGATTATGTCGCATCATTCGAGTCACTTTCTAAATACGGGGTCGAATATATAAACACCCCATTGAAGAAGAACCAAAGATTTGTCTATGGCTTGAACAAAAATATCAAGAAGCCATTACTTAATTAAAATTTAATACACATCAAAATATGGGATGAATGTATTAAATAAAATTAATTAAAATTTAATTAATTAAAATGAATGCATATTTCGATATGTATATATAAACAACCATAAATGTTATATTCTATAATTTTTCCTAAATAGTTTAAGATGAATAATATAAAAATTGAAAAATTATATATAAAGATTAAATGGCTTAAATATGATTTAATTAAAATTAAAATAATTAAATATGATTTAATAAAATTAAATGATTTAACTATTAAGAATTAAAATAAGTTAAATGTGATTTAATTAATAAGATACATGTGTACATTATATAAGTTAGCTAAAGTATAATGGTTATAAACAAATTGGATTGTATGACTACATAATATAAAATAATACAAGTGAAACTGAAATGAACCCAAAACAGATTTTTGGAATAAGTATATAAGCAAAGTATGTATACCATGATTTTAGATGTGTTCGACACTTGAAACATGAGGGTGTTGCATATGAAACACATTGTTCCTTAAATCCATACTACTCAAAGGGGTGTGTGTATCAACGATTATGAATCTCTAATATGTAAAGTTGACCTCTACCATTTATATATTAATAGATTTCTTTCATACTCTTTAGTTGTTTAGAAAAAACAAGCAAGAGATGTTATGTATAGTACTATCAATATGACCAGTCGAGGTAAGATACATACATTTATTTGTTGAGAAAACTCAAGGTACATGTATTATATTCATAAAATTGTAGGTAAGAGTGAATAATCTCTTTCGATTTGTTGAACAAACTCTAGGTCGAGGTCGAGATTAAGGAAAAGACCATGGATTAGGCATTGTATGTGATATAACTAACAAGAGTTATCCTTTGCTTGTAGGCGATGATTTGTTGGACAAAATCAAGGTCAGAATCCCAAGGCAACTAAGTCCTGATACTCATTGGAGAAATCAAAAAAATTCCATATTTTCCTTGGGTTTTAAGGAATATAAAAATCTAACGGAAGCCTTATTAGAAAAATGAAATGAATACGCTTAAACATTCTACTATTGGTAGAATATTTGCTATATAAAGTTAAAAATACTCAACTTCAATAATTTTATCCAACCAGTATAGCCGATAAAATATTTATTAGTCAAAATATAAAATGAACTGAATTAAGATTGATATAGAAATATAAAATATACATGGAAATAAATCTTTCGCATTTTGTTGCTTCAAAACCCATGCAAGAGACAAATTATACAACTACTAAATATATTTGAATTCCAAAGCAAAACAAGGAAATGAATATTTGATCAATATCCGAGCATATCAAAAAGTTTTATGGTAAATAATTGCTTTCATATTATATGAAATCTCGATGAAATTGATTCATTCGAAATAACTAAGTACTATCTCACAAGATCATGTATCAATGTGATTGATTACAATTGAGATCTTATTATGTTAGATGTAACATGAGACCAAGAGCTACAAGATGGTCCTTGGAATTTAGTCACTAAAATGTTAGATTGGTCGGTTTACATAAAGTGCATATTATTCGATATCTTTAAATGTTAAAGATGACCAAATGCATTTCTATAAAGAATTCAGTGCAGTCTTATGATAAAGGTTTCCTTTATGGTTTAACCATTTAAAAGGAAAATGGATGTTAGAGAGTAGATGAAGGTAGGCTCAGTTGGGATGAAAAAGACTAAACGGTCAATTCTACTCCATATAGAGACATCAGAGACGGGAATTATAAAAAATACAGTAGATACTTAATATGGAATACGAAATATGATTTCTATTCTAAACATATTTTTCGTATAAAAAATTTGTTTTCTATGAGAGTTATGTCTTTAAATTTAAAATATTTAATCTAAAAATCTCGACTATAAACTAGTTGAAGTAAATGAAACAAATAGCCTATACTAAGTGACTGAATGGAGCTTCGTATTTCATACACTATTATATTCATGGAAGAAATAGTGGGGGCACGCCATATAACACTAATCAGTAGATGCATTACGCTACGAAAAAATATTTTCACAAATATGCCAAATATTATTTATGAAATAATAATAGTTTTTAGTATTGATTCAAGATAAACATAGTTTTATATTATGAATATTCAATATGAAATAAATCTATGATGATATGGTATTTGTTTTATAACATCAGTGATGCATTAGCCACAGGAAATACAGTCTAATTTTTTACTTATTTGGAATTATTAACTAATCCTTATTTTAAGAAATAATTCTTTGATCATATGATTATGAATCATAAGGGCAATGCACTCGTTTAATGGGGGTAAAAAATGAATTAGTGAACTCTTCAGAATGATAAATATAGATGTATGCAATCAAAGACCTAATAACAATCATATAGATCCGCTTACTTCATTGAATTCACCAATGAAATATTATAGAAATGAACATGTTTATGTAATGCACAAGTATTGTATCTATGATATGTTCATAGAATATAAAACGAAAGTATAAAACATAACATGTATAGGAGTAAAAATAATTTGATTTGATCGAATAAGTGAGTGTATTGAAAAAGAGTTTCAAAAGTACCTAAAATGAATAAGATTCAAACTCAAAAGTCACTCCCCCTAATGATACATACTGATGTACCGATAAGGAGTAATCGAACTTTATTGAATAAAATACAATTGATGATGAGTAAATTTGAGTTCACTTCTTTCTATAAAACGTGTACTTATATATAAGAAAATTTACTTCATCTAAAATATAATTTATAAGATCATACAAGATAAGAGTTGGTAAGAAGCCTCTACATATCCTAAGTCAAAGTGTTAGTCGGTTATGTAAATCAAGAGGCTGCACATAATATTTTCTCATAGGGGATCATGTACGGACAACCCAAAGGAGTTTGGAACCATTCAACACTGGTTAAATAAGTTATGTTACAAACTTAAGTTCCATAAACTCAAAACTAAAATATTTTTAGAAATATATAAGGGCAGTTCATAAAATGATCCTGAATGCATATTTTGTTGTGCCGAGAAAAATTATTGTTCCAAGAAACACCAACATTATAACAAAGAAATTCTCTTTAAGAAATCATTGATATTAAAATGGATTTGGATACGATAAAAAGATAAAACAATTATGTGAGTTGAAATGAAACCGACTAAGCCTGAACGGACATAACACATTAGAATGTTTAACAAGAATTCTCACACGTTAAAGAGAAACTATGAATTTCATATAAATGTCTAGAAAAGAATTTCTCGGTCTTTAATAATCCATAAAGAGTATTGACTTTTCCATATAGCACGATTTGTAAATCTGGAAGGTATTCCATTTACATTATCAAAATATGATTTTGGTAGTCATACACGAAGGGATATGATCAATCGACCACGAATTTATTTTCCAGAAGAACACTAATGTAGTTGGAATATAGTAAGTAACACCAATGAGAATGACATAATAAATATTAATTGCTGAAATTGGTGGTATCGTCATTCAGCATGCTCATTTTAATTCAGATTTTCTCATGAAATTATCGCCTAGTATGATTTTGAGTTTTAGGATATTTATGTTGAAACAGAACTTTAAATAATGATTTAGAACAGACTTCACATAATAACCAAAGTGTCTCGATAGTGGGAGCGATAACTACATTTGTAGGTTTTAGATAGGAAAATTAATATGCAAATATCATTTGACAAGTATCGGAACTGAGCATCTATTTTGATAGGGAAATCAAATAGATTGATTTTCAATCAAAATACGAAGGAAGCACGTGTCTGTAAGAAAGAATATTAAAACTTACTTAGATATTTTAATAACTATAACTAAACAACAAACTTCTGATTGTTAAGGATGTATCATGTTAAAATCAGTTGATATTTGTTTATTTAATTCTCAATATAGGATTTGAAAATGCCATATTTAATAATTCGTATAAAAGAATGTTGGGATTGTTCCAAACGATATAAATAGACAACATATTAAAATGTTTAACACGAATCATATGAAATGAATTTCTTATGCACTGACAATAGAATGATCATATATACTACATTGTCAAATATATCACATTTTTTTGTACTTGGTATATTAGCTAATATCAAATTTGAATTAAGATCAACAAACGGTAGTTAAGAGTGTTCTCGAATATTTAAAATGTACTAGAGAATTGTTTATAGAAACAATAAATTCCTTTTGAAAATGTTTCCAAACTCAAACCTATAAGTGCTATCGAGTATAGTATATCTATCCTAAATTCACATTTAATTTTAGTTAAGGAGCTTTAAGTTGGAAATGTTCCAAAGTAGAGTATATGGATGATTTAACCAAGAGGCTAAGGATGTCGCCTTGAATAGCAACGCGACAATTGCTGTACATATAATACTCAAATTTATAATCGAGCTAGGGTTAATTCCTAATGTTGAGAATCCCATGACATTGTTTGAGACAACAGTGCCATGATACAGATGGCAAAAGAACCTAGAGCTCACTAGAAGTCGAGAAACATACTCTAAAATGTTCTGCATGATAAAGGAAAATTTTTAGCATTGGAGAGAGTTGATCGACAAAGTAGATAATAAAGGCAATATAGCATATATGTTCACTAATGGACTAGCTTAGTCATTTTGAGAAAATTGATCAAATGAATAAGATCAAGATTCCATATTTGCCCCAAATGGAAGTGTTCAATTCAAAGAGTTAGGGGTAAGCTCTATAGGCAATTATGTAATTTATCGCATGTTTCAAACTCTGTAACCAATCTAGTTCGTAGTAATGGTATTTTTTTCTGTTACATACTTGTTATACTATGATACATTAATTGAATAATTAATTTAAGTATACATAGTAGAAAATCCTTAAATGAAGGGTAATGTGATAATAATTATAGGAAGCTGCAACCATGAGAAAATTATCACAATATCAATTAACATATTATTTTTAGTATTCCTAGTCAATATGTTTCTACAAAGGATATCAATACATCCATTGAGACCAGAGTACATAACGCTCTCTCTAAATTTTGAGCAGTGTATTACTCAAAGCTGTTGGGGTCATCAAGGGATTAGTCTGATAATTGTTGGATAACTACGAAATGACATACCCTAAAGTTTCCAGTTGGTTAATGACATCTAAGACCAATAGGAAATATTAGAGTTATGATACTACATAGTTCTCTCAACTTAAAAGTACTTTTGAACTTTTATATAGATATTCCATTCATTATAGTTAAATCGTGGCATGATGACTATAGAGCGACTGTAGTTGAGTCTGATTTGAAAAATTGAAAGTGAAACACTATTCGATAGAGAATTAGTCGCCTTAGTTGTATGACTTTTAGTATCATAGCAAAATGCAGTCAACTCAAAGTTAAAATCTTTGACCAAAGTAATACGATTAATAATAAATGTTATTATTGAACCAAAGACATTATTTATGGACTAATCGAGTTGAATGTGGATGATACTGGAATTTGACCAAACCAAAATTCAGTAAATCTTACGGTAATATTTTGATGACAAAGAGAATTAGTGTAAAAATCGTTACTAAAAGGTATTGCTTAATTATAAAATTAATTTTATCGACAAAGATGTATAAGTGATATATTTGGTCAAACTATCACGCCACTAGCTAAGGTGACTTGTGAAGGTTAATATTTGAGTTGTTCGATATTAATCGTTGTTTGAATTTGGCTTACGAGTTGTACAATCGTATTGGTGATTTTTTCCATAATACCACATGATTTCGTTAATTTATAAATTGTTATAAATTATTTGATATTTATGAAATATTATTGTAGGATCGATTTCACCCTAGAGGGGGGTGAATAGGGTGATGGTATTAATTATAAAAATTAACTGCGGAAGCTTATAAAATTATTTCAACACAGATATATCAAAATTATAGCAGCACAGATAATATCAGAATAATAAATGCAGAAGTAGAACGACACAGAATTTACCCAGCTTTGGCAAAACCCCGCCTACGTGCTGCCCCCAAGGTTTCTACTAGAAATTAGATAGTCAGACGTTTACACACGTAAACTCGCGACACCCGCTATCGACTAAACCTAACTCTATGCTCAAAACCCTGCCACAACTCAGCCACTGAGTTGCAAATTCTCAAACTACGCCACGTAGTTTGTCCCTAGTCACACAACTAGACATTTCAACGGTTTAAAAAAGGAAAATACAATTAAAAACAATTTAAAATTAAAATAACCCTAATTTTAAACACAAAGCCCTTTTTTATTCTTTAACAAGGCCGGCCCCTTTTCTTTCTTTCTCTTTTATACTTCTGGCCTGTTTTCTTTTTATTGAGAATGGCGGCCATTCCTCTTTGCAACTAAATTAGGGCTTCGTTTTCTCTGCTCTGGAAATTAGGGCTTTTCGAAGTGCCGACTTTAAATTGATCGAACCAGTAATTATTCGCGTGTAGCCTTGATCGATCGTTTTCCTAGTTGCTCACTTCGGCTGCTTCGTTGATCGAGTTCTTTCCTTGCTTCGGTATGTAATTTATGCTTTTCTGCTTTAGTGTTTACGTACTTGAACTCGATGATTATTGCCGATGATAATTATTGCAATTTATAGGAGTCGAACTCCTAAATTTTCGTTCATCTGATTTTTTCAATACTATGCTTTCGCCTGATCGATATTGTTTTGATGCCGATGATTTCTTTGACTTATTCAAATTCGTATAAATTCGTGTTACTTGGTTGACACGGTTTTGAATTTATATCGTGGTCATCACGGTGTTGATTTTTGCTTTGACTTCGTCCATTTTGATTTTGTGAATTTCTGATGGCTCTGTTTGTAACTTGATTTCGTGACCACCACTGTGTTGAATTCTTTTGACGATATTCATTTTGTTGACTTCGGTTATACCATTCATATTCTTACTGTCAGCTCTGTTCATTATTATAGTAGATGTGTGCTTGTGCATATGTTGTTGAGCCATGTTGTACAGTCAGTGGTGCACTTGGTTGCTCTAACCTGATGGCTGATGCATTTGGCTTTGTAACTGGCATGAGATTTCACGTGCTTGGTTTGGTGAATTCACTTGATACTGTCACATGCTACTTGGTCACTGTTGCATGAACTGGTCTTCAGTGTGGCCTTCGGCTTTACATTTTCTGGATGGGAATTTGTAGTCTTTATTTGTGTCTGCATTGATTTTTTCCACTGTGTATTTGCTGACTTGAGTCTTGTTGCGTTGGCTAGTTTGGTTCACCTGTTTGTTATTTGAATTTGAGACTGTGTTGTTGTTTGCCGAGGTTGTTGTGCACTGACGTTGAGCTTCTGGCCTTGATGTCATGGTGTACATGTAAGTTATTGTCATGTTCGCTGTGTCACTTACTTGGTGCATTTGTGCATTCATGTGTATTGGGTATTGTTTTTAGTTTTCCTTGATCATATTGACTAAGTCGTACTGTCCACCTGCCCTTTTTCATATTGTTGGTTCATTGTAGTAGTTGTTAGAATTGGCTTGTGGTCTTGGTTTGGTGCAATTGCTATGCCTTTGTGCATTTCACTGTGTTCATGCACTTGAACTACTCTCTGGCCTGGCTCGTGCACATATGATTCTTTGAGCTGGCTTTATTGTTATTTGTTTCTATGACTTGAATGCGGCACTGTTGTATTATGATTTGTACATTGAGTTGAATCCAGCTTAAACGCTCGGGTTTGACCTTATGCTCGTGTCGAGATTTTATTTATATTGCACCTAAGTTGAACCCGTCCTTTTATTTTGGGTTTGATCTTGTGCTCACCTGTCCCTGTAACATTATCAAGTGTATATCGGTGTGCACGGCCTTGTAGCATGTACAGTGATACATGTGCATGTCACATTGTTCGCGTGTGATAGATTCAAATGTAAATGATGACGAACAACCCAAATAACTGCGGCAAATAATATTTTCAAAATCCATATTTTATTTTATATTTAAAAAATATTTCTTTTTCAATTTTACTGCGTTAGTGAATATTTTTGCAGATTGCTCAGATGCTGGATTCTATATGGAATGAAGTTAAAGATAAATACGAGTGTGAGTGATATGTAGTGAGGTCACCTGTAAATGTAAAATTGTGATGCAAATGAATTTGTATCAAAGTTGTATAATGTATAGCGAGAGCTTGAATTTGTACTATTCAAAATTGTAATAAATATTTGTTTGAATAAAAATTCTGTTTGAATTCAAATTCTGTGTTAATTATTTTTATTTAGCAAATATTTATTTAGTCTGTGAAAAATAAAATAGTACATTAACAAATACATTTAAATTAATATATATATATATATATGTATGTATATATGTTTATTATCATCAAACAAAGATCATATAAGCGCATATTCAACAATCTCCCCATTTTGATGATAACAAACATATATTTAAGATTTTGAATATGTTAAATGTATTTGATCATTGATATGCTCTAATAGCTCCCCCTATTTAAATGCTTCCTCTCTACACAAAGCTCCCCCTACATATATGCATGCAAATAAAAATATAGAAAAATTATTTGACCTTTGCTTGATTTTATTTGACAAAATCTTAACTTTTCTCTCCCACTTTTGTTATCAGCAAAAGAATAATAGTGTTAGAGAAAATAGAGATAAATTGATCGATATTAATTCAACATTAAAACTCAATTGAATATAAATATTAAATTTCAATAAAAAAATCAAACAAAAATCATAAATATTTTGTTAGGCGCATATTCCACTTTTAGAATGATGGGAATGATGTCATCATATAAAACCATACAGTTGTGTCTATTTGTGGTATATTTATATCAGGAATTTGAATATCTACTAACCATGCATAACCGTTAGGACTTTTAAATGAGATTAGTAGTATTCCAATTTTATTTAAAAAAATGAATTCAAGTATCTTCTAACCACGCATAACCATGAGCACTTTTAAATGGGAATAGAATCAACTTGTTTATTATCAACTTTTGATATGTGTTCCATACATGCATAACCGTGAGGACTTTTAAATGAGCATGGAAGCACATAACAAATTCTAAGTAATTCACTCATGCATAACCGTGAGGACTTTTAAATGAGTGTGAATACTTTGGTATTTATTTATTATTAATTTTTACTATATAATTTTTTTTTAAAAAATGTAAAATGAAAAACGAATGATTCCTGTTTAAAGTCCTCATATCGACAAACTATATAGAATTTTGATGAGTGATGGCTGTTAGAAATATGATAGAAATAGAGATGGTCATGGAATTTTTACCAACAAAAGTTTTATAACTCTTGTTTAAATTTCTAAAGAAATTTACTAATTATACCGTCTCGAGTCATAATATATGATAAATATCAACACTCGTCACTTTTTCAATCACTATTTGTCTTTTCGATAATTATTAGGGAGTCAGATTAGTCAAAATAATCATTTAAAATCAAATTCAAAAATAAGTATGAAATCAATTTTTTAAAATGACTAATCTGAAAATATGGTCAAAAATGATTTTCTCGAGGGGGTTATATGAGGAAAATTTCTGCTATTTGAAAATTATTTGAAATGAAAAATATGCAGATATTTTCTTTGAAAAACGATGCAGTTACTAAATATCTCAAAAATCACGTTCAACTAGTAATTTTTCTATCGACTAGATTACCAGTGTAATCTGCATCTGAATTTCTTTTTCACTCAAAATTATCATTAATTGAATTCGACTGACCAAACCATGAAATATGGACCAAAAAATTTTAAACTCAATTTTAACAGCAATTTAAATGACATTCTCTTGAATTTGAAATGAAGCCATGTAAATAATCAAAAGCCATGAATTTAGAGTTAGCCATATTATAACCAAATGTATTATCATCCAATAAAACACTATTTTTAATCCAAACTGATATATATGAAGTAATTCAAAGAATCTAGAGAATTTTCTAGTGTTTTTGACATAAGAATATAATTGGCCAACAATTTTGCATAAGTCAAAATCAAAATCATCATCTTTTCATCATCTCAATATTGGTTGATTTTAATTCAGAATATGGTGCAGATTATCACATTTAATATATCGTTCAAATAAATATACCATTACCTGTTTTACCTTTACGATATTTTTTGTTGTTGCCCATTGTGATTCTGTCACCTTTGTACTAGGCTAAGGAACTTTGCTTTGTCGCTCGGTGTGCTCTTGAAACAGCCAGAATCCTAGTAGCACTATTGTTGTTCCTTAGCCTGCCACCACAGCTACATGGGAAAAGATTTATGTGACCTATTTGTTTTTACAGGTCCATGGTTGTTAATGGCAGAATATTTAGAAAAGTAATTTTGTGGAGACCCAAAACTATTTATAATTGTTCCCTTCGGCACCCAAATTTGTTTAACTTTGAGAGATTTTATATTTGTGCCTTTTGGAACCCAAATCGGTATAGTTTTCACATGTTTGGGTGTATACCAACAATTATTGTGATTGTGTCCATATTTTCTACAAATTGTGGACATTGAATTTTCTTGATTAATCTTGTTTTCAACAATTTTAGATTGATTATATCCAAGTCCTTTTCTAACCGTATTAACAGTTTGCTTTCCTAATAGCATATTCAACGATTTTTCACTTTTTGAAAATTTATCTAAAGTCGTTGACAATTGTTGGACTTGTGTTTTGAGAGATTCATTTTCGTTCAATAATTGTGTGCCCTTTTTAATAGAATTTTCTCTCCTAGTATTTTCATTTTCTTTCAAAATCAGAATTTCATTTTCAAGTGATTTTATATTCATTTTTTATTTTTTAATTTCTTATTCATATGTTGGACACTTATCACACTTAGGGATCCTACTTTGATAGGTTTCAACTAATTGGTCAAGTTGTTCATTTAATTCTATCAAAGTGTCTTTTTGTGATTCAAGTTTGGCATATTTTTTCCTAAATCGGTCAAAACAGCCATTTACTTCGTGGAAATAAATAAGTAATTCAGAGTGAGTAAGTTTTGATACCTCGCTTGGCTCGTCATCGTCGCTATCAGTTATATTCCCTTGAAGGCACATATCTGCTTTTTTACTCTCACTGCTAGAACTTTGATTATCTTCATCACTTGTATTCCAAGTGGCTGCAAAACTTTTCCTTTTTGATTTCATTTCATGGTCGTGTTGAAGTCGAGGACAATTGGGCTTGATGTGTCCGGGTTGGTTGCACTTATGACAGATGATCCCGTGTTCTTCTGAGTTGTCTAGTGCTTTGATTATTCTGCTTTTCAATTTTTGATTTCGAGCTGAATTTCCATATTTGTAATTCCGCTTTTTGAATTTCTTCATTAGTAGTGCCAGCTTTGCTGCTCCATAATCATCATCGTTATCATCATCACATTTGGTTGTTCCTTTGAGAGTTATTGATTTCTTTCGAGTATCTCCTCCTTCACGCTCTTCCTTGAATTTCATTTCTAGCTCATAAGTGGTGATATTTTCGATGAGTTCTTCAACTTTCATTTGTTTTAAGTCTTTTGATTCTTGAATGGCAGTCATTTTTGCTTCAAATTTTCGTGGAAGGACTTTGAGGATTTTTCGGACTATCTCCAACTCTGTGTACGAATTTCCAAGAGCTTTTGATTTATATACGATATTGGAAAGTCGTCCATGCATCTCTTTGACATTTTCTTCCTTCGCCATTGTGAAGTTCTCGTATTCGCTGCTTAGCATGGCAAGGCGAGATTCTTTGACTTGAGATGTTCCTTCACGAGTCACTTCTAGTGTGTGCCATATTTCCTGCGCAGTTAGACAATGTGAGACACGATTAAATTCATATTGATCCAAGGAACAGACAATAGAATTCATAGCTTTAGCATTAGTATTTTGTAATTTATTTTCTAGTTCTGTCTATTGTTCCTTTGGTTTATCTATTTCCTGATTATCTACAGTTATAGTCGGTGCTCTATATCATGTCTCAACAATATTCCAAGCGTCAATGGTTTTTAGAAAAATTTCCATCCTATTTTTTCAGTAATCATATTCACCATTGAACATTGGTGGTCTAACTATGGATTGACCCTCAGCAAAAGCAGTATTAAAAGAAGCCATTTTAAAAATTCAACTTTTTAAAACAAAAATTGGTTTTTGAAAAATCAAAATTTTAAAACAAAAACGGCTTTTATTCCTAGCTCTGATACCACTTGTAGGATCGATTTCACCCTAGAGGGGGGGTGAATAGGGTGATGGTATTAATTATAAAAATTTAACTGCGGAAGCTTATAAAATTATTTCAACACAGATATATCAAAATTATAGCAGCATAGATAATATCAGAATAATAAATGCGGAAATAGAACGACATAGAATTTACCCAGCTTCGGCAAAACCCTGACTACGTGTTGCCCCCAAGGTTTCTCCTAGAAATTAGATAGTCAGATGCTTACACACGTAAACTCGCGACACCCGCTATCGACTAAACCTAACTCTACGCTCAAAACCCTGCCACAACTCAGCCACTGAGTTGCGAATTCTCAAACTACGCCACGTAGTTTGTCCCCTAGTCACACAACTAGAAATTTAAACGGTTTAAAAAAGGAAAATACAATTGAAAACAATTTAAAATTAAAATAACCCTAATTTTAAACACAAAGCCCTTTTTTTTTCTTTAACAAGGCCGGCCCCTTTTCTTTCTTTCTCTCTTATACTTCCGGCCTGTTTTCTTTTTATTTAGAATGGCGGTCGTTCCTCTTTGAAACTAAATTAGGGCTTCGTTTTCTCTGCTCTGGAAATTAGGGCTTTTCAAAGTACCGACTTTAAATTGATCGAATCAGTAATTATTCGCGTGTAGCCTTGATCGATCGTTTTCCTTGTTGCTCACTTTGGTTGCTTCGTTGATCGAGTTCTTTCCTTGCTTCGGTATGTAATTTATGCTTTTGTGCTTTAGTGTTTTCGTACTTGGACTTGATGATTATTGTCGATGATGATTATTGCAATTTATAGGAGTCGAACTCCTAAATTTTCGTTCGTTTGATTTTTTTCAATACTATGCTTTCGGCCGATCGATATTGTTTTGATGCTGATGATTTCTTTGACTTATTCAAATTCGTATAAATTCGTGTTACTTGGTTGACACGGTTTTGAATTGATATCGTGGTCATCACGGTGTTGATTTTTGCTTTGACTTCGCCCATTTTGATTTTGTGAATTTCTGATGGCTCTGTTTGTAACTTGATTTCGTGACCACCACTGTGTTGAATTCTTTTGACGATATTGATTTTGTTGACTTTGGTTATACCATTCATATTCTTACTGTTAGCTCTGTTCATTATTGTAGTAGATGTGTGCTTGTGCGTATGTTGTTGAGCCATGTTGTACGGTCAGTGGTGCACTTAGTTGCTCTAACCTGATGGTTGATGCATTTGACTTTGTAACTGGCTTGAGACTTCACGTGCTTGGTTTGGTGAATTCACTTGATACGGTCACATGCTACTTGGTCACTGTTGCATGAACTGGTCTTCACTGTGGCCTTCGACTTTACATTTCCTGAACGTGAATTTGTAGTCTTTATTTGTGTCTGCATTGATCTTTTCCACTGTGTATTTGCTGACTTGAGTCTTGTTGCGTTGGCTAGTTTGGTTCACCTTTTTGTTATTTTAATTTGAGACTGTGTTGTTGTTTGCCGAGGTTGTTGTGCACTGACTTTGAGCTTCTGGCCTTGATGTCATGGTGTACATGTAAGTTGCTGTCATGTTCGCTATGTCACTTACTTGGTGCATTTGTGCATTCATGTGTATTGGGTATTGTTTTTAGTTTTCCTTGATCATATTGACTAAGTCGTACTGTCCACCTGCCCTTTTCATATTGCTGGTTCATTGTAGTAGTTGTTAGAATTGGCTTGTGGTCTTGGTTTGGTGCAGTTGCTATGCCTTTGTGCATTTCACTGTGTTCATGCACTTGAACTACTCTCTGGCCTGGCTCGTGCACATATGATTCTTTGAGCTGGCTTTATTGTCATTTGTTTCTATGACTTGAATGCGGCACTGTTGTATTATGATTTGTACATTGAGTTGAATCCAGCTTAAACGCTCGGGTTTATTTATATTACACCTGAGTTGGACCCGTCCTTTTATTTTGGGTTTGGCCTTGTGCTCACCTATCCCTGTAACATTATCAAGTGTATATCGGTGTGCACGGCCTTGTGGCATGTACAGTGATACACTGTGCATGTCACATTATTCGTGTGTGATGGACTCAAATTAAATGATGACGAACAACCCAAATAACTGAGGAAAAAAATATTTTCAAAATCCATATTTTATTTTACATTGCAAAAATATTTCTTTTTCAATTTTACTGCGTTAGTGAATATTTTTACAGATTGCTCAGATGCTGGATTCTATCTGGAATGAAGTTGAAGATAAATACGAGTGTGAGTGATATGTAGTGAGGTCAACTGTAAATGTAAAATTGCGATGTAAATGGATTTGTATCAAAGTTGTATAGTGTACAGTGAGAGCTTGAATTTGTACTTTCAAAATTGTAATAAATATTTGTTTGAATAAAAATTCTATTTGAATACAAATTCTGTGTTAATTATTTTTATTTAGAAAATATTTATTTAGTCTATGAAAAATAAAATAGTACATTAACAAATACATTTAAACGAATATATATATGTTTATTATCATCAAACAAAAATCATATAAGCGCATATTCAACAATTATTTATTTATTTATTTGATGCATTAGGCACTAGGTGGTATTAGCAATTAATTGGGTGCGCATATAAAAGTTATATATGTACATATAGATAAAAGTTATATTGACTATTTATATTTATATATTTAATGATTTAGATTTAATGTTTTTAAAACAATGCATATATTAATTCATATACCAATATTTTATATGTGTGTGTGTGTGTTCGCGCGCGCGTGTGTATGTATGTATATTAAAACTGAAATTGGTTTTGGTTCTTAAATATAAAAAATTTCTATTATAGAAAAATAGAATTAAATGTATAAAATGTATTTTTAACATTTGTGTTATTGTAATAAATGTGTATTTATTATGAAATTCTAAACAAATAAAAAATAAAAATTATTTCAGCAATAAAACTACTTTATAAAATGTACACATGTATTTTAAATAACTAAAGGATATTTTATTTAGTATTTTATAGATCTAAATTTGAAATTCAAATTATTTTGCTAAGTCAAATTGGATATATTAGACATTAAATTTCAATTTAGTTTTTTGCTTATTCAAAATATATAAAGATATATAAAAATAAGGATTATTTTATTTAATAAAAATAAAATTTGAAATTTATTTTTGTATATATATATGTGTGTGTGTGTTTCTATATATATATATATATATATATATATATATATATATATATGCATGTGTGTATATATATATATATGCACATATGTATATATGTATGTATATTTCAAATAATACTTTGAGACATCAACGCGCATATGAGTGGAGAGTGTATACGTTATAGATGCAAATACCAACATCTATATGTGTATACATCAACTATGTATAAATTATTATGTTGCGCATGCATGTTATACACATATGAGTATATAGTGATATACTCATAAATATTACGCAAATCAACTTTAATTAAATCACTAATGTATTATCTCGGTATTTCGAACCGTTCACAAACACACATGTCAAACTTGAATTGATCAAAATATCATATTGTTAATTTATATTTGGCAAAACTCAGCATATACAATAAACAAATCAATCACAAAATTACAAACACAGATATTACAACAATAAGCAGCGGAATAGATAAATAGTAGTTCATGAAGTTACAATATAAAAACAACAAAGTTTGAAATAAAATACAACAGAATATCTCTAATACAATATAGTCTCAAATACAAATAGATGAGAAGTCTGAACAAGGCAACTGGCTGGCTGAAAGCTGGATAGATATAGATAGATCTCTAAGTGAATCTCCAACTCCAAATGTGAGTCTCAAATGCTATGATACTTAGTCTGACCCAAGCGTAAAGCAAAACACAAAACACTCGACTCAGGATTAACATTCTTATATTAATCAATTCAACTCAAGTGAAATGCCAATTGAAATACAAGTAACTTAAAGGATGTTTGGGATTTCCATCCTCTAAGGATTCGTGGAACTATCTGCTATGTAGTAATATACGCTATTATAATAATGTCTACAGTAAAGTAAAGTATTAAAATAGCGTTAAGGCGTTACCCATATCACCCTTAACACATTTTTATATATTCCCATAGTCTATACATTATCGTAATTCCTCTGTAAACTAAAGGGCCATCAAAGTGCACTCCATAGGTTAAACTCGTAGAAGGCGTGATAAGGCATGCGACAAGGCACTCGAGGCAATGCCAGGATAGATATACCATTTGCGGATCTGGACTGGTGGTAACGTATAGCAGCTACTACCGCCCACCTCGTGACACACTCCCAAATCAAAGGTGCGCCTAATCAAATCCCAAAAGCAATAGAAGGTTATACAGTATAAATCAATATCAACTACGTAAGCTATTGTATACTATGTAGGCTATTGTACTATAACTCAACAGATCGCCATCTTGTAAAACGTATATATATTATACATAAAATCAATAATTTCTTTAAAACACTTATAAAATCCAGTCTTTATATATGTGACATCTAAAATCAATACTAAATTCCAGCATCTCTGATCAATAAAAACAAATTTATATATTATAAAGATCAAAATATTTTTAAACATATAATAGAATATTCCTATATATATATATATATATATATATGTTTATACAACTAACCCAAATTGGCATATAATATAGTATGTATCATACTGTATTTATTTTCTTTCTTCAAGAATCTATATTTAGAAATATTAACATAAACTATATATTGAAACTATTACAAAAAGCATTTTAAAGATCTAAACCAAATATATACCTTTCTATACTCATGCAGACAGAAGGTATAAGCTTAATATAAAATTTACATACAATATATATATGTATACATATACTAACAGATAATATATATATATATATATATATATAGCATATATGTATATACAAACCGTATATAATAGCAACACTTACATAACTTATAATATATAAACTAACATAAAATATCATATTTAAAGCAATATATTTTATTTAAGCATACCCATGTATAAACAAAAGCAGGTTTCATAAATTAAACGAATGCATGATATAAGAAAAAATATAAATATATATGATCAATTATATAATACCAATATAAACTTGCGTACATATCTGTACACTAATGTGCCTATAAACCAAAATTGAAAAGATATGTATAAGTTTAATATATAAATGTACACAATATATAACCAGAGAAGAAATCAAGAAAGAGAAAAATAAAGCTCACCATGACAAGGTAGGCAAGGCGGTGGCTAAGGAGGTGAGTAGTCAATGGAGAAGAGGAAGGAGTGCTGCCTTGAGGTACAAAGGAGGTGATGATGGCTACAAGCCAGAGCTGTGGAGGAAGATGGTCAGGTGGGAGAGGTCGCAAACTCGGTGGGGTGATGGATGGTCGAGTTCGGCTGGGTCTAGGATTGGCGCACGTGACAGAGGAAGCGGTTCGTGGAAGGTCTCGGAGGGGAGGCAATCTATGGTGGGTGGCCGAGCATGTAGGTGCACGAGCTTGTTTTGTTCAGGGATAGAGGGGCGAGTAATCGAGTGCTTGGTAGGGTGTGGGCATGGTCGATGTTGTCAATGATGGAGGGGAGGTTTTGGGCTGTTGGAGTTTCATAGGGTGGTGATGAAACAAGCAGGTTAGAGGAAAAAAATGAAATGGGAAAGATGGGTTACAGCAAATAAAATGAGCAGGTTATATAGAATTTATATATTCAACTATTATTTTAATAAAACCACGAACTAAATGGAGCAGAAAGAACACCAGTGATAAAATGAAGTTATGGGGAATAGTGACAGTCGAAAATGAATTCAGTAAATTATAATAAAAGCTAAAGACCGTTGGGTTAATACTATGGAAATTAGAATAGACATAAGAACCCAAATTAAATATACTATGGAGATCAGCACAACGAGATGATCAAAATGGTATACAGATATAAGTGATACGACCGAACTATCAAAAGTCGATATTTGGTACCGAAAATGCTGCTAAAACATAGGAATTAAGATAAACGGAGCAATAGCAATTCAAATTTTACAAAATGAAATATGTCGTCTCACTTTGAAGATGATTTACAAATTTATTATATAAAAATATTCATGTTTGAGAAATATATTTATTATCATCAAATATTAATTGATTTAAATTTAAATAGAATTACACCATAAAATAAACTTCCATATCATTTGATGAAAATTTTCCATTTTCTATGTTTATATAGACATATTCCAAATATTAAATTTTCGTTTCCAATTTCAATTATTTAACATTCCACAAAATTCAGTTAATTATGTTGTTAGAATCATTAAAATCTATGGGTCAATATAATTAATTAATTTAATACATAAATTAAATAAACTGGACTTTATTTAAATTAATTAGATTGGACCTAATGCAATCCATTAGACTTCATAGGCCCACTGCGATCTAAATAAAATATTTTTTGAAATCTACCCATTTCACCTACTAAAAACGAGCTCAATTCCCATATATGTGACATCACCCTATATATACAATCTTTTACCCATTGTTCTCTATCATTGTACATTGTTTCACTCACTTCTAAATTTAGCCAGACCCATGGTGTTTTATTTTTATAACAATCTTGGGTCAGACTCCAGTTGCTTGTAGAAAACTTATGTTATACATTTTGGTGGTTCTTTATGGGTACGTTTTGATGAAGACGCAAGAGGCATTCACTAGCTATATCCTGGTACTGTGCTCGACGTTTTCTTTTGTAATGGATGTGATATATGACTTTTGTTGTATGTATATGATGTATATTTATATGTAGTGTAGTGTTATGTCACATTTTGAGTAGTCGTGTATGTAGACATTAGATGTACCATTTTGTAATGTACCGATTATTTTGACAGTTGTTATGTATTATATTTTGTCCGCTTCCGTTATATGTGTATGGGGTATATTTATTTATGTTAATAATTCTATACTGTTATATTTTTGGAAACCCTTTATACAATTTCTTTGTATTTGTTAACTCGCACCTCCGCACATACTAATCCAAAGCCCTAAATGGACGTTCAAACTCACATAGTTCCAAGATGTATGAGTTGCTGGATTTTTGTGGTTTGACATGATATAGAGAAAATTATAAATTCAGAACATTTTACACTTTCAAAGCTCACAACAAAAGGAAATAAAATATAAGTACTAAAAATAACAAAATCAGATAACAATCTTAATATAAACATGGTCCGTACAATAATATGTCCAAATGACAACACATATAAAGTAGACTAATAGATATAATAAAATATACATAAAGTAACTATAAATAAAATAAATCTCTACTGCGCCAAGTCACCTCCTCTGCATACCTTGTCTTTCCCATTTCATCTACTATTCTGACCTCCTGAAATAGAGATAAAAAGGGGGAAATTAAAGGGGTCAAACATGGTCTCATGGGTGAATTATATCACTAATGGTATGGTGTTGATAATTAATTAAAGTTTAGTTAAAACCTACATAAGGGTGTTATTTAGTGTGCAGTTCTTGTATATGTAAGGGATTAATTACTTCACGATATAAGTTTACTATCCTACATGTTACTAAGTTTATTCGTGATATATGGAAGTTTCCACTCATAGGTGGAACAAATTAAAACTGAATAATCTTAAAAAATATCTCCAGTGTATAGTCTCAACAATATACCACCTATCTATACATTCAGTTAACACCCACAATGGTAATGCTTTACTATATATTAAGTTAGAATTCTCAATGGTGATCTTTAGAGTTGCACCTAACCGAGTATACCTCATAATGATAAACTTAGAATTCGTGTTGACAATCCTAATAAAAAATTTGGGTTAACAGTCCTGACAATAACTTATCACTAAAGCAGTGAGTTACCTCCTTGTTAGTGCTCGTGTTCTATGCTTTATATCATTACACATATAGCAACAAGGAGAGAATTATTCGATCCAACTCCTCTGTAGAATTAACAAGTCCTACTATAATGGATTCTTTGCCTGCTCTTTTTAACTTTCACCAATGGGTGATTGGAACTTGGCTACGAATGATAAGAGTTTTTAATTGCGATGCAACCGCTTGTCGCATTGAGTGTCATGCTTAGCACTTCATGAAGTGAGAGCCTAGGACATCACCATATGTGACACTTTTCCCTCTTGTTGCACGACTCCATTCAGCTACGTAAACTCCTAAAAGACAAGGATGTGGGAACAAGTTTCTTCGATCCACCCAAATTAGCCTGTACTAGGTCCAGGTTCAACCTAGGCTTGCTATAGTAATTCATCATTAGAATTTTAATTCAGACGTCTGATTTCTTGCAAAAGTTGTTTTAGACATTCAAACGTATGGTTCCTATTATACCCAAACATATCGGCCATCCTAGGTTAATAGTGGAAAATATTGCAAAAGAAGAAGCTATCGTGGGTTGGTTTACTAGTGCTATCATGTGTTGATAGTGAAATTCTTTGTGGGTTGATCTATAAGAGTCATCATGGGATGATAGTGAAAGTCTTTATGGGATGATTTACAAGATTCATCATGTGATGATAATGGAAGTATTCATGGAATAGTCTGTAAGAGTCATCATGTAATCTCGGTAAGAGCCTTCATGGGATGATTTACTAGAACCTTCGCTATCATTTAATGACTTCGAATATAAAATATAGTAGCCATCATGATATAACTCTTAGAGCTATCGTGACATAAAGTAGCGAAGTCATTGTGAAGAACTTCTTTAAGCTATTGTGGAGTAAGGAATCATTGTCATCGTGTGATGAATCTTGAAGTAAAGCCATCAAATGATAAAGAATCAAGCTATTGTGTGAAGATATAGCCAAGCCATCATGTGATGATATGGAGCTGTCGTGAGATTATAAATCAAGCCATTAATCTAGCAAAAAAGTGCCAAATGTCGCTTTAAACATGTGCCATATCAGCAGATCATGACTATCTACTTTTAACAAGGTGCAAAGTGTCATGAATCCAATGGCTTGAATTCTCTATAAATAGATTTGCACCCCCACCAAAAAATAGGCCGATCTTTATAAACAGATTGCATAATGACCATGAACTCTCGCTTGATCTGTCTTGATTTAACTACTTAAGTTGCACAAAGCCTAACTTTTACCATAATTGTTCCTAATTTAGATGTCTAAATAAGTTTAGACATCTAAATCAAGTCAGATTTAAACTGTTTCTTTTCTGTTTCTTAATTTTTGAAATTCAAAAGTTTGATGCAAAATTCAAGCGTCTAAGTTCATGCTTTCGGTCTGCTATCTTCTTTTTTTGTTTGTCTTCTTCGTGGATTCAAGCATAGATGTAAGATTCGTATTTTTAACGTGTTTTTTGAAATAATTTCTATTTAGTTTATACACGGCTTTATGTAGTTTATCTTATCAATTGCATATAATATTTCAATTATTTATCCATATATATTTCAATCGACTATCTACGTGTATTCAAAGTTATGGAATTCAATAAAGGTAAATTTGAAAGAATATATCCATTTACATTTTATTTATCAAAATCGAGCCAAACATGTTATACAAAATTAAACCTATATAATTAGGGGAATATTCAGTCCATTTTACCCTTCTCTCCTAAATTACAATGATTATTTTATCAATTCATTACCTAGGGTTTTCCAGTTCTTTCAATCAATAAGTATTTTTTTTAATTAAAGCATAGGTTCAAGATTAAAAATCATATTTTAGTGTTAAGAAGGTGTAAATGAAAACTAACTACTTATCTACATCATAGGCTTTATGTAAATAAAGTCACTCACCTTGATAGGTTGTTCGAGGTAATCCTTTTTCCAAACCTGATTTGAATTGATGTCTCCCTTCCTCAATTCCTCGAATTTTTATGCTTTTCCTTCTCTTCCTCTTTCAATTTGATTCTCTCTCCCACTCTCTCTTTTAATTTGATCTATCTTCTTTTATTTTTGATTTATAAATTTAGAGAAGTAAATAGAAAATGATGTTTGGATTAAGAAATTATAAGGAAAAAGAAGAAGAAAAGTACACAAAGAATTAGACTAGCTACAATTAGGGCTTAGAATGATGAGGTGTGAGGGCTATGGCTTTATTTATAGTAAAAACTAGGATTATTAGGTTAAATTCCAGTGTAACAACCCGCATATTTTACGATTGTATATTTAAATATTTTATTTAAATATAGCATCGTTAGTTGGATTTAAGTCCGAAATGCTACTTTTTGCAAATAGTCGAATTGGGACTCAAGACCCCCTTCCATTGAGTTAAAAATGGCATTTGCGACCTCTTTTAGTATTAACATTGATATGTTTGGAGTTGAGTAGAATTTTGATGTTTTCATTTAGGGCTTTGGGTTTGGGGATCAGCCCACTAACCTAACAGATAACCCAACTCCACTCCACTCCTCTTCATTCCTTTATAATATTTCCTAACACTCAAGCTTTTGTAAAAATGGGGGAAGAGAAAAGAAATTAGAAATTCCTAAACCCTACTTCTCTTAGGAATTATCAACTTCAAGCTAGAAATCAAGGAGAAGCTTAGGTAAGCATTCTCTTCATCTTCTCCATCTCAATTCCTCTTCAATTTCAGAAATTTCCTAAACCCTAACTTAGGAAATGTCTTTCTTATGAGCTTAGATTGAAGCTTCTTGGGTTAAAATTGAAGAGTGCTTGTTCTTGTCTTTCCTTAAAGCTTCTCACTTGTGTTTTTGAGAAAAAGGTGAGTTTTTGAACTCACATCTATGTCCATACCTTTGATAGTTGTTAGGCAGTAATTCCTAACATCTATTCCTTGACCATTTTCTTTGGCTTCAATTCGTATTATGAATATTCCAATTTTTGGTGTTTTGAAGTCAAATCTTTAAAAATCCTAGCTTTGATGTTTGAACATGTTTTTGGTGGTTTATCGAAGAGCCTATAGGGCTGGGTTGCCGATTAGCTATACCCCTATCGCCAATTGCTCGTCCGATCGCAATTCATTTGGATGTTTGCCCTTGGTACGGCTAGGTTAAAAATACTGGAAATTCCAGTTTAGTCAACAGAACCAGAAAGTCTGTCGACTGAACTAGAATCCAGAAAATTTCCTGGGCCAGTATCAGTCGACTGACCACTCTGGGTCAGTCGACTGAGCCTGGAAACCGAAAGTTTCCAGGCATGTTTCTGTCGACAGACCACCCTGTTTCAGTCAACAGAACTTGGAAATAGAAAATTTCCAGGAATTATGTCAGTCGACTGACCACCCTGGTCCAGTAGACTGAATCTGCTGTCTCAGCCAATTTTGCCTTTTTGTGTGGATTTCTAATTTTTAATCGATTCTAATGGATCTGATTTGTTGTTATCACCTTTGTTGTCTTTGATAACTTCTTTTTCGGATTTCGGGAATATCCATTTTGATGGATTTTGTATCAATTTCTTTGGATTTAATTCACGTCTCCGAATGTGAATTTCTGGTGATTGATTACTTCTACAATCATTTTTATCGTTTGTCACTTTAAAATGCAAAGGTTTCTATACTAGTAGTAAATATCAAAACTCTTTCATCAAAACGATTTCAACACTATTTTAATACAAAGCTCGTTTATTAAAACCATTTTCCAACCTATTAGTATATACAAACTTTACCTCGTTCATATGAGAAAATCTAATTAAACAACTTAGCAAAACAAGTGGTATGAAACGCTTACATTTACTTCGTCGGTTAATTTTTTTGACTTCTTCGACTGAAACTCTTGTGACAATTTTCGAGTGAAGATCTACAATTTGTTTGTAAATATTTAGTTAAGCCAGTGGTTATGGGACATGAAGCTGAACTCATTTATTTAGCTTAGTGTAATTCACACTTTTTATTGATAAATGATGATCATTTTGTGATTTAGACTAGCAACAGGCTATGTCTCTTTGTCCACGTGGGGGACTGTACCTCGTTTTATTGAGTTTCATCTCATTTCTTTTATAGGCTAACGACCTATGGGTTTTTTAGAGTTTCGACTCATTTTTTTGGGCTAGCAAACCATGTTCTTTTATGGAGTTTAGTTCATCGGACGTATCGTTGTAGTACGTCGTTGTAATGGCTTATCAGGTTCATCAGGCTTACCATTGCACTACGTCGTTGTTCTGAATTATTTGAGTTTCAGGTTCCTCGGGCATACTATTGGTGTACTACGTCGTTGCACCAGCTCTATGATTAGCGACCATGGGTTAGCGACCCATTTGTGATGCACTTGTTGGTGAGTTTTCATGCTCCCGTTTGTGATAGGCCTCCCCCTTTGTGGTTTCTGGATTTCTAATTGATGATTTCTAGAATTTATGTTTCACCAATTTTGCGATTGGCAGTGATATATGTGTCAATATTTTGAGTTTGGTGAATAAAATAAAGAATATGACATTCTTTTTGTTCTCTAAGATTCTTGAGATATTGTATGATTTTTGTTGTTGTTAAGTGTATACTTTTCATAGTATGGCATTATTGTTGTCATACGTTTTTGTTATATCTCTTATCCTATCTCATTTTTATCTGATATTTACAGCTAGACTGATCCGTTTATTATTTTCTTATTAAATAATACTCGGGTCAGACCGAGATGTTACATGTGCTTCTGCCTGACTTCTTATCTGGAACCATCATCTGACTTTTGTCTAACTACTTTATATTTGGTAGTTTTTGTTGTTATACATTCGAGATAGAGACTCCTTGATGTATACATATTCTTTTGTCTAGCGCTTGTTTCTATTCTTTTGTGATGTAATGGATCCTGTATGACCACTACTTTGATGTACACTACTATGTGATATATTCATATCTGTTTCCGCCTTAGTGATATGAATATCTATGACTGATTTGTGCTATGCTTATTTCTATTTTTGTTTCCGAAGACCACATAGCCACTATGTAGTTGCTTTGAGTTTGTATTTGATATGTCGGATTTCCTCTTGAAATGAAATGTATATTATACTATCTGACATATCTGGACTCGCACAAAGCAATTACACCGATGGTCACTCCTCAACAGCCTTATTATTCGTGCTAGTTGACGGCATTACCTCTAGTGTCCTTGGCTAGTGTGAGTATAGAGGTGGGGCGTCACAGCTTGGTATCAGAGCCATACTTCGGAACAATGTAAAATAATCTAGCAAGGATAATTGTCTTGAGTCTTTCTTAGGAGTCGTGCCTTAGGATTTATCCGGGCCTTAGGACATGTTCTATCCTATTTTCTTTTATGATGTCTTGTTTTATCAATCATGATTGCTTGATATTCATTTTTTGAATAACCCTTTTCTTCTTCTTTCTTTCTTTCTTAAAGAAGAGAAATGGTTAGACCAGGTCATCCCAGCTCCGATCAATCCAGTGCTACTCCTTATGACGGAGTATTTATGTCTGCCCAACAGCTTCTAGATCTTGTAAAGAATGCTCAAGTTGTCGAACCTATTCCAGAGCCTATTCACCCTAAATCTGGGTTTGCACGCTTATGCAAGGATTATACCAATTTAGGTGGAAAGCCATTCAAGGGTTCCGAAAGCGTTATAGAAGCCCAAGCTTGGCTTAGAACATGTGATAGCATCTTTTCTCGCATGAATCTTATTGATTTGCATCGTGTCCAAGTGGTTTCTAGTATGCTTCAAGAAAGAGCATTAGATTGGCATGAGCTTCTGATTTCTAAAATTATTGAAGCGAATCTTACTTGGGAGCAATTCCAGGAAATATTTGAATTGAAGTTTGTGCCGGAAGCTGAAAATGTAACTTTAGCTCAACACTTTATTGACCTTGTTCAAGGTGAATCTTCTATGACAGATTACGTCACATCTTTTGAATCCCTCTCTAAATATAAGGTCGAGTACATTAATACCCCATTGAAGAAAAATCAGAGGTTTGTCTACGGCTTGAATAAGAATCTCAAAAAGACATTACTTCTATCAGAAGTTTCTTTCGATCAGCTTGTTGATATCGCTCTTCGACTTGAAGGGGCCGATAAAGAAAGTGATGTTGAAGTTATGGGTGCCAAACCGAACTTCAACAACCACAAGAAGAGGCTTATTAAGTTCAAAGACTTCTACCTCTAGTCATGGGCAATGCTACAATTATGGTTCTAAGGACCATTTCGCTAATAGATGTCTGAAGCCTCTCTTTTGTCGTTATTGCAAAAGTTCGGGTCATCTTTTATCTTCATGTTCCAAACTTCAAAGCAAGAACGAGAGAAAGCTAAATGTTGTGCAAGCCCCTTGTAACACTTCTCGTGGTCAAGGTATTTTTCATTCTATCCTTAATGGCATTATTATGTTTCTGATCATCCCATTCGATTTCTTTTTGATACGGGTGCATCCCATTCTTTTATATTAAGAGAAATTGTTGATACTTTTTCTTAAATGTTATGGCTTTGATGACTTCTTTGAGAATTGTGAATCCAGTTGGTGGATCCGCAACACTCAGTTTGCTTTGTAAAGATGTCGAGATTATTTTATGGGATTATGCTTTCCAAGCCGATTTGCATGTTATGAATTACTTAGGCTTCGAAATGATTTTAGGGATGGATTGGCTTAACCGTTATGAAGCCCATATCCTATGTCCCGAGAGGACTATTCATCTTCGACATCCTCGATCTGTTAAGCAGATTTATATTGTTCTTAAAGATTCAGATTCCAGTTTGGTAGCGTCCTTGTATTCTTTAAATCCTCATGATGATGACGATGAGATGGATATTACTTCCCCTCATTAGTGTTGTTCGTGAATTTCCCGATATATTTGAGCCCATTTTAAGATTACAACCTAAGCGAGCAATTGAGTTCAGAGTTAATCTAATCCCTGGAGCTCTACCTATCACTCGTCCTCCTTATCGTACATCCAATAAGGAAAATAAGGAGATGCGTAAACAATTATATGAATTGGAGGCGAAGCAGTTTATTCGTTCTAGTTCCTCTCCTTAGGGAACTTTGGCAACTTTTGTGAAGAAATTCGATGGTACACTTAGGCTTTGCGTTAATTACCGCAAGCTTAATGATCTTACCATTAAAAATATATATCCTTTACCTCGGATTGATGATTTATTTGACCAACATAGTGGTGCTAGAGTCTTTTCACAATTAGACTTAGCAAACGGTTTTCATCAGCTTCGTATTGTAGAGGATAGCATTCCTTTGACATCTTTTCGTACTCGTTATGGATCTTATGAATGGCTTGTTATGCCATTTGGTTTAACGAATGCTTTAGCTTATTTCATTGACCTTGTGAATCGAGTTTTTCTCATCTTTATAGATGATATTCTTCTTTATTCTAAAACCGAGGAAGAGCATGAAAAGCATATTTGGATTATGTTGGAAACTCTTAGGAGCAATCAATTGAAAGCGGAATTTTCTAAGTGTCACTTTTGGTGATTTCGTGTGAAATTTGTCGGTCATATTATTTTTGAATCCTGAATTTTTGTGGATCCTTCAAAGATCGAAGCGATTCAAAATTGTAAGAGACCGAAGAGTGTGACGGAAATTCGTAGTTTCCTAGGATTGGCGGGCTATTACCGTCGTTTCATAAAAGACTTTTCTAAAATTTCCAAGCCTCTTACTAGTTTGACAAAAAAGGGTATGAACTATTTGATCAGACAAATGTGAAGCTTCTTTTCAAAGATTAAAATAACTCCTTTCCGATGCATCTATTCTTGTGATTTCCGAAGGAAACCAAAACTTTATTGTTTATACCGATGCTAGTCGTGTTGGATTGGGAGCCGTTCTCATGCAAAGAGAATGTGTTATTGCTTATGCTTCTAGGAAATTAAAGGCTGCCGAGACTAGATATACCATTCATGATTTAGAGCTCGCAGCTATTTTCTTGCCCTTAGAATTTGGCGTCATTATTTTTTTGGGAGAGAAATTTGTTCTCTACACCGATCATAAATCTTTGAAGTATTTATTTTCTCAAAAGGAACTTAATTTGCATCAACAACGTTGGCTAGAGTTCCTTGCATCTTATGACTTGATATTCTTTATACTCCCAGAAAGGGAAACCGTGTTGCCGATGCCCTTAGTCGTAAGCAACATGAGGTTGTTTCTATGATGATATCCGAATGGAATGATCTCGATATTTTTTCCACTCGTGAGATTCGAGATCGTGAATCTGATTCATATTCATCTCTTGTTTTATGTAGCCTTAAGGCTCATCCATCATTTTTAGACCGCATTCTTGAATCTCAAAAGCATAAAAACGAATTGGTTCTTCCTAGCCATAGTTGTCGGGATAGAAATAGTGATGGTTTGAAAGACTTTGAAATCGATGCCCATGGCGGCATTCGAAAATTTGGTAGACTTATTGTGCCAAATATTAGTGATCTTCGTAAAGACATTTTAGAAGATTCTCATCGTTCTGAATTTACCATTCATCCCGGTAGTCGTAAAATGTATGCGGATATGAAGGGACTTTATTATTGGGATGGAATGAAATCTAATATTGCTAACTTTATTAAGTGTTGCATGACTTGACAACTCATAAAGGCCGAGCGTCAAAGGCCCGGTGCGTTATTGCAACATTTGAACATTCCAATTTCGAAGTGGGATCAAATCTCCATGGACTTTATTGACGGACTTCCCCGTTCTCATTCGGGCCATGATAGTTTATGGGTGATTGTTGATAGACTTACAAAATCTGCCCATTTTATTCCCTTTTGGTCTAATTGGACCGTACCTCATTTGGCCAAACTCTATATTAAAGAAATTGTTAAAGTGCATGGAGTTCCTACTTCTATTGTTAGTGATCATGATACATTATTTACTAGTGGATTTTGGAAGATTCTTTAAAAATATTTGGGACGAAGCTTAATTTTAGCACCGCTTATCATTCTTAGTCCGATGGACAAACCGCGCATGTGAATCAAACTCTTGAAGATCTTCTTCGTGCATGTGTTCTTGATTTTGGTGGAAGTTGGGAAGATCATATTTATCTTGTTGAGTTTTCCTATAATAATAGCTTCCAATCTAGTATTGGTATGGCGCCTTTTGAGGCACTCTATGGAAGGCCATGCCGATCTCCTTCTTGTTAGCTTGAGGCCAGTGAGAAGCTGGTTTTAGGTCTCGATTTTATCCATGACTCCACAGAAAAGATTGACCTTATTCCCCATAGGATGAAAGAAGCTCAAAGTAAAAAAAATCCTATGTCTATAATCGAAGAAGGAAATTAGAATTTTATGGGAGATTTTGTGTTTATTCATATTTCACCTATGAAGGGTGTTGTGCATTTCAGTCGATCGGGAAAATTAGCGCCACGATATATTGGTCCATTTTCCATCACCGAATGTATTGGTTCCGTGGCTTATCGCCTTTTATTACCGGCTTAATTTTCTACTATTCATGACGTTTTCCTCATCTCTCAACTACGAAAATGCCTTAGGGATTCTGATTCTATTCTTGAGCCCGGCGTTATTGAAGAAATTGAAGTTTCTCCTAAATTGAGTTATGAGCAGCATCTTGTTCGTATCATTGTTACGGAGGTGAAATGCCTTTGAAATAAAGATATTCCGCTTGTGAAAGTTCAATGGTCCTCAAATCCTAGGTATTTCTCTTAGGAATCAAGAGAATTCATCGAGCGAACACTTTCGGACTTACTCTACCGTGCTCTTTGAGATGAACTTCTTATTTCAAATTTTATTTTGTGTTGATATGCTTTTATGGTTGTTACTTTTATTTTCTCCTTAAGTATTGCGAGGACGCAATTTCTTTAAGGAGGGGAGTCTGTAACAACCCGCATATTTTACGATTGTATATTTAGATATCTTAGCATCCTTAGTCGGATTTAAGTCCGAAATGCTACTTTTTGCAAACAGTCGAATTGGGACTCGAGACCCCTTCCACTGAGTTCAAAATGGCATTTGCGACCTTTTTGAGTATAAACATTGATATGTTTGGAGTTGAGTAGAATTTTGATATTTTAATTTAGGGCTTTGGGTTTGGGATTTAGCCCACTAACCTAACAAATAACCCAACTCCACTCCACTCCTGTTCATTTCTTCATAATATTTCCTAACACTCAAGCTTTAGTAAAAAAGGGGGAAGAGAAAAAAAATTAGGAATTACCAAGCCCTACTTCTCTTAGGAATTATCAACTTCAAGCTAGAAATCAAAGAGAAGCTTAGGTACGCACTCTCTTCATCTTCTCCATCTCAATTCCTCTTCAATTTCAGAAATTTCCTAATCAGTAACTTAGGAAATGTCTTTCTTATGAGCTTAGATTGAAGCTTCTTGGGCTAAAATTGAAAAGTGTTGTTCTTGTCATGCCATATAGCTTCTCACTTGTGTTTTTGAGAAAAGGGTGAGCTTTTGAACTCACATCTATGTCTATATCTTTAATAGTAGATAGGTAGTGATTCCTAACATCTATTCCTTGTCCATTTGCTTTGGATTGAATTCGTTTTATGAATATTCCACGTTTTGGTGTTCTGAAGTCAAATCTTTAAAAATCCTAGCTTTGATGTTTGAACATGTTTTTGGTGGTGTATCGAAGAGCCTATAGAGCTGGGTTGCCGAGTGGCATAAACCCCTAGCGTCCATCGCTCGTCCGATCGCAATTCGTTTGGATTTTTGCCCTTGGTAGGTCTAGGCTAAAAATACTGGAAATTCTAATTCAGTCGACTGAACCAGGAAGTCGGTCGACTAAACCAGGAAGTCAGTCGACTGAACAAGAACCTAGGAAATTTCCTAGGCCAGTATCAATTGACTGACCACTCTGAGTTTGTCGATTGAGCCTGAAAACCCATGAAAGTTCCTAAGCCAGTATCAATCGACTGACCACTCTGTGTCTGTCGACTGAGCCTGAAAACCGAAAGTTTCCAGGCATGTTTCAGTCGACTGACCACCCTGGTTCAGTCGACTGAACCTAGAAACAGAAAATTTCCAGGAATTGTGTCAGTCGACTGACCACCCTAGTCTAGTCGACTGAATCTGCTATCTCGGCCAATTTTGCCTTTTTGTGTGGATTTCCAATTTTTAATCGATTCTAGTGGATCCGATTTGTTGTTATCACCTTTGTTGACATAACTTCTTTTTGGGGATTTCAAGAATATCAATTTTGATGGATTTTGTATCGATTTCTTTGGATTTAGTTCACGTCTTTGAATGTGAATTTCTGGTGATTGATTACTTCTACAATCATTTCTATGGTTTGTCACTTTAAATTGCAAATTTTTCTATACTAGTAGTAAATATCAAAACTCTTTCATCAAAACAATTTCAACACTATTTTAATATAAAGCTCGTTTATTAAAACCATTTTCCAACTTATTGGTATATACAAACTTTACCTCGTTCGTATGAGAAAATCTAATTAAATGGCTTAGCAAAACAAGTGGTATGAAACGCTTATGTTTACTTCGTCGGTTAATTTTTTGACTTGTTCGACTGAAACTCTTGTGACAATTTTCGAGTGGAGATCTATAATTGGTTTGTAAATAATTAAGTTAAGCCAGTGGTTATGGGACATGAAGCTGAACTCATTTATTTACTAACTTAGTGTAATTCACACTTTTAATTGATCAATGATGATCATTTTGTGATTTAGACTAGTAATAGGCTATGTCTCTTTTCCACGTGGGGGACTGTACCTCGTTTTATTGTGTTTCGCCTCATTTCTTTTATAGACTAACGACTTATGTGTTCTTTGGAGTTTGGACTCATTTTTGTGGGCTAGCGACCCATGTTCTTTTATGGAGTTTGGTTCATCGGACGTACCGTTGTACTACATCATCGTACCTGCTTATCAGGTTCATCGGACCTACCGTTATACTACGTCATTGTTCCGAATTATTTGAGTTTCAGGTTCCTCGGGCGTACCATTATTGTACTACATCGTTGCACCAGCTCTATGGTTAGCAGCCATGGGTTAGCGACTCGTTTATGATGCAAGTGTTGGTGAGTTTTCATGCTCCCGTTTATGATATGCCTCCCCCTTTGTGATTTCTGGATTTCTAATCGATGATTTATAGAATTTGTGTTTCACCAATTTTGCGATTGGCAGTGATACATGTGTCAATATTTCTAGTTTGGTGAATAAAATAAAGAATATGAAATTCCTTTTTATCTCTGAGATTCTTGAGATATTGTATGATTTTTGTTGTTGTTAGATGTATACTTTCCACAGTATGGCATTATTGTTGTCATACGTTTTTGTTATATCTCTTATCCTATCTCATTTTTATCTGATATTTATAGCTACACTGATCCGTTTATTATTTTCTTATTAAATAATGCTCGGGTTAGACCGAGATGTTACAGGTGCTTCTGCCTGACTTCTTATCTGGGACCATCATCTGACTTTTGTCTAACTACTTTAGGGTAGTTTTTGTTCTTATACATTCGAGATAGAGACTCATTGATATATACATATTCTTTTGTCTAGCGCTTGTATCTATTCTTTTGTGATGTAGTGGATCTTGTATGACCACTACTTTGATATACACTACCATGTGATATTTCATATTTGTTTCCGCCTTAGTGATATGAGTATCTGTGACTGATTTGTGTTATGCTTATTTCTATATTTGTTTCCGAAGACCACATAGCCACTATGTAGTTTCTTTGAATTTGTATTTGATATGTCAAATTTCCTCTAGAAATTAAATATATGTTATATTATCTGACATATCGGTACTCGCACAAAGCAATTACACGGATGGTCGCTCCTCGACAGCCTTACTCTTCATGTTAGTTGACGGCATTACCTCGTAGTGTCCTTGGCTAGCATGAGTATAGAGGTTGAGCGTCACACCCAAAATTAACATTTACGGAATCACTGTGCCTAGTTTTTGCTAATTTTGACATGTTTATCAAATTTAATAGGTAATATATGTTTCCTCACTGTGAATGGCATTTCGGACGTAATGAAATAGGTTTCATAGCTTAATTCCAATATTTGTGAAAATATACTATTTTTTTCCTTTTATGTAAAATTACATTTTAACCCTTATTAGTGTTTTAATTCATTTATTAAAAAATTTGTAGGTTGTTACATTCTCCTCCAAGAAGGGTTTCATCCCTGAAATCTCCAAGGATGGAAAGTGCAACTTGCTTGTCAAAAAACCAATATCTACAACCATCTACTCAACCATCAACAGCTTACAAGCATTGTTCTTAGTTTCAAATTTCTAATGCAGCATGTACATATACGTATGGAATGCATATGAACATAGAGGTAATGTAAAATTAGCCGGTCTCCCAAACTAATCGACCTCTTGAAATGCAATTGCTTATGACATGTATCAAAAATGTTTTCAACGTCCTATATACTTGTAATTCTGATGTATGATCAACCATTCAATGCATTTGCAAAAAAATGCAAATACCATTATGCATAAAACTGATATAATAAAATAGACAAGGTTATATGTGTCATATGCCAACATGAACATATCAGCCCACACATGAAATACTAATAAAATACATCCATTAATAATCGTCATATAAAACATGTCCTAATGACATGTTCACATCCAAGCCTGGCATCCAAACTCCTACACATAGAATATATGAGCTAAATTGTGATGATCTGCAAATCCGACCCGTTTAGAGCTGACAATAAACCACACACGTCCAACCCAAATCGAACGGAAAGATGGATAATCATGAGAAAGAAGAAAGAGAGAAGAAGAGAAGGGAAGAAGAAGAGAGATGGAAACTAAAAACAATTACAGAATCTCACAATCGCAGTGAAAAAACATATATTATAATATGATCTTTACAAAACAGAAAATGTAATATAATGTACAAACATCCATCAGAGTACATAATCAATCACTAATCATCAGCCTGGACAGTTACAAAAACTCGTCCTTACAATTGTTGATAATTTAACAACAAAGTAGTGGAAAAATAAATATATACGTGAATACGACCAGAAGACCTCCAGCTCGCCTGTTGAAGCTCCAAAGCATCCAAATCTACATCTGTAAATATGCTTTGTCTGACACGAGCATTGAAAAGGAAGAATGTCTGGATCAGTCTTGTAAACCAACATGAGAAAACACAACTCAACTGAATTTATTTTAAAGTTGTAAAAATTTTCTTTATCAAAACAAAGGTATCTCATAAGACCATGCCTATACATAAATAGGGATGAGTTTTTACCTTACGATAACCCAAACCTTTCATATCAAATTCTGTTATATCATACTAGTGCATAGTATACAAATAATAATTCAAATAGCCGAAATTGTTACCATTATTAAATTCTAGCATACTAGGCTCTACAAACAAAATGACAGGCACGTAGTGGAGAATGGATTTTCGTATAAATGACCAGGTGAAGGGACTACCTTCCGGTAGTATATCTCTAGAGGAATGTACCAAAGCCCAATTGATGGTCATATACTAACAAAAGACCGACCTACCTCGAACTAGATAGTATCGAATATGTCATCACCCTAGTCATTACCGACCTATCCGTGGTCCCTCTAAGCATACATCTATAATAATTTAAAACCTAAACGTCATAGCGGGAATAAATATATCTAGAAGGGGATGATCATATCCTAATGGTTGCGAACCACATAGCCATGCCACATCTACCCTGTTACGGTCATTTCTGGGTGTGAGGCTTGAGGTAGCGATTACCTTCCACAAAGCACATCATCTTTTCTCTCTAAATGCCATATTTCCATTCCTTCAATCACTATTGACTTCCATAAACATACAACTTCTGAGCTCATACGTCTTAGAATAGGGTGTTAAGCTAAGAGAAGTTGCTTTCTCCACCACTAAACAGCTATATTTTTACAAAATTCAACGATGTATTGTCAAAAATGCTATGTCAAACATCCATCCATACAAATTGTCCAGGAAACCGACAAACCAAAGGCACTCTCCTACCACATCATGTCCGGACCCCTAGGATTAGTAGCGATTAGTCATTGCTTTTGGTATTTCATAATAAAGAGAATACTACTACTATATGAATATTGGGAGCTTATCCCCAAATGATCAACAAGTAGCCCTTCATTACGAAAATCCTAAATATCAATGTCTTCCAAACCTGCACATTCGAACGCATATACATTGGTCTAAAGTGGTTCTCGAATAAATCATACCCCGGTCTCTCCGGATCAACAACGATAAAGAGGCCAGTATTTGACAATCGGTTATTTAACTATCAAAGCAAACAAACAATATCTAGCACCATAAGCAATCAATAGGCCTATTTAATTAATCTTTTATTTATTAAGTCAGTCTCCAAATATTCATTTCAAATTAAATTTAAAAAAATATGTTGACAATACCATTCCAAATTATCGATAATGGAAAACATTTCCATATACTTATGTTAACAATATGAGCCTATTCAAAAATCATTTCATTTCAACACTTAGAAAAATATTTCCATATACTTATATCAATAGTGTAAGTATATTTAACAACACTACCATTTGGAGACATGCCAAATAGATTTCTATAACTGTACAACCCCAGAGTTTGTACGCCTTCGAACGAGTGTTAAGTATAGGAAGAAATGCTCCTACACCACCAAACCTTTAGTACGATCATAAGAACCAATTCGTGCATTTCACGATGGAAGGTCAATATATAATTTATTTGGGTTAAAACAAATGTTGCGTACAACATCGTTACGACAACCCAAAAACATTAGTATAAGTATTCGACTATTTAATATAGGTATATAAATAAATCCAGTATACTATATAAAATATTTCCTTTCGAAAATCATGTACTATAACAATAGTGTTATAGTCCATGCCTTCCTTACTTCCCGAAAACGTCTATTACAATAATAAATGTTGAAATCTATGTTTTTGATATATACCACATTTTAAAACATTTCTCAAAATCATTAAATTCTATTTAAAATTATTAATTTCCAAAACCTTACTTCCAAAAGATAAATTACTTTTAAAACCACTACTTTATCAAAATATTTCTTTCTAACATTCCTTTAAATAAAATTCCATACTTATAAACTATATTTATAAATCGCCTTTCGATTTTATAAAAAACCTATTTTATAAAATCCCTTATTTACAAAATTCTATTTATAAATCCATTCTTTATAAAAACTAATTTTACTATCAAAATTCATTTCAAAATCCATTTCTCTTCATAAATCAAATTTATTTATAAAATCCATCCAAATCCTTTTACCAAAAAACTTCAAATCCTTTTACCATACATTTATAAATTTCGATTATAAATCAGTTTCTTTACAATAAAAATATCACTTCTATAAATCCGTTTTATAAACTTATTCAAAAATCTCAAATCAAAATATTTCATAAAACTAAACTTTTGTAACATCAACAATCGTATTTTATTTACTAAAATAAATCCGATCCTATTAATAGTTTAAAATTTGTTAAAACGTGTATACTTTCAAAATTACTTCAAAATCCTTTTCAAATTAAAATCATCATTTTTAGTATTTCAAAATACTAAAAATAAGGCCTAATGCTACCATTAGCATAAAATAAGTCAAATCACATCAATATCATCTACATAGCATCCAATACATCATATATCAACACACACACACACACACACACACACATATATATATATATGAAAAATAAAATCAACAGTGGTGAGGAATCCTGTTGGATTTCTCCAACCTATCCCCATGTATCACAGACAGCATATAATCAAATAATATAAAAACTAACCGCGTCGAGGCGGGGTTCGTATACAAAAGGTTATTCGCTCTTACATGGGAACGTAATAGGGTTTCATTCGCTCCAATAGGCGGGGATACATATCCAAACCAACTAGTAAATATAGTATATCACCCAAACAAGCAACAAACATCAAAAATAAATTAATCCCACTTATAAAAAAAATATAAGCAGGCTCGAGAGGTGAGTTAACTCACAAAATAACAGAAATCGCAAAAGCGCTCCGGTTTGAATTAAAAGTGAATAGTCATTCAATCCAACTCAAAAATTTCTACTAGATCTAAGTTCATCCAATCCAACTCCAAGGCTTAGTGCTCGCTAATACGAACGCAACGAAACTTGTCGCGCTCAAAACGAACCTCGTACGAACAAGTTATGAATTATTGAACATACGATATAATTAACTAAATTAAAATAATTTAAACTTTTACCCTAACTCATCTCCCTTCTCACGCTACCTATTCACGCGCATGATTTATATATATATATATACATATATATGTATGTATGTATGTATGTATGTATGTATGTATGTATGTATGTATATGTATATGTATATGTATATGTATATGTATACGTATATGTATATTTATATGTATATGTATATGTATATAGGTTTGTATGTATGTATATATTTTTTGAATCGTCGATCATCTACCAACCTCCGCCGCCGATGTGACATGCACCCACGCCATGCGCCAACCACCGCCACGTGCTTTAGCCCCCTCCTCGCATCGTGCGTGCGTACAACGCCGTGAACCCATGAAATTGTAGTGAAACGTGGCCCAGTTTTGGCCATGTCGAATGACGATGGCTCAATCCAACCGTCGACTAGCTTCGTATGGTCATGCGTTACATTCTCTAGTTGAAGTCGAAGCTAATTCGACCCGTAGAGGCTCCGACCGTTGGATGGAAATGTTTTTAATGGAAACTGAAAACAAAGTTAGGGTTTGGTTGCAAATGAAAGAAATTTGAGGGCTATTTATTGAAAATTAACTCGGCGCTTTTCATTTGTGAAAATTCAAACTCGAAACGAATCATGCCACCTAGTGTTATATATGTTATACCCATATTCTGGACATAATAGAATATGTACTGAAAGCCAATTCCATAATATACAGAAGATAACGTTTAAAATAAAATTATTTTAAATTGAATTCCTTTAATAAATTTTTATGTGTTTCGAACTCGCACGATCAAATGATACGTCCAATCGTCACAAAATTCAACAGCATATAATAATTCATTATTACGAATCAAATGAAACTGGTTTCGTCAAAATCTGATACAGTGCCAAAAAAGACTATTTTTACATGTTAATTAAAGTGAGTAATTTCCAATTTTAGTTATTCACTTGTAATTCAAATTTAAAAGTTTGCTAACTCCATTTTAATTTAAATAGATTTTAAATCAACTTTTGAAATCATTTCCATTCCCATTAAATTCAAGATTCAATTTTCTTAAACAATTTTAAATATTAAATTTAATAACTAAATTATCAAATAAATCGCTCAATTTGAAATATAAGTTATTTAACTTATAAAATTTACTTTAAAATGTTTAAAGCAATTGAATATACTAAATTTGAATGACTGAAATTCTGGGTTGTTACAGGCTCCTCCCCTTAAACGAATTTCGTCCCCCAAAATTACCAAGAAAAATGCCACAAAACCTATTAGCTTTTCAAAACCAATTAGTTGAAATAGATTATAAAATTTATTTAAACCTTTTAAATTTTCAAGATCAATTAGCTAAACTTCTTAACAAAAATCTTATTCTAAGTATTCAAATTCACTCATAGTTATTAACTAATACTCTTCCAAAAATCAACTAATAACATTTTAAGTTGTAACTGAAAATCAAAAATTTATTTATCAAAAACTTTCCAAATTCTCAAAAAAAATCGAACACCTTAAATTTACGGAAAATTTCACCAGCGTCTCCTTTGCGCGGTTCGATCGTAGTAAATCATAATACATATATATATAATCATAAATATAAATCTCACATTTGAGGATGAGGCATCCCGTAGGAAAAAAATATAAAAGTACGATATGTAATCTGAGATACGTACCTTTTATTATATTAGCGATCATATACAACGAATATAATGCAAAAGCAAGCTCCAAATGCAAAGCATGCGCCACTGCACCTACTAATCACTCGATAACAAATGAGAACAAGTATATAGAAAGTAATATCAATATATAACATGTACTAATACAACACTACATGCAAATGTAGCAAGTGCAACAAAAGAAACCATTAAATAATTAATATTCATTCAATTCATTCATAACCATATAAATTTATATTTTCTAATGTCAACATTTAATTTACTAAACCCCGTACGATGTACATATATCATCTGTACGCAAAACCTTACCTGATCGCTCATTCGATCATCCAATTTCACTTTCGAACTAGTATCATTCACGCGACCACTTTAGTGTGGACTCAGATCCAGTTCCTTGATTAGCAAAACGGCATTCTCCTTGCATAGCCATATACCATGATAGAGAATATTAAAGCCAATCAAAAATCCATATCCAGGGTTCGCCATCAAGAAATCATGTGAAAAGTACTAACTCCGACCGGTATAAATCACCTCGAAATCATATATTCGAATCTGGACCAAAGAATTATGCGAATAAAATAATATGATTACAACTTACATATTAATTTCCATTGGTTCTTATTATATCCAATTTTTTTTTCCTGATTCTTTTATTTACATTCAATTTCTTTTACATTCATAACCATTATTCATATTAGTTCATTCACATTCATTTATATATCTTCACCTCAAATTCAATTTATATTTAACAACATTTCATTTCATATTCCATTTACTTGCGATATTTTCTTTAATACTAACAACACATAATCAACCATTTCATAAAATTATTTACTTAAGTTTATTAACATTTCCTATAACACTACTTATGTTTATTTTACTTTAAAACTTAAGTTCATATTCAATTTTACCAAACAACATTCTAAACCATATTCAATTCATTTTACAACTCAAGTTGAATCACATTTATAACTTAAGTTCATTTTCATTTCAAAAGTCAAATTCCCATTCATTTAACCTTTTTTAAGTTAAGTTTCATTTTATTAACTCAATTTATTTAACTTTACTTAAGAAAATTATTTTATTTCATATCTCAATTTAAAATTTACTTTTTGCTTGCTTAACAAAAATGTTCAACCATTTTAAAATTTGGTTTTACTTTCCTGTTAAAATTCGTTAGTTGTAAATTTATTTCTTATCTATACTATTTCCAATTCATAATTTAAAAATCCTATTTTTTTATTTCATATATTTATCAAATCATACTTGGAATTTTATAATTAAAACTTATTATATCAAAATGAAACTTCAATCGAAAACTATTAAGGTTGCTATTCATCACTTAGAAACTCAAAAATGAATACTGATGATGCTGCAGTCATCACCTGAATTATTTCCCACTGACTGAAGTGAGTTTAGTGCTTTTTTATTTCTTTAAATTCACTTTTATAAATCACATTTATAAATTTATACTTATATTTAATTCCAATTATTTCACCTTGGTTATATAAAACCATTTCTTATTTTTTATATTTGTTTATATTATAATATCAACAACTTTATTACAATACAAACAACAAATGATAATACTCAAATATTACCATTCACTAACTACCAAACACACCGTATATAACTTATAATAATTTCTGAAAAAATCATTCCTTTATATATAAAATATAATTTAGGCAAAATTATTTCATTTACCCACTTTAAAACAATATCGTGTAAATTCGTTCGTTCAAGTGTTTTGGAATCCTAATTGATAACGTTAGTTAGATGCATTGACCAGAACCCAAAATTCAAACTTAATAAATCAAACAACCCAATATAAAACATTTTTATATAACTAACAAATATGCCCTCATATATATAATACGCTCAAACTCATCGTAGGGTGCTACTGATCCAATCTATAATGAGAACCCATCAAAGCCTTGGTGTTCGCACAATCCTAAGATTTGATACCAGCTGCGACGACCAACAAATCCGACCCGTTTAGAGCTGACAATAAACCACACATGTCTAACCCAAACAAGTGGAAAGACAGATAATCATGACAAAGAAATAAAGAGAGAAGAAGAGAAGAAGAAGAGAGAGAAACTAAAATCAATTACAGAATCTCACAATCACAATGGAAAAATATATATTATAATATCAATGATCTTTACAAAACAGAAACTGTAATATAATTTACAAACATCCATCAGAGTACACAATCAATCACTAATCGTCAGCCTGGATAGTTACAATAACCTGTCCTTACAATTGCACATAATTTAACTGAAAGTGTGTTATAGATCGTGTAGCATGGATATACGATAATACAGAGTGTAGTGATGATAGCTATACGGTAAATAGTGCAGAATATAAAAGCAGTATAATAAAATGACACCAGGAATTTTTTATACTGGTTCGGAGCTCTGTCCTACGTCCAGTCCCAGACTCCTTCTAGAATTTCACTAAAACAATAACCCTTACTTAACCTGGAGGAACAGGTCTATACAACCCTTGAGCAGCCGAATAAGGACCTGAGCAGCAGAATAGGATTTCGCCTCAGCAGTCGAAGAGGACTTCACACGCATGAGCAGCAGAACAGGACTTCAACAAATACAAAATATTGTTTTGACCTTGTGTGTTCTAATAACATGGATTTGTCATTTGTAGTACACCCTTCCGATAATCTTCTCATCGAGTATAAATATATATTTGAAGTTTATGAAGAATAGAAAGGTATAATATTGCTTTAATGCAGAATATTTGAAAATATAATTGCAAGTAGATTCAAGAGTGTTAGATTAGAAAGATAAGAAAATTTGATAGTATGGAATCAATTTAGAGTATGTATTTATAGATGTTAAAAAGCAGCGACTATTGATGAAGAGTTCTGATTAAAGTGTTGCGTCCAAATCTTTTCACAGAGGTTCGTAACTCTTCACGAATAGTCATGTCTTTTCAGAAAATAGCTGTTGTAGAAATTCAGTCAACTGAATCTCTGGGTCAGCCGACTGAATATTCAAACGTATTGTTTGTTTATTTGTGCACATGTCCACGTTGCACAGAAATTTACAAGTCAGTCGACTCACCTACCAGGTCAGTCAACTGACTTGGTGATTTCTGTGCAATTTGCACAGTTTTCAAAGGTTTTAAATATATATACACATATATATATATATATATATATATATATATATATGTAATATGATTTCAAAGAAAATCTTTGATTATATATATATATATATATATATTCTATGCTTATATGTATAAATCATTAAGATTATATATAACCTAATATATATGTTAAACGAGGAGAGATCTTAACAAAATTGACCTAAGACTAAAAAACAAGACAATATAATTGATGCACCGATTTTTGATGTCTTGTCTACATGTAGTATATATTCTCTTTTTATCGTAGCAGCCATCAAATCTGTATGTCATAGTGATAGGTTTGTGTCATGAATCAAAACCAAGTCTCAACATTAACAACAAAGTTGCAAAAAAAAAAATAGACATAGACATGAATACGACTAGAAGACCTTCAGCTCGCCCGCTGAACCTCAAAAGCATCCAAATCTACATCTGTAAATATGCTCGATCTGACCCGAGCATTGAAAGGGAAGAATGCCCATATCAGTCTGGTAAACTAGCGTAAGAAAATATATTTCAACTGAATTAATTTTAAAGTTATAAAACTTTTCGTTATCAAAACAAAGGTATCTCGTAAGACTATGTCCACACGTAGACACGGACGAGTTTTACCTTACGATAACCAAAACCTTTCATATCAAATTTCGTTCTATTATACAAGTGTTTAGTATACAAATAATAATTCCAATAGCCAAAATTGTTACCATTATTAAATTCCAACATACTAGGATCTATAAACAAAATGGCAGCACGTATTGGAGAATGAATTTCCATACAAATGACCAGGTATAACGACCCACCTTTTTGGATGGTTTAAATTGACAATAAACCACACATGTCAACTCAAACCATTCGAAAGGGAGGATTGTTAATGAGGTAAATAAGAAAATAAGAGAAAAGGAAAAAACAAAACATAGAATCTCACAGCGGAATGACAAAATATGATAATCAGATAAATAGTTCATGAAGCTGTTTCACAAATAACATTTGATTACACTTTTACAATACAAATCAGAGCCATACATACAGCATGAATAAATAAATGATGCAGTGGAACAACATGATATAGTGGAATACATATAATAAATAGTAATAATATACTAAATCTTCGTCTTCTTCCTCCAGAAATAAGGTCTTCAACACTGAATGTTCAGGTTGACCCGAGCGTAATGAAAAAACAAAATATTCAAATTAGAAGTAAAAGATCTTATGTAAGTTAAATCAAAATAATTAAATATGAGTGTAATAGATTTAGTGATGTTTACGTGACTTTACGTCTCCGATCCAGTGTCTGACATGCGTGCAATAACCTAAGAGATGTTTGAGATTCCATCTCTTAAGGACCCGTTAAACAATCTACATACATAGTACAATACGCTATTATAATATGTCTACAGTTAAGTAAAATATTAAATAGCATTAAGGCATTACCCATATCCCCCTTAAAACATTTTGATATAAATACCGTAGTCTATATAGATATTGTAAGCTCCACCAAACCGATAGGATACTCAGGGAGCACTCCAAAGGTATGATACAAACCAAAGTTGCAGTGGGCTCGATAAGGCATATGACAAGGCACATGAGGCAATGTCCAGGGTAGGATACTACCATTTTGCAGATATGGGCTGGTGATAACGCATAACAGCTACTATCGCCCACCTCGAAACACACTCCCACAATCAAATCAAAGGTGGCCACCAAATCAATAACAAGATAATAAATATGGTGTCAAAGAAGCATGCCCGATCGAAGAAGCGACCTCGCTTGGGCCAAATATAGTTCATGTTTTTGTTATATCAAGCTTACCCGAGGGGGTCTAGGCTGTGTTCATACCTCATACAGTAGCGTTCGCCAAACCATACTATATCGTTCTGGATTCCCCACCACGTGCACAGTTGTTAAAGTGGTTTTCGGTATTCGTAGAGAGTATGACAATATCTGATCCCGGTGTCTTTAACAACTAAACGCTTATTACACACTAGTCGGTTCTTTTACATTTCTGAAACCGATTCATAATTGATATCAAAATATCATATTCACTTCAAAATCATATCACTTTCGAAATAATATTCAATTTCGAAAACATTATTCACTTTAAATCATGTTCATTTTTGAAATCATAACCACAAAATAGGTCAAATCATTATATCAAAATATTTGCATTTATATCAAAATCATAACAGTTCCAACTTTAAGCAGTTTGAATTTTGAAAGTAGTTTATATATTGGAATAGTTATACATTAAAATAGTTTATATTTTAAAAATAGGTTATAGATTGAAATAGTTTGTATATTACAAATAGTTTATATATTAAAATATATATGTTAAAAGTTCTTTATGAATTTAAAATAATATATTTTAATAATTTATAATTCAACAATAGGTTATAGATTAAAATATTATATATATTATAAATAATTTATATACAAATTCTTTCTAATTCGTTCCAACTATTGAAAAAAATTGCATTGAATATAGCTCAAAAGTGCATGAAAAGGTGGATTCAGGACATGGTTATTAAAATAGGTTATATATTAAATATAGTTAATGTAATAAAAATTATTAATATAATAAAATGGTTTATATGAGAAAATAGTTTATATGTTAAAAGATTTTTTATATTAAAAGAGTTTATATCGAAAATAGTTTCAAATTAGAATTGTTTCTTCTAATTTCACAAATCAATTCAAATCAACTTTAGTTTTAGAAATTCAATTTAAACCAATCTCAGTTCAACGATTTTAATTCACAAGGCTAAAGGTTTCAATACAAATTCTCAGAAAAACAATTTCAATTTGTATCAATTTCAAATTCGTGTTTGAACTACAAATTCAAACCACTTCAAATTCAATAGGTTTAAAAGCTTAAATATTCAAACGTTTACAATAAATCAATTTTGAAAATTTTCATATTTTAAATTTAACTTTAAGATTTCAATTTAAATTCATTAAACAATCCATTTAAACCAATTTCAATTTCAACAATTTTAAAAGCTTGGACAGTTCATATAAATCTAATTTTATTTCAAAATATCATTTAACTGGATTCAAAAATTAAGGATATAAAATCATTTAATTTTACCAATTCGGTGTTCGTATATAATTTTTTACCCTATGGTCAAGTGACACGGGTATATATCATTTCAGCCTGCAATAAATTTAAATTTACGGGTATATATCATTTCAACCGACAATCCTAAATCACAATTTTCCAAATCTATAAAATCGCTCGAGTTTATCATTTCAACCCATAACATTTTTTCCCTAATCTATAAGATCGTTAGGGTGTGTATCATTTCAAACCAAAGTGATTTTCCTAACAATAACTAAGGGAACTTCCAGTGTGATAACAACATATAAAATAAACATAACATCAAATTATCCAAAATGTCAATAATTAAGCATCCATCACAATCATCATTCAAATCAGCCAATAAATCACAACAATTAATTGGTTATCATTATCAGGTATTTAACTAGCAATCCAATTCCAATATTAATTCAAATGGTAATTAAATTCAATATAAATTCAAATAAAATTTGAATGACAATTTAAATTACCAAAAAGCAATAAATCAACTTCTAATCACATCATAAATTTAATTTAACTAACATAAGATAGTTTAATAGTTGTGAGTGGGTTAAATCACTCACCTTTCATCGATTTAAAAACCAAAATTAGGCCCAAAACGCCAACGATCTCAAAATCCAACCAAACCAATTCCATATTGTTGGAATTTCAATACGATCGCAAAGGAGAAAACCGCGCGTGAAACTGAGCTCGTATGCAAAATATGAAGGTTAAAATTTATATGATTTGTACTATAAAATAAATGAAATAATAAAACACTTACTCAATCATCGTTCAGCATGAAGGAACCCATCAGGCTCCGCCTTTGATTATTTGCGCACGTCACTAAAACCTCAGTAAATCGTGCCACCACCGTCAACGAGCTTCCCTTCCACTCCTCCATCGACAAGCGTCATTGCAACCACCCTAAGCACCGCTGCCACCACCATAGGTTTAGGGTTTCGAACCCTAAATCTCAAATTCCAACCGCCACACATCGTTTAAGACCAAGCTACTACCAGCGATAAACTCCAGACGACAAGCTCTACAAAACCCATATTCCAATTTCTCCAATTAATACCCAAATCGAAAAGCTTTAAATAGGTGCTTAGGGTTTCGTAATTTAGCATCTTTGATCGTGATTTTTTGTTGATTAATTCAGAAAACGAACACTTGTCGTAGATTCGTATCGTCGAGAGCTTCAAAATTGTATATAATTTGATATATTTTGAAGAGTGTGATTTTTTAGATGGTTTAGAAATTGAAATTAGGGTTAGGGAAAGTGTAACACCCATTCGAAACGATAGTAATAGTCCCACATCGTAGAAAAACACTATAAAGCGGATGCTTATATACCAAAGCCTTCACCTCATAATAACATTGAGGCCTTTTGAGGAACAAAATATCATACCTTGGCTTGGCCTATGAGGCGGAGATGACTAAATTGGGAACAATATCTGCATTAAATGAGGTGCGAGTTGTTACAGCATGGTATTAGAGCTGTGGTCAAAAAAAAGTAGGATAAACACAGAACAGTACGTATATCATGATACATCGAAGTATAATACGAGTGAATCATTGTCATTTATGCAAGCTTATTTTCGAATCGAGCTTTGATTCTTTTTTGAGTTTTAGGATTTTTGAGATGGAATATGTCTAGGAATATATATATATATACATTGTATTCCATAGTATTCCATAATAGAGTTTGATGTCATCTTATCTTATAAATAATCTTATTTAGGAATATTCTATTTTTATTTTTGTCGATACGAGTGGGTTCGTATCGATGGAGCTGATTGATTTCTTTGAGCGTTCATGTTGCATTTCTTTGAGAGTTGTGAATCGTATTGAGGGGATCCACAACAATTGGCTCGTTGTGAGAATTCTGAGATTTTTATTTGATGTTGCTTTTTTGAGTATTTGTTTATTACTCACAATCTTGAGATGCATTTGATTTGAGATGGATTAACTTATTTGATATTAAGTCCAATCCTTTATTTTATAGGATCCTATTGTATATTTAGGTTTCCTATTTTGATTGGTTAATTATTTCTGTCACTTGGGAATGTTAATGATGATTTCGAAGTTTCTAAATTCACTCTTGAGTATCGAGATGTTGATGACATATCTCGAATTCCAATCAAGATGACTTTATTGAGTTTTGATGAGTCCGTTTGGGTTTGATATCCAATCGGCCAATCGAATGTTAAATTAACCTTATTCCTGGCTATTAACCTTCGGCTATCCTTCCATGAGGACTTCCACTAAGGATTTGGTGAGTTTCTAGATTGTTCGAGTTTGATTGAGTTTATCATTCAGTTCCTTTGAGTTATCCTTTTCGGATACTCAATCGGTGTTATTCTTTGTAGCATTACTTTGTTTTAAGTAATGATTTGTTGTTTGTGTGCTTCTTCTCCTTTGAGAAGAATATCTTTCTTATCCTGTATCTTGATGATTTTTAGGAGTGGCTCGTGACATCGTAATATTGATGAACACTCTATCTCCTTCTGTTGATTTTGGGAATAGAGTATTCTGGGAATATCTCGTTGCATTCTCTTAATGTTATTTGGTTTGAGTTTTGAAGCTATATAAATATGAGTTTTAAAGAGAAATTTGAGCTTTGAAATATTTGAAAAAATAAAATCAAAGAATATTTTGAGAATATATTTACATGAGTAGTATTTCTTTTATGGAAATAATTTGAGAGTGTTGGGTTGTCCATCGAGTAGTTAAGAGTTCTGATCGATACGCCTGATCAACATTATCGATAGGAATCTCCTAAATGCTATGATGAGGCAATCAGACACGATGATTTTTGTTTTAAAAATTTAGTTTTTGAAAATAATATTTTGAGATTATATATTAAATTTATTTTTGAACGGTAATTGTAGTTATTGATTTTAGAGAGGAGTAACAGGGTGGCGAGGCAGTTTTGATCAATCAATTGGCTCTGCAGCTAACAGATATATCTATTTATTAGAGATTCAAGGGCGAGGCAATGCCATTTATTTATTTATTTATTTTGAAATTATAAAGATGAGAATAAGTGAGAATATTCTTGAGGTATACTTTATTGAAAGTATATTTTGAGATTTTAGAATCTATATTATATGCATTGGATGTTTTAAGAGAAGAGTTATAAGAGAATTTGAAGATTGTTTTTAAATTATTTAAGTGGTTTAATAAAAAGAGTAAAGATAATTTAAACCCTTAATTTATTTTGAGGAATATTATTATTGATTTACAGATTTCTATGGAAATTAATTTTGAAGTAAGAGAATAAATTTGGACTTTTAATTTGAGTTTTAAATTACTTACTAAGTAATATAGTAAAGAGTTTGAAAATTTTCAAATGTTGAAAATTGAGATTTAAAATTTAAAAGATGTTGAGATTTAAAAATTTTAAATATCTTGGATTAAAAGATAATCGAGCTTATATCCTTGATCTTGAGTATATTCTATCTTTGAGCTATTATCAATGATGTGCATTTTTCACATTCGTTCGAGTTTGGTGGCCTTATGAGAAGCCATCTTGTGATTTATCTATCTTGTCTATTGTGTCTATCTTTGTTGTGAGGATGTTCTTTCCGTATTATTATGTAGAAAATCTTGTTGTTGATCATCTTTTGAGTGAGTTTGATCCCGACTCCATTAGTAGAATTTTGAGAAAATCTATCTTATTTGATAAGTTATTTGTTGATCTTCTTATTGAGTTTCAATTCAAAGATGGGAGATATTCGAAATTATTTTGAGTTGCTTGGAAAATTCGATGGTTTTCTAATCACTATATTAGCATATGATGGGCCATTGAATTAACCAAGTGAGTTTTTCCTTGTTTCTTTCTACCATTCTACGTTCAAAGTATGAATGGCTGAGTTTCAAGCTTGTCTTTTATCCTTGGTCGATTGAATTTTTATGTTGTTTACAACTCTTTTTCTAAAAAATTGCGGGGACGCAATTTTTGTAGGGGGAGTCTGTAGCAACCCGGGTTTTAGCGATTACCTGAGAATATTAAATTATAACGAAGTTATAATTTAATAGTGTGAATGAATAATAAATGAGGAATTTAAATTGTTTATTGGGAATAAAAAATATATTTGAGAATAAAAATGGGAAAGTAAAGTTTTGGAAACTTTATTAAGATGGTTTGAGATGATAAAATGAGAAAATGTGTTTTATTTGGAGTTAATGCAATAATTTTGGTAAATTATTGCTATTTACTTCTTTTAATGATTTTTTTTTGAAAAGAAATAATTAATTTTAAGATGGTATATATTTAAAATAATGATGGAATTGAGTTTAAAAATATAATTGAAGTGAAAAATTATATTTGTAATAGGTTGTAAAATTTTATTACACAAAAATGTGATTTTTATGTAATTTATATTGTTAACTACAATGAGATTTGTAATTAAAAATGTAAAATTGTTATTTATTTTAAATATAGAAAAATATGTTAATAAAGTGTTTTAAAAATATTAATAATCTTTTATTTTTGTGTAAAAACATTTTATTAACATAAGATTAAAGTTTCATTATTTTTTAATATGAAATGAAGCTTAATTTCATGGTTTGAAATTGTAAGTATATAAATTGTAACATGAGATAAGTGATTAAAGGGCAATGTAATTAACATAAGAAAACCTTTTTTCATTAATGTACTTTAGCCCATTAAGCTAATTAATTTGTTCTGACCTTTGAAAATTAAGAGATGAGAAAAAAGAGTAGTACCTGCACGTACATTTTCTACTTTCTTCCTCAAAGCTCCAGAAACCTGTAAATGGCAGCCTCCTTCATCCCTCTCCAATTCTATGCAAAATCCACAAAATTAAAAGAAAAATTGATGATTTAAAATGAGATTCTAAACTTCAACCTGAGGTGATCAATTTCTAAATCCCCGCTTCATACCAAAATTTGATTTACAGTGATATTTTTAATTTTTCCTCCCTATTTGATTTGCATGTTTCTTTCTTGAGTTCTATCAGGTTGTAGAAGCTCTGCACATGGCTAAAGCTTGCATCTTTGGCCACTAAATCGTAGTTTAATCTTCATGAAGGCAAGATGAGTGTAAAACTCACATCTTCTAGCTATTTGTTGCTTAAAATTGTTGCAATTTGTGAATTACTGAAGCTGAAATGAATTTGATCATAACTTCTTTGTTTCTTCATCGATTTTGATAATTTTGGATTTTTCAAAAAGATCCAATCATGTACTACAACTTTTATGTTTTGTTTTTTCTATAATTTTGAGGTTAGCTATGTCAAAATCTATTTTTTCTACGGCTAACCCGAAAGCAAAACCAATATTTGCTCTGTGTTTGAAACTGAAATAAACTTGATCATAACTTCTTCGTTTCTTAGCCGATTTTGATAATTTTGGATGTCTTGGAAAGAAAAATCATGTACTACAACTTTCTTGTTTTGAATTTTCTGTAATTTTGAGGTTAGCTATGTCAAAATCTAATTTTTCTACTGCGAACCCAAGAGCAAAATCAATATTTGCTATGTTTGAAACTGAAACGAATTTGATCATAACTTCTTCGTTTCTTAACCGATTTTGATAATTTTGGATGTTATGAAAAGCACAAATCATGTACTACAACTTTTATATTTTTAGTTTTCTGTAGTTTTGAGGTTAGCTATGTCAAAATCTAAATTTTCTACTGCTAACCCGAGAGCAAAACCAATATTTGCTCTGTGTTTGAAACTGAAACGAATTTGATCATAACTTCTTCGTTACTTACCCGATTTTGATAAGGAAAGCAAATCATGTACTACAAGTTTCATGTTTTGAGTTTTCTATAATTTTGAGGTTAGCTATGTCAAAACTAAAATTTTCTACTGCTAACCCGAGAGCAAAATCAATATTTGTTCTGTGTTTGAAGCTGAAACAAAATTAGCCATAAATTTCTCGTTTTTAGTTGGAATTTGATAATTTTGGATGTTTCGAAAATTACAAATGATGTACTACAAGTTTCACATTTTGAGTTTTCTTAAGTTTTGATGCTAGTTTGGTCAAAATTGCGTTTGATTGTTGCTATCCCAAGACCAAAATGGCAGAGGTATTGCAATTAAGACCCCTGAACTATTTTTATCGCAACCTATTCATTTCTTATCCAAATTCAATAATCTTAGATCTTTTGGGAAGCTTAAACTTGTACTAAAAGTTTTATGTTTTGTGTTTTTGAAATTTTGATGTTTGCTTGGTCAAAACTGTGTTTGTTTGCCACTATTCCGAGAGTAAAATGACATCAATAACAATTATTGGCCTGAGGAGTTTATTAGCTTATTTTTGCTCTCATTCTCATTCGATTTTGATGATTGTTTTCGAGATTTTTGAGAGCTATGATGCCTATCAATAGGCTAGCTATATTTGGAGAATTTGAAATTCAAATTTAAATAAAATTTGAACTGATTTTGGGTTAAATTTGAATAGAATTCGTATTCACCTCAAGTTATCGGTCTTAAGTTATCTTTCTTGCTTTTCATTGTTTTCGAGCATGGTTTTCACTAAACCATTTTTGAAGTGATTATTGAAATAAATGGAAATTTTAAATTATTATTATATAGTGTTTTAAAATTATTTTTCTAATATAAAATCTATTTATTTCCTATAATAAAGGAATTTCAAATATTGGTTTTATTAATCTTTTCAAGAAAAAGTTTTAGAGCTTGTTTTATCTAGTAAACTATTTTATATATAGAAAATACACTTTTACACTATTCGAACGTATAAGAAAGAGAATTAAATGATCTGGTAAAACACATGGTATGGGATATGTGCGTTTACTACTTCGGTTAATTCTGGACTTGTATGAATGAAGCTATTTGAGATTATTGATTCTAAGATATTTTTTTCATTTTATGGCATATTTGAGTTTTATAATTCCAATTTATTGGAATTATTTAAGATGGCCAATATTTGGCAAGTATTATGGTTTGAGATCTCCTATGTAGGAGTATGGTCGATGAGAACCATCATACTGTTTTATTTACTTGCCAATGATATAATGCAATTCTTGAGTATATGATTTCATATTTTGAGATTTATGGTTTATAAGGAACCATCATGATATTTTCACTTGCCGATGAGATGAGACAAGTTACGATGCCATTTAATACTTGTCGATGAGATGAGACAAGTATGGTATCTCTTTATCACTCGCCAATGAGACGAGGCGAGATATGATTTTCTAAGTTTTATGATTCTTTTAGTGTGGCATTGACTAGCGGCTAGTAAACCATTAAATGCGAACGTGTGGTATGGGACACACGTTAACAATTTTCGGGTTCCTATCCCTGAGTTTGTGACACATTCACGATATTTACCTAAAAGAAATGCTTTGAGAGGTGTTAGCGACCATATCATGAGGAAGAACTACTTTGGGATGTGTTAGCGACCTTGTCTGAGGCTTCGGCCGTCTGAGTTTAGCACGTGCAACATTGCTTCGATATTGCAATCGGGGATCTGGCCAATCTGGGGTTTTCTAAGTTTTGAGTTCACTTTTTTTGGCGCATTAGAGTTAAGATTTTCTGAGTTTTGAACTCGCATCGAATTCTTTATTGAGTTTAAGATTTTATGAGTTTGAATTCGTATCGCATTCCATGAGCTTTTAAGATTGAGATGCATATGTGAGATTTAGCCATCTTGGCTTACCTATGAGTTTGAGATCTCACATTCTTATGGAGTTATCTTGTGTTGCTTTCATGGCTTCTATTTGTGATTGAGATAAGTTTTCTCTTTTTTGGTGTAATGGTTCATCGAACCATTTGAGTTTTGCTTGAGTTTTATATGAGTTGATTTGAGATCATTATGGGTTATCGCCGATGATATGAGGCACTTGTGTTTTATTAGAGTATTGAGTTCTCTTTTGAGGTATTTAGTCACTTAGGTAGCGTTTGTTACTTAAGTATTGAGCTATGAGTTATCTAATCCTTCTCCTCATTCGAGAAGAAGTATCACTATATCTATTCTTCTTCATATTATCGATATTGACTGATTTGTGTAGCTAGAGTGACCCGTGTATTTATACTCGGGTCAGACTGAGTTGTTTAAGTATCATCTATTAGGCTTAGCTTAACGTTGATGTTGGACATTAGCTTATCTATCACTTCAGTAGTTTATTTCTTCCGCATACTCTGATGTATTTACATTTGATTCGATTTATATAGTGTGGTAATGTACCACCTTTATTGTATTCATATTGTATTGTACTAAACATGTATTAGTGTATATGTATATGTATGATGTTGGTTACTGTTCTGTGATGCGATTTATCTTCAGCTATTGTATTTTGTTCTGATAGATACGTTAGCCGCCTATAGTTTTGGATCATTTACTAGATTTGTCGATCCACTTTAGTTGAAAAGAAAAATTATATTGCATTTATCGACGTATTTATTTGATATTTAAGACAAAATTATAGATGGTTGCTCTTAACCGGCCTTATCCTCCACTTTAGTAGATGGAATTACTTGTTAATTCTCTTTTCTAAGGTGGTTATCGAGGTGGGGCATTACAACATGGTACTATAGCCACGATGCCTGGGTGGTGTTCATGAGCCAACGAGGGCGGTGTGCTCTAAAGTGGGTAGATTGTAACACCCCTTCGAAATGATAATGATAGTCCCACATCACGGAAAAACACTATAAAGTGGATGCTTATATACCAAAGCCTTCACCTCATAATAAGTCGAGGTCTTTTGAGGAACAAAATCCCATACCTTGGCTTGGCCCATGAGGCAGAGGTGACTAGATTGGAAACAATATCCGCATTAAGTGAGGTGTAGATTGTTACAGAAAGTCTGGCATTGAGAAGGGCAGAAGAAATAGGATTGTAAATATAGTAAAAATAGACAGAGATGGGAGGTAGCCAGGATTTGAGATAATAGAATGGGCTAGGATAAACATATATTCACAACATACGATTAATTGGGCCCAAATGGTCGCACAGGCCCGAAAAGCTCATTCCCGACCCTGAACGAAACAATGACATTCTATATATTGAAAGTGAGGTTTTCAATTCTTATGAACTCAATGGAATAAGTCTCAAACTCAAATTCCATTGTATCAAGAAGTTAGCTTTCAAAATCAGATTATATAAATTTAAATTCCATTAATCGATTTCTACGCATTTCGGACTCGTATGATCATATGGCAAGTCTGATCGTTGCTAAACTTGAAATCCTACAATAATTTACTATTACGGATCTGATGAAACTAGTTTCGTCGAAATCCGAAACAGTTGCCAAAAGGGCTAATTTTCATGTTAATTTAATTATATTGTTATTGAATGGATTTAATCACCTTTTAAATTCTAAATTAAAATTTAATAATTTATCATCCTTGATTGCATAGAAATTTTAAATCTTTACAATACAATTTTGCATATTTAATCTAAGATTTAAACATTACATAAATTTTAACATTAAATTACAATAGAAATAAAACCTATTTTATTATAATTTAAATTCAAATAAATTATTTTATTTTCACTCTTATTATTTAATCAACTATCACCTTATGGATATAATTAACATTGGTTTATATTTTATTGCATTCATATTCTACAGTTATCATCTTATTTCAAATTAAATGTAATATTAAATTACATTAATTCACACTGATTTCCAAATTACTTTCAACGGATTAAATAATGAAATGATAATTAAAACAATTATTACACATTAATAATTCAAACATGTTTCTATGTTTATTTTACAAACAAAGCTAATACATTCACATACCATTTAATTGATTTCATATTCCTCAATAAACCTATTCAAATTTATAAAATATAATTTCAATATTAAATCCAACATTTAGTTTATTCCATTAGCTACAATTATAACTAAATTAACTTTACAATTATTTCAACTGATTGAGGTTACATTAAAATAGTTATCAATTACATTCAGACAACATTATTAAACCTATTCTAATTATTATTTTCATTAATAAATCATAAATTTTATTTCTTAGAATATTAAATTCCAAAATCTTATTTAATTAAATATTTTAAGTATCAAAAATTACGGGTCGTTGCACTCTCTCCCATTCGAAACATTTCGTCCCCAAAAAGGAACAAGAAGGAAGGAAGTAATTTATATATTTTTATTTAAAATAATCAATTTATAAACAATTTATTTACACAATCTAGTTTAATAAGAATTTCAAAATAACTCAACTTTTCCAAAAAATTCTAAGTCTTAAATTCACGAAAAATTTCAGTAGAGTCTCATTTGTACGGATAGGTCCGAGGAAAATAATAATATCATTTATTTTAATATATATATATATATATATATATATATATCATATTTCTATAGTAAAATATCCCAAACTATGGGAAAACAATAAAATATCATTATAAAACCATAAACCGAAAACGTACCTATTTGTCGGACAAACAACTTTATTTATGAAACCAAAAGCTGTAGTTATTACTTCTATAAACTTGTATTTCACTTATATAATCCAAAATAGTAAAATTGTGTACAAGAGAAATATTTAGTTTTTTCAGTTAGTAACAAAAGCAAATCAACACAAAACATATGCAAACAAAATAATACGACCATATGCAACAAGGAATCAATCATACATCCATAACAATCAAAACTAACGGTCCATTCAGGTTCAGAAACTTTTCATCGTACAAGGGGGAGGAATAAACTAAAAAGTGTACCTTACGCTCAAAAGTCTTAGATAATTACATGATAGATTATTCATACAACCTTAAACATATCGAAGTATCATTTCCCAAACATCCCATAAGCCAAACAGTAAAGAGTTTAACACATTATTTAAGTTTAGTCTATTGGTTTCTTCTCACATTGTTCACCTTTTATTTATATTAAATTCTCTTTCATTCATACAAAATCATCTTTTATTTACTTACATTCATTTACTTATATAAATTATTTCCATACACTATTTAAAATCATCAACGAATTCAGTATTGAAGTATTACATACATTCCATTGCAGTTTATTTAACATTTACTGTTTATACAACATGATTTCAATTTATATTAATATTCATTCATGAATCATTTCAACTTAAGCTTCTTAACTTTTTTAAAATTACATTCATTTCTTCACAGATGGTATCAGTTAATATTACATTTACTTTTGAATGAATAAATATTAAATCTATGAATCAAATATTTCAACATCTTCTTAAGTTTAAAATTATCTACTTAAATAGTATTCACATTTATCTATTCAATTTAATTTGTTGAGCATTTCAAAACATTTATTCATGTTTATAACATTTCTTGTATATCAAAATTCTTATTTATATAAATAATCCCATTTGAACACTTTCATTAATTAAGTTTTACTTGTATAATATTCTATTACATATTCCTACTTAACAATACAACTTTTTAAGCATTTCTAGTAAGTTATATATGTTTTAAGAATGCAATTGAATGTTAGACAAGTTTATCTTATTCATTTTAGTTAACAAAATATTCAATAATTACATCTTCTAAATTTTCATATCTTTTGATTTACAAGTTATGTAATATCCTGGAAATTTGGACAATATAAATTTAATAATCTGTGTTTAAATTTATATTGAATTGATAAATTTTGTTAATAAATTTGATATTGATTTAAATAATCTTCTTTATTTAAATATTTAATTTGTGAAATTATTTTTAATGAGTTAATAAATCTATTTTCTATTTTATAATGTATAAGTATTTGTATATATTTTAAATAGATAAGTTGTTTTAAGTTAAATAAGTATAGCATCTTTTTAATGTTTTAAACATAGAAATTGTGATTTATTTTGGATTTAAGCTTTTCAAAAATATTTAATTAAATACTATATGATTTTAAATATGAGAAAAATGTTTTAATTGGTTTAAAAATCCATTTTGACCTAAGTTTGAATTTTAAAATAAGGTTCAAAATATTTGTGTTATTCTTTTTAAGTTATTAATTGATAATTTTGATTTGTAAATTTAATTTGAAATTTAAAATACAATTTAAAATATGAAGCATGTAGTTATTAAGTTACAAACTCTTTTATAAATTCATTTTAACTATTTAAAAGTTTCTTTTCAAATGAATTACTTGTATATTGTTATAATACTTGCTTTATTCTTTTAAAAATTATTTTAATACATAGCTATGTATAAGAACTAATTAACTAGGCTTAATACTTTATTAACTTTAATTAAACACTAGTTAATTTATGAAGACATTTGTAAGCATAAGAATACAAGTGTACATATATTAAAACTTAAACTAACATGTGTAAACTTATCATCCATTTTAAAAGACAAGTGTCAATTTTACTTTTATTTTTCTTTTAATTTATTTAAATCTAAAAATACTTTTATATTAACTTGCATATACTCATTTCTTTTGCCCTTTCTCATTCTTTATTCTAAAAAGAAAATCTGAAACTCTTCAAATATGAAAAAAAAACTGCATTTTTCAAACCTGTAAAACATTTGCTTCCAAACTCCTCTTTTTCAAAACAAATCTGCATCCTTCAACATATACAAACCTGCATCAACAAGAAAGCAAAAGAACCTGCATTTCCTTGCATCTCTGCATTTCAATTTTTATCTAGAGGCCTGCATGCAACAATTTGAAGCCTGCATGTTTAAAAAAAAAAGTGAAAGCAGCATGTATAAATCAAGACTTTTCTTTGCATTTGGAAGCAAGAAGGGGTCTGCATTTCAAAGAATTAGAAGCCTGCATTTCATAATTTTCAAATATGGAACCTGCAAACTGAATGGGCTCTGCATTTTTGGGAGAAACTGCGAGTAACTCAACTTTTTAAGATTTTAAATAGGTAAAAGTTGATTTATACTTTGATTTAGATATGAAATTATATTATAAATATGCTGTGAATATGTATATGGATATGTTTGTGTGTGTGCATGATTGATTACCTGAACATCCCTGATCTTCTCTGATTCAAGCTTCAGTCAGATGCAAATACATTCCATTGTCTTTTAATTTGATTCCTCATTTGAGTTATGACTTAAACAAATATGTTTGTTTCATTATAATATTCAGATTAAAATTTGTGTTTGAGTTATATTACAAATTTTAATGCTTTGTATCAAAATACAGTTTTGAAATTACTGTGTCTTACATATTAGCTAAGCATAATTGAAGCTTGATATTGTTTTGGGTGAATTTGATTTAGGAGATTGTTTACCCATAAAAGATTATAGGAAAAATATTGAATTGGAGTAAAAATTTAATATTGAGGATGAATTTGGGATTGAAGGTGTAGAATCCTATTTTACTGGGTTTAAGATGTTTTTGATGCTGCGGCTTCAAAGGTGCATCGAGTTCAAAGCTGTTTTGGGAATTGATAGATGGTGTAGTGATGAAGTTATTGCTGGAGTTTGGTCGATGATGGTGACCGGAGATGGGAGATAATGGTGATGACAGGTTTGAAGTGGTGGGGGTTTGGTCTGTTCCAGGTGGGGTTGATGTTTGGGTTGCAGAGATTTTTGTCTCGGGATAGTCTCGGGATTTTTGAAGGGAAACTCGAAGTAAGTGGTTTACTGACTCGAAGTAAATAGGGGTTTGCTCGGGTATTTTTGTTTCAGGTCTTAGTAAAACAGAACCTGTTCTGTTTTCAGGAATTTAAAGAGTAAAGTTTAAATTAAATTTGGAAATTAAACTTAGGATCAAACTTGAATCTAGAGATGAATTCAAACAGATTGAATTCTTATTTTGGAACAATTTAAATGCAGAAATTCAAGTTTGTTTAAAAAAATATAAAAAGAAGAAGAACAGGAAAACCTGTTTCCAGTTTTATAAGTTTGAAATAAATGCAAACCTAAGTTTTAACTTAGAATTTTGAAACTGAGTTTAAATATGAATTCAAATAAGTTTGAATTTTGGTTTCTTTGAAATAATTTAAACTCAGAAATTTCAAGGTTTGGTTTTTAAATAAAACAGAAACTGTTTCTGTTTTAAATGTAAAGGTAAATTTAAATTTTTAGGTGGAGATTTAAACTGAGTTTTAGTTTGAATTTGAATATGAATTCAAATTTGATTTGTTTGGAATTTGAAATCATTGATGGTTTTTAAATTTAAATTTGGTTTCAAAACTCACAAGTAAATGCATATGTGTTTTGCATTTGAATTGAAAGGTTAAGTATTTAAATTAGAAACTCAAAATGAATTCAAATCTGAATTTTAAAATCTGGATTTAAAATCTAAACTTCAGTTTTTAAAATAAAGGTTTAAATTTAAATTGTTTTAAATGATTAAAATGATTTGCATTTGAATTGAAGGTGTAAATTTTAGAAAGAGTTTTAGAGAGTTAAATCTAGAATGAGTTGGAAGTTGTATTTAAAATTTTGAAATTTTAAAGCAATTTTTAAATTGGTTTGAATTTGATTTGAATTTAAATTTAAATTCTTTTTAAAACTTATTAACAAGTAGATGTTCTTTTAAACATAAGATTGAGTTTTGTTTTAAAATCTTAATTAAGACAAATTTGAGTCTTAAAGTTTTAAAATGAATGTTAAATGGAATTTAAAATAAATTTAAAACATTTTGTTTTTAATGATTGATTTAATAAGAAATGTTTATCAAAAAGATAAATAAAAGTTTAATGATTGGATTCATTTGACTATTAAGGTAATTAAGTTGAATATTAATTATTCAATTAATTAATTATGTGAATGCTTAATTAAGTAATTAATAATTTTTAAGTTAATTGATTTAATTTGAGATTAATTAATTAAGGTTAATTAATCTATAATTAAGGATGGTTAATTAAACTTTAATTTATGATTAAGATATATTAATCAAGTGATTGATGATAATTAAGATTTTGATTAACACTTAGTTAATTAATAATTAGAGATTAATTAAATAGTAATTAAATATTAATTACTTAATAACTAATGATGATTAATATAAGTTAATCTCTTAATTAAGTAATTAAGAAATATTAATGAAGTCATTAACTTAAGATTATTTAACAATTAATTAATATGATTAATTTTGATAATTAATTAAATTAATTAATTAATAATAATCAATTGTTTAAGTTTAATTACTTATGAAAGTAATTGATGAATTAATTACTTGGTGTAATAAATTTAATGAATGTGATTAGTTTAGATTAATTAAGTTAAATTAATTTAAACATTTGTTGGTTGTTTGATAATTACTTTATGTAATTTATGAATTTGTAATTACTTAAGGAAGTAAGTAATTAATTTAATTACAGGATGTAATTAAAGATATTTGATATAGAAGTAATTAGATTTAAATTACTCTGAAATTAATCAAGGGAATTAATTTAGATAATTAATTATGGGATGGGTAATTAAGGTAGTTAATTACTGAATGGTTATTAATCATGGGTGATTAATATATATGGTTTAAATTGAAGATTAACTACTTATGTAATTAATTTATTTTAGGAATTGATTAAATATTAATGATGTAATTTGGAATTGATTAATTAAGGTATAATTGATAATGAATAAATAATTAATGTAATTAATTTTAGTTAGTCAATTAATTTAGTAATTACAAGTTAATTGTTGCAAGGGTTTAAGTAATTAACTTGTGTGATTAATTTATAAGCTAATTACTTATTGTAATTAGGGATAGTTAATCAGTAATGATTAATTGAAACGAATATTGTGATGGTGATTTATAAATTGATTTGAAATCAATGGATGGTTAAGTTAAACAGAATTTTAATGATGAGGTAATTAATTTAATTCATTAGAGATTGAGTAATTAATTTAATTCATTTTAAATTAATTATAGGAAGTGTGATCATTAGATCATTGCTTATGTTTGTTGGTATTGGTTGCCTGATATGGTTTGTAATCTCAGTTATGAGATGAGTAGTGTATGGATGCATTGGTTGCTTTTGGATGATAATATGGACTATCTGATTTTGATATGAATTATCAGTTGATAATGATAAGGATGATTATCTATTATGTTGTGAATTATCTATCTGTGTAGATTTAGATAATGAATTGAATTGTTTTAAACTTAAAACAACTTGGAACTAAAAGACACGCTTTGGTTTTCAATGAGACCGGGATTGGGTTTCCATATTTGGACATCCGAAAACCACATCGATTCCAATTAAACTTTAGGCCGTTAATTCAAGTAGAGCGAGTGAAGACTCGAGGTGTAAGGGCTATACGTCTGTATAACTCTGTGGGTGATTCCGTAATGAGTTTGACGGAATAGTGCTTATAGATTCAAGATGGTGATTCAGAGTGCAAGGGTTATTGTCGTTAACTCTGAGGGTGATTCCAAAATGAGTGTAACGAGATAATGCCTTCGGTTTCATTCGAACCCGGAACGAACTTGTATGGATTGGATGCTTTCAGAACATCGTCAGGAGGACGATGAGCATTCTAAGTGATATGTCCTATAAAGGTAATCGTAGCCTCAAGCCTCATCAACCGGGAATGGCTAAAACAGGGGAGGTGCAGCAAAGCTTCGTGGGTAGCACCCACTGGAGAGTAAGATTTACCCCTGTCTAGAGGTCCCTTATATTTCGGCTGTGTGGACGGTTGATCATGACAATCGTCGGGGTTGTCTTATTTGGAACTGTTCAGTAAGGAACGGGTCCGGCTTTGTGTTGCAGGGGATGAAGGGAGTAATCCTCGGTACGGTGATCTAGGCCACGTACTGTGACGGGCGGTACCCCAGTAGCCCTGCCATTGTATGGAATCCAAAATCCAATAAGTGCCAACGGTTTTGATTGTATTAACCACTTTTGTGGCTAGTAGCTGGAATTTAATCATGTAACAATTTCGGCTATTTCTTATTTATTTGAAAACCCTAGACACTATTATAATATCATCAGATTTCCTATCAAATGTTTTGGTTAGCGTAAGGTAAAAACTTTTCCATGTTTATGTGTGGGAAGTCTTACGTGATACCATTTCTTTTCAAAGGTTTTTTAAAAGTTAAGCAACTTTAACCTGTTACTCACACCAGACCCATGTCTGACCCGGAGTTTATTCTTGTTTTTCTATAACTCTTGGGTACTCAAATTTTTACGAGTAGCCAAGGGAATTCAGGTTTGGATTCAGGATTGCTTTGACGAAATATGGAGGAGAAATGAAGCAGGAGGCTTCCGCGTTAGATATATAATTCCGCTGTGTATTCTCTGTGTTGTGTTTGTATTGAGTTGTAAATACTAGACATGTGTTTATAACTGTCTAGTATATGTGATGTGTATGCTGCGTATCTCTGATTGGTATTGTATATTATGTAAATACTTATGTTATTAATATAATTTATTCGTTCCGCTGTTGAGATTCTTGTGTTGTTTCTTCTTTCTCTTCTTTCTTTTCTTCTTCTATCCCTTTCTTTCTTAATTCATGATGCGATTTTCTGGGAGTAGAAAGTCGGGTCGGACAGTTGGTATCAGAGCATTAGGTTGAGTGAATACCTAGGCTCTGGAGTGGTGTCTATCTTGAGAGAGCGTATTTGTATTCTTAATATATATATATATATATATAATTGGTTCTACCTATTTGTTGGATTACCCGTTCAGGTTTTTCCAATATAAGTTATAAAGGTAGATGAGGTAGAAGTGTGTGTAACACGACTACCATTGATTGGAATTTGTTGGATAAGGTTGGAAGTGTATATGTCGAGACTGCAGACCTAATACCGTCTCGAGTGAGTTCTGTAGTGATGGAAGACTTTATCGATCTCTGAAAGTAACCTGTTAAGGTTCGGAGTTCATCTTTGAAGTGCAGAATTGAGTTTGGATCTGTCGATAGGACAGAAGCAAGCAAGTGAAGATATCTTGATATCTCAGGAAGTAGTAGCTGCGTGATGAGATGCAGTGACTATGGATATTTCCGAAGATGTTTCTTTGGAACAAGAGTAAGAAGTGAGTCTGCTCGGTGTTGTGGCTAAGTTTAGCTAAGTATTCTGAGTTGGTAAGGAGTCTTCTGGCTGAGTAGTTTTTCTGAAGTGGGGTTCAGAAGCAGCAGAGTAGATCTTTTTCTCTGGAAAGTTGGCTAGACCAGCATAAGCTGTTCTGTTTGGTAAAGAGGGAGTAGTTTTCTTTGGATTTAGGCTGAGTTGATCGCAAAAGTGACTTGCGATAGTATGTTCTCTTGTGTTTGTTGAAGATTGTCCGTATTTCTTCCAGGAAGTCAGAGTTTGTCTGCATCTGGAGATCGAGCTTTCTTTCCAAAAATGGAACTAGTGGTTCAGTTAATAGATGGATGGTTCCTTGAGATAGAAGTTGGTGAACTCTGGTTTCGGAGGAACATCTGAGTTTTCTTATGGATCTGTGGAACCATATTTCTATGCTAGGTTGTCTAGACTGTGCTTGTGTTCTTCGTCAGCTTTTTCTTCTATTTCAGATCAGAGTTGTGCAGCGGAAGCAGTTTGGGGTGTTTCTGTTTTATCTTTTCCGAATAAGAAGAAGTTTGTTCTGTCTTCTGTTGTTGAGAAGCAGAGTGTGTGTTCTTGGTTTTTGAGTGATCTTGAGGAGATCATTGGATTGTTTCTGATTCAGTTTGTTTCTTTTGGAATCAGCAAGAGTTGAGCTGATTAGGAGTGATGTTGGTAGCCCAGGATTGTCCGAAGGATTGTTATGGATAAGAGACAGAGAAATTTGGATTCTGGAATCAGAGATTGGATTTGGTTAAGTTTTTCTCTGATCCATGAAGCTATAAGATTTGGAGGGCCTGAAGCTAGCTCCGAAGTGTTTTGGTTTCTTCTGTGATTGGTAAGATCAGTGTTTGGTTTTCTAGAGTTGAATTGCCAGCTTGGATAGCTGGGATTCAGGGTGTTTCACGTATCTCTGAGGGAGTACGTGTTTGGTATTTCTGGTTGTAGAACCAGCAGTTTAGGTCGGTTTGTTTGTTAAGTCAGACTCGTTTGTAGTCTGATATTCTGTATAGAATTGTTGTTAGGATCTCTATAGCTTAGTAGTATTGATTGATTGGATTCTATAGAGCGAGTATCCCGATATATATATATATATATATATATATATATATATATATATATATATATATATATACCGGGGAAACTCGTAAAGTTTTATCCAAAATTCTTTTGGATAATTAGATTTGTTCTGATTGTGTGAATTGGTTGCTTTGGCTGTTAGCATATGATTAGCATATGCTGTGTTTTAAAATAAAATCTGTAAATAGATTATTAAATTACCTTTGTTTTAAATTTCGGGGACGAAATTCTTTTAAGGGGGAAGGATTGTAATATCCCGGAAATTTGGACAATATAAATTTAATAATCTGTGTTTAAATTTATATTGAATTGATAAATTTTGTTAATAAATTTGATATTGATTTAAATAATCTTCTTTATTTAAATATTTAATTTGTGAAATTATTTTTAATGAGTTAATAAATCTATTTTCTATTTTATAATGTATAAGTATTTGTATATATTTTAAATAGATAAGTTGTTTTAAGTTAAATTAGTATAGCATCTTTTTAATGTTTTAAACATAGAAATTGTGATTTATTTTGGATTTAAGCTTTTCAAAAATATTTAATTAAGTACTATATGATTTTAAATATGAGAAAAATGTTTTAATTAGTTTAAAAATCCATTTTGACCTAAGTTTGAATATTAAAATAAGGTTCAAAATATTTGTGTTATTCTTTTTAAATTATTAATTGATAATTTTGATTTGTAAATTTAATTTGAAATTTAAAATACAATCTAAAATATGAAGCATGTAGTTATTAAGTTACAAACTCTTTTAGAAATTCATTTTAACCATTTAAAAGTTTCTTTTCAAATGAATTACTTGTATATTGTTATAATACTTGCTTTATTCTTTTAAAAATTATTTTAATACATAACTATGTATAAGAACTAATTAACTAGGCTTAATACTTTATTAACTTTAATTAAACACTAGTTAATTTATGAAGACATTTGTAAGCATAAGAATACAAGTGTACATATATTAAAACTTAAACTAACATGTGTAAACTTATCATCCATTTTAAAAGACAAGTGTCAATTTTATTTTTATTTTTCTTTCAATTTATTTAAATCTAAAAATACTTTTATATTAACTTGCATATACTCATTTATTTTGCCCTTTCTCATTCTTCATTCTAAAAAGAAAATCTGAAACTCTTCAAATATGAAAAAAACTGCATTTTTCAAACCTGTAAAACATTTGCTTCCAAACTCCTCTTTTTCAAAACAAATCTGCATCCTTCAACATATACAAACCTGCATCAACATGAACGCAAAAGAACCTGCATTTCCTTGCATCTGAAAACAAAAGCTTTGCATTTCAATTTTTATCTAGAGGCCTGCATGCAACAATTTGAAGCCTGCATGTTTAAAAAAAAAAACTGAAAGCAGCATGTATAAATCAAGACTTTTCTTTGCATCTGGAAGCAAGAAGGGGTCTGCATTTCAAAGCATTAGAAGCCTGCATTTCATAATTTTCAAATCTGAAACCTGCAAATTGAATGGGCTCTGCATTTTTGGGAGAAACTGCGAGTAACTCAACTTTTTAAGATTTTAAATAGGTAAAAGTTGATTTATACTTTGATTTAGATATGAAATTATATTATAAATATGCTGTGAATATGTATATGGATATGTTTGTGTGTGTGCATGATTGATTACCTGAACATCCCTGATCTTCTCTGATTCAAGCTTCAGTCAGATGCAAATACATTCCATTGTCTTTTAATTTGATTCCTCATTTGAGTTATGACTTAAACAAATATGTTTGTTTCATTATAATATTCAGATTAAAATTTGTGTTTGAGTTATATTACAAATTTTAATGCTTTGTATCAAAATACAGTTTTGAAATTACTGTGTCTTACATATTAGCTAAGCATAATTGAAGCTTGATATTGTTTTGGGTGAATTTGATTTAGGAGATTATTTACCCATAAAAGATTATAGGAAAAATATTGAATTGGAGTAAAAATTTAATATTGAGGATGAATTTGGGATTGAAGGTGTAGAACCCTAGTTTACTGGGTTTAAGATGTTTTGGGTGCTGCGGCTTCAAAGGTGCATCGAGTTCAAAGCTGTTTTGGGAATTGATAGATGGTGTAGTGATGAAGTTATCGCCGGAGTTTGGTCGGTGATGGTGACCGGAGATGGGAGATAATGGTGATGACAGGTTTGAAGTGGTGGGGGTTTGGTCTGTTCCAGGTGGGGTTGATGTTTGGGTTGCAGAGATTTTTGTCTCGGGATAGTCTCGGGATTTTTGAAGGGAAACTCGAAGTAAGTGGTTTACTGACTCGAAGTAGATAGGGGTTTGCTCGGGTATTTTTGTTTCAGGTCTTAGTAAAACAGAACCTATTCTGTTTTCAGGAATTTAAAGAGTAAAGTTTAAATTAAATTTGGAAATTAAACTTAGGATCAAACTTGAATCTAGAGATGAATTCAAACAGATTGAATTCTTATTTTGGAACAATTTAAATGCATAAATTCAAGTTTGTTTAAAAAAAATATAAAAAGAAGAAGAAAAGGAAAACCTGTTTCCAGTTTTATAAGTTTGAAATAAATGCAAACCTAAGTTTTAACTTAGAATTTTGAAACTGAGTTTAAATATGAATTCAAATAAGTTTGAATTTTGGTTTCTTTGAAATAATTTAAACTCAGAAATTTCAAGGTTTGGTTTTTAAATAAAACAGAAACTGTTTCTGTTTTAAATGTAAAGGTAAATTTAAATTTTTAGGCGGAGATTTAAACTGATTTTTAGTTTGAATTTGAATATGAATTCAAATTTGATTTGTCTGGAATTTGAAATCATTGATGGTTTTTAAATTTAAATTTGGTTTCAAAACTCACAAGTAAATGCATATGTGTTTTGCATTTGAATTGAAAGGTTAAGTATTTAAATTAGAAACTCAAAATGAATTCAAATCTGAATTTTAAAATCTGGATTTAAAATCTAAACTTCAGTTTTTAAAATAAAGGTTTAAATTTAAATTGTTTTAAATAATTAAAATGATTTGCATTTGAATTGAATGTGTAAATTTTAGAAAGAGTTTTAGAGATTTAAATCTAGAATGAGTTGGAAGGTGTATTTAAAATTTTGAAATTTTAAAGCAATTTTTAAATTGGTTTGAATTTGATTTGAATTTAAATTTAAATTCTTTTTAAAACTTATTAACAAGTAGATGTTCTTTTAAACATAAGATTGAGTTTTGTTTTAAAATCTTAATTAAGACAAATTTGATTCTTAAAGTTTTAAAATGAATGTTAAATGGAATTTAAAATAAATTTAAAACATTTTGTTTTTAATGATTGATTTAATAAGAAATGTTTATCAAAAAGATAAAAAAAAAAGTTTAATGATTGGATTCATTTAACTATTAAGGTAATTAAGTTGAATATTAATTATTCAATTAATTAATTATGTGAATGCTTAATTAAGTAATTAATAAATTTTAAGTTAATTGATTTAATTTGAGATTAATTAATTAAGGTTAATTAATCTATAATTAAGGATGGTTAATTAAACTTTAATTTATGATTAAGATTTATTAATCAAGTGATTGATGATAATTAAGATTTTGATTAACACTTAGTTAATTAATAATTAGAGATTAATTAAATAGTAATTAAATATTAATTACTTAATAACTAATGATGATTAATATAAGTTAATCTCTTAATTAAGTAATTAAGAAATATTAATGAAGTCATTAACTTAAGATTATTTAACAATTAATTAATATGATTAATTTTGATAATTAATTAAATTAATTAATTAATAATAATCAATTGTTTAAGTTTAATTACTTATGAAAGTAATTGATGAATTAATTACTTGGTGTAATAAATTTAATGAATGTGATTAGTTTAGATTAATTAAGTTAAATTAATTTAAACATTTGTTGGTTGTTTGATAATTACTTTATGTAATTTATGAATTTGTAATTACTTAAGGAAGTAAGTAATTAATTTAATTACAGGATGTAATTAAAGATATTTGATATAGAAGTAATTAGATTTAAATTACTTTGAAATTAATCAAGGGAATTAATTTAGATAATTAATTAAGAATAATTAATTATGGGATGGGTAATTAAGGTAGTTAATTACTGAATGGTTATTAATCATGGGTGATTAATATATATGGTTTAAATTGAAGATTAACTACTTATGTAATTAATTTATTTTAGGAATTGATTAAATATTAATGATGTAATTTGGAATTGATTAATTAAGGTATAATTAATAATGAATAAATAATTAATGTAATTAATTTTAGTTAATCAATTAATTTAGTAATTACAAGTTAATTGTTGCAAGGGTTTAAGTAATTAACTTGTGTGATTAATTTATAAGCTAATTACTTATTGTAATTAGGGATAGTTAATCAGTAATGATTAATTGAAATGAATATTGTGATGGTTATTTATAAATTGATTTGAAATCAATGGATGGTTAAGTTAAGCAGAATTTTAATGATGAGGTAATTAATTTAATTCATTAGAGATTGAGTAATTAATTTAATTCATTTTAAATTAATTATAGGAAGTGTGATCATTAGATCATTGCTTATGTTTGACGATTGGTATTGGTTGCCTGGTATGGTTTGTAATCTCAGTTATGAGATGAGTAGTGTATGGATGCATTGGTTGCTTTTGGATGATAATAAGGACTATCTGATTTTGATATGAATTATCTGTTGATAATGATAAGGATGATTATCTATTATGTTGTGAATTATCTATCTGTGTAGATTTAGATAATGAATTGAATTGTTTTAAACTTAAAACAACTTGGACCTAAAAGACACGCTTTGGTTTTCGATGAGACCGGGATCGGGTTTCCATATTTAGACATCTGAAAACTACATTGATTCCAATTAAACGTTAGGTCGTTAATTCAAGTAGAGCGAGTGAAGACTCGAGGTGTAAGGGCTATACATCAGTATAACTCTGTGGGTGATTCCGTAATGAGTTTGACGGAATAGTGCTTATAGATTCGAGATGGTGATTCAGAGTGCAAGGGTTATTGTCGTTAACTCTGAGGGTGATTCCAAAATGAGTGTAACGAGATAATGCCTTCGGTTTCGTTCGAACCCGGAACGAACTTGTATGGATTGAGTGCTTTCAGAACATCGTCAGGAGGACGATGAGCATTCTAAGTGATATGTCCTATAAAGGTAATCGTAGCCTCAAGCCTCATCAACCGGGAATGGCTAAAACAGGGGAGGTGCAGCAAAGCTTCGTGGGTAGCACCTACAGGAGAGTAAGATTTACCCCTGTCTAGAGGTCCCTTATATTTCGGCTGTGTGGACGGTTGATCATGACAATCGTCGGGGTTGTCTTATTTGGAACTGTTCAGTAAGGAACGGGTCCAGCTTTATGTTGCAGGGGATGAAGGGAGTAATCCTCGGTACGGTGATCTAGGTCACGTACTGTGACGGGCGGTACCCCAGTAGCCCTGCCATTGTATGGAATCCAAAATTCAATAAGTGCCAACGGTTTTGATTGTATTACCCACTTTTGTGGCTAGTAGCTGGAATTTAATCATGTAACAATTTCGGCTATTTCTTATTTATTTGAAAACCCTAAACACTATTATAATATCACCAGATTTCCTATCAAATGTTTTGGTTAGCGTAAGGTAAAAACTTTTCCATGTTTATGTGTGGGAAGTCTTACGTGATACCTTTTCTTTTCAAATGTTTTTTAAAAGTTAAGCAACTTTAACCTGTTACTCACACCAGACCCATGTCTGACCCGGAGTTTATTCTTATTTTTCTATAACTCTTGGGTACTCAAATTTTTACGAGTAGCCAAGGGAATTCAGGTTAGGATTCAGGATTGCTTTGACGAAATATGGAGGAGCAATGAAGCAGGAGGCTTCCGCGTTAGATATATAATTCCGCTGTGTGTTCTCTGTGTTGTGTTTGTATTGAGTTGTAAATACTGGACAGGTGTTTATAACTGTCTAGTATATGTGATGTGTATGCTGTGTATCTCTGATTGGTATTGTATATTATGTAAATACTTATGTTATTAATATAATTTATTCGTTCCGCTGTTGAGATTCTTGTGTTGTTTCTTCTTTCTCTTCTTTCTTTTCTTCTTCTATCCCTTTCTTTCTTAATTCATGATGCGATTTTCTGGGAGTAGAAAGTCGGGTCGTGACAAGTTACAAATTTCCAATTTCTTATATATTTCATTAATCACAAAGAATCTTATTTCTTATTTTTCATTTTTAGGAGTTTCCAACTATTAAAATAGTTAAGGTTTCATTTCATTACAATAATTGAAATCATTAATTTATAGAAACCTAAGAACTAAATGTCGGGTTCATTTCAAATTATTTTGAAATAATATATATTCATATCCTTTATATATAAAATTATATTTATAAATATAAAATTAAGATCTGTTTATCAAAAATTGTGTAGTAAAGCTACTACAGTGGTCTTTCCACTTTGAAACTTGAAAATGAATGTTGATGATGCGGTCGTCATCACCGAAATTATTTTCCAGCAACAAAAGAGGGGAGTATAGAACTTATTTCCTTTTAAAATTCTTTGAAAACATTTCTTTCAAATCAATTGAAAATATTTATCCGAAAATACTTCCAAATAAGACTAATATGCCAACTCAAACCATGTCAACTCATGACGGTTTAAATCGACAATAAATCACACATGTCACCTCAAACCATTCGAAATGGATGATTGTTTACGGGGTAAATAATAAAGTAAGAGAAAAGAAAAAACACAGAATCTCACAAAGGAATGACAAAATATAATAATCAAATAAACAGTTCATGAAGTTGTTTTGCAAATAACATTTTATTACACTTTGACAATACATATCAGAGCCATACATACAGCAGGAATAAATAAATAATGCATCGAAACAAAATGATGGATAGGAATAAATATAATAAAAGGTAATGATATAGTAAATCTTCGTCTTCGTCCTCTAGAAATAAGGTCTTCAGCACTGAAATGCCCATACAGTAGCATTCGCCAAACCATCATACATCATTCTGAATTCTCCACTATGTGCACAGTTGTTAAAATGGTTTTCGGTATTCGCAAAGAGTATGATAATATCCGATCCCAGTCTCTTTAACAACCAAATGATTATTTCACACCAATTGATTCTTTTACATTTCTAAAACCGATTCATAATTGATATCAAAATATCGTATTCACTTTAAAATCATATCACTTTCAAAATCATGTTCACTTTCAAAATCATTATTCACTTTAAATCATGTTCATTTCAAAATCTTAACTATAAAATAGGTGAAACCATCATATTAAAATATTCACATTTGAATCAATTTAAACCTAAATCATAACAGTTCCAACTTTAAACAGTTTGAATATTAAAAGTAGTTTACATATTGGAATAGTTATACATTAAAAATATTTTTTAAATTTATAAATTAAAATAGTTTATATATTAGAAATAGTTTATATATTAAATATATATATATATATATATAAAGTTTTTTATGAATTTAAAATAATATTTGTTAGATAGTTTATAATTTAAAAATAGGTTATAGATTAAAATAGTATATATATTAGAAATAATTTATACATTAAAATAGGTTATATATTAAAAATTATTAATATATTAAAATGGTTTATATGAGAAAATAGTTTATATGTTAAAATAATTTGTGTATTGAAAGAGTTTATATCGAAAATAGTTTCAAATTATAAATGTTTTTTCAAATTTCACAAAACAATTCAAATCAACTTTAGTTTTAAAAACTCAATTTAAATCAATCTCAGTTCAACAATTTAAATTCACAAGACTAAAGGTTTCAGTTCAAATTCTCAAAAAAAAAAAATCATTTCAATTTATATCGATTTCAAATCCATGTTTGAACTACAAATTTAAACCACTTCAAATTCAGTAGGTTTCAAAGCTTAAATATTCAAACGTTTACGATAACTCAATTTTGAAAAATTTCATTTATATTTCAAAAATCAACTTTAAGATTTCAATTTAAATTCTTTAAACAATCCATTTAAACCAATTTCAATTTCAACATTTTAAAAGCTTGGATTTTTAAAACAATTCAGTCATATAAATCTAATTTTGTTTCAAAATATCATTTAACTAGATTCAAAAATTGAGGGTTTAAAATCATTTAATCTAACAAATCCGATGTCCGTATATAATTTTATACCCTATGGTCAAGCGATACGGATGCACATCATTTCAACCCGCAATAAATTTAAATTTACGGGTATATATCATTTCAACGCACAATCCCAAATCATAATTTTCCAAATCCATAAAATTGGTCGGGTTTATCATTTCAACCCATAATGATTTTTCTCTAATCTATAAGATCGTTCGAGTGTGTATCATTTCAACCCATAGTGATTTTCCTAACAATAACTAAGGTAACATGCAGCGTGATAACAATATATAAAATAAACATAACATTAAAATATCCAAAATATCAACAATTAAGCATCCATCACAATCATCATTCAAATCAGCCAATAAATCACAACAATTAATTTGTTACTATTATCAGGTATTTAACTAGCAATTCAATTCCAATATTAATTCAAATGGAAATTACATTCAATATAAATTCAAAAAAAAATTGAATGACAATTTAAATTATCAAACATCAATCAATCAATTTTTAATCACATCATAAATTTAATTTAACTAACATAAGATAGTTTAGTAGCTGTGAGTGGGTTAAATCGCTCGTCTTTAATATTTTGTCGATTTAAAATCCAAATTAGGCCCAAAAAATCAATGGCCTTAGAATCCAACCAAACCAATTCAATATCGTCCGGAATTTCGATACGATCGCAATGGAGAAAACCATGCGTAAAACCAAGCTCATATGCAAAAGATATTAAGGTTAAAAGTTATATGATTTATATTATAAAATAAATAAATTATTAAAATAGTAAAGCACTTACTCAATCATCGTTCAGCATGAAGGAACCCATCAGGCTCCGCCTTTGACCATCTATGCATGTCACTAAAGACCTCGATAAATCATGCCACTACTGTCAACGAGCTCCCCTTCCACTCCTCCATCGTCGAGCATCATCGCGGCACCCCAGGCAACGCCGCCGCCACCGTAGGTTTAGGATTTCAAACCCTAAATCTCAAGTTCTGACCACCACACATCGTTTCAGACCGAGCGGATGCCAACGATAAACTCCAAACGATAAGCTCTACAAAACCCAAATTCCAATTTCTCCAATTAATCCCCGAATCGAAAAGCCCTAAATTGGTGCTTAGGGTTTCACGATTTAGCACCTTTGACCGCGATTTGCCGTTGACTCGAACACTAAATTAGAAAACGAACACTTGTCGTAGATTCGTATCATCGAGAGCTTCGAAATAGTATATAACTTGATATATTTTGGAGAGTTTGATTTTTTAGATGATTTTAAATTGAAATTAGGTTTAGGGAAAGTCTGCCGTTGAGAAGGACATAAGAGATAGGATTGTACATACAGAAAAAATAGAACTAAGATAAGAGGTGGGTAGGGTTTGAGATAATGGAATGGGCTTGGATATACATATATTCACAACATACGACTAATTGGGCCCAAATGGTTGCACAAGCCCGTAAAGCTCATTATCAACCCTGAATGAAACCATGACATTCTATATATCGAAAGTGAGGTTTTCGATATTTCAAATCTCAATGGAACAAGTCTCAAACCCAAATTTCATTGTATCCAGAAGTTAGCTTTCAAAATCAAATTATATAAATTTAAATTCAATTAATTGATTTCTACGCATTTCGAGCTCGCATGATCAAACGACAAGTCCAATCGCTACGAAACTTGAGATCCTTTAATAATTCACTGTTACGGATCTGATGAAACTGGTTTCATCGAAATCCAAGACAGTGGACAAAAGGGATAATTTTCATATTAATTTAATTATATTATTATTAGATGGATTTAACCAACTTTTAAATTCTAAATTAAAAGCTAACAATTTATCATTCTTGATAACGTAGAAACTTTAAATCTTTACAATACAATTTTCCATATTAAATCCAAGATTTAAACATCACATAAATTTTAATATTAAATTACAGTAGGAATAGAACCTATTTTATCATAATTTAAATTCAAGTAAATTCTTTTGTTTTTATTTGCTCTCTTATTATTTAACCAACTATCACCTTATGGATATAATTAACACTGATTCACATTTTACTGCATTCCTATTCTATGGTTATCATCTTATTTCAAATTAATTAAATTACATTAATTCACATTGATTTCAAAATTAAATTCAACGAGATTAAATAATGAAATGATAACTAAAACAATTATTACACGTTAATAATTCAAACACATTTCTATGTTTATTATTTACAAACAAAGCTAATACATTCACATACTAATTAATTGATTTCATATTCCTTAATAAACCTATTCAAATTTATAACATATAATTTCAATATTAAATCCAACATTTAATTTATTCCCTTATTTACAATTATAACTAAATTAACTTTACAATTATTTCAATTGATTGAGATTACATTAAAATAGTTATCAATTACATTCAAATAATATTTTTCTCATTAATAAAAAATAAATTTTGTATCTTACAATATTAAATTCCAAAATCTTATTTAATTTAGTATTTTAAATTATTGAATATTACGGGTCGTCACACCAGGTCAAGGGACAACTTCCGGTAGTACATCTCTAGAGGAATGTACCAAAGCCCAACTGATGGCCCTCTACCAATACAAGACCAGCCTATCTCTAATGAGATAGTACCAAATATGTCATCACACTGGTCGTTACCGACCTATCCGAGGTCACTTATAGCATACACCCACAATAGCTTAAAACCCGAATTTCAAAGCAAGAATACATATATCTAGAAGGGGATGATCATATCCTAATGGTTGTGAACCATATAGTTTTGACGCAACTACACTGTTTCGGTCATTTTCGGGGTAAGGCCTGAGGTAGCATTTACCTTTCACAAAGCACATCATCTTTCCTCTCTAAATTCCACATTGCCATTCCTTTAATCACTATTGACTTCCACAAACAAACAGCCTCTGAGCTTGTACGTCTCGGAGAAAGGTGTTAAGCTAAGAGAAGTTGCCTTCTCCGCCACCAAACAGATGTATGTTAATCTTAAAAATGTAATGTCAAACATCCATCTATACAAGTTGTCCAGGAACAGGACAAACCAAAGGCACTCTTCTACCACATCCTGTCAGGAGTTACCCCTAGAATTATTAGCGATTAGTCATTGTATTGGATATTCCATAACGAAGAGACTACTGCTACAATATGCATATAGGGAGTTTACCCCAAATGATCAATAGTAGTCATTTGTTAAGGAAATCCAAAATGTCAGTGTCTTCCAAACCTGCACATTTGAATGCATATACATTGGTCTGAAGTGGTTCTCGGATAAATCTAACCCCGGTCTCTCCGTATTAACAATGATAAAGAGGCCAATATCTGATGGTTGGTTATTTAACCATCAAAGCAAACAAACAATATCAAGCAACATAAACAGTCACTAGGCCCATTTAGTTAATCTTTTATTTATTAAATCGGTCTTCAAATATTCATTTCAAATTATCTTTAAAAATATATATTCATAAAACATTTCAAAATATAGATAATGGAAAACACTTCTATATACTTACATTAACGATATAAGCATATTCACAAATCATTTCATTTTCAACACTTAGAAAAATACTTCCATATACTTATATCAACGGTATAAGTATATTTAATAACACTACCATTTGGAGAGAAGCCAAATAGATTTCTTTAACCGTACAACTCTAGAGTTCATACGCCTTCGAACGGGTGTTAAGTATAGGAAACAATGCTCCTACACCACCAATCCCTTAGTACGATCATAAGAACCAATTCGTGTATTTCACGATGGAAGGTCAAAATATAATTTATTTAGGTCAAAACGAATGTTGCGTAAAACATCTTTACGACAACCAAAAACATTACTATAGGGATTGGATTAATTAATATAGGTATATAAATAAATCCCATATACTATATAAAATATTTCCTTTCGGAAATCATTTACTATAACAATATTGTTATAGTCTATGCCTTCCTTACTTCCAGAAAACGTCTATTACAACAATAAATGTTGAAATCTATGTTTTCGATACATATTACATTTTAAAACATTTCTCAAAACCATTAACTTCTATTTAAAATTATTATGTTCCAAAACCTTACTTCCAAAAGATAAATTACTTTTAAAACCACTACTTCATCAAAATATTTCTTTCCATCATTCCCTTAAGTAAAATTCATGCTTATAAAACTATTTTTATAAATCTTCTGTAGATTTTATAAAAATTCTATTTTATAAAATTCCTTTATTTACAAAATTCTGTTTATAAATCAATTGTTTATAAAAACTAATTTAACTATCAAAATCCATTTTTCTTTATAAATCAATTTTTTTTATAAAATCCATTCCAAATTCTTTTACCAAACAACTTCACATCCTTATACCAAACATTTATAAATTTCGATTATAAATCAAATTTTTTATATATTATAATATCACTTCTATTTTATAAACTTATTCAAAAATCCCAAATCAAAGTATTTCATCAAACTAAACTTTTATAAGATCAAAAATCATATTTTTATTTACTAAAATTAATCTGATCCTTTTAATAATTTAAAATATCTTGAAACATATATACTTTCAAAATTACTTCGAAATCCTTTTTAAATCAAAATCATCATTGTTAGTATTTTGAAATACCAAAAATAAGGCCCAATGCTACCATAGAAACAAATAAGTTAAATCACATCAATGTCATTAAAATAGCATCCAACACATCATATATCAGCATATATATGAAAAATAAAATCTAAAGTGGTAAGGAATCCTGTTGGATCACTCCAACACATCCCCCTGCATCACAGACAGCATATAATCAAATAATATAAAAATCAACCGCTTCGAGGGGGGATTCGTATACAAAGGGATATCCGCTCTTACATGGGACCGCAACAAGGTCTCATCCACTCCAATAGGCAGGAATATATATCCAAACCAACTAGTAAATATAGTATACCATCCAAAAAAGCAATAAACATCAAAAATAAAAATATTCCCACTTATAAAAAAATATAAGCAGGCCAAAGAGGTGAGTTAGCTCACAAAAATGCCAGAAATCGCAAAAGTGCTCCGGTTTGAATTAAAATTGAATGGTCATTCAATTTAACTCAAAATTCCTACTAGCTCCGAATTCATCCAATCAAATCTATAGCTTAGTGCTCGTAGATAGGAATTCAATGCAACTTGTTGCGCTCGAAACGGACCTCGTACGAGCAAGTTATGAATTATTGAACGTATGATATAATTAATTATAATTAATTAAACTTTAAATAATTTAAAATTTTACCCTAAATCATCTCCCTTCTCACGCTACCTGTTCACACGCACGATACATACATACATATATATACACACACATATATATATATACACACACACACACATATATATATACATACATATATATATTCTTCGAATCGTCGATCGTCCACTAGCTTCCACCGCCGATGCCGCCTGCACCCACCCCGCCCGCCAACCATCGTCGCCTGCTCCATCCTCCCTCTTCGCATCGCGCGCACGTACAATGCCTCGAACCCACGAAAATTGAAGTTAGACCATGCCCAATTTTGGCCATGTCGAGTGACGATGGCTTGATCCAACCGTTGAATAGCTTCTTATGGTCAGGCGCTACATTTCTCTAGTTGAAGTTGGAGGCTAATTCGACCCCTAAAGGCTCCGATCGTTGGATGGAAATGTTTTTAATAGCAACTAAAAACAAAAAAGCTAGGGCTTTGGTTGCAAATGAAAGAAATTTAAGAGCTATTTATAGAAAATTATCTCGACACGATTCATCCGTGAAAATTTCAAACTCCAAATGAAGCGGTCGCTAGACGTTATATCCCTATTCTGAACACAATGGAATATGTATCGGAAGCTAATTCCATCCTATATAGAAGATAGCTTTTCAAATCGAATTATTTTAAATTAAATTCCTTTAATAAATTAATATGCATTTCGAATTCGCATGATCAAACAATGCATCCAATCGTCACGAAATTCAACAGCAAATAATAATTCCCTATTACGGATCCAAAGAAACTAATTTCGTCGAAATCCAAGACAGTGTCCAAAAAGACTATTTTTACACGTTAATTAAAACAAGTAATTTCCAATTTCAGTTTGTCAACTTTTAATTCAAATGTAAAAGTTTACTAACTCCATTCTAATTTAAATAGATTTTAAATCAACTTTTGAAATAATTTTCATTCAAATTAAATTCAAGATATTTTCTTAAACAATTTCAAATATTAAATTTAACAATTAAATTATCAAACGAATCACTAAATTTGAAATATAAGTTATTTAACTTATAAAATTTACTTTTTAATATTTAAAATCAATTAAATATTCCAAATTTCAACGAATGAAGTTCTGGGTCATTGTAGAAATAATATGCATTCAAGCAACCATATAACTTAAATAAAAACATACCAGAAAAGAGCTCTGGATGGGTAGCTTAGTTTTTCACCTTAGGCTTCCAAGTACTCTCAACTGGGTCATCTCCCCACTAGACTTTAACTAGTCTAATTATTGCATTGCGTGGTCACTTTGTCACATGCTCAATAATACGGGTGGTGCATGGTGAACAAGTGACTCTTTCTCCACTTCAACTTCTTCAAATTTGCTCGGCTCTACCACAGTAGCTAAATCGTGTAATCATTTCCACAAGCGTGAGATGTAAAAAACATTATAAACCCCACCATCTTTTTAGAAAGCACCACTCTATAAGCTAACTTCCCTACTCTTGCCAAGATCAGAAAAGACCCTACAAATCTCGATGCTAACTTTCTCGAGCTACCAAACCTTATACCATGTCTAAGCAGCAAGACCTTCATAAAAAACCATATTGCCCACTACGAACTCCAACAATATGCGTCTTCAATTAATACGATTTCAGCTTATCCTATGTTGTGTTCATCCTGGATCAAAACTACTTTCTTCGAAGTCTTTCTAATCGTATATGGTCCACTAATGATTATATCCATAATATCCCATCAAAAAGATGGAGATTTACATGGTCTTCCATATAATGCCTCGAGCAGAGTCATTCCAATGCTTGCTTAATAGCTGTTACTATATGCAAGCTCTACTAACGGCAAGTGATCAATCTAAGAACCTCCCAAGTCTAGAATACACATCCATAACAAGTCTTCTAATACTCGATTCACCCAATCAGTTTACCCGTCTGTCTATAGATGATAGGAAATACTCAAACTTATTTCAGCGCCTTAGGCCTCCCGAAGAATCCTCCAAAAACTCACCAGTAGAAAGAAGATCTATGTCACTGATAATACTAAAAGGAAGTCCATGAAAACAAACTTTCTTTCTCATGTATAAGGTTTCCAAAGATGCAACTATCTTCGTACTCCTAACCGAAATAAACTAAGCACATTTAGTTGGTTAATCAACCATGGCCCAAATACTCTCATTCCATTATCTAATCCTAAGTAGCCCATTAACAAAATCCATAAGCATACTCTACTATTTCCACCGAGGAATATCCATAGGTTGCAATAATCCACCAAGCTTCTTCTCTCCACCTTTACTCTTTAAGAAGTCACACATTTGGAAACAAGCTCCGCTACATGCCTCTTTATGCTAGGAGAATAAAATACCCTCTCTATATCACGACACACTTTTTCACCAACAAGACGAATGTTTATCCTAGAACGATGGGACTTTGCTAGTATCATGTCAGTCAACTTCTTAACAAGAAGAACACACAATTTTCCATCTTCATAGTCATACTCTTAAGTCAATAGAAATAATGATCCAAATGACTCGAATGTTATTCTTTGTTCAACTTCTCAAAAATACCCAATAACTCTATGTCTTGCTTCCAACTTAAACTAGTTTGCTCCATAAGTTAAGGCTGAACATCTAAAGCTACCAACTACCCATGTGTAATATCTGATAAGTTTGAAAATCAAATGTAGAAATGAAGTCCTAATGCTTCCACTCCAAAAACATAGGACTTGGCATTGCGTGCTTTATGCTCAAAGGCATCAGCTACAACATTTCCCTTGACTGGATTGTATGAGATCCTAAAATCATACGATGCTAAGAACTCCATCCACCTTTGCTAGCTCAAATTCTGATCCTTTTGGGAGAACGGGTACTTTAGAGCTATGATCCATTTATAACTCAAATCTCTCCCCTAAACGATAATGCTTCCATGATTTGAGGACGAAAACAATAGTTGCCACCTCAAGGTTATGGGTTAGATAGTTTCTCTCATGTACCTTCAATTATCGACTAGCATAACAAACAACTCTACTCTCCTCCATCAATACAACACCTAGTCCTATACCACAAGCATTGGGATATACCCCAAATGCCTTCGAACCATCAAGAAGTACTAAAATAGGTGCACTAGTTAGCAACTCCTTTCACTTAGTAAAAGAATCATCACATTCAGAGTTCCACAAGAAAATTAAATTCTTAGTAAGGCATGTCAATGGTAAGCATAAATTTTTGTGAAGTTTTTAATGAATGTTCTATAATAGCCAACCAAACTAAGGAAGCATCTCACCTCCATAGCATTCTTTGGTATGTGCCAATACTATACTACAACAATGTTATTAGAATCAATTGGCTGTCCATTCTTGAAGACACCATGTCCTAGAAAGTGAACCTCCTTTAGCTAAAAGTGACATTTGGAAAATTTCACCTTTAACTTATGCCTACGGAGAGTATTGAGCACTTCTCATAAATGTAACTTGTGCTCTTCATCGCTTTTTTAAGTAAACAAGTATGTCAATGAACACCACCACAAATTATTTAGCAACCCTCTAAAGACATGACTAATGAGGTCAAATAAATATGTTGGTGCATTTGTTAGTTTAGATGGCAAGATTAACCACTCAAAAAATCTATTGATGTATGAAGCATTCAAATATTATCCTTGACCATATGCTGGCTAACTCAAGCTAAGAGAATACATTTTCTCTAACTAACTGATCAAGGAGATCGTCTATACGTGATTGCATAAGGATTCTTCTTTGACAGCTTGTTCAATTCACGACAATCGACGCAACGCCTCAAAGACCCATTAGCTTTAGTAGAAAAGACAACTGGTGCCCCCCATTTCGAAATACTTCCCCAAATAAAGTCCTTCTCCAATAATTCATTCACTTACTATTTAGCCCGCTTCTTTCTCTAGGAGTCATATGCCTAAGGGGTAAGGAAAAAGGTCAAGCGTTGTCTTTAAGATAAATTCATTATTCCTCCCTCTGGGGAGGAAGACCAAAATTTTTGAGGTACTAGTACCGAAGCTAACTCAATATGTGACAGGTCTAGGGAATATAGGTAACTCAACATAACAGAACTTTTGAGGTCGCGGTAAACCTCAAGGTTGCACCTCTATAATTACCCAAACAATAAACCTTCCTACCACTATCTAGTACTGCTCCATATATAGCCATCCAGTCCATTTTCATAATTAAGTCAAACCTAGGAAATTTAAACACAAAAGCATTGTAATCAAATTTGACGCCCATAATATACAATAACCCTTACAAATCGTGGATAAATGAATCGATCCTCCAATAGAGTTCAATACTAAAATAGGGTCTATACTAGTCTCTAAGTGTAATCCATCTACTAATTTACATGAAATAAATGAGTGTGATGCTTCGATGTCAAATAAAGTCCTAATAAATAAATTAGAAAGAGTTAAACACCTTCTATGTTCTTTCCCTTTTCCACGGTTGGAGCTAGGCTCAAGCTAGGAATAACATCTAGTACTTAAGCTGGAACTACTTGGGTAGAAATCTTACACAAGGTCGGACACTCCCTCTATATGGAACCTAGCTAGTTGCAATTATAGCACTTGGCCCTTGCCAGGTTCGTCTCGCAATTCTTAACCAAATGCCCCCTAAAACTACACTTCCTACACCTAAGCTTCTGCCTCTTTATCTTTCCTTGAGGCCCCATTCCACCCTTGCACCAACTTTGTTGAACTAGTTTCCCTGTGCTTTCTTAGGCCTATCTTTAGTGGTTGAATGCACTAGTATCGTCTCAATCAAGCCATCAAAAGTAGTTCCTATTGGTACATGACCCAAAGCGATATCTCTTAGCCGTACTTAATTCCTTAGCATCTTTATCGCCTTTTTACTGTGTCGATAAGTTCTAGGCCATACTCCATTAGTTGATTAAATTCATTAACATACTCCTTGAGAATATGGTCTCCATACTCCAAGTGGATGAAAATTCACTAGTTTCCACTCCACCATTCTACCTCAAAAATAAGCTCAAAATGCATCTTAAAATCAGTCTAAGCAATCCCAATCTCATCTATCTCAACAATAACAATCTCCCACCAAATCAAGATCTATCTTTGCAAGTGCTATGAATCTAGTTGTCTTTTAGTTGCATCCTCTACACCCATCATAGAAAAATCCTATCATAATTCCTCGGCCCCATATCTCAACAAATGATTTGGCCATAAAATAATTATCCTCACTTAGAATCTGGAAGTCTTGACGCATCTTGGGGAAATCCAAGGCAGGGAAAGGAGTTGGGGCTATACCGTATGCTTGCACACGGGTCCTTCATTGGGGTTATGTTTAGTCTGGCATCTTGCTTGAAGGTACCAACGGAACCATATAGGAACGTTTACACCTGGAACCTTAGCTGCTTTACCGGAACTATTTCAAGTTTGATTGCTCATTTCCCTTATCTATAATTAGGAATTATTAGCCATTTTCCTTAGATAGTGGTAAGCACTACTGGAGCTATGGGTGTGTTTGTTTCTTACTTATATATACATAAATTTAAAATATACAAGTATGCTCTCTCAATACGTGCTTGATCCCAAGGGAATTTTGAACCTAAACTCGGATACCAAATGTGATAACCCGGACCCTGGAACACCAATCCAAAAGCCTACAATGGTGCTTGAACTCGCATTGTGCCCAGGAGTACGAGTTACTGGGTTTTATGATTTTACATGATGTAGGGATAAGTATAAATTTTGAATATTCTATACTTTCAATTTTCGCAGCGGAAGGAAATAAAAATATAAGTATTGAAAATAACCAAATCAGATAATGGTCTAAGCATAAACATAGTATGTACAATAATATCTCCAAATGGAAATACATAAGAGTCGGACAAGATAGATATAATAAAAAGTATATAAAGGAGTAACTATAAGTAAAATAATCTCGAAGGCATCTAGTCACCTTCTCCGGATACGTTGTCTTGCCCGTTTCACCTACTAGTCTGATGTTCTGAAATAAAGATAATAAAGGGAGAAATGGAGGGGGTCAGACAAAGACTGGTGAGTGAATAATATCACTTGTGGGTATCGTGTTTACAAGTAATTAAAGTTTAGTTATAACCAACACCTAAGGGTATTTTTCAATATGCATGTCCTATATATGTAAAGGATTAATTACTTCACCATATAAGTTCACTGCACTAAATATGACTAAGTTCAATTGTGATTTGTTAGAGTTTCCACTTACATGTGGAACATAGTGAAATTGAATAATCCAAGAAATATCTCCAGTGTATGGTCTGAATAATAGACCACATATTTATACATTGAGTTAACACTCTCAATGGTAGCTGGTTTACGATATATTGAATTAACATTCTCAATGATAATCATTTGATTTGTACCTAACTGAGTATACCTCACAATGCTAATCCTACACATTCGGGTTAAACACTCGATAAAATCTTTGGATTAACAGTTTGAATGATAACTCACCTCTTAAGCATTGAGTAACCTCCTTGTTAGTGTTCATGTCCTACATTCTATACCATTGCACAAGTAGTAACAAGGAGTGAATTAAAAAATCCAACTCCTTTGTAGAATTAATAGATCTTACTATGATAGATTTCTTTGCCTACTTATTTTCACTTTCACTAATAACCGACTAGAACTTTGCTACCAATGATAAGAGCTTCTAATTACGATGTAATCACCGCGTTGAGTTTCACATGTAACATTCATGAAGTGAGAGCATAAGATATCACAAAATGTGATACCTTTCTAGCTTGTTGCACGCCTCCATTCTGCTGCATGAACTCCCAAAAGACAAGGAAGTGGGAACAAGTTTACCCATCCATCCTACTTGGTCTGCACTAGATTTAGGTTCAACCAAGACTTGTTGTTGTATTTTTGATATCTGAATTTTTATTCAAACGTTTGATAACCTATAAAAAAATTGTTATAGGGAAATTTAGACCTTAGAATCAGGTCAGATTCGAACTGTTTCGTCTAAGTTTCATAATTTCTGAAACTTAGACGTTTGGTACAAAATTCAAACATCCAAGTTCCTATTTTAAGGTCTAATATCTTCTTCTTTTTGTTCGTCTTCTTTGCAGATTAAAGCGTAGATGTAAGGTTCGTTTTTTTAACAAGTATGTTGGCACAATTTTAACTTTCTTATACACAACATCAAGTTGTTTATCTTATCAATTGCTTATAATATTTCAATCATTTATCCATGTATATTTCAATCGACTATCTACGTACATTCGAGGTTATAAAATCAAATCTACGTAAATTCAAAAAAAAATCCATTTACTTTTTATTTATCAAATCAATCCAAACTTGTCATACAAAATTAATCTATAGAATTAGGGGTATATTCAATCCAATTTACCCTTTCCTCCCAAATTACAATGATTATTTAACAGTTCATTACCTAGGGTTTTCCTATTCTTTCAGTTCATGAGTATTTTTCAATAAAAGCATTGATTTAAGGTTAATAATCATATTTTTAGTTCTAAGGATGTATATAAATAAAATTTACTACTTACCTACATCGTAGGCATTTCGTAGGTAAATCCACTTACCTTGCAGGGTTATTCAAAGAAATCTTTTTTTCTAACCCGATTTGAATTGGTGTCTCCCTTCCTCTATTCAGCGATTTGTTTGTGCTTCTCTTTCTCCTTCTACTTCGATTTGATTCTCTTCCTCTTTCTCTTTTAATTTTATTTATCTTCTTTTATTTTTGATTTAGAAAAGAGAATAAAAAATGATGCTTGGATTAAGGAATTTTTAGGAGGGAGATAAAGAAAAGAATGTACAAAATTAGAGAGGTGGCGGCTATGGTTTAGAATGAAGAGGGGTGAGGGTTGGAGATTTGTTTATAGTTGAAAACTAAGGTTATTAGGTTAAATTTCGAAATTAATATTTATGGAAATACCACTAGGTCTAGTTTCCGCTAATTTTGACTCATTTTATCAGAATTAAATTATTTGTATATGTTTTTTGGCTGTAAATGGCATTTCGCATGCGATAAAATAGGTTCCCTGATCTAATTTCAACGTTTATAAAAAAATTGTTATTTTGTCATTTTATGTAAAATTATATTTTTACCCTTATTTGTGTTTCAGTTTATTTATTAAAAAGTTTCCAGGGTGTTACATTGTGCCTAGATGAGACACGTAACGGTGAGTATTTATATTGTTATTATCACGTGTCATGTTGGTTCAAGGCAATGTGTACGACAAAGCATCTATCATAGTCACATTCCACCCGTGCTATTGGACAGTATTACTATTGGTAGTATGGGTCTAGGAGTAGGCTTTATAATTAGTCAACACCAACAAATACAAGTTTACGTTTGGATAGGGTTGAAAATGTAAGAAGTAGATCAGAAATTCTATCAATGTATAATTGGGTCTCTGCTTTACTTACCCGCAAGTATACCTAATATAACGATGAATGTGAGTTTTAATGGATCGAGTGCATTGGGCGATGGATAATTTGGGCTAAGTTTCAAAAATAATTCCAATTAATTCAAAACACTAGATCTATAGTGTATTATGTAAACAATTAGACATATTTGGAATTAAATATATTAAAAGGTTATAGTTAGGGTTATGATATTTTAATTTTTTCATTAATTTCATATATGTATTTAATGGTGTATGATGTCAATATAAATATATCAAACATCTATGTGTGTGTGTATGTATGAGCACGAGCGCACATGCATGCATACACTTAAATCTAATTATGAATGTGTACATGTACACGGGAGCATATATTTGAAGGTAAGTGTATATGCATAGTGTAACTTGTGCAAAAAGATATCATATATATGTCAACATAATATATATATATATATATGTATGTATGTATGTATGTATGTATATATATATATATGTATGTATGTGTGTGTGTGTGTGTGTGTATATATATATATGTATGTATATAGCCATTGACTACATATTATATATATACAACTTAAATTGCACTGTGTATATATATGTATGTATGTATGTATGTATGTATGTATGTATGTATGTATGTATGTATGTATGTATGTATGTATGTGGTGTGTCTACACATACAAACATATATATACACACATACACACATACATACATACATACATACATACATACATACATACATACATACATACATACATATATATGTATGTATGTATATCTTTGTGTGTGCGTGTATAAGGATTGGTTTGCATTTACATTTGCATATACATACATACATACACATATAAGCACACACGAACATGCATACACACATACTAATTACATAGTTTACTTCTGCAAACATGTAATACAAAATAATATATAGCTTAATATATCCTTTATTGTTTTCAAACTTTTATGTTAAAATAAATATATTTATTAATATAATATATATATATATATATTAATATAAATATTTATGCTTAATATATATAATTTGAGTTATTAACTACATATTAGTTTGTTAAAATTTGAAATTTGAAATTTTAAAACAATAGTTTGACCGATTCAAAGCTTACTACATTTAGAATTGTACGTGCATAAATATATTTTAAATTAAATCTTCAATTTATTAATATGCTCTAAATTTTAAATATGATTTTAAATTTAAATTTCAAATAATATACATACATACACGCACACACTAAATTTCCATTTTCATAAAAAAAAGTATATATCATAAATTATAATTAAACCTTATATCCAATTATCATCCTATACTTTCGCAGCTTAGTTTTAAAATTATTTTGACACCTTAAGAAACCTTCGGTTTTTAAAATCATAAATTAAAATATGGCTGAAACTATTATATATTGAATATAACATGTACACACTTTAGAATTTATACACACACATATGATTTTGGAAAATATAATATTAAATTATTTCTTAAATCTGAACATTATTAATTAATATACATGTAATTAAAAAACTTTAATCTTCTACGATATAACGAAATATAAAAATGCTTTTTTTACTAATGTCAGACTAATGCTTATGTAGAGAAAGGTTCAATGACACATCTCTTTTGGAGCACTCCTTTGGTATCTCGGAAGTATCCTTATCATATTTTGAGTTACACGATTTTAATCAAATGCTACGAAATTTTATGAATACTTAATCCACATTACGAATAACATCTGTATAAAATGTGACATCGTTTTGAATTTCTATATTCATCAAAGTAATAAGTCAACATTAACTATTAAAACATTTTTTTTATCCATTGGTTTGAAACATCATGTTTATCATATTATGTATGTTTAAAGGTGCTCAAATTGGATGGAGATTATTTTGAGTATGATAGGAACATATTTACAAAATTTAATAGCTTTTAAAATCATGCACTCAAAATATGATGAAGATGCTAAGAATGCTAAAAAATTTAATAATAAATAAACTAAAGTGTTCAATTTTAATTATATGGTTACGCTCTGTCATCTTCGACTCTAGGAACGTTATAACATTTTCTTGAATAAAAATATTATAAGAACATATTGAAAAAGAATATTCATTGGCATGCACCATTAATTAATTAATCTCTTGTCTTGTTTACTAATATAAAATGTATTCAGTTATTCTTATAACTTTGCACTTATAATCTCTGCTCCAATATTCCTATAACCTTATACATGGGATCTTGCTCCAAAGCAAGGGTAACTTATCTCTTAATTAAGTACATAAGAATTTAATATTATATATGCATGCTAATTAGTTTTCATACAATGTAATTTCTAGGAAATTAATTAAGCACGGTTCACATTGATACAGACAACTTGCTAACTCTTTTCAAGAATAAACTTTGTTCTATTCATATTTTTGTTCAAGTTTGAACGAAAACATTTGAAATTTAAATTTGTTCTGCATAATTTCGGTTGGTACAAGCACGTATAAGATTTTTTAGAAAATGTGCCTGTTTTTCGGAAAAAGAAACTGTTTTAAAGTATGCTAAAATATCTGTAGAATTTCTTATTTAAATTTGTTACAAAGAAACTTAGATTCAGTCAAGCTCCGCACAACTTACATTCCGCAAAGACTATTCAATGTATTCATTTATTTTCTTTTTTAAAACTACACAAATAGAATTCCACATCCATAGCACTATGTACTAGATCAATCAATTTATCAAAAGGAAGACTTTTAACATTTCTATGTAAATATAAATATTAATATAGAGCATGCACGAGGAAGGAAGAAACACTGGGTGATATGGAGAGCATCAAGTTATGGACATCAATGAAGAACTCGTTTGCTTCAATTTATTCTTCATGGAAATTGATCATTGTTTTCTTCGTTCTTCTTGTTGGCGGCGTATTAATTTCCACTCGCTCTATCAATACATCTGTAAGTTATTTTGTTCAGTCACCGATTGATCTTTATATGTATTATTGATCATTTATATGGCTAGTACTCTGATAAAAACCTGCCATATGACCAGTGATAATACTAGGGACATGAGGATTAAAATTTCAATTTAGCTGGCATGGTCAAGCATTAACTCTTTATGAAACTAAGATTAATACATCGATATCACTCTATATTTTATATCAAATTCTTAAACATACCTTGGAAGTACATGATTAATCGTGGGTTCATATGATAAATTCATATATACACGTAGTTTAATATGTCAAATGAAAAGAAAACAACTGGTAAAAGGAATGAACAATTATGAAATATGTCGCTTTCAGAAGCCATACGTAAACAAACAATTAATTGATAATGAAATGCACGAAGGAATAGAAATCAAACATTTTGAATATCCTATGTTCAAAATTTTCAAAGATAGAAATTTGAACCACAAAGGTTTGATGGGTCTTGCATTATCTTACTTGTCAAAGAACGAAACTTGTACAAGTATACTTCTTTTTTGTTGTAATTAACTGCAATGAATAATAATGCATCGTGTTTTGTTGTATCATCTATGCAACATCAGTATTTTTCAACGAAAAAAGTCAATGGGAATATCTATTTGTATAAGTGTTACGTACACACTTTTATATTTATATGCATTCTCTTCTGCCAAACCAATAACAATTTTCAGCGTGCAAATTATATAAAAAGACCACTTGTATTCTTTCAGAATTTTTCTTGCTCCCACGATATTACCACAAGTTACAATGATGCAAAATGGTTGGATTTATTTATGAAAAGAAGATATTTATTAATAAGCTCTCAATAATTATAAGAATGTTAACGTACTAAGTTTTTAGATCCACCCTGATTCAAAACAGCTACCTTTACCATATGGTCCTCTTCTATATTCTTGCATAATCCCAGTTAAATATTTTAGTTAATGTAACAAATAGAGTATAGCAACTGAAAACAGCAGATGTGTTATAACTTATAACTCAAGCTCAAAACAGTTTTATTTACATGTCCCCTAAATCAAAGTTCACTATTTTCTTTTGTATTTTTCAGCTGCAACCTAAATCTATTGAACCAACACTTTCTTTAATTCTTTAACTTCACAACCTTTTTCTCCTGTATACTTTACAGTCCCTGCAAAGAAGAACGAGCAACTTTTTTGCGCATCTCACAAACCAACCACAACAACATCAACACAACTACATCCTTACCTGTCCTCAAAACATAACAAGAACACCAAAATGCAATTCCAAAATTACTCTTCCACCCTCTACAACCAACCAAGCTCCACCCCCAACCTGTCCCTCATATTTCCGCTACATCCATGAAAATCTTCGCCCTTGGAACTCATCTGGAATTACGAAAGAAGCAGTAGAAAATGGCAAAAAGCACGCTGCTTTCAGATTAGTTGTAATCGATGGAAAACCTTACTTGGACAAGTACCATGGCGTTTTTCAGACCAGAGACGTTTTTACCCTTTGGGGCATTCTCCAGCTTCTGAATAAGTATCCGGGTAAAGTTAAAGACTTCGACATGATGTTCAATTGCGAAGACTTGCCAGTTGTTAGACCTTCAGATTATGCAAATGTTGGTATGAATAGTACGTTCAATGGCACGAATGTGAACAACCCACTTCCTCCTCTTTTTCGGTATTGTAAAGATGATTCAACTGTTGATATTGTGTTTCCAGACTGGTCTTTTTGGGGATGGTATGTTTCTCTTGTTCTGCTCCAGAATATTGCGTCCATGTTACAAGATAAACAGATAGGAAAAATGCTAGATTTATCAAAAAACACATGTTTAGCACTCTCTGCACAGCTTAATTTTCTATCCCCATGTCCTCAGATTAATCTAAGTCATCCATCAGGTGATATAATACATTATCAAGACCCACAATACAATTAATATAGTGTGATGATACAAAAATTAATAGTTGAGATGGATTTGGCACATGGGGACAGAGAAAATGAGATGTGAAGAGAGGGCTGAACATGTGTCCATTGTTCCATGAATATTGTTACTCATCCATTTTACATGCATATAATGCTAAATATACATTGAGTTGTTCCATAAAGATAGCTACTCATACAGATTTTTTTTTTTTTGTATTTTTCAACATGAGTTGTAAGGCCAATAAGAACTGTGGTATGAGGTCAGAAAGATAGAGATGATGAAAATCCGGCTCAATTCCTCTGTTTCCATATTCACATTTTCCACGTGCTCAGTTCAATCTAGCCCTACATTATATGATTTAAAAACTGTGGTATGAGGTCAGAAAGATAGAGATGATGAAAATCCAGCTCAATTCCTCTGTTTCCATATTCACATTTTCCACGTGATCATTTCAATCTCAGCCCTACATTATATGATTTGATTGTTGATTGGGTTTCACCGTACTATTAAAATAATGAATTGATACAAAGATTAATGGTTGAGATGAAGTTGGCACTTGACACGGTTAAAACGAGGACAAAAGAATTGAACACATACAAACCAGGGTAAAACAAAATATTAGGCAAATGATGGTGATGATGATAAAGGAATTTTGGAGATCTCGATATCTTTACTCTTTATGCCTGCTAAGTTGCGCAACTTTCTTTCAAGCCTTCTAGCTTTTTTTGTCCAATAATTAAGTTTTTCTTTGCCACGTGGGCACGTCCAAAAGGAAGGGGAAATAAAATTGTTTCAGGGATTTGAGGTACTCTCTAAAAGTTAGTAAAACCTAACAAAACCTTATAAACATGATTTATACTTAGGTGTGATGTACATAGGGCTGTTATGGTAATGGTTACCGTTACCATTTCACAAATACCGTTACCGTACCATTTTTTCTGATAAACGAAAATAGCCTACCGTTACCGATAGGCTGGTATACCGATAATCTGGTAACCGATACACTGGTAATGGTAGATTACCGTTTGTCTAAAAAAGGTTAGTAACATAACACGTATTCATACTTTAACGGTGCTTCATTATACATATAATTTATAGTGTTACTTAATAAAAGACATAAAATAGAAAGAAGTGAAGTGTATTTAACATTATTTCACCTGCTTAATAAACTAAATTTAATCATTTGTTTGGTTCTAAATGCCTATAGTAAAGCATGTTACATGAATATACATGTATTATAAGTTAATTGGCAAAATTACCATTACTATTGGTATTGAAGAAATGTTATAAATGGTTTACCGTAGAAAATGGTAAATTTACCATTACCATACCAATTAAACTGGTATGCCGATTTCACTTGAAAATGGTAACCGATTAGCTGATAATGGTATGGTAATGGTATTAACATTACCATAACAGCCCTAGATGTACATGTGTTTTGGATAAAGGATTTCTAATTAGTAAGAGTAGTATTATTGACATTTTTTATTCCATATTTACTATGAATTTTCAACAGCTATTTACAGTTAAATTTATCGATCCATTTAAATTCTAGATATACGTCTGGGGTATAATGATTAATATAATAATATATATACAACGTTGAAAATAAAATTGATGATTTATTGTGTTTATCTAAGGCCGGAAGTAAATATAAAGCCATGGGTGACAATGAAGAAAGAACTGGAGAAAGGAAACAAGCGAATAAAATGGAAAAAGAGGGATCCACATGCCTATTGGAAGGGAAATCCATCGGTTTCCAACTCTAGGCAAGACCTAATGGAATGCAATTTAAGCAAAGACAACGACTGGAACGCTAGGCTTTATAGTCAGGTTTGTCACAAATTTACATTTTCCATGCAGTTGTTCAATGTAATTAACTGTGTTTTTTTTTTTTTTTTTCAGGATTGGGATGCAGAAGTAGAGGGAGAGTTCAAATCCTCAGATTTGTCCAGTCAGTGCACTCATAGGTATGCAAACATACATATGTTATTTCAGACATATCAGAAGAAGTCAACTATTATAAACATACATCAAGTTTCTGTAAAACAGATATAAGATTTACGTTGAAGGAAGGTCATGGTCAGTGAGTGAGAAATACATTCTAGCATGCGACTCGCCTACGCTATTCATTCAAACTCAATTTCAGGACTTCTTTACAAGAGGTCTGGTACCTGGAAAACATTACTTGCCCATTCCAGATATTGATATATGCAGGGCAATTAAGGATACAGTTGACTGGGGAAACAATCATCCAGATAAGGCTCAAGAAATTGGAAAGACGGGAAGCGGATTTATTCAGGAAGAGCTGAAAATGGACTATGTATATGACTACATGTTGCACCTTCTAAATGAATATTCGAAGCTACTGAAGTATAGACCGACTGTTCCAGAAAATGCAGTTGAATTGTGCTTGGAGTCCGTGGTGTGTAAAGCACGAGGAAAGGTGAAGAGTTACATGATCGAATCGATGGTGAAGTCTCCTAGTACTGTTGGACCATGCATTATGCCTAAATAATATAAAATATGATTGAAATATTACGGGATGTTAGGGGTTTTTTCATCTTACATGTATAGAAATTCAACAACGATCACCGTTTCGTAAAATTGACCATCTAGCTTCAGCGGAAGTTCAACAACAAACTAGCTCCATTAAATATTCAACAGCAATCTGCAATTACAAAATATCTGTTTAAAGACCAGGATATCTCAATTACATGCCTCTAACTTGAATTAATATTGTTAAAAGAGTCTCCTACCACTTATATAATATAACGCAAGTTTCATTTCTGTTTCAAAGATCAAAATATCCCTACACTACAAGGAGAACAGTGATTTCCGACGGCTGAAAACCGTCGGCGGCCGTCGGAAACAGCCGTCGGAATATACGGCGTCGGTGAGCAGTATTTCCAACGGCTTCCGACACAGGGTGCCATATGCATTTCCGACGACTTCCGACGGCTGTCGGGATCCGTCGAAAGCCGTCGGAAAAAATGTTTTACAGGCTGTCGGAAGCCGTCAGAAATCTGCTGTTTTTTTATTTTTGCTGCAAATATATTCTTCCATCCACATTTCTCATCCAAACACTATTACACCAATACTGCACAATCCAGTATATAATATTCCAACCAAATATCAAAACCCAAACTACACAAAATTCATCAGACACGCAAATAAATCAAATTACATCAAAATAAAATACATAATATACATAATTATTCCAACATTTATAATAACCCTAACAATAAGTGTTCTACCATATTATAAAAACACAAAATCATCAACATACATATCATCATACAACGACACAACCAAGTGTATCAAACATAATTATACAAAAATCAACAATTACCTCCACCTTCTACCAAATCATACAAAACTAAAAAAACATATCTGAACAAGCAAGCAAGTAATGAATCAATCTCCTCCAGATCCAGAGCCAGCCGAGGAAGGAAAGCGGTCTCCAAATTGCTGCATGTACTCTAGCAACTGTGTGGTCTACATAGCCTGTTGGCGGTTCTGCTACTCCAGCTGAGACACTCTAGTCCGCAATTCTTCTATATCTGCTAGATCGCTCTGAGCTCTATTCCGTCGTCCCGTCTCTGACTGCTGGCCTGCAACAATGGAAAAATGAATAAAATTCTAGTTTATTGTTTTCAAAAGGTTAAAATATCATATTTGAAGTATTTTAAGATAAAATTATATATTCCAACATAGAATTATGACTTAAATATCAAATTAGCAGTAAAATAAATTATTTACCACTTGATTGTCAAATCCGTATCGTCTGTCATTCTCTGCTGGATCCATAACGGACTCAAAAATAGCGTCCTCCTCATCAATCGTCAGCTGATCTCGACTCGTATCAACAAAGAGTTTCTGCCGCTGTTCCATAAACTTATCCTGCATTAACAAATTAATAACATCATATCTTATTTCATTATAGTTTAATAAGCAGAACAATTACAATACTGCATAAAATGAAATATGCTTACATGGCTTTTGTTGGATTTATCGTCCTGTCATGTATACGAAACAGTCCCGTCCGGATTTACATGCTCGACAGCATGCGTACAAGTGAACACGTCCATATAGCCCACGGGACCATGTGCCTCAGCTTCCTGAAGTTGATTTTTACATACAATTATTATACATTTAAAATTATATAGCATAAACTATTTACAAATATTATTCAGTAAATTTACCAACTCCAGCTGATACTGCTGAAACTACTTCGACCCTCCGCGATGAGTGACGGGATTCTTATTTCTGTTTGCAGAGTTTCTATCCGACTCTGCCTGTACATTCAAAATTTGATACATTATTTTTCGATCACGTCAAATTAATAATTCAAAAAAATTAGTATACTTGCCTTCGCCTCGTCCGTTTTCCAGTATTCCAACCATGCTTGTCATACACTCTCCCTCAACCACCGTGGTTTCTTACCAGATTTCTTAATTTCAGATATCGTGTCCCTATGGTTCTTACGCATCTTCTTCATCCAGTATCCTCGTGCCAGCAGCATATCGTCTGTTTGGATGTCTATCCCGGTCTGTGTTTTACGATAAAAAGTAAAAAAAAAAAAAAAAGATTACACTTTAAACGATAAACAGTAGAAAACCGACAAAAACGAATTAAAAATGGAAAACAGAAAAATATACATACTAGGACATCCTGCCATATACATTCTATGATGTAAGAAGGGATGTTATCCCACTTCGGCCAGCAAGCACTCATCCTACTGCGATAAGAAGCTCTAGAGACATTCAGCACAACCTTCGAGGGAAGTAGGTCGAACCCCCTATTTTTAAATACGATACAGATAAGTACGTACGCATATCATAAAAAAATAAGAGGCTGAGTAAAATTTAATTCTTACCATTCTGCTCTATGGACTAACGAAACTACTGGACGCTGTGACTCTTGCGATGGGCCACTGTCATCACCTCCTGATGATCGGGAAGAGCTCCTACCTCTATACGACATTATGATAAACCTGTGACATAAATATACATCATGATATAAGAGAATAATAACATGATAATGAAATATATTTCATATGTAAATGACATCAACGGTATAAATTGCTTAATTAATGACTGAAATGGAAGTAGAAGTGGAAGTGTGTTATACCTGATTCTTACTAGGTGTACTGTTCTGATGATAAGCAGATTTCATTGCATTTTTAATGCAAATTGCTAAATAAATGACAAATGGAAATGACATAAAACATGTAAACAATGGTAAACAGATTTGGTTTCATAGTCACATCAATTTCATAATACATCGAGAATTCAACATAGTTACATCAATTGCAAAAAAAAAAGATTCAGATTTATATCAGTCATCATCGTCTTCTGATTCAGATTCGGTCTCGTTTTCTACGATATTTTCCCTTGCACCGTCAAACGCTTCTATCAAAACATTTGATTCATCGATCAGAGGACCAAAATCTGTATGATCGTCTGTAATTATTATTTCGTTATTTTGCTCAAGATCTGCCTGATAAGCTTGTTCGTCCGGAATATTCTTTCCATCGAATGTGAATCTGGCCTTTGTTTTAAAAACTGCAGACCGATCTGCTTTATCTCTTTTTAGAGACGGATAAGGACCGTAATAAACTTGCAATGCTTGTTTGGCTAGTATAAAAGGATCATACTTGTGATAGTGCGATGTATGCTTTATTTCGATAAGATTATAATCCTTGTGCACATTAATTCCAGAACCTGGAATATTGCTAAACCAATTGCATCTAAATAGAAACACCTCCTCCGCGGGTCGTGAGAAATATGTCGATTGCAAAATTTGTGTTAGAACGCCATAAAAATCATTTAAGTGATTTTCTAGATCATCACTACGTTTAACAAATATACCGGTATTATTTGTTAATTTTTCTGCACCGTATTCTTTGGTGTTAAATTTATATCCATTGACGAAATATGTTGGATATGTCTTGACCACTCTTTTTGGTCCCATCGCAACCCTTCGTCAACAACACAATTTCTCGGCTCATAAACGTAATTTGAAAACCGACCGGAAAATTCTTTACTGAGATCTCCGCTCGGATGTTCATGTTCATAAACACTGTTTATATAAACAAATTATTACATTAGGTTATACACGCGCATGCATTATAGAAAAGAATAAAACACAAATTATTCTTTCAGATTACCTAACAAATGGTGCAACCTCGGCACAATTTAGAAGAATATAAATGTGTGCTACATGAAGATCTCTATCATCTAACCATATTTCTGCACATTTTCCAGAAGGCCGACCATGTAGTCTAAAAATAGATAACATTGCTTAAGATGACTCTTGTTTATCGCCTTCGTCAACACTTTCAAATGAAATATTCACATGGTCACTGAAATAGTGAGAGAAAAAGAACGAAGCTTCTTCTTCGATGTAAGATTTACATATCGAACCCTCAACTCATGCTTTTTGCCTCACTTTTTCTTCAGATGATTCAAATATCTATGCAAAATTAATTTATGTTAACTTCATCTTTCAAATGCAATTAAATTACGTGATAACATATTACATATCTCTCAAATGGATACATCCATCCATATTAGACAGGACCTCGAAGTCGTGTTCAGATAAGAGATGAATAGATAAATGTTCCATTGCATTAAACAAACCTGGCGGAAATATTTGCTCTAATTTGCAAAGCAATATAGGAATGTCCACTTCAAGTTTACCTAAACGTTGCACTTTTAAAGTAGTCGAATAAAGTTCTTTGTAAAACATACTAAGCTCCGTTACTACCTTCCAAACTTTTAACGGCAGTAGTTCTTTGAACATAACGGGAAATAAATTTTCCATCATTATGTGACAGTCATGACTTTTCATTCCGCTCAATCTACCATTTTTAAAGTCAACACATCTACGAAGATTTGATAATATCCCATCAGGAAATCTTAACTCTTCCACCCATTTTAACACAGCTTTAACTTGATTATTATCTAATTTGCAACATGTTTTAGGTTTTTTACTGTCATTTGGTTTCATATGAAGCTCGGAAGGTTTGCATAATTCTTCTATATCACGTCTTGATTTCAAATCATCCTTCGTCTTCCCTTTCACATTCAAAATTGTGTTAAAAACATTATCAAATACATTTTTCTCATTGTGCATCACATCTATATTATGACGAAGCAGAAGATGTTTCCAATACGGCAACTCCTAAAAAAAGTTTGTTTGCACCAGTTATGAACAACTGATTTGTCTTCAATTTCTTTTTGCTCTCCAGTTTCATATATCTTTGGATAGTCCCTAACAAGTTCATGTATATCTTCGCTTGACCATATCGTCGGTGGTTGTCTGGTTTCTACTCTATTAGCTAAAATGTTTTTCTTATCTCCTCTGAAGGGATGATTTACATGGAGAAAATATTGATGACAGTCAAACCATGAAATTTTCTTACCATGAGGTAAAGAAAATGCTCATGTTTCATCCATGCAATATGGACATGCTAGACGACCGGCAGCACTCCATCTTAAAAGTATTGCATAGGTAGGAAAATCACTTATAGTCCACAGCAAAGAAGCAAACATACGAAAAATTTTCTTCTTGGACACATCGTATGTTTCTACTCCTTCGTTCCACAGTATTTTTAACTCCTCAATCAACGGTTGTAAATATACATCGATTCCTTGTGTCGGATCGTCGGGGCCAGAAATGACAACAGTAAGAAACATATATTGCGTTTTCATACACATCCATGGAGATAAATTATACGGTGTGACGATAATGGGCCAGAATGAATATTTAGAACCAAATTGAGAAAATGGAGAAAAACCGTCCGTACATAATCATAATCTAACATTTCGACTCTCCGCTGTAAAATTTGGATACGTTTTATTGGAATGCTTCCATGCTTCTCCATCGGTCGGATGTGTCAACACCCTCTTCCTCCATTCTCACGCTACGCCATCTCATATTAGATGCAGTTACAGAAGATGCATATAATCTTTGAAGTCTTGGAGTTATGGGTAAGTAATGCATACGCTTGTACGGACTTCCTTCCCCTTCTTTTTTCTTGGTTTGTATCTCTCCTGGTTACAAATTTTACAATTTTTAAGGTTTGTGTCTTCTTTCCAAAACAACATGCAGCCTTTTAAACATGTATCTGTTTTCTGATAAGGTAAACCAAAAGCCGACTTATGTTTTTTAACTTCATAGTGATTTTCACACATTAGATTATCGAGCGGCATATGTCTTTTTGCAGCTTGTACAACAGCTGTAAACTCAGCTTCAGTGATGTTGTATTTTGACTTCATCGCAATGTATTCTGCGATTACTGACAGCCGAGTGCCGCTTTTACAACCATCCCAAATAAGTTTCTTAGCATCGTCTAGTAAATCATAAAAAAAAATTGCTTCAATATTGGTTCTTCAACATTTCCATCATCGCCGTCAACTTCAACTATAGGAAACATTGATCGTGCTGCATCATCGACCATATTTTCTATACGGGTCGTCATAACTATTTCGTTAACGACACTTTCAGACTCTACAGAAGTATTTGCTACAACTACTTCATGACAATCCCAAACATAATACTCGGGTACGAAACCTTTTTGGCACAAATGAACTTTCACAATATCTGATAACAAATACTTCAAATGTCTACACCTACTACACGGACAACGAATTTTTGGATCGTTTCCGTTATTACTTAAAGCGAATTTAACAAACATGTTTATACCATTATAAAAATCTTCTTTTATTGAGCCCCTCAGTCTTTTTCTTTGGTACATCCATCTCCTCCGATCAACAAAATAATCAATCATTTTTCCTATTTAACAAAATGAGAAGTTCAAAATTTAATATTTATTTTCAAGAATACAAATTCGAAAAAGATTATTTTCATGGTCGTATAATATTTGAATTTAAAGAACAACTTCACAAATTTAAAAATATTTTCAAATAGTGCACATTTTATTTTTTAACGTATGGATAAAAAAAATTGTATAAATTTTTTTTCCATGGTCATGCATCTACTTCCCATTACAAATACAGTAAGCATTTACATTTCGTATATTACTTCGTCTCAAACGATTCAACAAAATTTCGACAGCATTTCCCTTTTGTTCCCTCCATTGTACACAAATGTGTGTACGTTGGAAACAAAAAAGAAAAGTTAGGCTGAAATTTTGTGAGCCGTTTGAGACGAAGTAGTATACAAAATATAAATACTTACTGTGTTTATAACTTGTCCAATACAGGGATAAATCCAACAAATACTGTACCAGATGAATATAAATGGTTGTTTTTCAAAAAAACGGCTATTTACACAACGATCATGTATAGCACTCGTCGGACGGGGCCAAAAACTCTCTAAGGGACATTTGTCAATTACATGTGCGTATTTTACGAAAAAATACAGTTGTACTAACTGTTCACATTTACAAAAATATATTTTAATTTAACACATTTATTCGATGTATTACATCAACTTAAGACTCGTTCGACGTTTTTTTGTTGCATAAGTCAATACATACACAATATAATATTCCTTGCTCGTACATTCATTTTATCTTGTTCCAACTAACACAATACAATGATAGCGGTGCTACACACATATACAATCGTAGAATCAAGGCATACACAACGATTTACATATACACGAACAACCACAAATTATACATGTTTTTCGCAATTTCACGATAAAAGATGAAATAGGAATACCATGGAATGCTAGAAACTATTATAGCACTATTGGAAACAAATTAAATCAACAATTAGCCCTAATTTATCAACTTATGCAAATCTAGAATTAGGGTAAAAACTAAATTTTTGACGAAAATAAGAGATTATACCTGTGATAGAGAGCAATAGACATTGATTGCGCAGCCGGAGAGGATCTGAAAGCTTGAAATTGATGATTGGAAGGTTGGGGAAGAGATTTGGGGATTTTTAGGCTAAGATTTTCGTATGCAGAATGAGGAAGAAGAAGACTCGGCCGGTTGCTGTAAGTCGCGATTTTTCGACGGCCGCCGACGGCCCGTCGGAAGCCGTCGGAAAAAAGCCATCGGGAGCCGTCGCCCTACCCTGTCAGTTTTTGACAATTTTCTAGTAGTGCTAAAATTGACATATTCAATGAAAAAAAAGGTCCCGGTTTGTCATTTTTAATTTTGTGTTTTCGTCCAAACAAAAAAATACACGATGCATATACTATTTGTAAAAAAACCAATTTGAAAAACTAAGTTAACTAAATAATGAAAAACAGATTCCGTATTTTGAGTAATCATCATTCCATCGTCTTCGTCGTCTCCCGTCCTTGCTCCATCATCGTCATAATTATGGCTTAAGATTTTAAATGTTTTTCTTTGCTCTTGCTGTATTTTAAGATAAATATTGAAAATGCAAAATGAAACCAAGCAGACCTTAATTTTCCTATTTATCATGCGTCATCTAAAACATAAAAATAAAATCGATTTTTTGGGAAGATAAAATAAATTGGATTTCGTTATATTACAAATTCGGTTAAACTGTGTATAATGCAAACAGGCACCATTAAAGTACATAGGAAAATTACTTACATTGTATTTAATGGAAGCAAATCATGTTAAACAACTATGAAAGTTGGCATCACTATACATAATGCAAGTCCGCGTTGATAAAAAGAACCATAAGTATTAACCTACAAACTATATATTGTGATCTAGTCTCATCAATCTATAATACAAATGGGTTTTCCTACGTAATACAAGTCAATCTTCTCTTCTCCTTGAATTCATTCAATTACTTCTCTCAAATTAATTATTTAGGAATCCTAATTGAAATATTAAAGAGATAGCATGATTTATTTCTTATTTCTTTTGGACCAAGCGAATCGATCAAATATCATTTCAGATGTACTTCCTAACTATAAATTCATTCGTCTGAAGGTGCCTATTATGTTTAGTGAATTGATTCCTCTATTGTGGATGATAGCAAAGACGGGTAGAAATTTCTAATAAACGTTTGAAAATTATAAATCATGTCCTTGTTAGAGACTAGCTCTACGTTTTTGTAGAATGGTTTTTTTCGTAGGAGTGACATTTTATCCGAGATGTCTTTGAGGTTTGACTCCATAACCGCTAGAACCACAGTTTAGAACGCCATACCACTTGTCATTCGAGCTAGTGGCTCTTGACGAAACTCGCGCTTTGTTATATAAACCGTGAAAAGATTTATACTTATATCCACTTTAAAAAATGGACTTGGCATGACCCTTTGATCTAGGAAACGCTGGGAAAATTCTAAAAGATTTCATATTTTTTATTTCATAAAAATTGAAAATGTTTGTAACGGCCCGGAATTTTCGATCCGAAAATTCCAGATAGTTAGGAAGAAAAGAAAGAGGTAGAAGAATAAGAAGAACAGAAACACCAACACCTCACATTCGCAGCGGATAAAATATAATATCAAATAATAAAAGAATCGTGTATTTGTCAAATACATCAATAATACATCAGAGTTACACATTTATATACAGACACTGGATATACAAAATCATCAAGTCTCAGATATACAACAATACAATACAGCAGAAACACTCCATACGTTCTTTCCATCCAGCTAGTCTCCTAAGCTCCAGAACGTTCTTATCTGAAAATATGTAATAATCGGTCTGACCCGAGCATTACATCAAAGTAACACCCGGGTCAGGCTGGAAACCAGCGTGAGTAAACCCACCCAAAATGGAATACAAAGCATACAACTTTTATAAAACCCGGGTAACTCGTATCAATTAACAAGCTCCAATTTGTTATAGGCATCACTTATTTCACTCATCAGTTTTCTAAGTACCAAAATTTAGATCAAATAGTCCAATTTACTTAAATCATTTCATTCCAGCCATATTGATTTCACGAATCAAATTATAAAGAATTGAAGTGGTTTCGGGTATTCATTAATACCCGACTCCGGTCTCTTCGAATTCCATGTCATCTTAATCCAAGTTATTCAATGAAATACAATTTAAACTTTAAATACAGAATGTCACTGTTTATCCCAACATATTCCACCTCATAGCATCACACATCACATACTAGAGATACCAACTAATCTAAGGCCCACAATATCATTCAATCATTCATAAGCAAGATTAATCAACCATACCATCCCTAATTAACCATAATTGAATTAAATCAATTACGTTAATTACTTTTAAATCTTGCTTGTTCATTAATTACAAACCAATTAATCATCCTTAATTATCCAACTTAATTAATCTTTTTTAATTAATTATCCTTTGTCCATCCATATTAATTACATTGATTCTTAATTAATTACTCAAATTAATTATCTAATAACCACTTCCTTGATCAATTATCCCTTAATTAACCATACTCTTTATTTAACTAACCCTTGATTTGTTTCCTTAATCAATCCATCCTTAATTAATTACACTAAATAATTAATCCTTAATTATTTCCATTAACTAATTAATTGTTCACTAATTACAACTTCATTACTTTATTAAATGATTAATTATCCTTCATTATGTACAATAATTAATTAATTCATCCTTAAATCATTCCTTAATCGCCTGCATTTATTTATTTATCATTCAATTAATTAATTACCTTTATTAATTAATCACAGTAATTAGTTATTCTCTAAATTAATTAACCTTTAAAACATTTAGTTAACCAATCTTAAATTATTAACAAATTCCCTTAATTACTTTTATTAAGCAATTTACTTAAATTAATTTATTTCTTTTAACAAATAAATTAATTTTTAAACTTTTAAGGTTAATTTACCATCATACATTCTTTATTAATTAGCTAACTTTAAATATTTATAAGTTTATTTAAACTATCAAAATAAGGTTCCTTTCTTCTTCTTTAAAACATTTCATTTTGCTTACTCATTAATACAAATCTTATTATTAAACACACAACAATCATTTTTGATAATAACCAAGATTATCATATCTAAACCATCCATTACCATCTTATTCTGAAATACTTCTCCAATTCAAGATTTCAATTTCAGTTCGAATCCATTTCAAACTTATCTTTATTTAATTTCAGTTTGGTTGTATTATATTACTTCTTAATTAAGTTCTAATAATTTAACAGGCAATTTCCTTAATATTTATTAGAGTGAAATATTGCTTTATATATCAAAATATAATCTTATATGAAATCATTTAAAATCTTTATATAAGAAAATAACAAGTACGCTCTCTCATATATATAAACTCAACTCATTCTAGGGTAATATTGACCCTATCCTAAATGTGTACACCCACCAAAGCCAAGGTTCTCGCTTAACCATCTGCTCTGATACCAACTGTAACGACCCGGAATTTTCGATCCCGAAAATTCCAGATAGTTAGGAAGAAAAGAAAGAGATAGAAGAATAAGAAGAACAAAAACACCAACACCTCACATTCGCAGTGGATAAAATATAATATCAAATAATAAAAGAATCCTGTATTTGTCAAATACATCTATAATACATCAGAGTTACACATTTATATACAGACACTGGATATACAAAATCATCAAGTCTCAGATATACAACAATACAATACAGTGGAAACACTCCATACGTTCTTGCCATCCAGCTCGTCTCCTGAGCTCCAGAACGTCTTTACCTGAAAATCTGTAATACTCGGTCTGACCCGAGCATTATTGAAAGTGCGGTGTGTATACAATTATATGTGCTAATATAGTATACACGGATCGTGTAATATGGATTACAATACAAATGCGGAAATAGATGATAATAGCATTGTAAATAGAAAAATAGAAAAATCACACCAGAGATTTTTATACTGGTTCGGAGCACCGTCCTACGTCCAGTCCCAGACTTCTATCTGGATTTTCACTATTAACTACCTCGCTTCACCCGGAGGAACAGGTTTACAACACCCGAACAACCGAACGGGATTTCACGCCTCTAATATACTGAGGACTTCAATACTTGCCTCTTACAACACAGAGGACTTCAACAAAAGAACAAATACAATTGTTGTTGACAACTTGTGTTCTTGAAAACACGGATTTATCACTAGCAGTACACCCTTCCTATAATCTTATCCTCAAAGTATGCGATATGATGTTTTGAAAAGATTAAGGAAAGTATATTATTGAATCAAAGGATATGAAATAGTTTCAAAGATTCAATAAATAATTTAGAGCTTTTATAATACAGAATTGAGATCAGAGATTAGATTAAAAGAATATATGAAATCGTTGTGCTTAATCAACGAATTGGATTAGTTTATATAGACAAGAATGGTTGTAACTCTTTGCCATTAAGAGATATGATCTTTGGTGAAAGATTAAGAGATGCAACCTTTGGAGAAGAGAAGTGTCTTTTGAAAAAAATTGCTTTCTGTTCAAAAACGGTCGACAGGTCAAAAATGGACCGGTAGACAGGAATTCAAATATATATACGTTATGTGCATGTGTGCATGTTATCTGTGCATTCTGGGCAAAAACGGTCGACCACCTTATTTTCAACCGGTCGACCGGTTTAGTCCAATTTGCACAGTTAATGTGCATATGTATATATATTGAAAGATTGAAGTTATATGATTATTTGAGGATAGATTTTAACATAAATTACTAACATACCAAATAATCAACCTCTAATATATGGAGCTCTTTGTGTTTCTTAAATGAATAACTTCTTTTTGTCGATCACGGCTTATTCCTTTGTCAGAAATCAAAACTCTATAAAAATCTTGACTCAACATTCTCCCCCTTTTTGATTGATGACAACATATATCTGAAGTTCTGAATCTCCCCCTGAATATGTGATCTCCCCCTGAGATTTTGTCTTATATATATATATATTCCTGCAAATAATTGTTAGCACTTTCTCCCCCTTTGTCATCGACAAAAAGGAATAATAGATAATGGAATAATATAGGAGTATATCAACCAGAATATCCATTTTCCTCTTTTCTTTAGTAGGTCCTGCAAAAAATAGAATTAAGTCCATGGTACCCACTTTTTATAGGGTCCTAAGAGTTAGGTCTTAGGAGTCCAAACCCATACGGGTCTGGTATCCCCTTTATATACATAATTAGTATTATGATGCACAGTATTCATAAAATTCTGAATATATTTGTTCCTAATCAAATTGTTATTTGTTTTAGGAACCCATATTTTGATAGTCTTCTTTTGAAATTTCACAACTGGTTTTGGTTTGGAATATAATAAACTAAGATTTTTCTTAGCTTCAGTTTTTTGTACTTTCTTTTTCCTTTTATTTCCAAGATGTTTCTTGGTTTCTTGTTTGTTATATCCCAATCCTTATTTGTCTGAAATAGATTGTGAACTTTCAATGATTTTTGTCAAGTTTTCTCGACCTTTGTTAAAGTTAGAAACATTTTGAGTAATGTCATCAAACTTTGTTTGTAAGCTAGCTTTTTCTAGGTCTAGAATTTTGATTTTTGCTTTAAGTTCATGATTTTCAGTAGTGAGAGCATTATTTTTCTCTTTTTGAGCTTCTATTTCTTGACTCAAAAGAGATATTTGAGAGTCAACATTAGATGATGATTCTTGAATATTTTCAAGTTCTTCTTCCAATATTTTCTTCTCATCTTTTAACATATCTCGTTCAAACTCTGCTCTACTTAAATCTGCTTTGACTACTTTTAATTGACGTTTTATGTCTTTATATTTGACTATCAATTCAGCATTAATATCAAGTAATTCATCAAATGTAGGAATTTGTACCTCATCTTCTGTTGCCATAAAGCAAACATTAGCTTGTTCATTCTCCGAATCACTTTCACTTTCTGATGAAGATGATTCTGAATCATCCCATGTTACTGAGAAGGCTCGTTTCTTTGATTTGTCCTTCTTATATTTGAATTTGTCATTTTCTGACTTTTTCTTTTGTTCTGGACAATCCTTCTGCATGTGTCCCTTTTTATGGCAGTTGAAACATTCTATAACAGATGAAGATGGTTTATTTGATCCAGGTTTCCTTTTATTGTAGCGACTGGCTTTTCGATATTTTAGGAATTTTTTGAAACCTTTAGCAATGAACGCCAAATCTTCATCTTCAGAATCTGATTCATTTTCATCTTTCTCAACATGAAATGCTACATTTTTCTTTTCTTCTTTCTGTTCTTTTCTAGCCTGCAAATTTGCTTCATAGGACATTAAATTTCCTATCAATTCATCAGGCTTCATGACGGAAAGGTCATTAGCTTCTTCAATTGCTAATACTTTTCCTTCCCATTCATTAGTCAGAGAATGTAGGACTGTTGAAACAACATCAAAATCAGAATACTTTTGTCCTAACCCAATAAGTGCATGGTGAATAGTTTGAAACCGTGAATACATGTCATTGATTGTTTCATTTGGTTTCATTTTGAAATTTTGAAATTGACTTTTCAGCATGGCTATTTTGGCTTGTTTAACCTTGTTAGTACCTTCATGAGTGATTTTTAGCGTTTGCCAAATTTGATATGCAGTAGTGCAGATACTAACACGGTTATATTCATTTTGGTCTAATGCACAGAACAACATATTTATTGCTCTTGCATTTACGGCTGCTGCCGTTTTCTCAGCCACAGTCCATTCTGAATAATCAGTTGTTGGATTCACTATTTCTCTTTGAGTAGCATTCCAAGCATCATAGCTACTTGATTGCATAAAGAATGACATACGTGTTTCCCAATAACTATAGTTAAGACCATTGAAAAATGGAGGTCTTTGTGTCGATTGCCCTTCTGTGTAAGTGGTGTTTTGAGTGCTAGTACTTGCGTTATTTGCCATATTACAAGAATATATCAAATAACTGTGTTACGGTTATATGATGACCGTGCTCTGATACCAAATGAAAGTGCGGTGTGTATACAATTATATGTGCTAATATAGTATACACGGATCGTGTAATATGGATTACAATACAAATGCGGAAATAGATGATAATAGCATTGTAAATAGAAAAATAGAAAAATCACACCAGAGATTTTTATACTGGTTCGGAGCACCGTCCTACGTCCAGTCCCAGACTTCTATCTGGATTTTCACTATTAACTACCTCGCTTCACCCGGAGGAACAGGTTTACAACACCCGAACAACCGAACGGGATTTCACGCCTCTAATATACTGAGGACTTCAATACTTGCCTCTTACAACACAGAGGACTTCAACAAAAGAACAAATACAATTGTTGTTGACAACTTGTGTTCTTGAAAACACGGATTTATCACTAGCAGTACACCCTTCCTATAATCTTATCCTCAAAGTATGCGATATGATGTTTTGAAAAGATTAAGGAAAGTATATTATTGAATCAAAGGATATGAAATAGTTTCAAAGATTCAATAAATAATTTAGAGCTTTTATAATACAGAATTGAGATCAGAGATTAGATTAAAAGAATATATGAAATCGTTGTGCTTAATCAACGAATTGGATTAGTTTATATAGACAAGAATGGTTGTAACTCTTTGCCATTAAGAGATATGATCTTTGGTGAAAGATTAAGAGATGCAACCTTTGGAGAAGAGAAGTGTCTTTTGAAAAAAATTGCTTTCTGTTCAAAAACGGTCGACAGGTCAAAAATGGACCGGTAGACAGGAATTCAAATATATATACGTTATGTGCATGTGTGCATGTTATCTGTGCATTCTGGGCAAAAACGGTCGACCACCTTATTTTCAACCGGTCGACCGGTTTAGTCCAATTTGCACAGTTAATGTGCATATGTATATATATTGAAAGATTGAAGTTATATGATTATTTGAGGATAGATTTTAACATAAATTACTAACATACCAAATAATCAACCTCTAATATATGGAGCTCTTTGTGTTTCTTAAATGAATAACTTCTTTTTGTCGATCACGGCTTATTCCTTTGTCAGAAATCAAAACTCTATAAAAATCTTGACTCAACAATTATATCAAAGTAACACCCAGGTCAGAATGAAAACCAGCGTGAGTAAACCCACCAAACATGGAATACAAAGCATACAACTTTTATAAGACCCGGTAACTCGTATCAATTAACAAGTTCCAATTTGTTATAGGCCTCACTTATTTCACTCATCAGTTTTATAAGTACCAAAATTTAGATTAAATGGTCCAATTCACTTAAATCATTTCATTCCAGGCATATTGATTTAACGAATCAAATTATAAAGAATCGAAGTGGTTTCGGGTATTCATTAATACCCGACTTCGGTCTCTTCGAATTCCATGTCATCTTAATCCAAGTTATTCAATGAAATACAATTTAAGCTTTAAATACAGGATGTCACTGTTTATCCCAATATATTCCACCTCATAGCATCACACATCACATACCAGAGATACCAACTAATCTAAGGCCCACAATATCATTGAATCATTCATAAGCAAGATTAATCAACCATACTATCCCTAATTAACCATAATTGAATTAAATCAATTACGTTAATTACTTTTAAATCTTGCTTGTTCAATTACAAACCAATTAATCATCTTTTAAATATCCACCTTAATTAATCCTTTTTAATTAATTATCCTTTGTCCATCCATATTAATTACCTTGATTCTTAATTAATTACTCAAATTAATTATTTGATAACCACTTCCTTGATCAATTATCCCTTAATTAACCATACTCTTTATTTAAATAACCCTTGATTTTTTTTTCCTTAATCAATCCATACTTAATTAATTACACTAAACAATTAATCCTTAATTATTTCCATTAAGTAATTAATTTTTCACTAATTACAACTTCATTATTTCATTAAATGATTAATTATCCTTCATTATTTACAAAAATTAATGAATTCATTCGTAATCATTCCTTAATCGCCTACATTTATTTATTTATCCTTCAATTAATTAATGATTCTAAATTAATTACCTTTATTAATTAATCACATTAATTAGTTATTCTATAAATTAATTAACCTTTAAAACACTTAGTTGACCAATCTTAAATTATTAACAAATTCCCTTAATTACTTTTATTAATCAATTTACTTTAATTAAATAATTTCTTTTAACAAACAAATTAATTTTTAAACTTTTAAGGTTAATTTACCATCATACATTCTTTATTAATTAGCTAACTTTAAATATTTATAAGTTTGTTTAAACTATCAAAATAAGGTTCCTTTTTTTTTAAATTTCCCTTGGATAATCTTTAACCCTCACTTATTATCATTCAGAACTTAATACCATAACTAGTAACCCGTGCCAGTTCTTCATCCCCTCATGCTAAAACCGAGTTTCCCTCCCATCATTTCTTCAACATAAAATCTCGAGTTCGAACTCGAGATAACCCACATTTTCGCCAAGAAATATTTCCTCCCAACCTCACACAACTCAAGTGTACGAACTTGTACACGTGTACGTGTACGCCAGATCCTACCTCCTCCAGCCCGCTCTTCAACCGTTGACAAGTCGACGATAGCTTCATCGTCGATCACCCCAAACCAAAAATAAGAGTTTCCCATTAATTCGAAATCGAGCTATATGACCAAACTGGAACCAATTGATCACCATACCCCCTTCGCTCTGCCCCACCTCCGATCACCGGAGATCACACAACTCCGTCCAGACCCTCGTCAACAACCAAACCATCGTCTCCTCATGTATTGAAGCACTCGATCAACTAGAGGGACCATACCGATCAAAAATTCCAGAACACTCAAAACTAGGTTTAAAATCAATTTCGACCTCCTGCCGTCGCCACCGTGCCTCGATCATCCAGCTGATATTTTTGCCAAAGCCCCTGATTACTCCACTACAACCAGAAGAAACCCCGACCCCTCAGACCATCGAGATCGCCAGAGGCAACCCAAAACATCCCAACCGAGCAAACAAGAACTGCTTTTTCATTCTAACACTAAAAATTAAGATTTTAATTTTAAAAATCATTTTTCTGGATGGAGTTTCGGTTTACATACCTGAAACATTGGATTAGAATGTTTGAAATCTTGACAAAACAACTGTTACACTGCTCCTTTGGTTCTTAGAGCCATTTCAAGTTTAATTTTAACTTATGTAAATTTTAAAACTTTGGTTTATGGTAAACAAACTATTTTTGTTTGAAACTTTAAACCTAACAAGGATCTGTTCAAGAAATAGTGATTTCTTGTTTAAATCAGGGGCCTAGAAATAGAATACCACACATACATACTAATACACCTTCACATACACACACAGAAGAACGCACTTGTAAATTTTCACATCACATACTCATTCCAGATATTGTTCAAGCAACCATGCTCATATACTTAAGATTTTAAAGCAAAAGTAACTCACAGTTATATACTGCCTTGCTTTACCCTGGTTACACTTAACCTATGTTCATACACAAACATTCTTTTATTACTGTTTCAAGCATCCTTGACAACACTCTTTAAGGCTCCATAAACATAATTGTATAGTATTTAAAAATACATATAATTTACTCACTGTAAGTTAAGGTTTGGGTTTGTTTTACCCATAGTTTTTAAGATGACATTTAATGATATAGATTTTTGAAACACTTAGTACTTGAAAACAACAAGTTACCTTCTTGAATCAAAACTTAAAAATAAGCATATACGGAGTTACTGATTTTTTTATAGCAGTTTTAAAACTATTTCCAGAAAAAAACAAGAACAGAGGTTACTTTAGACAAGGGTCCAAGTTTTGATGCTCAGGTGGAACCATTTAAATCTAAGCACGCATGATCAATTTCATAGCAACATCACAATCCTATGTATGTTGATTTCAGATCAAAGTTCGTTCATACCTATATATATATATATATATAATATAAGAAGCCCTATCAAAAGTTTTAAGGTTTTGTTTACTCACTGAAAAAAATGATTGAACAGAGCTGCTTTTGGGTTTTGAGATGAACACAGCCTGATCTTGCTTTTGTTTTCGCTCCGGTTTGATCTCCTAGCTTCTCTGTTGATTTGTTCTTGAAGATGATGTAATTTCTGTGTTTAGTTCAGGTTTGCTGTAAAAAAAATTTATAAGCTACTCAGTTTTTTTTATGAATCGAAATGGAGATGATGATATATAAAAGAGAAAGTGTGGACAGGTTGTAGTTTTTGTACAGGATTGTATTGTACTGGTAGATTTTTTTTTTGATAAATTTGGTCAGAGAGATTTTTTTCTTCAATGGAGCCTGAAATGATATTTGTGGTGTGCAGCATTGATTAAACTTGTCTTGATTCAAGTTTTCATTTTAATCCATGATTAAAGATATTTACATTATGTACACTTATATAGACTTTGTTGTGAGCACACTTCATATACAGGTTGTCTTGTTTCATAAGCTTCTACTTATCTTTTTTTTTTCTTCTTCTTTTTTTTTATAATTTTAACTTATGTATTTTATCTTTTCTTTTGTCAGCACTGCTATGTCCTGATTTTGATTTGTTTTGACCTGATACAGTATTTGTGTGCTTGGCATTTAATGTTTTCTTGATGATGTTTCTTGCATACATACATTTATATGTATGATAGTCAGATTATATGTATATGTATTCTTTTACATATATTTTAAACATCACAAGCTTTGAATATCTCTTTCCTACACTCTTATCACTCCACACCCGACATATATATATACACACACACACACACATACACACACATACTCATGTATATTTTTTTTTGTATAATATATTTATATATATCCCCCATTATTTCCTATTTACCTATATTTTTGCTTTCTATGGGTATATATACATACTTGTATTTTTATATACTTATGTATATATGTTTTCAATCACCATATACATATTTATATACTCATATTTATATTGAACATCATCAAACTTGTAAATGCTATACATATATTTATACATTTCCATATTAGAAATATTATATACATCTTTATTTATTTGTTTGATCTACTAATATTCTCAAAATTTAAACCAGTTAATTATCCAATTATCTGACGTTAAAAATCCGGGTCATCACATTCCTCCCCCCTTTGAATCTTTTCGTCCTCGAAAAGGAACGAAGTCAGATTTATTAAAATGCTTAAAATCAAATAAATTTTCTTTGAGCATTTTTAAACTACTTTAAAAATCTATATAATATTTCTAAGATAGTTTTTATAAAAATACTTTTATAACTCGATGTTTCGACAAGACCTTCCTTGTTCTCACAGAAATTCGGTCATATGTTGATCAGGCGTATGACTGAAAATCTATAAGTGCTTGGCAGACCCATTTCAACATCCAATAAAAATACTTGGGAAAATAATTTTATTGAAAATATATAAAACAGTTTTTGAAATTAGAGGATATAATTTAGGTGAGAATGCCCTGGAAATCATCACCCCCATCCATGGTCGCAGTTACATCCTGGGTTACGTTGTCATCGCAGCAAAAGTCCATGTCACTGTAGGCACTCCACGCCCCTCGATTACACCATGGAACCCACAACAGATCGCAGTTACATTCCAGAGTTACGTTGCCATCGCAGCAAAAGTCCATGTAACTGTTGGTTCTCAGCGGCACACACGACTTTCGCTGTCAAAATGAAACTTCTCCACTCCTACATAGGTCGCGGTCTACCGATGTAAAATCAAACGCAAACTATTGGCTCTCAGCGGCACACAAGACTTGCGCTATGTTACCATAGGTCGCAGTCTACCGATATAAAATCAAACGTAGACCATTGGCTCTCAGCGACACACACGACTTTCGCTATGGTACATACTACTCATAATCCTCATGAACTAGTTTTGTCCGGACTCCTCACAGGATCAACTTTAGAACCCCCCCTTAGGGCTCAAGGCAGCACCACCCGGTGGCACTCGTGAGAAGTTCATTTTAAGGGAGCGCCTTTTTCCCCAGAGCCATCATCAAAACACTTTATACTATACACATATAGCATCTTTCAAATCATACACCTAGTATGATCTCATACAAGGCTCCTTTACACAAAATCGATTATCCCAAAATCGATAATTTTCAAACCAGGCTTTCTAAAATCCAATATTGATTTTACCCAAAAATCAAAAGCCTTTCCAAATTCAAAGGTTCCCAAAACCTTTTTCCAAAATCCTCATAAGATCCTTTATATATATAAATTCAGATATATATATATTTTTTAAAACTTTGGATCATTTCAAACTTGTATAAAATTCCTTTTATACTTCAAACATTTTCAAAAAAATCCTTTTCTTCCAGCAATAGATTCAACAAGGGGAGATTTATCTTATATAACAAAGATATATAACTTTGTTTATTCAAAATCAAATATTCCAATTTTGATTACTCTTTTAAATATTATTTTCATTCAAATCCGTACGATGTACACATATCATCCGTATGCTATACCAATCTGATCGATCGCTCGATCACATAATTTCACTTCCGAACTAGTATCGTCCACCCGACTTTCTAGTGCGAACACAGATCTGGTTTCTTGATTAGAAACCGCCATTCTCCTTTTATAGCTATAACTATGATAGAGAATATCCAAAACCAATCAACAATCCATATCCAGGTTCGCCGTCGAAAATCGAGTGAAAAATCCCAACTCGGATCCATATAACTATCTCGAAATTTTATGCTCGAATCTGGTTCAAATAACTATGCGAATAGAATAATATACCTACATCTTACGTATTTAACTTCATTGATTATTAGCCAAATCAATTTCCTTTCCAGTCACATTCACTTAAATTTTCATTCAGTTATTCACATTTGCCTTAATCCCCATTTGGATTATCACTTCAATTCTTATCTCAGTTGGGTATTTAAATCAATAACAGTTTGAACTCCGACCAGTGTATATTTAAAAAATAGCTTGAAAAAAATTAAAATAGATAAGTAGTTGAAAAATAATTATTAGTTTGCAAAATAACTGTAAAATAGTTAACTTGTTGTAAAATAATTGGAGAATAGCTAAATGGTTTTCAGAACTTTTAGATAATTGCAAAATAGTTGTACAATAGTAATTAATTTGTAACATAGTTGAAAAATAGTAATTAGTTTAGAAAACAGTTGAAAAATGGTTAAATAGCTCCAAAAATAATTGTAAAACAAGTATAAAATAATTTGGCTTTAAGAAAGAAAGGTTGTATATATTTAATAGCTTGGAAAAATAAGTTTATATTAAAACAATTTATATTGAAAATAGTCCAGAGTCGAAACTGTTCACTTTCCCATCAATTCAATTTAAATTTCCACTTCCATTTAATTGACACAATTCCAATTTGAAGAACTTCAATTCCCATCGAAATTTATTTAACCCCAATTCAAGTTAAATCAATCTTGATTTCTTTTCCAATCCAAATCAAATTCCATTTGATTTTAACATGTTCAACTTTAATTATAATATCAAATTATTCCAATCAATTTTGACTAATATCTATTGAACCCACTTCAATTTCAAATCATTTCAATTTAATCCAATCCAAATTTTCCATTTAAATTTTTAAACTTATACACCTTCAATCTCAATTTTTAACCATCTTGAATTATATAAACTTGAGTTAAATTCTCAAAGTTCCATTTTAAATTATCTTTACTTAACTTTTTCCAAAGTTCAAATAAGAGTTCAAAACAATTTTATCTTAAAATTTTAATTTATTCCTCAATTTTATCTTCCAGTTTGAAACCAGTTCTTTAAAAAAATTAATTTACAAATGCCATTATTCAAATTTTCAGTTCAAAGTAATCCCTTACCCTTAATTTCAAATTAAAGTTAGATTTTTCTTTTATCTCAATAATGAATATATTACCACACTTCATTTCTCATTCATTTAAACAAATCTGATCCACAATTTAAAGATCATTAACAACAATAGGATGATATCATCCGATTTATTTTAAAACGTCCATCCATTTTCAATTTCCAGATCTCAAACCCATTTTGAGATCACACAAACTCCCAATTCAAATTAACCATTAACTTTCCAAGTTAAATCCCAATTTCATTTTAAAATTTCCAATTCAAGTTGTTTATTCAAACTTATTTAACTTCTCCCAAGTTAAATTCAATTTACTTAATCCAATCAGTCTCTTTCAATCTTTAAACTTCACATTAATAATCTTCTCACTTATTAAGTTCAAAAACTTATCACTTTGGGTATCACATCTCATTCCAAATTTAAAACTTAACATTTAGAGTTTATTCAAACTATTTTTGATTTATGTATATTCCTCATATATACATATTATTTCCTTTACACACGAAGTCATCCTTAAATTTTAAACCATTTTTGGTTTTTAATTCAAATCAAATTTTCAAACAACCCATTGTTTTCAAAAAGTCTCTTTTATTCAAATAATACTTATTCATTATTTCTTTTTGCACTTTGGAACAAGTTTCAAATTTCTGGACCTAGATTTAAAATTTCACAATTTAGGTATTTTCAATTTATAAGTCATATTTTACCTAAATGTTTACTTCTTTAAAACATTTCATTTTGCTTACTCATTAATACAAATCTTATTATTAAACACACAACAATCATTTTTGATAATAACCAAGATTATCATATCTAAACCATCCATTATCATCTTATTCTGAAATACTTCTCCAATTCAAGATTTCAATTTCAGTTCGAATCCATTTCAAACTTATCTTTATTTAATTTCAGTTTGGTTGTATTATATTACTTCTTAATTTAGTTCTAATAATTTAACAGGCAATTTCCTTAATATTTATTAGAGTGAAATATTGCTTTATATATCAAAATATAATCTTATATGAAATCATTTAAAATCTTTATATAAGAAAATAACAAGTACGCTCTCTCATATATATATATATATATATATATATATATATATATATATATATATATACTCAACTCATTCTAGGGTACTATTGACCCTATCCTTAATGAGTACATCCACCAGAGCCAAGGTTCTCGCTTAACCTTCTGCTCTGATACCAACTGTAACGACCCGGAATTTTCGATCCCGAAAATTCCAGATAGTTAGGAAGAAAAGAAAGAGATAGAAGAATAAGAAGAACAGAACACCAACACCTCACATTCGCAGTGGATAAAATATAATATCAAATAATAAAAGAATCCTGTATTTGTCAAATACATCTATAATACATCAGAGTTACACATTTATATACAGACACTGGATATACAAAATCATCAAGTCTCAGATATACAACAATACAATACTGTGGAAACACTCCATACATTCTTGCCATCCAGCTCGTCTCCTGAGCTCTAGAACGTCCTTACCTGAAAATCTGTAATACTCGGTCTGACTCGAGCATTATATCAAAGTAACACCCGGGTCAGGCTGAAAACCAGCGTGAGTAAACCCACCAAACATGGAATACAAAGCATACAACTTTTATAAGACCCAGGTAACTCGTATCAATTAACAAGTTCCAATTTGTTATAGGCCTCACTTATTTCACTCATCAGTTTTATAAGTACCATCCAGGCATATTGATTTCATGAATCAAATTATAAAGAATCGAAGTGGTTTCGGGTATTCATTAATACCCGACTTCGGTCTCTTCGAATTCCATGTCATCTTAATCCAAGTTATTCAATGAAATACAATTTAAGCTTTAAATACAGGATGTCACTGTTTATCCCAATATATTCCACCTCATAGCATCACACATCACATACAAGAGATACCAACCAATCTAAGGCCCACAATATCATCGAATCATTCATAAGCAGGATTAATCAACCATACCATCCCTAATTAACCATAATTGAATTAAATCAATTACGTTAATTACTTTTAAATCTTGCTTGTTCATTAATTACAAACCAATTAATCATCTTTTAAATATCCAACTTAATTAATCCTTTTTAATTAATTATCCTTTGTCCATCCATATTAATTACCTTGATTCTTAATTAATTACTCAAATTAATTATTTGATAACCACTTCCTTGATCAATTATCCCTTAATTAACCATACTCTTTATTTAACTAACCCTTGATTTTTTTCCTTAATCAATCCATACTTAATTAATTACAATAAACAATTAATCCTTAATTATTTCCATTAAGTAATTAATTTTTCACTAATTACAACTTCATTATTTCATTAAATGATTAATTATCCTTCATTATTTACAAAAATTAATGAATTCATCCGTAATCATTCCTTAATCGCCTACATTTATTTATTTATCCTTCAATTAATTAATGATTCTAAATTAATTACCTTTATTAATTAATCACATTAATTAGTTATTCTATAAATTAATTAACCTTTAAAACACTTAGTTGACCAATCTTAAATTATTAACAAATTCCCTTAATTACTTTTATTAATCAATTTACTTTAATTAATTAATTTCTTTTAACAAACAAATTAATTTTTAAACTTTTAAGGTTAATTTACCATCATACATTCTTTATTAATTAGCTAACTTTAAATATTTATAAGTTTGTTTAAACTATCAAAATAAGGTTCCTTTCTTTTTTTTTAAATTTCCCTTGGATAATCTTGAACCCTGACTTATTATCGTTCAGAACTTAATACCATAACCAGTAACCCGTGCCAGATCTTCATCCCCTCATGCCAAAATCGAGTTTCCCTCCCATCATTTCTTCAACATAAAATCTTGAGTTCGAACTCGAGATAACCTACATTTTCCCCAAGAAATATTTCCTCCCAACCTCACACAACTCAAGTGTACGAACTTGTACACGTGTACGTGTACGCCAGATCCTACCTCCTCTAGCCCGCTCTTCAACCGTTGACAAGTCGACGATAGCTTCGTGGTCGATTACCCCAAACCAAAAATAAGAGTTTCCCATTAATTCGAAATCGAGCTATATGACCAAACTGGAACCAATTGATCACCATACCCCCTTCGCTCCGCCCCACCTCCGATCACCGGAGATCACACAACTCCGTCCAGACCCTCGTCAACAACCAAACCATCATCTCCTCAAGTATTGAAGCACTCGATCATCTAGAAGGACCATACCAATCAAAAATTCTAGAACACTCAAAACTAGGTTTAAAATCAATTTCGACCTCCTGCCGTCGCCACCGTGCCTCGATCATCCAGCGGATATTTTTGCCAAAGCCCCTGATCACTCCACTACAACCAGAAGAAACCCCGACCCCTCAGACCATCGGGATCGCCAGAGGCAACCCAAAACATCCCAACCGAACAAAAAAGAACTTCTCTTTCATTCTAACACTAAAAATTAAGATTTTAATTTTAAAAATCATTTTTCTGGATGGAGTTTCGGTTTACATACCTGAAACGTTGAATTAGAATGTTTGAAATCTTGACAAAACAACTGTTACACTGCTCCTTTGGTTCTCAGAGCCATTTCAAGTTTAATTTTAACTTATTTAAATTTAAAACTTTAGTTTATGGTAAACAAACTATTTTTGTTTGAAACTTTAAACCTAACAAGGATCTGTTCAAGAAATAATGATTTCTTGTTTAAATCAGGGGCCTGGAAATAGAATACCACACATACAAACTAATATACCTTCACATATACACACAGAAGAACGCACTTGTAAATTTTCACATCACATACTCATTCCAGATATTGTTCAAGCAAACAGGTTCATATGCTTAAGATTTTAAAGCAAAAGTAACTCACAGTTATATACTGCCTAGCTTTACCCTGGTTACACTTGACCTATGTTCGTATACAAACATTCTTGTATTACTGTTTCAAGCATCCTTGACAACACTCTTCAAGGCTCCATAACATAATTTTGAAGTATTTAAAAATACATATAATTTACTCACTGTAAGTTAAGGTTTGGGTTTGTTTTACCCACAGTTTTTAAGATGACATTTAATGATATAGATTTTTGAAACACTTAGTACTTGAAAACAACAAGTTACCTTCTTGAATCAAAACTTAAAAATAAGCATATATGGATTTACAAATTTATTTATAGCAGTTTTAAAACTATTTCCAAAAAAAAACAAGAACAGTGGTTAATTTAGACAAGGGTCCAAGTGCTGATGCTCAGGTGGAACCATTTAAATCTAAGCACGCATGATCAATTTCATAGTGTATGTTGATTTCAGATCAAAGTTCGTCCATACCTATGGCTATATATATAATATAAGAAGCCCTGTCAAAAGTTTTAAGGTTTTGTTTACTCACTGAAAAAAATGATTGAACAGAGCTGTTTTTGGGTTTTGAGATGAACACAGCCTGATCTTGCTTTTGTTTTCTCTCCGGTTTGATCTCCTAGCTTGTCTTTTGATTTGTTCTTGAAGATGATGTAATTTTTGTGTTTAGTAGAGGTTTGCTATAATTTTTTTTATAAGCTACTCAATTTTTTTTATGAATCGAAATGGAGATGATGATATATAAAAGAGAAAGTGTGGACAGGTTGTAGTTTTTGTACAGGATTGTACTGTGCTGGTAGACTTTTTTTTGATAAATTTGGTCAGAGAGATTTTTCTTCTTCAATGGAGGCTGAAATGATATTTGTGGTGTGCAGCATTGATTAAACTTGTCTTGATTCAAGTTTTCATTTTAATCCATGATTAAAGTTATTTACATTATGTACACTTATATACACTTTATTGTGAGCACATTTCATATATAGGTTGTCTTGTTTCATAAGCTTCTACTTATCTTTTTTTTTCTTCTTCTTTTTTCTATAATTTTAACTTATGTATTTTATCTTTTCTTTTGTCAGCACTGCTATGTCCTGATTTTGATTTATTTTGACCTGATACAATATTTATGTGCTTGGCATTTAATGTTTTCATGATGATGTTTCTTGCATACATACATTTATATGTATGCTAGTTAGATTATATGTATATGTATTCTTTTACATATATTTTAAACATCACAAGCTTTGAATATCTCTTTTCTACACTCTTATCACTCCACACCCGACATATATATATACACATACTCATGTATGTATATTTATTTTGTGTAATATATTTATATATATCCCCCATTCTTTCCTATTTACCTATATTTTTGCTTTCTATGGGTATATATACATACTTGTATTTTTATATACTTATGTATATATGTTTTCAATAACCATATACATATTTATATACTCATATTTATATTGAACATCATCAAACTTGTAAATGCTATACATATATTTATACATTTCCATATTAGAAATACTATATACATCTTTATTTATTTGTTTGATTTACTAATATTCTCAAAATTTAAACCAGTTAATTATCCAATTATCTGACGTTAAAAATCCGGGTCACCACAGTGTTTTCGCTACCTTTTCCATAGGATTAAAGATACCAATTTTTGTTACTGAAAAAACAATTAATCAGAAAAAACAATATTAGTTTTCATTGTATTTTACAGGCGAATTTTCTTAGTCGACCCATCTCATTCATTCAGTTGAATAGAAATTGAGCAAAAATATCATCTTAAGAAATATATATTTGTAACTTGCTTTGAAGCAAACTTGTTATGTCATCACAATTGTTGTACTTTTCACTTTACCAAACTTCAAAGCTTGCTAAATCATATTTTACACCAACGATCTTAAATGAAATTTATTTGAAATAATATCACCACGTAATTGAAGCAATTTGTAACGACTGGCAAATTTGACACAACTAATATAAATTAATTATCAATAATCTTTAAATTTAAGAGATGCTGGAAGACAATTTTGAGCAGAGTTTTTTTTAGAGATTTTGATGATTGCAATGTATTTAGAATACTCCAAAAATGAATTATGGTAAAAGATATGTTAGAATTTGGAAACAATGACTAAATTGAGTATTTTCGGTCCTAGGATTGTTTTAGACCCAAAAACCTAAATACTCACTATAAATATGTATTGTTAGTAACCCTAGCCGCCACCAGATCAGTTCCTCCTCTCCAAAATTATTTTTAGTTACATTTTAATGGCAGACAGTTTTCTCTAATTACAAATTATTTTTGAAATTCACACTATCCAAACACCATCAAATTATTCATCTCGATGAGCCAAATAGACAGAAAAGAAATTTTTTCTTATATGATGCATGAAGTGGCTGGGAATCATGGTCAAAATCACCTCGACAAACCCATATTGGCAATTCAGGAACATTCGATTTAAATGGTAATTGGTGAAACTGAAGGCATAGATCAGAACCACTGGAAGGAAGGAGTCGACTGTGGTAGTATGGTGGCCTATTACAACCAGTGGTAGTCGAAATTTCTAAATTAGGGTTCGGGAACTCTAATGTTGATGTGGTAGACGATATAAGGTGGCTAGAGTCTATCGGCCATGTAAGGGGCATTGAGATGAGTCTAATGTATGTGGTCATGTTGCGATAGGTGTTTGGATGTGGGAGATTTCAACATCATGGTTCATGGTTTAGCGACACCGTATTGACTTGAGGAAAGGTAATTTTACGATTTAACCCCTAGAATTTTAATTTTTACACATTGAACCTTTTATCCTCTAATCATGATAACTTTTGCATAGGATATCTGATTCACACATCGATTGTTGTTTGAGATCGTGGTGAGGTTCCAAACATTTATATGGTTTGTAGGTTTTTCGACTGTTTGTGAAAGTGTCTTGGCAAGATTCGAAGGTCATGGATATTTATATTTTAAAATATTAAATGGCCACTCATTGATATAATTATTATACCCATTGAGATATGTTTATATCTTTGACAGTGTTAAGGGTGCGTCATATGGGCTATTTTGCAATTTGATTATATAACCTCGCTATTGTAGAGAATCTTGTTCGAAGTAAAATATACTTTTTTTTTATTTTCTTTTATATGTGTTTTAATATAGAGATATAAATAATAAAATAGTTACACTAAACATATTTAAGTAGAAATCCTTAAAAGAAATATTTTATCGACTGTAGTTACGAATGTTTTCGTAAACATGAGTATCGAATCGATGTCTAAACACTTGCTTTTAAAATGTTCCTAGTAGAAATGTATCAAGAAAATGTCATCTATGTATCCTTTGAGACTAGTTTACATAATGCACTTTATGATGGACAATAAATCACTCAAGACCATTTGGGGGTACCAAGGAGTTATGTAATTGTGGTTGTTTGGAACAATCATAGAGGTTGTCCATCACATGGTAATAACGTGTAGTAATCTTCAGACTTAAGGGTACTGTCAGTCTTGAGTAGCTAAGGCTATACTTTAATCATGGTCAATCACATGACATAACGATCATGTTACGACCATAGTTGGGTATACGTTGAACTACTTAGAGTGAAACACTGCTCAGGAGAGGAATCGTCTCCTTCGTGGTAGAATGTTAGTATCACCATAATTAGTAGTCAACTGAAGGCAAATATTTGGCCAAAGTAAATCACTTAATCGATTATTTTTATAGAATTGAACTAAGGATTTTAAAGCGGTCTACGCAATTAACTATAGATATCAGTAGAGTTTTTTGACTATGGAGCAAACTCTAGATATCTAGGTGATAGTGCTAATGAAAAAGATATATGCACAAAATTTCACTATTATGTGCAACTTAATAAAGATTAGAAATTGAATTTTGCCTAAGTGGTCTATAAGAAATTGAATTTACATCTAATATTGTACTTCAACAAAGTTTGTATAAGCTTTCGCATCTAAATTGTTTAAATATTGACTAAGGATCGATTTCACAACAGAGAGTCAACACAACCATGCTTTTAGTCAATTTCCAATTTTGATTAACGTAAAATTAATTTATAACTGCTATAAATTAGTAATAAAATTAAATACAAATGTTATATCAAATTTTAATGGCAATTAATTATTCTTTTAAAGATATAAAATTAATTAAAACAATGTATAAAACTTATACATTGATTTAATTAACAAACTTGAATAAATTAGTTAAATAAATGATTTAATTGATAAATCATTGCCTAAAGTTTTGGAAGCTCAAACTACAAGTTGTTGCCAACCATATCATGCAATAAGCAAAGGGAGACTTAGTCTTCTAGGGTTAAAGAGAAATGAGCCAGATATTTCTGATCTAATTGGCATTTCTGATGTTGTTGAACCAAACCTTATTCCTAGCCTAACCCTAGCCTTAGCCTCCATTGTCGACGTTTGTGAAGCCATGAGATGGAGTCGTAGTACGTAGCCATGAAGAAAGGACAAAGTGTTAGAGGAAGGAAACAATTAACAACCAATTTGTTCGACAATCAACAGGATCGCGATAAGGAGGTAAAATTCTAATTTTATTTTTTTGTTCATATACATGCTCATATCTGTATATAATTCCCATCATGGTTATTTAGTTCGGCCTAGATAAATATATTTTTGGCAATTAACTATAATTTTTAATTAATTCAATAAAAAACTGATTTTTTTAATACACACACACACACATATGTTATAAAAATTCTATTTGGTTTTAATATATATATAATATAAAAAATTCCTATTGGTTTTAATATATATATTATAAAAAGTCCTTTTGGATTTGAATATATATATATAATACAAAAAATTCTTTTTGGCTTTAATGTATGTATATATATATATTGAGGGAAATGCGGATTAAGAATCTTAAGGCTAGGATAAACACTAGAGGGGGTGAATAGTGTTTTAGAGAATTATTAAATCTTTTTGAGTTTTTGTTAATCTAAACACAAATATATGTAATATTCAGACACAGATATGATCACAGAATCAAACACAGAAATATAAAGTAAAAACAGTAAAGGAAAGAACACACCGGATTTTATACTGGTTAGGAGATACCCTACATCCAGTCCCGCACACAAGTACGGATTTCCTTTCAAAAACAATCTTTACAATTACACCCTCGATTTCAAGGCAACGAGGTACACTCTCCAGATTCACAATCCTCTGAGTAGAGATACTTGATTTCCCGGGCAACAAGTTCACCAAGTTGATTTCCAAGGCTACAATCACACCTTATCTTGCTTGATTGATTTCCAAGGCCACAATCACACCTTTTCTCGCTAAGTTGATTACAAAAAGCCTTTAACTTTGAATAACACTAAGGATCTTGTTGAGATAGTGATAGAGAATCAAACTAGAGATAATCTAGTTAGATTCAATGTTGATTTCGGCAGAGTAATGGTAAGAATATGTATATAGAAATGTGGAAGAAGAGGAGTGAAAAACCAGGAAAACTGTTTTTAAATTCGTTGAAAACATCCCATATTTATAGAAGAACAACAGCCATGTCCATTCGTGAAGAGATATGGCGAATAGACCCTTCTTTTGAAATTTAAATTTTGAATTCAACTGACACTATGCCGACATAGAGTACATGGGCATGTCGACATCCCAAAGGACATTTTGGTGACTTGATTTTCTTTGAAAATAACTTCTATCTTATATTAAAACAATTTTAAACTTTATAAATATACTTGACTATAGTTAAAATACATAAGTAAATATATAGAATAATATATACAAAATTTTATTATAATATATTTAAATCTAAGTATAAATATTTAAAAATTAAATATATTATTATTAAATATTGTTAAAACCACGGATAATTTGATTTTGAAATTAAAGATTATTTTAAGGCTAAAAGTATTTGAAATCAGGATAGATGTTTTTGATGCTCTTAAAAGGAAGGTTTTGAAAACATTTTGAAAACAAGATATAATTTTGTAAAAATCATTTTGAATAAAAATTAGCGGATACAAAACAATGTTCCACTAGATTTTTCGTAGGTTCCATCCCTTTAACAGGCTCGAAGTGGATTCCATTCCACGAATAAATTGGATTTTAAGATGCCAGTGCTTTTCTAGGAGTTTAAACCAAATTTCTAATTAAAAGATAAATTACTTGAACCCTTGATAATCTTGATAATCTTGATACTCATGAGTCTTCAATCTTGATATATTGAATCTCTATACTGTACAGTCTTCATTCTTAGTACATGCATGGTTAAATCCTGCATATACATATATCTAAACTATAATGTTAGTATTTATATTTTATAATCTATTCTAAGGTTTTTGTCATCAAAACCATCATCTCAAGGACTAACATATATATATATATATATTATAAGAAATTCTTTTTGGTTTTGACATATATATATATATATATATATATATCATATTTCAAATCCATACAGTTTATGTCAAAAGTTGGCATACACACCCTAAAGATTTATAGAAGAGAATAAAGTGAAGAAATTAAATGAAAAACAAGAGGAAACAACACACAACAATTATAGTGGCTCGGCTAATCACTGGCCGACGTCCACTTGAAATTGTTATTGGTTTTGTAAAGTTTTTATACAAATGTTATCTTATGGATCGGTAGTCTATGGATCAGTGATGGCCCAAGAGATTACAATAACAGTACAGAAATTAGAATCTAGAAAAGAGGATTTGGAAATAGTGTCTATCACCCTCTATTTATAGACGAAGATTAACGGATTTATCTCTACCATATTCTCCTCACATTTCCCACGTCTAGCAGGAGTTACTCTGGAAAGATCATGGTCAAATCAGCAAGCCTTATGGATCGATGTCGAACCATGTCTTATGGATTAGTACCGATCTAAAAATTGTATCGTTACACCTTTTTCAGTCTTTTGAGGTTGGTTAGTCGGCTTGTGTTTATCCTTTTGTGCTTCCAATATTCTGTAATAGGCTAGATTTGGAGTGGGCTCTTTGGTTCGATAAGGGCTGAAAGAATGCCTAGTCGGGTTGTTATGAAGTTAGGACCTGTCAATCGATATTAGAATCATAGATTGTTGGAGATCCATCTTGAGTTGCACATTTTGATTAATGATGGCCTTGATTTTGTACTCCATGAGGCGAGGAGTGGTTTGGAACAACTTCTAGGGATTGGTACTGAACCGAGGTTATAGATCAATACCGATCCAAGAGGTTTCATAGGTCTTGGATTTTGACTTTGGCACTTGAAGTGGTTTGGCATGTAGGCTATTTTTGAAATCCATTAGCATGTTAATGGTTTCATTCATTGATTTCGCTTGACATATGAGTTTAGGAGTTATCGTACTGGACTTATGCTTAGTTGTCCTCCTGTTGATCGATCTAACTCGTTCAAGTATGGCTAGGTCACAAAGTTGGATAACACATGCATATAAAAACAACAAAATATTTTAAATGTTAAATCTATGTACGGTTTTAATTTATAAAATAAATTCAGCTTCGAATTCATAATTAAAAAATTATAGATATGTGTCTATATATATGTACATGTATATATATATAATCATATGCTCTTGGTTTTCTTATAGTAAAATAACAAATCATTTTTTCTCTTTTTATTGGTCAAATATTTAAGATTTTGAATTTTGAAAAATGCAAACAAATATAAATAATCCATAGGAACTATTTGAAAAAAACATTTCTCAGGTTTTAAAAATATTAATTTCAAATGGTCCACTTGTTTAGGCGATTTCAATGCTTAATTTCATGGTTAGGCACATACTTATGCCGGAGCCCACATTTGTGCATTTCACATGTCTTTATTTTCACCTTGCCAAGTGCCTCTTTTAGTTAAAGCTTCCCATTGTCGACATTATTTTTGACTCAGCCGCTGAACTTAAACCACCGCCATCACCTGGTGATGCTGCCACCTATCGTCGCTACACACTCCTCTTGCGATCATTGTCTTCATCTCCATAGGACATGAATCCATTTGTTAGTTGGGTTCAACTTTAATATCTGAAGCCAAATCAATCCCTAACTTGCCTCAATTTGACTTAGGTAGGCGATTGCCTCGTTTACGCTTGCCCACCAACGACCTTAGCTCTGATCGTGCTTAATGGCTCATGGAAGAATCAGTCTCGATCCCATACTTGGGAAAAAATTGAGGAAAGAATTGAAATATGAAAATAGGGGGGAAGCTTTGGAAAAATTAGCGGTGGACTTGAAGCAAAGCCAAGGGATTCTCGGGCGAGACTCGAGTTTGAGTTTTGCCTGAGTTGGCTTAAAGTCGTCCCTATAGCAAACCCGAGTTCTCCAAAGTGGCCCTAAATTTTCAACATGAACTTGACCAAATATGTTTAAGCTGATCAATTATCCACAATACTCTCAAATTTGCCAAAATATCCACAACCTTTTCAAATTGAGTTCCATGGCGAATTTAGTTGAGCTATGATCAACGATTAGTGATTCGTTAGGATGGCTTATAATAACAGTTACGTTGAACACGCTTTGATACTTGAAAAGATTGCTTTCCAGCCTTTTCAATTTGCTGTATTTTCTCCAAACAAAGATTTGAATTGTATGATATTAGATGCACACACTGCACAGCTTTAACTGCATACAATTGCCCTCCTGGTCGATGAATGAGTTCTGATCGTTCATTGGGTCTGGTGCATTGACTATATGGTCTCCGTTTCTAGTATGAAAATTAAAGCTTTTAATATATCTGATACTCTTAGGTGTGAAGTGTTTAGTAGTTATGGATCGTAAATGCTTCTCGCATCTCTCTACCATGGCAGTCGATCCGTCAATAACAAAATATGTCAAATCTGATACCAGATCTGGTTCGACAATAGTGCTCATTAAAAGGTCCACTTCTATACCATCTCGATCTCAGTCAGTAAGTCACCAAACAGAACAGCCTTTAGAAATGGTTCCTTTTGTCTTGGCCGAAGAGCCTGCTATAGTGGTTGCCCCCTGACATTGATACAGGTGATGTACTATTGTGACCGATCCTTAGGAAGCATCTCTCAAAAGGATACGTAAGAGACATGATATTCCTTTTGATGATGTGTTAGTCCTGCGCGCTATCAGTGAGCACATCGATCGCCAGAGGGGTACGCAGCTTGTAATCGATACATGTGTATGGTTGGGTTGTTTCATCGTTCAGTCATTTTATTCATACAGCCATGTAGTTCATGAAGCTTGCTCCAGCCCCATTACATCCAAACATTTATGCTCTTTTGAACAATATGTACGTGATATTCGTTCGACACAGGGGTTCCTACCACCGAGGAAATTCGCTACTTAGACAACTTCAAGCATCGAAAGAGGTCCCCTTCACTTACTTTCTTGGAACATAATATGGGATATTGGATACTGTCAGGAGTTTAGAATAAGCTAAGTTATTTCAAAGACAAATTCTTTTGCTATCCGCTTGGTTTTGCACAAAAATGATTTTCTGTACGTAAGTTTTGAGTTCATTCTTTTTATTAATACAAACTTATGACCTTTACCGTTAAATTCATTGTTTTTTGTATTTGCAGAGGATTCAAGTAGAATTATTAGTGCAACCTTGGCAGGCACCTTAGTTAATCTTCAGAATGTTTTGCTTGGATAAAGGGATACGAGACTCCTTCTCACGGATGAGAACCTGTATGCTTACAATATTTTAGAGGAGGGTCATACTGTTGGTCACGTGCCTGAAGCTCGAGAAGATGATGATCTTTGCATGACCTTAAGGCCATCGTTAATATCGACGAGGGTCATGAAGTGTCATCTGTTCCCAATCTTTTTATTGATCCCAAAACAAGGCAAAGGGTTGGAGGTAGCAAAAGAAAAAGATAAGCACGATAAAAAAAAAGTGATGAAGGAGGCAATGAGTATGTCGATGTTAGCCATGAGTCCTCTAACAATGAGAGTGATGATGCTCATGCGTTTCTCATAACTCGATGACCTAAAATAAAGATTATTTCATCACGGACATCTATACAGCCTCCACCAACTTCTGCAGTCAAAGAGACCCTTGTCCCAACTTCTAAGGACATTTATGGATACTTTGGGAGTATTGCGTATGAAATTATCTTTTGGCCTTAGCAATATTAGCATTAAGGATTTTGGTTCACCCATTTTTCTACTTGATGAAGTGCCTACTATTGTTGCTGGGGAAATAACCCATGTCAGCAAACTCCAAGTCCACAATCTGTAAAGGGCACCAGGACACATCCACACTTGCACAATACTACACTCTTGTACCATATGAAGCATTTTTCATTTTGCTTGCACTAACTTATCTGTGTCTTATTTTCAAACTCCATGGAAAGTAAGTATCTATATGACACTCTTAAGAGTCAGAGCAATACATATAAAAATCCTGGGCCATCTGATCGTGCTCGCGACTCATCCCATGAATCAGATTCAAGAAGGCATCAGAAGAGGATTATAGGAGACAGGACAAAAACTATAGGTATGATGAGTCATCTCCATGATGTAGGTCTCGCTCTCCTTTGCCGCATAGCATGGATAAGTATTCAAAGAGACCCGACCTCATCCTGTCCATCAAGATACCAATTTCCCTAGTTTCAATCCCTTTTACAACACGACCGATGATGTTTTCCCATGTGTCGTGATGATATGAATAGTCGTCTGGGCTAGTGCCCTTTGATACTCCTCAAAAAAGACCCAACAAGAGGCCACTAATGCTCCAACTACTACTGTAGAGGTTGAAATTATTTCAAATACTCAAATGGCCATTATGAATAAGAACTTTCCAAAGGCCTGCTTCGATGATATCATATTTGTCCCTTAACTGAAAGAAATTTCTTAAAAGTTTAGGACTAATATTATAACTTGTGTGAATGATCTGTACGACCAATATCATAAATGGAGGAGGATATTCGAAGCTATCTCAAAAGTTTCTTACAAAATAAGGGTAGAGCTCAAAGGGATAAAACGGATTCAACAAGGTATTAAGCGTATTATTAGAAATCTTGACAAAGAGTTTGAAGGACTTAAAGATTCGATGGTTGAAGCCGAGAATAAATTTGAGGTATAGACAAAGTCCTTTGCAAAAGATCGCTAGAGCCAGCCGAAGCAAGTGGAGGATGCTCATTATAGAAGCCATACTCTTTCATTAGAAAATTAAAGACTCAATAAGACTATGGAGGAACAAACCATAGAAATAATGAAGTTAAAGGAGCTGGAAGCGATCGAAAAGAAAGAAAAGGATGATGCACTCTCCTAAGCTTAGGATTATTTCGAGGAGTTATTGGATACCTACAAGATGATAGATGATGCCGAGACCTACATGAAGACGGCTGATGAGTGGGTTAAGGCTACAAAGGATAAGTTAAATCTGAACACGATCTTCTTATTCTACAATTCTACGCGAATGTCATCAAGTTTGAAATTTGAGATGGTTAGAAGAAGGGTATCCTTGGGCTCTAGCCATGGTCTGGGAGGAGATTTTGAAGCAAGAGTGAGAGCACTCTGCCGTGGCTGCCATCGATAAGGAGAAACTAAAGCTCGACCTTCTGGAGCCAGAAGACATAGAAGCACTCAAGATTGGTGAACTCCACTAACATCCTAAAGTATCTATTGAGACCTAATCTAAGATTGAACTAAAGAATCTAGGTGGGAGTTCTGGCTCTATTCCCCAAGGTTCAGTAATAGACACTACCACCCCTGATCTTAGCGCCGCCAACTACTGAAACAATCACTTCTCTTTTTGACTCTACTACTATTTCCGCTACCGGAGCAACTTTTGCCACTTCAACTATTCTAGCGTCCTCATTGAATGCTCAATATAGTCCCAAAGACCCAGCTTGATATGTACTAATTCATTTCCAAAGTTTCCCATCTTATCTCCTATTTTGGAAGGAGATTCTGTCACCACTACAGCTCATACTGAATCCATATCTCCTGGAGGTATCCCATTAACCTCGCCTGTATTCGAGATGCTTATATGACACTGGTTGACGCCATTAATCTCTATATTTTTTTTCAAGTTAAAGGCCAACCTTCTATTGTCTCTTTCCCTGAGGATAGCTTGTCGTTAACATGCAAGTGACATTGACTAAATCAATTAACGTGTCTGCTCCTATCCTTACTTCGGCCTCTCTAATGGGTACCACTCTAGGTTCCGATGCTAAAATGATCCATGCTTTCGATGAGGAGGCTATAAGCGATCTTTATGGGACTCAGGGAGGCGAATACATTATTACAATTGGAGTCACCAAACACTCATCAGGAGCTTCGATGTTGAAAATGTAGTGGTTGCATGCCATGCTGATAAAGGAATTTAAAAAAGAAAAGTTTGATGACAACATTCCTCCTCTATCATTTTCATTGCTTTCGATTCCTATCGTCATTCCTACTTCTGCCTCTATCTTTGGTGGTACTCAAGGTGAGGCTCTTGAATCTCCAAGGAGTGACTATGATTGGGAAATCACCCAAAAGACTACTTTTCAAAGGGTAATAAAGGCAAGGGAATGAGTAGAAGGTAGCCTAGTGAATCTGGTACCCATACTTTCAGAGTGGGAAGTAAGGAGAAAAAGAGGAGGAAGAAGGCATAATTGCAACTATCTTTTGCTTTTTTGTTGTTTTTGTTTAACTTTGAATCTATGTACAGAAACTGATGTTGTCTAGGCACATTCACCGCTTTTTGTTAAAAAAAAGTCTATTAATAAAGAGTTAATCAGTTTATTTCCAGAATTCACATTTTTCTGTCGATGTATTTAGTTTTTGTGCTAATTTCAAGTGTATTTGGGTTTGAATGACACATAATCCATCATGTTCATGTTCACGTGGATGACTTGCTCATTATTACTTGTTTGACATAATAGTTTGCCTCACTCATCTCCAGTCAAGTTTTCATTTGATTAGAGATATGATTGGATTCTTGCACTATTCGTTTTATTTATGAAGTGTAGTATCTTGGATATTTGCCTTCGGACATCCTTGTTTAATACTGCCTATTTCCGTGTACTGGCCGAGATTAAACACCTCGAGTGGTTTTTCGAACATCTATTTCTAGATGTTTTTATCTGATCTTACCTAGCTTTGGGCTCTGATCATATGTGCTTTATCTACAGGGCTAAGTTAGCATTACGTCTATCTCTGGGCATCACGACCTCTACTTTTGGATGTTTATATCAGATCTTGCTTTACTCTAGGCATTGATCATTGGTCTATCAGCCTCTAGGCAATAATTTGATGCCTTTCCTAACTCCTGGCGAAGACCTTAAGGGTCATTATCTCATTTGATCCTTATGTGTTTATACTTCGGATGTTTGCAGTCTAGAAGTTAAGTGGCATCTATCTCTGGATGCTAGAAACAGTTACGTTCCTTAAGTCCAGACATGGACCACGAAGTTCGATTAGTAACTATCTCTAGGCACCTGCATATATGCACTATATAAACGTATATTTCTCAATTTTATCATTATTCATAGTGCATAGTTAGGATAATGAGAACACAAGTTCATTGATCCTTAAAGCTGATTCATTTTATATCCATAGTAATGGCACATCTTGCCTTGTAACATTGAAATCAACTAAATATTTACAAAGATAGCTTTAAGAGAAATAATGTCATAATTATTTGTTATTCCATGCTCTTGGGAGTGAAATCCCATCAATAATCACTAGACTGAATGTTCTGTCTCCAATCATGCATTCAACAGCATATGGACCCTCCTAGCTTGGGCCCATATTCACTAGGCTAGGGAAGATTCGTTTAAGGATGAGATTGCCATTCTCGAATGTCCAGTTCTTGAACTTTGAGTTGTAATGTCAAGCCACTCACTTCTGATGAGCAAGGGCTCTCTAATCAGCTTCATTGCATTTCTCATTGATCATATCGATGGACTTAAGCAAGAGCTCCTTATTCATTTTGGCATTATAATGGTTTCAATGAGATGGAACTTCCAACTAAGTTAGAATCATGGCCTTTGATTTCTAAGCCAAAGCGAATGGAGTATGACTAGTCGCAGACTCATGGGTCATTCGGTAAGCCCAAATTACTAGAGATAATTTATCGACCCACTTGCCTTTAGTCTTTGTCAATCGTTTTTTCAGAACGGACTTGATGATTTTGTTCATCACCTCCACTATTCCATTCATTTTCGTATGTGCTGCCACCACAAATCTCTTCTCTATCTGATATTTTCTACAAAAGTTTTTGAACTCCATGCCATCAAATTAGCTCCCGTTATTGGAAATGATCATTTGTAGGATCCCGAATTGACAAATAATGTTTCTGACAACGAAGTTGATCACCTTCTTCATGGTGATCGTGGGGAATAGTTCCAATTTGACCCATTTCATGAAATATTCAACTACAATAATGGTGTATTTTGCTTTGCCCATCGACATTGGCAGCACACCTATAAAGTCAATTCCCTATATCGAAAATGGCAATGGGTTGACCATCTATGTAATTTCCATAGGTGGGGATTTAGGAACATTCACCAATCATTTGCATCTGTTACGCCTTCTGGTGTAATCAACCACATATCTGTTCATGGTCGGCAAAAAATTATTCGTAGCAAAGAATCTTTTTGCCAATGTTTACCCCCGGTGTGATTACCACAGGCTCCTTCGTGTACATCCACAAAGATTTTTTTGGCTTCTTCGGTGGCTATACACCATAGCAGTAGAACAGAAAACCTCTCCTACATAATACCCCTTCCTGAACAATAAACCATGGAACTTTATGCATGAGTTTTCTTCATTCATTCCTTCAATCTGGAAGGTTTCCCTGAAGTAAATACTCCTTAATTGCATTCATCCACGGTTCTCTTTCGAATTTAGCCATCAACAACCAATCGAAATCCATTTAATCGATACCTGGAGCTGACAATACCTCCATTAGAACCAAACCCATGAGTTATGCATCCTCAGAACTAGCCAACTTGGCTGACAAATTGTCTTTTATGTTCTTTTCCTTAGGAATATGTGTTACCTTGTAATACTCAATGTCATTGAGTAGTTCTAGAACTTTTGTCAGAGTGATGGCTAGCCTCGCTGTAACGATCCTAATTTTGTTTAACATTATCTAGGACATTTAATTAGTTAAATTAAGTGAAATTATGTAAGGGTTAAAGGATTGAGATTTGTATAAATAAAGGGTAGCTGTGCTAATAACTAATGAACTAAGGGGAGTTAAAACGGAATAAGTAAGGGTATTTGATAAGGGAAAGATAGGAATAAGTCATATTCTAATACCCTAAACCCTCATGCACTTTCATTTTACACGTTCACAATCAAAACTAAAACTAAACCAAGAGCCTGGCCACCATTAGAAGAAGTAAGAGGAAGATATGATAAATCAAGAGGAAGATGCTTAATCAACTTAATCCAAGATCTAATCTCAATACCTTAACAACAAAGCTAAAGGTGAATAATAGTTTACATCTCATATTTTGATGATTTTGGTTCTAGATCACATCCATATGTATTTTGCAAAGTTTATTGCCATGTTTTGAATGTTAAATAGATATATATGCTTGTTGATGAAATATGTTAGTTCATATAGATTTTTATGAAAAGTTTTGATTTGTAAAACCAGCCAAATGACATCCAATTGTCTTGCGATTTTGATATGATATTTTACAAATAGGTTTCAAGTTTCATAATTTTCTAAATTAATGTGGATTTATTATCAATTTTCTAGTGAAGAAAATGGTTAATTGGGTTTAAAATTAATTATGGCTATTTTATATTGGCTCTGGGTTAGAAATTTATATATGTTGGAAAACATAGTAAAAGTGATTTATGGAATTTTGGAGAATTATCCTAAGTGTTTTAATAAGGATATAAAATTATTTAAGGTATGAAACTTAAATGTTTTATATATTTATAATACGAGAATGGGCAATTTGTAAATGTTTTAAATTGTTTATTTTCGAAATTCGGCAGCACTTTTAGAAAAGATTTTGGAAAAGAAACTGGCAAATTGGAAAGAAATTGGTTTTAAGGTTAAAAATCTGTTTTTATAAGGTTTGCTATTTTGCTACTTCCAGTAGCTACCTTTCGACTTCATACCTCTACCTCCAACCAGTTTGAAACCAATACACATGGTATCAAAGACTTGGTATGTAGTGGATTGGAGATAGGCAATAGGTATAGAGTCGAAACAGGCTTCCGAAGGGGTCAAAACCTTGTTTTTCTTTAAAAGGAAATGCGCTTCTTTGCTTTCAAAAAGATGGATTTCGAATGAGATGGCTTTCAACTTGGTTAATTGTTTTAAAGAAAGGTTTCGAGAAGGGGTTGCTGCTTTTGTTTTAAATAGAAGCTTTCGAAGGGGTCAAAATCCTGCTGCCACATTCTACCTATCGAATCAGTGCTTTCGAAAGGGTTCTTCTGTTTTAAAATATGAGCCTCTACTCCAATGCTTTCGAAGGGGTTGGTATTGGCACTATGCACTTCTTTTACTTAGGAAATTGCTTTCGAACGAGTTGTTGTTATCCGGCCTTTTGGCCCGGCTATATTTAGACTTACTAGACAAGTTAGACAAGACAGTCATCAAGGAAGACAATCTGGAGAGATGATTATTAGGCTCAAAGATCATGTGCAGGCAATGATATGAAGCAACGATCAACCAAGGCCAAGAGATAGACTCTTTAGAATATTTTAAGTATGGAATAATGCCTCCCCTAGGCTGGGGATCAATGCATATCCCTTTCCCTAGCGGATCAGTACATATCTTAATTATTTGTCCCAACTTGGTAAGAACGATATAGAGTGACAAGGAAGGCCCCATGAGGCTGCATTTCAAGTTCAAATCATTTGGGGTTCATATTTTCAAGTTATAGGCAAACTACTTCACCTATTAAAAGGGATCGATATAAAAGGAATCGGTATAAAAAGGATCATCCATATTCAGCTTTCACCACATATTGCAACAATGATCGGTCAATAACTCAAAACTATAGATGCCATCGACATGAAACTTGCAGTATAAGCTAATTAGAACATGTGGAACGCCTCATAGGGATCGCATGGCATTTGGAGCAAGTTGGAGGGATCGGTACGCATCCCTCTAGAGGGATCGGTAGAAATCAAAATTCAAGCAACACGACTTCACGGCCGAAAAATGCGATATCTCACAAACAATACATCGGAATTGCATGAAATTTTGGGAGCAGGTAGCTAACATCATGAGGCATCCCTCATAGGGATCACAACCCATTTGGATGCATTAATAGGGATCGGTGCCAATCCCTATTGTGGGCCCCAATGGGCCTGCAAATTTTGGGGTAGCCTCGTCTTGGTCTCCTGAACCTTCTGCCAAAATTTCAGTCTGATCCATGCACGTATTTCCATATAAATATAGCAGGCGTGGTGTCAAAAAAGTGATCCTGCTTTCTCGGCTGAGGCTCTACCATTTTTATTCTTCACTTTTGTACTAATGTATCCTAGCTGATCCAAACATTCTTATAATCATAATCAAGTGGAAGATCAATAAAAATATGAAGTGGATGTAGGCCAAGATTGTCGAACCGCTATAAAAATATGTGTGTTCCTTTATGATTTTTGCTTTGTTTTAATTTCATTCTTCATTTAATCTCTACTAGATTCTATTGGGTGTTGATGCCCATTTTGCCGTCAACATTTTGGTGCTTTCACTGAGAAATGAATTCTCAGCTTGATTAGATCTCATCGTCTACTTGTTGATTACCATATTCACGAGATATATCCAGTTATTTACCAACAAACTGCCTATTCTACTTAGATTTTAAGGAAATCTAAAGGGAGCAGATAGCAATTGTTAGAAGAATTAAATCAACTTTGCACGGAGTTGATGGGAATGATGATGCTTGCGTTCTTGTTTCGAGTGTCCATCTGTTCATGCCTATTTGGAAGGCACCAGATTCACTCATGTATGCAAGATCTTGGGATCAGATGTTGAAGTTTGCACTTAAGTTTAGGGATGGCCGATCCCTCTCTCAAGGCCAACATGGCTGACCCCTACTTCCAAAAGCATATATATCGATCGCTCCAAAAAGCATATATACCAATCACTCCAAAAAAGTATATATATTGATCCCTCTATAAGGTGTATATACCGATCCCACCAATGTATATGAATACTGATCCCTCCAAGATCTATATCGATTGCTCCAAAAAGGATTTATGCCAATCCCTTTGCAATGCACATATATCGATCCCTCTTTAAGGTATATATCGATCCCTCTACAAAGCACATATGTCGATGCCTCTTTAAAGTATATATACCAATCCCTCACCAAGGCATTTTAACCGAAGCCTATACCACTGATCTCTCTCTCAAAAGCCCATGTGACCGATCCTTATACCCAAAAAAATATGGACTGGGTACGATCCATTATTAAAAATAATTATGAACCGATTATGATTCATTGTTCTATATTTTGAAAGCTAAACCCAAAGGTTCCGAAAGGAATTGTTTTAAATGGTTTCGAAACTAGGTTCCACACATTTTTACTTAAACCTAATGCTTTCGAAAGGTTTGTTTTGAGTAGAGTACTTTTATGCTTTCGAAAGGTAACTAATAAAGGTTTCGAAGGGGAGGTTCCCCGTATTTTAGAAAGGTATATGATAAAGGTTTTGAAGGGGTGATTCCCTAATGTTTTCGAAAGGTTTACCTTTAGTGTTAAATGGAAGGTTTCCAATGTTTTCGAAAGGCAGGTTTGAAGTGTTATAAAAGAGGATGTCTAAGGTTTTATAAAGCTTTCGAAAGGGATGTTTTCAATGTTTTCGAAAGGACTAGTGTAAATTGTTTTGAAAGGTATGTTATGGCCTTTCGGCCTAAGGTTACAAAGTAAAGTAGTTTACTTGTATCGAAAGGGGTACTTTCAATGGTTTCCAAAGAGATTGTTTAAAGGTTTTAAACAAAGGTTTCGAATGTTTTCATCAACAACATTTTAAGTAAAGCATATATCATGGCAAAGAGATTTGAGTAAAGCAAACAGTATGTTTTCCTTGTTTAAGTATGATTTAAAGGGATTGAATCATTTCGAAAGGTTTTCAAGGAAAATTTTAAAGGATAGTTAACCCTAAGTAAATGATGCAAATATTTGAATAACATATGGGAGTGGTGTAGGGTCATGCCTTATACATTAGCTTTAGCTTCAAGCTAATTTATTCCAAATTCCAGTATGTAGGGCTTAGTCACAGGTAAGGCCGAAATGATGGTTACATATAGAAAGGAATACGCATACAGGAATAGGTTATTGGTGAGCTCCAAAAACCATTAGGATAAGGTGACCCTTGGAGAAGTAAGTTAAGGACAAACCGTCCAAAAGTTTGTCTAACAGGTGTTAGATTAGTTATTTTGTCCGGTAGGCCTGAGTCAGCCAAATGTTAGTAGTTAGCCAAACAAAACTACATTTTTTGGATAGATGTCCATTTATTACTTGTTTTTGAGCATATATGATATTGCTATTATTGATGTAATCAGTTTGATTAACCAGTTGGTCGTGGGATTTTGATTTCTAAAAAGATATGTTTTAAAGGGATACTAGTGAGAGGAAACTCGATTCGCTAAGCGGCGTGGTCTCACTTAATACTAGTAAACCGAGATGTAGTAGTATTATTCAAACTAGGCTTTATGCCTGACTCGAAGTTTATGTTTTTCCCCTTAAACTCTCGGGTGCTCAAAATTAATTTGAGTACATTGAGAGTAAGGGTTTTCAGGTTTAGAAGGTAGACAAATAAAGCTTTCGAAGATGAGCAGGAGACTAAAGTTAGCTAAATAGGGGTTGATAATTTATTTCTGCTATGATGTAATAAGACAGTTTGTTTATTTAGTACTCTAATCATCCAAGGGGCATCTTCATATGTCGCCCTTGGCGTATTTTGCTATAATTATATTTGATCAATACGTGGGAGACGTTTTAGGATTTTGTAATGGAATATGAAACATGTTTTGAAACGTAATCAGTAAAGTTGCAGTTTTTGAAATCTGTGATTCATGTGCTCCTGATATTATGAATATCATTAACGTTACCGTATTTTATCACCGGAAGTTAATATTATAGATGGCTGCAACATATTTAGCGCTTAGTTTCGGGCCTCAAGATAGGGGATGTTATACTCTCTCGTTTAGCTTGAAATTCTTTCTTCACATCACCAACCGAGAATCGCTACATGTGTGTAAATTTTGAATCCCAATTCCTTCGCTATCTTGAATCATGTGATCAACGCTCCATATTTGACCCCATAGTTTGTTGCGGGGAACTCAAGTGTTAGGACATAGCAAACCGATCATTCTTTTGGGGTTATCAAAACCACTCCTACCCCCAAGCAACGTTCATTGGATGTCCATCTGTATACAACTTCCATTATGCACACTACTCTATAGCCTCCTCTTTATCGTCATCCCAGTGCTGAATTCAACAATAAAGTTGGCTAGTACTTGTCCTCGGATTGCTCTCTTAGGATGATACGATATTTCATACTAAATTAATTCGATGTTCCACTTCGACCACCTTCCAGAAGTTTCGAGTCATTCTAGGACTTACCTTAAAGGGTTGACCAATCAATACCTTAATTGGATGAGCTTGAAAGTAGGGACGAAGTTTCTTCAATGCGATCAACAAGCAGTAGGCTAGATTTTCCAACTTCAGATAATTTCTTTCTGCTCATGTTAATCGATTGCTCATATAATACATTGGCCTTTGGATTCTAGTCTTCTCACGTCCAAGGGCAGCACTCAAGCATGAACAGAAACTGCCAAATAAACAAACAAACCTTGTCCTTCCAATGGCTTTGATAAGACAACCAGTCTCTCCAGATGGTCAACCAAAGCTTGAAAAGCATCCTTATTCTCTTGTGTTAAGCGAAGTACATTTAGTTTAAGGACATCAAGGAATGGTATACATTTGTCTATAGCCTTTGAGATAAATCGGATTAATGAAGTTACCTTCTCATTCAAGCTATGTACCTCCTTTATCGTCTTTAGGGCTTCAACTTTTCTCAAGCTTCAATCATTTATGGATTAGCCTCTATACTTCTTGAATTTACAATAAAACCCAAGAACTTTCCTAAAGCAACTCCGAATGAGCATTTTAGCGGGGTATGCTTTATCCCATATCCTTGAGGCATGCCAAACATTTATGACAGGTCTTCAAATTGTTCATTAATCACCATGATTTTACCAGCATATTGTCTACATAGACTTCCATTAAACTCCTGATCTTATCTTTGAACATGGCATTCACTAACCTCCGGTAGATGGCTCAAGCATTTTTTTAGACCGAACGACATAACAAGGTAGTCGGAAAATCCCAGGTCAGTTATGAAGCTGGTATGTTCCCAATCCGGGATGTACATTAGAATTTGGTTAGCCGGAATAAGCATCCATGAACAATAGCAATTCATGATCGGCGGTCGAATCCAACAGTTGTTGATCTTTTGGCAATGAGATACTATCTTTTATGCATGCCTTTCTAAGTCCAAATAGTCGATGCATATCCACCATTTCACATTGGAATTCTTGACTAGGACTGGACTGGATATCCATTAGGGTATAAAGCATCGTAGATGAAGACGTTGGCCTTTAGCCTATCCACTTCTTCTTTCAGCTCGCCAGATCGTTCCAAACCTAGTCTACGTCGCTTATATTTCATAGGAAGATATATAGGGTTCACATTCAATGTGTGGCACACTCCCTTCGACGATATTCCACACATGTTTGAATGCGCCCAGGCAAATACATCCAAGTTTTCCTAGAGGAACCCTATCGATTCCTTCCTCATATTCATGCTGAGTTAGGATTCGATTTTCAGGATCTAAGTAGGATCATCCTGATTGAGCAAGAAGATGATTTTCAACGAGGCTAGGGCCGCCCTTGTGTCCTCTGGCTCTCTCCTTGAATCTATAGCCTTGTGGAATTTTCTATGCCAACTAAGTGAAGGCTTAAGCGATGGTGGCTATGTGTCAATTGATTTGACGTGGGGTGTCTTCTCTACGCCCTTTCACTTTTCACACAACTTTGCTTTCATCGGTTCTACGATGTAGAATTCTTGTCCTATATTTTGGTCACGTTGAATTACCTCTATCCCATTTTCTGTAGGGAATTTCGTCACTAGACACACGGGGCTAGGGCCACTTGAATACTAGCGAGGGTCAGCTGACCTGAAAGGGCACTATATGTAGAAAAAACATCCATCACCATGAAAGTCACAACCTACACTCTCTTACGATAACCTTCACCTAAAACCATAGTTACATCCATGCACTCTACAACCTTAGTTATTGATTCTGATGATAACAACCACATATAATCATATATATAATATATACTAATGTTTTATCAAGTTATATAGTATATAGTGCAAAATATTACACAGGTGTTGAATCGAAGACTGTGTAGAATAAAAACTCAAAAGATAGACATGAAAAGTCATTAGTCCAAAGACCAAGATATAAAGAACTCAGGATTATAATTTAGTATAAAGAGTCATAGCTTATATTGTTAAAGTCCTTGATAGCAATCTTTGATCTCTATCTCCCATTTTCAACCTTTTATATTTTTAAAACAAAATAAATTTTCAAAATAAATTTTAAAATATTTTATAAAAAAAATTCGAAGTTCAAAATGTTTATAAACTATGTTCAAACTATTTTACAAAGTATCAAATTATTTTACAAAGTATCAAATTATTTTACAAAGTGTAGGATTTTCTAAACATTTTAAAAGAAGTAAGTTTTCAAAATACACAAGCATTTATCGACATATAGACATAGAGTATGTCAACATACATGCCGCTAATCGGTTTTTCAAATTTTGAAATGAAGTGCATATTCGTCGTAACTCTTCACAAATAGACATATCTATTGATTTACTATATAAAGTGGAGTGCAAATGAATTTTTTGATAACTAGTTACTTATTTTGTTCCCTCCTCTTACTCTCTTAAAAACTCCATTGAAAATATACTTTATTCTCTTCCATATCACTTAGAATCAATTCATACTTCATTTTATCAATTCATTACTGCTTTTCTACTATTTTGGAAACATCTCTCTCTTAATTCAAAGATCAAAGTGCTATCCAAGAGGCTATATGATCCATTATATCCAAAGTTCAAGAAATTGCCTATGGTAAAACTGTCAAATCTATTTATATTTGCTTGGCTGTGCTTGTAGCCTATTCAAATAGAGTGGACGTGCTTAGTAGCCTGAGAATTTATTAGGTGTGTTTGTAGCCAACTCAAATCAAGTGAGTCTACCTTAAGCTTGGAAATTCATAAGGGTATGTCTCGTAGCCTTGAAATCGAGATTGTATTTAGGTTTTCCTTCTACTCGGTTAACGATTGGCATTTGAAAAGAAATGTGTACAAGCAATTGTATGGGATTGGATGTAGGAGAAATCCGAACCAGTATAATATCCCTAGTGTCCTCTCTCTAACCCTTTACTTTGGTTTACCGCTTTTATTTTTATCTATGATTGCATCTGTGACTGTTTGATAGTATAATTCTGTATTATTAATCTGTGATTTAATATTTAACTTAAATAAATTTAAAAGGATTGACATAAGTTAGAAAACACTATTCATCCCCATTTTGTGTTTAATTATCCTTAAGATCCATAATTCTGCAATCCCCCTTTAGTATTAGAGCACTAGGCTTTCAGAAACTTGTAATTTGATTTTTGAAAAGTATAAATGGTCAGCAATATTGTCAGTACTCTTTTTAACATTTTTATGGAAAAAGAATTTTGTGAAAACAATAAATTACTTTCAAGTATATTAGAAACTAATCATTTTGAAAAGTTGCTTGATTTCTTGGAAAGGTATAATTTTGAATTGCAGGAACAAGTTTGCTATATGGCAAATGATCAACAACATGCAACAACCTATACCTTAATGAGCCTAATTTCGACAAAAATCAAAAACCAAGTCCGTTAGAAGCATGGCTTTGTGAAAATCATTGCTTTGTGGCCGAGACTTCGTCGAGCCTCACAACCCGAAAATGGTCGAAACAGGAATGTTGCGGCAAGGTTTTCAAGGGTCGAGCCCTTAGGGTATGCCCATTTCCTTCTGGATTATAAGTGGTATCATGGTATGGAGCCCAGATACTTAACTTTGTGGTTGTTGCAAACTTATTGCTTTGTGGTTGTTGGTGTAGAAGTACCTCAGATAAAGGTCGGTAACGACCCGGGTTGGCTTACTTATAGGTGTTACATCCGAGCAGGGGTAACCCGGCCTTGTGTTGGTAGGGAACCGTTTTGGTTCTTGGGGACGTCCCTCCAGAGGCTTCCCATTTGATAAGGAAGTTCCTTAGCCTGACCATTTGTTGGAAATCCAAACAAAACAATACGCGCCTGTACGGTTTTAGTTGTATAACCTGCCATGGAATGTGGCGATAACCTGCTATTGAACATGGTAGCTATTGTAGGCATAAGTGTGAAATGTCTATGCTGGCTAAGATTAATATTATACTTTCGAAAGATTTAACGCACCATGCACTAATATAATATCAAAAGATTTTCGCGTATCGAGCATGTTTGACTATCATAAGGAGAAATCTCCTCCAATTCTACGTTTGCATTGTATGTGCGGTGGAAGGCCTTATGGTAGTTTCATTTTCCAAAAAGCATTGCGGATTTCTTTTACTTCTTTTGTTGTTTATTTAAAAGATAACTATTTTCGTTTGCTCACACCAGTCCCATGACTGACCTGAAGTTTATTGTTCCCTTCCTAAACTCTAGGTGCCCACAATTTTCCACACGGACAGTCTAGAGTTGGGTTTTTGAGATAATCAAATAGTAGGTGTAGATTCGATAGCATTCAATCTTTGAATATTGGCAACCGCATTTGGATCGAGTTGCTTCACTTCAGTGTTGATCGTGGTTCTTGCTTTTTGGTTTGGAGTCTTTCTAGTCTTGGAGCATTGGCAATGGTGTTAATTGGAGTATCTCTCTTGTGGACTTCTAAAGATATTATCTTTTGGAGTTATTTCTTTCCGCTGTATCTTGTATCTCCAATAATATTTGATATTCGACTGTGCCATTATTGTACCAACTATTGTATATCAATGATATTATCTATTTTCTTCCGCTGTGTTGTTGTACTTAATGTGTTATAAGCTCCGGCACGAGTCAGATTTCAATGGTTGAATCTGCGGCATTCGAGTACGAGTGAAGTATGGATGTCCATTTTCAAACACGAAAATCCTAGTTGTCACATTTGGTATCTGAGCTAAAGGTTGAAACTTTAGCTCAAGAGTATAACACATTAGGTAACTCATCTTTACTACTAATAATGAAAATTCCAACAACTAATTTCTATCGTGTCTTTTTGCATTATCGAAAATACCCTTTAGCTTAAGATACTCTTCGTTAGCTATCATGAAATCCTAAATCATTATCAGCTCCCAACTCCTTCGTCATCCTCTTTCCCTCTCTCTACTCTGCATTTTTTCTAATTCCCAAGATCAAATCCATAGCTCCTTTGTCATCCAAGTCGATCGGAAGTCTCGCCACCATCATCCTTCAGTTGGATCGCAGCACATGATTCACTAGCGCAGCAATTAGGCCATTTAGCTTGTTAGAGATAGGGTGGAGTATACCCTAGAATGAGTATATCCCTAAGATATCCGTCTGTATGCATCAGTAAATTCTCTTACTATCCACTGATAGTGAGTATGAGTGTAAGAAGAGGACAAGACAGGGGACAGGGGAATACGGCTACAAATGGTCAATACCCTGCAACAAAAGAAATAATCTTTTCCTATCAAATCTCTTTTGATCACCATTCAATTTCGATTCTTTGATTGCTTCGTGGCAGCTCTGTTATAATCAAAATATCTATATAAAATGATATGTGTATACTAACTATCTTTGCAGGAGATTTATTGCAGATTCATCTACAGATGTTTAAAGTTGTATATTGTGTATCTAGAGTCTGTACTTTACTTAGAAATTTTGTTAAAATCTCTCCTTAAACGATATATATACACACATGCACACACATGCTCATACATGCACAAAAGCGCAAACTCGGATGTTTGAAACCATACATTCAGACTCTGAGTGCAAAAATAAAAATATTGTTTTCACAATATTCAAACATCTGAACAAAAATATTCAGATGTCTGAACAAGGTCAGAAATGAACTATTTCTTTGTTGTTTGCTTATCAATCTAATTCAGAAGTCTGAATTTTTTTATTCAGACATCTGAATATCCCCAACTGCTATTTTCTTGAAAAGACACTTCTCTTCACCAAGAGAAACATTCTTTTAAATCAAAAGTTGCATCCGTTCTTTTCAATATAACTTCTCATTTGAAGATGCAACTCTTTATATACTATAAATAGATTACAGAATTCAACAAACAAATTACCAAATTTACTTTTAGCACTCTTAAATTCTCATCTATTCTCAAACTTTCAAATTGAACTCAAATTACTTACATACTTTGATCATTGATCACTTTATCTTCCATAATTCTCAAAGCACATCACTATATATCATTAAGGAGAAGATTATAGGAAGACTGTACTCAATTGACTTATCAGTGTTATTTAAGAACACACTACAGTCAAGTACCTTTGTTATTTGTACTGAAGTTCTATTCGGTTGCTTAGGTGGGTGAAGTCCTATTCGGTTTCTCAGGCAGTGTAAACCTGTTCCTCCGGGTTAAGTGAGGGTTGTTGCAGTTGAAATTCCAGAAGGAGTCTGGGACTGGACGTAGAATGGGAAGTTCGAACCAGCATAAAAATTCCTGGTGTGCTTATTTTTATTTTTATTTACTTTGCTATTATCATCTGTTTTCGCATGTATATTTAATTATATTCCATATTACATGATCCTAAGTAATAGCTATCAATATTGGTCACTTTCAATTGGTATCAGAGCAAGGCATCATATAACCGTTACACAGTTATCTGATATTTTGCTATGTGGAAAACAACACCAATACTATCACTAACACTGTCACTAATACTAGTTTTATTGAAGGTCAATCCACTGCACGACCTCCATTTTTCAATGGTTTGAATTATAATTATTGGGCAACTCGTATGAGAATCTATATGCAATCAAATAGCTTTGAATCATGGAATATTACACAAAATGAATACACTCTTCCTACTGGAGAATACTCCACTTGGTCAAACACACAAAAATTAGATGCTACTGCCAATGCTAAAGCTATGAACATGTTATTCTGTGCACTAGATAGAAATGAATTTAATCGTGTTAGCATGTGTCAAACAGCTTATGAAATATGGAGAACGCTTAAAATCACTCATGAAGGAACTAACAAAGTTAAACAAAGCAAAATCTCCATGCTCAAAAATCAGTTTCAAAACTTTTAGAATGAAAGAAGATGAATCCATCAATGATATGTACTCTAGATTTCAAGATATCTATCACTCACTATTAGGATTAGGAGAAAAGTACACTTATTTTGATATTGTATCAAAAATCCTAAACTCTTTAACGGATGAATGGGAAAGAAAAGTCTTGGCTATAGAAGAAGCTACTGACCTCTCTACCATAAAACCTGAAGAGTTAATAGGAAATCTAATGTCTTATGAAGTGAATTTGTAGGCAAAACGAGTACAAGCACAAGATAAAAGGAACATAGCTTTCCATGTTGAAGAAGAAAAAGATAAAGATTCAGATGAAGAAGATCTTGCATTTATTGCCAAAAAGTTCTTGAAATTCCGGAAAAACAACAGAAACAACGAAAAACGAACTTTCAAAAAAAACCATCATCTTCAGTTCTTGAATGTTTTAATTGTCATAAGAAAGGTCATATGCAAAAAGAATGTCCAAAACTAAAGAAAAAATACTTCAATAAGGGCAGAAAATATAAGAAAAAGAAAACATTATCTGTTACATGGGATGATTCAGATACCTCTTCATCAAATAGCAGCAGTGACGGTGAAAACGAGTAAGCTAATGTTTGCTTTATGGCCAATGAAAATGAGGTTAGTGATTTTACTTTTGATGATATGATAGAGATAAACTCAGAGCTAGTTGACACTCTAAAAAAACTTAAAAGAAAACATAAGGAGACTCGTGAATTTCAGAACAAAGTAGAATTCGATAGAGATATGCTCAAAGATGAGAAGAAAATACTAGAAGAAGAACTTGAAAAATTACAAGAATCATTCTCTAATATTAATTCTCAACTCACTCTTTTGAGTCAAGAAATCGAAACTCAAAAAAAGAAGAATGACGCTCTTGTTTCTAAAACTCATGAACTCAAAACTAAGGTAAAATTGATAGAGTTGGATAATAGTAGTCTCAAAACTAATTTAGAAAGCATCACCAAAAATGTTTCAAACTTTAATAAAGGAAGAGAAACTTTATCTAAAATTATTTGTAACTCTCAATCTATTTCTAGTAGAAAAGGATTGGGATATGTTAAGAAAACAACAGCTTCACCTAGAAAGAAAACTAGGAGAAATATTAATCCTACTACAGTACAGACAAAAAAGAATTCTTATCCAAAAAGCATAAAAGTCTGGGTTCCTAAAACAAACAACAGTTTGATTAGGAAGAAATATATAAACACTTTTTCAGAAACTGTTCATAAAAACAAAGATTACATTTTTAAATGGGAAACTGAGCCCTCTTGGGTTTGGTTTCCTAAGATTTAACTCTTAGGACCCTATTGAAAAAGTGGGTACCAATGTTATCTCATATTTTTTTGTAGGTCGCACTCAAGAAAAGAGTAAAATGGATACTCGACAGTGGTTGCTCAAAACATATGACAGGAGACAAAGATATGCTATCAAATATTACTTACTCGAATGGAGGCTCTGTTATTTTTGAAGACAACTCCAAAGGTTATATCATCGACAAAGGCGATCTGAGAAATAATGGTATTTCAAATTTACCTCTTATATCAAATGTTTTACTAGTCAAAAATTTAAAACATAATTTACTTAGTATCAACCAATTATGTGACAAAGGATTCAAAATCACTTTTTCTGAAAACAAATGTAGTATTTTTGATCATAATCAAAATCTTATCTTTGAAGGAAATAGAGACAGAAATATCTATGTTCTGAATATGAAAATAAATCATAATTCAGATATGTGTTTAATAGCCAAAGAAAATGATCCTTGGTTATGGCACAAACGATTCTGCATGTTAATTTCAAAACTATAAACAAGCTTTCTAAAAATGATTTAGTAAAAGGTCTACCAAAAATAAATTTTAAAATTGATCATATTTGTGATGCATGTCAGTTAGGAAAATTAACTAAATCATCTTTTAAATCTAAAAAAGTTATTTCAACTTTACAACCACTTGAATTACTACATATGGATTTATTTGGACCAACACAAGTACAATCCATTAATCATAGTAGACATGTGTTTGTAATTATTGATGATTTTTCTAGATATACTTGGACTATTTTTATAAAAAATAAAAGTGATACCTTTGATAATTTCCAAACTTTTGTCAAAGAATTCAAAATTTTAAAGGTTTGAAAATCAAAAACATAAGAAGTGATCATGGCGGTGAATTCGAAAACGAAGCCTTTGAACGTTTTTGTAAGAAAAAGGGAATATTCCATAATTTTTTGTTTCCTAGAACTCCACAACAAAATGGAGTTGTAGAATGTAAAAATAGAACCTTACAAGAATGTGCAAGGACTTTGTTAAATGGAAGTACGTCACCAAAACATTTCTAGGCTGAAGCAGTTGCAACAGCTTGTTATGTTTTGAATCGTGTTCCTATTCGACCATTAACTGAGAATACTCTTTATGAACTTCTTAATGGATGAAAATCAAATATTTCTTATTTAAATTTTTCGGTTCAAAATGTTTTGTTTTAAACACAAAAGATCAGCTTGGTAAATTCGATCCAAAATCCGATGAAGGAATCTTTTTAGGATATTCGGATCGAAGCAAAGCTTATCGAATTTATAATAAAAGAACAAATATCATCGAAGAAATACTTTATATATCTTTCGATAAAATTTTTAAACAAATCCCAAGTATAAGAGATGATGAAGAATTCCCTGATAATATCACAAACACAAAAATTTCAAATTTTGAAAATAATGAAAACATGGATAACAATAACAATGAAACAAGATCTCCACCTAGATTATTAAGGGATCATCCTTCTGATAATGTAATTGGAGAACTTAATTCATCTGTTAGAACAAGAAGTCAATTAAATCAAATGGGTCATTTCACTTTCCTCTCTAATATTGAACCTAAAAATATTAAAGAAGCATCTACCGATGAAAATTGGTTAATCGCTATGCATGAAGAGCTAAACCAATTCGAAAGAAATGATGTTTGAATTTAATTCCATGGCCTAGTGATCAATCAGTTATTGGTACAAAATGGGTCTCCAAAAATAAAGCAGATGAACAAGGAAATATCACTAGAAATAAAGCTCGATTAGTTGCCCAAGGATATAATCAAGAAGAAGGAATTGACTATGAAGAAACGTTTGCTCCAGTCGCTAGATTAGAAGCAATACGAATCTTATTAGCATATGCATGTTTTCATAACTTTAAATTATATCAAATGGATGTTAAAAGTTCTTTCTTAAATGGTTTTATAAAAGAAAAAGTTTATGTTGAACAACCTCCCTTATTCGTACACAAACAATTTCCTGACCGTGTCTATAAACTTAAAAAGGCCTTATACGGTTTGAAACAAGCACCCCGTGCTTGGTACGATCGTCTTAAAAGATATTTAATAGATTCTGGTTTTGAAATTGGGAAGGTTGATCAAACTCTTTTTATTAAAAGAAACAAGTAGGATATTTTAATTATTCAAATATATGTTGATGATATTATTTTTGGATCCACAAATGAAAATTTATGTCAAGATTTTTCTAGTTTAATGACTAGAGAATTTGAAATGTCACATATGGGTGAGTTAAATTATTTTCCTGGCTAACAAATAAAACAATTAGAAATTGGTACTTTTATAAATCAAGAAAAATATTGTAACAATCTAATTAAACACTTTGGTATGGAAAATACTTCTACCAAACCAACTCCTATGAGTACAACCATACATCTTGGTAAAGATGAAAATGGTAAAAGTATTGACCAAAAATTATATTGAAGTATGATTGGATCATTACTATATTTAACAGCTAGTAGACCTGACATAATGATGAGTGTTTGCTTGTGTGTGCGATTTCAAGGAGATCCCAAAGAATCACACTTACGAGCAGTGAAACGCATACTACGGTATCTTAATAAAACCAAGGACTTTGGATTATTCTATCTAAAGGAATGTCCTTTTGAATTAGTGTCATATAGTGATGCTGATTTTGGAGGAAGCCGGACAGATAGAAAAAGTACAAGTGGGACTTGTCACTTCATTGGACGATCTCTTGTATCTTGGTTTAGTAAGAAACAAAATTGTGTTTTATTATCGACATGTGAAGCAGAGTATATTTCTACAACTTTGGCATGTGCTCAAGTTATCTATATGCAATAAACATTACAAGATTTTGGTTTTAATTTAAGAAAAGAAACTATCTATTGTGATAATTCTAGTACTATAAATTTATCTAAAAATCCTGTAAATCATTCACGAACAAAACATATTGACATTAGTCATCATTTTCTTCGTGATAATATTGAAAAAGATTTAATAAATCTAGAATTTGTATCCTCTGACAAACAATTGGCAGATATCTTTACAAAATCACTAAATGAAAATACTTTCATCAATTTAAGACGAGAACTCGGAATCTTTTCTTTTAAAGATTTATAAGTTCGAGTTCTTAAAAATATAAATATATATGTATGTATGTATTTTATTTTAAATTCATAGCTTCTTTCAAAAAAAAGGGTGCCGTCTAGCACTCGAACTCAAGACATCATACTTGGTAGTCCTCTACACTACCACTTCACTATCTATTGCTTTCTGAAATATGAGATTATTATTGAACTCTTATGTACCATCCATTCTCTCCTCTTTTTCCTATGGCCATTTTTCTTTTAACCATACATTATCTCCTCTGAATTTAACTAGTTTCTACCTATATATTTTCTGCATTTTTTAATTCTTTTCACCAAGAATTTATTCAACTCTCTTTTTCTTCAAAAATTTCTATTTAATCATGTCATCCAACAATAAATCTGAGTCATCTAAGCTATCTTACACCTCTCCTTCCTCGGAATCGAACATTCTACCAACTCCTACTCCAATATATGAACCGGTTCCGATTGTCCCTCCCACAACTCACACTGGATATACTCCTCCATCTAAAAGAACAAAACGGTCTCTCTTTTTTGGATCACCATCCACAAAATAAAAAATCGATGATATTCATCACTATCAGAAAGAAACATTAGACTTACAACGTGAATTATACTATGAGCAAAAAGTTAATGCCAAACGGCTTAGCTTTCTGAAGCAAGTAGCGTTAAAGTTCTATGATTCTTCATCAAAAGATACTGTTCATCAACCGTCTTCGGCTCGTTCTCCAAGTCGTCGCAATCCTTGGGAACCATCACCACAACGGCCACCAATAACTCCAAATTCCTGAGAACGTGGTAACAGATGGTCTCCACTTCGACCATTTGCAGAGAATGCCAAAGTTGAAGAAGAATCATATCATACTCCATCCTCTTCTTCAAAATCTATTTAAATATGTCTTGTTGTTTATATAATATGTTTATTTGATTCTGTTTATTCTAAAATCTGTAATATTTAAAAATTATTCAATAATATATATTGTTTTTATTCTCAAAAAGAGCTATATGTGCTTCCGTACAAAATTCAAACGTCTGAATTAGTATAAACAGACGTCTGAATCTTCATAACTGAAATATTTTACCCCAGATTCAAACATCTGAATCAAATATAACATATGTCTGAATTAGACCATTTTTGAACTAATTCCTTGCGGGTTGCAATTCAACTTAATTCAGATGTCTGAATCAAGTGACACGGACGTCTGAATCTCTTCTGAGCAATTTTTTTACACCTTTCTTTTTTTTATTACCTTTTTACACCTGCCTTTTCACCCTCTATATAATGCCTTTTTCACTTCTTTCCTTCTTACTTCAGAACATTAGCCCCCTTTTTTTATCTTCCTCAAAACTTTTAACCTTTCTTCAAGTCTTCAATGGCACCAAGATCAAAGAGAACTAGAGAATCAGCATCCGGACCATCTGACGACCAAATCCGGCAATGGCTATGGAACAATGTTGTCGTTTCTCGATTTAATTATATGAAGAACTCCAACATCTTCGAAGGAGCATTCATGAAATTTTTGGATTTCGTAGCTTATCATATTAGAGAGTTAGCGGAGCAATTTCACTTCGACAACTTGATTGGGTATACTCCTAACAATGTTAGGATTAATCATCTTACGAGTAAACTTTTTCTTCCAAACTTAAATTTGGATCATCAAAATCCTCAAAACCGTCAAGATTGTGTTTGGTCGTTAGTTTGTGGCGTAAGAATCTTCTTACCTTTACAACAACTAGGTCATATTTTAAATTTCCCTTATCAAGGAATTGATTTTAATGAAATTGAAGTTGATATGGAACATCGGGATGAAGTTTCACATCAAATTTTATCCGATCAACTTATAAATATGGGCAATTTAAAATCTACCTTCTTAAGGCCACAAGCTAGGCTAATTCACCGTGCTTTTATTCGCTCTTTCCAACCAAGGAAGGGTAGCTATGAAAAAGTGTATAAAGAAAAGTTCCAAGCATTTATTCTATCTACTCCAGTCAACAGGTGAATTGGGGGAAAATTATTTTGGATGAATTCCAAGACATCACAATCCGAAGCAAGTATAGAACCATTAATTATGGTGCCTATATTATGCGCATTCTCTTAAATATCGGTGTACCAATGCTTGACTCCGATTTTACATGTATTAGTGACTTAGGCGCTAAAACATTAGGGTTGATGGATCTTCCTATACGGCCTCCTTCTCAACAAATTATTTCATTCCAACAATGGTCACAAAATATTCAACAAGGTGTTCCTCAACCTCGAGACACTAGTATTGCTTCTTCTTCTCATACTCAACATGAAGAAGAAGAGGAGGACGATGACACCATCCAAGAAATTAGCCTGGATACTTCTTCAAGACAAGCCATCATCACTCTCTCCCGAAATAAATCAAAGATTCATCGGGACATAAAGGCACTTGAGAAGAAGATGGAAAGAAAATTCAACTCTATCAAAGGCTTTCTCAATAAAATATGAGATCGAATTTCTTGTTTCGGTTCTTCATCCACTCAAGCCTATAATCCATCTCCATTTGAATGGTCTTCCTCAAGCTCAAGTTCTAATCACAATGATCCATCTCTTTCAAGCCAATTTTAATTATCTTAGTCTAGTTGTATGAGAAATTTTCTTATGTTTTGCTTATCAACGTTATTGTCTAGTTGTATGAGAAATTTCTAAAACAATATCTCTTTATGTGTTATTATCTACTGCTTTGTTTGCCTTAATGGAATGAATTATCTATAATCATTCATGTTCTTTCTTTTTGTCGATGACAAAGGGAGAGAAATTTAAATTGTGCATATTGACAAGGGGAGCAACAATACTTTACTAGTTTATTAAAATTATATAATTGTCATCATCAACAAGGGGGAGAATGATAGAAACTTAATTTTTATTATAACAACCTATATAAAATGATATGTGTATACTAACCATCTTTGCAGGAGATTGCAGATTCATCTACAAATGTTTAAAGTTGTATGTTGTGTGTCTAGAGTCTGTACTTTACTTAGAAATTTTGTTAAAATCTCTTCTTAAACGATATATATACACACATGCACAAACATGCTCATACATGCACAAAAGAGCAAACTCAGACGTCTGAAACCATACATTCAGATGTCTGAGTGCTAAAATAAAAATATTGTTTTCACAATATTCAAACGTCTGGAAAAAATATTCAAACGTCTGAATAAGGTCAGAAATGAACTATTTCTTTGTTGTTTGCGTTTCAATCTAATTCAAAAGTCTGAATTTTTTTACTTCGACATCTGAAATATCCCCAACTGCTATTTTCTTGAAAAGACACTTCTCTTCACCAAGAGAAACATTCTTTTAAATCAACAGTTGCATCCGTTCTTTTCAATATAACTTTTCATTTAAAGATGCAACTCTTTATATACTATAAATAGATTACAAAATTCAACAAACAAATTACCGAATTTACTTTTAGCACTCTTGAATTCTCATCTATTCTCAAACTTTCAAATTGCACTAAAATTACTTACATACTTTGATCTTTGATCACTTTATCTTCCACAATTCTCAAAGCACATCACTATATATCATTAAGGAGAAGATCATAGGAAGATTGCTCAATTGACTTATCAGTGTTATTTAAGAACACACTACAGTCAGATACCTTTGTTATTTGTATTGAAGTCCTGCTTGATTGCTCAGGCAGTGTAAACCTGTTCCTCCGGGTTAAGTGATGGTTGTTGTAGTTGAAATTCCAGAAGGAGTCTGGGACTGGACGTAGAATGGGAAGTTCGAACCAGTATAAAAATTCCTAGTGTGTTTGTTTTTATTTTTATTTACTTTACTATTATCATCTGTTTCCGCATTTATATTTAATTATATTTCATATTACACGATCTTAAGTAATAGCTAGCCATATTGGTCACTTTCAAGCTCGAGGGAGAAGCTTTGGTGTGGTGGCTCTGTGAATCGTTATAGATATGTTACTAATTGGTATTCTCTTCATCGGATTCCTATCAGCTTTTCGTTTTAAACTTTAATAAATTTAAGATTCTATTTAAAATGAATTGATGAATAAAATATGAAGATTTGTATCGATAAAACGATTTCGATTAAAACCAAATTCGAAATTCTATTGTAATTTCTCATGAGGATTAAAGTCCGAAGAGGGACAAGCGGGTGTATACTTTGAGATACTCCGACCTGAGTTTGGAATCCATACCTAATGTTTGAGAATTGCGGAAAATTGTATCTATTTGTCTATTCTTTTGGGTCTAGATATATTCTACGAACGGTTAGTTATCCCTTCGAACTAACCAATGCCCTGCATATTTCGTAGATATGATGACCTGAATATTTTATGAAATATTGAATGAGTTTGTTCTCATAATTATTGTTGATATTCTGATTTGGTAATCCAAATGCAAAATGAATATTCGGTTTAATCTAAAAGAACATTTCTTATCTGTTCTTTGTTGTCTTCCGTCTAGCAAATTTCGGGGGTGAAATTTTCTTATGAGGGGAATCTGTAACATTCCTGTTTTTAAATCAAATTTAATTGGTAATTAATTTAATTTTTGAAATTAAATTGTGAATTAATTTTGTATTTTCCAAATCTAATAGCTATTTGTTTGTTTATTAATATGAATGTATATAAATGGATTTTTAATAGAATTTCTGATTAGAAATTTTGAAAAAAATATTTTGAATAATATATTAATTAAAAATTTGATTGTGGATTAATCTTGAATAAATATATTTATGAATATATATATATATAGATTGAAAGTTAAATTGTAAATAAAATTTTGATTTGTGAATTCCAAAATAAATACCTTTGAAAATAAATTTGAGTTTGAAAAACTCTATAACATAAAATTAATAAAAAACAGTTTTGGAATTATAATACAAGTGTATATCTATATTTTGAAAGTTATATTGTGAAATTGATATAAATAAAATTTACAAAAGCTATTTAAAGAATTAAATTCAAATATATACATATTATATACTTATTTATTAATGTTTGATTTATTTTAAATCCTATTCTTTAAAGTTATAAATATATATACATATATATATATATATATATATATATGTTAGATTTGATAAAAAGATTCAAAACACATTTTCTTTTGAAATAAATTAATATAGTTTGTATATTCATGAATTTAAAATGTAAAACATCTACACATGTTAAGATATAAAATATAAATAATTAAGGGTTTAAAAACATTAAAAAATATAAGAACTATGTAAAAGTGAACCTTTCTAAGGTATTTAAACACAAAATGTTATATTTTAACAAGTGTAAATATTTTGAAAATTATATTAAAATATTTGTAAGCCAAAAACTAAAAATTTAACAAGTGTTAACATGGACGAAACAAGTGGCAAATGCATGTTTATTTTAAACTAAAATTTAATTAAAATGTATTAAAAAAGAGAGACAATTTCATTTCTTCTCGATTCAAAACTAGGCTTCTTCATTTTTCAACTAAGTCTCCTTTTCTTTCTTTCTTCATCAAATCTGAAGAATAAAACTACAGATCAGCAAACCAGACGAAAAGAGAACAAAACTCAAAACTAAGAGTTAAAAATAAAAAGAAAACAAAAGCAATTCAACAAAACTAGATGTAAAATTCCAGGAAGCAATCTTTATTAATTCAAACAACAAGTCTCGGATCGAAAGCTAAGTTTAAAAGCATCAATCCTGAAGTAAAAACAAGATCCAGATCAATAATCAAAAGTTTAATTCAAACCTGGAAACAAAGTAAAGCGGTTCATTTAAAAATCAAAAGCCTGAGCCAAATCAACTCAAAGATAAGGAGGTGTAAATCAAATTCAAAACCAAAATTCAACTCAAGATCTTCAACAAGGAAGCAGCTTCAACTTGAAGCAATTAAGGATTCAAACAAATATCAGTCCTCTGTATTCTCTGCTCCGTCAAACTACAGGTGAGAAAATTTCATTTTTAATACCCATTTTCTTGATTTTGATACCTGTGATAATAATGCCTTGGGAAATGATGAATGAATGTGCATATGTTAGCTAGTACATATGTATATGTGTGAATATTGTCCGTGCATGTCTGGAAATAGGAATATTCACTTTTGTTCTTAGTTCAGGTTGAAAATCAAGATCTAAAAAAAATTCAAATCCTCTTTGTACAATAAATATTAGGCTAAGATTTTTAAAAAGAAAATGATGATAACCATGCAATCTCATTTTTAAAAATAATTGCAAATAAAAATATTCATTGGATATTTCAAAAAATAATACATTACAGTGTAACTTTGGAAATAACAGAAAAATCAAACATTTTAATTTTATAGTTTGATTACATAGCCAAGTTCGAATTTGAAAATGATGATTTTAGAGAACCATTTCATAAATTTTAGTTCATTAAATCGTGAGAAAATGTGAGTTGAACGGGGTTTGCAATTTAGTCAAGATCTGGTGATCGGAGAAAGTTTGGATCTGGGAATCGTGGGTGAAGGCAGATGGAGGCCTGGTGGTCATGGGAAAAATAATGGCAGGGATTTTAGATCATCGTGGAAGTTGATCGATGGAGTTGTAGGGTTTAAGGGCATATGTTTGTCAGCGTTGTTCTCGAATTGATTTTACTATCGATGGATGATCGAGGGCGACCGGTCCAGTGGAGATCGAGGCTGGAGGTCTTATCGAAGCTCTCGTCAAGTTCGCTTGAATACCAGTGATCGAAATCGACTGCAGTTGTGGATTTTATCATCAGTGATAGGTTATAGCATTCGATCAAGTAGCTTGATTTTGATTCTCAGGCATATTCGTAAATCTAGGTGTTTGGGTTGCTTAGTGAGGTCAAAGTCGATGTGCAGGCGACGATGGCGATGATCAGAATGGCGGCGAACTCTGGTGCACGTGCACGAGGTATCTTGGTGCCTGGATTTGTTGATGATTGGGAAGAAGGTCTGGCTCGGGGATGGTCTCGAGTAAATATAGGTTTGGTTCAATTTTTTGTTCGGGGAAATTAGTCTTATAGCTCGGGTTTGTTTTTTTTAAACCAGGTGTTAAATTTTGAAAGAAATTTTATTCCAGGTTTTAAAATTTAAAAGAAAACCAAAGTTTTCAAAGTTTAAAAGCAAAACAAAAATAAGTCTTCCAAGATTAAAGTATTTTTTAAAGTTCAAAGGGAAAAAATGTTCAAATAAAAATTTAAATGATAAAATTCAGTAATTTAAAAAGTTTATCTTTACTTAATTACAGTCCTGATTTATGAAAATTATGGTGATTAAGTAAGATCTATTGGTTTATCTTTTAAATTAATTAAGGTCTTGATTCAAGTTAAGAATTAATTAATCAATGTAATAAATTTAAAGGATAATAAATTAAGGGATAATTACTTAATGCAATTAATTAAAGGTTAATAAAGGGTAATTAATTAATAGATTAATTTATTGATGAAAGTAAATTAAAGATAATTACCTTGTGTAATATAAAGCTAATTCCTTCGTAAATTTGGTTTAAAAGCTAATTACTTAGTGTAATTAATAAAGGATAATTAATTAAGAGTTAATGAATTAATTTCTAATAGAGAATAATTACTTAATTAAGGATTAATAAAGGATAATTAATTAAAGGATAATTAAGTAATTTAAGATTAATCAATTTTATGATTAAAGGTAGATTAAATTATAATTACTTAATGTAATTAAAGGTTAATCAATTTTATAATTAACTTAAGGTTGATTAATTTATGAGATTAATCAAAGAGAGTTAATTATTAAGGATAATTAATTAAAGGATAATTAAGTAATTAAAGGTTAATTATTAAATGATTAAAGGTTAATTAATTTATTAATTTATTTATTTGAAGGTTAATTAATCAAATGATTTGTAATTAATGTTAATTAACCAGGATTGGTGATTTATCTGATTCATATCAATCAGATGATTAATTAATCTTACTCATCAATGTTTGGATTCCATTGAATATTGAATTGTGTGATATCTTTGATGCGTGATGCTTTGTGGTATGAATTATTTTTGATTTGAGCTATGAAGAATGTAATTTATTTATCTATGATGAATTTATATTAATTACCTGTGAATCTGTGAATGAAGATAAGCGTTAGAGATTATACCGCTTATCGATATTGATATGATTGAATCTGTGATGAGTGATGTTGTTGCACTATTGTGTAAAACCCCTGGACTACACCATACACACACAAATATGGATTTCACGAGGAAACTGGTCAAGTCAAAGATATTTTGAAATCTAAATATTATTTTGTTTAAAAGTTGAAGTTTGAATCCGAATGATTTTGGAAATGGAATTGGGTTAAATATGAAAAGCTTTTGAAAAGGAATTTTAAAAATTATTTTGAATAACTTGATTAAGTCTGAAATTTAAATAATTTGATTTGAATTTAAATTCAAGATTTGAAATTGGATTCTATATTTGGAAATTATGGTTTAAAAAGGGTATACAAGTTGCAAAAGTCTTTATATGGGTTTTGAACCATTTTAAAAGTATTTTTTAGGAATTTAAATTTAACCCAAGTTTTATACTTGAATGGTTTTAACTTGTGCAAATATAATCGGATTTTCCCGAAAACAAAAACTATTTTTATTCAAATAATAATAGCTTTCATATAAAGAAAGGATTTCCAATTTGTGTTTTAAATGGAAATTGTTCCGAAAGCTATTAATGAATCTTGGTTAATGTGATAGCCCAAATTTTTGGACATCTGTTAATTGAATAATTAACAGGAGTAAAAAGTTTTAAAATACAAATTTGTAATTTAAACAAATAAAATAAGTCCTAATTTGATATATATTTATAAAAATAGATTTTTAATAGAATTTGGATTTAAAATTCAATTGAAAATGTCATAAGAGTAAATTGGGATTATAAATTCTTTTTATAATTTTAATATAAATACATAAGGAAATGTATAAAATATGAATTTCTAGTATCTAAGAAGTATAATAGTTAAAATAAGAATCAAATAAAAAAAAATCCCTTTTTAAGCTTTATATATAAATAAAATAGTTTGAGAATTTTATAGGTATTTCAAATATAAAACATTTAAACATGTGTAGATGTAAGATTTAGTAATTTATGAAATGAAAGGAATTTAAACATAAGGTTGATATTTTTTAGAGTATATACATTAAACATATTTATACATGAAATTATAAATGAAAGATGTATTCATATGTAAAATAATAAATGTAAAATAAAAAAATTGCTAATACACACTAATATAAATATATAAATTTTATAGAACCATTTAAAAATTTCATTAATTCAAGGAAGTTACACTTGTAAGTTAAAGTGTACATAGTTAAACAAATGTAAATAAATTAATGCATGCTAGGGACAAATGGAAGTAAATTAACAAGTGGCATATTTTTATAAGTAAAATTATAAAAAGATTATTAAAAACATCCCTACACCTTCTTTCTTTCTTTTTCAAAATTTAGTAAAACCAAAACCTGGGAAGGAACTAAAACCAGGAAAATAAAATTCAAGTTCAGTTGAAATCAAATTCAAAATTTAATCAAGCAACAAGCTCAAGTCTAAAATCAAGTTCAGACCAAATCAACAACAATTTGATTAACATTCAAGCTTCGGTTTTTCAAGGAGAAAACTAAATTAAATCCTGATTTCATCTGAAGCAAATCAAGGAAGCAACTTAGGTTCAAGTAAACAAAGAAGATTCAGATATAAATTAAGTAGACAGTTCAGATTTCAAACTATTGCTCTGTTCAGAGTTTAAAAGGTGAGTAAATTTCATTTTAAAATCAAATTAAAACCTATGATTTAAACCTGATGCTTATGATGAATTGTGTGAAAATATAGTTGCTTGTGTTATGTGTATGAATGCATGAATATATGTGTATGATGTGATGTATATATCAGATGCATGCCTGGAAATGGATAGTAAACAAACCTTTCAAAGCCAAAAAAAATCGTTTATTTCTTAATGCATGTGTTTGATCTGTGTAAATGATGATGTATATGTGAGAATATGTTTGTGAATGTTCCTACATGGATGTGGTATGATGGTGAATGCATGAGAATATATATATAAGCTCTGTTTGAATAACAGACTCAGATTTTTCTAAGAAATCATAATTGCTCTTCACCCAATCAGCTTTAGGTCCTGATATCTAAATGATATCTGATTGTATGAATGAAATGTTATTTTTAAAAATAAATCCATGAGTTTATATTATGTATTTATTTCTAAAAAGAAAGAATACAGTAATAGTCTAAAAATAATTCAAAAAGTAGATGATATAATTTCGAGTTTGGGTTTCAAAATCAGAATCATAGTTGAGATTAATGACTTTTAGTAATCAAATCAAAAAAATTAGACTGGTATAAATTAGGATGTGCTGAGTTGTTTGATTTTGGGTGTTTTGTAAATCGTCGGTGATCATGAAGGAATTGAGGCACGGGATCGTGATCAAGGGTGGCTTATGGGTTGTCGATCACTCGAAATTGATCGGTGATGCTGTAGTATGTTGAGGAGGGAAGAGGAGTGTGATTTAGGGTTCGGAGACCTGTTTGGTCGACGAGGTAATTGGGGCTCGTGTGTCGTCGTGGGATCATCGGAAATGATCGCAGGTGTCGGGGCAGTTGTGTGGATCGATGATGATGTTATGGTCGGAAGGATATGGGTTTCGATCACCTAGATCGTCGTGGCGAATCATTTTGGTCGAACAGGTTTAGTTTTGTGGTCGATCGATTTGCTTGATTGGATTATGTGGTGAGATCTTCGGATCTGGGCGGTTTGAAGGGTAGGAAGGTCATTGGCGATAGGTTGACGTGGTTGCTGATGGTCGGAATGGCGAAAAGTCACCATGTATGTGCATGGTGCACCCTTGATTATCTGATGAAGTTTAGGCGAGGAAGAAAAGGGAATGCTAGGGAATGACCTCGTGTTGATGCATGATTAACTCGAAGTTCTTGAAGTCGAAGCTCGGGTCATTTGTTTGGAGTTACAGTTTTTTTTTAAAAATATATGTATAATAACTGTCTGATTTTCAAATGTTTAAAATAGATTTTTAGATTTGGAAGCAAATTTTATACCAGTTGGGACTCGAAGTGGTGAGGAAGGTGAGTGACTCGGGACAGGAGCGGGATATTTTGTGTTTGTCTCGGGTTTACTCGTGTTTTTGAGTCTTGTGTTATAGCTTGGTTTCGGGTTTGTTTTAATTAAGTAAGGTACAAGCCAGAGGGTAACCATGTTTCTAAGGTATATGAAGTAAGTGTGAACCTAATTTTAGAGTATAGATTCAAATCAAATTTTAAAATAATTGAAGGAATAAATTTCTCAATTTAATTAATTAAATAAATGAGATTGGTAAAGTTAAGTAATTGATTTGTTAAATTAATTTAAGATAATCTTTTGATAAGTATAACTACTTAGTAATGGTTGATTGTTGGTTGAGGTTAATTGAAGAATGGAAGTAATTATGGAACAGATTACTTGATGAATGAACGTAAGTAAGGGTAATCAAATCACTGGATGAGATTAATCGAGGGTGAATTATGGATAATTAATAAAAAAAATTAGAAGTAATTAAGAAATCATTAATTAATGGCAGTAATTGAGGATTGATTAATTTAAGTCTAAGTAACCAATGAAGTAATTATATTAATTAATTAGTGTAATTAATAAAGAATTTGTGTAGTTAATTTAGTTACTAATTAATGAAGTGGTTAAAGGTTAATTACAGTAAGTGTATAAGTGTAATTAATTTGAGAAAGGTTAACTACTTAGTATAATTGAAGAATAATTAATCAGGGTTGATTAACTCAGATGGATAGTTAGCGTATGATTAATTAACTGGTTTGTGACTTGTTAATGAACAAGTAAGCATGATTCTTAGTGATGGAAGAAAATTAATTTGATTGATTAATTTGAGATAATGTGATTAATTGGTCTTGCTTGTGAATAACCGGATTGATTAGATGTCTTAAATTGAATGCTTTCTCTAATATAAATGCTTTATGATATGGTAAGATTGGGTTGTATGATAAGTTTCTGTGTCGATGTGACATCCTATATTTAAAATTAAATTGTAATTCATCTGAGTAACTTGGGTTAAAATAATAAGGGATTCGAAGAGACTGGGGTCGGGTATCGATAAATACCCGAAACCACTTCGATTCATTATAAATTGATATGTGAAATCAATAGGCTGAAACGGAATGATTTAAGTGAATTGGACCATAAATCTAAGTTTTGGTACATAGAAATTGAGGTGTGAAATTAGTAATGTCTATAACCACTTGTGAAGTTGTAAATTGATATAAGTAACCCGGGTTATATAAGTTGTATGTTTTTGTATTCTTTGTTAGATGGGTTTACTTACACTGGTTTCCAGCCTGACCCGGGTGTTACTTTGATGTAATGCTCGGGTCAGACCGAGTATTACAGATTTTCAGGTAAGGATGTTCTGGAGCTCAGGAGGTGAGCTGGATGGCAGGGACGTATGGAGAGTTTCCACTGTGATATTGTAGTATCTGGACATGATTGTTTTGTCCAGTGTTTATGTTTATGTGTAACTCTGATGTATTTAAATGTAAATTAACAGATATAGTTTTCTTTGTATAACTGCTATTTTATTTGATATTATATTTGATCTGCTGCGAATGTGAGGTTTCTGTGACTTGTTCCTATTTTCTTCTTCTTTCTCTTTTCTTCTTTTCTTAACTATCTGGAAATTTCGGGATCGAAATTTCCGGGTCGTTACATTTGGTATCAGAGCTGAAGGTTAAGCGAGAACCTTGGCTCTGGTGGGATTACTCATTAAGGATAGGGTAAGTGTACCCAAGAATGAGTTGAGAGTGTGTGTGTGTGTGTGTGTGTGTGTGTGTGTGTGTGTATGAAAGCGTACTTGTTTTTTCTTATATAAAGATTTTAAAAGATTTTATATAAGAATATATTTTGATACACAAAGCAATATTTCTTTCTAATAAATATTAAGGGAATTGGTTGTTAAAATTAATGGAATTAAATTGAGAAGTAAAAAACACAACCCAACTGAAATTGAAATTGAATAAAGATAAGATTGAAATAAATTCAAACTGAAATTTAATTCGTGAATTTGGGAAAGAATTTCAGAATAAGATAATAATGAAATATTTTAAGGAAGTAAACCATTTAGATAAGCATGGGATATAAATTGAAATTGAAGTTGATCTAAATTGTGAAGTTTGAATCTTATGATTTAAAAACATTTGAAATTTGTTTTCAAATTATTAAAAGAAATAATAAATAATATTATTTAATGCATTTGAATGAAATGGTCCTATTTCAAACAAGAGTTGTTCGAAAACCAAAGGTGGTTTCAAATTTTAAAGTATAACTTGGTATGTAAAAGAAATTAATATGTATATATGTGGATATACATAATATCAAAGGTGGTTTGAAATAAACTCTAAATGGTGAGTTTTGAATTTGGAATAAGATGTGATACCCGAAATGCTAAGTTTTTGAACTTATAAATGGGAAAATTATTAATGTGAAGTTTAGAATTTGAAATGGAAATTCAAATGGGGTAAGATTGACTGGATTAAGTGAATTGAGTTTAACTGGGGAAAGAGTTAAATAAGTTGGAATGATCAACCTGATTTGGAAATTTGAAGATGAAATTAAGATTTAACTTGGAAAGTTAAATGGTTGATTGGAATTGAGAGTTTATGTGATCTCAGAATGGATTTGAGATCCAGAAATTGAAAATGAATGGATGTTTTAAAATAAATTAGATGATATCATCCTATTGTTGTTAAAAACCTTTAAGTTGTGAATTGGATTTGTTTTTAATGAATGAGAAATGAAGTGTGGTAATATATCCATTATTGAGATAAAAGAAAAAAATCTAACGTTAATTTGAAATTAAGGATATGGAATTACTTTGAACTGAAAACCTAAATGATTTAATCTGAATATTAAACTTGTTTAAGAATTGGTTTCAAACTAGTAGATAAAATTGGGTAATCAATTAAAATTTTAAGTTAAAAATGTTTTGAACTCTTATGTAAACTTTGAAATAAGTAAATAAAGCTCAGAAATTAAATTTTTTAAAAGCTTTAAATAAAGGTTAACTTGGTTCATAGGGTTAAACCAACCTTAGTGAATTTAACTCGGATTTATATAATTCGAGATGGTTTAAATTTGAAATTTGAATTGAAATTAGTTCAAATTGAATTTGATTTGAATTAATTGAAATTGCGATTGAAAATGTATAAGTATAAAATTCAAATGGAAAATTTGAATTGGATGAATTTGAAACAATTTGAAATTGAAGTGGGTTCAATTTGAAATTAGTCCGAATTGATTTGAATAATTTGGAATTGTAATTAAAGTTGAATAATTTTAAATTCAAATGAAATTTGAATTGAATTTGGGAGGAAATCAAGGATAATTCAACTTGATTTGGAAATAGAGTTTAAAATTGGGATTTATTCAAACTGGAGTTGAAATGAATTGAAATTGGAACTAGTTCAATTGAAATTTATTTGAATTAGTAAAATTTGAGATCAAGGTTGAATGAAGTTAAATTTTGAAAGAAACTGAGGTTAATTCAACTTGAATTGGGGTTGAATCAATTTCAATGGAAATTGAAGTCATGTAAATTGGAATTGGGTCAATTTAAATGGAAGTGGAAATTTAAATTGAATTGATGAGAATGGAGATTGGGAAGTGAGCAGTTTTGACTCTGGACTATTTTTAATATAAATTGTTTTAATATAAACCTATTTTTCCAAGCTATTCATTATATATACAACCTTTCTTTTAAAAGCCAAACTATCTTATACTTGTTTTACAATTATTTTTGAAACTGTTTAACAATTTTCCAACTGTTTTATAAACTAATTACTATTTTATGGCTATTTTGCAATTATTTAAAATTTCTATAACTATTTAACTATTTTCTAATTATTTTACAATTACTGAACTATTTTACAGCTATTTTACAAACTATAAATTGTTTTTCAACTACTTATCTATTTTTAAATTTAAATGGACAGAGTTTAAACTGTTTATGATTGAATACTCAATTAAGGTAAGAATAGAGGTGATAATCCAAATGGATTAAGGCAATTGTGAGTAAGTGGGTAGAGTCTAAAGGAAATGTGAATAGAAAGAGAAATTGATTTGGCAAATAATCAATAAAGATAAATACGTAGGGTGTACGTATGTTATTCTATTCGCATAATGATTTGATCCAGATTCGAGCACAGAATTTCGAGATAGTATGTCGATCCGAGTTGGAATTTTTCACTCGATTTTCGACGGCGAACCTGGATAGGGATTGTTGATTGGTTCTGGATATTCTCTATCATAGTTATGACTATGAAAGGAGAATGACGGTTTCTGATCAAGAAACCAGATCTGTGTCCACACTAGGAAGTCGGGTGGACGATACTAGTTCGGAAGTGAAATTGTGTGGTCGAGTGAACGATCAGATTGGTATAGCGTACGGATGATATGTGTACATCGTATGGATTTGAATGAAAATGATATTGAAAGGGGTAATCAAATTTGAATATTTGATTTTGAGTAAACAAAGTTAAATATCTTTGTTTTATAAAATGAAACTCCCCTTGTTGAATCTTTTGCCAGAAGAAAAGGGTTTTCGAAAATGTTTGAAGTATAAAAGGAGTTTTATACAAGTTTGAAATGATCCAAAGTTTTAAAAATTATATATATCTGTATATATATAAAGGATCTTATGAGGATTTTAGAAAAGGTTTTAGGAACCTTTGGATTTGGAAAGGATTTTTGATTTTGGGTAAAATCAATATGAGAATTTGGAAAGCCTAGTTTGAGAACTATCGATTTTGGAATAATCGATTTTGTGTAAAGGAGCTTTGTATGAGATCATACTAGGTGTATGATTTGAAGATACTATATGTGTATAGTATAAAATGTTTTGATGATGACTCTGGGGAAAAAGACGCTCCCTTGAAATGAACTTCTCAGGAGTGCCACCGGGTGGTGCTGCCTTGAGCCCCAAGGGGAGGCTCTAAAGTTGATCCTGTGAGGAGTCCGGACAAAACTAGTTCCTGGGGATTATGAGTAGTGTACCATAACGAAAGTCGTGTGTGCCGCCGAGAGCCAACAGTCTGCGTTTGATATTATATCGGTAAACTGCGACCTATGGTAGCATAGCAAAAGTCGTGTATGCCGCTGAGAGCCAACAGTCTGCGTTTGGTTTTATACCGATAGACTGCGACATATGGTAACATAGCGAAAGTCGTGTGTGCCGTTGAGAGCCAACAGTCTGCGTTTGATTTTATATCGATAGACTGCGACCTATGTAGGAGTGAGAAGTTACATTTTGACAGCGAAAATCAAAGGCCGCTGAGAGCCTGCAGTTACATGGACTTTTGAGGTGATGGAAATGTAACCTTGGAATGTAACTGTGATCTGTTGTGGGATTCCATGGCGTAATCGAGAGGCCGCGGAGAGCCTGCAGTTACATGGACTTTTGCTGTGATGGCAACGTAACCCTGGAATGTAACTGCGACCATGGATGGGGGTGATGATTTCCAGAGCATTCTCACCAAGATATTTCATCTATTTTCAAAATAAATGATTTTCTATATTTTCAATAAAATTATTTTCCAAAAGTATTTTCATTGGATGTTGATGATGGGTCTACTAAGTACTTATAGATTTTCAGTCCTACGCCTGATCACCGTATGTCCGAATTTCTGTGAGAACTAGGATGGACCTATTAAGATATCGAGTCATAAAATGATATTTTCTATAAAAAATATTTTGGAAATATTATATAGATTTTAAAGTGTTTTAAAATGATCAAAAAGTGATTTAATTGGTTTTAAGCATTAAATAAGTTCTGGCTTCTTTCCTTTTCGGGGACGAAAAGATTCTAAGGGGGGAGGAATGTGATAGCCCAAATTTTTGGACATCTATTAATTGAATACTTAACAAGATTAAAAAGTTTTAAAATACAAATTTGTAATTTAAACAAATAAAATAAGTCTTAATTTGATATATATTTATAAAAATATATTTTTAATAGAATTTGGATTTAAAATTCAATTAAAAATGTCATAAGAGTAAATTGGGATTATAAACTCTTTTTCTAATTTTAATATAAATACATAAGGAAATGTATAAAATATGAATTTCTATTATCTAAGAAGTATAATAGTTAAAATAAGAATCAAGTAAAAAAAATTCCCTTTTTAACCTTTATATATAAATAAAATAGTTTGAGAATTTTATAGGTATTTCAAATATAAAACATTTAAACATGTGTAGATGTAAGATTTGGTAATTTAAGAAATGAAAAGAATTTAAACATAAGATTGATATTTTTTAGAGTATATACATTAAAACATATTTATATATGAAATTATAAATGAAAGATGTATTCATATGTAAAATAATAAATGTAAAATAAAAAAATACGACTTCATTACATCTGACATTTATAAGGGTCTGCCAAACATACAACCCAAAATACAACATCAAAAGTCACTACAGCGGATAGAGATAGATAAGTACGTCTGGACTCCAGCTCCAGCTTCCAAAACATTTGCCAATCCCAACCTAATCACTTGGCTACTCATAAAAATTTGAGTACCCAAGTGTTTATGAAAAACAAAATAAACTCTGGGTCAGACATGGGTCTAGTGTGAGAAAACCTTTAAGAGCATGAAATTATCGGATGAACGGAAGAGAGTAATGGCTTCATGGAAATTACAAGGTGGTGCTGCAGTCTGGTGGAATTCAGTGACTGCAAATGTCTCGGAGGACGATATGTCTTGGGAAGAGTTTAAGGAGTTGTTTGAGGAGAAGTTCATGCCTGCTGCAGGGAGAACTCGTCTTTATCAGGATTTTCTGAATCTAAAACAAGGAAACATGTTTATGGCTGAATACGAGACAAAATTCAACGAGTTATCTTGTTATGGTCCAGGACTTATAGACACCCCTCTTAAGAAGAACGAGATGTTTGTCCAAGGGTTGAGGCCGGAGTATCATGAAAGGATGATAACACATTTGAAAGGGTCCTTTGTGGAGCTTATTAATATGGCGTTAAGATATGAAGACTTGATGAACAAAAGATCAGTGGCACGAGTAGCTGCATCAGGAGGAAATTCTTCTAACCCTAATAAAAGAAAATTCAATCCTAATTGAAAAAAGAAAAACAAGAAGAAGTCTGGAAACAACAATGGACCCCGAAAATGCTATAATTGTCATCAAGTGGGACATTTGGCAAATCAGTGTCCTCAAGAAAGACAGCAGCAGCGGCAGCATTATAGTAGACCAGGTTCAGCTTTAGTTCAGAAGTCTCTTTGCTTTAACTGCCATCAACCGGGACATATGATTAAAGATTGCCCGCTCCTTCATAAAGTCCAGCAGAATAAAGTATTCGCTTTAGAAGGTGCACTGTCAACCTCGTCTAAGGGCAAAGGAGTTTTAGAAGGTACCTTACTTATAGATGGCAAATATATTAAAGTTTTGTTTGATTCTGGTGCTTCTTTAAGTTTTATTTCTCTGGAATCTATAGAGAATTTCTTTCTTACCCCTAGTACCATAGACAATCCCATCTTTGTTTCTAATCCTATAGGAGGGATAACCAAATTAGATAGGATTTGTAAGGATTTGAGAATCTCCTATCTATCACATAGTTTTTCCTGTAACCCTTATGTGTTGGATTTTAAGGGTTTTGACCTTATGTTGGGAATGGATTGGCTTGACAAATATAAGGCTGTCTTAAATTGTGATGAGAACAGTTTCTGGGTAGGATTTCTAGAGTAATGTGTGATAACTCTGGAATTCACTTGAGTAGTCTTTTACACGGAGTTGAGACTTCTTAAGAGGGGGTTGAAGATATTGAAGTAGTCCGGGATTTCTCAGACGTATTTTAGGAAGTTAAGTGTTTGCCTCCGCCCCGAGAAATAAAGTTTCATATAGATTTGGTTCTTGGAGCAGTACCCGTAATTCAACCTAGTAGGAGGATGGCTCCAAGGGAGAGGGAGGAACTTGTGAAGCAATTCAAGATCTATTGGAGAAGGGTTTGATTAGACCAAGTTTTTCTTGTTGGGGTTCGGCTGCAGTATTTGTCACCAAGTCAGATGGGTCGCTAAGGTTCTGCGTAGACTATCGTGAATTGAACAAAGTGACCATTCGGAATAAGTATCCTCTTCCTCGTATTGATGATCTCTTCGACCAGCTTCATGGAGCTTCAGTCTTTTCTCGGTTGGATTTAGCATCAGGTTTCCATCGGTTAAGGGTAGCTGAGGACAGTATTCCCTTAACTACATTTAGGGGACCTAATTGTTTCTATGAGTGGTTGGTTATGCCTTTCGGGTTAACCAACGCTCCTGCCTACTTTGTAGATCTGATGAACTGAGTCTTTAAAGATGTTTTGAATAAGTTTGTTTTGGTGTTCATCGATGATATCTTAGTCTACTCTAAGTCGGAAGAAGAGCTCAAGCAGCACTTGAGAATAGTATTGGAAACTTTGAGAAGACGTGTTCTGAAGGCGAAGTTCTCTAAGTGTCATTTTTGGAAATCAGAAGTAAAAATTTTGGGGCACATTGTTTCTGGTGAGGGAATCTCTATAGATCCAGCAAAAGTTCAGACTATTTTGGAGTGGAAGCAGCCTCGGACACCAACAGAAGTTCGCAGTTTTCTAGGATTGGCCGGTTACTACAGGAAGTTTATTAGGGATTATTCTAAGATCTCTTCTCACCTAACAAAGCTGACAAGAAAAGGAGCTAAATTCAAGTGGACACCGGAATGTGAGGAGGCTTTTCAGAATCTGAAGGCAAGGTTGACAAGTGCTCCTGTATTGGCTATTCCAGATGGAAAGAGCAAGTTTGAAGTGTATACTGATGCCTGTATTGTTGGATTGGAGCTGTGCTAATGCAAAATGGTAGGGTAATTGCGTATGCGAGTCGGCAATTAAAGCCACATGATAGGAACTACGCTACGCATGATATAGAGCTGTTGGCCATAGTTTTTGCTTTAAAGATCTGGAGGCACTATCTTTTAGGAGAAAAGTTCGAGTTATTCACGGATCATAAACCGTTGAAATATCTTTTCTCTCAAAAAGATCTTAATCTAAGACAGCAGCGATGGGTCGAGTTCTTGGCATCGTATGATTTGGATATTCTATATACTCTGGAAAAGGCAAACGTTGTGGCAGACGCTCTTAGCAGAAATGCAGTTCGATCTCTTTTGGAAGCCGTTCCGTCTTTCCAAGAAAGAATAATAAGCAAGCAAAAGGAGGATAGATCTTTTGAAGAACTGATTCTTGGAACTAAGGATGGTCGATATTCGGATTTCAAGATAGACAATCAAGGGGCATTGAGGATTAATGGTCGTTTGTGTGTACCTGATATAGATGGATTGAGACACGAAGTCTTATCTGAAAGTCATCGTTCCTGACTAAGTATTCACACGGGAATCTCAAAGATGTATAAAGTTATTAGAAGAGTTTTCTGGTGGTCGAGCATGAAGAAAGATGTAGCTGCTTTCATTAATAGTTGTGCTATTTGCCAGCAAGTTAAAGGAGATCAGCAGAAGCCAGCCGGTTTGTTACAACCTTTGGAGATCCCGATGTGGAAGTGGGAAATGATTTAGATGAACTTCATCGATGGTTTGCCTAGAACTAAGAAGGGGAATGAAGGAATATGGGTAATTGTGGATCGTCTAACCAAAAGTGCCCATTTTATACCAGTTAAGGCAACCCATACTGCAACTTCTCTGGCGGAAATTTTCTTGAGAGAGATAGTGAGATTGCATGGCGTTCCAGTCAGTATTGTAAGTGATCGAGATCCTATCTTCACTAGCAAATTCTGGGAGGCTTTGCAATCAGCTATGGGAACAAGTTTGAGATCAAGTACAGCATATCATCCCCAGACAGATGGGCAGACGGAAAGGCTAAATCAAATTTTAGAAGATATGCTAAGAGTCTGTGTATTGGATTTTGGTGGATCGTGGGAAGATCATCTACATCTAGTGGAATTCTCTTATAATAACAGTTACCAAGCAAGTATCAAGATTGCTCCTTATGAAGCACTGTATGGAAGACCGTGTAGATCCCCGGCCTGTTGGATAGAGTCGAAAGGCCGTCTTGTGCTTGGACCAGATCTGATCCGTGAAGCATCTGCTAAAGTCGAGCTTATCAAGAAAAGGATGAGAGCTGCTCAGGATCGTCAAAAGAAATATGCATATAAAAGTCGAAGACAATTGGAGTTTAAGATTGGTGATTTAGTCTTTGTCAAAGTTTCCCCTATTAAAGGAGCAGTAAGATTTGGAAAGACAGGGAAACTCACTTCGAGATATATTGGTCCGTTACAAGTACTCGAGAGGATTGGTGCTGTAGCATACAGGATTGAATTGCCAGTCCGGATGGCTGGAATTCACAATGTTTTCCACGTATCTCATCTACGGAAATATATGCACGATCCATCTTTTATTGTGGAGCCAGCTGTGCAGGAAGAAATAATAATGAATGGATTGTAAATGTATATTGATTTTAATTAAAATTAATATATACAAAAGGGAAATGGATGTGTTAAAATTGTATTCATATCAAATTTGATTTTTTTGAATTGAATTTGGAATTTAATTTGAATTTGAATTGTTAAGTTAAATTTCAAAATAGAGTTATTTATATTTTTATTATACTTTGATTTTAAAGGTGTATTTCTTTGATTTTATTTAGAAATATAAATTTTAATTTATATTATTTCTTTAAGAAGAATTGATTTATATGAATTAAAAATGTATTTAAAATTAGAAAATTAATTAATAAAAACATTTTAAAATCCTTTTTGCATGAAAAATTATACTTGTTAAAATTTAAAACACACTTATAACATGTGTTAAGAAGTTAGCAAGGTATAATGAAAAGTGTCATAATTTTTAATTTATTTTCTTTAATTTTTATAAAAATAAAATTTTTATATAAAAAGCTACTTCATAATTCTTTCTCTAATTTTTTCCATCCTCATTTTCTAAATCAAAGAAAATTCACTCCTTCATCTTAAAATCTGAAAATTCTTCAAATCTTCACACTTTTAACCAAAATTAATCAAACATTCTAGCCTCATTTCAAAAACTTCAATCTGTAAATCAAATTACAGAGAAAAATCTGTAAAATAAAGTTCCTGTAAAAAAATCATCAAATTTCTAAAAGGGCAAATTCAAAGTTCTTCTATCTTAAGTGCTAATTGATTAAAGTGGAAAGCAACTTCATCAAGCAGTTACAAGTTAAAAATCTACAGTCAGTTCTTTTCCAAATTTTTGAAATTATGGTCTCTGCTTGAAAGAAAATAAGGTGAGTAAATTTTAAAATCATAAAATTTAAATAAGAAAATGTTTGCATGTGAATTTTAGATCTGTTTGATGCTTGCATGTACATATTTCTGTAAAATCTTTGTTTACATGTTATAATTCAACTGTGCGTGTTTAAACATATTACTGATGCTTCTCTGTATCTTCAAGTTACAGAGTAAATTTAAACAAAAGCTTCAAAATTTATTCAACAAATCATTGTTAAGCTTGAATTCTCAAATGCAGTAGGTTTATTAAACATGAATTAAGGTTTTAAAAAAAATTCAGAAAGAATTTGTTGAGAATCTTCTGTATCAGGGTGATACTGTGAAATTTTTTGATAACATGATGAAATCAAGTATTGAATTTTGTTGATTTAATTTTACGTCTTGAATCAACTTGGAAAAACATGATTTTTAAACTAAAAATCAGAATTTTTAAAATGGATTTGGGGCAGTATGTTGATGATGGCCGGAAATGGGTCTCTGGGCAAATTCTGGTGACTGGGAAGGTTTTAGGGTTGGAGCTTTGGGGTCGAAGTTGAATTAGTGATCGGTGAAACCAAGAAAAATAATATAACTAAAAATCATTCACTGAAAAGTTGGGATTTAGGGGAACTAGGGTTTGCTCTGTGTTGTGATGGTGTTCGATATCTTCGTGAATGTGAATATTTGGATGAATCGAGTCGCGAGTGCTCTTGGGTATAGTTGAGTCGAGGCTTTGTGGTGATGTGACCGAGGTCATGTGGCTAATGATAAACGAGGTTGAGGGTTACGGCGAGTTTTCTGATGAAACGTTAGTTCCGGTAATGGTGCGACTACCTAAATTTCGATTGGAGTTGCGTGTTGCTGATCAACAATGGAAGGTTGAATCTGGGGTCGGCGTGGAGTTTGCGAGCGGAGTTGTTGATGGTGGCTGCGGCGCTGAAGCGATGTGCACGTGTCAACGATCGTGTCAGTGAGTATTGGGGTTGTGGTGACTCGAAGCAGCGTTCGAGCAGAATGGTTTCTGGCTCGTGATTTTCTCGGGATGATGCTGCAGTGTTTCGTGCCTGGGAATTTATTTGTTGTTGATTCTTCTAGGATTGGTGTAATTTGAGTAACAACTTAGTTAAGAATTGGAAGGGGAGGAGAAGTGATTGAACTCATGTTTGCTTGAGTTTTGTTCGTGTTGGTCCGGTCAAACCAAATGTTAGTAATGTTTAAAGTTTTCAAATTGGTTTTAAGTTTTAAAACTTTAAATTTTATTTAAACTACTTTGTATAATGTTTAACATTTTAATTGAAAGTACTTTATTATTATGATAATTAAGTTTAAGGTGATTTTTTTATGTTCAGTTAATTTAACTTTTAAAATAAGTTTTTAGACAAATTGGAAATGTTTTAAATGTGTAATAATTTTAAGTAATTAATGAAATTGTTTTGTTTTGAAAATTAATTAAGTTTTAGAATTAAAGTTTACTTTAATTAATAAAGTAATTAAGGTTATATTAATTAATAATTTTAGATTAATTAATTTGTTAAGGTTTAATTAATTAATCATGGATTAATTGATAATTAAGAATTAAATATAATAATAATTAATAGATAATTAATTAAATAATTAAAGATTAATTAAGAAGTGGTTAGTAATTAATTAATTTGTGACTAAAAACTAATTTAATTGATTAGAGTTAATTAATAAAGTAATTAAACATTAATTAATTCATAATTAATAGTTAATTAATTAGTGGTTAAGGCTTAATTAATTGAATAATTAAGGTTGATTAATTTATAATTAATTAAGTAATTAAGATGAATTAATTTAAAATTTGTAATTAATTATGCAATTAATTAAGATTAATTAATTGAAATTAAGGGTTAATTAATAACCAATTAAGGAATGATTAATTTTTAACCAGGTTTTAATAGTGAATAATTATAGTAATTAATTAATTAAAAATTAAAGGATTATTAATTAATTAAAGATTAATTAATTGATAATGAGGTTAATTAAGAAGTGATTAATTAATTAAATGATTGTGATTAATTAATTAATGCTTGGTTAAGCAAGGTAATGTGATTAATTCTTAAGTAATTAATTTAATTTGAATTGATTAAATTAATTATAATATGAATTAGAGATATACTTGCTTATGAATGATTGTTTTGAATTGAATATCTGGAATTGGTTGATATATATTGGATGATAGTCTAAGGTATTCTGTGATGAGATTTGTATATATCTGAGTTGGATGATTGTTATTATCTGTGGATAATGCTGTGTGGATTCAGTGTTTTAAAATTGAATTGAATTGTTTATCTTTAAACAATTTGACCTTTAAGATGGCGTTTGGATTTCGATGAGACTGGGATCGGGAATCAAATTTGATTTTCCGAAAACCACATCGATCCAAGTAAAACGTTAGGTCGTGACATCTCAAAGTGAAGATCGAGATGAAGTTATAGAGTGCAAGGGTTATTGTCGTTAACTCTGAGGGTGATTCCAAAATGAGTGTAACGAAATAATGCATTCAGCTTCGTTCGAACCCGGAACGAACTTGTATGGATTGAATGCTTTCAGAACATCGTCAGGTGGACGATGAGTATTCTAAGAGATGTGTTCTCTAAAGGTAATCGTAGCCTCAAGCCTCATCAACTGGGAATTGCTAAAACAGGGGAGGTGCAGCAAGGCTAAGTGGGTCATGCCCAAGTAGGACGAGATTTTCCCCTGTTTAGAAGTCCCTTATTATTTCGGCTGTGTGGGCAGTTGTTGGCCACAACTGTGGGGTTGTCTTTTTCGGAGCCGTCTAGTAAGGGATGGTTTCGGCCTTGTGTTGCAGGGGAGTTAGGGTGGCTCCTCGGTACGGTGATCTAGGCCCCGTACTGTGACGGACGGTACCCCAGTAGCCCTGCCATTGTAATGGAATCCAATCTTCAATAAGTGCCTGTACGGTTTTGATTGTGCCCAACTATGTTGGAACGTGAGATGTAAGCATTCCAGCTATTTCTGTATTTTATTTTGAAAACCCTAGACCCTATTATAATATCACTGGATTTCCTATCAAATTCTTTGGTTAGCGTAAGGTAAAAACTTGCCCATATTTATTTGTGGGGAGTCTTACGTGATACCTTTTGTTTTCAAATGATTTTAAAGTTAAATATATAAATTTTATAGAACTATTTAAAAATTTCATTAATTCAAGGAAGTTACACTTGTAAGTTAAAGTGTATACAGTTAAACAAATGTAAATAAATTAATGCATGCTAGGGACAAATGGAAGTAAATTAACAAGTGGCATTTTTTTTATAAGTAAAATTAAAACAAGATTATTAAAAACATCCCTACACCTTCTTTCTTTCTTTTTCAAAATTTAGTAAAACCAAAACCTGGGAAGGAACTAAAACCAGGAAAATAAAATTCAAGTTCAGTTGAAATCAAATTCAAAATTTAATCAAGCAACAAGCTCAAGTCTAAAATCAAGTTCAGACCAAATCAACGGCAATTTGATTAACATTCAAGCTTCAGTTATTCAAGGAGAAAACTAAATTAAATCCTGCTTTCATCTGAAGCAAATCAAGGAAGCAACTCAGGTTCAAGTAAACAAAGAAGATTCAGATCTAAATTAAGTAGACAGTTCAGATTTCAAACTATTGCTCTGTTCAGAGTTTAAAAGGTGAGTAAATTTCATTTTAAAATCAAATTAAAACCTATGATTTAAACCTGATGCTTATGATGAATTGTGTGAAAATATAGTTGCTTGTGTTATGTGTATGAATGCATGAATATATGTGTATGATGTGATGTGTATATCAGATGCATGCCTGGAAATGGATAGTAAACAAACGTTTCAAAGCCAAAAAAAATCGTTTATTTCTTAATGCATGTGTTTGATCTGTATAAATGATGATGTATATGTGAGAATATGTTTGTGAATGTTCCTACATGGATGTGGTATAATGGTGAATGCATGATAATATATATATAAGCTCTGTTTGAATAACAGGCTCAGATTTTTCTAAGAAATCATAATTGCTCTTCACCCAATCAGCTTTAGGTCCTGATATCTAAATGATATCTGATTGTATGAACGAAATGTTATTTTTAAAAATAAATCCATGAGTTTATATTATGTATTTATTTCTAAAAAGAAAGAATACAGTAATAGTCTAAAAATAATTCAAAAAGTAGATGATATAATTTCGAGTTTGGGTTTCAAAATCAGAATCATAGTTGAGATTAATGACATTTAGTAATCAAATCAAAAAAATTAGACTGGTATAAATTGGGATGTGCTGAGTTGTTTGATTTTGGGTGTTTTGTAAATCGTCGGTGATCATGAAGGAATTGAGGCACGGGATCGTGATCAAGGGTGGCTTATGGGTTGTCGATCACTCGAAATAGATCGGTGATGCTGTAATATGTTGAGGAGGGAAGAGGAGTGTGATTTAGGGTTCGGAGACCTGTTTGGTCGACGAGGTAATTGGGGCTCGTGTGTCGTCGTGGGATCATCGGAAATGATCGCAGGTGTCGGGGCAGTTGTGTGGATCGATGATGATGTTATGGTCGGAAGGATATGGGTTTCGATCACCTAGATCGTCGTGGCGAATCATTTTGGTCGAACAGGTTTAGTTTTGTGGTCGATCGATTTGCTTGATTGGATTATGTGGTGAGATCTTCGGATCTGGGCGGTTTGAAGGGTAGGAAGGTCATTGGCGATAGGTTGAGGTGGTTGCTGATGGTCGGAATGGCGAAAAGTCACCATGTATGTGCATGGTGCACCCTTGATTATCTGATGAAGTTTAGGCGGGGAAGAAAAGGGAATGCTCGGGAATGACCTCGTGTTGATGCATGATTAACTCGAAGTTCTTGAAGTCGAAGCTCGGGTCATTTGTTTGGAGTTACAGTTTTTAAAAAAAATATATATATAATAACTGTCTGATTTTAAAATGTTTAAAATGGATTTTTAGATTTGGAAGCAAATTTTATAACAGTTGGGACTCGAAGTGGTGAGGAAGGTGAGTGACTCGGGACAGGAGCGGGATATTTTATGTTTGTCTCGGGTTTACTCGTGTTTTTGAGTCTTGTGTTATAGCTTGGTTTCGGGTTTTTTTTTAATTAAGTAAGGTACAAGCCAGAGGGTAACTATGTTTCTAAGGTATATGAAGTAAGTGTGAACCTAATTTTAGAGTATAGATTCAAATCAAATTTTAAAATAATTGAAGGAATAAATTTCTCAATGTAATTAATTAAATAAATGAGATTTGGTAAAGTTAAGTAATTAATTTGTTAAATTAATTTAAGATAATCATTTGATAATTATAACTACTTAGTAATGGTTGATTGTTGGTTGAGGTTAATTGAAGAATGGAAGTAATTATGGAACAGATTACTTAATGAATGAACGTAAGTAAGGGTAATTAAATCACTGGATGAGATTAATCGAGGGTGAATTATGGATAATTAATAAAAGTTTTTTTAGAAGTAATTAAGAAATCATTAATTAATGGCAATAATTGAGGGTTGATTAATTTAAGTCTAAGTAACCAATAAAGTAATTATATTAATTGATTAGTGTAATTAATAAAGAATTTGTGTAGTTAATTTAGTTATTAATTAATGAAGTGGTTAAAGGTTAATTACAGTAAGTGTATAAGTGTAATTAATTTGAGAAAGGTTAACTACTTAGTATAATTGAAGAATAATTAATCAGGGTTGATTAGCTCAGATGGATAGTTAGCGTATGATTAATTAACTGGTTTGTGACTTGTTAATGAACAAGTAAGCATGATTCTTAGTGATGGAAGAAAATTAATTTGATTGATTAATTTGAGATAATGTGATTAATTGGTCTTGCTTGTGAATGACCGGATTGATTAGATGTCTTAAATTGAATGCTTTCTCTAATATAAATGCTTTATGATATGGTAAGATTGGGTTGTATGATAAGTTTCTGTGTGGATGTGACATCCTATATTTAAAATTAAATTGTAATTCATCTGAGTAACTTGGGTTAAAATAATAAGGGATTCGAAGAGACTGGGGTCGGGTATCGATAAATACCCGAAACCACTTCGATTCATTATAAATTGATATGTGAAATCAATAGGCTGAAACGGAATGATTTAAGTGAATTGGACCATAAATCTAAGTTTTGGTACTTAGAAATTGAGGTGTGAAATTAGTAATGTCTATAACCACTTGTGAAGTTGTAAATTGATATAAGTTACCCGGGTTATATAAGTTGTATGTTTTTGTATTCTTTGTTAGATGGGTTTACTCACGCTGGTTTCCAGCCTGATCCGGGTGTTACTTTGATGTAATGCTCAGGTCAGACCGAGTATTACAGATTTTCAGGTAAGGACGTTCTGGAGCTCAGGAGGTGAGCTGGATGGCGGGGACGTATGGAGAGTTTCCACTGTGATATTGTAGTATCTGGACATGATTGTTTTGTCCGGTGTTTATGTATATGTGTAACTCTGATGTATTCAAATGTAAATTAAGAGATATAGTTTTCTTTGTATAACTGCTATTTTATTTGATATTATATTTGATCCGCTACGAATGTGAGGTTTCTGTGAATTGTTCCTGTTTTCTTCTTCTTTCTCTTTTTTTCTTTTCTTAACTATCTAGAAATTTCGGAATCGAAATTTCCGGGTCGTTACAGTTAAGGATTAGTGAACTTTGTTTCCAAAATAAGAGGATCTTAAAGGTGTATCTTTTGTATAAAAGATTTGAATTGTGAATTGTTTTGAAAGCTATAGTTGAATCTTTGTGAAAGATTGTTGAACTTTGTTTTGAAAGGAACCTTAAAAGGTATCTTTTGTATAAAAGATTTGGGATTGAAATGGAATTGTTTTGAAAGGCTATGAATGAATCTTTGTGAAAGATTGGTGAACTTTGTGAAATGAATCTTTTTGTTTAAAAGATTGGAAATTGTGATTTGTTTAAACCATTTGAAAGACAAGTTTTAGGTAATAAGTTGTGACTTAACTGAGATCCCAATATCCATATGTTTTTAAAATATTGCACTCATTATTCGGTTTAGCCAGAGAGGACCTTGTGTCATAAAACCCATTCCGAGTAATGATACGACGATATGGAGAGCATTTGAAGACCGGTGGTGAAGACCGGATATTTTCGAAAGCGAAAGGATAACTCATCGATGTCTCTGCACCGATTGATCCCCGGATAGAGATTTGATCACCCTTTGTGATGGAGAGTTCGGACGTGATTAGGGATTATTCGGATTTGCAAGGGCTTCTTTGTGAAGTGCCTTCGGTTCTATCCGAACCCGGAATAGACTTGTTGTGACGACCCGAATTTCAGCGTTCGAAAATCGACATCCGTACTTCACTTGCACTCGAATGCCGCAGATTCAACCGTTGAAATCCGACTCATGACGGAGCTTATAACACATTAAGTACAAAAACACAGCGGAAGAAAATAATATATCATTGATATACATCATTTGATACAACAATTTGATACAAATGATATCAATATCAGAGATACAATAGCGGAAAGATGACCAATAATAGAGTCTTTCAAGTGAGAAAGCAGGAATCCAACAAACCGAGTCTTCAATGCCAAAGCTCCAATGCTCCAAACTCAAACCACCATCATTGCTGAACTTGTAGCAAATGCGATCCAAACATCAATTGCCAAAGCAAAGACTTCAAAAACTATTGAATCTACATCTACAAGCTGATTATCTGAAAACCTAACTCTAGACTTCCCGTATGGAAAATTGTGGGCATCCAGAGTTTAGGAACGGAAAAATAAACTTCAGATCAGTCATGGGACTAGTATGAGCAAACAAAAACAGTTTATCTTTAAAACAAACAACAAAAGATTTTAAAATTGAAATCCACAAAGCTTTTTAGAAAATGAAACTACCACAAGGCCTCCCGGCACACTCGTAATGCAATCGCACACTCGGGGGAAATTTCTCCTTATGATAGTCAAACATGCTTACTACGCGAAATTCTTTTGGTATTATTATTAGTGCATAGTGGAAAACATTTCGAAAGTATAAATCTTAACCAGCATAGGTACCATTATATTATGCCAGCTATAGCTACCACCTGAGGTGGCTGGTTATATAATTGCAATCGTAAAGGGCTCGTATTGTTTCTTTGGATTTCCAACAAATGGTCAGGAAAAGGAATTTTCTAGGCCACATAGGTAGGCTTCTGGACGGACGCCCCAAGAACCTAACCGGATCTCTGCCAACACAAGGGCGGGTTACCTCTGAACTAGGTAACTACTGACACGAGTATGCCAGCCCCTGGTCGTAACCAACCTTTATCCTGAGATTCACCAAAAACCACAAAGTAATAAATTTGCAGCAACCACATAGGTTAAGTATGTGGACTCCATACCATGATATCACCTCTATCCAGAAGGAAATGAACATATCCTCAGGGGGCGCTACTCACAAATAACCTTGCTGGATCCTTCCTGTTTCGACCATTTCGGGTTGTGAGGCCCGACGAAGTCTCGTCCATAAAACTTCGCTTTTCACAAAAGTCATGCTTCGATCAACAAATGATCAGCAACACTCAGCAGCACTCAGCATGCCACACTACCAAATTGGGAATGTATCACTAGTAACCATTAACTACATAACCTCTGAGCTCGTACTTCTCAAAGAAGGGTTTTAAGCTAAGAGAATAAATTCTCCACCACCAAACAAAATTGATAGAAACCAGCTTTACATCTCAAAGTGTAATGTCAGACACACATCCATACAAGTCTGTTCCGGGTTCGACAGAACCGAAGGCACTTCAAAAGAAGCCCTTGCAAATCTAGATAATCCCTAATCGCGTCCAGACTCCCCATCACAAAGGGTGATCAAATCTCTATACTAGGGACCAGTCGGTGCAGAGACATTCGACGGGTTATCCTTTCGCTTTCGAAAATATTCTATCTTCACCATCAGTCTTCAATTGCAATCCATAACGTCGTATCATTATTCGGAATGGGTTATATGACACAAATGTCCTCTCCCGGCTAAACCAAATAATGAGCGCTTAATTTAAAATATATGAAATAACATTAATTAATTACAAACCATTTTAATAAATTAAATTTTAATCATTTATTAGTTAACCTTTAATAATAAATTAATTAACCTTTAATTATCAATTAATCAACCTTAATTAATAAATCAATGAGCCTTTAATCATTAAATAATTAACCTTTAATTATTTAATTATCTTTTAATTAATTATCCTTAATTAATTACATTAATTAATTAACCCTTAATTAATTTTTAAGCAATCGTCCTTTAGTTAATTAGTTCTTAATTAACTTTATTAATTTAATTAACGTTTAATTAATTATCATCAAATTAATTACCTTAATTAATCAATCGCATTAATTAATTATCCTTTAATTAATTTTTCTTTGATCACTGGATTAATCAACTTTAAATCATTAATTAATTACTTTTAATTAAGTAATTATCTTTAAGTAATTAATTACCCTTTAATTTACTTATCATTAATTAACTTTTAATAACATTAAAGAAGTTAATCTTTAATTTCATTAAATAATCATCCCTTTTAACTACTTAAATCATTAAATTACATTTGAAAAACCACTTAGAGATTTAATTAATAATTTACCTAATATAAGGAGATTTTCAAAACCAAATCAAATTATTTTCAAATCACATTTGAATTTTCAAATTCAAAACTTACTCTTTTAAATAAACTTTTTTAAACTTTAAAATCTAGAATAATTTGAACAGTTTTAATCCATTTCTTTTTGAATAATAAATGTTACTCTAAATGAATTACATAAATTAATTTATTTTAATTACCTAAATTAAGCATCTTAGTTAATTTAAGTAATTATACTTTAATTACTTTAGCAAATAAAACTTGATTGAATTAAAGATAACTCAAACATTGCATTAAACTCTTACTTATCATTTAAATTTAATTTTAAAAGCTTGAATTGGGTTTATTAAAAATCATCAACCCTTATTTTTATTATAGTTAAATCCTTTATCTTTAATTGCACTTCAATTTCAACCCTTAATTTTCTTGTCCGTGAGCATAGCTCTGCTGGTTGAGGACTACCTTGCAACCATGGAACAAAGTTCCTGGAGGTTGCAGGTTCGAGTCCCGCAGCCGAGATATGTTTCCCTTAAGGCTTGGAGCGGTTATCCTCAACAAAACCTACAACGAGGTAGAGGATCTAACAAGGGGGGTCATTGCGGCGGACAGCTGTATTCCCTAGCTCTACTCTCCGGAGTAGGGTTTTTAAAAAAACAAAAACAATTACATTTTTATTTAGAAACATTTGTGAACTAAATACATGATTTATCCAAAGTAATATTTATATAAAAAAACTTTTTTAAAAAACAAGATTAACTTTAAAATATATACCTTTAAAACTTAAACTTGTCTAATCATCATGTTTTAATTCAAACATTTCAAACATCTTTAAAAAAAACTGGATAAAAACTTTGTTAAAAATTCAGCTTTGCTTTAAATTTCATTTTAGTTAAACTAAACAAGATTTGAAAACTTGGAAACAATTTCTCGGGCCAAAATTGTAAACCCGAGACATCGCACACGAGATAAACTTTGAAAAAAAGCTGGGCTAAACTCAGTTCTTCACACCTTCGAGTCGAATGCGCAAACAACATGAGAACCACACCGAGACCAAGCTTTTTCTTCTCCACCCAAAACATGTCCAGACACACGATTATCATCGTGCACATGCACATGCCTCCAGATCGACGCTGGCCATTGCTATAAGCCTCTCCACGTCGCCGACACTCCCATCAACCCTCTTGACCACTCAACCACCGAAAACTCCAGAGGGACAAAATCCAGCTATCGAACATAAAAGGTAACAAAACTCGACCGACCAAAATCCCTTGCAAACGACGACTACATCACCAGAAGACCTGCCGCCTCGACCACGGTAGCGTCTCGAACCCTGCATCCATTTCCCCTAAGCAACTCGATCAGATCCACCATAGTCGTCGTGATCGCCACGAATCCAACGTAGAATGAAACGAACTACGAACCTTACTTCGCCACTTCACGGCCACCACTGCCATCAGAAAAATGTCCCCACATTTTTCCAGCGACGCCTGACACCCGGACCTCCTTCATGCCAAATTCCGAGCTTCCAATCGACGCCAACCGATGGCAATTGACCAGAAACCCAAATTCGAACAACTCACAATTTCACTTTAAATACTAAATTAAAAAATTTCAAATTCATATTAAAATTCATGATTTGGTATTTCAATCCAGATTATATAATCAGAAATTTAAATTATCATGATTGATTTTCATCGAATATTGAGATCATCACTAATATTTGCTTTTCCAGGCTAATTGCTAAATTTTAAATTTTGAAACAAATTATAAAAAGTAAATTACACTGTTAAAGTCATATTATCTTTACAAATCCTAACTTATAATTCAATGTATAGGAAGCTATGGAATTTTTCAAAAAAAATTGTGTCTGGTATAAGAACAGAGAATATGTTTGTATAAATTTCAAATATTATTTCAGGCATCACACTATATACATATACATCCACATCTATACATTTATAAACATAATATACTATGTTACTTCAACAGTCATCAAGCATAAGATCAGGTTTAATTTGTTTTTTTAAAAGAAATTTACTCGCTAGAATTAAAGAAGCAGAGAACACAGTTTTACTTTGTTTCCAGAACTTTGAATTGAACTGGCATTGTTTTGTTTATTAGAGTGTTGCTATTTGAGTTTGCTTGCTGTTTTGATTGTTGTTGGAGTTGAATCTTAAAGTTTAATTTGAAACTGCTGTTGAATTTATTTGTTGAACTTGAATCTATACTTGCATGTTAAAGCATAGCTTAAATCTAGTTTGAACGTTGTTACTGTTTTCATTTGATTCCAGGTTTTAGTTTTCTTTTTCTTTTTTTAATTAGAAGAAGGAAAGAAAGATTGAACTAAAGAAGATTGATCTAAAGAAAATAAAAGGCTCTCCCTTTAAACATTTAGTTATAAACTCAATTATCTTTAAAACAAGATATGCCACTTGTTTGTTATTAAGTTACACTTGTAATATACTTGTTTTCCCAATTGTACAAATGTCAAAATGAATACTTTTATGTTTAAATCCTTTCCTCTCAATTAATTTACAACTTTGTGTTTTAAACCTCATTTTGTTTCAATTTATAAAACATGTTTTATCTATTTTATACTTACATATATATGTTATGTATTTTAAATCTTATATTATATTTTCAAAAGATATGTATGTTTTAAAACTTTTATTAAATCTTGTTTCAAATCATTTATACATTATACATACATTTTTCAATTATTTTTACTTACATAACTTTTTAAAGAAAAATGAATTGGAAACAATTTATACATTTAATAAATAATCATACATACATATTGGTTAGTTCTTTAAAATATAAGGATTTTTTTAACTTCAATTTATTTATAAAATATTTATTATTTGAGTTCCAAATCAAATTCCTATTTTACAATCTCTTTTTATATATTAATTTCCTAAATATTTATTTAATTTAAAAATCAAATTCCAAATTAAAAATCCATTTATATAAATAAATAAACATACATCTTAATCAAACACAGTATATATATTTTATTCCTAAATATTCAAATAAATTTTCCATAGATTCACAAATTAACCAAAAAAATTACATTAATTTCTAATTTTAATTGGCCTAAAAACCGGGAATGTTACAGATTCCCCCCTTAGGAAATTTCATCCTCGAAATTTGAAAGTGAGGACAATTCCAAACTTCTATTTTAAGTAACCAAAGTATACCAATCAATCATAGCAACCAAAGCAACAATTCATCCAAACAAACAATTCTGACCTATTTGGAGTTTATGTCCCATACCAACTCACCCTTCGATTTAACCAAAATAATGATCTCCTACCAAAGCTTCTTCTTGTAGCTGCCACGAAGCCATCAAAGAATTGGAAATAAGATGATGAACAAAAGAGATTGATAGAGAAAAGATTGTTCCTTGTTGTTACAGGGTATCAACCATTTGTAGCGGTACTCCCATGTCCCCTATCTCATCCCCTTCTTGCACTCATACTCACTATCAGTGGATAGTAAGAGAATTTACTGAGGCATACAGATGGATATCTTAGGGTCTCATTCTAGGGTATATTTCACCCTATCTCTAATGAGTTACTTAATGTGTTATACTCCTGAGCTAAAGTTCAACCTTTAGCTCTGATACCAAAATGTGACGACCCGAATTTCAGCATTCGAAAATCGACACCCGCACTTCACTTGTACTCAAATGCCGCAGATTCAACCGTTGAAATCCGACTCGTGCTGGAGCTTATAACACATTAAGTTAATATATCATTGATATACAACATTCGGCATAACAATTTGATACAAATGATATCAATATCAAAGATACAATAGCGGAAAGATGACCAACAATAGAGTCTTTCAAGTGAGAAAGCAGGAATCCAACAAACTGAGTCTTCATTGCCAAAGCTCCAATGCTCCAAACTCGAACCACCATCATTGTTGAACTTGTAGAAAATGCGATCCAAACATTGATTGCCAATCCAAAGACTTCAAAAACTATCGAATCTACATCTACAAGCTGATTATCTGAAAACCTAACTCTAGACTGCCCGTGTGGAAAATTGTGGGCACCCAGAGTTTAGGAAGGGAAGAATAAACTCCAGGTCAGTCGTGGGACTAGTGTAAGCAAACAAAAATAGTTTATCTTTAAAACAAACAACAAAAGATTTTAAAATTGAAATCTGTAATGCTTTTTAGAAAATGAAACTACCATAAGCCCTCCCGGCACACACACAATGCAATCACACACACGGGGGAGATTTCTCCTTATGATAGTCAAACATGCTTACTACATGAAATTCTTTTGGTATTATTATTAGTGCATAGTGGAAAACATTCCGAAAGTATAACATAAATCTTAACCAGCATAGGTACCATTATATTATGCTAGCTATAGCTACCACCTGAGGTGACAAGTTATACAATTGCAATCGTAAAGGGCTCATATTGTTTCATTGGATTTCCAACAAATGGTCAGGCAAAGGAACTTCCTGGGTCACAAGGGTACACCTCTGTACGGACGCCCCGAGAACCTAACTAGATCTCTGCCAACACAAGGGAGGGTTACCTCTGTAACTAGGTAACTACTAACACGAGTATGCCATCCCTTGGTCGTAACCGACCTTTATCCCGAGATTCACCAACAACCACAAAGTAATAAATTTGCAGAAACCACATAGGTTAAGTATGTGGACTTCATACCATGATACCACCTCTATCCAGAAGGAAATGAACATATCCTCAGGGGGCACTGCCCCCAAATAACCTTGCTGCATCCTTCCTATTTCGACCATTCTGGGTTGTGAGGCCTGACGAAGTCTCGTCCACAAAGCTACGCTTTTCGCAAAAGCCATGCTTCGATCAATAAATGATCAGCAACACTCAGCAGCACTCAACATGCCACACTACCAAATTTGGAATGTATGACTAGTAACCATCAACTACATAACTCTAAGCTCGTATGTCTCAGAGAAGGGTGTTAAGCTAAGAGAATAAATTCTCCACCACCAAACAAAAATGTATTTGATAGAAACCAGCTTTACATCTCAAAGTGTAATGTCAGACACACATCCATACAAGTCTATTCCGGGTTCGAACAGAGCCGAAGGCACTTCAAAAGAAGCCCTTGCAAATCCAAATAATCCCTAATCGTGTCCAGACTCCCCATCACAAAGGGTGATCAAATCTCAATACCGGGGACCAATCAGTGCAGAGACATTCGACGGGTTATCCTTTCGCTTTCGAAAATATTCGGTCTTCACCATCAGTCTTCAATTGCAATCCATAACGTCGTATCATTATTCGGAATGGATTATTAGGCACAAAGGTCCTCTCCCGGCTAAACCAAATAATGAGCTCTTAATTTAAAACATATGGATATTGGGAACTTGGTTAACTCACAACTTATTACCCAAAAAAATGGTTTAAACAAATTACCATTTTAAATCTTTAAACAACAAGATTCACTTCACAAAGTTCACCCATTTTTCAAAAAGATTCATTCACAGATTTCAAACAATTTCCATTTCAAAACCTTTATAGAAAGGATACACTTTTAAAATCCCTTTTCAATTTGAAAACAAAGTATACTTATCTTTAACAAAGATTCATTGACATTCTTTCAAAACAATTGCCCCTTTCAAATTGGATTAACTCATCTAATCTTTAAATCAGAGATTTAATTCATAGCTTTCAAAATTATTTCCAAAGATTCGTTCATAACTTGGAAACCATTTTCATTTCAAACTTGAAATCCTTTCAACAGAAATTGGAAGTTCTTTCCTTATATGAAAGCTTTTATTATTTGAAAACAAATAGTTTTCGTTTCGGAAAAATCCGATTTCATTTGTACAAGTTAAAGCCCTTGGGTTAAATTCAAATTCCCAAAAAAATACTTTTAAAATGGTTTAAAACCCATGTAAACACATTTATAACTTGTATAACCTTTTTTTAAAACCAAAATTTCCAAATATAGAATTCAATTTCAAATCTTGAATTCAAATTTAAATCAAATTAAAACTTTATCAAGTTATTCAAAATAACTTTTATATTCAAAACTCCTTTTCAAAGCTTTTCATGTTTAATCCAATTCCATTTCCAAAATCATTTGGATTAAAAAAAAATCAACTTTTAAAACCATTTCAAAAATTTATGACTTAACCAATTTCCTCGTGCAATCCATATTGGTGTGTGTGAGGTATAGTCCAGGGGTTTTACACAATAGTGCAACATCATCAATCATCACAGATTCAATCATATCAATATCGATAAGCGGTATAATATATAACGCTTATCGTTCATTCATAGATAATATACAAATTTATCATAAATAAATGAATAAATTATACACAGCTCAATCCACAGAACATAGTGTCATAGATCAGATATGACAATCAATTCAAGGCATCTCATACAATACAAACATTCATAAGCAATCCAAGCATTCAATAATCATTTATAGGCAGGATTAATTTATTGTTTAATCCTTATTTTAATTCAATTAAATTTTCAATCAAATTAATTACTTATGAATTAATTACTCAATCCTGATTATAACTTAACTTAACCCAGATTGATAAATTACTAAACACTGGTTAATTAACATTAATTAATTAACCATTTTAATAAATGAATTAACCTTTAATTATCAATTAATCAACCTTAATTAATAAATCATTTAACCTTTAATCATTAAATAATTAACCTTTAATTATTTAATTATCCTTTAATTAATTATCCTTAATTAATTGCATTAATTAATTAACCCTTAGTTAATTATAAAGCAATCGTCCTTTAGTTAATTAACTCTTAATTAACTTTATTAATTAAAATAACCTTTAATAAATTATCATCAAATTAATTACCTTAATTAATCAATCACATTAATTAATTATCTTTTAATTAATTTTTCTTTAATCACTAGATTAATCAACTTTAAATCATTAATTAATTACTTTTAATTAAGTAACTATCTTTAAGTAATTAATTACGCTTTAATTTACTTATCATTAATTAATTTTAAGAACATTAAATAAATTAATCTTTAATTTCATTAAATAATCATCCCTTTAAACTAATTAAATCATTAAATTGCATTTGAAAAACCACTTAGAGATTTAATTAATAATTTACCTAATATAAGTATATTTTCAAAACCAAATCAAATTATTTTCAAATCACATTTGAATTTTCAAATTCAAAACTTATTCTTTTAAATAAACTTTTTAAAACTTTAAATCTAGAATAATTTGAATAGTTTTAATCCATTTCTTTTTGAATAATAAATGTAACTCTAAATTCATTACACAAATTAATTTATTTTAATTACCTAAATTAAGCCTCTTAGTTAATTTAAGTAATTGCACGTTAATTACTTTAGCAAATAAAACTTGATTGAATTAAAAATAACTCAAACATTACATTAAACTCCTACCTATCATTTAAATTTAATTTTAAAAGCTTGAATTGGGTTTATTCAAAATCATCAACCCTTAATTTTATTAAAGTTAAATCCTTTCACTTTAATTACACTTTAATTTCAACAATTACATTTTTATTTGGAAACATTTATGGACTAAATACATGATTTATCCAAAGTAATATTTATATAAAACAAACTTTAAAAAAAAAACAAGATTAACTTTAAAATCTATACCGTTAAAACTTAAACTTGTCTAATCATCATGTTTTAATTCAAAATTTTCAAACATCTTTAAAAACTAGATAAAAATTTTGTTAAAAATTCAGCTTTGCTTCAAATTTCATTTTAGTAAAACTGAACAAGATTTGAAAACCTGAAAATAATTTCTCGAGCCAAAATAGTAAGCTGAGACAACACGATCAAAACTTTGAGTCGCACACGAGAGAATCTTCGAAAAAACCTAGGCTAAACTCGCTCCTTCACACCTTCGAGTCGAATGCGCAAACAACATGAGAACCACACCGAGACCAAGCCTCTCCTTCTCCACCCAAAATATGTCCAGACACACGATTATAACCGTGCACATGCACACGCCTCCAGATCAATGTGGGCCATCACTACGACCCTCTCCACATCGCCGACACTCCCATCGACTTTCTCGACCGGTCAACCCACCGAAAACTCCAGAGGGACAAAATCCAGCTATCGAACACAAAAGGTAACAAAACTCGAACAACCAAAAGCCCTTGCCAATGACGACAACATCACCAGAATATCTGCCGCCTTGACTACGGTAGCGTCCCGAACCCTGCATCCATTTCCCCCCTAAGCAATTCGATCACGTCCATCATAGTCGCCGCTATCACCACGAATCCAGTGTTGGCTAAAACGAACTACGAACTCTACTTCGCCACTTCACGGCCACCACGGTCATCAGAAAAATATCCCTACATTTTTCCAGCGACGCTTGACACCCCGGCCCCCTCCATGACAAATTCCGAGCTTCCAGTCGACGCCGACCGATGGCAATTGACTAGAAGTCCAAATTCAAACAACTCGCAACTTCACTTTATACTAAATTAAAAATTTCCAAATTCATATTAAAATTCATGATTTGGTATTTCAATCTAGATTATATAATCAGAAATTTAAATTATCATGATTGATTTTCATCGAATATTGAGATCATCACTGATATTTGCTTTTCCAGGCTAATTGCTAAAATTTAAATTTTGAAACAAATTTTGAAGTGTAAATTACACTGTTAGAGTCATATTATCTTTACAAATCCTAATCTATAATTCAATTCATAGGAAGCTATGGAATTTTTCTAAAACAAATTGTGTCTGGCATAAGAACAGAGAACATGTCTGTATAAATTTCAAATATTACTTCAGGCATCACACTATATACATATACATTAACATCTATACATTTGTAAACATAATATACTATATTACTTCAACAATCATCAAGCATAAGATCAGGTTTAATCTGTTTTTTTAAAAGAAATTTACTCACCAGAAATAAAGAAGAATAGAACACGTTTTTACTTTGTTTCCAGGAACTTTGAATTGAACTGGCATTGTTTTGTTGATCTGAATGTTGTTGTTTGAGTTTGCTTGCTGTTTTGATTGTTTTTAGAGTTGATTCTTGAAGTTGAATTTGAAACTGCTGTTGAATTTATTTGTTGAATTTGAATCTATACTTGCCTGTTGAAGCATAGCTTAAATCTAGTTTGAACATTGTTACTGTTTTCATTTGATTCTAGGTTTCAGTTTTCTTTTTTTTAGAAGAAGGAAAGAAAGATTGAACTGAAGAAGATTGAGTTGAAGAAAATAACAAGCTCTCCCTTTAAACATTTAGTTATAAATTCAATTTTCTTTAAAATAAGATTTGCCACTTGTTTGTTATAAAGTTACACTTGTAATATGCTTATTTTCCCAATTGTACAAATGTCAAAATGAACACTTTTATGTTTAAATCCTTTCCTCTCAATTAATTTACAAATTTATGTTTTAAACCTTATTTTATTTCAATTTATAAAACATGTTTTATCTATTTTATACTTACATATATATGTTATGTATTTTAAATCTTATACCTACATTTTCAAAAGATATGTATGTTTTAAAACTTTTATTAAATCTTGTTTCAAATCATATATACATTATACATACATTTTTCAATTATTTTTACTTACATAACTTTTTAAAGAAAAATGAATTGGAAACAATTCATACATTTAATAAATAATCATACATACATATTGGTTAGTTCTTTAAAGCATAAGGATTTTTTTAACTTCAACTTATTTATAAAATATTTATTATTTGAATTCCAAATCAAATTCCTATTTTACAATCTCTTTTTATATATTGATTTCCTAAATATTTATTGAATTTAAAAATCAAATTCCTAATTAAAAATCTATTTATATAAATAAATAAAAATACATCTTATTCAAACGCAATATATATTTTATTCTCAAATATTCAAATAAATTTTCCATAGATTCACAAATTAACCAAAAAAATTATGTTAATTTCTAATTTTAAATTGGCCTAAAAACCGAAAATGTTACACTTGTATGGATGTATGTCTGACATTACACCTTGAGATGTAAAGCTGGATTCTATCAAATACATTTCTGTTTGGTGGCGGGGAATTTATTCTCTTAGCTTAACACCCTTCTTTGAGACGTACGAGCTCAAAGGTTATGTAGTTGATCGTTACCAGTGATATATTCCCAATTTGGTAATATGGCATACGAAGTGTTGCTGATCATTTATTGATCGAAGCATGGCTTTGTGAAAAGCGTATCTTTGCGGACGAGACTTCGTCGAGCCTCACAACCCGAAAGTGGTTGAAACGAGAATGTTGCGGCAAGGTATTCAGGGGTCGCGCCCCTAGGGTATGTCCATTTCCTTCTGGGTTATAAGTGGTATCATGGTATGGAGGCCAAATACTTAACTTTTTGGTTGCTGCAAACTTATTCCTTTGTGATTGTTGGTGTAGAGGTACTCGGATAAAGGTCGGTAACGACCGTGGATGTCTTATTTGTAGGTGTTACTTCCGAGTAGGGGTAACCCGACATTGTGTTGGTAGGGAACAGTTTTGGTTCTTGGGGGCGTCCCTCCAGAGGCATCCCATTTGATAAGAAAGTTCCTTAGTCTGACCATTTGTTGAAAATCCAAACAAAACAATACGCGCCCTGTATGGTATTAGTTGTATAACCTGCCATAGAATGTGGCGGTAACCTGCTATTGAAGATGATAGCTATAGTAGGCATAAGTACGAGATGTCTATGTTGGCTAAGATTAATATTATACTTTCGAAAGGTTTTCTGCACTATGCACTAATAATAATATCAAAAGATTTTTGCGTATCAATCATGTTTGACTATCATAAGGAGAAATCTCCTCCAATTCTGCGTTTGCATTGTGTGTGCAGTGGGAGGCCTTATGGTAGTTTCATTTTCCAAAAAAGCATTGCGGATTTCTTTTACTTCTTTTGTTGTTTGTTTAAAAGATAACTGTTTACGTTTGCTCACACCAGTCCCATGACTGACCTGGAGTTTCTTGTTCCCTTCTAAACTCTAAGTGGCCACAATTTTCCACATGGGCAGTCTAGAGTTGGGTTTTTCAGATAATCAAATTGTAGGTGTAGATTTGATAGCATTCAATCTTTGGATATTGGAAATCGCATTTAGATCGAGTTGCTTAGCTTCAGTGTTGATGGTGGTTCTCGCTTTTTGGTTTGGAGTCTTTCTAGTCTTGGAGCATTGGCAATGGTGTTAATTGGAGTATCTCTCTTGTGGACTTCCGAATATATTATATTTTGGAGTTATTTCTTTCCACTGTATCTTGTATCTCTAATAATATTTGATATTCGATTGTATCATTGTTGTATCAACTGTTGTGAAGTACGGGTGTCGATTTCGAACGCTGAAATTTGGGTCGTGACAATTTGTGACTCGGGATAAAGTAAGATTGGAAGTGGATAGGTTAGAAGAAAAAAAAGGGGGAAGTTTTGAATAATATGGTTAGCAGGTTGATTGTAGGATGAAAATGTTTAATTAACAAATACCATATGAATTAAGTTTCACAATTTGATTATAAGGTATTTGATAGATTTAAGGTTAAGAAATTTGATTTAGAAAATGGATAGGTAAATAAGCTAGTAGATAATCATAAGATTAGTAAGAAAAAGATGTACACTTACTAAACTTGTCTTATTAATATATGAATAAGATAAATAATATTAGCTAAATTAAGACCTTAGGTACATAAAACTACGGATTACGTTTTATAACTTATTAATTTGAGATAATAGTAAATTCCACATTTTTTAAACACCTTAATTGAAGTAATAACGGTTTGAAGTTTGGGGATATGTATATATACTCTTAGAAAGTAAAGGTATATTATACAAGTCTAAGTCATATTTATATGCTTAAGTAATAATGTGTTTAGTAAAAAATTAAATGGTCGTGAAATAAACTTGGATTAATATAAATTTTAAAGAAATACATTAGACAAAAATGAATGTGAATAAATACATAAGTTATACATAAATTATTTTGGCACATAAATTTTTGTCTAAGAATTAAGTACAGAACTTTAAGGTGTTTACATCATTCCAAGAAAGAATTTATCACTCGATTCTTGACGGTAAAATTTAATGAGGGTTTGTGATTACATACTCCAGTTTTCTATCATATTTGAGAGCTATGCAAGGAAAGAAAAGGTTTGTGATCAAGAGCCAGATCAAAGTCCTCACTAGTAAATTGGGGGATCGATACTAGTTCGGAAGTAAAGTTGTGTATTCGAATAATAGATCTATCAAATATCACATATAGTATGATGTTTTGGTCCTGTCTATAGAGTGGTTGGATAGTTATCTTAAATAGTAGGTACTAAGATATAGGGATTAGACTTATGTTTTGATATGTGTACATATAAGACCTCAGGTGTAGTACATGCTCAGGTCAGGGGAAGGGTTATCCGGATGTATTCATTTATGTTGATACAATATCTAAATGGTTGTTTTTGGATGTATAGCCTTGTTTGGTTGTTGTATATGTTATCCTAAATGTGCAGTACACACTAGGATGAGTAATATAGAAGTCTGACTTTATGTGTACATATATATAACCTTAAGTATGCGATAAGTACTCGAGCTAGTGTGGGAAATCTCAATATGTATGTTTGGTATCATTTATTTCGGTATTGTTATGGTATCAACCTTCTTTGTATATTTGCATTTTTCTATCATCGATTTAATTAATCCAAAATATTTGAGAAGATGAGTATGAGAAAGAATCCTTTATCTAACTTTCATTTCGAGGACGAAATACTTTTAAGTAGGGAAGAATGTAACGACCCGTAATTTTGTTACTTCAAAATTGATAGATTTTGTTTATTTTAAATTTAAAAGGAATTTAAAACTTAAATAAATAATTTATATATAATAAATAATCATAGAGAAATTATTTATTCTTAAAGTTAATAATTTAAAATTATAAATTTGAATTTTAGAACAAATCAGCAAAAGTTAAGTTTGATAAAAATAAATAAATGCTTAAATAAATAGGTTTATATATTTGTTTGAAAAGTTAAATCTTATTAAAAATGCCTACTAAAGATAATAAAAGTATATTAAAAGATTTAAAAGTATGTTAATAATCGTTTTACAAAATATAACAAAATTTATCGCATTTTGTCAGTTTTACATACATTGTAAAAATAGAAACTTTGATATTATTTAAATATAGTTTTAAAAAATGAATAGACATGTTTTAATTTGTTTAAAAGAAGTCAAAAGTTCATTTTTAAGCTTGGTTTACATCAATATATAGCTTAACAAAAACGTCAAATTTTGATTGTAAAATATGTCAATAAAACATCGTTTTCAACCAAAACAAGTTATTGCAAAGTTGAATGATCATATGCGCTTTGTAACTTATATAATACATCTTTACAAACTATATAATACTTAAATTATAACATAAAAAACAAATTCACTTTGAAAGGTCAAAGTAAACAAATAATTCACAAAGTAACATGATTTGACAATTCTCCATTTAAATAAAATTAGTAAATCTCATCATTACAGAAAGGGCTTACCACCTCTTTTCTCATTAATGCATTACCACTAAAATGTCAAATCTAAGCATGGAAAATAAGAATTTCTTATTTTATACTATTTGTTAAGTAATAAAGTAACATAATCATTTCATAAAGGTACTTATTCAAATCAAATCATCTTATCTCTTTAAAAGACATCAAATCATGCCTTGGAAAGGAAAGAAAAAAAGTTGAAAATTCAAAATGTAGAAGGTTATTTTAGTCATTTTGGCTAAGGTTAAAAAGGTAATTTACATAGAAAATTTTCTCTATAAATACCACCTCACTTTTTACTCAGTTCTTCACACCAAAATTCATCTTCTTCCTTTCTTAAAGCTTTCCTTAAGCTTCTCTAATGGCTTCCAAAAGGAATTTCTCTCTTTTCTTTTCTTTTTAATTAAGTTTCGGTAGGAGGGTTAAAAATAATGGAGTGCTTAAGCACCAATCCGCTAATTACTCTCTAACTGCTTCTTAAAATTGCTTCTCTTCTCTATATTAGCCATGGGCCATGAGGATGAAGGTGTTTAAGGGTTTAGGCCGAGAGCAAGGTGGTGGAGGAGTGTCATCGCCATGAGTAAAGTAAGTAGTGGTGGAGATGGTCGAGCACTTGGAAGCATGGTTATGATAAGGTTTAAAAATGTTTGGTGAAGTGTTGGTTTGGATAACAATGTTGGCAGGAAGTGAAACAATTTTGGTTAAAGGTGAGAAAATTCTCACCGCTTTTAAAAGAACGTATTTTGATTTTGTTATAATAACCATCTTATTACATATGCAAGTATACACCCCTTTAAAATGTTGTTATGGATGTTTGGATATGTTTGAATAGTTTCAAGTGTTTATAGATGTGATTATTTATCATATTAGTTTGTGTATAATCCCCTTTGTTAAATAAGACCAATTTTGATGATATGATATACTTTGGAAAAACTTGTCTCGTTTTAAGTGGAATTGAAATTAAAGTGGAAATAAAAGGGAATTTAAAATTAGAAGTGAAATAGGATTTGAAATTGAAAGTTAAATTGAAATTAAAATTGAGACGAATAAGTGAAATTGAAATTGAAATCGATTTTTAAAATTAAAAGTGTGGTTAAAATTGAAGTTTAAATTAGAATTGGAATTAGATTTAAAATCTAAGTTTTAATTTAGTTTATTTCGAGGTTAGATATGAAATTGAATTGAAAATTTAATAATAAAATAATAGGAATAAAATAATATTATAATATGGTAATAATGAAAATACATTTTAAAAGCTTCAAAAAAGTGAGAATATTGATTCAGAATGTTTTGTAATGGTTTTATAAGTAATAAAGTTCAATTTGAATAGATTATTTCAAGTTTTAAAAAATAAGTTAAAACTAGGCGCGTCGCGCAACCGTAGTTCGCGATTTCGCGGGAAAAGTTCAAATGAGTGTATAGAGTGGAATATAGCTCGGAATTCTTTAATATAAGAAAATCTGTACTATTATATCCATATCTTCTAAACAAAGAAAGAAAATCAAAATTTCATAAGTAGGTTTTGAATTAAGTCCAAATTAATTTTGTAGAAAAAACCGCGCTTGTGTAGTTAAGTGACCATAATGGAAAATCTGTTTAAATGGACATTTTTAATTATGGAAAATATGGAATAAATTTGATAAATCCATTTAAATAATTTAGAATAGATTTAAGTGGAAAATATGAATTTTAAAATATTAAAAAATTGTTTAAATCAAATAAGCTTATATAGCACTTTCAGCGGCACTTTATGCTGCGAATTTTATAACTTTTTGAATATGAGTTTAAACGTAATGATTTTTCTTAGAATCAATTATGAACGTTTTTAAAAGAAAAATTAGGTATTTAAAAGATAATTTGGAATTTTTATAATCAATTTCAAAATAAAGTTGATAATTGAGTATGTGGAAACGCCTAGTACATTTGTCCCGCCTATGAGATCTGGAAAGATAAAACAAGGTGTTTAACTAAGGATAGAGATGGAGCAACCAGTACCCTGAACTTACCTAACCTCTATTTTCTGTTATTAGGAAAGGGGTGGAACAGATCGAAAGAAAGGCCTGGATGCTCTAAAAAAAGATTGGTATTATCCAAAATCTAAGCAATCTCCAAAATGAATAAACTACAACTTGGATTGCATAGGGATAATCTTCTTATATTTGGTATTAAAATCAAAAGAGAGAAGGCGTCCTGTTTATGGAACTTAAAAGGCGGTCTCACCGTTATTCTGCCCATAGTACTTGTTGAATCCGACTCAAAAATGTTTGCAAATATTAATTTTAGGGTTTACAGTAAACGATGTCTTAAATAACATTGTTTTGACCTGCCTAAAAGTTAAGGAATTTGGATCGAGAGTTAAGTGAGGAAATATGAGATATTATCCAAAGCAATAGAATGGATTAACTTAGAATTACTTACTCTAAGACAAAAGGAAGAGATTTTGAAATCATCCAAAAAGAATTAAAGTGAAAAGAGACGTAATGATCCTGTATACTCATATTCATGTACACTTTTTATCGATAATTGGATTTCAAAGGAACCAGGGTCGGATTTGGGTAATTCCTATCCAAAAACCACTTCGAACCAGTTTACGTGTTCGAAAAATAAAGATGTTTGAAGACGGAGATATTGAGACGAATAATAACAAAAGATTATTTATTGATTAATTGGGGATAAACTACTGATTCACTATATTGTAGCAGTTGTCTCTTTGTTATGAATAATCTCAAAACCACAAGGGCTTCTTATCTAATAATGGCCAAGGGAAGTACCTTCGGTTTTGTTTGGTCCTATAACGAACTTGTATGGAAGAATGTATGATCTTGCATTCTAAATCACAATGAGTGATCTCTATAAAAGTATATCAGTCGGTGGCGAAAAAGACACCTTCTCTTAGCTTAACATCCTTTCCCGAGACATACAGGCTTAGGAAGTTATACGTTTATAGAAATCAGTCATGTGAATGTGGAATGGAAATGTGGCATTCAAAGTGAAAGAAGATGTGCTATGTGAAAAGGTAATCGTTGCCTCAAGCCTCATCAATCAAAAATGACCAAAACAGGGTTAGATGCGGCAAGACTAAGTGGGTCATTCCTAATTAGGGTATGATCACCCCTTTTAGATACATTTCTTCCTGCTATCACATTTGTGATATAAATTAATGTGGTTTGTATGCTAAAGCGCGCTCGATTAAAGGTCAGTAACGACCGACGGATGACATATTTGGTACTACCTAGTTAAAGAGGTAGGTCGGTCTTATGTTGGTAGAGGGCATATGTTCTATGCCTCAGGACATCCATCTACAGGTGTACCCATCGGAAGGTAGTCCCTTCACCTGGTCATTTGTATGGATATTCGTTCTCCAATAAGAACCTAGATTTTGTTTGTAGAGCCTAGTATGCTGGAATTTAATAATGGTAACAATTTCGGCTAAGATTAATAAGTTTATATGCAAATGTTTTCAAAGAATGTCATTAAAAGTAATATCAAATGTTTTGATATAAAAGTATTTTAGTTATCATAAGGTAAAAAAACCCATCCCTATTTATGTGTGGATGTAGTCTTAGAGATACTCTTTCTGTTCAAAGGATTTTTTTTCCAAGGCTGATATATGAAATTGTCATTTATTATTGACTTTTCTCACGCTGGTTTATCAAGCCTGATCCGGGTATTTTCAACACTCCGATCAGATCTGAGTAGTTTCAGTTTTAGTCAAAGAAGGTTGAAATTTCCAAAGGAGAGCTGGAGATATTCATATACATATGACATATTCTATTATCCATTGTTGCTTGTTTGTTTTTGTTTGATGTTTATCAGCAATTGTAAGGACATGTGTTTATAACTGTCCAAGCTGAATTTAGGTTAGACTCTGATATATGTATTTTGAAAGTTTTCCGCTGCAAAGATATTGTTCAATATTATATATTATTTCATTCATGTGAGATTTTGTTCTGTCTATTTTCTTTATTACCCTTCACGTTCTATCTTTTCATGCAATTTGAGTTGGACATACATGGTATATTACCGATTCAAACGGTACGAAAAAATGGGCCATGACATCTACTATAACGTAATAGAATATAAAATGGAAGCAAATGACAATACATGCAATGGAAATGATTTTATTTAATCGAATTGGTAGGTATATTGGAAAGAGTTTCGAACATTCCAAAAAATGAATAAAAATTCACTCTTAGGAGCTACTCTTTCTTATGATACATAATGATGTATCAATAAGGAGTGATCAACTTTTGTTGAATAGAGTGTAATTGTTGATGAGTGCTATTGAGTTTTTTTTTTGTCAGGTCATGTACTTAATAGTAGTACACATGGTTAAATTAAATTCACTAGAGAATACTTTACAAAATCATACAAAAGAAGTGTTTATATGAAACCCCAACTTATCTTAGGCCAAGGAGTTGGTAGGTTATATGAGTCGAAAGACTATATGCAATGATTGTTTGTGTAGAATCTTGTTTGGATCACCCCAAAATGTGTTTTGGAAACGATCGTCGTTGGATGACCAATTCATATTTTGAATGTAAGTATAGTAAACTAAAACCAAATCAGTTTTATATATATGGCAATTTGTAAAGTGTATAAACACCTATTCTATTGCACTGAGTAATAACTATTATTTTGAAGAAATACCAACTTCATGGTGAAGGAATTTCTCTTAGAAATTATTGGTAGTAAATGGATTTGGATATGATAAAATATGAAACTAATTACGATGCATGAAATGAAATTAACCAAACATATATGAACACAACGCATTAGAATGTCTAACAAGTATTCTTGCACATTGAAGAGAAACTATGAGTTTCTTATCAATGTCAAGAATAAATAATCCTTGGTTGTTTAATAAAAACATTAAGAGTACTAACTCTGTGATCTAGTATGATGCATAATTCCAGAAGGATTCCAAGTACATTATCAAAATACGATTTTGATAATTGTGCCTAAAGTGATATGATCCATTGACTACAAATGTGTCTTTAAGATAAAGACTGATGTGGTTGGAATATAGCGAGAAACATCGATAAGGATAACATCATGAATTTAAATTATCGAAATTAATGTAACAGATTTGCCATTCGTTGTAGTCAAGTTAATTCGAATTTTACTCATAAAATCATCATTTTGCATGACTTTGTGTTTTGGTATATATGTGTTGAAGCAAAAATTCTAAATAATGATTTACAATAAACTGTCTGCATAACAACTAAAGTGTATCGAAGTCAGTGGAAGCGATATTGAGATTTTGGAACTTTTCGGTATGATCCAAGAATGGATATAACAGTATCATTCGACAGACATCAAATTTGAACAAATGTTTTGATAGAAATATCAAATAGTTTGATTTACAGTCAAAATATAGAGGAAGAGCATGACTGCAAGAAAGAACGTTAAAAGGTATATACATTTCTTAATTATAAGAAAAAAACATGTTGTTGATTATTAATTATGTATTTATGGTAAATCATTTCTAGTTTGGTTGTTTATTACTCCACATTGGACTTGAAAATTATGTCTTTTATAATATACATATAAAGGATGTTGGAAAAGTCCCAACGATATATAAAGATACCTTATTAAAATGTTTAATATAAAACATGTAAGATGAATTCCTTATAAATTGATAATATGATTTATCATGCATGTTGTATTGTCTGCAATATCGTAATTTGCTTATGTATTTAATCTATGAGGCAAATATCAAATCCAAATTAAGATTGCCAAATGGTAGTATCGAGTGTTCTCGAGTATTCATGAAATACTTAAGAATCTTTTACAGCAACAACGAACTCCTTATGAAGAAGTGTTCGGACTTGAACTTCATAAGTGCTATCGAGTGTAATATGTCAATATCAAATTCATTAAACCTTAGTTAAGGAGATTTAAGATGGAAATGTTCCAAAAGAAAGCTGATGGCTGATGCAACGTAAAGGCTGAGTAGATCGCCTTGAATAGCATCACAATAAAAGCAATGTATAAATATAAGGTGCACAAATTTGTAGCTAGGCTAGGAGTTATTCCAAGTATTGAGTGTACTACATCATTGTTACATGATAACAATGCACGAGCATATTAGAAGTTGAGAAACATATTCCAAATAATTCCATATAATGAATATAGTTTACCAGCATCAAAGAAAGTTGATTGACGATGTAGATAATTAAAACAAAATAGCTTGCCCATATACGAAGGGACTGTCTTGACCAGTTTTGAGAAGACAAATTGATGAAGTTGGAAAATGATTCCATAATTGAGCACAAGTGCAAGTAGAAGATTGGTAGAGTTAGGGGTATGCCTAAGGGAAACTATGTTGTTGTGTGCTCTTCCACCACTGAACCAAAGAAGGTGAAGACACCACCGAGCCGCCGAACTAACCCTTCACCAACACCTACCGAACCAGACTCATCTCCACACTACATCACCGGACCAACCTCCATCGCCGAACCAACCTCCACCGGTCCAAACGCCATGCATCCACCATGATTCCATCTTGCCACCGAATCACCCCACACCGAACCAACCCACGCCAAGCCAAAAATCCAACCACACATCACCGATCCAACCTTACACACCACCGAACCAAACCCAAGGTGGCACCACCGAATGAAAGCCACTCGCCTACCACCGAATCAAACTCCACCCAGCTACGACCGAACCAACCAGATGTGCCAGGCCAGATTACTTCAGCCCAGGCCCACCAGCAGCTATATACATCCAAGACCCCTGCCCCCAGCCTCACTCTATAAATAAGGGGGCAGGGGTACAACAATGGCAGACAAGTTTGAGAGCTCAAGCACGGAAGGAACTTTCAAACAAGTTTCATATACTTGTATACAAAGATTTGTACTTGTAATCTGAAAGAAAAAAGGAGAATAACATATAAAGTGGACGTAGGCACATTCCGGCCGAACCACTATAAATCTGTGTGTCTTTTACAGTTTAGTCCCTGCTTTTTATATATTTGCATAAATCACCCAAATCACTAGAAACAACATAAAATCAACTAATTCATACGACTTGGAGGCGTTTGTCCATTTTTTGTGCAAACATTTTTGGTGCTTTCACTGAGAAGGAAGGGAGCTCGAAGCTTCAGCTTCTCCCACTCAACCCTTTTCCTATCAACATCGTTCATTGCTTGAAAAATATGGCTCCCGGACGGAAGAAAGATGCTAACAAAGGAAAGGACGTTGCAACTGGCAGTATCCCAGATCCAGTGATCAGGGACCAAGACAATCGTCCAGTTCCAACAGCAAATTTAAATCAGGCAAATCCGACAGCCCCTGCAATGGAACAACCAATTACAAGGGCGGATCTGGACAGGATTGTGGCTGAAGTAACTAACCGCTTCGCATCTCAACAAGAAGCCTTGGTGGACCAACTCATGTCATGCTTGAGGGATGCTGAAGAATCCAACCGTAACACTGAATCATGGGGTGAGTCCCGGTCTGTAGGATCTGGGAGACGACAAAGGTCTTTCTTCTTCGAGGAGGCTAATGACAGAAACAACAATGGTAGGAGCCGAGCCCAGGCTCAGTCCGAATTCCGACCCGAGGAAACTCTTGGAGCCGAACCCAACAGGGGAGGCACCAGATAGATGTCGGATACAGCTGAGCCTGTCATGCTACCTAACCATGGAAACACCAGTAGACGGGGCCGAGCTAGAGTCCAGCCCGAAGTTGGACCCGAGGAAGTGCTAAGAACAGAACCCAGCAGGGGAAGATTAAGGCAAGGGCCAACTGTGGCTGACCCCAGCATGCCCCCGGAAGACCAAAGGAAACCATTGGAGAATGTCAGGAGTGATAAACGATACCATCCTTACAGGTCATCTGGATGAAGTCAATCCCGCAGGGAAGAACCAATCTCATTTTTATCCACTCCAAGTTCTGATGAAAGAATGGCGCGATTGTTCAGAGAGTGCGTCCAACGGGAGCAAAGGGATCGAGGGATAGGTGCTAGGGTAACCAGCCCCTTCACCCGCAAGATTGAAACTGCCATCACCCCCCGGGAATGGAAAATGCCAACAATGGAACCTTACAAGGGAACCTCTGACCCCATCGTATATTTACAAAGATACACCCAGCATATGCTCATGAGCGGAGCAACGGAGGGAGTATTGTGTAAATGCTTCCCACTCTTTTTGGCAGACCTAGCTATCTCCTGGTTCTGCCACCTACCCCAAGGGTCCATCAGCTCATGGGAAATGTTGAAAGAAAAATTCATCAGCCAGTTCTGCATTCATGTGGAACAACCAAGGACGCCTATTCCTTATCTAATATCAAGCAGAAACCCGGAGAGACAGTGCAGTAATATCTAACCCGATTCAACGCTGCGGTGGCCGCGGTCCAATGCCGACGAGAAACTTATCCTAATGGCTCTCTGCAGTGATGTACATCCAGATACTAAATTTGCTATAAGACTAACCAAGGAAAAGCCAGCTACTTCACCTGATTTCTTCCATGAAGCTGGAAAGTATATGAGACTTGAAGACGCTGCCACTGAGAGGCAGTCAGGGCAACAGGTTAAAACAGCCACAGACAGGGTTTCCGCTGCAACAAAGGATGTTCGGAGAAATGACTCTAGAGACGATGCTGGGGGCAAGAAAGGGGAAAAGCGCCTATATCGACCTGGACTAAGATTTGACTCCTACACTCCTTTGAATGAAACGATCGAAAACATCTTCCTAGCCACTCAAGACGAAGTTACATACAAGCGCCCCCCGCACAAGAAGGAGTCAGATAACGCACTCAAATCTGGAAAGTTCTGCCGCTTCCACGAATACCATGGACATGACACCAATGAATACCACCATCTCCGGGACTTGATTGAAGAACACATTAGAAGGAGGAGACTGGAACGCTATGTAAAAAGCCAGAGCAGGACTCCAGCTCTCGCCAATGAAAACCCAGGGTTACCCCTCCCAAAGGAAGGCGGAGGAAATCGCAACACCAGCGGCTCTAGTCAAGAGAAAATAGTAGTCCATACCATATCAGGGGGACCACACATCGCCGACAGAAGCTGGGTAGAGATGGAAAGATACGGTAAGTCACTTAGAAGCGCTGAAGGCTACGTTAATTCTGTTATGGAAGAACGCCACCCGAAACGGAAAGAGAGTGACGACATCACAATCAGTAGGCGTGATCTAGAGGGAAGACAGTACCCGCACATGAATCCTATGGTTATCTCTGCCTGGTTCGGTCCAGCCAAAGTTTTCCGAATTTTAGTAGACACTGGAAGCTCAGTGAATATCCTATTCAAGCATGCATTCGACAAATGAAGCTGTCAATGAAGGATGTGTCTCCCTGCAACAAACCACTACATGGTTTTACTGGAGATGCGAAAGTGCCCCTCGAAAAACTGGACCTTTTTGTTGAAATAGGAAGTCATCCCCGCTCCGCTGTGCAAAAACAAACATTTGTACTAATAGAGAACCATTTGGCCTACAACGCCTTTTTGGGAAGACTAGCCTTATCTGACTTTCAAATTGTCCTAGCCTCGTGGTGCCTGAAGATGAAATTACCAACAGATAACGGAGTAGGAGAAATAGAAGGAGATCAAGACGCCGCTCGAGATTGCTATGTAACTGAGCTTCGCAATAACCGCAGGAAGGATAAAGGAAAGGATGCAGAGACTTCTCTCTGCAAGAAAAGTCTGGAAGCATAGCAATTAAACAAAGCCCCTCTTCTTCGATATACCAGCGATCCTTTCAACGAATTAGACCCCAGGGACAAAGAGGAGGAGGCCACCACCGAGCCTGCAGAGGCAATGGAATTTGTAGTTGTAGACAAACACGACCCAAGTAGACTGCTGAGAGTCGGGTCTCAGTTAAGAGCGGAGTTGAAAGATCAACTCGTCGATTTTCTTCGCCACAACATGGATGTATTTGCATGGACGCACGCCGACATGACAGGAATCTCTCCAAATGTAGCATGCCACATACTGAACATCGACCCCACCAAGGTGCCAGTAAAGCGGAAAAAGAGGAGCATGGGGGCAGAACGATCAGCAGCCCTCGAGGAAGAAGTAAAGAACTTACTTGCCAATGACTTCATACGAGAAGCCATCTACCCAGAATGGATCGCCAACCCGGTACTGGTAAAGAAAGCTAATGGGAAGTGGCGAACATGCATCGATTTCTCCAACTTAAATGACGCTTGCCCGAAAGACTGCTTCCCACTCCCCCGAATCGACCAACTCGTGGACAGCACAGCCGGACACGAACTCTTATCCTTCATGGACGCATAATCAGGATACAACCAGATCCCTATGCACGCGCCCGATCAAGACCACACCAGTTTCATCACTGACCGGGGATTGTACTGCTACAAAGTAATGCCTTTCGGACTTAAAAATGCCGGAGCTACTTATCAGCGCCTTGTCAACAAGATGTTTGCAAAATTAATAGTGCAAACTATGAAAGTTTATGTGGATGACATGCTGGTAAAATCAAGGAAAGCCAACGATCATATAAACCACCTGAACGAGATGTTTCAAGTACTTCGCCAATATGGGATGAAACTGAATCCTCTAAAGTGCTCCTTCGGAGTATCGTCGGGAAAGTTCTTGGGATTCATCGTCCATGCCAGGGGGATTGAAGCGAACCCCGAGCAAGTCCGGGCCTTGCAAGATATCAAGATACCATCCACTCAAAGAGAGATGCAAAGCCTAAACGGGAAGGTGGCAGCCCTAAGCAGGTTCATCTCTAAAGCAACCGACAAATGCGTCCCTTTCTTCGAAGCTCTTAAGAAAGACAAAGGAAAGTTCGAATGGACTGACGAATGCTCAACAACCTTCCTTAACTTGATCGAACACCTCCAAAGACCACCAGTACTCTCAACTCCAAATGAAGGCGAGGAACTATACCTATACCTAGCTGTGTCGTCCCATGCTTTAAGCGCCGCTTTGGTGAGGGAGGACAACCACGCACAGCGACCTGTATACTTTGTAAGCAAGAGATTCACAGGGGCAGAAGCCAGATACCCTAAACTAGAAAAGCTAGCATACTGTTTGCTTGTCACGTCACAGAGACTGCGACACTACTTCCAATCTCATCCCATCAGAGTTTTAACCGATCAACCGCTAAGGCAAGTAATCCATCGCGCCGACACTTCCGGGCGACTACTTAAGTGGTGCATTGAACTAAGTCAATATGAGATTACCTACCATCCTCGCACCGCTATCAAGGGACAAGCCATAGCTGATTTCATTGCCGAATTCACTACTAACGAAGGTAAGGAGCAATCTGAAGTAGCAGAAAATATCGAGTGGAACCTCTTCGTTGATGGAGCATCAAATGAACAAGGCTCGGGGGCAGGTGTTGTGATAATCACCCCCAGGGGAAGGAAGCTGCACTACACCCTAAGGTTGGAGTTCGCTGCCACTAACAATGACGCAGAATAGGAAGCAGTGATGGCCGGATTAGAGCTTGCCCTGGAGATTGGATTCGGTTCTTTATGTCTCTATAGTGATTCTCAACTTATTGTAAATCAAATACTGGAAGAATTCCAGACTCGAGGAGAACGACTCACAGCATATCTAAAGAAGACCAAGCTGCTGCTCAATCAGTTGGATCACTATTTAATCAAACACATTCCTCGAGAAGAGAATCAGGAGGCCGACGAACTGGCAAAGCAAGCTAGCATGAAGGACGGCGCCGCTTCCCGAACAATAACCACCTCACAGCAACTAGCCCCGAGTTACGAGATAATGAACATGATAGCTGCAATCGAAGAGGAAACTTGGATGACTCCTGTCCGGAAATATTTACAAGATGTACACTGCCCGACGGGCGTAACGAAGTCAAGAAAGTCTTGAGGAAAGCTTCCCGCTACACATACAAGAAGGCATCCTCTATCGATGCGGTTTCTCTAATCCCTTATTAAGGTGTGTCGCTGGAAGGGAAGCCAAGGAGATCTTATCCAACATACATCGAGGAAGTTACGGAGATCACACTGGTGGGCAGACTCTAGCAAAGAAGATACTCCGATACGGATATTACTGGCCCACCTTAAACAAAGACGCCCTAAACTTCGTCAGAAGATGTGACAGATGTCAGAAATTTGCTAAAATTCCTCGACTACCAGCAAACGAGATTACTCAAATGACCAGCCCTTGGCCCTTCGCAATATGGGGAATTGACTTGATTGGCGAACTGCCAGTGGGCCGAGGCGGAGCCAAATATGCCATAGTAGCAGTTGACTATTTCACCAAATGGGTGGAAGCGGAGCCTCTAAATAAAATATCTTCGGCGAAAGTTATCAACTTCTTGATCAAAAATGTTTTATGCAGGTACGGGGTTCCACTCAAAATCATATCGGACAATGGACTTCAATTTGACAGCGAGGAATTCGCCGACTGGTGCCAGGAGCACGGAATTCACAAAAGCTTCTCATCTGTGGCTTACCCCCAGGCAAACGGACAAGTCGAAGCTGTCAACAAAATCCTCAAAACCCTAATCAAGAAGAAACTTGAGAAGTCAAAAGGCGCTTGGGTGGATGAACTTCCTACGGCACTTTGGGCCTACCGCACATCTTACAGAACATCAACAGGGCATACTCCTTTCTCTTTGGCATACGGATCGGAGGCCATGCTCCCAGTTGAAACTGTAGTGCCTTCCCACCGTAGGATCCACTGCAACCCAGAAGAGAATGAAGAACTCCTACACATGTCTTTGGATCTAATTGAAGAAAGAAGAAATGATGCAGCACTTAAAGCGGAAGCTCACAAGCAAAAAGTAGCAGCACAATACAACTCTAAAGTCAAGCACCGCAGCTTACAGGAAGGAGATCTTGTCCTCAAGCGGATCTTCCCACGCCCCGGAGCGCTAGATCCAATCTGGGACGGACCCTATGTAATTCATAAAGATCTCCGCAACGGAGCTTATATTTTGTCAACAGTGGACGGAGAGGTGTTCCAGAGGGCATGGAACATCCAACACCTCCGTCGATACTTTTCTTAACTTGTACTACCCATATAAAGTGAATTAACAAAGAGAATCAGTGGACGTAGGCATTTTCGTGCCGAACCACTTTAAAAATCTTGTCTCTTTTTAACTTGTTCCTTTATATCTTAGCTGCTTGTTAAGTGTTACCCTTTTCTATTGAACGAAATCATGCATAACGACATTTCCGTACTGGAACTTCGCGGCGCAACCTCACCTGGACAAGACCCAACAGGTACTATGCGATCCTATGCACTTGCCAATGAGACACTTTTGCTCCAGCATCCCTCTGCTGCGGGTTAACTCATTGCTCGCGACTGCCCTCAAAGCCAACTGTAATGAGCCGATTATAAGCCATCACTAAGGCCGACTATAGCCGATGGCAGCTCATTATGGCTTTCGGCTCGCCGGCAACTGTGAACCTACTTTAAGCCCCAATATAAGGTGTGGCCAGCCAGGGGTAGTTCACGGTTGATGATCGGCACCCACGCTAGCCGGCCACAGTAAATCGAATAATACCCACGATTACGGGCCATAATGGCTCGGGTAGTTACTGTGCACGATCTCGGCTCCGATATGTCTTAAGTGCGGTTGTGGTAAAAAAGATAAACTCCCCGCGGAGGCGTAAGATGGGTGACAAATGTCTCCAAGACCCACAGCTAGGGAAAGTGACTACAAAACCCGTTTGCCACGAACTTAAGCATATCGACGGCCTTCTGTGACTGGAAGTTTTACTTTTCCTATATTTCCATTCCATTTAAATACTTTTCTTGTATCCTTCATAACGATCCCTAAAGTACAGGACACTAAGTAGGAGGCATTCGCTCACGAGAATCTGAGCCCGCGAACTGGGTGACAAGGCACTCAGCCACATCCATGGTCAATTACACAAGATTTCCAAAGCTAACCCCTGCAACCAGAACATGAAGGGCGGTACTCTTTTCCCTCGTACATAATCATATAGCTATGACTTATTCATAACATTGCAAAACATGAGATTATATTTCGAGCAAAAGCTTAACATCGAACACAATTGAATCACAGGCATATGCATAACTACGTTTTTTATACAGCACTTCAAAATAATAACGGCATTTAAAATATAACAGAATCGGCTTATGTTATAAACTCACATAAAGATGTTCAATAACATAATTACAACTTAAAGAGTATATTAATGTTTTGAACTAGCATGTACAGGAATGTCAAGCAGACCAAATAAAATAACCAACTGCGCCCGTGCTCCACCCTCGTCCTACCATCTCTTCGAATCTACTTGACTGCAGGATCGGAGCTCCCAGCATGATGACTAGAGGCCCCACCTGTCCAATTCAGGAATGGAGTCCATTAAACCAACAACTAACGATCAAGTTATGAAAAGCTAAAAAGGGAAAACTCACCAACACCCGCTCCTTGGTCCTCATCCCCCAACTGTACACTGGCTTCCTCCGCAGCAAGTACCGCATCCCCTCCTTCACCGCTACCTTCTCCTCCTTTGAGAACTGGGTGGTAACCACATCCATCCTGAATGCCGCTCCACCTTCCTTATCCGCATTGGCCTTGGCCTCATCTAAAGCCCGGAGATATATCCTGGCCATGACCCGGGGATAGTCATCTATCCAGGATAGATTACCCTGCTTCCAAGTACGGAAGTACATATCCTGCAACATCTCGTCCATCATCCCCTCATTCTCCTCAAACTCCCTCACCCGGGCCTCGGAGGACAGCAACTTAGCGATGACAACATCCCTCTCCGATCGATATCTCAAGCGGTCAGCCTGGAGAGACCTCCTCATTTCCTCCATCTCTTCCTTTAGCCTGGCCTAAGCAAGCTCTGCGGCCTCAAGCCTCCCAGATAACTCCTCTACCTGCTCGAGATCCGCCCTTCGAACCTCATCCACCGTAGCAATGGCTATGTCAATCTGCTCCTTGCAGGCGGTCTCCATCTTTCGTAGTTCTGCCCTACTATCCTCTTCCATAGTCTCCTTCAACCGCCTGGAGGCTGCCTCGTGCTGAGAAATCTGAATGGCTTGATCGGCAAGCTGTTTGGCCTAATCAGCAACCTTTAGCCACAACCGAATATTAGCACTCCCAATCTCCTCTCCAGCCTTGACCAGACGGGCATGATGCCCCATCAACTTCCTGGTCTCCTCCGCGACCCGATCAATATTAGCCTTGGCTTCGTCCCCCATGGTAACTACCCGAGTAGTAAGAAAATCGAGGTCTAAAGACTTAGCCTAATCAAGTACCCGTACCATGGGGTTGCGGGGAAGAAGATGCTCACCCGTGGCCTCATCAAAAGAGATATCCTGAAAACTCGGGTCCAGATCCGGATGGCTGGCAAATGGGTTGCGAACCAAACCAGGATGGTCTGTCGGGGTGACGGTTGGATTTTCGGATGGATGTGGGGAAGCCATTAGCTCAGTATCCTCCTCAGTAATATCATGGATAGGCTGGACTGGAGGCTGAGGGCCAGGTGGAGGTTCAAACGAAGATCGGCCCCTCTTTCTCATTTGCATATCTTCTTCAATAACTCCAAGAAGAGGGCGATATCTGAGCGCATCTCCAGGACGGCTAGCTGACGGATTTGGTTTGGCGGAAACTTTGAGTAACTTATACTGTTCAAGGCGGTGCCGAATATCTGATGTCTTGGCCACCTTACCCATTCCTGGAATATAAAAAACCAAGTGTTACAAGCATGCATGAAACTACGACTCAAGAAACGTGTGAAGTTAAAAGGAGGAGTTAAGAATTCACCTTGAACCGCCGGAGTTGCCTTAGCTGAAATACTCTCAGAAGATAGGCTGGCACCGGACCCGGCCTTATCAGACCTCTTCGATTTCTCCACCAAGGCTGATCCTTCCTCCAACCCCTCAAAAGCCTGGCGGAAGGCATCATCCGTCCACTCTTGAATCTCGCCTACTTGCCCAGGAGGCAAAGCCCCGGCGCCATCACCACCACCGTCACCTTCTCTGTCGTCTCCGCCCTCTGCCTCTCCTCCTACATCGCCTCCTTCGCCTTCACCTCTATTCTCCTCCACGTATTCCTCCCCCGGAGTCATTGGGCACGTGCTAGGGGAAGGGCCGTCGGACTTCCTGAGCTTCTTACCTCCGACAACTGGAGGTTTTGTAAAAGGCCTCCTCTTGCTGCTCTTCGCAGTAGCCCCATCTTTAGCTTTAGCAGCCCTTTCCTCGGCTGTATCTCTCTGCTTAACCACGGATTGACGTGGCAGAATCAGGTTGTGCTCCAGGAGAGTGGCATTCCTGATTAGGTAAGAAGCCGACCTGTCCCTTCCAGAGATAGCCTCTATCTCCGCGGCCATCTGTACCAGGCGATCATTCTCCACGACCGCAAAGCCACTTGTCGCTAGCAAGAAATAAAAGCATATAAGAAGAAGCATTGCAGTCGGGACAAAGAAATTACTAGTGGAAGTCAACTTACAGCCAGAAGTGAAGAGGCGAAAAGAAACGGAGTCATCCTTGACGAAGAACCATTCCTTCTTAAACATGGTAAACTTCGAGTATAAGTTCAAGACCGGCTTGAAGGACACGGACGACTCTAAACTAATGTACGGAGACCCCTTCTTATAGCCACTCAGATTATATAGATATCGAATTTTCTGGTTAGAAGGGGGCGCCCATATCTCCTCTGGAAGATGACAAATAAACACACTAAGATGGCATAGGAGTTGGGCTGAAGCTGAAAAGGAGCCACTTTCAGGTAAGTAATGAAGCTGACTATCCATGCATTGATCGGAGGAATGGCCCTGCACATGCAATGGTATCGGCTATACGCGAAATATCCTTCAAGGGGATTGTACGGCATCACTCCGTCCCCCGGCAACACCATAAGTGATCTATTAATCCCAAAGGAGTGGGATGTAACATCAAGCTGGTCCTCTCTGAGAGAGCTAGGAAAGCAGTCAGGAGGAGAATTCAAGAGCTCCTAAGGACCATATCCGTCCACTAATGACCTCGGGGCAGGTCCCTGTCGAGCTGGTTCTGGCTAGGCAGGGGGCACAATGGGAGACTCTCATCTATCTGTAGATTTTCTCTTTTCTGATCGAGTTTCCACTTTGCGAGACATTTATCTGCAACACAAGGAAGTAAACATATGAACGATGTAGTCAGGAATTTCACTTGTAATTTGAAGCATGGAAAAATTCGAGGTTTGAATGTCATTCGGAATTCGAATTCATTCGGCACCTATACAATATAGCCTCATTCGGTGATCCAGGCGCATATTCATTCGGCAATTCAAGTATGAAAGCGGCACTCGGCACTTGAAGCCCACGAAATTCATTCGGTAAGCCAAATCCTCGAGTCCATTCGGTAGTACAAAACAAAGATCACGATTCGCGCACAAGGGTCTCACTTGATTCGGCAAAAATAGAGATTTGATTCGGCTATTTCACTGGTAGGGACTAACGAAGGACTCACGCCCCTACTTATAGGCGAACGCAAGATGACCGATCCAGGTGGTTCGGCAATTATGACCGGATGTGGGCACCCAAGTTAAAACAAAGCCCGTCATGCGCGTGCACATGCCCTGCTTTGGGGGGCAAGTGTTGTGTACTCTTCCACCACCGAACCAAAGAAGGTGAAGACACCACCGAGCCGCCGAACTAACCCTTCACCAACACCTACCGAACCAGACTCATCTCCACACTACATCACCGGACCAACCTCCATCGCCGAACCAACCTCCACCGGTCCAAACGCCATGCATCCACCACGATTCCATCTTGCCACTGAATCACCCCACACCGAACCAGCCCACGCCGAGCCAAAATTCCAACCACACACCACCGATCCAACCTTACACACCACCGAACCAAACCCAAGGTGGTACCACCGAATGAAAGCCACTCGCCTACCACCGAATCAAACTCCACCCAGCTACGACCGAACCAACCAGATGTGCCAGGCCAGATTACTTCAGCCAAGGCCCACCAGCAACTATATACATCCAAGACCCCTGCCCCCAGCCTCACTCTATAAATAAGGGGGCAGGGGTACAACAATGGCAGACAAGTTTGAGAGCTCAAGCACGAAAGGAACTTTCAAACAAGTTTCATATACTTTTATACAAAGCTTTGTACTTGTAATCTGAAAGAAAAAAGGAGAATAACATATAAAGTGGACGTAGGCACGTTCCGGCCGAACCACTATAAATCTGTGTGTCTTTTACAGTTTAGTCTCTGCTTTTTATATATTTGCATAAATCACCCAAATCACTAGAAACAACATAAAATCAACTAATTCATACGACTTGGAGGCGTTTGTCCATTTTTTGTGCAAACATATGTAATTTGTTACATACATCTACTCGGTAACTAATCTTATTCGAAATAAAAGAAATTTTCTCTCTGTTATGAACATGTTATAATGTGTTATAAATAATTGATTATTCATTATGAGTATATTTAACAGAAAATCCATAAATGGTATGTTTTATCATAGTAATTACAGTGTGTTATAATCATGAGTAATTTATCACACTATAATAAACATATTGTTTTAAATATTTCTAGTCAAGATATAACGAAACTGGATATCGATACATTCATTGAGACAAGAATATGTAACGATTTCCAGACATTGGGTGGTGTATTACTCATGGCTACTGACGGAACCATGGGTTATGTGCGGATAGTTAATGGATAACTATGGAATGGCACACTCGATAGTTTTCTATTGATTAATATAACCAAGGTCAAACAGAGAATATCGATGTGACAATATTGACTTAAGAATACCATGAGCTTCATTATGGAAACATTGCTTTAATTATAGTTAATTCATGGCACAATTTCCATTGAATGACTATAGTTGGGTCGAGTGAAAGCATTGGGAGTGAAACACTATTCAATAGAGAATTCATCACCTCAATTATATGAGGTTAGCATTATGGGATCAACTTAAGTCAATCAAAAGTCAAATTACTGGCAAGAGCTTTTTGATCGATTATTATTATTATTATTATTGAATCAAGGACTTATGTGTTTGGACTATAAAGATGAATGTGGATGGTACTATATTTTGACCATTATCAAATTTCATAAGACCAATGTGATATAGTTTTGATGAAGAGAATAGGTGTAAATAATTGTCGCTATCGAGTTATGCATAAATACGTAAAATTAGATTTAACAAAGCTATATAAGCAATAAATTTGGCTAAAATGTCACATCATCAGCCAAGATAATGTGTGAACATTAATATTCGAATTGTTCAATATTAATCGCTAACCAAATTTGCATCCAAAGAGTCAATACAACCGCAATGTTGAACCTCGGTCTACCACCAGATTTAATTAAATTATAAATGTTATAATTAATGCAATTAATTAATACTTATGAAATACTGATTATAATTTTTATTTGAATGTGTTGATTGATATTAAAAATGGTGCATGTATAAAAGTAATACACACTTGTCGATATACGATACCGATGTAAGTTTAAATTTGATTTAAATGTAGAATAACTAATCTAGCTTGAAGTGATTTAAGGCCCAATATGGATATATATATATATATATATATATACATATAGCCGGCCATGACGGAAAGGAATTGGTTGGGAATTTGATTCAAGAAGATGTGTAAATAGCTAAGGAAAAGAAGATATATTATCATATTTGACCCTCTCTTTTCCTATGTTATTTAAACATCTCTTGCCACTCTTTTCTCATTTTTTCTTTCTAGGATTTTTGCCTCCATTTCTCCTAACTAGACATAGCCAAAAATCCTTTCCGTCCTCAAAATTTAGGCAACTAATACAACACATATTCAATTAAAATCCAAAAGGAAAGGTGTGTAGCTTTCTCAACTGAGTTGCGCCTAATGGAAGTGTTGAACAAGGTTTCAAACAGAGCGATGAAGTTTCAATATTCATGGTATTCTCTTCGGCAGTAGCAAGGTACTACCTTCATTTAAAACTTCTTATAATTGTATAATGAATTGTGATATGCCTATTCCTTTTGTTTAATTGAATTGTTTATTATCTTAGTTCGCTAATTGTATATATGTTATCAACATGTGATGTTAAAATATGGATATGTGTGTGTATGATTAGAATTCTTTTGGATATGTGTGTATGTTTGGATATGTGATGTTGGAAATGAAATCAAAATTGAATTTTTCGTTCAATCTCAAATTTGACAATGTTTAAAAATGAATTTGTTAAAATTAATCTAATCTATACAAGCACTGTGCATGTAATTCTATATGCATATAGATTTATTGATTAAGTAAATTCATTCATATTTATTATTATTTTATACAAAGGTAACTACAATTTCATGTTTTATGTAGAGGTCAAATTTTACTTATATATATTTACATGTAAAAATACAATTAATTGTTTAATATGTACGTTGAATCAAGTTTTTATATATATGTATATATTGTAGATACAAAGTCTATGTGTGTGTATCATTCAAATGTTAAAAATAATGTATGAAATATATACACACACACATACACATACACATAGAAGTTTAATATATTTTGAATGCCTAACAAAGAAAAAGTAAATGAAGGCTAAATGTTTTCCATCTATTCATTTCCTTAATTCTCCAATATATATATATATATATATATATATATATATATATCTTTTACCCTTTCTACTAATCACCATTTAGATGCACTTTTACCAACCCAAATTTGATTCTTTTCATTGACTTAGTCAAATCTTTTGAATCATTTATTTCATTTATTGCATAGGTTAATTTTCATAGACACACGCGTGTGCGCACACGCGTTTTGCATATATGTTTAAAATAAAACTACAAATACATTTTTTTGCATATAGGTTTAAAATGTTTTGAAAATAGTCTAAAGAAAGGTTAAAAAGAATGCCGAAAATTTCCTTTTTTTACCTCTTATTAGTTGTGTCATAAATTCCTTTTACTAATTCATTTAATCTGACTTAAATGTACCATTACCCTTTCACAAGTTGATTCCTTTTGTCGAATATATTTAAGTAAATGATCTAATTGTATAGCCCCGCTTTCCCTTAATAAATTATGTATGTTAATAGAAGGATACAACAGGTTTACTTCTCTAAAAATTTACATGTTTAAGAACACATATATACGATGTTTACATGTCGCACTTACACTTCACACGTATGAATGTATTTGATACGTTCGTTATAAATTAAAATTCAAACTTCCTATTTAACCAAATTAAATAAAATATGATTTTAATTAAATTCATTAGATAAGATCTAAATTATTTTAGGCTTCATAGGCTTAACATGATCTAAATGGAGTTTTTTTTTGAAATTCATCCATTTAACCTACTTCCGACTGGCTCGATTCTTTGACTCGATGCACTATAGTTGGCCCAATCGTGACCGTTATCACCATTGGGTCAAGCGTCAACACGTTGATCGCATATGCATCTCTGTTCCAAAATAAAATATCATCAATTATAGTTCTTAGCTGCTTCACTGGAATCTCATCCTCTATGGAAAAACACATTTTCTTAGGCGCATGCCTCAATGAGCTGCCACAGCGCTCCATTTCATTTCGTCTTTTCTCCACTAGATATAGACCCTAAGAAATAGAATTAACTAGAATTCCTCTTATTTTTTGACTTTGTCCCTCTCCACTGGACCTAGCCCGATTCCCTTGGGACTTATTATTATATTGCCCAACGGCCTACGGGTTCTTACGTACTGATGTTGTTTCTTCTTACGAATTAGATTTTCAATGACATTTCTTAGATGCCCATACTCATTCTTGTTTGGTTTATGGGTCTCATGGAAGCGACAATATTTCTCCGAAAGTCTTTCTCCCTTAGTTGCTTCCTTCGGAGGTGGTTTCTTATAGCGCTCAGTACCTTGCGTGGCAAGGAAAATATTTTCAACTGTATCATTCAAGAGAGTATAATCGTGACGTTACTTTGTATCATATTACTCGGTCCCTCTTGACCATTAACAGCCAAACCCACAGCCAAATCTGCCTCTTCCAAGCATAGAAATTTGGATGCCTTTTGATAAAAATCTTCCATGGTAAATGATTGCTTTCTTTTGAGCCACTACCAAAACCTATCCTTAGGTGAACCCCATTTATTAATGTCATCAATACAATCTCCTCTTCGGGGTTGCTTACTTCAGTAAATGTAGCATTAAACCTCTTTTTCAAAGTTCTTCGGAATATCTCCAGCACTTTGATAAACGTTTGACAATAACATAATGTCCTTTGGTTTCACCATATGGATCTGGAATTGCTTCATAAACTTCTTAACCGACTAGTCAAATGACAATATGGACCTCGACACGAGCCGAGTGAACCACTTCGTCGTAACTCCATCCAGGAATATCAAAAAACATCTACATATAACATTGTTCTTTGCATGACCGCTATCCATATGTCACCCATACTTCAATAGATGTTGACTTGGGTTAATCGTCCCATCAGAAGATTACATAGTTGGCATTACAAACTTCTTCGGATACTTTACTTCCATGATGTTTTGGGTGAATGCATTTCGACTTAGCAATGAACCCCACTTATCGTTATGTTTATGTTTACTTTCATTCAACAATCACTTCACCATATTGACGATATACTCTTCACCGCTTTGGGTAGCCAGACAATGATCATCGGGAACAACCCAAAATGTTTGGCTCTACATACGCTCTTTATTAATTGCATGACATCAAAGCTCCTCTATCTCTCAGGAACCACCAATCTATGCACCGATAGCTTTCCCTTCACCGGCATCAACATCTTCTAGCAGCTCACCTTTGGAATCACTCAAATCCACTGTATCGAACCAATCGGCATTGAGTTGTTAGGATCGATTGGTAACGATCTTTATGGTTCATAGTGTTCCAATTCTAGTGATGGCAGCTTCCCTCCTTGATGCCTCCGTATCCTACATTTTTATCTTTTGTTTACCATCTCTTTGATTTCGATCCGATGAATATGAACTTTCTTCCTCGAAGTCTAAAGATGACGAATCCTTGTGGATCTTCCTACGCCTTTGAGTAAGTTGGGACATCATAGCAAAACCTTCTCCATCTTCACTAAGATTGCATCTCTTGTTCATTTTAGTCATCATAAGATCTGACTCCGCCCTTATTACCATCTCTAGTGCGCTTGAAGTTTCTACAAAAATTAGTTGATTTGTTTCCTCTCAATGGTGAGAATCTTTATTTCTCCTTCAATAATGGCTCTATATGTAGTAGGCTTTTCTTTCTCTTTTCTAGCAGCCATCTCTTCTTAGATCCAATAGTATATTCCTTCCAAATCCAAGTAATTGTAGATCTTCAACACAAGAGTTCTAGATCTAGCTTTTAGATCACTTCCAATCCAAAATGAAAGCAAAGATCTAATCATGGGATTAATCTATCTAGGTGAAAGCACCAAAATAATTGTTGCAAAAATAGGATTTTTGGAGCAAACACCCAATCGAAAGACAAATGAAATCTATACTATTACATTATTGCTGAGTTGCATTTCAAGGGCACAGAAGCCTCCTTAGATTTTTGTCAGCTAAACAGCCGCCTTTTATATCTTTTTTCTTTTTCTATGACATTTCCGCTTCCTCCTCTATCTATCAGCTACAAATACAACGGCTAGGGTTTTATCATGCCTGCTCGCTGAATCTTCGTTCTTCCATCACCTAATTTTTTTCCAACTACTAAGTATTGAAAAGTTGTGGTTTAAAGGCAAATCATACGCACGGTTTCTCTTCGACAAGCTTTATGATATAAATGGATCCACTATCAATAAATCAATCAAAGTGTTCTCAGATGTTGTATTCGATTCCATTGACCTATCATTCTTCTCCTCCTCTTTTGAGCAAAGACAATAGGTATAATATCTTTTTTATTTTCCATATTTTGATGAGAAAGAATCTACTTTCAACTGCATGGAGCTCGAATTCTTTTGCATTCTTTTAGATGTTAGTTATTTTCATTAAGCGGATCCGAGTTAACGAGAGAATAGTTCTATTAGGTTTGGTTATGAGGTTATAGCAAACATTTGAAAGTGAGCACTGACTCATTTTATCATAATTTAGGGAAAGGTATTCTAAAGCCTTTGGATCTGAAAGAATTTATATTTAGCACTACTGAAAGTCAGTAATCTCTTGCAATTAATACATTTGAGATCTGGACTACATCGTTATTCATTATACCAGTTGCTTTCTAGAAGTTATCTACCCGAAATGGCAAATTTGTGTGGAATTGACATAATTATCTATTTAAGTCACTAAAGGCATTTGACCAGTTTCTATTCTCTTTTGTCAAATAATATGAATCTATATATCGATTTTTGATTGATTAAATACCTCTTTTTGCAATTATCTACTCCTTTATTTAATTGTAGGCTATTCTCAATCAATTGTTACAGTAATACATAATAGACTTTTTCAGAAACAAAGGTAAGTTCGTTTTCACCACCAATGATGATAAGCATTCAACTCAACATGTGTTGCTTTGTAAAAGGAATAATGAGTAACGTACTAGTGCCAACATGTAACTGAGTCTACCAAATTGAAGCATATGCATTCCTTCCTGTACTACATGAAGAAATGTAGTTGCATGCACACTCACCAAATACAAAATAAAAAAAGATTCCCCTTGATTGAATAAATTACTGCTAAAACTTATTACTTGCTTCACATGATTGCATCCTTTAATGACTTACACTAAAATGGCAGAACCAGATCGTAGGAGATGTCTTGTATAAGAATTTTGTTTATGATGGAACAGGGTAGGAAATTTTGATTAAAAGAAATATATAATGGTATAAATATGTACCAATTGTTTTTCTTATGCAATGTTAAAATGGAATTAATTTTTTTGCCACAGTTGGCAGTATTTTTGTACATGGGAAGAAAAGGTTGGAATTGCCCATTAATGCAATTTTTTTTCTTTTCTCTACACTGATAGGTCTTATATAAATAAAATTTTGAATGGATATAATCTAAGAAGTTGTCTATAATGCACACTACATATACTTTATAACTTAAAGAATCTATATTATACCACGCTTTCCAAAGGACTAAATCGCGCTGAATTCATTAACATAAATAGTCTGAAGAACTAAAAACATAAACTTCCCTGCAATGTGAGCGGTCTCTTTTTTTTTGAAACTGGGTACTTATATTTACAAAGTAGGCAGCACACAAGTCTGCAAGAATCATCATAACGCAAAGTTTAATATGCCAGAGGCAGGGATCGAACTGCCAACCTTGTCGTCGACAGCCTGGCGTTTTGACCACTACGCCAAGGCCTCAGACCTATTAAGTTTAATGCAATATTGCATGCTACATTAATAAGCTAATCTTTGACTGTTGCACTGTCCAATAATCAATTTTTTTTTACTTGAAGAATACTTTCCACTAATACTTATTGGTACTATGTTTCTTGATAAACTATTCTCCTCACAGAATCTAAAACGGAGCTTTAAAATAATTTCTAATTTTATTTTTCTTAAATACATGGATGATTGAGTGGTTTTTTTATTGCATTTTGTTCCATATTTCCTAGTATGCAAAAGTTCATAATTTTTCATGTAGCTATTTTTTGACTAATTTTTATTAAAAAGGGAATATTTGTCCCCTGAATGAAAATTAAAAGGCAATTGATACTTGGCTGATAGCTTATGCTAGATAGTTGAATATAGGCATGTCATGATTCATAGACCTAACTACTAAGATGCATTAGAAATTATCAGTTCATTCTATGTTTTGATGAATACTTGCTTTTGTTTAATTTACTATGTTGATTATGCCTCATTTCATTATGAATTTGTACTTTTCTCCATTTCTCATTTTGTCCATCTTTTTTTCAAGTACCACATATATGCCATATTCACTTTACTTCATTTTGTTTTTCTATTTATGTTATTAGGGAAATAAAGAGCATTATGTACCACATAAGAGATGTAACTGGAGTGCAAAATGAAACTAATTAAGGTTAGATTTTTCTCGAGATGTGCTAAATTGATACAGCATAATTTCTTGTGTATATTTTTTTTTTAAATTAAACGGTTAAATTGGAAAACAGCAAGTCAACCAGGCTTATCGAACCATAAGGACTAATTTAATCTAAGTGTACCCACTTTTGACATTTTTCTCTCCTATAGAATTTTGACATGAACGGTCCTTTTGGCAGCACAACTTTCAAATACTCCATGTGCCATGCTTGTTTGATCCCTATCATTGCATGCTTTGTTGAAATTTTTTTCATAAATTATATCCACTGAAATATGCATTGTAATGTTTTCACAAATTTTTGTAAAGGTTAAGTATAACTTTAATCCAATATGTAAGATTTTCCTCTATAAGCGGTTCTAAAAGAGGTGTGTTTGATTCATCAATTTGCTCGACAATTTGTATAGAAGTAATATCCCTTTTACCTCCGTGGTAGATAATGAACACAAAATATAGTCCAGTCCCAAAATGATATTGCATAGCTAGACCCTATGTTAAATGAATGACCATTTTGATTATAACAGATGATTTTATTTTTAACAGATTATGATAGATGCAATACCGTAGTTCCAAGAATCAAATTAGCGCTTCTCTTTCATTACCCGTAGATTTGAAAACAAGATAAAAATCGAATATTTACACAAACATAGAATACAGTTCCTATCTTTTTAATGGAATAATGTAAAACATTTTTAAAGGAGCTATAAATTTTTCTATCTTTTGGTTCTTTGCTTTTCGTATTTTCTGTTTCATTGTCGTTTTTCGATGTTTTCTCATCTTATTTCTTTCATCCTCTTACTCGCATAGGAATGTTGTTTGTCACAAAATTTGATTATATTTTAATGCCTTTAAAGTTATTTGATGTCTTACTTCTTTAGATTTTATTCTTATGGATTTTGAGGTGGTTCTGAAGCGATGATCGGTAAATATGCAGTGCATTTTTGAGGTGGCTCTGAATCTAAGATATTTGGATGTATTTATCACGACACTGTAACGGTACGTCACTTTTTCGATGTAAACACTTTATTTTCTCTGCCCACATAGTCAGGATTATACTCTCTCATGAAATTTTAATGTCATTTCTGATAATGAAAATTCTGTTGAATTTCTGTTGATTTGAAAGTTAATGTTATCATGTACATGTAAGATGTTAGGGTTCATTCGAAGTTGGTTGAATTAACGAAGTTTTATGGATTTGATAATTCATAGTTTGAGAATTGAAACAAAGTAGAGAAAGCTTTCCAATTTCAGATGTGCTATCCCTACAACTTCTTCCTAAAACAGTATAGAAAGTTAAAATTAAAATATGGTTTTTTGAGGGATTATAAATTTTTGTTATAACTCTAAACCTTATTGCAATTGATTTCTTATATTACCATACCGAAAAAATATCCATTTTTCTTCATATTCAGACATCATGTTGAATTGTTGAATTAATCTTTACATATAGCATAATTTGAGCAATATTTTATTGTATAACATAGAATATTGTATTACTGACAAATTCTTATGAATTTAGAGGAATCAAGAAATAATAATTAACCAACTCAAGTTTACTGTCCTCCTTTGCTTATGGACTTTGCTTACCACTCTTTCATTTTTCATATACTTACGTACATTATAGGTTAGTCTATGCGGAGTTAGTAATTAATGTGAAAAGATGATTAGGGATGCAACTCAAATTTGTGTAATATATATCAAATCTTTACTTTTTTCGGTTGTCGATGGACTTGGTACATTTACTAACAGGCCCGGTCCAAGGGGTAGGCAAGCTAGGCCTGGGCCTAGGGCAACATGTAGGTTGGGGGTAACATTTTGACTATTTTATCTAAATTATCAAGCTTGGGTTGAGTTATTATTAGATATGTAGGTGGCAAAGTGGTATTTTTTGTATGTTATGGAGTTATTCACACAGGTTCAATCCCGCCTTATGGTGTATTTTTACTAGTTTTACCTCTTTCATTCCTTCGTTTTTTAGTCGGACTTGGGCAACAATATTGAACGGGCCGACCCTATTTGCTGAAATAATTTTTTGATTTGAAAATGAATAATTGTTTGTGCTTAAGAGAGAAGAAGGCTTATTACTTACCCAGTAGTAAATAGTGGTTATACTTACATTACTTCAACCATCCTTTTTTGAAGTATACGTACAATGGTTTGCATGATCTGGTACTAACTTCATAATATTCTTCTACGTTTCATTTATTATTCTATTCATCATTCATTTAGACAACAAATGCATTCTTAAAAATTATTCCAATATTTCATTTTCGATTTAGTACTTCCCATAAAAGTAATTTAGTGATCATTTAAGACATGATATGACAATTATTGTAAACTATAGCTACATATCTTATTCAACAAACCTCTGAATGTTTTGTTCGTTAATATTAAAGATTCCAAAATGCTTGATAACTCCTTATTCTTTTGCATAAAATAAAACTGACAATTCATATTGTTATACCTGCTTATTAATTAAATTTAATTGACGTTTTTAAATCAACATTTGATTTCTCAAACAAAATAAAAAAAGTAGCAATTAAAGACGCTTTTCTTTCTTACCTTACTTCATTATAAAATTTGTCCCTTCTTACCATATAAAAATTGCAAGAACGGTAATAACTACAACTTCCATTATTTGTGTAACAAATCCTTTTTTCAAAAATAAATGCACTTGTTATCAAATTGTAATATTTTACATGCTAATTATTTTACAATGATATCATATGACTAATTACTCGCTACGTTGACAAAGTGTGTGTACTTTTCTTGAACTCATGTTTTGTAAATCCTCTTATATTTACATGGCATATCCTACGTTGCTTAGCTAATCATTAACTATATCAAGCATTATGAAAATCTTTTTTGAATTTGCATGACAAATTTATAATAATTTTACTTTAGTTGTTTTTCATTATTAGTAATGTAATGCTTGCAAATTGGGAATAAGTTTAGTTTGATTATTGTTTGCTATAAAAGGCCATTATGTTTAAAAAAAGTGATATGTTTTATGCATATTGAAATTATGAGCATGTTTATTGTTAAAGATTTCTCAACAAGGTTTAAAAAGGCCAAAATATGTATAATCCAAAGGTGCATACTTCGCTTTCATATAAATTAATTTCTATAGTTTATATATATCCACCATTATTATCAATAATATATCACCAAATGTTATCATAAATCCCCACATTTATGGTTTTAACATCACTGCAGATATGGTTTAACATCACCAAGTCGAAAAATGTTTAAACATTCACTAATTATGTTCCTTACAAAATCCTTATCTACTACAACTTCGGTACTTGCTGATTGTTAAACATTCAATTTTGCATACTCATTGCACAAATATTTGAAGATTAAATTTGTTCCACAATAAAATTTATGTCTCTTATAAACATTTATTTTCTCCTACACTCCCTACAAATTTTATGCCTTGTTATTCTACTGTTTTACACAAAAACCTCTATAATTATGCCAGTAGGTGACAAAACGATAACTCCTATAAAATAAAAAAATTAGTTTTGGTAAATTAATACCCTGTAGCTCAATCACTACATCCCCACGATCATACAGTGTTATACCAGTCATTTGCGCCACCATGCCCTACTATACGCAGTGCAACTTACATTTGCGATTTACATAGCATTTTCACCCACCGTTTAATCATCTCCTCACAAATTTTGTCTTTGATTTACTTATCTCTAATTCATTCATTAACATATCAACATTTCTACAATCCATGCTGATTAAGGTAACAATTACACTATAAATGCAAAGAATTGGGTTTACGACGTTTTTGTAACCAACAGACTGCTCCAGCAACCAACTTCTACTATTCGACATAACGAAGGCACCATGCACTTCAAGCCAATAATTAAGGTACTCCTCGCATTGGTACGCTTACCAAACCATAACACCTTTTTTCCTCTCTTATAAATATGTTCATTTATCTTTTTTTGCAAAATTAATTCCCCTAAGGGTAAGGTTGACATCCATGGACAGGTATCACAAAACACCGACTTTATAATTGAAATTCCTCTAGCCATCAATATTTCATTTAATGCCGCATGCTTATTGCAATCATGTCATACATAGGTTGACGATCACATGATACTACTACAACCCATTTTGCGCTCTAAAGGAATCCAAATGGACATGGCCTCACTGATGGTTCAACAGTCAAACCTACATATACCATCAACACAACAACAATTTTTTTCCCATTTCGTTCTTATACTTAATTTAACATCTACTAAACTTCAGACACCGCAAGAACTAGCTACTGCACTTGACCGACGCAGGATTGATAAAAGATTTCTTCAGAAACTAAAGAAAAAATCTTGTTGTCAAAAGGTACAATGCAACTAACACCCCACCTCTATGTACGCTAACAGTGCACTCACTACAGCACACACTACCCGCACAACATTATCTGATAGGTTCGTCAATACATGTGCTCCCAAAGAGAGTTGGAACAAAAAATAAATAAACTTGAAAAATATATTTCATTTCACACTGCCCCAACACCCAACTGCGCCAACATGGTAATTCAAGTAAGAAAGTAACAACTGTATGCCATGGTATTTGAATTAAATACCATTTCTTTATCTCTAAATAGGTAACTATACGGATAAACAATTCAACTGGTGTGTGTACATTACTAGCAAAGACTTGCTAACAATCTTGCACGTCCATACCTTCAACAACGTATCTTACACCGCCAACCAAATTACACATGCACCCTATTTCAAACATAGGTACATTTGGAATTACCAATATGATTAACTAACATAATATTGCTATCCTGTTACAAGTATTGGCTATATTTTTTTCTCCTCTTTAATTAGAATAGGATTAATTTACTAGAAAATATATAAAAAATATTCACTATACTGTCACAACCCATCGCTTTATTTTACTTCATATCCTAAAAAATCAGTACACTCTCGACTACTAGCTAAACATTAAGTGCATGGAAAAATCTGAAATCATGAATACTCACACACATTCACACACACAGCATATGAGTAGGATGCTAAATCAAAATATTACATATCCTACAGGTATATGCTAGATAGAAAATAAAATGAAACAAGAAGCCTTCCATTTTATACTGTTGTTATTTTTTGGCGGTTATTTTTAAAAATGGTTATTTATACATTACTATAATTCTTCACTGAATAATTGCAAATATTTATATGATTTTTGAATATAATTGCATAAAGTCTACAATTATTCGCTAAATAATTGCATTAAGGTATATAATTATTCAGTCACTTAATTTAGAGAACCAATTTACAATCTTTTTTTGGGATAACTTTTTGTGTATTAAGTTTGATTTTAAGGACCTGAGCCTAATATTCATTTTTTAAATGATGTATATGTTATTAATAGTTTTATTTATTGCCTTAATTTTTAGCGCTCACTTTGAGAAACCATTAGTCTTCAAAGTTGTTGCAGCATGTATTATGTTACCACCTATAAAATTATATTGTCAGCCAATTGTACTTAGTTCAATTTTTGACATTTAACCTTTTTTGGTTAATATCAAGATTACTGACTTAACAGTTTACAGAAATTTAAAGGTTACAGATATGTGGTTCACTTGTGCCATAATACAATCATATTTTGGTTGTATCATTATATATACTTTGTGCTTACTTTTAAATGCAGTTTAAAATGATCAATGGATACAAAGTAATTATCAACGTTTCTTATGTATATTTACTCCTAGTTTCTTTAAATCTATATATAATACTCATTTGTTTCATACTATACGAATTTATGTACGTTATTGATCATACAAAATATATAGTAACATGATCACTAAGATGAGATAACGCTATACATTATTGTATAGCCGAAGAAACCAACTGCTTCATTACTTTGCCTGCTATTAGTTAAATTTGTATCTACATCTATAAGAACAAACTGAACTACAAATATCCACCCACTGTCTTTATATATGAAAATGTTAGTATAAATTTACATTAGTAATGTGTGTAGGGTGATTTTAGTTTACTACAATGTAATACATAAACTAATATAATCTTTAGTACCGTGCATGAGATAATTTTAGTATACTACAATGTAATACACAAACAATATAATCATTAACCACATGATCTATATTTGAAGTATTTAACACATGATTTCAGTTTCTTTTTTATATTTACAACCAATAGTACTTTTGACTGCACCTTTTAATCTATTTTCCTAACTTTATTTTAGCAACTTCATATTATAATCGATATTGCTATATATTAATTTACAGAACACTTTCTTCCTCGGTCTGCATTATGTAGGATCGATTTCACCCTGGAGGGGGGTGAATAGGGTGATACTATTAATTATAAATATTTATTGTGGAAGTTTGTAAAATATTTTCAACACAGATATATCAGAATAATAGCAGCACCGTTAATAGCAGAATAATAAAAGCAGAAATAGAACAACATAGAATTTACCCAGCTTCGGCAAAACCCTGCCTACGTGCTGCCCCCAAGGTTACTACTAGAAATTAAGCAGTCGGACGCTTACACACGTAAACTTGCGACACCCGCTATCTACTAGCCTTAACTCTACGCTCAAAACCCTGCCACAAATCAGCCGCTGAGTTGCGAATTCTCGAACTACACCACCGTAGCTCGTCCGCTAGTCACACAACTAGAAACTACAATTGTTTAAAAGAAAAATACAAATTTAAAAACAATTATAAAACAAAACCCTAATTTTAAATATTAAAGCCCAAATATTATAGAGCCGGCCCAAAACACTAAAATTATCTCCTTTTCTCTTTTATTTGTTCGGTCCGTTCTTTCTTCGTTTGTGAAAATGGCTTCTTGCTTTTCTTTCTTCTGTGCGAAAACTAGGGCTTTGCTGAATTGAAGAAGCCGACTTTTATTGATCGATTACAATGGCTTTTCTTCTGATTTGCTTTGGCAATCGATCGTCTCCTCGAGTTGCACTCGGCTGCTTCAATTCCGTCCAGGTGAATGATGCTTTGAATTTGGTATGTTTGTCCCCTTTTCGATTTATATTATGCTCGACTTTGATTCGAGTTCCTAGTTGATTTATGTGCTGTGATATTGCTGGAACTCGAATTCCAATTTAGCCGATGATGATTGGGTTTATATAGGGTTCGAAACCCTTGATTTTCGTTCGTATATATTTGTTTGAGTTCGTCAATTTCTTTGTTCCGGCTGTTCGATTTTGTTTGATGCTGATGATGATTTCTGACTTGTTCATATCAAATAATATCGTTTACTTTATTAACACGGTTTTGATCGATTTCGTGGCCACCACGACATAACTTGATTTGACGATGTATTCTCTAATTTTTTGAATACCACAACTTTGGGTTTCTGCATTTGAACTTGACATTTTTGACTCGGCCATGACTTTGTTTTTTGTTTGAACTTCTATATTACTGTATATGTGCTGTGATTGAACTGCAGATTGATTTCTAATAATTTGAAAAACTCTTGTGACATTGTTTTGGTTCGAACTGCTACTGTTAGTCCATTTGTTGTTGTTGTTGGTCTGCACTATGATTCTCGAATCACTTATAGTTGGTCTACACTGTGTCTATTGTAGGTTGCACTGTGCAGTCAGGTCTGCATTTGCTAGTGTACTTCACTTGAATTTGATAATGAACGTGGTTGTTTCATGTGATGTTCATTCTTGTAGCATTTTCAACTTGATACATTGATCATTGTATTTCATGTTGTCCGGTCTTGCTTGCATTGTTGGTTCATCACTTCGTTTCACTAATTATTCCAGTGTGCCTTTGTACATGACTCGTGTGCTTGCCTCCGATCTGTTGGCACTGATTCGTGTATATGTGCAGTTTCACTTTGTTGATGATTTGATGTTGAAGTCACAATGATGCATTATGGTAAGTTCGATGTGCATGCTTTGTACTTGTAGTCTTTTGTTCAGGTTGCATTTACTGTTTAACTACATCATGCTTGTGTAGCCTTTGCCTGTGCATGTTTGTTATGTCGCCTGGTCTGGTATACATGTGCACTGCTTCCATGTTGCCTCAGGATATATGTATACATGTTGTTTCATTTGTCCGTGAAGTTCATGCGTACTTGCTTTGCATACAGTCTTCAATGTGCAGCCTAGTCGACATTTACATATGCATATTTTCTTTGTTCATTTCCTTGAGTTTGGTTTGGTGCTTTGTTCATTTGAGTCGTGTTGTTGTCTTCACTATCGACTGTTGCATTGCTCCATGTATTCGTCTAATCTGGATTACTGTAGTTCACTGTATTGTGGTTCGATGCGGTTGTATATGTCTTGGTCATTTGATTCGTATATTCATTTGTGTCATGAGCCTTTGTTCTGACCAGTTCATTTTTTCTCACTGATTTTTTGTCGAGGCTTGTATTTTTGGACTGCACCTGTGTTGAATCCAGCTTGCAGCTCGGGTTTGACCTTGTGCTGGTGTCAGGACTTTATTTGTGTTTCACTTGAGTTGAACCCGGCTTTTTATTTGGGTTTGACCTTGTGCTCGCCTGTCCCTGTAATTTTATCAAGTGTGTATATCAGTGTGCACGGCCTTGTGGCATGTACAGTGATACACTGTGCATGTCACAAGCTGTTCGTGTACGATGAATTCAAATTTAAATGATGACGAAAAACCCAAATTACTGAGGCAAATATTATTTCCAAAATTACATTTTCTTTTACACTGCAAAAATATTTTCTTTTCAATTTTACTGCGTCGGTATTTATTTTTGCAGATTCCTCAGATGCTGGATTTAAGTTGAAGATTAAATACGAGTGAATGAGGGATATGTAGTGAGGACAGTTGTATAGATTGAAATGTATTGTAATTGAAATTGTATATATATAGTGAGAGCTTGAATTTGTACTATTCAAAATTGTAATAAATATTTGTTTGAATAAAATATCTATTTGAATTTAAATTCTATTTTATTTATTTTATTCAGCAAATACTTATTTATTTATGTGAAAATAAAATAGTACATTAACAAATACATTTAGATGAATACATATATATATATATATATGTTTATTATCATCAAACAAAAAACATATGCTTGCATATTCAACAATCTTCCCCTTTTGATGATAACAAACATATATTTAAGATTTTGAATTTGTTAAATGTAGTTGGTCATTCAATTTGCTCCCCCTATTTTAATGCTCCCTCTTTACACAAAGCTCTCCCTTCATATATGCATGTATATAAAAATATGCAAATAAGCCTAAATGCAAATTGGAAAATATTTGACATTTATTTGTCAAAATCTTAACTTTTCTCTCCCCTTTTGTTATCAGCAAAAGAGTAACAATGTTAGTGAAATAGAGATAAAGTGATAGACATTAATACAACATTAAAACTCAATCAAATATAAATATTAATTTTCAATAAAAAAATCAAACAAAAATCATAAATACTCTGTTAGGCGCATATTCCACATTTAGAATGATGGGAATGATGTCATCATATAAAACCATAAAGTTGTGTCTATTTGTGGGACATTTATATCAGGATTTGAATATCTACCAACCATGCATAACCGTTAGGACTTTTAAATGAGATTAGTAGTATTCCAATTTTATTTTAAAAAATGAATTAAAGTATCTTCTAACCACGCATAACCGTGAGGACTTTTAAATGGGATTAGAATCAACTTGTTTATTTAATAAATCAATTTTGATATGCGTTCCATACATGCATAACCATGCGAACTTTTAAATGAGCATGGAAGCACATAATCAAAAATTCCAAGTAATTCACCCATGCATAACCGTGAGGACTCTTAAATGAGAGTGAATACTTAGGTTTTTTTTAATTAATTTTAAAAAAAATATAAAATGAAAAACGAATGATTCCTATTTAAATCACCACATATTGACATACTATGATGGATTTTGATGAGTGATGGTTAATAGAAATATGATAGAAATAGAAATGGTCATGGAATTTTTCCCTACAAAAATTCTTATAACTCTTGTTTAAATTTCTAAAGAAATTTAGTAATTATACTATCTCGAGTTATAATATATGATAAATATCAACACTCATCACTTTTTCAATCACTATTTATCTTTTTGATAATTAGTAGGGAGTCAGATTAGTCGATGTAGTCATTTAAAATCAAATTCAAAAATAATTATAAAATCATTTTTTCTAAAAATGACTAATCTGAAAACAAAGTCAAAAATGATTTTCTAGAAGGGATTTTATAAGAAAATAATGTCTGCTGTTGAAAATTATTTGAAGTGAAAAATATGCAGATATTTTCTTTGAAAAACGATGCAGTTACTAAATGTTTCAACATAAATCACGTTCCACCAGAAATTTTTCTATCAACTAGATTACCAATGAAATTTGCATCTGAATTTTTCTTTCACTCGAGATTATCATTAATTGAATGTTATAGACCAGATCGTGAAGTGTGCAACAAATTCCTTAGAATCATTTTTAACAACTTTTAAATGAAGTTCTTTTGAATTTGAATTGAAGCTGTGTAAACAATCAAAAACCGTGAATATAGAGTCAGCCGTAAAATAGCCAAATGTATTATCATCAGCCAATAAAACACTATTATTAATCCGAACTAATATATATGAAGTAGTTCAAAGACTCTAGATTTTTATAGTGTTCCTGGCATAAGAATATAATTGGCCAACAATTTTGAATAAGTCAGAATCAAAATCATCATTTATTTCATCATCACATTACTGGCCGATTTAATTCAGATTACGGTGTAGATTATCACATTTAATATATAGTTCAAATAAATATATCATTACCTGTTTTACCTTTAATGTATTTTTCGTTATTGTCCATTGTGATTATGTCACCTTTATACTAGGCTAAGGAACTTTACTTTGTTGCTCGTTGTGTCCCTGGAATAGCCAGAATCCAAGTAACACTATTGTAGTACCTTAGCTTGCCACCACACCTACACGTTAAAAGGTTTTTGTGACCTATTTTTTTTATAGGTCTATGGTAGTTAGTGGCAAGATATTTTGAAAAATAATTTTGTGGAGACCCATAACTATTTATATATGTTCCTTTTGGCACCCAAATTTGTTTAACTTTGAGAGATTTTATATTTGTGCCTTTTGGAACCCAAATTGGAATGGTTTTCACGTGTTTGGGTCTATACCAACAAATATTTTGATTATATCCAATTTTTCTACAAATTGTGCATATGGAATTGACTTATTTAATTTCGTTTCTAACATTTGAAGATTGATTATATCCAAGTCCTTGTCTAACTGTATTAACAGTTTATTTCTTTAATAGCATATTCAACGATCTTTTACTTTTCGAAAAATTTTCTAAAGTCGTTGACAGTTGTTGGACTTGTGTTTTGAGAGATTCGTTTTCGTTTAATAATTGGGTGCACTTTTAATGGAATTTTCTCTCCTCGTTTTTTCGCTTTCTTTTAAAATCAGAATTTCATTTTCAAGTGATTTTATTTTAATTTCTGATTTTTTAATCTCCTCTTCGAATGATAGACACTTATCACACTTAGGGATCCTACTTTGATAGTTTTTAACTAATTGATCAAGTTGTTTATTTAAATCTATCAAAGTGTCTTTTTGTGATTCAAGTTTGGCGTACTTCTCCCTAAGTCATTCAAAACAGCCATTTACTTCGTGGAAATATATAAGTAATTCTGAGTGAGTGAGTTTTGATACCTCGCTTGGCTCGTCATCGTCGCTATCAGTTATATCTCCTCGTAGGCACAGATTTACTCTTTCACTCTTACTGTTAGTGCTTTTATTATCATCATCACTTTTATTCCACGTGGCTGCAAAACTTTCCCTTTTTGACTTCTTTTCTTAGCCATGTTGAAGTCGAGGACAATTGGGCTTGATGTGTCCGGGTTTGTTGCAATCGTGACAGATGATCTCCCGTTCTTCTGGGTTGTCTAGTGTTTTGAATATTCTGCTTTTCAATTTTTGATTTAAAGCTAGATTTCTGTATTTGCGGTTCCACTTTTTGAATCTCTTCTTTAGTAATGCCAGCTCAGCTGCTCCATCTTCATCATCCTCAACACAACTGCCTTTTACCAATCCCGTTAAGCACATTTCTTTAACTGGGTCGGTTGTAGAGGATTTCTCATTGCTGTTAACTTTTGCACTACATATTGCATCAAAAGTTTTCCATATTTCCTGTGCATTTTCACAATGAGAGATAAAGTTAAAATTATCTTGATTAATATGAGAATATAATATATGCATAGCGAGAGCATTAATCAAGATAATTTCCTCGTCTGTTATATTACACTCATTTTCAATAATATCCCAACATTAAAATTAATAGATTTTAAATAAAATTCCATCTTTAATTTCCAATTCAAAAAATCTGTTCCATCAAAAACAGGAGGGATAATACTAGACCGACCCTCAGCAAAAGTAGCCATTTTAAGAAATTCAAATTTGTAAAAAAAATTAGTCTTTGAAAAATCAAACTTTTTAAAACAAAAATGGCTTTTGTACCTAGCTCTGATACCACTTGTAGGATCGATTTCACCCTAGAGGGGGGGTGAATAGGGTGATACTATTAATTATAAAAATTTATTGTGAAAGTTTGTAAAATATTTTCAACACAGATATATCATAATAATAGCAGAATAATAAATGCAGAAATAGAACGACATAGAATTTACCCAGCTTCGGCAAAACCGTGCGCACGTGCTGCCCCCAAGGTTTCTACTCGAAATTAAGCAGTTAGACGCATACACACGTAAACTCGCAGCACCCGCTATCGACTAGCCTTAACTCTACAATCAAAACCCTACCACAACTCAGCCGCTGAGTTGCGAATTCTCGAACTACATCAACGTAGCTCGTCCCCTAGTCACACGGCTAGAAATTACAATTGTTTAAAAGAAAAATACAAATTTAAAAACAATTATAAAACAAAACCCTAATTTTAAGTATTAAACCCAAATATTACAGAGCCGGCCCAAAACACTAAAATTAATCTCCTTTTCTCTTTTATTTGTTCGGCCCGTTCTTTCTTTGTTTTGAAAATGGCTTCTTGCTTTTCTTTCTTCTTTGCGAAAACTAGGGGTTTGCTGAATTGAAGAAGCCGACTTTTATTGATTGATTACAATGGATGTTCTTCCGATTTGATTCGGCAATCGACCGTCTCCTCGAGTTGCACTCGGCTGCATCAATTCCGTCGAGGTGAATGATGCTTTGAATTTGGTATGTTTGCCCCCTTTTCGATTTATATTACCCTTGACTTTGATTCGAGTTGCTAATTGACTTATGCGCTGTGATATTGCTGGAACTCGAATTCCAATTTAGTCGATGATGATTGGGTTTATATAGGGTTCGAAACCCTTGATTTTTGTTCGTATATATTTGTCTGAGTTCGTCAATTTCCTTGTTCCGGCCGTTCGATTTTGTTTTGATGTTGATGATGATTTCTGACTTGTTCATATCGATTAATTTTGTTTACTTGATTAACATAGTTTTGATCGATTTCGTGGCCACCATGACTTGACTTGATTTGATGATGTACTCTCTGATTTTCTGAATACCACGACTTTGGGTTTCTACATTTGAACTTGACATTTTTGACTCAGCCACGACTTTGATTTTGGTTCGAACTTCTATATTACTGTATATGTGCTGTGATTAAACTGCAGCTTGATTTCTAATAATTTGAAAAACTTTTGCGACAATGTTTTGGTTTGAACTACTACTGTTAGTCCATTTGTTGTTGCTATTTGCCTGCACTATGATTCTCGAATCACTTGTAGTTGGCCTACACTGTGTCTGTTGTAGGTTGCACTGTGCAGTCAGGTCTGCATTTGCTAGTGTGCTTCACTTGAACTTGATAATGTATGTGGTTGTTTCATGTGATGTTCATTCTTGTAGCATTTTCAACTTGATACATTAATCACTGTATTTCATGTTGTCCGGTCTTGCTTGCATTGTTGGTTCATCACTTTGTTTCACTACATACTCTAGTGTGCCTTTGTACATGACTCGTGTGCTTGCCTCTGATCTGTTGGCACTGGTTCGTGTATATATGCAGTTTCACTTTGTTGATGATTTGATGTTAAAGTCACAATGATGCATTGTGGTGACTTCGTTGTGCATGCTTTGTACTTGTAGTCTTTTGTTCAGGTTGCATTTACTGTTTTACTGCATCATGCTTGTGTAGCCTTTGCATGTGCATGTTTGTTATGTCGCCTGGTCTGGTATACATGTGCACTGCTTCCATGTTGCCTCAGGATATATGTATACATGTTGTTTCATTTGTCTGTGTAGTTCATGTGTACTTTCTTTGCATACAGTCTTCAATGTGCAGCCTGGTCGACATGTATATATGCATATTTTCTTTGTTCATTTCCTTGAGTCTGGTTTGGTTCTTTGTTCATTTGAGTCGTGTTGTTGTCTTCACTGTCGACTGTTGCATTGCTCCATGTATTCGTGTTGTTTGGATCACTGTATTGTGGTTCGATGTTGTTGTATATGTCTCGGTCATTATTCATTTGTGTCATGAGCCTTTGTTCTGACCAGTTCATTTTTTTCCTCACTGAATTTTTGGCGAGGCTTGTATTTTTGGACTACACCTGTGTTGAATCCAGCTTGCAGCTCGGGTTTGACCTTGTGTTCGTGTCGTGACTTTATTTGTGTTTCACTTGAGTTGAACCCGGCTTTTATTTGGGTTTGACCTTGTGCTCACCTGTCCCTGTAATTTTGTCAAGTGTATATGTCGGTGTGCACGGCCTTACGGCATGTACAGTGATACAATGTGCATGTCACTAGCTGTTCATGTATGATGAATTCAAATTTAAATGATGACAAGTAACATAAATAGCTGAGGCAAATATTATTTTCAAAATTACATTTTGTTTTACACTGCAAAAATATTTTCTTTTCAATTTTACCACGTATTTATTTTTGCAGATTGCTCAGATGTTGGATTCAAGTGAAGATTAAATATGAGTGAATGAGCGATATGTAGTGAGGACAGTTGTATAGATTGAAATGTATTGTAATTGAAATTGCATATATATAGTGAGAGCTTGAATTTGTACTATTCAAAATTGTAATAAATATTTGTTTGAATAAAATATCTGTTTGAATTTAAATTCCGTGTTATTTATTTTATTCAGCAAATACTTATTAATTTATGTAAAATTTAAAATAGTACATTAACAAATACATTTAAATGAATATATATATATATATGTTTATTATAATCAAACAAAAATCATGTAACGACCTAGAATTTAGTGATTTTAAATATAAAATATAAAAGGTTTTATGATTTAAATAATATTAGATAGGATTTGGAAGTAGAAATAAACATAAAAATAGTAACATTTGCCTATATCGACAAAAGTAACAAAATGCTGATTTCAGAAAGGGACATTTCACCAGAAGGACAAACTTTGCAGTCCAATTAGTTGCTAGGACACACATTCAAAGAAATTAATTTCAAGGCCAAAGTCAGCAGAATAACTACTTTTAAGGACAAAGTCAGCAGTCCAATTACTTTCAAGGACATAATTGCATAGGTTTTTAGGCCCTAGAAAATAATTATTTTGTGTGTTTGTCCTTGAAAGTAATTATTTCAGTTGGGTGTGCTAGAAACTAATTCCACTTGCTAAAGAGGCCCTTGTGGCTAATTTCCACTTTCATAAAAGTATGTTTCAATGGTTAAATAAATTATCTTAATTAATTTACGAGTGTTCATATTTTTAAATAGCATTATACAAATTTATTTTTAAATTTGGTTTACATAAATAAATAGTTTAACTAAAACGTTAAAACGTGACCGTAAAACATTTTGTCGAAAATCAATGTTTTGTCGTTTTAAAGTTGTCGCAACATCGCCGCACCTTTGTTTTCTTATATAGAAACATGTATTCAAATAGTGCAAGTATTAATTAATTCACTAAACATATTTACTTTTACTAAATAAAATTAGAAAACTTCTAGAAGTCATTAGTAAAAGTAAGTAAGAATTAACAAAAGTAAGAAAAAGTAAACATCAAATCACATCAAATCAAAGCCAACATAATTATGATATTCTTTACTTAATCTTTAAGTGAATAAGACATAAATTAAGGATGTGAAAGGTGATGTTAAGTATCGAAAAAGTGGAGATTGCTTTAAGTTGAAGTAAGACTAGTTTGGTAATTTGGTAAGAGGTTATTTTGGTAAATTACCACTTTCTTTCTTTTTCTATAAATATCCACCTCCTTCTTCACTTTCATTCACATTTCTTCTTCTTATTTTCTCAAACTTTTTCATCTTCTTCCTTTTTTTTTAATGGCTTCCATGCCATATAAAAAATTAGAAAGAAATAATGTCAAAATATTTATAAAATATTCAAAAGAAATCAATGTCCATTCTCTTCAAATCAAACTCCTCTTTTCTTCATATTTTACCTCTCCTTCTCTCGGCCATAACTTCTTCACAACCGAATCAAAATACAAAATTCTTTTTTTTAAATCATGTATTTTTCCAGTGGCTACAACTTCCATGTTGGCCGCTTTGTTAAATTCTATAGATAACTATGTCAAAAATACATTTCTTTCCAGTTCATTTTCTGGCCCAGTTTTTAAGCCGGAGAATAAGCCAATTTGTTTTGATCATAACTTGATCACCACAGATCCAAATTAAGAAATTCTTTCTTTTAACCATATAAAATTTCAGTGGAAACAACTTTTATGTTTATTACTTTTCCAGTTATGAGGTTTGCTATAGCTGAAATTCAATTCTTTGAAGTGCATTTTCAGGCTTTTTTTTTGTGAATCCAAGAATAGCTCTTTTTCTTTCGACCATATCTTCCTCAAAATTAACCAAAATCAAGTGATTCTTTATTTTAAATTTAATAGAAAAAAATTTGCAACAACTTTTATGCTAACAATTTTTTCAAATTTTGAGAGTAAAAGAGTCAAAAACAAGTGCGAATATGACCTATTTTTTGGGTCTAATTTTGAGAATTCAAGTTCAAAGCTTCACCACTTCTTCTTTATACTTTCGGCCAACTTCCATCTCAAGCCTTGGCCAAGCACTAGGAAAGAGTAATTCGAGCTTATATTTATTTGGTTCCGAAGCATGGTAGGAAGTATGCGTTAGATCTTAAGTTCCTTGCCTTAAAGTTTGACTGAGTGGAATCCAAAGTAAGTTATTTCTTATATTATGTTCATTAAAACCATTGCTATGTTGAAAGAACTTTATGCGTTAAGTTGTTTGAAAACCCTTGGTAAACGCTTGTTTACTTTTTTTTTCTAGAATAGTATTTTGATTTCCTTGCTTGATATTATGTCTGAATGATTAATTAAGTAATTTAAAACTTAGAAGTTAAATACTTAATGGGGTATGCAGAAACGACTAGTACATGTGTTTCGTCTGTGAGATCCAAGGAGACTTGGACGAGGGACGAAACATGTCGAAGGGAAAGCCCGGATGCTCCAAAATAAATATCAAACCATTAAAGTGTTATAAATATTTGATAGAATGAAGCATCGTTTATCATTTATTATTGCGTCTATTTCATTCATTGATTGTTTGAATTAGGCTCGACCAGTTTATGAGCACTGATTATTATTTATTGATTATTGACTTCGCTCGACCAGTTTATGAATACTGATTATTAGTATTATTGATTGTTGACTTTGCTTGACCAGTTTATGAGCAATTTATTATCCATATGCATGGGCTGGGTAGAAAATAATTGTAGGCTAACACCTTGTGATTTATTTCACAACTTGACTATAAGATGTTTAGCGATAATATTTGGTTCACTTCAATTAAATGAATTGTTTTGAAAATTGGTTTTCAAATGTAATTGTTATGAAAGGTTTTCCCTTTAAAAGAAACAGAAATTCTTGGTAATGAATATTTGAAGTTATATTATATAAAAGTGATTTATATAATGAATGGTTTTATAAAAGTGTTTTATAAAACGGAAAGAATTTCGAGGACTAAACCCGATGGTTTTAAGATGATTTTTGAAAGGATTTGAGAAATGAAAATATTATATATTTGAAAGTACTTATGAATATTAGTGTGAAATGATTTATCGCTTCAGGATATAAAATGATTTGTTATGTTACCAATGATTCGGGTAACCCGTAACTAAAAAGGTGGGCATGAATTTTTGGTATAGTCCGCTCTTAGAATAGAGGGATATACTTATTTATCGATTGTATTAAGGCTGGGACCCAGTTGCCTTGTTATTGGGAGAAACCTTCTGATCTGGTTGCATATGGTTTGATATGTTTTATTACAGTATTTGGGATTTCCAAATAAACTTTTCAAAAGTGATTTGATTTAAGATCCCGACGTAAAGTATAATTTGAATATAAAGGATATATATATATATTTCAAAAGTTTTGAAATAAGAATTCGAGAATAAAGTTCAAAGAGATAATTTCCGTAAAGGTGATTAGATTTGAAAATCTAGATTTACAGATTAGGCCTAAGTGGGTAGTTTTGGAAATTGCATATTTGTTTGTTGCATCGTAGGCTCCATGAGTCCTATTTACGGTAGGAGAACTACATTGGCATGATCCTGTATCTAATTGGGTACCCAATTAGATAGGGGTACGTAGGCAGTCACAAGTGGTAGTCATGCAGCCCCTAAAATGATATAACCTTCTCATGTTTATCTGTTAATGGTTGTTGTTTATCTCGTGTTATTGTATTTTTCCTGCTTTCTATTTTATTCCACATTTGACATGTTTATTGAGTTAGCAGGAATGGCTATTGCTGTTTCTCTTATTAGAATTGTGCAGCGTTAGATTTATTTGTATTTGGTCTTTATATAAACATACCTAGTAGATTAATTTGATTACTCTGATAACTTGTAAAATTGAAATTTTATCCTATACATTTAGTAATGTTGAATAATTATCAAATATGGTGTATTTATTTAGTAATTTTCATTAGTAGTTTTAGAACGGACAGATTTTTCAGCAATTTTAAATAGTTCGAAAATCCGGGTCGTCACAAATCATATGCTTGCATATTCAACACATTATTGTACTATAAAATAAAAAAAGCTACGATTGGTTCTGCGACCAAGCTCTAATTGCTAGAACAGATTGTGGTACACTAAATTAGGCCACAAATACGAGTAAAGTTTGTTTTACTAAATTCAATTACTACCTTGGTACACATGTGACAGTTGGATGGGATTCTTTTTTGACCACACAATGACTATTGTACTCTTCTTCTTAAACCATATTGTAATGGAACAGTTTTTAAGTCATGACTGTAATACTGAAAACCATATGGCTTTTTGTAGGACTAACTACAGTAGCAGCTTTTGAAGTCGTTTGGATATGGATAGTTGCTGGGACAGATTCAACACTATGGAAATAAAGCTGCATCGTTCTGTGCAAAGTGTTTACCACCGCATTATGCACTCGGGAAAAAGATGTGCTGTACAAATTTTTTAGCATCTTTAGCAATAACTTTTTTTAAAGGCTTTTTCCAGTTTACATTTCAACTGCTGTATGAGTTACAAAACAATATTTATGTACCTCTGTTACTGTGTGATTTCAACTTTATTGCAAAGAACCATTGTCCATTCTAAGCAGACAAATTTGTTACTTTTGCACGTCACTTTAACAGCAAGCAACTATACCACAACTGTTTCAAAGAGTCTATTTTTTTATTTCAACACATTACTTCCCATGTCACTCGAATACCACCTGTATCAACAACTCATTTGCATGTTAACTAAAATATTTATGCATGGAATTCTATATATTGTTTTGTTGTCTTTGCATATGTCCTTCCAATTCTCATCCTTTAAACATTATGCTATTCATTTACAAGATTTAAAATATATAAATATGTCCACGTACGAAAATCATTAGCTTAATGCATGGTAAAAACCAGTGCCTTTGTCATTTGCATTTGTCTGACACCGCAACCATGAAATGTACAAATCTGTCTAAATTACCTATTATGCTCGACTTTTTAATTGCTCATTTTAGTTAAATACAAATACTTCTTTCCAACCATCCCTTCATCCTCTGTCATCAATATATGAAATATGCATACATAAGTCATTATATTTCGATGCCACAACTATGGAAAATTTTGTAATTATATTTTACAATTCCGTATGTGAAGCACGGGTTCACACTAGTTGAAAATACAAGGATCAAAAGAGAGAGAGAGAAATACATAATTTTAGAATGGTTTAACCAAAATAAGTAGCCTACGTCCACTATAAGCTTTGTTACAGATTACTTTCGCAATTACAATACGATTACAATTATCTCTTAATTAAAACCATTCGGGTATGAATTCTGCAATCTATGAAAAAATCAGTAGTCAAAAGATCCTTCTCTAGTTACATAGGATTCACATCTATAACCAAAATCGACCACTAAAATCGCTGGGATTGTTTGAACACGTCCTCCTCTCCAGATCCGAAGTTTTAGCAAGGCAATTGGTCAAAATCAAGATATCATGAACAAAAACCAACTACTTATACTATCTTATACCCCTTCTTTGACTCGATCTTTATCTTTAATAAAGCATTGATGGCCTAGCAGTGTAACGACCCGGAATTTTGGGCAATAACAATTTAATAATCTGTGTTAATAATTTAACTGGTTTGATAATTTTCTTTATAATTTTAATTTAAAATTTGTGAATTTGATCTTTTTAAGGTTAATAAATATTTAATCTGTTAATAGTAATCTATATCTTTCTGACAATTTAAATTTGATAAGAATTATTTTTCAAAGCTAATCAGATTTTATTCTGTTTATAATATATACAATTGATATGTATTGTAAATAGAAGAGCTTTTGTTTTAAATTTAAGATTGAGTTTTGCAAATTGTAATATATATGTTTGTATATGTAATAATTTGAAATTGTTTTGAAATTTAATTAAATCAATTAATAATTTATAGTGTATGAATAAATATTGTAATTTAAAGCTTTGTTTAAATTTATATCTTCAAAAATTAATTCAAAGATTAGTTCATTTGTTTTAAAAATGTGGGATAATTGTTTCTTTTTAAAATATGATAGTTTGTAAGGAAATTTATCAATGTTTTATTTTATTTCTTTAAAGTGTTTAATTTAAATGGTTAAAAATGTATATGTATGAGTTTTAGTTTTTTTAAATATATGTATAAGAATTATTTGCATTTTTATTAATGTTAGAATATTTCTTTTAAAGCTAAAACTTGTATTTATTTATAAATTAAATTATATTACATTTAAATTAAATGAAAATTTTAATTAAAAATATTCAAGAACATGTGTAAACATGTTAACTTCCTTAATAAACACATGTTAATCAATTTAGAGGGTTATGTGACAAGTGTCTTCATTTCAAATTTTTACTCTCTTTAATTTTTAATAAGCCTAACTTATGAGAAAATTGTTTTCCTCTTTTTATGGCGATCAAAAATTTATTCTCCAAACAGGAATCTTTCTTAAAATCTGAAATTAAAAGCAAAATTAAAACCTGAACTATTTGTCAAATTTGAATCCAAAGTAGGATAAAATATGCAAATCCGTAACCTGCATATGCAAGAACAACCTGCAACCTTCATATTAAATCTGCAAGTGAAAATCTGCATTTCAAAATCCTACTTCAACCTAAAAATGGCAACCTGCAAACTTCAATTTCTTCTGCAACTAAAATAAAGAATCATGGGCAAAAGCAAAGAAACCTGTAAACAACAAAAATTGAAGCATGCAAAGGCACATGTTTTCAACAGCAAGGAAAAGTATTTTTTTTCAAGAAAATTCAAGGCCTGGAACAAGTTATGTTCTCTGCATATTTTAAAAAGGTGAGTAAATGATTTTAAAAACAGTTTGATCTGGGTTTTATTACATGCATATGATTATCTGAAATTTATCTTGATGTTGCCTGGAAATCATTCAGTTTTTATTTTAGAATTCATAGTTATATTTATGTATGCAAACATGTAACTGTATATGTAATGTTTTTTCTCTGTTTGATAAGAAAACTGTGACTTTTGCTTCAAGAACCCAAATTTCCCAATTTAAATTCATATTAGCCTTGAATACATGAATGAAATTTGTTTGTGAATGTAAAATGAATATTATAAAAAAAAATAGTCCTATGATTTTAAATACAATAGATAAGTGTATATAGGGAATCTGCAGTAAACTAAATTTTAGTTAAAAATATCAACTACCTTAAATTTTAATTTGAATTATATGTATGAAATAGTGATGTAGAATCATGATTTTTAATATACAATTCGTAATTTTTAATTGTTTAATTCGTGTGAATTTGGAGTTCGAATGTTTTGGGGTTTATTGGCAATTGCCGTTGATCGGCTTGATGATTGTAGCTAGGATTTGGATCGAGGCTAGAATTTGAAGTGTAGATGAAGGGGAAAATGTTGAATAATTTTTCCTATGATCGTTTCAATCGAATTCGATCGATTTAGGGTTTTAGCATGTTTTTTTTCGGCTTGGCTTTAGAGGCATTCGCGACTTGGATAGTGAACTGGGGGTGTTTGCGTTTAGGAAAGAATGAAGCTTGAGATCATGGTGTTCGATGGTGAAGTGGGCAGGGTTCAAAGGTGACGAGATGGTCGGCGGCGATGGGATGTTGGGTTCGAGTTGTTTCTGTAGTTTGAGTTAGTGGGTTGAATTTCGATTTGAGAGATAGTTGTTCGATCTGGGTTTAGTTTGGTGTTCGAGTGGGTTCGTGTGATCATCGGCATCAATCGCGACGACCAACGGCGGCCTCCGGCAGTGGGACATGTGCACAAGTGAGTGTATGCGCACTGGAGATTTGATTTTGTGAAGACAAGGTTTGTCTCGGGTTTGTCCTCGTGTATTTCTATTTACGACTCGGAGCAGAGGAGCCATGGAGGAAGTCTCGAAGCTAGCACGGGTATGCGTAAGGAACGACTCGAGTTTGGACGTGGGTTTGGGGTTAATACTGAGTGATTGTTAAAATAGTGATCCAACTTATTGTTGAATAAACTGAAGACATGTTGTAAAAGTAACTCGAGTTTTGGGGCGCTTTTCTGTAGTACTGTGTAATATGTAAGGTTTGCAGATTTAAGCATGTGGTTTGTAATAATTGAAATCAGGCTTCATATTATAAGCAAGTTTTATAAGAGAAACAAATATACAAAATTTAAAACTTGTTGTTTTTTTGAAAAAATGTCAATTGAACGTATATTTCAACTTTAAAATGTTTTAAGATGATTCCTTTTGTAAGTGATTATCTTAATTTAATTTTGAATTCTAATTTTAAAAAGAAATGTTTGAATTTAAAGTATTAAATTGAAGTTTAAGTTAAATTTTAAAATAATGATTTAAAAACAAAGTTTCAATTCATATTGAAAATAAATAGGTTTAAAGTTAGATAATTTAAAGTGTTTTAAATTTGAAATTGGTTTTACAATAACCTTATTTTCAAAATAAGGTTATTGTTATGATTTTGGAAAGGGGAAATTAATTTAAAGGACAAAGATTTGTATATTTTTTGCCTCAAGGACACGACCTCAATATTTTTACCACAAGGACAATCATTCTTGTAAAAGTTATTCATAAGGACAAACATTTTTCAAAATTATTCATAAGGACAACAAAACTGCTACCTAGCTAAAACTGATACCTAAAAACTGCTACCGATAACTAAAAACTGATACCTAAAAACTGCTATCAATAACTAAAAACTGATACTTACAGAAAGTTGTCCTTCGGGATAAAATATTGAAGGTCTGTCCTTGAGGCTAAAAAGCTGTGAAATTTTGTCCTTGACAATAATTTCCTGTTTTGGAAAACCAAATTGAATAATTTGCTTTAAGTTATTAAAATTTAATTAGATTCAGATAATTTATTTATGAAAAATAAATAAAGTTAAATTATTTGGATATGAATTCAAGAATACTTAATAATTTGTAAATAAGTAAAAGTTTAATTAAGATTAATGTTTTCTTAATTAATTAAGGAGTTTCTTTCATATAAGAAGTTAATTAATTAATTGTTTAATTTATTTTAAATAATTAGTTAATTGATTATTAAATTTTAAATAATCACTTTATTATAGATTAATTAAGTGTAAATACTTAATGAAGTAATTAATGTTTAATAACTGAATGTAATTAAGAATGATAATTACTTATGGAAGTAATTAGAGGCAATTACTCATGGGAGTAATTAAATGGAAGTGGCTAGTGGATAATCACTTAATGTTATCAATTAAAGAATTGATTAATATAATTATTTAAAATTAATTAATTATGGTGTAATTAATTAATTAATGAATTAAGAATTACTTAATAATGGAATTAATTAATTGTTAAGTAATTAATTAAGAAAGTAACTAAGATTTATTAATGAAGTAATTAGAGATAATTACTTATGTAAGTAATTAAGAGTTAATTACTTAATTTATTTTAGTTAATTAATTAATATGATTAATTAATCAATTAATGAGATTAAATTAAGACTAATTACTAAGTGTAATTAATTAAAATTTTAATTAATTAATAAAGTAATTAATTAAGGGTTAATTGTTAATTTAAATTGGTTAATAATTACTTAATGAAGTAATTAAAGATTAATTATTTAGATTAATTAATCAAGGGTTAAGATAATTAATTAAGAAGTTAATTAATTAAGATAAGTAATTACAAATTGTTAATTACTGATTATGATTTATGAGTTGATTAATTATAAGTTAATTATTTAATTAATTAAGATAGTTATTAATTAATAAAAATCATTAATTAATATAATTAATGATATTAATCAAGGTTGATTAATATAAGTGATTAATTTAAATGTGATTAATTAATTGTAATTAATTAGGAATTAATGTAATTAATTATAGTTAATTAATTAATGAATGATCATTAATTATTGTAATTAATGATAGTAATTAAGGATAATTACTGAATATGGATAGGATAATTACTTGAATGTAATTAAAGATAATTAATCAAAGAAAGATTAATTAGTGAAGATCATTAGAGATGATTAATTTATTTATTTGGGATAAATAAATGAAGAATGATTTAAGTAATCCAATTGATTAGAGTTGATCAATTCTGTTATGGATGAATGATTAATATTGGATGATTGATTGATATTGGATGTTGAATGATATTGGGTGATTGGTTGATATTGGATGTTGATTGATATTGGTTGATACTGGATATCCCTGTTATGTGATATGCTGCTTTGTGAAGATGAATGTTAGTATGAATTATCTGTTATGATAATATAATTCATCTATCTATTTATATATCATCCTAAATATAAGTTTAAACTGTTTAAACCCTTAAGTATAACTTGGACATTAAAATGGCGTTTGGTTTCGGTGAGACCGGGATCGGGTTTCCATATTGGGATATCTGAAAACCACATCGATTCCAATTAAACGTTAGGTCGTTAATCCAAGTGGAGCAAGTGAAGACTCGAGGTGTAAGGGCTATACGTCAGTATAACTCTGTGGGTGATTCCGTAATGAGTTTGACGGAATAGTGCTTATAGATTCGAGATGGTGAATCAAAGTGCAAGGGCTATGGTCGTTGACTCTGAGGGTGACTCCAATAATGAGTGCAACGAGATAGTGCCTTCGGTTTCGTTCGAACCCGGAACGAACTTGTATGGATTGAATGCCTTCAGCACATCGTCAGGTGGACGATGAGCATTCTAAGATAATGTGTTCTATAAAGGTAATCGTAACCTCAAGCCTCATCAACCGGGAATGGCTAAAACAGGGGAGGTGCAGCAAGGCTTCGTGGGTAGCTCCCACTAGAGAGCAAGATTTACCCCTGTCTAGAGGTCCTTTTTTTTCGGCTTAGTGTGTGGTTGGTCGCGCCAACTACGGGGTTGTCTTGTTCGGGACTGTCCAATAAGGGATGGTTCCGGCCTTGTGTTGCAGGGGAGTGGGAGTACTCCTCGGTACGTTGATCTAGGCCACGTACTGTGACGGGCGGTGCCCCAGTAGCCCTGCCATTGATGGAAACCCATTTTCCCTACGAGACCCTACGGTTTTGATTGTATTACCCACTTTTGTGGCTAGTAGCTGGAATTTAATCATGTAACAATTTCGGCTATTTCTTATTTATTTGAAAACCCTAGACACTATTATAATATCACTGGATTTCCTATCAAATGTTTTGGTTAGCGTAAGGTAAAAACTTTTCCATGTTTATGTGTGGGAAGTCTTGCGTGATACCTTTTCTTTTCAAAGGTTTTCTAAAGTTAAGCAATTTTAACCCGTTTACTCACACCAGACCCCTGTCTGACCCGAGTGTTTATTTTCTGTTTTATTAAACTCTTGGGTACTCATATTATGTATGAGTAGTCAAGTGATCAGGTTAGCTTGACGAATTCTGGAGGAGTTATGGAGCAGGAGGCTTCGACGAGTAGTTATATATTGATTCCGCTGTGTATGTTGTGTCTGTATCTTGTATACTTGAGTTGTATAGTTAGACAGAAGTTTATAACTGTCTATTATCTGTGGTTTAAGTTGTGTACTCTGATGAAATGAGATACTATGTAATATTTTATGTTAATTATTATATTTTATTCGTTCCGCTGTGAGTTCTCTGATGTTGTTTGTGTTCTTCTTTCTCTTTCTTTTCTTCTTCTATCCCTTTCTTTCTTCAAGATGATGCGATTTTCTGGGAGTAGAAAGTCGGGTCGTCTCATTTTGGTATCAGAGCATTAGGCTCTGAAGTATGTCTTTCTTTAGGGAGCATTAGACTGAGTGAATACCTAGGCTCTGTAGTAGTGTCTTTCTTGAGAGAGCGTACTTGTAATTTTTATATATATCTATATATTTTTATATATATCTACCTGAACTGTTGGGTTATCTGTACGGATTTTCCAACATAAGTTTTAGAGGTAGATGGAGTAGTGGTGTGTGTGTAACACGACTACCACTGATGGAAGAGGGTCCATATGTTTGAGGTTGGAAGTATTTGTCGAGACTGTAGACCTAATACCGTCTCAATAAGATTTATAGTTTGGAGTAAAGATTTCTCTGATATCCGAAGGAAATCTTTTAAAGATTCGGAGTGTATCTGTGGAGGGTAAGTTTGGATTTCGCTCGGGTAAGCAAATTTTTCTAGTGTTTGGATTTGTTGGAAGTGCAGGAGTAAGTAATGATATCTTGATAACTGCGTGATGAGATGCAGTATCCATGGATATTTTCTGAAGGTGTTTTCTCTTGAAGCAGTTTTAGAAATAATTGAGGAGCAGTCTTTACCTGCTGCAGGGAAGGCCCTCTGTGTAGAAGTTGTTTGGATCTTCTGTAAGGAGGTTGGCTGTTTTGGAATATGAGACTAAGGTCTATAAGTTATTTGTTTGGCATGGTCTCATTTGTTATTCCTTAAGGAAAGCGAGATGTTGATGATTGGTTTGGAGGTTGAGTTTCTTTTGGAATGTCTGCCATCTCGGAGGTCCGTTGTGTGGTTTGTTGATGAGTAGCCTTTGGGATTTGAAGTTTTTGGTTAGATGTGGTAGCAGTGCAACTCGAAGTGTTCGATGTGCTGACAAGGAGATCTTTTAGCTTCGCAGTATCATCGAGGTAGAGTTTGGAAGCAGTGGTGTGGTTTGTTTCTCTGATGGTCCAGGAATCTTGGTGGTTTTCTTTCAGTAGTCCGGGCTGAAGGTGGTGATGTTTTCTTGAAGGGTTAACCTGGTTTGGAAAAGCTTAAGGCTGCTCTAATTGGTAAAGAGAGGACAGTTTGTTTGGAATTCAAACTAGGTAGAATCACAAAAGTGACTTGCGATTAGTTGGGAATTTTCTTAGGCTATCATGGGTGATCTATGTTGAGACTGAGAGTTCTCATGTGGATAGGAGCTGCTGGAGTAATCTGAAGTTTGTCTGCATCTGGAGTTGAGTTCTATATTGTTTTGGTTCCGAAAGCAATTTTGGTAGTTAGCCTGATAGTTGGGTGGTTCTTGGAGAAAGGAGAGTTGGTATAGCAGCTCAGAGTTATTTTTGGAATTGGAATTGGACTGATCTAATTCATGAATTGGATTCTGTTATAAGGTTGTGTGACCAAGTCTGATGAGTCACTCAGATTTTTATGGATTTGATGAACAAGTTTTTCGGATATTAGATAAGTTTGTACTCGTGTTCATCAACAGTACTTTCGTCTATTTCAGAATCAGAGTTGTGCAGCGGAAGCGATATAGCAGCTGTGCAAGGAAGGAAGTAAGTTTTGTTTGCTATTGCTTGAGTAATAGAGCTTGAGTTTTGGATTTCGAAGGATTTTGGAAGGCTTTTCTGTTGAATAGGATCTAGAAACTGTATTGCTTTGGTCTAGTTGTTTCTGGAAGTATCACCATAGGTTGAGATGATCAGGAAGAAGCTTGGCAGCCTTGGATTGTCTGTTAAGTTGCAGATATGAGATAAGGAGTTTGGTATTCGAAGTTGGAGACTTCGGTATTGTTAGATTTCTCTGGTTAAGAGAACAGATATTGGATAAGATTGGTTGGTTAGTGCTGAGGCATTTGAGTTTTCTTATCTGTGTTTTGATAGGATGAGATTGAATTGCCAGTTTGGATAGCTAGAATTCATTTTGTAACACGTGTCTCTGAGGGAGTACGTGTATTATTCATCATTGGTTATTGAATCTGTAGTCCAGTTGGATTTGGAAGTTGAGATGGATTTGAGAGTAGTTTGATGTTCTATTCAGATTGAAGGATCTAGAGATGAGTGAGCTCTGAATTTTGGTTGTGTAGTCAGTTTGTTGACTTTTGTAGAGCGAGTCTCCCGGTGATTTATCTTGGGAAACTCGAGATAGTATTAGTGATTTATTCTGATTTGAGTCAGAATAGTTAGTTAAGTTTGTTTGTTTATATGATTTCTATGGATCTTAGTAACTGGTTGTTAGGAATGCTTTGCTAATTTAAATTAAAATCTGTACTGGATTATTAAATTACTTTTGCTTTTAAATTTCGGGGACGAAATTATTTTAAGGGGGGAGGATTGTAACGACCCGGAATTTTGGGCAATAACAATTTAATAATCTGTGTTAATAATTTAACTGGTTTGATAATTTTCTTTATAATTTTAATTTAAAATTTGTGAATTTGATCTTTTTAAGGCTAATAAATATTTAATCTGTTAATAGCAATCAATATCTTTCTGACAATTTAAATTTGATAAGAATTGTTTTTCAAAGCTAATCAGATTTTATTTTGTTTATAATATATACAATTGATATATATTGTAAATAGAAGAGCTTTTGTTTTAAATTTAAGATTGAGTTTTGCAAATTGTAATATATATGTTTGTATATGTAATAATTTGAAATTGTTTTGAAATTTAATTAAATCAATTAATAATTTATAGTGTATGAATAAATATTGTAATTTAAAGCTTTGTTTAAATTTATATCTTCAAAAATTAATTCAAAGATTAATTCATTTGTTTTAAATATGTGGAATAATTGTTTCTTTTTAAAATATGATAGTTTATAAGGAAATTTATCAATGTTTTATTTTATTCTTTAAAGTGTTTAATTTAAATGGTTAAAAATGTATATGTATGAGTTTTAGTTTTTTTAAATATATGTATAAGAATTATTTGCATTTTTATTAATATTAGAATTTTCTTTTAAAGCTAAAACTTGTATTTATTTATAAAGTAAATTATATTACATTTAAATTAAATGAAAATTTTAATTAAAAATATTCAAGAACATGTGTAAACATGTTAACTTCCTTAATAAACACATGTTAATCAATTTAGAGGGTTATGTGAGAAGTGTCTTCATTTCAAATTTTTACTCTCTTTAATTTTTAATAAGCCTAACTTATGAGAGAGAAAATTTCCTCTTTTTATGGCAATCAAAAATTTATTCTCCAAACAGAAATCTTTCTTAAAATCTGAAATTAAAAGCAAAATTAAAACCTGAACTATTTGTCAAATCTGAATCCAAAGTAGGATAAAATATGCAAATCTTTAACCTGCATATGCAAGAACAACCTGCAACCTTCATATTAAATCTGCAAGTGAAAATCTGCATTTCAAAATCCTACTTCAACCTGAAAATGGCAACCTACAAACTTCAATTTCTTCTGCAATTAAAATAAAGAATCATGGGCAAAAGCAAAGAAACCTGTAAACAACAAAAATTGAAGCATGCAAAGGCACCTGTTTTCAACAGCAAGCAAAAGTATTTTTTTTTTCAAGAAAATTCAAGGCCTGGAACAAGTTCTGTTCTCTGCATATTTTAAAAAGGTGAGTAAATGATTTTAAAAACAGTTTGATCTGGGTTTTATTACATGCATATGATTATCTGAAATTTATCTTGATGTTGCCTGGAAATCATTCATTTTTTATTTTTGAATTTATAGTTATATTTATGTATGCAAACATGTAACTGTATATGTAATGTTTGTTCTCTGTTTGATAAGAAAACTGTGACTTTTCTTTCAAGAACCCAAATTTCCCAATTTAAATTCATATTAGCCTTGAATACATGAAAGAAATTTGTTTGTGAATGTAAAATGAATATTATAAAAAAAAAATAGTCCTATGATTTTAAATACAATAGATAAGTGTATATAGGGAATGTGCAGTAAACTAAATTTTAGTTAAAAATATCAACTACATTAAATTTTAATTTGAATTATATGTTTGAAATAGTGATGTAGAATCATGATTTTTAATATACAATTCGTAATTTTTAATTGTTTAATTCGTGTGAATTTGGGGTTCGAATGTTTTGGGGTTTATTGGCAATTGCCGTTGATCGGCTTGATGATTGTAGCTAGGATTTGGATCGAGGCTAGAATTTGAAGTGTAGATGAAGGGAAAAATGTTGAATAATTTTTCCTACGATCGTTTCGATCGAATTCGATCGATTAGGGTTTTAGCATGTTTTTTTCCGGCTTGGCTTTAGAGGCATTCGCGACTTAGATAGTGAACCGGGGGTGTTTGCGTTTGGGAAAGAATGAAGCTTGAGATCATGGTGTTCGATGGTGAAGTGGGCAGGGTTCAAAGGTGACGAGATGGTCGGCGGCGATGGGATGTTGGGTTCGAGTTGTTTCTGCAGTTTGAGTTAGTGGGTTGAATTTCGATTTGAGAGATAGCTGTTCAATCTGGGTTTAGTTTGGTGTTCGAGTGGGTTCGTGTGATCATCGGCATCAGTCGCGACGACCAACGGCGGCCTCCGGCAGTGGGACACGTGCACAAGTGAGTGTGTGTGCACTGGAGATTTGATTTTGGGAAGACAAGGTTTGTCTCGGGTTTGTCCTCGTGTATTTCTATTTACGACTCGGAGTAGAGGAGCCATGGAGGAAGTCTCGAAGCTAGCACGGGTATGCGTAAGGAACGACTCGAGTTTGGACGTGGGTTTAGGGTTAATACTGAGTGATTGTTAAAATACTGATCCAACTTATTGTTGAATAAACTGAAGACATGTTGTAAAAGTAACTCGAGTTTTGGGGCGCTTTTCTGTAGTACTGTGTAATATGTAAGGTTTGCAGATTTAAGCATGTGGTTTGTAATAATTGAAATCAGGCTTTATATTATAAGCAAGTTTTATAAGAGAAACAAATATACAAAATTTAAAACTTGTTGTTTTTTTGAAAAAATGTCAATTGAATGTATATTTCAACTTTAAAATGTTTTAAGATGATTCCTTTTGTAAGTGATTATCTTAATTTAATTTTGAATTCTAATTTTAAAAAGAAATGTTTGAATTTAAAGAATTAAATTGAAGTTTAAGTTAAATTTTAAAATAATGATTTAAAAATAAAGTTTCAATTCATATTGAAAATAAATAGGTTTAAAGTTAGATAATTTAAAGTGTTTTAAATTTGAAATTGGTTTCTAAATTCTTTATTTTCAAAATAAGGTTATTGTTATGATTTTGGAAAACCAAATTGAATAATTTGCTTTAAGTTATTAAAATTTAATTAGATTCAAATAATTTATTTATGAAAAATAAAAAAAGTTAAATTATTTGGATATGAATTCAAGAATACTTAATAATTTGTAAATAAGTAAAAGTTTAATTAAGATTAATGTTTTCTTAATTAATTAAGGAGTTTCTTTCATATAAGAAGTTAATTAATTAATTGTTTAATTTATTTTAAATAATTAATTAATTATTAAATTTTAAATAATCACTTTATTATAGATTAATTAAGTGTAAATACTTAATGAAGTAATTAATGTTTAATAACTGAATGTAATTAAGAATGATAATTACTTATGGAAGTAATTAGAGGAAATTACTCATGGGAGTAATTAAATGGAAGTGATTAGTGAATAATCACTTAATGTTATCAATTAAAGAATTGATTAATATAATTATTTAAAATTAATTAATTATGGTGTGATTAATTAATTAATGAATTAAGAATTACTTAATAATGGAATTAATTAATTGTTAAGTAATTAATTAAGAAAGTAATTAAGATTTATTAATGAAGTAATTAGAGATAATTACTTATGTAAGTAATTAAGAGTTAATTACTTAATTTATTTTAGTTAATTAATTAATGTGATTAATTAATTAATGAATGAGATTAAATTAAGACTAATTACTAAGTGTAATTAATTAAAATTTTAATTAATTAATAAAGTAATTAATTAAGGGTTAATTGTTAATTTAAATTGGTTAATAATTACTTAATGAAGTAATTAAAGATTAATTATTTAGATCAATTAATCAAGGGTTAAGATAATTAATTAAGAAGTTAATTAATTAAGATAAGTAATTACAAATTGTTAATTACTGATTATGATTTATGAGTTGATTAATTATAAGTTAATTATTTAATTAATTAAGATAGTTATTAATTAATAAAAATCATTAATTAATATAATTAATGATATTAATCAAGGTTCATTAATATAAGTGATTAATTTAAATGTGATTAATTAATTGTAATTAATTAGGAATTAATGTAATTAATTATAGTTAATTAATTAATGAATGATCATTAATTATTGTAATTAATGATAGTAATTAAGGATAATTACTGAATATGGATAGGATAATTACTTGAATGTAATTAAAGATAATTAATCAAAGAAAGATTAATTAGTGAAGATCATTAGATATGATTAATTTATTTATTTGGGATAAATAAATGAAGAATGATTTAAGTAATAAAATTGATTAGAGTTAATCAATTCTGTTATGGATGAATGATTAATATTGGATGATTGATTGATATTGGATGTTGAATGATATTGGGTGATTGGTTGATATTGGATGTTGATTGATAGTGGTTGATACTGGATATCCCTGTTATGTGATATGTTGCTTTGTGAAGATGAATGTTAGTATGAATTATCTGTTATGACAATATAATTCATCTATCTGTTTATATATCATCCTAAATATAAGTTTAAACTGTTTAAACCCTTAAGTATAACTTGGACATTAAAATGGCGTTTGGTTTCGGTGAGACCGGGATCGGGTTTCCATATTTGGATATCCGAAAACCACATCGATTCCAATTAAACGTTAGGTCGTTAATCCAAGTGGAGCAAGTGAAGACTCGAGGTGTAAGGGCTATACGTCAGTATAACTCTGTGGGTGATTCCGTAATGAGTTTGACGGAATAGTGCTTATATATTCGAGATGGTGAATCAGAGTGCAAGGGCTATGGTCGTTGACTCTGAGGGTGATTCCAATAATGAGTGCAACGAGATAGTGCCTTCGGTTTCGTTCGAACCCGGAACGAACTTGTATGGATTGAATGCTTTCAGCACATCATCAGGTGGACGATGAGCATTCTAAGATAATGTGTTCTATAAAGGTAATCGTAACCTCAAGCCTCATCAACCGGGAATGGCTAAAACAGGGGAGGTGCGGCAAGGCTTCATGGGTAGCTCCCACTGGAGAGCAAGATTTTCCCATGTCTAGAGGTCCCTTTTTATTTCGGCTTAGTGTGTGGTTGGTCGCGCCAACTACGGGGTTGTCTTGTTCGGGACTGTCCAGTAAGGGATGGTTCCGGCCTTGTGTTGCAGGGGAGTGGGAGTACTCCTCGGTACGTTGATCTAGGCCATGTACTGTGACGGGCGGTACCCCATTAGCCCTGCCATTGATGGAAACCCATTTTCCCTACGAGACCCTACGGTTTTGATTGTATTACCCACTTTTGTGGCTAGTAGCTGGAATTTAATCATGTAACAATTTCGGCTATTTCTTATTTATTTGAAAACCCTAGACACTATTATAATATCACTGGATTTCCTATCAAATGTTTTGGTTAGCGTAAGGTAAAAACTTTTCCATGTTTATGTGTGGAAAGTCTTACGTGATACCTTTTCTTTTCAAAGGTTTTCTAAAGTTAAGCAATTTTAACCCGTTTACTCACACCAGACCCCTGTCTGACCCGAGTGTTTATTTTCTGTTTTATTAAACTCTTGGGTACTCATATTATGTATGAGTAGTCAAGTGATCAGGTAAGCTTGACGAATTCTGGAGGAGTTATGGAGCAGGAGGCTTCGACGAGTAGTTATATATTGATTCCGCTGTGTATGTTGTGTCTGTATCTTGTATACTTGAGTTGTATAGTTAGACAGAAGTTTATAACTGTCTATTATCTGTGGTTTAAGTTGTGTACTCTGATGAAATGAGATACTATGTAATATTTTATGTTAATTATTATATTTTATTCGTTCCGCTGTGAGTTCTCTGATGTTGTTTGTGTTCTTCTTTCTCTTTCTTTTCTTCTTCTATCCCTTTCTTTCTTCAAGATGATGCGATTTTCTGGGAGTAGAAAGTCGGGTCGTCTTAAGCAGGAACTAATAAGGTTCGGTAACCATCCTTATAGCGACACTGGCCTATTTTTCGTCTCGTATCTCCCATCATTTTTCCTTAACCTTTCAACACGGCAAGTACTTTTTAAGGGCCGATATTGATCCATATAACCTTATCCATATTTAATCACTTTCCTTGAATTCTTCAATTTTGATACCTCTTATTCTTCCTGGCCTATTTCATGACCAGTCAATAGTCCAAATTTGTCGAGTTGTCACGTAGTTCAAATGCAGAATAACATAATACATACATTTATGTGGATTATTTTAAATCTAAATAATATTATATATGCATGTGTTCACGCGCATGCTAAAAAAATAGTTTTTATATATTTTTGTGTGTGTGTGTAAAGTATGTAGTTAAAGCCTTGCTAAAGCCCCGCAAAATCCTCGCTATAGCACATGATGGTTTGGACCACCATGCCTTTTCAATTTAGTGCTACTGGACAAAAGATCCACTTTATTCCCCGCTAATTTCCACTGCATCCGCTAAATCAAATTTTTTTAGCAACATTAATATGAAAATGTTGATTAGACTAATTCTTTTCTAAACAAAATCAACAAATTTAGGGTAAAGAACTAATTTTAAGATAGAAGTTGTCAATATAAGTTAAAAATCTATTGTAATCACCAAATTTGAACTGTATAAATCATGATATTTTTTGGTTTTATTATATAACATTAAATGATATTTTTTTTCCCGCACATCTCACACAGATGGTGCGGGAACGTGATTAAATTAATTTTAAATATTTGGTTTTTTATCTACTAAATATTTTGCAACTTCGCCATTTTCTGTTATGTCCATGCTTTATCTCGTAATAAATTTTTGCACCTTCACCGCCATAGAATGCTAAGCGCTTCAACTACACACGCGTGCATGCGCATTAAATAATATCATGTTATATATTTATATATATATTATTAATAAAATTAATGGATGAATTAAGTAAACTTAATGTTTGTTTGTATTGACGTAAATATAAATATTTAAATATGTACATGAATGTGACATCATTATTAACCTATGACATTAAAATCTACATATTACCCATAAAACCCAATGGTTAATTATATATCTATGACATATGGTCATCATGTTTACCATAGGTTGGACTACTATATTTAATATAGTTACAATGTTTGTGTTGCAGATATGAACATATCATAAACTTAAAATAAAATCAAATTAAAATTTAACTAAAATAAAATATTATAATTAAATTATAATAAATAAACATAAAAAATTTCATATATAAATCAATTAAAACCTCAAATCCTTTTATTAATCAATGCTAAATATGACTTTAGCACAAAATTAATTATTCATGTAAGTATAAAATTTAATCTTGTGCAGATTAATAAAAGATTTTTTATAAATCCGCCCTTTTACCCCACGACCAACGCACCTGATCCAAAATACCCACATAATATAACGCTCTATCTTCATCTTCTTCTTTTTCATTCATCTGCAATTTTCGAAAATATCTAAAAGCTCGAGAGCTTCTTTAATGGTTGCTTATGTGCATCTTACTTTTAATACTTATATAGAAGCATTAAATAAAGAAGAGATTACAAAGTGGATGTAGAAGGAATCAATCTCCGAAGCAATATAAAATCCTCTTTGCATGTTTTTGTTTTCTATTCTTCTTAATGTTCTCTTAATCTTCATCGTTCAAGTTCACTTTCGATGATTAATTCTTGTGATCTAAAATGAAAAGGCTTAGTGAAATTTTTGTCAAACAATTTAATTTCCAAAGAATAAACTAGATCCCATCAATTAACGTTCATTTTTCCTCCATTGTACTACTTTGTCTCTCTTCTTCTTTCCTTAGTGATTTTCATAGATCATTGAGATACAAACAATCTTCTAACTTTGTTATTCAAATTCTTCAATTTATTATATTTAACCTTTACCGATAGTTGTATTCTCCATATGCAAGTTCTTTTCAAAAAAAATTGTAGTTGGCTCTGATACGAATGATAAAGTTTTTCTACATTCTCCACATAATTTTATTTTACATAAGGACAGGAAGTAGATAATAAAAGAAAAAATGTTGAACTCTGCTTTTATTAAATCCAACATGATTATTACAAAATAGGTAAATTAAAGTACCAAATCAAGTTCTAACTCCCTTGATGGTGGTCAACTTTACGAATGTTGATTAATAATCGACATCAATCAATAATAGCCGCGAGACAATTTTTCTATAATAAATTTGACATGACTGGTCATTCAAATTTGTATAAGACAAATATATCCTTAAATTAAAATTATCAAAGAAAGATATTGTTTCTTAAACTATCTATTTCATAGGATAACTCAAATTCAATAGGATCCATGTGGTAACATAAAGACAAATCTGAAACATCCAAACAATTTAAAATAGGTCGAGATCACTAACAAAGAATGGACTAATAACTTGTTAATTGCCAATGGTCCTTATAAAGTTTAACATGGTCGATCCCGATCTCATGTAAAACCTTTGCACATCGGTCACTCAAAAAATTCCATTACGAATGGTCTCGAGCTATTTTTGATTTCCAACACAGCTTCTAACTCATATGTCCATGATTTTAACTTTGATTCACCTCTAGCTTCCTCCGTTGCAAAGTTCTCGCCCTCCTTTTTGATTTGACATATTATGAGTCATTTAATTTTGACACTATATGTTATATTTTAAATACATTATGCAACTGTCGTTTTGATTCAACCACTCTAAAGTAATTAAGTAGCATCATTACCAAATCTTTAAGTGTAGTCAACTCAATTTTGTATTTTCAATCGATGTTTCAAATACGAGCATGCATAGCTATATTTAGTGGTTAATTTAAGTGTAAGTAGTTATAAATATTTCTAGTTTTTCATTTGAATTACAAATATTATAGACAATAGCACTTATTTGCAATTTCTGTGCATTGAATTATAATATTTGCACCAAAAATTATTTATTAGGTACATTATGCATGAATATTACAAAAAAGATTATAAAATTTGCGATACCGTGATGAATGTTTAGTTTCAACTAGATGTTCCAAATTTGAAATAAATTAAAATATTTAAGTGTCTATTTCAAACTTTAGGTGAACTCTAATACTTTATTGAAATTCTAGTATCCGTCCACACATTCTTCATGGGGGCAACATAGAGTTTGGTCAACATCTTTTAACAAAAGGAATCCCTAATTGTTACATGAGACCAAACTAATATATATATATATATATATATATATCACTCCACCTCCATTATTTTTCATGATATGAGACTTTTATTTTTTTAATATGCTCCCATTACTCACATACAATGTGGAACAGCCCAACAAATATCCATCTTGGCTCGCATCCATTCATGCATCTTCCACTAAGCCAACATTAATGCCTACACCATATCGAGACTTTGTTCACGTCTCATTCTATGAAAACCTACATACTATAGTCAAGCTCTAATTTAAGTCTGAATATTTAAGACTACATTGCTAACTACCACGATTTATATATCTCTTGAAAATTGTCTATTGTCCCAGGTGTTACCATCAAATTTGATATCATGTTGAAATTTTTGGATTCATTTGCATATTTTCCAATGGAGACAATATAGAGTTTGGTCAACACCTTTTAACAAAAGGAATCCCTGTTGTTACATGCAACCAAACTCATATATATACCACTCCACCACCATTAATTTACATGATGTAATATTATTCTTGTTCTAATATGCACTCATTACTCACATATAATGTGAGACACGCCAGCGAATCTCTATCTTGGTCGCATCCATTCATGCGTCTTCCACAACTCCAATGTTGATGTCTGCACCATATCGAGACTTTGTTCACGTGTCATTCAACCATGGTCAAGCTCCACCTTAAGTTTGATCACTTAAACCTACACCTCTAACCACCATGATTTATAGATATCTTATGCATTGTCCATTGCCCAAGGCATTGCCATCGAATCTAATATCATGTTGAGTTCTATGATCCGTCTGCGTATCCTCTGTGGGTGCAACATAGAGATTTTGGTCAACATCTTTTAACAATTAGAAATCCCTTATTGTTACATGCGACCAAACTCATATATATACACTATTCCACCTCCATTATTTTTATAACGTGAGACTATTCTTTTTTCTAATATACATCCATTATCTACATACAATGCAAGACTGTAACGGCCTCGGATTTTCGACCCTCGAAAATCGAAATCAATGCTTCACTATATAGCATGCTGAGCAATCGAGTGCCGGAAATACTAGATCATTAGGGGTGAAGAAGAAAAGGAGAAAGAAGGAAAACATAACGATCAGAATCTCACAGTTGTAGCGGAACGATATACAATATATAATAACAGATCTTTATACAAAGAGAATTGTAATTGTAATATACATACAATCATCAGAGTACAGTAGTCAATAAATCAATCTGGACAGTTATGATAACTTGTCCTCACAAGTGCTGAATATACAGTATACACACATAACGAAATATAATCAAATACGTGGAATACGCTTGAGAGTCCTTCAGCTTGACTCCTGAGCTCCATAGCATCTTGACCTGAATCTGTAATACTATGTCTGACCCGAGCATTATAATAAAATAACACCCGGGTCAGTCTGGAAAACCAGCATGAGAAAACACACTCAATCTGAATTACAACTATTATCAAATTCTTTGAAAAATAAAGGTATCTCGTAAAACCGCACCATACATAAATACGATGGGTTTTTACCTTACAATAACCAAAATGTTTTATATCAAAATCATCTGATATTATAATAGTGTATATAGAAAATAAACTATAAAGTAGCTAAAATGATTGCATCTCACATTTCAGCAAAGTTGGGCACAATCAAAACCGTATAGGCTCGTAGTGGATATTAGACTCCATACAATGATTGGGCTAATGGGATACTGCCTGCCATAGTACACCTCTAGAAAAATATACCAAGATCGTATCCAACGATCTCTGCCTAAAACGACCCGTATTTTTCGATAATTAAAAATATTAAATTTAATAAGATTTTGGAGTTTAATATTGGAAGAGATTAGAATTTGCGATCTCTTAATGATAAAAGTAACTTGGATGTAATTTAATAATGTTGATATAATTTAATTGATAACTGTTTTCATGAAACTGAAATAATTTTACAGTTAAATTGGTTATAAATTGAAAATAAGGAAATTGATTAAATGTTGTATTTAATGGTGAAATTATATGTAACTAATTTAAAATTAGTTAATATAGAATGATTAATCGGTATGTAAATTTATTAGCTTTGTTTGTAAACAATAAACATAGAAAGGTGTTTGAATTATTAGTGTGTAATAATTGTTTAATTATCATTTCACTATTTAATCCATTGAAATTAATTGTAAATCAATAGAAATTAATGTAATTAAATATTATAGTTAATATGAATTAAGATGATAACTATAGAATATTGATGTAATAAATTGTGGACCAATGTTAATTATATCCACAAGGTGATAGTTGATATAACAATAAAGGTGTAAATCAAAATAAATGAATTTATTTGAATTTTAATTTTAATTAATGAATTTATTGCAATTGAAATTAAACACTGAAATTAGTGCAATATTTGATATTGGATTTGACACGGAAATTTATTTTAAAAGACTATAAATTAATAGTTAATCAAAAATGATAAAAATTGTTAGTTATAAAATTTGAATTTAAAAAGTGATTAATCAATTTAATAATAATTTATTTAATTAACGTGTAAAATAGCCATTTTGGCCACTGTCTCGGATTTCGACGAAACTAGTTTCATCGGATCCGTAATAGTGAATTACTATAGGATTTCAAGTTTCGTCGTGATCAGACTTGTCGTTTAATTATGTGAGCTCGAAACGTGTAGAAACCAATTTAATGAATTCAATTAAAATAAGCTGATTTTTAAAGCTAATTTCTATATACAATGGAACTAGGGTTTGAAACTAGTTCCATTGAGTTTTAAAATATCGAAAACATCTATTTTGATATATGCGATGACCCATTTTCGTTTCAGAGGCATAATGGGCTTTTCGGGTTCGCGTAATCATTTCGACCAATACGATCTGTCCATTCATCCTTATTTATCCTTGTTTATATAAATAGAATTTCCAACCAGAACAGTCCGTATTTCTGATTTTCTATATGTACATTTAATCTTATCTGTTCCTATCACCTCTCTTCAATGGCAGAAACTTAATTTCAAATACTAAAACCCCAAATTCAATTTCAAAATTTAAATTCATCAAAACCTAGCATATTATATATCATTGGAAAGCTCTTGACGAGCGCAATCCACTGCTTCAATTCGTATTTCAATTGGATGCATCGTTCAACTAGAAATCATCGAAGAACCTCGACCGTCCATTTTTAGGTTTTACGACCCAACGGTGGATCGTCGACAGTTTGATGATCGGAAGGCGGCGATGGGAAAAGGATGAAGGACAGGGATTAGGGTGGTCATCCCTTGTCGTAGCTTAATCGAAGATCGCTACGATTTGGCTTCAAAAGTGCAGCGGCGGCCTATGGGGCGCTTCAGGTGGTCGCGCCACCTTTGCTAGGGGTGACTCGGCCTGGAAAAGGCGATGGCATCGCCTGATCTTGGTCGCAATGATTGTAAGCACAACGATTTGGCTCGAAACTGGCGGCTGTGCTTAGGTTAGGGCATACATATGATTTTTGGTCGCACGTGAGAGAGGTGCAGCTGTACACGTGGTATAATTTGATATGTTTATATTTTATTTTATTTAAATTTGAATTTATAATGTTCTAACCTTAATATCTTTCACATATGAGCTCGGATTCACGCGTGGTTTTCTCCTTCACGATCGTACCGAAATTTTGGGCATTATGGAACTGGTTTGGTTGGATTTTGAGACTGTTCAAATTTGGGCCTTTATTTGGATTTTAAATCGTCGACAAATCAAAGGTGGGTGTTTTAGCCCACTCACAACTGCTAAACTATCCTGTGTCAGTTAATTGTTGTTATTTATTGGTTGATTTGAATGACGATTATGATGGATGTTTAATTGTCGATATTTGGATGATTAGATGTATGTTTATTTATATGTTGTTATCACACTAGAAGTTCCCTTAGTTATTGTTAGGAAAATCACTATGGATTGAAATGATACATATCCGAATGAACTTATAGATTAGGAAAAAAAATCATTATGGCTTGAAATGATAAACTCGAGTGATTTTATGGATTTTGAATTTTATCCGGGATTGCAGATTGAAATGAATATACCCGTAAATTTAAATTATTGCAGGTTGAAATGATATATATCCGTATCACTTGATGATAGGGTAGAAAATTATATACGGACACCGGATTGGTTAAATTAAATGATTTTTAAAATCCATAATTTTTTATTCCAGTTAGACGATATTATTTTAAATGAAATAAAGTTAGATTTCTGTTAACTGAATTATTTTCAAGTCCAAGCTTTTAAATGTTGAAATTGAAATTTGTTTAAATGAATTGGCTAATGAATTTAAATTGAAATTTAAAAGTTGAATTTTGAAAGATAAATGAAATTTATTGAAATTGAGTTATTATAAACGTCTGAATATTTAAACTTTGAAATCTATTAAATTGGAAGTAGTTTAAATATATAGTTCAAACAATGATTTGAGATCAATATGGATTTAAATAGTTTTAATTAGAATCTGAATTGAAAGATTTAAAATTGAGTTTTGTTGATTTGAAAGCTGGATATGGTTCAGGTATGTCGAAATGAAAGAAACAGTTTAATATTGTATTAATTTCAAATTAATTATTTTAATATAAACTATTTAAAAATATATTAGTTTAAATTCAGATTTATCTAGATTTTCAAATTATTTACTATATAAACATTTCCAAGAATCCAACCATTTTATATTAAACTATTAAAACTATATTAAATCTATTTTAAACTATTTTAATCTATTTTAAACTATTTTAATCTATTTTAAACTATTTCAAAGTATTTTAAAAAATTTAATTTATTCTAAACTATTTTAAATTATTTTAAACTTTTTTAAACTATTTTAATCTATTTTAAACCACTTTAAAGTATTTTAAACTATTTCAAACTATTAAATCTATTTTTAATTTATCAAACTATTTGTGACTAACCAAACCATTTTCAAACTGTGCAAGGTTGAATTGTTTATATTTAAATCCTTGATTTAAAAGAGAAAATGGTTAAATGATGTTATATTCTAAATTTAGAATTTGAAATGATATTTTCTAGTGAAGTGACATATTTTGAGTAAATATGATGATTTTGAAATGAGGGTTTAACCTATTAAGTGGATATGATTTCAAAAGTGAATATCATTTGGAAGTGATATGATTTTGAAGTAAATATGATATTTTGGTATCAATTATAAATTAGTTTTGGAAATGTAAAAGAACCAACCGGTGTGAAATAAGCATTTGGTTGCTAAAGAGGCCGGGATCGGATATTGTCATACTCTCTGCCAATACTGAAAAACATTTTAACAATTGTGCACATGGTAGAGAATCCCAAATGATGTAGGATGATTGGTGATCGATTTGCATGAGGTATGAACGTAGCCCTGACCCCCTTGGGCTAGCTTGCTATGAATAAAACAGGAGCCACGCCAAGCCAAGTGAGGTCGTACCTTCGCTTGGACATGCTTCTTCAATACCATAATTATTACTTTGTGATTGATTTGGTGGCCACCCTTCGATTTGATTATAGGAGTGTGTTTCGAGGTGGGCAGTAGTAGCCGCTATGCTTTACCACGAGTCCAGATCCACAAAACGGTAGTATCCTACCCTGGGCATTGCTTTGCATGTCTTGTCATATACCTTATCGAGCCCACTGTGAGTTTGGTTTGTGTCGTACACTATGATTACCCTCTGATAGCCCTCCAGTTTATGGAGGAATTACTGTACTGTAGACTACGAAATTTATATAAAATGTGTTAAGGTGGATATGGGTAACGCCTTAATGCTATTTTAATACTTCATTGATTAACATACTATAATAGCATACATTACTACATAGTAAATAGTTTAACGGATCCTTAGAAGATGGAATCTCGAACATTTCCTAAATTATTGCACGCACCTTAGACACTGGATAGGAGATGTACAATCTCGTAAACATCTCTGAAGCCGTTACACTCATATTTACTTATTTTGATTTAACTTACATAAGATCTTTTAGTTCCGACTCGAGTGTTTTTTCTTTTCATTATGCTCGGTTCAGCCTGAGTATTTCAGCACATTGAAGACTTTATTTCTGGAGGACGAAGAAGAAGATTTAGTATATTATTGCTATTTATTATATTTATTTCACTACATTATGTTCTTCCGCTGCATTATTTATTTATTCATGTTGTATGTATAAATCTGATCTGTATCGTAAAAATGTAATCAAATGTTATTTGTAAAATAGCTTCATGAACTATTTATTTGATTATTATATTTTATCATTCCACTGTGAGATTATATGTTTTGTTTTTCTTTATTTTCTCTTATTTTTTATTTACCCCATTAACAATCCTTCAATTTGAATGGTTTGAATTGATATGTGTGGTTTATTATCAATTTAAACCGTTCAAAAAGGTGGACCATTACATTTGGTATCAAAGCTTTGGTTTAACGATAACCTTAGCTTTGTGGGGTCTGACTCGTTAGAGATAGGGTTATAAATACCCTAGAATGAGTTGTCTGAGTGTATGTATATATACAAGAGAGCGTACTTGTTAGTGTTATAAAAATATTTTTATATTGTGCTAATTTGTGTTGTTTAGTATTCATAAATTTTGGTCAATACATAGGATGTCATGGCATCGACAGGGATTTCTAAACACTTGATAGGGAAGACCGACATGATACTTTTTAAAATATAGGTAAATACAATAATTTTACCTAATATTATATTTTGTATATATAAAAATAAATTTTTATAAATGGATATAGTGTATGTTATATATTTGTTTGTTAGGAAGTGAAATTTTATAAATATTGGTTGTAAAATAGAATTTACAAATAAAGTAAATATAAATCGGAGATTTGAGGACTTAATCCCAGGGTTTTGAAATTGTTTTCAAAAGATTTTTGGGATATAATATTAGCTTTATTTGGAAGTATTTTCAGATATAAGTATTTTCAATGTGATTTAAAAGAAATGTGTTAACCGGCATCTTGGCCCGGTTACAAAACGACAGTTGAAGAAAATATCATTAGCACTAGACAAGATTCTGATCAAGAAGAGACTGGAGGTGTTAGCAAGTTGTCAGGCCCACAGCAAAGCAAGAGCATTCGGCCTGCCTGGCCTGGTGCGCAGAAGTCACCTACTATGGGCAGTACCTTGTTCCTAAGCCCATGAGGGAAGTCCAACCTATCTCGTTTATAAATAGAAGGGCAGGGGCATAATGAAAGGGATATTTTTCCGGGAACACTGGGGAGACTCTGCCATTTTCTATACTCTCCTCTTTTTAATTCAAACTTGTATTCAAGTGATTTATCTACGGATTGTATCTGTATTCATGTAATTGAGAAAGCAATAAAGATAAAACTCAAAATGGACGTAGGCAGTTACGCCGAACCACTATAAATCTGGTGTTCTCGTTTTTGTTGTTCTTTCTGCATTGAATTACGCTATCCTTTTACTCTCTTCATTAATCTCTCTACATAACTCTACTCAAGGGTGTTAGTGACCAATTTTGGTGCTAACATTTTGGTGCTTTCACCGAGAATTGAATTCTCAGCTTGATTGGATCTCATCATCTACTAGTGGATTTCCATAGTCGCGAGATAGATCCAGTTGTTTAATAGAAAACTTCCTATTCTACTCAGATTTTAAAGAAATCTAAAGGAAGCCGACAGCCGTAAGTTAATCAAGTGTTCGTGTTTATGTGAAAGGATTGGATTCACTGATGTACGCAAGATCTAAGGATTGGACGTTGAAGTTTACACTCAAGTTGAATGAAGGCCGACCTTCCACCAAAGTCAATTCAGCCGATCGCCCCAGAAAAGACGTATGCCGATCGCTCCAGATAAGGCGTATGCCCCTCTATGCCGATCCATGCCTCCAGGCCTAACCATACCTCTATGCCGATCCATGCCTCCAGGCCGATCCATACCTCCAGGCCGATCCACACCTCCAGGCCGATCCACACCTCTAGGCCGAACCATACCTCCAGGCCGACCCACACCTCCAGGCCGATCCACACCTCCAGGCTGAGCCGCATTCATATGCCGAACGACACCCAGAAGTGCCGAGCGGCATTCGTACGCCGAACGACATTTAGGCCGAGCGGTATTCCTATGCCGAACGACATTTAGGCCAAACAGGACCCAGGCCGAACAGGATTTAGGCCGAACAGGATTTAGGCCGAACAGGATGTAGGTTGAACATGATTTAGGCCGAACAGGATCCAGGCCGAACATGATTTAGGCCGAACAGAATTTAGGCCGAACATGAATTAGGCCAAACAGAAATTTGGCCAAGCAGAAATTTGGCCGAACAGAAATTTGGCCGAGCAGAAATTAGGCCGAACAGAAATTTGGCCGAGCAGAAAGAAGGCCGAACATAATTTTGGACGAACAGAAATTTGGCCGAACAGAAAGAAGGCCGAACATAATTTAGGCCGAATAGAATTTAGGCCGAGCAGAAAGAAGGCCGAACAGAAGATAGGCCAAACAGAACCGATGTCGAACGCTCGTGAATGCTGAGCGCTCTCTAATGCCAAACGCTCTGGAGTGCCGGGCGTTCTTGAATGCCGAACAGTGTGGAATGTCGGACAATCTTGTATGCCGAGCAACTTTGTCATGCCGATCGAAACTTAAATTACACCGGTCTCTTATACGAACCCTAGCCGCAGCGCAGTGCCTCCAGATAGTGAATTCAAAACTCAACTTAATAAAGGAGCAATCTATCTACTTCCCTTACCTCCCCTGATCGACCAGGGCATAGAGGATCTAGCGACGTCTTCTGAAAGGCAACAAGGGAACGGACAAACAATCGCTACTCAAACGATACTCTCAAAGGGATATCATACTGATCACCCTTGAGGAGAATCGACCTCCATATATATTTTGGCAGCCAGTCAGCTGGAGAGTCTCCTTCGACCATAGACCGTTTCTATGACAAAAATGAATCTAAACAAAAGTGTGAAGCAGCAGAACAGACTAAGAAAAATAACAATGAAGGCCCGTTGGCTACGGATGCAGATCCCAGTAGCCAAAACAAGACCTCAAAATTTGGCTCATATGCTCTTTGAAAGATTCAATTGACAACCTCTACTTGAAGACTCATGACTCGGAGGGGTATTGGAAACCAACCTCGAGAGAGTACACCGAAGTCTAAAGAAAATCAAGGGAATATTGTATATTCCCAGATGCTCACTGATCCTAACACAGACGATTACAAACACCTCTGAGGTGTGATCGAAAAGCCGGTCTGGATAGGAACGCTTCAATAGTATGTACAAGTCCTACAGAATGGCGGGCAGCGAACATCCGATGCCTATTAATAAAAGGCTATGATTATCAATTGGACCGCTGACGGCCAACATCCCTTTGAAAGGAGCCGGGGCAAAGTCGAATAGCGAGCACACGATGCTGCTTCACTTATCAATGAGATTTATCCTAATCTTCTTTGAATTATTTCCAAATCTATTTCTATTTTATTTGTTCTATGAACTACGGATAATTTGAACTAAACTACTTTCAAAACAATGTCGGTGACCATGTACTCGGATTTGGTCGCCAACCAATCCATGCAAACCATGATCGGACATATGGAGCTATATCTAGACGAGCATAATTCAATCGCTTATCATCAATCATGTGCCTTTGATTTGGGGCTATGGACTAGATATTGAAAAGCTCATCACGATCAGAGATCAATACAAAGTGAGCAGGACTGACCTCACATTCATCGACCTCCATATTTGACTGGGGGGCCAAGCAAGGTTTGGAATGAGTATGCCTCGATCATCCACTCAAATCGAGTCACGGAACGAAGTTCGATAAAATACAGATGCCCCTCCTAAGCTCAGTGACGCCGGGATCTGTCTAGAGTTGACGTGATTTAATCATCTACACATCAAATCCAACCTTCAACACAAAAGGTTGTTCGAAGGCCCAACTTGAAATAGTTGTGGTGGACTGCCTACTCATTAACCATCGCTATTAATGCATAGCACGGCTTCACCTTGGAACATATACCTTCTTCCTTGACTTGATTGGAAGAGCTATAATCACCAAGCGGACGAGAATCGATCGTCCATTTTTCGAATTCCGTCCCTCATGCTGGGGGCAGAATCCCATTCCATGAGCAAACGTGGTTCGATTGTTCATTCGACAACATTAGCCTCGATACGGTAGATGGATACAAATTAAAGAGTGGAAATACGACTGCTCTCGACTTAAACCTCCAAGTCCCCAGAGCGCGGACTGGAGTACTCTAAGTCCCCAGAGTGCGGACTCGAGTATAAACGACTTAAACCTCCAAGTCCCCAGAGCGTGGACTGGAGTACTCTAAGTCCCCAGAGTGCGGACTCGAGTATAAACGACTTAAACCTCCAAGTCCCCAGAGCGCGGACTGGAGTACTCTAAGTCCCCAGAGTGCGGACTCGAGTATAAACGACTTAAACCTCCAAGTCCCCAGAGCGCGGACTGGAGTACTCTAGGTCCCCAGAGTGCGGACTCGAGTATAAACGACTTAAACCTCCAAGTACCCAGAGCGCGGACTGGAGTACTCTAAGTCCCCAGAGTGCGGACTCGAGTATAAACGACTTAAACCTCCAAGTCCCCAGAGCGCGGACTGGAGTACTCTAAGTCCCCAGAGTGCGTACTCGAGTATAAACCACTTGAATCTCTAACTCCCCATAGCGCGGACTCGAATATAAGCGATTCGGATCTCCAAGTTCCATGAATATGAACTATGACACAGATGACTTGAATTTGTCAAATCCCTGACATACGGGATAGAAAGTATTCTAAGTGCTCGAAGCACAGAATGGAAGTTCAACAACTCCTGAAGAGTTTCAGAGTTATATGAAGATGGACCGAGAAGTCTATGTTACTCACAACTGCTTGGATTAAAATCACAATCACAAAGAAAACTGAATAATAAGAGTCTTTTGTGAGACGGAAAAAGGAACTAAACTTTATTCACAAATAAGTTCCTATTACAACCCCTCCAAAGTTCGGAGTCGACATTCTATTTACAAGGACTAAGGAAATAAATGAAAATAATTACATGACTTAAACTAACTCTCGTTGAACGAGGATAGTAATCACTTCTTGTGCTTTTTCAACTCCTTTCCAGACGGCTCCTCTCTAGAGCATTTACCCTTGGTACTCTTCTTTGATAGAGGGGTAGCAACTGAAGAAGCACGGGGAACTTCCATGGGCTTGGACCCGCCAGGAAGGATGACCTTCAACGGCTTGTTCAAAGGATCGTCCAAGTCCACAACTCGGGGTTCGACTTTGACCTTGAACGTCTCCTCCTTCTCTTTCTCGAGCCGCTCTTTCATGCTCAATTCGGATGTGCGCTCAGAGGCGCCTGTAATTTCTACTTCATAACCCCCATCGATAGGAGAGGAGGTTCCGAACTTGTCTTCATCAAGCGCTCCGATCACCTGAGCACGGACGGAAGTACTCTAAGTCCCCAGAGTGCGGACTCGAGTATAAACGACTCAAAAACCTCTATGTCTCCAGAGTGCGGATTAGAGTGCTCTTAGTCCCCTGAGTGTGGACTAGAGTATAAACGGCTCAAAAACCTCTATGTCTCCAGAGTGCGGATTAGAGTGCTCTAAATCCCCTGAGTGTGGACTAGAGTATAAACGGCTTAAAAAACCTCTACATCCCTAGAGTGCGGACTACGATACTCTCAGTCCCCAGAGCATGGACTAGATTATGGAAGACTTGAGAAAAATCTCTAAATCCCAGAAGTGGACTAGATTACTCTAAGTTCCCAGAATGCGGACTAGAGTATAAACAAGTTGACGAAAATCTTTGCGTCTCGAACTGTGGACTAAAGCATAAACCGTTCGACAAATCTCTAAGTCCCCGAAGCGTGGACCGAAGCATAAACACAAATTGGGCGCGAGTCAACCAGGGGGAGAATAACACTAAGTCACCAGAATGCAGAGTGGTGTATAAACATCGATAAATAGACGAGTGGGTTCCGACCATTCTCTATTCCGCAAACTTCGGCGTGGAATCGACCGAAGGATTATTAGCTCGCTAAGGATGGAGTTCGACCATCCAACTAGTGGCCTGGCCAAATCAATGCTGGGAGCAGAAGTACAAATCTCTAAAAGATGAATACGACAGCTCACCATAGCTCTAGCTTGCGTTCTTTACAACTTAAGGCAATGACTACAGGGAGGCCTCAATACAGAACCAATTGAAACGACATCCAAAGCTATGGGCAACCGACTATATCATACCTCGGATCGAGGGCTAATATCGATCCGCACCAAGCTCATACGAATGTGATTCGGATGTTCCTTGAAAAAATATGACCTCCAGAATGTGGAAAGGACAGTAAACCATGACGAATTGGTCAAAAAATTCTCCAGCACCCTCCTTCGATCCGTTAGGAGGAGTATGAAGCTGGATGAGCATGACCTGACCGCATTTACACCAACTTTACCCCGAGATCTGATTACGGGACATGAACCAAAATGGACGTGGCTGACCGTCCAGTGTCAAAATTATGTCTTGAAAATGACGAGGCATTGAAGTATTCCTCTTGGAATGAAAAACCACAATACAATACAGGATAGGTGAGACTTAGCCTCCCACCGACTGACCTGATCCCACGATTCAACGAGAAAAAGAGTCAAGCTAAAGTGGGCGTGGTTGGCCTTCCTACTTATCAGTATATGCCCTAGTCCTGGGGGCATGAGCGAGAAGCAAGATGAATGCGAACCGACTATTCACCTATCAACTCTATGTCTTTGGAGTTTAGGTGAGAATATAAACATAGCTAGGGCGAGACTCAACCGTCCATGCAGTACATTTATCAACCCGAGACTGGGAGAAGACGCATGGTCATCCAAAGACTGGCTATGATAGCTCAGTATTGAAACTTATATATAGTGCTTACAGCTACTCAAGGCTACGACCGAAAGGATGCCTAGAGATAGAACCGTTAAATCGATACCTTAGCTCATAGACAATTGAGTTTCACTCCAACCCAAAGGACGGGTAAAGGGTCATGAATACATTGAATAGGAAGTGTGTTACTCGAATATACAAGCAAATTCAAAATCATAGCAAGATCCAGCTATACGGTTGCACGCCACTCAAGACTGACCCCTACTCGACATTTCCTTCAATGCGCTTTTAAGCCTGATCTTTGACCATTTGATGATAATCTATTAGAGCCTTCAGAGCCCTTTACTATTAGACTTAATAACTCGCGACAAGACTCTAGGATTCGACCAGAGTAACCATCAACATTGGCCGTCCCAACCATATTTCACATTGAATGTTATGAAAAATAGTTACATCTGAACTCAAAGAATCTGGGATGGCACCTGCTAAGTTGACGGTCGACATTACAGCCGGCCATAGCGACCCTTTCCAGGTGATGAGTATCGAATCACAGCTCAGGGCAATGATGATAAAAGAATTAGTTAGATTTTTATGAATAAACGATGATATGTTCCCTTGGACCCATTTTGACATGCATGTGTGATTTCACTAACTATCGCGAGCCATGCATTGGATATCAACTCGAAGCGACAAAAGCTAGGACAATATCTAGTGATTTCATCATGAAAGCTCCACTCTTACTTTTAGGCTCACCCTATCAACGTCTTGCCTACCAGCCGTTGCGATAGGGCATACAATGACCTGAGACTTCTGAAAGACTACTTAAATAGAATATCAGACTAAGCTAATTCGATATCACTTACTTCCCTCGAAGGGCTATCCAAGGACGGAAACTAGCAGACTTCATTGCTGAATCCACTGTGTCAGACGACACAAACGACCACAATGTCATACCTCCCGTTCGATGGAATATGAATACCGATGAGGCATCTAACGACCGTTGTTTGGGGGCTGGCATAGTTCTTGTGACTCCTGAAAACCGATCAATTTGTTATGCTTTGAAGCTTGAATTTCCAGCAACAAATAACAAAGCCAAGTATGAAACATTGATTGCCGGCTTAAGACTCATCAAAGAACTGGGAGTAAGATCGGTTGAAATCTTTTGCGACTCGCAATTGGTGGTGTACCAAGTGCGGGGAGACTACCAAGCAAGGGGGCAGAGACTTGCCCCGTATTTGGTCCAAGTTCAGGAGCTTCTAGCGAATCTCGAGTATTATGATATTTCACATGTCCCGCGTGAGCAAAACAGAGCTGCCGATTCATTGGCAAAATTTGCAAGCAATGGCGATGCGCAGCAGATGGGATTGTTTCCTGTTGGAACCTCACATGCTCCGAGTATGAATATGATGGAGGTAGATTTCGTGTTAGAAACCGAAATCGATAAGGAATCATGGATGACCCTAGTTAAGCAATATTTACTACATGGGGTCTTACCCGAAAGAAGGAGCAAAAGGTGACAAGTCATTCGTAAGGCTTCGCAATATGTAATGGAGAGCGGAATAATGTATCGAAGGGGATCCTCGACCCCCTTACTCCAGTGTATAGCCCATGATGAGATAAAACGAGTCCTGAAGGAAGTCTATGACGAAGAATGTGCTATAGCATCAAGGGGAAACCATGATAAAAAAAATACTCTGCTATAAGCATTACTGGCCAACTATCAATCCAGATGCGGTTGATCATGCTAGACAATGCGACGAGTGCAAGATGTTTGCAAAAAATCCGGGAACCCCGCCGATGGAAATTATTCAAATGGCTAGTCCATAGCCATTTGCCATTTGGGGGCACTGAAATCATCTTCTTGCCGATCCGAAAGGTGGTGCGATATACACCATCATAGCAGTTGATTACTTCACCAAATGGGCAGATGAAGAACTCCTAACCACGACCAAGAAGAAGAAAATAATCAACTTCTTTATCCGTAACGTCATCTGTCCTTATGACCTTCCATGATCCATTATAACTGCAGATGGACGGGTTGAAGCTGCGAACAAAATCAGAGAGTCTATACTGAAGAGAGGTTTGGAAAACTCCTCAAGTGGTTGATTGCAACCCTTATTTCACAGAAAATACAAACAAGGAATCGCAATTGAATTACAATTAAACCAGATGGAGTTGGCGATGACTTATGAGCATATAAAACGCATCCGAGCCAATGGCAAGAACATGTACCCGAACGTGCATGTGTACATCCGAAAAAGTTCGACTTCTTGAAATCAACAGAAAATGAATTCTCATTAAGGGTTATTAAGAAAAGACTGGATCAGATGGCCGAAGCTTACTAGCTCTGTAGAATTAGACACGGATGGCCACTGATGAACTACAACCCTGGATTTATAATATTGGGAATCGACCAAGCATCACGATGACCAAAGAAGGATACAACTCCTTGGAAGGATAAATTGGAGGATAATGACTACTCAAGAAACATGATGGATTTCTTTCTGAAGACAAGGAATACTCGCTGATTCAAAGCGTGTCGTGTTGCTTCACACGACACACTTTGGGGGGCAAATGTTAACCGGCATCTTGGCCCAGTTACAAAACGACAGTTGAAGAAATTATCATTAGCACTAGACAAGATTCTGATCAAGAAGAGACTGGAGGTGTTAGCAAGTTGTCAGGCCCACAGCAAAGCAAGAGCATTCGGCCTGCCTGGCCTGGTGCGCAGAAGTCACCTACTATGGGCAGTACCTTGTTCCTAAGCCCATGAGGGAAGTCCAACCCATCTCGTCTATAAGTAGAAGGGCAGGGGCATAATGAAAGGGATCTTTTTCCGGGAACACTGGGGAGACTCTGCCATTTTCTATACTCTCCTCTTTTTAATTCAAACTTGTATTCAAGTGATTTATCTACGGATTGTATCTGTATTCATGTAATTGAGAAAGCAATAAAGATAAAACTCAAAGTGGACGTAGGCAGTTACGCCGAACCACTATAAATCTGGTGTTCTCGTTTTTGTTGTTCTTTCTGCATTGAATTACGCTATCCTTTTACTCTCTTCATTAATCTCTCTACATAACTCTACTCAAGGGTGTTAGTGACCAATTTTGGTGCTAACAAAATGTTTTAAAGGAATTTTGAAAGGAAATAAGTACTGTACTCCTCACTCTTGTCGTTGGAAAATAATTTCAGTGATGACTGCGCAGCATCATCAACATTCATTTTCGAGTTTAAAAGTGGGAAAATCACTGTAGTAGTTTTACTACACATTTGTTTTGATAATCAAATCTTAATTTTAAATTCATAAACATGATTTGATATATAAAAGATATGAGTACATATATTGTTTCAAATAATTTGAAATGAACCTGACATTTAGTTCTTAAGTTTCTATAAATTAGGAATTTTAATTATTGACTATATTAATAAATGGAAACTTTTGGAAAAAAAGAAATTAGATGCTCAGCGGTTAATAAAATATATAAGAAATTGAGAATTGTAATGTGTAAATATGAAAATTTAAAAGATGTAATTATTGAACAATTTGTTAATTAAAATGAATAAGATAAACTTGTGCAACATTCAATTACATTCTTAAAACGTATATATAACTTACAAGAAATGTTTAAAAAATTGTAACATGAAATAGGAATATGTAATAGGATATTATACAAGTAAAACTTAAGTAATGAAAGTGTTCAAATGGAATTATTTCTATAAATAAGAGTTTTGATGTTATAAAAAATATATTATAAACATAAGTTAATATTGTAAATGCTTGTAATTAAATTAAACAGTAAAAGGGTAAATACTGTTTAAGTAAATGATATAAACTCAAGAAAATGACTGAAATGTTTCACTGATGAATATTAATATTAAAATGGATGTCAAGGATTATATGTAAATAATAAATGTGCAATAAAATAAAATGAAATGTATGTAATACTTTAACATGTATTCAATGATGATTTCAAATATAGAATGAGAAATAAATCTATTAAATAATGAAGATAAATTAAATAATAAAATAATCATTGAAAGAAAGTAAATTAATGAAAAAAACATTTTATGAATGAATAAAGAGCAAATAATGATGTGAAAGAAAACCAATCGAATAAACTTAAATAATAAATGTTGGATTTCTTGGCTAATGGGAAGTTTGGGAAAGGATACTTCAAATTGTTTAAGGTTGTATGTGATGCCGCACCCCGAGACCCACATTAACAAAGAGAATTACATAGTTATTCTATCTGCAATGCAGAGAATAGGGCTGGTTAAGGGCGACCATCACAGTCTTGCATAAGATAACAGCTAAGTATGTCGGTTTTGGCACTTATTTTTTTTCATTTCATCTTGATTATTTGACATACTTAATTCCTATCTAATACACTACTATGGTGGCTATAGGATCAACTCAGAAACAAAATATAATTACAACAGTCACAAGACAGAGAACAGCATCACAGATAATATATACATGATAATATATACATATAAATACATCAAATGTAATACAACCCATCACAAGTGATATTCAACCACAATATATACATACACCCCAACAAAAGAATATACATCATAAGGTTTTCAAACAAAAGACTACTAGACAAAACTATGACATAACCAAAGTCGATAAAGAAGCCCAAAAAGGTAAAGCTAGCATAGGTCTAAAAACTAATCTGCAACTTGGTGTGACCCAAGCAATAAATACACGGGTCAGGCTAACTAGAACTAGATATTAGCAAAAGATAAAGGAATATAAGTGCATAAGGAAGACATCCTTTAAAGATAAAGGAATGATATAAGAAAGTCTATTTGTACAACTAAGAATAGGTATTCCATAAAGGCTCAAAGTTAATCACATGATAAGTTTTAACATGGCATAGATATTTCACATTCAAAGGTATAATGTAAGTGAACATAAGCAATATACAATCCATAAGTGAAATCATCAAAATCTCGAAATCAAAACTCATGAAACTCAATAAGAGTTCATAATCTCAATATCGAAATCACCACAAAACGACATATATATAAGCCTTTCTCTAAAATAAGGCTATAAGTAAATTCATCATCCTAAATTGGTGAAATCGACATCAAAACTCATAAAAATTCCCCAGATTAGCCAAATCCCATTTGCGTGCTGAAGTGATGTTGCACGTGTCATCCCACCAGTACTATATATATTTTAGGTACCTCTCCCAGACAACCGAAGTCATAAATCCCAAATGACCGAAGTCGTAATCCCAGATGACCTGAAGGTCTATGGTACTAGCAATCCCAGAATGGGTCATAACTCCCAAATAGGAACCCAAAAAAGTGTTAACGTGCATCCCATGCCACGCGTTCGCAGTTAACAGTTTACTAACCGCTAGTTATTGCCACATTAGAAAACAGAAATCATCATAAAATCTCAAAACTCAAAAAACTCAGACTCACCTCATCTCATCGGAAAGTAAAATACTATATCAAGTTCTCATAGATCATACTCCTAGAATAGGAGATCTCGAACCACAACTCGCCAAATATTGGCCATCCCAGATAATTCCTAAAGATAGGAATTATAATTAAAAAAACTCAACATATATTGGCTAAATAACTCAGAAATTAAATACCCCAAACTGTTTCGATCGTACAAGTCCGGAATTAACCGATAAAGTAAACTCACGTGTTCCACACCACATATTTTACTAAACCGTTTAATTCTCTTTCCCATACGTTCGAAAAGTGTAAAAATAATGTATATTATTTATAAAATAATTTTCTTGAGAAAACAAGATTTTAAAATAATTTTCTGAAATCATTATGAAGATATTTTATTGAAAATTTCTACTTAAATATATTAAAATACTTTAAAATAATTTAATAAAAATTTAAAAATATTTCAATATAAAATTTTCAAAAACCAAACTATCTAGAAATTTTCTCAATTTTTTTGAAAGAAATAGTGCTTGAAATCGAGGAAAAACGAAGAAATTACTCCAAATCGATATTCGAATTCAATTAGAATTTAAATTATAAATCCAAATTCCTCCAAATCTTGGCTAATTCATTAATGGATATAATAGCCCATAATCATCATCAAAATCATCTCAAAATTTGCATCAAAACAAATGAAAAATCATTGCAATTCAAAAGCAAAACATCACGAAATAAACTATGGAAAGCAAACGAACAAAAGGCCACAACAACTCGTGCTTGGGGCAACAGGGGGTCGGCTGCTTGGTCTACCTGGAAAGTGCTGGGTCGACCTGCCTGTCAACCCAGGCTACATACTCTTGCCAGGTTGTTTTTCCTGCCCCGTATTGATTTTCTAGAGAACATTAGACATAGCAAATGATTGAATTATGGACTAAAACCCGATATGCACATAGCTTAACATCCAAACAACACTCCGGAAAAGATCCAGTAGCAATTCGAGTGAAAATTAAAAAGTTATGGCCACTCAAACTGGCAACCATAAACAAGGAATTCAATAAAACAACTGACAGAAAGATGAACTTATACAGTAAAGTTTTACATAGCGGTTTCTTTACGAGCAGCATTTTTCTAGCTAGAAATTGTTATTTTTTACACACCTTGATGATTTAGCTGCGATTTAGAATGCAAGTAGTGAATTTTGGTGAAGATAGAAGCCCTAAGAACCTGTACAAGCTTGAAAACGGACATGCAAAACAACAGAATAAATTACAGACAATTCATATCTTGGTTCAAGGATTATTTTTTTCTTTTGATGAAAACTTTTGTTATTGGATAGAGATTACCTTGTATAATCTTATATAGGTGGATTTGTTCTTTAATTTGCAGCAAGTTGGAGTGGAAATTGATTTTTAGTAGAAGGCATCCATTGTTTTCTTATTTTCACTAACTTCAAATTATATTTGAGAAGGAAGATGAGAAAACTAACTTACTATTAGTTTGCTATCTCACCAGAAGTATCTAGAAACATTAGATGGATCCAGATACCAAACCTGTAAAGCCCAAACCTTAAAATACTTAGACAAAATTGAGTTATGCACAATTCTAACATATACAATCAGCATATGCACACTTTTCTTCATTTTAAGATGAAATCAAATGTATACATTTATTTGTTTGCAAATAATTTTTTTATTTTAACAAGATAGAATTTATTTTAACAATAAAAAGACTTTTTACAAATAAAACCTTATTTTCAACAATATTTTATAATTTACACTATTTTATTACAAAACCACTATTTTCAATCCAATAATTTATACAAAAATTATTTTCTTATCAAATAAATTACCATAAATCATTTTAACTCTTTTCAATCATCAAAATATTATTTCAAACAATATTTCACACTTTTATATTTATAAAATAAAATTTACTTCATTTCCCCCTTTTTAAAATCAATAAATGGTTAATATTGGCATTAATTTCCAATATTATTGCATTTACATAACATTACAAATTGATTATTTTCGCTCCAAGTTCTCAAAATAATTTTTTTAAAACTTTACTTCCATTACTCTAGATTCATTTCAACAGTTTAACGTTGAAATACATCAGTTAAATAATTTATTAGCTACAACTAATAAATACCTAATATTTTAATTTAATTAAACCAAATTCTTATCCAGTTAATATTTAATCCCATGTTATTCCTAAATAAACAAAATAAAATTCTAAACTTTATTTTTCCCATTTTATTTACAAAATTCATTGTTTATTCCAACTAAACAATATAAAATTTCCAATCATATTTTAATTTACAATATTAAATTATAATTTCTGTTATAATTTAATATATATAGGTAATCTCCAAACCAGGGTTGTTACAATGTATTAATAATCTATTGAATAATTTCTAAGGCTGTTGAGCGTCGGGTATACTTGATATTTCATTTATCACCTTATATGATTAAAAGTTTCTGAACCTGAACACATAAGGACCTGCCTTTTTGGATGTTTTGGGAAAATACACATGCCAAACTCAAACCATTCAAAAGGGGAGATTGTTGTGGGGTAAATAAGAAAAGAGAAAGAAATACAAAAAATACAAAATCTCGCAGCGGAATGGCAAAATATAATAATCAAATAACAGTTCATGAAGCTGTTTAAAAATACATCTGATTATTCTTTACAACACAAACATCAGAGTTACATAAACAGGAATAAATAAATAAATGTAGCAGAACAACATGATGCAGTGAAATAAATATAATAAGTAACAATAGTGAAAATCTTCGTCTTTGTCCTTCAGATTCAAGGTCTTCCACCCTGAAATGCTCAGGCTGACCCGAGCGAATTGAAAAGACAAAACACCCGAATCAGAACTAAAAGATCTTATGTAAGTTAAATCAATGGTAAAATATGAGTGTAACGGCGTCAGAGATGTTTACGGGGTTAGACATCTCCTATCCAGTATACATGCGAATGCGGTAACTCAAGAGATGTTCTGGATTTCTATCTCTTAAGGATCTGTTAAACTATCTACTATGTAGTACAATACACTATTATACTAGTGTCTACAATAAAGTAAAGTATTAAAATAGCATTAAGGCGTTACCCATATCCCCCTTAACACATTTTATATAATGTCATAGTCTATACAGATACTGCAAACTCCACTCGCAAGTGGGCTATCAAGGAACACACCATAGGTATAACACAAAACAAACTCGTAGAAGGCGCTCTAGGGCATGTGAATACGACACTCGAGGCAATGCCAGAGTAGATATACCAATTGCGGATCCGAACTGGTGGTAACGCATAGCAGCTACTACCGCCCATCTCCCAACACACTCCCAAATCAAAATCAAGGGGTGGTCACCAAATCAATCACAAAGTAATAGAATGGTATCGAAGAAATGTGTCCGATCGGAGGAATGACCTCAGTTGGCCAGGCGTGGCTCCTGTTTTAATCACATCTAAGCTGACTCACGGGAGTCAGAGTCACGTCATACCTCATAAAGCAAATCGTTCGCCAAACAATCCTACTTCATTTTTGGAATCTCCACCACGTACACAGTTGTTAAAGTGGTTTTCGGTATTGGCAGAGAGTATGACAATATCTGATCCTGGTCTCTTTAACAACCAAACGCTTATTACACACCGGATTGTTCTTTTACATTTCAAAAGTCAAGTCAATTCACAATTTTGTATAAAAATATCATATTCAATTTCAAATCATATCTCTTTCGAAATCATATTCACTTCAAACCATTCACTTTCAAATCATATTCACTTTGAAATTATCGATAAGTTCTGTTAATTAATTCTTCATTTCAAAATCATCATATACTCAGTATGTTAATTTTCAAAAAAAGGTATCAATTCCATATTACAACTTAGGTTGTATCATTATCAAGGATTTAAATAATAATACTTTAACTTTACACAGTCTAAAATTTTAACAAAATAGTTTAGATGGTCATATGTAGTTTTTAATAGTTTGAAAATAATTTATGTAGATTAAAAATAGTTTAAATAGAATTTAAATTTGATTTAATTAGTTTAAAATGATTTGTAGATTAAATATAGATTAAATAAATTTGAGTTATATTAAGTAGATTTTTAAATTGATTAAATAAATTTAAAATAGATTAAATATATTTAAATTATATTAAATAGATTTAAAATAGATTAAATAAATTTTATTAGTTTAAAATAGGTAAAATAGATTAAATTGGGTTAAATAGGTTATAATATGTTAAATAAGTTAAAATAGTTTTAAATTAGTTAAAATAGTTAAACTAGTCTGAAATAGATTTTTCAAGTTATCCAAACGTTTCCAATAACTCAATTCCGATAAGTTCATTTCATTTGACACTTCAACTTTGAAATTTCTAAATCTAAATCTTTTAAACAATTCATTTAATCAACATTTCAACATTTATGCTTGGACTTTTGAAAATAATTCGGTTTATATAAATCGAATTTCTATTTTGAAATACCCGTTAACTGAATTCAAAATTTCAAAGATTCAAAAATCATTTAATTTAACCAATCCGGTGTCCGTATATAATTTTCTACCCTTTGGGGTCAAGTGATATAGATATTTATCATTTCAATCCGCAATTTAAAATTTTACGGTTATATATCATTTCAAACCGCAACCCAGAATTAAATAAAATCCATAAAATCACTCGAGTCTATCATTTCAACCCATAACAATTTTTTCCTATTCTATAGATCGTTTGGGTATATATCATTTCAACCCAGAGGAAACTTATAGAGTGACAACAGTATATAGATCAAACATAACATCCAATCTTGCGATATCAACAATCAAACATCTATCAAAATCATCATCCAATTCAACCAATAAATTACAACAAATAACAGGTTATCATTTACAAGTGATTGATTAGCAATTTAAATTCATTAATAAATTAAATGACAATTTAATTCAAAATAAATTCAAATTAACTGGAATGATGATTTAAATATACCAAACAGTCATAAATAAATTTCTAATCACATCACAAATTAATTTAACTAATATAAGAAATTTTATAAGTTGTGAATGGGTTAAAACACTCACCTTTTGAATTCAAATTGATTTGAAATTCAAAATAGGGCCCAAATTCAAACAGTTTCAGAATTTGTCCAAACTAGCATCAAAATGTTTGGAATTTCAATATGATCCCAATGGAACGAACTGTGCGTGAAACGGACCTCGTATGTGAAAGTTATACGAGTTAGAAGTTATATAATTTAAATTTTAAAACAAATAAAATAATAATAAAGCCGTACATGTCACCTCGAACGACTCAGCACCTATAGTAACCCTCACGCATATCTCGCTCGTGAAACCTAGCCTGGCCGCTGACTTCACTCAATTGCCGCCACTACCCGGAATGACGCTGCCACGATCAGACACCGGCATTGTCATGTCGACCTCCTAACGATCCCATACGTGGCCACGCGGCCACTTCTGTCTTCCCTTCCTCCATAACCAAACACGGCCACCGTTGTTCTTTGAGCACAACTCCCAGCAAATCCCCTCCACTTCGAGACGAACAAACCATATATATCGACTCCATACGTTGTGCTCTATGCTCCAGCAGCCTTTGATCATCACCGAATTGAAGTTCTATCGTTGAATGGGAAGCCAATAATGAACGGCCGAAACTACACCATCAATTTCTAGCCACATTGAAACCCAAATCGAAAAACAGACCACGGATTTGACTTGTGCTCGTCGAGATCTTTAAATCGGTATATAATTTGATATAGTTTGGAGGAGATTTATTTTGGAATTGAAATTGAAATTGAATTTGTAATTTGGGAATAAGGGTTTTGTTCGTCTGTCATTGGAAAGAGGATATGAGAAAGAAATGTCCATACATACAATTGAAAATAAAATGGTTTCTAGGGTTTATAACGGGCTATTTATAGGCAAAGCTGAAAATAGAAAGAATGGACTAGCTTGATTTATACGTTGAACGATAAATGACCCGAAAAGCCCGTTCTGTATTCGGTACGAAAATGGGTCATCCCATATATCAAAATAGATGTTTTCGATACTTCTAAACTCAATGGATTAGGTTTCAAGTTCAAATTCCATCGTACGATGAAGTTAGCTCAAAATCAGCTTATTTTAAATTGATTATAATTGAATTTAATTAAATTGATTTCTAAGCGTTTCGATCCCCTACGATCAAACGACAAGTCCGATCCCTACGAAACTTGAAATTCTATAATAATTCGCTGTTACAAATTCGATGAAAATAGTTTCATCGAACTCCGAGACAGTTGCCAAAATGGCTATTTTTACACTAACTAAATAAATTAATACTAAATTAATTAGTCACCTTTTTATTCAATATTTATAAACTAATTGATTTCATCATTTTTGATAACTTAAACATTTATAATCCTTTAAACTAAATTTTATATCAATTTTTTTGAATGTTATACAATTTGCGGTATTTAATTTCAATTTCAATAAATTCAGTAACTACAAATTAAAATTCTAATATATCCATTTATTTGACTTTCCATCTTATTATACAATCAATTATTATCTTATGGATATAATTATCATGGTTTTGCACTAATATTCTCCAATTTCATCTTTACTATTAACGTAATATTTTATTCTGTAACAACCCGCATATTTATCGATTTTATATTTAAATATTTTATTTAAATATTTTATCGTTAGTCAGATTTTAGTCCGAAAAGCTACTTTTTGCATACGGTCGAATTAGGACCCGGGACCACTCCCATTGAGTTTAAAATGCCGTTTGCGACCTTTTTGAGTATAAGCTTCGATATGTTTGGAGAAGGTTGATTTTTGCTACTTTTTACTTTGGGTTTGGTTTTTGGACTCAGCCCTATGTTAACTTATACTCCAAAACTGAACCACTCTCCCCATTCTCCCTCACTTCTTTCTCTTTTCAGTTTTCTTAGCTTTAATGGTGGGAGAGATTGGAAATTAAAACTCCAAAACCCTAGTTTCTCTTGCAAATCAAACTCCAAGCTCCAAACTCAAGAAGAACCCATTGGTAAGCTTCTCTTCTTCTTCTCCAACTTATTCTCTTACCAATTTCAGAAATTCCTAAACCTAATTTGGGAATGTTCTTGTTTTGAGCATAGATTCAAGCTCATTTTGGTTGTGTTGAAGAGAGGTTGATTCTCCATTTGCTTTCAAGCTTCATCTTCATAAATTTTAGTGAAAAGGTGAGATTTTTATCTCACATCTATGATTATACTTATCTTCGGATGTTAGGTATGAATTCCTAACACTTATTCGTGTGTATTAGCTCTTGGTTTGGATTGATTTGGTGAGAATCCTAACTTTTGGTGTTTTGGGTTCAATTCCTTAAAAATCATAGCTTTGAGGATCAAATGTGTTTTTGGTGATGCATCGAGGAGCCAATAGGGCCGGGTAGCCGTTAGGCATAATTCCCTTGCGTCCGTGCTCGTTCGGTTGCGAATTGATGGAGGTTTCATATCAATACATGGTCATAAATAGGCAGAGCATCAGGTTCGGCCGAACGACCCCCTGGTCCGGTCGACCGACCTGATGCCAAGTGCATAAGCACTTTCTGTTTTAGGGTCCGGTCGACCGACTACAGGGGTTCGGCCGACCGACCTGATGCCGAGGAGTTTTTCTATACAAGGTTCGGTCGACCGAGCACTGTATGTTGGCCGACCGACCTGATGATTTTTGCCTACTTGGCCTTATTGCTTGAATTTTCAACTTAAATCGATTCGTGTTGTTTCCTATTGATTGTTATCAATTATTATGACTTTGATGACTCCTTTTTAGGGATTTTTGAATATCCATTTCGATGGATTCTTTATCGGTTTCGTTGGATTTTTATTCACATCTTCGTATGTGAATTTTAATGATTGATTGTTTCTACAATCTTCTTAGTGTTTTGTCACTTTAAAAATATAAAGGTTTTCTATACTAGTAGTAAATATCAAAACTCTTTCCTCAAACGATTTCAATACTATTTTAATACCAAATTTGTTTATAAAACCGTTTTCCAATCTATTAGTATATACAAACCTTTACCTCACTCGTATGAGAAATCTAATTAAACGACTTAGTAAAACAAGTGGTATGAAACGCTTGCGTTCACTTTGTTGGTTAATTCTTGGACTTGTTCGATTGAAACTTTAGTGACAATTTTCTAGTGGAGATCTACAATTTGTTCGTAAATATTTAAGTTAAGCTAGTTGTTATGGGACATGATGCTAAGCTCATATATTTACTAGCTTATTGTAATCGACACTTCTCGATGATCATGACGATCATTTTTGTGATTTAGACTAGCAATGTGCGATGTCTCTTTGTCTGCGTGGGAGACTAAACCCCGTTCGTGTGTCAAATTTGTGAGGTAGCAACCCACGGTCTTCGGACCATTCGTGTGTCAGGTCTTCGGACCATTCGTGTGTCAAATTAATGGCTAGCTACCATGAGATAGCTTCTCGTTCGTGTGTTACAGCTGTTGGTGAGTTTTCATGCTCCCGTTCATGTGATAGGCCTCCCCCTCCCCTTATTTTGTGTGATTTCTGGATTTCGTGTGTCGAATTCTGGAATTTTCTTCTTCACCTATTTTTGTGATTTCTATTGATATGATTTATCAATTCTTGTGCATAGGTGAATTCGTGTGTCATTGACTGGATTTCTTGTGTTGATTTCTGGAATTTATGTTTAACCAACTTTGTGATTTCTATTGATATGATTTATCAATTCTGGTGCATAGGTGAATTCGTGTGTCATTGACTGGATTTCTTGTGTTGATTTCTGGAATTTATGTTTCACCAACTTTGTGATTTCTATTGATATGATTTATCAATTCTCGTGCATTGGTGAATTTGTGTGTCATTGACTTTTGTGATTGACTTTGATATAATCGTCAATATTTGTGGTTGGATGAACGAAATAAGGAGTATGACATTTCCTTTGATTCTTGTGTAGATTTTGAGACATTGAATAATCCCTTGATGATTTTCAACTGCTTATATATCACAGCTTGCCTTTGTGATTATTATGTGTTTAGTCATATCTCTTATTCTATATCGTTTCATCTGATATTTATAATTAGACTGATCCGTTTATTATTTTCTTATTAAATAATACTCGGGTCAGACCGAGATGTTACAGGTGCTTCAACTTGACTTCTCTCCGGGGATCCATTACTCTGACCTTTTGCTTACTACTTAGATTAGTAGTTTTGTTGTATACTCTTGAGATATTGACTCATTGATTTATTCTTTTGTATAGCACATGTTGCTATTATTTTGTGTTATTGTGGATCTTTCTGACCACTACTATGATGTACACTTTTATGTGTAATATTCATATCTTATTCCGCCTTTGTGATATGAATTATCTGTGACTGATTTATGTTATGTTTGTTTCTATATTTGTTTTCGAAGATATTATAGCCACTGTGTAGTAGCTTTGAGTTTGTGTCGGCATGTCGGATTTCCACTTGAAAATTGCATGTTATACTATCTGACATATCGATGCTCGCACAAAGCAATTACACGGATGGTCGCTCCTCAACAGCCTTATTCTCCGTGCTAGTTGACAGCATTCACCGTAATGTTCTTGGCTAGCGTGGGTATAGAGGTGGGGCGTCACAGCTTGGTATCAGAGCCAAACTTCGGAACAATATGGAATATTATTACAAGGATCATTGTCCTAAGTTCTTTTTAGGAGTCGTGCTTTAGGATTTTATTCGGGTCTACGTACCGTTCTATCCTATTTTCTTTTATGATTCCTTGTTTTGCCTATCAAGATTGCTTGATATTCAATTTGGTGAATAACCTTTTTCTTCCTCTTCTTTCTTTCTAAAGGAAGAGAAATGTCTAGACCTGGCCGCCCTAGAGCCGTGCCATCTAGCACTCCGCCCCAGGATGGAGTTTTTATGACTGCTCAACAGCTTCTTGATTTAGTGACAAATGCTCAAGCAGCTGGAGCTAACCCGGAACCTACTCACCCAAAGTCGGGATTTGCACGCTTGTGCATCGATTACACTAATTTGGGTGGGGAGCCATTCAGAGGTTCCGAAACTATTATTGAAGTACAGGCTTGGCTAAGGTCATGCGATCGAATCTTTTCTCGCATGAATCTTATTGACCTTCACCGAGTTCAGGTGGCCTCTAGTATGCTCCGAGAAAGAGCATTGGACTGGTACGAGCTTCTTATTTCTGAGATTAATGAAGCGGATCTCACCTGGGAGAAATTTCGAGAACGCTTCAAGTTAAAATTCATACCAGAAGCAGAAAAAGTGACATTGGCTCGACGATTTATAGACCTTGTTCAAGGTGAGTCATACGTGACTGATTACGTCGCCTCCTTCGAGTCGCTTTCCAAATATGGGGTTGAATACATCAACACCCCTCTGAAGAAGAATCAGAGATTCGTCTATGGCTTAAACCAAAATCTCAAGAAGCCATTACTTCTAAAATTAGAAGTTTCTTTCGACCAACTCGTTGATATCGCTCTTCGTCTTGAAGAGGCGGATAGGGAGGGTGATGTTGAAGTGGTGGGAGATAAACCAAACTTCAACAACAAAAAGAGGCCAAACAAATTTAAAGGTCCTTATCCCAGTAAGAAAGGGAAGCAAGCAACCTCTGCGGCAAAGACTTCTTCCTTTGGTCGTGGGGAATGCTATAATTGTGGTTCGAAGGACCATTACGCGAACAAGTGTCCAAAGTCTCTTTCTTGTCGTTACTGCAAAGTTTTCGGTCATGTTATATCTTCATGCCCCAAGCTTCAGGGCAAGAAGGAGGGAAAACTTAATGTTGCTCAAGCCCCTGGCAACACATCTCATGGCCAAGGTATTTCTCATTCTATTCTAGATGGAATTATTTTATTTCGTGATCATCCTATTCGAGTTCTTTTTGATACGGGTGCGTCCCATTCTTTTATATCAAAAGAACTTGTTGATACCTTTTCTTTGGATGTTTTGTGTTTAATGACTTCTTTGAGAATTGCGAATCCGGTTGGTGGATCCGCAACAATCAGTTTATTGTGTAAAGATGTCGAGATTATTTTGTGTGATTTTTCTTTCCGAGCCGATTTGCATGTCATGCGTTATTTAGGCTTTGGAATGATTTTGGGAATGGATTGGCTTAACCGTTATGAAGCTCATATCCTATGTCCTGAGCGGACTATTCATCTTCGACATCCTCAATCTGTTAATCAGGTTTCTGTTATTCTTAAAGATTCAGATTCTGCTTTGGTTGCATCTTTATATTCTTTAAATCCTCGTGATGACGATGATGATGATGATGAGGGTGATATTATTTCTCTTATTCACGTCGTTCGTGAATTTTCCGACATATTTGAGCCCGTTTTAGGATTACCACCTAAGCGAGCAATTGAGTTCAGAATTAATCTTATTCCTAGAGCTCAACCTATCACTCGTCCTCCTTATCGTATGTCTAATAAAGAAAACGAGGAGATGCGTAAACAATTATCTGAATTGGAAACGAAGCAATTTATTCGCTCTAGTTCCTCGCCTTGGGGAGCTTCGGCTATTTTTGTGAAGAAATCCGATGGTACACTTAGGCTTTGCGTTGACTACCGCAAGCTTAATGATCTTACTATCAAAAATAAATATCCTTTACCTCGGATTGATGATCTATTCGATCAACTTAGTGGTGCTAGAGTCTTTTCACAATTGGACTTGGCTACCGGTTTTCATCAGCTTCGTATTGCAGAGGATAGCATTCCTTTGACATCGTTCCGTACTCGGTATGGATCTTATGAATGGCTTGTTATGCCATTTGGGTTAACGAATGCCCCGGCTTATTTCGTTGACTTAATGAATCGAGTTTTTAAAGACTTTCTCGACCAGTTTGTTCTCATCTTTATCGATGATATTCTTGTGTATTCTAAAACCGAGGAGGAGCATGAAAAACATCTTCGGATTGTGTTGGAAACTCTTAGGAGTAATCAATTAAAGGCAAAATTTTCTAAGTGCCACTTTTGGCAATCTCGTGTGAAGTTTCTCGGTCATATTATTTCCGAATCCGGAATTTCCGTGGATCCTTCAAAGATTGAAGCGATTCAAGATTGGAAGAGGCTGGAGAGTGTGACAGAGATTCGTAGTTTTCTCGGCTTGGCGGGCTATTACCGTCGTTTTATCAAAGACTTTTCTAAGATTGTCGTGCCTCTCACTAGCTTAACGAAGAAAGGTGTTAAATACATTTGGTCGGAAAAATGTGAAGCTTCTTTTCAGAAATTAAAAGAACTCCTGTCTAATGCTCCTATTCTTGTTATTCCCGATGGGAATCAAGATTTCGTTGTTTATACCGATGCTAGTCGCATTGGTTTGGGTGCCGTTCTTATGCAAAGAGAACGTGTTATTGCTTATGCTTCTAGGCAATTAAAGCCTGCTGAGACTAGATATGCCACTCATGATTTAGAGCTCGCGGCTATTGTCTTTGCTCTTCGGATTTGGAGTCATTATCTCTTAGGAGAGAAATTTGTTCTTTACACAGATCATAAGTCTTTGAAATATTTATTTTCTCAAAAGGAACTTAATTTGCGTCAACAACGTTGGCTCGAGTTCCTTGCTCCTTATGATCTTGATATTCTTTATACGCCCGGTAAGGGTAATCGTGTCGCCGATGCTCTTAGCCGTAAACAACAAGCTGTTGTTTCTATGATGATATCCGAATGGAACGATCTCGAGATTTTATCCACTTGCGAAATTCGAGACCGTGTTTCCAATTTATGCTCATCATTTGTTTTATGTAGCCTTGAGGCTCATCCTTCTCTTTTAGACCGCATTCTTGAAGCTCAATGGCTAGATCCTGAATTGGCTCTTCTTGGCCAAAATATTAAGGATAAAATTGATATCGAAGGTTTGAAAGACTTTGATATCGATTCTCGTGGCGGCATTCGGAGATTTGGTAGACTTATCGTACCAAATATTAGTGATCTTCGTAAAGATATTTTAGAAGATTCTCATCGTTCTAAATTTACCATTCATCCCGGTAGTAGTAAAATGTACGCGGGTATGAAGCGACTTTATTATTGGGAGGGAATGAAACTCGATATTGCTAATTTTGTTAAGTGTTGCATGACTTGCCAACTCGTTAAGGCCGAACATCAAAGGCCCGGTGGGCTATTGCAACCTTTAGAAATTCCAATTTGGAAGTGGGACCAAATTTCCATGGATTTTATAGATGGCCTTCCCCGTTCTCGTTCGGGTCATGATAGCTTATGGGTGATCGTTGATAGACTTACTAAATCCGCCCATTTTATTCCCGTTCGATCTAATCGAACCGTTCCTCTTTTGGCCAAAATATTTATCAAAGAAATTGTTAAATTGCATGGTGTTCCTACTTCTATAGTTAGTGATCGTGATCCATTGTTTACTAGTGGATTTTGGAAGAGTCTTCAAAAAGCTTTAGGAACGAAGCTTAATTTTAGCACCGCTTATCACCCCCAGTCCGATGGACAAACCGAGCGTGTTAATCAAACTCTTGAAGATCTTCTTCGTGCTTGTGTGCTTGATTTTGGTGGAAGTTGGGAAGATCATATTGCTCTTGTTGAATTTTCTTATAATAATAGCTTCCAATCTAGTATTGGTATGGCACCTTTTGAGGCACTCTACGGAAGGCCATGCCGATCTCCTTCTTGTTGGCTTGAGGCCGGTGAGAAGCTGGTTTTAGGTCCAGATTTTATTCGTGATTCCACAGAGAAAATTGAACTTATTCGACATAGGATGACAGAAGCCCAGAGTAGACAAAAATCCTATGCCGATAACCGGAGAAGAAAATTAGAATTTTCCGTGGGAGATCTTGTGTTCATTCGTGTTTCACCTATGAAAGGTGTTGTACGTTTCAGTCGATCGGGAAAACTAGCGCCTCGATATATTGGGCCATTTCCTATCACCGAACGTATTGGTTCCATGGCTTATCGCCTTTTATTACCGGCTCAATTTTCTGCTATGCATGACGTGTTTCACGTTTCTCAACTTCGGAAATGTCTTCGAGATTCTGATTCTGTTCTTGAGCCCGGTGTTGTGGAAGAGATTGAAGTTTCACCTAATTTAACTTATGAGCAACATCCTATTCGTATCATTGCTTCGGAAGTCAAACGACTTCGAAATAAAGATGTTCCGCTTGTTAAAGTTCAATGGTCTTCAAATCCTAAGGATTGTTCTTGGGAATCTAGAGAGTACATCGAGCGTACACATCCGGACTTACTTTCTCGTGCTCTTTGAGGTGAACTTCTTATTTCAAATTTCTTTGGTGTGAATATGCTTTTATGGTTGTTACTTTATATTCTATTCTTAAATATTGCGAGGACGCAATTTCTTTAAGGAGGGGAGTCTGTAACAACCCGCATATTTATCGATTTTATATTTAAATATTTTATTTAAATATTTTATCGTTAGTCGGATTTTAGTCCGAAAAGCTACTTTTTGCATACGGTCGAATTAGGACTCGGGACCACTCCCATTGAGTATAAAATACCGTTTGCGAGCTTTTTGAGTATAAGCTTCGATATGTTTGGAGAAAGTTGATTTTTGCTACTTTTTACTTTGGGTTTGGTTTTTGGACTCAGCCCTATGTTAACTTATACTCCAAAACTGAACCACTCTCCCCATTCTTCCTCACTTCTTTCTCTTTTCAGTTTTCTTAGCTTTAATGGTGGGAGAGATTGGAAATTAAAACTCCAAAACCCTAGTTTCTCTTGTAAATCAAATTCCAAGCTCCAAACTCAAGAAGAACCCATTGGTAAGCTTCTCTTCTTCTTCTCTAACTTATTCTCTTACCAATTTCAGAAATTCCTAAACCTAATTTTGGGAATGTTCTTGTTTTGAGCATAGATTCAAGCTCATTTTGGTTGTGTTGAAGAGAGGTTGATTCTCCATTTGCTTTCAAGCTTCATCTTCATAAATTTTAGTGAAAAGGTGAGATTTTTATCTCACATCTATGATTATACTTATCTTCGGATGTTAGGTATGAATTCCTAACACTTATTCGTGTGTATTAGCTCTTGGTTTGGATTGATTTGGTGAGAATCCTAACTTTTGGTATTTTGGGTTCAATTCCTTAAAAATCATAGCTTTGAGAATCAAATGTGTTTTTGGTGATGCATCGAGGAGCCAATAGGGCCGGGTAGCCGTTAGGCATAATTCCCTTGCGTCCGTGCTCGTTCGGTTGTGAATTGATGGAGGTTACATATCAATACATGGGCATAAATAGGCAGAGCATCAGGTTCGGCCGACCGACCCCCTGGTCCGGTCGACCGACCTGATGTCAAGTGCATAAGCACTTTCTGTTTTAGGGTCCGGTCGACCGACTACAGGGGTTCGGCCGACCGACCTGATGCCGAGGAGTTTTTCTATACAAGGTTCGGTCGACCGAGCACTGTATGTCGGCCGACCGACCTGATGATTTTTGCCTACTTGGCCTTATTGCTTGAATTTCCAACTTAAATCGATTCGTGTTGTTTCCTATTGATTGTTATCAATTATTATGACTTTGATGACTCCTTTTTAGGGATTTTTGAATATCCATTTCGATGGATTCTTTATCGGTTTCGTTGGATTTTTATTCACATCTTCGTATGTGAATTTTAGTGATTGATTGTTTCTACAATCTTCTTAGTGTTTTGTCACTTTAAAAATATAAAGGTTTTCTATACTAGTAGTAAATATCAAAACTCTTTCCTCAAACGATTTCAATACTATTTTAATACCAAATTTGTTTATAAAACCGTTTTCCAATCTATTAGTATATACAAACCTTTACCTCACTCGTATGAGAAATCTAATTAAACGACTTAGTAAAACAAGTGGTATGAAACGCTTGCGTTCACTTTGTTGGTTAATTCTTGGACTTGTTCGATTGAAACTCTAGTGACAATTTTCTAGTGGATATCTACAATTTGTTCGTAAATATTTAAATTATGCTAGTGGTTATGGGACATGATGCTAAGCTCATATATTTACTAGCTTATTGTAATCGACACTTCTCGATGATCATGACGATCATTTTTGTGATTTAGACTAGCAATGTGCGATGTCTCTTTGTCTGCGTGGGAGACTAAACCCCGTTCGTGTGTCAAATTTGTGGGGTAGCAACCCACGGTCTTCGGACCATTCGTGTGTCAGGTCTTCGGACCATTCGTGTGTCAAATTAATGGCTAGCTACCATGAGATAGCTTCTCGTTCGTGTGTTACAGCTGTTGGTGAGTTTTCATGCTCCCGTTCATGTGATAGGCCTCCCCCCTTATTTTGTGTGATTTCTGGATTTCGTGTGTCGAATTCTGGAATTTTCTTCTTCACCTATTTTTGTGATTTCTATTGATATGATTTATCAATTCTTGTGCATAGGTGAATTCGTGTGTCATTGACTGAATTTCTTGTGTTGATTTCTGGAATTTATGTTTTACCAACTTTGTGATTTCTATTGATATGATTTATCAATTCTGGTGCATAGGTGAATTCGTGTGTCATTGACTGGATTTCTTGTGTTGATTTCTGGAATTTATGTTTCACCAACTTTGTGATTTCTATTGATATGATTTATCAATTCTCGTGCATTGGTGAATTTGTGTGTCATTAACTTTTGTGATTGACTTTGATATAATCGTCAATATTTGTGGTTGGATGAACGAAATAAGGAGTATGACATTTCCTTTGATTCTTGTGTAGATTTTGAGACATTGAATAATCCCTTGATGATTTTCAATTGCTTATATATCAAAGCTTGCCTTTGTGATTATTATGTGTTTAGTCATATCTCTTATTCTATATCGTTTCATCTGATATTTATAATTAGACTGATCCGTTTATTATTTTCTTATTAAATAATACTCGGGTCAGACCGAGATGTTACAGGTGCTTCAACTTGACTTCTCTCCGGGGATCCATTACTCTGACCTTTTGCTTACTACTTAGATTAGTAGTTTTGTTGTATACTCTTGAGATATTGACTCATTGATTTATTCTTTTGTATAGCACATGTTGCTATTATTTTGTGTTATTGTGGATCTTTCTGACCACTACTATGATGTACACTTTTATGTGTAATATTCATATCTTATTCCGCCTTTGTGATATGAATTATCTGTAACTGATTTATGTTATGTTTGTTTCTATATTTGTTTCCGAAGATATTATAGCCACTGTGTAGTAGCTTTGAGTTTGTGTCGGCATGTCGGATTTCCACTTGAAAATTGCATGTTATACTATCTGACATATCGATGCTCGCACAAAGCAATTACACGGATGGTCGCTCCTCAACAGCTTTATTCTCCGTGCTAGTTGACAGCATTCACCGTAATGTTCTTGGCTAGCGTGGGTATAGAGGTGGGACGTCACATATTCCCTTTAATTGCAATAAATCCTAATTATTATAATTTAAATTCCAACAATTTGATCAACTTGATTTCAAAGCTTCATATTCAATCATTATATTCAATCAATTATTACTCTAATAACATTATTAACTTTTGTTGATATCTTATTTCACTAATATGCTACAATTTCCATCTTTTATTTGTATTAACTACTATATTTAAATTTTATTGAATTTTTGTAACTTATACACATTAATTTTAATTTAATATCCCAATTCGTTTATTTGTCTTGGTTTCACTCCTATATTAAATCAATAATCGCCTTATGCATATAATTAACATTTCTATTCTTTTTATTACATTCACAATTTGGCAGTTATTGTATTAACCCACATTAATGTAACATTTGATTTCTTTTAATTGCAATTTATTAATTAAATTGGTAACAAACAATAATTGTCCCCATTACTACATTTAATACCATTTGTAAGTTCATTATTTACCACCAATTGTTATAACAACTCACATTGCACTAAATTTATTCAATCTTCATTTATTACACAATATTTCATTAATAAATCTATTTTTAAATTATCAATTACTTCCTTTTCCAATTGTCAATCGATACGCACATCATTTCAATTAATTTACAATTTAAAATCAATTATAATTTTTTAATCGTTCCAATTAAATGGAATTACATTCAAAGCAGTTATAAATTTCCTTAAATTAATGCCATTACATTTTAATCCAATTACATTCTTATTACTTAACCATAAAAAAATTATTTCTTTCAACATTAAATCACAAAAATTTATTTAATTAACTAATTCTAATTGTCGATAATTACGGGTCGTTACAGGAGAAATCATTAGTTTGGTTGTTGTGGACATATGATTGATTCTTTTGTTACATATGATGGTCGTGTTATTTTGTTTACATAAGTTTTGTGTTGATTTGCTTTTCTTACTAATTGAAACAACCAAATATTTCTCTTGTACATAATTCTCACTTTTTGGATTATACAAGTGAAATAGAAGTTTATGGAAGCAATAGTCGTTGCTTTTAGTTTCAAATGTAAAGTTGTTTTCCCAAGAAATAGGTACATTTTCGGATTATGGTTTTATAGCGATATTTTATTATTTTCCCTTGGTTAGGTTGTTTTATTTTTGAAATATGATATATATTGTTATTATTGATATTCTTATTTTTCCGGACCTATCCGTACAAAGGAGACTATGCCAAAAAAATTTGTGAATTTGGGACTTAGAAAATTTTATGAAAGTAGAAATATTTTCAAAATTTATTTAAACTTAGATATGGAAGATTTAGTTGTTTATAAATTAATATTCCATTTAAATATTTAATTATGTAAATTTAATGTGTTTATAAATTGATCATTTCAAATAAAATATATTAGTTCTTAATTCCTTCTTTCCATTTTCGAGGACAAAAAGTTTTGAGTGGGGGAGAGTGTAATGACCCGAATTTTTCGATAATTAAAAATATTAAATTTAATAAGATTTCGGTGTTTAATATTGGAAGGGATTAAAGTTTGTGATTTCTTAATGATAAAAATAATTTGAATGTTATTTAATAATGTTGATTTAATTTAATTATTAACTATTTTAATGTAATTGAAATAATTGTATAGTTAAATTGGTTATAAATTGAGAATAAGGAAATAGATTAAATGTTGTATTTAATGGTGAAATTGTACGTAATTAATTTAAATCGGTTAATATAGAATAATTAATGGTATGTGAATTTATTAGCTTTATTTGTAAACAATAAACATAGAAATGCGTTTAAATTATTAATGTGTAATAATTGTTTAATTACCACTTCATTATTTAATCCGTTGAAATTAATTGTAAATCAATAGAAATTAATGTAATTAAATATTACAGTTAATACGAATTAAGATGATAACTGTAAAATATTGATGTAATAAATTGTAAACCAATGTTAGTTATATCTGTAAGGTGATAGTTGATATAACAATAAAGGTGTAAATCAAATAAATGAACTAATTTAAATTAATGAATTTATTTCAATTGAAATGGAACATTGAAATTAGTACAATATTTAACATTGGATTTGACATGGAAATTTATTTTAAAAGACTATAAATAAATAGGTAATCAAAAAGATAAAAATTGTTAGTCATAAAATTCGGTTTATTTAATTAACTTGTAAAACAGCCATTTTGGCCATTGTCTTGGATTTCGACGAAACCAGTTTCATCAGATCCATAATAGTGAATTATTGTAGAATTTCAAATTTCATGGCGATTGGAATTACCGTTTGATCATGCGGACTCGAAACGCTTAGAAATCAATTTAATGAATTCAATTAAAATAAGCTGATTTTCAAAGCCAACTTCTATATACAACGAAATTAGGGTTTGAAACTAGTCCCATTGAATTTAAAAATATCAAAAACATCTATTTTGGTATATGGGATGACCCACTTTCGTTTCGAAAGGGAATGGGCTTTTTGGGTTCGCGTAATCATTTCGACCAATACGATCTGTCCATTCATCCTTTCCATCCTTATCCGTATAAATAGATTTTTCTAACCCTAGCAGTCTTTATTTTTGATTTTCTGTACGTATAGTTCATCTTATCGTCTTATCTGTTCCTATATCCTCTCTTCAGTGGCAGAAACTTAATTTCAAACCCCAAAACCCTGAATTCAATTTCAAAAACCAAATTCAAAATTTAAATTCTTCAAACCCTAGCATATTATATATCATTGGAAGCTCTCGACGAGCGCAATCCACTACTTCAATTCATTTTTCAATTGGATGCATCGTTCAATTAGAAATCATCAAAGAACCTCGGTCGTCCATTTCTAGGGTTTACGATCCAACGATGGATCATCGACCTTTTGACGATCCGGAGACGGCGTTGGGAAGAGGATGATGAGCAGAGCTTAGGGCGGTCGTCGCTCGTCGTAGCTTGATCGGAGATCACTACGATTTGGCTTTAAACATGCAGCGGCGGCGGTGGCCTATGGGGCGCTTCAGGTGGTCGTGCCACCTCTTCTAAGGGCGGCTCGGCCTGGAAAAGGTGATGGTGTCTCCTGATCTTGGTCGCGATGATTGTAGTCGTAGTGATTTGGCTCAAAACTAGCATCTGTGCTTGGGTTAGGGCATGCGAACGATTGTTGGTCGCGTGAGAGAGAGGTTTTGCTGTACACGTGGTATAATTTGATTTGTTTATCTTTTATTTTATTTAAATTTGAATTTATAATGTTCTAATCTTAATATCTTTCACATACGAGCTCGGATTCATGCGCGGTTTTCTCCATTGCTATCGTATCGAAATTTAGGTTACTATGGAACTGGTTTGGTTGGATTCTAAGACTATTCAAATTTAAGCCTTTATTTGGATTTTAAATCGTCAACAAATCAAAGGTGAGTGTTTTAACCCACTCACAACTACTAAACTATCCTATGTTCGTTGAATTAAATTTATGATGTTATTAGAAATTGATTGATTGCTGTTTGGTAGATTTAAATTTGTCATTCTAGTTAAATCCGACTTTTATTGAATTTAATCGCCATTTAACTTAATATTGAATTTTAAATTGCCAGTTAAATACCTATTAATGATAACCAGTTAATTGTTTTTATTTAATGGTTGATTTGAATGATGATTGTGATGGATTTTTAATTGTTGATATTTGGATGATTGGATGTATTTTTATTTATATGTTGTTTTCACACCGCAAGTTCCCTTAGCTATTGCTAGGAAAGTCACTATGGGTTGAAATGATACATACCCGAACGATCTTATAGATTAGGGAAATTTTTATGTGGGTTGTAACAATAAACTCGACCGATTTTATGGATTTTGTATTTTATTTGGGATTGTGGATTGAAGTGATGCATATCCGTAAATTTAAATTATTGCGGGTAGAAATGATATATATCTGTATCACTTTACGATAGGGTAGACAATTATATACAGACACCAGATTGGTTAAATTAAATGATTTTTAAAATCCTTAGTTTTTGAATCTAGTTAAATGATATTATTTTAAATCAAATAAAATTAGATTTCTATGAACTGAATTATTTCCAAGTCCAAGCTTTTAAATGTTGAAATTGAAATTTATTTAAATAAATTGATTAAAGAATTTAAATTGAAATTTTAAAATTGAATTTTGAAATATAAATGAAATTTATCGAAATTGAATTATTGTAAACGTTTGAATATTTAGAATTTGAAATCTATCGAATTTGAAGTAGTTTAAATGTACAGTTCAAACATAGATTTGAAATCAATACAGATTTAAATGGTTTTATAGAGAATCTAAATTGAAAGATTTAAAATTGATTTTTGTTGATTTGAAAGTTGGATATGGTTCAGAAGAAATGGTTTAATTTGATATTAATTTCAAATTAATTATTTTAATATAAATTATTTAAAAATATATTATTTTAAATTTAGATTTATTTAGATTTTAAAACTATTTACTATATAAACCATTTCCAACAATCAAACCATTTTATATTAAACTATTAAAACTATATTAAATCTATTTTTAAACTACTTTAATCTATTTTTAAACTATTTAATCTATTTTAAACTTTAGAAGTATTTTAAACTATTTTAATGTATTTTAAAGTATTTCAAACTGTTAAAACTATTTTTAATTTATTAAACTATTTATGATTATCCAAACCATTTTCAAATTTTCAAACTGTGCAAGGTTGAATTATTTATATTTAAATCCTTGATTTAAAAGTGAATATGGTTAATGATGTTATAATTTAAAGTTGGAATTTGAAATGATATTTTCTAGTGAAGTAACATATTTTGAGTAAATATAATGATTTTGAAATGAGGGTTTTGACCTATTAAGTGGATATGATTTCGAAAGTGAATATGATTCCGGAAGTGATATGATTTTGAAGTAAATATGATAATTTGATATCAATTATGAATTGGTTTTGGAAATATTAAAGAACCAACCGTTGTGAAATATGCATTTAGTTGTTAAAGAGACCGGTATCGGATATTGTCATACTCTCTGCCAATACCGAAAACCAATTTAACAATGGTGCATGTTGTGGAGAATCCAGAACGATGTAGGATGGTTGGCGATCGATCTATATAAGGTATGAACGCAGCCCTAACCCCTTTGGGCCAGCTTGATATGACTAAAACAGAAGCCATGCCGGTCCAAGTGAGATTGTACCTCCGATCGGACATACTTCGTCGATACCATATTTATTACTTTGTGATTGATTTGTTGGCCACCCTCTGATTTGATTATGGCAGCGTGTTCCGAGGTAAGCAGTAGTAGCTGTTATGCATTATCACCAGTCCGGATCTGTAAAACGGTAGTATCCTACCTTAGGTGTTGCCTTGTGTGCCTTGTCATATGCCTTATCAAGCCCACTTAGAGTTTGGTTTATGGCGTACACTATGGAGTGCCCTTTGATAGCCCTCCAGTTTACAGAGAAATTACGGTACTACATAGACTACGACATTTATATAAAATGTGTTAAGGGGGATATGGGTTACACCTTAACGCTATTTTAGTACTTTACTTTAATGATAGACATATTATAGTAGTGTATATTGCTACATAGTAAGTAGTTTAACAGATCCTTAGGAGATGGAATCTCGAACAACTCTTAAGTTATTGCACGCACATTAGACACTAGATAGAAGATGTAAAATCCCGTAAACATCTTTAAAGTCGTTACACTCATATTTACTTATTTTTATTTAACTTACATAAGATCTTTTAGTTTCGACTCGAGTGTTTTGTCTTTTTATTACTCTCGGGTCAGCCTGAGTATATCAACACATTGAAGACTTTATTTCTGGAGGACGAAGACGAAGATTTAGTATATTATTACTATTTATTATATTTAATTCACCACATTATGTTGTTCCGCTACATTATTTATTTTTTCGTGCTGTATGTATAACTCTGATCTGTATTGTAAAAAATGTAATCAAATATTATTTGTAAAACAGCTTCATGAACTGTTTATTTGATTATTATATTTTGTCATTCCGCTATGAGATTCTTTTTTTTGTTTTCCTTTCTTTTCTTTTATTTTCTTATTTACCCCATTAAAAATCCTCCAATCGAATGGTTTGAGTTGCCATGTGTGGTTTATTATCGATTGAAACTGTTCAAAAAGGTGGGTCGTTACACTGCCAATACAGTACCGGCCAACCCCTTACTGGATAGTACCGAACATGTTATCACCCCAAGTGTTCCCTCCCTAATCGAGCGCTCCCTTTTCCACGCACAACCATATCCATAATATATAATATATCCAAGGGTATGTATAAAAGTGATAACATACCTTACTTGGGTGTTGTTACAACCTTAGTTTCGGAGATTATCTGTTAATATTAAATTATTATGGTAGTTATGATTTAATATTGTGAATTAAGATAAATAAGAGATTTTTAAATTGTTTATTGGTAATAAATAATAAAAATTTTGGAATTTAAAATGATAAAAATAAAGTTTGGAACTTTATTTTATTTATTTGGGTTAATAATGATTGGAAAATATTTGGAGAAAATTCAATAATTGCATTAATTATTGCCAATTACTTCTTTTAGTAACTTTTAAAAGAAGAATGTGATTTTTAGAGGTTGTCTATCTAGATAAAAATATGGAAATTGGTTTTAAAATGTGTTTTAATTGTAAATTTGAGTTTAAAATGGGTTGTAATATTTTTCTAAGTAAGAAAGTGATTTTTTTTGAATTTTGAAAGTTAAAAATGTAGACTTTCACATTTTATTAGGTGAAAATTGTGTATTATTGTGAAATAAAGGATTTTAATAATAATAATGTTTTAAAAATAAAACGTAATCCTTTTTATAGTAAAATAATTTATTTCATTGATATGTAAATCTACAAATTTTGTTTGGTTGAAAATTGAAAGGAAAATGACTTTGTTTTATAATATAGTGTAATATATGTGTGCATTTGATTTAAATATTAATTAATTCACTAAGGCCACCATATTTTGTTTTCACTAATGGGTCCATAAGCCCATTTAGTCCTAACCAAAATTGAGAAAAAGAAGTAAAGAGATGCTTGCACGTTCAAAAACAATTATCTCTTCTCCTCCAATTGTCTGTAAGAAGAAAGCACCATTTTCTCAACTCCAAAGCTTTCAAATTCAAATCTTTTTCAAACAAGTTGTTGTTTTTATCAATTTAGAGTGAAATTAAAATGTAATCTCATTCCAAAACCTTATTATCCCATCAAAAGCTTGTTTTCAAAAGAACTGGCTGTTAATTTCTTTCTTTTCTGTTGCATGTGTTTATCTTGAGTTCTAGAAGGTTAAGAGAAGATCCTTCTTCCCAAAAGCAAGCAACTTTCCTCCAATTCTCCGAGTTTTCTCTCTAATAGCAAAGGTGAGTTTACCATCTCGCATTTCTAGCTGAAGCTAGCCTGCTAATGCAAAGATGTGAAAGAAAATAGCCTCTGTATACGTTTATTTCCCTGTTACTTGTATTATTGAGTTTCTCATTTCTAATTGCCACTTTAAGTGGCCATAACTTCTTGGTTTTAGCTCGAATTAATTGCTTTTGGATCTTTTCCGAAGTGTATTTAAGTTGTAAATCTTGTTGCATGTCAAATTTCATCTCAAAATATTGTTGTTTGATAAGTCATTTTGCTACTGCAAAATAAGAACGTGCAAGAAAAAGCGACAAAAACAATATCTATAAGCTGGGTTGACAGGGAGGTTAACCAGTACCTCACCAGGTTGACGCCCTATTGACCAGGTCCCCTTAGGGGTCGACTTAGCAGTCGACCTGATGATATATGTGTGCCGACCTCCTGGTCGACCATTCTTGTATGTGTGGCCTTAATATCTTGAGCTTTTCGTAGCATTTAGCCTACTTATGCTATGGCTTTGGACATCATTTCTTTAGTAATCTTGTGATGTTTTTGAATGCGTTGATAGCTATGATGTCCATCAATGGACAAGCCAAGTTTTGGTGAGTTTGTAATTCAAATTTGATTTGAGTTTGAGTTGAGTTTAGATTGAATTCGTATTGAAATTAAGTTGAATTCGAGTTATCAATTTTGGGTATATTCTTTGTTTTTCATGGTTTTTGAGTACGGTTTTCTCCAAAAGGTTTTGAAATAATTTCAAAATAAATTTCCATTTTAAATAATTATTATATAATATTTTTAAAATATTTTGGAGTTATACAATCTATATATTCACTATACTAAGGGAATTTTTAAAGTTCGATTCCAAATACGATTTCGAAAATTGGTTTTAAAAGCTTGTTTTCTCAAGTAAATTATTATATATATAATACGCGTTTTTGCATTATTAAAGCAAATGTGAAGAAGAATTAAATGGTTTGGTAAAATACATGGTAAGGGATATGTGCGTTTATCTTATCGGTTAATTCCCTACTTTTCTGTTTAATCGTTTTGACCTTTGGGTCGAGTTTATCAATGAGAAGAGGTAAAAAAATTACTGCTTTGAGTGTGAAATTTACCAGTAGTTAGTAAACCGTTTAGTGCGAACATGTGGTATGGGACACATGTTAACACTGTTCGGTTCTAATCCGAGAGTATGTCTAAGAAATGTATTGCCAGTACTGGACCTTCGGTCATTACCATTGTGGCGTATTCGTCTTCGAGACGTTTGCCATTACGACATTTGTCATCACGGTGTATTTGCCATTGCGGCGTATTTTTCATTATGACGTATTTGTCATCGAGGGAGGTACTTATTTTAGATATCAGTATTTGGCAGGCTTCGGCCAAAAGCATATGCAAAATTTTTGAGATGATTTCATTGATTATTGTGATTTCCCTAGTGTATCGCCATTTCATGGTCGGTCGTTCGAGCCGTTATATATATATATATAATATATATATGTATATAACGATTACCTTATGGGAATTTGAGTTGCCTACAATGGCGTTATTTGAGATCTGCCTTATGGAGTATTATTTGAGATTCGCCTATTGGCGTTATTATATAAAATTTGCCTTTTGGTGTTTATTTAGGATTATAGTCTCCTATGTTAGAGATTTATATTTGATTACCTTATGGCGTATTTTGAGATGGTGATTTCTTTGAGGTTGTTTTGAGCTGCCAATATGGCGGGTTTGGGATTTCTCCTTTTTGGAGTTATGTTTTTCTCCTAAACCATATTTGATGTTTTGTGATACGCCGATGAGATGAGGTGTGCTTTTATTATGAGATTTGTTATGAAATTTTATTGCCTTTGAGTTGCATTCATATTTAGTGATATCCTTATATCACTTGAAATTACTATACCTACTTAGTTGTGCCTTGTGAAGTAACCATATACCCTTGAATTATTCCTTCTCACTTGAGAAGATTATCACCTTGCCTTATGCTCATATTATCACTTATCCTTATAAACTGATTTGTTTAGCTAGATTTACCCGTGTATTTTATACTCAGGTCAGACCGAGGTGTTCCAGGTTAGGTACCCTTATAAACTTAGCCTATTCTGCTTCCACTTGGACTTATCTACTAGCCCTTTTTGTTGTAGTCTTTTTGTCGCTACTCTGATATGTATATTGTTTTGACTCGTGTGTATATTATTTCCATCATGCCACTTATGATGCATTATTTGTGTTGTATTGAGATGTATCTGTATGTGTGTGTGTGTGTTTGTTGTTCTATGATGTGTTATGCATTTGATTTGTTGTATTTTGTTTTGATAGATCATATAGCCACCTGTAGTTTTGTATTAAGCATTTATTGGATATGTCGATCCACTTGAGATATCAAAAAAAATAGAGTACTAATCGAAATATTCAATAGATATTTAAGACAAGACTATAGATGGTCATTCCTAACCAGCCCTATTCTCCGCATTAGTAGACAGATTACTAAGTAATACTCTTTTTTAATGTGGGTGTCGAGGTGGGGCGTCATAGGTGCGACCCACTTAGCCCTACCACATCTCCCCAGTTTTAGTCATTCCCGATTGATGAGGCTTGAGGCTATGCTTTACCTTTAGAATAACAGTCATACTTGGATTACTAACATCGCCTTCCAAGCAACAATGCAGTGATAGCATTCATCCATACAAGTTGTTATGGGTCTTAACAAACTGAATCTATGTCAACATCACCATCTCTATTATCTTCGAGATATCTCAATTCATAACGCACAAGTCGGATCAAAGTTGTTTTCGGATAAGTAAATCCGATTTCGGTCTCTCCGAAACAATCAACGAATTTGGCCGGATTTGATAGTCGGTTATTTAACTATCAAATAACATCCATAAGTAGTCACTAGGCCCTATTTTATAAATCTTGAAAACATTATTTTTAAAAATAATGTCTCTGCAAAGGTATATATTCAATCCCTTCCAGTATTTCAATATTTGGAAACAAAATCAAATTCTTATATCCATAACATGATACTTCAATCCATATCAATACTTAGAAATATTTCCGAGCTCTACTTTTTATTCAACGCTTTGAAATTTTTTTCTATAATAATAACCTCGTAGTTGAAATATTTCAAATCCTTCCATTCCAATACTCAGGAAATATTTATAAGCATATTTTTCCAAATCATTTTATTTCCAATACTTAGGAAATATCCCATTTATTACCTATTTCTCAAATTTCCTTATGATTTATTTGTAAATTCCTTAACTCATTATGACGAATTCTATAAGTTTTCGAAATTCATTAATTAATTTCCTTTAAAATTTCCAAATCAACTGCACTTGTCTAAAATTCCATCTACCCATTTATAACTTCCTTTTTGAATTCTAATTCATATTCTAAGTTCTTGTATTTTGACATTCCGAAAGTTTTCCTTAAGTTTCTAGAATTCCATTACAAAATTTCGCTTGTACGAATCATATCCGTTAAATAAACCCCATTTACAAATCTAGAGAAGATTTATAAATAAATTACAATCACTTCAAAACTATATATATAATAAGTGTTTTTAAAGAATACTAGTTTATTTTTAAAACATGTTAAAGTAGTTATTTACAATATCAAAACACTTTAAATAAACATCGATAGCTCATTTCCAATTCATTTTTAAATAAAACTAATCGATTTATAAGGTTTATTGTAAAAATTAGAATTTATTTCAATTAATATTAGATATTCAAAAAATCCACTTTCCTAAGTATTTTAATACTAAAGCAGCTTTAAATTATATAGCTTGAATATAATAAAATTTCCCTTTTAAAACAAACTTAGCTTCATGATAAAAATATATTTTTAAAATCACAATGACCAATTTCAATTTATAAATCCTTCTCGATTCATTACACATCGATTTCATTCAATTCCCTAACCATTCTCACATTTCAAAAATAAAATACACTATTTTTCACTAAAACCTATTTCTATATCTCGATATAAATTCACACTGTGAATTTTATATTCCTAATTTACCAACTGATATCATTTCTTTTATTTATAAACATCGTTTATAAATCTATAAACTCATTTGGGTTTTACTTGTTTATAAAAATAATCTCATTTATAAAATTCCATTTATAAATCCATCCCTTTATAAATCCATATTCAAAACTCTACATAAAACATTCCTCTATATTTATAACTATGTTTATGAGTTTCATTTCTATTTTATAAACTCATTTTTTATAAAATCCCTTTATTTATAAAATTCAATTTATAAATCTAAATCTTATTTGTTATCAAAATTGAATTATAAATATCGATTTCAAACCCATTTACGTACTTATACACCAACATTAAAAATCCTTTACATACATTATTTTAAATTCTCCATTTAAAACATTTTACGAATAGTCTAGTACAACCAAAAATCAAATCATGGTTTTATCCAAATCAATTTCCTTTAAAATAATCCAAATTTCGATAAAAATATTTTTATATCCAAAATCTCCTTTTAATTCCTTCAGATTTTTAAAAATAATATTTGTGGTATTTAAAGTACCAAAATTTAGGCCAGTCTACTATAGTATCCAATAAATCAAACCATACAACAATCCATAACAGATTATTCAATCACACATATATCGTTATTCATGAAAAACAATCAATATATTTTTTAGGAATCCCGTTGGATCCCTCCAACATGTTCCCTGCATCCACAAATGTTATACAATATAAAATACTAATCCCGCTTCGAGGCTGGATATCGCGGTAATATAGGGTCATCCGCAGTTATGCTGGAAGCATAGTGTATCATCCGCTCCAACGGCGGAAAATATATCCAACTACTAATATGTATACTACTATATATAATAATATTCAACTGATAATAATATATCAATTCAACCAATCATCCAATTATTAATTTTAATTATTATAAATTAAACTAGTCAACCAAATTGAGTGAGATTTACTCACCTTGATTTTTTATTTTACTGAACAACTAAATTTAAACTAAATCAAACAACGTTCGATTTAATCTAAAATTCCAACTGCCTTCGAAAAATCCCAAACCAATTCCAAAATGTAGCCCATGTCCCTACGAATCCAACACTGCCAGCTTTATACGTTTGACCTCAAATAACAAGATTATTGAATTTTCTGTTATCGATTTACAGCTATAATTAATTTAAGTTAATTTCTCAATTCATAAAATAAATTATCATATTAACTTTTAATTTCAACTCTTAATTACTTCACTGCCTTTGCCAACTTCGGTGTTCCTATTCCAAGTGCAACTTTCTCGCTAATATCACGATCTCTATCTCTAGTAAGCTTACTCTACCATGGCAGCATCTTTGGCATTCAGGCCTCTTGTTTCTTTCCAGACTCTGCTCTCTCTCCTCTCTTGTTTCTGAGCACACAAAGGGAAGCTTGTAAGTCCATCGAATGTCATGACACTTGAATCAACTTCAGACCAGATCTTGAAACTTCATACCAGGCGACTCCGGATGATCTTTGTTATTTTCCTGAATGGTGATGATGCACATCTAGCTCCTCCACCTCGCCAGTCTTAGATCGAAATCGCAATTACGAACACACCCTGTTGCTTCGACAACGTGACCTCCATCTCACTCGACGATCAAGTCAAGCTTCCATCGATCACCAGCCCTTCCCCTAGTCGACGACACTAGCAATCGCAACCACGTGCGGTTTTTTCCTTATTTTATATGTATTGATTTGATTTCAATTTACTAAAAGAAGAATAGAGGGAAGAGATACACGATTTTTAAAAGGCGGAGAGGTGGTTGGATCAGATGTAGGGTGGCGATAGAAGGGTACGTCGGCTAATGTAGGTGTTGACTTATTATTATTTTTTATATCTAAAAAATTCTGTATGACATATCCTGAAATCACAAACTCCTATTGAGGTGTGTCGCCTGGCATTTCTAATGTTATACCCCTATTTCGAACGCAATGGAATAAATCTCGAGTCCTAATTCGATTGTATGTGGAAGATAGCTCTCTGAACCAAATTATTAAATTTTCAATATTAGTTTCCACGTGTTTCTATCACGTACGACCAAATGGTAACTCCAAACGCTACGAAATTTGAAATCCAATAATAAACACAATTATGGATCCAATGGATCTAGTTTCATTGAATTCTGAGCATGTGCCCGTGTTCGCTATTTTAATGCGTCGATAAAAACGACGATTTTCAAAATGGACGAAATTACTTGAAATCACAGTTTTAAAAATTTACCGACTTAATTCTAATTCAAATAGAATTTATATCAACATTAGAAATCATTTCGATATTCAACTCAAATTTCAATTATTCACCATTTTCATATTATGATAAATCGCTATATTCGAAATTTAAATTCATTCTGTAATTTCAGCTAAAACCTTCATATTCAAAACTCAATATATATTCCAAATTCAACATTTAAGACCATTTAAGCATTCAAAATTAAATGTAGGAAAATCTGAGTCGTTACAGAGGCATCCCAACATATTTTGTTTCTGCTTAAAATCGTAATAGTTGAAATATGAAAACTTTATTGATACATATTACATTTGAATTTTATCAAAGAGAGTGGAGTTTTTTATTTAATGGAGAAAATGATGTTAACAATTGGATGTTTAAATGAGATGTACCATAATTTTATGTTGGAATAATGCATATGCATTTTTAAATATAAAGGTGATAATGTCAAAAATAAGGATTCCAAAATTTGAAATCGAAGAGTATTTGACAACTGCTTATACGTAACAAAAGTACTTTACATGTAACTTTTGTAATAAATTGTGAGTGCGATTAAACCACCTCAATTCACTCTTCATTATACCATTGCTGTAAAATACCAATTATTATAATAATCATACTTCTTAATACCGTCATATCAAATGTTGATCTAAATAACAAAAAAGATGTTCGATAACGTTTCCTCGTGTGAGTTTATTCTTTCTACAATACTTTACCATATGAGTGTATACAGTTTCATTTTGTAAATGTTTATTGAATTTTTTTTTATTCATTTGTTATAGTAATGCCGAAGACACATGGTACTTTCATGAATAAATTTTTAGTGGTACTAGTTTCTTAGAACATGTTATTATAAATAAGAATTAAGGTGCTTTTTGCTACACTCAAGTATTCGATAACAACTCATGTTTTGTTTAGACTAGTTAACAGTTGGATACAAATGTAGACAGTATCATATTTGCATTTGTATTAGATATATGTATCTACTGATAGATAATGAAATTTTATTTACTCGCTTATGATTAGTAAATACAACAACCTAAATAGTTAAAATCAGTTAATATCCCAGTTCAATCGATAACTTTTTGTTTCAAACTTAGATTTATATTTTTTTTCAAATCTAAATAGTTAAAATAAGATAATATCTTACTAAATACAACAACCAAAATGTTGATGGATTTCATTAGTTATTTATTTCAAACTTACTAACTAAATTTCAATCTTGATTGGAGTGCCCTAAGAATCCATTGGCAACAACTTATTCAAAACTCCTTAAAAAGAGTTTTGAACAATAACTTATAATTAGTGTTTAACAACAACTTATATTTTTATATTTAAGTTAGAATATAACAAAATAATCCATTTATGAAATATACATCCATACAAAATGTAACGACCTAGATATTTCGATGTTTGATTTGGAATATTTAAATGGTTTTAACTATCGAATTTGAATTATAGATTGATTTTGAATACGAAAAATTTGGGTTTTTGTTTATAAAATAAATACAGAATTTAAATATAGCGATTTATTGAATAATTTAATTATTGATTTTTATGATTAAATATTGGTTAAATTATTGTATCATGAGTTTTAAGCTCGATAAAAATAATTTAAAGGCTTATAAAATTTATATTAATAATAACGAAGATAAAAAAAATTAAAAGTGATCTATTCAATTTTAAAAATAATTTGTTCGAATTGACATTTAAAAATAGTCATCCAAGACATAGTCTCGGAATTCGACGAAACTAGTTCCATTGGGTCCACAATAGTGAATTATTATCGAATTTTAAATTTCGTAGTGTTTGGGATTATCGTTTGATCGGGCAGGATAGAAACGCGTTGAAATCTAATATAACAATTAAGTTTAAAAAGCTATCTTCTCCGTGTGATCGAATTAGGACTCAAACCTTTACCATTGTGTTCGGAAATAGGGGAATAACATTACAAACGCCTAGCGGTATGCCTCGATAGGGGTTCAAGATTTTTAGCTATAGAATCGAGACGATTTGAAATTTCAAAATAATATATATTATATGTTGACCAGTCAAAATATACTCACATCAGCTTTCCTTCTTCTCAAATCATTGTAGCCCTTCTTTTACACGCTACCTTCCTTTCAATCGTTTCCCTCCTCCTTTTTAAAATCACGTCGCCTTCTTTATTTCGAAAAATAAAACGCATTGTTTCCTTCTAATCTTAATCAATTCTTTCAAAAAAATGAGGGAAACGAAAATAAAAAACAGAATCCATTCGAGGATATAAAAAACGGAAAGATCGAATCGGGATCAAGGGTGAATCGCGAGAGTTGAGGAGGCCTTCGGTCAGCGTAGGGGGTAGGAGAGTGTCGCGACATTGATTTTGAAAGGAGGCGAAGTCGATGGGTGGAAGGCGTGAGGTTAGGGTTTCTCGATTTTGTGCGCACGAGGGCGCTCGACTCACTGAGTGGGTGCTATTTAGGATTTTCATTGATTTAGCTGGTGTTCATTTGTCGAAGGGGGTGCGAACACCTGGGGGTTTCGGTGATGATGCGGCAATGCTTTGATGGAGGCGTGGTTGTTCCAGGAGGTCGATGTTGGCAAAGCACGATGGTAGCAGTAGTGAAGGCGCAGGCGTGAAGTTTCATGCTGGAAACAACGACGCGACGAAGGGAAGGTGGGTATCGAGCAAGTCAGTAAGGTTAAGAAAATTAAATAAGTAATTATTATATTAAGTTTAAGTTAGTTATATTTTAATTATCAAATCTTATAAAATGTATATATCACTCGTACGAGGTCCGAAATGAAAAAAATAGTCATGTGGGATTTGTAGTCGGGAAATCTATGCGATGGAACTAAAAATTTGAGTGGATTGCAAAATAAACCACGGTGAAGATTTCTCACTCATTTTTGGATTGCCACATTTAAAATTAAATGTTGAATTTAAATTATTGGATACTTAATTGAATTGATAAATTTTAATTATTAGTTAAATGATTATGTAATATATAGTAGTATATATTAGTAATTGGAGCGATATTCCCACATATTATAGCGAATGAGTCCTTATGCGCCGTGCATAATAGCGGATGATACTACATACCATGATATCCCCCTCGAAGTGAGATTGGTATTTTTATATTGTATTAACATCTGTGGATGTAGGAAAACTGGTTGGAGGGATCTAACTGGATTCCTCAAATATGTTGTTTATCTTTCATGCATAGTGATATATGATTTGTGTAGAATATACCATTATAGATTATTGTAGCGATTGGAATTATTGGATGTTATTGTAGCACTGGCCTGAATTTTGGTAATTCAAATACTATAAATATATTTTTAAAATTTAAGGAATTAAAGGGAATTGATATAAAAATATATATATTGGAATCAGAGTTATTTTAAAGAATAAATTAGAAAAATATATTTGAGTTTTGATTATTCTTAACTATTTCGAATCAATAAATAGAGATTTTCAAAAATGAACTATATAAGAGAATTTATAAATGATATTTTAGAAATATAAAAGGGAGTTAAAGTCAATAAAAAATAGATTTGAAGTATGAATGGAATTTATAAGAAATGAATTTATATAATGGAATTTCATAAATAAGATTTGTTTTATAAACAGGTAAAACAAAAGGAGCTATAAAAATTTATAAACGATGTTTATAAATAAAGGAATTCGGTATTAGATGATAACTGGAAATATAAAATTCATAGGGTGAATTTATATTAGAATATGAAAACATGGTCGAGAAAAGAAAAAAAATAGTAGATTCTACTTTGAAATGAGAATGGTTAGGAAATCGACAAATAATCGATATGTTGTAAAATCGAGAGGAAGTTATAAGTTGAATTGGTTACTGAGATTTTGAAAAATATATTTTTATCCTCAAGTAGAAAGTTTGGTTTGAAAGGAAAATTTTATTATTTAAAACTATGAAATTTTAATCTAGTTGAGATTTAAATTCTTTGGTAAGTAGATTTTCAAATGTTAAGTGATTATTAAATAAATTCTAACTTTTAAAATCAGCTTTGAAATTCAATTATTTATCTAAAAATGAGTTATTGATGTTTATAAAAATGTTTTTCGATATTTTAAATAATTACTTGAATATGTTTTAAAAATAAATTATTATTCTTTTATATACTTATTATATATATAGAGTTTGAAGTGATTGAATTTTTTTATTTATAAATTCTTTCGACATTCGTAAACTAGGCTTATAAAAGGAGATGATTTTGGAGGAAAGAGATTTTATAAGGGATTTGGAGGAAATTGGTTTCAAAATGTATGAATAAGGGAATTTTGAAATGAAATCAGAATTTATAAAATAGGTTAGAAATTGCTGAATGGGGTTATACATAACTATACTAGGTTTTGTAAATTGAGGGAAAAGAATTTACTAGTGATTCCAAAGACTATGAGATAAGCTACAAAATATTCGCTTAAGTGTTGGTATTAGAAAAAGATTTTGGAGAAATAAGACTTGTAATATTTTTCTAAGTATAAAAATGGAAATTTGGAAATATTTCTAAGTGTTGAGACGGTTTGGAAATATCCTGTTACGGATTTAAGTATTCGAAATTATTTTCAATTGTTGGAAGGAATTGATATATCTTATAAAGATATTTTGAAAATTGATATTTTGGGACAAATTATAATATGACCAGATGATTGCTTATGGATGTTTTATTGATAGCTAAATAACCGACTATCAATATTGGCCAATTTCTGTAACGACCCGATATTTTCAACCATTCGCATCCACACATGCTGGACTTAAATTGCTCAAAATACCGCATTGTAAATAAATTTGGAGCAAATGAAATACAAATCACAGAATCACAGACACAGAAATATCAGAATAACTCGCAGCGGAAATTAAAATACCATAGTAGTTCATGAAGCTACTATAACAAACTCTCAAAACATAATACATAATATCAGTCTGAAAAACATATACAATAGAAATATTAAATACATAGCAGTTTATAAATACCAGAGCGGAAATAGAACAACTGAAACTGAAAGGGAACAGATAACTAGACAAACAGAATCTCCAACGATACCTAGCTCCATAAAAGAAATCCAAAGCTAAGCTGTAAATACTCAGGCTGACCCAAGCGTAAAGTAAAACACAAAACACTCGAGTCAGGACATATATACTTATCTAATGTAAACCAACTCAAGTGAATTGTAGTGGTAATGTACAATAACTTAAAGGATGCTTGGGATCGCCCATCCTTTATGGATCAGTTAAACTATAAATTAAATACATCACGTGGTTAAAATTTCAAAATAGTAATTTATACTTCGAAATCAAATATCATTTCAAAATTCAATATCATTCATAATCCATTTCAAAATATCAAAATATAGTATCTTTTCAAAACCATATTCATTTTATTTAAAATACCATTTCAACACACATTTCAAAATAGTTTATATTTCAAAACAAATTACTTCATTTTAAATCATTAAAATGAAGTTATTATATTGAACAATTAAATTATTAAATTTCCAAAATTTTAATCTTTCAATGTTCATTTATTCACTTAAATTTATTAAGACATTGAAAATTCAACTTTCACAGCATTTAGAAAATGCTATGGAAAGTTACTTTTAAAATAATTCAATTTGACAAAAGACAGCATTTAAAAATGTTATAATAGGGTTACTTTAGTTCAAATAAAGCCTTAGTTAATTTTAGCAACTACAGCACTTACAAAGTGCTATAATAGCCCTTAATTAAATTTAGCCATTTAGTTCGTTTCTATCAACTACAGCATTTACAAATGTGGTAATATCCTTTACATTAAAAATAATAACATTTCAAAATGATGTTAATTAAATTCTAAATTTTCAATATAATTTCACAAATAGTTAAATTTTTATTTAAATCATTTAAACTTATAAAATCATATATTTTTACTTTTAAAACAATCATTTACATGCCCTTATATTCATGATTTTATAACGTTAAATTTTCATTCAAAAATCAATTTAATAATAGTTTACTTATATAATTCAATATTCAATTTCAATTCTTTATAATTAAATTTTTAAATTAACATTTAAGTTTAAATTTTCAAATATAACTTATTTTTCATCTTATTTACTTAACTTAAAATTCACTTTTAAACAAAATTCACAAATTTCCAATTTAAGTTTTATTTCAAAATTCAACTTAAATATTCATTTATTTCACTTTTAACTTATTCAAAAATCATTTAAATTCATTTTAAATCAAATTTTAAATCTATTTTCATATTTCCTACTTAATTTAAATTCCATTTATAACCAAATCGTAATTTCCAAAATAATTTATATTTCAAATTTCTAACTTTACCATTAATTTATTTCGCTTATAAATTTTTAGAAAATCAATAATACTTTATAATATCATTTTTAATTAAGTTTAAATCAAAATATTATAATATTTACATTTCTAAAATATTTTAAAATTTTTAGAAAAATGTATTTTAACCACGGGTCTGTATATCATTTTCCAGCCTAGGTAAAGTGATACGGATAATATATCATTTCAATCCGTAATTTACAAAGAAAACCCGGGTTCTATCATTTCAAACCCGCAATCCCAAGTAAAAATGAAATAAATAAAAATTGTTCAGGCCTATCATTTCAGCCCATAACGATTTTTCCCTATTCTAAAGTCCGTTCGGGTATGTATCATTTCAACCCATAGTGATTCTAATCTAAAGGGAACTTGCAGTGCGATAAACTGATATAAATAAACAGAATAACATTATATAACAGTAACAGATGGTATAACAGGTAAATAAGCAGGGGTGAACATCATATGATCATAACATAACAAATATAGCATGGTGATATGTTTTACAGATTCAATTGTGATCAGTTTACTAGTCATATAAGTATAAATTTGTTTGGTGAGAATTACTCGCTTATATAAGCCGGAGATGACAACCAAATGCACAAACAAGGAACTTCAAAGGCACAATAACACGACAATGATTTGAGAGTGGAAGAGCCAAAGCTAATTGCCTTGTTAAATATTAAACAAACAAATACAAACATGAATTACAACCAAACTATTACAAAACAATGCTAGGAATAAACATGAAACACAAAGCTATCGCTTTTGCACTTGCATTCAACGGCTTATGCTTCAGCTATAGGCTGTAAAAGCACTGTAATAGGGTAGATTTGGATCAGGTTTGGATTAGGTTGAGGTCCAACAGGGGTCGGCCATAACAATATAAAGGAGATAAAGGCTATGTGTGCATGAATTTACAAAACAAGGCAACACAAGTGGGGTTTGTTGCCATTTAAGGTCTCGACCAAGCATGGATGGACAAGGTCAGATCTAGAAAGGTCAACTACAGGTGTTACAGAGGTCCAAGGCTCAGGTTGTGGCTGGTGGTGGTGGTGTTTGGGTCGGCCAAAGCATGATTGGAGTGGTGGAGACAAAGGGAGTTCGGCTATGGAGTTTTAAAGTGGAGTTTTCTTCAAAATTTAGGTGGATCGTCAACTTGGAGGGTCTCGGCCATGGAAGGTCAGTGGAAGGAGGGGATGATGGCTGGTGTAGGTGGCGGTGGAGGTGGCCCAAGTGCTGGAGGAGGGAGGCCGAACACAAGAAGGTGAATACAAGTACAAAAATCAATACAAAACAATGGGGAAAAAATGAAAAAGAATGAAAGTTTACTAAAAATTTTCTCTCAGGAAATGGAGGCTGTACTTTTTGAGTTTGAGAAAGTTTTGGTACGTGAAAAATGAGGGAAAGTCGGCTGAAGGAATGGTGATAAAATCAGCAATTGAATGGATATGTTGTTTGGTGTGAAAAGGCAAATTGAATATGAAAAGGCAAAGGATACTAAAGATCAAATACTCTTCAAATATCCATAATCTTTTTGCATTTTAAATACATGTAAAATACATATAAATAAAGATAAAAACATGAAAATATAATGAATGAATAAAAATAAATTAATAAATTTTAAATAAATATAATTAAATTAAGAAAATAGCTTAAAAATAGAAACTAGGCTATAAAAATTGAAAATAAATACACTAAGCTTTGGAAAAATTTCAACATTACTTTAAAATATTTTAAAATAAAAATATATACCTAAAATGTCATATAACATATATTAGAACATAATATGACAAATAAAAATATTATTTATATAAACTAAAATAGACAATTTTATTAAATAAATCAATTTACATACAATATTGTAAAAAGCATAACTTTCACAATATAAATCGGATTTCAAAGAAACGAAAAGCAGTATTATTGAAATTTAATATATTTTCATAATAAAGGATAAAATTCAAATTTTAAATTTAAAAGTCAAAGTTTGACCAGATTGACTAAAAATCCACCTTTTTGAAAAATATTCTATTTATTCTGGTTTGAAATTATAATTCACACAAAATCAAAATATACTTTTAAAACAACAAAATTTATTCATTTTGATAAATAAAATAAAGTTGTCAAATCATGAGTTTCAATTTAAATAATTAAAATAAACAATTAAAATAATCACAAAATACTGGGTTGTTACACTCTCCCCCACTCAAATCTTTTCGTCCTCGAAAAGAACGAACAAGGAAAATAAGGAAAAACACGATAGACAACAAATAGTACCTGGAAAAACAATTTCGGATTCGAAGCACAAATGCTCCCCTCCATTTCTTGGGTACAATCTTGACATTAGTACCCCATCGTACTTCGATCAAACTAACAGATTTCCTTCTTAGCTGCTTCGTACCTCTGTCGACAATACGAAGTGGCTTACTCTCGACAGTCAGATTAGGCTCAATATCTCAACCATCAAGAGCGGAAGGCTGAACAAAAGAGATAGGCCAAGAAGATACCAAAGAAGATATGAGATGTGGAATACATCATGCACTCCTGAATGCTTCTTGGGCAAATCCAAACGATAAGCCAAAGAACCAACTCTTCCCAAAATGCAGAAAGAACCCTCGAGGAGGAAAAAGGTAGGAATAGCTAGAAGAAAAAATAGGTTGAAATACAAGGATGAACCATTATTTTAAAACCATATACATTTCAATTTATAGTTTTATATTTACAACATTTTAAGCATTTTATTATATGATAAATAGTCATTTGATTCAAATTCATTAGTTAGAAGTAAACAATATTTAAAACATTTTTAAATTATTTAGAAAAGTAAAATAAATTATCAAAATATCCTTTATATAATATACTCTATCAAAATAATTTTATAACTCGATGTCTTAACAAGTTTACTTTCGTTCCTGTAGACTCTGGCCATGCGTTGATCAGACGTAAAGCTAGAATTCTTTAGGTACTTAATAGACTTGTTTCAACACCCAGTGAAAATACTGGAAAACCTTTTAAAAACAACAGATATGGAAAGTACAATCCAAAAAAACGACCAAACCAAACATGTCGATCATGGATCGCGGATACACAATGGTTACACTTGGATCCCCCAGGAAACATCCGTACTCGTAAGCTGACAACCGCAGCCCTGCAATTACGCGATGAAGACTGGTAGTACCGCAAATACACAATGGTTACGCCTGGATCCCCCAGGAAACATCTGTACCCTTAGGCTCTCGCAGCCCCTACAGATTACGCTACCGAGCGACCCAATAGATCACAGATACACAATGGTTATGCCTAGATCCCCCAGGAAACATCCGTACCCTTAGGCTCTCGCAACACCTGTGAATTACGCTATGTAGTCGCGATCATAAGACCATGGAGATCGCCATGGAATTCGATGGACACTCGAGTATCATATCCGAAAAACCCAAATCAGAGAGAATAATATCGATAGAATGAATCCACGGTGTGGCCACAAAGCGGATATCAAGCAGAAGGCACTTTCCATATCTTTACTTCGAAAATATGTATCATATAGTACCTTTCGAAATCACTTTCAAATATCATACTTATATAAAGTCCATTATATATAAGATTTCATTTCAAATCAAATACTTTCCAAATCAATAGTATATCAAATCATACTTATATAGACTTCGATTATATAAGCTTTCAATTTACGAATTGAGTACCATTACAAATCAATAGTTTTCAAATCACTTCATACTTATACAAATCAATTTTATATAAGCTCGATAACTCCCAAATCAAAGTATTTAAATAAACAAGGTTCTCAATTTCAAACCATTTCAATATCAATTCAGTTTCAAAATCATATATGATTTCGCCAGATCATTTCTTCCTAATTACATATATTCAGTTTCAAAGTTTCTTAAAACAATAGATTTAGAAAATAATCCAAATTTCCAAATCAATAAAATTTATGTCAAACAAATTCACTTCCATTTCAAACATATATTCACTTTCAAAAAAATCATAATACTTCCAAATTTATAAATCTTTCGAAACCAAAATACTTGAAATCATTACACTTTAAAAATCATAGAATTTCGAAATCATATATTTGAAATCATAAAACATTCCTTTAATTCTTTACATTTCACAAATTTATTTAATTAAACACAAACCTGAAATTTCCAATTTTAATTCAATTCAAATCATCAGTTTCAATTCAATTTAGTTTTTCAACAAAACCATTTCAAATATAATCAAATTTCAAATAAAGATTTGATCCATAAAATAAACTATTAAATCTTTAATATATTTCAAAGCTTAAATATACCATATTCCAAAACTGTAACGACCCGTATTTTTACGGATCGAAGAATGGTAGAGCTGTTGTCATTAGGTCGTTAGTGTTGTTAAGTCGTTCTGAGTCTAAGTCGTATGTTAGTTTAGGTCGACCGAGCAACCCAAGTCATGTGAACGACTTAGAGAAGTTGTAGTGGTTGCCGACTTAAGGGTTAACGGCTTAAGTTAGTAAGCGACTTAAGGAATTCTGGTGTTGAGGCTTAGGTCGTGCGTTGGATTAGGTCGTGGAGTGACCAAAGGAGGTTAGCGGTCTAAGAGCTGACGACTTAAAGGAATCGGCGACTTAAGAGAGTTAGCGGCTGGGTTTAGTTTAGGTCGTAAGTCGTTGAGTCGTTGAGTCGTTGAGTCGTCCAAACGACTTAGGACTTAGGTAGAAATGCGGCAGTGTGTTAGGTCGCTAAGTCGTATCCTGTTGAGTCTTAGGTCGTGCCTAAGTGTTAGATCGTGTGTGTTAAGTCGCGCGCATATGTTAAGTCGCGCATAGGCTTGAGTCGTAAGTAGGGAGGTCCATTAAGTCGTAGGTCGGGGATTTTTAAGTCATGGACGACTTAAGGGGGCGGACGACTTAAGGATTTCCAGCCTATAAATACACGTGCTTCCTTCACTTTTTGGGATCCGGATTTTGAAGCGACGAAGTGCTGCCATTTTGAGAGCTCGAGTGCTACACTTCTTCACTTCTTTTCTCCACTTTAATCTTGTGCTTCCATCCATCTAAATCAAAGATCCAAGAGCCAAAGTTGAAGATCTACATCCATCGAAGAGAGATTTCATCGTTTGAAGGGAAATCTTGTCGGATCAAGCTAGATCCTTTGCTGTCCAGATCTGAAGTTAGTTGCTTTTGAAGCGTTTAGGTGATTCGATGAGTGGTGGTTATCTCTCACACGGACCCAAAGGAGTATATTGGATCGGTGGCTTGTTTGTGTGTTAAAGATAGTGATTTCATGCATTTTCCTTAAGTCTGCATGTAGATCCATCGTTCATAAAGTTTTGATATCCACTTTACTACATGTTAACCTATACTTGTTCATTCATCAAGATATTACTTAGAATTCATGCTTGTTAGATTTGGACTCTTTATTTACGAAATTACCATTATTGTTATAACTGGTTATTTAGATCTTGTTTGAATGATTGATTACTTGGATTAATGATTGATCTGATTGATTGTTATAAATTAGTTGATTGATGATTTGATTTGGACAAGTTGGTCGAAGATGATTCAAAAGCTAAGTGGAAAGGCTCTTGAATAAGGAAAGCTGCTCGTGGCATATGAAGCGGATGATAAAGCTCATATGGATAGATTTGATGATGATGTTGAGATGGGACTTTGCTATGATGCGATGAGGCAAAGCATGATGTTGAGATGGGACTTTGCTATGATGCGATGAAGCAAAGCATGATGTGAGATAGCCTTGGTTTAATCCAGACGGGATCATCCCAAGCATGTTGATAACTCGGTGATATGGTTCGAGTTCATTGATAATGGTTGGCTCAAGAGGCGCTTGAGCTAGTATGGAAATAGTCGTCAAGGAGGATGACTAGAAGGCTGAGATCTCATCGTTGTTGAAGGTTCTACCAGGCTCAAAGCAAGAGTATGCTGGGCAGATTCGATAGTCCCAATCGACTAATAGTTGATGGTCGAGTACTCTGGGCAGATTCGATAGTCCTAGGCACGGGTCACGATGACGTGCGAAGTTATGTCTAGAACCGGGGTTACCATTAGCCCTTGACGGACGGATGAAAGAATGAGCCGGTCAATCAATTAACGGTGATATCGAGGCAATGATAACAGTGATAGCCAGAGTCATGGATGTTTGGATGCTTTGGTTGTATCGTCACTCGGTCTCAAGAGAGATGTTTTGTGGGTGCTTATCTGATCTTGGTTTAGGCCTTGGGGGTTTGTGCTTGGAAAACATCGACCTTGACTCGATTGATAATTGTTTACTCTAAATTTCTGCTTTGCTATGTTTATTTCTGCTTAGTGGGTCTGGGGGCTATCACTGTAGAAAGAGGTGGAGTGGGAGGGTTGGATTCCTATTCCTTTTTCCTTTTATGCTCTTTTGATATGTTGTTAAGTTAATTTACCGCTCACTAAGACTGTTGTCTGACTCAAGGTTTTATGTTCAACTCTTATTACCTTGGGATGTTCATCCATTTTGGGATGGGCAGACTAGGTGACAGGTGCTGTTCTTAGTGACCAACGCTGTTGATGACGAAGACGAGCTGGAGGCTTTTGCATATTGTTTTTCTTACTATATGTACTGGATGTTCCGTTGCTTGTATGATTCTCTGAGTGTCATGTAGTGAGGCTTGATGTATTGACTATTCAGATGTTTGTATCAAATTGTTTTGTAGTATATTGATGAGATTCTATTTAGTGGAGCTTCACTATATATATTTCTCTATTGTATTTTATCCCTGCACTGTGAGTAATACGATAGACTAGGCTGTGTTTACTTTAACCGTGATGATCGTCCATGGCGGCCTGGCACACTTTTCAGCGCACTATTTCCTTGTTTAGTGCAGGAGTCATGGACGGTCGTCACATTTGGTATCAGAGCTTTGGTTAATCGATTTTAGCCAATGCTCGCTGACGTAACTACGTATGAGAGACGTAATTGTATTTTGATGGATGATTACTATATATAATATAATAGCTTAGAGGGATTTAAACCCTTTATGCAGTTGTTCTCAAGGTGTACTAATCATTTTTTTTAGATATTAAGAATGAGTCGAAGGGGGAGACCAGCTGCTAGGGAAGGTCGTGCTATTGAGGGGGCTGCTGATTATGCTTCTATGTTCGAGGCTATGATGAGTTCGATCATGAGAAGAATACCAGCTCCAGGGCCATCAGTGGATGTTGGAGTTCAGGTTCAAGCCCCAAAACCGGTGGATTTTGCTAAGCTGTGTAAAGACTATACTGCTCTTGGAGGAAAGGTTTTCTTGGGAACAGAATCAACCATTGAAGTCCAGAGATGGATAGATGCTTGTAGAAGGATCTTTGGTGATTTGGGAATCGAGGATGTAACCAAAAGGAAGCTTGCATCAAGACAGCTTCAGGGAAGAGCTTCTGATTGGTGGAACTCTATCACCATTGATACTCCAGAGGAAGAAATTACTTGGGAGCAATTCCAAGCCAGATTTGAAGCTAATTTCATTTCTACAGCTCAGAAATCTGTTCTGTTCAAGAAATTTGTGGAACTCAAGCAAGGTGGAAGACCAGTTCTTGAGTATGTTTCGAAGTTTAAAGCCTTGTCCAAGTATGCTCGGTCATATATTGAATCCCCATATCAGAAGAATGAGAAGTTTATGACAGGCTTGGACATTTATCTTGGGAGGCAGTTGGTGGATCATTTGGACGATCCATTTGAGAAGCTTGTGGAGAAGGCTCTCAGGCACGAGAATCTGTTTCCTAAAGAAGGATCTGTTGTTGCTGTGACAAAGGAGGGATCTAAACCACAGCAAGGTGGGAACAAGAAGAGGAAGCAGCAGCAACAGAAGGGTAAGGATGGCCAGAAGAAGTCGAAGGGTGAAGCGACCTGCTACAACTGTCAGCAGAAGGGTCATCTCTCCAGAGATTGTAAGAATCCGGGAGTGCCGATGAAGTGCCACAACTGTGACAAGCTGGGGCATATCAGGAAGAATTGTCCGGAACCGTGGAAGGACAAACAGATTGTGCAAGCTTATGCTTTGGGGGCTATGCCATCGTCTTCGAAAGCTCCTACTGCCGAAGAAAAAGGAAAGAGTGTGGTGGTTCAAGGTACTCTTTCCATTTGTGGTGTTCCAGTTAGAGTGTTGTTCGATACTGGCGCGTCGCATTCTTTTGTTTGTAATGAACTTGTAGGCCGGTTGGGTTTGGAACCGGATATTGTTGATAGACCATTGGTTGTGACTAATCCAGTTGGGGGTTCTCTTGTTTGTGTATGATATGTCGTGGTCTGGTTGTGTCGATTCATGATTGCTCTTTTGTTTGTGATTGTTTTGTTCTGAACCTTACGGGGTTCTGAATTATTTTGGGTATGAACTGGCTTAGGAAGTATGCGGCAAGGGTTGATTGTAAGAGGCTGGAGGTGACAGTCGAGAATGTGGAGGGGCGAAGGGTTGTGATACGATGTAAGCATGAAGAAGGCGTCTTCATGAGCTTCATGTATTCGCTAGTTGTTCCACGGGATGGACTGTCATCGGTGCCTATTGTGAATGGATTTGAGGATGTTTTTGACGAGGTCAAAGGGTTACCGCCGCATAGAGAGATCGAGTTTCGTATCGATCTAGTTGAAGGAGCTAGACCTGTTGTGATGCCTCTTAGGCGAATGGCGCCTAGGGGACAGCAAGAGTTGAAGGTGCAAGTTAATGACCTTTTACAGAAAGGATTCATTCGGCGTAGTGTGTCCGAATGGGGTGCACCAGTTGTGTTTGCAACCAAAGTGGATGGATCGTTAAGATTGTGTGTGGATTATCGTGAGCTGAATAAAGTGACTAAGAAAAACAAGTATCCATTGCCGAGAATAGATGACTTGTTTGATCAGCTTCACGAAGCCAAGGTGTTTTCCCAGATGGATCTAGCAACAGGATTTCACCAATTAAGAGTGGCAAAGGATAGTGTGCCGAAGACTGCTTTTAGGACACCATCAGGTTTCTATGAGTGGTTAGTAATGCCGTTTGGATTGACCAATGCACCAACATATTTTGTGGATCTTATGAATAGAGTGTTCAGGGATCAGTTGAACAAGTTTGTACTTGTGTTCGTGGATGATATTTTGATTTATTCCAGAACCGAAGAAGAGCACAAGACGCACTTGCAGATTGTTTTGGAAATCTTGCGGAAATAACAGCTGAGGGCTAAGTTTTCGAAGTGTCACTTCTGGAAGAGCGAAGTGAGGTTCTTAGGTCATGTTATCTCTGGAAGTGGAATAGCGGTTGATCCCGCCAAGGTGGCAGCGATCCAGGATTGGGTTAGACCTAAGAATGCATCTGATGTGAGAAGTTTTCTTGGATTAGCAGGATATTATCATTGGTTTACCAAAGACTTTTCCAAGATAGCTGCACCATTAACAGGATTGACGAAAAAGAACCAAGTGTTCAGATGGGATGCTAAGTGTGAGCAAGCTTTCGGAATCCTGAAAGAGCGACTAACAAGTGCTCTTGTTTTGACTATTCCAAGTGGAAATGATGAGATGGTGGTTTACACCGATGAATGTGGTACTGGACTTGGAGCAGTGCTAATGCAGAAGGATAAAGTTGTTGCGTATGCAAGCCGACAACTGAAGCCGCATGAAAGGAATTATCCGACTCATGATCTGGAGTTAGCGACGATTGTATTTGCTCTGAAGATGTGGAGACATTACCTACTGGGAGTTCGATTCGAGTTGTTTACAGATCATAAGTCGTTGAAGTATCTTTTCTCCTGAAAGGATTTGAATCTCCGGCAGCAACGATGGCTAGAGTTTTAGCATCATATGATTTTGGTATAGCCTATACTTCGGGAAAGGGTAACGCAGTGGCAGATGCGTTAAGTCGAAGACATGCAGGATTGGGAGCCATGTTTTCAGAATGGAAGAGTCTTGAGTATTTGACTGGATTTGACTTCAGGCCTAGATGTGAATTGGAACCTGAGATGTTGGCAAACTTATCGATAAGACCTACTCTTGTGGAAAGGATTGGCGAGAGCCAAAAGCGAGATGATAAGCTTATCAAGATTATCCGTGATTTGGAATCGAGGTTGGACCCAAAGAAGGATAAAGGATTCGAGGTCGATCGAGAGGGTTGGCTTTGGAAACAAGGACGACTAGTTGTTCCCGATATAGATGAATTGAGAGATGAAGTTCTGAAGGAAAGTCATCACTCGAAGCTGACAATTCATCCAGGTGGAAATAAGATGTACCGGGATATGAAGAGAACCTATTACTGGGAAGGTATGAAGAAGAATGTTGGAAATTTTATTTCCAAATGTATGAACTGCCAGTTGGTGAAAGCCGAATAGAAGAAGCCAAGTGGATTACTTCAGCCATTAAAAGTTCCTACATGGAAGTGGGAGCAAATATCGATGGATTTTATCTATGGGTTACCTAGAACCAGAGCAGGAAATGAAGGGATTTGGGTCATCATAGATCGATTGACTAAGAGTGCAAGATTCATTCCTGTTCGATCAACAAGGACTGCATCGAAATTGGCTGAGTTGTATGTTAAGTGGATAGTTCGATTCCATGGTGTTCCGAAAAGTATAGTGAGCGATCGAGACCCATTGTTCACTAGTAGATTTTGGAAGAGCTTCCTGGAAGTTTTGGGAACCGAGTTGTGTTTGAGTACAGCTTATCACCCCCAAATAGATGGTCAGACCGAGAGAGTCAACCGAGTTTTGGAAGATCTCCTCAGAGCATGTGTTTTGGACTTCGGAGGATCATGGGAAGATTATCTTCATTTGGTGGAATTCTCGTATAATAACAGTTACCAGTCAAGCATTGGTATGGCATCGTATGAAGCATTTTATGGAAGACCGTGTAACTCTCCGACATGTTGGTTGGAAATGGGAGAAAAGTTGATACTTGGGCCAGAAATGATTCAACAAACTTCGGATTGCATAGAGATCATTCGGCGACGAATGAAGGCAGCCCAAGACCGTCAGAAAAGTTATGCCGATAAGCGTCGTAAGGATTTGGAGTTCGACGTAGGCGATAGGGTTTTTGTGAAGATTTCTCCACTGAAGAATGTTATTCGATTCGGGAAGAAAGGGAAATTGACTCCGAGATTTGTTGGACCATTCCCGATCATCGAGCGAATTGGAAAGCTCGCCTATAAATTGGAATTACCAGAAAAGATGTCGGGTGTGCACAATGTTTTTCATGTATCGTATCTACGGAAGTATGTGCACAACTCGAATACGGTGGTTTTTGCTGATAGTTGTGAGGACTTTGAGATTGATCCAATCGTTGAGAGACCTCGTAAACCGCTTCGTGTTGTGGAAACTGACACGAAACAGCTTAGGAGGAAGGTAGTCAAGTTGCTCAAGGTACAATGGAGTGATGATGTTAACGACTGTACATGGGAGGAGGAAGAGAGGATGAAGGCAGCTCATCCTGAACTCTTCAAGGTATGACCGTGGGGTGTCGTGACATCGCATGACATTGTAACTCATTCTAGTCTTAGAATTCTGCATGCTAGGCTAGTAATTGGATGCATGGTTTGTTGATTGCTATGGATGGTAGGCATGCAGAATAGTTTTGGTTGCTCTTGTTTGTTTGGAATTTCGGGGGCGAAATTCCTAAGGGGGAGAGAATGTAACGACCCGTATTTTTACGGATCGAAGAATCGTAGAGTTGTTGTCATTAGGTCGTTAGTGTTGTTAAGTCGTTCTGAGTCTAAGTCGTATGTTAGTTTAGGTCGGCCGAGCAACCCAAGTCATGTGAACGACTTAGAGAAGTTAGTGGTAGTGGTTGCCGACTTAAGGGTTAACGGCTTAAGTTATTAAGAGACTTAAGGAATTCTCGTGTTGAGGCTTAGGTCGTGCGTTGGATTAGGTCGTGGAGTGACCTAAGGAGGTTAGCGGTCTAAGAGCTGGCGACTTAAGGGAATCGGCGACTTAAGAGAGTTAGCGGCTGGGTTTAGTTTAGGTCGTAAATCGTTGAGTCGTTAAGTCGTTGAGTCGTTGAGTAGTCCAAACGACTTAGGACTTAGGTAGAAATGCGGCAGTGTGTTAGGTCGCTAAGTCGTATCCTGTTGAGTCTTAGGTCGTGCCTAAGTGTTAGATCATGTGTGTTAAGTCGCGCGCATATGTTAAGTCGCGCATAGGCTTGAGTCGTAAGTAGGGAGGTCCATTAAGTCGTAGGTCGGGGATTTTTAAGTCGTGGACGACTTAAGGGGGCGGACGACTTAAGGATTTCCAACCTATAAATACACATGCTTCCTTCCCTTTTTGGGATCCGGATTTTGAAGCGACGAAGTGCTGCCATTTTGAGAGCTCGAGTGCTACACTTCACTTCTTTTCTCCACTTTAGTCTTGTGCTTCCATCCATCTAAATCAAATATCCAAGAGCCAAAGTTGAAGATCTACATCCATCGAAGAGAGATTTCATCGTTTGAAGGGAAATCTTGTCGGATCAAGCTAGATCCTTTGCTGTCCAGATCTGAAGTTAGTTGCTTTTGAAGCGTTTAGGTGATTCGGTGAGTGGTGGTTATCTCTCACACGGACCCAAAGGAGTATATTGGATCGGTGGCTTGTTTGTGTGTTAAAGATAGTGATTTCATGCATTTTCCTTAAGTCTGCATGTAGATCCATAGTTCATAAAGTTTTGATATCCACTTTACTACATGTTAACCTATGCTAGTTCATTCATCAAGATATTACTTAGAATTCATGCTTGTTAGATTTGGACTTTTTATTTACGAAATTGCCATTATTGTTATAACTGGTTATTTAGATCTTGTTTGAATGATTGATTACTTGGATTAATGATTGATCTGATTGATTGTTATAAATTAGTTGATTGATGATTTGATTTGGACAAGTTGGTCGAAGATGATTCAAAAGCTAAGTGGAAAGGCTCTTGAATAAGGAAAGCTGCTCGTGGCATATGAAGCGGATGATAAAGCTCATATGGATAGATTTGATGATGATGTTGAGATGGGACTTTGCTATGATGCGATGAGGAAAAGCATGATGTTGAGATGGGACTTTGCTATGATGCGATGAAGCAAAGCATGATGTGAGATAGCCTTGGTTTAATCCAGACGGGATCATCCCAAGCATGTTGATAACTCGGTGATATGGTTCGAGTTCGTTGATAATGGTTGGCTCAAGAGGCGCTTGAGCTAGTATGGAAATAGTCGTCAAGGAGGATGACTAGAAGGCTGAGATCTCATCGTTGTTGAAGGTTCTAGCAAGCTCAAAGCAAGAGTACGCTGGGCAGATTCGATAGTCCCAATCGACTAATAGTTGATGGTCGAGTACTCTGGGCAGATTCGATAGTCCTAGGCACGGGTCACGATGACGTGCGGAGTTATGTCTAGAACCGGGGTTACCATTAGCCCTTGACGGACGGATGAAAGAATGAGCCGGTCATTCAATTAACGGTGATATCGAGGCAATGATAACAGTGATAGTCAGAGTCATGGATGTTTGGATGCTTTGGTTGTATCGTCACTCGGTCTCAAGAGCGATGTTTTGTGGGTGCTTATCTGATCTTGGTTTAGGCCTTGGGGGTTTGTGCTTGGAAAACATCGACCTTGACTCGATTGATAATTGTTTACTCTAAATTTCTGCTTTGCTATGTTTATTTCTGCTTAGTGGGTCTGGGGGCTATCACTGTAGAAAGAGGTGGAGTGGGAGGGTTGGATTCCTATTCCTTTTTCCTTTATGCTCTTTTAATATGTTGTTAAGTTAATTTACCGCTCACTAAGACTGTTGTCTGACTCAAGGTTTTATGTTCAACTCTTATTACCTTGGGCTGTTCATCCATTTTGGGATGGGCAGACTATGTAGCAGGTGACAGGTGCTGTTCTTAGTAACCAACGCTGTTGATGACGAAGACGAGCTGGAGGCTTTTGCATGTTGTTTTTCTTACTATATGTACTGGATGTTCCGCTGCTTGTATGATTCTCTGAGTGTTATGTAGTGAGGCTTGATGTATTGACTATTCAGATGTTTGTATCAAATTGTTTTGTAGTGTATGAGATTCTATTTAGTGGAGCTTCACTATATATATTTCTCTATTGTATTTTATCCCTGCGCTGTGAGTAATACGATAGACTCCGCTGTGTTTACTTTAACCCTGATGATCGTCCATGGCGGCCTGGCACACTTTTCAGCGCACCATTTCCTTGTTTAGTGCAGGAGTCATGGGCGGTCGTCACAAAAACTAAATTTTATAATTTCATATATCTCAAATTTTACTTCATTATTACTTAGTTTTGAAATATTCATTGCATAAATCCATCATTTTTAAATAAACTCAAATTACAAGTAAACCAAATATCCTTTCATACAGATATAAACTTCAAATATTCATTTATCAAAATCAATTATCATTCCAAATTCACATTCTTTATCAAATAAAGATTACATTATTCAAAACCATTCCACAATCATTTCTTTTTAAAACCTTCAAATTATTTATTTCTATATGAAAAATCCAATTTACCATTGAAAAGATTATTATTCTATATATATACTTTATTCAAAACATTTCAAATCTATATTTCATACCAGAATAATTCAAAATAGTCTTATTTATTTCACTCAACAAACAGTTTCAAACTTATATAAATCATATTACTTTATACATTAATCATATAAAACTAAACTTATATTCTTTATCAAATACCTTATACCTTTCAACATTTCTTAGCTTTGAAAGGTTAACCTTGATTTGAAAGTGCTCGAATCTTCAAAATAGTTGAAGAAATCATATTTTCAATCCAAGAGTTGGAAATCACCAACAAATCAGTAAACCAATTCCAAAAGATAAGGTTATACCAAAACAGATCTGAGTTTCGAGACTAAACACCGGCTTATTTTAAATTATTTCAAATATATATATATATATATACACATATACATATATCTTTCAAATATCAAACCATACTTCAAAATATGAAATCAAAATTTGGTTTCACAAAATCATTCGCATAGCAAAGCTACTAGAGTGGCCTCAATCCCACTCAGAAACTCGAAAATCAATGTCGATGATGCATGCATTCATCACCGAAATTATTTTCCACCGACATAAGTGAGTTCTGGACTTTTATTTTCTTGAAACTTCTTTGAAATCTCTTCGCAATCATTGGAATTCATTCGAATACATTTGAAACATTTCTTATTCGGAAAAATATCTTTAAATCACATTAATATTATATATTTTCCAAAATCTTAAAACCGATTTCAAAACACCGGAGTTCGATTCCTCGAAATTCAAATTCAAAAACTTTTCAGCTATAAATCATTTTTATATAAGTCACATTCTTATAAATTTTAAAAGTTCAAATCCTTTCAAAGCTTTAAATTATCATTTTCAAAAGATATAAAATCCTTATTGAAAATATTTCACTTTTATATACAAAATAGGGTCATCATTATCAAAATAATAATTTCGATGTATGCACAAATTCAAAATACAATCAAACACAAATTTCCAAAGAATGATTCAAGGTTAGATTTCAAACAATAGAGAGATTCGAATTTAGAGGAACTCTAATCAAATAGAATTCTGGTTCAAAGATAAGCCCGAACGAAGATAATAAAATTTTATTACCAAATAGAAGATGGATAAGCTCATATAAATCGCCGACGACCTTAACTGGTCAACCGTTACTTCAGGAATATAATCAATGCGAAAAAATTTCTAAGACAAATCGACATTCGATCGCCAGAGATAGAATCCAGATAGAGCAGGAGATAAATAGCATCGTAAACCGAGGATATAGAAATCTCTGGTTAATCAATACCAATTGTAAAGGAGTTTCACCCCTTTACAAATCATTCAAAGATTGGCGGAATCACCGATCTTTATAGAGGCCATTCCAAAGTGGAGTTATGGAATGCCCCAAAATCAAAAGGGTAAAATAGGGAAGATAAGACTGGATTTCAGAACAAGTAGGAGCGTTCCAAAATTCAAGGAATCCTAATCGATAAGAATCCTAACCAAGGGATTTCTAACAAGGTGGATATAGAAGGAATGAAGTTTAGAAAATCTTGGTTTCAAAATAAGAAAATTTTTGTACTAAAATAATCTTTGAAAATCCTTTAAAAATCATTTGGAAATTATTTTATACTTCGAAAATACGTTCTCTCACAAGGAAATGATTCTGAGGTTGATTCCACTCATTCTAGGGTATTTCTACCCTATCTCTAATGAGTTTTTGCTCCATAGGCTAAGGTTTGCCTAAAACCAAAGATCTGATACCAACTGTAACAACCCGATATTTTCAACCATTCGCATCCACACGTGTCGGACGTGAATTGATCAAAATACCACATTGTAAATAAATTTGGAGCAAATGAAATACAAATCACAGAATCACAGACACAGAAATATCAGAATAACTCGCAGCGGAAATTAAAATACCATAGTAGTTCATGAAGCTACTATAACAAACTCTCAAAACATAATACATAATACCAGTCTGAAAAACATATACAATAGAAATGTCAAATACATAGCGGTTTATAAATACCAGAGCTGAAATAGAACAACTGAAACTGAAAGGGAACAGATAACTAGACAAGCAGAATCTCCAGCGATTCCTAGCTTTAGAAAAGAAATCCAAAGCTAAGCTGTAAATACTTAGGCTGACCCAAGCGTAAAGTAAAACACAAAACATTCGAGTCAGGACATATATACTTATATAATGTAAACCAACTCAAGTGAACTGTAGTAGTAATGTACAATAACTCATAGGATGCTTGGGATCGTCCATCCTTTAAGGATCAGTTAAACTATAAATTAAATACATCCCGTGGTTAAAATTTCAAAATAGTAATTTATACTTCAAAAAAAAAATTACTTCACTTTAAATCATTAAAATGAAGGTATTATATTTAATAATTAAATTTTCAAAATTTTAATCTTTCAAAGTTCATTTATTCACTTAAATTTATTAAGACAATGAAAATTCAACTTTCGTAGCATTTAGAAAATGCTACGGAAAATTACTTTTAAAACAATTCAATTTGACAAAAGACATCATTTAAAAATGCTATAATAGAGTTACTTTAGTTCAAATAAAGCCTTAGTTAATTTCAGCAACTACAGCACTTACAAAGTGCTATAATAGCCCTTAATTCAATTTAGCAATTTAGTTCATTTCTATCAACTATAGCATTTATAAATGCGGTAATATCCTTTACATTAGAAATAATAACATTTCAAAATGCTGTTAATTAAATTCCAAATATTCAATATAATTTCACAAATAATTAAATTTTTATTTAAATCATTTAAACTTATAAAATCATTTATTTTTACTTTTAAAACAATCATTTACATACCCTTATACTCATGATTTTATAAAGTTAAATTTTCATTCAAAATCAATTTAATAATAATTTACTTATATAATTCAACATTCAATTTCAATTTTTTATAATTAAATTTTTAACTTAACATTTAAGTTTAAATTTTCAAATATAACTTATTTTTCATCTTATTTACTTAACTTAAAATTCACTTTTAAACAAAATTCACAAATTTCCAATTTAAGTTATATTTCAAAATTCAACTTAAATATTCATTTATTTCACTTTTAACTTATTCAAAAATCATTTAAATTCATTTTAAATCAAATTTTAAATCTATTTTCATATTTCCTACTTAATTTAAATTCCATTTATAACCAAATCGTAATTTCCAAAATAACTTATATTTCAAATTTCTAACTTTACCATTAATTTATTTCGCTTATAAATTTTTAGAAAATCAATAATACTCTATAATATCATTTTTAATTAAGTTTAAATCAAAATATTATAATATTTACATTTATAAAATATTTTAAATTTTTTAGAAAAATATATTTTAACCATGGGTCTGTATATCATTTTCTAGCCTAGGTAAAGTGATACGGATAAAAAACCATTTCAATCCGTAATTTACAAAGAAAACCCGTGTTCTATCATTTCAAACCCGCTATCCCAAGTAAAAATGAAATAAATAAAAATCGTTCAGGCCTATCATTTTAGCCCATAACGATTTTTCCCTATTCTAAAGTCCGTTCGGGTATGTATCATTTCAACCCATAGTGATTCTAATCTAAAAGGAACTTGCAGTGTGGTAAACTGATATAAATAAACAGAATAACATTATATAACAGTAACAGATGGTATAACAGGTAAATAAGCATGGGTGAACATTATATGATCATAACATAACAAATATAGCATGGTGATATGTTTTACAGATTCAATTGTGATCAGTTTACTAGTCATATGATTATAAATTTGTCTGGTGAGAATTACTCACTTGTATAAGCTGGAGATGACAACCAAATGCACAAACAAGGAACTTCAAAGGCACAATAACACGACAATGATTTGAGAGTGGGAGAACCAAAGCTAATTGCCTTGTTAAATATCAAACAAACAAATACAAACATGAATTACAACCAAAATATTAAAAAACAATGCTAGGAATAAACATGAAACACAAAGCTAATGCTTTTGCACTTGCATTCAACGACTTATGCTTCAGCTATAGGCTGTAAAAGCACTGTAATGGGGTGGATTTTGATCAGGTTTGGATCAGGTTGAGGTCCAATAGGGGTCGGCCATAACAATATTAAAGAGATAAAGGGTATGTGCGCATGAATTTACAAAACAAGGCAACACAAGTGGGTTTTGTTGCCATTTAAGGTCTCGGCCAAGCATGGATGGACAAGGTCAGATATGGGAAGCTCAACTACAGATGTTACAGAGGTCCAAGGCTCAGGTTGTGGCTGGTGGTGGTGGTGGTGTTTGGGTCAGCCAAAGCATGATTGGAGTGGTGGAGACAAGGGGAGTTCGGCTATGGAGTTTTAAAGTGGAGTTTTCTTCAAAATTTTGGTAGGTCATCAACTTGGAGGGTATCGGCCATGGAAGGTCAGTGGAAAGAGGGGATGATGGCTGGTGTAGGTGGTGGTGGAGGCGGCCAAATTGCTGGAGTAGGGAGGCCGAACACAAGAAGGTGAAAACAAGTACAAAAATCAATACAAAACAATGGAAAAAAAATGAAAAAGAATGAAAGTTTACCAAAATTTCTCTCTCAGGAAATGGAGGCCATACTTTTTGAGTTTGAGAAAGTTTTGGTACATGAAAAACGAGAGAAAGTCAGCTGAAGGAATGGTGATAAAGTCAGCAATTGAATGGATATGTTGTTTGGTGTGAAAATGCAAATTGAATATGAAAAGGCAAAGGATACTAAAGGTCAAAAACTCTTCAAATATCCAAATTCTTTTTGCATTTTAAATACATGTAAAATACATATAAATAAAGATAAAAACACGAAAATATAATGAATGAATAAAAATAAATAAACAAATTTTAAATAAATATAATTAAATTAAGAAAATAGCTTAAAAATAGAAACTAGGTTATAAAAATTGAAAATAAATACACTAAGCTTTGGAAAAATTATAACACTACTTTAAAATAAAAATATATACCTAACATGTCATATAACACATATTAGAACATAATATGACAAATAAAAATATTATTTATATAAATTAAAATAGATAATTTTATTAAATAAATCAATTTACATACAATATTGTAAAAAGCATAACTTTCACAATATAAATCGGATTTCAACGAAACAAAAAGCAGTATTCTCGAAATTTATTATATTTTCATTATAAAGGATAAAATTCAAAATTTTTAATTTTAATTTAAAAGTCAAAGTTTGACCAGATTGACCAAAAATCCACTTTTATGGAAAATATTCTATTTATTCAGGTTTGAAATTATAATTCACACAAAATCAAAATATACTTTTAAAATAACAAAATTTATTCATTTTAATAAATAAAATAAAGTTTTTAAATCATGAGTTTCAATTTAAATAATTAAAATAAACAATTAAAATAATCACAAAATACTGGGTTATTACAATTTCGCTAATTGTTTTGAAGAGACCGAGATCAGATTTAATTATCCGAACACCACTTTGATCTGGTTTGAACGTTACGAATGAAAATCGTGAAGATGATGAAGATGGTGATTCAGTTTGTCCAGACCCAGGATAATTTGTATGGACGAATGCTATCAGAACCTCGTTATTGGAGGACGATGAGCGTTCTAAGTAAAATTTGTTCTTGAAAGGTAACGTTTAGCCTCAAGCCTCATCAACCGGGAATGACTAGAACATGGCAGATGTAGCAAGGCTAAGTGTGTCGCACCCAATTAGGGTATGTTATCACTTTTCAAGATGTCCTCGGAAGTCTTTATATTATGGATATGGTTGTGTATGAAAGAAGGAACGCTCGATAGTAAGGGTGGGAACACCCATGGTGATAATATATTCGGTCTATTCAGGTTAGGGGTAGGCCGGTCTTGTATACCAGGGGATCCCGACGAGGTTCTCGGTACATTGTTCTAGAGGTGTACTGTGATGGATGGTACCCCAATGGCCTGGTCATTCGATGGAATCCATTCTCCAATAAGCGTCGTACGGTTTTGATTGTGCCCAACTATGCTGAAATGGGAGATGCAAGCATTTCAGATATTTCCTATTTATTTTCTATAGACACTGTTATAATATCAGATGATTTTGATAAAAATTGTTTTGGTTATCGTAAGGCAGAAACCAGTCGTGTTTATGTGTGACGCGGTCTTATGAAATACCTTTGTTTTTCAAATGATTTTGAAACTCTAATAATTCAAATTGATATGTTTTCTCATGCTGGTTTTCCAAACTGACTCGGGTGTTATTTTATTATAATACTCGGGTCAGACCGAGTATTATAGATTCAGGATAGGATGCTATGGAGCTCAGGAGACGAACTGGATGACAGAGACGTATTCCTGTATTTGGTGTTATTTCCGTTGTGTAAGTTATGTACGTGAGGATGAGTTATTAAACTTTCCAGATTGATTGTTGTTCATTGTACTATGATAATAGTATGTATGGTAACAATACAGTTCTTGTATTAAAAATCTGTTATTGTATATTATATTTTTTCCGCTGCGATGGTGAGATTCTGAGATATTGTTGTTCTATTTTCTTCTACCCTTGTTCTTCTTCACCCTAATGGTTCGTATTTTCCATTCAATTTGAGTGAACTGATGTGAATTATGGTCGATTCAAGGGGTACGGATTTATGGGCCTTTACACAAAAATTATTGCTTCACTCTTGTAATTTTCTTTATTTGAACTAGGGCTGTTAACAGCTACCCGAAAAATTTGAAATCCGTCCACATCCGTATCCAAAAAGCGGATAAATATATGATATCTGAAAAACGAAAGCGATATGAAGACATCTGCATCCAAAAATTATCCCTTTGATTTTTGTCAAGATTATAGTTTAAATTTTGTGTATTTTAGTATGATGAAATATATTTATTTATTGTTTTGTTAAGTTGATAGTTTATATTATATATACATAATGTATATTAAACGTTTAAAACTATTTATTATCATCACAATTGTTCATTTTTAATACTTTTATAATTAATAGGATTTAAAAAAATTACGCTAAGCTAATTTTTTTATTTATATTTCTTAATTTTTCGGTTGTTAGCGGATCAGATAATTATCTGATATTCGTCCGTATCCGTGGATGTGAATATTCAATCCGAAAATGATTTTGCATACGAATGCAAATATGACACTGTCCGCATTCCAACGTATTTGTCCATTGCCAGATACGGCTGAATCTTAAAATTAGAACAAGTTATCTACAATTAATTTTTTAATACCGCGTGACCTAATTCCACGTTTTATTTATCAGCCCCTTCAGCCATCTTATAAAACAGCGTATCCGCGAGCTAGGGTTTTATTTAAGCTAAGGGGAAACAATGTCGAAGAAGAACAATTTAGCAACGAGAAGGCGGCTGCACGAATTTGAACTTCAAAGTAATCTAATCTTTAAAGTTGTGTATAATTTGCCGATTTATTCTACCTTTACAGGATTTTGCAATCGTTTTGTTTTGTTTTGTTTTTTGTTTTTAATCAGAGGAGAAGGAAGAAAGAGAAAAAAAAGCAAAGAAGCTTCAAGCTAAGCAGTCTAAAATGAAGGTTAACATTTTTTCTCGATTTACAGAAATTTTAAATAAGTAGCTGTTATTTTCTAATTTTAGTTGATCTGTGTATTGTTTAGGTACTGTATCATGATTAGGGTGAGTCGAGTATTGTGATTTATTGTAGTAAAAAGTAGACTGTCCACTCAGAAAATGATTACTGTTTATAAGGTGTAATTCTGGAATATCAAAGCAGCAGCTTACTTAAGATATAATCAACCTTTTCTTTAGTTATCAACCCTCTTATAAAAAGTGGGATGGTTGTATTGCTGTAGAAATTGTTGAATCCCCACGATAGTGAATTACAACACAGCAGATCCCGTCTTTAGTTTCGGTGTTTTTACCTGTTTTGGTTTTTTTTTCTTCGATTTATTTAAGCATCATGCCATCATGGTATGATAGGTTGACCAATAAGAACTATTTTCTCTCTCTTCATATTTATGTGGTTAGACATAGTTCCCTGAGAAAACAATTGCACATAGTTGTCCTTAACATCACACTGTGATATCTCAATAAGACTCATTTCAAGTAAAGTGCATTTTGACATTATTTATGCGTGCCAGTAAAAGTTTAGAATATAAACATGGAAACCAATCCCGGTTATTTTAGCATGATATAAGCTTCTAATTTGGTTTTGTTCTTGGTAGTGTGGAATATGGGAAATTATAGCATAAACAACCATTAACATGGTTTTCAGTCTTTGTAGAAAAGATCTATCTTTCTGCAAAGATAGTAAATTACAATACGAAAGGTAGTTCTTAATATCACGCTGCGATATCTTAATAAGGCAAACTATTTATACTTGCTAACTGAAGTTTGAAATTTTAATATGGAAAACCAATCTAGAAGTCCTATCAGTTATTACCTTTGGCTTAGTTACTTTAACATAACATAAGCTTACCATTTTGGTTTTGTGCTTGAATGTGGAATAACAGAAACTTTATAACATACATAATTATTAAAAAGGTTTCTGGCCTTTGTAGAAAGATCCATCTTTTTAAACGCTTATGCTCAGTGGCATGATATTCTTTTTTGTTAAAATAAAAATAAAAATTTAAAGTAGTTGTGATTGTGTTACTTACTTGAATCAAGTTGGGTATCATGAAAATAGTAGCTTGAATAGTTGCCTCAAAAAATAAGATGAATGTAAGACTAGCTAGATGCAAGGTTGTAAAAATTGCTAGGCGGACGTGGGCGGTAAGTATGAAGTAGGGATTAATCGAGAATTAATCGAAGTTAGTCATTTTTGATAACTCATGTATTTTGGATAAAATTTTAGGCCCTGTTTGTTTTCATATTTAGTTTTTGGTTTTTAGTTTTTAAAGGCCATTTTCAGTTTTTCATTTTTAGTGTTTTAATATTTTGAAAAATGTATTTGGTTTTACGGTTTTGAAAAATAGTTTTTAAATTAAAAATCAAAAATGCTATTCGAAAACAAAAATGTCAATTTCAAATTTGGTTAGAATTTGACCATTAAATATAGAAGCGAAAGTAGATAATGAATGAGGCTAAAAAAAATATCATGAAATGAAAAATAATAAATTGACAAGGATAACAAAATAATAATGACGACTAGTATGAGAACCATATCAAACTGAGACTAACTCATGTCATGCTACAAATTAATCAGATCTCAACCAAAATCATTACAAAATAGATAAGATATATCAATTGTATCACTACAAAAGGAGGGAAAAAAGTTTTGATGTATCTCATAGGCAAGTAGTCTTTGTTTTGTTCAAGTGACTCTTCTTCCTCATGCTAGGCTTTCTTTTTTCTGATAAATACAAATATACAAGTATATCAATATATATGCTTAGGAAGTGATAAACATGCAAACATGATAAAGTTTTCAATATTGACCCACAAGTTAATGATAAATTATACAACCATTACACAAATCTAATCAAATACCATTATTTGAATCAAGAATTATCTAAGCGTACATAGAAGTAGGCAAGAGAAACTTAACCAATTAAGAAAGAGCAAGTGGTTGTGTAGCCTCATTCACTCATAACCTGCATCGTTAAAATTATTATCATTAGCAAAGCAAGTTCCTATTAAGAAAAGATAAGTAAAGACAAATTTCATACTTAACTATTTAGGTTTATGGATGAGTTACTATGTAGTCATTCCACATTTATATAGCAATTTGATCCTTGATATGTTCCATTTGAGTTGTTTGACTAACATCGAATTATATGATTTCTTGATTTTGATTTGTCTGTAATGCATGTTCAAATACCGTATTCTCAGATGAATATTGTGTGAAAAAAGCATCCAAAGCATGATCTTGTAGAATAAAGTTATGTAATGTGCAACAAGCAATATGAATTTGTCTTTGCCTAAGAAGTGGATAATTAGTCATTAGTTTTAGAATCGGAAATCTTGCTTTTAAAACACCAATACAACGCTCGATTATAGTTCGACACGAGGAGTGCTTATAATGAACAAATCTTCCTTCCACGTAGTCTTCCTCGTCTATTATAATCACGTAAATGATATCTACGTCCTCGATAAGGAGCTAGAAATCCAGACATGTTAGAGTATCCATCATCAACAAGGTAATATTGATTTATAAAATAATGACCATGTATTATATATATTATAAAGGTAAGTATTATGCAACTATTTATAAAACATTGATTGATAGTGACATTTTATACAATAAAATATACCTCCTCTAGGCATTTGAAATTGTTTTCGGTTCTTGTAACTGCATCGATGAATACTCGAGAATCGTTAGCAGCGTCTTCCCATCCAGCATATACAAACACGAATTTATATCAAAATCACATGCCACCATGACATTTCGTGTTATATTGGTTTTCCTTCCACGAAAAGATGTTTGCCTCGATGCGGGCACCCATACAGCAACATGTGTTCCATCTATTGCGCCAATACAATCTTACAATAAATAATACTGCAATATTATTTATGTTTATTATTTGATAAATATAAAAGTTGTGCTAAAAAATGACCTTAAAGTAGGGATACTTGTTAACAAGACGTTCGTGTGTGACATTTCGATCCGTTGGACGTTTTTTCTCCGTGCCCAAAGAACAAACAACTCGTAAAACTCTTCCAAACCATTTTGAAATAGTATGGCGCGAATACTGAAAACAGTCGGCTATAATACTATATCTTGTTGTATGTCCTATTATCATTAGAAACATTGCCGTACCCTTCTCCGCACTTACTTTTTTTCCATCATTTAAAAGTCCTTTCCCTTTTAGAACATCACAAAAATTCAAGAATACATGCTTCTGCATTCGAAAAATTTGATGACATATAGTAGGATTTCAATTCAATACATCAAGTAAGAACATCCTTCCCGTAAGCGTTGATGTTATACAGGGTATTCTATTCATGATACTCCTTTGGTTAGCAACAAGGTAATTAATCATTAACATATCACCGAATTCTTCATCAAAAGTAGTCCGTAAATATAAGATTATCATCAGAACTAGAGCCGTTATCGGATTCATAAGAAATGATATTAGATTCAATAGACATTACTCTGCATAAAATTGATATTAACTATTTATTATTAGATATAAACTGAACTCTTACCAATGATCCGGTCAACATGAATTTTTCTATGGTTTGGCAGCATGATTCGGTATACTCAACTTGGTTGTTAAGGGTTGACATTATAATTCATACGGTACAAAATTTAGAAGCTAGCTTATTACTGGCCAATTTGGATTTGCACATGCATCAAGACAAACATAAAATCATGTTTAGATTACAATTCCATAGTCATGTAAACATACCATCCAATGCAAGGATTGTGACAAGCAGAGGTAAGCTAAACACATGCACTAAACTCTTAAGATTGCAAGAGATGTACATGCATATGCATGTAAAAATATCATAATAAAGATGAGTTATACATTTTTTCATTCTGTAAGAAAATGGTTTGATTACTTACACAAGTCTTCTTATACATGGAGGGTTGACATTATATATTTTGTCAAAGCTTTTATCGCCTGCATAGCATGAAGCAATTGTATTTATTTTCAAATCCAAATCGCTCATTATTGACAGATAGCATATTCTGGTTCAAATGCATTTGGGTCTAATGTGAAAATGAATTATCTGAATTTCCAAATATAAAAACATAGCTTATAAAACTTTCTGTCAAATACAGTTTCGAAAGTAATCAACTGCAGTGCTTTTGCAAACCATTGATTAGAAAAGGAGTTTGAAAGAAAGAAAATGGTTTAAATTGTTTAGAAAATAAAATTCATTTTCCAAACCATTGATTACAATTTTTGTAGTCTATTGTTGAGCATGTATTTGCTTAACTCGAAAATATTCAAGTGTTACCATGTTGTAACCTATTTTCTTTCCCCAGCAGATAATTATTAGATTTCATATATTGCAGAAGCAGTGAAGAATAACACACATATCGCTATCAAAAGGATCAGTTGATGTAATTTAATAGCGGAAAAGTAAATTACACAAATGAATTCAACTATTGGTTTGTAATATAAACAACCAGTTGATGGGAAGGATGTCAGTAACGAAGGACAGAAAAGATATCATAATACATAGCAATGCAGAAAATAATTATGGCACATCCTATATTTACAAAGAAAAATAACATTTCAAACATTAAAAACACAAAAGTACCATAGAATAAGAACTACATATTCCAATGAACACAAAGTTCGAAAAAACATAAAGCATATACTACATCTGTAATAAAGATACTATAACATTCAAGCTAATAAAATTATTCTAGAAGTTCTAAAATTGGCAGCCTTCTACTTTTCGGCATCATAACAAATTGCATCCTGAAATCTGGATCTTTAAAAGCTTTCATTGCCTTCATGTAGACCTTATTAGGAACATCGTCCATACCATTTAATATATTCATACACGCCTTATTGGAATATGGATCCGACACATTACTTTGACCATCGTTTGGGTTGGATGACTTTCCTTCAGCTTTTGCAATTTTTCCTTTTAAGTATCACACTTTAAGTGCAGCTTCTTCATTGCGCATTTCGATTGAAGAAGACCACTTTTCCATACATGACTCAAGCTTTTCAACATTATTAGCTTTATGTTTTTTGCGTCATCTTTCATTTGTTGATGTTTCGTCGCTTGGACGAGTACTCATTTGCTCATCGTCATCTATCACATGAACATGCACATCTTTGTTTAGAAATTCTCTTCTAATTGTCTTTCATCATCTGAATTGAGAGGAAGTTTAGTTGAAGTATTACTTAAACCTCCAGTAGCTGTAGTTCCACCAAAAATCTCTCCGAAAAGTTCATAATTCTTGCAGCCATCTTTCCTAAATATCTTAAACTCGGTCTTGTTGATCTATAATAATTTAACAAATATTAGTTGGGCATGCATTTATATTCATAAATTATATTTTCAAACGCATACCGTATAGAAGTGTTGTCAAACTTCTTCAGCGGCGTTAACCTTGTTGGTATTTGGAACCAATGTAGCGCCGGTATGTCAACCATCTTTCTTAAATATCTTAAACTCGGTCTTGTCGATTTATAATAATTTAACAAATATTAGTTGGACATGCATTTATATTCATAAATTATATTTTCAAACACATGCCGTATAGAAGTGTTGTCAAACTTCTTCAGCGGCGTTAACCTTGTTGGTATTTGGAACCCATGTAACGCCGGTATGCCATAACAGTTGCGAAAACAAACGATGTATAATACGCAAACGGTTTCACTTTCCCTTCAATCTCTCCATCCCATAATCAGATTTTGTTGCTTCAATCATCTCTTGATTAATTTTCCCCATTGGTCTTTAGTGAAGGGTGAGCATTGCAGTTTTTCCACTTTTACGTATTCATAGAGTATTGCAATGCCCATTGGTCTTTAGTGAAGGGTGAGCATTGCAGTTTTTCCACTTTTACGTATTCATAGAGTATTCCAATGAAAGTGCATTCATTCTCGTACGACCATGACATTGGTTCCTTTGCCTTACTATGGCCTTCCATGTTCTATGTAAATATATTTAATAAAGATAAATATTCTCGGCAAGTACAAAAGTAAAGTAAAAGGAAAATACTTGATTATATCAGAAATTAAGAAAATGTGAAATGTCAATCACGAATTTGAACAAGAAATAGAGAAAGTGACATTTGCCCTTTTAAATATTGCATTTAAAATGTATATGGGCCTATCAAGTTTTTTGTTTGCTTTATGTTGTGTATCAGTTATATATTAGATGTATGTATAAAAAAACAATTTCTATTAATAATACGGTAAAATATAAAAAAAAGTTGCATATAAATACATATATCTCTTGCACTCGAAACAGAACAAAGCAGAAACGAAGAAAACGGAATAATGATTCTAATAAAGGTGGCAGCTCATTGGCTCTTCTTCTTCTACAAAACAATCAAATTAATCGTCAAAAACTACACGCTTCTCCACAAAGAGCCACCCCAAACTTGGAGATTGATGATTTTATTGTGGTTGAATTACAAACTGTGAAAGGAGGTTATTATAATGGTTTGATCATTAAAAAAAGGTATGAAGAATGTTTTTGGGGAGGAGAAGGCTGATTTTGGCATTTTCAGCTGCTTCAGTTCACCAATTTTTAGCCAAATGTTATTATTTTATGGGTGGATCGTTTGTCTAATAATCAACATATCTTCCTCTATAACTATATTCATATCCGGTTTAAGTATAGGTATATTAGTTGAGTAGATTTTGTTTTCCAAATGCACCAATAATTGCACTCCAGCTAACTACGTTGGGCTTACGATGTCACCCACATGCATCTATCATTTTAGAGTGATCAACATGTTGTTTACAGTCCTTACTTTACAGATTGTTAGTTTATGTTATCTTTCTTTTTTTAGCTGTTTTCTTCCTAAAATACATTTTAGAAATTTTGGCTGAAAAATATATTAAATAAGTGTTTAGAATTGCATTGAACTCCTAAAAAATAATTGTTTACTTACAAATAAAAATAAACTTACTCTGGTGATGTCAAATTTACAGTTAACTAAAGGAAGTTGTAGGGATTAGATGAACGAACACTGAACTTATTTTAACACTGAACTTGTTTTAAGCGCTCTCAATGATCCAAAAGGATGCATGAACACTGCCTTTGAACTGAGAATGCTAGTGTTGTTCTAATCCAGCTACAAATTTTAGATAACAAAATAATTATGCCTATTTTTAAGTTTTGAACATTTGCAATTTTGTGTATTATGAACGTTTGCAAGTGTTCTCATAGCTATTTCAAATTTATTAAATTACAAATGTAAAAGCAAATCCTACAACAGTGGGTTCTACATAATTTTCTAACAATCGCAACAAATTGTTTCTAATACTGTTGCTACGAAATGAGTACTGAAAATTAATCGCTTTTTTACTATGTCTCTTCTTCATACGTTTTCTTCTTTCTTCCCTTCTCTTCCCCTAAGATTCTACTATCTTGCATTAATATACATCGCTACTCGCTACTACCATATTAGAAAGTCCAAAAATTTTCAACTTACGACCACAATGGGTAATATAAACATAAACTTACAGATCTATAGATTGTAAACACAGCAATAAAATCATCCGGCAATTTGTTCTCGTGTTGAACTACAAACAATGATTTACAACCAAACACAAACAATTTAAATTTTGACCTTGTAATCATAAACAAACAAAAATCATGAAACTAATCATAACTAAAGACAAACTGAATGCAATATAAACAATTTTAATCAAAGACAACACTAAATAAAACTGCAGTATGCAGCTTGAATCCATATGAAAGTAGAAGTGTATAAATGAGATAACCGGAAGCAATCAGAGAACTTTGAAGACCTTTATGTGAGTACCAATAATTTTTTTCTGCTAAATACATAATTTTAGCATAAATTGAAGCTAGCATTTTGGTAGTGATGCTCAATTTTGCTTGGCTGCAAATTATTTCTTCTAGTTTGGCTTTGGATTTATGATATGAGAAAAAAATTTATGATATGAGAAAAAAACAAGAGGCAACAAAACCAAATAAGCTGATAATATGTTATATATTTGTTCTTGCTAAAGAAAAATTCATTTGCAACCGTTACCTTCGTAGTCATACGTGTTGGCTATATATTGTTTTCTAACATTCCTTATGCCTAATACGACAAACCATTAACATAGCATCATCATTTAGAATCTGCATTTGCAAAATGAAACCTTCCAACAAAGGAACTTAACGCATCATATTGATCAAAACATACAAAACCAAACTAAAAAAGAAACCATAATCCATACTGAAAAGAATAGAAACACATGGTTAAAACATACACAAATAAATCGAGAGATTTTACCTAGGATAATATTGAATCGGAAGCTTGAACCAAATAACCCTAAGCCATACCGAAGAAAAGGAACCGCTGCATTAAAGAGTTATAAACTTGATAATTTTATCGATTGAATTAAATGAAGCATGAAATAAACAAATTTCACGATTTTACCTGATTTTTCGACGACCGAGGAAAAACTGAAGAAATGATTTTAGCGGCCAGAGAAGAAGAAGTAGGTTTAAGTTACGTTTCTTTGCCTTTTGGGTTTTGCAATTTTTTCGTTGGGCCTGAAAACATGGAAAAGGAAAAAAATGATTTTCAGTTTTGTATAACAAGCCCATTTTCAAAAATGATAAATTTTCAAAATGAGTTCTGCAAAATGGTAAAAGAAACGAGTTTTCATTGTTTTTGAAAATTAAGAATTGAAAATGGTTTGAAAATAGCAAACTAAACAGGCTTAGTGTTTTATTTAGTATCAATTGATATAAACTGAAAATTTGGGTTTTTGGATGTGTCTAGAAGAGGTCAAGGAGGCAAGAAAGCACCTAAAACTAGCAAATTAATGCTTATATGTGGCACCGAGCCTTAAATAATACATATACAGTGCCTAAATGTATGTTTAGATTCTTATATGAGACGGTAAACCTTGTTTGGGTGGATCTAGGCAAATCACTAAGCGTTAAGCCTTGCTTAGCGTCTAGGCGGAGGCTGGAAGGATTTTCACAAAAGTGGATAGATGTAGGAAAATGTATAAAACGGTAATTCAATAGAAGTGTCATTTTTTAAGCATCAAGAGTCGTCTCTTTGGGAACAAATTAAGGATATACGTGAATTTTGCTTTTGATGTTAAACAAACAACAGTCATCATGTTGGTATTCAATTGAGAGTTTATTGATGAGATTATCAAATTTAATGTATTTGCTTTAGATGTTACTTTGTAACCATACGATTATGCAGTTATATTTTGTAGTTTCTTTTTTCCAGCAAAGGAAAAGAAAAGGAAGAAGTAATCTTAAGTCTTAATCAACTACATACGCACTGTGATAAACATATCGATTGTGATGTCTATAGGAATCTATGTACTCATTGGCCCAGTTGATACTAAATATTTGTGGGCTTGTAATCAAACTTTAACTTGTTCATCACTATCACTTATTTGAATACCTTATTAGTTAAAATGCAGCAGTAGTTCATGTTTTGTATGATAATCATTAGTGCAACACGAACAGATAGGCAGTTGCTTCATTATTTTGTAATCCGTCCTGTTCATATAGCTAGCATATGATGAATAACGTACATGTCATAAATCTCTGTTGGCCACCAATGATGGTTGTGCAATCGGTCGTTTATCTCATGGTCATATATGTGTTTTTCCTGATATCGTAGAAGATTGATTTTGTTTTCTTTGATGTCGATTATTGTCCACAGTAAATGTCAACATTCTGCTTAGAGTAGTTATACTTTGCTTCCACTATTTTGGGTGTATCAAAGTTGCTTATTACATTTCCCAAACTGTTTTTTTCCCGCCTAAGCAGATTGATGGACGTGATAAGAAGAAAAAGAGACGTTTTGGTAAATTCCAAGTTGGTAAGAAGAAGGTGAAGACCAAACTGTCAGCGTTGTCAAAAGCCAAAGCAGAGCAAGCCATGGAGATTGACAACTAATAAATTGAAAGCTAAAATCGAGTAGATTTATCATTGCATTTAGTTTCTTTAGGTTGTATTATATAGCACTGCCGTAATCCTTTTATTTTAAACACAATATTCGCAGTGTCAAGCAAACGTTACTTTTTTTTTCCTCCTTACTGTGAGTACAATTGCTGTAATGCTAAAAGGGGATGTGTTTGCATTGCCTGCATCCGTGCCTTGTTTGGCTGCATGCTTGGCGAAGTTTATTTTAGTATAGTCTCGTGCTCAACATGGATGTATTGGCATCTCCTTTTTTAGCATGATCGAATTATTTGCTGGATAAATTGGTCGATTGCGTGCTCTTTTTCAATGTTGATCCGTGTCATTGTAGGCTTCGGTTGGTTAACTTGAAGCTAACATGGTCATTTTAATTTTTGGAGCTCTTGTATTATTTTATTCTGTTTTTAAGGTCCGAAATTTTGCTTTATATTTTCATATCTTAATACGCTTATTTTTCTTGTTTTCCCATTCGTTATACATTGTGGTACAAATATTTAATCACCTTTTAGCATTTTAAAATCAAGTCTGTATATTTTAGTTAATTACATAATTAAATTTTAAATTATTAAAATGAATTTAATCAATCAATATTTATTAGCATTTAATAGAAATAATAAAGAACGGCAATTTCAATATGTATATCATTATTGTATTAACCAAGGTAGTAAAATTAGTTTTTCGTTTAAGTATATAAATCACACGAAACGATGATGACAAAACTAATTTTAATTCATGTATCTCGATAAAATTATTATAAATTACATTGTAAAATTCTACTTCTAACTTCAAATGCATAAGTCTAAAAGTTGCCACAATTATTTACATAGCCGAACTCACTTTTCTTCTAATATTTACGTTATGTATTTGAATTAATGACTCAATCTCAAATCTGAACTAATCAGATAAATTTAATTAATTAATATTTGTTAAGTTAATTCGTTTACTAAATTATGAAAATATGGAAATTTTAATATGTACACCTTACACATTTTAACAAAAATGACAAAATTATTTTTTCATTAAAATAGAGATAGTAAGTCACATAGCAATAATGAAAAATTCAATTTACAATTCAATTATCTTAATAAATTTACCATACACAATGCATCACAAAATTATGTTTTTTTTTTTTAAACTTCAAATGCATGAATTAAAGTTTCAATAATCATTTACAAAATGCCTTATTTCCCTTTTAATATTTTACATCGAAGTTCATATATCAGAATTAATCAAGTAATCTCAAAACTATTTTAATAAGTTCAATAGACTATTATTCATTGATTCGTCAAATAATAAAAATATAAAAAATTCAATATTTCTACTATATCAAAATTAATGGAAATGGTAGAAAATCATTTAAATATATAAATACAGAAATCACATTATATATTATATAATATATATATATATATATATATATATTATATTATAAATTATATAATATATATATATATATATATGTATATGTAATAAATTTAATTTAGAATTCGTTCATATTAATGTATCTACCATTTATTGCATTGTAAAATTCTTTTTATAACTTTAAGTGCTAATATTTTGAAATTTCTATATATTTTTACAAAACCCTTTGCAACATCATCTAATATTATACTTTTATGTTTGTATATTTAAATTGTGTAATCTTGAATTTAAACTATTTGAATGAATTCAATTAACAAATATTTGTTAATTCATCTACTAAATCTAAGATATGACACCCGCCGTTCGTAACTCGGTTAGTTAGGGGGTTGGGAGATGGGAGCCAAAGGACTGCGTCCGGGCAGGTTCGAATCCCAGCGCCTAACCATCAGTGGGAGTTTCAACGTTACGCATCCGTGTGCGACGAATAAATAAAAGCGGGGTAGACACACGGCGTGGGGTTTACTTAAGTGAGTATCAATGAATACCATGATTTTAAGGTTCCCCATGATATCAAAAAAAATTCTAAGATATGACAATTGCAATATGTATATCATAGTCATATCAATGAAAGTGGTAAACTATTTTTTTTCATTTAATATAATGATGTATAAATCACGTAACATGTATATTACCCATAAACAATATTTCATAATTCATCTATCTTGATAAATTTATCGCTCATTCCATCGTAAAATTGAGTATTTAGCTTCAAATACTACAATTTAAAATTTTAACAATTATTTACAGGAGTGTTTTTATATTTAATTCTATATATTTAGACTACTTACTAGATTTCAAATTTAAATTATTTAGGTAAACTCAGTTAATAGTTAGTTTGTTCTTCTATAAGTTCTAAAAATATATGCCATTTTCAATATATATTAAACTATTTAACCAAATTCAATACACTATTATTCACTAGTTTGTCGAAACAGATCATAAAAATATGGAAATTTTGACATTTACACCATATTTATATTAACAAAAATGGTATAAAAATTCATTCGAACATTTAACTAAATAAATCACATAATTTAATTATATATATATAAATAATAATAAATCTAATTTCTAACTCAGTCAAACCAATGTATACACCATGTATTACATTGTAAAATTCATTTTTAACTTCAGGTATCATCTTTTTAAAATTTTAGCTGTTATTTACAAAACCCTCCTTAACATCATCTAATATTGTACATTTTAGTCAATATATTTAAATTAATTATGTAATCTTGAATTTGAAAATTTTGAAATTTCCATTAACAAATATTTTTTAATTCATCTAATAAACCATATAATATAATGGTTTCAACATGCATACCATGTTTAGTTCAACAAAAACGTTAAAATTATTTTTTTATTTATATATATATATATATATATATATATATCATATAACATTAATAATATACATGAAAAATAATATTAAATTTAATATATACTATAATATTATCATTGAGTTAGATTTCAAGAGCACACAGGCCTCCTTCATATTTCGGGAAATGAATAGTCACGTTTTTTATTTCTTTCTATTCCAAACTTTGAAATGTGATAACGTTTTCTATATTAATTGGATTTAAGAATCGATTTCACTATTAAATCCCAAATTTAATATGCTTTCCAATGATATCCATTGTTGATAGCTAAAAATAATTTTTATTAAATCATAGTTTTTCGGATTATTCATATTATTAAAGTTATTAAATCTGTTTGACTTTATTTCTTTTAACTAATCTATGTCGTTGATTGTTTTGAAAATTTCCAGCCACTGATTCTACTTTCACAAATTGCAGTCAAGTCTGGTGAAATCCAACAATACCAAAATACAACAACAATGTTAGATGGAATTAGAAATGGATCCGGAAAGCTCAAAAGCATTAAATACAATTATATGCTTCTTATTATATTGAATTTGCTTTGACTGTAAAAGAAATACAATGATATTCTTCACATTAAAATAAATATTGTTGAATAATGGTTGTTAGTTCCAACACTTCAGACATAAAATATGTATGCTTAGATTTAGCATATTTTTCACCAGAATCGTTCAAAATAGAAATAAATCTCTTTATCCTCTAATCTTATCATTCTACAATAATATGATGCTGCATAATGTGTTCTTAGACATAGTCAGTTATGGGATCATCATCAACACTTGTGTTCTCATGAATCATGCCAACGTTGCTTTTGGTATATTTGGATCAATGATCAAGTGTAAACCAAATGTTGTTACCTGCACTGCTCTTATAGATAGTTATTACCGAAGCAGCAAATGGAATCAACGACATCAAGTATTAAAGGAAATGATTGATAAAGGAATCTCACCAAATGAAGTTACATATAATACAGCCGATGCATGGAGCAATAGCTGATGCACACAATAAATTTATATGTGTATAATTTATAATGTATTGTGTGGAAATTTTATCTTTGATATCATTTTTTCTCGATATTTTGCAATTGTTTATCAAGCACCAGTACTATCCGCATTACTGTTTTCAAAGATTTATACAAAAGTTTTAGACAAAATGCAAACTTATTTGAAAATTGATAAAAAAAAATCACCATTTCTTAATCAATGAACCATATACATCATTCAAACATGTTATGATGATAAAAGGTTGAGTGCGGTTTGTATGCGAAGCATGGGTTCGCACTAGTATATATATATATATGTATAACTCGTTTATCTCAATAAATTTATCATACACGGCATTGTAAAATTCACAATTTAGCACTAAATTCCTGCATTTTAAATTTTCTAAAATTATTTACAGCCCTCCCCCACCCCCAACTGAATTCTTTTCTAATATTTTATATTTAAATCTATATAGTAAACTATATACGAATCTCAAATTTAAACTATTTAACAAAACTCTATTAATAGCTAATCTATTCTTCTAATAAATACTAAATACATACGCAAGCTTATACACATACATACATACATACATATATATATATATTAAAAAAATGGTAAAATTATTTTTTCATTCAACTAGAAAAACACATAACATAAATTATGTACATAAACAATAATTAAAAATTTAATTTGTAAAACAATTATAATTCACTTATCTCAAAAATTTATCATACACTATATTACAAAATTCTATTTTTACTTCAAACAACTCAGCTTTAGATTTACACATTTTTTATATAACTTTGCTCAATTCTTTCGAACTATTTACTTATAAGTCTGCATACTTTAACTAATACATAATTTATATTTAACCTATTTGAACAAATTAAGTGAAATATTTTGTTAAATCATCTAGTAAATCATTAAAGTATATCAGCTTCAACATGTATACCATATTCTAATAAAAAAATGTTAAAATTAATTTCTTACTCAATTATAAAGATATATACATTGTATAACATAAATTATGATGTAAACAATAATAACATTAAAATTATTTGTTAATTTATCATACGTTACATGATAAAATTCTAATATTAACATTAAGAATGTAAATATTATTTTTTATATATTAACATATGCAACGCACATGTTACACGCTTGTTTTTTAGACAATAGAAGTAATGCAAAATAAAGTGCAAACAAGTAAATAAAATTAAAGGCCATAATTGTAAAATTCCTAGGTGACACTTTTCTATCATTTTCTTCTTTCTCCTTTAATAACAAACCCTACCCAAAAGTTTATACTCCGTCCATAGCACTACAAAATCTACGAAACTAAATTCGAGGGTCAAATCGTGGTTTGTTAAAACCGATGCAATTTAATGAGGTCGAAATCAAACGCTTGTAAATTGTGGTTGAACGACCTTCGGACTACTATGGTAGGCTGATAGTTCTAAGGATTTGACTGATGATTCAATCAAGTATTTAAAACACTAGGTTAAACATCTGAGTTTTTTTGGTTAAGTGGAAATGTTCGTTGACCTATACAATGAGGTTTTCGAGATCATGGCCTTATTTTGGTATATTTTCCATCGCAAATCCCTTCCTATAACCAAAATAAAAGACAAGAGTCTACATTTCGACATGCGTTTAGATTTTATTTTCCATCAAATTGTATGGCAAATGTTGTTCCTGAATGAAATCAGTGTAAAAATCATAATAAATTATAGCTTCATCCACACGTCTAAAGATTACAAATGTAACTCTTGCGGTCTTGAAAATAAAAGATGTCGAATTTTTCTCTCGACCCGCCTCTGAGTTCTCACCCCTGCCTATTCCGGTGCTGCCTTGTAACAATCAGGTATTTTCAACCATTCACATCCGCACATGTCGGACTTGAATTGCTTAAAATACCGCGTTGTAAATAAAATTTGGCAAATCTCAGAACATACAGTAAATAATAATCACAGAACACAGACACAGAGTAAGAAATGCAACGGAAGTAAAAGAAATAGTAGTTCATGAAGCTACTATATAAATATATCAGAGTTAAATAAAACACAATAGAAGAAATAAAGTACAACATAAGTCTCAAGATGATAACCAAGTATAAGCTAAATAGAACAACAGAACTGGAATAGATAAAACTAGATAAGCAGATAATCTCCAGCGATTCCAATCTCTAGAAAGTGGAATCCAAATCTGTGAATAACTCAGGCTGACCCGAGCATAAATAAAAATACAAACACTCGAGTCAGGACAATATATACTTATATAATGTAAACCAACTCAAGTGAACTGTAATAAAGGTACAAATAACTTAGAAGATGCTTGGGACCGCCCATCCTCTAAGGATCCGTTAAACTATTTACTATATAGTATATTGCGCTATTATAATAATGTCTAACAGTAAAATAAACATACTTTAAAATAGCATTCCGGGCTTACCCATATCACCCTTCACACATAATAGTCCCAGTAGTCCATCCAATATCTGCATATCTCCTGATCGGGAGACTACGAGAAGATATGCACGGGCTACGGGAGAAAACCAAACTCGTAGTAAAGGCTCGGTATGGTAGGTGACACGGGACACAAGGTAATGCCAGAGTAGATATACCAATTACATACACGGGCTGGTGGTAACGCAGCAGCCACATACGCCCACCTCGGAACACACTCCCATATCAAAATCGGAGGATGGCCATCTAATCAATCAACAGTAAGAATATAGTATCGAAGGAATGTGTCCGACCAGAGGAGCTACCCCTTTTGGCCCGAGATCGCTCCTGTTTTAGCCACCTTAAGCCAACTCACGGGAGTCGGGTCCGCGTAATATACCTCAAGAACGTCGCCACCACCCTACTTCATTTTGGAATCTCCACCGCGTATACGGTTGTCAAAGTGGTTTTCGGTATCGACAAAGAGTATGCCGGATATCTAATCCCGGTCTCTTTGCCAACCAGTCGTTATTATAACCCGCGGTTATAACTTTTAAAATAATATTTATACTTCAAAATAGAATATCATTTCAAATCCAAATCTTTATCAAAATAAAGATTAAATTAATTCCAAACCAATTCAAAACAACATATCTTTCCAAAACTTCCTGTCAAATCATTTCAATATATCAAAATATCATATCTTTACAAAACTTCATTTCCAATCATTTTAATATATCAAAATATCATATCTTTACAAAACTTCATTTCCAATCATTTCAATATATCAAAATATCATATCTTTACAAAACTTCATTTCCAATCATTTCAATAACTTCATTTCCAATCATTTCAATATATCAAAATATCATATCTTTACAAAACTTCATTTCCAATCATTTCAATATATCAAAATATCATATTTTTACAAAACTTCATTTCCAATCATTTCAATATATCAAAATATCATATCTTTACAAACTTCATTTCCAATCATTTTAATATATCAAAATATTATATCCTTACAAAACTTCATTTCCAATCATTTTAATATATCAAAATATCATATCTTTACAAAACTTCATTTCCAATCATTTTAATATATCAAAATATCATATCTTTACAAAACTTCAGTTCAAACCATTATTCATTTCATTCAATTTGAAATACCATTTCAATTCACATTTTGAAAAACTCATAATGACAACAATTGTTATTTTTGTAATTTACATACTGAAGATATTAAGCACATTTACTACGACTGCTTAGAGTCTTATTGCATCCTAAACAATACTCTCAGAATTTTTAATTTTAATATTACAACTAAAATCAATGATTGTGAATTCTACTGGAGCAGATATAGATTTAGGTTCAAAAAGAATATTAGATTCTTACTAGACACTTTATTCACTATTATTAGTTGGTATATTTGGTTCGAAAGAAATCAAAGAATTTTTAACAATAATATTAGTCAGGGTAATAAACTGATTTACACCATTTCTTCTTTTAGTTTTAATTGGATTTCTAACCCAAAATATAAATTATCTAAAAACAAATTCTTTAAAGGGTTACTTAGCAAAGTTAGGTATAATACTAACTCTTTTAAAACAATAATAATATCTTTAACACTAATAATAATAGTATTTATATTTATCCAAACTTATCCAACGATCACATTGTCAACCATAATTTGCTTAGGATCACAGGCGCTTAGGTTTTTTGTTTTGTGCTTTTATCTGTTCGGGGGTTAGTTTAGATAGATGGTTTTTTTAAAACATATATATGTATATTAATTTTCTAATATACATATATACGTATCATTCTAACTCCTTATTTAGTCTTTCTGCAGGTGCAGGTTTGAGCGATAGGGTGTTTGGGTTCACTTTGCAGGTTCTCACAACTTCAGATTGCAGGGCTTTGGATTGCGGAAAGGGCTTAGGCATAGAGTTTTCATCTGCAGACACCGTCATATCCACTATGGAGCTCTTGCATCTAGAGGATTTGCTTTTCGGCTTGGCTTTTGTTCCATTGTAGCAGGGAGCTTCTTATTTTGCTTGTGTCGTCGCCTTGTTTTTTTTTTTAGGTTTTTCCAGTGCTTTTTAGGTACTTCAAACACTTTAATATTGGGCGGTTGTCATGCCTGCGCTCGATATTAGGGTGTGATGGGTAGAGACTTTTTCGGCCCTCATCTTAGGGGTGCCTTATTTTATTTTTGTATTTGTACCTTCATTCTGTCACCCGCCAGAGATGTTGGCAGCTCCCTTTTTTCTGTGTTATATATATAGCTATATGTGTGCTCTCCTCTATCCTTAGAGGATCACACATTTCCCTCAAAAATTCACATTTCAAAACAGTTTATATTTCAAAAATCATTTTAAATCATTAAAAATGAAGTTATTATATTTAATAATTAAATTATTAAATTTTCAAAATTTTCAACTTTCAAAATTCATTTATTCACTTAAGTTTATCAAAACAGTGAAAATTCACTTTTCGCAGCATTTAGAAAACGCTACGGAAAGTTACATTCAAAACAGTTCAATTTAACAAAAGACAACATTTTAAAAATGCTGTAATAGGGTTTACTTAAATTTCAAATAAACTTAGTTAAATACAACAACTATAGCACTTACATAAATTGCTATAATAGCCTTTAATTCAATTTAGCTTTTTAGTTCATTATCATCAACTACACCATTTACAAATGCTATAATATCATTTACATTGCAATTAATAGCATTTCATAAATGCAGTTAATTAACGTCAAAATTCAATATAATTTCACAACCAATTATATTTTTATTTAAAAAAAATTTAACTTATAAAATCATACATTTTCACATTTATAAACATCATTTAATTTTCCTTAAGTTCATGATTTTATAAAGTTGAATTTCCATTCAAAAATCAAGATTTAATAATAATTCACTTAATAAATTTCAACATTAAATTTTAAATTCGTTGAATTAAATTTCAACTTAACACTTAAGTTTAAAATTTCAAAATATAACTTAATTTCAATTTTATTTATTTAACTTAAAATTCACTTTTAAGCCAAATTCACAAATTCTCATTTTGATTATATTTCAAAATTTCAACTTAAATAATCATTCATTCCATATTTTAACCTTTTTCAAAAATCATTAATATATTATAAAATCACTTTAAATTCATTTTTAAATTCAAATTATCATAAATTTATCGTAATTTTATATTCAATTTAATTTCAAATTATAATTAAATCAAAATTTCCAAAATAACTTACATTCAAATTTTCTAACTTTTCCATAATTTATTTAACTTATAAATTTCCAGAAAGTCAATAATACTTTACAAAAATCATTTTTAATTAAGTTTAAATCAAAATACAGTAATATTTACATTTCTAAAATATTTTTAAATTTTTTAGAAAAACATATTTTAACTACAGGTCTGTATATAATTTTCTAGCCTAGGTAAAGTGATATGGGTAATATATCATTTCAACCCGTAATTTACAAAGAAAATCCGGGTTTTATCATTTCAAACCTGCAGTCCCAAGTAAATGAAATAAATTGAAAATCGCTCAGGCCTATCATTTCAGCCCATAACGATTTTCCCTTATTCTAAAGTCCGTTCGGGTATGTATCATTTCAACCCATAGTGATTCTAATCTAAAGGGAACTTGCAGTGTGATAAACTGATAAAAATAACAGAATAGCATAATATAACAGTAATAGATGTTATAACAGGTGTTTAAGCCTGGGTGAACATCATATAATCATAATATAGCAGGTGTAACATGATAATGCATTTTACAGATTCAAAAGGGGTCAATTCACTAATTATATATGTACATATTGTGTGGTGAGAATAACTCACTGGTTTGAGCTGGAGCCACAACTACGAATGCACAAAAGGAATCCACACAAGCACGATAATACGACACAGAGATGAGTGGAAGAACCAAAGTATCAAATCCCTTGAATACAAGTTATACAAAACAATAATAATAACATAAGTTTTCGAATGGAAAATACGATAGAATAAGATAGAATCAACTGCACGAATCAGAGCAGAATTGCTTTGCACGTGCTTCCAAAAACCTTCAGGTTCAGCCATAAGGTGCACTACAGGTCTAAGGCAAGATTTGGATCAGGTTTTGGTTGGGTATGGTCGGCCTACACTTGGTTGTTGATGGTGCAAAGGTGGGTAGTGGTGAAAACAACACAACAAGGCAATATCACATGATTCAAGGCCAAACCAAGGCTCGGTCAAGGCAATAGGGTCACGGCCTGCACTGTGGGGTCCAAGGGAATGGTGTGGCCGAGAGTCCAGGTGGTGCTGGAGGTGATGATAGTGGCGGCCATGGGTGGTGGAAGTGGTGGATGATTGTGCTCGGCCTAGGCAAGTTTATGGAGTTTTGTTGGCTTTTGGTGATGGATCAATCCACAAGGAGGCACGGCTTGGGGTTTGGTCAGAGAAGAGGTGATGATGGTGGTGTTCTCAGGTGGTGGTGGAGGCGGCAGGGGCTGGAGAGGAGGTGACTGATCATATGAGAGAAGAGATCAAGTGCAAATCAATGTCAACAATAAGAAGAATAAAATTAAACAAAGAAAAGAAAAAAGAAATTTTACCCAAACTTCTCAAGGCTATGACCGAAATTTTTTTCTCAGTTGGAGAAAAAGAAATGTACGTGAATGATGAATGAAGGTGGTCGGCTGAAAGATGTGGAAATAATGGCTAATTGATGAAAAAGTAAGTTACAAATATGAAAGGTTGGAAAATAAAGAGCCATTGAAAACCAAAAGTCAAAACCTTTTCAAATTACCTTTAATTTATTTATATAAATTTATATTAATGAAAATAATAATAATTTCAGTCAAAAATTCGAAAATATAACAAAATATAATATATATATAAATATTTATTAATTATATAACGTAACAAATAAGAAAATAGCACAAAATTGCAAACTAGTCTAGAAAAATGAAAAATAAACAGAATGAACTTTGAAAAATTTATATGGGTTTGTAAAAATATTTATATAAAGATAATAACATAAAATAAAATGCATTCATAAATATATAAATTTTAATTAAATATAATTTAAATGAAGAAAATAGCAAGAAAAGAGAAACTAGGCTTTAAAATAGAAAATAAATTCAATAAGCTTTGGAAAAATTCAAACATCACTTTAAAAATATTTAAAAGTCAAAATATACATAATATAACATAAGTATACAAATTAGAATAAGATATATCAAGTAAAAATATCATTTGTATAAATTAAAACAAAGAATATTGTTAAATAACCCTATATACACACAATATTGTAAAGGGTATAACTTTCACAATTTAAATCCAATTTCAACGAAAAGAAAAGCAGTATTCATGATATTAAATCTGTTTTCAAAATAAAAGATAAAATTCAAGAATTAAAATATTTAAATTTAAAATTTAAAAGTCAAAGTTTGACCAGTTTTTACCACAAATCCATTTTTCAGGAAAATATTCAATTTATACCAGTTTGAAATTATAATTCATTTAATAATCAAAATTTAAATTTAAAAATGAAATGTTTGAAAATAAAAAAGTTTAAAATAATTTCAAAATAAAATAAATTCAAATTTAAATTATATGCAAAAAAATCTAGGGTTGTTACACTCTCCCCCACTCAAAACTTTTCGTCCCCGAAAAGGAATGAGGTACGTGAAAGCACAAAAAAAGATAAAGTGAAATAAGATTAAGACAATATGACAATGAGATTGAAATTATACCTGATAAATATTGTTATAGGTAAGTTTAACAAGGTGGAGATTATCAAAGATTATAGAAAGATTTCTAAACAGAAAAATTATAGAAAAATGCCTACACCAGCCTGAAGCAAGATAAGGAAAAATAAGGACAACCAAAAGTTAGTTTGAAAAACAAAATAAGATAATAAGTTAGAAACCATGTTTTTTTTACACAAGTTAAATAAATCTTAACTATGTCAAATTTTATTATCTTATCTTCTAATCATCTTAAATTAACAATTTCTAAGATCATGGATTTGAAAAATAATCATTCATTACACTCATAATGTACTTAATAAATTTAATTCTTCTTTATTCCTACTTAAAGTTAAATTTATTCCTCTCAATATATTTTATCATCTATGCCCTTTATACTTACTCTTATTGTAACTGCTTTAATTTATTATTAGTTCCATTAATCATCATTTTATATTGTAAATTATTCAATTAACCTTTTATTCTATTTACTCATGTTAATAATTTTATAACTAAAATTTAAGTGTATAACATTTATTTTAACCATTCAAAATTTTATTTATAAAATCTTTTTATATTGTATATTATCCAATTACATTGTTAACTTCTGTATAATTTGGGTAAGTTATATTTAAATGCAATTAAGTATTATACAAATAAAACTTTCTAATTCCCTCATCCCAAGTTTGAATTATTTATCTAAAATTTTGATTTTCTTTTTATAATTGAAATGATTCTTTAAGATAAAGTTTAAGAATAAAATTTCCGATTCCTTCAAACCATTTAGAGATAAATAAATATATATACATAATATGTCAAATCAAATTTAAATCATATATCTATATATATTATAAATTCAATCTTAGTTTAGAAATTTAAATCAATTAAATTTCCCAAAACAAAGCTGTAGCAAGACTACAGAACGGTCTCTTCACTTCGAAACTCGAAAATGAATGTCGATGATGCCGCGGTCATCGCCGAAATTATTTTCCAGCGACAAAGAGAAGAGCACTAATTTTAAACTTTAAAATTTCTTGGAAAAAAATTTCTATTAGAAAATACTTTAAATAATATACCCCTTTTAAAACTTTAAACACAAGGTTTGAAACCATAAGAAATTAAATTCTCAAATTTCTTGTTTTAAACTTATTTCAGTTCCCAAATCAATTTATAAACAGCTATTTATAAATTCATTTATAGAACAATAAATGATAAATCAAGTATTATCATTTAAAATGATTAATTTAAATCAATTTATTATGTTCCATAAATTTACTTATATCAAAATTTATTTCATTAACTAAATTTTGAAATAATATTGTATCAGTTTGTTCTGTCAAAGTGTTTTAGAAATCCTATCGATAGTGTTGATCAGACGAATCAATCAGAAACCCAAATCAACATCAACAACTGAAACAACACAATATAAAACAAAACATTAATATTGATTTACAAGTACAATTCAAAATGTTTGGAAGATAGATTGGAAACAAAAGAGAAGATGATTGAATAACAAAATAGGGAGGTGGATAAGCTTAAATAAATCGCGGACAACCTTAACCGGGTCAACCGTGACTTAAAGAATAAGATCGATGTGGATTTTCTAGGGTAAATCAACATTCGATCTCAAGATATAGAGTTTGGAATAACAAAAGATATTAGCATCTAAACCAAGGATAGATATAAATTCTGGTGAATCGATGCTAATTGTAAAGGAGTTTCCCCCTTTACAAATGAATTCTTGAGATTGGCGGGACCGCCAATTCACTATAAAGCTCATTCGAAGTGGAGTTATGGGATACTTCAGAATCAAAAGGAGATGAATAGTGAGGGACACGAATGAATTTTGAAACCGTAGGAAACTTCCAAAGTTCAAATGGAAGTTGAATCAAAGAGGAAGAGATTCAAGTTTGGATGAAAGTGATTCTGTAACCAAGTTTACCATACATTCTAAGTTTTTGCCTCAAAGCCAAAGCTCTGATACCAACTAAAACAACCAGGTATTTTCAACCATTTACATCCGCACATGTCGGACTTGAATTGCTCAAAATACCGCATTGTAAATAAAATTTGGCAAATCTCAGAACATACAATAAGTAATAATCACAGAACACAAACACAGAGTAAGAAATGCAGCGGAAGTAAAAGAAATAGTAGTTCATGAAGCTACTATATAAATATTTCAGAGTTAAATAAAATACAACAGAAGAAATAAAGTACAACATAAGTTTCAAGATGATAACCAAGTACAAGCTGAATAGAACAACAGAACTGGAATAGATAAAACTAGATAAGCAGATAATCTCCAGCGATTCCAATCTCCAGAAAGTGGAATCCAAATCTGTGAATTACTCAGGCTGACCCGAGCGTAAATAAAAATACAAACACTCGAGTCAGGACAATATATACTTATATAATGTAAACCAACTCAAGTGAACTGTAATAAAGATACAAATAACTTAGAAGATGCTTGGGACCGCCCATTCTCTAAGGATCCGTTAAACTATTTACTATATAGTATATTGCGCTGTTATAATAATGTCTAACAGTAAAATAAACATACTTTAAAATAGCATTTCGGGCTTACCCATATCACCCTTCACACATAATAGTCCCAGTAGTCCATCCAATATCTGCATATCTCCTGATCGGGAGACTACGAGAAGATACGCATGGGCTACGGGAGAAAACCAAACTCGTAGTAAAGGCTCGGTATGGTAGGTGACACGACACACAAGGCAATGCCAGGGTAGATATACCAATTACGCACACAGGCTGGTGGTAACGCAGCAGCCACATACGCCCACCTCGGAACACACTCCCATATCAAAATCGGAGGATAGCCATCTAATCAATCACAATTAAGAGTATAGTATCGAAGGAATGTGTCCGACCAAAGGAGCTACCCCTTTTGGCCCGAGATCGCTCCTGTTTTAGCCACCTTAAGCCAACTCACGGAAGTCGGGTCCACATAATATACCTCAAGAACGTCGCCACCACCTTACTTCATTTTGGAACCTCCACTGCGTACACGGTTGTCAAAGTGGTTTTCGGTATCGACAGAGAGTATGCCGGATATCCGATCCCGGTCTCTTTGCCAACCAATCGTTATTATAACCCGCGGTTATAACTTTTAAAATAATATTTATACTTCAAAATAGAATATCATTTCAAATCCAAATCTTTATAAAAATAAAGATTAAATTAATTCCAAACCAATTCAAAACATCATATATTTCCAAAACTTCCTGTCAAATTATTTCAAAATATCATATCTTTACAAAACTTCATTTCCAATCATTTTAATATATCAAAATATCATATCTTTACAAAACTTCATTTCCAATCATTTTAATATATCAAAATACCATATCTTTACAAAACTTCATTTCCAATCATTTCAATATATCAAAATATCATATCTTTACAAAACTTCAATTCCAATCATTTTAATATATCAAAATATCATATCTTTACAAAACTTCATTTCCAATCATTTTAATATATCAAAAATATCATATCCTTACAAAAATTCATTTCTAATCATTTTAATATATCAAAATATCATATCCTTACAAAACTTCATTTCCAATCATTTTAATATATCAAAATATCATATCTTTACAAAACTTCATTTCCAATCATTTTAATATATCAAAATATCATATCTTTACAAAACTTCATTTTCAATCATTTTAATATATCAAAATATCATATCTTTACAAAACTTCATTTCAAATCATTATTCATTTCATTCAATTTAAAATACCATTTCAATTCACATTTCAAAACAGTTTATATTTCAAAAATCATTTTAAATCATTAAAAATGAAGTTATTATATTTAATAATTAAATTATTAAATTTCCAAAATTTTCAACTTTCAAAGTTCATTATTCACTTAAGTTTATCAAAACAGTGAAAATTCACTTTTCGCAGCATTTAGAAAACGCTACGGAAAGTTACATTCAAAGCAGTTCAATTTAACAAAAGACAGCATTTTAAAAATGCTGTATTAGTGTTTACTTAAATGTCAAATAAACTTAGTTAAATTCAACAACTATATCACTTACATAAATTGCTATAATAGCCTTTAATTCAATTTAGCTTTTTAGTTCATTATCATCAACTACAGCATTTACAAATGCTATAATATCATTTACATTGCAATTAATAGCATTTCAAAAATGCAGTTAATTAACTTCAAATATTCAATATAATTTCACAACCAATTATATTTTTATTTAAAACATTTTGAACTTATAAAATCATACATTTTCACATTTATAAACATCATATAATTCCTTAAGTTCATGATTTTATAAAGTTAAATTTCCAGTCAAAAATCAAGATTTAATAATAATTCACTTATAATTTCAACACTAAATTTTAAATTCATTGAATTAAATTTCAAGTTAACACTTAAGTTTAAAATTTCAAAATATAACTTAATTTCAATTTTAGTTATTTAACTTAAAATTCACTTTTAAGCCAAATTCACAAATTCCCATTTTGATTATATTTCAAAATTTCAACTTAAATATCATTCATTCCACATTTTTACTTTGTTAAAAAATCATTAATATATTATAAAATCACTTTATATTCATTTTTAAATTCAAATTATCATAAATTTATCGTAATTTCATGTTCAATTTAATTTCAAATTATAATTAAATCAAAATTTTCAAAATAACTTACATTTAAATTTTCTAGCTTTTCCATACTTATTTAACTTATAAATTTCCAGAAAATCAATAATACTTTACAAAAATCATTTTTGTTTAAGTTTAAATAAAAATATAGTAATATTACATTTCTAAAATATTTTCAAAAATTTTAGAAAAACATATTTTAACTACGGGTCTGTATATAATTTCTAGCCTAGGTAAAGTGATACGGGTAATATATCATTTCAACCCGTAATTTACAAAGAAAATCCGGGTTTTATCATTTCAAACCTACAGTCCCAAGTAAATGAAATAAATTGAAAAACGCTCAGGCCTATCATTTCAGCCCATAACGATTTTCCCTTATTCTAAAGTCCATTCGGGTATGTATCATTTCAACCCATAGTGTTTCTAATCTAAAAGGAACTTGCAGTGTGATAAACTGATAAAAATAACAGAACAGCATAATATAACAGTAACAGATGTTATAACAGGTGTTTAAGCATGGGTGAGCATCATATAATCATAATATAGCAGGTGTAACATGATAATGCATTTTACAGATTCAAAAGGGGTCAATTCACTAGTTATATATGTACATATTGTCTGGTGAGAATAACTCACTGGTTTGAACTAGAGCCACAACTATGAATGCACAAAAGGAATCCACACAAGCACGATAACACGACATAGAGATGAGTGGAAGAACCAAAGTATCAAATCTCTTGAATACAAGTCACACAAAACAATAATAATAACATAAGTTTTCGAATGCAAAATACGATAGAATAAGATAGAATCAACTGCACGAATCAAAGCAGAATTGCTTTGCACTTGCTTCCAAAAACCTTCAGGTTCAGCCATAAGGTGTACTACAGGTCTAAGGCAATATTTGGATTAGGTTTTGGTTGGGTATGGTCGGCCTACACTTGGTTGTTGATGGTGCAAAGGTGGGTAGTGGTGAAAACAATACAACAAGGCAATATCACATGATTCAAGGCCAAAACAAGGCTCGGTCAAGGCACTAGGGTCACGACCTGCACTGTGGGGTCCAAGGGGATGGTGTGGCCTAGAGTCCAGGTGGTGATGGAGGTGGTAGAGGTGATGATTTTGGCGTCCATGGGTGGTGGAAGTGGTGGATGTGGATGATTGTGCTCGGCCTAGGCAAGTTTATGGAGTTTTGTTGGATTTTGGTGATGGACCAATCCACAAGGAGGCACGGCTTGGGGTTTGGTCAGAGAAGAGGTGATGATGGTGGTGTTCTCAGGTGTTGGTGGAGGTGGCAGAGGCTGGAGAGGAGGTGGCCGATCCTATGAGAGAAGAGATCAAGTGCAAATCAATGTCAACAATAAGAAGAATAAAATTAAACAAAGAAAAGAATAAAGAATTTTTACCCAAACTTCTCAAGGCTACGGCCGAATTTTTTTTCTCAGTTTGAGAAAAAGAAATGTACGTGAATGATGAATGAAGGCAGTTGGCTGAAAGATCTGGAAATAATGGCTACTTGATGAAAAAGTAAGTTACAAATATGAAAGGTTGGAAAATAAAGAGCCATTGGAAACCAAAAGTCAAAACCTTTTTAAATTACCTTTAACTTATTTATATAAGTTTATATTACTGAAAATAATAATTATTTCAGTCACAAAAATTAAAATATAACAAAATATAAAATATTTATAAATATTTAATAATTATATAAGGTAAAAAAATATAGCACAAACTTGCAAACTATTCTAGAAAAATGGAAAATAAACAGAATGAACTTTGAAAAATTTATATGGACTTGTAAAAATATTTATAAAAAAGATAAAAAAATAAAAAAAGGCATTCACAAAATAAATATATAAATTTTAATTAAATATAATTTAAATGAATAAAGTAGCAAGAAAAGAGAAACTAGGCTTTAAAATGGAAAATAAATTCATTAAGCTTTGGAAAAATTCAAACATCACTTTAAAAATATTTAAAAGTCAAAATATATTAAGTATACAAATTAGAATAATATATATCAAGTAAAAATATCATTTATATAAATTAAAACAAAGAATATTGTTAAATAACCCTATATACACACAATATTGTAAAGGGTATAACTTTCACAATTTAAATCCAATTTCAACGAAACGAAAAGCAGTATTCATGATATTAAATCTATTTTTGAAATAAAAGATAAAATTCAAGAATTAAAATATTTAAATTTAAAATTTAAAAGTCAAAGTTTGACCAGTTTTGACCACAAATCCATTTTTCAGGAAAATATTCAATTTATACCAGTTTGAAATTATAATTCATATAATAGTCAAAATTTAAATTTAAAAATGAAAATTTTGAAATAAAACAAGTTTAAATAATTTCAAAATAAAATAAAGTCCAATTTAAATTATATGCAAAAAATCTAGGGTTGTTGCATGCCTCCTCCATATTGCCTTCACTATGTATGGAAAACCTCACACTCTCCAACAACCAAGATCCGCCGTCCCCTGATCTTCCACCTGCCTCATCTGACACGCGACCCGATTTTCCTCCGTTACAAGCAACAGAGCCTAATAATGATAATAATGATGGTTTCATCATAGTGGTTCCAAAAAGGGAAGCAACAAACTAAATTTCCGCAACAGGCAACCAAATATAGTGCTACACCTAACGTTCCTCAACAAAAAAACCTTCAAACTGCCAATAATCCGCCCGACAGCACTTTAATGCGCATAACAATAAGTATGTTAGTCGACCCACTCAACTGATTAAGAGATCTACTACCAACAAATGGAATTTTTCCACTTCGTCTAGTAGGGCATGGAATGAAGTTGTTAAGGGCAATAATATTCCAGTCTCAATTACTTTAAAATTCTTCCAACCCCGCGAATTTAATTCGATGAAATGTGTGAAAATGCCATTAGAGGTCATTCAAGATGCTAGAAAACAGTGGGACAATGCTATTGTTATTTATGTAGTTGGTCCTAAGCCATATTACCCTTATTTCAGAGACAATATTTCTAGAGTATGAAAGCCTGAGGAGGAATTCTCAATATATTCTAAGGAGAATGTGTTCTATATTATCAAATTTAACAGTAAACAAGATTGTGACAGAATCATTGAAGGTGGCCTACTATTATAACAAGAATCTCATAATGATGAGAAGATGGTCTCTTAGGATGCAACATAGTAAAAACTCCTCAACTCTATCCCAATTTGGGTACGTTTCCTTAACCTACCACTTGACTATTGGACAGAGGAAGGGATTAGTCAAATTGCCCCTACCCTTGGAACCCCCATCAAGCTAGATAAAGTCACGGAAGTTATAATTAAAATAGCTTATGCAAGAGTTCTTATTGAAATAGATAATTCTTTTGAATTCCTGTAACATTCCTATTTTTGAATCAAATTCAAATTGGTAATTAATTTAATTTTAGAAATTAAATTGTGAATTAATTTGGTATTTTCCAAATTTAAATAGATATTTGGTTGTTAATTAGTAAAAATGTATATAAATATGATTTTAAAATAAAGATTCACAAAATAAATAATATATTAATTATAAACTTAATTGAGGAATAATTTGAAAGGGTAGGAATAAAAATATATACATAAGATTTTTGAATAAAGGACTTGATTTGGAAATCTAAACATTTTATAAATAGATTATAAATTTTAATTTTAATTTGAAATTCAAATACATATATGTTGAAAATAAATATTTATAGATTGCGAATAAATAAAATTTTTGTTTATAAAAGGATATTTGTTTGCTTACCCATTTATAAATACAAATTTATTGTATATTAATTTTTGAATTTGAAATTCAAATATAAATGTGTTGAAACATAATTTGGATTTAAATCTATATTTTAATTTTATAGATTTTTGTTTAATAATATATATATATGTACTATGTATATGTATATATATACTTACATATATATATATATATATATCTTAATATTTGGAAAATTATGGTTTGAAATTTATATAATGTAATAATTTTCAAAGGGCTATTCAAAGTTGTATAAATATATTAAAAAAATATATGCATGAATAAATATAACTAAGTATGATTTACTTAATAATAAAAGATTTAAAAACATAAAACATGTTTTGTAAATTAAAACAAGGCAAGGGTTTAAAACTAAAATTTGAAATTAATTGAACTAAAGGACTTAAACATAATTTGTAAATAAATTAAAGAAAAGGTCTTTGCATAAGTTTATTTGAATTTAACAAGTGTGAATTAAAGAGAGATACAAACTTACAAGTGTGAAAATTTTAAAACATCTTAAGACATTTGTAAATTTGGTACAACATATAGTAAAAAAGTGGCACACTTAAATTTCCTTTAAAATTTTAATTACAAATAACATATTAAAGAAGAAAATTTTGGTTAGTTCATTTTCAGTTCAAAAACTCCCTCATCTTCAAATCTGAAATAAGGAGAAAGGGAAAAAAAAAATCAAAACTGAAATTAAAAAACTTCAGCTTCAAACCAGGAAAATCAAAATAATATAAACTAGAGTAGAAAAAAAATCAAAGAAGCATTCAAAGCAAACGAAATCTGTTTCCAATTCTTCAACCTGGAAGCTAAGATTCAAAAAAAGCATCTCCAACTCAATTCAAAGCTAAGACCAGATTCAAAATTTTCAACCTGAAAACCAGAAGAACAAAAGAAAATCCTCTGTAAATTGCGAAGCCTGGAAGCTCTTCTGAAATTAAATCAGAACAAAAGTAGTTTCAATCTGGAATAAGGGTCAAGAAGCAATTCCAGAAACAAATCAGGGCATGCTGTAAAATCTAGCTAACAAAATCAAAATCCATCTTTTAGAAAACGAAAGCAAGATGAATTAAAATCCAAGTCCAGATCATTTGAAAAGGGCTTAAGCAGTTTCTCTATTCTTCCCATCTCTCAGGTGAGCAGACTTATTTTTGAACCAGTTTTTCTTGATATCTGTGATGATGATAGCTTGATAGTTATGGTTAATACTTGAATGTTGTTATGAAAGGTAATTGTAAATACCTACCTGTGATATATAATATACATACATACATACATACATATATACACACACACACACACACATATATATATAAATAGAGTATGCATGTCTGGGAAAACAGGCAGAAACTTGCCTCTCTGCACATATGACAGGTTTTAAAATCTGTCTGAAATTTTTTTACTACTCAAAGGAATCCATATTGGATTTTAATCTCTAAATAAAATTTGTTTGTGCTGGTCAAATTACAATTTTAAAAACAATTCCAAGTGATTATATCAAGCAATTATTTAGAAAAAATAGAAATCACAGTGAAAATCAAGGATATGTTCAAATTCAATCATCATAAATTTGTCTTTGAACTTCATAATCGTATTCGAATTGATTAATGATGAATTTAGATGAAGGTTTCATAATATTTAAATAAGTAAATCATGTGAATTTATGAGATAAATGAATTATGCATTTTCGACAATTCTCGATGATCGGAGTAATGATTAATCTCGCGATCGGAGTCGGAGCATGGTTGGAGGTCAGAGATCATAGGAAAAATACTCGATGATTTTATAATTCGTTGGGGAAGGCTATCGAGATCGAATTAGGGTTTAAAACCCATGAATGGTCGTGGTCGGAAATCACATTGCTGCGTCACCGTCGATGGACCGGAGCTGTTCGCTCCGGTGGCGATCGAAGCTGGAAAGCCTTATGCAGCTATGGCTAAAATTTCGTGTCCTCTGGTGGTCTAGATCGTTGACACGAGGTGGATTGGTGGATCGAAACTTTGTTCCAGTTTGGGTTCTATAGCTCGATTTTGATTCATGGTGGTTTTTGGCGATCTGGGTGGTCAATGGGTGTGGAACGATCGTTGATGACCTAAAGGTAACAACGGCGATGGCCAGAGCATCGTCGGCCGGTTGTACACGTGCACAATCGTGTGTGTATCTGAGTTTAAAAATGAAATTGGGAAAGAAATGTTAGTCTCGGGTTCTTGCTCGAAGATATCGCGCTTGACACGAAGCAGAAATGAGAGTGCGTGACTTGAGTCTGGACTCGAGAGATATTCGAGTCGAACCTAAAGCGGGGTTTTCTTTGAACAGTTTGAAAATTTTATGAAAGCAAGTTTTTAAATTTAAAATTTAATCTAGTTTAAAACTGTTATATGATAAATGTTTAAAAATTATTTCATTAAAGGAAGTTATAGTTTGTTTAACTTAAATGCTTAAGTTATTTTTACAATTAAATCGAATGGTTTAATTAAGTACTTAATTATAAAAGGTAAATGTTTTAAATAATGTTGATGATAATTTAGTAATTAATAAAGATAAATGGTTTGTCTTAATAAAGTTTTTATTTTTAAATTACTTAAATGGTTTTAAAATTTAGTTGATTATTAACGACGATTTACTTTGTTTTAAAAGGTTTAAAAAATGTGATTAAGCGATTAAATAAGAATAATTACTTTATGTAATTAAAGTAAAGTTATTACGTTGGGTAGTTACCTTTAAGGATAATTAATCAATGTAAATGATTTGAGGTTAATTTTTTAATGTTATTAAGGTATTAAAGGTTGATTTTTAAATGATTAATCAAGCGATTAAAGAATAATTAATTAAGGATAATCAATTTGAATGATTATTTAATTGAGGCTATTAATTTGAGGATAATTAATTAATTAAGGATTAATTAATGTAAGTGATTAGGGATAGTCACTTATTGTAATTAATTAAAGATAATTAATTAAATAGTAATTAATTAAGGATTAATTAATTAATTTATTAAGGGTAATTAATTTAAAGGATAATTAAATAATTAGGGGTTAATTATTTAATGATTTACGGTTGATTAATTTATTAATTAAAGTTGATTAATTCATAATTAAAGATTAATTTATAAATGATTAAAGGTTAATTAATGATTAAGGTTTGTAATTAATTAATATTAATTAACCAGGATTAGTGTTTACTCATAAGTAATTAATTTGATTTAAATTAATCAGATAATTAATTGATTTTGCTTATGGATGTAAGAATTATATGAATGTCTTGAGTTGATCTATAATGATTCCGTGATGTGGATTGTGCTGATTGAGCTATGTGTGTATATTATTTATCTGTAATGTATTTACATATTTATCTATGATGCATTTACATATCTAGTTGTGAATCTGTGAATGATGATAAGCTCTATAGGATTATACCGCTTATCAAATATTATTGTGCTTGAATCTGTAATGATTGATGATGTTGCACTATTGCGTAAGACCCCTGGACTACACCTTACACACACAAATATGGATTGCATGAGGAAATTGGTTTTGCTTATCCCCAAAAAACCCGATGCAGCTGACATGTCAGATTTTCGACCAATATTCCTCTGTAATCTCTTATATAAGGTTTTAGCCCATCTTCTATGTAATAGACTAAAACCTTATATGAATGACTTGGTTTCATACAATCAAAATGCCTTTATTTCTGGGAGAATAATCACTGAGAACTCTTTACTTGCTTATGAAATGCTTAGAGGATTTAATAGAAAGAATTCTAACAATTTTTGCCTAAAAATTGATTTACATAAGGCCTATGATAAAATAACTAAAGAGTTTATTCATCATATATCAATTTCCATGGGTTTCCCTATATTATTTGCTAACATCATTTATGATTGTAGAGATTCTCTCTTGTTTTCAATGTTAATTGATGGAACTCCATATGGTTTTATCGAAAGCTGGAGGGGTTTTAAACAAGGAGATCCTCTCTCGCCTTATTTATTTTCTATCGCAATGGAATTCCTTTCAATTAACCTAGAAATGGAATATATGAAAGGTAATATTGTTGGGGATGCGGATTAAGGATCTTAAGCCAGAAATAACACTAGAGGGGGGGGGGTGAATAGTGTTTTAAAGAATATATAAACTATATGACTAAATTAAAACTTTCAACACAAATCTAAACAGAATTCTAACACAGAATGATCACAGAACATATAACAAATGCAAATAGTAAAGTAAAGCAAGTAAAAGGAAAGAACACACCGGATTTTATACCGGTTCAGAATCTTCCTACATCCAGTCCTGCACCAAGGCAATATCCTTGTACAGATTTTTATAAGCCAATATCCAAATTACAACCCTCAATTTCTAAGGCCTTGAGGAACCCTCCTATCTCCGAGTCTGGGGTAAACTCTCTTGATTTACGGGACACAAGATCACCCTAATACTTTCTAATAACAATCCTTTTGAATGGATAGACTCTATGGACTTTTTGAATACAAATTAATCCTATAACTCTGAATAACACTTTGATCTTTAGTAGAATGATGGAGAATCAAATAGAGAGAGTATCTAAATGATTTCCTATTGAGAATTTGGCAGAATGATGGCACGATCTTGAAAATATGAAGTTTTATGGATATGGAATGGTGGAGAAGAAAGAGTGAAGAAAATAAGAAAGTAGTTGTTAAAAAAATTCGTTTTGGAAGCCTTTATATAGATGCACAACAGTCATAACCATTGGCGAAAGGTTTTTGAACGAATGGACACTTCTTTTGAAAATTGAATTTTGAATCCAACTGTCACCATGTCGACATGGGGTATCCCCATATGTCGACATCCCTCAGTTCAAAATTGTAGAGATGTTGTTTTGTAAAAGCATTTGAATTTAAAACAAGTTGAAACTTCTCTGAAGCAAAATAAAGTGTGTAAACAATATTTTGAGATAGAGAATGAATATAAAACATTATTTTAAATATATATATATATATAATTGATATAGACCGTCAATTATATAAGTAATATTTAAAATCAGAATAAGTTTTGATGTTTTAAAAATAGAAGTTTTTAAAATCAGAATGGAGGAATATTTTAAGGCTGAAACAAAGTTTGATTTTTTTTTTTGCAAACATGATTTTGAAAGCTAAAACATTTTGAAAAACAGATTTAAAAACATTTTGAAAAATCTATTCGAACTGAAATTGCAAGAACCTTCCTACAGAGCTCCTCCATAGGACTCGAGAACTTGTACAAAGTAGTTTAAATGATTTTTATTTTCGTAGGTTTGTAAGCCACTTGTCGTAGGTTTGTAAGCTACTTGTCATGGGTTTGTAAGCCACTGGTTTCGATAGAAATTGGGTTCCATCCCAAAAGAAAATTGGAAGAAAGATGAGAGTGCTATTATGAAGTTTTAACAAAATACTAGACACTTACCTTGAGATCTTGAAATCTTGATTCTCTAGAGTTTTGAATCTTGAATCTCTAATCTTTATCTTGATGCTTGAGTCTTTATACTGATCAGTCTTCGATGATACCTGCATATACTTCCTATACACACACACACACATATATCTATCTATATGGAAATGTTAGTATATATTTTATAAAGTAAAGTATAATAACTATATAAGGTTGTTGTCATCAAAACATCATCAACTCAGTTCCTAACAATCTCCCCCTTTTTGATGATGACAACCTTTATTTATAAAATATTCTTACCATACCATAACTCCCCCTTACTCCGTGATTTCTTCTTAAAACTACAACTCCCCCTTACTCCATGACTCCCTCTTACACCAAACACATATATTTTTATAACTTTCTCCCCCTTTGTCATCAACGAAAACAATTAATTACTTAAGAATTCAAGAATGATTAGTATGAACAAATAATATGTATAGAGAAAGCATGAAACAATGAGTATAAGTGAACACATTTTAGTTATTACAACATATATAAGAACATACTTAAACACGAACAAACAAAACAATTTAAAAACAAAGAATAAAATGAAGGTACGCTTTAATGGCGATCCTTAACTATAGGAGACTTATGAATCGAACAATTGGGGTAGTGGAGACAAAAGTTTCCACGTTGTTCAATTATGTTTCCATTAGTATCAACAAGGATCTCACCAATGCAAATAATGCTCTTGTCCGTATTCATAGGGACTTCGGGTTGAGGTAAAGGTTGATCTTCCTCTTGGTCTTCTTGTGGTTCTTCCAAAGGTTCTTCTTCCTCGGATTCCATGGCTTGTGAAGAGTCTTCAATATTAATAGGATTTGTACAGTTATCCATAAGGAATTTTTGTACATTCCTAATAATATTCCCTTGCCTTTGTTGTTCTCTAGCCATCCCAAGTTGACTTACTTGAATTCAGTCAACTATTGAAGGATATCTTTCATCTTCTCTTGCAATTTGATCACTCGAGCATGCGTAGATCGTTGAAATGGACCAAAATGAGGAGATATGGGTGAAGTGGGTTCATTAGTAGAAGAGGAGGCCATTATTTTATTGTTTCAGAAGTTATTTACAGAGAATATAGTGAAGAAAGAGGAGAGAAAACGAAATAAATAGATAAATAACCAAATAACTAACTTTGGAGGGAAATTCTATTTTCAAATTTTTGTTGGGTATGTCGACATCAGGGGATGGGGCATGTCGACATGTCTTTCAGAAAAAGTGTAATTTTTATTTTGAATTTTTATTGATTATTATATTATTTTATATTTCAAATTTTGAACAAATACCTAATTCTCTTCTAAATTTAGTAAAATTCTGTTCGGTTAACGGTTTAGTTAATATATCAGCAATTTGTTTTTCAGTATTTATATAATCTAGAGTTATTATTTCTTTAGTTATATTATCTCTAAGAAAATGATGTCTTATATCAATATGTTTAGTTCTAGCATGATGAGTTGGATTTTTAGATAGATTTATTGCACTAGTATTATCACAATATATTGGTGATTTACTTATGTTAATTCCAAAATCTTTTAAAGTTTATTGCATATATATGACTTATGAACAGGCCAGAGCAGCAGATATATACTCTGCTTCAATTGTTGACAAGGAAACAATATTTTGTTTCTTGCTGAACCAGGAAACCAGTGAATGTCCTAGAAAGTGACAAGTTCCACTTGTACTCTTTCGGTCTGATTTACAACCAGCATAATCAGCATCACAATATGATATTAAATCAAAAGTATTATTTTTAGAATAAAATAAACCATAATCTAAAGTGTATTTTACATATCTTAAAATTCTTTATTCATTATGTTATTAGTTGATCCAAAGATTATATCATCTATATATATTTGAACCAGTTGAATATCTTGATCATTTCTTTTAATAAAAAGTGTTGTATCTACTTTACCAATTTCAAAACCAGATTGAAGTAAATAAGATCTTAGTCTTTCATACCAGGCTCTAGGAGCTTGCTTTAGACCATATAGAGCTTTCTTTAACTTGTATACATGGTTTGGAAATTTATTATCTTCAATAAGCGGAGGTCGTTCAACATAAACATCTTCTTTTACAAAACCATTTAGAAAAGCACTTTTAACATCCATTTGATATAATTTGAAATTATTATAATTAGCGAAAGCAAGTAGAATTCTTATAGCTTCTAATCTTGCTACGGGGGCAAAGGTTTCATCATAGTCAATTCCTTCTTCTTGACAATAACCTTGCGCGACTAAACGAGCTTTATTTCTTACGACCTTACCGTGTTCATTCATTTTATTTTTATAAACCCATTTAGTTCCAATTACTTTTATCCTCAGGTTTAGGAACAAGTTCCCATACATTATTTCTGGTAAATTGATTCAATTCTTCTTGCATAACAAGAATCCATGAATCATCAGACGATGCTTCCTTTGGATTTTTAGGTTCAATTGTTGATATAAAGGCTACATTACTCATACTACTTAATTGATTTCTAGTTCTTACTACAGATTCAATATTTCCTAAAACATTTTCTATAGGATGATCTTTTGATATTTTAAATTTCTTATTAGGTTGATTTATTTTACTAATAGTTTCATTAGATTGATTTAAATTTATAAAATTTTCTTCATCATCTATTTGTACAATATCTTTAAGATTTTCATCAAAAGATACGTGCATAGTTTCTTCAATAGTATTAGTTTTTAAATTAAAAACTCTAAATGTTTTGCTTCTATTAGAATAACCAATAAAGAATCCTTTATCAGCTTTTGGTTCAAATTTATCTAAATTATCTTTTGTATTAAGTATAAAACATTTACTCCCAAATACTTTGAAATAAGCAACTATAGGTTTCTTATTATAAAGTAATTCATATGGAGTTTTATTTTTTAATGGTCTAACTAAAATTCTATTTAATATATAACAAGCTGTAGCAACTGCTTCAACCCAAAAATATTTAGGTAAATTACTATTAGAAAGCATTGTACGAGCACACTCTTGAATCGTTCTATTCTTACGTTCTACTGCTCCGTTTTGTTGTGGAGTTCTTGGAACTGAAAAGTTGTGAGTAATTCCCTTCCGAGTATAGAAATTCTCAAAATTTTCATTTTCAAATTCACCACCATGATCACTTCGAATAGTTTTAATTTTGAAATAATGCTGTTTTTGAATTCTTTTAGAAAAGTTTTTAAATACTTCAAAAGCATCACTTTTATGTTTTAAAAAGATTGTCCAAGTATATCTTGAATAATCATCTACTATAACAAAAACATATTTACTATGGTTAATTGATTGAACTTGAGATGGACCAAATAAATCTAAATGAAGTAATTCTAGAGGACTAGAGGTAGAAATAGCATCTTTTAATTTAAATGAATTTTTCTTAAGTTTTCCTAAATTGACAAGCATCACAAATACTATCTACTTTAAAGTTTAACTTGGGTAGACCTCTAACTAAGTCAAGTTTTGATAGCCTAGATAATAATTTGAAATTCAAATGGCCAAATCTTTTATGCCAAATCCAAGGGTCACTTGTATTAGCCAAAAGACATAGATTATCATTTGAAATTTTCATACTAAGGATATAAATATTTTTCTTCCTAGTACCTTCAAAAATTATATTAGACTTATCATCTTCAATGTGACATTTATCTTTTTCAAATTTAATTTTAAAACCTTTATCGCAAAGTTGACTTATACTAAGCAGAATATGTTTTAAGTTCCTAACTAATAAAACATCAGAAATAAGTAAAGTTTTAGAGTTACCGACATTGCCGACGCCAACCACAAATCCTTTAGAGTTGTCACCAAAATTGACTAATCCACCATCTTGATAAGTAATATCCTTGAGTATCTCGGGATTTCCAGTCATGTGCCTTGAACAGCCACTATCAAGTATCCATTTATCTTTCTCAATTTGCACAGTTTGTCCATTGGGTGTTGATTCGTCAAAAGCCATATAACATGTCTGTTCCTGCATAACACACCAATTCGGTAGATAACTTGATTTTTCAAAATAACTATATGCAGACATATGAAACTTTGATGAAATGCATATATTCAAAACAGTTTTAACATAATTTTCCAAAAATGCCATTTTTATATTTTTCAAGTTTCGGATTATGAAAACAATGAAAACCAATGCTCTGATACCAATTGTTGGGGATACGGATTAAGGATCTTAAGGCAGAAATAACACTAGAGGGGGGGGGGGGGTGAATAGTGTTTTAAAGAATATATGAACTATATGACTAAATTAAAACTTTCAACACAAATCTAAACAGAATTCTAACACAGAATGATCACAGAACATATAACAAATGCAAATAGTAAAGTAAACCAAGTAAAAGGAAAGAACACACCGGATTTTATACTGGTTCAGAATCTTCCTACATCCAGTCCTGCATCAAGGCAATATCCTTGTATAGATTTTCATAAGCCAATATCCAAATTACAACCCTCAATTTCTAAGGCCTTGAGGAACCCTCCTATCTTCGAGTCTGGGGTAAACTCTCTTGATTTACGGGACACAAGATCACCCTAATACTTTCTAATAACAATCCTTTTGAATGGATGGACTCTATGGACTTTTTGAATACAAATTAATCCTATAACTCTGAATAGTACTTTGATCTTTAGTAGAATGATGGAGAATCAAATAGAGAGAATATCTAAATGATTTCCTATTGGGAATTTGGCAGAATGATGGCACGATCTTGAAAATATGAAGTTTTATGAATATGGAATGGTGGAGAAGAAAGAGTGAAGAAAATAAGAAAGTAGTTGTTAAAAAAATTCGTTTTGGAAGCCTTTATATAGATTCACAACAGTCATAACCATTGGCGAAAGGTTTTTGAACGAATGGACACTTCTTTTGAAAATTGAATTTTGAATCCAACTGTCACCATGTCGACATGGGGTATCCTCATATGTCGACATCCCTCAGTTCAAAGTTGTAGAGATGTTGTTTTGTAAAAGCATTTGAATTTAAAACAAGTTGAAACTTCTCTGAAGCAAAATAAAGTGTGTAAACAATATTTTGAGATAGAGAATGAATATAAAACATTATTTTAAATATATATATATATATATATATATATATATATATAATTGATATAGACCGTCAATTATATAAGTAATATTTAAAATCAGAATAAGTTTTGATGTTTTAAAAATAGAAGTTTTTAAAATCAGAATGAATGAATATTTTAAGGCTGAAACAAAGTTTGAATTTTTTTTTGAAAACATGATTTTGAAAGCTAAAACATTTTGAAAAACAGATTTAAAAACATTTTGAAAAATCTATTCAAACTGAAATTGCAAGAACCTTCCTACAGAGCTCCTCCATAGGACTCGAGAACTTGTACAAAGTAGTTTAAATGATTTTGATTTTCGTGGGTTTGTAAGCCACTTGTCGTAGGTTTGTAAGCTACTTGTCGTGGGTTTGTAAGCCACTGGTTTCGATAGAAATTGGGTTCCATCCCAAAAGAAAATTAGAAGAAAGATGAGAGTGCTATTATGAAGTTTTAACAAAATACTAGACACTTATCTTGAGATCTTGATTCTCTAGAGTCTTGAATCTTGAATCTCTAATCTTTATCTTGATGCTTGAGTCTTTATACTGATCAGTCTTTGATGATACCTGCATATACTTCCTATATACACATATATATATATATATCTATCTATATGGAAATGTTAGTATATATTTTATAAAGTAAAGTATAATAACTATATAAGGTTGTTGTCATCAAAACATCATCAACTCAGTTCCTAACAAATATCACCCCCATTTATAATATAGAGCCAATAATTACCCACTTGTTATACGTAGACGATATACCGATTTTGGCTAAAGCTACAATTAAGAATGCTGATTGCATCAAACACATTTTTCAATATTTGAAAATGTTTACCGAGCTTGATTTAAATGAAAATAAATCAACACTATTTTTTTAGTAAAGGGGCGAATTTCAAAGATAGCCAACATTCTAAACATCTGTATTGGAAATTCACCAGTGATATATTTTGGCATTCTTTTATCCAATAATATTCTTAAAGCAAGAAACTTTGGCATTTAATGAACCAAATAAATAAAAAAATTAGTCGTTGGAAAAATAAACTAATCAATACCAGTGGATGAATTGAAATAGTGAAGATAGTGACTACGGGCCAATTTTGGATGCACTTCACTCAATTCCCTATAGTTGTTATACATAGAATCAATTCTCTCTGGGCCAACTTTATTTGGAAATCTAAAGCTCACTATATGTGTTGGGATGATGTCTGCAAAACTATAAATGAGGATGGTCTTGATATAAGGAAAATTGATGAAATTGGAAAAACAGTGGCAATTAAATTTTTATGGAAATTTATTAATCGAGGTGATTCCCTTTGGGCTAAATGGATGTACAATAAATACTGCAAAAACTTAAAATTTTGGACTGCTGCCACTAATAACAATTCATCATATACAAGGATAATTCTGCTAAAAGCTAGGCAATGGTGTAAATGTGCTATTAATAGAAAAATTGTAAATGGTGACCATACTGACATATGGTTAGACCCATGGATTAATGGTTACTTTCTAATGGATAAATATTGGTGGAATTCAATGGCTATCCATGGATGAAGCCACATAAAAGTCTCTACTCTTTTAGTAGGAAACGAATGGAAGAATCATTTGGAGTTTATTCCCACCCAAGTTAGAAATACAGTGCATAACATTAAATCCATCATCAAATGCAAAAGGAATTCTGGTTATGGATGCCTAATAACAATGGTGAATTTAGTAGCAAATCTGCATGGGAACATGTCAGAATCAAGCATTCGGAATTCAACTTGACAAAGACAATTTTTGATGTTCTTAAAATGTCTACATGTGCTCTATTAGCCAAATCAAACACAACGGATAGAATCAACAAGTGGATTCATGCTATTGACCTATCATGTCTGCTCTGCTCAAATCATAATGAAGATAGAAACCATCATTTCTTTAATTACAATTATTCTAGACAAATACTAGAAGAAATCATGAAAAACCTTTATATTACATTTGAAAACAGGAGTGAAATTGAGCAAATAATGAACATCATGTGCCAAAATCAAAGCAGTAACAACTTACTTAATCAAGTCAAGAATACTACATTTACTTCACTAATCTAGCATATATGGAGCAAAAGAAATTCAAGGATTTTCAAAGGTATAGAACTACCGGTATAAGTAAGAACCACTTTAATTGTTCAAGACAGCAAACTATTTATTCTTAACAAGTTGGATATGAAAAAAATTAAGTAAGGAATTGGAACTTATCCTGTTTAATTTCGGCATCCCACTTGAACATAATCGAGATTTCCAACCACCTTGACCATGGAGTTGACCTTCCCATTCAATTGTAATTGATTGGCTCTCCTTTTTGCTTGTAGTGAAGATTATTGCTACCATTATTGAACGGTAATGGAGGGGTTTTCTCTTTCAGATTTGAATTTCGATATAGAAGGCCGAGAAGGCCGAGATTTCTCTCTCCAGAAGACTCTAAGATGAAGATATTTTATGGTTGCATTTACTAATATTAGTTCTATTAATGTTCAGGTACTGTGTTGTGCTCTAATGTGGTATTTTAGTGTGTTTTTGATTTTTAAGCCCCAAGTTGATCGTATGGGTGGTTTTGAGTGCGTTGCTGATTTGTTTACTCCTCCATCTATTTGACAACTTGGTCTCTGGCTTCTTGACTATTGTAATGTTAATATACGGATATGACATGTACTCTTTTTCCTTACAAGGTATCCATATAGGTTAAGGGGGTTGCAAGGTTTTAATGTGGCATATCATTGAAGTTTATGTACCTTTCTCCTATTAATAAAGAACCTGTTTCAAAAGAAAATAAAAAAAGATGCATATATTCTTTTCGAATTATCCAAAAAATGAAAGCTATGTACAAAACTTGAAGTATAAATAAATGATATCTCCTTTATACTAAAAAGGTATAAACTTGCCATTTTTTTTAAAACAAATTATACGAAATTAAAGAATTATGAACTTGATAAAATCCATACATAAGCTATGAAAAAAAGTGCAAAATGAATGCAATAAACAAATGATTCCAATACACCATTTTTCATCATTTTTTATATAAAACAAACAAGTCTCGGACACATTTGTAAGACGTTTAATCTTTACACACTTTCCAAAACAACAAATAAAATGCAAAAGTACAAACTATCAATAGTAAATTTGAATAAAATAAAAACTTACATTTTACATGAGTGTAAAACATATTAATAAGAAATAAATTTTTTAAAATGTACAAATTAAACCCTTTACTGAAATAATCAAAAACTAATTGCAAATTATCTAAGAAAAGCGTAGTATAGCTAATATTTGCGTAGCTTGTATACAAAAAATATAAAAATCCAAAATTTATCATATTGTAATAAATGCATATGTTAGAGCATCCCCAATCGAGATAGAAAGTGAGTGTAAGTACGCAATTGCTTCCCAAATGGAGAACCATTAGGGTAATATTACCCGATACTTTTAAATAGGGTAGCAGCGGCGGTTAGCTAAACAGTAACAAGCACTTGCCCAATTTTCAAAATCTTAGGTACGTACTTACTCGAGCTTCATAAACTGTGGTAATTAAATAATTGTTTTAAAAAATACTACCACTTATTTAACTCCGGCATGATTTAATTGTATTTAAAGTGGTATTTGTAAGTAAATCAAATATGTTTTTATTCTAATCTGCTATAGAAAACTATTTATATAATATTCTATATCTTTTTATTTAATTTTTGTACATTTTTTTTGGTAAGGATGGTATAAGTAATTTGTTGTTGTACATAAATTTTCTCTATATAATATAATATTTATATTATGTTTTAAAAAAAATTTGAACGTAAAGGAAAAATATTGTTAATTTTATTGCAATTGTTATGTTGTATATCCTCCACTTATAAATAAACATAAAAAAAATCAATTATATTGTCCAAAAGTCTAAAAAATAAATCCCACATTAAAACTAACAATATGAATAGGAGAGATGAAACCAAGAGTAAGAACAACAGGATGAATCAAATTAAATTACTATTATTGTGGTTTTGTTACTCCGTTGGTTATTATTAGAATATGTAATGATGTTGATAGTTGTTATTTTAGATGCATAAGTCTTCCCTACGATTGTACGTTTAAAGAGTAGATCGATGAACATTTTCATTGAAGGAACGTTGAACACATTTTAAGATTGCAAACTAGAATTGAATCACTCTAAAAAAGCTAAGTAAATTGATAACAGATTATTGATAAATCATTCGGCGTAGTATGTGGAAATTATTATAGGTTGTACATAATAAATACAACTATTTAATATGTATGTTTAGAAAATTAATATGAATGTTTAGGTGTGTATTAAAATTGTGCTAGTACAAGAATTATATTTCTTATCTTTGTACCATCACTTGTATAAATAGAAAAATGGGAACTAATAAACTAACCATATATCTATCTATCATATAATATGAAAGATGAGCTCAAATCTATGTTCCTTTTCGTTTCCACTTTTGTGAAAAATTCACAGTCTGCCTTGTGTTCAATTGCTTATATCTATTATTTATCGTTCCCTTAACACAAACAATTTCTTTCTTCATATTTTGGCCCCACTTTTTTCCACTCCCAATACTACTACATTCCAATGCAAATGCACCAATTAATGTTTCAACATTTTTATTTCTTCGTATTACCTGCTTAATTTAAGTAGTTATCGATCCGTTATCTAGTATATCATATGAAAGGCAAGTTCAATTTCGTTTATCCTTTCATTTCCACTATAACAAAAAACTCAATAGCTGCCATCTATCCATTTGATTCATACAAACTACTCGATTTTAAATTTATACGTACTTTCATTCTAAAACGTGCCTCCGCAAATCCAAGAAGACTAATGTTTCAATCAGTGTCTTAAAGACCCAACCTAATCTTGGTTCGACCATGGTTAACCTACAACCTTGGAGTGTCAAGATTCTAAAAATGAAGAAACATTGTGCATGCATGAACGTGTGGTCTAACCTTAAAACCCTAAAAAAACATCTAAACCAATCTCTTTGAAACACATAGTACTTCAAATTTGAGGAAAAACTGTCGCTTCGCTATTCATTTTTTCACATAATCAACTTACAAATAATTTCATGACTTTAGCCATCAAATTATAGGATTATCTTATCAGTTTTGGACGACATGATACATTATTAGTGTACCTCTTATGAATCATTTTGAGTCGAACCACTTTTATATTCGAATATAAGAAAATTTACAGTTTTACGTTTAACGAATTATTATAGAATTATTACAATTAATATTTGTTATTAAATGTTCAAAAATAAATGTTTTAGAGTTCAATATATCAATCATAATTGGTTAAATTTTAGCATTAATAGTAATAATTTTACAATTAAATAAAAAAGAAAAAGAAAATAACGATCAATACGGTTCGCACGGTCTAACCGGTCGAACCATTAGAACCTTTGACCTTGCACAATACGTTTTGACTCATTGTTCAGTCTTTAAAACTATGTTTTCAACTGTAGACTCATTTTCTCTATGGAAAATAATATCCATGACCTTCCCACTTTTAATCACTCGATTTGTTACCAAATAATCGAGACATTATGAGGAATTATCAACGGATTTTGCTGTGATTGCCTTCTTCCCACATAAGCGTGTTATGGGGTAAGTAACGACCCATAATTTTACCACTTTGAAAATGGAATATTCAGACTTAAATAATCATATTTCATGTGATAAATAAGAACGATGAACTGATTTTTAGAATTAAATAAAGATTTTGGACTTTTACCATAAAATTGACAAAATTGACAAAAGCCGGTTTTCAATAAAATTGATATACAGTCCAAAAAAATTGTTTTAAAATATAAATAACTTCTTTTAAAATCATTATCTAAAGATAATAATAGGTTTTTAAAAGTTTTATAATATATACTTATGTTATAGTGACTAACAAAATTCGTTGTGCATTGGCAAAATCAATGATGTATATTTGCAAATAAATTTTGATATTATTTTGTATTATGTTATAAGTCAAACACACTTGTTTTAATTAATTAACAATGATAAGGAATTTATTTTCAAGTTTGGTTTACATAAATAAAAAGTTTAACTAAAATGTCAAAATGTGACCGTAAAACATTTTATCGAAAATCAATATTTTATTCAATACAAGTTGTGTAAACGTTTTACAACTTGAATAGTATCATGTCAACCCATTTACAAAGATATAAACATCTCTCTTATGTTAATCAAGGATTAATTAACCTAAGTATTAATTAAAGTGAAGAAAAGTACAAAATGACAAAGTAAGTTTACTTTTGCAAAATCAAATCAAATCTCGCACAAATCAATGCATACATGTCTTCTTCATTAATGCCAATGTACTTAGCCATCAAATCATTGCATGGAAAAGGAGAAAAATCTAATTTTGAATATATTGTAATTAATGTAAGTAGTAAAATCATTCCCTTAAGAACTACTTTTAAATCCAAGACTCACATCTCATAAAAAGCCATCTCTTTCTCATTAATGACTTGTACTTAGAAGTCTAATCCAAACATGGAAAAGAAGAAAATTTATTTTTTAAAGTACTTTGTTAATTTATGGAAAATAAAAAATATTTTTTTAAGTACAAAAATCAAGTCCACATTAATGCCATGATAAATCAAGCATGGAAAAGTGTGTTTTAGTGTACTTAAGGGGGGACAAAAAGTGATTAGACACTAAGGGTATTTTATTCTTTTATGTTAAGAGTAATAGGGTAATTTGTGTAGCACACTTCAACTATAAGTAGCCTATCCATTCTCTTCTTTTCTCACAATATTTCTTCACTTTCTTCTTCTTCTTCATCTACATATCCATGGGTTCCATCTCTATTCCCTATAAAAAAATATATAATAAAAATAATAACACCTCAAAACTCCACCGAAACCCCCACCTCCTCTCCCCTCACTTCGACCATACCTTCCCATACCTCCTCCATGGCCGTACACCCTCCACCATCCCAAACCCGAGCTCCACCACTCTAGGCTGAGCCTACCAAGAAGGGAGGAGGAAGATCGTAGAGCTTTGGAGCAAGAGATAGAGAAAGAAGTACCATCGAATTCATTCCAAGGAGCTAGGAGAAATTCAAGGTGTCGCGGAAGCGCTGTCGGATTTTCTAGAGTTTGGAAAGGAGGGAGCATTTGTGATGATTAATTAACAAAAATTTAGGTGAAGTGTGGATTTATAAGAATGTTGGTAGGAAGAATCGACTAAGTTAAAGATGAGTTCTCATTTTTGGTTGGACCAATAATTTCAAGTTTAATAATATGAAAGTTAAACATCTTAGATGATTAATATGTTCGATAACTTGGATGCGAAGTTGGTTGTTTACATGATTTTTAATATGGATGATTACTTGGTTTGATAAATGATAAGAGGAATGGTTAGAAATTAACCATAGTTAATTAAATGGAATTTAAATCCATATAAATATGTGTATAGAAATTATTTATCCTCTTAATGATTTTAAACTATCTAATAAGGTTGAAAATGATATTATAATAATATAATGTTATAGTATGAAATGAAATGGAAAACGGATTTGAAATATGAAAAATATTGTTTAAAATGAGTTTAAAATGATTTAGAAATATTATATAAACATTTAAATCTGTTTTAAAGTTTGGAAAAAAATTGAAAAACAAGTTAAAAGTAGGCGCGTCGCATAATGGTAGTTCACGAAATCGCGCCATAAAAGTTAAATAAGTGTATAAAGTGAAATATAGCTCAGAATCCTCCGAGATAAGAATTTTTCGGACTATTATATCCTTAGTTTTCCAACAATAAAAAAGCAAGATTTCATTAGGTAGATTTTGAAATATGTTCAAAACAATTTTCTAAAAACATCGCGGTTTTGCAATTCGAAATCCAAGAAGGAATTTCTTTGTAAATGATATTTTTAAATGAATAAAAATATGAAATAAATTTTATAAATCTATTAAAATGGTTTGAAATAGATTTGAATTGGAAAATAATAATTTTCAAACATTGAAAAAGTTGTTTTAATCAAATAAGTTGTCTTAAGCACTTTTCACAGCACTTTTCTGCTGCAGTTTCTATAACTTTTGAAATAATGATTTGAACTTAATTATTCTTTCTAGAATCATTTATAAATGTTTTTAAATGAATAATTAAGTGTTTTAAAGACAAATTAGAAGTTTTATAGTTCTTTGAGAAAGAGTTTAAATAAATGGTTATTATAACACTTAAACAATATAATAGAAATCATTTCCTTGAATGTAATAACAAACTGAGTATGTAGAAACACTAGTACATTTGTCCCGCATATAAGATCTAAATGGTAATATAAGATGTGTAACAAAGGTAAGGAATGGAGCAACCAGTGCTCTGAACTTACTTGGCTTTTGTTTTCTCTTTTAGACGAGGGGTGGAACAGATCGAAGGGAAAGTCCGGATGCTCTAAAATAATATTTTCCAATATGAGATTTAGATAAATGGTTTGAAATTATTTTAAATTCTTATACTTAAAATTAATTATTTTGGGTTTGCAGTAAACTATGTCTTAAATAACATAGGTTTTGATCCATTTAAAAGTTATGATTTGAAACGGAAAATCTTTGTTAAAGATTTAAGTAAATGATTTGAAATTGTTTACCTAAGTAAAAGGTGAATTGATTTGGAATTATTCCAAGATTAAAAAGGTTCTAATTAACTAAATGGCTTGATAAATGATGCTTAATGATTCCATATACTCTTGAAAAGAAAAAGAAATAAGTTGAAAAGAATATATCTAAGAAAAATATTCGATTTAAATAAAAGATGAAGCAATCGATTGATGATTGTTAGTCACATATGAACTTAACATCTTTTTAATCCATGATTAGTGCGAAGGAACCGGGGTCGGATTTGGGTAAATCCTATTCGAAACCACTCCTAACCAGTGTATACATTCGGAAGTGAAGACAAGTTGAAGATGATGATTATTGAAGACCGAAGATCTTCAGAATGTAGAGATTGTTGTCCCGAGCCCCAGGGTTTTACCCTACATTATATTTATGTGGCAGTGATGATTGCATTCTAAAAATCTTCATTGTATTGAAGACCGAAGATCTTCATAGCGAAAGGACTTTTTGTTGACATTCTCTCGGTAGCTCCCAATATAGAGACATTTATAGCAGTGGTTCTACCATGTTTTGAAATCTTTGAGCTGCAGGGACTACTCTCTACTAATGGTAGTAGGAGGAATGCCTTTGTTTTCGTTCAGCCTCAAAACGAACTTGTATGGATGAGTGTTTGACAGTGTATTTCTGATCATATAAATTGATCTCTATCAACGTATTATCTACTTGGTGATGGAGAAGGCAACTTCTTTAAGCTTAATACCATTTTCTGAGATGTGCGAGCTCAGGAGTAATACGTTGGTAGAAATCGGTTGTGTGATTAAGGAATGACAATGTGGCATTCAAAGTGGAACCATTTATGATCAAAGCATGGTTTTGTAAGAAAAGCGTGGCTTTATCTAAGTTGAGCATAACCTCACTCCCAAGCCTCACATATTGAAAATGATACATGAACTATGTTACCTATTTCGGGCTTAGTATGATGAGGGTGGTGTATGATCCCTCATGGTGACTGACGGCGTATGTTCCTGGTCACCACGGTGTCTAGACGGGACTGTTATTTTATGGTATAGTGGCGTGTGATGCCTTTCATGAGAAGCCACCGGATATCAAGAAGTGTGGCAATATGAGGAATAGTGGTGTGTGAGTTCTTGCATGAAAAACCACCAGGTTCTGGTTTCTATGCAATGTTATCGAGGTTCCCTATCATGTTGGAAAATCCAATTCCAATACGAGCTATACAGTTTTGATTGTAGTCACAAAATAGCTGCGATGACTTGCAAACATTTCAGCCACCCCTTTTGGTGTCATATATTCCGTCCGGTATATTCCACTGAGCTAGTCCGGATATATTACCATAGACTTAGTCCGGGTATTGTACTAGTTTTATTATATTTATTTGAAAAGGGTTTTCATAACAAATGTCGTTAAGATAATATCAAATTATTTTGGTAATAAAAGCATTTTGGTTATCATTAGGTAAAGTCCGTATTTATACGTGGGCATTGTCGTATGAGATACCATTCTTTTTAAATATTATGATAACAACGTCATGAGCTATACGTTTAAAATTTCGAGTATCTCATGCTGGTTTATCAAGCCCGATCCGGATATTTTTAATACTCGATTCAGATCCGAGTAGTTTCAAGACTAGTTTAAGGTGCTTGGAGTTTCCAAAGGAAAGCTAGAGATCTTCGTCATCGTATGGACATATTCTACAATCCGCTATAATTATTGCATTTGTTTTGTTCTTTGTCAACATTTGTAAGGGCAGGTGTTGTAACTATCCAGGCTGAATCTAGGTTAGACTCTGATATATGTTTTAAAATTTTCAACTGTAAAGATTATTGCTGAAATAATGTATGTTATTCCATTCGTGTGGAATTTTGTTTTTTTGTTTCGTTCTATCTTTGTTTTTCTTTCTACCCTTAATGATCCGCTTGTTCGTGCAATTTTAGTTGGACATTTGTGGTTTATTATCGATTCAAAGGGTACAGAAAAATGGGTCATTACATTTGGTATCAGATCTTAAGTTGAGTGAACACCTAGGCTTTATTAGGGTAAGTCTCATCAGAGATATGGTTAGTAATACCCTAGGATGAGAAACTCCCTAAAATGATTTTGAGTTTATATATATATATATAAGCATGTATTTGTTAGCGACTAATAAAATATGTTGTGTTGATTTATCGGTTAAGTGGTTTATAAATTCTGGTCAATTTGGAAATAAAACTGTGTCGATATGTATTTCTAAACTTTTTACAAGGCATATCGACACATTATTATTTAAAAATAATTATATTATATGTATATAAGTGAGTGTAAATTGGGGATTTTTTTTATAGGATACGTTCGTTTAAGATTCGTTGAATAAGTCTTGATTCATTTTAGTGATGGTTGGAATAATCTTCTAGGTATTATGGAGGTAAGCTCAAATTTAAACAATTTGAATTAAGCTAAAAAAGAAATTTAAGTTAAGGAAGTAAATGTTATAAACCTTCTAATGATATCTTAATGTATCACTTAGGGGTAGAATGACTTATTATGGGACGAGTGATGAGTTTTGGATGACTCCAAAGCAGGCACGAAGAGCACGCGTAGAAAGAGAAGCCGAAGAAAAAAAACTAGGAGCGTATGCTGCCATCTGCTACTTTAGTTGTTTTCAAGAAGGGCATTATGTAGTTTGTTGTGATAGGAAAATAAAGAAACAGAAGAAAGAAAAACCCGTTCGAAAAAATATACACTATTTTAAGTGCAAGAAGTTAGGACATTTTCTACATAATTTCCCTAGAACAAAGAAGAAACCTAAAGTCCCAAAAGGCAAGAACGGTTTTATTATTGGTGCAAATAATTTGGACATATAGTCAAAGATTGCCATTTAAAGAAAGGAGAAAAGTCGGCTAAGGTGCATACCATTCAGATAGCCATGATTTCATGGCCTTATAGACCAGGTTATAAATATGGAAATTAGGAGAAAGACTGTCCAAAGGTAAGGTTGGGTGACTTTAGCCCCAAAGATAAAGCACTGTCTAGCTCAAAGGAAGTCTATGAATAGTATGTATAACAGTTCGAATGCTATGATGATAGTGTAAAATAAGTTGAATCCCTTAGGAGTTGTCTCTTAAATTTTGCAATATAAGCTGGGGTTTGAAGTGAATGTATAAATATGAAATTAATTAATAAACTTTTTTTTATCCTCTCGATGCACTTCTTCTATCTTATATCCAATCAAATCTAATAAGATATTCAGAAATAAAAGGTTCAAAGGAATATTATAAAGAAGCAGCTTTATGAAAAAGGTGTTTAAAGTGTAGAAAATTATTAAAAATATATCTTGTAAGAATATATTGTATAAAATAAAGTAAAAGACGATTAAAATATATGGAAATTTTATCATAGTCTTTTGAAAAAGTTTAAAGAAATAAAGGAAAACATGAGATAATTTTGGAAGATAAAATTTATAATAAGATATATTAATAATGAAAATTCAAAGAGAGTTTTGACGTGAAATTTTAATGATGTTTTCCAAATAAAAGATTTTTTATTTCTTTAGAAAAGAAGATATGGATATTTTGTACAAATATTTTGAAAAAAAAAGTGTTATAATAAATGAGGTTTATAAAGAAAAAATAAAAATAATTTGGAATGAAATGATCACTTTTAAAGAAGAAATATTTGAAAATTTATGAAATGTTTTCATAATATATTTTTGGAAGATTAATAAGTATGTAGGAGGTACATACATCATTTCATCATACAATTATAATATAAGATTCAAGTTCGGAACTTTGAGGTTTTTACACCGGTTTGAAAAAGGATTTATCATTCGATTCTTAACGGTGAACTTTGACTAGGGTTTGTGGTTAGATATTTGAGTTTTCTATCATAGTTGAGAACTATGCAAAGAAAGCAAATGTTTTGATCTAGAAGCCTGAGCAGAGTTCACACTAAAAGGTCGGGAGATCGATACTAGTTTGCAAAATAAGTTGTGAATTCGAATAGGAAATCAAACCATATACTGCATATAGATGATCTATGTATATCCTATGAAATTAAGATTAAAGGTAAATGTTTCGGCAAACTTTTGTTTTGGGGTAATTTCGGGGATGAAATTCTTTAAGGGGGAAAGTATGTAACGATCCATAATTTTACCACTTTTAAAATGGAATATTCAAACTTAAATAATCGTATTTAATGTGATAAATAAGAAGGTGAAATTACTATTAGAATTAAATAGACTTTTACCATAAAATTGACCAAAGCCGGTTTTCGATAAAGTTGGATATACAGTCAAAAAAATTGGTTTAAAAGATAAAAAACTGCTTTTAAAATCATTATATAAAGATAATAATAGGTTGATAAAATTTTTATAATATATACTTATGTTATAGTGATTAACAAATTTCGTCGTGCATTGACAAAATCAATGTCGTATATTTGCAAATGAATTTTGATATTGTTTTATATTATTTTATAAGTCAAATACACTTGTTTTAATTAATTAAAGATGTTAAGAAATTTATTTTCAAGTTTGGTTTATATAAATAAAAAGTTTAACTAAAACGTCAAAATGTGACCGTAAAATATTTTGTCGAAAATCAACGTTTTGTTCAACACAAGTTGTGCAAACGTTTTACAACTTGAATAGTATCATGTCAACCCATTTACAAAGATATAAACATCTCTCTTATGTTAATCAAGGATTAATTAACCTAAGTATTAATTAAAGTAAAGAAAAGCACAAAAGTACAGAGTAAGTTTACTTTTACAAAATAAAATCAAATCTCACACAAATCAATGCATACATGTCTTCTTCATTATTGCTAATGTACTTAGCTATCAAATTATTGCTTGGAAAGGAGCTAAATATCATTTTGGATATTTTATAATTAATGTAAAGTAGTAAAATCATTCCCTTAAGTACCACTTTCAAATCCAAGACTCACGTCTCATGAATAAGCCATCTCTTTCTCATCAATGACTTATACTTAGGAGTCTAATCCAAACATGGAAAAGAAGCAAATTAATTTTTTGAAGTAATTTGTTAATTTATGGAAAATAAGAAATAAGTTCTTTAAGTACAAAAATCAAATCCATCCATCTTTTCACTTCTTTTCTACATGACTTCCTCATTAATGCCATGATAAATGAAGCATGGAAAAGTGTGTTTTAATGTACTTAAGGGGGGGGGGACAAAAAGTGATTAGACATTAAGGGTATTTGGTCTTTTATGTTAAGGGTAATAGGGTAATTTGTGTAGCAAACTTCAACTATAAATAGCCTCTCCATTCTCTTCTTTTCTAACAATATTTCTTCTCCATTTTTCTTCACTTTCTTCTTCTTCATCATCTCCATAACCATGGCTTCCATCTCCATTCTCTAGAAAAAAAATTAATGTGAAATAAAAATAAAAACACCTCAAAACTCCACTGAAACCACCACTTCTTCTCCTCTCACTTCGACCATAACTTCCCCTACCTCCTCCAAGGTCGTACGCCCTCCACCACTCTAGGCCAAGCCTACCAAGAAGAGTGGAGGAAGATAGTAGAGCTTCGGAGCAAGAAACAGAGAAAGAAGTACCACCGAATGCTTTCCAAGGAGCTAGGAGAAATTCAAGGAGTTTTAGAAGCGCTGTCAGATTTTCTGGAGTTTGGAAAGGAGGGAGCATTTATGATGATTAATTAACAAAAGTTTAGGTGTGTGTGGATTTATAAGAATGTTGGTCGGAAGAATCGATTAAGTTAAGGTGAGTACTCATTTTTGAATCAACTAATAATTCCAAGTTTAATAATATGAAAGTTAAATATCTTAGATGAATAATTTGTTTGATAACTTGGATGCAAAGTTTGTTATTTACATAACTGTTAATATAGATGATTGCTTGGTTTGATAAATGATAGGAGGAATGATTAGAAATTAACTATAGTTAACTAAATGGAATTTAAATCCGAACTAACACGTGTATGGAAATTATTTAGCCTCTTAATAATTTTAAAATATCTAATAAGGTTGAAATGATATTATAATAATATAATATTGTAGTATGAAATGAAATGGAAAATGGATTTGAAATATGAAAAATATTGTTAAAATGATTTAGAAATGTTTTATAAACATTCAAAAGTTTTTCCATGATGTTTGGAAAGAAATTGAAAGACAAGTCAAAAGTAGGCGCATCGCGTGATGACAGTTCGCGATTTCATGCAATATAAGTTAAATAAGTTTACAAATTGGAATATAGCTCGGAATCCTTCGAGTTAAGAATTATATGGACTATTACATCCATAATTTTTCAACGAATAAAGAAAATCAAGATTTCATTAAGTAGATTTTGAAATATGTCCAAAAGAATTTTCTAAAAACATCGCGGTTTTGCAGTTCGGAATCGAAGAAGGAATTTCTTTATAAATAATATTTTTAAATGATTAAAAATACAAAATAAATTTGATAAATCTGTTAAATCGGTTTGAAAGGGATTTGAATTGGAAAATAATAATTTTCAAACATTAAAAAAAGTTGGTTTAATCAAACAAGCAGTTTTAAGCACTTTTTTGCTGCAGTTTCTATAACTTTTGAAATAAAAATTTAAACTTAATGATTCCTTCTAGAATCATTTTAAATGTTTTTAAATGAATAATTAAGTATTTTAAAGATAAATTGGAAGTTTTATAATTGTTTTAGAAACATTTTAAATAAATGGTTATTATAACACTTAAACAATATAATAGAAATCATTTCCTTGAATGTAATACCAAATTGAGTATGCGGAAACGGCTAGTAAATTTGTCCGCTTATAAGATCTAAATGGTAAAACAAGGTGTGTAACTAAGGTTAGGAATGGAGCAACTGGTGCCCTAAACTTACATGGCCTTTGTTTTCTTTTTTAGATAAGGGACGGAACAGATCGAAGGGAAAGCCCGGATGCTCTAAAATAATATTTTCCAATATGAAATTTAAATAAATGATTAGCAACTATTTTTAATTCCTATACTTAAAATTAATTGTTTTGGGTTGTAGTAAACTAGGTTTTAAATAACATAGTTTTTGACCCATTTAAAAGTTATGATTTGAAATGGAAAACCTATGTTAATGAGTTAAGTAAATGATTTAAAAATGTTTTTCTAAGTAAAAGGTGAATTGATTTGGAATTATTCCAAGATTAAAAAGGTTTTAATTAACCAAATGATTTGATAAATGAGGCTTAATGATTCCATACACTCTTGAAAAGAATATAACTAAGAAAGATATTTGATTTAAATAAAAGATGAAGCAATTTATTGGTGATTGATAGTCACATATGAAGTTAACATCTTTTTAATCCATGATGATGCAAAGGAACCGGGGTCGGATTTGGGTAATTCCTATCTAAAAATCACTTCAAACCAATGTATACGTTCGGAAGTGAAGAGATATTGAAGATGATTATTGAAGACCGAAGATCTTCAGAATGTAGAGATTGCTATCGCAATTGCCAAAGGTTTTACCCCAAATTATATTTATATGGCAGTGATGAATGCATTCTGAAAATCTTCGTTATATTGAAGACCGAAGATCTTCATAGCGGACGGACTACTTGTTGACATTCTCTGGGTAGCTCCCAATGTAGAGATATTTATAGTAGTGGTTCTATCATGTTTTGAAATCTTTGGGTTGAAAGGACTACTTGCTACTAATAGTAGTAAGAGAAGTGCCTTTGGTTTCGTTCAGTCCTATAACGAATTTGTATGGATAAGTGTCTGACAGTGCATTTCTGATCACATAAATTAATCTCTAGCAATGTATTATTTACTTGGTCGTAGAGAAGGCAACTTCTCTAAGCTTAGCACCCTTTTCTGAGACGTACGAGCTTAGGAGTTATGTATTGGTAGAATTCAGTTGTGTGATTAAGGAATGACAATGTGACATTCAAAATGGAACCTATTATGATCAAAGCATGGTTTTGTATGAAAAAGCATGGCTTTGTCTAAGTTGAGCGTAATCTCACTTCCAAGCCTCACATTTTAGAAATGATACGAAAACTATGTTACATATTTCAAGCTTAGTATGATGAGGGTGGCGTACGATCCCTTAGGATGACTGGCGGCGTATGATCTAGGTCACCATGGTGTCTAGACGGGACCCTTGTTGTATGGTATAGTGGCATGAGAGTCCTTGCATGAGTAGCCACTGGATATCAAGAAGTGCGAAAATATGAGGAATAGTGGTGAGTGAGTCCGTGCGTTAAAAACCACCGAAATCCGATTGCTATGTGTGGTTACCGAGGTTCCCTATCATGTTGGAAATCCAATTCCAATACAAGCTTTACAGTTTGGATTGTAGTCTCAAAATAGCTGTAATGACTTGCAAACATTTCAGATACCCCTTTTGGTATCATATATTCCGTCTGGTATATTCCATTGACCTAGTCCGAATATATTACCATAGACTTAGTCCAGCTATTGATACTAGTTTTATATACATTTATTTGAAAAAGGTTTTCAAAACGATTGCCATTAAGATTATATCAAATTATTTTGGTAATAAAAGTGTTTTTGGTTATAATAAGGTACAAACCCGTCTGTATTTATGTGTGAGCGTAGTCATATGAGATAACCTTCTTTTTAAAGTTTTTGATAACATCATCATGAGCTATACATTTAAAATTTTGAGTATCTCAAGCTGGTTTATCAAGCCTGATTCAGGTATTTTTAATACTCGGATCAGATCCAAGTAGTTCAAGGATTAACTGAAGACGCTTGGAGTTTCCAAAGGAGAGCTGGAGATCTTCATCTACGTATGGGCGTATTCTATTATCAGCTGCATCTATTGCATTTGTTTTGTTATTTGTCAGCATTTGTAAGGGCAGGTGTTATAATTGTCCAGGCTGAATCTAGGTTAGACTCTAATTTATGTTTTAATATTTTCCACTGTAAAGATTATTGTTGAAATAATATATGTTATTCCATTCGTATGAGACTCTATTATTCTATTTCATTCTATCTTTAATTTTCTTTTTACCCTTAATGATCTGCTTGTTCATGCAATTTTAATTGGACATGCATGGTTTATTGTATTCAAAGGGTACAGAAAAACGGGTCATTACATTTGGTATCAGAGCTTAAGTTGAGTGAACACCTAGGCATTGTTGGGTAAGTCTCATTAGAGACATGGTTAGCAATACCCTAGGATGAGTAACTGATTAGAGATTGGGTTAGTAACACGTAGAACGAGTTTGAGTTTATTATATATATATGTATATATATATATGTATGTGTGTGTATATATAAGCGCGTATTTGTTAGTGACTAATAAAATGTTTTGTGTTCATTTATTGGTTAAGTAGTTTATAAATTCTGGTCAATATGGGAAGTACAACTGTATTGATATGTATTTCTAAACTTTTAACAAGGCATATCGACACATTATTTTTAAAAAGAATTATATACATACATAAATACATATACATACATACATATACATACACACACACACACACATACATATATATATATATATATATATAGGTGAGCGTAACTTGGGGATATTTTTTATAGGATACGTTCCTTTAAGATTCCTTGAATAAGTCTTGATTCATTTAGTGATGATTGGAATAATCTTCTAGGTATTATGGAAGCAAGCTCAAATCCGCAAAAGTTGAATTAAGTTATAAAAGATTTTTAATTCAAGGAAGTAAATGGTATTAAACTTCTAATTATATCTTAATGTTTCACTTAGGGGTAGAATGGCTTATTATGGGGAGTGATGAGTTTTGGATGACTCCAAAGAAGGCACGAAGAGCACGTGCAGAAAGAGAAGTAGAAGAAAAACAAAAGCTAGGAGTGTATGCCGCCATATACTGCTTTAAGTGTTTTTGACGCAGCGGATTAATCAAAATAAACTTCAATCGGTGAAAGTAACAATCGGTGGATTGATGAATACCAAATTCCCAAATTCGTTGATCCGAAGATACCGAATTCTAGCTATCTCAAACACGTTGATAGCGCACTATACCGTGTTCAAAGATCTACGATTCTTCGTACGTTGATCTAGCGCACTAGATACCGTGAATCGGCTTCTACGATCGTTGAATCGAGCGCACTCGATTAACCGAAAGAGGAGGTAGGAGATTACACTCAACTACCAATTTAAGAAGAAAGCACACAGCAATCAACAAGAAATTTTATTCAAAAATCAACCACTTCAAATGTACAACTCACGCATATTTATAGTGTTTCACAACCCTGGTCCTTGAGTCGTTTGCGACTTACGACTCATTGAGTCGGCACCGACTCATCTCCAAGCACGACTCAACTCCTAAAGGCGCGACCTGGTCAGCAGCGACTCACCAAACATACGGCTTACACGACTCAACTTCAACGCTTTACGACTTAAGAAAAAAACGACTCAAGACTCAAACGACTCAAAGGAAACAAGCAAATTACAAGACTTAGGTCGTAGACGACCTAACGATACAACACAGTACACGACATAAGAAATACGCGACATACGACTCATCATACTATACGACTCATAGAAGATGGCGACTCAACACTTCAACGAATCATCATAAGTCGTAACTCGTGGCAGTTTTAAGGCTTTCAACTAATGGACTTCCCTTTGCTTCTTGATGAGTCGTGAACGACTTATAGCTGTTCAACCCTGAACGACTTAACTTCCTTCCGAGTCGCGTACGACTTATCACTTGCCTTTCTATCTCTGGCCTGAGCTGCATTATTCTTTAACTCGTTTTCCTTCATCTCATTAAGTCGCAAGCGACTTACGGTCTTTTCCTTAGGTCGTGAGCAATATTTCTAAAGTCGGCAACGACTTAAAATTTCGTTTTTAAGTTGGCAACGACTTAAAATTTCCGAACGACCTAACTCCGAAGTTTCCTCCACACGACCTAAAGACTTTGAACACTTCAACCTTACTAGTTTCGTAGATCGTTCTGCATCATCCTCCCTGGGTTGGGAAAAATTGGCCCTCGAATTTGTAGGCTCTTCCACAACAATCTCACCTCCATGATATGGAATTAAATGTTTGACGTTAAAAACATCAGAAGTATAAACATCATCTGGTAACTTCAATCGATATGCATTCTCATTGATTTTCTTCAAAATTTCAACTGGACTAATTTTTCGCGCTTTTAATTTATTGTACGTTCCCACCGGAAAACGATCTTTTGTCAATATTGCATAAACCAAACTGCCTTCGTTAAATTCAACATTTCGTCGCTTTAAATCTGCAGCTCGCTTATACTTCTCATTTGCTTTCACCAATCGTTCCTGAACGATTTTATGACATTCAGTCAACTCATCAACAAAATCAGCAGCTCGTTTAACTGTCCCCTTCAGTGGTGGTACTACTGCTAAATCCAACGGTCCCCTGGGTAGATTGGAGTATACAATCTGGAATGGACTGAACCCCGTACTTCGATTTACCGCATGATTATGAGCAAACTCTGCCTGGCATAACTTCATGTCCCAACTTTTCAAATTATCCTGTACAAGACATCGCAACAAATTTCCCAACGACCTGTTTACAACTTCTGTCTGTCCATCAGTTTGTGGATGATAGGCACTACTAAATTTCAGCTTTGTTCCCACCATCTTCCACAAACTTAGCCAAAAGTGACTCAAAAATCTGGTATCCCTGTCCGAAACAATAGACTCTGGCAACCCATGTAAACGATAGATTTCTTTAAAGAACAACTGAGCAACACGAACAGCATCTGCCGTCTTCTTACAAGCAATAAAATTTGCCATTTTCGAAAATCTATCCACCACAACAAATATAGAATCATTTCCCTTTTGAGTTCTAGGCAAACCCAAAACAAAATCCATGCTGATATCAACCCATGGTTTAGATGGTACAGGTAACGACATATACAATCCTGCATTTGTCGCTGTTCCCTTCGAAACCTGACATATATGGCATCTCTCCACAAACCTTTCAACCTCTCTCCTCATTGACGGCCAAAAGTAAGATTGAGAAATCAAATGCAATGTACGATCATGGCCCACATGTCCTTCCTCGTGCAACTCTTTGATAATCTTCAATCTCAAACTGCTCTCTGGAATACATAACTGATTTCCTTTAAACAGAAAACCATCAAAAACACAAATGCATCAGTACTTCCATCCTTAACTTTCTCAACGAACTTTGCAAAGTAAGGATCTTCTTCAATCAACTCTGGTAATAATTCAAATCCTGTCACTTCAACCTTCAATGTTGTCAACAAATGACTTCTCCTATTCAAAGCATCAGCCACACGATTCGTTACCCCAGATTTATGTTTCACGACAAAAGTAAACTGCTGCAAATAAGCAATCCATGATGCATGTCTCGCTGAAATTTTATCCTTCCCCTGCAAATGTTTCAACGCCTCATGATCAGTGTAAAGAACAAACTCTTTCTGAAATAGATAATGCCTCCAATGTTTAACAGCTTGCACAACAGCATAAAACTCAACATCGTATGTACTATATCTCATCTTTGCCCCTGATAACTTCTCACTGAAATAAGCAACTGGCCTCCCACTCTGACTCAACACTCCTCCAATCCCAACCTTTGATGCATCAGTGTGTAGCTCAAACAACAACTGAAAATCTGGTAATACAAGAATTGGCGCTGTCGTCAAAAGTTCTTTGATTCGTTCAAAAGCAACCCCCGCTTCCTTCGACCAAGAAAACTGCTTCCCTTCCATACAATCAGTAACCGGTGCCATCACGCTACTGAAGTGTGGAATAAACCTTCGGTAGAATGATGCCAATCCATGAAAACTTCTAACTTCAGTGATAGTTCTCGGCTGTGGCCAATTTCTAATAGCTTCAACTTTACTCTGGTCCACCTGGATTCCCTTCTCAGATACAACATATCCCAAAAATAAAACACTTCTCGTCATGAACACACATTTCTTCGTAGCTGCATAAAATTGTTCCTCACGAAGAATAACTAACACCTTTCTCAAATGCTCCACATGCTCCTCTGTGCTCGCACTATAAATCAGAATATCATCAAAGTAAACTACAACAAACTTCCCAATGTACGGTCTGAAAATTTGATTCATCACCCTCATAAATGTACTCGGTGCATTCGATAGACCAAACGGCATAACCAGCCATTCATATAAACCTTCTCTCGTCTTGAATGCGGTCTTCCATTCGTCTCCCGGTCTAATTCGAATCTGATGATAACCACTCTTCAAATCAATCTTCGAAAAGATAGTAGCCCCACTCAACTGATCTAGTAAGTCATCCAACCTCGGCATAGGAAATCTGTAGCGAACAGTAATCTTGTTCAAAGCTCTACTATCGGTACACATTCTCCATGTTCCATCCTTCTTCGGCACCAACAAGGCTGGTACGGCACAAGGACTCAAGCTTTCTTGAACACGTCCCTGCTCTAACAACTCTTCCACTTGCCTTCGTAACTCCTCATGTTCCTTCGGACTCATTCGGTAATGTGGTCGATGTGGTAAAACTGCTACCGGAACAAGATCAATTTGATGTTGAATGTCCCTCAGTGGCGGTAACTCCTTAGGCAACTCTTCTGGAAATACATCTTCAAATTCTTTCAAAACTGGCTTTGCTTCTTCTGGAATCTCAACCTCTTCATGACTCTCTCGTCCAATCAACAAATAGACTTCAGGCTCATCTTCAACTTCCTTAACAAACTCCTTCAAAGGTAGCAAAGTTTTCAGCTCTTCAATATCCTCTAGCTTGCTTTCCTTCTGTTGCTGCTTCTTGGGAATTAAAGTGATTTTAGTACCTTCGAACATGAAACTATAGCTATTAGCACGACCATCATGTTGTACTGCTCTATCAAACTGCCATGGTCTGCCCAACAACAGATGACACACATCCATGTCTACAACGTCACACCAAATTTCATCTTTGTACTTCTTCCCAATAGAAAAATTAACACAAGCCCTTCGACACACCTTCACTTCACCTCCCTTCCTTAACCATGCTAGCTTGTACGGTTTAGGATGCTTCTCAGTTTTCAAGTTCAACTTCCTTACTGCTTCTGTAGAGATAATATTATCACAACTCCCGGCATCAATAACGAACTTACAAACCTTTCCCAGAATAGTGCATGTCGACTGGAAAATATTGCTTCTCAACCAACTAGATTCCTCTTCTTGCTTTGGTGTAAGACATGACCTCCTCATCATCAAATTACAACCTTCATCCCCGGACAATAAGTCTTCCTCCTCAACATTAGGTGCATTTGAACATTCTGCCTCCTCACCATCATCCTCAATCTCAGCAACCATTGCTCTCTTCTTCGGCTTCGGACATTCATTGCTTTTATGACCCAACTCCTGACAATTATAACATTTGAAACCACTGCTAACCTTCGCCTTCTCAACCTCCTTCACCATTGGTTTTGTAACAGGTTTAGGAACATTAGAACTTCCACTAACACCCTTCACTTGATTATTGGAATTAGTAAACACACCACCTCCACGCCTTCCCTGCTTCTCCCAAGCCAACGCTTTCTGATGTGCCTCTGCTACTGATCTAGGATCAAACATATTAACCATATCCTGGATCTGCATTCTCAATCCCCCAATGAATCTAGCAGTTAGCTGTTCTTCCGTTTCCATAATATCATTTCTGGCAATGAGTTGGTAAAATTCATCTGCATAATCATTAACTGACTTCGTCCCTTGCCTCAGATTCTGCAACCTCTGGTACATAAGTGATTGATAGTTGTAAGGTAAAAATGTAGCTCTCATCAACTTCTTCATCTTATCCCAAGACTCAATCTTTGACTTTCCCATTCTCTCCCTTGTAAGTTTAGTTTGCTGCCACCACGCCAAAGCTCTCCCCCTCAACCTAGTAGCAACTAACTTCACCCTTCGATTCTCCGGAACCTCCTTGAAATCAAAGATTTCCTCCACATTTGACAACCAATCTAAGAACTCTTCAGCAACCATTCCACATTTAAATTTAGGAATTTCCATCTTCATACCCGATTCCCATCGACGATCTTCATCCACATCTCGATATGAATTTCGAACTTGGTCTCGATCTCGATAATGAATGCTAGCTCTATCACCCTCTTCATCAAAATCAAAAGTACGCCTACATCGATCTCGACCATTATCATCCCTTCGTTCATGCATGCTTCTTCGACTTTGTCTCTCTTCATCTCCATAGTCATGATGATCTCTCCGTGATGAAATTGATGTTTCTCTTCTATCTCTAAAAGAATGCGGTGATACCCTCCTCGCTTCCGTAACCGATGGCGAAACTCGGTTTCCTCCATGGTTCGAGTTTGGTGATCTCCTCCTTTGAGTTTGATTCAAATCATTCATCAACTTCTCTAATTTTCCAATGCCTTCATCAAATTTCTCATTAATACGTTGTTCCATAAGCTCGGCTTCTTCTCTTCTATACAACGCTTCAACATTTTGATGACGGTTAGCTCTTCTAGGCGGCATGATTAAAAACTTCTCAAAAACTTCAAGTACTTCTCAAATACTTCAAAACTAGCAACACAAGTCAAACAATGCACGACTTAATTCAACTTGGTTCAACTATCACTTGACTCGGCTCGGCAACAAGCAACGACTCAAGGATAGGTCGGCTTAACACTCCACTTGGTTCGGCCACCTACTCCAACCTTTCAATTCGAATAACAAGGCACGGCTCCAACTACTAACTCGGCCTCAATACTTCAAACACTTTTTCAACTCTAGATCCAAAATGAAATGGATCAAAATCTTCAAACTCGTTGCAACTTCAAGATGAACACGATGAACTTCAAGTTCAAACTTCACTTCAAAATTTGGCTCCAAGAATCAACTTAGCTATGATTGGCTAAGTATGGCTCCGATACCAAAAACTGACGCAGCGGATTAATCAAAATAAACTTCAATCGGTGAAAGTAACAATCGGTGGATTGATGAATACCAAATGCCCAAATTCGTTGATCCGAAGATACCGAATTCTAGCTATCTCAAACACGTTGATAGCGCACTATACCGTGTTCAAAGATCTACAATTCTTCGTACGTTGATCTAGCGCACTAGATACCGTGAATCGGCTTCTACGATCGTTGAATCGAGCGCACTCGATTAACCGAAAGAGGAGATAGGAGATTACACTCAACTACCAATTTAAGAAGAAAGCACACAGCAATCAACAAGAAATTTTATTCAAAAATCAACCACTTCAAATGTACAACTCACGCGTATTTATAGTGTTTCACAACCCTGGTCCTTGAGTCGTTTGCGACTTACGACTCGTTGAGTCGGCACCGACTCATCTCCAAGCACGACTCAACTCCTAAAGGCGCGACCTGGTCAGCAGCGACTCACCAAACATACGGCTTACACGACTCAACTTCAACGCTTTACGACTTAAGAAAAAAAACGACTCAAGACTCAAACGACTCAAAGAAAACAAGCAAATTACAAGACTTAGGTCGTAGACGACCTAACGATACAACACAGTACACGACATAAGAAACACGCGACATACGACTCATCATACTATACGACTCATAGAAGATGGCGACTCAACACTTCAACGAATCATCATAAGTCGTAACTTGTGGCAGTTTTAAGGCTTTCAACTAATGGACTTCCCTTTGCTTCTTGATGAGTCGTGAACGACTTATAGCTGTTCAACCCTGAACGACTTAACTTCCTCCTGAGTCGCGTACAACTTATCACTTGCCTTTCTATCTCTGGCCTGAGCTGCATTATTCTTTAACTCGTTTTCCTTCATCTCATTAAGTCGCAAGCGACTTACGGTCTTTTCCTTAGGTCGTGAGCAATATTTCTTAAGTCGGCAACGACTTAAAATTTCGTTTTTAAGTCGGCAACGACTTAAAATTTCCGAACGACCTAACTCCGAAGTTTCCTCCACACGACCTAAAGATTTTGAACACTTCAACCTTACTAGTTTCGTAGATCGTTCTGCATCAGTTTTCAAGAAGGGAATTATGTAGTTTGTTGTTGTAACGACGCGGGATTTTCGATCCCGAAAATCCCAGATAGTTAGAGAAAAGAAAGAAAGAGATAGAAGAAGAAGAACAGAAACATCAAAGCACAAATCTCACAATCGCAGCGGATAAAATATAATATCAAATAATATTCTTTACACAAAGAAAACTGTATCAATCAATTACATTTTAATACATTAGAGTTACAACATTTTCACAGTCATTGGACACTAAAAGCAACATATCTCAGATAAACAACAATATAATACCGCGGATACACTCCAGACGTTACTGCCATCCAGCTCGTCTCCTAAGCTTCAGAACGTTCTTACCTGAAAATCTATAATACTCGGTCTGACCCGAGCATTACATCAAAGTAACACCCGGGTTAGGCTGGAAACCAGCGTGAGTAAACCCATCTAACATGAAATACAAAGCATACAACTTATATAAACCCGCGTAACTTGCATCAATATACAACTTCACAAGTTGTTAGAGACATTACTTGTTTCTCACATCAATTTCTAAGTACCAATTTTTTATATTAAATAGTCCAATTCACTTAAATCATTCCATTTCATCTTATTGATTTCACATATCAATCTATAAAAAATCGAAGTGGTTTCGGGTATTTACTAATGCCCGACTCCGGTCTCTTCGAATCCAAAGTCATCTAAACCCAAGTTATTCAATTAAATATAATTAAATTTTAATTACGGATAACACTTTACACAGCAATTCGTAATTGATAGATAATCACATTATCGCCATCCATCCAACATTTCATATCACAAAGCAATTCATATCAGAAATATCATCCAATCCAAAGCACTTATCATCATTCAATCATTCATAAACAAGATTGATCATTTCCATTAATTACGTTGATTAATGATCCTCAAATTACTTCCATTAATTAATTATTCTTAAATTTCGTTTAATAATTAACCTTTAACTTAATTACATTCATTAATCAACCTAGATTAATCACAATCATAAATTAACTTTCCTTAATTACTCCATCAATTAAACCAACTCCATGATTAATTATATTAATTAGTCCTTTAATTACACTGAGTAATTATCGCTTAATTTCTTCCACCAAGTAATTATCCTTTAATTACCTCCCATCAAGTAATTTCCTTTTAATTTATTACATCCAGTAATTATCCACTAATTACTCCACTAAGTAATTACATCTCATTAATTACCTTAAGTAATTATACTTAACCCAACATCAAAAGATTACCTTTAATTAATTAGACTTAATTAATTAACTAGATTTAACCCCATTAACTTAATTAATTACACAAATTAATTAACCTTATAATCACCAGCATTGATTAATTATCCTTGACTAATCATTCTTCAATTACACTTAGGTTAATCAATCCAAATTTTAAGCATGCAACTACCCTTAATCAATTACAAGTTATTTATCTTAATTTAATTACCTAAATTAAACATCTTAATTAATTTAAGTAATTTTACTTTAATTTCCTTTGTTAATAAAACAATATTAAACTAAGATAACTCATACAATACATTAAACTCTATTTATCTTTTGAATTAAAAGCTTGAAAATTTATTTATACAAAATTATCATCTTTTAATTATTTAAAGATAAATCCTTTCACTTAATTTCATTTTAATTTCCACAATTACATTTATTTGGAAACATTGTATTTGAAAACATTTAGAGGTTTATTCTGTAATTTAACTAAAGCAAAATTTATAACCCAAACTATTTTTAAACAAATGTGTAAACTTAGAAAAACTTTTAAAACAAAAATTCCTTAAACATCAAACTTTAAATTAATCATTTCATACATAAAAAAAAACTAGGTAAACTTTGTTTAAAATTTTAACTTGCTTTAAATTTTTGAAATTCATTTTTAGATTAAAAATAGAACAGAATTGTCAAATCCTGGTACCAGCTTTATATGGGACAATCATATGCGACCACCTCTTCAAATTTCACGAGCACCACTCGCGTGACCAATGCCTCGAGTCGCTCCCGCAACCATCACGAGAAATGCTTCGAGAAATCCAGGCCAACTCCTTCTTCCCAAAACATCTTCCAGATGCATGAATTCTACCGTGTGCACATGCACAACGTTTCTGGTCGACGGCGATCATCCCTCCGGCCTTCACCCAGCTACCCATGACCACAATAAACAAACCCACCCTTCATAACCACGGATTCGATGCCATGACCAAATCGAGCAACTCGATCAAAACGACCACCTATAATCGATTGCACAATCAATGTTGGCCGTCATCTCTGACCATATTAAGCCTCGCCGTTGAACCCTGTAACGACCCGGAATTTTGGGCAATATCAATTTAATAATTTGTGTAAATAATTTAACTAGTTTGATAATTTTTCTTTATAGTTTTAATTTAAACTGATAAATTTATTCTTTTTAAGGTTAACAAATATTTAATCTGACAATTGTGATCAATATCTTTTTAACAATTTAAAATGGATAAGATTTATTTTTCAAAATTAATCAGATTTTATTCTGTTTATAATATATACATTTGATATATATTATGAATAGGAGATCTTTTGTTTTAAATAAAGTTAATTTTCAAATTGTAATATATATGTTTGTATATGTTATAATTTGATATTGTTTTGGAAATTTAATTTTAATCTATTGATAATTTGAATATGTATGAAATAATAACTTAAAGCTTTGTTTAGAAATTATATTCTTCAAAAGCTAAATTAAAGACTAATTTAATTGTTTTCAAAATATAAGATAATTGTTTTTTTTTAAAATGATAGCTTAAAAAAAAGATTTATTCATTTGTTTCAAAGTATAAGATTTGTTATTTATTTTAAATATGATAATTTAAAAAAAAATTAAACATTTTGTTTTGCTTTTTTTTTTAAAATGCTAATAAGATACATGTTTAAAGATTTCACACTTGTATTTATTAAAATCCAAAAGCTTATAACTATAAAAACATTTCACTAATGCATATAAACATTTCATAAATACATATAAATACTTTATGAATACATTTATAATTTAAATAATTTAATACATTAGAGTCTAACACTTGTAAATTGAGAAGTGCATGCAAATGACATTTGTTTGAATTAAAGAACATGTGGCAACATATAAGTCTAATTTTTCTTTTAATAAATATTTTTTAAGAAGAAAACAGGTTTCTCTTCTAACACTTTAATTTTCTTTACTTTCCTTAACTCAAATAAATAGCAACCAACAAACTACTTTTTCAAATCTGAAAGATTAAAACCAAAAGAAAAAACCAATCTGAAAGTAAAACCTGCAAATTAATGTTCTTTTCATCATCAAATCTGTAATCAAGTTTTACTAGCAACCTGCAAATTAAATCTTCAACCTGCATTTTCAAAATGAAGAATCAAGTTGAAAGTTAAATCTGCATGAAAAAGAATTATCAATCTGAAATGCAAATGGAAATCAACCTGCAAACCAAATGAAGATTCAACTCAGAACTCAACATCAGTATCAACAGTTTCAACATTCTAAATCAAAGAATTTCAAACATGCAAGTTTTTCTTCAGCAAAGTAAATCAAAGCTTGTTCTGTTCTCTGCTCTTCAAAACATATGAGTAAATAATTTTAAAAACAGTTTGATATGTTTTCATTGCCATGCATGTGATTGATATTTACTTGTACCAAAGTTCCTTTGCTTGAATTTAAGTATGATGGTATGATTATGTTATGAGCTTGTCTGCTTATATACATTCAAATTGTTCCCTGTTAGTTTACAGTAAATGATTTTGCTTAAAATTTTTAATATCTATAAATCTAATTCCATATTAGGCTTAAGTATGTGAATGAAAATTGTTTGTAGTTATATGATGGAGGTTATAAAATAGATTTGGAATTTTTAAATACCTCAAATCATGTTTAAAGTAAAATTTACAGTGAAACTTAAATTTTGGTTAGAAATTATTATCTTAAATTTAAAATTTAACTATATGAATGTAATCTTGATGTAAAATCATGAATTTAGAGACGAAGTTTGTAATTTATAGTTTAGTAATTCATTCGAAATTTGGGTTTGAATGTATTGGGAATTTTTATGAATTGCAGAGGATTTACGCAATAATTTGAATTGTAATTCTGGTCGAAGCTTGCGTGTGAGTTGGTGATTTGGGGAAAAATATTCGAGTTCGTTCATTTTTGGTGATGACGAAGTTCATGGATGTGGGATTCTATGGTGAGGACGGCGAGGTGTAGCGGCGTCAAGAATTGCGGCGGTGATTGGATGTTGGGTTCATGTTGCTTCTGCATTTTCGAGCAAATTGGGTCATTTTCGATTCGCGTGTTGATTATTCGAATCTGAGTTTGGTTTCTTGCTCGAGGGGGTTCGTGTGATGGATGTTGATGGTCGCGATGATCATCGCTGGCCAGAGTTGATGTGCTAGGTGCACATGCACGTTAGTGTGCACGGCTTGGATCTGGGGGTTCAAATTTGGGGAAGACGAGTTGAAGAACTCGAAGAAGATATCGCGTTAGATCCAGGGTCGACTCGAAGATGAGAGGGTTAGGGTTTTAACTTGGGAAAGTCTCGTGTTACTGCCGCATTTGTCTCGGGTTTGTTGGCTTGGTTCTGTAATATTATAAGATGCAGATTTAAACTTATAGATGCAGTAAATAAAATCAGGATTCAAACTATAAAACAAGTTTATCAAAGAAATTAATTTACGAATTAAACTTGTTTCCTTGATGTATATGTTAAGCAAATTGTTAAAAGTGTAAATTGAATTTATATTTCAAGTTTAAAATGTTTGAAGATGAATGTTTTGAAGGTGATTATCTTAGTTAAATTTTGAAATCCAATTTCAAAGAAGTGTTTTATATTTAAATATTGAACTAAAGTTTTAAGCAAAATTTTAAAAGTAATGTTTAAAACTTATGTTTCAAAATTTTATTCAAGTTGAAGAAGTTTGAGTTAGAAGATATAAGTGTTTTAGATTTTAAATTGATTTCTAAATGCTTTGTTTTCAAATAAGGTTATTATTATGATTTTGGAAAACCAAATTGAATAATTTGTTTAAGTTGTTAAAATTTGGTTAATTTCAAATAATTTGTTTATGGAAATAAATAAGGTTAAATTACTTGGATAATTAACTTAATAATACTTATTTAATATGATTTGTCAATAAGTTAAGTTTGATTAAGATTTATGCTTTTCTTAATTAATTAAATATTTTCTTTAATATTAGAGTTAATTAATTAATTGTTTAATTAATTTTAAATAATTAGTTAATTGTTTATTTAATTTTAAATAATTACTTAATTATGGATTAATTAAGTATAATTACTTAATGAAGTAATTAATGGTTAATAACTGAATGTAATTAAGAATGTAAATTACTTATGGAAGTAATTTGAGGGAATTACTCATGGGAGTAATTAAAAATTGAAGTGATTAATGGATAATCACTTGATGATATTAATTAAGAAATTGATTAATATTATTGTTGAAGTTAATTAATTATGGAATAATTAATTAATGAATTAAGAATTAATTAATGATGGAATTAATTATTTGTTAAGTAATTAATTAAGAGATTAATTAAGATTTATTAATGAAAGTAATTAGAAGATAATTACTTGTTAAGTAATTAAGAGTTAATTACTTAATTATTTTAGTTAATTAATTAATGTGATTAATTAATTAATGAATGTGATTAATTTAGGATTAATTACTAAGTGTAATTAATTAAAATTGTAATTAATTAATAAAGTAATTAATTAAGGATTAATTGTTAATTTAAATTGATTAATGAAGTAATTAAAGATTAATTAATTGAATTAATTAATCAAGGATTAATATAATTAAATTTGAAATTTATTAATTAAGAAGTCAATTAATTAAGATAAGTAATCACAAATTGTTAATTACTAATTATGATTAATGAGTTGATTAATTATAAGTTAATTATTTAACTAATTAAAGTAATTATTAAATTAATAAGGATCATTAATTAATGTGATTAATGATATTAATCAAGGTTGATTAATATAAATAATAATTTAAGGGTCATTAATTATTGTAATTAATTGAGGTATAATGCAATTAATTATAGTTAAGTAATAGAAGTAAATGAATGATCATTAATTATTGTAATTAATGATAGTAATTAAAGGTTAATTATTGAATATGGTTAAGGACAATTACTTGAATGTAATTAAATATAATTAATCAAGGAAGATTAATTAAAGAAGATCATTAGAGATGATTAATTTATTCATTTGGAATAATAATTAATGAAGAAGGATTATGGTAATTCATTGAATAAGAGATAATCAATTATGTTTTGGATGTTTGATTTATATGGGTTGATTGATTAATATTGGTTAATTGATTGATATTACATGATCAATATTTGGAGATGGATATTGTATGATTGGTTGATATTGGATGTTTGATATTGGTTTGATACTGGATGATTTGGATATATCTGTTATGTGATATGTTGCTTTGTGAAGATGAATATTGATATGAATTATCTCTTGTGATAATATGATTCATCTATCTGTTTACATCATCCTGAATATAAGTTAAACTGTTTAACACCCTTAAGTACAACTTGGACATTAAAATGGCGTTTGGTTTCGGTGAGACCGGGATCGAGTTTCCATATTTGGAATCCGAAAACCACATCGATTCCAATTAAACGTTAGGTCGTGTATCCAAGTGGAGCAAGTGAAGACTCGAGGTGTAAGGGCTATACGTCAGTATAACTCTGTGGGTGATTCCATAATGAGTTGACGGAATAGTGCTTATAGATTCGAGATGGCGAATCAGAGTGCAAGGGCTATGGTCGTTGACTCTGAGGGTGATTCCAATAATGAGTGCAACGAGATAGTTCCTTCGGTTTCGTTCGAACCCGGAACGAACTTGTATGGATTGAATGCTTCCAGAACATCGTCAGGTGGACGATGAGCATTCTAAGATAGATGTGCTTTATAAAGGTAATCGCAGCCTCAAGCCCCATCAACCAGGAATGGCTAAAACAGGGGAGGTGCAGCAAGGCTTCGTGGGTAGCTCCCACTTGAGAGCAAGATTTACCCCTGTCTAGAGGTCCCTTCTATTTCGGCTTAGTGTATGGTTGGTCGCGCCAACTACGGGGTGGTCTTGTTCGGGACTGTCCAGTAAGGGATGGTTCCGACCTTGTGCTGCAGGGGAGTTAGGATGGCTCCTCGGTACGTTGATCTAGGCCACGTACTGTGACCGGCGCTACCCCAGTAGCCCTTCCATTGATGGAAACCCATTCTTCCTACGAGACACTACGGTTTTGATTGTATTACCCACTTTTGTGGCTAGTAGCTCGAATTTAATCATGTAACAATTTCGGCTATTTCTTATTTACTTGAAAACCATAGACACTATTATAATATCACTGGATTTCCTATCAAATGTTTTGGTTAGCGTAAGGTAAAAACTTTTCCATGTTTATGTGTGGGAGGTCTTACGTGATACCTTTTCTTTTCAAAGGTTTTCTAAATTTAAGCAATTTTAACTCGTTTACTCACACAAGACCCCTGTCTGACCCGAGTGTTTATTTTCTGTTTTATTAAACTCTTGGGTACTCATATTATGTATGAGTAGTCAAGTGATTCAGGTTAGATTGACGAATTCTGGAGGAGATATGGAGCAGGAGGCTTCGACGTGTAGATAAATATTGATTCCGCTGTGTTTGTTTGGTATCTGATTCTTGTGTACTTGAATTGTATAGTTAGACAGATGTTTATAATATTATCTGTTGATTAAGTTGTGTACTCTGATGTAATAAGATACTATGTAATATTTTATGTGATATATTATATTTTATTCGTTCCGCTGTAAGTTCTCTGATGTTGTTCTGTTTCTTCTTTCTCTTTCTTTTCTTCTTCTATCCCTTTCTTTCTTCAAGATGATGTGATTTCCTGGAGATAGGAAGTCGGGTCGTCTCAGTTGGTATCAGAGCATTAGGTTTAGTGAATACTTTGGCTCTGTAGTGGTGTCTTTCTTGAGAGAGCGTACTTGTAATTTTATATATAACTATATATATATCTGTATCTACCTGATTTGTTGGGTTATCTGTTCGGGTTTTCCAGCATAAGATTTAAAGGTAGATGGAGTAGTGGTGTGTGTGTAACACGACTACCACTAATGGAAGAGGTCCATTTGTTTGTGGTTGGAAGTATATTGTCAAGACTGTAGACTTAATGCCGTCTCGAGTAAGTTTTGTAGTTTGGAGTAAGGTCTCTCTGATATCCGAATGGAATCTTTTGAAGATTCGGAGTTCATCTTTGAAGTGTAAGTTTGGATTTTGCTCGGGTGAGCGAATTTTTCTTGAGTTTGGATTTGATGGAAGTGCAGAAGTAAGTAATGATATCTTGGTAACTGCAAGATGAGATGCAGTATCCTTGGATATTTTCTGAAGATGTTTTCTCTTGAAGTAGTTTTAGTAGTTGTGGAGCAGTCTTTACCCGCCACAGAGAAGATTCGTCTGTTTAGAAGTTGTTTGGATCTTTTGCGAGGAGATTGGATGTTTTGGAATATGAGACTAAGGTCTATAAGTTATTTGTTTGGCATGGTCTCATTGTCATTCCTTAAGGAGAGCGAGATGTTGATGCTTGGTTTGGAGCCCGAGTTTCTTTTGTGATGTCTGCCATCTCGAAGGTCCTTTGTGTGGTTTGTTGATGAGGAGCCTTTGGATCTTAAGTTTTTGGTTGGCTGTGGTAGCAGTGCTGTTTGAAGTGTTTGGTGTGCTGACGAGAAGGTCTTTTAGCTTTGCAGTATCATCGAGGTAGAGTTTGGAAGCAGCAGTACGTCCGTTTCTCCGATGGTTCAGGAATTTTTGTGGTGCTTCTTTTAGCAGCCTGGGCAGTTGGTGAATGTTTCTTGAAGGTTTAACCTTGTTTGGAAAAGTTTAAGGCTGTTCTAATTGGTAGAGAGAGGACAGTTTCTTTTGGAGTCTGAACTAGGTAGGATTGCAAAAGTGACTTGCGATTAATTTGGGAATTTATCTTTTGTTTGAGACTGAGGATTCTCATGTGGAAGTAGGAGCTACTGATGTGATCTGAAGTTTGTCTGCATCTGGAGTTGAGTTCCGTATTGGTTTGGTTCCAGAAGTGATTTTGGTAGTTAGCCTGGTTGTAGAATGACTCTTGAGGAAGAGTTGGTGTAGCAGCTCAGAATTATTTTTGAATTTGGATTTGGTCAGATCTTGTTTTGAGTTTGGATTTCTTCTATAAGGATGTGTGACTGAGTCAGATGAGTCACTCAGATTTTTATGGATTTGATGAACAAAGTTTCCCGGATATATTGGATAAGTTTGTGTTCGTGTTCATCAGCAGCACTCTCATCTATTTCAGAATCAGAGTGTGCAGCGGAAGCAAGGTAGCTGTTGTGCAAGGAAGGAAGCAAGTTCAGTTTGCTATTGCTTGAGTAGTAGAATTTGAGTTCTAGATTTCGACGGATTTTGGGAAGACTTTTCTGTTAGATAGGATCTAGGAACTGTTTGCTTGGTCTAGTTGTTTCTGGAAGTATCAGCATAGGTTGAGCTGATCAGGAAGAGATTGTCTGTTGAGTTACACGGATATGAGATAGGAAGTTTTGGAATTTGAAGTTGGAGACCTCGTTATCGTTGAGATTTCCATGGTTAAGAGAGAGCAGTATTGGGTTAGATTGGATGGCTAGCTCTGAGGGATTTGAGATTTCTTATCTGTGTTTTGATAGGATGAGATTGAATTGCCAGTTTGGATAGCTGTAATTCATTGTATTTCACGTGTCTCTGAGGGAGTACGTGTATGATTCATCGTTGGTAGTTGAATCTGTAGTTCAGTTGGATTTGGAAGTTGAGCTAGACTTGGTTATAGTCTGATGTTCTGTTTAGATTGAAGGATCTAGAGATGAGAGGAGCTCTGGATTTTGGTTGTGTAGTTAGTTTGTTGGCTTTTGTAGAGCGAGTATCCCAGTGATTTATACTTGGGAAACTCTAGATAGTATTAGAGATTTATTCTGATTTGTGTCAGAATAATTAGTTAGGTTTGTTTGTTTGATTGGTTGCTATGGTTGTTAGTTACTGATTGTTAGGAATGCTTTGCTGTTTGAAATTTAAAATCTTTGCTGGGTTATTAAATTACCTTTGCTTTCAAATTTCGGGGACGAAATTCATCTAAGAGGGGGAGGATTGTAACGACCCGGAATTTTGGGCAATATCAATTTAATAATCTGTGTAAATAATTTAACTAGTTTGATAATTTTTCTTTATAGTTTTAATTTAAACTGATAAATTTATTCTTTTTAAGGTTAACAAATATTTAATCTGATAATTGTGATCAATACCTTTTTAACAATTTAAAATGGATAAGATTTATTTTTCAAAATTAATCAGATTTTATTCTGTTTATAATATATACATTTGATATATATTATGAATATGAGATCTTTTGTTTTAAATAAAGTTGAATTTTCAAATTGTAATATATATGTTTGTATATGTTATAATTTGATATTGTTTTGGAAATTTAATTTTAATCTATTGATAATTTGAATATGTATGAAATAATAACTTAAAGCTTTGTTTAGAAATTATATTCTTCAAAAGCTAAATTAAAGACTAATTTAATTGTTTTCAAAATATAAGATAATTGTTTTTTTAAATGATAGTTTAGAAAAAAAGATTTATTCATTTGTTTCAAAGTATAAGATTTGTTATTTATTTTAAGTATGATTAATTAAAAAAAAATTAAACATTTTTTTGCTTTTTTTTAAAATGCTAATAAGATACATGTTTAAAGATTTCATACTTGTATTTATTAAAATCCAAAAGCTTATAACCATAAAAACATTTCACTAATGCATATAAACACTTCATAAATACATATAAATACTTTATGAATACATTTATAATTTAAATAATTTAATACATTAGAGTCTAACACTTGTAAATTGAGAAGTGCATGCAAATGACATTTGTTTGAATTAAAGAACATGTGGCAACATATAAGTCTAATTTTTTTTAATAAATATTTTTTAAGAAGAAAACAAGTTTCTTTTCTAACACTTTCATTTTCTTTACTTTCCTTAACTCAAATAAATAGCAATCAACAAACTACTTTTTCAAATCTGAAAGATTAAAACCAAAAGCAAAAACCAATCTGAAAGTAAAACCTGCAAATTAATGTTCTTTTCATCATCAAATCTGTAATCAAGTTTTACTAGAAACCTGCAAATTAAATCTTCAACCTGCATTTTCAAAATGAAGAATCAAGTTGAAAGTTAAATCTGCATGTAAAAGAATTATCAATCTGAAATGCAAAAATCAACCTGCAAACCAAATGAAGATTCAACTCAGAAATTTCAACAGCAGTATCAACAGTTTCAACATTCTAAATCAAAGGACTTCAAACAGGCAAGTTTTTCTTCAACAAAGTAAATCAAAGCTTGTTCTGTTCTCTGCTCTGCAAAACATGTGAGTAAATAATTTTAAAAACAGTTTGATATGTTTTCATTGCCATGCATGTGATTGATATTTACTTGTATCAAAGTTCCTTTGCTTGAATTTAAGTATGATGGTATGATTATGTTATGAGCTTGTCTGCTTATATACATTCAAATTGTTCCCTGTTAGTTTACAGTAAATGATTTTGCTTAAAAATTTTAATATCTATAAATCTAATTCCATATTAGGCTTAAGTATGTGAATGAAAATTGTTTGTAGTTATATGATGGAGGTTATAAAATAGATTTGGAATTTTTAAATACTCAAATCATGTTTAAAGTAAAATTTACAGTGAAACTTAAATTTTGCTTAGAAATTTATTATCTTAAATTTAAAATTTAACTATATGAACGTAATCTTGCTGTAAAATCATGAATTTAGAGACGAAGTTTGTAATTTATAGTTTAGTAATTCATTCGAAATTTGGGTTTGAATGTATTGGGAATTTTTATGAATTGCAGAGGATTTACGCAATAATTTGAATTGTAATTCTGGTCGAAGCTTGCGTGTGAGTTGGTGATTTGGGGAAAAATATTCAAGAATTTTTCCAATGTTTAATTTGTTCGTAATCGAACAAACTAGGGTTTTAGGTAAGTTTGTCTTCGGCTTGACTATAATGTCATTTGCGACATGAATGATGATTCGAGTTCGTTCATTTTTGGTGATGACGAAGTTCATAGATGTGGGATTCTATGGTGAGGACGGCGAGGTGTAACGGCGTCATGAATTGCGGCGGTGATTGGATGTTGGGTTCGTGTTGCTTCTGCATTTTTGAGCAAATTGGGTCATTTTCGATTCACGTGTTGATTATTTGAATCTGAGTTTGGTTTCTTGCTCGAGGGGGTTCGTGTGATGGATGTTGATGGTCGCGATGATCATCGCTGGCCTGAGTTGATGTGTTAGGTGCACATGCACGTTAGTGCGCACGGCTTGGATCTGGGGGTTCAAATTTGGGGAAGACGAGTTGAAGAACTCGAAGAAGATATCGCGTTAGATCCAGGGTCGACTCAAAGATGAGAGGGTTAGGGTTTTAACTCGGGAAAGTCTCGTGTTACTGCCGCGTTTGTCTCGGGTTTGTTGGCTTGGTTCTGTAATATTATAAGATGCAGATTTAAACTTATAGATGCAGTAAATAAAATCAAGATTCAAACTATAAAACAAGTTTATCAAAGAAATTAATTTACGAATTAAACTTGTTTCCTTGATGTATATGTTAAGCAAATTATTAAAAGTGTAAATTGAATTTATATTTCAAGTTTAAAATGTTTGAAGATGAATGTTTTAAAGGTGATTATCTTAGTTAAATTTTGAAATCCAATTTCAAAGAAGTGTTTTAAATTTAAATATTGAACTAAAGTTTTAAGCAAAATTTTTAAAGTAATGTTTAAAACTTATATTTCAAAATTTTATTCAAGTTGAAGAAGTTTGAGTTAGAAGATATAAGTGTTTTAGATTTTAAATTGATTTCTAAATGCTTTGTTTTCAAATAAGGTTATTATTATGATTTTGGAAAACCAAATTGAATAATTTGTTTAAGTTGTTAAAATTTGATTAATTTCAAATAATTTGTTTATGGAAATAAATAAGGTTAAATTACTTGGATAATTAACTTAATAATACTTATTTGATATGATTTGTTAATAAGTTAAGTTTGATTAAGATTTATGCTTTTCTTAATTAATTAAAGATTTTCTTTAATATTAGAGTTAATTAATTAATTGTTTAATTAATTTTAAATAATTAGTTAATTGTTTATTTAATTTTAAATAATTACTTAATTATGGATTAATTAAGTATAATTACTTAATGAAGTAATTAATGGTTAATAACTGAATGTAATTAAGAATGTAAATTACTTATGGAAGTAATTTGAGGGAATTACTCATGGGAGTAATTAAAAATTGAAGTGATTAATGGATAATCACTTGATGATATTAATTAAGAAATTGATTAATATTATTGTTGAAGTTAATTAATTATGGAATAATTAATTAATGAATTAAGAATTAATTAATGATGGAATTAATATTTGTTAAGTAATTAATTAAGATTTATTAATGAAAGTAATTAGAAGATAATTACTTGTTAAGTAATTAAGAGTTAATTACTTAATTATTTTAGTTAATTAATTAATGTGATTAATTAATTAATGAATGTGATTAATTTAGGATTAATTACTAAGTGTAATTAATTAATAAAGTAATTAATTAAGGATTAATTGTTAATTTAAATTGATTAATGAAGTAATTAAAGATTAATTAATTGGATTAATTAATCAAGGATTAATATAATTAAATTTGAAATTTATTAATTAAGAAGTTAATTAATTAAGATAAGTAATCACAAATTGTTAATTACTAATTATGATTAATGAGTTGATTAATTATAAGTTAATTATTTAATTAATTAAAGTAATTATTAAATTAATAAGGATCATTAATTAATGTGATTAATGATATTAATCAAGGTTGATTAATATAAATAATAATTTAAGGGTGATTAATTATTGTAATTAATTGGGGGCATAATGCAATTAATTATAGTTAATTAATAGAAGTAAATGAATGATCATTAATTATTGTAATTAATGATAGTAATTAAAGGTTAATTACTGAATATGGTTAAGGATAATTACTTGAATGTAATTAAATATAATTAACCAAGGGAGATTAATTAAAGAAGATCATTAGAGATGATTAATTTATTCATTTGGAATAATAATTAATGAAGAAGGATTATGGTAATTCAATTGAATAAGAGATAATCAATTCTGCTTTGGATGTTTGATTTATATGGGTTGATTGATTAATATTGGTTAATTGATTGATATTGGATGATCAATATTTGGAGATTGATATTGTATGATTGGTTGATATTGGATGTTTGATATTGGTTTGATACTGGATGATTTGGATATATCTGTTATGTGATATGTTGCTTTGTGAAGATGAATATTGATATGAATTATCTCTTGTGATAATATGATTCATCTATCTGTTTATATCATCCTGAATATAAGTTAAACTGTTTAACACCCTTAAGTACAACTTGGACATTAAAATGGCGTTTGGTTTCGGTGAGACCGGGATCGAGTTTCCATATTTGAAATCCGAAAACCACATCGATTCCAATTAAACGTTAGGTCGTGTATCCAAGTGGAGCAAGTGAAGACTCGAGGTGTAAGGGTTATACGTCAGTATAACTCTGTGGGTGATTCCGTAATGAGTTGACGGAATAGTGCTTACAGATTCGAGATGGAGAATCAGAGTGCAAGGGCTATGGTCGTTAACTCTGAGGGTGATTCCAATAATGAGTGCAACGAGATAGTGCCTTCGGTTTCGTTCGAACCCGGAACGAACTTGTATGGATTGAATGCTTCCAGAACATCGTCAGGTGGACGATGAGCATTCTAAGATAGATGTGTTCTATAAAGGTAATCGCAGCCTCAAGCCTCATCAACCGGGAATGGCTAAAACAGGGAAGGTGCAGCAAGGCTTCGTGGGTAGCTCCCACTTGAGAGCAAGATTTACCCCTGTCTAGAGGTCCCTTCTATTTCGGCTTAGTGTGTGGTTGGTCGCGCCAACTACGGGGTGGTCTTGTTCGGGACTATCCAGTATGGGATGGTTCCAGCCTTGTGTTGCAGGGGAGTTAGGGTGGCTCCTCGGTACGTTGATCTAGGCCACGTACTATGACGGGCGGTACCCCAGTAGCCCTGCCATTGATGGAAAACCATTCTTCCTACGAGACCCTACGGTTTTGATTGTATTACCCACTTTTGTGGCTAGTAGCTGGAATTTAATCATGTAACAATTTCGGCTATTTCTTATTTACTTGAAAACCCTAGACACTATTATAATATCACTGGATTTCCTATCAAATGTTTTGGTTAGCGTAAGGTAAAAACTTTTCCATGTTTATGTGTGGGAAGTCTTACGTGATACCTTTTATTTTCAAAGGTTTTCTAAAGTTAAGCAATTTAAACCCGTTTACTCACACCAGACCCCTGTCTGACCCGAGTGTTTATTTTCTGTTTTATTAAACTCTTGGGTACTCATATTATGTATGAGTAGTCAAGTGATTCAGGTTAGATTGACGAATTCTGGAGGAAATATGGGGCAGGAGGCTTCGACGTGTAGATAAATATTGATTCCGCTGTGTTTGTTTGGTATCTGATTCTTGTGTACTCTAATGTAATAAGATACTATGTAATATTTTATGTGATATATTATATTTTATTCGTTCCGCTGTGAGTTCTCAGATGTTGTTTTGTTTCTTCATTCTCTTTCTTTTCTTCTTCTATCCCTTTCTTTCTTCAAGATGATGTGATTTCCTGGAGATAGGATGTCGGGTCGTCTCAAACCCCCACCACCCTTTAACAAAAATTCCGTTCACCAAATCGTCTCGATAGTCACCATACCTGACGTCGACCATCCATGCAACTTCATCGGAAAATGCGCCACCCAATCACTCTTCCACTCTAGATCCCAAATGCGGCAACGACGAAGCATAGATCTCCTCTGATCGAATAATTGATCCTCTGCCTCAACCTTCAGAAACTTGTAAACCACCCTTCTTCCAAAAATCGATCCACTGCATTGACTACCGGCCATTGCTCCACATGCCACACACCTCCGACGAAGTTCCACATCAGCACCTACCTCTGAGCCAAGCCGCATGAACTCCGGTCGCACCAACTTCCTTCAAAATCCTCTCGATTCCAACATAGTCGAGACTGTCCTAGAACCCCAAAATCGATCACTCCACACAACCCAAGCTTCAATCCAAAATTGGGCCATGGTATATCACTTCTCCTTGCCCAAACGCACCTCCCAGTGGCGCCGACCAGACGTCATCGCCACCTAGAGTGACGAAATTAATTTTTTAAAGGAAATTTGAAAATTTAAAATCTCTTATTTCATAAACTGTTAAAAATCATGATTTAACTTCTAAAAATCTTTTTTCTACTCAAGAATCCAAATTATATGTTCGAATTCTTGTTTTAAGCATGTTGAATTTTTTATTAAAAATGTGTTCACTTACTGTAAAAACAAGCATAAGACCGCCACACAACATAATTTGCTCTCGAACTATTTTTAACTTATACTATAAACATAAATAATCATTTTCATAGTTTACAACATCTTCAGATTTAAACTAGAACAAATGATATGTATTTTTGAAACATGAATGTAAATGTTTAGCAGAGTAATAACTATCAAGATTTTTAATAATAAGTCTCTCACTGCCCTCCCATTTTCCCAAAATATTCAAACTTAATTCTTATAAATAAAATTTTGAAAACTTAATTATATTTAATCAACAACTTTTGTTTGTATATTTCAACCAGATAGAGATTAGAAGAAGAGGAATGAAGATTTTTTTTGTTATATTGGCCTGTTAGAAAATAAATAGAGTAGATTTACCAATATGCATATCAATATACATTCATATTAACATGATTCCAGATTTTATCAAGCATGCATAGATAGATTATAACATACATTACAGGATTTACACAAGACATTACAGAACATCAAATTTTAACTAATTTAGGGGTTAAGTTTACTCACTGTTGATGTTGAACAGAGTTTGAACTTTGGTTATATTGAAAACTTGAAACTTGGAACATGAAAATATTTGGAAACTTGATGCTGGAATCTGTTGTTGAGATTGGACACAAGGCTTGATTACCAGATTGTATTTTCTGTTGAATTCCTTGGCTATGTTATTTGCTTTCCTATGGTTTAAAATTCAGGCTTTAGCCTTTGATTTGTTTTCTTCCTTCTTAGTTTTGTTTTTAGGAAATGAATTGTTAAAAGAAGTGATAGAGAAGAATAAAAAGGATTATATAACTTAGTTTTTCTCATTTATTATTTAATTAGATTCAAAAAGAAATTTAAGTTTTGCCACTTGTATTCATAATGCTAACACTAAGCTAACAAATGTCAATATATGTTACCCTTAGCTTCCACTTGTGCTTTATATATTTACAAGTATTAAAACTTATTTTAAATATTTCATATATTTTATGTGTTTAAACTTTCTTTTATTTAATCTATATTTACCTTAAAAGAAATTGAAATAAAAAACCCAATTTAAACACTAATAATTAATTATATATATACACACTAGCCTTTAATATAGAATTTTAGAACCGATTTATTCTAAGATGTTTGAATTTCAAATCCAAACTTAAATATACATCCAGGTACTTTTATTTATCAAAATTTATTTATTTAACGAAATGGAATTAGTATCTCAATGATTCAAAATCAGTTAATTATCCAATTAACAGATATTAAAAATCCGAGTTATCACATTCCTTCCCTCTTAGAATCTTTTTCATCCTTGAAAAGGAACGAAACCAGAATTTATTTAATACTTAAAATCAGATAAATCACTTTTTTGATCATTTTAAAACACTTTAAAAATCTGTATAATATTTCCAAAATAGTTTTTATCAAAATATCATTTTATAACTCAATGTTTCAACAAGTCCGTCCTCGTTCTCACAAAAATACGGTCATACGTTGATCAGGCGTAGGACTGAAAATCTATAAGTACTTAGTAGACCCATCTTCAACATCCAGTGAAAATACCTTTGGAAAATAATTTTATTGAAAATATAGAAAACATTTTTGAAAATATAGGAAATATCTTTGGTGAGAATGCTATGGAAACCATCACCCTCATCCATGGTCGCAGTTAACCCGATGGTTACGTTGCCATCCCGAAAAAATCCATAGATAACTGTAGGCCTCCGCGCCCCTCGATTACACCATGGAACCCGCTACAGATCACAGCTACAACTGGGGTTACGTTGCTATCACAGCAAAAACCCATATAACTGTAGGCCTCAGCGCCCTCGAATTTCGCTGCCAAAAGAATGAAACTTCTCCACTCCACTTGCCTTCCCGGCAGAATCAAGCGTAGACCGTTGACACTCACCTCCACACGATTTCCGCTATGGTCCACCCAATAGATCGCAGCGACATCGAGTTACACTGTCGTCACAGCACAACCCAAATGCCTCTGTAGGCATCAGCGCCCTCGACTTTCGCTACCCAATAGTCCTCAGGTACTAGTTTTGTCCGGACTCCTCACATGATCAACTTTAGAGCCTCCCCCTCTTTGAGACTCAAGGCAGTACCAACCTATGGTACTCATGAGAAGTTCATTTCAAGGGAGCGCCTTTTTCTCCAGAGCCATTTTCATAACACTTTATACTATACACATATAGTATCTTCCAAATCATACACCTAGTATGAATCCATATAAATCTCTTTTCTCAAAATCGATTATCCCAAAATTGATAATTCTCAATAAGGCTTTCCAAATTCCAATATTGATTTTTCTCCAAAAATCAAAAGCCTTTTCAAAACCATAGGTTCCAAAAACCTTTTCTCAAAATCATTCTCATAAGATCCTTTACATATATATATAATAGATATATATATATATATAACTTTTAAAAATCTTTGGATCACTTCAAACTTGTATAAATTCCCTTTTTATACTTCAAAAACTTTCAAAACCCTTTTCTTCTTGCAAAAGATTCAATAAGGGAAGTTTTATCTTATATAACAAAGATTTATAACTTTGTTTATTCCAAATCAAATATTCAAATTTGATTACTCTATAAAGTCACTTACCAAATTACTTACTTTCATAAAATAAATTTTTACTATAGAAATATCCAATTTCCACTTCACTTTATCATATATTTCACAAAATATACCTTTCCTTTCAAAAACCATTTCACATTTCTTATCCACAATTCCCAGTATCAATTACATTCAAACCCGTACGATGTACACATCTCATCCGTACGCTATATCAATCTGATCGCTCACTCGATCACACAATTTCACTTCCGAACTAGTATCGTCCACTCGACTTCTTAGTGCGGACACAGATCTGGTTTCTTGATCAGAAACCGTCATTCTCCTTGCATAGCCATAACTATGATAGAGAATATCTAGAACCAATCAACAACCCATATCCAGGTTCGCCGTCGAAAATCGAGTGAAAAATCCCAACTCGGATCGATATAATTATCTTGAAATTCTACGCTCGAATCTGGATCAAATCACTATGCGAATAGAATAATATACGTACATCCTACGTATTTATCTTCACTGATTATTAACCAAATAAATTCTCTTTTCCATTCACATTCACTTAAATTTCTATCCACTTATCCATAATTGCTTAAATCCTCATTTGGATTATCACCTCAATTCTTATCTCAAATGGATATTCAATCATAAACAGTTTAAACTCTGTCCAGCTTAATTTAGAAAACAGTTTGAAAAGTTAAAAAATAGATAAGTAGTTGAAAAATGATTATTAGTTTGTAAAATATTGTAAAATAGTTAAGTAATTGTAAAATAGTTGAAAAATAGTCAAATAGTTATAGAAATTTTAAATAATAGTAAAATAGTTGTAAAATAGTAATCAGTTATAAAGTAGTTGAGAAATAGTAATTAGTTTATAAAATAGTAATCAGTTTCAAAAATAATTGTAAAATAAGTATAAAATAGTCTTGGGTTTTAAAAAGAAAAGTTGTATAGTAAATAGTTTGGAAAATAGATTTAAAACAGTTTATATTAAAATAATTTATTTGAAAATAGACCAGAGCCAAACTGTTTAATTTCCAATCTCCATTCCCGTTAATTCAATTTAAATTTCCACACCCATTTAAATTGACTCAATTCCAATTTGAGTAACTTCAATTTCCCTTGAACTTGATTTATCCCAATTCAAGTTGAATTAATCTCAATTTCTTTCCAAATTCAAATCAAATTCCATTTGATTTTAAACCTATTCATCTTTAATTACAATTCCAAATTATTCAAATCAATTTGGACTAACTTCAAATTGAACCCACTTCAATTTCAAATCATCTCAATTCCTATTTGAATAAATCCCAATTTCCATTTGAATTTGAACTTATTTAACTTCAGTTTCATTTCAAATCAATCCAATTCAAATTTCCCTTTGAATTTTTTAAACTTATCCATCTTCAATCACAATTCTTATTAATTCAAATCAAATTTAATTTGAACTAATTCAATTCAAATTTCAAATTTAAACCATCCCGAATTATATAAATTCGAGTTAAATTTTTAAATGTTGATTTAATCCTTTAAATCAAATCAACTTATATCTTTAAAACCATTTAATTTTGAATCCAAATTCCATTTTTAACATATTTCAAAGTTCATATAATAATTCAAATCCCTTTTTAAACAACTAACTCTTTGAAATTCAATCAATTTTTAATTTTGAAACCAAACCTTTGACGTTTTATCTTAAACATTCGAAATTTAAATCCAAAATGATTCCATTTTATCTTAATAATGGATATATTACCACACCTCATTTCTTCATTCATTTGAACAAATCCAATTCACAGTTTAAAAATTATTAATAACAACAGGACGATATCATCCAAATTATTTTAAAACATCCATCCATTTCCAATTTCTAGATCTCAAACCCATTTTGAGATTACACAAACTCACAATTTAAATCAACCATTTAACTTCCCAAGTTAAATCTTAATTTCATCTTGAAATTTCCAAATCAAGTTGATTATTCAAACTTATTTAACTTCACATTAATAATCTTCCCACTTATAAGTTTAAAAACTTATCACTTTGGGTTATACATCACCTTTCAAAATTAAAACCCAACATTTAGAGTTTATTTCAAACCATCTTTGATATTATGTATATCCACTCATATATACATATTTACTTCTTGGCCCACCAAGCCAAATTTTAAAACTTAAACCACCCTTGGTTTTAACTTAAACAAATTCTTTTAAAACACCCCACTCTGAGATCCACATTAGCAAAGAGTTTTACAAGGTAATACCGTATGCTAATACGGAGAATAGAGCTGGATAGAAGCGACCATCTATAGCCTTGTCTTAACTATCTACTGAATGCATCGATAAAGTAGCATATATTTTTTTAGGTGGATCGACATATCTAATAGATATTTAATACAAAAATTATAATGGCTACAAGATCTAACAAAACAAAACATAACAACTCAAATGTAAAACACATCACAGAACAGTAGATCATCACATACATATACACAAATACAGATACATCACAGAGTATACAAAATGATACATGTCAAGTGGTGTAGCAACCACAATATACAGGCGAGTCAAAAGAATATACATATCATAGTTACAACCAAAAATAACTACACAAAAAGGTATAACAAAAGGAGCTAGCAGAATAGTCCATGTAGAAGCAGAATAGGCTAAGTCCAAATGTACCTAACCTGAAACACCTCGGTCTGACCCGAGTATAAAATACACGGGTCAGTCTAGCTAAACAAAGCAGTTAGATAAGCTAAATGATAATGAAAATGCAAGGTCATAAAGTACCACAAATATCTCTAAAAGAGATAACTAGTTCATCTAACAAAAGATGAATCATAAAAAGCCTCGTATCATCAACAACACAAATAAACAAAGGATATGAATATCCCAAATCAAGCCAAAAAGGCAAATAACAAATACCAATAAAGGTAACATAAGTTTCCACAAGGTAATCGCTATATGTAATGTGGTTCAAAGGACCTACCCCGAAAGGCGATATTCTAGGGAAATATAAATGTCAAAGAAATAAAGGATGCTCGTGCTCAGTAGTGTATGAACAAGGATCCACAAGCCCGGAGGCGACAAACCCAAGTATCTCTCGAGCGGTGATGAAGGACCAATTCCAAAAGTGATACTATAGGGCAACAAACCTGAAGGCAGCAAACCCAAAGGCACAAACCCGAAGGCAACAAACCCGAAGGCACAAACCCGAAGGCAACAAATTGTAGTGGCGAAGGTCTGGAGGCCCAGTACTGGACACCACTAACTGGCAATATGTGTCACAAACCTCTCAGATAGGAACTCACAAAGTTTCAACGTGTGTCCGATACCACACGTTCGCACTAAATGGTTTACTAACCGTTGGTCAATTCCACACTCAAAGCAGTAATGTTTACCTCATCTCATCGGTAAACCAGACCCGAAGGTCAAAATGATCAAACGAATAAATTAGGAATTAACTGAAAAGATAAACGCACGTGTTCGTAGCACGTGTTTTATCTAATCATTTAATTCTCCTCCCTCTTCGCTCGAAGTTAAAAATTGTGTGTTTTATATAAAAATTAAGTTGAAAAAAACGAGTTTTAGGAACGTTTCGAAATCGCTTTAGAAATTGCCTTTGAAATTCTCTTATTATAGAGAATATAATTTTTATACTAAAAATAATATGCAATAATAATTTCAAAAGCCCATTTATTTGAATTTTTTTAAAACATGTTATAATACCTGTGTATGAAATCCAGAAAGAAATATCAAGAAAACATCGAAATAACGGAAATTACATCAAGTTTTATCCGTTTAAAACAAGTTGCAACTCGATATTCGGCAGCAGGTTTGAGCAAGTTAACTGTGTCAAAATGACTTGAAATTTTGGAAAAATGTTGCTCAACATTCCTACTCCAATTGCAAAAAGAATCATTATATCCAACCAAAACAAGGTTAAATCGCTGAATTCCAGCAAGCTGTAGGTTCAAGTTCGACAGCAGTTTCGAAATAGCAAACCAAACCATATTGTCATGAAATTCCGTAGGAATGTCAATCAACACACCTACTTCAGTTTGCAAATATAATCACTCAAATCCGATTTGAAACGAATGAGTTATGCTATCTCAAACATGCATTCAGGACATGTTTGCAATAGTTAAAAAACAAAAAAATGTACAGGCCTAAAACCATCTTGGGTTCAACTTCCAGGCATTAAACAGAGGATCAAATGGTATCGTATTGAGCTCAAAATTGATAGGCATGTAGTAAAAATCTTTATCTTTCAAAAAAAAGAATCACGCAATTTGGATAAAATATGAGAAAGTTATATTGTCTCAAAGTTGAACCCAGACAGTATTTTCATTGTAAAAGTGGGTAAACCATGATCCAGATTAAAGTTTGGCAGCATATTTATATAAGCTATCCATGTCGAAATGACCTAAAATTTGATATGCATATAGTAGAAAACTTCATCTTTCAAAAAAAACAAAAAGAATCATGCAATTTGATAAAGAAACGAAAGAGATATACTGTCTCAAACATGGACTCAGGCCATGTTTGTAGCAATTCAAAAAATGTGCACAGAAAATTTTCAGGCTGTGCATTGATTTTGCAGTGCAGTTTTCAGGCATCAAACGAATATGTTTTCCAATGAAATTTGACATGCATATACAACACATAGGCTATCAATTGAAGAAAATCAGACAACATTTCGTTGTCGAAAATGGAAGAAAAAGATGTGCAAAGTGACATACAAACTCATATTCGAAGAAAGAAAACTAACAACAAAAAAATGATTACAAAATTCAAATTTCGATTTTTGAAGCTTTGCTTCAACTAGAAATTGTGAGTTTATCACTCACCTTGCTGATTAGTTACAAAAACTTGGACTATATGCTGAAAGGTTGAAGCTTGAGCTAGATTTTGGCCTTCAAGAACTTGTAGAGTAAAAAGAAACAACATGCAAGAAGAATTTTGCTGTAAATTACAAACCCGTCTCTAAAATTAGGAATTTTGATGAAACTATGAGGTTTGGAATTTGTGTATCTTTAGATTACACTCTAGTTTGCAAAAGATTTCAGTTCGTCAAACTAATGTGGAGAAATGAGCTTGAAATTGAAATTTTGAGAAGTGGGTTACTGGCTTATTTTCTTTTAGGAAGAAGAAAAGGAGGGAAAAAACGAACATACAGCTCCTCTTTTCTCATATCAGGTAAGTACTAATGGGCCTCGGACTTAAAATTAAAAGAAAACCATTAAGCCAAAAGAATTAATTCACCTAAATCAAATGTACACACATATTACACTATATTATAAAATAAAATGCATTTTTCTTCCAATTTTTATGCAAGAAAAATATGTTAACCTACATACTTATAAAATAAAACATTTTCCACCATATAAAAAGATAAATTTATATTATTAAAACATTTTTATTGTTAAAATCCTTTATTTTACAATAAAAAATAATTTTCACCAAATAAATGTAAAAGTCTACATTTTTAACTTCTAAAATTCAACAAAAATATTTTTCTTGCTTGAAAAAATATAACTAACCATTCTAAACTCAAATTTATAATTAAAACTCATATTTACACTAAATTTTCACCTTTTTATTTAAATAAACATCCCTTAAAAATCAAATACTCCTTTTAAAAATTATTAGAAGAAGTAATTGGCAATAATTAATACAATTATTGCATTTTCTATAAATAAAGACTATTTTCCATTTATTATTAACCCAAAAAAATAAAATAAGGTTTCAAACTTTATTTTCTCATTTTATTTCCAAAATCCATTGTTTATTCCAAATAAACAATGTGATTTCTCCAATTTTAATTTAAATCACAATATTAAATTATAATTATCATTATAATTCAATATTGAATGGTAATCTCAAACCAGAGTTGTTACAACCGTCTACCTCAGAGGGAGTCTAGTATGTGTAGCAGTTTAAATATCTATAATGATAGTGTAAAATAAGTTGTATCTCTTAGGAATTGTCTCTTAAATTTTGCAATATAAGCTAGGGATTGAAGTGAATGTGTGTGAATATGATATTAATTAATAAACTTCTATTTTTATTATCCTCTCAACGCACTTCTTCTATCTTCTATCTTATTTAAGAATATATCTTGTAGAATATATTGTATAAAATAAGGTAAAAGATGAATTTAAAATATATGGAAATTCATCATAGTCTTTTGAAAAAGTTTAGAGAAATAAAGGAAAACATGAGATAATTTGGGAGATAAAATTTATAACAAGAATATTAATAAAGAAAATTCAAAAAGAGTTTTGAAATAAAATTTTAATGATGTATTCCAAATAAAAGATAATTGATTTCTTTTGAAAAGAAGATATTAATATTTTGTATAAATATTTAAAAAAAATGTGTTATAAGATCCGATTTCGAAACTTTGACGTGTTTACACCGGTCCAAAAAAGAATTTATCACTTTATTCTTGACAGCAAACATTGATTAGGGTTTTTAATTAGGTAGTTTAGTTTTCTATCATAGTTGAGAACTATGCAAGGAAAGCAAAGGTTTCTGATCTAGAAGTATGAGTAGAGTCCGCAATAGAGGGTTGGGAGATTGATACTAGTTCAGAAAATAAAATGTGAATTCGAATAGGAGATCAAATCATATATTGTGTATGGATGATCTATGTATATCTTATGGAATTAAGATTAAAGATAAATGTTTTGGGCAAACTTTTGTTTTGGTGTAATTTCGGGAACAAAATTCTTTTAAGGGGGAAGCATGTAACGACCCATAATTTTACCACTTTGAAAATGGAATATTCGAACTTAAATTATCATATTTCATGTGATAAATAAGAATGGTGGACTTATTTTTAGAATTAAATTAAGATTCTAGACTTTTACCATAAAATTGACAAAATTAACGAAACCCGGTTTTCGATAAAGTGGGATATACAATGAAAAAAAAATGTTTTAAAGATATGTAACTGCTTTTAAAATCATTATATAAAAATAATAATAGGTTGATAAAAGTTTTATAATATATACTTATGTTATAGTGATTAAATTTTTTGTCACGCATTGACAAAATCAATGTCGTATATTTGCAAATGAATTTTGATATTGTTTAATATTATTTTATAAATAAAATACACTTGTTTTAATTAATTGAAGATGTAAGAAATTTATTTTCAAGTTTGGTTTACATAAATAAATAGTTTAACTAAAACTTTAAAATATGACAATAAAACATTTTGTCGAAAATCAACGTTTTGTTCAATACAAGTTGTGCAAACGTTTTGCAACTTAAATAGTATCATGTCAACCCATTTACAAAGATATAAACATCTCTCTTATGTTAATAAAGGATTAATTAACCTAAGTACCAATTAAAGTAAAAAAAAGCATAAGATCACAAAGTAAGTTTACTTTTGCAAAATCAAACAAAATCTCACACAAATCAATGCATATGTCTCTTCTTCATCAACGCTAATGAACTTAGCCATCAAATCATTGCGTGGAAAAGGTGAAAAATCTCATTTTGGATATTTTGCGATTAATGTAAAGTATTAAAATCATTCCCTTAAGTACTACTTTCGAATACAAGAGTCGCATCTCATAAATAAGCCATCTCTTTCTCATTAATGACTTGTACTTAGAAGTCTAATCCAAGCATGGAAATGAATCAAATTAATTTTTTAAAGTAGTTTGTTTATTTATGGAAAACAAGAAATAAGTTCTTTAAGTACAAAAATCAAGTCCATCCATCCTTTCACTCCTTTTCCACATCACTTCCTCATTAGTGTCATGATAAATTAAGCATGGAAAAGTGTGTTTTAATGTACTTAAAAGGGGGGGGGGGCGCAAAAAGTGATTGGACACTAAGGGTATTTTGGTCTTTTATGTTAAGGGTAATAGGGTAATTTGTGTAGCAAACTTGAACTATAAATTGCCTCTCCATTCTCTTCTCTTCTCAATATATTTCTCCTCCATTTTTCTTCACTTTCTTTTTTTTCTTCATCTCCATATCCATGGCTTCCATCTCTTATTCTCTAGAAAAAATATAATATAAAATAAAAATAAAAACACTTCAAAACTCCACCAAAACCACCACCTCCTCTCCTCTCACTTCGACCGTAACTTCCCCTACCTCCTCCAAGACCGTACGCCCTCTACCATCCCAAACTCGAGCTCCACCACTCTAGTCCGAGCCTACCAAGAGAGATGAGCAAGATCGTAGAGCTTTGAACCAAGAAATAGGGAAAGAAATACTGCCGAACTCATTTCAAGGAGCTAGGAGAAATTCAATATGTCATGGAAGTGCTGTCGGATTTTCTAGAGTTTGGAAAGGAGGGAGCATTTGTGATGATTAATTAACAAAAATTGAAGTGTGGATTTATTAGAATGTTGGTAGGAAGAGTCGATTAAGTTAAAGCTAAGTACTCATTTTTGAATTAACTAATAATTTCAAGTTTAATAATATGAAAGCTCGAATTCGTAATTTGGATTCTGGAAGTCTGGAAGTTCTTTCTTTTGGTTGGTCAGGTAGTATGTCATTATTGTATTAATCGAAATAGCAAAATTAGTTTTTCATTCAGGTGTATAAATCACATGAAACGATAATAACAAAAGTAATTGTAAATCTTGTATCTCGATAAAACTATTATACATTGCATTGTAAAATTCTACTTAACTTCAAATACCAAAGTTTAAATGTTACCAAAATTATTTACAAAATTCAACTCACTTTTCTTCAAATATTTACATTATGCATTTGAATTAATTACTCAGTCTTAAATCATAACTAATCAAACAAATTTGATTAACTAATATTCGTTAAGTTAATTCGTCTACTAAATTATGAAAACACGAAAATTTCAATATGTACACCTTACACATGTTAACAAAAATGGAAAAATTATCTTTTCCTTAAAACAAAGATAGGCAAGTCACATGGCAATAATGAAAAATTCATTCTACAATTGAATTATCTCGATAAATTTAACACACATGTTGCATCACGAAATTATGTTATTTTACTTCAACTACATGTTAAAGTTTCTATAATCATTTACAAAATGCACCGTTTCCTTTTTAATACTTTATATCAAAGTCCATATATTAGAGTTAATCACCTAATTCCAAAACTATTTTAATAAATTCAGTAAGTGGAAATTATGCACAAGGACAAACTTTTAAAAAAATTAGGTTGAAGGACAACAAGTTTCATTTTTTAACCGAAGGACAAACTTTGAAAAAAAATTAGGCTAAAGAACAGTACTAATTATAACTAGCCTTTTGTATATTGTAAAAATAAATATAATGCTAATTATAAGTAGCATTTTATATAGTGTAAAATCTGAATATATGCTAGTTATAACTAGCATTGTCCTTCAACCTAATTTGTTTTCAAATTTGACCTTTAGCTCAAAAATGAAACTCGGTGTCCTTCACTTTAATTTTTTTTCAAAGTTTGTCCTTCCATCTGATTCCGTCATTCAATAAACTATTATTTGTTGATTCGTCAAACAATAAAAATATGATAAATTCAATATTTATACCACATTAAAATTAACAGAAATGGTAAAAAAATTATTTAAATATATAAATACAGAATCACATTATATATTATATATAAACAATAATAATAAATTTAATTTAGAATTTGCTCATATCAATATATTTGTCATATATTGCATTGTAAAATTCTTTATACAACTTGAAGTACCAACATTTTGAAATTCCTATATATTTTTACACAACTTTTGCAATATCATATAATATTATACTTTTATGTTCATATATTTAAAACAATGATGTAATCTTTAATTTAAACTATTCAAATGAATTCATTTAACAAATATTTGTTAATTCATCTAGTAAAACCTAAGATATGACAATTTCAGTATGTATATCATAGTCATATTAATGAAAGTGGTAAATTATTTTTTGTTTAAATATAGTGATGGATAAATCACATAACATATATAATACACCTAAACAATACTTCATAATTCATCTATCTTAATAAATTTATCATGCATCCCATCCTAAAATTTTCTATTTAGCTTCGAATACTAAAATTTAAAATTTCAACAATTATTTGCATGTCCTCTTCGATTCTGTCCTAATGTTTTATATTAATTCTATAAATTTAGACTACATACTAAATTTCAAATTTAAACTATGTAGATAAACCTAGTTAATAGTTAGTTTTTTTCTTCTATAAGCCCTGAAAATATATTCAATTTTCAATATATATTAAACTATTTAACAAATTCAATGCACTATTATTCACTGGCTCGTCAAACAAATCATAAAAATATGGAGATTTCGATATTTATACCATATCTATATTAACAAAAATGGTAAAATAAATTCATTCAAACATTTAACTAAATAAATTACATAACTTAATTTTATATATAAATAATAATAAATCTAATTTCTAATTCATTCAAACCAATGTGTATACCGTGTATTACATTGTAAAATTCATTTTCAACTTTAAGTATCTACATTTTAAAATTTTAATAGTTATTTGCAAAACCCTCCTCGATATCACATAATGTTGTACATTTTAGTTTATATATTTAAATTAATCATGCAATCAATTTAAATTAATTATGCAATATTGAATTTAAATTTTCAAAAAATTCTATTTAAAAATATTTGTTAGTTCATCTAATAAACCATATAATATAATGATTTCAACATGCATATCATGTTTATTTCAACAAAAACGATGAAATTGTTTTTTCATTTAAATATAAAGATATATAAATCATGTAACATTAATAACATAGATGAACAATATTTTAAAATTTAATGTGCGTGTAACTTATTTATCTCAATAAATTTATTATACACTATATTGTAAAATTAATAATTTAGCTTTAAATTCCTGCATTATAGGAATCTCAAATTTAAATTATTTAAATAAACTCCATTAATAGTTAAGCTATTCTTCTAATAAATACTGAACAAATATGCGAATTTATACATACACATACGTATTAATAAAAATGGTAAAATAATTATTTAATTCAACTAAAAAAACAGATCTGGCAGAATTATTTCACGTCCTTTTCATGGCAGAAGCTTCCTCTACCAAAACTCATCCCTCGTCCCATCTCACCATACCTTCCTGTCCTTTGAACCCCTCTCCCATCACGTCCCTCTCTGATCTCCAGGTGCTCGAACCTCCTTTTTCCCTTCCTAATCCACCGTCGGTGCCTCCATTTCCTCTTGCAAGCTATTCTCCTTCTCCTTCTCCCAGTGAGTTGTTCCCTCTCAGGTTGGTCTTACTCTACCTCTTCGTCAACTGGTATGGACTTCGCTATTCAAAAGCAAGTCGTGTAATGCCGGGAAGTACATATCGGTTGACATGACTCCATCTTTCAATGGTGATGCGATGATACTCTCAAATGATGTAGTTTACGCTGGTCCCCTGGTTTGGAAAGATTGTCTTGTTGGCTTTTTTCTAGACAAACCCCTTTCTTACACTGCAGTGATTCAAAGACTTAAGTCCATTTGGAAACCTTAGGGTTCGATTAAAGTTAGATCTGATGGAGTCATTTTCCTATTTCATCTCACTTATGAGGAAGATAGGCACCGAATTATACAAGGAGATCCTATTATAATGAAAAACAGACTCTTTATTATCTAGCCATATGACCCAGCTGTTAGTATTGTACGTGGATCTGTTACGGAAGTTCCTGTTTAAGTGCAATTTTCCAACATCCCTTTATTTGCATGGTCACCACTTGGAATTAACTGGCTGGCAAGCAGACTTGGCAAACTGCTTTGCTTAGATGAAATGACAGAAAGAATGGAAAGGTTGGAATACGCTAAATGTCTGATAGAGGTGAGACCTGACAGAGAGCTTATTGATGACTTCATGGTGCAACTAGTAGAAGGTGGTACTCAGAAAATAAATGTCAAGTACTTGTGGAGACCTGATATTTGCTATTCTTGCAAAGCCTTTTTGGCCATATTCTAAGCAGCTGTGATAAAAAATCTGAGGAGGATGATGTGGTTGAAATAACAGGAAAGATAATAGAGAACCGAACAAAAGAAAAAGAGAATGAGGGGTCACCCAGTGAGATGTTGAAGAATAAAAAGATTTAAAAATGGCAAAAAGTTGGTAGAGGATGGAAGAAAAATCACAGAGTAAAGACTGCACATATCTCTACAAGGCAGAATGAAATGATAATACCAGGAGTTGGCAAAGAGCACACTGGAAAATGATACTTGAATGAAGAACAAAAGGAAGAGAAGGAAAACAATGAATTGGTTTAAGCCAAATCTATGAATGAATCAGGTCAAAGAAGAGAATATGTTGAGGAAAATGAGAAAGATAGCATAAATGATATTAAGAAGAAAAAGAATCTACTGAGCCAACTGAAATAGAAGCAGAAGTTAATGCAGAAGTTAATGATGATAATTATAGTAGTTATCCTAATGATATAGATGATAGACTACTTTCTAAGAATCATTTTAGTGCCCTACGAAGTATTCATGAAGAAGAAAACGAGGAAGCTACATTTAATAATAAACCAACATTGAATAATGAACATGAACAGAGAAATTTACTACAACAACAAAATTCCGCGTCAGGACTGACTCAAAGCAAATATCAGGAAAAAGGTGAGAATGTGTGTGAAAAACCCGAAGCAATTAATGGTGTGACTCGAAGCAAGGATCGGGAAAAAAGTGAGAATGACAAGGGGAACAATAAAGCAACAAATCACCGTGGCATGTCATGAAGCAACCAATAGATTTTCACCGAGAATGTCAGTAAAAAAATTGTGGAAGGCATTGGAAGGAACATAGGCAACAACAAAAAACCAAATCAAGATAAAAGTGAATCTCAACCCCTAAACTCTGTCCTGTCATTTAATACAACTCCTACCCATTTCTCCAACACTACTTTACATGGTCCAGATTTTAACATAGAACACAGTGGTCATTCCTATGCTCAAGACTCTGTGCACATGCACATGCACATGCACACTTCTCCATGCTCTCTCTCCTCCTCTTCTTTTACCCTACCCGCTTCCATACCATTGCATTGCAATGAACCTTCTAACCCAACATTATTTGATGAGTAGTTGTGCTCATCTTCATGCAAACCCACCATGAAATCTGTACCCACCACCTATCTTAACCCCAAGCCTTCTCTATCCAAATTCAACCATCCTTATGCCCTCCTCAACCCTCCTGATGATTGGAAACCCCATCTAAACTTACACTAGTTAAACTCACATCCTCTTCCCTATCAAACACCATTACGAAAACCTACTCTGAAGACTTGTCTACAGTTGGAACAGTTCTCTCCAGCAAGTACTCACCTTATGATAAAAATAGTAGCATAAGACAATCTGATACTTCAGTGTTATTCTTAGACTCTCCTCTTTCTACTACGGTCCATAGATATAATGATCTAACCAACCCCTTGACAAGAGGTATGAAAGAAGGAATGCTAAATGCCACAAAGTTTAATCAATGACACATCATGTTAGCGTCAAAATTAGTCACTAACACCCAAATACAGATGAAAGCACCAAATCCCAATCACAGCTCACATATAGGATGTATGTAGAGAGTAATAATATGAAGAACAATCAAAATTAAAATGAAAGCAGTAAAGAACAACAGATTTTATAGCGGTTCGGCTAACTCCGGCCTACGTCCACTTCAGAAGTTTTCTTTTTATTGATGTAAGAATCAGTTACAGTTACAAAGTGGGAGACTAGTCTTAGTCTTAGGAAAAAAGTCAGAGAACAGAAGAGAAGAGGCAGAAGATCCCTTTCACTGTGCCCTGCCCCTCTATTTATAGATGAAGATGGGTTGGACTTCCCTGGTGGGCCTGGTAGCTGCATACCTCGGCCCAAATGGAGTAACTCTATGTGTCGACCCAAATATGCCGAACGATCTTCTCGTGCCTAATAATATGATGCCGAGTGAGGTGTCGAGGTATCGAGGCACCGAGGTATGGAGGTATCGAGGCACCGAGGTATGGAGGTACGACTCTTTTATGCCGAGCGGCAACCAATGCCGAACCATTCTTTATGCCGAACCATCCTGCTGCCGAACGACCCGCCCAATGCCGAGCATACTCGTATGCCGAACGAGGCAACTATGCCGAGCGTACTCGTAGGCCTAACGAGGCAACTATGTCGAACGTACTCGTAGGCCGAACGACGTAGCCATGCCGAACGACCCATCCAGTGCCGAGCATACTCGTATGCCGAACGAGGCAACTATGCCGAACGAGGCAACTATGCCGAACGAGGCAACTATGCCGAGCGTACTCATAGGCCGAACGAGGCGACTATGCCGAACGTACTCGTAGGCCGAACGACGTAGCCATGCCGAACGACCCATCCAGTGGCGAAAGCTCTCTCCAATGCCGAGCGCTCTCTCCAATGCCGAACGATCTCCAATGCCGAGCGCTCTCTCCAATGCCGAACGCTCTCTCCAATGCCGAACGCTCTTGCACGCCGAACTCCCATAGATGCAGATCGAACTATCATCCATCCAAATGGTCGTCATCCATTTAAATCGAATCCATCATATTCCAGCTTCGATAGTCGTGAAGTTGTTCAAGTTAAACCCGCATGCCCGTGGCCTTGTAAAAAGGCGGGTTAACACTTGCCCCCCAAAACATGTCTTGCTGTTGGAAGGTGTATTTTGAATAATTCCGAATCTAATATCTGAAGTCCATAGCCAATTCCATATCCATCCGGACTCGGTAACCGAGTCTTAATCCAACCTTATCCAATAACCAGTAACCGAACCCATGACCTCTCTGAGTCAATATCCAAATCCTCTGCCGTGCACAACCGATATTCATATCCGTAGCCTCTCCGGGTTCTTGTCAAGCACAGTCCATACCTGACGACCGAAGTCCAGTGTCCCTGAACGTTGAGTAGTGCATGGCTTAAGTCCTAAGCTGAATCCAGGTCGCTCCGGACCATTGCCAAGCATTGTCCATACTCGACGGCCTGAAATAGTAACTGATAATATGGGGCCTAAGTCCTAGGTCGAATCCTGGTCTCTCCGGACCCTTGCCGAGCATAGTCCATACTCAATGACCTGAAATAGTAACCGATAATATGGGGCCTAAGTCCTAGGCTGAATCCTGATCTCTCCGGACCCTTGCCGAGCATAGTCCATACTCGACGACCTGAATAAGTCGATTTGCCGTGTTTGGACAAAGCGACCTAACCCTTGCCAGGTATAATCCATACCTGATGACCATTTATCAAAAACCGGAAAAAGAATCCAATCGAAAGCCAATCCAAAATCCAGATCAAATCAGAAAACAAAAAATCCATATCGAAAATCCAAACCAATATCCAAACCAGAAAACAATCATCCAAATAAAAGTCCAAATCAAGAAATAAACAAAACCAAAAGTTCGAACCAAATTAGAAAAAAGTAAATGTCCAAGCCAAAAAAGGGAAAGCATATTTCACAAACTAGAGCGTCGCGGTTTATCATCATCTCAGAGCATGACTAGGGGCTATCTCCGTCCCCATACATGAGTAAGTGACTTGGTCGTTTGCCCATAGTTTGCAACTTATTTCATAATATCCTAATCATTTGATGACCAATCGACCATCATTCCTGTGCTTCGCACCATCACCGTGTGAGGTAGACGGTGGTTGCTCCTGCCCTGCCACTGCATCCCGAGCTTCGACGTATTGTTGCAACTGTCCATTCCTTACATGCTCCTCAATTATGTCCTTTAAGTGCCTGCAGCTGTTGGTATCGTGCCCGTCCAAATCGTGGAAGAGGCAGTGTTTTCTTGATGCCCTCTCACGTTCGGAGGGTTCTCTCCTAGCCGGCCTTCGGTAGGGAAGGCGATTCTGAGTCTCCAAATAAATCCGTTCCAGCATCTCGTTCAATCCTGTATAGGTGGAGAATTTTTGCTCTCTCCCCCGCTTCCTAGCTTTTCCTAACTCGTCATCCAGCTTCCTTTTTCCTTTTTCCAAGCCTCCGCTGGATGGTCCTCCATACTCAGTCGTGCTCACCTCCTTTAACTTCATATCCGAGCATGCATCTTTTTGCCGAAGGAATTTCTCAGCTTCGTGAAAGAATTCCCCGAGATCCATTGGTGGGTCCCGTATTAAAGATACCTTGAAATCTGAATTCTCTCTGACCCCTGATACTGCTGCCATTAAGACCATCAATGGATCCGGTCGATCCACCGAAGCGACCTCTGCATTGAACCGACTTAAGAAGGCTCTGAGTGACTCGTCTGTCCTTTTTTTTATCGATGTCAGCATCATTACGTTCTTTGGCCTTTTGATATGTACCTGAAACTGCTTCAGAAACCTGTCCACCAACTCTGTCCATGTCCCGATAGATCCTTCTTCCAGCTGTCTGAACCACATAACAGCTATGTCCGTTCAGAATAAAGGGAAACATCGAGCCATAACTTCTTCCGATGCCCCCAGCACCTCCATGTGTCTTGTATATCTCATCAAGTGATATGTTGGATCGGCCTTGCCATTGTACATCTCCACATTAGGTAGCTTGAAATTTGGCAGATTCCGAGCTACCCTGATTTCACGAGTGAACGGACTATTGTTTACTCCTTCCAGATCTCTATTGGTCAAACCTCCATGCATAGTTCGCCTGATAATCTTGGCTAATCCAGTATCGTCTGTCAAGGGTTGCCCCCCGAGTCCCCGAGGGAATTTTGGTACATATTGTTCATCTCTTGCTCTTACATTCCTGCCAGCATCCTGTTGCGTGGTGTTAGCTGGAACTCCTCCATGAACTGGTTCATCATTATCTGGTGGTGCGCCCCCGAGTCCAGGTCCATCTGGATTGTTAGTTGTCTGTTGATTGGGGGTTGTCCCCTGCCGAACCATTCCCTCTGTTTGCTGGTTGAGCGCTTCTGATCTGGCTCCATGGATCTGAGCCCCCGCATTTCCTGCTTACGCAAATTGTCTGAGAAGAGCCTGCATCATCTCCTCTTATCCTTTCATCATGACTTTCATTTCCTCTCTGGTGATGTAGATGGATGCTTGACCTGCTCCAGCTCCATAGGAAGCCTCTTGACTTTCCTCCTGATTGCTCCTTTCTATCACTTGCTTTCTTGTTGATGGCCTAGCCATTGCTTTCTAGAGTTCAAGTTCCTAGCTCCAAAATCCCTGTGTGTTTGCCCTCTCAGTGAAAGCACCAAAATGTTAGCGCCAAAATTAGTCACTAACACCCAAATCCAGATGAAAGAACCAAATCCCAATCACAGCTCACAGATAGGATGTATGTAGAGAGCAATAATATGAAGAACAATCAAAATTAAAATGAAAGCGGTAAAGAACAATAGATTTTATAGTGGCTCGGCTAACTCCGGCCTACGTTCACTCCAGAAGTTTTCTTTTTATTGATGTAAGAATCAGTTACAGTTACAAAGTGGGAGACTAGACTTAGTCTTAGGAAAAAGTCAGAGAACAGAAGAGAAGAGGTAGAAGATCCCTTTCACTGTGCCCCTGCCCCTCTATTTATAGATGAAGATGGGTTGGACTTCCCTGGTGGGCCTGGTAGCTGCATACCTCGGCCCAAATGGAGTCACTCTATGTGCCGACCCAAATATGTCGAACGATCTTCTCGTGCCTAACAGTATGATGCCGAGCGAGGTGTCGAGGTATCGATGTACCGAGGTATGGAGGTATCGAGGTACCGAGGTATGGAGGTATCGAGGTAAGGAGGTATCGAGGTACCGAGGCATGGAGGTATGGAGGTATCGAGGTACTGAGGTATGGAGGTACCGAGGTATGGAGGTATCGAGGTATGGAGGTACGACTCTTTTATGCCGAGCGGCAACCAATACCGAACCATCCTGATGCCGAACGACCCGCCCAATGTCGAGCATACTCGTATGCCAAACGAGGCAACTATGCCGAGCGTACTCGTAGGCCGAACGAGGAAACTATGCCGAACGTACTCATAGGACGAATGACATAGCCATGCCGAACGACCCATCCAGTGCCGAACATACTCGTATGCCGAACGAGCAACTATGCCGAGCGTACTCGTAGGCCGAACGAGGCAACTATGCCGAACGTACTCGTAGACCAAACGACGTAGCCATGCCAAACAACCCATCCAGTGCCGAAAGCTCTCTCCAATGCCGAGCGCTCTCTCCCATGCTGAATGCTCTCTCCAATGCCGAGCGCTCTCTCCAATGCCGAACGATCTCCAATGCCGAGCGCTCTCTCCAATGCCGAACGCACTCTCCAATGCAGAACGCTCTCTCCAATGCCGAGCACTCTCTCCAATGCCGAATGCTCTTGCACACCGAACTCCCATAGATGCCGATCGAACTATCATCCATCCAAATAGATGTCATCCATGTAAACCGAATCCATCATATTCCAGCTTCGATAGTCGTGACGTTGTTCAAGTTAAACCCGCCTACCTATGGCCTTGTAAAAAGGCGGGTTAACACATCATATAGGATACTACAATATTAGGGGTGCTCAAAGTCAAATCAAACTGGACCAATGCAGAGATCTAATACATTAGCACAATTTATGTGTACTAGCTATACTTGAAACTAAGCTTTTTCTAGAACTATCTAAATGAGCTGCAAAATATATAAGGCCTAATTGGAAGATGATTCATAACCATGAACATGTTGCTTGTGAAAGAACATTAATTCTGTATGATCCTTCCACCTTGAACCTCATTACTATTGACTCCACTTCATAAATTATCCACTGCTATGGCCTAACTAAGAATACCCACTCCTTGGTCTATCTCTCTTTTGTTTATGCTGAAAGCACTGTTAATGCCAGATATTCCCTTACCCAATACATCCCCTCCTACATCAAGAGACCCACTAGTAGATCATAGGAGGAGTCTTCAACTGTTCTTCGAGATTTTCAGAAAGAGTTGGAGGTAATCCATTGTCCTTAAATGAAATTAAGCCCTTGAACATGGCGGTCCAACGCTCCAACCTCACTGAAATCTCTACCACTGGTGCTAAATATTCATGGAACAATAAATGGAAATTATGATGTAGAACATTCTCTAAGATTGATTTTGTCTTCTGTAATCAACTCTCTCTTACCATATAGGCATTTATGTTCAACCACCTTCCTTGTCCCCTCTTATCTGACCATTCTCCACAAATACTCCGACTGGATGCCTCTGTCATGAAAATGAAACCAAGTTTTAAATTTTTGACACATGGGCTCTTGAGCTAAATTTCCTAAGCATAATAAGCAGCTTGGACTAAACCTAACTTTGGCAATCCTATGTTTGTATTGTAGAAAAAACTCGTAGAAACAAAGGAAGTGCAGAAAAAGTGGTCAAGGGAAAAATATGGTGCCGGCTCTAAACAAACTGATATGTTAAAGGCTTAACTCATTAAAATTCAAAGGAGCATGCTGACAAATGTTGATGATGATTCTTTGGCAGGTCTAGAAATAGAGGTAAATAAACAATGCTATGAAGCTCTGGCTAAAGAGAATGAAATGATTAAACAAAAAAAGGCTTAGGTGGAAAAATTAAGGAGATTGAAATTTTGCATATTTTCATGCAGCTGTTAAAGCCAAACAAACATAAGAAAACATACATAGAATTTATGATGAAAATGGTATTCTCCATCAGGACAGCGACAGTATCACTGAGGCCTTCATTAACTACTTCTCTAACCTCCTTAGCTATGCTGAAAACTATCAACCTGATATAGATGCAATAAACCCTCTGCTCCTGCCTAGGCTAGGGAAGATGATGTCATGCCTCTAAGTAATGAAGTAACTGACATAGAGATTAAGCAAGCCATGTTCTCTCTTAATAAAGACTCGGGCGATGGTCCTGACGGTTTTAATACATTCTTCTTCACAACATGTTGGGAGATTGTCACACAAGACATCATAAAAGTTATTAAAAACTTCTTCAGGAAAGGTGAAATGCTTAACACATTCAACTCTACATTCATTGCCTTAATCCCTAAAACTAGAAATGGAGACAATGTTCAGGAATTCAGACCTATCTCCTTTCGCAACTTAATCTACAAGTGCATAACTAAAGTCATAGCTTCACGCATGAAGACTGTACTCCCCAATATCATATCTCATGATCAGTCTGCTTTCTCGTCAGGCAGAAATATACTTGATAATGTCCTAGTTACTCATGAGCTTCTTCATGGTTATAAGCATGTTATGGTATCTCCTCGAGGCTTATTAAAAATAGATATAAGGAAAGATTTTAACACTCTTCACTAGGATGCAATAGTTTGAATTCTGGTTACATGAATTTCCCTCCTCATTTCATCACCTGGATTCATGCTTGTATCTCCACCGCTAACTTTTCTATCAAGATAAATGGATCTATAGTTGGATTCTTTGGATGAAAGGGAGTAATAAGACAAGGAGACCTTATGTATGCTTACCTATTTATTACTTTCATGGAATTAATCACTAGAATCCTTGATGGCCTTGTCAAACAAAAGCTCTTTCATCTTCACCCACACTGCAAAAATCCACAAGTAACATCTTTGACATTTGTAGATGACTTGGTCATCTTCTTCAAACCAACTGTTGAAACCATCAACACAATACTTGGGGGCCTCAAACTATGGTCTAAAGGTGAATTTAGAAAAATCTAACATAATGTTGGCCGGTCTTCTACAAGAACAGAAGGAAGTAATATACAACTCCACTGTTCTGAGGCAGAGAGAGGAGACAGTTTCCTATCTTGGGGTTCCTCTTGCAACATTACGTATTACAATGAATTAATGCTTGCCTTTATACAAGAAGATTACAGCTAAAATGAAGTAATGGTCTAGCAAGCTGCTTAGTCAAGTAAGGAGACTTATTGTCATTAAGTCTATTATATTTTCAGTGTCTATATACTGGGCTAGATCATTTGTTCTCCCACTCAATCTTATTAAAATGATCAGAAGTGCTGTTATGAAAATATTTTGGAAGGGGTGTACTCTAGGATAGTATATGGCTCCAATATCCTTCAAACAAATTGAAAAACCCACAAAAATGGAAGTCTGGGCATTCTAAACCAATCCGTATAGAACAAAGCAGTCGTTGCTAGATTTATTGATAACTGCTTGAATAAGAAAGAGAACATATGTGTGAACTGGTCCTATAAATACATGATGAAAGGAAGGAATTTTTGAAAATGGAACTCCCTCAAAATATAACTCGGACTTGGCATAACATCTTCAAGCTAAGAGAGCAGATTCTTCTTTTATTAAGTATGTTATTGTTCAGCACAACAAAGTAAGTTTCTAGGAAGATCCTTGGTGTTCACAAGGTTGGATTCTTGGTAGGATTGTTCCCCACCATTAGATTATGCAATCCGGGATTGACATAAATGCTTGTGTTAACTCCTACTTTCAAAATGGAAGCTAGGTCCTTCCAAACAATCCAATCAAAATATTACTTTTCTCTAGAATACACTGCAGGCTATGATTATTGATACTCCTCAAAATGCTACTATAACCTGGGGTCATTCCAAGTCTTCATATGGTTCGAAGTTGGTCTACAACTACCTGATGGGCTCTCACACTTAAGCTGAATGTAAATGGCACACAACAGTATGGAGGAAAGAAAGCCCTGCCAAATATAATCTCATGTTATGGAAAATAATCAATAATGCTCTTTTCACTAGAGTTAAATTAGTTAGCAAAGAAATGAGTTTGAGTGTTAGATGCATCTTTTGTCAGGATCTTCCTGAAACCATGGCGCATTTGTATTTTGATTGCTCTATCACCTCTAGCCTCTGGAACAAAGTGCAAAAGGATACTTTTATTTAACAAGAAGGGATGAATAGATTTGATGAATGAGAGATTCTTTGGAGGGTGGCTATGTGACCAACTTTGACGCCCCACCTCTATGCTCACAATAACAAAGAGTATTAAAGGAAATACTGTCTGTTATTACGAAGAATAAGGCTGGATAGGAGCGGCCATCCGTAGTTAGGCCTTACGTTAGTATTGGTTATCTCGATAGGAGTGGTATATATTTTTATTTTTCATCTCCTATTTATTTACTCCCATCGACATACCCAATTCCAGTATAAAACGAACTACGATGGTTCATAATAGTTTAGGACAATATATATAATAATAACATAGATAAACTAATGCGGAACACAGATAACAAAAGTCTCATATACATATATATAACTAATGTCAGTTACAATACATGTGATACAGTACATATGATACAACTACCACTGTCGACTCTGGAAGTTACATATACAAGTACATTATCGTGAATAATATACATGAATATATATCATCCTATACAAATACACTGACTATTATAAAATGACGACGACTACTCCAAAAGATATGAAAAGACTTCATAGCTCAAGCAGCAACCCAAAGCAAGATATCTACAACCTGTAATAACTTAGTCTGACCCGAGTATTACATTCAAAAGAAAATAATACACGGGTCAGTCTAATTCAAACTCAGTTATTGATACACGGAAGCAATGATAATAAATAACAAGTAGACGACAGTCAAAATAAATCTCGTCTATCCAATCCTTTAACAAGGAAATCGGATAACGGTAAATATAACATGTAACAGTGTTAAACAACAAATCAGCAGATTCAAATGATCAACAAAGATAAGTGAAAAGATTATCAATGAAGATAATTTAGAAAACCTCAGAATTGCCTAAACGGCAATTAACAAAAAAAATCCAATTATTAAATAAATAATTAGAAACTCATAATCTAATTATCTAGAAGATAATTAGATAATAACAAAATGATCAAATCAAACCAAATCGAAATATAATTTCAAAATATTGAATTGGACACACAAAACAATTCAAACGATTGAAATGTCACTTAAAACATCAATACTGATTGGCTGCAGTACACGCACGCGTGCACTGCCTCGTCAATACCGTAATGAAATACCCAAAAGCTCAATAAATTAAAACAAAATAGAATATCAATAAAAGCCATACTGTGTGGCTGCAGTACACGCTTGCGTGCACTGCCTTGCCACTACAGTGATGGTGTACATAAAAGCTCAATGGAAATTCACAAACGAGCACAAGGTCAAACCCAAGGAAAAGTCAGGTTCAACTCAAATGCAATACAAATAAAATCACAACACGAGCATAAGGTAAAACCCGAGCTATTAGTTGGATTCAACACAGGGCAGTTGTACATGCTACGACGTCAAGCATGCGAACAGGAAAACCAAAACAATGCCCAACTCAAATGAACACAGTGAAATAAAGGCATAGCAACTACACCAAGACCAGACTCCAATATCAAAGCAATGATATGGATTGATACAGGTACAAGCAACTATCAAATGAAAGATTGCAGACATGAATATCAATACAATGGAAACTACCAGTAATGCCAGCAAAGGTTCAAGTAATGTCGAACAAGACTACGACAAGAGAACCAGATTCAAGTTCAAACTACTCCAGATGGAATGTACAAGTTCGTCACAGCCTATACCAATGCACAGACTCAAGATAACAAGTGCGCAAACATTTACACACATGAGCTAATGAACACTACAGGCATGTAGAAGACAAGTATGCAAATAAACAGTGCAGTGATGAAGATACAAGTGATATGCACTGTGCACAGTGAAACACAAGTGTTCAATAATACAACTCGAAGCAATGCACCAAGTTCATAATGAAGCAAACCACTGACTCAAGTACACCAGTGACACCAATGAAGTTAAGACAAAGCAATGCTAACACAAAGTAGAGCAACATCACAAGAAGGCATCATGGATATACACAATGCAGACCAAAGAGCAAAAGTAATCTGGATCAAATGCCATCAGGTCAGAGACACAGTACAACAAGCTACAAGGATCAATGAATTGGATGAACAAGACATCAACATGTATGACAGTAACATATGATCAGTGGGATGCATGCAAGTACACAGTGGAAAATATGAATGCAGACATACACCTATATACATACATGAATGTATGTATACACATGATGCAATGCAACAACATACCAAATGAAACAATGAACCATACTACACAATGAAGATCAGTGCAACCCAAAGTCAAGAACTGCAGAACGAAAATACAGTGATGATACAAGAGAGATGAACATCAAAATACAGACCGATCCAAGATATCAGCAACAACCAAATGAAGACAGTAACTAGTACAACTGAAATGCAGACTAGATCAAACAGTGAGTTTGTGGTATGCAACAATACCAGAGGAGTGACATGAACAATGCACAGCAAGCATGCAACTGTGAAAATTGGATCGAGCAAGTGCAGACACAAGTGGTGATACAACAGTCTAAATGAAACATACATGAATAAGGCTCAATGGCGAAGCAACAACATCTAGTGATATTGAGCACACATGAAACAATGCAAGTAGATCAAATGAGGTGTACAATGCAACATGATGCAGCAACATTATTGAACAGTGAACAGTGCAACATCAGGTCAAGCTCAATGCAAATACAACACTGAATCATGATGTGGGAGTTACAGAAAACAAAGATAAGCTAATGATACATAACATGGAGCTACAAACCGACAGCAACATCAAGTAACTAGGTGCATCAAAAGTCAAGCTCCGGTAAACAAATGAAACAGCAATTGGTCACGAGTATAACCAAGTCACAGTCAAACTGAAGACCAAACGAAAACTAAGATAACAAGGACTAAATTCACAAAGCAAAAAAAAAGATTGCCACTGTCAATAAGCACAAGAGCACCACCAACACGGCAGTGAGACGGAATAGTGCGAGTTCAAAAATCATGGTACAACATTTTCAAATCAAAACAGTGTCGAACCAAATTGTTTCCTGAAAAATCAAGTTTGCAACCCACGTCTAAAAACAACAGCAGTTTGAATCGAAGTCTGTCGAAGTATAGTTAAATTTCAAACTCAAATATTTTCACATATTAAAGCGACCGAAGTCAAAGCCATGAACCACTGACTGGAACCAAAGGGAATAAAGAACGAAATCAACACCAGCAAAAATCAAAACAAGCCAAGGAATCACGAAATCACAAGTTCAAAGTCGACAAAGTTTGAATTAGATGTGAGTGACAATTAAAATCACTCACCAGATCGAAGTCGAATGCCATCAAAAAGAAGCAGCTGAGGTGAGCAACGAGCACGATCGATCAAAGCTACTCACGATTATCCACGCGATCGATCAACTATCGGCGGCTTCAATCTTTCGATGCCCTAATTTTTAGAACGAAGAGGCCGCCATTTTTTTTGTATGTTACTTAGGGTTTTTCAAAAGTGAAAGAAAATAAAGGGGGACGGTATTGCCTTGATAACTATCACGACACAAAGTAAATCATGGGCCAACATTCAATTTTTAAAGCCCACTTACCCTTATCCAAATTATCAAAAGAATTTCAACCCAATAAAATTCCAATCAATTATTAAAGAATCACAACCCGATTTTAAAAACTCCAAATAGTAATTTGCCAACAATATTGATCGTCAAACAACGATAATTAATTATTACAAATTCCCGGGTTGTTACAGACTCCCCTCCTTATAAAATTGCGTCCCCGCAATTTTCATAATTAAGTCGTCAATAACAATTATTTTTCTAACATAAACTGGTTAAGCTAGAAAAATAAAAGTCGAGAATATAAACACCAGAGAAATCTTTTAGTTTCATAAAAGAAATTCACAAATTCTCAACAAAATTTAATTATCAAGTAGATAATCAGAAAGCAACAAAACTGGATAAATGCAATTATCAGCAATATTCAATTATCAATTAGATAATTAGAATACAGAAACCATGAAACAACAATATCTAATTATCGATACGATAATTAGAAAACAACAAAACCTAATTATCAACAAAGATAATTAGAAAACACGAATCACAATTCGCAAAACCGCAGTTATCTAGTTATCAACCAGATAATTTGAAAATAACAATTATCTAATTGCCAAAAATGATAACCAGAAATCTCAAATCAACAAATATCCAATTATCAAAAACGATAACCAGAAATCACAAATCAACAAATATCCAATTATAAAAAACGAAAATCAGAAATCAGAAATCAACAAATATCCAATTATCAAATACGATAATCAGAAATCACAAATCAACAAATATCCAATTGTAAAAAACGATAATCAGAAATCACAAATCAACAAATATCCAATTGTAAAAAACGATAATCAGAAATCACAAATCAACAAATATCCAATTATCAAAACGATAATCAAAAATCACAATCAACAAATATCTAATTATCAAAAACGATAATCAGAAATCTCAAATCAACAAATATCTAATTATTAAAAACGATAACCAGAAATCCCAAATCAACAAATATCTAATTATCACAAACGATAATCAAATCTCAAATCAACAAATATTCAATTGTCAAAAACGATAATCTAATCTCAAATCAACAAATATTCAATTATCAAAAACGATAATCAAATCTCAAATCAACAAATATTCAATTATCAAAAACGATAATCAAATCTCAAATCAACAAATATTCAATTATCAAAAACGATAATCAAATCTCAAATCAACAAATATCTAATTATCACAAACGATAATCAGAAACAACAAATATCCGATTATCAAAAACGATAATCAGAATCAACAAATTCTAATTATCAAAAACGATAATCAGAATCAACAAATATCCGATTATCAAAAACGATAATCAGAATCAACAAATATCTAATTATCAAAAACGATAATCAGAATCAACAAATATCTAATTATCAACAAATATAATTAGAACAAACAAATATCTAATTATCAACAAAGATAATTAGAACTCATATAAACAAATATCTAATTATCAAAAACGATAATCAAATCTCAAATCAACAAATATTCAATTAACGAGTCCGGAATTAACCGAAATAGAAAACGCACATGTCCCATACCACAAGTTTTACTAAATCATTTGATTTTCTTCATCGTTTCCTTGAAAGTGCAAAATTGTGTATTTCAAAATAACATTTCACATTCTCAAAGGGACAAGTCCGGAATTAAGCGAATCAGTGAAAGAAAGGGGTCATAGTCCTCGATTTTGCTGAAACGTTTAAATCGCTTCCTCATTCTTTTGAAAACGCAAATTGCAAAACTGAAAACAATTTTATTTATTTTATAAAAGCAATAATTTACATTCTCAAATGGACAAGTTCGGAATTAAGCGAATCAGTAAAAGAAAGGGGGTCACAGTCCTCGATTTTGCTGAAACGTTTAAATCGCTTCCTCATTCTTTTGAAAGCGTAAACTGTAAAACATTTTGAAAACAATTTTTATTTTGAAACAGTTTTTTTAAAACACGTGATTAAAACAGCAACATCAGTAGCAACTTCAATAAGGAAATTGTACTTCTCAAAATACTGTAAAACGGACAACAAAATCAGCATTGTGGGATAACCGCTTGAAAATCCACTTTAAATTCGACGGTTACTGAAGCCAAAGCGACAGTAATATTCATACGTCAAAATCTTATCAAAATAATTTGCATAAAAATGTAATATCAGTGAATTTTCATTCATTAAAAATGTCAACAAAACACCGTGCTTCAAAAATATAGCGCCGGTGTGGAAATCCCGTTATAAAAATAACGGCAGCAAAGTACGTTAAAAACCAAACATCGGTTTTACGTAAAATTAATGCAGTAACGTACAACTCAGGTTTGCACGTATACTACAAAGTGAACAAAGAAATCATTCAAATATATCTTCAACGAATACAATTCAAAACAGCAAAAATCTCAACAAATTCACATAACTGCAATCGCTTCGAATCCTCAAATCGGATTTGAAATTTCCAAAGAAAATAAAATAAACACAGCTATGAAAACAACAAATGAAATTTATTTCAATTTCATATTTTGATTTTTAAATCAAAAAGGTTATCAGTTGTACTCAGCGAAGACAGTCTCACTGTTTCAGCTGCGCACTTTGATAAATAGAACACAAATTAATCAATCAACAAAACACTATTTTACTTATATTTTTAAATAAAGCTATTTAAAAATTTCATCAAAATTTCAAAACTTTAGTTTTGACTCAAGGCACAATAAAACATCGACAAATAGTTGTAACACATGTTCCATCTAAGTTATGTTTTATATTATGTCCATAAACCCCAAGCTCTGATACCAACTATGACGCCCCACCTCTATGCTCACTATAACAAAGAGTATTAAAGGAAATACTGTCTGTTATTACGAAGAATAAGGCTGGATAGGAGCGACCATCCGTAGTTAGCCCTTACATTAGTATTGGTTATCTCGATAGGAGTGGTATATATTTTTATTTTTCATCTCTTATTTATTTACTCCCATCGACATACACAATTCCAGTATAAAACGAACTACGATGGTTCATAATAGTTTAGGACAATATATATAATAATAACACAGATAAACTAATGCGGAACACAGATAATAAAAGTCTCATATATATATATATAACTGATGTCAGTTACATTACATGTGATACAGTACATATGATACAACTACCACTGTCGACTCTGGAAGTTACATATACAAGTACATTATCGTGAATAATATATGTGAATATATATCATCCTATACAAATACACTGACTACTATAAAATGACGACGACTACTCCAAAAGATATGAAAAGACTTCATAGCTCAAGCAGCAACCCAAAGCAAGATATATACAACCTGTAATAACTCGGTCTGACCCGAGTATTAATTCAAAGAAAATAATGCATGGGTCAGTCTAATTCAAACTCAGTTATTGATACACGGAAGTAATGATAATAAATAACAAATAGACGACAGTCAAAATAAATCTCGTCTATCCAATCCTTTAACAAGGAAATCAGATAACGGTAAATATAACACGTAACAGCGTTAAGCAACAAATCAGCAGATTTAAATCATCAACAAAGATAAGTGAAAAGATTATCAATGAAGATAATTTAGAAAACCTCAGAATTGCCTAAAAGGCAATTTAAAAAAAATCCAATTATTAAATAAATAATTAGAAACTCATAATCTAATTATCTAGAAGATAATTAGATAACAACAAAATGATCAAATCAAACCAAATTGAAATATAATTTCAAAATATTGAATTGGACACACAAAACAATTCGAACGATTGAAATGTCACTTAAAACATCAATACTGATTGGCTGCAGTACACGCACGCGTGCACTGCCTCGCCAATACCGTAATGAAATACCCAAAAGCTCAATAAATTAAAACAAAATAGAATATCAATAAAAGCCATACCGTGTGGCTGCAGTACACGCTTGCATGCACTGCCTTGCCACTACAGTGATGGTGTACATAAAAGCTCAATGGAAATTCACAAACGAGCACAAGGTCAAACCCAAGGAAAAGTCAGGTTCAACTCAAATGCAATACAAATAAAATCACAACACGAGCACAAGGTCAAACCCGAGCTATTAGCTAGATTCAACACAGGGCAGTTGTACATGCTACGACGTCAAGCATGCAAACAGGAAAACCAAAACAATGCCCAACTCAAATGAACACGGTGAAATAAAGGCATAGTAACTGCACCAAGACCAGACTGCAATATCAAAGCAATGATATGGATTGATACAGGTACAAGCAACTATCAAATGAAAGAGTGCAGACATGAATATCAATACAATGGAAACTACCAGTAATGCCAGCAAAGGTTCAAGTACTGTCGAACAAGACTACGACAAGAGAACCAGATTCAGGTTCAAACTACTCCAGACGGAGATGTACAAGTTCGTCGCAGCCTATACCAATGCACAGGCTCAGATAACAAGTGCGCAAACATTTACACACATGAGCTAATGAACACTACAGGCATGTAGAAGACAAGTATTGAAATAAACAATGCAGTGATGAAGATACAAGTGATATGCACTGTGCACAGTGAAACACAAGTGTTCGATAATACAACTCGAAGCAATGCACCAAGTTCATAATGAAGCAAACCACCAACTCAAGTACACCAGTGACACCAATGAAGTTAAGACAAAGCAATGTTAACATAAAGTAGAGCAACATCACAAGAAGGCATCATGAATATACACAATGCAGACCAAAGAGCAAAGTAATCTGGATCAAATGCCATCAGGTCAGAGACACAATACAGCAAGCTACAAGGATCAATGAATTGGACGAACAAGACACCAAGATGTATGACAGTAACATATGATCAGTGGGATGCATGCAAGTACACAGTGGAAAAGATGAATGCAGACATACACCTATATACATACATGAATGTATGTATACACATGATGCAATGCAACAACATACCAAATGAAACAATGAACCAGGCTACACAATGAAGATCAGTGCAACCCAAAGTCAAGAACAGCAGAATGAAAATACAGTGATGATACAAGAGAGGTGAACATCAAAATACAGTCCGAACCAAGATATCAGCAACAACCAAATGAAGACAGTAACCAGTACAACTAAAATGCAGACTAGATCAAACAGTGAGTTTGTGGTATGCAACAATACCAGAGGAGTGACATGAACAATGCACAGCAAGCATACAACTGTGAAAATTGGATCGAGCAAGTGCAGACACAAGTGGTGATATAGTAGTCTAAATGAAACATACATGAATAAGGCTCAGTGGTGAAGCAACAACATCAAGTGATATTGAGCACACGTGAAACAATGCAAGTAGATCAAACGAGGTGTTCAATGCAACATGATGCAGCAACATATTGAACAGTGAACAGTGCAACATCAGGTCGAGCTCAATGCAAATACAACACTGAATCATGATGTTGGAGTCACAGAAAACAAAGATAAGCTAATGATACATAACATGGAGCTACAGACCGACAACAACATCAAGTAACTAGGTGCATCATAACTCAAGCTCAGGTAAACAAATGACACGGCAATTGGTCACGAGTATAACCAAGTCACAGTCGAACTGAAGACCAAACGAAAACTCAGATACCAAGGACTAAATTCACAGAGCAAAAAAAAAACGATTACTACTGTCAACAAGCACAAGAGCACCACCAACACGGCAGTGGGACGGAATTGTGCGAGTTCAAAAATCATGGTTCAACATTTTCAAATCAAAACAGCGTCGAACCAAATTGTTTCCCGAAAAATCAAGTTTGCAACCCACGTCTAAAAACAACAGCAGTTTGAATCGAAGTCTGCCAAAGTATAGTTAAATTTCAAACTCAAATATTTTCACATATTAAAGCGATCGAAGTCAAAGCCATGAACCACCGACTGGAACCAAAGGGAATAAAGAACGAAATCAACACCAGCAAAAATCAAAACAAGCCAAGGAATCACGAAATCACAAGTTCAAGGTCGATAAAGTTTGAATTAGATGCGAGTGACAATTAAAATCACTCACCAGATCGAAGTCGAATGCCATCAAAAAGAAGCAGTCGAGGTGAGCAATGAGCATGATCGATCAAAGCTACTCACGATTATCCACGCGATCGATTAACTATCGGCGGCTTCAATCTTTCGATGCCCTAATTTTTAGAACGAAGAGGCTGCCATTTTTTTTTCGTTTGTTACTTAGGGTTTTTCGAAAGTGAAAGAAAATAAAGGGGAACGGTATTGCCTTGATAACTATCACGATACAAAGTAAATCATGGGCCAACATTCAATTTTTGAAGCCCGCTTGCCCTTATCCAAATTATCAAAAGAATTTCAACCCAATAAAATTCCAATCAATTATTAAAGAATCACAACCCGATTTTAAAAACTTCAAATAGCAATTTTCCAACAATATTGATCGTCAAACAACGATAATTAATTATTACAAATTCCCGGGTTGTTACAGGCTACCAAGAATGATGAACAATCCAAAAAATATATAACTATTTTTAAGCACTTCGTCAGGCTAATATGGATAGAACATAATACAACGATTTTCGATGAATTGAGAAGCAAAAACAGTAATCGGTTGTTATGTTATATTATTTTTGAGATTCATAGAGTACTACATGATGCTGATATTCTCTTTGATCTAGGGGAAGATGAAAGCCTATGTTGACTATCTGCCAACACGTTTTATGTCACCCCTTGTTTTTCTCCTTTTTCTATTGTGCCTTCCTTGTATTGATCTACCATCATCACTTTTTCTATTATGTTGTTGTTCTATTTGATTTTATGTGTTTTTTCCATTGTGGATCAATAAAATGGTAGGGGCTCATTCAACCCCGTCAGCCTTGTCAATATACACACACACAGATCACATAACATAAATAACAATAATTAAAAATTTAATTTGTAAAACAATCATAATTCACTTATCTCAAAATTTTATCATACACTATGTTACAAAATTCTGTTTTCATTTCAAATAACCCAGCTTTAAAATTTCCACATTTTTACATAACTCTTCTTAATTCTTTCGTACTATTTACTTATAAGTCCGTATATTTTAAATAATCATATAATTTTAAATTTAACCTATTTGAGTAAATTTAGTTAAATAATTTGTTAATTCATCTGGTAAATCATTAAAATTACCAGCTTCAACATGTACATCATATTCTTATTGAAATGTGTTAAAATTATTTCTTTCTCAATTGTAAAGATATATACATTGTGTAACATAAATTATTACACAAGCAATAATAACATTAAAATTATCTGTTAATTTATCATACATTACATAACAAAGTTCTAATATTAACATTAAAAATGTAAATATTATTTTTCCTAATATTAACATGTGCAACGCACATGTTACACACTTGTTTTTTAGATAATGGTACTAATGCAAAATAAGGCGCAAATAAGTAAATATAATTAAAGGACATAATTTTAAAATTCCCTAGGTTACACTTTTGTATCCTTTTCTTCTTCCTCCTTTAACAAAAAACCCTGCCTAAAACCTTTAAATCCCAACCATACCACTACAAAATCCATGAAACTAAATTTGAGGGTCAAATCATGGTTTGTTAAGGCTGATGCAATTTGATGAGGTCGAAATCAAATGCTTGTAAATTGTGGTAAAAACAACCTTCGAACTATTATGGTAGGCTGATAGTTATAAGGATTTGATTGATAGTTCCATCAAGTATGTCATGACCTAGTTTTTCGACCTTTAAAAATCCACATAAATACGTCCACAATATTAAATGCCAAACAATCGAATGCCGGAAATTCCCGTCCATAAGGGAAAGAAGAAAGAGGGAGAAGAAGAAAATAGAGAAAAACATCAGAATCTCACAATCGCAGCGGAACAATATATATAATAGATAACTATTGATCTTTATATAAAATGAGAACTATAACTGTTTTTATACATTACATCATCAGAGTACAACACAACCAACAGCACAAGACTGGACAGTTATAATAACTTGTCCTCACAAAGGTGAATATACATCATACCATACACAGCGGAATATAAGTCAGATACGTGATATACGTCTCTGTCATTCGGCTCTTCTCCTGTGCTACATAGCATTCTATCATGTATCTGTAATACTCGGTCTGACCCGAGCATTATAACAAATTAACACCCGAGTCAGTCTGGAAAACCATGTGAGAAAATACACTCAATTGAATTATTAAGTTTTCAAATTCCTTTGAAATCAAAGGTATCTCGTAAGACCACGCCACAAATAAACATGCCGGGTTTTTACCTTACGATAAACAAAACATTTTTATCAAATCCGTCTGATATTATAATAGTGTCTATAGAAAGTAAAATAGAATATAGCTGAAATGCTTGCATCTCACGTTCCAGCATAGTTGGGCATAATCAAAAATATACGGACGCATATTGGAGAATGGGTTCCATATAGTGGCAGGGCTACTAGGGTACGGCCCGTACAGTACCTGGTCTAGATCAGTGTACCGAGGACGACTCTCGATCCCTTGCAACACAAGACTGGCTTACCCCTAATCTGGATAGACCGAATAGGATCACCCCGCGGTTGGGATCAACAACAGCCACACAACCGAGATCAAGGGATTTTAGACAGGGATGACCTTACCCTAATTGGATGCTACCCACTTAGCCTTGCTGCACCTTCCTTGTTTTGGCCGTACCCAGTTGATGAGGCTTGAGGCTATGGTTACTATTTTGACACATATTCACTTAGAATGTTCATCATCCACCAACAACGATGGTCCGATAACATTCATACATACAAGTTGCCCTGGGTCTGCACAAACTGAATCACCATCTTCATCATCTTCATGGTATTCATTCGTTACGTTCAAACCAGATCGAAGTGGTTTTCGGATAATTAAACCCGATCCCGGTCACTTCGAAATGATTAGTGCATTGGCCAATATTGATAGTTGGTTATTTAACTATCAAATAAACAATCAATCAACCAAATATTTTATTTTCACTAAAAACTCCCAGTCTTATTAAATTTAGATTTCAAATAAATTAAATCACTTTATCTAAAATGTACACTTAAAATATTTAAAATAAAACTACTTAAATCACTTTTTTCAAACTAATAGTTATGAAATTCTACAATAATTTTCTCATTAAAACTTAGCCAAAAACAGCTATTAAAATAAAGCTATTATATAAAATATATATTTAATAACTATCCTTTAAATCATAATAACTTTAGCACGATTTAACTATATTTAAAATGGTATTTGTACGTAAATCCAATTTGTTTTTATTCAAATCTTCTTATAAATAATTTTTTTACATAATCATCTATATCTTTTTATTTAATTTTTGTATGTTTTTTGTAAGGACCGTATATGAACTTTGTTGTTATATATAGATTTTCTACATGTGTGATATGATATTTATATTATGTTTTTTTTGAATGCAATGGAAAAGTATTTTTAATTTTATTGCAACTATTATGTTATATATCCTCCACTTAACAGAAAAAATATATCATCCAAAAGTCTAAAAAATAGACCCCACATAAAAATTAACAATATGAATATGAGAGATGAAACCAAGAGCAAGAATGACAAGACGATTCAAAATCAATTTACTGTTATTGTGGTTTTGTTACTTCGCTAGATATTATTCGAATAGGTAATGATGTTGATAGTTGTTATTTTATATGCATAAATCTACCCTACAATTGTGGATTTAAAGAGTAGACCAATGAAATTTTCAACGAAGAAATGTTGAACACACTTTAGGATTGCAAACTGAAATTGAATCACTCTTAAAAAAGCTAAGTAAACTAATGACAAATTATCGATAAGTTGTTCGACGTAGTATGTAGAAATTATTATAGGTTGTATATAATAAATACAACTATTTAATATGTATGCTTACAAATTTAATATGAATGTTTATGCGTGTATTAAAATTGTTCTAGTATAAGAATTATATTTCTTGTCTTTATACCATCACTTATATAAACAGAAACATGGAACTAATAAACCAACTATATATCTATCTATTATATAATATGAAAAATGAGTTCAAATATATTTTCCTTTTCCTTTTCAGTTTGGTCAAAAATTCACAGCCTGTATTGTGTCCAATTGCTCGTATCTATTATTTATTATTCCCTTAATTTAGCCAATTTCTTTCTTCATATTTTGGCCCCTCATTTTTCCTTTCTTAACACTACTACTTTCCTACATATATTCACCAATTAATATTTAAACATGTTCATTTCTTCATATTATCTTCTTAATTTAAGTAGTTATTTATTTGTTATCTAATATACCATATGAAAGGCATGTTCAATTTCGTTTTACCTTTCATTTCCACTTTAACAAAAAATTTAATAGATGCTACATGTCCATTTGATTCATACAAGCTACACGATTTTAAATTTATACAACCTTTCATTCTAAAACGCATCTCTGAAAACCAAAGAAGACTAAAGTTTCAATTATGGACTCATTTTATATATGGAAAATAATATCCATGAATTCCTTCTCTTAATTTAGTTTGTTGATTTGTCACCAAATTATGGAGACTTTCTGAGGAATTACCAACGAATTTCGCTACAATTTCCTTCTTCCCTACATAAGCGTGTTATGGGATAATGAATTGAACTCTAATTTTAACTCCTTGAATATTAATTAGTCGCTTCATTGCCAAATCATGCAAGCTACTTAGGAATCAATCAACATATTTTTCTATGGCGGCCTATTCCCTACCAAAGTGCATTATCGGATAACAGTTCTAACTCTAATTTTACCACCGATTATCTTACTCTTACTCCAAAATAGGTTGTGCGTTCTATTTATAAATTTTTGATCACTTTTCCTTTAGGTTCTGATTTATATTTGGTTAGTGGCTTTATATCTTACTCTTCCTTTCATCCTTTTATGCAGATATTAAATAAAAATGCATTTGATAAGACAGACAGATTTCAGTTTAGACTTTTTCAATATTTCATCTTAAGATGGAAATAGATATTGGTAAATAATTTAGGAGGCTATTTTCAAGTTTCTAAAATTACTTAAGCGGTTTGGATTTTGAACCAATCGTGTACTTTTGAATCTGATCTCAACTCCTACCGCCATCAACTTAGAAACTCCATTGTCGCCCATCTAAGCCGCCAATGTTTTCCTGATCGATTTACCCTTCGACCCACACCAATTTTTCAGGTCTGGTCAAGGTTTGATTTGATTTTTACATTCCGATTCCTTTTGAACTTAAGTGGGTGGCTATTGTCTTAATGTTTCTGACATTTGGCGATAAACGTCGACCATGTTTGTGTTAGACTTGACACACCATCTTTTTCTTTGGACATGGCCATGGCTTATGAAGGCTCAAATCTCAAAAAAATTCGATGGCTCGTGTATGGTGCAAAGCTTTTGCTCATTTTTCCTAGGCCTGGCTTAGGTTTTTCCTCTTGCTCATATGCTTCGAGTCAATCCCAAGTCATGCCTAGCCCAATCCCAAGTTTTTGCATGGCCATGAAGTTTTCAAGTTTTTGACAAATATTTGTCAAGCGTGAGAGGGGATATGCTCAATAACATGTGAATTTTTGTTTTGGTCGAGTATGGATCGATGGTTGAGTTCTAGTGGGATAGTTTCAAATAATGGTCATATCAAACATGCAATTAAATTTTTCATCGCCGCTTTCAATCGGGTACTTCACTTCGGTATCCCTATAAAAAAAGTTCTGTATTGCTTCAAACAATGGCTCTATTATCGTAAATTCTACGATAATGGATAAAACTCGACACACGGTTTCATTGTGCGATGGTGCTCATCTACCGATAAGAGCAAGCTATCTACACAGAGTGTTCGCATTGACCGTGCCCTGGACATATAATGAACACTATATAGATTGAATTGTATACCATTGCCCTTGTTAATGTATAAGATATGATCAATATTCATTGACATCTGTTTGGTCTTGTACATCGGTAACATGTGGTTTTACTTTAGCATGAAGACCAAAGTTAATTTCCATCGAACCTCATTCATCTATGGAGTTTTTCAATAGTTACGAATTGTATACGCTCCTCACGCCTCTTCATGATTAGTGTAGGTCAATCTATATCAGAGTTTGTTCCACCAACACCAGAGTCGGCCTTTACATTGACATCTTCAGCATCGTTTACTTTATTGTCTTTCCGACCTCAATCACCTCATCGTTCGACAAGGCAGTCTTTAGAGGTGGTTTCTTTTGTAACGATATATGTAGCTTTCTTGAGGGTTTCCTCCGTTATTGATTTTGGAGGTGCTATAATTTTGGATAGTCCTCTGAACTCTCCAATGTACAAGTAAGATAAATCAGGCTTTAGAAAAATTTGTAAGAGGCATGGCATTCCTTTGGAAGATATTCTAGTTCCAAACCCTTTCATCGGGCCCACAATTCGTCCAAGGGCTACACTGCTTGCAATTGGTATATGTGTCTTTCTAGATACATCCCTCCTTTTAATCACTTCATCCTACTCATTCTATAGTTTATGAAGTTTGCCCCATCTGGCTTCATCCAAATAGCTATTCCTTATGGAATAGCATGTGCATGGTCTGTCTTTATCATTTGGGTAGGGTGCCCATATTGAAAGAGATTCATTATCTATACGACTTTAAAAAGCGGAAAGATATTCCTTCTCTTACTTAATTATTTAGAACCATCTAAGGGATGTCTGTCATCATCAATCTTTGGAACAAGCTAAGTTATTTCAAAAACGAGTGCTTATTCGTACGTCGTCCACTTGCTTTGCCTAAAAATGGCAATCAAGATGAAATTCTATTATCATACTTCATTTTGATATAGTCAATCTAATTCAAATACTAACCTATAATTTCATGAATTAACAGATATTCTGAGGAGACCAAGTAGAGCATCTCTAGCATGTACTCTTCAAGATCTGTAAACCATTATTGTTGAAGAGCGAGAAACGAGATTTCTTCTGATAGATGAAAGTATGCAACACCATCATCTTTTGGATAATGATCATAGCCTTGGCCTTCTACCTACTATGCACGGAGGCACTTAGTCTGCTCAAGAGGTTGAAGTTGATCCTCGAGCTAATGAAGGTCAAGAAGTTCCTTCTATCATTAGAGACCCTCCAATTAATCAAGGGGATGTTAAAGCGAGTGAAGGTGATGATAACATCATAGGAGGAGATGATAATGACGACGATGATAATGACAAGAATGAAGGTAACTGTGACGATGTGAACCTTGGTCATGAGTCCGATGGAGTGACAAGTGGTGATGATCAAGTACCACTTATTCTCCATCGTCGTCTGAAGCTAAAAATCATTTTACCCCTTCTAGGTTCATAACCACACAGGCTCTAATTGAGGAGGAAACACCGACTCCTCCAAGTGGTGACATATATGGTTCACTCGAGAGTGTTTTGAATAGAATCCCTTCTTTGATCTTGACAATATCAGCCTCGGTATTAATTCTTCGATTCACATAACTGTAGATGTGCCTTCGCCTACTACAGTGGAGATAATCCTTCTGAGTAAACTTCATGAGCATGGTCCATGGTTAGGACACATTAACACTACATGACATCATAATCACCACACGTTTACACTGCACGTGTTCTTCCCAGGTCTCTAATTCTTAACTTGGTCATGTTTTCTTTTCAAGTACAATGGGTTCCTACTATCTTTTTGATGAGCTCCAAGGTTACTCTGCTGGCTTCTGTAGGCATGATTCCTTACACCAACACTGTGAACCACCACACGAATCGAACTCGAAATGGAATCATAAAAAAGAATAGGAAAAACGAGAAAGAAAGTATAAATGTCACGATGATCATGATAGAGGGAGATGGACATCCCCTTCAAAATACAGAGCTCGTTGTTGTTTTCTAGTAAGTAGGTATCCACTTGTCAAAACTCAATCATGTTCCTTCGTCCAAGGCTTTGACTACACCCATTTCAGTGTCACTTGCCTCACAGTTGATAATGTCTACCTAGAAACCCAAACAGGTTATTTAATCATCTGAGTCTACAACTTCCAATCCTTCCAAAGAAGATCTAGCAAAGATCCAATTCTCGCTCCTGCTTCTGTAGTAGTGACAATGTGGCTTTTAATCCGTCACTTATCACACTGCACATAGACTTCCTTAAATTATGCTTCAGTGGAATTAATTCGTTTATCATTTGAAGGATATTCCTTATGACGTGGCCATAAATGTCATGGCTTACGTGAATGATTCGTATGATTAGTACTACATATGGAGGAGACTTGCCGAAGCTCTTTTCGACATTGATAAAAAAAAGATAGTAGCTCTCCAAGGGAAGGATCTCTTGGGGCAAGATAACAAGTGTACCATTTCCAATCAGGATAAAAAAGTAGAAGAGATTAGGAAATCACATAAAGCCACGGAGAAGAAGTTAGAAGAAGAAAGAAAATCCTTTATAGATAAGTCTTAGCTGTAATAGACTCAGATGGAGGCTGTGCATCATAGGAGCCATAATCCGACTTTGGAAACCTAGACTCACTAAATGATGGTTAATGGGCAAGCTTTAAGAACCAAAAATTTAGAGGTCACGTTAAAGACTATGAAAAAGGAAAATGATGACACTCTTGGTCAGGCGTAGGAAGCTTGGTAATCACAAAAAGAGGTAGAACCTCGAACGGAGAAAGTTAAGGATAGAACCAAGTCCAAAATAGAGGCAATTTTTGTTCACTTATATGCGAACATCATTAAGTTTGGAAATTTGAGGTGGCTCAATAAAGGGGTATCCTAGAGCCTTTGCTATAGTCTGGGAGGAAATAGTAAAGCAAGAAAGGGAACATTTAGGTGGCACTGAGATCGATAAAGATAAGTTGAAATATTACCTTTTAGATGATTTTGTTTTAGATGTACACGCTGCAGCCAAGATTATGTTAGATGTTGAGGCCTTTTCTCCTACTAATGTGCCTGTCTGTATACTTCTCGAACTAGTTCCAAAGATTTAGGCGAAAGTTTAATTCCCAATTCTAAAGGACTCCCAATAGTGACTCCCATTATGATAGCAGCTACTTCTAGTGCCTTCGCTTCTTCCACAATAGGGCCTCTTACTTTTGAGTCTACAATTCCTCCTTTTGGTACTTCCACGACTCTAACTATAGTGGTAATTTAACAAAAACCTCTACAATGTCTTTAGCTAATGTCTAGTACAATCCCGAGGAGCCCGGCTACACATAGCCAGAATCTGTTTCAGGGCCCCATGTTCTGTCCTTAATCATTGAAGAAAGTTACATGGGGACTCCTTCACAAATGACCTTCGTTTCTCCTGGAGGTATATCACTATCTTCTCTTGTGTTCTAAAACTCCAGATAACTACCTTGGAGTCTTTTAACCTTTATTTCTCTCTCTCTCTCTCTTGTTCAGGTATGCCTCCCATTGTTCCTTTACCAGAAGGAAATTTGGTTTCAGACATTGAAGCTTCAATGATGGAATATGTCATCGTGTCTACACCGTTGCTAATTCTAATTTTTTCAACTAACTATGCTTTAGGTCCCGATGCCAAATGATCCTTACCCTAAACGAAGAGGCTACTGACGAGTCTTGCATGGTTCAGGGTGACTATGATGTGATCATTATTGAGGCCAAAAAGCATAAGTTTGGGCCATCTATATCAGAGAGGCAAGCTGTGTAATTTGAACAAGTTAAAAATATTGAAAAGGAGAAGATTGATGATATTCCCCCTCCCTCGGTTTCCTTACCCATATCGCCACATGTCATTCCAATTTCTAATCCAATAACAGTGACTATTCAAGTCGAGGCTCTCGAGTCCCCAGGAGATGTTTATGATTAGGAGAAGGATCCCAAAGGTTATTTGTTTAATTTGAAAGAGTAGATTAAATTTGGTAAAAGACCAACCTCATCCTCTCCTGAGGGAAATAAAGGAAGAAATAAGAAAAGGAGGAACACTTAGATGTTTTTATGTTGTTGTTTGTTTTTTTAGTTCTGATCCAACTATGTGGGTACTGTCGTGTGGATACGAACCACACTTTTGCTTTTAAAGTTTTTCAATTGTGAATAAAATGGTCATTCTGTTAGACTTCTGTGTTTTTTTATTTATCGCCTATGTTCTTTGTTTACTTATGTTTGTGGTAATCGTATTTGAATTAGTGCTATGATATTATGACCATAACTCTTTATGCACGAATAACTACACCATCACTTAGTTGTCCTTCATTATTTTGTTTCCTTTATGACTGCCAAAATATTTCTTCGCTAGCTAATTATCATCATTTGGCTAACTTTGTATCCTACATGGTTTATCTTTGGCTAGGTTCCATTTGATCAAAGACAAGGTTGGATCTATACATCGCTTCTTATCTCTAGGAAGATGTTGTGATGACCCGTATTTTACATATCGGAGGATTGTAAAATATTTTTGTTTTGTTCATATGAGGTCATATGATTCTATAATTTGGAATATGACTCTTAGAGATATTTCACACACCTATGATTTTTTTTCAAATTTCTATGTGACAATTTTGAAACTGGAAATCTTGTTTGGACTATAACTTTTGATAGGAGTCGAATTAGGAGCTCAACCAATTTCATTGCTTTAGGATGATGGTTTTCCATTTCGTAAAGTGATCATAATAGAAAACAAACTTATTTTTATGAAGTTATGCATGTTTTATGTTTAAACAGTTGATGGATAGAATTAATATGTAATTAATTAATCCCATAATGAGACCCATTATTCTAATTTAAGATTACTATAAGTAAGAGCTATATGATTCAAATTAAAGTTTCCCCTATCTCCTAAATAAGATATAAACCTCTATTAACCCTAAATTTATCAAAAATCACCCAGATTACTCTCTAAATCAGAACAATTTGAAGGTTAGTGAATAGACCATTGATTAAAAGATAGATATCATTATTTTGGGTTGATTCGAATTGCTTTTTATTATGGTCTGCTTTGAGTCGAGACTCAAACCAGTTGAATTTTGTGATAGGTGAGTGGTTTATGCTTGTCACTATCATATCCATGTTTTTATGGTAGAATTATAGGTTTTAACATGATTTTTGATCTTAAAATTCTTTTATAACTTTAATCACATGTTAACATATGTTTATGACCTAAATTGATGAATTTTAAAGGATTTAGAGAAATGGTTTTTTTAATTCACCTTGTTTATATTTATATGTTCATTGATTGCTTAGAGTTGGATTTGAGTTTGTTTGATTGTAATAATTCTATGTGTTTCTTGTTCCAATGAATGTAATTTCCTATTGTTCCATGTTTGTATGATGTGCTTTGATGTTGTTTGCTAGTGCTTTGGATGTTTAGGAAGATAGGTTGGAGAATTTCGCAAATCGAAGGCAAAGATGATCGAAAGAAGAGGCTCTGGATTATGGGTAGTACTTGAGGTTTAAGTCATGCATCCAAAGTCATTAAGTAGGCAAGTCGTACCGACTTGTTCATGTTAGTACCAAGTTGTTCCTATTGGTAAGATAGCTTGGTGGATATGAGGGAACTAAGGAGAAAGGGTAGTGGAGGTGGACCAAGGCAAGATATAAGATATTGTCTCAGTGTTGGAGGTTATACCGACTTGTTTTCTAAAACTTGAAGACAAAGGCTTTGGCATGGAACTAAGTTATTTTGATGGATAGGTCGGGGTTCAAAGTGCTTGAGAATGGAGTACTAGAAGTAAGGAAGAAGTTAGCCAATAATTGGCTAAGCCAACAAGTCAGTGCCATATTTTTTAAGTAGGAACCGACTTGTTTTGGTAGGTCCAATGGTGGTGGAGGTTCTGAGGAATGGAGTAGAGGTTCTTTAGATTGTGTTGGAAGTTTTGGCTTGTTCGCACCAGGTTGGATAACAATGTAATGACATGATGAAAGCTATGTATCTTCAGTTTGTGACCCGTGGGGGAGTAGGTACCAAAGATAACGACTCTATAAAGGAGAGAGCCATATATTAGGGGACGCGAGAGGGGGGGTTCCTAGGTAATGGAAGCTGCATTGAGCAAGAGAAGGGCTCGGATCTAATGGTGCAAAGGAGAGCTTAGATGTATATGTGCTAAGGAATCTTTGATACCCAGAGTGTTTTCGATTGTACTTGAAGCAGGAGTATTATTAGCAGGGATACCCATAGATCAACAGAGGGATCCGTATATCCTGGACCAGTGCCTTTGGGTCTAGTGTCTAACTTTGGGCTACAGGACACATATCGACCTTTAGGCTACTTATATAAGAGTACAAGGAAATTTGGGATTTCCATTAGTCCCTAGCATAAGGGCCATATGAGATATCATATATTTAGGGCACATGGATGAGTGATAGTGAGTATTACTTGATGGATGCTATGGTTTCTTTCTTTCATGGGATATCACTCATGGATATAGTTAGGAGTAGGTACTAAAGATAGGGATATCTAGACATCCACCATTCTATTTTTTGTACTACCTTTACGATATTGTAGAGTAGCATCTTATATTGTAATGTGCTAATTCTTTGGTTGTAGGGACATGTCAGGTATGATTCGTTTACCTCTGTTTCTTACTATATTTACATATGTAGCATTTTGAGATTCATTCATCGCTCACACCAGACTATTGTTCGACATAAGGTTTTATGTTTTGCTTCTTATTATCTTGGCTACTCTTAAATGACTAGACTACATAACAGGTTTAGGTGACGCAATAGCCGTGCGGAGGACGAGCTGAATGGAGCTATCTCATATTTTATACATATATGGATTTCTCTGCCTATTTCATTGTGCAGCACTGGGAAGCCTTAGCAATGGCTGCTTATTTGCTTGTATTTGGAGACAGCTCTTAAGTTTGTTTCTATTGTATAATCTCTATAACATTTGATGTATAACTCGGTCGATCTATTACTCCAATGATTTGTTTACATAGTCATTATTGTCTCTATTTTATATCTACGATATTATATTTTACCTATACTCTATGAGATATATGACAGGTGATATGCTATGTCTGTTTTCTTTTCAACTACGATGATCGTCCTATATCGGTCGGGTAAGATAGTAGTGCACTATTTAGTTATTATTTGTGTCGGTGGTATACGGTGGTCGTACATTTGGTATCGAAGCTTTGGTTATGTGAATAACCTGAGTTGATATCACAATCCAGTAAAGATAAGGTGCAATCGCCTTAGATTGGATCTAGAGTGTATATATACGGGAGAGTGCGTACTTGTTATAATTTTTGGTTTTCAAAGCTATATAATAAAATATAATGTAGTATAAGTCACATGGACATAAGCATCATTGACTTGGTTTTCTTTATGAGAGACCGATCATTCATTGCAGATAAGAATAAGTCTGCATATGAGGAATACCATGAGGAATTCTGCTTCAGGAGTTGAAGAAGGGACAAGATCAAGAGATGATACACCTGATTTTCAAGCTATGTTCAATGCTATGATGGCGAATAGTGAGGAATGCTCCTAGAATGGCTACTAGTAGAGGTGCTCCCATGCAACCCCATAAAGTTATGTTCGCCAAGTTGAGCAAAGATTATTCTACTCAAGAAGGAAACCCATTCTATGTATATGAATTGATTATAGAAGTGCAAGATTGGAATGATATTTGTCAGTGCATCTTTAGTGATATGGAAGTGGGTGATGCCATGAAGAGAAAGTTGGCTTTCAGAAAACTTTGTGGGTGGGTAGTGAACTGGTGGAATGCCATTTCCATTGCTACCTGGAAGATTGGTTTACTTTGGACCAGTTCAAAGCAAAGTTTGAAGAGAAGTTCATTCCAACTGCTCAGAAGTCGGTGTGTTAAGGAAGTTTGTTAATTTTAGAAAAGGAGAGATGTTAATTTCTGAGTATATTGTAGAATTTGATGCTTTATCGAAGTATGGGACGTCATTCATCGGCACTCCATTGATAAAGAAAGAGAAGTTCATCATTGGTTTAGATGATTATCTTAGAGGGAAGCTAGTAGACCACATTGACGAGCCATTTGAGAAGCTAATTGAGAATGCTCTTTGTGATGAGAATTTGTGTCCAAAGTCTAAGATGGATGTTATTGCTTCAGCTGAGAAAAAGGAATCGAAACTGTAGCAAGGCTGTGGAGGCAGAAGAAGTGGAATGGAAAGAGGAAGAAGTAGAAAGGAAAGAATGGTTGAAAAAGGGTAAATTGGAACCTATTTGCTATGGGTACAAGGAGAAGGGTCACCTTATTAAAGACTGCAAAGTGAGTGACTGGACAAAGCGTTATAATTGTGATAAACTTAGGCATTTGAAAAAAGATTATCAAAAATCGGTGAAGGAGAAGTAGGTTGTGAAAGCATATGCTTTGGAAGCAGTCCCAACTTCGGCGAGTGCTCTCTCGGCGAAGGTGAAGGAAAGTGAGTTGTTATTCAAGGTATGCTTTCTATTGGTGATATTCCTATTCGAGTTTTTTTATATCGGGGCATTATGTTCATTCATATGTAGTGACCTGGTAGATAGATTAGGATTAAGATTCGAGATAGTAGACCAGCCCTTGATCGTGATAGACCATGTTGGAGGCTCTACTAGTCCATGCTTGGTTTCTAGAAGTTTAGTTTTATCGAGTCATGGATGCACTTTTGTTTGTGATTGTTTTGTCTTGAATTTTGTTGGGTTCGAGATTACCTTGGAAATGGACCGGTGTAACAACCCAGGGTTTGATCGCTTTGATTAGGCAATTATGTATATTTTATATAGTCAATAAATAGATTTTTATTAATAAATAAACTAATTTTATTTAGTTAATAATGATGGTAAAATCATTTTCAAAATATTCTTACCAAATTAAATAGTTCGTAGAAAAACAGAAAATGTGGCCGAAGAACGTTTTCTGAAATTTCGACTTTTCGACACCGAAAAGTTGTCGGAAACGTTGTTCGCTTTGTTCACCATATGCACATATATATAAGAGTTAATTAGATAAATAATAATATACTTAAGATAATAATCTTATAATTACGTTAAGTAACTAATGATGTGATGATTGATGAATTTAAAAACAATAAACATTTTATATAAACAAATATCCTTATGTTTTGTCACATCTAAGATTTTCTTTTATAATAAAACATAATTAGCCATCATTACACATAAGAAATGACAAGTGCATGTGATATGTGACTAAAGAGAGGAGATGTGATGTATGAAAGGTTGATGTGATTATACAAAATGATGACATAATTTAAATAATATAAGACAAGGGAAAAACGGTAATCTTCTCTCCATTTTATCTCTATAAATACACCCATACCCCTTTCCATTTCTCACTTTCATTTCCTATCTTCATTTTCTTCTCCTCCTTCTCCATCAACCTTTCATGGCTTCTCTTCTTATTTAAAAGTTACAAATTTAAGACTTTTCGCTTTAAATCGCCTTTTCCTTAGCTAAGTACCTTCCCTACCACAACATGCACACTTCTACCTCCAAGCTACCACCCACCTTCCTAATTTCACCCTGGGCCGAGCCCCTACACCCAAGGCCGAGTCCAAAAAGCACCCGGCTGAACCCATTTGTACTCGAAAACCTAAGATTCCATCATTAGTTCAAAGCTCGAGAGTCGTTGCAAGTTTAGCCAAGACTCGAGTCGATTTTGTGAAGTTTTAGGTGGGTGATATTGATTATTATAATTTTTGAAATTTATTAGCTTTACTATTTCCCAGGATATGACAATATTATAGTATGAAAGTTTGTTAAATATCATATGATTTGCGGTCAATATGGATTGGCGATTTTGGTTAGGATTGGTTATATGTTTGGTATGCAAATGCAAAGTTAGTAAGGTATATATACATATATATGTATACATTTACACGATTTGTTATCTGAATGTGATGTGTAGTGAGATGGTCGATGATGAGTTCAACCATAGTCAGATGAGTTGAAACAAAGATGGAAACTTTGTATGTAGTCGCGATGGATTTGAGATCGAATTGGAATTATAACTTGTTTTTTCAAAGTTTTAGAGTTTGAAAATGAGTTTAAAGTTGGATATTAGTTTTAAAGTGGTAATAATTTCAAAATATGTTTTGAAGTCATGAAAAACAATTTAAAGAAGTGGTTTCCAGTTAGAAGTGTGTTAGAGCAAACTGCACTCATAGCAACAATCGTTATGGATGCCATTCGACGAAAAAAATGGATTTTCACAAAGTGTTTTAAAATTTGAGATTTCTTATAAATGTTTCCAAACTTAATTAGTAAATAAAAGTAATTAAGTTTTGTAAATTAATTATTAATTAATTAGTTAGTTAAAAAAAAGGTTAATTAGCCTTATTTAGTAATTAAGAAGGTAATTAGTAGTTAATCACACTTAAGTTAATGACTGTTATTTGATTAATAAAGTTTTAGTTAGTAGTTAACATAATTAATAAGTAGTTAATGGTTAATAATTATTTAACTAAGTTAATTAGTTAATTAATTATTATCTAAATTAAGTGATTATTTATTTAATATTTAATTAATTAAGGGTTTAACTAATGATGATTTGATCTAACCTTAATCAAGATGCATTAGGAAGTTTATTATGGCTTAACTAATTTCATTAAGTCTATTAGAGTTTGATTGTTATTTAATCTAGATTTAATTTGGATTAATTAATATTTAATTAGGGTTTAAACTGAATTATTTATTTAATCTTTTCCAAAGGTGATTTCAAGTCAACTTGAATGTGTTTTAAATCAATATTCTTTTCAAGGTGAATTGATTCCAAATCAAATGATCTCTTGTTTGGACCATTAAGTAACCGAATGAATTAAAGTAGTGATTGAAAATGTTAACTCATTTATGGAAAGTAAGTGACTTGTGTTTGGCAGGAATGTTGGATATTAGAATTGTGATAATCATAAGGAGGTTAATTTCGAAAAGTAGGTCATGCTAACCTAAGTATGAAATATGTTTCCATATGCTAATCTCCCATCTGATAGTGAAGTTATTCATTATCAATAACTTGACCCTTTTAAATTGTCGAATGCTGGTTTAAAGAGACCGGGATCGAATGACAAGCTGTTATCCGAAAACAACTTCAAATCAACATAAATGTTCGAATTGGAAGTATTGAAGTCATGATCAAGATTGAAGACTTGAAACACAAGGGTTATTCGCTTCTAACCCTGAGGTTGATTCCAAAACAGGTGTAGTGGAAATAGTACCTTCAGTTCGTTCATCTCCTAAACGCCTTGTATGGATGGATGCTGACATTGTGTCAAAATTGGAAGGCAATGTTAGCATTCCAAGTGGGAAGTGCTATTGAAAGTTAACTCATGGCCTCAAGCGTCATTATTTAGGAATGAATAAAACAAGGGACACACAGTAGAGCCATGTGGGTCGAACCCATTAGGGTATTGATCATCCCAACTAGAACGAGTCCCTATTCTCACAATTAAGTCCTGAATGGTTGCTAATCCCAACCAAGAGGATGATCATATTTGGTGCTACCCAGTAAGGGGTAGGCTGGTCCTATGTTAGCAGAGGTCGTTCGGTATGACCTCGGTACATTTTCTAGAGGTGTACTGTGACGGGTGGTACGGCAGTAGCCTAGTCAATAGTTGGAATCCATTCCCCAATACGAGCTTTACTGTTTTGATTATAAATCTAATATGTTGGTATGTGAGATGTAAGCATTCCAGCTATTTTCTCTATTTACTTTAAACCCTCAGACATTATAATAATATCATCGATTTTATATAGAAGGTGCTTTAGTTATTGTAAGGTAAAATACAATTCGTGTTAATGTGCGGCGCGGTCTTACGATACTTATATTTTATTAAAAGGATTTTTCAAATAAAAATTTTGTTATATGAGTTTACTCAGATCAGATGCAAGTCTGACCCAAAGTTTATTTTTCTTTTCCCTAAACTCTTGGGTACTCAATTTTTATGAGTAGTCAAGTGATTCAGGTTGCTCTCGAAAGCATGTTGGAGGAGTTGAAATAGGTACCTTCATGGATAGTTATTAACATTATTAAGTATTCCGTTGTGTATATATGTGTGTATGACCTATGTATTTTGTGGACAAGCAGTTGTAATTGTCCTAGTCTAGAACTTGTATCATTGAACGCTGATGTAATGTTTTGGCTTGACTATATAATATACTACATTATCTATCATATATTGTTCCATGCATGGCATTTGATTAGTCTTTCTCTTATCTTTCTTATTTCATCAACCCATAATGAATCGTCTTCCGAATGCAAGAAAGGTGGTTCGTTACATTTGGTATCAAAGCTTAGGTTATTCGAAACACCTAGGCTTTGGAATGAGGGTCAACTTCGAAAGTGTGTTTTTAATTTTTGTTCGTATACCTATATATGTTCCCGATGGTTAGATCATCTTGATAGGTTTGACTAGTACCATTTTTAATATTAAAGTATCTTAAGAGTTATCTTGTTATGTCCAGATAGTAAGATATGGGTAATAAAGGCAGACGAGGTAGAGGATCTAGCAGCACTATAAGTCCCAATGGTCAGACTTTGACTGGGAGGGTTGGAACTGTCGAAGACACTAGTGCAGCCAAGGGTGGATTTTGTGACTTCGTGTAAGGATTACACAAATCTAGGAGGGAAATCGTTTAAAGGAACCGAGTATATTACGGAGGTTCAAGCTTGGTTACGATCTTGTGAAAATACTTTTAACGATCTCAACTTATCAGATGAGCAGAAAAGGTTCTTGGCATTATGGCAACTGCAAGAAGGGGCATCAGCATGACAGGATTCCCTTACAATGAATGTTTCAAAAGAGGAGATCTCATGGGCTCAATTTAAAGAACTTTTTGAAGACCAATTCTTTCCAATAGTAGGAAAGACCAAGATGTATAGAAGCTTCATGGACTTGTAGCAAGGGGATTTATCTATAGCAAAATATAAGACCATGTTCAATGAGTTATCTTGTTTTGGTCCGGAATCGATCAACACCCCATTAAAGGAAGTGAGAAGTTTATTTTGGGAATGAGGGAAAGTTTCCATAAGAAGATGACTGGGCATATCAAAGGTTCTTTTGTTGACCTAGTAAATATGGCATTAAGGTATGAAGTCTTGGACAAGAGGAAGTGTACTCCAGCAGCAACAAATGGTAATGCTGGCAGCAACTATTCAAATAAAAGGTAGTTCAACCCGAATTGGATTGAGCGGGGTAAAGGAAAAGGAAATCCTGAAGGGACTAAGGGGAACAAGTTTAAGGATACCACGTTTTATATCTGCAAGTAGAAAGGTTATATAGCCAAATTCTGCAAATACTCCGAGGCCCCGAAGCAATAAGCAGAAACTATCTCTCCAATTATTCAGAAGGCATTATGCTTTAACTATCACTAGCCTGGACATATGATAAAGGACTGCCCACTCATGAAAAAGGTGCAGCAGGCAAAAGTATATGCAATTTAGGACGAGCCATCAAACTTAGGAGATGTGAAGGGAAAGGGCATTCTTGAAGGTACCCTATTAATTAATGGTATTTTTGTTCAAGTTTTTTTTGATACTGGTGCCTCCCACGATTTTATCTCTTTAGAAGCCATAAAGAAATTTCATTTTATCCCAAGTATTGTAGAAAACCATATCTGCGTATCTAATTCTATAAGGGGTATAACTCATTTGAACCTAGGATGTGAGGATGTGCCAATTTCCTATCTTTCCCATCATTTATTTATGATCCATATATCTTAGATTTTAAAGGATTTGACCTTATACTTGGTATGGATTGGTTATCGATGTATGGAGCTATCTTAGACTATATAGAAAGAACTGTGACATTAATGAAAAAATTAGGAGGCATTGCTAAAGTACCTTATGAGGACCCTGGTATTCATATATGTAGTTTCCTATGCACTTTGGAAGCATCTCAAGAAGGGTTAGGATCCATAGAGGTTGTTAAGAACTTTCCCGATGCATTTGAAGAAGTTAGGAATTTACCCCTACATAGGTAGATAGAATTCCAAACTGATCTAGTTCCTAGTGCAAAACTAGTAATTCAACCTAAGAGAAGAATGGCTCCAAGGGAGAGAGAGGAGTTAGTAAATCAAACTCAGGATTTGGTAAGGAAGCGATTAATTAGGCCCAGTCATTCAAGCTGGGGATTGGCTATGGTGTTTGTAGCTAAATCTGATGGGTCTTTGAGACTGTGTATGGATTATAGAGAATTGAATAAGTTGTTTACTAGGAACAAGTATCCCTTACCCCATACTGATGATTTGTTTGACCAACTTCACGGAGCTACGGTATTTTCCCAAATGGATCTAGCTACCGGATTTCACCAATTAAGGGTGGTCGAGGATAGTATACCCTTAACTGCCTTTAGAGGCCTAGGATTTTTATTTGAATGATTGGTTATGCCTTTTTGGGCTGACCAATGCACCGTAGATTTCGTGGATCTTATGAATCGTGTTTTTCTGAGAGGTTTAAATAAATTCGTGCTTGTTTTTATCGATGACATTTTAATTTACTCCAAATCATAAGAGGAAGATAAATATCACTTGGAAGTAGTTATAGAAACCCTAAGGAGGCATGTTTTGAAAGAAAATTTTTCTAAATGCCAATTTTGGCAATCAGAGGAAAGATTTTTAGGGAATATTGTATTGGAAGATGGTATCTCGATAGACCCGATAAAGGTGGAAGTAGTATAGGAAGGGTAGTAACCTTGGACTCCTACCGAAGTTCATAGTTTCTTAGGATTGGTCGGTTACTATAGAGGTTTATTCAAGATTATTCCAAGATTTCATCCCATTTGACTAAGTTGACTAAGAAAGGTGAAAATGTGAATTGACTCCAAAATGTGAGAAAGCATTTGGCGAACTGAAGAAGAGACTGACCAGTGTGCCAGTTCTTGCTGTCCTAGATGAGAGTAGTGGATTTATGGTTTATTCCGATGCATATGGAGTAGGATTGGGTGCTATTCTGATGCAGAATGGAAGGATGATTGCGTATGCTAGTAGATGGTTAAAGCCTCATGAAAAGAATTATGCTACGCATGACTTGGAATTGTTGACTATGGTCTTTGCATTGAAAATGTGGAGGCGTTATTTGTTAGGTTAATTCTTTCCTTCTTCATGGTTTTCTACGTTCTACTTCCTTTATATATTCTAGTGAGTAGGATCTTCTTCTTCTTCAATTAGGTGAAAAGTTCGAGCTTTACACTGATCATAAGTTCCTAAATTATCTTTTCACCCAAAAAGACCTGAATCTCAAATAGCAAAGATGGTTAGAGTTCTTAGCGGCATATGACCTGGATGTTCTTTATATGCCAGGAAAAGCTAATGTAGTGGCAGACGCCTTAAGCAGGAATGCAGTTTTGTCTCTTTTGAAAGTTACCCCGACTCTTCAGCCAAGGATAATGGAGAACCAAAGGAAGGATAGTACTATGGAGAAGTTAAGTCGAGGAGTCAAGGAAGGTTGATGTATATATTTTGAGATGGATCGCCAAGGTGTTTTAAGAATCCAGGGAAGATTGTTCATTCCGGATATAGACAGACCGAGACTGAAAGTGTTATCGGAATGTCACAATTCTAAATTAAGTATTCACTCTGGGGTCCATAAGAGGTATAAGGACATGAGGAGAGCCTTTTAGTAGCTAGGAATAAAGAAGGATATCTCCACCTTTGTGAGCAGATGTGCGAGTTGCCGACAAATTAAGGGAGATCATCAAAAAACTGCTGGATTACTTCAACCATTGGAAATTCCTAAGTGGAAATGGGAGATGATATCAATGGATTTCATAGATGGATTACCCAAAACTAGAAAAGGAAACGAATGAGTATTGGTAATTGTTGACCGATTAGCAAAGAGTGCACATTTTATTCCGATCAAGGCAACAAGAACGACAGCTTCATTAGCATAAATTTAAATAAGGGAAATAGTTCGTCTGCATAGAATTCCTATAAGCATAGTAAGTGATCGAGATCCTATCTTCATGAGCGTATTCTGGGGAGCTCTGAAAATAGCATTGGGAATGAAGTTAAGTCCAAGTACTGCCTACCATCCTTAAACCGATGGCCAGAGTGAAAGAGTTAATCGCATTTTTGAAGATATGCTGAGAGCCTGTATTCTTGACTACGAAGGATCATAGGAGGATCATACTCACTTGGTTGAGTTCTCTTATAATAATAACTATTAATATAGCATTGGAATGGCGCCTTATGAATCTCTACATGGGAGACCTTGCAAATCACTTGTGTGTTGGGTAGAATCTGGAGATTTTGTTTAGTGCTTGGTCCAAATATGATTTGAGAGGCGATGGAGAAAGTTGAAATGGTTAGAAGATGAAGGAAGCTCAAGAATGCTAAAAAAGTTATGCTGACAAGAGAAGGAAGGATTTGGAATTCGAAGTTGACACCATGATATATTGGACCATTCAAGATTATAGAAAAGATTTGGTCACTCGCTTATATAGTTGAGTTATCGAAAAGTTGTCAGGAGCTCACAATGTGTTCCATGTATCCTATTTGAGGAAAAACGTGCGTGATCCATCTTCAGTGGTGGAAACGTTAGTTCAGGATGACTTAGAAATAGAACCGAACCTGACGATAGTTAGGCATCCAGTCAGTATTATGGATCAAGATGACAATAAATTGCACAACAAAGTGATGCGACATGTTAAGATTCAGTGGAGCGATGATCCTAGAAATTGCACTTGGAAAACTGTGGATCACGTAAAGGAATCTTATCCTGGATGGATGTTAGGATAGTTGTTGTGTACATGTCATGGATGTATTGTTGTTTTGGATACTTGTGTACCTTTGTACGAATTTTATGGTATGAGTATATGATTCCTTTTATGTTAACTTTTGTTAGAAATTTCAAGGACGAAATTATTTAAAGAGGGGTAGAATGTAAATACCCAGGGTTTGATCGCTTTAACCAGGCAATTATATATATTTTATATAGTCAATAAATAGATTTTTATTAATAAATAAACTCATTTTATTTAATTAATAATAATGGTAAAATCATTTTCAAAATTTGTTTACCAAATTAGATAGTTCGTAAAAAACAAAAAATGTGACCGAAGAACGTTTTCCGAAATTTTGACCTTTCGACACCGAAAAGTTGTCGGGAACGTTGTTCGTCTTTATGCACCATATATACATATATATATAAGAGTTAATTAGATAAATAATAATGTACTTAAGATAATTATCTTATAATTAAGTAAATTAACTGATGATGTAATGATTCATGAAGTTAAAAACAATAAACATTTTATATAAACAAATATCCTTACGAGTTGTCACATCTAAGATTTCATTTTATAATAAAACATAACTAGCCATCATTACACATAAGAAATGATAAGTTCATGTGATATGTGACTAAATAGAGGAGATGTGATGCATGAAAGGTTGATGTGATTATATAAAATGATGACATAATTTAAATAATATAAGGCATGGGCAAAACAACAATCTTCTTTGCATTCTCTCTCTATAAATACACCCATACCCCTCTCCATTTCTCACTTTCAGTTCCTATCTTAATTTTTTCCTCCTCCTTCTCCTTCAACCTTTCATGGCTTCTCTTCTTATTTAGAAGTTAGAAATTAAAGACTTTTCGCTTTAAATCGCCTTTTCCTTAGCTAAAAACAATCCCTACCACGCACACTTCTACCTCCAAGCTACAACCCGCCTTCCCCATTTCACCCAAGGCCAAGCCCCATACACCCAATACCAAACCCAAAAAGCACCTGGCCCAACCCATTTGTACTCTAAAACCCAAGATCCCATCACTAGTTCAAAACTCCGAGAGCCGTTGCATGTTTAGCCAAGATCCGAGTCGATTATGTGGAGTTTTAGGTTAGTAAACTTGATTATTATTATTTTTGAAATTTATTAGCTTTAGTTTCGCTCATGATATGATAATGTTATAGTATGAAAGTTTATTAAATATCATATGATATGGATTGGCCATTTTGGTTAGGTTTGATTATATGTTTGGTATGCGAATGCAAAGTTAGTAAAGTATAAGCATATATATATGCATATATATATATATGTATGTATGTATATGTACACAATTTTTTATGTGAATGTGATGTGTAGTAAAATGGTCGATGATGAATTCAACCATAGTCATGATGAGTTGAAATAAAGATTGAAACTTTGTATGTAGTCGCGATGGATTTGATATCGAATTGGAATTATAACTTGTTTTTTCAAAGTTTTAAACTTTTAAATAAGTTTAAAGCTGGATATTAGTTTTAAAGTGGTAATACTTTCAAAATATGTTTTAGAATCATGAAAAATGAGTTAAAGAAGTGGTTTCCAGTTAGAAGCGTGTTAGAGCAAACTGCACTCATAGCAATAATCGTTATGGATGCCGTTCGACGAAAGAAAATGGATTTTAATTGCAAAGTGTTTTAAAATATGAGATTGTTTATAAATGTTTCTAGACTTAATTAGTAACTAAAAGTAATTAAGTTTTGTAACTTGATTGTTAATTAATTAGTTAGTTAAATAAAAGGGCAATTAGCCTTAATTAATAATTAAGAAGGTAATTAGTAGTTAATCAACACTTAAGTTAAGTTAATGACTATTATTTGATTAATTAAGTTTTAATTAGTATTTAACATGATAAGAATTAATTAATAGTTAATAACTATTTAATCACATTAATTAGTTAATTAATTATTATTTAAATTAAGTGATTATTTAATTACTAATTAATTAATTAATCAAGGGTTTAACTAATGATGATTTGATCTAACATTAATCAAGAAGAATTAGGAAGTTAATTATGGTTAACTAAGTTCATTAAGTCTAAGTAGAGTTTAATTATGATTTATTCTTGATTTAATTTGGATTAATTAAGATTTAATTAGGTTTTAAACTGAATTATTTGTTTAATTAAATCTTTTCCAAAGGTTATTTTAAATCAAACTTAATATGTTTTAAATCAATATTCTTTTCAAGGTGCATTGATTCCAAATCAAATGATCTCTTGTCTCGACCATTAAGTAGCCCAATGATCTCTTGTCTGGAAGTATTTAAATCATTCAAGATTCAAGACTTGAAGCGGAAGGACTATTTTCTTCTAACCCTGAGGGTGATTCCAAAATGGGTGTAGTGGAAATAGTACCTTCAGTTCGTTCATCTCTTGAACGACTTGTATGGACGAATGTTGACATTGTGTCAGTATTGGAAGGAAATTTTAGCGATACAAGTGGGAAGTGCTAATGAAAGGTAAATCGTGGCCTCAAGCAGCATCAAACGGGAATGACTAAAATAGAGGATATGCAGTAAGGCCATGTGGGTCGCACCCGTTAGGGTATTGATCATCCCATCTAGAACGAGTACCTATTCTTATAATTAAGTCCTAGAATGGTTGTCGATCCCAACCAAGGGGATGATCATATTTATTACTATCCAACAAGGGGTTGGCCAGTCCTTTGTTAGCAGAGTCATTGGGTATGACCTCGGTACATTTTCTAGAGGTGTATGGTGATGGGAGGTATCCCAATAGCCTAGTGATTAGTTGGAATCTATTCCCCAGTACAAGCTTTACGGTTTTTATTATAAACCTAATACGTTGGAATGTGAGATGTACGCATTAAACCTATATTCTATTTACTTTAAACCCTTAGACATTATAATAATATCATCAATTTTCTATAGATGGTGTTTTATTTATCGTAAGGTAAAAACATGTTCGTGTTTATGTGCGGCATGGTCTTACGATACTTCTATTTTTCTAAAGAAGTTTTCAAATAAAAATATTGTTATTTGCGTTTACTCACACCAGACCCATGTCTGACCCAGAGTTTTTTTATTTTCCCTAAACTCTTGGATACTCAATTTTTATGGGTAGTCAAGTGATCCAGGTTTCTCTCAAAAGCATGTTGGAGGAGCTGGCAGGTGGCTTCACGGATAGTTATTAATATTGTTAAGTATTCCGCTGTGTGTGTATGTATGTATGTATGTATGTATGTATGTATGTATGTATGTATGTATGTATGTATGTATAACCTATGTCTTTTATGCACAAGCAGTTGTAATTGCCCTAGTCTAGAACTTGTATCATTGAACGCTAATGTAATATTTTGGCTTGACTATGTAATATACTACATTATCTATTATATGTTGTTCCAAGTGTAGCAAGATTATGTGTTTTGATTAGTTTTTCTCTTATCTTTCTTATTTCTTCAACCCATAATGATTCTTCTTTCAAATGCAAGAAAGGCGGTTCGTTACAACTGGCTTAAGAGGTATGTAGAAATAGCGGATTGTGAGAAGCTACCGGTGACAATCAGAGATGTGGAAGGGTGAATGGTAGTGATCAGCTGCCCGCCAAAGGATGGGGTAGTGGTTAGCTTTCTATATTCGTTAGAGATTACATAGGAGGGGTTGTCATCTGTGCCTATCGCTATAGAATATCCGGTTGTATTTGAGGAAGTGACTGGATTGCTTCCGCGTAGAGAGATTGATTTTCAATAGACTTAGTGAAAGAAGCCAGACCTATAGTTATGCTTTTTAGTAGAGGCATACGTGAATGATCTATTAAGCAAAGGTTTCATTCAAAGAAGCATATGTGAGTGGGGTGCAACTATAGTATTCACAACTAAGATGGATGGTTTTTTAAGGTTGTGGGTGGATTATCATGAGAAGAATAAAGTAGTGAAGAAGAACAAGTATCCACTTCCATGCATTGATGACTTGTTTGATTAGCTTCACGGTGCGAAGGTGTTCTCTCAAATGGTTTTGACAAAAGGATTTTACTAGTTGAGAGTAGCGAAGGAGAGTGTGCCTATACTACGTTTCATACGCCATCGGGTTTTTATGAGTGGTTGGTAATGCCGTTCGGGTTGACTATTCTCTGACATACTTTATGGATCTCATGAATCAGGTTTTCAAAGACCAGCTAAACAAGTTCATAGCTTGTTTTCATGTATGATATTCTAATTTATTTCAAAATTGAAGAAAAGCATAAGAAAAAATTACGGTTTGTGCTAGAGATATTAAGGAAGCATAAGTTAGGAGCGAATTTCTCTAAGTTTCACTTTTGGAGAGAAGAAGTGATATTATTGGATTATGTCATTTCAGAACAGGGTATAACAGTAGATCCTACAAACGTGGCAGTTGTCCAAGATTGGAACTAGCCCAGAATGCTACGAATGTGAAGAGTTTCCTAGAGTTGGCGGGATACTATAGACGCTTTATCAAGAACTTCTCAAAGATAATGGTACCTTTGACCAATTGGACGAAGAAGAATCAGGCCTTTTTATGGGATGCAAAGTGTGAGCATGCATTTGTGATTCTGAAAGAAGGCCGACGAGTGCACTAATTTGGACATTCCAAGTGGGAATAAGGATTTGATAGTATATACAGACGCCTATGGTACTGGATTAAGTATTGATGTAGAAGGGAAAAGTTATTGTCTATGCTCGTCCACAGGTAAAACCGCATGGAAGGAATTATCTGACTCATGGTTTGGAATTGACGATGATATTTTTTGCTTTTAAGGTGTGGAGGCACTACCTAATAAGGGAAAGGTTTGAGCTATTTAGGGACCATAAATCATTGAAGTTTCTCTCAAAAGGATCTCAACCTTCATCATCAACGGTGGTTAGAGTTCTTCGCCTTTTATGATTTTGAATTTTCTATATACCAAGAAAAGGGATGTAATTATTGATGCATTGAGTAGAAGACATGCTAGTTTGGAAGCAATGTTCTTAGAATGGAAGAAAATAGAGCGCATTGCTGTATAGGATTTTAGGCCTCATTGGGAGCTAGAACCAGAAATGTTGGCAAGTTTGTCGATCAGACCTACTCTAATTGAAAGAATCGATGCTAGTCAAAAGTGAAATGCTAGGTTGGTTGAGATCACAGAAAAGATTGTTGAAGGAGTAGAATCTAAAGACATGAAGCAATACGAACTCAATCAAGAAGGTTGGCTTCGTAAGAATGGAAGATTACTTATTCTCAATGTTGATGGATTAAGAGTTGAAGTGTTACAAGTAGTTCGTCATTCTAAGTTAACTATTCATCTTGGAGGTAACAAGAGATAATGAGATATAAAGTGAACTTATTATTGGGAAGGCATGAAGAGAGATGATGGGGAATTCTTCTCAAAGTGTATGAACTGCTAATTGATAAAGCAGAGTAGAAGAAACCTAGCTGGATGTTGCAACCATTAGATATTTATGAGTGAAAATGGAAGCAAATATCGATATATTTTATAAATAAACTGCCAAGGACTTTACCAGGGTACGATAGCATTTGGGTCGTAGCTGAACGGTTGACTAAGAGTGTAAGATTTATACCCAACAAGTCAAGTAGAATGGCATCCAAGCTAGCAGAGTTGTATGTAAAGTGGATAGTATGATTTCATGGTGTGCCAAAGAGAATCTTGAGTGATCGAGATCCGTTTTTCACCAGTGGGTTTTGGAAGAGCTTACAAGAGGCGTTAGGGATTACGTTGCATCTTAGCATAGCTTACCACTGGCAAACAGATGGGCAAACCAAAAGACTAAATCGCATATTGGGAGATCTCTTGCAAGTATGCATTATAGATTTTGGAGGATCATGGCATGACTATTTACAATTTGTGGAATTTGCATATAACAATAGTCATCATTCGAGTATTGGTATGGCTCCTTATGAAGTATTGTATGGCCGACCATGTAACGCACCTTTGCGTTGGTAGGAAATGGACGAGAAACTGATAGTGCTAGATATGATTAGAGAAACTTCAAAAAAGATTGAGATCGTTTGGAAACGAATGAAAGCTACTTAGGATCCACATAAAAGCTACATTGATAAGAGACATAGAGATTTAAAGCTTTCTATCAGAGATATGGTATTTGTGAAGATTTCTCCTTTGAAGAATGTAGATCGATTCTGTAGAAAGGAGAAGTTGGCACTGAGATTCATAGGTCCTTTTTAGATAGTTGAGAGTATTGGAAAGCTGGCGTATATGATAGACTTACCTCAGAAATGGCGAGCATGCACAACGGTTTTCATGTTTTTTACCTACGGAAGTTTGTGCATGACTCAGGCGTGATAATTACACCGGATGAGCTAGAAGATTTGAGGTGGAACCAGAAGTTTCTAGATCTTATAGGCTGCTTTGTATTCTTCGGTATGATACGAAACAGCTTAGGAGAAAGTCGGTGAATCTAGTGAAGGTACAATGAAATAGAAGTGATGACGATCGTACATGGGAGATTGAGGAGAGCATGAGGACTACATGTTTGGAGATCTATGAATGGTAAGATCTACTATTTATCGTATCTACCTTTACCATTATATATTATACTTGACAAGTTAGTATTCTACGTGCTAAGGTAAATTCACATGTTCTACTGATTGCATGGCTGCTCGTTTGAAATATTTAATGGTTTCTTATGATTGATAGGCATGCGTGATAACTACGGTTGCTTATATTTTCGCTTATTTAGGGATTTCGGGGTCGAAATTCCTAAAGCAGGGAGAATGAAACAACCCGTATTTTACCTATCGAAGTATCGTAAATATTTTTATTTTATTCATATGAGTTCGTATTATTTTATAACTTTAGGATATGAATCGTAGAGACATTTTACACACTTATGATTTTTTTTTCGAATTTCTATGTGATCATTTTGATCTTGAAAATCTTATTTGGGCTATAGTTTTTGATAGGAGTTGAACTAGGGTCTCAAACCAGTTTCATTGCTTTTCGATAATGGTTTCTCATTTCGTAGAATTATCATTATAGAAAAACAAACTTACAATTAGGAAGTTATTCCTATTTTAAATTTAGACGGTTGCGAGCTAGAATTATTGTGCGATTGATTAAGCCCATGATTAGGCCCATTAGTCTAATTCGATATTACAATAAATAGGGGCTGTAAGAATCAAATTAAAAGTTTTGCCTCTTTCCTAAATAAGATCTAAACCCTCATTAATACTAGATTCATCCATAATCACCCAAATTACTATATAAACCAAACCAAATTAAAGACTAGTGAATATATCGTTGATTAGAAGATAGAGATCATCATTTTGGTTGATTTGAATTGGTTTTCATTTCCGTCCACCTTGTATTAATACTCAAATCAGTTGAATTTGGTGACTGATGAGTGGTTTATCCCTTTTCACTATCCTATGCATGTTTCTATGATAAAATTATAGGCTTTAACATGATTTTTTCTATCTTAAAATCCTTTTCTAACTTTAATCACATGTTAACATATGTTTGTGACATAAATTGATAAATTCTAATAGGGTTTGTAGAAATGGATTTATAATTCACCTCGCTCATATTCATATGTTTGTTGATTACTTAGATTTGGATTAGAATTTGTTTGATTGTTATAGTTATATTCTTGTTCCTAATTTACCTTGTTCATATTCATATGTTCATTGATTGCTTAGATTTGGAATAGAATTTGTTTGATTGCTATAATTCTATGTATTGCTTGTTCGAGTGGATGTAATTTCATGTTATTCCATGTTTTTATATTGTGCTTTTATGTTATTTGCTAGTGTTTTGGATTTTTAAGAAGATAGGTTGGAGAATTTGGAAAATCAAAGGCAAAGATGATCGAAATTGAACGAAACTTGGAGGGGAGACTCTACAGTATGGGAAGAGCTTACTGTTCAAGTCGCACGTCCAAATTTGTTAAGTAGATAAGTCAGTACCGACTTGTTCATATCAGTACCTTGTTGTTCTTGTTGGTCAGATAGCTCGGTGGTTGTAGGGGAACTCAAGAGCAAGGCTAGTAGAAGGGGACCAAGGCTATAAGAGATTGGCTATGTGTTGGAGGTCATATTGACTTGTTTTCTAGAACTTGAAGATGAAGGCTTTAACATAGAACCGAGTTGTTTTGATGGATAGATCGGGGTTCAAAGCACTTGAGAATTGAATGCTAGAAGCAAGGAAGAAGAGTTGGCCAATAATTGGTTAAGCAACCAAGTCGGTGTCGACTTGTTTAAGTTGGTACCCAGTTGTTTTGGTGGGTCCAATGGTGATGGAACTTCTAGAGAATGGAATAGAGGATCTTTAGAACATGCTGGAGGTGTTGGCTCATTCGACCAAGTTAGATGGCAATTTAACAACATTATGAAAGCTATATATCTTTGATTTGTGACTCATGGGGGAATAGGTACCAAGGATAGTGGCTCGATAAAGGAGAAAGTCATAGAATGGGGAATGTGGGGTTTCCTGAATAATGTGAACTAGACTGAGCAAGAGAAGGCTTTAAATCTGAATGGAGCAAAGGAGAGCTTAAATGTATATGTGCTAAGGAATCGTTGATACTTGAAGTGTTTTCTGTTGTACTTGAAGCAGAGGTATTATAAGTAGGGATGTCCATGGATCAATAGAGGGTCCATATGCCCTGGACTAGTGGCTTTGGGTCTAGTGTCCAGCTTTGCGCTACAAGACTAGTGGCTTTGGGTCTAGTGTCCAGCTTTGCGCTACGGGACACGCATTAAGCTTTAGGCTACTTGATATAATAGTACAACAAAAACCGGGATTTCCATTAGTTCCCAGCATGAGGGACATAGGAGGTATCATATATTCAAGGCATAGGGAAAAGTGAGAGTGAGTAATTCTTGGTGGATGTTATGGTTGCTTTCTTTAGTAGGCTATCATTATGGATATCATTGGGAGTAGGTACTAATGATAGGGATATCTTGAAGACCACCATTCTATTCTATATAGTACCTTTATGATATTATAGAGTAGCATATTATATTGTTATATGCTAACTCTTTGGTTGCATGGACATGTTAGGTATGATTTGTATACCTCTATTCCTTACTATATTAACTAGTATAGTATTTTAGATTCATTGAACGCTCACACCAGAATGTTATCTGACTAAAGGTTTTATACTTTGCTTCTTATTATCTTAGATACTCTTAAATGAATAGACTAGATAACAGGTCTAGGTGATGCGGTAGCTGTGCAGAGTACGAGCTGGATGGAGTTGTCTCATATTCTTTACATATATGGATTTCTTTGCTTATTTCGTTGTGCACCACTGGAAGCCTTAGCAATGACTGCTTATTTGTTTGTATCTGAGACAGTTATTGAGTTTGTTTTCATTGTATAAACTCTATTATATTTGATGTATAACTCTATCGATTTATATCTTTGATGATTTGTTCAAATAGTTATCATAGTCTCTCCTAGTATATTTGTAATATTATATTTTACCCATGCACTGTGAGAAATATGACAGGAGACATGCTATGTTTTTTTTCCTTTTTAACTTTGATGATCATCCTATATTGGCTGGGCAAGATAGTAGCGCACTATTTAGTTATTGTTTGTGCCGATGGGATAAGGTGGTCGTCACAGATGTTTTATACATCTTTGGACATCCATGTTCGATCTTGCCCATCTTTGGGTATTGGTTGTGAGTGTTCTTTAGAAGTAGTGCTTCAAACAGCTATCTCAAGACATATGTACTTACTCTCTCCAATCTCTAGACGTTGATTGTATTTGGAATAGGAGATTCAATCTCCTACTAGGTCTTATCTTTCGAGATTGCATTTTAGATTCCTATCTCTGGGAATTGCTATTTGACCTTATCTATTTTCGGACTACACTCTTAAATAATTCCTGTCTCTGGGCAATGGTCAAATTTTAAAGGTATAGGCATAATTATCACGATTGACCTTAGCGTGATTATACTCCCACAGTCAGATCACGGACTGAAGGAGTTCATCAGTAACGATCTTCTGGTACCTAGATATCTACATTTTCAAGGCATAGAATATTCAATTTTGACGTTGTTCACATAGCATAAAGTCAGGCTATTGAGAGTACAGTTCCATCGATCCTAAAGCCAATTCTTTTATAGATATAAAAATGGAAGACTCTGCCTTATTACACCAGAGTTTAATCAGTTATTTAAAAGGATACATTTAAGTGAAATAGTGTCTTAAGAAAATTTGCTATTCCATGCTTTTGGAATCAAAATTCCGTCAATAGTCACTAGCTTGAATGTTCCGTCTCCAAGTTTATGTTCAATTACAAAGATACCTTCCTAACTCATCCCAATTGACCTAGGACTAGGGAAACTCGATTCAAAATGAAATCGCCAATCTCGAAAGTCCTGTTCCTGGACTTGGCATTGAATTGTCATGCTACTTATTTCTGTTGAGCAGCTACCTTCAAATTAGCTTCTTCTAGCTTCTCATCGATCATGTCTAGGGAATTAGGAAAGAGTTCCTCGTTTATCTTGGATTTTATTGAGTTCTTCGATGAGAAGGAATTTTCAATTTAATTATAATCATGGCCACTAACCCATAGCCAAGGCGAATGGAGCACGGCTGGTTATAAACTTTTAAGCGTTCGGTAACACCATAGTGCTAAGCCTAATTCATTTACCCAATTCCCCTTGACCTTCAACAGTCATTTCATCAGGATGGTTTTGATGATCTTGTTCGCTGCCTCCACCTATCCATTCGTTTGTGGGGTGTGCTATAGCTGCAAAGCTTTTTTTTTTCCAATTTGATATTTGTTGAAGAAATCTTTGAATTAAACACTTTCATATTGGGTCCCGCTGTTGGTTATGATCTTCCGAGGAACTCCTAATTGGCATATGATGCTCTTCACCACAAAGTTGATCACTTTTTTCATATTGATCGTGGCCAACGGTTCCACTTTAGCCCACCTTATGATGTAATCAACTACAACAATGACATACGTCACCTCTCCATAAAACATCGGAAGCATACCGATTATATCATGTCACCTAATTACAAATGGCCATGTACTGACCAGTTGTGTGAGCTCTATGGGTAGAGCTCTGGGAATTTTCGCAAAATTTGGCATCTATTGCACTTTCTACTATAATCAACTGCATCCTAGTTGATTGTTGGCCAAAAATATCCATAATGAAGAATTTTCCTTACCAATATATGCCCCCATTTTGATTGTCATTACCTTAGGTTTTGATTTTGATGATAACAACTATAGGACATTATATAAAATATAGATATTAATGATTTATCAAAAATATATATAGTATATAATGCAGGATACTAGATAAGTATTGATTAAGAAGACCGTACCGTATCAAGGGTAGATTCAAGATACTGATATAAAGTTTCAAGAGTTAGATAATGAAGACTCATGAATATTGAAAAGTTCAAGATTTCAAGATGCCCAGATAAATGATAGAATCATAGAATTTGTGTTAAAATTTTGATAGCACTTTCTTGATCTCTCCCACGTCCTCTATTTTTTTTAAAATTGTCTTTCAAATATTTTAGTTTAAAAATAATCTTTTTAAAATATTTCCTAAACTGATTTTCAACCTCTTACTTAAATCATTTTAGTGTTTTAAAGTTTATATATATCAAATGTTTATTTATATTTTAATAAATTATAATTGTACTGATATTTTTATTATATTATTGGATACTCTTATTAAATTCTTTAAAATTATTTTATAAAATTTTATTAAGTTTTATGTTGATTATAATGTGTATAAACTATAATTAAATAACTGTATAAAGTGTCAAATTATTTTACAAAGAAACGGATTTTCAAAACAATATTTTTAAAGCATTTTCAAAATTGTGAAGAGTATCTCGACATAATCAATAGGCATATGTCGATATAGTGGCCGTAAAATAAATTCAAATTTGAATGAATGTGTCTTTTCATCGTATATCTTCACAGATGGACATGGCCGTTGTTTTCCTATATATACCAGACTTCCAAATGAATTTCTTTTGCTACTTTCGTATGATTCTCTCCTCTTTTTACTTTCTTGATTTTGAAATCAATTTTTACCAAAAGTCTACCAAAATTCAACTAGAATCAAATTCAGTTATTACTAATTTGATTCTTCTTCATCTACTCTCTGATTTCTCTCATCTCTCTCAAGATCAAAGTGCTATTCAAGAGTTATATGATCGATTGTAATCAAAATTGAAGATATGAGTCTGTAGACTATATGAGATCATACTTTGTGGTATGCTTGGTATCTCTGAAATCGAAGTAGGTGTGATTGTGGCTTGTAAAATCAATTGGGTGTGCTAATAGCCCATAAATCTATTTTATGTGCTTTTATGGCTTGAAAACCAAGTGACTCTACCCAGAGGTCGGGATTCAGGAGGGTATGTCTAGTAGCCTTAAAATCGAGATTATATTTGCATTTACTGTTTAAAAAGAAATTCGTACAAGGAATTATGCGAGATTGGATGTAGGGTAACTCCGAACCAGTACAAAATCCTAGTATTTTCATTCCTTTTTTACCTATACTATGATTCTATGATTGTTTCCATGATTATTAATTGCATCATTCCAAGTATAATCTTAAAGGGTTTGAAAAATATTCATATAATCCATTTAAACACTTTTCATCTGCCCTCTAATGTTAATTTAGCCTGAAGATTCCTATTCCGCTAACTCACATTTGGTATCAGAGCATTGGTTTTCAAATTATTCATCATCTGCTTTTAAAAAAGTTTAAATGGCTACCAACACCGGTAATAATACTATAAGTAACACTGTTAATACACTTGTTGGTAACTCATTTACCGAAGCACAGTCCACTGCTTTACTAGCAGTAATTACGCATATTAGTCATGTAGAATGAAAATATATTTATAGTTAATAGGTTTAGACACTTGGAATATCACACAAACCGTGTATACTGAACCCGAGACTAATTTTGCACAGTGGACTTCTGACCAAAAAGCTGTTGCGCAAAGTATAAGGCTATAAATATATTATTTTACTCACTAGATTGAAATAAATTTAATAGAATTTCGATATGTAAGTCTGCATTTTAAATTTGGAGAACTTTGCAAGTACACATGAAAAGACAAGTAAGGTCAAACAGTCCAAAATTTCCATGTTAACAAACCAGTTTCAATTATTCAAAATGAGTTCAAATGAGTCTGTATCTGATATGTATAGTAGGTTCCAAGATATAGTACACTCACTTATTACACTGGATAAAAGTTTTTCTGAAGGGGATCAAATTAGAAAAATCCTCAATTCACTTACTCCTAAATGGAATCAAAAGACTCTTGCAATTGAAGAGACAAATGACATTAGTACTACAAAAATTAAAGAGTTAATTGGAAATTTATTGTCATTATAAGCAAAAATACAAGGAAGGAGAGAAAGCGAAGCGATAGAGAAGAAATCTATAGCTTTTAATGCGATAACGGATAATCTGGATACATACAGCGACGACAATGAAGAAATTGCTTTCATGACAAGGAATTTTAGAAAGTTTCTAAATATAAGAAGATGAATAATTTAAAAGAAATGATAACAAAAATCCAAGAAGCGGAAGTGGAAATGAAAATGGCATTAGATGTTATAACTGCGATGATCTTGGCCATTTAAGAAGAGACTATCTACATCCCGATAAACTGAAAATTGCACCAAACTTTGATTCATCCAGAAAACAGAGAAGAGCCTATACTACAATATTAGATGATTCAAACACATCCTCAAGTGATAGTGAATCAGATACAGAATTTGCTAACATATGTTTTATAGCAATACATAACTTAGAACAAAATGGTGAAATGGATCAGAAAAAGATATGCTTTTAATATATCAAAAGTTGTAATTTCTTGAATGAACTTTTTTCTCTTGGTTGCTTTACGAGTTGTTTAGAATATCCATTGATTAATAATAATATTGGTTTAATATTATGTGATTATATTTTAAATATAAATATTTTATATATTTTAATAAAAAAGTAATATAAAATATTTTTAAAATTATTTTTCTGAAAATAGAATACTATAAATAGATCTATATAATAAAATAGGATATAGTTAAACAAAAATTATTTTTAAAAATTTAGACCTATATATCGACATACCCCAGGGGAATATGTCGACATGTGTAGTAAGATTTTGAATTTCAATTTCAAATTCGAAATTCGAATTTCCCTCCACCTTTTCTCCAATTTCTATATTCTAAAAAGTTGTCTTCTGACCAGAGAACATGTTCTTCAATTCTCTATTTGCTTACTATATCTCCATCCATTCATTTCTCACTTCCATTTCAAAATTCAAAATTTCATTAACTCTCTTATCTCTTCAAAACTCTTCATCAATGGCTTCCTCAAGCACTCCTACATCTATGAGACATTCCAAAAGTATTAAGAATTTTCTCTTCCATGATCAAGAGGCTATGAAAGCATACATTAGTTTTATCAATTATGGAAAGGTTTCTACGAGAAAGTTTGCTATTTTCAATGATTTTTCTACTTATGAACTTCATTCTCTTTGTTTACAAAATGGAATTCTCAGTTTGATTGGTGCTTCACAAAATGATTTTATTTGCTATCCATACTTGGTTAAAATGTTTTATGCAAACTTGAAAGGAAACTTTCATGATGGAAGAGAAGGAGAAGTATGGAATAGTGTAAAAGGAACTTTAATTGTTTTTGAACTTTCAGCTACCATTCTTTGATGTAAATCTATGAGAACAGATCTTACATCTTTCAAAATTGATGATCAAAATCGTGAAGTATTTCACAATATGTTCGAAGGTGATGATAATTTTGAGTTTAAAAACCGAAACTTTCGTCCAAAAGTGAGAATTATTAATATCCTTTTACAACATACTATCACTCCTCGATCGGGAAGTTTTAATAATCCAACTGTAAAAGTTTGCCATTTATGGTCAATATGACATAAATTGGGCTCAAGTTATTTTGGATGAATTTTATTCCAATTTTTTTTTTCAACTATGAAAACATATTATTTCATGGTGTGTATCTTACCTGAATCTTCAATTACTTCGGTGTTGACTTTAAAGGAGAAGAATTTGTGTCCGGTAAAGTCTTTAATCAAGCCAACATCGCTCTTATGAAAATTTCACTCTTTTTCGAGCCATATGAAACTCTTGCGACGAAAGAAGAAAGGTTAGCTTGTGAAGAGGAGGAAGAAATTCAAGAAGAGGAAGAAGGAGAAGATATGAATATTAAGGAAAAAGAGGAGGAGGAGGAAATCTCCTTAGAAAGCATTGACTTTATAGTCCGACGAACCAACCAAGACCTTCTCAACAATCAAAAGAAGATTATTAAAAACCAAAAGATTCTACAGCGTTCGGTTAGTAAGAAATTAAACATTATTTCCAACAAAAGTGGACAAGTTCTTTGGAAAAGTGAAAAGCAAGCTTGGGATATATCTTCATCATCTTCCTCATCTACACCCTTTTAGCTTATTATCTAGTTGCTTATGAGTGTGTTGTAGTTTAAATTCGGTTTGAACTTATGTATCTTTTCATTTCTTTGTACTTTATGTAATCTCTATCTAAGTATTAATGAAAAGCTCATTTTCATACTGTTATACAATATTTATATCTCTAAAAAACATAACTTGTATAAAAGTATAAGCTAAATATATTAGAATATCAAAACAAAGTTGTTTTGAATTTTTTTGCATATTTGATGACATACCCTAGGTATGTATGTCAACATATAATTGTAATTTTTCAATTTTTTTTAATTTTGAAAATTGAACATACATCAAATGTCTATTTATTTCCAACGAATTTCCACCCTTTTAAATACATGTTAAGACTAGAGAATCATTATTTTATACCCTCTTTCTTCTTCCTTTGCATTCCTAAACTCCAGAACCAAAATAATGGCTTCTTATATCCAAAAATTAACCAAAAACCTTAAACAAACTCTTTAATCGTTCAAGAACATTCTTACTTTTATCCTAAGAAACCAAAGGCACTTAGAATTGAGCCAGATGCAGATGATCAAGGAGCAAAAAAGGAATTTCGAAGCAATTCGATCGATGATTTTTTTCTTGAGTAAAGAAAAACCAACCACCAATCTACAGTATACCATCAATAAAGAAGATGAAGATTGGGATGCTATCAAAGAAGATCGAATCTTTGGCACAAATAGATGGGTTGAAGTTCCTCGAAATGTCTAGTTTAAATAGGTTTGATTGTATATAAATAATAATACTTGATTTGGTTTAGATTTGATTGGTTTGCTTTATGTGGATTTGTTTGACTGCTGTGTGACATAAACTTTGTTTGGTTGGATGAATATTTAGATTGATTATTTCATGATTATCTAATTTTACATATCACTTATTGTTTTTATATTATCTTTCTCTTCATCATTATATAATTCTTATACATATTGATTAGTATTTTATTTAGGGGGAGTTAGGTTTAGAATTAGAGCAAGAGTTAGTGTTAGAGTTATAGTTTTAGTTAGTTATTTTTGTTGATGACAAAGTGGGAGAAATATATAGAATCTACGCATAGATTAATTAGGAGTTTAATAACTCGGGGAGAGTTATATTATAGTTTATGTACAGAGTTGTTATCATTAGAAAAAGGGAGATTGTTATTACCTTAGGTTTAGGTATTGATGATAACAACTATAGGACATTACACAAAATATAGATACTAATGTTTTATCAAGAATATATATACAGTATATAGTGCAGTATATTAGACATGTGTTGATTAAAAAGACTATGCAATATTAAAAGTAGATATAAGATGCTGATATAGAGTTTCAAGAATTAGAGAATGAAGACTCATGAATATTAGAGAGTCCAAGATACTTCAGATAAGTTATAGAGACATAGAATTTATGTTAAAACATTGATAGCACTTTCCTGATCTCTCCCACCTTATCTAATTTTATTTTAAATTGTTTTTCAAATATTATGGTTTTAAAATAACCTTTTCAAAATATTTCCTAAAATGATTTTCAATCTCTTACTTATAAAATATCATTTTAGTGTTTTAAAGTTTATACACACACATACACTGAATTTTTGTCTATATTTTAATAAGTTGTAATTATATTGATTTTTTTAATATATTATTGGATACTCTAATTAAATCTTTCAAATTTATTTTATAAGGTTTTATTAATTTATATTTTTATTAAAATGTGTATAAGCTGTATTTAAATGATTCTACGAAGTATCAAATTATTTTACTAAACAACGGATTTCAAAAAAAATATTTTTAAAGTGTTTTCCAAAATTGCGAAAAGCATATCAACATAATCAATAGGCATATGTTGAGATATGGCCATAAATCTCAAAATTCAAATTTGAATGGAAGTGTCTTTTCGTCCTATCTCTTCGTGAATGGACACGACCCTTGTTTTTTATATATACTAGACTACCAAACAAATTTTCATTAGCTACTTTCATACTTTACTCTTCTCTTTTCACTCTCTTGATTTCTAAATAAATTTTTGCCAAAACTCTGCCAAAATTCAACCAGAATAAATTTCAATTATTACTAATTGATTCACTTTCATCTACTCTTTGATTTCTACCATCTCTCCCAAGATTAAAGTGTTATTCAAAACTTATAGGATGAATTGTAATCAAAATCGAAGATCTGAGTCTGTAAGTTCTATCAAATCATACTCTATGGTGTGCTTGGTATACCTAAAATCTAAGTAGGTGTGATTGTAGCCTGTAAAAACTATTGGGTATGCTTAGTAGCCTACAAATATGGAGGAGTGTGCTTGTGGCCCAAAAATCAAGTGACTCTACCTAGACGTCGAGATTCTGGAGGGTGTGTATCATAGCCTTGAAATCAAGATTGTATTTGCATTTACTATTTGAAAAGAAATCCGTACAAGGAATTACGCTAGACTGGATATTGGATAACTCTGAACCAGTATAAAATCCTAGTATGTTGTTTCTTTTTCTACTTTTACTGCATTTACTTTTATCTGTACTTTGATTTTAAGATTGTTAATTACATCATTCCAAGTAGAATCTTAAAGAATTTGAAAAATATTCATATAATCCATTAAACACTATTCACATCCCTTTAATGTTAATTTAGCCTTAAGATCCTTGTTCCATGACTTATAGTGATCACCACAAGCACCTTCTTGTATATCCGCAAGGGTCCTTTTAGCTTCCTCATTGGCGACACATCATAATAGGGGAGCAAAGAATCCTCTTCTATATAACACTCCTTCATGGATAATAAATCATGGTACTTTACGTAGGTGTTCCTTCGTTCATTTCTTCTGTTCGAGAGGATTACCTTTAACAAGTACTTGGTCCTTGATTAGAGTCATGCATGACTCATTTTTCACTTTGGCCTTCAAGATCCAATCCTCATCCGTTTGGTTGATGCTTGGTGTGATGACCCGCTATTCATCTCTACAGAATGATGCATCATCTTAAAGAAAGAAAGGGATAGAAAAGAGAAAAGAAAGAAGAGAAAGAAGAGAAAGAAGAGAAAGAAGAGAAAGAAGAAACAACATCAGAATCTCAACAGCGGAACGAATAAATTATATTAATAACATAAGTATTACATCGTATACAACAACTATCAGAGTTACACAGACAATACAACGCATAGTAGACAGTTATAGACACCTGTCTAGTTATTACAACTCAAAACACAATACAGAAAAACCACTCAGAGATACCAACACAGCAGAACACTATATAACTACATGCAGAAGCCTCCTGCTCCATTGCTCCTCCATAATTCGTCAAAGCTAACCTGAATCCCTTGGCTACTCATAAAAATTTGAGTACCTAAGAGTTTAAGAAAAACATAAATAAACTCTGGGTCAGACATGGGTCTGGTGTGAGTAACAGGTTAAAGTTGCTTAACTTTTGAAAAACCTTTGAAAATAAAAGGTATCACGTAAGACTTCCCACACATAAACATGGAAAAGTTTTTATCTTACGCTAACCAAAACGTTTGATAGGAAATCCGATGATATTATAATAGGTCTAGGGGTTTCAAGTAAATAAGAAATAGTCGAAATTGTTGCATTTATTAAATTCCAGCTACTAGCCACAAAAGTGGGTAATACAATCAAAACCAAGGGCACTTATTGGATTTTGGATTCCATACAATGGCAGGGTTACCGGGGTATGATCCGTCACAGTACGTGGCCTAGATCACCGTACCGAGGATCACTCCCAATCCCCTACAACACAAAGCCGAAACCATTCCTTACTGAACAGTTTCGAACAAGACCACCCCGCAGTTGTGATCAGCAACCGCACCACACAGCCGAAATAAAGGGACATCTAGACAGGTGTAAATCTCGTCCTACTTGGGCATGACCCACTTAGCCTTGCTGCACCTCTCCTATTTTAGCCATTCTCGGTTGATGAGGCTTGAGGCTACGATTACCTTCATAGGACACATCACTTAGAATGCTCATCGTCCACCTGACGATGTTTTGAAAGCATTCAATCCATACAAGTTCGTTCCGGGTTCGAGCGAAACCGAAGGCATTATCTCGTTACACTCATTTTGGAATCACCCTTAGAGTTAACGACGATAACCCTTGCACTTTGAATCTTCACTTTTATTCAGATTCACGACCTATCGTTAATTTGGATCGATGTGGTTTTCAGATATCTAAATATGGAAACCCGATCTCGGTCTCACCGAATCCAAAACGTGTCTTTTAAGGCCAAGTTGTTTTAGAGTTTAAAACAATTCAATTCATTATCTATATACACACAGATAGATAATTCTCAACATAACAATGGATAACCAACATTATTATCACCAACAGATAATCCATATCATTATAAAATGATAATCCATATTATCATCCCAATGCAACCAATGCATCCATCTCACATAACATTACTTATCTCATAGCTGAGATTACAAACCATTCAAGGCAACCAATATCATCCATTCATACATAAGAAATGATCTAATGATCACTCCATTTATAATTAATTTAAAGTGAATTAAATTAATTACCTTATCTCTAATTAATTTAAAATAAATTAAATTAATTATTACATCATTATAATCCTGCTTAACTTAACCATTAATTGATTACAAATCAAATAATAAATCACCATCTCATTACTCATTTCAATTAACCATTCCTGATTAACAATTTTCTAATTACAATAAGTAATTAGCTTTTAAATTAATTACACAAGTTAATTATACTTAACTCTTTGCAATAATTAACTTTTAATTACTTAATCAATTAATTAACTCAAATTAATTACATTAATCCTATATTAATTAATTACTTCATTTATTAATTATTCCTTAATTAATCAATTCTAAACTACATCATTGATTTTATTAATTAATGATTTCTAATTACATTTTAATTAATCTCTCTATTTAAATTAATTACATTAAGTAATTAATCTTCAATTAAACCACACATATATTAATCACCCTTGATTAATAACAATCCAGCAATTAACTACCCTTAATTACTTCATCAATAAATTACTCCTTAATTTATTCTCTAATCAATCCCTTGATTAATTACATTCACTAATTAACTACCCTTAATTACTTTATTTAAAAAATTAGTTACCCTTAATTAATTGTCTAAATTAATCCCTTGATTAAGTACAAAGTAATTTAATCAAAATTACTTCCATCATTAAACATCTTTAATTACATCCAGTAATTATCAATTAATTACTTCCCTAAGTAATTACAATCCCATTAATTACATAAAGTGATTATTTTCAAATCATCAAGTGTTTAAATTAATTAAACTAAATTAATTAATCTAAACTAATCATATTAAACTTAATTAATTACATTAAGTAATTAATTCATTAATTACTTCTATTAAGCAATTACACAAAAATAATTTCACAAATGAATATTATTGATTAATTAATCTAATTAATTATTAAATTTAATCACATTAATTAATTGTTAAATAATTTTAATTAATGACCTTCATTAACAATTCTATAATTACTTCTCTTAAGAAATTAACTAAGATTAATCATTATTAATTACAAATTAATTAATATTTAATTACCAATTAATTAATCCCTAATTATTTAATTAATTAAGTAGTAACTGTAACTTAATTAATCCTTAATTACTTGATTAATTAATCTTTATTCATTAATTAATTTAATTAATAATCCCTAATTACAGATTAATTAACCTTAATTTATTAATCTTAAGTCTTTAATTAATCAATTTAAAATCTCTTAATTACTTAATTAATCATCCTTATTATTAATTAATTAAATAATTAATTATCCATCTTAATTATCTTAATAATTTAATGAATCCAAATCATTAAATTTTATTTATCTTTAAGATAAAAATTTCTTACTTAATCAAAGTATTTTAAAAACAATTTGTTTTAAATTTACTTTAAATTCCAATTTAAACTTCATTTTAAATTTAAGATTAAAATGAATACGAATTTATTTAAACAAGGTTTAAAACAATTCAAACCCTTTTTATCTCATATGTTAAAGAAACATGCATTTTATAGAATAAAAGTTTAAAAGAATATAAACAAATTCACTTTAAACATTCCAAGTTATTTAAAAACAAATTCAATTTAAAATTTTCCTTTAATTTCAAAACTGAAATACAGATTAAATCTTTATTCTAGATTTGACTTAAATCTTCAAAAGCTTTACTTACATTTTACATCTTCATTTTAAAATTCAAATCATTTAACCATGTCTAAAATAGTTAAAACAAATTGAATTTAAAAACTTATTTTATTTTAAAATTGAAATTCAAACCAAATTCCACATTTTAAATCTCAGATTCAACTTATTTTAAAGCTTATATTTTACAAATTCAACTCTTTTATACTTTAAAACTTGTTAAAACCAAACTTAAATTTCAAAATTTTAAAATCATTTCAAAAAACCAAGATTCAAACTATTGAATTCAGATTCAATTCAGGTTTAAATCCTAATTTAAATTCCAGCTTATATTCAAACTTTACTTTTAATTTTAAAAACAGAAACATGTTTCTGTTTTGTTTAAAAACCTGAAACAAAGTGATATACCCAAGCAACCTTAATATTACTTCGAGTAAAATCATAACCTTCTTCGAGTTATAACTCGAATTCCCCAAGACCAACGCGAGGCCACCAAAAACTGTAACCCCCAACATTCACCAGCATCACCACACTGTTCTGTGCACATGTACAGTGCCTCCGGCCACCGCTGACCAACTACACGACCACTCCACAGTCGCCGATCATCAACTCAGACCAACCATACACCAATTCCATCAATTAATGCTTGAAATCAAAATCGAGACAGAATTTCCCAAACCTAGAACAGAAACAAACTCCACACCCAAACCTGTCAATGTCTCCCCCTTGAAACTCCGACCACCATCGCCTTTGAAACTCCAGTGACGTCTTCGACAACCCATCCTTTTCCAGTACCCAAGAGCCCAAACAACTCGATCAACTATATTTTCCAAAATGTTCAATTCTAGCCACCACCCCCAAGTGCAATCATGACACCCCCAGACAAATGTGGCAGCAGAAATGCTTCAAAATAAATAGGGAACTGCACTTTGTATATAGCATTAAAATTGAAATTTTGTTTTTAAAAATCATAATCTTATATGATGTTTCAGATTATAATCCTGAAACTTCAAATCATTGCACTTGGAATTTCACTAATTAATGTTGTTCATCTGTTTATACATTCCAGAGATATACAGAGTTGTTTAAGCTTAAGTAAAGTTTTCAGGCCGTAGTCTATGATGAAATAAACATAATTGTTTAAGCCTTAAATCTATCCAAGATTTAATCAAGAGAAAATGGATTTTTAAATCAAACAGAAGTTTGAAGAGGAAACAGAAATTTAACAGATAACAAGCATGCACACATAAATATATTTACAGAAATATATATTCACAACAAATTCATATTATATATTCATTTCTAATTTAAAAGCATGAAAAAAAACTTTTACCTACTTAAATTTTTTAGAAGTTTAGTTACTCACAGTTTTAAAAATGCAGAGCAGAGCTTCAGGTTTGAAAAGTTCTTGAATCTTTTGAAATCCTGCTTGAATTCTTTAAAAGCTTGAGTTATTTGATGTTCTTAACTTGCATGCAGTGGCCACTTTCCAGATTGCAGAAAAAAAATGCAGACTTTTAGATTTACAGGTTTTGAAGATGATTTGCATGCTGGTTACAGATTTGAGGAATGCAATTTGAATTGATGAACATGGAATAATTTTGCAGGTTTTTGAAAATGGATAAGGGATTTGATATGAATTTTTGAAGAGATGAAGTTTTGTTATGCATTTTTGAGGAATTTATTTCACTGATTGATGAAAAAGCCTTTTGAAAATGGAAAGATTGCACGAGGATGATTACAGGGATTGATTACAGATTTTTGGAGAAGAAAAAAATGGTTTTGTATGTTGGAAAATGTTTTACAGGTTTTGAAGAATGCATTTGAACAGGAAATGATTTGTTTGGATATGAGGATGATTACAAAAATTTTGATTCTCAGATTTAATTTGATTTAAGGATGGTTTAAAGTGGAATGGTTTCTCAGCTAAAAGATTTCTTTTTTTTGGAATGAAGATGAGAAAAAGGAGAGGAAAGAAAGAATGCAAGTTTATATAATAATATTTATGATTTATTTAAAATCAAAGAAAATAAAATATAAATTTGACACTTGTCTTAAGTTACTAACACTTGTTAATATCTTTGCTTATTCACTTAACACATGTTAAATTAGGCTTTTATATACTTACGCATGTCCTTTTAAATAATTTGTATTTATAATTAAAGTGTTAATGAAAGTTTTAAACTTAGTTAATTAGTTTTTAATACTTAGTTATGTATAGATAATAATTAAAGAATAAACCAAGTATGATTATAAATAAAAACAATACACATATTTATTATTTGAAAATAATATTTTTAATCATTTTAAATAAATTTATAAAAGAGGTTATAAATTACTTGTTATTTAAATGAATAAATGTTTCATTTATTAATTGTATTTTAAACTCTCATATTTAATTTACAAATCATAATTATTAATCAATATCTTAAAATGAAATAAAACAAACATTTTTAAACTTTATTTTAATCTAAATTAATATTCAAACTTAAGTCAAAATATATTTTAAACAAATAAAACATTTATCTTATATATTTAAAATCATATAGTTATTTTATTAAATATCTTTGAAAAGCTTAACATTTAATAAATCATAATTTCCCAATTACCAAAATATTTAAAATTAGAAAATATGCTATATTAATTAAATTTAAAACCAAACTCATCCATTTAAAATATATATAAATATATATATACACACACATTATAAATAGAAAACAATTTATTAAAGAAGATTATTAAATCAAATCAAATTTATTTACAAAATTTATCAAATCAATTAAATTTTAAACACAGATTATTAAATTGATATTGTCAAAATTTCCGAGATATCACACTTGAAGCCGACAAAACCTCCACCAGAACCAATCCCATAAGCTATGCATCATTAGAGCTGGTCGGCTTAGCCAATGAATCAACTTTCATATTCTCCTTCATAGGAATGTGCGTTATTGTGTAATATTCGATATTATTCAGCAGTTCCCTAACTTTCGTCAAGTAAGGGGCAAATCTCACTCCCTTAGCCTGGAATTCCTTCTTCACTTGGCAGACCACTAGTTGATTGTCGTTGTATATATGCAATGCTTTGACCCCAATTCTTTTCCTATATTGAGCCATACGATCAGCACTTCGTACCCATCTTCAATGTACATTGCAAGAAATTCAAGCTTTCATGCATAACAGGTTATCCGTTCCTTCGAGGTCACAAGGATCACTACTCCCCCAGAGTTGTATTTATTGGTTGCTCTATCCAAGTATGTTTTCCATGAGCAATTCAAACCACGTCTTCCTTTTCTTCTGTGTCCCAGATGGTGAACTTGGCAATGGAATCGACCATTTCTTGTCCTCGTATCGCTCTACTGAAAAGGTGCGTTATAACTATTAGAGCTGGGATAGTCTGCAACGGAAATTATGGGTGAATTTCAAAAAATACCCTTATGGGATCTTTATTGGTTCTATGAAGCTAATTTATTTAGTATATTTCTAAATATTATCTAAATAAAATCTTTTATGTTACTTAAATTTATAAATTATATAATTTTATTTAATTTATGTCTTGATACACATACAATACATATCTATTATAGACACACACATGCACGCATACACACACACACACACACACATATATAATATAATATTTAGTATGTGTGTGCAAGTATGTGTAACATATCAACCCATGCAATGTATAACATGCCCGTGTATAAATAATAGGGTTTAAATCGTAACAGACACGACGGCTCATTCAATATACAAGCATATGCTATCCAAATATACGTATGTGTTTATGTATACTATTATTTAAATAAGCATTATACATATATGTATATGTATTATTTTTATTTAGATAATTTTATATAAGTATAAGAATATATTTATGTATATGTTTATATATCTGGATCAATAATCATATAAATAAAATATTGATATTACCTACATATTATTATAATAAATATATTTAAATATAAATAAATCATATATATAAATATTAAATTAATTTTTTAAACTACGAGTAATACATATGTATATATATAAATATATTAAAAAAATTATTTTAAATATATTTATATACATATATATGTGTGGTATATATATACTAATAGAATACCTAAATAATTTTTTGTTTTAAAATATGTAAGTCCTTGCGCATTGCATTTCATTAAATATCTTAAAAATTAATTTTGAAACTTTATTCCAAATTTTAAATTTAAAGAAAATCCTATATTATATTTTATGCTTTTAAAAAAATTTCCATAATTTATTCATTTTAAAATGATTTTTCATTTTTTGACCAAAAATTAATTTAAAGATAAAAAATGTTTTTTCGAGAGCTTCTTTACTATTAATATTATTATAAAATATACAATATAATTTTCATAACGTATCTGAATTAATACAATTTATTTATGTAATAAATTTATTTAAATAGTAATAAAATAGTAATAAAATATATTTTCTCTCTGTCGAAAATTATCATAGCTTTAATTCATTAAATTAAAATTATTTAACGTTTTTTATTAAAGTACGATGTTGTAATTAATTATAAACTATAAAATATATATTAATTAAATAAAAATATATTTTTTATTCAAAGCTATACTAACTAGATGTATATTTGATAAAAAAATGTTTTTAAATATATACATATACATACATACGACCAAACAACTTTGTGACAACATTACTTGCATATTAGAGTCGTCATCTGACTAATATATATATATATATATATGTATATATATATAATATATACATATATAATAAAGCATTATAATTAAGAATTAACAACTACGTTTTGATTCAAAACATGCCTTAATCCCAACGCTTTAAATGAAATATTGAAAAGATGTTTTGACCCGTGAAACAGTTTCTGATTCAACAAATAGCTAGTTTTTGAAATGTTGACCACCAACTGTCGGATAACAATTGAATTAACTTGATTTGGACTTGATAAGATGGAGAGAGAGCAGTAGGGAATTTGCCCACAAGCATAGAGAAGTTGGCACCAAAAGATCTCAATCTATTTAGGTTTGAGTTGCTTATATAATGGATAGAAAGGTGAGAAGTGTGGATCTCATCTCATACTAATTCTTCTTTAATCTTAGGCATCCAAAATTAAGGCCTTTGTAACCCAATTTGTGCCCCCTATGCCAATTTTGTTTTCGAAAATACCAAGCCTTATAATGGGACTTGCACCCATTTAATCCCTAATAAAATATTATACAATTAAATCTAAATTAATCGCTTATCTATGTTATATATCAATCGATACATTTATAACTATTATAATAATATTTATTCTTTGGATCATACACAAATTTTACAATTAATATTTCATAAATATTAATTAATTTAATTAATTTATAACAATTATATATTAACTAAATCTTTTGATCAAAGGAGAATTAACCGTTTCAGTTGTGTGACTCATCAGTTGTAAATTTGGTCGCAGATTAATATCGAGCAACTCGTATATTATCTTTCACACATCACTTAGCAAATGGTGTAATATTTTGGCGAAATTTATCACTTAGTTTCGGTAAAATCTAATTTTACTTTATTAAGCGTTACCCGGTTGCGACTTTTATTTACATCAATTCTTTTCGTCAAAACTATATCACTTTGGACATATAGAATTTGGTAATGATAAAAAATTCCAATATATCCATATTTAACTCTATAATCCAAGCACAAAGTTCTTGGTTCAATAATAACAATTATTATTAACCAAAATGCTTTGGTCAAATATATTGAACTTTGAGTTGACTTGAGTTGACCGTGGCACTAAACCCATATGACTGAGAAGACGAATCCTCCTGTGAATAGTGCTTCACTTCTAATATCTTCACTCGACCCAACTATAGTCACACGAAGGATGCAGCACCATGATTTGACTATAACCAAAGCAGAGCTTTCATGTTGAAGATCGATAGTTTTCTCAATTCGAGTGAACTGTGTAAACTAGTCACATCAATATTTTCTGTTTGACTTTAGTTATATTAACCAATGGAAAACCACCAAGCCAGTCATTCCATAATTATCCAATAACTATCAATATGTAACCGCTTGGTGCCCCTAGTTGTCATGAGTAATGCACATCCTAACACTTGGAGAGCATTACGTACTCTATTCTTAACGAACGTGCCAATATCATGTCTCAATACATCTTGACTACGGATATTTAAAATGGTACATTTGTTTTCATTATGATAAATTACTCATGGTTACAACACTTTGTAACCACTATCACAAAACGTACCATTTATGGTTTTTCTATTAAATATTCTTTTACTTGAATCAATTAGTTGACATCACACATTATATCAAGTATATAATAGAAAGAAAACACCTTTTATTTCAAATAAGATTGGTTATTGAGTTAGATATTTGTAATAAATTAAATAATTGCCACTAGGGCTTACCCCACTCTATCAATCTTCCACTTGCACTTAGATTCAATTAAGGAATCCTATTCAACATCCCCAATCGATTTCCTCAAAACTAATCGGGTTAGTCCCTCAGTGAATGGATATGCAATTATGCTTTAATCATCTACTCTATCAATAAACTCTCTTGGATGCTGATAAACCACCTTTATCATATGGAACAATTCGAAGTACATCTCTCGACTTCTAGTAAGCTCTAAGTTCTGTTACTAACTATATTATGATATTACTATCATATAACAATTTTTATGGGATTCTCAACTTTTGGAATCATCCTCGGCTCAGTTATAAAATTTTGCATTTAGTACATATACATCATTTTTATTATGGCACTATTCAGGGTGATTTACTTAGACTTTTTCATCGAACCACTCACAATATCTTCTAATTGGAACATTTCCAACTTAAAGACTATTATATTAACATATTATGCTCAATATCACTTATGAAATTCGAGTCCAAACACTCCTTCATAAGGAGTTCACTATTTCTGCAAACAGCTCTCTAGTATTATAAATATAAGAGAACACCTCAAGTAATCATTTGGTTAAATCAATTTGGATTTTATATTTTCTTCATGTATAAAATACATAAATAAATCACAATATTATAGACAACATAACATGTGTAATAATTCTTATTGTCAATTGATGTGCACCTAAATATGCATATTTTTACCACCATATTTAATCTATTTAAATTGAATAAATGATCATATTGGGTATTTTAACTTGTTTAAACTAAAATTCAAATTATTTTCAAATTGTCACGTATCCATCTTCATATAGGGGCAAAACGGTCATTTGTGTGCATATATTTCTTTGAGAAAAATTAATTGGAAATTTCTATATTATTTTGTAGGAATTTAAACTCAATTACAAGTGGTTTGATTAAGAAATATGCATGCACAAAGAAGATACAAAAGAATGAAGATGGAAATAATTCAAAGTGAAGAACATGGAGGACCCCACCTATCTACCACCTTAATGTACAAATTAGGGGCTAATGCACATGCTTATGGAAGTAATGACTTAATGTACACTTAAATGGGGATTATGACATGCTAATGATTACTTGGTGGCCACACTACCTCATGGGCATTTTGGGCATTCCCTAAAAATATGAATTAGGGTTTCATACATGTATAAATACCCATATGTTTCATGTAATCCCTCCTCCTCTCTCTTAGTCACTCTTTCTCTTCATTAGTTGTAGGCTCAAAATAAACAAAGCTCTTCTCTTTCTTTTTTCATGGCTACTTAGCCATTTTTATTCTCATGTAATTTCTTTTTTATGCAATTTAATACATGATCTTTTCCTTTCTTTGTTTATTTCCTTTCATGTTGTAGTATAGATTTATTTTTCATGCAAGTAGAATAGTTTTTCTTTATCTTGCTTTCTTTTTTCCTTTTCTTTTTCTCTCATGTTGCAAGCTGCATTTGTTGTTTTAATGACAAATATGAGAGGCTAAATCCCTTCAATTTAGGGGCAATGAAGCCTCTAATCATGTAGCTTCAACATTTTGATAATTATAGCTCTCTTTTTGTCCTTAATGACAATGCTTGAAGTGGTTTTATTTGTTGTTTTTGTTTTGAATTTGATAGTCTATATTGTTGACACCAAATAGGCTATGCTTAAACAATCACTAACACAAATGCCTCTTCATCAAAATATGATTATGACATAAGAAAGTGATTTGAAATTAAAATTTGATGGTCTATATTTCTAATTAATAGTTAATGGGCCATACTTAAAATAGATTTCATTTTAATTTTCTTTGCCAAGTTTCATGAAAGTTAGTAAGTGCTTCAAGGGATGTGTTATAGTTTGATGGCTTATGTTGGCTAATCAATAGCACAATTATGTCATACTTACGATAAGCACATCAATTAAAGCACTAACGACCATAAAAGAGATCATGATTTCATATGTGTTGAACTACATGATCTAGAGAGTGGATTTATTCCCTAAATTGTCACTTAACTCTTATATTTGTTTCTCTTTTCTTTTAGTTTGTTGGTTAATTTTCTAATTCTCTAGCTTAACTTTCCATCGACTTTGGTTTAATTTGATTGAATAGAATTTTGAAATCATCAATTCCCTGTGGATCGACCCGTATTCGTCACGTGCTACATTCTTACACCGTGCGCTTGTGGTTATTTTAATTTCTAAATTTTTTCGACGGTTTTCTAACTCCATAGAATTCCGTTGATTAACAAGTTTTTGGCGCCATTGCAGGGGAGTTGTTTTGATTTTGATTTTCCACTTTTTCTACTTTTCGAATTATTTTCTTTTGATTTTTGTGTGTTTGCATTTGAAAAAAAATTCGAATTTTTTTTAGAGCATTGCGTTTCTTTGTTAGAGTGTGCATAACATTTGCTCTGTTTGTTCTTGTTCTACTTTGCATTTCACAGTTCATATTTTACAAACTTTGCTTGCTGTTACAATTAGCTCATAGTGCTTTTCAGTTTAGGTAGTTTATTTTCTCTTCACTTTATAAAAAAAAGTGCAAAATCATTTGGAAAAGAAAAAAAATCATTTCAATTTGCATTTACATCTTTCATTTTTTCAATTTCCCTTTGCATTTTCATTTACAATTTCATATTACAACTTCTTCTCTAACCTTAACAGTGCACAGCAGCACTTCACCATTATCACAAACAATCACTGTTGCATCAGTGCTCCATCAACCAACTCCACTTTCTTCCATGCTACTGCTGCTTCAAGCAAACACAGCCATCTTCTTCTGTGACCACTTAAACCACCTTACTGCACCCATTCATAGTGCTCCATCCCCTCTAATATCCTTGCTATTCAAAATACTAACCACCAACAGACCATCCCTACCAATACATCCTCCACTGCCAACAACTTCACCCAACATTGCATGCCATACAACTCTAATCACAACAGTTTACTACATCTCTGCTCCTCTCTTACTTCATCCCTGTACAGTGCCAACCACCACCGTTCTAACAATCATCGCAGTCACCACCTATTTCCACTTCATCTCTGACATCATCAACATCTTCTACCTTCACCAAAAACTGCACATATCTTCTCCTCCACAATCCACATCATCATATACCACCATCAACTACAAACTTCAAACAGCTTCCATTCCATCCACTTCTCATCACCACACTTGCAATAACAACCTCTACCCATAACTCCTCAAACCATCACTGTGCTTCCACGAACATCTCCTCTCATTCATCTAATAGCAACCACTTCACAACAGTCACATCTGCATGTACCGCTTTCACAACCAGAAAACAAACAAGAACCTTCACCATCTCAGAGCATATCACTTGTATGCAACATTCACTTCACCCCATTACTTCAGTTATCAAGTCCTCATCTCAACCTCACCGAGACCAAACACTGGTTCAACCACCTCATCCAATCAGGACGCTTCAGTCACCGCAACCTTCACCTGAAACCGCCATTCAAACCCGTCGCCGCCTGAACAAAATTGAACCCAAACGCCTCGACAACCACTGCCGCTCAAAACACCATCAATCACAATCGACGTCGCCCCTTTTGCTCCTCGATCCTTTCACCTTCGAACCTTCCAACGACATCGCATCCTCTGTAACTCGAACTCTCCAAATTCCTGATCACCGCATCCTTCAATACCATAACACCCGAAAAATCGAGATCTGATTGTTTTGTGAATCCATAAATTATTGAGTTCAAATTGAGAAATCGTTTTGTAAAAGTTGGATTGGAAATTCTGATGTGGGATTGCAATTTTTATTCTGAGAATTTGGTTGATGAAGTGTGATGCGCGTTTTGATTTGTGTTTTCTTTTTCTTTTTCACTGATCACGTGTTTTAGAAGCTATTGGGCCAGGGCTGGTTTTGATTTAAAAAAAACACTTTCTTTTATAAAAAAATTAAAAATCAAAATCAAAACAAATAAAAAGGTTTTTTGCTTTCGTTAGGTTTAGGGAAATTCGAAATTTGGATTGAGTTTGTCTTGGTTTTTGTTCTCTCTTTTTGAAAAAAAAGAAATGTATTCTCATTTTCATTTGGTATTAATTTTTTTTTTTTAGTTTCTTCTGTATATAAAAACTGTATATATATATCTTGTTTTTCTTTTCAGGTTGTCAAAGCGGGGATAAATAAGGAGTTGTTGCTATAAAACTGCTCCGCTTGCTTGCTTTAAAAAAATTCTACTTTAATCTCTAGTTTTATTTGAATTGCATTGTTGGTTGCTTGCATTTGCATCTATTTTTTTCTAAAACAAAAATTCATTCGTAGTTGCATTGTTAATACATGTTTAATTTCTGTTTTGCATTTCATTGTAGATTTTGATTAATAATAACAGTTAGACATCGATAACACTTAATTGTATATTAACAATTGGTCTTCTTTGAACAATTTAATTTTTTGGTATCTAGGCTACGGTACAGTAATAACCGCTTATAAATATTACGGTGATTCGTAACTATTATAGTGGTTATTCCTCTGAAGGTACTTAAACCTTCGGCTGAATTGCTACGGTGATTCATGGTGCACCGATAAATCATGTCCGTTACCTGGCTGAGAACTATCTTGTTTATCTAAGACAATGTGTAATTATATAATTTTGGGTTAACTTAGGACAAATCATTTGTAATTAACCCTTGCATTCATTTAGTTGCATTAGTTCATGCATATTTTGTAAAAAAACAAAAAATATTCAAAATCCAAAACTAATTTTTTTTGCAAATATTCCTTTTTCGTTTTCTTTTCCTTTGAAATTTTTTTCCTTTTCCTTTGAAATTTCAAAAAAATATATTAGAAAATCAACAATCTAATATATATATATATATAATATTTTCAAAAACAGAAAAAACATTTAAAAAAACCAAAAGCAAAACAAAAATCACTTTCTCATTTGAAAAATAAATTCTAATTGTAAATATATATTTTTTTATAAAAAAAACTAAAAACATTCTTGAAAATGTCCGAATTTCCATATTCACTTGAATTTTACAATAGCTGTGAAAATCAATGTAATCCATATGATTTCACTCCAAATTCATATGGATATTTTAACAACTACTATTATGTAAATAATTCGAATTTCGAACAACAAAATTTTCAAAACAATGACTAACCCTCTACTCTTGAAAATAGCATTTTATCTTTACTTGAAATCTCTACACAACAAAATCAAATGATAAATGAGTTGTGTAATTCATATTTGTACGATAACTCGGATCAAAGTTTTCAAAATAATCAAAATTTGAATTCACTTCAAAATTCAAATGATTTCGAGTATAACCCATGCCAATTCAATTTCGACCTTCAAAATGAAATACAAAATCAAGACGAAAATGTGAACCAATTTTCAAATAATTTTGGCAATGGGAATAGTTTTAATAACTATACGATTGAAAACTTTAGTTATCAACAAATTCAAAATGAAAATGTTCAAATTAATAATCATGAATTTGATTTTTTTTGACCAAATGGAAAAAGATTACGGGGATTTATTACTTAAAAAATACAAAAATTTCCGTGAAAATCATAATCAAATCTCAACTTGTGAAGAATCAAATAATAATCTATCGTTTATCGAAATTAAGAATTCTTGTTCTCAACAAGTCCAAATCGAAAATTTTCAAGTTAATAATTACAAATTTGACTTTGTTGAGTAAATGAATGAAATTTACGATGATCACACGAATTTGTTGATTAAAACATTGGAAAATTTTCGTGAGAAACAAAATCAAATTTCAACGTGTGACAAGTCAAGTGATAATCCATCTTTTACCCAAATCGATTGTTTTTAAATAACAACTTTTGAAACTGAAAATGATAATCTTGACAAAGTTGTTGAAAAGACGGTAATTGAGTTGGATTTCAATTCTTTTGAGGGTGAGAAACTCGATTTAAATTTTGATCTTCCTTTTTTTGAAAATTTGAATACAACAACTTCGGATTTTGAAATGGATATATGCAATGAAGTTGTTGATAATCCAATGAAGGAAGATGAATTTAACAAACACGAGTTCTATGGACTTTTTGAAAATGAGTCGTTAAATTCTGATGGGGAAGATTTCAATAACCATTTTGACTTTGAAATCGATAATTTGGAAGAAGTTTTCAATGACAAACCTGAATTTCAATTTGGTGAATATAAATGTGAATTTCAATCAATTGTTTTATCAACCCCAAAAATCATTGAAAACAAAACAACTTGTTCAATTTTTAATAAAACAAAATTCGTTTTTCCAAATCAGCATTCAACTTTGAAATATTTTACGGTTTGGTTTTTCGAGCTTTAATTGTGTCTCGCACACTGACGAGACAAATGAATCGGTCTTTGGAAGACCGCTTCATTTACTTTTTGACGATATACTTTCTGATCTAGTGTAAATATCGTTAGTTTTCATGTAAATATAGGTCATTTTTATTTTTATTTTTTCTCCTTACACTTGGATTGACTGTGGGGACACTGTCAAAATCAAGTGTGGGGGGAGACTCATCTTTTTTTAATTTTTCAGAATTAATTTTTCATTTTTCTTCAGAAAACTCAAAAAACAAGAACAAAATTCAAAAAACCAAAAGAAGATTTTTTTTTAAGCATTTCGATTTATTTTTAAAGAAACGTTATAGGATAAATATATGGTTTTGGTTTGTTAAAATGAAATTTTTGAAAATTTATTCGTCTTAACAAAAATAAAAATGACTTTTGATTACAAATAACAATGGTTTAACTAGCATATAGGAAAATTCATACATGTTAATTGTGAAGTACATCCTAATTGAAAATCTTTGTTTTAAAAAGTGGCTGATTTAAAGTAAGGATATAACATTTTTTTGTCTTCTAAGTTAAGTGGTGCTAAGATGATTTTGCAAAACACACTCTCTCTCTCTCTTAAAAAAATATAAAAATATAAAATAATAACATCCAAGTATTCACTCTCATTTAAAAGTCCTCACGGGTTATGCATGGGTGAATTACTTGGAATCTTTGATTATGTGCTTTCATACTCATTTAAAAGTCCTCACGGTTATGCATGTATGGAACACATGTAAAAAAACAGACTTAATAAAAACCACCTATGGTCGATAGGTGTATGCACGAAAGTGTGTGCACTCGCCATGCTCTGTACTTCCCTCACATAATCCCGAAAAGCAGTGCATGGGTGGTATATCTGGCCTCAGTTTACTTGAGCTAGGTGTGTAATTTTTCTTGCAAATAATGAGAGAGCAAGCAATTGAAATCCTAGCACTATTTTTAACTTATTTGATTTAACTTGTTATTGAAAAGAAATATACCACTTTGATAACTTTGATAATCAACTAAGGATCCATTATATAATTACACTTTGTTATCAACCGAAACAACAAGTTAAACTATTGTCTATTTGTTATGATAACTTCATTTTTATTGGAAATATTAGCGAGTAAATAACTTAAATTTCAAGATAATGACCAAAACCTATATTTAACTTATTCATGTCAATTTAAAAATAAATCCTTCATTTGTAAATATTTTCAATAACTCACTTTATCTCTTTGTAAATAAATTTTGCATTTTGTAAATATTTTCATCCTACATTTGGATTTTGTGGGTAGTATCCGCTGAAAACCTTCATGAGACAACACTCGTCCTACTGGGGACACCCAGAGGTTTAACGGCTTGTTGCATACGCTCAATCCAATCGTGCTCCATACGAAAACGAATTTATCTTAGTTTTAGTTTATTCGAGGACGAATAAAAAGATAAGTGTGGGGGTATTTGATGTGCACGTAAATATGCATATTTTTACCACCATATTTAATCTATTTAAATTGAATAAATGATCATATTGGGTATTTTAACTTGTTTAAACCAAAATTCAAATTATTTTCAAATTGTCACATATCCATCTTCATATAGGGGCAAAACGGTCATTTGTGTGCATATATTTCTTTGAGAAAAATTAATTGGAAATTTCTATATTATTTTGTAGGAATTTAAACTCAATTACAAGTGGTTTCATTAAGGAATATGCATGCACAAAGAAGATACAAAAGAATGAAGATAGAAATAATTCAAAGTGAAGAACATGGAGGACCCCACCCACCCACCACCTTAATGTGCAAATTAGAGGCTAATGCACATGCTTATGGAATTAATGGCTTCATGTACACTTAAATGGAGATTATGACATGATAATGATTACTTGGTGGCCACACTACCTCATGGGCATTTTGGGCATTCCCTAAAAATATGAATTAGGGTTTCATACATGTATAAATACCCATATGTTTCATGTAATCCCTCCTCCTCTCTCTTAGTCACTCTTCCTCTTCATTAGTTGTAGGCTCAAAATAAACAAAGCTCTTCTCTTTCTTTTTTCATGGCTACTTAGCCATTTTTATTCTCATGTAATTTCTTTTCTTATGCAATTTAATACATGATCTTTTCCTTTATTTGTTTATTTCCTTTCATGTTGTAGTGTAGATTTATTTTTCATGCAAGTAGAATAGTTTTTCTTTATCTTGCTTTCTTTTTTCCTTTTCTTTTTCTCTCATGTTGCAAGCTGCATTTGTTGTTTTAATGACAAATATGAGAGGCTAAATCCCTTCAATTTAGGGGGTAATGAAGCTCTCTAATTATGTAGTTTCAACTATTTGTTAATTCATGCTCTCTTTTTGTGCTTAATGATGATGATAGAAATGATTTACTAGTTGCTTTTGCTTTAAATTTGATTGCCTATATTGTTGACACCAAATAGGCTATGCTTAAACAATCACTAACACTAATTGCCTCTTCATCAAAATGATTATGGCAAAAGAAAGTGATTTCAAATTAAAATTTGATGGTCTATATTTCTAATCAATAGTTAATAGGCCATACTTAAAATAGATTTCATTTTCATTTTATTTGTCAAGTTTCATGAAAGTTAGCAAGTGCTTCAAGGGATGTGTTATAGTTCGATGGCTTATGTTGGCTAATCAATAGCACAAATATGTCATACTTATGATAAGCACATCAATTAAAGCATTAACGACCACAAAAGAGATCATGATTTCATACGTGTTGAACTACATGATCTAGAGAGTGGATTTATTCCCTAAATTATCACTTAACTCTTATATTTGTTTCTCTTTTCTTTTAGTTGGTTAGTTAATTTTCTAATTCTGTAGCTTAACTTTCCGTCGACTTTGGTTTAATTTAATTGAATAGAATTTTGAAATCATCAATTCCCTATGGATCGACCCGTATTCGTCACGTGCTACATTCGTACACCATGCGCTTGCGGTTATTTTAATTTCTAAATTTTTCGACGATTTTCTAACTCCATAGAATTTCCGTCGATTAACACCAATGTTTAAGGAATGCATCTTACAAGTTCTGTATTAAACATTTTAATAAAGTGTCCTTACATATTATTTTGGGACATTCCCATTGTTCCTTATACTTGCTATAGAAGACATCATTTGCAAATCCAACATTGAGTATTAAAACAACTAAAACTTGATTTTAACATAAGTACATCATTAGAAATTAGAGTATGTTGTTTAGAAAAAACTATATACCTTTTAAGTTCTTTCTTATGAACCCATGCTTCAACTGCATGTCGACTAATAATTAAACTATATGATACATCTATCGAAAAGCTTATTCAATTTTGATGTTTTTATAAATGATACTTTCTTATCTGTTCTCTAATTGTATCTGAAAAACTCAAAAACTCACTATTGCTCCCACTGACTTTGAGACACTTTGATTGTTATGTGCAAAAAATCTAGTCTATATCTACATTTAGAACTTTATACTTCAACACAGATGTACCAAAACATAAAGTCACCCTAAGTGATAACTTTGTGAGTAAGATCCAAACCAACTTGAGTACATTGAATGGTGAATATGTTACGTTAAGTTTGACAATTGAAATTCATGGTAATATTCTTATCAATGTGGCTTACAATATTCCAACTACATATGTCTTTCTCATTAAGACACATTTGCGACCAATGAATCATATCCCTTTAGATACAACTATCAATATCATATTTTGATTATGTACTTGGAATCTATTTTAGATTAGCGCATAATACCATATCATAGAGTCAATACTCTTAATGTCTTAATTAAACAACTGAGGATTATTTATTCTTGATATTGATAAGAAACTCATAGTTTCTCTTTAATGTGATATTGATAAGAAACTCATAGTTTCTCTTTAATGTACAAGAATACTCATTGGACGTTCTAATGTATTTGTGTTCACTTAGTTTCGGCCAATTTCATTTCGTCCCTTTTATCAGTTTTATGCTTAGATCGAATCCAAATTTATTTTATATCAATAATTTCTCAAAGAAATTCCTTCGCTGGGAAGCTGGTATTTTTTTGAAACAACAATTGTTTCTCAGTGCAATAGAATAGGTATTCATAAACATTTCATGAATTTCCTTATATAAAATTGATTTTTCATTAGTTCACAACACATTTATATCCACAACATGAATTCATCATCTAATGACTATCGTTTTAAAAAGGAACGATTCGTACAAGATTTCTTATGTATAATTACTGTAGTCTTTAGACTCGCATAACCTGCCATTTTCTTGGCTTAGAATTTTTAGGGGTTTTTTATAAACCCCTATCTTGTAGATTTTTTAAACTATTATTTGGATGATATTAATTTTAACCTTGTGTACTACTCTTAAGTATACACATTATAGAAAGAATTTTAACTCAACTTCACTCATTATTAATCATGTTTTGTCCAACAAACTTCGATTACTCATCATCAATATATCATTATGCATTATAGGAATGAGTGATATTTGAGACTGAATTTTTACTCATATTAGGTGCATATGAAACTCTTTCAATATACTCACATGTTCGATCAAATCGAATCATTTATGTCGCATGTTGTATTATTAACTTCCATTTTATATTCTATGAGCTTATCATGGACATAATACATGTGTATCAAATACACATGTTCATGTCAATGATAACTCATTAGTGAATATAACAAACTAGTGGAACCATTTTGTATTAATAGACCCACGATTGCATACATCAATATGCAACGACCCGTAATTTTCGATGTTTAAAATTTGTTAATTTAATAAGATTTTGGTAATTAAATCTAGAATAAATAAAAAATTGGAATTTGTTAATGAATTAATAACGGGAATGAAATGTAAGAATGTTAATGCAAGTTAATAAATAACTAATTTAGTGCAATCCCAATTAATTGAAACAAATGTAGGGTTATAGTTGATTGTAAATAGTAAAATTTGGAAATAAGTTCAAAGTTATATTAATTGATGAAACAATACACAATAAACTTTATTTTGATAAAATCAATGTTAGATAAGTAATTATAATATTTGTCGTTGATAATAAAGTATGAATGAGATTAAATTAGGAAAACGGTGATAAGCATTAATTGTTTACCCATTTATTTACGTGGAAATTAGCCACAAGGGCCTTTTTAGCAACTGCAATTAGTTTGTAGGACACATAACTGAAATAATTACTTTTAAGGACAAAATGCAAAATAATTAGTTTCTAAAGCCTAAAAACCTATGAAATTATGTCCTTGAAAGTAATTGGACTGCTGACTTTGTCCTTTAAAGTAATTATTCTGCTGACTTTGGCCTTGAAATTAATTTCATTAGATGTGTGTCTTAGAAACTAATTGGACAGTAAAATTTGTCCTTCTAATGAAATGCCCCTTTATTTAATCTATTGGATTAGATCTAAACCCATATTAAGTGGATATATACTAATGTTAAGTTTATTCATAAGATAATGATTAGGTAAATGAAGAATGGAAATTGAGATTTATTAATTTATTTGAATATAAAAGATAGCAATTGTATTTATTGCAAATAAATGAAATTAAATATTTGAATATTATGATAATGGGAAATTAAAATAAAATTGGGAAACACTAATATGCTAAAAGATAAACCAATGTTAGTCATACCCTTATTGTAATGAAAGACTTGAATAACAAGGTTCAAAGTTTAATAAATGGATTTTGGAATTTTAATTTATAATTCCTGAATTTATTGAGATCTAAATTTAACACTGAAATTGATGGATTAATCAACTTTAAATTGACATCTAAACTTGTTTAAATTATTGAAATTTTTCAAGAAATTAAAGATGATAAAGATTGCTAATTATAGAATTGAAATTGAAAATTTGATTTAATTAATTAATTAATTATTAATTTATTTAATTAATGCAAAAATAGCCATTTTGGCCACTGACTCGGTTTTCGACGAAACCAGTTTCATCGGATCTGTAGCAGTGAATTATTGTAGGATTCCAAGTTACGTAACGCTCGGACTTGTCATTTGATTATACGGGATCGAAACTCCTAGAAATCAATTTAATTGAAATCAATTTGAAATAACTTGATTTTAGCATAACTTCTTCATACGATGAAATTTGGACCTGAAACCAGTTCCATTGACTTTAAAATATTTTAAAACATCTATTTTGATATATGGCTTGATCCATTTTTGTTCCGGAGTCGAAACGGGCTTTTCGGGTTGTTATCGTTCAATTTTCCAAACCAATCAAGCCCATTTGTTTCTATTGTGTTCTGCATATATATATATGTCATTATAAACCCTAACAGCCCTTTTATTTCTCACTTCTGTACGTACAGAAATTTCTGTTACTCCACTTTCTCAATGGCAGACAAACCCTAAAATTCACAACCCAGTTTCAATTCAAAATTCAACTTCAAAAATTCAAATTCCTCAATATATATCGAATTATATAGCGATTTGAAGCTCGCGACGAGCATATCTCAGATCTATAATTCGTTTTCCGATTTGGGTCACTTTTTGTCCAGAAATCAAAGAATAATTATCGGCCGTACATCACGTTCCGGTGAACGTCATTGGATCGTCAAATCAATTATATCGTTGTGTAGAGGGGACTGAAGGGATGGCATCGGCGTGTTTCGTTCGATGATTTGATGGCTCAATTTCGTGCTTTAATTGGATTAGGGTTAAAACCCTATGGCGTCGGCGGTGGGTTTTCTGCCTAATCGACGTCGAGGTCGGCAGTAAGGGGTCGTGGAGGGTAGCAGTGTTCGGCGGCATGGCAGGGAAGGGCCGTGACTTGTTCGACGACAGTGAAGGTTGAGCGAACGGCGGCGATCTCTGTGCTTCGTTGTTTGATGTTTCCGGGTTAGGCTCGCGTGCGTGTAACTAAAGGTAGGGTTATCTAGGGTGACATGTTTATTATTTATTTTATTTTAATTTAAATCGTTTAATGTTCTAACATTAATAACTTTCACGTAGGAGGTCCAATTCACGCACGGTTCGTTCCTCTGGAGTCATATTTGAATTCCGGACATTTTGACGCTGGTTTGGACAAATTCTGAGACAGTTCAAATTTTGGATTTAAATTGGATTAAATTAATTTTAAATTCAAAAGGTGAGTGTTTTAACCCACTCACAACTTCTAAAATTTCTTATGTTTGTTAAATTGATTTATGACGTGATTTGAAATTTATTTATGACTGTTTGACATATTTTGAATCATCATCTCAGTTTATTTGAATTTATTTGAATAGAATAGTTATATAATTTATTATTGAATATAACTTCCAGTAAATTCCTATTATTTATTATCTGTTCTATATTGATGTTATTGATTGAATTGGATGATGATGGTGATAAATATTTGATGATTGATATTAGATGAATGGATGTTGTATTTTATATTGTTATAAACTGCAAGTTGTTATGGATTTTTATTTCATTCGGGATTGCGGTTTGAAATGATATATAACTGTACTTATATTTAAATTATGGATTGAAATAATAAATATCCGTATCACTTGACCGTAGGATAGAAAGTTTTATACAGACACCGTGGTCTATATATAGAAATATTTTGAAATGATTTCTATGGTTTTGTAAAGAAATATACGGTTTTAGATAAATATTGATTTTAGATATTGTATAAATATTATTTTATCCTTGATTTTAAGCTATGTATAATTTATTCTAATATAGAATAAGCTTAATAAGTTTGATTTTTATTGAACATGATACGGTTAATTATTTAAATTTATTTTAATATAGAGTTTATAATGATTTAAACAAAATTAAGGTTGGAAGATAAATTTGAGATTTATTTGAAATAGGATTTATTTAAGAATTAAACTCAAATAAGCGTGATGTGAAGTTTTTTTAATTTGAAATTTTAGAAGGTATGATTTTATAGCTTGATTTTTGTTTAAGGTGAATTAAATAATATTTCAAGTATAAATAAATTGAAGGAGATATTTAGTTATTTGTAATTTGAGTTTTATTTAAATGATAATGGATTTATTATATAAAATATTTCAAACTAAATAATAGAAAATTTATTTGTTGAATCGTAATTACCAACTTTGTTTTGAAATTGTTGAATACTTAAAGTTTTGAATTTCAAATGGTTTATTCTATGGATCAAATCTGTTTTGAAATCGATAAAATTTGGAATAGTTTATTTGGAAACTGAATCGTATTAAAATTTATGATTTGAGATTTGGTTAAATATAAAATTTTGGAATTTGAGTTGTTTTGGAATTGATTTGCGAAATTGAAGAAGCTATTTATTACATAAAGTATTTTAATATTTAAACCATTTAAGTGATGGAAGTTATGTTTCAAAGTTACGAGTTTCAAAGTATTATGATTTGAAAGTGTTATAATTTCAAGTGTTTGGTTTCAAAGTGTATAACTTTAAAAGTGCTATGATTTTGGAAAAAGGATATATTTGAAATAAAAATGATATTATATTTATTTGGGTCTTTATAAAAATGATATCATATTGATTTGGTTTTTGAAATGGAAATGCTATCGTATTTGTATGGTTTTGAAATGGATATTATATTTTGGTTTTGAAGTATAATTATTTTAAAATGACCGCGGTGTTGTAATAATGTTTGGTTGTTAAAGAGACCAGGATCGAAAGTTGTCATACTCTCTGTCAACTCCGGACACCACTTTAACAACCGTGTACAGGGTGGAGATTTCAGAATGAAGTAGGATGGTGGTGACGTTCTATTGAGGTATATACGTGGGCCCGACTCCCGTAAGTTGGCATAAGGTGGCTAAAACAGGAGCGATCGATGGGCTAAGAAGGTAGCACCTTTTATCGAACACACTCCTTCGATACCATTCTATTACTTTGTGATTGATTGCGGCCCTTTTTACTTTGGGGGTATGGCTTGAGGTGGGCGTTAGCTGCGCGCTACGCGTTACCACCGGCCCGGAAGCGTAATTGGTATATTTACCCTGGCATTGCCTAGTTGTGTCGTGTCACCTACCCTAGCACGCCTTGTACGAGCTCCCGTAGCCCATAGAGTATCCTCTGGTGGCTTCCCGATCAGGAGGGACTATGATACTGGATGGACTATTGGGACTATTACGTGTTAAGTGGAATATTGGGTCGTTCCTTAACTCTATTTAAAAGTAAGTTTATTTTACTAATAGAAATTATTATAATAGCGAAATATTACTACATAGTAAATAGTTTAACGGATCCTTAGGAGATGTGAATCTCGAGCATCTCTTAAGTTACTGCACTTACGTTTGACACTGGATAGGAGATGTCAAATTCCGTAAACATCTCTGACGACATTCCACTCATATTTTATCGTTGATTTAACTTACGTAGGATCTTTTAGTTCTGACTCGAGTGTTTTGTCTTTTCAATTCGCTCGGGTCAGCCTGAGCATTTCAGGATTTGGAGACCTTATTGCCGGAGGACGAAGACGAAGATTGTATTATTATTATTTATTATATCATTCCACTACATTCATACTGTTCCGCTGCATTGTTATTTATTATTCTCTGATATGTGTAACTCTGATTCTGTATTGTATTAGTATAACCAAATGTTTTGTAAAAAAGCTTAATGACCTGTTATTTGATTATTATATTTTGTCTTTCCGTTGTGAGATTCTATTTTGTTTTATTTATTTCTCTGCTTTTCTTATCCACCCCAATAACAATCCTCTCTTTTGTATGGTTTGAGTCTGACGTGTGTGGTTCATTGTCGATTTAAAACGTACAAAAAGGTGGGATGTAACACAATATGTATCAATTTGAAAAGTTCGTCAACTCTGATGATGATACCATTAAATGGGTGCATAGCCCTTAATTTTTTGATATATAATTAGCCAGTATCATATGATTCACAATCATATAAAAAAAATATTTCTCAAAACTACGGCTTAGTCCATAATTCCAAAATAATTGTAAATAATTTTAAATACTTCTGTAATTTCCAAAGCATCACCTTTGAAAAACAAATACCACATTATATATTTGATCTATACTGTAGTTTTGGCCTTGTGTTACATTTGACACAATACAATCCATTTGCAATTAATCAAATTGAATATTTGATCTTATAGTACTGTTTATTGGCTTATTTTGAATGAATTAACTTCATTGAAGTATCATACATTACGAATTGTGACTATTCTCCATATACCACTTATCTGCGATAGTATATGGATCAAATATTCATAACATTGTGTTGCTTTTAAAGTTTGAAACTCATAGACTGCAATATAAGGTCTCGACCAAATAAATGTGCAAGTTACCAAATTACAAATGTATTTAGTAGTTGTAAAATCAAGCGCTTACATACGTATTAAAGTATTAACATGCAAGAAGCATTTATTAGTAAGTATATATATTAGATTTCCACTTGTAAATCTTTAATGCAGTTCAACTGTATATCTTGATTGATAAATGTTTTATCAATCATATTAATGCACAAATTTATCAATGTAGATTATTATAACATTATACAGCATATTGTCTTGAGGAAATGTCCTAGTCCCTCCTTCACCTTGAGCAAAGCTAAACGAGTAAAGTAGGACTATTTATTCAGGCCCATCATTTCGCGACGGCCTAAGTATAATGCATGTACCTTGAGGAAAGCTCAACAAATACACGAAGTTATCTTACCTCATCTATTCAATTTATTAATAGTATGACTCATAATATCCCTAGCTTAAGGAAAGCTCGACAGCAAAAGAGCATGCAAGTAATCTATTAATATATACATGATAGAGGACAACTTTATATTAAACATTCATAATCTTCAGTATATTATATCGAGTGATATCGACTTACAGAAAAATGTATTTCTTATGAAATACCTTCGTGATTCAAATGTCGGACACATTAGAAATAACGGTATGCATACATTTATATATATATTTATTCTTTAAGTCTTTTTAGGGTTTCCTAATATTCCACCTTTAATTTATAAGTTCATATTATATAAGGTTTATCACTATATAACTTTTGTATTTCATATTACTTATATAATAGTTTTATGTATAATATTTATTAATTAAATCTTATTTGATTAATTTTAAATAATTAACATTTTAATTAATTTATGTTATCTTAATGTAACATTTATATTAAATATTTATTATACACTATAACGTTTATAGTATAATACACATATGATATGTATGTGTATATTATTTAATTAATTAACCTTTTAATTAATTTATTCAATTAATTCTTTAAATCAAATAATTTTAATTAAATTATATTAATTTCGAAATTCATTTAAATATATATACATGTATACTTATGTTATTTTAACATTTAAAACAACATAATATATACTGGATGTATATATTTATTAATTTATTAAATTGTTACTTAATATATTCTATTAAGCTCATTAATAAATTTTATAAATTCCAAAATTGATTTATATTAATTTTCAAACATTTTTAAATTTTTGATTATATTATAACTTTTATAATATATGTATATCTTATTTTAAAATAAAATTTAAAATTTAAATTCTTATATTTTTTGATTTTCAAATAATTTTGAAAATTAGTCCAAAATCCAATTCAAATTGGGTCTTTTCTTTTAGGGGTAACATTTGGGCTCACATATCTCTTCGGGCTAGGCTCGTAGCCAGGTAGGGTGGAGTACTTAATTACCCAAACTCAACCTTCGACACTACCTTTCTAGACACTCTACAGTCTGGACCGTGAGCTTAGTTAGTTAACCCTAACATGACTAATTTAGACCACATAGGCTATTTGGCTCCTATATCATTATTAGAACTGGGCCAACCTACCGCGAAAGTTATGAATGAATTTTAAAAATTCCTTATAGGATCTTTAATAGACCTATGAAGCTTAATTATTTAGAACATTTCTAAATATTATTTAATAAAATCTTTTATTTTATTTAAATCAATAAATTATATAGTTTATATAATTTATGTCTTGATATATGATATGTACACATACATGTATTATATACATACATACATATGTGTGTGTGTATGTGTGTGCATGTGTAACATATCAACCCGTGTAAGGTATAGCATTTTCGTGCATAGATGCTGAGATTTGCATCGCAGTAGACATGTTAGCTCATCAAATATACAAGCATATACTGTCCAAATATATGTATATATATTATTTATATAAGTATTATATATATATTATAAGTTTTTTTTTAAATAATATAATATAATATAAGTATAAAAATATATTTATATATATATAATCATATGAATAAAATATTAATATTACATACTCATTATTATAATAGATTTATTTAAATATAAATATATTATTTATAATATTAAATTATTTTTTTAGAAACTGTGAGTAATACATATTTACATTTGTAAAAGTCAACATTTCACGAACATTACCATTCCTTCGATCACTATTGACTTTCGTGAACATACAACCGTTGAGCTCATACATCTCAGAGAGGGGTGTTCAGCCAAGAGAAATTGTCTTCTCCACCACCAAACAGATGTACATTTGTAAAAGTCAACATTACGATCTTGGAAATGCAATTTCATACATTCGTCCATACAAGTTCGTTCTAGGACCGAACGAAACCGAAGACACTCCTCCAACTACATCCTATCGGGAATTATCTCTAGGATTAGCAGAGATTAGTCCTTGTAATCGAATATTTTCATAACAGAGCACTATTGCCACCATAAATATATGATATGGTAAATTTCACCATGAGGGATTAGTGGCAAGGAACCCTTCATCATAAATATCCTCATTTTCAAAAGTCGTCATCTTCATCATGTCTTCAATTCGGACATATACATTGGTTTGAAGTGGTTTTCGGATAGAATATACCCAATTCCGACCCTGGGCCCTCTAAACCAATCATCGATTAAAAAGATGTTAAGTGCATATGTGATTATCAATCATCATTCAATTTAATTCATCTTTTTATTCATTTATGAATATCTCAGAGAGACATTTTATTTTAAATTATTCCATTTGTCTTCTTAACAGTATATGTAACCATTAAGCCTCACTTATCAAATCATTCTGATTAATTAAACCGTTTTGAATCTTGGAATAATTCCAAATCATTTCAACTTTGGTTCAGGAAAACATTTCCAAATTATTTATTATATTCAAATCATAACATTTTAGTGGTTAAAAATAATGTTTTTTAAGACATAGTTTACTGTGAATCCTAAACCAATTTGTACTGAGTAAAGATTTAGACTAATCATACCAAGATTTACTTTCGTATTCGACCAATACTATTTGTTGAATAATGGTGGAATCACCTTTTGAATTCACATGGATAGTACAAGTTCCCTCCTCGGATCTTAGTACGAAGTTCGACCAGAATATTCTTTATACTATTAAAAATCTGGTTTAATTAACTCTCTTGAAAATTCCTTACTTTTGGAAAAACGTAAATGAGATCTTTTTTTAGAGCGTTCGGGCTTTCCATTTGATCTATTTCACCCCTCGTCTAAAAGAGAAAATAGAGGTCATATAAGTTCAGGGCATCGGTTGCTCCATTCCTAACCTTAGTTACACACCTTATTTTATCGTTTTGATCATATAGGCAGGACAAATGTACTAGTCGTTTTCGCATACTCCTTTTATGTTTAGAAATGATTTTTAAAACTTCTAAATCATTATTTAAAACATTTAATTATTCTTTTAAAAACCATTTCAAAAAGATATGAAAAAGAATGGTTAAGTTTAAAATCTTATTTCACAAGTTATTTAAAGCTACTGCAAAAAGTGTTTTAAAGGCAATATTGATCATAACGATTTTTCTATCCTTTGAAAATTCATTTATATAACTAAAATTTCCTATAAAACATTTTAAAAGATTTATAAAATTGTTTCACATTTTATACATCTAAAAATATTTATTTTAAATCAGTTTCAAATTTGGGTTTTAAATTGCAAAACTGCGATTTTTTTGAAAACTTGTTTTGGAATGATTTAAAAATTTACAAGATGAAATATTGATTTTTTTTTCATTTAAAAACTATGGATACAATAGTCCATAAAATTATTATCTTTAATAATTCCGAACTATATTTCATTTTATATACTCATTTGACTTCTTTGGCACGAAATCTCAAACTACCATTACGCAACGCGACTAGTTTTGATTTGTTTTTCATTTTTTTTCAAACTTCATGGAAACAATATTAAATGTTTATAAAACATTTCTAAATAATTTTAAACTCATTTAAACAAATACTTTTCATATTTCAAACTCCTTTTCAAATTCATTTCATATTGTAATATTATATTATTATAATATTCATTTTAACTCTTTTTAGAAGTTTAAAACCAATAAGAGGCTAAACAACTCCATACACATATTATTTATGGATTAAATTTCCATTTAATTAACTATGCTTAATTACTAACCATTTCTCTTATCAGTTATCAAACCAAGTTATCAACCATACCACAATCATATAATCAATCATAACATCAACCAAATTATCATCCAATATCAAACATTTAATCATTCAATATATTTATACTTTCAAATCATTATATTTGATATAATTTAGAGATTAATTAGTAAAATGTAAGTACTCAGCTTTGTCTCTAACTAATTCTTTCTACCAACATTCTTATCCAACAATACCTCATTAAACCATTGTTATCTTTAACTAATCATCTTCTACTCCATTCCTCCTTCTTAAGCTCCAGAAAATCCGGTACAGCTTCCGCGATACTTCAAACTTCCTCATATCTTCTTGGAATGAAATCGGCAGCACTTCTCCCCAATATTTTAAATCCAGAGTTTTCCAAACTCCTTCCTTTCTTCCAAATGGGCTCGGCCTAGCCTTTTTTGGGTGGTGGACTCGACCTTAGTGATAACAGTGGTGGTCGTGTACTTAGAAGAGAAAGAGGTGGAGTTTGGGCTTTCTTTTGAGGTGGAATACTATATTTTCACATTACTTTACTTTTTTTCAACTTTTTTCATCATTTTTCCCTGAGGAAAGAAGCCATTAAAAATAGCTTAAAGAAAGAAAATGAAGAGAATGTGTGTGATAAAATAAGAGAAAAGCTTGTGTATTTATAACCTTGAATTCCTTAAGCACTAAAGAATGTAAATGGAAAAAATTAACCCCCTTCATCACCATCATTTTCGGCCCTCCCCCACTTCTCATCTTCCCCATCACTTCACTCACTTCTTACCTCTTTACTTAATAGCTAAGGGATGTATTTAGATGGAAAAATTGACTTAAGGTGAGATTTGATTTGACTTGTGTTGGATTTGGTGAAAATATCTTCTTTTGTACTTTTCTTTACTTAATTAAACACTTAGATTAATTAATCTTTAGTTAATATAAACGAGGTGTTTATTTCTTTAATAATATGTTTATATAATAACTATTCAAGTTCCAAAATGTTTACACAGCTTATATTGAACAAAACGTTAATTTTTCGACAAAATGTTTTCCGGTCATATTTTCTGCTTTTAAGCCAAGTATTTATTTATGTAAACAAAACTTGAAAATAAGTTTCTTATCATCTTTAAATAATTAAAGAAAATTTATTTTAGTTATAAAACCATATTTAATGTATAATAATCCAATTGTAAAACACGACGTCAATTGGTCGAAGTGCGACGAAGTTTGTCTATCTTTATAAAACAATTATATATATATATATATATATATATATATATATATATATATAAACTTTTATCAATCAATTATCATTTTAAAACAATTTAAAAGAAGTTATTTATCATTTAAAAAAATTATTTGACCATATATCCAATTTTATCGAAAACCATATTTTCACATGAAACTTCAAAATCTTTTATTTTTATAAACCAATTCTAAAAATTAGTTCACCATTCTTATTTACCATATAAAACATTATCATTTTAGGTTGAAAATTCTATATTTGAATATCGAAAGTTAATTAAATATTCCATTTATAAGTGATAAAGTTAGGGGTCGTGACATACTTCCCCCTTTAAGACAATTTCATCCTCAAAATTAAACCAAGACCCTATAATACTTACTCAAAACAACATTTAAACTCAATTCAGTATCATATACACATATCATCCATATGTGATATATGATTCTATCTTTTATTTGAATCCACCGCTTCACTGTCGAACTAGTATTGATCCCTCGTTCCTCTAGTACGGACTCAGATTAGAAACTTTTGTTTCCCTTACTTAGCTATAGATCTCAACTACGATAGAAAACTTAAGTATCCAACCATAAACCCCCATCAATGTTCTTCGTCAAGAATCGAATGTTAAATCCTCATTTAGACCAGTGAGAACACCTTAAAGGAACTTGTACGGCCGATAGTATCTTATATCCCCTTAACAAGAAGGGTAATACTTAAGAGAAATGTTTACCATTCGAACATATCTCTTGCCCATTTTTAGTTATTTTCGAGCCAATCAAACAAGTTACCATTTGAGATTTTCTTACTTATTTGAAATTTCTTTTCAAAAAATCTATTAGAGATTATTTTGTTTATAAAACCCATTTTATAAATATCTTTCATCAAATTAACTTCCATTAACATACTTTCTTTTAAAATTTCATAATTCTTTTCCAAAATAGCCAAAATTTAATTTCTCAAAATTTATATGAAATATCTTTTATATCTAATATTTTCATTTTATTTATGTAAAATACAATTTTATACTACATGATTATTCATTATCATATATAAATTTATTAACCTTAACCCCGTATTACTTTCAGACATCTTATAGTCAAATTGTGAAACTTAATTCACAATATGTTCGTTCGATCAACAAATGGTAAAAACTGAATATTATCATTCCTTGACATGTATAAATATCTATATCTTTCAAAGATATTCCTTTATACTTAAAATATAATCCTTTTAAATTTTTAGGATAGGAGCTCGTAAAATCTCTTTTTATAAACATATATCTTTTACACTTAAATGGAATATATCAATCCTAAAAGATTTTTCTTTCTTCTTTTTCTTTGCTTTCCTTTTATCCTTTTCCTTTACTTTCCTAACCTTGCACAAAACTGCATAATTCCCTTTTTACCACATCTGTAACAGAAGATGCCAGCATAAGATCCCAGTTTAAATTTCTCTTTTGCCTCTTTTTGTGCATGTATACTTCATGCTTGCTTTGAATTAGTCCATAACTCATCGTCCAGTATAAAATAAGACATCCTAACCTAAATGATATATTAAGTTATAATTAGAAGTTTCATACCATTTATTTCTTAACTTATCCTAATTACTTGATTTATACTTGTTCGGATTTTAACTTGCCTTGATTGTACTATAATAAGAAGAATAATTTATCAAGCATTCGATATCATTGGCCCAAGCCAACATATGATCGATACTCAGAAGATTATTCCCACCATCACCATATAGATCAAGACCTTATAATTGGAACTTTCCAAAGGTATAACATCTTATAAATTTCCCAAATCACACAAATATTTATGCTTTTGTATACATAAAGTATACTCCTTTTAAAAATGGTGTATTGATTTGCTTGTTTTAAGTGTTTACAAATCCCTATCGATAATGGTGATTGGGCATATTGACCAGAATCTATAAACCATTCAACAGAGAAATCAACATGAAACATTTTTATATCAAATAACAAATACACGCTCATATATATAGTACGCTCAAACTCATACTAGGGTGTTGCTAAACCAATCTCTAACGAGTCATTCATTTTAGGGTATTACTAACCCTATCTGTAATGAGTTTTACCCCACCAAAGCCTACGTTTTCGCTCAACCTAAGCTTTGTGCCAAATGTAACGACCGTAGGCTTTTCAATCATCCAAGGTGACGACCGACAGGCTTTTCAACCATCCCAATAGCACCATGGTATACACTGGTACCTCAAATCTGATTTCATGGCCAACCTCGCGATTAACAACCAACCCTTCTCTTGGGGACATAAAGGGGTAAGAGTCTCCTGCTCACCACCAAACAGAAAGCGAAACCCCCGTCATGCTACACACTCCAGCACGAGGATAATACCCCAACATGAGGAGTAAATGCTAGATAAGATCTGATCTTGGTTCCTTTGAACCAATCATTGATTAAAAATATGTTAAGTGCATATGTGATTACAATCATCATTCAATTTAATTCATATTTTTATTCTTTCATGAATATCTCAAAGAGATATATTATTTCAAATTATTCCATTTATATTTTTAATAGTATATGTAATCATTAAGCTTTAGTTACCAAATCTTTTTGGTTAATTAAACCTTTTTGAATCTTGGAATAATTCCAAATCATTTCTCCTTTTGATTACGAAAACATTTCCAAATTATTTTTTTAAATCTAAATAAAAAAATTATATTCAAATCAAAATATTTTAATGGATCAAAAACAATGTTATTTAAGACATAGTTACTGTAAACCCCAAACCAATTTGCATTGAGTAAAAATTGGACTAATCATACCCATATTTACTTCCGTATTCAACTCGCACTATTCATGGAATAATAGTGAAATCACCTATAAAATTCATGTTGATAGTACAAGTTCCCTCCTTGGACCTTAATACAAAGTTCGACAAGAATATCCTTTATATCATTAAAAATCTCGTTTAATCAACTCTTCTTAAATTTCCTCACTTTTGGAAAAACTTAAATGAGATCCTTTTTTTAGAGCATCCAGGCTTTCCCTTTGATTAGTTCAATACTTTGTTTAGAAGAGAAAACATAGGCCAGGTATGTTCAGGGCATTGGTTACTACATTTCTAACCTTAGTTACACACCTTGTTTTATCGTTTAGATCTCACAGGTGGGACAAACGTAATAGTCGTTTCCACATATTGCTTTCATTTTTGGAAATGATTTATAAAAATTCCAAATCATTATTAAAAACACTTAATTATTCTTTTAAAAACCATTTGTAAAATATATCAAAAAAGAATGGTTAAGTTTAAAATCATATTCCACAAGTTATTTAAAACTGGTGCGAAAAGTGCTGCGGAAATGTTTTAAAAGCTATATTGATCAAAACGATTTTTCTATCTTTTGGAATTCATTTATATAACTGAAATTTCCTTTTAAACATTTTAAAATATTTGTAAAATTTATTTCATATTTTAATCATTTAAAAATATTTATTTTAAATCAATTTCAAAATTCAGATTTTAAACTACAAAATCGTGATTTTTCTGAAAATTTGTTTTGGACTTATGTAAAAATTTATAAGATGAAATCTTGATTTTATTTCTTGATTTAAAAACTGTGTACACAATAGTCTAGAAAATTCTTATACCGAATAATTCTGAGCTATATTCTATTTTGTATACTTATTTGAATTCTTCGGTGCGAAATCGCGAACTACCGTTATGCGACGTGCCTATTTTTGACTTGTTTTTCAATTTCTTTTTAACTTCGTGGAAACACTTTTAAATGTTTATAAGACATTTCTAAATCATTTTAAAGTCAATTAAACAAATATTTTTCATATTTCAAACTCATTTTCCATTTCATTTCATATTATATATTATATTATTCATTTCTACTCTTTTTAGAAGTTTAAAACCAATAAGAGGCTAAACAACTACATAGACATATTATTTATGGATTAAATTTCCATTTAATTAGCTATGGTTAATTACAAACTATTTGTCTCATCATTTATCAAACAAGTTATCAACTATATCACAACCATATAATCAATCATAATATCAACCAAGTTATCATTCACCATCAAGCATCTAATCATTCAATATATTTAAACTTTCAAATCATTATACTTGAAATAATTTAGTGATTAATTGGTAAAATGAGTACTCACCTTTGTCTCTAACTAATTCTTCCTACTAACATTCTTATCCAAAAACACTTTACTAAACCATTGTTATCTTCAACTAATCATCATCTACTCCATTCCCCCTTTCCAAACTCCAAAAAATCTGGCAGAGCTTCTACAGTACTTCAAACTTCCTCCTATCTTTTTCGAATGAAACTGACGGCATGTCTCTTCAATATTTTCATTCCAGAGTTTCTCTAACTCCTTCCTTTCTTTCAAATGGGCTCAGCCTAATCTTGCCTTTGCGGTGGAATAATATATTTTTCACTTTACTTGACTCTTTTTTCTACTTTTTTCACTGTTATTTTCCTAAAGCAAGAAGCCTTTAAAATAGTTTAAATGAAGAAGAAGTGAATGTGTATGATAAAATGAGAGAAAAGCTTGTGCATTTATAGTCATGAATTCCTTAAGCATTAAGGAATGCAAATAGACAAAATTACCCCCCCAATCACCGTCATTTTCAGCCCTCCCCCTCTTCTCAGCTCCCCCATAACTTCACTCACTTCTTGTCTCTTTACTTAGTAGCCAAGGGATGTATTTAGATGGAAAATGGGCTTATGGTGAGATTTGATTTAACTTATGTTAGATTTGGTGAAAATATATTCTTTTTGTACTTTTCTTTACTTAATTAAACACTTTGCTTAATTAATCCTTAGTTAATATAGGCAGTGTTTATTTTTTTGTCAATGTGTTTATATAATAACTATTCAAGTTGCAAAATGTTTACATAACTTACATTGAATAAAATGTTGATTTTTTTGACAAAACGCTTTCCAGTCACATTTTCTGTTTTTAATGAAACATTTATTTATGTGGAAAAAACTTGAAAGTATGTTTCTTATAATCTTTAATAATAAAAGCAAGTTTATCTTAGTTATAAAACCATATTTAAAAACATTAAAATCCAATTGTAAAATACGACGTCGATTGATCGAAGTGTGACGAATTTTGTCTATCTTTATAAAACAAGTATACATATATTTATAAAACTTTTGCCAATCAATTATTATCATTTTATAATAATTTAAAAGGAGTTATTTATCATTTAAAACAATTATTTGATAGTATATCCATTTTTATCGAAAATATGGTTTTGTCAATTTTTTGATGAAACTCCAAAATCTCTTATTTTTATAAACCAATTCTAAAAATAAGTTCACCATTCTTATTTATCACATAAAACATGATTATTTATATTTAAAAATTCTATATTTGAACATTTAAAGTTAATTAAAAATCTCATTTAAAACTGATAAAATGATGGGTCGTTATAGGCAGCGAGATGTTATCCTTTAGGCATACTTTATTCAGGTCTGAAAAATGAACGTATGTCCACCATTTTCTGTTTTGCTTCTTGATCAGCACTGGATTCGATATCCATTCGTGGTACATACCATGGCTGATGAAGCCATTAGCCTCTTGTGATAACCCGGATTTCGGAGCATTTGTAGATTGATAATTAACTAGATTGAATCGGTAGAAACACTGATTTATAAGTTGAACAAATAAATCTGTGAAAATAAAACTTTATATCTGGATAAATACTTATTTGATAATCTCTTAATATAATTACTTAAAATTAAGAAAATTTTTCTTTTAAAAACAAATAATAATGATTGTTTATATATAGATATAAATAGATTTTAATAGAATTATGATTTTCAAACAAATTAAATTTGTGTTTGTTTAAATGTGTGTGTGTATATAGATTTAAATTTTGATTTTAAATTAAACTAAATTTGAATTGGAATTCAAAAGATAAATATATTAAACTATTTTGGATTCAAAAATATATTATATATGATTTTATTTCTTTTATATAATTGGTTTTATACTATTTTCTTTAAAAGATTTATTTATATAAAGTAAGATAATGTATTTACTTAATAGAAAGTATGTATATATAAGTTTTTTTTAAAAATCATTTAAAAATTTATTAAACTCAAGGAAATTACACCTTGTAAGTTAAGTGTATATAGTTTAACAAATGTAAATCAATTAATACATGCTAATGACAAGGGCTAACAAGTTAAAAATGTGTCACCATGTTATTTTATTTTTCTTTTATTTTTTTAAATGTCAATATCTTCTCTTCTCTATTCTTTTTCTATCTTAATCCTTCAAAACAATGAAAACAAAAATCTGTAAAACTAAACCAGAGAAAATTAAAATCAAAAACCTACAAACAAAAGGTTAGCAAACCAGAAATATCAAGCAACAACTTTTCAACTAGATCAATCAAGCAAGATCAGGGGCAAATTGAAGCAAAACAAAGATCAACTCAGTTTTTAAATTAAAAGCAGTAATTTAAAATCAAGAACATGATGCAAATTCAAATTTCTAGAGAAGACCCAGGCTTCTCTGATTCTTCCAGAATAGTGAGTAATCACTTGTTAAAAAACAGTTTTCTTTCGCTTAAATGTTGTGATGAAATTTTGTGCATATGTTCATGAATATGAATGCATGTATGTATATATGATGTGGTTGTGTATATGATATATGTGTGTGTGTGTGTGTGTGTGTGTGTGTGACTCCGTTAACTCTACAGGTTCAAATTCTCTCAAATAAGTTCATATCCACCTTATACATTCAATTTTAGGTCTCGATACCTAAATAGAAAATGATTGTGTATGTGTAATAGTGTTTCTAAAAATATTATCAAGAATTTATATTAAGGAAAATTCTTCAAAAATGATAAACTACATAGAAACATCAAGATAGGTAAAAATTTAACCATCTGGAAAATTTGTTTTAATTATATAAATAGATTCGTGTTTGGAAATTATGAATTTTGGTGGTAATTTAAGATTTTTAAGATTATAATGGATGAGATAATCAGTGTTGATCAGTTTTGGGTATTTTGGCAATCGACGGCGATTGATGACAATCTGGAGCTTGGGGTTTGGCCTGGAGGTGGCCGGGATGTCAGGAATCTCTGGAAACATGAAGGAATTTATCTACGGCCGTGGTGGCCATACATCGGTGATCTAAAGTTCGAAGGCATGTTCTGGTCGGGGTTTTTGTGTACTTCGCGCGACGTCGATCGATCGCCAGGGATTATCGTGAGAGGTGGATTTGAAGCGTAGTGATATGGAGTGGCTTAGGATTGGTCGGCGTGATATACGATGGTCAGAGGCATTGGCTAGGATGGGTTTTCCAATTTGGGAATGGGTTCCAGTTTTGATCGAGGTGCTCATTTTCGATTTGTAAGTGTTTCCATTGATCTGAGTTGCCAGGGAGGATGGCGTAGTTGTCTTGGACTAGTAGATGGCTGTGGCGTCAATCGATGGTGATCGGAATGATGTGCTGGTGCATGGTGATTGGGTGTGTGTCTGGATATGTTTGGGTAAGAAGAAGCTTTTGGCTCGGGATTTTCTCGAGTTGTTCTCATGTACAACTCGAAGTAGAGGAGTAGGAATTTTGTGATGTGCTCGGGAAGAATCGTTGTTGGGATCGAGTTTTCTGGCGTTTGTGTGTTGTTTTCTAATAAAAGAATTATTATAGATTTATAAAGAGCAAAGATTTTAACTAGTTTAAGTTTGTAAAGAAGGGTTATTAAGACAATAAAGTTTTGGAAGGAATGATTAGTCAAGTTTAAAGGCGTGTCTAAATGTATATGTTTACAAAGCAAAATAAAAAAAATTCCAAGCTAAATATTAGATAAATTACAAAACAAGTGATTAAAAAAGTTTAAACGATTTAGTAAAATTAATTAGGTGATTACTAAGGATAAGTAATTTATGGATAATTACTAAGGTAAGAGAATAATTACTTTATGGAAGTAATTGAGAATTAATTACTTAATGTGATTGATTAAAGGTTAAATTAATGTAAGTAATTAAAGGATAGATAATTACTGAATGAAATTAATTAATGTAAATTGAAGAACGAGATTAATTGAAGATTACTTGTTAGATGTAATTAATTAAAAGAATAATAAATAAAAGTAATTAGAGTATTGATAATGAGTTCATTAATGTGAATGGTTAAGGCTAACTAATCTATGTGATTAATTAAAAGTCAATTACTAAATATAATTATAGAATAATTAATCAAGGATGATTAAGTAAGATTGATCAATAATTGGGTTGTAATTAATTAATGTTAAGTAAGTAGGATTTATGTAATCCAAGTGATTAATGTTAGAAATTAATTTAATTAGAGATAAATTAAATTAATTAGGAATTATATATCTAACAAATCTTACTTATGGATGGCTGAATGATATTGGATGACTTGGATTTGTTGATGTCTCTGATGAGCAATTGAGATGTGCTGTAATATGAATGGGTTGAACTGTGATAATGTGGGCTATCTATCTGAGATAAATTGATGAATTGTATGATATCCTAAATATGAATTGTTTTGTTATTCAAACTTAACAACTTGGATTAGAGATGACATTGTATTCGAAGGGATCGAGGTCGGGTATAAGAAAATACCCGAAACCCCTTCAAATAGTAATTTAAAATTCCTTATAAATTGGATATGTGAGATAAATCTGGCTGGAATGAAGTAAGTTAAGAATAATGAATATTTAAACTGAGTATTGATTCTTAGATATTGATTTAAAGAGATGATTGACTTAAATAAGTTGAAAACTCGTAGATGGTACAAGTTACCCTAATATTCAAATAAGTTTTTATAACTTGGTATTTCTTATTATATGGGTTTACTCAATCTGGTTTCTAGCCTGACCCGGGTGTTACTTTGTTGTAATGCCCGGGTCAAACCGAGTATTACAGATTTTCAAGTGGGGACGTTCTGAAGCTCAAGAGGCGAGCTGGATGGCAGAAACGTATGGAGAGTATTCCGCTGTGATATATTGTAGTTTATCTCGGGCATGTTGATTTTAACTGTCCAGTGTTTGTGTAAATGTTGTAACTCTGATGTATTGCTGTAAATTAAATAATATAGTTTTCCTTTGCATAACGGCTATTTTATTTAATATTATATTTTGATCCACTGCGAATGTGAGATTCTGTGTTTTAGTATTTCTTTTTTTTCTTCTTCTTCTATCTCTCTTTTCTTTTCCCTAACTACCTAGAATTTTCGGTATCGAAAATTCTATGTCATTGCATTTGGTATCAGAGCAGAAGGTTAAGCGAGAACCTTGGCTCTGGTGGGATTACTCATTAAGGATGGGGTCAATGGTACCCTAAAATGAGTTGAGTGTAGTATATATGAGGGTGTATTTGTTATTTTCCTATAAAACGATTTTAAAAATGATTTTTATATAAGATTATCTTTTGATATATAAAGAAATAATTTTGCTAATTATTAAATATATTAAAAAATTGGTTGTTGATTTTTGGAATTGAATAAAATAATGAGAATTAGGTGGTAATAATAATACAACCAAATTGAAAGTTAAATAAAGATAAGTTTGAAATGGATCCAAACTGAAACTAAAATCCTAAATTTGTAGAAGTGATTTCAGAACAAGATAATAATGAAATGGGTATCCAGATAAGATAGTCTTGGTTATTATCATAAATGGTGGTTGTATTTAGTAATGATATGTGTGTTAATGAGTAAGTAAAATGAAATGTTTTAGGGAAGTAAAATATTTTGGTAAGTATGACTTATAAATTGGAAGTTAAGATGATCCAAATTGTAAAGTTTTAAATCTAGGTCTAGAAATTTGAAAATTGTTTCAAAGTGATAAAGAAATAATAAATAATATTGTTTAATGTTTTTTAATGAAAGGGTCCTATTCCAAACAAGAGTTGTTCGAAAATTTAAAGGAATTTGTTTTGAATTAAAAACCAAAGGTGGTTTAAAATTTGAGGATAACTTGGTATGCAAAGGAAATAAATATGTATATATGAGGGATATACATAATGTCAAAGATGATTTGAAATAAACTCTAAGTGCCGAGTTTTAAATTTTTACTTAGAATGTGAAGTAAAAACCCAATGTGATATAAGTTTTGAACTTATTAGTGGGAAGTTTATTAATATAAATTTAAAATTTGAAATGGGAATTCAAATTGTGTAGTGTTGACTGGATTAAGTAAATTGAATTTAACTTTGGGAAAGTTAAATAAGTTAACAAACAACTAGAATTGAGAATTTGAAAATGAAATTGAGATTTAACTTAGGGAAGTTAAATGATTGGTTTAAATGGGAAGTTACGTGTGATCCCTAAATAGGTTTGAAATCTGGAAATAGGAAATGGATTGAGGTAGTATATCCATTATTGAGATAAAATGGAAATTATACTTTAATTTGAAATCAAGGATAAGGAATCACTTTAAACTTAAGATTTGAATGTTAAGAATTGAACTTGTAAAACAAAAATTAATTATGAATCTGTTTCAAGGTTTTGAAGTTAGAATGGAGAATAAATTAAAATCTGAAAAGTACAGTGTTTTTGAACTCTTATTTGAACTTTGAAATAAGTTAAGTAAGATAATTTAAAATGGAATTTTAAAATTTGGACTCAGAATTAAATGGTTTAAAGATATAAGTTGTTAATTTAAAAGTAAAGTTTAATTTGATTTAATGAAATTAAATCAACATTTGAAATTTAACTCGAATTTCTATAATTCGAGATAGTTTAAAGTGAAATGGAATTTGAAGTTAGTTCAAATTGAAATTTGATTTGGAATTTTGATTAAAGTTGAATAAGTAAATTCAAATGGAATTTGATTTTAATTTGGAAAGAAATTGAGGTTAATTCAACTTGAATTGGGATTGAATCAATTTAATGGATGGGAAATTGATGGGAATGGAGATTGGGAAATGGAATGGTTTGGCCCTGGACTATTTTCAAAATAAATTATTTTTATATAAGCTTTCTTAAATCTATTTTTTCCAAGCTATTTACTATAAAATCTTTCTTTTTAAAAATCCAAACCATCTTACTTATTTCCCAATTATTTTGGAACTAGTTAACAATTTTAAAACTGTTTTATAAACTGATTTCTATTTTATAACTATCTTATAACTAATTACTATTTTACAATTATCTAACTACTTTACAATTATTTTATAACTACTTAACTATTTTACAGCTATTTTACAAACTAATAATTATTTTGCAACTACTTATGTATTTTAAACTTTTCAAGTTATTTTCTAAATTAAAGCTGGACAGAGTGCAAACTGTTTATGATTAAATATCCATTTGAGATAAGAATTAAAGTGTTAATCCAAATGGGGATTGAGGTAATTGTGAATAAATAAGAATCTAAGGGAATGTGAATAGAAAGGAGAAATTGATTTAACTAATAATCAATGAAGATAAATACGTAGGACGTACGTATATTATTCTATTCGCATAGTGATTTGATTCAGATTCGAGCACAGAATTTCGAGATAGTATATCGATCCAAGTTAGGATTTTTCACTCGATTTTCGACGGCAAACCTGGATATGGAATTTTGATTGGTTTTGGAAATTCTCTATCGTAGTTAGGATATGCAAGGAGAATGACGATTTCTGATCAAGAAACCAGATCTGAGTCTGCACTAGGAAGTCGGATGGACGATACTAGTTCGAAAGAGAAATTGGGTGATCGAGTGAGCGATCAGATTGATATAGCATACAGATGATATATGTACATCGTACGGGTTTGAATGAAATTGATATTGAAAATTTATGGATAAGAACTGTAAAATGATTTTTGAATTGAAAAGTATATTTTTTGAAATATATGATGAAATAAAGTGCAAATTGGATATTTCTATGGTAGAAATTTACTTTATGGAAGTAAGTAATAAGGTAAGTGACTTTATAGAGTAATTAAGTTTGAATATTGATTTGGCATAAACAAAGTTATGTATATATAATTGATAAACTCCCCTTGTTGAATCTATAGCCATAAGAAAGGGGTTTTTGAAAATATTTAAAGTATAAAAAGGGAATTTGTGACGCCCCACCTCTATACCCACGTTAGCAAAGAGTATTGTATAGATAATACCGTCTGCTAACACGGAGAATAAGGCTGGATAGGAGCGACCATGTGTAATCTTACCTTAACTATTCACTAAACACGTCGAAAAGTAGAATCACAAACAGTTCGACGTATTCAATAAATATTTAAAGCAAGACTACAATGGCTATAGGATCTATCAGAACAGAATATAACAACTCAAATGTAATATACATCACAGAACAGTGAATCGTCACATACACATATATAGATACATAACAGAGTATACAAAATGATACATATCAAGTGGTATAGCAAACCACAATATACAAACGAGTTCACAAGAATACATATCGGAGTTACAACATATAAGGACTACAAGAAAGCTATGACAAAAAGAAACTAGCGGAATAGTCCATGCGGAAGCAAAAGAGGCTAAGTCCAAAGCACCTAACCTGAAACATCTCGGTCTGACCCGAGTATAGAATACACGGGTCAGTCTAGATAACAAATCAGTTAAATAAACTTAACAACAATAAACCTGCAGAGTCATATAGTATATAACAAATATCTCTATATGAGATAACACACTCATCTAACATAAGATGAACAAAACAAAACAAGCCTCATATCATCGGCAACTCAAATAAACAAAGGATATCATATCCCAAATCAAGCCAAAAAGGCAAATAACAAAAACCAATAAGGTATGCAAGTTCCGCAAGGTAAACGCTACGCATCATGCGGCTCATAATGACCAACACCGAAGGGCGATACCAAGGGAATATACATATCCATGAAACATCATAAAATTTGCTCGAGCTCAGTACTGTACAAACAAGGATCCATGAGCCCGAAGGCTCCAAACCCAAATATCACCCATGAGGCACATAAGGCCAACATCAGAGCGATACTATATAGGGCAACAAACCCGAAGGCACACACTCGAAGGTACAAACCCGAAGGCCACATACCCGAAGGCAACATACCCAAAGGCAACAAACCCAATATCACTCATGCGGCACATAAGGCCAACATCGGAGCGATACTTTATAGGGCAACAAACCGTAGTGGCGAAGGTCAGAGACCCAGTACTGGACACCACTAACTGGCGGAATGTGTCACAACTCTCGAAAAGGAATCCGAAAAGTGTTAACGTATGTCCCATAACCACTCGTTCGCACTAAACGGTTTACTATCCGTCAGCCACTTTCACACTCAAAGCAGTACAAAGTTTACTTCATGTCATCGATAAACCAAACCCGAAGGTCAAAACGATCAATTGAATAGGTCGGGGATTAATCGGAATGATAAACACACAGATTCATGGTCCGTGTTTTGCCCAACCATTTAATCACCCTTCCACTTCGCTCGAAGTGCGAAAGTGTGTGTTTTAAATAGAATTTATAAATTGGAGAAACGAGCTTTTAAATGTGATTCGAGAGATTATTTTATAAAAACCCGTGGATGAAGTCAAGAATAAGTTATCAAAGTCAAACATGCAATAACAAACACTAAAAACCAACTTGAATCGATAAAATTCGAAAAATCAATCAAATATGAAAAATAGGCAAAACAGGCAGAACAGAGCAGGTCAGTCGACCGGACTACAGGGCTCGGTCAGCCGGCCAGATGCAGGAAACAAAATAGGGCTCGGGGCAGCAGGTCGGTCGACCGGAGCCTGCGATCGATCGGCCGAAGGCTGTTTTCCAGCACTTTTTGCCCTTACCAAATGAATTCCAAATCTTTTTCAAATCAAAGCAATAGCACATGAATATTTGTTAGGAAATCATACCCAACATCAATGATAGCAAGAGAGGTAGATGTGAGTTAAAAACTCACCTTTAATCTCACAAACAAAGAAGATGAAGGAGCTAAAACACAAGGAGAAGACCAACTAATCACTACTTCAACCCAACAAGCTTCAATCTAAGAACAAAAAAGTATTTTCCTAAGTTAGGTTTAGGAAAACTTTCTGAAATTGAAGGAGAAAGAGTTGGAGAAGAAGAAGAGAGACTTACCTATGGCTTCTCTATGATTTTGGAGCAAGGATTCAAGCTTTGCAAAGGAAACTAGGGTTTTGGAGTTTCTAATTCTTTTTCCTTTCCCCCATTTCAGTTTTAAGCTTAAGTTTAAGAAATGAATAAGTGAATGAGAGGAGAGAAGGGCTGAGTTGAGGTTAATAGAACAGTTTGGGTGAAACCCAAGCCCAAAGCCCAATAGAAAAGGTCAAAATTTCACTTACTCCAAACATATCGAAGCTTATACTCAAAAAGATCGCAAACGACGTTTTGAACTCAATGGAAGTGGTCTTGAGCTCCAATTCGACCGTTTGCAAAAAGTGACATTTCAGACCCCAAAATCCGAATAACGACGCCATATTTAAATCAAACATTTAAATATGTAATCGTTAAATAGGCGGGTTGTTACAGATCTCCCCTCCTTAAAGAAATTGCATCCTCGCAATTCTTAAGAGAAAATAAATAGTAACAACCAAAAGGCATATCAACACAAAAGAATATCCGAAGAAGAAGCTCACAATAAAGGGCACGAAAAGATAAGCCCGAACTTGCTTGCTTAGAGAATTCTCTAGATTCCTAAGCTCAAATATTCGAAACACCGACGTAATGCAAACAATACGTCAATGAACCGAAGCCCAACAAAAAGAAGCACAATAAAACGTCCGATGAACTTGGTAAAAAGATCATCCCATTCGGACATCAACAAAGAAACAATCACTTGTTGCTTACAACAAAGTACATTGGCAACACGATCCCCCTTCCGGGAGTATACAAAGAATATCAAGGTCATAATATGCAAGGAACTCAAGCCATCATTAAGCTCTTTATGAGAAAATAAACATTCAAAAATTTTGATTGGTGAGGAGAACAAAATTCCTTACCCAAAAATAATGATGCCAAATATAAAGAGCGAAAACAATAGCCGTGAGCACTAGATCATGAGTGGCATACCTAGTCTCTATCGGCTTTAATGATTTAGAAGCACAAGTGATAGCACGTTTTCTTTTGCAAGAGAACGACATTCAAACCAACACGACTAGTATTGGTAGAAAGATAAAATCTTGGTTCCCTTCGGGAATCCCAAGATAAGAGTACTGGAAAAGAGTCCTTTCAAATAATCTACTTTCTTAAAGCTAAAACTTTCAAATAAAATTCTTTACCAAAAAGCTAAAGCTTCAAAATTTCAATTACCTTCATGAAATCATATTTCAAGAAAAAATTTCTTATTTCAAATCAATTTATTGTGTCAAATTGTCTCATCAAAGCGTTTAGGAGATTCCTATCGATAACGTTGATCAAACGCATCGACCAGAATTCTTAAAGCACTCAATGGGCAATACAATCACAAAACCATCTTTTATAAGATAAACATGTTTCTAAAAACTTTTAAAAATTCACTTCGTTCGTTTAAGAACAAAATCCCATTTATACTTATAAATAACTCATATGAAAAAGATTTGCAAAAATTTTAAATTGCTAATTTCCATCCAAAACCAATAAAATACTAAAATGGAATCATCGAGATATTCGCAGAATACTCGATTCATAAAATGGATGAAATGAGCTCGACAAACTGAATGACACAACAAATCATTCATAAGAATTACAACGAGTGCGGAGAGCGGTAAGTGGAGTGCTAACTTCTGCAACTCGTAGCCAAATGAAAACCAGTGGTAAGGTCGAGCTAAAAACACCTTAACACTACAACAAAAGATTGCTTGGGTGATAATCCTAAGACAAGACCAGAAATACCAGAAAATTCTTAAACTACAAGAATGAGAGAAACCACACTTTCCTCGTCATGAGGGATTAAAGAATAAAATGATACCATCCAATTGGAACCGAAATCACAAAGAAAATAGAGACCTACCAAAATAGATGGAGACATACCTTATGCTCGAGAAGAACCTCCAGGAGCATCTGCTATATTTAGTTTTCCTGACAGAAGGTTACTCGGAGCAATAGGACAAGTGAAAATACGATGGCCTTCCTTCTTGCAATAGCGGCAGAAGAGAGGCTTAGGGCAAGCTCGAATCACATGATCAGGGGAACCTCAATTGAAACACTTCCGAGTGGAAGGTGTTCCAACAGACTGAGACTGAGACTGAGGATCAGATTCAACGGGCTTTTTCTTCTTGGAAGGGAAAATTTTCCGCTTATCGAATGGAAACTGCCTCTTGTTGGCGTTCTTACGAACCTCAACATCATTCCCACAATCACACTCCTTCTTGAAGGCTTCGAGATGAAGTGCCGAATCAACCAACTCCTCAAAGGAAAGTTTAAGCTGGAGCATTAAAGACTTCTTAAGACATTTCTTAAGACCAGATACAAATTTCAGATTCTTCCTATACGAGTTACTAATGAATTCAAGACCATATTTAGATAAGGCCTCGAAAGATGCAGCATATTCAGAAACGGAAGAATCCCCTTTCTTCAATTCAAGAAAGCGCCGGGACAACAAAGCTTTTTCAGATTCAGGAACGAACTTGAGTTCGAATCGTTCCCGAAACTGAGTCCAAGAAAGAGCAGACTCATCAATTTTAGCTAAAAGAAGCTTGTACCAATCAAGGGCACGCTCTCGCAATAAGCTAGAAGTTACAAGAACTCTATCATGGTCAGAAAGATCCATGCGAGAGAGAACATGCTCGTACATGCGAACCCAAGCTTGGACCTCAAGAACAATCTCGGAGCCTTTAAATGGTTTCCCTCCAAGATGAGAAAAATCATTGCACAAACGTGCAAAGGTGGACTTGCATGGAGGAGATGTTCGAGTAGGAGCTGGAGGCTGTGTGCTCCTAAACCACTCTAAAAACTGATCGACAGACATATAGACGCCGTCCGGATATGAGCCACTAGATTGCCTAGCATCCGAGCGTCGTCCTCCATCTCTCCCAGCCATAAGCTGAAAGTTAAGATAAGGTAAAGATTATTCCCTAGGTAGATAATTCAATATGGAATACTACGGAATTTAAATGCATTCCTAGGCATATTCCCAAATCCTATCTACCCCAAAAACACGGAGGGAATAAAAGCACGATGATTCAAAGATCTGTAACACTTGTTACACTTTGATGTACCATAATATGTGCTTCTGTTCTACGTTTATCATATTTTTTTCTGAACCCTGGCTCTGATATCAAGCTGTGACGCCCCACCTCTATACCCACGTTAGCAAAGAGTATTGTATAGATAATACCGTCTGCTAACACGGAGAATAAGGCTGGATAGGAGCGACCATGTGTTATCTTACCTTAACTATTCACTAAACACGTCGAAAAGTAGAATCACAAACAGTTCGACGTATTCAATAAATATTTAAAGCAAGACTACAATGGCTATAGGATCTATCAGAACAGAATATAACAACTCAAATGTAATATACATCACAGAACAGTGAATCGTCACATGAACATATATAGATACATAACAGAGTATACAAAATGATACATATCAAGTGGTATAGCAAACCACAATATATAGACGAGTTCACAAGAATACATATCAGAGTTACAACATATAAGGACTACAAGGAAGCTATGACAAAAAGAAACTAGAGGAATAGTCCATACGGAAGCAAAAGAGGCTAAGTCCAAAGCACCTAACCTGAAACATCTCGGTCTGACCCGAGTATAGAATACACGGGTCAGTCTAGATAACAAATCAGTTAAATAAACTTAACAACAATAAACCTGCAGAGTCATATAGTATATAACAAATATCTCTATATGAGATAACACACTCATCTAACATAAGATGAACAAAACAAAACAAGCCTCATATCATCGGCAACTCAAATAAACAAAGGATATCATATCCCAAATCAAGCCAAAAAGGCAAATAACAAATACCAATAAGGTATACAAGTTCCGCAAGGTAAACGCTACGCATCATGCGGCTCATAATGACCAACACCGAAGGGCGATACCAAGGGAATATACATATCCATGAAACATCATAAAATTTGCTCGAGCTCGGTACTGTACAAACAAGGATCCATGAGCCCGAAGGCTCCAAACCCAAATATCACCCATGAGGCACATAAGGCCAACATCAGAGCGATACTATATAGGGCAACAAACCCGAAGGCACACACCCGAAGGTACAAACCCGAAGGCCACATACCCGAAGGCAACATACCCAAAGGCAACAAACCCAATATCACTCATGCGGCACATAAGGCCAACATCGGAGCGATACTTTATAGGGCAACAAACGTAGTGGCGAAGGTCAGAGACCCAGTACTGGACACCACTAACTGGCGGAATGTGTCACAACTCTCGAAAAGGAATCCGAAAAGTGTTAACATATGTCCCATAACCACTCGTTCGCACTAAACGGTTTACTATTCGTCAGCCACTTTCACACTCAAAGTAGTACAAAGTTTACCTCATGTCATCGATAAACCAAACCCGAAGGTCAGAACGATCAATTGAATAGGTCGGGGATTAATCAAAAGGTTAAACGCACAGATTCATGGTCCGTGTTTTGTCCAACCATTTAATCACCCTTCCACTTCGCTCGAAGTGCGAAAGTGTATGTTTTAAATAGAATTTATAAATTGGAGAAACGAGCTTTTAAATGTGATTCGAGAGATTATTTTATAAAAACCCGTGGATGAAGTCAAGAATAAGTTATCAAAGTCAAAGATGCAATAACAAACACTAAAAACCAACTTGAATCGATAAAATCCGGAAAATCAATCAAATATGCAAAATAGGCAAAACAGGCAGAACAGAGCAGGTCGGTCGACCGGACTACAGGGCTCGGTTGGCCGGCCAGATGCAGGAAACAAAATAGGGCTCGGGGCAGCAGGTCGGTCGACCGGATCCTGCGCTCGGTCGGCCGAAGGCTGTTTTCCAGCACTTCTTGCCCTTATCAAATGAATTCCAAATCTTTTTCGAATCAAAGCAATAGCACATGAATATTTGTTAGGAAATCATACCCAACATCAATGATAGCAAGAGAGGTAGATGTGAGTTAAAAACTCACCTTTAATCTCATAAACAAAGAAGATGAAGGAGCTAAAACACAAGGAGAAGACCAACTAATCAAACCCAACAAGCTTCAATCTAAGAACAAACAAGTATTTTCCTAAGTTAGGTTTAGGAAAACTTTCTGAAATTGAAGGAGAAAGAGTTGGAGAAGAAGAAGAGAGACTTACCTATGGCTTCTCTATGATTTTGGAGCAAGGATTCAAGCTTTGCAAAGGAAACTAGGGTTTTGGAGTTTCTAATTCTTTTTCCTTTCCCCCATTTCAGTTTTAAGCTTAAGTTTAAGAAATGAATAAGTGAATGAGAGGAGAGAAGGGCTGAGTTGAGGTTAATAAAACAGTTTGGGTGAAACCCAAGCCCAAAGCCCAATAGAAAAGGTCAAAATTTCACTTACTCCAAACATATCGAAGCTTATACTCAAAAAGATCGCAAATGACGTTTTGAACTCAATGGAAGTGGTCTTGAGCTCCAATTCGACTGTTTGCAAAAAGTGACATTTCGGACCCCAAAATCCGAATAACGACGCCATATTTAAATCAAACATTTAAATATGTAATCGTTAAATAGGCAGGTTGTTACAGAATTTATACAAGTATGAAGTGATCCAAAGATTTTCAAAGTTATATATATATATATATATATATATATATATATATATATATGAAGGATTTTATGAGAATGATTTTGGGAAAAAGGTTTTGGAAAGGCTTTTGATTTTTGGGGAAAAATCAATTTTGGAAATTTGGAAAGCCTAGTTTGAGAATTATCGATTTTGGAATAATCGATTTTGAGAAAAGGAGATTTATATAGGATTCATACTAGGTGTATGATTCGGAAGATACTGTATGTGTATTGTATAAAGTTTTTGGAAATGGCTCTGAAGAAAAAGACGCTCCCTTGAAATGAACTTCTCAGGAATACCATAGGTTGGTACTGCCTCGAACCCCAAGGGAGAGGCTCTAAAGTTGATCCTATGAGGAAGTTCGGATAAACTGACATTCCTAAGGATTATTGGGTAGCGAAAGTCAAGGGCGTTGATGCCTACAGAGGCGTTTGGGTTATGCTATGATGATAGTGTAACTCAATATCACTGCGATCTACTGTGGACCATAGGGGAAATCGTGTGGAGGTGAGTGTCAACGGTCTACGTTGTTGGGAAGGCAGTGTAACATCGGTAGACCGCGATCTATGGTCGAGGGGAGAAGTAACATTTTTGGCAGCGAAATTCGAGGGCGCTGATCCCCACGGTTACATGGACTTTTGCTGTGATGGAAAGTAACCCAGGATGTAGCTGCGATCTATAGCAGGTTCAATGGCGTAATCGAGGGGCGCGGAGTGCCTACAGTTATCTATGGATTTTGCCGGGATGGCAATGTAACTATCGGGTTAACTGCAACCATGGATAGGGGTGATGATTTCCATAGCATTTTCACCAAAGATGTTTCCTCCATTTAAAAAAAATGTTTTCTATATTTTCAATAAAATTGTTCCAAGTATTTTCACTGGGTGTTGAAAATGGGTTTACCAAGTACTTATAGATTTTCAGTCCTACGTCGGATAATATATGACCGAATTGTTATGAGAACGAGGATGGACTTGTTGAAACATCGAATTATAAAAAGTATTTTTATAAAAGCTATTTTATAATATTATGTGGATTTTAAAAAGCGTTTTAAAAATGATCAAAGAATAATTTACCTGGTTTTAAGTTATTGAATAAATTCTGGCTTCGTTCCTTTTCGAGGATGAAAAGATTTAAGGGGGGAGGAATGTGATAAGCCGGATTTTGGAGCATCTGTAAATTGATAATTAACTGGATTGAATCAGTAAAAACACTGATTTATAAGTTGAATAAATTAATCTGTGATAATAAAAAGTTATATCTAGATAAATACTTATTTGATAATCTCCTAATATACTTACTTAAAATTTACAAAAAATTTCTTTTAAAAACAAATAATAATGATTGTTTATATATAGATATAAATAGATTTTAATAGAATTATTATTTTCAGATAAATTAAATTTGTGTTTGTTTAAATGTGTGTGTATATATATGAGTTGATTTTAGTTTGGATTTTAAATTGAATTTAATTTGAATTGGAATTCAAAAGATAAATATCTTAAAATATTTTGGATTTAAAAATATATTATATATGATTTTATTTCTTTTATATAATTGGTTTTATATTATTTTCTTTAAAAGATTTATTTATATAAAGTAAGATAATGTATTTACTTAATAGAAAATATATTTATAAGTTTTTAAAAAAATCATTTAAAAATTTATTAAATTCAAGGAAATTACACTTGTAAGTTAAGTGTATATAGTTTAACAAATGTAAATCAATTAATACATGCTAATGACAAGTGCTAACATGTTAAACAAGTGTCGCCATGTTATTTTATTTTTAAATATCAATATCTTCTCTTCTCCATTCTTTTTCTATCTTCGTCTTTCAAAACAATGAAAACTAAAATCTATAAAACTAAACCAGAGAAAATTAAAATCAAAAACCTGTAAACAAAAGGTTAGCAAACCAGAAATATCAAGCAACAACTTTTCAACTAGATTAATCAAGCAAGATCAGGGGCAAATTGAAGCAAAACAAAGATCAACTCAGTTTTTAAATTAAAAGCAGTAATTTAAAATCAAGAACATGATGCAAATTCAAATTTCTAGAGAAGACCCAGGCTTCTCTGATTCTTCCAGAATAGTGAGTAATCACTTGTTTAAAAACAGTTTTCTTTCGCTTAAATATTGTGATGAAATTTTGTGCATATGTTCATGAATATGAATGCATGTATGCATATATGATGTGGCTGTGTATATGATATATGTGTGTGTGTGTGACTCCGTTAACTCTACAGGTTCAAATTCTCTCAAATAAGTTCATATCCACCTTATACATTCAATTTTAGGTCTCGATACCTAAATAGAAAATGATTGTGTATGCCTAATAGTGTTTCTAAAAATATTATCAAGAATTTAAATTAAGGAAATTTCTTCAAAAATGATAAACTACATAGAAACATCAAGATAGGTAAAAGTTTAATCATCTGGAAAATTTGTTTTAATTATATAAATAGATTCGTGTTTGGAAATTATGAATTTTGGTGGTTAATTTAAGATTTTTAAGATTATAATGGATGAGATAATCGGTGTTGATCAGTTTTGGGTATTTTGGCAATCGACGGCGATTGATGACAATCTGGAGCTCGGGGTTTGGCCTGGAGGTGGCCGGGATGTCAGGAATCTCTGGAAACATGAAGGAATTTATCTACGGCCGTGGTGGCCATACATCGGTGATCTAAAGTTCGAAGGCATGTTCTGGTCGGGGTTTTTGTGTACTTCGTGCGACGTCGATCGATCGCCAGGGATTATCGTGAGAGGTGGATTTGAAGCGTAGTGATGTGGAGTGGTTTAGGATTGGTCGGCGTGATATACGATGGTCAGAGGCATTGGCTAGGATGGGTTTTCCAATTTGGGAATGGATTCCAGTTTTGATCGAGGTGCTCATTTTCGATTTGTAAGTGTTTCCATTGATCTGAGTTGCCAGGGAGGATGGCGTAGTTGTCTTGGACTAGTAGATGGCTGTGGCGTCAATCGATGGTGATCAGAATGATGTGCTGGTGCATGGTGATTGGGCGTGTGTCTGGATATGTTTGGGTAAGAAGAAGCTTTTGGCTCGGGATTTTGTCGAGTTGTTCTCATGTACAACTCGAAGTAGAGGAGGAGTAGGAATTTTGTGATGTGCTCGGGAAGAATCGTTGTTGGGATCGAGTTTTCTGGTGTTTGCGTGTTGTTTTCTAATAAAAAAATTATTATAGATTTATAAAGAGCAAAGATTTTAACTAGTTTAAGTTTGTAAAGAAGGGTTATTAAGACAATAAAGTTTTGGAAGGAATTATTAGTCAAGTTTAAAGGTGTGTCTAAATGTATATGTTTACAAAGCAAAATAAAAAAAATTCCAAGCTAAATATTAGATAAATTACAAAACAAGTGATTAAAAAAGTTTAAACGATTTAGTAAAATTAATTAAGTGATTACTAAGGATAAGTAATTTATGGATAATTACTAAGGTAAGAGAATAATTACTTTATGGAAGTAATTGAGAATTAATTACTTAGTGTGATTAATTAAAGGTTAAATTAATTTAATTAATTAAAGGATAGATAATTACTGAATGAAATTAATTAATGTAAATTGAAGAACGAGATTAATTAAAGATTACTTGTTAGATGTAATTAATTAAAAGAATAATAAATAAAAGTAATTAGAGTATTGATAATGAGTTCATTAATGTGAATGGTTAAGGCTAACTAATCTATGTGATTAATTAAAAGTTAATTACTAATAATGAAATGCAGTTCGAAAGTGCCAAGTTCAAAGACTTTTACAAGCGCTTCTGAATTGAGAAGAGCCTTTCCGCAGTGGCTTACCCAGAGGAAAACGACAAGAGGAGGCAATAAACAAGATCATCAAATCCACTATCAAAAAGCGATTGACAAAAGCAAAGGGAAACTGGATTGATGAACTTCCACTCGCACTATGGGCTTACTGAACAACACACAAAGATGCTACTGGCCACACTCCATTCGCATTGGCATATGATTCAAAGGTGATGATTCCTGTCGAACTAAGTTCTCTCTCACCAAAGGTTGAATTTAAACCAAAAAAAACAAGCAACTCCTACTCGAATCACTTGACATGGTTAATGAAAAGAGAAAGGAAGCAGAATTAAGAATCATCGCCCGCCAAAAAAGGGTCACACGATACTTCAACTCCAAAGTTCACAGTCAAACTTTCAAAGTTGTCGATCTCGTGCTCAAGCGAGTTTATCCGGTCCCGGGAGCCTTTGGACCAAATTGGGAAGGACCATTCGTCATTTATCAAAAACTTGGAGATGGGACATTCAAGCCGACGACCATCAATGGGATCGCAATTCCCAGAGCTTGGAAGAGCGAATCGCTCTATCGATATTTCATTTAAAAGCAACTTTATGTATTTTCTAATTTTTAGCAAATAAGCCATCATGGGAATATTGGTGGCATTGTAAATAGGCAAAGAATCTTCCATGCTTTTCTTAATAAAGATTGCTTTCTGAATCGTTCAAATTGTGTGCATAGTAATTACCCTGACGATCCAACAGGGGCAGACTAACTCGAACCACCAGATCAATGGAACCCGATCTTTGCCCTCTGAAAAATGATGTCGCCCCAGCTGCATCAAGAGAGCCCTTTCGCACTGCGCAGAAATAGGCGATGCCAAAGATTTTAGAGACAAGTTTCTCGCATCGCCTAGAGAAAGGCGGTGTCGAGAAACTCTCGATGCAAACTTCTCACATTGCCCAAAGATAGGCAACGCCGAGGAGCTCCAGATTTAAGTTTCTTGCATCATCCAGAGATAGGCAACGCCGAGGAACTCTCGATGCAAGCTTCTCGCATTGCCTGGAGATAGGAAACGCCGAGAAGCTCCAGATTCAAGTTTCTCGCATCGCTCGAAAATAGGCGAAGCCGAGGAACTCTCGATGCAAGCTTCTCATATTACCCAGAGATAGGCAATACCGAGGAGCCCCAGATTCAAGTTTCTCGTATCATTAGAAGATAGGCAACAACGAGGAACTTACGATGCAAGCTTCTCATGTTGCCTAGAGATAGGAAATGCCGAGGAGCCCCAGATTCAAGTTTCTCACATCGCCCGAAGATAGGCGACTTCGAGGAACTCTCGATGCAAGCTTCTCACATTGCTAGGAGATAAGCAACACCGAGGAGCCCCAAATTCAAGTTTCTCACATCGCCTGAAGATAGGCGATGCTGAGGAACTCTCGACGCAAGCTTATCACGTTGCCCGAAGATAGGCAATGCCTAGGAGCCCTAGTTTCAAGTTTCTTGCATCGTCCAAAGATAAGCAACGCTGAGGAACTCTCGACGCAAGCTTCTCGCATTGCCCAGAGATAGGCAACGCCTAGGAGTCCTAGATTCAAGTTTGTCGCATTGTTCGGAGATAGACAACGCCAAGGAACTTCATATTTCAAGTTTTTCGCATTGCTCAGAGATATGCAATGATGAGAAACACCATATTTACAACTTCTCGGGTTGCTTGGAGACTTCGGATACTTGGTGTTTGTTTGGAGTGAACAGCCCTGCGAACTAGGGGGCATATACCTGCATAAAGTTAAAATCACCTGAATGCAAAGAGTTACGAGTCCTATCACTTCAAACAACACTAAGCTCATAAGTTTTATCTCAAAAGTTAACAAGAATCCTGAGCGAAAGTTAACTTCCAAAAGAAAATTTGAAGATTTCTAAACAGGATTAAGCAATTTCGAAAGTCTTTGGAAGTTTTATGAACTTTTGAACAAAAATCCTCTAAGTGTTGTTTGCAAAAGTATGAAATGAAATGTATGTGTGCACACAGAGTATGTATGAAAAGATAGACAAAGTTACAAGCCAAGATACTATTGCATTGTTTGTAATTTGTGAACATAAAATCAAAATGTGGGGATCGTACCTACACAACAGCGACCAACAAAGAAAAATTACAAACTCTACGACCAAGATCCAAAGTACATACGCTCAGGCATAAGGATGCAAAAAGCACACAACAAGTCAAGTCGCCCACGAGCTATGCAACAAAATGCAGTCACTCCTCGAAAGGGCCAATCAGCACTTTTTGCCACCGCTTCCTTTCTCGCCTCTAGTGGGCAACTTCGGCTTCTTTTCTAGAGAGGTGTCCCTGCTGGTAATGTCAACGTGTATTTGCATTGTGATCTCCTCCTCCTCCAAGTGCTTTCCAATAGAGCTGCCCGGCCCCTTGTGTTTCATCCGCTTCCGAGAACTCTTCGAGCCTTGACCGCCCCCACTTTCTCTTTCTTGATGGGAACTAATTCGTGCGAAGTCTTTAGTGGCTGCTTTTGCCACGGTCTCCTTCTCTTTGGCCTCAACAGTAGTCATTTCACCCTCAAGGGATGCCGAAGGATCGTCCAAGCCATGAAGTGCCTCAATCTTTTCAATTTTTGGTCCCGGTTACGAGCTTGGTACTGATATAGGGGCAGGAACAGGAACAAACATAATTTCAGAAGATGTAAAGATAGTAGTATGCACAAGCGTTTAGGTAACTGGCACGTCAGTAGAAAGAATAGAGGGACCTATAAGATCAAAAATTAAAGCATTAAACTCTTTTTGTTCCTACAGCGTAAGATGGAGGCCCTCGAATTCGAGGGAGGAGTGATCATTACCTACACCGGAGGTAGGGTCACGAACGACAACTTCAAACTCATTTCCTTCATCATCTATGGAAAATTTTGCCACATGGGGAGCGACATTGAACCCCGAATTTGTCGACTGATCATGAAGCTGCCCCGAAGGTTCACTCACATCTGAGATTAGTGACTTGACAGCTGCATCTGTAGCAACCATCAGAGCCGCTTCGACGGTTTCCATCTCCCGTTCCGTTCGGAGAATTTCTTGGCCTTCAAGCAACGCCTTCTTGGATTGCTCATTAAGATAGGCATCCTGCAACTCTTATTCTGTATCTACGTCGCCCTTCTTGACATAACGAAATAGTATTTCTTCCCAAACAAGGGCAAGAGTGCGTGGGAACTTCGGATCAAGATAAGAAAGACTCCCCTGAAGCAATATAGAATTGACATAGAAATTCAAGATCGTCTAGTCTAGTTTCTCCATCTTCTGGTCAAAAGTATGCTGGAGTTCAAGATAATTTGCTGTCATCACAGCCTTCTCGGTCTCAATTGCAGTTTTATCGGCGTTAAGTTGTGTGATCTGAGCTTGTAATCCTGCAATTGTCCCCTGCAAATCCTCAATTGTCTTGGCCTGATCGGAGATTGTTTTAGTATGCCCCTCCACAACCAGATTATGGTCTACGATTATTTTCTTTTGGGCTGAGCAACCACATCTTCCTTCAGCTTGGCTTCTTCTGCATGCACCTTCTTGATTTCGTCTCTCCAGACGATTTTGGCTCTCTCGTGTGCATGTTTCATCTCCCGCATCAAGCTGGCTGTCCTCGTACTGTCTCGAAGCGCTGCCTCTTTTTCCTCCTCCAGTTGTTTAATTCTAGCATCCCGCCCGGTTAGCATCTTTTCAAAATCATCTTTTTCGGCTTCGAAGGAGAGGATCGCCTGATAGTTATTCTTGTTAGTATCAGCTAGTTATTTACAGAGCCTCTCCCACTTCTCGCCCTGCTCCAAACCAGCCTGAATCCTTGAAGGCGCGACATATAAGTGTCCCTCCGAATGGGATGAATATTCATATCGAACTTAATGCCTTTAAAAAACGAACCTAGAAGGGCCGCCTTAAGCTTAGATGGACTTGCGGGATGAATGTAGGTCGGCCTTCGATGGGGATGAGAAGGAACATGAGCAGCAGCAACGACAGAAGAAGATGAGTCGTGCGTTGAAGGCGAAATGAGGGCAGAAGAAGTGGCAATATCTTATCCCACTGTAAATTGGAAGGATGGGAGCGATAATCGAGCTTAGACTTTTTCGATGATTCTTCCCTTTCATCGTGGGACCATTTTCTCTCATAATTGCCTCTGTGCGAGCGATGTTTATTTTTTTCCTCCTAACGACGAGTTTCTACCTCAAGTTCTTTCCTCTGCCTATATTCTTCCTCCGACTCCCGAGCTTGGTAGCGAATGAAAGAATGCTTCGAGTACCATTGTGAATCGATGTAATCCTCAAAATCGTCGTAAAGACCATGCCCCCTCGTGATACCTAAAATGAAGCATACAGGAGAAACCTCAGATACGCTTAAAGAATTAAGCAAACATGTGAGAGAATAGAAAATAAATACAAGTGCAATCCTAGTATGTCATGTCGTATATTCCTAAAACGAGCCCAAGACGTCGTCACAAATTAGAGCGAACGATTGTAGGTTTCATGAAGCTGGAATGGGGCAATTCCTAAGTTCGATAGTGTTTCACGAAGAAAATCATTAAACGGGGGCACGGCTCCATTCAAACACATGAATCGATGGCAAGCTGTAAACCCATGGGGAGGCATGTGAGCGAACTCATCCTTTTTCGGAAGGCGCACATCCTCTCCAGAGAACCCGTATTGTAAACAGATGTAATGACGAACCTTGATGGAGATCACCAAAGGGGCCTTTTCAAGAGGATTGAGTAAGACTCGGAAGTTGGGTGGCGTATGGTACACGATCGGCCCAACCAGAACTAGTTGACCGAACTCGACTTGCGAAGTAGATGACGATTCGGCTTAAGAAAGCGGCAAACTTTGCCCACTCGGCTTGCAACATGTGGATGGTTGTTTCATTCTATATGACAGAACTTGCATCCATAAAAGGTCAGGTAATTCTATTGGCAAATCTATCCTATTCTTATGAATTTACCCTATCACACTTGAACACCAACGCAACATTTGACTTGAGATTAGTACGCTGGATTTCAAGTATAAATTGGGGCAAGTGCACCGTTCTATCTATATGTTGTAAACTCGATGTCCAAAGTGTCGCAAACGGCCTATCCCATGTAGATGGTTCATTTGCAGTGAAGGGAAAGAAAAACTTCCCGTAAAGTCTTGCATCCGACTTTTGGTTATACTACTTGCACGCATGCCCATTATCAATCTACAATCGATAACGGACCTATTATCCGAAGAGACATGGAGAACTCTTCTCATTGCAGGAACACCAAGCATGAAAGAGGTAAAACGAGTTAAGCCCGAGTTCTCAGAAGAATCAAGGTCAACTGATGAAGCGTTATACAAGTGGCATCCGCAAATTAGTGACAAGCCAATTCTGGTTCGACAGTTAAAGATAGAAAAACTAATCGAGTCTTAGGCCAAAACCCAAGTGTCATTTCGAAAGAGGACTCAAAACTTGATTTCCTATCTTTCTCCAAAGAACCACAATCGGAACGAAATTTTGCAGGCGTCACAAGCTAAAGCTGGGCTTTAAATTGTCATACCAACATTGCAATCAACGACTCAACCAAACGAACCTACCTCAAATCAACTAAATGGAACAAGATGAGTTACAGATTGAACTTGGCGAGTTACAAACTAGGTCATGGGCGAGTTAGTGGAGGATTGCCTCGTGTAGAACAAAGCAATGGGTCAGCTACACCTTAAAATCCCACGAAGCGGGTCGGCTAGGATTCGAAGATAGTGACGGAAAGGAGGCAAAAAAATTTCTAAGCATTCGGGTCGCTTGTGAACCTACCTATCATGGTTGCAAGCGACCCGACCTGGCGTTGATCCAAGAAAAAAGATTCTAAGGGATAGGCTGCCAGCGACCCATCTCACATGGGTCGTTGGAAAACCCATCAAATAAAAAAAGGAAAAAAAGAAAAATGTATGTTAAAAATTTTCATGCCTTGTGTATTTGTGTATTAAAAAATGGAAGCTTTGTCCAGCCATTTCAAAATCAATCAATCGCTACTGCTCGACACTCCAAGACTTGTTGGGATACCGTAAGCAAAAACATGACAGGTTGAGGTAGGCAATAGTAGCTAGAACCAGAGGAAAATAACCGATGAAATTGGGTTGTTTTATGCGTAGGGATTCGATACAACCATTTAGAAGTTAACAAATGAGCATAGAAAATGATTACTTGCAGAGCACGCCTTGTTTCCAATGAAGATGTACTTTGGGGGGCAAATATTATCTAGATTTTTAACCCAATAGATACCGACAGTAAGCTAGGCAACCTTAAGCGCCTGGATGATTCAAGAGCTGACCGGAAATGTTACAACTAGAGTTCGGCAAGGACCAACCTATGCGGTTAAAGTGATGATAGGAGTGAACGAAGCCAAGAGACCAGCTTCCCTGTGAATCAGCAAAGGTTTAAGTATAAGCAGTCAGCGACTCGCTATCAGCATATGACTACACCAATGAATGCTTGGAAAGACATCTCCAATTTCGGAATCCAGGATAGACCTCTGTGGCCGGAACAACAGAGATCCAATTTAGTTTGGAATTAGCTAAAGCCTTATAATCCAACAGCTTTTGTAATAGTAGTCAACTTGTAATAAAACTGTTAAGTGGACATAGGCTTCGTTAACAGCCGAACCACTATAAAAATCTTCTATTTAGTTTCCTTAATTGCTTCTTTTCTATTTCTGTGATTTGTTATATTGCTCTGTGAAGACAGAGCTGGTGCTTTCGAATCTAAACTAGGACGTTGGTCCATTTTTGGATCAACACTTTTTTCCTTGGTTCTTCACTTTGGCTTCAATTCCTTGAAGTGAGTATGGTGTGTCACCAATTTTGACTTGGTACTGAGTTGGGGTATCGACTTGACACTTGTGCTTGAAATTTTGACTTTGTCCTTTACTACTAGGCTCATATGTAAATTGGCTCATCTGTAAAATGGCAAGTAACGTTCTGCATTGATTATTTGGACTTTACTTGAATTCTGATTTGCAGACTTGCATTTCGGGGCTTCTAGCTTATCTTACGGCCATTTAATGGTTTTAACTTGTTCAGATATGGCTTGGTTTAAAAGCAAGATAACACTTATTGTACCTATAATATAAAAATTAATTTACCATGTAAATTTGTATATTTGGATGTAATCTTGTATTATATTGAATTAAGATACATCTTGTAAAACATTTACATTTAAATATAAACGGAGGCTCTCAGTATATTACAATAGGGCATCCAAAAAATTACTTTTGGCTTCCGTAACTAATGACCACCGTACAAACGCTGTTTACATGCTTACTAACACTATAAAATATTTTTTTTTTATTAAATAGACACCCAAATATTGTTCGGCTGTTTATCAACGTACAGTAGTGATGACCATCAAAAATCAAAGTCGCATGGTTGTTTATTGTTATACGGCTATAAATAATTGTGGAAATTGAAGACGCACGACTGTTTATGGCAAAAATAAAAAAATTGAATTTTGTGTTAAGTACCGTACAAAAAAAATTGATCTGCAGCAAAAAAATTATAGTAGTCGGAAACAAATTTTTGAGTGTTAATAGCAGCACACTATTTTTATTAAACAACAACCACGGATATTATATCATTTTTACATTTAACATTCCAGTGAATTTAAAGCATTTTCAAGCTTAACTTTCTCGTTCCCGTCGTTCCCGTAAAGTTACTAACCATCGGACCGCGAAGTAAATTGGATAAATGTACCACATCATGGTTTAAACAAGTAATGAATTCACGAATTATCTTCTCAATACTTCTTAGTTATCTATCAGAATAAGAAAAATACTCAGTGGTTCACCTTGTAATTAATTAAATTCCATGTTTCCAGTCACGTCCTTTAACAAGATGTTGGCCTTTAGCAGATTTAGCCTAAAAACCAAATCGAGCCGACGTAGTTTGCCTCACTTAAGGTTTTATTTACAAGGTTTCACATTAACCAGTTCATTTCTAGGGGGCTAGGTATTTCCACAATTGATAACTGCCTTAGTATGCAGAATCCCATAACGTGGATATAAAATCCAAAGTAACCTCCACTGCTTGCCTATAGCTTAAAGTTAATTTTACATTCATCTTCAGGTTGAAATTGTCAGTACATGTGTTAATGATTCTCTCTAAGGACATGATTATTGATTGCCCTTGCCCTGTTTTTATCACAGTTTTACAAATTTTGTTCTTTAAAAATCCCGGTTTAATTTTAATTGTAAGAAGATTCATTCCCCTTTTTACATCTAAATGTTGTTAAACTAAACCCTGCTGCTTTGGTCAACAGCGCTATTTTTTTCCATCTTTCTGCATTTTTGTTAGAACCGTTTTCTATTCTAGATACCTGAACCCCGAATATGTTGCATTGACAACCATCTATTTTGTGAAGATGTCGACTCAAAGCCACAATGATACTATTGTAGCTTATTTCAAAATGCATAATCAAGGTACACGGTGATTTCCGACATCTCCTCGCCGCAGGCGGCCGTTGGAAATCCCGTTAGAATATAAAACAAGGATTTCGTCCATTTCCGACGGAATCGACAACAACGCTACAACGACGTCCAATGATTTTTCAACCGCAGTTTCGACATTTTCTTCGACGGTGCAAACGTCCACGTGGCTTGAAAACTCGTCAGAAAACTATCGAAGCCGAAGGAATATTCAACCGGTGAACCGCCGAAAGTCGTCAGTATTCGTCGATGTTTTTCAATCTATAGCCCATTGGAAGCCGTCGAAAATTTGGATAATTTTTTTTATTTTTCAACAACCAAACAGCACATCAATATTAATATATATCACAACCTATCAAAATTAATATATATATATATATATATATATATATATCAGATATACAAGCTAAAATCATTATATTTAAAATTTAAACTGTTTACCTTATAAAATTAACTTTTCAATACTTAAAATGAATTAAAACTCAAATGACTGAAATTTCTGCATCGTTACAATTGTACTATAATATACATATACACATAATACAAACTATGATATTGAAAAAAACCAGATAGATGATTTTTGAATGCGAATCTCTATGTACATGTAGCGAAAAAAATCGGATGGATGATTTTTAAATGCGGATCTCTATGTACATGTAGCGACCCGTGGTTCTGTACCCTTTGAATTGACAATAAACCACACTTATCCAACCTAAATTGTATGAAAGGGCGAATCGTATGATCGTTTTCACCCTAGAGAGTGGTGAATAGGGTAATACTAAAATTAATGCGGAAATAAAAGTAGTAACAGTAAGTAATGCAGAAGAGATCAAACATAACTTTACCCAGCTTCGGCAAAACCCTGCCTAAGTGTTGCGCTCAAGGTTTCAACTAGAAATTAAGTAGTTAAACGCTTACACGCGTAAATTTGCGACACCCGCTAACTTGACTGACCTAACTCTAAAGCTCAAAACCCTGCCGCAACTCAGCCACAGAGTTGCGAATTCTCAAACTACGCCCCGTAGTTTGTACCTAGTTGCACAACTAGAAAGTTATACAATTTTAAAAGGAAAATTACAAATATAAAATAAAAGATTAAAAAAGAAACCCTATTTAAAAATTAAGTCCAATAGAAATAAAAAACCGACCCACTTAATTAATTAAAGTAAAAAAGAATGTCTTCCTCTTTTCTTTTGTTTGTGAGGACTTCGGCCGCCTTTCCTTGTTCCTCTTCACCGATTAGGGCTTCTTTTAATTTGAAGTCGCCGATTCATATCTGATTGGTTGTGATGATGAATTCACTTCAATTTGCTTCATCAATCGAGTCTTTGGCTTTGATAGGCTTGCAGTTGCTCCAATTGTCGAGTTTGATTCGTGCTTTGAATTGGTACGTGTTTTCCCTTTTCAATTTGTAATTATACGCGACTTGATTCGAGTTCTGGTTTGGTTCGTGATTTATTTCGATGTTTGCTCTCTGATTTTTCTTGAACTCGAATGCATTTAATGCCAATGATAACAGGGGTTTATATAGGGAACGAAAACCCTATATTTACGTTCGTATGATTCTGTTTGAACTTCTCATTATTTTATCTCTAGCGTTGCTTAGCCCTTTTGATTATTGGTTGAATGACAGTGATGACACTGACTTATTCATCTCTGATATATGTGAATTTTGCTTGAGTCGGTTCCTTCTTTTTCTACTACGACTTTGGCATTTTGAATTTTGAGAAAAACTTGACTTGTTCATTTTGAAATCCCCTACAACATTAAACCATTGTCTGCGTTTTGGTTGAACACTTCAACACAGTTTAACGTTGACCACCGTTACTTTTTGAAACTCCTCCTTGACTTTCTCGAACTACTACTCTCTCTGTTCACCCAAGTGATAGTTGCTTCGAGTCATCTAGTTTTGTTAGCTCTATATTGCTTCGATTCATACAAAAACACACATATGTATGTATATATGTGTGTGATTGACTTGATTGCACTGGCTTGTTGTATATTTGTGTGTTACCTGCTGCTTTGTACATGTCTGGTTCCTTGTTTCAATTGGTTGTTGAGACTGAGTGTTTGCATGTTGTTTGGTCTAGTAATTCATGTTGTTATCTTGTTTATTTTGTGAGCACTCCTGAAACTTGTTGCCTTTGTAACCGAATTTGAAACCAACTATGTTATTGCCTTGTATTTATGTTAATGCTGACTGGTTGAGTTGAGTATGTTGTTTTTGCTTGAGTCTTCATGTGGTTGCATTCTGCTTCATCCCTTGACTTATGTTCGAGTCATTTGAAGTCTGAACTGATATATGTAGTCTGGTGTGGTTGTGTTCAATTAAAGTTTGCACTGGTTTTGGTCCTATATGCTCTGGTCTGGTTGACACTGTATATTTGTACAAGTCCGAAGCTTATTGTTCCATTTGCATTCATATTGTCATATTGACTTGTTTTTGAAATCTGGGTTAGTGTTTATGTGCATATGTACTTGAAGTCTTGTCTCAAGTGATTGCATATCCATTGTGCATGTCTAGTTTGTGTTTTCATGTGGACATTTTCTGGTCAGTGTCGAACCCTTGGTTTTAATGTAGCTTGTCTGCTTTACTCTGACCACTGCTATGTTGCTTCTGTTTCATGTTTTATCGTCATGGTTCAATTTGTGTCTGGTCTGTGATTGTGTTGCTTCGAGTTATTTCATGGTTTTCTTATGAATCTAGTCTAGGTTCTGACATTGTTGTATGTGTGTGTTCACGTCTTCATACTTGTATATTATGGTAGGTGTGTTCATGTGGCTTTGTATTTGAACCTGCCTGCCTCTGAACTTTGTTTTCATCTTCATGTAGTGTTGCACTTGACCATATGTCCTTAATTCCTTTCTATATTGAACTGGTGGTCTGCATTTCAGTGTACTGGTCTGTTTTGGACTTGTTCCACTGGTCGTTGTTTTGCACTACACAATAACACTGGTCTAGTTTGGGTTGCCTCTAAACCTGCATTCGCTCATTGATTTTGAAATTCATGACACATATTCATGTATATACTTGCATACATATGCATGTATATATGTGTAATTGTGTAATACATGTGCTATATCCATTAATACTCGATTTTACATGTGTGTATTAGCACTAGTCTGTGAGATGGAATTAGGAAATAGCTTATGTAACAACCCGCATATTTATCGAGTTTACATTTAAATATTTTTATTTAAATATTAAATCGTTAATCGGATTTTGGTCCGATAAACTACTTTTTGCAAACGGTCAAATTAGGACTCGAGACCACTTCCATTGAGTTTGAAATGTCGTTTACAACTTTTTAAGTATAAACATCGATAGGTTTGGAGTTAGTGAAATTTCACTAACTTTTCCCGCTTTGGACTTTGGGTTAGTTTAGCCTATTAAGCCCAAGTTCCAACCCTCTTCTCCTCACTCTTCATAAATTTCCTAACTAACTCAAGCTTTAGCATTAATGGTGAAGAGAATGGGAAATTAAAACTCCAAGCTCAAATTCAATTGCAACTCCATCATTCAACTCCAAATTCAAGTAGGAGATATTGGATTCAAGCTTTGGATTGCTTCTCCTTGCTTTCAAGCTTCATCTTCATAAAATTTTAGTGCAAAGGTGAGATTTTTATCTCACAATTCTAGTCTATAACTATATTGGACTGTTGGGAATGATTCCCTATCACTTTAGCATGCATATTTGCTTTTGGTTTGGATTGGATTGGCGAAAAACTCCGATTTTTGGTGTTTGGGAGAAATTTCTGCATTTAGGTCGTTCTGGCCGTTTTTAGCTCGCTCGGAGTTAGGTCGTGTGGACCTTAGGTCGTAGGTCGCGTACGAGTTAACCCCTAGGTCGTTCTGGCCATTTTTAGGTCGTTCGGAGTTAAGTCGTTCGTCCATGGGTCGTGAGTCGTTCACGAGTTAACTTTAGGTCGTTCTGGGAGAATTGGCACTTCGGAATTAGGTCGCTCACGAGTTAAGTCGTTAGGTCGCTCGCGAGTTAGTACCATAGGTCGCAGGGCTTTAGGTCATTCTGGAAGTATTGGCACTTCGGAGTTAGGTCGCTCGCGAGTTAAGCCTTAAGTCGTAGGTCGCTCACGAGTTAGGCCTTAAGCCGTAGGTCGCTCGCGAGTTAAGCTTTAAGTCTTAGGTCGTTTCCGACCTATAATCTCCAGGCAAACGTTAAGTCGGGCTGCTTTATCTCGTAGGTCGTCTCCGACCTAAGCTCCAGATAAGTCGTTCGAGTTAGGTCGTTGGACCATTTACCTTAGGTCGCTCGACTCTGTTAAGTCGTAGGTCGTTAGACCTTAGGTCGCTCGACTCTGTTAAGTCGTAGGTCGTTAGACCTTAGGTCGTTCGCCTTCCTTAAGTCGCTCGACCCCTCCACACTAGGTCGCTCGGCTTGCTTGAGTCGTAGGTCGTTGGACCTTAAGTCGCTTGCCTCCCTTAACTCCAGTTAGGTCGCTCGGCCATTGTGTTAGGCCGCGTGAACCCTTAGGTCGTTAGACCTCATTTTGCTTTAGGTCGTAGGCCGCTTGTCTTCACTTAGGTCGTACCGTTTTGGACGGGGCGCTGCCCCGCACCCCGCCGGGGGCGCTGCCCCCTGGACCCCCGCGACCTGACCGGGCAGGTCGAACCCCGTAAGCGGTGGCGTTGCCCCCGCACCCCCACCTTGGGGGGTTGCCACCCCCCCTGGACCCCCCCTCCGTAGGGGATCTTATCTGAAAAATATTGAGCTGATTTCCTTGGATTTTATTCGCATCTCCGTATGCGATCTTTGTGACTGATTGTTTCTACACTTGCTTATGTGTTTTGTCACTTTATAATATAAAGGTTTCAATACTAGTAGTAAATATCAAAACTCTTTTAACAAACAATTTCAACTCTATTTTTAATAACAAAGCTCTTTTCTTAAAGCGTTTTCCAATCTATTAGTATATACAAGCCTTTACCTCACTCGGATGAGAAATCTAATTAAACGACTTAGTAAAACAAGTGGTATGAAACGCTTGCGTTCACTTCGTCGGTTAATTCTTGGACTTGTTCGATTGAACCTCTTATGACAATTTTATTAGTGAAGATTTACAGTTTGTTCGTAAATATTTAAGTTAAGCAAGTGGTTATGGGACATGAAGCTAAACTTCTATATTTACTAGCTTAGTGTAATTGACACTTCTCGTTGATCTTGATGATCGCTTTATGAATTAGACTAGCAATTGCGCGATGTCTCTTTCATTGCAAGGTTAGACTAGACACCACTTGTGTGATTCCATTCACACATACCTTTCTGCTTTTTGGTTAGTCTTGACCTCATTCTGTGTGATTCCACTCACACATGTAGGGTAGCTCCCCATGGTCTTCGGACCGTCATGTGATAGGCCTCTTTCCCTTTTTATGATTTCTGGATTTCTCGTGTTGATTTCTGGAATTTATGTCATTGACTTGTTATGAGTACAAGTTTAGGGTATGATGCCCCCTTCGAATCTTTGAGAAGATTCTTGTGATATTGATTATCTCTTATTGATTGATCTTCTGTTGATCATTATTTACATACTTATAGTGGTATGTCGTTATGGATGTTTATGTTTATGCCATATCTTTTATGTTATATCATGTCATCTGATATTTATAGCTAGACTGATCCGTTTATTATTTTCCTAAATAATACTCGGATCAGACCGAGATGTTACAGGTGCTTCTGCTTGACTTCTTCCCAGGGATTCATCACTCTGACTTTTGGCTAACTGTTTAGATTAGCAGTTTTTGTTGTATACACTTGAGATATAGACTCATAGTTGTATTCTTTTGTATAGCACGTGTTGCTATTCTTTTGTATTATCGTGGATCTTATTGACCACTACTCTGATGTACACTTTCATGTGTTAGTTATATATTCATATCTTTTTCCGCCTTTGTGATATGGATATCTGTGACTGATTTGTGATATGATTATTTCTATGTTTGTTTCCGAAGATTATTTATAGCCACCGTGTGATAAGCAATTACATGGATGGTCGCTCCTCAACAGCCTTATTCTCCGTGCTAGTTGACAGCACTTCTCCGGAGTGTTCTTGGCTAGCGTGGGTATAGAGGTGGGGCGTCATAGCTTATGATATTCACAGCGATGCACTATCAATATTACAAGTTGTTCGTGCACATATATAATTGGTCCTAGTCGGAAAATATGAAAAGAAACAACCCAAATACCTAAGGCAAAAATAAATTTTAAATTCAATATTATTTTTTCAATTTAAATTTGTTTCTTTTTCCAGTTTACTATGCTATTTATTCAATAGGTATAACAGATGGTTGGATACAAGCTGGAGCTAGTCAAGATCAAATGTATGAGTGTTGAGTGAATTATGTAGTGAGGTGTAATATGTATGAAAAACTATAAAGTGAAAATGCGTTGTAATCGAAGTTGTAATGCAATTGAAAATGTAGTGAGAGCTCAAGTTTGTACTATTTGAATTTGTAATAAAAAATTTGTTTGAATAAAATATTTGTTTGAATATGAATTATGAGTTATTTATTTTATTCAACAAATATTTATTTAATTATGCGAAAAAATAAAATAGTACAATAACAAATACATTTAAGCGAATATATATATATATATATGTTTATTATCATCAAACAAAAATCATACACTAGCATATTCTACATGAATAACTAGGGTTGGAGAAGAAGAAGAGATAGAACAAACAGAAAATAACAACACAGCATCTCACAACCGTAGCAAAATAAAACATAATATATAATAACATGTTTTTATACAAATGAATCTGTAGCTATTGATATACACACAATCATCAGAGTACAACACTCACCAATCAATCTGGGCAGTTATAATAACTTGACCTCACAAATACTGAATATACAACATGACTCACATAGCGGAAATAAAATAAAGTACACGGAATAAGCCTGAGACCCCTTCAGCTCGTCTCCTGAGCTCCATAGCATCCTAACTTGAATCTGTAATACTCAGTCTTACCTGAGTATAAAATAACACCTAAGTCGGTCAGGGAAATCATCATGAGAAAACACACTCAATTTGAATTATTACTGTTATAAAAGTCCTTTGGAAAACCAAGGTATCTGGTAACACCATGCCACACATAAATACGATGGTTTTTTACCTCACGATAACCAAAACATTTTATATCAAAATCATCTGATATTATAATAATGTCTATAGGAAATAAATATAAAATAGCTGAAATGCTTGCATTTCACATTTCAGCATAGTTGGGCACAATCAAAATCGTATAATGCTTATTGGAGAATGGATTCCATACTATGACAATGTAAGAAACTACCTTCCGAATGCGCATATCTAGATAAAAGGCACCGTGGTCTCACAAGAACATCTTGTACCCCTAACATACAAGACTGGCCTAGTACTTGACTACTAGTACCGAATATGATCACCACTAATGGACCCCAAAACACATACAAATGAAAGTGATGACAGATGTCCACTCTAGATGAGTGATGATTATACGGTAATGAGAGCGACCCACTTGGCTTTGTTGCATGCCCTGTTTTTATCATTTCCCAGTTGATGAGGCTTGAGGCTACGTTTACCTTAAGGATATCATTCATACTGGGAATGCTAACACTGCCTTCCTGGTAACGATCCAATGATAGCATTCATCCATACAAGTTGTTCTGGGTCCGAAAAAACCAATCTCTTCACAGATCACCATCTCCATTATCTTCGAGATATTCAAGATTCGTAACGCACAAATCAGATTGAAGCGGAATTTTTTAATAAATCCTCCATTGCCTTTTGTAAATTCTCAATTCATTATAACTCGTCCTATAAATATCTGGAATTTTTAAATAAATCCCTTTTATAATTTTCAAAATCGATTTTAGTTATTTAAAATCCCATGCAACAATTTATAACTTCTTATGAATTCCGACTCATTTTTTGAAGTTCACGTATCGACCATTTGGGAATTTTTTTCTTAAGTTCCTAGATTTCATTTTAAGATTCCTCTTATAAATCATTTCCATTAAATAACTTGGTTTACAAATCTCGAGAGTATTTATAAACACGTTTCAATCATTTTCAAAACACTATATATATATATATATATATATATATATATATATATATATGATAAGTAATTTTTAAAGTATGATAATTTATTTTCAAACATGTTTAGATAATTATTTAAAATATCAAACACTTTTTAAAAATCAACGATAACTTATTTCTAATTCATTTTTAAATAATACTAATTGATTTTACAAAGCTTATTAATAAGATTATAATTTATCTCAATTGATATTAAATATTTGAAAAACCAACTTTTAAAGTATTTTAGTACTAAAACAATTTTAAACTGCATAGTTTAATAAATAACAATTCCGTTTTAAAACAACTTAACTTCTCGATAAAAAAAAATATTTCTAAAATTTCAACATAACCAATTTTATATTTATATATCTCTCTCGATTTATCACACCTCGATTTCATTCCGATTCCTTAACAATTCTCACTTTTCAAAAATAGAATCCACTATTTTTCCCAAAAACCAATTTCCATATCTCGATATAAATTCACACTTGGAATTTATATTTCTAATTTATCAACTGATATCATTTCACTTATTTATAAACATCATTTATAAATTTATAAACTCATTTGGATTTCACTTGTTTATAAAAATAATTTCATTTATAATATTTCATTTACGAATCCATTCCTTTATAAATCACATTCATTTTACGAATCTATTTTTAATATCGATTTCAACTTCTTTCCATATTTTCAGGAATATCATTTAAAAACCAATTGTTAAAATCCTTTACATACATTACTTTTAAAATCTCTATTGAAAATATTTCTACGAATAGTTAAGTACAATACAAAATAAATTATTATTTTATACAAATCAATTTTTTTAAAATAATCCAAATTTCAATATAAATATTTTTATATTCAAAATCTCCTTTTAAATTCTTCCAAAGTCAAAAATAATATTTATGGTATTTAAAGTACCAAGATTAGGGCCAATGCTACTATAGCATCTATTAATTCAAATCACCACATAATCTATATTAGATTATTCACACAAATCATATATAACTATATATGAAATTAAAATCAACGTTTTTGAGGAATCCAGTTGGATCCCTCCAACATGTTTCCCTACATCCACAGATGTTATGTAACATAAAATACCAATTCCGCTTCGAGGCAGGAATCGTGGTAATGTAGGGTCATCCGCTATTATGCGGACGCATAGTGTCTCATCCGCTCCAACAGACGAGAATATATCCAACTACTAATATATATATATATATATATATATATATATATATATATATATATACATACATACATACATACACACAGACTATTACTACTAACTACCGCTATATATAACATAACATCCAATTGATAACAGTTTACCAATTTCATCCAATCATCCAATAATTAATTGTAATTATTATAAATTAAACTAGTCAACCAAATTGAGTGAGATTTACCCACCTTGATTTTTATTTTGCCGATCGTTTCAATTTAAAGTAACTAAATTTCTGTAATATCCCGGAATTTCCAGGAGTTTAAAATGCTGATAATCTTTAATTTAAATTAATTGAAATTGAAAAATTATTATTTTCACAGATAATTAACCAAGTAATATTTTGATTATTGTTACAAATTGGTTTTATAATAAGAATAATTATTTTATTGTGTAAACCAATTCTAAATTGGTATATTGTTTTCAAAATTTATAAGTATGTTTAAATACATTTATATCTGTGTATTTAAATCTGTGTATTTTAAATTGATTTTAAAATAGGATATATTATTTGTAAATAATAATGAGCTTATTTTAAAATAGTTGTTTATATTGATTTAAATTTATTTTAGATTTGATTTTTAAGATTTGACTTTGAAAAGGAATATAAATTTGAATTTAAAGGTATACATTCATATTTCAATAAATAATATATATAATTTGGTTTTAAAATATATAGATAATATTTTAATCAGAAATAAGATTTTTTTTATTTTTCTTTTATAAATGTTTATCTAAACAAATTTGATTTGTGTTTATTTAATAAAGAATAAATACAAAGGCTTTTTAAAATAAGTTTGAAATGTAGTATATAATTTTATTTAAATTTTATTTGGTTTCATTTCTTTTTAAAAGATTGTATCTTATATAAATTGACATACATTTGTAAATGTGTAAGTGTATTTGTTTATTAAATATTTAATTAGAAAAGCATTTTTAAAATTAGAAAAAACACATTAGTAATTAGGGAAAATAATTTAAAAAGTCTTTTAAATTTCTTTTAAAATAAATACATAAGAAGTGACAAATGTTAGTTTTAAAAACACTATGTTAACAAGTGTTGCAACCATTTGTGTAGACAAAAGACAAGTGTCCTTTTTCTTTTTAAATTTTCTTTTAAATTTATAAAATCTGAAATTTTTCCTATAAAAATCCTCTTTATCATTTTCTTCAATTCTTTGTTCATTTCTAAGATAAGAACTAAAACCATCAATGAAACTCTTACTCATCCCAAAACCAGAAAATACTCAAATAAATCCTGAAAACATTTACTCTCTGTTTATCAAAAGCCTGTAATTCCTCAAAACTTCCAATGCATGCAAGCTCTCAATTGAAATCTGCAATTACCATGTCTGCAGTTTATTCTAAAAACAAAATACTCAAACTGAAATTCTAAAACTTTCCCATGTTCAAATCAAAACCTGAAACATTTATCTTTGTTTACAAATCAAGCATGTAACCATCTTTCAAGTACATGCAAGAAAATCTGGTCAAAACAAAAAGTTTTCAAAGTAATCAAAGTATTCTTAGCAATTCCAGTTCCAGAGGCCAAGTTTCAAAGCATTTCAAAGTTTTAAGAGAAGCATAGCCAGTTTTTCAAAATGCAAATTTGTTGAAGCAATTTCCAGTTCTATCACCAATAACAATCTCTGCACTTCATTAAATATAAAGGTGAGTAAACATTTTTATTAAAACTTAATTAGTTAATTATCTGTCGCTATAGGTTTTTGATGATGTTTGTTTTACATATGAGTTTATATTTGTGTAAATAAATCTGCAAGTTTTGTTGTAAGGTTTAAAAATGTGCATGCTGCTTTTGTTCTCTGCATCTCCTAAAAAAATGTGTGAGTAAAACAACAACTCAAAGGCTTAAGTGATTACTGATATGTTGCTTGTTTAATTTCTGTAATAATTAATGCTTGCACATTTTTATGTTGATGATTGATCTGTGAATATGGATGTTGAGCATGCATGCTAGATTAAACTGCTTCTCTCTGTTATTTATTTACAGAGATTTAAATGAACCAAAAGACCAAACTCCTTATCAAATCACTTTGAAGTTTTGATTCTAAACAAGTTGATTTGGTTTAAACATCATCTAGTTTTAAATGACAAGTTCAATTTTTTTTTTTAAAAAAAACTTGGAAATTTACTGAAACCAAGATAGTACAGTAAGCCTATGATATAGGATAAAATCAAATGTTAAATTTTATTAATTGAAGCTTGTATCTTAGATCAGTTAGTAGAATTAGGATTTTTGAAGCAAGTATGTCAATTTTTAAAATTATAGTGAGGATGGAATTGGGGGTTTCCTGAAATTTTGAATTCTGCAAATTCTATTGATTCTGTGCAACTGGATTTCTCGAGGTTGTAGATGGAGCTAAGAGAAGTTTAGGGGAGTATCGTAAAAATGGTTAGAGAATTTTTAAATCACCGAGAAGTTTGATTTTGCTCAAATTAAATTTTAAACCTAGTTTCGGAAGCTTACTGTAAATCGATCACTACATCGTCTATACTGCATCGAGCTGTATGATTTTTTGGGGAGGAGCATGCTTGGTGGATCAGCGAGTTATTGGCGGAGTTCTGGCAGCTATAGTTGATCGGAGGCGAATTGAATTAGGATTTTCTGGTGATGGTTTTAGGGGTTCAGTCCAACCAAAATGCTTGATTTTGATTTGGGATAAATTTTGGAGTTTGGTTGGTCGTGGAGGCTTGAAGGGTGGTGGTTTGGCTTGTTGGTGGGTTCGCCGATGACCAGAGATGGTCCGACAACGGTGCAGGTTGCACGGAGGAGTTGTATGTGTCAGGGTGATTGGGTTTTGTATTGGGTTGTTGGGGTTACCTTGCTATCTCGAAGTAGGTCTCGGGTAGTAAGGGAGATAGCTCGGGTATTTCTCGCGTGGTTTCAAGGGTTTGTGTTGCAGAATGTACACTGTTATGTGATAACAGTTTTTAGTTTAAAAATTGAACAGTTTTTAAAAAATTTAAAAAAATAAATAAATAATAAGAAGAAAAGAAGATATGCTTGTTTCCTTAGATTCATGTATATAGGTTGAATCAAAATGGAAATACTTAACAAAATTTGAAATTTAAAATAAGTAAGTTTAAACCTTAAATTGTTTAAGTTAAATTAAAATTCATCCTTTAAATTTATTTGTTTTTATAAAAGAATTTGTATGAATGTTTTAAATTTTTAATGTTATTTTCAAATTTTACTTTGGAAATAAAAAATAGGAAATTTATAAATGATTTATTAATTAACAATTGAAGTTTTAGCAATTTATTTGAAATTAGATTTGTTAATTAATAATTAGAGAAAGTAATTAATAATTTCTTACAATTTAATTTAATTAATGAATTAAGTTAAATAAAGATTTCAAGATTTATTTAAGATAATATTTTATCTTAAATAATAAATAAGTATTTATAATTTGTAATTAGTTGATTAATTAAAGAATTTTATGTTAATTAATTTATTTAATTATTATTTAAAGGGGTTTAATTAGGTAATTAATTAAGTATAATTAATTATTTAATTAACTATTAATTAAGATGATGATTTAATTAATGACAAATGATTAATTAAATTGTAATTACTTATTAACTAAGTAATTAAAAGTTAATTAAAAATAGTAATTAATTAATAATTAATAAAGGTTTTATTAAGTTTTAATTGGGTTTTCTTAATTAATAATTAAAGGATTATTAATTTATAATGCAAGTTAATTAAGAATTAATTAACTATTTTTATTTAAGGTTAATTAATTTTAATTAAGGATTAATTAATTAATTTATGGATTAATTAATTCATAATTAAGACTATTAATTAATAATTAAGTTTATTAACTAATGATTAAGAGTTGATTAATTAGTTAATTAAGTTTAATTAATTAATTATAAAAGTAATTAGGGACTAATTACTTTGTATTAAATAACTGACTAATAATTAGGGTTTATTAATTAATAGTTGAAGATAATTAATCTATTAATTAAAGATTAATTTGGTTAATGAGTAATTAAGGGATGAATTACTCAATTTTGTTTTATGAGATGAGTGAAATTAAGTAATTAATTAATTTGTTAATTAATCAAATATGGTCACTTGATAAATGGTTAAGTAAGTTACTCAATAAAGTTTTGATAAGGTTAATTACTTAAGATAAGTAATTGATTAATTACAGAGGTAATTAAGTTAGTAAATTATTGATTGGAAAGTAATTTTTAATGGGTAAATTACTTGTTAAAGTAATTAAAAGTTTATTACTTGGTGTAATAAATCAAAGGATTTATAAAGTAATTAAGAAGTAATTAAGAATAATTAATTACTGTATTTAAGTTGATTAAATTTAAGCAATTAATCTAAGCTTGATTAATTAATTAAGGTTCATTAATTGATATGATTAATGAAAATAATTAAGGATTAATTACTTTATTAAGAGTTAATTAATCAAGGTTGATTATGATTAATTAATTGATTTAACTAATGTTTATTTAAGCAAGATATTGGATGAAGGTAATTAATTTAATTAATTTTAAATTAATTAAGAAGTAATTAATTTAATTCACTTTAAATTAATTAGGGATAGTTAATTTAATTCAGTTTAAATTAATTATATTGTGGTATGAGTGAATCATTGCTTATGTATGAATGGATAACATTGTTTGTCTTGAATGTTGTTGTGATCTCAGTAATGAGATAGGTATGTTTGTGTGATATGAATGCTTGGTTGCATTGTGATGATTACATAGACTATCAATTTGGATATTGATATATAGATTATCTATTATGATATTGATAATGTGGATTACCTGTTATTTGATAATGTTGATTATCAATTATTGATATGTGAGTTATCTATCTGTGTGTGTATATAGTTGAATTTAATTGTTCTAAACCCTTTAAAACAACTTGGACCTAAAAGACACGCTTTGGATTTCGATGAGACCGGGATCGGGTTTCCATATTTGGATATCCAAAAACCACATCGATTCCAAATAACGTTAGGTCGTGAGTCAAAGTGGAGCAAGTGAAGACTCGAGGTGTAAGGGCTATACGTCAATATAACTCTGTGGGTGATTCCGTAATGAGTTTGATGGAATTAGTTCTTATAGATTCGAGATGGTGATTCAGAGTGCAAGGGTTATTGTCGTTAACTCTGAGAGTGATTCCAAAATGAGTGTAACAAGATAATGCCTTCGGTTTCGTTCGAACCCGGAACGAACTTGTGTGGATTGAATGCTTTCAGAACATCGTCAGGTGGAAGATGAGCATTCTAAGTGATATGTCCTATAAAGGTAATCGTAACCTCAAGCCTCATCAACCGTGAATGGCTAAAACAGGGGAGGTGCAGCAAAGCTTCGTGGGTAGCCCCCACTGGAGAGTAAGATTTACCCCTGTCTAGAGGTCCTTTTTATTTCAGCTGTGTGGACGGTTGAATAGCTACAACCGTCGGGGTTGTCTTATTTGGAACTGTTCAGTAAGGAACGGGTCCGGCTTTGTGTTGCAGGGGATTGGGAGTAATCCTCGGTACGGTGATCTAGGCCACGTACTGTGACGGGCGGTTGAATAGCTACAACCGTCGGGGTTGTCTTATTTGGAACTGTTCAGTAAGGAACGGGTCCGGCTTTGTGTTGCAGGGGATTGGGAGTAATCCTCGGTACGGTGTATCTCTGATGTATATGATACTATGTAAAGTATTATGTGATTAATATAATTTATTCGTTCCGCTGTTTAGATTCTGATGTGTTGTTTCTTTCTTCTTCTCTATCTTTTCTCTTTTCTATCCCTTTCTTTCTTAAAGATGATGCGATTTTCTGGTAGTAGAAAGTCGGGTCGTCGCAGTTGGTATCAGAGCGTTAGGTTGAGTGAATACCTAGGCTCTGTAGTGGTGCCTTTCTTGAGAGAGCGTAGTTGTAATTTTTATTATATATTACTATGTATATATTTCTACCTATCTGTTGGGTTACCTGTTCGGGTTTTCCAATATAAGTTATAAAGGTAGATGAGGTAGTGGTGTGTGTAACACAACTACCATTTGTGGGAGTTTTAATGTTTGAGATTGGAAGTGTATTTGTCGAGACTGTAGACCTAATACCGTCTTGAGTAATCTTTTGTATTTGGAGTAAGGATTTCATTGATCTCTGAAGGAAACCTGTTAAGGTTCGGAGTTTATCTTTGAAGTGTAAGTTTGATTGCGCTCGTGTGAGCGGATTTTTGAGAGTTTGGATCTGTCGGTTGGGCAGAAGTAAGTGATGATATTTTGATACCTCAGGAAGTAGTAGCTGTGTGATGAGATGCAGTGACTATGGATGTCTCTGAAGATGTTTTCTTTCGAGACAAGTTTAAGGAAGTGTGTCTGTTTCAGAGTTCAGCAGGATGTATGTGTTTAGTTGAAGGTTCGAGTTTCTCAAAGAACTTTGGATAAGAAGTCTTTGGCATCTGTGTTAGCAGTGCAGCTCGGGAGTGTTCTGTGTTTCAGCAGAAATATCTTTTTGGCTTAGCATTTCCTGGAGGTGGAATTCAGAAGCAGCGGTGATGATCTGTTTCTTAGATGGATTAATTGGTCAAGGATAAGCTGTTCTGATTTGTGGAGAGAAAACAATATCTTGGATATTGGATTGGTTGATCGCAAAAGTGACTTGCGATGGTTTGATAATTATTAGATAGTCTTTTGCTGGATTTGTGGCATCTCTAGAGGATGTAGAAGTTGTGGAATTGTTGTAGATTTTTCTGGATATATCTTCAGGAAAGTTAGAGTTTTGCCCGCATTGGAGATTGAGTTCTGAATTGACTCGATGTCAAGAGCGATACCGGTGGTTCAGCTGGATAGAAGGTTGTTTCCTAGGATGTTTGTTTGGTGTAGCAGCTCTGTATCTTTTGGAATTTCTATTGAACCTTATTTCTGAGATATGATGTTTGGTCGGTGCTTGTGTTCATTCGACGACATTTTCATCTGCTCCAGATCAGAGTTGTGCAGCGGAAGCAAGGTGGCTGTTGACTTGAGTAGAAGCAACTGGATGTTGCAGTATTTTGGATTAGAGAGTTTCTACTGAATTTGTTTTTCAGAATCTGAGGCAAGTTGGCGAGTGATTCTATTCTGTCTTATCTGGATAGAAGAAGTTATTTTCTTCTGTTGATGGTAAAGTTTGGTTTTGATTTTTGGATTGATCTTGTGAGGATCAGTTTGTTGAATTGTTGTGATCCAGTTGGTTTTTAGAAGCATCAGCGAGGGTTGAGTTGACCAGGAAGGATCTGTAGACAGCCCGGATCATCGGGTAAAGTTTTGAGGTTAAGTGACGGAAGAATTTGGTATTCGAAGTTGGAGACTTCGATGTTATTGAGATTTTTCTCTGGTAAAGGGAGCAATGAGATTTGAGGTGAGCTCCGTAGTATATAGGATTCTTATGAGTTTTGTAGGATCAGTGTTTTGGATTGAAGAGTTGAATTTCCAGTTTGGAAGACTGGAATTCTAATTATTTCACATATCTCTGAGGGAGTACGTGTTTGGTCATCACTGGTTTTTTGAGACCAGTAGTTCTGTGAAGGTTTTAGTTGTTGATCAGACTTGTTTTTGGTTTGATATCTTGGGTAGATTATAGATCTAGCTGAGTAGGAACTCAGTAGCTTATAAGTATAGCTAGTTGGGGTTTAGTAGAGCGAGTATCCCTGTGTCTGTACTAGGGAAACTCGAGATAATTTTAGGTAGTTTATCCGGATCTGTGTCCGGATAGCCAGTGTTGTTTGATTGAATTGGTTGTTTGGATGAAATTTTTTGTTTGATTGATAGTGTATGGCTGTTATTGATGTTTGAATTGGTTGAAATAAAAAAAAACTTTGGATTATCTTTGTTTTAAATTTCGAGGACGAAATTCTGTTAAGGGGGGAGGATTGTAATATCCCAGAATTTCCAGGAGTTTAAAACGCTGATAATCTCTTAATTTAAATTAATTGAAATTGAAAATTTGTTATTTTCACAGATAATTAACTAAGTAATATTTTAATTATTGTTACAAATTGGTTTTATAATAAGAATAATTATTTTATTTTGTAAACCAATTCTAAATTGGTATATTGTTTTCAAAATTTATAAGTATGTTTAAATACATTTATATCTGTGTATTTTAAATTGATTTTAAAATAGGATATATTATTTGTAAATAATAATGAGCTTATTTTAAAATAGTTGTTTATATTGATTTAAATTTATTTTAGATTTGATTTTTAAGATTTGGCTTTGAAAAGGAATATAAATTTGAATTTAAAGGTATACATTCATATTTAAATAAATAATATATAATTTGGTTTTAAAATATATAGATAATATTTTAATTAGAAATAAGATTTTGTTTTATTTTTCTTTTATAATTGTTTATCTAAACAGATTTGATTTGTGTTTATTTAATAAAGAATAAATACAAAGGCTTTTTAAAATAAGTTTGAAATGTAGTATATAATTTTATTTAAATTTTATTTGGTTTCATTTCATTTTAAAAGATTGTATCTTATATAAATTAACATACATTTGTAAATGTGTAAGTGTATTTGTTTATTAGATATTTAATTAGAAAAGCATTTTTAAAATTTAGAAAAAACACATTAGTAATTAGGGAAAATAATTTAAAAAGTCTTTTAAATTTCTTTTAAAATAAATACATAAGAAGTGAAAAATGTTAGTTTTAAAAACACTATGTTAACAAGTGTTGCAACCATTTGTGTAGACAAAAGACAAGTGTCCCTTTTCTTTTCAAATTTTCTTTTAAATTTATAATATCTGAAATTTTTCCCATAAAAATCCTCTTTATCATTTTCTTCAATTCTTTGTCCATTTCTAAGATAAGAACTAAAACCATCAATGAAACTCTTACTCATCCCAAAACCAGAAAATACTCAAATAAATCCTGAAAACATTTACTCTCTGTTTATCAAAAGCCTGTAATTCCCCAAAACTTCCAATGCATGCAAGCTCTCAATTGAAATCTGCAATTACCATGTCTGCAGTTTATTCTAAAAACAAAATCCTCAAACTGAAATTCTGAAACTTTCCCATGTTCAAATCAAAACCTGAAACATTTATCTTTGTTTACAAATCAAGCATGTAGCCATCTTTCAAGTACATGCAAGAAAATCTGGTCAAAACAAAAAGTTTTCAAAGTAATCAAAGTATTCTTAGCAATTTCAGTTCCAGAGGCCAAGTTTCAAAGCATTTCAAAGTTTTAAGAGAAGCATAGCCAGTTTTTCAAAATGCAAATTTGTTGAAGCAATTTCCAGTTCTATCACCAACAACAATCTCTGCACTTCATTAAATATAAAGGTGAGTAAACATTTTTATTAAAAATTAATTAGTTAATTAGCTATGGCTATAGGTTTTTGATGATGTTTGTTTTACATATGAGTTTATATTTGTGTAGATAAATCTGCAAGTTTTGTTGTAAGGTTTAAAAATGTGCATGCTGCTTTTGTTCTCTGCATCTCCTAAAAAAATGTGTGAGTAAAACAACAACTTAAATGCTTAAGTGATTACTGATATGTTGCTTGTTTAATTTCTGTAATAATTAATGCTTGCATATTTATATGTTGATGATTGATCTGTGAATATGGATGTTGAGCATGCATGCTAGATTAAACAGCTTCTCTCTGTTATTTTTGTACAGAGATTTAAATGAACCAAAAGACCAAACTCCTTATCAAATCACTTTGAAGTTTTGATTCTAAACAAGTTGATTTGGTTTAAACATCATCTAGTTTTAAATGACAAGTTCAAGTTTTTTTTTTAAAAAAAACTTGTAATTTTACTGAAACCAAGATAGTACAGTAAATCTATGATATAGGATAAAATTAAATTGTTAAATTTTATTAATTGAAGCTTGTATCTTAGATCAGTTTGTAGAATTAGGATTTTTGAAGCAAGTATCTCAATTTTTAAAATTATAGTGAGGATGGAATTGGGGGTTTCCTGAAATTTTGAATTCTGCAAATTCTATTGATTCTGTGCAACTGGATTTCTCGAGGTTGTAGATGGAGCTAGGAGAAGTTTAGGGGAGTATCGTAAAAATGGATAGAGAATTTTTAAATCACCGAGAAGTTTGATTTTGCTCAAATTAAATTTTAAACCTAGTTTAGGAAGCTTAATGTAAATCGATCACTACATCGTATATATTGCATCGAGCTGTATGATTTTTGGGGAGGAGCATGCTTGGTGGATCAGTGAGTTATTGGCGGAGTTCTGGCAGCTATAGTTGATCGGAGGCGAATTGAATTGGGATTTTCTGGTGATGGTTTTAGGGGTTCATTCCAACCAAAACGCTCGATTTTGATTTGGGATAAATTATGGAGTTTGGTTGGTCGTGGAGGCTTGAAGGGTGGTGGTATGGCTTGTTGGTGGGTTCGCTGATGACCAGAGATGGTCCGGCAATGGTGCAGGTTGCACGGAGGAGTTGTATGTGTCAGGGTGATTGGGTTTTATATTGGGTTGTTGGGGTTACCTTGCTGTCTCGAAGTAAGTCTCGGGTAGTAAGGGAGATAGCTCGGGTATTTCTCGCGTGGTTTCAGGGGTTTGTGTTGCAGAATGTAAACTGTTATGTGATAACAGTTTTTAGTTTAAAAATTGAACATTTTTTAAAAATTTAAAAAATAATAATGAGAAGAAAAGAAGATGTGCTTGTTTCCTTAGATTCATGTATATAAGTTAAATCAAAATGGAAATACTTAACAAAATTTGAAATTTAAAATAAGTAAGTTTAAACCTTAAATTGTTTAAGTTAAATTAAAATTCATCCTTTAAATTTATTTGTTTTTATAAAAGAATTTGTATGAATGTTTTAAATTTTTAATGTTATTTTCAAATTTTACTTTGGAAATAAAAAATAGGAAATTTATAAATGATTTATTAATTAACAATTGAAGTTTTAGCAATTTATTTGAAATTAGATTTGTTAATTAATAATTAGAGAAAGTAATTAATGATTTCTTACAATTTAATTTAATTAATGAATTAAGTTAAATAAAGATTTCAAGATTTATTTAAGATAATATTTTATCTTAAATAATAAATAAGTATTTATAATTTTTAATTAGTTGATTAATTAAAGAATTTTAAGTTAATTAATTAATTTAATTATTATTTAAAGGGGTTTAATTAAGTAATTAATTAAGTATAATTAATTATTTAATTAACTATTAATTAAGATGATGATTTAATTAATGACAAATGATTAATTAAATTGTAATTACTTATTAACTAAGTAATTAAGAGTTAATTAAAAATAATAATTAATTAATGATTAATAAAGGTTTTATTAAGCTTTAATTGGGTTTTCTTAATTAATAATTAAAGGATTATTAATTTATAATGCAAGTTAATTAAGAATTAAATAACTATTTTTATTTAAGGTTAATTAATTTTAATTAAGGATTAATTAATTTATTTATGGATTAATTAATTCGTAATTAAGACTATTAATTAATAATTAAGTTTATTAATTAATGATTAAGAGTTGATTAATTAGTTAATTAAGTTTAATTAATTAATTATAAAAGTAATTAGGGACTAATTACTTTGTATTAAATAACTGACTAATAATTAGGGTTTATTAATTAATAGTTGAAGATAATTAATCTATTAATTAAAGATTAATTTGGTTAATGAGTAATTAAGGGATGAATTACTCAATTTTGTTTTATGAGATGAGTGAAATTAAGTAATTAATTAATTTGTTAATTAATCAAATATGGTCACTTGATAAATGGTTAAGTAAGTTACTCAATAAAGTTTTGATAAGGTTAATTACTTAAGATAAGTAATTGATTAATTACAGAGGTAATTAAGTTAGTAAATTATTGATTGGAAAGTAATTTTTAATGGGTAAATTACTTGTTAAAGTAATTAAAAGTTTATTACTTGGTGTAATAAATCAAAGGATTTATAAAGTAATTAAGAAGTAATTAAGAATAATTAATTACTGTATTTAAGTTGATTAAATTTAAGCAATTAATCTAAGCTTGATTAATTAATTAAGGTTCATTAATTGATATGATTAATGAAAATAATTAAGGATTAATTACTTTATTAAGAGTTAATTAATCAAGGTTGATTATGATTAATTAATTGATTTAACTAATGTTTATTTAAGCAAGATATTGGATGAAGGTAATTAATTTAATTAATTTTAAATTAATTAAGAAGTGATTAATTTAATTCACTTTAAATTAATTAGAGATAGTTAATTTAATTCGGTTTAAATTAATTATATTGTGGTATGAGTGAATCATTGCTTATGTATGAATGGATAACATTGTTTGTCTTGAATGTTGTGTGATCTCAGTAATGAGATAGGTATGTTTGTGTGATATGAATGCTTGGTTGCATTGTGATGATTACATAGATTATCAATTTGGATATTGATATATAGATTATCTATTATGATATTGATAGTGTAGATTACCTGTTATTTGATAATGTTGATTATCAATTATTGATATGTGAGTTATCTATCTGTGTGTATATAGATAGTTGAATTTAATTGTTCTAAAACCTTTAAAACAACTTGGACCTAAAAGAAACGCTTTGGATTTCGATGAGACGGGGATCGGGTTTCCATATTTGGATATCCGAAAACCACATCGATTCCAAATAACGTTAGGTCGTGAGTCAAAGTGGAGCAAGTGAAGACTCGAGGTGTAAGGGCTATACGTCAATATAACTCTGTGGGTGATTCTGTAATGAGTTTGACGGAATTAGTTCTTATAGATTCGAGATGGTGATTCAGAGTGCAAGGGTTATTGTCGTTAACTCTGAGGGTGATTCCAAAATGAGTGTAACGAGATAATGCCTTCGGTTTCGTTCGAACCCGGAACGAACTTGTATGGATTGAATGCTTTCAGAACATCGTCAGGTGGACGATGAGCATTCTAAGTGATATGTCCTATAAAGGTAATCGTAACCTCAAGCCTCATCAACCGGGAATGGCTAAAACAGGGGAGGTGCAGCAATGCTTCGTGGGTAGCCCCCACTGGAGAGTAAGATTTACCCCTGTCTAGAGGTCCCTTTTATTTCGGCTATGTGGACGGTTGAATAGCTACAACCGTCGGGGTTGTCTTATTTGGAACTGTTCAGTAAGGAACGAGTCCGGCTTTGTGTTGCAGGGGATTGGGAGTAATCCTCGGTACGGTGATCTAGGCCACGTACTGTGACGTGCGGTACCCCAGTAGTCCTGCCATTGTATGGAATCCAAAATCCAATAAGTGCCAACGGTTTTGATTGTATTACCCACTTTTGTGGCTAGTAGCTGGAATTTAATGAATGTAACAATTTCGGCTATTTCATATTTACTTGAAAACCCTAAACCTATTATAATATCACTGGATTTCCTATCAAATGTTTTGGTTAGCGTAAGGTAAAAACTTTTCCATGTTTATGTGTGGGAAGTCTTACGTGATACCTTTCTTTTCAAAAGGGTTTTTTTTTAAAGTTAAGCAACTTTAACCGTTTACTCACACCAGACCCATGTCTGACCCGGAGTTTATTCTGTTTTTCTTAAACTCTTGGGTACTCAAATTTTTATGAGTAGTCAAGGGATTCAGGTTAGAATTTTATGGTTTGACGAATTCTGAAGGAGCAATGGAGCAGGAGGCTTCTGCGTATAGCTATAGAGTATTCCGCTGTGTGTTCTCTGAGATGTTGTATGGAGTTGTATAACTAGACAGGTGTCTACAACTGTCTAGTATGAGTTGATTATGCTGTGTATCTCTGATGTATATGATACTATGTAAAGTATTATGTGATTAATATAATTTATTCGTTCCGCTGTTTAGATTCTGATGTGTTGTTTCTTTCTTCTTCTCTATCTTTTCTCTTTTCTATCCCTTTCTTTCTTAAAGATGATGCGATTTTCTGGTAGTAGAAAGTCGGGTCGTCGCAATTCCCAGCTGATTCTCGAAATCCCAAACCAAATCCTATGCATAGCACTCGTCGATACGAATCTGTTGGTGCTTGTTTTGTTATAATCGAACCTCATATGACAGAGCTACACAATTTATAAATTAATGATGTATATAATAAAATTATTTTAAACAATTACAACATTAGTAGTTAATTACTGTAATTACCGGTTAATCCCTCTTCTTCAAAATGAGCCTGCGATAGCCGAACTACTGGCCAACTCCTCTCCATCGACCCTCTCTCTTGTTTGCCTTTGTGTATACCTGTAACGACCCGAAATTTTCGACCCCGAAAATTCCAGATAGTTATGGAAAAGAAGAAAGAGATAGAAGAAGAAGAACAGAAACACCAATCATCTCACATTCGCAGCGGATAAAATATAATAATAAATAATAATAGCTTACAGAGAATACTATATCTGTCGATTATATTTCAATACATCAGAGTTTCACATATATTCAAATGCTGGTCATATACAATCAATTTATCATAGAATTACAATAATATAATTACAGCGGAAATATTCTACGCGTTCTTGCCATCCAGCTCGCCTCCTGAGCTCCAGAACGTCCCACCTGAAAATATGTAATACTCGGTATGACCCGAACATTGCACCAAAGTAACACACGGGTCAGGCTGGAAACCAGCGTGAGTAAACCCATCTAACAAGGAATACAAAGGTATACAACTCATATAAACCAGGGTAACTCATACAAATTCACAATTTGTTGTAGGCATCACTTATTCCACACATACATTTTAAAAGTACCAAGATTTAGATTTAATTAGTTCAATTCCTTTAAATCACTTCATTCCAGCCTATAGATTTCACATATTAATCTATAAAAATTCGAAATAGTTTCGGGTATTTCCTAATACCCGACTCTGGTCTCTTCGAACCCAATGTCATCTAAACCCAAGTTATTCAATTTAAATACAATATAATTTTGATCATCGGATAACACTTTACACAGCAATTCATAATTGATAGGTTATCACCTTATCACCACCATCCAACATATCGTATCACAAACATTTCTGATCGGAGATATCAACCAATTTAAGGCATTCAATATAATCCAATTATTATAAGCAAGGTTAATTAACCATATAATTAATTTAAATAAATTACCTAACCATACTTGATATATTAAGTATAGACCTTAGTTATTATTTTAATTAATCAATTAATTTATCATCCCTTCTTATCCAACTCAAGTAATTATCCTCAATTACTTAATTATCCTTTAAATTATTGTATTCATTATTATTTGTTTAAATAATTATGTTAACAAATTAACCCTTTAGTTACTTAAGTTAAGTAGTTATCATGAATTAATTATATTTAGTAATTCAACTTTAAATAAACACCTTAATTAAATTATCACATTAATAAATCAATCCTTAAAATTGATTTCACAAATTTATCAACCTTTAATTAATTATCTTAATAAATTGATTAATTACTCCTTAAACTGATTAGATTAACTATTTATCATCCTTAAATAATTAATTCTTGATTTAATTCCATTAATTAAATCACTTTTGAAATCATTTTAGAAATCATTTTAAAAATTATCCTATCATATAATTATTTTAAGCAAGCAATCCCTAACATTCAAAACTTTGAAAAAGCTTGTCTTAAAATTCACTTTGCGTTGCAACTTGTTTATTTCCATATTTTTCAAATCTTTGGTCATCTAACCTTAAACCAACCACACTTACTTCCCAAGTACAAAACTATCATAACATCAACTCGAGACAAATCCATCGATGCTTCGAACAACACCCAGCCTAATACGCTAACAATCCCGAACCAATCTTTTAATTAATCCATTATTATTAAAAGAAATCATTTTAAGAAAAATTAGTATTAAAACTTGAATTTTGTTTTAACTTAGAATCTTGCTAATCTCTATCGTTTACTGGTACAATTCAGGTTTCGTTCGAATTAAGTCCCGAGTCAAAATCGTGCTTTCTGGTACCCAACGTCATCTTCTTCCTACTATTCACGCATCAAACCAGACCCACAATGCAACAGATTCTTGTGCACTGAAGACATACACGTGCACACATGATCTTGTCGTCTTCAAACCTTTCTTCGACCTTCGACACGACGACCATCCTTCCCTGAGTCGATCGTCCACACGGCTCGTTCGAATCCCTCTCGAAATCCCAAATCGAACAATCGAATCAACCACTTGCTTCAGAACCATTACCAAAGTTCCCCGCGCATCACTATCTCCGACCACCGGAATGTCTAAAACTCCGGCCAGTACTTGCTCAACATCCAAGATTCCATTACCCAGAACCTTGTTACACTCGATCAACCTGAGAAGCCTTGCCGATCAAAATACTCGACCCAGTCAAAAACTAAGTTTACGAACCGAAAACAGGCACTGCCGCTTCCACGATAATCTGAACACCCATCCCATATTTTTTACTCGATTCTTTGATCACTTTTCCGTCTCCAGGAAGTAACACGACCTCCCAATCCCTCGAGAACATCAGAAGTCCCCAAATTTCCCAAAACAGTGCAATCCAGAAATACATCTTCATTTTTGAACTAAAAATTATGATTTTCTTTTTAAAATTCACGATTCAAGGTAAGCTTTAAGCTTATATGCCTGAATTAAGAATTAAAGAAGTTTGAATTTTTTTTTTTACAAATCTCAAGCTTGTACTACCCTTTTTGTTTTCCAGAGTAGCTTGAAATTTATTTTAACTTAAATACACTTTTAAAACTAATTTAAAATCAAACAAAAAGATGTCGTTTTAAAATCCTAAGTTCTAACAATAAGTGGATCAAAAAGTAATGATATTTAAAATAAAAGTTGGCTTGAAATTTAGAACAGAGGTAGTTACAGGTAAAACATACATACATCATTCATATAAAATGCACAGAAGCTCACCAATACGAAAACATACTTGTTTTCAGACAATAATTCAAGCAACAGATTGAATATTTATTTTGTTTTTATTTTTAAAAAAATTGTGTTGCTCACTTTTTATCCAATCAACTATGAAACAGAGAAGAAAAAGAGCACAGTGGGTTTCCTTCTTGAGTTACAGGGTGTTAAACATTTTCATACTCTATAAAAGTATTGAATACCCTAATCACATGATTACATACCAGGGTATTCGAATTTATCCAAGTTTACGTACATATATCACTTCATTCAAGGTTCAAGATAAGTGAGAAGGTGGGTTTTACTCACCTTTGTTTTGCACAGAGATGGTTTTGAAGCACTGCTTACTTGCTTTGTTGATCTTCTCTGTTGACTTATTTTAATCTCCTGTTTGTTTAGTTGAAATGTTACTTCAGTTTTATGGTGATGTCTACTTTTCTCTTTTTTCGTTTTCTGGTTTTCTATTAAGTTTGAACGAACAAGTTAAAATAAGATGGTGTATAAATATATAGGAAAGGCTTTAAACAGTGGTATGAGCTTCTAGTACAAGCTTCAGCTTGTTATGTTCAAACAAGATTTTGTTTTTAATTACTGTAAATTGAAGTGATACTGCAAAGTTTCGGCTGAACATATATTTGCACTGAGATATTTCTTTGTAGATTTGAAATGACATATGTGTGCTAGCATTTAATGAACATGTCTTCATATATGTTTACAAAATTATGGTTTGCTGATATTTACATTTGTGTACCAAGATCTTTTGAATATAAACATTTGTCTTCTTGGTTGAAAAATATATATATGTTTGTGACAGGTTTATTTTACACTTTACTTACAAATTTTAGAGTTATGTTATATGCATACCAAACCCACTTAATTCTTGTTTTCATTTTAATTCTATTTGTATGTTAACTATCAATATTTAAATCATACTCATAAGCTTACTTATTTATATTTATATTTTATATTGATAGAATTTGATGTTATTTCAAACATTATCATCCATATATTTTATACCAAATGTTAATAGGATAAAGCATTTTAATTCAATTGTATAAGATATATTTTTATTGTAAATATTATTAAGAGATTTATTTTCAGTTTACAAATCAAATCTTCTTTTCAAAATACAAATATGTGTAAATAAATGGCAATTATTTCCAGAAGATTTATTCATTCTAAAATGATCGGTTTACATTTTATTTCAATTAGATCAAATATCTATTAAAATAATACTGCTAAAATACCGGGTTGTCAAATTCCTTCCCCCTTTGAATCTTTTCGTCCTCGAAAAGGAACGAATCTAGATTTATTAAAATGCTTAAAATCATATAACTTTTTCTTTGATCATTTTTTTAAACTACTTTAATAATCTATATAATATTTATAAAATATCTTTTTTTTATAAAATACTTTTATAACTCGATGTCTCAACCAATCCATCCTTGTTCTCACAGAAATTCAGTCATACGTTGATCAGGCGTAGGACTGAAAATCTATAAGTACTTGGTAAACCCGTTTTCAACATCCAGTGAAAATACTTGGAAAATAATTTTATTGAAAATATAGAAATCATTTTTTTTTTAAAATAGAGGAAATATCTTTGGTGAGAATGCTCTGGAAATCATCACTCCTATCCTTGGTCGCAGTTACATTTCAGGGTTACGTTGCCATCGCAGCAAAAGTCCATGCAACTGCAGGCTCTCCGCGGCCTCTCGCTTACGCCATGGATCCCACACAACAGATCACAGTTACATCCAGGGTTACATTGCCATCGCAGCAAAAGTCCATGTAACTGCAGGCTCTCGGCGGCCTCTGATTTTTGCTGTCAAAATGAAACCTCTCTACTCCTACACAGGTCGCAGTCTGCCGATATAAAATCAAACACAGACTGTTGGCTCTCAGCGGCACACACGACTTCCGCTATGTTATAACATAGGTCGTAGTTACATCCTGAGTTACGTTGCCATTCAGCAAAAATCCATGTAACTGTTGGCTCTCAGCGGCACACACGACTTTCGCTATGGTATACTCAACTCATAATCCCCAGGAACTAGTTTTGTCCAGACTCCTCACAGGATCAACTTTAGAACCCACCTTGGGGCTCAAGGCAGCACCACCCGGTGGCACTCTTAAGAAGTTCATTTCAAGGGAGCGCCTTTTCCCCAGAGCCATCATCAAAACACTTTATACTATACATATATAGTATCTTTCAAATCATATACCTAGTATGATATCATACAAAGCTCCTTTACACAAAATTGATTATCCCAAAATCGATAATTTTCAGGCTAGGCTTTTTTTTTCAAATTTCTATATTGCTTTTACCCAAAAATCAAAAGCCCTTTTCAAATCCAAAGGTTCCCAAAATCCTTTTCCAAAATTTTCATAAGATCCTTTATATATATGTATATATTCAAAAATATATATAATTTTTAAAACTTTGGATCATTTCAAACCTGTATAAAATCCATTTATACTTCAAACACCTTCAAAAATCCTTTTCTTTCGGCAATAGATTTAACAAGGAAAGATTTATCTTATATAGCCAAGATATATATAACTTTGTTTATTCAAAATCAAATATTCAAATTTGATTACTCTTTCCAATATCAATTTCATTCATATCCGTACGATGTACACATAACATCCGTACGCTATACCAATCTGATCGCTTACTCGATCACACAATTCCACTCCCGAACTAGTATCGTCCACTCGACTTCCTAGTGCGGACACAGATCTGGTTTCTTGATCAGAAACCGTCATTCTCCTTGCATAGCCATAACTATGATAGAGAATATCCAGAACCAATCAACAATCCATATCCAGGTTCGCCGTCGAAAATCGAGTGAAAAATCCCAACCCGGATCGATAAACTATCTCGAAATTCTTTGCTCGAATCTGGATCAAATCACTATGCGAATAGAATAATATATGTAAATCCTACTTATTTAACTTCATTGATTATTAGCCGAATCAATTTCCTTTCTATTCACGCTTCCTTAAATTTCCATTCACTTATTTACAATCGCTTCAATTCCATTGAATTATCACTTCAATTCTTATCTCAGTTGGGTACTTAAACCAATAACAGTTTGAACTCCGACCAGTTTATATTTAGAAAATAGCTTAAAAATTTTAAAAAAATAGATAAATAGTTGAAAAAAATTATTAATTTGCAAAATAGCTATAAAATAGGTAACTAATTGTAAAATAGTTGAGAAATAGCTAAATAGTTTCAGAAATTTTAGATAATTGCAAAATAGTTGAAAAATAATAATTTATTTGTAAATAGTTGAAAAATAGTAATTAGTTTATAAAACAGCTACAAAATAGTTAAATAACTCCAAAAGTAGTTATAAAATAAGTATAAAATAATTTTGGGTTTAATAAGAAAGGTTGTATATATTAAATAGCTTGGAAAAATTTATTTATATTAAAACAATTTATACTAAAAATAGGCCATAGTCAACTGTTCACATTGCCAACAATTCAATCTTAAATTTCCACTTCCATTTAACTGACCCAATTCTAACTTGAATAACTTCAATTTCTATTGAAATTTATTTACACCCAATTCAAGTTGAATCAACCTTAATTTCCTTCCCAATTTAAATCAAATCCATTTGATTTTAATCCTGTTCAACTTTAATTATAATTTCATATTATTCCAATCAATTTGAATTATTATCAATTTAACCCATTTCAAATTCAAACTATTTCAACATAATCCAATTCAATTTCCCATTTAAATTCTTAAACTTATACATCTTTAATCACCAATTCAATTTCAACCTTGAATTTTAAATTATCTCAAATCATATAAATTCGAGTTAAATTCCCAAAGATTGGTTTAACTTTTTAAACCAAATTAACTTTTATTCAAAGTTTATAATCAATTTAATTCAGAGTCCAATTCTCAAAATTCCATTTTATATTATCTTCACTTATGTATTTCAAGGTTCAAATAAAAAATTCAATACAATTTTATTTTAAAATTTTAATTTATTACTCAATTTTATCTTCCAGTTTAAAGCCGGTCCTTAGACAAGTTTGATTTATAATTCAATTATTCAAATTTATTTTATTTATACAGTACCATTCTCAATTTAAATATTTTCATTAATAATGGGATGATATCATCCAATTTATTTTAAAATGTCCATCCATTTTCAATTTTTAAATCTCAAACCCGTTTTGAGACCCCACGAATTCCCAATTCAAATTTGAATTTTTTACTTATTCATTCTCAATTTTAACTAATTCGAACCAATTTAACTTGACCTGATTTAATTGAATCTCAATTTAAACCATCTCGAATTATATAAATTTGAGTTAACTTTCCCAATGTTGGATTAACCTCTTAAATTAGATTATCCTTGTTTAAAAATTCAAAATCCAAATCTTTAAACAATTAATCTATGGATTAAACTCTCTATAGATAAAGAAAACATTATGTTAGATTTTACTACCACAAAATATTCCATACATCAATCGACTACATACTAGTAGTTCATACATTGCATTCATCTATCCAAAATAAGAGTCTTACACAAGTCATAACTCCCGTTGCCTTTCTATTACCTAAAGGTTCGGAAAGATCAAAGCCCTAATATTCTTACAAGAATCCTTTCTACGGACTTCCTCCCAAAGGGTAAAGCCCGAACATACACTTCTCAACGTGGTGTCCCCACTGATAACATTTACCACAAAATGTTTCTACCCTATCATCAATCTGGATAACCTTCACACCTCCAACAGTATATTCCATAGCTTTACTCCTTTTCTGCCTCTCAGGACAATTTCTAGTTGTGACGCCCCACCTCTATACCCACGCTAGCCAAGAACACTACGGTGTAGTGCTGTCAACTAGCACGGAGAATAAGGCTGTTGAGGAGCGGCCATACGTAGTTAGGCCTTACACTAGTATTGGTTATCTCGATAGGAGTTGTGTGTATATATATATATATATATATATATATTCTTTCATTTTTCATCTCTAATTTAACTACTCCCATCGACATACCCCAATTCAGTATAAAACGAACTACGATGGTTCATAATAGTTTAGGACAGTAAATATTATAATAACACAGATAATATAAATGCGAAACACAGTTAAAACAAAAGGTCTCATATATATATAACTGATTTCAGTTACAATACATTTGACACAATACATATGATACAACTACAACAGTCGATTCTGGAAGTTATATATACAAGTACATTATCGACTAATATACATGAATACATATCAACCTATACTATGACACGACAACTCCAAAAGATATGAAGAGTCTTCATAGCTCAAACAGCTACCCAAAGCAAGATATCTACAACCTGAAATAACTCGGGTCTGACCCGAGTATTAAATTCAAAAGAAAATAATACACGGGTCAGTCTAATTCAAACTCAGTTATTAGTGCACAGAAGCAATAATAAGTAAATAACAATTAGACGATAGTCAAAATAAATTTCGTCTATCCGATCCTTAAATAAAGAAATCGGAAAACGATAAATATAACACGTAGCACTGTTAAACAACAAATCAGTAAATTCAACCAAATCAGAATGCAATTCAGAATATTGAATTGAATAAACAAACAGTTTAAGCCATTGAAATATCAATTAAAATATTAATTTGAGTAGGGCTGCAGTACACGCATGCGTGCACTGCCTCGCCACTACAGCATATGGAATATGCAAAAGATCAATAAATCAAAACAAAATATAATATCAATAAAATCAATACCGTGTGGCTGCAGTTCACGCTTGCGTGCACTGCCTTGCCACAACAGTGATGATGAACACAAAAGATCAACGAACCAATAATCAAAAGAAATACCAATAAAATTAATACGGTGTGGCTGCAGTTCACGCTTGCGTGCACTGCCTTCCCACTACAGTGATGATGTACACAATGAAAATTCACAAACGAGCACAAGGTCAAACTCGAGCGTTTAAGCTAGATTCAACACAAGTACAAAAATCAAACAGCAAACTACATGTTGAACAATATGCAGCAGTGACCAAAGTCAAAGCAAAATCAGGTTGAATAGAGGCTACAAGTAGTGAACTGAACAAAGCAAGGCTACAGAGCTCGAGCTTATGCAAAGTCGACATACACAACATAAATATACATTGAAGTAACTCAAGCTCAAGTCAAGCCACCCAAATGAAAACATGAACCACGACCATATGTTAAAACCAGCCTCGAGCACAAACATAACATGCTCCAAGTAAACACATAAGTTGCAGCCAAACTAACAGACTAAACCATAAAGAGGCACATGAATAACAACCAACAGACTCAAGTTCATCAGGTCAAGGACCCAAGAATGGCCAGAGACAAGACACCAAGCCCAGTGCAAAAGTGAGCAAAAATGTTTAAAACCCTATGCAAACTGAAACAAAGGAGTAGCCCATTTTCCAAAGGAAGGAGCAACAGAGAAACCACGGTCAAAATCGAGGCTCAATGTCACAAATAACACAACGCAACACGACATGGCGGTATGGAAGTAAACAATGCATAGTGGAACAACAAGGTACAAAAGCTACAGATGAAACAAGCAGGTGTACCCAAGATAAGGCAACATAGTAACAAGCACAAAGGCTACAGGCTTCAACCAAAACAGGTGCACAAATGTACACAAAATAAACATGGCACATGAATGAACATCGGCAAAGTGAAATACCAGATAAAGCAATACTGAAGTGAAAACAACAATTGCAATAGGTTCAAGAGGACTGCGGCTCCAAAACATCGCATATACATATTCATGTTCATCAAGAAACCAAATCAAGACAGTGACAATAAGGCACTGCAAATACGAGGCAGTGACAAGTCTCGAGAAACCAATATATAGCAGTGCACAAGATCATAAAAATGTGGAACTTCAAAAGTCAGCAGCAGTTTTCAAATTAATATCAAGTTTAAAGTGTCAAGGCCGACATTAAACAAGTCAGGGTGACACAAATGGTCGAAAATGAACAAGTCCCTGAAGCAAATTTCAAGTTGAACAAATTACAGTGAAGCCAGTGATAAGCACACAAAAATATAATGCAAAGAAGGGTGCAGTGAAGAATGTAGGCCATGGCTACAACAATAATTCCAATCAAAATCGAAGTCAACATCAGAACAAAGTCGAACTGCCGAACTAAATTCAATTCACAAATTCAAACGAACAAAATATAGGAGTTCTACATCGAAACATAACAAAAATACGAACTTGAATTAGATGTGAGGGTCACTCACCTTGTCGACGAATTTAGAAGAAGCCGAGCACACAAGCAATCGAGCGAAGCCAGAGCTTGAACTCGATCGACCAAGACGCGGCTTCAAAAATAATCACGAAGCCCTAGTTTTCACGGAGGAACGAAGAAGAGGAGCCTCCATTATTTTGTTTTGTTTTGGGTTTTAAAAATGAAAATGAATCGAGAGAGAGAGGGGAACGGGTTAGCCAAAAGAAACGAAGAGGGGAACGGGTTATACCCTTTGACATTTATCTCAGTCTCAACAAAAACATTTAATCAATTTTTTTAACAATTTTATAAAAGAATTTCAACTCTATTTAAAAAGCTTCAATTGGTAATTAGCGAAAATATTAATCGTTTAATGTCAATTATAAACTGATGCGAAATACCGGGTTGTTATAGACTCCCCTCCTTAAAGAAATTGCGTCCTCGCAATCATAAGGAATAAATGGACAAAAGGTAACAACCATAAAAGCATTTCATACCAGAATGAAGAAATTTGAAATAGGAAGTTCACCATAAAGAGCATGAAAGAGTAAGCCTGAAAGTGTTTGCTCGATGAATTCTCTGGATTCCTAAGAGAAATCCCTAGAATTTGAGAACCATTGAGAATCTCCTCAAGAGAAACATCTTTATTTCGACGGTGCTCAACCTCCGAAGCAATGATGTGAATAAAATGTTTCTCAAAGTCAAATCTGGTGAAACTTCAATTTCTTCAATAACACTGGGCTCAAGAATAAATATCGGAAATCCCTAAGGCATTTCCGTAATTGGAAGACGTGCAAAACGTCATGAATAGCAGAAAATTGAGCCGGTACACTGGCGTAGTACAATATAAACACCAAAGAAATCTTTTAATTTCATAAAAGAAATTCACAAATTCTCTACAAAATTTAATTATCAAATAGATAATCAGAATACAGAAATCACAAAACAGCAATATCTAATTATCGATAGGATATTTAGAAAACAGCAAAATCTAATTATCAACAAAGATAATTAGAAAACACAAATCACAAATATTTAACTATCAAAAACGATAATCAGGAATTACCACAACGGTAATCAAATTTCAAATCAACAAATATTCAATTATCAAAACGATAATCAAATCTTAAATCATAAATATTTAATTATCACAAACGATAATTAAATCTCAAATCACAAATATTTAATTATCCAAACGATAATCAAATTTTAAATCACAAATATTTAATTATCAAAACGATAATCAAATCCTAAATCACAAATATTTAATTATCACAAACGATAATTAAATCCCAAATATCTAATTATCACAAACGATAATTAAATCTCAAATCACAAATATTCAATTAACGAGTCCGGAATTAACCGAAATAGCAAACGCACATGTCACATAACCACGAGCTTTACTAAATCGTTTAATTCACTTCATCGTTTCCTTGAAAGTGCAAATTTTTTTATTTTTGAAAATAACATTTCACATTCTCAAACGGACAAGCCCGGAATTAAGCGAATAAGTAAAAGAAAGGGGACATAGTCCTCGATTTTGCTGAAATGTTTAAATCGCTTCCTCATTCTTTTGAAAGCGTACACTGTAAAAATTTTGAAAGCAATTTTAATTTTTATTTTGAAGCAATTTTAAATATAGCAAAATTTTAAAACACGTGATTAAAACAGCAACATCGGTAGGAACTACGACAAGGAAATTGAACTTCTCAAAATACCGTAAAAACGGTCAACAAAATCAGCATTACAGGATAACCGCTTGAAAATCCATTTTAAAATTGACGGTTACTGAAGTTAATACGTCAAAATCTCATCAAAATAACTGGCATCAAAAGATAATACCAATGAATTTTCATTCATCAAAAATGTCACAAGAATCTTCTCAAAGATAGAAAAGGGATATCATACCCTAAACTTGTATTCATAACAAGTCAATGACACAAGAATTCACCAATGCACAAAAATTGATAAAACTTATCAATAGAAATCATGAAAATTGGTGAAGCACAAATTCTAGAAGAATACACAAGAAATCCAGAAATCACAAAATGGGAGTACGGAAACTCAAATGGGAGTACGGAAACTCAAATGGGAGTACGGAAACTCAAATGGGAGTATGAAAACTCAAATGGGAGGATGAAAACTCACCTACACGTGAGCATGAAAACTCACCAACACGTGTAATGCAAAGCGAGAATGGGAGCATGGAAACTCACCTACACGTGAGCATGAAAACTCACCAACACGTGTAGCGCAAAGCGAGAACGGGAGCATGGAAACTCACCTACACGTGAGCATGAAAACTCACCAACACGTGTAACGCAAAGCGAGAACGGGAGCATGGAAACTCACTTACACGTGAGCATGAAAACTCACCAACACGTGTAACGCAAAACAAGACGCTATCTCATGGTGGCCAACCATTAAATTTTGACACACGAATGGTCCGAAGACCGTGGGGAGCTACCCCATATGGGTGAGTCGGAATCACCCAGATGAGGTTTAGAATAACCAAAAATCAAAAAGGTATGTGTGAGTGGAATCACACAAATGGTGTCTAGCCTAACCAGAAAGCAAAGAGATATGTGTGAGTGGAATCACACAAATGGTGTCTAGGCTAACCAAAAAGAAAAGAGATATGTGTGAGTGGAATCACACAAATGGTGTCTAGGCTAACCACAAAGCAAAAAGGTATGTGTGAATGGAATCACACAGGTGGTGTCTAGCCTAACCAGAAAGCAAAAAGATATGTGTGAGTGGAATCACACAAATGGTGTCTAGGCTAACCAAAAAGCAAAAAGGTATGTGTGAATGGAATCACACAAGTGGTGTCTAGCCTAACCAGAAAGCAAACAAAGAGACATCGCACAATTGCTAGTCTAAATCATAAAATGATCGTCATGATCAACGAGAAGTGTCAATTACACTAAGCTAGTAAACATAAAAGTTTAGCCTCATGTCTCATGACCACTTGCTTAACTCAAATATTTACGAACAAACTGTAGATCTTCACTAGAAAGTTCTCACAAAAGATTCAATCGAATAAGTCCAAGAATTAACCGGCGAAGTAAATGCAAGCGTTTCATACCACTCGTTTTACTAAGTCGTTTAATTAGATTTCTCATACGAGTGAGGTAAAGATTTGTATATACTAGTAGACTGGAAAACGGTTTAGGAAAAGAGCTTTGTAGTAAAATAGTTTTGAATCGTTTGGAGAAAAGGGTTTTGATATTTACTACTAGTATAGAAAACCTTTATATTTTAAAGCGATAAATCATAGCAGTGATTGTAGAAACAATCAATCATAAAAATTCACATACAAAGATGTGAATAGAATCCAAAGAAATCGATACTAAGTTCTTCAAAAGGTATGTTCACGAAAATCCCGAAGAAAATGTCATCAAAGTTGCTAATAAATGATAGCAACAAATCAAGGAATTAACAAGAATCGATTAAATTTGGAAACCAAATCAATTCACTAAAATTTACATTCGAAGATGTGAATAAAATCCAAAGAATTCGATTCCAAATCCGTCAAAGTAGAAATAATCAAAAATTCCAGAAATAGAAGTTATCAAAGTCGACATAAGTGATAACAACTAATCGGAAAAGGAGAATCGATTAACAATTGGAAAAACAAAGCAGAACGAGCATAAATGCATAAATGACTTCAACAAAAAAATAAAAATCAAGTCAATGTCGAAGTTAACAAGCAATGGCCACAGTCGTGTACAAAACGAATCAACATCATCATCAAAGAACTCAACGGCAAACAAAGTCAGAGTCTTGGAAATCAAGAAATTAGCAATTTCACTAAAACAAAGTGACCAAAGTCGAATGGAAATCAAGCCGAGGAAAACACAAAATATCAAGTTCAAAATCGCTGAGATTCGAACAAAATCAACATCGGCTAAATCAATTCAAAGCCGAAAACACAAGAACAAAATCCTCATCATCAAAAACTCAACTTGAGTTCGCAAAGCAAACGGAGGCCGAAGCCAAAATACTTTCATGAAATCAAAATCAAATGCACATGAATAAGCGTTAGGAATTCATACCTAACAATCAAAGATAATCATAGGCAAAGATGAGAGATAAAACATCGACAATTAGTTGTAACACATGTACTATCTAAGTTATGTTTTATATTTGTCCTAAACCCCAGGCTCTGATACCAAGCTGTGACGCCCCACCTCTATACCCACGCTAGCCAAGAACACTACGGTGTAGTGCTGTCAACTAGCACGGAGAATAAGGCTGTTGAGGAGCGGCCATACATAGTTAGGCCTTACACTAGTATTGGTTATCTCGATAGGAGTGGTATATATATATATATATATATATATATATATATATATATATATATATATATATTCTTTCATTTTTCATCTCTGATTTAACTACTCCCATCGACATACCCCAATTCAGTATAAAACGAACTACGATGGTTCATAATAGTTTAGGACAGTAAATATAATAATAACACAGATAATATAAATGCGGAACACAGTTAAAACAAAAAGTCTCATATATATATATATAACTGATTTCAGTTACAATACATTTGACACAATATATATGATACAACTACAACAGTCGACTCTGGAAGTTATATATACAAGTATATTATCGACTAATATACATGAATACATATCAACCTATACTATGACACAACAACTCCAAAAGATATGAAGAGTCTTCATAGCTCAAATAGCTACCCAAAGCAAGATATCTACAACCTGAAATAACTCGGGTCTGACCCGAGTATTAAATTCAAAAGAAAATAATACACGGGTCAGTCTAATTCAAACTTAGTTATTAGTGCACAGAAGCAATAATAAGTAAATAACAATTAGACGATAGTCAAAATAAATTTCGTCTATCCGATCCTTAAATAAAGAAATCGGTTAACAATAAATATAACAACTAACAGTGTTAAACAACAAATCAGCAAATTCAACCAAATCAGAATATTGAATTGAATAAACAAAATAGTTCAAGCCATTGAAATATCAATTAAAATATTAATTTGAGTAGGGCTGCAGTACACGCACGCGTGCACTGCCTCGCCACTACAGCATATGGAATATGCAAAAGATCAATAAATCAAAACAAAATAGAATATCAATAAAATTAATACCGTGTGGCTGCAGTTCCCGCTAGCATGCACTACCTTGCCACAACAGTGATGATGAACACAAAAGATCAACGAACCAATAATCAAAAGAAATACCAATAAAATTAATACGGTGTGGCTGCAGTTCACGCTTGCGTGCACTGCTTTGCCACTACAGTGATGATGTACACAATGAAAATTCACAAACGAGCACAAGGTCAAACCCGAGCGTTTAAGATGGATTCAACACAAGTACAAAAATCAAACAGCAAACTACATGTTGAACAATATGCAACAGTGACCAAAGTCAAAGCAAAATCAGGTCGAATAGAGGCTACAAGTAGTGAACTGAACAAAGCAATGCTACAGAGCTCGAGCTTATGCAAAGTCGACATACACAACATAAATATACATTGAAGTAACTCAAGCTCAAGTCAAGCCACCCAAATGAAAACATGAACCATGACCATATGTTAAAACCAGCCTCGAGCACAAACATAGCATGCTCCAAGTAAACAAATGAATTGCAGCCCAACTAACAGACTGAACCATAAAGAGGCACATGAACAGCAACCAACAGACTCAAGTTCATCAGGTCAGGGACCCAAGAATGGCCAGAGACAAGACACCAAGCCCAGTGCAAAAGTGACCAAAAATGTTTAAAACCCTATGCAAACTGAAACAAAGGAGTAGCCCATTTTCCAAAGGAAGGAGCAACAGAGCAACCACGATCAAAGTCGAGGCTTAATGTCACAAATAACACAACGCAATACGACATGGTGGTATGGCAGTAAACAATGCATAGTGGAACAACAAGGTACAAAAGCTACAGATGAAACAAGCAGGTGTACCCAAGATAAGGCAACATAGTAACAAGCACAAAGGCTACAGGCTTCAACCAAAACAGGTGCACAAATGTACACAAAATAAACATGGCACATGAATGAACATCGGCAAAGTGAAATACCAGATAAAGCAATACTGAAGTGAAAACAACAATTGCAATAGGTTCAAGAAGACTGCGGCTCCAAAACATCGCATATACATATTCATGTTCATCAAGAAACCAAATCAAGACAGTGACAATAAGGCACTGCAAATACGAGGCAGTGACAAGTCTCGAGAAACCAATACATAGTAGTGCACAAGATCATAAAAATGTGGAACTTCAAAAGTCAGCAGCAGTTTTCAAATTAATATCAAGTTTAAAGTGTCAAGGCCGACATTAAACAAGTCAGGGTGACACAAATGGTCGAAAATGAACAAGTGCCTGAAGCAAATTTCAAGTTGAATAAATTACAGTGAAGCCAGTGATAAGCACACAAAAATACAATGCAAAGAAGGGTGCAGTTAAGACTGTAGGCCATGGCTACAACAATAATTCCAATCAAAATCGAAGTCAACATCAGAACAAAGTCGAACTGCCGAACTAAATTCAATTCACAAATTCAAACGAATAAAATATAGGAGTTCAACATCGAAACATAACAAAAATACGAACTTGAATTAGATGTGAGGGTCACTCACCTTGTCGACGAATTTAGAAGAAGCCGAGCACACAAGCAATCGAGCGAAGCCAGAGCTTGAACTCGATCGACCAAGACGCGGCATCAAAAATAATCACGAAGCCCTAGTTTTCACGGAGGAACGAAGAAGAGGGGCCTCCATTATTTTGTTTTGTTTTGGGTTTTAAAAATGAAAATGAATCGAGAGAGAGAAGGGGGAACGGGTTAGCCAAAAGAAACGAAGAGGGGAACCGGTTATACCCTTTAACATTTATTTCAGTCTCAACAAAAACATTTGATCAATTTTTTTAACAATTTTATAAAAGAATTTCAACTCTATTTAAAAAGCTTCAATTGGTAATTAGCGAAAATATTAATCGTTTAATGTCAATTATAAACTGATGCGAAATACCGGGTTGTTACACTAGCAATGTGTCCCGTCTTCTTACAATGACAGCAAATAGTCGACTCCTTGACCGGTTCAACTAGTTTACGCTTCGCGTTCCTCACTTCCGGGCAATGACTTAAGAAATGTCCTTTCTTATGACACTTAAAGCACGAGATCTCAGAGAGAAATCGATGAAATGTACCCTTCAATTCTTCCCTTGTTTTACTGCACTTGGCCGCATAATGATCTTTATTAAAACATCTATAGCAGGTGACATTATCATAAGGTCCTGGTTTCGCTTTTTCCTTAACCCCTTTTTCATACTCTTGATTTTCTTCCTCTCGGTCCCTACGTCCAGTTGCTCTCTGCTCTCTGCATCTATCCTTCCCTTCTTCACTCTCAGCCATCTCTCTTGACGACTGAATTCTAGAGATACTTCTTAACCTATAGATTTGACTTAATCAGAAGAATTCAACTTTTACTCTTATATATATATATTAATTTTCTTACCAAATTATAACCCATATTTTACCACCTTGGGTTTTAATTCAAAACAGTTTCCTTTAAGACTTCCAACAATTCTTATTTAAAATATGACCCTTTTATTTAAATACATTGAATATTATTTATTACTTCATTTTGAAACAAAGTTCTAATTTCTAGACCTAGATTTAAAACTCCACAATTTAGATCATCTTTAGTTCAAGTTCATAGATCATATTTACCCGTGATTTACTTACCAATATTTTATTTTACCTACTCATCTTATTAATCATTTCTGATAATACCCAAGATTATCGTATTTGAAAAGTAATTCATTATTATCTTATTTTGATCTCTTTTCCAGATTCAAGATTTTAATTTCAGTTTGAATTCATTTCAAACTTATCTTTATTAAATGTCAATTTTGGTTTTATTTCCATTATCACTTAATTTAATTCCAATAATTTAACAATCAATCACCTTAATATTCATTAGAAGGAAATATTGCCTTATATATCAAAATATATATATATTTATATAAAATCATTTAAAATCTTTATATAAGAAAATAACAAGTACGCCCTCGTATGTGTGTGTATATATATATATATTCTCAACTCATTCTAGAGTACTACAGATTCTATTAAATGAGTGATTCCTACCAGAGCCAAGGTTCTCGCTTAACCTTTTAGCTCTGATACCAAATGTAACGACCCGAAATTTTCGACCCCGAAAATTCCAGATAGTTATGGAAAAGAAGAAAGAGATAGAAGAAGAAGAACAGAAACACCAATCATCTCACATTCGCAGCAGATAAAATATAATAATAAATAATAATAGCTTACAAAGAATACTATATCTGTCGATTATATTTCAATACATCAGAGTTTCACATATATTCAAATGCTGGTCATACACAATCAATTTATCACAGAATTACAATAATATAATTATAGCGGAAATATTCTGCGCGTTCTTGCCATCCAGCTCGCCTCCTGAGCTCCAGAACGTCCCACTTGAAAATATGTAATACTCGGTCTGACCCGAGCATTGCACCAAAGTAACACCCGGGTCAGGCTGGAAACCAGCGTGAGTAAACCCATCTAACAAGGAATACAAAGGTATACAACTCATATAAACACGGGTAACTCATACAAATTTACAAATTCACAATTTGTTGTAGGCATCACTTATTCCACACATCCATTTTAAAAGTACCAAGATTTAGATTTAATTAGTTCAATTCCTTTAAATCACTTCATTCCAGCCTATAGATTTCACATATTAATCTATAAAAATTCGAAATGGTTTCGGGTATTTCCTAATACCCGACTCCGGTCTCTTCGAACCCAATGTCATCTAAACCCAAGTTATTCAATTTAAATACAATACAATTTTGATCATCGGATAACACATTTACACAGCAATTCATAATTGATAGGTTATCACCTTATCACCACCATCCAACATATCGTATCACAAACATTTCTGATCGGAGATATCAACCAATTTAAGGCATTCAATATAATCCAATTACTATAAGCAAGGTTAATTAACCATACAATTGATTTAAATAAATTACCTAACCATACTTGATAAATATTAAGTATAGACCTTAGTTATTATTTTAATTAATGAATTAATTTATCATCCCTTCTTATCCAACTCAAGTAATTATCCTCAATTACTTAATTATCCTTTAAATTATTGTATTCATTATTCTTTGTTTAAATATTTATATTAACAAATTAGCCCTTTAGTTACTTAAGTTAAGTAGTTATCATGAATTAATTATATTAAGTAATTCAACTTTAAATAAATTAATCATCTTGAATTACCTTAATTAAATTATCACATTAATAAATCAATCCTTAAAATTGATTTCACAAATTTATCAACCTTTAATTAATTATATTAATAAATTGATTAATTACTCCTTAAACTGATTAGATTAACTATTTATCATCCATAAATAATTAATTCTTGATTTAATTCCATTAATTAAATCATTTTTGAAATCATTTTAAAAATTAACCTATCATATAATTATTTTAAGCAAGCAATCCCTAACATTCAAAACTTTGAAAAAGCTTGTCTTGAAATTCACTTTGCGTTGCAACTTGTTTATTTCCGTATATTTCAAATCTTTGGTCATCTAACCTAAAACCGACCATACTTACTTCCCAAGTACAAAACTATCATAACATCAACTCGAGACAAATCCATCGATGCTTCGAACAGCACCCAGTCTAATACGCAAACAATCCCGAACCAATCTTTTAATTAATCCATTTTTATTAAAAGAAATCATTTTAAGAAAAATTAGTATTAAAACTTGAATTTTGTTTTAACTTAGAATCTTGCTAATCTCTATCGTTTACTGGTACAATTCAGGTTTCGTTCAAATTAAGTCCCGAGTCAAAATCGTGCTTCCTGGTACCCAACGTCATCTTCTTCCTTCTATTCACGCATCAAACCAGGCCCACAACGCAACGGATTCTTGTGCACTGAAGACGTACACGTGCACACATGTTCTGGTCCTCTTCAAACCTTGCTTCGACCCTCGACACAACGACCATCCTTCCCTGAGTCGATCGTCCACACGACTCGTTCGAATCCCTCTCGAAATCCCAAATCGAACAATCGAATCAACCACTTGCTTCAGAACCATTACCACGTTCGTCGCGCATCACTATCTCCGACCACCGGAAGGTCTAAAACTCCGGCCACTACTTGCTCAACATCCAAGCTTCCATTACCCAGAACCTTGTTACACTCGATCAACCTGAGAAGCCTTGCCGATCAAAATACTCGACCCAGTCAAAAACTAGGTTGACAAACCGAAAAACAGGCATTGCCGCTTCCACGATAATCTGAACACCCATCCCATATTTTTTACTCAATTCTCCGATCACTTTTCCGTCTCCAGGAAGTAACACGACCTCCCAATCCCTCAAGAACATCAGAAGTCCCCAAATTTCCCAAAACAGTGCAATCCAGAAATACATCTTCATTTCTGAACTAAAAATTATGATTTTCCTTTTAAAATTCATGATTCAAGGTAAGTTTTAAGCTTATATGCCTGAGTTAAGAATTAAAAAAGTTTGAGTTTTTTTCTTTCTTTTTTTTTACAAATCTCAAGCTTGTACTACCCTTTTTGTTTTCCAGAGTAGCTTGAAATTTATTTTAACTTAAATACACTTTTATAACTAATTTAAAATCAAACAAAAAGATGTCGTTTTAAAATCCTAAGTTCTAACAATAAATGGATCAAAAAGTAATGATATTTAAAATAAAAGTTGGCTTGAAATTTAGAACAGAGGTAGTTACAGGTAAAACATATACATCATTCGTCTAAAATGCACAGAAGCTCACCAATACAAAAGCATACTTGTTTTCAGACAATAATTCAAGCAACAGATTGAATATTTATTTTGTTTTTATTTTTAAAAAATTAGTGTTGCTCACCGTTTTATCCAATCAACTATGAAACAGAGAAGAAAAAGAGCACAGTGGGTTTCCTTCTTGAGTTACAGGGTGTTAAACATTTTCATACGCTATAAAAGTATTGAATACCCTAATCACATGATTACATACCAGGGTATTCGAATTTATCCAAGTTTACGTACATATATCACTTCATTCAAGGCTTAAGATAAGTGAGAAGGTGGGTTTTACTCACCTTTGTTTTGCACAGAGATGGTTTTGAAGCACTGCTTACTTGCTTTGTTGATCTTCTCTGTTGACTTATTTTAATCTCCTGTTTGTTTAATTGAAATGTTACTTCAGTTTTATGGTGATATCTACTTTTCTCTTTTTTTCTTCTAGTTTTCTATTAAGTTTGAACGAACAAGTTAAAATAAGATGGTGTATAAATATATAGGAATGGCTTTAAACAGTGGTATGAGCTTCTGGTACAAGCTTCAGCTTGTTATGTTCAAACAAGATTTTGTTTTTAATTACTGTAAATTGAAGTGATATTGCAAAGTTTCGGCTGAACATATATTTGCACTGAGATGTTTCTTTATAGATTTGAAATGACATATGTGTGCTAGCATCTAATGAACATGTCTTCATATATGTTTACAAAATTATGGTTTGCTGATATTTACATTTGTGTACCAAGATCTTCTGAATATAAACATTTGTCTTCTTGCTTGAAAAATATATATATGTTTGTGACAAGTTTATTTTACACTTTACTTATAAATTTTAGAGTTATGTTATATGCATACCAAACCCACTTAATTCTAGTTTTCATTTTAACTCTATTTGTATGTTAACTATCAATATTTAAATCGTACTCATAAGCTTACTTATTTATATTTATATTTTATATTGATAGAATTTGATGTTATTTCAAACATTATCATCCATATATTTTATACCAAATGTTAATAGGATAAAGCATTTTAATTCAATTGTATAAGATATATTTTTATTGTAAATATTATTAAGAGATTTATTTTCAGTTTACAAATCAAATCTTCTTTTCATAATACAAATATGTGTAAATAAATGGCAATTATTTCCAGAAGATTTATTCATTTTAATATGATCAGTTTACATTTTATTTCAATTAGATTAAATATCTATTAAAATAATACTGCTAAAATACCGGGTCATCAAAATACCCAAATCCGAGACCCTTCAACCGCCTCCTTGTCTTCCTTCAAGCCGAGCATCTCCATCAATCATGTCAGCGCATCCAGACCCCGCATCTCAAGGTCGCGCCTCTGTCAATCGATTGTTCACATCGCTACCTCCAGGTCACACGCCTCTGACACCTACACGCTCGCACACCACCACCTATACGCGACGTCGCATATGTCGCCCATCACCTGAAACCCTAAAAATGCACGACTGCACCGCCCACCTCCTCATGTCGCCTCATGCTTCCAAGCTGCGCCCCGCTCTTATGCTTGACCCTCTGCGACATCGCTATTATGTATATATGTGTGTGTATTTCGTTGAATTCGATTTTGTTTTCCTTTGACTTTGAACTGCATAGAAAGGAAGGCAAGTTTTCAATTTAAACTAGGGAAAGTTGCTTTGAATAGGATGGCGTGTTTAAATCATAGGGTGGCTGTGTCAGATAGGGTTTGACTTTGATTTATAAATTTTTATATTAAAAATATTTCGTATTTGATAACTAAAAATCTGCAATCCCTATAGAGGCATGTCGTCTGGCGTTCCTAATGTTATACCGCTATTCCGAATACAATGGAACAAGTTTCGGAACCTAATTCGATCGTATTGGAAGATAGCTCTTTAAATCGACTATTTAAATTAAATTCAGTTAAATTATTTCTAGGTATTTTCAGATCGCACGACCAAACGATAACTCCAAACGCTACGAAAATTGAAATCCCATAATCATACACTATTATGGATCCAATAGAACTACTTTTGTCGAATTCCGAGACCGTGTCCTGAATTGCAATTTTAGCGCGTCGATTAAATCGACAATTTCAAAAATGGATGAAATCACTTGAAATCCCAGTTTTAGAAACTTATTAACTCAATTCCAATTCAAATAAAATTTATATGAACATTAGAAATCATTTCGATTCGTATTCAACGCAAATTCCAATTATTCACTATTTTCGTATATAATAAATCGCTATATTTGAAATTTAAATCCATTCTATAAATTTCAAACAAAATCTTCATGTTCAAAAATCAATTTATATTCCAAATCCAATATTTAAAACCATTTAAATATTCAAAATCAAACCACAAAAATCTGGGTCGTTACATCCTCCCCCTTAAAAGAATTTCGTCCCCAAAATCGCTAAGTAGGAAAAATGCAACAAACCCATTAACTTATCAAAACCCACCTAGTTAAAACTTGACATTTCACTTTTCTAAATCTTCTAGCTTCTACCAAAACAATAGTTTCCATTTCTAATCCACAATCCCTTATTTCAATTACAATTCGAAATCAAATTTTGGTTAACAAAATTTTTCCAAAAGATTACAATTTTTTCTAACACCTTAAATTTCCAAAAAATTTCGGCAGAGTCCCCCTTGTGCGGAGATCCTTTTTCAATGTGACAAAAATGATAAATATAATATACATATATCAATATTTATTACATTTTCGCATTTATAGCGTAAGCATAACTTATATTAGCGTTATTAAGCGAGTTCACTTAGTTTATATGCAATTTGCACAACCTAAATCTAGCCAAACAGCTCCATATACCTGTACTTACTCATATAGACCCATCAATTTCATAATTTACGAAATTTAATAACTTTACATCCTTTTAACTACTTTGAACACATGATTTCATAACGCCAACATGGTATATCATGTATTTTAGAACTTACATGCAAATACAGGGTTCCACAATTTTGTTATTCACTTCAAATTCAATTTATACGCCACTTCGTTCAATTCCAAATGATTCACATAACATTTATTATCATTCAATTCATATTTACACACAACATATTTATATCCATTTCAAATTGATTCAAAACCAATTTATTCCATTGATTCACAAAATTTTGTTCACTTCCATTTACGACAAACGCCAGTTTTTCCGTGCAAATTTGGTGATATTCATTTAATAAAATAGTCACTTAGGCTTATAAACCATTTTAGACCTATTCTAAATTGATTTATCAATTTCTATTGATTCACATTCAATTTATTCACAAAAATCTTGTTCAACACCCAATTTTATATTCAACAACAATCCAATCAATGTCACTTTATTTATGAACCATTTCATAAATTTATTTAATCCAAGAATCCTTCAAAAATATTAACTTAATAATTCGTTTACTTTCAATCATTTCATAAAATTAATATTAAGGTTTATTATAACTTTTTATACCACACATATATTTATTTCCACTTCAAAACTTAATTTCGTACTCGAATCCATTTAAATAATATTCCAAAGCCATATTTAATTTATTTACACTTAAATTAAATTTATTTATAAGTTAAATCATCACCATTTCAATCCATTTCTATTTTATTATACAACATTTCAAAATATATTTAATTCAATTCGATATAATTCCAATTCCAATTCAATTTTTATTTAACTTAACTTTAAGTTAAATTTTAGTCCATACATTCATTTTAACTTACTTAAATTAAAATTCATTTTCAAATTTCAAATTTTACTCTTTCCTTACTTACCTTTCTCAATTTCAAACCCAATTCCATCTAACACATCCTGTGTTCACTTTAATTTTCTCCACTTAAGTTAAGTTTATTTCGGGAATCATTTTATCATAATTATTTCTTAAGACTTATTCTAAACGTTTTATACCATTTCTTAAGTTTATATACAACTTTAAAACTTAAGTTCATATTCACTTTAATCGTTTAATATTTCCAATTAAAATTCAATTTACTAATTAATTAGTCTAATTAGTTCACTTCCAATTTACTTGAGGCAAATTCCATTCAAATATTTATATTAACTTAAGTAAATTTGTTATCATATAAACACTTTGACTATATACTTAAGCAAATTTTTATTGTAATCAATTTCCATTCCATTTAATTATACTAAAGTCCAATTCTTGTTTTCAAGATTAAATTTCCAATAAGATTTCACTTTGTTGATGCTTACTCGAGTATATTCACATTTAATATTTTAACCTAAGATTTACATCACTTTATATCTTAAGTATATATTTATTCCATTCAAAATTTATAACCTATAGTTGTATAGTCACTTTACAATTCAAGTTTATATATTCAATTTTCATTTAACTTATCTCAAGTTAAAGTCTAACCCATACAATTTTTCTTTTACAAATTCAATTTATTTAACTTGCAAAAGTTAAATTTTAATTTCATATTGAAATTCACAATTCCAGGTTATAAGTTCAAAACTTATATTTCATAATTTTCATAAAACATTGAAATGAATATTCTGGAATTCAAACACTTGGTTTCATTTCAAATCATTTTGAAATCCCATATATAAATATATATATATCCCTTTTCTGTATATCAAATCTTACCTTTGGAATTTTTAAATTAAAACTTGATTTTTCCAAACAATTTTAAAGCCAAATAATCACAATAGCAATTCGTCACTTAGAAAACTCGAAAATGAATACTAATGATGATGCGCAGTCATCACCAAGATTATTTTCCACCGACTAAAGTGAGTTCAATGCTTTATTACTTCCAAAATCCATTTAAAACATTTTCTATTCAAAAATATCTCTAAAACAATACTCTATTATTCTTTTCCACCACTTCGGAAAACATTTCCAAAACTTCAGAGATTTTAAAATTCCCAAATACTTAGTTCAAATCCATTTAAAAATTTCTTAAAGTTTCCAAGATTTTAAATTTACAGATCCTAGTTTGAATCCAATTTCAGTTATAATCACATTCATAAATTTCACCCTTAAAATTCCTTTTGGTTATATAAACCATTTCAGTTATTATAAAATTGTTTTGATTATAATAATGTCTACCAAACACACCAAATACATATAATAATTTCCATCAAATTATTTTCTTCTATATCTAAATACAATTTTGGGTAAAATTATTTCATTTACCCCATTTCAAAACAATAATGTGTCGAATTACTCTATTCAAGTGTTTAAAAACCCTATCAATACTATTGTACGAGCTGTGCTGACCAAAGTTCATAAACCACAAAATAAATCAACCAACACAATATAAAACATTTTATATCACTAACAAATACGCGCTCATATCTATTAATACACTCAAACTCATTCTAGGGTACTACTGACCCTATCCCTAATGAGTAATACCCACCAAAGCCAAGGTTCTCGCTTGACCTTCAGCTCTGATACCACATGTAGCAACACGACATTCCGTACCCGTTGAGTTGACAATAAACCACACTTGTCTAACCCAAATTTTACGAAAGGGCGAATAACTAGGGTTGGAGAAGAAGAAGAGATAGAAAACAACAACACAACATCTCACAATCGCAGCAGAACAAAATATAATACATAATAAAAGAATTTTATACAAAAGAATTTGCAGTTGTTAATATACACACAATCAACAAAGTATAACAATCACCAATCAATCTGGACAATTATAATAACTTGTTCTCACAAATACTAAATATACAACATGACTCATACAGCAGAAATAAAATCAAGTACGTGGAATATGCCTGAGACTCCTCCAGCTCGTCTCCTGAGCTCCATAGCATCTTAACCTGAATCTGTAATACTCGATCTAACCCGAGTATAAAATAAACCTGAGTCAGTCTGAAAAACCATCATGAGAACGCACTCAATTGGAATTATTACTGTTATTAAAATTCTTTGGAAAACAAAGGTATCTCGTACAACCATGCCACACATAAATACGAAAGGCTTTTACCTTACGATAACCAAAACATTATATAAAAATCATATAATATTATAATAATGTTTATAGGAAATAAATATAAACTAGATGAAGTGCTTGCATCTCACGTTTTGGCATAGTTGGGCATAATCAAAACCATACAACGCTTATTGGAGAATGGATTACATACTATGACAATGTAAGAAACTACCTTCCAAAGGCGCATCTCTAGATAAAATGCACCAAGGTCTGACGAGAACATCTTGTACCCTTGCCACACAAGACTGGCCTAGCGTTTGACTAGTATCGAATATGATCACCGCTAATGGGCCTCGAAATGCATACAAATGAAAGTGATGATAGATGTCTACTCTAGATGAGTGATGATCATACCATAATGGGAGCGACCCACTTGGCCTTGTTGCATGCCATGTTTTTGTCATTTCCCGGTTAATGAGGCTTGAGGCTACGTTTACCTTAAGGATAGCATTCATACTAGGAATGCTAACACTGCCTTCCAGACAATAATGCAATGATAGCATTCATCCATACAATTTGTTCTAGGTTTGAACAAACCAAACTCTTTACAAATCACCATCTCCATTATCTTTGAGATATTCACAATTTGTAACGCACAAATAGGATCGAAGTGGTTTTCGGATAATTAAATTCGATCCTGGTTTCTTCAAAATGATCAATGAATTTGGCAAGATTTTATAGTCGGTTATTTAACTATCAAATTACGCACATAAAAAGTCACTAGGCCTATATTATAAATCATTCAAAATCTTTATTTCAAAATCTCTTTACCAAGATATATATTCAGAATTCTTCCCATACTTCAATATTTGAAACCATTTCAAAGCTTATATCCCTAATAGAATATTTTTCAAACCATATCTTATTTCAACCCTTAGTGAAATATTTCCACATACCTATTCCATAGTCAACATTTCCAAACATTTTCTTTTTCCTAATTCTTAGGAAATTATTTATAAAAATATTTTTCAAAATTATTTGCTTATCAACATTTAGGAAATATTCATAAACATATATCGATTTTATGGTTATAGTTCCAAAGAAGGAAATTTCCTTTATTACCAACTTATAAAAAAAACATTTACAACCACTTTTGTAAATTCTCAACTCATTATAACTAATCCCATAAATCTCTGGAATTTTTTAATAAATCTCTTTTATAATTTCCAAAATCGGTTGTACTTATTTAAAATCCCATCTAACAATTTATAACTTCTTTATGAATTCAGATTCGTTTTTCGAAGATCACGTATCGAACATTTGGGAAAAAAATTCTAAAGTTCCTAGAATTCATTTGAAGATTCCTCTTATAAATCATTTCCATTAAATAACTTGATTTACAAATCTCGAGAGTATTTATAAACACATTGTAATGACCTATAATTTTCGATAATTAAAAATAATTAATTTAATAAGGTTTTATGATTTAATATTGGGAGAAATGAAATTTGTGGTTTAATAATAAAAATATAATTAGAATGAAATGTAATATAATTTGAAATGTTAATTTATAATAATTGATTACTGCTTTAAAATATAAATTCCAGTTAATTTAAAATGAATAAAAAAGTTATAATTGGTGATAGCTTGTAAATTTATTGTAATAATGTGTGTATTAATTGATAATTTGATTAAAAGAGTAATTGATAATTTAAATGTTATATTAATTAATGAAATAATGTGTGATAATTGTACTTGGATAGAATTAGTATTGTGTAAGTGGTTATAACATTTGTTCGTAAATAATAAACTTGTAAATGTGACTAAAAGTTAATCATGACAATTATAATATGTTACGTATTTATTTAGTCTGTTAAATTAACTTGAAAATCAATTGCAGTTAAATGTAATTTAATATTACGTTAATGGAAATTAAGATGAAATTGGAGAATATTAATGTAACAGGATATAAACCAATGTTAACTATGCCCATAGAGTAATGACCGATTGAAAAAATAAGTTTGAATTCAAATTAAATCAATTTATTAGAACTAAATTTTAATTAATTAGATTTATTTACAGTTGTAATTGAACAATGTACTTAGTGTAATATTTAACACTGAATTGTTATGGAAATTTGATTTAAATTATTATAAATGACTAAGTAATCAAAAACGATAAAATTTGTTAGTTATTAATTTTGAAATTAAAAAGTGATTTAATCAATTTAATATTAATTTAATTAATTAACGTAAAATTTTCATTTTGGCCACTATTTCGGATTTGGAAGAAACCAGTTTCATCAAACCCGTAATGGTAAATTATTGTAAGGTTTCAAGTTTCATAGCGATCAGACTTGTCGTTTGATTATACGGGCTCGAAAGGTGTAGAAATCGATTTAATTAAATTCAAATGAAATCAATTTGAAATAAGCTGATTTTAAGCTAACTTCTTCATACGATAGAATTAGGACTTGAAACATGTTCCATTGAGTTTAAAACTGTCGAAAACACCTATTTTGATATATGAGATGACCCATTTTCGTTTCAGGTTCAGAACGGGCTTTTTGGATCGCAATTGTCATTCGTACCAATTCGATTGTGTTTATTTTCTTTTTGGGCCTTATTCGCATAAATAATCTTGTTTTCCTAAAACCCTAGTAGTCATTTCTCCTATTCTGTACGTACATCAACCTCTGTCTGTTCCTCCTTCTCAATGGTATAAACCCAAAATTTCTAGATTCAATTGCAAATCAAAATAAAATCGAAAAATTTAAACTTCTCAAACAATATCATATTTTTATATAGATTCGAAGCTTTCGACGAGCACAACTCTAATCTGCAGTTCATTTTTGCAACCAGGTTTTGGGTTTTCCTGTAATGGCCAAATCATCCCTGGCCATTCATTGGATTGTGATCAACTTCGACCGATCGTCGATTGGAGGGTACTCAGTTGTGGAGATCGTCGCACACAGTCCATCCGTGATGTTGGTTTGGCGAATTAACGGCCGGATCAAGGTTGAAAATTTGATTAGGGTTATAATTGAATGGCGGCTGCTGTGCAATTTATGGTAGCTCGCAATCAATGGCGGAGGTGCTCGTGCGTGGTCACGTGGGTGTAGGGTTGGCGGCAAAGTTCTGGGTGGCCGCAATAGCCAGCGGCGCGTATGGTTGATGTTGTGGGTGGCGACGCAGTTGCGTAAGAAAGGGGATGAGGTAGGCTTTGCTGAAAAAAGACATGATTCGCGTGAAGAGGCAGAACGACGTGCTGACATGGCTCTGGGGGTACCTTTTTTGCTTTTTATCTTATTTTATTTTGATTTTGATTTCGATTAAATTTCACCGACTATCATATCTTTTACATACATGCTCGCATTCAAGCGCGGATTGCTCCGCTGCGATCGTATTGAAATTTTGGACTTTATGGAACTGGTTTGGACAAATTCTGAGACTGTCAATTTTGAGCCTTATTTTGGATTTCAAATCGATTTGAAGTCAAAGGTGAGTGTTTTAACCCGTTGACGACTACTAGATTATCTTATGTTAGTTAAATTAAATTTATGATGTGATTAGAAATTGATTTATTGATGTTTGGTATATTTAAATTGTCACTCCAGTTAAAGATGACTTTTATTGCATTTAATCATCATTTACCTATTAATGATAATCGGTTGATTGATGTTATTTATTGATTGATTATATGGTGATTGTGATGTATGTTTGATTATTGATATTGGATGAATGAATGTTATATTTTTATATTGTTATAACACTGAATGTTCCCTATGGTTTGAAATGATACATACCCGAACGATTTAACAGATTAGGGGAAATCGTTATGAGTAGAAACGATAGACTCAAGCGATATTATGAATTTGTAATTAAATTTGGAATTGCGGGTTGAAACGATATATATCCGTAAGTATAAAATAATTGCGGATTGAAATGATAAATATCTGTATCACTTGACCATAGGGTTGAAAATTATATACAGACAGCGGATTGGTTAAATTAAATGATTTTTAAATTCTTTAAAATTGAATTCAGTTAAATGATATTTTGAAATAAAAATTTGATTTATATAAACTAAATTACTTTTCAAAATCAAGCTTTACATGTTGAAATTGGAATTTGTCTAAATGAATGGTTTAACGGATTTAAATCAAAACTTGAAAGTTGGACGTGGTCCAGATGTGTTGAAATGAAAGAAATAGTCTAGTTTGATATAAATTTCAAATTAATTACTTTAATGTCAACTGTTTAAAAATATACTATTTTAAAATTTAGATTTATTTAGACTTTCCAAACTATTTACTATATAAACCATTTCTAATAACCAAAAATTTATATTAAACTACTAAACCATGTTTAATCTATTTTAAACTATTAAACCCATTTTAAACTATTTTAATCAATTTAAACCATTTTAATTTATTTTAACAATTATAATCTATTTAATCCAATATAATCTATTTTACTTATTTTAAACTTATTAATCCATTTTAATATTTTCAATTTATTTAATCTATTTTAAATCCATTCCATCTATTTTAAATTCATTTAAACTATTTCAATCTTATTAAAACTATGTTAAATCCATTTAAATTACTTTAATTTATTTGAACTATTTTAGGGTACTTTAACCATCCTAAAATTTATTTTAAAATTATGCTGAACTATCTAAACTATTTATAACTATCTAAACTATTTATAACTATCTAGACTATTTTCAAATTTTCAGACCATGTAAAGAGGAAGTATACAAAAATTGAATACGGTTAAATGATGTTATAATCTAAGTTGGATTTTGAAATTATGTTTTAATGAAATAACATATTCTGAGTAAATATGATGATTTTAAATAAGGGTTAATTTATTTCAAAAGATATGATTTCGAAAGTGAATATGGTTTCAAAAGTGATATGATTTGAAATCGAATATGATATTTTGATGTCAATTATGAATTGACTTTTGAAATGTAAAAGAACCATCCGGTGCGAAATAAGTGTTTGGTTGTTAAAGAGACAGGGATCAGATATTGTCATACTCTTTGCCAATACCAAAAACCACTTTAACAACTTTGTACGTGGTGGAGATTCCAGAAATGATATAGGATGGTTTGGCGAACGATTCTGTATGGGGTATTTACGTGACCCTGACTCCCGTGAGTCAGCTTAGATGTGACTAAAACATGAGCTATATCGGGCCAAGTGAGGTCATTCCTCCTATCGAGCATATTTCTTCGATACCATATTTTGACTTTATGATTGATTTGGTGGCCACCCCTCAATTTGATTATGGGAGTGTGTTCCGAGGTGGGCGGTAGTAGCTGCTATGCGTTACCATCAGTCCGGGAGTGCAAATAGTAGAATATTACCTTGCCATTGCCTTGAGAATCGTGTTCACATGTCATATCGTGCCTTCTACGAGTTTGTTTTGTACCATACCTATGGAGTGCCCTCTGGGTAAACTACATGGAGGAGCTACGGTACTGTATAGACATGGGAATATATAAAATGTGCTAAGGGAGATACGGGTAACGCCTTAACGCTATTTTAGTACTTTACTTTACTGTAGATGCTATTATAATAGTGTATTGTACTATGTATGTAGATAGTTTAACGGATCATTAGGAGATGTAAATCCTGAACATCTCTTAAGTTATTGGACTCACGTTAAACACTGGATAGGAGATGTCAAACCCCATAAATGTCTCTGACGCCGTTATACTCATATTTATTTACTATTTCTTTAACTTACATAAGATCTTTTAGTTCTGACACGAGTGTTTTTTCTTTTCAATTCGCTCGGGTCAGTCTGAGCTTTTCAGTATATTGAAGACCATGTATCTCTGGAGGACGAAGACGAAGATTGTATACTATTACTATTTATTACATTTATTCCACTGCATCATGTTGTTTCGCTACATTTATTTATTTATTCCTGTTGTATGTAACTCTGATCTGTATTGTAAAAGTATAATCAAATGTTATTTGTAAACAGCTTCATGGATGTTTATTTGATTATTATATTTTGTCATTCCACTGCGAGATTCTATATTTGTTTTTCTTTCTTTCCTTGATTTTCTTATTTACCCTATAGAAATCCTTCCCTTTGAATGGTTTGAGTTTGACATGTGAGATTTATTGTCGATTTAAATTGTCCAAAAAGGTAGGTCATTACAGTTGGTATCAGAGTTTAGGTTTAGCAATAACCTTGGCTTCGTAGGGTCTGACTCATATAAAATAGGATAGTAATAACCTAGGATGAGTCGCTGCTCTGTGTGTGTGTGTGTGTGTGTGTGTGTGTGTGTATGAGAGCGTATTTGTTAGTGTTGTAAAAGGTTTTTATATTGTGTTAATTTGTTCTATTTAGCATTTATAAATGTCGGTCGATACGTAGGACACTATGACATTGATAGGGATTTCTAAACACTTAATAGGGAAGACGGACATAATATTTTTTTTGAAATATAGGTAAATGAAATAATTTTGCCCATTATATATTTTTGTATATAAAATAATAAATTTTATAAATGATATAGCTGGATGTAATATGTTGTTTGTTAGGTAAAGAAATTTTATAAATATTGATTGAAAAATATGATTTACAAATAAAGTAAATATAAATCGGAAGTTTAGAACTGAAGTTCTGGGATTTCTGAAAATTTCTTTCGAAAGATTTTGGAATATAATACAATTAGTATTTAGAAGTATTTTCTGATATAAGTATTTCAAGATGATTTGAAAGAAATGTTTTAAAAGAATTTTTTTAAAAGAAATAAATTCTTTACTCCCCTCTCTGTCGTTGGAAAATAATTTCGATGATGAGTGCATGCATCATTGACATTCATTTTTGAGTTTCAAAGTGGGAAGACTGCTGTAGTAATTTTACAGCATATTTATTTTGATTACGAATCTTAATTTTGAATTCCTAATATGATTTGATCAATAAATAATGAATATATATATATATATATTATTTTAAAATGATTTGGAAATATAACCCTGAGTTAGTTCTTAAACCTTCTGATAATTAATAGTTTTCAAATAATGTAATAAAATGAAATCTTAACTATTTTAATGTATGGAAGCTGCTAGAATGTGAAATAAGAAATTATACGTTAAGAGATTAATGAAATATAAAGAAATTGAAGGTTGTCATTTATAAATTTAGAAATGGAAAAAGAAAATATAACTATTGAACATTTTGTTTTTAAAATAAATATGATAACCTGTGTAACTTTCTATTGCATTCTAAAATTATTTATATATATATATATATGTGTGTGTGTGTGTGTGTGTGTGTGTGTGTAACTTAGCAAATTATTAAAAGTCGACATGTTAATAAGAATACGTAATAGAATATTATACAAGAAAAACTTAATTAATGAAAGTGTTCAATGAAATCATGTTTTAAATGAAGAATTAAGATGTATAAGAATATTATAAATGTAATGACCCGTAATTTTTGATAATTAAAACTAGTTAATTTAATAAGGTTTTGTGATTTAATGTTGGAAGAAATGAAAATTTGTGATTTAATAATAAGGATATAGTTGGAATGAAATGTAAGAGTATTAATTTAAGGTAATTGATTACTGCTTAAATTTAATTCCAATTAATTGAAATGAATAAAAAGCTATAATTGGTTATAGATTGTAAATTAATGGTAATAATTTGTGTATTAATTGATAATTGGATTAAAAGAGTAATGGATAATTTAAATGTTGTATTAATGAAATAATGTGGAATAAATTATAACTGGGTAGAATTAGTATTGTGTAAGTTGTTATAACATTTGTTTGTAAATAATAAACTTACAAATGTGATTAAAAGTTAAGGGTGACAATATTATATGTTACCTATTTATTTAGTTCATTTAATTTAAATTGTAAATCAATTGCAGTTAAATGTAATTAATTATTATGTTAGTCGAAATTAAGATGAAAATGGTGAATGTTAATGTAATCAGATATAAACCAATGGTAACTATACCTATAGGGTGGTGATTGATTGAATAAAAGGTTTGAAATCAAATTTAATTAATTTATTGGACTTTAGATTATAATTAATAGGTTTATTGCAATTGAAATTAAATGTTATAATTAGCGTAATATTTAACATTGAATTGGACATGGAAATTTGTTTTGAAAGATATAAATTACTAAGAAATAAAAAATGATGAAAATTGTTGGTTATTAAATTTGAATTTAAAAAGTAATTTAATTAATATAATAATTATTTAATTAATTAATATGAAAATAGCCATTTTGGCCACTGTCTCGGAGTTCGACGAAACCGGTTTCATTGGATCCATAATGGTGAATTATTGTAGGTTTCAAGTTTCGTAGCGATCAGACTTGTCGTTTGATCGTACGGACTTGAAATGCATAGAAATCAATTTGAAATAAGCTGATTTTAAAGCTGACTTCTTCATACGATAGAATTAGGACTTGAAACCTGTTCCATTGAGTTTAAAAATATTGAAAACATCTATTTTGATATATGGATTGACCCATTTTCGCTTCGGAAGCAAAAAGGGCTTTTGGGTCGTTATTGTCATTTGTACAAATTTGATACGTGTTCATTTTCTTATCGGGCTTTGTTCACATAAATAGTTTTTTTCTAACCCTAGCAGTCTTTTTATTTTTCACTACTGTACGTACTGAAAGTTCTATCGTTTCTCTCTTCTCAATGGCAGAAAGCAGTTCAAAGTCAATCCCAAAATTTAATTTCCAAATTTAATCGAAAATCCAAACCACTCAAAAAAATTCAAATAAAATATGAAATTGAAGATCTCGACAATACGAATCAATGGCAAGTGTTCGTTTTTAGAAACGACGCCCAAATCGATTGGGAATCGCAGTCAAAGTCAAAAAACTCAAAATTCTAGGGTTGAATTAGGGCTTTATGATTCGAGCTTCAATGGAACAAATTGATTTGTGCATCTTGTGGAGGTTGTTGTATGGAGCCGTTTGGTGGTGGTCGTGGCGTCGATTATTAGCTGTAGCAACGAAAATGGGTTATTTAGGGTTGAAACCCCAACGGCGGCGCAATAGGCGGAGATGGCATCGAGGTTGTAGGGTGGGGCGGCACTTCAAGGCGAGTGCGATGGTCTGGGTCGGCGGCCCTCTGGTGGTCAATGGCAGTCGTGGAAGGGATGGTCAAAGTCTCGGCTGTAGGTGGCGGATTGCGTTCGAGCTTATGATGGCACACATTCTGAAAGGAGAGAAGGTGAGATGTCACATGCTTATTTTCCTTTCTTATTTAATTCTAATTTCAGCTCGTTCTAATCAATATATCTTTTCCATACGAACTCGGATCCACGCGCGGTTTATTCCATTGGGATCGTACCAAAATTTCGGACGTTGTGGAACTGGTTTGTGCGAATTCTGAGCCTGTCAAATTTTGGGCCTTTATTTGGATTTCAAATAAAAGGTGAATGTTTTAACCCACTCACAACTACTAAATTTTTCTTATGCCGGTTAAATTAAATTTTTGATGTGATTAGAAATTGACTGCTTGATGTTTGGTATATTTAAATTGTCATTCCAGTTAAATATGACTTTTATTGTATTTAATCGCCATTTAATTTAATATTTAATATTTGTCAATTTAATGCTAGTATATCAAAATCAGTTGATTGATGTTATTTATAGGCCTGTCAATGGATACTTTCGGATGCGGATAGTGCCATATCCGCATCCGCATCCGAAATGATTTTTGGATATTGGATATCCGCATCCAGGACACGGACAAATATCAGATAATTATCATATCCGCTAACAACTGATAAATCAAAAATATAAATATAAATTTTAAGTTTAACATATAATTTTTTCAATCCAATTGATTATAAAAGTGTTAAATATAAACAAATATGGCGATAATAAATAGTTTAGAGCAGTTAATAAACATTAAGTGCATATAATATAAACTACTAACTTAATAAAACAGTAAATAAATATCTTTCATTGTACTAAAATACACATAATTTATACTATAATATTGACAAAGACCGGAGGATAATTTTCGGATGCGGATGTCTTCGGATCCGCATCTACATCCATTTTTCCGAATATCAGATATTATCCCCCTTTTGGATACGGATACGATGTGGACGGATTTCGAATTTTTCGGATATCCATTGACAGCCCTAGTTATTTATTGATTGATGGTGATTGTGATGTATGTTTGATTGTGCATATTGGATGACTGGATGTTATATTTTATATTGTTATAACATTGCAAGTTCCCTATGAGTTGAAATGATATGTGCCCAAACGATCTAATAGATTAGGTAGAAATCGTTATGGTTGAAATGATAGACTCGAACGATTTCATGTATTTGAAATTAAATTTAGGGATTGCGGGTTAAAATGATATATACCCTGTGACGCCCCACCTCTATACCCACGCTAGCCAAGAACATTACAGTGAATGCTGTCAACTAGCACGGAGAATAAGGCTGTTGAGGAGCGACCATCCGTGTAATTGCTTTGTGCGAGCATTGATATGTCAGATAGTATAGCATGCAATTCTTTTCAAGTGGAAATCCGACATGCCGACACAAACTCAAAGCTACTACACAGTGGCTATAATATCTTCGGAAACAAATATAGAAGTAAACATAACATAAATCAGTCACAGACAATTCATATCACAAAGGCGGAAATAGATATGAATATAACACATGAAAGTGTTCATCAGAGTAGTGGTCTAAAAAGATCCACAATATCACAAAAGAATAGTTACATGAACTACACAAAAGAATAAGTATACATTATGGAGTCTGTATCTCAAATGTATACAACAAAAACTACTAATCTAAGTAGTAAGCAAAAGGTCAGAGAAATGGATCCCCGGAGAGAAGTCAAGTCGAAGCACCTGCAACATCTCGGTCTGACCCGAGTATTATTTATAAGAAAATAATAAACGGATCAGTCTAACTATAAATATCAGATAACATGATATAGAATAGGAGATATGACTAAACACATAATAATCACAATGCCAAGCTGTGATATATATAAGTAATTGATAATCAACAAGAGATTAATCAATATCACGATAATCTACTCAAGATAAAAAGGAATGTCATACTCCTAATTTCATTCACCAAGCCACAATAAATGACATATATGATATGGCATAGACGTATAATATCCATAATGGCATACTACTATAAGTATGTAAATGATAATCAACAAACGATTAATCAATATCAAAGAATCTTCTCAAAGATCCAAAAAGGGTATCATACCCAAAACTTGTATTCACAACAAGTTAATGACACACGAATTCACCTATGCACAAGAATTGATAAATCATATCAATAGAAATCACAAAGTTGGTGAAACATAAATTCCAGAAATCAACACAAGAAATCCAGTCAATGACACACGAATTCACCTATTCACAAGAATTGATAAATCATTATCAATAGAAATCACAAAAATAGGTGAAGTATAAATTCCAGAATTCAACACAAGAAATCCAGTCAATGACACACAAATTCCAGAAATTTCACAAAATAAGGGGGGGAGGCCTATCACATGAACGGGAGCATGAAAACTCACCAACAGCTGTAACACATGAACGAGAAGCTATCTCATGGTAGCTAGCCATTAATTTGACACACGAATGGTCCGAAGACCTGACACACGAATGGTCCGAAGACCGTGGGTTGCTACCCCACCAATTTGAGTCGAAACTCCACAAAACGGGGTTTAGTCTCCCTTACAGACAAAGAGACATCGCACATTGCTAGTCTAAATCACAAAAATGATCGTCATGATCATCGAGAAGTGTCGATTACAGTAAGCTAGTAAATATATGAGCTTAGCATCATGTCCCATAACCACTAGCTTAACTTAAATATTTACGAACAAATTGCAGATCTCCACTAGAAAATTGTCACAAGAGTTTTCTATCGAACAAGTCCAAGAATTAACCAACAAAGTGAACGCAAGCGTTTCATACCACTTGTTTTACTAAGTCGTTTAATTAGATTTCTCATACTAGTGAGGTAAAGGTTTGTATATACTAATAGATTGGAAAACGGTTTTATAAACAAATTTGGTATTAAAATTGTATTGAAATCGTTTGAGGAAAGAGTTTTGATATTTACTACTAGTATAGAAAACCTTTATATTTTTAAAGTGACAAAACACAAAGAAGATTGTAGAAACAATCAATCACTAAAATTCACATACGAAGATGTGAATAAAAATCCAACGAAACCGATAAAGAATCCATCAAAATGGATACTCAAGAAAATCCCTAAAAAGGAGTCATCAAAGCCATAATAATTGATAACAATAAATAGGAAACAACACGAATCGATTTAAGATGGAAATTTAAGCAACAAGGCAAAGCAGGCAAAAATCATCAGGTCGGTCGACCGGACTCCCTAAGTCGGTCGACCGAACCTAAAACAGAAAGTGCTTATGCACTTAGAAGCAGGTCGGTCGACCGGACCAAAGTGGTCGGTCGGCCAAACCAGAAACAAAAGTGCAACTGCACATTTGGAAGCAGGCCGGTCGACCGGACCAGAGGGGTCGGTCGGCCGGACCTGTTTCCAGCCTCTTCCCTGCCTATAACAAATGAGGTTCAATCTTGACCAAATTGCATTTTCTCGAGCAACGGTGCTAAGGGATTATGCCAATCGACTACCCGGCCCTATATGCTCCTCGATGCATCACCAAAAACATGTTCAAACATCAAAGTTAGGATTTTTAACGAATTGAACTCAAAACACTAAAAATTGGAATATACACCAATTCAATCCAATCCAAAAGCAAATGCACACGAATAAGTGTTAGGAATTCATACCTAACATTCGAAGATAATTCATAGACTTAGATGTGAGATTAAAAATCTCACCTTTTCACAAAATCGAACAAGAAGAAGCTTGAAAGCAAATGGAGAATCAACCTCTCTTCAACACAACCCAATTGAGCTTGAATCTAAGCTCAAAAACAAGAACATTCCCGAAATTAGGTTTAGGAATTTCTGAAATTGGTAAGAGAATAAGTTGGAGAAAAAGGAGAGAAGCTTACCAATGGGTTCTTCTTGAGTTTGGAGCTAGGAATTTGATTTGCAAGAGAAACTAGGGTTTTGGAGTTTTAATTTCCAATCTCTTCCACCATCAATGTTAAGAAAACTGAAAAGAGAAAGAAGTGAGGGAGAATGGGGAGAGTGGTTCGGTTTTGGAGTATAAGTTAAAACATGGGGCTGAGCCCAAAACCAAACCCAAAGTGAAAAGTAGCAAAAATCAACTTTCTCCAAACATATCGAAGCTTATACTCAAAAAGGTCGCAAACGGCATTTTAAACTCAATGGGAGTGGTCCCGAGTCCTAATTTGACCGTATGCAAAAAGTAGTTTTTCGGACTAGAATCCGACTAATGATGAAATATTTAAATAAAATATTTAAATTTAAAAATCGATAAATATGCGGGTTGTTACAGACTCCCCTCCTTAAAGAAATTGCGTCCTCGCAATATTACAAGAAGAAGATATATAGTAACAACCATAAAAGCATATTCAACACAAGAGAAGTTTGAAATAAGAAGTTCACCTCAAAGAGCACGAGAAAGTAAGTCCGGATGTGTTCGCTCGATGTACTCTCTAGATTCCAAAGAACAATCCTTAGGATTTGAAGACCATTGAACTTTAACAAGCGGAACATCTCTATTTCGAAGTCGTTTGACTTCCGAAGCAATGATACGAATAGGATGTTGCTCATAAGTTAAATTAGGCAAAACTTCAATCTCTTCCACAACACCGGGCTCAAGAATAGAATCGGAATCTCGAAGGCATTTCCGTAATTGAGAAACGTGAAACACGTCATGAATAGCAGAAAATTGAGCCGGCAATAAAAGGCGATAAGCCATGGAACTAATACGTTCAATGATAGGAAATGGCCCAATATATCGAGGCGCCAATTTTCCCGATTGACTGAAACGTACAACACCTTTCATAGGTGAAACACGAATGAACACAAGATCTCCCTCAGAAAATTCTAACTTCCTTCTCCGGTTATCGGCATAGGATTTTTGTCTACTCTGAGCTTCTTTCATTCTATGTCGAATAAGTTCAATTTTCTCTGTGGAATCACGAATAAAATCTGGACCTAAAACCAGCTTCTCACCGGTCTCAAGCCAACAAGAAGGAGATCGGCATGGCCTTCCGTAGAGTGCCTCAAAAGGTGCCATACCAATACTAGATTGGAAGCTATTATTGTAGGAAAATTCAACAAGTGAAATGTGATCTTCCCAACTTCCACCAAAATCAAGAACACAAGTACGAAGAAGATCTTCAAGAGTTTGATTCACACGCTCGGTTTGTCCGCCAGACTGGGGATGATAAGCGGTGCTAAAATTAAGCTTCGTTCCCAAAGCTTTTTGAAGACTCTTCCAAAATCCACTAGTAAACAATGGATCACGATCACTAACAATTGAAGTAGGAACCCCATGCAATTTAACAATCTATTTAATAAAGAGTTTGGCCAAAAGAGGAACGGTTCGGTTAGACCGAACGGGAATAAAATGGGCGGATTTAGTAAGTCTATCAACAATTACCCATAAGCTATCATAACCCGATCGAGAACGGGGAAGGCCATCTATAAAATCCATGGAAATTTGATCCCACTTCCAAACTGGAATTTCTAAAGGTTGCAATAACCCACCGGGCCTTTGATGTTCGGCCTTAACGAGTTGGCAAGTCATGCAACACTTAACGAAATTAGCGATGTCAAGTTTCATTCCCTCCCAATAATAAAGTCGCTTCATATCCGCGTACATTTTACTTCTACCGGGATGAATGGTAAATTTAGACTGATGAGAATCTTCTAAAATATCTTTACGAAGATCACTAATATTTGGTACGATAAGTCTACCAAATCTCTGAATGCCGCCACGAGAATCGATATCAAAGTCTTTCAAACCTTCAATATCAATTTTATCCTTAATATTTTGGCCAAGAAGAGCCAATTCAGGATCCACCCTTGAGCTTCAAGAATGCGGTCTAAAAGAGATGGATGAGCCTCAAGGCTACATAAAACAAATGATGAGCATAAATCGGAAACACGGTCTCGAATTTCGCAAGTGGATAAAATCTCGAGATCGTTCCATTCAGATATCATCATAGAAACAACAGCTTGTTGTTTACGGCTAAGAGCATCGGCGACACGATTACCCTTACCAGGCGTATAAAGAATATCAAGATCATAAGGAGCAAGGAACTCGAGCCAATGTTGTTGACGCAAATTAAGTTCCTTTTGAGAAAATAAATATTTCAAAGACTTATGATCTGTGTAAAGAACAAATTTCTCTCCTAAGAGATAATGACGCCAAATACGAAGGGAGAAAACAATAGCCGCGAGCTCTAAATCATGAGTGGCATATCTAGTCTCAGCTGGCTTCAATGGCCTAGAAGCATAAGCAATGACACGTTCTCTTTGCATAAGAACGGCACCCAAACCAACGCGACTAGCATCGGTATAAATAACGAAATCTTGATTCCCCTCGGGAATAACAAGAATAGGAGCATTAGATAGGAGTTCTTTTAATTTCTGAAAAGAAGCTTCACATTTGTCCGACCAAATGTATTTAACACCTTTCTTCGTCAAGCTAGTGAGAGGCACGACAATCTTAGAAAAGTCTTTGATAAAACGATGGTAATAGCCCGCCAATCCGAGAAAACTACGAATCTCTGTCACACTCTCCGGTCTCTTCCAATCTTGAATCGCTTCAGTCTTTGAAGGATCCACAGAAATTCCGGATTCGGAAATAATATGACCGAGAAACTTCACACGAGATTGCCAAAAGTGGCACTTAGAAAATTTTGCCTTTAATTGATTACTCCTAAGAGTTTCCAACACATTCCGAAGATGTTTTTCATGCTCCTCCTCGGTTTTAGAATACACAAGAATATCATCAATAAAGATGAGAACAAATCGATCGAGGAAGTCTTTAAAAACTTGATTCATTAAGTCAACGAAATAAGCCGGGGCATTCATTAACCCAAGTGACATCACAAGCCATTCATAAGATCCATAACGAGTACGGAACGACGTCAAAGGAATGCTATCCTCTGCAATACGAAGCTGATGAAAACCGGTAGCCAAGTCCAATTGTAAAAAGACTCTAGCACCACTAAGTTGGTCAAATAAATCATCAATCCGAGGTAAAGGATATTTATTTTTGATAGTAAGATCATTAAGCTTGCGGTAGTCAACGCAAAGCCTAAGTGTACCATCGGATTTCTTCACGAAAATAGCCGAAGCTCACCAAGGCGAGGAACTAGAGCGAATAAATTGCTTCGTCTCCAATTCGGATAATTGTTTACGCATCTCCTCGTTTTCTTTATTGGACATACGATAAGGAGGATGGGTAATAGGTTGAGCTCCGGGAATAAGATTGATTTTGAACTCAATTGCTCGCTTAGGTGGTAATCCTAAAACGGGCTCGAATATGTCGGAAAATTCACGAACGACGTGAATAAGAGAAATAATATCACCCTCATCATCATCATCGTCATCACGAGGATTTAAAGAATATAAAGATGCGACCAAGTTGGAAACTGAATCTTGAATATTAATAGAAATTTGCTTAACAGATTGAGGATGTCGAAGATGAATAGTCCGCTCAGGACATAGGATATGGGCTTCATAATGGTTAAGCCAATCCATTCCCAAAATCATTCCAAAGCCTAAATAACGCATGACATGCAAATCGGCTAGGAAAGGAAAACCACACAAAATAATCTCGACATCTTTACACAATAAACTGATTGTTGCGGATCCACCAACCGGATTCGCAATTCTCAAAGAAGTCATTAAGCACAAAAAATCCAAGGAGAAAGTATCAACAAGTTCTTTTGATATAAAAGAATGGGACGCACCCGTATCAAAAAGAACTCGAATAGGATGATCACGAAATAAAACAATTCCATCAAGGATAGAATGAGGCATACCTTGACCACGAGATGTGTTGCCAGGGGCTTGAGCAACATTAAGCTTTCCCTCCCTCCTATTTTGAAGTTTGGGACACACATGCATAAAATGGTCCGGGCTCTTGCAATAGCGACAAGTACGAGGCTTTGAACACTTGTTCGCAAAATGGTCTTTCGAACCACAATTATAGCATTTCCCTTGAGTAGAGGAAAAGGTCTTTTCAGCAGGAGTTGCTTGCCTCCCTTTCTTATTGGGATAAGGACCTTTGAATTTGCTTGGCCTCTTCTTGTTGTTGAAGTTTGGTTTGGAACCCACCACTTCAACATCATTCTCCCTATCCGCCTCTTCAAAACGAAGAGCGATATCAACGAGCTGGTCGAAAGAAACTTCTAATTTTAGAAGTAATGGCTTCTTGAGATTTTTGTTTAAGCCATAGACGAATCTCTGATTCTTCTTCAGAGGGGTGTTGATGTACTCAACCCCATATTTGGAAAGCGACTCGAAGGAGGCGACGTAATTAGTCACGGAGGACTCACCTTGAACAAGGTCTATAAATCGTCGAGCCAATGTCACTTTCTCAGCTTCTGGTACAAATTTCAACTCGAAGCGTTCTCGGAATTTCTCCCAGGTGAGATCCACTTCATTAATCTCAGAATAAGAAGCTCGTACCAGTCCAATGCTCTTTCTCGGAGCATACTATAGGCCACCTGAACTCGGTGAAGGTCAATAAGATTCATGCGAGAAAAGATTCGATCGCATGACCTTAGCCAGGCCTATACTTCAATAACAGTTTCGAAACCTCTGAATGGCTCCCCACCCAAATTAGTGTAATCGCTACACAAGCGTGCAAATCCCGACTTTGGGTGAGTAGGTTCCGGGTTAGCTCCAGCTGCTTGAGCATTCGTCACTAAATCAAGAAGCTGTTGAGCAGTCATAAAAACTCCATCCTGGGGCGGAGTGCTTGATCGCACGGCTCTAGGGCGGCCTGGTCTAGACATTTTTCTCCCTTTAGAAAAAGGGAAGAAGAAGAAAAATGTTATTCACCAAATTGAATATCAATCAATCTTGATAGATAAACAAGGAATCATAAGGAAAATAGGATGAATCGGTACGAAGACTCGAATTAAATCCTAAAGCACGGCTCCTAAGATGGACTTAGGACGATGATCCTTGTTATAATATTCCATATTGTTCCGAAGTTTGGCTCTGATACCAAGCTGTGACGCCCCACCTCTATACCCACGCTAGCCAAGAACATTACGGTGAATGCTGTCAACTAGCACGGAGAATAAGGCTGTTGAGGAGCGACCGTCCGTGTAATTGCTTTGTGCGAGCATCAATATGTCAGATAGCATAGCATGCAATTCTTTTCAAGTGGAAATCCGACATGCCGACACAAACTCAAAGCTACTACACAGTGGCTATAATATCTTCGGAAACAAATATAGAAGTAAACATAACATAAATCAGTCACAGACAATTCATATCACAAAGGCGGAAATAGATATGAATATAACACATGAAAGTGTTCATCAGAGTAGTGGTCTAAAAAGATCCACAATATCACAAAAGAATAGTTACATGAACTACACAAAAGAATAAGTATACATTATGGAGTCTGTATCTCAAATGTATACAACAAAAACTACTAATCTAAGTAGTAAGCAAAAGGTCATAGAAATGGATCCCCGGAGAGAAGTCAAGTCGAAGCACCTGCAACATCTCGGTCTGACCCGAGTATTATTTATAAGAAAATAATAAACGGATCAGTCTAACTATAAATATCAGATAACATGATATAGAATAGAAGATATGACTAAACACATAATAATCACAATGCCAAGCTGTGATATATATAAGTAATTGATAATCAACAAGAGATTAATCAATATCACGATAATCTACTCAAGATAAAAAGGAATGTCATACTCCTAATTTCATTCACCAAGCCACAATAAATGACATATAAGATATGGCATAGATGTATAATATCCATAATGGCATACTACTATAAGTATGTAAATGATAATCAACAAACGATTAATCAATATCAAAGAATCTTCTCAAAGATCCAAAAAGGGTATCATACCCAAAACTTGTATTCACAACAAGTTAATGACACACGAATTCACCTATGCACAAGAATTGATAAATCATATCAATAGAAATCACAAAGTTGGTGAAACATAAATTCCAGAAATCAACACAAGAAATCCAGTCAATGACACACGAATTCACCTATGCACAAGAATTGATAAATCATTATCAATAGAAATCACAAAAATAGGTGAAGTATAAATTCCAGAATTCAACACAAGAAATCCAGTCAATGACACACAAATTCCAGAAATTTCACAAAATAAGGGGGGAGGCCTATCACATGAACGGGAGCATGAAAACTCACCTACAGCTGTAACACATGAACGAGAAGCTATCTCATGGTAGCTAGCCATTAATTTGACACACGAATGGTCCGAAGACCTGACACACGAATGGTCCGAAGACCGTGGGTTGCTACCCCACCAATTTGAGTCGAAACTCCACAAAACGGGGTTTAGTCTCCCTTACAGACAAAGAGACATCGCACATTGCTAGTCTAAATCACAAAAATGATCGTCATGATCATCGAGAAGTGTCGATTACAGTAAGCTAGTAAATATATGAGCTTAGCATCATGTCCCATAACCACTAGCTTAACTTAAATATTTACGAACAAATTGTAGATCTCCACTAGAAAATTGTCACAAGAGTTTTCAATCGAACAAGTCCAAGAATTAACCAACAAAGTGAACGCAAGCGTTTCATACCACTTGTTTTACTAAGTCGTTTAATTAGATTTCTCATACGAGTGAGGTAAAGGTTTGTATATACTAATAGATTGGAAAACGGTTTTATAAACAAATTTGGTATTAAAATAGTATTGAAATCGTTTGAGGAAAGAGTTTTGATATTTACTACTAGTATAGAAAACCTTTATATTTTTAAAGTGACAAAACACAAAGAATATTGTAGAAATAATCAATCACTAAAATTCACATACGAAGATGTGAATAAAAATCCAACGAAACCGATAAAGAATCCATCAAAATGGATACTCAAGAAAATCCCTAAAAAGGAGTCATCAAAGTCTTAATAATTGATAACAATAAATAGGAAACAACACGAATCGATTTAAGTTGGAAATTTAAGCAACAAGGCAAAGCAGGCAAAAATCATCAGGTCGGTCGGCCGGACTCCCTGAGTCGGTCGACCGAACCTAAAACAGAAAGTGCTCATGCACTTAGAAGCAGGTCGGTCGACCGGACCAGAGGGGTCGGTCGGCCGAACCAGAAACAAAAGTGCAACTGCACATTTGGAAGCAGGTCGGTCGACCGGACCAGAGGGGTCGGTCGGCCGGACCTGTTTCCAGCCTCTTCCCTGCCTATAACAAATGAGGTTCAATCTTGACCAAATTGGATTTTCTCGAGCAACGGTGCTAAGGGATTATGCCAATCGACTACCCGACCCTATATGCTCCTCGATGCATCACCAAAAACATGTTCAAACATCAAAGTTAGGATTTTTAACGAATTGAACTCAAAACACTAAAAATTGGAATATACACCAATTCAATCCAATCCAAAAGCAAATGTACACGAATAAGTGTTAGGAATTTATACCTAACATTCGAAGATAATTCATAGACTTAGATGTGAGACTAAAAATCTCACCTTTTCACAAAATCGAACAAGAAGAAACTTGAAAGCAAATGGAGAATCAACCTCTCTTCAACACAACCCAATTGAGCTTGAATCTAAGCTCAAAAACAAGAACATTCCCGAAATTAGGTTTAGGAATTTCTGAAATTGGTAAGAGAATAAGTTGGAGAAGAAGGAGAGAAGCTTACCAATGGGTTCTTCTTGAGTTTGGAGCTAGGAATTTGATTTGCAAGAGAAACTAGGGTTTTAGAGTTTTAATTTCCAATCTCTCCCACCATTAATGCTAAGAAAACTGAAAAGAGAAAGAAGTGAGGGAGAATGGGGGAGTGGTTCAGTTTTGGAGTATAAGTTAAAACATAGGGCTGATCCCAAAACCAAACCCAAAGTGAAAAGTAGAAAAAATCAACTTTCTCCAAAGATATCGAAGCTTATACTCAAAAAGGTCGCAAACGGCATTTTAAACTCAATGGGAGTGGTCCCGAGTCCTAATTCGACCGTATGCAAAAAGTAGCTTTTCGGACTAGAATCCGACTAATGATGAAATATTTAAATAAAATATTTAAATATAAAAATCGATAAATATGCGGGTTGTTACATACCCGTAAAATTTTAAATTGTGGATTGAAATGATATATATCTGTATCACTTGACCATAGGGTAGAAAATTATATACGGACACAGGATTGGTTAAATTAAATGATTTTTAAATCTTTAAAATTTTGTATTCAGTTAACTGGTATTTTGAAATAGAAATTGATTTATATAAACTGAATTATTTTCGAAAATCTAAGCGTTAATGTTGAAATTGGAATTGATTTAATAAATTGTTCAAAGTATTTAAATTAGAATTTTAAAGTTGAATTTGAAGTACAACGACATTCATCGAAATTAAGTTATTGAGATGTTGGAAACTATAACTTTGAAAATTTATAAAAATTGGAATAGTTAAATTTGATATTTCGAGATTTGAAATTGGTTTTGATTTGAAATCTGGATATGGTCTAGATTTGTCGGGATGGATGAAATGGTTAAATATGATATAAACTTCAAAATTTACTATCTCATTATAAACTGTAAATGTTCCTTTAAACTCTAATTTTAAGATTTTCAACTACTAGAATAAGTTAATCTATTTTAAACCAACTTAATCAATTTAGAATATTTAATTTATTTTAATCTAATTTAACCTATTTTAAACTAATTAACATATTTAATCTACCTTAATTTATTTTAATTTATTTAATTTATTTTAATCTATTTTAATCTATTTTAAACCATTTAAACTATATTAAACTATTTTAATTTATTTTAAGCTATTTTAATTTAATTTATTTTAATTTTATTTCATCTATTTTAAACTTATTTAACCTAATTTATATCTATTTAAAACTATGTTAAACAAAGTAAACAGTTTATAACTATCTAAATTATTTTCTAAATTTCAGATGGTGTAAAGTGGAAATGTTTATAATTAAAGCCTTGATTTTAACGCGAATAAGGTTTAATGATGTTATAACATAAGTTGGGATTTAAATGAAATATTTGAGGCATATGGTGATTTTAAATGAGGATTTAATCTATTTTGGAAATATGAATTCGAAAGTGATATGATTTCGAAGGTGATATAATTTCGGAAGTAAATGTGATTTCGAAAATTATATGATTTAGAGAATATAATACTTTGATATCAATGATGAATTGACTTTTGAAATGTAAAAGAACCATCCGGTGTGAAATAAGCGTTTGGTAGTTAAAGAGACGAAGATCGAATATTGTCATACTCTCTGCCAATACCGATAACCACTTTAACAACTGTGTACTTGGTGGAGATTCCAGAAATGAAGTAGGATGGTTTGGCAAACGATTTTGTATGAGGTATTTACGTGACCCTGACTCCCATAAGTCGGCTTAGATGTGACAAAAACAGGAGGCATGCTGGGCCAAGTGACGTCATTCCTCCGATCAGACAAATTTCTTCGATGTCGTATTATGACTCTGTGATGATTTGGTGGCCACCCTTGATTTTGATTATGGGAGTATGCTCCGAGGTGGGAGGTAGTAGCTACTATGCGTTACCACCAGTCCGGATCCGCAATCGGTATATCTACTCTGGCATTTCCTCGAGTGCCTTGTTCACATTCCCTATCGCGCCTTTTATGATTTTGTTTTGTACCATACCTATGGAGGCCCTTTGGGTAAACCTCACGGAGGAGCGTACGATATTATATAGACTATGGGAATATATAAATGCATTAAGGGGGATATGGGTATTGCCTTAACGGTATTTTAATACTTTACTTTACTGTAGATATTATTATAATAGCGTATTGTACTACATAGTAGATAGTTTAATGGATCCTTAGGAGATGAAAATCCTGAACATCTATTAAATTATTGCACTCACGTTAGATACTGGATAGGAGATGTCAAACCCTGTAAACATCTTTGACGTTGTTACACTCATATTTATTTACTGTTGATTTAACTTACATAAGATCTTTTAGTTCTGACTCGAGTGTTTTGTCTTTTTAATTCGCTTGGGTCAATCTGAGCATTTCAGTTTATCGAAGACTGCTTACTGGAGGATGAAGATTTTGTACTATTATTATTTATTATATTTATTCCACTGCATTATGTTGTTCCGCTGCATTTATTTATTCTTTATTCTTGTTGTATGTAACTCTGATCTGTATTGTAAAAGTTTAATCAAAGTTATTTGTAAAAAGCTTCTTGAACTGTTTATTTGATTATTATATTTTGTCATATTACTGCTAGATTTTGTATTTGTTATCTTTCTTTCTCTGTTTCTTCTTATTTACCCTATAACAATTTGCTTGTAACGACCCGGAATTTTGATCGTTAGATTTTAAGCATTTAATTCATTTTAAATGTTGAATGTGGATTGTTAATTGATCTTGGATATAGAGATTTGGGATGAATTAATAAAATGAGTTATAATTTCAAATATAACGATTTAATTAGATTTGGATAAATAGTAGTTTAATATTTGAAATTCGAGATAATTTATAAATCTAGAAATAAAGGGATATGAAATGGTTTCTAAAATTTATGTAAAGTCTAGATGGATTTTAATTTTAAATATTGGACCTTTGGATTGAATCCAAAGTCGATAAGTTAAAATTGGAATATTTATATTAATTTAATACTGAAATTTATTATATAGTGATAATGTAAATAATCAGATTTTAATTTAGAATGAACCAGAATGATTTCTAATGTGAATATAAATCCTATATGATATACAATTAAGTTAGTAAAGCTTTAAAATCGAAATTTTAAATAATTTTGACGATTTTGGAAATCGCTCGATTTAATCAACGAGTTAAAATAGCCTTCCGGGACACAGTCTCGAAATTCGACGAAACTAATTTAATTGGATCCATAATAGTGTATTATTATTGGATTTCAATTTTCCTAGAGTTCGGAGTTGCCGTTTATTCGCACAGGTGAGGAATATGTTGAAATTTAAAATTTAAAATTGAATATTTAAAATCGATTCAAAGCTATCTTCTACACATGATTGAATGGGACTCCGAAACACGTTCCATTATGTTCGGAATAGGGTAAAACCTTATAAAAGCCAGGCAGCATGTGTTGTTTCGAGTTCGTTTGTAAAAAAACTCGTTAAAATTGAGAATAATATTAAAATAATATTTTATACGTATATAAATACGTTTACAAAATGGAAACCCTAGCTATCTTTGTCACGGCCGCCATATCTTCATTTCAATGGCTAAGAACTCATCTCCTTCTCCCTCGTTTTGCTCGTGATCCGCACTATATTATAGGAAAGTTTCAACTAGGAAGTTTTAAAGCACATCAAACTCTACACGATGAACGGTTGCGATCGTATATATCGTAGTTGATCGTCGTAATTTTAGCCACGTTTATCGCGAGTTCGTGCACGAATTGCAAGGCGATGGTGGCGTTTGGAGGCATCGGTCTTGGCATGGGGGTCGAGGGGAAGTGGGCGCACACTTTGGTGGTCCCTGATAGATCTCACGATGATCGAGGCAGTGCGGCACGATGGGGAAGCAACGGAGGGGTGGGTTCTTCGGTCTGGATGCGTACGTGAAGAAGGAGTAGCCAGTGGCCTTGATTTCAAGTTCAGGATCTAACGGCCTGATGATGATCTGGCTTTGTGATTTTAAAAGAAAAGGAGAAATTTTATTTCAATTTATACATACAAACTTTAAAATTAAATATCTCACCCATACTTTGTCAGAATCGGGCGAAACTGGAGGCGCTGGAATCACAGCGATGAGATCTACACTGCAGTGTAGGCCTGAGGACATTTGGAGCAAGCAAGAATTTTAGATTAAACGGAACGGGATTGATTTGATTTGAAATTGGAACGCTCGGCATTTTAAACTCAAGGTGAGTTAATCTCACTCATATCTGGATGACTATTTAATTTAAATTAGTTTAAATTTAGATTATCGATTGATCAATTGAATGTGAGATTATATATAGTGGTATATACAAACACATATTGAAGTGATTGATTTCCCGCATTATATAGCGGATGAGACCCTATGCGCCCCGTATAATAGCGGACGACCCTTTATACCGCGATATTCCACCTCGAAGTGGAATTGGTATTTTTATATTGTGCTAACATCTATGGATGTAGGGAAACAGGCTGGAGGGATCCAACTGGATTCCTAAAAATTATTTAGATTGTTTTAATATTCTGTGATATGGTTTATTTAATAATCCGAGATAGATTATACTGGTAATTGAAAATATTTGATGCTATGGTTTGATTGAATATATTTGGGTATCCTAAGTTATCAAAAATTTATAGATTGGATTTTTGAAAGGAAAATAAAAGAGAGAATCTTTAAGTAAAATAATTATAGAGAATTTGGATAAATTAAAGAATGAATTGGGAAAAAGATAAAAGTTGATTTTTAATTTCTAATGAATAAATTCCGAAATATGGGAAATGAGATTTTTGAATAAATAGGAATAAATGAATTTCTAAACTTAAGTGATATTATTTAAAGGGATAAAAGATTTATTTTTCAATTCAGGATTTAAATTGTTTAGGAAAAATAAAAGAAGAATTTTGAAATGAATATGAAATTGGTAGTTTCAATTTAAACAAGATTGAAATAAAATTGAGTTAGTAAAGGAATTTATTTTTAAATGGACTAAATTTTGGAAATCGATTTGAAAACTGATTAAGTGTTTGAAACTGTGATTTAAATGGAATACGAGACCATGGAATGTATGAACTGGGTTTATAAAATGATATAAGATATCAGTGGATATTTGGAAGTATAAATTCACGATAGAAATTTATAAAGAAATGGGTAATTGTTTGAAAAAAATAAATAGTGGTTTATTTTTTTAAAGGTGTGAGAGGATAGTGTATTTCCCTGAGAAGTGTTTTCGAAGTAGATTTCTAAGTTAAAAGTTTTAAAGTTGTTTTAAAAGAATGTTTTCGAGAAATTATTATTTACGTTGTTCAAAATTTTAAAGGTAAATATTTATTAAATTAGTTATAGTAGTAATGATTTTAAAATGGTTAATTGGTATTATGATTTAAAAAGATAATTATTAGTATTTATATTTTATAAAGTAGTTTTATTTTAAAGATAGTTTGGCTAAAGTTTTTATTTGAAAACTCGTATAGAATTTCGTAACTTTATTTTAAGATTTGTTTGGCGTAAGTTTACATGAGAAATAAGTGTTATTAATAAAGTGTTTTAAATAGTTTTATTTTAAGTGTTTTAAAGTATATATTTTTAAAATAAGCGTTTAAATAGTTTTCTTTGCGTGTTTTAAATAGTTTTTATTTTAAAATGTTTTAAAGTATATACATATTTGTGGATAAAGTGATTTTAATTATTTTTAAAAATCTATAATATTTAGGCTTGGCGATTTTCAGTGGAAATAAAACAATTGGGTGGAAATTTTCTTCCGAGGGAGAGAAGTGATTTGAAAACTATTTTTCAAAAGGTTGAAGAGAAGAAATATATCTTGCGAAGATATTTTAAGATTAGTAAATAATTTGAAAAATTATCAATGCCTGATGGTTGTTTGTGAATGTTATTTGATAGTTAAATAACCGACTATCCATATTGGCCAATGCGCTGATCGTTTCGAAGAGACCGGAATCGAGATTAATTTCCCGAAATCCACTTCGATCTGGTTTGAATGTTTTCGTGAGGAAGATAAGAGCTTTCAGTCGAAGATAGAGCAGTGAAGTGCAAGGGCTAATCGCTACTAATCCCGAGGGTGATTCCAAAATGAATGTAGTAGGAGTAGTGTCTTCGGTTCCGTTCGGACCCGGAACGGACTTGTATGGATGATTGCTATTAGAACATCGTCAGGAGGACGATGAGCATTCTAAGAAAATGTGTGCTAAAAAGATAACGCATACCCTCGAGCCTCATTAATCGGTAATGGATTAAACAGGGAAGGTGCACACAAGGCTAAGTGGCTAGCAACAAATTAGGGTAAGGTCATCTGTGTCTAGAGGTCCCTTTATTTTGGTTGTGTGGGCGGTTGCTAATCCCTACCGCGGGGTGATCTTATTCGGACTATCCACTAAGGGGTAGCTCCGGTCTTGTGATGCAGGGGATTAGGGTGGATCCTAGGTATGATGATCTAGACCACGTACTGTGATGGATGTACCTCAGTTGCCCTGCCATTGATGGAAATCCATTCTCCCTACGTGCATTTACAGTTTTGTTTGTAGAACCTGTTATGCTGGAATTTAGTGAATGTAACAATTTCGGCAATTTGAATAAGTATTTGTATATAGACAATTACTATAATATCAGAGGATTTGATAAGAAAATATTTTGGTTATCGTAAGGTAAAAACCCGACATGTTTATTTATGGCGTGGTCTTACGAGATACCTTTGATTTTCAAAAGTATTTTTTAAACTTTAATAATACAAATTGAGTGTATTTTCGCACGATGGTTTTCCAAAATGATTCGGGTGTTATTTTATTACAATGCTCGGGTTAGACCGAGTATTATAAATCAAGTTTAGGATACTGTGGAGATCAGGAGACAAGCTGGATGGCGAGATGTATCATACGTACTTGAAATGTATTCCGCTGTGTAGTATTAGCTATATAGTCTGCTTTTGTGAAGACAAGTTAATAGAACTGTCCAGTACTTGATATTGATGTGTTGTATTCTGATGATGTAATGCATACACGGATATAGTTCTCACTGTATAAAGATCTGCAATTTCTATTATATATTGTTCCGCTGCGATTGTGAGATTATGATGATTTGTTTTCACTTCTTCTATCTCCTTCTTTCTTTTCCTCAGCAATTTGTCTTTTCTGGCACTCGATCGTCGGCATGTTATACAGTGGCGCATTTGCATCGATTTTCGAGGGTCCAGAAGGGCGGGTTGTTACATTGCCCTTTTTAATGGTTTGAGTCTGACATGTGTGGTTTATCTTCGATTTAAACCGTCCAAAAAGGATGGTCATTACAGTTGGTATCAGAGCTTTGGTTTAGCGATGTTGTTAGCTTTGTAGGGTCCGACTCATACAAAATAGGTTGTAATACCCCATAATGAGTCGCTGAGTGCATATATATGAGAGAGCATATTTGTTAGTGTTATAAAATGTTTTATATTGTGTTAATATGTTCTGTTTTGTATTTATAAATCCCGATCGGTACATAGGACGCTATGGCATCGACGGAGAATTCTAAACACTTAATAGGGCAGACCGACACAATACTATTTTGAAATATAGGTAAATGAAATAATTTTACCTTAGTATTATATTTTGTATATAAAAGAATAATCTTTTAAAATTTATATAATTGAATGTGATATGATTATTTGTTTGTTAGGAATTGAAATTTTATAATTATTGGTTACAAAATAAATGAATATAAATTGAAATTTTAGAACATAAGTTCTAGGGTTTTGAATTTGTTTTCAAAGGATTTTGGAATATAATATTAGTATTATTTGGAAGTAGTTTCTGATATAAATATTTCAATATGATTTGAAAGAAATCTTTCAAAAGAAGTTTCGAAAGGAAACAAGTTCAGTACTACCCTCTCTATCCCTGAAAAATAATTCCGGTGATGGGTGCACGCATCATCGACGTTCATTTTAGAGTTTCAAAATGGGAAGACCGCTGTAGTAATTTTACTGCACATTTGCTTTGATTACAAATCTTAAAATTTTCTAAATATGATTTGGATATATAAAAGATATCATCATAGATATTATTTTAAATGGATTGAAAAGGGAACCCGGTACTTAGTTTAAAGTTTTCTGCAAATTAGAAATTTCAATTATTGTAATGAAATGAAATCTTGACTATCTTAATAATTGGAAACTTTTAATATATGTAATCAGAAACTAGATGCTAAACAATAAATGAAAATATAAGAAAATTGGAAATTACTAAACTGTAAATTAAAAGAAAATGAAAAATAAGAAATTGTAGTTATTGGACATTTTATTAGCTAAATAAATAAGACAAAGTTGTATAATATTCAATTTCATTTTAAAAGACATATATATATATATATATATATATGACTTACCAAAATATTAAAAGTTGAAATGTTAAATAGGATATGTAACAGAATATTTTACAAGCAAGCTTTAGCAAATGAAAGTGTTCGATGGAATTATTTTTATAAATAAGAATTCTGATATTATAAATCAAAGTGTTCAATGGAATTATATATGACCAAACTTACTTCTGGTGATTTAGAAGAGCTTTTGCAAAGGAAAGCTGCTGATCACTTTCACAATTCTCCAACTGATCCTAATAAAGAGAATTTGGCTACGTCCATTGCTAAATTCAATAATATGTCAGAAGATACCAGTGTGCACGTTGATATAGGTTTAAACAGTAAAGCTGATTTGCATGCTTCAAGTTTAATTTCAATGGATGTTAATCATCCAGGTGAATGCATTGCTAAGTCAGGCGAAAATGTCAATTATTTTAGAGTTAAATCTAGTGATAGTCTAGTTGAGTTAGGCCTTTTATTGTTGATGAAGTTTGCACTATTGAGTCAGAATTGAAAAGTGACACTATGTTGCATAATAGAGAGTCTTTAAGCTTGGAAACTAATAAATTGGCGGGGTAGACTGAAAATAATGCTATCTTAAAAAAGCATACAAATGATGACTTGGCTTCTGGAGATATAATCTTTTCATAGTACAATTTCAGCGTGTCAAAAGGTGGGTGCGGTAACTAGTCTATTTCTTGTTAATTTTTGACTAAGAAAGGCAAGAGAAAGAAGATGGTTGCTAGTGGATCTGTTAAACGTAGTGCCAGGATCCGAAGTAGCTAGTCTCAGTCTACGGGTGAGTTACCTGGTTCGAGTGCCAAGTGTGGCACTACGAATTCAGGCTTAGGTATGAGTTTTGATTTGAGTAGTACGTATTCTTCGTATGCTTTAGGTAATTTGACTTCTTTTGAGTTTAGTAAGTTAGCTTTTGATACTTGCTTCATTTTTTCTTACGCTGAGACTGATCGAGAGTATATTAGATATAGGGAATTGGATAGGGCTAGATCTGTTGGTTTATGAGGATTATTAGCTGGAACATCAGAGGCTTACGTGATTTAAATAAGTGTGACAAAGTTAGAACTTATTTTAAAGACTATTCTATTGACATTACTCTCCTTCAGGAAACTAAAATCGATTGTTCGGATATTAGATTCTTTAGAAGATTAGGTGATTATCATTTTGGAAAATGAGTTTTTTTACCCTCTGTAAGCGCTTCTGGGGTTTAATGATTGGATGGCGAGATAGTTATTTTAAACTACTTCAATGTATTTTAAAACAACACTCTTTGCACATTATTTTTATTAATCTTGTTGATAATTCCTTTTTAAACATTTATAATGTTTATGGGCCTAATTCAAAAATTAATTGTCGGATTTTATGGAGTGAATGTTTAGAGTTCAGATCTTTAGCTCCGAGCTCTTGGATTTTGGGTGGGATTTTAATGTTACGCGTTTTTTGGATAAGCGTTCTCCTCGGGAAGGAGATTTCTCTCCTATGGAGGAATTTGATCAATTTATTATTAATTCTAATTTGATTGAAATCCCTCTTTCTAATCGAGAATTTACATGGAGTAATACTAGGGAATCCCCTTACATGGCTCTTATTGATAGGTTTTTCATTAGTGATGAGATAGAGGATAAATTTCTCATTTGCAGAGTTTCTGGTTTGCCTTACACTTATTCCGACCATTGTTCAATTATTCTCACTTGTGAAATGCATAAGGTAGTTAATAGATCATTTAAATTTGAAAAAATATGGCTTTTAGAATCTAGTTTTTTGAACTTAATTAAAAATAAGTGGATCGCTTTGAGTTTTTATAATATTAGAAATAAGGATAATTCTGCAAACAAATTTGTTTTAAAACTTAGGAATCTTAGGACTTTTCTTAAAAATTGGAACAAAAATGTTTTTGGCAATATAAAAAATTAAAAAAGATAATATTCTTAGTGAGATGATTAAAATAAATAAGATTGAAAAAACTAGACAACTAAATATAGGAGAGCGTAACGTTCTTGCTAATCTAAAAGAGGATCTTAATTCTATTTTAGAAAAGGAGGAGGTTATGTGGAAACAGAGATCCAGAATCCAGTGGATTAGTGAAGGTGATAATAATACCAAATTTTTTCATAACATGGCTAATGGTAGAAAGCGTATAAATACAATTATTCCATTATTGTAAATAATGAAGAATTAGTTGATCCGAGAGATCTTAATAAGGCTTTTACTGATTATTATAGATATATTTTTGGTAATAAAAATAAATTTAGAATAAAATGTTAGATGGAATGATATTTATTTGTCTGGTTCTAATGTTGATCTTTCTGAGTTAGAAAATCCTTTTACTGAAGAGGCAATTTGGAAAGCTATTAATGACATGCCTAGTGATAAATCTTCGAGTCCGGATGGGTTCCCTATTTTATTCTATAAAACTTTTTGGGATGTTTAAAATTGGATCTAATTAATATGTCTAATGATTTCTATAATGGAAATTTGCGATTTGGAAGATTCAATTTTGCAAATGTTATTTTATTACATAAAAAGTAGGTGCTAATAATTTAAAAGATTTTAGACATATTTCATTGATTAATTATTCCGTTAAAATTATTTCAAATTTTTTAGCTAATAGACTGAGTATAAGAATGAATGATCCAATTGACTGTTCACAATCTGCCTTCATTAAAGGGAGAAATATCACCAATGGGGTGGCTGTTGTTCAAGATATATTAATCACTGTTGTAAGAATAATATTACATGTGCTACTTAAAACTAGACTTCGCTAAAGCTTTTGATTCGGTAAATTGGGATTTTCTATTAGATATTTTTCATGCTAGAGGTTTTAGTCGCAGGTGATTAGCTGGATAATGAATTTGCTTAAAACTGGTAACCCTAGTATTATGCTTAATGGTATTTTAGGTAATAAAATTTAATCTAAGAGAGGTTTCAAGCAAGGGGATCATTTATCGCCTCTTCTATTTAACTTAGCAGCAGACGTTTTTGCTAAGATAATTAAAAAAGTAGTTGATAATGGATCTTTGGGAAATATAGGTAATGATATATCGAGTAACACTATATCAGTCCTTCAATTTGCAGATGATACCTTGCTTTTTTCTTTTCATTTACCTAGACACAATATTTCTCTTAGTTTATTCTATATAGTTTTGAAATTTTATCAGGTTCAAAAATAAACTTTGATAAAAGTTCTACTTTAGTTTTAAATGACTTTGAGAATGTTGAAATTTTAGCTGCTAATACGCTAAATTGTAAAACTATGATTTTTCCATTTGACTCTCTTGGTTTCGTAATTAGATCTACTAAAATAAAACATGAAGATTTGTTTATAATCATTGATAAAATCAAAAATAGGATTTCTAATTGGAATGGGATATTTTTATCTAGAGCATGTAGACTTGAACTAATAAACTCTGTTTTATCATCTCTCCCGATTTATTGGATGTCTATGCATCTTTTCCTGACTGAGTGATTGATAAAATAGGTAAAATTAGAAGAGATTTCTTATGGAGTGGTGATAATTCTAACAGCTGCATAAAATGTTCGGTAAATTGGGATGTAAATCCAAAAGGGATGGTGGTTTAGGAATTATCAATTTGCGTAATATGGATTTATCTCTTCTAGTTAATGGTTATGGAAGTTCAAAGATATAAATGATAATGCCACTTGGAAAGAAATTATCTCTAAATATTACTACAATGGTAGTAATAATTTATATCAAATTACTCCTTCGGACATCCGTAAACAACCTTATTTTTGGAAATCCATTTTAAAAAATCTTAAGGTTTTAAATTAGGCACTAAAATTATAGTTCATTCAGGTAAAAATACTTCCTTTTGGCATGACAGTTGGATTTCCGTTATTCCTCTTAGGATCGAGTTTAGAGAGTTGTATGATATTTGTAATTTTAAATATGCATTAATTTCAGAAGTTTTTTCTCCCAATAATGCCCCTTCTTGGAATTTTAGTTTTAATAGAATTCTTGTAGGTTCAACCCTTAAGATGCTTTCTTTGCTTTACGCTAGATTAAATCTTTATAATATTGATAATGATAATGATAATGATTTTATTAGTTGGAAATGAGATAAGAGTAAGAAATATTCCTCTAAATATTTTTGTAGATTTATTAACTTTGTGGGTGTAACTAATAACTTTTTTTAATTTATTTGGAAATCAAATGCTCCTCCTAAGGCTAAAATCACATGTGGTTAATTATGCATAGAAAATTAAATTCTATAGTATTTTTAAAAAGGAAAAATATACAAATTGATAATAAATGTTATTTTTGTAATTTACATCTTGAAGATATTAAACATATTTATTTTGACTGTGTGGATACTTACTTCATTCTAAATAATAACTTTAAATTTTTTGATTTTAATACTATTAATAGAATTACCAATTGTGAATTCTATTGGAACACTTTTAGATTTAAGTTCAATATAGACGACAGATACTTACTTGATACTTTATTCATTATATCTTGTTGGTATATCTGGTTCGAAAGAAATCAGAGTATATTTAATAATAGTAATTACATTAATAAAGTGATTTTTTTTAATTTCATCTTTCTGCTTTAATTGGATATCTAATCCTGAATACAAACTAGCTAAAAATAACCTTCTTAAGGTATATCTTAATAAGGTTAGTAATAATATTAATGTATTCAAACATAACAATAATATTTTTGACATTTATAATAATAGTATTAATATTTTTCTAATTTAAATGAAGATCCCACTGTGTATCATAATTTGCTTTTGACTATAGGTCCAAAAAGTTAATTTTAGAATTGTCTTTGATTTTATTTTAGTTATTATTGTATTTTTTATAATTCTTTAATTTTCTTCAGTATGGATCACATTACCTTTTCCTTTTAGAACTTTTAATTCTTGTACATGGTTATCTTTGCTTTATTATGTTCTATTAGATTTTTTTGTACACATACAAGTATATAAATTTCATTTATATACATATATGTGCACCATTTTAACTATTTTCTTAATGATTTTTCAATTACAGGTTTGGGATGGATTGGATATTAGTCTCCTTACAGGTGCACAGGATTACTATTTACAGGATTGCCGATAGCAATGAGGGATTCTTATCAGTACATCTTCAGCTTCACTTAGGCGTTTTATCTTCAGGAGGTTTCATTTCTCAACCAAGTGCTACTTCAGCTTTTATGAGTCTTGAGAGTGGTGTTTTGCGTTCTGGACTAGTAGTAATTATTCCTTAGATTAGCCACAGCCCTATTTCTTCAAAGGCAGCAGCTTTGAGTCTTCTTACAAGATGGTGTTGGTTTTCAGTATCTTTCGTTATTAGGTTTTCTTCAGTTTTTCAGGTACTTCTCACACCTTAATAGGGGCGGTGGCCATGCCGGAGCTCGATATTGGGGTGTAATGAACGCTGGCTTTGCCGGAGCTCATTATAGGGGTACCTGGGTTTTTTTCCTTAGATACTTGTACTTAGATTTGTTACCTGCCAGGCATATTGGCAACACTTTGTTATGTGTTATATATATGGCTTCATGTGTGCTCTTCTCTATTGCTAGAGGATCGCACATTTTTCTCAAAAAAAATAAATTGATATAAACTTAGTTGATAGATTGAAATGTTACTAATCAAATGTAATAGAAAAGTGAATAATGTAAGAAAAACGATTATAGACTTAAGTTAACATTTTAAGCTATTCATGATCAGATTTAATAGTAAAAGGTGAATATTGTAAGTAAATAATTATAAACTTAAATTAATGTTGAAGCCATTTATAATTAAAATGAATACTATATTAATTAAATGGTTACAACTTTAGAAAACATTGAGATGATTTAGAGATGGATTTATTATTCAATAATACTATATATGGAAAAATGAGTGTGAAAAAGAAATAATCTATTAATGGTGAAATAAATTATAAAGAGACTTACATAATAATGGATAATCTAATAATTGAAATGGGAATAACTTACATAAGCAATGAATGCAAAGCAATGCAAAGAGAAAATGACATTGTATGAATGGATGAGAAATGAATTTTGTGAGAAATGAATTTTGTAGTAATGAATGTAAATTAAAGAGAATAATCATTGTATAAGAAAAAAATGAACTGTTGTATATAAGAATGAATGTAAATTAATGAAAATAAGCATTATATGAATGAGAAAAGAACAGTAAATGATGTGAAACAAACTTAAATGACATTGAAATTATTGTTTGTTTGGCTTATGGATTGGTTGGAAAATGATACTTCTATTTTGTATAGAGTTGTATAAATAATCTACAAAGTTTTAGCTACGACTGTTGAGTGTATGGTTTACTTCATAGTTTATTTATCATGTTATACGATTAGAAGTTCTAAACCCAAACAACCCATTTGTTTTGGTTGTTACAGATGGATAATTGTTTTTCTTTATTAAAAATGATGTTTGTACTATTTGTTTGCAAAATGATTGTTGTTATGTTGTGATTGTTTTGTTGTTATTAGTTGAAACAACGTAATATTTCTCTTTTACATAATTATTAACTTTTTTGGATTATATAAGTGAAATACAGGTTATGGAAGCAATTGCTACTGCTTTTGGTTTCATAAATAAGCGTTTGTTTGCTCGACAAATAGGTACATTTTCAAATTACGTTTTTATAACGAAATTATATTTTTTTTCCCATGCTTTGTGCTAGATTTTTTGATATATGTGATATCTATTATTATTATTGATATTATTAAATCTCTCCTGGACCTCTCCGTACGAAAGAGACTCTGTCGAAATTTTCTATGAATTTTCGACTTAGAAAATTTTTGGAAAATGTTTTTCAAACTTTTATTAACTTGGATATAAAAAGGTTTAATTGTTTATAAATTGATATTTTATTTAAATTTTTTAAGTATGTAAATTAATTGTTATAAATTTAATATGTTGAATAAGATATATTAATTCCTTAAACCTCTCTTTTCCCTTTTGTAGGACGAAAAGTTTTGAGTGGGGAAAGCGTAACGACCCGTAATTTTCAATAATTAAAAATAGTTAGTTTAATAAGACTTTGTGAATTAATGTTGGAAGAAATGAAAATTTGTGATTTACTAATAAGGATATAATTGGAATGAAATGTAATATTATTAATTTAAGGTAATTGATGACTACTTAAATTTAATTCCAATTAATTAAAATGACTAGAAAGTTATAATTTGTAATAGATTGTAAATTAATGGTAATAATGTGTGTATTAATTGATAATTGGATTAAAAGAACAATGAATAATTTAAATGCTGTATTAATGAAATAAAGTGGAATAAATTGTAACTGGACAGAATTAGTAGTGCGTAAGTTGTTATTACATTTGTTTGCGAATAATAAACTTACAAATGTGATTAAAAGTTAATGTGAAATTACCTATTTATTTAGTTCGTTTAATTTAAATTGAAAATCAATTGAATTAATTGTAATTAATTATTATGTTAATGGAAATTAAGATGAAATTGGAGAATGTTAATGTAATCTGATATAAACCAATGGTAACTATACCCATAGGGTGGTGATTGATTGAATAAAAGGTTTGAAATCAAATTTAATTAATTTATTGGAAATTAAATTATAATTAATGGGTTTATTGCAATTAAAATTAAACGTTGTAATTAGTGTAATATTTAACATTGAATTTGACTTGGAAATTGGTTTTGAAAAGTATAAATTACCAGGAAATCTAAAATGATGAAAAATGTTAGTTATTAAATTTGAATTTAAAAAGTAATTTAATTAGTATGATAATAATTTATTTAATTAATATGAAAATAGCCATTTTGGACAATGCCTCGGATTTTGACGAAACTAGTTTCATCAGATCCGTAATGGTGAATCATTATAGGATTTCAAGTTTCGTAGCGATCGGACTTGTCGTTTGATCGTACGAACTCTAAACGCATAGAAATAAATTTGAAATAAGCTGATTTTAAAACTAACTTCTTCATACGATGGAGTTGGGACTTGAAACATATTCCATTGAGTTTAAAAATATAAAAAATATCTATTTTGGTACATGGGATGACCCATTTTGGGTCGGTCTGAGCTTTTCAGTTTGTCGAAGACTGCTTTCTAGGGGATGAAGACGAAGATTTTGAACTATTATTATTTAATATATTTATTCAACTACATCATGATGTTCCGCTGCATTTATTTATTATTTATTCTTATTATATGTAACTCTGATCTGTATTGTAAAATTTTAATCAATGTTATTTGTAAATAGCTTCTTGAACTGTTTATTTGGTTGTTATATTTTGTCAATCCGCTGCAAGCTTCTGTATTTGTTTTCTTTCTTTCTCTGCTTTTTCTTATTTACCGCATAACAAGTTGCCTTTTTGAATGGTTTGAGTCTGACTTGTGTGGTTTATCATCGATTTAAACCGTCCAAAAAGGTCAGTCGTTACAAAAAACTTAAGTTAATGATTTTATTGCTACTAATTAAATTCATAGAAAGAGTGAATACTATAAGTAAATGATTATAAACTTAAGTGATGTCTGAAACGAATTTTAATTGGAATAAATAGTAAAAAGTGATTACTATATATGAAAGGAATAAATGTGAATGGAAAGGAATTAAAATTTAAGTATGAATTAATTCATAAATAAAGATTTATATTTAAAGGGAAATCAAGTATACAACTTAATAATGAATGTGAAGTAAATTGAAATAAAATGTATGTAATACTTCAATAATAAATTCATTGGTCTTTTTATATAATTGAAATAAAAATAAGTTATGTAACCAGTGAATGCAAAGTAATGAAAAGAAAAAAAACATTGTATGAATAAATTAGGAATGAAATTTTGTAGCAATGAATGAAAATTAAGAGAAAAATCAGTGTATGAAAAAAAACAATGCGAAAAAAAAAAGATTAATAAAATAAACTTAAAATACGTGTTGAATTTATTGTTTGTATTGGCTTATGGGATGCTTGGGAAATAATACTTTAAATTGTTTAGGATGTATAAATAATCTGTTAAGTTTTATCTAAGGCTGTTGAGTGTATGGTATACTTAGTAGTTTATTTATCATTTTATACGATTAAAAAATTTCTCAAACCGAACAAACCATTTGCTTTGGCTACTATGGATGGATGGTTAATTTCTTTAATTGCATATGATGATTGTATTTTTGTCGGCAGAGTGACCATTATTATGTTGTGATTATTTGTGATTATTAGTTGAAACAATGTAAGTATCTCTCTTTTGTATAATTTTAACTCTTTTGGATTGTATAAGTGAAATACAAGTTTATGGAAACAATTGTTACTGCTTTTGGTTTCATCAATAAAGAGTTGTTTGCCTGACAAATAGGTAGTTTTCTGATAACGGTTTTCTAGCGACATTATATTGTTTTTCCATGGTTTGGGATATATTATTTCTAAATATGTGATCTATATTGTAATTATTTTTATTAATATTTCTCCCGGACCTCTCCGTACAAAGGAGACTACCGAAATTTTCTATGAATTTTGGACTTAGAAAAATTTTATGAGATGTTTTTCAAACATTTATTAACTTAATGTAAAGGGGTTTAATTGTTCATAATTTGATATATTTTATTTAAATTATTTAATTATGTAATTAATTGTTTATAAATTTAATATTTTGAATAAGATATATTAATTTCTTAATTGCTTCTTTCCCTTTTCGAGAACGCAAAGTTTTGAGTAGGGGAGAGTGTAACGACCCATAATTTTCGATAATTAAAAATAGTCAATTTAATATGGTTTTGTGATTTAATGTTGGAAGAAATGAAATTTGTGATTAAATAATAAGAATATAAGTAGAATGAAATGTAATAGTATTAATTTAAAGTAATTGATAACGGCTTTGTAATATAAATTCTAGTTAATTTAAAATGAATAAAAAAGTTATAATTGGTGATAGCTTGTAAATTTATTGTAATAATGTATGTATTAATTGATAATTCGATTAAAAAAGTAATTGATAATTTAAATGTTATATTAATTAATGAAATAATGTGTGATAATTGTAATTGGATAGAATTAGTATTGTGTAAGTGGTTATAACATTTGTTTGTAAATAATAAACTTGTAAATGTGACTAAAAGTTAATCGTGATAATTATTATATGTTACCTATTTATTTAGTCTATTAAATTAAATTGAAAATCAATTGCAATTAAATGTAATTTAATATTACATTAATGGAAATTAAGATGAAATTGGAGAATATTAATGTAATAAGATATAAAACAATGTTAATTATGCCCATGGAGTAATGATTGATTGAAAAAAAAAGTTTGAAGTCAAATTAAATCAATTTATTGGAATTAAATTTTAATTAATTGGATTTAATGATAGTTGAAGTTGATCACTGTAATTAGTGTAATTTTTAATAATGAATTGATATGGAAATTTGTTTTAAATTATCGTACATGACTAAGTAATCAAAAACGATAAAATTTGTTAGTTATTAAATTTGAAATTAAAAGGTGATTTAATCAATTTAATATTAATTTATTTAATTAACGTAAAAATAGCTATTTTGGCCAATGTCTCGAATTTCGATGAAACTAGTTTCATTGAATCCATAATGGTAAATTATTGTAAGGTTTTAAGTTTCGTAGCGATCGGACTTGTCGTTTGATCGTACGGGCTCGAAACTGATAGAAATCGATTTAATTAAATTCCATTGAAATCAATTTGAAATAAGCTGATTTTAAGCTAACTTCTTCATACGAAAGAATTAGAACTTGAAACCTATTTCATTGAGTTTAAAACTATCGAAAACACCTATTTTGTTATATGGGATGACCCATTTTCGTTTCGGATTCAGAATGGGCTTTTTGGGTCACAATTGTCATTCATACCAATTTGATTGTGTTTATTTTCTTATGGGCTTTGTTCATATAAATAGTCTTGCTTTCCCAAAACCATAGCAGTCATTTCTCTTATTCTATACATACATCAGCTTCTGTCTGTTCCTCCTTCTAAAATGGAAGAAACCCAAAATTTCTAAATTCAATTGCAAATCAAAATCAAATCGAAAAATTTAACCTCCTTAAACAATATCATATTATATATCGGTTCGAAGCTCTCGATGAGCGCAACTCTAATCTGTAGTTTGTTTTGTGATCGGGTTCTGCTTTGTTCAGTACTGGCCAAATCATCCTCGGAAGTTCATTGGATTGCGGTCGACTTCGACCGATCGTCGATTGGAGGGTACTGGGTTGTGGAGATCGTTGCATGCAGTCCACCCATCTGGTTGGTTTGGCAAATTAACGGGTGGATCGAGCTTGAAAATTTGATTAGGGTTATAATTGAACAGCGGCGGCTCTGCAGTTTATGGTGGCTCGCGATTGATGGCGCAGGTGCTCGCGGGTGGTCGCGTGGGCATAGGAGTCGGCGGCGAGGTTCTGGTTGGGCGCAATGGCCAGCGGCGGGTGTGGCCGATGTTGTCGGTGGTGGCACAATCGCGTATGAGTGGGGATGAGGTAGGGTTTGCTGAACGAAGATGTGATTCGTGTGAGGAGGCAGAACGACGTGCTGACATGGCTTATGGGTAACATTTTTTATTTTTTATCTTATTTTATTTTGATTTCAATTTCGATTAAATCGCGCTAACTATCATATCTTTTACATACATGCTCGGATTCACATGCGGTTTTCTTCACTACGATCGTATCAAAATTTCAGACTTTATGGAACTAGTTTGGAGGAAATATGAGACTGATCAATTTGGGCCATATTTTGGATTTCAATTTGAAGTCAAAGGTGAATGTTTTAACCCACTCACGACTACTAGATTATTTTATGTTAGTGAAATTAAATTTCTGATGTGATTAGAAATTGATTGATTGATGCTTGGTATAATTAAATTGTCATTACAGTTAAATATGACTTTTATTGCATTTAATCAGCATTTAAATTAGTATTGAATTTAATTCTCAATTAAATACCTGTTAACGATAATCAGTTGATTGACGTTATTTATTGATTAATTGTATGGTGGTTGTGATGTATGTTTGATTGTTGTTGTTAGATGACCGGATGTTCTATTTTTATATTGTTATAGCACAGCAAATTCCCTATGGGTTAAAATGATACATACCCGAACGATCTGATAGATTAGGGGAAATCGTTATGAGTTGAAATGATAGACACAAGTGATTTTGTAACGGTCGGATATTTTCAACCATTCGCACCCGCACATGTCGGACTTGAATTGCTCAAAATACCGCGTTGTAAATAAAATTTAGCAAATCTCATCATATACAGTAAATAAATAATCACAGACACAGAGTAAATAATAATGCAGCGGAAGTAAAAGAGATAGTAGTTCATGAAGCTACTATGTATATATATAAGATACATCAGAGTTGAACAAGATACAACAGAAGAGTAACAAGATACATCAGGCACAAATCAGAATACATCACTCGAATCACTGGATACTGAAAGCAAAATAGATGGTTGGATCTTCAAACAAAGCTCCAACTCCGAAGGTGAGTCTTGAATGCTGAATCACTCAGTTTGACCCGAGCGTAAAGCAAAACACAAAACACTCGAGTCAGGACATACATACTTATGAACTGTAAATCAACTCAAGTGAACGATAATAAAAATGCATCAGTAACTTAAAGGATGCTTGGGATCGCCCATCCTTTAAGGATCCGTTAAACTATTTATTATGTAGTAATATTCGCTATTATAATAATGTCTACAATAAAATAAACTTACATTTAAACAGCATTAAAGGGTTACCCATATAGCCCTTAACACGTAATAGTCCCAGTAGTCCATCCAGTATCAGCATACCTCTAGATCGGGAGGCTACCCTAAATACTCCATGGGCTATGGAAGAAAAACAAACTCGTAGTAAAGCTCGCTATGGTAGGTGACACGGCACAACTAGGCAATGCCAGGGTAGATATACCAATTACGCTTCCGGGCTGGTGATAACGTAGCATCCACTATGCCTACCTCGGAACACACTCCCAATCAAAATCGGAGGATGACCATCAAATCAATCACAAGTAAGAGTATAGTATCGAAGAAATGTGTCCGATATGAGGAATGACCTCACTTGGCCCGTCGATCACTCCTATTTTAGCCACCTTAAGTCAACTCATGGGAGTCGGGTCCTCGTTCATACCATAATAGGATCATCGCCACCATCCTACTTCATTCTGGAATCTCCACCACGTACATAATTGTTAAAGTAGTTTTTGGAGTTGGCAGAGAGTATGACAACTTCCGATCCTGGTTTCTTTAACAACCAATCGTTATTATAACGCCGTGGTCATTTCAAAATAGTTTATACTACAAAAATCAAATCATTTCATTTCAAAACTATATTCCTTTCAAAATAGTTTATACTTCGATACCAAAACCATTTTTATTTCAAAACTATATCTAAATCAAAATAGTTTATACTTCAAAACCAAAATCATTTTTATTTCAAAAATATATTCAAATCAAAATAGTTTATCATTTCCATTTCAAACATATATTCACCTTCCAAAAATCATAATACTTTCAAAGTTGTATCTTTTTCGAAACCAATATACTTGAAATCGTTACACTTTGAAAATCATAACATTTCGAAATCATACATTTGAAATCATGGTACCTTCCTTTAAATCTTTACATTTTATAAATTCATTCAATTAAACCCAAATTTTCAAATTTCCAATTTAATTCAATTCAAACCATCAGTTTCAATTCAGTTCAGTTTCCCGACAAACCATTTCAAATCAATTTCAAATATAGATTTGATCCACAAAATAAACTATTCAATCTTTAATATATTTTAAAGCTTTGATATCCCACATTTCAAAACTAATTTTTATAATTTCATATATCCCTGATTTGACTTCATTATTACTTAGTTTTGAAATATTCATTTCATAAATCTAATATCATTTAAATAAACCAGAATTACAAGTAAACTAAATATCCTTTATACTAATGAAACTTCAAATATTCATTATCAAATAGATCAAAATGAAATATCATTTCAAATTCACATTCTTTATCAAAATAAGGATTATGTCATTTAAAACCATTTCAATCATTAAAATATCATATCCTTTGAAAACCTCATTGTCAAATAATTATTTGAATTCAAAATCAAATATTCAAATATAAATACCTTTTTTAAAAATCAATTATGTCATTCATTTATTATTTCAAATATCATTACAAAATACATTTCAAAATTCCATTCAAAAATTCATTTATCTCATTTCATTTCAGTCCATTTAACACATAACAAAGTAACCATTATTTAAATTCAAATTCAATTTAAATTCCTTAAAAATTCAAATTTAAATATTAAAATATATTCAAACTCCTTAAATTTCACAATTTATCAATTCCAAAAGTTAAATCATTATCACTTTAAAATATAACTCAAACAGTGCTAAAATCTATAATATTTCAAAACATTGTCAAATTTCAGCAACGACAGCATTTATAAAGTGCTATCGTAGCTTATAGTTTCCAAAATAGTTTAATTTAGGAACAACGGCATTTATAAATGCTGTAATAGATATTTAGTTATTCCAAATGTAGTTAAATTCAAAAATAACAGCACTTAAAAATGCTGTCATAAGACAACAACATTTTTTTTTGAAATGCTATTAATAAAATTCCAGATTTTATTATAACTTCAGAAACATTAACACCCCAAATTTTTGTTATTTTAAACTTATAAATGATATTTCTAGACTTTAAATTTTCACATTTAAAAAATTTTAACATATGATTTATCACAACAAGATTTTAAAATAAAATATCCCATTTAAAACTAAATTCATTTGTTAAGTCAAAATTCACTGTTTTCTTAACTTGTAAATTTAACAAACATAACATTTTACTTCAAATTCATTTAAAACTTCAAATTTTATTTCCATTATTTACTTACATTTTAAAAATATAATTTAAAGTCAGAAATCACATTTACTTCAAATTTACATACCTAACTTCACAATTCAAATCTTAATATTTAGCTTTCTTAAAACCATAAAATATATATTTTAAATCAAAGTTTCATACTTTTAAAAATACATATCTTAAGAAAAATCATTTAAAATATACCACGGGGTCTGTATATAATTTTCTAACCTAGGTCAAGTGATACGGATATGTATCATTTCAATATGCAGTTTAAAAAGAAAACCCGAGTTCTATCATTTCAATCCCGCAATCCCAAGTCAAATAAATACAATAAAAATCAATTGAGCCTATCATTTCATCTCATAATGATTTTTCTCTATTCTAATGCCCATTCAGGTATGTATCATTTCCACACATAGTGATTCTATTCTAACAGGGAACTTGCAGTGTGATTATATGCATAAACAATTATACTAATATGTCAATGTCACAATATACTGTCATTTATCATATGTCAGGTGATAATTAACAAAGTTAACATAATAATAACATGGAATAACATAACATATTATCATCATTAACTTACATAATATTTTAATTACTAATCACTTGTCATCCATTTACCATTTCATAAGTAAAAATGTCAGAGTGAGAAGGACTCGCCTTTATCAAAGCTAGAGACCAAAACAACACACACAAGAGCGATTCCAAAAGCACGACAAGAATGACAAGATTTGAATGAATGGAGAGCCTTGATATTGATCTTGTATACAACAAATAAAAAAGACAATATAAACGTATTTATACAATACAAAGATAAATTGAAACAAAATGGAAATTTGAATTAACAAAGAACATCACCAAGCTTAAAAACAAATGTGCTTGACCATGACTCAACATAGGCTCGACCACCTTCAGTATTTTACTCGGCCATGGTGTTAATTGGTGGTAAGGCTCGGTTTTGGCATCATAAAGGCACGGCTACATAGGGATGTGAAGGGTTTTGGGGTTACAAGTGAAGAATACAAAGGGACAAAGGCCAAAAGATGGAGTATGGTGCAACATAGACTCGGCCTATGGTCAAATTTGGCTTAACCATAGTCAGGTACAGGTCAGAGGTCATGCTGGTGGTCAGAGGTTAGGTCATGGAGGTGGTGGAGCTAGGGGTAGTGGCCGAAGTGAAAAATGAAGGGGATGGTGAAGTATGGTCGGCTAGGCAATGTTTTGGTGGAGTTTTGCAAAGCTTATGGTGTTTGCATCCTATGGAGGTCACCGCCACATATGGATAGGGCAAGAGGAGGTGGTTTCTGCCATGGATGGTGATGGTTGTAGTCGGTGGAGAGGAGGGTGGAAGTGGCCGAGCAAAGCACAAGAGATATCAAGGCAAAATCAATAGAAACGAGGAGAAAAAGTGAGAAACATGAAGCCATTAAACTTACAATTTTTTTTCGCAAGTGAGATAGCCGTGAGTTTTGAAGAGATGAGAAGTTTTATCACGTGAATACAAGGAAAAATACATGGCTATTACAAGAAAAGTGCACCGCTAAAGCTGAAGTGAAAGGTCGAAAGTGTAACGACCCGCCTTTTTGGACAGTTTAAACCGACGATCAAATACACATGCCGGTTCCAAACCATTAAAAAAAGGCAGATGGTTATTGGGGTAATTAAGAAAAGAAAAGAAATAAAGGAAATGAAACAACACAGAATCTCGCAGCGGAACGATAAAATATAATAGTCAAATAAACAGTTCATGAAGCTGTTTACTATACTTAGACAATTATTTATACAACATTTATCAGAGTTATACATATACAACAGAACAAATAAATAATGCAGCAGACAACATGATGCACAAATAATAATAGTAATAGTATACCAAATCTTCGTCTTCGTCCTCCAGAATAGATCTTCAAAAATCTGAAAACTCAGGACTGACCCGAGCGTAATGAAAAGACAAAACACTCGAGTCAGGACTAAAATATCCATATGAAAGTTAAATCAATCGTAAATAAATATGAGTGTGACGGCGTCAGAGATGTTTACGGGGTTTGACATCTCATATCCAGTGTCAATGTGTGTGCAATAACTTAAGAGATGTTACGGGATTTTCCACCTTTCAAGGATCCGTTAAACTATCTACTAGGTAGTAATGTACGCTAAGTAGATAATGTCTATCAGTAATATAAAGTATCAAAATAGCGTTAAGGCGTTACCATAATCCCCCTTAACACATTTTATATTCCCAAAAGCATATACAAGACCGTAGTTTCCCCAAAACCGGAAGTCATCAGAGGGCAATCCATATACTCAAGGTACAAACCAAAACGTAGTGGTCGCGAATAGGATAATCAGTATGACAAGGTACATGAGGCGATACCAACTAGGATACTAGTAGTTGCGTGATCCGGACTGATGTTGAGCATAGCAGCTACTACCTCAACACCGCGAAACAACACTCCCAAATCAAGGGGTGCACCCAAATCAAATCACAAATGTAATAGATATGGTATCGAAGAAGTGTGTCCGCTAGAGGTGGCGAACCTCAATGGCCCGGCGCGGCTCCTGTTTTAGTCATGTCAGGGGTCATCCAATATCGTTCTCTTTCTTCAGTCAACGCGTTCACCAAACCATCCACTTCATTCTGGATCAACACTCCGCGTATAATAGTTATTAAAGTGGTTTTCGGTATCGACAGAGAGTATGTCCATATCCGATTCCGGTCTCTTTAATAACTACGTATTATTACACTGATGGCTCTTTTATATTTCAAATTGATTCATGATTGATAACAAAATATCATATTCGCTTTAAAATCAAATCCATTTCAAAATCATCATATATTCAAAATTATCAATTTTGTCCGATAAATCAATTTCACTTCAAAATTTGATTCGAATTCAATTTAGGTTATAATCTCTACTTTAACCTAGTTCGTATTTAAACCAAAGGTTTAAATATAAACATTTCCGTCTCTTTAACCAGTTTGAATTTAAGAAAATAGTTTAAATAGTTTAAAATAGTTAAATAATTCAAAATAGTTTAATAGAAAATATTTAAATAGTTTAATCGAAAATAATTTGAATATAAAATGGTTTATATATAAAATAGTTTGGAAAAAATCAAAAATTATTTGATAAATAATTCCAAAGTCAAACCGGTCAACTTCCCAAATTTCCTATCCAAATCAAATCCAAATTCCATTTCGATTTAATCGATTTATTCCAATTTCAACTTGAATAAATTTCTATTCCACGTAAATTTCGATTTCAATTCACAAATTTCTTTAAATTTCAATTCAATTCCAAATTAATTTAAATCTAAATTTCGAATAAATTTTCAATTCCAAACTCAAACTTGAAATATCATTTCATATCAATTTTCTTAGAAATATTCAGAGTTCGATTAAAAGTCCAATCTTTTAAAACAAATCAACTTTCAAAAATTTACACCGTATTTCAATTTTCAATTTAAATCTAAAAATTCGATTTTATTTAATAATTTCGTTTACCAAGTTTAAATTCTAACATTTCGAGCTCCAATTCAAAATAATTCAATTTCCATAAATTGGATTTTATTCTTAAAATCAATTCATTTAAATAATTTCAAAACAACTTTTAAAATCATTTAATTTATCCAACACGGTGTCCGTATATAATTTTCTAACCTATGGCCAAGTGATTAGTTATTACAATTAAATGTCAGAGATGAATATATCATTTAAATCAATCACAGTGTCATATGTATGCATAGCAGGATATATATAAACAAATAAACGTCCAAACATTTAAATATCAACCAATAACATCCATCGAAATACATCATCCAATAGGCAATACAATTCACGGCAATTTAATATTTATCAATGTCAGGTAATTTAATCGCAATTCAATTTTAATTTAAATTTAACTGTCAATTTAATTTTTTTAACGGTGAATTCAAATGACAATCAATATGATAATTAAATTTTATCAAACAACAACAAATAAAAATCATAACTATGCATAATGTCAAATTTAACTAGCATAAAGATATTCAGTACGTTGTGAGCGTTATAAAACACTCACCTTGATTTTACGATTTTAAATCAAATCGAACGACGTTCGATTTAACATAAAATTTTAATGAGCTCCAAACACTTTCGGATCTGCACTGCAACGCAGCTCTCATCTCCGTGATTCCGGCGCTTCTTCCCCAACGTGAAATTCACGTATGCAAACCCATTAGCCGCCGATCTTCAAGCAATTTTCATGACCACCTCGTCGACTTCCAGAACGATCAGCTAGCGCCACCACGAAGCCCTTCACCAGAGCCACCTACGCGCCAAGTTTCATCCCATCATTCGCCGTCGTTTGCACGCAATCCAAGGAAATACGTACACACTTCCAAGTCAGATCTGGACGAATCCATGAAAAATTAGCATACATCAACCGTATGGATTTGAAGAGATCGTCGAGATCTACACTTTTGCTTTTGGAATTTTTCGATTTCGTCGAACGGATTGAGAGATATTAAGGAAAGAAGATCGGCAATTTTTGGCCATGGAATAGGTGGCGGCCATGATTTAGAATTAGGGTTTCTGGATTAAAATAATAATAAAACTATCTCGGTTTGCGTGCGTATTTATATAGGTAGGTCCAAAATCATCCGAACTCCAATCGAGATGTGCCGCCAGGCGTTTATAAGGTTTTACCCCCATTCCGGACGCAATGGAACTAGTTTCAAGGCCTAATTCGATCGTATCTGGAAGATAGCTTTTCGAAGTCGATTATTTTAATTAAATTTGAAATTAAATTTCTACGCGTTTCAAGCTCGCACGGCCAAACGACAAGTCCAATTGCTATGAAAATTGAAATCCTACCATAATTTACTATTACGGATCCGATGAAACAAGTTTCGTCGAAATCCGAGACTGTTTGAAAAATGGCTATTTTAACTCGTCAATTAAATATTAAAATATTCAATTTTCACAAATTTACTTTTAATTCGATTTTAAAAGTTCTACAACATCATTCTAACTTTAATATGATAAAATAGAATTTTACAAATCATTTTTAATCATATTAAACCCGTTATCCAATTATTCAAATAATTTCAAATATTAAATTATTCAACAAATTACATTAATAATCATTTTCCTTCAATAATCACCTTAATTTTTCTAATTAAAATAGCTAAAAATACGGGTCATTACAGAAAGAAAATGAAAAGACAAGCCAAATGAAAAGTCACAAGAAATGAAAAGCCTTTGTCTCTTGGAATTTCCACTTTTAATAATTCACTTTAAAGAAATAAGAAGTCAAGTAAATAAAATAAAAGCTGAACAAAATAAAGTGGAAATGAAAATAAACTAATGTTTTCAAAAAATATAAAATAAATAAAGAGAATACTTTATTTAATTGAAACTAGAATTTAAAATTGTAGACAAAATACAACTGGCATTGGAAAATTTCAACCACACTTTTAAAATGTTTTAAAAATAAAATATATACATAACATTTCATGTTACAAATATATACACAAACTAGAACATGATATGACAAAAAAATATTACTTATATAAATTAAAATAAACAATTTTGTTAAATAAAACAATTTACATACAATGGTCTAAAAAGCATAACTTTCACAATATTAATCAAATTTCAACGAAACGAAAAGCGGTATACTTAAAATTTTATTTATTTTCATAATAAAAGATAAAATTTAAAAATTCGAAAATTCAAAATTTTAAATTTAAAAGTCAAAGTTTGACCATATTGACCAAAATTCACATTTCTGGAAAATATTCTATTTATTCATGTTTGGAATTATAATTCACATAAAAAATGAAAATTTATATTTAAAATAACAAAATTTATTCATTTTAATAAATAAAATAAATTTTTTAAATCAGGAATTTCAATTTAAAATAATTACAAAATACAAGGTTGTTAAACTCTTCCCTACTCAAAACTTTTCGTCCCCGAAAAGGAATGAGGTACGGGAAAACACAGAAAAAGATAGAATGAAATTGGATTAAGACAAGATGACAAGAAGATCAAAATTATACCTGATAACTATTGTTATAGGTAAGTTTAACAAGGTGGAGATGATTTTCCTAAGATCCTCTGGAATCAAGAAAACAAGCACGAAAAAGATCTTTTAGAATCTGATTCATTATTTCCGCTTGACCGACGGTCTGTGAATGGCAAGCAGTGTTTAGATTCAAAAATGAGTACCAAAGATTTTCAAAGATTAGAGAAAGATTTCTAAACAGACTGGAATAAGCAATAGCCTCCCTATTCTGTAGCAAGATAAGGGAAATAAGGACAACCAAAAGATAGTTTGAAAAATAAAATAAAATAATAAATTTGAAACCATGAAAATTTCAAATTAAATCGAAAATTAATTTTACAAAGTTAAATAAATCTTAATCATCTCTAATTTCATTATCTTATCATCCAATTATCTTAAATTAACAATCTCTAAAATCATGGATTTGAAAAAAAAATCATTTAATATACTCATAATGTACTCAATAAAATTAATTCTTCTTTATTCCTAATTATAATTCAATTTATTCCTCTCAATATATTTTATCACCTATGTTAAATATATTTACACTTATTATAACTTCTTTAATTTATCCTTAATTCCTTTAACATTATTTTATATTGTAAATTATTCCATTACCTTTTTTTCTTTCTCAATTTACCTCTGTTAATCTTTTTATAACTAAAATTTAAGTGCATAACATTTATTATAACCACTCAAATTTTATTTATAAAATCTTTTTATATTGTATATTATCCAATTACATATTCAACTTCTGTATAATTTAGGTAAGTTATATTGGAATGAAATTATGTATTATATAAATAAAACTTTCCAATTCAATCATTTCAAGCTTGAATATTTATCCAAATCTTGAAATTATGCTTGAAATTATCCTTCAAGATAAAATTTAGGAATTAAATTTTCGATAGATTCCAAAGTATTTAGAGATAAATAAATGCACATATACTATATGTATATCCATTCAAATTTAAATCATATATCAGCATATGTTATAAATCCAGTCTTATATTAGAAATTCAAATCAATTAAATTCCCCAAGACAAAACTGTAGCAAGACCACATAACGGTCTCTTCACTTCGAAACTCGAAAATGAATGTCGATGATGCTACAATCATTACCGAAGTTATTTTCCAGCGACATAGAGAAGAGCACTAATTTTAACTTTAAAATTCTTTGGAAACAAATTTCTATTCGAAAATACTAAATAATGTATCCTTTAAAACTTTAAATACAAGGTTTGAAATCCATCGAAAATTAAATTCTCAAATTCTTGTTTTAAATTTCCAAATAAATTTATAACCATGTTTTATAGTTCAATTATTTACATATGAAACAAGAGATAATGATATATAAAATCAAATATTATTATTTCTTAACAACCAATTCAATAAAATCCAGAAAAAGATTTATAATATAGTTACAAAATTTATTTCATTGCTAAATTTGAAAAAACATATTGTGTAGTTTGCTCTGTTCAAGTGTTTTGGAAATCTTATCAACAGCGCTGATCAGACGAATCGATCAGAAATCCAAATCAATATCAACAACTCAAACAACACAATATATAAAACATTTTAAATATAGATTTACAAGTACACTTCAAGAATGATTTGAAGGTAAGTGTAACAACCCTAGATTTTGAATATGAATTAAAATTTGACTTTATTTTGTTTGAAATTATTTTTAATTTTTTTTTACTTGTGAGATTTCATTTCTAAATATTTTTAAAATGATAATAGAATTTTTTTCAAAATTTACTGTATTTATTTCCTATTTTTAAAGGCTGTTTTCTAATTTTCAGCTATTTTCTTCATATAAATTATATTTAATTAAATTTTCTTTATTCATTTTGTGAATGCATTTTTATTTTTATGTTATTATCTTTGTTATAAATACTTTTCCAAGTCCATATAATTTTTCTAAAATTTATTCTATTTATTTTCAAATTTTCTAGTCTAGTTTGTAATTTTATGCTATTTTCCCATTTTAACCTTATATAATTAATAAATATTTATATATTTTTTTATATTTTGTTAAATTTTCGAAATTGTGACTGAAATAATTATTATTTTCAAAAATTTAATCTTATATAAATAAATTAAAAGAAATTTGAAAGGGTTTTGACTTTTGGTTTTCAAATGGTCATTTATCTTCCACCCTTTCACATTTAACATAACTATTCATCAATTAGCTTTTAATATACACATCTTTCAGCTGATCACCCTCATTCTCAATCATGTACATTATTTTTTCATTCCTCAAACTTAATATTTGAGCCATATCCTTGTGAAGGAAGTTTGGTAAAATCTTTTTCTTCTTTTCTTTGTTTACTTTTATTCTTCTTGAATTTGATTTGCACATGTTCTCTTATGTCATAGGTTCGGCCACCTCCTCTCCAGCCCCTGCTGTCTCCACCACCACCTGAGAACACCACCATCATCACCTCTTCTCTGACCAAACCTCAAGCCGTGCCTCCTTGTGGATTGATCCATCACCAAAATCCAACAAAACTCCATAAACTTGCCTAGGCCGAGCACCATCCATGTTTACCACCTCCAAACCTCCACATGGCCGACCAAACACCACCACCAGCAGCCTGTTACAGACCTAAGACACCTCTACACACCACCTACTGACCCCACCTGAAATAGCCGTGCCCTCCATGCCTTGGCCGAGCCCATAAGTTGCCTTGAAATCCATGCTTTTGCCTTGAAATGTTAGCCTTTTGCCTCACCAACTAGGGCACCATTTTCTCTATGCATGGCCGACCCCTATAGGTCCACAACCAGACCCTAGATCATGCCATAGTCGTGTACTTTCCAGCTATGGCTGAGCCTATGCAAGTTGGAAGCAAATACAAAGCAGTTTCGCTTTGATTTGTGCACTCTATTCTATCATCGTTTACCGTATTTTAATTTGAAACTTATGCATATTATATTTTTTGTGTGACTTGTATTCAAGGGAATTGATACTTTGGCTCCTCTACTCATATTTGAATCGTGTTATCGTGCTTGTTTGGATCTCGTTCGTGCATTCGTCGTTATGTCTCCAGCACAAACCAGTGAGTTGTTCTCACCAGACAATATGTACAAATATAACTAGTGAATTGACCCCCTTTGAATCTGTAAAATGCATTATCATGTTATATCTGCTATATTATGATTATATGATTGTCACCCATGCATAAACACCTGTTATAACATTTGTTACTGTTATATTATATTGTTCTGTTATTTTTATCCGTTTATCACACTGCAAGTTCCCTTTAGATTAGAATCACTATGGGTTGAAATGATACATATCCGAACGGACTTTAGAATAAGGGAAAATCATTATGGGTTGAAATGATAGGCCTGAGTGATTTTCAAATTATTTCATTTTCTTGGGATTGTGGGTTTGAAATGTTAAAACCCGGGTTTTCTTTGTAAATTATGGGTTGAAATGATATATTACCCGTATCACTTTACCTTGCGTAGAAAATTATATACAGGCCCGTAGATAAATATGGTTTTTCTAAAAAAATTAAAATATTTTTGAAATGTAATTATTATAATATTTTGATTTAAAATTTATTAAAAAAATGAATTTTTTAAAGTATTATTGATTTTCTGGAAATTTATTAGTTAAATAAATTAATGAAAAGTTAGAAAATCTGAATGTAAGTTATTTTGGAAATGTTGATTTAATTATAATTGGAAATTAAATTGTGAAATTATGATAAATTTATGATATTTTGAATTTAAATGAATTTAAAGTGATTTTATATTATATTAATGATTTTTTTATTAAATTTAAAATGTGAAATGAATGAATATTTAAGTTGAATTTTTGAAATATAACCAAAATTGGAAATTTATGAAATTGACTTAAAAGTGGATTTTTTAGTTAAGTAAATAAAAATAAAATTAAGTTATATTTGAGAATTTGAACTTAAGTGTTAAGTTGAAATTTAATGTAATGAATTTAAAAATTGAATATTGCAATTTAATAAGTGAATTAGTATTAAATATGAATTTTTAAATGGCAATTTAACTTTATGAAATCATGAAATTAAGAAAAATTAAATGATGTTTATAAAAGTAAAAATGTATGATTTTATAAGTTAAAAGTGATTTAAATAAAAATATAATTGTTGTGAAATTATATTGAAAATTTGAAATTAATTAACTGCATTTTTGAAATGCAATTATTTTTAATGTAAATGATAATACAGCATTTGTTAATGCTGTAGTTGATAAGTGAACTAAATAGCTAAATTGAATTAATGGCTATTATAGCATTCTATAAATGCTATAATTGTTGGATTAAACTAAGTTTTCTTTGAAACTAATGTAACACTATTACAGCATTTTAAACGCTCTCTTTTGTTAAATTGAACTGTTTGAATATAACTTTCTGTAGCATTTTCCAAATGCTGCGAAAGTTGAACTTTCATTGTTTTGATAAAATTAAGTGAATAAATAAACTTTGAAAGTTGAAAATTTTGAAAATTTAATAATTTAATTATTAAAGGTAGTAACTCCATTTTAAATGATTTAAATGAAGTAATATGTTTGGAATTGAACTATTTTGAAATGTGAAATGAAATGGTATTTTTTTAAATTGAATAAAATGAATATGTTTTTTTTATGAAATGATAAGTTTGATAATTTGAAATGGATTTGAAATGATATTTGATTTTTTGGGAAATAAGTACCATTTTTAAATTATAACCTTATAATAACGATTGGTTGTTAAAGAGACCGGGATCGGATATGGACATACTCTCTGTCGATACCGAGAACTACTTTAACAATTGTGTATGGTGGAGATTTCAGAATGAAGTAGGATGGTGATGACGTTCCTAAGGTACTTTACGTGGACCTAACTCTCGTGAGTTAGCTTAAGGTGGCTAAAACAGGAGCGATCTCGGGTCAAATGAGGCCGCACCTCTGGACTGGACACACTTCTTCGATACCATTCTATTACTGTTGTGATTGTTTGGGTGCACCCCTTGATTTTGGAGTGTTGTTCTGGGTGGGAGTAGTGGCTGCTACGTTACCGCCAGCCCGTGTGTGTATTTCGTATATCTACCTTGGCATTGCCTTGTGTGCCGTGTCACCTACCATACCAAGCCTTTACTACGAGTTTGTTTTTCTCCCGTAGCCCATGTGGTATCCTCTAACAGTCACCCGGTGTGGAGATGTCATGATATTGGATGGACTGCTGGGACTATTATGTGTGAATGGTGATATGGGTAGCCCGGAACGCTGTTTAAAAGTATGTTTATTTTACTGTAGACATTATTATAATAGCGAAATATTACTATATAGTAAATAGTTTGACGGATCCTTAGAGGATGGGCGGTCCCAGGCATCCTTTAAGTTACTTGTATCTTTATTACAGTTCACTTGATTTGGTTTACATTATATAAGTATATATTGTCCTAACTCGAGTGTTTGTGTTTTTCTTTACGCTCGGGTCAGCCTGAGTGTTTACGGCTTTGGATTCTCTTTCTGGAGCTGGTCTTTGTGGAGTTTCTGCTTATCTACATATTTATCTACTTCTGTTTCAGCTGTTCTAGTTTATCTCATGTATTAGTGAACTTCTATATATCTGGGATTTCTATTATGTTGTTTTCAGACTGTATTATGTATTTGGTTTGAGACTCTACCGTAGTAGCTTCATGAACTACTATGTATTTTATTTTCCGCTGTGAGTTATTCTGTTTGTTCTGTGTCTGTGATTCTGTATATTTGATTTTATTTGCTCCTAATTTATTTACAATCTGTTATTTCGCATCATTCAAGTCTGACATGTGTGGATTATTGTCGATTTGAATGGTACGAAATTGGGGTTGTTACAAGTTGGTATCAGAGCTTTGGTTTTTGGCAAACCATTGCCTCTGCAGAGAAAAAACTCATTAGAGATAGGGTATTTCTACCCTAGAATGAGTGAAATCAATCTCAGAATCATATCTTCGTGGGAGACGTATTTTCAAAGTATAAAATGATTTTTCAAAATGTTTTCAAAGGATTTTCAAAGATTATTTTGATATATAAATTTTTCTTGCTTTTAAAGGATTTTCAAAGGTTTTCTAACTTCCTTTCTTTCGTATCTACCTTGTTAGGATTTTTTTCCTTTCTTTAAGATATTCATCCAAGTGTATTATCTTGTCTTATCTTAATTTATCTTTGCCCTGTCTTTATTCTTGTCCTAAATTCATTCTTGATATTTTTCAAGATGAATCGAGGAAATGCTAGAGGTAGGGGTCGTGGTATTGCCCCAGCTCCTCAACCTGTTGCTCCAGTCAGGTTCACTGTTCTTTGTAAGGAATTCTCTCAACTAGGTGGAACCTCATTCACCGGTTCAGAGACTATCATTGAGGCTCAGCAGTGGTTGCAGAGTCTTGAGAGGATATTTACTGGTTTTGATATTACCGATGCCCAGCAGCGTCAGTTAGCATCTTGGCAGTTGCGTGATTCTGCTTTAGATTGGTGGGAATCCGTTACGGCTAACACCATCGAGGTTGATCTCACTTGGGAGCAGTTTAGGTATCCTTTGTGTTATCTTAATTTTGTTCCTATTTTTTTTCCTTTCATTGAACCTATCTTAAGCTTGTTTTTTTATCTCTTTTCCAAGGAGGCTTTCGTGGCAAAATGGATGCCAGAAGCCGGAAAATCTCAGCTTTATCGTGAGTTTATGGATTTGAAGCAGGGTACCGTATCTTTTGCTGAGTATGAGAGGAAGTTCAATGAACTTTCCAAATTCGGTCCTAGCCTTATTGATACTCCTCTCAAGAAGAATGAGAAATTTATTGCCGGTGCTCGTCCATAGTATTATAGTCGCCTTATTTCTCATGTTCATGGTTCCTTCACCTAGCTTATGGATATGGCTATTCGCTATGAGAATCCCACATCCAAAGGTCCTGCTGCTTCTGGTGCTTCTCCAACTTAGTATTCCGCTGCTAATTCCAAGAAGCATAAGCCAAATTTCCTCCAGCAGAAGAAGAATTGGCTAAAGCGTCCTGGTTTGGGATCTTCATCATCTGCTCCTGGCCAGAGATCTCTCCTCCATCACTTGCTTTAGGTATGATCAGAGAGGGCACTATGCCAATATCTGTCCTACATTATCTGGTGCTGCTATTCCTCCACCTGCTCAGTCGGCTAAACGTAATCTCTGCCATATTTGTCTTCGGCCCGGTCATTTTAAGAAGGACTGCCCTACCCAACAGAGGGGTACTCCTTCTGGTATATTTGATGTCACTTCTGCCTCATCTCCAGTTCCTCCACCTGCCCCTGCTCGTGATGACCAAGGTACACTCCAGGGTTCATTTACTTTATTTCATCATCTTGTTCGTGTGTTGTTTGATACTGGTGCTTCACATAGTTTTATTTCTGTTGATTTGTGTAATAAGTTGGAGAATCTCTTATCTCCTAAGTATGCTTCTGTTCCATTATGTGTTTCAAATCCTATTGGGGGTCCTGCTAACCTTAATCGGATTTGTCAAGAAGTGAAACTTCTCCATTCTAATCATCGCTTTAGTGGTGATTTTTATATTCTGGGCTTCGATGCTTTTGATTTACTGCTTGGTCAGGATTGGTTAGTGCATCACGATGCCCGTATCTCTTGTAAAGCCCGGTCTGTTTAGCTTTTTGATGATCAAGGGAATTCCTTGATTATTCAGTGCCGCATGCCTCAGGATTTTGCTGGCAACTTTATTTATTCTTTGGATTCTTCTCCCAGTGATCTTGATTCTACTCCTGTGGTCAGACTATATTCCGATGTATTTGGTGAAGTCACTTCTTTACCTACGAAGCGGGAAATTGATTTTCGGATTGATCTTATTCCTTGTGCTCGACCTGTTGTTCTTCCTCCTAGAAGAATGGCACTCCGCGAAAAGGTTGAGATGGGAAAGAAAATTGAGGACTTATCTTCCAAAGGTCTGATTAGGCCTAGTTTTTCTGAATGGGGAGCTGCGGTGGTTTTTTTCACTAAATCTGATGGTTCTCTTCGGATGTGTGTTGATTATAGGGAGCTGAACAAGCTCACTATGAAAAACAGATATCCAATGCCTCGTATCAATTATATGTTTGATCAGCTTTATGGTGCCACTATTTTTCTCTCAGCTTGATCTTGCCACAGGCTTTCATCAGCTCAGGGTTGCCGAGGATAGCAATCCCAAGACTTCTGTTCGCACCGAGAATGGTTTTTATGAATGGTTAGTCATGCCTTTCGGTTTGACTAATGCTCCTGCTTTCTTTGTTGATTTGATGAATCGTGTTTTTCATGATGTGCTTAATAAATTTGTGCTAGTCTTTGTTGATGATATCCTTGTCTTCTCGAAGACTAAGGATTAGCATAAGTCGCATTTGAAGTATGTTCATGAGACTCTCAGAAATCATCAGTTAAAGGCTAAATTTTCTAAATGCCATTTCTGGAAGGATGAAGTCCGATATCTCGGGCATATTGTTTCTAGTAATGGAGTTTCTGTTGATCTAGTCAAGATCGCTACGATCAATGTAAGTCTTTCTTTCTTCTCTTTTCTCTATCATTTTAATAATTCTATCTTTCATGTTGTCCTTATTTTCTCCCTATTCTATTCTAGGATTGGGAAACTCCAAAGAATCCATCAGATATTCGTAGTTTTCTGGGCCTTGCCGGTTACTACCGGGGATTCATTGAGAATTTTGCTCGGATTGCTGCACCTCTCACAGCTTTGACTTGGAAGAATGCTAAGTTTGTCTGGAGCGATCAGTGTAAGGCTGCATTCAATGAGTTGAAGAGCAAGCTTCCGCACCAGTTCTTACTGTTCCGAATGGAAGTGAGGGATTGACAGTTTATACTGATGCTAGTCGTGAAGGTTTGGGTGCTGTTCTCATGTAGGATGGTAAGGTCATTGTCTATGCCAGCCGTCAGTTGAAAACCCACGAGGCAAATTATGCTGCTCATGATTTAGAGTTACTTGCTGTTGTCTTTGCTTTGAAACTTTGGAGGCATCGTCTTCTTGGAACCAAGTTTGAGCTTTTTACAGATCATCAGTCTCTGAGATATACCTTCTCCCAGAAGGATTTGAATCAGAGGCAAGTTCGTTGACTTGAGTTTCTGGCTTCTTACGACCTCGATATTAGTTATACTCCTGGTAAAGCTAATGTTGTGGCCGATGCTCTGAGTCGGAAGAAGGCTTTGTTGTATCAGCTTGTTGTTTCTTCTTCTCCTCTTCTAGATCGGATTATGGCTAAGCAGGATGAGGATGAGATGCTTAGATTGATGAAGAAGAGTGTTCGTAGCAGAGTTGGTGGTAGTAGTGGTAGTAATAGTGGAGCTTAGATTGATGATAGAGGGATTTTGAGGATTAATGGCAGGATTTGTGTCCCGAAGGTTGATAGTTTGAGGCAGGAGTTGCTTCAGGAGAATCATCGATCCAGACTTTTTATTCATCTTGGTGTGTCGAAGATGTATCAGGATATGAAGAGGCTTTATTGGTGGAAGGGGATAAAGAGGGATATCTCTATCTTTGTTAGTCGGTGTGCGACTTGTCAGCAAGTCAAAGCCGATCACCAGAAGACCCTGGTTTGTTGCAGCCCCTTGAGGTTCCTAATTGGAAGTGGGAACAGGTTTCCATGGATTTCATCGATGGTTTATCGAGGACTCGGAAGGATAATGAGAGTATCTGGGTTATTGTTGATAGACTGACCAAGTCCGCTCATTTTATTCCGGTTAAGTCTACTCGTTCTGCTTCTAGCTTATCTGAGATCTACATGAGAGAGCTTGTTCGTCTCCATGGTGTTCCTCTCAGTATTGTTTGTGATCGTGATCCCATATTTACCAGTTAGTTCTGGAAGGCTTTTCAGGAATTTCTGGGTACTCGTCTGAATTTGAGCACTGCTTACCATCCACAGACCGACGGTCAAACGGAAAGAGTAAATCAGATTCTCGAGGATCTTCTTCGTGCTAGTGTGCTTGATTATGGAGGATCTTGGGAAGATTATCTCCATCTTGCCGAATTTACCTACAATAATAGCTATCAGGTATAATCTTATCTTCTGTTTTTCAGTCTATTCTTGATCTTTTATCTATCTCATTCCATATTTGCATTCAGGCTAGTCTCAAAATGTCTTCGTTTGCTGCTATATACGGACGACCTTGTAGATCTCCATCTTGCTGGATTGAATCCGGTAATCGTTTGGTTCTTGGTCCTGAAGTGATTTTGGAAGCTTCTGAGAGAGTTAAGGAGATTAAGAAGAGGTTGAGAGTCGCTTAGGATAGGCAGAAGAAGTATGCTGATAGGCGTATGCGGAATTTGGAATTTGCTGTTGGTGATCAGGTGTTCCTTAAGGTTTCTCCCTTGAGGAATGTCATTCGCTTTTGTCGTAGAGGGAAACTTTCTCCTAGGTTCATTGGGCCTTTCCGCAATGTGGAAAGAGTTGGTTCTTTGGCTTCTCGTCTAGATTTGCCCGAGAAGCATTCTGGAGTGCATGATGTATTCCATGTCTCATATCTTCGCCGTCATCTTCTCGATCCATCTCTTATTGTCCAGCCTTCTGCTCTTGATAGTTTGGATATTGAGCCTAACCTGACCGTTGAAAGGAAGCCACTTCGTATTGTTGGTGGAGATACGAAGCAACTCAGAAGGAAATCTGTTAATCTGATCAAAGTACAGTGAGTACTGACGATCAAGACTGTACCTGAGAAACGGAGGAGAGCATTCGTGCTTCGAATCCGAAATTGTTCATTTCAGGTACTATTTTGTTTTCTATTCTTGTTTCTCTTTATTTTACCTTTCCGTTCTTTTTGAGGACGAAAAAATTTGAGTGGGGGAGTGTGTAACAACCCTAGATTTTGAATATGAATTAAAATTTGACTTTATTTTGTTTGAAATAATTTTTAAATTTGTTTTATTTGTGATATTTAATTTCTAAATATTTTTAAAATGATAATAGAATTTTTCCAAAATTTACTGTATTTATTTCCTATTTTTAAAGGCTGTTTTCTAATTTTCAGCTATTTTCTTCATATAAATTTTATTTAATTAAATTTTATTTATTTATTTTGTGAATGCATTTTCATTTTTATGTTATCATCTTTGTTATAAATACTTTTCCAAGTCCATATAATTTTTCTAAAATTTATTCTGTTTATTTTCAATTTTTCTAGTCTAGTTTGCAATTTTGTGATATTTTCACATTTTTAACCTTATATAATAATAAATATTTACATATATTTTTATATTTTCGAAATTGTGACCGAAATAATTATTATTTTCAGTAATTTAATCTTATATAAATAAATTAAAAGAAATTTGAAAGGGTTTTGACTTTTGGTTTTCAAATGACCCTTTATCTTCCACCCTTTCACATTTAACATAACTATTCGTCAATTAGCTTTTAATATACACATCTTTCAGCCGACCACCCTCATTCTCAATCACGTACATTATTTTTTCATTCCTCAAAATGAAAATTTCGGCCATAGCCTTGTGAAGGAAGTTTGGCAAAATCTTTTTCTTCTTTTCTTTGTTTACTTTTATTCTTCTTGAATTTGATTTGCACTTGTTCTCTTATGCCATAGTTTCGGCCACCTCCTCTCCAGCCCCTACCACCTCCACCACCACCGAAGAACACCACCATCATCACCTCTTCTCTGACCCAACCCCAAGCTGTGCCTCCTTGTGGATTGATCCATCACCAAAATCCAACAAAACTCCATAAACTTGCCTAGGCCGAGCACCATCCATGTCTACCACCTCCAAACCTCCACATGGCCGACCAAACACCACCACCACCAGCCTGTTACAGACCTGAGACACCTTTTCATATCACCTACTGACCCCACCTGAAATTTCCATGCCCTCCATGCCTTGGCCGAGCCCATAAGTTGCCTTGAAATCCATGCTTTTGCCTTGAAATGTTAGCCTTTTGCCTCACCAACTAGTGCACCATTTTCTCTATGCATGGCCGACCCCTATAGGTCCACAACCAGACCCTAGAACATGCCATAGTCGTATACCTTCCAGCCATGGCTGAGCCTATGGAAGTTGGAAGCAAATACAAAGCAGTTTCGCTTTGATTTGTGCAGTCTATTCTATCATCGTTTACCGTATTTGAATTTGAAACTTATGAATATTATATTTTTTGTGTGACTTGTATTCAAGGGAATTGATACTTTAGCTCCTCCACTCATATTTGAATCGTGTTATCGTGCTTGTTTGGATCTCGTTCGTGCATTCGTCGTTGTGTCTCCAGCACAAACCAGTGAGTTATTCTCACCAGACAATATGTACATATATAACTAGTGAATTGACCCCCTTTGAATCTGTAAAATGCATTATCATGTTATATCTGCTATATTATGATTATATGATGTTCACCCATGCTTAAACACATGTTATAGCATTTGTTACTGTTATATTATGTTGTTCTGTTATTTTTATCGGTTTATCACACTGCAAGTTCCCTTTAGATTAGAATCACTATGGGTTGAAATGATACATACCCGAACGGACTTTAGAATAAGGGAAAATCATTATGGGCTGAAATGACAGGCCTGAGGGATTTTCAAATTATTTCATTTACTTGGGACTGCGGGTTTGAAATGATAAAACCCAGCTTTTCTTTGTAAATTATGGGTTGAAATGATATATTACCCGTATCACTTTACCTAGCGTAGAAAATTATATATAGGCCCATAGTTAAATATGGTTTTTCTATAATTTTTAAAATATTTTAGAAATGTAATTATTATAATATTTTGATTTAAAATTTATTTAAAAAAATGAATTTTGTAAAGTATTATTGATTTTCTGGAAATTTATTAGTTAAATAAATTAATGAAAAGTTAGAAAATCTGAATGTAAGTTATTTTGGAAATGTTGATTTAATTATAATTGAAAATTAAATTGAATATGAAATTATGATAAATTTATCATATTTTGAACTTAAATGAATTTAAAGTAATTTTATATTATATTAATGATTTTTTTATTAAAGTTAAAATGTGAAATGAATGAATATTTAAGTTGAAATTTTGAAATCTAACTAAAATTGAAAATTTATAAAATTGACTTAAAAGTGGATTTTTTTAGTTAAGTAAACAAAAATAAAATTAAGTTATATTTGAGAATTTGAACTTAAGTGTTAAGTTGAAATTTAATGTAATGAATTTAAAAATTGAATGTTGCAATTTAATAAGTGAATTAGTATTAAATATGAATTTTAAATGGAAATTTAACTTCATGACATCATGAAATTAAGGAAAATTAAATGATGTTTATATTAGTAAAAATGTGTGATTTTATAAGTTAAAAGTGATTTAAAGAAAAATATAATTGTTGTGAAATTATATTGAAAATTTGAAGTTTATTAACTGCATTTTTGAAATGCTATTGTTTCTAATGTAAATGATAATATAACATTTGTAAATGATGTAGTTGATAAGTGAACTAAATAGCTAAATTGAATTAAAGGCTATTATAGCATTCTATAAATGCTATAATTGTTGGATTAAACTAAGTTTTCTTTGAAACTAATGTAACACTATTACAACCTTTTAAACGCTGTCTTTTGTTAAATTGAACTGTTTGAATATAACTTTCTGTAGCATTTTCCAAATGCTACGAAAGTTGAATTTTCACTATTTTGATAAAATTAAGTGAATAAATAAACTTTGAAAGTTGAAAATTTTGGAAATTTAATAATTTAATTATTAAATGTAATAACTTCATTTTAAATTATTTAAATGAAGTAGTATGTTTGGAATTGAACTATTTTGAAATGTGAATTGAAATGGTATTTTTTTTTAAATTCAATAAAATGAATATTTTTTTATAAATGATAAGTTTGATATTTTGAAATGGATTTGAAATGATATTCGATTTTTTGGGAAATAAGTACCATTTTTAAATTATGACCTTATAATAACGATTGGTTGTTAAAGAGACCGGGATCGGATATGGACATACTCTCTGTCGATACCGAGAATCACTTTAACAATTGTGTACGCGGTGGAGATTTCAGAATGAAGTAGGATGGTGATGACGTTCCTAAGGTACTTTACGTGGACCTAACTCCCGTGAGATAGCTTAAGGTGGCTAAAACATGAGCGATCTCGGGTCAAATGAGGCCGCACCTCTAGACTGGACACACTTCTTCGATACCATTCTATTACTGTTGTGATTGTTTGGTGCACCCCTTGATTTTGGAGTGTTGTTCTGGGTGGGCGTAGTGGCTGCTACGTTACCGCCAGCCCGTGTGCGTATTTGGTATATTTACCCTAGCATTGCCTTGTGTGCCGTGTCACCTACCATACCGAGCCTTTACAGCGAGTTTGTTTTTCTCTCGTAGCCCGTGTGGTATCCTCTGACAGTCACCCGGTGTGGAGATGTCATGATATTGGATGGACTGCTGGGACTATTATGTGTGAAGGGTGATATGGGTAGCCCGAAACGCTGTTTAAAAGTATGTTTATTTTATTGTAGACATTATTATAATAGCGAAATATTACTATATAGTAAATAGTTTGGCGGATCCTTAGAGGATGGGCGGTCCCAGGCATCCTTTAAGTTACTTGTATCTTTATTATAGTTCACTTGAGTTAGTTTACATTATATAAGTATATATTGTCCTGACTCGAGTGTTTGTTTTTTTCTTTACGCTCGGGTCAGCCTGAGTGTTTACAGCTTTGGATTCTCTTTCTGAAGCTGGTCTTTGCTGGAGTTTCTTCTTATCTACATATTTATCTACTACTGTTTCAGCTGTTCTAGTTTATCTCATGTATTAGTGAACTTCTATGTATCTGGGATTTCTAATATGTTGTTTTCAGACTGTATTATGTATTTGGTTTGAGACTCTGCCGTAGTAGCTTCATGAACTACTATGTATTTTATTTTCCGCTGTGAGTTATTTTGTTTGTTCTGTGTCTGTGATTCTGTATATTTGATTTTATTTGCTCCAAATTTATTTACAATCTGTTATTTCGCATCATTCAAGTCCGACATGTGTAGATTATTGTCGATTTGAATGGTACGAAATTGGGGTTGTTACAATAAGTTGGAAACAAAGATGAGATGATTAAATAACAGAATAGGAAGATGGATAAGCTTATATAAATCGCGGACAAACTTAACCGGGTCAGCCGTGACTTAAAGAATAAGATCGATGTGGATTTCTGGGGTAAATCTACATTCAATCTCAAGAGATAGAGTTCGGAATTATAGGAGATACTAGCATCTAAACCGAGGATATTAAAATCTTTGGTGAATCGATGCTGTTGTAAAGGAGTTTCACCCCTTTACAAATCAATTTAAGAATGGCGAGACCGCCGACTCATTATAAAGATCATTCGAAGTGGATTTATGAAACACTCCAGAATCAAAAGAAGACAAATAGTGATGGACACAAATGGATTTTGTAACCGTAGGAAGCGTTTCAAAATTTATAGGAATCGAGTAAAAAAGAAAGAGATTCAAACTCGAATGAAAGTGATTTTGTAAATACATTTACCATATATGCTAAGTTTTGCCTAAAACCAAAGCTCTGATACCCCATGTAACGACTCGATATTTTCAACCATTTGCATCCGCACATGTCGGAGTTGAATTGCTCAAATACCGCGTTGTAAACAAAATTTGGCAAATCTCATCATATACAGTAAAAAAAATAATCACATATCACAGACACAGAGTAAATAATAATACAACGGAAGTAAAAGAGATAGTAGTTCATGAAGCTACTATATATATATATATATATAAGATACATTAGAGTTAAACAAGATACAACAGAAGTGTAACAAGATACATCAGGTGCAAATCAGAATACATCACTGGAATCACTGGATACTGAAAGCAAAATAGACGGCTAGATCTTGGAGCAAAGCTTTAACTCCAAAGGTTAGTCTTGAATGTTGAATCACTCAGTCTAACCCGAGCGTAAAGCAAAACACAAAACACTCAAGTCAGGACATATATACTTATGAAATGTAAATCAACTAGAGTGAACAGTAACAAAAATGCATCAGTAACTTAAAGGATGCTTGGGATCGTCCATCTTTTAAGGATCCATTAAACTATTTACAATGTAGTAACATTCGCCACTATAATAATTTCTATAGTAAAATAAACTTACTTTTAAATAGCGTTAAAGGGTTACCCATATAGCCCTCAACACATAATAATCCCAGTAGTCCATCCAGTATCAACATACCTCCAGACCGGGAGGCTACCATAAATACTTCATGGGCTACGGGAGAAAAACAAACTCGTAGTAAAGCTCGCTATGGTAGGTGACATGGCACAACTAGGCAATGCCAGAGTAGATATACCAATTACGCTTCCAGGCTGGTGGTAACGTAGCAGCCACTATGCCACCTCGGAACACACTCCCAATCAAAATCGGAGGATGGCCATCAAATCAATCACAAGTAAGAGTATAGTACCGAAGAAATGTGTCCGATATGAGGAATGACCTAACTTGGCCCATCGATCGCTCCTGTTTTAGCCATCTTAAGCCAACTCACGGGAGTCGGGTCATCGTTCATACCATAATAGGATCGTCGCCACCATCCTACTTCATTCTGGAATCTCCATCGCATACACAGTTGTTAAAGTGGTTTTCTGAGTTGGCAGAAAGTATGACAACTTCCGATCCCAGTCTCGATCCCGGTCTCTTTAACAACCAATCGTTATTATAACGTCGTGGTCATTTCAAAATAGTTTATACTACAAAGATCAAATCATTTCATTTCTAGACTATATTCCTTTCAAAATAGTTTATACTTCGATACCAAAACCATTTTTATTTCAAAACTTTATTCAAATCAAAATAGTTTATACTTCGAAACCAAAATCATTTTTATTTCAAAAATATATTCAAATCAAATTAGTTTATCATTTCCATTTCAAACATATTCACCTTTCCAAAATCTAATCTTTCAAAGTTATAACTTTTTCGAAACCAATATACTTGGAATCATTACACTTTGAAAATCATAACATTTCGAAATCATACATTTGAAATTATGGTACCTTCCTTTAATTCTTTACATTTTACAAATTCATTCAATTAAACCCAAATTTTCAAATTTCCAATTTAATTCAATTCAAACCATCAGTTTCAATTCAATTCAGTTTCCCAACAAAGCATTTCAAATCTCATCAATTTCAAAGATTTGATCCATAAAATAAACTATTCAATCTTTAATATATTTTAAAGCTTTAATATCCCACATTTCAAAACTAATTTTTATAATTTCATATATCTCTGATTTAACTTCATTATTACTTAGTTTTGAAATATTCATTTCATAAATCCAATATCATTTGAATAAACCAGAATTACAAGTAAACTAAATATCCTTCATACTAATGTAAACTTCAAATATTCATTTATCGAATAGATCAAAATCAAATATCATTCCAAATTCACATTCTTTATCAAAATAAAGATTATGTCATTCAAAACCATTTCAATCATTAAAATATCATATCCTTTGAAAACCTCATTATCAAATAATTATTTGAATTCAAAATCAAATATTCAAATATAAATACCTTTTTCTAAAATCAATTATGTCATTCATTTATTATTTCAAATATCATTACAAAACATATTTCAAAGTTCCATTCAAAAATTCATTTATCTCATTTCATTTCATTCCATTTAACACATAACAAAGTAACCATTATTTAAATTCAAATTCAATTTAAATTCCTTAAAAATTCAAATTTAAATATTAAAATATATTCAAACTCCTTAAATTTCACAATTTATCAATTCCCAAAGTTAAATATTATCACTTTAAAATATAACTCAAACAGTGCTAAAATCTATAATATTTCAAAACATCGTCAAATTTCAACAACGACAGCATTTATAAAGTGCTATCGTAACTTATAATTTCCAAAATAGTATAATTCAGGAACAACGACATTTGTAAATCCGTAATAGATATTTACTTATTTCAAACATAGTTAAATTCAAAAACAACAGCACTTAAAAATGATGTCATAAGACCACATCATTTTTTTTTGAAATGCTATTAATAAAATTCCAGATTTTATTATAACTTCAGAAACATTAACACTCCAATTTTTTTTTTTATTTTAAACATTTAAGTCATATTTCTAGACTTAAAAATTTCACATTTAAATAATTTTAACATATGATTTATCACAACAAAATTTTAAAATCAAATATCCAATTTAAAACTAAATTCATTTGTTTAGTCAAAATTCACTGTATTCTTAACTTGTAAATTTAACAAAACTTAAAATTTTACTTCAAATATCATTTCAAACTTTAAATTTAATTTCCATTATTTACTTATATTTTAAAAATATAATTTAAAGTCAAAAATCACATTTACTTCAAATTTACATACCTAAATTCACAATTCAAATCTTAATATTTAGCTTTCTTAAAACCATAAAGTATATATTTTAAATCAAAATTTCATGCTTTTAAAAATACATATCTTAAGAAAAACCATTTAAAAATATACCACGGGGTCTGTATATAATTTTCTAACCTAGGTCAAGCGATACAGATATGTATCATTTCAATCCGTAGTTTAAAAAGAAAACCTGGGTTCTATCATTTCAAACCCGCAATCCCAAGTCAAATAAATACAATAAAAATCACTTGAGCCTATCATTTTAGCTCATAATAATTTTTTCCTATTCTAATGTTCATTCGGGTATGTATCATTTCAACCCATAGTGATTCTATTCTAACAGGGAACTTGCAGTGTGAATATATGCATAAACAATATAAACAATTATACTAACATGTCAATGTCACAATATACTGTCATTTATCATATGTCAGGTGATAATTAACAAAGTTAACATAATAAAAACATGGAATAACATATCATATTATCACCATTAACTTGCATAACATTTTAATTACTAATCACTTGTCATCCATTTACCATTTCATAAGTAAAAGTGTCAGAGTGAGAAGGACTCACCTTTATCAAAGCTAGAGACCAAAACAACACACACAAGAGCGATTCCAAAAGCACGACAAGCACGATTAGATTTGAATGAATGGAGAGCCTTGATATTGATCTTGTATACAACAAATAAAGAAGACAATATAAACATATATATACAATACAAGGATAAATTAAAACAAAATGGAAATTTAAATTAACAAAGAACATCACCAAGCTTAAACACAAAAGTGCTTGACCATGACTCTATATAGGCTCGGCCACCTTCAATATTTTGCTCGGCCATGGTGTTAATTGGTGGTAAGGCTCGGGTTTGGCATCATATAGGCACGGCTACATAGGGATGTGAAGGGTTTTGGGATTACAAGTGAAGAATACAAAGGGACAAAGGCCAAAAGGTGGAGTATGGTGCAACATAGACTCGACCAATGGTCAAATTTGGCTCAACCATGGTCTGGTACAGGTCAAGCCAGAGGTCATGATGGTCGTCAGAGGTCAGGTCATGATGGTGGTGGAGCTAGGGGTGGTGGCCGAAGTGAAAAATGAAGGGGATGGTGAAGTATGGTCGGCTAGGCAATGTTTTGGTGGAGTTTTGCAAATCTTGTGGTGTTTGCATCCTATGGAGGTCACGGCCACATCTGGACAGGGGAAGAGGAGGTGGTTGCTGCTGTGGATGTCGATGGTGGTGGTCGGTGGAGAAGAGGGTGGAAGTGGCCGAGCAAAGCACAAGAGATATCAAGGCAAAATCAATAGAAAAGAAGAGAAAAAGTGAGAAAAATGAAGCCATTAAACTTACAAATTTTTTTCTCAAGTGAGATAGCCGTGAGTTTTGAAGAGATGAGAAGTTTTCTCACGTGAATACAAAGAAAAATACATAGCTATTGCAAGAAAAATGTATGGCTAAAGCTAAAGTGAAAGGTCAAAAGAAAACGAAAAGACAAGGCAAATGAAAAGTCACAAAAAATGAAAAGCCTTTGTCTCTTTGAATTTCCACTTTTAATAATTCACTTTAAACAAATAAGAAGTCAAGTAAATAAAATAAAAGCTGAACAAAATAAAGTGGAAATGAAAAAAAATAATGTCTTAGGAAAATAGAAGATAAATAAAGAAAAAACTTTATTTAACTGAAACTAGAATTTAAAATTGTAAACAAAATACAACTGACATTGGAAAATTTCAACTACAATTTTAAATTGTTTTAAAAATAAAATATATACATAACATGTCATGTTACACACATATACACAAATTACAACATGATATGACAAAAAAATATATTATTTATATAAATTAAAATAAACAATTTTGTTAAATCAAACAATTTACATACAATGGTCTAAAAGGCATAACTTTCATAATATTAATCTGATTTCAACAAAACGAAAAGCAGTATACTTAAATTTTATTTATTTACATAATAAAATTTAAAATTGAAAATTTCAAAATTTTAACTTTTTAAATTTAAAAGTTCAAAATTTTAACTTTTTAAATTTAAAATTCAAAGTTTGACCATATTGACCAAAATTCACATTTCTGGAAAATTCTATTTATTCATGTTTGGGATTATAATTCACATAAAAAATCAAAAAATTTATTTAAAATAACAAAATTTATTCATTTTAATAAATAAAATAAAGTTTTTAAATTAGGAATTTCAATTTAAAATAATTACAAAATACAGGGTTGCTACAGATTTCATGGATTTGTAATTAAATTCGGGATTGCGGGTTGAAATGATATATCTGTAAGTATAAAATAATTGCGGATTGAAATGATAAATATATATATCACTTGATTATAAGGTAGAATATTATATAAAGACACTGAATTGGTTAAATTAAATTCTTTAAATTTGAATTTAGAGATAGTTTGAAATAAAATTTTGATTTATATAAACCGAATTACTTTCGAAAATCCAAGCTTTAAATGTTGAAATTGGAATTGGTCTAAATGAATGGTTTAAGGGATTTAAATCGAAAGCTGAAAGCTTGACGTGGTCCGGATGTGTTGAAATGAAAGAAATAGTCTAGTTTAATATAAATTCCAAATTAATTACTTTAATGTCAACTGCTTAAAAATATTATTTTAAAATTTAGATTTATTTAGATTTTCCAAACTATTTACTATATAAACCATTTCTAATAACCAAACAATTTTATATTAAACTACTAAACTATATTTAATCTATTTTAAACTATTAAAACTATTTTAAACTATTTCAATCAATTTAAACTATTTTAAATTATTTTAATCTATTATAATCTATTTAATCCAATGAAATCTACTTTACCTATTTTAAACTAATTAATCCTTTTTAATATATTTTAAATTTATTTAATCTATTTTAAATCTATTCCATCCATTTTAAATCCATTTAAACTATTTTAAAGCTATTAAGACTATCTTAATCCATTTAAATTACTTTACTCTATTGAAACTATTTTAGGGTATTTTAACCATTTTAATTTTTTTAAACTATGAACTATGTAAACTATTTATAACTATCTAAGCTATTTATAACTATCTAAGCTATTTATAACTATCTAAGCTATTTATAACTATCTGAACTATTTTCAAAATTTTAAACTGTGTATAGAGGAAGTATATAAAAATTGAATATGGTTAAATGATGTTATAATCTAAGTTGGGCTTTCAAACAATGTTTTAGAGAAATAACATATTCTGAGTAAATGTGATGATTTTAAATGAGGATTAACCTATTTCGAAAAATATGATTTCGAAAGTGAATATGATTTCGAAAGTTATATGGTTTAAAATCAAATATGATATTTTGATGTCAATTATTAATTGACTTTTGAAATGTAAAAGAACCATCCGGTTTGAAAGAACGTTTGGTTGTTAAAGAGACCGGGATCGGTTATTGTCATACTCTCTGCCAATACCGAAAACCACTTTAACAATTGTGTGCATGGTGGAGATTCTAGAAATGAAGTATGATGGTTTGGCGAATGATTTTGTATGAGGTATTTACGTGACCCTGACTCCTACGAGTCAGCTTAGATGTGACTAAAACAAGAGCTATACAGGGCCAAGCGAGGTCATTCCTCCTATCGAACACACTTCTTTGATACCATATTTGACTTTGTGATTGCTTTGGTGGACACCCCTCAATTTGATTATGGGGGTGTGTTTCGAAGTGAGTGGTAGTAGCTGGTATGCATTACCACAAGTCCAGGAATGCAAATGGTAGAATCCTACCCTAGCATTGCCTCGAGTGTCGTGTTCACATGCCGTATCGTGCCCTCTACGAGTTTGTTTTATACCATACGTATGGAGTGCCCTCGGGTTAACCTCACATAGGATCTTACGGTACTGTATATACTATGGAAATATATAAAATGTGTTAAGGAAGATATAGGTAACGCGTTAACACTATTTTAATATTTTGCTTTACTGTAGACGATATTATAATAGCGTATTGTACTATGTATGTAGATAGTTTAACAGATCCTAAGAAGATGTAAATCCCGAACATCTTTTAAGTTATTGCACTCATGTTAGACACTAGATAGGAGATGTCAAACCCCGTAAACATCTTTGATGCCGTTACACTCACAATTATTTGCTATAAATTTAACTTATATAAGATCTTTTAGTTTTGACTTGAGTGTTTTGTCTTTTCAATTCACTCGGGTCTCTCTGACCTTTTCAGTGTATTGAAGACCATGTATCTCTGGAGGACGAAGACGATGATTGTATATTATTGCTATTTATTATATTTATTCCACTGCCTCATGTTATTCCGCTGCATTTATTAATTTATTCATGTTGTATGTAACTCTGATCTGTATTGTAAAAGTATAATTGAATGTTATTTGTAAACAACTTCATAAACTGTTTATTTGATTGTTATATTTTATCATTCCGCTGCGAGATTCTGTATTTGTTTTTCTTTTCTTGCTTTTTCTTATTTACCTCATAATAATCCTCCCTTTTTAATGGTTTGAGTTTGACATGTGAGGTTTATTGTCGATTTAAACTGTCCAAAAAGGTGGGTCATTACTCGCATTTCAGAACACTATACATATATATGTATATATGAAAAGTCATTTTTAAAGTATAATAATTTATTTTCAAACACGTTTAGATAATTATTTAAAATATCAAACACTTTTAAAAAATCAATGATAAATGGTTTCCAATTCATTTTAAATAATACTAATTGATTTTAAGCTTATTAATAGGATTAGAATTTATTTCAATAGATATTAAATATTTGAAAAATCAGCTTTTGAAATATTTTAATACTAAAACAGTTTTAAAATACATAGTTTAATAAATAACAATTCCTTTTTAAAACAACTTAACTTCTTGATTAAAAAATTTCAGTATAACCAATTTTATATTTATAAATCTCTCTCATTTTATCACACATCGATTTCTTTCCGATTCTCTAACCATTCTCACTTTTCAAAAATAAAATCCACTATTTTTTTCAAAAACCTATTTCTATATCTCGATATAAATTCACGCTTGGAATTTATATTTCTAATTTATCAATTGATGTCATTTTCCTTATTTATAAACATCGTTTATAAATTTATAAACTCATTTGGATTTCATCTATTTATAAAAATAATCTCATTTATAATATTTCATTTACGAATCCATTCCCTTATAAATCCAATTCATTTTACGATTCTATTTTTAATATCGATATCTTCTTTCCATATTTTCAGGAATGTCATTTAAAAATGCATTGTCAAAAATCCTTTATATGCATTATTTTTAAAATCTCCATTGAAAATATTTTTACGAATAGTTAAGTACAATCCAAAATCAATTATTGTTTTATCCAAAAATCAATTTTTTCTAAAATAATCCAAATTTCGATATAAATATTTTTTATTCAAAATCTCCTTTTAAATTCTTCAAGTTCAAAAATAATATTTATGGTATTTAAAATACCAAGATTAGGGCCAATGTTACTATAGCATTGAGTAATTCAAATCACCACATAATCTATATCAGATTATTCACACAAATCATGTATCATTATATATGAAATTAAAATCAACATATTTTAGGAATCCAGTTAGATCCCTCCAACCTCTTTCTCTGCATCCATAGATGTTATATAACATAAAATACCAATCCCGCTTCGAGGCGAGATAGCGCGGTAATATAGGGTCATCCGCTATTATGCCGGTGCATAGTGTCTCATCCGCTCCAATAGGCGGGAATATATCCAATTACTAATACACACATACACACACACACTACTATATATAATATAACATCGAACCGATAATAGTATATCAAATTATATCCAACAATTAAATTTAATTATTATAAATTAAACTAGTCAACAAAATTGAGTGAGATTTACTCACCTTGATTTTTATTTTGCTGATCGTTTCAATTTAAATTATCTAAAATCACAGCCGACTCCAAAAAATCCCAAACCAATTCTTATGTGTAGCACTTGTCGATACGAATCCGTTGCCGCTTGTTTTGTTACGATCGAACCTCGTATGATAGATTTACACAATTTATAAATTAACGATCTATATAATAAAATTATTTTAAAGTAATTACAACATTAGTAGTTAATTACCATAATTACAGGTTAATCCCTCTTCCTCAAAACGAGCCTGCAATATCCGAACTACTGACCGACTCCTCTCCATCGACCCTCTCTCTCGTTTGCCTTCGAGTATACCCAAATCCAAGACCTTCAACTGCCTCCTTGTCTTCCTTCAACCCGAGCATCTCCATCAATCATGTCAGCGCATCCAGACTCAGCATCTTAAGGTCGCGCCTCTGTTAATCGATTGTTCACATCGCTACCTCCAAGTCACACGCCTCCGACACCCACACGCTCACACACATCCACCTATACGCAACGTCGCACACATCGTCCATCGCCTGAAACCCTAAAAACGCACGATTGCGCCGCCCACCTCCTCGCATCGCCTCATGCTTCCAAGCTGCGCCCTGCGCTCATGCTCGACCCTCTATGGCATCGCAATTATGTATATATGTGTGTGTGTATTTCGTTTATTTTGATTTTGTTTACCTTTGATTTTGAACTGGAGAGAAAGAAAGGCATGTTCATGATTTATACTGGGGAAAGCTGCTTTGAATAGGGTGGCATGTGTTAAATCATAGGGTGGCTGGTCGGATAGGGTTTGACTTTGATTTACAAATTTTTATATTAAAAATATCTCGTGTTGGGTAACTAAAAATCTACATTCCCCATCGAGGCATGTCGCCTGGTGTTCCTAATGTTATACCGCTATTCTGAACGCAATGGAATAAGTTTCGAAACCTAATTCAATCGTCTGTGGGAGATAGCTTTTTAAATCGACTATTTAAATTAAATTAAATTAAATTATTTCTGTGCGTTTCCAGATCGCACAACCAAACGGTAACTCCAAACGCTACGAAAATTGAAATCCGATAATAATACACTATTACAGATCCAAGGAAATTTATTTCGTCAAATTCTAAGACTGTGTCCCGTATCGCTATTTTAACGCGTCAATTAAATCGACGATTTCAAAAATGGACGAAATCACTTGAGATCTCAGTTTAAAAACTTATTAACTCAATTCTAATTCAAATAGAATTTGTGTCAACATTAGAAATCGTTTCCATTTATATTCAATTCAAATTCCAATTATTCACCGTTTTTGTTTTATAATAAATCGCTATATTTGAAATTTAAATCCATTCTATAAATTTCAACCAAAATCTTTATATTCAAAAATAAATTTATACTAAAAATCTAATATTTAAAACCATTTAAATATTTAAAATCAAACGACGAAAAATTCGGGTTGTTAAAGTACCCGAATATGTATTTTTTTTTTAAATATGTAGTATTTATCATTTTTCGGATACAAATACAAACAAATTTTGAATTTTTCGATTATCCATTGACAGATTTATTCATTTTTATAACCTATAATTCGATGATGATATTTTGAGGACACATTAATAAGCTTTACTAGTTAATGATTAAGTGACAGGGATGGTCTATTTCGTAGTTTCCTTTAACATTACCCAAAGATAAAATACATGGATCATGAATGCACTTAGCTCCACTTAAGAATTACCCGTCTTTTAAGCGCGCGGGCGTACACACAGTACACACACCTAGATCATATTTACTCCTAATTGTACCTTTAACAAAAATGCAATTTATTCATATGTTTTTATGATATAACTAACTATAGTCTGATATAATTTATTTTTTAAGAACGGGTCAGGTCTAACCACTCATTTTCTAGCCCAAAAGCTGCAGACCAAATTATTTCATAAATTTGTAACAAAAACCAATTTATATAACAACTTATTTTGGCTATGCTTGAAATGTTCAGGTTTGAAAAAAATAAGGTTTTAGATGATAATTTTTTCATGTCTTGAGTGTTCTCTATCTCTTCTTCTTAGTAAGATTACCTTACCATTTTCGAATATAATTTATTTAAGTTTTAGTGTTAAATTTCCGAATGAACGTTCGATCGGTATAATTGGTTTGATGATGAAAATAGATAAACCGAGCTAAAACCAATAAAAATAAAAGTCAAACCAATCAAATTAAGTTTGGTTGGTTATCTGATTTAACCGACCAAAAATTATTTCCATTTCACGTTTGTATTATTCATTATATTTTAAAATAAAACATATATGATTAAAATATTCATCTTTAGTGTTATTATGCTTTTTAATAGTAAAAATGATGCGTAAACGATAAATAACATTTATTTAGACCACTAAACTGGTTGAAAAAATCATTACAACACTACCAATTTTGATTATTTGATAAAAGTTCGGTTAATTTGGTTATCAATAATCAAACTAATTTTATTTTCGGACCGATTATAAACCAATATAATTTCAAAACCAAATCGACCAAAATAAACTTATTTGGTTGGTTTATTTGGTTAACCAAAATTTGCTCACTCTTAGTTAAATTAATGATTTAATCATTTTTAAACTTTATAAATAATAATGATTAACATTAAAGTCATTGTAATAAAAGTTGATGATCCTTCAATCCATAAAAAAGTAATATATTGACAAGCACCATTGTCCCAATGACATGTTGTATTTAAATATCATTCAAAATAAAAAAAATCAAAAAATAAAAAATAAAAATAAAAAAAGAGTAATACATTGGTTCTCTTTATGTTGTTTTTATACCTTCGGTAAACATCTTTAATTAAACTTATTGACTATGCTTTTATAAGATAAATAGGTGCCATCAAATTTTGACGTATAGTTCATGTATCTTGCGGGATTTACCTTTGGCAAACTAAAGTAACATTTCCGTCCAAAAGGCATGGTTATATCGAACGGTAAAATTTAATAAACTAAAGTTTCAATGATTTCTTTGGCGAAGTTTAATTTTGTTTTATATTAACTGAGTGTTACTGGTGAAGTAAATATTACTTCAAATGTTTCGTATTATTTGCAAGTCTGTTATAATATATGTATATTATGAAGTGAATATGCTTATACATTGTTTTGTTTAGTCCCACATCGTGGGATAAGTTCAGTCTTTACTTTTGAAGCCTTTATATAAAGTAGGCCATGTAATTAAATAGATATCTAATTCTCTGAATGAATAAAATTGCTCTCTCTCTAATGGCTTCTACTTTCTTTATTCTATAACACGTTATCAGCACGATGTTTATTTTCAAGATTTCCTTTATGCATTTAAGATCTATTTCTTTTCTCTTGGGATCTAATTTTATTTCGTAGATCAAATTTCGTTTTGCAAACATTTGTTTTGATCTCATTTCTTATTCCTGGATCTCATTTTGTATATCTTATAATTTGATCTAATTATGTGAATCTAATATTATTTATTTGTATAGATCTAACTTTGTAGACTTCATTTTTCAGATCTCATTTGTAGACTTATTAAATTGATTTTATTTGTAGATGTTATTATGTTGATCTCAATATGATCTAATTTTTCTGATCTAATTCTATTATAGATCTAATTTTATAGATCTATAACATTTTATATTTTATATACAGTTGCTTTTCTTTTCGATCCACAGCCTTGACATGGTATAATGATTGATTTTAGATCTCATTGATCTTTCATTATTTTTAATTGATATTCTTTGTTATGAAGGATTTTATATAAAAATTTCTACCAAATTAATGTTGATTATCAAATATCTACATGAAATAGTTTTGATATTTTTAGCGTGTATAATTATATGTATTATTGCTGATTTAATATTACAGAGAGGTTTGAGTTGCAGGAGAAGCAAGCAGATTAATTTCCAATGACTCCAGTAATGGGAATCGAATCGATGATTTAACTGAAAAAGATCATCTTTACCTATGGAACTCCTTGAAGGAGCGTTATGACCACCAAAATATGGTCACACTTTTAAACACTAGACATGAGTGGTTGAACTTGAAGTTTTAAGTCTTTAAATCCACTAGGAAATGCAATTCCTCTATATTAAAATTACTTCTAAACTAAAATTATGTGAAAGGATTGTCTAGTAATACTAACCTGAAGTTAGATCATTTCTTCGACGATGAAGGAAACTTCATTAATGATGAAAATCTAAGTACAGTAATAAATGATATGGTCGAATTAATTAATAATAGCAGCCTGAAGTCTGCTATGTGGATTTTATTTTATTTCAGTTCAATAAATCAGTTTGAAGTTGGTAAAACCCAAGTTTTGATAATCTTTGGGTGTGTTTGCCAAACTATATATTTGAAGAAGTACATTTTAATATTCTCTAGAAGAGATAATCCATATGACATACTCTTCAAGAGATGTTTTATGATTTTTATATTTCAAAATCCAAACATCCTAGAAGAGATGTTGTAGAATTATGTCAATTATATAGAAAAAGATATTGATTATTGATGACATCTCAAAATCAATGCATATAAAGTATCTTTAGAAGTGATATATACCACTCTAGAAGCGGTGTTTATGAAATATCCCCAGAAGAGAAATTATATTATCGTATAGCACTATAAAAGAATTGCCTATAAAAGATTGTCAAATGTGATAATAAATTATCTAAAATTCAGTCGTCTATTGTCATGGACCCATAGCTCCATTAGACAAATAGTGATATGTAACCTTTTACTTTTCAGAACTTACGATGAATCAAATATTATATGCACAACTATTCTTGAAGAAATACCTTTAGATATGCTCCTGAAGAGATAATCTATATGTCGTATCATAATTTTCACTAAAGCTATATAAATACGGTCTTGAAGGATTCACACTGACATTGATCCATAAATTCACTCCAGAAGTAGTGATAATAAAATATCCTTAAAAGTGACTAAAAAATTAGGAAATGATAACATATCTCTAGAAGAGATTTGCTTATATATTTGGTAATTTTATTAAACCAAATAAATGCATAGAAATTTGATTATAAGGGATCCTAATTTAGTTTAGATTAGATCCTAAAAGTTTGAGAGCTATACATACGGTCCTGAGGAAATCTGTATCTGTAACATTACAAGTATTCAGAAGATACTATTATTATTTTTGCTGTAATTTTTTTTTACAGAACTCTCAATAGAGATGTGTAGAAATGTCTATATGCAATTATAAATTATTTGTTGATAAGTAATATAATTAATGTTCAAAACTTATACTTGAGATATAATTGAGGAACAAAACTTAACAACTTGAAGTTGTGTGTATATTTTGTTCGAACCAGAAGTTCGATATGGTTTCAAACCAAATGTTTTGAACATTATCATGCGGTTTTGAAAGGTTTGCATTGACATTGATTTATAAATAGAAATTAATAGTTTGGATCCTTGAAACAGTTTGTTCTAAAAACCACTAATTCAAATGAGAAAGAATATGAAAATTTTATAATATATATGTGATACGTGGATGCACGTATACATCCATATATGTAAATATTTAGCTAACAACCTGAAGTTTGTTATAAGCTCATCGTATAGATTATGCATAGATATTATTTAGTGATTTAAAATTCAATCAACATAAATGTTGAATGACCTGAAGTCATGTATGTATTCAAATGATTTACACAATAAGTAAATTCCTCCAATTGCTTAGATCAACGAATGAGAACAAACTCTAATAATCAGTATCAATTGAATGCATCTTATCAACTAATAAAAGAATTATCCTCCTATTATTAATATGTATGATGTATTTGCTAGTAGCAATATCATAATGGATCAAAATAAGAGTCCAAAGATGATTATTATTTAATGTGACAATGTTTGTCAACATTGAGGGGGAGGATAAAGGGATACAAGCTCATTTTGATCATCAGTATTAAATGTTTGTTAACATATATAATGATGTAAGATATTAAGTAACTTGAATAAATTATCAATATTATCCCTAGTAGACTTTCTCCAATATAGATTTGAATCCCTGAAGGATCAAAATTTGTAAACCACATCTGAAATATGGTTCAAAAGTCAGTTCAAAATATTTTTGGAGTAAGTAATAAAGATGCCAAATAAAGGAGGTGAGTATTCTTGAAGAAACACCTAAGGATGCTCTGAAAGAGATCCATGACATGATTCTCAAATAACCCTAGAAGTGGGTTAGGTACCTAAAACATGATAATTAAAGAGATCTCAATAAATCATGTCTAGAACTGACAAGAAATAATCATCGATGATAAATTTATAAATAATAAAGCGCTTATGTTTATAAATGAATTAAAGATCCTGGATTAAGGGAAAACATGACTGGTCATCATGAATCCTTTACCAATAGAGAAATACGAACATGTAGTCTGCAAAGTACTTAAATTGTTTAGTATACCCCGAAGGTATAAATATGGTTTAAATCATATTAAATAATGAAAGTATACAAATTCTTGAAGAATATAAATAACTTTCTTTGTTATAAAGAATGCAAAGAACAAGGAGAGTAGATTTCAACCTACTTTTAAGTATTGTTGTAATGAAAATCTTGATATAATTCATGATGAGTAGATTACTTCCTATTTTTAAGTATCGTTGTAATGAAACTCTTAATATTCATTGAAGTGATAGTTGCGATATGCAAATACTTATTAAAGTATACAAATTTCTGAAGAATATATATAACTTTTGTAGTTATAAAGAATGCAAAAGACATGAAGTGTAGATTACAAATTTCTTCTAAGTATTGTTGTAATGAAAATCTTGATATACTTCAAGATGAGTAGATTACTTCCTGCTTTCAAGTAATGTTGTAATAAAAAATTTAATATTCATGAAAGATGTATAGTTGCAATGCGCAAAACTAATTTGAAGCGCAAAAAAAGGGAAGCACATGAAGTGTTTTTCATAAAAGTAGCATACAAAATGCATAAAATGCAAACCATATTCGGAAGAAACAATCTTAGAAAATTTGATTGTATCGAAGGAAATTATTAATAAATTGTATCATTAATGAGATACATATTTATGGATCCAGAAGTATCTATAACCAATTTGAATTATCGAAAGACGAATATGAATTTAGAGGAAAAATTAAAATTCGGGGGAGCATTCATAAGTATTTTATAAGATTTTTCTCACTGGGTTTTTATTAGTAAGGTTTTAATGAGGCATTACATTGATCCAGAAGTATCAACTCTCTAGTAACATTTGAAATAAGCTATAATGTACTCTTTTTCCTTATTTAAGATTTTTCCCACTGGGTTTTTCTTATTAAGGTTTTAATGAGGCATTATCTTGATCTAGAAGAATCAAACGTCTTTTCAAGAAATAACATCTCAAATATGTTATTTAAGTTAAATTATATTTTTATCCTTAACTAAGGTTTTTCCCATCGGGTTTTCCTTTGTAAGGTTTTTTCTAAAGTATTAAATTGATCCAGAAGTATCAAACTCTATCTGATGCAGTAAATTACTGAAATATGACATACTATATTGTGCTCTTTTTCCTTCACTAAGATTTTTCTCATAGGGTTTTACTTAGTAAGGTTTTAATGAGACATTAGTTTGATCCAGAAGTATCAAGCTTTATTTAAAGAAATAAGAAAATAAAATATGTCATTGTACTCTTTTTCCTTCACTAAGATTTTTTCCCATTGGGTTTTTCTTAGTAAGGTTTTAATGAGGCATTATTTTGATCCTGAAGTATCAAACTTTTATAAGGAATATCATTTTTAGTATGATATTTATGATTTCACAAGTTGCGCTCTTTTTCTCGTTCAAGGTTTGTTTCCCACTGGGTTGTTCTAATAGAGGTTTTTAATGAGGCAACAGACAATATCTATATCGACTGAATCGATAAATGCAAGCAAGATAATAATGAGGGGAAGCAATCATCATACATGTTTCAAAACGGAAATTTTCAAATTATCTGAGCATTCAAGATTTTGAAGACGCATATTCAAGGGGGAGTGTTATAATATATGTATATTATGAAGTGGATATGCTTGTACATTGTTTTGTTTAGTCCCACATCGTGGGATAAGTTCAGTCCTTACTTTTTAAGCCTTTATATAAAGTAGGTCATGTAATGTAAATAGATATCTAATTTTTTGAATGAATAAAATTATTCTCTCTCTAATGGCTTCTACTTTCTTTATTCTATAACAAAGTCTAGCTTTTTTTCTTCTTCTTTTTTTATATATTATTGTTTTAGTATTTTTAACGCAAAACTGTTCCGCCAAATTGACATTCGGTTCTTTGATTTGCATTCAGGCACTGGAATGTGGACTGTGGATTCAAGAGATCGCGCTGAAGAACATGGGCGTATGTATTCTTGGAAAAGGACACTGCTTTGGAGGATAACCGATTGCAGTCCATAACGTCCGCTGGTTTTAAGGCCGTCTTTACTGGTCAAACAGCTAAATTAATTCTTCTTCTTGAAACGGGGGGCATTGTTTTATGGGACGGGTTGCAGCCCATAAGGCTGAATTTGAGGTTAGTCTTTACAAGCCTAACAGCTAAATTAATTGTCTTCCTGAAATGGCCTTGTTTTATACGACGACAGATGACCGTTTGCATGCAATGTTCATTTTAACATTGCCTTTTCTAAGTCAAAATACTAAACTAATTGTTCTCACGACATTATTTTATGGGATAAATTTAATTGTTCTTGGTAAAATGGGCATTGTTTTATGGGATAACCTATTGCAGTGTATAATGCTGATTTTAAGATCGCCTTTAAAACAACTAATTTAATTGTTCTTCGTGAAATGGACATTATTTTATGGGATAAACTTAATTGTTCTTCGTGAAATTATTTTATGGGATAAACTTAATTGTTCTTCGTGAAATGGGCATTGTTTTATGGATTAACCGATTGCAATGCATAATGCGGATTTTAAAGTCGCCTTTCCGGGTCAAACAAACCGACCGTTAGGGAGGTTTGCTTACTGTCACTAGCCAAAATCAATTTTTCTGAAGCCAAAAAAACGTGGATCTTGTCTCATCGCAGTTTCCCTTAAAACGTGGATCTTGTCCTATCGCGGTTTCTCTAAACTTCCTCGTTTTACTTCGTGCATCAAATATTCCAAATTCAAATTTATTATGATTTTCAAATTCTATAATTTCAATTTCAAATCGATAATTTTGAATGCTTTGTTTAATATTTAAATTTGAAATTCATATTTTCAGATTCAAATCTCAGTTTATTCTTTTCCAACATATTATCACTTACTATTTAAGTATTATTAACAAAATTTTTAAATGTATATTTCTTATCAAAGTTATACAATCGAACGGTCGGTTTCTCCACCGTTGTGCGGTTATACTAGTTTAATTGTTCTTACTAAAATGGACATTATTTTATTGGATAACCAATTGCATTGCATAATGCTGATATTAAGGCTGCCAAGTCAAGAAACTAAATTAATTGTTCTTCATGAAACAGACATTGTTTCATGGGATAACCGATTATAGTGCATAATGCCGATTTTAAGGTTGCTTTTACAGGTCAAACAACTAACTTAATTGTTTCCATGAAATGAGCATTGTTTTACAGGATAACCGATTTGAGTGCATAATGTTGATTTTAAGGCTGTCTTTACAGGTCAAACAAATTGTACTGGGGACGAAACTTGAGATAAACTTTGAGGACCTTTTAATTTCGAAAAAAAGCTTTGAAAATTTATAGTTTGATTTGAAAATTGAGTTTTGTGTGTTGTGTTTTTAATGTATACTTTGAAATACACGGAAGAATGGACGATGATGGAAAACATTCAATTTGAAAAATTATTTTAGCATAAAAGTTGAAAATGATTTTTTCATGTTTACGCCTTTTTGAAAAAATAATAAAATTAAAACATTGCCCCACTCAAGAGTTTTATTTTTTTGAATTAACCACTTAGGTTGTGATATGTATAAAGAGTTTTAGTGAGAAAAATAGAGGATGTGTCTAAACGTTTATAACCCTACTGGAAATCTTTTCTAATCCGCCGTTGCCGAGGACCATGTTAGTATCCTTCACAAGTGCAAATGATTCACTCTGGAAAGTCTTTTAAGATTGTAAGTAATATGTGCATGATATATAATGGTGAAGTAATAAGGCACCAACCAAAATTTTCGTTCAGAATTTCAGGTCTACTCATTAAATTCTACTTACGCTTAAGACAGAATAACCGTGTTCATTTTAGTTGACATTGTTCATTTGCTCATAGTACACACACGCAGGTTTTATATACCTTAAAACATGGTTAGTTTGGTATAAGTTGGAACTAATTTAATTTTGTATTTTAAAGGAATGCTTCATACTACTGAACGTATTTTCGAATAGATGAAAACTGTACATTTGTTATCTCATATAACTCATTTTGATCAAAGATCATTATATTTATCCATCAAATGTTTGTATTGGGTAACGTATGGTGTGGTGTCGGTCTTAATTTAGTTTTGCCAAGAGATACGTTTTCATCGGCTTATTTTACGTAATTGTTGCACTCTAATGCATAGGCCGGCTATTTTAACTGCGCTACATACGTATCAAAAAATCAGCAGTTGAATTCAGGGATGCACTATCAATTTTTTTAGTTATAACTAGCATTATATTCGGTTTTACACGGTACAAAGTGCTAGCTATATTTTTGACTTAATTTTTTTCCAAAGTTTATCTTTCGGTCTAAAAATGAAACCTGTGTATTTCAGCCTAAATAAAGCAACACATTTTTTCTCCATCTGTTGTTTTTACATTTTCGGTAACCATTTTTAATTAAAACTTATTGATTATACTTTTATAAGAGAAATAGGTACCATCAAATTTTGACGTTTAGTTCATTGTATCTTGCAAGATTTGCTTTTGGCAAAATAAAGTAACATCTCCATCCAAAATTTCTTAAACTAAAGTTTCAATGATTTTTTAGGTCAAGTTTAATTTTGTTTTATATTAACTGAGTGCTACTGGTGAACTAAATATAACTTCAATGTTTCATTATTTTTTGCAAGTCTAGCTTTCTTCTTCTTTTTTAAATATTATTTTAGTTTTTTTTTATTACACAACTCAATTTTCTACTATGCCATATTGACATTCGGTTCTTCACGATGTACAGGGCTAGAAAGCCAAGACTGGAGAAGTTAGTTTTATGGTATATAAAATCCTGCATACTATGAGCAAATGAACAATGCCAACTAAAATGAAAGTAAATAATATTTAGTGAGTAGAACTAAAATTCTAAGTGAAATTCTTGGTTGGTGCCTTATTATGTCACCATTATATATCATGCACATATCACTTGCAGTTTAAAAAGATTTTGCACAATGAATCATTCTAACCCGACCGAAATAACAAGCGAGAGAATGAAGCTAAACCTTTTGAGCAAATTTCAAAATTTAAGAGGTCCTCGAAATTTATCTCAGATTTCGTGCACAACACAACTTCGAGAATGTGAAGACAGCCTTATATGCACTGCAATCGGTCATTCCATAAAACAATGTCAATTTCAAGAAGAACGGTCACTTTAGTTCAAGTACATACACCCACGTTCTTTAGCATGATCTCTTGAATCCATGGTCAACATTCCACCATCTTGTAATTAAGTACTGTAGTTACAGTAAGTTGTGACATTATGCATCAATCATAGATAATTTAACTGGTAAGATCATTGAATTGAAGATTTCATGCATTATAAAAATGCGTATGATTTTTAGCTTAGGATATTCTATCCAGAGCATAAATTATCCTCTAATTTAAAGCTTACAAAAACTCCACATTCATCTTCGTAAACAATAATACATGTTTAACTCTAAGCAGCCATTTTACCTCGAATTATGTTAATAGTACCTCCTTGTTAATTTGACTCATATATGCCCTTTTAATTTGGCTACTTGTTTTGTGTGCTTTCCTGCCAGCTATTGTTGCTATCGTTTGATCAAATTAATTCTTATATTCTACTATGAAAATTCACGACCAATGTATACCCTTTAGATTTATGAATTCGGAGGTGCATATTCTAAATAGCAACTTAAATGGAGATGTTATAACTCAACCAAATAATGTTTGTTCAATAATATGATGATATACCTTAGTATTTATAAGAATCAAAGGTAATGTTTGTTCGATCTGGAAGGCTTTCTGAATGTTTCCACTAATAAGCTGAGCCATTCATCCATACTATCACTGAAGAATTAGATCATTGAGTTAATCATCATAGGCAATAAAATTTATCGAACTAAAAATCCAAACTTGACCAATCTAACTATGTAATATGGACAAAGAAAAAACCTATGAGAAACGACATTTATTTAGTTATGCAAGCCAATTATAGTTCTGCCGAATAACTTTGAAAGAAACATTATTGAAAAGATAGAGCAAAGAGAGCACATTCCAAGATGCCCCCAACCTTTTCTAAATCGATAATTCATGTGAGTTTTTATCCTAGCTTATGGATATAACATAAAATAGTAAAATCCAACCTGAAGATACATCAACATATGACTTCTCTTTCTTTTACTAATTAAAATATGGGCCTCTAATGTCTTTAAGTATGCCAACCCATAGACACTTTGGCTACATAATTTATAATGACACCTGATTTACATGGTTTTAAAATCAATATATGAGTAGGGAAAGAACATTACAAATGTCTTTAAAACGTAATTCAACCAATACCTAGCGTTCAATAATTAACTTTTAAATTATGCATTGCTATATTTTTTCACTAATTCTAAATTATATGATCATAATTACATGAGGTATGAAACAAACATAAACAAAAATTGTAAACTATATGTGTTCCCATGATCATTTGCCAAAAGTTAAAACATATAACCGTACAATTGTGTATATATACATAATGTATACACAAAATCCATATTTACACGTAAAGCAAGAGACATACATTTTTGTTATTGCCTATAAAGTTAAAAATACAGCACATATCATGTTAGTACAAATTTATAACATCAAACAATGAAAATAAAATTAAAAATGACACTTGAATATATTAGAAATAAAATAAATAGTAAGCGTGATCTAATTCACTATTTAAGCAATACATAATTATTTTTCTTATAACTAAAGTCAATCATTAGGTAACTTATACCCAGTGTACTTGTCTGTAAATTCAATCATTCCATAGGCATATATTATCCACAAAAATTCTGTTAGTGGTATAGAAATTTAAAAGTCCACTACTACCGGTAGAAAAAAAAAATTCTACCACTATCGTATAAGTCAAACTTGTAAAATCAAACAATAAAATGGAAATAAAAACAGCATGTAAACAATAGTAATAAGATAAAGTCCATTACATTATGAGTGTTACTAGTATAATCGCACAACCGTGGAAAAACCGACCGTGTAGTTATTTAATATCAAAGAAAAAAATTATGTTATTTTTTTTCTTAATTATGAATTTGATGAAAAATTAACTGCAATGTTTAATTGTGAGCTTCTCTGTAGCTCTAAATCTATTGGATTTGAAAAATAAAACGACAAATCAAACACATATTAGCTCAAAACATATCATTTTAATGAATATTTGATTAAAGAAGTTGAAAAATGTAAGAACGGATGTAATAAATAAATCACATATTATTCAACTGCATTATTTAAATAAATAACCTAAAAGTACCATTGTTATAAAAAAAACTAACATTGATGAAATAAAAAAACTAAAAAAGACTAAAAATAAACAAAACTTTGGACTCTATTATTGCTGATATTCTGTCTAACAAGAAGTTTGATTCTGCCAAATAATCAATGACTAACTGAGACATAAAGGCGATCTTTAGATGACATGAGCCTCATCGAATCGATGCGTGTTGCCTAGGCAAACATCAAGGAGAATCATAATCTTACGATAGATTCATTCGTCTCTCACATCGAAGACTCGAGCTGCAACAAACATTACTTTTCTTGAAGGGGACACAGATGAAGCTATGCTCAAGCTCAATGACGAGCAATTACTTCTAAATAAGAGAAAAAACATTTATGAAATTGTAGATCCTTTTAGATAAGAACACAAAACTTGGAGACACGCTGTAGAACGAGAGCTCGTGTGGAACCTCGGATTTCTGGCAGCAGTGGAATGTAACAAAATATTACGGCCACGTATGGGCCTACTGGGAGATTCGTCAAAATATGGACACCCTCCCTTGTTGGTTGTCTTCTACAGTCGCCTATGGTCGCAGTTAGACCTCGTCCCGAATCAATATACTGGCGGTCGCCTTCTCTTATCATGAAAGGACTTTCGCCTGTGGTGTGGTCCAATCCATGGAAAACCCTCATCCCCCCCATTACTCAATGCTCCCTGCAGCTTTGCTGGGCCGCGTGGACGTGGGCTTCTATAAGAGAATGAGAAGTTCTCTCTTAACAAGAAAGCATAAACCCCGCGAAGCCTACTTGAGTTCGTTTTCTGCCGCCACTGGGTGGCTGTCGGGGAAACTCAGCCCTGCCCCCTCTCGGGAAAGGGGGGTCCAACAAGCACTTGTAGCAGAGGGTGGCCCACAAGCACTCGGCCACTCCCTTCTTATTCTGTAAAGTCGACCTCTTTAGTGCTAACGCAGTGCGCGCGTAGATAAGGAAAGCAAAATCCCAGTGGGGGGCCGGTGCCTTTTTTATGGCCTAAATTCCTCCGTCAGCAAAGGAAACTACTGCCTCAGAGGCAGAGGAAGCGGCCACTAGTGAGCATCAGGCCGGTATATTGATTAGGGCCGGTTTACACCCAGTATAAACTATATGTGTGCACGTCATCATTTGCCAAAAATTCAAACACATAACCGTGCAATTGTGTATATATACATAATGTATACACAAAACCTATATTTACGCGTACAGCAAGAGACATACATTTTTTTTCTTGCCTATAAAATTAAAAATATAACATATGTCATGTTAGTACAAATTTATAACATCAAACGATGAAAATAAAATTAAAAATAACACTTGAATATATTAGAAATAAAATAAATAGTAAGCATGATCCAATTCACTATTTAAGCAATACATAATTATTTGTCCTATAAATAAAGTCAATCATTAGGTAACTTATGCCTTATGTACTTAGTCTGTTTATAAATTCAATCATTCCATAGGCATATATTATCCACAAAATTTTTGTTAGTGGTATAGAAATTTAAAATTCAACTACTACCGATAGAAAAAAATAACATTCTACCACTATCGTATAAGTCAAACTTGTAAAATCAAACCATAAAATGGAAATAAAAACAGCAAGTAAACAATAGTAATAAGATAAAGTCCAGTATATTAGGAGTGTTATAAATATTTGTATATTATAAATAATAAGATAACTTTATATATAGATTCTGATATATCTATTAAAGATTCAGTCAGCGTCTAAGGAAGATACGATTTCTTTATGGAAAAATTTAATTATGGTTTAACTTAGTGATTTATTTGTGAAATCCTGTGACGCCCCACCTCTTTACCCACGCTAGCCAAGGACACTACGGTGTAGTGCTGTCAACTAGCACGGAGAATAAGGCTGTTGAGGAGCGACCATCCATGTGATTGCTTATCACACGGTGGCTATAAATAATCTTCGGAAACAAACATAGAAATAAGCATAACACAAATCAGTCACAGACATCCATATCACAAAGGCGGAAGAAGATATGAATATATAAATAACACATGAAAGTGTACATCAGAGTAGTGGTCAAAAAGATCCACAATAATACAAAAGAATAGCAACACATGCTATACAAAAGAATACAACTATGAGTCTATATCTCAAGTGTATACAACAAAAACTGCTAATCTAAGTAGTTAGCCAAAAGTCAGAGTAGCAAATCCCAGGAAGAAATCAAGCAGAAGCACCTGTAACATCTCGGCCTGACCCGAGTATTATTTAAGAAAATAATAAACGGATCAGTCTAGCTATAAATATTAGATGACATGATATAAAATAAAAGATATGGCATAAACATAAAATATCCATACTGACATACTACGATAAGTATGCAAATAATGATCAACAGAAGATCAATCAATAAGAGATAAATCAATATCATAAGAATCTTCTCAAAGATCCAAAGAGGGCATCATACCCTAAACTTGTACTCATAACAAGTCAATGACATAAATTCCAGAAATCAACACAAGAAATCCAGAAATCACAGAAAAAGGGAAAGAGGCCTATCACATGACGGTCCGAAGATCATTGGGAGCTACCCCATATGGGTGAGTCGGAATCACCCAGATGAGGTCTAGGCTAACCAAAAAGCAAAAAGGTATGTGTGAATGGAATCACACAAATGGTGTCTAGCCTGACCTCGCAACAAAAAGGTATGTGTGAGTGGAATCACACAAATGGTGTCTAGGCTAACCAAAAAGCAAAAAGGTATGTGTGAATGGAATCACACAAATGGTGTCTAGCCTAACCAGGAAGCAAACAAAGAGACATCGCACAATTGCTAGCCTAAATCACAAAATGATCGTCATGATCAACGAGAAGTGTCAATTACACTAAGCTAGTAAATATAAAAGTTTAGCTTCATGTCCATAACCACTTGCTTAACTCAAATATTTACGAAAAAACTGTAGATCTTCACTAGAAAATTGTCACAAAAAGGTTCAATCGAACAAGTCCAAGAGTTAACCGACGAAGCAAACGCAAGCGTTTCATACCACTTGTTTTACTAAGCCATTTAATTCAATTTCTCATACTAGTGAGGTAAAGGTTTGTATATATACTAGTAGATTGGAAAACGGTTTAAGAAAAGAGCTTTGTTATTGAAAATAAGGTTGAAATCATTTTGTTGAAAGAGTTTTGATATTTACTACTAGTATTGAAACCTTTGTATATTTTCAAGTGACAAATCACAAAGATGATTGTATAACAATCGATCATCAAAATTCACATACGAAGACGTGAATAAATTCCAAAGAAATCGATAAAGAATCCATCGAAATAGATATTCAAAAATCCATACAATCGACCGAGAAGCCGAAGATAGCTTGCCTCGAAGAATGGTCAACTCAGCATCTCAACAAAACAAGTTCTGTTGAACGTTTTTCAGATAAGATCCCCCACGGAGAGGGGTTCCAGGGGGGTGGCAACCCCCCAAGATGGGGGTGCAGGGGCAACGCCCCTGCTAGTGATGACCTAAGGGAGGATAGGATTGAGCGACTTAAGGGGGTACGCGACCTAATGGAACAAAGGCCGAGCGACTTAACGGGGTGCGCGACCTAATGGAACAAAGGCCGAACGAGATGACACAAGGGGCGACCTAGCAAGACTCGCGACCTAAAAATGACAAGGCCGAACGAGTTAAGGGGATTGCGCGACCTACGGCCCTACGACCTATGACCTAACGACTTAAAGTCTTAAACCATGCGAACGACTCAAGGTCATACGACCTAAAGGGGGACGACCTAAGGTCACGCGACCTAACGTACCAATGCGACCTACGACCTAACGAGTTAACGGTTTATAAGGTCGAGTGACTTAAGAGGTTTAACACGCGAGCAACCTATCGTCCAATGACCTAACCACTATAACAAGGCCTAGCGACCTACGACTTAAAACCCAACGACCTAATTCCGAGGCGAACGACCTAACACGTGCGAACGGTTTTAAGGCCAGAAACGAGCTATTCTCTGAGTGACTTTTCAACGCGAACGACCTAACATAGGCAGAACGACCTAAGTGCAGTTTTTCACCAAAAACACTAAAAATTGGAGTTTTTGGCCAATCCAATCCAAACCAAATGCAAATGTACATGCTAAAGTGATGGGGAATCATTCCCAACAGTCCAATATAGTTATAGACTAGAATTGTGAGATAAAAATCTCACCTTTTCACAAAATTTATGAAGAAAGAGTTTGAAGGCAATGGAGAAGCAACCACAAGCTTGAGTCAATGTCTTCTTCTTGAATTTGGAGTTGAATGATGGATTTGAAGTTGAAACCTAAGTTTGGAATTTTAATTTCCCATTCCCTCCTCCATTTTTTTATTAAGCTTGAATGTTTTAAGAAATAGAATGAAGTTATGAAGAGAAGAGGGAGTTGGGCTTGAGTTATAATGGCTAAACCAACCCAAAGTCCAAAGCGGGAAAAGTTAGTAAAATTCCGCCAACTCCAAACCTATCAAGGTTTATACTTAAAAAGATTGCAAACGTCATTTTCAACTCAATGGAAGTGGTCTCGAGTCCTAATTTGATCGTATGCAAAAAGTAGCTTTTTGGGCTATACTCCGATTAACGATAAAATATTTAAATATAAAATCGATAAATATGCGGGTTGTTACAGATCCAGTCATGCTATATATATAATAGCAACAAAAAATAAGATCCAAATTCTTGTGGAATATAAGACAAAAAACTACATCACCTACACTTATTCTTTAATCTAATACATAAAAACCAAATCACAAAATCGGAAATTAAATCAACAATTTAAGGTAAATAGGCTGCTAAAAACTAGAAAATTTCAAATGTACGACTAGTCCAATATACCATAGCATATTCTAACTTGCCACATATATAATTACGAGTGAGATTAATTCATTTTATAAGGAGTATATAATTATGTTTTATGAAAAATCAATATCTAGGCAACTTAAACCCATTGTAATTAAATTCACCATGAATTCAATTATGACGTATGTATTAAAATATACTCAATTCAGGTAGCCAGACGCATACATGTATCCACAATTTTTTCTTACTATGGCAAACAGTTATGATCCAAACTGTTATATGGTATAAGTAAAAAATTACATGCACCAAATTGAAAAATCAAAGCTCAAATTGAATAAAGTGCGAGTAAACGGTGGTAATAAGATAAAATACAATATATTAAAAGTAGTATAAACACATACAGATTAGGAATAAGATAAATCCACATAGGTTTTCATATAGCTCTTATCTATTTAAAATTGGTAACTATTCAAAATGCAGTAGTAATCCATACCTTAGCGTAAATTGGGTAAGAGAGCTTAAACAGCACAACAAATAGGGCATACGATATCAATGAAGGGTTGAAACTAGAAAGATGATTCACGGCTTGAGGAAGGTGTGGCCTTTAGAAGGTTCGTAACCAAATCCTAAGGTTCGCCACAGAGGAGGATAGATTGGATCGTTTTTTGGAGCAAATTTTGGGTGGGTAGGATTTAGGAAGATGGCTGTGTAGATGAGAAGAAAATATTAAGTTATTGATGTAAAAATAAATTGTGAAAATGGTTGGAATTCTACAACGGGGGCGAATCTATTATTTACACGAGTATTGGCACGTCCACGAAGAAGGAAGGTTGAAAATTTTGCATGCGATACGATTATGGTAGTGAAATACACACACAGAGACACATACATACGTATATACACAGATATGTGTGTGTAATATCTTTGGTGTCACACTTTTTTGGTGTCAGCGTGAACTACCAAAAATATGTATGGCAGATTAACTTCAAACGATTCATTGAAATCAAATGAAAGGGCAATTTTGTATGGCATAAGCATTAGAAGGTCGTAATTTATACTGTTATAGATGGGATAAAACATAATATGTAGCACTTATTATTGATACAAACAAATATTGAAAACTAAATTGTAGATTGCACTTCAAAATATGTATGACAGAACAACTTCAAACAATTCAATGAAATCAACTGAAAATGAAATTTTGTATGGCAGAAGCATTAAAAAGTCATAATTTATATTGTTATACATAGGATAAAGCATAATATGTAGCACTTATTATTGATACAAACAAATTTTGGAAACCAAATTATAGATTATTCTTTTCGGTTTAGTAATAGTAATGTTAGTACCAATAACACCAATCTCCTAGTACATTATAACTCATATTCCCATCCAATCACCATATAAAATAATAGTATGAATCAAATCTTTTGCAATATCAATCTCATTTGAAGACTGTCGTTCCTTGTTGTAGTCCGAGCAACATTTCTCATTAAGCTTAACGTCAAAAGCCAAGTTCGAAGTTGTGATGACTTTTACTTGTGGTTCTACTATGCTTAGATGATACCCATATACAACGGTTTTCATACATGCTTGCAAAATTATGGCTTGTTTTTTACTGGAGATATAGCGTATCAAGTGTAGTTTGGTACATTTTTTATATTCTTTGTGACACAATTTTATTGTTCTTTCTTCACATTAGTGAAATTTTACTGTAACTTTTGCAATTATGCAGATCTCAAATAAAAGTTTAGCTCCACGAGCTTTGCGGAGATCAATTGTAAATAGTTGTCGATATTATTAGAATCCAAAATTGGTCCATTCATATGTTTTATTTACTCTGTTGTTTTTTAGCTTGTCAAAATGCAATTAGCTAAGTCGTGATGCTTCTTTAACCTGTTCCTGAAGCAGTTATCAACATTTGATTAATTTAAGAGTGCCATAGAAATTTTGTTCCCCCCATTCGATCTAACAAATATACCGTCTATCAAACAATACAATTTCACTTCCTAACAACTAATATCATAGTTCCATTTGCATCATCTTTAGCCTTCTTTAATTTTCTTCAGAATATTAATTAGGACTTTCTGATCTACACGAATTCAATTGCTACAAAAAAAACAAAACAAAATTGGATGCAGGAGCATTGTTTCTAAAATCCAAAGGTTCGTTCTTTGTTGCAACATCATCACATCATTTTTGCTGCAGTTTTGGAAAGCTCGGTGCTATGTAATGCACTGCAGTTTTGAAAAGCTCAGTGCTATGTAATACAGACGTTCATGGTTCCACTGTGGGTATCATTTGAGAACATCAGCAGTAGCTCCGACGTTGCTGAGTTTGCCATTTGTGTTTGCATCACTTGGATAGGTTCCAGGCATCTTGTGCTTGATCCTTGGAGCTGCAGTTACTTTATATTCCTATAATTTACTTTCCCTTGTTTTTTATTATCATAAGTAGGTCGGCCACCGCCAACTTCGATTTCGTGACATGGCGTTTTCTGTTTAAGCATGTGACATGAATGAGATTTTATTAGCACATACTTAGGCTTGATATATAGACTAATATTTGCTATTTTATGAAGATATAAAAAAGACATGAATTATAGCTATTGTATGATATGCATATCATGGTACTATATAGCTTATGATATATAGTGAAATGTTGTAAAATCTTTACGTAATGAAAAATATTCTATGCAAAATTGCTGTAAATGACAAACATTCTAGGAAAAATTGCTTTAACTGGAAAATATTATGTGTAACAATTTTATAAATTTATCAAATTATATCTTTCTACATGGTAAGAAAAAAACAAAATAGCACAAATTAAACACGTGTAAATTATGTTCAAGATTGTGTCAGTTGAATTAATTCAAACATCATCTAAAGCAAACTTGGATGCAAATTGTTGTCCAAAAAGAAGCATTTACACTGCACATACCACTTCTTCTTGGATGATTAATAGAGCCAATTTGAGTATCATTCTTTTCCTTAAATTATGATTGGAACCAAATATGAGTTTCTTTTCCTTATATAATTGTTGCTTCACTACCATATGTGACTAAAACAAAATGACATAAAACAGTCTAACCATAGTTGATATATTTACAATAGTTTACTATATTCACAGTTCGAATTTATATTTTCAATTGGCAACTTCCTGAAATCAAAATTTTAGCCTTTTGATTAACCAAATTGCCACGTTATCCATGATATTACTCTTGCCTATGAAAATGTAGGAAAAAAAAACATAATTATTTAGAGACAAAGGAAGAAAACATAGCTATAATGAAGTGGCACACAACAATAGGCAATGCATATGAAGATTGACCAATTATATCAAGTGAACCATGGCAGGGAAAGCAGGCTGTATAGTCAGATCAGAAGTGATAGGGTGGGGATAAGTTCGATGATGTAGCAGGTTAAATACACTAAATTGACAATCATAATTCTAATAATGTTTGAACTCGAACGACCACCATCTGCTTACAGTATTTTCTTCCAGACCAACATGTAAGTCTTCATAAAATAAAATAAAACTGTAATGAAGCATGGATTTACAAACTTTATATTTGTATTTACACAGTTTATATCTATATTTTCAATTCATTCTACTAAATCTGTCAGTTAAATTTTGAGCATGCCATAATTCTATAGTAAGGCTTTTCCCTACCTATTATATCTGTACGTCAAAGCTTTTAGAAGTTGCAATTTGTACTTAAAAAGATTGTTAAAATTACGGAGCATGATTACTATTTCAAAGAATATTCAATTACATGAGTTATATCTATCTCAGATCACTTTTATGTTGCATAAATATATATGTTTACTTCATAATCGATCATTGAAATGTCTTCTAATTATTAACTTGCAATACATTTTCATACACAAAAATTAATCATCGTCAAGGTTTAGTGCCAATGGCAAAAGTTTAGTAATAGTAATTAAACTCTTTTATCCATTTGCAGCATGAATCAGATGGCAAAACATATAAATAAAAAAACAATATTGATACAAAACATCTCAATATTGATTTTCATCTTTATAACTTAGTTTAGGTAAAAATTATTTATATATAATGTTCTCGAACGAAGCAAATAGAAAGTGAGTGATAAAGTTGTTTTTCTATGTAAATTGAAATGTCAGTTGTCAGAAAAGGATGACTATTAACTTAATATAGACCTCTTCATCATAATTTTTATACTATAAAAAAGCACCAAAAAGTAAATTGCAAATATTATGAACACCTTGGAGATTAGTGTCTAAAGTGGCCATTACTTAAAAAATTTATCAATTTTCCAACATTGATATAACATCAGGGAATATCAATCAAATATTGAAAAGAGGAATCAATAGACAAATACATAAACGTATAAAATAGTAGCTAAAACATACTCAAAAAATAAATTGTAGAAATACAGAAATAAAAGCAAAATATGTATATGCGTGCGAATGTAAAATTTTCAGTTAAAGGACACCCATAAAGCCATTTTCAACTATTGAACCAACGGGGTTCACACATGGCCTGCTGTCCGTGTAAAATATCTTTATCATCATTAATTTGTTGGAAACCTTTTAAAAAATATTGTATTACCATACAGTATCAGAGTATACTAATATACTCCCAAATACTGCACAGCTTACAGTACATAGTCTAATAACAACATATTCTTGTACAAAGACAATCATGGTTCATTACCTTTTATATAAGATCTTCTTAAATGATCTATGTTTTCTTCTTTTTGATGTCATTTTAACACTTCAGAAGTAATTACTATGTATTCTACCTATCCCATCACATGTATACCATGATTATGGTTGAAGCTCATAACCTGACGCATTTGTAAGGTAGGTACATACATAAGCAGGAATAATTTAGAGAAAACGATGAGAAAATTAGAGAATAAATGCTAGATACATACCTAAGGCAATCATATTGTTCATAAAACTAAACACACCAAAATTTGTATATCTATATAAGATCGATTCCAATCCCTTTTACAACCAATTTGGAAACTAAATAAATTTATATGTATAATGAAATTAGATCCAGCCATAAAATATGAGTATAAAACCATTAGAAGATAAACCGCTCACCTTTTTTAATAATCTGAGATCTTCCTTCTTTTGTACTCTGCGCCCATGACCCTGTTTCGTACAAAATAATTATGTTTGTAGAATGAAAATTAGAGAATTCAGACTGTAAAAGAAGAAAACAAAACCGTAGAATATAATTTTGTTTTATTTTCTTACAAAATAAGTGTAATTGAATTTGTCTTAGGTTTTGTTTTCTTCTTTTACCGTCCGAATTCTCTAATTTTCATTCTACAAACATATTTAGTTTGTACGAAACAGGGTCATGGGCGCAAAGTACAAAAGATGGAAGATCTCAGATTATTGAAAAAGGTGAGCGGTTTATCTTTTAATGGTTTTATACTCATATTTTATGGCTGGATCTAATTTCATTATACATGTAAATTTATTTAGTTACCAAATTGGTTGTAAAAGGGATTGGAATCGATCTTTTATAGATATACAAATTTTGATGTGTTTAGTTTTATGAACAATATGATTGCCTTAGGTATGTATCTAGCATTTATTCTCTAATTTTCTCATCGTTTTCTCCAAATTATTCCTGCTTATGTATGCACCCACCTTGCAAATGCGTTAGGTTATGAGCTTCAACCATAATCATGGTATACATGTGATGGGATAGGTAGAATACATAGTAATTACTTCTGAAGTGTTAAAATGACATCAAAAAGAAGAAAACATAGATCATTTAAGAAGAGCTTATATAAAAGGTAATGAACCATGGTTGTCTTTGTACAAGAATATATTGTTATTAGACTATGTACTGTAAGCTGTGCAGTATTTGGGAGTATATTCGTATACTCTGATACTGTATGGTAATACAATATTTTTTAACAGGTTTCCAACAAATTAATGATGTTAAAGATATTTTACATGGACAACATACCATGTATGAACCCCGTTGGTTCAATAGTTGAAAATGGCTTTATGGGTGTCCTTTAACTGAAAATTTTACATTCGCACGCATATGCATATTTTGCTTTTATTTCTGTATTTCTACAATTTATTTTTTGAGTATGTTTTAGCTACTATTTTATACGTTCATATATTTGTCTATTGATTCCTCTTTTCAATATTTGATTAATATTCCCTGATGTTATATCAATGTTGGAAAATTGATAATTTTTTAAGTAATGGCCACTTTAGACACTAATCTCCAAGGTGTTCATAATATTTGCAATTTACTTTTTGGTGCTTTTTTATAGTATAAAAATTATGATGAAGAGGTCTATATTAAGTTAATAGTCATCCTTTTCTGACAACTGACATTTCAATTTACATAGAAAAACAACTTTATCACTCACTTTCTATTTGCTTCGTTCGAGAACAATATATATAAATAATTTTTACCTAAACTAAGTTATAAAGATGAAATTCAATATTGAGATATTTTGTATCAATATTGTTTTTTATTTATATGTTTTGCGATCTGATTCATGCTGCAAATGGATAAAAGAGTTTAATTACTATTACTAAACTTTTGCCATTGGCACTAAACCTTGACGATCATTAATTTTTGTGTATGAAAATGTATTGCAAGTTAATAATTAGAAGACATTTCAATGATCGATTATGAAGTAAACATATATATTTATGCAACATAAAAGTGATCTAAGATAGATATAACTCATGTAATTGAATATTTTTTGAAATAGTTATCATGCTCCTTAATTTTAACAATCTTTTTAAGTACAAATTGCAACTTCTAAAAGCTTTGACGTACAGATATAATAGGTAGGGAAAAGCCTTACTATAGAATTATGGCATGCTCAAAATTTAACTGACAGATCTAGTAGAATGAATTGAAAATATAGATATAAACTGTGTAAATACAAATATAAAGTTTGTAAATCCATGCTTCATTACCGTTTTTTATTTTATTTTATGAAGACTTACATGTTGGTCTGGAAGAAAATACTGTAAGCAGATAGTGGTCGTTTGAGATCAAACATTATTAGAATTATGATTGTCAATTTAGTGTATTTAACCTGCTACATCATCAAACTTATCCCCACCCTATCACTTCTGATCTTACTATACAGCCTGCTTTGCCTGCCATGGTTCACTTGATATAATTGGTCAATCTTCATACGTTATTGCCTATTGTTGTATGTCACTTCATTATAGCTATGTTTTCTTCCTTTGTCTCTAAATAATTATGTTTTTTCCCTACATTTTCATAGGCAAGAGTAATATCATGGATAACGTGGCAATTTGGTTAATCAAAAGGCTAAAATTTTGATTTCAGGAAGTTGCCAATTGAAAATATAAATTCGAATTGTGAATATAGTAAACTATTATAAATATATCCAATATGGTTAGACTGTTTTATGTCATTTTGTTTTAGTCACATATGGTAGTGAAGCAATAATTATATAAGGAAAAGAAACTCATATTTGGTTCCAATCATAATTTAAGGAAAAGAATGATACTCATATTGGCTCTAGTAATCATCCAAGAAGAAGTGGTATGCGTAGTGTAAATGCTTCTTTTTGGACAACGATTTGCTTCTAAGTTTGCTTTAGATGATGTTTGAATTAATTCAACTGACACAATCTTGAACATAATTTACACGTGTTTAATTTGTGCTGTTTTGTTTTTTTCATATCATGTAGATAGATATAATTTGATAAATTTATAAAATTGTTACACATAATATTTTCCAGTTAAAGCAATTTTTCCCAGAATGTTTGTCATTTACAGCAATTTTGCATAGAATATTTTTCATTACGTAAAGATTTTACAACATTTCACTATATATCATAAGCTATATAGTACCATGGTATGCATATCATACAATAGCTATAATTCATGGCTTTTTTATATCTTCATAAAATAGCAAATATTAGTCTATATATCAAGCCTAAGTATGTGCTAATAAAATCTCATTCATGTCACATGCTTAAACAGAAAACGCCATGTCACCAAATCGAAGTTGGCGGTTGCCGACCTACTTATGATGCTAAAAAACAAGGGAAAGTAAATTATAGGAATATAAAGTAACTGCAGCTCCAAGGATCAAGCACAAGATGCCTAGCACCTATCCAAGCGATGCAAACACAAATGGAAAACTCAGCAACGTCGGAGCTACTGCTGATGTTCTCAAATGATACCACAGTGGAACCATGAACGTCTATATTACATAGCACTGAGCTTTTCAAAACTGCAGTGTATTACATAGCACTGAGCTTTCCAAAACTGTAGCAGAAATGATGGGATGATGTTGCAACAAAGAATGAACCATTGGATTTCAGAAACAATGCTTCTGCATCCATTTTTTTTATTTTTTTGTAGCAGTTGAATTCGTGTAGATCGGAAAGTCCTAATTAATATTCTGAAGAAAATTAAAGAAGGCTAAAGATGATGTAAATGGAACTATGATATTAGTTGTTAGGAAGTGAAATTGTATTGTTTGATAGACGGTATATTTGTTAGATCAAATGGGGGGAACAAAATTTCTATGGCACTCTTAAATTAATCAAATGTTGATAACTGCTTTAGGAGCAGGTTAAAGAAGCATCACGACTTAGCTAATTGCATTTTGACAGGCTAAAAAACAACAGAGTAAATAAAACATATTAATGGACCAATTTTGGATTCTAATAATACCGACAACTATTTACAATTGATCTTCGCAAAGCTCGTGGAGCTAAACTTTTATTTGAGATCTGCATAATTGCAAAAGTTACAGTAAACTTTCACTAATGTGAAGAAAGAACAATAAAATTGTGTCACAAAGAATATAAAAAATGTACCAAACTGCACATGATACGCTATATCTCCTGTAAAAAACAAGCCATAATTTTGCAAGCATGTATGAAAACTATTGTATATGGGTATCATCTAAGCATAGTAGAACCACAAGTAAAAGTCATCACAATTTTGAACTTGGCTTTTGAGGTTAAGCTTAATGCGAAATGTTGCTCGGACTACAACAAGGAACAATAGTCTTGAAATGAGATTGATATTGCAAAAGATTTGATTCACACTATTATTTTATATGGTGATTGGATGGGAATATGAGTTATAATGTACTAGGAGATTGGTGTTATTGGTACTAACATTACTATTACTGAACCGAAAAGTATAATCTACAATTTGATTTTCAATATTTGTTTGTATCAATAATAAGTGCTACATATTATGCTTTATCCTATGTATAACAGTATAAATTATGACCTTTTAATGCTTCTACCATACAAAATTTCCCTTTCAGTTGATTTCATTGAATTGTTTGAAGTTGTTCTGCCATACGTATTTTGAAGTGCAATCTACAATTTAGTTTTCAATATTTGTTTGTGTCAATAATAAGTGCTACATATTATGTTTTATCCCATCTATAACAGTATAAATTATGACCTTCTAATGCTTATGCCATACAAAATTGCCCTTTCATTTGATTTTAGTGAATCGTTTGAAGCTAATCTGCCATACATATTTTTGGTAGTTCACGCTGACACCAAAAAAGTGTGACACCAAAGGTATTATAATTATTATTAAAGATACACACACACACATATCTGTGTACATACGTATGTATGTGTCTCTGTGTGTGTATTCACTACCATAACCGTATCGCACACAAAATTTTCACCCTTTCTTCTTCGCACACGTCTAACGGACATGCCACCATACTCAATCTTTAGTAGCCATGGCTCGTACTGAAGATTTGAGGAAACGGAAAAGAAACTGTCGGCTAAATGATGAAAACGTGGGGGAAGTAGGCGGTTAATGAAACGTGGTTATAACGTAGCGCTCACCTTTTTTAATAATCTGAGATCTTCTATCTTTTGTACTCTGCACTCATGACCCTGTTTCGTACAATATAAATTTGTTTGTAGAATGAAAATTAGAGAATTCAGACGGTAAAAGAAGAAAACAAAACCTTAGAATTTAATTTGCTCGCCTTTTCCTAATTTGAGATCGATCATCGCTTAGGTACTCTGCCCCCTTCAGTATTAGTTGTTTCCCCTTTGATTTTTCCACCATGGTCATCGATTCAGTTGAGTAGAAGAAACGAAAATTCTACTCAACCTGAATCTGCCTACTGCGGGAGTAAGCGGCAAGATCAGCACACTCAATATTAATCTTTAGTAGCCATGGCTCGTACTGTAGATTTGAGAAAACGGAAAAGAAACTGTCGGCCAAATGATGAAAACGTGGGGGAAGTAGGCGGTTAATGAAACGTGGTTAGAACGTAGTTACAATTTTGTTCCAACGCGCAAATTTGTTTCTGTTTACTCAGTCGGACAATGTGGGAAATGCCAAAAAAGCTTCACTTTAACCGGTTTGATCAGGGTTTTGCTTTATAGTATAGATATAAAAGCACGATCTCCAAAATGCTTACGTGGACTCAGAATGATACGCTTTTGAAATTCTCTCCTCTCCCTTAATTGCATCCACTCTCTAAATAGTTTCCATCAACTTTATATTCTAACCAAACTTTTTGCACTCTCTTCCCAACGCGAACCCTAACACAAATCCTTAACATTAGGTCCCTAACCCAAATCTTCAATAGCAGATCAATTTATATTTCGACCATCCACGTCGATCTATGTTGTTGCCAACATCCTCATGACCAAATAGCCATTATAATTTATCTAGCAGATTGAAAATATTCAAGGGTTCAAAACAGAAATGAGGTGAAGAATTCTCGATTTTTGTTATTCCAGCCATTTTTTGCTTTTTTTTTTTTTGATTTTGAGTTTTGAAATTGATAGGAAGTTAGCAGTTATTAATTTTACTTTTCCTTTCATTTTAGTATTAACGTCTTGCTGCCACTTACTCCACATTTGAAGATAGAAGTTTTCCTCTGTTGGCCATTTTAACGTACGGTTAGTTTGGGTAATATTATTAAAACTTAAGCATATTATTCTATATATCAATAGAGCGATAGACTCAAAATTAACATAGTTTAGTGTTACATTTAGTACAGTACACGAAAATCATGTTGTCAGAAATGAAAACATTACAAAAATATGCACTGAACAAATTAATAAAGTTTAATACAACATGGTGAAATGAATTTGACAAAAAAAATGACAATGGACAATCCTGGAATTGTGCTAATTAAATGTCGGTACAAGAACTAACTTGTAATGACAGTGTAAATTTAAAATTCAATAATTTAATTTTGTGGGAAGATGATACCTTTTCTCACGAGTCGAAGTCCATGAACATGGTTTCAAAGTCAATTGTTGATTGAAAATCTGCATATAAAATAAAAATAAAAATAAATTTTCTTGCATTTTGATTAATTGTGTAGTAGTAGATACATATAATGACCCGCTCAAACTTCATTTCGCTTTCCATTGCATTGCGGGTAAGGTTTATTGGGTTGTACACTGCAGTAAGTGATACGTAACCGTGAAGTGATTGTTGTTCAGTATGTTGTTCGTTAATGCATACTGTGTGAGACATTAAATTGTTTTACTATTTTGTCCATAATTTACACTCAAATAGGTTATTTACGTTTGGACCCATTTTTAAAATTTGACTGTCATGAGAATGCAGTAGTTAACTGTTTATATAGCTACTTTATATAGGTACCAGTTTATCTCTTCTACTATGTATCCAACAAAAAACATTAATGTTCTTTTTTTCCCCTCTTAAACCCAACCACGTTCCAAAATTTGAGTGCAAATATACAAGTTTTGAACCATTCAATGGATGTAATCGAGCAATTTAATTTTTTCCTTAATCTATGAGCCGTTCATCTATTTTATAAATTAATCGTTAATTGTAGAACTGATGTTATCTGCCAACCTATCTCATGTATGCCCCCAACTATGATATATCAATTTGTCCATTTACTTTTACTACCATAGTGTTCCGTCCGTGTACATTTTTCTCCATAGCAAACTGTCTGTACAAAATGTTGGAATAACCATGTAATTTACTTGCTGAATACTATGATGATGTTCTTCTAATCAAATCATGTATACATGTGCATAACTGTGTCTCTTTGTATAGGCACATACAGTCATATACATACATATATCTGTATGCACATGTGGGTGAGTGAGTTTACACACACACATCAACAGTCTGATTTAAAACTCCCTTTTTTATCAACTCATTGAACGTCAGATTTAGAGGCATGCACGGGATTAGACGGCTTTTACTAGTGGGTTAACGATTAAAAAGGTAGTCAGTATATAGATGGACTAACTGTTTGCATTGCTGCGAAGTCGGCTAATATATTTCTACACAAAACTTTAAGAACTATCTCGCCAACAACATTCAGAAGAAGCTGCCACTATGTTCTTCCTATTTCGTGAAAAGCGAAGAGGAGGTAATTTTTATCAAATTTTAATATCAACATTGTTTTTTATTTGTCAAACTAATGTTTCAACTAACAGTTTTTAATTATGTATGCATTTAGTTTTTCGGTTGAACTGATAGTACAAACTTCGGTATATCAAACACCAAAAAATAAAGAGTCGGATTCGACTTAAGTATGTTTTGTATTTTGTGTCATATAATTCTTTTAAATGCGATTAAAATAAGGTAACAGACATGGTGAAAATGGTCAACAATTTTTTTCTTCAAATTTAAAGGAATGTCCACTTCCAACATTTCCACAATTTGACCATTCTGCACTTCGTTTTCCACATATGTTGGCAAATGTTCAGTCTTATAACAATTTATGTACCACTGGGCATCGTTTGCATCAAAGTGAGTTTTGTTGTCCCATCTTATTTGTAGACAATAACCCATATGTGCTTACAGAATTAACATTAGAGTTTCTTATCAGGGAAGATGTTGATCTCATGGAAATTTAGGCATCCACGACGTGAATGTAGTAAACGTGGGGCTGCGGTTTGGTTTGAGGAAAACGCAAAATCAGAAAGCACATCCACCAATCCAATATTTTCTATATGTTGTCAAAAGGGAAAGGTATAGCTTTCAGTGTCTAAAATATGTCCTGAATATTTGCTATACCTTTTCGACTATAATGGCGGAGTTAAAAGTAGACGGTTTAAGAAAACATTCATGCATATAACTCCGTTTTTGCGTTTACCTCAATGGGTGACCATATTGACAACGCCATCAATAATGGTCGTGGACCGTACATTTTTATAACAATGCGCAAAATCACAACAGAATCTTAACCAAAGCATTGGGTTATGTAATGGTACTAGATTGATTATCACACAACTAACTCCGGGAGTGATTAAAGCATCAATTGTAACTAGGAATAATATTTATCGAAGAGTGCTAATTCCTATAATAGTGCTTACGTCCAATGATACAAAATGGCCATTTGTTTTAAGACAAAGATAATTTCCAATTCGTGTTTGCTTTGCCACGATAATAAACAAAAGTCAAGGTCAAACGTTGGACCATACTGGAATTTATCTACATAGACCAGTCTTTACGCACGGTCAGCTTTATGTTGTTGTCTCAGGAACAACGTCGCATTCAGGTTTGAAAATACTTGTGGGTTCAGGATAGGAAGGATGTACAACATATACACAAAATATTGTTTACAAAGAAATATTTAAGAATTTGATAGGGACATAACCAATTAACCACTCTGTATAACCAATTACACTGATATCATATTTCATTTTTGCTTACTAATGCTACTACATTTTATTTTTTCACAGATAACAACCAAATAATCAGATTTTAAAAATACTTGCAAACTATCAATGGTTGTAAGTGTTCCTGTACTCTACGTATTGTCTATATTTGCATTTCTTATTCTGCAACTGAAGTCATTTCAGCCATGAAAATTCTGTAACCTCAATTCACTGTTTGCGGTACAGAGCCCTACTATATTAGCAGTCTTTGTATTCAACTTCTTCACTACAGTTCATCACAGTCTGGAGCCATTATTATACATATTGTTGTTAGTCCTCAATGCACTCTTCTCAGTTTTTGCATGTTTCAGCCGCTTCACTAATAATGGTTAGCCTGATTCTACAAACTAAATGCACTTCAATGTGTACACCCTATCAGTCTGCTTTAGTTCTTTGAATTGTCTGCGATGCAATTCATCTCTTTGCATCACTCTATTCACAAATTCTACACAAGCACTTATTTCTGCATCATAATAGGATATCTGCCTAGCTTGAACCGGTGTTTCAGTCAAACACATTAGCTCCAACATTTCATTCTCAGTGTTATAGCTCTACATTCAACGTTGTAGTCTTCAATCACTCCACTTTTTGATTTTGTCCTTAGCGGCGAATGTCTCAGGCACTGTTAACTCAGATTCCTTCAGTCCTCATTACATCCAGTCATCATTTGGTTTTAGCATACAGCCTTTTCTCGCCTATCCATGCATCCTTAATTTGCATCAGTCCTCAGCTGGACTCAGGTGCCAGAGCATGACACCCTCAGTTGCACCGGTCAGTAATGTATGATTCACTCGCCTCCATGTAATTCATAAATTTCATATTACTTCATTACTTTAGTCTTTCATGCATGCATTTCTGTTTCCATCATACATGCATTTCTGTTTCCATACAATCGGCGAGCCTATAGCCAATGTCAGCATGTGAAAATGCCTTTGAACCATCCCGTGATAACTACTTATAACAGCTCCATTTATGTTTATCTGCATCATTTTTTGGTTTATGTTGGCATGTAATTGATGTAATAATATCCATATACTTCTGCTAAATCTTAAGTTTTTGGGTTGATCATTGTTTTGAAGATCCATCATATAATTCATTGTTGGGCATGTCCAATAACAACTGTACTCAACACCAATGTCCAATGAAACGACATTCCTATTTCAAACATTATCGATCTATGTTGAATAATAAAATTTTCAATGGCCACTGCAATTCGTCCTTGCTTAACCAGCACCATTCATAATTTTCTTATTAAATTTGGTCTAACCATTTATTGGTTATTCAATTGAACCAATATTTTAATAACAAATTCCATGCACATATTGTCAAAAAGACTAAAGACAAAGGCTGTTGCAGTGAAAAATCTAAGGTAACTTCTGCATTTGCAGCCAATATTCTGTACTTGAAACCCATAAACTTTCATACAATTTATTGCTATGCATGTTCCCTCCAAATCAATTACAATGTCATAGTCCGCAACACAAACTAATGAAACTATTATGCTCGACGAAGCTTCTGATGTAACAACTCCAACAATCGACATCGATGCAGCACAGAAGGGAAAATCATCGATCCAGTATTCTAAACCACAATGCGATGACATATCATACACGTTCAACAGATATTTTTTCTAACTAACATTTCTGAAAACTCAGGATGAAGATAAGAAGTATGGAAAAGGAAACCAACCAACAACAAGGCAACTACAGAATGTAGGTAGGAAGGGATCACGACATGGAATAACTATCACTGTAAGTAATAAAATCCCTGTATTGTTCTGTGCAACCACTATAAAAAAATTCTGTCCTATAACAAATTAGTCAACTATTCATAAGTTGTAGTAAGTATACCTGTACATTTTCAAAGGCAATTTTAATCTCAATAAACATTACCTCTTAATCATTGTACTGTAAATGTGTACAACATCAACCAACCCTTCTTTTTAGCATCACCACTTCTTAATTAATCTTTGTTCAACTCCGTTCTTGCATAATGTTGCACAAACTGCATGTTTAAACAACATTTATACACCGAATAAAACAAACAACTATAGATACTGAAGTACATATATATATCTGTAATAGTACATAAGAATTAACTTAAACCGCCATCTTTGGAATTGGTTCTAGGGTTACCAAGAGGCTATGGAAAAGGTTGAATACAGTGGTACAAAGCAAGCAAAGAGACAGAAGAAGGAAGATTGAAGATCTGCTCAAGTCACCATCTGTCCTTCGGATTCAAAGTATACTGCTACCAGTTGTAATTTTGTACTTTTTTCATTCTTAATTCTACCCACTATGTTGTATTTTCTTCCATTGGTATTTAAATCTATCGCTTTATAATTTTTTTTCCCACTTATTAACAAATATGCATTGTTATTACTACTGCCTTATTACTATTACTCATTTTTTAATATCTTCCCATGGGCATGCATTTAGATGCAGACTGTTTAATGTCTACTTATTTGGGTTCTTAGTTTTAATTATTGCTAGCTTTTGAATTCAGTTTGATGATTATCTAACTACCTACAGGTTAATAATCTTCTTATTTATGCCATCTTGGTACTTTGCATTAACTTGTTCCATCATTTTCCCAGTGTGTTTGTTTTTAATTGACAGTTATTAGTTACCAGTTAATATAGGTTAACTAAGGCACTTTTTGAATTTGCTGGCTTGAGATATGTATTGCGTACAGTGCATTTGCCTGTAGTTGTTTCATTGGTGTTATAATGCATATAAATCCATAGGAGGAAAAAAAATATAACTTGTAAACTTGTTGTTTATGAAAATTCATGAGCCTAAATCAATGCATTCATTCCCTTTGGTTTTTTCCTTTACATATCAATTTTGCATTGTTTTTTCTTTGGATAGCAGTGCTACCAATGAAGAAGTTAGAGTCGTTATTTAATCATTACAACAAAATGGTAGATTAGCATGCGGTTCCTAAATTAGTTTGCCTTTTAAATAATGAAGTTAGTAACAACATATCACATGTCGATGAACGTTCGAATGATGCTATGTAAGTTTTAAACTTGTGACCTCTCGCACCAAAGCCAAATCACTTAACCATTGGACCAATTGTGCTTAAATGAAGTAACGATGTTGTGCAAGCATACTCAACTCTTACAGTCAAAATAATGCAAATAAACCTACTGTTCATAGTCTACAGTAACACTTACTGTAATGTAAAGTACAATATTTAACTTGCAAAAAAAGACTCCTTTCAATCATCCACTTTAGCTTCAAAACACCCATAAGTGAGTGCATGTAGGGGGTTTATGGAACTATGAAATCCCATAAGAACCAATAAGTATACTATAGTTACCATTGATGAACTTAAGGTCGAAGTGGTGTCCACCAAAATTCATTGCCATAAATAATGATCCACCACAGATAACTAACCTCAACTAATATTTATTAACACTTCAGCCGCAACAATGACCCGTATGCGAAGCACGGGTTCCAATCTAGAAGAAAATGAAAGTTGAACCCAAATTGGAGGAGGCTTGTGAGTAAAGAATGAGATACTTAATCCTAATAGTATAGTATAGATCGATTCGGAGAGTAATTTTATATTAACAGCAATGTATAATTTACTACTGCAACTCCATAGATTATCATCATTTTCCTACTATAAACCGCCACCGCATCCAGCATCTAGGATATAATTCATTTTCTAAGCACCTCAGTTGAAAATATTAGCTGCTCAAAATAATAAAATTGTCCCCCACATACACATATTTACTAGCTAGGATTAACAGCATTCTTTATTTAGCTCCATCTTGTAGCCCCTTGATATCGGCCACATGTTAATATTTAAATATTTGGCTATGTGAGAGGAGAGACAATGACCTACTATTTAAAATTTAATATGTGGCTGATATCCGAGGCCTTGATGATGGAGCTAAATAAGTGAAGCTGCGGATCCAAACTATATATATATATATAGTTTAAAGTGATTGGTCAACGGTTTTGATTTTAATTTTAACGTTAGTTAATTTGAAGTTAATAAATAAATTTATTCCAAACTTGATTCGTGTTTGATATTGGATTAATTTTTATGAAGTGGAAACTTGGATCTATCCCTTATTTTTATGTTTAGTAAACAAGAAAACATGTTTCAAATTAAAACCTTATTATTATTTTTAGTTAATTTTTGTTGTTTTTTTAAAAAAATTAAATTTTAAATTAATCGTATGCTTCTATGAATAAAACTATTTTATTTATTTTTCGATTTTTTTTGAATTGAAACGTTTGCCTTTTTTATTGTAATTATTTACAGGTTAAACTACAAATATTTACACTTTTGAAAATGTAGATATTCGCATTTTGGCTGAAACAAAACACTATGTTTTTTAAAACTTGTTTTTATGAAGGAGTGGATGTATTTTGAAACCTAAAGAAAGTTTTGTTTTATAAATATAAAGCATTAATAAAACATCGTCTTCATTTATTAACAATTGTTGAAAGAAATTTACCACAATTGTTATAAACTAATACATAAAATAATTAACCTAAAAATGAATACAACAAACTTATTTTCTAACACTATTTCCTCCTTCCTGAATTCCACCAAAATCTACACTGTCATGTGCTTCCAAGTTATCCATCAATTTCCTCCCATAATTCAAGTACTTGATTTGATTTTCAACCATGATGCTTATACGAACATGAGCTAATCTGCCTTTCTCCTACTCTTGATTTCTGGAATTCCTTAATCATCACATTACTAGTGCAAACCCGTGCTTCACACAAGGTTGTTGTGAAAATATTGCAATCGTAGATGCCATAACCAAATAGAAAGAATGGCTCTGGTAGCAAATTTATATGATGTATAAAATTTGATTATAACATAATTAGTATCTAATTGAAGAGGACGGGTATGTGGTAGCAGTTATAACATAACAACAGAGTGGTTTTACACATGAAAGAACTATCGGCTAATTAGTCTCTCTTAGTCTTTCTTTGTTTGTAAGTTTCTTAGAGAGACTATCAATAAAAACAAAGACCTTATTGATAGTCTCTCTCGCTTTGTAAGTTCTCAAACGGGTAATGAATTAGGCTCATATGCGTATAATAATAGCTGGATATTTTTTCCCCATTTCCATCAATATGTTTATTGCTTTAACACAAAAGAAAAATAACAATGAACCGAAATGAAAATAATTTTTTTATCCATCTGAATACTGATCCAATTTTACAAAAAACATAGTAATATAAAAAATTATAATCAGAATCGGCATATACGAAATTCTAATCAGCGTATAATGAAAATTTTCACAATAAGTCTACCTACACCATTAGTAAATACAAACAAAATAAAACATGGAAGCCTATACGAATGATTCGGCCATGTACATCTTAGTTTCGCAGGGTTGCAGTATAATATCTCTTAGAAAGTAGTTATTATGGCCAATTTTGTGGGGCGGACTTGCTGGCATGGAGAAATAATCGCATCCTATAACATTTTTTAGCATCTTGATCAAAATAAATCCAATGTTCCATTATCATCTCCCTAACGGCTAAGAAAGTCCACCAACATAAAGTCATACCATCACATCATCCATTACTGTGAAAACCAACATCTACCCTAACTTGTCTATAAAGAATATGTTGATTTAGCTTGAAATATCTTTCCCCACATAGGTTGGTGATCTATAAAGTGAATATGTTTATGGCATTTAGTTGGAAGATTCTAATTTTTGCAAACATACATAAGTTTAAACAGAGCAACTTTCGACTATTATATTGCAAGTATATTAAACTTGTCAAAATGTCAATGCATGACACAAAATAGTATAAACCTAGCCTAGTAGTATATGGTCAAAAAACAGTGTTTTATAGGTTTTTTTTGACCGACAATAAACCAAAAATAGTAAAAGAGTACTTAGTGCATTGCATTCGAAAGCTACTCGTTGGCTTTATTTCTCCCATCTTTGTAAAGTTTGTCCAAAATATCAAGAGCAACCTAGAAAAATAAAAAAGGTGTCGATAAGTAGGAGTGAACAATCTTCCTTATATGTTTGTATAAACAATATACATGGAAGAAAAAAGTAGTATGGTAATAGTAAGAACTTGAATACAGACCCAAAGTATGTGGTTGGGAATAATTAATTGTATAACTTTGTATGAGCAATATACGTGTTGAATTATTGAACATCAAATGTAGTTAAACACCTCGTACAACTTCATGGTTAAGCTTACTTCATTGAATAAAGGAGATAGCAAATGGAAAACAATTTATTCATGGAAAATTGTCTGGAAAAACATAGTTTTTTAGTTGCAATCTGAAAAATTCATGAAAATACAAATCAGGCAGTTTATATTACAACTCAGCGGTAATGGTATGAATTGATTCAGCTAAGCAATAATATTGAAACCACAATAATATTGAAACCATACATCCTGTAATTTCATCCCATCTTAGCAATTTTTATCAAACTATAACAATGGTTGTAACCCAAGGAATACAAAACATAAATTTCTGATATTTTTCAGCCATGCAACAAAAATTCATAAAAAAATTCGTTTGCATCTTCCGTTATTGTTTAATCTGCGAACAAAATTATCTTTTTAGAAACTAGAAACTGATATACCATGGGGACTATACCATCGTTAACGAACTAAAATAATATCCCTTGAGAAATCTGATAGTTTGAACCAAGCTCGAGATCTTAGTTTGTGTCTCGGTTTCAAATTTTTATAATTTTAGGAATTCAATCTAATTCTAAAATTATGAGACTTTCAATGGTAGATTCGGTTTTGGAATATTTAACATAGTTGTTTGAGTTACTAAAAAACTTTATAATTTATCGTTAATTGAAAAATAAGACTTAAACAAACAATATTGATTAATTTATAAATATCTATAAAACTTAAATTTGTTTATTCATTACTTCATTTTCCACCTTTTTGTCTTACACATTCATATATATTTGTAATTTTGTGTGTTTCTAAGTTTAAATTTCAAATTTTGAATATTCATATATTTAAAACTCAAATTAGGTTTTTTTTATATAATTTCTTATGTAAAAAAAGATCAATGGTTTTCTATCAAATTGAATTTATGGTTTAGGTCTATTTTAGGCTATATGGAAATCAAAACAGAACGATTATAATCCCAATATGACAGTCAAAACTACAAACCTTGGTTTGAATTGCGAATTGTTAGCATAAGTACCCTAAATATATCAAAAGAAAGAGAACATACATGAAAGAAATGTAATGATTATTTAACATGACAAGTTTGAAAAACAATTTGTGAAGAAAGTAATTCTATATGACACCCAGATAATAAATAAATGAATAGTACATTGAAATTGAAAGTACCAAATTTAGCATGTATATCAATTTAACAAATGTAGGTATTAAATATGGATCCAAGTCAACTAATGGACAGAGAGTAATCTAAGTGGCAAATTTTGGAGAAAATAAAAAAATACCAATAAAATTTTGGGAAAATAAATTTAAAGGACAAAAATTTGTATATTTTTAGCCTCAAGGACATGACCACAATATTTTAACCACAAGGACAAACATTCTTCTAAAAATTATTCATAACGACAAACATTCTTTCAAAATTATTCATAAGGACAAACATTCTTCCAAAACTGCTACCGAACTAAAAACTAATACCTAAAAACTACTACCGATAACTACAAACTGATACCTAAAAACTGCTATCAATAACTAAAAAATGATACCTAAAGAAAGTTGTCATTTTGGTTAAAATATCGAAGGTCTGTCCTTGAGGCTGAAACACTGATAAATTTTATCCTTGATAATAATTTCCTATAAAATTTAATGCTAAAATTTTAACAGTATCGAAAGAAGGACAACAAATACTGATTTTTTTTAAATGAATAGTTTGAAAATCATTACGGAGAAAAAGTAGTTCTAAATTAAGTCGCCATAGAAGTTACATAAAAAATTAGAGGCCTGACACCTTTGTATAAAAATTATACAAATTATACTGATAATTTAAACCACTGGTTATGTTCTATTAATTATTTAAATTTGTACATTACAGTACCAATTTACAATCATTTACAATTTGGTATCTTGCTTATTGCGTTAGTACTGTATAATTACATTTTAACAAAGTTATTTAATCCCATACACAAATAGATTTTAGTAACTAATGTTATAGCATGATATATGTTGGTCAATTTATTTAACTTCATACTTAGAAAGATTGCCAAAACTATAAATTTCACATTAGTAATCAATTTTCATCGGTAATAGTACCAGAAGGTGATATTGGAATGGATTTAGAAACCTACCTCACTGTGATATGTAATGTAAGAGCTCCCCGATTAATACAGCAAAGTGCACACTCATAATTTGGTTGGTAATAAAGGACAGTAAGAAAGTTTAATTTATTCTATTATTATTCATTGATATACTTTGGAAAGAAAACCACAAAACATGATCTGTGTAACTACATGAAACAATTCAACAAAAAATTATGTCAAAAATTAAAACAATAAAGTGTGCATTTAGGAACATTTGGAGGTGCATAAAATAATCATATTTGTGTAACTGAGGTTTAACTATCGGTAAATAGTTCTGAATACTTCAATGGGCAGATTCATAAAAGAAGCCATACAAAGATTCACTCTTCAAAATAGGTAAATATTATAATATCGAAGATTTGGTTAAGCTACCCTATGTAGAATAAAGCATAATCTACCACTTGATAATATACTATAATCTCCTATGTACCATTTTTTAGTTGGCAGTAGAATTTAGCCAGCTTTTAGTGATATAATAATTATCTATACAAAATTCATTTTCATCTTTGGTTGTCATATTGTATGTCAAAAATAGCTAATACTTAAAATATAAATTAAATCTCATTACTTATTACCACATAGCACTTCTTTAAAAAAAGGCTAATTTTGTAGTATGAATATTTCAATATTTGGTTCAACCGACTTCCGTAAAATAATTACCACATATATGCTACAAATTTCTAATATTATTCATCTAAATAATAATTCATATAAAAAAATTCATTTTCATCTTTGGTTCTTGTTCGATATCTACCACTTGATAATATATTATAATCTCCTATGTACCATTTTTGAGTCAGTAGTAGAAGTTTAGCTAGCTTTGAGTGACATAATAATTATCCATACAAAATTTCATTTTCATTATTGGTTGTTATATTGTATGTTAAAAATATCTAATACCTAAAATATAAATAAAATCGCATTGCATATTACTACATAGCACTTCTTTAAAAAAAGGTTAATTTTGTAATATAAATATTTCAATATTTGGTTGAACCGACTACAGTAAAATAACTACCACATACAAGCTATAAATTTCTAATATTATTCATCCATGTAATAATAATTCGTACAAAAAATTCATTTTCATGTTTGGTTATAGTTCAATATGACATTAACGTGAATAAAATTAACTTTTTAGAAATTGGAAACTAAAACTCCGTAGAGATTATACAATAGCTAATGAGATAAATTTATTAAAACAATATAAATAAAAAATGAATTTATTAAAACTCTATGGGGATGTATTAAAACTCCATAGGGATTACACATAAAATAACATTAAAGAAAAATTTCCTTACTTTAGGTGTAACATGTCCGATTTCTCGACGCCCGAAAGTCGACATCGAAACATCCACTGTATCAAATGCCGCACAGTCGAGGGCACAAAAACCGAACCGTTAGGGTTAAAGAAGAAGAAGATAGAAGAAGAAACAGAAACAATAAACAGAATCACACATTTCGCAGCGGAACAAATATAATAGATAAATAAATATCTTTACACAGAATCACTATATCAGTTATTACATTACATCACATTACATTACCAGAGTGTACAACAATGAACAGTAGAAAGAAATATTACATATATAAGTGATATGCCTCACCATCCAGCTCCAACTCCTGATTTCCACAGCAACTTCTTGACTTTGATCCCGAATAATGATAACCTGACTCTAGGTTGCCCGTGTAGAAAATTGTGGGCACCCAGAGTTTAGAAAGGGAACAATAAACTTCAAGTCAGTTGTGGGACTGGTGTTAGATCTTAAAAACAGTTATTTTCACAAAGAAAATAAAAAGAAATCCACTATGCTTTTGGAAAATGAAACTACCATAAGGCCTCCGGCCACACACACAATGCAAACGCAGAATTGGAGGAGATTTCTCCTTATGATAGTCAAACATGCTTAATACGCAAAATTCTTTCGATATTATTATTAGTGCATAGTGCAGAAAACATTTCGAAAGTATAATATTAATCTTAGCCAGCATAGACATTTCAAACAATGCCTACTATAGCTACCACCTAAACAGTGGTGACCACCATAAGTAAATGGCACGTTATACAACTAAAACCGTACAAGGCGCGTATTGGAGTTTGGATTTCCAACAAATGGTCGGGCTAAGGAACTTTCTACTGCCACATGGGTACGCCTCTGGAGGGACGTCCCGAGAACTTAACCAGCTCTCTGCCAACACAAGGCCGGGTTACCTCTGTAACTAGGTGACTACTACTCGAGTATGCCATCCCCCGGTCCTTTGGGACCTTTATCCGAGGATCCTCTACACCAACAACCACAAAGAAAAGTATTTGCAGTAACCACAAAGGTTAAATATCAGGCTCCATACCTGACACCACCTTTTTCCAGAAGGAAATGACATACCCTAAAGGGCGCGACCCTCATAACCGTGACACATCTTTCCTGTTTCAACCATTTCCGAGGTGTGAGGTCCGAAGAGGTCTTGTCCATAAAGCTACACTTTTCACAAAGTCATGCTTTAATCAACAAATTATTAGCAACACTTAGTATGCCACGTTACCAATTTGGGAATGTATCACTAGTAACCATCAACTACATAACCTCTGAGCTCGTACGTCTCAGAGAAAGGTGTTAAGCTAAGAGGATAAATTCTCCGCCGCCAGCAGAAATGTATTTGATAAAAACCAGTTTTACACATCAAAGCGTAACGTCAGACACACATCCATACAAGTCCGTTCCGGGATCGAACGGAACCGAAGGCACTTCAAAGAAGCCCTTGCAAATTCGGATATTCACAAATCACGTCCGGAATCCCCATCACAAAGGTGATAAAATCTCTATACCGGAGCAACCCGGTGCAGAGACATTCAGCATGTATTCCTTTCGCTTTCGAAAATACCCGGTCTTCAACAACGTCTTCAAATACAATCCCATTTCATCGTATCATTATTTGGAATGGGTTTTATGACACAAGGTCCTCTCCCGGCTAATCCGAATAACAAGCGCTTATTTTTAAAAATAAGTGTTATATTCAGATTTCAACAAATCACAACAATTTTTCCACTTTGATCTTTTAGATAAAAGATCCATCACAATCACAAAGGTTCGATGTGGTTTTCGGATATCCACTTGGAATCCGACCCCCGGTCGCATCGAAATTCAAATGTCATTTAAAGAAAAATATTGATAGTCGGTTATTTAACTCTCAATAAATATTCACAACAATCACCAAGATTTAAATAAATTTTTTCCAATTATTTATTTTCAAAAATATCTTCGCAAGATAAAATTTTAGCACTTCGACTAATTGAAAACAAATTTCAAATTACTTTCCACATTTCAGTACTTTGAAAACAAAATTTTCAAATCACTTATCTTTACGTGGAAAAAATTTCCAAATATTTATTCCCACTGAAAATTTGCCGAGTTCAAATATTTAAAAAAATTAATATGAAATACTTATCCAAAATATACTTGGAAACATTTAAAATAAAAACTATTTTAAACCACTTTATCTAAAACATTAGTTGTGAAGATATTATATTAAAAACTGGTATAAAATTCAAGTCCAAACTAATTTTTAAAATAAATTAATAGATAGGATATAACTATTTAAATATCCATTTTCTAAACAAATATCAATTAAAACTTTAATAATCACTTCTATAATAAATTAAAATATATCTTTGCTTTAAAGATTTTCAAAATAACCCAAGTAAATCATTTCTCCAAAATAATCTTTCCTTAAAACCATCTTCACAACTTCAATTTCTTATGTACGGACCATATTGAAAACATACTTGGCTTTTCAGGGAAAGTACACTTTCTATTCTAAAATGGTTCATTCAAATCAATTTATACATCTTTCTGGATTTATTTTAAATTTACGTTCCAATCCGTAAATTCCTTTCCACGCTTTTTTTTAAAATAAAAAAATATTTATTTTTCAAACAAATTCCTCTTTCTTTTATAAAATTCCCATTATGAATTTTAATTTTCAAATATTCACAGATATACGATTTTCAAATTTATTTACAAATACCAAATCAATTTTCAAAATTGATTTCTAAATTTATTTTAACACCAAATTTATTATCTTTTGAAACAAATTCCTTCTTTAAATCTATTCAATTTTCTAAAATTAATTTACTATAAATTTTCTACTAAATTTCAAAATCAAATTTTATTTATTTCTGGTATCCTCCAATACCAAAAATATATTCGGCTAAATTTTAGCCTTCAACAGTTTCAATCATAAATAGTCACACACAGATTATAAACAATCAACATACAATACTGAAATAAATTCAATTATTTGAGAAATCCAGTTGGATCCCTCTAACTTGTTTTCCCTGCATCCACAGACGTTAGCACAGGAATTAAATATCAATTCCACTTCGAGGTGGAATATCGCGGTATATGGGATTTATAAAATATCATCCACTATTATGCGGCGCAATAGGGTCTCATCCACTATATAATGCGGGAAATCAATCACCCAATATATACTATATACTACTATATATATAATATCATCCAGTGAATAATTATTATAATTTAATCATCCAAGCACACAGTCAATCAATTTTAAATCTAGCTATTCAAAATTTAAATCAGAATAATATTGATTGAGTGAGAAGATCTCACCTTTGATTCATAATTTTGCAATCCATTTCCATTCTGACTTGATTTCACGATTTCAGACCTCGAACAATCATTATAAGGTTTGTTAATATTTGAATTGGTCAAACGATCTATTTATTTATCTATTTTAACTAATGATTAAATTTTAAACTAATTTTCCTTTTAAATAATTTCTTAGTAACCAAAAGAAAATTTAGATAAGTTAATTAAACATATTTATCTCCTAAATATTTCCAAAATAAACAGTAGAATAAAGCAGGCATGTAAAATATATTCCCTAGATATTTTTACATTTAAAAATTTACTTTATTGTAAATTTCTTTCTTTAAAACAAAACTTTAGCATATAGTTAATTAAAATTCCTCTTCTTACTGTTCCTAACCTATATGCCTATATAATTTGCTGAATCAATATAAACGGAAGAAAAACGAATACCTCACCATCATTGCCCAAAACGATCTCGACCATCCCTCGTCACCACCGTGACCCAAACCCACGCAGCACAGTCGAACCTTTCCCGAGCACATACCTTCCTCTGATTCGCACCACCAGACACTCACATCCACGACACGCTGAAGATGAAACTCCATCCCCATGACAACGCGAGACCACCACAGCTCACACTTGCGACCCTCCTTCGAATGTGAACCCTAATCGACATCTGAAACGATGCCGCCGCCGTCGCTTCTAGAGGTTGACGAAACCCCTAAGCAACCGTGCTCCACTATTTTCTATCAACGTGTGCTAGCACCCTATGCTTCGACGGCCTAGATTTCCACACGCGAGATCCACCTCTGTCGATAATGAAATCGGCCTCGATCGCCGTGCTCGATGTTTTAGTTCCCAAACCTTCCTCGAGAACGAAGATCGATCGATTTTTTTTCCTCTTTAGCTCGGCCGATATTTGTTTTATTTTGAACGAGAGATTCAATCGGTCATTGATTTTGAACGATTTTGTTTTTGAAAAGGGGACGCGGCCATTGCTGTTTGATTTGAATTCGAATAGAGAATGAAAAAGTAGGAGGCGATATTAATTCTGTGAATTATTATCTCGACCATTATTTGATTCGAAACGAAGCCGAGAAGTTTATTTCTTCGTTTAGGTTTCAACTGTCGCCCTTAAAGAAGACAGGGAAGGAAACACGATGATGTGGGTTGTACGAGTGGAGACGGTGATTTGAAGGTAAAAAGTTGAGATGTGACTAGGGTATATATATATATATATATATATATATATATATATATATATATATATATATATATATATATATATTAAACTGAATTCAAACCGTCTTGCTTTACGTAGCTTAAAATCGCGAACTCCTATCGAGGCATGCCACTGGACGTTTATAAGGTTTTATCCGCATTCCGAACACAATGGAACGTGTTTCGGAGGCTAATTCGATCATGTGTGTAAGTTACGGAAGTAAACGATTAATATTAAATTAAATCGATTAAAATAGTTTCTATGCATTTTGAGCTGCCAGGGTCAAACGACAACTCCAATTGCTACGAAAATTGAAATCCGATAATAACTGACTATCACGGATCCAATGGAACCGGTTTCGTCGAATTCTGAGACTGTGCCTCGGAAGACTATTTTTAAATATCAATTTAAATCATATAATTTCAAAACTGAATAAAGTATTTCCAAATCAAATTCTGAAGTTTCCATTAACCTTGGTATTATCGATATAAATTTTCTAAACCATCAAATTATTTTTAATCAGCATCAAATTGAGGATTTAATATTTTACCCAAATCTTCTATAATTAAATTTTGATAATTAAGTTGCTAAATTCATAGTTATATTTGAAATTCAAGCTAAACCATCATTCAAATATTTAAAATCACTTAAATATTTTCAAATTCGAATAGCAAAAATTCTGGGTCGTCACATCCTTCCCCCTTAAAAGAATTTCGTCCCGAAATTTCTAGTTAAGAGGAATGATCCTCAACCCAATTTATTATTTTTCCCAATCCAAATAGTTTCATCAACTTTCCAGAACAAATCTTTTTATTTAAGACCCATCATTAATTCAACTAATTTTCCAACTTCAATTATAAGTTCCAAACAACATTGTTTTCCCTATAATTCAAATTTAAATTCAAATTTCCAAAATTTTCTCAAAATTTTTCTAACTCCCTAAATTTTCGAAAAAATTCGCCAGCGTCTCCTTTGTGCGGCTAGCTCGGTACGACTACAAAATGGCACTGCAGGCCCTCAGATTCCAAAAGAAAACAAAAGGCCAAGTGGCTAGACAAGAAAATCACCAAATTTCATACTGAAATTTAAATACATATTTTTTTGTCGAGCAATTTCAAATTTATCTTCAGAAATCAAAATCAATTTTCCTTTCTCTTTATTATACCTGTATATCCTACTTAGCAATAATATCCATTCATAGCCTTTAAAAATCATGTTATACATTTTCTTACAGAAGTTTCCATATCTACTTCTGTTCGATTATTTCTCCCATTACCATATGAATTCAATTTATCTTCAACTCTGAATATTAAATTTTATCTTTCAATTATAACTGATGCATATTATTATTTTAAATTAGTTTCATTCACTAATTTACTTCAATTTCCAATTTGAAATCGTTTGTCGCTAACGAAAAATTTTTCCAAAATTTTTTCTATCTCCCAAAATTTTTGGCAGAGTCCCCTCTGTACGGAGGAGCTTTCGCAATTTGACAAAAGATATAAATATATATACATCACCCACCCGATCGGAAAAAACAAAAACAGTTCATATTTCCTATTTTTATTGCGTAGGCGTACCTTATTTAGCATTTTTAAGCAAGCGGCTTATTTAATTAGCATTTTGTGCAATCAAATCCAGCCCAACGACTTTCCTGTACCTGTACTTACTCAATTTAAACACGTAAGTGACATATATAGGAAATTCATTTACATTTCACTTATTTTTTATAATAAACACATAGTTTTCATAAGCAATGCACTCAAAATAATTCCCATAAGCAATTTATAAGGTTTCAATACAAATTTAATTGCTTACAACCACATTCCATACCATTTCTATTCAATTCAAGTGATTTACAATTCACCTTCTTTCATTCAATTCATTTTTTTTAAACGAAACGAACTCATACCATTTCAATTAATTTAAAAATAAATTTTATTGGCTTTCATTAACTCATAGAATTTTATGCAATCTCGTTTGAGTCAAACGACAAATATTTCTATGCAAATTCAACGATATTCACTAAATAGAATATCCAATCTAGTTTATAACTAATTTAAATTAATACCAACTCAATTTACTCTTTATTCTATTTCATTTCCAATTGATTCCGTTCAATTCATTTTGCATTCCATATTCACATCCATTTTGATGCATTAATATACAAAAATCTTTGCTTATCATCCATTTCATAAACCTCATTTATGTATATTCAACAACCAAGTATGCATTCACTATGCAATTATAGCTTACAAATCAACTATACTTGGTATCAATTTTCAAAACCCAGTTTTTTTTTTACATTCAAATTCACACCATATTAATTCAATAATTCATTGTCAATATTTATACTTGCATTTTTAGTTCTAATCCATTCATTTGCATTTCACTAATCAAACAAGTTTCATTCACAACCATTCCATAAAACTTGACAACAACCATTTCACAATTTTACTTAAGTCGAGCTTTTATCCAATATTTACTTAAGTTATTTCAATTCAAAACTCAAATTTATTTATTTTTCCTTGTAACACTTCCAAACTTAAATCCTTGATTTGATTTTCATTTATCAAATCCATTCCATCGACTAATTTAATTAAATTAGTTTTACTCACTTATCCATTTTAAATTTCAACTTTCCATTCTCAATTCATCTCGAATTTATTTTATCAATAACAAGGAAATTTTCAATTTATTTCTACTTACTTGTATTTATCTGCAAATTTAACTCACAATTGAATGTTAATTTAACTAATTGAACTTTCCTATTTCATGAGTTAATTAATTATCATATTAGTTTACTTGAATTCAATCCATTTTTTTTCTCCAAAGTTTGGATTTTTATTCAACTTGATCCAAGTCAAATCTCATTCCATTTTTCAATTCCAATTCATTTACTCACAAATGTTAACTCATTTGTTCATTCACAATTTTATTCCACACTTACTTTTATTTATCCCTTTTCAATTTGAATCTTATTCCAATCAAATTTCAGATATTTTTTTATGAGTTATCAAACTTATTATTCCATAACTATTTTAAATAGGATCCAGAGTTTTGAACAATTTCTTAAATCATTTTGAAGTAAATTTTATATCCAAAAACCATTGTATTTCCAAATCAAACCCAACTTTGGCAAACAATTTTCAATTTAAAATCATTTGGCAGCAATTCCTCTCATGGAACTCGAAAATGAACACCGATGATGTCGCGATCATCATTGGAATTATTTTTCAGTGACCGAAAAGAGTTTAGAGCTTTTATCCCACCAAAAACATTTTTCCAAACCCTTGGAAACTATTTCCAATTCCAAAAGGAATTTAATTTCCAAACTTCCCAAATTTCAAATATTTTCAAGAACATTTCCAAATATTTCTCTGGAGTTCTATTTCAAATTATAAATCACATTTACAATTTACAATTCTCATTGGTATATGGATTTTATTTTCTTAACTCTTTTTTATGATTTCAATTCTTATTCAATAATCAATGATAATTTAATATTACCACTTCCTAACAACCAAGCAACCATATACTATAATAATTCATAGAAAATTTATCTCTTTTATATACGAAAATAGTTTGGGTAAAATTATTTCATTTACCCCATTTTAAAACGATATCGTGTCGAATTTGTTCTGTATAAGTGTTTAGATATACCTATCAATAACGTCAATTACTCGTATTGACCAGAATCCATATACCACTCAACAAACCAACCAACATAATATAAACAATTTAATATTCACTAACAAATACGCGCTCATATCTATTATTACACTCGCACTCATTCTAGAGTACTGCTGACTCTATCTCTAATGAGTAACACCCAACAGAGCCAAGGTTATCGCTTAACCAAATGCTCTGATACCACTTGTAACATGTCCGATTTCTCGACGTCCGAAAGTCAACATCGATACGTCCACTGTATCAAATGCCGCGTAGTCGAGTGCCTAAAAACCGAACCGTTAAGGTCAAAGAAGAAGAAGAAATAGAAACAATAAAAAGAATCCCACATTTCGCAACGGAACAAATATAATAGATAAACAAATATCTTTAAACAGAATCACTATATCAGTTATTACATCACATCACATTACATTATCAGAATGTACAACAACGAACAGCGGAAAGAAATATTACATATGTAAGTGATACGCCTCGCCATCTAGCTCCAACTCCTGATTTCCACAGCAACTTCTTGACTTTGCTCCCGAATAATGATAACCTGACTCTAGGCTGCCCGTGAGGAAAATTGTGGGCACCCAGAGTTTAAAAAGGGAACAATAAACTCCAAGTTAGTCGTGGGACTGGCGTGAGATCTTAAAAATAGTTATTTTCACAAAGAAAATAAAAAGAAATCCGCTATGCTTTTGGAAAATGAAACTACCATAAGGCCTCCCGCCACACGCACAATGCAAACGCAGAATTGAAGGAGATTTCTCCTTATGATTGTCAAACATGCTTAATATGCAAAATTCTTTCGATATTATTATTATTGCATATTGCAGAAAACATTTCGAAAGTATAATATTAATCTTAGCCAGCATAGACGTTCTGAACTATGCCTACTATAACTACCGTCTAAACAGTGGTGATCACCATAAGTAAATGGCAGGTTATACAACTAAAACCGTACAAATCGCGCATTGGAGTTTGGATTTCCAACAAATGGTCAGGCTAAGAAACTTCCTACTGCCACATGGGTACGCCTCTGGAGGGACGTCCCGAGAACTTAACCAGCTCTCTGCCAACACAAGGCATAGTTCAGAACGTGTTCGCAAGAATAAAATTTTAGCAAGAAAATAAATAATTGAAACAACCAAAAATAAATATTTATTTTCAAAAATATGTTCGCAAGATAAAATTTTAGCTCTTCGACTAATTGAAAACAAATTTCAAATTACTTTCCACATTTCAGTACTATGAAAACGAATTTTTCAAATCACTTATCTTTATGTGGAAAGCATTTCCAAATATTTATTCCCACTGAAAATTTGCCGAGTTCAAATATTTTTAAAAAATAATATGAAATACTTATCCAAAATATACTTGGAAACGTTTAAAATAAAAAACTATTTTAAAACACTTTATCTAAAACATTAGCTGTGAAGATATTATATTAAAAACTCATAAAAAATTCAAGTCCAAACTAATTTTTAAAATAAATTAATAGATAGGATATAACTATTTAAATATCTATTTTCTAAACAAATATCAATTAAAACTTTAAATAATCACTTCTATAATAAATTAAAATATATCTTTGCTTTAAAGATTTTAAAAATAACCCAAGTAAGTCATTTCTCCAAAATAATCTTTCCTTAAAACCATCTTCACAACTTCAATTTCATATTTATGGACCATATTGAAAACATACTCTGCTTTCCAGGGAAAGTACACTTTCGATTCTAAAATGGTTCATTCAAATCAATTTATAAATCTTTCTGGATTTATTTTAAATTTACGTTCCAATCCGTAAATTCCTTTCCACACTTTTTTTTAAAATAAAACAATATTTATTTTTCAAACAAATTCCTCTTTCTTTTATAAAATTCCCATTATGAATTTTAATTTTCTAATATCCACAGACATACGATTTTCAAATTTATTTACAAATACCAAATCAATTTTCAAAATTTATTTCTAAATTTATTTCAACACCAAATTTATTATCTTTTGAAACAAATTCCATCTTTAAATTTATTCAATTTTCTAAAATTAATTTACTATAAATTTTCTACTAAATTTCAAAAATCAAATTTTATTTATTCCTGCTATCCTACGATACCAAAAATATATTCGGCTAAATTTTAGCCTTCCATCACAAACAGTCACACACATATTATAAACAATCAACATACAATATTGAAACAAATTCAATTATTTGAGGAATCCAGTTGGATCCCTCCAACCTGTTTTCCCTGCATCCACAGACGTTAGCACAATAATTAAATACCAATCCCACTTCGTGGTGGAATATTGCAGTATATGAGATTTATAAAATATCATCCGCTATTATGCAGTGCAATAGGGTCTCATCCGCTATATAACGCGGGAAATCAATCACCCAATATATACTATATACTACTATATATATATAATATCATCCAGTGAATAATTATTATAATTCAATCATCCAAGCACACAGTCAATCAATTTAAATCTAACTATTCAAAATTTAAATCAGAATAATATTGATTGAGTGAGAAGATCTCACCTTTGATCCATAATTTAGCAATCCATTTCCATTCTGACTTGATTTCACGATTTCAGACCTCGAACAATCATTATAAGGTTTGTTAATATTTGAATTGGTCAAACGATCTATTTATTTATCTATTTTAACTAATGATTAAATTTTAAACTAATTTTCCTTTTAAATAATTTCTTAGTAACCAAAAGATAATTTAGATAAGTTAATTAAACATATTTATCTCCTAAATATTTCCAAAATAAACAGTAGAATAAAGCAGGCATGTAAAATATATTCCCTAGATATTTTTACATTTAAAAATTTACTTTACCGTAAATTTCATTCTTTAAAACAAAACTTTAGCATATAGTTAATTAAAATTCCTCTTCTTACTGTTCCTAACCTATATGCCTATATAATTTGTTGAATCAATATAAACGGAAGAAAAACGAATACCTCACCATCGTTGCCCAAAACGACCTCGACCATCCTTCGTCACCACCGTGACCCAAACCCACGCAGAACAGTCGAAACTTTCCCGAGCACATACCTTCCTCTGATTCTCACCACCAGACACTCACATCCACGACACGCTGAAGATGAAACTCCATCCCCATGACAACGCGAGACCACCATAGCTCACACTCGCGACCCTCCTTCAAACGTGAACCCTAATCGACATATGAAATGATGCCCCCGCCGTCGCTTCCAGAGGTCGACGAAACCCCTAAGCAACCGCACTCCACTATTTTCTATCAACGCGCGCTAGCACCCTACACTTCGACGGCCTCGATTTCCACGTGCGACATCTACCTCTATCGATAATGAAATCGGCCTCGATCACCATGCTCGACGCTTTAGTTCCAAAACCTTCCTCGCGAACGAAGATCGATTGATTTTTTTCCTCTTTAGCTTGGTCGATATTTGTTTTATTTCGAACGAGTGATTCAATCGGTCATTGATTTTGAACGATTTTGATTTTGAAAAGGGGACGTGGCCATTGCTGTTTGATTTGAATTCGAATAGAGAATGAAAAAGTAGGAGTTGATATTAATTCTGTGATTTATTATCTCGGCCATTATTTGATTTGAAACGAAGCTGAGAAGTTTGTTTCTTCATTTAGGTTTCAACTGTCGCCCTTAAAGAAGACAGGGAAGGAAACACTATGATGTTGGCTTGTACGAGTGGAGACAGTGATTTGAAGGTAAAAATTAAGATGTGACTGAGGGAAAGAGTGGTGGTGAAGGGGTTGAGCAGGCAAATAGAAAGGAAAATTTATGGCCGAACAGAGGAGACAGAAGAGAAAGGAAAGGTTTACAGGCAATAAAAAAATGAACAGGAATAGAAATGAACGGTTCCAAATGAATGCACACGTACCAACTTATGTTTACTTTCTCAAAACCGTTGGAAAAATGGAAAGTTAAGCACATGAATTCAGGACGTATTAAAGGCAAATGTCGGTTTGATTTCAACTGTTCGGTAGATGGAAGATGAGGAATTCAAAAGGTTTTAAAACGGATACTGATACAGTTACCGGTTTCATGGATTTCATTTTGTACCGAACTTCAAAATACAGAATAGAATATACCGTGGAGATCGGCACGACGAGACGATCAAAATGGTATATAGATATTAGCGGTACGATCATCCGATTAAAATTCGATATTCGGTACCGAAAATGCTGCTAAACGCCGGAATTAAGATTAACGGAGCAATAGCAGTCCAAATTTGAAGAAACGAAATATGACATCTCATTCAGAAGACGATTTACAAATTTATTGTATAAAAAATTTCAGATTTGAAAACATTTTATTATCATCAAATATTAACTGATTTAAATTGAAATAAAATTACACAAGAAAATAAACTTTGACATTATCAGATGAAAATTCACCATTTGTTATGTTTAATTAGACATATTTCAAATATCAAATTTTTATTGCAAAGTTCAAATATTTAAAATTTCACAAAAAATCAATTAATTAAATTAATAAAACCATAAAATTTATGGGTCGTTACATGATCGATGGAGAAAGTTTCAACAAGTTAGAGTTTTGTGAAGAATACATCATGAGGAAGCAAACTAAAGTTTCATTCGGTGAGGGAAAGTATGATTCGAGAAGGGTTCTTGAGTATGTTCACACAGATATTTGGGGACCGACACCTGTAGCTTCTTTAAGTGGAGCTCGCTATTATATTTCTTTCATAGATGATTTTTCTTGGAAAGTTTGGATGTATGTAATGAAGGCCAAGTCGAAGGCATTTGCAAAGTTCAAAGCATGGAAGGCTCTTGTTGAGCATGAGAGTGGCAAGTCTTTCTAAGGTCCGACAATGGCAGAGAGCATGTTTCCGAAGATTTTTTGGAGTTTTGCAAGCATCATGGTATTTGGAAGCATTTTACTACACCTGGAGATCCGCAGTCGAATGGTGTTGCGGAGAAGATGAATCATACTCTACTTGAGAATGCTCGATGCTTGAGATTGACATCGGGTTTGACTAAGGGATTTTGGATTGAAACTTTGTCAACTGTAGTGCATATCATTATCGAATTTCGTGCTCAGCTATTGGTAACAAAATTCTGGAGGAAGCGTGGAAGGGAAAGAGCATTGACTTGAGTTATCTTCATGTGTTTGGTAGTCCTATTTATATGCATGATCCAGGAAATGATAAGCTTGAACCTAGAGCTTTCAAGGGGATTTTGCTTAGCTGTACGGATGGAGAAAAATGCTATTGGATTTTGAATCCGGAAACGAAGAAGGTAGTGAATTCTCGTCATGTTACTTTTGATGAGTCGGCGATGTTCAAGAAGAATGTGAGCTCATCGGATGTTTTGAATTTAGTTCATGGTGAATCAAAGGAGTAGGAAATTATTTCCACATTTTGTCCAAGGAATAGAGAGAGTAGAGTAGTTGGCGATGCTTGTGAGGAGGTAGCTGTTGGTGTTACATCACATAGTCCATAGGGTTCCTCTAGTAATGTTGATGATGTGCATGATTCTAGAGAAGATTCGGTTCAAGGTGGAGCCGAAGGGAGTTTGGGTGATGGTATTGCACTCGGGTTGGTCGTCGTACTATAAGACCCCCCGAAAGATATGGTGATAGGAACTATCTTAGCTTTTGTGATAATTTGGACTATGCTCTTCATGTAGTCCAAGATGAGCCGATGGACCTTGATGACGTCATGGAGTCGAGTGATAGCTCGAAATGGATTTGTGCCATGGAGGAAGAGATGCACTCATTGTTGAAGAATCAAACTTGGGGATTTGGTTCCACTTCCTAAAGGAAACCGTGCTATTGGGTGCAAATGGATATACAAGGTGAAGGACGATGGGAGATATAAAGCTAGGCTAGTGGCTAAGGGGTTTGCAAAAAGGAAGGGAAAGGAGTATGATGAGATATTCGCACTGGTTGTGCGCCATACTTCGATCTGGATATTACTTTCTATAGTTGCTATTCACGACTTGGAATTGGAGCAACTTGATGTGAAGACCACCTTCTTGCATAGCGACTTGGATGAAGACATCTACATGGAGCAACTGGAAGGTTTTGTTGTGGATGGTAAGTCAAATTTGGTTTGCAAGTTGAAGAAATCACTATATGGTTTAAAGCAATCATCTAGACAATGATACAAGAGGTTTGATCATTTTATGCTTGAAAATGGTTTTGATAGAAGCATCAAAGATGCTTGTGTTCATTTCAAGATGTTGAGAAATGATTATTGGACGTATTTACTCTTGTATGTGGACGACATGCTCATTGCTTCTAAGGATAAGAATAAAATCAACAAGCTAAAACTGAGTTTGAAATCGGAGTTCAAAATGAAGGATCATGGAGAAGCAAGAAGGATATTTGGCATGGAAATTGTAAGGGATCGAAAGCATTTTGAGTTGAAACTAACTCAAAAGGAGTACATTGAGAAAATGCTTGGCCAGTTTAGCATGAAGAATGCAAAGGCATCAAATACACCTTTACATTTGCATATGAAGCTTTTGAGTAAAGGATCACCTATCTTGGAGGACAAGACATATATGGTAAAAGTGTCATACGCTAGTGCAGTTGGAGGTCTTATGTATGCTATGGTGTATACAAGGCCCGATATTGCAAATGCCATCGAGATGGTTAGTCGATATATGGCTAATCCGAAAAAATCGCATTGGAAAGCTATGAAGCTTATATTGAGATACCTTGGAGGCACATCATCTCATGGTCTTGCTTTTGGCGGTAGTAAGGCAGTGGATTGCAAGTTGGTTGGTTATTGTGATTCAGACTACGCCGGTGATAGGGATCGAAGAAAATCAACTTCCAGATATGTCTTCACACTTGGGGGTACAACCATAAGTTGGAAATCTATATTGCAGACCGTAGTTGCTTTATCCACTATGGAGGCGGAGTTGATAGCTGCGGTGGAGGCGGCGAAGGAGGCACTCTATTTGAAGCGATTGTTGTGTGACTTGGGATTCGGGCATGATAGTATTGATGTTCGATGTGATAGCCAGAGTGCTATTCACTAAGCAAAGAATTTGGCATTTAGCCAACGGACTAAGTATATTGAGGTGAGAGAGTCATTTCTAGTAGCCATAGATGAGGATAAGCAAGTATATCTTCGAAAAGTACACATAAAGGATAACGCAGCGGACATGTTCACTAAGGCATTGCCGGTTGGGTAGTTCGAGCATTGATCGAACTTGATTCGCTTGGAGAAGTGCTAGGTGCCACCGGGTGGCATGGCTAAGGGAGGAGCTTGGTGGTAGATGAGGAAGAGTATTAGTGAGAGATTGATGTTCTATCTTCTTGGTAAGTGCTAGTCTTTGGTGAGATAGCTTAGGATTTGGATGTTCTCAACATTTCATTAGCGGGTGGAGGCTTTGCCTAAGCTTGTTGGTGGAGTGCAATGAGTGGTGGCTTTGCTGAAGCTCATTGGGAAACCATTCATGTCTGGTTGAAGGTAGAAGAAGTGATAGTTGGTGCTATCGGTTGTCGTTGATGGTATGGTACCATTGGAGTTGAAGATGGATACAGTGTCGAGGATGAGTTTAATTTTGGCTACATTATATGGAGAATTGTAGAGATTGGAAGTAGCTTCGTAATGGAGAAAACGGTTCGCAAATCGGAGTTCGGAGGTGGAAGTTATAAGGAAAAAGATGAAGTGGGCTAAATTGATAGGGTCAAACGTTTGAGGAAAAATTCAAACGTCCGACCCTTCAGCAAATCTGCACCAGACCTATTACAGAGAATGAGATCAAACGTCCGACCAAATGGTTCAGATGTCTGAGTCGGTGTAGAATTGATTCCAGAGCCTTTAGTTAGACGTCTGACCAAATGGTCAGACGTCTGAGTTGAAGAGAAAATTTTCCAATAACTTAAGTCAGACGTCTGACCATATTGGCCAGATGTTTGAGGCGACTTCTGCCTGTTTTTCATGTGTGAACTTGGCGTGAAGATTTTTGATATCTGTAGGGGCAATTTCGGAACATTGCTAGGGTTTCTATTCTCCTACATAAGCTAGCTTCAGGTTTCGGATTTGGGTGTGTGCAAGCGACCGCAAGGGATTAGCCTCCATAAATTAGGGTTTATCAAAACCTAATTTTCTTCAATTCTCTTCTCCACAAATCAATTTCTAATTAGAATTTTGATCATTGTAATCAATATCTTGTACTCTTCTCATCAATATTAATAAAAGCTCTCTCTTAAAGTGGATATACACTAACACAACATTAGTAGAACCATTATAAATCTCTGTGTGATTTATTTTTCATTATTGCCATGATTCCTGAATTGCTTGTTTTAGATTGTGATTGTTTTTGGATTGATTAAGATTGGAATTGAGTTGTTGATTGGTTGTTTTTACACTTCTTACCACGGTCCGGTCTTCTGCTGTGCTTGTAGGGTTTCGATTTGAGTGGTCTCCAGTTGGAATCCTTCCCCAACAGATAAAGAAGAAAACAAATCAATTTTCTATATAATAGAATAGAATAAATGTGTGTTGCTTTTTATTCATAGCTAAACTGGCTTCCAAAGAAATAATGAGTGCCAAAAAGTGTTTTTTGTATGGGAAATATTACCTTTTGGATTCACGATTGAGAACTGTAGCTCTTCCAAGAAGTCACACACACATAAAATTCAATATATTTTTCTATAGATCTAAAAATAAATTACTTTCTAATAAAGTTATTTTGTCAAATTCAGCAAATAAAATTAAAGTTCATGGTGTATCATGCATGTATTTCATTAATGTCAAACCATATGCCTTAGCATTATTCCAACTCGATGTAGGCAGATTACAAAATTTGACATCTTTTGCATTAGAATTATTTACAATGGCATAAAATAGAAACATCTTGATCTTATTGATTCAAAGTATAACTAAAACTCAACCTTATGTACACAATTGCAACTATTAATATAAACTTTAGTCGGTGCAAAATTTATGTAAAAACTAAACCTGGACTTTCAGGTATCTTACAAAATAAATCTGTGGAGAACCTAAGACTAAATATCGTATGTGAAAATGTTGTTGCTGCAATGAAAAAAAAATTATGAAGTGGGGAGGAACCAAATGGGAGATAAACAAATTGAATATGTCGGTTCAAAAAACACCGTGTTAAAAATATTTTGTATTAGAATTATATTAAAACAGATCATAGTTTGATTTATAGTTAGTGATGATTATAATACTTTAATACGTAAATAAAGGCAAAAAGAAAAACACAAATAGGTGCTGGAAACTTCGAAGATGATGACATAGCTAACAAAATGTTATAATGGTAAAAAAAATTAGTTGATCCACTACTTGCTCACTGTACTACCGGTTCATTAAGTCCGCGCACGGACTGAAAATTTTGAAATAAAGAGCACATATGTGTCCTATAAGTGAAAAGTGAACATGCCAAATAAATAAATGAAATCTTACCCAGCTCAGTGTTGACAATAACACGGTTCCTATTTCACACAGTATCTCCTATGTTGGAAATAATCTTTGTAGCCGTATTAATGCATGCCGCATATGCCCATCTTATACTGTGCTTGTGCAAATTTTGCTACATCTTTTCTTGTTCTTTCAATGTCTCCATACTATAAATATTAGGTTGTTTCTTATTTTCCATTTAGAATCGTCATTCTAAATGGAAATTATCCATGACATCAACCATTAATGGTATGTTATGGTACATAATTAGTTGGAAGACAACAATGCAAAACAATACGGTAGACTTGAATTAATGCAAAATCATATGCGGCCTTTTATGAGTTCGCGACAAACAAAATAAGCCAACTGAAAATGTCGCCTACTACTTATAATTGTTGTTCCTAGAAGAAAGTACAAATGGTCAATCGAAGTGGGACACTTGAATCTTTATTTCAAAAGACGTTGTAGTATGAGTCAGAAATTTAAAGGCCATACACGTATTAACAACATTTATTTATTTATTTTCCTATTTTCATCAAATCAGTATACTGAGAGTAGTAAAAAAACAGCAAATACATATTCTTCTCCTTGGTTTTGGTTATTCACATAAGGTTTGTGCACAGGTAGCCATGTGTTGATATAAACATATTTCATCAGAAAATGTTAACTAATGACATTTGTGGATAATTCAAATTGATATACATGTATTAATATGTTTGGTTAAGAAAGCAGAGTGGTGCAAAAATAGTAATAAAATATATATTGGCTTGAACACACATGTAACTAAATTTTTGTTTAAATTAATGACACATAACTAAGTTGATTGATTAAAATTTATATGGAAGTTAAGTATACATATTGTATAGGCAACTCAAATTAAAATTAAATAATATATAATCGTGAGGTGATTGACTATCCAAACCATAAGAGGAGAAGCTTGCAAAATGTTTCCTTGCATTTACAAATATAAAGAAATGAAAATTTATTCAGTTGGTGGTATTACGAAGAATGCCATTTTTTTTCACTACTTACCTTTGTAGTTTACTGAACTTATTCAGTGAGGAAAAACTGTAATTTACTACTCCAATAACTAACTGATATGATTTTCAGGTATTTAAACATACTTGTGATGGCAATGATTATTTTCGCTTAGGCTCTTGCAAAAGAAATAAAGTATAAACCGCATAATCATGTAAAAACAACAGCAACAAAAAGATGAGAAATAACTAGAAACCATAGAGAAAAATAGTAGGAAATCCAAAAGAAAAAAAACTTAATCTAGGAGGAGGAGAAAAAGCATATAAGATAGGAGCATATAGGTCATGGACAGTGGGAGATTCAGCAACACGACCGCTGATTTCGCCATCCATCACGCAAAACTAAAGCACATTTGAGCATCTTATGCACATAAAGAAATCATTGGAAAATGACCCAAAGAGGTTAATAATTTTCGTATGTTAAATACAAAGTTTTCAAAGCATGTTACCTTATTTGTTCAGCTGTTTGTACTGCGTTTTTCAGTGGCATGGCGAGATACCAAATTTAGGGAGAAGAAATCATTGAAGAGTTGAATTCGGCAGGACATTTGATCTCTGGAGAAGGCATTTTCTGCCATGAATAAGGGTGTTGGGTGGTTATGGCTATAAATTGGGGAATCTAATTTAGGGTAAAGGAAAATTGACTTAGATTGTAGGTTGAAAAGGGGGAAAAAGAAAACCAAGTGTACCCAATGCCGTTAGCTAATCTATCTATTATGGTAGCAGGATGAAGGCATATTGATGCTTTACCTTCACCCCACAAGTAAAAGTTCTTGTTTTGCCAGAAATTTTGTAAGGTCTGGGCTAAAAATGTATGGGAAATAGCAATTTAGGATAGAAGAAAAGCGATGTAGGTCATAGACTATGTGCGAAGGAAGAGAGACTGGGAATGGAAAGGAAGCGGAGAGATGGGCACGAACAGAGGAAAATAAAATTCATGACTGTTCATTTCTCAAAATATCTAGGGGCCTTGAACGCTCCTAAAATAGAACTCGGCAAGAATATAATAGTATAGATTTTCAGCAACATCAATCCAATTTTATATCATGAGTTGATCATATCTACTCATAAACTAAGGAATCAACTCCATATTGTGAGTTTTTCTTCTTTTCAATTATTTTAACTGTGAGAGTTCTGATAAAATCATCATTTGCTGCGGGATTAGCCTCATCCAAAGACATATTATGATTTATTATTGATTCCTCAAGATTTGAATGTTAAATTAAATGGTAAATACATATTAGAAAAAAGTACCAAATAAACTCAAGCCCCATGCCAGTTGGACTGGCTTGATTAATCTTATACATTCGGGATTCAAAGCATTGAGTTTCTCGACTAATCTTTTCCATATGATTGTTTAATGATAACGAAGACTGTTTTCTTATACGATGTTTGATATTGTAATAAAGGAACCGAGCCAGTCGAAAGCAGGTGAAATAAGTTGATTTCAATTTTTTTCCTACTTTGGATCTATTAGTCATATGAAGTATAAAGAGTTTATTAGATCCAATTTAATAAAATAAAGTATTATTTTATTTTATTTGTTACTAAAATATTTTTGTTAGTTTATAGGAGTTTCAATTTATAAATGTATCAAATACACTTATATGTGTATAGTGCATGTGTTACAAATATTAACTATACATGGCTAATGTGACTATATGTAGGTGTAGGGATTTACACCACGATGAAAATTTGTCTCTTTATACATTCCTTTGTTGTCCACAGTTTTTTAAGGGTGCTACTATATACACCTACACATACTCTCTATAATACAACGTAAAGATATGCTAAAAGAATTTAAAAAACACCTCAAATACTCACCATTGTTGTTCACAAAAGATTTATTTTTTTACAAAATGCATAGAGAATCCTACTTCGAATTCATTTATCAACTTAACAATTGCTTCTATGCAATCTGATCTTTAACCTTTACTGCTTAAAGAGATTTAAATGAAATTGCCTAACATCCTAATATGTGAAGGTTAACAAAATATCAAATTAACTACACCTTTCCGAACAAATTCCATAGGAAATTATTGAAAAAAAAGATTAAAGCTGATGAGAGTTTAATTCATGGTTATTATTTTATATTTATCTTTTCAAGAGGATAAAAGAATGAATGCTTGTTTATTAAAAAAATAAAAAAAATGAGACAGGATAAGGATGCGAAAGATATTTTACAAAATATTGGAGGATGAGAAAAGTGGTGGGGGAGAGAAATGAAAAAGCAGGTGTACATAGTAGTACCATTTAATTATATAAAATAACAATTGTAAATATACATACAATAACAATATATATATATATATATATATATATGTGTGTGTGTGTGTATGCTTAAATATTATTTTGACTATTTTATGTATTTTTAATTTTTAGTCAATAATTTTAAACGTAGTTCTAACTTATGAAGGATTTAAAATTAAATTTATGATTTTACACAAAAGTTTCTTTTATAAACTATAAATTGAAATAGCATATATATATATATATATATGTATGTATGTATATATGAGTGTGAACCAGTTCTACACACACACGACATGTTAGAATAATGTAAATTAATGAAGTCAAAGCAATACCATGATGCATACAATGGCGACTAGATAGCAAATAAGTTTTTTAAATAAGTGCATTATATGAGTTTGTCACATTAATGACGTAGCATGAAGTGAACTTGAGTATTAATATGTTGAGATGCAATAAAATTATTAGTGGGATACCTTTTTTAGTTTTTCATTTCTAAGAAATCCCAAGTTGCATCCCACATTGTAGGAATTAAATTCAACAGATTGTAAGAAAATAAAAGTATAGAATAGGGAAAATAAATGTCTTTTAGAGCATCGCATCATCAAGTATACTACATTTTCATCAAATCATCTAACCCAAATAGTAAGAAATATTTGCATCAATGTGCGATAAACTAAAAATTAAACACAACGTTCAAATGTTATACCCTAATTGCGAAATATAAGAGAGCTTTAGTTTTTTGGCAGTCAAAAATCAAATGTCATCCTAAGGTATTTATCTTCTTTTAAAATATAAAAGGTACTTTAGTGTTTCAAGTAGGAGTGAATGCATAAAATCCATATTGTTGACAAATTTTCAAAGTTGATATGATTCTTTTCATGATAATACAAAAAAATTTAAATTATTTTAACTATTACAAAGCATTCTTAATGAATATTTTTACAAATTTCGAACTTGTAATCATGAATAGTAAACTAATGAAGATTTTTCAATAACTACTTGCACATATTATTAGATTTTGATGGTAAAATATTTCCATATTAAATAAGATAGGGAATTTGAGTAATTAGCTGATTAAAATAACTAGCTGATTAAAATAATCAATCAATTCCATAATCATAGATTAAAGAATGCATTTTATCAGGTGCATGTATATTGGAGAAAATTGAAAAAAGTAAAAAGGTAAATGTTCCCATATGAATAGGAGAATGGATGAGGCATTAAACCTAAGTAATAATCTCTATATGAAGATGGTTATTGTATAGAGATTAACGCCAACCTCTCTAGTTGCGTTTTTTCATATCTCTTCTTTTTAGCATGTACTATTAATCTTGTAATTTTCTTTTCTCTGAAAGTAATAAAATCTCTTCCTCCAAAGTGGATGTACACTATCTCGTGGTCGTGGAACTATTATAAATACGACATGTGATTTTCTTTTCTATTTTTCCATCTATGATTTGTGATTGCTTATTTTTAGAATATTATTTTTCTGTTTGTTCTACCTGACCATTGACATAATTCTATTATTTCATCCACGTTTAAAGTGTTAATCCAAAATTTCCTTAATAATATGGTACCAAAGCAATTAGATTGTTGAAGAAAGGTGTTAGGAAATGTGGCAGGAGATAAAGGTACCCCAGTTGAAGCAAGACCATATGTTAGAGGACCCTATGTGGCATATAAATCTCAGTTGGCAACAGAGAAGTGAAATGTGGATAATGACTCGAGAAGTGGCAGTGGAGGATAAAGGTTGTTCTAAGTAGGAAGAAGGTTCATCAAGTGGTGTTTGACATTGAGAAGTTGCTTGTTGATACTTAAGTTGTGGAGAAGAAGGAGATAGAAGAATGAGCTTTTACTACTCTCCAGTTGGCCATGGAAGAGAATGTTATCTCAAAGATTAGCAGTAAAGCAACTACTAAAGGAATTTGGACCACGTTGGAGAATATTTACCTAAAGAAGCCGCTCACAAACCGTTTGATTTCACTGAAGACATTTTTCACCATGTAGATGAGAGAGGGTACTTCAACGAAGGTACATCTTAGTTTCTTTAATGATCTTCTTATAAATATGAAGGCTGTTTATTTGAAGGTGGATGAAGAACAGAAGGCGATAGTTCTTTTATGTTCCCTTTTGGGTTGTTATATAGGTTTCGCTGACAGTATGATATATGGAAGAGACACTTTGACTGTAGAGGATGTAAAGTCGGGCATTCTCTCTAAAGGCTTGAGTGATTAGATGAAGGAGATGAGTGAATGTAGAGAAGAGAGTAGTAGTCAGGGTCTATTCGTTGAGAGAGGAATAGAGGAGAAGAAGAGTTGGAATCCTAGGGGCAAGTCCAGAAAGCCCGGAAATGGTTGGAGAGGAAAGTATAGAGATGGAAAGTGCCACTATTGTAAGAAAAAAGGACATTGAAGAGAGATTGTCCAAATTTTAAGAGAAATACCAAGGATGGATCTTCATCGACTACGGTGGAGAAGGCTGTATCTTACGATGTGTTGACTATTGCAGCATCAGATGTATCAGAACATTGAGTGCTTGATTCAGGGGCATCATTCCATATGATGAAAAATAAGGTTTACTTCATTTCTTTTGTTAGAAAGAAGGGAAGTGAGATTCTTACGAGAAATGATTCTTGTTGTAAAGCTATGAGAGAGGGTACAGTACGGATTCACATGTTTGACGAAGTGATTCGCACTTTAATTGGTGTCAGCTATGTTCCGGGTCTTCAGAAGTCATTGATCTCCTTGGGGTAGTTGGTATCCATGGGATGCAAGGTGACTATAGAGAAGGATAGTCTGAAGGTTTCTAGGGGTGCGCTATTTTTGATGAAGGGTGATGTGTTCTAGAAGCTATATCCACTGAAAGGAACCACCGTGCTTGGAGAGTCTTTTGTTGGAGTAGATAGTTCTCGTGCTTTGGATGCCACCAAATTTTGACATCTTAGATTGGGTCATATTTTAGAGAAGGTCTTTGAGTTGCTTCGCAAATGGAAGATAACCAAAGGAGAAAGCTTCGCTAAGTTAGGTTTCTACCAGGAGCGTGTGTTGGGTAAGCAGACAAAGGTATCTTTTGGAGTTCGACTTCATATATCAGAAAGAGTACTTTCTTATGTGCAAAGATGTATGTGGTCCAGTAGCTATCGCCTCTATTGAAAGAGCGAAGTATATTATTTCCTTTACAGTTGACATTTCTCAAAAATTTTAGGTGTATGTGATAAATGCAAAGTCAGAAAGTTTTGCAAAATTTAAAGACTGGAAAATGCTAGTTGAGAATTAGTTTGGTTGCAATTTGAAGGTGATTAGGTTTGATAATGGCGATGAGTTTTCCTATAGAGAGTTCCTCAAATTCTGTAAGCAGTATGATATTCAGAGACATTTCAATACACCAGGTGATCCGCAATCCAACAGAGTTGTTGAGAGGATGAATCAGACTCTACTTGAAAAGGCCTGTTACTTGAGATTGACCGCGGGCTTATCTAGAGGCTTTTGGACTGAAGTTCTGTCTATTACAGTGCATATTTAAATCTAATTCCATGCTAAACCATAGATGGGAAGATTGCAGAAGAAAAGTGGAGACGTAAAGCCATGTATCTTGGTTACTTTCATATTTTTGGTTGTCTTATGTATGTGCATCATACAAATGATGATTAGTTCGAGGCTAGGGCATATTTATTGGATACACAGATGGAGTTAAAGGGTATCGATTTGGAACTAAGTTAATAAGAAGATTATACATTCCAAACATGTTACATTTGATGAGTCTGCAATGTTCAAACCTAAGGAAGAGTTGCCTACTACATAAGTTGATTCTGATAGGCTTAAAGAGATGGAAGTAGTTGCCACATTTCAGCCTAGTCGTAGATGTTGGAATTGGGCCAGCCCGCAGCGGAGGTTAAGGATGAATTCAAAATTTTCATTTATTGGATCTTTATTGGGCCTATTATATCTAAATTTATTTAGATCTTATCTAAATTTTCCATTAAATAAAATATATTTTTATTTAATTTGCAAATAAAATTTTCTTTTGGTATTATATTTGTGTTATATAATATGATCATGTGTATCATATATATGTGTGTGTACGTGCACATCCAACATATATAGTGTACGTGGTTTAATATTTCCATATATAAGTATTGAGATTTACAATGCAACAGACTTATTGGCCCATATATATATATATATATATATATATATATATATATATATATATATATATATATACACACGTAAATAATTTAATGTAATACGAAATTATACTTATAATAGTATAAATGTATATGACACTATTAAGTAGTTGTATTACTAAATGCAAATATAAATGATTACGAATAATAAATTTAAATTCAATGTGTGTATGCTTATGTTTACATAGGTATATATACAATCTTTTAAGTTATTTGCTAATCAAGGTTTATATGTATTCAAGTAGCAATCAATTAGGTTTAAATAGAAAATTTATAGGAAGAGGAAAGAGTGGAGGTTTAATGAAATAAAGAGCATTTAAGAAAGTATTAAAAGAGAGTCAATAAAGAGCGTGTACGTACAAAATCTTATAAAGTTATTTTTGACTAGTTAAATTCTTATTTGTATTTGAGTAGCAATCAATTAGGTTCAAATAGGCAATTAGTAGAAAGAGGAAAAAGTGAAGGTTTAATGAATCTAATTAGGATTTAAGAAAGTAATGAGATATCTCTTCTTCCTTTAATCACTCTCTTTGTCATTTCAAATCAGGAAAAAAAATCTTTCACATATTAATCTTCAATCATTAGTTTCCTTTTCACTTTTTTTTTTTGAATTACCTAGAGAACCAAGCTTCGCTTGTAAACTCTAGGGAAGTATGTGCCTGCCAAACACATACTTCGGTTACTTGTTACAGAGTTGTCAGTTTCGGGGCTCGAACTCGTGACCTTCGATCACGCAGTTCGGACCATTAACCAACTGCGCCAACCCTGTTGGCTTTCCTTTTCACTTTTTAATCATAAACAAAATAGACATTTACATATGTATATGTGTATAAAACAATTTCAGGATATATTTATGCTTATTAAATATACATACAAGTAAATACAAAAATATGTATTTAATTTTACATATATATTAGAATAATTTATTATATTACACACACACACACAGATATATATATATATATATATATATATATATATATATATATATATTTAAAAAAATTACATATACACAATCAAAAAAAGTTGTAACTCCTTTTCATTCCAAAATAATAACACATATAAAGGTAAATACATGATCTAACAAATTGTATATACAACCACATACTTTGCTCTTGTGCAATTAAAATAAATTTGTTCGAAGTCTCTTTCAAACACTATCAATTTTGAATTATAAAAAGGAAAATTTTGTTGTTGATTCAATAATCAAATCTTATGTCCAAACATATGTACAAAAAATAAGTTTGTAATCACATATAGAAATTTGTAATCGCATATATATGCATAATCACATATTCACATCTTATGTTAACAACGCATAGAAATAGGGATTCGTGGTAAAACCTAATCTTTTTAAACATGAAGCATATGGTTATCAAGCATACAATTATATAAACTTGTAAATTTGGATAGTAGTACCTTGAAATTGCCCAAAATACGCCATGAATGTTGAATCTAAATAACTTCGATTTGAATCTATATTCAACACTTTCAAAAGGCACAACGTGATAGGAAAACTATACACCATTCTTTTGATTTTAATTGCATTTGTGTTTGGTTTTTTGTGCTTGAATTTTGAGAAGAAAAGAGAGGAATTTTCACCCTTTTTGATGGAGAGAGGTGGAGGCATAAACCTTAGAAAAAATATATGAGAAAAGAGCGGTAAGATGTTTAAATAGCATAGGAAACCAGAGAGTCAAAGACAGAAACATATCTTTCTTTTTCTTTGCCATTTACACGCCTTTAGGAATTAAATTCCAATCCAATTCTCTCCATTATGACCAGCCGTACATATCTCCCTATTTTTCCTCAAATCAAATCAAATATTTTACATTTAAATCATATTTAAACATACATCAATATCGTATATCGACAAGTTTATACATTACTTCTATGTACACACTATTTGTATATCCATAAGCGTATACATACTTTTATGTACACACTATTTTTAATACTGACCAACACAATTCGAATAAAATTCATAATTAATATTTCATAAATATTAATAGATCGAATTAAGTATAACATTCAAAATTTAATTAAATCAAGTGGTAGACGGAAGATTCAACATTGTGGTTGTGTTGACTCTTTAAGTGCAAATTCTGTCAGTGGTTAATATCAAACAATTTGAATATTAATGTTCACACTTCATTTGAGCTAGTGGTGTGACATTACAAAGCTTTGGTAAAATCCAATTATATAAATTAAGCGTTACTTGACATTGACAATTATTTACACCAATTTTCTTCGTCAAAACTATATCACTTTGGTCTTGTGGAATTTGGTAATGGTCAAAATTCCAATATTTTCTATATTTAACTTTACAGTCCAAACACAAACTCCTTGGTTCAATAATAACAATTATTATTAACGGAAATGCTCTATGTAGAGATGTTGACTTTGAGTTGACTTTAGTTGACCGTGATACTAACCTCATTAACTAAGGAGACGAATCCTCTCTTGAATAGTGTTTCACTTCTAATACTTCCACTCTAGCCAACTATAGTCGTTCAATAGACCCCGTACCATAATTTAACTATAATCAAAGAAGATGTTCCACATTGAAGATCAAAAGTATTCTCAAATCGAGAGAACTGTGTAAACTAGTCACATCGATATTCTCTATTTGACCTTCGTTATATTAACCAAAAAGAAAACAAACGAGTGAGTCATTCCATAGTTATCTAATAATTCATTCCATAGTTATCTAATACCTATCATTACGTAACCACTTGGTGCCTCCAACAATCATAAGTAATACACTGCCCAACATTTGGAGAGCATTACATACTCTGATCTCAACGAATATATATGTTGGAACTTGGCCAGCCCACAACGGAAGTTATGGATGAATTTCAGAAAACTTCCCTTATTGGATCTCTATTAGGCCTATGAAGTCTAATTCATTTATAACGTTTCAAAATTTTATATAAATCTTATTTTACTTATATATATATATATATCATATATATATCATATACATATATGTATGTGTATGCATGCATAACATGTCCACCCATGCAAGGTATAATATGCTCGTGTATAGATGTTGGGATTTACATCGCGGCAGACACGTTAGCTCATCCGATATATAATGTAAGATGTCCAAATATATGTACGTGCATTGATTTATTACTTATATATAATTGTATATGTTAATATTGTTCAAACAATTATATATAAATGAAAGATATTTAAATATATACGTGTGTGTGTGTATGTACATATATAATTTATAAATAGAAAATCAATAATATATATATATATATATACACACATGCATATTATTATAATATCTATTTTAAATATAAACAAGTTATTTAAATATTCAAATAATAATTATATATATAATTTTTTAAAACAGTGAATAATATATATACCAATATATATAATGACATAATAATATTTTATTACGAATGATATATATATGTACACATTATATATATATATATAATTTAATTCCAGATCATATGCATAGGACCAAAATATTTATTATTAATTTTTATTATTTTAAAATATATTTTAATTGAATAGTTATTCGAAATTACATAAAATATTAATAAAAATTTAATTTTAAAACAATTTTTTTCAAGTCTAAATTTATGTCAAATCTTATATGATATTTTAAGGTTTGAAAAAATCTTTCATATTTTTTCTGATTAAATTTTATTTTTTACTATTTTTTGGCTGATAATAATAATAATCTTTAAAATGGCAATTTTTTTTTTAATTTCTGGCCAAGAGCTTATCTTATGATAAAATAATTTTTAAATTTTAAAAAATAATTTTCATAACATATTTGATTTTATATTATTTATTAATGTAATATATTTATTTAAATAATATTAAATAATAATTATAAAAATTAATTTCTTACTGTCGAAAATTATTGTTGCTATAAAGCAATAAAATTATAGGATCAATTTTAACCATAGTACGATGTTGTAATTAATATAAATCATATATATGCATCGTTAAATCCTTGCTAAAGCCTTGAAAAATCTTTACTATAGCGCTAGCACTCTTCGACCGCTATGCAATTTCAATTTGGCGTTATTAAACTGTTGATCTGCTTTAAGCCCCGTTATTTTCTACTACATTCGCTAAATTAAGACTTTTGAGCATTCACTTTAGCAATATTAATATACAAATGTTGATTTGACTAGTTCTCTTTTAAACCAAATCAACAAAGTTTGAATAAAAGCCTAATTTTAAGGAATAAGTGCTCAATATAAGATAGAAGTCTATTTTAGTCACCAAATCTAGTCTATATAGATCATGATATTCTTCGGTTTTGTTATATAAGATTAAATAATATTTCATTTTCCTACACAAATAATGTATGAATGAGAATAAATTAACTTTAAATATTTGGTTTTATATTTAATGAAGTTTTTTGCACCTTTGCTATTTCTCTCTATATCCTCACTTTATCCCCATTACAAATTTTTGCACCTCCACCGCTATGGAATCGCTAAGCGTTTTATCTACACAGCCATATATATATATATATATATATATTATAATTTAATATATATATATATATATATATATATATTAGGCGGTTGTCCAGATCTGATTTGTACATAAAAAATTGATTTTTTTAATTTATAAATATAGACATATATATAACCAAAATAACCTATGACAACATACATATCAAAATCGTAACCTAACGAACAATAGAATAATAATTTATACATAACAAAACATCATTCAGAAAATTATAAACTATAATTTGATAAAAACATACCTAAGTACCAAAGCCTTGAAGCACACTTTGAAAGGATGAACTCTCCCCTTTGAAACCTTTTCGATGTGGCAGATCGCTAGTCCTTGGACCATTGACATTTGACTATCGGATAATAATTGACTTTGAGTTGATTTGAGCTTGATATGATGGAGAACTTATGGTATATTTTTGGCCAGCAATGGATGGAAAAAGAGGCAGGTAAATCTCATTTGCAATTAGGGTTAGAGATGCTGAAAAAGTGGATAGAAACAGAAAATATTAGAGCTCATCGATGCTAATTCTCCCTCAATCTAAGTCATCCAAAATCTAGCATCTCTATCCCATTTTGAGCTGCTGCATATATCCATATTGCAGCCGAAAATCTCACCCACCATGATGGGCCAAAATCCCATTTAAGCCCACAAAAAATATTATTTGACTAAATCCAATTTGACCGCTTATCGATATCGTATATCTATAGATATATTTATAATAATTATAAATGTATTTAATAATATTTGTTCCTCAAATCATAATCAAAATTTTATAATTAATATTTCATTAATATTAAATGATTTAATTAATTTACAACAATTATAAACTAATTAAATTGGTTGATCAAAGGAGAATTCATCGTTTCAGTTGTGTCACTCGTAAGATGCAAATTTGGTCAACGATCAATATCGAACAATTCGAATATTAATGTTCACACGCCACTTAGCCGGTGGTGTGGCATTTTGGCTTAATTTAATGCTTACATATTTTTTGGTAAAATACAATTTTACTTATTATAGAAGGTACCATATAGTGACAATTATTTACATCAATTCTCTTCATCAAAACCACATCACTTTGGACTCATGGAGTTTTGTAATGGTCAAAATTGCAATATCATCCATATTCAAGTCTATAGTTCAAACACAAATTCCTTGGTTCAATAATAGCCACTATTATTAACCAAAATACTATAGTCAGAGATTTTGAGTTGACTTGAGTTGACCATGATACTAATCTTATATAATTGAGGAAATGAATCTTCCATTGAATAGTGCCTCACTTTCAATATTTTCACTCGACCCAACTATAGTCACTCGATGAAGGGGCATGTCATGATTTGACTAAATCAAAGCGGTGCTTTCATATTGAAGATCAATATTATTCTCAAGTCGAGAGAACTGTGTAAATAAGTCACATCGATATTTTATGTTTGACTTTAGTTATATTGACCAACATAAAATTATCGAGTGAGCCATTCTATAATTACCCAATGACCATCAATACGTAACCCCTAGGTTCCCCTAGCAATCATAAGTAATACACTGCCCAACATTTGGGGAGTGTTACATAATCTAGTCTCAACGGATACATCGATATCCAATCTCTACTACAACATGTTATATCAAGTATATAAATCTCTGTTAGTCCGTGAGATGATGGTTTTGATGACAATAACCTCAGAATAGATTATAAAATATGAATACTAACAGTATAAGTTTAGATATATATGTATATGTAGGATTTAACCATGGAGGTATCAAGAATGAAGACTATACAGTATAGAGATTCAAGTTATCAAGATTGAAGACTCATGAGTATCAAGATTATCAAGAGTTCAAGATTTCAAGTAATTTACTTTTAATTAGAAATTCTGTTAAAACTCCTAGAAAAGCACTGGCATCTTAAAATCCAATTTATTCGTAGAATGGAATCCACTTTGAGCCCGTTAAAGGGATGGAACCCTAAGTAGGATGGAACCTACGAAAAATCTAGTGGAACATTGTTTTGTATCCGCTGAATTTTTACTCAAATGATTTTTCAAAATTATAACTTGTTTTCAAAATGATTTCAAAACCTTCCTTTTAAAAGCATCAAAAACATCTATCCTGATTTCAAATACTTTTATCCTCAAAATCATCTTTAATTTCAAAGTCAAATTACTCCTGATTTTAAACTATCTTTTAAATAAATAATATATTTAACTTTTAAATATTTATAGATTTAAATATAAAATTATAAGTAAAATTTTGTATATATTATTCTTTATGAATTGTAACTATAGTTAAGTATATTTATAAAGTTTAAAATAGTTTTAATATAAAATAAAAGTTATTTTCAAAGAAAATCAAAACACCAAAAAATCCTTTGTGATGTCGACATGCCCAAGTACTCCATGTCGACATGGTGTCAGTTGAGTTCAAAATTTAAATTTCAAAAGAAGTGTCTATTCGTCATAACTCTTCACGAATGGACATGGCTGTTGTTACTCTACAAATAGGGGTTAGTTTCAACGAATTTTATATCAGATTTTCTGGTTTTTCACTCCTCTTCTTCTTCCACTTTTCTTAATAAAAATTCTTATCATTACTCTACTGAAATCAACATTGAATCGAACTTTATCATTCGTAGTTTGATTCTCTATCACTATCTCAACAAGATCCTCGGTTCTATTCAGAGTTATAGGCTTTTTGTAATCAACTTAGCGAGAAAAGGTGTGATTTTAGCCTTGGAAATCAATCAAGCGAGATAAGGTGTGATTGTAGCCTTGGAAAATCAATTGGGTGAACTTGTTGCCTGAGAAATCAAGTATCTCTACCCGGAGGATTGTGATTCTGGAGGGTGTACCTCGTTGCCTTGAAATCGATGGTGTAATTTTAAAGATTGTTTTTGAAAGGAAATCCATACTTGTGTGTGGGACTGGATGTAGGGTAACTCCGAACCAGTATAAAATCCGGTGTGTTCTTTTCTTTACTTCTTTTACTTTATACTTGCATTTGTGTTTGATTCTGTGATCATATCTGTGTCTGAATATTGCATACATCTGTGTTCAAATTAACATAAAATCAAAAAGATTAGTAATTCTTTATAAACACTATTCACCCCCTCCCCTTTGTGTTAATCCTAACCTTAAGATCCATAATCCGCATTTCTCACATTTGGTATCAGAGCGAGGTTTTCAAAGTTTCATAATCTGATTTTTGAAAAAGTTTTCAAAATGGCTACCAACACTAGTATTGTTACTAACACTAGTATCCCCGTCACTAGTTCATTTGTAGAAGGTCAATCTACTATCAGACCACCACTTTTTAATGGTAGTAACTATGCATATTGGGCATGTAGGATGAAAATATATTTACAATCTATAGGATTAGACACTTGGTATATCACACAAACTGAATATTCTGAACCCACAACTGATTTTTCACAGTGGACCGTGAGCAAAAGACTGTTGCACAAAATAATTCTAAAGCAATGAATATTCTGTTTTGTTCACTATATAGAAATGAATTCAATAGAGTGTCAGTTTGTATGTCTTCATATGAAATCTGGAAAACTTTGCAAGTAACTCACGAAGGAACAAGCAAAGTTAAACAGACCAAAATTTCCATGCTCACAAATCAGTTTCAATTATTTAAAATGAATCCTAATGAGTCTATTTTCGATATGTATAGTAGATTTCAGGATATTGTGCATTCTTTATTATCCTTGGGAAAGGAATTTTCTGAAGAAGATCAAGTCAAAAATTTTTTAAATTCTCTTACTCCAGAATGGGATCAAAAGACACTTGCGATCGAAGAGTCAAATGACATCAGTACCTTAAAGATAGAAGAATTAACTGGAAATCTAATATCATTTGAAGTCCAAATGATCGAGAAAAGAGAAAGCGGAGCATCTGAAAAGAAATCAATGGCATTCAATGCATTGACCGATGGATCAGACTCAAACAGTGATAATGATGAAGAGATAGCCTTTATGACCAGAAATTTTAGGAAATTCCTGAAATACAGAAAGATGAATAATCTCAAGAGAAACAACTATAAGAATTCAGAAAATCAGAATGGAGTGCCAAATAATGTCAAATGTTTCAACTGTGATGAACCAGGCTACATCAAAAGAGACTGTCCATATCCAGAAATGCAGAATCCTCCTAAGAACAATGATCCAGCAAAGAAACGAAAGCGTGCATTTACTGCTACTCTAGATGACTCAGACTCGTCCTCAAGTGATGATGATCAGAAAACAGATAATTCAAATTCGTGTTTCACAGCAGTTCACGAATCCGACGAATTCAGAGAAACAGACTCAGAAAGAGGTACACATTTACAATATACTTGGTTGAAATTGCTTGCTTAGAATTAGATGCTTAATTGCTTGATTGATTGATTTTGAATTGGTGTGTTATTTGAATTTTAAAATTTATTTTCTATTTTTTATTATTATTTTATTATTTTATTATTATTTTTATAAGTATAATAATACTTTCTGAAATATACTATAAGTCCAATAATATTTCAGAAATATATAGACATTAAAAATAATAAAGTGTGTGTGTGTATATATATATATATATATATATTAGAGAACTTGGGAAAAATAATTCACAAAAATTCACTAGCACATGTCGACATGGTCCCGACCATGAAGTCGACATGGGTACCAGAATTTGAATTTCAAAATTTGAATTCAAATGTTTGAATTTCTCTCCACCTTTTCACTTCATTCAATTCTTTGAAAAGCTACATTTTGACCAGAGAATATGTCCTTTGAGAATCTATTTATTCACTATATTTTATCATATCTTTTCACTCTCATTTTCAAATTCAAACTCTTTCTTCAAAACTTCAAGCTCTCTACGCTCTACTTTAATGGCTTCTTCAAGCAACCCCTCCACCATGAGAATTTCCAGAAAAATAAAAGAGCAACTCTTCAATGATCCGGAGGCAATAAAAGCATACATCAATTATGCTAACTATGCCAAAGTCCATCCCGGAAAGTTTGCTATTTTTCAAGATTTCTCTTCTTATGAACTTGATTCTCTTTTTGCAAACAATGAAGTTCTTAGTCTTATTGATGCTTCTCAAAATGATTTTGTTTGCTATCCAAATCTTGTCAAAATTTTCTATGCTAATTTAAACCGTGGATTTTATAATGGAAAGAGGATGAAATTTGGAGTAGTGTCAAAGGCACTAAAATTGTTTTGAATTGTGATCTTTTGGGTACCATTCTCAATTGCGAGAGTACGAGAATGGATCTTTCTAATTTTAAAATCGATGAAAATGATCATGAGACATTTCATCACATTTTCGAAGGGAATGTTAATTTTGAATTCAAAAATCGAAATTTTCGACCAAAAGCAAGAATTGTCAATTTTCTTTTGCAACATACTTTGACCCCAAGATCGGAGAATTTTAACAATCCTACTTCAAAAGTTTGCAAAGCACTTTTTGCTATTTTTGGAAATGATGACATAAATTGGGCGCAAGTTATTTTGAATGAACTTCATCCCAAAAATCTTGAAATGGGTGAGAATACTTTGTATCATGGAATTTATCTCACTCAGATTTTTAACTATTTTGGAGTGGATTTCAAAGGCGAAGAATTTGTTCCTAGAAAAGTTTTCAATCATTCCAACATTTCGCTTATGAAAATTCCATTTGTTTTCAACCTTATGAGACTCTTACCGAAAAGGAAGAGCGTTTGGCTCATGAGGAAATGGAAGAAGAGGAAGAGGAAGAAGAAGAAGAAGGGGATGAAATGGAAATTTAAGAAGAAGAAGAAGGTGAAACCTCTTTGGAAAGCATCGACTATCCTCATAATCCATCCAACAAAACCCTTCTCAAAAACCAAAAGACGATTGTTGAGAATCAACGGATTCTTAAACGATCTGTTAGTAAGAAGTTGGACAAAATTTCATCCAAGATGAACAAGTTCATTTCCAAAGTCAGCAAAAAACTTGGACTTTCTTCATCATCATCATCCTCTAACTAGTTCTACCTTATCGTATCTCGTTTTAGTTTATTTTCATTTGAATGTTCGTGTAGTTCTTTATGCTTAATCATTGTATCGTCTTAAGTATGCAATGAAATAAAAATTTCTATCTGTTATCTAGCTTATCTTATCTCCAGAATAAATGTTAGTATATTATATAAAATATATATATACACACAATTATTCACAAAATCAAATTTTTCATAAAAATTCACTGCCCCATGTCGACATACCCCCCTTTACCATGTCGACATGTACTGGTCAGAATTGACAATTCATTTTGAATTTGAAATTTGAATAACTACCATATGTCTATTCATTTCAAACGAATTTCTACACCTATAAATACCTATTTCTTCCAGAATTCATCACTGAAAACTATTTCTTATCTATTCTATCCCTCATTTCTTTCACAAATTCAAGTATGGCTAATCCAATTCACAATTTATCCGAAAATCTTGAAGAAACTCTTGATTCGTCCAAGAATATTCTCTCGTTCATTCTCCGTAACTAGCGACACTTAGAATTGAATCAAATGTAGATCATCAAGAAACAAGAAAGACATTTCGATGCAATACGATGGATGATTTCCTCCCTACACAAGGATGATAACAAAGCACATCCTCAAGTTTCTCTCACCAAGGACAATGAAAATTGGGATGCTATTAAGGCAGATCCTATCTTTGGAGAAGAAGGATGGGTGGATATATTGTTTTTTATTATTTTTTTAATATATATATATATATATTTTTTATTTCTTTTTATTTTATTTATTTTTATTTATTTTTATTTTATATTTTATTATTTTTTATTTTTTTATATTATTATTTTTTTACTTTTTAATTTCTTTATATTTTTTATTATTTTTTATTTCTTTAAATAAATTACATCATTAATTAATTCCAATTAATCACATTCGGTAATTAACTTATTTCTTAATTACCTTCATTAAGTAATTGTCCCATAAATTACTTACCTCTAGTTACTTCATTCACATGCAAGCAGATTTAAAATAAATAAATAAACTTAGTTCATCAACATGCAAACAAATTTATCATCAAGCATCTAGTTATGCAACCAAATTTTAGTTAAAACCAGTTAGTGTTTTCTCACCTTTATATGCAGAGGACAGAAAATGTTTCCAGGCCCTAAAATTTCACTTGCATGTTGAATCCTAATCTAGCTGCTGTATTCCCAGATTTACATGTTGAAGTCTTCACATCATGTTATTGATTACCGAGTTGTTTAATTGTACTTGAAGATCTGAAGATCTTGCATTAATTACTGATTTCCAGTTATCCTCTGAATTGAACTTACTCTTCATCTTCTTGCTTCAGATTTTATTGCTCTCTTCTTACAAATGTCATCAAAACCCAAATTATTCAATTAAATACAACAATTTTAAATTGTTGAATAACACTTTTACACGGCAATTTATAAATCATTGATAATCACATTATCACCGATCATCCAACAAATCACATCACAAAGTACTTCATATCAGAGATATCAACCAATTCAAAGCACCCATCAACATTTAATCATTAAGAAGCAAGATTTATCACTTCCATTAATTACATTAACTAGTGATCATCTAATTTCTTTTACTAGTTAATTATTCTTAAATCTCATGTAATAATTAACCTTTAACTTAATTACATTTATTAATAAATCCTGATTAATCACAATCAAAAATATTACTTTCCTTAATTACTTATCAATTAAACCAACTCCTTGATCAATTATATAAATTAATCCTTCAATTATACTGGGTAGTCATTTCTTAATTTCTTCCATCAAGTAATTAACCTTTAATTACTACCCAACAAATAATTTCCTTAAATTAATTACATCCGGTAATTATCCACTAATTACTTCACTAAGTAATTATACCTCATTAATTACCCTAAGTAATTATACTTAACTCAACATTAAATGGTTACTTTTAAATAATTCAACTCAATTAATTAACTAATATTAACCACAAATTAATTAGCCTTACCATACACATTGATTACATTGGTCCAAAATTAGTTACTCGACTTAATTGTTCTATAATTACTTACATTGATTAATCATCCTCTAATTAATTTTCTTCATTAATATATTAATCCTTTTACAAATCCCCTTAATCAATCAATCCTTTAATTACACTAAGTAATTAAATCCTTAATTTTTTTAAAGTAATTACAGTTAAATAAATCACGTTTTCCATTTATAATTTATTTAAGCCTTGTATAAGTGTTTATGAAATATTTACATGATTATAATATGAATTTTATTTTATATAAATAAGCTTTGGATTTCAAGTAAATATTCATGTGCATTCAAATAAACATTTATTAATAAATAACTTATGATTTTGATTCAAATCTATAACATATGTTTATAAATTTGAGAAATTGAGTTTAACTTCTTATATAAAAATTAAAACAATTTATCTTATGTTAAAATTAAAATGAAAGAATATTAAAACAAATGAACTTTTAATTTGAATCTTATTTAAAACCAAAAACTTAAAGTATATGTCTATAATAAATAAGAAATTAACTTTGTTGTTAAAAATTTAAATTTCAAATACCATTTTTAAAAACATTAAATCAAATTAACATTTCAAATTACAAATTATATATCTATTAAAGTTTGCAAATACTTATTAAATTCAAACCAATACAATTTTCCCATTTCCAATTATATACAAATATATATACCTTTACATTATAAATAGAAAACGTTTTAAATCATTAGTTTTGAAAAGAATTAAACTTGCCTATTTACATAGTTAAAAAAAAATTCACGGCGAACAGACTGGAGTTTAAATTTTAAATTTGTTTTAACTATTTTCTAACTATTTTATACCTATTTTACAAACTAGTAATTGTTTTCAAACTACTTATCTATTTTAAAAAAATTTCAAGCTATTTTCTAAATAAATTGATCGAGTTCAACTAGGTTTGGCGGGGCTGGGATGGTTGAAAAGCCTACCAGTCGGTGAGCCGCTGTTGATGGTTGCAAAGCCTAGACTATCTCATTTGGTAATTGTTTGTTTGAATTGATTTGATTTGGTTTAGATTGATACTTGGTGTGGATTGATTTCTTAATTTGGTTCGATGTTTGATGTATAAAACATGTATATATACATTGAAATGTATATACTCTTTGATTAAATTATCATGTTCATAAGTATAATTATTTATTAATCTATCTATAATATATTCCTTTGTATAGTTTATCAATGCAGATACTTTAGTCCAAGAATGAGGGGGAGTTAGTTTTTGTTGATGACAAAGGGGGAGAAGTATAAAATAGGGTAGTTAGGCATAGATTAAGGAGGAGTTATTAGTTTTAGGGGAGTTATTAGGATAAAAGTAATATTTTATAAACAAAGGTTGTCATCATCAAAACGGGGGAGAGTGTTAGTCCGTGAGATGATGGTTTTGATGACAACAACCTTAGAACAGATTATAAAATATAAATACTAACAGTGTAAGTTTAGATATATATGTATATGCAGGATTTAAGCATGCAGGTATCAAGAATGAAGACTGTACAGTATAAAGATTCATGGTATCAAGATTGAAGACTCATGACTATCAAGATTATCAAGAGTTCAAGATTTCAAGTAATTTACTTTTAATTAGAAATTCTGTTAAAACTCTTAAGCACTGACATCTAAAATCCAATTTATTCGTGGAATAGAATCCACTTCGAGCCCGTTAAAGGTATGGAACCCTAAGTAGGATGGAACCTACGAAAAATCTAGTGGAACATTGTTTTGTATCCGCTAACTTTTTATTCAAAATTATTTTTCAAAATTATATCTTGTTTTCAAAATAATTTCAAAACCTTCCTTTTAAAAGCATCAAAAACATCTATCCTGATTTCAAATACTTTTAGCCTCAAAATCATCTTTAATTTCAAAGTCAAATTACTCCTGATTTTAAACTATCTTTTAAATATATAATATATTTAACTTTTAAATATTTATAGATTTAAATATAAAATTATAAGTAAAGTTTTGTATATATTATTCTTTATGAATTGTAACTATAGTTAAGTATATTTATAAAGTTTAAAATAGTTTTAATACAAAATAAAAGTTATTTTCAAAGAAAATCAAAACACCAAAAAATCCTTTGTGATGTCGACATGCCCAAGTACCCCATGTCGACATGGTGTCAGTTGAGTTCAAAATTTTGAATTTCAAAAGAAGTGTCTATTCGTCATAACTCTTCACGAATGGACATGACTGTTGTTACTCTATAAATAGGGGTTAGTTTCAACGAATTTTATATCAGATTTTCTGGTTTTTCACTCCTCTTCTTCTTCCACTTTTCTTAATAAAAATTCTTATCATTACTCTACCGAAATCTACATTGAATCGAACTTTATCATTCGTAGTTTGATTCTCTATCACTATCTCAACAAGATCCTCAGTTCTATTCAGAGTTATAGGCTTTTTGTAATCAACTTAGCGAGAAAAGGTATGATTGTAGCCTTGGAAATCAATCAAGCGAGATAAGGTGTGATTGCAGCCTTGGGAAATCAATTGGGTGAACTTGTTGCCTAAGAAATCAAGTATCTCTACCCGGAGGATTGTGATTCTGGAGGGTGTACCTCGTTGCCTTGAAATCGATGGTGTAATTTTAAAGATTGTTTTTGAAAGGAAATCCACACTTGTGTGTGAGACTGGATGTAGGGTAACTCCGAACCAGTATAAAATCCGGTGTGTTCTTTCCTTTACTGCTTTTACTTTATACTTGCATTTGTGTTTGATTCTATGATCATATCTGTGTCTGAATATTGCATACATCTGTGTTCAAATTAACATAAACTCAAAAAGATTTAGTAATTCTTTATAAACACTATTCAACCCCCCCCCCCTCTAGTGTTAATCCTAGCTTTAAGATCCATAATCCGCATTTCTCACAATCTCTACTATTATTAATCAGAATTCCATGAATAGGATACAACCATGTTTAAAGTTATTTGTCTCCCAATTTGCATGTCATCTGTTCATGACTTCACGGCATCATCTCAACTCAATTAGATGCTATTGAAACAACCTCTTTTTTCATCTCTTAGTTAAATATACAATAACAATTAATGTATTTTTCACGATGTGGGACAAATTATAACAATTAGAACGTGTTTAACATATTACAACTACTTTCATAGAATAGCCTATTTTTGTATCACTGTTTAATTTATAATTTTCTTAGTATACAATTATATGGATATACCTTAATTTTTTACCCAGCACACATGTCAACAATGCAAGGGTAACTCATGACCCTATGTGGAACACCATATATCATAGAGACTAACACATGATCCCAATAGTAAGCATAATCGCCAATACAACACCACGAACACAATCAACATAACACCACTGACACATTCAACAAAGAAACATAATTTTCTACGATTTTCATCCTATATGGCATCGCATGACGTAAAAAGGGTCATACCAAAACCATAGCATAAAGTGATTTCAAAATATCAAGGGTACATACCAATCATATGTGACAGCAATAATATGCATGCACCTCTCGCATATACAAGTCACTTGTAACAAGTGCAGTGCAAATCATAAATGTGTCCATAGAAATCATACAGTTATTTCCAACGTATACAAGAGCAAAACAAACCGCACATGTGCACGTACAAAGCACACATTGATCCCCCACACATACAAGTGAAACAAATTATGTCCATTATTTTTATTGAGCATTACAAATGGTATATTTGGTATCCACTAAAATGAAAATCCAATGTATTTCTTTGTGCTTTCAATGCAATAGTTGAAAACCGGTCCAAACAAATGATTATTACTCTCTAATCAGACAACGGTGATGAAATTCAAGCCTTAAGCCTTCATTTTCGAGTAAGCGTTGGCGAGTTCCTCAAAAAATCATACTTAAGAAAACTAACACTTTATTGTAGTAAAAATAAACATTTATACTATGTTATTCTTATGCATTCAACATTATTTAGCATATACCTATTTGTTTTAAGGCGATTGATGTAAAATCTTTTTTCTTATGATGTTAGGGTAAACATTGCTAGATTTCTTTGTTCTTTATATTAATTGAATTCCTTTGGTTAACCGCTAAATTTTCAGAGCATTTTTCTATCAATTAGATTATAAATCTGAAGCTTCGTTGTGCAGAGATACATTACCGGGAGCAACTATTGTTACAGGTACTCAATAACATTCAACATAATTTGGTGATGACTGCATTTTTATTTTGGAAAAATTTATCAAGGATTACGTGTTAGCTCCTTCCTCCAATATACTAAGTAGAGAATATAATCATTAATATATTATGTGTAACAAAATTTTGTTTACTTGATTTGCTTATTTTTTCTATCAAGGACTACGTATTAGCTCCTTCCTCCAAGGATTGACGTTCCGAACAGGCAACACTTCTCCTTCGTATCCTGAGAGCTGCAAACAAACACAAATCAATCTTTGTACTTCTCCATTTATATATGTAATTTTGTTATATCATGGTGAGTGAACAGTCTTACCTGAACAAACAATTTTTCAATGAAGGGACTCGGATATAGCCTAAAGAAACCATACATGCCTTCGAGGTCAGTGCAAGTATAATGTGCAAGCAGTTGCAATTCTTTCAGACTCTGCATACTTATAGGCAGCTGCTCCATGTAATCCCGAAAAGTTACACACTGTTCCAAAACGAAAAAAGAACGAATACTCAAAAAAATTTGTAAAACTCTGAAATGTTTAAGCATTGAAAAAGAATAGTACCATAAAGTGTATGTGCAGACAGTAAGAACTTCAACATGCCTGAGATCATACATCAATTTTACAAAGTCATGCTCAGTCTCAGACGATTCTATTGCAGAGATGAAGGCATCAGACAGCGATGAGATATCGATAAAAAAAATCCATTGAGTTGAAATATTGTAGATGACACAAATAAAAATAAAAATAGGTGCAACATTCTTCATGGCTGATGCTAGTACCCGAGTTTGGCAGTGGCGGGCTGGGTGGTCAGGCAGCACAAACATGCCCAGTTAGCAGAAAAGGAAAAAAAGAAAAGAAGGAAAAAAAACTAAAGTTAGCAACAAGTTGGAGGCAGTGGCCGGAGTTAGGTGTCGGGCGGTGATAGGCGAAGTGCGATGTTGACGGCGGTCAGTTAGGAGCAGTCGTTGGGTGGTGCAATAGCTGTGCGTGGTGATGGAGCATGCGGACATGGCGAAATATAGATGCATGTCTGTTGATAAATATGTGCAGAATTGAAAATATATATGCTACATGCAATCAAGAATTATTTACAGGAAAGTTAAAGCATGAAATGCGTACAAGCAAATCGGAAGGCATGACGTGTCAAGTGAAGTGCGAATGAATTATTAAAGTGGGATGTAATTATGAAAGGCATATAGAAGACAATTAATTAACTTTATTATTATTAAAATAGTTCTTAAGTTACTAATTTGCATATATAGATCGAATTCTTATTTTGATTATGCATTTGCATACATGCAAGTGTGATTACATATTAGTTACAACTTATACACCTAACAACTTTTCAATTGGTTAACAGGTACCTTAGGAATTTAAAAACAAGATAAAATTCGCATCCGTGTCATAGGTATGGGCTTCATACTAGTATATATAATCTAAAGAAAACATCTTTTATTTCGAATAAAATTGGTTATCGAGATAGATATATGTAACAAATCACATAGTTGACCTATGACATACCCCTGACTCTATTAATATCGACATCCATTCTTGATACATATTGATTAGGAATGTTTAAAATGGTATATTTATTTTCATTATGATAAATTACTCACGATTACAACGTTTTGTAACTATTATCATAAAACATATCATTTATGAATTTTCTATTAAATATACTTTTAATTAAATAATTAAAATACAACACATCATATCAAGTATATAATAGAAAGAAAGCTCCTTTTATTTCAAACAAGATTGTTTATCGAGTTAGATATATGTAATAAATTACATAATCGTCCCTACGGCATACCCCTAACTCTGTCAATCTCCCACTTGCATTTAGTGTCAATTTTAGAATCTCATTCCAACCTCTCCAATCAATTTTCTCAAAATAAATTAGATTAGTCTTTTAGTGAATGCGTATACTATTATGTTTCAATTTTCTACTATATCAATCAACCCTCTCTGATGCTGATAAACTATCTTTATCATGTGGAATAATTTGGAGTATGTCTCTTGAATTCTAATGAGCTCTAAGTTCTTTTATGAACCATAGTATGACATTGTTATCATATAACAATATTATTAGATTCCCAACAATTGGAACCACCATCGGCTCACTTATAAATTTGTGTATTTATATTTATATACATTGCTTTTATTATGACGCCGTTAAAGACGATGTACTTAGACATTTTCATCGAATTCGCCGTAATCTTTTATTTGGAGCATTTCCAATACAAAAATTCTTAACTTAAATTTATTATTGACATATTGTACTTAATATTACTTACGAAAGTTCGAGCCTATATGCACCTTCATAAGAAGTATGTTGCTTTTATAAACAAATTTCTAGTATTTCATAAACACACGAGAACACTTCAAACAACTATTTAGTGATATCAATTTGGATTTGATATTTGCTTAACGTATCCAATATAGGAGCAAATCATGATATCATAGACAACATAACATGTATAATAATTCATATGGCGATACATGAGGAAGCCATCTTACATGTTCCGTACATTTTAATGAGGTATCTTTCCATATAGTTCGGGACATTCCCAATATCTTTTACACTTATTATAAAAGAAAACGCCAAGTATTAAAACTACTAAGATTGATTTTAACACAAGCACATCCTTAAAAATCAATAAGGTGTTATTTACTTATAGTTTAGAACTATCAATGTATCCTTTAACACTCCTTATGAACACACACTTCATTTGCAATTTTTTTAATAATAAAAAATTTGATATTTCTATCAAAGCACTTGTTCAATTTTGATGATTTTCTGAATGATACTTTCGTAATTATTTGCGGATTGTATCTGAAAACTTACAAATCAATGTCGCTCTCACTGGCTTCAAGACACTTTAGTTGCTATGTGTAAATAGTTTATTCTAAATCATTATCTAGAATATTTAGCTTCAACGCATACGTATCGATACAAAAAGTCGTACTAATCAATAATTTTGCGAATAAAATCTGAACCAACTCGAGTACATTGAATGGCGAATTTGTAACTCTAATTTCAACAATCAAAATTAATGATGTTATTCTTATCAACTTGCCCACTATATTCCAATGCATTTGTCTTTCTCTTAAAGGCACGTTTGTGGTCTATGGATCGTATCATTTTGGGTATAACTATCCAAATCATATTCTATTAATGTACTTTGAATCTATTTCGGATCTGTGCAGTGTATTATATTATAGAGTCAATATTCTCAATGGTTTAATTAAACAACTGAGGATTATTTATTCTTGACATTGACAAGAAACTTATAGTTACCTCTATAATGTACAAGAATACTCACTGGACATTCTAATGTGTTGTATTCAAATTAGGTTCGGCCAATTTTATTCCATCCCTTGTAATTAGTTTTATATTTGGACCGTATCCAAATTAATTATATATCAATATTTCTTAAAGAAGTTCCTTGGCTACAAAGTTGGTATTTCTTGAAACAACAGTTGTTTCTCAGTGCAACTTGGAGCGGGCATTCATAAATATTTTATGAATCACCTTACTTAAAACTGATTTTGCATTAGTTCACATCATAAATTAGTCATCTATTGATCCTTTTTGAAATTCTCTTGAGACGATTCATACATGATCCCTTACATATAATTATTACGTGCAGTCTTTTGATTCGCACATCCTGCCAACTCTTTGGCCTAGGATATGATGAGGTTTCTTATAAACCCATATCTTGTATGATTTTGTAAACTATTCTTCGGATGATATGAATCTCAACCTTGTGTACTACTCTTATGTATATACCTTATAGAATGATTTGAACTCGACTTCACTTATCATTTAATCGTCCTTAGTCCAACAAAGTTCGATTAATCCTTATGAACACATCATTATATATTATATGGAGGAGTGACCCTTAAGACTGAATCTTTATTCATTTAAGGTACGTTTGGAACTCTTTCCAATATACTTAGCCGTTCAATCAAATTAAATTATTTCTGTTGCAAGTTATATTATTTGCTTCTGTTTTATATTCTACAAGCTTATCATAAACATATGCACGCATATCATACACACAAGTCCTTGTCTGTGATAATTTACCGATGAATATGCGAAAGTACATGGAGCAGTTTTGATAATAATAGACTTGTTATTGTATATATCTATATGTATTAATCCAAAGAGTTAATCAACTCTTACGGCTCCCCCAGTAAATGAGTGCATGACCCTTAATTGTTTGAGATATAATTACCAGTATCATGTGATTCATAGTCACATAATAAAAATTAATTCTCTAATCTACATTTTAGTCTATAATTCTAAAATAATTGTAAATAATTTTAGATACTTCATTATTTTCCAATGCAATATTTTGTTATGAGAATAAGTACCATTTTATATTTTATTTTATAACAAATATTCATAATATTCTCATTGAAATATAACTATTGAATAATAGTCATTATTTCATAAATACTTTTCGATATGTTTTATGAAAATAATTTTTGTAACTTCATGCAATCAATAAGTGTTATATGACATGCTTCCATTATTTCCGCCAAAACTATAATAGCGTACTAAAATCGGAGGTCCACTATTCACTTAATATAGATTACTTATTTTATATACTGCAACTAACCTACAACGGAGAGTTCTTTGATCAAATGTTTTGAACTCAAAGTAATAAATCTCATAGAAAACAATTTTCTATATGAAAATATAATTCACAATAGAAATTGTATTCCTTATTCTAATCTTAATTATCAATTATTACTATTACAATTCTCATGTTTGATGTTTCTTTATGTAGCAGAAATGATTGTTCACTCTTTTCATCCGAACTGTATCTTAAATCACATCTACTCTTGTACATTTGTTTTTTTTTCTAAATGGTCGAACCATTCAAAAGAATACCTTACTACAATAGCATAATGAACTCTTTACAAAAGCGCACTCGATTATTCTTAACATTTAAGGATATCAAATATGGTGCACTTTGTGTAAACTGGTCAAATTGGTATTTAAGCGATCAAGTTCTTTGATCTATCTTGTAGTTTTGGTCTAGTGTTACATTTAGCACAATACGATCTTTATTGTAATCAACTAAATTAAATATTTGATCTCATTGTATGATTTATTTGTTTGCTTCAAATAAACTAATTTCATCAAAGTATCATACAGTATGAACCGTGATCGTTCACTATATAACACTCATATATGATAGCATATGAATGAAATATCCATAGTTTTGTATTGCTTTTGAGTTCGACACTCATAGAATGCAATATGCGGTCTCGACCAAATAATTACGCGAGTGACCAACTTATAAATGTACTAAGTAGTTGTAAAATTAGGCACTTGCATGATGTAGAAAAATTAACAAGCAAGAATTTTAAGTATATCTGTAATGACCCATAATTTAATCACTTTGAACGTGAATAGTTAATATGATTTTAAATGACTAAATAATGGATTTATAACTAGAATAAAAATTTTGATAAAATATCTCGAATGATTTTTTTAAAACTGATGTAAAATGTTAGTTTAAATATGATTCGAATTATAAGGCGGTTAGAGGTACTAATTTGTTTAAGAATAAGTTTCCCTAATAAAACAGAATAGTATAATCACTTGCCTAATAAAACAAGAAAGAATTATTGACTCTGCTTAATAAAACAGAACAGTATAAGTACTTGCCTAATAAAACAAGAGAGAATTTTCAACCCTGCCTAATAAAACATAATAGTATAATTACTTACCTAATAAAACAGAACGGTATAATTACTTGTCTAATGAAACAAAATAGCGTGATGATTATTATATTCCACACAGATGGTTGCCATTGGACCAAAATCTGGTCGAATCAAGTTATGCCATGCGGATGGTTGCCATAGTTGATAAGAAGGGTTCCTATTGGACCAAAATGTGGTCGAATAAAATTAATCCATAAGGATGTTTTCTATTGCACCAAAATGTGGTCAAATAAAATTAGGCCATAAGGCTGGTTTCTGTTGGACCAAAATCTGGTTGAAACATGTTAGGCTATTGGAAATTACTAAAGTACCCTTCTCTTCACCTATAAATAGCCAAGTTCATATCTCATTTTAATCCATTCACAAACCAAAGAAAAGAACTAAATTTCATTATCAAAGGCGAAGTATTCCAAGTCTCCAACAAAGCAAATAAGAAGTGAGTGTATTTCTTATTTTCATACTTTAGTGGGTATAACTTATTCTGTGAGTATAATTTAATTATAATACAGTGGGTGTAATCTTAATCTTTTCCATTTGACTCATTCAAATTTTAATAAATTTTGTGTGAACTATTGATTATAAATTTTTAATAATAATGGGTCTATCGTTATTCTTATTACTATTCTTGTTACTATTGTTTGATTTGCGCTCAGTCAGTTTCTGAGCAATAACCTTGACATTTAGTTAAAGGAAATAACACTTCTTTTAACTGTCTCATTTGATTAAGAGAGGGTTTCACCCCTCTTGGACATATTCTCCTTTAAATATGATGGGTTGAAGTTATAATTTGAATGAAAGTTTTAAATCTTGGATTGAAGTACTATAAAGGAGCTTTGAAATTTATATAATGATTTAAATGGGTTATTTATGGAAAGTAAGTAGTCCTATACTTGGCACTAAAATCCGATGAGTAGATTGATCCTCTGTCTGAGAGATTTGGAACCGAAGTGTCTAGGTGAGGGGTAGAGTAAGTCGAGAATATCGAAAACATGACAAGTGTAGGAGATTTGATTTTCGTAAATGATCTTTATAATTATAATGGAAAACATTTGCATTTCTTATAGATAACTGTTTTTGACCCATTTAAGTATGCTTTTGAAATATGAAATCCTCTTAATTGTTTTGTGAATATACTTATACCGATGAGATAAGTATATGGATATTTTCCAAGCATTGAAAGAGTATAAGATTTAATTTCCACATACGATTGTTTTGTCATCCCCGATAGTTGATATCTTGACTATCGATTTCGATACCCTTCTTCCTTTTGATTTTGTTTCGTCAATCTAAGGTGATTTGTTGCTCATTTAGGGCATTGATATCCTTTATCAGAAATGACTAAATAAAGAGCGAGTGTGGGCCAAGCTTTATGGCATTGCTCCCATTAGGGCATTGTCACATCTACTCTAGATTGGTTTCGGTTGTATGTGCACGGAGATGTTAAATACTCAGACACTCGGTAAGGTTGGCGAGGTTCGGCTTGGAGGTTTCCGAGAGCCATCATAGTTCTTAAGTATATTTTCTAGAGGTATACTTTCTATAAGGGGGCTCACCCTCCTAATCATTGTTGGAAAAAAAATTCCCTTTCCTTATTTTTGATTCAAATCTTTGAATTGATTCTTTCCTAATTGCATTAGGAAGCATCTTACGCTCTTCGTGATGTTTAATTATTTGTGTCCATTATTTTATACCTGGATGTTGTCCTTGTGAGGGAAACACCCGTTTTGTGTTTTTGCGACGTGGTCTCGCTGGTTATTTTGTGTGTTTTATTTTTGGAGTTTACACATACCGGACTTATTGTCTGACCCGAATTGTTTGTTTTCCCTAAACTTTCGGGTACTCATTTATATTTGAGTAGTTTGAAAATGATAGGTTTCTTTGGGCTCTTTTGAAGATGGTGGACAAACATGAGGCTCCTTATCTATCTAGTTATTTATTCTGCTGTAATGAGATGTTGATTCTATATATGTATATTTAAAAGAAGGTTGTTATAACTACCTAGACTGATAGTAGAAATTTTGTTGTAACTCTGATAATGCTTAGGAGTAACCTTATGTATTGTCTTAATTTTATGTTATGTTTACCATTCCATTGTGAGATTATTGTTCTATTTTAATATTTTACCCCTTGAAAACTTGTCATTCAGATACTTGGCAATGGCACATGAATACCATGGATGCATTAAGTGTCGTTCTCAGGGATCAGAAAGGTAGGTCATCACAGTTGGTATCAGAGCTTTGGTTGACTGAACACCTTAGCCTGATTGGGAACAACTCATTAGAGATAGGGTAAGTGATGCCCTAGAATTAGTTATTCTTGAGAGAGTGTATTTGTAATTTTTATAATAATAATGTTTATCCTCTAAAGTGTCCTTTTAGATCCTTTGGTGTTATTTCCTTAAACCATTTTAATATTATTTTTGTATTCTAAAGATACCTATTATTTATTCAGCTAGTAAAAAATGAATACAAGAAAGGAGGAAGAAGAGGATCTGGAACTAGCGTGGCTACCAATAGCAGGGTACCTAGAAATGCTGCTATGTCAGCTGTACATCCGATAGAGGAAATGGTAGTGCAAGTTCAGACCCCTATGAACTTTGCGGCTTTGTATAAGAATTTTACCACATTGGGCGAGAAACCATTCTATGGGACTAAAGATATTATTGGAGTGCAGATGTGGCTTCGAACTTATGAAAGAATATTTGGAGATCTTTAGTTGGAGGATGTGGAGAAACGGCTACTGGCATCGCGACAACTTCAAAATTCGACGATGGATTGGTGGGAATCAGAAATAGCTAGTACTCCGGAGAAGGAGTTTTCTTGGGCCTAGTTCAAGGAAGTTTTTGAAGCACGGTTTATTCCTAAAGCCGGAAGAACTCGGTTATTTAGAAGTTTCGTTGACTTAAAGCAAGGTGATATGACTGTGTCGCTGTATGAGCACAAGTTCAATGCTTTGTCCCATTTTGAACTTGGATTGATAGACACATCACTCAAGAAAAATGAGATGTTTGTGAATGGAATGCACCCAGAGCTCCATCATGAAATGACCAGTCATCTTATAGGTACGTTCACCAGCATTATTAGCATGGCTTTAAGGTTTGAAGCTCTTGATATTAAGGAAGGAGTCCAGAAGGGTGTAGTACCAGCAGTAAGTGCCAAGCCTTTATCAGTTATGATAGTTGAAGGAAAACCAAACTTCAAGCGTAGGTTTAGGTGAAAGAAGCAGGATGCAGGGAAGAAGCCTGAAGATGGCGCTCCAGCGTAGAAGAAGCAGACCAATTGGCCAACATTCTTTGTTTCTAGTGCAATAAGATGGGCCACTTTGCAAATCATTACCTAACCGCCACATGTTTTAGTTGCGGTCAGCTAGGACATATGAAGAAAGAGTGCCCTTTTCCTAAAAATGGATCTCAAGGACAGACTTTTACCATTGAAGAGATACCATCCACTTCTTCAGATCAAAAAGGGAAGCAAGTGTTGCATGCTACATTATCCATCTACGATATTCCTATAAGGGGTTTTGTGATACAGGAGCTTCCCATAATTTTATTTCTTATGATCTAATGGACAAACTAAACCTTAAATATGTTATCATAAGTAATCCTCTTTGTGCATCAAACCCAATTGGAGGTCCGAAAAATCTTGACATTGTGTGTCTAAATGTGCCTATTTCTTGTCAAAATCATCACTTTCCTTTTGACTTGTTTGTCCTTGGGTTTATGGGTTTTGGAGTATTACTGAAAATGGATTGGTTATCTAAGTTTAAAGCTATCTTGGATTGTGGTAGAAGGCACATCTGAATTAGTGATGCTGGAGATGTTGGTGTTGATATTAGTTGTGAAGAGCCTAAGAAGTTAATGAGCAGTCTTCTCTATTCACTCAAAGTGGCTAAAGCAGAGCTAGGAGATGTGCCAGTTGTTCGAGATTCACAGATATTTTTGATGAGGTGCAAGGTTTACCTCCTCACCGTGAAGTCAAATTTCGTATTGATTTGGTTACAGGAACCAGACCTATTGTACAACCCTTACGAAGGACGGCTCTGAAAGAGAAGATGGAGTTAGAAAGGCAGACTTATGATTTATTGTAGAAGGGCTTGATCCGACGTAGTACCTCGAGTTGGGGATTGCCAGCCGTCTTTGTTACAAAGGCGTACAGTTCTTTAAGGTTATGCATAGACTACGGGAGTTGAACAAAAGGACTAACAAGAATAAATATCCTTCGCCAAGGATCGATGATATGTCTGACCAACTCCACGGTATTCGGATATTTTCTTAATTAAACGTTTCCATCGGTTTCCACCAAAGTGATTAAATTTTGCCATCGGTTTCCACCAATTAGTTATTTTGTGTGTTCTATTTTTCGGAGTTTACTCATACCGGACTTATTATCCGACCCGAATTGTTTGTTTTCCCTAAACTTTAGTGTACTCACATTTATATTTGAGTAATTCGAAAACGACAGTTTCTTTGGGCTCTTTTAAAGATGGTGGACGAGTAGGAGGCTCCTTATTTATCTAGCTATTTGTTTCTGCTGTTATGAGATGTTGGTTCTATGTATCTATATTTAAAAGAAGATTGTTATAACTACCTAGACTGGTAGTAGTACTTTTGTTGTAACTCTGATAACTCCATGCTAGGGAGTAACCTTATGTATTGTCTTAATTTTATGTTATATTTAAGCTTCCACTGTGAGATTATTGTTTTGTACTTATATTTTACCCCAAGACAACTTGTCCTTCAGATACTTGGCAATGACACATGAATACCATGGATGTATTAAGTGTCATTCTCAGAAGTCAGAAAGGTGGGCATCACAGTATTTATATATTCAATCTTCATTTCATTTCAGTCTGTATATTTTAATTGACAAACGTTTTATCGATCATATTAAATGAATGAATTTATTAACGTAGATTTTTATAACATTATTCAACATATGTTCTCACAATATTAGAAATGTTAAACGTTATCATTTCATTTTTTAATAAGGCTTCCACTAGTCGTTTATGTTTCTTCCACCCCTAATGTAAAGACCTAACGTTTCGACCCTCGAATGTTGACACTAAATACATCCACGGTATTCATGTGCCGAGCACCCAAGTGTCGAAAAAATAGAAAGTTAGGATAAAATAAAAAATAGAATAGAACAAGAAAGAGAGAATGCAACATCAGAATCTCATAACGGAACGATAATATATAATATCAAAGAAACAATACAAAGAGTTGCTCTAAATACAGAAATTTAAGAGTTATAAAACCTAAGAACTATCATCAACCTAGACAATTATAACTGTCTGTCCTCACAATGCTGATATATATGATACAGAAATGCAATAGAAAAAGAATACCATGGAAGGTAATCTTCTAGATCTTATCTATAAGCTCCAAAGCATATGTAGCTAAATCTGGAAACATACACGAGGATGACCCGAGCATTATAAGGAAATAATACTCGGATCATCCTTGTAAACCAGCTTGAAAGACTCAAGAAACACGAGACAAGTAACGATAACCATTGAGACCGTACAGATTATCATAATGGTTTTCCCCTCAAATAAAACCAACCATTCATTAAGTTTAACATATAGAGATATAACAGATAATGTCTAGAGTGTAGCACATAAATCATATCAAATATCTACCGTGTGAATGCCAAAACAATAATAGGATACAATGAACACGTCTAAGGTGCATTTGCATATGGATTTTTCCACAAAGATCTCCTTCGTCTGGCCGCATTCGAACTCCATGAGAAGGATTAGAAACTACCTTCCGAGCGTATAACTCTAGATATGATGTACTCTAAGATAAACATAAATGGACCATTCTTGGTTTGTGGTACAAGTCACATCAACTTCCGCTAGTAACAATCGATAGGCATGTCTAGATATGGAGTTGATACATCCTTGATGTCAGCTAAACCACTGGCCATGCTCTTTCTTAGTTTTCTGTCATTTTCTCAATGTCGATATTGCATTCTGCATCTCTCACACGAGTCTTCATCACTCAAACTGAACATGAATCCGTAAATGGATTCCATCATCTCGAACAGAACACGAATCACTATAAGGATTCGAGCATCTTGAATAGATCTCAAACCTCTACATAGGTTCCCGACATAAGTCCTTCGATGAAAGCAAACGTTGTCCTCTCTCTCTCTCTTGGAATACTATTTAAGATAGACAGTCCCACATGATGGCATCGTTTGAAATGTTAAAGTTGACTCCCATGGACTTAACCATAGGATAAAAGGTTTAACTATATAACATTCCCCTTCACAACCGCTTCCAGAACATAGATCACGTATATGGTTTTGAAGTGATTATAGGTTTGAGTCATCTCATATAAGTACACACTTCCTGCTTACTCGACTCTCCAAAACCAATCGATGAATTCGCAGTTAACCCGATTCCAGTTCTCTCAGAAGTAAGCGAACTCTAGAGAATTTCATATTAGCACTCTTCCCTAGGGGTTCTTATAGGTATGAAATCACGAATTCTTTCGATAACTTCTTCTGTCAACATTAGGTCAAGTTCGATAATCGACTAATCACTTATCTAGTCAAAACAATTGCTTATGCAAATCATTATTCGTTATGTTTAACCCATTTTTGACATTTCAACTTAACTATTCCTCATCTAAGAGTGAAGTCGGGTAAGATAGAGAATTAGTTGCATCAAAGCCTCGCATAGACACTTTAATCTTGAATCTTACAAATAGATAAGCCTACCTCATCAGGTTTTGGTGTTAAGTATAGTATTAATGATTTTCATAAACAAGTAAGAAACCAACATGATTAACATGATTTCAACATTTTCCAACTTACTATTCCTCGGTAAAAAAGGAAGGCAGTAGGTTATTGCTCTATTGCTCCATCCCTACTCGAACATCAGTCTTAACTCTCACAAATAGATAAGCCATACTTCATCGGCTTTTAGTATTAAGCATAACCGATTACTTTTCAACCGAGTAACTTAGACAATTAACCAATTGGCCATCAAGCAGTTCTAATCCCTTTCTAAACCCTTTGTTTATACTTTTAAAACCCCTTTTAAAATGATATATGTACAGTAAATTATTAACCAAAACTTGATATGTAGATAAACAAGTCAAAGATATTTTGTTTTGAGAAAAATGTGTGATCCTCTGTGAATGGAGGAGAGCACATATGCAACTATATATATATTACAATAATAAGGTGTTGCCAACATGCCTGACATGTAATAAAACTAAATACAAGTATCAAAGGAAAATCAGGTACCCCTAAGATGAGTTCCGGCAAGACCACCACCCATCTCACCCCGATATCGAGTTCCGGCATAGCCACCACCCCATATTAAGATGTTAGGAGTATCTAGAAACAAAAGAAAATAATACTCCATGCATCTGAATCGGAAGATCTATGCAACACAATCAAAGAAGAAAGCTCTATGCATCTGGATCGGAAGGAATAAAGAAGCATCTGCTTTGAGTGGGCCTGGATATGATGCTGAATGAAAAGTCTGCTCTGGATACTCTGTACAAAGGAAGAAGTGCCAAGCATAAGAATGGATTCTCTTGAAGATAAAATGCCATAATAGGGATGAACGTATCCTGCATTAGTGGTATAATTGCAATTATTCTGAATGAAGAACTCTACTATGGTGGCCTCTCTGCAATCCGTAATCCTTCAATCTGAAGATATGAGGACCTATAAAAGAGCTAGACACCCTATCACTCATATCTGTATTTGAAGGATGACTAAGGAAAAGGTAAGAATTATACATATATATGTATAGTCATATAAATAATATACATATATATGTATAGATGAGGTGGGAAATAAAACCTAAATGAGAAAAAACTGGACAAAAATAATAGAATTAAAATACCTATAAACTAATACCACCAAAGACAGAAACAAATAATTGAAATAAAACTTAAAAAATGCTTATGAATCTTTAATCATAAGTAAGTTATGATCAACATTTAAATCATCATATAAATTTGAAAAATTATTAATATTAATACTGTTAATGTTAAATATATAATTGTTGTGTTTGAATAAGTTAATATTATAACTAACCTTACTAAGATACCCTTTAAATAGATTATTTTTAGCTAATTTATATTTGCGATTAGAAATCCGATTAAAACAAAATGAAGAAATTGTAAAAATTAATTTGTTAAAATGACTATTATTATTATTAAAAATTCTTTGATTTCTTTCAAACCATATGTACCAACTAATAATAGTGAATAAAGTATGAAGTAAAAATCTAATATTCTTTTTGAACCTAAATCTAAAATTATTCCAGTAGAAGTCACAATTCGAAATTTTAGTTGTTATATTAAAATTAAAAATTTTAAGAATATTATTTAGAATGTAATAAGAATCCATACAATCATAGTATATACGTTTTATATCTTCAAGATGCAGATTACAAAAATAACATTTATTATCATTTCGAATGTTTTTTCTTTCAAGAATTCCATTGTATTTAGTTTCCATGCAGTATTAACCACATGTGAATTTTAGATGTAGGAAGAGCATTATTAGATTTCCAAATAAATTTAAATGAGTTGTTTATTGTACCCAAAAAATTAATAAATCTGTAAATAGAATTAGAAGTATATTTCTTACTCTTATCCCATTCCCAACAAATAATATCATTATTATTATCAATATTACAAAAATTTAGTTTTGCATAAAGCAAATAAAGTTGCCTAAGAGTTGAATCTACTAAAATTTTATTAAAACTAAAATTCTAAGGAGGATCATTTTTAGGAGAATAAACTTCATTAATTAATGTAAACTTAAAATTACAGATTTCATAAAGCTCTTTAAATTCCAATTTAAGAGGCAAGACCGAAATCCATCTGTCATGCCAAAAAGAAGTGCTCACTACAACAGTTTATGGATTTCATAGCGTTTGAAAAACGCTATAACAGGCTACCATAGCGTTTCAGAGAACGCCGTGGAACCACAAGCTATGGTAGACCGGTAGCATTACATAGCAGGAAGGAAAACGCTATAATAGCTAATAGTGTTTACAAAAGAGCATAGCGTTTGCAACCTACCATAGCGTTTTTTCTCTGTTATTAAACTTAAACTCTATAGGGAATATAATCCTTCATTTAACTTCTATAGCGTTTTCGAGCACATTTTATAACGTTTCATCAAACCATGTTATAGCGTTACAATGTTTTTCGATAGCATTTCTTGTCATGCTTGTATAGCGTTTTTATTTTTTACTATAGCATTTTTGATTCTATTATAGCGTTTTTGATGCATAAATCTTACATCTCATATAGAGTTACGATAGCGTTTGATGAATCAATAGCGTTTTTCAAACGCTATTCTATATAATATTAATTTTCAGCATTTGTTTCAATTTTCTTTTTATTATATTATATATACACATACATACATATATATATATGCACCCAGATAGATATATGTATACACATTACACACACACACACACACAGATATATATATATAGTAAAATGTGGATCCCAAAAATAACAAATCGAGAAGATGACAACAACTATATGTAACAATGATAACGTTGCAGTGAATTCTAATTTGGAAACACACAATCAAACCAATGGAAAAGTTTCAAATAATTCTGCTAATATTTCAAATACTACAAGACATGGTCGCATGATAATAGTTCAAAATAGTCTAACAAATGAACATAAATACTACAAGACATGTTCACATGATAATAGCTCAAAATAGTCTAACAAATGGACACAAATACTTAGTTATGGAGACGATGATACGGAAATGGCTGCTACAGAAGATTCTTGCAAGGATCTAAACATTGCTCCAGGTTGCTTCAGTGTTAACCAAGTTCCTGCATTAAACGACAAAGTAGACAATGGCAGTTCCAGGTTGAATATACTAAATTTGTAGACAATAAATGACAAAGTAGACAATGACTTGTAGGCAATGGAGTAAATGACTTGGAGGCCTAATATAAAAATCTATCATTATTATTGTCTAACTTTGTTTGCATCATGAATATCATATTAATACATGTACTAACCCACCTACCATTTATGAATTTGCAGATGAAATTGGAAGTACAAAATGGATGTTGATTATGTTAACGCTCCACCCTCTTCCTATTACGCCTTTTATGCTTGTTAGCTGTTACTGTATTTTTTGTTCAAATTTCTTATTATCAAAAGCTAACGAAATCTTATCTTGAATATTTGTATTCTGTCTTTGTTAGTTGTGTATTCGTTTTGCATTGCAACTGTACTTCTGTTCCAATATTCGTTTGTTTCATTTGCATTTATGTTTAATTTGCATTTACGTTTCATTATCTGTTTCATCCACCAAACTGCATTTGTGTGTTCAATTTGTTCCATTATCGGTTTCATTTGTGTGTTTCATTTGCATTCATGTTTGAGGGCATTTTGAAGTTGTTTAAGTTCCATTATCAAATCGTATTTTTGTCTAGTTATACTGTATTTTAAGTTTGATTAAAACTGTATTTTAGTTTAATTACACCAATTTGACTTGTTTTTCCCAGTTGTAGTCTTAAAATTGTTTTTTTCTCAGTTCATTGTTTCTGCATATATAGAAACTAAGACACTAAGCTATTTTTTTGATGGTTTAAGCAAGATCCTAGATTGTTGTTTATTATTTTGAAGTTGTTTTTTATTAGTATTATTATTTGGTTTATTCTATGATGATGGGTACTTGATGGAGCAAAACTAAACCGTGTTTGCATATTCCTAAGTGAACATCATATATAAAGCTATTGAATATCGATGGAATTTTGTGAGAAATTTCTGTGCTTGTAACCAGTCTCATATTCCATTGCCTTTGGTAGTGGCATTGCTGCAGTTATCTGCTTGGACCAGACATGAGACATACAACCCAAATTTGTTACTTAGATTCTTTCCCCCCATGCCCCGTCCCTTATTTTTAATAAATGACTTGTTTTGAATATATTATTATACGCCAGTATGTTGTATAAAACTTTATTCAACCGTTGTTGAATTTTCTAAAAGATTTAGGTTACTTTATTTTTATTAGTTTGAATTTGATTTATTAATTGAAGAATTTTCGATGGTTTAGTTATATTCCTTTTAACTATTATCAATTTAACAGGCACTCAATGGAGCATACCAAATCATGTTTGCATATTCCTGGGTACCTATCAAATATAGAAATTTTCAGAGCAATTATTTTTGGAAATTTGTTTACTTAGAAGCGGTCTCATATCCCATCGCCCTTACATTGTTGTGTCGCTACGTTAATCGGTAAGTTAAAAGACTTGTAGTCTTGATAGTAGCTAAAATTGATTTGGGACTTGTAGTCTTGTCAGTTCATTCTACATATGTTGATATGTTATCATAAAAATAAGTTAAAAGGGAATGATTGCAAACAATATAAGGAATTTTACCAATCGAGGAACGATAAGAAGGCTGAAATTGATTGGTTGTAGCACTAGCAGCAGTACCAGTTCTGACCTTGGGTGGTGCAGCAAGGTCATCCTCCACCCTCCCTTCTATTTCCCTTAAGTTCACCACGTCATGGCTTTATTTCCCCTTTGCTCCTCTGTTAGTTATATTACAAAGTATGAATTAATATGATAACATATAAAAGTGGTTGTTTTCAGTATAGTAGGATTTTAAAAATACCTGCAATAGAAGGATACAAGAGAGTGCTCTGATCCCACTTAGGCGCTAAAGGATTTTGATCTGCAGTTGTTTTTTCCATCACCTCACCAAGGCTGAATTTTCCTTGAACTCCTAAGTTTTCATCTCTTCCATTAACTAAATCCTTTGCCCCTACGCTTTCATAGACTATAATCGTAAGCAAACAAAGGTCAGTAGAGAAATATGTTTAAAACATATACAAAATCAAGTTTAAAAGCAATAACATACAAAAATAGCATAAGTTTATGCGTGATAAATAAGAAATGTAAGTTATAATTAATCATAACCTGCATCTTTTCAGGAAGAAGAGGTTTTAAAGAATTATACATTCCAAAATAGAGACCACGATACACGATGATACCAACACAAGAGATGTTGAATCCACAGTACAAACCAGCGATTCCTTCAGACTTTAAAGTCTTACGACACACATCAATATGGCCATTGAACTGCCTTTCGCCTCCACCCTTGGCTGCCTTAGCATCGTTGGTCAAACGAGTACGAGCATAGTCGAGCGAATAGATGAATAAGAGAGAGGAGGCACCAGCTGCACTACCTGAAGCAAGGTTGCCAACAAACCACTTCCAGTAACCGTCCCTGTCCTTCTTGAAGTTGAACAGCCTTTTGAAGTAGTCCTTGAATGCAAAGTTGAAGGCCTAAAGATGCAAAATTCACGTTAGCGTATGCAAAATGTTGATTGTTAGCACAAATTGATCGTAGCAGAGCAAAACTAATCCATAATAGGAAGTTCATATATTGTATTACTTGATACTTATATGCAGACTTAATCTGAAATTATGATACAGTTTTTATGAAGTGTTTTCCTCTCAAAGGTTTCTTCCAATCCCTGATGAGAAATGTGCATGGTTTCTAAATCCCCTACCTGCACAAGCCCCGTGTAATTACATCAAGAATAAATTTTACATCCCGCAACAGTATTACAGTCGGTAGCTAGAAAAGAAGATTGCTTCCATGGGTAAAAAAAATAGTTCATTTTGTTGACATGGAGCTTGATGAACAAGGGTGCAGATAGAATTAAGCATTAGCAAATCCTTCTTCTTTAATCGATAAGGTATTAATAAAACTTAAAAAAATACCTGAGTAGGAAAATATCGGATGACATTTGCGTAATTCCCTCTCCACAAAGAACCAAATCCTTCTTCTTTAATCGATCTCTTAAAGCAGTCTCCAATTCCTTTGTATTGTTCAGACAAACGCCCTGACTTAATCATTTCATTTTGATTCTGGATCAAAAGCTTCGCTCGCTCGATTGGAGCAGCTGCCGTTTTAGAGATTGCAGCAGAAACTCCACCCATAAGAAAATCAACCACAAAATTCTTCTCAGCTGGTGCTTGTGCATACACCAGACCAGGCTGATTAGAAAACATACCATTCCAAACGAGACTCGATCAGGTTCACATTCTATAGCCAAGAATTTTCAATGAGTCTAGGCATCTCGATAGTTTCAATTCTATAAAGTGCCAAGGAGTGTTTCAAAGGAATTACAAATGTAACTACCAGTACTCACAAGGTTTTGATATCAAGAAACTATAATTTCATAGCATTTTCATGTGACTTGAGATCTTTGTTCCAGATTTTAAAGGAAAAAAACAAGTTGAAACTGCCTATACCCCTATACAATCATATAATTAATCAAAAAACAATGATTTATGTCAGTTAATTTTTCTTCCTTCTTTGAATACTAAATTGAATTTTATTGTATTTGTTTTGTTAAAAGGCAGAAGAATCAGACTGATTTGGATAAAGCAAATAGTGGAACAATGGCCAGCCCCAGCCATATTGATGTGGCCAGGCCCAGTCATGGTGAATTTGGCTTTCCTAATCAAGTGGTAATACTTAAGGAGAATGACCAAGTAATATTTCAACAAATCAAGTATGAATGGAAATCATAGAGATGAAAAAATTGTAACAGCTTTGGACATGATGAAATTTTTGTGCATTTGAAATAATTTGGATTCGGAAATCTGAAGAACAAAATGAAAACATTTCTTGATCCATGGGTATTGATGAATGAGTAGATTTGCAAAAAGACAAAGAGCAACAAATTGGAATTTCAAACAAAACCAATGGACAACAGAATAGAACTACAGAGGTACTTCCCAAATCAAAAGGTAGCCTAACAAGAAAATCAATGAGTTTGCAACAAAATGAAAACGAAGAAAACAACTCAGTAGTACAATCCAGCTCGGTTAATAGTCTAGTTAACAGTACATTTAATATAGGTGGCTTAGATTTATTTGATCTTGACGCTTTAAATGCAATTGGTAATGAGAATGAAAAAGAAAAAACCGATGCATCCGGACATGAAAGTTCAGGCACCTCTAAGATGCAAACAGATCAAGTCCAGAATGTTAATGGGGAAATTCATGAAACAACGGAGGAAATGCAAAATGTTCAGATAAGTAACTTAAACAATTCAACACTTAGTTAAGAAGAAAATGTATAGGATAATAATGCAATTGTTATTGGGTGGGTACCAGACAAAGAAGTAAGCAAGAAGAAGCTCCATTTGATTTTGAAGCAACACAATCACAAGATGTGATTAACAACTCTGCATGGAAAAACATGATAAATCAAATCAAAGAAAAAGGATGAAAATCAAAAAATGAAAAAGACCATTGTTTTAACTCCTCAACTAGAAGGAAGGAGTGAACAATGTCCGTTGAAAGCTATTAACCTGGGAATGTATTTCTTCGGCTGTAAGTATGTATTTGCAATATTCAATAGGTGTAAATATGCATTATGTAAATTTTTCAGTCTAAAATCATATGAATTCAATGATGTAGTAAAGCATAGGCAGTAGGAGCCCTTTTGCAACTCAGTTTTTCCCCCTTTCAAAATGATGACTGGAAAGTCCAAATTTAAGCAATATTTTCAAAATATGCCTACGGAGTGAAGGACAACTATTCGTTTGCCAAAAAGGTATATTACAATCCAAATCTAAAAATTAGTAAAAGTGATTTCAAGATCTTTGTTTGTAAGATTGTCAAAATATCAGCAGTAGTGTGCTTTAGGTCTGTGAAACTGAAGTAAGCTTGATAAATAAAGCACTGTATCCATTTTGGCCAACTTGATATTTATGATTTACTTACTCATTTTTGTTGATGCAAGTGATTATCTTATTTTTTGGCTAATTTCTTTTGATCTAATCACTTGGCATTTAATTACTTTTGCCGTAAAATCATTGAAAAACATTTCATGATTTAAATGCCACTGAAATATGTATAAGTTTGGAACATAAATATGTGATGCTTTGCAAGAATTGGATGTTTACACTACACTGATAGATCAGAATATAACAAGCATTTTTTGTAATCACCAATTAGGATTGATCTGTCTTATTTCCCGGGATCCTAGGATATTATCCAAGTTTCATTTCCCAGACATACTGAAAATAATTTTTTCATATATTTGTACATCCGAGAAGTCGAAAATAAATCAAATAAGGAACTTATTTTTACTAGTTTAACAGAGAACACAAAATAACATAGATCATGCCATTATGAACTAAACATCTTGACCGACCTAAGCAATCAGTCGTATGTCATTATCATAATCACCTGACTTGCCTTTTTTTATATGACTGGGCCTGGCCACATCAATTTTCCTTTTTCTCAAGTATCTATTTTGAATCATAATTATTAAAATAAATTAATTTTTTAAAAGACTGTTTGCCGACTATTTGCTTTATCCAAATCAAATAATCATAGTTATATGACTGGGACGGCGGCACCAGTTGCTGCTATTCCTTCTAAAACTCATCACTTGCCGACTACAACTATGGAGATAGCGACGAATACAAGTATGGATAGGAAACTGAAAGTAAGAGGAATGAGGTAACCATTATAGGTTGATTGAATGTATTTCATAGTAATTGCAGCTGTAACAAAAGAATGCTTATATAACACACACTGTCATTCGAATTCCCTGCTATAACCCACGTTGGCAAACACCAAACACTCGCATATACACGCGCACTACACACATTCATCTCGACTGCAGCTGACCAGGTACACACAATATCACAGAAACATATAATTTCAAACACCTGACATGCAGGGAAAAACAAGGCACAACAGCTCTGGTAATACACACACAATATACTTACAATCATGCAGCTAAAGGACCACATGTCTCCACCTAAACTCAACAGTAAACTCCGTATACCCATCAAAATCAATAAGTTATGATCATGTCAAAACCTAATTTACTAACATAATATCAAAGGTTTTCCTAGTGCATTACATATAGATAATTCTATTTAATGATTTAGATGTACCCCCATAAATTCAAGAAATGCTACTGACATTCTCAAGATTATGTAACATAACTATAACATGTAAGTGTAGGCTAATTAATTATCATTGAGCAAACCATAGAGTTATTTGGTTCTCACAAACATTAAACCAGTTTATTCACGAAATGGAATTCTAGCTATCTACCTTGTAGACAGCAGATGTAACTATATGAGAGTATAAAATGTGATATGCTAAATATTTTACAGAATCTTGGAAGTTTGCATCTTCACCTCAATGTTGTTCCTTACTTAGGAACTTTCTTAGCAATTTTATAGCCCTATCATAACTAATTTTCTACAACCACATGAACAATATAAGTACCATTGAAATTTACTACGGATTAGCTAAAGAGCAAATATAGTCTAACAAAATCTTCAAGTAATGATGTAATCAAGCAATTACAGGGTTCAGTGATGTAACTAGCATCAAAGACTGATAATATTCGAAGTAAAACAAAATGAAGAATAATGTACTAGTATTAATTTTTGAGACACATGTACCAAATTCAATAAATCAGACACAAACAAAATGAAGAATAGTAATAACTCTCTCCGAATTTCATTTGGGATTTCTGGAGACGCTGGTTCACACAACATATCAATTTGCACAGAATATATCGAAGACGCTTTCAAGGATCTGGATCGGCTGTGTAGAGAGATGTAACGACATCGATCGACTGTTAGAGTTATGCGACTTGGATTTTTAGAGGTTACGATGACGGCCATTAATGTTTTTTGGAGGTGATAAAGTGAAAGGAAGAATATTTGCTAGAGGAGAAGAAGTGATAAAGCAATACACGCTCTCTTAGTTCCCGCACAAATTTTGTTACCCGCCTACCATTTTATTGAATAGCGTTGTACTAAATTTACCAAGGCAAATAGCGTTGGAGACCCTAGTTTTCATAGCGCACCAAAGGTGATATGCAGAAATGCTATAGATCGATGCTATCAAAAGTCCATTTTGTTGTAGTGGCTATTACCAGAATGAACTATTGTATTTATTCCTAAGTTAAAAATCTCATAGCATTTTAAAATGTTTTTCCAAAAATTAGATATATTTTGAGTTGCTGGAGGAGAAATTTGATATAAATTGCTATTTCCATTGTAGTAATATTTAGAAATGATCTCTTTCCAAATAGCATTATCATTGATATCCTTAAACTTCCATAGTTATTTATCTAGTAAGGACAAATTCATATTACGCAAATTAATAACTCCTAAACCACCTTCCTTTTTAGCTTTACAAACGTTTTCCCAATTTACTAGACATTTTATATTGTTATTAGGATTTTCCCCACTCCATAAGAAATCTCTTCTAATTTTATCAATTTTATCAATAATCCAATTTAGAAATAGATACGTGGACATCCAATAAATCAGAAGGGCTGATAACACCGAATTTATTAAAACTAGCCCACCTGCTCTAGATAAAAATCTCACAGTCCAGTTAGAAATCTTATTTTTGATTTTATCAATGATAATAATCCAATCGTCATGTTTGAGTTTAGTGAGTCTAATCACAAAACCAAGGTAGTCAAAAGGAAAATTCATAGTTTTGCAATTTAGAGTATTAGCAACTAAGTTTTCAACTTTTTTAAAATCATTTAAAACTAACACGGAACTTCTGTCAAAATTTATTTTTGAACCAGATAAAAGCTCAAAACTGTATAGGATAAACTGAGGGTAATAATGTGTCTAAGATGAGGGGAAGAAAAAAGTAAGGTATCATCGACAAATTGAAGAACCGATATACCATTACGCGATATGTCATTACCTACACGTCCTAGAGATCCATTATCCATTGCTCTTTTAATAATTTTACCAAAAACATCGGCAACTAAGTTAAATAATAAAGGCGATAAGGGATCCCCCTGCCTTAAACCTCTCTTAGATTGAATTCTATTACCTAATATGCCGTTAACCATAATACTAGAGTTTCCAGTTCTAAGCAAAGTCATAATCTAAGTGATCCATCTATGACCAATACCTCTAGCATGAAAAATATCTACAAGAAAATCCCAATCCACCGAATTAAAAGCTTTAGAAAAATCAAGTTTTAAAATCAAATGGGTTATGTTATTCTTACAACAGTAATTAATAAATTCTTGAGCAACTGCCACTCCATCAATGATATTTCTCCCTTTAATAAAAGCCAATTGTGAACAATCAACTAAATCGTTCATTCTTGTACTAAGTCTATTAGCTAGAACTTTAAAAATGATTTTAACTGAATAATTAATCAAATAAATGGGTCTAAAACCTTTAAGTTTTTAGCTCCTACTTTTTTATTTAACAAAATAACATTTGCGAAATTAAGTCTTCCTAATTGCAAATTACCATTATAAAAATCATTAAACATATTAACTAAGTCATATTTTAAAACGTCCCAAAGTTTTTATAAAATGAAATTGGAAACCCATCAGGTCCCGAGGATTTATCACTTGGCATGTCATTAATTGCTTTTCTAATTTCCTCTTTAGTAAAAGGATTATTTAACTCTGATAAATCAACAATAGAATCAGATTGATACAGATCTATCCATCTAACATTGATTCTATGTTTTATTTTAGAACAAAAAATATCCTTATAATAGTCTGTAAAAGCCTTGTTAAGATCTCTTTGATCAACTAACTCTTCATTTTTAACAATAATAGAATTAATTGTATTACTACATTTTCTACCATTAGCTATATTATGAAAAATTTTGGTGTTATTATCTCCATCATTGATCCATTGAATTCTTGAAATTTGCATCCACATAACCTCCTCCTTTTCTAAAATTGAATTTAGCTCATTTTTAAATTAGCAAGAACATTACATTCTCCTAGATTTAGAGATCTAGATTCTTCTATCTTATTAATTTTAAGCATTTCATTAAGAATGTTATCTTTTTTGATTTTTAAATTGCCAAAAACATTTTTGTTCCAATTTTAAAGAAAAATCCTATGATCCCTAAGTTTGGAAACAAAAGCTTTTGTAGAATTTTCCTTATTTCTGATATTATGGAAACTCAAAGAAATCCATTTACCTTTAACTAAGTTCACAAAGTTAGATTCCAAAAGCCAAATCTTTTCAAATTTAAAATTGTTTATAATAACTCTATGATACTCACACATAAGAATAATAGGACAATGATCAGAGTAGGTAGAAGGTAGACCGGTGACTCTACAGATTGGAAATTTGTCTTCAATTTCATCATTAACAAAAAAATCTATCAAGAAGAGCCATGGTTGGAGACTCTCTAGCGTTACTCCAAGCAAGCTCTCTATTAGAAAGAGAAATTTCAATCAAAATAGAATTAATAATAAATTGATCGAATTCCTCCATAGCAGAGTAATCCTATTCCCTAGGATATCGCTCACCTATGAAACGCATAACATTAAAATCACCCTCCATAATCCAAGAACCCGAGGCTAAGGATCTAAATTGTAGGCATTCATCCCATAAAATCCTCCGATTAATTTTAGAATTAGGCCTGTAAACATTAGAAATATTTAAAAAAGAGTTATCAGAAAGATTAATGAGTATAACATGAAGAGAATGTTGTTTAACAATACATTGAAGTAATTTAAAATAATCATCTTTCCATCCAATCATTAATCCCCCCTGAAGAATCCACGGAAGGTTAAAAACCCCATTTTTAAAGTGATAACCGCCGAATCTTCCAAAAAAAAGAATGTCGGGACAATTAATTTTAGTTTCCTGAAGTAAAGCAATATCAATATAACAGTCTTTAAAGAAAACTCTAACCTTATCACATTTATTCGAGTCATTCAAACCTCTAATGTTCCAACTAATGATCCTCATAAACTAACTGTACTAGCCCTCTCTAATTCCTTGCATCCAACGTACTCTCTATCTATCTCTACATCAGAAAAAATAAAAGATGTGTCGCAAGCTAGCTGATTAAACTCAACAGATGAAAGACTGCCTAATGCATAAGTAGATTATGTGCTACCCAAAAAAGAACTCATACCTGAGCCTGGATTCGAAGGGCCAAACGTTACACTCAAACCAGGTAACTCAATAGACTGTAACTGACAGTTACGAAACCTAGCACTTCGGCGAACGGATCCACTAGAAGCTACTGTTTTCTTACACTTTACTTTCTTCGGCGAAGAGTACAAATCCTTAACAAATTATTCCTTAATACGCACAAGAGCTCAAAGAAATATCACTATCACTTGATGCGAGATCTGAATCCACTTGCATTGACCTATCTGATAAAATGCCCAAAGCCAACTGATTTATTTTGGCTTTCTTCGATGAAAATATAGATGAAACTGGGATAATGCCTATCTCACTATCACCTGCTCTATTCTCAATCAAATGCTTTGAGTGAAATTGCTGTTTGTCTTCACCAATATGCTCTATAGATACATTAGAATTGGCGTGAATGTTCACTGTGTATGTGTGTGTACCGGTTGTAACCTTTAACGGAGATAATCTCTTGTCATCCCTAACCTCCAGCAACTTGTCAAAATGAACAAAAACCTCATTCTCAAAAAAAGATTCAGCTGCTATAGATTCAGTAATCCATTCCAGTAAATTATCTTAAACCAAAGAGATTTCTGAAGAAAATTTTGCTTCACTCAAATAGATGTTATTACCAACATATTCCAACTAACAGATAATAGATCTTCATGGAATTTCTCCGAGTTGTTAACCATCACTAAAGATTATATCACACAAGATTTTAATGAATCTAACACATTATCAAAACATTTTAGCTCATCAAAATTCGAATTTGCTACAAAGCTCTTTATGCCAAAAGTCAATTTATCACCTGAGCTATTGCTACCTATTATCATTGTATCCTGCTTCATTAATTCTATATCCACAACTCCTAGATTGACAGACCAATCCATCCTCACAACACTCGAATAACTGTTATCCAATGAATATAAATCATCATCTGTATCAGATATTGATACATAATCTCTCAAGAAATTCGATTGTTTGAAAACAATATGCTTAGCAGTATGCTCACCATCACCATCTAGACTATCTAAATTATAGCCAGCATTTGATCTCGAAGATAGGTAGTTGAATTTTTTGGAGATAGATATCTCAAAATCATCCTTCACACGATTATAGGATTCACTGCTTTTTCCACAATAAGAAGTGAAACCATGACTTTGTTCTTCAAAATTTTCATATCCAATTGAAAAGGATGCTAGACAAGACGAATCTTTGCATAAAGAAACATCAGGGTAAGAAAGAATGGGGTCAAAACCCAGATTATCATCTTTAACAGCAAAACATGTAGGGTTGTTCAAATTTACTATAACGGCCTCCAGAGAAGCAGACTTATTATTCAAGTCTTCAGATTTGCCATCGAATTCTACAGGACTATCATTATACCCTTTGCCTATCTCCGGCTCGTTAATGATTTCAAAGTGATAAAACAGTTCATCGAAATAGCTGATTCCTAAGTCATTCTTATACCAGAGACGGTCAATTAGTATTCACCTCAACATCAAATATTTCAACGCAAATTGAAATCCATGATTAACCAATTTCGGTGAAGAGTATCCCTGTTTTCGATAATTTGGCTTGTTGAATTCAATCTGTTCCTTGACTTCGCTAGTTTTTGATTTGCCAAAGTATTCTTCTAGGTTACCAAATTTTTCTATGTATCCTTTACCTATGTTTGGCTCATTGATAATGTTAAAGTGATACAATAACTCGTCAAGATATTTGATACCTTCCTCTTTGTTATACCAGAGATTATCAAACAAAACTCCTTTCAGCATCAAGAATTTCAAAATGAATTGAAAACCATGATTGATCGGATTCGAAATAGAATCAGTAATCGAATTCAAATTAGTATCAGAAACCAATTTCCTTACACAGTCCTTACTCTTGTGCCCAAAAGAACCACAAGCAAAACATCTGGCTGGATCGCGACATTTATTTGCAAAGTGATTGAGAACCCCACATCCAAAACAATAATTCTTACCCCTTCTGGAATCAATCCATTTCAACTTAGATTTACGAGTCAATTCTTGATATCGAGATGAAAATTGATTCTTAATGGCTTGAGCATAAGTATAAGGAATGGAATTACTATAGAAGAGATTAGAGATTCCAGTAGACAATGAAGACTTTAGGCGAAAATCTTGAGTGAACGACGATGAATTTAGACGAAAGTTTTGAGAGTACGCCATTGAAGGTCAATTTTTTTTAACAAGTCAAAGATATTTTATTACATAAGATATAAAATAGTCATCACATTTTCTAAAAACAGTACATACTTAGAAATACTTTTAATGTACTTTATAATTCTTACAATAGGTTTTAAAACATTTTCTCAAAATATTACTTGAAAAATAAAAACTTTATCATTTTCTTAAATACTTGAATAAATAAGTTTTTATTATAAAATCATCATCTTTAAAAATTCATAACTAATTCCTAAAAATCCATAAGTATCTAAAACCACTTTTTAAATACTCTATTATAAATTAATAAACACTTACAAACAGAATGGAAAAAAATACTTAAATTTAAATATCTTTTAAAACCTTTGAAGTCCAAATATATCAAGGCTAAAGTGGCAGTTGTGCATAAGTGATGTTTTGGCAACTTTTCAACATGTTACTTAACTTCTTACTATCCAATCATTTAGTAACAACAAACATATATACAAAACATTAAAAATATGGTGAGAAACACCTAAGAATCTCTTTACAAAGTTCCATATAAATCATCGAAAACTAGGCAATTCTAAACTGCATCTATAGCGACTATCGTTATAAGTGCACTTTCAAATCCGATTCCAATCTAAACCAAAGTCCATCTGTAACCTATTTTATTTGCTTCAAGGTCTTATCAAAAGTCATACGAGTCCATTAAATCCCATTCCATTCCCATACATTTGGATCCTATGTGTCACTTACTTTCAAAGTAAGAATTCAAACCAACATTTTAACATATGTCAACAATAATTCAACCAACCTTAACACAATCAAACCCCAACATATACGGGTTATATTTTCAATCAAAATGGTGAGTTATCTTACCTTTAACCCAAAAAAACCAAGATCCAAGCTAACAAAGTCCAAACCCAACCTTGTAATACCTTTCTCCTTCCTCATCTTGCTTTCCACTTGCTTTTCCTCCCTCCACTCCACTCCTTTGCTCATAGTCCATCCTTATGGGGTGAGTATGACTTTATTTCTTCAACTTATAACTTGGTAGGATATTCTATAATATTTCCCCATAACTTCACCTCAAATTTGAGTTGATTTGGATTGGATTTGCAATTAATTTGCTTTAGAAAATTATGAACAAGAAAAAGAAGAAGCCATGGATTTGCTTATTTTAAACTTTGTGAATTTAAAAATAATAACTAAGGGTGTGCTCCTCCTTTTATAAGATCAAAATGGTGCTCATTAACCTTGTTCTCACCCCTCTCTCATAACATAGAAGACTTGCCTCTCATCACTTTTCCTTTACATCACTTCATTATGCTAATTACACTTATACCCTTTTCATGACGATATCTCTCATCCATTAGAACATTCTTGAATGTTCCAAGATTTATGAAGAGGAGAGTATGTTAATTAGTTTCTATTGTGTTCATTTGATCATTAGACAAGTGCATAAAAGTTCAAACAACTTATATCGATCGGAAAGCTATTTACCAATAAACCGATTTTTGATCACATTATCGATCTATTTTAGAAGAATATCTCACTGTAAACAATTTTAAAAAACAAGTTGCTTACCATTATTTATTAATAAGATGATGTCTAATGTAACGACCAACCTTTTTGAATGGTTCAAATCAATAAAAAACCACACATGTCAAACTCAAACCATTTAATAGGAAGGATTGTTATGGGGTAAATAAGAAAAGAAGAGAAATAATAAAAAAAAAAAACACAGAATCTCGCAGCGGAATTACAAAATATAATAATCAAATAACAGTCCATGAAGCTATTTTACAAATAGCATTTGATTACACTTTTACAATACAGATCAGAGTTACATATAACACGAATAAATAAATAAATGCAGCGGTACAACATGATGCAGTAGTATAAATATAATAAATAACTTACAAATATTCGTCTTCGTCCTCCAGAGAAAAATGGTCTTCAGTACACTGAAAACTCAGACTGACTCAAGCGTAATGAGAAGATAAAACACTCAAGTTAGAACTAAGATATCTTATGTATGTTAAATCAGCAGTAAATAAATAGGAGTGTAACAGCGTAAGAGAAGTTTATGGGGTGTGACATCTCCTATCTAGTGTCTAACGTATGTGCAATAACTTAAGAGATGTCCGGGATTCCATCTCCAAAGGATCCGTTAAACTATCTACATACATGTGTAGTACGCTATTATAATAGTGTCTACAGTAAAGTAAAGTATTAAAATAGCGCTAGGGCATTGCCCATATCCCCCTTAACACATTTTTATATATTCTTATAGTCTATACAGATATTGTAAGCCACGCCAAACTGATGGGATACTCTGGGAGCACTCCATAGGTGCAGTACAAACCAAACTTGTAATGGTCATGATAAGACATGTGACAAGGCACGCAAGGCAATACCCAGGGTAAGATACTACTGTTTTGTGGATCTAGACTGGTGGTAACGCACAGCAGCTATGACCGCCCACCTCGGAACACACTCCCATAATCAAATCGAGGGGTGGCCACCAAATCAATCGCAAATCCCTAATATGGTATCGAAGAAGCATGTTCGATCAGAGGTGTAACCTCACTTGCCCCAGCGTGGCTCCTGTTTTACTCACATCAAGCTGACTCGCAGGAGTCAGGACTACATTAATAACTCATACAGAATCGTTCGCCAAACCATCCTACTTCATTCTGAATTATCCACCACGTACACAATTGCTAAGTAGTTTTCAGTATTGGCAGAGAGTATGACAATATCTGATCCCGGTCTCTTTGACAACCAAAGGCTTATTTCACACCTGATGGTTCTTTCACATATCCAAAACCGATTCATAATTGATATCAAAATATCATATTCAATTCAAACCATATCACTTTCGAAATCATATTCACTTTCGAAATCATATCGACAAAACAGGTTGAATCCACATTTCAAAATCATCATATTTACTCAAATATGTCATTTCATTAGAAAATATCATTTCAAATCCCAACTTAGGTTATAACATCATTTAACCATATTCGTTTTTAAATCAAGGATTTATATATATACACTTTAACTTTACACGGTCTGAAATTTAGAGAAAAGTTTAGATAGTCATAAATACTTTTATAAAATAGTTTAAAATAGTTGGAATACTTTAAATAGTTTAAATGGGTTAAAGTAGTTTAAAATAGAGTAAAATAATTTTAAAAAGTTATATAGTTTAAAATAGTTTAAATGGGTTAAATTAGTTTAGAATAGATTAAATTAGTTTAAATATAGATTAAAATAGTTAAATAGTTTAAAATAGGTTAAAAATAGACTAAAATAGTTCAAAATAGGTTAAATAGTTTGAAAATATATTAAAATATTTAAATAATTAAAATAGGCTAAAATAGTTTAAAAATAGATTTAATTAGTTTTAATAGTTTAATATAAAATAGTTTGATTATTGGAAATGGTTTATATAGTAAATAGTATGAAAATCTAAATAAATTTGAACTTTAAAATAATATATTTTTAAACAGTTTACATTAAAACAATTTGAAATTAATATCGAATTGAACTATTTCTCCCATATCAACAAATCTGAACCATATCCAGATTTCAACAAAACTAAATTTTCTTTAAATACAAATTCTCAAAATCATTTCAATTTATATCGATTTCAAATTCATGTTCGGACTACAATTTAAATATTCAAACATTTCAGTAACTTAATTTCGATAAATTTCATTTATATTTCAAAATTCAAATTTACAATTTCCATTTTTATTCTTTATACAATTCATTAAACTAATTCCAATTTCAACATTTAAAGCTTGGATTTTCCAAAATAATTCAGTTTATATAAATCAAATTTTATTCAAAATATCATTTAACTGAATTCAAATCTTTAGGACTTAAAATCATTTAATTTAACCAATTAGGTGTCCATATATAATTTTCTACCATACGGTCAAGTGATACGGATATACATCATTTCAACCCACAATAGTTTAAATTTATAGCTATATATCATTTCAACCCGTAATCCACGAATTGCGTGAGTCTATCATTTCAACTCATAACGATTTTTTCTAATCTATTAGATCATTCAGATATGTATCATTTCAACCCACAGTGATTTTTCCTAACAATAAACTAAGGGAACCTACAGTGTGATATATAACATAACATACAATCATCCAATATCAACAGTTAAACGTCCATCACAATCACTATTCAAATCAACTAATAAACAACAACAATTAACTGATTATCATTAATAGGTCTTTAACAGGCAATTTAAACTTCGATATCAAATTAAACGGTGATTAAATTCAATAAAAGTCAGATTTAACTGGAATGACAATTTAAATATATCAAACAACAATCAATCAACTTCTAGTCACATTATAAATTTAATTTAACTAACATAAGACAATTTAGTAGTCGTGAGTGGGTTAAACATTCACCTTTTATTTATTGACGATTTAAAATCCAAAAATAGCCCAAAATTTTAATAGTCTTAGAGTTTGTTCAAACTAGTTCCATAATGTCTGGAATTTCAATACGATCGCAACAGAGAAAACTGCGCGTGAATCCGAGCTCGTATGAAAAAGTTACGCACGTCAGAACATTTAAAATTAAAATTTAAAATTAATAAAAGGCAAAACTATAAAAACATCACCTCAGAACCCTTCACGCACGCGTATCTAAGCAATAAACATGATCGAAGTCTGCTTCGACTATAAACTGCCACCCCTCAATGAATTTTCGCTGCCACCAGTGACCTCCGTGCCAAGATCCAAGCATGCTGCCGCATTTCTCTGTACGCGCCTACGCCTTGCCTGCGTCCAACTCCGGCCATCCCAAGGCTGCTGCACCGTCGTCGAGTAGTTGATCAATCTTAGGTTATTTGAGCACATCTGGGTTGAACGAAGATGTAGGCACACTCAACTCGACGACAGTTGCAAGCCCATACCCTTCGATCGTCGCCAGGATGTCCATCCACAGTTAAAATCTCGAACCCTAAAACGGACGGCCGAGGTCCATCCTCAATTTCTGATCAAACGATGCATCCAATAGAAAAAGAATCATTGTAGTAGATTGCACTCATCGAGAGCTTTCCAACGATACGTAACTCGATATAGTTTTGAGGAGCATGAATTTTGATTTGAATCTGAAATTGGATTTATGGTTTTGTAATTTGAATATAGGTTTCTACCATTGGAAGAAACGAATAGGCATATAGAATTGTACGTATAGAATAACCTAATGGCTGTTAGGGTTTGAGAAACAAAAATCAATATATATATAGACAAGGCTCGATAAGAAAGAATGAACATATCAAATTGCTTCAAACGACAATAACGACCCAAAAACCCGTTCCGCTTCAGTAACGAAAATAGGTCATCCCATATATCAAAATAGATGTTTTCGATATTTTTAAATTCAATAGAAAAGATTTCAAGTCCTAATTCCATTGTATGAAGAAGTTTGCGTTTAAAATCAGCTTAATTTAAATTGAATTCTTTAATTTGATTTTTACGCGTTTCGAGCCCGCACGATCAAACGATAAGTCTGATCGCTATAAAATTTGAAATCTTACAATAATTCACCTTTATGGATCCGACGAAACTGATTTCGTCGAAATCCTAGACAGCAGCCAAAATAGATATTTTCATGTTAATTAAATAAATTATTATTAAATTAAATCACTCTTAAATTCAAATTTTATTTTCATCATTTCTAATTACACAGAAATTAATAATCTTTTTAAAACAAATTTCCCATGTCAAATTCAATATTAAATATTGCACTAATTACAGCATTCAATTTTAATTGCAATAAATTCATTATTTATATGTTAAATTCCAAGAATTTCATTTATTTGATTTTTTCATCTTATTATTCAATCCATTATTACTTTATGGATATAATTAACATTGATTTGTCACTTAGTACATCAATATTCTATAGTTATCCTTTTAATTCATATTAAATGCAATATTTAAATAGATTAATTCCAATTGATTTTCAATTTATTTTCGATGAATTAAATAGTGAATTTATAATTAAACCATTGTTACAACTCACCAATTCACACATTTCTATGTTTACTATTTACAACCAAGCTAATAAATTCACATACTGATTAATCATTCTATATTACCCAATTTCAATTAATTATGCATAATTTCCTTTTTTAATACAACATTTGGTTGATTTCCTTATTTACAATTTATAGCCAAATTTAACTTTTACATTATTTCAATTGGTTTAATTACATTAAATGGTTGTCAATAATATCCAAAAAACTTAATTGGATCATACTCAAGTTATTTTCTTATTAATAAATTATAAGTTTTAATTTCCCTTAACATTAAATTCCAAAATCTTATTAAATTTAACAATTTAACTTATCAAAATTTATGATTCATTACATCTAACAAGATTATAAAATCATATTTATAACACTTAACTATATTTAGAAACGTTTCAATATTCGAAGACGAAGTGTTCAAATTTTGCGGTCGCTACATTCTACTTCACTTAGAACATTTCGTCCTCGAAATTCAAACAAGTACGATGGTAAAAGAAGGTAGACGAAGCAAGATACATATGTAGTGTTCAACAAATACTATATCCAGACTAAAGTACAGACCAAAATGCAAAGTGACTCCATCTCAAGCGGTGAGTACATTACAAAAGATGTATGATACTAAGATAAGTAGGAATCCTGGTTTATAAGCAACCCTGGACGGATCTCCTTCAAACTGTCCTCCGTCTTCTTTGTACCATCTTGAGCATCCTTGCTCCTTGACACTTCTAACCTTAACAAAGGAATAAGAACACAAATACTCAAATAATATTCCCAATTACTAACAAATAATGCTTATGATTTGCTCAGGTTCAAAACATCAAAGGACGATAAACAATCTAATAAGCATACCTTACGCTCAATAGCCTAAGGTCATTACTTAAACGATTATTCATGCCACCTTATAATGAATCAAAGATTCATTCCCTAAATTATTCATAAACCAACATAACATATCACAAAAATGTACTAAAGTCCATTCAATGTATATATATCATCCATACACAATATATGATATAATCACTAGTTCGATCACATAAATTTCACCTCCAAACTAGTATAGATCACTTGACCTCTCTGTTAGGGCTCCAATCTGGTTCCTTGATTAGAAATCTCTCTTTTCCTTGCATAGTCATGCACTATGATAGAAAACATCGGGATCGTACCGTGAATCCATATCAAGTGTTCCCCGTCAAGAATCGAATGAAAAACCCTTGTTTGGACCGGTGCAAATCACCTTGAAAACATGTACTCAAACGGTAGATCAAGAACAATCATGCGAATAAAATGATCTATGTACAACTTACATATTTATCCTATTGGTTTCTTAACTAGTCCAATTCCTTTTTAATCACCTTCATTTATACAATTAATATGCCATTAAATACTAAAATCATTTATGAATCATCTCATAACTTCAAGTTTAGAATCATTTTATAACTTAAGTCCATACTCTTATAATACTCCATTAAATCCTAAGAGCATATACAAACATCATTTTGTTTTACTTAACAAGTATGCTTAACCATTTAACACTTGTTTAACTTACCACCTTTTTAAATCAAGTATTGTATAAACTCAACCTTACATTTTTTAGAACACTTAGTTACAAGTTCTACAATGTTTCAGAAGTTTCTAACTGTCCAAAACCACCGAAAATTCCATTTCATTTTAACAAATGAGAAACTACCAAACAATATATCATATCATGATGCACATACCATACTTTCCTAATGCATAGGTTATATGTGTCCATGAAATAACTTAACAAGAAACTTTAGAATCAGATACCGGTTTTCATTTCAAATCATTTTAAGATAATATACGTATAACTTTTGTATATCAAATCTTACTTTCGGGATTTAAATCAAAATTTGTTTTACCAAAACAACTTTGTAGCATCCCCCACTTAGTAATCTAAAAGTGAATGTCTATGATGTTGTCTATCATCATCAAAATTATTTTCAAGCGACAGAAGTGAGTTCAGTACATCCAAACCATACTCTTGGTACTTAACCAAAATCATTCCAAAGCAGTATCAAATACTTCATATAATAATACTAAGTACAATGATCTTAAACTTCCTAAATATTTACTTTCACATCGTGCTATTATTATTTTCTCTAAGTTGAAAAACATTTTCAAAGATACCGAGATTTAAGTTCTTAAATTCTCCATTTAAATCCTTTTCGTTTATAAATCATATTTAATAAACATATTTATATGAAATCACTTTTTTATATAAATATTTTCGTAAATATTTATTTTCAAAATATTTTATGTTTCCTTTTGTTTATAATAATCATCTTTTACTAAATTTTAACTTCTTACCCAACTTTACAACCGAACGCCTTATAGTCAAACTATGAAAATTAATTCATAAGGTATTTGTTTCAACGTGCCCATAATTACTGTCTACCCAACCCATGATGTGGAAATGTTAAACTGCTCATAAACTGGTTGAGCACAAATAAATAACAAGAAATGCTCCTAAACTGACCAAACATGATTTATACTATCAAGGTTACAGGATTTAAACTATGAGAAACACTAATATCAAACCAAACACGAATAGGTGAACTATAAACATATAGTATACCCTCAAGAATCTGCTTCCCCTTCGCAGCTGCTGATGTGGAAGATACTGAAGAAATAGAAAAGACCTCAGACTGCTCCCCTATCTTGGGCATGGGGCACTCTCTAACAAAATGGCCGGGCTGATGGCAACCATAATAACCTTTCGGTGCAAATTGTGCCTCAAGCTTCAGAACCTCTTTGATCGATGCTCATACCATGAATCCTCTCTCTCCCGATCTACACTTATTAGAAAAATGGTCCTTCTTCCCACACTAGCAGCAATCAAGGGTGGACCTATTCTTTGAGGATTGAAGCTTGTGCATTTTACTCCTGATTGGTGTAGATACATATGGCTTTGGAACCGAACCCTTGATTTAGAAAGGCGTACTTATAACATCCTTGAATGCTCTATGGATATGATCTGTCATGTCCTTACTTACCATGATGCACAAACTAATCCATGCTCGGACTTCGATGACAGTCTTGGTGTCATTAAAAACCTCTTTTTGCCTAATATCTCAAACTTCATGCCATATCGAAGCAAAGTCATTCTATGGTCGAACCAGCACCACTTCTTCTACTATATTTCCTTCAGCATTGGAAGCCCTAGTATCCATAATTCTTACTACCTAATTAAAGCAAAACTTCTTTAAGACACGAAAGGATAGAGTTATTTCAAAGAGAGAGTTACTAAGGAATAATTTTAAAGTCTAGTTTTCAAGATATAAATATGTTCTTCATATGTATATTACACCTACCCATTCTAGGGTGTCACTTACGCTATCTCTAATGAGCTATACCGAACTAAAGCCAGGGTGTTCTCTCAACCTTATACTTTGATACCAACTGTAAAGGCACGACTTTTTGACCCTCAAATGTCAACACTAAATACATCTACGGTATTCGTGTATCGAGCACCCAAGTGCTGGAAAGACAAAAAGTTAGGATAAAAAATAGAGTAGAACAAGAAAGAGAGAACACAACATCGGAATCTCACAATGTAACGATAATATATAATATCAAAGGAACGGTACAAAGTGTTACTCCAAATACATAAATTTGGGAGTTATGAAACCTAAGTACTATTATCAACCTGGACAGTTATAACCATCTGTCATCACAATGTTGATATATACACACAGAAATGCAGTATAAAAAGAATACTATGGAAGGTAATCATCCGACTTTTCTCGATAAGATCCAAAGCATCCGTATCTAAATCTGGAAATATATATGGGTCTGACTCGAGCATTATAAGAAAATAACAATCGGATCAGTCTAGTAAACCAGCATGAGAGACTCAAGAAATATGAGACAAGTAACAGTAACCAGTGAGACCGTACAGATTATCATAATGTTTTCCTTCAAATGAAATCAACTATTCATTAAGTTTAACATATAATGTTATGAACTTACAACAGATAATGTCTAGAGTGTAGAATATAAATCATATCAAATATCTGATGTGTGAATGCCATAACAATAATAGGCATACAATCAATACCGTTAATGTATGTTCGTATATGGATTTTCCACGAAGATTTTCTCCGTCTTGCCACTTCCGAACTCCATGATAGTAATCAGAAACTTCTTCTGAGCATCGTATATCTCTAGACAGGATATACTCTAAGGTAACCATAGCTGGACCACTCTCGGTGTATGGTCCGAGTCATATCAACATCTTCTAGCAACAATCGATAAGCATCTCTAGATATGGAGTTGATATACCCTTGAGGTTGGCTAAATCCCCTTGGCCATGCCTCTTCTCTGTTTTCTGCATTTTTCCGATGTCGAGGCTATGTTTGACATCACTCACATGAGTCTTCATCACTCCAATAGAACATGAATCCCCAAATGAATTCCGTCATCCCGAACAGATCTCGAATCACTACATGGATTCAAGAATTTTTAATAGATCTCGAACCTCCATATAGGTTCCCTGCATAAGTCCTCCGAAGAATGCTAATGCTATCCTCTCTCTTGGAATACTCCTCAAGGTATATAGTCCTAGACAATAGCATTATTTGAAATGTTAACACTGACCTTTTCCTAGGACTTAACCTTCGATAGCCAGTTCAACTCTATAACATTCCACTTCACAATAACCTCTGGAACAAAATCACATATAAGGTTTTGAAGTGATTACAGGTTCAAGTCATTTCATATATGTACACACTTCTCGCTTACCGGACTCTTCGAAACCAATCGACGAATTCTCGGTTAACTCAGTTCCAGTTCTCTCACGAGTAAGCGAAAGCTAGAGATGTTTCATACCAATACCCTACCTCGGGGGTTCTTATTGGTATAAAATCACAAAGCATTTCGATAACTTTTTAAGTTAATATTAGGTCAAGTTTGATAGTCGACTAATCGATTATCCAGTCAAAACAATTACTTATACAAATCAATATTCGTACACTTGACTCATTTCCGACATTCCAACTTAACTGTTCCTCATTCAAGAGTGAAGCTAGGTACTTTAGAGCACTGGTAGCATCAAAGCCTTACCGAGACACTTCATTCTTGAATCTTACAAATAGATAAGTCTACCTTGGCAGCTTTTGGTGTTAAGTATAGTATTAATGATTTCCATAAACAAGTCGGAAATCAACATGATTAACACATTTCCAACATTTTTCGAATTACTATTCCTTAATCAAGAGGGAAGCCAGTAGGTTAGAGCTCTATTGCTCCATCCTTACTTGAACATCAATCTTAACTCTCACAAATAGATAATTCTTACTTCGTCGGCTTTTAGTGTTAAGTATAGTTAATTGCTTTTCAAAAAAGCAATTCAAGCATTTAACCATTCGACCATTAAACAGTTCTAACCACTTTCTGAACCTTTTGTTTATACTTTTAAAACCCTCTTTAAAATGATACATATGTATAGTAATTTATTTACCAAAACTTGATATGTAAATAAACAAGTCAAAGATATTTTATTACATAAGATATAAAATAGTCAACACATTTTATAAACACTATATATACTTAAGAAGGCTTTTAAAATAATTTATAATTCTTGTAATAAGTTTTACAGTATTTTAGTAAAATATTACTTGAAAATAACAACTTTGTAATTTTCTTAACAATTTGAAAAAACAAGTTTTAATATAAAATCCTCTTCTTTAAAAAATCACAGTTAGTTCTTAGAAATTAATAAATATCTCAAACCACTTTTGAAATACTCTAATATAAGTTAGTAAGAACTTATAAAAAAAATGAGACAAAATACTTAAATTCAAAATACCTTTTCAAACCTTTGGATTCCAAGCAAATCAAGGTTGAATGGGGAAGTTTTGCACAAGTGAAGTTTTGACCACTTTTCGAGATGTTACTTAACTTTTTACTATCTAAGATTTTAATTGCAATATACATATATATAAAACATTATAAATATGAAAAGAAACCCCTAAGGATCTACCTACGAAGTTCCATAGAAAGCGCTAGAAACAAGGCAATTTCAAATTGCATCTATAGTGCTATCGCTATAAATGCGCTTTCAAATCTGTTGCCAATCTAAACCAAATTTCATCTATAACTTATGTGATTTGCTCCAAGATCTTTTCACAAGTCATATAAGTCCATTCAAGTACATTCCAAGTCCATATATGTGGATCATACGTGTCATTTACTTTCAAAGTAGGAATTCGAACCAATGTTTTAATATATGTCAACAACAATTCAACAAACATAAACACAATCAAACCCCAACAAATATGGGTTATATTTTCAATCAAAGAGGTGATTTATCTTACCTTTAAGCCAACAAAAACCAGGATCTAAGCTAAAAAGTTCAAACCCAACCTTGCAACACCTTTCTCCTTCCTCCTCTTGCTTCCCACTTGCTTTTCCTCCCTCCACTCCACTCCTTTACTCACGGCCTATCATTGTAGGGTGAGTGTGGCTTTGTTTCTTCAACTTTCAACTAGGTATGATGTTTTGTAATATTCTCCCAAGGCTTCAATACTCCAAATTTGAGTTGATTTGGATTTGATCTGCAATTAATTTGCTTTAGGAAATTATGAAGAAGAAGAAGAATAAGTCATGTATTTTTCTTACTTTAAGCTTTATGAATACTAACTAAGGGTGTGTTCCTCCTTTTATAGGATAAAAATGGTGCTCTTTAACCATGTTCTTACCCCCTTTAATGCCATGGAAGACTTGTCTTCCATCACTTCTCCTTTATGCTATTTACACTTATACCCTTCTCATGATAATTCTCTTATCCATTAGAACATTCTAGAACCTTACAAGCTTAATGAAGAGGAGAGTGTGGTAATTGGTTGCTAATGTGTTTATTTGATCACTAGACGTGCACAAGAGTGCGAACAACTTATATAGATTGAACTGTGGTTTACCGATAAAATGATTTTCAGTCACATTATCGATTTTCCTTTAAAGAATATATTTTTGTAAACAATTTTTAGAAACAAGTTGCTTATCATTATTAATTAACTAAATGATATTTAATAAAGTTATAAAATCATAATTATAATACTTAACTATATTTGAAAATACTTTGATATTCGAAGACGAAGTATTCGAATTTCTGGGCCGCTACACTTGAGAAGAAACATAGAAATCTTTCAACTTAACTAGTGGGTTTTAGGACTTTCTATCCTGTGATTCTGACCTTGATTTTGCTCACAAATCATAGCCCCACAAACGATGGATAACTCCTTATCGGTTGTATCGCATACAACTCATAACCCGTGGTTCCTTTATAGCAATGCGTAATTCAACACTTCGTCTTTAAATATTTAAACTTTCAAAAAATGATTAAGTGTTAAAAATGTGATTTATAACCTATTAAACTCTTATCAATTAATAACTAGTGGTAGAAACTTATTTTTGAGATGTGTTTACAAACATATATACTTTATAGTAATGTGACTGAATTCATTTTATCGAAAATCAACTTTTTATTCAGTAAAAGTTGTTTGAATACTTTGGCACTTATATAGTAACATATGAACACATTAATAAGAATTAGTTACCTCTCTTTTAGTAACAAAAGGTTAATTAAACATAAGTACACTCATGGAGACAAAAGTGAGAGATTCTTGCCTTGTTTTAAGGCAAGGATCAAGGCATTAGTTAAGGATGGAAAATGAGGGGAAGCTTCCTCCTTTGTTTGGCCATATGCAGGTATGTAAGGTATTTTTCCACTTTTTTAAAGCCTATAAATAAGCACCGACAGTCCTCTTAGTTTGGTTTCTCATTCATTTGATAAGAAACCACTCTTCTACACTCTTATCTTTGCAGAAAGCTCTTAAATTTAGGTAACACAAACAACACTCTCTTCGTCTCTTCAAACTCTTGCTATAGTCACTAAATAACATAAAACACCATTCCATTATCTCAAATATTAGAGGTTTGGAGCATTCCTCCTTGAACCATCCTTAGTTAAGTCCTAATGCATAATCTTGTATTGGTCGAGCCTAAATAGGCCATTCTAGCTTTGTGCTCGTGCAAATGAGGCTTATTCTAGCCTTGGACGTGAGCATTTGAGTTGAAGATAGGAAGTTTAGAGTTGTTGCAAGGTTGTGGTAGTAAGTGGTGATAAGATAGAGGCTTGTGCTTGCTTGGAGTTTGGTTTAGAAGTGAGTTATCTCACTTTTTGAATGAAAATAAAAACTTGATTGCTGCTTGTTGAAAACTATAATCATAGCCACTAATTACTTAAAGTTATAAAGGATCGATGTTGAATTCTTAATGCTTTCCTTGCTCGATTAAACAGACATGGACCCTGCTAGAACGCTTGAAATGAATGAAGCGAAACTAGTAGATTTCGGGGGAGCCATTGGATTTGAACAAAAGGATTTAGGTTTGCCACATGATCAATTTTTGCACAAATTTTCGTACTTTATTTTGGGCCCTTCAGCATTCTCGTATGGTAATACACATGGTTATACTTATCGATCCACGGTTATACACTTGTACAAAACACGAAATATCGTGGAAGATCTACGTATAGTAAGATAGATAGACCTATTGATAATAAGGTTTACAACCCTTAAAATGTGTTATAATATTAGTTATAAATGCTACTATTTGCCCATTTACCTTCCATTTCATGATTGAATAAATTTTCAAAAAAAATTAAAAAATGAATCAATAAGTAGGTGCAGAGCAACAATCCTCGACATAATATGGATTATGGATTACATGCTAAGCACATGATCTTTGTTACAACAATACATGTCATAAATTTTTTTGAATGTCCTATAGTAGTTAGGCCTAACGACACGCTATTTGCTCATGCAAAGCAATAATTGGTACATTGGGTACATATTCACCCATGGAATGCAAAATAAATAATGCAAGTGATATGCGCTTTGCATATAAAAGGCATTAATAAATTATATAAAAGCTCTCACACATTAAATTCGTAAGGTTATAATTTGAAATTCAATAGTTTAAATGTCAATTTTGGACATGTTAACATAAATTCAATATATGTAAAAAAAAATAGAGAGTTTATTATAGTCGGTATAATGGTTTAACACATCAAATATCACTGTAACAATTGTGCTTTCTCCTTATTTTTCTAATTACATGTTAATGTTAAAAGAAAAAGATTATGCATAGAGGAGTTGAAAACCAGCTTTATCAAGAGTATTTTGTAGTTTACAATGCTAATCGAACTACTTGACTTAACAGTTACTGTTCGTTTTATAAGATTTAGTTATTATTTTTACTTATTGTAAAATCAAAAAATAATTTGGTTGCAAATGTTTTATGAATGAAACTGAAAAGTGCATTGCATGCTTTTAAAGTATTATCGTTAAAAAAAAACTAACCGAGACAACTGAAATTTACCAGAAGCTTTAGTTGTTTTTTAATCCGATAAAATAAGTTACAGTTAGAAATGATTTCAAAAATATTGGATTCTATAATAAAAAATTGTAAAAACCACATATATTATACATGTACATATACCATATGTATGTACGTAGATACATACATATATGTATGTGTATGTATGTACATACATACATACATACATACATGTATCCATATATTTATGCATGTATATATAATCGTAAATTTATTTTGTAATAATTTTTCTCGGAATTTTTTTGAGTATGAGAAAAACCAAATGTCATAAATTTTCCATTAAAATATTGAAGTGAAATGGTTTTCTATTTCTAAATATATTATTAAGAAAATCTCACAGAGTAGGTTAAAACAATATAAAAACATTTTAAGTATAAAATTTTATTGGTATTTAGAAGAGAAAAGACATTATAAATATGAAAAATGAAAAGAAAAAAATGTACGAAGGATTTCCATTATTGAGATTCAAACCTATGACCTTAATAATATTCCAAATTCCATAAATAGTAAGAAAGATAGTTTTACCATGAGAAAAATTCAAACTCGTGACCTCATGGTCCTCATCTCTACACTGGTATTTTTGAAAGTTTACGATCGGATCAAGCTTGTTTCTATTTCAACTATTAACAAAAAATTCAAACCTACGATCTTAATAATATTGCAAATTTCACCAATAATAAAAATAGTTTTACCATGAGCGCGATTCAAGCTCCTGACTTCATGATCCTCCTCTCTAAATGGGTATTTTTGAAAGCTTTTGGTCGGACCAAAAAGTTTGTATTTCTATTTCGTTATTAATAAATATAAAGAAGACAAACATCATTGTTCCAGTGGTTAAGTGATTCGACTTTGGTGCGGGAGGTCACAATTTCGAAACTTACGTAGCGTGATTCAAACATATATTGACATGTGAGTTGTGATATGTTGTCTCAGTGACATGTTGTATCTAAGTACCTTTTCAAAAAAAAGAATAAGAATTAATGGACTAAAACAAATACAAATTACTTAATATACCATGTTGCAAGTAAAAAAAACCACCAGCTCATTTCTTTTGTTGCGAAAAGCCATGTGCCTTCTGTCTCCACTTAATCTTCACCTTCATTTTTAATTGATTAATCAAATTAATTAATTAATTTGATGGAATGAACGACTATAATTAAATAGAGACAAAAGGCATATAACATTCAAGCAACGAGGATTTTGACTCCCCACATACTACATTCGCTTTAGTAACCATAACTTCATAGAATTATATGAGTAAATATTTATGAAAATTACAAACCTAACCTATGCCTTAGTATCATAAATGAACTCAAAGTTCCACCATTTCCTGTCGATAACGGGGTTAAATTACAAAAAATGCATAATACAGGCATAAAATTTTGACATCAAAGGCGTAAAAATTACAAGCAACTATTTTTGAAACAAACTATTTCACACATGCACATTAATGTCTCTACTTTTAAAACAAAGGTAATATGATTGCAGAAAACTATGATATGGCTAAATCTCAAGTCGTTAACACAGTTATATCATATCAAAACCACAAAATGAATATAAAAAGAATCGAGTGAAATAAGTAAGCGAAAACATATCTTTAAGAAAATAATAATAATTCATTAAAACTAAATTAAGACGAACACCTTAACCGTACGTTACCCAATACGATATTTGATGGTAAATATAATAATTTTAGATCAAAATGAGTTATATGAGACACCATTATATAGTTTTCATCCATTGAAAAATACGTTTAGCATGAAGCATTCTTTTAAAATACAAAATTGAACAAGTTCCAACTTATACCTAACTGTTGGGTGCGAGGGTAAAACTGCCATCACTTTGAAGTAGTTGATGAGTCAATAATAGGATTGGGATAGGAATGGAAGGAATAGTTTTAACTGATAGTAAAAGCAAAAGCATGGTTGCTTATCATGAAGTTGGGAATGCAAATGACGGGCATGCAATGGATACATGTATAAAAGCATTTAATCATACCATGATAGTTATTCTAGCTGTAATATATTTATAGCAATACTTTTACTTATGGTCATGATGAGTATAAAAAGATATGTAAGTATCACATGGTCAAATACAGTATTTGACATGATTTCTCAAAATCGGTATTCCGAGATAGATCTTAAAGTGGCATCTATTTGGGAAAATCTTAGGTGGACTTGGTGGAATAGTTGCTAATTTTTTTTTATCATTATGCATTATGGAATAACTACTAGCACTATTGGTGAATTTATTCTAATTACTAGTTTGAACAAACCGGTATCCTTTAAATATAGATATCTATGTATTCCATATGTGAAATAAGTACCAATTAAGGAGTTGGTGCTTAAGGTTGGAACATTATGATTCCAAGCCCGTACCATACGTTATTAGTAACATATTTAAATGATTATTCAGAGAAAGACTAATAGTTGGGTCAAAGTTAAATAATACATATGGAATATGTCAGGGGATTATGTTGGTATCTATTTAACATAAAACATGTCTAAACATAATTAGCTTGAATTATTGTTTGATCTATTATGTGGTAACCAATAAACATGAATCATGCTCTTAACATTTTCACGAACTCGTTATTTGTTAGTGTTGTTAACCTCTTAGAGATTATCCTTTATGGGAAGAGCTATTCTCGAAAATCTAACTAAATAAATATGGTATGGTTATTAATTAAACTTGAATACTTTATTATTTTATATATGTCATGGGGTATTCCATTACAAAGTAAATTGACGAGTTCATACTTAGTAGATAGAAGTTAGCATTAAGATTGACAAAGCATGAACTATTTCCATGAGGTATGCTTCAATTTTGTTAATATTGTGAATAAATTAATTATTATTTTCTACATACTATCTATTACCATGTAATATAATGCTAGCTATTACCATAAAATTTTCAAACTTATCAAGTACATGATATTTGTGAATTTCTTTACTATGATATCGTGTGATTTAACTTCTAGGTAAATGATAATATCGGGATTTGAAATGTATATCAAAACATGTAATGAGGAGGTATTTGTTTGCAATTGTTGTCGATTTTTATAATATACTAATGTTTTGCCTTTAGAATACGGATGAGATTTTTGGCGATGGTGCACTATAGATATGAATGTTTTGTTTCATCACAAGGAACATTTTGTGTATTATCAAAATTCTATTTAGTTAACTTATGCTTAATTGAAGTGAGATGCAACATAATCATTAATATTGCTAATATTACAGTCTATTGACGTTTTGAACAAAAGAATGCAACGAACACAACAATAATAATAAGAACAAGGGCACCATATTTTATCTATAGTGGCACATCCATTTTTTCTACGGTCTAGACATGCATATCTTAAATGTAATGGTTATAATGAAGAGGCTATAAAAGGCTTGAATTTGAACAGTCCATGGATGCCTCTTTTACATATATATAATATTATTCTACTATTTTGCATAAAAGAATGTTTGAAAAAAATAATTCAATGTAATTATGAACCATGGTTCCCATTCAAAATTTCACTTTTCAAATAGTTTAGAAAACCAAACAATAAAAGTACACCGGTAAGATATGTCGATTGATGTTCATAGCCAATGTTTTTCAAGGTGATAAATATTCTCTTTTATAGTAAATTAATAATTAGCACATGCATAAGTTTTCATGCTCCTCAGCTAAATCGTATACCATTTTAGTGGTATCAATGGACAAATTAATACATGCATTATGTGTTTATCAGTGTATTATTCTTATGATTGACAAATTAATACATGTTAATATTTGTAAAGTGGAAGCTTCAGTGTAGCATCAAATGCTCGAATTTCCACTCTCCTTAAAACCCATCAGTAAATTTTCTAGGGTGTTACTATTTACACCCACCTAAATTCTTCTCACCTACCCATCCTCTCACCCATTTATTCTTCTCATTCATCCATCCACACCTACATTTTCATAATCATTTTATTATTTCAAAAGCGCAACTCAACTTCTCCTCTTAATTTTTCTTCAAATAACAAAATTAGAATTTTTCCATCCAATTTCTCAATTGCCGATCTTTCTTCAATTAAATGTTTCACCAGAATTTATAAGTCCAACTAATTTTGTCACAGTTAAGTTGTTATCAACTTTAATTTTAATTAGAATTCCTATTTTTTTAAACCGAGTAACCTCAACTAAGATTAACATAGTAAAAAATAATTTGCAGCTCAGATTAAGTATTGCGATGTAACATATTAAAGAACATTCATTACTGCTTCAATAAAAAATATCCAATTACTATTGTTTTTGTTGTTCGTTGAATAAAAAGGGAAAACCGATGAAACCAATTGTAGTAGAAAATAATACGATGTAGTCAAATATATTTATTTATCATAATTCATTTTCCAGAAATTAACTCGTTTACAAAATTATTGATTTACATTCATATTATAAACAAAATTAAATATCTTAACTAATCATTTTTAATTTGAAATTCATAAAAGAAAATTTAGTTACGTTTTTCATCTTAATTTTTTTGGCGTTAATGATAAATAGGATTGAAAATGATTTTGTTCGAGTTTAGATTTTATTATTTATATATTGTCCGATTATCATTTATCTTCAAATCATCTTTTTAAACTCAAGGTGGGCTTTTGAAATAGATTTCACGATTTAATTATAAATGTTTAAGTGGGGTTAGTAAACAGATATAAATAGTAACATAATTAATTCGAATAAAATTTTCATTCACTGTTTAAAATAAATGTGCATGTGCCCACAGAAAAAGTTTTGACCATATATCCGGACATAGGGCATTAATTTTTTTTGCGAGGTACCTGTAAGAAGAACGACCCAGGACGGCAAAACGCAAAGCAAATTAAGCAAAAGCTTCTCTCTTTGTTCCTTTGTTTCCTTTTCGTATTTCATTTTCCTCCGCAGCATCCAACCTTGTTTCTCTATGTAAGTAAATTTATTTCAAAAATTTATCATTCGTTTGTGGTTAATTGTGCCGATTGTTGTTAGATATATTAGCGTCAGTTGCTTTTCCGCTAATTTGGTTTAGAAATGTTTATTTATTTATTGTCGGATTCTATTAGCAATTCCTTATTGTTTCTGTTACTTGGATGAAACTACATAAGCTGTTGATTTTATAATCGAAATTTGAAAATCCCCGACTTTTTAATTCATCAACTGCTATGATACCGTTAAATCTGTTTGGATTTCCGGTTAGGATTTTGATGTTTTCATTTGTTGACTGTCATGTCTGAATTGATAAATCATTAATTTTTCCTTCAAAATCTTACTTAGTTTGTCGATTCAATATCTGAATCAGTTTCAAGAATCGAAATTTGACCAATTTGATTTTTATTATTTTCAAGATCTAGAGCTTTGATCAATTCTACAACAATGGTGCTCGATTCAGTTACCGCCTCAACATCAATAATCAGTCACCACATGTTGTTCCAAAAGTCTTCTCACAAAAACCCCACATATCATCACTGCGTAAAATTCAAGAAATCAACAATCAGGTCATTAGCAATGGAACTAACCAAAGAAGCAAGCCCTTACAAGAAAGAAAAGAAACCCCCAAACGAGCTCTACTCTATCGGATCCAACCCCAATCTATACCCACCAGCAAATCGGGCAGACAATCCATCCCTACACAACCCGTTAGCCCGACAAGAGAGAATGGGATGCGGGTGGCTAGCAGTGATATTCGAATGGGAAGGAGTGATAGCAGAAGCAGATGCAAAGCTGGAAAGGCAAGCATGGCTACTCCTTGCTCAAGAAGAAGGCAAATCTCCTCCTCCGGCTTTCCTACTACAAAGAGTAGAGGGCATGAAGAACGAGCAAGCCATTTCGGAAGTCCTTTGTTGGTCCAGAGACCCTTCAGAGCTAAAACGATTGGCAAATCGCAAAGAGGAGATACACGCAAGTTTAGAAGGCGGGTTTCATCAGCTAAGGTCAGGATCAATGGAGTTCATGCAAACGTTGCTAAGCCATAAGATTCCCATGGCCTTAGCTTCCACAAGACCTAAGAAGAACGTTCTAGAAGCTATAGAAGCGGTGGGTGTGCAGAACGCCTTCAGTGCAATCGTGACAGCGGAAGACGTGCATAGAGGGAAGCCGGATCCTGAGATGTTTGTATATGTTGCTCAAATGCTTACTTTCATACCCGAAAGGTGCATAGTGTTTGGGAACTCGAATAGCACGGTTGAGGCAGCACACGATGCGAAGATGAAGTGTATAGCAGTGGCGAGCAAGCATCCAGTGTACGAGCTTGGTGCAGCGGATCTGGTCGTGAGGAGGCTGGATGAGTTGTCGGTTGTTGATTTGAAGAACTTGGCTGCGGTTGAGTCTGGCGAGTTTGAACCGGAAATGGAGGTTGAGTTTGAGGAAGGGGAGGGCTTTTCTGATGGGCCGGGAGTGGCGGTTGATGATGCTTTCTGGTAAGAATGTTGGTTATTTGTACAGTTTGATATTTGATATATAACTGATATCAAGTTGAAAAAAAAAGAAAAAAAACTGTAAATTTGATATAATTGGGCATGTAGAAGCCTTGATATAGGTGTTGTAAATATACATATATACGTACTTATCGAATGGAGAAAATGATCAGTTCTTAGCTGGTTACATTAATTTACTAGCGTTGGCAAGTACTCGCAAAAAAGTTTGCGTTTTGGCAACGCTCAGTTCTTCCATTTCGGTTCCTCATTCTGATTTAATGATACTGTAAAAAAATTCAGTGTGATAATCTTATACACTGCTGGAGGTGCAAATATCGGTCGATTTATCTTGCGTCGTTCTCTTCCTTCTTTCACCCATCCATTTTTATCCACTATAAATAAATCATGCTTCACAAAAGCACAACCCTTCACAATAAGACAGTATCAAGCTTTTGTTCAGGTTAAAAAAAACTTTTAAAGAACAGCTCTAGGACTGACATACCGACAATGAATTTGATAAGTGGAGGTGGCATCTCAAAGTTATCACAAGTTAATTGTTGATTAATAATTGGCGTTGGAATCTGAATTAGAGTATGGTTGTTGTAAGCTAGGTGGTCGCTCTTACGCTCTATAAATTGTGAACACAAATAGTACAGCAACCAACTGTTCTAAGATTTCGTGGCCAATCCACGTACACGAACATACAATGGTGTAATATTTAGATCAATTTTCTGTACAAAACACTCTTTCAACAAGGTTTTGGAAACATTTGACTTTCTTAACAGTTTAATATGCGTACAGTATGAAACTATCTAGAGCGCCATGTTGGATTTCTTTTGGTAATGGTATATATCTATCGATCTTTTATAGATATACTACTATTATCAATATACTAGTATAATCAGAACAGTGATACGCTAGTATAATCAGAACAGTAACGATAGATTTATCCTTTTTTTTAAGAATAAAACATTGATAACATTTTTTCAGAAGTAACCATTGACTAAAAATTTAGCTCAACATGAGACTTGAGAGTTATGATTAATACTTTGATGCTTAGCCAAGGTCATACCTTAAAAAACAGAAGAAAAAAAAACAGAAGAAACTATTTGCAAAAGTAGCAGACACAAATAAAGTGGTTCGATCAGCATTCATCTATGTCCACGATATATAAAGAATAAAGAATTTCTTGTTACTTTGTTTTTCTTGCAATAAATGAGATCGCAGGAGATAATAGTAAGAAATCACAATGCTTGAAAGTTTAGGTTCTTCAATCTGTGTAAAAACGAGGATGTTGATGTTTTTGTAGTTGCTGGAGTTTATGTTGAGTGGGTTGGGTGGCTGAGATTGCGCAGTTGAGTTGTTGAAATTATGTTGAGCCGTTGATCTTGTTGCTCGATCATATGTGACAGCTGGAGCTCCAATTTGTTTGCATGGCTGAGATGGCACCAGCTGGCTGATCGTACCTTGAGCACGCTTTGTGCAAGGACAGACAACATGAGATCAGTTAGTGGTTATGTAGTGGCGCTTGTTCAGGGTGGCAGCAAAGAACGTGGAGTAATTATATATGCATGCTTTTGTCAGATAGATGAATGATGTTGTTTGTGTTGGTCTTTCCAAAGAAACAGTATAGACGGAGCTTCCTTTGGCAAAAATGGTCAGGCTCCAGTGGTTGGAGCCGGCCAAAGCAAAGCAAGAGGGCTTCTTGATGCGGATAATCAATGAAGCAGACAAGCGAGGGACCATGCCGAGGAGTGGATCGTATACTGAGCCACTCAACTGTCGAGAGGGAGGCCTCATGTTGGTCCGTCGTTCGCCATTCTTGAGGGGCTATCCGGCCATTAGGTTGGGGGCCGAGCTGACCAACCACTTAGGAGCACTTCATGGATAAGCGGGTTGTTGTTATTGCCCATGCGGGAAGTGCTTGGTTTGTATACGTGGAATAGCTGGACGGGCTGTCTGCTGAAGGAGTTGGAGCAGGGAGAGCCAAGATGCGCACAGCTGCATGTTGCATTGCAGACGTTAAAAGTGAACAAATGATTACATTTAGTTTAGAAATTCGGTTCAGCTTATACTAATAACATTTCTTTGTTTTTGCCATTGTTGTTTTTTATTTAGTTACGCAATCAAACCAAGTTTGTTATTTTCTAAACAAACGGTTCAGTGTAACGATAAATGTTTAAATCATTCCAAAAATCATACACTCCCTCGCTAAGAGCATCTCCAACAGTTTCGAGTGTGAAAATTCAACTTTCCACACTCCAAAATGTTGGAGCCCTCATTTTTACAACAGAAATAAGGGCAGACGCATGTTGAACATGCGCCTGGTTAAAGCGCCTGTACAAGGCGCTTCTTCCCCCACTCTCCTCATTTTTCCCTCCTCCATGATCTTTTCAGATAATTTTTTTAATTCAACTTTGCGTTCAAATGCCGCCCCGTCCGATCAAAGCTGACACCGTTCAATATACGACCGATGCCAATATCGGACATGTTCATGTCCCTCCTGATGCTACCGTGACTCCAGACGATCTTCGATCTTTGCACGACTTGCTCCATACTGTTTCGCATCGACTTACTGCAGCTATAGCGACGCCATAGGTATACGTTTATTTCTTTATTGCTTGACGAACAACCATGTAAATATGTATGATAATTCTTTGTTTATTTTAACATTAAATAATCATATATTTAGGTTCGTCACGTAGCGATGCGAGGTAGTTGGTATAGATGTATGTCTGAGTATTTTGATCAGTTACCGGAGCCGATTTTGGATAGGCTACATGCGTCACCTTTTGGTGAATTTCTTGCTTCCTAGATTTGCACATGTAGATCATTGTTTGGTAGAGGCCCTCACCGAGAGATGGTGTCCTACCACTCACATATTTCATTTCCCTGATTTTGAGCTAGGACCGACTCCTTTAGATTTTTATATGCTCACTGGCATAGAGGTTGGTCGACCAGACCGTCTCCCTGTTCCATTTGATAGTTCATTTGAGTAGTTCGAGTCATATTCAGTTTATTTACCGACTTTGGCCGATGAGGAGGTTAGAGGAGGAGCTGTTACTCTCCCTTGTTTGCAGCGTTATATAGTAGAGTACATGACCATTGAGGATATGCACACTCCGGTTATTCGTGTCTTCATATTATACCTTTTTGGGTCTACATTTTTTAGTAACAATAATGGTACTATTAGGCTTGGTTTTTTGGCTGGATTAGTAGATGTGATGGACTACATATATATGATTACGGTAGTGCTATTATTGGTTATTTGTACATAGCATTAGATACTTATGCACTTCAGCAGTCTAGACAGATGTATGGATTTGGTACATTCTTCCATTTTGGTACTACGAGTATACTGCCAATATCCTCCCCCAACTTTTTGTAGAGGCAAATGCCACACTTTATATTTACTTTCCTAGATTACGTCGTTGGGGTCCTCCTATGCATTTGCCTCGTGTTGCACAAGGGGTGCACAATGAGCTGATGGAGGCTAGATAACAGATGGATATGAGGCGGTATGGTAACATTATCGTTTGTCCATGGGATCAGTACTTACAGTTCCTAGAGCCCGGTCCTGATCATCCACTCACTTTTCAGTTTTCCATATCACGACGTAGGATTTGCTTTCAGGTTCCTACATGTCCATTCATATGGTATTTAGGGGAGCGGTGTTGGCTACAGTTGTATGGTATAGTTCGCATTCCATAAGATCCGCTAACATGGAATGATATGTATGGTGATATTAGGGTTGGACCAGCTTATATTCTTGCGATGAGGGGTGCGGGATGGGTGGATAGTGAGCCATTTACAGTTCTTGGAGACTTTGATTCATATTGGGCTCGTGTAGCCCCACGTGCTTACGCATTGCCTGATTATATTCGGGGTTTGAACTCCGATCATATTGGTCCGCGTACCTCTTCCGGTAGAGTTTCACTACCGCCTGCCACCTTTGAGCCTACATCATCTCAGTACACGCAGCCTCCTACTTTCGACCCCCTCCACATTCGTTTAGAGCATATGATGTACATGGTCAGGTGGTGGAGTATCCCTTGCAGTATCCTACAGATGACGATATTACGGGTGTACCATCCGCCGGATTGTATCAGCCTCATCAGGTTTGTACGAATTTTAACTGTTCTTTAATAACTTGTCATTATATTCTCCACCTATGTATAATTCTTTTTTGCACATATCAGTATTCTCAGTACATGGATTATGATATACGGATGATTGCTGCATTTGAGCGTATGACGTTCGATTGTACACAGATGATGTATCGGAGTTACCAGACTGCGGTCCAGCAGCAGCAGACTCAGTATGATGCGCAGGTACAAGAATTACAGACCCATATTCAGCAGCTTCAGGAGCAGCTGCATGCCGGACCTCAGCCTCACGACTTTGATGACAGTGACGACGATAGTGGAGACGATAAGGAGATTGATAGCGGTTCCGATCACATAGACTGATGTGCTGCATTTAGATGTTTTAGACCGTGTTATTATTTTTCACATCTTACATTAGTTGGTTGCATATTATGATGGTGATGATGCTACTGTTATATGTGATTGTCTATATGTTATGGCATTGTTTCGATTATATTTTATGTTGAGTATTGCATTGTGTTGATGTTAATTTACGCTTGTGTTTGTTTATTATTAAGCGTATATGAAGTCAAAATGTTGAAGTAACAAACACAGTTGTGTGTGTTTGTCAAAATTTTTATGGATGTTTGACACGTGGACGTTAATCTTATGCTTCATTTTTTGATGCAGATCACGACCTCTTTATTTAAGATAAAGTGTTATATTCTAATGTCACAACATTTGAAAGTTCGGTTAAATCAATCAATGTGTAACATAATATTTTCGACTATAGAATTAAAACTGTTAGTAAATTTTTATGTACAAACGGATCAAATGTGCGATGATGAAGAGATAATGACAACTCAGTTTTGGGACACTTTTGCTGAACTTTACAATAGAATGTTGATGGTAGAAGTAGACGTATGCAGGTGGAGTTGAGGACTGGTTATGGAAACTTCTGCAACGCCTGTACGCGGTACAACACGGTCATCAATGAGGTTATATTTAAAAATTTGTTTAAACCAACCCGTTCTACATTTGAAGGACGTTACTTTCTCAAATATCACAGCACATTCATTGGACATAAGGCTTATATCATACGTCAAAATTGCCTAGAACGATTTGGATATCCATAATTTGAGTGTATTATTGTTGAGTGTATTATTGTATCTGTGTATGCATATTTATTATTGTCTTGTTTATGAGTAATTTTAATTTTCTACTGCATTGTCAAATCAAAACACAGTGCTAATATTTAAACATAATTAATTTTTAACGTTCACACGCTTCAATATATATGTAAGAGCTTTTCTTCTCAAACACACAATTGAGTTCTCCGCTCCTTCAATTTTCTCATCCTCATATCAATGCCTTCCTGGTCATCATCTATTGACTTTGATGCTGGGTACGTTCCAACAAAAAGCGAACACACCGATGAAGATTGGAATATCAATTACCAAGACCAACATTACGAGGACGTTGCTCGTGAATTCCCAAATCTTGACCAATTCACACTTCAAGAAGATGTTGAACCAGTACACGAACAGTTGGTTCATCAACAATGACAGGAGGTTGAACAATACCAAATTTGCAACCTTCGATTGAACAAGAGGCTGACTCTTACACAGTATTTTGCCATTGTGGTTATAAGGTTGAAGTTGTGGTTAGAGCTGATGGCGAAGATATTGGTCGTCGAATCCAGTTGTGTTCTTCTGGTCTAAAAGGTGCAATTATGCAGAATGGGTTGACGAACGGCTATGCCCAAGGGCCATAACATATGCCAACGAGCTGGAACGAGAAATAAGACGTCTTCGAAATATCGTGCACAACTTATAATTTGACCGTAACCGGTAGTTTCTCAGTGGAGTGTATTATTATGGTTGTATTATTGTGGTGGTTGTATTATTGTGGAGTCTATTATTATAGAGTGTATTATTATGGAGTGTATTATTGTGGTGGTTGTATTATTTGGAGTCTATTATTATGGAGTGTATTATTATGGAGTGTATTATTGTTTGTGTATCCATTGTCGTTGGCTGTATTAATGTTTGGGTGTTTCAGTAACAATGACTTGTTTCTTTCTGTATTATTGCGTTAAGAATATGGCAACAGTTGTATGATGGGACAGGACAGTGCAGACATTACATCGCAGACAAGACACAACATCTACAGTTAATAGTGTATGATGGGACGAGACACTGCATCAACAGTCAATAGTGTATGGAGGGACAAGACAGTGCAGACGTTACACTACAGACAAGACAATGCATCAATAGTTAATAGTATATGATGGAATGAGACACTGCATCAATAGTCATAGTGTTTAGATGTGACGAGACACTACAGTCGTGACATAAATGGAATCTACTTTATAGATGGTGGCTGAATTTAGTTAATACTACCCACAAGTGATTGTTTGTTAGCCAACATGTGATTTAAGCTATAAAAGGCTTGTTAGATGCTGAGAAGTATTATTGCTCATTCTTATTTCATACAATTTCAAATATAACAAATGGCGGCAGAAGATTATATTTTTTCTGATGATAGCGACGACGAATTTGATGAAATGATGGAAGATCATTTTCGTCGCGAAAAGGAACAATAAGTGATGCAGCGGAAATACGAAAAATTAGATGAAACGGAGAAAGTAGCAATCGGTGGATTGATAGATACTGAAATGCCCAAATTCATTGATCTAAAGATACCAAATTCTAGCTATCTCTGAGACGTTGATCGCGCATGATACCGTGAAAAGAGATCTACAATTCTTCGAGCGTTGATCAAGCGCACTTGATTCCGCGAATTGGCTTCAACAAACGTTGATTCGAGCGCACTCGAATACCGTAGGTGGAGATAGGAGATCACACTCAACTACCGATTTAATGAAAGCACAAAGCTAACAAACAAGAATTTTATTCAACAATAACCAACCCAAAAGTTACAACACACTCACCATTTATAGCAGTTTCACACCCTGACCCCTAGGTCGTTTACACGACTTACGACCTAAGCTAGGTCGTTAGCGACCTAACACAACAACACACATTCACATATATACAACACAGCGACTCAACAAACGCAACATACCCAGTACACGACCTACGACCTAAGTAAGGATGTGAGCGACCTAACATATTACAACAATACAGTCAACGAATTAATAGTATATACAACATAACGACATAATCAAAGGACGACTTACGACTTAAAAGATACGACTTAACGATCTAAACAAGGTCACGACCTACGACTCAACAACATAAGAAACACGGACAACATCACACTGTACAATATAGCGACTCAAGACGCAACGACTTACGACTTAACAAAGGTCACGACTTAAAACCACAACGACTTAAGAGAAAAACCCCTGCACCACTTCACGCGACCTAACTAGGTCGTGGGTCGTTGCAACGACTTATCTGAACGTCCTTCATTGGAATGACCTAACTCCGAGCGACTTAATTCCGAGCAACCTATTCCCAAACGACCTAAGTCTTCACACAAGTCAACTTTAGTAAGACGTTGGTCATAAGTCGTTAGGTCGTGTGGACGAGTTACCAATGTACTAGGTCGCGAACTCCCTGCCTCTTACTTCTTCTGCCCTTGGTTAGGTCGTGAGCGACCTAAGCCTTCTCCACTGGGTCGCAACCGACCTAAAACATGTTGCCCCGGTTCTTGTAGCTCGCTAGGTTGGTCCCTTTGCTTTATTAGGTCGCTTAGGCGACTCACCATTACGTTAGGTCGTGAGCGACCTTCATTAGGTCGTGTGCGACCTAAGGAACGCGTCCTTTCACCTTGTATTGCAGCATTAAGCACGTTCAAATGTAAGTCGTTATGCACTTCACAACTTAAGGCGATCGAACCTACCTCCTGGGCTGCATCAATAAGTATGGCTGCATTACAGGTCGGTCAATCGAGTAGGCAACACGGTGGATCAGTTGTTGGTCGTCGGTATAAAAATCGTAGACATTCATGGCACAACGACAGACTGATGGAAGACTACTTTGTTCCAAATCCTACTTACACAGATGCTGATTTTAGAAAAAGATTTTGCATGAGGCGTCCTCTATTTCTTAGAATCCTGCAATGCATCAAGCAACATGAGAAATATTTTATCTTCAAACCTAATGCATCTCGTACAATAGGATTGACTGGAATTCAAAAAATGACAGCTGCACTCAGAATGCTTGCATATGCAGGACCGGTGGATGCGCTTGATGACATAAAACGCCTTCAAACATACTGCCATGGTCTTCCCAAAAGCAAATGACAAACATCCATCTCAACTACATCACACCAGATCTCGTCTTTATATTTCTTTCCAATAGAAAATGGAACTCGAACTCGCCTGTCCACCTTCACCTCTCCTTCTTTTCTTAGCCACGCTAACTTGTAAGAATTAGGATGTTTCTCCGTTTTCAACTTCAACTTTCTCACAGCTTCAGTAGAAATAATTTTGTCACAACTTCCTGCGTCAATCACAAATTTACAAACCTTCCCCAGAATAGTGCATGTCGACTGAAAGATATTACTCCTCAACCAACTAGCCTCATCCTCTTGTTTCGGTGTTAAACAAGACCTTCTCATCATTAGATTACACCCTTCATCTCCTGACGCGATATCCTGTTCATTCTCCTCAACTGGACTATCTTCACCTTCATTAACATTCTCACCTTCAGCTTCATCAATCATAGTTCGTTTCTTCGTCCTCGGACATTCATTGCTCTTGTGACCCACTTCCTGGCAATTATAACATTTGAAACTGTTGTTAACCTTTGCCTTCGCAACCTCATTCACAACTGGTTTACTGACGGCTTTAGAAACGTTGGAACTCCCACTAGCACCTTTGTTCTAAATATTGGAACTTGTAAACACACCACCTCCACGCCTTCCCTGCTTCTCCCAAGCCAACGCTTTCTGATGTGCTTCTGCTACAGATCTAGGATCAAACATATTCACCATATCTTGAATCTGCATCCTCAACCCTCCAACAAACCTAGCAGTCAATTGTTCCTTCGTCTCCATAATGTCATTTCGAGCAATCAGTTGATAAAATTCATCAGCATAATCATTAACAGTCTTTGTCCCCTACCTCAGATTCTGCAACCTCTGATACATGAGTGATTGATAATTGTAAGGCAAGAATGTAGCCTTCATCAGCTTCTTCATCTTTTCCCATGATTCAATTTTCGACTTCCCCATCCGTTCTCGTGTAAGTTTGGTTTGCTGCCACCACGCCATAGCTCTCCCCCTCAACCTAGTAGAAACCAACTTCACTCGACGATTCTCTGGAACTTCTTTGAAATCAAAGATCTCTTCAACATTAGACAACCAATCCAAAAATTCTTCTACTACCATTCCACCCTTGAATTCTGGAATTTCCATCTTCATACCCGACTCCCATCGTCGATCATCCTCAACATCCTGATATACATTTCGTACTTGGTCTCGATCTCGATAATGAATGCTAGCTCTATCACCATCTTCATCATAATCAAATATACGTCTATATCGATCTCGACCATCAACATCCCTTCGATCACGCATGTCTCTTCTACTATGTCTCTCTTCATCTCGATATGGCTCATCTTCAAACTCACATGGAGTTCTTCTCTCTTCCTGTCTATATTCATGGTGATCTCTTCTCGATGAGATTGACGTTTCTCTTCTTTCTCTAAAAGATTGTGGCGACACCCTCCTCGCTTCCGTAACCGATGGCGAAACTCTATTTCCTCCATGGTTCGAGATTAGCGACCTTCTTCTTTGACCTTCATTCATGTCAATCATCAGTTTCTCTAACTTTCCAATGCCTTCATCAAATTTTTCATTGATACGTTGTTCCATTTGCTCGGCTTCTTCTCTTCTATACAACGCTTCAACATTCTGATGGCGGTTAGCTCTCCTCTGCGGCATGGTTGAATCGAACACAAATATTTCAACAATTCAAACTTCAATACAAATTTATGCTCGGCCTTCACTTCAACAAGTGATACCAAAATGACGCTTCAATTCTCGGCTCAAACACTTCAACTTCAAACTCCTTGGCTCCAAGACTCGGCTTAGCTATGATTGGCTAAGTCAGGCTCCGATACCAAAGTGATGCAGCGGAAATACGAAAAATTATATGAAACGGAGAAAGTAGCAATCGGTGGATTGATAGATACTGAAATGCCCAAATTCGTTGATCTAAAGATACCGAATTCTAGCTATTTCTGACACGTTGATCGCGCACGATACCGTGAAAAGAGATCTACAATTCTTCGAGCGTTGATCAAGCGCACTTGATTCTGCGAATTGGCTTCAACAAATGTTGATTCGAACGCACTCGAATACCGTAGGTGGAGATAGGAGATCACACTCAACTACCGATTTAATGAAAGCACAAAGCTAACAGACAAGAATTTTATTCAACAATAACCAACCCAAAAGTTACAACAGACTCACTATTTATAGCAGTTTCGCACCCTGACCCCTAGGTCGTTTACACGACTTACGACCTAAGCTAGGTCGTTAGCGACCTAACACAACAACACACATTCACATATATACAACACAGCGACTCAACAAACACAACATGCCCAGTACACGACCTACGACCTAAGTAAGGTCGTGAGCGACCTAACATATTACAACAACACAGTCAACGACTTAATAGTATATACAACATAACGACATAAGCAACGGACGACTTACGACTTAAAAGATACGACTTAACGATCTAAACAAGGTCACGACCTACAACTCAACGACATATGAAACACAAACAACATCACACTGTACAATATAGCGACTCAAGACACAACGACTTACGACCTAACAAAGGTCACGACTTAAAACCACAGCGACTTAAGAGAAAAACCCCTGCACCACTTCACGCGACCTAACTAGGTCGTGGGTCGTTGCAACGACTTATCTGAACGTCCTTCATTGGAACGACCTAACTCCGAGCGACTTAATTCCGAGCGACCTATTCCCAAACGACCTAAGTCTTCACACAAGTCAACTTTAGTAAGACGTTGGTCATAAGTCGTTAGGTCGTGTGGACGAGTTACCAATGTACTAGGTCGCGAACTCCCTGCCTCTTCCTTCTTCTGCCCTTGGTTAGGTCATGAGCGACCTAAGCCTTCTCCACTGGGTCGCAACCGACCTAAAACATGTTGCCTCGGTTCTTGTAGCTCGCTAGGTTGGTCCCTTTGCCTTATTAGGTTGCTTGGGCGACTCACCATTACGTTAGGTCGTGAGTGACCTTCATTAGGTCGTGTGCGACCTAAGGAACGTGTCCTTTCACCTTGTATTGCAGCATTAAGCACGTTCAAATGTAAGTCGTTATGCACTTCACAACTTAAGGCGATCGAACCTACCTCCTGGGCTGCATCAATAAGTATGGCTGCATTACAGGTCGGTCAATCGAGTAGGCAACACGGTGGATCAGTTGTTGGTCGTCGGTATAAAAATCGTAGACATTCATGGCACAACGACAGACTGATGGAAGACTACTTTGTTCCAAATCCTACTTACACATATGCTGATTTTAGAAAAAGATTCTGCATGAGGCGTCCCCTATTTCTTAGAATCCTGCAATGCATCAAGCAACATGAGAAATATTTTATCTTCAAACCTAATGCATCTCGTACAATAGGATTGACTGGAATTCAAAAAATGACAGCTGCACTCAGAATGCTTGCATATGCAGGACCGGTGGATGCGCTTGATGAAAAGTTGAAAGTGGCGGAAAGCACGGTATTAGAATGTTTGGAGCATTTCTGTCAAGCTATCATGGATATTTACGGTGATCAATACTTACGCAGACCGAACGAGGCGGATATAGTTATGTTATTAAATATGCATGGTAGTAGAGGCTGGCCTGGAATGTTAGGCAGTATAGGCTGCATGCATTGGGAGTGGAAAATTTGTTCAAAGGCATACGCTGTAGCTTATCAAGGGTAAGTCTCGTAGGTCCTCTATTATTCTTGAAGCCGTAGCGTCATATGACTTATGGATATGGCATGCATTTTTTGGAATGCCGAGTTCAAACAATGATCTTAATGTAGTCGAACGATCTACGTTGCAATGATTTAGCAAACGGTAGATCAACTCCTTGTACATTTACTTTAGGAGGTAACACGTACGATCATGGATATTATATTGGCGATGGTGTATATCCTAAATGGAGTACCATTGTCAAGACAATTCCTAACCCACAAAACAATAAACAATCAAAGTTTGCAGCGATGCAAGAAGGCCAAAGGAAGGACGTTGAAAGAGCATTTGGGGTTCTTTAATCTAGATTTGCCATAGTCGGTAATCCATGCAGACTTTGGTCACCAGTTAAAATGACCAAAATAATATACACTTGTATTATTTTACATAATATGATTATAGAGGATGCCATGGAAGAAGATTACTTTACGAGGGTGCTCCAACACCACCGCCTGTTTGGCGCAACGATATGATTGGCAGCGCACTAGAACTCGAGTTTCATGTAGAAAGCCAAATGTCCTACCGTAGTGTTCAACTGCATCGAAGACTGCAAAATGATCTCATAGATCTTCTTTGGAGGTTTTTTGGAAATCAGTGAAACTATATTTCTGTTGTTACTTTTCCTACTACAGTTTATGTTGTTGTTACTTATTATTGTTATTGTAATCTGTTTATCTTTAATTAACGTAATGTTGTTATAATCTTTTTTCAATGTAATGCAATTTCAATAAAAATACTTATATTAATAATTGCTTGCATTCTAAACATAATACAAATAACGGTAATTAAAAGATACAAAGGTTGTAGAAACGGTAATTCATTTAATTACCATCTTCAAGTCTACGCCTCATAATTTCTCTCATCCTTTGCTCCGTATACTCCAATTGTTCTGCAGACATGTGTGACGTATCCATGAACATTATTGCATCTTCATCTCTTTACCGGTTTCCAGCAAGAAGTTGATCCATTCTTGATAACTTTTCTTGGTGTTGAATTGCTCGATCTCCATTGCCCGGTTAAATCTATCTTCAGATTCAAGCATGAGTTTTTTAATGTCAACTTGATCCACTCCAGCCGTCTGCTTCTTTTTGGCCGCTTTTGCTCCCAGTGGCCTAACAAAATGATCTTGGGTGGGGTTGGGTCTTCTTCTGATCCTAAACCATAGCTTCCTTGCGATTCCCTAGGACTAGAGCTTTCTCCAACCCTAGACGTTTTACCCCGACCACTATTTGATTGAACTTGTTGAATGTTTTTCTGAAGCGATGATTTCCATTTAACGTGCTCGACCAACATGTCATAAACATGCATAAACTGATAAAAATATGGTGCTTGTTTACTATCAGGTTTATAGATTTGTTTGAACAACTTGTTTGCGGCCATTCTCTGTTAAAAAATAATTAATATAATTAGAGAACCGTGATAAAAATTAGAACAATGATATTATATTAAATCTTACCAAATGCGTTTCATTTCCAAATCCACTAGGATTCATTTTCTTTAGCTTGAACATTTGAGAATCGAACGTTTGCGTTTGGCGATTTATTTTTCCATAATGACCTTTGACTGAAGACATCGTTCTTTTTCGATCGATGTTCTTCCGATTGAGCAATTAGTAACTTTGCCCCAAAAAGATTCACCACTTTGATCGGTCCCTCGAATAGGATCGACCAAGATGGCACAGTAAATGTAGCAAAAATCGTAGTCTTCTACAGCGCTCCAACTTGCATTAGTTACTTCTCCTCCAATCAGAACTGTAACGTCTTGTAAGTCGCAGACTTCAAAACTGGACCTTGCAGCATCGACGTCGAAATCCGAATACATTTTCAATTGAGATTAGTGGCAGAAAAAAACTGTAATGGAGGAAGCAAATTGGTTGTGAATGGAAGAAGAGCGGGGAGTTGTATTTGAAACGAGAAAAATAGCCGTTGAAAAATGACCGTTGGGGGGAAATAAGTGGGCGCTTGTTTAACAGGCGCCAGATGCCAGCACTACAAGGGGAGGGGGGATTTCCGACGGCTGAAAACCGTCGGCGGCCGTCAGAAGCCATCGACGGCCGTCGGAAAAAGCCGTCGGAAATGAAGGCGTCGGGGAGCAGTATTTCCGACGGCTACCGACGGGCGATGCCGTATACATTATCGACGGCTTTCGGCGGTTTCCGGCGGTTTCCGACGGCTTCCGACGGCCGTCGGAAACCGTCGGAAACCGCCGGAAATCAGGCCAATAAGCCGTCGGAAACCGCCGGAAAATTTCGACCAATAAGCCATCGGGAGCCGTCGGAAGCCGTCGGAAACCTGCTGTTTTTTTTTTAAATCTGCTGCAAATAGAGCCTTCCAACCACATTTCTCTTCCAAACACTACAATATCAATACTGCACAATCAAATAAACAATAATCCAACCAAACATGCAAACCAATACTCCAAAATATTCAATAGACACAGAAATAAACAAAATTAGAATAAAAATAAAATACAAAATATACATAACATTCCAACATTAACAATAATACTAACAATAACTGTTCTAATCATGCATATCCTGATACAGCTACAGAACCAAGTGTATTATACATAATTATACATATCAACAATTAATTGTTCCTTCTACCAAATCATTGTAAACTAAAACTAAACATACATGCACGAACGAATTAGAAAGCAATGAATCAATCTGCCCCAGATCCAGAGCCAGCCGATGAAGGGAAGCGGCCACCAAACTGCTGCATGTACTCAAATAACTGTGCCGTCTGCATGGCCTGTTGGCGGTTCTGCTCCTCCAACTGCTGAACTCTAGTCTGCAATTCTTCTATACTTGCTAGCTCGCTCTGAGGTCTACTCCGCCGTCTCCTACTCTGACTACTGGACTGCAATAATTGAAAAATAAATAAAATCAAAGTTTATTGTTTTGAAAAGGTAAGAATATCATATTTTAAGTATTTTAAGAAAAATTAAATTATTTACCGCTAAATTGCCAAATCCGTATTGTCGACCATGCTCTGGTGGACTCATAACAGACTCAAAAATAACGTCCTCTTCATCGGTCGTCAGCTGCTCTCGACCCGTATCAGAAAGGAGTTTCTGTCGCTGCTCCATAAACATCTCCTGCATTGACAAATTAATAATATCATATCTTATTTCATAATAATTTGACAACTAAAACAATTACTAATACTGAATAAAATGAAATATGCTTACATGGCTTTTACTGGATTTATCGTCCTGCCATGTGTACGAAACAGTCCCGTCTGGATTAACATGCTCAACAGCATGCGTACGGGTGAACACGTCCATATAGCTGACATGACCATGTGCCTCGGCTTCCTGAAGTTGATTGTTACATACAATTATTATACATTTAAAATCATATAGCATAAACTATTTACATTTATTATTCAGTAATTAAATTTACCAACTCCTGCCGATACTGCTGAAACGACTTCGATCCTCCGCGATGAGTAACGGGATTCTTATTTCTATTTGCAGAGTTTCTATCTGACTCTGCCTGTACATTCAAAATTTGATACATTATTTTTCAATCACGTTAAATTAATAATTGAAAAAAAATTAGTATACTTGCCTTCGCCTCGTCCGTCTCCCAGTAGCTCAACCAAGCTTGCCATTGCGTCACTACCTTTAACAAATACACCAGTATTATTTGTTAATTTTTCTGCACCGTATTCTTTAGTGTTAAATTTGTATCCATTGACGAAATATATTGGATATGTCTTGACCACTCTTTTTGGTCCCATTGCAAGATGTTTCAACCCTTCGTCAACAACACAATTTTTCGGCTCATAAACGTAATTTGAAAACCAACGGGAAAATTCTTTACTGAGATCTCCGTTCGGATGTTCCCGTTCATAAACACTGTTTATATAAACAAAAAGCCGAAAAGCCGACATAAAGTTTTTCTTTTAAACATGTATCTATTTTCTGATACGGTAAACCAAAAGCCGACATAAGTTTTTTAACTTCGTAGTGATTTTCACACATTAGATTATCGGGCGGCATATGTCTTTTTGCAGCTTGTACAACAGCCGTAAACCCAGCTTCAGTGATGTTGTATTTTGACTTCATCGCAATGTATTCTGCGATTACTGACAGCTGCGTGCCGCTTTTACAACCATCCCAAATAGGTTTTTTAGCTGCATCTAGTAAATCATAAATTTTCTTAGCTTCAATATTTGGTTCTTCAACATTTACATCATCGTCGTCAACTTCAACCATAGGAAACATTGATCGTGCTGCATCTTCGACCATATTTTCTATACGGGTCGTTGAAACTATTTCGTTAACGACACTTTCAGACTCTACAGAAGTATTTGCTACAACTTCTCCATGCCGATCCCAAACATAATATTCGGGTGTGAAACCGTGTTGGCACAAATGAACTTTCACAATATCTGGTAACAAAAACTTCAAATGTCTACACCTACTACACGGACAACGAATTTCTGGATCGTTTCCGTTATTACTTAAGGCGAATTCAACAAACACGTTTATACCGTTATAAAAATCTTCTTTTATTGAGCCCCTCATTCCTTTTCTTTAGTACATCCATCTCCTTCGATCAACAAAATAATCAATCATTTTTCCTATTTGACAAAATGAGAAGTTCAAAATTTAATATTTATTTTGAAGAATACACATTCGAAAAAGATTATTTTCATGTTCGTATAATATTTTGAATTTAAAGAACAACTTCACAAATTTAAAAATATTTTCAAATAGGGCACATTTCATTTTTTAACGTACGTAACGATTAAAAATATATAATTTTTTTTCATTGGTCAGACATCCTACTTCCCATTACAAACACAGTAAGCATTTACATTTCGTATATTACTTCGTCCCAAACGATTCAATAAAATTTCGGCAGCATTTCCCTTTTGTTCCCTGCATTGTACACAAATGCGTGTACGCAGGAAACAAAAAAGAAAAGTTAGGGCGAAATTTTATGAACCGTTTGAGACGAAGTAGTATACAAAATGTAAATTCTTACTGTGTTCATAACTTGTCCAATACAGGGACAAATCCGACAAACATTGTACCAGATGAATATAAATGGTCGTTTTTCGAAAAAAACGACTATTTATACAACGATCATGTACAACACTCGTCAGACGGGGCCAAAAACTCTCTAAGGGACATTTGTCGGTTAACATGCGCGCATTTTACTCAAAAATACAGTTTTACTCACTGTTCACATTTATATATTAATTTCACACATTTATTCGACGTATTACGTATCAACTTAGGGCTGGTTTAACATTTTGTCATTTTTCAATACACACAATTATAATTTAGAGTAATGCATTTTTTTTGTATCATAAGTAAAAACGTGCACAATATAATACTCCTAGTTCATTCAATCATTTTATCTTATTCCAAATAACGTATACAATCGTCGAATCAAGGCATACACAACAAAATACATATACATGAACATGCACAAATTATACGTGTTTATCACAATTTCACGATAAAAGATGAAATCGGTATACCATGTGATGCTATAAACCGTTATTACGCTAGTGGAAACAATTGCAATCATTAATTCGCCCTAATTTATCAATTTATGCAAATCTATAATTAGGGTAAAAACTGAATTTTTCATAAAAATAAGAGATTATACCTGAGATTAAGAGTACTGAAGCTTGATTAGAGTGCGTTGGAAGATCCGGAAGCTAAAAATTAGGGATTGGAAGCTTAGGGGTTGAATTTGGGGGGTTTTTTGGGTTTTTTTCGTATGAAATGGAGGAGGAAGAAAGGGCTCGGCTGGCTGGTATAATCGCAAATTTGCGACGGCTTCCGACGGCCGCCGACGCCCGTCGAAAGCCGTCGGAAAATGGCCGTCGGAAGCCGTCGGTCTTGGCTGTCGGTATTCTGCCTTTTTCTTGTAGTGCAGGCGCCTGTTAAACAGGCGCCCCACCGAATCTACCATTCTCGAGCCGAAGCCCCCCCCCCTTTCTACACTATTGAGATTTCTCAACCTCTGTTTGGAGCTCTTCTGGGTGCAAATTCAAGAATTCAGCACCTGTTGGAGATGCTCTAATGGTTTCCAATGGTCAATTCATCCACCCTCTCTCTTCCAGTTACTATTTATCATTGTTACCCTGGCTCCAAAATCACACACCTCTGCCTCCTCCCCCCTCCTTATGTACCTATTCACAAGCATTACGCCAACCATCGCCTCGCGTTACTAAATATAGCACAAAAGATCCTCGTTCTTTCTGGTTTCAAAAGCATGCTGGAAAAAAAACTCGTTTCCGCTGTGGAAGCACATCACATTTTGCTAAAATCTGCTATGAACCCATTCTGTGCTTTGAATGCAAAAGATTCAGCCACACGCCTTCTACCTGCCTTCGCTGCATAGATCAAAGTACTGACTCGACATGCTCTTCTTAAATGTCAAAAGGAGACCATGAATTCCACTTTGTTCTAAAATGTATGAAACTCAAGAGGATGTTGCTTGATGACATGAGACAAAACAGAGAACCAGGAATCAAGATGCTCGAGGAAATATTCTTCCCATTTCAATGTCGTTTTTCGGAATGAGAAGGGAGGAGAGATGCCTGGTGTGAAAGTGGCATCAAAGCTCCAAGAGACAATCGATTATGGCCAATATATTGATCCAAGTAAATCATGAACAAAGAAGAAGAAATCTACAGATTGCATGCTTTACGAAATGACTGACAAAGCCTTATATTAATCTACATCTTCTTCTACACGGCCTGACCACTTCGCTTCGATCCTTTGGTAGCCAGCCTGATTCAACCATCATTGAAATCTACTGCAAGTACGTATGGATTTGTTAGTGCTTCTACCCGTAGAGGGGTGGACAATACGAGAGTCTTCAATACCTCAAATAACTTTTGCTTTTGGATGAGGTGCCAGAGCAGGATGAGATGAACGTAGGAAAAGAATTATCAAATGGCTTGGTTCCACGTAAAAGAAAGGGAGCTGCTGCTTCCATTACAAGCTGCACTACCATAGACAAACCAACTGTCCATGTTTCTACGAAGAACGCTTCGCTCAAATCAGTTCAGGTAAGTGTGGTTAATTGGAATGGAATTGGTTTGGTAAATGATCAGACTGGGACTAGTAGGGAACTGGCTGGTTCTTATGGTTTAAATATAAGTCTTATCATTACCCTCTCAGGGAAAATGATCACATAAAAAGGAATTGTAGAGTACAAAATAACATAAAAATAGAAAAATTCTTGTGTACCTTCTGTTCAAATTTTACTTTTTTGACAAAGAAAGATGGGTTTGAATCAGATTGAATTTTATAAAATATAAATTTTGTAGTATAAAAATGCCGGAACCATTACTATTTCATCTAAATTATGGTAGGGAAAGATTTTGTAAATAATGAATTGGTTATGGATGGGGAGTCGTTGAAGTTTTAACAGGAATGGGGGATATGAATTCACTAGGCCATACTGCTGTTGGTTGGATTGAAAACCTTGTTGGGCTCCAAGCTGATGTTATCATTGAGGGGGTTGCGACAGCGAAGTGTTTTTAGATACAAGTGAGGAGGGTAAAGGGAGATGACTGCAAGTATAGATGGTGAAGAGGGTAATGGGTCAAATAATGTGCTGGGAAGCATTGGGACGGTGAGAGATGCAGATATAGGTGTTATTCTAGAAGTGGGGGTTGCAGATAATCATTATGTATCAGTGTGAGTGGGTTATAGGGTTAGTGTTTCAAAAGTGACCTCGCGGCATGGAGGATCGCCTTAGATTAGAGCTATATTCAGATGTGGCGTTTCAAGATTTGTCATTTTCAGACTCACTTATCTCGATTGAGGTTAGGACGGGTCAATTAGAGTCATATGCTTTGGGTGAGGCTGTGGGCTCTAAACGTGTGTCTAGACTCTCTCCCGTTCGGCAGCTTGGTTAGGGGTGCACGTCATCTTCGTGCTTCTTCACATGCGGTTATTGGGGCTTTTGCCTTAGATTCGACTGTTCAATTTGGTAGTACTTATAGTTCTACGATTTTGAATTATTAATCTACTTCCATTCTTGATTTAGCTAGTAAGACAAGATTTTTTTTAAATGTAGATAGCCAGACATAGAATATATTATAAAAATGAACCAGGGAAAAATGTTAGGGGTTTGCACAACTTAAATAAATGCGATAAAATAAGATCTTTTTTGAAAGATAATAACAATGACGTTGGTTGTTTACAAGAAACTAAGATAGAGTATCATAACACTCAATTCTATCAAAGTTTAAGGAGTTTTTATCATAGTAATTGGGTTTGCCTACCCGTCAAGGGTAGCTCGGGAGGACTAACGGTGGGTGGAAACATAATAGTGGCAAACTCATGCATTTGTAATTTACATTCACTCGATGCACATTAAATTCACTAATTTAATAGGCGATTCCATTTTAAATGTCCCAAATGTTTATGGTCCTCATAACAAGATAGATGTGAGGGCCTTTAAAACTAGTGTCTCGAGTTTAGATCCCTAATCACTAGGCCATGAGTGGTTAGGAGGATTTCCATGTGGTTGGATTTTTAGGAGTTCATTCGTCTAGAGAAGGTGACACCTCTGCTATGGAAGAGTTTGAACGATTTATTACTAATGGTAATTAAATTAAATTTAGTAATAGACAATTCATATGGTCGAACTCTAGAGCGAATCCTTCAATGGCGCTGCTCGATCGTTTCTTAATTAGCGAGAGATTTTCTACATTGTATGTTAATGGACTTCCAATTGTGTACTTTCATCATTTATCTATCATGCTCTTCTGTGAGAATCAACACTTAAACCATAAATTTTTTGAAGTAGAGAAGATGTGGCTTTTAGAATATCTTTTATAGATTTAGTAACCAATAAATGCTTTTCGATGAGTAGCAATAGCGTTAAATATTTAGGTAACACTGAAAACGTCTTTCTAAGAAAATTTAGGGACTAAGATTATTTTTTAAAAAATGGAATAAGGATGTTTTTGGCAACATTAAGATTAAAAAAGAAAAATTACTTTCTAAAAACTTAAAATTAAGTTAGAAGAATCTAAAATATTAAATTTGGCTGAACAAAATGTTCTTTTAAATCTTAAAGAAGAATCGGATAAAGCCATTATGCAAGAGGAAATAATATGTAAGCAAAGGTCTAAAGTCCAATGAATGGACGAATGAGACAAAAATACCAAGTTTTTTCATAGAATAGCTAATGGTCGTAATCATAGTATCACTATATATTTCTTTATGTCGAAATTTTTAAAGAAAACGAGTTCAATAATGCTTTCACTAACTACTATAAAAATATTTTTGAAACTAACAAAGGTTGTATATTTAAAACTAGGTAAAATGACTTGTATCCAAAAAAATTAAGATTAGATTTAAATGAGTTGGATAATCCATTCTAGTAAGAGATCTTCAGGCTATTGATGGTATGTCTAGTGATAGGTCGTCCAGATTGGATGGATTTCCTATGTTATTTTATAAGATATTTTGGCATATTTTAAAAGGAGACTTAATTAATTTTTTTAATGAGTTTTCCAATGATAACCTTCAATTTGAAAGATTTAATTTTGCTAACTTGATTCTAATTCATAAGAAGGCAAATGCAATAAAGTCCAAGGATTTTAGGCATTTTTTGTTAATAAACTGTTCCCTCAAAATTATTTCTACGGTCTTGGCTAATAGGTTAAGCGTTGAAATAAACAATTTTATTGGTATAACGCAAACTGATTTTATTAAGGGTAATATCTTGAATGATGTAGCGGTAGTTCAAGAATTTATACATTATTATTGTAAAAAAAATAACATCGCTTGTGTTCTTTTAAAACTTGACTTTGCAAAGGCTTTTGACTCTATTAATCGGTTTTTTCCTAAAAAACTATTAACGGCTAAGGGGTTTAGTTATAGATGGATAAACTGGATTATGATATTGCTCAAAACCGAAAACTCGAGTATAATGGTTAACGGTATATTAGAAAATAAAATTTGATCCAAACATGGACTTGGACAAGGCGGTCATTTATCGTCCTTACTGTTGAACCTAGCAACGGACGTATTCACTATGATCATAAATTTTTTATCGCAAATGGTGTCCTTGAAAGTGTTGGTAACAAAATCACTGGTGATTGTCTTTCAATCTCCAGTTTGCGGATGATACCATGCTCACAACACCATACAACTCAATTTGCCACACCTAGGTGCTCAAAGATTGTCACGGTCTTAAGCCGCGATAATTTTACCGTGGCCATGAGCCGTGGTAAATTAAATTACCACGGTTAAATACCGTGGCAATTTTGGAACGGCCATAGACTGTGCCAACATTATAATAAAAAATCACACCGCCCCCCGTGCTAGATCTTAACAAATTTTCACCCCCGTGTAATAAATAGAACGCCCTTCATCTCATCCATTATCGATCCTCTCCTACGTCCTAAATCTTTTTCACCCAAATCGATCAATGACAACGCTGCTTAAATCGAAAATAGAGATCTCTGTGGAAAGAGTTGAGAAAATAGAGATCGACCCTGCAAAGTCAAGAAAATACAATTGTATTTTTCGCTGGTTTCATCAATTATCTGCTTAAATCTAAGGTTAAACCTTTTTCCGTTGTTTTTTTTTGATTGAATTAGTAATTATATTTGATTTTATGGGAAGTTTGATTTTGTCTAATATATAGTACTCTTAGAATTATTTGTGTCGGTAGTTTCTTCTGTCCTTGGAGAGAATTTCGAATTTTCCTATTTTTGCGATTCTGGAGAATAAAAGCTAGGGTTATGGAGGAGAATTGATAGAATATGAATAAATAATTTTAATTTGCAATCTGACTCTATTAAAATGAACAATTAGCAGTTCTTGCAAACCATGTACTCTTGTTTAGTGTTTGGTTTCGATGAATGTACGAGTATGATTCATTTAGTGATAATTTATTGATATTTTTATTAAGACTTTCTACTTATAATAGATGAATATATGGCACAATTGCTGGCAACAAAATGCCATTGTTTACTTGTTTTTAGGCTTAGTGACGAATCTACATGAAGGCTTGGGGTGCGTAGTTACCCAACCCAAGAAAAAACAAAAAACCATAATATAGTGCTAACTGTGTTATAAACTTTTGACTAATTATTTAGATGTCTAACCATGAACTTGTTTAGTTGATCAATTATAATTTTGTTTGTCACCTTATTAACTGCTAGATCTAAATATTCTCCTCTAATTTTGACTAGGAGAATTGTCCAAAAGTTCATAACTAGTTCGAAACTCCTCCCGCCTGCCTCATGGCTAACCCCATGACACCTCGCAACTCATCCCTTCAGCCTCCAGATCCTCCGCCGCTATCTTTGGATCCGCCTCAAGGTCCCCAGCCTCCCCTCCTAGATTGCCCGCTAGGTTTTCCTTCTAAATCATCCCCAGAGGTCGTCGATGACTCCTTAGACGGATTCACAACTGTTAGATCCAAGAAATGGAAAAGGCAAGTTAAAACCCTCTAGATCCAACGCAATACCATTCACAAACAGACCTCACTCAACCCCAGTTCTAAACCTGTTTCCCCCAATTTCGCTCGATCTGATTCCAATTTAAATTGGCCTCAACTCAACAACAACAAATCTTTGCCCAACAAATAGAATTTTTGTCTCGGTGACTAGTCGAGCTTGGAATGAAGTGGTAAAAGGTAATGATATTCCGGTTTCCATACCTTTGAAGTTTTATCAATCACACGAATTCAATTCTATGAAATGCACGAAAATGTCTGTAGAAGTGGTTCAGGAAGCTAGAAAACAATGGGATAATGCCATAGCGATTTATGTTGTGGTTCCTAAGCCATATTATCCGTATTTCAGAGATTACATCAATATATTATGGAAATCGGAGGGAGATTTCATGATATAATCTAAGGAAAACATGTTCTATGTGATCAAATTTAATAACAAGGCAGACTATGATAGAATAATTGAAGGTGGACCGTATTACTATAACAAAAAACTAATGATGATGAGAATGTGGTCTCTTGGCACTCATCTCAATAAAGAACAACTTTACTCTATCTCAATTTGGCTTCTCTTCCCTAACCCGCCTCTGGATTATTGGACAGAGGAAGGGATTAGTAGAATTGCATCTATTCTGGGTTCCCCTATCAAGTTGGATAAAGTTACAGAAGGTATAGTTAAAATCGCGTATGCTAGGTTTCTCATTGAAATAAATAATACATTTGATTACCCAACTAAGATACATATCCTAACTGAAAATGATGAAATATTCTGGCAAGAAATCAGTTATGAATAGAAGCCAACAACTTGCTCTAACTATTCTAGCTTTGGTCATAGCGAGTTACACTGTCAGTTTACTAAAGTTTGGAAACCTAAAGAAATTCAGAAATAGCAAGTTCAAGCCAACAATGGAAATGAGGTAGTTGACAATTATCACTCTGTTGATAATACAAATATTTCCGACTCTACTGTCATGCAGGTGCCAGGTAGAGACGAATATCTTGGATAAGGAAAATCATTCGAATAATAATAATGATAAGGATATCAACTTTAAATTGAACACTCAAACTCATGAAATAATGTTCATGTCCAGCCGGTTACTCTATTCTCGGCTATTAATACATGTTCAAATAAGGACAAATCCGCCACCGACAACGATATGGCAATACAAGAGGCAGACAACATTTGTAATTACATTAATACTGAATCTATGCTTATGCTAGATTCTTCTGGCAAGATGCCTAGCTCCGTTGAAGTTGTACTTAGCCAGCCTCAATAGCATGTAACCAAATCTAAAGCTTCGAGGAAAGTCAGGACTGACGAAGTTCCTTTCTAATTTAAGGCCTCCACGTCATCAGAATTAATTGAAAACCCTGCCTGGAAATCGATGGCCAACCAACTGAAAGGCAAAAGAAAAATGACAAAAAAAACATAAGTCAATGGGGGGTCGCTACTCCCCAATTGAAAGTAGCACATCAGATACTAGTCAATAAATGGAACTGATGTTCTGGAACATTAGGGGATTAAATGCCCCTTATAAGAAAGTTGAAATATTTCATATTTTAAATAGTAACCATGTTTCTTTTCTAGGCATTGTAGAGAATAAATTATCTTAGGACATCATAGATAAGTTCATGAGTAAAGTTAACAGTAAATGGAAACATTCTCATAATGTAGTTGATGGAAAAATGTAGAATTCTTCTTATGGACTCAATGGTCCAATATTATTTTACACTCTTCCAAGCAGTATATGTCATGTATCCTTCATAATGCTGTGGGGGTTAGCATGCTGTATACGATTGTTTATGCACATAATGATGAAGAAGAAAAAAAACCGACTTATGGAATTATCTAGAGGAGCAATCTACTAAATTCAATCTCCCTTGGGTCGTAGCTAGTGATTTTAATACGATTCAATCAGCTAATGAAAGAATCGCAAATGGGAGTTGTAACTCTATGGGTGATCAAACATTTATTGATTGTATCTCTCTTTCTAAGCTTATAGAGCCTCAATTTACTGGTAATTACATTCCGTGGAGAGGAGGGGTAACATCCGCCTTTTTGTACGCTTTAAATCGATGATAAACCACACATGTCAGACTCAAACCATACGGAAGGGCGGATTGTTATTGGGATGAATAAGAAAAGGCAGAGAAAGAAAAAACAAAACAGAATCTTGCAGCGGAACGACAAAATATAATAATCAAATAACAGTTCATGAAGCTGTTTGCAAACATTTGATTATACTAATACAACATAGAATCAGCGTTATACATACCAAAGAATAATAAATAACAATGCAACGGAACAGTATGAATGTTCTGGAATGATATAATAAATAATAATACAATCTTCGTCTTTGTCCTCCAGCAATAAGGTCTTCAAATCCTGAAATGCTTAGGATGACCTGAGCGAATTGAAAAGACAAAACACACGATTCAGAACTAAAAGATCTTATGTAAGTTAAATCAACAGAAATAAATATGAGTGAAACAGCGTTAGAGATGTTTACGGGTTTTGACATCTCCTATCCAGTGTCTAACGTGTGTGCAGTAACTTAAGAGATGCTTGGGATTCACATCTTCTAAGGATCGGTTAAACTATTTACGATGTAGTAATATGTAACGACCCGCTATTTGGACTATTCGCATCCGCACATGTCGGACTTGAATAATTCAAAATACCGAATTGTTAATTTTTAAATTTGGCAAACCTCAGATATACAATAAATAAATAATCACATAATCACAGACACAGAGTAGTAATATACAGCGGAAGTAAAAGAGATAGTAGTTGATGAAGCTACTATATAAATATGTAAGATACATCGGAGTTAATAAGTTACAACAGAAGTCTCGAATACAACAGTCAAATATAAGAATCAGAATACATCACTGGAATCATCAAATATCTGAAAGCTGGATAGATAGCTGGATCTCCAGGCGAAGCTCCAACTCCAAAGATAAGCCTCGAAAGCTGGTACTCTCAGTCTGACCCGAGCGTAAAGCAAAACACAAAACACTCGAGTCAGGATTAATATTCTCATATCAATAAATCCAACTCAAATGAAATAGCAATCAAAATACAAGTAACTCAAAGGATGTTGGAATCACCATCCTTTAAGGATCCGTTAAACTATCTACTAGGTAGTAGTGTACGCTAAAGAGATAATGTCTATCAGTAATATAAAGTATCAAAATAGTGTTAAGGCGTTACCATTATCGTTCTCTTTCTTCAGTCATCACGTACATCATTCCAACCACTTCATTTTGGATCATCACTCTGCGTATAGTTATTAAAGTGGTTTTCGGTTTAGATAGTGAGTATATCCATAACCGATTCCGGTCTCTTTAATAACTTCCGTAATTATTACACCGATTGGTCGTTTAGTAAATTTCAAACCAAATCAAATTCAATTTCAATTTCAATTCGTAAATCAACATTTCATTTGTGTTTCAATATCAATTTCCACAGTCTATGTTTTAAAACTTCCAAATTACCATTTCAAAGTCTTACAATTCAGTTTCAGTTTTATTTCAATAATTCAAATATTAATTCACGTTCGTATAAAAGTTTCCTTTCGGAATCATCTAAATTAACTTAATTTAACATTTAATTCAATTTAAGTTCATTGATCGATTACATTCAATATTCGTTAGGTAAATCTATCATTCAAAACAATTTCTATTAAATTACCAATTCATCAAGTCAATTACTTACGTTCAACTTAATTATACCAATTCTTACAATTTAATTAAGTCAATTTCGTCAATCAAATTCTTCAAATTACGAGCCTTACATTTGTTTCAATAAGATGCACTTTATTTCTTGTTAACGAAATTCGATTTTGACTTATGTATTGACTTCGTTACAAATTCAAACTCAATTAACAAAGATCTAAATTTCACATAATCGAGAAGTTTCAATTTCACTTATTAACTTACTTAACAATTTTTTCCAAATTTTAATAAATAAAGAAACTTAATTTCATTTATTAACGAAGTTCAAATTCACTTAATCAAAAGTTCAATTTCTCTTATTAAAGAATTCAATTTTTATTCAATTATCAAATAATTCAATCTTTTTCAATTATTAAATAATTTCAATCTTAATTATTAATAATTTCAAACTTAATAATTTCAAACTTGATTATAAATTCAAATTTAATTATTAAATCATTTCAAACTTAATTCAGTTCAAACTTAATCGTCAAATCATTTTAACTTAGTTATACCTTCAACTTAATAATTTCAAAACTCAATTATTACCAATTTCAAATTATTTATTAATAATTCCAAATTTAATTATTAGATAATCAAATTCCAAACAACGTTCTTTCATCAATTACTACGTTAATATTTGTTTCAGATTTCAATCTTTACATTTTCCTTTCAAAAATTCAAATTCCAATTTCATTTCAAAACTTACTCTTTTGTTCGAATATAATCATTATTTTATTATTATTATTATTATTATTATTTTTAAATCAGATTATTGACCAATCGGATTTTTATTTAATTCTCTATCCTAAATCAAGTTCATTTGGGTATATATCATTTCAACCCGATTCCAATTCCAAATCAAAACATAACAAAGGAAACTTGCAGTGTGATAACTGGGATGGTGTCAAAGTAAATAAACAAGCAATAACAATCAAACACAATCCAATAATCAATTCAATTAATCCCGAAATAATTGTATTAATTCACATTGTTGTTTATGTGAATTAATATAATTATTTCTAGAATCTACACTATCATTTCATGTAGATTAAAGATTATTACATTACGGTTTTTCCACTTGTCGTTCAATTTCAATTTCAAATCTAATACTACAACAAATTAATCTAATATACGTTCAAAGGTTCAAAGTGTAATTTATCAAATTTTTCGTGTCAATTAACTTAACAATTAGAAGGGGTCATATTATTCAAGTTAACTAATCAAATTCAACACATATGTCGATTCACATTTTTAAACTATCCTACGTCAAATTCAATTGCACGATATTTATCACTTTATACATTACAATTTAACATCCAATATAAACAACAACAATCAATCAATTATCAACCAAACTGGATTATCATCGCATAAATAATTTACAGATAATGGTGTCAAATGTCACGGGTGAACTAATACAGGTAATAGCATATATAACAGTGTAAACAACCGACATCAACATATTTCAATTGTCGTTTCAATTGAAATCAAATTTAATAAATAAAAGAATATTAATAGTGAGTGATTGCTCACCTTTCGATGTTAGAGAAAATAGGAGATGGCACGGATACGCACACTGATACAGACACTGAAATGGAGTTACAAATCCCAGCATGATTCTCAGAGCAAAGTAAGATTGGCACGAATCGACGAGCAAAACTGTTAATAGGAATTGCCGAAATCAAATCAAAACATTCAACATAGCAGCAATTACAAAACATGTCCTACGTCAAAGTTTAACAATATAATTCTATGTGCTACCGAGATCGAAATGGTCTGAAATTTGGTATGAATAAAGATCAAAACTTGTATTTCAAAACTACAAAGAATCACTTGATTCCGACGTAAGACGGAGGAGATACGATGCGTCAAACATGAACTCAGGTCGTGTTTGCAGCAGTGTAAAATAATTTTAAGTACAAAAGAACATCTGCCTGGGTCAAACTTCTAGATCCTCGACCACTAATCAAACGATGTCGGATTTTTCTGAAATTTGACATGCATAAAGTAGGTAACTTCGACTCCTTTTTAAAATAAAATCAACTCATTCCGATAAAACATGAGTGAGATATGATATCGTGAACATGAAGTCTAACCGCTGTTCAGAAAAAAATAAAAATAAACAAATATCACCTTTAAACAAACAAAGAAAACCTGGAAACCATCTTTACTGAAATCAATTGTACTTTTGTATACTTTAGAAATCCAAGTTCCATTAAACACATATACTGACATACCAAAACTATATTATTATGCCCATTCTTAAAGCAAATCAAACAACACCTCCATCATTATACTAAACCTGTGCTGCAACAAAGCATACTTATATATAATATATAACTTAAAGTTGAAGATTAAAATTGTCAAAACGAAAATTTGTGCAACAAAACATAGATATAAGCTTCGAAATCTCCTTTCTTTAAAGTGTGCACCAGAAGTTTATCAATTGAAAATAGCTTTATTTATATATAATATAGGTAGAGCCAGAGAAGTAACAGTATATATAACACCTTATGGCGACTTACATAGTCAAATATGTATTAGCTTTCACAAAATTTTGAAAACAACTTCTCAGATTGGCCTACTCATTATTTTCAGTATAAATACAAGTGTTTATAAAACCAACAAGAGGACCCACTTAAAAATATATATAATAAGAAATTGCAAAGCAACTTTAAGCTGTGAAAAAAAAAATGTAAAGCAGTAGGCTCCAGACTAAAGCATATCTAAACTAGGTATATAGTGCTATATATGAGATATCCTTATAAAAAAAATTTACAATGTAAAAAGAAAGCTATTTATATCCACAGACTTCCAACAAACGCATATATGTATAACATATGTAATGCATATAAAACAAAACCTTTTTTTTTTTCAAACAGAACATACTATTTGCACATACATGCCAATCAACGTATGTACTACTGTAGCTAATTTTAACAAAATATAACATATATATTTTATACTTCTACTTATAACCCATTGAAGCTTTTAAATTATAAACCAAATATCCTTTATAAGTTTGTAAAAATAGATTACATATATAGACTCAATCATACTAGTATACTTTCAGATCAAGTCAAAACTTGAAAACACATATGAGATTAGTTTGTATAATTTAACTTCTCACAAGCCAATATACCAAGCTGGTATACAAATAGGTGTTACAGAACCTATTTCAAAATTACAAAAAATAGAATATAGTACAGAGCAATAGGCAAAGCAACCAGATCTCTAGCTTATATATATCTCACCTAGTGTTTGGCCAAGCAAAAGGAGGTTAGAGGCGAGATGACGGAATGGGAAGAGTAGAGGAGTGCCGGCGGCTATCATTGGCGAAGGTGATTGGTGACAGTGGACGGCAGATCTAGTGAGGTGTGAGGCTGAGGCGAAGGGTCAAATCCAGGTGGTGGCCAAGGCGGTTGCAAGCGTTGAGAGGGAGGCGGATGCTGGGTGGCCGGCGAACTGCCGCGCGAAGGGTTTGTCAAGTGGAAAGGGTGGCGCACGCTGTTTAGGTGGAGGGCGGAAGTCGGTAACGTGGGGTGGAGGTAGCGGAGGTTGAGAGGTGCTGCTCACGGTTGTTGCGTGTGTGGTGAGCACGTGGGTGGGAAAAAATAGTTTTTTGGCCGTGGTCATTTTTCTTGGAACAGAGAAGAGGTAGGAGTAGATCTGGAGGCATGCAAGTTTGATTTTTGAAACATTCGTGAAGAACAGAGAGTAGTAAATGCAGCTAGTATTGACTATTGAAGTTTTCAAAATGAAATAGGAAAAGCCATGCACGCACGGCAATCCAAAAAATAATAAAAGCAAACGCCTCGTTTCAAAATTTTGAATGCTCACAGTCATCGAAGAGCTAAAACGATACGATGCATTGGACCGTTACGCAGTTTCCACTGCGTATCGGACTCAAAATACGGAAACAAGTATACCGCAGAGATCAGCACGACGAGACGATCAAAACGGCATATGGATATCAGTGGTACGATTGAATTATAAAGTTTCGAAATTTTCTACTAGCGGAAAATGCATAAAAATCGCAGAAAAATAAGATCGACGGAGCCAAAGATGTCCGAATTTGGAAAAACGACAAACTGACAACTTGCTCAAAAGATAGTTTAGAATTTTTCTATGTAAAAATATTTTGGTTTTGAAAACGTTTTACTTTCATCGCTTTTTAACTGATTAAATTGAAGTAAATTTACGCGCGAAATAAACTTCCGTATTTTCGGACGAAAATTTACCGGTTGCTAAGTTTAACTAGACGCATTCCAAATATCAAGTTTTCGTTGCGAAATTTTATTGTTTATTTTTATTTAACGAAAATTTTCATTTAACGCAAAACGCACGTTTCTTACGTTAAAATTATTAATTTGGTTTCTGTTATTGGTTACGACTATTACATATTATTACATTACGTTTTAATATGTATTACATTATTGGTTTTATCGAAATTGGTCGTCTATGAATTTGATTTTGGATTTGTAACATATATACAAAGAGATTTCAATTTTATAAATCGTAAAATTTTATTTCTATCGGATTTTTAATTAAAATTTTATTTAGTTTAGTAATTTAAAAGCGTTAAAAATACAGGTCATTACAATCTCCCCCACTCAAAACTTTTCGTCCTCGAAAAGGAAGGAGGTAGGAGAATAGAAACAAACAGAAAGAAAATAGATTAAAAACAGAGTAAAACAATTAATTCAAACCATATAAATTTCAATTTAAATAAATTTATATTCAACAATTTTTTTTTCAATTCAAGATTATTTATTAAGTTGATTTCAATTCAATTTATTAATATTTGATAACAAAAGATTCCTTCTGAACAAATTTTATTTATTTATCTCATTTATTCATTGTGTTATTATCCACTTATACCCTATTAATAATTAATCATATTTTATTCAACAGATTCAATTCTTCTTAATTTTAAATTATTATTAAATTACTTCCACCTAATATATCCTATCACCTATAACAAGCATATTTATTGTTATTATAACTATTCCAATTTTAAATTTCTTTTAACATCATTTCGCATTGTAAATTATTCAATTACATATTCAACATTTGGATGGTTTTGGTAAGTCGTATTATAATGTAATTGGGTATTATACAAGTAAATTTTCTAATCCAATTTGTTAAGTTTCAATATTCATTCAAATTTTGGCTTCGTTTTAAAATTTGAAATCATTCTTAACATAAATTTTTAAGAATTTTCTTTTCAATTTACTTCAACAATTTTGAAATAAATATATACCCATTTAGTAAATCACATCGAATCAATAATCATTTACCAATATTTATAAATCAAGTCAAAATTTAGAAATTCAAATCTATGTAAAATTTTCAGATCAAAGTGTAGCAAGGCTACGAATAGCCTCTCCACTTCGAAACCCGAAAATGAATATCGATGATGCGGCCGTCATCACCGAAACTATTTTCCAGCGACAAAGAGAAGAGCACTGATTTAAAAATTTAAATTCTTTGAAAATGGTTTCTATTTGAAAATACTTCAAATACTATACACTTTAAAACTTTAAAATCAAAGTTTGAAATCACCGAAAATCAAATTCTCTAATTCCTGATTTACATTCATTTAAATTTCCAAATAAATTTACAAACCAAGTTTTATAAATTCATTTATTTATTTTATGCAATAGTCAATGATTTATAATACAATAAATGAGAATTAAATTTTAACATTTTGAACAACAGATTCATTAACCTTTTGATTTCAGAAAAATTTATGCTTATATATAATATAATTATACAAAACCATTTTATTCACCAAATTTGAAAATATTATTGTGTCAGTTTTCTCTACTCAAGTGTTTTAGAAATTCTATCGATAGCGTTGATCAGACGAATCGATCGAAAATCCAAATCAACATCAACAACTCAAACAACACGATATATAGATATATAAAACATTTTTAATATCAAAACAAATACACTTCCTCGCTCGACGATACAAGGATGGTTTTCAAAGAAAGGATAGAAATTCAATTTGATGGAAATCAAATCGTAGAGAATTTTGATTCGAAAATGGGTTCGAAACAGAAGATAAGATAATTCAATTAACAGATTTAGGAGATGGATACGGTTATTTAATTCACGGGCAACCTTTACCGGGTCAACCGTGACTTTAAGAATAAGACCGATGCTGAATTTCGAGGTAAATCAACATTCGATCTCAAGAAATACAATTCACCTACAGCAGGAGATAGAGAGCATCGTAAACCGAGGATACAGAAATCTCCGGTAAATCGATGTCTATTATAAAGGAGTTTCACCTATTACATATAAATTTGGGATTGGCGAGACCGCCGATTCACTATAAAGATCATTCGAAGTGGAGTTATGGGGTACTCCAGAATCAAAAGAAGAAAAATAGTGAGGGATATAAATGAATTTCGGAACCGAGGGAACGTTCTAAAATTCAAAGGAATTGAGTTAAAAGAAAGAGATTGAAACTCGAATGAGAGTGATTCTGTAAATACATTTACCATATATGCTAAGTTTTGCCTAGGGCTACCAAAAGCCCTGATACCAACTGTAACGACCCGCTATTTGGACTATTCGCATCCGCACATGTCGGACTTGAATAATTCAAAATACCGAATTGTTAATTTTTAAATTTGGCAAACCTCAGATATAAAATAAATAAATAATCACATAATCACAGACACAGAGTAGTAATATGCAGCGGAAGTAAAAGAGATAGTAGTTCATGAAGCTACTATATAAATATGTAAGATACATCGGAGTTAATAAGTTACAACAGAAGTCTCGAATACAACAGTCAAATATAAGAATCAGAATACATCACTGGAATCATCAAATATCTGAAAGCTGGATAGATAGCTGGATCTCCAGGCGAAGCTCCAACTCCAAAGATAAGCCTCGAAAGCTGGTACTCTCAGTCTGACCCGAGCGTAAAGCAAAACACAAAACACTCGAGTCAGGATTAATATTCTCATATCAATAAATCCAACTCAAATGAAATAGCAATCGAAATACAAGTAACTCAAAGGATGTTGGAATCACCATCCTTTAAGGATCCGTTAAACTATCTACTAGGTAGTAGTGTACGCTAAACAGATAATGTCTATCAGAAATATAAAGTATCAAAATAGTGTTAAGGCGTTACCATTATCGTTCTCTTTCTTCAGTCATCACGTACATCATTCCAACCACTTCATTTTGGATCATCACTCCGCGTATAGTTATTAAAGTGGTTTTCGGTTTAGATAGTGAGTATATCCATAACCGATTCCGGTCTCTTTAATAACTTCCGTAATTATTACACCGATTGGTCATTTAGTAAATTTCAAACCAAATCAAATTCAATTTCAATTTCAATTCGTAAATCAACATTTCATTTGTGTTTCAATATCAATTTCCACAGTCTATGTTTTAAAACTTCCAAATTACCATTTCAAAGTCTTACAATTCAGTTTCAATTTTATTTCAATAATTCAAATATTAATTCACGTTCATATAAAAGTTTCCTTTCGGAATCACCTAAATTAACTTAATTTAACATTTAATTCAATTTAAGTTCATTGATCGATTACATTCAATATTCGTTAGGTAAATCTATCATTCAAAACAATTTCTATTAAATTACCAATTCATCAAGTCAATTACTTACGTTCAACTTAATTATACCAAATCTTACAATTTAATTAAGTCAATTTCGTCAATCAAATTCTTCAAATTACGAGCCTTACATTTGTTTCAATAAGATGCACTTTATTTCTTGTTAACGAAATTCGATTTTCACTTATTTATTGACTTCGTTACAAATTTCAAACTCAATTAACAAAGATCTAAATTTCACATAATCGAGAAGTTTCAATTTCACTTATTAACTTACTTAACAATTTTTTCCAAACTTTAATAAATAAAGAAACTTAATTTCATTTATTAACGAAGTTCAAATTCACTTAATCAAAAGTTCAATTTCTCTTATTAAAGAATTCAATTTTTATTCAATTATCAAATAATTCAATCTTTTTCAATTATTAAATAATTTCAATCTTAATTATTAATAATTTCAAACTTAATAATTTCAAACTTGATTATAAATTCAAATTTAATTATTAAATCATTTCAAACTTAATTCAGTTCAAACTTAATCGTCAAATCATTTTAACTTAGTTATACCTTCAACTTAATAATTTCAAAACTCAATTATTACCAATTTCAAATTATTTATTAATAATTCCAAATTTAATTATTAGATAATCAAATTCCAAACAACGTTCTTTCATCAATTACTACGTTAATATTTGTTTCAGATTTCAATCTTTACATTTTCCTTTCAAAAATTCAAATTCCAATTTCATTTCAAAACTTACTCTTTTGTTCGAATAAAATCATTATTTTATTATTATTATTATTATTATTATTATTATTTTTAATTCAGATTATTGACCAATCGGATTTTTATTTAATTCTCTATCCTAAATCAAGTTCATTTGGGTATATATCATTTCAACCCGATTCCAATTCCAAATCAAAACATAACAAAGGAAACTTGCAGTGTGATAACTGGGATGGTGTCAAAGTAAATAAACAAGCAATAACAATCAAACACAATCCAATAATCAATTCAAATAATCCCGAAATAATCGTATTAATTCACATTGTTGTTTGTGTGAATTAATATAATTATTTCTAGAATCTACACTATCATTTCATGTAGATTAAAGATTATTACATTACGGTTTTTCCACTTGTCGTCCAATTTCAATTTCAAATCTAATACTACAACAAATTAATCTAATATACGTTCAAAGGTTCAAAGTGTAATTTATCAAATTTTTCGTGTCAATTAACTTAACAGTTAGAAGGGGTCATATTATTCAAGTTAACTAATCAAATTCAACACATATGTCGATTCACATTTTTAAACTATCCTACGTCAAATTCAATTGCACAATATTTATCACTTTATACATTACAATTTAACATCCAATATAAACAACAACAATCAATCAATTATCAACCAAACTGGATTATCATCGCATAAATAATTTACAGATAATGGTGTCAAATGTCACGGGTGAACTGATACAGGTAATAGCATATATAACAGTGTAAACAACCGACATCAACATATTTTAATTTTCGTTTCAATTGAAATCAAATTTAATAAATAAAAGAATATTAATAGTGAGTGATTGCTCACCTTTCGAGGTTAGAGAAAATAGGAGATGGCATGGATACACACACTGATACATACACTGAAATGGAGTTACAAATCCCAGCATGATTCTCAGAGCAAAGTAAGATTGGCACGAATCGACGAGCAAAACTGTTAATAGGAATTGCCGAAATCAAATCAAAACATTCAACATAGCAGCAATTACAAAACATGTCCTACGTCAAAGTTTAACAATATAATTCTATGTGCTACCGAGATCGAAATGGTCTGAAATTTGGTATGAATAAAGATCAAAACTTGTATTTCAAAACTGTAAAGAATCACTTGATTCCGACGTAAGACGGAGGAGATACGATGCGTCAAACATGAACCCAGGTCGTGTTTGCAGCAGTGTAAAATAATTTTAAGTACAAAAGAACATCTGCCTGGGTCAAACTTCTAGATCCTCGACCACTAATCAAACGGTGTCGGATTTTGCTGAAATTTGACATGCATAAAGTAGGTAACTTCGACTCCTTTTTAAAATAAAATCAACCCATTCCGATAAAACATGAGTGAGATATGATATCGTGAACATGAAGTCTAACCGCTGTTCAGAAAAAAATAAAAATAAACAAATATCACCTTTAAACAAACAAAGAAAACCTGGAAACCATCTTTACTGAAATCAATTGTACTTTTGTATACTTTAGAAATCCAAGTTCCATTAAACACATATACTGACATACCAAAACTATATTATTATGCCCATTCTTAAAGCAAATCAAACAACACCTCCATCATTATACTAAACCTGTGCTGCAACAAAGCATACTTATATATAATATATAACTTAAAATTGAAGATTAAAATCGTCAAAACGAAAATTTGTGCAACAAAACATAGATATAAGCTTCGAAATCTCCTTTCTTTAAAGTGTGCACCAGAAGTTTATCAATTGAAAATAGCTTTATTTATATATAATATAGGTAGAGCCAGAGAAGTAACAGTATATATAACACCTTATGGCAACTTACATAGTCAAATATGTATTAGCTTTCACAAAATTTTGAAAACAACTTCTCAGATTGGCCTACTCATTATTTTCAGTATAAATACAAGTGTTTATAAAACCAACAAGAGGACCCACTTAAAAATATATATAATACGAAATTGCAAAGCAACTTTAAGCTGTGAAAAAAAAAATGTAAAGCAGTAGGCTCCAGACTAAAGCATATCTAAACTAGGTATATAGTGCTATATATGAGATATCCTTATAAAAAAAATTTACAATGTAAAAAGGAAGCTATTTATATCCACAGACTTCCAACAAACGCATATATGTATAACATATGTAATGCGTATAAAACAAAACCTTTTTTTTTTCAAACAGAACATACTATTTGCACATATATGCCAATTAACGTATGCAATACTGTAACTACTTTTAACAAAATATAACATATATATTTTATACTTCTACTTATAACCCATTGAAGCTTTTAAATTAGAAACCAAATATCCTTTATAAGTTTGTAAAAATAGAATACATATATAGACTCAATCATACTAGTATACTTTCAGATCAAGTCAAAACTTGAAAACACATATGAGATTAGTTTGTATAATTTAACTTCTCACAAGCCAATATACCAAGCTGGTATACAAATAGGTGTTACAGAACCTATTTCAAAATTACAAAAAATAGAATATAGTACAAAGCAATAGGCAAAGCAACCAGATCTCTAGCTTATATATATCTCACCTAGTGTTCGGCCAAGCAAAAGGAGGTTAGAGGCGAGATGACGGAATGGGAAGAGTAGAGGAGTGCCGGCGGCTATCATTGGCGAAGGTGATTGGTGACAGTGGACGGCAGATCTAGTGAGGTGTGGGGCTGAGGCGAAGGGTCAAATCCAGGTGGTGGCCAAGGCGGTTGCAAGCGTTGAGAGGGAGGCGGATGCTGGGTGGCCGGCGAACTGCCGCGCGAAGGGTTTGTCAAGTGGAGAGGGTGGCGCATGCTGTTTAGGTGGAGGGCGGAAGTCGGTAACGTGGGGTGGATGTAGCGGAGGTTGAGAGGTGCTGCTCACGGTTGTTGCGTGTGTGGTGAGCACGTGGGTGGGAAAAAATAGTTTTTTGGCCGTGGTCATTTTTCTTGGAACAGAGAAGAGGTAGGAGTAGATCTGGAGGCATGCAAGTTTGATTTTTGAAACATTCGTGAAGAACAGAGAGTAGTAAATGCAGCTAGTATTGACTATTGAAGTTTTCAAAATGAAATAGGAAAAGCCATGCACGCACGGCAATCCAAAAAATAATAAAAGCAAACGCCTCGTTTCAAAATTTTGAATGCTCACAGTCATCGAAGAGCTAAAACGGATACGATGCATTGGACCGTTACGCAGTTTCCACTGCGTGTCGGACTCAAAATACGGAAACAAGTATACCGCAGAGATCAGCACGACGAGACGATCAAAACGGCATATGGATATCGGTGATACGATTGAATTATAAAGTTTCGAAATTTTCTACTAGCGGAAAATGCATAAAAATCGCAGAAAAATAAGATCGACGGAGCCAAAGATGTCCGAATTTGGAAAAACGACAAACTGACAACTTGCTCAAAAGATAGTTTAGAATTTTTCTATGTAAAGATATTTTGGTTTTGAAAACGTTTTACTTTCATCGCTTTTTAACTGATTAAATTGAAGTAAATTTACGCGCGAAATAAACTTCCGTATTTTCGGACGAAAATTTACCAGTTGCTAAGTTTAACTAGACGCATTCCAAATACCAAGTTTTCGTTGCGAAATTTTATTGTTTATTTTTATTTAACGAAAATTTTCATTTAACGCAAAACGCACGTTTCTTACGTTAAAATTATTAATTTGGTTTCTGTTATTGGTTACGACTATTACATATTATTACATTACGTTTTAATATGTATTACATTATTGGTCTTATCGAAATTGGTCGTCTACGAATTTGATTTTGGATTTGTAACATATACACAAAGAGATTTCAATTTTATAAATCGTAAAATTTTATTTCTATCGGATTTTTAATTAAAATTTTATTTAGTTTAGTAATTTAAAAGCGTTAAAAATACAGGTCATTACATAATATTTCGCTATAGTAATAATCTCTATTAGTAAAGTAAACTTACTTTAAAATAGCTTTAAGGAGTGACCCAGTATTCCCCTTAACACATAAATAGTTCCAATAATCTATATAGTACTGTAATACCTCCTGATCAGGAGGCTACTAGAGGATACTCCATAGGTACGACACAAAAAAACTCGTACAAGACGCGCTAGGGTAGGTGACATGGAAAAACTAGGCATTGGCAGGGTAGATACACCAATTACACTTCCGGGCCGGTGGTAAGCAGCTACCGCCCAACACGAGCCACACCTCCAAATAAAAAAAAATCAAAAGTGGCCACCAAATCAATCCAAAAGTCAGAGTATAATATCGAAGGGAAGTGTCTGATCAAAGGTGCTACCTCATTAGCCCATCGATCGCTCCTGTTTTAGCCACCTTATGCCAACTCACGGCAGTCGGGTCTACGTATGTACCTCAAAAGAATACCGCCGCCATCCTACTTCATTCTGGAGTCTCCACCGCATACACAGTTGTTAAAGTGATTTTCAGAGTTGGCAGAGAGTATGACAACATCCGATCCCGGTCCCTTTAACTGCCAAACGTTATTATAATACCGCGGTCATTTCAAAATAGTTTATACTTCAAAACGAAAACATCATTTCCATGTCATATATATATTCACTTCCAAAATCATAGTACTTTCAAAGTTATAGTACTTCCGAAACCAAAACACTTTGAAACCATAATACTTGGAAATCCATTATACCTTGAGATCATAATACATTGGAAGTCATAGCATTTTAAAATACTTTATAAAATAAAACGGTTTCCTCAAATCTCACAAGTCGATTCCAATCTACTTGAATTCCAACCAAAATTATATATATGCTTTTTAAGAATGCAATTGAAATTTATACAAGTTTATCTCATTTCTTTTAAATTAATTAAATGTTCAAAATTCATATCTTTTGTTTTATAGGTTACATATTTCAATTTTCTTGAAATTTCATTTATAACCTAGCATTTAGTCTCTTATTTTAATTAGAGATTCCAATTATTAATTAGTTACATTCCATTTCACTACAATAATTGAAACTATTAATTAACGGAAACTTAAGAACTAAATACCGGATTAAATTTCAAATTATTTAAAAATAAAAGATGAAATATATACACTTACAACTTATATATCCAATTTTATTTAAAATTTTATATTTTTTTATCCAAATAAATCTACAGTAAAACTACTACAGTGGCCTTTCCACTTAGAAAGCGAAAAATGAATGTCGATGATGCGTGCACTCATCATCGGAATTATTTTCCAATGACAAATAGGAGAGTACCGAACTTATTTATTTCCAAAATTTTCTTTAAAACAACCCCTTTTTAATTTTTTATTGAAATATTTATCAGAAAAATAGTTCTAAATATTATTGCTATATTCCAAAATCATTCAAAAGAAATTTTACGAAAATCCCAAAACTCAAGTTCTAAGTTTCCAATCTCACATTTATTTTATTTCAAATCTTATTTTCAACTAATATTTATAAATTTCACTACCTAACAACCAAATATCTTACAACCAAATATACCATTTATAAAATATATTATTTTATATATAAAAATATACGATAGGCCATTCACCTATATTTCAAAATAAATATTGTGTCAGTCTGTCCTATTAAGTGTTTAGAAATCCCTACTAATGTCATAGCGTCCTATGCACCAACCAAAATTTATAAATACAAAAGAGAACAAATTAATACAAAATAAAAACCTTTTTATAACACCAACAAATACGCTCTCTCATATATATACTCTCAGTGACTCATCATAGGGTATTACTACCCTATTAATAAAGAGTCAGACCCGCGAAGCTAAGATTTCCACTAAACCAAAACTCGATACCAAATGTAACATCCGCCTTTTAATACGCTTTAAATCGAGCATAAACCATACATGTCAGACTCAAACCATACAGAAGGACTGATTGTTATTGGGGTGAATAAGAAAAAGCATAGAAAGAAAAAAACAAAACAGAACCTTACAGCGGAACGACAAAATATAATAATCAAATAACAGTTCAGGAAGCTGTTTACAAACATTTGATTATACTAATACAATATATAATCAGAGTTACACATACCAGAGAATAATAAATAACAATGCAGCAGAACAGTATGAATGTAGAGGAATGATATAATAAATAATAATACAATCTTCGTCTTCATCCTCCAGCAATAAGGTCTTCAAATCTTGAAATGCTCAGGCTGACCTAAGCGAATTGAAAAGAAAAAACACTCGAGTCGGAACTAAAAGATCTTATGTAAGTTAAATGTACAGAAATAAATATGAGTGGAACAGCGTCAGAGATGTTTATGGGTTTTGCCATCTCCTATCTAGTGTCTAACGTGTGTGCAGTAACTTAGGAGATGCTCGGGATTCACATCTCCTAATGATCCGTTGAACTATTTACTATGTAGTAATATTTCTCTATTCTAATAATGTCCATTAGCAAAGTAAACTTACTTTAAAATAACGATAAGGAGTGACCCAATATTCCCCTTAATACATAAATAGTGCAAATAGTCCATACAGTACCGTAATACCTTCTAATTGGGAGGCTACCAGAGGATACTACATAGATACGACACAAATCAAACTCGTACAAGGCGCACTAGGGTAGGTGACACGACACGATAGGCAATGCCAGGGTAGATATACAAATTAGGCTTCCGGCCCGGTGGTAGTGCGTAGCGCGCAGCTACCACCCACCTCGAGCCACACTCCCAAATAAAAAAAATTAAAAGTGGCCAACAAATCAATCCAAAAGTCAGAGTATAACATCGAAGGAATGTGTCCGATCAAAGGTGCTGCCTCATTAGCCCGTCGAACGCTCCTGTTTTAGCCACCTTATGCCAACTCACGGGAGTCGGGTTCATGTATATACCTCAAAATAACGCCGCCGCCATCCTACTTAATTCTGGAACCTCCACTGCGTACACAGTTGTTAAAGTGGTTTTCGGAGTTGGCAGAGAGTATGACAACTTTCGATCCCGGTCTCTTTAACAACCAAACGTCATTATAACACTGCGGTCATTTCAAAATTGTTTATACTTCAAAACCAAAATATCGTTTCCATTTCACATATATATTCACTTCCAAAAGCATAGTACTTTCAAAGTTCTAGTACTTCCGAAACCAAAACACTTTGAAACCATAATATATGGAGATCCATTACACCTTGAGATCATAATACATTGGAAGTCATAACATTTTAAAATACTTTATAAAATAAAATGGTTTCCTCAATTCTCACAAGTTTATTCCAAATCTACTTGAATCCCAAATTCAAATTCAATGATCTCAAATCATTAATTTCAATTTAGTTCTAAATAAACCATTCAAAATTATATCGATTTCAAAAACAGATTTGAACCATCAATAGACCATTTCAAATTATATATTCCAAAGCATTAAATATTCTATAGTTTCAAAACTAAATTTGATAAGTTCATATATATCTTAAATACAAATTTTCTATTATTTAGTTCTGAAATATTTACTTACCATATCCAATATAATTTAAGTAAAACTTCAAATTTCAAATAACTAAATATCCTTCAATTTATTTAAACTTGACATATTCTTTTTAATCACCTTAACCAAAATCAAGTTATAAAATCATATCCTTGAAAATGTCCCAAATTCAATAAGTTCCAAATCGATTTTAATTAAATATAATTCTTAATTAGATAAAATTTCAAAATCATCTTAAAATTATCTCCCAATCTTAATTTGTTAAAATCATTGTAACTCTATATTAAATATAATTTAAATAAGTACTTAACCATATTATATTTTAATAAAATCAAACTTTCTTAATAAACTTATTTTATATAAAAACAAATTTATACATAGCTCAAAATCGAGAATTTAACTATATATAAATAACCTTTATAAATCAATATTTATATAAAACCATATATTTCTTTTCAAAACCATAGAAATCATTTTCAAAATATTTATATACAAACCAACGGTGTGTGTATATAATTTTCTATCCTATGGTCAAGTGATACATATATTTATCATTTCAATCCACAATTTAAAGAATTTACGGTTGTATATCATTTCAAACTCAGTCCTGAATTAATAAAAATAAATCCATAACGAACTTGCAGATTATAATGATATAAAATAAAACATCCATTCATCCATCATCAAAATCACACATCCGTCACCATCATCATCCAAACAATCAATCAATATCAATATGTAACTGATAATAGATAATAGGTATTTAACTGGCAATTATATTCAATAACAAATTCAATAGCAATTTAATTTAAATAAATGCAATTAACTGAGATGATGATTAATAATATACGAAACAGTCATAAATAAATTCATAACCATAACATAAATTAAATTTAGCAGACATAAGAAATTTAAGAAGTTGTGAGTGGGTTAAAACACTCACCTTTCGAATTTAAATTAAATTTAAATTCAATTTAAACCCAAAATTCAGATAGCCCCAGAATTCGTCCAATCTAGCGTCCAGATGCCCGAATTTTCGATACGATCCCAGTGCAAGAATCTGCGCATGAATCGAACCTCGTACGAGAAAGTTACGACGATTAGAACGATAAAGATTTTAAATTAATATAAAATAAAACAAAATGCCCAAACTCACCATACACGCCAGCGTTCTTTCCTAATTCAAGCTATAAAACCCTACTCACTAGTTTGTTCGTGAGATAAAGCACCGTGGCCACTCGAGCGCCTACGTCGCACGCCTCTAGCCGGCCCGCTCCACGTCGTGCCCCTTTGCCTCGCTCGTCCACATCCATCCCAAGGCCATGCTACGGCCACGTCACACCGACCGGTGCCTTACATGCCAGCAGCTGCCAAAAGCAAGAAACCCTATTCGAATTAAAGACAATGATCTAGCCGATTATTCGCCAAACAAACCATGCCGATGCATTCCACTAGCAAATCTCTACGCGACCATATCATCGATTTGATAATCCGTTGTAGTTGATCACGACACAATGGGCGGCCGAGAATAGTTCTTCAATTTTCGGACAAATAGAGTTTCAAATCGAAAAACGAATTGCAGATTTGAGATGCGCTTGTTGAGAGCTTCGGATTGATATAATTTGATGTTATTTGAGGAGTTTGAATTTTTGTTGTTGGACTTTGAATTGGAATTGAATTGGAAAATTTAGGGTTTTCAGCCATTAAGGAAGAGGAGCAACAGAAATTTTGTACGTACAGAAATGAGAAATAGAAAGGTTGCCAGGGTTTATAACCGGATATATATAGGAAGAGCTTAAAATAGAGAAGCGGATACGATTGATTTGGGTTTTGAACGATAATTGACCTGAAAAGCCCGTTTCGATTTCGGAACGGAAATGGATCAACCCATATATAAAAATATATGTTTTCAAATATTTTAAACTCAATGCAACAAGTTTCAAGTCCTAATTCCATCGTATGAAGAAGTTATGCTAAAATCAAGTTATTTCAAATTGATTTCAATTAAATTCAATTAAACTGATTTCTAGGCGTTTCGAGCCCATACGATCAAACGATTAGGCAGATCGTTACGAAACTTGAAATCCTACAGTAATTAACCGTTACGGATCCGATGAAACTAGTTTCGTCGAAATCCGAGTCAGTGACCAAAATGGATATTTCCAATTAATCAATAAATTTAGATTAAATTAGTTAAATCAAATTTTCAATTCCAATTCTATAATTAGCAATCTTTATTATTTTTGATTTCTTGAACAATTTCAATAATTTAAGCAAATTTAGATGTCAATTTAAAATTGAATAATCCATTAATTTCAGTGTTTAATTTCAATTTCATTAAATTCAGAAATTATAAATTAAAATTCCAAAATCCATTTATTAAAGTTCATTTATTTGCAATAAATCCAATTACTATATTCTAAATTCAAATAAATTAATAATTCTCAATTTCCATTCTTTTTATTTAAGCAATTATCATATTATGACCAAAATTAACATTACTTCCAAATATTAACTTAATTTACATTAAAATAATATTTAATTACTCTAGTGGCCTTTCCACTTAGAAAGTGAAAAATGAATGTCGATGATGCATGCACTCACCATCGGAATTATTTTCCAACGGCAAATAGGAGAGCACCGAACTTATTTATTTCCAAAATTTTCTTTAAAACAACCCCTTTTTAATTTTTTATTGAAATATTTATCAGAAAAATACTTCTAAATATTATTGCTATATTCCAAAATCATTCAAAAGAAATTTTACGAAAATCCCAAAACTCAAGTTCTAAGTTTCCAAGCTCACATTTATTTTATTTCAAATCTTATTTTCAACTAATATTTGTAAATTTCACTACCTAACAACCAAATATCTTACAACCAAATATACCATTTATAAAATATATTATTTTATATATAAAAATATACGATAGGCCATTCACCTATATTTCAAAATAAATATTGTGTCAGTCTGTCCTATTAAGTGTTTAGAAATCCCTACTAATGTCATAGCGTCCTATGCACCAACCAAAATTTATAAATACAAAAGTGAACAAATTAACACAAAATAAAAACCTTTTTATAACACCAACAAATACGCTCTCTCATATATATACTCTCAGTGACTTATCATAGGGTATTACTACCCTATTAATAAAGAGTCAGACCCCGCAAAGCTAAGGTTTCCACTAAACCAAAGCTCGATACCAAATGTAACATACGCCTTTTTATACGCTTTAAATCGAGCATAAACCATACATGTCAGACTCAAACCATACAGAAGGGCGGATTGTTATTGGGGTGAATAAGAAAAAGCATAGAAAGAAAAAAAAACAGAACCTTACAGCGGAACGACAAAATATAATAATCAAATAACAGTTCAGGAAGCTGTTTACAAACATTTGATTATACTAATACAATATATAATCAGAGTTACACATACCAGAGAATAATAAATAACAATGCAGCAGAACAGTATGAATGTAGTGGAATGATATAATAAATAATAATACAATCTTCGTCTTCATCCTCCAGCAATAAGGTCTTCAAATCCTGAAATGCTCAGGCTGACCTAAGCGAATTGAAAAGAAAAAACACTCGAGTCGGAACTAAAAGATCTTATGTAAGTTAAATCAACAGAAATAAATATGAGTGGAACAGCGTTAGAGATGTTTATGGGTTTTGCCATCTCCTATCTAGTGTCTAACGTGTGTGCGGTAACTTAGGAGATGCTCGGGATTCACATCTCCTAATGATCCGTTGAACTATTTACTATGTAGTAATATTTCGCTATTCTAATAATGTCCATTAGTAAAGTAAACTTACTTTAAAATAGCGATAAGGAGTGACCCAATATTCCCCTTAATACATAAATAGTTCAAATAGTCCATACAGTACCGTAATACCTTCTGATCGGGAGGCTACCAGAGGATACTCCATAGGTACGACACAAATCAAACTCGTACAAGGCGCACTAGGGTAGGTGACACGACACGATAGGCAATGCCTGGGTAGATATACAAATTAGGCTTGCGGGCTGGTGGTAGTGCGTAGCGCGCAGCTACCGCCCACCTCGAGCCACACTCCCAAATAAAAAAAATCAAAAGTGGCCAACAAATCAATCCAAAAGTCAGAGTATAACATCGAAGGAATGTGTCCGATCAAAGGTGCTTCCTCATTAGCCCGTCGATTGCTCCTGTTTTAGCCACCTTATGCCAACTCACGGGAGTCGGGTCCATGTATATACCTCAAAATAACGCCGCCGCCATCCTACTTAATTCTGGAATCTCCACCGCGTACACAGTTGTTAAAGTGGTTTTCGGAGTTGGCAGAGAGTATGACAACTTTCGATCCCGGTCTCTTTAACAACCAAACGTCATTATAACACTGCGGTCATTTCAAAATTGTTTATACTTCAAAACCAAAATATCATTTCCATTTCACATATATATTCACTTCCAAAAGCATAGTACTTTCAAAGTTCTAGTACTTCCGAAACCAAAACACTTTGAAACCATAATACTTGGAAATCCATTACACCTTGAGATCATAATACATTGGAAGTCATAACATTTTAAAATACTTTATAAAATAAAATGGTTTCCTCAATTCTCACAAGTTTATTCCAAATCTACTTGAATCCCAAATTCAAATTCAATGATCTCAAATCATTAATTTCAATTTAGTTCTAAATAAACCATTCAAAATTATATCGATTTCAAACACAGATTTGAACCATCAATAGACCATTTCAAATTATATATTCCAAAGCATTAAATATTCCATAGTTTCAAAACAAAATTTGATAAGTTTATATATATCTTAAATTCAATTTTTCTACTATTTAGTTCTGAAATATTTACTTACCAAATCTAACATCATTTAAGTAAAACTTCAAATTTAAAATAACTGAATATTCCTTCAATTTATTTAAACTTGACATATTCTTTTAAATCACCTTAACCAAAATCAAATTATAAAATCATATCCTTGAAAAATTCCCAAATTCAGTAAGTTCCAAATCGATTTAAATTAAATATAATACTTAATTAAATAAAATTTCAAAATCATCTTAAATTTATCCCCCAATCTTAATTTGTTAAAATCATTGCAACTCTACATTAAAATATAATTTAAATAAGTACTTAACCACATTATATTTTAATAAAATCAAACTTTATCAATAAACTTATTTTATATTAAAACAAATTTATACATAGCTCAAAATCGAGAATTTAACTATATATAAATAACCTTTATATAATATCTAAAATCAGTATTTATATAAAACCATATATTTCTTTTCAAAACCATAGAAATAATTTTCAAAATATTTATATATAAACCAACGGTGTCTGTATATAATTTTCTATCCTATGGTCAAGTGATATGGATATTTATCATTTCAATCCGCAATTTAAACAATTTACGGTTGTATATCATTTCAAACCGCAATCCCGAATTAATAAAAATAAATCCATAACGAACTTACCGATTATAACGGTATAAAATAAAACATCTTTTCATCCATCATCAAAATCACACATCCATCACATCATCATCCAAAGAATAAATCAATATCAATATATAACTGAAAATAGATAACATGTATTTAACTGGCAGTTATATTCAATAACAAATTAAATAACGATTTAAATAAATGCAATTAACTGAGATGATGATTAAAAATATACGAAATAGTCATAAATAAATTCATAATCACAACATAAATTAAACTTAACAGACATAAGTAATTTAAGAAGTTGGTAGTGGGTTAAAACACTCACCTTTTGAGTTTAAATTAAATTTAAATCCAATTTAAACCCAAAATTCAAACAGCCCCAGAATTCGTCCAATCCAATGTTGAAATGCCCGGATTTTCGATACGATCCCAAGGCAAGAATCCGCACGTGAATCGGACCTCGTACGAGAAAGTTATAACGATTAGAACGAGAAAGATTTTAAATTAAAATAAAATAAAACAAAATACCCAAACTCACCATACATGTGACGACCCGGATTTTCGAACCAGTTTAAATTGCCAAAAAATCCGTCCGTTCTAAGACTACTAATGAATACTACTAACTAAATACACCATATTTGATAATTATTCAACATTACTAAATGTATAGGATAAAATTTCGATTTTACAAGTTATCAGAGTAATCAAATTAATCTACTAGGTATGCATATATACAAACCAAATACAAATAAATCTAACGCTGCACAACTCTAATAAGAGAGACAGCAATAGCCATTCCTGCTAACTCAATAAACATGTCAAATGCGGAATAAAATAGTAAGCAGGAAAAATACAATAACACGAGATAAACAACAACCATTAACAAATAAACATGAAAGGGTTATATCATTTTAGGGGCTGCATCACTACCACTTGTGACTGCCTACGTACCCCTATCTTATTGGGTACCCAATTAGATACAGGATCAAGTCAACGTAGTTCTCCTACCGCAAAAAGGACTCATGGAGCCTACGATGCAAGAAACAAATATGCCATTCCCAAAACTACACACTTAGGCCTAATATTTAAATTTAGATTTTCAAATCTAATCACCTGTACGAAAATTATCTCTTTGGATTTTTTTCTTGAATTCTTATTTCAAAACTTTTGAAATATATATATATATATCCTTTATATTCAAATTATACTTTACTTCGGGATCTTAAATCAAATCACTTTTGAAAAGTTTATTTGGAAATCCCAAATACTATAATAACACATATCAAACCATATACAACCAGATCGAGAGGTTTCTCCCAATAACAAGGCAACTGGGTCCCAGCTTTAATACAATCGATAAATAAGTATATCCCTCTATTCTAAGAGTGGACTATATCAAAAACACATGCTCACCTTTTTAGATACGGATTACCCGAATCATTGGTAGCATAACAAATTATTGTATATCCCGAAGCGATAAATCATTTCACACTAATACTCATAAGTACTTTCAAATCTATAATAATTTTCATTTCCCAAATCTGTTTAAAAATCATCTTAAAACCATCGGGTTTAGTCCTCGAAACTCTTTCCGTTTTATAAAACACTTTTATAAAACCATTCATTATATAAATCACTTTTATATAATATAACTTCAAAATATTCATTACTAAACATTTCTATTTCTTTTAAAGGGAAAACTTTTCACAACAATTCCATTTGAAAACCAATTTTCAAAACAATTCATTAAATTGAAGTGAACCAAATATTACCGGTAAACACCTTATAGTCGAATTATGAAATAAATCACAAGGTGTTAGCCTATAATTATTTTCTACCCAGCCCATGCATATGGATAATAAATTGCTCATAAACTGGTCGAGCAAAGTCAACAATCAATAATCATAACCAATGCTCATAAACTGGTCGAGCCTAATTCAAACAACCAGTCAATGAAATGAACGCAATAATAAATGATAAACAATGCTTAATTCTATCAAATATTTATAACGCTTTAACGGTTAGATATTTATTTTGGAGCATCCGGGCTTTCCCTTCGACATGTTTCGTCCCTCTCTCAAGTCTCCTTGGATCTCACAGACGAAACACATGTACTAGTCATTTCCGCATACCCCATTCAATATTTAGCTTCTAAATTTTAAATTACTTAACTAATCATCAACACATAATATCAAGCAAGGAAATCTAACCATTGTTCTAGGAAACAAAGTAAACAAGCATTTAACAAGGGTTTTCAAACAACTTAACACTTAAAGTTCTTCCAACATAGCAATGGTTTTAATGAACATAAAATAAGAAATAACTTACTTTGGATTCCACTCCGTCAAACTTTAAGGCAAGAAACTTAAGATCTAACGCATACTTCCTACCATGCTTCAGAACCAAATGAATATAAGCTCGAATTCCTCCTTCCTAGTGCTTGGCCAAGGCTTGAGACGGAAGTTAGCCGAAAGTATAAAGAAGAAGTGGTTGAGCTTTGAACTTGAATTCTCAAAATTAGACCCGAAAAATATGTAATATTCTCTCTTATTTTTGACTCTTTTACTATCAAAATTTAAAAAACTTGTTAACAGAAAAGTTGTTGAAAATTCTTTTCTCTGGAATTTAAAAAAAAGAATCACTTGATTATGATTAATTTTGAGGAAGATATGGTCGAAAGAAAATGAGCTATTCCTGGATTCGCAAAAATAGAGGCTGAAAATGCACTTCAAAGAATTGAGTTTCGGGTATAGCAAACCTCAAAACTGGAAAAATTAATCAACATAAAAGTTGTATCCATTGAAATTTTATATGGTTTAAAAAAATAATTTCTTTATTTGGATCTGTTATGATCAAGTCTTGATCAAAACAAAATGTCATTTTCTCTGGCTTAAAAACTAGGCCAGAAAATGCACTTGAAAGAAGTGTATTTTTGACATGATTATCTTCATAATGAGACAAAGTAGTTAACATAAAAGTCGTAGCCACTGGAAAAATACATGATTTTAAAAAAAAATTACAATTTGAGTCGGTTTTGAAGAAGTTATGGCCGAGAGAAAAAGAGGTAAAATGTGGAGAAAAGAGGAGTTTGATTTGAAGAGAATAAACATTGATTTCTTTTGAATATAAATATTTTACATTATTTCTTTTTAATTTTTTATATGGCGTGGTAGCCATTAAAGAGAAGAGGAAGAAGATGAAGAAGCTTGAGAAAAGAAGAAGAAGAAAATGTGAATGAAAGTGAAGAAGGAGGTGGATATTTATAGAAAAAGAAAGAAGTGGTAAATTTATCAAAACAACCTCTTACCAAATTACCAAACTAACATTGCTTTAACCTAAAGCAACCTTTACATTTTCAATACTTAACATCATCTTTCACATCCTTACTTTATGTCTTAGTCACTTAAAGATTAAATAAAAATATCATAATTATGTTGGCTTTGATTTGATGTGATTTGATGTTTACTTTTTCTTACTTTTGTTAATTCTTACCTACTTTTACTAATGACTTCTAGAATTTTTTTAATCTTATTTAGTAAAAGTAAAAATGTTAGAGAATTAATTAATACTTACACTATTCGAATATATGTTCCTATATAAGAAAATAAAGATGTGACGACGTTGCGATAACTTATTTTGAGCAAAACATTGATTTTCGGCAAAATGTTTTACGGTCACATTTTGACATTTTAGTTAAATTATTTACTTATGTAAACCAAATTTAAAAATAAATTTGTATAATGGTATTTAAAAATATAAAGACTCATAAATTAATTAAGATAATTTATTTAACCATTGAAACATACTTTTCTGGAATCAGCATTTTGTCACTTTTGTCGATATAGACAAATATTACTATTTTTATGTTTGTTTCTACTTCCAAATCCTATCGAATATTGTTTAAATCATAAAACCTTTTATATTTTATATTTAAAATCACTCTAAATAATAAATTTTAAAGTGGTCAAATTCTAGATCGTTATAATACACGCCAGTGTTCTTCCCCAAATCAAGCTACAGAACCCTACTCGCTCGTTCGTTCACGAGATAAAGTGACGCCGCCACTCGAGCGCCTACGTCGCACTCCTTCAGTCGGCCCGCTTCACGTTGCGCCCCTCTGCCTTGCCTTGCTCGCCACGTCCATCCTAAGGCCACGCGACGGCCACGTCACACCGACCGATGTCTCACAGGCCAGCCACCACCAGAAGCAAGAAACCCTATACGAATTAAAGCCGATGATCTAGCCGAAAATTCGCCAAACAAACCATGCTGATGCGATCCGCTCGCAAATCTCTACGCGACCATATCATCGATTTGATAATCTATTGCAGTTGATCACGATGTAATGGACGGCTAAGAATAGTTCTTCAATTTCTAGACAAATGGAGTTTCAAATTGGAAAACAAATTACAGATCTGAGATGCGCTTGTTGAGAGCTTCAGATTGATAAATAATTTGATGTTATTTGAGGAGTCTGAATTTTTATTGTTGGATTTTGAATTGGAATTGAATTGAAAAATTTAGGATTTTCAGCCATTGAGAAAGAGAAGCAACAAAAGTTTTGTACATATAGAAATGAGAAATAGAAAGGCTGCTAGGGTTTATAACCGGATAGATATTGGTAGAGCTGAAAATAGAGAAGCGGATACGATTGATTTGGGTTTTGAATGATAATTGACCTGAAAAGCCCATTTCAATTCCGGAACGGAAATTGGTCAATCCATATATCAAAATATATGTTTTCAAATATTTTAAACTCAATGGAACGGGTTTCAAGTCCTAATTTCATCGTATTAAGAAGTTATGCTAAAATCAAGTTATTTCAAATTGATTTAATTTCAATTAAATTGATTTCTAGGCATTTCGAGCTCGTACGATCAAACGACCAGCTAGATCATTATAAAACTTGAAATCCTATAGTAATTCACCGTTACGGATCCGATGAAACTGGTTTCGTCGAAATCTGAGTCAGTGGCTAAAATGGTTATTTTCCAATTAATCAATAAATTTAGATTAAATTAGTTAAATCAAATTTTCAATTCCAATTCTATAATTAGCAATCTTTATTATTTTTGATTTCTTGAACAATTTCAATAATTTAAACAAATTTAGATGTCAATTTAAAGTTGATTAATCCATTAATTTCAGTGTTTAATTCCAATTTCATTAAATTTAGAAATTATAAATTAAAATTTCAAAATCCATTTATTAAATTTCATTTATTTGCAATAAATCCAATTACTATCTTTTAAATTCAAATAAATTAATAAATCTTGATTTCCATTCTTTTTATTTAACCAATTATCATGTTATGAATAAAATTAACATTACTTCCAAATATCATTAACATAATATTTGATTACATTTATTTGAATTTATTTCTACTTTAAATTAAGAGGTTAAATAGAGGGGTAACATACAATAATTATTACCGTTAGCTTTTAAATACCCTTATAAGCTATTATTAACAAACCAATGTTACAATTGTTTAAATAACACTGTTTTTATCGAATTATCAATAATTATATACTAATCCACCAATTGAATCAATATTACACTTGTTTTCTTATATTCACTTGATAACCAAGTTATAACTTTTAAATTATTTTGTTTAATTGGAATTTCATTCAAGTTCATTAATTGTTAACTTTAATCAACCTTGTACCATTTTATCTTAGTTATTTTTCCATTATTACCTTACAACCTTTTAATTCTTCCAATATTAAATAACAAGATTCATTAAATTAACAAATTTAATTACTGGAAATTTACGGGTTGTTACCCTCTCCTCCACTCAAAACTTTTCGTCCCCGAAAACGAAAAAGAAGTGAAAAGAAAGAATTAAGTAGTCAATACATCTTATTCAAAAATATTAATTTTATAAACAAATGATTTACAAAATTTAATAATTTAAATAAAATATATCAATTTATAACTATTAAATCTTCTTATACTCAAATTAATAAAGTTTAGAAAACATTTTTCAAAATTTTTCTAAGTCCAAAATTTATCGAAAATTTCGGGAGGGTCTCCTTTGTACGGAGAGGCTTGGGAGAAAATATAATATCAAATTTAATAATGTGTAACATATATTTTTCAAAATAATATATTCTAACACGAGAAAATAATATAACAACGCTATAGAATCGTAATCCGAGAACGTAACCATTTGCCGGGCAAACAATGCTTAATTATGAAATCAAAAGCTGTAGCAATTGCTTCCATAACTTGTATTTCACTTATATAATTGAAAAAGAGTTAATAATTATATAAAATGAAATATTTAAAGTTGTTTCAACCACCTTCAAACAAATCAATATAACAACAATCACTTGCAACCAATATACAATCATCATGTAAAATCAACACAAATCAATTATCCATTCATATCAAACAAAAAAAATAGTTGTTCGGATTCAAAAACTTTAAATTGTACAGAATAGAAAATAAACTACTAACTGCACCATTTACTCAAAAGTCATAGATGAAACTAAATTGATTATTCATTCATCCAAACAATTTTAAAGTATCCTTGCCCAAACAACCATAAACCAAACAAACAATGACCCCAAGCATGAATTAAGTTCATTCTTATTAATTTCATTTCACACATTTATTGCTTCATTTACTTTTCATTCATATAATGATTTATCTTTTTAATTTACATTTTATTTCTTACAGTTTTCATTTATTTCTATCCTCTACTTAAAAATTCATTTTCTTTTATCCATATAATGCAAATTTCTTTTATTTGCATTACATTCATTTATTCATTACTTAATTTCATTTATTTATAGTGTTCATGTGTAATTCAATTATTTAGCATTTTAATATGTTTACTTAAGTTTCTAATTACTCATTTACAATACTTAATTTCTATCTCATTTTATTATAGTAACATTTCAATTATAACTTAAGTTTATAACCACTATAACATCAATTCTTATTTATAAAAGTAATTCATTTAATCTTTCTATTACATAAGTTTTGCTTGTAAATTTTTCCATTACATTTTCTTATTAGACATTTCAACTTTTAATATTCGGTAAGTTATATATATGCTTTTTAAGAATGCAATTGAAATTTATACCAGTTTATCTCATTTCTTTTAAATTAATGTAATGTTCAAAATTCATATCTTTTGTTTTATAGGTTACATATTTCAATTTTCTTGAAATTTCATTTATAACCTAGCATTTAGTCTCTTATTTTAATTAGAGGTTCCAATTATTAATTAGTTACATTCCATTTCACTACAATAATTGAAACTATTAATTAACGGAAACTTAAGAACTAAATACCGGATTAAATTTCAAATTATTTTAAAATAAAAGATGAAATATATACACTTACAACTTATATATCCAATTTTATTTAAAATTTTATATTTTTTTTATCCAAATAAATCTACAGTAAAACTGCTACAGTGGCCTTTCCACTTAGAAAGTGAAAAATGAATGTCGATGATGCGTGCACTCATCATCGGAATTATTTTCCAATGACAAATAGGAGAGTACCGAACTTATTTATTTCCAAAATTTTCTTTAAAACAACCCCTTTTTAATTTTTTATTGAAATATTTATCAGAAAAATACTTCTAAATATTATTGCTATATTCCAAAATCATTCAAAAGAAATTTTACGAAAATCCCAAAACTCAAGTTCTAAGTTTCCAATCTCACATTTATTTTATTTCAAATCTTATTTTCAACTAATATTTATAAATTTCACTACCTAACAACCAAATATCTTACAACCAAATATACCATTTATAAAATATATTATTTTATATATAAAAATATACGATAGGCCATTCACCTATATTTCAAAATAAATATTGTGTCAGTCTGTCCTATTAAGTGTTTAGAAATCCCTACTAATGTCATAGCGTCCTATGCACCAACCAAAATTTATAAATACAAAAGAGAACAAATTAATACAAAATAAAAACCTTTTTATAACACCAACAAATACGCTCTCTCATATATATACTCTCAGTGACTCATCATAGGGTATTACTACCCTATTAATAAAGAGTCAGACCCCGCAAAGCTAAGGTTTCCACTAAACCAAAGCTCGATACCAAATGTAACATCCGCCTTTTTATACGCTTTAAATCGAGCATAAACCATACATGTCAGACTCAAACCATACAGAAGGGCGGATTGTTATTGGGGTGAATAAGAAAAAGCATAGAAAGAAAAAAACAAAATAGAACCTTACAGCGGAACGACAAAATATAATAATCAAATAACAGTTCAGGAAGTTGTTTACAAACATTTGATTATACTAATACAATATATAATCAGAGTTACACATACCAGAGAATAATAAATAACAATGCAGCAGAACAGTATGAATGTAGTGGAATGATATAATAAATAATAATACAATCTTCGTCTTCATCCTCCAGCAATAAGGTCTTCAAATCTTGAAATGCTCAGGCTGACCTAAGCGAATTGAAAAGAAAAAACACTCGAGTCGGAACTAAAAGATCTTATGTAAGTTAAATCAACATAAATAAATATGAGTGGAACAGCGTTAGAGATGTTTATGGGTTTTGCCATCTCCTATCTAGTGTCTAACGTGTGTGCAGTAACTTAGGAGATGCTCGGGATTCACATCTCCTAATGATCCGTTGAACTATTTACTATGTAGTAATATTTCTCTATTCTAATAATGTCCATTAGTAAAGTAAACTTACTTTAAAATAGCGATAAGGAGTGACCCAATATTCCCCTTAATACATAAATATTGCAAATAGTCCATACAGTACCGTAATACCTTCTGATCGGGAGGCTAACAGAGAATACTCCATAGGTACGACACAAATCAAACTCGTACAAGGCGCACCAGGGTAGGTGACACGACACGATAGGAAATGCCAGGGTAGATATACAAATTAGGCTTCCGGGCCGGTGGTAGTGCGTAGCGCGCAACTACCGCCCACCTCGAGCCACACTCCCAAATAAAAAAAATCAAAAGTGGCCAACAAATCAATCCAAAAGTCAGAATATAACATCGAAGGAATGTGTCCGATCAAAGGTGCTGCCTCATTAGCCCGTCGATCGCTCCTGTTTTAGCCACCTTATGCCAACTCACGGGAGTCGGGTCCATGTATATACCTCAAAACAACGCCGCCGCCATCCTACTTAATTCTGGAATCTCCACCGCGTACACAGTTGTTAAAATGGTTTTCGGAGTTGGCAGAGAGTAATGACAACTTTCGATCCCGGTCTCTTTAACAACCAAACGTCATTATAACACTGCGGTCATTTCAAAATTGTTTATACTTCAAAACCAAAATATCATTTCCATTTCACATATATATTCACTTCCAAAAGCATAGTACTTTCAAAGTTCTAGTACTTCCGAAACCAAAATACTTTGAAACCATAATACTTGGAAATCCATTACACCTTGAGATCATAATACATTGGAAGTCATAACATTTTAAAATACTTTATAAAATAAAATGGTTTCCTCAATTCTCACAAGTTTATTCCAAATCTACTTGAATCCCAAATTCAAATTCAATGATCTCAAATCATTAATTTCAATTTAGTTCTAAATAAACCATTCAAAATTATATCGATTTCAAACACAGATTTGAACCATCAATAGACCATTTCAAATTATATATTCCATAGCATTAAATATTATATAGTTTCAAAACTAAATTTGATAAGTTCATATATATCTTAAATACAAATTTTCTATTATTTAGTTCTGAAATATTTACTTACCAAATCCAATATAATTTAAGTAAAACTTCAAATTTCAAATAACTAAATATCCTTCAATTTATTTAAACTTGACATATTCTTTTTAATCACCTTAACCAAAATCAAGTTATAAAATCATATCCTTGAAAATGTCCCAAATTCAATAAGTTCCAAATCGATTTTAATTAAATATAATTCTTAATTAGATAAAATTTCAAAATCATCTTAAACTTATCTCCCAATCTTAATTTGTTAAAATCATTGTAACTCTATATTAAAATATAATTTAAATAAGTACTTAACCATATTATATTTTAATAAAATCAAACTTTCTTAATAAACTTATTTTATATAAAAACAAATTTATACATAGCTCAAAATCGAGAATTTAACTATATATAAATAACCTTTATAAATCAATATTTATATAAAACCATATATTTCTTTTCAAAACCATAGAAATCATTTTCAAAATATTTATATACAAACCAACGGTGTGTGTATATAATTTTCTATCCTATGGTCAGGTGATACATATATTTATCATTTCAATCCACAATTTAAAGAATTTACGGTTTTATATCATTTCAAACCCAGTCCTGAATTAATAAAAATAAATCCATAACGAACTTGCAGATTATAATGATATAAAATAAAACATCCATTCATCCATCATCAAAATCACACATTCGTCACCATCATCATCCAAACAATCAATCAATATCAATATATAACTGATAATAGATAACAGGTATTTAACTGGCAGTTATATTCAATAACAAATTCAATAGCAATTTAATTTAAATAAATGCAATTAACTGAGATGATGATTAACAATATACGAAACAGTCATAAACAAATTCATAACCATAACATAAATTAAATTTAACAGACATAAGAAATTTAAGAAGTTGTGAGTGGGTTAAAACACTCACCTTTCGAATTTAAATTAAATTTAAATCCAATTTAAACCCAAAATTCAAATAGCCCAAGAATTCGTCCAATCTAGCATCCAGATGCCCGAATTTTCGATACGATCCCAGCGCAAGAATCTGCTCATGAATCGAACCTCGTACGAGAAAGTTACGATGATTAGAACGATAAAGATTTTAAATTAATATAAAATAAAACAAAATGCCCAAACTCACCATACACGCCAGCGTTCTTTCCTAATTCAAGCTATAAAACCCTACTCGCTCGTTTGTTCGTGAGATAAAGCACCGTGGCCACTCGAGCGCCTACGTCGCACGCCTCTAGCCGGCCCGCTCCACGTTGTGCCCCTTTGCCTCGCTCGTCCACATCCATCCCAAGGCCATGCTACGGCCACGTCACACCGACCGGTGCCTCACATGCCAGCAGCTGCCAAAAGCAAGAAACCCTATTCGAACTAAAGACAATGATCTAGCCGATTATTCGCCAAACAAACCATGCCAATGCATTCCACTAGCAAATCTCTACGCGATCATATCATCGATTTGATAATCCGTTGTAGTTGATCACGACACAATAGGCGGCCGAGAATAGTTCTTCAATTTTCGGACAAATAGAGTTTCAAATCGAAAAACGAATTGCAGATTTGAGATGCGCTTGTTGAGAGCTTCAGATTGATATAATTTGATGTAATTTGAGGAGTTTGAATTTTTGTTGTTGGATTTTGAATTGGAATTGAATTGGAAAATTTAGGGTTTTCAACCATTAAGGAAGAGGAGCAACAGAAGTTTTGTACGTACAGAAATGAGAAATAGAAAGGTTGCCAGAGTTTATAACCGGATATAGGAAGAGCTTAAAATAGAGAAGCGGATACGATTGATTTGGGTTTTGAACGATAATTGACCTGAAAAGCCCGTTTCGATTTCGAAACGGAAATGGATCAACCCATATATAAAAATATATGTTTTCAAATATTTTAAACTCAATGCAACAAGTTTCAAGTCCTAATTCCATCGTATGAAGAAGTTATGCTAAAATCAAGTTATTTCAAATTTATTTCAATTAAATTCAATTAAACTGATTTCTAGGCGTTTCGAGCCCATACGATCAAACGATTAGGCAGATCGTTACGAAACTTGAAATCCTACAGTAATTAACTGTTACGGATCCGATGAAACTAGTTTCGTCGAAATCCGAGTCAGTGGCCAAAATGGATATTTTCAATTAATCAATAAATTTAGATTAAATTAGTTAAATCAAATTTTCAATTCCAATTCTATAATTAGCAATCTTTATTATTTTTGATTTCTTGAACAATTTCAATAATTTAAGCAAATTTAGATGTCAATTTAAAATTGAATAATCCATTAATTTCAGTATTTAATTTCAATTTCATTAAATTCAGAAATTATAAATTAAAATTCCAAAATCCATTTATTAAAGTTCATTTATTTGCAATAAATCCAATTACTATATTCTAAATTCAAATAAATTAATAAATCTCAATTTCCATTCTTTTTATTTAACCAATTATCATATTATGACTAAAATTAACATTACTTCCAAATATTAACTTAATTTACATTAAAATAATATTTAATTACATTTATTGGAATTTATTTCCAGTTTAAATTAACAGGTTAAATAGAGGGGTAACATATACCATTAGCTTTTAATTACTCTTATAAGCTATTATTAACAAACCAATGTTACAATTGTTTACATAACACTGTTTTTATCCAATTATCAATAATTATATACTAATCCACCAATTGATTCAATATTACACTTGTTTTCTTATATTCACTTTATAACCAAGTTATAATTTTTAAATTATTTTGTTTAATTGGAATTTCATTCAAGTTCATTAATTGTTAACTTTAATTAATCTTGTTCCATTTCATCTTAGTTATTTTTCCATTATTACCTTACAACTTTTTATTTCTTTCAATATTAAATAAGAAGATTCATTAAATTAACAAATTTAATTATCGGAAATTACGGGTTGTTGCTGGAGGCCTTAGTTTCTCCATGCATAGCAAAATTGATCGGGTCTTTGTTAATTCTATATGGATGAATCAATTTAAACATTTTGGTATTCACTTTGATAATCACTCTATCAGTGATCACACACCTATCAATATCAGTTTCATGCTAAAATATAATAGAAGTGTAAAAGTTGTAAAAGTACCATTCAGGTATAGTAATTCTTGGCATACTCAAAGTGGGCATCACTCTTCGATCCAGAGTGCTCTCTCTAAAGAGTTCGAAGGAAACCCCATGCATATTCTTTTGTCCAAACTGAAGGACATCAAAGCTGCATTGAAAAATTGGAGAAATTAGAAGAGCAGTATGCATAAAATAATTACTCAGTTAAAAGAAGAGGATAACCATATTTACACTCAAATAGTTAATGGCCCTCAGAATGCTGATCTAACTGAATAGTGTAAACTAAAGTCAGATCAGGTTCATATTATGATGAGAAAAGTTACAGAGGAAACTGATTAATGTACGAAGTTAAACTGGCTTCAAAAAGGTGATAGGCCTACAAAATTTTTATACAATAAAGTGAATGTGACAAACCCCAGTCATAGAAGCAAATATATTCTCAATCCTAATAGAGAATGGTCTATAGCATTAGATAATCTTGTAGATGAAGCAGTGAACTACTTCACTGATTTATTTCATCCTTCATCTCAGCCTTCAATTCAATTTCTAGGCGCGATTTGCAGATCTTATCTCAAAAGGCAAGGGACAGTCTATGCCAACCATTTCAACTAGATAAAGTAAAGAATGCAGTCTTTCAAATAGATGATAAAAGCTCCCCTGGGCCTGGTGGCCTTAATGCTAAGTTCTACAAATTACATTAGGAGCAATTGAAAACTGACATATGGAATGCTATGAATGACATACTTCAATCAGGTAAAATCATTAAAGAAATTAATCACACCTTTATATGCCTCATCATAAAAAAACCAGATGCCTTTAAAATCATAAATTTTAGGCCCATTTAACTGTGTAATGTACAATATAAGATTTTAGCCAATCTCTTATGTAATAGGAGAAAACCTTACATGAATGATTTAATCTCATATAACCAAATTGCATTTATCCCAGGGTGATCGATTTCTTAAAACTCTTTACTTGCCTATAAAATGGTTTGTGGCTTTAATAGAAAATTTCGAATAATCTTTGCCTGAAAATTGACTTGAATAAAGCTTATGATAAAATTAGTAGGGATTTTATACACCATATGCTCTTATCCATGGGATTTCCAACATTAATTGATAATATTATATATGAGGGCATAGCCACTCCTTTTTCTATATTAATTGAAGGGACCCTATGTGATTTGATTGAGGGCTCGAGGGGACTTAGACAAGGGGACCCCCTCTCGCCCTACTTATTCTCTATAGCTATGGAATTCCTCATAATCAATTTAGATTTGGAGTATATGAAAACGAATTTCACACCTATATATAAAATTGAGCTAATGGTCACCCACTTGCTCCATGCTAACGACATCTTAATTTTGGTTAAAGCTAGTGCTGCTAATGCTAACTGCATAAGGCGAACATTTCAAAATTTGAAAATTCTCTTTGGTCTGAATCTCAATGAGAACAAATCTACTTTATATTTTAGTAACGGTGCACAATCCAAACAGTAGATTGCAGATTGTCTTAACATTAAAATTGGAAACCTTCCAGTTCTCAACTTAGGTGTGCCCCTATCCAGTAATATGCTCAAATCTAGAGATTTTGGATATCTTATTGACAAAATTAATATAAAAAAATAACCATTGGAGCGGTAAGTTATAAAATATAAGTGGTCAAGTTAAACTTATTAAAACAGTGATTCTCCCTATAATTCAATTTTGGCTCCAACTTTTGCAATTACTAGTGGTAGTCAGACATAAAATTAACTTCATATGTGATAATTTTATTTGGAAGTCTAAGGCCCACAACATGTCCTCAACTGATGTGTGTAAGACCAAAGCTGAGGATGGCTTGGGTATCAAAAATTTAGAAGACATTGGCAAGTCTGTGGCTATAAAACTGGTTTGGAAATTCGTGCATGGTGACTCCTTGTAGGCTCAATGGATGAATAATAAATATTGTAAAAATGTAAATTTTTGGTCTGCTACTTTCAAAAACAATGCTTCATTTACTTGGAAGATGCTTCTTAATGCTAGGCAATGGTGTAAAGGCACCATAGATATAAAAATTGTTATCGGAGAACATATAGATGTGTGGGATGACCCAGGAATTAATGGCTACTCTCTTACTGATAGATGTGGGGGGTTCTCACTGGCTGCTAATGATGGTAGACATAGAAAAGTCTCTACTCTTATCACGAGATATGCATGGAAACAACATATGAGTTCTATTTCTACCCAATGTAAAAACTATGTGGCACAACATCAAAATTCACCAACATATGTAAGGAGATTACTTGTGCTGGCTACTTAGTAGTAATGGTGAATTCACTAGCAACTCAGCATGGGAGCATATTCGCACCAAATATTCTAAATATAATTGGACTAAGATTATATGGGACAAATATTATGCTCCCAAAATGTCGACGTTTGCTTTATTGTCTAAAGTGAACAGACTAAACACTAAAGTAAGAATCAGTACATGGAACAATAGCATAGGTCAGACTAGTACGCTATGTGAGAATCATAATGAAGACAGAGTCCGTTTGTTCTTTAATTGCATTTATTCAAGATAAATTCTTCAAAACGTCATGCAAAAACTTCGAATTAATGTCGGTAATCTGTTCGACCTAGATAATATATTAGAAAATTTTTGCCTAGCTCAGAAAGGTAATAACTTTCTCAATCATATCATCAATACGACGTTTACTATAACTTTGGAATATTTGGTGCGAAAGGAATTCTAGAACATTTAAAGGCATTAAGACTCCAAAGAAAGTTAGATTAACTTTAATTCTTAAAAATTGTAAACATCTATTTCAAAATAATATTAAATCGAAGAAATTGAGTAAGGAAGAGAAGCTTATACTGCTTGATTTTGGAATTGATGAAGATCGTGTTCGTAGCTTTCAGCCCCCTTGAGATTCAGCTCGAGTTCGTCACTTGCACTCTTACTGGAAGAAGAGCTCCCTGCTTCATTTTTTGCATTTTTTTCCATCATTAATGAACTGGTGCCATTTCTTCATTTTTTGATCTGGTTCTGTGATGGCTTTTAAGTGTTGCTTTGAGATTGTTCGGTCGAAGTCGCTTTTTCCATTTATTGGTCTGGCTTTGATGCTTGGACACGTGGCTTCTCTTTGTCCAAATAACGTTTTGGTTATCCTTTTTTTGTGTTTTTTTTTGTAGTTTTAGTTTCCTTTCTCCTATTTATTGTTTGTTGGTTTCTTTTTTGTTGTTAGATGTTTTCTTTGCATTCAGTCCCAGGTTGATCGTATAGATGGTTTTGAGCGATTTGATCTGGTGTTTACTCCTCCATCTATTTGACAACTTGTATATCCGTCTGTTTGTCTTTTGTACTGTTAATATACAGACGTGATATGTACACTTTTTCCTTGCAAGACAATCATTTACGCTCGGGGGGTTGCAAGGTTTTAACGAGGCATATTATAGTAGTATATTGTTTTATTAATAAAGAACATTTCTTCAAAAAAAATTAGGGCTATTTGTAAATTTCTGCTCTTGGGATTTTTCATCTTAGTTGGCATGGAAATCATATTATATATATATATATATCAAAGAGACATTACTAAATCTTGATCTTGAAGCAATTGTAGATGAATTTTATATTTAAATGAAGTTCATAGAGCACAACATAAATATGGTATTTGGTTGTGTATTTATTTGTGTGTGTGTGTACATATATATGAATGTTCACAAAAATTATCAATATTAATGTACTTTAGTTAAACTTTGTTATAATTGTGCACACGAATGTGTTAATACTGTCTGCAGCAAAGCAGTATCGCCTACCACAACCAAAATTCCTAGTTTCGTCCTTGCTTAGACTAGACTAGTGATCCTTGTTTATTTTTACCAACATTCATGTGATTGTAATTATATATTATATTGGACACGATGTGCAATTTCATGAGAACTACATGTATTATAAAAAAGTAAAGAAGATAAGTGGATACAAATGGGTAGTAGCTGCAAATATGAACTGGTACATGAATACTACAGTTTGGATATGTGCATGAAAATCTAAATACATGAAAGAGAATACATGTAGAATCATATGAACTGATATAACAATTCATATATAAACTGTTATATCTCGAACTAATATATCATATATATGAACTTATATATAATAATATCATATAGATTAACTGATATATATAATATTATAAACAGTTACATATCAGTTGATAATAGTAAATTCATAATATCAGTTTGAACCGAAATTATATTAAATTCGAACTGAAATTATATTAAATTCGAACTGAAATTATGAACTGATATATACGGTAAATGAACATAAATATCATATATATGAACCGATATAAAATTGGTTTGAATATTATAAATTTTATCCACTATAGAAAATATAGCATTTTGAATACTACTAATTGCAAAATATTAGTTTGATGTGTGAATATTATGAATGATATTTATCATTTTGAATATGTACGTTCATGATATAACTTTTCATTGGTAAAATACCGTTGAGCAACTAGAAAAAATGAAGTAACATTTTATTCTATTTCTTTTTTGTTTTGGGCAACATTGTAGGGCTAATCATATCACTTAGAAGTACATTCATGGTTTTTCTAAATTTTTAGAAGCTCTTTAACAATTAGGGCATTTAGCCCTTATGGACGTTTCATTTGATTAAAGCATGGAAGTGCCAAATTGCCCATAAAGATTTGCAAAAATCAAAATTAGGATAATAAGCTTCTCTGTTGGTCTGTATTGTGAAATGGATCAATATTCTCTTAGAAGTACATTCATGGTTTGGTTAACTTTGGTATAAAGGGGAAAAAACAAAAAAAATTCTAATTACACATTATGTACTTAGTTTGGTTGTATTTATGTTCATGCAAAATGAATAGTGGTTGGTGATGCTATTTATCTATTTATTATTTATTTATTTTTTTGCATAAATACGACGAGAACTCATTTTGATGTTGGGATTGAGCCCAAAACCACAATTCAGATAACTGCATTTCCTTTTTCATTCCAAAGATGCTCAAGAGTTCTGCATAGGTGCAGCTGTTGCTAAGTTTATTAGACATAAGAAAGAAAATGAACTGCAATGTTTTTGCTTATTATGACAAAATCAGAGTTAAATTTGAGACCAGAGAAGAAAAAATAAATAAAAGCAGAAAAAATCAAAATAGTGGGAATACAGAAAGGAAATCTTGAATTATTGAAGTCCTAAGTTAGTTGAAATGTGGGAAGGCAAGAACTAATTAAAAATTATTGACATTCATATTTGTGAAATATGGATTGGAAAACAATGAATTATAAAGGGGTGATCATTTACTTCAACATGCCCCAAGTTGTAGACCGAATAAAGTAAAAGCTTTCTGACTTATATTATGGAACAAGACAGAATGATGTTTTTTTCTTCTCGATAACATGTCAATAATTTGAAATTTAGCTGGCACATGTGAAGGGTTAATTATTCTTGTTTGTAGCTTTTTAGGATACCATCTATATCGATGTCTTTTAATGTTAATGAAATGTAGATGCGCAACCACTGCATCTCAAATTACAACATAAAAATAAAAACTTCAGTATTGAGACCTCGTGCACATATCTCCAAAATAGAGATGTAGCATTCACACCTAATTTTCATCCTACAGGTGAGAGTATTTGGGGATTGAAGGAAAGTGTAAACAACATACATGGAAGACAAAGTCTTATGCGGTAGGATCATTGTTTGAGATATGATGAATAACAAGTGTTATGAAAATGAAGTTTTCCTCGATTATGAGTACTAACAATTCAGATTTTTTTTCAAGACGATATATCATAATTTATTTAGTACAACATATGAGGTGAATCCTTAACTCCTATTGTTTTTTGGTCATCTTCAGCATTAGCAGTTGTTATGACAATATTATTGTAGGCGTGGTTCACTTGTATTAAATTAAATATCAGTTATATTAGTATAAATAAATAACATTCTATACCGATATTCATTTATTTATATTACATGTATCATTATAATATGGGCAATATAACGATAATGTAATAAAATAATTGAATATCTATATAGAATGATATGAGAAATAGGAAAATATCAATTATAATGATACATGCAATATAGATAAATACCATTATCATTATGTACTATTGATACTTATAGTGGTATAAATAAACATCAACATAAATAAATACTAGTTATACTAATATTTGTAAGCATTTATAAATATCAGTGTAACTGCTAAAATATCATTTATAAATGCTAACAAGAAATTATTTTGAACCATAATATTTCCCTCATAATTCATTTCTAAATTTTGTACATAATAATAAAAATCAACTGTATGTCTACTTACTACAATCTGAACCGGTCCTAAGTATTATACTGATGTATCAATTATAAATTTCATGTAAATCTATATGAGTGGATCGTGTAGTGTAAATTAACTACATAATGTATCTAATATAAACTTGATAGATGATAATAGCAAAGTAAACGGAAATAATCATACTAGGATTTTATACTGGTTCGGACCTCCCGTCCTACGTCCAGTCCCGAAGCTTGTCTTCAGAATTTAACTATCAAACACCCTCTCTTCGTCGGAGGAATAGGCTTCGTTACAAAAGCTTGTTCTTGTCAAGTGTGTGTTCTATAACACGAATATTGACTGTTGAATACAAATGCTTACAATCCATATATATAATATTGATTGAAGAGTTCCGAGTATATGGAAGACTAAAATACAGGTATTAGATTGGAAGAGATCAAGTATTAATCAGAGTGTAAGAGTAAAGAGTATAAGTGAGTAAGATAAGATCTTCTCTTGAATTCCTGATGCTATTTATAGTGGTAGAGAGAACATTTGTGTAGTTGCATCTGTTAGTAAGTGCTCTAAGGTCGCTTCTAATGGCGATGAAGAGTTGTAGCGAAGAGGAGAGAACGTGTCTTTTCAATCGTGACAGTTGTACTTTGAATATACATAGCCGAGTTCAAAATCAGACGTCTGGAAAATATTTCAGACGTCTGGCTCTCATATATTTTTTGTATATGGTTGCTTTTCAGACGTCTGAGTATATTAACCTGACATCTGATTCTGTCTGATTTGCAAACTAGAGGAATCAATCAGACGTCTGGTTAGTGCACTCAGACGTCTGGATTTGTGCATGTTGCTTTTCCTGTACCTGTGTCATTCCTCTTCCGATTCTATCGACTTGTAGCCTCTCGATACTTTCTTTTGAGTCTTGTTCTTGTCTCTTTGGTGTTGTTTACTTTAACAATTACCTGTAAATATAGATATATATGCATACTTGATTTCCATTGTGTAGTTGTTATCATCGAAACCATAAAATTGATTTCCTAACAATCTCCCCCCTTTTGATGATGACAACTATTCAATGTACTTAAATATAGATTATAAATCTCCCCCTGAATATGTGCTTATTTTTAATGTTTTATGATTATACTTATATTTCTCCCCCTTTGGCATTATCAAAAAGAATTATCAAATTGAAACCAATCATCAAACAAAAAGAAAAATTCATTATAACTTGAAGTTTGATTACAGATATAGATTTGTACGAAAAATTGATATTCCAAAACATAAAATCTATGATACCCAAAATCTATGATTCCTTTGGAGAAGCTTTATTTTGATCATCTTCCTTTGGTTCTTCTTTTTCAAAAGTGCTAGCCTTTGTAGGATATGTCAAAGCTTGCTTGAGAGGTTCATTCTCAGAGAGTTTGGAATGTTTTGCGGGAGGAGAAGGTACTAGGGTTGGCCAATCTTTAGAAGGTGGTGTTGGACCGCGAACCCGTTGTAGTACTTCTTTAAGAACCGACAAGACAGTCGAAAGAGATTCTTAAACTGTGGATAGGCGTGTAGCAAATGATGTTTTGAAGTTATCAATTCGCTTAGCCAAAAGTTTTTGATTTTGAGGTAGAATATGTTGGTTTCAAAGGGTGAGATCTCGAACACTTTCATTTGGATTTGTATCCGTTCGAGTCTCCATAATTTCATCCTGTCCCGGATAATCAAATGGTGCGGGAGGAGGTGGAGTTGCTTCTCGATGTTGTTCATTCTCTTGGGATGGTTTAATGTGTGGTTGAGGAGGAGGCTCAACTCGTCTAGATTGATGATTGTGTGACCAATCTTCAAAGGACATGAATTCTGGGGGAATTTCGGGTAGGTGCATCAGAGAGAAGAATTGGGTGGAAGCATATTTAGGCGAGATTTCTTTGAAGGTTGAAAGGTAGGATGGAATGTTATGTGCATGAAGAATTCTCATAATATAAGTTGGGTAAATAATTGATTTCCATGATCGATTCCAAAAATGCTTGAGCTCGTCGAAGATGAATTTGGCCCAATTTACCCTTGTTCCACTAAATAGAGCATATAGGGCTTTGTGCTCTAATTCGGTGATTTGCTTGTGACTTCCCATTCGTGGCACAGTTGTATTAATTATCATTCGAGTTAGGAGTCGAGCTTTTGGGCTAGATATTTGGAGGCAAATTTTGGAATTTCGTCCTCCCAAATTTGATGAGCAATACTGTTTCATGGCTTGAAGCGCATATCGAAAATGTTGTATAAATCTTCCCTTGTGTCAGAGCATCCTAGGGTTCGACCTATTATACCCGGAGTTAATCTAATCGTGTTTCCATACATGTTAGACCAGAGCCAGTTATCCTCATTTTCAGTGTTCTACACTGAAGTACTGTCTAAATTCGCATAGAATAGAAATATGGCTAATTAGTCTATTTGGATATCATTAGAAGTGAAATAAATTAGGGTTTCCAACCCGACATTTTCACATAGTTTATCCAAATCATACATAGGAAATTTAAGGAGATTGTAGAAAGGACCTATGTGGAGTTTTTCTTTAGGATTCTTCATACCTTTTGATGGAATGCGGCACTTTATTCATCCACCTTTCGATCTGTTCATTGGAGCACACCTGAGGATTTGAAGATGAGGTCGGTTGGTCTTGTTTTCGTTTTGACATCTTGGGATTCTTAGTGCGAGAAGGCATTATGATTTGATTTGCTTAAAGATGATGTTTTGAAAAGAAAATCGTGTCTGAGAAAATCGTAGGTTTTAACAATTTTGAGATAAAAGAAAAAATGACGTTATTTGGGCGAATTTAAATGGTCGATTGGGAATCAGACGTCTGGATTGGAAATCAGACGTCTGTTTTGCCCTAAATTGAGTACAACAGATAAATTTAGACATCTGGATTTTTGGTTTAGACATCTGCTTTGATCGTATTTGTAAAATTGAAGAGGCAGAGAGTTTTATCAGACGTCTGGGTATAAAAACCAGATGTCTGGTTTGGTTTATTTTTGAAATACTTCGTGGCAGAGAACTAAGGCTGACGTTTGGATCTTATTTCAGACGTCTGAAATTCTCTGATTTTTATTTAGAGAAGACAGAGCAAAATTTCAGTTGTCTGGGGGTATATCAGACGTCTGACATATGCACAGTGTTGAAATTTTAGACGTATATCATTATGTCAGACGTCTGAAGGCCATAGTCAGACGTCTGAAATAATCATTATGGCTAAAAATAGCCTAAAATTTGATGTTTTTGCTTATTTCTCGAATGTTTTATAACAAATAATTTTATTGTTGTGAAATAAAAGAACAGATAATCAGAGATACATACAATAACAAATATAATTTATTTAGAAGGCGATGAAGTTTTGCGATCTTCTGACTTGTCATCCGTCCATGGTGTAAGTGGAGACCATATATTTCCACGTTCATGGGTTCTCGGGGAGCCCGAATATCGTCTTGGTGAAGGGTCCGAAGGAGAACGATACGAAGACGAGGGATCCAAAGAACTACAAGATTTTGGTAGCAGTTCATGGATATCTTTCTTCCATGACGAACAAAACTTCATCGCTACTTGCTCCAAAAAGCTTAGCCGACGTGCTGTAACTTTTTGTTTGAGATATAGTTCTCGTTGAAGATCTATCTGTTGTTTCTGATAATGATGAATTTCATCAATTTTCTTCTTTGTGTTAGGAGAGACAAATAGAGATCTTTTAGTCTTCTTGTTATCGGGAGTAAAACCCGTATGATACGAGGACCACCTATTCGTTGGCTCCTGCTCTGGTGTAGGTGTAGGAAGCTGTTGTGGCGTGTCAGCCGAGCTGTCCGTCGTTGGTGTTGAGATGGAGATGGATATATAAGAGTCCCCAGAAGACATGGCTATATTTTGTTTCTTTAAGGAAGATATGAATTGTGTGTATATAGTTTTGTATACCTCTTTATATATAAGTTGGAAGAATTATTTATAGACAAACTAACTGTCTAAAAAATTATAGGTTCAGAAATTATGAAGTATAATTTGTGGTAGAAAAATAAAAAACTAATCATAGCATTAAAGTGAAACATTGATTAATTTTAAGGAAGAAGATCCTGAAATGAGAAAATATCTAAATTTCGTCGGAGTCTAATAAAAGTTTGTTCATTTAGTGGTTTCGTAAAGATGTCTGCTACTTGATTTTCGATATTTACGTATTCTACTGAAATAGTTCGTTTTTCAACATTGTCTCGTAAAAAATGATGGCGTGTATCTATATGCTTAGTTCGTGAGTGATTAACAGGACTTTTTGATAAATTTATAGCACTCGTGTTATCACAATATATTGGAGATTTATTGATAATTTTGCCGAAATCCGTTAGTGCTTGTTGCATGTATATCACTTGTGCACATGCTAGAGCTGCAGAGATGTATTCAGCTTCGCAAGTAGATAAAGAAACACGATTTTGTTTTTTGCTAAACCATGAAACTAAAGATTGTCCAATAAAATGACAAGTTCCACTGGTACTCTTACGATCTATTCTACATCCACCAAAATCCGCATCGCTATATGAAATTAGTTCAAATGATGATGCTTTAGGGTAAAACAAACCATAACCTCTAGTACTAGATAGATAACGTAAAATACACGCAATAGCTCTTAGATGAGATTCTTTTGGTTTTTCTTGAAATCGAGCACATAGACATACACTCATCATAATATCGGGTCGAATAGCCGTTAAATAAAGTAAAAAACCAATCATGCTCCGATATAATTTTTCATCAAAATCTTTTCCGTTATCGTTTTTTTCTAAGTGAACACTGGTACTCATTGGTGTTGGTTTGCTTGAAGTTTTATCCATTTCAAAACGACGTAATAGGTCGTTTCAATATTTTTCTTGATGAATAAAAATTCCATTTTCAAATTGTTTTATTTGTAAACCAAAGAAGAAATTTAATTCTTCCATGTGTGACATTTCAAATTTGTTTTTCATAATATTTGAAAATTGATTACATAGATTTTCGTTGTTGAACCAAAAATGATATCATCAACATAAATTTGTACAACTAAAATATCATCATTTTCACTTTTAATAAACAAAGTTGTATCTATTTCGCCTATTTGAAAACCATATGTTATTAAGTGATTATTAAGACGTTCGTACCATGCACGAGGGGCTTGTTTCAATCCATATAGTCCTTTGTGTAATTTAAAAACATGACCTGGATATTTTTCGTGAACAAATAGTGGAGATTGTTCTACATATACATTTTCTTTGATAAAACCGTTTAAGAAAGCATTTTTGACATTCATTTGAAATAATTTAAAATTGTGATGAGTTGCAAAGGCGAGTAATGTTTGAATGGCTTCTAATCTAGCTACCGGGGCAAAGGTTTCATCACAATCGATACCTTCTTCTTGATTATAGCATTGAGCAACTAAACGTGCTTTATTTCTAACAATATTTCCTTTTTCGTCTGCTTTATTTTCAAACACCCGTTTTGTTCCTATAACTGATTGATCTTCAGGTCTTGATACTAATTCTCAAACATTATTACGTTCAAATTGATTTAATTCTTCTTGCATAGCAATTATTCAAAAATTATCATTTGAAGCTTCTTTATAATTTTTTAGTTCAAAATTGGATACAAATGCTATATGGCTTACCCAATTAAGTTGATTTCTAGTTACTCTAGAATTGAGATCTCCAATAATATTATATTTTGGACGATTCTTAAGAATTCTAGGGGGTGATACCAAAGTATTATTTTGAACATTTGTTTCATTATTATAGAATTTGTTGAATTTGTTAGTGAAATAATTTCTTCTTCATCATTAGTATGGTAATTAAAAAGATTTTCGTTAAACGAAACACGTAAACTTTCTTCAATAGTATTATTTCTTTTATTAAAAATTCTATATGCTTACTACGATCCGAGTATCCAACAAAGATACCTTCATCGGCCTTCGGGTCAAATTTACCTAAGTTATCTTTTGTATTTAATATAAAGCATTTTGAATCGAAAGTTTTAAAGTATGATACTTTAGGTTTTTTACCAAAAAATTTCAAAACAAGTTTGCTTAGTCATAGGACGAATTGTTATTCGATTCAATACATAACAAGTTGTGGCAATAACTTCAGCCCAAAAATGTTTCGGTAGACCACTACTATTTAGTAATGTTCATGCACATTCTTGTAGTGTACGATTTTTTCTTTCTACAACACCATTCTGTTGAGGTGTGTGAGGAAAAGAGAAATTATGAGTTATTCCTTTCTTATAACAAAAATTAGTAAAAAGATCATTTTTGAATTCTCCTCCATGATCACTTCGAATATTTTTAATTTTTAAATCCATTTGTGTTTTTATTCTTTTAGAAAATATCTTAAACATACCAAAAAGTATCGCTTTTATGTTTTAAAAACAAAGTCCATGTGTATCTTGAAAAATCATCCACTATTACAAAGACATATTTGTTATGATTTATAGAACGTATTTGTGTTGGACCAAATAAATCTAAATGTAATAATTCTAATGGTTGTTTCGTAGAAATATTATTTTTAGATTTAAAAGAGCTATTCTTAAGTTTTCCAATTTGACAATCGGCGCATAAATTTTCTATTTTGTAGTTTATTTTAGGTAACCTCTGACTAGTTCATATTTTTCCAATTTATTAATATTTTTAAAATTGACATGACAGAATCGTTTATGCCATAGCCATGGATAATCATGTTTTGCGGTTAAACATAAATTCGAATTTTTATTTATATTCATGTTTAATACATAAATATTTTTGTTTCTAACACCTTCAAAAATAAGTTGTTTGTTATTATCTAAAATATTACATCTATCTTTTTCAAAATTTATTTAAAAACATTTATCACATAATTGACTAATACTTAGTAAGTTGTGTTTTAGATTTTCTACTAATAAAACATTTGTAATAATAGGAGAGTTAGATATACCAGAGTCAATGCCTTCTCCAATGCCTATGACGTATCCTTTTGAATTATCTCCAAAGGTTACCATTCCACCATCGATGAATGTTATATTTGGTAACATTTTTGAATTTCCAGTCATATGCTTGGAGCATCCACTATCTAGTATCCATTTCTCCTTATTTTTTATTTCGGGTACCTGCAAAATAAAAGATGTTTAATTGGTTCCTATATATTTTGTTAGGGTCCTAATTGTTAGGAGAAGGTAACCATATCCAAGATGGTTTGGTACCTTTATAAATATAATTTTTATTATAGACTACATTCTCTAAGGAATTATTAATATGCTTTTGTCTAATAAAATTATTATTTGTCTTAGGTATCCAAATTTTCATATTTTTCGTATTCATTTTAGACTTAGGTAAACTTTTAGTTTTTATATAACTAATATTTTTAGCATCATTTCCTTTTTGTTTAGAAGGATTTTTAAATCCTATTCCATTTGTATTTCCTGATGGTTTTGAAGTTTTGATAAGACTTTCCAAATCTTGTTTTCCTTTATTAAATTTTGACACATTATTTGTAATTTTATCTAATTTTTCTGTTAATTCTATATTTTCAATTTTCAATATTGTTTCTTAAGCCAACATTTCCTTTTAAGAAATTATCCTTCACTATTTTAGTGTTTTCAAAGTCAATAGTAATAGCCTCACTTTCTATCAAATTATTTTTGATTTTATCTTGAGATAATTCAAGTTCTTCTTCTAGGATAATTTTTTCCTCTTTTAACATTCCAACTTCTAGTTCTAGTCTATTTATTTTGACTATATATTCTTTGTTCAATTTTTTAATTTGTCTAAATTTATCATCTAATTCCATGCTAAGTTCTAATAATTCGTCATAGCTAAGTTCAGGACATACCTCATCAGTTTATGCCATAAAACACACATTAGCTTGTTCTCCGTCATTATCGCTATCATTTTTAGATGATGAAGAATCTGAGTCATCCCAAGTTACTTTGAAAGCTTTCTTCTTTTCGAATTTTTCAAATTTGTTCTTCTTTATATCATTGTTGAATTTTGGACAATCCTTCTTCATATGTCCGTATTGTTCGCATTCATAACACTTGATTTGAGATAGGTTTGTTGTGTTGTACTTCCCTTCTTTTTGGAATTTGGTCATCTTTCTGAATTTCTTGAATCTATTATAATTCTTGGCAATGAAGACTATCTCGTCTTCATTTAAGTCAGAGTCATCATTCTTTGTTACTGGGAATGCTATGTTCTTTTTCTCCTAATTCAGTTCTTTTCGTGCTCGCAAATTAACTTCATAGGACATTAAATTTCCTATCAATTATTCAACTTTGAGAGTAGAGTGATCATTAGCTTCTTCAATAGCTAAAACCTTCCTTTCCCAATCTGATGTTAAAGAGTTGAGTATTTGAGAAACTAAATCAAAATCAGTAAACTTAACTCCTAATGCCATAAGTTCATGTTGTATAGTTTGAAATCTAGAATACATGTCAACAATAGTTTCATTTTGTTTCATTTTGAATAACGAAAATTGGTTTCGCAAAATTGAAATCCCAGTTTGTTTGACCTTTGTTCTACCTTCGTGTGTAATTTGTAAGGTACGCCAAATGTCAAATGCAGTTGTGCATAACATGACACGTGAATATTCATTTTTGTCTAGAGAGCAAAATAAAACATTCATAGCTTTAGCATTATTTGATGCTAAGGTCTTTGGTGCATCGGTCCATGTGTAATAGTAGGGGTCATGCTGTGGATTGTCCTTCTTAAAAAATACTTGCCATATTAAAGTGATTCAAAAACGTGTTACTGTTCTTTGATCAAACTTTGCTATGATACCAATTGTAAATCTATATGAGTGGATCGTGTAGTGTATATATATGCAAGTATAGGTGAACTAACTATATAATGTATCTAATATAAACTTGATAGATGATAGTAGCAAAGTAAATGGAAATAATCACACCGGGATTTTATACTAGTTCGGACCTCCCGTCCTACGTCCAGTCCTGAAGCTCCTCTTCGGAATTTAACTATCAAACACCCTCACTTCGCCCGGAGGAAAATACTTGGTTACAAAAGCTTGTTCTTGTCAAATGTGTGTTCTATAACACGAATATTGACTGTTGAATACAAATGCTTCCAATCTATAATATTGATTGAAGAGTTTTGAGTATATGGAAGACTAAAATATAGGTATTAGTTTGCTAGAGATCAAGTATGAATCAGAGTATAAGCGAGTAAATAAGATCTTCTCTTGAATTCCTGATGCTATTTATAGTGGTAGAGAGATCCTTTGTGTAGTTGCATCTGTTAGTAAGTGCTATAAGGTCGCTTCTAATGGTGATGAAGAGTTGCAGCGAAGAGGAGCGAACGTGTCTTTTCAATTGTGACAGTTGTACTTTGAATATACATAGCCGAGTTCAAAATCAGACATATGGAAAATGTTTCAGACATATGGCTCTCATATATTTTTTATATATGGTTGCTTTCCAGACGTCTGAGTATATTAACCAGACGTCTGATTCTGCCTGATTTGCTAACCAGAGGAATCAATCAGACGTCTAGCTAGTGCACTCAAACGTTTGGATTTGTGCATGTTGCTTTTCTTGTGCCTGTGTCATTCCTCTTCCGATTCTATCGACTTGTAGCCTCTCGATACTTCTTTTGAGTCTTGTTCTTGTCTCTTTGGTGATGTTTACTTTAACAACTACCTGTAAATATAGATATATATGCATACTTGATTTCCATTGTATAATTGTTATCATCGAAACCATAGAATCGATTTCCTAACATTTTATGCTTCTGCAGTGTTAGAATGGGATTTAGAACTAGTATCTTCACTGGTGCTTTCACTAGGTTTCGCTTTTGCTTCATCGTTTTCGAGCTTTTCGAGCTTTTTCTTCTTTGTTTGTGTAACTACCCTATATTTTTTTAATTATTTTTAAATTGAAATTCCTGATTTAAAAACTTTATTTTATTTATTAAAATGAATAATTTTTGTTATTTTAAATATACATTTTTATTTTGATGTAAATTAGAATTCCAAACATGAATAAATTGAATATTTCCAGAAAATGTGAATTTTGGTCAATATGGTCAAACTTTGACTTTTAAATTTAAAATTAAATATTAGAATTTTTTAATATTATATTTTATTATGAAAGTAAATAAAATTTCTAGAATACTGCTTTTCGTTTTGTTGAAATCTGACTAATATTGTGGAAGTTATGCTTTTTACAATATTGTGTGTAAATTGTTTTATTTAATAAAATTATTTATTTTATTGTTTATAAATAATATTTTTATTTATCATATCTTGTGTATATATATGTAACATGACATGTTATGTATATATTTTATTTTTAAAACATTTTTAAAGTATTGTTATAATTTTTAATTGCGTATTGTACATTGTTTATATTTTTAAATGCTAGTTTCAATTTGTTTGCTATTTTCTTTATTTATTTTCTATTTTTCTTTAAAATAATTATTTATTTTTATTTTTCACTTTATTTTGTTTTCTTTTGGATTTTATTTTTCTGAATGGTGTTTGCTTTATTTTGATTTAAATAAAACGAAATTCAAAGAGGCAAAAGTCCTTTCATTTTCCTTGTGCCTTTTCATTTACACTTGTCTTTCCATTTTCTCTTTTGCCTTTTCATTTCATCTTTGGCCATACCTTTTTCTTGCTTAACCGTGTATTTCTCTTTAAAATGCATGTGAGAAACATCTCTCTTCACTTCATGAAATGACCCTCAAAATTTTACCTTAATTTTTCAAGGAAGTTTTTTTCCAATCAATTATCCAGGATCCAAATTTCTACTAACATAAATATATCTGTGTACTCATAAAGATATGCACATACATATGAGGATGCACGTGTCCCTCGTATTTAAATCAGAGTTATGGTAAACAAGGGCGTATTCTGTTTGATTTGAATTTGAATCAATCTACCCGTAATTAATTTCCATATTCTTTTTGATATTTGTAATATATGAGTAGATCCTGCTCATATTTATTCATAATAATTTTGATCATTCTAACTATGATTTACTAATAATTTATCTTGACAAGATAACCTCAGAATACATGGCCTTTTCATAGTATAGTTCAAATGCTTGATATTTGATTAAGGCCAGAAAATGATATTTATATTTATCATTTTCAATTTATGGTTTTGTTTGAAACTCACCTGTTCTTGACTCAATCAATAAGACACACTATGTATTGATCATTTGCATACCACTTTCTGAGTTTTATGTGACTGGGGTACTGGACTTGAAAGTGTTTAAAGTGGTGCAATCCCTGGATTTTGGGTGAACCAGGGCTTCGATGCAGAGTGCTTCCTGGTTTGATAATACAAATCAGTCAAAGTGCATATTTGTCTATAGTATTTGAAAGAGAGTTTTGGTGAAACACTTGCTAAATGAACAAAGGGTTATGAAATGCATTTTACTTTCAAAATACAAACCAAAATGATCAACCAAGACTCCATTCTCTTGAAGCTAGTTAACCCTTGTGCCTATGTCAACCAGACACTCCAACCATGTCAATTGAAATGCTATTCATTTGCGAAGTACTTGAAGTCTTTTTAAGATATATATACACTTCTCAAAACAATTCACAAATGGACTTGAACTCTTCTACAAAATATTCCAATGAAAAGTAACTAAATACTTAAAAGAATACTCCAAGTTAAAACCAGATTTTTTCCCCAAAACTTAATGCTTTTAAACGACTCAAGATTGGCTAATACATAATATAGGTTATGTAAGACAATTGCCCAGATATATATATATATATATATATATATTTCTTTTTCTGATTTTCATAGATAATACTTTAAGCTTATTTTCTTGTTCACAATTCAGATAATCCTTTAGTTCTCAAACCTTAACACATAACAAAATTCAGCAGAAACAACTAGCTTAATCAAACATAACAAGTTCATTACATAACAGGAAATTTAAAAACACAAATTTTCATGAATACATGCAGATAAATCATCCTATGCTCTTATTAAAAACTAGCAAGCATGATTATTCATTCTTTCTCATTAGCCATAACTTTCCTTCCTACTTAGGTCCTGCATTCCCTGAAAGAGCATTAGTGGTTGCCTCATTTTAAAATGAGACAACACCATATGCCATGAGCAAACAAAGGTCAGATCTATGATCTGGTGTGAGCAACAACAATATATCCATAACATTAAGCAAATAAGTGATACATGAGTACTGGCTTGTTGCTTATGCAATTTCTTTAATCAACTATTTTACCATGTTTTAGATAAATTTTGTACAAGTATGATAACTTCATCAATCAACCATGTACACATACATAATTATTCAAACATGCATATTAATCAGTAGCATATAGATGCACTGGAACAACCATGGTTCCATTCCAACCAATTTAGGAAATACTCATGTTCCTGTTTCATCATTTATGGGTTTTTTATATATCAATTTAAATCCTAGCCTCATCTGCTATCAAGGAATCATAGGGACACATTGCAATGAACTAATTCACATCATTGCACAAAGATCTCAGGGCTTGAATAAACCATGTGACAACTTGCATACTTCAAATATGACAAGCATTCCAGCAGCCTTCTTGGCTCACCATCCCTAGTTTATTTACTAATTGTATTTGTTTAATCCTATCATCAGATAGCTAAGCGAACATGTCACTGTGTACATGAAACACCCCATACATCTTGCAAGCATATTTTTCAAAAGCAAGCAGATAATCATTTTCAAGGACATTGCCATCAGATGTCTTGACTTAAATCAAATATAAGAATATTTACAACTGAGAATAGAGACATGGTATGTTAAGCTATTATGATTTGCAAGTAACTGTGGTTGAACCAGATTCAAGATCTAGCTTAATCATAATTTTTGACTTGTGGGTTTGCTATTTGATTTGGGGCTCAGCACATAAAGATCTCTATTGCACCCCTAATTCCTTTTTCTTAAGCCTCAGCACTTATACAAAATATAATGCAGCTCATATTATTTTCTCTTTTGAAATTTTCATGCCATAGTTCCATATCAGTTGTAAGTACTCTTTCCATAATTTCAAGGTTTTACGCCTTAGCCCTTCAAAGTATAATAAAACAGTGGCATGTACATCCATAATAAACATCATATCAGATCAAAACCATCCAAAGAACTTCCATAAGATATCTAATAAGACTATGTTAAGTAAAATCAGAAATATGCAAATAACCACATAAAAGTTTGGCTGCCTCATATCAGGACTTAATGCCATGAATTAGTTAGATTACTCACCTAAGTACTTCCTTCTGATCCAGAAAACCCTTGAATGCTTTTCCTTCCTTTTAAATATTTTCTTCCTTTCTTATTTTTAGGTATCTCGGGTAAATGATTTTCTGGCCATAACTTCTTATTTATATGAATATTTTTCACTAGGGTTTTATCAAGATAAAATTCTATTTTTGTCCTGGCTAACATCAGGCCTTTTGCATTTTGTATTTTCACATCTCCCATCCTTAATACCCCGGGCAACATTAGTTGGTTATGGTCAGTGCTTTCCTCTTTTTGCTTTTCAGAAAATGGCTATTTTTGAATACCTCTCCACTTACTCAAGTCATGTTAAAAGTGTGACTTAGCTATATTTTATACATTTATTCATTTCTGAAAATCCTCTTTTCTATTTTTTTTACCTATACATACATGGTTACTTGTATTCTGTCTCATGTCATTTTGATGTTATTTTTCTTGCTTAGCTTTAACATATTTCTACTCAAAGAAAAGTATACATGTGTGTGTGTGTACATATTTATTTAATTTTCCTTGCTTCACAGAATATATATATATATATATATATATATATACGTATATATATATTTCATATTTATAACTTGGTTATGTCTGGGTTAAAAATCCAGCGCTTTAAGTAAGAATTTACTTTTTTACTCAAAGAAAATATTTTCTGCCTTTCATTTCAAAATAATTCATATAACCCAGATACAAAATATCTACACCTGGGTTAATATTCACATTTCAAAATCATATTTGAAATGCTTTCTTTCCCTATTTTTTTTTCAGAAATTTTGGATCCTTCCTTATGCCATTTCCACTGTGCACGTGCACACATATCCTTGCACATTAATTAATCTCAGAAATTCCACCATAATTAAATCTAAATATTTCAAAACTAAATTATTTCATTAAAATAATTTATCACAAAATTTTGGGGAATTACATTCACCCCTCCTTTTAGGAATTGTGTCCGCAAAATTTTCTAATACTTATAACAAGTATCTACTGATTCTAGAAAATTTATCAAACACATGCATAAGAAAACAAATTCAACCATAGCAACAATACATATTAAATTTTCCAGAAATTTTAAAATTACCTTTAATTTGCAAAAAGCTTAGGATAATCCATCCTAATCTTGTCCCCTAACTCCCATGTACAATCATTAGGATCAAGACTCTACTGGACCTTTACCAGTTTCAAAGTTTTGCTTCTCAATTTCTTTTCTTCTTTAGCTAAGATCCCTACTAGTTCTTTCTCATAAACCAAATTAGGATTGATCTGGACTTGGGGTAGGCTTTTCCAGAATTTCTTCCTTATCATGTACCCATCTTCTAAGTTGTGACACATGGAATACATTGTGCATTACTTTCATTTCTTCTGGCAGCTCTAATTTGTATGCTAATGAGCCTACTCTTTCCAGAATTTTATAGGGCCCAACATGCCTTGGTGTGATCTTTCCTTGCTTGCCGAATCTCAAAACCTTTTTCGTAGGTGAAACCTTGATGAAAACAAATTCATCCACTTCTATTCCACCTGCTTTCTTTTCATATCAGCAAATTTCTTCTGCCTGTCTTGAGCTGCTGCCATCCTCTTCCTTACTAGCTCAATTTTCTCTGTAGTCTCTTTTATATACTCAGGCCCTAAGACAGCTCTCTCTCCTGTCTCTAGCTAACTTATAGGTGATAAGCATGGCTTGCCATATAAGGCTTCAAATGGTGCCATCTTATAGTGCTTTGATAACTATTATTATATGTAAACTCAGCTAAATGGAGATGGTCCTCCCAGTTGCCTCCAAAATCCAGTGCACACGCCCTCAATAAGTCTTCTAAAACTTTGTTCACCACCTCAGTTTGTCCATCTGATTGTGGATGATATGCAGTGCTTAAGCATAATTCACTTCCCATGGCCTCTTGAAAACTTTTCCAAAATCTTGATGTGAAAATGGTATCCCTATCACTAACAATAGCTTTGGGAATGCCATGTAATTTTACCACTTCCTTCATGAACACTTGAGCCAATTTTGATGCATTCCTCTCTGATTTCACTGGGATAAAGTGTGCCACTTTAGTTAACCTATCTACTATTACCCATATAGTTGTGTTTCCTCTTTTGGATCTAGGCAGGCCATCTATGAAATCCATAGATATATCCTCCCATTTCCGCTGTGGTATGCTAAGAGGTTGTAACGATCCTGATGGTCTTTGTGTCTCTGCCTTGACTCGTTGGCAAATCATACATTTTGCAACATGTTTAGCTACATCTGACTTCATTCCCTTCCACTAATAATTCCTTTTTAGATTTCGATACATCTTTGTACTGCCTAGGTGTATGGAGTACTTACTCCTATGGTATTCATTTAATGTTTCCTCCTTCAACTCCATGTTTTCTGGAACACGTATTCTATTTTTGTTCCTTATGTAACCATTTTTATCAATATGGTAATTTATCACTTCTTCTCCTTTTGATATGAGAATTTTCTTCTCTAATAGGTCTGGGTCTTGTTCTTGCATTTTTCCTATCTTCAAAATTAAATCTGATTGTAAGGTTATTAAACTCAGTCTCCCTTTACTCTCATCTCCTTCAGTTGTCACCATGTGTATCTCACAGCTTGCTTCAATTTCTAAGTCAGCAAGTATAGATAAATCCTTATATTCTTCAATCATCAACATGGCTACCTTAGCATGTTGTCTACTCAAGGCATCTGCAACCTTGTTTGCTTTACCTGGTGTATAAAGTATGTCTAGGTCATAGGTAGCTAGAAACTCCACCCATCTATGTTGCCTCATGTTCAAATCTTTTTGTGAGAAAAGATATTTCAGTGCCTTATGATATGTGTACAAATTAAATTTGGCACCTAATAAGTAGTGTTTCCAAAGCTTCAATGCATACACCACTGCTGCTAATTCAAGATCATGGGTTGCATATCTGGTTTCATGTGGTTTTAATTGTCTGGATGGATAGGAAATTACTTGATCTTGCTACATCAACACAGCTCCTAGCCCAAAACCACTTGCATCAGTGTACACAATTAAATCCTCATTTCCTTCAGGTACCCTTAATACTGGTGCATTAACTAAAGCTTCTTTTATCTTAATAAAAGCTTGTTCACATTTCAGTCCATACAAACGCTTGATTCTTTCTGGTTAAATTAGTAAGGGGTGATGACATTTTGGAAAAATCTTTTATGAATCTCCTATAATATTCTGCCATCCCCATGAATGATCTAACTTCACTCACTGTGCTAGGTCTCTTCCATGCTTGGATAACTACAACTTTGTTGGGGTTCATAGAAATTCCTTTAGCAGAAATGACATGACCAAGAAAATGCACCTCCTCTTTCCAAAATGCACATTTTGAAAATTTTGCCTTTAAATCTTTTTCCCTCAACCTAGACAAAACCAGATGCAAATGATTTTCATGCTCTTCTACTGTTTTGGAATAAATTAAAATATCATCAATAAAAATTAGCACAAACTTGTCCAGATAATCCCTGAAGATCATATTCATTAAGTCTACAAAATATGAGGGGGCATTTGTCAACCCGAATGGCATAACTATAAACTCATATAAACCATACCTAGTGTTAAATGCAGTGTACTTAACAGTTGAGTCTTCAACTTTCATATGATGGAACCCAGATGTTAAGTCTAATCTAGAGAATATCTTAGCTCCACTGAGTTGATCAAAAAGATCATCAATCCTAGGAAATGGGTATTTATTCTTGACGGTAACCTTATTTAACTCCCTGTAATCCATGCACATCCTCAAAGTACCATCATGCTTCCTTAATAACACTACTAGAGCACCCCAGCATGAGTTGGTTGGCCTTATAAACCCTTTACCTTCTAATTTCTCTAACTGGTTTTTCAACTCCTTCAGTTCACTTGGCCCCATTCTGGTGGGTTTCTTAATTATTGGGCTTGCTCCTGGAATGAGGTTGATTTGAAACTCCACTGGTCTATGGTGTGGAACACCCTTAACCTCCCCAAACACATCCTAATATTCATTGACTACGGGAATTTCTTCAATGGAAGGTTCACTGAAATCCTTTTCCAAGTCAATTAAATGATATAATTTTCTTTCTTTAGCTACTTCGCATAAAATTGTGATTCTCTGGCCTCTAAGGTTTTGCAATGATATGATGGATGAATCTAAATTAATTATGGCTTTACATTGCCTTAACCAGTCTACCCCCAATATAACACCTATATTTGGGTAGTTTAAAACATATAAATTGGAAATAAAAATATTTCCTCCTATGTTTAATTCCACATCCACACAAATCATATTTAAAACACTAGAACTCCCCAGTGGACTTTGTACAAACAATGGGGTTTCAACCAATATGCAGTTCAGTTTTAGCATTTTAACTATTTCATAAGAAATTAGAGAATGAGTTGCCCCAGTATCATATACTACTACTATGGGTATGGTATAGATAAGTAGTGTACCTTCCACTTGACCATGATTTTCAGCACTAGTCTCCACTATGGATTTGCTTTTTCCTTCCAGATTTGCCAATTTTTCTTGCTGTTTGTACTCGGGACAATTCTCTTCATATGCCCCTCTTTCCCACATAGGTAGCACTTTAAGGCTCCTCCTTTTAATTCTGGGCACCTTGGTTTGATGTTTCCCTCCTTTCCACAACAATGGCAGACCAATTTCTTCTTAGCACCATTGGCCTTTGTGTCAATGGCCTTTTTGTTATCCGTTTCCTCTTTCTTCTTGTCATAAGGGTGGTATCTTCCCTTATTCTTCTTGTTATTGTTGTTCTTAAAATCTCTATACTTCTCTCTTTCCTTGTCATGCTGCTCAAATTTCAAAGCCAGATCTATTACTTTATCAAAAGTCTTATCAACATATGGTAACATGGCCCTGCTAAGTCCTGGGTTCAAACCTCTAATATACCTATCATTTTTGGATGCTTCATCAGCCACTAGCATTGCTCCATATTTGGATAATCCCTCAAATTTTTGAGTATACTCAGTGACATTCAAAGTTCCTTGTCTAAGTCTAATAAACTCTTCAAGTAATGTGGTCTTCGCTGATGCTGGTACAAACCTTGCCTCCAACATCTCCTTGAATTGATTCCAAGTGATTTCATTTTCAATCCTCCCAGCTATGATCACCTCGCACCAGCCTAAAGCTACTTCTTTTAGCTGTCTTGAAGCCACTTGCCTCTTCCTTTGATCATCAAGCTGCATGTCATTGAAAATCCTATCCAGTGTTCTCAACTATGCTTGAATTTCTATCACATTCTCAGTCCCTTCAAAATTCTTGCCTCCCAAGTTTGTATAAGCCTTTAATAGTTTTGAAAGTTCCTCATGTGGATTCTCAGGCCTATTCCCAATTCCATCCCTTAAAACCCTCAAAACTCCTGCATATCAAGCATCTATGGTACACTTGTTCCTGCATTGTGATGAGATCCCTTTCCGACCATGGTTTGATAACTAGGTTATGGGCAGATGGGATTAGTATATTATGAGTATTCTCTATAATTAGTATTTTCCTATCTAAATTATTTCATCCAAAACAAACAGACATAATATATTTCTATAGTACTCAACAATCAATGCAACCATTTGCTCTGATACCAAATGAAAATGACCCTCAAAATTTTACCTTAATTTTTCAAGGATTTTTTTTCCAGTCAATTATCCAAGATCCAAATTTCTACTAATACAAATATATCAGTGTATTCATAAAGATATGCACATACATATGAAGATGCATGAGTCCCTCATGTTTAAATCAGAGTTATGGTAAACAAGAGCATATTCTGTTTGATTTCAATTTGGATCAATCTACCCATAATTAATTTCCATATTCTTTTTGATATTTGTAATATATGAGTAGATCCTGCTCATATTTATTCATAATAATTTTGATCATTCTAACTATGATTTACTAATAATTTATCTTGACAAGACAATCTCAGAATATATGGCCTTTTCATAATATAGTTCAAATGCTTGATATTTGATTAAGGCCAGAAAATGATATTTATATTTATCATTTTCAATTTATGGTTTTCTTTGAAACTCACCGGTTCTTGACTCAATCAATAAGACACACTATGTGTTGATCATTTGCATACCAGTTTCTGAGTTTTCTGTGACTAAGGTACTGGACTTGAAAGTGTTTAAAGTGGTGCAATCCCTGGATTTTGGGTGAACCGGGGCTTGAATGCAGAGTGCTCCCTGGTTTGATAATACAAACCAGTCAAAGTGCATATTTGTCTATAGTATTTGAAAGAGAGTTTTGGTGAAACACTTGCTAAATGAACAAAGGGTTATGAAATGCATTTTACTATCAAAATACAGACCAACATGATCAACCAAGACTCCATTCTCTTGAAGATAGTTAACCCTTGTGATTGTGTCAACCTGACACTCCAACCATGTCAATTGAAATGCTATTCATTTGAAAAGTACTTGAAGTCTTTTTAAGATATATACACTTCTCAAAACAATTCACAAATGGACTTGAACTCTTTTACAAAATATTTCAATGAAATGTAACTAAATACTTAAAAGAACACTCCAAGTTAAAACCAGATTTTTCGCCAAAACTTAATGCTTTTAAATGACTCAAGATTGACTAATACATAATATAGGTTATGTAAGACAATTTCCCAAATATATATATATATATATATATATATATATATATTTCTTTTTCAGATTTTCATAGATAATACTTCAAGCTTATTTTCTTGTTCACAACACAGATAACCCTTTAGTTCTCAAACCTTAACACATAACAAAATTCAACAGAAACAACTAGCTTAATCAAACACAACAAGTTCATTACATAACAGGAAATTTAAAAACACAAATTTTCATGAATACATGCAGATAAATCATCCTATGCCCTTATTAAAAACTAGCAAGCATGCTCATTCATTCTTTCTAATTAGCCATAACTTTCCTTCCTACTTAGGTCCTGCATTCCCTGAAAGAGCATTAGTGGATGCCTCATTTTAAAATGAGACACCCCCATATGCCATGAGAAAACAAAGGTCAGATCTATGATTTGGTGTGAGCAACAACAATATATCCATAACATTAAGCAAATAAGTGATACATGAGTACTGGCTTGTTGCTTATGCAATTTCTCTACTCAACTATTTTACCATGTTTCAAATAAATTTTGTACAAGTATGATAACTTCATCAATCAACCATGTACACGTACATAATTATGCAAACATGCATATTAATCAGAAGCATATAGATGCACTGGAACAACCATGGTTCCATTCCAACCAATCTAGGAAATACACATGTTCCTATTTCATCATTTATGGGTTGTTTATATATCAATTTAAATCCTAGCCTCATCTGCTATCAAGGAATCACAGTGACACATTGCAATGAACTAATTTCACATCATTGCACAAAGATCTGAGGGCTTGAACAAACCATGTGCCAACTTGCATACTTCAAATATGACGAGCATTCCAGCAGCCTTCTTAGCTCACCATCCCTAGTTTATTTACTAATTATATTTGTTTAATCCTATCATCAGATAGCTAAGTGAACATGTCACTGTGTACATGAAACACTCCATACATTTTGCAAGCATATTTTTCAAAAGTAAGCAGATAATCATTTTCAAGGACATTGCCATCAGATGTCTTGACTTAAATCAAATATAAGAATATTTACAACTGAGAATAGAGACGTGGCATGTTAAGTTATTATGATTTGCAAGTAACCATGGTTGAACTAGATTCAAGATCTAGCTTAATCATAATTTTTGACTTGTGGGTTTGCTATTTGATTAGGGGCTCAGCACATAAAGATCTCTATTGCACCCCTAATTCCTTTTTCTTAAGCCTCGGCACTTAAACAAAATATAATGCAGCTCATATTATTTTCTCTATTGAAATTTTCATGCCATAGTTCCATATCAGTTGTAAGTACTCTTTCCATAATTTCAAGGTTTAGTGCTTTAGCCTTTCTAAGTATAATAAAACAGTGGCATGTACATCCATAATAAACATCATATCAGATCAAAACCATCCAAAGAACTTCCATAAGATATCTAATAAGACTATGTTCAGCAAAACCAGAAATATGCAAATAACCAGATAAAAGTTTGGCTGCCTGATATCAGGACTTAATGCCATGAATTAGTGAGATTACTCACCTAAGCACTTCCTTATATTTGATCCAGAAAACCCTTGAATGCTTTTCCTTCCTTTTACATATTTTCTTCCTTTCTTATTTTTAAGTATCTCGGGTAAATGATTTTCTGGCCATAACTTCTTATTTATATGAATATTTTTCACTAGGGTTTTATCAAGATAAAATTCCATTTTTGTCCTGGCTAACATCGGGCATTTTACATTTTGTATTTTCACATCTCATATGCTTAATACCTCGGGCTACATTAGTTGGTTATGGTCAGTGCTTTCCTCTTTTTGCTTTTCAGAAAATGGCTATTTTTGAATACCTCTCCACTTACTCAAGTCATGTTAAAAGTGCGACTTAGCTATATTTTATACATTTATTCATTTCTAGAAATCCTCTTTTCTATTTTTTTACCTATACGTACATGCTTAGTTGCATTGTGTCTCATGTCATTTTGATGTTATTTTTCTTGCTTAGCTTTAACATATTTCTACTCAAAGAAAAGTATACATGTGTATCAATATATATATTTATATATTTAATTTTCCTTGCTTCACAGAAAAATGTATATACATATACATATATTTCATATTTATAACTTGGTTAGGTCTGTGTTAAAAATCCAGCGCTTTAAGTAAGAATTTACTTTCTTACTCAAATAAAATATTTTCTGCCTTTCATTTCGAAATAATTCATATAACCCAGAGACAAAATATCTACACCTGGGTTAATAATTCACATTTCAAAATCATATTTGAAATGCGTTCTTTCCCTATTTTTTCAGGAATTTTGGATCCTTCCTTGTGCCATTTCCAGTGTGCACGTGCACACATATCCTTGCACATTATTCAATCTCAGAAATTCCACCATAATTAAATCTAAATATTTCAAAACTAAATTATTTCATTAAAATATTTTTTCACAAAATTTTAGGGTATCACACTTCAACTCATTGCATTTCAACTTAAGAAAAAAATTGCAAGTTTAATGTCTTCTTCTTTCTACTTTTTCCTTCCTATTTTCGTTGATTTTGCCTAGACCTCTCTTCAACTTTGCTCAGCCACTAGCCTCTCCACCCTTCAGCTCCTCTCACCACCTCTACAGCAGCCATCAGCCCCTCCTATGACCAAAAAGTCAAGCCATGACCACTTGACGTTGATAGCTCCATAAAATTTGCACAAAACTCCACAAAACCTTGCCTAGCCAATCTTAATTCCACCCTATCCTTCACATACTCCTCTCGGCCACCCCTAGAACCACCATCACTAGCCACTACCAGATCTTTAGCCACTGCTGCAACATCACCAGATCTGAAACAAGCATGGCCGAGCCACCACATGTTCATGTCCGAGCCAAGAATGTCACAAAAACTCCACCTATTTAGCCTTGACCCTATGTATGCTTTATGTTGCAACCACTACCCTTCATCTCCACTTGTTGCCGTGCTATATTGATGTCATACCTAAGCTTAGCACCATCTTTGGCCAAGCATAAATATCCCTTTGGTTGAGCTTTTGAATGGTTGTAGCAAGGTCAAGTTATCTTGCCTTTGTTGCTCTTTAATTTCAATTCATTTCAATGTGCTTTGTGTTGTATATTTATGTTATATTGTTTTGTGTTATTGGTTGTTACAAGATGATCATCTTGGCTCTCTCCACTCATTTGAATCCAATGTCGTGCTATGTCGTGTTATCATGCTTTCTGGATTTTTTTTTTGTGTCTCGATTTGCTAACTCCATCTTGAAAAGGTAAGTCTTTCTCACTCTAACATGTTTACTTATGTATTAGTGAATTGATGTCAAGTGTTTAGTAAACTAAAAATGTTGTGCAAGTAGATGATGATATTATGATATGCTATGCCATGTTATTACCATGTTAAATCTGTTAATTATCACCTGACATCTGATATATGACATTTTATTGTGACATTGACATTGTTTATATTGTTTATGCATATAATTACACTACAAGTACCCCGTTAGAATAGAATCACTATGGGTTGAAATGATACATACCGAACAGACTTTAGAATAGGGAAAAATCGTTATGAGCTGAAATGATAGGCTTAAGCGATTTTTATTTATTTTATTTACTTGGGATTGCAGGTTTGAAATGACAGAACCCGGGTTTTCTTTTTTTAAATTGCGGATTGAAATGGTATATACTTGTATCACTTGACCTAGGTTAGAAAATTATGTACAGACCCCGTGGTATATTTTTAAATGATTTTTTAAGATATGTATTTTTAAAGTATGAAATTTTGATTTAAAAATATATATATATATATATATATATATATTATGCTTTTTAAGAAAATTAAATATTAAATCTTGAAATTGTGAATTTAAGTATGAAAATTTGAAGTGATTGTGATTTTTGACTTTAAATTTTATTTTTAAAATGTAAGTAAATAGTGGAAACTGAATTTGAAGTTTTGAAATGATATTTGAAATAAGATTTTAGGTTTTATTAAATTTATAAGTTAATAAATAGTGAAATTTTGACTTAATAAATGAATTGAGTTTTTAAATTTAATATTTGATTTTAAAAAAAAATTATTGCGATAAATCATATGTTAAAAGTATTTAAATGAGAAATTTTGAAGTCTAGAAATATGATTTATAAATTTAAATAGAATTTTTTTGAAGTTTTATTGTTTTGAAAAGTTATAATAAAATCAGGAATTTTATTAATAGCATTTCTAAAATGCTATAGTTTTATGACAGCACTTTAAAATATTGTTGTTTTGAACTTAACTATGTTTAAAATAACTAAATATCTATTACGATATTTTTTTAATGTCGTTATTCTTGAACTAAACCATTTTGGAAACTACAAGCTATGATGGCACTTTATAAATGCTGTCGTTGCTATAATTTGACAATGTTTTGAAATGTTATAGATTTTAACACTGTTTGAGTTATATTTTAAAGTGTTAAATGATTTAACTTTTGGAAATGGTTCTTTGTGAAATATAAGGAGTTTTGAATATAATTTAATATTTAAATTTAAATTTTAAGGAATTTAAATTGAATTTGAATTTAAATAAGGTTTACTTGGTTATGTGTTAAACGGAATGAAATGTAATGAGATAAATGAATTTTTGAATGGAATTTTGAAATGTATTTTGAAATGATACTTGGAATAATAAATTAATGATATATTTGATTTTAACATGATATTTAAATTTTGAATATTTGATTTTGAATTCAAATAATGATTTGATAATGAGGTTTTGAAAGGATATGATATTTTATATGATTTTGAAAAGGCTTTGAATGACATAATCTTTATTCTGATAAAGAATATGAATTTGGAATGATATTTGATTTTGATAAATGAATATTTGAAATTTATATTAGTATGAAATAATAATTGGTTTACTTGTAATTGGGATTTATTTTAATGATATTGTATTTTAGTAAGAAATTATTTCAAAGCTAAATATTATGAAAGTGAATTTTATATGTATATATACATACATATATGAGATTTTTAAATTAGTTTGAAATGAGTTATATTAAAGCTTTGAAATATATTAAAATTTGAATAGTTTAATTGTGGATCAAATTTATATTTGAAATTTATAAGATTTGAAATGTTTTGTTGGAAATCTAAATTGAATTGAAACTGATGGTTTGAATTGAATTAAATTGGAAATTTGAAAATTTGGGTTTAATTGAATAAATTTGAAAAATGAAAAGAATTAAAGGAAGGTACCAGGATTTCAAGTGCATGATTTCGAAATGTTATGATTTTCAAAATGTAACAATTTCAAGTATTTTGGTTTTCGAAAGAGTTATAACTTTGAAAGTATATGATATTTTTGAAGATGAATATATGTTTGAAATGGAAATGATGTCGTATTGATTTGGATATAGTTTTGGAATAAAAATGGTTTTGGTTTTCGAAGTATAAACTATTTTGATAAAGATATAGTTTTGAAATGAAATGATTTGATTTTTGAAGTATAAACTATTTTGAAACGACCACGGCGTTATAATAACGTTTGGTTGTTAAAGAGACCAGGATCGGAAGTTGTCATACTCTCTGCCAACTCCGAAAACCACTTTAACAACCGTGTACGCGGTTGAGATTCCAGAAAGAAGCAGGATGGTGACAACGATCCTACTGAGGTATGAACGTGGACCCAACTCCTATGAGTTGGCATAAGGTGGCTAAAACAGGAGCGATCGACGGGCCAAGAGAGGTCATTCCTCCGATCAGACACATTCCTTCGATACTATACTCTTATCTTGTGGTTGATTTGATGGCCATCCTCCGATTTTGATTTGGGAGTGTATTCCGTGGTGGGCGGTAGTGGCTGCTATGCGTTACCACCAGCCCGGAAGCGTAATTGGTGTATCTACCCTAGCATTGCCTAGTTGTGCCATGTCACCTACCATAGGGAGCCTTACTACGAGTTTGTTTTTCTCATGTAGCCCATGGAGTATTTAGGGTAGTCTTCCGATCTGGAGATATGCTAATACTGATGGACTATTGGGACTATTACGTGTTGGGGGCTATATAGGTAACCCTTCAATGCTATTTTAAAGTATGTTTATTTTACTATAGACATTATTATAGTAGCGCAATATTACTACATAGTAAACAGTTTAACGGATCCTTAAAGGATGGGCGATCCCAAGCATCCTTTAAGTTACTGATGCATTTTTGTTACTGTTCACTTGAGTTGATTTATAGTTCATATGTATATATGTCCTCACTCGAGTGTTTTGTGTTTTGCTTTACGCTCGAGTCAGATTGAGTGATTCAGCATTCAACACTCACCTTCGGAGTTGGAGCTTTCCTTGAAGATCCAGCCATCTATTTTACTTTCTATATCCAGTGATTTCATTGAAGTATTCTGATTTGTACATGATGTATCTTGTTACTCTTCTATTGTATCTTGTTAAACTATGATGTATCTTATTTTTATATAGTAGCTTCATGAACTATTATCTCTTTTAATTCCGCTGCATTATTATTTACTCTGTGTCTATGGTATCTGATTATTTATTTACTGCATATTCTGAGATTTGCCAAATTTTATTTACAACACGGTATTTTGAGCAATTCAAGTCCGACACGTGCGGATGCGAATGGTTGAAAATATCAGGTCGTTACAGTTTGTGATTCGAACTCTTTTGGCTCTGAATCGAGCATGCGTCGCTTATTTTGGTTTGAAGAATTGTTGTGCTTGTTGGAAGTTTCTTCAGTCATTCTTGAAGCTAATTTGCAGATTTCTTCATCATCATACTATGTAAGACCTTCTGATTTAGGTATGGTTAATTTTTATGCTTTGACCTACCAGATTTTCTAAATAAAGTTTTATCTTAATTAAGTTTTTGCTTGGTTATTCTAATTCCTTATATTATATTTACTTTTTTATAGCAGAACCATTATGGGATATATTATTTTCAATTAAATAGTTTGATATTATGTTTTTTTAATCTACCTTTTTGTCAGTTTAACTAAATTACAATTTTTTATATTTTTCTTTTCATTTATTTTGTACTTTCTATAATATGTGTACATAAAGCTATTACTGAAACTTTCTTATATTGTGATTCCGTTTACAAAGTAAAATGAAAGCGCCAACTTAATATTTATATAACATACAAAATTACATATTTAATTTATAAGTTGTCTGATAGCTTATGAGAACCTTACAAGTCATTTTTTTAGATTTACGCATGCTTAGTCATTACCTCATCTTATTAAGTTAGCATTGCTATTGTTATATTTTGAACAAGTGCATGCACTACAGAGTCACATTCTCATGTTCAAACATGAAAATAATTTCACGATGTTGATGTTTCCTAGCTAAAATATTCTTGAGTTGGATGTAAAAGAAATTTGTCCGCCGGTACTGAATTATATCCAGAAGCTCATAGTTTGAGCATAAATGTACGAACTGGACTGTTTATAGTTAAAACTTAAACCTGAACATATCAAGTATAAATAAATGTCTCTATATCCAGTAGAATCCAGTGCAAACATTTTAACAGTTCCATCCGTAATTTACTTTTTTTTTGATGAATTCATGTCTAAATTTAATTTGAACCGATGAAAGTCTAAAATTTAAAATTTTATTTAGTTGGACTAAACTAGATTTATTTTTATTAAATAATAGTACATTATAAGATTTTCCGGCTCTTTTGTTATTTCTAATGTTTTCTCTTCTTTTCTTCATTATCTTTTGAGATTTTATTATTAAATATGTCAATTTATTAGTTTACACTTATTTTTATTAACTCTTTTTACATTTTGATATGTACATTTACATATTTATACCATTATTTACAAATAATTCATTTGTTACCTCCTAACACATTATATTAAGTCCATATATTAATATTTTCAATAAATACTAAAAATGACAATATAATTAAATAAATTTTCAAAACTTAAGTTTTGTATATTAAAATATCATAAAAATGTACTTTGAAAACAATAAAATACCAAATAAGAACCATTTTATATTTTTCCATTTAAATAATACTTTCACCTACACTTTGATCATTTGTTAAACTTCAAATTAAATTATATTTACATTCATATATAATATTAAAGTATATATATACTTATAGTAGAAGTTATTTATTTTTTCTTTTAAATTTTTAAGGCATGAAAAAATATATATTTTTACTTATTACTTACCAATGCCAGCACACATAAACTTACACCTAATATAAACACAACAACACTCACTCACGCACATCCTATGCACATGGATATTTCACACATATAAACGTAGTAGTGTATGCTCACCCTAATACAGCAGCACTCACACATACACAATTAAATATACACACAACATCACACAAATACACACACACACACATACATACACAATTGCTAGTTTTGCACATAATAATAAAGTTTCCAACATGTATACAGATCCCAAATATATCCCAAATAGATACAAAATGAAAAATTAAGGCTAATGTTGTGAAAAGTTGAAATATGGAATCAAATTTAATAGAATAGTGAGTCTAAATCTTCATCAATCGTAATATTGTATATCATGTATGATATAGCAGGGCAATATGTCGTCTAGTATAGACAAATAATGGATGAAAGAATCTGATCGAAGAACTACACGATATGTAGGGGTGCAAAAGTTTATTGAATTTGTTGTGGAAAATGGTGGTGATAAGGAAATCTATTCTTCTCCTTGCACACAGTGCAAAAATATGAAAATGAAGATTAAATTAGATGACGTTCATTATCATCTACTCTGATGGGGAATTGTTCAGTCATATACCATTTGGCATTTTTATGGAGAAGAATCGACGGAGAAGCAAAAACAATCAATTAGTCAAGCCATAAGTATTGATGAGGCTGAACATCCTAGGATGGAAGACTTGGTCAATGATGCCGATAGATTTCATCATTTTCAACCTACTAGCCCATGGCCCGATAATATTGGGGAACCATCTACGGTTGATGTTGATCGGTCGACCAATCAAAGAAAGAAGTGTAAATCACTTTTTGATAGTGCAAAAGAGTCATTGCACCCTTCATGTTCTAAAGGTATAACAACATTGTATGCCATTGTGAAACTGAATAGCTTGAAAACTCAATACGGTTTTTCCGATAATGGTGTGACCGCACTCTTCGAATTTATAAAGGAGTTACTCCCTGAAGGTAACACACTACCAACAAAGTACCATGACATGAAGAAGATGATTAAAAAAGTTGGGGTGGATTACAAGACTTATGATGCATGCATTAATGACTTACTTGAAAGATGATGCAAACAAAGTTTCTTGTACAATTTGCAACAAACCAAAATATAAGACAACATTCAACGAAGAGAAAAGAGCTACCAAAGTACCTCAAAAGACGTTGAGTCATTTCCCTTTAATTTCTAGATTAAGGAGACCGTATACCATACCATGGATAATAGATGATATAACTTAGCATGCTCATGCCAAGTCCGATTCAAATGTAATGCGTCATCCATATGACACTTCTCAATGGCGAGCTGCAGATTGTTTTGATGAAACATTTGTTGTTGAACCACGAAATATCACACTTGGAATAGCAACTGATGGTTTCAACCAACATGCGTCTCTAGCTAGTCGTTATAGTTGTTGGCCAGTAATGATAGTTTCATATAATCTTCCTCCATCAATGTGTATGAAAAGAGAGTTCTCAACATTGACATTGTTGATTCCCAGGCCAAAACAATCAGCAAATGATATCGATGTTTATTTACAATCGTTGGTAGATGAGTTAAAGTAGTTATAGGAAGGAGTCAATGCATTTGACTCATTTAATAATTCCGAATTCAAAATGAGAGCTAGGATGTTGTGGGAAATTCATGATCATCTTACGCTCGGTACTTTATCGGGGTGCACAACTCATAGATATTTTGCATATTCTATTTGTGGGAAAGATACTTGTTCTTATTATCTTCCTGAAAGTAAGAAGATGTGTTACATGGGACATCGAAGATTTCTTCCTTCCCAACACAAGTTTCTAGATGATAAGGAAAACTTCAAAAACAAACAAGAATATTGTCGTCCTTCATGGCCAATGAATGGTTATCAAGTTGAAGAAAAGGTAGCTAATATCAAGATGAAAGTTGGTAAAAACAAACAAAAATTCGGTCGAAAACGAAAAAAGAAAACCGATTAGAAGGCCTTATCAATGTTCTTGCATGGTATCGGAGGTCTATCCTCTTTGATTTGCCATATTGGGAGACAAATTTGGTCCGACATAATGTTGATGTTATACATATAGAGAAGTATGTCACTGAGCATCTCATCAGTACAATTATGTGTCATAAGGACAAGTCAAAAGATGGCATCAATGCACGCAAGGATTTGAAAACCATGGGTATAAAAAAAAAATTATGGGTGAGGGAAGATCGTGAAACAAATAAAATAACTATATCAGAAGCAACTTTTACTTTGAGCAAAGAAGAAAAGGCATTTGCATCATTTTGAAAAACCATAAAGTAGCGAGCAAATTCTCTTCTAACTTCCACAATAATGTTAGCATCAACCCTCCCGAGCTAACAAATATGAAGTCACATGATTATCATGTCATAATACAACAATTACTTTTGGTATTTCTTCAACATTCTTATCCACAACATAAGGATATTCATAATGTTGTACACCGTATAAGTCTATTCTTTAAAATTTTATGCTCAAAGGTGATCAATAGGGAACATCTTTTAAAAGCAAAGGCTAGTTTAGTAGAAGCAATGTGTGTGTTTGAAAAACATTTTCCACCCAGATTTTTTGATATTAGTATCCACCTTATGGTTCATCTAGCCGATGAGCATTGGTTTGCGGCCCTGTTAGATATAGATGGATGTATCCTTTTGAACGGTAAATTACCAATTTTTGTTTTATTCTTCTTCATTTGATTTAAATAACTACTGGTTATTATAATTAATTACCTACATAGGTTGATGAGAGCATAAAAAGGATATGTGCGCAACAAAGATTTGTTGAAGGGTGTATTACAGAAGGATATATTATACTAGAAGCTAGTTATTACTGCATGAAGTATATGCCAAAAGGAGGCGATTGCACTCATAAACATACCCGTGAAGCTTTTTTAGACAAGGATGATGAGTTTGCTGGTGAGATGCTTCTAGATAGTGGTAAAACATAACCTTGACCCAAGTTCAGTTTGAACAATTTCGTAGATGAATCCTTAATAAGTATGATGGATTGGATGAATGGGAGAAGTAAATTCACTAATTTATCCTGAATTACCACTATTATAAATAAATTAACTCATATATACGTATTGAAATGTTTATCATAGTTATAACATCTATATAGAAAGTGCTAAATCTAAATCTCGAAGTAGGGTTACATTCGTGGAAACTTGTCAAAGTTTTACTCTATGGTTACGTGATCAGGTATTACATCTTCTTAGGTATTCATGTGTATTTAAGTGGATCATACACCATCACGATCATACTTTTTGCTTATTATGTTTTTTTAGTTGGTCAAGACTAATGAAGTTGATTCAACTCTTTGGCGGTTGGTGAACGGGTCGAAGTTCAAGGCGCATAGCTATACGAAGTACCTAGTGAATGGATTCATATTTTCTCCAAAAAGTTACGAAGAACGGATGGTAACATAAGATAGTGTAATTTGTATAAGATCAATTACAAAATTTAGAGCGAGCGGGAAGGATAAAAATTACATTGAAGCAGAAATAATGTATTATGGAGTTATTTAGCAGATAACTGAGTTAGATTATATTGACTTCAAACAAACGGTTTTTTATTGTGATTGAGTAAAGGTCGCCAACAAGGTCAATAGTCGTAAGATAGATCCCATTTCAAACTTGAGTATAGTTAACTTAGAGAAATTAAAGACCAAAGATAGAGTGAATGATGAACCATTTATTCTTGCATCAGAAGCGAGTCAAGTGTTCTACTCAAAAGATTTGAAATGTAAACGATGGTTTGTGGTTTTGCATACACCAAAACGATTGACTACAACTGTGAATGATACTGAGTTTCCTATTGTCTATCAATCAGCTTTCAAAGACAATCAAAAATAGAAGACCTTACCAAATGCATATGTTAATATAAGATGTATTTATTAATTGAAATGAGTTGAATGTCAAGTGTGATTGAATTTAGAGTTTTTTCACTATGGGTATTCAGTGTTGTAACGTTTGTTGTGTATGGATTCTTTAAACCTGAAGTGTACTTAAACCTGTAGCAATTTTGTCACTATTGTACTTGCTTGTTTTGTTTTCTTTGTTGATAGCCTAACAATTATATGTTACCATTTAGTTCTCATGTTTTGTGTATGTAGAGATCTTAGTATACATACTCATCTTATACAATTTATTTTATGAGACGGAATGCTAAAAAAATTTCTTTTTCTTTGAGGCTTTTATAATTGGATGTCAAATTTTGTCATTAATTTAATATATTATGTGTTACTTTTTGATGACTGTAGCTATAAATTAGATATTGTATGTTACTCTTATAAATTTCACAGTACCTAGGCATTTAAATATCTAGTATTGTCTACTAAATAATGTCATGGAATTCATTTGCTTCCCACTTATACTATTCTATATATCTTGGGAATTTTTGTTCTTAGTTCCAGGTGTTTTATTGCTGATTGTAGAGTACAGTCAGAATTGAATGTGTGCACAATATAATGATCCCTTATACATTATTCGCAAACAATTAAAAATGCTGAAAAACTTGCCATACGTCCGCTACACAAATACTTATGTTCAAACATGGAACTACATAGTGAGATTTAATTGTCTATATAAATGTCGTTTTCAGGAAAAAGTTCTATGCAGAATTTGCTTTGAAGGAGAGATAAGCACAGTTCTTCTTCCTTGTCGACACCGCACCTTGTGCAAGTAAGATATAATTTCCAACTTAATTCATTAAAATTTACATGATTTAAATGTAAAAAATTGAAATTTATGCTAATTGGTTTTATTTAACATAGAGCATGTGCTTAGATATGCAAGAAATGCCTCATATGTCATGTCTTTATCGTCGATCGAATGCCTGTGTTTGATGTTTGGCCATTAATTTTATATATTGTGCGTTACTTTTTGATGACTGCAGCTATAAATTTAATATATAAACTCCACCCATGCTATTGGAAGGACCAATTAGTTAACAACATACACGACTAGTTTATGTGATTTGCAAGCAGACCACTTCATACGTCGAGCAGCTTGGAGAAAAGCAAGCGAGAGTAAAAGGATCCACTTGAATCCCATCTGATATTATATAAAAAGCAAGCAAAAAATTACAAGGGCTTCAAGATAAAGAAATATTAGATAATAAATTGTGTTCAGATTATGATCGAAGTACCAGTTTGCGCTCTTTCATCTCCGGCTCAGCTGCCCATGATAAAAATGACACAACATCCTTTCCCATCTACAGCACATATAGTTTAAAAGTCAGTGCTCATTCATCATCATACGTCGGTTAAACTATTGAAGTTTAAACATACTTTTTACACACAAGAAAAGATAAAGGCATCGGTAGACTGTCCCTTAAATAATTTTTTTTACATATTCTTTATTCATTCAAAATAGCTTCACGTGAGGAGACACTATTGTCAGAGGTTAAATTTCAACATGCCGTTACTATTATTTTTACTTTATGTATTTCGTTTCAAAATACAAACTTTTAATTTTTGTAGCATTACTACACTTGATTTAAGACGCATGAATCTTTGTAGCATTTTGTTGCTTGTTAGATCTCATCTGCATTGGTAGAATTAACTCATAGTACAAAGTACACATCTTTCCATTTTTTTCTGAATGGCAAACTCATATACAACAAACAACTGCTGTTTTTCTTTCGTTATTTTGAAGTAATTGAAATTTATATATATATAAAATACACATATTGTGATTGTTGTAATTAAGAAAAATGATTTTCTTGACCCACATAAGTGTTAAGATGTATATAAAATTGCCCTAATGATCATTTTCATTTATGAAAGCAGAGACATGGTGTATACAAAATTACATATACTAAATCATGCAATCAAAGGAGCGGGCAAATGAAATTACAGAAGAGTTAACCCATTCAGTTACACAATCATCCTCTATATTGTGACGACCCACCTCCTCGACTCTCAAAAATTGACGCTTCACGTGCTGTAAATCCAAGTGCTGGAGAGACGGATTATCATGGGGTAAAGAAATAAAAATCGAAGATAGACAATAATAGAATCTCACATCGTATTCAATACATAATTATACATATGAGTAGTACATACAATTACTCCAAATTGTTCCATCAAAGTTATGACAGGTATTAACCCAACTAGGATAGTTATAATGACTCATCCTTACAGTGCTGGTAAATACTAATAGATAATACAGACACAACGGTGAGTGACATATGACTTCAACAAAAGACCCAAAATGCTCCATGCTCTATGCTCCATGCTCCAAGCCAAAATGCTCGAAGCATACCTAACTAGTTGGCTGCCCAAGAAAATAGGGTACCCAGAGTTTAAGAGGAAAAGAAAAGAAACTCCGGGCCAGTCATGTGACTGGTGTGAGAAACTCAAAATACGATGTTTGAAAACAAAAGGTATCTTATAAGATCACGCCGCACATAAACACAGAACGAGTTTTTACCTTATGATAACCAAAACATCTACGCAGAAAATGTGGATATTATTATTAATAACATTCTTTTGAAAACACTTTTCAAGTAAGTATACATAATCTTAGCCGAAATTATTACATAATTAAATTCCAGCATACTAGGCTCTATAATCAAATCCGAAGGCACTTATGGGAGAATGGATTTCCATACAATGATAAGGTAAGGGAATACCTTCCGACAGTACATCTCTAGAAAAATGCACCTGAGGCTCCAACTTCTACCAACACAGAATCGACTTACCTTTACCATAAATAATATCGAATATGTCATAACCCTGGTCGTTCTCTACCTACTCAAGAGCTCTCTTTACATACACCATATTAATTTAAAACCCGATGTCATAGCGGGAATAAATATATCTAGAAAGGCGATGACTATATCCTTATGCGAGCGACCCACTTGATTCTACCTCATCTACCATGTTTTAGTCTTTTCTAGGTGACGAGGCTTGAGGTAACGATTATCTTACCCATAGCACATTCCACTTTGAATGCCACATTGTCAATCCATAATCACACAACTGATTACTACAAACGTATAACTCCTGAGCTCGTATGTCTCAGGAAAGGATGTTAAGCTAAGAAAAGTTGCCTTCTTCGCCACCAATCAGATGTCACGTTCATAGAAATCAACCAATGTAATTACAATTGCAACATCAAACATCCATCCATTCAAGTAGTCCAAGAACAGGACAAACTGAAGGCACTCTCCTACCACATCCTGTCGAGAGTTACTCATAGGATTAGTAGCGATTAGTCTTTGCATTGGATATTTCGTAACGAAGAGACTACTGCTACTATATGTATATTGGGAGTTTATCCCCAAATGATCAACAAGCAGTCCTTCATTAAAAAAAAATCCTTAATATCATATCCATGTCTTTACTTCAAATGCTAAATTGGTTTGAAGTGGTTTTCGGGTAGGAATTACCTAAATCAGACTCTGGTTCCTTCGAACCAATCATCAATTAAAAAGATGTTAAGTTCATATGTAATTATCAATCATCATTCAGTTTAATTCACATTTTTATTCATTCATAAATACACCTTAGAGATATATTCATTGAAATATTTATTTATCTTTTTCAGAGTACGTGGAATCATCAATTATCAAATCCTTTTTGTTAATTTAAACCTTTTTAAATCATGGAATACTTCCAAACCCTTCCACATTTTACTTAGAAAAATATTTCCAATTCATTCATTTAAATCTTAACAAAGATTTCCTAATTCAAAACTCATAATATTAATTCGGTTAAAAGCATGTTATCTAGGATGTTAATCCAAAAGCAGTAAATATTAAGTGAGCAGAATTTATAGAAATCATCTAATTCTACTCAATATCAATTTCCATATACAACAAATACTATGGGCGAAATAACGATGAAAGCGCCCTTTGAATTCCACAAATAGTATGAGTTCCCTCTTCAGGCTTTAACACCGAGTACAAGAAGGTTATCTCCATAAAATTCGAGTTATTTATACTTGGAGAATTATATCCTTTAACTTTGGAAAATTTTGATCCGAATAAATCAAATTTACTATCCTATCCGTCAGGCCGGTTCGGGTAGCCAGGGAGAGCAGGAAACTGGTTTTCCAAACTCAAGCCTAGATATTATCTCTTGACACCCATAAGGCGGTCAAGTAATTTGTTCGACTCTAAATCATTTAATATTTAACCATTCCATAAATCCTTCAAATCATATTTAAAATACTTTATTAATCATTTGAATATATTTACAAAAGTTTTGGAAAAGAACATTTGCGTTTAAAACTACATTTCAAGAGTTATAGAAAAGTGCAGCGGAAAAGTGCTGCGGAAAGTGCTTTTTAAGCTATATTGATCAAAACGACTTTCTTTTAATCATTTGAAAACTTATTTTTTATCACTTTTAAAACATTTTATAATATTTTTAGAATTTATTTCATATTTTTAAACAATTTTAAAGAGGTTTAACATTCCATATACACTAATTCTTTAAATAAAGAAAAGTGATTTCCTTTGTGCTTATCGACGCGTATTTCCGTGACTTGCATATATATTCAACATTCATATTAAACAAACATCATTAATAATCATAATCAAACATATATAACTTCCAATAGTATATAATATGATAGTCTAAGAGTTTACTCACCTCGGGTTTAAACGACTAACTAAAAATTGGCTATAGCTTTGCTAACTCGAACTTTTAGCTCACGGCACTTGGATTATTGCTTCTAGATGGCTTAGCCTATGGATGAGAGGATAGAGGTGATGTAAGCCATTAAAGTAGAGGTGGAGAAGAAGAATAAGATGGAATGAGATGTGTGAATTCGTGAAGCCTTAGGGTCTTATTTATAGCCTTAGGAAAATGTGGAAAATGACTAAATTACCCTTAGATATTATCAAAGTATCTCTTACACAACATAACTTCAATATCAAATCCTTGTCACCATACTCAAGTGCATGCAATGAGATGTAATGTGATAAGACATATTGCAAAAATATCTTAAGATGGAATGACATGCATTAATGGTGGATTTGATGTTTGCTTCCCATGTTTAAATGGTGATTAGATGTTACCTTTTTCACTTACTTTTTGTAAAAATATCTTAGATATTTTCTTTAGCTTTGATTTGACTAATTGTGATATACATATGTTTGTATATGTGTATGTGTGTGCATGTACAAACAATGTTGGAACATCTTAAGACAATTTTCATTTGTCAAACCGTTGAGATTTCGGGATCCAATTTTTGGTCATATTTTCAGTTTTGATTCAAACTATTTATTTATGTGAACAAAACTTGAAAATAAATTTATTATCATCTTTAACTAATTAAAACAAGTTCATTTAACTTATAAAGCTATATTTATAATTAGTTAGATATTCCATTTTCAAAGTGGTAAAATTACGAGTCGTTACATACATTCCCCCTTAAAAGAATTTCGTCCTCGAAATTAAGGATAAGAAAAAGATAAATCGAAGACAAATATATATATAACGAAGTGATGCACATGTAGAAGATATAGCAAGTGACATCACCACAAGCCAGCGAGTACACCATACACATACATCTATGTATCCATTCTAAACTCAGGGTAGGCTTTACACATTCTTTCCTCTGTCTCCCATGTGCAGTTTATCGCGTCACCACTCCATTGGACTTTAACCAATCTTAAAACCTTCCTTCTTAATTGCTTCTCATCGTGATGCACGATTCGCATTGGTTGCCTGATAACCGCCAAATTAGGTTCAACTTTTAAATCCTCTTGGGAAGCTGTTTCTATAATTTTGCTCTGGATTATGCACATATTTTTGTAGGTGAGATACATGAAAGACATTTTGTACACCAGATAACCTTTCAGGCAGTTCCACACGATAAGCTAATGGGCCAATCCTTTCGAGAATAGGAAAAGGTCCAATAAATCGAGGTGCTAACTTCCCTGCCTGACCAAATCTTACCATTCCTCTCATTGGGAAAACTTTTAGGAATACATAATCTCCAACTAAGAACTCTAAATTTCATCGCCTTTGATCAGCATAGCTCTTCTACCTACTCTGGGCTTCTTTCATTGTTTTTCTTCTAATTATGTCAACCTTTTCTGAAGCTTCTCTAATCATGTAAGGACCTAGTACTAATTGATCTCCAGTCTCGATCCAACATGCTAGGGATCTACACGGATGACCACACAAATCTTCATACAGGGCCATGCCAATACTAGCCTGATAACTGTTATTGTAAGAGAATTCTATCAGATGAAGGTAGCTTTCCCATGAACCTATGAAATCTAAGATGGAAGCTCTTAGAAGATCCTCCAACACTCAATTTACTCTCTTAGTTTGTCCATCGGTCTGGGGGTGATATGCGGTGCTTATGTTTAACTTAGTTCCTAAAGTTGTTTACAATGCCTTCGAGAACTTACTGGTAAATATAGGGTTTCGATCACTGGCTATACTACTGGGGATACCATGCAATCGAACTACTTTCCTCGTGTATATTTCTGCCACACTTGCAGCAGTTCTCATTGGTTTTACTGGGATAAAATGTACGCTCTTGGTTAATCGATCTACGATAACCCAAATGCCTTCATTTCCCTTTCTTGATCGGGGTAAGCCATCGACGAAACCATCGATATTTGGTCCCATTTCCAAGTCGGAATTTCAAGAGGTTGGAGTAATCCAGTAGTCTTTTGCTGATCTCTTCTGTTCTATTGACAATTTGCCCATCTGCTAATATGGATAGAGATATCCCTCTTTATGCCATCCTACCAAAAAGTTCTCTTCATATCTCGATACATTTTAGTAACTCCGGGATGTACAGAAAGTCGAGAATTATGACATACTATTAAAACTTCTTGCCTTATCCCATCAACATTGGGAAAACATACCCTTCCATTCATTCTTAAGATTCCCTGCTCATCTACATTGAATCCTATCTATCTTCCCAGTATTATATTCCCCTCTACTTCCCTAGCTATTCTTGAAATGATTGGATCCTTGAGATGACTCTTTTTTATACGATTAATCAAGGTTGGATGTACCACTAAATAAGCTATAACGGTATGCCTTCCGCTTAGCTCTTCTGCCACTACATTGGTTTTCCCAGGTGTGTATAAGATTTCAAGATCATATGATGCAAGAAATTCTAGCCAACGTTGCTGTCTCATATTTAAGTCCTTCTGAGTGAAAAGATACTTCAAAGATTTGTGATCCGTGAAGAGCCCGAACTTTTCACCTAGTAGATAATGCCTTCATATTTTTAATGCGAACACAACGGCTAATAATTCTAAGTCGTTTGTTGCATAATTCCTCTCATGAGTCTTTAATTATCTACTTGCATAAGCGATGACCTTTCCATGTTGCATCAGAACAGCACCTACTCCTTCCCCACAAGCATCAGTATATACAGTTAAACTGCCGCCTTCATCAGCAATAACTAGGTCTGGAGCGGTAGTTAACCTTCTCTTGGGTTCCTTGAATGCTTCTTCACATTTCGGTGTCCATTCAAATTTAACATCCCTCATAGTCAATTTTGTTAGATGGAAGGAAATTTTGGAGAAGTCTTGAATGAATCTCTGGTAATGTCCTGCCAATCCTAAGAAGCTGCGGATGTCCATCGGGGTTTGTGGTTGCTTCCAATCTTGTATAGCTAAAATCTTTTCTGGATCTACTGAGATCCCTTCTCCTAAAACAATATACCCAAGTAATCTCACTTCTTTCTCCCAAAGTGACATTTCAAGAATTTAGCTTTAAGTACATTTCTCCATAATATTTCCAACACAATCTCCAAATGCCTTGCATGTTCTTCCTCGGTTTTGGAATAAATAAGAATATCATCAATAAAAACCAACACAAATTTGTGTAGCATATCTTTGAATACTCTATTCATAAGATCTACAAAATAGAAAGGTGCATTAATCAACCCAAAAGGAATAACTAACCATTCGTAAAAGCAATCCGGACCCCTAAATGCAGTTAATGGAATGCCATCCTTAGCTATTCTTAGTTGATGGAATCCCATGGCTAAATCCATTTGTGAGAATACTCGGGCACCACGAAGTTGATCAAATAAGTCAACTATGTGGGGTAGAGGATATTTGTTTTTAATCGTTTGCTTATTTAGATTTCGATAGTCTACACAAAGCCTTAGGGAGCCGTCAGTCTTAGCTACAGAAACTACCGCTGCGCTCCAACTTGAGCGACTAGGTCTAATTAGTCCTTTTTTAACAACTCATCAGTTTGGTTTGCCAACTCAATCTTTTCCTTCGGGGCCACCGTTCAAATAGGGTGAATAACGGGTCTTGCACCAGGAATTAAGTTAATTTGGAACTCAATTTCCCAATGCGGGGGCAAACTTTTAACTTCCTTAAAAACATCCTGAAATTCCTTGACAACTGGTATTGTCTCCAAATCTTTTTGAGATGAGTCTAGTGCATATATGAAACTATCCCTTATCGGACTAGGTTTTTTACAATATATTTCTATAAACTTTTCGAAGCCAGTCCACAAAGTTACCGTCCTTCTAACACAATCAAGGCAACTTTATTGTTGTATAACCAATCCATACCGAGCAAAACTTCAAACCCAATAAAGTCAAGAAAAAATAGGTCGCATGAATTTTTTTGGGAGAGGTGAGTAACCCAGACGTTTTCACAAATCATACAAAGATTAATTGTACCACCAATGGGATTTGACATGCAAATAAGGGTATTTACTATTTTTGTGATCAGTTTTAATCTATCAACCAGTCCTTTAGCAATAAAACTATGGGAATCCCCAGTATCAAATAATACTTTAATTAAATCATCATTGACATAAATATTACCTTCAAGAACTCCCTTGCCTTTTACATTAGTAGAGGTTGAAGGCTCATCTTTGGTAGCATAGACCTTAACATGCTCTCCTTTCTTTATTAACAGACACTTGTTTTTCCAATGGCCGGGTTGATGGCAGTTATGGCAGATGCTTTTCTGCACCATAGGAGAGACGGTTCCTTGCTGCTGCCTTTGAACCTTGGGACTCCTACAATACTTTGAATAATATCCTTTCTTTCCACAATTAAAACATTCAATATCTTTAAAATGGTTTTCCTAAGATCCTCCTTCGGGCTTGCCTTGCCATGGCTTCTTTTCATTATTATTAAACTTCCTCTTCTTCTTGTTGTTTTGGGTTGTGACTAGATTCCTTTTATCCAAAGATTCATAACGAAAATCTATGTCTATTAAATCCACAAAGGTTCCTTTAACATGGGCAGTCATCCTATCCTGATACTGCTCCTTCATCCCATAAATGAACATCTCATATTTCTTCAGAGGCATGTCTATCATTCCAGGCCCAAAGTGAGATAATTCATTGAATTTGTGCAAATACTCTTCCACAGACATCGCTTCTTGTTTTAGATCCATGAAACTTCTATAGACGTGGGATTTGCCAGCGGTGGGCATGTATTTCTCTTCACAAACTTCTTTAAATCTTGCCCAAGAGAAATTATCTTCAGATTCATAAAGATTAATAGACTCCCACCAAGCTAAAGCCCCATCCTTCAATTGCCAGGAGGCCAAGAACCTCTTTAGATTATCATCAATGCCTAATCCTTTCAATATTTTTCACAGGATCCTAGCCAGGCATGAACTTCAATAATATATTTTGTGCCTTGGAATGGATTTCCTCCCAAGCTGGTATAATCTTTGCAAAGAGTGGAAAAGTTAACTTGAGGTGGCATGGGAATCACCGCTCCTCAATTACTATAGCATTAGATTGATCGTTAGTGGTCGTAGTGTTGCTACCTCCCCTTCGTCCTCTTCTATTACTCATCTCCTACTATCTGCATATTGTAAGGGAACATCTTTTAAAATTATAGACGAAATTATTTTTAGGAATTGGTATAAGCTTATTTGGATAAAATTTTCAAATATGCGCTTTCTCGGACTAAACTCATTCTAAGGTAATACTAACCCTATCTCTAACGAGTTGACCTCATCTAGGCTTAGGTATTCACTCAACTATAAGCTCTGATACCAATTGTGACGACCCACCTCCTCGACTCTCATAAATTGACACTAATACATCCTCGGTATTCACATGTCGTAAATCCAAGTGCCGGAGAGGCAGATTATCATGGGGTAAATAAATAAAAGTACAAGATAGATAATAATAGAATCTTACATCGTATTCAATACATAATTATACATATGAGTAGTACATGCAATTTCTTCAAATTGTTCCATCAAAGTTATGACAGGTACTAACCCAACTAGGATAGTTATAACGACCTATCCTTATAGTGATGATAAATACTAATACATAACATAGACACAGCGGAGAGTGACAGATGACTTCAAAAAAAGACCCAAAATGCTCTATGCTCCATGCCAAAATGCTCCAAGAATACCTAACTAGTTGGCTGCCCAGGAAAACAGGGCACCCAGAGTTTAAGGGAAAAAAAATAAACTCCACGTCAGTCATGTGACTGGTGTGAGAAACTCAAAATAAGATGTTTGAAAACAAAAGGTATCTCACAAGACCATGCCACACATAAACACAGAACGAGTTTTTGCCTTATGATAACCAAAATATTTTCTATGCAGAATATGTGGATATTACTTTTAATGACATTCTTTTGAAAACACTTTTCAAGTAAGTATATATAATCTTAGCCAAAATTGTTACATTGTTAAATTCCAGCATATTAGGCTCTACAATCAAATCTAAAGGCACTTAATGGAGAATGGATTTCCATCAATGACAAGGTAAAGGACTATCTTCCAACGGTACATCTCTAGAAAAATGCACCCGAGGCGCCAACCTCTACCAACAAAGAACTGGCCTAACTTTACCATAGGTAGTACCGAATATATCGTCACCCCGGTCATTCTCGACTACTCGAGAGCTCTCTTTGCATACATCACATTAATTTAAAACCCGACGTCATAGTGGGAATAAATATATCTAGAAAGGTTATGACTATATCCTTATGGGAGCGACCCATTTAGCTCTGACGCATCTACCCTGTTTTAGTCATTTTCGGGCGACGAGGCTCGGGGTCACGATTTCCTTACTCATAGTACATTCAACTTTAAATTCCACATTGCCAATCCATAATCACACAACCGATTTATACAAACGTATCACTCCTGAGCTCGTATGTCTCAGGAAAGAGTGTTAAGCTAATAGAAGTTGTCATCTCCGCCACCAATCAGATGATACATTCATAGAAATCAACCAATGTAATTATAATTGCAATGTCAGACATCCATCCATGCATGTTGTCGAAGAACAGGACAAATCGAAGGCACTCTCCTACCACATCCTATCGGGAGTTACTCCAAGGATTAGTAGCGATTAGTCCTTACATTGGATAATTCATAATGAAGAGACTACTGCTACTATATATATATATATATATATATATATATATATATATATTGGAAGTTTATCCCCAAATGATCAACAAACAGTCCTTCATTAAAAAAATCCTTAATATCATATCCGTGCTTCACTTCGAATATGTAAATTGGTTTAAAGTGGCCTTCGGATAGGAATTACCCAAATCCGACCCCGGTTCCTTCGAGCCAGTCATCGATTAAAAAGATGTTAAGTTTATATGTAATTCATCAAAATTCAATTCACATTTTTATTCATTCATAGATATACCTTAGAGATATATGCATTCAAATATTTCTTTATCTTTTTCAAAGTATATGGGATCATCAAGCCTCGGTTATCAAATCCTTTTGGTTAATTTAAACCTTTTTAAATCATGGAATAAATCCAAACCCTTCCATATTTTACTAAGAAAAATATTTCCAATTCATTTCATTTAAATCTTAACAATGATTTCCTAATTCAAAACTCATAATTTTAATTCGGTTAAAAGCATGTTATCTAGGATGTTAATCCAAAACTAGTAAATGTTAAGTGGGCAGAATCTATAGAAATCATCTAATTCTACTCAATATCAATTTCTGTATTCAACAAATACTATGGGATAAATAACGGTGAAAGGACCCTTTAAATTCCACGAATAGTATGAGTTCTTTCTTCGGGCTTTAACACCGAGTACAAGAAGATTATCTCCATAAAATTCGAATTATTTATATTTGGAGAATTATATCCTTTAACTTTGAAAAATTTTGATCCGAATAAATCAAATTTACTATCCCATCCGTCGGGCCAGTCCGGATAGCCAGGGAGAGCAGGAATCCGGTTTTCCAAACTCAAGCCCAGACACTATCTCTCAAACACTCATAACGCAGTCAAGTAATTTGATCGACTCTAAATCATTTAATATTTAACCATTCCATAATTCCTTCAAATCATTTTTAAAATACTTTATTAATCATTTGAATATATTTATAAAATATTTGGAAAAGAACGGTTGCGTTTAAAACTACATTTCAAGAGTTATAGAAAAGTGCTGTGAAAAGATGCTACGGAAAGTGCTTTTTAAGCTATATTGATCAAAATGACTTTTTTTTATCATTTGAAAACTTGTTTTTTTAATCACTTTTAAAACATTTTAAAATATTTTTAGAATTTATTTCATATTTTTAAACAATTTTAAAGAGGTTTAACATTTCGTATACACTAATTTATTAAATAAAGGAAAGTGATTTCCTTTGTGCTTATCGACGTGCATTTTCATGACTTGCATATATATTCAACATTCATATTAAACAACCACATTAATAATCATAATCAAACATATATAACATCCCATAGTATATAATATGATAGTCTAAGAGCTTACCCACCTCGAGTTTAAACGACTAACTAAAAATTGGCTATAGTTTTGCTAACTCAAACTTTTGGCTCACGATCACTTGGATTATTGCTTCTAGATAGGTCGGCCTGTGGATGAGAGGATGGAGGTGATGGAAGCCATCAAAGTAGAGGTGAAGAAGAATAATAAGATGGAATGAGATGTGTGAATTTGTGAAGCCTTAGGATCTTATTTATAGCCTTAGGAAAATATGATAAATTACTAAATTACCCTTAGATATTATCATAATATCTCTTATACAACATCACTTCAATATCAAATCCTTGTCACCATACTCAAGTGCATGCATTAATGAGATGTAATGTGATAAGATATATTGCAAAAAAACTTAAGATGGAATGACATGCATTTATAGTGGATTTGATGTTTGCTTTCCATATTTTAATGGTGATTAGATGTTACCTTTTTCACTTACTTTTTGTAAAGTTGTCTTTGATATTTTATTTAGCTTTGATTTGACTAATTGTGATACACATATATGTGTATATGTGTATGTGTGTGCCCATGTACAAACAACATTGGAACAACTTAAGACAATTTCCATTTGTCAAACTGTTGAAATTTCAGAATCCAATTTCCAGTCATATTTTGAGTTTTTAATTCAAACTATTTATTTATGCAAACAAAACTTGAAAATAAATTTCTTATCATCTTTAACTAATTAAAACAAGTTCATTTAAATTATAAAGCTACATTTAAAATTAATTAAATATTTCATTTTCAAAGTGGCAAAATTACGGATCGTTACATATATAACCCGAAAAGGTTGAGATAAATGCATTAGGTGCTCCTATTTCAAAAAACACTGGAAAAGTAAGCAGACGAGTTGGTAAATTGGTATGAATTCATGTGCCAATCTTGTATGAAAGTAGGGATAAAGTACAAAAATACAAGACTGACGTTTGGAATGAATTGCTGGTAAGCTAAAATTGATTTATACCACTTTCAGTTTTCTCTATAAATATATATTTTGCCACCTAATTTTTTTACATAAAAAACGCTTAACTTTACAGACATTTTACGATGTAAAGTTAGATTCAAATGACTTGTTTTTATAAAAAAAGGCCCAGTCATTTAAGAAACGCAAGAGCGAATTGAAGATAAACTATTCTGACAAACACGATAATGACGAAGATAGGTTGAAAAACTGTCCACTAACAATCGTCCAAGAAGATTGGAATGATTTTGTGAAAAATGAAGCAGAACCCGGTGTAAGGGAAAGAAGTGATATAGGCAAAAAAAAACATATCACTGTACAACTATGGTCATTATACTGGGCTTACAAGGCACGCTGTAGTAGAACATGAAATGATATGTTTGTTTCTTTTTTTATTAAATATAAGTAAATGGAGGCAAACATATAATTCGTATATATACATAGACACACATATTGAACCGTTGGGTTTTAGTATTTCCATAAACATTTGTTATATCATTGCAAATAAACTCATGATATGCCATCATAGTCTAAGTTTTCTTTTCTTTATTTGTCATTTGGATTATTATACGATTTTCATAAATCATAATCTGGTCGAACTACCAATTATTATATGCTAACAAGTTAGCGTTGCAGATGGTATGATTTTATTTATTTTACATAATACTAGTAGTTCATAGTGTAAACTATTTTATGCTTTTAGCTTTCCCAAATTTTAACCTATGTACGATAGATGCAGTCTATAGTTATGTTGATTTAGCTTTTGGTATTGAATTAGAAATTCGTCCAGATAGGTTTGTAATTCTGCTCTTTGTTTTAATTATACATCACAAGTCTGTATTCATATTCCATAGGATTACATAGAGATATACCTGAAAACAAACATTTACCAAGGGTATTGCTTGCCAATTTGTTTTGTATAATTAACAGATTTAGACAATTGACATTGGTCTTAGAAATTCATTATTCCGAAACACCTTTTGAGGTTTTTGATATCCAAAGATCAAATATGCTGAATATGATCACAACTTTAGTAGCAACATTTTCTTCGTATTCTTCGTGCAAATTCCTGAAACTAAATTAAACTATATAAAAATAGTTAATTTTCATGAACTTATTCAATATTTATAGAATTGGATAACTTTATTGGCCTTTATAAAACTTGGTACTTTTCTTAACAGGGCATAACCCCGTTATTGCATTGATGATAACCGTCTTTAACTAGGCATGCATTCAAATTTGCCTTAAGAAAATGATAAAGGAAAGACTACATAAATACCTACATGCCGTGAACTACTAAACTAAATTCAATTACAAGGGCTAAAAGATAAAATCATTTAGTTTCTTCTGACTCCAGCATTGCTCAAACTATTTGTTGATAAATTCATATGATTAAGCAGAGGTTGTAAAAATTTCATCCTCCTATAATGCTCATAACTTAAGACATTATAGGTCGTCGGTTGGTGAAGCATGCATGCACAAAAGGGTAGTGTTGAGTATTTGCAATATTTCCTCTTTAGAGTTATCTATTCCTAGTTTCGGATCTACTAACTCAAAGAGGTTTCCCTTCTGCTGAAGCATACAAGCCGACAGTTTTATAAATAAAGCTAGTAAATAATGTTCTACCATAAAGATTCAAAGATAACCACTAAAGCAAGATTAAGATGTGAATTTACCCAGTCAAGAATTTAAATAAAATCTTCTTTTGGTCAATAATTTGTGTTGCTCTTACCACTTACGATTTCTAAAGCAAACTACTCCAAAGCTATATACATCTGTTTTAACTATTACATGTCCATGCATTGCGCATTCAGGAGCCATATGACCTACAGTTTCCAGCAATTCAATTGCTAATATTAATGTGATCATCTCCTTTAGCTTAACCAATCAAAAATCAAAAAACTTTGCGTAGTATTTTTTTATGTCACTTAGTTAACTTGTTTAGTTTTATATAATGTAAAACTGATAACACATAGAACAAGTGTTTCACATGATTCTGTTTTGTTGCACAGTTAAAGAATGGTTCTTTTTTATTGCAGGTGAGTGCAAATCCGACAACAGAAATCACATGTCGTCAAGTATGGAAGAAGACTCACACCAAAAAGGACGGTACCATATCAGAATCGGCTTCTTCATACTTCGTAAGTTAAACACATAATAATTCAACTATTCTATGAAGTTTTCATAATAAATAACCTCTCAAGTATTATCATATTCTAGGAAAAAATTGCAAAAGCAAAGGAATCAATCGTTGATAGTAATGAAGAAGACTTGTCATTGGATGAAGATACCTTATCTTAAGTGTTTGATAAGGATAAAAGAGGTTGGACTTGAAGTATTGGGGCCAAGATATTAAGGATCCAAGTTAAGACTTCTAATATTGTGCGTAAATAACTCAAAAGGCTCAAGGAGGCTCAGAAGATTTGAAAGCTAGAATGGATAATATGAAGGGTGCATTGAAGTCATTGGTCGACTTCTTGAAGAGACAATATGCGGGTCAAGGAAATCATTTACCAGACATTGTTTCAAATGAAGGAGGAAGTGGTACACCATGCGGAAGTGTTGAAAGAATGTCGAATAATGAGTTTTCCAATTCATTGAATTTGTCCGGCCAAAACAATCAAAAATGTGAAATCATGAGCATTGACTTAGAGGTCATTACAATAATCACTGTCTGTAAAGATTCAACAACATCCATTATACACGGAAAACTTTTACCTCCAGTACATGAGAAGTTAATTGTGGACAATATACTGCTACCAGAAGAGAAAACATGCAAACAAAATATCCTCTTGCTATGACCTTTGGTGAAGTAGGAATTGGTGGTTATGTGTGCCATCCAAAGAGTAACATTCGATATCTGTAGACCCAAAAGTACGTATGTATGTATTATTATACTTTTGCATATGAATAAATATAAGTTGCATTACTTTTTTTTGTCAGTTCCTACCAATTTATTGTGGATTATGCTTAGATATAATGTCGACATGCTACTCTTAATAGCCATAATTAGACCATAAACTTCAGTTATTAGAGCATAAAATAAAGTCTATAGTCTTGTCAAAAATTGCAGTATATACTAAATAACTTTTGATATAAGCAAAAGAGTTTAAAAAAGAGTTGAAGGATTAAATTCCAGTTCGATTGTTCTGTAAAACATAAAACTTTTTATGGCTTGCATTCATGTTGAGGTACAAGCATGATACATAAGCTAGCATAGGATTTGAGCGTTTATGAAATCAAATTAGTCAGGTTCACCATTTTCATGAATATAAATAAGTTTCCTTCAATTATTTTTTGAAAATTCTCTGTCGGACTATTTGCCAACTTAACCTAATCGGAAGGATTGATTTGTATTCATTTCTTTAGTTATCACTTTTATCTGTGAGTATAGTTAAAATACAGCCATGTCAGAAAACCCACTGAATTGTCTTCTGTGTTTCCATTGCAGTACTGCATAAAAAAGCCTGGAAACAAACAGTTACAGTAAAAATAATATATGAACAAAACATTGGCGTATTATGCTTTGGGAGAACAATTTTGAGAGAATGATGGTTGGTTGAACTGATGCATAGTCCCACATTGTTGGAAATTTATAAATTTATTTAGAATATAAATATCCGAATATTTAAATTGCCTGAGACCAGAACAAAGTGATCGGGTAATAAAGTACTCAATAAAGTCCCCGGGCTACTTATAACAAAGTTTCTAAATGATAAGTTTGATAGTATGTCATTGTTGAATGTTACATTGTAGGCTGTATTGGTAAACATGATGTAGTGGCCGCCATCTTCTTTGTTCTGAATTTGTTCACGCAGAATTATTCTTCTGTTCTTGTTTTGAATAGCACAAGCTTTAATGTGTTTGCCTCATGCTTATTTAGACGAGGTTCAACTGTTGTCTGTAGCAGAATGATGGATATGAATATATATAGGCTACGTACGTGAGTTTTGTGGTAACAATGTTTCTTTATTGGTTTTGTCATAGTTTTGGTTTATAATTGATATGAGTCTTTTGTGGTGGTATAGGATGCATCAAAACGTACCTATTGCATATTGTAACAACAATGTACATACCACGAGTCTTTGGCCTGTGCTGAAATATTTAGGATTTTGTGAGTTGAGTTTTGACTTTGATCACAAAGAACATAACAAAAATTAAGATGGTTAGGAAAGGTTCAGATTTTTAGGGCCATGCTAACTAGCTAATATTTGTTGTTAAATGATTAATAAATATTTATGAAAGTAACTAAATAACTGGAGAACAAGATCTGGAATTACTTTTCTTTTTGAATCATTGGCTAAAAATGTGGCATTGCTAAGTTAAACTAAGTAAATATGGAAACAACACCGTAACCCTATGCTACCATCAGAGCTAACAATATGAATTATTATTTTCGATTTCATTTATGATTTGAAGTTCATTGTACACAAAAATTGAAGTGGTTGAACAAATTCTTCAGTCCTATATGTGTGATTCAGTAACTTGCAGGTTGACTTCTTTTTTATTATGTCTATTCAGTCTACATATTATACAGTTGTTTGTGTAATATACAAATATATGCACTCTTATTGTTATTTGGATTTCCTATAAGTGTGTCTTTTGCACACACACTTCTTTTAAAGAGCACACACATATATAATATAATAAAATAATAATAATAAGTTTTAATATGTACATTTGATGCTTGCAGGACACCTAATGAAGCAAGGGAGATGACCCTCAATGGAAGAATGGATTAAAGCATGTCTTTTTTTTTTTTTTTACCATCTTCATTCTGTTGTATTTTCGTCTTGTGGGATTTGAGGACATGAGAAATATGAATTTGTATTTTGAATTAGCACAAATACATTGGCCTTTGCAAAACAAATTATTTCATGAGCAAGTATTGTAGGACTTGATCCTTTTAAAATGCTAGTGTACTTCAGTTTATTGGTAATGTATGTGCTCATGTGTCTGGTTGTCATATCTCTCTGTATAGCTATTCTTGATTCTAGCTTGCTTGTGTAGTCCGAAGCTTTATACAGAGTCGTGACTAATTTTACTGTGTTATCTGAAGTTTATTGGTGATGTATTGCAGTTTTTACTGTTTGTGCTTCAGTTCATTCATCCACGGCTCTATACCGTGGCAAAATTTCATTTAGCCAAGGCACCGAGTCGTGGCAAAAATTTTGCCACTCCCCATTTTGCCGCGACTCTGGATCGTGGAAAAATTATTTAGCCACGGCCCAAAACAGTGGCAACATGACTTTTCTGGTGTAGTGGCTCTTTTCCACACATTTTCATCATCATATTTCAGCTCTTAAATTTGTTTTACATATCTTTGAAATGCTTCGGGGCTTAAGGTTAATTTTAACAAGAGCTCGGTCTTAGTCTTGAATGATGTGGACAACATCGAAAACCTCATCGCCAATACACATAATTGCAACATTATGAAATTTCCTTACATTACCTAGATTTCTTGATTAGACCAATGAAGCTTAAACACTGGCAAATAATCATTGATAAAATCAATAAAAAAAAAATCTAATAAAGTAACTGAATGCTTTGATCGTCTTGTTTCCACCACAAATCCAAATATGAGTGAGCCTTTATATTGGTGAGTGCATGCCTATGCACGCATTGTTCCATTGTTATTGTTTTAGATTATGAAAACATGATAAATTGGGTGATGCATCATTCTAATGTGGAAGTTATTATTTGAGATTACATAATAAAACTAAATAAATGACTTGTCATTTAAATATCCATTTGATGTACTTCCACGGCTAAAATTTGTAGAAGCACCTCCAAATAGTAAGATTTTTCGATTTCATCCAAAACATAATGATCCTTTAGTATGTTGTCACAATAGAAAAGTTCTACAAGCATGATGTGCTAATATTGATTAGTCTCCAGTGCTATCTGTATAAGCCGTGGTCAATTGTATTAGAAAATATGCATCAAAGTCAAAACCAATATTAGAATCTTTCACAGACACATTACAAATAATAGTTAAAGATGTTCATCGTCCATACCAAACTCCTAAATCGACAATTAAGAAGCTTCTTCTCAAAAATGTATTTGAAAGGGACATTTCAACACAAGAGGTATGTCACTTATTAATGTCTTACCCTCTTGTACGTTCATCTAGAACCATGGTACAACTTACCGTGATTGATAAAAACATGATATCCACTACTATGTGGTATAGACAATCTATCTCATCCATTGATGAAGTTGAGTCCAACCACAATTTTAACATGAAATATATGGAGCGGCTTAGCAATTATGAGGATCTCTCTCTCCTTAATGTGGACAGAAAGCATAGTTACGATAATGGAAGATGGCATAAGTATCTAGTGGAGGCGGTTGTATGAATAATCCCAGAATTTAATAGCATTATTTCTCTAAATAGTGACAAGTGGGAGTATTTTTGCGAACAATGCATAGAATTACTATTTTATTTTATTTTCCATTAATTAAGTTAATATATTGTTTTGTTTGTTGCGTAAGATCTTTAATGCAATTTTATGTTTCTTTCAATAACATAGGTACTGCTACGTCATCATTACCGAACTGTGCACGAAGCTAAAGGAGGCTTTAACACTTCGATTGAGAAGTATATTGATACAGGTTTGGCACAAGATCAACCACTGCCAAATGCAATTGAAAATGATTTTGAAGATGATGATGTTATAGACCTTGATGTCGAACAAAATGAAAGAGAAGAGTGAATGTTGGCAGCTTCAGTGGGACCTATATTTGTTTATGGAGATGAAATAGAATTGGATTTACGAGATTTTGATACTTCACGAAATTGGATGGAAGCATTGGTTCGATATCCTAATATAAAAATAGGATGAAAATTTATTCATTATAATTTGCTACCTAGCATTTATAATCTATAATGAAATCATAGAATTGACATTAAATAATTCGTATTTTGTTTCTTTGGACAATTTGTTTGAAAATCATAGGACTGCACATGAAATTATACATAACACTTTGTAAGAGGGAAAATCAATCTGAATGATCATATATGGGGAAGCAGGTACCGAAAAATCAATTCTTATCAGTGCTATCGTTAAAATAGTAGTTACTCATTTTGGATCTATAAAGCGGTTCACGTTATGTGTAACGACCTAGAAATTCGAATACTTCGTCTTTGAATATTGAAATGTTTCGAAATATAACCAAGTGTTATAAATATAATTTTATAACCATGTTAGACATCATTTACTTAATGCATAATGAAAAGAAACTTGTTTTTGAAAATTGTTTACAAAAATATATTCGTCGAAGAAAAATCGATGATGTGACCGAAAATTGGTTTATCGCTAAAGAACTTTCGATAGGTATAAATTGTTCGAACTCTTTGGCACTTGTCTAATGATCAAATAAACACATTAGCAACTAACTAACACACACACCCCTATTCATAAAGCTCAGAATGTTCTAGAAGCTTCTATATGGATAAGAGATATTATCATGAGAGGGATATACTGATAATTAACATAAAGAAGAAGTGACTTAAAGGAGAAGTAATGGAAGGTAAAACTTCCATGACATGGTTTGGGGGGGGGGGGGTGAATGAAGCTTAAAAAGCATCATTCTTATGCCTATATAAGGAGAGGCTATCCTTAGAGTATAGTCACAAATTAAAAGCTAAAGTTATCATAAAATCAATGGCTTCTTCTCCTTCTTCATCTCTTGTGTTCTACAGAAATTTATTACAAATTGATTCCAAATCCACTCAATCATGGAGTAAAGCCTTGGGATAATATTACAACACCTTCCACCATGTTAAATATTGAAACCGTAAAGCCATGCTCCCGAAGCCGTGCGCAAGGAAGGGTTTGGGAGGGCAAACGCAAGGTAGAAAGCAAAGGAGCAACGAAGGAAATGTAGGATCGATTTCACCCTAGAGAGGGGGAGGGGTGAATATGGTGATACTATTAATTATAAAAATTATTGCGAAAGTTTATACAATAATTTCAATATAGATATAGCAGAATAATAGCAGCACAGATAATAGCAGAATAATAAAAGCAGAAAATAGAACACACAGATTTACCTAGCTTCGGCAAAATCCTGCCTACGTGCTGCCCCCATGGTTTTTCCTAGAAATTAAGTAGTCAGACGCTTGCACACGTAAACTCGTGACACCCGCTATCAACTAACCTTAACTCTATACTCAAAACCCTGCCACAACTCAGCCACTGAGTTGCAAATTCTCAAACTACGCCACGTAGTTTGTCCTCTAGTCACACGACTAGAATTTACAAATGTTAAAAGAAGAAAATACAAATTTAAACAAAAATTTAAAAACAATTAAACCTTAATTAAAAAGCAAAGCCCAAAACTCTATAACCGGCCCATAAAAATTAAGTGATAAGAAGTATGTCCCTCTTCTCTTTTATTTTATTATGTCGGCCCGCTTTCTTCTTCGTTTATGCAAATGGCTTCTTTAATATTCGTTGGTTCCTTTCTGATAAAATTAGGGTTTTGGAAAATTGAATTCGTCGGCTGATTGTTTGTCGATTACAGTTTCTATTCCTCTGATTTGCTTCGGCAATCGACTGTTTCTTCGATTCGATGACGGCTCCTTCAATTTGATCGAGTTTGACTATGAATTGGTATGTTCCTCTTTGCTTTACTGGTTGATATGCTTGAACTCGATTGAGTATTGGCCGATGAAGTTTTAGGGTTATATAGGGTTAGTTTCTTTAAATTTCGCTTGTATATTTTATACGAATTCGTCTGATAATTTTATGTTTGAATTAGTCTCGGCCACTTGATTATGCATGAATGATTGTGATGATTTCTGACTTCTTCAATTCGTATATGTTGTGATTGCTTGTTTAACATGGATTTGACTTTGTCTTTCCTTGGTCATTACAGCTTTGATTTTGTGGCATTCAAACTTGACTTTGTTTTGATAAATTACCGCTTGAATTTTTGACCCATGGCTTCTTCTCGGTTTTGATTTTTTCCTCTGTGACTTTGGCACTGTCACTGTTAGTTTGAAACTGTTACATGACTTTATTTGTATCTATTGTTTGCCGACTTTGATTATGGTGTTTAAACTTGTTGACCGTTGATTGACCTGTTCTGTTCATTTGCTGTTGAACTTGTCTGGAGCATTTTGACTCGACTTGATACTCTGTTGCTTCTGGCTTCACTGAATTTTCATTGACATGTACACTTCTTGTTGCTTGATGAACTCTGGTAGCACTTGAGTCTTGTTCATGTCTTCACTGTGTACATTTACTTGCACTTTTATTCATGAGTTCATATGCATTTTTTCCTTGTTAGTATATTTGGCTTGAACCTTATTTTTGTTCGAACTGTACATACTTCTTCGTTTTGAAATCGATTGACTTGCGGCTTGATATTGCGATAATGTTTGATATCACCTAAATTCGACTTTGATAAAAACTGTTAATTTGCTGTTTGGTTTCAATGTGCTGTTTCATGATCTTGTTCCTTCATGTGGTAGCTAGACTTTGGTATTTGATTTAAATTGCACTTTGTTGTTTGAATCTGACCATATGCATATTGCTGCAACTTTGTACATGCTTCGATTTGAGCTTGCATTCTTTATTCGAGCTGCTGTTTCATGTGCAGTTTGTAATTTTTCGAGCATCATTTACATACATACATACATACATAAATACATACATACATACATACACATATACATATATATATATGCTTCATTATTATTTTACCGGTGCATGTTGTATGTAGTCTTGAAGTCGTAGCCTTTGATCGTATCATACATGTATCCTGCACATATGTATGTTGTATATGTTGTTCTTTGGTAACTGTGGTCTGTGCCTTTGTATGGAGCTTGACTGAGTTGTTTCTTTTGATTCATTTGAACCATCGCTGCAGTGTCATTGCATTTTTCTTTGAGTCTGTTGGTTCAAGTGTAATTAAGTTGTGGTCGTTGCAATCAAGTCTTCATTGATCACTGGTTGCTCTTTGTAATTGTAGTCTTGACCATTTTCTTGAACATGCACCTGTGTTGAATCCAGTTTAAAGCTCGGATTTGACCTTGTGTTGATATCATGACTTAATATTTATTTCACTTGAGTTGAACCCAACTTTTGATTTGGGTTTGACCTTGTTCTCACTTGTCCCTCCAGATTTATTAAGTGTATATCGGTGTGCATGGCCTTGTGGCATGTACAGTGATATACTGTGCATGTCATAAGCCATTCCTGTACGATGAATTCAAAGTTAAATGATGACGAACAACCTAAATAACTGAGGCAAAAAATATTTTCAAAAATCATTTTATTTTACACTGCAAAAATAATTCTTTTCAATTTTACTGCCCCGGTGTGTATTTTTTCAGATTATGCAGATGTTGGATTCAATCTGGAATAGAGTTGAATAATAATTATGAGTGAACGAGTGATTTGTAGTGAGGTGCAAATGTAATTTGAAAATTGTGATGTAATCAAATTTATATTGTAATCGAAATTGTGTATATATAGTGAGAGCTCAAATTTGTGCTATTCAAAATTGTCATAAATATTTGTTTGAATAAAATATCAGTTAGAATTTAAATTCTGTGTTATTTATTTTATTCAGCAAATATTTATTTAATTATGTGAAAAATAAAATAGTACTTTAATAAATACATTTAAATGAATATATATATATATATTATCATCAAACAAAAATCATATACTAGCATATTCAATAATCTCCCCCTTTTGATGACAACAAACATATATTTAAGATTTTGAATTTAGTAAATTTATTTGATCATTGATAGACTCTATTTGCTTCCCCTATTTAAATGCTCCCTCTCTACACAAGCTCCCCCTTCATATAGGCATGTAAATAAAAAATATGAAAATGAGCCTAGATGCAAATAGAAAATATTTGACCTTTATTTGCCAAAATCTTAACTTTTCTCTCCCCGTTTTGCTATCACCAAAAGAGTAATATTGTTAGAACAATAGAGGTTAAGTGATAGACATTAATATAACATTAATACTCAATCGAGTACAGATATTAAATTTCAATAAAAAAATCAAACAAAAATCATAAATACTCTGTTTGACGCATATTCCACTTTAGAATGATAGGGATAATGTCATCATATAAAACCATATAGCTGTGTCTATTTGTGGTATATTTATATCAGGAATTTGAATATCTACTAACCATGCATAACCGTTAGGACTTTTAAATGAGATTAGCAGTATTCCAAATTTTTATAAAAAGTGAATTCAAGTATCTTATAACCACGCATAACCGTAAGGAATTTTGATTGGGATTAGAATCAACTTGTCTATTTAATTAATCAATTTTAATATGCTTCCATACATGCATAACCATGAGGACTTTTAAATGAGCATGAAAGCACATAAAAAATTCCAAGTAATTCATCCATGCATAACCGTGAGGACTTTAAATGAAAGTGAATACTTTGGATGTTTTTATTTGTTAAAAAAATAAGGAAATGAAAAACGAATGATTTCCCGTTTAAAATACCACATATTGACATACTAATTGGATTTTGATGAGTGATGGTTGATAGAAATATGATAGAATTAGAGATGGTCATGGAATTTTTACCAACAAAAGTTTTTATAACTCTTGTTTAAATTTCTAAAGAAATTTACTAATTATGCCGTCTCAAGTTATAATATATGATCAATATCAACACTCATCACTTTTTCAATCACTATTTATCTTTTCAATAATCAGTAGAGAGTCAGATTAGTTAATGTGGTCATTTAAAAATCAAATTCAAAAATAATTATCAAATTTTCCAAAATGACTAATCTGAAACAAGGTCAAAAATGATTTTCTAAAAGGGGTTTTATAAGATTTTTTTTTCTATTTGAAAATTACTTGAAATGAAAAATATGTAGACGTTTTCTTTGAAAAACGATGCAGCTACTGAAATGTCTCAACATAATTCACGTTCCACTAGTAATTTTCAACTAGATTGCAAGTGTAATCTGCATCTGAATTTCCCTTCACTCAAGATTATCATTAGTTATAGACCAGACCGTGAAGTTTACAACTGAATTCCTTATAATCATTTTTTCAACATTTAAATGAAATTCTTTTGAATTTGAATTGAAGCCGTGTAAATAAACAAATAATGACTGTAGTGTCAGAACAAATATATCCACTTGTATCGTGAGTAATCAGCAACCAATAAAACATCATCAATAGTCCAAGAAAACCTATAATTCAAAGATGATTGGTCAACATTTTGAATAAGTCAGAATCAAAATTATCACTCATATCTTTATAACATAACTGGCTGAATTAAATTCAGATTATGATGCAGATAATCACATCAATATATCGTTCAAGATGAATATACCATTACCTCTTTTACCTTTACCAGTAATATTTCGTTGTTGCCATTGTGATTCTGCCACCTTTGTACTAGGCTATGAAACTATGATTTGTCGCCCGTTGTGTGCCTGGACCAACCAGAATCCAGATAACACTGTTGTTGTTCCTTAGCCTGCCACCATACCTACATGGTAAAATATTTTGGTGACCTATTTTTTATAGGTCCATGGTTATTAGTGGAAAAAGATTTTGAAGAATAACTTTGTGGAGACCCAAAGCTATTTATATATGTTCCTTTCGGCACCCATATTTGTTTAACTTTGAGGGATTTTATATTTGTGCTTTTGGAACCCATATTGAAATAGTTTTCACGTGTTTGGGTCTATACCAACAATTATTTTGATTGTGTCCAAATTTTCTACGAATTGTGCACATGGAATTGAATTGATTAATTTTGCTTCTATCAAGTTCAGATTGATTATATCCAAGTCATTGTCTATCCGTGTTAACAGTTTGTTTTCTTAATAGCATATTGAACGATCTTTCTCCTTTTGAATTTTTTTCTAAAATTGTAGACAATTGTTGGACTTGTGTTTTGAGGGATACATTTTCATTCAATAATTATGTGCACTTTTTAATAGAATTTATCTCCGAGTACTTTCACTTTCTTTCAAACTCAGAATTTCATTTTCAAGTGATTTAATTTTAATTTCCAATTTTTTAATTTCTTCTTCAAATGTTGGACACTTATCACACTTATGGCTCTTAGTTTGACAGTTTTTAACCAATTGATTACGCTGTTTATTTGATTCTATGAAACTATCTCTTTGTGATTCCATTTTAGCGTACTTCTCCCTAAGTCGTTCAAAACAGCCATTTACTTCGTGGAAATATATAAGTAATTCTGAGTGAGTGAGTTTTGATACTTCGCTTGGCTCGTCATCGTCGCTATCAGTTATATCACCTCGAAGGTACATATCTGCTTTCTCACTCTCACTGCCCGTACTTTTATTATCTTCATCACTTGTATTGCACATGGCTGCAAAACTTCTTCTTTTCGAATTCATTTCTTGGCCAAGTCGATTTGGGGGACAATTGGGGTTGATGTAGCCAGGTTTATTACACTTGTTGCAAATGATCTCCCGTTCTTCTGGGTTGTCCAGAAATTTAACTATTCTGCTTTTTAGTTTTTGATTTAGAGCTTGATTTCCATATCTACGATTCCACTTTTTGAAATTCTTCATTAATAGTGCCAGCTCAGCTGCTCCATCATCATTGTCATCGTTATCACTTTCAGTTGTTCCTTTGAGAGCTATTGTTTTGTTTCGAGTATCTCCTCCTTCACGCTCTTCCTTGAATTTCATTTCTAGCTCATAAGTGGTGAGATTTCCGATGAGTTCTTCAATTTTGATTTGTATCAAATCTTTCGATTCTTGAATGGCAGTCACTTTTGCTTCAAAACTTCGTGCAAGGACTCTGAGGATTTTTCGGACTATTTCCAATTCTGTGTATGATTTTTCAAGATCTTTTGATTTGTATACGATATTGGAAAGTCTTCCAAACATCTCTTTGACATTTTCATCCTTGGCGATTTTGAAATTCTCGTATTTGCTACTAAGCATGGCAAGGCAAGATTCTTTGACTTGAGACATTCCTTCGTGAGTCACTTCGAGTGTGTGCCATATTTCTTGCGCAGTTAGATAATGTGAGACACGATTAAATTTGATTTGATCCAATGAACAAATAATAGAGTTCATAGCTTTAGCATTAGTATTCTGTAGTCTATTTTCTGCATCTGTCCATTGATCCGTTGGTTTATCTATTTCTTAATTATCTACAACTATAGTTGGCGCTCTATAACCTGTCTCAACAATATTTCAAGCATCAATGGTTTTCAAAAAAAAATTCATTCTATTTTTCCAGTAACAATATTCACTATTGAACATTGGTGGTCTAACTATGGACCGACCCTTCAGCAAAAGCATTATTAAAAGAAGCCACTTTAATAATTCATATTTTTAAACCAAAAATTGGTTTTTGAAAAAAAATTGAAATTTTTAAAACAAAAATGGCTTCTAAACCTAGCTTTGATACCACTTGTAGGATCAATTTCACCCCAGAGGGGGTGAATAGGGTGATACTATTAATTATAAAATTTATTGTGGAAGTTTATAAAATAATTTCAGTACAGATATAGCAGAGTAATAGCAGCACAGATAATAGCAGAATAATAAAAGCAGAAAATAGAACACAAAGATTTACCCAGCTTTGGCAAAACCCTGCCTACGTGCTGCCCCTAAGTTTTCTACTAGAAATTAAGTAGTCAGACGCTTACACACGTAAACTCGCGAAACCTGCTATCGACTAACCTTAAATCCACGCTCAAAATCCCACCACAACTCAGCCACCGAGTTGCAAATTCTCAGACTACGCCATGTAGTTTGTCCCCTAGTCATACGACTATAATTTACAAATGTATAAAGAAGAAAATACAAATTTAAACAACAATTTAAAAACAATTAAACCCTAATTAAAAAGCAAAGCCCAGAACTCTATAACCGGCACACAAAAATTAAGTGATAAGAAGTATGTTCCTCTTCTCCTTTGTTTTATTATGTTGGCATGCTTTCTTCTTCGTTTGTGCAAATGGTTCTTTAATATTCGTTCGTTCCTCTCTGATAAAATTAAGGCTTTGGAAAATTGAAGTCGCCGGTTGATTGTTTGTCGATTACAATTGCTATTCCTTTGATTTGCATCGGCAATCGACTGTTTCTTCGATTCGATGATGGCTCCTTCAATTTGATCGAGTTCGACTATGAATTGGTATGTTCCTTTTTGCTTTACTGGTTAATATGCTTGAACTCGATTGAGTATTGGCCAATGATGTTTTAGGGTTATATAGGGTTCGTTTCCCTAAATTTTGTTAGTATATTTTATACGAATTCGTCTGATAATTTTATGCTTGAATTAGTCTCAGCCACTTGATTATGCTTGAATGATTGTGATGATTTCTGATTTCTTCAATTCATATATGTTGTGATTGCTTGTTTGACACGGCTTTGACTTTGGCTTTCCTTGGTCATTACGGTTTTGATTTTGCGGCATTCAAACTTGACTTTATTTTGATAAATTACCGCTTGAATTGTTGACCCACGGCTTCTTCTCGGTTTTGATTTTGGCCTCTGTGACTTTGGCACTGTCACTGCTAGTTTGAAATTGTTACATGACTTTATTTGTATCAATTGTTTTCCGACTTCGATTATGGTGTTTAAACTTGTTGACTGTTGATTGACCTGTTCTGTTCATTTGCTGTTGAACTTGTCTGGAGCATTTTGACTCGACTTGATACTCTGTTGCTTCTGGCTTCACTGAATCTTCATTGACCTGTACACTTCTTGTTGCTTGATAAACTCTGGTAGCACTTGAGTCTTGTTCATGTCTTCACTATGTACATTTATCTGCACTCTTATTCATGAGTTCATATGCATTTTGTCCTTGTTAGTATATTTGGCTTGAACCTTATTTTGTTCGAACTGTACATACTTCTTATTTTTGAAATTGATTGACTTACGGCTTGATATTGTGATAATGTTTGATATTGCTTGACTTCGACTTTGATAAAAACTGTTAATTTTCTGTTTGGTTTCAATGTGCTATTTCTTGGGCTTGTTCCTTCATGTGGTAGCTGGATTTTGGTATTTGATTGAAATTGCACTTTGTTGTTTGAATCTGACCATATGCATATTGCTGCAACTTTGTACATGCTTCAATTTGAGCTTGCATTTTTTATTCGATCTGCTGTTTCATGCATAGTATGTAATTTGTCGAGCATTATTTATATACATACACACACAGATATTCATATATATATATATATATATATATATATATATATATATATCTATGCTTCGTTGTTATTTTACTTGTGCATGTTGTATCTGGTCTTGAAGTCGTAGCCTTTGGTCGTATCATACATGTATCCTGCACATATGTACGTTGTATATGTTGTTCTCTGGTAACCGTGGTCTGTGCCTTTGTGTAGAGCTTGACTAAGTTGTTGCTTTTGATTCATTTGAACCATAGCCGCAGTGTCATTGCATTTTTCTTTGAGTCTGTTGGTTCAAGTGTAATTATGTTGTGGTCATTGCAATCAAGTCTTCTTTGATCATTGGTTGCTCTTTGTAATTGTAGTCTTGACCATTTTCTTGAACATGCACCTATGTTGAATCCAGCTTAACGCTCGGGTTTGACCTTGTGCGGATATCGTGACTTAATATTTATTTCACTATAGTTGAACCCGACTTTTGATTTGGGTTTGACCTTGTGCTCACCTATCCCTGTAGATTTATCAAGTACATATCGATGTGCATGGCCTTGTGGCATGTACAATGATACACTGTGCATGTCACAAGCTGTTCGTGTATGATGAATTCAAATCTAAATGATGACGAACAACCCAAATAACCGAGGCAAATAATATTTTCAAAAAACATTTTATTACACCACAAAAATAATTCTTTTTCAATTTTACTACGTCAATGTGTATTTTTGCAGATTACGCAGATGCTGGATTCAACATGGAATAGAGTTGAAGAATAATTATGAGTGAACGAGTGATTTGTAGTGAGGTGCAAATGTAATTTGAAAATTGTAACGTAATCAAATTTATATTGTAATCGAAATTGTGTAAATATAGCGAGAGATCAAATTTGTAATATTCAAATTTCTTAATCAATAAAATTTCTATCGGTTTAGAAATTTGTCGAAAAATTTCAAAATTAAAATATCCCAAGCACACGGTGTATGAATGTAGCACGTGGCGAATACGGGTCGATCCGTAGAGAATTGATGATTTTAAAATTCTATTCAATTAAATTAAACCAAAGTCGAATGAAAGTTAAGCTAGAGAATTAAATAACTAACTAAAAGAAAATAAAGAAAATATAAGAGTTAAATGACAATATATAGAATAAGTCCACTCTTTTGATCATGTAGTTCAACAAATTATGAAATTATGATCTCACTTTTTTGGTCATAAGTGAATTTAAATGATGTGTTTATCATAAGTATGGCTCATTTGTGCTATTAATTAGCTCAACATAAGCCATCAAACTATAACACAACATTTAAATCACTTATTAACTCTCATGAAACTTGACAAAGAAAATGAAATCTATTTTAAGTATGGTATATTAACTATTGATTAGAAATATAAAACATCAAATTTTAATTTCAAATCACTTTCTTATGCCATAATCATATTTTGATGAAGAGACATTTGTGTTAATGATTGTTTAAGCATAGCCTATTTGGTGTTAACAATATAGGCTGTCAAATTCAAAGCAAAAATAAAATTAAAACACTTCATTGATCATCATTAAGCACAAAAAGAGAGCATGAATTAACAAATAGTTGAAACTACATAATTAAAGAGCTTCATTACCCCTAAATTGAAGGGATTAACCTCTCATATTTGTTATCAAAACAACAAATGTAGCTTGTAATATGAGAGAAAAAGAAAAGGAAAAAGAAACCTAATGGAAAAGAGAACTATTCTACTTGCATAAAAGAAAAGAAATCTACACTACAACATGAAAGAAAAACAAACAAGAGAAGAAAAGAGCAATGTATTAAAGGTTGCATAAAAAGAAATTAATGAAATAAAAATGGCTAAGTAGCCGTGAAAAGAAATAAGAAGCTTTCTTTTGTTTTGAGCCTAAACTAATGAAGAGGAAGAGGAGGGTTACATGAAACATAAGGGGTTATTTATACAAGCATGAAACCCTAATCTATAATTTGGGGAATGATCAAACTACCCATGAGAAAGTGTGGAGGCCAAGTAATCATTAGCTTCTACTAATCATCATTTAAGTGTACATGAAACCATTAATTTCATAAGCATGTGCATTAGCCTCTAATTTGTACATTAAGGTGGTGAGTAGGTGGGGTCCTCCATGTTCTTCACTTTGAATTATTTCCATCTTCATTCCTTTGTATTCATTTTTTGCATGCATATTCCTTCATGAACCCACTTGTAATTAAGTTTAATTTCCTACAAAATAATATAAAAATTTCCAGTTAAATTTTCTCAAATTAATATATGCACAAAAATGACCATTTTGCCCCTGGATGAAGATGAATATGTGACAATTTCAAATAATATGAATTTTGGTTTGAACAGGTTAAAATACCCAATATGATCATTTATTTAATTTAAATAGATTAAATATGGTGGTAAAAATATGCACATTTACGTGCACATCAAAAATTGTAATAAAAATTTGTTTGAATAAAATATCAGCTTGAATTTAAATTCTGTGTTATTTATTTTATTCAGCAAATATTTATTTAATCATGTGAAAAATAAAATAGTACATTAATGAATACATTTAAATGAATATATATATATATATATATATGTTTATTATCATCAAACAAAAATCATATACTAGCATATTCAACTAGAAAGGTGTTGCAAAGTTGGGCTTGAACTTTGTTAGCTTGGATCTTGGTAGTTATTGGGTTAATGGTGAGTTACCACCTCACTTTGAATGAAAATATTTCACGTATATGTTTGTGTTTAATTGTATTTAAGTTGTTTGAATAGTTGTTGATATATGTTAAAACATTAATTTGAATTCTTGCTTTGAAAGTAAGTGACATATGTGATCCATGTACATAGACTTGAACGAACTTGGAATAGACTTGTATGACATATGACTAGGCCTTGGAAAAAACATACAGGTTATAGATGGACTTCGGTTTAGGTCAGACTCAGACTAGGAAGTGCACTTTGTTAAACCAAAAAATGGATCAACACCCTGGTTTGAGTTTGAAAGCACGAGCCCTGTTCTGACAGAGCAATATCATAGATCACAGATATAGAAAAAGAACAGTAAAAGAAAGAAGATGGAGAATTTTTATAGTGTTTCGGCTGTTAATGAAGCCTACGTCCACTTTATAGTTTTATTATAACTGATTGTTATTACAAGTAATGCTTGATTACTAGGCTTTTGATTATCCTTAGCTAGATTGAATCCCCAGTGTTGGAGAATCACAGTGAATCTCTTTGGAGAATACTATAAGGGAGAAAGAGAGCGAAGAATGTTTCCAGCAGAGCTTCGATAAAAGTTCCAGTTTATGTTGCAGGTAGGATGGTATTTATAGGGATGGAGAGCTTTTGGGCCATGCTACTTCATCAACTGCTCACCGATAGGTATAGAACGACCTAGGGGTGTTTAGCTCGAGAGCCGAGCCAAATGGGTTGCTAGCAACCCAGAGAGTTGGCTCGCATGCAAGCTAATTACTTAACTACTATCATCTCATACTCCAATATGCAAGGTCGTAAGGAATTTGGTTTCATATGGATCGCTAGTGATCCATACGCTTAGAATTTATTATGCTTCTGCCTCCAAGGCTCCTTATCCCTACTTTTCTCATCGAATCAACATGTTAGCATGGGTCATTAGCGATCCAAGCACTTTGAATGTTTCTGAGATTCAAAGTTTAGGTTACATTTATATGGCCTTGCGTTGATGTCATTCGTGTAGTCTTGTTGCCTTTTGTTCCATTTTGATGACAATCTACTGGCTGTTTGCCCTTAGCTTCTGATTGGAATGAAATGACGCCGGTCTCTTGGTTTAGTTGAATTTGTCCGCTGTCTTAGTAATATGACTCGGCTCTAGTACACTCCTTGCCTTAGCCTTTCTGGTTAAGTTTTGAGCCATTCTGATGCCACATAATTGTTCTATTACCTGCTGGGTTAAAAAATCAGATAACATTTGCCCCTTAGAGTATGTTTTTGTTGTAAACAAGATGTGCTCTGGAAGTTATTGCTCTCAATATCTGTCCGTCGATTTCCAAGCGATTGCATTAGAGTTTTATGAATACATGCAGGTCATGCCGTTGGTCATCTAGCTTTGGTCTTGACTGCTATTGCTTGCCGTAATGGATCAAATTTCTTCACGTAATTTCCCAGCATGCTTCAAAACGATAGATAATATCAGAGGATGAGCTCGAGAAAATATGCCCCAACCTTATGGGTCGCTAGAGATCCATGTAGGATGGGTCGCTAGCGACCCTACCTCTTGGAAATTTTTTACCTCGGAAGGATGGGTTGCTAGTGATCCATGATGGATCGCATGCGACCCAGTGACTTAGAATTTTTTTTTCTTCATTCTTTTATTCTCCTATATCTGTGACTGGAGCCGACCCTTCTTTCTACTTCATACACAACCTGAACTAGCTTTTTGCGTTCTAAAACCGAGGTGATTCAACCCATCTTGCTCCACTCGATCCATTGCTTCCTTTGGTCCATCTCGTCCAAGAATTCTGCCGTATCTCCTCTAGCGCTGTCGTCATCAGATCATCATTGCCTCCCCAGATCGCCATTGACCAAAACCCTTGCTGCGAGAATCATTTGCGACCATTCCTTAGATCTCAAGCGACCTGGTTCCTTGTTTTGATTTCAGTTTTCTATCCTTCCCTTATTCTAGAATTCGATCTCAGGTGGGTTTGCTAATTGGTTGGCTGATTATGGTGTTTGTTTGACGGTGAGTCCGTATTCACGATGTGGATCGTGAGAAGTTTGAGTTGATTGCGGTTCAATGGAGGTAGATAGTAAATCGAGTCTCCGAAATGACATTCGAGCTTTGGCCCAATGCTTGACATGTTTTGCTATCTTTGTCCACTAGACTAGAATTGACTTGTGCCCAGTTTCGTAGCCGATGCTGCACGACACATCGTTACTTGTCCCTAACCTTCCAAAGGATTTGGACTTATCTTGCTCACTTATTTCATGCTCGATATCCCTGTTACAAGAAGAATCTTCCACGTCACGTCGGACAATGGATCCATTGTTGATAGTTGATCGATAACGGGTAAATGTAGGAGAGTAAAAATAAAGACTAAACCGATGCAGGAAGATCTTTTTTGTTTCCGCTGTGAGCAAACTATCTACACAGGAGAGATCGTTTGTAGTGTTTCGGGCATCGAATTTATCTCATATAAACAACACACTACACTTGCCCCTATTCACATTTGAAATCCGATGTGCCAGTCATGAATTTATGTCTCTTCGGAATTCAAGTGTGGTAAGGGAGATTTTAGTTTAGGATAGATTTACCTGACCGTTTCTTACATGAGTTCTGTTATTTAGAATGAAGCAGCCATCCATGCGTCATAACTCAAACGAGGGAAGCCCGATCCTCTCAGAAGCTGAGCCATCATCGTCGCTCTTTCTTCTAACTCTTCGCAAATCAGTATGGCCAGTTGGTCCCGGTTGGGCCAATCGTGGATCGAAAGCCTTCCAACTTTAGAGTTCTTCTTAATCTGCCTGAGAGAGCTTCTTCGGTGGTTTCTACTAAGGTTCTTCATAACATCTGAACGCAACATGGAATTCTAGAAGAGGATGTGCATCTCCCAGAGAAAGACGAGTTCAATCATATGCCTCCCTCGGGGTACACTGCTAGCCACCGGTACATGTGTTTGAATGGAACTATGCCTCCCTTTAATGACTTTCCGTCCGAGACACTTTCGAACTTGGATATTGCCCCATTTTAGCTTCATCCTAATGGCTACTCCATTTTGACTTGCCTACATGTTCTTTTCATGCGGACGTTCAACCGCGCTCCAAGCTTTGATGAGTTGTAGTATGTTTTGTTATTCAAGAGGAGAGATGACCGTCCCTCCTTGATCATATTCGAAGCCCATAGAAACCAAAAAATCATTTTGTGCTTGCAAACCAACTTGTCGCAATTCAAGACGCAATATTTATTTGTTAGATGCCACGAGGGGTTCAATCATCGGTGGACAACAAGTGGTAAGTTTTTTTTTCATTTATCGAGGTCTGATGCATTGCAATGAAGTTTCTATCTAGTCTTATGTCTCTTGTAGTTATTCCAAGGCAAATAGAGACATGGCTCTCGATGAAGTTTTTCAGACTCTAAAGTCTATTGATGCCGAGGAGAGATGCGTTAAAATGTTATTGACCGATGAGAACTTGCGTCGATATGGATTGCTGGCTCAGGGTAGATCTGCTGTTCAAGTTGAAATTCCCTCTCCTGCCCGATCCAGAGTTCGTACAAGATCTACTTCTTCCTTCCGCGATTCCGATGAAGGCGCCTCTCAAGAGAGAGAGAGCCCGTCTAGGAGATCAACCGAGGAAGGCCGCGAAGGAGGAGACATTATTGCGACTGGATTCAACAGCCAAGTTAGAATTCCCCCGATCTCGGAGAAAGGGGAAAAAGAGTTTAAGCAAAGGGAAGGCAAAGTCGCATTGGACTCAGAAAAGGAAGAGGGGGAGTTTGAGAGCAGTAGCGATGAGTCTACTGCAAGTGATTATCTCTACGTAGAATCTTATGACGGGGACTTGGAATCGTGTGACGAAACTCCGAGTATGAGCCCCAGTCTTCCAAGCTCGTCTCTCCATGATATAAGCGATAAAGAAAAGCTCCAAAGACCAGGGGGTATCGAGATTCTCCGAGTAAAGATGTCGAAGCAGAGTTTGGGGATTTGGGTAACGTTTAAGTTGACTTTGACGTGCTTATAAGGGAAGAATTTAAATTCGATGTGGTGTCCCCCCTACTCGAGCGTAAGTACGCCAAAAGTTAGCACGACTCTGCCTACGATATCTGAAGTTTGCCCGATTACACCTACGATGGCCATTCGTTCTGGTTTGTGATGACGTTTTAGGCCTACCTTAGAAACATACTACACGTATCGCTAGGAATATACTCACTTTATTATACTCTTTCCATGTGTGTTTTTTGTTTCTAAACTATTTTATTTATGCTTCGTGCCAGGTATGATGAGAGGGTGAGGTTTTTATGACGATTTTGAAGAATTTACTGACTCGTAGAGATATTCTAAGCTTACCTCCGGCTATCACCAACCCCGAGAGACGGAGGAAGAATACAGATGGAGAAAAGAACAAGAGGTCGAAGCTTTCTGCCAAGATGAAAAAGAGTGAGGTCGGCCATATAAAGGTGGGTACGAGAAGAGGAGAACATTTGAGGAAAGGGAGGAGCCATCAAAAAGGTCAGAATTTGAGCATCGTCCCCATTCTTCAGGGCTTTCCACAACACACTCTTCAGTGGGCCAAGAAATTCCCGCTACTTCTGATTCGATTCCGCCTTAAACTCATATCTCGTCGTCTTCTATTGTTACTGCTCCCGGTGCTTCTTGCCTCCACCGGAGACCTACCTATGTTCTTCCTTCGGGCCCCTTAAACTTGAGGCAGCATTCCTCGAATAGTTCTTGAAGGGTGTTAAGTTTGATCACGATCTACACCCAATTTGCAAAGACTCATATATGCCTCACCTCCAAAATATTTAGCATGATTTAGAACGAGCCGAAGGATGGGAAAGTGTATGCAGTTGGAGGACACCAACCGCAATAACTACCAAGAAATCCTTTCTTTCGAATCAAAGAAGGATGATTTTAAGAAAGAACCATCTGAACATGACGCCAGAACTAAACTGCTAGAGGAAAAGAAAGCAGCGACGCTGCAAGAGAGTAAGAGAAACACCGACTTGCTAAAAGAGGTGAAAGAGGCGCATGCCCGAATAGATATCATCTATAAAGACGAGATAAAAAAGGTACATGTAGAGGAGGAGAAACTAAAACAAGAAGTGACTGTCTGTAGCGCAATGATTGAGTCTCAATGGAAAACTATTGCCGATCACGACCTCATCTTGAGGGGCACAACAGAACTATTTCTGACCAAGCCGAGACCATTGCCAAGCCATAGGCTCAGATCGGGCAGCTCAATGACGATAAGTCCACTACTCAAGTTGAGAGAGCTGCCATGAGAGCGGCTTACTTAGAACTCTAAAACGCCTTTGAAAGAAAAAGGAGAAGCTAGACGTGACCATTTTGAACTTTTATGTTAACTCTCTGTTGCACTAGGGGAGTCTTAGCTACTTGGGCCTGAAGTTCCTGCACACTCTTGCTTTGGTATGGGAAGAAGTCTTGTCCCGTTTTCTGATAGTGGTGATGTCTACACCGAGCAGGAGTTAGAGGACTCTTACCTAAATTAAGAGTTAAAAAAATCGTTGCCCAAGGATGGATTAATTTTATGAGCTGAGAGAGAGACAGAGGCCATCGATGCTGCCTTGACGATTTCCGCCGAAGCACTCACCAAGCCCCTTATTTCTAATGCGAGCGAATCATCAAGGCAGCTCCATGACCTTCCAGCAAGTTTAGAGCTTGAAATTCTTCCTCAGGTGCTAGAGCCATCAAAAGAAGGTGAAGGTGGTGAGTTTGAGGTCGCTATTCTCGACCGTTCCTCTGGTGCAGGAAATGTTCTTGCTTCCTCCGAATTTGGGAGCTTCCCGCTTACACCGTAAGAGCAGGAAGAATTTAACGCTTTCATTTTTGATCTTATAGGGCCATCTACTTTCCCCATTGACGTTCCAGCTTCTTCGGCGCCTGGACCTGTCGCCATTTCCGCATCTTCCGTGGTTGTTTCTGTTCTCGTTCCAGTTTCCACGTCTGTGTCTGGCTCGCAGCCTGGGCTAGAGGCAGAAAAGATAGCCGCGCTTCATGGCCTGGATGACCCTTTTGTATCTTTAGAAGGTGACATAACAACAGTAAAGGCCAAGGAGCAGGAAACCCATGCGGAGCAGCCCCAGAAGACTCAACACGAGGTGGTCACTATCAAGAAGGAAAAGGTCGAAGCGATCAAAGCCTCAAAAAGCTCCAGCAAACCACGGAAATGAAAGCAAAAGGAGAAACTTCTGAGAAAGCTTCGGAGGAAGAGAAGGACATTGCTATTGGTTTATTCGTTGACATTATTTACAGCGAAACCACTCTTGAGACGAAACATAAGCTACCAACCATATGCAGAAAGGGGAGTGGTGGAAGGAAGCATTGAGGAGCTTATGTGAAAACCACTTTGATTTTGGTTCATTTTAAGCCATTTTGTACAAATGCAGAGTCTGCACTTAGCATTTTTGCTGTGGAGTCCGTTTTTTTGTTGGCTGGTGTTGTGTAGGTACGGTCCCCACATTTCGACTCTGTGTAAAGAAAATTATATGCAATATATTGATATTTTGACTATATTCTCAGCTGTCTGCTTATATATGTTCTATGCACTTGTACTTTTTTATTATATACTTATCTAGTTCTGTGATTAACAGAAAATGTTGACCATATCTAGCGATTAACAGAATTCACAAATTTTGAACTTAGAAGAATTTACAAATTCTGAACATAACAAAATTCAAAAATCAACAAATTCTTGACTTGAATTCGGAACTTGTGACTTCTTTGTTTGTAAATTCCGAATTTAATAAAATCTGGACTTAACAAAATTCTATGTTCAAAAATTCTTTGTTTGGAGTGACGGAACTTGTGAACTTATTGTTTTCACGTATTTTTATTCAAGTACCGGTGTATGCCCCCCCAATTCATACGGCTATTTACTTCAAATCATTTTCAAACGACCGATAACTTAGGATTTAGATAATTTTCACATATAGCTTGAAATTTAGCTAAGTCACAGCCTGATTTTCCCCTTTTCGAAAGTTTTGCAACTTTAGCGTGTAATCCAAGTTTCTTGTAATATTCCAGCAAGTATGCAATATATGTGTGTTGGATAAGTGCACATTGCATGAGTTAACCGGGAGTAGTTTTAATCATTAAGTGTCCTTAGTTCAAACTTTTCTATCTATTTGTAGCGTTCCAGTTTTATTGGAGTTGTGCTCATTATTTCTGATTATATGGGTAGTTGGCACTGGTTATGATATGCGCGTTTTCCGAGAACGATATGGTTTGCTGGTCTGGAAATTTTTTAATGCTCCTCGATGTCGCCTATCTTCGAGATGTGCGAGTGGTTTAAGCTTTAAGAATTCGTGCGCGATTTCCCATACTGCTCGCTGTTGCTTATCTTCGGGAAACGGGAGGAGTTAGTAATTTGGAATTTAGTGCGTGGCTTATGAAAGTGAATGCCTTTTCGTTTTCCTCAATGTTACCTATCTTCGGGCAGCGTGAGGAATTATTATTTTAGTGCGCAGCTTATGAGGTATGTGGCTTTTGTTTTTCCTCGGTGTTTCTTATCTTCGGGCAACGTGAGGAATTATTATTTCAGTGCGCGGCTTATGATGTGCGTGGCTTTTAATTTTCCTCAATGTCGCCTTTCTTCGGGCGGCAATGAGGAATTTTTATTTTAGTGCGTAGTTTATGAGATGCATGGCTTTTGTTTTTCCTTGGTGTTTCTTCGGGTAATGTGAGGAGTTTTAATTTTAGCCTTTTTGATGTTGCTGGAGCAACATCGACTTTTAGAAGGCAAAATCGGGTTTTGCCGATCTTGCGGTTTAGGCCAATTTGCTTCCATTAACCCGGTGAGTAATTCTTATGAACACGGTTTTGTTGGTTCAAGAAGCAAACTTCGTTAAGGAAAGCAAGGTAGTTTTTGCCTATGTAAAATGCCCTCGGCATCCCGGGATGGCTTATTTGCTGGAAAATAAAAAATACATAAGGCAGCTTTCAAAAAAAGTAACGGTAAAGAGATTAGCTATCCCATGCCCTGGGAACTTGAGTTCCGTCGACGGTTGTTAGCTTGAAAGTACCGTCTCTTAGCTTTTTATTTATGACATATGTGCCCTCCCAGTTCAGTCCGAAGGCCCCCGGAACGGAGTAAACTCGCTTGAGCACAAGATCTCCTACTTCAAAGGTTTGATTATGAACTTTGGAGTTGAAGTACCTTGCAACCCTTTTTTGGTGGGCGGCAATTCTTAGCTCTGCTTCTTCTCTTTTTTCATCAACCATATCTAGCGGTTCGAGTAGGAGCTGCTTGTTTTGTCTTTGATTAATATTCTGCCTTAGGTGCTACGGACTTCTAATTTAATAGGAATCATTGCTTCTGAACCATATGCTAAGGCAAATGCAGTGTGGCTGGTTATCGCTTTGTGGGTTGTTCTGTAAGTCCATAGTGACAGAGGAAGTTCATCAACCCAATTTCCTTTGGCTTTTGCTAGTCACTTTTTGATAGTGGACTTGATGATCTTGTTTATCGCTTCCACCTGCCTATTTGCTTGTCGATGAGCCACCATAGAAAAGCTCTTTTCAATTCGAAAGTGATTGCAAAAGTCTATGAACTTGGCACTTTCGAATTGGGTTCCATTGTCGATGATGATTTTTTACGGCATGCCAAACTTGAAAATGATGTTTTTAGTAACAAAGTTAATAACTTTCTTTGTGTTATGGTGGCCAGCGGTTCAACTTCGACCCATTTTGTGAAATAATCTATGGCAACTATAGCATATTTGGCTCCTCCTTTTTCTATTGGCAGGACGCCAATCAAGTCAATCCCCCATATTACAAACGACCATGGGCTGACCATCCATGTTAGCTCCATTGAAGGAGTTCTCTTTATTTTGCTAAATTTTTAGCAGCGATTGCATATTCTGGCATGCTCTGCAGCGTCATGATTTATTGTTGGACACGAGTACCCGTATCGAACGACTTTCTTTACAAGGATTTGCCCTCCAGTGTGGTCTCCACATTCGCCTTCATGTACTTCCTTTATGATTCGTCGTGCTTTGTCATCGGTCACACACCTAAGGAAGGGGATTGAGAATCCCCTTCGATAGATAATTCCATCCTGTATCATAAACTATGGTGCCTTTTGGAGGAGCTTCTTCCATTGATTCCGGTCAGTTGGAAGGGTTCCTGCGAGTAGACAGCTCATTATCGGTGTCATCTACATATTTGGTTCACCGGTGGTTTCAAGAATCCAATCTACGTCCATTTCGTTTATGCTTGGGTTGGCCAGAGTTTCGACTGGGACTAGTCCAAATGATTGAGCTTCTCCAAAACTTGCCAGCTTAGCCAAATAATCTGCCTTAGTTTTTTGCTTCCATGGGATGTGAGTTATGGTGTAGTGCTCGACGTCGCTTAGCAGTTCATGTACTTTGGACAGGTACGGGGCAAGATTCTCACCATTCGCCTGATACTCCCCTTTCACTTGACAGACGATCAGTTATGAGTCATTGTATATGCAAATAGATTTTATCTTAAGTTCTTTTACCATATTTAGTCCTATTATGAGCGCCTCATATTCCACTTCATTATTTATCGCAGGGAATTCCAAGCGCAAAGCGTAGCATATGGCTTTCCCTTCGGGGGTTTCAAGTACTACCCCTGCCTTGGAACAGAGATTGCTAGTTGCACCATATATAAGTTTCCATTGAGTCTCCACCTCCCGTGGCGCTTCTTCTTCGTCGTCCCTTATGGTAAATTCATCGATGAAGTCTGCTAACACTTACCCATTGATAGCTTTCCTAGGATGGTAAGCAATATCATATTGACCAAGCTCTATGTTCCATTTGAGGAGTCTCCCGAAAATTGTGGGTCGGTACAACACTTGTTTCAAGGGCTGGTTGATTAATACTTTGATTGGATGTGCCTAAAAGTACGACTGCAACTTTCGGGACGCGATCAAGAGGCAATACGCTAGCTTTTCCAATTTTAGGCAATTCTTCTTAGCTCTGGTGAACCGCTTGCTAATGTAATACACGAGTCGTTGGATTTTTTCTTCTTCTCGCACGAGAGCGGTGCTGAGTGCATGAAGTGAGACTGCTAAGTAAATGCATAGGTCTTCTCCATCCACTGGCTTTGATAAGATTGGTGGAGCTTCCATGTGTCGTAGCAGTTCTTCGAAAGCTGTTTGACAAGCTTCACTCCTTTTGAAGTTCTTCTGTCCCTTCTTCGGCGCATCGTAGGATGGTATGCATTTGTCCGTTGCCTTTGAGATAAATCGTCATAGTGCTATGATTTTTTAATTCAAGCTTTGAAGTTCCTTCTTATTTCTCGTGACTTGAACTTCTCATAGCCTGTTTATTTATTCTGAATTTGCTTCGATGCCTCGGGCACTTACTATAAACCTCAAGAATTTCCCAGAAGCTATTCCGAAGTGACATTTGAGGGGGTTGAGCTTCATTCCATACTTTCGGAGTATTTCGAACGTTTTAGCAAGATTTTCTAGATGGTTAGCAGCTGCTCCAGATTTGACCAACATCTCGTCTACATAAACTTCCATAGTCTTTTCGATTTGACGTTTGAACATGGTATTTAGTAGCTTTTGGTATGTTGCCCCTGCGTTTTTTAAACCAAATGGCATTACTCTATAGAATTAGTCGCAAATTGGTGATGAAGTTGGTGTTTTCTTGATCTGGCTCATGCACCAGGAGCTGGTTGTAGCCCGAGTATGCATCCATAAATGGCAGTAAATCATGCCCCGCTGTTCCATCCACAAGCTGATCAATTCTGGGGAGTGGGAAGCTATCCTTTGGGCAAGCTTTGTTTAAGTTTGAGAAAATAATGCAAGTTCGCCATTTTTCATTAGACTTCTTGACTAAGACTGGGTTCAATACCCATTTAGGGTTAATTGCATCTCGGATGAGGCCATTAGCCATCAGTTTTTCTATCTCCTCTCTCAATGCCTTGGACCATTCGAGGCCCAAGCTACATCTTTTTTGCTTTATTAGTGTAAATTTGGGGTCAATATTAAGTGCGTGACATGCAATTTTAGGTGATACCCTACATATATCGGAGTGCGTCCAAGCAAGTACATCCAAATTGGCATGGAGGAATTTAGGTAGCTCTGACCGCATCTTGTTTCCCAAGTGTGATCCAATTTCAGGACCCATGTTGGGTCATCTATACAGTCTAGGAAAGACACCGTCAATTCTACCAATGATGTCTGATTCTCCCCTAGGCTCTTCTTTCTAGGATTCAAAGTCTTGTCGAATCGGCTATGGTCCTTAAGCCAAGGGCGGTTCTGTAGTTGCTATTCGGAGGGTCCATGGATGTGGAGGGTTTTCCCTACATTTTTTCCTTTTTATCTTCTTTTTGACTCATGCAATTCTACAATATAGCACTCCCAGGCAGTGCTTTGGTCTCCTTTCACAATTCCAACTCCATGCTCGGTAGGGAACTTCATTGTAAGCTACCATTGGGCCAGTGCTATTCTGAAGTCGGCTAATGCAGGCCATCCTAAGAAGGCATTGTATGCTGACATTTCATCCATAATTACAAAAGTATGAATGAGGGTGTCCCTTCGCTCATCCTCTTCAAGCTCCATAGGTAGGTCAATTGTTCCCACCGGTTGTTTGGGCTCATCGGTAAACCCCTGAATCTTCGTTTTGCATGTGGATATGCTTTTCATGTCAATCTTCATCTGATCGAAAGTACGCTTGAAGAATATGTTAATAGAGATGCCACTATCAACCAACACCCGTCGAACTACAACAGGTTTGATTCCTATCATCACCACCATTGGATCGAGAGTTAGAGCTTCGATCCCTTTGGTGTCCTGATTTTAGAATACTATATCGTCATTCAAAACCCTTTGCACCTTGGCTGGAATCTCATCTTCTAAAGCTAAACATGATACCTTCGAGGCGTGCTTCAACGAACTTGCATATCGCTCCATTTCCCTCCAAATTCTTTGTGCGGAGTGTGGTCCCCAAAATATTGTTCCAGTAATAAGTTTTTGGTCAGTTTGTTTCGACCCTTCTTCACCAGTTACTGCTTGATTCCTTTGGTCTCTAGGATGTTCAGGAGTTGCAGGCTGATCGAGGTTTTGTGGCTGCCTTATGTACTGCTGGAGTTTTTTCTTCTAGATCAGCTCCTCAATGAGATTCTTCAGATGGCGGCATTTGTTTATATTGAGGCCGTATGTTTCATGGAAGTGGCAGAATTTCCCTGAGCGCTTTTGCTGCTCCATTGCTTCCTTTCTAGTGGCTTTTTTATATTCCTCCGTCCCTTGAGTTGCGAGAAAGTTGTTTTTTGGTATGTCATTTAGGGGAGTGTAGCCTTCGGGCCTAAACTCTTTGAGATTTTTATTGTTTCTATTACCATTCATCATATTGGGGTTTTGACCTTTTCTCTTTGAATTTCCGTCTTTCCCAGTGATTCCTTCAGTAGTCCGAGAAGTGTGCGCATTTTGATTCATTGCAACATCGCCTTGTCTGACATTCATCGGTTGCACACAAGTAGACTTCCTTTCCAATTCCCGTGCTTCGTCTAACCTTAGGTACTGACTTCCTTTATGATTAAAATCTTTCCTGGTGATAGGTTACTTCATCTTAATCCACTTTCCAAATTTAGCTTTTGGGTGAATGACACAGACTAATGCCATAAAAACCATGTCTTCGTTGGGTTGCTTACTTCTGTCACAGCAGTGTTAAATCTATTCATGAAAGATTTCAATGATTCATTACACCCTTGGAATAAACCAGACGTGGACATGATGTCTTTTGGCTGCGTAGTATGGAGTCTGAACTAGTCAAGAAACCTTTTTGCCAGTGGGTCAAAAGCAGAGATAGATCTTGGTGGAAACCTAGTGAGCCACTTGACGCAACTCCTTCGAGCATGATAGGGAACTTCTGCATCGAACAGCTTTAGAGGCATTTGCTCCTACCATATACTAAATGTATTTGTACGAGTGGGGTTTTGGGTCTTTTGTCCCATCATAGGATGGGATAGTTGGCATTGTGAACTTTTCTGGGTATTTCTCATTCAAGATTTCATCAGTGAAGGGCGTCCGACTTGGTGTAGATCCCCATTCATCATCTCTTCTATTTTTACTCTCCTCTATTAACCGTTTAACCCTATATGCTATATATGCTTTCAATGTCTGCTAGTCCTAAGGACGGAAATCAGTCACTACGCCAAGTGTTTGACTTTTCAAACGGTCTTAGTGAATGGTCTAAGACCTAGGCTCTCTTATCTTCGAGAGCGCCACTCCTATAGGGTCCCGTTGGCTTGCGGCTGGTCTAACTGGAGTAGTTTGGGGATTCCTTGCATTATCAAATGCATTAGCATTTTCTTCCTATTTGTCGTCTTGCTCTCCATCCTATGAATGTGAAAGATCCATAGCTATGTCTTCCAATGGGGTCTTTGCCCCTTGATTCAAATTCAGAGTAGGCTGCCCTACGGTGAAAAGAGTACTTGCATTTCCATCTATGTTATGTCCTGTTATCACACTTTTTTATGGTTTTTTTGTTTCTTCTTTGTAGACTAGAAACGGAGGAATTCTCTTGCTCTATAGTAGCCGCGGGTTCAGGCATAGTCCTTAGAGAAGGATTTGACTATAGTGTTAGGAGAGCGTTATGCTTATCCATTAGAGCCTTTTGGTTACTTTCCAATTTTTGGTTGATCACATCAACTATTTTATTCAACTCATTCTTGGTGACAACTTCGTGCTGACTGGAGGATGTTGGTGCCTGACTTCCTAAGTTAGCACCATTTACTTTAGTTTTTTGGGGATTAACATCTTCTCTAACTACTACTACCTCTATGGATCTTCCATAGGCAGTTCTTCTTCTTATAGGGGCCATTGATTCCAAACAGTGAATTCTTCAAGCCAAGATTGAGGATCTAACTTCTGAACCTTTGGGATCCAAAGTAGATAGCTAGATCTGGATCTTGAGTTGGGTTTCTTGGTGAAAGTTCCAAAATGTTAATACAAAAAATAGATCAACACCCTAGGTTGAGTTTGAAAGCACCAGCCCTGTTCAAACAGGTCAATATCACAAATCACAGATATAGAAAAAGAATATTAAATGAAAGGAGATAGATAATTTTTATAGTGGTTCAGCTATTAATGAAGCATACATTCACTTCATAGTTTTATTATGATTAATTGCTGTTACAAGTAATGTTTGATTACAAGGCTTTTGATTATCCTTAGCTTGAATGAATCCCCAGAGCTGGAATCCACCGGAAAGTCACAGTGAATCCCTTTGGAGATTATTGTGAGGGAGGTAGAGAGTGAAGAATGTTTCCATCAGAGTTTCAGCAACTAGTCCCTAGAAGATCCTGTTTATGTTGCAGGTAGGATGGTATTTATAGGAATGGAGAGCTTCTAGGCTAGGCCTCTTCATCAACTGCTCGCAGGTAGGTATAGAATGACCTAGGGAGGGTTTAGCTTGTGAACCAAGCCAAACCATGGGTCGCTAACGACCTATAGAGTTGGCTCGATCACAAACTAATTACTTAGCTGCTATCATCTCGTACTCCAATATGTAAGCTCGCTAGGAATTTGGCTTCATATGGATCGCTAGCAATCCATACAATTAGAATTTTTTATGCTTCTGCTTCCAGGGCTCCTTGTCCCTACTTTTCTCATCGAACCAACTTGTTATCATGGGTCGCTAGTGATCCAAGCAATTTGATTGTTTCTGAGGTTCCAAGTTTGGATTGCTTTTATATGCCCTTGCGTTGATGTCGTTCATGTTGTCTTGTTGCCCATTGTTTCGTTTTGATGACAATCAACTGGTTGTTTGCCCTCAGTTACTGATTGGAATAAACTGACGTCGGTTTCTTGGTTTAGTTGAATTTGGACATTGCCTTAGTAATATGACTTGGCTCTTGTAAACTCCTTACCTTAGCCTTTTTGGTTAAGTTCTAAGCCATTCTGATGTCACGAAATTGTTCTGTTTCCTGCTAGGTTAAAAACCCAGATAACACACTTATAGCGATAGTCGCTATAGATACAGTTGTGAATTGCCTTGTTTTTGTGATTATTATGGAAATTTGTAGAGAGATCCTTAGAGGTTTCTCGCCATATTTATAATTTTTATATATATGCTTGTTGTTATTAAAAGCTTAGATAGTAGAAAGTTAATTATCATCTAGATAACAATCAAAACTGCACTTGTACAAGACTGCATTATTTAGCCCTGATTTTGGACTTTAAAAGGTTTGAAAAGATATTTAAATTTAAATATTTTGTTTCACTATATTTACAAATGTTTACTAACTCATATTAGAGCATTTCAAAAGTGGTTTATGATATTTATGAATTTTTAAGAATCAATTGTGAATTTTTAAAAGAAGGGATATTTTGTTAAAATATACAAAAAACATGTCTTTTCAGGTTTTAAGGAAAATTATAAATTTGTTATTTTCAAGTAATATTTTGGATAAATATTTTAAAACCTATTATAAGTTGTTTCAAGTATTTTAAAAGTATATACAAATGTCTTCAAAAAGGGGTTAGAGTTGCTAAATGGTCAAATGGTTAATTGTTTAATTACTTGTTTGAGAAGTAATTAACTATGCTTAACTCTAAAAGCCTACAAAGTATGGCTTATCTATTTGTGAGAGTTAAGATTGATGTCGAGTAGGGACGGAGAAAAAGTGCTTTAACTTATTGGTTTCTTTCTTGGCCGAGGAATAGAAAGTCAGAAAATTTTGAAAACATATTAATCGTGTTCATTTCTTACCTATTTATGGAAACCATTAATGATATACTTAACACTAAAAGCCGACAATGTAGGGTTATCTATTTGTGAGATTTAAGAATGAAATGTCTAGGAAAGGTTTTGATGCAACTAGTGCTCTGATTTATTATAATGACCCTAATTTTGACTTACATTATTTAGGACATTTAATTGGATAAATTCAATGAAATAATATTGGTAGTTAAGGGATTGAGATTTGTTAATTAAGAAGGAGTCGTGCCTTAATGAATGTATTAGTAAAAGAGAATTAAAAATAAGTAAGTAGGAGGAATATGGTAGGGGTAAAATGGGAATAGCCTTTGTTCCTATACCCTAAACCCTTCTATTCTTCATTCCTCATTCATTTTAACTTTCATAAACAAAACTAAAACCTTAAAGAACTCATCCGACCACCATTAAGATGACTCAAGGAGAAGAAAATCTAGGATTCAAGTAGAAAGCTTAAGCAAATCACTCTAAAGGAAAATCCAACCTTCTTAAAACAAAGCCAAAGTGAATAATTCATTTACGTCTTTATTTTATATGAATGGTTTCGGTTTAAAGGTAAACATGTTTTCTTTTGCAATTATATGTCATGTTATAGTGATTAAATATTATATTTTTGAGTTGATGATTTATAGAGATTTAATAAGAATTTTATGATATCTTTAGATTTGAAAACCTATTATATGACATCCAACTAAGTTGCGTTTTTTATATATGGTCAAAAATATTATTTTAGAAGTGAGTTTCAAGTTTCATAATTTTCCAAGTGAATATGGAGTTATTATAAATTTTCTATGAGAGTAAATAGTCAATTTTGGGTTCAAATTATTTGAAGCAATCAAATATTTCCTTTGGGTCTGAAAATTATATATGTAAAAAATATATTTAATGTGAATTATTGTGATTTTTGGAAATTTTTCCTAAGTGCTTAATTATAGTTAATAATTTGTTTAAGTTGAAGGGCTTAAATGTCTTAATTGTTTTAAGAAGAAGAATGGGTTATTTTTTAAAATATTTTCAATTGTTCAAAGAGTATATTTTCCTTGTTTAAGTATGATTAAAAAGCTTATATCATGGCATAAGTATTTTGAGTAAAGCAAAGAGTATATTTTCCTTGTTTAAGTATGATTTAAAAGGGTTGAATCAATTTGAAAGAAATGTTTTGAAGAAAAATTAAACAGGGTAGTTAACTCTAAGTATAAGACTCAGATATTAGAAGACCATATGGGACTGGTGTAGGGTGGCGCCCTACACTTTAGCTAGCATCCCCTAGCTAATATGAGTCTAAAATTCTAGTGTGTAGGGCTTTGTCACATGTAAGACTAAAACGACGTTATGCATATAAAGGAATAACAGAGTAGAGGTAGGTTATTGGTGAGCCCGCAAAATCATTAGGGTCTGTTGACCCTAAGAGAAGTAAGTTAAGAACAGATCGTCCAGTATTGTATCTAACATAAGTTAGATATTATTATGTCTGATAGTTCTAAGTCAGCTAGTGGTTAATAGTCAGCTTGATAAAACAATATTTTTCGGACAGATAGTCTATTGATTACCTGATTTATATGCATATATATTATTGCTATTGCTTTTATAATCAGTTTGATTGCAGGATTTTGATTTGCAAAAGATATAATTTTAAATGGATATTAGTGAGGGGAAACCCATTCTGCTAAGTGGCGCGATCTCACTTAATACGAGTAAACGGAGATGTAATAGAATTATTCACACCAGGCTTTATGTCTGACTCAAAATTTATGTTTCCACTTAAACACTCGGGTGCTCAAAATTAAATTTTAGTAGATTGAGAGTGAAGTACTTTTCAAGTTTAGTGGATTGAATGAATATGCTTCCAAAGACGTGTAGGAAGCAAAGCTATCTATGTAGGAGTTATTTAATATTATTTCCACTGTGATGTATTTATGATTGATATGTCTGTTTATCTAGTACTCTGTTCTTCCAAGGTGGAATCTTCATATGTCGCTCTTGGCGTAATTTGTAATAATTATATTTGATAAAAATTTGGGAATCGTTTTGGGGGTTATGTAATTGAATATGAAATATTTATTTGAAATGTAATCAGAAAAGCTGTTTTTTAAATCTGTGTTGACTTTATTTCATATTCATGTGCTTCTGATATTATGGATACCATTAACATTATCATATTTTGTTATCGGAAGTAATACTATAGATGACCGCAGCATCTGTAGCGCTCAACTTCGGGCCTCAAAGTAAGGATGTTACAACTTGGTATCAGAGCATTGGTTTATGAAAACTTAAAAGAAATTTTAAACTTAAAATGATTTTTAAAAACATAATCCTAAGGAATTAGGGTATGGGATAACGTTATTTTAACGTACTTGTATTTGCTATATATAAGTATACGCTTTATCTATATTATCCCATCTCGCTTTGGCTATTCTTTTATATCTTACAAAGACTCGAATGCATATTTTAAGGAAGTAAGACATGGATGCTTGGAATGGAAGAGTTAACCTTGGTGGAGGAAGCACTACAACTATTGGAAATGCCATACCGAATATTCAAAGGAATCCAGGTAGGGCACAAGCTGCTAATGTGAGTGCTAGAACACCACAAGTCTATATGGGAGCTATGTATTCTTTATCAACCTGATGCAAGTTAGAGATGCTGTGGGATTATTCGGAGGAAATATTGGAGAAGGAAATCAGGAAGCTCCGGTGGTCAGTAACTATGCAATACTAAGCAGATACTATGCTAGGCTTGGAGGGAAGCCGTTTATCGGCACCGAGGATGCAATTGAAGTGGAGAATTGGTTGCTTTATTATGTAAGGATTTTGCTGATTTGGGACTCAACGATAAGCAGAAAAGGTGATTGGCATCCAAACAATTGTAAGAAGTAGCACTGTACTGGCAGAACACTGTTACTATAGGAGTAACTAAAGAGGCAATGACTTGGGCAGAATTCAGAAGGAGGTTTCAGAAAAGATTCATGTTGGAGATCACCAAGTCAACTCTGCTCAGGAAGTTTGTCGAGTTAGTGCAAGGAGACATGACAATGCTTGAGTATGCTACCATATTTGAGGAATTATCTATATACAGATATGCTAAGGTTGATATGGTTGTTAAAAGGAATGAAAAGTTCATTCATGGATTGAGACCCGAGCTTTCTAAAGCATAAAATATTAGGGATCCATGCAATGTAGTTGTTGAGATGGCTTTAAGGAATGAGGAGATGCTCTCTTTCTTTAATGGTAAAAAAGCAGTGGAAACTCTACGTGGGAAGAACCATAAGAGAAAGTTTTTCCACAAGAAGGGAACTCACAAGGGAGGAGCTACCAAGAAGGCAAAAGCTGATCTAGTATGCTTTAAGTGTGATAAGAAGGGACATTTTTATCATAATTTTTGGACAATCAAAGCAAAGAGGGCTGCTGACAAGAAAGGAGAGAAATGCTTCAACTGTGATCAGATTGGACATGATAAGAACCGGTGCAAGGAACCAAGTAAGGATGGAAAAGGCAAAGTGTTTGCATTGGAACTAGCTACCTCAAGACCAACAATGAGGGAGAAAGGAAGAGCTGTGTTGGGAGGTATGCTTTTGATTCATGGCATGTCAGTTAGAGTTCTATTTGATACCGGTGCATTGCATTCTTTTATATCTCATAGTTTGATAGATAAGCTTAACCTAGAACCCCCATACATAGTTAGGTCCTTAAGGGTTGCGAATCGACAGGAGGGTATGCGACTCTTGGGATGAGATGTGACCGCTTAGAGTTTGAGTTGTTAGGTCATATATTTTCTTGCAGTTTGCATATGTTTGATTTCATAGGTTTCAAGATTATTTTGGATATTAATTGGTTAAGTAAGTATGATGCTAGGATATTTTTCCATGATAGGAAAATACCACTTAGACACCCTAGTTGTAGTGATCGAATTATATACACTGTAGAAAACATGAAATTAGATTCTTGGGTTTGTAGGGTGTTATGGACGAAGAAGATGATTGAATCGAGTCTTCGTTGTTAGGGAATTCGTAGATGTCTTTGAGCCCATGATAGGATGACTGTGTAAATGAGCCATTGAGTTTCGGATAAATTTAGTATCAGGATCTGGACTTGTGAATAGACCACCAAGTAGAATGACACCTACCGAGATGAAGGAGCTAAAGGTACAGTTGGTGGATCTAGAAGATAAGAATTTTATCAAACCAAGCAATTCACCATAGGGACCGGACATAGTATTTGTTAAGAAACCGGATGGATCGTTGAGGTTGTGTATCAATTACCATAAGTTGAATGAGAAGACGATAAAGAACTAATATCCGTTACCTAGGATTAACGATTTGTTCGACCAATTGATTGGAGCCCAAGTATTTTATCGGTTGGATTTGGCAACAAGGTTCCATCAACTTAGAGTAGTATTCCTTTGATGATGTTTATGACCAGATATGGATTGTACGAATAGTTAGTGATGTCTTTTGGCCTAACTAATCGCTAGCATTCTTCGTGGACTTGACGAACATAATCTTCTAGGAGCATGTGGGTAGATTTATATTAGTATTCTTAGAGGGCATATTGATATATTCCAAGGATGAAAGAGATCATGATGTTTATCTTAGGATAGTGCTTGAGACACTGAAACATCATCAGTAAAAGGCTAAGTTTTTGAAGTGTTACTTTTAGAAGAAGGAAGTGTAGTTTCTTGGTCATGTAGTATCAGAGAAACGGTTGTCAGTAGATCCGGCTAAGATCGAGGTGGTGAATAATAGAAAAAGACCCGAAACAGTGATTGAGATAAAGATTTTATGGGGTTAGCTGGTTACTACCGGAGATTCATTAAGGATTTCTCTTGAGTAGCCGCACCGACGATTAAGCTAATTCAGAAATACGTAAGGAGGCATTCCAGAAAGCGAAACATTAATTGACTAACCCACCCTGTATTAGTTGTTCCAGAGGGGAATCAGGAATTAATGGTATACACAGATGCATGTGGAATAAGATTAGGAGGTGTGCTAAGGCAGAGGGATAAAGTGATTGCCTATGCATCTCGACAACTCAAATCGCATGAAGTTAGATATCCAACTCATGGTTTGAAATCAACAACGGTAGTTTTCACATTGAAGCTTTGGAGACATTACCTTTTGGGAGAAAGATTCGAGCTGTTTATAGATCATAAGTCGCTAAAATATTTATTCTCTCAGAAGGAGTTGAATATGAGATAGCGGAAATGGTTAGAGTTCATAGCTACATGTGACTTTAGTATTGGGTACGCACCAAGAAAAGTAAATAAGACTACAGATGCACTTAGCAGAAAACATCAGAATGAAGTATTAGCAATGATAGCTGAGTGGAAAGATTTAGAATCATTGACTACATGTGGAGTACAATGGAGTTTTGAGGCTAGTTCTAGTTGAAAACCGCCATGTTATCATGTTTAGAAGTTTGACCAATGATGATCAAAAGGATTGCTTCTAAGCTGGGAGAAGACCCATTATTAGCTGAACGGATCAGAAAGTTAAGGAATGGAACATAGAGCGATGACTTGAAAGATTTCAATCTTGAACAGAATGGGTGGTTGAGGAAGAAAGGACGACTTGGCATTCTGAATATGGGGAACATTAGGAAGGAAGTTCTTAGAGAATGCCATCATTTGAATTTCACTATTCATACAGGGGGAACTAAGATGTATCAAGATATGAAAAAGATTTTCTTCTGGGAAGGTATGAAGAGAGATGTAAGCCTTTGGATATTCTAAACTGCAAATGAGAATCTATCTCAATGGATTTCATAGATGGGTTGCCAAGGTCGCATAGAGGAAATGAGAGTATCTTGGTTACAGTGGACAGGTTGACAAAGAGTGCACACTTTATACCCGTTAAGTCGACCAAGACAGCTCCAGATTTAGCTAAGTTATTCGTGAAGAATACAATTATATTGCATGGAATTTCTAGTAGTATAGTAACGGAGATTGCTTATTTACTAATGAGTCATGAAAGAGTCAACATGATGCTTTAGGTACCATGCTCAAGATGAGACTTCTTACCATCCACAGACAGATGGGTAGACGGAGAGAGTTAACAAAGTCTTAGAGGATTTGTTAAGAGCTTGCGTGCTAGATTTCAGAGGATCATGGGAAAACCACCTATACTTAGTAGAGTTTTCATATAATAACAGTTATCAGACTAGTATAGGGATGGCACTGTTTGAAGCTTTGTATGAAAGACCATGCAAATCTTCCCTTTGTTGGTTAGAAACCGGGGATAGATTTATTCTTGGTCCCGATTTGGCAAAAGAAGATGCGGAGAAGATCGAGTTAATTCGGGCTAGAATGAAGGAGGTTCGGTCTAGGAAAAAGAGTTATGCTGATAAGAGACGGAAAGACTTAGAGTACTTAGTCGGAGATTATGTTTTCGTCAAAGTATTATCGATGAAAGGAGTGATCAGATTTGGAAATTAAGGAAACTTAGCACCAAGATTCATTAGACCATTTCCTATTATAGAAAGGATTGGGTAACTCGCATATAGGGTAGATTTACTGAATAGTTTGGTAGGAGTCCATAATATTTTCAATATTTCTCATCTAAGGAAGCGTATTTGAGATCCAGAGACTACTAATACACTGACTGTGTTGGAAGAACTAGTAGTGGAACCACATATGACTATAGTTAGAAAACTAGTTCACATAGTTGTGAGAGACAAGAAGCGACTAAGGAATAAGATAGTCAAATTAGTCAAAGTCCAGTGGAGTGATGACAAGTGGGACTGTACTTGGAAAACCGAGAGCAGGATTAAAGACACTTATCCTGACTATTTGATGGTATGTTATACCTTTATGTTCTATTATTGTGGATACCTTATCATAATTTTGAGGATGAAATTCTTTGAGGAGAGGAGTCTGCAATGACCATAATTTTGACTTACATTATTTAGAACATTTAATTAGATAAATTAAATGAAATAATGTAGATAGTTAAGGGATTGAGGTTTGTTAATTAAGAAGGAGTAGTGCCTCAATGAATGTATTAGTAAAAGAAAATTAAAAATAAGTAAATAGGAGGAATATGGTAAGGGTAAATGGTAATAGTCTTTGTTCATATACCCTAAACCCTTCTATTCTTCATTCCTCATTCATTTTAACTTTCACAAACAAACCTAAAACCCTAAAGAACTCGGCCGGCCACCATTAAGAGAATTCGAGGAGAAGAAAAGCTAGGATTCAAGTAGAAAGCTTAAGAAAATCAATCTAAAGGCAAATCTCAACCTTCTTACCACACAAAGCCAATGTGAATAATTAGTTTACATCTCTATGTTTTATGAACGATTTCAGTTTAAAGGTAAACTTGTTTTATTTTGCAAGTATATGCCATGTTATAGTGATTAAATGATTATAGGTTTTAAGTTGATTTATGGAGATTAAATAAGAATTTTATGATATCTTTAGATTAGAAACCTAATAAATGACATCCAAATGAGTTGCATTTTTTATATACGGTCAAAAATATTATTTTAGAAGTGCATTTCAAGTTTCATAATTTTCCAAGTGAATATGGATTTATTGTAAATTTTCTAAGAGAAAATAGTTAATGTTGGGTTTAAATTATTTAAGTAAATTGAATAACGCCTTCAGGTCTGAAATTTATATATGTTAGAAAACTTATTTAATGTAAATTATTGTGATTTTTGGGGATATTTCCTAAGTGCTTAATTATGGTTAATAAATTATTTAAGTCGAAGGGCTTAAATGTTTTAATTATTTTAAGAAGAAGAATGAGTTATTTGCTAAAATGTTTTCAATTGTTCAATGCTGAGTTCGGTAGCTTTTTAGAAAGAATTTTGGTAAAGTATTGGCGACCAATCATATTTTGGCAAATTATACAAGTTAGATGAAAGGGAATTATTTTAAAAGGCATAATGTTGGTTTATTTGCTGCTTCCGTCACCATACTCAGTAAACTTTTCGCACCCATTCGAAACCTATGCACATGGTATCAAGCATTTGGTACATAGTGTATTAGAGAAAGACGGAAGGAAAAGATGGAGTCAAAGGCATGCCTACAAGAGGGTTGAAGCCGCTTTTATTTGCTTTCGAACCCATTGACCCATCCTTGTTCTTAAAGTATGCTTACGAAAGGGTTGTCTCTATTGAACCCGTTCGATACACTAACTTCCGCATTTATACCCTTCGCTTTAGTAAGAAGCCACTTTTATAACTCTTTAAATCAATGACAACGGAGGGTAGGGTTTCGAATCAATACCCTTCTACAACCATTGATGTTGCTTTTCTTTTAACTTATATATGCGAAAGGGTGGGTGCCACTCCTATACCTTTCGACATGGTTGAAGCGCTTGTTTAAACCCAAGTTTACATGCGGAAGTATGTCGTCCCCTTAAGTGTTTTGAAAAGTATTTTTAAGTATTTCAAAAGGTATGTTTTTAAGTGCATCGAAAGGTTTCTTTTAAATGTTTCGATAGGTATGTTAACAACTTCGAAAGACAATGTCTATGATTTTAAGTAATGATTTTGAAAGGTCTATTTCCAATACATTCGAAAGGAAGGTTTCGGCCTTTCAGCCTAATGTTCTCAAGGTTAAAGTATTTATCTTGTTTCAAAGGGATAGATAACTCTATCGATTTTAGGTTTTCATCAGCATTGTTTTATGTAAAACGCATATATCATGGCATAGGTATTTTGAGTAAAGAAAAGAGTATATTTTCCTTATTTAAGCTTGATTTAAAAAGGTTAAACAAATTTTAAAGAAATGTTTTCAAGGAAAATTGAATAGGGTAGTTAATCCTAAATATATGACTCAGATATTAGAAGACCAGATTGGACTGGTGTGGGGTAGTGCCCTATACTTTAGCAAGTAGTCCCTAGCTAAAGTAATTCCAAAATTCCAGTGTGCAGGGCTTTGTCATATGTAAGAATAAAATGATGTCACACACAAAAAGGAATGCAGAGAGTAAAGGTAGGTTACTAGTGAGCCCTCAAAACCATAAGGATCAGCTGACCCCATGAGAATTAAGTTAAGGACAGATCGTCTAGTATTGTATTTAATAGAACTTAGAATATTTATTATGTCTGGTAGGCCAGAGTCGGCCAGTGGCTAATATTCATCCCGATAAAATTATATTGTTCGGACAGATAGTCCGTTGATTATCTCATTTATGTGCATATATGTTATTGCTATTGTTGTTATAACCAGTTTGATTGTAGGATTTTGATTTGCAAAAGATATGATTTTTAAACAATATTAGTGAGGGGAAGCCCATTTCGCTAAGTGATGTGGTCTCTCTTAATATCAGTAAACCGAGATGTAATAGAATTATTCACACCAACCTTTATGTCAGACTCAAATTTTATGTTTTCCCCTTAAACTCTCGGGTGCTCAATATTAAAATTGAGTAGAATGAGAGTTAAGGACTTTTTAGTTTTTGTAAGTTAGATGAATAAGCTTCCGAAGACGCGCAGGAGGCGAAGCTAGCTATGTAGGAGTTATTTAGTATTGTTTCTACTGTGATGTATTTATGAATGATACGTCTATCTATCTAGTACTCTGATCATCCAAGTGAGCATCTTCATATGATGTTGTTGGTGTAGTGTGTAATAATTATATTTGATCAAAACCTAGGAATCGTTTTTGGGATTATGTAACTGAATATGAAATATTGATTTGAAATGTAATCAGAAAAGATGTTTTTGAAATATGTGTGACTTAATTTCATATTCATGTCCTCTGCTATTATGGATACCATTAACATTACCGTATTTTGTCACCAGAAGTTAATACTATAAATGACTGTAGCATCTGTAGCGCTTAGCTTCGGGCCTTAAAGTAGGGGATGTTACACTTACCTAGCTTCACTTTTGGACAAGGAATGGTTAAGTTGGAATGTCGAAAACGAGTTAAGCATACGAATATTGATTTGTATAAGCAATAGTTTTTGACTAGATAATCGGTTAGTCGATTAAGAACTTGACCAAATATTGATTAAGAAGTTATCAAAAGACTTCATGATTTTATACCAATGAGAAACCCCGGGGAGGAGTATTGGTGCAAAACGTCTCTAGCTTTCGCTTGCTTCTGCAAGAACCGGAATTGAGTTAACTTAAAATTCATCGATTGGTTTTGGAGAGTCCAGTAAGCGAGAAGAGTGTCCTTGTATGAGATGACTCAAACTCAATCACTCCTAAACCATATACATGTTTCATGTTTTGGAAGCGGCTGTGAATTGGAATGTTATACCTAAGGATAAGTCCAAGGGAAAGGTCGACTTTAACATTTCAAACGATGCTATCGTGAGGGACTATCTATCTTGAGGTGTATTCTAAGAGAGTGGACAGCGTTAGCACTCGTTGGGGGACTTATGCAGGGAAGATATATGGAGGTTTGAGATCTGTTCAAGATGTTCGAATCCATATAGTGATTCGTGATATGTTCAAGATGAAGGTATCCAATTAGAAATTCTTGTGCTGCTCGAGTGATGAAGGCACGTGTGAGAGATGCTAAACATAGCCCCAATATCAGGAATGACGCCGAGTAGGATGCACAATCTCAAGTTTAGCTTACCTATGAGAGTATATCTACTCCAGATCTAGAGTATATTTTTATTATTGGGCCGGAAAGTTGGTTATACTTGGTGCCACGCACTTCACCGCTGGGCCAGGTGGGTTTACCTTAGAGTATATCCTATCTAATGATATACAATACTCGAAAGGAAGCTTCAGATCCTTGTCACGGAGATCCGCTTTGGTTTACTGGGATCGACTTCACGGAAAAAAATCATATACGAACGCGCCTTAGTGGCATCTATTGCATACCTATTACTGTTGTGGCGTTCACATATAAGCTATTTGATATGATTTGTATGCTACACACTATACATTATCTATCATATCACTATGCGTTAAAGTTAATGAATGGTGTTTCATTTGAGGGGAAAATCGTTATGGTAATCAGTACGGTCTCAAAAAGATTCTATTATATGTCACTCTTATTTCTTGAGTTTCTTATGCTAGTTTACCAGACTAATCCGTGTGTTATTTTTTTATAATACTCAGGTTAGCCCTGTGTGTGTTTCTAGATTTAGCTATGGATGCTTTGGAGCTTATAGAGAAGAGCTGGATGATTACATTCCATAATATTCTTATTTTCACTGCATTTCTGTATTATATGTATTACATTGTGAGGACATGCAGTTATAACTGTCTAGGATGATGATAGTACTTAGGTTTAGTAACTGTGAAATTTCTATATTCAAAGTTGCTCTTTGTACTGTCCTTTGATATTATATACTACCGTTCCATTTCGAGATTCTGATGTTGTGTTCTTCCTTTCCTGTTCTATTCTTTTTTTAATTTTACCCTAACTTTTTTCCTTTTCGGCATTTGGGTGCTCGAAGCACAAATACCGTGGATGTATTTAGTGTCGACATTCGAGGGTCGAAAAGTCATGTCGTTATATTTGGTATCAGAGCTCGAGGTTGAGCAAACACCTTGGCTTTGGTTGGGTATGGCTTATTAGATATAGCGTAAATGACACCCTAGAATGAGTCGAGTGTATTATACATATGAGACCATATTTGTATTTGGAAAACTAGACTTTAATTATTCTTTAGGAATATCTCTTTCTTTGAATCCTTTCTTTGAAATTGCTCTATCATTAAGTTTCCTAAAGTTGTTCCGCTTTGATTAGGTGGTAAGAACTATGAGTACCGGAGCTGTAAATGCTTGAGGTGGTTGGAGTAGTACTGTCATGAATGACTGCTTTGAGCACCAAGGAATGTTGCTGTAGTTGAGGGACCAAGGTTGAATGTCATAGAATAGGTCGTGTAGGTCAGGCCTCGATAAGTTTTTCTTTACTCTGTCATGATTATGAAAGGTTGGAGGGTAAGATGGTTAGTGTCTTGGATACAATTATAGAAGTCCAGACTTGGATCAAATTATGTGATCAGATATTTTAAGAAATGGAGCTAAATGATGCAATGAAGGGTAGGTTGATATCGCGAAATCTGGCAAATGCAGCCATGGATTGGTGGAGTACTATTACAGTTGATGTTTAATAAAATGACTTATCTTGGGCCCAATTTATAGATGAGTTTGAAATGAAGTTTGTTCCGAAAGACGAAAGGACTTTGTCATTTAGGAGCTACTAGGAATTGAGTAGGGGCCATGACTGTGGCGGAATATGAAAATCGGTTCATTGCATTGTCTCGGTTTTGGGTTAGGATTGGTTGACACACCGCTGAAGAATAATGAGATGTTCATTGCGTATATGCGTCATGAGTTCCAATGGGATATGAATAATCATGTCATGGGATCTTTTGTTGCTTTGGTGAACATGGCTTTGAGGTTTAAGAGCTTATGTCCAAAGTCATCTATTTCTACACCAATTGCAGATAATAAGCATAAGTTTCAGTCGCCAAAGAATAGGTCCACCCTCATCTGCTACAAGTGTGGGAAGGGGGGTCATTTTTCTAATAAGTGTAGGTCTGGAGGGGGAGGACAAGTGGTGAAGGCGCCATTATTGGAGGCACCAATTGCTAAGGCACCAAATTTTGGTGCACAACATGCACCAGAGAGTTGTTATAATTGCCATCAGCCTGGTCATATTATCGGAGATTGTCCTATGCTTAGGAAAGGGGAGCAACCTAGAGTCTTTGTTATTTCTGCAGCCAAGAAGGGGAAGCATGTTCTTGAGGGTATATTATCAATTTATGGTTTACCTATTCATGTTTGTTTGACTCTAGTGCTTCTCATAGTTTAATATCCTATAACCTTGATGTTCAAATCATGCTCGTTCGATTTAGGAGCATTGCTTATTATTAATTGGTGCTTAACCTGTTTATGAAAAACTTTACCTTTCTACATCATAGGATAGGTAGATAGTAAGTGTGGGTACATTAAACGAACACCTAGTGAATAAAGTTTCACGGTTTGTCTATAACGCATTCGGTGATAATATTGGGTTAGGTGTTAAAATATGTTTACAAGCATAAACAAGAGAAGATAGATTATTTTTGAAATAAATATTTGTGAAAATAATTATATATGCATGTTTATAAAATATGGTCTGCAAACAAAAAGGATTTAAATAGGGAATTCGAGAACTTAAATCCCGGTATCTTTGGAAACGTTTTTCAAGATTTTGGAGAAAATAATATTATTATTATTTTGTAGTAAATATATGGTAAATTGATTTAGAAAATTAAGATCATGATATATTATTATTATATGAAGTACTTGATACCGCTTTGAAATGATTTTGGTTAAGTACCAAGAGTATAGTTTGGATGTATTGCACTCACTTTTGTCGCTTGAAAATAACTTTGGTGATGACATCGACGTTCATTTTCAAGTTTCTAAGTATGGTATGCTACAAAGTTGTTTCGTAAAACGGATTTTGATTTAATCCCAAATTAAACTTTGATATACAAAATTTACATGTATATATTGTTTCGAAATGATTTGAAATGAAAAACTAGTGTTTAGTTCTAAAGTTTTCTGTAAAGAAATTGGAACTTTTTTAAGTTATGATATATTGTTTCGTAGTTCCCATTTGTTAAATATGAAATGGAATTTTCGACGATTCTGGGTAGTCGGGAACTTCTTAATCGTTATAGAAACCAAACTAAGTGTTCTTGAAAATATAAAATTGATTTTATATAACACTTGAATCAAAAAGGTAGCAAGTTAAAAAAATGGAATTGTAGATCATCCTTGTTAAGTGAAACAAATTTGATGTTTGTATATACTCTTAGGATGTAATGGAGTATTATATGAGTATGAACTTAAGTTATAAAATGACTATAAAATTGAAGTTATGATTTATGAAATGATGCAGAAATGATATAGTATTGAGTGACATACTATTCGTATAAATGAATATGATTAAAAAGGAAGTGGTGTAGTTAAGAAACCAGTAAGATAAATACATAAGTTTTACATAGATCATTTTATTCACATGACTGTTCTTGATTCAGTATTTGAGTATATGTTTTCGAGGTGGTTTATATCGTCGTAACAAGGATATTTTACTCGATTCTTGTCGGTGAACACTTGATACGGGTTCGTGGTACGATCCTAATGTTTTCTATCACAATATATGGCTATGCAAGGAGAATGAAGGTTTCTAATCTAGAAACCAAATTAGAGTAAGCACTAGAGATGTCAAGTGAGCTATACTAGTTGGGAAGTGAAATCTATGTGATCGAGCAAGTGATCAGATCAGATGTTGCGTATGTATGGTTTATGAGCATCGCACGGGTTTTAGTACATTTATATACTATGTTTGTTGGCTTATGAATAGTTTAGAGAATGGCACTTCGATTCGTTATGAGGTAGCATGAATAACTGTCTAAGTAAAAGCCTAAGGCTGTTGAGCGTAAGGTATGCTTAGTAAATTGTTTATTATCCTCGGACGACGGGAGAGTTTTGAACCCGAGCAAACCACAAACATTGGTTGCTGGTAATTATGAATACTATTTGAGTATTTGTATGCTTGTTTCTTTGTTAAGGTTAGAAGTGTCAAGAAGCAAGGAAGCTCGGGATGGTACAAAGAATATGGAGGACAGTTTGAAGGAGATCCATCCAGAATTTCTTATAGACTAGGATTCCATCATATCTTAGTATCGTATATCGTTTGTAATGTACCCACGGCTTGAGGGTGGAGTCACTTAGAATGCATTTTAGTTTGCAGTTTAGTTCATATACGGTTTCAGCAGTACTATGTATATCTTGTTTCATCTATATTCTTTGATTATCGTTCTTGTTTGAATTTCGAGGATGAAATGTTTTTAAGTGGGGGAGAATGTAGTGACTCGGAAATTCGAACACTTCATCTTTGAAAGTCAAAACGTTTTGAAATATAATTAAGTGTTACAAATATGATTTATAACCATGTTAGACATCATTTAAATGAATAATGATAAGAAACTTGTTTTTGAAAATTGTTTACAAAAATATATTCTTCGAAGAAAAAACGATAATGTGACCGAAATCAGTCTATCTGTAAAAACTTTTCGATCGATATAAGTTGTTCAAACTCTTTGGCACTTGTCTAATGATCAAATGAATACAATAGCAACTAATTAACATACACACCTTTTTATAAAGCTTGGAATGTTCTAGAAGCTTCCATATGGATAAGAGATATTATCATAAAAGGGGAATAATGGTAATTGGCATAAAGGAGAAGTGATTTAAAGTAGAAGTGCTGGAAGGTGAAGCGTCCACAACATGGTTTGAGGGGATGAAAGCAAGCTTAAAGAGTACAATTCAAATGCCTATATAAGGATAAACTTACCTTAGAGTATAATCACAAATTCAATGATAAAGTTATCATAAAATCAATGGCTTCTTCTCCTTCTTCATTTCTTATGTTCTAAAGAAAATTATTGAAAATTAATTCCATATCCACTCAAACTTGGAGCAGAGCCTTGGGATAATACTACAAAACCTTCCACCATATTAAATATTGAAGATGCAAAGCCATACTCCCCAAGAAAGAGAAGGCCATAAGCAAAGAGGGGTTTGGGAGGGTAAAAGCAAGGTAGAAAGTAAAAAGCATAAGAGGGAGTGTGTTGCGAGGTTGGGATTGGACTTCATTAGCTTGGATCTTGATAGTTATTGGGTTAAAGTTGAGTTAACACCTCACTTTAAATGAATATATAACACACACACACATACATACATGCACACACACACACACACACATATATATATATTTGTGTTTGATTCTATTTACGCTGTTTGAATTGTTGTTGATATACGTTAAAACATTGGTTTAAATTTTTGCTTTGAAAGTAAGTGACACATGTGATCTACGTATATGGACTTGAAAGAACTTAGAATCAACTTGTATGACATATTACTAGGCCTTGAACATAGCAGATAGGTTATAGATGGAATTTGGTTTAGATGGGACTCGGATTTTGAAGTGCACTTATAGCGACAATAGCTATAGATGCAGTTGTGAATTGCCTTGCTTTTGGCGATTGCTATAAAACTTTATAGAGAGATCCTTAGGTATTTATTGCCATATTTATAGTGTATTATATATATGCTTGTTTCTATTTAAAGCTTGGATAGTAAAAAGTTAAGTGACATCTCGAAGATGACCGAAACTGCAATTGTGCAAAACTGTCCCATTTATTCTTTATTTTGGACTTTAAAAGGTTTGAAAAGATATTTTTGTATTTTGTTTCATTCTTTTTAGAAGTATTTACTAACTCATGTTAGAGTGTTTCAAAAGTAGTTTGAAATATTTATGAATTTTTAAGAATTAGTTGTGAATTTTTAAAAGAAGGGATATTTTGTTAAAATATATAGAAATCATGTTCGTTTCAAGTTTTAAGGGAAATTATAAAGTTGTTATTTTCATTTAATATTTTGGATAAATGTTTTAAAACCTATTATAAGTAGTTTCATGTATTTTAAAAGTGTATACAAATGTTTTCAAAAAGGGGTTAGAGTTGCTAAATTGCCAAATGATTAATTGTTTAATTACTTGTTTAGAAAGTAATTAACTATGCTTAACACTGAAAGTCGATGAAGTAAGGCTTATCTATTTGTGAGAGTTAAGATTAATTTCAATTAGGGATGTAGCAATAGAGCTCTAACCTATTGGTTTTCCTCTTGACCGAGGAATAGCAAGTCGAAAAATGTTGGAAACATGTTAATCGTCTTGATTTCTTGCTTGTTTATGGAAATCATTAATACTATACTTAACAAAAAAAGGCAAGGAGGCAGATTTTTCTATTTGTAAGATTAGAGAATGAAGTGTTTTGGCAAGGCTTTAATGCAACCAGTTCTCTAACTTACTTGGCTCACTCTTAGATGAGGAATAGTTAAGGTGGAATGTTAGAAACGAGTTAAGCATATGAATACTGATTTGTATAAGCAATTGTTTTTGATTAGACAATCGATTAGTCGATTATTGAACTTGACCAAATATTGACTTAAGAAGTTATTGAAAGAATTTGTGGTTTCATACCAATGAGAACCCTCGGGGAGGAGTATTGGTATGAAACATCTCTAGCTTTCGCTTACTTATGAGAGAACGGAATTAAGTTAACCGAGAATTCATCGATTGGTTTTAGAGAGTCCAGCAAGTGGAAAGAGTGTACTTATATGAGATGACTCAAACTTGTAATCACTCCAAAACCATATATGCGATCTATGTTCTGGAAGCGGTTGTAAAGTGGAATGTTATAGAGTTAAACTATCTATCCTAAGGATAAGTCCCAAGGAAAGGTCTGCGTCAACATTTCGAACGATGCTATCATAAAGGATTGTCTATTCTAAGAGAGACCGCAGCATTAGCATTTGTTAAAGGACTTATGCAGGGAACCTATGTGTAGGTTCGAAATCTGTTCAAGATGCTCGAATCCATGTAGTGATTCATGATCTATACGAGATAAATGTTCCAATTGGGGATTCATGTGCTGCTTGAGCGATGAAGACTCATATGAGAGATGTTGAATGTAGTCCCAACATCGGGAATGACTAAAACTAAAGTAGGGTGCACAATCTAGGGTTTGGCTTATCCATGAGGGCATATCAACTCCAGATCTAGAGTATGCTTTCGCTTATTGATCCCGGGAGTTGGTTATACTTGGTGCCATGAAGTTTACCATTAGGCCAGTTGTGTTTACCTTAAAGTATATTCCATTTAGAGATATACGATGCTCGAAAGGAAGTTTCCGATCCTTGTTATAGAGATCCGCTTCAGACTACTAGGGGCGTCTCTAAGGAAAAAAAATCCATATACGAATGCGCCTTAGTGGTATTGATTGTATACCTACTACTTTTATGGCATTCACACTACAACTATTTGATATGATTTATATGCAACACACTAGACATTATCTATCATATCACTATATGTTAAAATTATTACATAGTTAGTTTCATTTAAGCAGTAAATCGTTACGGTAATTTGCACCATCTCAAAAAGGTTCTATTATATATCACTCTTATTTTTTGAGTTTCTCGCGCTGGTTTACTATACTAATCCGGATGTTATTTTCTTATAATGCTCGGGTCAACCCCATGTATATTTTCAGATTTAGCTACGGATGCTTTGGAGCTTATGGAGAAGATCTAGATGATTAACTTCCATAGTATTCCCATTTATGCTGCATTTCTGTATTGTATGTATCAACATTGTGAGAACATGCAGTTATAACTATCCAGGCTGATGATAGTACTTAGGTTTTAGTAACTCTAAAATTTCTGTATTCAAAGTAACCCTTTGTATGTTCCTTTGATATTATATATTACCGTTCCATTGTGAGATTCTGATGTTGTGTTCTTCCTTTTATGCTCTACTTTTTTTAAATTTACCCTAATTGTTTTCCTTTCCGGCACTTGGGTGCTTGGCACACAAATACTATGGATGTATTTAGTATCGATGTTCGTGGGTTGAAAAGTTGGGTTGTTACATTATGGCTCTAACTAATGTGGCCACTTTTAACATTGGTTGGAGTACTATCCACATGGATTTTCAATCTCCATCGAAAGAAAACATCTTATAAACAAGCTTCGGGCAAGCAATGTCGTCATATGCAAAATGATTTTAAAGACACAAAATTAATCGTAATTGATGAACATAACATGCTTGGTAGAGTAATTATTGAAAAATTGATTTACAATGTAATGATACCTTTTCAATGAATGAGTTTTTTAGAGGCGCTTCAGCTGTTTTGGTCAAAGATGTGAGGCAACCACCTCCTATATGACAGTTCCTTGTACTTAAAAGACTGGAATCATTTACAGTAGTGGGGTGGAATTGTCTATTCAAGTTTCAATACGTGTGTAAGACCATGACGGTCGTGGGACTCGAACTCCACCACCCTAGAAAGTAACACCATGCACTAACCACTATGCTAAAAGATCTTTGTGTTAATTTTTCAAAAGGGATGTTACAAACTATCCCGTTTAAAGAGCCTAAAATCCACGTTGGCTCATCACCACACACCACCTAGGCATTGTGTTTATAACCTACATCAGTACTACATCGACTAACATCCTCATCATTACAACACGCAATTCTGACTTGGTATAGGCTTTAATACCAAATGTGATGGCCCTGAGACTCAAACTCCACCATCCTAGAAAGTAACATCGCTCAGTAACCATTGTGCTAAAAGATCTTTGTGTTAGTTTTTCTAAAGGGATGCTATAAAGACCATCACACATATTTCATCAAGTAAAAATGAGCAGGTACCTCAACAAGAAGCTTTAGAAAGATTAAGTAGAGATGTGTCCATTTTAGAAGATTGGAAACTTTTCTAGAGCAGGGATTGGTCACTGTACTTAAATGAAATTAAAAGAAATTTTAAATGTGATTTGCACCTTTTTCCAACAAGTATTGCTATTAGTGGACACAATCAAGATCGATTAATTCAACTTGGACATTCCATTGCATGCATCCCTTCTTTCACTAATTATGAAACAACATATAATACTTCTTTCGATGATGCAAAAGGTTTAGAAAAATGTATTTATCTTTCTATTGGTGTTAGCGATGTTACAATCAAATCTTGCTGTTCAAAATGGATTGGTTAATGGTGCAATGGGTACAACTATGGATATTGCATACATGCAATCATCAAACTCTTTTAATGATCCATCATTAATTGTAATGATAAATTTTGATTATTATCATGGTGCTTAATTTCGCTATGGAACTTATATTATTCCCATACCACCACAAATAGTGAATTGGAAAACATCTTATAGTACTTCATGTAGTAAACTCGGTTACCTAAAGTTCTTTCATAGGTAATAAAAATACATAAAGGCCAAGGGATAACACTTGATCGAGAAATTACCAATATTGGCGATAGGGAAGTCCTTGAATTAACATTTGTTGCATTATCACAAACTAGAAAATTAGAGGATACTATTTTCAATGCTATGTTCTCTTTTGAAAGACTTACACAATTTGGAAATGAAAAGGTTTGCCTTTAAGATTAATAAAGTAAGAACATCTAAATTTAATGTCTCTTGGGTAAATTGTAAATAAAGATGTATTTCCTAGGAAATCCATTCTCATTTCTAAATTAAAATTTACTATGAATGAAATTAGAATGCTGCAAGTATAAATAGTTACCCTTTGATCTTTTATATGATTTAAGTGAGACACATATACGTGAGTGTGTATTTGGACTCCTTCAATCTTGAAACTATTTATATTATGCTTGATGTTTTACAGTGAGATGGTGGTTTGATCAAAGAAAAATTAGTTAGCTTATGATATATATTATAAAATTCATATATACTTCCTTTTAACTTTCAGGATTTTATAGAACTTCATATGCATCTGTTATGCTTGGACTTCAAAAGAGGATGTAACATCTCATGGAATCACTAGTTATGCTATTACAATGATATCAAGATCCTCAAATGACTTAATAAATACATGATTATATCTATATTTTGTTGGCCACCATTGTAAATATTTGTTTGTGAATTTAATGTCTAAGATATCATGACTATTTAAAATAATAACTATTGGGTTCTAATATTTTAAGTAATTTTTTCTCACATATTATCGTTTATATGTAGTTCCGAATAAATAAAAATTGCAAAAAGTTTTTTTGTCAATTATGTGGCATTACAAATTTGGTTTTTACACTGGATGCACTAGCAGGCCGAAAATTATGTGTGCAGACACTACTCATTTTCAATTCTCTTGCTTTTAACCATGCCAATGTTCTCCAAAGTCCAAACTCCATAGTGCCATTAACAAAATTTTGGCTCTTAAATGGCGATTAGCGATTGGACGGTTGTAGGATATTTAAGGGAGCGGCATCAAAAGACAAAGTATGAGTGTAGAAAAGTCACGGGTGCTGACTAGTCGATTTAGGCTTAGAATTTCAAATCTTGGAAATTGCTAGTATGATTCATAGGTACATATTATGTAAAATAATACAACAGTCATGATATCAGATAATACCGTGGGATCGTGATAGTGTACCTCTTTTCGTAAGATATACAACCTACCTTGAGGCACTCCAAAAGTCTATTCAACATCTTTTCTCAAACTCTCCTATTATTGGATGAATTTTGCTTCTTTTGAGTTATTTGGCGTTTTGTAGGTTTGTACAAGTGTTTTCCATTTTGGATAAATTCCATCTACTAGGTAATAACCCATGGAATGATCTTTATCTCCTATTTTATAATTGCATGGGGATGCTATATCATTGCATAGACCATTAAAAAAATATGACTTTCGCAAGTTGTTAATATCATTATGTGAACCTTGTGCTCTAAAGAAAGCATGCCATATATATAAATCGAATGAAATAATTGCTTCCAATACAGGAGTTGCTTTTTTACAGTGTCCTGCAATTGGCCTTGCAAAGCAACTGGATTGTTTTCTACCTCCAATGCATACAATCTAAACTACCTAACATACATGGAAATCCACATTTAGCTCATATCACTAACAATCTGTCAATGCTAGGAGGAATTGGGGGCTGAAGGTATTCTTCCCCAAATTGTAAAACAGCAGTTTTGCAAAATTCTTTCATACATAAGATTGTCGTTGAGTCTCTAATTCTTACTTTGTCATCCTACTAACCACCATAAGTTCCTTACGATATCATGCAAAGTGCAGCCATAACCTTTTGTGGTGTGGAAACTCCTAATTCGTTAATTTCGTTTCTTCCACGGATGAAAAGATGTTTTTTCGATTAATTTGTTGAGAATCCGATTAAAGATAGTCTTTGACATATAGAATCTTCGTCGGAAATCCACATCCCCGTACATGGGGCTTTCTAGAAAAAATATTTGATTAGTTGATTATGGACAGTAGCATAGTCTCTTCCATATTGTAAGTCCTTCCTTCCAGAAATACCATCCTCTTCGGTTGAAGCGATGCTTTTGGAATTTTCAAGAGCCATTAAGTCCTTCACTTTAGAAATAAGCATTCTTTTTTGAGTAACGCAATGTTGGATGAACTCTTTCCAAGATAAAGACGATGATGAGAAGCCCCATAGACTTTTTAGTTCACTCATTTAATATAGTACTGTTGATGAATTTAGAAGATTGAATGAGTATGCTATTGGTAGCCTTTGGCTCTACTTATAAGGTTTTTTTATGAAGAATGATCTAACAAATGATGCCATATGTCATGAATCAATGGAACGTGTACTTTGACGTGGATTGTGATTTTTTGAGGAGATGGTGTATTTGTTGAGGATTATCGGATCGATGCCATGTGTCATGGATCGACGACACGTGTAGGTTTAATGAAGATTGTGGTTTTGTTGAGGAAATGGTGTGTCTATTGATGATGATCAGATTGATGCCACATGTCAAGGATCTAAACGAACACTGTAGCCACGTTGCACCACATTTAACATTTGCCAGCTTGACTAGTAAAGACCCAATGTCATAGTGTTCCATCATATCAAACATTGTAGCCACGTTACACTGGCATTTTCCAGCTTGACTAGTGGAGATAGAATGGTATAGTGTCCCATTATATCGAACATTGTAGCCACGTTGCACTACTTTTAATGTTTGTCAGCTTGACCAGTAGAGACAAAATACCACAATGTCCCGTCACGTTGAACACTATAGCCACATTGCACTTCTTTTAGCGTTTGCTAGCTTGACTAGTGAAGACAGAATATGCATAATGTCATGTCATATCGAATACTGTAACTACCTTAATGCTTGACTGGTGGAGACAGAATGCCACAATGTCCCCTTATATCGAACACTATAGTGGGAACAAAATGCCACATTATCCCATCAATTCTATTTATATCATACTGCTTGCTATAATGCTCTTAACTAATAATATACTGGTACATAAAAAATGGTGGATTACAACCATACTTCCGTGCCCTCATCATACTCGCTTAAAGGTCCTTTAAGACATGATACTCTGTCGGATACGTCTTTTCCCGACCACCAACCGAGTAGTATATTAAAATGGAGAAAAGACTCTATGAGGATGTAAGGGAGCATGAGAGAGATTTGCAAGAACTCAGACTGTTAGAGGATGGAAGAATATGGAGAGCAGAGCGGTGTAGAAAAAATGGGAGAAGGCAAAGAAGGCATGAAACATGCTACCAAGTACCTCAAGCAGATCAAGAGGCTGACTCTAGACTCATTTACCGCAACTGTGGAGTTTCTGCTCTGTATTCTTTTATAATAAACAAAATTGACATCATTCGACGTCACTATAAATGACGTAATTTTTGGATGGTTATGAATTTTGGTAATGTCTTAACGATCCTTTATCTCATTGAGCAATTATTTATGCTACTGAACTTGAGGAACAAACTAAAACACTTCATAAGACATTGGGTTCAATTCAATTAGCAGGTGGTCGAAGGCAGTTTCTTTAATTAATTAGTGTATTTATTTTCGATCTATGATGTTCTCTTATTTCAATGTTTCTAATGATTTAATTAAGTTTAGTGTTTTTAATGTTTGTTCTTATCCTGTACGAAAATTAAGTAAGTTTGTAATGGTTACGGTTTAATTAAGTTTGTAATGTTGTTCTTATCTTAAGTGCGTACTTGAATTTGAAAACACAGACTTGACTTGCTTAATTTACTCATCGAAAGTACGTAGAACTTGCGGAAGGTAATTAACTTAATTAACTTACTTAAACTGAATTGGAAAGTACATAGAACTTATTGAAAGTAAATAACTTACTTAACTAACCCGAATATCATTCAAATCGTCTAACATAGCTAACCCAAAGATCATAAGTGGAATGTCCAACAAAATCAATATGACACTCCCACAAATATCATGAATCAAACGTACCTCGTGTTAACAGAAATAGGTCTTCTTCCTCCACTGTGTTTATGATGCTTCCGTATCTTCGACAAGCTCTAGTAAACATGAAATAACTACTCTGAATTTCCAGAATTCTTCGAATTAATCTACAATCAGGATGATTGTTAAATGCTTCATTTAGACTAGCCCAGAAATCTTGATTCAACTCTTCTTCTATATGTCTACGGTCGAGTTCTGTGTAAGCTTTAATTAGTACAAAATAATCTTATAGAGTCCAACTTTAATTTACCATTAAAGATGTTGTTATTTTCAACACAAAACTCTCATTTAAATAGAAAGTTCATGATCCGCGTCTTATGAATCAAGAGCCCTCCGAGCGACCATGTGGCAAACATCCATGAAACTGAATAGAAACAAACATAAGTATGTTTGTTTCTTCACAAATTGAAACACAAACACTGAAATGGGATACGAAATGAGATCCAAATACCAAAACTGACACTAAATATGAAATACGAATACTTAAACAACTTTCAATTAAGATCCAAATACAAATAAATGACATGACATATAGAATACAAATTGTAACATGAGATATGAAATACAAACACTGATATGATATACAGAATATGTACATTGACATGAGATATGAAATACAAATACTTAAAAAAACTATCAAATTAGATCCATATACAGACACTGATAATGGATACATAAAACTACACATACATACATAAAATACATAAAACTACACATACAACTATCGAATGAGATCCATATACAAACACACATAATGGATACATAAAACTACACATACATGCATACTGATAATAGATCTATATACAAAAACTGATAATATCTCATGAATAAACTACACATTCACTTACAAGAAGACATAATCTAAAACTCTTCAAAGTGATAATCGTCATCTCCAAGACCGTATACATCGTCATCACCATCATCATCAACTCTAGGTCTATGCTGATATAGTTTCTCACTCGCAACAGCAAGCTCGTTAAGACCAATCAACTCATCTATGCTATGTTGATGATCGATGTACATGACCCGAAATAGCCCCATCTACATCTGAAACAAATCCTCATTCGAAAATGCAACTGGATCTGGATAGTCGGAAACTTACGTCGAGGAATTTCAACATATCTATCTCCTCCCGACAATATGGGTATAATGACTGTCCAACCATAATCTCCTGTCTAGAGTGGCTACAGAGCAGGGTATAACTGAGTGCTCTGTCTAAGGTCCTGTAATACAAGGGAGACAACACTACTTCGGATGCCTGAGAGTCCAACCAAATCAATAACACCAGCATGAAAAAATCTAGCTATGTGCGGTGCAGTGTAAAACCGACGCTGGAACAATGCATAATCTAAACTGATGATGATGAAGTACTTAGTCGGCCACCTCTCATTTGCATACTCCTATAAAGCACGTTGGGATACACCTTCAAAAAAGGTGTATCTGGGTATGGATCCTCAAGAACAAAATCACCATCCAAGGTCTATCTCCAACTACGCTCATCAAGGAACTAATAACAGCCGCCAATGCAGGTGATGATACTGATGGAAAATGTTTAGCAGAAAGGAAGTCCGCATGCATCATGTTCTCATCTCTCATAAAAGGAGAACCTATATACAGATGCCAAACAATACTCTCTCATGTAGTCTGCAACTCAATTTGATTTTAGGCCACAACAATTATATATCATGCATCGCCTCCTTACACCATTCTATGCTTCTTGCGAGCCTAAGCTCTAACTTGTGGGAAGAAAAGGGGCTGTGCGGAGTCTAACGTCAGGTTAGCCAAATTACGTAAGTATTCATAGTACCAATACCGCAAAATCTCCCAACACCATATAATCAATGTGGATCTGGACCTAATAACGCACTGATAATCCAAAGAGCAATATAAATACACTAATATGGGAGTCCCCCAATCATATCTATTTAGAGTATCAAATGATAACTCCGCAGCAGCTGTAACATGTCCAATCGACAACGTATTCGATGGATTTGAAAAGAATATGTTTCCTATCATATATACAATAAATAATCGAGCAATCTTCAAATCATTTTCTACGTTATAATTATGTATCAATTTAGAGATTTCTTGTCTAATGTAACTAGATCTAATCTCTAGTCTGGATGACAGTCCATTTTCTAAGTCAATATATGGAAGTACACTAATTAAACGGTCAGAGTGCTGGTACTACTCATCATATGGTAAGGTCTTCTCCCGTCTGATGCCTAAACCGGTAAGATTAGTAAAGCTTAAAGGGGTCAAACCTAACTCTTCAAACTAAAGTGAAATGTACGAGTGGTTTTCCACTAACATGCGGCTAAAGCATCACACAACTGAACATCTGAATTTAAATTTTTTTCGATATATATTAAAGCAATTTACGGTTATTGGAAGTACTAAAAAGCGTCAAATAAATGAGGAGTAATTATATATATACATGCTCAAGAAATCTCCAAATCCTATATCCCGAAGAAAAGTATGAATTATATCGTCAACATCAACTGCTCGAATTGATCTATAAAGGTGGATTACACTAGACTAAGAGACATAAGTGCGCTCATGACGAGCCTAATTTTAAGTAGGCTGCATATTCAATACATATTCTAAAATTTTAACTAAAAGTAAACTTCTAATGTAGATATCTTACAGAATCTTTGATGTCGTGCTGACGTGTGCTTCTTTGTTGGAAAGTATACGAAAATTGATTAAATCTTTATCGGGTCCCAAATTTTGATCGATGCGGGGATCCGAAACCCCTTCTCTTATATTTCTCGCCAAGTGTCTACATCTAACTATGGTGCTTCATCGACCTCCAGTACCGATAGCTGGGACGTCGATCTTCTTCGACAGAGGCGTTTTCCTTGTTCCTCAAACCATGTCAACTGTTGCGACTGTCGCTGCCTCGGATACGACTCCATGCTCTTCTCATATTTATTTATTTTGGATTTTTTTGTCTTTTCTTTTCCTCTTTTTTTCTTATCTTTTTTTACTTGGGTAAAAATGGGGTAGAGATGGGGAAGAGGAAGAAGGAAGATTTATGCTTTGAGAATGTACAATAGTCGGCCTATTTATAGCTGCTATTGTGTGTTAACATAGTCGGCTTTATAAAAGCCGACTATGTTAATGTTGTGGATTGCAATCCATAGCTTCATGTGGATTGCAATCCAACAGTTGCGGATTGCTATCCATGTGATATGTCTTAGCTGGCTTTATAAAAGCCGGTCAAGAATACGAATTTTGATCCCATTGGGTCTTTTTTTTACCACTAGGGTTGGATGGGGTGGGTTTAAGCTAAATTGTTGTAGGAAGACATTTGTGGTTGGAAATGCTCTAAAAACTATCTTTAAAGGGAGCACAGATTTAAGAATAAATATAGGTTAGTTATGAGCCAAAAATTCCTCCCATATAGGGATATGTGCATATTTATGATGGTAATGGATCAATGACATAATAAAGTGCATTTGGTATATAGCCTTGTATGCTGGCAACATAGTCTATTTAGACGGTCGCCATTGTTAGGCATGAATTGATGACGTGCAAGCCCGACCTTGAGCAACATAGGCATAACAACTACCTAAGGAAACTAATCCTACGGGGAAACCGATTTGGTAATGGTGGTGAATTTGGTATTTTATTTTATGTAGAAGACTTAAATATATTGACATTTGTAATTCAAGTTGTGGTATAGCGACAACTTTGCTATTGGTTATTGGTTAATTGTGGCAACCCAAGTTCCACTTTGGACAACTATGTATTTTCTCAGAAACTAGGGTATTATTAGGCTAGAGCAACCATGTAGATTGGACTGACACTGATGAGAGATTAGATCTTTTGTCCTCAAATCTCACGTGCCCCCGTCCGCACACAATCTCTGCCCTTTATTTTTTTACCTATCCACTTGATTTAATTAATTAATGAAAAATGAAAGGTTCATATTGTATGGAACAAGGGGTATATGGGACTGGGGATAGAGGACTTGAACCAAACTGATGATGTGATGTAACGATCCCAATTTTGAATTAAATTTAAACTAATAGTTAATATAAATTTTGGAATTAATTTGAATTTGAAATATATATGCATATGCATATATGAGTAAATTTGAATTTGACTTTTGAATTTGAATTGAATATTGAATTGTATTTGAATTTAAAATTTAAATAAATAACTTAGAAAGATGATTTGGGCTTAAAAATATTATTTATGTAAATAAATTAATGGGTAATTAGTTTTAAAAGCATTTTCTTTTAAATAATATGTATATAAGAAGATGTATTTATAAAATAAGAAAAATGTAATATTTAAAAGCTTTTGATTCATGAGAAATGCAAGTGTCATTTATTTTTATTTTTGAGAAAAAAATAAAATATCATTAAATATTACAAAGGTATATGGATAGAAATAAAATATAAAGTAAACACATGGCTAAATTTAAACAACATGTTAAAGCGAAAAAAATAGAATTCATTTATATCACATAGCAAGAAGACAATAATATACATATTCAAGTGTGTAGGCTTGCAAAAGAAGATAGCAATATATACTCAAGTGTGTACAAATGAAAATATGAGTATGTAGACTTGGAAAACAAAAGAGAGTATGCAAGAAGATAATACAAAATATCTATGTATAAAACAAAAATATCTATAAACACAAAGAAAAAAAATCAAGCAAGATGATGATTTATGTAAACAAAGAAGGAAACATATTTACTTACTCCATATCTTCTCAGCCGAAATAACATCATTTCAGCCTCCAAACTAAAAATCTCTTTGGTCAAAGAATATAGGCAGCAAGAAAATCTGATCAAATATAAAGAAAAAAAAGAACAAAGAAATAAGCTAAACCAGATAGTACCTCTCCTCTGTAAACATCTTTCTCTACATATATACATCCATATTGTTTTGAGTTCGTTCATCAACAACTTAGCATTCCAGAAAAAAGTAAACATCATTGCTTTTTAGACTTAAATTCAACTAAACAAAACAGGGTTCAAAAGAAAATCAGACTGCAGTTTCAAACAACAATTGCTCTCTGCTCAAAACTTTTGCCAGGTGAGTAAATATATTATACTAAGACTTAAGTATAAATACACCTGTGTATATGATTTCTAGACAATACTGTGTTTTTCTTGTCTATTCCTTTTTAGTTAGTGATTCTGTGTATATACATGATGATACTATGTCTATGGGATGCCTGTTTCTTCTCTGTTTTGCTACAGAATTCAAATCTAACAAAAGAATTCAATCTATCTTCATCAAGGCATTGGTGAGCTTAGAGTTTATAACAAACAAGTCTTTTTATACTTAGATTATAGCCTAAAATTTGTTTTAAGCACAGTAATGAAGAATTTGACTATGTAACTCAGTTTTACAGTGAAAAAAAATCATATGATTAATTCGATAATTTTAAACTACTGATTTGATTATCTAACTTGAATAAAAATTCAAAGCTAGGATTTTTAAAATTAATATGGTGATTATTAGTGGTGTATGCCACGAGTAGTTCACAGTAGAACATAATATGCATTTTAATCAATTTCAGGTGATCGAGTAAATCTTAGGTGCTGTTCTTTTGTTTGAAGCTAGTTGGTTGATCAACGATTTCAAGAAAATTGTTAAAAAATATTCCATTGCACGAGTTAATGAGATGAAGAAAAATTAGGGTTTGTGATCGCGTTTTGAACAGGGTCAGCGGCAAGATGATTGCATCTCCTCGGAGTGATCGAGCTGCACGAAATTGAGGGGGAGGAGTAGAATGGGGTGACGGCGATGTGAGGCCGGAGTTGTGCAATTTCTGATGGTCGGCGTGAGTTGGAAGAGCGGTTTTGGGTGAAGGTGAAATTTCGAATTTTCGAACTGGAAACTCGAATTTCGATTAGGGGCTATTGGAGTCGAATTGACCATGGCGATCGAGTGTCGTGATGTTGCGCGACTTGCCGGTGGTAGCGAAGTTCGCCGGAGCGACGGCGTAGGGCCGTACACGTGCACGACAACGAATGGTGTCAGCAATTTTTTAGTGGAGAACGTCTCGAGCTGATACTCGAGAAAAGGGAGAGCGGATGCAGGTTGAAACGTGAAGTTCTCAAGTATGAAACACATGAGCCTGGAAACGATTATTTTAGTTTGAAACTTAAGTTTAGTTTTAACTGAAAAAGAAGAAACAGAAACGAAGGAGAGGGAAGGAGAATGACTCGGGGAAGTTAGTGGGAAACTCGGATGTTTACTCGAGTAAACATAGGGTTTCTCTCAGGTTGATTTTCAAACTGGCAATATAATGAAAGTAAAGCTAAGAGAATCATTTTAACAAGTTTTAAGTATTGTTAATTTAATAAACGTTTAACAATTTAGGCTAAAATTTATTTTAAGCTTTAATTAACCAAGTACATATTAAAGAATGTCTTTAAATCTTAATTGATATTTTAATTAGGTGGTTAGTGTAAAGTAAGTGTTAAGGTTAATAAATATTAAAGTTTTCAAGTTAGAAATAAATTAATTTTCAAAGTTTAAGGAAGTTTTTAAAATGTTAATTAAGATAATTTTTATTATTAATTAATTATTTTGGAAAGTAATTAAGAATGATAAATTTATAATTGTAGGTAAAGATTGGTTAATTAATTTATAATTGTAATTGAAATTCATTAGGGGTTTATCAATTTTTTAATTAATTAATTGGTGAATTAATAATTAAGTGTCTAATTTATTTATAATTAAGCATTGTTAATGATAATTAATTTCAAAGATGGTTAATTAAAGGTTTTTAGTGATAGGTTAGTGATAATGAAAGGATAATTACCTATGGGTATTTGTATAATTAAAGATAATCAATTTCATGATTAAGGTTAATTACTTACATAATAAAGGTCAATTAAGTATTGATTAAAAAGTAATTAATTAAAATTGATTAAGTGATTAGGAATAATCACTTACTGTAATTAATTAAGAATAATTAATTAAATGATATTAATTAAAAAAATTATTAATTTAATTAATTAATGATTAAAGGACAATTAATCAAATGATTTGAAATCGATTAATGTTAATTAACCATGATTGATAAATTATCTGATTTAAATTAATCAGATAATTAATTGAGTTTACTTATGGAGGTTTGAATTCTATTGATTGTCGGACTGTTTGATATTTCTGATATGTTATGCTTTGTGCTATGAGCTGTTTCGATGTGATTTGTGATGAATGTAATTTTTTTATCTGTGATAAATTTATACTATTTATCTGTGTATTTGTGGATGAACAATAAGCGTTATAATTATACCGCTTATCAATATCGATATGCTCAAATGTGTGATGTGATGATTTATGATGTTGCATTGTTGTGTAAAACCCTTGGACTACACCATACACACACAAATATGGATTGCACGAGGAAATCGGCTAAGTCACATATTTTTTACAATTTTCAAGATTGAATTCTTGAATCCAAAATAGTTTTGGAATTGGAATTGAAAGCTTTTGAAAATGAGTTTTCAAAAATAAAAGTTATTTTAAATAACTTAATAAAATTTGAAATTTAAATAATTTGATTTAAATTTTAATTCAATATTTGAAGTTGAATTCAATGATTTGGAAATTATGGTTTAAAAAGATTATACAAGTTATAAATGTATTTATATGGGTTTTTAACCATTTAAAAAGTATTGTTTTGAGAATTTAAATATAAACCCAAGTTTTATACTTGAATGGCTTTAACTTATGTAATGGTAATCAGTTTTTCCCAAACGAAAACTAATTGTTTCAAATAATAATAGCTTTCATAAAAAGAAAGGATTTCCAATTTGTATCGAAAGATTTCAAGTTTGAAATGAAATTGTAAATAGTTTGGATAAAACTATGAATTAACCTTTGTGAAGATGATTAATCTTGTTTTGTAATCAAAGAGGATATTAAATGATATATCTTCCATATACCAGATTTGAATTGGAATTTGAAAGTTATGAGTTTAGTCTTTAATTGAAAGATTGATGAGTTAATCCAATTTGAAATGGAATTATTTAGAAAAACCGTGAATAAATCTTTGTGAAACTTGGTGAATTTTGTGAAATAAATCTTTTATTTAAAAAGATTTAAAATGGTATTTGTTTAAACCATTTGAGAGAAAAGTTTGGATATTAAGTTGTGACTTAATTGAAATCCTATATCCATATGTTTTTAAATATTACGCTCATTATTTGGTTTAGCCGGGAGAGGACCTTTGTGTCATATAACCCATTCTGAATAATGATACGTCGATATGGATAGCATTTGAAGACCGGTGGTGAAGACCGGGTATTTGAAAATGAAAGGATAACCCGTCGATTGTCTCTGCACTGAGTCGCGTCGGTATAGAGATTTCCTAAGTGATGGGAAGTCTGATCGTGATTGTGAACACCCGGATTTGCAAGGGCTTCTTCGAAAGTGCCTTCGGTTCTGTTCGAACCCGGGACATGCTTGTATGGTTGTATGTCTCACACTACACTTTGAGGTATAAAGCAAATTTCTTTCAAACACATATCTATTGGTGGCGAAGAATTTATTCTCTTAGCTTAACACCCTTCTCTGAGACGTACGAGCTCAGAGGTTATGTAGTTGAAGGTTATCAGCGATATACTCCCAATTTGGCAGTGTGGCATGCTAAGTGTTGTTGTGTGTTGATGATCATTTGTGATCAAAGCATGACTTTGTGAAAAGTGTAGCTTTGTGGACGAGACCTCATCGAGTCTCACAAACCGGTAATGGTCAAAACAGGAAAGATGCGGCAAGGTTTCAGGGGTAGCTCCCCTAGGGTATGTCCATTCCTTCTGGAAAAGGGTAGTATCATGGTATGGAGCCCAGATACTCACTCATGTTGACACTGTAGTATATTTATTACAGTATGATGTTGTTGGTGTTGAGAGCTCATGTATAAAGGTCCCAAAGGACCGGGGGTGGCATATCTTAGGTTTTACTTCCCGGGAGTGGGGTAACCGGCCTTGTGTTGGCAGAGAGCATGGTAGATTCTCAGGGCGTCCCTCCAGAGGCGTTCCTATGTGCCAATAGGAAGTTCCTTAGCCTGACCATTTGTTGGCAAATCCAATCAAACAATACGAGCCATTTACGATTGCAATTGTATAACCTGCCACCTCAGGTGGTAGCTATAGCTGGCATAATATAAGGGTACCTATGCTGGCTAAGATTAATATTATACTTTCGAAATGTTTTCCACTATGCACTAATAATAATATAAAAGAAGAATTTTGCGTAGTAAGCATGTTTGACTATCATAAGCAGAAATCTCCCTCATGTGTGCGATTGCATTGTGTGTGTGCCGGGAGACCTTATGGTAGTTTCATTTTCCAAAAAAAACATTGCGGTTTTCAATCTAAATCCTCCGATTGTTTTAAAGATAAAAAAAATGTTTTGTTTACTCACACCAGTCCCATGACCGACCTGGAGTTTATTGTTCTTTTCCTAAACTCTGGGTGCCCATAATTTTCCACACGGGCAGTCTAGAGTTGGATTTTTCAGAAAATCGAATAGTAGGAATTGATTCGATAGCCTTCGAAGCCTTTTGGATCATGGATCGCAATTTCTACACTTCAGCTTTCATGGCTGACCTTGCTTAGCTTGGTGCAACTTGATGGTTGTTCGAGCTATCTTTAGTTTAGAGATGGTGTTGCAGTTGCACTTTGGAGATGTATTGTCTTGAAGATATTCTGTTCCGCTGCTATTTCTTGTATCTCTGATAGTATTGATATTCAGTTGTATTCATTATTGTATCAGATATTGTATCAAACATTGTATATCAAATGATACTATTCATTTTCTACTGTTGTGTTGTACTTGATGTGTTATAAGCTCTGGCACGAGTCAAATTTTGACGTTTGGATCTGCGGCATTCAAGTACGACTGAAGTACGGGTGTCAATTTTCGAACGCTGAAATTTGGATCGTGACATTTTGGTATCAGAGCAGAAGGTTAAAACTTCAACTCAGGAGTATAACACATTAAGTAGCTCATTAGAGATAGGGAGAAGTATACCCTAGAATGAGTATATCTCTAAGATATCCGTTCGAATGCCTCAGTAAATTCTCTAACTATTCACTGATAGTAAGTGTGAGTGCAAGAAGAGGACGAGATAGGGGACAGGGAAGTACCACTGCGAATGGTCAATGCCCTACAACAACGGAAACAATCCTTCCCTATCAATTTCCTTTGATTCAATTTCAATTCTTTGATTGGCTTTGTGGCAGCTCGAGGGAGAAGCTTTGGTGTGATGGTGGCCCTTACGAATCGTGTAGATAAGTTTCTATTTCATATTCTCTTCATTAAATTTCTATCAGCTTTTCGTTTTTAACTTCAATGAATTTGAAATTCTATTTGAAATAAATTGGTAATATTAAATATAAAGTTGAATATGAAGAATTGTATCGATAAAACAATTTCGATTAGAACCAAATTTAAAATTCTATTGTAATTTCTTGTGAATATCAAAGTCCGAAGAGGGACAAGTTATATATACTTTGAATACCTAGTGTTTGAAAGTTGTGGTAGATTGAATCCATTTATCTATTGTTTGGATCTCGATATATTCTACGAAAGGTTAGTTGTCCTTCGGACTAACCAGTGCCTTGCATATTTCGTAGATTTGATGATCCGAGTATCCTATGTAGTATCGAATGAGTTTGTTCTCATATTGGGGATATTCTGGTTTGGTAAGCCAAATACAGAATTGATATCCAGTTTGACCTGGAAAACTATTTCTCTATCTTTGTGTACCTATCTTTGTTGTTACCGTGCCTGCAAATTTCGAGGACGAAATTTTTTTAAGCGGGGAATCTGTAACGATCCCAATTTTGAATTAAATTTAAATTAATAGTTAATGTAAATTTTGGAATCAATTTGAATTTGAAATATATATGCATATGCATATATGAGTAAATTTGAATTTGACTTTAGAATATGAATTGAATATTGAATTTGTATTTAAATTTGAAATTTAAATAAATAACTTAGAAAGACGATTTGGGCTTAAAAATACTGTTTATGTAAATAAATTAATGTTTTAAAAGCATTTTCTTTTAAATAATATGTATATAATGATGATTACGAAGATGTATTTATAAAATAAGAAAAATGTAATATTTAAAAGCTTTTGATTCATGAGAAATGCAAGTGTCATTCAGTTTTATTTTTGAGAAAAAAATAAAATATCATTAAATATTACAAAGGTATATGGATAGAAATAAAATATAAAGTAACACATGGCTAAATTTAAACAACATGTTAAAGAAAAAAAATAAAATAGAATAGAATTCATTTATATCACATAGCAAGAAGACAATATTATACATATTCAAGTGTGTAGGCATGCAAAAGAAGACAGTAATATATATTCAAGTGTGTACAAATGAAAATATAAGTATGTAGACTTGGAAAAAAAAAGAGTATGCAAGAAGATAATATGAAATATCTATGTATAAAGCAAAAATATCTATAAAGCACAAAGAAAAAAAAATCAAGCAAGATGATGATTCATGTAAACAAAGAAGGAAACGTATTTACTTACTCCATATCTTCTCAGCCGAAATAACATCATTTCAGCCTCCAAACTAAAAATCTCTTTGGTCAAAGAATGTAGGAAGCAAGAAAATCTGATTAAATATAAAGAAAAAAAAGAACAAAGAAACAAGCTAAACCAGATAGTACCTCCCCTCTGTAAATATCTTTCTCTACATACATACATCCATATTATTTTAGTTCGTTCATCAACAACTTAGCATTCCAGAAAAAAGTAAACATCATTGTTTTTTGTCAAACTTAAATTCAACTAAACAAAACAAGGTTCAAAAGAAAATCAAACTGCAGTTTCAAACAACAATTGCTCTCTGCTCAAAACTTTTGCCAGGTGAGTAAATATATTATACTAAGACTTAAGTATACACCCGTGTATATGATTTCTAGACAATATTGTGTTTTGCTTATGTATTCCTTTTTAGTTTGTGATTCTGTGTATATACATGATGATACTATGTCTATGGGATGCCTGTTTCTTCTCTGTTTTGCTACATAATTGAAATCTAACAAAAGAATTCAATCTATCTTCATCAAGGCATTGATGAGCTTAGAGTTTATAACAAACAAGTCTGTTTATACTTAGATTATAGCCTAAAATTTGTTTTAAGCACAGTAATGAAGAATTTGACTCTGTAACTCAGTTTTACAGTGGAAAAAAAAATCATATGATTAATTCGAGAATTTTAAACTACTTATTTGATTATCTAACTTGAATAAACATTCAAAGCTAGGATTTTTAAAATTAATATGGTGATTTTTAGTGGTGTATGCCATGAGCAGTTCACAGTAGAACAGAACATGCATTTTAATCAATTTCAGGTGATCGGGTAAATCTTAGGTGCTGTTTTTTTGTTCAAAGCTAGTTGGTTAATCAACGATTTTAGGAAAATTGTTAAAAAAAAATTCCATTGCACGAGTTGATGAGATGAATCAAAATTAGGGTTTGTGATCGCGTTTTGAACAAGGTCAGTAGCAAGATGATTGCATCTCCTCGGAGTGAACGAGCTGCACGAAATTGAGGGGGAGAGTAGAATGGAGTGTCGACGATGTGAGGCCGGAGTTATGCAATTTCTAATGGACGGCGTGAGTTGGACGAGCGATTTTGGGTGAAGGTGAAAGTTCGAGTTTTCAAACTGGAAACTCGAATTTCGATTAGGGGCTGCTGCCGTCGAATCGACCATGGCGATCGAGTGTCGTGATGTTGCGCGACTTGCTGGTGGCGGCGAAGTTCACCAGAGCGACGGCGAAGGGCCGTACACGTGCACGACAACGAATGGTGTCAACAATTTTTTAGTAGAGAACGTCTCGAGTTGATACTCGAGAAAAGGGAGAGCGTGCTTCGGGTTGAAACGTGAAGTTCTTGAGTCTGAAAACGCGAGCCTGGAAACTTTTATTTTAGTTTAGAACTTAAGTTTAATTTTAAATGAAAAAAAAAGAAACAGAAATGAAGGAGAGGGAAGGAGAATGACTTGGGGAAGTTAGTGGGAAACTCGGATGTTTACCCGAGTAAACATAGGGTTTCTCTCAGGTTGATTTTCAAACTGGCAATATAATGAAAGTAAAGCTAAGCGAATTATTTTAACTAGTTTTAAGTATTGTTAATTTAATAAACGTTTAAAAATTTAAGCTAAAATTTATTTTAAGCTTTAATTAACCAAGTAAATATTAAAGAACGTCTTTAAATCTTGATTGATATTTTAATTAGGTAGTTAATGTAAAGTAAGTGTTAAGGTTAATAAATATTATAGTTTTCGAGTTAGAAATAAATTGATTTTCAAAGTTTAAGGAAGTTTTTAAAATGTTAATTAAGATAATTTTTATTATTAATTAATTATTTTGGAAAGTAATTAAGAATGATAAATTTATAATTGTAAGTAAAGATTGGTTAATTAATTTATAATTGTAATTGAAATTCATTTGGGGTTTATCAATTTTATAATTAATTAATTGGTGGATTAATAATTAAGTGTCTAATTTATTTATAATTAAGCATTGTTAACGATAGTTAATTTCAAAGATGGTTAATTAAAGGTTTTTAATGATAGGTTAGTGATTAATGAAAGGATAATTACCTATGGGTATTTGGATAACTAAAGATAATCAATTTCATGATTATGGTTAATTACTTACATAATAAAGGTCAATTAAGTATTGATTAAAAAGTAATTAATTAAAATAGGAATAATCACTTATTTTAATTAATTAAGAATAATTAATTAAATGATAATTAATTAAAAAAAATTGATTAATTTGATTAATTGATGATTAAAGGACAATTAATCAAATGATTTGAAATCAATTAATGTTAATTAACCATGACTGATAAATTATCTGATTTAAATTAATCAGATAATTAATTGAGTTTACTTATGGAGGTTTGAATTCTATTGATTGTCGGACTGTTTGATATTTCTGATATGTTATGCTTTGTGCTATGAGCTGTTTCGATGTGATCTGTGATGAATGTAATTTATTTATCTGTGATAAATTTATACTATTTATCGGTGTATTTGTGGATGAACAATAAGCGTTATAAATTATACCGCTTATCAATATCGATATGCTCAAATGTGTGATGTGATGATTTATGATGTTGCACTGTTGTGTAAAACCCTTGGACTACACCATACACACACAAATATGGATTGCACAAGGAAATCGGCTAAGTCACATATTTTTTACAATTTTCAAGATTGAATTCTTGAATCCAAAATAGTTTTGGAATTGGAATTGAAAGCTTTTGAAAATGTTTTTTCAAAAATAAAAGTTATTTTAAATAAATTAATAAAATTTGAAATTTAAATAATTTGATTTAAATTTGAATTCAGTATTTGAAATTGAATTCAATAATTTGAAAATTATGGTTTAAAAAGATTATACAAGTTATAAAGGTATTTATATGGGGTTTTAACCATTTAAAAAGTATCCTTTTGAGAATTTAAATATAAACCCAAGTTTTATACTTGAATGGCTTTAACTTATATAATGGTAATCAGTTTTTCCCAAACGAAAACTAATTGTTTCAAATAAGAATAGATTTCATAAAAAGAAAGGTTTTCTAATTTGTATCGAAAGATTTCAAGTTTGAAATGAAATTGTAAATAGTTTGGGTAAAACTATGAATTAACCTTTGTGAAGACGATTGATCTTGTTTTGTAATCAAAGAGGATATTAAATGATATATCTTCCATATACCAGATTTGAATTGGAATTTGAAAGTTGTGAATTTAATCTTTAATTGAAAGATTGATGAGTTAATCTAATTCGACATGTAATTGTTTAGAAAAACTGTGAATAAATCTTTGTGTAACTTGATGAACTTTGTGAAATAAATATTTTATTTAAAAAGATTTAAAATGGTATTTGTTTAAACCATTTGAGAGAAAATTTTGGATATTAAGTTGTGACTTAATTGAAATCCTATATCCATATGTTTTTAAATATTATGCTCATTATTCGGTTTAGTCGGGAGAGGACCTTTGTGTCATATAACCCATTCCGAATAATGATACGTCGATATGGATAGCATTTGATGACCGGTGGTGAAGACCGGGTATTTTCGAAAACGAAAGAATAACCCGTCGATTGTCTCCGCACTGAGTCACGCCGGTATAGAGATTTCCTAAGTGATGGAAAGTCCGATCGGGATTGTGAACGCCCGGATTTGCAAGGGCTTCTTCGAAAGTGTCTTTGGTTCTGTTCGAACCCGGGACAGACTTGTATGGTTGTATGTCTGATACTACACTTTGTGGTATAAAGCAAATTTCTTTCAAATACATATCTGTTGGTGGCGGAGAATTTATTCTCTTAGTTTAACACCCTTCTCTGAGATGTACAAGCTCAGAGGTTATGTAGTTGAAGGTTATCAGCGATATACTCCTAATTTGGCAGTATGGCATGCTAAGCGCTGCTGTGTGTTGATGATCATTCGTTGATCATTTATGATCAAAGCATGACTTTGTGAAAAGTGTAGCTTTGTGGACGAGACCTCATCGAGTCTCACAAACCGGTAATGGTCAAAACAGGCGGCAAGGTTTCAGGGGTAGCTCTCCTAGGGTATGTCCGTTCCTTCTGGAAAAGGGTAGTATCATGGTATGGAGCCCAGATACTCACTCATGTGGACACTGTAGTATATTTATTACCGTGTGATGTTGGTGTTGAGAGCACTCGTATAAATGTTCCAAAGGACCGGGGGTGGCATATCTTAGGTTTTACTTCCCGGGAAGGGGGTAACCGGCCTTGTGTTGGCAGAGAGCCGGGTAGGTTCTCAGGGCGTCCCTCTAGAGGCGTTCCCATGTAGCAATAGGAAGTTCCTTAGCCTGACCATTTGTTGGCAAATCCAATCAAACAATACGAGCCCTTTACGATTGCAATTGTATAACCTGCCACCTCAGGTGGTAGCTATAGCTGGCATAATATAATGGTACCTATGCTGGCTAAGATTAATATTATACTTTCGAAATGTTTTCCACTATGCACTAATAATAATATAAAAGAAGAATTTTGCGTAGTAAGCATGTTTGACTATCATAAGGAGAAATCTCCCTCATGTGTGCGATTGCATTGTGTGTGTGCCGGGAGGCCTTATGGTAGTTTCATTTTCCAAAAAAAGCATTGCGGTTTTCAATCTAAGTCCTTTGATTGTTTTAAAGATAAAAAAACACTATTTTGTTTACTCACACCACTCCCATGACTGACCTGGAGTTTATTGTTCCTTTCCTAAACTCTGGGTGCCCACAATTTTCCACACGGGCAGTCTAGAGTTGGATTTTTCAGAAAATCGAATAGTAGGAATTGATTCGATAGCCTTCGAAGCCTTTTGGATCATGGATCGCAATTTCTACACTTCAGCTTTCATGGCTGACCTTGCTTAGCTTGGTGCAACTTTATGGTTGTTCGAGCTATCGTTAGGTTAGAGATGGTGTTGCAGTTGCACTTTGGAGATGTATTGTCTTAAAGATATTCTGTTCCACTGCTATTTCTTGTATCTCTGATAGTATTGATATTCAGTTGTATCGTCCTATTGTATTCATTGTTGTATCATATATTGTGTCAAACATTGTATATCAAATGATACTATTCATTTTCTTCCGTTGTGTTGTACTTGATGTGTTATAAGCTCCGGCACGAGTCAATTTTGATGTTTGGATCTGCGGCATTCAAGTACGAGTGAAGTACGGGTGTCGATTTTCGAACGCTGAAATTTGGATCGTGATATGTGACATATTTCTCGAGATGGAAATGTGTTTATTGTGAATATTTTGCTTTATTAACATGTGGTAGATCAGACAACTTGCTAAACATAATATCCATATAAAGCATAGAAAAATTGTCACACGCTTGAAAATTATTTTAACTCTACTATCTACTTTCTGAATATTTGATATAACTGCTCTATCAAATCAACTGCTTTTATTGTTGTCATGTTGAAGTCTTTATGTGATCTTTAACTAGTTTGCATTTTATATCTAATTTAGTATTGAGTTGGAGCTTAAGTAAATACAATCGACTGTGTTACAAAAGTAATTATGCATTCCAAGTACCCGTTGAAGAAGAGCAAATGTTGGGTGTTGTAGTAGCTAACCACTATAACAAACCATGATGGCTTAATGCACATGAATTGCTCGTTTATATTTATATTAAACTGGATATGCATTGGTCATTGTGAATCTTTTCTTGGTTATAAATTCATTTTTGGCTTATTATGCTGATAGAAAACCAACCGACCAATAATTACATATTGTCTCATGATATTCCTTAAACAAAATAAAATTAATGATTGTTTCAACATGTTAGCGTTGTCTCACATGTTGCGAACTGAAATGATGGTTTGATATTGGAATGACCCAACATCACTAAATAACCTAAAGACGTGTTAGACAAATATGGATTGGTAGACACGAAACATCAATAATTCCTTTTACACTAGTATTCGCCTATTCACATGCGTACGCCATATGCAAGATATGGGAAGCTCGGTCTAACAGCCAAAACTCAACATGAAATCAGAGCTAAAGGTTGTTAGAACTGGATCAACCCATGGCGGAAGAAATAAGTGAATTTCCAAAAAATTAACCATTTTGAATCTTTATTGAGCCTATGAATCCTAATTTATTTAGAGCATTTCTAAATTTCTTTTTAAATAAAACCATTATTTAATTTAAAGTTATAAAATCATTTTAATTTATGTAACCAATATTATGTTATATATGTGTGTGTATCATACACACACACACACATGTGTATACACATGTGTAACATAGCAATCCAAACAAGGTATTACTTGCCCATATATAAGTGTTGAGATTTACACTGCAACAGATATGTTAGCCTGTCTATTATACAAATATATTGTCCAAATATATGTTTATATAGTTTAATTCATGTATACAAAATATTGATATATTTATTATTTTGAAATTATTTTATGAATATATATATATATATGAAACTTATAGTATATATGTGTGTATGTACATATAATAAATCATTTAAATTATATTAAAATTTATTTATTTATTTTACTGGAAATTCAAAATCTGAAATAATTGTTTTCTTTATATGTAAAATATATATGTATTAATATCTTATAAAATTAATAATATATATATATATATCAATTTTCTTATATAAAACACATACGCATAGACATAAATACATATACATACATACATACATACATACATATGAAATAAATATAGATACATGATGTATATAAATATGAAATAAATATAGATACATGCTTATTATATTGCACATGGAAAATGTCTTTTGTTTTTTATTTAAAATATAGTCGTAGATATTTCTGTACAAAAATGTAGCATAAATTAATAAAAAATATTTTTAAGATAATTTCAAATTTAAATATTTTAGCATAAAAATCTCAAAGATATTATGATATTTAAATTTTTTATGTATATATTATAATTTAAAATTAATTTCAAAATCAATTTATTATTTTCGACAATGAAATAAATTATTTAAATTATATTAAATATGTAATTTTTTTACTACTAAAAGTGTTATTAGATGTGAATTTAATTTTACGAAATTTAAAATAAATTTTATTACATATATTTGTAGTAATATTATTTATTTATATAATTAAATGATTTAAAGAATATTAAGATAATAAATATAAAAATTATTTTAATTTGGTTGAAAAAGTTTTATGTATAATATTACTTATATAAAATTTTAAAACCATATTTTATGCAATTTAAGATTTAATATTTGAATTATAAAGCTTATATAAATTAAATAATGAATATTAAATTAAAATTTCTCCTTACTGTAAGCATTATATACATGATAATGACATTGAAATATTTTATTTTATTTTGAGATATATAAACATACAACCAATATGATTATTATAGTATATTGATATAATAGAATTGTCACCTAACCAACAAAACAATATACATGATATAAATATTATTTGCACATTAGTATCCTTAATAGTTAGAAGTTTTACCCTATTACCAACGCCTATAAGTACGTCTTGAAATGTTGAGATCTACTCCTTGAACTAGTTTCCAAACCAGTTTAGTGCTAGTCCCTGAACCGATTACCACCATCTATCAAATGGTATTTGTTTTATATTGATTTGCGTTCAGAAATGAAGCGAAAATGATATTTAATTTTCGGCCAGAGTTAGGGATTAGGAGACTTCTAAAAGTTCTAAAATAGACGTAGGTTGAGATTCTTTTATATGGAAGATATTACAGACAAGTTAGGATCTATATCCTCTTTTTTCTCTTACAAATTATCTTTCCCTTATCCATACAAAACAAACCCACCTAGCCATCGTATGGCCGCACCCCTTCATGTCATCATCATGGCCAAAATACATTAGCTTTATATCGGCTTCAAACCCATTTAAAGCTCAAACAAACTATTTTGCATTTAAATAAAATCTAAATGTGTATCGATGTTGTATATCGATTAATATATTTATAACTATTATAAATATATTTAATAATATTGTTCAACATATTAAAATTCAATTTTATAATTAATATTTCATAAATATTAATTAATTTATAACAATTACAAATTGATTAAATCATTTGGTCAAGGAGTATACAACATTTCAGTTTTGTAATCCGTTAGGTGTAAATTTGGTCGGCGATTAGTATCGAACTATTTGAACATTAACATTCACCATCATTTAGCAGGTGGTGTCACATTTTGGTCAAATTTATCGCTTACTTGGTTTCAGTAAAATCCAGTTTTACTTTGTCAAGTGTTACCCTATTGTGACTATTATTTACACCAATTTTGTTTGTCAAAACTATATCACTTTGGAATTATGGAATTTGGTAATGGTGAAAATTCCAATATCGTCCGTATTCAACTCCTTTGTCCAAACACAAAGTCATTGGTTTAATAATAATAACTTTTATTAACCGTACTACTCTGACCAGACATTTTGACTTTAAGTTGACCGTGATGCTACTCCCATATAATTAAGAAGACAAATCCTTTTTTGAATTGTGTTTCACTTCCAATACTTCCACTTAACCTAACTATAGTCACTTTGATGGACGCCATGCCATGATTTGACTGCAATCAAATGTAAGCTCTTATACTAAAGACTAATAGTATTTTCTAGTCGAGAGAACTGTGTAAATTAGTCGCATTAATATTTTCTGTTTGACCTTAGTTATATTAATTAACAGAAAACTATTGAGTGGGTCATTCCATAGTTATCCAATAACTATTAGTACGCAACCCCTTAGTGCCTCCACCAATCATTATTAATACACTGTCAACGTTTGGAAAGCGTTGCATATTCTTGACTCAATAGATACATCGATAAACAGTGTCGATGCATCTTGATTAGGAATATTTAAAATGATGTGTTTATTATATTATGATATAATACTCATGATTACAATGATTTGTAATTACTATCACAAACACACCACTTATGGATTTTTTGTTAAATATTTTTTAATTAAACATTTAATTTATTTATAGCACATTATAGAAAATATATATAACAGAAAGAAAACACCTTTATCAAGAACGAGAATTGATTACAAAGTTAATAATTTATAATAAATTATATAATTTCCCCTAAGGTACCCCTAACTCTATCAATCTTCCCACTTGCGCTTGGGGGCAATTATGGAATCTTAATCTCGTCCCTTCAATCAGCTTCTCGAGCTAGACCCTTAGTGAATGGATTCATAATATTGTCCTTGGTATCTACCCTTTTTATCGCGGCCTCTTTCTTCTTAACAAATTCTCTAATGAGGTGGACCTTCCAAAGAATATGTTGTGACTTCTTATGTGCTCCGGGCTCCTTTTTGATCTATATCGCTGCATTGTTATCACATAATAATGCCATTGGATTCTCGGTATCGGAAATCGCTTTGAGCTTACTCTTAAACTTGCGCATCCATATTACTTCTTTAGCTACTTTACTAAGCCTAATGTACTCGGCCTCCAACGTTGAATCAGATATTATTTCTTGTTTGGAATTTTTTTCAACTAACAGCTCCACTATTAAGTGTAAAGACATAACCAACATTGATTTATTATCATTTATACCACTTTGAAAGCTAGAGTCCGTATACCCTTAATAAGGGGTCATCATTCCCATCTATAAGGAATAAGTCCTTAGTATTTCTTAAATGCTTTAGTATATTTTATAGCCATTCAATATTTTTCTTCAGGATTTGACTAGCTTCGGCTTACGCATCCTAATGCTTATGCCACATCTAGTCTAGTACATAGCATAACATACATTACGGATCCTATACCTGAAGCATTGGAGATCCTCTTTATTCAGTCTTTCTCCTAATAGATACGAGGAGCATCCTTCTTGGAAAGGACGATTTCAAATTGCATGAGAACATTTCCATGCCTGAAATTTTCTATACCGAACCTTTTCAGTAGGGTATTATGTATAGGGATTAGGATAGTCCCAACAGCCTCTTAGATCTGTCTCTACAAATCTTTATACCTAGTGTATAAGCTGCATCTCCCAAATCCTTCATAGAGAAATTCTTGGAAAGTCAAGCTTTCAATGATTGTAATAATGAAGTGTCATTTCCAATCAATAATAGGTCATTGACATATAGCACCAAAAATATGATGGCTTTGCCCTATTTCTTTTTGAACATGCATGCTTCCTTTGTTTTTTGATAAAAACCAAACTGTTACCTTATCAAAACACTTATTCTAACTCCTTGAAGCTTTCTTAAGTCCATAAATGGGCTTTAACAACTTTCAAGCCTTTCCTTCACTCCCAGTGATCATAAAACCCTCGAACCATGACACATAGACGGACTTTTATAAGTCACCATTTAGAAAAGCCATTTTCACGTCCATTTGTCAAATTTCATAGTCATAGAATGCTGCAATATCCAGCATAATCCAAATGGACTTAAGCATTGTTACAGATGAAAAGGTCTCGTTATAATTACACCTTGAATTTGACGAAATCCTTTCGCAACTAGGCTAGCTTTGTAAGTCTTTGCTTCTCCATTTACATTTAGCTTTTTCTTAAGTATCCATTTGCAGCTAACGGGTTTTATCCTTCCAGGTACTCTGACAAAGTCCATACTTTGTTTTCGTACATGAAATTAATTTCGAATTTCATTTCTACAAGCCAAAATGCAGAGTCTTTATTCTGCAATACTTATTAGAAAGATAGAGGAGGGTCATCATTTAAGACGTAGTCCTTCTCGCTGTCCACGAGGAAACTGCAGTATATCTCTGATGCATGAGATTTTCTATTTGACTTCTAATAGGTTCTGTGTTATCGTATCCTGGTGAACTCCGCTTTCCCACTGTTTCAGTCTTAATATTAATCTCTTGGATCTCATCCAAGTCTATAACTTTTTCGTTAATTTCTTTTGACAGAAATTCCTTTCCAAAAAAGACAACGTGTGTAGAAACAATCACTTCATTCCTATGTGTTGTAGAAAATATATCCCTTAGAATTCTTTGCATATCCTATAAACTTAGACAAAGTTAATCTTGCCTCAATCTTATTAAGACTAATGCTCTTAACATAAGTTGGACAACCCCAAAATCATCTACTTTTGAAAGAAATCAAAGAATTTCATGGGAATCCTACAAGATCAATTCATTCTTTTTTCTCTATGAGATGGTCAGAACTTCATCCAGGTTCGAATCATACTGCGAGGTCCACTAGAGATCAGAATTTTTTGATGAAAAAATAAAATGTTTCTTTTGTCCCTTCCAGGTGATTGGAAAATAAAGAAATGGTTGATATTTCTTCAAATAATTAAAGTGGGATTTCTTCTCATGCAATACCTTATATGGTGTCTTAGATGCAGATTTAGTGGGTACTAAGTTCAGCATATGCAATGCAGTTTCATAACAACCCATATTTTACGTATCGCAAGATCGTAAAATATTTTTATTTTATTCGTGTGAAGTCATATGACTCTAAGTTTTTTTAAATGACTCTTAGGGTAATTTTCCACATTTATGATTTTTATCAAATTTCCATGTGACTATTTTGACCCTGAAAACTTGTATGGGCTATAACTTTTGATGGGTGTCGAGATAGGGTCTCAAATCACTTCTATTGCTTTAAGATGATGGTTTTCCATTACGTGGAGTGGTCATAATGGAAATAAAGCCTTACCGTTTGAAAGCTACAGTTGTTTTAAGTTTTGGCTGTTGTTAGCATGCATTAGTGGGCAATTAACTAAGCCCATACATAGGCCCATTAACACATCTCGAAAATTATGTTAAGGGAAGGCTGTTGGGACTGATATAAGTTATTTTCTTACTAAACTTAGCCTAAATCATCATTAGAAGGGTGATTAGCCTGGAGGGTTTGGAGATTATCATTTTTAACTGATTTGCATTCTTCTTCTTTACTGTCCATTTTAGATTTAAGGAGAGGAATTTGTATTTTGGATTTTGGTGAGTGGTTCTTGACCTCTCACTAAACTATGCATGTTTATATAGTTAAAATAGAAGTGTTTAACATAATTTTGATCCTATAATATTTTTTAACATTAATCACATTTTCACATATGTTTATGGCCATGTTTTAAAAAGGTGTTCAACCCATTTTATTCATATTGACATATTAGTGTAAAGGTTAGATTTAGAGTAAGATTTGCATTATTATTATATATTGGTGGATTGCATGTATGAATGGATGTATATGTATGATATTTCATGTTTGTATCTTGTGCTTCGATATGATCTTCTAGTGCATTTAGGTAGTTAGGAAAGAGGTTGTCAAATTGGGCAAATCAATTGCAAAGATGGTTGGAATTGGATAAAACTTAAAGGTTGGGCTTTGTTGTATGGGAGGAGCCCAGGATTCAAGTTGCATCAGGTTTGGAGCAAAGGAGAGGAGTCGGTGGAAAATCACTTGGGGGGAAACTTCTCGGTAGGAAACCTATCAATGGGATACCTCCTGATGGGAACCACTCCACAGGAAACCGCTCGGTGGGAAACCACTCCATGGAAAACCACTCGGTGAGAAACCACTTGGTAGGAAACCACTCGCTGAGAAATCAGTATAGGGACTTTCTATCGTGCCTAGAGTGTTAATTTGTTCATCATTCGAGGGTAATGTGATATCACGATAAAGACTGACTATTAAGGAAAGAAGCGATATTCGGCTGCTTCGACGTGATAGCTTTGGAACCGCAATGATGGCAACTTGATAGTGGATGGAATTATGTTTCGAGAATGGTGGCTTAGTGACTAGAGCCGAAGTAATGACCCAAAGGGCTGGCTCAATGAGGATGGCCCGCGAGTGGAAATATGATTGTGTCGCACTATGGATATGAGTAAAATGGAATTATGACTGTGTTCCATTATGAAGGTATGTGCAAAGGGATCATAGACACTTGGAGGTTTCCTATGTGCTTTTATGGAGAGGGTATGTGGGGATGTCCACCTAGGTTATAACCGTGTCCAGATCTTATGACCGTAATTATCCTAGACCTTATGATCATGGGTCTATTTTCTAGCCTTACGAAGTGGCATGGATTGAGCACTGTGGAACCGAGATTTGATTGGGTCTCTAGCTTATGATCGTGCCATACGACTTATCTTATATCCAAGCATATTGAGTGATAGTAAGGAAAGTTTGATGGATGTTATGTTTTCTTTGATTGTTTTCTTCCATGATCTATCACATTGGAATGTCACTTGATGTAGGCATTTATGACATGGATACCTACACGTCCAATACTATACTTAGGATGTAGTACATTCTTATTATAACGGTATAGTAGAATATTATGAAAGTTATGTGCTAACTCTTTGGTTGCAGGGACACGTCAGTTATGATTCATATACCCTTGTTCCTTACTATATCGACTTGTATAGTATTTTAAGATTAATTTACCACTCACACAAGACTATTGTCTAACTCATGGTTTTATACTTTGCTTCTTATTATCTTAGGTACTCTTAAATGAGTACACTAAATAGCAAGTCCGGGTGAGATGTAGTAGTTGTGCAAAGGAGGAGAGGGATGGAGTTTTCTCGTATTATATATGGATATTATGCCTACTCCGCTGTGCAACACCGTGGAGCCTAGACAGTGTTTGCTTTACTTTTATGAGACAATTTATTTAAGTTTGATTTCATTTTGTATAAACTCAACTACTATGTTGTATAACTCCATGGATCCGTGCTGTAATATTTGGTTCACTTAGTTATTACTATCTCTCATATTCTATATCTGTGATGTATACTATATTTTATTCCATGCATTGTGAGATATATGACAGGTCTTGTGGTATTTTATTTCTTTATCAACCCTTGATTATCATCCTATATCAGCCAGGCACGGCAGCAGCGCACTATATAGTTATATTAAGTGCCTGTGATGTAAGGCGGTCGCATTTGGTATTAGAGTTTAGGTTACATGATTAACCTAAGTTGATGTCGTGGTCCAGTAGAGACAGGGAAGGATATATCACCCTAGAATTGATCGAGAGTGTGTATATACATGAGAGAGTTCATACTTGTTATTTATTTTGGTTTTCAAAACTATATACTAGTAAATATATAGTATATAACTTGCATGCATACATGAGTACCATAGATTTAGTTTTCTTTTTGAGAGGCTGACTATTCTTGTTACATATGAAGAATGAGCCGACAAACAAGAAACACTGTGCGGAACTCTATTTCTGGAGTCGAGAAAGGGGTGAGTTCGGGGGATAACTAATCCTGACTTGCAAGCCATGTTAAATATGATGATGGAGAACATGCTGCAGAATGCCGAAGCTACCGCTCTAAATGTTTCTGACAAACAAGAAACATTGTAAGGAACTCTATTTCTGGAGTCAAGCAAGGGGAGAGTTTGGGGGACAACTAACCCTGACTTGCAAGCTATATTCAGTACAATGATGGCGAACAAGCTGCAGAATGCCAAAGCTGTCGCTCTAAATATTTCTGTTGGTGGTGCTCGAGTGTAGGATTCAAGGGCTGACTTTGCTAAGCTAAGAAGGACTATTCTACATTGGAAGGCAAACCATTTATTGGAAAGGAGTCAGCCATCAAAATGCAGAATTGGACACCTATGAACGCATCTTCGATAATATGGAAGTTGATTATGCTATGAAAAGAAGCTGGACTATAAAAAGCTTCAAGGGCGGGCTATAAACTGGTGGAATGTCATTACTATAGCTACCCTTGAGGAATAATTTAATTCGGCCCAGTTCAAAAACCAATTTGAGGAGAAAGTTCATTCCAATTACTTAAAATTCGGTACACGAGATTTGCTAATTTAAAGAAGGGAGATATGTCTGTCTTTGAATATGTCGTTGAATTGAATGCTTTGCCAAGATATAGGATGTCTTTCTTCTCGACTAAGAAAGAATATGAAGTTTTTGATGGGTTTGGATAATTATTTGAGGGAGAAGTTGTGAATCATATTGATGTCCATTTTAAGAGACTTGTCGAGAAAGCTCTTCCCTAGGAGAATTTATACCCTAAGTCCAAATCAGTTGCTATAGTTAAAGAGAAACCAAAACCACAACAAGATAGTAGGGGTATGAAGAAATGGAACGAAAACAGATAACAACTACAGGGCAAGGGTGGCCAAAAGAAGGGCAAGTGGGACCTACTTGCTACTTTGATATTTGGTTCACTTGAGTAGATCGGTACTAGTTAGAGGCGAGATGCTAGACTAGCATAAATCATAGTGAAGCTAGAAGGAGCAGCAGAGTTTGAAGATATAAAGCAGTATGGACTCGACCGAGGTGGTTGGCTCTGTAAGGATGGGAGATTATTTGTACATAATGTTGATAGGTTGAGAAATGAGTTACTACAGGAGTGCCATCATTCCAAATTGATTGTATATTCCGACGGTAATAAGATGTATCATGATATGAAGCAGACCTATTATTAGGAAGGGATGAAGAAGGATGTGAAGGAATTTATCTCAAAGTATATGAACTACCATTTGGTGAGTAGAAAAGAAAACGCTAAGTGCATTACTACAACCACTTGAAGTTCCCGAGTGGAAATGGGAGCAAGTGTCGATATACTTTATAAATGGATTGCTAAGGACTCGAGAAGGGTACTATAGCATTTGGGTCATAGTTGATAAGTTGAAAAAGAGTGCTCGATTCATACTCATTAGGTCTAGCAGAACGACATCCTAGCCGAATTGTATGTTTATTGGGTTGTATGATTCCATGGTGTGCCGAAGAGCATTGTTAACCTTGACCCTTTTTTCACTAGGTGGTTTTGAAAGAGCTTATTGGGGACTGAGCTGCATCTTAGTACAGCTTATGACCAGCAAACTGATGGGTATGTCAAGAGAGTGAATTATATATTGGAGGATCTCTTGCGAGCTTGCATCCTCAATTTTTAAGAATCATGGAATAATCATCTGCATTCGGTAGAGTTCGCATACAGCAGTAGTTAGCAGTCTAGCATTGGTATGGCACCTTACGAATCATTGTATGATCGACCGTGCAATGCGCCTTCATGTTGGTGGAAAGCTGGTGAGAAACTAATACTTAGGCTAGATATGATTAAGGAAACATCAGAGAAGACTGAACTCACTCAGCAACGAATGAAAGCTACTCGTGATGGATAAAGAGCTATGCTGATAGAAGATGTACGGATTTGGAGTTCTTTGTCGACAATATGGTGTTTATGAAGATTTTTCCATTGAAGAATGTTATTAGATTTGTAGTAACTGGAAGTTTGCATTGAGATTCATAGGGTTTTTTTTTACGATGGTAGAGAGGATTGGGAACCTAGCATATAGAGTCAACTTACTTCGGAAGATGGCGGACGTGCACAACGTCTTCCATATTTCTCACTTGCGAAATTTTGTGTATGAATCAGACATAATGATTGCACCAGATCAACTTGATGATATTAAGATTGAAGAAGATGCTTCAAGACCTCATAGACCGATTTGTATCGTCGAACATGATACAAAATGGCTTATGAGGAAGCCTGTGGAGTTAGTGAAGGTTCAATAGGGCGAAAGTGAAGGCGATTGCATGTGGGAAACCATGAAGAACATGAGGACTTCATATCCAGGGCTCTTTGCATGGATGCTTTTTGATGTGTTTGATGCTGATGATTGTTAAGCATAAGGGGTTAACTATGGCTCTTGATTTGTTTGGGGATTTCGAGGGTAAAATTCCTAAGAGGGGAGTGTAATGACCCATATTTTATGTATTGTAGGAACATAAAATAGTTTTCTTAATTCATGTGAGGTTGTATGACTCTAAAATTTTGGAAAATGACTCTTATAGGCATTTTCCTTATCTATGATTTTTATCAAATTTCTATATGACCATTTTGACCTTAAAAATTGTATGGACTATAACTAATGATAGAAACCGAGTTAGGATCTCAAAGTACTTCCATTGCTTCAGAATGATAGTTTCCCATTCTATGGAGTGGTCACGGTAGAAAAACGGATTTACAATTTGAAAGTTATGGTTGTTTTAAGTTTGGCTACCGCTACCCTGCATTAGTGGGTAATTAACTAAGTCCATACTTAGGGCTACTAACCCACCTCAAAAATTATGCTAAAGGAAGGTTATGGAGACTGATCTAAGTCATTTTTTATTTTCCCCAAAATAGTTATAACCTTCCAATAACGCTAATTTCATCAAAAAACTTATATTTTTTTACCAGTCTTAGCCTAAATCATCATAGAAGTGTGATTAGAATAAAGAGATTGGATATTATCATTCTTAGCTGATTTGCATTCATCTCCTTTGTTGTCCATTTCAAATTTAAGGACAGAAATGAGTATCTTAGGTATTTAATGAAAGGTTCTTGACCTCTCACTATACTATGCCTGTTTGCATAGTAAAAAAAATGATATTTTTAACATTGGTTTGATCCTAGAATATTTTCTAACTTTAATCACAGTTTCATATATGTTTATAGTCGAAATTTAAAGGTTTTTATATGGTTTTAAACCCCTTTTGTTCATATTGACATATTATTGTACATATTAGATTTAGAGTAGGATTTGCTTGATTATCATGTATGGTAGATTGCATGTATGAATGGATGTATATGTATGATATTTCATGTTTGTCTGTTATGCTTTGATATGGTTTGCTAGTACTTTTAGATAGTTACGAAAGAGGTAAGGCAGAGATGGTCGGAATTGGATGAAACTTGAAGGAGGGGCTCTGGAGCATGGGAGGATCCCAAGGTTCAAGTCGCATCAGGCTAGAAGCAAAGGAGAGGATTCGGTGTAAAACCACTCGGTGGAAGCCACTCGGTGTGAACCACTTGGTGGGAAGCCTCTCGATGGGAAACCACTCAGTCAGTGGGTAGCTTCTTGGTGGGAAACCACTCAATGTAAAACCACTCGGTGGAAAATCAATGTAGAGCGTTTAGGTCATGCTGAGAGTGTTTTTTCATTTGTTTGTCATCCTAGGGTGATGCGATAGTACTATGAGGACTGATGGTTAAGGAACAAAGTGATATTCGGGTGTTTTGATGTAATAGCTTCAGAACTGCAATGATGGCAACTCAATAATGGATGGTGTTAAGTTATAGCTCAATGATTGTAGAAGAAATAATGATCCGAAGGGCGGGTTTAATTAGGAAGGCTCATGAGTGGAATTATGATTATGTTCCACTATGGATATGAGTAGAATGGAGTTATGATTATATTCTTTTATGAAGGTATATGCAAAAGGTATCTTAGACACTCAGAGCTTTCATGTGTGCTCTTATGGAGGGGGTACGGGGAGACGTCCACTTGGATTATGACTGTGTCAAGATTTATTATCGCAATTACCCTGGACCTTATGACCATGGGTCTGTTTCCTAGCTTAAAGAAGTAGCATGGATTGAGCACTATGGAACTAAGATTTGATTGGGTCTCTGGCTTATGATCGTGCCATACAAGTTGTCTTATATCCAAGCACATTGAGCGATAGCGAGGACAGCTTGATGGATGCCATGTTTTTTTTGATTGTTTTCTCTCGCAGTTTATCACCTAGGGACGTCACCTGATGTAGGTATTTAGGACATGGATACCTGCACGCCTGATACTGTACCTAGGATGTAGTACATTTTGATGATGATGTAGAGTAGCATATTATAGATGTTATGTGCTAATTCTTTGGTTGCAGGGACAGGTCAGTTATGATTTGTATACGCTTACTCCTTACTATTTGACTTGTGTAGTATTTGAGATTAATTTATCGCTCACAAAGACTGTTGTTTGACTCGATGTTTTATGCTTTGCTTTTTATTATCTCAGGTTTTCTTAACTGAGTAGACTAAATAGTAGGTAATAGTGAGATGCAATAACTATGCAGAGGGCGAAGGGAATGAAGCTTTCTAGTATAACATATAGATATTATGACTGTGTAACATTATGGAGCCTAGACAGTGTTTGCTTTATTTTATGAGACAATTTATTCGAGTTTGTTATAAACTCTATTACCATACTGTATAACTCTGTGGAACTATGCTATGATATTCAATTTAGTTAGTTATTACTCACTCTTATTCTATATCCGTGATATACATTATACTTTATTCCATGGGCTGTGAGATATACGACAGGTCCTGTGATTTTTATTTCTTTATCAACCCTTGATGTTCGTCCTATATCGGCCGAGCATGGTAGTATTGCACTATATAATTATATTGAGTGCCGATGTTGTAGGGCGGTCGTCACGGGTTCCTAGTACATACCCTCAATAGAATAGATGCAACTTAGCTTTACTCATTATGGAACAAACCATATTTATTAAGAATTGGTTCCTTCACTCTAACACACCTTTGTGTTGCAGAGATGGGATGGGTAACCTGGGAGATGATCCCATTTTCTTTTAAGGAGTATTGGAGCTCTTGTCCAACATACTCACCTCCTCGATCAGATTGTAGGATTTTAATCTATTATTCGTCTAATTTTCGACTTCATTCTCATACTTCTTAAATTTCTTGATAACAATGGATTTGTTCTTCATAAGATCCACGTATCCTATTCTCGAGAAATCACTCATAAAGGTAACAAAGTAAGAACTATTATCTTTGGTTACAACGGACATTGGGGTCACATACACCACTGTTTACTAGCCCTAAGAGTTCATCAACCCTTTCATTGCTCCCACTAAAGAGTGCTTGGTCGTTTTTCCTTTGAGATATGACTCGCACATGTCAAATGATTCGGAAGTAACGGTAGAAAACTTTGGTTTTCAGTTTGCATAGTCATTTCTCACTAATATGACATTGCCTATAATGCCAAAGATAATTATCATTTATATTGCTACTAGAATTACTCACTGAACATACACAATTTGTACTAATCACATAAATGCCACTTTTAATGGAGCCATCGTAAACTTTATTTTCCATTCAAACTAATGTTCATAATAGTATTTGCACAATGAAATATATATCCAATCTCAGACAATCAAAAAACAGAAATAATTCCACAAATATATTTTTTACAAAATAGCATTTATTTAATATCAAAACAAAACCACTATGCAAATATAAATGAAAATCTCCTAGTGTCGTTGTATCTACGATAAACCTATCGATAATTTGGAGTCTCATTTCACCATTTGCCACACGATGCCAGTTCCTAAGCCACTGTAACGAATTACCAATGTGATTTCCATATCATGTATCTAAAACTTAAGACATTTTATTGATTTCAAAACTATTTTGAATCATATATGTACCTAATGGAGCTATAGAACTGTTCTTCTTTTTTTCTTCCATAATTTTATGATAATCCCAAGAATTTCCCTTCTAGCGTCCTTTCTTGTGACAATGGTGACACTCACCCTTATCATCGGTAGTTTTCTTTCCTTTCTTACTTTTCTTTTTACATTCTCTCTTTCCCTTCTTCGAACTGTTCGAAGATGATATGTCATCTTTTGCTGCAAGAACAGCCGATTGATCCTTAGATTGTGGCTCAGTCTACCTCAACATATCGAGGAGCTCTATGAGATTCACATTCATATTATTAATATTATAATTCAATATACACGGTTCATACTGAGAGATCAATGAATCTATGTTGAAGTCGACCTATAACTTGTTGGTTATAGTCACATCCAATGATGCAAGCCTATCAATACTTTCATCATCAGCGCATAATTATCCACCTTTTGTCCCTTTTGTACTTTGGTGTTGAATAGTTTTTTAGTAGTCTTGTACCTTATAGAATGAAACTGCTCACCAAAAAGTGCCTTGAGACTATCAAAAATATCATGGACAAACATTGACTCATGCTGCCTTAGCAACTGCTTGTCTAGAGTAGACAATACGAATATTTGGGCGATTTCGAGGTTAGCAACCCACTTACTATAAGCAGTATGAAAGTCTTGTGATTTTCATCAGTAGGTCTTATTAGTGGAGCACAAGTTATAGATAATGAAATTCGCTTGTAGGACAAAGCTATCTTTATAACTCATGGCAAGTCGACATAGTTGTTTCGTCCGGTTAATCAATCGCTTTCTTTAAGGAGACTTGGGTTCGACATTATATGCAAGTTTTAATGGGTAAATTATTAGGACATTAACAAAGTAGATACTCTTATAATATTAGTAAGAGTAAACTTTATGTTTCATTTTACTAATAAGCTCCTATTAGCCTTTTATGTTTCACTAAATCCTAAGTCGAAACATAGAAGTCTTTTGACTTCACTAGTAGGTATTAGGACTCGTATGTCTTAGGATCCTGACCTTGAGGAAAACTCAGCAACATACTCCCATATACGATGAATAACTTCTTATCGGAGTACCATATACAATTCCTACCCCATTGTACTTTGTCTTAATCCCTTATTTACCTTAAGGAAAACTCAGCAAATAAATTAGGATTATTCACTCGGACCTACCGTTTCACAATAGCCTAACTATAATGCACATATATTGAGGAAAGCTTAACAAAAATGTGAAGTTATCTTACCTCATTTATTCAATATATTAATCGTACTACACATAACATCGCTAGCTTGAGAAAAGCTCAACAACTAAAAAGTATGCAAGTAATCTACTAATATATAAATGATAGAGGATAACATTGTATTGAATTTCTATTGACTTATGGAATAATATATTTCTAATGAAATACCATCATGATTCAAATGTCGAATACATCGAAAATCACGATATGCGTACTTTTACGTATGTATTTATTCCTTAAATCTATTTAGGGTTTCTATAATATTCCATCTTTAGTTATACATTCATATTATATAATTTTTATAATTATATAACTTTTATATTTCATATTACTTATATAATATTGTTATGATAATTTTATATTTGAAGTAAATTAATTAAAAGTTAATTAGTTGATAACATACATGTATAGTGACACATGTATATAATTACTATAATGGTCAAGTCTATATTCATCTTTAAGTTATTAAGGATGCATAAACTAAAATTCATTGGTTTATATTTAAATCAAATCAATTAAAATGTTAATTAAATAATTAATAAATATATATTAGATTTAAGGAATAAATACATATGTGTATTGTGTTTATCATGATTTCATATGTATTTGACACTTGAATTTGAAGGGTACTTCATAAGAAATACATTATTCCTAAATCACTATCGCTTGGTATATATAACATTATGAATATTAACCGTAAGTCGTGTTCTGCATTTATATTAATAGATTACTTGCATACTCTAGTTATTGATCTTCCTAAGATACATGCATGTATTTGTTGATCTTTCTTATAGTACATGCATTATACTTAGGCTGTCGCGAAATAGTTGGCACGAGTGAGTATTCTCTCTCGATTTTTTGATCTTGCTTAAGGTCGAGATGAGAATAGGATAAAAATCATGAGTTAGGAGTTGTATGTGATACAATCGATAAAGTGTTACCCATCGTTTCTGGGCATATGATTTATTGATCTTCCTCAAGATAAAAATCCTAAGGCAAATGAGTGCTTATACCCACTGGAGAAATCAAAAAAATTATATGCTTTTCTTAGGGCTTTGAGAAACATAAAAATCTAGTGGGAGCGTTATTAGAAAAATGAAATGGTAATAGTTAACCTTTCTAATATTGTAAGAACGTATGCTATATAAAGTTAAAATAATCCATATCGATAAAATTGTGCAACTAGTAAAATTGACAAATATTTTACCGGTTAAAATATACAAATGAACTAAATTAAAGATTGACATAGAAATATAAAATATACTTATCAATAAATCTTTTGACATGTTGTTATTTAAAACCCATGGAAAAGTTAATTTACACAACCACAAAACATTTATGTCTCAATCGTTTAAATGTTTATTTTTTTAAGATTATGTAGGTCTTCAATGAGTATAATACTATAATACTAATACAAGAATATGTCATATGCAAATGTTACGTGGGGAATGTTTGCGGTTCAAAATGTACGAAAACTCAATGAATTAGTTCATTGAAAATAAGCAAATAAACCATAATGTGAAATTGTGTATTCAGTACAATTGACTATAATAAGGATTTCTTTTGAATGGTTCGACCATTTTAGAAAGGTAAATGAATGTACGAGAGTGGATGCAACTTAAGTACAACTGGGTTGGAGAGAGTGGAATGTCACCTCTACATCATGAAGAGACAATGAAAATGAGAACTATATAAAATAATAAAAGATACTTAATTTGGAATGTGAAATGTGATTTCCATTCCAGTTACATTTTAATATATAAAAATGTTTTCTATAAAGGTTAATTCTATGAGTTTAAGATATTTAATCAAAAACCCTTGACTATAAATCCGTTACAGTAAAAGAAATAAATTGCCTATAATAAGTTGTTAAATAGAACTTCATATTTCTTATGCTATTATAGTAATGGTAGAAATAGTGGGACCATACCATATGACACTTATATATGGATGCATCAAGATACAGAAAATTATTTTCACATATATACCAAATATTTACAAAATAATAAATGCTTTCAGCATTAACTGGAAATATAAATACTTTTATTGTGTTATGAGTATTATGAGTATTCATTATTAAATAAATCCAGAATAAAAATACTCATTGCTTCTGATATAAAATACAAAAGTATCTAAAGTTTTATATTTATTTTGGAACCATGAACTAAGCCATATGTTTTGAAATATAATTCTTTAATCATATGATTCTGAATCATACGGTATTCCTGAATTGTATCTCATAGGATAAGAATAAAAGAACTCATTCAATGGGAGCAATACAAGAGTTGACGAACTCTTAGGATTGATACATATGGAGATATGCAATCATAGGTCTAACAATACCAAAATAGTTCCAAATACTTCGTTAAATTCACTAATGAACTATCACAAACATGAACATGTGCATTTAATACACATGAAGTATGTCTAAGTTCATAAAATTTAAAATGGAAGCAGAAAACATAACATATAAAGAAAAAAAATATTCGATTTTATCAAATAGGTGAGTGTATTGGAAAGGGTTCCAAAAGTACATAAAAATGAATAAAGTTCAATCTAAAAAGTCACTCCTTTCTATGACACATAATGATGTATCAATAAGGATTGACTGGATTTTTGACAAAGTACGATGAATGATAAAAGTAAAGTTGAGTTAACTTCTTTTGTATGGTTATGTACTTACAGGTAAGTACATAATGTTAAAATCAATTTCATCTAAGATTAAGTTTACGAGATCGAAAAGCACCATTGTCCAAGTGGTTAATTGATTCGGCTTTGGTGTAAGAGGTCACAAGTTGGAAACTTGCTTTCGAACGTTTATTGACGTGGGATATGTTGTCCCAATGATTTGTTGTATATAAAGTACCATTTCAAAAAAAAAGTTCACGAGATCATAAAAGATAAATGTTTGTAAGAAACCCCTACATATCCTAGGTTAAGGAATTGACATGTTGTGTAAGTCGGGAGATTGCACGTATATTTGAATGTAAGGGACCTTGAGCGGACAATCCCAAATGAATTTCAGACCAATAAGTTGATTGACCAATTTAAGTTATGAACATAAACTTCGTAGACTTAAAACTAATCAATTATATATATAGGCAATTCATAAAATGTTTATGAATACTACTCCGTTGCATCGAGAAATAATTATGTTTCAAGAAACACCAACATTACAATGAAGAATTTTTTGAGGAAATTATTAGTAGTAAAATGGATTTGGATATGATCCAACCATAAAATAAATAACGAAAGATGGAATGAAATTAATCTAGTCAAATAGACACGATTCAATTGTGAATTTCAATTGTTGAAATTAACATAACAGATCCATTATTAATGTACTCAAGTTAAGTTGGACTTCACTCACATATCACTCAATATGATTTTGAGTTTTGGTATATGTATGTTGAAACGGAAATTCTAGATAATGATATAGAATATGTCATTTATGCTTGATTACCAAAGCACCCGAAGTCGGTGGAAGTGATTTTGGATTTATGGGTTAATTGGATATGATCCAAGAAATGATACGTAAGTATTATACGATAAGCATGAGAGTTAAGCAAGTATTCTAACAGTGATATCAAATAGTTTGATTATTAGTCAATATGCAAAGGAAGCATGTGTCTCTAAGAAAGAATATTAATAGATGCCAAAATATTTCTAAAATTATAAATAAACAACAAACTTATGGTTGTTTCTGATGCACTCGTGTTAAATTATTTTAATTTGCTTATTTAATACTCAACATTGGATTATAAAACAACATCTTATATAATTAGTCTACAAGGAAGTTGGGAATGTCTAAAAAGATATACATAGGTAGCATATAAATTGTATAATCCGAAGCATATAAGATGAGTTCCTTATGCATTAAGCAATTAGAATTATCATACATGTTATATTGTTGAAATATCACACTTTGATCATGTATTTGATACATAAAGCAAGTATCAAATCCGAATTAAGATTACTATATGATAATTGAGATTGTTCTCGAGTATTTATGAAATATTAGAGAATTGTTTATATAAACAACAGAATCCTTATGAAGGTGTGCATGGACTAAAACGTCATAAATAATATCAAGTACATCGTCTTTTCAAGTTCATGTTAAAACTTAACTTAACAACTTTAAGTTGGAAATATTATAAATAATAATGGTGGCCGATTCAACCAAAAGCTAACTACATCACCTTGAATAAGCACTGCAATAAAAGAATTACAAATAAATGCACAAATTTTTAACTGAGCTAGGGGTGATTCCAAAGGTTGATAATCTCATGACATTGTTAAATGATAACATCGAATAGTTCCACATGATAAATGCAGCTTATCGACATCGAAGTGAGTTGATTGACAAAATAGATAATAACTACAAATAGCATACCCATTCACTATGGACTGACCTGATTAGTTTTTGAGAAAACCGATCGAAAAAGTTGGAATAAGATTCCATAACTGACCATAAGTGCAAGTGGAAGATTGAGAAAATTATGGGTATTCCCTTGGGACAATTATGTAATTTGTTATATATATCTAACTCGATAACTAATCGAGTTCAAAAATAGAAGGTGTTTTCTTTCAATTATATATTTCTTACATTGTGATATTATTAATTGAGTAATTATTTAAAATATATTAAATAGAAAATACTTAAATGATATGTGATAATACTTAAAATGTGTTGTAATCATGAGAAATTTATTACATTTAAAATAACAGGCCAATTTAAATATTCCTGATTAGATGTTTCAAGATGGGATATTGATACATCCATTGAGATTAGAGTGTGTAAAGCTTTTCAAATAATGGAAAGTGTATTACTCATGGATATTGGGGGTACCAAGGGATTATGTACTGATAGTTGTCGAATAACCATAGAATGACTCATTTGAGTGTTTTCTGCTGGTTAACATAAAAAATGTCAAAAAAGAATCTCAAAGTAACGAAATTACATAGTTTCCTCTATTTGAGAATACTGTGGAACTTCAATGTGGACACCTTGCTTTGATTATAATTAAAATCGTGTAAGACATCTATTTGAATTATTATAGTTGGGTCTGAATTGAAGCACTAGAAGTGAAACACTATTGAACAGAGAATTCGTCTTCATGCTTATATGGGGTTAATATCGTGGTCAACTGTAGTCAACTCAAAATCAAAATCCCTAGCTAGGGTTGTATGGTTTATAGTAAATGTTGATTATTAAACTAAGGACTTTGTTTATGGACTAAACAAATTAAATGTGGACGATAAGGGAATTTTAACCCAACAATTCCATAAGTCCTAATGTGATTTATTGTTGATGAATTGGTGTAAATAATCGTTACTACCGGGTAATTCTTATAATAAGTAAAATTGGATTTTACCAAAAAAAGATGTGTAAAGGACAACTTCAACCAAAATTTCAGACTAATAGCTAAGGTGATGTATGAACATTAATATTTGAATTGTTTGAAATTATTCGCTGACTAAATTATACCTTTGAATCACACAACCAAAATGATAAATAATCCAAATAAATCGTATGATTTAATTAATTTATAATCATTGTAAATTAATTAATATTTATGAAATATTAATTATTTAATTATATTTAATGTTTGAATTCCATTAGTATTTAAAAGTGCATGTATAAAAGTTATAAACACATGTATCGATGTACGATATAGATAGAATAATTAAATTAGATTTAAATGGAAGAAATGTTGAATGAATTTGAAGATTTTAGGCCCGCTAAACCTCATTCTATAGCCAACTATGCATGGTGGGGGAAGAGGATTTCGATGAAATTTAATTGGGAATATGAAGAGTATTAAAGGTGGTAATTTAAAATTTTCAGTTTTTCTTTCAAAACATATTTTCCCTCATTTATTTATTTCATTTTTTTGCTGACAGAAATTTTCACTTCCTCTTATCAAGTCATGGCGAATTTCCATGGTGGCCTAAGAAAAATAATTCAAAATCTAAAATAAAATAAAATAAAAAACATAAGGTAGTTTCAGTCTCTTGACTCCTACAAAACCCGAAAACCAATTCAACTGATTCTAGGAGCATTGATTCAACTTTTCAAGGTTTGATTTTTTGGCAACATCCCAAGGTAGTTATCTAGTTTAATTTACTTATGTTTTTCATGTGTTTGGATTCCATATGTTTCAATTGGGGTTTTTTGTTTATCTTACAACAATTAATTCAAATCCTTTCATGTCCATCTCTGTTGAAAGTGTGTTGATTATATTGATTTAATTCAGATATATTCTGCTATTCATCTCATTCCAAATTTTGTTCATTATTATTGATATGATTTAGACCCTTTTCTCCTTTGTTAATTTTCTAGTTTTCTCTATGTTATTTAGATTTGTATGTTATTATCATGAATTTACACATGTCTAATTTGTCCAATTCATTTCTAATGCACTGAAGTTTTGTTAAAAAAACTAATTTTGTTGAGATCGATTTAAAATTTTATAATATTTACATACACAAAATAAATAAACTGTTCATGTTAGTTAATTAACTTTCACCGTGATATTTTTTTTTATATGGTTGATATTTTGATTATGAATGTTTTAAACATCGGTTTAAAAAAATTCCTTTGATCTAAAATTTATGAATGGATTTCTGTAAATTCTAAATCTTTTGTCTATTTTCTAACTTTAACAATTTATGCATTTCCTTTCTAAAATAAAAGCTTGATTTAAATGTTAACTTTGAATTCATATATATGCATGCATGTATGTATGTATGCATATATATATATATATATATATATATATGTATATGTATATGTATATGTATATTAAATTACAAGTGTTTACGTGCTAATAACTTGTTTTAAATCTAAAACATTGATTGTAATTTATATATATTATATGTGTGTTTGTGTGTGGTAACAAAGTATATTGCTCTAATTGAAATCACAAGATGGCTCTTGTGTAATAAATATCATATTTAATACCAAATATTTCCTTAATTGAAACCAAATTCAATATTGGTAATTTTAGATTTTGAATAACATAAGATTGTCTACTATGTATTCAATATATGTACAGACACACACACATATATAATACACACACACACACTCAAACACACATTTCTACACATTTACTATATATAAATAATTTTAAATTAGGATTTTGGATAATAAAGGCATATGTAAAGCGGAAATGAGCCCGTTCTGATGTAAATCACAACACATATATGGTCACATTAACTATATATATATATATACACACCTTTTTACGTTGCATTTATATAATATACACTATAGTATATTTGGATGTACTCATAATTTATATTCTACATAAATTTATCATTAATGACATTTAATAAATCAGTTAATTTAATTAAAGAAAGAGATAATTAAAGAGAGAGAGAAATGAAAGGTTTCTCTCTGTAGTTAAACCAAAATATTCCCTTTATTAGTTGCATAAGTTTTAGAGAGAGAAATGAAAGGTTTCTTCTCTAAAATAACTTTAACCAGTAACTGTTACAAACATGGGTGTATTTATACCCTTACATATTTAAATTTAAATCAAATTCAAACTCTTTTAAACAAATTAAATAAAATAAGATATTATTAAAAATAATTTAATTGTATCAAAAATTCATTTAGGCTTTATAGGACTAATAAAGATCTAAAATAGGATTTTTTTTAAATGCACTCATTTAACCTGCTTCCGACTGGTCCGGTTCCAACATGTTCAACGATGCTTATAGCTATGGTTTTATAAAATTTTCACAAAATTATGTACATCAAAACTTACCACTTTCAATAGAGCAAATGATATGATACTTGTGCTTCACACATGGGTTGGGGACATCATTTTTATCTTTAGTTGTTACTATTTTCACCCTCTAAAATACTCCTCAATGCCATTTTTAAAAAAATAGAATTTTATTTAAAAAACCTCTTAATGACTCCTCAAAATAGATTAAGTAAAGTATTTTAGTATATAACAGTTGTATAGAAAAATCCATTTTTAATTTCTTTGTTGGTTTGAATAATTACTTCTTTTCACTTCCATCTCACCATAGCTTCAATTTTTGTCATCTCAAAGGAGGTTCAAATGAAATCATCATTATTGCAAAATATTAAGGTTCAAAAATTACCAAATTAAGTAAATTAATATAAAATTAGAGCGAAGTTAGTAGGAGTTAATCTTTGTAATTGTTGTTTGTGGTTATTTTTCCCAAGAGTTCAATGAAAATACATTTGTTTAGAAAAAAAAAAAGGTAAAAGAAGAGGGAGAGATGGGCGTGCAAGGGTGAGAGAAGTATTTCACTAAATATTAATGAGTGAAAGAAGAGTTGAGTGGGAGAAGGAGAAAAGTGGTTGTATATAATCGAACCTTTGTTTTTTCAGTTGTTGACTGTGTAACATTTATTTTCTAATTGTTAATTGACATATTTGGTAGCATAGTAGTTGTCAGTCACATGGTATTGCATATAACGCCATAGGAAAAATTATATGATTTCTGTAGAAGCAATTAAAATTTGTTATCGTCTTTGGGTTTAAACGATGACATTGTAGTCTAAGGTTAAAATCATCTTGGAAGCAATACTATGACATATAAGAAGATGTAATACTAATGCACATCAAGTATTGTAGAACTTCATATTAAAAAAATTCATCCATTAGATTGTAAATCAAAAGTGGTGAAGCACAACATAAAGAATAAAATAATTTTTTAGAGATAAAGAGCTACAACAATATATAATCACACATCTATTCAACTATTTTTTCACTGCCAGAATGATGATAATGATACAATAATTGAGTACATGAAAAAATGTCTAGAATGCATTGTGGAAATAAATACATAGTGGAAAAGAAATTTAACACATGACAGTATTTATATATTGTTGCAGTGAGAAACTTTAAGCACCGACTAAAAATTATGCTTCTTTTCGCGCCTTCTATCATGGCTAGATATTACCATGCTGAGTTGAAGTCTGGATAGAATTTTGATTTCCTTAAGTTTATTTGCACTGCCATTTGTCCTATTTCATGGTTGTATTTGAGTAAGAGGCAGATCCAGTTTGACATCTTGGAAATGGCATTTGAAGTTAAATGTATATGTAGCAACTGTCTATATAATGGGTTATGGAATGTCTGTGTATTAAAATGGTTTGAAAAATTAGTGGATGTAAATATACTTTTCAGCTTGTCCACAGATGGGATATCTTCTGATGCAGATCAGGCCAAAGGAATGAATCATTCACGAACTAGGATAGTACTTATGAGTCGTTTCCGACTTAAAGGCTCACGGGAGAAAAGCCTACGAGTTAAGATAAGTCGTTCACGACTTAAGGAGTTGGCTATAGGTCGTTTCCGACCTAAGGGAGAACTTTTGGACCGTCCACGACTCAATGAAACACAGGAAGAAAAGGCACGAGTCACTGAGAAGGAGCTGGAGGCGGTCATGAGTCGGGACCGACCTAAGGAGAAAGAGCTACGAGCTAGTGAAGCCGAGTTACGAGTTAATGAAGCACGAGTTAAGAGCCTAAGTCGGCTACGACTTAACAAGAGAGGAAGCAGCCACGACCTAACTGAGTCATGCGGCAAGGAACTGGGAAGCTTGAGTCGTATGAGTGTTGAGTCGGTCAGTTGATGAGTCGGTTGAGTCGTGAGTCGCTTGGCAAGTTGAGTCGTTAATTGTTTTCTTGAGTCGGAGGTGTGGCCATAAGGCTGGGCTTGTTGAGTCGTATACTTTTGAGTCGGTCAGGTGTGTTACTATGTTGAGTCGTGTATCTGGAGTTAGTTAGGTCGGTAACGACCTTGCGTAAGTCGTTTGCCTATTGTTTTGTTGTAAGGAGATGAGTCGTATAGTGTTAAGTCGGTCACGACCTAAGTTGGGTCGTGAGTCGGTGCCGACCTAAGAGTTGGGTGTTGCTTGTTGCGTTGAGTTGAAATTCTCTATAAATAGCGTGTGTGTTGTAATTTTTGAGGTTGTTGATTTTGAATAAAATTTCTCTTTGTTAGCTTTGTGCTTTCATACCAATTGGTAGTTGAGTGTAATCTCCTATCTCCACTTACGTCATTCGAGTGCGCTCGAATCCACGTTTGTTGAAGCCGATTCACGGAATCTAGTGCGCTAGATCAACGTGCGAAGAATCGTAGATCTTTGAACACGGTATAGTGCGCTATCAACGTGTTTGAGATAGCTAGAGTTCGGTATCTTTGGATCAACGAACTTGGGCATTTTGGTATCTTCAACTCACCGATTGCTACATTTCATCGATTGAAGTTTATTTCGAATTATCCGCTGCGTCAGTTTTGGTATCAGAGCCATACTTAGCCAATCATAGCTAAGTTTGATTCTTGGAGCCAAGTTTTTGAAGTTTTTGAAGTTTGGAGTTGTTCATTGTGTTCATATTGAAGTTGCAACAAGTTTGGGGTGTTTGATCCATTTCATTTTGGATCGAGGAGTTGGACTTTGTTTGGATTTTGAATTGGAGTTTTGCGCGCCAAATTTTGAAGGGTTTTGGAGTTGTAGGCCGAGCTAAGCAAGTGAACCGAGATAGATTGGTGCGAGCTAGTTGAGCCGTGCCAAGTGATTGAGTTGTGCATTGTTGAAATCGACCTAAGTTGAACCGTGAAGTGTCAAGGCCGAGACCAGTTGGAGCCGAGACATTGTTGAACCGTGACTTGTTGATTGAAGTCTTGTGTTGAATTTTTGAAGTCTTGTGAAGTTTACAACCATGCCACCAAGGAGAGCTAACCGACATCAAAACGTTGAAGCTTTGTATCGTAGAGAAGAAGCCGAGCTTATGGAACAACGTATTAATGAAAAGTTTGATGAAGGCATTGGTAAATTGGAGAGATTGATGACTGATTTGAATCAAAGGAGGAGATCACCAAACTCGAACCATGGAGGAATCCGAGTTTCGCCATTGGTTACGGAAGCGAGGAGGGTATCACCACATTCTTGTAGAGATAGAAGAGAAACATCAATTTCATCACGAAGAGATCATCATGACTATGCACATGAAGAAAGAAGAAGTCATCGAGAATTTGACCATGAAGTATATAGAGATGAAGAGAGACATAGTCAAAGAAGCATGCATGAGAGAAGGGATGATGTTAGTCGAGATCGATGTAGGCGTACCTTTGATTTTGTTGAAGAGGGTGATAGAGCAAGTATTCCTTATAGAGATCGAGACCAAATTCGAAATTCTTACCGTGATGTGGAGGATGATCGTCGTTGGGAGTCGGGTATGAAAATGGAAATTCCAGAATTTAAAGGCGGAATGGTTGCTGAGGAGTTTTTAGATTGGTTGTCTAATGTGGAGGAAATCTTTGATTTCAAGGAGGTGCCGGAGAATAGAAGGGTGAAGTTAGTTGCTACAAGGCTGAGGGGAAGAGCATTGGCATGGTGGCAGCAAACTAAACTTACTCGAGAACGAATGGGGAAGTCAAAGATAGAATCTTGGGAGAAGATGAAAAAGTTGATGAGATCTACTTTCTTACCTTACAACTACCAGTCACTTATGTACCAAAGGTTGCAGAATCTGAGGCAGGGGACAAAGTCTGTTAGTGATTATGCTGATGAATTTTACCAACTCATTGCCAGGAATGATATCATGGAAACAGAAGAACAGCTAACTGCTAGATTCATTGGGGGCTTGAGAATGCAGATCCAAGATATGGTTAATATGTTTGATCCTAGATCAGTAGCAGAGGCACATCAGAAAGCGTTAGCTTGGGAGAAACAAGGAAGGCGTGGAGGTGGTGTGTTTACTAATTCCAATAATCAAGCAAGGGGTGTTGGCGGAAGTTCTAGTGTTCCTAAACCTGTTACAAAGCCAGTGGTGAAGGAGGCAGAGAAAGCGAAGGCTAGTAGTGTTTTCAAATGTTATAATTGTCAGGAGTTGGGTCACAAAAGCAACGAATGTCCGAAGCCGAAGAAGAGAACCATGGTTGCAGAGGTTGAGGCAGATGATGGTGAGGAGGCAGAGTATTCAAATGTACCTTATGTTGAGGAGGAAGAAGAAGTGTCGGGAGATGAAGGATGTAATCTTATGATGAGGAGAAGTTGTTTGACACCAAAGCAAGAGGAGGATTGTAGTTGGCTGAGAAGCAATATTTTCCAATCGACATGTACTATTCTGGGAAAGGTCTGCAAGTTTGTTATTGATGCAGGAAGTTGTGATAATATTATTTCTACAGAAGCAGTGAGAAAGTTGAACTTGAAGACCGAGAAGCATCCTAAACCATATAAGCTAGCATGGTTAAGGAAGGGAGGTGAAGTAAAAGTGTGTCGAAGGGCTTGTGTTAATTTTTCGATTGGGAAGAAGTACAAAGATGAAATCTGGTGTGATGTCGTAGATATGGATGTTTGTCACTTATTGTTGGGCAGACCATGGCAGTTTGATAGAGCAGTTCAGCATGACGGTCGTGCCAACAGTTACAGTTTCATGTTCGAGGGTACTAAAATCACTTTGGTTCCTAAGAAGCAACAGCAGAAGGAGAACAAACTGGAGGAGATTGAAGAATTGAAAACTCTGTTGACTTTGAAGGAGTTTGTTAAAGAAGTGGAGGAAGAACCGGAAGTGTTTTTGTTGATTGGGAGAGAGAGTAGTGAAGAAGTTGAGATTCCCGAAGAAGCAAAGCCAGTTTTGGAAGAGTTTGAAGATGTCTTTCCAGAGGAGTTGCCAAAGGAGTTACCACCACTTAGAGACATTCAGCATCAGATTGATCTTGTTCCGGGGGCAGTGTTACCACATCGACCACATTATCGTATGAGTCCGAAGGAACATGAGGAATTGAGAAGGCAGGTGGAAGAGTTGCTTGAACAGGGTCGTATTCAGGAAAGTTTGAGTCCATGTGCTGTGCCAGCATTGTTGGTACCCAAGAAGGACGGAACTTGGAGGATGTGCACTGATAGTAGAGCTTTGAATAAGATCACTGTACGTTACAGATTTCCTATGCCAAGGTTGGATGATTTGTTGGATCAGTTGAGTGGGGCAACTATATTTTCAAAGATTGATTTGAAGAGTGGTTATCATCAAATTCGTATCAGACCTGGAGACGAATGGAAGACAGCTTTCAAAACTAGAGAGGGGTTGTACGAATGGTTGGTTATGCCATTTGGTTTGTCTAATGCACCTAGTACATTCATGCGGGTGATGAATCAAATTTTTAGACCACTCATTGGAAAGTTCGTCGTGGTTTATTTCGATGATATTTTGATTTATAGCAGGAGTACGGAGGAACATGTTCTACATCTGAGAGAAGTGTTGTTTATTCTTCGTGAAGAACAATTTTATGCTGCTACAAAGAAATGTGTGTTTATGACACCTAGTGTTTTATTCCTGGGTTATGTTGTTTCAGGGAAAGGTATTCAAGTTGACCAAAGCAAAGTTGAAGCAGTCAGGAATTGGCCACAACCAAAGACAATTACAGAAGTGAGAAGTTTTCATGGGCTAGCGTCATTCTACCGAAGATTCATCCCACACTTCAGTAGCGTGATGGCTCCATTAACTGATTGCATGAAAGGGAAACAATTTGTGTGGTCAGAAGAAGCGGGGGTTGCCTTTGAGAAGATCAAGGAATTGTTGACGTCTGCACCAATTCTTGTTTTACCGAATTTTCAGTTATTGTTTGAATTGCATACTGATGCTTCGAAGGTTGGTATTGGAGGAGTTCTGAGTCAGAATGGGAAGCCAGTTGCTTATTTCAGTGAAAAGTTGTCAGGGGCGAAGATGAGATACAGTACATATGACGTTGAGTTTTATGCTGTTGTACAGGCTGTTAAGCATTGGAGACATTACTTATTTCAGAAGGAATTTGTTCTGTACACTGATCACGAAGCTTTGAAACATTTACAGGGGCAAGATAAGATTTCAGCAAGACATGCATCATGGATTGCATATTTACAGCAGTTTACTTTTGTCGTTAAGCACAAATCTGGGGTGACCAATCGAGTAGCTGATGCTTTAAGTAGGAGGAGTCATTTACTGACGACAATGAAGGTGGAAGTGACGGGGTTTGAAATGTTGCCAGAGATGATTGAAGAAGATCCTTACTTTGTGAAATATGTTGAAAAAGTGAAGGATGGGAGTACCGATGAATTCATGTTAGTTGATGGTTTTCTGTTTAAAGGAAATCGTTTATGTATTCCGGACTGTAGTTTGAGGATGAAGATTGTGAAGGAATTGCACGATGAAGGACATGTTGGCCGTGATCGTACTTTACAGTTGATTTCGCAGTCTTACTTTTGGCCGTCGATGAGGAAAGAGGTTGAAAGATTCGTGGAGCGATGTCATATTTGCCAAGTTTCAAAGGGGACAGCAACGAATGCAGGGTTGTATATGCCATTACCAGTACCATCTAAGCCATGGGTTGATATTAGCATGGATTTCGTTTTGGGTTTGCCTAGAACTCAAAGGGGAAATGATTCGATATTTGTTGTGGTGGACAGGTTTTCGAAGATGGCACATTTTGTTGCTTGCAAGAAGACAGCAGATGCAGTTCGAGTAGCACAGTTATTTTTCAAGGAGATTTATCGACTTCATGGTTTACCAGAATCTATTGTTTCTGATCGAGATACTCGTTTTCTGAGTCACTTTTGGTTGAGTTTGTGGAAGATGGTGGGGACGAAACTGAAATTTAGTAGTGCTTATCATCCGCAAACTGATGGGCAGACAGAAGTTGTTAACAGGTCATTGGGAAATTTGTTGCGTTGTCTTGTACAGGATAATTTGAGAAGTTGGGACATTAAGCTATGCCAGGCAGAATTTGCTCATAATCATGCAGTAAATCGTAGCACGGGATTCAGTCCGTTTCAGATTGTTTATTCAAATTTACCCAGGGGACCGTTGGATTTAGCAATTGTACCACAGTCAAAGAGAACAGTTAAACGAGCTGCTGATTTTGTTGATGAGCTGACTGAATGTCATAAAATCATTCAGGAACGGTTGGAGAAATCGAATGAGAAGTATAAGAAGTCTGCAGATTTGAAACGTCGAAATGTTGAATTTAAAGAAGGTGATTTGGTTTATGCTGTATTGACAAAGGATCGTTTTCCGGTGGGTGCTTATAACAAGTTGAAAGCGCGAAAAATTGGTCCAGTTGAAGTTTTGAAGAAAATTAATGAGAATGCTTATCGATTAAAGTTACCGAATGATGTTTATACTTCTGATGTTTTTAACATCAAACACTTAACTCCGTATCATGGGAATGAGATTGTTGAGGAAAAATTTACAAATTCGAGGTCGAATTTCTGTCAACCAGGGGAGGATGATGCAGATCAGGCCAAAGGAATGAATCATTCACGAACTAGGATAGTACTTATGAGTCGTTTCCGACTTAAAGGCTCACGGGAGAAAAGCCTACGAGTTAAGATAAGTCGTTCACGACTTAAGGAGTTGGCTATAGGTCGTTTCCGACCTAAGGGAGAACTTTTGGACCGTCCACGACTCAATGAAACACAGGAAGAAAAGGCACGAGTCACTGAGAAGGAGCTGGAGGCGGTCATGAGTCGGGACCGACCTAAGGAGAAAGAGCTACGAGCTAGTGAAGCCGAGTTACGAGTTAATGAAGCACGAGTTAAGAGCCTAAGTCGGCTACGACTTAACAAGAGAGGAAGCAGCCACGACCTAACTGAGTCATGCGGCAAGGAACTGGGAAGCTTGAGTCGTATGAGTGTTGAGTCGGTCAGTTGATGAGTCGGTTGAGTCGTGAGTCGCTTGGCAAGTTGAGTCGTTAATTGTTTTCTTGAGTCGGAGGTGTGGCCATAAGGCTGGGCTTGTTGAGTCGTATACTTTTGAGTCGGTCAGGTGTGTTACTATGTTGAGTCGTGTATCTGGAGTTAGTTAGGTCGGTAACGACCTTGCGTAAGTCGTTTGCCTATTGTTTTGTTGTAAGGAGATGAGTCGTATAGTGTTAAGTCGGTCACGACCTAAGTTGGGTCGTGAGTCGGTGCCGACCTAAGAGTTGGGTGTTGCTTGTTGCGTTGAGTTGAAATTCTCTATAAATAGCGTGTGTGTTGTAATTTTTGAGGTTGTTGATTTTGAATAAAATTTCTCTTTGTTAGCTTTGTGCTTTCATACCAATTGGTAGTTGAGTGTAATCTCCTATCTCCACTTACGTCATTCGAGTGCGCTCGAATCCACGTTTGTTGAAGCCGATTCACGGAATCTAGTGCGCTAGATCAACGTGCGAAGAATCGTAGATCTTTGAACACGGTATAGTGCGCTATCAACGTGTTTGAGATAGCTAGAGTTCGGTATCTTTGGATCAACGAACTTGGGCATTTTGGTATCTTCAACTCACCGATTGCTACATTTCATCGATTGAAGTTTATTTCGAATTATCCGCTGCGTCATCTTCTAATTCTCCTAAGAAAGTAGTCAAAACTTCAACAATTTATTGTTACAATCAAAATGTGATCAACTATGACAATGACACTATTACTAAACTCTAATTTGATAGAGTTAGAAGTACGCTCAAAGGGCAATTCTATTATTTACTAAATTATTAACTCTAGAATAAAATATCGTTTGAAATAATGGTGTTTTTTCCTTTTGTCGTATGCTTGTTTTAATGTGTTATAATTAACTAATTATTTAATTAAAGTATATTAACAGAAAATTCATAAATGGTGTGATTTGTGATAGTAATTGGAATTGTTGCAATTATAAGTAATTTATCGTAATAAAATAAACACCTCATTGTAGATATTCGTAGTCAAGATGTATCGAAACTGGATATCAGTGCATTCGTTGGACCACAGTAATGCTATTCAAGTGTTAGGCAGTGTGTTACTCATGACTGATGGGTACCTATAGGTTATGCATTGATTGTTATTGAATAACCATGAAATGTCTCACTCAATATTTTTCTGTTGATTAATATAACTTTGGTCGAATAGAAAATATCAATGTGATAATATTACATAGTTCTCCTGACTTGATAAAAATTTTGATCTTCAATATGGAAACTCCACTTTGATTACAATTAAATTGTAGCACGGTGTGCATCAAATGACTATAGTTGGGTCGAGTTGAAGTATCGAAAGTGAAACTCTATTCAATAGAGGATTAGTCTCCTCGATTATAAGAGTTTAGTATCACGGTCAACTTAAGTCAACTTAAAGTCAAAATCTTTGACAGAATAGTTTGGTTAATAATAATTATTATTATTGAACCAAGGACTTTATGTTCGAACTTTGAAGTTGAATATGGATGATATTGGAATTTTGACCATTACCAAATTCCATAAGTCCTAATGTGATATAGTTTTGATGTAAAGAATTGGTATAAATAATTATCAATACCCATTAATGCTTAAATAAGTAAAATTGGATTTTACCAAAGTTATGTAAGTGATAAATTTAGCCAAATGTCACACCACTTGCAAAGTGACGTGTGAACTTTAATATTCGAATTGTTCGATATTAACCGCCGACCGAATTACACATAAGACTCACACGATCGAAACATTAAATATTCCAACTACCACCTGATTTAATTAAACATAATTATTAGAAATTTGTTAAATTAATTAATATTTAAGATGTAAATTATAAATTTTTACTTAGTTTGTGTGATCAATATTGAATAGTGTGTATATAATAGTTATAGACATATGTATCGATATACAATATTGAGGCGCATTTGAATTGGATTTAAATGCATATTTATTTGATCAAGACTGAAGCAATTTAGAGGCCCATATAGGTGCAAGCATGCCCAACAGCACTAGGGTAGAAAGGAAGGATTGGATCATTTAAAGTGAGCTTAAAATAACAAGAGAGATAAGTGGATCCAGATCCACTTTTAGCTCCTATCCTCTTTTGTATACACATATATATAATTACAAAATATGCATATAAATATTTAAAATTATTTATATATGTTTTGTGATTTTTTTGAAAAGAATTAACTGTTTTTATGATTTCCGTACGGAAGTATTTTATTTTAATAAAAACAAAACAAATTTAAAACCATGTAGATTTGAAAAGAAAATTTTAACTATCAAATATAATTTGGTCGTACACATATATGTTTATATATATATAATCATTTCTCTACATTAAATATATGTGTATAAATGTTTGTTTACATTTAGTTTTAAAATTAATTTGTCATGTATATATAAGTTTATATGTGTGTACATATATTTTATGAAAAAAATCAATTTTGAAGTATATACATATTTACTCAGAAAATTAAGAGAACTATTTTGAGATTGAAATTAGAAAATAGTTTAGGTAGATCGAGATGTGAGATTTAAAATTTTAACTTGAAATTTGAATCTAAATACAAGATTATTCATATTTATATTATAATGAAAAATTTATAGATACATACACACATGCACACACATATATAAACATTTATATTTTACAAGTATAATTTTATATTGTACAAACTATATATATTAGACAAAACATATATGGAGGGGATAATATGTCCGTTGCGGTGTAAATTCCAGCCCTTACACATGGGCGTGTTAAATCGTATACATTGTGTATGTTGCACATGCACGTAGACACACATATATATGATACGCATGTTATATTATATAATATAAATAGAACATTATTTACAAATCAAATAAACTATTAATTTTATTTAAAATTAACGTAGACCAGATATAAATAAATTTAAGCTTCATATGCCCAACAAGATCCAAGATGGAATAATTTTTTAAAATTTACCTCTTTACCTCGTTATGTGCTGGCCCAGATCCAATAATGATATTATAGTTCAATAGCCTATGCGGTTTGAATTAGCCATGTTAGGGCTAACTAGTGTAGCTTACACGTTTAGTAAGGTGTCTAGAAATATAGTGTTTAAGGTTGAGTTTGGGTAATCAAGTACTCTGCCCTACTTGACTTCCGACCTGGCCCGAATGCTAAAGTGAGCCCAAATGTTGCCTATAATAGAAAATGCCAAATTTGAATTGGGTATTGGGTTAGTTTTCAAAGTTATTTTGAAATTAAAATAAAAATTCAGATTTAAAACTTAAATTTCAAATAAGAAAAATATTATAAGTGTTATAAGATAATTTTCAAAAATATTTTGGAAATACAAAATTATTTTGAATTTTTATTGTTTGCACCAAAAATTGGCACAAACACCCAATAGGGATTTTGTAGAGAAATATATGAAGAATATAAAATAAAAATAGGAGAAACAAGTAGTTAAATGACAGAAAATCAAAGCAATAACAAGAACATAATGATTTATTGTGGTTGATGTTGTTTGCCTACGTCCACTTTTAATAGATAGCTTTATTAATCACATTGTAAACTGGTTACAATAAGGATCAGATGAAAATCCTTAGCTACAATAGAGTACAAAGCATTAAGCAGAGTCAAGCATCAAAAATGAACAATCAAACCTGTATTTATAGAGGAAGATGGCGAAATATCTCCCTAAAAATTCGCAGAAGGATCTCCAAAACTATATGGACCCATAAGAGGGATCACATGGCCCAAATCACAAGGAATAGGGATCGTTGTTGATCCCTATTTTGGAGGAATTTGGGGGTGTGATCCCTATGGAGCTTCCCTATGTTGTAATATGCTTAGCCTCCAAGTTTCATGCCAATTGAATTAGTAGAACATGAATTATTGCTCGATCTTTGCTTCCATTTAAGTTGTTACCTGATTCTGGTTGATCCTTATGGAAGGAACAGGGCTAATACCTCTTACTTAATCCTTTTGAGGTGTGATCCCTAAGATGGGCTCCCTAGGGTCCCCACATCTTGTTCCTAAAATTTCATATGCATTGGACATCTGGATCTTGAGATATTGATTTTTTTTCCATTGAGTTGTACTTGTTTGGATGAAATAAGTTGATCCCTATGATTAAGAGGGATTATAGTCGATCCCTTTTCTATGTTAAACTATATTCCATAGTTCGAACATTCAACATTGCATATCTCTCAATTCTGTACGACCATGGTTTCATATTACCATAGGTACTTGACTTCTATATCCCACAATCATTGCTTTGGACTTACTAGCCTTGATGAGAGTTGAGTCTAACTTGTCCAATCAGTTCAGATATAGCCATGTCAAAATGCCGGATAATACTTGTGCCCTAAAGTACGTCTTGTGCTGAGTATGACGTGCTTTGAATCAAAGCAATTTAAAGTCATTGGAAAGAAATCCATCTAGTTTTCTGAATAGTTGCTATCCTTCTATCGAATTATTTCCCAAAGTATCATATCTGCCTTTAATCGTCATGCCACTTGGTCAATTTTCAATAGTATAAATTTAGGAATATATTCCATCAGTTAATATCTATGTCCGGTTCTATGAGACTAATAAGCTTTGGCTATTTGATCCAGTCTCGACCTTGAAAGCTTTAAGTTTGAATTTGATTTCTATCGATTTCAAAAATTGAAATTTAAGAATATACATATGCACGTTTAGTTACGCGTTCTCACCATTTGCTCCTGACTGTGTTAGCAAGCTCATGGTCGTTGCCAATTTTCGTTGAACTATATGCAATTCCATTACATTTTGTATTTATTTACTTTATATAGCTTTTTAGGTACATGTATGCATGCACATAGGGTTCGTAACTGATGACTCCTTACCCTCTCTTTCTTTTATGTTTATAGGGATCGACATTCCTTTAACCAATCCCCCCTTTCTCCTCCTTTGTTCTGCTAGAATAGGAATTAGAACCTTCATAACCAACCCCTTTTTTCTCTCTTTATTTGACATAGGGATCGAATTTCGTTTCCTACGGTGGGGATCGTATTCGATCCCTATTAGTTGATGGACTTAATCGATTTTCCACTTCACAAATAAGGAAAGCGAGCCATACCCTTGGACTCCATGTATAAGCCAAAATTTGACTTCCCTTCCTTAAGTTATCTCGCTTCCTCTTCAAAGAATATTCCAAACCCACTCTTTCTCATTTTTTTATTGCCTTTAACTATCTCGAATCCATCAACGTAGGTGATAGCTCCCATCTCTACTCATCTAGATCGTCATCAATTGTCCGTCGCCTGCATTAACCATGCTCCATTCGTCGATTCCACAATCAAATTGAACCCCTATTTCCTTTCAATTTAGCAATCGAGATCACATATGTAGATTTCATTGTATATGATTTTGGATAAACGTCAGTGACGAGACGATGTGGTTGGTGATTTTAGGGGTTATGAAACCGCGTGTTTAGTTTGAATTGGAGAAGACGAAGTGAAATTGTTAAAAAGAGGGATCAACAATGGATGTTGGAGTAACCATGTAGGTATGACCAATCAATGTAATAGTGAGCTGATTGTAAGGATCGGTTTGTGGTGGATGGAGAAAAGGTTGGTTACTAGATAAGGGAGTGGGATCAGTTAGAAACGATGTTGAAGGATGTAAGAGGACGGATCGGTTTAGTAATCACGTGGAATAGGGATCGGTTGGAGTATCACTTGGAAGAGGGATCGGTTGCTGATGTACCCAGCTAAGGGATCGGTCGTATTGGTTTAGGCATAGGGATCGGGGGTGGAGTGTTTAAGGAGGGATCAGTTATAAGTTTTTGGAGAGGGATCAGTTGTGTTGTTAAGTGGATCAGCTATGAGGACTTAGCCAGTTATAAGTCGTTTGAATTGAATTTGAAAACTAATCCAAATTCACATGCATGAACAATTAGAACCAATCCTATCTCAATGAACTTGAACATACGACGATAATGAACAAAAAGACTTGCATATCCAATATCGAACTCAAAATTGAACAACCAACTCCAAGGACATAGAATATGAACTAAAACTTAACATATGGACATTAATAATGGACTTCACACTTCGACATACCGAAGGTCGATCCCAAAGCTTACACAACCGATCAGTCTAAATGCCAGTTGAGAAGGCCAGCGATGATAGTCACTCTGGTCAAAATCCAAAGTCTCGTTGCTTGCTTTTTCTTTTAATTTTGAAATGTTTATCTCTGCACTGCACAACACTGCACCACACTAGTTTATACTTAGCACGGGAGGATAGGTAAAATTTTCTAATCTTGATTATCTGTTGAGTTTGGTTGATATGGGCTCCAGACGTTTAAAGCATTTAGCCGCAATGACTTCTAGACAACCTTCACAACACAACAATCCCAGAGCCAAGTCAAGTTCTGCAACTATATCCGATAGGTTTTCCCCTGACTATTAAACTAAGAAGCTGAAGGTTTCCAGCCCGTTGGTCGACCTTTTCTCTGATGTTCCTATCCTTCCGATGGAAGAGATAAGTCCTGCCCCTACACTATGGAAGGTGTTGCATTTTTGGATAACCCGATGAATTCCCAAGCCTCTAGAATTGACGAGGCTGCTCTTCGAAGACTATGCACTAAAAATGGGATTCTGTTTAAAGATGTTTTAGTCCTTTCGGTGAATGTTAGGGCTCATTTTCCCTCGAAGGGGTATATGGCATGCAATAAATTTATGTGTGGGCCGAATGTGTGCCACCTTTTAATTATCCGAGAGATGCTAAATTACCTAGAAATAGCTCCTGCTCAACTACATCCAAATATCTATGCTTTCCTTCATGGCACTTTCTTGTTATTTGAGGATGTTCTATTCCGCCCGCCATCTCTTGAGGGCATCAGGTTTATTTACAATTTCAAATGAAGAACATGAAGCCTTTCTTACACATTCCTCAAGCCTTTGCCCAAGTGTCAAGTTCTAACTGGTGCTTGGAACAAGCTCAAAATTCTTTAAATACGAATGGTTCTACATTCGTTGTCTGCCTTGCTTTGTGAGGCAATGGTTGGAAGGACATAAGAGTTGCCTTGACTTCATTCCCCAATTCTTTAGCCCAAGTCGCATCCTGAACTAACTAATATTTTGAAAATTTACAGATGTCCAGCCACATCCAGAAGGCAATAGTTTTTCAAGGGCGGTTTCTGCAATCCGTGCCACCCCAGTTGAGGACAGGGACATCGGATCCCTTGTAACTGATGAATAGTTATCTCTTTACGGGCTGTTTGAAGAAGGTTGCAGCATCAGGCTTCCAAGGAACATGGCACCATTAAGGAATGCTACGAAGCAAGAAGGCGACACTAATAGCCCTGTCATGCCCCTAGTCGAGGAGGCTCAGGATGAGGCCGAAGAGGGTGAAATTAGAGCTAATGTAGCCAACAAGCCTGGCGATGCTGATGCAGGTTCGGGAAATGCGTCTATGGTCGAAACGCGCACGATCTCACATTCCAACAAGGAGAGGAAAAAAGCTCTCTTATAAAGATTCTTTCTATCAATATTTAGAAAGTTTGATGGAAGGGTTCTCGAATCTCCAGATCTTTGATGATATCGTGACCTATGACTTCCCCAGCATCAGTTTTGGGGAGCTTAATTCTTCCACTAGGACTTATGATGACATTCCTCCTAATAGTAAAGGGGAAAACATTCCTATGAGCAAAACTACAATAACTGGTCCATCGAGGGACACTAGGACACTCACATACACATGCACTTTACTGTAAGATTTTCGTCTTTCTTTTATTTTATGGTCAATTGCACACTCTTGTTTGGTTTGTAGGTGCTATGTCTCATTCCATGCCTTTGATCGCATGAGGGGCTCCTTAACACAATATGGATCCAGTCATGGTCTAGACTCAGGTAGATGTCGAGAGAGAGATGACAGTTAGGAAAGAAGTCATTGTTTGAGGGAGTCTTCATCTTCTAAACACAAGTCCCAATCTTGATCGTCTCATCAGGAAGCTTAGCCCAATCTTCCTGTATATAGCGATGATCAGACCTCTTCCTATGCTTCCCAAACTGTTGTGTTGTTTGAGCATTATTCAGGTTCATCTGGTTCTACAAAATCCTGCAATTATAGGTCGGGCAAACGCCCAATTGCTATTTCTGGTCCAGCTCTGGCTACTATGGCTCACGAGGCCTCTACGATGGAAAGATTGACCGAACTTACGGTTAATTTTTCAAAAGTATGCTTTGATGGGCTAAAGTTTCTTCCTCTATCTATATAATTCTAGGGAGTGCTAAAGTGAGTTCGCTTGCATGCGTCAATGATGTTTTTATGCCATACGAAGCATTCCAGCATTTAGCTGAAAATATCTCTCAGGTGTACAGCATGAAATCAACTGTCTTAAGCTGGAGACGACACATGATAAAGACATAATTAAACGTCGAGATGATAAGATCATAGAGTTGACGGTAAAGCTAACTACGGTTGAGAAGAGTGCCAAAGAAACATCTGAGGCGGTTAGTCGTCTAGAAACGGCTCATAAAAAGGATCTGGATGTTGCCTTCAACCATAGCGGTGTGCTAGTTCGGGAGAAAGATACACTATAAAAGTTGAAAAACACTAGCCCATCGTGTAGAGGAACTTGAGGAACTCCCTAGGAAAGAGAAGGAAGAAAAACTCGTAGCTTAGAAGGAGTCTCAAAGATATTGTGAAGAGGTTGTCGAAGCCCGAGGACTGAAAATCAAACATAGAGAGCAACTTGCTCAACGTGATTTCCTCAAGGAAGAAGCAAGGGAAGCTGGTCGTAATAAGGTTAGAGAGCATACCGAGGCCCTGTTGGAGGATGCCAAGGAAGGTGGTCGGAGTGAGATTAAGGACATGTTTGATCCATTAATTATTGAATATAATGCAAAAGTCCTAATCCATCATGATTTGAGTTTTCTTGGAGAGGGCTATCTCAAATCGCTCATCGAGGCTTAGGAATACATTATTGAAATGAAAAAAAAAAGTGTTGGTGAAGTTGATTTGGATGAGGAGAAACTGCTACGGGGAATTCTTCATGGGGATGAACCTTTGGATCTTGCCGTAACAAGGCTTCGATACTTTGATATTTTAGCACATTCCTAAAAAGGGAAAAACATCGCCGAAGCTTCGAAGTCTGATCCCAAAGGTTCCCTATCACTTCACATAGCCGGAGCATCGGTTTCTTTTAGCCTGGGATAGGATCTGAGCTATGATCCGGACAGACCTAGTTATCAATCAAAGGTGTTGACTCCTATTCAAGAGAGGAGTACTCTGGTGATAACTAAAAGTCAGTTGTACACATGTATCCTACTTTACTCCCCATTATTCAAGAGATTTTGTTCCTCATGCCTAATAATTATAGGCTTATTTTCTTGTTTTCGCAAATCTACAGGTCTACCAGGTCCAAGCCAAACTCCAAGAAGCAGTGCTGCTGTAGAGCAACAATCGAGATCTACTGAAATTCCGACGGCTACCAACATTCTAGGTCCCGATGCTTAGATTATTGGAGCACTTGATGTGAAAAAGCTGATGACCAGCTATTGCCAAATGAATCATATGACTTTATGATCACTGATGCCTTTGATCATACCGTTGAGCATAGCTTGAAGGAGTGCGTCGAGAGGGAGGAATTATTGAAGAAAAAAGCTAAACCTAAACCCACTGATGTGGACATCGACTATTCAAATATCATCCCACTGCAAGTCATTCCACTCGGCGGCTTGGTTGACAAAGAACTCCCTCCAATCTCTGAAAGCTCTCCTGCCAAGGGTGGTAAAGGATCAAGGAGAAGAATAGGCGGAAGCTCAGGTGGTGCAACACCCAAGAAATCCAAAAGAGAGAAGGGGCAAAAGAGGTAGCCATCACTTCGGCTTAGTTTGTATATAGCTTATATAACTGTTTTTCTCTTTTCGTTGGTCCTGATTGTGTGGGTACAGCCCTCGCTTCTGAATAAACTTGTACTACAATTTTCAAGTTTAATATGAAAATAAAAGTTCTTTATTTCTATCAAACTCTTATGTGAATTTTATTTAAGCAATCAAGCTATTACTTTTCCATTCAATGTACTTGTAATTCATTGCTCGTTAATTCGGATAATCATCCATTACTTTTCACTCAAGCTCCACGTGGTCGTAGCCTCAAGTTGTATAAAATATTAGGCTTGAGCCCTAGTGTTACGCCACTAGATTCAGCGGTTTTAGTAATTATACTCCTTCCTCCAATCTCGGGTTAGTGAAGTTGGATAATGGATGGTCGAACTCCATCCTTAGCGAGTCTATACTTCTCCTATTGGTTTTAGGTCGGAGCTTATGGAATAGTGAGTTGTCGAATTGCACTTATCTATTTTTTGTACTCATATCTGCATTCTAGGGATAAGAGTTAGTTGGCGGGAGATTGGATCACACGCAATTCGAGTTTATACTCCAGTCCACACTTTGGGGACTTAGAGTTATTTCGTAAAATAGTTGGACCGTACTTTCCTTAAATGGTCGATTTGCCCCTAATTTCGAGGTTTAACTTAGAGAGCGATCGGTTGCATCACGATCGCTTTTGATCATGTCTGTCCCATCACTCGGTAGGATTAATTTGGTTATTGGATGGTCAAGTCATATTCATTCCTCGTAAGGTATTCCGTCCATTGGGTTGTGAGGTAGAATCATCAAATGGACGATCGGAACACATCCATTTTGCTTAGTTCAATCATGAAATTATGTAATCGGCTAGCTCCAAACTCTTGGAACCTGCTCAGACATATGAATATTACTTAGTCGGGTATCGTAACTAACATGTAATGTTACCGCGGTCACTAATATGAAGGAAATTTCAAATTCATTTTTCAAATGGAAAGAAATGACATAATCTACCTTATTACATATCTAGAGAACTAAACACTAAAACAAATGCGAAAATTGAATATTACTGAACAAAAAGGAATAAACTAACTAAAATAACATCGTAAATGCTAGCTATTCCACACCCTTGGGAGTGTGATGCCATCAATATTCGCTAGCTCGAAAGTTCCCTCTCCAACCCTCCGCTCAATGACATATGGTCCTTTCCAAGTAGGATACATGTATTACGGGGCATAAAAAACCCATTTCAAGACGAGATTGTTGATTTTAAAAGTTCTAGGTCGAACTTTAGTGTTGTAGTATGGGGCGAGTTGGTGCTGATGTGCAGCAACCCTCAAATCATCTTCTTTGCATTTCTCATATACAAAGTCTAGAGATTCTAAGAGGTAATCTCCATTCGTTCTGTGATCGTCGTAGGTTACTCGATAAGGAGAGACTTCGAGTTCAACAGAAATGATGGCTACGGAGACATAAAGCAAGGGCAAATGGAGTATGACTAGTCGTGGACTTGTGGGTGGTTCTGTAAGCCTATAATGCCATTGGGAATTTATCAACCCACTTGCCTCTAGTCTTTTCCAAATTCTTCTTTAGAATGGACTTTATAATTTTGTTCATGTAGCAACACGACTTTCTATCACCAGAAAGACGCGTGACTAATTAAAAAAGAAAGGGATAGAAGAAGAAAAGATAAGAAAGAAGAAACACAACAACATCAGATAACTCACAGTGGAACGAATGAAATATAATATATCACATAAAATATTACATAGTATCATATTACATCAGAGTACGCAACTTATACAACACATATTAGACAGTTATAAACATCTGCGTAACTATACAACTCAAGTACAGATAAAATCTCAAACACGGCGGAACCATAATATATCTACACGTGGAAGCCTCCTGCTCTAAATCTCTTCTAGAATTCGTCTAGCAAACCTGAATCCCTCGACTACTCATACATAATATGAGTACCCAGGAGTTTAATAAAACAGAAAATAAACACTCGGGTCAGATAGGGGTCTGGTGTGAGTAAACGGGTTAAAATTGCTTAACTTTAGAAAATCCTTTGAAAAGAATAGGTATCACGTAAGAATTCCCACACATAAACATGAAAAAGTTTTTACCTTACGCTAACCAAAACATTTGATAGGAAATCCAATGATATTATAATATGTCTAGGGTTTTCAAGTAAATAAGAAATAGCCGAAATTGTTACATTATTAAATTCCAGCTACTAGCCACAAAAGTGGGTAATACAAACAAAACCGTAGGGTCTCGTAGGAAGAATGGGTTTCCATCAATGGCAGGGCTACCGGGGTACCGCCCGTCACAGTACGTGGCCTAGATCACAGTACCGAGGATTACGCCCAATCCCCTGCATCACAAAGCCGGGACCACTCCTTACTGAACAGTCCCGAGTAAGATCACCCCGTGGTTGGCGCGACCAACCACCCACAAAGCCGAAATAAAAGGGACATCTAGCCAGGAATGACCTCACCCTGAAATGGGTGCTTCCCACCTAGCCTTGCTGCACCTCCCTTGTTTTAGCCATTCCCGGTTGATGAGGCTTGAGGCTACAATTACCTATATAGAACACATCTATCTTAGAATGCTCATCGTCCACCTGACGATGTTCTGAAAGCATTCAATCCATACAAGTTCGTTCTGGGTTCGAACGAAATCGAAGGCACTATCTCGTTGCACTAATTTTGGAATCACCCTCAGAGTCAACGACCATAGCCCTTGCACTCTAAATCACCATCTCGAACCTATAATACTATTTCCGTCAAACTCATCACGGAATCACCCCCAGAGTTATACTGACGAATAGTTCTTACACTTTGAGTCTTCACTAAGCTCCACTTGGATTCACGACCTAACGTTTAATTTGGATCGATGTGGTTTTCGGATATCCAAATATGGAAACCCAATCTCGGTCTCACCGAATCCAAACGTCATTTTAATGTCCAAGTTGTTTAAGGGTTTAAACATTTAAACTTATATTCAGGATGATATAAACAGATAGATGAATCACATTATCACAATAGATAATTCATATCAACCATTCGTCACACAAAGCAGCATATCACATATCAGAGATATCCAAATCATCCAGTATCAACCAAACACCCAATATCAATCATCCAATATCAATCAATCAATATTAACCAATCATCCAAAAGCAGAATTGATTAACTCTAAATCAATTGGATTACATAAATCCTTCTTCATTAATTTATTCCAAATAAATAAATTAATCATCTCTTAATGATCTTCCTTAATTAATTTCTCTTGATTAATTACCCTTTAATTACATTCAAGTAATTATCCTTAACCATATACAGTAATTAACCTTTAATTACTATCATTAATTACAATAATTAATGATCCTTCATTTGCTTCCATTAATTAATCAACTATAATTCATTAAACCTCAATTAATTACAATTAATTAATCACACTTAAATTAATCACTTTTATTAATCAACCTTGATTAATTCATTAATTATATTAACTAATCATCCTTATTAATTAATAATTCCTTTAATAAATTTAAATAATTAACTTGTAATTAATCATCTCATTAATCATAAACAGTGATTAACAACTGTAATTACTTATCTTAGTTAATTAACTTCTTGATTAATTATATTAACCCTTTGATTAATTAATCTAATTAATTAATCTTTAATTACTTCATGAAGTAATTATTAATAAATTTAAAATAATTAATAAATCCTTAATTAATTACTTTATTAATTAATTACATTTTAATTAATTACACTTGGTAATTAATCTTAAATTAGTCACATTTATTAATTAATTAATCACATTAATTAATTAACTAAAATTAACTAAGTAATTAACCCTTAATTACTTACATAAGAAATTATCTTCTAATTACATCATTAGATGATTACTCTCTTAATTAGTTACTTAACAGGTAATTAATTCCAAAACAATTATATTAATTAATTCCTTAATTTAATAACATCCAGTGATTATCCATTAATCACTTCCATTTAGTTACTCCCATGAGTAATTTTCCATTTATTACTTCCATAAGTAATTATACACTAATTACTTTAAGTAATTATACATTAATTACTTCATTTAGTAATTACACTTAATTAATTCATAATTAAGTGATTATTTAAAATTAAATAAACAATTAACTAATCATTTAAAATTAATTAAATAATTAATTAATTAACTTCTTATATTTAAAGAAAATCCTTAATTAATTAAGAAAATCATTAAACTTAATTAAACTCTTACTTATTAACAAATCATAATAATTAAGCATTTTTAAGTTTAAAACAATAATAAATTAACCTTATTATTTTTCACAAATTAATTATTTAAAATTAATCCAATTTTAATAACTTAAGGACAAATTATTTAACTTGGTTTACAAAATTATAACATTAACTTTATTTAAAAATATAGCATTTAGAAATTAATTTGAAATTTAAAACACTTTAATTATCTAATTTTAAACTTATTTATTTTCAAAATAATTTGAAAACTTTGTTATTAAAACATTACTTAACAATTTACTTAAACTTTGATTAAATATTCAAATTCAAAACATCCTTTTTGGGCAAGTGAGTTCTGCAGTTTTTCGAAGCGAATGGTCGAATTTTGTTTCGAGTTGTTGTTGTGTGATCTGAGTGTTTGAGGAGGCTCGCATGCGATCGTGTGATGGTTGTTGATGGTCGCGATGACCGTCGCTGGCCGGAGCATCAAGTGCACGTGCACCGTGCATGGGTTTGAAACCAGGTGGAGTTTTGTTTTGAGAAGGAGTACTCTCGGGTATGGGTTCATGCAAGTATCGGGTTGGCCTCGAAGCAGACAGGTAGGGAAGTGACCCGAGGCTAACTCGAGTTTTTATGGTGTTTGACACGGGTTTGACCCGAGTCGTTTTTGCATGCAAATCAAGTCCTCAGTTTTTATAAAAGAGGAATAAATTTTCAAAGTTATAACTTGATCTTTTAAAGTAAATTGTTAATCAAACTTTAAAAAGTATTAATTGAATGTATTTTCAAAATTTAAATTTGTTTAAAATGATTTCTTTTGAAAGTAATTATCTTAAATAAATTTTGAATTTCAATTTAAAAGAATGTTTTGAATTTGAATATTTAATCAAAGTTTAAGTAAATTGTTAAGTAATGTTTTAATAACAAAGTTTTCAAATTATTTTGAAAATAAATAAGTTTAAAATTAGATAATTAAAGTGTTTTAAATTTCAAATTAATTTCTAAATGCTTTATTTTCAAATAAAGTTAATGTTATAATTTTGTAAACCAAGTTAAATAATTTGTCCTTAAGTTATTAAAATTGGATTATTTTTAAATAATTAATTTGTGGAAAATAATGAGGTTAATTTATTATAAATTTTAAACTTAAAAGTGCTTAATTATTATGATTTGTTAATAAGTAAGAGTTTAATTAAGTTTAATGATTTTCTTAATTAATTAAGGATTTTCTTTAAATATAAGAAGTTAATTAATTAATTATTTAATTAATTTTAAATGATTAGTTAATTGTTTATTTAATTTTAAATAATCACTTAATTATGAATTAATTAAGTGTAATTACTAAATGAAGTAATTAATGTATAATTACTTAAAGTAATTAGTGTATAATTACTTATGGAAGTAACAAATGGAAAATTACTCATGGGAGTAATTAAATGGAAGTGATTAATGGATAATCATTAGATGTTATTAAATTAAGGAATTAATTAATATAATTGTTTTAAAGTTAATTAATTATAGAGTGCTTAATAATTAAAGAATTAAGAATTATTTAATGATGGAATTAATTACCTGTTAAGTAATTAATTAAGAGAGTAATCATCTAATGATGTAATTAGAAGATAATTTCTTATGTAAGTAATTAAGGGTTAATTACTTAGTTAATTAATTAATGTGATTAATTAATTAATAAATGTGATTAATTTAAGATTAATTACTAAGTGTAATTAATTAAAATGTAATTAATTAATAAAGTAATTAATTAAGGATTTATTAATTATCTTAAATTGATTAATAATTACTTAATGAAGTAATTAAAGATTAATTAATTAGATTAATTAATCAAAGGGTTAATATAATTAATCAAGAAGTTAATTAATTAAGATAAGTAATTACAGTTGTTAACCACTGTTTATGATTAATTACAAGTTAATTATTCAAATTTATTAAAGGAATTATTAATTAATAAGGATCATTAGTTAATATAATTAATGAACTAATCAAGGTTGATTAATAAAAGTGATTAATTTAAGTGTGATTAATTAATTGTAATTAATTGAGGTTTAATGAAATTAATTATAGTTGATTAATTAATGGAAGCAAATGAAGGATCATTAATTATTGTAATTAGTGATAGTAATTAAAGGTTAATTACTGCATATGGTTAAGGATAATTACTTGAATGTAATTAAAGGGTAATTAATCAAGGGAGGTTAATTAAGGAAGATCATTAAGAGATGATTAATTTATTTATTTGGAATATATTAATGAACAAGGATTTAGATAATCCAATTGATTTAGAGTTAATCAATTCTGCTTTTGGATGATTGGTTAATATTGATTGATTTATATTGGATGATTGATATTGGGTGTTTGGTTGATACTGGATGATTTGGATATCTCTGATATGTGATATGCTGCTTTGTGTGATGAATGGTTGATATGAATTATCGATTGTGATAATGTGATTCATCTATCTGTTTATATCATCCTGAATATAAGTTTAAATGTTTAAACCCTTAAACAACTTGGACATTAAAATGGCGTTTGGATTCGGTGAGTCCGGCATCGGGTTTCCATATTTGGATATCTGAAAACCACATCGAACCAAATTAAACGTTAGGTCGTGAATCAAAGTGGAGCTTAGTGAAGACTCAAAGTGTAAGAACTATTCGTCAGTATAACTCTGGGGTGATTCCGTGATGAGTTTGACGGAAATAGTACTTATAGGTTCGAGATGGTGATTTAGAGTGCAAGGGCTATGGTCGTTGACTCTGAGGGTGATTCCAAAATTAGTGCAACGAGATAGTGCCTTTGGTTTCATTCGAACCCGGAACGAGCTTGTATGGATTGAATGCTTTCAGAACATCGTCAGGTGGACGATGAGCATTCTAAGATAGATGTGTTCTATAAAGGTAATTACAGCCTCAAGCCTCATCAACCGGGAATGGCTAAAACAGGGGAGGTGCAGCAAGGCTAGGTGGGTAGCACCCATTTCAGGGTGAGGTCATTCCTGTCTAGATGTCCCTTTTATTTCGGCTTTGTGGGTGGTTGGTCGCGCCAACCACGGGGTGATCTTACTCGGGACTATTCAGTAAGGAGTGGTCCCGGCTTTGTGATGCAGGGGATTGGGCGTAATCCTCGGTACTGTGATCTAGGCCACGTACTGTGACGGGCGGTACCCCGGTAGCTCTGCCATTGATGGAAACTCATTCTTCCTACGAGACCCTACGGTTTTGTTTGTATTACCCACTTTTGTGGCTAGTAGCTGGAATTTAATAATGTAACAATTTAGGCAATTTCTTATTTACTTGAAAACCCTAGGCACTATTATAATATCACTGAATTTCCTATCAAATGTTTTGGTTAGCGTAAGTAAAAACTTTTCCATGTTTATGTGTGGGAAGTCTTACGTGATACCTTTTCTTTCCAAAGGATTTTCTAAAGTTAAGCAATTTTAACCCGTTTACTCACACCAGACCCCTATCTGACCCGAGTGTTTATTTTCTATTTTATTAAACTCTTGGGTACTCATATTATTTATGAGTAGTCGAGGGATTCAGGTTTGCTAGACGAATTCTGAAGGAGATTTAGAGTAGGAGGCTTCCACATGTAGATATATTGTGGCTCCGCTGTGTTTGAGATTGTATCTGTATCTTGTGTACTTGAGTTGTATAGTTAGACAGAAGTTTATAACTGTCTAATATGTGTTGTATAAGTTGTGTACTCTGATGTAATATGATACTATGTAATATTTTATATGATAAATTATATTTCATTCGTTCCGCTGTGAGTTATCTGATGTTGTTGGGTTTCTTCTTTCTTATCTTTTCTTCTTCTATCCCTTTCTTTCTTAATTAGTGACGCGTCTTTCTGGTGATAGAAAGTCGGGTCGCTACAGGTGGTATCAGAGCACTAGGTTGAGTGAATACCTAGGCTCTGGAGTGGTGTCTTTCTTGAGAGAGCGTACTTGTAATTTACATATATATATATATATATATATATATATATACCTGGTTTGTTGGGTTATCTGTTCGGGTTTTCCAACATAAGTTTTAAAGGTGGATGGAGCAGTGGTGTGTGTAACACGACTACCACTAATGGAAGAGGTCCATATGTTTGAGGTTGGAAGTATATTTGTCGAGACTGTAGACCTAATACCTTCTCGAGTGAGATTTGTAATTTGGAGTAAGAATTTCTCTGATATCTGAAGAAAATCTTTTTAAAAGATTCGGATTCCATCTTTGAAGTGTAAGTTTGGATCTGTCAGAAGTGCAGTAGTAAGTAATGATATCTTGATAACTGCGTGATGAGATGCAGTATCCATGGATATTTCCGAAGATGTTTTCTCTTGAAGCAGTTTTAGAAGTAGTTGAGGAGCAGTCTTTACCTGCCGCAGGGAAGACTCATCTGTGTAGAAGTTATCTGGATCTTTAGCAAGGAGGTTGGCTGTTCTAGAATATGAGACTAAGGTCTATGAGTTGCTTCGCTTTGGCATGGTCTCATTTGTCATTCCTTAAGTAGAGCGAGATGTTGATGCTTGGTTTGGAGCCCGAATTTCTTGAGAGGTTGTCTGCCATCTCGAAGGTCTGTTGTGTGGTTTGTGGATCATTTTGGTTTTCAAGAAGCCTTTGGATTAGAAGTCTTTGGTTAGAGTTGGTAGCAGTGCAACTCGAAGTGTTCGGTGTGCTGACGAGAAGGTCTTTTGGCTTTGCAGTATCATCGAGGTGGAGTTTGGAAGCAGCAGTGTGTCCATTTCTCCGATAGTTCAAGAATCTTTGTGGTTCTTCTTTCCGTAGTCTGGGCAGATGGTGAATGTTTTCTTGAAGGGTTAACCTTGTTTGGAAAAGCTTAAAGCTGTTCTAATTGGTAAAGAGACGACAGTTTCTTTAGAATCCGAACTATGTAGGATCGCAAAAGTGACTTGCGATTAATTTGGGAATTTTTCTTGGGCAATCTTTTGTTTGAGGCTGAGGGTTCTCATGTGGAAGTAGGAGCTACTGAGGTAATCAGAAGTTTGCCTGCATCTGGAGTTGAGTTCCATATTGTTTTGGTTCCAGAAGCGATTTTAGAGGTTAGCCTGGTAGTAGGATGGTTCTTGGAGAAGGAAGAGTTGGTGTAGTAGCTCAGAATTTTTGGAATTTGGATTGGTCAGATCTAGTTTTTGAGTTAGATTCTGCTGTAAGGTTGTGTGACCGAGTCAAATGGGTCACTAAGATTTTATGGATTTGATGAACAAAGCTTCCCGGATATATTGGATAAGTTTATATTCGTGTTCATCAACAGTATTCTCATTTATTACAGAATCAGAGTTGTGCAGCGGAAACGAGGTAGCAACTGTACATGAAAGGAAGCAAGTTCAGTTTGCTATTGCTTGAGAAGTAGAGCTTGTGTTCTGGATTTCGATGGATCTTGAAAGACTTTTCTGTTGGATAGGATCCAGGAACTGGTTTGTTTTGATCTAGTTGTTTCTGGAAGCATCAGCATAGGTTGAGCTGATCAAGAGGATAGGCTGCCTAGGATTGTCTATTGAGTTATACAGATATGAGATAAGGAGTGTGGAATTTGAAGTTAGAGACTTCATTGTTGTTAAGATTTCTCTGGTTAAGAGAGCAGTAATTGGATAAGATTGGATAGCTAGTTCTGAGGCATTTGGGATGTCTTATCTGTGTTTTGATAGGATAAGATTGAATTGCCAGCTTGGATAGCTGGGATTCATTGTATTTCACGTATCTCTAAGGGAGTACGTGTATGATTCATCGATTGGTTGTAGAATCTACAGTCCAGTTGGATTTGGAAGTTGAGTTAGACTTGAGTATAGTCTGATGTTCTGTTCAGACTGGTGGATCTAGAGATGAGAGGAGCTTTGGATTTTGGTAGGTGTAGTTAGTTTAGCTTCTGTAGAGCGAGTCTCCTAGTGGTTTATACTTGGGAAACTCGAGATAGTGTTAGTAAGATTTATTCTGATTTGTGTCAGGATAATTGGTTAGGTTTGTTTGTTTGATTGATTGCAATGATTGTTAGTTACTGGATGATAGGTATGCTTTGCTGTTTGAAATTGAAATCTTTGCTGGGTTATTATATTATCTTTGCTTTTAAATTTCGGTGACGAAATTCTTTTAAGGAAGGAGGAATGCGACGACCCGGAATTTTGGGGCAATATCAATTTAATAATATGCATTAATAATTAAATTGGTTTGATAATTTTTCTTTATAATTTTAATTTAAATTGGTAAATTTAATCTTTTTAAGGTTAATAAATATTTAATCTGGTAATTGTGATCAATATATATATTAACAATTTAAAATTGATAAGATTTATTTTTCAAAGCTAATAAATTTTTATTCTATTTATAATATATACATTTGTTATATATTGTGAATAGGAAAATCATTTATTTTAAATAAAAGATGAATTTTCAAATTGTAATATATATGTGTGTATATGTTATAATTTGATGTTGTTTTGAAATTTAATATAATCTATTTATAATGTATATATGTATGAATATTGTAATTTGAGGCTTTGTGTTAAAATTTATAATTTTCAAAAGTTAATTTAGGATTCAATTGTTTTTTATTTTAAATATGATGGTTTAAAATGGATTTAATCAAAGTTTTATTTTGTTTTCTTTAAAGTGTTTAAATTAAAATGGTTATAAATGTATATATATAAAAGTTTTAGATTTTTAAATATATGTATAAAGATTTATTTGTATTATAACTAGCTTTATAATATTTTCTTTAAAGATTAAATTTATTTATGCATATATAAGTATTTATTAATAAAGTAACTTAAATAAGTAAGCTTATATTACAATTAAATTAAATGAAAATTTATTTAAAATACTTAAGAAAACATGTGTAACCATATTAGCTCATCTTAATAACACATGTAAGAAAATTAAGTGCTATAATGACAAATGTAAAATCTTGATAACAAGTGGCACTATTTTTATTTTTATTTTTAAATAAATATTTTTAGAAGAAAACTAGTTTTTACAAACACTTTAATTCCTTTGCCTTTATTTCTGAACTCAAATTAATGGCAAAAACAGAAACTTTTCTCGAAACCTGATAATGAAAACCAAAAGCAAATCTGAAGCAAAATTTAAAATAAGCTGCAATTCAAATCTACTGCAATTCAAAGGGATTTTCAAGAGCAACAGCAAGTTTAAAAACATCAGTTTGTAAGCATGCAAAGGGATTCATTTTCATCTGCAAAGCAAAGTCAAAACACTTTTTCAGATTTAATGTTCAAGCCTGGAAAAAGAATCAAAAACCTGCTCTGCAATTTAGTTGGTGAGTAAACCTCTTAAAAACAGATTTAATCATATTGTAGTTAAATTTATTTTTGTCTGGTATAGATGAACCTGAAAAGTTCATCTCTGCATATTTACAGAGAGTTGTTCTTCCTATAGAAAGATGCAAAAATCTTATAATCTATACCTTAGTTGAACTTGATATGTGAATGAAAACTGTATGTTAATGTTTGATAGAAATTTTAAAATTAGTTTCATAATTTTAAAAGCAACAAATAATTATAAATAAGAAATTAACATTGAAACTAGAATTTATGTTAAAAACCAACTATCTTAAATTCTATTTTGAATTACATGCATGTAATCATGATGGAAAATCATGAATTTTGATATGTATTTTGTAATTTTTAGTTGGGTATTTCTTGAGAATTTTGGGTTTGTTTAATTTGGGGGTTTTGGTGGTTTGCGTTGATCGGCATGGTGATTGGAGCTGGAATCTTGATCAAATCTTGATCGAAGCTTGCTTTGGTGTGGTGGATAATGGGAAAAATATTCATGAATTTTTCCAATGGTCGTGGTATTTGGATTCGATTAAACTAGGGTTTTAGCTCGTTATCTTTTCGGCTTGACTGTCGAGGCATTTTCGACATGAGAGGTGGATCGGTTGCGATCGCATTTGGGGAAGTTGATGTTCATGGACGTGGCGTCTCGATGGTGGGGTCGGCGAGGTATAACGACGTCGTGGTGGTCGGCCATGGGTGGTTTTGTGGAAGTATTGCTGTAGTTTTTTGGAGCTTTCGGTCGAATTTCGATTCGATGATGAATTTTTGGATCTGGGTTGAGGTTGGGGTTGTCGATGTCGTATGGGGTTGGTCGGCGATCATATGGATGGTCGGAGTCATTGGGTTTGGACGCGCACGTACACACGTGTACGTGGTGCACTGGATTTAGGTGTTTGGGGAAGACGAGTTTCTACTCGAAGGGAAGCTCGTGTTTTCTCGTGATCGTCTCGAAGTAGGGGGAAGCATGGGGATCTTTGGGGCAGGCTCGGGTTGTAGTAGTGTTTGTCTCGAGTTTTTAAGGTCGCTTGTTTCTGGTTATACTGTATAATGTAAATTGCAAATTTAAACTTGTTTTTGGATAAATGAAATTAGGCTTTAAAATTATAAAACAAGGTTATAAAAGGAAACCAATTTATAAAAGTTAAACTTGTTCTTTGATGTAAAAGTTAATTAAACTTTTAAAAATGTTAATTGAATTTATTCTCAAATTTAAAGTGTTTTGGGATAACACCACCAAGAGAAAATCTCTGATAACCAAGAGAAAATTCAGAAGTTCCTCAAATCCTGAGTTGCTTCAACAAACTCCTTCTCAAGGAACCAACCTTCAACTAGTTGAACCACCGGTACCACACTTGGAATCCTGGTCGATAAGAAAAATAAATCTCTAGATGAGGACGACCTCCGACTTCCCAGAAAATCTCCAACAATCCAAGAGAATACTCAATCATCGCAAGTCACTTTTGCGATCAATCCAAAGAAAACTGTTCTCTCTTTACCAATCAGAACAGCTTATGTTGGACTTGCCAATCCATCGAAGAAATGGATTCACTCAGCTTCTTCTGAACTCCATCTCCAGAAAACTGCTAAGCCAGAAAACTCTGCCGACACACAGATCACTCCGAGATGCACTGCTGACACCAATGCCAAAGAATTCCCAATCCAAAGCTCTTCGAGAAACTCGGACTTCAAACCAAACAGAAACACCCTGCTGAACTCAGCCACAACACCGAAGCAGACCTACTTCCTTAAACTTGTTTTAAAGAAATCATCTTCGGAAACATCCATAGTCACTGCATCTCGTCACGCAGCAACTACTTCTTGAGGTATCAAGATACCATCACTCGCTTCTACTCAGCCAACAGATCCAAACTCTACTCATCCAACTTCAAAGATGAACTCCGAACCTTAATAGGTTCCCTTCAGAGATCAATGAAGTCCTTACACCACTGCAAAGCTCACTCGAGATGGTATTAGGTCTACAGTCTCGACAGATATACTTCCAAACTCAAACATACAAACTCCAACCTATGGTAGTTGTGGTACACACATCACTACCTCATCTACCTTTATAACTCATATTGGAAAACCCGAACAGGTAACCCAATAGATAGGTAGAAATAAATAAATAAATATAAATATATTAAAAATTACAAATACGCTCTCTCAAGATAGACACCACTCCAGAGCTTAGGTATTCACTCAACCTAATGCTCTGATACCAACTATGACGACCCGACTTTTTTCTCCACAAAAAGTCGTATCATCTTTAAGAAAGAAAGGGATAGAAAAGAGAAAAGAAAGAAGAGAAAGAAGAAACACACTAGAATCTCAACAGCGGAACGAATAAATTATATTAATAACATAAGTATTACATAATATGCAACACCAATCATTGTTACACAGCATATACATCACATACTAGACAGTTATAAACACCTGTCTAGTATTTACAACTTAATACAAACACAACACAGAGAACACACAACGGAATCTATATATCTACAACGCAGAAGCCTCCTGCTCCATTGCTCCTCCAATATTCGTCAAAGGCAACCTGAATCCCTTGGCTACTCGTAAAAATTTGAGTACCCAAGAGTTTAATAAAACAAAAGATAAACTCCGGGTCAGACATGGGTCTAGTGTGAGTAGCAGGTTAAGGTTGCTTAACTTTAAAAATCCTTTGAAAAGAAAGGTATCACGTAAGACTTCCCATACATAAACATGGAAAAGTTTTTACCTTACGCTAACCAAAACATTTGATAGGAAATTCGATGATATTATAATAGTGTCTAGGGTTTTCAAATAAATAAGAAATAGTCGAAATTGTTACATGATTAAATTCTAGCTACTAGCCACAAAAGTGGGTAATACAATCAAAACCGTTGGCACTTATTGGATTTTGGATTCCATACAATGGCAGGGCTACTGGGGTACCGCCCGTCACAGTACGTGGCCTAGATCACCGTACCGAGGATCACTCCCAATCCCCTGCAACCAAGGCCGGAACCATTCCTTACTGAACAGTCCCGAACAAGACAACCCCGGAAGTTGTTGCAATCAACCGCCCACACAGCCGAATAAAAAGGGACCTCTAGACAGGGGAAAATCTCATCCTACTTGGGCATAACCTACTTAACCTTGCTGCACCTCCCCTGTTTTAGCCATTCCCGGTTGATGAGGCTTGAGGTTACGATTACCTTTAGAGAACACATCTCTTGGAATGCTCATCGTCCACCTAACGATGTTCTGAAAGCATTCAATCCATACAAGTTCGTTCCGAGTTCGAACGAAATCGAAGGCATTATCTTGTTACACTCATTTTGGAATCACCCTCAGAGTTAACGACGATAACTCTTTCACTCCGAATCTTCATCTTCACTTGAGATTCACGACCAACCGTTAATTTGGATCGATGTGGTTTTCGGATATCCAAATATGGAAACCCGATCCCGGTCTCATCGAAATCCAAATCGCCATCTTTTAGGTCCAAGTTGTTTTAATGTTTAAAACAATTCAATTCAATATTATCTATATACACACAAATAGATAATACACGACATCATAATAGATAATCAACATTATCATCCATATTATCATCCCAAACAGATAATTCATATTATCAACTCAAGTGCAACCATAGCATCCAAATCACACAACATCACTTATCTCATATCTGAGATCTCAACCATTCAGGGTAATCAGTATTAATCAACATTCCCAAGCAATGACTTATTAATCACCATTCTATAATTAATTTAAAATGAATTAAATTAATTACTTCTTCTCTAATTAATTTAAAATAAATTAAATTAATTACTTATCCATATAAATCTTGCTTACATAACCATTAATTAATTACAAATCAATCAATTAATTATCCTCAACAAATTACCCTAATTAATCATCCTTGATTAAGTATCCTATAATTACATTCAAGTAATTAGCCTTAATTAATTCCACAAATTAATTATTCTAAACCAAATTCAGCAATTAACCTGTAATTACTTCATTAATTAATTAACTATAATTAATTACATTAATCCTTAATTAATTACATTAATTAATTCCTTCATTGATTAATTGTTCTTAATTAATCCATCCTTAATTACATCATTAATTATTAATGATTCCTAATTATATCTATTAATAATTACCCTATTTAAATTAAGTAATTAATTATCAATTATCCATATTGATTAATCGCTCTTGATTAATCAGATTAAGTAATTAATTACATTTAATTAATTACATCTTTTTATTATCTTTAAATAACTCAATTAACAAATCCTTAATTAATTACACTAAGTAATTAACTATTAATTACTTCCTTTAAGTAATTGTTCTGCATACTAATTACATATTAATTACACAAAGTAATTAGTTTCCAAAATTCCTTCATTACCCAATTATCCTTCAATTTAATTACATCAAGTAATTTATCTTCTTAATTACTTCACTAAGTAATTATCCATTATTAATTACATTGGGTAATTACTTCTTAAATAACTCAATGATTATTTTAAATTAATTAAACTTAATTAATTAATTTAACTAATCAAAATAAACTTAATTAATTACAATTAGTAATTAATTTTCTTAATTACTTTCATTAAGTAATTACACTTAAACAATCCTCAAATGATTATCTTTAAATTAATTAATCCAACTAATCATTAAAATTAATCAGATTAATTAATTATTAAATAATCCTAAGTTAATGACCTTCATTAACCATTAAAAAATCTTTAATTACTTCTCTAAAGTAATTAACTGAGATTAATCAATATTAATTACAAATTAAATTATCCATAAAACTCATTTAATTAACCTTTAATTATTTAATTAATCAAGTGATAATCTAAAACTTAATCAATTTTTAATTGCTTGATTAATTAATTAATTTGGAATAAATTAATAAAGAAGGATTTAGGTAATCCAATTGATTTAGAGTTAATCAATTCTGCTCATGGAATGATTGATTGATATTGAATGATTGATATTGAATGATTGATATTGGATGTTTGAATGATGTTGGATGATTTGGATGTGATAGCTCTGATACCAGCTATGACGACCTAACTTTCTATCACCAGAAAGTCGCATTACTATTTAAGAAAGAAAGGGATAGAAGAAGAAAAGATAAGAAAGAAGAAACACAACAACAACAACAACAACAGATAACTCACAGCGGAACGAATGAAATATAATATATCACATAAAATATTACATAGTATCATATTACATGAGAGTAGACAACTTATACAACACATATTAGACAGTTATAAACATCTGTCTAACTATACAACTCAAGATATCACAAGATACAGATATAACACAAACACAGCGGAACCATAATATATCTACACGTGGAAGCCTCCTGCCTGCTCCATATCTCCTCCAGAGTTCGTCAAGCAAACCTGAATCCCTCGACTACTCATACATAATATGAGTAACCAAGAGTTTAATAAAACAGAAAATAAACCCTCGGGTCAGACAGGGGTCTGGTGTGAGTAAACGGGTTAAAATTGCTTAACTTTAGAAAATCTTTTGAAAAGGAAAGGTATCACGTAAGACTTCCCACACATAAACATGGAAAAGTTTTTACCTTATGCTAACCAAAACATTGATGGAAACTCATTCTTCCTACGAGACCCTACGGTTTTGTTTGTATTACTCACTTTTGTGGCTAGTAGCCGGAATTTAACCATGTAACAATTTCGGCTATTTCATATTTACTTGCTAAATTTAAAAAGGAAGCAAAGCAAGATTTAAACAAAAGTTGAAACAAGTTTAAATTATGAATTCAAAAATGAAATTGAATTTTAGTTTTCAAACAAATAAATTTTATAAAAATGGAATGTTTAACAACTAAAAATTTGTACAGTATTTTATAAATCTGAAATGACATTTAAAACAAGATTTTAAATTTAAGTTTAAAATCTGAATTGTAAATCTAAATTCAAATTCAAATTTGAAATCTTAGGATTTGAAAAGAAAATAAGTTTATAAATTCAAATGTTGTAATTAAGTTTGAATCATAAAGTATTTTATAACATGTTTTAAAAATCTGGAATATAAGATTTAAACAGGATTTTAAATTAAGTTTTTGAATCTGAATTCAAAGCATGAATTTGAATCCTAGTTTGTAATAAAATAAGTTTGAATTTAATTTGTTTTAAAACAACTTTAAATGTTTTAAAGTATTGTTTAAGTATAAAATTGAATTTGGTTTTAAAATTCTTTTAAAATTTCTTTTATAAGACAAATAGATTCTTTAACATGTAATACAAAAGTTTTTGAATTATTTTAAAAGTTTTGTTAAGGTTAAGAATTGTTTCATTTTAAATCTTAACTTAAAATGCAACTTAAAGGAAAATTTAAAAAAAATAAGTTGTTTTTAAATTGCTTTGTTAATGATAATTTAATCATGAATAAAATTAATGTTTATCATAAAATTAATTAGAACTTAATAATTTATAATTCATTAAATGATTAAGGTAATTAAGTTTTGTAATTAATTAATTTAATTAATTAATAATTTAGGTTAATTAATTAAATAATAAGGTTTTTATTTAATTAATTAAAGGATTATGTAAGTTAATTAAGATTGATTAAATAGTAATTAAGAAATCAATTAATTAGATAAGATTTGATTTTAATTTAATTAATAATTTGAATTCATTAATCAAGCAATTAAAAGTTAATTATGTTTTAGATTATCACTTGATTAATTAAATAATTAGAGGTTAATTAAATGAGTTTTATAGATAATTTAATTTGTAATTAATATTGATTAATCTCAGTTAATTACTTTAGAGAGGTAATTAAAGATTTGTTAATGGTTAATGAAGGTCATTAACTTAGGATTATTTAATAATTAATTAATGTGATTAATTTTAATGATTAATTAATTTAAAGATAATCATTTGAGGATTGTTTAAGTGTAATTACTTAATGAAAGTAATTAAGAAAATTAATTACTAATTGTAATTAATTAAGTTTATTTTGATTAGTTAAATTAATTAATTAAGTTTAATTAATTTAAAATAATCATTGAGTAATTTAAGAAGCAATTACCCAATGTAATTAATAATGGATAATTACTTAGTGAAGTAATTAAGAAGATAAATTACTTGATGTAATTAAATTGAAGGATAATTGGGTAATGGAGGAATTTTGGAAATTAATTACTTTGTGTAATTAATATGTAATTAGTATGCATAACAATTACTTAAAGGAAGTAATTAATAATTAATTACTTAGTGTAATTAATTTAGGATTTGTTAATTGAGTTAAAACGCCATGTCCATGAACATCAACTTCCCCAAATGCGATCGCAACCGATCCACCTCTCATGTCGAAAATGCCTCGACAGTCAAGCCGAAAAGAAAATGAGCTAAAACCCTAGTTTAATCGAATCCAAACACCACGACCATTGGAAAAATTCATGAATATTTTTCCCATCATCCACCACACAAAAGCAAGCTTCGATCAAGATTCCAGCTCCAATCACCACGCCGATCAACGGCAAACCACCAAAACCCCCAAATCAAACAAACCCAAAATTCTCAAGAAATACCCAACTAAAAATTATAAAATGCATATCAAAATTCATGATTTTCCATCATGATTACATGCATGTAATTCAAATTAGAATTTAAGATAGTTGGTTTTTAACAAAAATTCTAGTTTCACTGTTAATTTCTTATTTATAATTATTTGTTTCTTTTAAAATTATGAAACTAATTTTAAAATTTCTATCAAACATTAACATACAGTTTTCATTCACATATCAAGTTCAAATAAAATATAGATTGGAAGATTTTTGCATCTTTTTATAGGAAGAACAACTCTCTGTAAATATACAGAGATGAACTTTTCAGGTTAATCTATACCAGACATTCCATATCCTCAATCATGCATATACAACAGTATTCATATAAATAAATATTCATAATCATAGCCAAAATCATCACATGCAAAAATAAATTTAACTACAATATGATTAAATCTGTTTTTAAGAGGTTTACTCACCAATTAAATTGCAGAGCAGGTTTTTGATTCTTTTTCCAGGCTTGAACATTAAATCTGAAAAAATGTTTTGACTTTGCTTTGCAGATGAAAATGAATCCCTTTGCATGCTTACAAACTGATGTTTTTAAACTTGTTGTTGCTCTTGGAAATCCCTTTGAATTGCAGTAGATTTGAATTGCAGCTTTGCAGATTTTAAATTTTGCTTCAGATTTGCTTTTGGTTTTCATTTTCAGGTTTTGAGAAAAGTTTCTGTTTTTTCCATTAATTTGAGTTAAGAAATGAAGGCAAAGGAATGAAAGTGTTTGTAAAAACTAGTTTTCTTCTAAAAATATTTATTTAAAAATAAAAATAAAAATAGTGCCACTTGTTATCTAGATTTTACATTTGTCATTATAGTACTTAATTTTCTTACATGTGTTATTAAGATGAGCTAATATGGTTACACATGTTTTCTTAAGTATTTAAATAATTTTTCATTTAATTTAAATATAATATAAGCTTACTTATTTAAGTTACTTTATTAACAAATACTTATATATGCATAAATAGATTTAATCTTTAAAGAAAATATTATAAAGCTAGTTATAATATAAATAAATCTTTATACATGTATTTAAAAATCTAAAACTTTTATATATATACATTTATAACCATTTTAATTAAACACTTTAAAGAAAACAAAATAAAACTTTGATTAAATCCTTTTTAAACCATCATATTTAAAATAAACAACAATTGAATTAATCCTAAATTAACTATTGAAAAATATAAATTTTAAAACAAAGCTTCAAATTACAATATTCATACATATATACATTATAAATAGATTATATTAAATTTCAAAACAACATCAAATTATAGCATATACATACATATATATTACAATTTGAAAATTCATCTTTTATTTAAAACAAAAGATTTTCCTATTCACAATATATAACTAATGTATATATTATAAATAGAATAAAAATTTATTAGCTTTGAAAATAAATCTTATCAATTTTAAATTGTTAAAATAGATATTGATCACAATTACCAGATTTAATATTTATTAACCTTAAAAAGATTAAATTTACCAATTTAAATTAAAATTATAAAGAAAAATTATCAAACTAATTTAATTATTAATGCAGATTATTAAATTGACATTGCCCCAAAATTCCGGGTCGTCGCAGTTCATAACTTCAACTTGTCCATTTTCTTGAGGGTGGGCAACTACTGCAAATCTCTTCTCAGTATGAAACCGAGGCAGAAGTCTTTGAATTCAACACTGTCGAATTAAGTCCCATTATCAGTTACAGTGGTTCGTGGAAGACCAAAACGACAGATATGTTCCAAACAATGAAGTTGATTAGTTTCTTTGTCATAATCGTGGCTAAAGGTTCCGCTTCAACCCTTTTGGTGAAATAATCAACTGCTACGATGGCGTACTTCACACCACCTTTTGAGATCGGTAAGGAATCAATAATATCCGTGCCCCATATGGAAAAAGGTAATGGACTAACAATTTGTGTGATTTCCATTGACGGAGCTCTCGGAACTTTTGCATACATCTGGCACTTGTCGCATCGCTTAGCATAACCAGTAGCATCTCGGTTGACAATGGGCCAACGATACCCATAACGAAGTATTTTCTTTGCTAGGGTTTGCCTCTAGTGTGATCACCACATTCCCTTTTATGAACTTCCTTTAGGACTCGTTTTATTTCATCATGAACGAAACGCCGGAGCAGGGGAACATAAAAACCTTTTCCATACATGACTCCTCCTTGAATGATATACAGTGAAGCTTTACGAAGGACTTGACGCCTTTCATTCCTCTGTTTGGGAAGGACTCCCTGTAGCAAATAGTCTTTAATCGGAGTCATCCACGACTCCTTCTAAGGCTCTATCTTTGGTACCCAGTTTATTTCTTCTAGTTTATGCTCAAAGCATCTAGTACTTCAACGGGGACCTAGCCCACCTGTTGTGCACCCCTAAGTGCTAGCAAACTTTGCCAATGAGTCAGCCTCTTTGTTTTGATCCCGGGGAATGTGCATGATGTCAAAATACTCAAACCCAGTCAATAGCTCTTAGACTTGGATAAGGAATGGAGTGAGTCGTTGTCCTTTAGCTTGTTAATCTCCCATGACTTGGTATACTACCAATTGTGAATCACAACAGCAAGAGATTTTATCCCCAGTTCTCTGGCAAGTTTGAGTCTAGCAATCAGAGCTTCGTACTCAGTTTCGTTGTTCGTTGTAGGGAAGTCAAGCTTCAAAGCCTAGCAAATTGACCGATCTTCTGGAGTTACTAGCACGATTCCAGCTCCAGAACAGCGATCATTGCTCCATCTGTATACATTTTCCATCGAATGGTAGGGACTCCACCGCTCTCTAGGAGATCAACTTGTGCGGTGAATTCTGCTATAGTCCGTCAGTGCCTGTCCCTGTATGGCTCTTCAAGGGAGATAAGTGATGTCTAATTGACTTAGTTCGATGTTCCACTTGAGTAACCTTTCAGACATATCAAGTCGCTATAGGACCTGCCGTAAAGGTTGATCGGTGTAAATGTTGATGGGATAAGCCTGAAAGCAAGGGTGGAGCTTTCGCAAAGCAATCAGCAAGCAGTACGCCAACTTTTCTATCTTCTGGTATTTCCTTTTGGTCCTTGTTAATCGCTCGCAAATATAATAGATCAGTCTCTGGATTCGATTCTCCACGCAAAGCAGTGCGGCACTGATAGCGCGTACCGACATGGCGTATTAGATATATAAGTCTTCACTATCTACCAGCTTTGACAAGATAAGAGGCCTCTATTAGTGGTCTACCAAAGCTTGAAATGCATTTTTCACAATCCTATGTCTATTCAAAGGTCCTTTTCCCTCTCTTAATCAAATCCAAGAAAGGAATGCATTTATCGATGGCTCTGGAAATAAATCGACTTAGGGCGGCAACCTTCCCATTTAAGCTCTATACTTGTTTGATGGTCTTCGGCGCCCGAATGTTGTGAATTGCTTGAATCTTCTCGGGATTAGCTTTGATTCCATGAGCATTAATGATGAAACCCAAGAATTTTCCTGATGCAATACCTACATAACATTTCAGAGGATTGATCTTCATTTTGTAATATCGAAGGATATCAAACTTTTCTGCTAAGTCTCTAAAGTGGTCGCTTGATCATCATGACTTCACGATCATATCATCCATGTATACCTCTATTGTCTTTCCAATCTGTTCTTTAAACATTCTATTGACTAGGCATTGATAGGTTGCTCTAGCATTCTTCAATCGAAATGGCATTACTATATAGTAATACAATTCAACATCGGTAATGAAGCTGGTATGCTTCTGGTTGAGGACATGCATCGGGATTTGATTATATCCTGAGTACATATCCATGAAAAATAGAAACTCGTGCCCTACGGTTGAATCTACCAGCTGGTCGATCCTTGAAAGGGGAAACTATCTTTTGGACACACCTTGTTTAAATCTGAGTAATCAACGCATATCCGCGATATTCCATTTGCCTTTCTCACAAGAACACGATTAGATACCCATTTAGGATAGAGGGCATCATGAATAAACTCATTGCATTTGAGTCTATATACTTCCTCTTTAAGGGTGGAAGATCTATGTGGATCCATGCCATGCCTTTTATGGTTCACCAGGACATGCTTTGGGTCGATGTTTAATGCGTGGCTCACAATGGCAGGCGAGATCCCACACATGTCAGAATGAGTCCAAGTGAATACATCAAGATTCACTTGGAGAAACCAACAAGTTCTTTCATCATCGGGCTGTGATGCCAATCATCAGCTTAACCAGTGCAGCCTTGGTCTCTTTGGGCTCCTATGCGTCATCCCTCAGATCTATGTATTTATAGAATCGATTGTTGCGCCCAAGCCAAGGCCGAACACTAGTTGTCAATCTTCGGTGGTTTGGATGTGGAGAGACTTGTCCATACCCTTACCTTTCTCCTTCTGTTGAGTGTCTCTCAATTCATCCATATAGCAGACACGTCCAGTTGCCTGATCACCACGCATAACTCTAACACCATTATCGGTTGGGAACTTCAAAGTCAAAAACCATGGGGAAAGAGCTACTCGAAATTCAGCTACGGCTGGCCAGCCCAGAAAAGCGTTGTATGGGGAGTCAACGTCCAAAATAAAAAATGGCAATATCCGCACTCTCGTGAAGTTACCTTCTCCTGATTCCACTAGCAATTCGACATAATCGATAGCTTCAGTTGCGGCACCATTAAAGCTACGAATGTGGGCTTAGACGATTTCAAATCCTTGGCTTCCATCCTCATCTAATCGTAAGCCTTTTTGAAAATTATATTTATGTAACTTCCACGTCAACTAAGATCCTCCTCACTAAGGCATGACCGATCATGCTGGAATGACCATTTGGTCGATTGTCGGTGCCTCTACCTTCTTTGCATCTCTGTTTCTAAATACAATGTCATCTGCATTGTAAGTTATTGTTTTTCTGGAGCGCCATCTTCTATACTCGTACAACAATCAAAATTCATATGATTGATCACGCTAGCATAGCGCTCCATCTCATGCCAGCTCTTATCCGTTGGATGCAGTCCTCCGATTATTGTATTAATCACTATCTTCCACCAGTACGCACAAAGCTCCTCGGCCCAATGCGGCATTTGTCCTCAGTTGAGGTCGAATGTCCCCTGCCCGCCATCCTGTGGGGCTTTAACAAACTACTATAGTTTTCTTTCCCAAATCAGTTACTCGATAACATCCTGGAGATGCCTACATTCACCCGTGTTGTGACCATAGCATTCATGGAATCGACAATGTTTTTCGATTTGTTTTTCCTTCTCCATCGATTCTTTAGGAGGTGGCTTTCTGTACTACATGGTATTATAGGTAGACAAGTAGAAATTCTCTAGTGATGTATTTAGTGGTGTGTAGGTATCATCATTGGAATCCTAAGCTTTTCTCTTCCAGAATCCCTCTTTTGCTCACGGTTCCAATCACCACCTTTTTTTCCTGATTTGGTTTATTTTGGACAGTTACTTGAAATTTTTCGAAACTCTCCTCAGACTGTTTCACTACAATGTTACTCTACACTCTCTCCACTTGGTCCCACAACATTATTCTTTCTAGAGCAACTAGCTTCCTCTTTCCTCAAATATTGAGCTGCTTTTGCATAGAAATGCTCCAACGTTGCAGGTGGTTTGCCAGCTAACCAATCACCAAAGTTAGATTCCGAATCAATCCTTCTCGTTACTGCCATTAATATTGAATGGTTATTTGAATTATTGACATCTGTGACTACTATATGAAATCTCTCCAAGTAATCTTTCAATGATTCTCCCTGAGCCAGGATCACACTAGATAGGGACATTACATCTTTGGGGCGAGTTGCATGCATACGGAATTGCTCCATAAATTTTATTGCTAAATCGTCAAATCTAGAGATTGATTATAGGGGTAATCTCGTAAACCACATCGTTGCTATGCCAGAGAGAGTAACAGGAAAACATCTACAATTTGTTGCATCATAGCTCGTGTGGAATCCATCAGCCATTTATATCTCATGATGTGCTGCCTGGAGTCAGTTTTTCCTCATAGGCAGGCAACGATGGCATGCTAAACACCTTGGATACTCCACATATAAGATATTGTCAGTGAACAGGATGTGGCTTCTTGAGATCTCCCAATCATCATTGGTCAAGCCTTGGCTCTCCCTCACTAGCTGTCTAACCAAAACCGACAAATCCGGCGTTTGGATAGTTGGAGCCAAACGGTGGTCATGATCCACCTCATGTGAATGGTCTTGTCGATATCTATGGGTCGTTCCATGCCTTCTTTTCTCAGCATCCACATAATGCGTCTCACGTACGTTCACTTCATCATCACTCAAGGGAGGTAACTTTCTGCATCCACTCGAACTCTAGCATCTGAATTAATCGTAGCAGCTTCGGCTTGTGCTCCAACATGAAAAGGCAAGTTTCCTCCTTTTGAGGAGGGATCGAGCCCGATCCCTATAGTGGGATCAGCACCGATCAGTCTCAGTAAGCCAGATTGGTTTTGCTGCTGATGTCCAGAAGCTTCTACGTGATATCCATCAATTCTGCGATGTCTGCGTCTATGGTAATCATCTAACGAACTAGAACTCTCCAATGTAGAATAAGGGTTTGGCTCTCCTCTAGTTTTCTCGCAATGTTGACCCTGAGTTGATTCATTAGATCAATATTGGCTTGAATTTGCTGGTTCAACTGTTGGGGGGCTATCCACTAGCTCTCTCATCAGATTTTGAAAATCAACTATTGTGATAGAATCGGCCGAATTCTGGATATCAACTGGATTGGCAACATTTACGTCTACTGATAGATTGCTCGAGCCTCCTTACTGGATGCTAGCGTTCTCATTTTCTTCAACATTTTGAGAGGTAGATCTGGTGTTCCTAACAATTTTTGATAGTTTTTCTTAGACTTTTGCAAATCTAAATAGAACAAATAAGCTTCTTGAAGATAATCATGGATCTCTTTGGGGATTTATGCAATCCAGTAGCCGCAAAGGGATCCAAAAAGGGCCGAGAATCTCCTTCTAAGTGAAAGCACTAAAATGTTTACTCCAAAAATTGGCACAAACACCCAATAGAGATTTTGTAGAGAAATAAATAAAGAATATAAAATGAAAATAGGAGAAACAAGTAGTTAAATGACAGAAAATCAAAGCAATAGCAAGAACACAGTGATTTATTATGGTTCGATGTTGTTTGCCTACGTCCACTTTTAATAGATTGCTTTATTAATCACTTTGTAAACCGAGTACAATAGGGATCAGTTGAAAATCCTTAGCTACAATAGAGTACAAAGCAACAAGCAGCATCAAGTCCTGAAAAAAAAACAACCAAGCCTGTATTTATGGAGGAAGATGGCAAAATATCTCTCTGAAAATTCGGCAAAAGGATCTCCAAAACCATATGAACCCATAATGGAATGCATGGCCTAGATCCCAAGGAATAAGGATCGGTGTCAATCCCTATTTTGGAGGAATTTTGGGTTGTGGTCCCTATGGGAGCTTCCCCATGTTGTAATATGCTTAGCCTCCAAGTTTCATGTCAATTGGATTAGTAGAACTTGAGTTATTTCTCGATCTTTACTGCCATGTGAGTTGTTACCTGAATTTGGCCAATCATTATAGAGGGAAGAGCATCGACCCCTGTTTCTTAATCCTTTTGAGGTGTGATCCCTAGGGTCCCTACATCTTGTTCCCAAATTTCATATGCATTGGACATCTGGATCTTGAGATATTGACTATTTTCCATTGAGTTGTACTTGTTTGGTTTAAATAGGTCGATCCCTTGATTAAGAGGGATTATAGCCGATCATTTTTCTATGTTATACTATATTCCATATTCAAACATTTTGCATTGCATATCTTTCAATTCCGTTTAACCACAGCTTCATATTACCATTTGTACTTGACTTTTGGATCCTACAATCATCGCTTTAGACTTAGTGACCTTGATGACAGTCGAGTCTAACCTGTCCAATCAATTCGGATACAGCTGGGTCAAAATGCCGGATAACATCTATATTAATAAGATTAATAAAATAAATTAATTAATTAAATAGTTAATTGTATGTATGTATGTATACACACATAAGATATATAAAGGTATATGTTACGTTGACTTGAAGTTATTTACGAGAATGTAAGTGTGTATATATATATAAGAATTTTCGAAATTGATAATATTTGATTTTTTTTAAATAAATTAAAAGTTAATTAATAAATAATCAAATACATATATACAAAGATATACATGTATAAATATAAGTGCCATAGTATACACATTCAATATAAAATGTTACATATGAATAATATATAATTAGTTAATTAAGATTCAATTAATATATTATTTTACGTAAGACTGTTATATAACTTAATTAAATTACAAAAGTTATATAATAAGTTAAAACTTATATAATATGAATGTATAAATTAAAGGTGAATACATACGTATAGTATGTACACCGTGATTTTTGATGTGTTTAACACTTGAATCACGAGGGTATTTGATAAGAAATGCAGTACTCTATAAGTCAGTATCACTCAGTATAATATATTAAAGATTATCAATCTTTAATATGAAGTTTCCATCTAACATTTATGTATTAACAGATTACTTGCATACTCCATAGTTGTTAAGCTTTCCACAAGTTAAGGATGTTATGTGTAGTACTATTAATATATAAATTAGACGAGGTAAGATAACTGCATATATTTATTGAGCTTTTCTCAAGGTATGTGCATTACACTTAGGCCGTCATGAAATGATAGGACAAGGAACTATATGTTGGGAGTTGTATATGATACAACCGATAAGGAGTTATCCATTATGTGCAGAAGTATGATTTGTTGAGCTTTCCTCAAGTCAGAATCCTAAGGCATACAAGACCTACCTACTAGTGAAATCAAGAGACTTCCATGTTTCATCTTACGGTTTGGAGAAAAATAAAACACTGGTGCGAGCTTATTAGTAGAGTGAAGCATAAAGTTTAACCTTACTGATATTAGAAGAACATCAACTATGAAATTTCCTAATCTACTAAGTTAAAACTTGTAGAAAAATGTCTACACCCAAGCTATTTTATGAAAATAACAAACTCACTGGACCTAACTACATTGATTGCCTAAGAGCAATAAAGTTTGGATAAACTTATGAACGTTTTTGGTCATTAATAAATGCACCTCCAAAAGAATAACCTACTGATGATACAAACCCCGAACTAAGACTTGTCTATGATAAATAGATTTCAAACCTAGTGATTGCCCAGGTTTTCATATTGCCTACGTTTAACAGGCCATTGTAAAGGCGGCATGAAAACATGTATGTCCATGATATTTTTTATAGTCTCAAAGCTCTATTGGATGAATAGTCTCATTCCACGAGGTATGAACATACAAAGAAACTATTCAATATCAAAATGACCAAGGGATAGAAAGTGGACGATTATGTTCTAATGATGAAAGGCTATATCGATAGACTTACACAATAAGACATAGCAATAAGCAAAAGGATGCAGGTAGACTTAATCTTGAAGTATCTTACTCCCTAGTATGAGCTGTTCATATTAAACTGCAATATAAACTAGTTGAACGTAAGCCTCATGGAGCTTCTTAATATGTTAAGGTCGGCTGAGTCTTCATTCAAGGATCATGGGGCTACACTTGTTGTTAAGGAGGATGCTTCATGTTCGAAAGGTTTGAGGAAGGAAAAAAAGGGTTAACAAGAAAAATAAGAATATTAATGTTGCGAACAAGGGTGAATGTCATCATTGCTATAAGAAATAAAAATTTTCGGAGCACTTGAATGCTGTTAAAGAGAAGAAGTAGAATGTTTTTACCGCTCCTTTGGGTACATTTATGATTTATGATTGTTTTAAAATTAGTAAATTAACTTGGGTATTAAATACTAGATCCGGAACTCACATCTGCAATTCGTTACATGGGCTTAAAATACTGGCATTGCACGGCAAAGGGAGAATGATGCTTGAAGTTGCTGCTAGGTCTATTGCAGATGCAATGACGGTTGGAGACTTTTATTTAAGTTTTCCAAGTAGATTTGTTTTGATAATGAATAATTTCTATTATGTAAAAGACTTTATTTGTGGAATTATTTCTGTGTCTCGTCTAAGACTGTTTATATTGTTCGCTATGCTAATAATATTATGAAGATTATTTTAGATGATAATGAAGTCTATGATGGTATTTTGGATAATGACACTTATAAGATCAATACAAATTATGCCTGTTATGTGAGCAGTTCTTCGAATAACAATATATAGAAAAATTATGTTTGGCAACGTAGGCTAGGTCATATAAATGAGAAACGGCTATAAAAATTGAAAATTGAAGATTTTTTCTTATCAATTGATTCAAAATTATTTAATACATGTAAGTTATGTCTCAAAGGTAAGATGACCAAGCACCCCTTTAGTGGGTGCAACGAAAAAGTTGGCAAACTCTTGGGTTGTATATAGTGATGTATAAGGCCCTACGCCCACAATTACTAAAGATAATTGTTCTTATTTTGTAACCTTTACCGATGATTTCTCAAGAGTAGGATATGAAGAAAAAATTTGAGGTCTATGAGAAATTTATTGAATATAATAATGAGGTTGAAAATCAGACGAATCGAAAGATTAAAATACTTCTATCTGATCGAGGAGATGAGTATGCTGGACAACAACTCCAACATTGCTTCAAAGATAATAGGATTATACCTCAGGTTACTCCATACATACTACACAACACAGTGTTGTTTCGGAGCAAAGGAACATAACCTTATTAGATATGGTTCGTTCCATAGTGAGTAATACCGAGTTATCTCTATCCTGTTATGGATATGTCCTAGAAACCGCAGTGCATATGTTGAATTTATTACCCACTAAGTTTGTGCCTAAGACACCATATGAGATGTGGCATGGGAAGAAATCCCACCTCAATTATTTGAAGGTGTGGGGCGATAAAGTTAGGTGTATGTCGAGTAACTATGTAATTTGTTACATATATCTAACTCGATAACCAATCTTGTTCGAAGTAAAAGGTGCTTTCTTTCTATTATATACTTGATATAGTGTGCTACATATTAATTAATTTAATTAAAAAGATATGTAATAGAAAATCCATAAATGGTATGTTTTGTGATAGTAGTTACAAAGTGTTATAACCATGAGTTATTTATTACAATGAAAATAAACATACCATTTTAAATATTCCTAGTCAAGATGTATGAAGAATGGATGTTAATGCATCTGTTGAGACTAGAGCATGTAAGACTCTCTAAATTTGGGCATTATGTTACTCATGATTGCTAGAGGAGCCAAGGGGTTACATGCGATTGTTATTGGATAACTATGGAATGACTCACTTGATAGTTTTCTATTAGTTAGTATAACAAAGGTTTAACGACCTGCCTTTTCAACCCTCGAATGTTGACACTAATACATCCACATATTAATGCGTCAAGAACCCAAGTGTCAGAAAGACATATTGTTAGGGTAAAATAAAAAGGAAAGAAACAAAACAAGAAGGGATGAACACAGTATCAGAATCTCATAGTGGAATGATAACATATAATATCAAAAGACAATACAAAATTGTCATTTAAGATACAAGCATTTTAGAGCTACAACTCTAGATACTATCATTAGCCTGGACAGTTATAACAACCCGTCCTTACAAATATTAGTATATGCATATAGTAATGCATTGGAAATAAGAACACTATGGTAGGTGAAACATCTAGCTCACCTCCTCGAGCTCTAATGAACATCTAACTAGAATCTTTCTTTCTCAAACTACTAGAAAGAGCACACAAGAATATAGGTTTAACAACAACCACATGTCAGACCTAAGTTGGTATGAGAAACTCAAGAATATGTGATCAACATATAATAGTACTTTTGAGACCGCACGTAATGTCGTAACGATCATCCCCTCAATTGAACCACACATTTAATAAATACATATGGTGATATAATAGATAATGCCTAGGGTGTTGAATATAAATCAGAATATAGGTGTTCCTTATGTACACCACAACAATAATAGTTGTACAATCAAAAACTACTAAGGCACGTTCTCATAAATGTGTAGGTTTTCCATGGAGGTGCCCTCGACACAGCGAGAACGGCCCTCCTGCACAAGGATTAGAGATATCCTTCCAAGCAACATACCTCTCTAGGAAATGTACCATAAGAAATACATATATCGCACACACCTGAACACGTGGCTCCGAATGCATCACTCTCGCATGCATATCCGTATGCAACACTAAATGGAGTCGCATGCACCCTATGGGTTAGCTAAACCCCTTGGCTGTGCATCATACCTTCGGTTTCTATCATTACCGATGATGAAGTCATGTTCAGCTTCCCAATGCATGAGACACAACTCGAATAGATCTAAGAACCATACGTGGATTCCAACATCAACAATCATGAATATCCAAATGGATTCTAGTATCTCAAATAGATTACAAATCTCTACATGGATTTGATCATCTTGAACAGACCATGAATCTTCACATAGATTCCTGCATATCGAACAGATCACAAATCTTCACATAGATTCTAGCATCTTGAATAGTTTGCAAACCTCTTCCAAAGTATAGATCACGTATATGGTTTCGAAGTAGTTACGGTTTCGAGTCATCTTATATAAGTACACTCCCCCACTTACCAGGTGTTGATCAAAAACCAATTGATAGATTGTAAGTTAACTCAATCTCAATTCTATCATAAATGAATAGATAATACATAAGGTTGGAGATTATCTCCTATTTGAATGGATTTCCTTATCATTTATCCCAGAAAAGCAATATGAGTTTATATGTAGGTTATACCATCACCGAGTGAATAATCATATCGTGTAATTTCTGTGTCTCTTCTACATATTTCTTGAGTTAATTTTAGGTCAGTTTCAACAATAATGGGAATGATCGCATATGAAGAATAAGTCTTGTATACTTACCATGGTCAAAAGTGAAGCCTGGTAGATTAGAGCAAGATTGCTTCTACACCCTACGTGAATCATCATTTTTAACTCTCACAGATAGAAATAAGTCTACTTTATCGGGTTTAGTGCTAAGTACACGACTAAATAATTTCCATAAATAAGTAAACAGTCAAAGCACACACAAAGCATTATTAAGTCAGACAAAGCATGATTATTCACATAAATCACAATTAAGTCACACAAAGCACAATTAAGTCACACAAACGGCTTCTAATCCCCTTTTTATTTAAATAATATAATCCTTTATCAATTAGACCTCTTTTATTAGTAAAACTCCTTTAATCTAATAAAACTTCTTTCATTAATCAAAACTTCTAATTGGTTAAACTCCTAACAAATTAAACTCCTAATTAATTAAACTTCTAATTAATTAAACTCTTATTTAATTAAACTCCTTTAATTGATACTCCTTTATTAATTAGTTGACACTCCTTTATTAATTAATTGACACTCCTTTATTAATTGATACTCCTTTATTAATTAATACTCCATTATTAATTAAAACTTCATATATTAATTAATAATCCTTTATTAGTTAAAACTTCCTTTATTAGCTAATACTTCTTTTTTATTTCAAACTTCCTTTATTAATTAATACTCCTTTATTAATTAGTACTCATTTATTAATTAAAACTTCCTCTATTTACTTTCATACATATTTAATTCCTCTTTATAAAAGATATATACTCTTTTTACTATTCATTTATACTCTTTTCAATACTTAAAAAGTATTCATATATTTACCTCAACTATATAAGTATATTCACAAATATTAACAAGATTTACTTACTTTACACCTTTACATTCTTCTATCTTTTCCTAAAATATTCCATCCTTATTATCTCCTTTAAAATATCCATTTAAAGGGTATTATTACATTCACAAATCTATTTAAAGAGTTTAAGACAAACGTTATTTAAACATTGTCACAACAATCCAAAACCAGTTCTCTTATAATTATCTTCAAAACATTCTTTTTAAAGGTCTAATTATTTCCATATGTATAATAAAAAAGGTTTAAAGACAATGTTGTTAATACAGTGTCACAACGGAACCATCCATTCTTGTTATTATCTTTAAAATATTCATGTGAAGATTCAAGTATGTCTTCATTTATTAAACAAGGTAATATACTTTTAGTAACTCTGCAAAACCATTTATTATAGCATAAGTGCAATAATCCAAAACTTCTTTTATACTTGTATAAAATATTTAACTTACTTTTTCAAACTTATATATACTTTATAAATATTTAATAGGTTTTTAATATCTATGTAAAATATTACTTAAAAATAACTAATTTATAATTTACTAGAAAAAATTAAACGCATGTTTTATAATGTAAAACCCTTTACTTTGAAAATTCATAAATAGTTATAAAAAAATATTTTAAACTTTGATATTTTTCCAATAATAAGCACACTTATATTACTTATTAAAATACAAAGATGCTCCTATGATGTCTTTCAAAGTTAACTTTAAAAAATAGCCCAACACAAGGCAATTCCAAAGTGCATCCATAGTGATCTTTTCGCTTCTAACTTTTGCAACTTCCATTCATAATTTCTGTAACTTTCTATACCAATTCCTTGCTGCCCATGCACCAAGTAATGTATAGAGAATAATCAAATATAAATTTTCGCAATATATTTACATTTTAATCAATTTAGCATACGTTAAATGCAAGGGTTTTCAAAGTGCGTTCATAACAGCTATTTCGCTTCAACCATTTACCACACATTTCAGTTTTTCACATATAACATTATCAAACATATAAACAACAAGTCTTTATCATGATGCATGTTTTAAAGGTTATAAAAGAGATTATACTACATATAATGTTGTCATTTACTTTCTAAAGTAAGGAAGGATCCAAAAGTAATAACTTGCATTGTTATCCACTTTTACTTAAATTTAACACAACAAACATTATATACACATCATATACAATTCAATGGTGAGTAAACTCACCCAGTCCCAAGCCAAACCAAGATGCAGATAGTCTCATTACGAGTGCAGTAGTGAAGATGGCGTCTCGATTTAACCTTCCTATGCAAGAGATACGAGTTAAATACCAATCAAATAATTAATTCGTTAACTAACTTTAATTAAACAAATTAATCGCCTTAATATTAATCCATCTTCCCTAAATTTCAAATTCCACCGCTATAGCTGAACCAACTGCTAACACGTTCTCTCCACTGCCACCATCACTAGTGGCCATCGGAGCATGGAAAACCACCACCATCTCACCCCCCTACGCTAACCAAGTCCAACAGCAACCTCGCTTCCACCTTCGACTTCCTCTGACAAATCACGACACTCATCCCCAAAACCCTTGACGTGACTTTGGCTGAGCCTACACACCGCCATGGCCGCCTATGGCCATCATCACCACCTTTGTACTTCTCTTCCGGTCGTGCTACACATGACCAAATACTCCCCTTCCACTCCAGTTCACCTTCACTAAACCTGACATCGAGCCTATTATTCCTTGGCCAGCAGATGTTGCGATCTCCTCTGGTGCCCCAAAGTAACTTCGGTTGGTGTGAGAAGATGTATGTTGCCAAGAGAAGTGCAACGACGATCACTACTTCGTCCAACACCTCCTAAATCAATGCAAAGCTTTAAACCTAATCATCAATCAAACATATCGACCATGCCAAACCTCGATGTGCCCTCCAACGTCTATACCAACGTGAAGATCTCCCTTCCTCGAGTCCAAAGGATCCAATGTTTGCTTTCGAAGTGACCTATAGCTACTTATTAAATACAAAGAATGGTGGAGAGTACTTTAGTTTACTGGAGGAGATATAATGTTTTTCGAAAGAGATGATAGGGTGTAGGGTTATATATAATAAAATATATATTATATTTAATTTATAAAATAAATCGCTAGACGTTATGAGCTCGTACGATCACATGGAATGTCAGATCGCTACAAAACTCATCGGCGTATATCACCTCATTATTCCAGTTCCGATGAGTCTTTTCAAAATCTAAGACAGTGCTTCGAGATGATAATTTTACACATTTTGATGTCGTTTATCGAAAAAATCATTTTTGGTCACATCGATATTTCTTCAAACTATTTATTTCTGTAAACAAATTTCGAAAATACTTTCTTCACGTTAGTTATTATTTAAAAGGAGTTTAATAGGATTATAAAATCACATTTATATCATTAAATCCAATATTCAAATATTTAAATAATTCAGATATTTAAATACGAAGTGTTCGATATTTTGGATCGTTATAAAAAATCAAACATAAAATATCAATATGATAAAATTACACAATTATCTTGAGTTGAGAATATTGTTGATCTTCAATGTGTAAGCTCCACTTTGATTATAATTAAATAATGGCATAATGTCTGTCGAACGACTATAGTCGGTCAAGTAGAAGCATTGGAAGTGAAACTTTATTTAAAAGAGGATTCGTCTCAGTTATATGAGGTTAATATCACGGTCGAGTTAAGTCAACTCAAAGTCAAAGTCTCTGACCAGAGCATTTTGGTTAATAAAAATTGTTATTATTGAACTAAGAACTTTGTATTTGGACTACGGAGTTGAATATGGATGACATTGGAATTTTGACCGTTACCAAATTCCATAAGCCCAAAGTTATATAGTTTTGATGAAGAGAATTGGTGTAAATAAATGTCACAACCGAATAACCCTTTATAAAGTAAAATTGGATTTTACCAAAAAATAAGTAAGCGATAAATTTGGCCAAAATGTCACACTACCTGCTAAGTGACATATGAACGATAATATTTGAATAGTTCAATAATGATCGCTGACTAAATTTATACCTATAGAGTCGCACAACCAAAACGTTGAATACTCCTTTGAGCACATGATGTAATTAATTTGTAATTATTATAAATTATTAATATTTATGAAACACTAAGCATACAAAAAAATTATTTTGATTTGGTGAACAATATTAATAAATATATTTATAAAAGCTATAAATATATAAATCGATATAAGATATTGGTACACATTTAAATTGGATTTAAATGCAATATAATTTGTTCGGGCTTTAAATGGGTTTGAAGCCCATACGGAGGCATGTGTATTTCGGCCATGATGGACCATGTAGGGTGTAGGCATATGATGGTAAGAAGGCTTCGGGTTTAGATGGATAAGAGGAAGAGAATGGGTAAGAAAAAATATGGATCTTAATACGAACTTTTCTTTCTAATCTCTCATCTTAACCCACGCTCAATTATTACTTTTTGAAGCCTCCATCCTCTTTACTTCTGGTCGAAATCTATCTTTACCTCCTCTACTATTTCCAAACTCAAATCAAATAAAAAAGCTGTTATTCGAAGGCCGGTGGTCATCGGTTCGAACCTTACGTAATTGGAAGCTACTTCAAGGAGTCAATCTCTTCATTTCAACGTATACAAATAAGCTTTGGAAATAAGGTAACTTTCTGATCTATAAATGTATATTAATGTTTAGATAGTACGTACATACACACACACACACACATATATATAGACACACACACACACAATATATATATATATATATATATATATATATATATATATATATATATATATAGACACACGACTCTTTCTCTCCCATTCTCTTCGATGGGGAGCGAACCTTTCGGGTTTAGATGGATAAGAGGAAGAGAATGGGTAAGAGAAAAGTATGGATCTTGATACTAACTTATCTCTCTGATCTCTCATCTTAAACCACACTCAATTATTACTTTTTGAAGCCTCCATCCTCTTTACTTCTGGTCGAAATCTATCTTTACCTTCTCTACTATTTCCAAACTCAAATCAAATAAAAAAGTTGTTATTCGATAGCCGGTGGTCATCGGTTCGAACCTTACGTAATTGGAATCTACTTCAAGGAGTCCATCTCTTCATTTCAACGTGTACAAATAAGCTTTGGAAATAAGGTAACTTTCTGATCTATAAATGTATATTAATGTTTAGACAGTACATACATACATACATACATATACACACAATATATATATATATATATATATATATATATATATATATATATATGGGCCGGTTATTTAAACACAAATTGATGACACAAATAAAAATACAAAAGATCTGGACCATCGGATCTTTTTATCTTTACATGAAAGATGGAATTGAGGGTACAATTCAAGGGCAGTGATCACCTGCGTCACCTAGTGTTCAACTAGACTTTCCCGTGGGTCACACGGCCCTTCCTCTCCCATTCTCTCCCATGGGAAGCGAACCAGGCGATTTCAATTTTTTTTCATGGGATTTTCCATATCCCTTCTACAATTAGAAAAGCATGAATCGTTTTTTCTGGGTACCAAATCCTTTGCCGATTCACTCCATACCGTGATTCAAAGTTGGGAGATTACGTTCAGAAATCGCGTCTCAAATCCAACACCTTATGCCGACTCTTCTTCGACTTTGATATAGGGTACGGGCAAGTAAGATTTGAAAACATCGTGTGGGTTTGAGGCAAAACTTGAAACCAAGTGCCAATACACGATGTGGGTAAGTTTTTCTGCAATCGATCTTTGGATTTGGTGACTTGATTATTTTGATTCACAGCCACAGAGATTCAGCATGCTATTTTTTTTGGATTGTTTATGTTATTGGAAGGCACAATAGAGTTCTATCTTTCGTGCCTGCTGTATTGATTATTTTTAAGAGATTTGCAAAAGATTCAAAGTCATGTATTTAGGGCGTGTATTGTAGTTTGGGATCTGGAATCAAAAGACGATGTTTTATACATCCTGTATTTTTACTTCACATTGGCGAAATCGAATTCATATTATTAATTCAACTGCCAATTCAACGCATTTTAGTTTAGTGTGTGGCCATTTTCTCAAGGTTTCATTCTTTGGCCATGATGTACACTCTGCAATCGCACAGCCATAACGAGTGTTTGTTTTGGAGTTGACGATTTGCTGGTTATCTGGGAATTTAGGATCTGAAATTCAAAGTTCATTTATTAATAATTCCTTTTTTGTTATCATACTATTGGTGAAATCATGCTTGTTATTGACAACTCAAAGAATAATTCGACATTTTGTTGCTTTAGTTAAGAGTGTTTGAGGGATTATCACAATTTAGCCATTGTTGAAGTTCAATTAGTAATTGGGTGGCCATCAAGGAGTACACTCTACAATTATGTTTTATGTAGATTTTAGTTTCAGTTCTCTACAAAACTCGGTTTGGACGTCATGCTATATGGGTTTGAAAGGCAACATAGTCTATATTTATCCTTCAAATTGATGAGATTTGACAACTACCTCAGTCGAATGATTCAGGCATGGTAAGAACTGGTTTCGCTTTCCCCTTTTGTGAACTTGGCCAACATGTCAGGAAGGTGCAGATGAGCGCTGAAGGGATGGTCGGATTCGCTAAAATCACAAATGCGATTAGGTAATCCATTCTGTGCAATAAACATAGGGAATCACATGAGTTTCTGTAGTGGGCTGAAACTAATAATTGATTTTAAAATAAGTTTTAAATTATAAAAAATATATATGTGTAATATTTAAATATTTAAATATCTTTGAGATTTTTACCGAAATATTTAAATTTGAAATTATCTTTCGAAAATATTTTTTAATTATTTTTTATTAATTTTAGTACGAATATATATATATATATATGCACACACATAATTAAGAAAAAAATAACTTTTTGTCATGAGCATTATAATAGGTATATATTTATTTATTTATATATATTTTATATATATTTCATTTAGGTATATATATTTATTATTAAATTAATAAAAAATTTGATTTTGATTTTGAATTTTCAGCAAAATAAATAAATTATTAATATAATTTTAAATATACATACACACACATATTATAAATTTCACACACACAAAGATATATATATATATATATATGTTTGTATGTATATATTTGCAATATTTTATATATATATATATATATATACATACATACATACATACACACACACACACACACACACACATATATATATATATAAATTAAAGTATATAAACACACATTTATATTATATATCTATATACTAAAGGGGCTAACATGTCCATTGCGGTGTAAATCGCAACACTTATATATAGGCATGTCAAACCTTGCACGGATTGCTATGTTACACATGCACACACATATAGTACATGATATACATATATATATGTAATATTCAATTACATTATTTTGTTTAAAAGGAAATTTAGAAATGTTCCAAATAAACTAGACTTCATAGGCTCAATAAATATTCAAAATGGATTTTTTTTTAATTCACTCATTTCTTCCACTACGGGCTGGCCCAATTCCAAAATGGAGTCGCCAGTCTACTTTAAGAACGTCGGTCCCAATAAACTAAAGATAAAATTAGTTTTATGTAAACTCATAAGATATCCAATAAATTCCATGAGATATACTTTCTACAACACCGAGGAATAAAAAGGTCATTATTTTTCAATATTGTCTTTTTGAAAAAGGAACTTTCTTCGAAAGAAATTAGTGATGAAGTTGTAGAATTGGATGAGATTCGAGAGTCAAACGCGGAGATTGAACTAGTAGGAGAACCAAGTTCACCCGTATATGTAAACACGCAACCTAGTAGAATGTCTAGTAGGGAATCTTGTGCACCAGACAAATACTGCGGTTTTCTCATAGACACTGAGAAGAAGGACCGTGTCTTAGATGATGATACTCCTCTATCATTTCAACAAGTACTACAGAGTAAAGATTATGCGCTTTGGCTTGGAGCAATGAAATTCGAAATGGATTCCTAGTATGAAAAATAGTGTGGAATTTGTCTGATATATCCAAAGGGATAAAACCCATTTGCTACAAATAGATTTTTAAGAAAAGATTAAATGTAGATATACAAGTAGAGACTTATAAGGCTAGACTACTTGTGAAAGGATTTCGTCTGCAACGATTTGGAATTTCACCGCTTTGATTTGAGAATATTTAATTAATTTTAAATATTAAAATATAATTTCATAATTAAAATAAAACTCTTTTAAATAGTAAATAATGATGGTGAAATAGTTTTTCAAATTTGTTTACAAAAATATATAGTTCGAAGAAAAATCGAAAATGTGATTGAAAATCGTTTTCTAAATTTTTGACGTTTCATCGTATAAATATTGTTTAAAATATTATGTACACTTTTGTATGTATATGAAAACACATACTAAAGTATTTAACACAGTTTAAGAGAATATATTAAGGTTAACAAACTTAATTAAGTTAACATAATCATCGATGTGACACATCGACAACAAAAAATATATCACATCTTTAGAGACATAAACGACTAAACATTATGGCATATTTCTTTGACTTGATGAAGTGGTGGCTAGGGTCAAAACGTGTACATGGAGGTGGAGGAGCATGGTGAGGTGGCGTGAGGTGAGTGGAGAGTAGTGTTGGAAGGGTAATTAGGTAATTTTGCATATTCATTTCATGTAAAACATTTTTCTCATTTTCTTTTCCATTCATTTTTCACTTTCTAATTTTATTAAAGCATCTCCATCTTCTTTTTAGCTTCATAAAACTTTTAATGGCTTCTTATGTTAGGTTTTAAGATTTTAAAAATCAAAAGTTTTAAATATTCAAACTTGTTTTAAAACTCTTTATTCTCCATTTTCCTCCCATTTCATTCGCCCATAACTTCCTCCATACTACTCCAAATAAGATGTTATTTTTTCAAACCATATAGAATTTAAGTGGCTACATTTTTCATTTGAATGGTTTTTTCGAATTTCGGATATTTTCAGGTCAAAATTGCATTTTTTTTCTGATTCATTTTTGTATCCATATTTTCAAGTCCGAAAATACCACTCCTTCTTTTGACCACATCTCCCCAAAAAAAACCAAATTTAGTGATTCTTTTTATAAATGATAGAGAAATGAATTTACTAAAACTTTTTATTTACCACTTGTCCTAATTTCGAGAGTAAGATGGCCAAAAATCGAGGGGAAGATGACTTATTTTTGAGTGATTTTTGTGGTTTTCCAAGATTTTCAAATTCTAAAGCATTTCAAGTTTTCAAAGATATTTGGTGAGTAAACTTTTGTTGATTTAAAAATTTAAGTTTTAATTCTAAATGTTGCATAAAGTTATGTGTGATATGTGGCTTGATGTTGTTAGGTTTTGATGTAGTTGAATATGTTTGAATGATGTTGTCATATATTCGAAAAGTTAGGCTTGATTTGAAGTTTAAAGTATTGGTTATGTGTGCATGAACATGTGTTTGGTTATGTTTGGGTTGTTATTGACATGATTGTATTTAGCAGAACAAATCCTTGTTTGCTATTATAGTAATTAGACATCTTACCTACATGTTAATTTGTTTGTTGTCGGTTGATTCCCTTATACACATCTGCTTGTTATGTAAATACCCATGCTATAACTTGAAAAGTAAACTTACTTAAAAGATAACGATTGCGGTCACTAAACTTCTTTTTGATTTTTAAGGTCAATCATACCGTCAATATTGGGGTCGAGTTAAGTAATGATTTTGATAAAGGTATTTTAAATAATTGTTTATTTATCAAAAGGACTTTACTAAATAAGTTTATTAAAGGAGTTTTGTTTTAAATAAGGAATATTTATAAGAAATTTTTATAAATGATTTTAGATATTTATAAAGGAAGTTTACAAATAATTTTAGAGATTCATAAAGAGATATATAAATGGTTTTGATATTTATAAAAGAGTTTTGTAAATTTAACTTAGTTATTTATAAAGAGTTTTGTAAATGGGTTTGGAATTTAAGTAAAAGAGATTCATAAATAAAAAAATATTATTAAGTGGATTTATAAAAGGAAATTTATAAAAGAATTGAAATTGGATTTCCTTTAACCGACCTTCTTAATTCTGGTGTTATGGACATTCGTTCCACACTTAAGACCGAAGGAATTTTATTTGAGCTTATCTTTATCTACTTTAAATAACATTTTGTTATTGATCCTTTTATATGATTTGGAAATGAGAAGTCTTTTACAGAAGTTTTGTGAATATACTTATGTCAGTGAGATAAGTATATGAATGTTTTTGATAAATACTTTTGAAAAGAGTTTTAATAAATGAAAGATTTAGTTTGAGGCTTAGTGGTTGCTATGGGTAATTAAATATCTGAATTTGATATTTTTTGTTTATTTGATAGTTAAATAACCGACTGTCAAATATGGTACAAAATATAACTTCGGAAATATCTAAGAGAAACACGTGAGTTATATGGCACAGTCATCTTCGTTGATGCTCTACTATGCGTATAAATCTCGTTTCGTTCTCCTAAGACAGATGATAGGGAGATCCGTCCACTTAAACCGTTAGGGGGTGATCCTTGCTCCTATGTATTGTCTGATTATTTTCAAAAGAACCGGGGTTGATTTTACTGAAACTATCAAAATTTGTTTCGAAGAGACCGGGATCAGATAAGTATAAATTATTTGAAAAGCACTTCGATCCAACTCAAGCGTTTCGAACTGAAGATAGCTTGAAGATGATTGAAGACAAAGCTTTTAAACTGCAAGGGCTACTTTCTACTAATATTGAGGGTGATTCCAAAATGGATGCAGTAGAGATAGTGCCTTCGGTTTCGTTCAGACCCAGAACAGACTTGTATGGATGAATGCTGGCACTGTATTGCTGCTTAGAGGGCAGTGTTAGCATTCCAAGATGGTTGCTATATAGAAAGGCAATCATAGCCTTAAGTTTCATCAACCGGGAAAATGACTAAAGCAGTGAAAAGCGGCAGGGCTATGTGGGTCTCCCATTAGGGTATGATCATCCTAAGATCTAGTGTCGATATCTCCATGTATGCTTCGGGGACCATTATGGTTATTCGATCGCAACCAAGGGTTGTCATATTCGGAGCTATCCAGTAAGGGGTAGGGCCGGTCCTAAGTAGCAGAGGTGCAACACGTTGTAGCCTCCCATACATTTTATCTAGAGGTGTACGAATTCGGTGGGTAGACCCTTACCCTTTCTAGTTGGAATACATTCTCTAATAAGTGCCTTCGGACTTGATTGTATACTTATTATGTTGGAATTTAATATAATTTTAGCTATGATTAATATGTATTTGTATTCTAGACATTATTATAATATCACTGGATTTTCTATAAAAATGTTTTCGTTATCGTACAATAAAAACTCATCTGTGTTTATGTGCGGTGTGGTCTTATGGGTGCCTTTGATTTTAAAGGGTTTTACAAGTTAAATAAATAAAACTCATTGTGATTTGAGTTTCTCGAGCTAATTTTACCAGATTGATCTGGGTGTCATTTTCCTTTTAATGCTCGGGTCAGCCCCAGCATATTTTCCAGATTTAGCTGGACACTTTGGAGATTTCAGGTGACGAGCTGGATTCTCCAAGACGTATTTACGCACTTTATATTCTTCTATTGTTTTTTGTTTGTTCTTTTCATGTCTGTATAAATCAGCAATTGTAAGGACATGTTGTTATAACTGTCCAGGCTGATACTCGGTTAATGTACTCTAATGATGTGTATAATAAAGATGATTTCTTTTTGTAAAGACTTTTTTCGTATTATAGATACTCGTCATGTTTTATGAATTTCTGTTCTGTCTTTTCTTCTTTCACCCCTAATGACCTGTCTTTCGGACACTTAAATGATCGGCGCACGAATACCATGATGTATTAAGTGTCATCTTTAGGTGTAAGAAAGGAAGATTGTTACACGTGGTATCGGAGCTTATGTTGAGCGAACACCTAGACTTTGATAGGGTAAACTCATTTGAGATAGGATAAGCTAGACCTTAGGATGTGATTGAGTATATATATAAGATCACATATTTGTTAGTGCTTTTATATCGTGTTGATTTATCGGTTGAGTGGTTATGAATTTTGGTTGATGCAGAGGGAACAACTATATCGATAGGGGTTTTTAAACACTTAAACTAGGAAAATCAACATAGTATCGTTTTAAAAGGGTAAATGAAATAATTTTGCTTAAATTATATTTTATATATAAAAAAATAATTTTAAAAAATAAGAATAATTATATATGATGTGATTGTTGTTAGGAGTTGATAGTATTTTATTATTATCATTTAGGGTTTGCTTAGTCATGCCCGTCCATTTTAGGGTACTAACTATTTTCTAATCTATCAGTGGTTTTTCTTTTAAGTATAGGTTAGGTAGAGAGTTGTGGGAACATTGAATTGAACACCTTGTGAATTAAGTTTCACAGTTTGACTATAAGGCGTTCGATGATAATGTTGGGTTAAAAATTGGATTTTGATAAAAGATGTTTATTAAAAGAAACATTTCAGATGATTTTATAAAATTTTATTTTATAAATCAGAAATATAAAATATATTTTGTAAATAAGATGAACTTTTAGGACATTCAAATCCTGGTGGCTTTGATAAAGCTTTCAGACGTTTCTTGGAAAAGTAGTAATAATTTACTTAAGAATACTTTAAGGTATAAATATTTTGGAAGGAAATTTAAGAGTAAGATTTTTCTTTGGACAGTTCGGGGAACATGTCTCGATTTGTTTTATGATGATTATAACAATCTTCTAAGTGACAGTTGGATGTTTTCTTAGGCAGATGTTGTAGTGCACTTAGCAAATTATTCTCTTTGTCATTGTATGATCGAAATATGTTCAAGTCCGAATGAATCCAAAGCAATGGAAGATAAATATTTTGTTAAAATGATTTAGCTGAAATATATGTGCATATAGTATTGTTTTAAAAAAGGATTTGAAAAGAAAGAAGTATTTTTATAATTAACTAGTTCGAGTGACTCGAAAGTGACTAAAAATGGGTAGGAAATGTGTTCGGATGATAGACACGTCTCTTGAGTATTACCCTTCTTGGTAAGGGATTCATGACACTATTCGATAGTACCCAGTTCCTTGATATCATTTTGGAGTTACTCGGATTATATGTACATTTTCTAAGAGATTAAAAATAATGTAACATTTCAAAAAGTATCTTGAATAAAACCCGAGTATTGCGCTCTTAAGTTTTCAAAATAATAAGATATTTTGATTAAAGGATAGATTAATAAATAAAGTTCTTAATTTGAGTTAATTTAGTAACGAGGATTAGTAAACTTTGTTTTATTGAACTGTATCCTTTGATTTTAAACATCTAGGAAGTGAAAATTTATTTGATGTTATTAGACCGGCTAATAAATGTTTTTACTCCGGAGTGTCTAAAGAAAAGTAGACTCTAGGATGAAGTTGTGATACCAACATCCTACTCCTCTTAGCTACTTACCTAACCAATGGGTAAAGAGGTTGGAATGGTCGACTCAGTTTTAAGACCCAAAATTATTTTGGATCTTCATCTGAATAGTTAAAAACTAAATAGAATTAAAAATCCGATGTTTTGTATATATACTCTTTAGGATGTAGGAGAGTATTATGCAAGTAACAAATTAAAATGATTTTATGAAAAAGATTTTATAAATCAAGTTGTATCGTTTAAAAATGTGTGAACCTAAATTGCAATTGTAAAAAATGTTTTCATAAATATTTTGGGGAGTATAGAAAGTAGTTGGATAGCCAGAACCTATAGATGAGTACGTAAGCGGTACGTAGATCATTTTCACCTTTCCACATAATTCTCGATCCAGATTCGAGTACTTGACTTGAGGTGTTTTGCACTATTCTGAACAAGGATCTATCACTCGATTTTTGATGGCCAACACTTGGTAAGGGTTCTTAATTTAAAACCAAAGTTTTCTATCATAGTATACGGCTATGTAAGGAGAACAGAGGTTTCTAATTGAGAAGCCCGATCGGAGTCTGCACTAGGAAGTCGGGTGAGCAATACTTGTTCGAAAGTAAAGCTATGTATTCGAGTGAGTGATCCAATTAGATTTTGCATAGAAATCATCTATGTACATCATACGGACTAATGAGTAGTGTTAAATATTTCTGGGTTTAGGGCTGTGGTAAAATATCGGGGTCAAAATTCTTTTAAGGGAGGAGAGTGTAACGATATGGAATTTCACCGCTTTGATTTGGGAATATTTAATTAATATAAATATTCAAATAATCAATTTTATAATTAAAATAAAACTCTTTTCAATAGTAAATATTGATGGTGAAATAGTTTTTCAAATTTGTTTACAAAAATATATAGTTCGAAGGAAAATCAAAAACATGACCAAAAATCGTTTTCCAAATTTTCGACATTTCATTCTATTGACGTTGTTTGAAATATTATGTACATTTTTGGATATATATATGCACATATACTAAAGTATATAATATGGTTTAAGAGGATATTAACGTTAACAAACTTTATTAAGTTAAGATAATCATCAATGTGACACTTTGGAAACTAAAATATTTAAAAATATAACCTCATTGTAACATTACAAAATGGTACAATATGGTTTGTAACATGTTCTACACATGTCCGATGTGTCACCGATATTATCTGATATTTTAAAATATCTCATATCGGTACTTGATCGATATGTACCCAATATCTATATTAACTACTTAGCTATTACTGCATTCTATGGTTACGAAATATGGCAAATGGACATAAATGTGACATTTCTAAATGGTGATTTAGAAGAGACCGTCTATATGTCACAGTCCGAGGGTTTCAAGGTTAGTAGGAGTGAGGACAAAGCTTGCAAGTTGTTAAAGTCCATAAATGGACATAAGCGAGCTTCAAGGAGTTGGAGTAAATGTTTTGATAGAGTGATCAAACCGTTTGGTTTTTATTAAAACACAGAGTAAGCATGCGTGTACCGAAAGGAACAAGGAAATGTTATTGTATTTTTAGTGTTACACATTGATGATCTTCTGTTGATTGGCGATGACATTTTGTTATTGCAATTGATGAAAGCTTGGATTTCCAAGAACTTCTATATAAAGGATTTTGGAGAAGTAGCCTATATACTTGGTATAAAGATCTATAAAGATAATCTAAGGGGCTGTTGGGATTGTCCTAATCCCTATATATAGATACAATACTTAAAAAGTTTAATATGGAGAGTTCCAAGAGTGGAACTATTCCAACGCAATCTGGATTTGTGCTTTCTAAGAAGAATGCTCTTTAGAGTCTTAAGAAGAAAAAGCATATTAAGAGGATATTGTATGCTTCAGCAATTGGTTCCATTATGTATTTGACCGGATGTGGCATACACATAGGGATGTGTAAGCCGATATTAGTCTAATCTTAGAGAAAAGCATTGGATGGTTGTAACGACCCGGAATTTTTAAGCATTTAAATTTGGAATATTTAAATTAATTTTAAATATTTAAGGGTTAAATATTAACTTGAATTCCAATATCACAATTTATTTGATGGTTAAATTATTGAATTAAATAATTTGAAGTTGGGTAAAATGTTGAATCTGGAGTTTTAAGCTTATTAGAAATAATTTAAAGGCTTGTAAAATTTATATTGATAGCACTGAGGATAATAGAAGTTGTAGAATTAAAATTAATAGTGATTTGTTAAGTTTTAAAATTTATATCGTTTAAATTGAATTTAAAAATAGCCTTCCGAGGCACAGTCTCGGAATTTGACGAAACCAATTCCATTGGATCCGTAATATTGAATTATTATCGGATTTCAAATTTCATAGTGATCAGAGTTGTTGTGTAAGCATACGATATATAAACGCGTTGAAAATTTACATCGAAAATTCAATTAAAATTTATATGTATATTCTCATGTAAACAACCTTTATCAGTCGACGTTCGTTCACATCACGTACTCTGTCTTCCCTCAGAAGCTAATGCTTTCATTTTAAAGTCAGGCTTCTTCGAGAATCCACGTGTTCGGTTTTATAACAAAAATAATAGGGTCGAAGCCTTCATCTTCAAATGAGTATAAACGAAAAAAATAATATAAATCAATAATGGCCGACACTTGATCCTTCTCAAATTCGAAATTCCCTTTTTCCCCTTTTTGTTCAACACATGCCGAAGCTTTTTTTTTCGAGTCGAAGCACGCGAGCCTCTTCTCTTCAATTTATGTTGTTCGATCGTGAGATTCTTTGGTCGCGGAGGGATGTGGATGGAAGCGGCGATGGCTGTAAGGAATTGGAAGTCGCGATTTGGGGGAGGGGGAGGGAAATGCGAGCAAGGTAGAGGGCTTGACGTGGGGTTTTAGCGGCGAATCGTGGCAGCAGGCGCATCGATTGAGGAAGTTCTCGGCGTAGGGTTGTATCGCGTACAACCGAAGCTTGCTTGGTACTGTGAGTCGCGCGAGTGGCATCGTTCTAAGGCAGAGGGCCGACGCTTTGACGTCAAACTCGAGTACGGAGGTGTGCGACAGTGAGGATGAGCTCGTCGTGATTTCCTGTTCGTGTGAGGTAACCTTGTTTTTGGAATTTAAATTTACCTATTATCTTTGTTACAGTTTAGTTCCTTTAAGAAAAGAAGAAAAAAAAGAAGGGAAGTAATTGTTCAATAAGTTCAAATACTAATAAAATGTTTAATATATATATAAATTGATTTTACAAGTGTGGTTTTCAAGGGGAACATGTGTAAAGGTAAATTATCTATATATATTTACATGTATTAGTTAGTTTTAAAATAAATATATTATGAAGATTAATTTATTAAATAAATATATTTAATTATTTTAGCCCCAAAATGTTTTAGTAAACGGAAATTAATTTAAAAATTTAACTATTAGTTTAAAGTAACATTTGTTGTTTTAAATTAAATGAATAAATAATAATAATTGTTCGATTAATTCAAGTATTAATAAATCATATAATATGCTTATTCAAGGTCTAAAGTCGTGAAGGAAACAAGCGTTTGGAAGTGGATTGCAAATTAAAAGCAAAGGTGAGTTAATCTCACTCAATTAAATTTAAATTCAAATTTAAATTTAAATGATTAAATTTAAATAATTGTTTGAATGGTTGGAATGATTGATGTGCTATAGTATGATATATTTTGGAATTGGTATTTTATGTTGTGCCAACGTCTGTGGATGCAGGGAAAACAGGTTGGAGGGATCCAACTAGATCCCTCAACATTTATTTAATTATTTAATACCCTCTGTTGTGATTATTTGATATTCTATGATGAACTTTATTGGAATATTGAATGCTATGGTTCGATTGGACATAATTGGGTATGATGAACTACCAAGAAAATATATAAATTGGATTTTGGAAAGAAAATAAAGAAAGTGAATTTGTAAGTAAACTAATTATAGAATGAATTTGGAAAAGAAATAAAGTGACTTTAAAATTCTAATAAATAAATTCTGTATATAAAAAAATGGAATTTTGAATAAACAGAAAGTTAATGAATTTTAAACTTCAGTGTTATTATTTAAAAGAACAAAACATTTATTTAAAAGAACAAAAAAAATTTATTTAAAATTTAAGATTTAAATTGTTGAAAGGAATAAAGAAGAAATTGAAAAAAAAATCTGGAATTCGTATATTTTAGTTAAGAAGGTTTAAAATCAAACGGAAATAATAATAATAATAACAAAGTCCATAATTAATGAATTTTGAAATGAACTGAGTAAGTAAAGAAACTTATTTCAAATGGAATAAATTGGGAATCAATTTGGAAAATTGATTTAAGTGATTGAGATTGGAAATTCTCCCTAGGTAATCAAGTACGTTTTTAAAGTAAATTTTTAAATATAAGTTAATAGTTTTAAAGTTGTTTTAAAAAGCAAGTTTTGGGAAATTTATTATTTCTAATATTTAAATTCTAAAGTAAGTATTTTCTCAAATCTATTATAGTAGTAATTACCTAAAAAGTGACTTAATACTTTGTTTTTAAAAGTAAAAATCTAGTTTTATATTTTATTAAGTAACTTTATTTTCAAATATTCATATAGTATATATTTTTAACAAATTGTTGAATTAGTTTTAACGTAAATGTTTTAAAGTATATTCCAAAGTAAAGTGTTTTTAAATTATTTTAAAAATCTAGCATTTTGCTTGGTGATTTCAGTGGAGATAGAAAATATTTGGGAAAGTTTATTCTGAAAGAAAGATGATTTGACTGTTTTCAAAGGATTGAAAATAGAAATATATCTTGTAAAGATATTTTGGGATTAATAAATAATTTGGGAAAATTATTTATTGTTTGATGGATGTTTGTGAATATTAATTGATAGTTAAATAACCGACTATAAATATTGGACAAATACGTTGATCGTTTCAAAGAGACCGGGATCGAGATTTATTTCTCGAAAACCACTTCGATCCGGTTTGTACGTTTCGTGGAAAACGATTTTGGATTCGAAGATGGAGCAGTGAAGTGCAAGGGCTAGTCGCTACTAATCCTGAGGATATTTCAAAATGGATGTAGTAGGAATAGTGCCTTCGGTTCCGTTCGAACCCGGGACGGACTTGTATGGATGAATGCTTTCGTAAACATCGTCAGGTGGACGATGGGCATTCTAAGGTATATGTTCTAAAATGTAACGCTTAGCCTCAAGCCTCATCAACCGGGAATGACTGAAAATCAGGGGTTATGCAGCAAGGCTAGGTGGGTAGCACCCAAGCAGGGTAAGGTCATCTCTGTCTAGATGTCCCTTTATTTCGGCTTAGTGGGAGGTTGCTGATCCCAACCGCGGGGTGTTCTCACTCAGGATTATCCAGTAAGGTATAGTCCCGGTCTTGTGTTGCAGGGGAGCGGGCGTACTCCTCGGTACCGTGATCTAGGCCACGGACTTGTGTGGATGAATGCTTTCAGAACATCGTCAGGTGGACGATGAGCATTCTAATTGAAACGATCTAAAAGGTAACGCTTAGCCTCAAGCCTCATCAAATGGAAAGGATTGAAAATCAGAGGTTATGCAGCAAGGCTTGGTGGGCAGCACCCATTTCCGGGTAAGGTCATCCCTGTCTAGATGTCCCTTTTTATTTCGGCTTAGTGGTGTGGTTGCTGATCCCAACCGTGAGGTGATCTTACTCGGGATTATCCAGTAAGGGATAGTCCGGGTCTTGTGTTGCAGGGGGTCGGGAGTGATCCTCGGTACTGTGATCTAAACCACGTACCGTGATAGGTGGTACCCCAGTGCCTAGTCATTAGTTGGAAATCCATTCTCCCTACGAGTCTTGTACGAGTTTTGTTTGTATTACCCACTCTGTGGCTAGTAGCTGGAATTTAATCATGTAACAATTTCGACTATTTTATAAGTTTTTGTATATAGACCCTATTATAATATCAGAGGATTTCTATAAAAATTGTTTTAGCTATCGTAAGGTAAAAACCCGACATGTTTATTTGTGGTGTGGTCTTACGAGATGCTTTTATTTTAAAAGGATTTTTGAAACTTTAATAATCAATTGATTGTGATTTTCTCACGCTGGTATTCCAGACCGACTCGGGTGTTATTTAACTGTAATGCTCGGGTCAGACCGAGTATTATAGAATACATGATATGATGCTGTGGAGCTCAGGAGACGAGCAGGATGACGATACGTACTCTCGTACTTGCTTATATATATTCCGCTGTGTTGAGTTGCTGTGTATCCAGTTGTATGTTATTGATGTTGAACTGTGATTGATGTACTCTGATGATGTAATATATAAACAGGTATATTTGATGTTTGAGTAAAGACTATTTATTATCTATTATATTTTATTCCGCTGCGATGGTTAGATTCTGTTGTTGATTTCTATTTTCTTCTTCCACCTCTTCTTCTTTAACCCAAATGGTTCGTATTTCTGTACAATTTGAGTTTATTTAGGTAGAATAGTGTTGACTCAAGGGGTACGGATTTGCGGGCTGTTACAATGGCTATTAGATGTATACTGAAGTACTTAATAAATACTATGGATTTATTCCTAGTATATATGAATTGTAACCTCCTTATGAAGGGATTACAGGCTCTAGCTTTTAAAGTTATATAAATGGTAGTAAGTCAGTGTTATGTTATGTTTTTATCAACAATAGTGGGGCAGATAGTTGGAAAAGTTCCAAAAAAGAAACAGTAGCTGATTCCACGATGGAAACCGAGTACATCACTCTTAGTGAAGCAACTATAGAAGCGGTATGGATGTGTAAGTTTTTAAGTAAGCTCGGAGTGAATCCTAATGCGAAGAATCCACTGGCATTGTTCTGTGATAACAATGCAACGATACAGATCGTAAAGGTACCAAGAGTGCATAAGAAATCATAACATATTCTTCGAAATTCCATCTCATCGGAGAATTAATTGAGAACAAAGAGGTTATGATACAAAGGATAGATGCCAAAGGTAACATAGAGGATCCATTCATGAAGGGTCCAATTCAATCTATTCTAGAGAAGATGGTCGAAGGGATGAGATTAAGATTTCATAATTGGCCTCAAGGTCAAGTGGAAAATTGATAGAGTTAAGGGTATGCCCTATAGGAAATTCTGTAATTTCTTATAAATTATTAACTCTATAATAAAATCTCATTCGAAATATAGGTGTTTTTCTTTCTGTCGTATGCTTATTATAAAGTGCTGCAATTATTTAATTATTTAATTTAAGTATATACAAAAAATCCATAAATGTTGTGTTTTGTGATAGTAATTTCAATTGTATATAGACTGGATATCGATGCATCCATTGAGACTAGAGTATGTAACACTCTCTAAATGTTGGGCAGTGTATTACTCATAACTGCTACGGGCACCTAGAGGTTACCACCTGATAGTTATTGGATAACTATGAAATGACACTCACGATAGTTTTCTGTTAGTCAATATTGCTAAGGTCAAATAAAAAATATTGATGTGACAATATTACACGGTTCTTTTGACTTGATAATATTGTTGATTTCAATATAGAAACTCCACTTTAGTTATAGTTAAATCATGACACAACGTTCGTTAAAAGACTATAGTTGGGCTGAGTGGAAATATTAGAAGCGAAACACTATTCAAAAGAGGATTTATCTCCTCGGTTATACGAGGTTAATATCATGTATAACTAAAGTCAACTCATAATAAAAATATCAGGCCAGAGTTGTTCAGTTAATAATTATTACTATTATAGAACCAAGGAATTTGTATTTGGACTATAAAGTTGAATATGAACGATATTAGGGATTTGACCATTACAAAATTTCATAAGTCCTAATGTGATAAAGTTTTAACAAGGAGAATTTGTGTAAATAATTATAACTACCTGGTAATGCTTAAATATGTAAAATTGGATTTTACTGGAACTATATAAGCAATAAATTCGGTCATAATGTCACACCACTTGCTAAGTGACGTGTGAAGTTAATATTCAAATTATTTGATATTATTTGCTGATCAAATATACACCTGAGAGTTATACAACTAAAAGTTTCATATTCCTACTACCACCGATTTAATTAATTATAATTGTCATGTTAATTTATACAAATAGTGTGTACATACTAGTTATAGACATATGTATCGATATTCGATATCGGTGTGCGTTTGAATTAAATTTAAATGCATATTCATTTGATCGAGCTTGAAGCAATTTAGAGGCCGATATAGGGGAAAGCATTGCCGACCATACTAGGGTAGAAAAGTGGGGTTAGATCATTTAAAGTAAGTATGAAACAACAAGAAAGATAAGTGGATCCGGATCCACTTTTAGCTCATATCCTCTTTTGTTATTTAAACAATGATCCCTTCATTTTCACTACTTGATTTTTGCCTTCTCTCATCATATATCAAGTCAAGTCCTACTCCTTTCCCTCCATTTAATTTTCAAGCTTCTAGAATACAAATTAAATACAAATTAGTGCATCGATGGTTGCTTCTTTCAATCAGGAGCTCTCTCTGAAGGTTTGAATACAGATTCAAGGAGTTAACGGATTCAACATTCCAAGATGTTACTTCTAGGCCATGGATAGGTAACGATTCAATTTAAATTCACACACACACACACACACATATTTCATGTCATTCCGCTGCCTTTATTTATTTACATAGAATGAAAAAAGACATGTATATGTGTGTTACAATATGTATGTATGTCTACATACATACATACATATATATATATATATATATGTGTGTGTGTGTGTGTGTGTGCGCTTATATATATTTTATTCGCCCAGAAAAAAACATATTTTAATTTTCGAAGTTAATTAATACTTTAAAACAATTAAAACAAAATTGATTTTAAAATATGTGTATGTAACTAGTGTATAAAATATGTATATATATATATAATTTTATTAATTTGTGTACATAATATAATTTCATAAATTAAAAAAATTATATGTGTGTGTGTTTAAACTAAAACTATATATGTAAGTGTATGTATGTGTGTGTTTTAAATATAAATCTAAATTTTATACAGTGTATACATGTATATATAATTACAAAATAAACACATAAATATTTAAAATTGTGTATATATGTTTTATGTTTGTTTTAAAAAAAATGATTTTTTTGTGGTTTTCGTATGAAAATCTGATATTTAGCAAAAATGCACACGAATTTAGAATTTTTTTTCCAAGATAATTCGGCCGAATACATATATATTTACATATATGTATGTATGTATGTATATATGTATGTATGTATGTGTATTTAATTATTTTCCAAACATTAAATATATGTGTATATATGTTTATTTGGTATTTAATTTTAAAATTAATGTAATATGTATGTATAAGTTTATATGCGTGCATGTATTATAAAGAAAAATTCAATTTCAAAATATATATAATATATACGTATATAAATTATTTTAAGACTAAAATTAGTAGATTTTTAGGTAGATCTAGATTTGAGATTTATATTTGAATGTTAAATTTGAATCTAAATACAAGATTATTTATGTTAGTACTTAAAATTATTTATATTATAATGTCAAATACACACGTACACATATATACAAACATTTATATTTCACAAGTAGAATTTTATATTGTATACATATATACATACATGCATACATACATACATATTAAAATATACGTACATACATATATGTATGTATGTATTAGACATCACATATGTATATAAAGAGCATAATATATTCATTGTGGTGTAAAACCTAGTACTCACACATGGGCATATTAAACCATATACACTGTATATGCTGCACGTGCACGTACACACATGAGTATACGATATGCATTTTATATATTATATTATATAAATATAACACTAAAATATAACATCATATACAAATCAAATAAAATATTAATTTTATTCAAATTTTATTTTGATCAGATCTTAATAAATTTAGACTTCATAGGCCCAATAGGATACATTTTTTTTTGAAATTTACCTATTTATCCCATTGCGTGTTGGTCCAGATCCAATATAACTAATATCATAATGTCTTATTTAAAGATAACAGTGCACCATCAATTTTTATTCTTCTAAATATTTTAGAAGGCTCAAGATAGTAGTTGTCAAAATGTTTCCACTTTAATAATAAAGTACTATATACCACAATATACAACTATTGCGTTCATTTAGAAACATTAGATCCACGGTAAGATAGTGCATACTACATAAGTACTATATGCCTTAAATTGTATTACATGATCCATTAATTATACAAAAGCACTCCAAGAACACTTCTCCTCGTCTAGAATTTACAAAACAAAAATTATTCATAGTGTTATGTTGCTTCCTAAATAATGCTAGTTCCTTCATTAAACACATCACCAAAAGATCATATTGTTTCTTTGTTCAGTCTAATGATGCACTCACCAACATCACCATAGATAAGTGAATCATGAATAAGCGAATGAGATAGTGCGAAGGATTTCCCTTATGTCACTGGGTACTTTGAATGTAACATATGTAACTCTTCCCTTCCATCCTGTAAAACCAAAATGAAAAAAACATGATCCAGTGGTATTATTTATGAAACCTGGTACTTCTTAACTATTGGTTTTCATTTTAAATTTGATTTTTATATCTCTATAATTATTAATAACAAAGTTAGTATGCTTTAGATTTATTTATCTTTTGATAATATGAAGACATAGCTTGGTATGGCTCATGTGATGTCCATACACTGAAAACAAACTAAATAAACAATTGCAAACTCTATTAACACTCCGATATATTTCTTCGACATCCCATATTGCATGCATTTGCAGAAAAATTAAATACCCCATTAATTCTTGTAGCGCCACAATAAATTCAGAAATACCATTTTTTCTTTCCACGGCAGCATGCCAACTTAAATTTTGGAGTCATTGGCTACTACCAACAAAGTTGAAGATAAGATCGGAGAAGGATTTTAGATTTTCTTTGGTACTACCTATATGGATTAGAGGTGAATTACCTTAGGTCTTTGCAACGTTCATCATTGTTAGCACATGCAGGCTTCAAACTTCAATGTCCACATGCTTTGCATCATCTTAAGATGCTTCAAATCATTACTTATAAAAAATAAGAGCATATTTTCCCTCTTCTATAAAAACATAAGACCACTATTGGATGATTTTACTTAGATTGAAAAACTTTTTTTCTTCCTTTAAATTGTTCTAAAGCATCTTCTTTGTCTTTCTTCCAGTTTGCTTAACATATGGTGAAACATAGGGTAATTTGGTCCATTTTTAGTTTATATTTTTATTGGTTGTTTAAGGAGGTTATTGGGATGTTAAAAAATCAAACATGAACAATTGCATAATAAGAAAACTCACAAACGCTTTTAGGCATTCTTCTTCTTACATGTTCTTTAGTTCTTAAAAGAAATTGAGTCGAACTAACAAATGCATTTAGAAACTTTAAATATTTCTTACAAAACCTAATTACAATCAATATTGTTCGGGAGGAAAGCACATGTCTATTGAAACATACTTTCTAATGAGTGTGATGTGTGATACAAAATCACACTAAGAGGAAACAATTATTAAACGGGGAAATCTTTGTTACACATTTTTAAGAAAAAATATTTTGGGAGATTATATTTTCGTTTAATATCTTCATTTTAAGGAAACGAATAAATAACTATATTTTCAAGTATATTTATTTATTTGATTGATTATGATCAATATACTAGCAAATATATTTCTGGACTACTTTTTTTAGTGGAAGTTATAAATATATGTATCAGAGAGCAATCTAATCTACTAAAGTTATTGTTTTAGGATTTTAATACTAATACCGGTTCCCAATTTTAGGGTTTCTTTGTTCTTATTTGGTGAACATAATAAATTTGGATTTAGAGGAATTTGATCTTGTTTTATATTTTCATTACTTCTTATCTCTTCTTAAATCTAATTATAAGTATTCTTAGGATAACCCTAATAAATTGGTATCAACCAACCACACAAATTTTTACGAAGAGAGTTTCTTTTGTGATGGAGAAAATATTTGTGGAAAATTGGAATGGAATGGATTAGGGTATTTGGAATGGGGAGGATGAAAGATACATGTATCTTAATGACCTTCATCGGCCATTGGAGAATAGGGTGAAATTGCCAAATAATATAATGGAGGATAAATGGAAAATAATGGATAGAAAGACTGCTGGTGCTATTAGATGTTTTTTTATAGAGAAAATGGTGTTTCATATTGTTGCCAATGAAACATCACCTTTGGTATTTGGAAGAATTTTTAAGTGGGTTTGTGCAAAGAACTCGGCAATAAATAAAGCTTTTCTCATGAGCAGGTTGGTAAACCTAAAGCTCAAGGAGGGCTGTTAATTAGAGAATATCTTAATAATTCTCAAGCTATTGTAAATTAGTTGAAAGATATACATTATAAGGTTAATGATGAAACACACTCCCAAATGTTGATGAGCTCATTGCCAGTGAGTTTGGAAACGTGGATGATACTGTTGAGCACCTCAAATTTTGATGGAGTTGTTTCTATGGATTGGTGGTTAATAGTCTACTTAATGAGGATATGAGGAGAATGAAGCTAATGGATGGAAAAGACAAGTAAGAAAGGGTAAATAACAACTCCCTTGAAGAGATAAACCATGCAAGGCGAGGATGATGACAACATATGAAAGGCGAAGTCATCTGCTATTACTGTGAAAAATCAGGTCACATGTTGAAACTTTGCAACAAGGTAAAAAGGGAAAAAATACGATGAAAGCTTTGAAAGAAAGCAAAAACGAGAAAGTTGAATATAGGAATGAAGAAATAAATTTTGATGCTGAAATCAATGATAATGTACGCTTTGTTGATAAAGGAAAAGACATAGTGGGTGCTTGATTCATGTGAATGTTTCTATATATGTAATCAAAATGAAGCATTTATTGATTATAAGGAGCAAAGGGACGAGGTGGAGTCTGCTAATGTTGTCCCAGAAACGGAAAAAAAACTTACTTCAGTTGGACAACTGGAAGAGAAATGATGTATTTTTCAGCTCGCGGTGGATCCACAAGGGTGTAGAAGGCAAATAGGGAGGTGTTGCACGTAAAACGTTGAAGCAATAATTTGTATTAATTGCTTGAAAAAATAATGAAGGATATTGGTAGTTCTCAAATTGGAGGTGAAGGGGTAATTTCATTTGAATTAAGGTGGAGAAATCAAAGAAAAACCACAAAGTCTGAATGGAGTCTTTGTGGCACTACAAGAACTTTTGAATGGTTGATGATTTCATGTTCAATTGGAGGATATGCATAATTAAGTGATTTGGTTGAGGGTGGCGCTGATTTAGACATTGATTGGATGACATATTATTGAAGTGGTTTGATTTTGCACCAAGGTGGAGTGTTGTGATTTGTGATATAAAATCCCATTAAGAGGAAACAATTATTAGACGAGGAAATTTTGTTATGTAATTTTAGGAAGGAATATTTGTGGAGATAATATATCCCTTTATTTTTTTTGAAAACCCAAGAGAACCCGGCAGGCCGGTAAACCCCTGAGGAGGGTATAGTAAAGCCGTCCGCTGACCCAAGCCTCCATACCCCCTGGTAAATTTATATAGGATAGGGAAGCGCATGGTAGAAATCGAACCTGGGTCTTTTTAGCAGAACCCAAGCCTCCTTTCTACTGCGACGCACCCACGGACATAATATATCCCTTTAATATCTTCTTTTTAAGGAAACTTTAATTAATATATGATCAAGTGTATTTATTTACTTTATTAATTATAATAGATATATTAGCAAATATATCTCTAGACTACATTTGGTTAGTGGTAGCTATAAATATGTGTATTAGAGAGCAATCCAATGCATGAGATTTATTGTTTTAAGGTTTCGGTATTAAGATTAGCTCCCAATTTTAGAATTTTTTTGTGACTTTAATAAATCTTTATTTGAAGGAACTTGATTATGTTCTATATTTTCTTCGCTTTTTATCTCTTTTCAAATTTGATTGTGTAGGGATCTTTGGAATAACCCTAACATACTGTGCCTAAATTATTAGGAAATGCTTTAGCATCAAGTGTTGTCTCTAACAATTTAATATTGTTGATTGCTAGATACCATGCATGTTCCATCTTCACCTATATGACAATCATTTTTATGCATATAAATTTGACCTAAAGCGATAAAAATTACAGTATTTTGCAGAATTTTGATTATGACTTTGGTAATAGATCTTTTATTTTGTTAAATTTTATACAATGCTTGTTTGAACATGTTTATACCATCAATGCAACTAAAGTGAAGTATTAAGTTTCGTGAGCTTAATATGGTCTAAGTAATCTCTACTATGTCAACGAGGTGATGTACTAACGGCTTATAATAATGAGTTATTTTGGCCTATTTAAGCTTGACATAATTTCATTCTCAAGAAAATAAATATTGATTTTTAACCTTGTCCTTTCCATCATTTTATCCTTCACAATCTAAATTTGAACCCAGATTCTTCATCACCCTTGCATAACCCAAGTATAAATGATTTATAGACAATAACATACATATCCTGATCACTATATATATTCTTCTAAATAATGCAATAAAAATATAGTTCCCCAACATTACCAAGTATCTATGCATTAAACTAGAAGTACACCTAAAAATGTGATATTACCATATTCCATATACAAAAAGGTAAACCACCATGATTATGTTAATACGCATGCAATATTTACACAAACTAGAAAATAAATCATGCAAATAATGAACCGTCGTGCTCCTTGATTAGCTTATATGCACCTCCATAAAGCAAGAAAATATTGATAAATATGGTAGTCTGTGATGATGGCCTACATATGCACGTAACTTGTGTATTCAAGATGTAAATTATGGGCCTATGCACTTAACTATTCTAAGTGTAATTGGTTTTCAGTTCAGTAAATGAGAACTGAAAGAAACTTTATCAAAATAGTTTGCAAGTTTAGAGTATCCATGCAAATTTTCACTCTTTCAATGTTGTATGCTATTAAACAACAATCCATATAAATACATAAAATAGATATAAGTATACTAATAAATTAAAATGAAAAATTAGACGGGAGAACTCAAATCAAGTATATAATTTCTACTTCAACTTTTATCTTTGCATTATGTAAATGAGTGGTGGATCCTAAATCGTATGATTGAGCGTGTGTGTTGTATAAGAAGCTTATGTATATTAGGATAAGAAGTTTGAAATAATAACGATAGCATACATCAAAAATATAGACGATGACTAAATTTATCATTATGTGACTATCATTTACAATGTGCAATAAAGTATGGTTAATAAATAAAACAAACCAAACTATAGGTTAAAACACCTATGAACATTCCATGATGACCAAAAGCTAGCTAGCTTCACTTGCTCAATTAATACACGATGTTATGGTTACAAAACCCTAGCTCCACCCTTGAAGTTTTAAGAGGCCATTGCTATCGAACTAAGGGCTTTAAAATGGTCTATGAAATTAAATATGAACATTAATATAGATCTCCATATTTCATTATTAAACTTAAGAGTTCCTTAGCTGTAAATAATCATAAATATTATTTTTAGTGCAATCCATAAAACTAACATGTATTAAGGTTAAAATCAAAAAAATTTGTAATGTCCCGCCTTTCCGCACGGTTTAAATCGACGATAAACCACACACGTCAGACTTAAAGCATACAGAAGGGAGGATTTGTTATGGGGTAAATAAGAAAAAGAAGGAAGAAATAAAAAAAACAAAATCTTGCAGCGGAACGATAAAATATAATAATCAAATATATAGTTCATGAAGCTGTTTTACAAAATATTCAATTATACTTATACAATACATATCAGAGTTGCACATACCAGAGGATAATAATTTATGTAGCGGAACAGTATAAGTGTAGTGGAAAATAATAAATAATAGTAAATCTTCGTCTTCGTCCTCTAGAGATAAAGGCTTCAAATCCTGAAATGCTCAGGCTGACCCGAGCGAATTGAAAAGACAAAACACTCGAGTCAGAACTAAAAGATCTTATTTAAGTTAAATCAACAGTAAATAATATGAGTGGAACGACATCAGAGATGTTTACGGGATTTGACATCTCCTATCCAGTGTCAACGTGAGTGCAGTAACTCAAGAGATGCTCGGGATTCACATCTCCTAAGGATCCGTTAAACTATTTACTATGTAGTAATATTTCGCTATTATAATAAAGTCTATTAGTAAAATAAACTTACTTTTAAAAAGCGTTAAGGCTTTACATTTTCCACCTTAACACGTAATAGTGCCAATAGTCTATACAGTAACGTAATACCTTCTGATCGGGAGGCAACCAGAGGATACTCCATAGGTATGACACAAATAGAAACTCATACAAGGCATGCTAGGGTAGGTGACATGACACAACTAGGCAATGCCAGGGTAGATATACCAATTACTCTTCCGGGCCGGTGGTAACGCATAGCCGCAGCCACCGCCCACCTCGAGCCACACAATCAAAAAAATCAAAAGTGGCCACCGAATCAATCCAAAAGTCAAAAGTATAATATCGAAGGGATGTGTCCGATCAAAGGTGCTACCTCATTAACCTGTCGATCGCTCATGTTTTAGCCACCTTATGCCAACTCACGGGAGTTGGGCCCACGTATTTACCTCAAAGGAAACGCCGCCACCATCATACTTCATTCTGGAATCTCCACCGCGTACACGGTTGTTAAAGTGGTTTTCGGAGTTGGCAGAGAGTATGACAACTTCCGATCCCGGTCTCTTTAACAACCAAACGTTATTATAACACCGCGGTCTTATCAAAATAGTTTATACTTTTAAAACCAGAATATAATATCCATTTCAAATCCATATAAATACGATATTTCCATCTCATTTCAACTATTATATATAAATTTCAACTACTATTATTTAGATTTGAAATGTTTACTTAATAAATCAAATATCATTTTAGTAAAACCTTATGACTTCAAATAACTGGATATTCTTTCAATTACATTAACTTGATAATATTCATTTAAACAAATTTGATATTCATTTAAATCCTCGAAACAAAATCAAGTTATAAAATCATACCTTTTAAATCTCAGTTTATTTATATTTCAAATCAAATTTTTCGACGAAAATCCTTAAATCTTAAATTCAAATCATTAATCTTCCAACCTTAATTTTATTTGAGTCATTATAAACTCTATATACAATAGAATTTAAATAAATACTTAACCATATTATATAAAAGAAATTCAAACTTTATTATTTAGCTTATTTTATAATTCAAAACAAATTTATACATAGCTAAATCAATAATAAAATAGCATCTATATAACATCTAAAATCAATATCTGTATAGCCCATATATTTCTTTACAAAACCATAAAAATCATTTCAAAAATAATTTTATATATATACCACGGTGCTTGTATATAATTTTCTATCCTATGGTCAAGTGATACAAATATTTATCACTTCAATCCGCAATTAAAAATTAAAATGCGGTTGTATATCATTTCAAACCGCAATCCCGAATCAAAACAGATGCATAACAACTTGCAGATTATGATGATATAAATCAAACATCCATTCATCCATCATAAAATCATACATCAATCACACTCATCATAAAAAACAATCAATCAATATCAATATATAACCGATAATGTATAACGGGTAATTAACTGGCAGTTATATTCAATAATAAATTAAATAACGATTTAATTTAAATAAATGCAATTAACCGAGATGATGATTAAAATATACGAAACAATCATAAATAAATGCATAATCATAACAAAAATTAAATTTAACAAACATAAGAAATTTTAGAAGTTGTGAGTGGGTTGAAACACTCACCTTTTGAATTTAAATTGAATTTAAATCCAATTTAAACCCAAAATTTGCATAGTCTCCAAATCCATCCAAACCAGCGTCAAAGTGTCCGGAATTTCATTACGATCCTAACAAAGAAAATCGCGCGTAAAATGGAAATCGTATGAGAGAGTTATTAAAGTTAGAAGTTTGAAAAAATCAAAATTTAATTAAAAGAATAAATAAGATAATTAAATTAACACCTTACTACACGTCACCGTCTCCCCATCACTCAGCAAACGCTACGCACGTACGAGAAAACAAACCCACGTTCAAACCAATAGCCGTGATCTTTGACCGCCTCAAACTCGCCCTCCACGCCGCCGTTGACCACGGCGCTGCCGCAAAAGACTTGCCTAGGTTCCCTTTTCCATCAGCCATCGGTCCGATCGCCTTAAGCCTCACCTGCAGCCGCCCCAAAAGCTAGAATTTCGAACCCTAACACGCAAATTTCGGTCGCCACGGTTGAAATTAGGTGATGCGACCACCATTGAACAACTCCAAACAGCAAGGACTACAATACCCATAAACCAATTTCCTCAATTGTTGCCCCAATCGAAAACGCCCAAATTGACTTTGACCGTGATTTCTGATCAATCCTGTTTCGAAAAACGAACAGCAGACATGGTTTGTATCATTGAGATCTTCGATATATATTTTTCTTGAATTTTTTTGAGGAGTTTGAATTTTTGAAGTTGATTTTTGAATTGAAATTTGAATTGGATAAATTAGGGTTTACAGCCATTGAGGAAGAGGAGCACATAAGTTTCTGTACGTATAGAAATGAGGAATGGAGGCTGCTAGGGTTTATAACAGGGTATTTATAGACCGCTGAAATAGAATAGATGGACCCGATTTATAAATGAGCTGAACGATATATGGCCCGAAAAGCCCGTTTCGACTCCGGAACGAAATTGGGTTAACCCACATATCTAAATAGATGTTTTAAAATATTTTAAATGCAATGGAAAAGGTTTCAAGTCCAAATTCCATCGTATGAAGAAGTTATACTAAAACCAATATTTTCAAATTGATTTCAATTGATTTCAAGGCGTTTCAAGCCCATACGATCAAACGACAAGTCCGATCGATACGAAACTTGAAATCTTACAGTAATTCACCGTTACGGATCCGAAGAAATTTGTTTCGTCGAAATCCGAGTTAGTGGCCAAGATTGCTATTTTTGTATTAATTAAATAAAATTTAGTCAATTTAATCAAATTTTCAGTTTCAATTTGATAATTGCCAATTCTTATCATTTTTAATTTTCCAATCATTTACAATGATTTAAACCAATTTAAATGTCAAATTAGAGTTGATAAATTTATAAATTTCGATATTAACCTAAATTTCATTAAATTCAAAAATTATAAATTTAATTTCCAAAATTTTCTATTAAATTTACTTTTCATTTTATTATTCGATTCATTATTATCTAACGAATGAGATTAACATTGGATTAAAAATTCATTACATTAATATTCTCACATTTCATCTAAATTCCTATTTTAAATATTTAATTCATTTGATTGCAATTAATCCTTTTATTTAATTTTAAATTCCAATAGATTAATAAAGCTTTATTCCCGATCCTTATAACTCAACAAATTGTCCAATATGAATAACCTTAACATTACTTACAAATATTACCTTAATTAACATTAACGTAATATTAAATTATAATTATTGTAACAAATTTCAAAGTTTAAATTTTCAAGCTACATACATAGGTGACATACAATAATCATTACCGTTAACCTTCAGTCACATTAATAGGCTTTTATTGCTTACAAAACAATGTTAACATTCATTTTCATAATGCTACTTTCATTCACTCTATCCGTTACTACATTTATATCTATTAAAGTAATATTTAATTACCTTTATTCGAAATAACTGTTTATCACCCATATACTCTTTATAAGACATGTATGGTTATTCTCCACAAACAATTACCATATATCCTATTATTTCACCCATTATTTATAATTAAAGTCTCAATTAAATTTATTTATCTTGATTTCATTCTTTTATTACATCATTTATTACTTTACAAAATAACCAAACATTTCTATGCATCTTATTACATTTATATCTTGTAATTATTGTCTTAAACTCATAATTGCAATACCATGTTTCATTTTAAATTTCAATTGATTCCCACTCACAGTTTAATAGCCTAAGTAAACTGGTAACAAATAATAACGGTCACTAATTGCCCTAAATCAGATTTATAGGTTTATAGTTTACAACAAATGTTGCAATGACTCATATGATATTGATTTTATCCAATTACCATTAAATTTGTGGTATTTCATAAATCTATTCCATACTTACTTTTTGTTTCGTATATTTCACTTATAACCAAGTATATCATTTAGATTTACTTTCATAATTTGGTATTCCATTCAATTCATAAATTTATTAACTTTGCTTATTATTGTTTACCTTGCATTTTAGTTATTATTCCATTAGTTTATACTAACATTGATTCCTATCAAATTGCACTTATTACGTATTATTCCGTTAATTTATATAACTTTGAATCTATTTCCCAATTTACAAATTACAATCAATTAAACCTTACAATTGTTTCAATAAATTGGAATTGCACTAAATTTGTCATTAATTATTAACCTTAATTAACCTTGTGACGTTTCCTCTAAGTTAATTTTCATTACATTATCACAACTTTTATTAATATTTCACCAATTTTTATTTTCTTCAATATTGAATTTCAAAAATCTCAATAAATTAACAATTTTAATTATTGAAAATTTACGGGTCGTTACACTCTCCCCCACTCAAAACTTTTCGTCCCCGAAAAGGAAAAGAAAGGAAAAGAGGAACTTATAAATCAATATATATTATTCAAAACATTATATTCATAACAATAAATTTACAGAATAGGATAATTTAAATAAAATATATAGATTTATAAACAATTAAATCTTTCATATTCAAATTAATAAGGTTTGGAAAACTATTTCAAAGTATTTTCTAAGTCCAAAATTTACGGAAAATTTTGGCAGAGTCTCCTTTGTAAGGGGAGGCTCGGGAGAAAAAATAATATCAAAAATAACAATATACAACATATATTTTCTAAAACAATATATATCCCAACCCGGGAAAAATAATATAATAACGCTATAAACCGAAATCCGAAAACGTACCTATTTGTCGGGCAATTTACGCTTATTTATGAAACCAAAAGCAGTAGCAATCGCTTCCATAACCAGTATTTCACTTATATAATCTAAAAGAGTTAATAATTATATAAAATGAAATATTATTTTTATTTTATCCACTAAAAAACAAAGCAATTTCAAACACAACAATCACTTGCAATCACAACATACAACCATCATACAGAATCAACATAATCAATCATTCATTCATATCTAACAAAACAATAGTTGTTCGGGTTCAAAACTTTAAATTGTTCGGAATGAAAAATAAACTACTAAGTGTATCTTTTACTCAACAGTCTTAGATGAAACTAAATAGATTATTCATACATCCAAACAAATTTAAAGCATCCTTGCCCAAACAACCATAAATCAACAAACAACCAACAATTTCAAACAACAGATTAATTTTATCCTTATTAATTCCATTCATACATTTGTTGTTTGATTTCTCTTTTCCATTCATATAATGGTTTATCTTCTTAATTTACATTTATTTCTTACAATTTTATTTAGAAATAACTTCAACTTATTTACTTAAGTTTAAAATTTCTTACTTACAATACCTGCCTTCTATTATATTTAATTAGTAGTATTTCAATTATACTTAAGTTTATAACAACTACAACACCAAATTCTTATTTATTAAAGAATTTCATTAATTACTTTCATTACCTCAAGTTTATTACTTGTATAATATCTATTACATTTTCTTATTAACATTTCAACTTTTATATCCTTTGGTAAGTTATATATATGCCTTTAAGAATGTAATTGAAAGTTACACAAGTTTATTCTATTTCTCTTAATTAACTTAATGCTTAATAATAATATCCTTTGTCTTATAGGTTCCAAATTTCAAATTTCTTTTAATCCCAATTATAACTTAGCATTAAATCAATTATTTTAATTAAAGGTTCCAATTTATAAATTAGTTACAACCCATTTCCTACAATAATCGAAACTATTGATTAACAGAAACTTAAGAACTAAATACTAGGTTAAATTTCAAATCATTTTAAAAATAATAGATAAATGTAAATACTTACAGTTTATATATCCAATTATATTTAAAACTATTAAAAATTTATATTTGGTTATCAAAATAAATCCGTTGTAAAACTACTACAGTGGCCTACCCACTTCGAAACTCGAAAATAAATGTCGATAATGCGTGCACTCATCACCGAAATTATTTTCCAACGACAGAGAGGGGAGTACAAAACTTATTTCTTTCCAAATTTTCTTTAAAACTATTCTTTCAAATCATATTGAAATATTTGCATCAGAAAGTACTTCTAAATAATATTATTATTATATTTCAAAATCATTCAAAAGAAATTTTCAAAACCCTGGAACTTAGATTCTAAATTTTCGATTCCATTTATTTTATTTTCAAATCCTACTTTACTAATATTTGTAGATTACACTACCTAACAGCCAATAAATTACAACCAAATATATATCTTATTTATAAAAAATTATTTTATATATGGAAAATATAATAGGCAAAATTATTTCATTCGCCTATATTTAAAAACAAATATTGTGTCGGTCTGTCCTATTAAGTGTTTAGAATTCCCTATTGATTTCATAGCGTCCCATGCATCAACCGGAATTTATAAATACAAAATGGAACAAATTAACACAATATTAAAACCTTTTATATCACTAACAAATACACTCTCTCATATATATACACTCATCGACTCCTCATAGGGTATTACTACCCTATTTAAAAAGAGTCTGACCCCACAAATCTAAGGTTTATCGCTAAACCAAAGCTCCAATACCATATGTAATGTCCCGCCTTTCCGCATGGTTTAAATCGACGATAAACCACACACGTCAGACTTAAAGCATACAGAAGGGCGGATTTGTTATGCGGTAAATAAGAAAAAGAAGGAAGAAATAAAACAAAACAGAATCTTGCAGCGGAACGATAAAATATAATAATCAAATATATAGTTCATGAAGTTGTTTTACAAAATATTCAATTATACTTATACAATACATATCAGAGTTGCACATACCAGAGGATAATAATTTATGAAGCGGAATAGTATGAGTGTAGTGGAAAATAATAAATAATAGTAAATCTTCATCTTTGTCCTCCAGAGATAAAGACTTCAAATCCTGAAATGCTCAGGCTGACCCGAGCGAATTGAAAAGACAAAACACTCGAGTTAGATCTAAAAGATCTTATGTAAGTTAAATCAACATTAAATAATATGAGTGGAAGGGCGTCAGAGATGTTTACGGGATTTGACATCTCCTATCCAATGTCAACATGAGTGCAGTAACTCAAGAGATGTTCGGGATTCACATCTCCTAAGGATCCGTTCAACTATTTACTATGTAGTAATATTTCGCTATTATAATAATGTCTATTAGTAAAATAAACTTACTTTTAAGTAGCGTTAAGGCTTTACATTTTCCACCTTAACACGTAATAGTGCCAATAGTCTATACAGTACAGTAATACCTCCTGATCGGGAGACTACCAGAGGATACTCCATAGGTACGACACAAATAGAAATTCATACAAGGCACGCTACGGTAGGTGACACGGCACAACTAGGCAATGCCAGGGTAGATATACCAATTACGCTTCCGGGCCGGTGGTAACGCATAGCCGCAGCTACCGCCCATGTAACAACCCTGGTTGGAGAGTACCGTAAATATTAAATTATAATGAAGATTATAATTTAATATTGGAATTAATTGAATTTATTGGAAGAAAATGATGAATTATATTGTTTATTTGGAATAAACAATATAATATGAATAAATTTTGGGAGAACAATATAAAATAAGGTTTATTTCAAAGTAAATGATTGAAGCAAATTTAAGATGAAGGAAAGATGAAGTAAACAACTTAATTGTGATCTTTGAGTTGGAAATTATCATTGATGGAATTTAGTAGGAGCATTAAAGGAATATTGGCAATTTATTCCAATATTCTCCTTTTATTGTAAAATAAAAGGGAAAATAAAAGTAGAAAGATTTCATTGTATTAATAGTAATAAACATATGTGTGAGATAAACTTGTTCCTTTATTTCATGAATTTTGAATATAGAGATGCAACTATATTCAATTAACATGTACGATTTGGCGATAATGTAATTTATTGTCAAATTGCATCTTTTCTTTGTTAAATACAAAGAAAATTGTTAAATAATTGTTTAATCATCATATGCATAATGAATTTGAATTTTTGGGCTAATGAATTGTAACAAAATAAATTAATCACTCCATTTCGATGGTTGGAGTGGTTTGGAATAATTAATGGAATTTGGTTTGGGTTGGGGAAATCATATTGGTAATTTTAAAACCAATAATACATTTTATTGTAAAATAAAATGTGGGGAATAAGAAGAAGAAAAAAATAATCTTCTTTGAGTATGAAAAAATGATGGACATGAGTAAAATAAAGTTTCTACTTTATTTCATGAATTTGAATGTAGTTAATTGACTACATTTGATTAAATTGATAATTTGTACAATATTGTGCTTGTTTGCCAATATTGTCATTTTATTAATTAAATATATATATAAGAATGAGTTAATAAAATAATTAATCATGATAACTATGATTAAAAATGTGATAAATAATTTAATAATGTCTAAACCTATATTTGTTTTGTTTTGGGTACATAATATCTTTTTATTTAACCAATTGCATTAAATTTGCAATTTATTTTGCAATTATGGGAAAATTGGATAAATTGAGTAATAAATGGAAATTTAATAACAAATTTGTTAAAACTTATGTTTTGATAATTTTATTAAAAACTAGATGACATAACGAATCCAACGCATCCAAAATCATTAAAAACGGATTAAAAATGTAGAAGTTATGAAGATTTAAGCATTGTATAAGTGTAAATAAACTTAAACAAATTTTTGCCTAAGTAAAATTAATATGGGTCATTGGGTTAAGCCCAAACCCAATATCCACTAGAGAAACTTCTAGAGCCAGGAAAGAAGTACATACACTTCTTCCTCCTTCAGCTCATTTGAGAAAAGAAACCCTAGAAGCTCAAAAATTAGAAACAATGGCCGCCATCTCAAACCCTAGCCATAATTAATAAAATTCTTTGCTAAATCAATAGAAATTTGGATCTAATTCAACAAGAAGGTAATCTCCATCCTTCTCTATCTTGAATTTGAGGAGAAATCCATATTTGTTTATTGTAATTCTTGTTTTGTAATTTATCTTCTCTTGCATGCCTATTTTCAACAATCATAGGTCCGGCAAAGGCAAATTCGAGTTGAAAGCTTCCATCTTCAAGCCTAAATCATCATCTTTTTACTGCTAATAGGTAAGCTAAGGCTTATAGCAACTGTAAACAAATAAATTTCAGCAGCAAATAATCTCTTGCTTGAAATATTTGGTTAAATATGTTGAATTTTACCTCTGTTCTATATTGATTGGTGCTGAAAATGCCCTGTCTTGTTTTACTCATATCTGGCTCGTCCGGTATCGGATTGACGCCAATCTTTTTTCAGATTGTAGAGGACTGATTAGGGTTTGTTTATTTTAAATTTCATTGAGTTCTGAGTCCGTTTGGACCTTCTTAGTTGCTGTCAAAAATGAAAATCCGAGAGGGACTAAGCCCAGAATATTCTAGTGGCTGGTTAGTGTTTTCACCGTAACTTTTGTGTTTCTTATCGGAATTTTGATTTCTTGGATGTTCTGAAACCCTTGTGAAATATCCCACAACTTTCATGTTTTCGGTTTTGACTGATTTTGAAGTCTACATAGTGGAAAATTGGCATTTTCATCGCTGGCCTGTGTTGACAGGCAGCGCAAATAATTTCTTTCTTAGTAGTATTTTGATCATAACTTCTTCGTTACTCATCGGAATATCAAAATTTATGAAGTTTTGGAAACCTGAGGCTGTTGGCTACAATTTTTCTATTTTTTATTTTGTAGAATTTCAAAGTTTGCATGGTGGAAAATTGATGTTTTCAATGTTGGCCTGTTATGAACTGCCCCAACATTGATGTACTTGTTCGACTTTGATGATTTCATTTGCATGCTTTTGCAAGAATTTTACTACGAAATTTGATGCTAACATTTGATTCTTTTTTCCAGCAATGGACTAGTAAATTTAGAATGTGACTTGAATTCAAATTGGTTTTAAATACGATTTAAATTTTGAATATCGGTTTTTACCGATTAAATTGCAAATTGATGTTTTTCTGAGTTTTAAAAATCCGAATAAATTGCATAAAATCTTCTAAAATCATGGGTTGAGCAATAAATGTTTTTATACATTTTTAAAGGTTTTTAAACAATTATTCTTTATTTTCTAGGCTTTCAAAAATCATTAAAATTCTTTAAATGATGGGTTTTCACTCATAATCCTTTAGATAAATTTCTATAAATTGGTTTAAAATCCCGTTTTCTCTAGTAAAATATATTATAATTAATTTTATTTACTTTAATTACTTTTATGCTTTTTCGGACATATAAGGAAACAAATTAAAAGATTTAGTAAATCCGTAAGGTATGGGACTTGAGTATTTACTTTTTCGGTTAAATTCGGACTTGTACTATCGAAACGACATTGAGAAATCTTTTTGATTTCCTCCTTGGGATTTACCACTTTGTGGTCTGGGATAGAGTGTTATATTAGTCTTTTAGACTAATAACTTTAGTCTAATATTTCGTATTCGGAAGCATATACGACATGGGACTATCTTGGGAAAAACACTATTGCCGATGATATGAGGCAATTGTTTTATATGAGATTTTCTGAGATTTATAATTTTATGGAATTTTCCACTTGTCAATGAGATGAGACAGGTTAGATATTTTATGCCTTACGCCAACGACATGAGGCAATTCTTTGAGATTTTGATGCATTTGTTAGTGTGGCATCGACTAGCGGCTAGAAAACCGCTGAGTGAGGACGTACGGTATGGGACGTACGTAACCACTTTTCGGGTTACTATCCGAGAGTTTCTGACACATTCTGGGAATTACTAGTGCTATGACCTTTGGGTCATCTGAGAATCTGGGAATCTGAGAATCTGGGAATCTGAGAATCTGGGAAATTAAGAATCTGGGAAAGTGTGACTTCGGTCGCCTTAGAGATTCATGTGGGTACCTAACTATATTACTAGCACTAGTCTGAGAACTTTAGCACGTGCAACATGCTTTAGCATGTAATTATTGGCCAATCTGAGATTTATTTTATGAGTTAAGAAAATTTTGATTTCACCATATTTTGATGTGTTTACTTAGCCTTATAGAGATGAATAAGGCGAAATATGAGTTTTTGAGGATTTTGGTGATTTCAATTTTATGGTTTTATACTTGGGTTTCATTTACTACTTTGAGAAGTTTATTTATTCATGTATCATATTTGGATGTTTTCTTTATATGCATGAATCCCCTAGTATTAACCCAAGTAAGTGTAGAATTATACCATCTTAGAGATAGACAGTTCTTGATATCAACCTTAGTCATTCTTATCAATTATTGGTCCCTTGATGTATGTTTCCCCTTATACCTTATCGTATTTCCTCTCTAACGATAAGATTCAGTTGCCTGACCCGTGTGTTTTCACTCGGGTCAGACCGAGTTGTTTCAGGTATAATCTATTGGGCTTAGCTTGAAGTTGATGTTGGATATCAGCTCTTCTTTCTCTTGAGTAGTTTAATTCTTCTGCATACTCTGATGTTTTTACATTTGATTCGATGTATACGGTGTGGTCGTATACCACCTTTATTGTATTCATATTGTATTGTACTGAACGTGTATCAGTGTATATGTATATATATATATATATGATGTTGGTTACTGTTCTGTGATGTGATTTACATTCAGTTATTGTATTTTGTTCTGATAGATCCGTTTGCCACCTATAGTTTTGGATTAAGCATTTACTGGGTATGTCGATCCACTTGAGTTGAAAAATTATAATGCATTTATCGACGTATTCAATGGATGTTTAAGACAAAATTATAGATGGTCGCCCTTAACCAGCCCTATTCTCCGCTTTAGTAGACAGAATTACTCATTAATTCTCTTTACTAAGGTGGGTCTCGGGGTGGGGCGTTACAGCTTGGTATCAGAGCTATGTTCAGAACAAAGTAGAATAAACACAGAACAGTACGTATATCACAATACGTCAAAGTACAATACGAGTGAATCATTGTCCTTCATTTGAGCTTGTTTTCGAATAGTGCTTTGATTCTTTTTCGAGTTTTGGGATATGTTGAGATGGAATATGTCTAGGAATATAAATTGTATTCCGTAGTATTTCATAACTGAGTTTGATGTTATCTTATCTTATGAATAATCTTATTTGGGATTATTCTATTCTTTTCTTTTTTTGTCGATACGAGTGAGTTCGTATCGATGGAGTTGATCGATTTCTTTGAGCATTCTTGTTGCATTCATTTGTGAGTTGTGAATCCTATTGAAGGGATCCACAATGATTGGCTCATTGTGGGCATTCTGAGATTTTTATTTGATGTTGCTTTTGCGAGTATTTGTTTGTTACTCACAATCTTGAGATGTATCTGATTTGAGATGGACTAACTTATTTGATGTTAAGCTCAATCCTTTTGTTGTTATAGGATCCTGTATTTATTTAGGCATCCTAATTTTATTGGGTTATTATTTCTATCACTTTGAAATGTTAATGATGATTTCGAAGTTTCTGTATTCGCTCTTGAATATCGAGATGCTGATGATATATCTCGAATTCCAATCAAGGTGACTTTGTTGAGTTTTGTAAGTCAATTTGGATTTGACATCCAATCGAAAAATCGAGTGTTGAGGTAACCTTATTCCTAGCTCTTAGCTCTTCGGTTATCCTTCCACGGGGATATCCGCTAAGGAATGAGGAGAGTTTCTAGATATTCGAGTTAGATTGAGTTTATCATTCTACTTTGTTTGAGTGTACTTTTCAGACAGTCAATCATTGTTATCCTTTAGCATTACTCCGTTTGAAGTAGCGATTCGTGGATTGTGTGCTTCTTCTCCTTCGAGAAGAATATCTTGCTTATCTTATATCTTGCTGTTTTTTTTTCTTGGAGCGGCTTGTGATATTGTAAGATTGACGAACACTCTGTCTCCTTTTGATGATTTTGAGAATCAAGTATTCTGGGAAATCTCGACGCATTCTCTTAATGTTCTTTGGTTTGATTTTTTTTTTAAAGCTATATATATATGAGTTTTAAAAAGAGAAATTGGAGTTTTGAGATATTTTAAAAATCAAAGAATGTTTTGGGAATATATTTATATGAGTAGTATTCTTTCATAGAAATGATTTTAGAGTGTTGGGTTATCCATCGAGTAGTTAAGAGTTCTGGTCGATACGCTTGATCAACGTTATCGATAGGAATCTCCTAAATGCTATGATGAGGCAATCAGACACAATGGTTTGTGTTTTAAAAATTGAGATTTTGAAAATAATATTTTGAGATTATATATTAAATTTATTAGAGATTCAATGGAGAGGCAATGCCATTTATTTATTTATATATTTATTTTGAAATTGTAAAGATGAGAATATATGAGAATATTCTTAAGTTATACTTTATTGGAAGTATATTTTGAGATTTTTAAATCTATATTAGATACATTGGATATTTTAAGAGAAGAGTTACAAGAATATTTGAAGATTGTTTTTAAAATATTTAAGTGTTTTAATAAAAAGAGTAAAGAGAATTTAAACCCTTAATTTATTTTGAGGGATATTATTATGGGTTTACAAATCTCTTTGGAAATTAATTTTGAAGTAAGAGAAGAAATTTGGACTTTTAATTTGAGTTTAAATTACTTACAAAGTAGTATAGTAAAGAGTTTGAAAATTTTCAAATGTTAAAAATCTAGATTTAAAATTTAAAAGATGTTGGGATTTAAAAATTCTAAATATCTTGGATTGAAAAGTAATTTGAGCTTATATCCTTATTTCTTGAGTATATTCTATCCTTGAGTTAATATCAACGACATGCCTTATCGCGGTCGTTCGACTTTGGTGGCCTTGCAAGAAGTCATTCCGTGATTTATTCATCTTGTCTATCGTGTTTATCTTGTTGTGAGGATGTTCTTTCCGCATTATTATGCAGAAAATCTTATTGATGATATTCTTTATTGCTTAGAGTTTGGGTTTAAGTGAGTTTGGTCCCGACTCTATTCGTAGAGTTTTGTAAAATCAATCATTTTCGATTGATTAATTGTTGAACATCTTATTGAGTTTTTTTTCGAAGATGGGATATCTTCGAAATTCTTTCAAGTTACTTGGAAAATTCGATGGTTTGCTAATCGCTATATAAGCATTTGATGGGCCATTGGATTAACCAGGGAAGTTTTTCCTTGTTTCTCTCTACCACTCTATGTTGAGAATATGAACAGTTTGAGTTTCAAGCTTCTCTTTTATCCTTTGTCGATTGAATAAATTGTGTTGAATACAGATTTCCTCTATGAATTGCGAGGACGCAATTTTTATAAGAGGGGGAGTCTGTAACAACCCTGGTTGGAGAGTACCGTAAATATTAAATTATAATGAAGATTATAATTTAATATTGGAATTAATTGAATTTATTGGAAGAAAATGATGAATTATATTGTTTATTTGGAATAAACAATATAATATGAATAAATTTTGGGAGAACAATATAAAATAAGGTTTATTTCAAAGTAAATGATTGAAGCAAATTTAAGATGAAGGAAAGATGAAGTAAACAACTTAATTGTGATCTTTGAGTTGGAAATTATCATTGATGGAATTTAGTAGGAGCATTAAAGGAATATTGGCAATTTATTCCAATATTCTCCTTTTATTGTAAAATAAAAGGGAAAATAAAAGTAGAAAGATTTCATTGTATTAATAGTAATAAACATATGTGTGAGATAAACTTGTTCCTTTATTTCATGAATTTTGAATATAGAGATGCAACTATATTCAATTAACATGTACGATTTGGCGATAATGTAATTTATTGTCAAATTGCATCTTTTCTTTGTTAAATACAAAGAAAATTGTTAAATAATTGTTTAATCATCATATGCATAATGAATTTGAATTTTTGGGCTAATGAATTGTAACAAAATAAATTAATCACTCCATTTCGATGGTTGGAGTGGTTTGGAATAATTAATGGAATTTGGTTTGGGTTGGGGAAATCATATTGGTAATTTTAAAACCAATAATACATTTTATTGTAAAATAAAATGTGGGGAATAAGAAGAAAAAAAAAATAATCTTCTTTGAGTATGAAAAAATGATGGACATGAGTAAAATAAAGTTTCTACTTTATTTCATGAATTTGAATGTAGTTAATTGACTACATTTGATTAAATTGATAATTTGTACAATATTGTGCTTGTTTGCCAATATTGTCATTTTATTAATTAAATATATATATAAGAATGAGTTAATAAAATAATTAATCATGATAACTATGATTAAAAATGTGATAAATAATTTAATAATGTCTAAACCTATATTTGTTTTGTTTTGGGTACATAATATCTTTTTATTTAACCAATTGCATTAAATTTGCAATTTATTTTGCAATTATGGGAAAATTGGATAAATTGAGTAATAAATGGAAATTTAATAACAAATTTGTTAAAACTTATGTTTTGATAATTTTATTAAAAACTAGATGACATAACGAATCCAACGCATCCAAAATCATTAAAAACGGATTAAAAATGTAGAAGTTATGAAGATTTAAGCATTGTATAAGTGTAAATAAACTTAAACAAATTTTTGCCTAAGTAAAATTAATATGGGTCATTGGGTTAAGCCCAAACCCAATATCCACTAGAGAAACTTCTAGAGCCAGGAAAGAAGTACATACACTTCTTCCTCCTTCAGCTCATTTGAGAAAAGAAACCCTAGAAGCTCAAAAATTAGAAACAATGGCCGCCATCTCAAACCCTAGCCATAATTAATAAAATTCTTTGCTAAATCAATAGAAATTTGGATCTAATTCAACAAGAAGGTAATCTCCATCCTTCTCTATCTTGAATTTGAGGAGAAATCCATATTTGTTTATTGTAATTCTTGTTTTGTAATTTATCTTCTCTTGCATGCCTATTTTCAACAATCATAGGTCCGGCAAAGGCAAATTCGAGTTGAAAGCTTCCATCTTCAAGCCTAAATCATCATCTTTTTACTGCTAATAGGTAAGCTAAGGCTTATAGCAACTGTAAACAAATAAATTTCAGCAGCAAATAATCTCTTGCTTGAAATATTTGGTTAAATATGTTGAATTTTACCTCTGTTCTATATTGATTGGTGCTGAAAATGCCCTGTCTTGTTTTACTCATATCTGGCTCGTCCGGTATCGGATTGACGCCAATCTTTTTTCAGATTGTAGAGGACTGATTAGGGTTTGTTTATTTTAAATTTCATTGAGTTCTGAGTCCGTTTGGACCTTCTTAGTTGCTGTCAAAAATGAAAATCCGAGAGGGACTAAGCCCAGAATATTCTAGTGGCTGGTTAGTGTTTTCACCGTAACTTTTGTGTTTCTTATCGGAATTTTGATTTCTTGGATGTTCTGAAACCCTTGTGAAATATCCCACAACTTTCATGTTTTCGGTTTTGACTGATTTTGAAGTCTACATAGTGGAAAATTGGCATTTTCATCGCTGGCCTGTGTTGACAGGCAGCGCAAATAATTTCTTTCTTAGTAGTATTTTGATCATAACTTCTTCGTTACTCATCGGAATATCAAAATTTATGAAGTTTTGGAAACCTGAGGCTGTTGGCTACAATTTTTCTATTTTTTATTTTGTAGAATTTCAAAGTTTGCATGGTGGAAAATTGATGTTTTCAATGTTGGCCTGTTATGAACTGCCCCAACATTGATGTACTTGTTCGACTTTGATGATTTCATTTGCATGCTTTTGCAAGAATTTTACTACGAAATTTGATGCTAACATTTGATTCTTTTTTCCAGCAATGGACTAGTAAATTTAGAATGTGACTTGAATTCAAATTGGTTTTAAATACGATTTAAATTTTGAATATCGGTTTTTACCGATTAAATTGCAAATTGATGTTTTTCTGAGTTTTAAAAATCCGAATAAATTGCATAAAATCTTCTAAAATCATGGGTTGAGCAATAAATGTTTTTATACATTTTTAAAGGTTTTTAAACAATTATTCTTTATTTTCTAGGCTTTCAAAAATCATTAAAATTCTTTAAATGATGGGTTTTCACTCATAATCCTTTAGATAAATTTCTATAAATTGGTTTAAAATCCCGTTTTCTCTAGTAAAATATATTATAATTAATTTTATTTACTTTAATTACTTTTATGCTTTTTCGGACATATAAGGAAACAAATTAAAAGATTTAGTAAATCCGTAAGGTATGGGACTTGAGTATTTACTTTTTCGGTTAAATTCGGACTTGTACTATCGAAACGACATTGAGAAATCTTTTTGATTTCCTCCTTGGGATTTACCACTTTGTGGTCTGGGATAGAGTGTTATATTAGTCTTTTAGACTAATAACTTTAGTCTAATATTTCGTATTCGGAAGCATATACGACATGGGACTATCTTGGGAAAAACACTATTGCCGATGATATGAGGCAATTGTTTTATATGAGATTTTCTGAGATTTATAATTTTATGGAATTTTCCACTTGTCAATGAGATGAGACAGGTTAGATATTTTATGCCTTACGCCAATGACATGAGGCAATTCTTTGAGATTTTGATGCATTTGTTAGTGTGGCATCGACTAGCGGCTAGAAAACCGCTGAGTGAGGACGTACGGTATGGGACGTACGTAACCACTTTTCGGGTTACTATCCGAGAGTTTCTGACACATTCTGGGAATTACTAGTGCTATGACCTTTGGGTCATCTGAGAATCTGGGAATCTGAGAATCTGGGAATCTGAGAATCTGGGAAATTAAGAATCTGGGAAAGTGTGACTTCGGTCGCCTTAGAGATTCATGTGGGTACCTAACTATATTACTAGCACTAGTCTGAGAACTTTAGCACGTGCAACATGCTTTAGCATGTAATTATTGGCCAATCTGAGATTTATTTTATGAGTTAAGAAAATTTTGATTTCACCATATTTTGATGTGTTTACTTAGCCTTATAGAGATGAATAAGGCGAAATATGAGTTTTTGAGGATTTTGGTGATTTCAATTTTATGGTTTTATACTTGGGTTTCATTTACTACTTTGAGAAGTTTATTTATTCATGTATCATATTTGGATGTTTTCTTTATATGCATGAATCCCCTAGTATTAACCCAAGTAAGTGTAGAATTATACCATCTTAGAGATAGACAGTTCTTGATATCAACCTTAGTCATTCTTATCAATTATTGGTCCCTTGATGTATGTTTCCCCTTATACCTTATCGTATTTCCTCTCTAACGATAAGATTCAGTTGCCTGACCCGTGTGTTTTCACTCGGGTCAGACCGAGTTGTTTCAGGTATAATCTATTGGGCTTAGCTTGAAGTTGATGTTGGATATCAGCTCTTCTTTCTCTTGAGTAGTTTAATTCTTCTGCATACTCTGATGTTTTTACATTTGATTCGATGTATACGGTGTGGTCGTATACCACCTTTATTGTATTCATATTGTATTGTACTGAACGTGTATCAGTGTATATGTATATATATATATATATATATGATGTTGGTTACTGTTCTGTGATGTGATTTACATTCAGTTATTGTATTTTGTTCTGATAGATCCGTTTGCCACCTATAGTTTTGGATTAAGCATTTACTGGGTATGTCGATCCACTTGAGTTGAAAAATTATAATGCATTTATCGACGTATTCAATGGATGTTTAAGACAAAATTATAGATGGTCGCCCTTAACCAGCCCTATTCTCCGCTTTAGTAGACAAAATTACTCATTAATTCTCTTTACTAAGGTGGGTCTCGGGGTGGGGCGTTACAGCCCACCTCGAGCCACACCTCCAAATCAAAAAAATCAAAAGTGGCCACCGAATCAATCCAAAAGTCAAAGTATAATATTGAATGGATGTGTCCGATCAAAGGTGTTACCTCATTAACCCGTCGATCGCTCCTGTTTTAGCCAGCTTATGCCAACTCATGGGAGATGGGTCCACGTATTTGCCTCAAAGGAAATGTCGCCGCCATCCTACTTTATTCTGGAATCTCCACCGCATACACGGTTGTTAAAGTGGTTTCCGGAGTTGGTAGAGAGTATGACAACTTTCGATCCCGGTCTCTTTAACAACCAAACGTTATTATAACACTGCGGTCTTATCAAAATAGTTTATACTTTTAAAACCAAAATATAATATCCATTTCAAATCCATATAAATACGATATTTCCATCTCATTTCAACTATTATATATAACTTTCAACTACTATTATTTAGATTTGAAATGTTTACATAATAAATCAAATATCATTTTAGTAAAACCTTTAGACTTCAAATAACTGGATATTCTTTCAATTACATTAACTTGATAATATTCATTTAAACAAATATGATATTGTAACGACCCTGGATTTTGGCCATACTATTTTAATAATATTTAATCTAATTAAATAAAAAGTGAACTTATCATTTTAAAGTGAATAGGATTTTTGGAAATATTTTCCATTTGTTTATATAGATTTGCATTTTGAAAAGGAAATTTGATTTGAAAATTTAAAATAAATATATATATATATAGATAATAATGTTTAAAATAAAATCAAATTCTATAAATATAAATATAAGTATAAAATATAATTAAACCATATGAATGTAATTTAAATCTTGATAGTTAAAATATGAAATAGAACATAAAAATAAAAATGTAAATACAATCAAGAATTAAGTAGTTAAGGTATGCATACAACATAAATTTAAATTTGTAAGCAAAGTAGAAAATGAAACCTGACACAAACATATGTATATGAATTATTCTTGCTAGAAGTTAACAAAACAAATGTTTTCAAACAAAATATCTTCATATATACAAAGACCAAAACCTACCTGCAAGTGTATATTTACTACAAAATATCTATATACAGCAAAATGTAATAATAGTGTGTAAAAAAATGAGGAATCCTTAGCATTCATTGCCATCATCTCAAGCCCAAAATTTTGTCATTTCAAACTATTTACAAATCTTCACTTTTCAGTAATAAAAATCTGTTCACAAAGGAAGAAATCTGACCAGATAATGCCTTCCTTATTACACAATCTACTTTCTTCTATTTATATATGTGGCCATCTTTCTATTTAGTTCGTTCAGCAAACATATAAGAATACTAGAGAAAAACAAAAAGAAGAAAAAAAGAAACAAAGCTCAAATTTAAATTCAAAACAGAAAAAAAAAGAATTCAGGCAGTTTTCAAGAACATCAGAGTGTTTCCTATCTAGTAACTCTTTTAGGTGAGTAAACGTCAATTTGAAAGCTTCAAGTTTAATTTAAAACAGTTCAAGATTTATTGATAATCTGGTTTGTATGTGTTTTGATCTTGATTATAATTCTGTGTTTCTATATCTTCTCTGTTTAATTGTTACAGGGAGAATATTTTTTTCAGAACTCAAATTTATTTTCTTATAATTTATTAAGCTTTAATTTTTCAACAAAACTAGATGCTTGAACTTCAATCAGGATTTTTAAATCTGTTTAAAAATATATTAGTAAACTATACTCTGGAAATCATGTTTTACAGGCAACAAGAACTATGTTGATAAATTCAATTGTTATAAAATATTAATTCAAGTTAATAACTTGAATCTTCAATGCAAAATAGGATTTTTAAAGAAAAAATGGGAATTTTTAGTGTAGAATTGTATGAGCAGTTCATAGTTGATCAAAAATTGCATTTTACCAATTATAGATGATTGATCCAATAATTACCGTAGAAATTTTGTTTGAAGCTAATATAAACATCATCGATCTCGAGAAAATTATCTGAGGAATTTTCCATTGCATAAATTAAAGGAGTGAGATCATTTTAGGGTTTTGTTCTAAGTTTTTGGTCATGTCTGTAACATGGTGTGTTCGACCTCAATACGTGATCGAGTCGCATGAAACTCTGGTGGAGGGTTGCTTAACGTGTTGTCGTGGTGTGGACGAAATTTGGGCGTCTCTGGTGGTTGTGCGGCGGTGGCGAGGTGTTTTAGTTGGTGGATGGTGTTGCAATTTTTCGAGCAGTATGCAAAATTTCGAATTCGAATTTTTGTAGGCGATTCGAGTTTAGTTTTCTAGTATTCATGAGATTTGTGATTTGCCTGAGGCGTTGGAGTTCGCCGGGGCTAAGTGGCATCGCCGTGCACGTGTACGGCGAAGTGGTTGGTGTCAGTGTCGATGTGGGTATGTGACGCGAGTCGTTACTCAAGTAAACGAGTTGCTTGCTTTGGGTTTGAGGTCGAGTTCGAGAGTGAGTTACCTGATGCTTTAATTTATACTTAAGTTTAAATCTAAAACTTACTGGAAAAAAAAGAAGAGAAGTAGAAGAAGACGCGTATGCAGGTGAGTGTCTCGGGAAAATTGTTGGGATACGCGAGTGGTTACTCGAGTTCTAACAGGGGAAGTCTTGGTTTTTCTAACTGAAGTATAAAAATAAAATATAAATAAGTTAAGCAGATTGAGTTTCAACAGGATTTAAGCACTGCAACTTAATAAAGGTTTAACGACTTAAGTTAAAAACTTAAATACAAGTTTTAATTATTTTATTTAATACATAACGATGTTTTTAACACTTAATTATTATTTTAATTAAGTAATTAATATAAGTTAAGTATAAAGTTAATTAACATTAAAGTTTTGTAGTTAGTAATAAATTGATTTTCAAATTTAAAAAGAAGACTTTTAAAATGTTAATTAAGTTGAATAATTAATATTAATTAATTATTTTTGGAAAGCAATTAAGAATAATTACTCTATAATTGTAATTAGAGTTTGATTAATTGATGATTAAGTGATAAATGAATTTGTAATTAACTATTTGAAGTTAATTAATGTATGATTAGTAGTTAACTAATTAAGTAATTTAATTAAGAATTAATAATCGATCAATTAAGTAATTAGTGGTTAATAAACGAATAATTGATTTTTATTAATTAATAATTAAGGTTATTAATTAATGATTAAGGGTAATTAATTAAGTAAATAAGATTTAATAATCGATTAAGAAATGATTAATTAATTAAATGATTTGAAAAGGAATAAGTAACTAATTGATAATTAATGATGATTAAACAGGGTTAAGTGATTAATTCTCAAGTAATTAATTTAAATTGAATTAATTACAATAAGAATTAAAGATGATTGCTTATGAATGTTGTATAAGTAGAATATATGATTTGTGATATTTATCCGATGATATTCTGTGATGTTCTGTTATATGCTTTGATATATCTATGATCATTGTGTATAATTTATCTGTGATAAATGCTATGTGAATTCAAGTATTGGATTAAACTATTTAAACTATTTAAACTATTTAAACTATTTAACAACTTGACCTTTAAAATGGCGTTTGGATTTCGATGAGACCGAGATCGGGTGTCATTTATGATTATCCGAAAACCACATCGATCCAAATTAAACATTAGGTCGTAAATCTCAAGTGAAGACCGAGATGGTGTTTTTAGAATGCAAGGGTTATTGTTGTTGACTCTAAGGGTGATTCCAAAATGAGTGTAACGAGATAATGCCTTCAGTTTCGTTCGAACCTGGAATGAACTTATATGGATTGAATGCTTTCAGAACATCGTCAGGTGGACGATGAGCATTCTAAGGGATATGTTCTATAAAGGTAATCGCAGCCTCAAGCCTCATCAACCAGGAATGACTGCAAGGTTAGGTGGGTCATGCCCAAGCAGGATGAGATATACCCCTGTCTAGATGTCCCTTTTTATTTCGACTGTGTGGGCGGTTGCTAGCTACAACCGTGGGGTTATCTTGTTCGGGACCGTTCAATAAGGAATGTTTCCGGCCTTGTGTTGCAGGGGATTTAGGGTGGATCCTCGGTACGGTGATCTAGGCCCCGTACTGTAACGGGCGGTACCCCAATAGCCCTGCCATTGATGGAAATCCATTTTCCCTACGAGACCCTACGGTTTTGATTTGTATTACCCACTTTCGTGGCTAGTAGCTGGAATTTAATGAATGTAACAATTTCGGCTATTTTCTATTTACTTGAAAACCCTAGACACTATTATAATATTACTGGATTTCCTATAAAATGTTTTGGTTATCGTAAGGTAAAAACTTACCCGTATTTATTTGTGTGGAGTCTTACGTGATATCTTTATTTTCAAATGTTTTTCAAAGTTAAACAATTTTAAACTGTTTACTCATACCAGACCCATGTCTGACCCGGAGTTTATATTTTTGTTTTTCATAAACTCTTGGGTACTCAAATTTTTATGAGTAGCCAAGTGATAGGTTTTGGATTTTGATTTCCGGAGGAGCTTGGAGCAGGAGTTCCAGATGTATATATATCTACCTAGTTCCGCTGTGTCAGTTAGTGTATGATGTATTTTGGGATTTATGTATTGACAGATATGTATATGACTGTCATGTGTATGATATTGTATAACTCTGATATATGTAAAACTATGTAATAGTTATGTGATGTTTTATATTTTGTTCCGTTCCGTTGTGAGATTCTGATGTTGTTATTTCTTTCTTTCTATTCTTTTCTATTCCTACCCCTTTTTTTCTTAATTGATGATACGTCTTTCTGTGGTTAGAAGGGCGGGTTGTCACAAATATTCATTTAAATCCTCTAAACAAAATCAAGTTATAAAATCATACCTTTTAAATCTCAATTTATTTATATTTCAAATCAAGTTTTTCAAGGAAAATCCTTAAATCTTAAATTCAAATCATTAATCTTCTAACCTTAATTTTATTTGAGTCATTATAAACTCTATATACAATAGAATTTAAATGAATAATTAACCATATTATATAAAAGAAATTCAAACTTTATTATTTAGCTTATTTTATAATTCAAAACAATTTTATACATAGCTAAATCAATAATAAAATAGCATCTATATAACATCTAAAATCAATATCTGTATAGCCCATATATTTCTTTACAAAACCATAAAAATCATTTCAAACATAATTTTATATATATATACACCACGGTGCTTGTATATAATTTTCTATCCTATGGTCAAGTGATACAGATATTTATCACTTCAATCCGCAATTAAAAATAAAAATGCGGTTGTATATCATTTCAAACCGCAATCCCGAATCAAAACAGATGCATAACAACTTGCAGATTATGATGATATAAATAAAACATCCATTCATCCATCATAAAATCATACATCAATCACACTCATCATAAAAAACAATCAATCAATATCAATATATAACCGATAATGTATAACGGGTAATTAACTGGCAGTTATATTCAATAATAAATTAAATAACGATTTAATTTAAATAAATGCAATTAACCGAGATGATGATTAAAATATACGAAACAATCATAAATAAATGCATAATCATAACAAAAATTAAATTTAACAAACATAAGAAATTTTAGAAGTTGTGAGTGGGTTGAAACACTCACCTTTTGAATTTAAATTGAATTTAAATCCAATTTAAACCCAAAATTTTCACAGTCTCCAAATCCATCCAAACCCGCGTCAAAGTGTCTGGAATTTCATTACGATCCTAACAAAGAAAATCGCGCGTAAAATGGATATCGTATGAGAGAGTTATTAAAGTTAGAAGTTTGAAAAAATCAAAATTTAATTAAAAGAATAAATAGGATAATTAAATTAACACCTTACTACACGTCACTGTCTTCCCATCACTCAGCAAACCCTACGCACGCATGAGAAAACAAACCCGCGTTCAAACCCATAGCCGTGATCTTTGATCGCCTCAAACTCGCCCTCCACGACGGCATTGACCACGGCGCTGCCGCAAAAGACTCGCCTAGGTTCCCTCTTCCATCAACCATCGGTCCGCTCGCCTGAAGCTTCACCTGCCGCCGCCCCAAAAGCTAGAATTTCGAACCCTAACATGCAAATTCCAGTCATCACAGTTGAAATCAGGTGATGCGACCACCATAGAACAACTCCAAACAGCAAGGACTACAATACCCATAAACCAATTTCTCAATTGTCGCCCCAATCGAAAACGCCCAAATTGACTTTGACCGCGATTTTTGATCAATCCAGTCACTGTCTCGAAAAACGAACAGCAGATGTAGGTTTGTATCATTGAGATCTTCGATATATATTTTTCTCAAATTTTTCTGAGGAGTTTGAATTTTTGAAGTTGATTTTTGAATTGAAATTTGAATTGGATAATTAAGGTTTACAGCCATTGAGGAAGAGTAGCATAGAAATTTCTGTACGTATAGAAATGAGGAATAGAGGCTGCTAGGGTTTATAACATGGTATTTATAGACAACTGAAATAGAATAGATGGACCCGATTTATAAACGTGCTGAACGATATATGGCCCGAAAAGCCCGTTTCGACTCCGGAATGAAATTGGGTCAACCCACATATCCAAATAGATGTTTTAAAATATTTTAAGCGCGATGGAAAAGGTTTCAAGTCCAAATTCCATCGTATGAAGAAGTTATGCTAAAATCAATATTTTTAAATTGATTTTAGTTGATTTTAATTTAATTGATTTCAAGGCGTTTCAAGCCTATACGATCAAACGACAAGTCCGATCGATACGAAACTTGAAATCTTACAATAATTCACCGTTACGGATCTGATGAAACTTGTTTCGTCGAAATCCGAGTTAGTGGCCAAATGGCTATTTTTATATTAATTAAATAAATAAAATTTAGAAAATTTAATCAAATTTTCAATTTCAATTCAATAATTGCCAATTCTTATCATTTTTAATTTCCCAATCATTTATAATGATTTAAACCAATTTAAATGTCAAATTAGAGTTGATAAATTTATAAATTTCGATATTAACCTCAATTTCATTAAATTCAAAAATTATAAATCTAATTTCCAGAAAGTTCTATTAAATTTACTTTTCATTTTATTAATCGATTCATTATTATCAAACGAATGACATTAACATTGGATTCAAAATTCATTACATTAATATTCTCACATTTCATCTAGATTCCTATTTTAAATATTTAATTCATTTAATTGCAATTAATCCTTTTATTTAATTTTAAATTCCAATAAATTAATAAAGCTTTATTCCCAATCCTTATAACTCAACAAATTGTCCAATATGAATAATCTTAACATTACTTACAAATATTACCTTAATTAACATTAACGTAATATTAAATTATAATTATTGTAACAAATTTCAAAGTTTAAAATTTTAAGCTACATACATAGGTAACATACAATAATCGTTACCGTTAACCTTCAGTCACATTAATAGGCTTTTATTGCTTACAAAACAATGTTAACATTCATTTTCATAATGCTAATTTCATTCACTCTATCAGTTACTACATTTATATCCATTAAAGTAATATTTAATTACCTTTATTCGAAATAACCGTTTATCACCAATATACTCTTTATAAGACTTGTATGGTTATTCTCCACAAACAATTACCATCTATCCTATTATTTCACCCATTATCTATAATCAAAGTCTCAATTAAATTTATTTATCTTGATTTCATTCTTTTATTACATCATTTATTACTTTACAAAATAACCAAACATTTCTATGCATCTTATTACATTTATATCTTGTAATTATTGTCTTAAACTCATAATTATAATACCAAGTTTCATTTTAAATTTCACACTACAAGAAAGTATGCTATTAACAACGCCAATCGATAACACATTTGTCTAATGCGGTATTGTTTACCCTCCACCATTTACTTTTTTACTTTAGTTGTTCTCTTTCCTACACATGTAACACGTAACGCTTGGCTCTAGATCAAAAATAACCCTCCCAAAATTTTCATCTCCCTCTCAAACGCTTATTTTGTTCTTCTTCCTCCCAAAACCAAAATAACAACTACGCCTCCCTCCTAATCGCTGATCGCTTGGCATCTCTGATCTTCAATCCAACTCGCCATCTCCTTCATCACTCTCAGCAGTTCCGAAGCCAACGCATCATCTAGAACCCTAAATCATCTGCTTGGATTTCTCATCTAGAACCCTAAAACATCCACTCCAATTTCTTGGTTAGAAATTTACAGGTTATGTTTATCAACTATTTTATTTTGATTTATTGTTTGGTTATGATTTTAGAAATTTTTTTATCGTTGGGTTATGATTTTATGGTTTGGTTATGTTTCTATGTCCTTGTCTCATTTTTTTTGTTCATACTCTTCCTTGATCATTTAAACTTTGTTGAATGGGTTATAGGTGAGGATTTATATGCTAACCCATTAAGATTTTCTTGGATGCAAATGTATTATTCACCATATTTGAAGTAATTAACCTAGAATCCATTTTTTTCCGTACATGGGTATTATCGAGAACTGGGGTTGGGAATTTCAGGACACATGCTGCTTTTTAACATACATATGTATCACCAGTCAAGCCTTATCTGTAAAGGAGTGAATTAGTTACTGCTAATGATTTTCCTCTCCAAACTTTGGGACTCACCTTATTGTATATATACGTACTATAATCACCACTTAACAGCCAGTTATATGCCAATAAGACTATTCTGGTCATTACAACATATGAACTCACATTTCATAAACAGGTAGCTGGGAGTTAAATGAGATACACATTAGTCATCACATTTTATTTTTAGAAAACGGGTATATTTACATTATAATTTAGCTTATATTCAGAAGATAAAATTTTGCTAGTTATTATGGTATCTTTTAGTTTCTCCTAATGATCAATTCTTGTCTTATTATTTGTCTTGTAAAAACTATAGCTTGAAAGAAGTGTGTACTGTTGATAGAATGTGATCATGGTATTTTTTCGACGTATGGATATATTTGCAAAGAATTAAAGTGAATGTACTTTTAGTTTATATTTGGATAATTCTGTTGATACTTTATTGAAATTGACTTTTGCTCACCAGAAATAAAGTCTTACTCAATTAGAATCTTTATGAACCGCTCAATGTGCAAAAATTAATCGAGTGATGGGCTAAGGTAACTAATGAAGTTCATGTCACAAATATGAATGAACTTGTTCAGAATAGTTCACATCATGAGATTTGTATAATTAAACTTGTATAAATACTAAGAAACCATTTTCATATACCAATGTGTTTGTGATAATAAATATTCATCTAATATGAAATCATAGTTAGACTCAATCCATGTATGCTTAATTACCATATGTGCTTTATGCCACTCAGTATAAATGTACATATGTTTGGCTCGTGATGGGTAAAAAATGTTGTATCCATTATTCTAGTGATTAAATTATAGTATATTGTTATACGTCTCATACGCCTCAAACTAAAAGGAGTTTTATGCATACTAATATCTGTTGCGGTATAAAATGAGGCTTCTTCAACATAACCTTGAAATTGGAAAGCTTACAATCAGGTGGCAATCACATTTCTCTAACTTAAATTGGGATGGACTTTTTCTTGCTATTCATGATTTTGAATGATTACCTATAAATTCAGCTTATCTTCCATTCCATGTTCATTGTCATTATGCTATCCTTTATTCAGATACACACCAGTGAAAATGGTAAAAAGAATACCAAGATATCTCAAAGGAACCATAGACTTTGGACTGACACTTAGATCTCAACTAACTCGAGTCGAATTAGTAATTAGCTGATAAAAGCATCAACTTTGTATCAAGTTGCAGCAGAAGCAGATGATCTTTAATCTTTGGCCAAACTAAAGATAGAAGAGATAACATATGCTGACTTGCACTATTTTTCATCAATCTTTGACTAAATTCGATATCAATTTGATTCAACATGGATTTGGGGACGATTTTACAAACCCATACCACAGAAGGGTTTGACGGGGAATAATGAAGAATACCAGAAACGAGTGAAGCATATAATACATGGAAGTAGCGTCTCAATTGTTAGATATCATCTTAACCATATAACCACAGAAGAAGTTCTAGGTCGAATATTTACAAAAGCCCATTTCTCAAAATTCCAGTATAAATAAACTTGTATATGAACAATATGTATCTTTTTCTCTTATGTAATATTAGCTTCCTCTATATATAAGGTACATGAAGCATAATTAAGTTGAAGTGCGTAGTTTATCTCCCTACTAATTTTTCATACCTTCACTGCTATTAAAACAGAGTGATGGATTTTAGCAAAGCAATGAAAATATTCATGTTTGTACTTAATATTTTGTTGCTGCTGAATCTGGAAGCAGTAAATGGAGGTCCTGTGCCAATGAAATTTTTATCCAAAGCTTAGCTTTAGGAGCAGGTAAATATACTAATATACACTTGTCAAAATTTTGTCTTTACCGCTTCCATAATATGTAAACATAATTATCAAGGTGGATTTGCAGTTTGTTTGGATGGAAGCCCGCCTGTTTATAATTTTTCTCCTGGATCTGGTTCGGGTATAAATAACTGGTTGGTTCATGTGGAGGTAAACAATTCACACAGACAAGCGCACACACTAGTATATGAATGTATATGTATGAATTTGACTGTAAAATTTACTTCCTGGATAATGATTTATTTATTTATCTTTTACCAAGGAGGAGGCTGGTGTCGCACAATTGAAGAATGTGTTAGCGTCAAAAAACGTACAAAGGCTCCTCAACTTTGATGCCAAACGTCTCATTTTCTTGGGTTTTGGGCGACAAGCAAAGTTCCAATCCTAGTATGCAAGTTTAAAAATAAAATATATTAATGTCAAAATCTAGGTGAAATTGGGCAATTTGGATCTGCACGTTTTATAACTGTGTATCTATATTATTTGTTTAAAATTGACTATGTAGCCTTTGGAAATAAAATTTAATTCAAAAGGATGCAAGGCCTGATTTCAATATAAAGTAAAGAAGAGAATTGACACAGACTAATTTTTTTGAAATTATTTAGAATACTAATGGAAACATTCCAATACATGAAAACATATTTCTACAACTGGAATAGATCAAGGTTCGATGTTGTGATGGTTCTTCATTTACTGGAGATGTGGAAAGTGTTGATCCAGTGAGTAATATAACACACTATTCCAAAATGTTATAATTATGGCAATTTCATAGTTTTCTCAACAGTTGTTATATTTATGTTTGCGATAGACTACAAAACTGTACTTCAGAGGAAATCGGATTTGGGTGGCTATCATAAACGAACTAATGGAAAAGGGAATGAAAAATGCAGAGATTGTATGTTCCTTAACCTCTTTTTAACAACATATAATTTTATTTATATTTGATAAAAATAATTAAAACAGAACTTATTTTACCCAAAATTCTGAATTGATCACAGGCTATTCTCTCTGGCTGTTCAGCTGGTGGATTGGCATCCATATTACATTGCGATAAATTTCGTGATATGTTGCCCGAAAATGCAACAATTAAATGCTTGTCAGATGCTGGTTACTTTCTTCATGCGTGAGTTCATATTTGTACAAAATTAAAACCATTTTTATTAGAAAGAACACGTTTTTGAAAATAGTCTAGCTTACGATTTTTAATTGCAGGAAAGATATTACTGGAGCAGAACGAATTTACAACTACTACTCTGCGGTTGTAGCTCTTCATGTAAGTATGTTAGTATTTTCATTCTCTATAAGAATTTTTTTGTTGTATAAATATTAATATATGTTTTTTTTATAGGGTTCAGAGAACAATCTGCCCGCTTCTTGCACTTCAAAATTCTCTGATCCGAACCTGGTATGCAATCATTCAAAATTCTAGATTCAAAGACTAACATATATTGCATACCATATATAACACATAAATATTCACACATGCAGTGTTTCTTCCCACAATATGTTGTTCAAGACTTGCGCACGCCACTTTTTATATTAAATTCACCATATGATTCATGGCAGGTAAGCACAAATATTTATGGCATAATCTTTGCACGTTTTTCTACTTATACACGTTTATGTCTTATTGTATATGAAAGCTAATTACTGGCACCAAAATTATTGTATACTAAAATTAAATTTAATAACTAACATTAAACTGAGTACAGTCCCCAAGTAGTGGTCGGAGAGTGCTATCATAAGCCTGTATTGTGAATATATTAGAACTCAAATTTATTAGTACAAAAGTAATTTTTAATACGTGAATCTGGAAATTTCGTATAAAATTTAATTTCGAGACATAAATTAAATGTTGATTATCAATTGTATTTACTATTATGCTATTTTAAATTGGATAAAAAAATAAAAAATGAATGAAAATCTCATTATCTGTGTTTGTTTCAAACCTATCCTGACTGCAAATTTTGACATTAGATAAAAAACATTTTGGTTCCGACTTCTGCTAAAGCTACAGACTGGAATGACTGCAGACTCAATAAATCCAAGTGTAATACTACTCAAATTTAGACCCTCCAAGGTAAGCATTTATATATCATGCTTTTTTTTCATATATCAAAGTTGAATGATGAATAATTCATGTAGAGTACTGCGTACCATATAATTGCAGATTACAGATCACAATTTCTTAGTGCATTACCAAACACGACAACTGATGGAAAGTTCATACTCTCATGCTACGCTCACTGTCTCTCTGGTACTCAGGCAACATGGCTAAACATCACTTCTCCTAAAATAGCAAATGTGGTATAATATTTTTATTTTTATACTATAATCAATGAACATCTAGTCAATACGACGATGCGTATTCTAACAAAATGGAAAAAATTAACATGCTCACATTTTATTGTTTGAATGGTATTGACGTTGCAGTCACTTGAACACACTAACAGTTTGCATTACCAGACTTACAAAATGACATGTTTTTTTATTTTGACAGAAGTGGGACAGAAGTAGACACAGTGGGACAAAAGTAAACAAACCTCAAGTAATTTTTTTTTATTGGTTTCATATCTTTGTATTTTAACTTTTTATTCAATTAGTAACATAATTTTCCTATGTTTAAATGTAGTGCAACTTTGATAAAAATATGAAGAAGTGTGATTTATTGGATTGGCGAGGGAATGAAGAGATCGTTGCTGAAGGAAGATTCGTGTCAGACGATCCAAACGAGATTGTCAATGATGTTCCTTTAGGGCCGGATGCGATGATAGTTTTAGTTGACTGTCCAATCAAGGTTGATGCTTTTATATGGAGGCCTACACCTTCTTTCACACTTATTAAATTGACATTATTTTCTGTTTCTCTGTGTTAACTTGGCTGCAGGCGTATGTTTTATTCAATGGTTATGCACTTGCTTTAATGTTAGTACACTGTAATGAAAAATATATCACATTTTTTTATGAGCATGCTCTTGTGTTATATTTGTTGATTATAATCTTTATTCGTTTATGAAGATTTAGTTTGATTGCTATTATTAAAGTGTAATATATAGGCATAGCTCTTGAAAAGTGTATCTACGATTTTTATAGCGGCATATATGAGCTGTAAAAGAGTTTATCAATACTATAACATGTTGATTTAATAACGCGAAATGACCGCTATTGAATAAATATTTTATAGCGACAAAATGGTGTTATAAAGATTTCTAGTTCCGTTGAGATTTAGCTGTATTATAGCGGCTATAATGCGCTATTGAATTAACGTGCCATAGCGGCGAATTTGCGTTATAAAACTAAGCTCAACCATAGCGGCATATTTTTTGTTATACATATTCAACAGTTTTTTAAAACATGTCGATATACAGCACTTATCAAACCGCTATGGTTGTGATTAATAGCGGCTATATGCCGCTATAAAAGACACTTTTTGTTGTAGTGTCAATTGATTCCCACTCATAGTTTAATAGCCTAAGTAAACTGGTAACAAATGAAAACGGTCACTAATTGCCCTAAATCACATTTATATGTTTATAGTTTACAACAAATGTTGCAATGACTCATATGATATTGATTTTATCCAATTACCATTAAATTTGTGGTATTTCATAAATCTATTACATACTTACGTTTTGTTTCGTATATTTCACTTATAACCAAGTATATCATTTAGATTTATTTTCATAATTTGGTATTCCATACAATTCATAAATTTATTAACTTTGCTTAGTATTGTTTACCTTGCATTTTAGTTATTATTCCATTAATTTATACTAACATTGATTCCTATCAAATTGCACTTATTACATATTATTCCGTTAATTTATATAACTTTGAATCTATTTCCCAATTTACAAATTACAATCAATTAAACCTTACAATTGTTTCAATAAATTGGAATTGCACAAAATTTGTCATTAATTATTAAACTTAATTAACCTTGTTACGTTTCCTCTAAGTTAATTTTCATTACATTATCACAACTTTTATTAAAAATTCACCAATTTTTATTTTCTTCAATATTGAATTTCAAAAATCTCAATAACTTAACAATTTTAATTATTGAAAATTTACAGGTCGTTACAAAATTGAAAGTTAAATGGGTAATAAATCAATAGAAATATTCAAAATGAGAATTAGAAACCTTCAATGTATTTCTCACAAGTGTTTATTCCCCTCCTTTTTTAGTTCTAACCATGTTATCGATGAATCTATGATTATACTCCATCCTCTTTAGAGCTATACTACATGGTTGTTTCTTCTTGTCTCACTTAACCACCTTAGATGTTATTAGTGCACCTTTCTAGCAAGCATGATTAGTTTATAGAATTTTTAGGTATAAGTAATGCTTAACATAATGAGTAAAAAAGAAAAACAGTTTAAGAATCGTAAATAACCAAATATAAGTGTTAGTTCCACTGTATGAGTTTTGTTGGCTTCCTAATTGATTTCAGATGTGAGTTTCACAAATGGATGAACTTAAGATAAAATCCAAAATATATAATACTTTTGAAAAACATGCTCTATATTCTCAATAATCAATTTAATAGCTGTTCCATGGAATGAAGCTTATGCTAGTTGGCAATTCCATATGGCTAGTGATCTTTAGGAAGTGCATGTCTATTAGAAAAAGCATTATGCACATGCATACACATACATACATATAAACATACATATAGATATAGATATAGATATAGATATAGATATACATATACATATACATATACATATGCATATACATATGCATATACATATACATATGCATATGCATATACATATACATATACATAAACATAAACATATACATATACATATACATAGTAGTGAGAAAATTTTAGTTTATGCTTTATACCAGGATAAACTTATTATTTCTTAGCAATTTCAAATAATATATTTCACTTAAACTCAACAATACATTGATATAAAGTATGAATTTTAGCAATACTTGAAGTATTTACTTCCACGCTGGAGTACCAAGTTCAAATAGACGGCTCGAATTTGAGAGGATATTAATAGGCAACAAGCGCTAATATTGAGGAATTGACGTGAAAAATTGACGTTTCCTCTACACTAGAGGGGCAAATATGACTACAAACAATGATGTTAAAAGTATGAAAAACATGTCTCATAAGGATACAAGGTCCCTAAGGATGACGAACTACAAAGATTATCGAACATAAACAATAGAAAGCAATGATGCCAAATACCATCAGCATAAGCGGCACAGATATCGTATATTATCAACAAAGCAAGAGGGTTATATGAGTGTTGATGTCGTAGATTGTCTACAAGGTAGGATATCGCACTTCATTAATATAAAAACTAATGTCGAATATTAACAAGCAGAAGGACTCCAAGCTTCATGAGACAATATGTGAGAGAATATCGAATGATAGCAATGTAAAGAAAGTTATCAGAATTCTGCTATATACCCAAGGATGTTGTTTTCTATCAATATAACAAACGATGTTGAATCTCAATAATGCATTTGGGATACCAGATGTCGGGGGTTATCAAGAATGTCGCCTTATATCAATGTAAATGAAGAAGGTTGCTGCATACCAAAAACACACAGAAGCTTGTCACATGCCATCATTTCGGCAAAGGATATCTAATATTAGGTGATATCATAGATCGTCATTCTTCAAAGTATGTTGAAATGCAACCTTATGGATAAGGTGCCGTATCTCAAGGGATGTCGCAAGTCATCAATGCGACATGGATGTCAAAGATAACAAAGATAATATCATAGATTACCAATGAAGCAAGACGTCGCATGTCAACAGCCTGTCAAAAGTTGTCAAAAATCATCAATAAACAAGAGAATGTCGCATGCCATCAACATGATGAATGATTTTAAATGTCAAGCATCTCAAAGTGCCACATGGCAATCATGCCGCCAGCTCCAACCCTTATAAATACTGACCCCATGACATTGTAAATGGGGGCGATTCATTCTCTGATCTCTCTTACATTTTCAAAGTTTATAATCGTAAATAAGTTTGGGGAATTTAGTACCTATTGTAATCTTGTAACCTTTGTGCAAATAAGGACTTGTAAAATTAACAATTGCATATCATATCAATAAGATACTTGACTTTTGACCTATGTTGGACACTCATGCATACAACATGACTTCGTTTTCATCAGGGAATGCATACATCTCCTACAAAATGGTCATAAGCATTCTTTTGCCAATTCCTAACCAATTTTTGCTTATTCTTCACATTTCGAGGTTAGCAAAGAAATTAGTTAACAACTTCCATAGTGGAGTACCAACTTCATATAATAAGTTATTTGTGGGTATTATAACATATCTCACTAAACTTCCTTTATATACCTAAAATAAAGTACAATATTAATCAATAAGAATAACTGTATTTTCTCAAAGAACGATAGGTTAACATTTTATTTAGATAAAATGTCATCATCCATGAACATGATGACTACTTTTAGGACCAGGATCAAATTCAAAACTTTGGCAGCGAGCTTTCCGATAACTTTCAATTGAGTAACGCCTTGATTATTATGTATTTGATGTTTTTCTCCTCTTCCTAGAATTTTTTTAAAGATGCATATGGAGGTATCTGAATATGTCCTAGCATCGGAAGACATTTAGAAAATTTTCCATACTTTAATGTATCTCTTTTCATGCCTTTTTAGCAGATTTTGAGGTTAATTAATTAGTTTTTGATAAGTAAAACTGTTTAGTATTAGGTGAAAAATTAATGATAATCAGAACTAATAATGATTCATGTGTGATGCAAAATAAAATAGTAGAAGTTAAACACATCTAACATGTATATTTATACGACCCTTGGGCATATATAACTTCAAAATACATGTTTTATTGAAGAAGAATCAAATGCTGCATAGGATCAAAAAAATATAACTTGCTCTTTAAATTTTTGTTAAAAAATTATAAGTTGTTCAGAGACATATCAATGAGTCTTTCGGTACTTGAATGTTTCATATTGTATGTTTTAATCATACTGATGAACTTCTAAATTAAGAACAACTGGCATCTTTGGCTTTTATAAGTCATGTAAAAGTAAACACCTCTTAGAAGGTCATATCTATCCAAAATACCTAAAAAACCCGCGGCTCAATTTTTTGGTTTTCTGTTCCATTTCGGTCAGCCAAACTTTTTAAAGTTTTGGTTTCGTTCCGAAAATTCTGGATATTCCGTTTTATTTCCAATTTTGGATTTTGTTACTTTTTATCTGTAAAAATAATTTGGTAAAATAAACTTTTATTCTAAATGAACTATTTATATTCCAAGCCCTAAATTCCAATCAATACATCTCTTATCATCTGAATATGCCAAGCACTTATAAATCAACAAAGCCACGAAGCCCAATAAACCCACTAAATTTAAAGTCCAATCAATAAATATAATATAAACATATTGTGCGCAACCCTACATCCTGGTCAAGCCTTAACTCAAACAGCTTAAACCCTAAGTCAAACTGCTTTTAAATAGTGAAAGTCAAATAGATAGAAATCGTTACATGAGAAGCCCTAATCATTAAAGCAACCCTTGCCCTTGATTGTCTCAGGTTCTTTAATATTTAGTTTACTTCTTTGATTTTTGAATCACCCTTTTTTAAAGCTTCAATTTTTATCTTCGATTCTTGCCATTTATTTCCAATTTCATTCTATACAATGTATTTATTACCATCTTAACTGAAACGAGGTATTTGACTAAATTTTGGCCCGGCCAACGCTGGAACAGTATCGATGGGATTCCGACCGGTGGAACTCCGGCATGCCGGCCGAAATCTCGAATCTTGGAAAAAATATTCACAAAACCATATTGTTATCGAAGGTTAGTTAAATTTGAGCAAATATGTCTATATTTTATCACAGGTGGGGTAATTTGAAGCTATTATATTTAAATTTTACATCAAAATACAATTCAATGTACTCAAATTTATCGACATCAAATAAATGCATTCATAGCCTAAAATATCGATCGTCTATGCTAACATGGTAAGAAACTACAACCCTATATGCTAGTAAACATGACATAAACTTTCTAATTTGCATTTGCCTACTCTTGTGAGAAAATTTCTCTTTGATAACATAATCACGATTCTCATGATTTTTTCTCTGTTTAAAGTAATAAATATGTAGTCATAGTCACAAATCCATGTCTAGGAATTGACTGATCAAAATAATACGACCTTCATCCCGTATTCATCTAATATTTTACCATGAAAGAAAATATTTTCCAAATCACATTTGTCACAAATCTCATAATATTTTATACCAAAAGTATTAAATAATATAAAAGCATATATCTTATATAAACTTTAACAAACACACACATATACATATACATACATACACACACATATACATATACATACATACATACATATACATATATATATATATTTGTGTGTGTGTATCTATATATATAATACCACTGAAAAATGATCAACGAGGAAAAAAAGTGGAGGATTTTTTTTGTTGAAGAGAAAAGATATTTTTATATTATTATTCCGATATAGGTCAAAACTTGAATAATTTTAGTTTCCTTTTTAATATCTTCAACAAACGAATGGAGATGTTCAATCGACAATTAGTAGAGGTTGTTGTCGTGGTTGATAGGGCGATGACTAGTGTCACTGTAAGGGATATTATGGAGTATTGATTTCATCTTGTGCCCTTGAAATAAGGTTATGGTTTAGAATCCATGGAAAGGATGAATCAAAGGGTATTGATTTCATCTTATGCCCTTGAATTAAGGTCATGGTTCAAATCTGTGGGAATGATGGATTTGTTTGCACCCAAAATGGTAAACACCTTATTCAATTGACCACAAATTAAAAAAAAATGAAAAATGAGTTTAATAAAGAAAGAGAAAAAACACAATCCACTTATGGCAGTTTTGCAAAATCTCTAGCATACGTCAATTTAATCGTTTTTATTGATGAATTCTCTCTGAATTTCCTAATTTATAATCAATTTTGAGTTATAATGAAGTAGTTATTGATTTTTCTCAAAGTACCTTAAGGTAGAAGAAGAAAAGCTTAATCCTCTTTTTAGTTGATGAAGGCTTGTTATATATAGATGGATTTCAGCAGTAAAATCCATATAAGGTTTGAATGGGCAAACACCTTCAGTTCCGAGATTCCAGAACGAGGAATAAATCTACATGCGCGATTCCAATGTCAATCAAATCGATTGGTATCGAATGATATTGGTCGATATCAACCAATTTTCATGCCCTGGTACTTTAAGTTTTTCTATGGTTAAAGTCCTTTAACCCTTTGCATGCAATTCAAGAAGAATAAACCGTTCAATACAGACCGATATCGGTCAATACCAACAATTATAGTAGCCCCAAACTTGGCTAAATTTGTTGAGTTCCTTTGTATAATCATTCTTGATGTTTTCCAAGCTTCACAATCCATCCCTTCATCATTTTCCAACCCAGTTTCTCTGATCAGAGTCAATCTCGAGATAATGGTAAATTTAACGAAAATATTTGCCACCAAAAGCATGTTTTGGGCATACAAAGCGTGCTTCGATCAAGGACATGTATCGAGCCTGGAAAATTTTCATCAGCTACACTCTTTGGCTATTTATATGACCCATCATGGTGGACCATCCAGTTCTTTTAGATTCACCTGGTAATCAAAGGTCACTCTAAACCTATCGTGGCTAAGGACGTAAATCCTTGCCTAAATTTCAGTCACAAACCATTATCGTTCAACATTCTCTCGGGAGTAAATTATCATAAATATATTATGCATCATGCTATCATGCAATATAAATCATAATGATGCATTGTCTCGATTGGAGCATTACTTATAAATCATCTGGTATCGCCCAGCATTCCATCATAAGCAAGTCCAACCAGATCAATGGAATAATATTCATCTATCTATCAGTAATAATTACTAAATCATTTCAAATCAAAAGTCAATCATACCCCAGTGTTAAATTTTAATTCTCTGGATCGTTTAGTTGCAGAATTACATTTAGCCTATCCACTCACTCTCCTAATAGGGGGCTCAAAGCCTAAGGTGAGTCCATCCACTAACTCTCTGGTAAGGGGATTCATCATCCCAAAAAAGTCCATCCACTCACTCTTTAACGAGGGACATATATTTCTTGGTTCATTACCCTATCTTTTTGGTCATGAGGGACCATGTCCTATCAGTTTATATATAAAACATAAGGTATAACCAAGTTTGGTTAGTGCCCTATATCAAAATCAAAATTAAATATCATACCTAATAAATCTCGGTCATAAGATCATTTAAGTATCCTTATCCAAATCAAAATGCATCAAACAAAAATCAGAACATCTAGTCCAATTAGGGAATACATTCAAGCTCGAACCAAAGCACGCCTATAGGATAGATTGAGATTGCACGCACGTTTAAGCAGGACAAAGATAATTTTTAAAGAAAAAGAAAAACGCTGAAAATAAATGTAATTCCCATCCATCCCGATCATGGGAACAAACATGCTTGGCACGGATCCTTGACTACAATCGAGTATATCCAATATTAGCGGTCGCCTCTGTTGCATGTAAAATCCTGCTATTTTTTTAATTATAATAAAATGTATTTTGTGAATTTAATTATTTTGGAAAATAAAACAAAATTATTTTAAGTTTGTTAAAATCAGAAAGTGATATTTTAAGAAAATTCTTTATAAGAATGAATGTTTTTCGATAAAACATATTGAGTGGATTTTTAAACGGGTATAAAATGTTTTATGGGTGGTTCAATTAATATACGGTTAGGGATACGAATTTATTGGGTCATAATTTTGAAGCTTATCTAATGAAATCATACTATTTAACTTGCTTTAAAATCTTATCCTTTAGGTTTTTAATCCTATTGTAATAAACATTTTATTTTAACTCTTCTCCCATGCTTATCTTTCGTAATCATACCATTTTAACTCTTCTTCCATGCTTATCTTTTGTAATAATACTGGTTTAACTCTTCTTCTATGCTTATCCTCTCAACCATGACTATAAATACCCAATGCTTCTTCCTACTTTTTTGATATAAACCTAATGCAAATCTGTTATCTTTCCATCACCATTCAAGCAAGCTAGTGTTAGAAATTGTTCACCAAATCCAGGGAATCAAAGCTTTAGGATGTGAGTATAATTATTGTTTTTACGGTGAATATAATTATTATTTTTACCGCTAGTATAATTATTATTTTTACAATGAGTATAAATTATTTGTTTTATAATGAGTGAATTTTCTTGATTTAAAAGTATTGCTGTATTTCAAACACTTGGTAGGCTAATATAATTCAAGGATTATTTGCAATGTTGATTTGGTGGTTTGATGATATGAAACAGTAGTTGATATTTTTTTAAGGGTTGTTTGAATAATACATCATCTAAAACTTTAATTTGAATTCAAATGGTAAGGAAGAAGTGGTTTTTAAAAAAAAATTGGAAAGAATTTTGATGGCTTTTATGATTAGAGAAAGGTTTATTAAATAAAGTTAAATAATTTTAAAAGTAATGAATTTGCATTTATATTATTTACAAATTGAAAATAATGGGATTTAAATTAAATTTTAATTTAAAATCTGGCATGATGAATATTGAAGATGAGTCTATGATATGAATACTTTTATATGGGATTTGAAGCTGGAAAAGCTTTTATGAAACAAAGTTGATTTATTCAAAAATAATTTGAATTTGTAATTAAACCATAAGCGAAGAATGATTTAAATATATGTATATATTTTGAAAACTATTTTGAGAATTATGGAAATATTTTGTGAATATATAAAGTATAAAGTTTTAAAACTTGAGGCTTTGAAAATTAAATGGAATTTTACATGACTTTTTAAAATAAATATTTTATAGTGTAATATGTCTCATGATTAACGAATGCCATGGGTACTCGATCTATTGAAATGAATGGATGGTTGCAAATGAGGAATATATTGAACCTCAAGTTGTGATACATAACTAAGTTGAATTTTTCCATTAATTGAAATGATACGCAAGTATGCATGAATGAAATGCAATTTGAATAGATGAATATATGCTTTGAGTGAATTTGGATGATTTTAAATACCTGTTTGATTTCAGTAATACAAGTGTATGTTATGACTATAATTTCATCCATGATATGAATATAATATATCCTATTGATATAGATATGAAAATATGCTTTCTCATGTTTGAATTGAAGTGTTTTGAATGTACTATTGCTTGATGAAATGAAATGAATATACATGATGTTATTCAATGGAAAATAGGATAAAACATCATTTCGGGAATAATGATGTTTTGAAAGTTAAATGTTTTTGAAAATAGTAAATTTAACATTTGCTAAGAAGATACGAGGTATTGACTATTAGACTGCCAGAATTCATCTTAGCTGGTTGCTGTGAGTAGTGTCATAGGGGGTTCTCACTCTGTGATCATTGGAAAAGCTTTGACTCTTACCCTTACGACCTATAAACTAGGTTGGTTGAGTAGTCGAGAGGTTGGCCATAAAACAAATTTAGAGTTACCCTTGATGGCCACAGCGGGGTTAGGTGCAAAAGACATCATTGCTTGTATCAGAGCTAAGGTTAAGCTTGAATTGTGTGAACCGGGAATCAAACCACAATTGCCTTTAAAAGAACCAGACATAGGTTGTCATCTTGTCAATGTAACCTAGGTAGAGTTGGGAATAACACGTGTATGTAATACACGAGTTACGATTAGTGTTCTGAGGGAAGAACATGGGGATACGAGTTAGGTATGTATTCTTAAATTTACGTACTTGATAGTGAAATCTTTATAAATGAAAATATTTATCTAGCAAGTGATAAATGTTGTTTATTAATAAATGGTTAAACATAGCAACCTCGAGCAGGTGTATCTCCTAGATCATTAAATTGTAAGAAAGTGGGTCAGAAAATCCAAGGGTCTTATTAACAATGGACCAGTGGATAGAAGTTATGCGGCGTGTTCAAGATATAGGCATTGTTAGAGAATCGAATCCAAATCCCAGAACGGAATTCACAAGACTCTTTAATAACTATACATGTCTAGGAGGTAAGCCATTCTTGGGTAATGAAGGAGTTATGTGAGTGCATACTTCGTTGAGATACTGTGAAAGAATTTAAATGATTTAGGATTAACAGATCAAGAAAAAGCTGGTTGGCATCTCAACGGTTATTATCTAGTGCCTTAGATTGGTATGATGCCATTGTAATAGCAACACCAGAAGAAGAGATAACTTGGCAAGGGTTTAAAGGTCTTTTAGGGCCCACTTTATTCCCAAAGCCAAAAAGGCAACTCTACTTTAGAAATTTATAAATCTAACCCAAAAAATTCATCAGCGATTGAGTATGTAAATGAGTTTGGTACTCTTTCAATGTATGGATCAACATTGATTAATTCACCATTGGAAAAAAATGAAAAATTCATTATTGGAATGAATGCAGAATTGAGAGACAAATTACTTACTTAGACAAGAATTCCGTTTGAAGAAATTATTGATAAGGCAATAAGATATGAGAAAGTCTAAAAACATGACTTAGGTTCTAAAGGACAATCTACTCAACAAGTTTAACAAAATAAGATAGCATTCTTTTAATATAAAATTAGGAGTTTAAGAAGAATAAGAAGCCTTCTCAACCAAGGTGGACTGAAACAAAGAAACAAGTTCAGTCTGAACAACATGAACAAAGAAGGAAGTTTGATAACTTTGGGTTAAATGTTATGCATGTGGAAAGAAGGGTCACTTTGCTAATAGAAAAGATATTATGATTGTGATGAAATTGGATATATAGCAAGACAGTGTAGGAAGCTCAAGAAACAAACTCTATGCAAAATGTTCATAATTAAGGATCCCAGTTCAATATAGGAAAAAGAAAAGCAAGACCGAGTTATAGAAGCATGCTTCTATGATAATGAAATTTTATAAAATTTTGATTTGTTTAATTGATGATTAGGGTAGTTTAGTTTAAGTGAATTTTGTTAATGGCTTAATTTGGGAAGCTGTAAGAGACTTTAATCTGGATCTTTCTATATGATATGCCATAAAGATAAATTACAATAAAATTTGAGTAAGAAAATCCAGTAGTGATCAGAGTAACCCAGCAAAAACAAATAGCTTGCTTTTTGTTAAGCATAAATAATTTTTTGATTTAATGGCGTATAGTTAATTTTTTGTTGGTTTTGTTTTTATGTATGACTAGCCTAGAATGAAGTAGACTGAGTTGAAATTATCACTTAAGAATATTGAACCCATTTATCTAAATGAAGTAGGAGCCATTGGTTTTCCTGCGTTAAACCACAAGGGGATTAAGTAATTCAAATTAATAAGGAAAGAATAGTATTATGAATTCAATTATGTTAATTCATCTTTTGAATGGTTAGGAATTCCGATCAATTCTCTTGGCCAACATATTGATAGGGATTTCTGAATGGTAGAACAAGATATTTGACATAACAATATTCTGAGGAAAAAAAGTATTATACTTAGAATGGGCTATTAGATTTTCATCAAACTCAAATACTCTATGTTCAAATACTCTATGTTGAGCAGACGATAGCTTTTTAGTATTTTGATTTAATGGAATAATTTTTGATTACACTTGGAGCATCAAATCCTAGTCCGAGTTATTATATATTTATAAGCTATGGAATCATGAGAAAACGAGATTGGATAGATTTGATGCTACATATTTTTCTAGCATTATTGAATCAGTAGTATGTCTACTGTTTAGAAAGAATGGGACATAGGTTCGAGTAAATTCCTGGTATTTAACCATTCATTATATTTCTCAACCAAATGAGTATTAAAAAGGTGAAGAAATAAGAATGGAGTTAGAAGATATTTATAAGAATGAAAAGCATTGGAATTATTATTTTCCTATTATCTTTAATTTAGAAGAATAAAGGAGACGATTATATGAACCATCTTTAAGATTCAACCAGACTTGCTCCATTGAATTTAGATTAGTTGGAGTGATATTGCTTTTAGTAAACGAGAATAGTAAATTGTGAAGTGGGATAGTTCTAAAGACGTACCAATGTAGCTAGTTTCAAGAAAGAGATTCGCGATGAGTATTATTGATCTACATTTTCAATGTATCCAAATTGAATAAAGATGTATAAGGAGATAAAACGTGACATCGACAAAAAGGAAACTGATGTGTTAAGAGCTAGTTATTAAGGGATGAGCATCATAAGGTTAGTGGGTTAATTCTATTTCTTAAAGCATCGCAATGAAAATGAGAATGGTAGAGCGATGGTCAAATGTAACAACCCGGGGTTTTGGTCATTTGATTTGAGTATTTAATTAACTTTAAATATTAGAATAATGGGTTTTTAAGGTTTTAAAAAGTGGAATTCAAATATGTGGATTGTTTGAATAATGAATTAAATATTTGGATTTTAAATTGAATATTAATTTAATGGATTGAATAGCTTTATTTAGCTCCTTTTAATTAACACATAATAAAGGCGAATCCATTTGAAAATTTAATTTCAGAAAACAAATGGTTCAAATAAATAATTTGGAAATTCTTCAAAATATCATTCCAGGGCACAGTAATTGATTTTGATGAAACTAGTGCCATTAGATCCAAAATAATAAATTGTTGTATGCCAATGAGTTTCGTGACGATCGAACATACTGTGTGGTCATGCGAGCTCGTAAAGAGTAGCAATTAATTTCAGGAATTTAATATAATATAATTTGATTTTTAAAAGCTAACTTCTGTATAAGATGGAATTAGGTTCCAATAATAGTTTCATTGAGTTCGGAATAGGGGTATTTTTCTTGGAACACCAATGATCATGCCTCGATTGGAGTTTGTAGAATTTGGGGCGTAAATAGTATCGGAGAGGATTATCTATATAAGGACCCTACCCTCTGTCATTTTGCTAAAACCCTATAAAAGAAACCAAGACGCCGTTTTTCTATTCCCTCATCCAATGACCCTCCACCTCTACGGCCACCAGAGACCAAATAAGGTCCCGACCCCAACTAGGAATTTGTTCTCTTTCCTAGATGGAGGCGTAGGGGGGGGGGGGGGTAATCCCTAGATGATCGATGTTTGGTTTTCATGTTCGTCTTCCATTATGGGGCGACGATGGGCGGTGCGTTACTACCGTTGAGTTTGCCTCAGCATGGGGTGTTATGGTTGAAGTGTGGCGGGTGATAGTGGCTGTGGTGGCGGTTATAAAAAATTGAACGCTATCGTGTTTTGGGTTCGGCGAGAGGATTAAGGGCTATGTTTGGAGGCGAGGCTACTAGAGTTGAAGTCTTCGTAGTCAGAGGCGATGACGGTAGAATAGCGGCTGCAGTTAGAGAGCTGAGATGGCGGCAACAGTTCATGATGATTGGAGTTTGTTTTTGCGGCCTAGGTGTTAACGTGATTTGGAAGGATGTTAATTCGGGTAATTAGCCTCTAATGATGTAATTAGTGAATAAAGTATATTATTAAATTCCTACAACTTATATATTGAATAACGTTGTTCGATTTTAGACGAAACCCGAACGCTTCGGCAATAATTAGAACTTTGGTGAGTTTAACTCACCTTTTTGTTAATCTGTAATGTTTTATAGTAAATAAAAATTATTAGTTGTGTGTTATGATGTTTTATTGGTTAATTGTTTGGTTTTGACGAATTGTTGCTTTTGAAAGCGAGCAATATATGAAATCATTTCCAAGAATTTATATGACGAACGAAAATCTATAGAGGGATCAAACGAGAATTCTTGCCATTGTTGATTTATTTTCAATAGCATTGTTTTTTTGAGAAAAATGTGTGATCCTCTACGATTAGAGGAGAGCACACATGCAAATATATATATCACGAATATATGGTGCTACCAACATGCATGGCAGGTGACAAAAAACAAAAACATATACATCAAATCTCGGGTACTTGTAAGGTGAGTTCCGGCAAGGCGACCACCCATCACACCCTAATATCGAGCTCCGGCATGGCCACCGCCCGATATTAAGGTGTTAGAAGTACCTAAAAAACTAGAGGAAAAACAAAAGCTACCAGACGACATCCCAGACTAATGAGGAAGCTCCAACCAACTGAAACAGAAGGGGAAAATAAACATCTTCTCTGAAGTGGATCTGCTAAAAAGAGAAACCACTCTGAAGTCTCTGAACAATAGAAAGGGGTACCAAACTGAAGAATATATCCTCCTGAATGAAGATACTCTGCTCTGGTGAATAAGCATCTGCACTGAAGTGAATCTGCTGAAAAGAGAACTGCTCTGAAGCCTATGAACAATAGAAAGGGGTACCAAACTGAAGCATATATCTTCCTGGATGAAGATACTCTGCTCTGGTAACCTCTCTACCCTCTGTTGTCCAGCAAACTGAATATAAGAAAACCTGTTAAATGAACCTGATATCCTATCTCCCATACCTGTAACTGGAAAATGACTAAAGAAGAAATTAGAATGATACATATATATGTATATTTACATAATAAATATACATATATATGTATTTAAAAGGAAGGAAACAAAAACCTAAATAAGACTCACTGGACAATAACAGTATAAAAGAAAAACCTAAAAACCAGTATCAAACACAGACTAGAACAAATTATTAAGATATATCAACCTTATGAATCTTTAATCATAAGTAAGTTATGATTAGAAGTGATATCATCATCAAGATTAGTGAAGATATTAATAATACTATTATTGATGTTAAAAAAATTATTGTTGCGTTTAAAAAAATTAATATTATGATTAACCATATTAAGATGTTTTTTGAAAAGAATATTTTTAGCTAATTTATATTTGGGGTTAGAGATCCAATTAAAATGAAATGAAGAAATTATAAAAACCCAATTTGTTTAAATGACAATTATTATTTTTAAAAATTCTTTGATTACTTTCAAACCAAATAAACAAACTAGTAATAATAAACAAAGTGTCTAATTAAAATCTAATATTCTTTTTAAACTTGAATCTATAGTTATTCCAATTGAATTCACAATCCGAAATTTTAGTTGTTATATTAAAGTTAAAAATTTTAAGAGTATTAATTAGAATGTAATTAGAATCCCTACAATTAAAGTATATATGATTAATGTCCTCAAGATACATATTAGAGTAATAATATTTTTTATCATTTTGAATATTTTTTCTCTTTAAAAATTCAATTGTATTAAGTTTTCCATGAAGAATTAACCACATGTGAATTTTAAATTTGGAAGGAGCATTAGATTTCCACATATATTTAAATGAGTTATTTATTGTACTCGAAAAATTAATGAATCTGTAAAATAATTAGGTGTATATTTCTTACTTTTATCCCATTCCCAACTAATAAAATCATTATCCCTATCAATATTATAAAGCTTTAATCTGGCATAAAGCAAAGAAAGTTGTCTAAAAGTTGAATCAACTAAAATTCCAAGGAGGATCATTATTAGGAGAATAAACTTCATTGATTAAAGCATATTTAAAGTTACAAATATCATACAGATCCTTAAATTCTATCTTAAGAAGCAAGATCAAAATCTAACGGTCATGCCAAAACGAAGTGCGATTACCATAATGAACAATTGTGTTATTCCTCAGTTAAAAATCTCATTACATTTTAAAATGTTTTTCCAAAAGTTAGATATATTATGAGAGACTGGAGAAGCAATTTGATATAAATTGCTATTTCCATTATAGTAATATTTAGAAATGACCTCTTTCCAAATAGTGTTATCGTTAATATCTTTAAACTTCCAAAACCATTTACCTAACAGAGAAAAATTCATATTACGCAAATTAATAACACCTAAACTACCTTCCTTTTTGGCCTTACAGATGGTTTCCCAATTTACTAGACATTTAATATTATTATTAGAGTTTCGCCACTCCAAAAGAAATCTCTCCTAATCTTATCGATTTTATCAATAACCCAATCCGGGAACAAATGTAAGGACATCCAATAAATCGGAAGAGCCGATAAAACCGAACTTATTAAGACTAGTCTACCTGCTCTAGATAGGAATCTTCATTCCAGTTAGAAATCTTATTTTCAATCGTATTATTGTCATACAAATTATTGAATATCAAACCTGATTGTCACCCCTAATAGATTATGATATTATTATATGTTGAAAGCTTAACTCTTCAGGTGGTAAAAATAATAAAAACATTGGTTAAGTTCTTTAGTGGCTATTTGCCTTAATTTAATATTTTGATATAATATTAATTGTCTTTTTGTCTTAAAGTTGGTTTTTCATTCGGAGAATGATTTCAAATATAATCTTTGGGTTTTCGAGAATATTTTTCTATTTAAGAAGATTTTGAGCTTCTCTATTTTACCCCAACTTTTTTATTTATCTTTTCTAAATAATTTAGAAATGTTTTAAAGTCCTTTAATTATTGTTTAATAATGTTTAAACGTTGTTATTTCTATTTAATATTGTAAAAAATATATTTATGTAAATAATTAATGTTGTTTGAATATTAATTATTATTATATAAATAATGTTTGAAATTATTAATTATTATTTTAATAACTGTTTGAAGTTATTTTTTATTATACTAAATGTTTTGAAGTAAATTAATTATTTCATTAATGATGTCCAAAAAGAAATTGACTGTGTTATTAATGTTTTTCAAAAGTTAATTTACTATTTATTTATGATGTTTAAAGTTAATTTATCTGATTAATTGTATTTATAAATAATAAATTGGTTTTCAAAGGAATTTCATTTAATAAAGAGTTTATAAATGAAAGGGAGTTTTGGATTTATAAAGGATTTTTATAAAGACTTTATAAAGAACATTTATAAATGATTTTATAAAGGAGTTTTAGAAATGAATTTTATTAAGTAATTCTAGAAGGGATTTTTATAAAGGATCTTTATAAAGGCATTTTATAAAAGGATAAAGTTTATAAATGGGCTTAGAAATTTATAAAAAGAGTTTTACAAATTGTTTTGGGGATTTATAATAAAGTTTTATAAATGGGTTAGAGATTTACAAAAGGAGTTTATAAATGGTTTTAAAGTTGTATAAAAAGGAAATTTATGGAAGAAGTTGAGATTTATTTCCAAAATGATTAAGTTGGTATGGAAACATCTTTCCATATTCAACACTGAATAGGAAATCTTTCTCAGTGTTTTTATGAATATACTTACATCGTTGAGATAAGTATATGGATATTATTCCAAGTATTAAAAGGAGTAAACAGGGTTTGTAAGTATACCTTTGTAAAAGTATTTTGATACAAGTATTTATAAGGTGATTTTAATTAATAAAAGGATTAATTAATGAGGCTAATAATTACTTATGTGCTTAACCAATGTTGGTATCCCTATGGAATCAAATATGAAACACCTCACACCCCTTAGTATTCCCAAAAAAGGCATACCAAAGAATGTGATGCGTTATAGGTATAGCTAAAGCATCATAGAGACTAAGATTCACAAGAAAAATAAGTAAAAATAGTGGAAAACATTTAAATAATAACTTATCATTCAAAATTAGACTATATCCCAAAATAAGTCACAAAAACATAACATGTCTCAAAAACTATAAATCTCTCATGTCTCATAAAATACATCGCAGTCTCACATAATCAGAGTACAACAGTAACAATAATAATCATAATCCCTCTCACAAGTGCCTGTCCACCATATGCCAAATGAAAAAAATGAAAAGCAGAAGAATACATCTGAAATGGGAAAACTCCGGAAGTGAAACTCCAAGTAACCTGAATCAACTATCCTCAACTCTACTAGCCTATTGGGGGAAAAGAGGAAAAATAGAGGTGTGGGTCAGACAATAAGTCTGGTGAGTGAAAGTAATTACTAGCATTTCTATGCAAGATAAAGATAATAGAATAAGCAATAGTTCTAGCTTGAAAGGAAAATACAGAAAAGATAAAACTCGGATAAAATACTGTTTCTGATTCTGTTTGACCGTTTGTTTTGATTGTTTGTGTAACATCCTGATATTTTCAGCCATTCGCATCCACACTTGTCGGACTTGAATTGCCCAAAATACCGCATTGTAAATAAATTTGGAGCAAATGAAAAACAATCACAGAATCACGGACACAGAAATATCATAATAACTCGCAGTGGAAATTAAAATACCATAGTAGTTCATGAAGCTACTATAACAAAATCTCAAAACAAATACATAATATCAATCTGAAAAAATATACAATAGAAATCTCAAATACATAAAAGTTTATAAATACCAGAGTTAAAATAGAACAACTGAAACTGAAAGGGAATAGATAACTAGACAAGCAAAATTTCCAGCGATTCCTAGCTCCAGAAAAGAAATCCAAAGCTAAGCTGTAAATACCCAGGCTGGCCCGAGCGTAAAGTAAAACACAAAACACTCGAGTTAGGACATACATACTTATATAATGTAAACCAACTCAAGTGAACTGTATAGTAATGCACAATAACTTAAAGGATGCTTGGGATCGCCCATCCTCTAAGGATCAGTTAAACCATAATTAAATACATCCCGTGGTTAAAAATTCCAAAATGGTATTTTTACTTCTAAATCAAATATCATTTCAAAATTCAATATCATTTTAACTTCATTTCAAATTATCAAAATATCATATTTTCCAAACCACATTCATTTTATTTAATTTAAATATCATTCCAAGTCACATTTCAAAATATTTTAAATTTCAAATCAAATTACTTCATTTAAACCATTAAAAAATGAAGTCATTATATTTAAAATCAAATATTTAATTATCAAAATTTTAGTCTCTTCAAAGTTCATTTATTCACTTTAATTTATCAAAACAGTGAAATTTCAACTTTCGCAGCACTTAGAAAAATGTTACGGAAAGTCATGTTTTAAAACAATTCAATTTAGCAAAGACGGTAGTAAATGCTGTAATAGGTTTAATTTAGTTTCTGCAATTACAGCACTTACAAAGTGATGTAATAGTCCTTAGTTCAATTTAGTCTTTTAGTTATAGTACATTAGAATCAACTACAACACTTAGAAATGCTGTAATATCCTCTACTTAAGAAATGAAAGCATTTCAAAAATGCGGTTAATTAGATTCCAAGTATTCAATATAATTTCATAAACAATTAAACTTTAATTTCAACCATTTTTAACTTATAAACTCATATTTTCTCACTTTAAAAATGATCATTTAAATACCTTTAAATTTATGATTTTTATAAAGTGCAATTTCACAAATAATTATCAAATTTTAGTATTTCACTTATAAAAATCAATGTACAATTTTATAATATTTCATTTACTTTATATTTTAATTAAATTTACCATTTCGTAAATAAAATTTTAAATTCCATTTTATTTTCTTAACTTAACTTTTATTTTTAAAACACACTTCACATTTTTCAAGTTAAGTTATATTTCAAATTTAAATTTTAAACATTTATTTATTTAACTATTTTTAATTTATAGAAAAATCAATAACACTTTATAAAATTATTTTAAATTCAAATTAAAATCAAATTAATATATTTTATTACTTAATTTAAACTACATTTATAAACCAAATCATAAATTCCAAAATTTTACCTATATTTCAAATTCTACTCTACCATTTAATTATTTCACTTATTTAACTTGTAGAAAATCACTAATATTTATAAAAATCAGTTTTAAATTTAATTCAAATCAAAATATCATAATATATACATTTTTAAAATATTTTAAATTTTTTAGAAAAATATATATTAACCACGGTCTGTATAAAATTTTCTAACCTAAGTCAAATGATACAGATAATATACCATTTCAATCCGTAATTTACAAAGGAAAAATCCGGGTTTTATCATTTCAAACCTGCAATTCCAAGTAAATAAAAATAAATAAAAATCGTTCAGGCCTATCATTTCAGCCCATAACGATTTTTCCCTATTCTAAAGTTTGTTCGGGTATGTATCATTTCAACCTATAGTGATTCTATTCTACAGGGAACTTGCAGTGTGATAAAATGATATAAATAAACAGAATAACATTGTATAACAGCAACAGATGATATGACAGGTGTATAAATAGGGTGAACATCATATGATCATAGCACAGGCAATTATAACATTATAATAATATCTATAGATTCACAGGGTGTCAATTTACTAATTATATAAGTACAAAATGTCTGGTGAGGACTACTCACCTCTACAAGATCGAGATAACAGATTCAGACACACAACAGAGATCCAAAAGGCACGAAAACACGACTAGGATTCAAGTGTAGGGAGAGCCAAAGTAGTTGTCTTGTGCATATGAAACAAAACAATATAAATTACATGAATTTCAACCTAAAATATGACAATAACAAGCTAGAAATTTATGCACAACATAAAATCAAACAACTTGCACTTACTTTCACCATTACAATACTCGGCCATATGATGATAAAGCATGGCCATGGTGGTGTATTTGGTTAATTATGGGTCAAGCCAAGGTCGGCCTAGCTAGGGTATGAAGGGTGGAAGTTGTTATGCATAAACATACAAGCCAAGGCAACAAAGGTGAAATTTTGCACAATCACAAGCTCGGCCAAGGCTCCAAATGGCACGACCATGATTGGTGGAGGCTAGGGGATGGTGTGGAAGTGTCTTATGGTTAGGTATAGGCTGGTGGAATTGGTGCAAGTGGTGGCCAAGAGGTGTGGTGAAGTGGTGATGGAATTGGAGTTCGGCTATGACATTTATAAGAAGTGTTTGCTAATTTTTTGTGTGGATCTTGCATCATAGGGGTCACGGCCAGGTAGGTCAGTGGAGATGGAGGTGATTTGCAGCTGAACAATGTGGTGATGAAGGTGGTGGTGAAGGAGGAGGAGGCTATAGCCGAACCATATAGGTGAAAGCAAGGCATAAAATATCACTAAAACAAGTAGAAAATGAGAAAAAAATGAAAAGCATTACCGAATTTTTTTCTCAAAAATGAAGGCCGACTATTTTGATGAGAAGAAAGTTTTATGCATGAGAAATGAGAAAGAAGTCACGGCTGAAAAAAGACATAGTCAGCCAATGTAACAACCCGCATATTTTACAATTGAATATTTAAAATATTTTATCTTAATATTTTATCGTTAATCAGATTTTAGTCCGAAAAGTTACTTGTTGCATACGGTCGAATTAGGACTCAGAACCCTTTCCATTAAGTTCAAAACGCCGTTTGCGATCTTTTTGAGTATAAACTTTGATATGTTTAGAGTTAGTGGATTTTTGCCACTTTTTCACTTTGGGCTTTGGGTTTGGTTTAGTCCATTAGCCTAAGCTATTAATTCTAACATAACCCCCTTCCCATCATAATTTCACTTTCATTTCCTAACACTCAAGCTTCATCAAAAATGGAGGAAGGAATGGGAAATTAAAACTCCAAGTTCTAGTTCTTTTGCAAACCCAACATCTAACTCCAAATTCAAAGAGAAGCAATTGATTCTTTCTTGCATTCAAGCTTCTCCTTTATTGATCTTGTGTAAAGGTGAGATTTTTATCTCACATCTTTGTCCATAACCATCTTTAATTGTTGGTTATGAATTCCTAACACTTTTTCATATGCATTTGCTCTTGGTTTGGATTGAATTGGTGAAAATCCCAATTTTTGGTGTTTTGGGTTCAAATCTTTAAAAATCCAATCTTTCATGTTTGAACACGTTTTTGGTGATGAATCAAGGAGCCAATTGGACCGGGTAGCCGATAGGCGTAATCCCCTAGCATTCGTGCTCGATCGGTTGCAAATTGAGAGAGTTTTGCACTTCAAATCCCTTAGGTCGTTCGGCCTGCATAATTCTAAGTGCTCGGCCTGCAGTTATGTCGCGCCTTGCTTAGGTCGCGTCAAATTAGGTCGTTGCTTGACCATGTTATATCACGCAACCCCTTAGGTCGCTCGGCCTACTCTCGTCTCTTAGGTCGTTGCATCCCTTAGGTCGCTCGGCCATGTTATGCCGTTAGCTCCTTAGGTCGCAACCCCTTTAGGTCGCAACCTATATGTCGCTCGCCTTGCAGTTGAGTCGGCCTGCCTTAGGTCGTAACTACCTAGGTCGCGTGCTCGGCCATAAGGTCGTTCCACCCCATAGCTCGCGACCATGTTAGGTCGCTTGCTCTGTTAGGTCGCACCATTTCCTAGGTCGCTCGGCCTGCTTTTCAACTTAGGTCGTTTCGGTCTTTAAGCTGCTTTTCAACTTAGGTCGTTTTGGTCCTTAAGCCGCTTGCAACACTTGGGTCGCTCGGTTAGGTCGCACATACTTTGGATCGCGCCATTCCTTAGGACGTTGCAGTTAGGTCGCGCCACCCTTTAAGTCGCCCCTGCTTTAAGCCGTGTGCTATTTCTTGAGCCATTGATTACTTGTGTTGACTTATGTTAAGTCGTAAGTCGTGGCTGTTAAGTCGCAAGGGTATTTCCACTTTGATGAATTTGGAATCGAATTCTTTGGATTTTATTCACGTCTTCGAATGTGAATTTTTGTGATTTATTGTTTCTACAATCATTTTTATGATCTGTCACTTTATCTCACTCGTACGAGAAATCTAATTAAACGGCTTAGTAAAAAAAATGGTATGAAACGCTTGCATTTACTTCGCTGGTTAATTCTTGGACTTGTTCGATTGAATCTCTTATGACAATTTTCTAGTGGAAATCTACAATTTTTTCGTAAATATTTAAGTTAAGCTAGTGGTTATGGGACATGAAGCTAAGCTTTTATATTTACTAGCTTACTGTAATTGACACTTCTCGATGATCGTTGATGATCATTTTTGTGATTTAGACTAGCAAATGTGCGATGTCTCTTTGTCTACGAGGGAGACTGAACCCCGTTTTTGTGGAGCTTCGGCTCAATTTGGTGGGGTAGCGACCCATGGTTTTCCGGCCGTTTTGTGGAGCTTCGGCTCAAAATTAATGGTTAGCAACCATGGAATAGCGTTCCATTTTGTGATACACATGTTGATGAGTTTTCATGCTCCCGTTTTGTGATAGGCCTCCCCCTTTTTGTGATTTCTGGATTTCCATTGATGATTTCTAGAATTTGTGTTTCACCGATTTTCGTCATGTACATTGATATGTGTTATCAATATTTGTGCATTGGTGAATGTGTGTGTCATTAACTTTTGTGATTGGCATTAATATTATTGTAAATATTCATGGTTTTGGTGAATGAAAATATAGAGTATGACATCCCTTTTGATCTTTGAGAAGATTCTTGTGATATTGATTAATCTCTAGTTGATTTTCAATTGCATACTTTTCACAGTATGGCTTTATGGTTATCATATGCTTTTGTCATATCTCTTATTCTATATCATTTCATCTGATATTTATAGTTAGACTGATCCGTTTATTATTTTCTTGTTAAATAATACTCGGGTCAGACCGAGATGTTACAGGTGCTTCTGCTTGACTTCACATTTGGGATTATCACCCTGACTTTTGGCTAACTACTTAGATTAGTAGTTTTTGTCATATACATTTGAGATATAGACTCATTGATGTATCCATATTCTTTTGTCTAGCACTTGTAGCTATTCTTTTGTGATATTATGGATCTTGTTTGACCCAACTCTGATGTACACTTTCATGTGTTATATTCATATCTTTTTCCGCCTTTGTGATATGGATATCTATGACTGATTTGTGTTATACTTATTTCTATATTTGTTTTCGAAGAATATATATAGCCACTGTGTAGTAACTTTGAGTTTGTACCGATGTGTCGGATTTCCTCCTGAAACCAAATGCATGTTGTACTATCTGACATATCGGTGCTCGCACAAAGCAATTACATGGATGGTCGCTCCTCAACAGCCTTATTCTCCGTGCTAGTTGACGACATTACACCGTAGTGTCCTTGGCTAGCGTGGGTGTAGAGGTGGGGCGTCACAGCTTGGTATCAGAGCCAAACTTCGAAACAATGTAGAGTAATCTAACAAGGATCATCGTACTAAGTCCATCTTAGGAGCCGTGCTTCAGGATTTAATTCGAGTTTTCGTACCGATTCATCCTATTTTCTTTATGATTCCTTATTTTATCTATCAAGATTGCTTGATATTCATTTGGTGAATAACCTTTTCTTTCTCCTTTCTTTCTTTCTAAAGGAAGAGAAATGTTTAGACCTGGACGTTCCAGCGCCGGTCAATCTCGTGCTACTCCCTAAGATGGAGTATTTATGTCTGCCCAGCGCTTCTTGATCTCGTAAAGAATGCTCAGGCAGCCGGTTCAAATCTGGAGTCTACTCACCCTAAGTCTGGATTTGCACGTTTGTGCAACGATTTTACCAATTTGGGTGGGAAGCCATTCAAAGGATCTAAAACTATTATTGACGTCCAGCCTTGGCTGAGAACGTGCGATCGAATCTTTTCTCGCATGAATCTTGTTGATCTTCACCGTGTTCAGGTGGCCTCTAGCATGCTCCAATAAAGAGCATTAGATTGGTACGAGCTTCTTATTTCTGAAAGTGTTGAAGCGGGTCTTACTTGGGAGAAATTCCGGGAATGTTTCGAATTAAAATTTATGCCAGAAGCCGAGAAGGTGACATTGGCTCGTCGTTTTATAGACCTTGTTCAAGGTGAATCCTCTGTGGCAGATTATGTCGCATCCTTCGAGTCACTTTCTAAATACGGGGTCGAATATATAAACACCCCATTAAAGAAAAACCAAAGATTTGTCTATGGCTTGAACAAAAATCTCAACAAGCCATTACTTCTAAAGTTAGAAGTTTCTTTTGATCAACTCATTGATATCGCTCTTCGACTTGAAGAGGCAGATAGAGAGAGTGATGTTGAAGTTATGGGTGCCAAACCGAACTTCAACAATGAGAAAAGGCCTAATAAGTTCAAGGGTCCTTATCCCAATAAGAAAGGGAAGCAATCAACTTCGGTGGCGAAGACTTCTACCTCTAGTAGTGGGCAATGCTACAATTGTAGTTCTAAGGACCATTATGCGAACAAGTGTTCAAAGCCTCGTGCTTGTCGCTATTGCAAAAGCCCAGATCGTTATTTATCTTCTTGTCCCAAACTTCAAGGCAAGAGGGAGGGAAAGCTTAATGTTGCTCAAGCCCCTAGCAACACATCTCGTGGTAAAGGTATTTCTCATTCTATCCTTGATGGCATTATTTTATTTTGTGATCATCCTATTCGAGTTCTTTTTGATACGGGTGCGTCCCACTCTTTTATTTCAAAAGAACTTGTTGATACTTTTTCTTTGGATGTTCTGTGTTTAATGACTTCGTTGAGAATTGTGAATCCGGTTGGTGGATCCGCAACAATCAGTTTATTGTGTAAAGATGTTGAGATTATTTTGTGTGATTTTTCTTTCCGAGCCGATTTGCATGTTATGCGCTATTTAGGCTTTGGAATGATTTTGGGAATGGATTGGCTTAACCGCTATGAAGCCCAAATCCTATGTCCTGAGCGGACTATTCATCTTCGACATCCTCAATCTGTTAAGTAGATTTCTATTGATCTTAAAGGGTCGGATTCCATCTTGGTCGCATCTTTATATTCTTTAAATCCTCATGATGACGAGGAAGATATTATTTCTCTTATTCACGTTGTTCGTGAATTTTTCGACGTATTTGAGCCCGTTTTAGGATTACCACCTAAGCGAGCAATTGAGTTCAGAATTAATCTCATCCCTGGAGCTCAACCGATCACTCGTCCTCCTTATCGCATGTCCAATAAGGAAAATGAGGAGATACGCAAACAATTATCCGAATTGGAGACGAAGCAATTTATTCGCTCTAGTTCCTCGCATTGGGGAGCTTCGGCTATTTTTGTGAAGAAATCCGATGGTACACTTAGGCTTTGCGTTGACTACCGTAAGCTTAATGATCTTACTATCAAGAATAAATATCCTTTACCTTGGATTGATGATCTATTCGATCAACTCAGTGGTGATAGAGTCTTTTCACAATTAGACTTAGCTACCTGTTTTCATCAGCTTCGTATTGCAGAGGATAGCATTCCTTTGACATCGTTCCGTACTCGTTATGGATCTTATGAATGGCTTGTTATGCCATTTGGTTTAACGAATGCTCCAGCTTATTTCGTTGACCTTATGAATAGAGTTTTCAAAGACTTCCTCGATCGGTTTGTCCTCATCTTTATTGATGATATTCTTGTGTATTCTAAAACCGAGGAGGAGCATGAAAAGCATCTTCGGATTGTGTTGGAAACTCTTAGGAGTAATCAATTAAAAGCAAAATTTTCTAAATGCCACTTTTGGCAATCTCGTGTGAAGTTTCTCGGTCATATTATTTCCGAATCCAGAATTTCCGTGGATCCTTCAAATATTAAAACGATTCAAAATTGGAAGAGACTGGAGAGTGTGACAGAGATCCGTAGTTTTTTCGGATTGTCAGGTTATTACCGCCGTTTCATAAAGGACTTTTCCAAAATTTCCGTGCCTCTTACTAGTTTGACAAAGAAAGGTGTTAAATATGTTTGGTCGGAAAAATGTGAAGCTTCTTTTCAAAAATTAAAAGAACTCCTTTCTGAGGCTCCTATTCTTGTTATTCCCCGAGGGGAATCAAGATTTTGTTGTTTATACCGATGCTAGTCGCGTTGGTTTGGATGCCGTACTTATGCAAAGAGAACGTGTTATTGCTTATGCTTCTAGGCAATTGAAGCCAGTCGAGACTAGATATGCCACTCATGATTTAGAGCTCGCGGCTATTGTTTTCGCCCTTCGTATTTGGCGTCATTATCTTTTGGGAGAAAAATTTATTCTTTATACCGATCATAAATCTTTGAAATATCTATTTTCTCAAAAGGAACTTAATTTGCGTCAACAACTTTGGCTCGAGTTCCTTGCACCTTATGATCTTGATATTCTTTATACTCTCGGAAAGGGAAATCGTGTTGCCGATGCCCTTAGTCGCAAGCAACAAGCGGTTGTTTCTATGATGATATCCGAATGGAATGATCTCGGGACTTTATCCACTTGTGAGATTCAAGATCGTGTTTCCAATTTATGTTCATCTCTTGTTTTATGTAGCCTTGAGGCTCATCCTTCTCTTTTAGACCGCATTCTTGAAGCTCAAAAGCTAGATCCCGAATTGGCTCTTCTTGGCCAAAATTTTAGGGATAAAATTGATATTGAAGGTTTGAAAGACTTTGATATTGATTCTCGTGGCGGTATTCGAAAATTTGGTAGACTTGTCGTGCCAAATATTAGTAATCTTCGTAAAGACATTTTAGAAGATTCTCATCATTCTAAATTTACCATTCATCCAGGTAGTAGTAAAATGTACGCGGACATGAAGCGACTTTATTATTAGGAGGGAATGAAATCTGATATTGCTAACTTTGTTAAGTGTTGCATGACTTGCCAACTTGTTAAGGCCGAACACCAAAGGCCCGGTGGGTTATTGCAACCTTTAGAAATTCCAATTTGGAAGTGGGACCAAATTTCCATGGATTTTATAAATGGCCATCCCCGTTCTCGTTCGGGTCATGATAGCTAATGGGTGATAGTTGATAGACTTACCAAATCCGCCCATTTTATTCCCATTCGGTCCAATCGAACCGTTCCTCTCTTGGCCAAACACTTTATTAAACAAATTGTAAAATTGCATGGAGTTCCTTCTTCTATTGTTAGTGATCGTGATCCATTGTTTACTAGTGGATTTTGGAAGAGTCTTCAAAAAGCTTTGGGAACGAAGCTTAATTTTAGCCCCGCTTATCATCCCGGTCCGATGGACAAACCGAGCGTGTGAATCAAACTCTTGAAGATCTTCTTCGTGCATGTGTTCTTAATTTTGGTGGAAGTTGGGAATCATATTTCACTTGTTGAGTTTTCCTATAATAATAGCTTCCAATCTAGTATTGGTATGGCACCTTTCGAGGCACTCTATGGAAGGCCATGCCGTTCTCCTTCTTGTTGGCTTGAGGCCGGTAAGAAGCTGGTTTTAGGTTCAGATTTTATTCGTGATTCCACAGAGAAGATTGACCTTATTCGTCATAGGATGAAAGAGGCCTAAAGTAGACAAAAATCCTATGTCGATAACCGGAGAAGGAAATTAGAATTTTCTTTGGGAGATCTTGTGTTTATTCTTGTTTCACCTATGAAGGGTGTTGTACGTTTCAGTCGATCAGGAAAACTAGCGCTCGATATATTGGGCCATTTCCCATCACCGAACGTATTGGTTCCGTGGCTTATCGCCTTTTATTACCGGCTCAATTTTCTGCTATTCATGACGTGTTTCACGTTTCTCAATTACGGAAATGCCTTCGAGATTCCGATTCTATTCTTGAGCCCGGTGTTGTAGAAGAAATTAAAGTTTCGCTTAATTTAACTTATGAGCAACATCCTATTCGTATTATTGCTTCGGAGGTCAAACGCCTTCGAAATAAAGATGTTCCGCTCGTTAAAGTTCAATGGTCCTCAAATCCTAAGGATTGCTCTTGGGAATCTAGAGAGTTCATCGAGCGAATACATCCGGACTTACTTTCCCATGCTCTTTGAGGTGAATTTCTTGTTTCAAATTCCTTTTGTGTTGATATGCTTTCATGGTTGTTACCTTGTATTTTCTTCTTAAATATTGCGAGGACGCAATTTCTTTAAGGAGGGGAGTCTGTAACAACCCTCATATTTTACGATTGAATATTTAAAATATTTTATCTTAATATTTTATCGTTAATCGGATTTTAGTCCAAAAAGTTACTTTTTGCATACGGTCGAATTAGGACTCGAAACCCTTTCCATTGAGTTCAAAACGCCGTTTGCGGTCTTTTTGAATATAAACTTTGATATGTTTAGAGTTAGTGGATTTTTGCCACTTTTTCACTTTGGGCTTTGGGTTTGGTTTAGCCCATTAGCCTAAGCTATTAATTCTAACATAACCCCCTTCCCTTCATAACTTCACTTTCATTTTCTAACACTCAAGCTTCATCAAAAATGGAGGAAGGAATGGGAAATTAAAAATCTAAGCTCTAGTTCTTTTGCAAATCCAACATCTAACTCCAAATTCAAAGAGAAGCCATTGATTCTTTCTTGCTATCAAGCTTCTCCTTCATTGATCTTGTGTAAAGTTGAGATTTTTATCTCACATCTTTGTCTATAACTATCTTTAATTGTTGGGTATGAATTCCTAACACTTTTTCATATGCATTTGCTCTTGGTTTGGATTGAATTGGTGAAAATCTGAATTTTCGGTGTTTTGGGTTCAAATCTTTAAAAATCCAATCTTTGATGTTTGAACACGTTTTTGGTGATGAATCGAGGAGCCAATAGGACCGGGTAGCCGATATGCGTAATCCCCTAGCGTTCGTGCTCGATCAGTTGCAAATTGAGAGAGTTTTGCACTTCAAATCCCTTAGGTCGTTCAGCCTGCATAATTCGAAGTGCTCGACCTGCAGTTAGGTCGCGCCTTTCTTAGGTCGCGTCAATTTAGGTCATTGCTCGACCATGTTATATCACACAACCCTTAGGTCGCTCGGCTTACTCTCGTCTCTAAGGTCGTTGCATCCCTTAGGTCGCTCGGCCATGTTACGCCGTTAGCTCCTTAGGTCGCAACCCCTTTAGGTCGCAACCTATATGTCACTCGCCTTGCAGTTGAGTCGGCCTGCCTTAGGTCGTAACTTCCTAGGTCACGCGCTCGGCCATTAGGTCATTCCACCCCATAGCTCGCAACCATGTTAGGTCGCTTGCTCGGTTAGGTCGCACCATTTCCTAGGTCGCTCAGCCTGCTTTTCAACTTAGGTCGTTACGGTCCTTAAGCTACTTTTCAACTTAGGTCGTTTCGGTCCTTAAGCCGCTTGCAACACTTAGGTCGCTCGGTTAGGTCGCACATACTTTGGGTCGCGCCATTCCTTAGGACGTTGCAGTTAGGTCACGCCACCCTTTAAGTCGCCCCTGCTTTAAGCCGTGTGCTATTTCTTGAGCCATTGATTCCTTGTATTGACTTATGTTAAGTCGTAAGTCGTGGCTGTTAAGTCGCAAGGGTATTTCCACTTTGATGAATTTGGAATCGAATTCTTTGGATTTTATTCACGTCTTCGAATGTGAATTTTTATGATTTATTGTTTCTACAATCATTTTTGTGATTTGTCACTTTATCTCACTCGTACGAGAAATCTAATTAAACGGCTTAGTAAAACAAATGGTATGAAACGCTTGCATTTACTTCGCTGGTTAATTCTTGGACTTGTTCGATTGAATCTCTTGTGACAATTTTCTAGTGGAAATCTACAATTTGTTCGTAAATATTTAAGTTAAGCTAGTGGTTATGGGACATGAAGCTAAGCTTTTATATTTACTAGCTTACTGTAATTGACACTTCTCGATGATCGTTGATGATCATTTTTGTGATTTAGACTAGCAAATGTGCGATGTCTCTTTGTCTACGAGGGAGACTAAACCCCGTTTCTGTGGAGCTTCGGCTCAATTTGGTAGGGTAGCGACCCATGGTCGTCGAGCCGTTTTGTGGAGCTTCGGCTCAAAATTAATGGTTAACAACCATGGAATAGCATTCCATTTTGTGGTACACGCGTTGGTGAGTTTTCGTGCTCCCGTTTTGTGATAGGCCTCCCCCTTTTTGTGATTTCTGGATTTCCATTGATGATTTCTAGAATTTGTGTTTCACTGATTTTCGTGATTTACATTGATATGTGTTATCAATATTTGTGCATTGGTGAATGTGTGTGTCATTAACTTTTGTGATTGGAATTGATATTATTGTAAATATTCATGGTTTTGGTGAATGAAAATATAGAGTATGACATTCCTTTTAATCTTCGAGAAGATTCTTGTGATATTGATTAATCTCTAGTTGATTTTCAATTGCATACTTTTCACAGTATGGCTTTATGGTTATCATATGCTTTTGTCATATCTCTTATTCTATATCATTTCATCTGATATTTATAGCTAGACTGATCAGTTTATTATTTTCTTATTAAATAATACTCGGGTCAAACCGAGATGTTACAGGTGCTTCTGCTTGACTTCACATCTGGGATTATCACCCTGACTTTTGGCTAACTACTTAGATTAGTAGTTTTTGTCGTATACATTTGAGATATAGACTCATTGATGTATCCATATTCTTTTGTCTAGCACTTGTAGCTATTCTTTTGTGATATTGTGGATCTTGTTTGACCACAACTCCGATGTACACTTTCATATGTTATATTCATTTCTTTTTCCGCCTTTGTGATATGGATATCTGTGACTGATTTGTGTTATGCTTATTTCTATATTTGTTTCTGAAGAATATATATGTAGCCACTGTGTAGTAGCTTTGAGTTTGTACAGATGTGTCAGATTTCCTCCTGAAACCAAATGCATGTTGTACTATCTGACATATCGGTGCTCACACAAAGCAATTACATGGATGGTCGCTCCTCAACAGCCTTATTCTCCGTGCTAGTTGACGGCATTACACCGTATTGTCCTTGGCTAGCATAGGTATAGAGCTGGGGCATCACAGCCAAATTGAATGCATGTGTTGTTTGAAAACTAAAAGGTAAAAAAGAAGGTGAAAAGTCAAAGGCATGTGAAAGGTTATAAAATCTTCAAATTTCCCATTTTCTTTATGAATTTAAAAAAAATGAAAATTGTAAGTAAATAAAATAAAAACAAAACAAAATAATGTATGAATAAAAATAAATAAATAAATTTTTAGATAAATATAAATTAATTAAGAAAATAACTTAAAATTCAAACTAGGTTTTAAAAATTGTAAAGAAAATACAATATGCTTTGGAAAAATTATAACATTACTTTAAAATATTTTAAAATAAAAATATATACCTAAAATTTCATATATCACATATTAGAACGTGATATGAAAAATAAAAATATTATTTATATAACTTAAAATAGACAATTTTATTAAATAAATCAATTTACATACAATATTGTAAAAGCATAACTTTCACAATATAAATTGGATTTCAACGAAACAAAAAGCAATATTCTTGAAATTTAATTTATTTTCATAATGAAAGTTAAAATTCAAATATTTAAATTTTAAATTTGAAAGTCAAAGTTTGACCAGATTGACGAAAATCCACATTTTCTGGAAATATTCTATTTATTCAAGTTTGGAATTATAATCCCCACAAAAATCAAAATTTATAATTAAAATAACAAAATATATCCATATAATAAAGTTTTTAAATCAGGAGTTTCAATTTAAAAAAAACAAATAAAATGATCACAAAATACTGGGTTGTTACACTCTCCCCCACTCAAATCTTTTCGTCCTCGAAAAGAACGAACAAGGAAAATAAGGAAAAGCAAGATAGAAAAACAAAATAGTACCTGAAACGAACAATTCCGGATTCGAAGCACGAATGCTCTCCTCCGTCTCCCAGGTACAATCTTGATCATAAGTGTGACGACCGCCCATGACTGTCGCACGAAACAAGGGAATGGTGCGCTGAAAAGTGTGCCAGGCAGCCATGGACGATAGTCAGGGTAAGATAAAACAGAATAGTCTATCGTATTACTCACAGCGCATGGATAAAATACAATAGAAAATATACATAGTGAAGCTCTATAGAACAGAAGTCTCATCATATAAACTCATAATAGTTTTATACAATCATCTGAATAGTCAATACATCAAGCCTCACTACATAACACTCAGAGTATCAAACAAACAGCGGAACATCCAGTACACATAGTAAGAAAACAATATGCAAAAGCCACCAGCTCGTCTTCGTCATCAACAGCGTTGGTAGCCAAGAACAGCACCTGTCACCTGCTACCTAGTCTGCCCATCCCAACATGGATGAACAGCCCAAGGTAATAAGAGTTGAACATAAAACCTTGAGTCAGACAACAGTCTTAGTGAGCAGTAAATTAACCATCAAACATACCAAAAGAGCATAAAGGATAAAAGGAATAGGAACTCAACCATCCCACTCCACCTCATTCTACAGTGATAGCCCCCAGACCCACTAAGCAGAAACAAGCATAACAAAGCAGACATTTAAAGCAAAGTAATTATCACTCGAGTCAAGGTCGATGTTTTCCAAATACAAACCCCCAAGGCCTAAACCAAGATCAGATAAGCACCCAGAAAACACCGCTCTTGAGGCCGAATGATGATACAACCAAACATCCATGACTCTGACTATCACTGTTAACATTGCCTCGATTACACCGTTAATTGAATGACCGGCACCTTCTTTCAGCCGTCCGTCAAGGGCTAATGGCAACCCCGGTTCTAGACATAACTCCGCACGTCATCATGACCCGTGCCTAGGACTATCGCATCTGCCCAGAGTACTAACACGTCATCATGACCCGTGTCTGGAACATCATCGTGACCCGTTCCAACGTATCTTGCTTTGAGAATGCTAGAACCTTCAATAACGATAAGATCCAAGCCTCCTAGTCATCCTCCTCGACGACTATTCTCACACTAGCTCAAGCGCCTCTCGAGCCCACCATTATCCACAAACCCGGACCGCATCACCGAGTTATCAACATGCTTGGGATGATCCCGTCTGGACTAAACCAAGGCTTTCACACATTGTGCTTTGCTTCAACGCATCATAGCAAAGCCCCATCTCAACATCATGGTTTTCCTCATCGCATCATGGCAAAGTCCCATTTCAACAAATCTATCCATATGAGCTTCCACGTCCGCTTCATATGCCACAGGCAGCTTTCCTTATTAAAGAGCCTTTCCACTTAGCTTTTGAATCATCTTCGACCAACTTGCCCAAATCAAGTTATCGATCAACTAATCAATCAAATCAAACATTAATCCAAGCAATCAATCATTCAAACAAGATTTAAATAAACAATTTACAACAATAATGGCAATTTCGTAAATAAAGAGTTCAAATCTAACATGCATTCTAACAAGCATGAATTATGAACAATATCTCTACAACTTGATGAATGAACTTGCATAAGTTAACATGTAGTAAAATAGATGTCAAAAATTCATAGATGATAGATCTACATGCAGACTTAGGGAAAATGCAAGAAATCACTATCTTTAACACATAAACAAGCCACCAATCCAATATACTCCCTTGGGTCCGTGTGAGAGATAACTACCACTCACCGAATCACCTAAACACCTCAAAAACAACCAACTCCAGATCTGGACAGCAAAGATCTAAGCTTGATCCGGCAAAATCTCACTTCAATGGATGAAATCTCTCTCGAACGGATGAAGATCTTCAACTTTGGCTCTAGGATCTTCGATTTGATCTTCAATTTAGATGGAAGGAATCACTAGATTAGAGTGGAGAAAAGAAGTGAAGAAGTGTTGTAGTCGAGCTCTCAAAATGGTAGCACTTCTTCGCTTCAAAATCCGGTGCCAAAAAGTGAGGCGAACCCCTTCTATTTATAGGCAAAATTCCCCATGAGTCGGCCGCCCCCATGAGTCGTCCACGACCTAAGACTCGCGACTCAAGCCCCTAACGACTCAACACAACAGCCGACCTAACCAAACACAGGGCCTCACGACTTAACCTTAACACGGCATACGACTCAACCTCAAGGCCTCAACGACTCAACACACACGCGGCCTATCGTCCTAACGACTCAACAGGGACACGACTCAACGTCCTAACACTAAGCCTAAGTCCCCAACGACTCAACACTAAGTCCTAAGTCGTTTGGACGACTCAACGACTCATCAACCTACCGAGACCTACGACCTAAAACATATGCGCATCCACGACCTACCGACTCAAGCCTTGATCACATGGCTGTCCTAACGACTCATACGACCTAACACTAAGCCGACCCAACGACTCAACGAAGCCACGACCTATCACTAAGTCGTTCACACGACTCAGCGACCTAACTACAACACATACCAACCACTAGGTCGTTACTTCCTATATGTCGGTCAGGACTTATCTCCTTAACCCGCTAACTACCTTAAGCCGGCAAACACCTTAAGTCGGCTAATCCCCTAAGCCGTTAACCTACTGAGTCGCTAGCTACTGTAGGTCGTCCCAATCCTTAGACCGCTAACCCTTAAGTCGGCCAGTTCCTATAAGTCATTAACTCGGCAACACGACCCAAGCTTCCACACGACTTAACTATTACACGGCCTAACCCCTTAAGCCGATAACCCTTAAGTCGGTCAAACCTTAACTCGGTAGCCCCTATGTCCAATGCTCCTGCACGACTTAAACTCCATACGACTTAAGCAATACTAACGACCTAATGCAACTATTTTACGATTTTATCGACACGTAAAATACGGGTCGTTACATTCTCTCCCCCTTAGGAATTTCGCCCCCGAAATTCCAAACAACAACAGCAACCAAAACTATTCTGCATGCCTACCACCCATAGCAATCAACAAACCATGCATCCAATTTCTAGCCTAGCATGCAGAATTCTAAGATTAGAACAAGTTACAAATTCATGAGATGTCACGACACCTTAGGTCCATACCTCGAAGAGTTCAGGATGAGCTGCCTTCATCCTCTCTTCCTCCTCCCACGTACAGTCGTTAACATCATCACTCCATTGTATCTTGAGCAACGTAACCGTCTTCCTCCTAAGCTGTTTCGTGTCGGTTTTAACAACACGAAGCGGCTTACGAGGTCTCGTAACAACTGGATCAACCTCCAAACCTTCACAGCTATCAGCAGAAACCACTGTATTCGAGTCGTGCACATACTTCCGTAGATACGATACATGAAAAACATTGTGCACACCCGCCATCTTTTCTGGTAATTCCAATTTAAAAGCGAGCTTTCCAATTCGCTCGATGATCGGGAATGGTCCAACAAATCTTGGAGTCAATTTTCCTTTCTTCCCGAATCGAATAACATTCTTCAGTGGAGAAATCTTCACAAAAACCATTTCACCTACATCGAATTCCAAATCCTTACGACGATTATCGGCATAACTTTTCTGACGGTCTTGGGCTGCCTTCATTCGTTGCCGAATGATCTCTATACACTCTGAAGTCTGTCGAATCATTTCTGGCCCAAGTATCAGCTTTTCTCCAGTTTCCAACCAACATGTCGGAGAGTTACACGGCCTTCCATACAATGCTTCATATGGTGCCATACCAATACTTGACTGGTAACTGTTACTATACGCAAATTCCACCAAATGAAGGTGATCTTGCCATGATCCTCCGAAATCCAAAACACATGCCCTCAGAAGATCTTCCAAAATTTGGTTGACTCTCTCGGTCTGACCATCTGTTTGGGGATGATAAGCTGTACTCAAACACAAATCGGTTCCCAAAACTTCCTGGAAGCTCTTCCAAAATCCACTAGTGAACAATGGGTCTCGATCGCTCACTATACTCTTCGGAATACCATGGAATCGAACTATCCACTTAACATACAACTCAGCCAACTTCGATGCAGTCCTGGTAGATCGAACAGGAATGAATCTTGCACTCTTAGTCAAACGATCTACGATGACCCAAATCCCTTCATTCCCTGCCCTGGTTCTAGGTAGACCATCAATAAAATCCATCGATATCTGCTCCCACTTCCATGTAGGAACCTCTAATGGATGAAGCAATCCACTGGGCTTCTTCTGCTCGGCTTTTACCAACTGGCAGTTCATACACTTGGAAATAAAATTTCCAACATCCTTCTTCATACCTTCCCAGTAGTAGGTTCTCTTCATATCCCGATACATCTTATTTCCACCTGGATGAATTGTCAACTTCGAGTGATGACTTTCCCTCAGAACTTCATCTCTCAATCCATCTATCTCGGGAACAACTAGTCGTCCTTACTTCCGAAGCCAACCCTCTCGATCGACTTCAAATCCTTTATCCTTTTCTGGATTCAATCCAGATTCCAAATCGCGGATAATCTTAACAAGCTTATCGTCTCGCTTTTGGCTCTCGCCAATTCTCTCCATAAGAGTAGGTCTTATCGATAAGTTTGCCAACATCTCAGGTTCCAATTCACATCTAGGCCTGAAGTCAAATCCAGCCAAATACTCAAGGCTCTTCCTTTCCGAAAACATGGCTCCCAATCCTGCATGTCTTCGACTTAACGCATCTGCCACTGCGTTACCTTTTCCCGGAGTATAGGCTATACCAAAATCATATGATGCTAAAAACTCTAGCCATCGTTGCTGCCGAAGATTCAAATCCTTTTGGGAAAACAGATACTTCAACGACTTATGATCTGTAAACAACTCAAATCGAATTCCCAATAGATAATGTCTCCACATCTTCAGAGCAAATACAATCGCCGCTAACTCTAAATCATGAGTCGGGTAATTCCTTTCATGCGGCTTCAGTTGTCGACTTGCATATGCAACAACTTTATCATTCTGCATCAGTACTGCTCCAAGTCCAGTACCACATGCATCGGTGTAAACCACCATCTCATCATTCCCACTTGGAATAGTCAAAACAGGAGCACTTGTCAGTCGCTCTTTCAGGATTACAAAAGCTTGCTCACACTTATCATCCCATCTGAACACTTGGTTCTTTTTCGTCAATCCTGTTAACGGTACAGCTATTTTGGAAAAGTCTTTGATAAACCGACGATAATATCCTGCTAATCCAAGAAAACTTCTCACATCAGATGCATTCTTAGGTCTAATCCAATCCTGGATCGCTGCCACCTTAGCGAGATCAACCGCTATTCCATTTCCAGAAATAACATGGCCTAAGAACCTCACTTCACTCTTCCAGAAGTGACACTTCGAAAACTTAGCCTTTAGCTGATGTTTCCGCAAGATTTCTAAAACAATCCGCAAGTGCGTCTTGTGCTCTTCTTCATTTCTGGAGTAAACCAAAATATCATCCACGAACACAATTACGAACTTGTTCAACTGATCCCTGAACACTCTATTCATAAGATCCACAAAATATGCTGGTGCATTGGTCAATCCAAACGGCATTACCAGCCACTCATAAAAACCGAACGGTGTCCTGAAAGCAGTCTTCGGCACACTATCCTCAGCCACTCTCAACTGGTGAAATCCCGTTGCCAAATCCATCTGAGAAAACACCTTAGCTTCATGGAGCTGATCAAACAAGTCATCTATTCTCGGCAATGGATACTTGTTCTTCTTAGTCACCTTATTCAGCTCACGATAATCCACACACAACCTCAACGATCCATCCGCCTTGGTTGCGAACACAACTGGTGCACCCCATTCGGACACGCTACGCCGAATGAATCCTTTCCGTAAAAGGTCATCAACTTGCACCTTCAACTCTTGCTGCTCCCTAGCCGCCATCCGCCTAAGAGGCATCACAACAGGTCTGGCTCCCTTAACTAGATCGATACGAAACTCGATCTCCCTATGCGGCGGCAACCCTTTGACCTCGTCAAAGACGTCCTCAAATCCATTCACAACTGGCATCAATGACAGTCCATCCCGTGGAACAACCAGCGAATACATGAAGCCCATGAAGACGCCTTCTTCATGCTTACATCGTATCACAACCTTTCGCCCTTCCATATTCCCGACTGTCACCTCCAGTTTCTCACAATCAACCTTTGTCGCATACTTCCTAAGCCAGTCCATACCCAAAATAATTCCGAACCCCGCAAAGTTCAGAACAAAACAATCACAAAAAAAAGAGCAATCATGACTCGATACAACTAGACCACGACATACCATACACAAACAAGACGAACCCCCAACTGGATTAGTCACAACCAGTGGTCTATCAACAATTTCCGGTTCCAAACCCAACCGGCCTACAAGATCATCACAAACAAACGAATGCGACGCTCCAGTATCTAACAACACTCTAACTGGAACACCACAAATGGAAAGAGTACCTTGAACCACCACACTCTTCCCTTTCGCATCAACAGTAGGAGCTTTCGAAGACGATGGAACAGCTCCCAAAGCATAAGCTTGCACAATCTGCTTATCTTTCCTTGGTTTTGGACACTCCTTCCTGATATGCCCCAGCTTATCATAGTTGTGGCACTTCAACTGCACCTTTGGATTCTTGCAATCCCTAGAGAAATGGCCTTTCTGCCGACAATTGTAGCAGGTCACTTCACCCTTTGGCTTCTTCTGGCCATCCTTACCCTTTTGTTGCTGCTGCTTCCTCTTCTTGTTTCCACCCTATTGTGGTTTGGACTCTTCCTGGTCACAGCAACAGCAGACCCTCCCTTAGGAAACAAACTCTCGTGCCTGAGAGATTTCTCCACAAGCTTCTGAAAAGGATCGTCCAGATGATCCACCAACTGTCTCCCAAGATAACTGTCCAAGCCTGTCACAAACTTCTCATTCTTCTGATAGGGAGATTTAATATACGACCGAGCATACTTGGACAAAGCTTCAAACTCAGAAACATACTCAAGAACTGGTCTCCCACCTTGCTTGAGCTCCACAAACTTCTTAAACAGAATGGATTTCTGAGCCATAGAAATGAACTTAGCTTCAAATCTAACTTGGAATTGCTCCCAAGTAATCTCTTCCTCTGGAGTATCAATGGTGATAGAATTCCACCAATCAGAAGCTCTCCCTTGAAGCTGCCTTGATGCAAGCTTCCTCTTAGTTGCATCCTCAATTCCCAAATCGCCAAAGATCCTTCTACAAGCATCAATCCATCTCTGCACTTCAATGGTTGACTCTGTCCCTAAGAAAACCTTTCCTCCAAGAGCAGTATAGTCCTTACACAACTTAGCAAAATCCACCGGTCTTGGAGCTTGAACTTGAACTCCAACATCTATTGACTGTCCTGAAGTTGGTATCCTTCTCATGATCGAAGTCATCATAGCTTCGAACATTGCATCATAATCAGTAGCTCCCCCAACAGCACGTCTTTCCCTAGCAGCTTGTCTCTCACTTCGACTCATCCTTAATATCTACAAAAAGGAATGATTTAGAACACCTTGAGAAACAACTACATAAGGAGTTCAAATACTTCTAAACTACTATATTATATATAGTAATCATCCATCAAAATACAATTACGTCTCTCATACGTAGTTACGTCAGCGAGCGTTGGCTAAAATCGATTAACCAAAGCTCTGATACCAAATGCGACGACCGCCCATGACTCCCGCACGAAACAAGGGAATGGTGCGCTGAAAAGTGTGCCATGCAGCCATGGACGATAGTCAGGGTAAGATAAAACAGAATAGTCTATCGTATTACTCACAGCGCATGGATAAAATACAATAGAAAATATACATAGTGAAGCTCTATAGAACAGAAGTCTCATCATATAAACTCATAATAGTTTTATACAATCATCTGAATAGTCAATACATCAAGCCTCACTACATAACACTCAGAGTATCAAACAAACAGCGGAACATCCAGTACACATAGTAAGAAAACAATACGCAAAAGCCACCAGCTCGTCTTCGTCATCAACAGCGTTGGTAGCCAAGAACAGCACCTGTCACCTGCTACCTAGTCTGCCCATCCCAACATGGATGAACAGCCCAAGGTAATAAGAGTTGAACATAAAACCTTGAGTCAGACAACAGTCTTAGTGAGCAGTAAATTAACCATCAAACATACCAAAAGAGCATAAAGGATAAAAGGAATAGGAACTCAACCATCCCACTCCACCTTATTCTACAGTGATAGCCCCCAGACCCACTAAGCAGAAACAAGCATAACAAAGCAGACATTTAAAGCAAAGTAATTATCACTCGAGTCAAGGTCGATGTTTTCCAAATACAAACCCCCAAGGCCTAAACCAAGATCAAATAAGCACTCAGAAAACACCGCTTTTGAGGCTGAATGATGATACAACCAAACATCGATGACTCTGGCTATCACTGTTAACATTGCCTCGATTTCACCGTTAATTGAATGACCGGCACCTTCTTTCAGCCGTCCGTCAAGGGCTAATGGCAACCCCGGTTCTAGACATAACTCCGCACGTCATCATGACCCGTGCCTAGGACTATCGCATCTGCCCAGAGTACTAACACGTCATCATGACCCGTGTCTGGAACGTCATCGTGACCCGTTCCAACGTACTCTTGCTTTGAGCATGCTAGAACCTTCAATAACGATAAGATCCAAGCCTCCTAGTCATCCTCCTCGACGACTATTCTCACACTAGCTCAAGCGCCTCTCGAGCCCACCATTATCCACAAACCCGGACCGCATCACCGAGTTATCAACATGCTTGGGATGATCCCGTCTGGACTAAACCAAGGCTTTCACACATTGTGCTTTGCTTCAACGCATCATAGCAAAGCCCCATCTCAACATCATGGTTTGCCTCGTCGCATCATGGCAAAGTCCCATCTCAACAAATCTATCCATATGAGCTTCCACATCCGCTTCATATGCCACAGGCAGCTTTCCTTATTCAAGAGCCTTTCCACTTAGCTTTTGAATCATCTTCGACCAACTTGCCCAAATCAAGTTATCGATCAACTAATCAATCAAATCAAACATTAATCCAAGCAATCAATCATTCAAACAAGATTTAAATAAATAATTTACAACAATAATGGCAATTTCGTAAATAAAGAGTTCAAATCTAACATGCATTCTAACAAGCATGAATTATGAACAATATCTCTACAACTTGATGAATGAACTTGCATAAGTTAACATGTAGTAAAATAGATGTCAAAACTTCATAAATGATAGATCTACATGCAGACTTAGGGAAAATGCAAGAAATCACTATCTTTAACACATAAACAAGCCACCAATCCAATATACTCCCTTGGGTCCGTGTGAGAGATAACTACCACTCACCGAATCACCTAAACACCTCAAAAACAACCAACTCCAGATCTGGACAGCAAAGATCTAAGCTTGATCCGGCAAAATCTCACTTCAGTCGATGAAATCTCTCTCGAACGGATGAAGATCTTCAACTTTGGCTCTAGGATCTTCGATTTGATCTTCAATTTAGATGGAAGGAATCACTAGATTAGAGTGGAGAAAAGAAGTGAAGAAGTGTTGTAGTCGAGCTCTCAAAATGGCAGCACTTCGTCGCTTCAAAATCCGGTGCCAAAAAGTGAGGCGAACCCCTTCTATTTATAGGCAGAATTCCCCATGAGTCGGCCGCCCCCATGAGTCGTCCACGACCTAAGACTCGCGACTCAAGCCCCTAACGACTCAACACAACAGCCGACCTAACCAAACACAGGGCCTCACGACTTAACCTTAACACGGCATATGACTCAACCTCAAGGCCTCAACGACTCAACACACACGCGGCCTATCGTCCTAACGACTCAACAGGGACACGACTCAACGTCCTAACACTAAGCCTAAGTCCCCAACGACTCAACACTAAGTCCTAAGTCGTTTGGACGACTCAACGACTCATCAACCTACCGAGACCTACGACCTAAAACATATGTGCATCCACGACCTACCGACTCAAGCCTTGATCACATGGCCGTCCTAACGACTCATACGACCTAACACTAAGCCGACCCAACGACTCAACGAAGCCACGACCTATCACTAAGTCGTTCACACGACTCAGCGACCTAACTACAACACATACCAACCACTAGGTCGTTACTTCCTATAGGTCGGTCAGGACTTATCTCCTTAACCCGCTAACTACCTTATGCCGGCAAACACCTTAAGTCGGCTAATCCCCTAAGCCGTTAACCTACTGAGTCGCTAGCTACTGTAGGTCGTCCCAATCCTTAGACCGCTAACCCTTAAGTCGGCCAGTTCCTATAAGTCGTTAACTTGGCAACACGACCCAAGCTTCCACACGACTTAACTATTACACGGCCTAACCCCTTAAGCCGATAACCCTTAAGTCGGTCAAACCTTAACTCGGTAGCCCCTATGTCCAATGCTCCTGCACGACTTAAACTCCGAACGACTTAAGCAATACTAACGACCTAATGCAACTATTTTACGATTTTATCGACACGTAAAATACGGGTCGTTACAATAAGTACTTCACTGTACTTTGACCCGATTAACAGATTTTCTTCTTAGCTGCTTCGTATCTCTACTGACAATACGAAGTGGCTTACTCTCGACAGTCAGATTAAGCTCAATATCTAAACTATCAAGAGTAGAAGGATGAACAAAAGAGATGAATCATGAAGATACCAATGAAGATGACAGACATATATGGAATACATCATGCACTCCAAAAATCTTCTCGGCAAATCCAAACGATAAGCCAAAGAACCAACTCTTTTCATAATACAGAAAGGACCCTCGAAGAGGAAGAAGATAGAATAGCTAGAAGGGAAAGTAGGTTGAAAGACTGGGATGAACCATATTTTTATAACTATATAAATTTCAATTTTAAATTTTATAAACATTTTATAATATGATGAATAGTCATTTGATTCAAATTTGATAGTTCGAAGTAAACAATATTTAAAACATTTTAAATTATTTAGGAATGTAAAATAAATGATCAAAATATCCTTTATATAATACTTTATCAAATACTTTTATAACTCGATGTCTTAACAAGTTTACTTTCGTTCCTGCAGACTCTGGCTATGCGTTGATCAGGCGCAAAGCTAGAATTCTCCAGGTACTTAGTAGACTTGTTTCAACACCCAATGAAAATACTGGAAAACTTAAAAAAAAACAGATATGGAAAGTACAATCCAAACAAATCAACCAAACCAAAACATGTCGATCATGGATAGCGGATACACAATGGTTACGCCTGGATCCCCCAGGAAACATCCGTACCCGTAGGCTGACTACCGTATCCCTGCGATTACGCCATAAAGACTGGTAGTACCGCAGATACAGAATGATTACGCCTGGATCCCCCAGGAAACATCTGTACCCGTAGGCTCTCGCAGCCCCTGCGGATTACGCTACCAAATATGACCTACATAGATTGCAGATACACAATGGTTACACCTGGATCCCCCAGGAAACATCTACCCATAGGCTCTCGCAGCCACTGCGAATTGCGCTATGCAGTCGCGCTTGAAAGACCATGGAGATCGCCATGGAATTCGATGGACACTCGAGTATCATATCCGAAAAACCCAAATAAGAGAGAATAATATCTATAGAATGAATCCACAGTATGGCCACAAAGCGAGTATCAAGCAGAAGGCACTTTCCATATCTTTACTTCGAAAAAATATATATCATATAGTACCTTTCAATTCACTTTCAAAGATCTTACTAATATAAAGTCCATCATATATAAGATTCCATTTTCAAATCATATACTTTCCAAATTGAGTACCCTTTCGAAATCAACAGTTTTCAAATCAATTTCATACTTATACAAATCCGTTTTATATAATTTCGGCAACTCCAAATCAAGTATTTAATAAAACAAGGTTCTCAATTTCAAACCATTCCAATATCAATTCTGTTTCAAAATCATATATGATTTCGCCAAATCATTTCTTCCAAATTACATTTATTCAGTTTCATAGTTTCTTAAAACAATAGATTTAGAAAATAATCCAAATTTCCAAATTTCCAAATTAAAAAAATTTATGTCAAACAAATTCATTTCCAAAACATCATATAAATACTGGGTTTAACTATCCAATCTCTTTTCAAATCCAAATAACTTTCTCAAAATTAATTTATTCCCAAAGTGATTTCCAAGTTATAACTATCCCTTTAAATTCTTTAAACTATTTATTTCTATTCAAAAGATCAATTTACCTTTTTCAAACTATTTAAAACTAAATTTTATTCAAAACCTTCCAAAACTAAATTCCATATCAGTATAATTCAAAATAGTCTTATTTATTTACTTAACAAAACAGTTTCAACTCATTTACCTAATCGAATGATTTATATTTTTCTGGAATTACTTAGCTTTGAAAATTAAATCTTGATTTGGAAGTGCTCGAACTTTAAAAATAGTCAAAGAAATCATATTTAAAATCCAAAAGTTGGAAATCAGCAACAAACCAGTAAATCAGTTCCAATAGATACAGTTATACTAAAAAAAATCTGAAACTCGAGGACTGAACACCGACTTACTTTATATTATTTCAAATATATATATACACACATATATCTTCGAATATCAAACCATACTTTAAAATCTGAAATCAAAAATGGTTTCACAAAATCACTCGCATAGCAGAGCTACTAGAGTGGCCTCTCCCCCACTCAGAAACTCGAAAATCAATGTCGATGATGCATGCATTCATCACCGAAATTATTTTCCAGCGACATAAGTGGGGTTCTGGACTTTTATTTTCTTAAAACTTCTTTGAAATCTCTTCAAATCATTGGAATTCATTCGAATACATTTGAAACATTTCTTTTTCGGAGAAATATCTTTAAATCATATTATTATTATATATATTTCAAAATCTTAAAACCAATTTCAAAACACTGGAGTTCGATTCCTCGAAATTCAAAACCCTTTATAAGTCAAATTCTTATAAAATTTTCCAAATTTCAAATCCTTTTGAAATTTCAATTTTTCAAAGAAAGAAGAATATATAATCCTTTCAAAGCTTCAAATTTTCATTTTCAAAAGATATAAAATCCTTATTGAAAACATTTTACCTTTATAAAATGTGGTTATCCTTATCAAAATAATAATTTCGATGTATGCATAATTTCGACATACAACCAAATACAAATTTCCAAAGAATGTTTCAAGGTTAGATTTCAAACAAACATAGATTCAAATTTAGAGGAACTCTAACCAAATAGAATCCTGATTCAAAGATAAGCTCGAACTAAGATGAGATAATTTAATTACCTAATAGAAGGTGGATAAGCATATATAAATCGCGGGCGACCTTAACCGGTCAACCGTGACTTCCGGAATATAATCAATGTGGAAATCTAAGGCAAATCGACATTCGATCACCAGAGATAGAATTCAGATATAATGGAAGATAGATAGCATCGAAAACCGAGGATACAGGAACCTCCGGTGAATTAATGCCAATTGTAAAGGAGTTTCACCCCTTTACAAATCATTCAAAGATTTGCGGAATTACCGATCTTTACAGAGGTCATTCAAAGTGGAGTTATGGAATACCCCAAAATCAAAGGGATAAAATAGGGAAGACCAGACTGGATTTCAGAATAAGTGGGAGCGTTCCAAAGTGCAAAGGAATCCTAATCGATAAGAATCCTAACCAAGAGATTTCTAACAAGGTGGATACCGAAGGGATGAAGTTCAGAAAATCTTGATTTCAAAATAAGGGAATTTTTTTATACAATATAATCTTTAAAAATCCTTTAAAAATCATGTGGAAATCATTTTATACTTCGAAAATACGTGCTCTCATAAAGAAATGATTCTGGAATTGACTTCACTCATTCTAGGGTATTTCTACCCTATCTCTAATGAGTTTTTGCTCCACAGGCTATGGTTTGCCTAAAACCAAAGCTCTGATACCAACTATAACAACCCGATATTTTCAGCCATTCGCATCCACACATGTCGTACTTGAATTGCCCAAAATACTGCATTGTAAATAAATTTGGAGCAAATGAAAAAAAGTCACAGAATCATAGACATAGAAATATCAGAATAACTCGCAGCGGAAATTAAAATACCATAGTAGTTCATGAAGCTACTATAACAAAATCTCAAAACAAATACATTATACCAGTCTGAAAAACGTATACAATAGAAATCTCAAATGCTAGAAGTTTATAAATACCAGAGATGAAATAGAACAACTGAAACTGAAAGGGAATAGATAACTAGACAAGCAGACTCTCCAGTGATTCCTAGCTCCAGAAAAGAAATCCAAAGCTAAGCTGTAAATACCCAGGCTGATCCAAGCATAAAGTAAAACACAAACACTCGTGTCAGGACATACATACTTATATAATGTAAACAAACTCAAGTGAACTGTAGTAGTAAGGCACAATAGCTTAAAGGATGCTTGGGATCGCCCATCCTATAAGGATCAGTTAAAACATAATTAAATACATCCCGTGGTTAAAAATTCCAAAATGGTATTTTTACTTCTAAATCAAATATCATTTCAAAATTCAGTATCATTTTAAATTCATTTCAAATTATCAAAATATTATATTTTCCAAACCACATTCATTTTATTTAATTTAAATATCATTCCAAGTCACATTTCAAAATGTTTTAAATTTCAAATCAAATTACTTCATTTAAACCATTAAAAAATGAAGTAATTATATTTAAAATCAAATATTTAATTCTCAAAATTTTAGCCTTTTAAAAGTTCATTTATTCACTTAAATTTATCAAAATAGTGAAATTTCAACTTTCGCAGCACTTAGAAAAATGCTACGGAAAGCTATGTTTTAAAACAATCCAATTTAGCAAAGACGACATTTATAATGCTGTAATAGGTTTAATTTAGTTTCTGCAATTACAGCACTTACAAAGTGCTGTAATAGTCCTTAGTTCAATTTATTCTTTTAGTTATAGTTCATTAGAATCAACTACAACACATAGAAATGCTGTAATATCCTCTACTTAAGAAATGATAGCATTTCAAAAATGCGGTTAATTAGATTCCAATTATTCAATATAATTTCATAACCAATTAAACTTTAATTTCAACCATTTTTAACTTATAAAAATCATATTTTCTGACTTTAAAAATGATCATTTAAATACCTTTAAATTTATGATTTTTATAAAGTGCAATTTCACAAATAATTATCAAATTTTAATAATTCACTTTTAAAAATCACTGCACAATTTTATAATATTTCATTTACTTTATATTTTAATTAAATTTATCATTTCATAAATTAAATTTTAAATTCCATTTTATTTTCTTAACTTAACTTTTATTTTTAAAACACATTTCACATTTTCCAAGTTAAGTTATATTTTAAATTTAAATTTTAAACATTTATTTATTTAACTATTTTTAATTTATAGAAAAATCAATAAAACTTTATAAAATCATTTTAAATTAAAATTAAAATCAAATTATAATATTTTCTTACTTAATTTAAACCACATTTATAAACCAAATCATAAATTCCAAAATTGACCTATATTTCAAATTCTACTCTACCATTTACTTATTTCACTTATTTAACTTATAGAAAATCACTAATATTTATAAAAATCAGTTTTAAATTTAATTCAAATCGAAATATCATAATATTTACATTTTTAAAATATTTTAAAATATTTAGAAAAATATATACTAACCACGGTCTGTATAAAATTTTTCTAACCTAAGTCAAATGATACGGATAATATATCATTTCAATCCGTAATTTAAAAAGGAAAAATCCGGGTTTTATCATTTCAAACCCGCAATACCAAGTAAATAAAAATAAATAAAAATCGTTCAGGCCTATCATTTCAGCCCGTAACGATTTTTCCCTATTCTAAATTCTGTTCGGGTATGTATCATTTCAACCCATAGTGATTCTATTCTACAGGGAACTTGCAGTGTGATAAACTGATATAAATAAACATAATAACATTATATAACAGTAACAGATGATATGACAGGTGTATAAACGGGGTGAACATCATATGATCATAGAATAGGCAATTATAACATGATAATAATATCTACAGATTCACAGGGTGTCAATTTACTAATTATATAAGTACAAAATATCCGGTGAGAATTACTTACCTCTACAAGCTGGAGATAACAGATTCAGACATACAATAGAGATAAAAAAGGCACGAAAACACGACTATGATTCAAGTGTGGGGAGAGCCAAAGTAGTTGTCTTGTGCATATGAAACAAAACAATATAAATCACATGAATTTCAACCCAAAATATGACATTGACAAGCTAGAAATTTATGCACAACATAAATCAAACGACTTGCACTTGCTTTCACCATTACAATACTCAGCCATATTATGATAAGGCATGGCCATGGTGGTGTATTTGGTCAATTATGGGTCAAGCCAAGGTCGGCCTAGCTAGGGTATGAAGGGTGGAAGTTGTTATGCATAAACATACAAGCCAAGGCAACAAAGGTGAAATTTTTCACAATCACAAGCTCGGCCAAGGCTCCAAATGGCATGGCCATGACTGGCGGAGGCTAGGGGATGGTGTGGCAGGGTCTTATGGTCAGGTATAGGCTGGTGGAAGTGGTGCAAGTGGTGGCCAAGAGGTGTGGTGAAGTAGTGATGACATTGGAGTTCGGCTATGACATTTATAAGGAGTGTTTGCTAAATTTTTTGTGTGGATCTTGCATCATAGGGGTCACGGCCAGGTAGGTCAGTGGAGATGGAGGTTTTATGCAGCTGAACAAGGTGGTGATGATGGTGGTGGTGAAGGAGGAGGCTATGGACGAACCATATAGGTGAAATCAAGGCATAAAATATCACTAAAACAAGTAGAAAATGAGAAAAAAAAATGAAAAGCATTACCAAATTTTTTTCTCATAAATGAAGGCCGACTATTTTGATGAGAAGAAAAGTTTTGTGCATGAGAAATGAGAAAGAAGTCACGGCTGAAGAAAGATATGGTCAGCCAAATTGAATGCATGTGTTGTTTGAAAATGAAATGGTAAAAAAGAAGGTGAAAAGTCAAAGGCATGTGAAAGGTTATAAACTCTTCAAATTTCCCATTTCCTTTATGCATTTTTAACAATTGAAAATTGTAAGTAAATAAATTAAAAACAAAAAAAATAATTTATGAATAAAAATAAATAAATAAATTTTTAGATAAATATAAATTAGTTAAGAAAATAGCTTAAAAATAGAAACTAGGTTTTAAAAATTGTAAAGAAAATACAATAAGCTTTGGAAAAATTATAACATTATTTTAAAATATTTTAAAACAAAAATATATACCTAACTTGTCATATAACACATATTAGAACATGTTATGACAAATAAAAATATTATTTATATAACTTAAAATAGACAATTTTATTAAATAAATCAATTTACATACAATATTGTAAAAAGCATAACTTTTGCAATATAAATCGGATTTCAACGAAATGAAAAGCAGTATTCTTGTAATTTACTTTGTTTTCATAATGAAAGATAAAATTAAAATATTCAAATATTTAAATTTTAAATTTTAAATTTGAAAGTCAAAGTTTGACCAGATTGACTAAAATCCACATTTTCTGGAAATATTCTATTTATTCAGGTTTGGAATTATAATTCACACAAAAATCAAAATTTATAATTAAAATAACAAAATTTATCCATATAATCAATTTTTTAAATCAGGAGTTTCGATTTAAAATAAACAAATAAAATGATCACAAAATACTGGTTGTTACAGTTTGGTTGTTTACACTTGTCTTAGACTGCTGTGATTAGGTTGAAACTCTAATCCTATCTAACTGCTAACTTGATTATGCTAAAATCTTAATCCTACCCATTGATCGGCCTTTCCTATCTCTATTCTGCCACTATAAACCAATCACGTTGGTCATAGTAAAAGAAACCTCTTTAGCGCTTAGGACATAGTAGCGAATTATTTACCCTAATCGATGCCGCACGCTCGGTCATCGCCGGTACACACTAACGTCTCCCCCTATTTGACCCTTTATTTACCCTAATCAGCATAGCGTGCCCAGCCTTACCTATATGTGAGACCATCAGTCCTCGACCTGAAGGGGGATGCTGCCGGTACTGGTCCTAACAAGAAAATCGTCTAGCTTTGCGCCCCTTTCCAAAATACCCAAATTTGAGCCTCTATCTATTTTCCACTTATTTACCCTAATCAGCATAAGCGTGTCCCAGCCTCACGTACATGTGAAACCATCGGTCCTAGACCTAAAAGGGAATGCTACCGGTGCAGGCCCTACTTCTATATTTGCTTATTAAATTAATCCAAGATCTAATTTTTAAAATAAGCCTCTTCTGTTATTTCTGTTATATTTTCTTATTAACTTAATCCAAGATCTAAGTTTTAAAATAAGCCCCTTCTTTTATCTCTTTCTTTCTAATTATAACCTATGTTATAATTGTTCTTGCAACTGTTACTCTTCCAATTTCTCTTTTTAGTTATAACCACTTGTTATAATAATGTTTGCAAATATCTTAAATTTTCCTATTTGATTCTATCTCAATTTTATTTTAGTTTTTATCATTTTACATCTAATTTCTGTAAATTAAGTATTTTTCTATTTTAATCCATATTAGCGAATTCTTCTCTTTTTAATATTTTATTCTCGTAAAAGTGGATTAAATCTCTATAAAAGAAACTAACATTCTCAGGCTAAATTCCAACTTAAAATAGATGTAAATAACTGTAAATAACTACAAATAACTGAATAAAATAATTGAATAAAAGTAGACCGAAAAGACATTTGAAATCTACTTGAAAACTGACTGTAAATAAATTTACATAAAAACCGTCTCAAAATTGTAAAAAAAACTACAACTATTGAGAACCCTATTATTTTAAATTGCATATAAATCTAAAATAATTACAAAACACTCTCCTGTGGTCCTTTGCTATAGTCCTGGGCCTTCCTGGATCCATTTCTAGGGCATATAATATTTTTATCAAAAAGATTTCCTCCATAGAATTTTTTTCTATTTAGGATTCAGCCACAGGCATTGAATCCAATTGGGAGAAAATCTGAATGAGAAGTGTGGCTTAGGGACCTCAGGCCATTAAATTTGAAGATTAAATCTAGTGCAACCACGTCAAAGGCTCACTAGGAACCGTCGAATGCAACTACGAATGCACATGATTTCTCAAAAATCAAATTTTATGGTGTTCGACTCGTACCTGGATGAAATAAATTCTAGGAAATAAGGCGGCCGACCTAAGTTTATTGGGGGTCGGCCTATAGGTCAACCTAATCAAAGCATGGGCCGACATATGCCTTTGTAATTTTTTTTCATTTTAGTTTATTAAATTCTGATTTCTTATTTCTCTCGTAACTTCTTCATACTAGCTCTAATTTCGGCAAGTTATGTATGAAAATTGATCAGAAAATTACCGTGGACCCAATGATGCCACTTCCATGGCTCGATTCCAACAATTTCACTAACTAATTTTATTGTTTAATTAATTCGTTAATAAATTATTATAGCTCAAATTTTAGGTTGTTACATTCTCCACTCCTTAAAGGATGTAGTCCCCAAAATCTCTAAGGACAGAAGAATGAATACATTTTTTCATCCAAATTCTACAACCACATATTCAACCATCATCCATTACATCCATTGTCCTTAAGCTTTCTAATGATATTTATGATATATGCAATAGTGCAGTGTTAATGTCCCTAACTAATGCAAAAGATTAGGCGATTTACTGATTCAGTTGAGCTCCTTTTTATGAAATCATGTCTGTGCCATGTATCCAAATGAATGCAAATTTCCAATGATAACTGATAGTTCTACATGCATGCTTCAATCATCATCCAAATGCAACAATCATATGCTAATCACTCTTCATAGCAACCATGAAATAAAAATAAAAATGCAAGTGCACACACATCCGTATGCATATGCTTTAGTGACCTAGTTAGGCCGATCTCTAAGAGATAATAATGCCTAGTGTGTGTATATGCATCCACTAGCAAACACTTGCAACCCCTAGCATCCATCATACATAACATGTTCTAGTAACAGGTTTACATTCAGTCCTACCATCCATAGGTTAAATCCTAAGATCTACCCTCCTAAAGGATACTAAAGGAAAGAACCTATTCAAAGCTATAGATGGAAATAGGAAATTCAAGACGTACCAACAAAAAGATGCGGATAAAAGGTAGGTATTTTCTCCTCATCCTCCCATGCAGCGTCCTCAAAACTATCTCCCCACTCCACCTTTGTCACAACCTGATTTTTCGACGTTCGAAATTGACATCAATACGTCCACTGTATTAAATGCTGAACAATCGAGTACCGGAAAACCAGACCGCAAGGAAAAGAAGAAGGAGGTGGAAGAAGAGAAACAAAACAACATCAGAATCTCACAATTGCAGCATGACTGATCTTTATACAAAAGAACTATATCTGTTTTATATATTACATCATTAGAGTACAACACAATCAATAGCAAAATACTGGACAATTATATCAATTTGTCCACACAAAAGCTGACTACATAGCATACCAAACATAGCGGAAATAAGACAGATACGTATGATATGTCTCGACATCCAGCACATCCCCTGAGCTCCATAGTAGTCCATCCAAAAACTGTACTCTATAATACTCGGTCTGACCCGAGCATTATAGTAGAATAACACTCGAGTCAGTCTGGAAAACCAGCGTGAGAAAACACACTCAATTGGATTATTAAAATTTCAAAATCCTTTGAAAATCAAATGTATCTCGCAAGACCAAGCCATAAATAAACATGTCGGATTTTTACCTTACGATAAACAAAACATTTCTTATAAAATCCTCCGATATTATAATAGTGTCTAAGTACAGATATTATTCAAATAGGCGAAATTGTTACATTCATTAAATTCAAGCAATATTAGGCTCTACAATCAAAATTGTAAAGGCACGTAGGAAGAATGGGTTTCCAACTAATGACTAGGCACTAGGATACCACCTGCCACGGTACCTGGTCTAAATCAGTATACCGAGGACCCCTCCCGATCCTCTGCAACACAAGACCGGACTACCCCTTATTAGATAGCCCGAATAAGATCATCTCGCGGTTGGGATCAGCAACCGCCCACACAGCCGAATAACAAGGGACCTCTAGACAGGGATGACCTCATCCTATTTGGGTGCTACCCACTTAGCCTTGCTGCATATCCCATAATTTTCAGTCATTCCTAGTGGTTCGAGGCTAAGCGTTACCTTTTTAGAACACATCTCACTTAGAATACTCATCGTCCTCCTAACGATGTTCTGATAGCATTCATCTATACAAGTCCGTTCCCGGTCCGAACGGAACCGAAGGCACTACTCCTACAACACCCATTTTGGAATCACCCTCAGGATTAGTAGCGATTAGCCATTGCACTTCACTGCTCTATCTTCGACTCCAAACTCTTGTCTTCATCACGAAAACGTACTCATTGGATCAAAGTGGTTTTCGGATCACAAATCCGATCTCGATCTCTTCGAAACAACGTTCGCTATTTTCGGTAAACTCAACCCGCTTCTTTAGGAAATACACAGACGAGAATAAGATCGGAGTTCACCTCCTAACTGTTAGTGGACGGATTTCCTTATAAACGTCCTACAAGAACGAACGAGTTTATACGTACAATATAGCTCGTCGAACGGTAACTGTACCATATAATTCCCATACTCCTCCTAGATATTTTCAAAGTCATATTTGGGTCTAGATTTAATAGTCGGTTATTTAACTATCAAATAAACAATCAACTCAACCAATTATTTTACTTCCATTAAAAACTCCAAGTCTTATTAAAATTATATTTTAATAATTTAAATCACTTTCCCCAAAAACATGCACTTAAAACCTTTGAAATAAAATTACTTAAAACCCTTTATTTAAAATAATAGTTATGAAATTCTATAATAATTTTCTAAGTAAAACTTTATCCACAAACTATTTTAAAATAAAACTATCGTATAAAGTATAAATATTAAATAATTATCTTTAAAACATATATTAATTTAACCTTTAAAATAATTACTACAATAACTAATTTGAATAATATTACTTTATAATTCTAAAATAATTTAAAATAATAAATTTCTATAAAACATTCTTTTAAAACCATTTCAAAAACTTTAAGTTATACATAGAAATTTTCCTTTAAAAAAATATACTTAGTTCTTCAGGAAATACACCTTCCCTTCGAACATAACTTGTCTAACCATTTATAATCCTTCGCAATTTATCCCAATTTAACTTACATCCCAATCTCGTAATTTTCTTTCCACACTTTTAAAATAAAACCACTATTTATTTTTAAAACAAATTACCCATTCCTTTATAAATTGCCACCGTGAATTTATACTTCAAATATCCACTAATATCTTATTCCACTTTATAAATCCAGTTTATAAATTCCATAGTCTCATTCTCATTCAATCACAGTTTCAAACACTTAATCAATTTTCAAATCGATTTCCAAAATTAACTCCATTTTCAAAATAAATTCCTTTACTTACTCAAATTATTTCAAAACCCATTTACTTCAGACTTTATTCCTTTAATATGTTTTAAAATCTTATTTAAAACTAAAAATATAATTTTCATACCTTTTCCAAAATTTCTTTCTTTATCTCTCCCAATTATTTTAATCCCTGAATTTTAAAAAATAATTCCTTTATTCTTTAAACAATATCACTTAAGTTTAAAAATTCATTTAATTCTTATTTATTCAAAAATTACTTTTCCATACCTGGAATTTATTCGATAGGATTTAAAAATCAACTTTTATCCTTTTTCAATTCATTCTTTTAATTCATCCAAATTCTCTATAATCATTTTACTTAAAAATTCTCTCTTTTATTTCCCTTCAAAAATCCAATCTTGTGACGACCCGAAATTTCTGATATTATTTTAAAATATTTGAAAGTAGGTTTAAACTTGAATTTCAAATATCACTTTTTATTTGGTAATTAAAATTTTGAATTTAATGATACGAAATTGGGTAAAATATTGTATCCTCAATTTTGAGCTTGTTAAATTTTTTTTTTGAAGTCTTCTAAAATCTATATTAATAACACTGAAGGTAATAGAACATTTGAAATTGGATTTGAAAGTGATTGTTCAGTTTTGAATTTATATCGTTTAAATGGATATTTAAAAATAGCCTTCCGAGGCACAGTCTCGAAATTCAGTGAAACCAGTTCCATTAGATCCGTAATAGTGTTTCATTTTAAGATTTCAATTTTCATAGAGTTTGGAGTGATCGTGTAACCGTACGGATTTAAAACACGCTCAAATTTATATCGAAATTAAAAATAAATAACTGGTCCAAAAATCTATCTTCCCCATATGATCGAATTAGGCCTTGGAACCTTTTCCGTTGCGTTCGGAATATGGATATAATCTTATGAATGCCTAGCGGCATGCCCCGATAGGAGATCGATGTTGTGAGTTGCGAAAATCGAGACGATTTAAATTTGAATTTGGATTAAATATTTATATAATCACAAAAAGAAAAAATATATTAAATAAACAATCAAGCATGTATCCTCTTTAACAGCACGTATTTTCCTTTCTCTAATCTATTTCACACGCGTTTGTTTTTATAAAAAAATTATAATAAAAAAGGTACAAGAGAAATTCAAGCCGTAAAAAAAGATATAGAGATTTCGATTTGCCTTTCCTCTTTTTGAAAATTTATATTCATTCTCCTTCAAATTTTCTTCCCGCTCGTTGGTAAAAAGAGGAAACTAATGGCCGAACGAAAATAATCGCGACACTCACGCTTGATGGATGGCGCCACCTACCTTCAAATCGAATGAAGGGCGCGTTATCGAGCAGGATGGAGGGCAGCGGCCACGATCAATTTCGAATTCGCGTAAATTTGGTTCGAATCCATGGAGGGCTCGCCGTCATCGCGAAGGAGAGCGGCGCTGCTGGTGGTTCTTGGATCGAAGGGTGTGTGGAGTCTCGAGGAGGCGTTCGATTGGAGCTAGGGTTTCGGAAGAGGCGATTTCCGGTAGGCTCGTATTGCATGTCTTGGTGGCATCGAGGTCAAGGGCTTAGTTTCGATAAGCCAGTTAGGTTGTTTCTTTTATTAATTTATATATACTTATATACGTATATATACAACAGTAACAGAAGAAAAATATATACATATGACATCATTTAATTTTACAGTAAGGTAAACTTTGAAATTAAATTGGCTCAAACTATATATACGTGTGCAGTTTATTTTTATGTATGCATACAGAAAAGGAAAAAAAGAGTATGTTTACAGTAGAGAAAAAGGTTTATTTTGGTTGTTTACTGAAGAATGTATATATATACATACAGTTTTAAAAAAAAATTATTTAGCAATCAGATATAAAGAATAATAACTATATATATATAATTCAAAACAGGAAATTATTTTACTTTAGAAAAGTATATATGCAGATATTTCTTTTATTCTTCAGTTTCAATTTTGATGTAGTAAATTTATATAGATAAGATTTAAAAAGAAAATGGGAATTTCAAACTATTTGAAAGATTATATAAAAATGGATTTTTGAAAACCAACAATTTATTTTTATAAATATATATATATATATATATATATATATATATATATATATATATATAAAGTCCCAAAAAATAAGATAAATATACATTTTAAATCTATTAGTTATTTTAAATAATGTATTATAGTGATTTGCTTGATGTATAAACTTATTTACCAAAAGATTTTTAAAGGGAAAATTATTAGTTTAAAATTAAATCACTAGTTAAAAATAAAAATTTTGGTTAATTAAAATTATCAAATGGAAATTTAAATTGTTCAATTAGTTCGAATATTAATAAAATCGTAAATGTTTATACAAGGTTAAAATCTGAAAGGAAGAAAGCCGGATTGGAAATGGGTTGCATGCGTAATCAAAGGTGAGCTCTTCTCACTCAATCGAAATAGTTAGAATTTAAATTATTTATTGGTTGTTTGGATGTGATAGTGTATACGATAGCGTGTGTGTATATATATATATATTGGAGTGATTGATTTCCCGTATTATATAGCGGATGAGACCCTATGCTCCCGTATAATAGCGGATGACCCTTTATACCGCGATATCCCATCTTGAAGCGGGATTGGTATTTAATTTGTTGTGCTAACATCTGTGGATGTAGGGAAACAGGTTGATGGGATCCAACTGGGTTCGTCAAATGTTGATTTTATTTCATTTCTGTGATATGATTTATGTAAAATCTGTGATTGATTATATCGGTGATTGAAACTATTGAAGGCTATGGTTTGGCCAAATATATTTTTGGTATTTTTAAAATACCAGAAATATAAAAATTGGATTTTTGAAAGGAAATTAAAGTAGAGAATTTTAAGTCAAATAATTTTTTGGATAAATTCAAAGAAGGAATTTGGAACGGATTTTAAATGGTTTAGGAGAAATAAAGGGGGAATTTTGAAATCAAATATGAAATTGGTTTTTCTGATTAAATGGAATTTGAATCATAAATATAGGTGTGAATATCAGATTAATGGATTTTGAAATAATTTGGATAAGTAAAGGAATAATTTTTAAATGAAGTAAATTTTGGAAAACAATTTGGAAAGTGATTTGGTGGTTGAAAGTAAATTTTGGAAATCAATTTGGAAACTGATTTGGTGTTTGAAAGTAAATTTTGGAAATCAATTTGGAAATATATTTAATGTTTGAAAGTAAATTTTGGAAATCAAATTGGAAATTGATTTAGTGATTGAAACTATGTTTTGAAAGAAGAATGAAACTATGGAATTTATAAACTGGATTTATAAAGTGGAACAAGATATCAGTGGATATTTGGAAAATATAAATTCACGATGGAATTTATAAAGGAATGGATAATTTGTTTTAAAAATAAATATTGGTTTAGTTTTAAAAGTGTGGAACGAAAATTTACGAATTTGGGAAGTAAATTTAGATAAATCAAAAGGATTTATTAACTGATTTAAATGGGCTATTTTGGAATGGAAAGTGTATCTTCTGTGGAAAGCCGAGTATGTTTTTAAAGTAGCTTTTAAGTATAAATTTAAAGTTCTAAAGTTGGTTTTAAAAAGAATGTTTTTGGAGAAATGATTTTCTTAAATTGTTTTAAATTTTTAAAAGTAAATATTTATTAAGTTAATTGTAGAAGTGATTATTTTAAAGATTTAACTGGTATTTGATTTAGAAGATGGTTATTTAAATAATTATTCCCTATCTAAAAAAATTTATTTTAAAAACCAGTTTGGGCTTAAATTTTATATGAGATATTAGTATAAAAATTTCATAACTAATATTTTAAATAAAGTGTTTAAAAATAGTTTTTATTTTAAGTGTTTCCAAGTATATATTTTGTATAAGTGATTTAAATTATTTTAAAGTATTCGGACTTGGCAAATTTTTAGTGGAAATAATCAATGTTTGGAAATTTATTCCGCGAGCAAAGTAGTTTGAATTTTTTTTCAAAGGGTTGAAGTATGGAAATATATCTTGCGAAGATATTTAAAAAAATGGGAAAATTATTTAAATCTGTGGTTGTTTGTGGATGTTAATTGATAGTAAAATAACCGACTATCAATATTGGCCTTTGAAACGGCATTTGAATTTCGATGCGATCGGGGTCGGATTCCAAATGGTTATCCGAAAACCACATCGAATCTTAATGATGGATCTTTTGTTTAAAGGATCAAAAATGGAAATTTGTTGTGAATTAATTTAGATCTGAATGTATCCACTTGTTTTTAAAACAAGCGCTCATTATTTGGATTAGCCGGGAGAGGACATTAAGTCATAAACCCCATTCCAAATAATGATACGACAAAATGGGATTGCATTTGAAGACGGTGGTTGAAGACCGGGTATTTTCGAAAACTAAAGGATTACCTGTCGAATGTCTCTGCACCGAGTTGCTCCGGTATAGTGATTTAAATTACCCTATGTGATGGGGAGTCCATACGTGATTAGGGAATATCCGGATTTGCAAGGACTTTTTCCTTAATTGGACCAAGTACCTTCGGTTCCATTTAGATCAAGGATGGACTTGTATGGATGTACGTCTGACATTACACTTTGAGATATAAAGCTGGTTTCTATCAAATACATTTCTGTTTGGTGGCGGAAGATTTATTCTCTTAGCTTAACATCCTTCTTTGAGACATATGAGCTTGGAGGTTATGTAGTTGATTGTTACTAGTGATATACTCCCAATTTGGTAATGTGGCATGCTAAGTGTTGATCATTGGTTGAGCGAATCATGGCTTTTGTGAAAAGCATAAATTTGTGGGACTAGACTTCGTCGAACCTCGCACCCCAAAAATGGTCGAAATAGAAAAGGATGCAGCAAGGTTATGGGGGTCGCGCCCTTCAGGGTATCTGCATTTTCTTCTAGATAAAAAGTGGTATCTGTATGGAGCCTAGATATTTAAATTATGTGGATAAAAAGTGGTATTCTAGTATGGAACCTAGATTATTTTACTTATGTGGTTGTTGGTTGTTGAGGTGCCTCGGTAAAAGTCGGTTACGACTGGGGGATGACATACTCGTGACAGTTAGTTACCTTGTTACAGTGGTAACCCGGCCTTGTGTTGGAAGAGATCCGGTTAGGTTCTCGGGCCGTCCCTCCAGAGGCGTACCCTTTCAGAAAGAAAGTTCATTAGCCTTGACCATTTGTTGGAAATCCAAACAATCAAATACGAGCCCTGTACGGTTTTAGTTGTAGAACCTGCCATCTAACATGGTAGCTATAGTAGGCATACTATAATGGTATGTATGCTGGCTAAGATTTATATTATACTTTTGAAATGTTTTCCACAGTACGCACTAATAATAATATCAAGAGGATTTTCACGTATCAAGCATGTTTGACTGCTATATGGAGAAATCTTTCCCAAGTGTGCGATTGCATCGTGTGTGTGGCGGGAGGCCTTATGGTAATTTCATTATCCAAAAGAATGAGCGGATTTCTTTTCCTTTTCTTTTGTGCAAATAACTGTTTTAAGATCTCACAGTAGTCCCATGACTGACTCAAAGTTTATTGTTCCCTTTCTAAACTCTGGGTGACCATAATTTTCCACACGGGCAGCCTAGAGTCAGGTTATCGTTGTTTCTGGAGCTGAGTCAGAAAAATATGTTGTGAGGATCAGGAGACAAAATCGATGGTAAGACGCATCACATGTTTATGTTGTATTCCGTTGTTGTGTTGTATATGACTCTGATAATGTAATATATAAACAGATCTAGTTCTTTTGTTTTAAAGATTAGTCATTTATCTATTACATTTTGTTCCGCTGCGATTGTGAGATTAAGATATTGTTTCTATTTCTTCTTCTATCTTATTCTTCTTTAACCCTAACGGTTCAGTTTTTCGACGTTTGATTGTTCGGCATTTGATACAGTGGACGTATTGATGTCGATTTTCGGGCATTAAAAAATCGAGTCTTTACAAATCTTGTGTTTTTGATATATCAATATGCCCAAATACTTTCACTCAACTCATAGCATTCAATAATTCAATTCCCAATAAAATCAACCTAATCAATCACAGATTATCAAATAGATCATATCACCAAATATGGAAATAAATTCCAACATTTTGAGGAATGCAGTTGGATCCCTTCAATCCTGTTTCCTCGTATCCATAGATGTTAGCCAACAATATAAAATACCAAATCCCACTTTGAGGCGGATATCACGGTATAAAGGGTCATCCGCTATTATGCGGGGCGCATAGGGTCTCATCCGCTATATAATGCAGGAATATCAATCACTCCAATATATATACTATATACAATATCACGCAAACTGATAATAATCATCAAATTTAATCCATTGACCAATAATTAATTTTAGTACTTAAAATTAACTGTAGAAATTCCAAGTTAAGTGAGATTCACTCACCTTTATTTTATCTGCAACCCACTTCCAATCCGGCTTGCTTCCTTCACAGTATTAGACCTTGTACAACATTATATGATTTATTAACATCTACAAAAAATCTACAAATAATTTACCATTTAATAAATTAAATTGACCAATAATTTAATTTAGACTAATCATTTGGTTTTAAACTAATAATTTGATTTTAAACTAATTTTCTCTTTTTAAATAATCTTTAGCAACTAAAATAATTTAATAAGTTAATAAAACACGTAAATCACGGTATTCTCTTATTTTTAAATAACTAGTAAACTTAAAATTTGCGTATGTATATTCATTTTATTTTATTTCGTTTCCATTAAAATTACATATAGTAAAAAAAATCCGTATTAAACAAACCTGTTTATATAAATTGCTACATATATTTTTCCAATCTGCATATATATTAAATTAAATCAAAGATAAAATTGTTATACCTATACCATTTCGTTCCAGGAAAAATCAAACAGCAACCCACCCTCAAGCTCACTGCACGGCTACTCCCGACATCGCCATACTCTCCTCGAGTTCGGCAATCCCCTGCCAATCGCGACCTACTTCACATCGCAACAAAAAGCTGATGACCGGAGCCCACCAAGTGTATGCTGTGCTCTCCACTTCCTCCCGCGAGCTCATCCATGCTAGGGCCACACCACATTCGAACAAACCATCCACTGCATCGATCCCTCCCCCGTGCTCACGACTCAAATCGCGACGCCGCCGCTGCCGCTGTGCCATGCCGAAGTTTCGGCCGACATACCCTTGCCCTCGCGAGCTTCAAATCGATTTCGATTTCTCATTTATTCTTTAATTATTATTATTATTTTGAATTTGGGTTCGAAAGAATTTAGGAAAGGAAGAAGGAACATGCAGTTCAAAAATTAGTGATAATAGAAATGAACATGAACGAATTAAATAACCCCAAAATTTTGGTCACAGCTTATTTTATTTTTCTTCTCTTTCGAAGTGGACATCTGGTGCGCGATTGAGAAGGCAGAAGACACGTTTTGACATAAGCGTGTTTGAACAATCCAACTACAGTGATCATGAGATGAAAGCAAAAAGGTTCGATTTGAAAAGTATTTCAGCTGGTTGACCAGTATATAAAATATATATATCAAATTTAAATTCAAATTATCTCGATAATTGCAACTCAAAATCTTAACCTCCTACCGAGGCATGTCGGTAGGCATTTATAATGTTATTCTCCTATTTTGAACGCAATGAAAAAGGTTTCGAGTCCTAACTCGGTCGTATGGAGAAGATAGCTTTTTGGACTCGGTTATTATATTGAATTACCGATATAAAATTTCAGCGCGTTTGTATATCGTACGATCACATGACAACTCCGAATGCTACGAAATTGGAAATTCTTTAATAATATAATATTACAGATCCAATGGAACTGGTTTCATCGAATTCCAAGACTGTGCCTCGGAAGGCTGTTTTTAAATATCGATTTAAACGATATATTTTCAAAGTTGAACAAATCATCCTTAAATTAAATTCTAACACTTCTATTATCTTCGGTATTATTATTATAAATTTTGCAAGCCTTTAAAATATTTTTAACAAACTTGAAACTCTAGATTCCCTATTTTACCCAATTTCCAATTATTAAATTCAATTTTTAAATTATCCAATAAATAGTGATATTTGAAATTCCAGTTAAAAATTAAATCTTAAATATTTAAAATCAATTAAATATTCCAATTTCAAATATCCAAAATTTCGGGTCATCACATTCCTCCCCCCTTAAAATAATTTCGTCCTCGAAATTATTAGTTAAGAAGAATGATCCAATACCTGTTCATCATTTTCCCAAAACCAAATAGTTTTTGACACTTTCCAAAACAATCTTTTTATTAAAGACACACAATTACTCTTACTAACTTTCCAAACTCATCCATAACTTCTAAACAATATTACTGACTCATCCAGTTCAAATTATAACTAAAAATCCAAATTTTAAATTATCAAATTTTCTCAAAATTTTTCTAACTCCGTAAATTTTTGAAAAATTTCGCCATTGTCTCCTTTGTGCGGCTAGCTCGGTAAGACTACAAAATTGCCTCTACAGGCCTCCAAATTTCAAAAGAAAACAAAAGCCAAGTGGCTAGATCGGAAAACCATCAAATTTCATATGTCAATTTAAATACATACCTTTTTCTCGGGCAATTCAAGTTTATCTTTTGAAATCGAAAACACCAACTTTCCCTTTGCTTTTAAAAAACCTATATGTCCTACTTAACAATAATATCCAATCACAGAATCCAAAATCATTTTATTTAATCCCTTTCCAAAATTTTCAATATTTATTTCATTCAAGCCCGTACGATGTACACAAATCATCCGTACGCAATACCATATCCGATCGCTTACTCAATCACACAATTTCACTTCCGAACTAGCACCGTTCCTCTAATTTCCTAGTGCAGACTCAAATCTGGTTTCTTGATCAGAAACTATCATTCTCCTTGCATAGCCATAACTATGGTAGAGAATTTTCAAAATTAATCAAAAATCCATATCCAGGGTTCGCCGTCGAAAATCGAGTGAAAAATCCCAATTCAGATCGGTATAACTACCTCGAAATTCGAAGCTCGAATCTGAATCAAATCATTATGCGAATAAAATAATATACGTACATCCTACGTATTTATCTCAATTGATTATTAGCTATATCAATTCTCTTTTATTTCACATTTATTTTGATTTCTTATTCATTTATCCGCACTTATCATTTTCACCACTTTTTATTAAACTTTCATTTCAAATATTAACTAAGACTATTTTCCAAATACCAAATTTTTACTTAAGAATTTCACCATCCATTTCTTAAGTTCAATATAAATATTTTATATAACTTCCTTATATTAATTTTCACTTCACCTCTTAAGCTTTTATATCTTTCCATCTAACTTACGTTCCAATTCCATTCTGAATTCAATTTACCTTTCATTTTACTAATTAATTTCATATCTCGATAAATTTTACTTTTATTCAAATTTTCATTTTCAACTTCATTTAAATTCAATTTTTCCTTCCTTTCACTTATTTATTCCAAATCAAATCAATAACTTTATTTTATTTAACATGATTCAAGTTAGATCTCGTTCCACTATTTAATTTTACTTCATTTTCTTACCAAATTAAATCAATTAGTTTACTTACTAACTTTATTCATATCTCAACCACCATTCATTACCAAACCCTTATTATTTTACTTAGCTCATTTGAACAAATTTTCCGATTTCACTTTACTCACACAATTTAAATTAAATGTTATTCCAATATTCAATTTCCATTCATTTGCTTATCATTTCACTTAATTGGTTATTTTATCTCATTTATTTTGACATAATTCAAATTTATACATTATTCAAATGTTTAGTTCCAATTTCCATTTAGTTACACTAAATAAATTTGTTCATTCACAAATTTATTTCCAAATTTAGTAAATTTTATTTCCATGATCATTATTTAACCAACTTTGACTCTTTCATCAAATTCATTTTTATTTAACTTAAAAGTTACACTTCATTTCAATTTAGATTTTTAAACCTTTATAAGTCTTCTAACTTATTTACATTCTGTTTGCTAACTTCTTTTAATTTACTTCATTTAGTTGACTCACTTTTCTAACTTAGTTCATTTTTCACACTTATTTTAATTTAACTCTTCTTTAAGTTAATATTATTTTTATTCTAACAAATTTCAAATCTGATAAGTTATCAAACTTATTATATTCCATAAACATTTTAAATAAACTTCTATAGTGTAAATACTAAAGCATTTCAAAATCACCTTTGAAATCAACTACATCCAAAATCCTTTGGTATATCCAATTATTTCTTTAAATTTCAAAACCAAACCTAGTTACGCAAATACCCCAATTTTAAAACATTTAGGTATTCCTCTCTTGGAAACTCGAAAATGAACATCGATGATGCTGCACTCATCACCGAAATTATTTTCCAGCGACTGAAAAGAGTTCAATGCTTTTACTTCTTTTAAAACATTTTCAAATACTTTTGATTCCAAATCCCACCAGATTTCATATCCAATTCAAAAATGTTTCCCAAATAATATCACTATTATTCCTCCAAAGTCTTCGAAAATCATTTTCAAACTCAAAGGAATTTAATTTTCCAAAATTTCGAATTCCAAAACCTTTCGATCTATATTCAAATATTACTCTGGAATTTTTATTTCATTTTCAATTATAAATCACCTATATAATTCACATTTACAAATTTCACCTTTTATTTGAATTTAATTCCTTAACCGTTGATTAGGATTTCAATTCTTTATTCAATTTCCACAACGACAATGATAATAGTCTAATATTATCATTGTCTAACAACCAAGCAACCATATATATAACTATAATAATTTCTTAAAACTATTCCTTTAATATACAAAAATACTTTGGGCAAAATTATTTCATTTACCCTTTTTAAAACAATACCGTATCGAATTGTTCTATTCAAGTGTTTAGAGATCCCTATCAATAATGTTAATTACTCATATTGGCCAGAATCCATAAACCACTCAACAAACCAATCAACACAATATAAAACAATTTTTATATTCACTAACAAATACGCGCTCATATCTATTAACACACTCAAACTCATTCTAGAGTACTACGGACTCTATTTCTAATGAGTAATCCCTCACCAGAGCCAAGGTTCTTGCTTAACCTTCTACTCTGATACCAAAATGCCACGATCTGATTTTTCAACATCCAAAAATCGACATCAATATGTCCACTGTATTAAATGCTGAACAATCGAGTGCCCAAAAACCAGACCGTAAGGGAAAGATGAAGGAGGTAGAAGAAGAGAAACAAAACAACATCAGAATCTCACAATCGCAGTGGAACAATATAATAGTTAAATGACTGATCTTTATACAAAAGAACTATACCTGTTTTATATATTACATCATTAGAGTACAACACAATCAATAGCAAAATACTCGGCAGTATATCAACTTGTCCTCACAAAAGCTGACTACACAACATACCAAACATAGCGGAAATAAGACAGATACGTATGATATGACTCGCCATCCAACACATCCCCTGAGGTCCATAGTAGTCCATCCAGAATCTGTACTCTATACACCCGAGTAAGTCTAGAAAACCAACGTGAGGAAACGCACTCAATTGATTATTAAAGTTTCAAAATCCTTTGAAAATCAAAAGTACCTCGTTAGACCACGCCACAAATAAAAATTTTGGGTTTTTGACTTACGATAACAAAAATATTTCTTTTAAAATCCTATGATATTGTAATAGTGTCTAAGTACAAATACTTATTCAAATAGAAAAAATTGTTACATTCATTAAATTCCAGCAATACTAGGCTTTACAATCAAAACCGTAAAAGCATGTAGGGAGAATGAGTTTCCAGCTAATGACTAGGCACTGGGGTACCACCTGTCACGGTACCTGGTCTAGATCAGCATACCGAGGATCCCTCCCGATCCTCTACAACACAAGATCGGACTACCCCTTACTGATAACCTGAATAAGATCACCCCATGGTTGGGATAAGTAACCGCACACACAGCCAAATAAAAAGAAACCTCTAGACAGGGATGACCTTACCCTAATTGGGTGTTACCCACTTAGACTTGCTGCATATCCCCTGATTTTCCGTCATTCTTGGTTGATGAGGCTCAAGGCTAAACATTACCTTTTTAGAACACATCTCACTTAGAATACTCATCGTCCTCCTGACGATGTTCTAATAGCATTCATCCATACAAGTTAGTTCCCGGTCCGAACAGAACCGAAGGCACTACTCCTACTACATCCATTTTGGAATCACCCTCAGGATTAGTAGCGATTAGCCCTTGTACTGCACTGCTCAATCTTCGACTCCAAACTCTTGTCTTCATCACAAAAACGTACTCGTTGGATCGAAGTGGTTTTCGGATCACAAATCTGATGCCGATCTCTTCGAAACAACGTTCGTTATTTCCGGTAAACTCAACCCGGTTCTTTAGGAAATACACAAACGAGAATAAGATCGGAGTTCACCTCCTAACCGTTAGTGGACGGATTTCCTTATAAATGTCATAGAAGAAAGAACGATTTTATACGTACTGTATAGCATCTCGAACGGTTACTATACCATATTGTTCCCGTACTCCTCCTAGATATTTCCAAAGTCATATTTGGGTCCATATTAGATAGTCGATTATTTAACTATCAAATAAACAATCAATTCAACCAATTATTTTATTTCCACTGAAAACTCCAAGTCTTATTAAAATTAGATTTTAATATTTTTAATCACTTTCCCCGAAAACATGCACTTAAAACCTTAGAAATAAAACAACTTAAAACCCTTTATTTAAAATAATAGTTATGAAATTCTATAATAATTTTCCAAGTAAAATTTTATCCACAAACTATTTTAAAATAAAACTATCGTAATATTAATTTAACCTTTAAAATAATTACTACTGTAATTAATTTGATTAATATTTACTTTAAAATTCTAAAACAATTTAAAATAATAAATTTCTCTAAAACATTCTTTTAAAACCATTTTAAAACCTTAGGTTATACTTAGAAATTTTCCTTTAAAAATATATATACTTAGCTCTTTAGGAAATACACCTTCCATTCAAACATAACTCGTCTAACCATTTATAAATCCTTCTAGATTTATCCCTATTTAATTTGCATCCCAATCCCATAATTTTCTTTCCACACTTTTAAAATAAAACCACTATTTATTTTTAAAACAAATTACCCATTCCTTTATAAATTCCCACCGTGAATTTATACTTCAAAAATCCACTGATATCTTATTCCACTTTATAAACCCAGTTTATAAATTCCATAGTCTCATTCTCCTTTAATCACAGTTTCAAATACTTAATCAATTTTCAAATTGATTTCCAAAATTAACTCCGTTTTCAAAATAAATTCCTTTACTTACTCAAGTTATTTCAAAACCCATTTATTTCAGACTTTATTCCTTTATTATGTTTTAAAATCTTATTTAGAACTGAAAATACCGTTTTCATACCTTTTCCAAAATTTCTTTCTTTATCTCTCCCAATTATTTTAATCCCTAAGTTTTAAAAAATATTTCCTTTATTATTTAAACAATATCACTTAATTTCAAAAATTCATTTAATTCCCATTTATTCAAAAATTTCTTTTCCATACTTGGAATTTATTTGATAGCATTTAAAAATCAACTTTTATCGTTTTCCAGTTGATTTTTTAATTCATCCAAATTCTCTATAATTATTTTACTTAAAAATTCTCTGTTTTATTTCCCTTCAAAAATCCAATCTTATATTTTTGATATTTCAATATACCCAAAATACATTCACTCAACTCATAGCATTCAATAATTCAATTCCCAATAAAATCAACCTAATCAATCATAGATTATCAAATAGATCATATCAACAAATATGAAAATGAATTCCAACATTTTGAGGAATCCAGTTGGATCCCTCCAATCCTGTTTCCCTGCATCCATAGGCTAACAATATAAAATACCAAATCCCATTTCGAGAAAGGTCATCCGCTATTATGCAAGGCGCATGCGGGAATATCAATCACTCCAATATATATATATATATATATATATACACACACACACACACACTACTATATATAATATCACCCAAACTGATAATAATCATCAAATTCAATCCATCAACTAATAATTAATTTTACTACTTAAAATTAATTGCAGAAATTTCAAGTTGAGTGAGATTAACCCACCTTTGTTTTATCTGCAACCCACTTCTAATCTGGCATGCTTCCTTCACAGTATTAGACCTTGTACAACAGTATATGATTTATTAACATCTAAAAAAAGTCTACAAATAATTTGCCATTTAATAAATTAAATTGACCAATAATTTAATTTAAACTAATCATTTGGTTTTAAACTAATAATTTGATTTTAAACTAATTTTCCCTTTTTAAATAATCTTTAGTAACTAAAATAATTTAATAAGTTAATAAAACACGTAAATCACTGTATTCCCTTATTTTAAAATAACTAGTAAACTTAAAATTTGCATATGTATATTCATTTTATTTTATTTCATTTCCTTTGAAATGGCATATAGTAAAAAAATCTGTATTAATCAAACCTATGTATATAAATTCCTATATATATTTTTCCACTTTGCGTATATATTAAATTAAATCAAAGATAAAATTGTTATACCTATATCATTTCGTTTCTGGAAAAATCGAACAGCAACCCACCCTCAAGCTCACTGCACGGCTACTCCCAACATCGCCATAATCTCCTCGAGTTCGGCAATCCTCTGCCAATCGCGGTCCACTTCACATCACAATACCAAGTTGATGACCAGAGCCCACCAAGTGCCTGCCGCGCTCTCCACTTCCTCCTGCAAACTCATCCATGCTAGTGCCACACCACATTCGAACAAAACCATCCACTGCATCGATCCCTCCCCCGTGCTCGTGACTCAAATCACGCCGCCGCCGCCGCCGCCGTGTCATGCCGAAGCTTCGGCCAGCAACCCCTAGCCCTCGCGAGCTTCAAATCGAGGTCGATTTCTTATTTATTCTTTTGTTATTTTTTTTGAATTTGGGTTCGAAAGAATTTGTGAAAAGGAAGAAGGAACATGCAGTTCAAAAATTAGAGATAATCGAAATGAACATGAATGAACTAAATAACCCCAAAATTTTAGTCACGACTTATTTTATTTTTCTTCTCTTTCGAAGTGGACATCTGGTGCGCCGATTAAGAAGGTAGGAGACATGTTTTGATATAAGTGTGTTTGAACAAGCCAACTATAGTGATCATAAGATGAAAGCAAAAAGGTCTAATTTGAAAAGTATATCAGCTGGTTGACCAGAATATAAAATATATATATATATATATATATATATATATATATATCAAATTTAAATTCAAATTATCTCGATAATTGCAACTCAAAATCTTGACCTCCTATCGATGCGTGTCGCTAGGCATTCATAATGTTACACCCCTGTTCTTAATGCAATGGAAAAGGTTTCGAGTCCTAACTCGGTCGTATGGAGAAGATAGCTTTTTGGACTCAGTTATTATATTGAATTACCGTTATAAAATTTCAGTGCGTTTATATATCGTACGATCACATGACAACTCTAAATGCTACGAAATTTGAAATGAGATAATAATATAATATTACGGATCTAATGGAACTGGTTTCGTTGAATTCTGAGACTGTGCCTCGGAAGGCTATTTTTATATATCGATTTAAACGATATGTTTTCAAAGCTGAACAAATCATCCTTAAATTTAATTCTAACACTTCTATTATCTTTGGTATCATTATTATAAATTTTATAAGCCTTTAAAATATTTTTAACAAATTTGAAACTCCAGATTCCCTATTTTACCCAATTTCCAATTATTAAATTCAAATTTTAAATTATTTAATGAATAGCGATATTTGAAATTCCAGTTAAAAATTAACTCTTAAATATTTAAAATCAATTAAATATTCCAATTTCAAATATCCAAAATTCTGGGTCGTCACAACCTTAACCAAAGGGACTTCCTTATTCCTAAGCTTCTTGATATCATGCCCAGCGATCTTGGTAGGAATGAAACGAACCGATGCTTCTCTCTCCACTTCAACTTCCTCATGGAGGCTAGGTTCCACTGCCTCTGTTGAATCATGTAAGCACTTTCTCAATGTGAAATATGAAAATATCATGAACTCCCTCGAGCCTCTCTGGTTGCTTTATCTAATACGCCATCTTTCCTACCCTTTCGACAATAGGGAAAGGTCCTACGAATCTGGGAGCAAGTTTCCCACTTGATCCAAACCTCACTACCTTTCTTAGCGGAGACACCTTAATAAAAACCAAATCTCCTACCTCGAACTCAATATCCCTTCTCCACTTATCTACATAGGATTTCGATCTATCTTGTGCCATCTTCATTCTTCTTCTAATCAAATCAATCTTCTCTCTAACCATGTCGGGACCAAGTAGCAATCTTTATATAGACTCCAACCAACACGAAGGAAACTTGAAAGGTCCTCCATAAAGGGCTTCAAAAGGATCCATCCCAATGCTAGCCTGGAAACTATTGTTATATGCAAATTCCATTGAAGGAAGGTGCTCCTCCAAGTCCCTCCAAAATCAAGAATGCACATCCTCAAAAAATCCTCAAGAACACAATTAACTCTCTCCGTTTGGCCATCCGTTTGAGGGTAATAGGCCGTACAGAATCTAAATTGTGTCCCTAAAGCCTCTTGCAAGCTCCTTCAAAACTTGCTAGTAAAGATAGGGTCGCTGTCACTCACTATGCTAGAGGGAACTCCATGAATTCGGACTACCTCACGAATGTATTTGGATGCCAAACAAGTTGTTGTCCTCTTACTCTTGACCGAAATGAAGTGGGCGCTCTTAGTCAAACGATCTACAATCACCCAAATACGGGTATTCCCCTTCTTAGATCAAGGTAAACCATTTATGAAGTCCATCGAAACACTATCCCACTTCCATTCGGGTACATCCAATGGTTGAAGCAATCCACCAGGCCTCTGCTACTTCGGCTTAACTCTTTGGCACACAAGACACTTAGCCACAAACTCTGCCACATCCTTCTTCATGCCACTCCAATAAAACACTCCCTTCATATCCCTATACATCTTATCACTACTTGGATGAATAGTCATCCGAGAATGGTGTGCCTCTGATAGAACTGCTCTCATCAAATCACCAATGCGAGGGACACAAATTCTTCAATCTCTCCCTAGCCACCCATTACTATCGATGAAATAGCATTGGAGATGTTCAGAGACATCTCCTCTACTAATCCTATCTAGAATATCCACAAGCTCTGAATCCTCTCACTGCCTTGAGCCAATCAGATCTATAAGGGTAGGCTTAACCTCATGTGTCGAAATCTTAGCAAAATCCCTTGTAAACTTCCTATAATAACGAGCTAAATCTAGGAAACTTCTAACTTTGGTAGCATTCTTTGGGGCCTTCCAATCCTGTACTGCTACTATCTTAGTGGGATCTATAACTAAACCCTCTCTTGAGACTACATGCCCCAAGAAATGCACCTCCTCATGCTAAAAGTGACACTTCGAGAGCTATGCCTTCAACTGATGAACACAAAGTGTACGAAGAACCTCCTCAAGGTGAATAGCATGCTCTTCCATACTCTTGGAAAATACCAGAATGTCGTCCACAAACACTACAACGAACTTATTTTGGACATCTCGAGAAACACTGCTCATCGGATCTACAAAATGGGCTGGGGCATTGATCAGCGCAAACGACATAAGCACCACCCGAAGAATCTATCGGGTGTCCTAAATGCTGTCTTATCGATGCTAGCGTCATCGACCCTAAGCTGATGAAATCCAGTGGCTAAGTCAACATAAGAAAATTCTGAAGAGCCAACCATCCGATCGAAAGATGTCTATCCTAGGAAATGGGTAACGGTTCTTCTTTGTGAGCTTATTCAACTCTCTACAGTCTATGCAAAGTCGAAGGGAACCATCTGCCTTTGTAGCAAAGACGACTGGCGCTTCTCACTTAGATATGCTTTGTCTGATGAAAACATTCTCTAATAGCTCACCAATCTGCTAACTTAACTCCTTCCTCTCCCTAGTAGCCATATGTATTATGGGCAATGCCATTGGCTTAGCATTGTTATTCAGATAGATCCTAAAGTCGATCTCTCTCTTAGGAGGTAGTCCCTTAACCTCCTCAAAAACGTCTGGGAAATCTCTAACAACTGGAACTGAATATAACTCTCCTAGTGATGAATTAAAGGAATAAAGGAAGCTCAACATATCTGACCCCCCGTGGGTCGCAAGAAACCTCGAGAGTCCGTCTGCTATATGTCTCTAGTCTAACGACTCTCCTCTCGTAGTCCAATATCGCACCATAAGTGGATAAACAGTCCATCACCAAAATCATCCCATGTCCTGAAAATCCCAGTACATAGGCGTCATAATCAAACTCTATGACTAGTATAAAAAAAATTTCAAACCCTTACAAATCATGGATAAATGTGCCAATCCTCCTATGGGGTTTGATACAACTATATGGTCTGCAACTAGAGAAATATTTAAGTGCAAACAATCAACCATGGAACTAGAAATGAAAGAATGCGATCCTTTGGAGTCAAAAAGAGTTCAAATAGGAAAATCTGAAATAGAGATCAAACCTTCTACAGAGACTTTTCTACCTCGATCTGGCCCACTACTAGAAGGTGCTGCATCCAAAGCCTGTACTTGCGTCGTAGGTGCGCCCGCTCTCTGCCCCGTCTTCTAAGGACAAGCTCTACTAAGGTGTCCAGGCTGCCCACAGTTATAGCACCTCCCCTTCATCATGTCCTCCTTACAGTCCTTTGAATAATGCCAACCAATCCACAATTATGACATTTCTCACCCTTCTTGATCTGTCCCTTCTTAGGTCCTCCTCCTTTCTACTTGTCCTTGTCCTTCTTATTCTTCCACCACTACTACTTAGAGTTTTTTGATTTAGGAACCTTCTTAACCTCTTCTTTCTTAGTAATAACTGATATGAGAGCCATTTCCACAAGTGAATCATACGTCGCTCCCATAGGTACATGCGTCAGTGCCAACCCTTGGAGGGGATAGTTCGAACCCTTAACAAACTTAGTGGCCTTCTTATGCGGTGTATTAATAAGCTCCATCCCGAACCGCGATAACTCATTAAATTGATTTATATACTCTTTCACAGAAAGACTCCTCTACTTCGAACTAAAGAAATTCTCCAACTGCATGCTTTCCTCGGCTTGCGACAAGAACTTTCTCTCAAACCTTTCCCGAAATTCAAACCAACCAATGTCTCTACCCTCCATTTCAACAATCTCCCACCATTAAGAAGGCCTCCCTTTAGCTACCATGATGCAAGCTGAACTATATGCTGGTCCTCCAATCCTAACATCCCAAATATTTGCTTTGTATTCCTCAACCAAGCTCGTGCCTCTACAAAATCCTCCATGCCAGAAAATGTCTTGCCTCCTAGACAAGCGAATTCCTTGAATAGCTTAGAAAAATTGGCTGCTGTAGGTGGATTAATGGGTCCTCCACTCACCGATGATGCATTAGGCGCTTGCCCTTGCACCAAGTGTCGTAGCTTGGAGGAATCTACGGAACCATTCAGGGATTTGGACACCCTTTAGAAGATTTGGGGCGTCTGCCATACTATGTAAAAAAAGAAAATTTAGGCTCGAAAGAATCGAAAGAAGGTTGAACTGGACTTTGAGGAGATTTTTATAAAAACTCTCTTATACTTGAAAACTATTTCTATAATACGAGTTTCTTTCTGAAAAATAATTTTAGTTTGAAGATATGTTACCTTTGAAAAATACTTTACTTTTAAAACAAATTTTAAGGAATCCTGTAAACTCGCTCTAATACCCAATGAAATACCCTATACCCCTTAGTATTCCAGAAAAGGGTACATCGAAGAATATGGTGCGTTATAGGCATAGCTAAAACATCACAGAGACTAAGATTCATAAGACAAATAAGTAAAAACAGCGGAAAACATTTAAATAATAACTTATCATTCAAAATTAAACTTTATCTCAAAATAAGTCATAAAAACATAACATGTCTCAAAAACTCAAAATCTCTCATGTCTCATGAAAATACATTGCAGTCTCACAAAATCAGAGTACAAAAGTAACAATAATAATCATAATCATTCTCACAAGTGTCAATCCATCATAAACCAAATGAAAAGATGAAAAGAAAAAGAATACATCTGAAATGGGAAAATTTTGAAGATGAATTTCCAAGCAACCTGAATCAACTATCCCCAACTCTACTGGCCTATTGGGGGAAAAGAGGAAAGATAGAGGAATGGGTCAGACAATAAGTCTAGTGAGTGAAAGTAATTACTAACATTCTAAGCAAGATAAAGATAATAGACTAAGCAATAGTTCTAGCTTGAAAGGAAAATACGAAAAAGATAAACTCGGATAAAATACTATTTCTGATTCTGTTTGACTTTTTGCTTTGATTGTTTGCACTTGTCTTAAACTACTGTGATTAGGCTGAAATCCTAATCCTAGCCCAACTGCTAACTTGATTAGGCTGAAATCCTAATCCTACCTATTGATCGGCCTTTCCTATCTCTGTTGTGCCACTGTGAACCCATCATGTTGGTCACAACAAAAGACACCTCTTTAGCGCTTAGGACGTAGTAGCGAATTATTTACCCTAATCGATGCTGCATGCTCGATCATCGTCGGTACATACTAACTGTCGCCCCTATTTGACCCTTTATTTACCCTAATCAACATAAGTTTGCCCAGCCTCACCTACGTGTGAGACCATCAGTCGTTGACCCGAAAGGGAATGTACTAGTACTGGTCTTAACAAACAAATCTTCTAGCTTTGCACCCCTTTCCCAAATCCCCAGATTTGAGCCTCTACCTATTGGCCACTTATTTACCCTAATCAGCATAAGCGTGTCCCAGCCTCACCTACGTGTGAAACCATCAGTTCTACACCTGAAAGGGAATGCTACCAGTACGGGCCCTACTTCTATATTTGCTTATTAACTTAATCCAAGATCTAAGTTTTAAAATAAGCCTCTTTTTTTATTTCTCCTATATTTTCTTGTTAACTTAATCCAAAATCTAAGTTTTAAAATAAGCCCCTTTGTTATTTCTTTCTTTCTACTTATAACCTATGTTATAATTATTCTTGCAACTGTTGCTCTTCAAATTTCACTTTTTAGTTATAACCACTTGTCATAATAATGTTTGCAGATATCTTAAATTTGCCTATTTTAGGGTTCAACCCCAGGCAATGAATCCAATCAGGAGAAACTACGAATGAGAAAAATAGATAGGCCTAGGGTTCTATTTATAGTATGGCTTAGGAATCTTAGGCCATCTGATTTGAAGATTAAATTTGGTGCAACCACGTCACAGGTTCACTAGGAACGTCGGATGTTGCTATGAACACACAGGATTGCTCAAGAATCAAATTTTATGGTGTTCGGCCCATACCTGGATGAAATAGCTTCCTGAAAATAAGGCGGGTCAACCTAAGTTTATTGGTGGTCGTCCTATAAGTTGACCTGACCCAAGTATGGGTCGACATATGCCTTTGTATTTTTTTTCGTTTTAGTTTATTAAATTCTGATTTCTTATTTCTCTCTTAACTTCTTAATACTAGCTCATATTTCAACAAGTTATATATGAAAATTGATCAGAAAATTACCACGGACCCAATGGTGCAACTTCCATGGCTCAATTCTGGCAATTTCACAAACTTATTTATTGTTTAATTAATTCATTAATTAATTATTATAGCTTAAATTTTGGGTTATTACAAAATCCCTGATTTTAGTGTTGTTTTTATTTGATAGTTAAATAATTTACTATCAAACTTGGCTATTTTTAAACTATCGTTGTCAGTTTGGGGAGATCAAGATCAGATATATTATTTGAAAACAAGTTCGAACTGGCATTAGCGTTTTGAATTGGAATATCTGGAAGATAATGGAATATGGAGCTCTTTGAAGACCAATGGCTACTTGCTACTAATCCTGAGGGTGATTCCAAAATGGAGTTAGTAGAACTGGTGCCTTCGGTTTTGTTCAGACTCATAACGAACTTGTATGGACGAATGCTGGCGTTGCATTTTTATTTAGAGGGCAGTGTTAGCATTCAAAATAGGTTTTCTATCTAAAAGGTAAAGCGTAGCCTCTAGTCTCATCAATCGGGAATGACTAAAATAGGGATATATAGCAGGGTTATAATCGTCACTCCCATTATGGTGTGTCATCACTTTTCCAGATTGTTATATTATGGATTTGTTTGTGCATGAGAGCTCTCTTTAAAGGTTGGAAACAACCGGGGTGATGACATATTGGTACTATCCAAGTTCAGGGGTAGGCTGGTTCTGTGCTGGCAAGGTAGACCAAGTTCAGGGTTTGACCCCAGGTAAGAGATGTACTGTACGGAAGGTAGTCTCTTACCTTGTCATTATATGGAATCCATTCTATAATAAGTGCCTTCAGACTTAGTTGTATACCTATTATGCTGGAATTTAATTAATGTAACAATTTCAATTATGATTAATATGTATTTGTATCCTAGACATTATTATAATTCATTGGATTTTCTATAGCAATGTTTTGGTTATTGTAAGGTAAATTCCTGTCCGTATTTATGTACGGCCTGGTCTTACGAGATACCTTTTATTTTGACAAGGTTTTACAAATATAGAAATAAATATGATTTAATAGAGTTTTCTCATGTTGGTTTACTAGACTGATCCGAGCGTTATTTTCTTATAATGCTCGGGTGAGCTCGAGCATATTTTCTAGATTTAGCTGGATGTTTTGGGGCTTTCAGGAGACAAGCTAGATTCTCCAATACATACTCATGTACCTTATATTCTTCCGTTGTTTATTGTCTTTGATGTCTGTTTGTATTTATTAGAAATTGTAAGGATAGACTTTATAACTGTCTAGGCTGATGATAGGTTAGTACTCTGATGATTGTGTGGATATATAAAAGTTTCTTTTATAAAAAGTTGTTGTAAATCATATTTTACTTGGCATGTTGTGAGATTCTGTTCTGTCTTTTCTTTCTTATACCCTAACAATCTTTCTTTCCGGCACTTAGATTCTCGACATATGAATACCATGGATGTATTAGTGTCGACTTTTAAAGGTTGAAAAGATGGGACATTACATCGATGAACTCACCCAAATTATTCATGTTGTAAAAGTTCAAGTGAACTGAATTGTAGAAGGTTTATTAAATTTATTTAGAGAGCAATTTGTATAATTGCATGAGATACTAAGGTGTAATTGAAACTTGAATGTTATTATAGAACCAAGATATGAAGATAAAGTAGTTTTTCAAAAAAAAATGTGTTCCATTAAATAAAGTTCAATGATCAAATAACCATGGAGATTGTACATAGGCGACCGAATAATTAACACAATGGACACACCCCAAGTAGTTTTGATTAATTAGATACATATTTGTTTAATTTTAATCGAGTGATGGATGATTGAGTTTAATTGATTGTTATGTGATCAGATATGTATACATAGTTGATTTCTATAGAATATAAATTATAGCACTCTCCTATAAATTATGAGAACATAATTTCTTTAAGATGAGGAGTCTATAACATCCTGTTATTTTATTAACTATAGTAAGATGTTTTCTGGGAATTTAATTTGGAATTCTTTAGGATAACAAAGCAAAATTATTTTAAATTTTTTAAAATTGGAAAGTGATATTTTAATAAGAAAAATCGTTATAAGAATAAATGAGACTTTGATAAAACATCTTGAGTGGATTTTTAAATGGGTATAAAATGTTGATTTATAAGCAGAGAGATTAACAGACTATTAGGGGTACGAATTTATTGGGCCATAGTTTTAAAACTTATGCAATGAAGTTGGATTATTTTAACTTACTCCAAATCATATCCTAAGTTTTTAAACCTATCTTAATAATGATTCTATTTTAACTCTTCTTTGATGCTTATCTTTTGTAATCATTCTATTTTAACTCTTCTTTCATGCTAACTGTAACACCTTGTAAAATTAACAGTAATTAATAAATAATTACTAAGGCTTAAATATGGAATTTGAGAAAAATTTCATTACTTGACCACAAAACTTGCACCATTGCATTCGTGGTAATGTTTTAAGCAACTTTCATATTTGAGGTTTGCGATCAGAGTTCAAATGAAGAATTTATTAACATTTAAAGTTTTTGGAACAAAAATAATTAAATAGGATTAAATAGGAAATAAATTTGATTAACTGCATGGACCTCACCGATCAACTGTCTACAGGGGAGCGGTCGATTGGTTGAGAGCGTGGTGGCTAAGGTTGAATCTTGGCCGAATGGTCCGGATTTAATTATATTAAATCTAATGGATATGATTGATTCGAGCGCATATAAATACAGGCCTAACCCATGCTTTTCTTCTCATATTTTCTGATCAAAGCGGCGAAGGTCTTCCATTTTTCCTTCTCCACTATTTCTACTAATTATAAAATATTATATTATATGCGTGTGTGTATATAATTGGAGAAGGATAGAAAATAAAAGATAAGAAGAGAAGTATCGAATCGATGATAGAAAGAAAAAGGTAATTTCTATAACTATAAATCTATATTCCCTTAACCTTAAATCTTTTCTCAGATCTATAATTCAAATAGTATATATGTCTTGGTATACATATTCTTTTGAATTAGAATGGAAAAGGAGTCAAATTGAAGGGATAAATTCAGATTTGGGAGATTTGGAAAGTTGGAAAGGTGAGTGGGAATGTAACAACCCGCATTTTATTGGGCCTAAATTCCCACCCAAAAAGATCCATCGAAACTTAGAACCTAATCGGAGCTGGTTGTCGGTTGGTAATGTAGAACAATGCAGATCCATTTATCTACACATTCACAATCTCACAACGGAGTGATAAAATATAACAATAACAACAATACCCATTTCATTTATATTTCAAAACCAAATTAAATATCCTTAATGTTAAAACCAAACAATAACCATACATATCCACAATATCCTAAATAACAACAACATTTTCCAATGGGTACTGCCACAAGCTTATTCCATTCGTTCGCCTTCAATATCATCATCTTTCCTCACCTGTGTTGTAATGGGGAGGGAGTCCGAACAACATATGTTTGGTGAATAAAATTCTCAGGCCTTACTGTAGTAGTACCTGAGCAGTATAATTTATATAGGAATATGCCTTATGATTTCTATCTACATCATGAGTCATTTCAAATTTAAGCCCAAAGGATTTTCTCAAACTTAAATAAAAGGCTTTCCAAATATAAGCCCATAGCTAACTTGCTATCATCCCAATAACTCATATCTACCGTCAATAATGTCCTATCAATCTAAGAGATAATACCCAAGTCACTTAACACCATTTAATTGTTGAATATGCGCTTTGCGCTATATGATTTTTGTTTGATGATAATAAACATATATACATTCGCTTAAATGTATTTGTTAACGTACTATTTTAATCTTCACAGAATAAATAAATATTTGCTGAATAAAAATAAATAACACAGTTTTTGAATTCAAACGAATATTTTATTCAAACAAATATTTATTACAACTTTGATAGTACAATTTCAAGCTCTCACTATACATATACAATTTTGACTACAATACATGACATTTCACTATTTTACATCAGCACCTCACTACATATCACTCACACTCGTATTTATCTTCAACTGCATTCAAGTTTGAATCCAGCATCTGAGCGATCTGCAAAAATATAAACTAACGCAGTAAAATTGAAAATAAAATATTTTTGCGATATAAAATAAAACGTGAATTTTAAAAATGATATTTGCCTCAGTTATTTGGGTTGTTCGTCATCATTTAAATTTGAATTCATCATACACGAACAACTTGTGACATACACAGTATATTACTGTATATGCCACAAGGCCGTGCACGCCGATATATACACTTGATTGATTTACAGGGACAGGCAAGCACAGGTCAAACCCAAATGAAAAACCGAGTTCAACTCACGTGCAATATATTCAAAATCACGACACGAGCACAAGGTCAAACCCAAGTTTTTGAAACTGGATTCAACACAAGGCAACATGACATGAATGCAATGAAGACCAACAGCAAAATGGACTGCAACAATCAAGTATGCAGATCAGGTCCAGTGCCAACAAACAACAAGTCTCGACCAAAATAGTTGCAATATGGATGTCACAAGCAATGAACAGAACATCAACTGGGAAGAGACAAAACAACTCAAAAGCAAGGCATAGCAACTGCATAGCGACTGCAGCAGTGACAGTAACAAATGTGCAAATATATACAAGTTCAATATTTTGCATTCATGGACCATACTGCACAATTCAAAACTTTATCAAACAATGGCAAATACTGCAATGACTACTGCAAGTTTCAGAAAACACCACTGAACCATCAATTATGACCAAATACAGGTGCAAGTGAATCAGATGTCAATGAAGCACGCAAACAGCAAAAATGAAAACCAAAACCAACAGCAAACTACAAACTCAACAAGACATGTACACAAAGCATAGTGCACCGAAGGAGCAGCAACAATGAAACTAACACAATGAAACTGACTCGAAGCAACCAGTGACATGAACCATGTAACAATTCAAATCAACACAGCAACAAACTCAACATGAACAGTGCCATGGACAGAAGACCACTATGCAGTGCAACAAAGAGCAACTGCGTCAAGACCAAACTGCAATATCAAAGCGATAATATGGATTGTTTCAGGTCAATGCAACATGACAATGAAAGCTCAAGTCTAAGTGCAGACAACTCAAATGAACACACGAGAATGGAATGCACAGGTCAGAGATGCAACAATGGAACCAACACAAAATCATCAATGCAATAACAACAATGCAGCAAACAGTGTGGCAAATGCATGTACAAACTGTAGTGAATACAGATAGTAAACCAGAGATCAGACCATAAAGAAGCGAAGCCAGAAGCTCAAGTCAATGCACAGTGCAAACGTATACACTTAAGTGACACAGTGAACAAATTAATATGTACATCAACAAGTCCAGCTACAAGTTGCAGACTCGAAGCATCAGTGGACACAAATAAACACAGTGACACAGTGCCACAGTAAACACAAGTCAAGGAGCAGTTTCAAAGTGTAGTGGTTATTTATTTTTCGTGAAACCATGAGAATAAAATCAACAGAAATATGATCGGAGCTGAAGCCGTGGATAAGTTGGAACAAGTCAAAAACCAAGTCGAAGTCAAACATTATCCAGCATCAAGCCGAAGCCTAGTCAATCAAGAAATCGAACAAGTCAAACCGTGTTAACCAAGTAAACACGAATTATACGAATTTGATTGAGTTAGTAAAATCATCAACATCAGAAATTAATCGAACGGCCGAGGAGAATTATTGACAAATTCAAATGATTTTATACGAACGCAAGAATAGGATTTAAAAACCCTATATAAATCAAATTCACATCATCGGCAAGCGTATTGAATTCCAGAAAGCATAAAATCAGTAAAAGAAAAAGCATACAATTACATACCGAAGAAGGAATTCAATCAACGAAGCAGCTGCAAAGAGCATCGAAGTCGAACAATTATCAAAGGTCGGCGCTTCAATTTGAAAGCCCTAAATTGAATCAAAGGGACGAAGCCCCAATCTGATGAGGACGAAGCCCTAGAAAGGAACGGCCACCATTATACACGCAAACGAACTGAGTAAAGCAAAAGGAGACGGGTCAAAATAATAAAAGAGGCCGGCCTATTGTTTTTAAAAGGGAGAATTCTTTTTTATATAAAAGTTTTTTTTTAATTAGGGTTATTTTTGTTTTATAATCGTTTTTAATTGTATTTTCTTTTTAAACCATTTTAATTTTCTAGTCATGTGACTAGGGTGCAAACTACGGTGTGTAGTTTGGGAATTTGCAACTCGGTAGTTGAGTTGTGGTCAAGGTTTTGAGCGTAGAGTTAGATTAGTCAATAGCGGGTATAGCGAGTTTACGTGTGTAAGCGAGGGACTATCTAATTTCTAGTAGAAACCTTGGGGGCAGCACGTAGGCAGGGTTTTGCCGAAGCTGGGTAAATTCTGTGTTGTTCTGTTTTATTCTGTTATTTATATTCTGCGATATCTGTGCTGCTATTCTGTGATCCGTGTTAAATATTAATTAGCTTTTGCAATTAATTTTTATAATTTACACTATCACCCTATTCACCCCCCCTCTAGGGTGAAATCGATCCTACAAGTGGTATCAAAGCTAGGAATAGAAGTCAACATTTGTTTTAAAAATTCTATTTTTTTTGAAAAAATCAGTTTTTGTTTAAAAATTCGAATTTTTAAAATGGCTTTTTTTAATAATGCTTTTGCAGAAGGTCAATCCATAGTTAGACCACCAATGTTCAATGGTGAATATGCTTTTTGGAAAAATAGGATGAAATTTTTTTTGAAAACCATTGACGCTTGGGATATTGTTGAGACAGGTTATAGAATACCAACTATAACTATAAATGATCAGGAAATAGAGAAACCAAAGGAACAATGGACAGAACTAGAAAATAAATTACAGAATACTAATGCCAAAGCTATGAATTCTATTATCTGTTCATTAGATCAATTTGAATTTAATCGTGTCTCACATTGTCTAACTGCGCAGGAAATATGGCACATATTAGAAGTAACTCACGAAGGAACATCTCAAGTCAAAGAATCTCGCCTTGCCATGCTAAGCAGCGAATACGAGAACTTTACAATGGCGAAAGAAGAAAATGTCAAAGAGATGTACGGACGACTTTCCAACATCGTATACAAATCAAAAGCTCTCGGAAAAACATACACCGAATTGGAAATAGTCCGTAAAATCCTCAGAGTCCTTCCACGAAGCTTTGAAGCAAAAGTAACTGCCATTCAAGAATCGAAAGATTTAAAACAACTCAAAGTCGAAGAACTCATCGGAAATCTCACCACTTATGAGCTAGAAATGAAATTCAAGGAAGAGCGTGAAGGTGGAGATACTCGAAAGAAATCAATAGCTCTCAAAGGAACAACTGAAAGTGATGATGAGAATGATGACGATGATGATGGAGCAGCAGAGCTAGCGCTACTAATAAAGAAATTCAAAAAGTGGAATCGCAAATACGGAAATCCAGCTCGAAATCATGAATTGAAAAACAGAATAGGCAAAGCACTAGACAACCCAGAAGATCAGAAAATCATCTGTTACAAATGCAACAAACCCAGCCATATCAAGCCACAATGTCCTCAAAAACGATCAAATCAAGGAAAGAAACTAAAGAAGAAAAGCTTTGCGGCTACTTGGGATGAAACTGACGAAGATGAAAGTGATAACATCGAGAGTGAGAGTGAAAAAGCAAATATGTGTCTTCATGGTGAAGTTACAGACAGTGATGACGAGGAGCCAAGCGAGGTATCAAAACTCATTCATTCTGAATTACTAATTTATTTCCATGAAGTAAATGGCTGTTATGAACGACTTAGGGAAAAATATGCTAAACTTGAATCTCAAAAAGATACTTTGATAGAATGTAATAAACAACTTGATCAATTAGTTAAAACCTATCAAAGTAGGATCCCTAAGTGTGATAAGTGTCCAACATTTGATGAAGAAATTAAAAAATCAGAAATTAAAATAAAATCGCTTGAAAATGAAATTCTGATTTTAAAGGAGAATGAAAATACTAGGAGAGAGAATTCTATTAAAAAGTGCACACAGTTGTTAAACGAAAATGAATCTCTCAAATCACAAGTCCAACAATTGTCAACGACTTTAGATAAATTTTCAAAAAGTGAAAAATCGTTGAATATGCTATTAGGAAAGCAAACTGTTAATACGGTTAAACAAGGACTTGGATATAATAGTTCGAAAATTGTTGAAAACAAGATTAATCAAGAAAATTCAATGTGCACGATTTGTAGAAAATATGGACACAATCACAATAATTGTCGGTATAGACCCAAACATGTGAAAACTATACCGATTTGGGTTCCAAAAGGCACAAATATAAAATCTCTCAAAGTTAAACAAATTTGGGTGCCAAAGGGAACAATTATAAATAGTTTTGGGTCTACACAAAATCATTTTTCAAAATTTTCTGCCACTAACAACCATGGACCTATAAAAACAAATAGGTCACTAAACTCTCTTCTCGTGTAGGTATGCTGGCAGGCTAAGGAACAACAGCAATGGTACTTGGATTCTGGCTGTTCCAGGCACATGACAGGCGATAAATCGAAGTTCCTTAGCCTAGAAAAGTACAAAGGTGGCAGAGTCACAATGGGGAACAATGACAAGTGTAAAATTGTCGGTAAAGGTAAAGTAGGTAACAATACATTTACCTTGAATGACGTTTTATATGTTGAAAATCTGCACCACAATTTGATATCAATCAGCCAGCTATGTGATAAAGGTATGATTGTTATCTTTGATTCTGACATGTGCAAAATTGTTGACAAATCATCAAAAGAAATTTTATTTTCTGGAAAAAGGAAAGGTAATATATATTCTCTATCTTTTGATGATCTCATCCTCTCTAAATGTTTGGTAGCTAAGGATATAGAAGTGAATTTATGGCATAGACGTTTAGGGCATGCTAGTATGAACTTATTAAACAAATTAAAAAGGAAAAGTTTGGTAAGAGGGTTGCCATCTCATGAGTTTGAAACTGAGAACATCTGTAAAGCATGTACTTTGGGAAAACTTAGAAAATCATCGTTTCATGCCAAAAACAATGTAAGCACTTCTAGAGTTCTTGAACTAATTCATATGGATCTATTTGGACCTAATGACATTGCTAGCTTAGGAGGTAAGAAATATTGCTTTGTGTTAGTTGATGATTACTCAAGATATACATGGGTATACTTCTTAGCTAAAAAATCAGAAACTTTTTCATACTTCACAAGATTCGCAAAATTTGTGCAAAATGAAAAAGAAGTCTCTATTGTTTCGTTAAGAAGTGATCATGGTGGAGAATTTGAAAATTATGAATTTGAAACTTTCTGTGATGAAAACGGAATCAAACATGAGTTCTCTGCACCACGTACTCCACAACAAAATGGGGTAGTTGAGAGAAAGAATCGTACTTTACAAGAATTGGCTAGGTCTATGTTAAATGAATATGAACTACCTCTGCATCTCTGGGCAGAAGCTGTAAATACAGCATGTTATGTAATGAATAGAGTTATCATCAGACCGATTCTTAACAAAACCCCCTATGAGTTATGGTTCAACAAAAAACCAAACATCGCTTACTTCAAAGTGTTTGGATGTCCTTGCTATATTCTTAATACAGGTGATCAGTTAGCAAAATTTGAAGCAAAGGCTGATGATGGCATCTTCATGGGTTACTCTTCGAGAAGCAAAGCTTATAGAGTCTACAACAAAAAGACTAAAACAATCGTAGAGTCAATCAATGTGAAATTTGATGAAGGCATTGACGAACAGAATACATCCAAAAGCAACGTTGAAGAGGAGAAAGAAAAAGATGAATTTGAAAAACCAAAAGAAACTGCTGATGCTAGAGAAACTACCACAACTCAAGAAGTCAGAAGAAATCTGGATCCAGAAAAGCTGAAATACAAAACAGACCATCCACCAGAATTGGTAATTGGAAACCCTATAGCAGGTATACAAACTCGTTCATCCTTTAAAAATCTATGTGATCTGTGCTTATATAGTGGATTTATTTCAGAAATAGAACCAAATAGCATAGATTCAGCCCTTAATGATGAAAACTGGTTCATGGCCATGCAAGAAGAACTAAATCAGTTTGAACGAAATAATGTTTGGAGTCTAGCACCTAGACCTAAGGATTATCCAGTTATAGGAACAAAATGGATTTTTAAAAATAAATATGATGAATCTGGAAATATAATTAGAAATAAAGCTAGACTAGTTGCTAAAGGATACAATCAAATTGAAGGAGTTGACTTTGATGAAACCTTTGCGCCTGTAGCTAGACTAGAATCAATTAGAATATTGTTAGCTTTTGCTTGTTACAAAGGATTTAAACTAAGACAAATGGACATTAAGAGTGCTTTTCTTAACGGAGTTTTAAAAGAAGATGTGTTTGTTGAACAACCAGAAGGTTTTGAAAGTCATGAATATCCAAACCATGTATACAAACTAAAGAAGGCATTATATGGATTAAAACAAGCTCCCAGAGCTTGGTATGAATGTCTTACATCTTATCTCCTTGAAAATGGGTTCAAAAAGGGATGTGTAGATACCACACTATTTCTGTTGCATGAAAACAATGATATTTTGATTGTTCAAATATATGTTGATGACATCATTTATGGTGCTACTAACAAGTTGTTGTATGAGAAATTTGAAAAAGTCATGCAGGAAAAATTTGAAATGAGCTTGGTTGGAGAGTTAAAATTCTTTTTAGGATTTCAAATCCAACAAAGCAATAAAGGCACATTCATTTCTCAAACAAAATATATCAGGGAACTTGTCAACAAATTTGGATTGAAAGATGCTAAACCAGCAAGAACTCCCATGAGTACAACACTTAAACTTGACAAAGATGAAAAGGGTAAGACAGTTGATCAAAAGCAGTACAGAGGTATGATTGGATCACTCCTTTATCTTACCGCTTCTAGACCTGACATCATGTTTTCTGTCTGCTTATGTGCACGTTTTCAATCTAACCCAAAAGAATCTCATTTAAAAGCTGTTAAAAGAATTATAAGATATTTATTGCACACCCCACGGTTTGGTCTTTGGTATCCATCAAATGATAATTTTGAATTGAAAGGTTTTTCAGATGCTGATTATGCTGGAAATTTGGTTGATAGAAAAAGTACTAGTGGAGCATGTTTTATGTTAGGACATTCATTAGTTGCATGGTCGAGTAGAAAACAAAATTGTATTGCATTATCCACAACAGAAGCAGAGTATATTGCTTTGAGCGGTTGCTCTGCTCAAATCTTATGGATGATACAAACTTTGCATGACTATGGCCTAAATTTTAAACGTGTACCACTAATGTGTGATAGAAAAAGCGCAATTGATCTCACAAATAATCCTGTACATCATTCGCGAACAAAACATATAGATGTAAGACATCATTTTATTAGAGATCATATTTCCAAAGAAAATATCTGCATAAATTTTATTTCAACTGATTCTCAATTGGCAGACATCTTTACAAAACCCCTACCAGAAAATAGTTTTTGTAAACTACGACTCAGTCTAGGTGTTTTAGAAATTTGCTGAATATTTAACATTTTTTTTCCCTACAAATTATCGAAAAGAAAAATAGTGATTGAAAAAGTGATGAGTGTTGATATTGATTATATATTATAACTCGAGAAAGTATAATTAGAAAATTTCTTTAGAAATGTAAACAAGAGTTATAAAACTTTTTGTTGGTAAAAATTCCATGACCATCTCTACACCTATCATATTTCTATCAACCATCATTCATCAAAATTCTATATAGTTTGTCGATATGTGGTATTTTAAACAGGAATCGTTCGTTTTTCATTTTTTTAAATAATAATAATAATAAAAAATAATAATAATAAAAAAAAGAAAAAATATAAAATAAAAATTAATAACAATAAATAAATACCAAAGTGTTCACTCTCATTTAAAAGTCCTCACGGTTATGCATGTGTGAATTACTTGGAATTTGTTATGTGCTTCCATGCTCATTTAAAAGTCCTCACGGTTATGCATGTATGGAACACATATCAAAAGTTGATTTTTAAAAAAAAAAAATAAACAAGTTGATTCTAATCCCATTTAAATGTCCTCACGGTTATGAGTGGTTAGAAGATACTTGAATTCATTTTTCTAAAATAAATCTGGAATACTACTAATCTCATTTAAAAGTCCTAACGTTATGCATGATTAATAGATATTCAAATTCCTGATATAAAAATACCACAAATAGACACAATTGTATGGTTTTATATGATGACATCATCTCCATCATTCTAAAAGTGGAATATGCGCCTAACAATATTTTTATGATTTTTGTTTGATTTTCTATTGAAATTTAATATTTATATTCAATTGGGTTTTGATGTTGGATTAATATCGATCACTTTATCTCTATTTTCTCTAACTCCATTATTCTTTTGCTGATAACAAAAGGGGGAGAGAAAAGTTAAGATTTTGTCAAATAGAATCAATCAAAGGTCAAACAATTTTTCATTTGCATATAGGCTCATTCACACATTTTATTTGTATGCATATATGTAGGGGGAGTCATATATGTAGGGGGAGTATCATATAGAAAGGAAGCATTCAAATAGGGGGAGCAATTGAAATTATCAAATACATTTAATATATTCAAAATCTTAAATATATGTTTGTTATCATCAAAAGGGGGAGATTGTTGAATATGCGCTTTGCGCTATATGATTTTTGTTTGATGATAATAAACATATATACATTCGCTTAAATGTATTTGTTAACGTACTATTTTAATCTTCACAGAATAAATAAATATTTGCTGAATAAAAATAAATAACACAGTTTTTGAATTCAAACGAATATTTTATTCAAACAAATATTTATTACAACTTTGATAGTACAATTTCAAGCTCTCACTATACATACACAATTTTGACTACAATACATGACATTTCACTATTTTACATCAGCACCTCACTACATATCACTCACACTCGTATTTATCTTCAACTGCATTCAAGTTTGAATCCAGCATCTGAGCGATCTGCAAAAATATAAACTAACGCAGTAAAATTGAAAATAAAATATTTTTGCGATATAAAATAAAACGTGAATTTTAAAAATGATATTTGCCTCAGTTATTTGGGTTGTTCGTCATCATTTAAATTTGAATTCATCATACACGAACAACTTGTGACATACACAGTATATTACTGTATATGCCACAAGGCCGTGCACGCCGATATATACACTTGATTGATTTACAGGGACAGGCAAGCACAGGTCAAACCCAAATGAAAAACCGAGTTCAACTCACGTGCAATATATTCAAAATCACGACACGAGCACAAGGTCAAACCCAAGTTTTTGAAACTGGATTCAACACAAGGCAACATGACATGAATGCAACAAAGACCAACAGCAAAATGGACTGCAACAATCAAGTATGCAGATCAGGTCCAGTGCCAACAAACAACAAGTCTCGACCAAAATAGTTGCAATATGGATGTCACAAGCAATGAACAGAACATCAACTGGGCAGAGACAAAACAACTCAAAAGCAAGGCATAGCAACTGCATAGCGACTGCAGCAGTGACAGTAACAAATGTGCAAATATATACAAGTTCAATATTTTGCATTCATGGACCATACTGCACAATTCAAAACTTTATCAAACAATGGCAAATACTGCAATGACTACTGCAAGTTTCAGAAAACACCATTGAACCATCAATTATGACCAAATACAGGTGCAAGTGAATCAGATGTCAATGAAGCACGCAAACAGCAAAAATGAAAACCAAAACCAACAGCAAACTACAAACTCAACAAGACATGTACACAAAGCATAGTGCACCGAAGGAGCAGCAACAATGAAACTAACACAATGAAACTGACTCGAAGCAACCAATGACATGAACCATGTAACAATTCAAATCAACACAGCAACAAACTCAACATGAACAGTGCCATGGACAGAAGACCACTATGCAGTGCAACAAAGAGCAACTGCGTCAAGACCAAACTGCAATATCAAAGCGATAATATGGATTGTTTCAGGTCAATGCAACATGACAATGAAAGCTCAAGTCTAAGTGCAGACAACTCAAATGAACACACGAGAATGGAATGCACAGGTCAGAGATGCAACAATGGAACCAACACAAAATCATCAATGCAATAACAACAATGCAGCAAACAGTGTGGCAAATGCATGTACAAACTGTAGTGAATACAGATAGTAAACCAGAGATCAGACCATAAAGAAGCGAAGCCAGAAGCTCAAGTCAATGCACAGTGCAAACGTATACACTTAAGTGACACAGTGAACAAATTAATATGTACATCAACAAGTCCAGCTACAAGTTGCAGACTCGAAGCATCAGTGGACACAAATAAACACAGTGACACAGTGCCACAGTAAACACAAGTCAAGGAGCAGTTTCAAAGTGTAGTGGTTATTTATTTTTCGTGAAACCATGAGAATAAAATCAACAGAAATATGATCGGAGCTGAAGCCGTGGATAAGTTGGAACAAGTCAAAAACCAAGTCGAAGTCAAACATTATCCAGCATCAAGCCGAAGCCTAGTCAATCAAGAAATCGAACAAGTCAAACCGTGTTAACCAAGTAAACACGAATTATACGAATTTGATTGAGTCAGTAAAATCATCAACATCAGAAATTAATCGAACGGCCGAGGAGAATTATTGACAAATTCAAATGATTTTATACGAACGCAAGAATAGGATTTAAAAACCCTATATAAATCAAATTCACATCATCGGCAAGCGTATTGAATTCCAGAAAGCATAAAATCAGTAAAAGAAAAAGCATACAATTACATACCGAAGAAGGAATTCAATCAACGAAGCAGCTGCAAAGAGCATCGAAGTCGAACAATTATCAAAGGTCGGCGCTTCAATTTGAAAGCCCTAAATTGAATCAAAGGGACGAAGCCCCAATCTGATGAGGACGAAGCCCTAGAAAGGAACGGCCACCATTATACACGCAAACGAACTGAGTAAAGCAAAAGGAGACGGGTCAAAATAATAAAAGAGGCCGGCCTATTGTTTTTAAAAGGGAGAATTCTTTTTTATATAAAAGTTTTTTTTTAATTAGGGTTATTTTTGTTTTATAATCGTTTTTAATTGTATTTTCTTTTTAAACCGTTTTAATTTTCTAGTCATGTGACTAGGGTGCAAACTACGGTGTGTAGTTTGGGAATTTGCAACTCGGTAGTTGAGTTGTGGTCAAGGTTTTGAGCGTAGAGTTAGATTAGTCAATAGCGGGTATAGCGAGTTTACGTGTGTAAGCGAGGGACTATCTAATTTCTAGTAGAAACCTTGGGGGCAGCACGTAGGCAGGGTTTTGCCGAAGCTGGGTAAATTCTGTGTTGTTCTGTTTTATTCTGTTATTTATATTCTGCGATATCTGTGCTGCTATTCTGTGATCCGTGTTAAATATTAATTAGCTTCTGCAATTAATTTTTATAATTTACACTATCACCCTATTCACCCCCCCTCTAGGGTGAAATCGATCCTACATTAATGGGAATGACGTAGACTTTGACCATTTACTACCTTATATAAGGCAGGTCCACGTCATTTACGACCTATAATCCCAAGGCGGACTTCCCATGAGTAACCATCTAGTTAACATTGCACGGTATCCTTTCAGCCACTTAATACTTCCTATTGAAGCGGGCCTTCTATTAGGATATCCTCTATCGTGCCTAACCTAGAACCCCGACCATTTACTAGTTCGTGCATAGAGAAGAGGCGGGCCCTCACACAACCACTTAAACCCTTTAGTCTTTGAAGCAGGCCCTTCGTATTATGACCAATAACCATATTGACGTCTCACATTAGTCCGAGATTCATAGGTACCGCTAGCCAGATTAGGTGGACATATTTACTCTTGACTTTAGCCTTACAAAATGAATCCTATCAAAGATTTTTATCCTTTGAATTACTCATGGAATTTCATTTCGCACCGAACTACAGAATTTAGGACTAACCTTGCATCCTAATTGTTATTTACTAAAGCAATGTCTCACATCAGCCCCAAAGTCACACTTTTGGTAGCCAGATTAGCTAGGCAAACTTCCATGTGCTTTTGACTAACCTCGCATCCCTATAACTTAGTCAAAATCTTTATATACTCTACATATACTATCACACCTCTCACCATTTCCATAATCAAGTTCTTATAAGAAATCTTTCTTATTATGCCTTTTAATATTAATTACCTTCTTAAAGGGGATTTAATAAGATTAATAACCTATTTAACTACGCAATTTTATATTATAATTATATATTAATTATGCATATACATACATACACACATATAGTGGTGAGCTGTTTGGTTTAACTAAATTAACTGAACTTTTATTATATTTTGAAATTATCGATGTTATAATAATTTTTCTAGATTAGTTTAGTGATCTAAATAAATTTTATTTATCATATATGTGTCAAAATTACTTTTAGAAAGTACAAGGATGATAAATAAGAATACTTTAATCATATATCTATGTTTTATTTCAAATTACAAATAATATTCTAAACATAAAGTGTAAAAAAAATTAGTTCGGTTAATTTTGATAACCAACCAAACCAACCAAACTTAATTTAGTTGGTTTGTTTGGTTTTTGTTTTTATTGGTTTTAGTTTAGTTTAACTATTTTCATCATCGGATAAAGCAAATCAACCAAACTCTCACCTCTACATATGTTACCCGGTGCCATGACCCAGCTATATTGAACTGATCGCATAGGCCAGACTCTACCGTTGATGAGAAGGATGATCACGAGACAACAAATGCATGACCAAGATTAAATGTCTGGACAATTGTATCAAGCGCGGATGGGATGGAGTTGATAGATGGACAACGCGGGATTTTGGAAAGATAGGGTTAATTTATGTAAGAGAGGGGTTGTCACAGTGGATGGTGAATATGAATGAGGTAATACAGGGTTCTGTATAGCATGAGGAAGCCATAAGGATAAGTATGTTCACTTAATTAGGTAGTCAACTTAGGTAAGGATGTAAAGGGATTGGCATAAGACAATTGTATGGTCTGGGTGACATGGATCGGCATAGTAAGGCACGTTAGGGGAAGATCGGCATGGTGTATTCAAAAGGGATGGATCAACATGGCATGACTCGTAAGGGACGGCTTGATATGGTGTATTCAAAAGGGATGGATCGACATAGCATGACTCATAAGGGACGTATTAACATGGTATGGTATGTGAGATACGGATCGACATGGTTCATGGAGGATTGATTGGCATACATTGGAGAAACAGGAGGGATCGGTATTCCTTTGACCAAGTTAAGATTAGAACCAAAGTTCTATAAGAACAAGAGCTCCATACATACAAACATCTTGATATCTTAAGAACTATTATGTTATGTCATAAGGGAGCTACAATAGGGATTGCTAGCCCAAACTCGACTCATGGAGGGATCGGTACCATCCCTATCCTTTGAGAGTTGGGCCTAACCCTCCCTATGGTGGGCCTATATGGTTGGGGAGGACCAGTTGCCTCAGTTTCAGTCAGATTGGAGGCCGCCTTCATCTATAAATACAGGCACAAGGGACCATTCTAGGGACTCTTACGTAGTTAGTTAAACTCCATCATTATTGTAACTGACTTCCTTCATTATTTTCAGATCTCTTGTTATTTCTTGCTGTTTGTAATTGTAATCAATTGAATTAAGAAGAAATAAATAGAATATTCAAAGTGGATGTTGGCAATCAACGCGGAACCACTATAAATCTTGTTGTTTTTGTTTTCTGTTGTGTTTTCTTTGATATTTTGTGATTCTCCTCTATTTTCAATTAATTTCTTCATTTATTTCATTATTTAAATTTGTTCTTGGTTTTCTGTGGCCAATTTGATTGAAAACATTTTGGTGCTTTCACTAAGAGCTTGATTCTCATCCTGTTAGGATCAATTTTGTTGCTACTAGACTGAGGAAATCCCTTGAAGGAGTTCGCGATTCATTTTCAGATGCTTGCAGATACTACTCAGATTTACCAAGATCTAAGCAAAGAAATCCAAAATGGTGAGGCACGCCAGATCTACTTCCCAGAATGTTGATGCTAATGAAACTGCCAGTGTCCAATAAGGGGGTCCAAGCAACCAACCTGCTAATGTGAATGTGGAGCCTGTTGCCGTCCAGAACCCTGCTATAACTAGGGGTTAATTCAATGACTTGATGAGAGAGGTGATGGAGAGTCGTAGGCAGATGAATGAGAAAATCCTGACTAATGCCAACTTAATGAACTGGATTGCTCAACAGCAGCGCCAAAGCGCCAAAAGGGATCTTACTTCTTACTCGACGTCAGATAGTTTTACTTCATTAAACGAACATCATAGGCGAAGGCGTCACAGAGTTGAAGCGGTGCGAATGGGGATGTCGGAGCAATGCTTAGTAGACTAACATGGTCTGCCAAAATGGCCAATGCCGATCCCTCCCTAAAAATTGGTATCGATCCCTCGGCCAGAGGGCTGCCCCTCAAGTGCGGTTGGGGAATCGTGCTTGTGCTGGATCCGGGAACTCGGACGCTAACCAATTACCTCTCTGGAATGATAATGAAGTGAATGCTTAGAATGCACATCAGGAGGATGATAAGCCAAGAGGCGTGAAATGGCCTGGAGACACCAACCGAAACATTCACGTGAGGTTGAGCATGACCACCACTTGGTGCCACCTATCTGGACTCTGAACTTATCCACAATGGTCAAACAACTGGTGAGAGAGAACCAGGGCTTGACAAACAATGATTGGGGAATTTCTAGGAGCCACACGCTATTTACCGATAGTTTTTTACACGCGGAGTATACTAGAAGGTTTAACATGCCTACGATGCTTGCTTATGAGGGAAAAACCGACCCCAGGCAGCACAAGCAAAGAATGGTTGATGGACTCGGTGAGAGCGAACGATGCCACCAAATGTAGATGCTTCTCCATAACTCTCTCTAGGATCGTAATGATATGGTTCACAAGGTTACCCCACGGTCAATCTGAACATTTGATGAATTGGCAACAAGGTTTATGGAGCAGTTTCACATCCACTCTAATCGCCATAAAGATGTGATGTCATTATCAAGTGTAATCCAGGCTTTAGGGGAATCACTGAAGGACTACTTGCAAAGGTTTCATGTTGCGGCCACTGAAGTCAGTAAACAACCAAGAAATACTCATGGCTGTGATGAGAGAGGTCAACTTGGAATCTGAATTCAGCGACGGGCTAGTTGGAAAACCGCTGACGCTGGAATATTTCTATTCAAAGGCAGCCTAGTTTATAAAAAAGGAGGAAGCAAGGTTGTTTAGGAAGAGTAATGCCTTAGGGCCCAGTGGGAAAGCAGTGTAAAGCAACATCACGATAAAGAAGTCCGACGAGAGTTTTGGGAAGATGCAGGTTAATGTCCAAAACAAGCCGAATCAACAGAAACGAAGTGGTGAAGGGAACTGAAACTGGAAGAGGGAGCCTGGAAGGTCGAAGCCTAGGTTTCCTATGTATGACAGCTATACACCTTTGAACGCATCCTTGATGAACATTTACCTGTCCACCTGCAATATTTTTCTATATAAGAAGCCGTGTCCTAAAAAGTCAACGGAGACATGGAAGAAAACCGAAAAGTATTACTGGTTTCATGAATGATACAGTCACAATACTAAGAGTGTAGGCATCTCCAGAATGCCATTGAGAAATTGATTCGGTAGAAAAAGTTGTAGCAGTTTGTGAAAAATCCGTAGGATGGTGGACAGGGGGGTCTGACCCCAATCGAAGGCGGCCTCTGCGTTGGGCTGAGGAGCCTACATGGACTGGTGGAAGGTTGGTAATAAACATGATAGTTGGTGGACCGCATCCTGTGGACAATAGTTGACAGGAAATGGAGCGTTATTCTAGTTCAATGAGACAAGTGGATTTTGAATGTTGTTCAAATACGGAGGATGGAACTCCAGCCAAGCAACAATGTACGATGGCGGATGATATAGTATTCAGAAGCAGGGACAGCGATAGAGTATAGGCCCCTACTATTGATCCAATGGTTATCTCAGCCATGATTAGCCCTACTCCGGTGAGAAGCATTCTGATTGATTGTGGAAGTTATATGATCATTATCTTTAAGAAGGCATATAATCAAATAAGGATCGAGGCTAAGGATTTGAAACCATCTAAAGCTCGTATACACGGTTTCAAAAGTGTGGCTACTAAAGAAGTAGGTTAATTTCAATTGCAAATTGAGTTGGGAGAAGGTGAACGTAGGGGTGTGGATCCTACCATTTATTGTTTTGGATATTGATTCACCACACAATATTTTTCTAGGCCGTCCGGCCCTGTTTTGAAATTTCCAGCTGATAAAGTAGTAGGAGTTGTGCATGGTGATCAGGTGACTGGACGTCCCTGTTATGTGGCCGAGTTGAGAGAGGCTCAGCCAAAGGAGAAGGGAAAGGGTGTAGAAAAGTCTATCCATATCAACGTTACTAAAGATTGACAAATAGCGCCTAAGCCTTGGCTTGGGTACCACAGTTGGTTCTATAGAGATATAAATCCAAGGGATGATGAGGAGGAACCCAAGGATACCAAGGTAGCGCCGGTTGAGCTGATGATTGATATTATAGTCAGCCATGTCGATCCATCGTGGGTGTTGAAAATTGGATCACAACTCAGCCCACGGATGATGAGAGAACTTACTGATTTCCTCCGAGCAAATCTGGATGTATTTGCGTGGGCTCATTCTGACATAAATGGGATCTCACCTGCCATAGCTAGCCATGCTTTAAACATTGATCCGAAATATGTTCCAGTGAAACAGAAAAGACGAGGCATGGAACCGTAGAGATCCATCGCTCTTAAAGAGGAGGGGATAACTTAAAGTCCATGGGTTTATTTGTGATGCCCTCTATACCGAGTGGATATCTAATCCCATGCTGGTAAAGAAGGCAAATGGGAAGTGGAGAACGTGCATTTACTATTCAGATTTGAACAAGGCATGCCCTAAAGGTAGTTTTCCCCTGCCTTGAATCGATCAGGTAGTTGATTCAACTGCTGGACACGAGTTCTTATCATTTATGGATGCGTACTCAGGGTATAATCAAATCTTGATGCATGTCCCAGATCAGGAACATACCAGTTTCATGACGGATGTTGGGTTATACTATTATGTAGTGATGTCGTTCGAATTAAAGAATGCTGGAGCAAACTTTCAACGACTAGTGAACCGAATGTTTAAGCATCAGATTAGGAGGATGATGGAAGTCTAGGAGATGATATGCTCATGAAGTCACAATGATCAAATGACCACATTCGAGACTTGGCAGAGATGATCGATATCCTTTGATTCTATAACATGAAAATGAACCCTCTGAAGTGCTCATTTGGTTTTGTATCAGGGAAGTTCTTGGGTTTTTTGTCAATTCTCGAGGAACTGAAGTTATTCTAGAAAATATTCAAGCCATTCATGATATACAAGCACCTAGAACCATTAAATAAGTGCAGAGTTTGAACAGGAAGGTTGTTGCATTGAGTCTGTTTATCTCCAAGGCAACTGATAAATGCATTCCTTTCTTTGAATTGATAAGGAAAGGAAAGAGGAATTCCTAGTGAAGGCAATATTGTTAAGGCGCATTCCGAGCTCTGGTAGATAATTTAGAGAAACCCTTTATCTTGTCAAAGCCGGTAGATCGTGAGGAGTTGTATATTCATTTGGCAGTATCGTCACATGCCATATGTGCCACCTTGATTCACGAGGAGAACCGAATTTAGAGACCAGTGTATTATGTTAGCAAATGATTAACGAAGTGTGGAAAGAAATTACTCGAAGATGGAGAAATTGGTGTACTGTTCGGTAGTCGTGTCGTGCAAACTTTGCCTGTATTTCTAGGCCTATCCGATCAACATTTATACCAATTAGTTGTTACGACAGGTCCTACAACGACCTGAGATGTCTAAAAGGTTACTTAAATGAAACATCGAGCTCAGCTAGTTCGACATTACATATTTACCGAAAGAGCTATCTAGGGTCAAGCACTGGTAGACTTCATAGTGGAGTTTATCATGCAGGACGAGGCCCTAGAGAACGGAGTAATCCCTGTTGAACGATGGAAGATTACCTCGATGGAGCATCTAATGATCATTGTTCCAGAGCGGGATTGTTCTCATAACCCTTAAAAATCGGTCAATTTGCTATGCTATGAAGCTTGATTTTCCTGCTACAAATATTGAAGCCGAATATGAAGCATTGATCGGCGGGCTAAAACTCGATAGGGAGCTCGGAATAAAGTCTCTTGAAACCTTTTATGACTCACAACTGGGGGTATATCATGTGAGAGGAGATTATCAGGCTAAGGGACAATGACTTTCCCATATCTTACTCAAGTTTAAGAGTTGTTGGTGGATAACAAATACTATGACATTTCGCATGTCCCGCGTGAGCAGAATGGAGAAGCCAATTCATCGGCAAAGCCCGTGAGTATTGGTGATGCACAGCAGATTGGCTTGGTTCTATTTGAGACATTGCATGCTCCAAGTATAAAAATGATGGAAGTTGACCAAATAATGGAAACGGGGCCAGAAAGGGAATCATGGATGACTCCATTTAAAGAATACTTGTTACATGGAGTCTTACCCGAGAAGAGAAATGAAAAGCGGCAAGCCCTTCATAAAGCTTCATGATATACTATGCAAGAAGGAACTATGTATAGAAAGGGGTTTTCCATTCCCTTACTCCGGTGTATTGACCAAAACGAGATAAAGCATGTCTTAAAAGAAGTCCATGAGGAGGAATGTGGCGATCACACTAGAGGGAAAACTTCAGCAAAAAAGATACTCTGTTATGGATACTACTAGCCAACTGTGAATCGGGATGCTATTGATTATGTGAGACGATGCGACAAATGCCAGATATATGCAAATGTGCCAAGAGGCTCACTGACGGAGATCCCACAAATGGTCAGTCCATGGACATTCGCTATGTGGGGTGTCGACATCATCGGCTCTTTACCAATCTCCAAGGGTGGTGCGAAGTACGCGATGTCACGATTGACTACTTCACCAAATGGACCGAGGCAGAGCCGTTAGCTATGATTACAACCAAGAAAGTTATTAACTTCGTTGTTCGAAACATCATATGTCATTCGGTCTTCAACGAACTATTGTGACTAACAATGGGACTCTATTCGATAGCGTTGAATTTAAAGAATTTTGTCGAATGTATCGTATTGAGAAGAGGTTTGCGATGGTCATTCACCCTCAAGCGAATGGATGTGTTGAAGCTGTAAACAAAATTATCAAATCCATTCTGAAAAAGTGTTTGGAGAAGGCTAGAGGCAAGTGGGTGGATGAGCCTCCTATGGCACTTTGGGCCTACACGACCACTCATAAGTCCGCGACTGGCCATACTCCATTTGCTCTTTCTTACTAAGCTGAAGCAGTTATTCCAGTGGAACTCAAAGTCCCTTCTCATCGAGTGGCTTACTACGACCTCAAAACGAACCGAGATATTCTCTTGGAATCTTTGGACTTTATCGATGAGAAGCGCAAGGAGGCTAATTTGAGAGCAGCCGCACACCGACATTGAATCGCCCGATGTTACAATATGAAAGTCCGATCAAGAACCTTTGAAGTTGGCAATCTTGTCCTAAAACGAGTTTTTTCAGTCCCGTCGCACATGAGGCCAACATGGGAAGGACCATACATCATTGAACAGAGGCATAGAGAAGGAACTTTCAAGCTAGCAGCTGTTGATGGCATAACACTTCTAAGACCATGGAATAGCGAGCATTTACGACGCTATTTCACATAGACTATTCCTTTTGTATTTCAATACTTTCGGCATTTACTTTAGCGTTTGATCTTTGCAATGTATAATAAGACAAATTGTTTTGTTTCTTTCCATATGATGAATAAAATCTAGAGCCTCCTTTACATAAGTTGTTGTTATTGCATTTTATACTAAGTATACAATAAAACTAGTTGATATTGATATGTGCGATGTGCAAACAGATTCACAGAGTTTGAAGTCGATCAATCATACCCATCCCCGATGGGATCAAACAGTGTGAACTCCATAAGTTTTCTCGATTGGTGATGCCCAAAGGCGAACCAAAGAGTGACGCTTGCAATAAGGAACAAAGGTCGCCAACAATTAGGAGATAAGAAAAAGAAAAACTCTAAGTCCTCAACCGTGGAGTAGAGTATAAATCGTTTGGCAGAAAAACGACTGCCATGGGCAGAAAAACAACTGCCCATGAGAAAACTCTAAGTCCCCGACTTTAGACTAGAGTATAAACCGTTTGGCGGAAAAGTGACTGCCACATGCAGAAATTCGATTGCCACGAAAAAAACTAAGTCCCCGACTACGGACCAGAGTATAAACCATTTGGTGGAAAAATGACTGTTGTAGGGTGAAATACGTCTGCCCACGAGAAAAACTCTAAGTCCTCGACTGCGGACTAGGGTATAAACCATTTGGTGGAAAAACGACTGACATGGGCGAAAATACGACTGCCAATGAGAAAAGCTCTAAGTCCTCGACTGTAGACTAGAGTATAAACCATTTGGTGGAAAAACGACTGCCACGGGCGAAAACACAACTACACACAAGAAAAACTCTAAGTCCCCAGATCGCGGATTAGAGTATGAGCAATTCAGGTATGGCTGATCATCCAAATGAAAATTCTAAGTTCCCAGAGAATTGACTGAAGCACGGATATAAATTGAGCAAGGACCGACTGCTCTCAAAATAACTCCAAGTCCCCAAAATGCAGGTTAACTCGCAAACTCGATGAGTGGATGGACGAATTTCTACTATTCTCTATCCCAAGAACTCCAATCTCAAATCGATGGAAGAAATTCGAACTGCTAGAGGCAAAACATAACCGTTCATTATAGTTCCGGCATAGCGTTGCTTACAACTTAAGACGACGACTATAGAGAAGCCTTGAGATGGAGATAGTGAATTATTAACGAGACTTTTGGAAATTATTACAAGTATATGGAATGGGAAGTAATCACTCTACTATTGAAGTAATAATTCGCATGATGACTAATCAAAAAACAAAAGCTTTTATCCACTATCTAAAAAAATCCATTACAAGTTATTCCAAAAGTTCAGGATTCACGCCTGTACACTTACTACTAAGAAAAGAAATGCACATTTAACTTATCCAAACTATGTACAACGACACAAAATACTAACTATTTCTTCGACTTCTTCTCCATCTTCGGTTTTTCAAGAGTAGAATCAGTTGAGCATCTTTTCCAGGACCCTTTGCTGCCCTTAGCGGAGACGCTTGAAGAAAAAGAAGGAATTTCAATAGGAATTGTCCCGTTGGGTGGAATGACCTGTAGAGGTACAGGAGTGGGATCTTCGGCTGCGACCTACACGAGATCCATTTTGACTTTACACTTTGATTTCTCTTCCACTTCAATCTGCACATTTATGCTAGTTTTGGCGATATGCTCCGTTGCACCCGTGACCACTACATCGTCTAATTTTCAGCTAGGGATGGGTCCCCAGGCTTATCCTCATCAAGTGCACCGATGACTTGAGCAGCAGGCCCCTGAATATCTGAAGCGGCTGGGCCTTCGGTCATTTTCTCTTGTTATTCCATGGCGACATCGCTCCTAGGTTTTTTCCCAGGACTAGGATGATCCGCGAAAAAAGCACGGCATTAGTCAATGGCCGTCATGCATCGATAGCAACAACTTTATGAACTCAAAAAAGTTCAGTGCAATACCAACATCTGATTGGCTCTCAATGGTCATTGGAGTGCTCCCTTCAAGAATGGGAGATAGCATTTGTGGACCAAAGCCGGGTCTATCCAGATCATAGTCGATATGTTGCTCCGTGATTTGAGAAAATGTTGTTCCAACTAATTGAGTAGAAGAGGGACCCTTAAGATCAGTTCCAGAGGACCCAACGAAGTCTTCTCCTTCTTTGTCCTATGCAGGAGCCTTAGAGAATTGAAGTTTCGTGGCAGCCAGATCAGACGGCTCATTTCCTTGAAGCACCTCTTGCATGAGTGCCTCTTCATTAAGGTCTACCACTCCCAGCTCTTCCTTCTTGATTTTGATGATAACTTCCCAGGCTTCGGTGATTGACTCAAGATAGCCTTCACCTAGAAGGTCAAGTCACGGTGAAGAAGAACTTTTGTGTTATATTCGACGATGAGCGGATCAAACAAGTTCTTGATTTCTTCGCTACCGTACTGGGTGGTAGCTTCTACCCTGGAGTTGGCTTCTTCAAGCACTGTAACATCCCCCTACTTGGAATCCCAAAACTAACGGCTATTGATGCTGCAGTCATCCATAGTTATTAATCTTCGGCGACCAAATACGACAGTGCTAGATACATTGATACATAGATCAAAGAAATATGGAAAAAGTTTAGCAATTAAAAACACATTTCCATATTCAAATCAAAACATTTCATGTTCTTTACATAATCCTAAATTACGTTAACCATGTTCAGCAAAATATATTTATTACAATTACGCCAAGAGCAGCGTAAGAAAATGCCCCTTTGGTTGATCAGTGTATAGTAAGGCTAACAAATTTTCCTTTACAAAAAATACACAGCGGAAAAAGAAATTCTAAATAACTATCTGCCTCCTGCATACCTTCGGAAGATTTATCTGTCAGAGAAGAAAGCCTGAGAACCTTAAATCTTAAACTACTCAAAATCAATTGAGTACCCAAGAGTTCAAGGGAAAAACATAAACTTCGAGTCAGATATAAAGCATAGTATAAATAATAATCTAACATCTCAATCCCTTTTAGATATCTTGTGAGACCACGTAACTTAGCGGAACGGGTTTTCACTTCACTAGTATCCTAAAACCTTAATAAAGCCATATACTGTGCTCCTGCATCCACAATGGTTAAAATATACATTTTCAAAATATTGTAATGATATGCATACATGGAAATTTAGGATTTCCCATTCCCTGTTTAGTCTGACACCCTGTCATAATTATAGTTTCAATGGTCACTATTAACCTTTTTAGCTTTCATGGGTTTACTAATAACCTTGTTATACCTAATAGGCACCCTGTCCTATTCAAAGTTTTCATGGGATCACTAAGAACCTTTAGGCTGCCGCCAGTCAACTTAATCAATTCATGGGTCCTTCGGAACCTACTAGTCCTTCCAATAACTAATCGCCTTATCCTGGTTTTCATGGATTTACTTGAAACTTATGGATTTATCCAGTAACTCACTTCACATCCTAGTTTTATTGGGTGACTAGGAACCTACTGATACTTCCATTAACCACATTCTTATCCTAGTTTTCATGGGTTTACTAGGAACCTATTGACTGGTGTCAATTCTTAATCTGGATATAGTTTTCATGGGTTCACTACAAACAAATTAGCTCTTGCCAACTATCCTTAATACATAGTTTTCATGGGTTAACTATGAACATGTTGGTTTCCTCCAATAACAATTTATCATATTTTTCGTGGGTTTACTATAAGCCTTTTGGTTTGCACCAATAACTACTTTACCATAGTTTTCATGTGTTTACTATGAACCTTTTGGTTTACTCCAATAACTATAAAGTTTAGGCATCTTATATTGTTGGGTCACCGTGACTCCTTGGATGCAATTCTACTCATTCAGGAGTTTTAGCAATTTTTATTCACTATTGAGTTAACCTAGCTGATTCTTTTACCCTCATTTTCCCCAAAATACAGTTATGGGTTATCATGTGTATATATTCATATTTGAAGAAACTAAACAACAATTTTAACTATACCACTCTTATGGGTTTAGAGTCCTTAAATCATATTTCATAAATCATAGTTAACACCTCTAACTTATTTTTTTATTAAGGCAATACTTATTCAAAATTTCATACTTAAAGCCATTACAAACTCCTTTATATAAGCCGTGGGTTTTCCTTTAAAAATAAGAGTTGGGTTTTTAAACTTTTTGAAAATGTTGAGAGCTTCTATTTTTCAACCGCTTTGAAGAATGTTAATCATACCTTTTAACATAATAGGCTCGAGCCCTTCTTATACTTTAAAATACTTCTTTTCAAACCCTTCGACTCCGTTGAAACTCAAACCTTTCGAAAGCATTAGAAAACCTTTCGAAACCAATAAAAATCAAACCTTTTGAAAAATCACTGGGTTCAATTTAAAACATGTGGAAAATCCACTTTAAAACCTTTCAACTTCTTTAGAAGTTACCTTTCGATCCCATCGAAAGGTCTGCTTCGAAAGCTTTAAAACATTTCTTTAAAAAAATAAGCTTCAGCCTTTTAAAACACCTTTTTCGCAAGCTTTATATTATACTTCAATTATAAAACAAGTGTAAATCATCTAAGTCGAAAGCTTTGATGCCTTTCGAAAGCACGGATAAGTGGCTGGTTTTAAAACAAGTAAACCTTTCGACTTTGTCGAAAGCAACGGCTTCGAAAGGTTGGAAAGCAGCAATAACCTTTCGACTATGTCGGAAGGTTCAAAACAAAACAATGATAAAGCGGCATTAACCCTTCGACTGTGTCGGAAGGTTCAAAACAAAACAATGATAAAGCGGCAGTAACCCTTCGACAATGTCGAAAGGTTTAAAACCTTTATTTTAAATAGTTGACCTGGTCAAAAGCAACCAAGTCGAAAGCTCCTTTTCGAAAGCAAGCAGGTGTAAGCTTTTGGTTTATAAAACAGGCATACCCTAACCTCTTTGACAACCAACCTTTTGACTAAGTACCCTTCGACCTTGTTCAATTTATTACATACCAAGTAACTTGATACCATATGCATTAAACTTTGACCTTGTCGAAAACTATAACCATTCGACTTTGCCGGAAGGTCTGGGTCGAAAGGTTTTATGCCTAAAATGGCTGAAACATACTAAAAGCATGATTTTCTTGTTTTTAACTTTAACTTTTTAACTAATCTGCCTTTGTTTGTCAAATTCTCATTGGTTGATAAATACTTTTCAGAAAAGTGCTGCCACTAATTTTAGAATTAAATAATGATTCTATTTTATAAAATTCCCCTTCTCCTTTAAGTCTCATACCTTAAATAATTTTATATATTCATCAAATTACTTAGGAAAAATCTGGAAAAACTCCAGAAAATCTATTTAATATGTTTTCCAACATATAAAAATTTCAAATCCAAATAACTATTATTTTAGCCGTAATTAATTTATAACCCAATAAATCATTTTTTTCACTAGAAAATTAATATAAAGTCCACATAAATTCAGAAAATTATGGAAATAGAAATCCATCTCCAAAATCATGTTTTCTATAACATAAAATTTTCTCACGGCGCTAAAAAGCATTTCATTTAGGTTTAACCTTAAAACCGTGTATATCTCATTTTAAACAACCTTGTTTAATCCATATAAATCATAAATCTAGCATATCGTCTTTCAATATATCATAAAAACAGATTTATACTAATATCCGAAACCATATGATCACAAAACTAAAACAGAGATGTAGAAATTATTATTCACCATAGATTGGATAAGGAAATTGAAGTTTGGTTGAGATTGAGTCCTTCAAACTTGATTCCTTGCTTCACACGGTTATAAAATTATGTTTTAAGTAAAATGAACATGTATAACCTGATGAGAATAGTATAAAGGTGGCAAGTATGGATATTTGCCATAATGCCCTTATGTTTAATATCCTAACCATTTATAAGTTCATCAGATTTTAAATAAGCACGACCACCTAATTTATTAATCAACCTCTATCCCCTTATCTACGTTATTCTATTTAATTTATTCTAACTAAATCTCCTGAAAAATATCAATAAAATTAGGGATGTTACAGGCTCCCCTCCTTAAAGAATTTTGTCCTTGAAATTCAGTAAGGATAACTAGCAAATAATGCAATCAGTCTATGTAGATCTAATATAGACATGCCATCAAAGCAGATAAGGATAAGCCTCTCGAATCTTATCTTCCATCTCATACGTATGGTCTTTCTCATTGTCACTCCACTGAACCTTTACCAATGTGACTGTCTTGGTCCTCAATTTCTTCTCCTCTCTCACTACAACCCAAACTGGTTGTCTAACAAAAGTCAAATCTGGCGCTACTATCAAATCCTTCAACTCTGTCTGAGGAATAGTAGCCTCTAGATCAGGCATATATATATGAAGATGAGACACATGGAATACATTATGGACATCTGCCAAACTGGTTAACAACTCTACTCTATAAGCGAGCTTTCTGATCCTTTCTATAATCTGGAATGGACCAACATACCGTGGGGCCAACTTTCTTGACTTTCCAAATCATACCACTCCTTTCATTAGGGATACTTTAATGAAAACCCTATTTTCCACTGAGAACTCTAGTTTTTTATGTCTTTTATCTACGTAACTCTTCTGCCTGGATTGACCTACCTTCATCCATCCTCGGATTAACTCAATATTTTCCAACGCCTCTCTAACCAAATCCGGACCTAAGACCAATCTGTCTCCAGTCTTTGACCAACATGCTGGTGATTTGCATAGCCTTCCATATAATGCTTCAAAACGTGTCGTTCCTGTACTAGTCTGATAACTATTATTAGAGGTAAACTCAATCAGATGTAGGTGATCTTCCGAAGATTTACCAAAGTCTAACACACAAGCTCTCATTAAATCCTCGAGTACCTTGTTGACCCTCTCTGTCTGCCCATCCATCTATGGGTGATATGTTGTACTCATCTAGAGCTTGGTACCTAATACCTCTTTTAGACTCCTCCAAAATTCACTAGTGAATAATGCATCTCTGTCGCTGACTATGCTAATAGGAATCCCATGAAGTCTAACTATGTTCTTCATGAACAACTTAACCGAAACAGATGTCGTTCTGGTTGACTTCACCGGAATGAAATGGGCACTTTTGGTTAGTCTGTCCACAATAACCCATATGCTTTTATTTCCTCTCCTTGACATTGGCAACCTATCTTTGAAATCCATCGATATCGACTCCCATTTTCAAACTGGAATATCTAGAAGCTAAAGTAACCCACTTGGCTTCTGATGTTTAGCTTTCAATTGTTGACAGTTTACACACTGCCTAACCCACAAGCCAACATCCCTCTTCACGCCTTCCCAATAAAAGCTCCTCTTCATATCTAGATACATCTTGGTTCCTCCAGGATGAATCGTAAACTTTGATCGATGACATTCCTCTAGAACTTCCCTCGTTAGGTTGTCTATATTTGGAATGCAGAGTCATCCCTTCTTTCTCGACCATCCTCTTTGGTGAAGACTAAAATCCTTTAGCTCATCAATCTCTGATCCAACCTCAAGCCTTCTAATTCTTTCAGCTAAAACTGGATCTTCTCTTCGCTTATAAGATATCCTCTCGATTAGCAATGGTCGAACTTCTAAATAAGACAATATTGCAATACCTCCACTAGAACTAGCAGTCGATCTTAACTGACAACAACTGGCTAAATCTTCTAGATCCTTCCATTCTGCCAAGATCGCTAACACCACGCTATGATGTTTTCCACTGAGAGAAACTTCAACCTTATTTCCTTACCCAAGAGTATACTCTATGCCAAAATCATAAGCAGCCGAAAACTCCAGCCGTCTCTGCTGCCTCATATTCAAGTCCTTCTGAGAGAATAAATAATTAATGACTTATTATCCGTATAACTCAAATCTCTCTCCTAAAATATAATGCCTCCAAGTCTTCAAGGTAAAGATCACCGTAGCCAACTCCAAGTCATGAGTAGAATATCTAACTTCATACAGTCTAAGCTGCCTAGATGCATAAGCAGCCCTTTTGCATCAATACTGCTCCCAATCCAATGCCACGTGCATTAATGTATACTACCAACTCTTGGTTACCATTTGGAACTACTAATACTGGCGCTTCGGTCAACAAATGCTTTAACTTAAGGAACGTTTCCTCACATTTGTCAGACTAAACTAACTTCACATCCTTCCTAGTCAACCTAGTCAAAGGCACTACTATTCAAGACAAATCCTTGATGAATCTCAGGTAATAGCCAGCAAGTCCAAGAAAACTACGGATCTCGGTTACTGTCTTGGTCTCTTTCAATTATTGACAGCTTTGATCTTAACTGGATCAACTGAAAATCCTTCTTTTGAAACTACATGCCAAGAAACTTAACATTTCTCTTCCAAAAATGACACTTAGAAATTTTTGCCTTCAGCTGATTCTTCCTCAACGTCTCCAACACCACCCTAAGATGAATCTCATGTTCTCTTTATTTTTAGAGTACACCAAATGTCATTTATGAATACTAACACGAATCTATCCAACTGCTCTCGGAAAGCCTGTTTCATCAAATCCACAAAGAAAGCAGGCGCATTTGTCAATCCAACTGGCATCACCACCTACTAATACAAACCATACCTAATCTGAAATGCCGTCAAAGGAATGATATCCTTCGCCACTCATAACCGATGGAACCCCGTGCCAAATCCAAATGGGAAACACTCTACCTCCACTCAATTGATCAAATAAGTCATCTATCCTTGGCAACGGGTACCTATTCTTGATCCTCCTTTCGTTTAACTTACAGTATTCGACGCACATCCTTAACGACCCATCTGGTTTCTTCACAAACATTGCAGCTGCTCCCCAAGACAAACTACTTGGTCTAATAAAATTCCTTCCCTCAAGATCCACTAGTTGGACCTTCAATTCCCTTATCTCTTTCAATGACATCCTGCTAGGTGTTCTACAGATAGGTTCAGCTCCCGGTACAAGGTTTAGCCGAAAATCAACAGCTCGTTTCGAGGATAATCCAGTGACCGGCTCAATACATCTGTAAATTCTCTCGCCACACGAACCTGACTAAGCTTATCTCCAACCTCCATGGCACTTTACAAAGCACAAACACTCTTACTGGAATTCTCCATTGAGAAGATGATTCGGTTATGACTATTTGGGTGCCTCAATGATATTTCTCAATCTTGGCAAAATATACTAGTCTCAAACTTACCCAACCAATCAATGCCTAAAATGATACCGAAATCTACAAAATCAAAAACATACAAACTACGTGCAAATTTATGACTTGACAAATAGTAAACACCTTCCCTCAGTCTGCCCTGACTGGCTCTAGACACTAGTTCTTATAATGCCAACTTGGTCACAATCGAAGCATTTCACGTTCTTTTTCTCCCTAGCTTCTTTCCTTTACCAGATCTGCACTTGTGGGCATAATGGACCTTCTTTTCACACCTATAACACACCAAACCAACCTTCGTCTTCTTGGCGGCCTCACCTTTCTGGGCTCCTTTCTTCTTAAAGAATTTCCTTTTCCTTCCTTGGGAACCCTTGGACTCAACTGGCTTCTCCCTCACTGAAACAGCAAGCATTTCCACAAGGCGAACGGTCATTTTCACATCACATGATATGGTTCTCTAATATGAGTCATAGCCATTCTGCCTAGCTCTGGACTCAAACCTCTAATGAACCTCTCATTCCTTCTGATATTTATGTCAACCAAAGCATAACCATATCGAGATAGCTCATCAAACTTATCAGCGTACTCGATCACAGACATTTGTCCTTGGACAAGATCAATAAACTTTCTCATTAATGATGACTTGGAAACCTCAGACAAGAACCTCTATTCAAAACTCCTCCTGAAGTCGGCCCAGGTCAACTCTTCCTCTGACACTCCAGCTAGTACATTGTTCCACCAATGAAGCGTTAATCCCTACATCTGTCTAAAGGCTAGTTTTCTCTTCACTCCATCATTCAAGCCTAAATCTTTAAAGATTCTTTCACAGTTCAATAGCTAGTTCTCTACTTCAACAGCATCTTCCGTTCCAATAAACGACTTTCCTCCATGAAAGATACAGTCTCTACTCAACTTAGCTTAGTTATATCCAATCAAAACTATAGGATTAGTTCCTTCCACGTTACCAGCAGCTCCAGCTTGCAAAAGATTAGCCTATAAATTGATACACCATCCCAGCATCTACTGGTGGATTTCCAGCACCTACATTGGCCTCAACATTTTGATTAGCATTAGCATGTCAACCTTGGTTTCTTCGAGTATTAGGTCGAGCATTTCTATGAGTGGTGGTATCCACCTAGATTTCCTCTTCTATTTCCTGCTTCCATATCCTCTATCTCGTATATATGCATACGAGCCTTAGTAAGATACAAAAGAATGGTCTAAGAGAGAGGTGAATACGTACTTAGATATATACCTATATATCAAATACAAGTACGTTAATGTAGCGTTAACCCAAACCCCAATCATATTTTTAAATTCTTTAGATTATGATAAAAAGCTTTTAGGTTTAACTTTTCTTTTAAAATTTCAAAAACCTATGCTCTGATACCAACTTGTAACATCCCCCTACTTGGAGGCCCAAACTAATGGCTACGGATGATGCAGTTATCCATAGTTATTAATCTTTGACAACCAAATATGGCGATGCTAGATACATTAATATATGGATCATAGTAATATGGAAAAAAATTAGCAATTCAAAAACACATTTCCATATTCAAATCAAAACGTTACATGTTCATTACATAATCCTAAATTACGTTAACCACGTTTAGCAAAATATAATTATTATAAATATGCCAAAAGTGACATATGAGTATGCACACTTGGTTGATCAGAGTATATAGTAAAGCTAATAAATCTGCCTTTACAAACAAATACGCAAGAGAAAAAGAAAACTCTAAATAACTATCTGCCTTCTGCACACCTCCGGAAGCTTTATTCATCAGAGAAGAAAACCTGAGAACCTTAAATCTCAAACTACACAAAATCAATTGAGTACCCGAGAGTTTAAGGGGAAAACAAAAACTTCGAGTCAGACATAAATCCTAGTATGAATAATAATCTAACATCTCAATCCTTTTTATATTTCTTGTGAGACCACGTCGCTTAGCGGAACGGGTTTCCTCTCACTGGTATCCTAAAACTTTTATAAAGCCATATATTGTGCTCCTGCATCCACAATGGTTAGAACATACATTTTCAAAATATTATGATGATATGCATACTTGGATATAATTAGGATTTCTCATTCCCAGTTTAGTCTGACACTTTGTTATAATTATAGTTTCTAGGGTCACTATTAACCTTTTTAGTTTTCATGGATTTACTAATAACCTTGTTATACCTAACAGACACCCTGTCCTATTCAAAGTTTTCATGGGATCAGTAAGAATTTATAGGCTATTGCCAGTGAACTTGATCAATTCATGGGTCCTTCTGAACCTATTAGTATTTCAATAACTAATCACCTTATCCTAGTTTTCATGGATTTGCTAGGAACCTATGGATTTATCCACTAACTCACTTCACATCCTAGTTTTCATGGGTTGACTAGGAACCTACTGATACTTTCATTAGCCACATTCTTATCCTAGTTTTCATGGGTTTCTAGGAACCTATTGGCTGGTGTCAATTCTAAAATCCAGATATAGTTTTCATGGGTTCACTACAAACCAATTAGCTTCTTCCAACTGTCCTTAATACATAGTTTTCATGGGTTACCTACGAACCTAATGGTTTCCTCTAATAACCACTTTATCATAGTTTTCATGGGTTTACTATGAACCTTTTGGTTTACACCAATGAATACTTTATCATAGTTTTCGTAGGTTTACTATCCTTTTGGTTTACTCCAATAACTACAAAGTTTAGGCAACTTATATGACCAATGTCACCCTGACTCCTTGGATGCAATCATACTCATTCGGGAGTTTTAGAAATTTATATTCACTATTGATTTAACCTAGTTGATTCTTCTACCCCCTTTTCCTAAAAATATAGTTATGGGTCATCATGTGAATATATCCCTATTTGAAGAATTAAACTAACAATTTTAACTATACCACTCCTATGGATTTAGGATCCTTGAAATATATTTCATAAATCATAGTTAACACCTTTAACTTATTTTTTTATCAAGGCAATATTCTTCAAAATTTCATACTTAAAACCATTACAAACTCCTTTGTATAAGCTGTGGGTTTTCCTTTAAAAATTAGTGTTATGGGTTTTAAAACCATTCGACAATGTCGAGAGCTTCAATTTTTTCAACCCCTTTTAAGGGTTTTAATCATATCTTTTAAAATAATAGGCTCCAACCCTTCTTATACTTTAAAATACTCCTTTTGAAACCATTCGACTCCATTGAAACTCAAACCTTTCAAAAGCATTAGAAAACCTTTCAAATCAAATAAAACTCAAACCTTTCGAAAACTCACTGGGTTCAATTTAAAAGTTGTAGAAAATCTACTTTAAAACCGTTCGACTTCATTGGAAGTTACCTTTCGACCCCATCAAAAGGTCTGCTTCGAAAGCTTTAAAACATTTCTTTAAAACAATAAGCTTCAGCCTTTTAAAACACCTTCTTCACAAGCTTTGGGTTATACTTCAATTAAAAAAGGGTAAATCATCTAAGTCCAAAGCTTTGATACCTTTCGAAAGCATGGAGAAGCGGCTGGTTTTAAATTAATTAAACCTTTCGACTTTGTTGAAAGCAATGAATTCGAAAGGTTGGAAAAAGCGGCAATAACCTTTCGACTGTGTCGGAAGGTTCAAAAAAACAATGATAAAGCGGCAGTAACCCTACGGTTGTGCTAAAAGTTTTAAAACATTTATTTTAAATAACTGACCTGGTCAAAAGCAACCAAGTCGAAAGCTGCTTTTTGAAAGCAAGCTGGTGTATGCTTTTGGTTTATAAAACAAACATACCCCAACCTCTTTGGCAACCAACCTTTCGACTAAGTACCCTTTGACCTTGTTTAATTCATTATGTACCAAGTAATTGATACCATATGCATTAAACTTTGACCTTGTCGAAAGCTATAACCTTTCGACTTTATCAAAAGATCTGGGTCGGAAGGTTTGATGCTTAAAATGGCTGAAACATGCTAAAAGCGTGATTTTCTCGTTTTTAACTTAAAACAATAAATTTTCAACTAACATGCCTTTATTTTTCAAATTCTCATTGGTTGATAAATACATTTTAAAAAAATGTTTCCACTAATTTTAGAATTAAATAATAATCTTATTATATAAAATGCACCTTCTCCTTAATTAAATATGTCAAACATTTAAGTCCCGTACCTTAAATAATTTTATATATTCATCAAATTACTTTGGAAAAATCTGGAAAAACTCTATAAAATCTATTTTAATATGTTTTCCAACATATAAAAATTTCAAACCCAAATAACTATTATTTTATCCGTAATTAATTTATAAACCCAGTAAATCATTTTGTTCACTAGAAAATTAAAATAAAATCCACATGAATTCAGAAATGGAAATTGAAACCCATCTCCAAAATCATGTTTTCTATAACATAAAATTTTCCCATGGCACTAAAAATCATTTCTTCTCGGTTTTACTCTAAAACCATGTATATCTCCTTTTAAACAACCTTGTTTAATCTATATAAATCATAAATCTAGCATATCATCATTCAATATATCATAAAAACATATTTACACTAAATCCAAAAACATACGATCAAAAAACTAAATAGAGATGTAGAAATTATTATTCACTTTGGATTGGATAAGGAAATTGAAGTTTGGTTGAGATTGATTCCTTCTAACTTGATTCCTAAGCTTTAAGTTGATTTTATCTTCTTTTCTTCCTAATGGCGGCCTTGCTTCTCACGGTTATAAAATTTTGTTTTAAGTGAAATGAACGTGTATAACCTAATGGGAACATTACAAGGGTGGGAAGTATGGTTATTTACCCTAATGACCTCATGTTTAATATCCTAACAATTTATATAAGTTCATTAGATTTTAAATAAGCATGCCACCTAATTTATTGATCAACCTCTATCTCCTTATCTATATTATTCTATTTAATTTATTCTAACTAAATCTCCTGAATAATGTCAATAAAATTAGGGGTGTTACAAGCACTTCTTTTCTGCCCTCTTTGTGGGCTACTTCTTTTAAGGCTTCGATGTAACGACCCAGAAATTTCGATCTCGAAAAATCCAGATAGTTAGTGAAAAGGAAGAAAGAGAAAGAAGAAGAAACAGAAACCAACCACAGAAAACCTCACATACGTAGCGGATCAAAATATAATATCACATAAGAACAGTTTACAAAAGAAGAACTGTATCAATACACTTATATCTATACATCGGAGTTACAACCATTACTATTCACTGGACAGTTTTAAACAACATGTCCTAATTATACAATAATATATACAGTAGAAACTCTCCATACGTTCCTGCTCTCCATCTCGCCTCCTGAGCTCCAGAACGTCCTTACCTGAAAATCTGTAATACTCGGTCTGACCCAAGCATTACATCAAAGTAACACTCCGGTTAGGCTGGAAACCAGCGTGAATAAACCCATCTAACAAGAATACAAGATCATGCAACTTATATAAACCCGGGGTAACTCATCAATTTACAACTTCACAAGCTGTTAAAAACATTACATACATCACACATTAATTTATAAGTACCAAACTTAGATTAAATGGTCCAATTTACTTTAAATCATTCCATTTCATTCTATTGATTTCACGTATCAATTTATAAAGAATCGAAGTGGTTTCGGGTATTAATTAATACTCGACTCTGGTCTCTTCGAATTCAGTTCATCTTAACCCCCATTAATTAAGTGAAACACAATTCAACCTTAATACAAGATATCATTTTTAATATAGCAATTCGTCAACGACAGATAACCACATAATCGCCATACAAGACAAACATATCATGTCACTAACATTTTATACCAGAAATATCAACCAATCATCCATAAGCAAGATTGATTAGTCACCCATTCCTAATTAAATCAAATTAATTTCCTTAAATCTTGCTTACTTAACAAAAATTAATTACAATCCATTAATTAATCATCCTTAATTATCTTTCTAATCACATTCAGAAATTAGCCTTAAGTTAATTCACCACATTTATTAATCAACCTTGATTAATCACACTTAGTAATTACTTATTCTTAATTACTTACATTAATTAATTAACTGCTTAATTAATTAATAAATTCTTTAATTAATTACACTGAATAATTAACACTTAATTACTTCCACTAAGTAATTATTCTTTAATTTCTTTTCATCAAGTAATTACCCATTTAAATTAATAACTTGAGAATTAATCACATAGTCCTGTTTTAAAACAATCATTAATTAATTACAACCCTTTAATTTATTAATCATCTTTAATCACTTTATAACCCAATTAATTTATCTTTAATTAACATATTAATTGTCCTTTAATTATCTTCTAAATTAATCACACTTGATTAATTATTACTTAATCACATTAAGTAATCAACCTTCCAATTAATTACACAAATTAATTATACTTTAATCATTCAGTAATTAACCTTAATTACTTCCATTTATTAATTAATTAATTTTAAGACAATTCAAAACCTTTTATCTTATATGTTAAAAGAATAACCATTTTATAAAATAAGTTTAAAAGAATATAAAGTTCAAATCAATTTATACCTACACTTAAACATTCTAAATTATTTAAAACAAATTCAAATTCAAAAATTTCCTTAATTTCAAAACTGAAATACAGATTGAATCTTTATTTCAGATTTAAACTTAAATCTTTAAAGCTTTACTTATATTTTTCATCTTCATTTTAAAATTCAAATCATTCAACTATTTCTAAAATAGTTAAAACAAATTAAATTTAAAAACTTATTTTATTTTAAAACTGAAATTCAAACCAAATTCCAGATTTTAAATCTCAGATTCAAACTTATTTTTCAAGCTTGTATTTTACAATTTAAACTTCCAGTTTATATTTAGAACCAATATTCCTTATATTTTAAAAGTTGTTAATACTAAATTTAAATTTCAAAATTTAAATTATTTCAACAAAATAAAATTCAAACTATTGAATTCAGATTCCACTCAGGTTTTAAACTTAGTTCAAATTTTATTTTACATTTAAACTTTACTTTTAAACATCAAAAATAGAACAGGCCTCTGTTCTTATAAAACCTACAAACAACAAAGTATACCCGAGCCTAATCCTTCAATAACTTCGGGTTCCAAAACAAACTTCCCCGAGCTACCTTTTCCACAACATCGAGTTTCCCTTTCTTCTTCTACTAGTTCTCTTTTTTTTCAAAACTTAAACATTGGTTAACTGTCAACCCACACAATCCCACACGAGTGCTTACACGAGCCAGAACCGCGAAACCACGAGACTTACTTCGAGACAACCCCCATAACAACCCATAAACCCAAAGCAACAGACATGACATCCCTATGCACATACACCAGTGTCGGAGTCGCCATCCACCTCCGATGAACCGTCCAGCATACCATCCTTTACTGTTGTAACACTTCCAGACCAACAGATCACACGTGCAAGCAATAGATCGAAATCGAGTAGCCCAGTTGTAAACTAAGAACAGACCGTTGACAGAAAAACGACTCAAACGTCCAACGTTGATCATCGGAGCGCCAGAAATTCCATCCACATCCCCACAAACCCTTCACGCAGCTATTACCCAACCCTAATCCAACTCGATGCATCAGAGTCGCCTCCTCGTCCAACATTCCAGACATGCTCAAATTAGGTTTAAAAACCTAAATCTTCTCCTTCCCATTGCCTCGATGATTTGGAGCTCTTTCAGGTAATTTTCCTAAACACCTCGCAACTACATCCATCTCCAATTAAAACCCCAAGACCTCTCAACCCTTAGATCGTCAGGGATTGCCCAATGAATAAATTCCAGTCAAACCCAAAATACAAACCCAATGCATTATTAAACATTTAGATTTTAGTTTTAAAAATCATAACTTTCTAAACAGGTTAAAGTTATAATCTTGGAACATCAAATTATGATGTTTGAAAATTTGACTTATTTTGAATCTTGACTGTAATTCACAAATTTCCATAGAAACTTGCTTTGATTTACTTCAAACTGTTTTAAATTTAAATCTTGTTAAACCAACATCTCTTGTCTAGAAACTATTTTCTAAAATGAATCAGCGGGATGAGATATGATTTTTGAACAGGTAAAATGCCTATAGCCTGGAAAATAAATTCATATGTCTGATTTTTTCAGATATGCACAACATTTATATACATGTAAACATGTTTCAGAATCTAAAAACCATCATGCAATCCCATCTTAGACATACATTACTAGTTTACTTCAACCATTTAGCATATGTATCAAATCTAAAGTGATTCATGTTTACAGATAAAAAGCAGAGGTTCAACTAAGATCAGAGATGTTTTAAAATCAACAGAAATACCATAAGCATTCATACATAAAAATGCAGAGAAGTCATCACATAGTTTTTCACAAGTTATTTAAGTTTTAAATCTAAAAAGTTTATTCACCTTATTAAAGCAGAGGACAGAAACTGTTTTCCAGGTTCTTTAATTTTAATTAGCTCTTGAATCTTCCCTTTTGCATGTTGAATTTTCTGAATTGCTGTTGATTCTAGTTTTGCTTGATTGATTTAGAAAATCTGAAGATCTTGCCTTGATTATGAAAATCCAGCCTATCCTCTTGATTCTTAGATTCCAGATTTATTTCTTCTTGTTTCAGATACTACAGTTTCCTTCTTTCTTTTTAATTTTTTTTCTTTTATTTGTATTCAATTTGGTTGAGATGAAAAAAAGATTTAGCTGAAAGTTTAAAACTTTTCTTTTATTTTCACAGTTTAATTTTAAACTTCATAAATCAAAAGAATGACACTTGTCATTTTAATGCTCTAATGATCTTACACATATGCACACAAGTTACAAATGTCTTTTAACATACATTAAAAGTTTACAAGTGGTATTAATGTTTAATAAATGTTTTTAAATGTTTAATTAATATTTAAATGTTATTTTCCCTTTTTAATAATCTAAATAATGTAATTATGTAATATTTATGTACTTATCCTTAAATAAACAAGTTTTAGATTTTAATGAATTATTCAAAATCAAATTCATGTGAACATTTATAAATAACTTATATTTTTGATTCAATTTAATCTATCATATGTTTATAAATTTGAGAAATTTATATTAATTCTTTATGTAAGCTTATCTTATGTTAAAATTAAAATGAAAGAATATTGAAAACAATTGAATGTGAACTTCCAATTTAATTCTTATTTAAAACAAAAGCTTAATATATATATATATATATATATATTTAAAATAAATAAGAAATTATTCTTGTTATTTAAATCTCAAATATCATTTTTAAGAGCACTAAGTCAAATTGACGTTTCAAATTTCAAACTATATATATTAAGTTTGAAAACACTCATCAAACTCAAATCAATATTTTTTTCTATTTCTAATACATATATACAAATTTATATATACATTCCAAATGGAAAATCATTTTAACATTAGATTTGAAAATTACTGTATTAAATTTTGAAACATAATCCAAACCTATATATATATTCATATATATATATATCAAAATTTGAATATAAAGCTTTTATTATATTAAAAATTTCCTATTACAATATATCAATATATATATTATAAATAGAAAATATTCTGATTAACTTTTGAAAAATAAATATTACAAATTTCAAATTGCAAAAATAAATATTTCCAAATCATTAGTTTTCAAAAGAATTAACTCGCCTATTTTATATTGTTAAGAAAAGTATTAATAGATATTGTCAAATTATTATTATTAGACTTTAAAAAGAAATTTTAACTGCCAATTTATAGTATAAAATGATCAAATTAATTTAATTATTATCAAAGATTATTAAATTGATACTGCTTAAAATCCCGGGTAGTCACAAAACAAAAGAATTTTATTTTGGTTATTTATATTTGAAGATAACAATTTTATCCATTTTAAATAATTTAATTAAGGGATTATCACATTTTAATAGTTAAACTCAGATAATTATTCAATTATCTAATACCCAAAAATCCGGGTTATTACATTCGATCTAGGTGAATTGTATGTCAAGCTTCATTTTTAAATTTCTCGCCTCAACGATCTCCTCGCAGTATCTCTGCGATTCTTCCTGTGCCTTGATCTTTTCCTTGCTCTCTTTGTATAATAATTTTTCTAGCTCTTCAACACAGCGAGCTAAGACCTCCTTCTTCTTTTGTAGGTAGTCCTTCTCTAAGGCCAGAGTACCACTGGGATGGAGCGCTACATCTAGTTCCTTTTTGTGCAAAGTCTCCAAATAACTTATCTACTCAGCCGTTTCTTTCGTGTTCTTCTCTACCGCGGCAGGTTAGTTTTTATATTCAAGCAGCTCAGTGTCCTGATGCTTGATGATGACTTTGACATGTATAGCCTCCAACTTGAGGCGGTCAATTTCATGCTAGCGCTCAACGGAGACTTCGGAGATTTTCTCGGCCAAGTGGATGAACGATTCATGTTGGACGTACACATCATTCATACATGCTTATGAGCTCTCTTTGGAACTTCCGGGGATGACGTGTATAGAGAAGAGGAACTTGAGTCTATCAAAGCATATTTTTGGAAAAGTGGCTTTGAGTTAGCTAACTTTTCTGCTATGGTAGGATCATGAGCAGGAATCGACGAAAGCGGATCAGAAGTAACAAGTGGGTGCTTGCCGAAGTGGCGCTCAGGTGATTGCCTTGAACTGGATGACCCGAAAAGTTGTTCGTGAGGCGCAGCAGCCTGAGAACCCGATGTGAGGACTTATCTCCGTTATAAGTGGGAAGGTGTGACCGATCATCATAGCGAGGAGTATGTGGTTGATACTTCCGTCTGGATGAAGAAGAAGACTCCCGAGAATAATAATCTTTATCTCGCCCATCATCTTTGTCTATGCATCTTCCGGATTCAAAATCTTGACACGAGCGATAATAAGTGGAAGAACCTCGGAGATGGTCAAATGCCTGAGAATGTGACATTGCACCTATAAAAGAGCCAAATAGGAACATATTAGAAGTTGGATCATGAAGAATTATTCAAGAGTTTATGGTGGAGTGCAACTGTCTGTGTATGCCCTAGTGTTTCCCTCTGACAGTCCAATAACATTGGCTTTACTCATTTGAGTTTCCTTCCCTCTACTAGAAGCTTGCATGCATCCGCTGAGTTGAGCCCTTCGACGTCAATGTTAGCTAAGTCATAATTTAATATATCATCCAGAATCGGAATGTCGGAGAGTCCCTTCAATGAACTTTCCATTTGTTGGGAATACAAATCCTTTTCAAGTGGGGTTACGATGAATTCTAGATTTGTCCCAGCCTTACTCTTTCACAGCTTGTACACCAACCTTTTTCTCCTCTTCGGGGGAGTTTGCATTTGGTTCGTCTATGGCGCTTCGACTACCGGCGCTTTCCCAAGGCCTACATCTTCGCTTCTCGACCCTGCATCTTGAGATTCTCTTATCTCTCCCTCTTCGATGTCTTCCCGGGTTCCCTCCAAATGAGGCACCATAAGGTCACTTTCCCTTACCATTCTTTCGACATAACTTTCAAGACTGCTTTACTCCGAGGAAGTTCAATTTTGCGGCCGACTTCCAACGGCTCAAATAATGAGAGCAGCTCATAAGTGACAAGAAGTTTAATGTTCCGATAATCAATGGGAGTAGCACGAATGGCAGCAACGGCCTTGGAATACTCGATGCCTTCGATCGAGGGCGAACACCTAAAAGAAGTGGAGATATTAGTATGTTTAAGATAGAAGTTGTGACATGAATCCTTGAACCAAAGATGATGACATGAGTAGCACTTACATCCTTCTAACCATCTCCTTGCAAAGTCAGGAGGACACCGTACATAAAACCACTCGTGTTTGAATAGAGAGAGCTGTTCCATGCACCTGTTAAGACTTGGCATTTGGGCGAGGGTTCAAGAAAGATATATGAAGGGCTCCTAATCCGTCTTTTGAAATTATAGATGTATTTGATGTCTTCAAGAGTTGGCGGATGGAACAGAACGTTCATAAAGAGAAGGAAGGTTCCGTGAATGAAGGCATAGCTGTTAGGGTGCAACTAAGAAGGAGCGATCTCTAGGTGCCTCAGCATTTCCCGAATGAAGGAGTCGAAATGTGGCACATATCCATCCCAACACATAAACTTGTTGCAAGCGATATATCCGACTAGGGGCAAGTGTGGTCTATCTTACCCCGATGGAACTAAAACGACTTCAAATAGAATTCAGTGGATGGAGCACAATCTACAAAGAGCGGCTTCGCCGATTCTAGATGCTTGTAAGTCAATAAGATTGTTTAGGATGATGGCACTCTCAATAGCATCAGAAGCTGGACTAATAACTTTCGCGGGAAGGAATGGAATGTCGAAAAAAAGATTTACTTGTGAGTCATATGCCTCCACTTGTTCTATACGGTGACTCGGAGATGGTTTATCAGACAGGGTGGCAAAGCTTGACCTTGCCACAGAACTACTGTGTTTTTTAGCGGACTCGGAAGACATTTTGTCGGAGCACGTCGTGCAGCTTGAGATCTATGTCAGCTATACTCAGTAGACAATCAACGCTAGAAATAATAACCTGTTCCCCTATGTCATGTGTGAACTAGTGCAGTGTGGTGTGAAACAAGAATAGAGAGTTTCAAACCAAGAAAATGGGAATGAAATGTTAAGACTTGGAGTCTCACCCAGAGAGATTGTCATCGCTGACTGTCTCAATCGACGAAGAAGTTGATCAACAATAAGAGCTTTAGGATCGGTCATCGACATATTGATTTATGAAGTTTATTATCTAAGTTTGTAGTTGGTTCTTTATTTAGTCCAAATTAAGAAGTCTAGAGATGTGCTTTTTTGAGATTAAGTTCAACAGCCCAAGTTTGAATAACGCAATATGCAATGCAGAGTTTAGAAGGCTTAAGTCAAAATTACCATTATGACAATACCGATCCCTCAGTTCCATGTGATGACCCCTTCTCCTTTAACCTATATGCTAATCCCTATTCTTTAATGCCTAAGTCGATCCCAACATTTGAACCTCTATGTCGATCCCTTAAACAAGCTGTTATTACCGCTCCTTCGTCCTAGCCTCACTACCGATCCCTCTCCACAAATGTTACCGGTCCTTATATGATAACTCATCTACTAACGTCGACCCCTACACTTAAATCATCAATGCATATCCCATATTCACTGGTATAACTTAACATTCTACTCATCTAATACAAACTCCTACCAGCCCCTTATACCGCCGCTCTCTACGTCGATCCCTGACATTAGCTACCCTCCATCCTATCATCAAATTAAAAAGTACCGAGCCCTTCTTCTCCCTCCTTTTTCCTCATTCCTCATTCCTATTTCTCCAGCACCTACGTCTCCTCTCTCAATCATGCCTAAATTAACAAAACCCATAGATTCACTTGCTTAGGGACACTTCGAATATATGCGAGCCCCGAAATCGATGACTCAACTAATACGATTATGAAAGGGAAGCATACATATTTAATATAAATTATGAGCACGCGGTTGAAACTTGGATTAAGGGCGAGTTACTCGTGATGACGTTCAGGAATAAGGTGTTATGTTTGAGTTTAATATTAAAGGTGAAGCTTTTCTTTTTTCAAACCATTCGGCTATGTGAAGAGAAGGAAGGAAAAAAGGCTTAAGTGCCGAGAAATGTACAGTGAGAAGAGAAGGGAAGGGGATGCGAATTTATATTAGAGAAGGAAAGGGAGATGAACCAGTTATTAAAGGTGAATAAATCAAAGAAGGGAAAAAGAAAGGAGATGTGATATCCCAGAATTTTAGGCAAAACAATAATGTAATAATCTTCTTTTATAATCTAAAATTTATTCTTTTTCCTAAGAAAATAAAATAAGTATTGATTTGAATATATATACATATATATATATATATATTAATAAAAAAAGTTTAAATAAAGACATGAATAAATATAAAACTAAATTTAAAATATAATATAAATATATATTAAAAACATATTAATACATGGAATTAGAAATGTAAGAAATATGTACACATAACTACAAATGTAAGCCTAAAAATATATCTAATGACAAGTGTAAACTGATTTTAACAAGTGTCCTTAATTTCTTTTTATTTTTAAAAATAATTAATAAAAGATGTAATAGGTTATATAATCCTCTCCATCTCTCTCTTTAATTTCTTTTATCGGTTCATTTTCTAAATTAGAACAAAGAAACAAAGAGAAACCAAAGTCCTGTAACAAACCAGAGAACAAAATCAAAGGAAATTCAAAACAATCTCCTTCTAAATTAAAACCTGAAGCTAAGTAAGGATCGGATCAGTAAGCAAATCAAAATCAAGAAGCAAAACAAATTTCTAGTTTCAAAAAGCAATTCCAGTTTTCCAAAGATCAAGTTACCGAATTTCAAAAACTTCCCATTCTTCTCTGATAATTTCTGAGTAAGCTTTTTTTATACAAACACATGTTGTCTGAAAATCATTTGCAAGTTATAATACATAAAATTTTGGTTGGGTAGTATGCTTTGCATGTTGTTCAGATATGATTATATGTGTATATGTATGTTAATATTTGTTGTGCATATCTGTGTACCATATAAGTATGCACTGTTCCAACTTTAGGCTTCAAACCTGATAATTTTCCAATTTCTCTTTCCCTAAATATCCTTAGATTTAAATGTTAAAACAAATTATGTTATAACAGCAAGATTAAGGTTTTAAAAATAATTTTAAGTAGGAATTGAATACAAATTTAACTAGGATGTAAATATTACGGTAAAACTTAAAAATATCAAAATTTTGACGAACAATTTGTGGATCCATGTTTATAATCGATTTATCTTCACAAACTATGATTTTTAGAAAAAGAATCAAGATTTTTAGGCTTCTAAATCGTGAGATAATGTATGTTGCACGGGATTTGGGTTTCGAGTGATTTCTGGTGATCGGTGTAGCTTTGGGGGTCGGGACCACTACGGGAGGTGGCGAGGAGGTAGACGACCTTGACAAAAATGGCGGGTGGTTTATTTATCACCGTGGAGGCGGTAGATCGATGTAGTAGGGTTTAACCCTAGTTTTGGTCGAGGTTGGAAATTAGGTGACTGCGTCGTCGACAGTGCATCAGAGGAGACCGGTCATGGGGGAAAGAAAGCGTAGGTCATTGGCGAAGCTATGGGTGGAGTTTCGTGACCTCTGGTGATCAGAGCCGTCAAGACGAAACAATTCTTGATCGAGTGTTTTGTTCCAGTGGGTTCGATCAAGTCGAATCTCATTTTCATGATCGTTTTGGAAGATTGGTGGTCGAGATCGGAAGGGTAGGTAGGCATCGTCTTGTCGACGATGGTTTGGAAGGCCAGATCGTCGGCGATCAGCCGTGCACGTGCATGTGGTGTCTCTGGTGTTAGAATTTTGGTTTAGGGACAAAGGAACGTTTCTCAGGTAGAAGCTCAGGAAAGGGTGGGTTTCGCTCGAGATTGTCGTCGAGGTTGATTCGAGTACGTGGGTGTTTTAACTATAACAGTTTTAAAATTTAAACAAGTTTAAAAAAAAAGTGAAGGAAGGATGAAACTTAGGAATAAGGGCAGGTGGCTCGTGTTCATCTTCGAGTTTAACGTGAGTGTAACATGTTTACAGGTTTTAAACTTAAACCAAGTTTTAAAAACTTTAAACTAAAACCAAGTTTTAGAAATTACTCGGGTAGGACTCTGGTGAGGCTCGGGTCGAACTCGTAGCAAAGGAAATTTAGCAGTTTTTTTAAAATTTAAATAAAAAGAAAGTTTTAAATTTTAATATAGTTTAAACTATTATATGATAAATGTTTTAAATTATTTGATTGAAGGGAGTTATAATTTGTTTAACTTAAATGCTTAAGATATTTTTAAAAATTAAATTAAATGATTTAATTAAGTTAATTATAAAGATAATTGTTTAAATATGATCATGATATTTAAGTAATTAATAACATAAATGGTTTATCTTAACAGATAATTAAGGTTTTAATGATTTAAGATTAATTACGTTAATAAATTAAAGAGTAATTAATTAATTTAATTAATTAGTGATTAAGGATTGATAAATTAATTAATTAGAGATTAATTAATTGGTAATTAAAAATTAACTACTTGGTGATTAGCTATTATTAATGCAAGTAATTGGAGATTGATTACTTAAATGATAATTACTTAATGTAAGTAATTAAAGGAAATTACTTAATGGAAGTAACTAAGGATTAATCACTAAATGTAATTAGTTAAAGTATGGATTAAATAAGGAAATTAATTAAAGGGTTAGTTAATTAATGAATATGATTAATTAAAGGATAATTAATCAATGTAAGTGATTATAGAATACTTAGTTAGAGTAATTAGTTAAGGATCAATGTAATAAAGTATTGTTAATTAATGTGAATGGTTGAAGGTTAATTAATTTTTGTAATTAATTAAAGGCTAATTACTTAATGTAATTAAGATAATAATTGAAGGATGATTAATTAATTTATTTGTAATTAATTAATGTTAAGTAAGCAGGATTTAAAGGCGATTAAAGTAATTAATTAAATTTATTTAAATTAATTAGAAATGGTGTGACTAATAAATCTTGCTTGTGGATGATTGGGTTATATTGAATGTCTTGAATTGGTTGATATCTCTGATATAAGATGTTTTGTGATATGATATGTTTGGATTGAACAGTGATAATGTGGTTATCTATTAATGATAAATTGCTGTGTAAAAGTGACATCCTATATTTAAAATTGAATTGTATTCACTTGAATAACTTAGGTTAAGATGAAATTGGATTCGAAGAGACCGGGGTCGGGTATCAGAAAATACCCGAAACCACTTCGATTAGTAATCTACAAGTGGTTCTTTATAGTTTGATATGTGAAATCAATAGGCCGGAATGGAATAATTTAAGTAAAACCGGACCACAGAAACTAAGTAAGGGTACTTAATGATTTGTTTGTGAAATAAGTGATTGGCTTTAAGAAGAAAAGAACTCGCAATAAGGTACGAGTTACCCAGGATTTGAATAAGTTTTATGCTTTAGTATTTTCATGTTAGATGGGTTTACTCACGCTGGTTTCCAGCCTGACCCGAGTGTTACTTTGATGTAATGCTCGAGTCAGAACGAGTATTACAGATTTTCAAGCGAGGACGCTCTGGAGCTCAGGAGGCGAGCTGGATGGCAGAAACGTATGGAGTTTACCACTATGTATTTAAGTGTGATTTGATAGTAGTCTGGGACAGGTTGATATAACTGTCTAGTCTATTTGTAAATTGTTATAACTCTAATGGATTGAAAGTAAAGTGACAACTACAACTTTCTTTGAATTAATGCTATTATTTGATATTATATTTAATCCGCTGCGAATGTGAGATGCTGTTGGTTTCTGTTCTTCTTCTACCTTCTTTCTTCTTTTCTCTGATAATCTGAAATTTTTGGAGTCAAAAATTTCGGGTCGTCGCATTTGGTATCAAAGCTGAAGGTTAAGTGAGAACCTTAGCTCTGGTAGGTTTACTCATTAATGATAGGGTCGATGGTACCCTGAATGAGTTGAGTGTAGTATGTGTGAGGGCGTATTTGTTATTTTCTTATAAAATGTTTTTAAAAATGGTTTTTAAAAATGACTTTTTTTATATAAGTTTATACTTTGATATATATAAAGCAACCGTTTTTCTAAAATATATTAAGGTAATTGGTTGAATTAAAAGTAATAATAAGAACTAAGTGGTAATAGAAATACAACCAAATGATAATTGGATAATATGAACTATATAAATAAGATAAGCTAGAAATGGATTCAAACTAGAAAATAAATTCCTGAATTTGTAGAAGTGTTTTCAGAAGGTCAAATTAAGTGACCCTGATTTTATTTTCCAATAAGTTATATAATAATATATAGTGAATTGATATCCAGATAGGATAATCTTGGTTATTATCATAAATGGCTGTTGTGTTTAATAATGAAATGTTTTAAGGAAGTAAACATTTAGGTGAGTATGACTCATAAATTGGAAATGAAGATGATCTAAATTGTGAAGTTTTAAATCTAAATCCTAAAATTTTGAAATTGTTTTCAAAATGTTAAAAGGAATAATAAATAATGTTATTCAGAATATTTTTGAATGTATTCTTATTTTGAAACAAGAGATGTTTAAAAATGTTTAAGAAATTGTTTTGAACGAAAAACCAAGAATGGTTTAAAATTTAAAATATGCCTTGGGTGTAAGGAAATGAATATGTATACTTGTGGGATATACATAAGGTCAAAGCTGATTTGCAATAAACTCTAGGTGTTGAAGTTTTGAATTTTCCCTGAAATGTGAGGTAATAACCCAAAGTGAAATAAGTTTTTGAACTTATAAATAGGAAAGGATATTGATTAGAAGTTTAAAATTTGAAACGGAGAACTCAAATTGGGTAAAGTTTACTGGATTAAATTGAAGTGAATTTAACTTAGGAGAAGTTAAATAAGTTTAGAACAAACAACCTGAATTAGAAATTTCAAGGTGAAATTGAGATTTAACTAAGGAAGTTAAACGGTTGATTTAAATAGGAAGTTATGTGTGATCTCAAAATGGGTTTGAGATCTGGAAATTGGAATTGGATGCTATGGATGGATGTTTTGAATAATTTGCATATTTATTTATTCTGACTTATCTTAATATCATCCTGTTGTTATTAATAATCTATGAAACTGAGAGTTGGATTATTTTAATTAAGAAATAGATTGAGGTAATATACATCCGTTATTGAAATAATAGAAATAAGGTTGAACTTATGAAAAGGGAAATTGCTTTGAACTTAAAGATTGAAATGTTAGAAATGAGCTTGTTAAAAATTTGTTAAGGATTGGTTTCGGAGTTAAAATTGGGTAATAAATTGGATTCTGAAGATTAAGTCGTTTAAAAAGTTTGAATCTAATTTGAACCTTGTAATAAGTTAAGTTAAGGTAATTTAAAATGGAATTTTGAAATTTGGACTCAGAATTAAATTGTTTAAAGATTTAAGTTGTTAATTTAAAGATAAAGGTTGGTTTGATTTAAAGGATTAAATCAACATTTAAAAAATTTAACTCGAATTTATATAATTCGAGATGGTTTTAAGTTGAGATTTGAATAGAATTATTTCAAATCTAAATTTGATTTGAATTAATTGGAATTATGATTGAAAATGGATAAGCATAAGTTCAAATAGCAAATTTGAATTGAAATAATTTGAAGTGAAATTGAAGTTGGATAAGTTTGAAAATTCAAATAGGAGTTGATTTGAATGTGGGATATAAATTGAAGTTAATTTAAATTGAATTGAAATTGAATCAATTTAAATGGAAGTGGAAATTGGAAATCGGGAATAGAACAGTTTGGCTCTGAACTATAATTTTCAAATTAAATTGTTACAATTGTTTTTAAATCTATTTTTCCTAGCTATTTACTATACAACTTTTCTTTTTAACACTCAAAACTATCTTATACTTATTTTACAAGTACTTTTGGAACTATTTAACTATTTTACAACAATTTTACAACAATTTTATAAGCTAATTACTATTTTACAACTATTTTTCAATTATCTAATTATTCTACAACTATTTGACTATTTTACAACTATCTTAAAATTAATTAACTATTTTACTACTATTTGCAACTAATAACTATTTTACAACTACTTATCTATTTTTAAAAATTTCAAGCTATTTTTTAAATCAAGAGGTCAGAGTGCAAACTGTTATAATTAAAGTGATTAATCTAGTGAAATAAAGCAATTGTGAATAAGTGAATAGAATCAAAATGGAGGTGAATAGGAAGATAATTGATTTAGCTGATAATCAATGAAGGTAAATACGTAGGATGTACGTATATTATTCTATTTGTGTAATGATTTGATCTAGATTCGAGCATAGAATTTCGAGATAGTATATCGACCCGAGTTAGGATTTTTCACTCGATTTTCGACGGCGAACCCTGGATATGGATTTTTGGTTGATTCTGAAAATTCTCTATCATAGTTATGACTATACAAGGAAAATGATGGTTTCTGATCAAGAAACCAAATCTGCGTCCGCACTAGGAAGTCGGGTGGATGATACAAGTTCGGAAGTGAAATTGCGCGATCGAGTAAGCGATCAGATTTGATATTGCATACGGATGGTATATGTATATCGTACGTGCTTAATTGAAATAGATATTGAAATTTTGAAAGAAATGAGAAATGGTTTTGAAAAGAAAGGTATATTTTGAGAAATTTTTTGATGATTAAAGTGGAAGTTGAATATCTCTATTATTGAAATTTACTTTTTGGAAAGTAAGTTATATGGTGAATAAATTGATAAGGGAAATTAAACTTGAATGTTGATTTGGCATAGTACCATATATTGTTGTTTATGATAAACTCCCCTTGTTGAATATATAGCCAGAAAATAGACTTCTAAAAAATATTTGAAGTATAAAAATAGAATTTATATAAGTATGAAGTAATCCAAGATTTTTCAAGGATATATATATATATCCACATATATATAAATGATTTTATGAGAATGATTTTAGGAAAAAGGTTTTAGAACCTGTGGATTTTGGAAGCGCTTTTGGTTTTTGGAAAAATCAATTTTGGGAAGTTTGGAAAGCCAGTTTGGAAGTATCGATTTGAGATATCGATTTTGTGTAAAGGAGATTTATGTAAATCATAAAGAGGTATGATTTGAAAGATACTGTAAGTGTATAGTATAAAATGTATTGAGATTGGCTCTGAGGAAAAAGGCGCTCCCATTGAAATGAACTTCATTAGGAGATCCACGGGGTGGGTATGCCTTAAGCCCTAAGGGGGAGGCTCTAAATTGAATCTTGGGAGGAAGTCTGGACAAACTGAAGTTCCTGAGGATTATGTGTAGTGGGTAGCGAAAGTCGAGGGCACTAATGCCTACAAAGACATTTGGGTTATGATATGACGACAGTGTAACTCAATGTCACTGCGATCTACTGTGGACCATTGTGGAAGTCGTGTGTGCCGTGAGAGCCAACAGTCTATGTTTGATTTTTCCACGATGGCAACGTAACATCGGTAGACTGCGACCTATGGTGACATAGTGAAAATCGAGAGGCCGTGAGAGCCTAAGGCTACATTCAAACTCAACTGATGTAGTCTGCGACCTATGTGGGAGTGGTGAAGTTTCATTTGGCAGCGAAAATCGAGGGCACTGATGCCTACAATTACGTGGACTTTTGTCATGATGGCAACGTAACCCGGGATGTAACTGCGATCTGTGGTGGGTTTCATGGCGTAATCGAGGGGCGCGAAGTGCCTACAGTTATTTATGGATTTTGCCGGGATGACAACGTAACCATCGGGTTAACTAGACCATGAAGGGGATGATGATTTCCAAAGCATTCTCGCCAAAGATATTTCCTCTATTTCAAAAATGTTTTCTATATTTTCATAAAGTTTTTCGAAAATGTTTTCCAAATATTTTCACTGGGTGTTGAAAATGGGTCTACTAAGTACTTATAGATTTTCAGTCCTACGCGTGATCAACGTATGACCAAATTCTGTAAGAACAACGATGGACTGGTTGAGACATCGAGTTATATAAATTATTTTTATAAAAAATATTTATGATACTATATGGATTTTAAAAGTGTTTTAAAAAAATGATCAAAGGATAAATTATCTGATTTTAAGTTATTGAATAAATTTTGCTTCGTTCCTTTTCGAGGACGAAAAGATTCAAAGGGGGAGGAATGTGATATCCCGGAATTTTAGGCAAATAAATAATGTAATAATCTTCTTTTATAATCTAAAATTTATTCTTTTTCCTAAGCAAATAAAATAAGTATTAATTTGAATGTATATAAATTAATTCAAAAAAAGTTTAAATAAAGATATGAATAAATGTAAAATTAAATTTAAAATATAATATAAATATATATTAAAAAAATATTAATACATGGAATTACAAATGTAAGAATATGTACACATAACTACAATTGTAAGCCTAAAAATATATCTAATGACAAGTGTAAATTGATTTTAACAAGTGTCCTTAATTTCCTTTTATTTTTAAAAATAATTAATAAAAGATAGAATAGGTTATATAATCCTCTCCATTCCTCTCTTTCATTTCTTTTATCGGTTCATTTTCTAAATCAAAACAAAGAAACAAAGAGAAACCAAAATCCTGTAACAAACCAGAGAACAAAATCAAAGGAAATTCAAAAAAATCTCCTTTTAAATTCAAACCTGAAGCTAAGCAACGATTAGAGCAGTAAGCAAATCAAAATCAAGAAGCAAAACAAATTTCCAGTTTCAAAAAGCAACTCCAGTTTTCCAAAGATTAAGTTTCCTGATTTCAAAAACTTCCCAATCTTCTCTGATAATTTATGAGTAAATTTTCTTTTATAAAAACATAAGTTGTTTGAAAATCATTTGCAAGTGATAATACTTAAAATTTTGGTTGGGTAGTATGCTTTGCATGTTGTTCAGATATGATTATATGTGTATATGTATGTTAATATTTGTTGTGCAAATCTGTGTACCATATATGTATGCTTTATTCCAGCTTCAGGCTTCAAACTGATAAGTTTCCAATTTCTCTTTCCCCAAATATCCTTAGACTTAAATGTTAAAACAAATTATGTTAGTGACATCAAGATTAAGGTTTTAAAAGTAATTTTAAGTAGGAATTGAATACAGATTTAACTAGGATGTAAATATTACAGTAAAACTTAAAAATGTCAAAATTTTGACTTGAACATTTTGTGGATCCATGTTTATAATCTGATTTATCTTCACAAACGATATTTTTAGAAAAAGAATCAAGATTTTTAGGCTTTTAAATCGTGAGATAATGTTTGTTGAACGGGATTTGGGTTTTGAGTGATTTCTGGTGATCGGTGTAGCTTTGGGGGTCGGGACCATTGCAGGAGGTGGCGAGGAGGTAGACAACCTTGACAAAAAGGCAGGTGATTTATTTGATCACCGTGGCGGCGGCAGATCGACGTAGTAGGGTTTAAACCTAGTTTTGGTCGAGGCTGGAAATCAGGTGACTGTGTCATCGACAGTGCATTAGAGGAGACTGGTCATGGGGGAAAGGAAGAGTAGGTCATTGGCGAAGTTATGGGTGGAGTTTCATGACCTCTTGTGATCGGAGCCGTCGAGATGAAACAATTCTTGATCGAGTGTTTTGTTCCAGTGGGTTCGATCAAGTCGAATCTCGTTTTTGTGACCATTTTGGAAGATTGGTGGTTGGTATCAGAAGGTTAGGTCGACGTCATCTTGTCGACGGTGGTTTGGAAGGCCAGATCATCGGCGATCAGCCGTGCATGTGCACATGGTGTCTCTGGTGTCAGAATTTTAGTTTAGGGACAAAGGAAGGTTTCACGGTAGAAGCTCGGGAAAGGGTAGGTTTAGCTCGAGATTGTCTTCGGGGTTGATTCGAGTACGCGGGTATTTTACCTATAACAGTTTTAAAATTTAAACAGGTTTAAAAAAAAGTGAAGGAAGGATGAAATTCGGGAATAAGGGTAGGTGGCTCGGGTTCATCTTCGAGTTTAACGTGAGTATAACATGTTTACAGGTTTTAAACTTATACTTAAACCAAGTTTTAAAAACTTTAAACTAAAACTAAGTGTTAGAAAATACTCGGGTAGGACTCGGGTGAGGATTGGGTCGAACCTGTAGCAAAGGAAATTTAGCAATTTTTTTAAAATTTAAATAAATAGCAAGTTTTAAATTTAAAATTTAATCTAGTTTAAACTATTATATGATAAATGTTTTTAATTATTTGATTGAAGGGGGTTATAACTTGTTTAACTTAAGTGCTTAAGTTATTTTTAAAAATTAAATTAAATGATTTAATTAAGTAAGTTAATTATAAAAATAAATGTTTAAATATGATCATGATTTTAAGTAATTAATAAGATAAATGTTTATCTTAAAAGATAATTAAGGTTTCGATGATTTAAGGTTAATTAAGTTAATAAGGTAATTAAAGAGTAATTAATTAATTTAATTAACTAGTGATTAAGGATTAATTAATTAAAGATTAATTAATTGGTAATTAAAAATTAATTACTTGGTGATTAGAGATTACTAATGTAGATAATTGGAGATTAATTACTTAAATGATAATTACTTAATGTAAGTAATTAAAGGAAATTACTTAATGGAAGTAATTAAGTATTAATCACTTAGTGTAATTAGTTAAACTATGGATTAATTAAGGAAATTAATTAAAAGTTTAGTTAATTAATGAATATGATTAATTAAAGGATAATTAATCAGTGTAAGTGATTATAGAATACTTAATTAGAGTAATTAATTAAGGATCAATGTAATAAAATATTGTTAATTATTGTGAATGGTTGAAGGTTAATTAATTTGTGTAATTAATTAAGGGCTAATTACTTAATGTAATTAAGATAATAATTAAAGGATGACTAATTAATTTATTTGTAATTAATTAATGTTAATTAAGCAGGATTTAAAGGTGATTAAAGTGATTAATTAAATTTATTTAAATTAATTAGAAATTGTGTGACTAATAAATCTTGCTTATGGATGATTGGGCTATATTGAATGCCTTGAATTGGTTGATATCTCTGATATAAGATTTTTGTGATATGATATGTTTGGGTTGAACAGTGATATATGTGGTTATCTATCAATGATAAATTGCTACGTAAAAGTGACATCCTTTTTTTAAAATTGAATTGTATTGACTTGAATAACTTGGGTTAAGATGATATTGGATTCGAAGAGACTGGGGTCGGGTATCAGAAAATACCCGAAACCACTTCGACTAGTAATCTACAAGTGATTCTTTATAGTTTGATATATGAAATCAATAGGCTAGAATGGAATAATTTAAGAAAAACTGGACCATAGAAACTAAGTAAGGGTACTTAATGATTTGTTCGTGAAATAAGTGATTGGCTTTAACAAGAAAAGAACTTGTAATAAGGTACGAGTTACCCTGGGATTTGAATAAGTTTTATGCTTTTGTATTTTCATGTTAGATGGGTTTACTCACGCTGGTTTCCAGCCTGACACGGGTGTTACTTTGATGTAATGATTGGGTCCGACTGAGTACTACAGATTTTCAAGTGTGGACGTTCAGGAGCTCAGGAGGCGAGCTGGATGGCAGAAATGTATGGAGTTTACCGCTATGTATTTAAGTGTGATTTGATAGTAGTCTCGGACAGGTTGATATAACTGTCTAGTCTATTTGTAAATGGTTGTAACTCTGATGTATTGAACGTAAAGTGATTATTACAACTTTCTTTGTATTAATACTATTATTTGATATTATATTTAATCCGCTGCGAATGTGAGATGTTGTTGGTTTTTGTTCTTCTTCTACCTTCTTTCTTCTTTTCTCTGACAATCTGGAATTTTTGGAGTCGAAAATTTCGGGTCGTCACAGGAGAGAGGATCGGCATTGAGATATGCCGAACCCTATTCGTGTATCTGTAATGATGGATCAACAGGTACTATACCGATCCTTCCAGAAACAAAAAAAAATAGAAAGATGCGTGAATGATGGATATGGAAGAAATGGGAAATGGGAATAGAAAAGTGGCAAGAAATTGGGAAGTGACACATGATCACCATCACGAAGATTCGGTTGAAAACATAAAAGTACAAAGAACTACTAAACTCGGCAATTTGACCTACGAACATCCAGACACGTCCGGGGGCCAATGACAAAAACGTTTATGTGAACGTGCACGGAGCGGATTTAAGGATTCAACCGTTTGAAATTAACTAAAGTAACAATTTAACTTGGAACAATTAAGTTTGAAATCAATCCAGAAGAAAGCCTGTAAATCTCACATGACCAAATCTATGCATATTAATGGAATATGACGTCAAACTTGTATCATCGAACATTAATAAAGGAACAGAGATCAACCGGAAAGTTGGATAGACTTATTCATGAGAGTCTAGGTTTTTTCCAATTCAAAGCATGTCATGTTACTCACAAGTGGTACTTTAGGTGGAAAGTGTTACTCGGTGCCACGACCCGGCTATACTGAACTGATCGCATAGAACCGACTCTACTGTTGATGAGAAGAATGATCATAAGACAATAGCTGCATGACCAAGATATAATGTTCGGACAGTTGTATCAAGCCCAGATGGGACGGAGTTAATAGATGGACAACACGGTATGTCGGAAAGATAGGGGTTAGTCTATGTAAGAGAGGGGTCCGCATAGTGGATGGCAAATATGAATGAGGTAGTATATGGTTCGATATAGCATGAGGAAGCCATAAGGATCGGCATGTTCACTTAGTTCAGTTGTCAACTTAGGTAGGTATGCAAAGGGATCGACATAAGACATGGTATGGTCCATGTGACATAGGTCGGCATAGTAAGGCACGTAAGGGACGGATCGACATGATGTATTCAAAAGGGACGGATCGGCATGGCATGACTTGTAAGGGATGGATCGGCATGGTGTATTCAAAAGGGATGGATCTGCATGGCATGACTCGTAAGGGACGGATCGAGATGTTATGGTATGTGTGATATGGATCGACAGTTCATGGAGGATGGATCAACATACATTGGAGAACAGGGAGGGATCAGAATTCCCTTGACCAAGTTAAGATTTGAACTAAAGTGCTACAAGAACAGGAGCTCCATACATCCAAACCTTGTGACATTTGAAGCACCAGTATGTTATGTCATAAGGAAGCTACCATAGGGATCTCTATCCCAAACTCGACTCATGGAAGGACCGGTACCGATCCCTATCCTTTGAGAGTTGGGCCTATCCCTCCCTATGGTGGGCCCATATGGTTGAGGAGGTCTTGTTGCCGAATTTTCTACGACGACCTGCAAATCCAAACCCTTTGAATCAACAACAAACCACACATGTCCGAGCCAAAAAGAAAAGACTGACGGAAAGTCAGAAGAAAGAAAAGAAGAGAGAAGAAGAGAAGAGAAGAAAGCTAGAAGATAGAACCAAACAGAACAATACATAATCTCACATCACAACGAAAAACATGTAAATCATATCAATGATCTTTACAAAACAGAAACTGTATTTACATACATCAATCAGAGTTCAACAATCAATCACAAATTATCAGCATGAACAGTTATAATAACCTGTCCTCACAATTGCTGATAATATAAAACAACTAAGCAGAGTGGATAATCAATAATCAAAATAGATATGTGTATACGAAAACGAAGATCTCCAGCTCACCTGCTGAAGCTCCAAAAGCACCAAATCTGAACCTGTAATATATTCGGTCTGACCCGAGCATTGAAAGAGAAGAACGCCCGGATTAGTCTGGTAAACCAGCATGAGAAACACACTTAACTGAATTTATTAAATTACCAAACTTTTCCTTTATCAGAAAAAGTATCTCGTAAGACATGCCCACACATAAACACGGACATGTTTTTACCTTACGATAATTAAAACATTTCATATCAAATTATTTGATAGTATACTGTGTCTAGTAGACAAATAATATTAATCATAGTCGAAACGGTTACGTATAAAGGATTTCGAGGCTATTTATTACGCCTTTACAAACAAAACCGCAAGTTCGTAGTGGGGTTTGGATTTCCATACGAATGACCGGGTGAAGGGACTACCTTCCGGCAATACATCTCTAGAGGAATGTATCGAGGACCATCATAAAGGATCCTCTACCAACACAAGACCGGCCCACCTCTATAACTAGATGGTACCTAATATATCATTCTTCGGTCGTTACCGACCTTTACCATGGGTCCTCTAGCATACAAACCACAATAATCAAATACACGACGTCAGAGCGTGTAAAGATATATCTAGAAGAGGATGATCATACCCTACTTGGGAGCGATACACTTAGCCTTGTTGCATCTAACCCTGTTTTGGTCATTTTCGGTTGATGAGGCCTAAGGTAACGATTACCTTTCACAAACACATATCACATCACATTGAATGCCATACGGCCGTTTCCGTTGACTACTAATTGCCTTCCACAAAAATACAATCCTTAAGCTCATACGTCTCAAGGAGGGTGTTAAGCTAAGAGAAGTTACCTTCCCTGCCACCACTGATGTACGTTTGTAAAAACTAATGTATGTAATCTTTAGAAATGCAATGTCAGACAAACATCCATACAAATTGTCCAGGAAAAGGATAAATCAAAGGTGCTTTCCTACCACATCTTGTCGGGAAATCCCTAGGATTAATAGCGAATAGTCCATGCATTGGATATTTCAAAATAAAGAGACCACTGTTACTATATGTATATTGAGATTTTAACCCTAAACGATCAACAAGTAGTCCACGACTATGAAAATCCTGAATACCAATATCGTCAATAACCTGCACAATCGAACACATATAGTTGGTTCGAAGTGGTTTTCGGATAAACCGATCCCAGTCTCTTCGCAACAACAATACAAAAGCTTTTCTCAACCACACATAAAAACCTAGTCTCATAGACTTATCACGTCTCCAACTTTAACTTGCTATCCTTCGAGCCAAGAAGGAAGCTCGATAGATTGGAGTAATACTCCACACTATACGAATCAGCATCCTTAACACAAATGAAAATCAAGCCTACACAGAAGGCTATGTACTAAGTGTACGACTAAACAGTTCCCACGTCAAGTCGAGGAACTAAAATGGCCAGGTTTGATAGTCGGTTATTTAACTATCAAAGGAACAAACAAATATTTAGCACCAGAAGCAATCACTGGGCCCTTTTAATTAATCTTTTATTAGTTACATCACTTGCTAAATATTCGCTTCAAATTATCTTTAAAAAGATATATTCTCAAAACCATTTCAATATTTCAATATTGGAAAACATTTCCGTATACTTATTAATAATAAGTAATTCACAATTCTCTTTATTTTCAACACTTAGAAAATATTCCATATACTTAAATCATGATATACATTTCATTCTTTAAGGAAAACATTCTCTTTAAACATATTTCTTTGGGTCAAAACGAATGTTGCGTAAAATATCGTTACAACAACCCAAAATCACTAGTATAGGGATTTGAAAATTAGATAGATATATAAGTCCCATATACTATACAAAACATTTCCTTTCAAAAATCATTTACTATAACAATAGTGTTATAGTCCGTCATTTCTTTATTTCTCGAAAATGTCTATTTCAACAATGGATGTTGAAATCTATGTATTCGATACTTAACACATTTTAAAACATCTTCAAATCACTTAACTCCATTTAATAATGTCACTTTTCAAAACATTTATTTAAATTAAAAGATCACTTTCCAAAACGTATCCATTTCATTAAAAATATAATTCACTGTCCAAAATCGTGAATATATTTCATTTACCAAATCCAATATTTCTACACATTTATATTAAGGATTATCTACTGTCCAAAATCGTGGATATATCTCCTAACCGAATTCGTTACTTATACACGTTTTATTACAGGATTATCCACTGTCCAAAATCGTGGATATATCTCCTAACCGAATTCGTTACTTATACACATTTTATTAAAGGATTATCCACTGTCCAAAATCGTGAATGTAATTCCTTTAATAAGCTTCTTATCTAAATTATCAAAATAAGTTGATTTCGGATTTATAAAACAATGTTTATAAATTCCATATATATTTTAAATAAAAACTTCAACATACAAAATTCCTTTATTAACCAATTCATTTACATCTCATTCATCTGCAAAAATCCAATTTATAAGTTAATTACTTATAGCTCTCTTTATTTCCAAAATCATTCTTTTTATGACTTCACAACTTCATAAATTATAAATCTTATTTACTTATAAAACTCATCTTTAACTTCATTTTAACATTTATAAAACTCCATTACAATTTCATTTCTTTGATTTATAAAATATCAATTTTATAAATCTTATATATATACCGTTTATTAAACATTAAAAATCTCCATTTAAAGTATTTTACAAAATAGTTCATTTCATATTCCAAAAATCATAATTTACTATATTTCATAGAAATTATAATTTTTATAACATAAAAATTATAACATTTATTTATTTAAAATAAATCAATTTCCTTAGCAATTCAAAATTCAATAGAACATCTATTTTCAAAATCTCTTCAAAATCCTTTTTTATTTGAAATCATCACTTCAATACTTTTAAATTACCAAAAATAGGCGCATTGCTACAACAACACCAAATACATCAATCACGACATCCAAAACATCATATATTGTATTATAATAGCATATATAACAATATATGTAAGTATACCAACACTAGTGAGGAATCCAGTTGGATCCCACCAACCTATCACCTACAATAAATATATATATCAGAAAATATGTACAATGTCTGTTTCGAGGTAGACGGGCGTACAAAGGGTCATCCGCTCATACACGGGAACATGTAGGGTCTCATCTGCCACAGTAGGCAGGAATATATCCAAATACCAATCAATATATAGATAATATATCATATATCATCCAAATAATCATCAATCATCATGAATAAAATTTATTCTCACTTATATAAAAATACCAGTGAGTTGTACTCACATCGCTTCCAATAGTAGTTGTCGTGTTTTATTCCGAATAAAATTAAACAGGCGTTTAATTTTACCTAAAATTTACACTAGCTCTAATCAACTCCAACCTAGCTCCAAAATGTATTGCTCGTCAATACGGACCCGACGCAACTTGTTTCATAAAAAACGGACCTCGTATGAAGAAGTTATAGCATTTCAAAGTTCATACGAATTTATAATATAATAATTTACAAATTCTTTTTACTATTTTAAACCTTAATTGCATCAGGACCGTTCGATTTCAAAGTTGAGAATATGGCCGATGCTTCATCCTTCTTCATCAATAATGCATATAGGTTGAAACAAAAAACCATCGTCGTTCAAAATCGTGAAACACCGCGACCACCTCGTGCCACCTGACGACGATCAAAAACCATCGATCAACGCGCCTACGCGAGCACCACCCTCGGCCCAAATATCATGAAGCTCTGTCGCATCCTCCTCTAGAAAAATGTGTGCAAACATCAGGCGTTTGTGGATGATTTACCGTCGATCGGCTCCTCATTTCCCGATCATCACCATTGAAATCATAGATCTCGCGAAGCTCTACAACCTTCTAGTTGAAGGTTCTTGGTGATTATTGGAAGATTGGAAGAGACCAAGGGAAGAAGTTTGGAAGATTCCGACCATTGAAATTATAATATGGCAGCTGAAACAAAACCCTAGGGTTTGTGTAATTTAGAACAAAAGTGGACCTTTTATAGAAAATTTCACGACACTATTCACCCGAAAAATTTTCAAATTCAAAACGAAGCATGCCGCCTGGCGTTTATAATGTTTTACTCCTATCCCGAACATGATGGAATATATATTGAGAGCCAATTCGATTGTATTTGGAAGATAGGTTTTAGAATCGACTATTTTAAATTTAAAATTCACTTAAACAAATTTCTACACGTTTTAGCTTGCCTCGGACAAACTATAAATCCGATTGACACGAAATTTGAAATCTTACAATATTATAACATTACGGATCCAATGAAACTATTTTTGTCGAAATCTGAGACTGTTTGAAAAAGGTATTTTTACACGTTAATTAAGTATTGAAATATTCAATTTCTATAATTTAAATAATTCAATTTTAAAAGTTCCCTAACAACATTCTAATCCAATTATAATTTAATTCAACTTTATAAATCATTTTCATTCTTTTTGAATTCAATTTCCTATTATTTACACAATTTCAAATATTAAATTATTGATTTAATTATCTAATTAAATCACTATATTCGAAATATAATTTATTCGGCTTATAAAATTTACTTTTAAATAGTTAAAATCAATTAAATATACTAATTTCAAATAACTGAAATTCTAAATCTTTCCTTGTTCAGTCAGATTGGAGGCCACCTTCATCTATAAATACAGGCACAGTGGGCCATTCTAGGGACTCTTGTTGGTTAAACTCCACAATTATTGTAACTGAATTCCTCCATTCTTTTCTGATATCTTGATATTTCTTGATGTTTGTAATTGTAATCAAGTGAATTGAGAAGCAATAAAGAGAATATTCAAAGTGGACATAGGCAATCAACATCGAACACTATAAATCTTGTTTTTTTGCTTTCTATTGTGTTTTCATTGATTTTTTGTGATTCTCCTCTATTTTCATTTAATTTCTTCATTTATTTCACTACTTAAATTTGTTCTTAGGTATTTGTGGCTAATTTGGTCGCAAACAATACACACACACACACACACACACACCCGCATGCCCCTAATAACTTCTAAGCATGTGGAATACATGCCCTAAACTAGCTTTTAAATGTCAGCTCTTTAAACAAGTATGCAAGTCTTATTTCATATTATCATTTATACCAAAATTCCAATATTCAAATCCAAAATTTCCAATAAACAAAATTGTATAAAATAAAAATCTAAATGCAATTTATACACCAAAATAATGGAATATTTTTATAATAGAAACATAAAATTTCAATTCTTACGCTCTATTCAACTCCTTTTTCACATAAAAATAAAAAAAAAGAGTTTCTATTTAATTCATGGAAATAAGTGGTGCAAACTAAGAATAACATTCATACTTTACGCACTATTCTTTAATCAAAATCCTTTTATCAAATTCAAAGGAAAAGAATAAGGAGTGGAATAGAAGGTAAGATTATAAAAGCTGCAAATCTACATGGTTTCCTTCTTTTAATATAAAAAATTGAGATTACAACCTAACATTGACATGCTTCATTGAAAGAGTGTTGTGGGTTCATATTATGATGTTTTCGTAAACCAAAACTCCCCATGGCATATACAAACCCAAATTACACTAATCAATTACCAAAATATAAAAGCTAAAATTTCCACTCACGGTATAGCCTCAGCTTCTCCTCCTTTGGATTTGATACGCCTTTGACAATCTCTTATCGGATCTCTTATTTATAATACATATATACAGCAAGGGATTTGTATATATGTTAATTTAGAAAATTAAAGGTTTGGAGAGGAAGAAGTTGAGAAAATAAATAATAAACAAAGGTAGATCTATAAGATTTCTTATCTGAAATCCTAATGAAGTTTTCTGAATCCGCGAAGAGATGACTGACAGAGTTTCGCTAATGTTCCCAAAATATTGTACGAAAAAGTGAGGGGTCTCAGGTCTTATTTGTAGTGGTGAGAAAGCACAAGAACCGTTGGATTTAAATAACTAAATGCAGAACGTTAAAAATTGTGAAACCTAGTAGCCGTTATATGGGAAGTGGTCCACCACCCACTACCACCGGTCGACCAGTCGAGGTTTGGGGTCGACCTCTTCCCTTATTTTGGGAACATTTGATTTTTGCCATTGTTTGATTTATTATATTCTTTAATTGATTTTTAACGTTGACGTTAATTATAATGTTTCCTTAATCCTCAAGTTTCCTACTGTTAATATTTGAATTTCAAATTGTATAATTAATTACCCATTTGAATTTGAATTCTATTTAAATTATTTTAAATCCAAAACTTTAAATGTACATAACTGTTCCGTTTGAGCTCAGTTTTCAATATATTATATATGGAAATTGATCAAATTTTTTCCACAAAAGCAATGGTATACCTTTCATGGTCAAATTTTGAATTTTGCAAAATTTCTAAATTTACCCTTATCTTATTTAATTTAATTTAAGTTATCTAATTTATCTTATGAATGATTTTACGGGATATTACATTTTTCCCCCATTAAAAATGATTTCGTCCACGAAATCTTTTCCAAGGGGCGAACAACTTAACGTGCACTAAACATCCATCCTATACAACCAAGTTACCTACACGTCCATGTACTTAACAATTAGTGCAATGTGATTATGTATTGCAGATGTACTATAAATGATATTAATCTTTGCATAAGTGCATGACTGATGTATGAAAAACACCCTAAACATGCATGAAAATTTCTACATAGGTACAAAGTAACGGTGAAAATTGTTGCAACCATCTCTTACCATACAGTCTAGCAACCACAATGCAACCAAAATCTAAATTTGGAGAGAAAAATTAACCAGTGAAAAGCTCGGGATGAGAGATCTTCATCTTCTCTTAAGTTTCCCATGTGTTTTCCGCTGGGTTATCTCCCCATTTTACTCGAGCCAACCTAACTACTTTGTTGTGGAGCTTCGTAGTTGCTTGCTCTATAATGTGTGCGGTGGTACGGGATACCATTGGCTCCGTCTCAGTATCTTCCAATTGATCAGGGTCTACCACAATAGCTATGTCATGAAGGCATTTCCTCAAGTGCGAAAAGTGAAAAGCGTCACGAACTCCTGCTAGTCTATCGTTAAACTCTGCATGGTAAGCTAGTCTTCTTATTCTTTCCATAACTCGAAAAGGCCAACAAATCTTGGTGCTACTTTCTTGATTTTCCGAATCTAGCGACTTCTGTAAGAGGGGAGACTTTGATAAATACCATGTTCCTAACCTAGAACTCCAATTCTTTCCTTCTCTTCTAAGTGCCTGATGATCTTGCGCTGCCTTCGTTCGTTGCTTAATCAACTCTACCTTAATCAAATTATCGCGAATCAAATCTGGTCCGAGTAAAAAAATCGGTGGTTTCCCACCAACAATTTGGCGATTTGCATGGCCTCCCATAAAGCGCTTAAAAGAGTACCGTAACCAAGCTCATAAGGTGACTTCTACTAAAGGTAGGTGCTTCTCCCAATGTCCTTCGAAGACCATGATGCATGCTCTCAGCAAGTTTACCAAGATCCTATTCATTCTTTTCTTTTGTCCATCTGTCTACGGGTGGTAAGCGGTACTGAGATTCAACGATGTTTCTAAAGCTCTCTGCAAACTCCTCCAAAACTCGCTAGTAAATAAGGGGTCTCTATAACTAATGATGCTGACTAAAATTCCATGAAGTCGCACCAATTTCTTAAGATAAATCCATGTTAAAGATGCTGCTGTCCTATTTCTCCTAACATGAATTAGATGGGCGCTTTTAGCGAGTCTATCAACTATTACCTAAGTTTCTTCATTACCACTTTGATTTTTAGGCAATCCATCTACAAAATCCTTTGATATGTGTTCCTCTTTCCAAGTCAGGTTTTCTAATAGTAATAACAATCCTCCAGGCTTCCTATGCTTAGCATTAATCCTTTGACACGTTAAACACCTAGAAACAAATTCAGGTACTTTCTTCTTCAACCCTGGCTAATAGAAAATCCTTTTCATATCCCTATACATCCTATCTCCTCCGGGGTGAATAGTCATTCATGAACAGTGACATTCGGTCAGCACTTCCTCCAATATATCAATTTTTGGGACATAGAGGCATCCTTTTCTCCTCAAACATCCCTTCTCACCAACTGCATATCTACTGGCGTAGGGAAATTGTTCTTCTCTCCTCGGTTTATCTAAGATATCCACTATCTCCCCATCTTTTTTTTGCTCAAATCCAATTCGATCCATCAGCACAGGTCTAACCTCTATCGCTGCCAAATAGTATTGAGTGGGTTCTATTGGTGGTTTAAAGTTGACATTCAAGAGCAAATCCAATCGTGTCCACTCATAATAGCACCCAAGGTAACATGCTCTAGCTACGGGCATCGACAACGACATTCCCTATTCCTGGAGTATACTGTATCCAAAGTCATTGGATGTTATAAACTCCATCCACCTATGCTGCCTAAGATTTAAGTCCTTATAGGAAAATTGATATTTATGTGATTTATGTTAGTAAACAACTCAAACATTTCCCTCAAAAGATAGTGCACCCACATCTATGCCCACGCTAGCCAAGGACACTACGGTGTAACGCCGTCAACTAGCGCGGAGAATAAGGCTGTTGAGGAGCGACCATCCGTGTAATTGCTTTGTGCGAGCACCGATATGTCAGATAGTACAAGAAATCCGACACAGCGATACAAACTTAAGGCTACTACACAGTGGCTATATATATTATTCGGAAACAAACATAGAAATAAACATAACATAAATCAGTCACAGACATCCATATCACAAAGGCGGAAAAAGATATGAATATAACACATGAAAGTGTACATCAGAGTAGTGGTCAAACAAGATCCATAATATCACAAAAGAATGGTTACAAGTGCTAGACAAAAGAATATGTATACATCTAGGGGTCTATATCTCAAAGGTATACAACAAAAACTACTAATCTAAGTAGTTAGCCAAAAGTCAGGATGATAATCCCAGAAGTGAAGTCAAGCAGAAGCACATGTAACATCTCGATCTGACCCGAGTATTATTTAATAAGAAAATAATAAACGGATCAGTCTAGCTATAAAAATCAGATAAAATGATACAGAATAAGAGATATGACATAAACATATGATAACCATAAAGACATAGTGTGATAAGTATGTAATTGAAAATCAACAAGAGATTAATCAATATCACCAGAATCTTCTCAAAGATCAAAAGGGATGTCATACTCAATATCTTCATTCACAAAAATTAATGACACACAAATTCACCAATGCACAAATATTGATAACCCATATCAATGAAAATTAAGAAAATTGGTGAAACACAAATTCTAGAAATCATCAATGGAAATCCAGAAATCACAAAAAGGGGGAGGCCTATCACAAAACGGGAGCATGAAAACACACCAACACGTGTATCACAAACGGGACGTTATCCCATGGTCGCTAACCATAGAGCCAGTGCAACGACGTAGTACAACGGTATGCCCGAGGAACCAGAAACTCGAATAGTTCAGAACAACAACGTAGTACAACGGTACGTCCGAAGATCCGAACTCAATAAAAACGTGGGTCGCTAGCCCACAAAAATTGGGTCATAACCCCAAGAAATAAATAGGCCGTTAGCCTATAATAAAAATGAGACGAAACTCAATAAAACGAGGTACCGTCCCCTTCTTGGACAAAGAAACATAGCATATCGCTAGTCATAATCACAAAAATGATCATCATCGATAATCAAGAAGTGTGAACTACAATAAGCTAGTAAATATATGAGCTTAGCCTAATGTCCCATAACCACTAGCTTAACTTAAATATTTATGAACAAATTGTAGATTTCCACTAGAAAATTGTCATAAGAGATTCAATCGAACAAGTCCAAGAATTAACCGACAACGTAAACGCAAGCATTTCATACCACTTGTTTTACGAAGCCGTTTAATTAGATTTCTCGTACGAGTGAAGTAAAGGTTTGTATATTTTTAAAATGACAAATCACAAAAATGATCGTAGAAACGATCAATCACAGAAATTCACTTACGAAGACGTGAATAAAATCCAAAGAATACGATTCCAAATTCATCAAAGTGGAAATAGCCAAGCGACTCAACACGACACAACCAAACTGCCGAGCAACCTAAGGAGATGTGCGACCTAACATGGCCGAGCGACCTAACAGCAAGGTGGGACAAAAAGCATGGCGCGACCTAAGGAGCGTGACCTAAAATGGCACGACCAAAACAAGGCGCGACCTAGAAGTTGCAAGCTAACACGGAGTGACCTAAGGAGGTAAGCGACTTATAGGCATGCGCGACCAAAGGAAGAAGCGTCTTAGGTTGTGCGACCGAAGGGGTACGCGACCTAAGCATTACAAGCGGCATAATAGGCCAAGCGACCTAAAGCGGGACGACCTATCATCCACGACCTAATAGCCGAGCGACTTAAGGAGCTAACGGCCAAAGGAAATGGGTGAGCGACCTAACTGCAGAGGGCCGAGCAACCTAGTGGATGAACGACCTAGCATGGCGTGACTTAAGGCGCGTTCGACCTAAGCAATAGAAGAAGGCCGAAAGATTCGTGTGCAGGCCGAGCGACCTAGGGAGCTACGACCTAAAGCCAAGCGACCTAGCGACCTACGACCTAGAGCCGAGCGACCTAACGACTTAGGGGGGAAAAACGACCTAAATGCAGGCTGAGAGTCCTTCATATGCAGGCTGAGCGACCTAAGGGTTTTGAAGCTCAAAACTCGCCCAATTTGCAACCGATCGAGCACGAACGCTAGGGGATTATGCACATAGGCTACCTGGTCGTATTGGCTCCTCAGTGCATCACCAAAAATGTGTTTAAACATCAAAGATTGGATTTTTAAAGATTTGAACCCAAAACACTAAAAATTGGAATTTTCACCAATTCAATCCAAATCAATGGCAAATGCATATGTAAAAGTGTTAGGAATTCATACCCAACAATCAATGATAGTTATAGACAAAGATGTGAGACAAAGATCTCACCTTTACACAAAATTTATGAAGAAGAAGCTTGAAAGCAAGGAAGAATCAACCCAAGAAGCTTGAATCAATGTCTTCTCTTTGAGTTTGGAGTTAGATGTTGGATTTGCAAATGATCTTGAGCTTGGAGTTTTAATTTCCCATTCCCTCCCCCATTTTTGATGAAGCTTGAGTGTTAGGAAATGAAAGTAAAGTTATGAAGAGGAGGGGTTTGAGTTAGAATTAATAGCTTAGGCTAATGGGCTAAACCAAACCCAAAGTCCAAAGTGAAAAAGTGGCAAAATTCCACTAACTCCAAACACATTAAAATTTATACTCAAAAAGATCGCAAACGGTGTTTTGGACCCAATGGAAGTGGTTCCGAGTCCTAATTCGACCGTATGCAAAAAGTAACTTTTCGGACTAAAAGCCGACTAACGATAAAATATTTAAATAAAATATTTAAATATTCAATTATAAAATATGCGGGTTGTTACAAAAGCCATCTCAACAAGCATCTCGTGGTAGCTCCAGTGGGTATCTGAGTCAACAACTAATCCCTAAGCAGAACTTTCAGACCCTTAACAAACATCGTAGCCTTTCTTATAGGTGTATTAATCAAGCTCATTCCGAATTTAGCTAATTCTTTAAACTTACTAGTGTACTCCTTTTGAGTAGAGTCTCCCTACCTAAGCTGAATGAATCACTCTAGTTGCAAGCTCAAATCTATTCTTGACATAAATCTTGTCTCAAATCGGTTCTTGAACTCATCCCAAGTGACAATCCTACCATTGTTCTCTCCAGTCACCAAATTTCACCAATCCAAGGCTTCTCCTTTAAGGTGCCAAGCTGTCATTCTTTGCTTTACTTGATCCTCCCAACCAATCTCCCAAAAATCCTCTCACAGTCATTTTATCCACGTCTTAGTCTCCAAAAAGTTTTCCTTTCTAAAATATATTCTTCCTCTCATACTCATAAAATCCTTACACATTTTAGGAAAATTGATGTGATGAGGTGTTGCCTCAACATGCAAAACAATGGGTGCTACCGGTGTAGTTTATTGGGGAACATGAACTTGTCCTACCTACTTGAGGTATTGTTTAAACCATTCGAGCATCCCCTAAATGATGGGCATTCCTCTAGCGAGGAACCTAGCCTTAGAAGAAGAAGGATTTTCAACCACAGTCTATTATCCATGGTTAAACTTTTAGCTATAATTACCTAAGATGGTATTATACGCTGAAAGAATGATTTGCCTAGTGTATATGCATATGTTCATACTAAAGTGTATACATATAATATGGGTTTTTGGATAAAATCTGTTCAAAAATAACACATATGTCTCTCTTACGTATATTTATCCCCATTGGTCGGGTAACCTAGGCTCTGGTACCAAATGTAACAACCGGCCTTGAAATAGGCCAAAATTCCGATCCAAAGAAGGCCTATCAAAACTTAAAACCATCTCAAAGCAGTTTGTTGATTGGTAAAAAATACTACTTAGCTATTTATCTACACATTCAAAATCTCACAACGGAAGATAAAATATAATAACAACAGTAATACCACTTTCATTCCAATTTCAAAACCATATTAAAATATCCATAATGTCAATACCCAATAATAACCGTACTTATCCACAATATTCAAAATCACAACAACATTTTCCAATGGGTACATCTGAAAATAACATGAATAGATAAATAGATAGACTGCCACAAGCTTACTCCATGTCTTTGCCTTCAATATCATCATGTTTTCAAACATGTGTTGTAATGAGGAAGGAGTCGGAACAACATATGTTTGGTGAAAAAAATCTCGAGCCTTATTATATTAGTACTTGGGCAGTATAATTTAAATAGGAATATGTCTTATAATTTCTACATACATCTTAAGTTCTTTCAAACGTAAACCCAAAGGCTTTTCTCAAACTTAAATAAAAGGCTTTCCAAATATAAGCTCATAGCTAAGTTGCTATAATCTCAATAACCCATATATACCATCAATAATGTCCTATCAATGCAAGAGATATTACCCAAGTCACTTAATATCTTTTAATGGGAATTACGTAGACTCCGATCATTTACTACCTTATATAAGGCAGGTCCATGGCATTTACGACCTATAATCCCAAGACGGACTCCTCACTAGTAACTATCTAGCTGATATTGCATGGAATGATTTCAACCACTTAATACTTCCTATTGAAGTGGGCCTTCTACTAGGATATCCTTTGTCGTGCTTAACGTATAATCCCGACAATTTACTAGTTCCTACATAGAGAAGTGACAGGCCCTTATACAACCACTTAATAACTTCAATCATCGAAGCAAGTCTATTGTATTATGACCATTGTTCGTCAACGGGAATTCTATCGAGTTTGAAATCCATCGAACGAATTTAAATTTAAAATTAATCGCAAGTGCATGGCATACAATTCTAGTACGTGGCGAGTACAGGTCGATCCGTAGGGAAATGTTGATTTGAAAAATCTATTCAATCAAATTAAACCAAAGTTGAAGAGAGGAGTTAAGCTAGAAAAGAAGAAAACTAACAAACTAACAAAAAGAAAGTGATAAAAATATAAAAGTTAAATGACAATTTAGAGTTAATTTCCACTCTCTAGATCACATAAATCAACAAATGAAGTTATGATCTCTTTTTCTTGTCATAGGGTAATTAGTTGATGTGCATATCATAAGCATGACATATTTGTGCTATTAATTAGCCCAACGTAAGCCATCAAATTTTGACACAACTACTAATACACTTTTAAATTTCATGAAATATGAAAAAATAGTTGAAAGTAAAATCTATTTTAAGCATGTCCTATTAACAACGAATCAGAAATATAGACCATCAAATTTTAATTTCAACATCCACTTCATTACCATCATCATATGTAGATGAAGATGTAATTTGTGTTAGTGATTGTTTAAGCATAGCATATTTGGTGTCAATAATATAGGCTATCAAATTCAAAGCAAATGCAACAAGTTAACCACTTCATGCATTCTCATTAAAGAGAGCATAAACATCAAAATGTTGGATCTACATACTAGAGAGCTTCATTACCTCTAATTTGAAGTGATTAGCCTCTCATATCTGTTATCAAATCAACAAACGTAGAAAGCAATATTAAACAAAAAAGAGGAAAAAAAGAGCAAAAGGAAAGGAAAAACTAATCTACTTGCATGAAATGTAATCTACACTACTAACATAAAAGTAAATAAGCATGTATTAAAGTTGCATAAAAAAGTACATAAAGAGAAAATGGCTAAGTAGTCATAAAAAGAAAAGAGAAGAGCTTTCTTTTATTTTTGATCTAAGCTAAAACTAACTAAGAGGAGGAGAGGTTACATGAAGAATAAGGGGTATTTATATATGTATGAAACCCTAATCCACTTTTTTGGGGAATGCCCAAAATACCCTTTTAGGAAGTGTAGAGGCCAAGTAATCATTAGCATTAAATAATCATCATTTAAGTGTGCATGAAGCTTTAAATTCTATTAGCATGTGCATTAGCCTCTAATTTGTATATTAAGATAGGTGCATAGGTGGGGTCCTCCATGATCCATGGAATGGATTATTTCCATCGACATTCCTTTGTATTCACTATTGTGCATGCATATGTCTTCATGAACCACATATATATAAAGCCAAATTCCTATTAAATAATATAGAAATTTCTAATTAAATTTTCTCAAATTAATATATGCACAAAAACGACTATTTTGCCCTTATATGGAGATGAATATATGATGATTTGAAAATAATTTGAATTTTAGTTTAAACAAGTTTAAATACCCAATATGATCGTTTATTTAATTTAATAAGATTAAATATAGTGGTAAAAATATGCATATTTACGTGCATATCAAATACTCCCATACTAATCTTTTTATTCGTCCTCGAATAAACTAAAACCAAGATAAATCTGTTTTCGTAGGGAGCACAATTGCATTGAGCGTTTGCAACAAGCCGTTAAACCTCTGGGTATCCCCAGTAGGATGAATGTTGTCTCATGAAGGTTTTCAGCGGATACTACCTACGAAATCCAAATGCATGATGAAAATATTTACAAAATGCAAGATTTATTTACAAAGAGATGAATGCGAGTTTTTGAAAATATTTACAATTTTAGGATTTACATTTAAATTGACACGAATAAGTTAAATATAAGTTTTTGGTTATTATCTTGAAAATTTAAGTCATTTACTCATCAAAATTTCTAATAAAAACGAAGTTATCATAAAAAATAGACTACAGTTTAACTTGTTGTTTCGTTTGATAACACAACGTAACTATGAAATGGTTCCTTATCGATTATCAAAGTTCATGAAAGTGGTATTTTCATTTCCTTTCAATAACAAGTCAAATCAAACAATTTAAAATAGTGCTTGGATTTCATTTGCTTACTCTACCTATTTTATTTTTATTTGAAAATTTTATTAACAATATATACATATGCCTAACTCATATAAAGTAAGGCCGAATATATACCCATGCACTGCCTTTCGGGCTTATATGAGAGGAATACAGAGCATGACAAGTGGACACACAAGTATGAACACTTATTGACTGTGGGCATTATTAGTAAAAGAATTTTTATATATATACACACCTAACTCAAATAAAATGAGGCCAGATATACCGATTGTGCACTGCCTTTTGGACTTACTTGAGAAGGGTACATAGCATGGCGAGTGAATACACGAGTGTGAATACATGACTCTAGGTGTTTATTAAAATACACACACACATATGTGCAAGAAATATCTTTTTCTTGAAGAGAGAGTTTTGCAAAATCATCTTAGCACCATTTAACTTAAAAGACAAAAAAAATGTTATATCCTTTAATTCAAATCAACCACTTTTTAAAACAAAGATTTTCAATTAGAATATATTTCATAATTATCACCATGAATCTTCCTATATACAAGTTAAACCATCGTTATTTGTAATCAAACCTCAATTTTATTTTTGAGATAAATAAATTTTCAATAATTTCAATTTAACAACCAAAATCCTATAGTGTTTCTTTAAAAATAAATCAAAATGCTTGAAAAAAAAATTGATTCTAAGGTTTTTTATTTATTTTCTTAATTTTCTGAGTTTTTTCTTTAGTTTTGGAAAGAGAATGCAAAAATAAACCATGAAAAATCGAAAATGATCATGAGTCCCCCCTCCAAACTTGATTTTGACTGTGTCCCCACAGTCAACCCAAGTGGAAGGAGAAAAATAAAACAAAAATAAAAAATGACCTATATTTACATGAAAACGAATCGTATTTACATGAGAAAAGAAAGTATATCATCAAAAAGTAAATGAAACGATCTTCCAAATACTGATTCATTTGCCTCGTCAAGTATGTGAGACACAGCTTTAGCTCGAAAAACCAAACCATAAAATATTTCAAAGTTGAATGTTGATTTGGAAAAATAAATGCCATTTTATTAAAAAATCATGCGAGTTGTTTTATTATCGATGCTTTTCGGGGTTGATAAAACAATTAGTTGAGGTTCACGTTTATTTTCACCAAATTGAAATTCAAACTTATCATTGAAAACTTCTTCAGAATTATCGATATCAATATCAAAATGGTGATTTAAATTTCCTTATCAGAATTTAATAAATCTTCATCGAAAAGTCCAAAAAATCCATGTTCATTAAATTCATCTTCCTTTGTTGGATTATTCACAACTTCATTGCATAAATCAAGTTTAAAATCCAAAGTTGTTATGTTCAATTTTTCAAAATTGGAGAAAGGAAGATCGAATTTCAAATTGAATTTCTCACCCTCAAAAGAATTCAAATCCAATTCAATTACCAACTTTTCAACAACTTCATTAAGATCGTCATTTTCAGTTTCAAAAGTTGTTATTTTAAACTCGTCAATTTTGGTTAAAGATGGATTATCGTTTGAATCGTTACACGTTGGGATTTGGTTTTGTTTTTCACATTGTTTCATATATGTTTCAAACAACAAATCTGTACGATCATTGTAAATCTCGTCCATTTGCTCAACAAAATCCAATTTATATTTATTAACTTGAGAATTTTCAATTTGGACTTGTTGAGAACAACAATTTACACTCACATCATAGTCGATATAATTCCCATTGCCAAAATGATTTGAAAAGTGGATTACATTTTCATTTTGATTTTGAAATTCATTTTTTAGTTCGAAATGAATTGGCATGGGTTATACTCAAAATCATTTGAATTTTGAAATAAATTCAAAATTTTGATTATTTTTAAAATTTTGACTCGAGTTATCGTGCAAACATAAAATACACAAATCATTTATTTTTTGATTTTTTTGCGTAGAGATTTCAAGCAAAGATGAAATCATTACGATGTTATTTTCGAGATTCGAGAGTTCTTCATCATTTTAAAAAATTTGTGGTTCAAAACTTGAATCGTTTATACAATAGTTGTCATTAAAATATCCATGCGAATTTGGCGTGAAATTATATGGATTATATTGATTTTCACTATTGTAAAATTTCGGCGAATAAGAAAACGGATATTCAGATATTTTTGAAGAATGGTTTTCTTTTTTTCTATAAAGGAAAAATATTTACATAAAAGAAAATTATGTTCCAAAAAGAAAATTTAACTTTTTTCTATTTGTTTTTTAGTTTTCATTTTTTTTGAAATTTTTATATTTTTTGGATTTTTGATTTTATCAAAAAAAGTTAAGTAGATTTTTTTCGGATTTTTGGTTTTGATAAAAAATATTTCAAAGAAAAGGATTTAGAAATTTCAAAGGAAAAGCGAATATTTACAAAAAAAAAATTAGTTTTGGATTTTGAATTTTTTTATATGCGCATGAACTAATGTAAATAGTGAATGCAAGGGTTTAATTACAAATGATTTATCCTAACCCAAAATTGTATAATCGAACTTTGTCTTAAATCAATAAGATAGTCCTCAGCCAGGTAACGGATAGGATTTATCGATGCATCACGAATCACCATAGCAATGCAGCTGAAGGTTTAAGTATCTTCAGAGAAACAATTCAGTATAGTATTTATGAATCATCGTAATATTTATAATCGATAATTTCTCTGACATAGCCTAAACACCAAGAAATTAAATTGTTCAAAGAAGACAAATTGTCAATATACAATTAAGAACTATCGTTATCATTAATCAAAATTCTAAAATGAAATACAAAACGGAAATTAAACGTGTATTAACAATGCAACTATGAATGAAATTTGCTTTTATTTTTGAAATTATTATTTCTATGCAACGGCACCAAAAACTTGTTCGTCGATGGGAATTCTATCGAGTTAGAAATCCGTCGAACAAATTTAAATTTAAAATTAACCGTAAGCGCACAGCGTACAATTCTAGTACGTGGTGAGTACGGGTTGATCCGTAGGGAATTGTTGATTTTAAAAATCTATTTAGTCAAATTAAACTAAAGTTGAAGAGAGTGTTAAGCTAGAAAAGGAGAAAACTAACAAACTAACAAAAAGAAAGTGATAAAAATTTGAGAGTTCAATGACAATTTAAAGTTAATTTTCACTCTCTAGATCACATAAATCAACAAATGAAGTTATGATCTCTCTTTTCCTGTCATTAGGGTAATTAGTTAATGTGCTTATCATAAGTATAACATATTTTTGCTATTAGTTATTCCAACGTAAACCATCAAACTCTAACACAACCACTAACACACTTTTAACTTTCATGAAATATGTAACGTCCCGCCTTTTCGCACGCTTTAAATCGACACACGTGCCAATTCAAACCGTACGGAAGGGCGGATTGTTATGGGGTAAATAAGAAAACGAGAAAGAAATAAAACAAAATAGAATCTCACAACGGAAGGATAAAATATAATAATCAAATATACAGTTCATGAAGTTGTTTACAAAATATTAGATTTTACTTATACAATATATATCAGAGTTACACATACCAATACATAACAATTATGCAGTGGAATATGATGGTGTAGTGGAGTACTATAATAAATAATAGTAATGCAAATCTTCGTCTTCGTCCTCCAGAATAAAATCTTTAATCCTCAAACGCTCGGACTGACCCGAGCGAATTGAAAAGACAAAACACTCGAGTCAGAACTAAAAGATCTTATGTAAGTTAAATCAACAGAAATAAATATGAGTGCAGTAACTCAAGAGATGCTCGGGATTTACATCTCTTAAGGATCCATCAAACTATTTACCATGTAGTATATTTCGCTATTATAATAGTGTTTATTAGTAAAATAAACTTACTTTTAAATAGCGTTAAGGAGTGACCCAATATTCCCCTTAACACAAATAATGTCAATAGTCTATATAGTGCCTGCATATCTCCTGATCGGGATACTACGAGAAGACACTCCATAGGTACGACACAAATAGAAACTCGTACAAGGCGCGATAGGGTAGGTGACACGGCACAACTAGGCAATGCCAGGGTAGATATACCCATTGCTATCCGGGCTGGTAGTAACGCATAGCGGCAGCTACCGCCCACCTCGAACATACACCCCCAAAATAAAAAAAATAAAGGTGGCCACCGAATCAATCCAAAGTCAGAGTATAGTATCGAAGAGATGTGTCCGATAAAGGGTACTACCCCCTTGCCCGAGAATCGCTCCTGTTTTAGCCACCTTATGCCAACTCACGGGAGTCGGGTCCACATATTTACCTCAAAGGAAATGCCGCCGCCATCCTACTTCATTCTGGAATCTCCAACGCGTACACGGTTGTTAAAGTGGTTTTCGGAGTTGGCAGAGAGTATGACAACTTTCGATCCCGGTCTCTTCAACAACCAAACGTTATTATAACACCGCGATCTTTTCAAAACAGTTTATACTTTAAAAACCAGAATAAAATATCCATTTCAAATCCATATAAATACGATATCATTTCCATTCCAAAACAAACTCATTTTGATATTATTTTTATAAAAACCCAAATCAATATAATATAATTTTTATTTCAAATATATTTCTTTCCAAAATCATACTGCTTTAAAATTTATAATATCTGGAAACCAAACATTTGAATTATACTTTCAAACATAATACTTCGAAATTCTAGCTTTAAAACCATAACTTCTAAAACTTAAATGGTTTGGATATTCAAATAGTATATAGAATAAAATAGTTTGGATTTAAATTTACTTTATAAAATAAAATTATTTCCACAACTTTACCATTTTATTCATTTCAAATTAAGTCTAAATCCATAAATTTTAAGTTCACTTTCAGTTTCAATAAACTACTTCAATTTCAACATATTTCAAACTTTGAGTATTTAACAATTTCAAAACTAAGTTTAGAAATTTCTATTTAACAATTCATTATCCTCTTATTTAGTTTTTAAATATTTACATAATAAATCCATAATCATTTAAAATAAAACTCAAATTACTAACAACTACATATTTCCTTTAAATTTATTTATACTAGAAATATTCATTTAATTCATCTTGAATAAAAATCCCGTTATAAATATCATACCTTTTAAAATTTCAAGTTTAATAAGTTTTGCATCAACCTATAGAGTTTAATTTTTAGATAAGCTCAATTCCAAATAAATTTCGAATTTACTTTTCAATCCTAATTTATTTAAACCATTAAAACTCTATATATATACAATATTCTAGACATGTCCTTAACCATACAATATAAAATAATCAAACTCCATTGTTCAACTTGTTTATTTTCATTTAACAAATTTATGTATAGCTTAGATTCAATAATTTAACTATATATGTATATATAAAATAATATTTATATAATATCAAAATTTCATATTTATTAAACCGTATCCTATCCAAACCATAGAAATCATTTCAAAATAATTATATATATAGACCGACGGTGTCTGTATAAAATTTCTATCATATGGTCAAGTGATACGGATATTTATCATTTCAATCCGTAATTTAAAATAAAAATTACGGTTATATATCATTTCAAACCGCAACCCCTAATGAAATGAAATGCATAACAACTCGCAGTTTATACAAATAAAAATACAGCATCCATTTATCCAATATCAATCATCGATAATTTATAATAATCATCATCCAATAATAGCATCGCTATAGAACGGGTAATAAACAACAAGTATTAGCTAGCAGTATATATTCAATAATAAATTAAAACTGTTTAACTGGCAGTTTATATGCAATAATAATTAAATAAAATTTAATTGACAGTTTATATGCAAAAAATAAATTAAATAACGATTTAATTTAAATAAATGCAATCTAACTGAGGTGATGAATAAATATATACTTAAACAATCATAGATAAATTTCAAATCGCATCGAAATTTAATTTAACAAACATAAGAAATCTTAGAAGTTGTGAGTGGGTTAAAACACTCACCTTTTGAATTTTAAATTGAATTTAAATTCAATTTAAACCCAAAAGTTTGACAGTCTCAGAATTCATTCAAACCAGCTCATCAAGTCCGGAATTTTATTATGATCCTAACGGAAAAAAATCGCACATGAAACGGAGTTCGTATGTAAAAGTTATTCGATTTAAACGAGATGATTTCAATTTGAAACAAATAAAGAAAAATAAAAATTAAGATTACACGTCACCTCCTACCGGTCAACGCTCCAATCCTAATCCACTCTCTCGTACGCGAAACGACTGAGCTTCACGCCGCAACAGTCGTGCCATAACCGAGCTGCTCAAAGCCAACGATGGTCAGATCGAAGTCGATCATGACAATGCCCACTCCAGGCCGACCAGAGCTCCCCCTCTTGCGCATGAATTTCGAGGCTGAAACCTCCTCCGCTGCCGCGTCTTTCACGAATTTTCTGGTGAAATCATGGCCACCCTGAAGCAAGTGAAGGCCACCGATGCAAAGCCCAGATCCCCCTCTACCCAACGCAACCCTCCGATCGCTCTCATGTCGCAAATCCACCGTTGAATAGAACCTCCCCCAATGAACGGCCGTGAAGAAAGAAGCCAATTCCGGTCAAACTATGATCCAAATCGAAAAACGAACCACACCAGAAGATTACGCACTTCGAGAGCGTCAACATATATTTTTTCAAATTTTTCTAAGGGCTTTGAAATTTATGCTCTGGATTGATTTGAAATTGGATCTGGAATTTGTTTGTCTGCCATTGAGGAGGAGAGAGTTAAGATGTACGTACTGACAAATGAGAATATAGAGGGCTAGGGTTCATAACCGGATATTTATAGAGAAGGTTGGAAAAGAATGGATCGGATCAAATAGATGTACGCGCTGGACTATATATGGCCTGAAAAGCCTGTTTCGACTCCGGAACGAAATTGGGTCAATCCATATATCAAAACAGATGTTTAAAAATATTTTAAACGCGATGGAAAAAGTTTCATGTCCAAATTCCATCATATGAAGAAGTTATGATCAAATCAATATTTTTCAAATTGATTTCAAGGCGTTTCAAGCCCATACGATCAAACGACAAGTCCGATCGAAACGAAACTTGAAATCCTACAATAATTTACTGTTACGGATCTGATGAAATTTGTTTCGTCGATATCCGAGTCAGTGGTCAAAATGGCTATTTTTTTATTAATAAAATAAATTAAAAATCGCCCAATTAAATCAAATTTTAGATTTCACTTCTAAAATCAACAAATTTAATCACTATTATTTTCATAATCATTCACACTAATTAAACTAAATTTAGATGTAAATTTAGAGTTGATAAATTTAACAATTTCAGTGTTTACCTCAAATTCATTGAATTTAGAAATTGTAAATTAAATTCTCAAAAAAATATCACTTAATTACTTTTCATTCTATTATTCCGTCTATTATTATCCAAAGTATGCAATTCACATTGGTTTCTAGCTATTTCTTTAATATTCTCAAATTTCCTCTTAATTTCCATTAACGTAATAGTTTAAATATTAATTTCACTTAATTGCAATAAATCCACTGACTGAATTTCAAATTTCAAATAAATTAATAAATCTTGGTTTTTCACTTCTTAAATCACCCAATCGTCGTATTATAAATAAAATTAACATTGATTGCATCTTATAGAATTAACAAACGTCAATGACAAATCAAAACTACCCTAACTAGACAAAGTAGGTCAAAAATTTTCAATTGGTTTCACATTAAATTTATTAACTACCCAAATAGGTATCTTAACAATTGTAACTATTTAACTTTAATTACCTTTAAGCTTATTTCCTTCAACCCAATATTTTAATTACTTGCAGAACGTTGATTTTATTTTATTTTATTTTATTCAATGACCATTTATTATAATTTAAATTTATTAATCTAATTCAATGCTTATTTCAATTATTCTCATTTATTCCTTACCAATATTCGTTGTCATTTATAAATGTCATGTCAGTTTCTTCTTTTATTGCATTATATTTATTCATTCCTTCATTATTGCATAACTTCATTTATTTTCATTTATTTATTTATAGTATTTGTGCTTATTCCAATTTCTTAGCATCTCAATTGTTTACTTAAGTTTATACCCATTTATTAATACTTTCCTTAATATTATTTTATTAGAAACAATCTCAATTATACCTAAGCTTATAATACTAGAACCACAAGTTCTCATTTATTAAAGAATTTCATCAAATGCCTTCCATTACTTCAAGTTCATTCCTGTATAACATCCACCACATTTCTTATTAACATTAATTTTATCAAATTTCAGTTTATCCCATATTATTACATCAATTAATGTAACTTTGAAATTTATTACCCAACTTATTATTTCATATCTTAATCCAATAATTTCATTTGTTTTCTCATATTCCATTTAAAATCAAATCATAACATTTAAATTATTTTATTGAATTAGAATTTCATTCAAGTCATTAATTATTAACTTGCATTAACACGTTTCCTAAATTTACAATCAATTACTGTAACAACGTGTTCTTACATTAACTAATTCAATGCCTACCCTACACTCTTCATATTCAATTTATATCCAGATATAATACTTACGCTATTTCATTTATTGAAATTTTATTCAATTTAATAATAAATAGGTTTTAATTACCATTCGTATATTTTATTTTAGTGTTCACTTCAATATTAATTTATAAAGTTTTTTTTCTTTTACTTCTACTAAATTTAATTACAAAATCTCATTCATTTAACCAATTTAAATTGTCGAAAATTACGGATCGTTACACTCTCCCTCACTCAAAACATTTCGTCCCCGAAAAGGAAAAAGAAGGGAAAATAAGAATCAAGAAATCAATATATCTTATTCGGAACATTAACTTTATAAACAATTAAATTTACAAAATTTCTTAATTTAGATAAAATATACCAATTTATAACCATTAAATCGCTTTATACTTCAATTAATAAAGTTTGGAAAACACCTTTCAAAAATTTTCTAAGTCCAAAATTTACGAAATTTTTTGGCAGAGTCTCCTTTGTGCGGAGAGGCTCGGGAGAAAATATAAGATCAAATTGTTATCCCGCTTTTTGGCAAAGCCGTGATACCAAAGGATCGATCGAAAACAAAGGATAGTTCGTATCAGAGATTGGTCATACTTCGTTTTGCTATGGATATCGCCGAATTTTGTCCGAGTCCGAATTGTGCTACAATTGATAGGACAAGACGTGAAAGACCATTGAAGCCTTCATCTCAAATTTCGAGTCAATCCAAGTTCATACGCACAAGTTATGATCGGTTCATCTTGAAGAGGGAAGCACTGGTTTCGAACCCCCCGAGCTAGGCGTCTTCGAACCCATCGACAAATATCATTCGAAATGATCATCTTCGAATCGATGGACTTCGAACCCATCGGAGTGCCTCGGTTCGAATCCATCAAACTCGAACCCATCTAGTTCGTATCTATGGACCTCGTGGAGGGGTTGCAAAGCTCATGTCCATCCAAAGAATCCCTGTTCGAATCCACTAAGCTTCGGTTGTTCGAACCCATCACAGAAGCCTTGTTCGAACCCATCACAGAGGCCTTGTTCGAACCCACCTATGAAGCTTCATTCGAATTCACTGAGTCAACTGGCCAAGGTGACGTGTCTTTCATCGGTTTGAATGCGCCGAAATATATGGAGTCGAAGCATTCAACTCGGAGCAAAACCCGGATCGAGGCGAAGTGTACACTCCACGTCAACACGAAGCCACGTGCCACCATGGTTTCGAAACCATCGAGTCGAATGCATGGTTTCGAACCAAACAGCCACGCAGTGAACCCTATTTTGAATCCATCATATCTCTCAATCCACTGATCCAAATGCCACGAAATTTTCACAGGAGCTTGAATACATGTTGAAGAGTGTCCACGCCAAATTTCACCTCGATTGGATGAATTCTTGATCGGTTCAAATGGAGTTCGAATCGATGCCAAAGTGGGCCCAAACTTCCTAAGACCGGGTGTGTGGGCCTCCTCACGTGCCAGAAGCGGTCTCTTGAGTTCTCAGCGAAATATCAGCAGCCTACGCCTATAAATAGAGCCCCAATGCCAATAGAAAAAGGATCTTTTCGACTCTCAAGCGCCCAGACTCTGCCGGATCGAGACCTACACCATCCTACAGCATAAGTTCATTGTTCATTTCGAATTTCCAGTTGTAACTTGCTGTTGATCGCTGAAACAACTTGTAATCATTGAAAGAGAATCAATAAAACATGAAAACACTTCACAGTGGACGTAGGCAACACGCCGAACCACTATAAATTGCTTGCCTTTGTGTTTGCTTCATTGTTGTTTGGAGTTTTTGTTAGATAATCCTCATTTTTAATTCATATTCTTCATTTATTATCTCTTCAAAAGACTCCCGAAGAGTGTTGTGCCCAATTTTGGTACAAACACTTTGGTGCTTTCACTGAGAAAACCCAGTTTTTCTCCTACTCCTTGGATCTGTCGCCGATACCGGATTGCATAAATCTAAGGGAGAGATCCAGATATCATCTTCAGATTCCTTCCGTTCTATTCAGATTTGCTAAAGTCTAGGAAAGGAATTCACTATCCAAAATGGTTAGCACAAGAACCACATCTGCCGCTGGTCAAGAAGGTCGGGATAGGCAAAATCCCACGCAACTACCTCCACCTAACCAAGATGATACCGGGCATTCTGACCCCTCAGGGCCGGTCACAAGACAAGAGTTCCAGGCGCTACTCCAGGAACTAACCCAAAGCCGACAACAGCTAACTGAGCAGTTGCACGCTAACGCTGAGTTGACCAATCAACTAAATCGCCAAAAGCGAAGAAGATTCAGAAGGGATCAAGCTCCTCATTCTTCCACCGAAAGCTCTGCTTCATCTGACTACAATAACAGGTCTACCCGTCCCAGGCTAGACGGAAACCATGCGCAAGCTGCTGACTATCAACAGGCGTTAACCGTTGGGCAAATAAGAGTTGGCCCATCTATCAGCTTCCACACTGGACCCTCCTCCCGAGGAGGCACTATTCCACAATACACTGCAGATGATCGAGCTCCTACAGCCGCTGCAGTTGACATAGGGGTTGATACCCGAGATCACTCCAATCAAAATTATCATCAGCAGGGACATGCTTCAGAGCCATATGTCCCAGAAGACGTCGAGCCAAGGAGGCGAGATACGGATCGTCGACAGCGTCCGATCCCACCTCGCACTGTGGAACCCGACCACACTTTGGCTCACCACACGTAGAATGTTCCAATACCAGACCTCTCAGCCATGGTACGACAAATGATTCGCGAGAGTCAAGGCCTAACAAATGACGATTGGGGAATCTCCCGAAGTCATACCCCGTTTACTGATGACATATTGTATGCTGAACCTCCTCGGCGATTCAGAATGCCAACCCTTCCCATGTATGAAGGAAATTCCGACCCAAATCAACATATTTTGAAATACGAATGGTTGATGACTGCTGCGAGAGCTGATGACGCAGTAAAGTGCCGCAGTTTTCCCATTTCCTTAGGGGGAATTGCGACGATGTGGTTTACTCGATTACCGCCACGGTCTATTTCTTCTTTTGATCAGTTAGCTACCAGATTTGTTGAGCAGTTTCGTATGCATATTGCCAGACCTAAGGATGTTAATACCTTATCAAGTGTTACTCAAGCTCCCGGAGAAACACTTAGACGATATTTGGAGAGGTTTAATGCTGCGTGCGCAGAGATCACCAACCCCAATGATAATTCTATCTTAATGGCTTTGACTAAAGGAATCGATCCTGATTCCGAGTTTGGCAATTGGTTGGCTGGAAAGCCTCCCGCATCGTTGGACCGTTTCTATTCCAATGCCGCTCAGTTCTTGAGGCGAGAGGATGCGAAATAGTCTAGGAAGCAGGACGTTGCAAGGCCCAACAGTGAAGGGATTCAGAGTAATGTTGCGGTTAAACAGACGGGCGAGAGTTCAGGAAAAGTCGAGTTGAATATTCAAAATAAACAGACTCAACGACCGAGAAACGGTGATAAATGAGGCAAGAAGCAAGATCAGAATCGTGGTCCGAGGCGTAGGGCCGCAATGTTTGACAGTTATACACCGCTTAACACGTCGCTGGAAAACGTATACCTACAGACTTGCAATACTATGCAATACAAGAAGCCTGCGCCGAAGCCTTCGTCGGAGAGGCAGATTCAAACAGGAAAATTCTGTAGGTTTCATGAAAGTTACGGGCATAATACCAATGAGTGTAGGCATTTGCAAGACCTCATTGAAAAGTTAATCAGAGAGAGAAAGTTGGACCAGTATGTTCGGGCACCGCAGTCTGGTGGAGCGGGCCCATCCAATCAAAATCGTACACAGAATCAGGAAAGGCAGGGTGAACCCGCTCGCACGGGCGGGAGGTTGGTTATCAATACAATAAGTGGTGGTCCCCATCCGGCAGACAGAAGCTGGGGGGAAATGGAGTCATATGCCAATGCGATCAGGCATGCGGACTTCGAGTGTTGTAGCAATTCTGAGGACGGGGCTCCGGCTAAACAACAGAAGACGATGACAGACGACATCGTGTTTAGAAATCGAGATGCTGATAGAATCGAAGCCCCCACGATCGACCCACTGGTTATATCTGCTCAAGTTGGTCCTGCTTGGATGAAGAGGATCTAGGTAGACAGTGGGAGTTCTGTGAACATACTATTTAAAAGAGCATATGATTTAATGAAGATGGAAGCTAAGGACTTAAAACCTTGTCAATCACGAGTCCACGGCTTCAATGGAAGTGCGACGATACCGACCGGGATGGTTGAATTGCCAGTGGAGCTGGGAGTGGGAGAATGCCGAAGAGTTCGGATGTTACAATTTGTTGTCTTGGATATTCCTTCTCCGTATAATGCCTTCTTGGGCCGACCGGCCCTCGCTGAATTTAGGGCAGCTATTGCCTCATGGTGTTTGACCCTTAAGTTCCCTACTGATCACGGGATAGGGGTTATACAAGGAGATCAAGCTGCGGGGAGAGCTTGCTATGTTGCCGAGCTGCGAGAGGCGCAGCGAAAGGAAAAAGGAAAGGGCGTAGAGGAATCTCTCTGCGTCCGTTTCACCGACAATTGACAATTAACGCCTGGGCCTCGGCCCAGGCATCACGACCAATCCCAGAAGGATCTAGACCCCCGAAACAATGAGAATAAAAATGAATCTAGAGGAAGTCAGGCTTCGCCAGCTGAATTAACAATCGACGTTCCGATCAGTAGTAACGATAATTCAAAGATGTTGAAAATTGGGTCGCAATTAAGCCTGCAAGCACAACGGGAATTGGTCGAGTTTCTCCAAGCGAATCTGGACGTATTTGCTTGGACGCATTCTGATATGTGTGGGATCTCGCCAGACATCGCGAGCCACACCCAAAATATTGACCCGCGGTTTGTCCCGGTCAAGCAAAAAAGGCGTGGTATGGATCCAGAGAGATCTGCCGTCCTAAAGGAAGAGGTTGATAAGTTGAAATCAAATGGGTTCATTAGAGACGCTTTATACCCAGAATGGGTGTCCAATCCCGTACTCGTCCGGAAACCAAACGGGAAATGGAGAACGTGTATCGATTACTCAGATCTGAATAAAGCCCGAACGAAAGACAGCTTTCCACTTCCCCGAATCGATCAACTGGTAGATTCAACCGCAGGACATGAATTATTATCCTTCGTGGACGCTTACTCAGGTTACAATCAGATACCCATGCATGTACCCGATCAAGAGCACACAAGCTTCGTAACCGAATTGGGATTATACTGCTACAAAGTCATGCCTTTCGGATTAAAGAATGCTGACGCAACTTATCAACGCTTAGTCAATCGAATGTTTACCGATCAGATTGGGAAGACTATGGAGGTTTATGTAGATGACATGTTGGTGAAATCACGATACTCCGTTGATCACGTCAAAGATTTGGATTCAATGTTTAGCATCCTCCGGAAATACGGAATGAAGCTCAATCCGCTGAAGTGTCATTTCGGAGTCGCATTCGGAAAATTCCTTGGGTTCATTGTCAATGCCTGAGGAATAGAGGCCAACCCCGAGAAGATCTGGGCTATCAGAAATCTTCAAACTCCGAGAACCATAAAGCAAGTCCAGAGTCTTAATGGGAAAGTCGCAGCACTGAGCAGGTTTATCTCAAAGTCGACCGACAAATGCATCCCCTTCTTCGATTTGATTTGGAAAGGGAAACGAAACTTCGAATGGACTGCAGAATGTGAGGGCGCATTTCAATCGCTAGTCCAACATCTTTCCGTACCACCAATCCTTTCAAAGCCTATAGATCATGAACAGTTATATCTCTACATGGCGGTATCTGAAAATGCGATCAGTGCTGTGTTAATTCGGGAGGAGGACCGAGTGCAAAAACCGGTCTACTATGTGAGTAAACGATTAACCGGAGCCGAAAGAAATTATCCAAAGCTTTAAAAGTTGGCATATTGCCTAGTCATTGCCTCGAGGAAGCTCCATCCATATTTCCAGGCTCATCCTATTACTGTGTACACCGATCAGCCATTATGACAGGCCCTCACGCGGCCTGAGACGTCTGGTAGGTTACTAAAGTGGAACATCAAATTGAGTCAGTTCGACATCACTTATACTCCGAGAAGAGCCATTCACGGCCAAGTCCTAGCAGATTTTATAGCCGAATTCACTGTTTCTGAAGATTTGCCCGAGACCAGTAAATCTCCCGAATACATCTGGAAGTTGTACGCCGATGGTGCGTCAAACGATCGGTGTTCAGGAGCTGGGGTAGTGCTTGAAACCCCCGAGGGACGATCCATATGTTATGCTTTAAGGTTCGAGTTCCGTGCAACCAACAACGAAGCCGAGTACGAAGCTCTACTTACCGGACTAAAGCTTGCCCGTGATCTGAAAACATCGCTTTAGAGATCTACTGCGATTTCCAGTTGGTAGTATGTCAAGTTCGAGGAGAATATCATGCCAAAGACCGAAGATTAGCCGCTTATCTGTCTCGAGTTCTGGAGATGCTTGATCAATTCGATTACTATGCCATTTTCTACATACCCCGAGAGCACAATCAAAAAGCTGATTCGTTGGCAAAGTTAGCAAGTACGGGTGAAGCTCAGCAGTTGGGGGTTGTTCCGGTTGAAACCCTATCCTCTCCGAGCATTGATCAAAGGGAGACTGATTTCACATTTGAAGCTACCTCCAATAAGGAGTCGTGGATGACTCCCTATCGAGATTATATCGAACGTGGTGTACTGCCCGAGCAACGAAGCGAGAAAAGACAAGTTCTACGAAAGGCCTCACGATTTGTTATTCAAAATGGAGTCATGTACCGGAGAGGATACTCTGTTCCACTCCTCTGGTGTATCGCGCACGATGAAGTCAAACGGGTGTTACACGATGTACACGAAGGAGAATGTGGCGATCACACTGGGGGGCAAGCACTTGCAAAGAAAATACTTCGATATGGGTATTATTGGCCTACTGTAAATCGCGATGCCATGGACTACGCCAAAAAATGTGACAGATGCCAAAAACACGCTCGGATTCCTAGAGCCCCGCCTACTGAGATAACCCAAATGGTCAGTCCTTGGCCATTTGCGGTATGGGGAATAGATATCATCGGCACAAATCCTCTGGCCAAAGGTGGCGCGAAGTACGCCATCATCGCAGTTGATTATTTCACCAAATGGGATGAAGCTGAACCCCTTGCGACAATTACGACAAGGAAAGTAATCAACTTTGTAGTACGTAACATCATCTGCCGTTTTGGTCTCCCACATACCATCATCACCAATAACGAAACCCAATTCGACAGTGCTGAATTCAAGAATTTCTGTCAATGATTCCACATCCGCAAGAAATTCTCTGCAGTAGCGCACCCTCAAGCAAATGGTCAAGTTGAAGCTGTTAATAAAGTTATCAAGTCCATTCTAAAGAAGCGACTGGAAAACGCTGGGGGCAAATGGGTCGACGAACTTCCTATGGCACTATAGGCCTATCGAACGACTCATAAAACTGCAACCGGTCATACCCCGTTTTCTCTATCTTATGGTTCTGAAGCCGTTATTCCGGTCGAAATGGAAGTGCGCTCTCATCGTGTAACGTATTATGATCCAAAAACAAATGCCATATTACTTGCTGAATCTTTGGATTTACTCGATGAGAAGTGCGAAGAGGCTGATTTGAGGGCAGCCGCATATCGAAGTCGAGTCGCCCGACTGTACAATGCCAAGGTCCGTCCGCGAACCTTCGAGCCCGACGATCTCGTACTCAAAAGGGTCTATCCGGTTCCTTCGCACATGAGGCCAAACTGGGAAGGGCCGTATGTGATTTCACAAAAGCTCGGAGATGGCACTTTCAAATTATCGACCGTTGACGGTCTTACCTTGCCGAGAGCTTGGAATAATGAAAGTCTTCGTCGCTACTACATATAAAAGACTTTACTTATTTATTTTCTGTCAATTTATTCCTTTGCATTTTATTCTAGCATTTCGAGATTTAAATTTGTAATAAGGCAACTGACTTTGCCATATTTTCTCGTTTCAGCAATAAAATGCCATCTCTTCGAGCCAGAGCTGTGATTTACTGGATATGACGTACAATATAACAATGCACGGAGAGCTAAGTTCCATCACGCGGTGGGATTTATTCAAATAGGGAGTGACTGTGATACGACCAGTCACTCGCTAAGTGAAACCCGAGCTCGGGGGCAGAACACTACATCAACATTCACAGGGATTGATACACGACAATCCCTCCTTTAAATCCAAATTCCCATAGTGCGAATTGGAGTATAAACTTCAACTCTCGGTTCCCGGAGCGCGAACCGGAGTATAAATCCATCGCTCCCAGAGTGCGAGCTAACTCCAACTTCCCAGAGTGTGAATTGGAGTATAAACATCCAATGAATCGTTCCCAGAGTGTGAACGGACTCCAACTTCCCAGAGTGTGAACTGGAGTATAAACATCCAATAAATCGTTCCCGGGGTGTGAACGGACTCCAATTTCCCAGAGCGTGAGTTGGGGTATAAACATCCAGTGAATCGTTCCCAGAGTGTGAACGGACTCCAAATTCACAGAGTGCGAATTGGAGTATAAACATCAAATCCAAGTTCCCAGAGTGCGAACCCAAACGTACATGTTTTCTCCAAGTTCCCGGAGTGTGAATTGGAGCACAAATACCAAGTTAAAGTTCCTGTAGTGCGAATTGAAATGTTAATACTAACTCCGAGTTCGCAGAGTGTGAGTTAGAATGTGAACATCAATTCCAAGTTCCCGGAGCACGAACCGTGTTACAAACATCGATAACTCTCGAGTTCCCGGAGTGCGAACCGGATTATCGATCTCAAATTATCTTAAGTCCCCAGAATGTGGACATGTGCTTAAAGTTTGCAATAAACGCACTCAACCACCAAAACACAAATGTTATTCCCCGAGACCAGGGGGCAAAAAAGCTAAGTGTTAATTGCTAACCAAAGTGATACAATGTTCGAAGTTCGATTATTCATCGATCACAACTTGCGACCAAGATTCTCAAACTTGGCAAATAAAAAACGAACTCTACTTGACGGTAAAAACACCACAAGTGCACCGGACTAAAAACAAGACACTACAAACACTTAAGCACAAAAGAGATGAGAGTTGAAACAAAGAAACTAAATTTTATTTCAACTAACTAAAGACAAGGACTTACATGCAAATAAGTTCTCCCAAAAAAGAATCCCTACTAGCAGGGGCCGAACCTGCATCTATACACGGCCTACTAACAAAAAACGAGAACAAGTTCCTATCTACCAGAAAATCTGCTTGGGAGGCCGATCTATTCCTTCTTTCTTGGCTTCCTTATCAGCGGTTCGTCATCAGAATCGCTAGGAACGGAAATCCTTCATTTGGACGACCTCCTCTCCTGTGGTTGCTCTTCGGCCGGGGGCATAATATCTACGTCCTCCTCAGAACTTGAATCTAAATGAAGGCTCCCTGCCGGAGGAGTAGGATGGACCGGACCCGCAACGGAAGATGGGATAGTGCCACCCGACGATACTACCCACGCAGGCGCTGGGCTCTGCGCCTCCGTGCTACCACCAACACTACCACTTTGCCCCGCGGCTTCTAATTCTGCATGAATTTCGGCCAGGATCTCCTCATCACGAATCGTCTGGGCTTGGCGGGGGCATCCGCAATCTGCATTGAAGAGCTAGAGGTTGGCGGAAGGTCACTAATGATGAGCGGCAGGTCTGTGGAGAAGCTACCCTGCTCACCGAGCAGCTCGCTCACCATTTGTTCCTCAAGAGATAATCTGCTCCCCTGCGCCGCCTCGGTTGATACTGCAGTTACAACAGTAGTCTCGGTGGTGATGGCCTTATCCTCTTTGCTTGACTCTTGGGTCGCGGCAATCGGAGCAACTCCAGTCACTAAACAAAGATAAGAAAAGGTTATCAGTAACTGCTTCGGATCAAACTCTATATTTAGAAAACACTTGGGATAAATTCGGAATACCTTCCCCAGTTTGGCTTGCGGACGACTGAGCGGCCTCGGAAGTATGCTCATGAATAGGAGATAACCGCGGCTGTTCCGGGTCGTAAGCAGGAACAGATTGCGAACCGACCGCAGATACAGGCATTGATGAAGGTGATGCGGTGACTTCAGTGACAGCGGAATGGTGCTCAACACCTGATCCCTCTCCAACCTCCAGAGATCGGCCACGAATCACCTCCTCCTCATGAGCGATAATAGCGTCGTGGAGGACCTTCTTCTCATCGTCTGTCAGCAGCCGGTTTTCAAGTTCGAATCGGTCGACCGATTCACCCGGACGTGCTTCCTCTTCTTCCTCGACCAATTGACCCCAAGCGCTGCGGAGGTGTATCGGGTAATCTTGGAGCCAGGCCAAATTTCGGTGTCTCAACACGTTGGCATTACAAGTGATAAGCAAATCTTCGATATCGGCCTCCAGCCTGGCCTTCGCTTGATGAACTTTCTCATCAACCTCCATTTCAACCGCCTGGACCTTGGCTACTGCCGCATCCCGTTCAGTCCGGAGAATCACGGCTTGTTCACACGCCTCCTAGGCTGCATTATTCGCATCATCCCTATCCTTGGCGATCTCGACAAATTTAGACTTAAGCTCGTTTAACTCCTTTAGGGCTGCGTCCCTCTCGGCAGTAACCATGGTGTTTCGATGGCCCATGTCCTCTACCGTGGCATAGTGCTCACGTTTCATCCTATCCATTGTTGCCTGGGCTTCATCGGCTTTTTTGATAGCCTCCATTTCAGACTTCCGAGAAGATTCAGCTTCAGTGTTTAGCACATCAATAATACGGCTTTTTTGAGCTAACTCGGCCTGCAATTTCTCGATGGCGGCCCCACGCTCAAAGGCCAATGACGACGCTTTCTCGGCCGCCTTGCACCACGCCCTGTATTGGGCATAAAAGTCATTCATATAATCGTGCGTCGTCTGCTCAGCCTCCGGCGGGATTCTTTTCAAGTGAAGAGGAAAAATGTAGTTATCAAAGCAAATATTTGGAAAGTCCTTCTTCATTTGAGCAAGCCTAATTGCTCCTTCCCCCGAAATTTCAGTAGGAGTTTGTTCCGCAACTATTGGAGGCATTGCCTCAGATCTGGGATGGCGAGATTCATACTTAGAAGATTGAGAGGCTGACTGGTAGTGCGAGGAATCAGAAGGTCGAGAAACATGGACAGGAGGTTGTACAGGAACTCTTGGAGGAGGAGTGCGTGATCGAGACCGATGTCTGTAATCCCTGTCTCTCCGTTCTTGGCCAGAGTACCCGGAGTACCTGCGATCGTAACCCCTGTCTCCTTCTCTCCGTTGTGACTCGTAATATGAGGAAGATTTGCGAACGTGTCGTAGGCTCCCTAGCATCGAACCGCGTCCAGTCATAATATCTGCAAAGCGAAATGAGAATAAAGTTAGTGGTTTCTCGAAACCGATGACCTAGGACTCGGGGCTATGTAGTGTCATGAAATGTGTATGAATATGTATTCCCCCCGACCGACCAGAAGTGTCGACTGAGCTAGTAATAAAAGGCTCGCTCAATTCTAGAGTACGATGGAACTCCTCCAACCCGGCGTCATGTTGAAAAGACACATCATCCGGGATTGGAAGGTCGGTAAGCCCTTCGTAAAGACTTTCAGTTCGCGGAGGAGACATCTCATAAATTCTAACTCCGGGAGAGGATCGGGCCGTGACAACCGATTTCCATCTCCCCTTCTTAGTTGACGTGACGACGGCTGCCTCGCCTTTTCTTTTCTCTTCAACATCCTAAGCCACGTCTGTAGGCTCCAACAACGGCTCGTCGTCAGTATGAGTTCTTTCAGAATCAGCCTCCTCGGCTATAGTAACTTTGCGCTTTTTGTGTTTGACTCGCTTTTTAGAGACAATCCTTAGTGCCCCGTCAAAAAGTATGCTCTGCCCCTGTTCAATCAGCCCGTAAGTCCAAAGATTCCTATCGGTCAAAAGCGACTCGATATCCCTATCCTTGCTCGGGACTCCCCGGAGTACTCGCACCATCTCCTTAAAGCGCTCGCCCTTAGGTCGCTGAATCGTCGCTGTGAAAAAGAGAAAAAACACAAGTTTCGCTTTGACCACAATTGCCTTAGAAATTACTTGATAACTCAGCTACACTCACGTCTAAATAACCATCATCGGGCAAACCCCGGAGGACACCTGACATAGAACCATTCCGTCCTATAGTAACTCAACCTGGTCCAGGACCCAGTGACCACTTGGCAGTTCCTCACCGCTTCCAGAAATGTGAAGGAAGGATAATCGCCTCGGGTCTTGAAGTTAAATAAATATCTAATCTCGATCGGGATCGGTGGTCTATGAAGGAACTCCATGAAGACGATGAATAAACTATTCACGGAGGCATACCCGTTCGGGTGTAGTTGAGATGGAGCGATCCTCAAAAAAGACAACACCTCCCTTATGTACTCGTTGAACGGAGGAAGCGTCCCAGCCGCGCACGCGTGGCGATTAAATGCTGTATATCCCTCCGGCGGGTTGTGTGGTCTATCATTCGGCCCTGGCAATAACACGTCATCCAGTGACAGACCGTGCCTCAAGCATATTCTCCCTAACATGTCTTCGGAAATATTCGATTGAACGGAATCCGACGGATTGGCAATGAAAGACGCATTGGGGAGTTCGTCCGGAGCCGGACCAATGATCTCTGGTTCAATATCTGGAACCTCTAATCTCAGAGCAGCTGTGCTTTGAACCTCCCGTTGTTGCGAACTTGACGGTTCCATAACTAGCTAACTCATGAGAAACCATCGTTAGACGACAAAGGACCCGTGCATTCCCCAGTGTAAAGTGTATGAATGTATGTTGTACAGTGCCATGCATTACTTGAATAAATATCGTAGAGCTAAAAGAAATATGCAAACGACAAAGCTACGGAGTCCAGTTATAATGACCGTCATCGCTGACCATCATCGTTGAACCGTTTGTATGATGGAAATTTGATTTGAATAGAAGTCGTTATCGTTCCATCGACGAGCTTCGAAAGGTGGTCAATTATGCAGGTTAATATGTCCAAATATGCAGGAATGAAGCTCGTTGGAGTTATGCTTAGAAACGTCAAACTTTGGAATCCATCATAGAGGGTTCGAACCGGTCACAGGGACCTCGTTCGAAACCAACCTAACGTCACTTCAAGTCGATGAATGGAAAGCGCGCTTCGAAAAGATGATCAGGCGTCGAGTTCGAATCGATCAAAAATGGATAACTTCGAATCGATCCTTGTTTGGCTAGTTCACACCGATCAGAAACCCTCAACTTAACATCGATATCGTTCGAATCGATCCTTTTCGAACCGATATAAAGTCGAGAACTTCGAACCGATAGCCAATGGATTCGAATCCATCGATTCGAATGAACCCATCGAATCCATCGATCGGTGCGAACTGCGTCACCCCCATAAGGTCATCCAAGAGATCGATATGAAATCCAAGAAAAATGACGCCGCCATCGTCGATTCGAACTCGAATCCACACATCGGTTCGAAGCCTTCCCAAACAAGATCTGGTTTTGCCAATCATTGAAGTGAGCAATCGATGAAGAGATGGATTCGAAATAGCTTTGTCGTTTGGATTCGAAGCTAATTACCTAATTAAGTGATGGATTCGAGGAATTAAGGTCTTGGATCTGGATTGGTTCGATAACGCGACACAGTGTTTTCTCCTTTGAAGCTTCGAGGCGATGCGAAGCACAGAAGAATCAAGGCGAAAGTTAAAAAAGTGAAAAGTGAAAAAGTGACAGGCCCACTGCTATTTATATGGAGTTTGGATTTTGACCGAGACGATTCCCCTTCCGGTAAACGCGACCGGTCGAAACCAGTAATAGCATGGATCGTTTCGAAGTCTTCATTTGAAACCATTCAACTAATGCCTTGTGGATTCGCAGTTAACCTCATACTTCATCGATACGAAGTACGCAGCAGGACAACAAGTTGCACCGATGCGAAACGCGCAGTGGGCACATCATTTCGAAGCCCCTGTTCGCGACTCCATCCACAACCTACCGAAACGAACTGCTAGTTCGAATCCATCCATTCACATCGGTTCGAATGTTAGTTTCGAACCCATCACAACACAAGTATACTCCATCCATACGAATGTGGATTTCGAACCCATCTATACTCCAACACATCGGTTCGAAGCATTACAATCACGCAACGTAGAGTCGTTTCCTTCAACCTTCTACATCGGTTCAGGAGAGGATCGATACGAAGGAACCTTTCAAAACAACCATCAAGCGTTGTCTCAACTCAAATTTCCAAATCGGTTCAGGAGAGAATTGATACGAAATTCAATAGCAAACAAAACTGACAATGACTCATGAGCACACAACGTTAACAACGGTAAAACACACATATGTGCATATATGTCGAACTAACATTCGATTTTAAACGTTTACAGGGATCAAGTACTCATCTGGTTACAAATGCAATAGCCAATGGCTAAGCGCTATCATACATCAATCAATCATATCAACGCAAGGTTGCAGCAATACAGAGTACGAGTCTCAACAAAAAGAGAGCAATGATTGTTCAGAGAGAGATTGCAGCTATTCAAAGCACGTCATGTACTCACAAGACGTATTTTGGGGGGAAAAAATGTTATCCCGCTTTTTGGCAAAGCCTGGTACCAAAGGATCGATCGAAAACAAAGGATAGTTCGTATCAGAGATTAGTCATACTTCGTTTTGCTATGGATATCGCCGAATTTTGTCCGAGTCCGAATTGTGCTACAATTGATAGGACAAGACAAGAAAGACCATTGAAGCCTTCATCTCAAATTTCGAGTCAATCCAAGTTCATACGCACAAGTTATGATCGGTTCATCTTGAAGAGGGAAGCACTGGTTTCGAACCCCCCGAGCTAGGCGCCTTCGAACCGATCGACAAATATCATTCGAAACGATCATCTTCGAATCGATGGACTTTGAACCCATCGGAGTGCCTCGGTACGAATCCATCAAACTCAAACCCATCTAGTTCGTATCTGTGGACCTCGTGGAGGGGTTGCAAAGCTCATGTCCATCCAAAGAATCCCTGTTCGAATCCACTAAGCTTCGGTTGTTCGAACCCATCACAGAAGCCTTGTTCGAACCCATCACAGAGGCCTTGTTCGAACCCACCTGTGAAGCTTCGTTCGAATCCACTGAGTCAACTGGCCAAGGTGACGTGTCTTTCATCAGTTCGAATGCGCCGAAATATAAGGAGTCGAAGCATTCAACTCGGAGCAAAACCCGGATCGAGGCGAAGTGTACACTCCACGTCAACACGAAGCCACGTGCCACCATGGTTTCGAAACCATCGAGTCGAATGCATGGCTTCGAACCAAACAGCCACGCAGTGAACCCTATTTCGAATCCATCATATCTCTCAATCCACTGATCCAAATGCCACGAAATTTTCACAGGAGCTTGAATACATGTTGAAGAGTGTCCACGCCAAATTTCACCTCGATTGGATGAATTCTTGATCGGTTCGAATGGAGTTCGAACCGATGCCAAAGTGGGCCCAAACTTCCTAAGACCGGGCGTGTGGGCCCCCTCACGTGCCAGAAGCGGTCTCCCGTGTTTTCAGCGAAATATCAGCAGCCTACGCCTATTAATAGAGCCCCAGGGCCAACAGAAAAAGGATCTTTTCGACTCTCAAGCGCCCAGACTCTGCCGGATCGAGACCTACACCATCCTACAGCATAAGTTCATTGTTGATTTCGAAATTCCAGTTGTAACTTGCTGTTGATCGCTGAAACAACTTGTAATCATTGAAAGAGAATCAATAAAACATCAAAACACTTCACAGTGGACGTAGGCAACACGCCGAACCACTATAAATTGCTTGCCTTTGTGTTTGCTTCATTGTTGTTTGGAGTTTTTGTTAGATAATCCTCATTTTTAATTCATATTCTTCATTTATTATCTCTTCAAAAGACTTCCGAAGAGTGTTGTGCCCAATTTTGGTGCAAACACAAATATAACAAAATATCACATATAATATCCAAAATATTATATCCCAACACGGAAAAATATATAAAATAGCGCTATAAAACGTAATTCGAAAACGTACCTATTTGTCGGGCAATAACGCTTATATTATGAAACCAAATGCAGTAGCAATTGCTTCCATAACCTGTATTTTACTTATGTAATCCAAAAAGGTTAACAATCATATAAAATAAAATATTTAAGGTTATTTCAACTACAAACAAACAATTCAATACAATCGACAATCACTTGCAACAAGGCATACAACCATCACATAGAATCCATACAAATCATTCATTCATATCAACAAACAAATAGTTGTTCGGGTTCACAACTTTAAATTGTACGGAATGAAGAATAAACTACTAAGTGTATCCTTCACTCAACAGTCTTAGGTGAAACTAAATAGATTATTCATACATCTAAACAATTTTAAAGTTTCCTTACCCAAACAATCATAAACCAAAACAAACAAACATTTAAACAATATTTCCATTTCATTATTATTAATTTCATTTCATACATTTGCTGTTTGATTTCCTTTTTATTTATACAATGATTTTCCTTTTTAATTTACATTTATTTCTAACAAACTTCTAATTTCATTTACTCATTCAATGTTTGTTTCATTTATTTTCACTTATTACTTATAATTATTCATTTCCATTAACTCAGGTCATGCCATTTCCTTTTATTTCATTATAATTATTCATTCATTTATTGCATGCCCTCATTTATTTACATTCATTTATCAATAGTATTCATGTCCCATTCAATTTCTTAGCATTTCCATTTTATTTACTTAAGTTTATAATCATCTATTTGTAATGCTTACCTTTAATTATATTTACTTTTAGTACAATTTCAATTATAACTTAAGTTTATAACATTAATTCTCATTTATAACAGCAAATTCATTGAATACTTTCATTACCTCAAGCTTTACTTGTAAGATTTCCCATTACATTTTCTTATTAACATTGTAACTTTTATTATATGGTAAGTTATATATATTCCTTTAAGAATGTAATTGAAAATCATACAAGTTTATCTTATTTCCTTTAAAATTTATTCAATGTTCAATAATTATATCCTTTGCATTATAGGTTACCCATTTCATATTTCTTCTAATTTCATTTATAACCAAGCATTTAAATCTCTAATTCCTTTAGAGGTTTTAATTATTAGTTACCTACATTCTAATTTACTACAATAATTGAAACTACTAATTAATGGAAACCTTAGAATTAAATAACGGATTTAAATTTCAAATTATTTTAAAATAATGGATAAAGGTTTATACTTACAACTTATATTTCTAATTATATTTAAAACAATTAAAAATTTATATTTGGCTATCAAAACAAATCTACAGTAAACTACTACAGTGGCCTTCCCACTTCGAAACTCGAAAATGAATGTTGATGATGCGTGCACTCATCACCGAAATTATTTTCCAACGACAGAGAGGGGAGTACAGAACTTATTTCTTTTTCAAATTTCTTTTAAAAAAATTCTTTCAAATTATATTAAAATATTTATATCAGAAAATACTTCCAATAGTATTATTATAATATTCCAAAATCAATTGAAAGAATTTCCAAAACCCCGGAACTTAAGTTCTAAAATTTCCAATTTGATTTATTTTATTTTCAATCTTATTTCCCTGTTATTTTTAAAAATTTCATTACCTAACAACCAAATATATTACAACCAAATATAATCTTTATAAAATCTATTACTTTATATATAGAAAATATAATAGGCAAAATTATTTCATTCACCTATATTAAAACTAAATATTATGTCGGTCCGTCCTATTAAGTGTTTAGAAACCCCTATTGATGTCACAGCGTCCCTTGCAGCAACCACAGTTTATAAATACCAAACGGAACAGATTAACACAATATTAAAACCTTTTATAACACTAACAAATACGCTCTCTCATATATATATACACTCAGCGACTCCCATAGGGTATTACTACCCTATTAGTAAAGAGTCAAACCCCACAAAGCTAAGGTTTATCGCTAAACCAAAGCTCTGATACCAGATGTAACGTCCCGCCTTTTCGCATGCTTTAAATCGACACACATGCCAATTCAAACCGTACGGAAGGGCGGATTGTTATGGGGTAAATAAGAAAACAAGAAAGAAATAAAACAAAATAGAATCTCACGGCGGGAGGATAAAATATAATAATCAAATATACAGTTCATGAAGTTGTTAACAAAATATTAGATTTTACTTATACAATATATATCAGAGTTACACATACCAATACATAACAACTATGCAGCGGAATAAGAGGGTGTAGTGGAGTACTATAATAAATAATAGTGATGCAAATCTTCGTCTTCGTCCTCCAGAAAAAATCTTCAATCCTGAAACGCTCGGACTGACCCGAGCGAATTGAAAAGATAAAAAACTCGAGTCGGAACTAAAAGATCTTATGTAAGTTAAATCAACAGAAATAAATATGAGTGCAATAACCCAAGAGATGCTTGGGATTTACATCTCTTAAGAATCTGTCAAACTATTTACTATGTAGTATATTTCGCTATTATAATAGTGCCTATTAGTAAAATAAACTTACTTTTAAATAGCGTTAAGGAGTGACCCAATATTCCCCTTAACACAAATAATGTCAATAGTCTATACAGTGCCTGCATATCTCCTGATCGGGAGAATACGAGAAGACACTCCATAGGTACGACACAAATAGAAACTCGTACAAGGCGCGATAGGGTAGGTGACACGGCACAACTAGGCAATGCCAGGGTAGATAAACCAATTGCTATCCGGGATGGTGGTAACGCATAGCCGCAGCTACCGCCTACCGCGAACAAACACCCCCAAAATCAAAAAAAATAAAGGTGGCCACTGAATCAATCCAAAGTCAGAGTATAGTATCGAAGAGATGTGTCTGATAAAGGGTGCTACCCCTTTGGCCTGAGAATCGTTCCTGTTTTAGCCACCTTATGCCAACTCACGGGAGTCGGGTCCACGTATTTACCTCAAAGGAAACGCCGCCGCCATCCTACTTCATTCTAGAATCTCCACCGCGTACAAGGTTGTTAAAGTGGTTTTCGGAGTTGGTAGAGAGTATGAAAACTTCCGATCCCGGTCTCTTCAACAACCAAACGTTACTATAACACCGTGGTCTTTTCAAAATAGTTTATACTTTATAAACCAGAATAAAATATCCATTTCAAATCCATATAAATACAATATCATTTCCATTCCAAAACAAACTCATTTTGATATTTTTATAAAAACCCAAATCAATATAATATCATTTTTATTTCAAATATATTTCTTTCCAAAATCATACTGCTTTAAAATTTATAATATCGAGAAACCAAACATTTGAATTATACTTTCAAAGATAATACTTCAAAATTCATAGCTTTAAAACCATAACTTCTAAAACTTAAATGGTTTGGATATTCAAACAGTATATAGAATAAAATAGTTTGGATTTAAATTTACTTTATAAAATAAAATAATTTCCACGACTTTACCATTTTATTCATTTTAAATTAAGTCTAAATCCATAAATTTTAAGTTCACTTTCAGTTTCAATAAACCACTTCAATTTCAATATATTTCAAACTTTGAGTATTTAACAATTTCAAAACTAAGGTTGGAAATTTCTATTCAACAATTCATTGTCCTCTTATTTAGTTTTGAAATATTTACATAATAAATCTATAATCATTTAAAATAAAACTCAAATTACTAATAACTACATGTTTCCTTCAAATTTATTTGTACTAGAAATATTCATTTAATTCATCTTGAATAAAAATCCCGTTATAAATATCATACCTTTTAAAATTTCAAGTTTAATAAGTTTTACATCAACCTATAGAGTTTAATTTTTAGATAAGCTCAATTCCAAATAAATTTCCAATTTACTTTTCAATCTTAATTTATTTAAATCATTAAAACTCTATATATATACAATATTCTAGACATGTCCTTAACCATACAATATAAAATAATCAAACTCCATTATTCAACTTATTTATTTTTATTTAACAAATTTATGTATAGCTTAGATTCAATAATTTAACTATATATGTATATATAAAATAATATTTATATAATATCAAATTTCATATTTATTAAACCGTATCCTATCCAAACCATAGAGATCATTTCAAAATAATTATATATATAGACCGATGGTGTCTGTATAAAATTTCTATCCTATGGTCAAGTGATACAGATATTTATCATTTCAATCCGTAATTTAAAATAAAAATTACGGTTATATATCATTTCAAACCGCAATCCCGAATGAAATGAAATGCATAACAACTTGAAGTTTAAACAAATAAAAATACAGCATCCATTTATCCAATATCAATCATCGATCATTTATAACAATCATCATCTAACAATAACATCACTATAGAACGGTAATAAACAACAAGTATTAGCTAGCAGTATATATTCAATAATAAATTAAAACTGTTTAGCTGGCAGTTTATATGCAATAATAAATAAATAAAATTTAACTGACAGTTTATATGCAAAAAATAAATTAAATAACGATTTAATTTAAATAAATGCAATCTAACTGAGATGATGAATAAATATATACTTAAACAATCATAGATAAATTTTAAATCACGTCAAAATTTAATTTAACAAACATAAGAAATCTTAGAACTTGTGAGTGGGTTAAAACAGTCACCTTTTGAATTTTAAATTGAATTTAAATTCAATTTAAACCCAAAAATTTCACAGTCTCAGAATTCGTCCAAACCAGTGTCATCAAGTCTGGAATTTTATTATGATCCTAACAAAAAAATCGCACGTGAAACGGAGTTCGTATGTAAAAGTTATTCGATTTAAACGAGATGATTTTCAATTTGAAACAAACAAATAAAAATAAAAATTAAGATTACACGTCACCTCCTACCGGTCAATGCTACAACCCTAATTCACTCTCTCGCACGCGAAACGACTGAGCTTCACGTCGCAACAGTCGTGCCATCATCGAGCTGGTCACGGCCAACGATGGTCAGATCGAAGTCCATCATGACAACGCCCACTCCAGGCCGACCAGAGCTCCCCCCCTCCCCGCGCACGAATTTCGAGGCTGAAACCTCCTCCGCCGCCGCGTCTTTCTTGAATTTTCTGGTGAAATCACGGCCACCCTGAAGCAAGTGAAGGCCGCCGATGCAAAGCCCAGATCCCCCTCTACCCAACGCAACCCTCCGATCCCTCTCATGTCGCAGATCCACCGTTGAATAACACCTCCCCCAATGAACGGCCGTGGAGAAAGAAGCCAATTCCGGTCAAACTATGATCCAATTCGAAAAACGAACCACACCATCAGATTCTGCACTTTGAGAGCTTCAACATATTTTTTTTCAAATTTTTCTGAGGGTTTTGAAATTTATGCTTTGGATTGATTTGAAATTAGATCTGGAATTTGTTTGTCTGCCATTGAAGAGGAGAGAGTTGAGATGTACGTACAAACAAATGAAAATATAGAGGGCTAGGGTTTATAACCGGATATTAGTAGAGAAGGTTGGAAAAGAATGGATCGGATCAAATAGATGTACGCGCTGGACTATATATGGCCCGAATAGCCCGTTTCGACTCCGGAACGAAATTGGGTCAACCCATATATCAAAACAGATGTTTAAAAATATTTTAAACGCAATGGAAAATGTTTCACGTCCAAATTCCATCATATGAAGAAGTTATGATCAAATCAATATTTTCCAAATTGATTTCGATTGATTTAAATTTAATTGATTTCAAGGCGTTTCAAGCCCATACGATCAAATGACAAGTCCGATCGATACGAAACTTGAAATCCTACAATAATTCACCGTTACGGATTCGATGAAACTTGTTTCGTCGAAATCCGAGCCAGTGGTCAAAATGGCTATTTTTATATTAATAAAATAAATTAAAAATCACCCATTTAAATCAAATTTTAGATTTCACTTCTAAAAGCAACAAATTTAATCGCTATTATTTTATTAATCATTCACACTAATTAAACTAAATTTAGAGTTGATAAATTTAACAATTTCAGTGTTTACCTCAAATTGATTGAATTTAGAAATTGTAAATTAAATTCTCAAAAAATATCATTTAATTACTTTTCATTCTATTATTCCATCTATTATTATCCAAAGTATGCAATTCACATTGGTTTGTAGCTATTGCATTAATATTCTCAAATTTCCTCTTAATTTCCGTTAACGTAATAGTTTAAATATTAATTTCACTTATTTGCAATAAATCCACTAATAGAATTTCAAATTTCAAATAAATTAATAAATCTTGGTTTTTCACTTCTTAAATCACCCAATCGTCATATTATAAATAAAATTAACATTGACTGTATCTTATAGAATTAACAAACATCAATGACAAATCAAAACTACCCTAACTACACAAATTAGGTCACAAATTTTCAATTGGTTTCACATTAAATTTATTAACTACCCAAATAGGTATCTTAACAATTGTAACCATTTAACTTTAATTAGCTTTAAGCTTATTTCCTTCAACCCAATATTTTAATCACTTGCAGAACATTGATTTTATTTTATTTTATTCAATGACCATTTATTATAATTTAAATTCATTAATCTAATTCAATGCTTATTTCAATTATTCTCGTTTATTCCTTACCAATATTCGTTGTCATTTATAAATGTCATGTCAGTTTCTTCTTTTATTGCATTATATTTATTCATTCCTTCATTATTGCATAACTTCATTTATTTTCATTTATTTATTTATAGTATTTTTGCTTAATCCAATTTCTTAGCATCTCAATTGTTTACTTAAGTTTATACCAATTTATTAATACTTTCCTTAATATTATTTTATTAGAAACAATCTCAATTATACCTAAGCTTATAATACTAGAACAACAAGTTCTCATTTATTAAAGAATTTCATCAAATACCTTCCATTACTTCAAGTTCATTCCTGTATAACACCCATCACATTTCTTATTAACATCAATTTTATCAAATTTCAGTTTATCCCATATTATTACATCAATTAATGTAACTTTGAAATTTATTACCCAACTTACTATTTCATATCTTAATCCAATAATTTCATTTGTTTTCTCATATTCCATTTAAAATCAAATCATAACATTTAAATTATTTTATTGAATTAGAATTTCATTCAAGTCATTAATTATTTACTTGCATTAACACGTTTCCTAAATTTACAATCAATTACTGTAACAACGTGTTCTTACATTAACTAATTCAATGCCTACCCTATACTCTTCATATTCAATTTATATCCAGATATAATACTTACGCTATTTCATTTATTGAAATTTTATTCAGTTTACTAATAAATAGGTTTTAATTACCATTCATATATTTTATTTTAGTGTTCACTTCAATATTAATTTATAAAGTTTTTTTTCTTTTACTTCTACTAAATTTAATTCCAAAATTCATTCATTTAACCAATTTAAATTGTTGAAAATTACGGGTCGTTACAAAATATGACAACAAAGTTGAAAGTAAAATCTATTTTAAGCATGGCCTATTAACTATGAATTAGAAATATAGACCATTAAATTTTAATTTCAACATTCACTTTATTACCATCATCATATGTAGATGAAGTGGTAATCTGTGTTAGCGTTTGTTTAAGCATAGCCTATTTGGTGTGAACAATATAGGTTATCAAATTCAAAGCAAAAACAATAAATTAACCACTTCATGCATTCTTATTAATGCACAAAAGGAGAGCATAAACATCAAAATATGGGATCTACATACTAGAGAGCATCATTACCCCTAAATTGAAGTGATTAGCCTCTCATATTTTTTATCAAATCAAAAAATGTAGAAAGCAAAATTAAACAAACAAGAGGAATAAGTGAGAAAAAAGAAAGGAAAAACTAATCTACTTGCATGAAATGTAAATCTACACTGCTAACATGAAAGTAAATAAGCATGTAAAGGAAAAATCATGTATTAAAGTTGCTTAAAAAAATACATAAAGGGAAAATGGCTAAGTAGCCATGAAAAGAAAAAAGAAGAGCTTTCTTTTATTTTTGAACTAAGCTAAAGCTAACTAAGAGGAGGAGAGGTTACATGAAGAATAAGGGGTATTTATACATGTATGAAACCCTTATCCACTTTTTTGGGGAATGCCCAAAATACCCTCTTAGGAAGTGTGGAGGCCAAGTAATCATTAACATCAAATAATCATCATTTAGGTGTGCAGGAAGCTTTAAATTTTATTAGCATGTGCATTAGCCTCTAACCTGCACATTAAGATAGGTGGGTAGGTGGGGTCCTCCAAGATCCTTGAAATGAATTATTTCCATCTTCATTCCTTTGTTTTTACTCTTATGCATGCATATGTCTTCACAAAACCACTTATATATGAGGCCAAATTCCTACAAAATAATATAGAAATTTCCAATTAAATTTTCTCTAATTAATATATGCACAATAAATGACCATTTTGCCCTTATATGGAGATGAATATGTGACGATTTGAAAATAATTTGAATTTTGGGCTTAAACAAGTTAAAATACCCAATATGATCATTTATTTAATTTAATTAGATTAAATATGGTGGTAAAATTATGCACATTTACGTGCACATCAACCATACCATCTGATGACTCACATTAGTTCGACTATTCATAGGTACTGCTAGCTAGATTAGCTAGGCAGATTGACTATACAAAATTTGAGACTAACCTCGCATCCTCGTAATAATTTATTATAGGTGATGTCTCACATCATCCCCAAAGTCACACTATTGGTAGCCAGATTAGATGGGTAGACTTCTATGTGCTTTTGACAGACCTAACATCCCTATAACTTAGTCATAATCTTTATACATATATTGTCACACATCTCACTATTTCCATGATCAAGGCCTTATAAGAAATCTTTCTTATTACTCCTTTTAACTTTAATTATCTTCCTAAGGGGCACTTAATAAGATTAATAACCTATTTAACTACGCAATCATATGTTATAATTATACGTTAATTAAGCTTATATATACACATGCGCACGCCTAGTAATTTCTTATATATACACATGCGCACGCCTAGTAATTTCTAAGTATACACCCTAAACCGACGTTTAAATATCAACTCTTTAAACAATTACATAAGTCTTATTCCATTTTATCAACAATACCATATTCCAACATATCCAAAATTTCCAATAAGCGAACTTGTATAAAATACAAATCTAAACTTAATTTATACACAAAAAAGGGAATATTTTCATAATAGACATACAATTTCAATTCTTATGCTCTATTAAACTTCATTTTCACATAAAAATAAACAAAAGAATTTCTATTTAATTCATGGGAATAAACAGTGCAAACTTGCACACTATTCCTTAATCAAAACATTTTAATCAAATTCAAAGAAAAAGAATAAGGAGTGGAATAGAAAGTAAAATTATAAAAACCGCAAATCTACGTAATTTCCGTTATTTTATTATATAAATAATTGAGATTTGAACCTAGAACTAACATTTCATATTGAAGGAGTTTTGGAGGTTTATAATATGATGTTTTCGTAACCAAAACTCCCCAAGGCATATTCAAACCCAAATTACGCTAATCAATTACTAAATAGAAAAAGCAAAGATTTCCCCTCGTAGTATAACCTTAGCTTCGCCTCCTTTGGATTTGACATGCCATTGACAATCTCTTATTAGATCTCTTCTTTTATATATGTTTGCACAAAAAATGGGCAAACACCTCCAAGTCGTATGATCTAGTTGATTATATGTGGTTCTTAGTGATTTGGGGTGATTTATGCAAATATATAAAAAAGATGGACTAAACTGTAAAAGATACACAGATTTATAGTGGTTCGGCCAGAATGTGCCTACGTCCACTTCATATGTTATTCTCCTTTTCTATTCAGATTACAAGTGCAAAGGTTTGATTACAAGTAACTGAAAGTTGTTTGAAAGTTCTATCCGTGCTTGAGCTCTCAAACTTGTCTGCCATTTTTGTACCTCTGCCCCTCTATTTATAGAGTGAGGCTGGGGGCAGGGGTCCTGGATGTGTATAGCTGCTGGTGGGCCTGGGCTGATGCGGTCTGGCCTAGCAGAGTTGGTTCGGCAGCGCCTCGGTTCGGTGATGGTTGGAATGACTTCTTGGTTCGGCCTTACCTTGATCCGGTGGCTGAGGAGGAGTGTTGGTTCGGGGGTACCTTCCTTCTCTTTGGTTCGGTAGAGAGAGGGACGTGGGTTGGTTCGGCAGAGAGGAGGACGTGGGTTGGTTCGACAGAGAGGAGGACGTGGGTTGATTCGCCAGAGAGAAGGACGTAGGTTGGTTCGGCTAGGTACCGATGCGGTAATGCTTCGGTCCGATTGTGGATGCGTGAAGTTGGTTCGGTGGGTTAATGGTTCAGTAGTAGGCTGGTTCGGTGGATGAGGAGGAGCGTCTTTGGTTCGGCATGCATGAGAGGGGGTTGGTCCGGCCGAATCTCATCCAACACTTGCCCCCCAAAGTAGGGCAGGTGTATACACATGGCGTGCTTTGTTTTAGCTAGGATATCTTCACTCGGCCCTGCGTGCCGAACCAACTGGTCCGGTCGTTCGTAATTGCCTATAAGTATGGGCTTCAGGCCTTCGTTCAACCTCCATCATTTGAGACAGCCGAACCACATAAGTTCCGAATCACCTAGTGCCGAATCATCCTAGTGCCGAATCATCTTAGTGCCGAATCAGGTGTGTTTCTTTCGCCGAATGAGGTTTCTTCGTTTCACCGAATGAGAATAAAGACACTCGGTACCGAATGAACTAAAAAACTTTTCAACGCCGAATGGACTCGGAAATCTTTTAGTACCGAATGAGTTCAGGGACCTTATGTGCCGAATGATCCTGAAAACCTTTATCTTTTGAGTTTGAACTCGAGTGAAGTTGCAGACTATATACACTCGTTTGTTTATATCCTCTGTTCTAACGATGTACTTTCTTGTGTTGCAGATAAATGTCTCACAAAGTTGAAACTCGATCAGAAAAGAGAAAATCTACGGACCGAAATGAGCCTCCCGTTGTGCCCCCGCCCAGCCAGGACCAGCGCTACAGGGACCTGCCCCGAGGTCATTAGTGGACGGATATGGCCCCCAAGAGCTTCTGGACTCTCCTCCTGATTGCTTTCCGAGCTCCCTCAAAGAAGGGCAACTTGATGTCATCGCTCGCTCCTTTGGGATTGACAGGGCGAGTGTGCTGTTGCCGGGAGATGGTGTGATGCCGTATGATCCTCCTGAAGGATGTTTCGCCTATAGCCAATACCATTGCATGTGCGGGGCCATTCCTCCGATCAATGCGTGGATAGTCAGCTTCGGTACCTACCTGAAGGTGGCTCCTTTCCAGCTTCAGCCCAACTCTTACGCCATCTTAGTGTGTCTATTCGTTATCTTCCAGAGGAGGTATGGGCGCCCCCCTTCTAACCGGGAAATCCGATATTAGTATAATCTGAGGGGCTACACGAAGTGGTCTTCGTACATTAGTTTAGAGTCGGCCGTGTCCTTCAAGCCGGTCTTGGACTTATACTCGAAGTTCACCATGTTTAAGAAGGAATGGTTCTTCGTCAAGGACGACTCTGTTTCTTTTCGCCTTTTCACTTCTGGCTGTAAGTTGAATTCCATTTGTAATTTCTCTGTCCCGACTGCAATGCTTCTTCTTAGATGCTTTTATTTCTTGCTAGCGACAGGTGGCTATGCGGTCATGGAGAATGATCATCTGGTTCAGATGGCCGCGGAGATAGAGGCCATTTCGGAAAAGGATAGGTCAGCTTCTTACCTAATCAAGAATGCCACTCTCCTGGGACATAACTTGATTCTACCACATCAGTCTGTGGTCAAGCAGAGGGATACGGCTGAGGAAAGAGCTGCCAAAGTCAAAGGAGGGGCCACGACAAAGAGTAGCAAGAGGAGGCCCTTCTCGATACCTCCAGCCGTCGGGGGGAAGAAGCTTAAGAAATCTGATGGACCCTCTCCTAGCACATGCCCAGATGTTCCAGAGGAGGAAGTGGAGAGGAGGAAAGAGGCGAGGAGGAGAGCGGAGGTGATGGAGAAGGTGACAGTGGTAACGGTGGCGAAGGGCAGAGTGGTAGTGGCGTTCGTGCCTTGACTTCTGGGAAAGCGGGTGAGATTCAAGAGTGGACGGATGATGCCTTCCGTCAAACCTTTGAGGGGTTGGAGGAAGGGCCAGCCTTGGTGGAGAAATCGAAGAAGTCTGATAAGGCCGGGACTGGTGCCAATCTATCTTCTGAGAGTATTTCAGCTAAGGCAACTCCGACGGTTCAAGGTGAATTCTTAACTCCTTTTTTAACTTCATATGTTTCTTGAATTATAGTCTCATGCATGCTTGTAACACTTGGTTTTTATTCCAGGATCGGTTGAGGCGGCCAAGACATCAGACATTCGGCACCGCCTTGAGTCAAACTCTTCAAAGCTTCTGCTAAACCGAAGCCCTCGACTGACCGTTCCGGGAGCGTAGTCAGTTACCGTCCTCTTCTCGGAGTTATCGAAGAGGATATTCAAAAGAGAAAGAGGAGGCATTCCATGTTCGAACCTTCACTTGGACCTCAGCCCCCAACCCAGCCTATTCGTGACATCACGGAGGAAGATACTGAGTCCATACCATCTCCGCATCCATCAGATAATCCTTCCGTTACTCATATTGATCGTCCCGGCTTGGCTCGTAACCCATTGCGGGTCATCCAGATCTGGACCCGAGTTCTCATGATATTTCCTTCGATGAGGTTACCGGTGAGCACCTCCTACCCCGCAATCCTATGGTAAGGGTACTTGATAAGGCTAAGGCTTTGGATCTCGACTTGTTGACTACTCGGATTGTGACTATGGGGGAAGGCAAACATCGATCGGGTGGCTGAAGAGACCAGGAAGTTAATGGAGCATCACGTCCGACTGGTCAAGGCTAGAGAGGAAATCGGAAGTGCTAACATTCAGCTGCGGCTAATGGTTTCCGATCAGGCCAAACAACTTGTCGATCAGGCCATTCAGATCTCCCAGCATGAGGCGGCCTCCAGACGGCTAAAGAAAACTATGGAGGAGGCTAGTAGAGCCGAGCTGCGAAAAATGGAGGCCACCTGCAAGGAGCGAATTGATATGGCCATTGCCACTGTGGATGAGGTTCGGAGAGCGGATCTTGAGCAGATAGAGGAGTTATCTGGGAAGCTTGAGGCCGCAGAGCTTGCTCAAGCTAAGCTGAAGGAGGAGATGGAGGCGATGTGGAAATCCCTTCAGGCTGACTGCTCGAGATACCGATTGGAGAGAGACGCTGCCTTTGCAAGGCTGTCGGCATCCAAGGCCCGGATGAGGGAGTTTGAGAAGAACGAGGGGATGATGGATGAGATGCTCCAGGACATATACTTCCGTACTTGGAGGCAGGGCAACCTGTCCTGGATGGACGATTATCCCCGGGTTATGGCTAGGATATATCTCCGGGCTTTGGAGGAAGCCAAGGCTGAAGCGGATAAAGAGGGTGGCGCGGCCTTCAGAATGGATGTGGTTACCGCACAGTTCACCAAGGAGGAGAAGGCGGCGGTGAAGAAGGGAATGCGGCTGCTTACCACCGAGGAAGTGGGTGTGCAATTGGAGGATGATGATCAGGGAGCAGACGCTGGTAAGTCTTCCCTTTTTAATCTTTTCTCAACTTGATTGCTTATCATTGGTCTAATAGATTCTTCTCTTGAATTGGACAGGTGGGACCTCTGGTCAGCATGCTGGGAGTTTTGATCCTGCGGTCAAGTAGATCTTGGGGGGTTGGAAGGATAGAGATGAAGTTCTGATGTTGTCGACTATTTTGACTTGATCCGGGCATTTTTGGTTTTACTTGACATCCCTGTATACACTAGTTCTAAAACATTAACATACTTTCAGGTTGTAATTATGTCATTGCAACGAATGACTTTATTTTTAACATGTAATTTTATAACATGAGCTGATTCTGTCATGTTTGAATGCTATCGTTATTTTGATGTGTTGCATAAGAAATATAGTTGTGTATATGTATATGCTTTAATCGCGTTTGATGCTAAGTTCTTGCTTAAAATGTAATTTCATGTCTCGCAATGTTAGTGTGATGTGTGAATAGGCTATAGTTACAGGTGTATGTACAAGAAAAGGAAGTACCGCCCTTCATGTTTTAATTGTAGACGGTAGCTTTGAATGTCTTGTGTGACTGAGAATGGAATGCAGCTGAGTGACCTGTTATCCAGTCGTGAGTTCTCATTTCCACTAGCGAGTGTCTCCCATTTTGTGTCCTGTACTTTAGTGATTGTTATAGAGGATAGGAGGAGAGTTTTTATAAATAAAATGGAAATATAAGAAATAGTAAAACCTCCAATCACGGAAGGCCTTCGATGTGCATAAGTTCGTGGCAAACAGGTTTTGTAGTTACTTTCCCTAGCTGTGGGTCTTGGAGACATTCGTCACCCATCTTACGCCTCCGCGGGGAGTTTTCTTTTTTACCACAGCCGTACTTAAGACACATCGGAGCCGAGATCGCGCACAGTAACTACCCGAGCCATTATGGCCCGTAATCGTGGGTATTATTTGATTTACCGTGGCCGGCTAGCGTGGGTGCCGATCGTCAACTGTGAACTGCCCCTGGCTGGCCACACCTTATGTTGGGGCTTATAATCGGTTCATAGTCGCCGGCGAGCCGAACGCCGTAATGAGCTGCCTCGGCTATAGTCGGCCTTCTCGGTGGCTTATGATTGGCTCATTACAGTTGGCTTTGAGGGCCGTCGCGAGCAATGAGTTAACCCGCAGCAGAGGGATGCCGGAGCAAAAGTGTCTCATTGACGAGGGCATAGATTCGTATAGTACCTGTTAGGTCTTGTCCAGGTGAGGTTGTGCCGTGAAGTGTCCAGAATGGAAATGCCGTTATACAGGATTTTGTTCAACAGAAAAGGATAAAGCTTAACAAGCAGCCAAGATATAAAGGAACAAGTTAAAAAGAGACAAGATTTTTAAAGTGGTTCGGCACGAAAATGCCTACGTCCACTGATTCTCTTTGTTAATTCACTTCGTATGGGCAGTACAAGTTAAGAAAAGTATCGACGAAGATGTTGGATGTTCCATGCCCTCTGGAACACCTCTCCGTCCACTGTTGACAAAATATAAGCTCCGTTGTGGAGATCTTTATGAATTACATAGGGTCCGTCCCAGATTGGATCTAGTGCTCCAGGGCGAGGAAAGATCCGTTTAAGGACAAGATCTCCTTCTTGTAAGCTGCGGTGTTTGACCTTGAAGTTGTATTGTGTTGCCACTTTTTGCTTGTGACCTGCCGCCTTGAGCGCTGCATCATTTCTTCTTTCTTCAATTAGGTCCAAAGACATGTGTAGGAGTTCTTCATTTTCTTCTGGGTTGTAGTGGATCCTACGGTGGGAGGGCACTACAATTTCAACTGGGAGCATGGCTTCCGATCCGTATGCCAAAGAGAAAAGAGTATGTCCTTTTGATGTTCTGTAAGATGTGCGGTAGGCCCAAAGTGCCGTAGAAAGTTCATCCACCCAAGCGCCTTTTGACTTTTCAAGTTTCTTCTTGATTAGAGTTTTGAGGATTTTGTTGACAGCTTCGACTTGTCCGTTTGCTTGGGGATAAGCTACAGATGAGAAGCTTTTGTGAATTCCGTGCTCTCGGCACCAGTCGGTGAATTCCTCGCTGTCGAATTGAAGTCCATTGTCCGATATGATTTTGAGTGGAACCCCGTACCTGCATAAAACATTTTTGATCAAGAAGTTAATAACTTTTTCCGAAGATATTTTATTTAAAGGTTCCGCTTCCACCCATTTGGTGAAGTAGTCGACTTCCACTATAGCATATTTGGCTCTGCCTCGGCCCGTCGGCAATTCGCCAATCAAATCAATTCTCCATACTGCAAAGGGCCAAGGGCTGGTCATTTGAGTAATCTCATTTGTTGGTAGTCGAGGAATCTTAGCAAATTTCTGGCATCTGTCACATCTTTTAACGAAGTATAAGGCGTCTTTGTTTAAAGTGGGCCAGTAATACCCGTATCGGAGTATTTTCTTTGCTAGAGTCTGCCCTCCAGTGTGATCTCCGCAACTTCCTTGATGGATGTTGGACAAGACTTCCTTGGCTTCCCTTCCAGCGACGCACCTTAATAAGGGGTTAGAGAAGCCGCGCCGATAGAGGATGCCTTCTTGTATTGTGTAGCGGGAAGCTTTCCTCACGATTTTCTTAACTTCGCTACGCCCGTCGGGTAGTGTGCCATCTTGCAAGTATTTCCGGATAGGAGTCATCCAAGTTTCTTCTTCGATTGCAGCTATCAGATCCTCTTGTTCGAAACTTGGGGCTAGTTGTTTTGAGATGGCTACCATTCCGGAAGTGGTGTCGTCCTTCATGCAAGCTTGTTTTGCCAGCTCGTCGGCCTCCTGATTCTCTCCTCGAGGAATGTGTTTGATTAAATAGTGATCCAATTGATTGAGCAGCAGCTTGGTCTTCTTTAGATATGCTGTGAGTCGTTTTCCTCGAGTCTGGAATTCTCCCAGTATTTGATTTACAATAAGTTAAGAATCACTATGGAGACATAAAGAACCGACTCCAATCTCTAGGGCAAGTTCTAATCCGGCTATCACTGCTTTGTATTCTGTGTCATTGTTGGTGGCAGCGAATTCCAATCTTAGGGCATAGTGCAGCTTCCTTCCCCTAGGGGTGATTATCACAATACCTGCCCCCGAGCCTTGTTCGTTTGATGCTCCATCTACAAAGAGATTTCACTTGATATCTTTTGCTATTTCAGATTGGTCCTTACCTTCGTTGGTAGTGAATTCGACAATAAAATCGGCCATGTCTTGTCCCTTGATGGCGGTGCGAGGATGGTAGGTGATATCATACTGACTCAGTTCAATACACCATTTAAGTAGTCGCCCAGAAGTGTCGGGGCGATGGAGTACCTGCCTTAGCGGTTGATCGGTTAAAACTCTGATGGAATGAGATTGGAAATAGTGTCGCAGTTTCCGTGACGTGATTAGCAAACAGTATGCTAGCTTTTCAAGTTTAGGGTATTTGGCTTCTGCCCCTGTAAATCTCTTGCTTACAAAGTATATAGGCCGCTGCGCGCGGTTGTCTTCTCTTACCAGAGCGGTGCTTAAAGCATGGGACGATACAACAAGATATAGGTATAGTTCTTCGCCTTCATTTGGGGTTGAGAGTACTGGCGGTCTCTGAAGGTGTTCGATTAGGTTAAGGAAGGCTGCCGAGCATTCGTCAGTCCATTCGAACTTTCCTTTGTCTTTCTTAAGAGCTTCGACGAAAGGGATGCATTTGTCGGTTGCTTTAGAGATGAACCTGCTTAGGGCAGCCACCTTCCCGTTTAGGCTTTGCATCTCTCTTCGAGTGGATGGTATCTTGATATCTTGCAATGTCCGGACTTGTTCGGGGTTTGCTTCAATCCCCCTAGCATGGATGATGAATCCCATGAACTTTCCCGACGATACTCCGAAGGAGCACTTTAGAGGATTCAGCTTCATTCCATATTGGCGAAGTACTTGAAACATCTCGTCCAGGTGATTTATATGATCGTTGGCTTTCCTCGATTTTACCAGCATGTCATCCACATAAACTTCCATAGTTCGTCATATTAATTCCACAAACATCTTGTTGACGAGGCGCTGATAAGTAGCTCCGGCGTTTTTAAGTCCAAAAGGCATTACTTTGTAGCAGTACAATCCCCGGTCAGTGATGAAACTAGTGTGGTCTTGATCGGGGGCGTGCATAGGGATCTGGTTATATCCTGAGTATGCGTCCATAAAGGATAAGAGTTCGTGTCCGGCTGTGCTGTCCAAGAGTTGGTCGATTCGGGGGATTGGGAAGCAATCCTTCGGGCAAGCGTCGTTTAAGTTGGAGAAATCGATGCATGTTCTCCACTTCCCATTAGCTTTCTTTACCAGCACCGGGTTGGCGATCCATTCTGGGTAGATGGCTTCTCGTATGAAGTCATTGGCAAGTAAGTTCTTGACTTCTTCCTCGAGGGCTGCTGATCGTTCTGCCCCTATGCTCCTCTTTTTCTGCTTCACTGGCACCTTGGTGGGATCGATGTTCAGTATGTGGCATGCTACGTCTGGGGAGATTCCTGTCATGTCAGCGTGCGTCCATGCAAATACATCCATGTTGTGGCAAAGAAAATCGACGAGTTGATCCTTCAACTCCGCTCTTAACTGAGACCCGACTCTCAGCAGTCTACTTGGGTCGTGTTTGTCTACAGATACGAATTCCATAGCCTCTGCAGGCTCGATGGTGGCCTCCTCCTTTTTGTCCCTGGGGTCTAATTCGTTGAAAGGATCGCTGGTATATCGAAGAGGAGGGGCTTTATTTAATTGCTATGCTTCCAAGTTTTTCTTGCAGAGAGAAGTCTCTGCATCCTTCCCTTTATCCTTCCTGCGGTTATTGCGAAGTTCATTCACATAGCAATCTCGAGCGGCGTCTTGATCTCCCTCTATTTCTCCTACTCTGTTATCTGTTGGGAATTTCATTTTCAGGCACCAGGACAATTTGGATGTCAGACAAGGCTGGTCTTCCCAAAAAGGCGTTGTAGGCCGAGTGGCTTTCTATTAGCACAAATGTTTGTTTTCGCACAACGGAGCGGGGATGACTTCCTATCTCGACAAAGAGGTCCAGTTGCCCGAGGGGCATTTTTGCATCTCTAGTGAAGCCATGTAGCGGTTTTCTGCACAGAGACACATCCTTCATTGACAGCTTCATCTTGTCGAAAGCATGCTTTAATAGGATATTTACTGAGCTTCCAATGTCTACTAGGATTCAGAAAACCTTGGCTGGGCCGAACCAGGCAGAGATGACCATAGGATCCATGTGAGGGTACTGCCTTCCTTCTAGATCACGCCGACTGAATGTAATATCATCATTCTCTTTCCGTTTCGGGTGGCGTTCTTCTATTACGGAGTTAACGCAATCTTCATTGTTTCTAAGTGACTTTCTGTATCTCTCCATTTCTGCCAAGCTTCTGTCGGCGATATGTGGTCCTCCTGATACGGTATGGACCACTATCTTTTCCTGACTGGAGCCACTGGTGTTGCGATTTTCTCTGCCCATCTCTTGGGGAGGTAGCCTTAGATTTTCATTGGTAGGAGCCGGAGTCCTGTTCTGACTTTTCACATAGCGTTCCAATTTCTTCCTTCGGATGTGTTCCTCAATTAAGTCCCGGAGATGATGACATTCATTAGTATCATGCCCATGAGATTCGTGGAAACGGCAGAATTTTCCCGACTTAATTGCGTTATCTGATTCCTTCTTGTGCGGGGGGCATTTGTATCTAACTTCATCCTGGGTGGCCAAGAAGATATTTTCGATTGTTTCATTTAGAGGAGTGTAAGAGTCAAATCTCGGTCCTGGCCTATATAGGCGCTTTTCCCCCTTCTTGCCCCCAGCACTATCTATGGAGTCATTTATTCAAACGTCCTTTGCTACTGCGGATGTGTTGCCATGAGCTGCCTTGGTTTGTTGCCCTGCCTGCCTTTCAATGGCAGCGTCTTCAAGTCTCATATATTTCCCGGCTTCGTGGAAGAAATCGGGTAAGGTAGTTGGCTTTTATTTCGTTAGTCTCCTAGCAAACTTAGTATCTGGATGCACACCACTACAGAGGGCCATTAGGATAAGTTTCTCGTCGGCATCTTGGATTGCGGCTGCTGCGGCGTTGAATCGGGTTAAATATTGCTGCACTGTCTCTCCAGGCTTCTGTTTGATATTAGATAGGGAATAAGCGTCATTGGGTTGTTCCACATGAATGCGGAACTGGCTGATGAACTTTTCTTTCAACATTTCCCATGAGCTGATGGATCCTTGGGGCAGATGGCAGAACCAGGAGGTAGCTAAATCTGCCAAGAATAGTGGAAAGCATTTACACAACACTCCCTCTGTTGCTCCGCTCATTAGCATATGCTGTGTGTATCTCTGCAAGTGTACAACGGGGTCAGAGGTTCCCTTGTAAGGTTCCATTGTTGGCATTTTCCATTCCCGGGGGGTGATGGCAGTTTCGATATTGCGGGTGAAGGGGCTGGTTACCTTAGCACCGATCCCCCGATCCCTTTGTTCCCGTTGGAAGCACTCTCTGAACAATCACGCCATCCTTTCATCAGAACTTGGGGTGGATAGAAATGAGTTTGGTTCTACCCTGCGGGATTGATTCCGTCCAGATGACCTGTAGGGATGGTATCGTCTATCACTTCTAACATTCTCCAACGGCTGCCTCTGGTCTTCCGGGGGCATGCTGGGGTCAGCCACAGTTGGTCCTTGCCTTGATCTTTCCCTGCTGGGTTCTCTTCTCAGCACTCCCTCGGGTCCAACTTCGAGCTGGACTCCAGCTCGGCCCCGTCCCTTGGTGTTTCCATGGTTAGGTAGCATGGCGGGCTCAGCTACATCCGACCCTTGCCTGGTACCTCCCCGTTGGGTTCGGTTCTGAGCGTTTCCTCGGGTCGGAATTCAGGCTGAGTCCGGGCTCGGCTCCTACCATAGCTGTTTCTGTTGTCGGCCTCTTCGAAGAAGAAAGACCTTTGTCGTCTCCTAAATCCTCCAGACCGGGACTCACCCCATGATTCAGTGTTGCGGTTGGTTTCTTCAACATCCCTTAAGCGTGACATGAGTTGATCCACCAAGGCTCCTTGTTGAGATGCGAAGCGGTTAGTTACTTCAGCCACAACCCTGTCCAGATCCGCCCTTGTAATTGGTTGTTCCGTAGCAGGGGCTGTCGGATTTGCCTGATTTACATTTGCTGTTGGAACCGGACGATTGTCTTGGTCTCTGATCATTGGATCTGGGATACTGCCAGTTGCGATGTTCTTTCCTTTGGTAGCATCTTTCTTCCATCCGGAAGGCATGTTTTTCCAAGTAATGAACGATGCTGATAGAAAAAAGGGTTAAGTGGGAGAAGCTAAAGATTCGAGCTCCTGCTCTCAGTGAAAGCACCAAAAAAATGTTTGCACAAAAAAGGGGCAAACACCTCCAAGTCGTATGATCTAGTTGATTATATGTGGTTCTTAGTGATTTGGGGTGATTTATGCAAATATAAAAAAAGATGGACTAAACTGTAAAAGACACACAGATTTATAGTGGTTCGGCCAGAATGTGCCTACGTCCACTTTATATGTTATTCTCCTTTTCTATTCAGATTACAACTGCAAAGCTTTGATTACAAGTAATTGAAAGTTGTTTGAAAGTTTTATCCGTGCTTGAGCTCTCAAACTTGTCCGCCATTGTTGTACCCCTGCCCCTCTATTTATAGAGTGAGGCTGGGGGCAGGGTTCCTGGATGTGTATAGCTGCTGGTGGGCCTGGGCTGATGTAGTCTGGCCTAGCAGAGTTGGTTTGGCAGCGCCTCGGTTCGGTGATGGTTGGAATAACTTCTTGGTTCGTCCTTACCTTGATCCGGTGGCTGAGGAGGAGTGTTGGTTCGGGGTTACCTTCCTTCTCTTTGGTTCGGTAGAGAGAGGGACGTTGGTTGGTTCGGCAGAGAGGAGGACGTGGGTTGGTTCGGCAGAGAGGAGGACATGGGTTGGTTCGGCTAGGTACCGATCCGGTAATGCTTCGGTCCGGTTGTGGGTGGGTGAAGTTGGTTCGGTGGGTTGATGGTTCGGTAGTAGGCTGGTTCGGTGGATGAGGAGGAGCGTCTTTGGTTCGGCATGCATGAGAGGGGGTTGGTCCGGCCGAATCTCATCCAACAATATATATATATATATATATATATATATATATATATATACAACAAGAGATCTGTAAATACATTAGATCAAGAAAATTAAAGGTTTGGAAAAGAAGAAGTTGAGAAAATAAATAATAAAGAAAGATAGATTTATAGGATTTCATACCTGAAATCCTTATGAAGTTTTCTAAATCTTGAAAGAGATTAACTGACAGAGTTTTGCTAATGTTTCTAAAATATTGGGTGAAAAATTGAAAGGTCTAAGGCCTTATTTATTGTGATAAGAAAGCACCAGAACTGTTAGATTTAAAAAATTAAATATGGAACATTCAAAATTGCATAATCCTAGTTGCTGTTATACAGGAAGCGGTCGACTGTTCCCACCTCCGGTCGACCACCACAGGTGGCGGTCGACCGGTTGAGGTCAGGAGTCGACCTCTTCCCTTATTTTGGCAATGTTTGTATTATATTCCTTAGTTGATTTTTGATGTTAACTTTAACGTTTCCTTAATCCCCAAATTTTGTACCGCTAGTTTTTGAATTTCAAAATTTAAAATTATTCATCTATTTGAATTTAAATTATTTTCATTCTAAAACTTCAAACATCCATAACCTTTCCGCTTGAGCTCCATTTTTAACATATTATATATGGAATTGATCATAATTTCGCCATGAAAGCAACGACATAACTGTTAGCGCCAAAATTGGTCACTAACACCCAAATCCAGATGAAAGCACCAAATCACAGTGTGACGACCCAGAATTTTGGACTTTTGAAATTGGAATATTTAATTGATTTTAAATATGTAAAAGTTAATTTCTAACTTGTATTTCAAATGCCACTATTTATTGAATGATTTAATTGTTTAATTAAATAATTGGAAATTGGGTAAATGGTTGAATATGAAATTTTAAGCTTGTTAATAATAATTTAAAAGCTTTTAAAATTTATATTGATAGTACTGAAGATAGAAAAGTTGGTAACCTTGAATTTAAAAGTGTTTTGTTAAGTTTTGAAAATATACTGTTTAAATCGATATTTAAAAATAGCCTTCCGAGACACGGTCTCGGAATTTGATGAAACTAATTCCGTTGGATCCGTAATAGTGTATCATTATTGGATTTCAACTTTCGTTGCATTTGGAGTGGTCGTGTGATCGTATGGTAGATAAACGTGCTGAAATTCTTATCGAAAAATTAATATAATAACTAAGTCCAAAAAGCTATCTGCTCCATACGACCGAATTAGGACTCAGAATCTTTTCCATTGCATTCGGAATAGGGGTCTAACATTATGAATGCCTAACGGCACGTCTCAATAGGAGATCGAGATTTTGAGTTGTTTTTTTCGAGACGATTTAAATTTAAATTTTAATATAAAACATGTATATATATTGTCTTTTCACACTAGAACTTTTTACCGCTTATTTCTATGTTACTATAGGTTGTTCATTTTTGATACGTAAGGAAAAATTTAAACACTTGTCCTCCTTATGTTACATGCGGCATTTCTGAAATAAAGATAATAAAATTTACCGATGCTTTCTCGTGTTCAAAAATGAAAAATCACTGAAATTAAAAAGTGGCGACGGTCTTCATCCTCTCGTTCCTCTTCTTAAAATCATGTTCTTCCCTCTAAAATTGAATTCTCGTAACCGAAAATAAAAAAGGGGAAGCAGCGAATCAAAAGGAGAAACGAATCTCCATCCCTCTTCAACCTAAATCGAACTTCCCTTTTCCTCTGTCAATTCAAAATCAAAAATCGATCAGAGTGTTCGAGGCTCCAGGCAACCTGAAGATCGTCAGTGCGGCTAGGTGTAACGACCCGAAACTCAACCTTCGAAAATCAACACCCAAATACAACACCCGTATTCGAATGTCGTAGATTCAAACGTCGAATCTAGTTCGCTGGAGCTTATAAGACATTAAGTACAACAACACAGCGGAAAGAGAAATGAATAATTTTATTGATATACAACAGATACAACATCTGATACAAATGAATATCAACATATATCAAAGACACAAGATAACAGCAGAAGAACAACAGCGGAACAATATCACCAATCTGATCTTCCAAAGGATAGAAAGAAAGGTAGAATCCAAAAATTGCATTCCAATCCAATGCTCCAAAGATCTCCAAGCTATAAGCTCAACCACCATCAAGTTGACTTAAGTAAGGTCAGTTGAAGTGAACAAATGCTATCGCCAAATCTAAAGGCTTCAAAGACCAATTGCTGCACCTACTAGCTGATTATTTGAAAATTTGACTCTAGGCTGCCCATGTGGAAAATTGTGGGCACCCAGAGTTTAGAAAGGGAACAATAAACTACAGGTCAGTCATGGGACTGGTGTGAGTAAACGAAAACAGTTTTGAACAAAAACAACAAGTGAATTTAAAAGAAATTCGCAAATCTTTTTGGAAAATGAAACTACCATAAGGCCTCCCTGAACACATACAATGCAAGCGCACAATTGGAGGAGATTTCTCCTTATGATAGTCAAACATGCTTGATACGCGAAAATTCTTTTGATATTATTATTAGTGCATAGTGCAGAAAACATTTGCAAGTATAATATTAATCTTAACCATCATACGTGCCATTATAGTATGCCTACTATAGCTACCATGTTAAATGGAAGGTTCTACAGCTAAAACCGTACAAGGTGCGTATTGGTGATTGGATTTCCAACAAATGGTCAGGCTAAGGAACTTCGTGGGCTACATGGGTACGCCTCTGGAGGGACTCCCCGAGAACCTAACCGGATCTCTGCCAACACAAGGCCGGATTATCTCTGCAACTAGGTAGCTACTACACGAGTATGCCATCCCCCGGTTGTTACCGACCTTTATCCGAGCGCTAAACACCAACAACCACAAAGCAACAAATTTGCAGCAACCACATAGGTTAAAAACCTGGGATATATACCATGATACCACCCTTTTCCTGAAGGGAATGGACATACCCTAAAGGGCACGACCCTCATAACCTTTCCGCATTCTTCCTGTTTCGACCATTCCGGGTAGTGAGGTCCGACGAGGTCTCATCCACAAAGCTACGCTTTTCACAAAAGCCATGCTTCGATGAACACATGATCAGCAGCACTTCATATGCCACATTGCCAAATTGGGAATGTATCACTGGTAACCATCAACTACATAACCTCTAAGCTCATACGTCTCAGAGAAGAGTGTTAAGCTAAGAGAATAAATTCTCCACCATCAAACAGAAATGTATTTGATAGAAACCGGCTATACATCCCAAAGTGTAACATAGACATACATCCATACAAGTCCGCTCCGGGTTCGAACGGAACCGAAGGCACTTCAAAAGAAGACCTTGCAATCCGGATAATCCCTAATCACGTCTGGACTCGCCATCACAAAGGGTGATCAAATCTCTATACCGGGGCCATTCGGTGCAGAGACATTCGACAGGTAATCCTTTCTCTTTCGAAAAAACCCGGTTTTCACCACCGTTCTTCAAATGTTATCCATTTTGTCGTATCATTATTCGGAATGGGTGATATGACACAAAGTCCTCCCCCGGCTAAACCGAATAATAAGCGCATATTTTTAAAACCATATGGATATAGTGGGATCTTAGTTAAGTCACAACTTAAAGCCCAAACCCATTCTTTTGAATGGTTTACACAAATTACCATTTCAAATCTTTTAAACAAAAGATTCACCCTTTAAAATCAACTTTAATTTAAAGTAGGGTTCGCCAATCTTTCACCAAGATTCATATATAGCTTTCAAAACAATTTCCCTTTCAAATTGGATTAACTCATCCAATCTTTAAATCAAAGACTCAATTCATTGCTTTCAAAACCATTTCCAAAGATTCATTCATAACTTGGGAAAACCCTTTTAACAAAACCGGAAGTTCTTTCCTTTATATAAAAGCCATTATCATTTGAGAACACAGAGTTTTCATTTCGGGAAAATCCGATAACGTTTGCTCAAGTTAAAACCCTTCAAGTATAAATTTGGGTTAAATTCAAATTCCTAAAATAATAATTAAAATGGTTTAAAACCCATATAAACACATTATAAAACGTATAACTTCTTTACCATAATTTTCAAACATATATCCATCGAACTCAATTTCAATTCTTGAATTCAAATTCAAATCAAACCATTTAAATTTCAAAACTTTAACAAGTTATATTATATTCAAAGTAATTTTCAAAACTTTCTTTTCAAAAGTTTTCATATTTAACCCAATTACATTTCCAATCCATTTTGGGTTCAAAATTCAATTTTAAAACCATTTCATTATTTTTGGGTAAAATAATACTAAATTCAAATATCTATGGCTTAACCCAATTCTCGTGTAACCCATATTTGTGTGTGTATAGTGTAGTCCAGGATTTTACACAATAGTGCAATATCATCAATCATTACAGAATCAAGCACATCAATGTCGATAAGTGGTATAATCCTATAACGCTTATCTTTATTCACAGATTCACAGACAGATAATATAGATTCATCACAGGTAAATAAACTACATTAATCACAGCTCAAATCAAAATAATTCATATCACAAAGCATCACACATCAGGGATATCAAACAATTCAAACATTCAATACAATCCAAACAGTCATAAGTAAGATCAATTAATCATCAGATTAATTTAAAGCAGATTAATTACTTATGAATAAATTACTAATCCTGGTTAATTAACATTAATTAATTATAAACCACTTGAATTAATCATCCTTTAATCAATTATTAATTAACCTTTAATTATTAATTAACCATCCTTAATTAATAAATCAAACAACCTTTAATTATTAAATAATTAACCCCTAATTATTTAATTATTCTTTAATTAATTATCATTAATTACATTAATTAATTAACCCTTAATTAATTACCATTTAATTAGTTATCCTTAATTAATTACAATAAGTGATTGTCACTTATATTAATAAATCACAAATTAATTTTAATCACTTGATTAATCAGCCTTTAATCATCAATTATTTATCCTTAATTACTTTCATTAAGTAATTATTCTCAAGTAATTAATTACCTTTTAATTACTTATCATTAATCAAACTTAATTAAATAATTATCTTTTAATGTAATTACACAAAGTAATCATCCCTTGATTACATTAAGTAATAATCTTTTATTAATTACCTAAATAAATTAGTCACCTTTATTAATTATCATTTAACTAATCACATGGACAAATTCGTCTTTAATTAACCTTTAAATTTCAACTAATAAATTAATTAATCCTTAATTTATTTCATTAACAAATTAATCCTTTGTATTAAGTAATTGTCCTTAACTACTTTTATTAATCACATTAACAAATTTTACAATATATAAATTAATTAACCACACAAATAAGTTAACTCTTGATTGATTAATTAATCATCTCCATCAACTGTCCTTTAATTAATAAAGTCATTAGTCCTTTAAAACTTATTTGAAAATCTTGTTAAATACATTTACCTTAAAAACTTTTTTTATTTTAAACTTTAACTTTGAAACCTTGTTTTAAAACTTGTTTAAAATTTGAAACTTGATTTATTTTCCTTTGGAAACTTATTTAGTTTAAATATACTTTGAAACTTTGTTTAAATAAAAATTTACTTTGTAACTAAAAAAACTGTTGTATTTTAAAACCTGAAACATGTTTTCCCTTTTAAATTTTAAATCTGGTAACATATTAAACAAGCCCAAGCACAACCTATTATTTTACCTGAGCCAAATCTTGTTTAACCCGAGACGATACCCGAGAAACTCACAATCATCACCCTACTTCGAGGCAACTCTCCTTAGATCTCGAGCTGGAACTCGAGCATTGCCTTTCTTCCTTAAATTTCAACATCGTCGGACATTCATGATATCTTGTGCACGTGCACGATCAACCCGATCTCTTCCGACTATCACCACGACCTTCGGCAAGTCGCCGACGATCCCCTAAAGCCACGCGACCACCCAGAAAACCAATTCGAACCTGAAATCAAAATCGAGCTCGAGCCCCTCCAACTTGGAACCAACTCCGGCCACAAAACCGACTCGGTCGTTCACCACCGATCACCTGCAACTACGCTGCCGCGTCCATACTTTTGCCACTCACCCACATCTCGATTCCACCAGATCTGGTCCACCTCGATGCACCGACGACTACACAAATGCCAACTAAACCCGATGACCAAAAACAGGCTCGAAAACCCTAGTTCCCTATCGCCTAACCACCATAGTGATTAGAAAATTGTCTAACTATTTTTCCATGAACCTCCACCACCCAGACTAACGATACCCATTTCAACGTTGATCTTCGAAATTTTCAAAAAAACCAATTTCAGTTCATCTCGAAATTTCGCCATGAATATAAACTTAAAAATCTTGATTTTTATATCAAAATTCATAATTTCCAAATACGAAATTGGTTATATACTTGAAACATGAAATTTGGACAATTGTTTTTCTGACTTGAAATGGAACATTGCTGTAATATCCAAATTTGAAAATATTTAATCAATATTTCCACCTGAATTTATTTTTTAAAATGATATTTCACATATGTGAACACTTTTCATTCAGAGATTAAACCCTAAAAAGCTATAGGTGGGATGATTTGCATTTTTGAACAGGTTCCAAAACCTGTTAAGTAAGGACAGAGGTGATTTTTTATATATATAGGCATGCACACACACAAACTACACATATTTACATCTATACAACATTTTCACATCTATGCAAACAATTCTATTTACCATTTGACTTCACAGAATCACAGATTCAAACGTTAAGGTTAGTTTGCTCACCTTTGAAAATAGAGAAGCAGAGAATAAAACCTCGAACTATATTTTGTAACAGAAGCTTGAATTTTGTTTATGATTTGAATCCTTGATGTTTGAGTCTGACCTTTCAAGCTTGATGATGTTTGAGTCTGACCTTTCAAGCTTGATGATGTTTGAGTTGATCTACTGGTTTGATTTGATCTGGTTGAACTTGAGCTATTTGTTTTTAGTTTTGATTTTCTTTTCTCTAGCTTCATTTCCAAGTTTTGATTTTCTTTGATTCATTTGAGTTTGAGTTGATCTTTGATTTCTTGCTTGATAATTTTGATTTGCTTGATCCTGATCTTGTTTTAGGTTTTAATTTTGAAGAGTTTGTTTTTAGATTTTATTTTCTTTTAGATTATTGTTTTTGAACATTTATTAAAGAAAATGAGAAAAGAAGGAGATGAAGTATACATATATATTTTAATTTTCTTTATTTATTAATTTCAAAAATAAAACGAAAATAGATCAAACATGCCACTTGTTCATTTAACTCAACACTTTTAATCTATATTGTTACTTATTAAACATTTGTCAATGCATGTATTATATAATTTACAATTGTCAAAATTACATATTTTTATGTTTTACCCCTTTATCTTATTAATTTATTAAAATGAAAACAATTTGTGTTTAAACCCTTTGTTAAACTTTTTATTTATTTATGTAGATCATCCATTTTATATTAACATATGTTTAAACTATTATATATTTACAAACTATATTTTTTTTTAAAAGAAATGTTCTAATCTTTATAACTAATCCTATTTTTAAACTAGTTTATTATATTTTTTAAATGTACGAATCTTTACATTTACACATTTTCTATTATTTATATTTGCATAGCTTTTTAAAGAAAATAATATTAAAATCTAATTATATATGTTGTCCCACCATTTGGCAAGGCCGAGATATCAAGGGACTGATTGAAAACTATGGATCATTTATCTCGAATATCGAGTACGCGCTGGTTGGTTATGGATACCGATGAATTTTGTCCGAATTCGGATCAGGCTATAATTGATAGGACGCGACAAATGAAGCCATAAAGACAACATCCTAAATTTCAAGTCAGTTTGAGTTCGTATGCCCAAGTTATGATCGATGCAAGTTGAAGAGAATAACCCTATTTTCGTATCCATCATCAAGCTCGGGTTCGAACCCATCACCTTCGTGTCGATCAAAGCGATAATGACTTCGTATCCATCAAGAAGCCCCAGATCGTATCGATCATATTCGTATCCATGAAGGGGTCTCAGTTCGCACCGATCAAGTTCGTATCCATGAACAGGGCGTGCATTTCGTATCGATCTGCCAGATCCTATTCGTATCCATCTAGCTCGAAACTGTTGATAAGCGGTTGTTCGAATCCATCAGGCAACTGCTATTCGCATCCATCAAATTATCTTACTTCATATCCATCGGACAACGATCGTTTCGTACCCATTAGAGGCCTTTTGTTCGAATCCATATATGATGACTTGTTCGTACCCATCGAGTCAAAGGAGCCTGGATTGACGCGATGATGATTCGATGCGAACACGACGAAATCTTCGGAGCGACTCGATCAACGCGGCGAAATGGGTGGATCGGTATGAAGAACGCACGCCACGTCAACTTGCTAGCACGTGCCGTCATCGTTCTGAAGCAATCGATTCGAATTAATGGATTCGAACCAGACAACCAACGAGGAACTCAAACTCGTATCGATCATAACTCAAGATCCACCAGTCCAAATGCTATGAAATTTTCACAGAAGAATACATGCAAGCTAAAGATTATTGTCGCTAAGTTTCACCTCCATCGGATGCAATCTCGATCGATACGAATTGAGTTCGTATCGATCACAAAACGAGTCGAAACCCTCCGAGATCGATCGCGTGAGCCCCCTCACGTGCCAGAAGGAGTCTCCTGAAGTTTGAGCAAAATATCAGTCTCCTACGCCTATAAATAGAGCCCCACGGCCTACAGAAAATGGATCTTTTGATTCTCAAGCGCCCAGACTCTGCCAGATCGAGATTTGCATCCTACGCTTGCTGTTGAATTCAAATTCCAAGCCGTAATTTAATATTGTTCGCTATAATCATTTATAACCGTTCAAAGAGAATCAATAAAATCACAAAAACTTCATAGCGGACGTAGGCAACACGCTGAACCACTCTAAATTGCTTGTCTATGCATTTGTGTTATTGTTTGTTGGAGTTTTTGTAAGATAATCTTAATTTTAAATTTATATTCTTCACTTTTATCTCTTCAAAAACTTCCGAAGAGTGTTGTGCCCATTTTTGGTACAAACACTTTGGTGCTTTCACTGAGAAAACCCAGCTTTTCTCCTGCTCCTTGGATCTATCGTCGATACCGGATTGTGTAAATCTAAGAGAGAGATCCGGATCACTAATCCGAATTCCTTCCATCCTATTCAAATTTGCACAAAGTCTAGGAAAGGAGTTCAATCCTCAAGATGGTTAGTACAAGGACCACCTCCTATGTTGTTGATCAAGAAGGCCGGGATAGACAAAATCTCGCGCAGCTACCTCCATCCAACCAAGACGCTGTCGGACCCTCAGATCCGTCGGGTCCGTTTACCAGGCAAGAGTTCCAGTTGTTGCTACAGGAGTTGACACAGAGTCGTCAACGGCTAACAGAACAGTTGCGCGCAAATGCTGAGCTAACCAACCAGTTAAACCGCCAGAAGCGCAGAAGATCTAGCAGAGATCAAGATTCGCACTCCTCCCCAGAAAGTTCTTCCTTGTCAGGCTACAACCACAGATCCATTCGTCCTCGACCAGACGAAGGCTATGCACAGGCCGCCGGACATCAGCCCACATTGACCGTTGTGCAGCTGAGAGTTGGCCCATCGGCCAGATTCCATACTGGCCCCTCTTCCCGGGGAGGGACTATTCCTCATTACACCGCAGATAACCGTGCCACCACTGCCGCAGTTGAAATAGGGATTAATGCCCGGAACCAACATGGACGTACTCCTGAACCTTACGTCCTAGAAGACGTCGAGCCAAGGAGGCAAGACATGGACCGTCGACAGCGCCCAGTCCAGCCTCGCAATGTGGAACCCGACCACACCTTGGCTCCACATGCGCAGAACGTTCAAACGCCAGACCTTCCACTTATGATACGTCAAATGATCCGTGAAAGTCAGGGTCTTACCAACGACGACTGGGGAATCTCCCATAGTCACACCCCTTTTACGGATGACATACTCTATGCCGAACCTCCTCGATGGTTCAGAATGCCCATTTTACCGGTTTACGAAGGAAATTCAGATCCAAACCAGCACATCCTGAAGTATGAGTGGTTGATGAATGCTGTAAGAGCGGATGACGCGGTAAAGTTCCATAGTTTTCCTATTTCTTTGGGAGGGCATTGCCACCATGTGGTTTACGCAATTGCCACCCCGATCCATTTCTTGTTTTGATCAAATGGCCATGAAGTTTGTAGAACAGTTTTGTACGCATGTTGCCAGACCTAAAGATGTCAACACATTATCCAGTGTCACTCAGGCTCCAGGAGAGACACTTAGACGCTATTTAGAGAGGTTCCACGTGGCATGCGCAGAGATTAGTAACCCCAGTGACAACTCAATCTTGATGGCGCTAACTAAGGGAATTGACCCTGACTCTGAGTTTGGAAATTGGTTAGCTGGGAAGCCTCCCGCATCATTGGACCATTTCTACTCCAAAGCCGCCCAATTCTTAAGGCGAGAGGACACGAAACAGTCTAGGAAGCAGGACGACATGGGACCCAGTAGTGAGGGGATTCAGAGCAATGTGGTAGTTAAGTAGTCGGGTGAGAGTTCTGGAAAAGTATAGCTGAATATACAGAACAAGCAATGTCAACCGAGAAACAATAATAATTAGAATAAGAAACGGGATTAAAACCGTAGCCCACGACGTAGGACTCCAATGTTTGACAACTACACACCATTGAATACGTCGCTAGAGAACGTATATTTGCAGACTTGCAATGCTATGCAATATAAGAAGCCTGCTCCGAAGCCATCTTTGGAGAGGCAGATTCAAACGGGAATGTTCTGTAGATTCCATGAGAGTTATGGCCACAATACCAATGAGTGTAGACATTTGCAGGACCTCATTAAGAAGTTGATCAGGGAGAGAAAATTAGATCAGTTCGTGCGGGCGCCACAGTCTGGTAGTGCGGGCCCATCAAACCAAAATCATGTGTAGAATAGAGAAAGGCAGGAGGAACCCGCTCGTACGGGAAGAAGGTTGGTGATAAATACAGTCAGTAGTGGTCCATATCCAGCAGACCGAAGCTGAAGGGAAATGGAGTCGTATGCCAGCTCTATCAGGCATGCGGACTTCGAGTGTTGCAGTAGTATTGTTGAAGGAGCTCCGGCCAAACAGCAAAGGACAATGACTGACGACATCGTGTTCAGAAGCCAGGATGCTGACAGGGTCGAAGCTCCCACTATTGACCCACTGGTCATATCTGCCCAGGTTGGTCCTGCTTGGATGAAGAGGATCCTGGTTGACAGTGGGAGTTCAGTAAATATTTTGTTTAAGAGAGCTTACGATCTGATGAAAATGGAAGCCAAGGATTTAAAACCTTGCTAATCTAGAATTCATGGCTTCGATGGAAGTGCCAATATACCCACTAGAGTAGTGGAGCTGGGAGTTGGAGAGTGCCGGAGAGTCCGGATGTTACAATTTGTTGTGTTAGACATTCACCTCCCTATAACGCTTTTTTGGGCCGACCGGCCCTTGCTGAATTCCGGGCAGCAATTGCCCCATGGTGTTTAACTCTGAAATTCCCCACCGACCATGGGATCAGAGTCATTCAAGGAGATCAGGCTGCTGGGAGAGCCTGTTATGTTGCCGAGCTGCGCGAGGCGCATCGAAGAGGGAAAGGGAAGGGCGTAGAGGAATCTCTCTGCGTCCGTTTTGCAGATAATTGACAATTGGTGCCTGGGCCTCGGCCCGGGCACCACAACCAATTCCAGAGGGATCTTGACCCAAGAGACAATGAAAACAAGGATGAATCAGGCTTCTCTGGCCGAACTGACAATCGATGTTCCGATCGGTGATGATAATGATGATGATTCGAGGATGTTAAAGATTGGGTCTCAGTTGAGCCAAGAAACACAGCAGGAATTGGTTGAATTTCTTCGGAAAAATCTCGACGTGTTCGCCTGGACACACTCTGACATGTGTGGAATTTCGCCGGACATCGCGAGCCACACCTTGAATATTGACCCGCGGTGTATCCAGGTCAAACAGAAAAGACGTGGTATGGATCCAGAGAAATCTGCCACCCTTAAGGAAGAATTCGATAAGCTAAAATCAAACGGGTTTATTCGAGATGCTTTATACCCGGAGTGGGTATCCAATCCCGTACTTGTCCGAAAGCCGGATGGGAAATGGAGGACGTGTGTTGATTATCCTGATTTAAATAAAGCTTCTCCAAAAGACATTTTTCCACTTTCCAGGATTGATCAGCTTGTAGATTCAACGGTTAGACACGAATTATTATCTTTCATGGATGCTTATTCCGGCTACAATCAGATACCTACGCATGTACCCGACCAAGAACATACTAGCTTCGTAACTGACCTGGGACTCTACTGCTACAAAGTCATGCCCTTTGGACTAAAGAACGCCGGAGCAACATACCAACGTCTAGTCAACCGGATGTTCGCCAACCAGATCGGGAAGACCATGGCGGTTTGTGTAGACGACATGCTGTGAAATTTGAGTTCCGTGCGACCAATAATGAAGCTGAGTATGAAGCTTTACTTGTTGGGTTGAAGATAGCCTGTGATCTGAGGATTATTGCTGTGGAAGTTTACTGCGACTCTCAGTTAGTCGTGTGCCAGGTTTGGGGTGCATACCAGGCCAAGGATCGAAGACTAGCCTCTTATCTAGCTCGAGTCCAGGAAATACTTGATCAATTCGATTATTATGCCATTTTCTACATACCCCGTGAGCCTAACCAAAAGGCCGATTCATTGGCCAAGTTAGTAAGCACGGGCGAAGCACAGCAGATGGAACTCGTTCCTGTTGAAACTCTATCTTCTCCCAGCATCAACCAGATGGAAACGGATTTTATATTTGAAATCTCTACCGATAAGGAGTCGTGGATGACCCCATATCTAAATTATATCGAGCACGTAACACTGTCTGAGCGTAGGAGTGAAAGAAGACAGATTCTTCGAAAAGCCACGCGGTTTATCATTCAAAATGGAGTCATGTATAGAAGAGGATATTCCGTTCCTCTCCACCGATGTATCGCACATGATGAAATCAAATGGGTGTTGCATGATGTGCATGAGGGAGAATGTGGCGATCACACCGGGGGGCAAGCTCTCGCCAAGAAAGTACTCTAATATGGATATTACTGGCCAACTATGAACCATGATGCATCACATATGCAAGGAAACGTGATAAATGCCAGAAACATGCTCGAATTCCAAGTGCCCCACCTACTGAGATAATCCAAATGGTCAGTCCCTGGCCGTTTGCACTATGGGGCATTGATATCATTGGTACTCTACCTCTTGCCAAAGGAGGAGCGAAGTATTCCATTGTCGTAGTTGATTACTTTATTAAATGGGCTGAGGCTGAACCTCTTGCGACAATCACGACGAAAAAAGTAATCAACTTCGTAGTTCGTAATATCATCTGTCGATTTGGTCTCCCGCATACCATTATCACTGATAACGGAGCCCAATTCGACAGTGTTGAATTCAAGAATTTCTGCCAACGATTTCATATCCATAAGAAATTCTTTGCGGTTGCACACCCTCAGGCGAATGGCCAAGTTAAAGCTGTTAATAAGGTTATCAAATCTATTCAAAAGAAGCGACTAGAAAAGGCCGGGGGCAAGTGGGTTGATGAACTACCTATGGCTTTATGGGCTTACCGAACGACCCACAAGTCCGCGACCGGACACACTCCATTTTCTCTATCTTATGGCTCAAAAGCCGTTATTGCAGTCGAAATGAAAGTACCTTCTCATCATGTGACTTATTATGACCCAAAAACTAATGCCATATTACTCGCTGAATCTTTGGACTTACTGGATGAGAAGCGTGAAGAGGTTGATTTGAGGGCAGCCGCATATCGAAATCGAATTGCCCGATTATACAATGCCAAGGTTCGACCACGGACCTTCGAACTTGACGACCTTGTTCTGAAAAGAATCTATCTGGTTCCTTCGCACATGAAGCCAAATTGGGAAGGACCATATGTGATCACCCAAAAGCTCGGAGATGGCACGTTCAAGTTGTCGACCGTTGATGGTCTTACTTTGCCGAGAGCTTGGAATAGTGAAAGCCTCCGTCGCTACTACATATGACATGTAATATTCCGGAATTTTTAACAATATCAATTTAGTAATCTGTATTTAAAAATTAAATTGATATTGATATTTTTGTTAATAATAATTCAAATAGATTTAATAATCATCTTCAATAGTTATTTAAATTGGTTAATTTATCTTTTAAAAATAATAAATTGGTTTCTATTTACAACATAAATTTATGGTTTATATTTTAATTAGATTAGCATTGTTTTGATTTTAATAAATAAAGTATATTTTTCTAATTTTAATATTTGTAGTAATTTGAAAATTTGTTTTTATTTAATATTAGCTTTTCAAAGTTAAATGAATAAATCTGGTTTAAATTTAATTAGTGAATCATGTTTTAAAAATTCTAATATATACATTTAAATTTGGAAATTTTGATTTTAATTAGTATTGAGTTTTTAAAACTATTTAGTAAATAAATATATGATTTTAAAATTGATAAGAAAATATTAAATGTTTAAAATAATTTGGCTTGAGTTTTAAATTTAAAATGAATTAACAAAAAGTTTTATGGCTTAATGAAATAAATAATTTATTAATAAAAATATAATTTCTTTTAAAATGATTTTAATTTAATAATAAGATATTTATAAAAATAATATTAATAGTGTATTGATTTATATATAAATTTTGAATAAATAGCTATTGTTATTTCAAAGTTTAATTGTAGTCATAACTTGATTTTAAAATATTAGATTTTGAATTTAATTTGAATTTAAAATTCCAAAGTATAAGCCTTAATTGTTTCAATTTCTATATGTATAAGTTTTATTTTATAAACATGGTTTATTTTTATTTCTTTTTAAAATTTATACACATATTCAAATATTAACTAACAAATTAAAATTAGGCTTAATATACACATTAATTTGTAAATTAAGTATTAATTATTTTAAAGAGACAAGTGTTGCATTTTTAGGCATTAATTAAACAAGTGTTAGAAAGATAAATATTCAAATTGACAAATGTTGAATAATTTTTACAAGTGGCACAATTTTGTTTTAAATTTTCTTTTATTCAATTAAATTTGAAATACGTCTATATAAACCTGCAATTCTTTCATACTTTGTTTTTCCATTTCCTTAATCAAAAAGAAGTTCTGCATATTCAATTCCTGTACAAAGTTTAAAATCAGTAACACCCCTTCAAAATCATATTCAATGCATAAATCAAACCCTGCATATTCAAATCATGTGCAAGTCTAAAAATCAGTAAACTATTCAAAACATCTCCATATCAAAAACTCCTCATCAAAATCAAATCTGTGAACAAAGCATGATCATTACCATTTCACAAATCCTTTATCAAGAAAATCTGCATGTTCAACTTCCTAAAAATCAAAAGGGCCTGCATTTTTATAAACCTGGAAATGTACAAGTATGCATCTACTCTTTGCACAACCTCTAATTGAAGCCTGTTCAAGCATCTGCATGCAAGTAATTATAGTCAGGAAAACATGAGCATTTCAAATTTCAACAGGGTTTGCAACTCATATTTTAAAACAAAGATCATGCCTGCATTTTATTCTGCAAAATTAAAAAGAGGGAAACAGAGGCTCTGTTCTTTGTAAAGGAAAAGGTGAGTAACTTAAAATCTTAAACTTTAAAATAGGTTGCATGATTTTACTGAATTGAAATAGTGTTGTTTGTGTATTTTTGAAAATCTGATATGAAGATGATATGTGTGCATGTGTTTACTTAATGCCTGTTCTGTTTTATGGATTTGCCTGGCAAAACATCATCTAAAACACTTATCTTTTAATTTAGCTTCTGTAATGATGAAATTTATAAAGTAAGGTTGTTTTATTTTCTTAAGTTAATATTTAAAATTATTAAAGTGAGTTAAAATATAGGATGTTGCCTCTGTTAACCCAGGAAACATCATGCATGTGAATTTTTACCAAACTTAAACAAGTAAGTTTAGTAATTCAGTAGTATAATTCAAAAATACTAACTGAAACTTGATTTTTAAATAAAGTATTAGGATTTTTAGGTGTTAGTTTAAGTTGCAGTTTAGAATTGAACTAAAAATGGATTTTAACCAAACCCTGGTGATCATTGTACTAAGGAGGCTCTGATTTCTTCTGAGTTGAAGAGGAGGGTTTGTAGATTCTTGTAAAATAATAAGTGATGTTGAAATTAAGTAAGGAAGGTGCAGTTTGAAAATTTATTTTTTTGAACCCTCGTTTTGAATTGGGAATGTAGATCAGTCATTATGGAATAAAGAAGTGACCGAGTGCTATGAGGAGTTGGGAGGTGTTAGAGTGGTCATGGATGAGTTCGTGGCCGGAGGGGTTGATGGTCTGGTGGTCGGAGCGGCGAATATTCTCCGTTGACAGGTTTTGGGCAGAAACCTGTTTAATTTTCCAGGTTTTGGAAATGTAGAGTTCGAATTTTAATTCTTGATTTATGGTTCAATTTGACGATGTCATTTGGGCATTGGTATGTTTCTGGTTGAAGTGTGATCACCTCTGATGATCAGTGGAGGCGGTGGTTGTCGTGCATATGCACGGCGATGAGATGTCTGGTGATGTTGGGTTTGCTTGTGAAACATGGGAAGTTTTGGTGAGTTGCTCGAAGTAGGTTGGTTGTTGACTCGGAGTAGAGCAGCATTTGTTTCGAAGTGATTTTAGGGGTTTCTCGGGTTTGTTCTGTGTTTTCCAAGTTTTTCAGAAACCTGTATTTCAGATTTTAAACTTTTTAAACTCTGAAGATTGTGAAGAGAAGATTTAAACCTAGATCAAATTCAAGCTTAAATGAATCTAAGTTTTAAATTTTAAAATCTCGGTTTGAAAAAAAAAGTATGATGATAATAAATAATAAAGTTTAAACTTCAATATTAAACTATTTTAAAATAATAAGTAGTTTCAAAATTTTAATCTGAAGCTTTTAAACATGAGTAAGATAAAGTAGGGTTTAAATCTGTAAATACAAGATTTTAAAAGGAATTTAAATTTGAAGATTTAAACAAAATGTAAATTTGAATTTATTAATGGAATTAGTTTCAAAACTCTTTTGAATTTCATTTCTAAGACAAACACTTGTTTGTCTTGAAACTTAAAAAAAAGTTTTAAAATGGTTTAAACTTTGTTTAAGTTTAAATGATATTTATTTCAAATTTCATATTTGAAATGAAACTTCAAAGTAGTTCAAAGGTGCTTTGTTTTAAATAAATTGTTTTTAAACATAATTAAGATATGTTTTATCTTGAAATTAAGTTAAGATTAATGTTTTGAAATTTATTTAATTAATAAGGTAATTAAGGAATAGTTAGTTAATTTAATTAATTATTGATTAAGGTTTAATAAATATTTATTAATGATTAATCAATTTATAATTAAGATCATAAATTAGATTTTAAAAGTAATGATTAATGAATTATTAATTAAGTAATTAAGTTTTAAATCAAGGTGAATTAATTAAATAAATTAGACTTTAATTAATGGATAATTAAAGATAATTTAATTTGTAATTAATCTAAGTTAATTACTTAATGAAAATAATTTAAAAAAATGGTTAATGAAGGTCATTAACCAGGATTTTTTTAACAATTAATTAATGTGGTTAATTTTATAATATATTAGATCAATTAATTTAATAATAATCATTTGTGAATGGTTTGAGTATAATTACTTAACGAAGTAATTAAGAAATTAATTACTTAAGGTAATTAATTAAGTTAAATGTGATTTTTTATTTTAATTAATTAAGTTTAATTAATTTTAAACACTTGAGGTTTTTAAAGATAATTACTTTATGTAATTAATGATTTGGAAATTACTTGGTAAAGTAATTGATTGATAATTACAGGTTGTAATTAATTAAAGATGTTTAAGAATGAGGTAATTTGAATTAATTATTTAATAATTAATCATGGGATTAATTAAGAAATTAATTAAGGGATAATTAATTTGGTTTAATAAAGTAATTAGGTTAGTTAATTACTGAATGTAATGAATCTGGGATGATTAATAATTATGAGTTAATTACTTAAGGTAATTAATTTAAGAGGATAATTAATTAAGTATAATTAAAAATCATTAATTATTATAATTAATGATGTAATTAAAAGTTGATTAATTAAGATTAATTAATCAATAATAAGTAATTAAAGGTAGTTAATTAATGTAATTAATTAAGGATTAAGGTAATTAATTATAGTTAATTAATTAATTGAAGTAATTAAATGTAAATTACTGTTTGGTTGAGAATAATTAATTTGTGAAATTAATTATGGATAATTACATGATTGTAATTAAGGATGATTAATCAAGGGTGATTAATTAAGGTGATTAATAATGAATGATTAATTGATTGTAATCAATTAAATGGAATTTAAGCATGATTTATATTGGTGAAGTAATTAATTTAATTTATTTTAAATTAATTAAAGATAAAGTAATTAATTTAACTCATTTTAAATTAATTCGAAATAGAGATAGTTAATTTAATTCATTTTAAATTAATTATATTGTGATGAGATAAATCTTTGCTTATGTATGAATAGATGACATTGATTGTCTTGGATGCTTCGTGATCTCAGTAATGAGATAAGTAATGTTGTGTAGTATGAATGCTTAGTTACATTGTGATGATAACATAGATTATCTATTGTGATGGTGAAATGGATTACCTATTTAAACGAATTATGGATTACCTGTTATTTGATAATGTTGATTATAAATTGTGCTTTGTGAGTTATCTATCTATGTGTATATAGATACTGTATTAAATTGTTTTAAACTTTAAAACAACTTGGACCTAAAAGACACGCTTTGGATTTCGATGAGACCGGGATCGGGTTTCCATATTTGGATATCCGAAAACCACATCAATCCAAATTAACGATAGGTCGTGAATCTTATGTGAAGAGTGAAGACTCGAGGTGTAAGGACTATACGTCAGTATAACTCTGGGGGTGATTCCATGATGAGTTTGACGGAATAGTACTTATAGGTTCGAGATGGTGGTTTAGAGTGCAAGGGTTATCGTCGTTAACTCTGAGGGTGATTCCAAAATGAGTGTAACGAGATAATGCCTTCGGTTTCGTTCGAACTCGGAACGAACTTGTATGGATTGAATGCTTTTAGAACATCGTCAGGTGGACGATGAGCATTCTAAGTGATGTGTTCACTAAAGGTAATCGTAGGCTCAAACCTCATCAACCGGGAATGGCTAAAACAGGGGAGGTGCAGCAAGGCTTCGTGGGTAGACCCCACTGGACAGCGAGATTTACCCCTATCAAGAGGTCCATTTATATTCGGGTGTGTGGGTGTTTGCTAGCTACAACCGCGGGGTTGTCTTGTTCGGAACTGTTCAGTAAGGAATGAGTCCGGCCTTGTGTTGCAGAGGAGCGGGCGTACTCCTCGGTACGTTGATCTAGGCAACGTACTGTGACGGGCGGTACCCCAGTAGCCCTGCCATTGTATGGAATCCAAAATCCAATAAGTGCCAACGGTTTTGATTGTATTACCTACTTTTGTGGCTAGTAGCTGGAATTTAATGAATGTAACAATTTCGGCTATTTCATATTTATTTGAAAACCCTAGACATATTATAATATCATCGGATTTCCTATCAAATGTTTTGATTAGTGTAAGGTAAAAAAATTTCCATGTTTATGTGTGGGAAGTCTTACGTGATACCTTCCTTTTCAAAAGGGTTTAAAAGTTAAGCAACCTTAACTTTTTACTCATACCAGACCCATGTCTGACCCAGAGTTTATTATGTTTTTCTTAAACTCTTGGGTACTCAAATTTGTATGAGTAGCCAAGGGATTCAGGTTAGCTTTGACGAATTGTGGAGGAGAAATGGAGCAGGAGGCTTCTGCGTGTAGATATATATAGTTTTCCGCTGTGTAGATTTCTCTGTGTTGTTTCTTGTACTGTATTGAGTTGTATAACTAGACAGGTGTTTATAACTGTCTAGTATGTGATGTATATCTGTGTAACTCTGATAGTGGTTGTAAACTTTGTAATGTTTATGTTATTTATATAATTTATTCGTTCCGTTGTTTAGATTCTGTGTTGTTTCTTTCTTTCTCTTTTTTCTTTTCTCTTTTATATCCCTTTCTTTCTTAGAAATGATGCGATTTTCTGTGGTAAGAAAGTCGGGTCGTTTCAGCTGGTATCAGAGCATTAGGTTGAGTGAATACCTAGGCTCTGTAGTGGTGTCTTTCTTGAGAGAACGTACTTGTAATTTTTATATATAACTATATATGTATATATATATTTATTTATTTCTACCTATCTGTTGGGTTACCTATTAAATTTTTCCAACATAAGTTATAAAGGTAGATGGGGTAGTAGTGTGTGTAACACGACAACCATTGGTTGGAGTTTGAATTTTTGAAGTTGGAAGTGTATTTTTTGAGACTGTAGACCTAATACCATCTCGAGTAAGTTCTGTAGTGATGAAGGACTTCATTGATCTCTGAAGGAAACCTGTTAAGGTTCGGAGTCCATTTTTGAAGTTGGGTGAGTAGAGTTTGGATCTGTCGGTTGGACATAAGCAAGTGATAGTATTTGGGATACCCCAGGGAATAGTAGCTGCGTGATGAGATGCAGTGACTATGGATGTTCCTGAAGGTGTTTTCTCGGAACAAGTTAAGGAGGTGAGTCTGCTTCAGTGTTGTGGCTGTGTTCAGCCGATATTTCTGTTTGCTTTGGGGTTCGAGTTTCTCGAAGAGCTTTAATTTGGAATTCTTTGGCATCTGTGGCGGTAATGCAGCTTGGAATGTTCTATGTGTTGGCAAGAGATCTTCTGGCTTAGCAGTTTTTCTGGAATGGAGTTCAGAAGCAGTTAAGTGGACCCGTTTCTTCGAAGGGTTGGGTAGTTGAGTATAAGCTGTTCTATTTGGTAAATGGAGAATAGTTTCCCTTGGATTTGGTTTGGTGGATCGCAAAAGTGACTTGCAATTTTTTGAGTGTTCTCTTGGGTTATCTGAGTCTTTCTGGATGTCTTCAGGAAGTCAGAGTTTTGTTCGCATCTGAAGATTGAGTTTCCTTATCGACTGGAATTCCAGGAGTACTACCGGTGGTTCAGCTTTATAGAAGAATGGTTCCTAGAGATTGAGATGTTGTAGAAGCTCAGAGTTTTGGGTGAAACTTCTGAATGTTTATGGATCTGTTGAACCATATTTATGGGATGTATTGTGAGTTGTGCTCGTGTTCTTCTTCAGCATTCTCTTCTACTTCGGATCAGAGTTGTGCAGCAGAAGAAGTTTAGAAGTGTATCTGCTTTTCTTTTCCAGATAGAAGAAGTTGTTGTCTTCTTTTTTTGAGGAGTAGAGTTTGAGATCTTGATCTTGGTTGATCTTGAGGAGATCATTTTGTTGAGTTGATTGGTCTAGTTTGTTTCTAGAGGCATCAGCAAAGGTTGAGCTGATCAGTAAGACAGTAGATAGCCCAGGATCGTCTAAAGAATTTTATGGATTTGAGACGGAGGAAATTGGATTCTGAAGTCGGAGATTTGATTTTGGAAAAGTTTTCTTCGATTGTAAAGAAGCTATAAGATTGGGTAAGTCTGAGAAGTTAGCTCTGTAGTGTTTTGGATCTTTTCTGTGATCTTGGAAAATAAGTGATTGATCTACGGGACTGAATTTCCAGTTTGGATAACTGGGATTCGATGAGTTTCACGTATCTCTGAGGGAGTACGTGTATGATCTATCTTTGGTTTTGGAACCAGCAGTTTGGGAGTTTTGGTTGTTGAGTCAGACTCGTTTGTAGTCTGATATCTTGTCTAGTGTTATAGATATAGATGAATAGGAGCTTTGTAGCTTCATAGTATTAATTGTTTGGATTCTCTAGAGCGAGTATCCCGGTAATACCTGGGGAAACTCGAAGAAATTTTATCTAGAATTTTGTATGGTTAATTAGATTTGTTTGATTGGTTGAATTGGTTGCTATAGTTGTTAGCATATGTTTGATATATACTTGTGTTTTAAAATTAAAGCTTTAATGAGATTATTAAATTACCTTTGTTTTAAATTTCGGGGACGAAATTCTTTTAAGGGGGAAGGATTGTAATATCTCGGAATTTTTAACAATATCAATTTAATAATCTGTATTTAAAAATTAAATTGATATTGATATTTTTGTTAATAATAATTCAAATAGATTTAATAATCATCTTCAATAGTTATTTAAGTTGGTTAATTTATCTTTTAAAAATAATAAATTGGTTTCTATTTACAATATAAATTTATGGTTTATATTTTAATTAGATTAGCATTGTTTTAATTTTAATAAATAAAGCATATTTTTCCAATTTTAATATTTATAGTAATTTGAAATTTTGTTTTTATTTAATATTAGCTTTTCAAAGTTAAATGGATAAATCTGGTTTAAATTTAATTAGTGAATCATGTTTTAAAAATTCTAATATATACATTTAAATTTGGAAATTTTGATTTTAGTTAGTATCGAGTTTTTAAAACTATTTAGTAAATAAATATATGATTTTAAAACTGATAAGAAAATATTAAATGTTTAAAATAATTTGGCTTGAGTTTTAAATTTAAAATGAATTAACAAAAAGTTTCATGGCTTAATGAAATAAATAATTTATTAATAAAAATATAATTTCTTTTAAAATGATTTTGATTTAATAATAAGATATTTATAAAAGTAATATTAATAGTGTACTGATTTATATATAAATTTTGAATAAATAGCTATTGTTATTTCAAAGTTTAATTGTAGTCATAACTTGATTTTAAAATATTAGATTTTGAATTTAATTTGAATTTAAAATTCCAAAGTATAAGACTTAATTGTTTTAATTTCTATATGTATAAGTTTTATTTTATAAACATGGTTTGTTTTTATTTCTTTTTAAAATTTATACACATATTCAAATATTAACTAATAAATTAAAATTAGGCTTAATATACACATTAATTTGTAAATTAAGTATTAATTATTTTAAAGAGACAAGTGTTGCATTTTTAGGCATTAATTAAACAAGTATTAGAAAGATAAATATTCAAATTGACAAATGTTGAATAATTTTTACAAGTGGCACAATTTTGTTTTAATTTTTCCTTTATTCAATTAATTCTGAAATACATCTATATAAACCTGCAATTCTTTCATACTTTGTTTTTCCATTTCCGTAATCAAAAAGAAATTCTGCATATTTAATTCCTGTACAAAGTTTAAAATCAGTAACACCTCTTCAAAATCATATTCAATGCATAAATCAAACCCTACATATTCAAATCATGTACAAGTCTAAAAATCAGTAAACTCTTCAAAACATCTCCATATCAAAAACTCCTCATCAAAATCAAATATGTGAACAAAGCATGATCATTACCATTTCACAAATCCTTTATCAAGAAAATCTGCATATTCAACTTCCTAAAAATCAAAAGGGCCTGCATTTTTATAAACCTAGAAATGTACAAGTATGCATCTACTCTCTGCACAACCTCTAATTGAAGCCTGTTCAAGCATCTGCATACAAGTAATTATAGTCAGGAAAACATGAGCATTTCAAATTTCAACAGGGTTTGCAACTCAGATTTTAAAACAAAGATCATGCCTGCATTTGATTCTGCAAAATTAAAAAGAGGGAAATAGAGGCTCTGTTCTTTGTAAAGGAAAAGGTGAGTAACTTAAATCTTAAACTTTAAAATAGGTTGCATGATTTTACTGAATTGAAATAGTGTTGTTTGTGTATTTTTGAAAATCTGATATGAAGATGATATGTGTGCATGTGTTTAGTTAATGCATGTTCTGTTTCATTGATTTGCCTGGCAAAACATCATCTAAAACACTTATCTTTTAATTTAGCTTCTGTAATGATGAAATTTATTAAGTAAGGTTGTTTTATTCTTCTTAAGTTAATATTTAAATTTTTTAAAGTGAGTTAAAATATAGGATGTTACCTCTGTAAACCCAGGAAACATCATGCATGTGAATTTTTACTAAACTTAAACAAGTTAGTTTGGTAATTCAGTAGTATAATTCAAAAATACTAACTGAAACTTGATTTTTATATCAAGTATTAGGATTTTTAGGTGTTAGTTTAAGTTGCAGTTTAGAATTGAACTAAAAATGGATTTTAACCAAATCCTGGTGATCATTGTACTAAGGAGGCTCGGATTTCTTCTGAGTTGAAGAGGAGGGTTTGTAGATTTTTGTAAAATCATTAGTGATGTTGAAATTAAGTAAGGAAGGTGCAGTTTGAATTTTTTTTTTTAACCCTCGTTTTGAATTGGGAATGTAGATTAGTCATTATGGAATAAAGAAGTGACCGAGTGCTATGAGGTGTTGGGAGGTGTTAGAGTGGTCATGGATGAGTTCGTGGCCGGAGGGGTTGATGGTCTGGTGGTCGGAGCGGCGAATATTCGTCGTTGACAGGTTTTGGGCAGAAACCTGTTTAATTTTCCAGGTTTTGGAAATGTAGAGTTCGAATTTTAATTCTTGATTTATGGTTCAATTTGACGATGTCGTTTGGGCATTGGTATGTTTCTGGTTGAAGTGTGATCACCTATGATGATCAGTGGAGGCGGTGGACGCCGTGCATATGCACGGCGATGAGATGTCTGGTGATGTTGGGTTTGCTTGTGGAACAGGGGAAGTTTTGGTGAGTTTCTCGAAATAGGTTGGTTGTTGACTCGGAGTAGAGCAGCATTTGTCTCGAAGTGATTTTAGGGGTTTCTCGAGTTTGTTCTGTGTTTTCCAAGTTTTTCAGAAACCTGTATTTCAGATTTTAAACTTTTTAAACTCTGAAGATTGTGAAGAGAAGATTTAAACCTAGATCAAATTCAAGTTTAAATGAATCTAAGTTTTAAATTTTAAAATCTCGGTTTGAAAAAAAAAAGTATGATGATAATAAATAATAAAGTTTAAACTTGAATATTAAACTATTTTAAAATAATAAGTAGTTTCAAAATTTTAATCTGAAGCTTTTAAACATGAGTAAGATAAAGTAGGGTTTAAATCTGTAAATACAAGATTTTAAAAGGAATTTCATTTTTTTTTTTGAAATTAAAGAAGATTTAAATTTGAAGATTTAAACAAAATGTAAATTTGAATTTATTAATGGAATTAGTTTCAAAACTCTTTTGAATTTCATTTCTAAGACAAACACTTGTTTGTCTTGAAACTTAAAAAAAAAGTTTTCAAATGGTTTAAACTTTATTTAAGTTTAAATGATATTTATTTTAAATTTATTATTTGAAATGAAACTTCAAAGTAGTTCAAAGGTGCTTTGTTTTAAATAAATTGTTTTTAAACATAATTAAGATATGTTTTATCTTGAAATTAAGTTAAGATTAATGTTTTGAAATTTATTTAATTAATAAGGTAAGTAAGGAATAGTTAGTTAATTTAATTAATTATTGATTAAGGTTTAATAAATATTTATTAATGATTAATCAATTTACAATTAAGATCATAAATTTTAAATTAATGATTAATGAATTATTAATTAAGTAATTAAGTTTTAAATCAAGGTTAATTAATTAAATAAATTAGACTTTAATTAATGGATAATTAAAGATAATTTAATTTGTAAATAATCTAAGTTAATTAGTTAATGAAAATAATTTAAAAAAATGGTTAATGAAGGTCATTAACAAGGATTTTTTTACCAATTAATTAACGTGGTTAATTTTTATAATTAATTAGATTAATTATTTTAATAATAATCATTTTTGAATGGTTTGAGTACAATTACTTAATGAAGTAATTAAGAAATTAATTACTTAAGGAAATTACTTAAGTTAAAAATGATTGTTTATTTTAATTAATTAAGTTTAATTAATTTTAAACACTTGAGGTTTTTAAAGATAATTACTTTATGTAATTAATGATTTGGAAATTACTTGTTAAAGTAATTGATTGATAATTACAGGTTGTAATTAATTAAAGATGTTTAAGAATGAGGTAATTTGGATTAATTATTTAGTAATTAACCATAGGATTAATTAAGAAATTAATTAAGGGATAATTAATTTGGTTTAATAAAGTAATTAAGTTAGTTAATTATTGAATGTAATGAATCTGGGATGATTAATAATTATGAGTTAATTACTTAAGGTAATTAATTTAAGAGGCTAATTAATTAAGTATAATTTAGGATCATTAATTATTATAATTAATGATGTAATTAAAAGTTGATTAATTAAGATTAATTAATCAATAATAAGTAATTAAAGGTAATTAATTAATGTAATTAATTAAGGATTAAGGTAATTAATTATAGTTAATTAATTAATTGAAGTAATTAAATGTAAATTACTGTTTGGTTGAGAATAATTAATTTGTGAAATTAATTATGGATAATTACATGATTGTAATTAAGGATGATTAATCAAGGGTGATTAATTAAGGTGATTAATAATGAATGATTAATTGATTGTAATCAATTAAATGGAATTTAAGCAATACTTATATTGGTGAAGTAATTAATTTAATTTATTTTAAATTAATGAAAGATAAGTAATTAATTTAACTCACTTTAAATTAATTCGAAATAGAGATAGTTAATTTAATTCATTTTAAATTAATTATATTGTGATGAGATAAATCTTTGCTTATGTATGAATGGATGACATTGATTGTCTTGGATGCTTTGTGATCTCAGTAATGAGATAAGTAATGTTGTGTAGTATGAATGCTTACTTGCATTGTGATGATAACATAGATTATCTATTGTGATGGTGATATGGATTACCTATTTAAATGAATTATGGATTACCTGTTATTTGATAATGTTGATTATAAATTGTGATTTGTGAGTTATCTATCTGTGTGTATATAGATACTGTATTGAATTGCTTTAAACTTTAAAACAACTTGGACCTAAAAGACACGCTTTGGATTTCAATGAGACCGGGATCGGGTTTCCATATTTGGATATCCGAAAACCACATCGATCCAAATTAACGATAGGTCGTGAATCTTATGTGAAGAGTAAAGACTCGAGGTGTAAGGACTATACGTCAGTATAACTCTGGGGGCGATTCCGTGATGAGTTTGACGGAATAGTACATATAGGTTCGAGATGGTGGTTCAGAGTGCAAGGGTTATGGTCGTTAACTCTGAGGGTGATTCCAAAATGAGTGTAACGAGATAATGCCTTCGGTTTCGTTTGAACCCGGAACGAACTTGTATGGATTGAATGCTTTCAGAACATCGTTAGGTGGACGATGAGCATTCTAAGTGATGTGTTCACTAAAGGTAATCGTAGCCTCAAACCTCATCAACGAGAATGGCTAAAACAGGGGAGATGCAGCAAGGCTTCGTGGGTAGCCCCTACAGGAGAGCGAGATTTACCCCTGTCTAGAGGTCCCTTTATATTCGGGTGTGTGGGCGGTTGCTAGCTACAACCGCAGGGTTGTCTTGTTCGGAACTGTTCAGTAAGGAATGGGTCCAGCCTTTTGTTGCAGGGGATCGGGCGTACTCCTCTGTACATTGATCTAGGCCACGTACGGTGACGGGCGGTACCCCAGTAGCCCTGCCATTGTATGGAATCCAAAATCCAATAAGTGCCAACGGTTTTGATTGTATTACCCACTTCTGTGGCTAGTAGCTGGAATTTAATGAATGTAACAATTTCGGCTATTTCATATTTATTTGAAAACCCTAGACCTATTATAATATCATCGGATTTCCTATCAAATGTTTTGGTTAGCGCAAGGTAAACACTTTTCCATGTTTATGTGTGGGAAGTCTTACGTGATACCTTCCTTTTCAAAAGGTTTTAAAAGTTAAGCAACCTTAACTTGTTACTCACACCAGACCCATGTCTGACCCGGAGTTTATTCTGTTTTTCTTAAACTCTTAGGTACTCAAATTTTTATTAGTAGCCAAGGGATTCAGGTTAGCATTGACGAATTGTGGAGGAGCAATGGAGCAGGAGGCTTCTGCATGTAGATATATATAGTTTTCCGCTGTGTAGATTTCTCTAAGTTGTTTCTTGTACTGTATTGAGTTGTATAACTAGACAGGTGTTTATAACTGTCTAGTATGTGATGTATATCTGTGTAACTTTGATAGTGGTTGTAAACTTTGTAATGTGTATGTTATTTATATAATTTATTCGTTCCGCTATTTAGATTCTGTGTTGTTTCTTTCTTTCTCTTCTTTCTTTTCTCTTTTATATTCCTTTCTTTCTTAAAAATGATCCATTTTCTGTGGTAAGAAAGTCGGGTTGTTTCATGACAGGTTTTATTTATTTGATTCATTCTCTTATTTGCAATTTGTTTCCGCATTTCGAAATTTGAATTTGTAATAAGGCAACATACTTTGCCATATTTTCTCATTTCAGCAATAAAATGCCATCTCTTCAAGCCAGAGCTGTGATTTACTGAGTATGACGTACGACATCACAATGCATGGAGAGCTAAGTTCCATCGAACGGTGGAATTTATTCAAATAGGGAGTGACTGTGATATGACCGGTCACTCACTAAATGAAACCCGAGCTCGGGGGCAAGTCACTACGATAATATCAAAGAGGATTGATACACGACAATCCTCAAAACAACTCCAAACTCCCAGAGTGCGAGTCGGAGCATAGAAATCCTGAATACGGTTTTGGAGAGGGCAAGCTCATCTGCCTAACGACTTCGACCGTAACCTAACCAAGCTAGAGGAGGATGGACCCGTCCATCTAACGACCTAGCTTGTTAATTTGGAGTGGATGTGATCCGACCATCCACGATCTCGATAAATCTATCATTCCCAGAGTGTGAACGACCTCCTAAAAGGTCCAAACAGATGTGACTAACCATCTGTCGACTAACTCCAAATTCTCGGAGTGCGAATCAGAGTATAAACATCAACTCTAGATTCCCGGAGTGCGAACCGGAGTGCAAACACTAACTCCAAATTCCCGGAGTGTGAATTGGAGTATAAACATCAACTCTAGGTTCCCGGAGTGCGAATCGGAGTAAAACATTAAATCCAAATTCCTGGAGTGCGAATTGGAGTATAAACATCAACTCTAGGTTCCCGGAGTGCGAACCGAAGTATAAACGCTAACTCCAAGTTTCCAGAGAGTGAATTGGAGTATAAATACTAAGTTGAAGTTCCCGGAGCACGAACTGTGCTACAAACGTCGATAACTCTTGGATTCCCAGAGTGCGAACCGGGTTATCGATCATGAATTATCGTAAGTCCCCAGAGTGTGGACGAAATATAAAATAACTCGGGTGCGGATGGCCACTCGTAAATTAGCTTATGTCCCCGAAGTGTGGACATGTATTTTTTTTAAAAAAAACTTCGATAGATGTGATCGACTGCCGAAGTGAAAATTGCTGATCCCCAGAGTGTGGATTCGACTATTCATAGGTAAGCGAATGCGATGCAATCGCTCGATTTACGCTTGTTTCTACATCAACATGACGATGTTAAACTCTAAAAGTAGAGACAAATCATGATCGCTAGCCGATCTTTACAACTTGTTCCCAAAACTAGGGGCAGAACTTAAGTGTTAACCGCTGACTGAAACAGTACACTGTCTAAAGTCCAGCTCGATCTCTCGTTACAACCCGTACTCGTGATTTTCAGACTTGGCAAATAAAGAGAGCTCAAGGGTTGAAACTCCGAAAGTATATGGAACCGAGACTCGAACTCTACAACACTTAAGTATAGAAATAAGAGTTGAAGCAACAAAAACAAAGTTTTATTTCAAATAATCAAAATCAAATACTAATATACAAGTTCTCCCAAAAAATTCCTTCTAGCAGGGGCTGAACCCGCATCTATACATGGCCTATAAAGGAAAGACAAATTCTTAGCTAAACAAAAATTTGCGCCGGAAGGGCCTATCTACACCTTAGCCTTCTTCGGCTTCCTCTTGAGTGTGGATCCGCCAGAGCCACCAATGATTTTTCGCTTTGAGCCTTCATTCTTTGGCGGATCGTCTCCAGATGGAGGCATAATATCAACGTCCTCCTCCGAACTTGAATCTATAGGAACGCTCCCTGCAGAAGGAGTCGGAGGAACTGGATCTACGACCGGGGATGGAATAGACGCACTAGTGTCAACAAGCGTACTCCCGGGTGATATCATTCTAAGTGGAGTTGGGTCAGATGCCGTCAATCCACCCTCTCCACTACCGCCGTGAGCCGCAGCCTCCATCTCTGCGTTGATTTCAGCTAGTATCTCTGCTTCACGAGCAGCATGGGCTTCACTGTAGGTAGCGGCGGTCTGTGTCAAAGCGCAAGAGGCAGGGGGAAATCCACTAAAGACGAACGATAAGTCCGCAAAGGGGTCGCTCTGTCGGCCCAGGAGCTCATTCATCATTTTCTCATCAAAAGAAAGAGAGCTCCCTTGTGTTACCTCGATAGGCGTGGCCGTGGTCGTAGTGATCGCCTCGGTGATAATGGCCTCCTGCATTTGTTGATTCCTGTATCGCAGGAGGCGCTGCTGATGTAGCTTCAATCACTGGACAAAGAAAAAGAATAAGTTGTCAGTACACGCTTCAATACAAGTACTTCATTTCAGACACACACAAGAGATTTGTGCGAAGTACCTTTCTCAGCTTGACTCGTGGCTGGCTGAACAGCTTCCGAAGAATGCTCTCTTATGGGAGATAAGTGTGGCTGCTCCGGGTCGTAGGTTGGGACCGGCCGCGGCTCAATTGTCAGCATCGGCTCGGATCTAGATGAAGTAATCATCTCAGAACTTATAGCTTGGTGTGCGACGCCGAAGCCCTCGCCAACTTCTAGGTGCTGGGTGCCCAATCTCTCTCTGGCATGAGAAATCATGGAGTCATAAAGAACCTTCTTTTCATCTTCGCTCAAAATGCGGTTCTCAATCTTAAATTCGTCGAGGGCACCACCCGACAGCACCGCCTTCTCTTCTTCAATCACCAAATTCCAGGCATTGTATAGATGTGTCGAGTAAACGTCAAGCCAAGCCAGATTCCTGTGTTTCAACATATTGGCGTTATAAGTGACGAGAAGCTCCTCTATCTCTTCCTCGAGCTTGGTCTCCGCTAATCGGACCTTTTCATCAACTTCAGCCTCAACCTCGCGGACCTTTTCCATAGCTGCATCTCTCTACCTCCGAAGCACCACCGCTTGATCGCACGCTTCATGTGCGAAAACATTAGCAGCCTCTCTCCCTTTCATGATTTCCGAGACTTTGGCCTTAAAGCTCGTTTAGCTCGTTTAGCTCTTTCAGGACTGCATCCCGCTCAGCGGTAACTATGGTGTTCCTATGGCCCATGTCCTCTACGGTGGCGTAGTGCTCCCGTTTCATCCTATCCATCACCGCATGGGCCTCGTCGGCCTTCTTAAGAGCCTCAATCTCTGATTTGCGAGAAGACTCAGCCTCACTTTTGAGCGCTTGAATGATCTGGTCTTTCTGGCCGAGTTCTTTCTCCAGCCTTTCAATCGTGGCTGCTCGGTCAAAGGCCACCTTCAATGCCTTTTTTGCGGTTTTCGACCAGTCCTAGTACTGGAATAATATGTCCATGACATAATCGTGCATTGTATTTTCGGCCGACATTGGGATCCTTTTCAAGCGTGGAGGAAAGACGAACCCATCAAAACAAATGTCAGGAAAATCCTTTCTCAGCTGAGCGAGCCTCATCGCTCCTTCCCCAGTGGGCTCGACGAGGGCCTGTGCTGTAGTGGAAGGGTTTGTAACTTTAGTCCTACGCTGAGATTCAGGTCTAGATGATTGGGATGTTGGTTTGTGCCGCGGAGCTTCCGAAGGTTGTGGAACATGAACTGGCGGCGGTACCGGAGCTCTAGGAGGTGGCGTACGAGATCGAGACCGACGTCTATACCACTTATCTCTGTCAGACCGTTGCTGACTAGAGTACCCCAGGTCGTAGTCTCTATATCCTTCTCTCCTACGTGATTCGTGGTATGACGAAGTTCGGCGTTTGCTGCGTAGGCTACCAAGCATTGAGCCTTGACCGGATATGGTATCTGCAAAGAAAAACGGAGACAAAAGGTTAGTAAAATTTCACAATGGGCATATTACAGTCAGAAATTGTGTAGTGTTGTGAAGTGTGAATGTATGTGCAACCCCCCGACCAACCGGATGTGTCGACCACTCTAGTGGGCAGAGACTCGCTTAAACTTAGGCATGTTGGAGTTCATCCAATCCGGCATCAAGCTGCATGGACACATCTCCCGGAATTGGAAGATCGGCGAGCCCTGCGTAAAGATTTTCCGTTCTTGGGGAGACAGCTCCGAAATTCTAACTCCGAAGGCGGGCCGGGACATGACCACAGATTTCCATTTCCCCGTTTTGGATTGCTTAAAAACGGCTGCCTTTCCATTTCTCTTTTCTTCAGAATCCTGGGCTGCATCTGCAGGCTTAGCCAAAGGTTCATCGTCAGTATGGGTTCTTTCGGAGTCAGCTTCTTTAACTATAACAACTCTGGACTTTTTACGCTTAACTCGTTCCCTCGAGATAGTCCTTAGTGCACCTTCGAGCCTTATACTTTGTCTCCGCTCGATTAGCCCAAGAATCCTAAGGTTCCTATCTGTCAGGACCAAGTCGACGTTCCTCTCTTCGCTTAGGACCTCTTGGAGAACCCGAACAATCTCCTTGTAATACCCGCCTTCGGGTCGCTGAATTATCGCTGTAAAGAAAAAGAGATACGAGTTTGGATTCATTTATAACTATCTTATCAACTGTCCGGGAAGATGGCAATACTCACGTCTAAATAGCCACCGACTGGCAAATCCTGGGGGGTATCTGACATAGAACCACTCCGACTTGAAGTAGCTCAACCAAGTCCAAGACCCCGTAATTATTTGGCAATTTCTAACGGCCTATGGGAATGTGAAAGATGGACTGTCTGTCCGACTCTTGAAGTTGAACAAGTATCTTATCTCGGTCAGACGGGGTGGTCGATAGAGGTGCTCCATAAATGCAATGAACAAGCTATTCAGTAAAGCATATCCATTTAGGTGTAGCTGAGATGGGGCGATCCCTATAAAAGACAACACTTCTCTTATGTATTGATTGAATGGGGGAAGCGTCCCAGCTGCGCACGCATGTTGATTGAAGGCGGTATAACCCTCCGGCGGATTATGTGGTCTGTCATTTGGTCCCGGCAATATTACGTCGTCCATTGACAAACCATGCCTTAAGCATATTCACCCTAACATATCTTCAGAAGTATTAGACGGAAAATAGTCTGGTGGACTATTGATAAAGGATGCGTCAGGTGCCTCGTCCGGGGCCGGATCGATAACTTCGGCCTCGACGTCCGGTATTTCAAGTCTGGGAGGAATTATACTCTGAGTTTCATATGGCTGCGAGCTTGGAGTTTCCATAACTAACTAACTCATGAAAAATCATCATTAGATGACAAAGAGCCCGTGTGTTCCCTACGTGTAGAGTGTGTGTTGTGCAGTGCAGTGCTGTGCATTACTCGAAAAGATTTTACAGAGTTTAAGAAAAATTTCCAAACGACGAAGATAGTCGGAATCCAACTGGAGTGACCGTCATCGCTGACCGTCACCACCATACTATCCGGATGTTTGCGATCGATCCAAATTAAAGTTGTTATGGTTCCGTCAACGAGCTTCGAAAGGCAGTCAAGTATGCATTTTAAGAGTTAAGTCCAGATATGCTGGAATGAAGCTCGTCGGAATCATGCTGTCAAGCACCCAAAATTTTGTATCCATCACAGGATGGGGTCGAATCAATCATGAGAAGCATATTCGAATCCATCAGGATCCAAGTTCGTATCGATCACCAGGAACATATTTCAAATCGATCGTCAACACTTGGGTTCATACCGATCAAGATCAGTAGCTTCGAATCGATCTTTGGCTTTCAGGTTCGCATCGGTCAGGAAAGTCTCGGCTTCGCATCGATCACGTTCGAGTCGATACTTTTCGTATCGATCGTGAGTGTATATTTCGAATCGATCTGAAGCCAAGGGTTTCGCACCGATCGCTCACTTATTTTTCGCATCGATCATTGTAGATCAACATGATTTACCACCATCTCGATCGATACGAACTATGTCATTTCCAATAAAAATCCTTGAGATCTATGCGAACTCCAAGGAAATGCATTATCGCCTGCATCGATTCGAACACAGGCCCCCAAATCGACACGAAGTACAGATCGAGCCGTCTTCATTTTATTTTTTCTCTGCTCTCCTTCTTATCCAATTAACAAGGGCATTGCCATGGCCATCTTTGACCAAGCTCCGACCCAGATTTGACCTTAAAGATTACCAGAATTGATAATCAGTGAAGAGGGGATGGATCTGAGATTCAAGCTCCGTCGTCAGGATTTAGCTGTAGCTGATTAATTACTTAAGTTGGAAATTGAATTGAAGAATTAAGAGACCGTATATGATCGATTCGAAGGAAGCGTGCAGTTCCTCTTTTCTCAATTTTATGGATCGATGCGAATGAGGTAGGGAAAGTAGCGTTAAAAACGTAAAAAGGTGAAAAATGCCGAGTCCAAGGGTATTTATATGGATCCTAGGGAGAAAGAATGTCGATTCACCTCCCAGTCAACATGACCGGTCATTGTAGGTCAACACTCCGATCGAGTCGAATGGCGAGTTCGAATCCATCAGCCCAATCGATTCGAAATGGTAGATAGATCCATCGATACGACATACACGATGAAGATAACTCTGGAGGCAATTGAGTTCCACCGATTCGAAGTCTTTATTCGCATCGATAAGTCCAAAATCACAGTCTATCATTATGAACCATTCTGTTCGAATCCATCGGTTTCATCGATACGAACGTCAATTTCGAATCCATCAAAGCACGTACACATCGATGCGAAGTACCCATATCACACCTGCCAAGGAAAAGTCCATCGATGCGAGAGGAACCTTTCAAACATCTATATCAATTCAGGAGAGGATCGATACGGAATTCGACACAAGAAAACTGACAACGACTCGTGGACGTGCAACGTTAACGAAAGTTTGTAATCAGTTTTAGCAACGCAAGATTACAACCTTCAACAAAAAAGCAATAACTGCTCAGAATGAAGACTGCAGCTTTTCAAAGCACGTCATGTTATCACAAGATATACTTTGGGAGGCAAATGTTATCCCGCCTTTTGGCAAGGCCGAGATATCAAGGGACTAATTGAAAACTAAGGATCATTCATCCCGGATATCGAGTACGCGCTGGTTGGTTATGGATACCGATGAATTTTGTCCGAGTTCGAATCAGGCTATAATTGATAGGACGCAACAAACGAAGCCATAAAAGACAACATCCCAAATTTCAGGTCAATCCGAGTTCGTATGCCCAAGTTATGATCGATGCAAGTTGAAGGGAATAATCCTATTTTCGTATCCATCATCAAGCTCCGGTTCGAACCCATCACCTTCGTATCGATCAGAGCGACAACTACTTTGTATCCACCAAGAAGCCCTAGATCGCATCGATCGTATTCGTATCCATGAAGGGGCCTCGGTTTGCACCGATCAAGTTCGTATCCATCAATAGGGCGTGCATTTCGTATCGATCGGCGAGATCCTATTTCGTATCCATCTAATTCGAAACTGTTGATAAGCGGTTGTTCGAATACATCAGGCAACTGTTGTTCGCATCCATCAAATTATCTTACTTCGTATCCATCGGATATTGATCGTTTCGTACCCATTAGAGGCCTTTTGTTCGAATCCATATATGATGACTTGTTCATACCCATCGAGTCAAAGGAGCCTGGATTGACACGATGCTGATTCGATGCGAACACGACGAAATCTCCGGAGCGACTCGATCAACACAGCGAAATGGGTGGATCGGTACGAAGAACGTGCGCCACGTCAACTTACTAGCACGTGCTGTCATCGATTCGAAGCAATCGATTCAAATTAATGGATTCGAACCAGACAGCCAACGAGGAACTCAAACTCGTATCGATCATAACTCAAGATCCGCCACTCCAAATGCTATGAAATTTTCACAGAAGACTACATGCAAGCTAAAGATTATTATCACCAAGTTTCACCTCCATCGGATGCAATCTCGATCGATACGAATTGAGTTCGTATCGATCGCAAAACGAGTCAAAACCCACCGAGTTCGATCGCGTGGGCCCCCTCATGTGCCAGAAGCAGTCTCCCGAAGTTTGAGCGAAATATCAGCCTCCTACGCCTATAAATAGAGCCCCAAGACCTACAGAAAATGGATCTTTTGATTCTCAAGCGCCCAAACTCTGCCGGATCGAGATTTGCATCCTGCCGTTGCTGTTGAATTCGAATTCCAAGCTGTAATTTACTGTTTTTCGCTGTAATCATTTGTAATCGTTCAAAGAGAATCAATAAAATCACAAAACCTTCATAGTGGACGTAGGCAACATGCCGAACCACTCTAAATTGCTTGTCTGTGCATTTATGTTATTGTTTGTTGGAGTTTTTGTTAGATAATCTTCATTTTAAATTTATATTCTTCACTTTTATCTCTTCAAAAACTTCCGAAGAGTGTTGTGCCCATTTTTTGGTACAAACAATATACTACAAATAATCATATACATATGTTTAGATTCTTATTCATACATTTTCCTTATTATTCATATCTATAAAATTAAAGAAAAATATTTTGAAATCAAATTATATATAAATAAACACGTATATTTATTAAAATTAGAAAACACATTTTTATTAAATTGAAAATTGTAGAGTATTTAAATCCAATTTTTTTTTTTAAGAAGATGTTTATTCTTATATTCCAAATCAAAATTTCTATTCTCAATTTATTGAATTTTCAAATCAATTTCTTTATTTAAAAATCCTTTTATATATATTTATTCCAAAATTTCAAATTAATTCTCAATTAATTCATAAATTATCCCAAAAACTATATTAGTTACTAATTTTAATTTGGCCTAAAAACCGGGAATGTTACAGATTCTCCCTCTTAAGAAAATTTCGTCCCCGAAATTTGCTAGACAGGGAGACCAACAAAGAACAGATGAACACATAGAGAAATGGTTCACCAGATTAAACCAAACATTTATTCTGCATTTTTCTTACTAAATCATAACATCATCAATGATTATGAGAGTGAACTCATTCAATAATACACAAGATACTCGTGTCATCTAATCTACGAAATATGCAAGGGCATTGGTAAGTCCGAAGGGATAACTAACCGTTCGTAGAATATATTGGGACCCCAAAGATAGACAAATGGATATAATCCAATTGAACTTCATATTTTTGTTAATCAATTTATTTCTATTTAAAATTTCAAATTCATTAGAGTCAAAACGTAAAGTTGATAGGAAATTGATGAAGAGAATACGAAATAGGAACTTATCTACACGATTCGCAGGGCCACAGCAATACCAAAACTTCTTCTTGTAGCTGCCAATAAACCATTAAAGAATTTGAAACTGGATCAAAGGAGATTGAGAAGAGTTGTTTCCTATTTGTTGCAGGTATTTACCATTTAACATGGTACTTCCCTGTCCCCTACCTTGTCCTCTTCTTGGACTAATACTCACCATCAGTGGATAGTAAGAGAATTTACTGAGGCATATGGATGGATATCTTAGGGATATACTCATTCTCGGGTATTTGTAACCCTATCTCTAATGAGTCAACTAATGTGTTATACTCCTGAGATAAAGTTCTGACTCAACCTTCAGCTCTGATACCAATTGTAACGACCTGAAACTCGACCTTCGAAAATCGACACCCAAATACATCACCCGTATTCGAATGCCGCATATTCAAACGTCGAATCTGGTTCGTTGGAGCTTATAACACATTAAGTACAACAACACAGCGGAAAAAGAAATGAATAATTTTATTGATACACAACAGGTACAACATCTGATACAAATGAATATCAACATATAACAGAGATAGAAGACATCAGCGGAAGAACAACAACGGAACAATATCATCAATCTGATCTTCCAAAGGATAGAAATAAAGATACAATCCAAAAATTCCATTCACAATCCAATGCTCCAAAGATCTCCAAGTTATAAGCTAGAACCACCATTAAGTTGACTTAAGCAAAGTAAGTTGAAGTGAACAAATGCAATCGCCAAATCCAAAGGCTTCAAAGACCAAAGACTGAAGAAGATTTCCAATTGCTACACCTACTAGCTGATTATCTGAAAATTTGACTCTAAGCTGCCCATGTGGAAAATTGTGGGCACCCAGAGTTTAGAAAGGAAACAATAAACTCCAGGTCAGTCATGAGACTTTTGTGAGCAAATGAAAATAGTTTTGAATAGAAACAACAAAAGAATTTAAAAGAAATTTGCAATGTTTTTGGAAAATGAAACTACCATAAGGCCTCCCCGCACACACACAATGCAAGCACACAATTGGAGGAGATTTCTCCTTATGATAGTCAAACATGCTTGATTCACGAAGATTCTTTTGATATTATTATTAGTGCATAGTGCAGAAAACATTTGCAAGTATAATATCAATCTTAGCCAGCAGACGTACCATTTTAGTATGCCTACTATAGCTACGATGTTAAATGGCAGGTTCTACAACTAAAACCGTACAAGACGCGTATTGGTGATTGGATTTCCAACAAATGTTCAGGCTAAGGAACTTCCTGGGCCGCATGGGTATGCCTCTGGAGGGACGCCCCGAGAACCTAACTGGATCTCCGCCAACATAAGGCCGGGTTACCTCTGTAACTAGGTAACTACTACACAAGTATGCCATCCCCCGGTCGTTACCGACCTTTATCCGATCGCTCAACACCAATAACCACAAAGCAATAGATTTGCAGCAGCTACATACGTTAAATATCTAGGCTCTATACAATGATACCACCCTTTTCCAGAAGGGAATGGACGTACCCTAAAGGGCGCGATCCTCATAACCTTGCCGCATTTTTCCTGTTTCGACCATTTTTGGTTGTGAGGTCCGACGAGGTCTCCTCCACAATGCTACGCTTTTCACAAAAGCCATGCTTTGATCAACACACGATCAGCAACACTTCATATGCCACATTACCGAATTGTGAATGTATCACTAGTAATCATCAACTACATAACCTATGAGCTCGTACATCTCAGAGAAAGGTGTTAAGCTAAGAGAATAAATTCTCCGCCACCAAACATAAATGTATTAGATAGAATCCAGCTCTACATCTCAAAGTGTAGCGTCATACATACATCCATACAAGTCCGTTTCAGGTTCGAACGGAATCGAAGGTCCTTCAAAAGAAGCCCTCGCAATCCAGATAATCCCTAATCACATCCGGAATCTCCATCACAAAGAGTGATCAAATCTCTATACCGGGACCACTAGGTGCAGAGACATTCGATAGGTAAACCTTTCGCTTTTGAAAAAACCCGGTCTTCACCACCATTCTTCAAATGCTATCCATTTCGTCGTATCATTATTCGAAATGGGTTTTATGACACAAAGTCCTCTCCCGGCTAAACCGAATAATGAGTGCATATTTTTAAAACCATATGGATATAGTGGGATCTTAGTTAAGTCACAACTTAAAGCCCAAAACCTTTCTTTTGAATGGTTTACACAAATTACCATTTCAAATCTTTTAAACAAAAGATTCACCCTTTAAAATCAACTTTAATTTAAAGTAGGGTTCGCCAATCTTTCACCAAGATTCATATATAGCTTTCAAAACAATTTCCCTTTCAAATTGGATTAACTCATCCAATCTTTAAATCAAGGACTCAATTCATAGCTTTCAAAACCATTTCCAAAGATTCATTCATAACTTTGAAAACCCTTTCAACAAAACCGAAAGTTCTTTCCTTTATATAAAAGCCATTATCATTTGAGAACACAGAGTTTTCATTTCGGGAAAATCCGATTACGTTTGGTCAAGTTAAAACCCTTCAAGTATAAATTTGGGTTAAATTCAAATTCCCAAAATAATACTTTTAAAATGGTTTAAAACCCATATAAATACATTATAAAACTTGTATAACTTATTTACCATAATTTTCAAACATATATCCATAGAACTCAATTTCAAATCCTAAATTCAAATTCAAATCAAACCATTTAAATTTCAAAACTTTAACAAGTTATATTATATTCAAAGTAATTTTCAAAACTTCCTTTTCAAAGGTTTTCATATTGAACCCAATTACATTTCCAATCCATTTTTGATACAAAATTCAACTTTAAAGCCATTTCATTATTTTTGGATAAAATAATACTAAATTCAAATATCTGTTACTTAACCCAATCCTCGTAAAATCCATATTTGTGTATGTATAGTGTAGTCCAGGGGTTTTACACAATAGTGCAATATCATCAATCATTACAAATTCAAGCACATCAATGTCGATAAGTGGTATAATCCTATAACGCTTATCTTTATTCACAGATTCATAGATAGAAAATATAGATTCATCACAGATAAATAAATTACATTCATCACAGCTCAAATCAGAATAATTCATATCACAAAGCATAACACATCAGGGATATCAAACAATTCAAACATTCAATACAATCCAAACTTCATAAGTAAGATCAATTAATCATTTGATTAATTTAAATCAGATTATTTACTTATGAATAAATTACTAATCATGGTTAATTAACATTAATTAATTACAAACCATTTGAATTAATTATCCTTTAATCATTTATTAATTAACCATCCTTAAATAATAAATCAAAAAACCTTTAATTATTAAATAATTAACCCCTAATTATTTAATTATTCTTTAATTAATTATCCTTAATTACGTTAATTAATTAACCCTTAATTAATTACTATTTAATTAATTATCCTTAATTAATTACAATAAGTGATTATCGCTTATATTAATAAATCACAAATTAATTTTAATAACTTGATTAATCAGCCTTTAATCATCAATTATTTATCCTTAATTACTTTCATTAAGTAATTATTCTCAAGTAATTAATTACTTTTCAATTACTTATCATTAATCAAACTTAATTAATTAGTTCTCATTTAATGTAATTACACAAAGTAATCATCCCTTAATTTCATTAAGTAATAATCTTTTATTAATCACATAAATAAATAAATCACCTTGATTAATTATCTTTTAACTAATCACATGGAAAAATTCATCTTTAATTAACCTTTAAATTTCAACTAATAAATTAATTAATCCTTAATTTATTTAATTAACAAATTAATCCTTTATATTAAGTAATTGTCCTTAATTACTTTTATTAATGTAACGACCTAGAATTTTCGATCCCGAAAATTCCAGATAGTTAGGAAAAGAAGAAAAGAGATAGAAGAAGAAAAGAGATAGAAGAAGAAACAGAAATGAAACACAGAATCTCACGTTCGTAGCGGATCAAAATATAATATCAAATAAAATAACAGTTATACAAGGAAAAACGGTACTTGTTAATTTACATCAATACATCGTAGTTACAACATTTACACAAACACTGGACAGTTAAAATCAACAATCCCTAGATAAACTATAATAAATCACAGCGGAATACTCTCCATACGTTCCTGCCAACCAGCTTGCCACCTAACCTCCAGAACGTCCTTACCTGAAAAAACTGTAATACTCGGTCTGACCCGAGCATCACATCAAAGTAACACCAGGGTCAGGCTGGAAACCAGCGTGAGTAAACCCATCTACAAGAAATACTGATGCATAATACTTACTTAAAACTTGGGTAACTCGTTCATCACTACCAGTTCACAACTTGCTATAGTCAACACTTATATTCACAATCAATCCCTAAGTACCTTTACTTAGTTTCAAAGGTCCATATTATTCCATTCCAGCCTACTTATCTCACATATCAAATCTATATGGAATTGTTGTAGATTACAAATCGAAATGGTTTCGGGTATTTATCGATACCCGACCCCGGTCCCTTCGATCCCAATGTCATTTCTAGTCCAAATTATTAAGTTGTAAAACATTAGAATTCATATTCAGGGTATCATATCATATAACAGTTCAACTCAGATAGATAACCCACATTATCCCTGTTCAACCCAATCATATCACAAAACATTTCATATCAGAATATCAAATTATCCAAGGCATTCAATATCATTCAATTATTCATAAACAAGCTTATTCACTTCCCAATTAATTTAATTAATCTCTAATTAAATTAATTACTAACTTTAATCATCGAGATTACCTTACTTATTATTAATTAATTTCAAATCAATTAATTAATCATCTCTCAATTATCCATCTTAATTTATTACCTTGGATTAAATATCCTTTCATTATATTAAGTAGAAGCCCTTAATTAATTATACAAATTAATTAACCTTTGCCCATTTAATATTAATTACATTTATCCGTAATTAATTACTCAAATTATTTATTCTATAACCACTTACATTAGATTAATTTTCCTCTAACTAATCACATTAAGAATTTGTCCATTAATTAATCATCTTGATTAATGATATTAAGTAGTTAACTATCCCTAAATTACTTCCATTAAGCAATTATTATATAACTTCACTAAGTAATTATACTTTTTATGAAGTAACTAATACTTGAATAATTTACCTTTAATCATTGGTAAATTTTCCTTTAATCATAAAATATCTTTAATAAATTACACAAGTTAATTACTTGTATATAATTATTTCAACCCAAGTTAAAATAAGTTTAAAACATTAACTTTAAAATTTATATTATGGGAAAACTTGCTTTGAAAACTCGCTCATTATCTTCTTTAGAACTAGGTAATTACTGATTTGAATCATGCTTTAGTTTGACCAAATTTTACTGTTTTAAACTTTGGATTAATACGTCAATTTCTTACACAATTATTCGACCCAGACCAATAATTCCGATCACCCTCTCGAGCCCAATCCCCTACCACTTCGAGCAAAAACCCAAATACACCCGTAAACACAATCTTCTTCTTCCTATTCAATAAAAACACGGTAGCATTCAACTGACACGCAGAGTAACGTGTACATGTGCACGAACGACCAGAGCCTTTCCGACCTTCGCCGCCCCGTCTTCCAAAACGCCGACGACCCTCTCATCAGTTCCGACCATGCATATTCACCAACCATCACGTGAATCAAAAACGAAGGGGTCGAGCACCACTGGAATCAACATCTCCAACAAATTCGCCCTGTCGACGATCACTCCGACCATCGAAGGCTACGGCTTCATGCCTGGACCACTGCCTAAGTTCTTCGCTCCATTTCCCACTCCTCCAACCCAACTCGACTCAACGTCGGCACCGCAAATCCTCTGAAATCAAACTCGACCCAAACCTTGACTTAAACTCTAGATCTTCACCATTTGACCTCCTCACAGCCTAGAAAAATGCCGCCACAATTTTCGCCTACTACACTCCTCCGTCACCACCTTCAGACCAAATGCCGGCCACCTTCATTGATTTCCTCACCGAAAATCGCTCAAAAGCTTCTTTCCAAACATCTCGAAAATTTCCAGAAACCACAACCTTAAAATTATGATATTCGTCTCAAAAATCATGTTTTCCAAACATGAATCCAGATTTATACTCAAATCGTGAAAATTTATCAATCAAAATTTTGTCTTAAATTGCTTTCTTCTGTAAATTATATTCTTGAAAAGAAATTGCTTGATTTAATTACTTCAGACTATTTTTAAAAATAAAATGTCTTCCATACCATCTCTTTTCTTTTAATGATCATGATCTGAAAATCCTTAGAGCAAAAGAAATTGATTTTTGAATTGAAATTTTGGTCTATACACTAAGAACAGAGGCTACATGTAAATAATACACAGTCATGCAGTAGATTATCAGTAATCCCACTGAATTTTTCCAGGAAAAACACTTTTATAAATCCATGCAAATCATATTTCTATCTCTATTTATCATTTCCCAAGTAATCATGATAAATTCTATCTTAATTAGTTTTACAGTTTACTCACCTGTAAGAGTTGCTGAACAAAGAGTTTGAAGAAGATGTTTAAAACTGGAAAAAGCTTGAAACTTTGAACTTGAATTGCTGGAAATCTTGTTGTAGTTGAGATGCCTAAACTTTGATTTGAAAACTGAAGTGCTTTATTGAAAAGATCTAACTTGAACTTAAAGTCAGAAGCTTTAGTTGTTATTGAGGAGGTTTAAGTTGAAATAGGGATGACTAGCTTAATTTTCTTGAGTTTGTTAATTGTTTTACAGGTTTGATTTCTGGTTTGAATAAATTGCAGATTTGTTTTTTGAGTTTCTTACTTTTGAACTTGAAACAAGGAAAAAGAAATGAAGATAGAAGATGTATGTTTATATAAATTTAATTTTGATTTACTAAAATTAAAAAAAATAAAATTAAAAAAATGTGACACTTGTTAATAGAATTAACACTTCTCTCGAACCTTATTTAATTTGTTAACACATATTATTAGAGAGGTTTAAATCTTAACACATGTAAAAAATTTGCATGCATAAATAGATTTTTAAATGTTTTATAAGGCTTTTATAATTAATTCTCTGATTTATAAATACATATTTTAATTTATATAAATAAATTCTTTAAATAGAAAAAAATATAAAACAATTTATGTTCTAAATACAATCAAATAAAATACATTTTAAAACCAAAGTATGATTTAAGATATATATACCTATCTTTTGAATTTCAAATTTAAAAATCCAAATTCAAATTCAATTTCAAATCCAATTTGAAAAAAATCAATTTGATATTTACATATATTTAAACAAATCAATTTGTATATATAATAATTCTATTTAAAATATATATATATATATATATGACACAATTACAAATATAAATATTTATTTGATCAGATTCATTTGTTCAATCTATAATTCAGTATTTCTATTTATTAACCCAGTTATTTATCAATTACAGATGTCCAGAAACCCGGGTTATCACAATTAATCACATTAACAAATTTTACCTTACATAAATTAATTAACCATATAAAAAAGTTAACTCTTGATTGATTAATTAATTATCTCCATCAATTGTCCTTTAATTAGTTAAGTCATTAATACTTATTAGAAAATCTTGTTAAATACATTTACCTTAAAAACTTTTTTATTTAAATTTTAACTTTGAAACCTTGTTTTAAAACTTGTTTAAAATTTGAAACTTGATTTATTTTCCTTGGGAAACTTATTTAGTTTAAATATACTTTGAAACTTTTTTAAATAAAAATTTACTTTGTAACTAAAAAAACTGTTGTATTTTAAAACCTGAAACATGTTTTCCATTTTAAATTTGAAGTCTGGTAACAAATTAAACAAGCCTAAGCTCAACCTCTTATTTTACCCGAACCAAATCTTGTTTAACCCGAGACAATACCCGAGAAACTCACGATCATCACACTACTTCGAGGCAACTCTCCTTCAATCTCTAGTTGGAACCCGAGCATTTCCTTTCTTCCTCAAATTTCAACATCATCATACATTGATGATATCTCATGCACGTGCACGATCAACCCGATCGCTTTCGACCATGACCACGACCTTTGGCAAGTCGTCGGCGATCCCCTAGAGCCACGCGACCAACCAGAAAACTGATTCGAACCTGAAATCAAAATCGAGCTCGAGCACCTCTAACCAGGAACCAACTCCGGTCACAAAACCGACTCGCCCGTTCAACGCCGATCACCTGCAACCACGCCGCCGCGTCCAGACATTCGCCACTCACCCACGTCTCGATTCCACCCGGTTTGGTCCACCTCAATGCACCGAGGACTACGCATACGCCACCCAAATCCGATGACCAAAAACAGGCTCGAAAACCCTAGTTTCCTGTCGTATGACCGCCACAGTGATTAGAAAATTTTCTAACCATTTTGCCACGAACCTCCACCACCCAGACTAACGATACCCATTTCAACGTTGATTGTTGGAATTTTAAAAAAAAACAATTTCCGTTCATCTCGAAATTTCTCCATGAATATAAACTTAAAAATCTTGATTTGTATATCAAAATTCATAATTTCCAAATACGAATTAGGTTATATACTTGAAACATGAAATTTGGATAATTGTTTTTCTGACTTGAAATGGAACATTACTGTAATATCGAAATTTAAAAATACTTAATCAATATTTCCACCTGAATTTATTTTTAAAAATGATATTTCACATACGTGAACACTTTTCATTCAGAGATTAAATCCTAAAAAGGTATAGGTGGGATGATTTGCATTTTTGAACAGGTTTCAAAACCTATTAAGGACAGAGGTGATTATTTTCTCTATATATGGGCATGCACACACACAAACTACATATATATACATTTATACAACAAATTAACATCCATGCAAACAATTCTATTTACCATTTGACTTCACAGAATCACAGATTCAAACTTTAATAGGTTAGTTTGCTCACCTTTGAAAATAGAGAAGTAGAGAACTAAACCAGGAACTGTATTTTGAAACAGAAGCTTGAATTTTTTTTTTGATTTGAATCCTTGATGTTTGAATCTGACCTTTGAAGCTTGATGATGTTTGAGTTGATTTACTGGTTTGCTTTGATCTGGTTGAACTTGAGCTATTTGTTTTTAGTTTTGATTTTCTTTTCTCTGGATTCATTTCCAAATTTTGATTTTGCTTGGATTCATTTGAGTTTGAGTTGATCTTTGAATGCTTTCTTGATAAATTTCGATTTGCTTGATCCTGATCTTGTTTCAGGTTTTAATTTTGAAGAGTTTGTTATTAGATTTTATTTTATTTTAGCTTGTAGTTTTTGAACATTTATTAAAGAAAATGAGAAAATAAGGAGATGAAGTGTGTGTGTGTGTGTGTGTGTATATTAGAATTTTCTTTATTTATTAATTTCGAACATAAAAAGAAAATAGATCAAACATGCCACTTGTTCATCTAACTCAACACTTGTCAATCCATATTGTTATTTATTAAACATTAGTCAATGCATGTATTATATAATTTACAATTGTCAAAATTACATATTTTTTATGTTTTACCCCTTTATCTTATTAATTTGTTAAAATGAAAACAATTTGTGTTTAAACCCTTTGTTAATTTTTTTTTTTATTTATTTATGTAGATCATCAATTTTATATTAACATATGTTCAAAATATTATATATATACAAACTGTATATTTTTTTAAAAGAAAATGTTCTGATATTTATAACCAATCCTACTTTTAAACTTAGTTTATTATATTTTTTAAATGTATGAATCTTTACATTTACACATTTTCTATTATTTATATTTGCATAGCTTTTTAAAGAAAATAATCTTAAAATCAAATTATATACTATATATAATCATATATATATATATATATATATGTTTAGATTCTTATTCCTACATTTTATTTATTATTTATATCTATACAAATTAAAGAAAAATAATTTGAAATCAAATTATATATAAATAAACACATATATTTATTAAAATTAGAAAACACATTTTTATTAAATTTAAAAATGCAGAGTATTTAAATCCATTTTTTTAAGAAGATGTTTATTCTTATATTCCAAATCAAAATTTCTATTCACAATTTATTGAATTTTCAAATCAATTTCTTTATTTAAAAATCTTTTAATATATATTTATTCCAAATTTTCAAATTAATTCTCAATTAATTCACAAATTATCCCAAAAATTATATTAATTACTAATTTTAATTTGGCCTAAAAACCGGGAATGTTACAGATTCCCCCTCTTAAGAAAATTTCATCCCCGAAATTTGCTAGACAAGAGACCAACAAAGAACAGATGAACACACAGAAAAATGGTTCACCAGATTAAACCGAACATTTATTCTGCATTTGGCTTACCAAATCAAAACATCATCAATAATTATGAGAATGAACTCATTCAATACTACACAAGATACTTGGGTCATCTAATCTACAAAATATGCAAGGGCATCGGTTAGTCCGAATGGATAACTAACCGTTCGTAGAATATATCGGGACGGCAAAGATAGACAAATGGATATAATCCAATTTAACTTCATATTTTTGTTAATCAGGTTATTTCTATTTAAAATTTCAAATTCATTAGAGTCAAAACGAAAAATTGATAAGAAATTGATAAAGAGAATACGAAATAGGAACTTATCTACACGATTCGTAGGGCCATCCCAATACCAAAATTTCTTCTTGTAGCTGCCAATAAACCATCAAAGAATTTGAAACCAGATCAAACGTGATTGAGAAGAGTTGTTTCCTTGTTGTTGCAGGTATTGACCATTTAAAGTGGTGCTTCTCTGTCCCCTATCTCGTCCTCTGCTTGCGCTCATACTCACTATCAGTAGATAGTAAGAGAATTTACTGAGGCATATGGATGGATATCTTAGGGTTATACTCATTTTAGGGTAGTTGTAACCCTATCTCTAATGAGTCACCTAATGTGTTATACCCCTGAGCTGAAGTTCTTACTCAACCTTCAGCTCTGATACAAAATGCAACGACTCGAAACTCGACCTTCGAAAATCAGCACCCAAATACATCACCCGTATTCGAATGCTGCAAATTCAAACGTCGAATCTAGTTCGCCGGAGCTTATAACACATTAAGTACAACAGCACAGCGGAAAAAGAAATGAATAATTTTATTGATATACAATAGATACAACATCTGATACAAATGAATATCAACATATATCAGAGATATAAGACAACAGCGGAAGAACAACAGTTGATCAATATAACCAATCTGATCTTACAGAGGATAGAAAGAAAGATAGAATCCAAAAATTGCATTCCAATCCAATGCTCTAAAGATCTCCAAGCTATAAGCTCGGACCACCATCAAGTTGACTTAAGCAAGGTCAGTTGAAGTGAACAAATGATATCGCCAAATCCAAAGGCTTCAAAGACCAAAGACGGAAGAAGATTTCCAATTGCTACACCTACTAGCTGATTATCTGAAAATTTGACTCTATGCTACCCATGTGGAAAAATATGGGCACCCAGAGTTTAGAAATGGAACAATAAACTCCAGGGTAGTCATGTGACTGGTGAGAGCAATTGAAAACAGTTTTGAACAAAAACAACAAAAGAATTTAAAAGAAATTCGCAATGCTTTTCGAAAAATGAAACTACCATAAGGCCTCCCTGCACACACACAATGCAATTGCACAATTGGAGGAGGCTTCTCCTTGTGATAGTCAAACATGCTTGATACGCAAAAATTCTTTTGATATTATTATTAGTGCATAGTGTAGAAAACATTTACAAGCATAATATTAATCTTAGCTAGCATACGTACCATTATAGTATGCCTACTATAGCTACCATGTTAAATGGCAGGTTCTACAACTAAAACCGTACAAGGCGCGTATTGGTTATTGGATTTGCAACAAATGGTCAGGTTAAGGAACTTCCTGGGCCACATGGGTACGCCTTTGGAGGGACGCCCCAAGAACCTAACTGGATCTCCTCCAACACAAGGCCAGGTTACCTCTGTAACTAGGTAACTACTACACGAGTATGCCATCCTTCAGTCGTTACCGACCTTTATCCGAGCGCTCAACACCAACAACCACAAAGCAATAGATTTGTACCAACTACATAAGTTAAATATCTGGGCTCTACACAATGATACCACCCTTTTCCTGAAGGGAATGGACATACCCTAAAGGGCGTGATCCTCATAACCTTGCCGCATTCTTCCTGTTTCGACCATTTCGGGTTGTAAGGTCCGACGAGGTCTAGTCCACAAAGCTACGCTTTTCACAAAATCCATGCTTCGAACAACACATGATCAGTAGCACTTCATATGCCACATTACCGAATTGGGAATGTGTCACTAGTAATCATCAACTACATAATCTCTGAGCTTGTACATCTCAGAGAAGGGTGTTAAGCTAAGAGAATAAATTCTCCGCCACCAAACAGAAATGTATTTGACAGAAACCAACTCTACATCTCAAAGTGTAGCGTCATACATACATCCATACAAGTCCATTTCGGGTTCGAATCGAACCGAAGGTCCTTCAAAAGAAGCCCTTGCAATCCAGATAATCCCTAATCACGTCCGGAATCTCCATCACAAAGGGTGATCAAATCTCTATACCGGGCTCACTTGGTGCAGTGACATTCGACAGGTAATCCTTTCGCTTTTGAAAAAACCCGGTCCTCACCACCATTCTTCAAATGTTATCCATTTCGTCGTATCATTACTCGAAATGGATTTTACGACACAAAGTCCTCCCCTAGCTAAACCGAATAATGGGCGCATATTTTTAATACCATACGGATATAGCGAGATCTTAGTTAAGTCGCAACTTAAAGCCCAAAACCTTTCTTTTGAATGGTTTACACAAATTATCATTTCAAATCTTTTAAACGAAAGATTCACCCTTTAAAATCCACTTTAATTTAAAACTAGGGTTCACCAATCTTTCACAAAGATTCATTTATAGCTTTCAAAACAATTTCCCTTTCAAATTGGATTAACTTGTCCAATCTTTAAATCAAAGACTCAATTCATAGCTTTCAAAACCATTTCCAAAGATTCATTCATAACTTGGAAAACTCTTTCAAGAAAACCGGAAGCTCTTTCCTTTATATAAAAGCCTTTATCATTTGAGAACACAGAGTTTTCATTTTGGGTAAATCCGATTAATTTTGCTCAAGTTAAAACCCTTCAAGTATAAATTTGGGTTAAATTCAAATTCCCAAAATAATACTTTTAAAATGGTTTAAAACTCGTATAAGTACATTATAAAACTTGTATAACTTCTTTACCATAATTTTCAAACATATATCCATAAACTCAATTTCAAATCTTGAATTCAACTTCAAATCAAACCATTTAAATTTCAAAACTTTAACAAGTTATATTATATTCAAAGTAATTTTCAAAACTTTCTTTTCAAAAGCTTTCATATTTAACCCAATTACATTTCCAATCCATTTTAGATTTAAAATTCAACTTTAAAACCATTTCGTTATTTTTGGATAAAATAATACTAAATTCAAATATCTGTGACTTAACCCAATCCTCATGAACTCCATATTTGTGTGTGTATAGTGTAGTCCAGGGGTTTTACACAATAGTGCAATATCATCAATCATTATAGATTCAAGCACATTAATGTCGATATGCGGTATAATCCTATAACGCTTATCTTTATTCACAGATTCACAAATAGATAATATAGATTCATCACAGATAAATAAATTACATTCATCACGGCTCGAATCAAAATAATTCATATCATAAAGCATCACACATAAGTGATATCAAACAATTCAAACATTCAGTACAATCCAAACATTCATAAGTAAGATCAATTAATCATCTAATTAATTTAAATCAGATTAATTACTTATGAATAAATTACTAATCCTGGTTAATTAACATTAATTAATTACAAACCATTTAAATTAATTATCCTTTAATTATTTATCAATTAACCTTTAATTATTAATTAACCTTTAATTATTAATTAACCATCCTTAATTAATAAATCAAACAACCTTTAATTATTAAATAATTAACCCCTAATTATTTAATTATTCTTTAATTAATTATCCTTAATAACATTAATTAATTAACCCTTATTTAATTAACCCTTAATTAATTACCATTTAATTAATTATCCTTAATTAATTACAATAAGTGATTATCACTTATATTAATAAATCACAAATTAATTTTAATCACTTGATTAATCAGCCTTTAATCATCAATTATTTAGCCTTAATTACTTTCATTAAGTAATTATTCTCAAGTAATTAATTACCTTTCAATTACTTATCATTAATCAAACTTAATTAATTATCCTTTAATGTAATTACACAAAGTAATCGTCCTTTAATTACATTAAGTAATAATCTTTTATTAATTACATAAATAAATTAATCACCCTGATTAATTATCTTTTAACTAATCACATGGATGAATTCGTCTTTAATTAACCTTTAAATTTCAACTAATAAATTAATTAATCCTTAATTTATTTCATTAACAAATTAATCCTTTAAATTAAGCAATTGTCCTTAATTACTTTTATTAATCACATTAAAAAAATTTACCTTACATAAATTAAGTAACCACATAAATAAGTTAACTCTTGATTGATTAATTAATCATCTCCATCAATTGTCCTTTAATTAATTAAGTCATTAATCCTTTAAAACTTATTTGAAAATCTTGTTAAATACATTTACCTTAAAAACTTTGTCTGTTTTAAATTTTAACTTTGAAACCTTGTTTTAAAACTTGTTTAAAATTTGAAACTTGATTTATTTTCCTTTGGGAGCTTATTTAGTTTAAATATACTTTGCAACTTTGTTTAAATAAAAATTTACTTTGTAACTAAAAAAACTGTTGTATTTTAAAACCTGAAACATGTTTTCCCTTTTAAATTTGAAATTTGATAACAAATTAAACAAGCCCGAGCTCAACCTACTATTCTACCCGAGCCAAATCTTGTTTAACCCGAGACGATACCCGAGAAACCCACGATCATCACACTACTTCGAGGCAACTCTCCTTCGATCTTGAGCTGGAACACGAGCATTTCCTTTCTTTCTCAAATTTCAACATCATCAGATATTGATGATATCACGTGCACGTGCACGATCAACCTGATCACTTTCGACCATTACCATGACCTTCGGCAAGTCGTCGGCGATCCCCTCAAGCCACGCGAGCACCCAGAAAACTGCTTCGAACCTGAAATCAAAATCGAGCTCAAGCACCTCCAACCTGGAACCAACTCCAGTCACAAAATTGACTCTCCCATTCATCACCGATCACCTACAACCACGCCGCCACGTCTAGACATTAGCCACTCACCCACGTCTCGATTCCACCCAGTCTGGTCCACCTCGATGCACCTACGACGACGCAAACGCAACCCAAACCCGATGACCAAAAATAGGCTCGAAAACCCTAGTTCCCTGTCGTCTGACCACCACAGTGATTAGAAATTTTCTAACCATTTTTCCACGAACCTCCACCACCCAGACTACCTCCAAACTCGAATATGATACTCATTTCAACGATGATCGTCGGAATTTCAAAAAAAAACCAATTTCAGTTCATCTCGAAATTTCACCATGGATATAAACTTAAAAATCTTGATTTTTATATCAAAATTCATAATTTCCAAATATGAATTAGGTTATATACTTGAAACATGAAATTTGGATAATTGTATTTCTGACTTGAAATGGAACATTACTGTAATATCCAAATTTAAAAATATTTAATCAATATTTCCACCTGAATTAATTTTTAAAAATGATATTTCACATATATGAACACTTTTCATTCAGAGATTAAACCCTAAAAAGCTATAGGTGGGATGATTTGCATTTTTAAACTGGTTTCAAAACCTGTTAAGTAAGGACATTGGTTATTTTTTCTATATATATAGGCATGCACACACACAAACTACATATATATACATCTATACAACATATTCACATCCGTGCAAACAATTCTATTTACCATTTCACTTCACAGAATCACAGATTCAAACTTTAATAGGTTAGTTTGCTCACCTTTGAAAACAGATAAGCAGAGAACAAAACCTAGAACTGTGTTTTGAAACAAAAGCTTAAATTTTGTTTTTGATTTGAATCATTAATGTTTGAATCTGTCCTTTGAAGCTTGATGATGTTTGAGTTGATCTACTGGTTTGATTTGATCTGGTTGAACTTGAGCTATTTGTTTTTAGTTTTGATTTTCTTTTCTCTGGCTTCATTTCCAAATTTTGATTTTGCTTTGATTCATTTGAGTTTGAGTTGATCTTTGAATGCTAGTTTGATAAATTTTGATTTGCTTGATCCTGTTCTTGTTTCATATTTTAATTTTGAAGAGTTTGTTTTTAGATTTTATTTTCTTTTAGCTTGTAGTTTTTGAACATTTATTAAAGAAAATTAGAAAAGAAGGAGATGAAGTGTGTGTATATATATATATATATATATTTGAATTTTCTTTATTTATTAATTTCAAAAATAAAAATAAAATAGATCAAACATGCCACTTTTTCATTTAACTCAACACTTGTTAATCTATATTGTTACTTATTAAACATTTGTCAATGCATGTATTATATAATTTACAATTGTCAAAATTACATATTTTTATGTTTTACCCCTTTATCTTATTAATTTGTTTAAATGAAAACAATTTGTGTTTAAACCCTTTGTTAAACTTTATATTTATTTATTTATGTAGATCATCCATTTTATATTAACATATGTTTAAACTTTTATATATTTACAAACTATATTTTTCTTAAAGAAAATGTTCTAATCTTTATAACCAATCCTATTTTTAAACTTAGTTTATTATATTTTTATTAAATGTATGAATGTTTACATTTACATATTTTCTATTATTTATATTTGCATAGCTTTTTAAAGAAAATAATCTTAAAATCTAATTATATACTATAAATAATCATATATATATATATATATATATATATGTTTAGATTCTTATTCGTACATTTTCCTTATTGCTTATATCTATACAAATTAAAGAAAAATAATTTGAAATCAAATTATATACAAATAAACACATATATTTATTAAAATTAGAAAACACGTTTTTATTAAATTTAAAAATGTAGAGCATTTAAATCCCATTTTTTTTAAGAAGATGTTTATTCTTATATTCCAAATCAAAATTTCTATTCACAATTTATTGAATTTTCAAATCAATTTCTTTATTTAAAAATATTTTTATATATATTTATTCTAAATTTTCAAATTAATTCTCTATTAATTCACAAATTATCCCAAAAATTATATTAATTTCTAGTTTTAATTTGGCCTAAAGACTGGGAATGTTACACTAGGGGAGAGCGACCGAACCACGTAGCTTGCGAGAGCGCGCGCGACAATGGAATAGTGGTTGAGCGAAGTTGCGTTCGAACTTGGCGATTGAGCTAGTGCTTCACGACTGGCAGAGGCCGGCATCGGCAATTGGCGCAAGGGTTGAGGCAGATTGCATTCGAGGTGGTTTCACGTCGCGTTCGAGAGGTTGACTGTAGCATTCGATTCTTCGACCCGAGCTTAGGGTTCTGCTTCGTTGACGGAGGTATCCACGATTTTATTTTCAATTAATTTAATAAACACACATATTTTATGTGAACAAAAAAAACAGTGAAGATATTTTATTTTAAATTTATTTCGTTAAATTTATATATATACACATTTTTACAGTGGAAAATAAGGAAAATATATTTACAGTAAGGTATTAATTTATTTATTTTTTGATTTGGTAAATATGTATATATTTAGGCAAGGTTTTAAAAGAAAATATAGAAATTTTACATTGTTGAAAGATTAAGTAAAATTACTTTTTGAAATCTAAAAATTACTTTTGGTCTCACATTGAAAAATAAATATACATGCACACATTTAGATTTACCAGTTCATGTTAAAAATAAAAAAAAAAAAAAAAATGTGTGTTTAAGGTAAGTAATTTATATAATAAACTTATTTATTATTTATTCACTTAAAAGTAATTAATTAAAAGGAAAGTAGTTCAAATTAATAATTAGTTAATTAAAGTTTTTTAAATGTTAATTAATCATTCGATTAGTTCAAATGTTAATAAAATCATATAATTGTTATACAAGGTCTAAAATCATGAAGAAATAGTCGAGATGGATCGGATTGTAAAACAAAAATCAAAGGTGAGTTAATCTCACTCATTTGGATTACTTTTTAAATTTTAAATAGTTAAATTTAAATTATTGGTTGAATTGCTTGAATTGATGATGTATTATCTGTCTGGATGTGATATTATATACAATATATATATATATATATATATATATATTGGAGTTGATTTCCTGCATTATATAGTAGATGAGACCCTATGCTCCCCGCATAATAGCGGATGACCACATATACGGCGATATTCCGCCTCGAAGTGGAATTGGTATTTTTTATATTGTGCTAATTTCTGTGGATGTAGGGAAACTGGTTGGAGGGATCCAACTGGATTCCTCAAAATTATTTAGATTGTTTAATATTCTGTGATATGGTTTATTTGATAATCTGTGATAGATTATATTGGTAACTGTAAATGTTGGATGCTATAGTTTGATATATTTGGGTAAACTGAGTTATCCAAATATAAAGAATGGATTTTTGAAGGGAAGATAAAAGAGAGAATTTTTAAGTAAAATATTTACAGAGAATTTGGATAAATTAATGAATGAATTGGAAAAGGATAAAAGTTGATTTTTAAATTCTAATAAATAAATTCCAAGTATGGGAAAGGAGATTTTAGAGTAAATGGAAATAAATGGATTTTGAGAACTTAAGTAGTATTGTTTAAATATTGAAGACTTTATTTTAAATTTAGAATTTAAAATGGTTTGGGAGAAATAAATGGGGAATTTTAAAATTAAGTATGAAATTAATATTTCATATTTTAAATAAGATTTTAAATCATAAATATAGAAGTGAATATGGAATTAAAGGGTTTTGAAATAAATTGAGTAAGTAAAGGAATTTATATTTAGAGTGGAGCAAATTTTGATTTGGAAATTGATTTACTGTTTGAAACTGGGTTTAAAAAAAGGATAATGAGATTATAGAATTTATAAACGGGGTTTACAAATAAAGTGAAATATTTATCAGAGTATAATTTGGAAGTATGAATTTAGGATGGGAATTTATAAAGGAATGGGTAATTTGTTTTAAAAATAAATAATGGTTTATTTTTAAAGGTGTGAAAGGAAAGTGTATTTCCCTGAAAAGCCAAGACGTTTTCAAAGCAGATTTTTAAGTATAAGTTAAAAAGTTTTAAAGTTGTTTTAAAAGAATGTTTTTATTTAAGTTGTTTAAAATTTTATAGGCAATTATTTATTAAATTAGTTATAGTAGTAATTATTTTAAAAGGTTAATTGGTATTATGATTTAAAAAGTTAATTATTAATATTTATATTTTATAAGTAGTTTTATTTTAAAAGATAGTTTGCTAAAGTTTTTATTTGAAACTTGCATAGAATTTCATAACTTTTATTTCAAGATTTGTTTTGGCTTAAGCTTTATATGAGAAGTTATTATAAAATTTTCATAACTAGTATTTTAAATTAAATTTTTTAAGTAGTTTTTATTTTTAAATGTTTTAAACTATATATATTTTTGGATAAAGTGATTTAAATTATTTTAAAAATCTTAAATATTAAGGCTTGGTGATTTTCAGTGGAAATAAAACAATTGGGTGGGAATTTTCTTCCGAGAGAAAAAAGTGATTTCAAAAACAATTTTTTTAAAGGGTTAATGAGTGGAAATATATCTTGCGAAGATATTTTGAGATTAATAAATAATTTCTGATGGAATGTTATTTGATAATTAAATAACTGACTATCAATATTGGCCAATGCACTGATCGTTTCGAAGAGACAGGGATTGGGATTAATTCCTGAAAACCACTTCGATCTAGTTTGAACGTTTCCATGAGGAAGACAAGAGCTTGGATTCGAAGATGGAGCAGTGAAGTGTAAGAGCTAATCGCTACTAATCCTAAGGGTGATTCCAAAATGGATATAGTAGGAATAGTGCCTTCGGTTCCGTTCGAACCCGAAATGGACTTGTATAGATAAATGCTATCAGAACATCATCAGGAGGACGATGAGCATTCTAAGTAAATGTGCGCTAAAATGGTAATACATAGCCTCAAGCTTCATCAACCGGGAATGGCTAAAATGGGAGAGATGCAGCAAGGCTAAATGGCTAGCAACCAATTAGGGTAAGGTCATCCCTGTCTAGAGGTCCCTTTTTTCGGCTGTGTGGGCGGTTGCCGATCCCAAACGTTGGGTGATCTTATTCGGACTATCCAGTAAGGGGTAGTTCGGTCTTGTGTAGCAGGGGATCAATGGTGGATCCTCAGTACGGTGATCTAGACCACGTACTATGACGGGCGGTACCCTAGTAGCCCTGCCATTATGTGGCGCCCCACCTCAATACCCACGCTAGCCAAGAACACTACGGTGTAGTGTTGCCAACTAGCGCGGAGAATAAGGCTGTTGAGGAGCGACCATCCATGTGATTTCTTATCACACGGTGGCTATAAATAATCTTCGGAAACAAACATAGAAATAAGCATAACACAAATCAGTCACAGACATCCATATCACAAAGGCGGAAGAAGATATGAATATATAACTAACACATGAAAATGTACATCAGAGTAGCGGTCAAAAAGATCCACAATAATACAAAAGAATAGCAACACGTGCTATACAAAAGAATACATCTATGAGTCTATATCTCAAGTGTAAACGACAAAAACTGCTAATCTAAAAGGTCAGCCAAAAGTCAGAGTAGTAAATCCCTGGGGGAGAAGTCAAGCAGAAGCACCTGTAACATCTCGGTCTGACCCGAGTATTATTTATAAGAAAATAATAAACGGATCAGTCTAGCTATAAATATCAGATATCATGATATAAACAATAGATATGGCAAGAACATATAGTAACCATAAAGACATACTATGATAAGCATGTAAATGAAGATCATCAAGAGATCAAACAATATCAAAAGAATCTTCTAAAAGATCCAAATTCACCCAAACATAAAAGTTGGAAAATCATGACAATGAAAGTCATGAAAATAGGTGAAGCACAAATTCCAGAAGACTACACAATAAATCCAGAAATCACAATATAGGAGCATGAAAACTCACAAAATGGGAGCATGAAAACTCACCTACACGTGTAACACAAAGCGAGACGCTATCTCATGGTTGCAAGCCATTAATTTTGACACACGAATGGCCCGAAGACCGTGGGGTGCTACCCCACATATGTGATGGCGAAACATCACACAAATGCGATGGCGAAACATCACAAGAGCGGGGTCTAGTCTCCCTCGCAGACAAAGAGACATCGCACAGTTGCTAGTCTAAAACACAAAAATGATCGTCAGGATCATCAAGAAGTGTCAATTACACTAAGTTTGTAAATATAAAAGTTTAGCTTCATGTCCCATAACCACTTGCTTAACTCAAATATTTACGAACAAACTGTAGATCTCCACTAGAAAATTGTCACAAGAGATTCAATCGAACAAGTCCAAGAATTAACGGACGAAGTAAACGCAAGCGTTTCATACCACTTTTTTTACTAAGTCGTTTAATTAGATTTCTCATACGAGTGAGGTAAAGGTTTGTATATACTAATAGATTGGAAATCGGTTTGAGAAAACGAGCTTTGTTATAAAATAGTGTTGAAATCATTTGAAGAAAGAGTTTTGATATTTACTACTAGTGTAGAAAACCTTTATATTTTAAAGTGACAAATCATAGAAGTGATTGTAGAAACAATCAATCATAAAAACTCACATACGAAGACGTGAATAAAATCCAAAGAGACCAATAAAGAATCCATGGAAATAGATATTCAAAAAGCTATAAAATCGACCGAGAAGCCTAAGATAGTTTGTCTCGAAGAGTGGTCAACTCAGCATCTCAACGAACAAGTTCTGTTGAATGCTCTTCAGATAAGATCCCCTACGGAGGGGGGGTCCAGGGGGGTGGCAACCCCCCAAGGTGGGGGTGCGGGGGCAACGCCCCTGCTACGGGGTTCGACCTGCCCGGTCAGGTCGCAGGGGTCCAGAGGGCAGCGCCCCGTCCAAAACGGTACGACCTAATGGTTGCGACCTAGGGGTCAAGCGACTTAGTGGTTGCGACCTAGAGGTGTTCGCGACCTAACGATGACTCGCGACCCAACATGGCCGACCTAACAGAGGTTGCGACCTAACAGAGCAACAGGACGAGCGACTTAACAAAGTAGACGAGCGACCTAACTGGAGCAAGCGGCCTATAGGTCATGCGACCTAAAGTACAACGCGGCCTAACAGGGTTCACGACCTAAGGTATTCGCGACTTAATGGGGGTTCACGACCCAAGGTATTCGCGACTTAGTGAAATAGCAGTATTAGGTCGGAGACGACCTACGACTTAAGGCCATACGACCTACGACTTAAGGCCATACGAGCTACGACTTAAGGCCATACGACCTACTCCGAACACACCAAAAATGGCCAGAACGACCTAGTGTTGACTCGCGAGCGACCCAACTGAAGCGACCTAACACCGAACGTGCCAAAAACGGCCAGAATGACCTAACAGCAGTTTCTCACCAAAAATACTAAAATTTGGAGTTTTTCGCCAATCCAATCCAAACCAAATGCAAATATACATGCAAAAATGATAGGGAATCATTCCCAACAGTCCAATATAGTTATAGGCTAAAATGAAGTTTTAAGCAAGCAAGAATCAATCCCTCTTCTATCTAAGCACAAGAAGCTTGAATCCAATGTCTTCTTCTTGAATTTGGAGTAGAAAGATGGATTGCGATTGAATTTGAGTTTTGGAATTTTAATTTCCCATTCCCTCCACCATTTTTGAAGAAGCTTGAAGGCTTAGGCAAATAGAAATGAAGTTATGAAGAGGAGGGGTGAAGGTTGGGTCTAATAGGCTAAAAGTCCAACCCAAAGTCTCAAGTGAAAAAGTAGTAAAATTCCACTATCTCCAATCATATCAATGTTTATACTTAAAAATGTTGTAAACAGCATTTCGAACTCAATGGAAGTGGTCTCGAGTCCTAATTTGTCCGTTTGCAAAAAGTAGCTTTTCGGACCAAAATCCGATTAACGATTTAATATTTAAATAAAATATTTAAATATAAACTCGATAAATATGCGGGTTGTTACACATTGTATGGGAACCAATCTCCAATAAGCGCTTGTATGGTTTTGATTGTGCCCAACTATGCTGAAATGTGAGATGCAAGCATTTCAGCTAGATTCTAATTTACTTTCAATAGGCACTATTATAATATCAAACGGGTTTGATAAAAATGTTTTGGTTATCGTAAGGTAAAAACCCGGCATGTTTATTTATGGCGTGGTCTTACGAGATACCTTTGATATCAATGGACTTTGGAAACTTTAATAATCCAATTGGGTGTGTTTTCTCACTCTGGTTTTCAAGACTGACTCGGGCGTTATTTATCTATAATGCTTGGGTCAGACCGAGTATTATAGAGTACAGATTCTAGATGGACTGCTTAGAGCCCAGGAGACGAGCTGGATGGCGAGACGTATCACACATAATTGTCGTATATTCCATTGCGTCTGATTAACTGCATGGTCAGTTTTTGTGAGGATAGGTTAATATAACTGTCCAGTTGTGTGCTACAGATTTTGTTGTACTATGATAATGTAATGTATAAACAGATACAGTTCTTTGTTTAAAAGATTAGTTATTTATCTATTATATATTGTTCCACTGCGATTGTGAGATTCTGATATTAGTTTTATTTCTTCTTCTACCTCCTTCTACTTTAACCCTAATGGTTCGGTTTTTCGGCATTCGATTGTTCGGCATTTGATACAGTGGACGTATTGATGTCGATTTTAGAGCGTCAAAAAATCGGGTCATTGCAGTTGGTATCAAAGCTGAAGATTAAGCGAAAACCTTGGCTCTGGTGGGGATTACTCATTAGGATAGAGTCAATAGTACTCTAGAATGAGTTTGAGTGTATTAATAGATATAAGCATGTAGTGAATATGAAAATTGTTTTATATTGTGTTGACTTATCGGTTGATTGTTTATAAATTCTGGTCGATGCAGTCTGGCTAACTGTATCGATAGGGATCTCTAAACTCTTAAACAAGATAAACCGACGTAGTATTGTTTTAGAATAGGGTAAATGAAATAATTTTACCCAAATTATTTTTCTATATAAAAGAAATAATTTTCTGTAAATTATTATAGTTATATATGGTTGCTTGTCGTTGGAGAATGATAATACTAATTTATTATCATTGTTATATGGAAATTGAAATAAGGAAATAATAGTATAACTAGAGTTAAAGATTAATTCATATAACAAAATGGAGTTTATAAATGTGAATTATAAATGTGATTTATAATAAAATAAAATTCCAGAGTAATATTAGAATATGGATTGAGGGGATTTGAAATTTGAAATTTGGGAAGTTTAATTTCCCTTGAGTTTGGAAATGGTTTTCAAAACATTTTGAAGAAATAATAGTGATATTCTTTCAGAAATATTTTTGAATTGGATATAAAGTCTGGTGGAGTTTGGAATTAAAAATATTTGAAAATGCTTTAAAGGAGTAAAAGCACTAAACTCTTTTCGGTCGCTAGAAAATAACTCTGATGATGATCGTGACATCATAGGTGTTCATTTTCGAGTTTCCAGGAGAGGAATTGCTGCCAAATTATTTTAAAATTGGAGTTGTTTGCAAAACTAGCTTAGATTTGAAATTCAAAGGGATAAGTGGATTTACCGAAGGATTTTGGATATAATTGATTTCAAAGATGAGTAATTGTTTAAAAGACTCTGGAATCTTATTTAATACAGAATATAAATAGGTTTGATAACTTATTAAAATTTGAAATTTGTTAGAATAAGATTCAATTTGAAAAGGGATATATAAAAGTAGTGTCACGACCCGAAATTCAGCGTTCAGAAATCGACATCAAATACCTCACTTATATTCGATTGCCGGAGATTCAAACGTTGAACTCCAGTTTGGATGGAGCTTATAACAACATTAGATGAAAATAAACAGTGGAAACAAATGAATATCATTGAACAAAACACAGATACGACTTTGATACAATATCCATTACAATATCGATCACCAATATCAGAGTGATACATATATGATACAACAATAAAACAACAACTCCACAGCGAAACAACAGAGACTTCAAAAGTCCCAACATACTTCACTTCGATAAGGTCTTCAAAAACTCCAACACTTTAAAAGATTTCCAAGGCCAAAAACTTCCAGAATCCCATAGCTTCCAAAAGACTTTAAAGCCCAAGCTAGCTCTAAAACACGGATAACCTGCTTCTAGGCGGCCCGTGTGGAAAATTATGGGCACCCAGAGTTTAGGAAGGGAACAATAAACTCCGAGTCAGTCATGGGACTGATATGAGTAAACAAAAACAGTTGTTTGTACAAAACAGTTTATAAAAGAAAATTTGATATGCTTTAGGAAAATGAAACTACCATAAGAACTCCCGCCACACACACAATGCAATCGCAGAATTGGAGGAGATTTCTTCTTATGATAGTCAAACATGCTTGATACGAGAAAACTCTTGATGTTATTATTAGTGCATAGCGTAGAAAACATTTTTGAAAGTATAATATTAATCTTAGCCAGCATACCACATTTCTTCGTATGCCTACTATAGCTACCATGTTTTGTAGCAGGTTACCGCCATGCTGCATGGCAGGTCTTATAACTAAAACTGTACAGGGCTCGTATTGTTTTGTTTGGATTTCCAACAAATGGTCAGGCAAAGGAACTTCCTACACAAAACAGAACTCCTCTGGACGGACGTCCCCGAGAACCTAACCGGATCTCTACTACACAAGGCCAGGTGACCTATGTAACTAGGTAACTACTGACACGAGTATGCCATTTCTCGGTCGTTACCAACCTTTATCCGAAGCGCTTCTCAACCAACAACCACAAAGCAATAAGTTTGCAGCAACCACAAAGTTAAGTATCTGGGCTCCATACCATGATACCACTTATAATCCAGAAGAAAATGGACATACCCTCAAGGGGCGCTACCCCCAAATAACCTTGCTGCAACGATTCCTGTTCCGACCATAACCGGGTTGTGAGGTTCGACGAAGTCTCGTTCACAAAGCTACGCTTTTTCACAAAAGCCATGCTTCGATCAATAAATGATCAGCAGCACTCAGCATGCCACACTACCAAATTGGGAGTATATTACTAATAACCATCAACTACATAACCTCTAAGCTCGTACGTCTCAGAGAAGGGTGTTAAGCTAAGAGAATAAATTCTCCGCCACCAACGGAAATGTATTTGAAAGAAATAAGCTTTATATCTCGAATTGTAATGTCAGACATACAACCATACAAGTCTGTTCTGGGTTCGAATAGAACAGAAGGCACTTCCGAAGAAGCCCTTGAAATCCGAGCATCCACAATCCCGATCGGACTCCTCATTACATATGGAGATCTCTATACCGGAGCAAATCAGTTCAGAGTCATTCGACAGGTTATCCTATCGTTCTCGAAGACGCCCGGTCATCACCACCATCTTTAAATGCTATCCATTTCGTCCTATCACTATTCGGAATGGGTTATATGACACAAAGTCCTCTCCCAGCTAAATCGAATAGTGAGTGCTTAATTTAAAAAACACGTGGATATATCAATCACAAAGATTCACTATCAAGGTTTGATGTGGGTTTCGGATAACCAACTGGAATCCGACTCCCTGTCGCATCGAAATTCAAGTGCCGTTTTACGGGCCAAAGGGATTTCACTTTCACACAGAAATATATTCATCACAGATATCACTGCTCAGCATAAAGCAATTCATATTATATAGCATCACAATCACATATCAAAGATATCAATCCAATACACAGCATTCAATAATAATCAATCATCTTCAATTAAGATCAATAGATCGTGTGGTTTAAATTAATTAACCACATAATTACTTTCATTAGTTATCTTTAATCAAGGATTAATTATCCATAATTATAAATTAATTAAATCTTAATTGCCTTCATGAATTAATTATTCCTTAATTAATTATCGTATTAATTAATCCTTAATTGTTAATTAATTAAATCTTAATTACTTTTATTAATTAATTATTCCTTAATAAATCAATTATTAATTACAAATTAATTAACCTTAATTTTTTATTTAATTAATCTTTAATATTAATTAATTAAGTAATTACTCTTTAAGTAATTATATTAACAAACCATTAATTATTTAATAAATTAAAAGATAAATCATTTTATCTTTATTAATTACTTTAATTATGTTTTTTATAACCTTGTTTAATAAATCATCTTTATCACATTAGTTACTTTAAAAGGTTAAGATAGTTTAAATAACATTTTATCTTAATAATCCTTTTAATTACATTATTTATTTAATACAAATAATTTAATAATGTAACAAAGTTAAATAAATTAAAATTTAATTACTTTGAAAATATCTTATTTAAATCCTTAATTAATCCAAGCTTTAATCAAAATCATCATTTGAAAACGTGGTTTTAAAATGTTTAAAAAAATTGAATTTATTTTAAAGTAAAAACTGTTTTACGTGGCAGACCCGAGACTGCTTCGAGTCTCCTCCCGAGCAAAGCGCCTGAATACTTCGAGTTTTACCAAAAATTACTCGTATGCTTTAATTTGTTTCAAACTTGAATTTTTCTTAAGTATTAACCCGACGCATCAATAATTCTACTCGAGCACAATCTCGAGTTATCACACGATTCTCCCGAAGCTTGCTTCGAGGCATCAACCCCTCATTCCTCTACCCAGCGTCCTGATACACATCAGGCCTTGTGCACATGCACGGTCAGAACCGCCACCTTCGGTCAAAGCTCCAGCCTTCATCGGGTCAACGACAACCCCACCAAACATCCAGACCACCCAGAAGACCAAAACATCGACGATCTTGCAAAAGAGCCATCTGACTCAATCTGGGACGAAGCTCGACCTACAAATCCACCTTGTATCGACGACATAGATCACTAGAGTCCACGCGCTTCCGTTACAAGCTCCCCCTATCGACCAAGCGCCGCCACCAATCGTCCTTGTTAAGTCCGATGCTACGTAGTCTTTGAAATTGATCATTTTCCGACCATTTTAGAAACATGGGTTTAAACCCTAGTTCGTTGATCTGCAACCACCACGATGACTTATAAATTCATTCAACAATTTTGTGATAATCCCATACCACCATGCTAGCTTCTGCCATGATCACGAGACGAACTTCGTCGCCAATCACCAGAATCACATCAAAACCCATCTCAAGTTCATCTTACAATTTCTCAGCGAATACGTTATTAAAAAATTTGATTTTGCTTTAAAAATCATCAATTCCAAAAACGTTTCGATGATATGCCTAAAATCAGAAATGATGATAATTGAATTTTCAGATATCTTAGGCTTGCCTGTATTTTTCAAATGTTACAGAAGAAGTTTGGATTTGTTTTGCTTAAATTAATTTTTAAAGCTTAAATCAGGTTTATACATACAATCTTTGTTTAAATTTCAAAGCCAATAAGTAACAAGGAGGGAGAAATAAAATTTTGAACAGGGTTTTAAATCCCTGTAACCTGGAACAGAGGTGGTTTAAGCTTGAACTGACATGCACAGTTGTCTCAGCACATCCATATACACATCTTTGCATGTATGTAAGTATTTTACTATTTCTATTTCAAGCATGCTTCAAACAAAAATTCAAATATCAGAGCTTCAGGAGGTTTACTCACCTATGAAGAAGAAAGTAGAGAGGAAATTCTGGAAGTTAATCACTTGAAAACTGGATTTGCTTTTTTTGTCTGGATTTGATTATAATGCTCTGATTCCAGTTGTTTAGATGATGTAGCTTTGATTTGTTTAGCTAAAGCTTTGCTGTGTTAACTTTGTTAAATTGCTGAGTTGGATTTTAGTTTTACAGTGCTTGATTCTTGAATCTTCTTTTGATATTGAATTGCTGATTCAAAGATTGAAGAAGAAGCCTTTTTGTTTGAATTTTTGAAACTGTTTCCTTGATCTCTGGATAGAAATGAATTTCCAGGCTTTAGATCCTTGAAGTGTTTTAATTTTTGGGGTTTTTTTCCTCTGTTTTGAAATTTGTATGATGATTTTTTTCTTCTTTCTTTTTCTGGTTTGAGAAAGTTGTACAGGTTCTTTTCTTTTTTTCTTAAGTTTTAAAAAGTGAAGACAAAAGAAAATGAGAGAGGAAAGAGTTAGGAATGTATATTTTGCCTTGAATTCTTTAATTTGAAAAATGAAAAGAAATATAAAATTTTGACACTTGTCTTGATTCATTAATACTTGTAAATTCATTCATTTAGGATTCTAACACTTGTTGATATTTGTGTTAATATTTAACACTTGTATTACTTTTGCGTAAATATTTTAAATAAAAGTTTTTATATTATTTTTCTTTCATATTTAAATAATTGCATTTCTTTTTATATTTATACAATTTTTGAAAGAAGATGTTTTAAATACAAATTCATACATAAATAAAATTATCACATATGTTAATATTTTGAATCCAAATAATTTTAAGATATTTTATTTTTAAATTCAAATACAAGTTCAAATTCAAAATTCAAAATTCAAATTCAAATTTGAAACCCATTATATATATATATATAGGTAAACAAACTCAATATTCACTTGTTTTGAAAATTTTAAAATTAATTCAAATTAAATTTCAGAAATTCAAATAAGTTACTAGTTTTAAATTGATAAAGTTTTGGGGATATTATAGTAAGTGTAAAACCCAAATAAGTGGGAAGGTAGGCTAGTTAATTTAAGTGAATTAAAAGAAGTTAGCAAATATAATTAAATTTGAAAAACTTATAGAAGTTTAAAATTTTGAATTAAATCAGAGTGTAATTAAATCTAGTTAAGTAAAGGTGAATGTAAAGAAAAAGTCTAGGTGGACTAGGTGAAAAGATTACTTAAATAAAATTTATTAGGATGGAAATAAATTTGTGAATGAATAAATGAATTTACAATTGCAAGTAAATGAAACTAGAACTAAATGTTGAAATTCATTTTGAATTTGTAAGTAAATGAAAAATTAGTCAAGTGGACTAAACAAAATAAAGGATTGAAAATAAAATTTGTAAGTAAACTAATTTAAATGGGTGAGCAAATGAATTGAAATTGGATATTGGAAATTAAACTGAGTATTGTAATTCAATTTGAATAGGGTTAAGTAAAGTATAGTTGCAGAATTTGATTCAAAGGAACTAAGAGAAGTAAAAAGTTGGGAAATAAAACTTTTATTCAGATTTGAAATTAAATTTGATTGGAAACGAATTAGTAATGATACTAATTTTAAGAAATGGTTAATTATGCATGGGTTTGAGATAAGGTAAATATAATTCAATGTTTGATTGATTTGGGAATAAATTAAAAATTGAAGATGAAATTGCATCCAAAATGAAGCTGAAATTTAAGTTTAATGTAAAAGCTTAAGTAGTGAAGTAAAAATAAATATTGAAGTGTATAGAATATTTATAATAAACTTAAGAAAGAGGGTGAAAATTCTTAAGAAAATTTGGTATTGGAAATATTCTAAGTTAATATTTGGATAAAGATTTAATAAGGGTATGTGAAATGATAATTGTGAATAAGTGAATAGAAATCAAAATAAATGTGAATAAAAAGGAGAATTGATATAGCTAATAATCAATTGGAAATAAATATGTAAGATGTACGTATATTACTTTATTTGCATAACGATTTGATCCAGATTCGAGCATAGAATTTTGAGGTAGTTATACCGATCCGAGTTGGGATTTTTCACTCGATTTTCGATGGCGAACCCTGGATATGGATTTTTGAATGATTCTGGATGTTCTTTATCATACTGTATGGCTATGCAAGGAGAATGACGGTTTTTGATCAAGAAACCAGATCTGAGTCCGCACTAGGAAGTCGGGTGGACGATACTAGTTCGGAAGTGAAATTGTGTGATCGAGTGAGCGATCAAATTGATATTGCGTACGGATGATATATGTACATCGTACAACTTAAGTAAAGCTAATATTGAGGTCTTGTAAAAGAATGAATGAAATGACTTTGGATTTTTGCAATTGGATATTATTGCTAAGTAGAATATACATGTATTATGAAAGCAAAGGGAATTAATGATTTTGATTTCAGAAAATAAAATTGTATGGTCCGACAAAAGGCATGTTTTTAAAATTAGCATATGAAATTTGATGGTTTTCTGATCTAGCCACTTGGCATTTTGTTTTCTTATGAAATCTGGGGGGCCGTAGAGGCATTTTGTAGTCGTATTGATTTAGCCGCGCAAAGGAGGCGTTGGCGAAATTTTTTGAAAATTTAGGGAGTTAGAAAAATTTGAGAAAATTTGGATAATTTAAATTTTGGTTTTAAATTTAAATTTGAACTAATGAAGTAAGTAATATTGGTTAGAACTTATGGTTGAGTTTGGGAAGTTTGTAAAGTGATAATGTGTCTTAAACAAAGGATTTGTTTTGGGAAGTTGTTGAAGCTATTTGGATTTGGAAAAAAAATAGTAACGGGTATTGTACCATTCTTCTTAACAAGTAATTTCGGGGACGGAATTCTTTTAACAGGGGAGGAATGTGACGACGCAGAATTTTGGACATTTGAAATTGGAATATTTAATTGATTTTAAATATTTAAAAGTTAATTTCTAACTTGAATTTCAAATGCCACTATTTATTGAATGATTTAATTGTTTAATTAAACAATTGGAAATTGGGTAAATGGTTGAATCTGAAATTTTAAGCTTGTTAATAATAATTTAAAAGCTTGTAAAATTTATATTGATAGTACTGAAGATAGTAAAAGTGGTAAACTTGAATTTAAAAGTGTTTTGTTAAGTTTTGAAAATATACTGTTTAAATCGATATTTAAAAATAGCCTTCCGAGGAACGGTCACGAAATATGACGAAACCAGTTTCGTTGGATCTGTAATAAGGTATTATTATCGGAATTCAATTTTTGTAGCATTTGGAGTAGTCATGTGATCGTACGGTAGATAAACGTGCTCAAATTCTTATCGAAAATTCAATATAATAACTAAGTCCAAAAGCTATCTGCTCCATACGATTGAATTAGAACACAGAACCTTTTCTGTTGAATTCGAAATAGGGGTTTAACCTTATAAATGCCTAGCGGCACGTCTCGATAGGAGATCGAGATTTTGAGTTTTTTTTTTCGAGACGATTTTTAAATATAAAACATGTATATATAATGTCTTTTCACACCTGAACTTTTTACCACACATTACAATGTTATTGTAGGTTGTTTATTTTTGGTACGTAAGGAAAAATTTAAACACTTGTCCTCCTTATGTTACACGCGGCATCTCTAAAAAAAGTTAATAAAATTTACCGAAGCTTTCTCCTGTTCAAAAACGAAAAATCACAGAAATTAAAAAATGGTGACGTTTTTCATCCTCTCATCCCTCTTCTTAAAAATCGTGTTCTTCCCTCTAAAATTGAATTCTCGTAACCAAAAATAAAAAGGAGGGAGCAGTGAATCAAAAGGAGAAACAAATCTCCATCCCTCTTCAACCTAAATCGAACTTCCATTTTCCTCTGTCGATTCGAAATCAAAAATCAATCAGAGTGTTCGAACCTCGAGGCAACCTGAAGATCGCCAGTGCCGCTAGGGGAGAGCGATCGAACCACGTGGCTTGCGAGAGCGCGCACGGCGATGGATTGTTGGTTGAGCGAAGTCGTGTTCGAACTCGATGATTGAGCTAGTGCTTCACGAGTGGCAGAGGCCGGAACTGGCAATTGGCGCAAAGGTTGAGGCAGATTGCGTTCGAGGTGGGTTTCACGCCGCGTTCGAGAGGTTGACTGCGGCATTCGAACCTTCGACCCGAGCTTAGGGTTCTGCTTCGTTGACGGAGGTATCCTTGATTTTTTTCAGTTAATTTAATTTACAAACATATGTTTATGTAAACAAGAAAAAAAACAGTAAAGATATTTTATTTTAAATTTATTTCGTTAAATTTATATATATATATACACACACATTTTTATAGAGGAAAAAAAGGAAAATATATTTACAGTAAGGTACTAATTTATTTAGTTTTTGATTTGGTAAATGTGTATATATTTAGACAAGGTTTTAAAAGAAAATATAGAAATTTTAAATTGTTGAAAGCTTATGTAAAATTAGTTTTTGAAATCTAGAAATTATTTTTGGTCTCACATTGAAAAATAAATATACATGCACACATTTAGATTTACCAGTTCATTTTAAAAAAAATGTGTGTTTAAGGTGATTAATTTATGTAATAAACTTATTTAATTATTTAGTCACTTAAAAGTAATTTATTAAAGGTAAATTAGTTCAAATTAAATAATTAGTTAATTAAAGTTGTTTAAATGCTATTTGATCATTCTATTAGTTCATATGTAAACAAAATCATATAATTGTTATACAAGGTCTAAATTCGTGAAGAAATAGTTAAGATGGATTAGATTGCAAAACAAAAATCAAAGGTGAGTTAATCTCAATCATTTGGATTACCTTTTAAAATTTAAATAGTTAAATTTTAATTATTGGTTGAATTTCTTGAATTGATGATGTATTATCTATCTGGATGTGATATTATATATAGTAGTATGTATGTATATATATATATATATATATATATATATATTGGAGTGATTGATTTCCCGCATTATATAGCGGATGAGACCCTATGCGCCTCGCATAATAGCGGATGACCCATATACCGCGATATTCCACCTCGAAGTGGAACTGGTATTTTTTATATTGTGCTAATCTTTGTGGATGCAGGGAAACAGATTGGAGGGATCCAACTGGATTCCTCAAAATTATTTAGATTGTTTAGTATTTTGTGATTTTGTTTATTTGATAATCTGTGATAGATTATATTGGTGATTGGAAATGTTGGATGCTATGGTTTGATATATTTGGGTAAACTGAGTTATCAAAATATATATATTGGTTTTTTGAAGGGAAGATAAAAGAGAGAATTTTTAAGTAAAATATTTACAGATAATTTGGACAAATTAATGAATGAATTGGAAAAGGATAAAAAATGATTTTTAAATTCTAATAAATAAACTCCAAGTATGGGAAAGAAGATATTAGAATAAATGGAAATAAATGGATTTTGAGAACTTAAGTAGTATTGTTTAAATATTAAAGATTTTATTTTAAATTTAGAATTTAAAATGGTTTGGAAGAAATAAAGGGAGAATTTTAAAATTAAGTATGAAATTAATATATCAGATTTTAATTAAGATTTTAAATCATAAATATAGAAATGAATATGGAATTAAAGGGTTTCGAAATAAACTGAGTAAATAATGGAATTTATTTTTAAAATGGAGTAAATTTTGATTTGGAAATTGATTTAGTGTTTGAAACTGGGTTTAAAAAAGGAGAATGAGATTATGGAATTTATAAATGAGGTTTATAAATAAAGTGAAATATTTATCAGAGGATAATTTGGAAGTATAAATTCAGGATGGGAATTTATAAAGGAATGGGTAATTTGTCTTAAAAATAAATAATGGTTTATTTTTAAAGGTGTGAAAGGAAAGTGTATTTCCCTGAAAATCCAAGTATGTTTTCAAAGCAGATTTTTAAGTGTAGGTTAAAAAGTTTTAAAGTTGTTTTAAAAGAATGTTTTTGAGAAATTATTATTTAAGTTTTTTAAAATTTTATAAGTAAATATTTATTAAATTAGTTATAGTAGTAATTATTTAAAAAGGTTAATTGGTATTATGATTTAAAAAGGTAATTATTAATATTTATATTTTATAAGTGGTTTTATTTTAAAAGATAGTTTTGCTAAAGTTTTTGTTTGAAACTTGTATAGAATTTCATAACTTTTATTTTAAGATTTGTTTTGGCTTAAGCTTTATATGAGGAATTGTTATAAAATTTTCATAACTAGTATTTTAAATTAAACGTTTTAAGTAGTTTTTATTTTTTAAATTAAAGTATATATATTTTTGGATAAAGCGATTTAAATTATTTTAAAAATCTAAAATATTAAGGCTTGGCGATTTTCAATCGAAATAAAACAATTGGGTGGGAATTTTCTTCCGAGAGAGAAAAGTGATCTGAAATACTATTTTTCAAAGGGTTGAAGAGTGGAAATATATCTTGCGAAGATATTTTGAGATTAATAAATAATTTGGAAAATTATTTAATCTGATGGTTGTTGGTGAATGTTATTTGATAGTTAAATAACCGACTATTAATATTGGCGAATTCGTTGATCGTTTCGAAGAGACCGTGATCGGGATTAATTTCCTGAAAACCACTTCGATCCAGTTTGAACGTTTTCGTGAGGAAGACAAGGGCTTGGAGTCGAAGATGGAACAGTGAAGTGCAAGGGCTAATCGCTACTAATCCTGAGGGTGATTCCAAAATGGATGTAATAGGAATAGTGCTTATGTTCCTTTCGAACCCGGAACGGACTTGTATGGATGAATACTATCAGAACATCGTCAGGAGGACGATGAGCATTCTAAGTGAATGTGTGCTAAAAAGATAACGCATAGCCTCGAGCCTCATCAACCGGGAATGGCTAAAACAGGGGAGATGCAACAAGGCTAAGTGGCTAGCAACTAATTAGGGTAAGGTCATCCCTGTCTAGAGGTCCTTTTTTGGCTGTGTGAGCGGTTGCTATTCCCAACCACGGGGTGATCTTATTCGGACTATCCAGTAAGGGGTAGTCCGGTCTTGTGTAGCAGGGGATCAAAGGTGGATCCTTGGTACGGTGATCTAGACCACGTACTGTGATGGACAGTACCCCAGTTGCCTAGCCATTTTATAGGAACCAATCTCCAATAAGCGCCTGTACGGTTTTGATTATGCCCAACTATGCTGAAACATGAGATGCAAGCATTTTAGCTAGATTCTAATTTACTTTCAATAGACACTATTATAATATCAGACAGATTCGATAAAAATATTTTGGTTATCATAAGGTAAAAACCTGGCATGTTTATTTGTGGCGTGGTCTTACGAGATACCTTTGATTTCAAAGGATTTTGGAAACTTTAATAATCCAATTGGGTGTGTTTTCCCACTCTGGTTTTCTATACTGACTCGGGTGTTATTTAACTATAATGCTCTGGTCAGACCGAGTATTATAGAGTACATATTCTGGATGGACTGCTTGGAGCCCAGGAGACGAGCTGGATGGCGAGACAAATCACACGTAATTGATGTATATTCCGATGTGTCTGATTTACTGCATAGTCGGTTTTTTAAGGACAAGTTAATATAATTGTCCAGTTGTGTGCTATAGATTTTGTTGCCCTGATAATGTAATGTATAAACAGATATAGTTCTTTATTTAAAAGATTAGTCATTTATCTATTATATATTTTCAGCTGCAATTGTGAGATTCTGATATTGGTTTTATTTCTTCTTCGACCTCCTTCTTCTTTAACCCTAATGGTTTGGTTTTCCGGCATCCGATTGTTCGGCATTTGATATAGTAGACATATTGATGTCGATTTTCGAACGTCGAAAAATCGAGTCGTTACACACAGTCACAAATCACATATAGAATATATGTAGAGAGTATAAATACGGAGAACAGTAAAAATTAAAAAGAGAGCTGTAATAACATAGGATTTATAGTGGTTCTAACTCTGGCCTACGTCTACCCCAAAAATTTCCTTTTTTTATTGATGTATAATCAATTACAAGTACAATCTAGAGTTTTTAGAACAACAATGGCAGAGCAGCCTTAGTAAGGAAGAAGGAAAGCAGAATGAAGATCTCTTTTCTGAAGCCCCACATACTGTATTTATAGGAAAAACCCGAGTTACTGGGCTTCCTGAGTAGTATGGGCCCATCAAGACCTTAATCGAACCAACATCCTCTATAGTCGATCCTGTCCCTTCAAGACCGAACCGATCCCTTGTTGTTTCTACCGACCCGAAGTAAAAGGGTAAAATACCGATCCAAAACCAAGACACCAGCATGCCGATCCACTCCAGAATCCATCATGCCGATCCACTCCAGACTCTAGCATGCCGACCCACTTCAACATGCCAACCCACTTCAACCTAACCATCTCGGTCGATCCACACACGACCTATCCAGAAATGCTGAACCTCCACAACCTAACCGTCTTGGCCGATCCACACACGACCGATCCAAAAATGTCGAACCTCCTTAGCCTAACCATCTTGGCCAACCCACATACAACCAACCCAGAAATGCCAAACCACCTGGCAGAACTCCAATGGTCGAACCATGCTATGTCGAAAGGCCGAGCCACATGGCTAAACTCCAAACACATCGAATCACTTCCCCAGACCGAATGGCCTCATCCTGACCAAACCAAGCCTCCCAGACCGAATGACATGACCTTCCTTCCTTCGCACGACCGAACCATGCCACCTCTCCAATCCTCGACCGATCCATACCTCCCAGGCCAAACAACCACCAATGATGATTGAACAATTCCTCCTAGACCGATCAACCACCAATGCAGACTGACCTTTGCTCACCGTGTTTAGCCGACCATTGGTGCCGAACAACTTCAACACATCGACCCTCACCACCAATGACCGAGCTACATACGACCGAGCCGCCCTTGCCGAACGGCCCACATCAAACTATCCATGACCGATCATCTATCCATCCGACTAGCTCAAACCCACCGTATTTCGATCTTGACAAACGAGTATTTAGTTACATCCACCAAATTTATTAAATTTAATTTAATTTATTCAATTTATCCTATAGTTGATTTTACGTGGTGTTATAGGGAAATTATATGATTTATATATATTACTGAAATTTATATCGTTGAGTGTTGTTTAATTACCATGCCTATGCAAGATCTATTGTCCTATCCCTTGGAATACTCTTTAAGATAGACAATCCCACATAATAGCATCGTTTGAAATGTTAATGTTGATCTCTTCCTTGGATTTAACCTTAGGATTGACATTTCACCTCTATAACATTTCACTTCATTACCACTCCCAATGCACAAAAATAGTGGACTGGTTTTGAAGTGGCATTCGATAAGCAAAACACTTATCGATCCCAGTCTCTTTAAACCAATTCGATGAATTTTTAGTTAAATAAATTCGTGTTCTTTTATAATTAAGCAAAAGCTAGGGACATTTTGTACCAATGCTCCTCTCCAAGGGTTCTCATTGGTATGAAATCGTGAAGCATTTAGATACTTCCTAAGTTAATATTAGGTCAAGTTCGATAATTGAATAATCGATTATCTAGTAAAAAACAATTGCTTATACAAATCAATGTTTGTATACTTAACTCGTTTCTGACATTCTAACTTATATATTCCTCGTCCAAGAGTAAAGATAGGTAAGTTAGAGCACTAGTTGCATCAAAGCCTTACCTAGACACTTCATTCTTGAATCTCACAAATAGATAAGTCTACTTTGTCGGCTTTTAGTGTTGAGTATAGTATCAATGATTTCCCTAAACAAGTAAATAATCAACATGATTGACACATTTTCAACATTCCCAACTTAACTATTCCTTGGTGAAAAGGGAAGCCGGTAGATTAGAACTCTATTGCTCATATCTTTACTTGAACATCAATCTTAACTCTCACAGATAAGTAAGCCTTTACTATTAAGCATTGTTAATTACCTTCCAAACAAGTTATTAAACAATTAAACATTTGGCCATTAAGAAATTTCTAACCCCTTTCTAAACCTTTTTCTTATACAAATCAATATTCGTATACTTAACTTGTTTTCTACATTCCAAGACTATTCCTTGTCTTGGAGTGAAGTCACGTAAGTTAGCGCACTAGTTGCATCAACGCCTTACCTAGACACTTCATTCTTGAATCTTACCGTTGGCTTTAGTGTTAAGTATAGTATCAATGATATCCATAAACAAGTAAGTAATCAACACAATTAACATGTTTTCGACATTTTCGACATTTTCAACTTAATTATTCCCTAGTTAAGTGGGAAGCCAGTAGGTTAGAGCTCTGTTGCTCATATCCCTACTCGAACATCAATCTTAACTCTCACAACAGATAAGCCTACTTCGTCGGCTTTTAGTATTAAGCATTGTTAATTACCTTTCAAAAAAAAAAATTAGATAATTAATCATTTGGCCACCAAGCAATTTCTAACCCCTTTCTAAAACTTTCGTTTATACTATTAAAACCCTATTTAAAATGATATGTGTGTGTAGTAATGTATTTATAAAACTAGATATTAAATAAACATTTTTAGAAGATATTTATTACATAAGGAATAAAATAGCCTACATTTTCTCAATAAACTATCTATATTTAAAAATGATTTTAAAATACTTATAAAAGGTTTTAAAACATTTACACAAAATATTACTTGAAAATAACAAATTTATAATTTCCTTAAAACTTGGTAAAACAAGTCTTTATTATAAAATCATCTTCTTTAAAAATCACAACTAGTTCTTAAAAATTCATAAATATTTCAAATCACTTTTGAAATACTCTAACTTGTAAAAAGGTTGAAACAAAATATTTGAATTTTAATATCTTTTCAAAGCTTTAAAGTTCAAAAATCATGGCTAAATGAGGCAATTTTGCACAAGTGAAGTTTTGACCACTTTTCAAAATTTTAGTTAACTTTTGACTATCCAAACTTTTTATGGAAGCAAGCATACATATAAAACATCATAAATATGATGAGAAACCCTTAAGGAACTCTCTACAAAGTTCCATAGAAATCGTCTAAAACAAGGCAATTTCAAAGTTCATCAACAACGACCATCGATATAAGTGCACTTTCAAATCCAGGTCCAATCTAAACCAAAGTTCAACTATAACCTAGGTGCTTTATTTCAAAGCCTTGCTATAGGTTATACAAGCCCATTCAAGTCTATTCAAGTCTGTTCATGTGGATTACATATGTCATTTTCTTTCAAAGCAAGAATTAAATCAATATTTTAACTTATGCCAACATCAATCAAACAACTTAAACCATCCAAACACAAACATATATGGGTTTATTTCCATTCAAAGTGGTGATCTATCTCACCATTAACCCAAAAAACCAAGATCTAAACAACCAAGCCCAACCTCTTCCTTGCAACCACCTTCTTCCATCTGCTCGTTGCCTTACACTTGCCTTTTTGCCCTCTGCTCTTCAAAATAGCTCACGGCTTTCAAGTGTGGTGAGAGATTGGCCTCAATTCTTTAATTTTGAACTAGGTAGGATGTGTTGTAATGTTGTTCGAAGGCTTCACTCCAAATTTAAGTTGATTTGGATGATTTTTGAAAATATTTTCTTTAGGACATTTAGAGAAGAAGAAGACATGCTTGGTTTGCTTTGTAAATTTATGATTACTTAACAGGAGTATACTCCTCCTTATATAGGCTTTAAATGGAGTTCTTTAAGCTTGTTTTACTCTCCCCCCCCCCCAACCTTCATGTCATGGAAGGCTCACCCCCCCTCCCTCCCCCCATCACTTCTCATTTACATCACTTCCTTTAACAAAATACCGTTACATCCCATACATGATAATATCTCTTATCCATTTGGAAGCTTCTAGAACCTTATATTGCTTTATGAAGAGGATTGTGTTAATTAGTTGTTAATGTGTTCATTTGATCATTGGAAAATTGCAAAAGAGTTCAAACAACTTGTATCAATCAAAGAGTTATTTACCGATAATCCGATTTCCAGTCACATTATCGATTTTTCTTTGGAGAATATTTTTATAAACAATTTTCAAAAGCAAATTTCTTATCGTTGTTTATTAATTAAATGATGTTTAACAGCATTATAAAATCACATTTATAACACTCAATTATATTTCAAAATATTTCTATATTCTAAGACGAAATGTTCGAATTTTTGGGTCGCTACATTCTCCCCTGCTTATAACATTTCATCCTTGAAATTCAAACAAGAACGATTATCAAAGAAGATAGATGAAATATATATATATATATATACATATATATAGTGCTGAAACTATATGCAAATTAAAATGCATACTAGGTGACTCTATCTTAAGCGGTGAGTACACGACAAAAGATATACGATACTAAGATAAGAAGGAAACCCCAGTTTATAAGCAACCCTAGATAGAACTTCCTCAAACTATCCTCCATCTTCTTGGTACCACCCCAAGCATCCTCGCACAATGACACTTCATAACCTTACAAAGGAACAAGTACATAAATGCTCATATAGCATTCACAAACACTAGCAAATAAAGCTCATTGTTTGCTCAGGTTCAAACTCTTCCATCATCCAAGGATGATAAACAATCTACTAAACATACCAGACACTAAACAGCTTTAGATTATTTCTTAAATGATTATTCATGCTACCTCATAACTGGCCAAAGAGTCATTCCCCAAACTCCTTATAAGTCAACATTACATAGGTACTAAAGCCCACACGATGCACATGGACCATCTATACGCAATATTTGATCTGATCACTTACTCGATCACATAAATTTTACTTCCAAACTAGTATACATCACTTGACCTCTCAAGTGCATGCTTTGATTTGGTTTCTTGATTAGAAACCTCTGTTCACCTTACATAGCCATATATTATGATAGTAAACATCGAGATCGTATCACGAATCCATATCAAGTGTTCGCTACCAAGAATCGAGTGAAAATACAGTTTTGGACCGGTGTAAACCATCTCAAAAACATACTCGAATACCGTATCAATAACAATCACACGAATAAAATGATTTACGTGCAACTTATACATTTATCCTATTGGTTTCTTAACTACACCAATTCCTTTTACTTGCATTCCTTTAAAAAAATAGCATGCCATTCAATACTAAATCATTTATGAATCATTTCATAGAAACATAACTTTAAGTTCATGAAACCTATTTATAACATAAGTTCATACTCGTGTATTACTCCACTACATTGTAAGAGTATATATAAAATATCAAATTCATCTTACTTAACACGAATGATTAGCAATTTGAACTTGTTTTATTTCAACCCATTTTGGAATAATACACACATATAACTTTTGTATATCAAATCGTACTTTCAGATTTTAAATCAAAATTCGTCTTACCAAAATAACTCTGTACCATCCCCCATTCTAAAACTAAAATGAACGTCGATGATGCCGAAGTCATTACTGAAATTATTTTTAAGTGACAGAAGTGGGTTTAATACATCCAAACCATACTTTTGGCACTTGACCTAAATAATTCCAAAGCGGTATCAAATACTTCGTATAATAATACTAAATAACATGATCTCAATTTCCTAAATATTTATTTTTAAATAATTCTATTACCATTTTTACCAAAATCTTGAAGAAAAAAAATCAAAGACACCGAGATTTAAGTTCTCAAATTCTCAGTTTAAATCCTCTTCATTTATAAACCATATTTTATAAACCATACTTATATAAAATTACTTTCTTATATAAATCTCTTCGCAAATTTTTATTTCCAAAATATTCTCTTTCCTTTTCATTATAGTAAACATCTTTTACTAAATTTTAACTTCTAACCCAACATTATCACTGAATGCCATACTGTCAAACCGTGAAACTTAATTCATAAGGTATTCGTTCCAATATACCCATAATTACCATATAGCAACACATGTTGTAGAAAGATAAAACTGCTCATAAACTGGTTGAGTATAAATCAACAACAAACAATAGCCAATGTTCCTAAATTATTTTAGCATGATTTAAACAATTGCCAAGGTCATGGGGTATGAAACTGTAACATCCCCTACTTGAAGGCCCAAAACTAATGGCTACGGATGTTGCAGTCATCCATAGTTATTAATCCTCGATGACCAAATATGGTAATGTTAGATAACTGATATAATAGAAACACAAGAATATGAAGAAAAAAATTAAAACATCAAACAAGTTCCACATTCTATTTCAAATTCATTACATAAGCACAATACGAAAACCACATTCGAAGAAAATATAATTATTACAACATACACCAAGAGCGACATATAAAGATGCCCCTTGGATGATCAGAGTGTATATTGACAATTTAAGAACTTTGCCTTTACAAAAACAACATAGTGGAATCAAATAAAAGAGAACTCTAAGTAGCTATCATGTCTTCCGCATGCCTCCAGAAGCTTATTCGTCTAATGAGGTACCTGAAAGCCTCAACTCTCAAACTACTCAAAATCAATTGAGTGACCAAGATTTTAAGAGGAAAACATAAACTTTGAGTCAGACATAAAGGCTGGTATGAATAATAATCTGCCATCTCAAACCATTTGGATATCTAATGAGACCACGCCGCTTAACGGAATGGGTTTTCCCCTGACTAATATCCAAAAACCTTAAATAAACCATACATTATGCTCCTACATCCATAATGGTTAAAACAATTCAAAACAATACGATGATATGCAAACAAGTAAATCAATTTTAGATTTCTCATCCCCAGTCAATCAGAGTAACTGTCTCATTTATAGTTTCTAGGGTCACTGTTAACATATTAGTTTTCATGGGCTGACTAATAACATGTTTAATACTTATGGACTTCCTGTCAAATTTTATAGCTTTCATAGGCTTACTATTAACCTATTTAAATTTATGGGCTCCCTATCCAATTTCATAGTTTTCACGGGATCACTAAGAACCTATTGGATCCTGCCAATAACCTCATTGTTTTATGGATTCTCCCTGAACCTATTGGTAACTCCAATAATTTTTCTCTTATCCTCGTTTTCATGGGTTGACTATGAACCTATTGACTTATGTCAATATCTTAATCCAAATATAGTTTTCACAGGTTCATTACAATCCTATTAGCCTCTGCCAATATCAAATCATAGTTTTCATGGGCTAACTATGAACTTGTCTTCCTAACATTTTCATTTATACATAGTATTCATGGGTTTACTATGAACCTATTGGCCACTGCCAATATTTTTTCCTATACACAGTTTTCATGGGCTTACTGTGAACCTATTGGCCCCTGCCAATATCTATAATTAATTTAATTTATATTCACTACTGGATCAACTTAGCTGGTTATTCTGCCCTTCCCCAAATTACCTTTATGGGTCCATTAATGTGAATATATATATATATATATATATATATTTGAAGAAGCAAACATAATAACATAATAATACCACTCTTATGGGTTTAATATCCTTGAATTCATTTTATATAAAACTTGGTTAATCCCTTTAACCCTTTAATTAAGAAAAACTTCCTCAAAACTCCATTTCAAAATACTTTACTTATGCCATGATTTTCTTTTAAAATGAGATTGGGTTATTTTTTTTGAACAACTAAGGCTTTGGAAACCTTCAAAACTTTACTTTTGACCTCACTGGATAACCTCTTTCGGAAGCGTATAAATCTCTTTTCGAAACAATAGGCCCCTACCTTTCAAAACACTTTAAAACCACTCTTTCGAAACCTTTCAAATGTAATATAGTATTACTTATTATCTTTTAGAAGCATAGCTTTAAAACCATTGAAAGTGCCCATTTCGAAACCTTTGAAAGTACCCCTTTCAAAACCTATGGAAGTATCCCTTTCGAAACTATTGAAAATCCCTCTTTCGAAACCATTGGGTTTATATTTAAAAATATCATTTAGGCCAAAGTGAATATAAATGAAAGTATCACTTTCAAAACCATTCTTTACCATTAAAGTATTGGGGAAAACTTGATAGCGTAGGCACCATCCCATTCGAAAGCTTCAAAACATTTAAGCAAAACACTGAAGGATAGCATCGATACCCCCTTTCGAAGCCATTTCCTTCGAAATCCTTAGATCCTTTCAAAAGCATTTAGGAAATCGCTTAGCATATGTTTATAATGAAGGCATCCTTTGAAAGCATTGATGACTTCAATACCTTTGAAAGATACACAAACGACATCATGGTTTCGACCGAAACCATCATTTTTGAAAGCCTTATTTTAAAACAAAGGAACACATTTGAAAGATCATGCTTTAAAACATAGGTTGGAAACCCCTTTCAAAAGCTATTTATAAAATTCCTTTCGAAAACATATGTTTCGACCACATCAAAAGCTTTAGTAAAACAAAGGCAGGCGCTTAACTTTTTAAAATAAAAAAGGTATCAACCTCATCAGAAGCAATACTTTCGACACCCTACCTTCCACCTTCCGCCTTTCTCCAATCAACTTCATACCAATATCATTGATACCATGTGTATTGATTTCGGCCTAGGTGGGTTTTGACTGAGTTGAAGTGGAAGCATTGGTGTCGAAAGGCACTTCTAATAGATGCAGAACTTTCTTTTCTGAGTAAAATCTTATTAAAGCCTATTAAAGCAAATTCTATCTAACTAACCTGCCCATGTATAAACATGTGATTGATTGCCTTAACTTTTCAAATTCTTTACCAAAATAACTGCCGCTTCATTTCAAATCTAAACTAAGGTTAATTTAGCAAATAAGCCCTTCCATTAAGTAAAATCAATATTGCAAATAAGTTATTCTTCTAAAATAATTTATTTTCCAAAGTAAATCTTTTAGGAAAAATCCCCAGAAATTACAGAAATTCACTTTCATCATGTTATCCAACATATCAAATTTCAGACCCAGTTTCTTCCTGAAATAATCGAAATTAAATTTAAACCCAATTTTGTCATATTTTCCTTTGAAAATTCATAGTAACCTTTCCATAGCTTGGAAAATTATCAAAATCAACTCCAAAATCATGTTTTACATAACATAAAATTTTTCCATGGCATTCAAAGATCATTTACCATCGGTTTTACCCTAAAACCGCATAAATCTCCATATAAAAAATCTTATTTAAATCAAACAAATTATAATTCATGCATATCATCATTCAAATCATCATAAAAACGAATTTAATCTTAAATCTGTAAACATGTGATCATAAACAAAATAGAGTTGGTCTGAATCATTAGTCACCTTGATTAGGATAAGGAGATTGGATTAAGATTGAGATTTATTCCTCTTGCTTTAATTCTTTAGCCATTGATTTAATTTATCTTCTCTTTTCTTCCTAGAAATGGACGACTCCTCCTTATGTTTGCGTTTTGTGTTTTTGTGGAAATAAGTAATGAATGTGAATGGCATAAGGAATGAAAATATATAAGGGTTATAGTAATAGGGTGCGGCTAGTTACCATTATGCCCTTGTGTATAGCTTACATACCACTCTTAAGCCTATTTAACGTATTAAGCACGACTACTAAATGTTTATTCAAATCTCAATCCCTTAATCACTTAACATTTATATGATTCTATTTAATTTATCTAATTAAATCTTCTGAATAACGTTATTAAAAATTAGGGGTGTTACAGAAACTATGAGAAGCACTAGAGTCAAACAAACACACATAGAAAAGCCACAACAAATAGTATACACTCAAGTATCTGCATTCCCTTCTTAGTTGGAGAAACTGCAAAGACCCTAGGCTTCTCCTCTTTCTTGAGCATAGGATAATCTCTAACAAAATGGCGAGGATGATGACAATTGTAGCATTCCTTCGGTGCCATAACCATCTACCCTCCTCTTCCCAACCTATACTTATTAGAAAAGTGTCCCCTCTTCCTACACTTGTTGCAAATAAGGTTAGACCTATTTGACCGAAACTTACGCTTCTTGTACCTAGTTGGTGCAGAAACAATAGGCCTTGGTGCCAAACTCTCTAACCTCAAACCCATATTCACCAAATTCACAAAAGGCCACACAAGGTTATTGGTCATGTCTCTCAAAAACTTAGGATGCATACCTAACGCAGACATCTCATTCTTCTTCATCGGCATGTCAACTAATCCTAGCCGAAACCGAGACAAAGTAATGAACCGGTTCTCATACTCCACCACTGTCATGGCCCTTGCTTCAGGTCCAAGAAGCTCCTAAACAACAATGTCTTCCTGGCTTCCAGAACAAACTTCATTTCAAACACATCTTTGAATTGGGCCTAAGAGAAGTCATTCTCTTGGACATCAGCTGTAATAAAACTCCACCAATCCATGGCTGTATCTGTCAAATGTCATGACGCTAAACTACGCTTCATCGCGTCATCCGGCTCCATATCCTCGAATATCTGATCACACAATTTGATCCAAGTCTAGACTTCTATGATCGTCTTCGTACAACCAAACCTCTTACCACCCAGCTTCTTATAATCATGACAAAGCGAAGCAAAATCCATGTGAGGCCTAGCGTGCACGACCTCCTCTATGATATTCACCGTCGATTCCTCAACAGCAGCAACATTCCACGTGCTCGATTCCCAACATAGGTGATAGTATTACACCAACCACCTCTAGCATTGGCAACACCAGTACTCATAGTTCTTGCTACCTAAGCAAGTTAAAAATTCTTTAGGACATGAAGGGATAGAGTTATTTCAAAGAGAGGGCCCAAGGAACAATTTAAGAAGTCTATTTTTCAAAATACAAATACGCCCTCATATATATAATACACTCCACTAATTCTAGGGTGCCACTTACCCTATCTCTAATGAGCCATACCCAACCAAATCCAAGGTGTTTGTTCAACCTTATGCTCTGATACCATATGTAAAGACCCAACTTTTCAACCCTCGAATGTCGACACTAAATACATCCATATTATTCATGTGCCAAACACCCAAGTGTAGGAAAGATGGAAAATTATAGTAATATAAAAATAGAATAGAACAAGAAAGATAGAATACAACATAAGAATCTCATAATAGAACAATAATATATAATATCAAAGAAAAAGTACAAAGGGTTACTCTGTTTGTCGACGAAATTCTATCGGTTTAGAAAACCGTCGAACGAATTTAAATTTAAAAATAACCGCAAGCGCACGGTGTACGAATGTAGGACGTGGCGAATACAGGTCGATCCGCAGGGAATTGATGATTTTGAAATTCTATTCAATCAAATTAACCAAAGTTGAAAGTGTGATGAGCTAAAAATGAGAAAATGAACTAACTAACAAAAAGAAAAGAAATGCAAATATGAGAGTTAAATGGCAAATTAGAGAATAAATCCACTCTCTAGATCATGTAGTTCAACACATGAAATCATGATCTCTCTTTTATGGTCATTAGTGTTTTAATTGATGTGTTTATCTTAAGTATGGCATATTTGAGCTATTACTTAGCCAACATAAGCCATCAAACTATAACACACCCCTTAAAACACTTACTAACTTTCATGAAACTTGACAAAGAAAATGAAATCTATTTTAAGTATGGCCTATTAACTATTGATTAGAAATATAGACCATCAAATTTTAATTTCAAATCACTTTCTTATGCCATAATCATATATTCATGAAGAGGCATTTGTGTTAGTGATTGTTTAAGCATAGCCTATTTGGTGTCAACAATATAGGCTATCAAATTCAACACAAAAACAACAAATAAAACACTTCATTGATCATCATTAAGCACAAAAAGAGAGCATGAATTAACAAATAGTTGGAGCTACATAATTAGAGAACTTCATTACCCCCTAAATTGAAGGGGTTTAGCCTCTCATATTTGTCATCATATGAACAAATGTAGCAAGCAACATGAAAGAAAAATGAAGAGGAAAAAGAGAGAAAAATGAAAAGATAAGCTAATTAACTTGCATAAAAGAGAAGAGATCTACACTACAACATGAAAGTAAATGAACATGAAAAGGAAAGAGCATGTATTAAATTGCATAAAATAAAAAAGATTACATAAAATAAAAATGGCTAAGTAGCCATGAAAAGAGAAAGAGGAGCTTTCCTTTTATTTTTGATCTAAACTAAACTAAAGAGAAAGAGGCCTAAGAGAGACTAAGAGAAGAGATTAACTAAGAAGGAGAGATGTTACATGAAACATAAGGGGTATTTATACAAGTGTTAAAACCCTAATTCATTTTTTGGGGAATGCCCAAAATGCCCCTTAGGAAGTGTGGAGGCCAAGTAATCATTAACATGTCTTAATCCCCCATTAAGTGTACATGAAGCCATTAGTTCCATAAGCATGTGCATTAGCCTCTAGTTTGTACATTAAGGTGGTGGGTAGGTGGGGTCCTCCATGATCTTCACTTTGAATTATTTCCATCTTCATTCCTTTATATTCTTTGTGCATGCATATTCCTTCATGAAACCACTCTTATTTGAGACCATTTTCCTACAAAAATATATATAAATTTCCAATCAATTTTTCTCAAAGAAATATATGTACACAAATGACCGTTTTGCCCCTATATGAAGATGGATATGTGACAATTTAGAATTAATATGGATTTTGATTAAAACAAGTTAAAATACCCAATATGATCATTTATTTAATTTAAATAGATTAAATATGTTGGTAAAAATATGCACATTTATGTGCACATCATACTCCAAATACAGAAATTTCAGAGTTGCCAAAATCTAACAACTATCATCAACCTAGATAGTCATAACTTGCTCCTTGCAATGTTAATATATACTATTCAGAAATGTAGAGGAAATAAGAATATTACGGTAGATAATCATTCAGCTCGCCTCCATAAGCTCCAAAGCATCTAAAACTAAATCTGGATATATACACGGGCTGACCCGGGCAATATAAGAAAATAACACTAGGATCTATTCGGTAAACCAACGTGAGAAACTCAAGAAATATGTAACAAATAAAGGTAACCATTGAGATCGTATGAATTACCATAACATTTTTCTCACTCTAAGCAACAACCATCCAATAAGTGAACATATTGGCATGATAGATAATGTCTAGGGTGTAGAACATATATCATAAAATAGTTGCACTGCGTACAAGACAGCAATAATAGGTATACAACCAATGCGCTAAGGTTTGTTTGCATACTGGATTTTTATCACAGAGATTCTCCCAATACACTGAAGTGGATCTCCATGACAAGGACCAGAAACTACCTTCCAATCACTGTATTCTCTAGATAAAATAAACAATAAGGTAAACGCAACTGGCCCATCGTCAGATCATAGCATGAACTATGTGGAACCAAGTACCATCAACTCCTACTAGCATCATCTATAAGCATCTCTAGATAATGGAGTTGATACACCCTCGAAGGTTAGCTAAGCTCGAGACTGTTCATCTCACTCTGTATTTAGCCATTTCCGATATCGAGGTAACGTTCTACATTTCTCATACGAGTCTTCATTAGTTGAACAGAACACAAATCCCCAAATGGATTCCATCATCTCGAACAGATCACGGATCGCTACATGGATTCGAGCATCTTGAACAGATCTCGAATCTCTCTATAGATTCTCGTATAAGTCTTCTAACGAATGCTAACGGTGTCCTCTCTCTTGGAATACTCCTTAAGATAGACAGTCTCATATGATAGCATTGTTTGAGATGTTAGTGCTAACCTCTCCCTTAGACTTAACCTTAGTATTGACAGTTCACCTCTATAATATTTCAGTTCTCAACCGCTCCCAAAACATAGAACTTGTATACTTGTTTTGAAGTGGTATTTGATAAGTAAAACACTTACCAATCTCGGTCTTTCTAAAACCAATTCAATGGATTTTTGGTTAGCTCAATCCGGTTCTTCCAGAAGAAAGAAAAAGTTAAAGACGTTTCATACCAATGCTCCTCCTTATGGGTTCTCATTGGTATGAAATCGTGAAGCTTTTAGATACTTCCTAAGTTAATATTAGGTCAAGTTCGATAATCAACTAATCGATTATCTAGTAAAAAACAATTGCCTATACAAATCAATGTTCGCATAGTTAACTTGTTTCTGACACTTCATTCTTAAATCTCATAAACAGATAAGTTTGTGTCGTCAGCTTTTAGTGTTAAGTATAGTATCAATGATTTCCATAAAAAAAGTGCGTAATCAACATAGTTAACACGTTTTCGACATTCCCAACTTAACTATTCCTTTATCATAAGGGAAGCTGGTAGGTTAGAGTTTTTTTTCTCATATCCATACTCGAACATCAATCTTAACTCTCTCTAATAGATAAGCCTACTTCATTGGATCTTAGTGTTAAGTATTGTTAATTACCACCCAAACGAGTAACTAAACAATTAACCATTTGACCACTAAGTAATTTATAACCCCTTTTATAAAACCTTTATTTATACTTTTAAAACCCTTTTTAAAATGAATATATTTATAGTAATTTATTTATAAAACTAGATATTAAATAAACCATTTTTAGAAGTTAATTATTACATATGATATAAAATAGTCAACATATTTTCTAAAAACTGTATATACATAAAAATTCATTAAAAATACTTTAAAATAATTATAATATGTTTTAAAACATTTAAACAAAATATTACTTGAAAATAATAACTTTATAATTTTCTTAAAAACTTGAAAAAACTAGTTTTTATTATAAAATCATCTTCTTTAAAAATTCACAACTAATTCTTAAAAATACACAAATATCTCAAACTAAATTTTAAATACTCTAATATGAGTTAGTAAACACTGGTAAAAAGGATGAAATAAAATACTTAAATTTAAATATCTTTTCAAACCTTTAAATTCCAAAAATTAAGGTTGAATGGGGCATTTTGCACAAGTGAAGTTTTGGCCACTTTTCGAAATGTTACTTAACTTTTTACTATCAAAACCTTTCATGGAAGCAAGATACATACATAATTTCATAAATATGGTGAGAAACCCTTAAGGATCGCTTTACAAAGTTCCATAGAAATCGCCAAAAATAAGGCAATTCAAAGTGCATCCACAGCGACTATCGTTATAAGTGCATTTTCAAATCCAAGTACGATCTAAACCAAAGTTCAATTAAAATTTGTGTGCTTTGTTTCAAGGCCTCACTGTAGATTATACAAGTTCATTCAAGTTCGTTCATATGGATTACATCTGCCATTTGCTTTCAAAGCAAAAAACAATATTTCAACTTATGTCAATATCAATTCAAACAACTTAAACACATTCAAACACAAACATATATAGGTTATATTTCCATTCAAAGTGTTTGAATTAGCTTACCTTTAATCTAAGAAACAACCATGATCCAAGCACCCAAGCCTAACTTCTTCCTTGCAACCACCTTCTTTCTTCTTATCCTTGCTTTACACTTGCCTTTTTGCCCTCTCCTCCTCTAAATAGCTCACGGCTTCAAGTGTGGTGAGAGAATAGCTTCACTTCTTCAATTTATAACTATGTAGGATGTGTTGTAATGTTGTCTCAAGGCTTCACTCCAAATTTGAGTTGATTTGGATGAGTTTTTCAAATATTTTCTTTAGAACATTTAGAGAAGAAGAAGACATTAAAAGCATGGTTTTGCTTTATGAATTTATGATTATTTAACAAGGGTATGCCCCTGCTTGTATAGGCATCAAATGGTGATCTTTAAGCTTGTTCTTACTCCCGCCCCCTCTTATGTTATGGAAGGCTCACCCCCATCACTTCTTCTTTACATCACTTCCTTTAGCAAAATACCGTTACACCCCTTATATGATAATATCTCTTATTAACTTGGAAGCCTTAGAACCTTCCATTGTTTTATGAAGATGAGTGTGTTAATTAGTTTCTAATGTGTTCTTTTGATCATTAGACAAGTGCAAAAAAAAATTGAATAATTTATAATGATCAAAAAGCTGTTTACCGATAAACCGAATTTCTTTCACATTATCGATTTTTCTTTGAATAATATAATTTTGTACACAAATTTCAAAAACAAGTTTTTGTCGTTATTTATTAATTAAATGATGTCTAACAAAGTTATAAAATCACATTTATAACCCTCAACTAATTTCGATTTTCGAAGACGAAGTGTTTAAATTTCCGGGTCACTACAACAAAGCCATATCTAAGGGTCACTGGTCTCCGTAGCTAAAATCAATTGACTAACGATTACATTATGGAGGGTGCACTTTAGGGTTAAGGTATAAAATGGTCATTGGATCTACCTCCTCGTCCTATTTAAGTATTAAGTGGACAAGGTTTTCTTTTTGGCAGTACAATGTTTATATATATAGTTATACCTCGAAGAAAGTTTGATATATCATAAACATAGAAGGAATGACATGAAATAGCTGTGAATAATGGACATAACACTTAAATAGAAATCAATCTGCAAAAATTAGTGTTATGGATAAATTATGTAATTTACCAATCACCAAAACATTGTTTTGATCCCCTCCTCACTGCAACCTACATGATAGATTTGGAGGGACAGGCTACTGGTGCTAGATGGGAACGATAGATGATGAAATCTTCTCATTCAAGCTCGAGGCTGGAAAGACAATCAGTACTAAGGGAATAATATTGATTCCAAGGTAGTAGCCTTAGTTAGCATATATATTCTACTATATTTTACTATTATCCTATTAGTTCGTTTTCCAATATGCTTATGTTTATTGTAGGTTACCAAAATCAACGATCCATATCCTAATGGACTTGGGTCGACAGTCGAAAATCGGACCCATCAAGCTGCAGGTTGTTACACTTATCCTTTGTAATCATACTATTTTAACTCTTCTTCCATGCTTTTGCTTCATAATCATACTATTTTAACCCATCTTTCATGCTTGTCCTTCCAATCAAGCAAATAAATACCCAGGCTTCTTCCTATTTTTCTAATAAAAACCTAACGCAAATCAATGTGGCTTTCCATTACCTTTCAAGCAAGCAAGTATAAGCAATTATTCTTCAAATCTAAGGAATCAAAGCTTTAGACTATGAGTAATATTATTATTTTTACAGTGTTACCTGAAGGTTTGGGCAGGCAACTAAGTACTCGATATTTGCATACTGGTCGGCATTTATGCGCCGTTCGGCATCCATATCGTTCGGCATTAGAAAGAACTTGGCTTCCAGAGTCGTTCGGCACAAATCGTTCGTTTAGCACTCAAGTTTGATCGGCATCTATGGGACGATCGCATGCAAGAGTGTTCGGCATTGAGAGCCGTTTGGTATTGTATATCGTTCGGCATCTATGGATGTTCGGCATGGCAGAGTCATTCGGCATTCCATACTGCTCGGCATCCAAACCTTGTTCGACACATCGCTTCGTTTGGCATAAATCTCGTTCGGCATTCGAGATCGATCGGCATCCAGAGTCGTTCAGCACAACACACTTGGTCGGCTTCCAGAGTCTTTCAGCACAAATGCCTCGTTCGGCATTCAGAGTGTTCGGCATCACTTCGTTCGGCATTCAGAGTGTTCGGCATCACTTCATTTGGCATTCAGAGTGTTCGGCACCACTTCAGTCGGCATGAGGATATCGTTCGGCATTCATGTCTTGTTCGGCATTTTGCCGTTTGGCATCTATGGATCGGCACACAGAGATCACTCTTTTTGGGCCAAGGTACTTAGCTACCTGATCCACCAGGGAAGTCCAACCCATCTTCGTTTATAAACAAAGAGGCAGGGGCACAATGAAAGGGACATTTTTTGGGAGAACACTGGGGAGACTCTGCCGCATTTAAGACTCATTCAAGACTTATCTTTTTTGCTCAACAATTGTAATCAAATAGTTGAGATACAAATTGCATCTGTAATCGATTATAGAGGTAAATAATAAAGATTAACCTCAAAGTGGACGTAGGCAGTTACGCCGAACCACTATAAATCTGGTGTTCTTATTTTCTGCGTTTAATTCAGCACATTATCCTATGTTTAACTTTACTTTCTTCATTAATCTCTCTACACAACCTCTCTTAAGGGTGTTAGTGACCAATTCTGGTGCTAACATTTTGGTGCTTTCACTGAGAACCGAATTCTCAGGACGATAGGATCTACTTTGTAGCTATTGGATTGAAAAATCCCCCGAAGGAAATCCAAATCATTCGCAAGACATCTATTGATTCTACTCAGAGTTACAACCGACAACTCTATCATGGGAAGACCACTAACTAGATCGGCCTCTCACAATACAGATGCCAATGAAACTGCTAGTGTACAACAGATAGGACCTAGCAACCAACCAACAATTCAAGACGCAGGAACCTCCACCCAGAACCAAGCAAAGGTCGTTTCCCGAACATAGTTCAATGACTTGACAAGAGAACTCAGGGAAAGTAGAAGGCAACTTGCTGAGCGGATCCAAGCCAATACTAATCTCATGACTCAGCTTGCCCAGCAGCAGCATCAAAATGCTAGAAGTAGTCATGCTCCTTAGTCTTCATCTGATAGTTCAACCTCAACTGACGAACCTCCTAGGCGTAGACGCTGCAAGAAAAGGCTACACAGGCAGGTGCCACTGATCGATCCGCTAGGGATCAGGCACGTGAAGAGACCGGACGCCCGGCTCATCAAGACCCAAATCAAGCTGGCCTTCAGGACGCACGTTTGCCGTCAGCAGGTGAAACATCAACCCGCACAGTCCCGTGGAGAAGAACCCAACCTCCCACCATCCATACAAACTCCAGATTTATCATCCATGGTCAGGTAGTTGATGAGAGAGAACCAAGGCCTGACCAATGAAGATTGGGGAGTGTCCAGGAGCCATACTCCCTTCACAGATACTACCCTACAGGCTGAATATCCCAAGAAATTCAATATGCCGACTATCCCAGCCTACGAAGGGAAGATTGACCCTAGGCAACACATGATGAGGTACGAATAGATGATGGATTCGGCAAGGGCGAATGACGCGACTAAGTGTAGGTGCTTCCCAATCACTCTGTCCGGAATCGCTACTGTGTGGTTTACTCGGCTTCCTCCGCGATCTATATCCATCTTCGACGAGTTAGCGATGAAATTTCTTAAACAATTCAGGATACATGCTACCCGTCCAAAGGACGTAATGTCATTATCAAGCGTAATCCAGGCTTTGGGAGGGTCTTTGAAAGCATACTTATAGAGGTTTCATGTTGCCGCCACTGAAGTTAGCAATCCAAAACGACCATGCAATTTTGATGGCGGTAATGCGAGGTGTAGATCCAGACTCGGAGTTTGGAGATTGGTTGGCAAGAAAGCCCCCAACTTCATTGGAACGATTCTATTCCAAAGCTCATCAGTTCATATGGAGGGAGGAGGCTCGATGGACGAGACGAGATAAGGCACCAGGGCCTGTTCAGTCGAATGTGAAAAGTAACATCGCCGTGGAGCAGTCCGGCGATAGTTCGAGAAAAGTTCAAGTCAACGTCCAGAACAAACCTGGGCAGTCCAAAGGATCCGGAGGTGGAAATCCCAGAAAGAAAAGAGAAGTAAGAAAATGGAAGCCAAGGATTCCGACCTACAATGAATACACCCCGCTGAATATTTCTCTTGAAAACATTTATCTATCTACCTGTAACACCTTTGAATACAAAAGGTCACGCCCAAAGGAGTCCACTGAAGAACAGAAACGAACAGGGAAGTACTGTCGCTTCCATGAGACCCATGGGCACAATACTGAGGAGTGTAGACACCTCCATGATGCCATAGAAAAGTTGATCAGACAGAAAAAACTGCAGGAATTTGTCAAAAACCCACAAGATGGAAGGCAAGGAACGTCAGACCCCGGACATGGGGCGGCTCCACGCCAACCAGAACAACCTGCTCAGACTGTGGGTAGATTGATCATAAACACTATTGTCGGAGGACCTCATCCTGCAGACAAGAATTGGTAGAATATGGAATGATATGCTACCTCCTTGAGGCATGCAGATTATGAATGTTGTTCGAATGTGGAAGATGGAACCCCTGCAAAACAACAATGCATGATGACTGACGATATAGTGTTTAGGAGTCGAGACGCGGACAAGGTGGAGGCTCCTACTATCGACCCAATAGTTATATCTGCAACAATCGGGCCAGCTTACGTGAAAAGAATCTTGATTGATTGTGGAAGCTCTATCAACATCATCTTCAAGAAGGCTTATGACCAAATGAAGATGGAGACAAAAGATTTGAAACCATGCAAAGCCCATATTCATGGCTTTAACGGTGCTGCAACCGACGCAATTAGGTACATAGAGTTACCAGTTGAACTGGGAGAAAGTGAGCGTAGGAGGGTGCAAGTCCTACCGTTCATAGTAATGGATTTTGACTCTCCATACAACGTATTTTTGGGTCGTCCAGCCCTAGCAGAATTTAGGGCCGCTCTGGCACCATAGTGTTTGACATTAAAATTTCCAACAGACAAAGGAGTCGGTGTTGTACATGGCGATCAGGCGACCGGTCGTGCATGTTATGTGGTGGGACTGAGAGAAGCTCAGCGGAGAGAGAAGGCAAAGGTTACGGACAGCTCCATCCGCATCCTAAAGACTCAAGATTGACCAGCAGAGCCCGAGCCCTGGCTCGGGCAGCATTCTCGGATCCTTAGAGACAGATCCGAGAGATGATGGGGAACCCAGGGAAACGAATGCAGCACCGGCAGAGCTGACGATCGACATTCCAGTTAGCCGAGATGACCCATCATGAGTTCTTAAGATTGGATCACAACTCGACCCTTCAGAGGCCAAGGATCTTACCGATTTCCTTCGGGCGAATCTGGACGTTTTTGCTTGGACACACTCTGATATGTGCGGGATTTCTCCTGCAATTGCGAATCATATGTTGAACATAGACCCAAAACACGTTCCTGTAAAATAGAAAAGGAGAGGTATGGACCAGGGGAGGTCTGCGGCTCTCAAAGAGGAGATTGACAAACTCAAATCCAATGGGTTCGTCCGCAACGCCCTCTACCCTGAATGGGTATCTAACCCAGTGCTAGTGACAAAAGCGAATGGAAAGTGGAGAACTTATGTTGATTAATCTGATCTGAATAAAGCATGCCCAAAGGATAGTTTCCCTTTACCCAGAATCGACCAGCTCATCGACTCTACCGCTGGACACGAATTATGATCATTTATGGATGCGTATTCAGGATACAATCAGATCCCGATGCACATTCCAAACCAAGAACACACCAGTTTTATCACAAATATGGGGCAATATTGCTCTGTAGTAATGCCCTTTGGATTGAAAAACGTGGGAGCGTCTTATCAGCGTCTGGTGAATCGAATGTTTAAGGACCAGATTGGTAGAACGATGGAAGTCTATGTGGATGACAGGCTCGTGAAGTCACGGCAGTCAAGAGACCACATCCGAGACTTAGCGGAGATGTTTGATATACTCAGGCATTACGGAACGAAGATCAATCCTTTGAAGTGTTCATTTGGCGTAGCGTCGGGAAAGTTTCTCGGTTTCATTGTGAATACGTGGGGAATCGAAGCTAACCTGGAGAAAATTCAAGCTATCCGAGATATACAAGTGCCCAAAACCATAAAGTAGGTGCAAAGCTTGAATGGAAAAGTGGCTGCGCTGAGTCGATTCATATCTAGAGCTACAAACAATGTATTCCTTTCTTTAACGTGATAAAGAAAGGAAAAAGAAATTTTGAGTGGACATCCGACTATGAGGAAGCATTCCGAGCTCTAGTAAGGCGCTTAGAAAGCCCCTCGGTGCTATCAAAACCGATTGACCATGAAATGCTGTATGTATACTTGGCAATATCCCAGCATGCTATCAGTACGGCTTTGGTTCGCGAGGAGGACCGGATTCAAAAGCCAGTATACTATGTCAGTAAACGCTTGACGGGGGCAGAAATAAATTATCCCAGGATCGAGAAATTAGCTTATTGCTTGGTGATTGCATCACGCAAGCTTCGCCCATACTTCCAGGCACACTCGATCAGTGTTTACACCGACCAACCCCTACGACAGGTACTCCAATGACCGGAAACTTCCAGAAGGATGTTAAAATGGAATATCGAGTTGAGTCAGTTCGATATTACCTACTTGCCGCGAAAGGCCATACAAGGGCAAGCACTAGCAGATTTTATCGCTGAATTCACCCTGATAGACGAATCAAACGGCCACAATGTCATACCTCCCGTTCGATGGAAGATGTACGCCGATGGGGCATCTAACGACCGTTGTTCGGGGGTTGGCATAGTTCTTGTAACTCCTGAGAACCGATCAGTTTGCTACGCTTTGAAGCTCAAATTCACAGCAATGAATAACGAAGCCGAGTATGAAGCGTTGATTGCCGGCTTAAGACTCATCAAAGAATTGGGAGTAAGATCGGTTGAAATCTTTAGCGACTCGCAACTGGTTGTGTACCAAGCACGGGGAGACTACCAAGCAAAGGGGCAGAGACTCGACCCATATTTAGTCCGAGTTCAGGAGCTGCTAGCGAATCTCGAGTATTACAATATTTCACATGTCCCACGTGAGAAAAACAGGGCAGCCGATTCATTGGCGAAATTCGCAAGCACTGGTGATGCGCAACAGATGGGATTGTTTCCTGTCGAAACCTTACATGTTCCGAGCATAAATATGATGGAGGTAGATTTCGTGTTAGAAACCGAAAAGGAGTCATGGATGACCCCATTCAAGCAGTACTTGTTACACGGGGTCATCCCCGAGAGAAGAAGCAAAAGACGACAAGTCATTCATAAGGCTTCGCGTTATGTGATGCAAGATGGGTTATGTGATGCCCATGATGAGATAAAACGATTCCTGAAGGAAGTCCATGAAGGTGAATGTGGCGACCATACCAGGGGGCAGACATTAGCAAAGAAAATCCTCCACTATGGATACTATTGGCCAACTGTAAATCCGGATTCCACAGACTACGTAAGTAGATGTGACAAATGCCAAAAGTATGCGAAAATCCCAAGAGCTCCGTCGACGGAACTCACATAAATGTTTAGTCCTTGGCCGTTTGCAATGTGGGGAATCGATATAGTTGGTTCCTTACCCCTATCAAAAGGTGGTGCAAAATACACGATTGTTGCGGTCGATTACTTTACCAAGTGGGCAGAAGCAGAGCCTTTGGCCACTATCACCACCTAGAAAGTCATTAATTTCGTTGTACGAAATATCATATGCCGCTTTGGCCTGCCACGAACCATCGTTACAGACAATGGAACTCGGTTTGAAAACAATGAGTTCAGGGAATTTTGCCAAAAATATGGTATTGAGAAAAAGTTTGCAGCAGTTGCTCATCCGAAAGCTAATGGACAAGTGGAGGCCTTAAACAAGATAATCAAATCCATATTGAAAAAAAGTTTGGAAAAGGCTAGAGGCAAGTGGGTGGATGAGCTTCCGACAGCACTTTGGGCTTACAGAACCACCCACTAGTCTGCGACTAACCACAGTCCATTCGCATTAGCATATGGCATGGAAGCTATCATACCCGTGGAACTTGAAGTTCCATCACATCGGGTAACTTATTATGACCCTGAGTCAAATCGAGATCTCTTGCTGGAATCATTGGACTTCATTGATGAAAAACACGAAGAAGCTAATTTAAGAGCGGCCGCGTACAGGCACCGAGTTGCTCGATATTATAATGAAAAAGTCTGACCGAGAATCTTTGACGTGTGTGATCTCGTTTTGAAATGAGTTTTCCCAGTTCCATCACACATGAGCCCCGCATGGGAAGGCCCATACGTCATTGAACGGAAGCTTGGAGAAGGAACTTTCAAGCTTGTGACCGTTGATGGCACGACAATCCCCCGAGCATGGAATGGTGAATATTTGCGGCATGATTACACTTAGTTCATTTCTATAATATTTTAGTTGCATTTATTTCCAGCAAGTTTTTATTCCTAGTTTACGGCATGTAAAAAGACAATTTTGCTTATTTGCATTAATAAAGGCTTGAAGCCATTTCTTTTTCCCATGAATTGTCGATGTTTCTATGTATGATAACGCTGTAACAAATGACTAAGAGATACATTACTCTGTCTGACGTACGAATGAGTATAAAAAATTCAAAATCTCTAGGTCCTCGGAGTACGGACTGGAATACTCTAAGTCCCCAGAGTGCGGACTCGAGTATAAACGACTCAAAATCTCCAAGTCCCTGGAATACGGACTGGAGTACTCTAAGTCCCCAGAGTGCAGACTCGAGTATAAACGACTCAACATCTCCAAGTCCCCAGAGTGCGGACTGGAGTACTCTAAGTCCCCAGATTGCGGACTCGAGTATAAACGACTCAAAATCTCCAAGTCCCTGGAATGCGGACTGAGTACTCTAAGTCCCTAGAGTGCGGACTCGAATAAACAACTCAAAATCTCCAGGTCCCCGGAGTGCGGACTGGAGTACTCTATGTCCCCAGAGTGCGGACTCGAGTATAAACGACTCAAAATCTCCAAGTCTCTGGAGTGCAGACTGAAGTACTATAAGTCCCCGGAGTGCGGACTCAAATAAACGACTCAAAATCCCCAAGTCCCCGGAGTGCGGACTGGAGTACTCTAAGTCCCCAGAGTGTGGACTCGATTATAAATGACTCAAAATCTCCAAGTCCCCGGAGTGCGCACTGGAGTACTCTAAGTCTCCAGAGTGCGGACTCGAGTATAAACGACTCAAAATCTCCAAGTCCTTGGAGTGTGGACTGGAGTAGTCTAAGTCCCCAGAGTGCGGACTCGAGTATAAACGACTCAAAATCTCCAAGTCCCTGGAGTGCAGACTGGAATACTCTAATTCCCCACAGTGCGGACTCTAGTACAAACGACTCAAAATCTCCAAGACCCCGAAGTGCGGACTGGAGTACTTGTTCGTCGACGGAAATTCTACCGGTTTAGAAAAACGTCGAACGAATTTAGAAATAAAAATAACCGCAAGCGCACGGTGTACGAATGTAGCACGCGGCGAATACGGGTCGATCCGCAGGAAATTGATGATTTTAAAATTCTATTCAATCAAATTAACCAAAGTTGAAAGTGTGATTAGCTAAAAAGTAAGAAACTAACAAAAACTAGCAAAAGAAAAATAGATAAAAATATGAGAGTTAAATGACAATTTAGAGGCAATTTCCACTCTCTAAATCACATAAATCAACACAATGAAGTTAAGATCTCTCTTTTCTTGTCATTTATGAATTAGTTGATGTGCTTATCATAAGTATGGTATATGTGTGCTATTAATTAGCTCAATATAAACCATCAAACTATAACACAACCACTAATACACTTTTAAATCTCATAAAATATGACAACAAAGTTGAAAGCAAAATCTATTTTAAGAATGGCCTATTAACTATTAATTAGAAATATAAGCCATCAAATTTTAATTTCAACAATCACTTCTTTGCCATAATCATATGTAGATGAAGAGGCGATTTGTGTTTTGTTTGTTTAAGCATAGCCTATTTGTTATGAACAATATAGACTATCAAATTCAAAGCTAAACAACATCATTAAACCGCTTCAATCATTCTCATTAAGCATAAAAAGATAGCATAAACATCAAATTAAGTTGAAACTACACGATTAGAGAGCTTCATTACCCCTAAATTGAAGGGGTTTAACCTCTCATATTTGTTATCATATGAACAAATGTAGCTTGCAACATGAGAGAAAAAGAAAAATAAAAAGAAAGCAATAAAAAAAACTATTCTACTTGCATGAAAAATAAATCTAAACTACAACATGAAAGTAAATAAGCATGAAAAGGAAAAGAACATGTATTGAAGTTGCATAAAAAGATTACATAAAGAGAAATGGCCAAGTAGCCATGAAAAGAAAGAAGAGAGCTTGGTTTTATTTTGAGCCTAAAACTAACTAAAAAGAGACTAAGAGAGAGGGCAGATTACATGAAACATAAGGGGTATATATACAAGTTTTAAAACCCTAATTCACTTTTTAGGGAATGCCCAAAATGCCCCTTAGGAAGTGTGGAGGCCAAGTAATCATTAACATGTCTTAATCCCCATTAAGTGTACATGAAACCATTAACTCCATAAGCATGTGCATTAGCCTTTAATTTGTACATTAAGGTAGGTGGGTAGGTGGGGTCCTCCATGATCTTCACTTTGAATTATTTCCATCTTCATTCCTTTATATCCATTTTGTACATGCATGTTTCTTCATGAACCCGCTAATATGAGAAGCTAAATTTCTACAAAATATTATAGAAATTTCCAATTAAATTCTCTCAAATTACTATACGCGCACAAATGGCCATTTTTCCCTTATATGAAGATGAATATGTGAAAATTTGGAATTAGTATGAATTTTGGTTAAAACAAGTTAAAATACCCAATATGATCATTTATTTAATTTAAATAGAATAAATATGGTGGTAAAAATATGCACGTTTACGTGCACATCAAATACCCCACACTTATCTTTTTATTCGTCCTCGAATAAAGGGAAACTAAGATAAATCTGTTTTCGTAGGTAGCACGATTGCATTGAGCGTATGCAACAAGCCGTTAAACTTCTGGGTGTCCTCAGTAGGACGAGTGTTGTCTCGTGAGGGTTTTCAGCGGATACTACCCACAAAATCCAAATGCAAGATGAAAATATTTACAAAATGCAAGATTTATTTACAAAGAGACGAATGCGAGTTTTTGAAAATATTTACAAATGAAGGACTTACTTTTAAATCAACACAAATAAGTTAAATATAGGTTTCGGTCATTATCTTGAAATTTAAGTCATTCACTCGTCAAAGTTTCCAATAAAGACGAAGTTATCATAAACATACTATAGTTTAACTCGTTATTTCGGTTGATAACAAAGTGTAATTATGAAAAGGATTTTAGTTGATTATCAAAGTTTATCAAAGTGGTATTTTCATTTCTGTTCAATAACAAGTCAAATCAAATAAGTTAAAATAGTGCTTGGATTTCATTTGCTTACTCTCTCTTATTTTTATTTTTTGAAAATTACACACCTAGCTCAGGTGTTAACGCTTAAATTTGAACGCTAACACCCCGGTGTGTGAAGTATAATTGTGAAAGCACCACCCGATAGATCGGGAAAGAATTATAAGCAAATAATAGCGGAAAAGCAGTAAACAACAGCAATTTTATAGTGGTTCGGCTTATGGGTATAGCCTACGTCCACTTTAAGTACTTTTATTGATGATCCCGTTACAAGTTGATACAATTCTTCCCAAGTACAATTCACTTTGAACTACAAGAAACTTAGAACAAGTATTTTAAACTTCGAAGGAGATGAGAGTCTTTGAATCCATGTTGGATGTACGCGATCTCTTGTTGAAGTTGTTTGTAGCGTTCTTAGTGTCTCGAGAGCTTCAAGTGTTGAATTGGTTTGGAATGCAGCAGAGTATCAGCGCTTGAAGAGAATGAGCCCCCAAAGTCCCCTGAATGTTGGCGGTGGCTGCCTATTTATAGGAATTCTCGGAGTTGAGCCGCCCCCTATAAGTCGCATGCGACTCATTTCATGTACTAGGTTGCTGGCGAGTCACGGGTCAACGAGTCACGACTTAAGCATTTCCCTTATCTCCTCCCAGGGCCACGAGTACCAACCCGCGTCTTATAAGAAGCGGCACCATTTTTTCCCTAAGTGCTAGGTCGCACGCGACTTAGAAGGATGAGGCATATGTCGACAACGACTCATGATAAGTCGTAGATCACGTCTTTGAGTTGTGGTTGAAGCAGTTTGCAATGCTTAATATGATGAGTCGCTAAGTCGGTATGCCATGAGTCGGTAGACCACTGAGTCGTTGAACCGCTCCATATGCTTGAGTCGTGAACATCTTAACTCGTTAAGTCACAAGGCACCTTAAGTCGTTAAGTCATTTAGTCGCTCCCTTTCTTAAGTCGCTGGAAGCATTGAGTCGCTCCCATTTTTAGGTCGCTGGAAGCATTGAGTCGCTCCCATTTTTAGGTCGCTGGAAGCATTGAGTCGCTCCCTGATGAGTCGGTAACTCCTATGAGTCGTAAGCCCCCTTGAGTCGCTCGGCGTTAACAATTGCCCCTCGAAGTATACGCTTAGATCATGAGTCGTGTGCTTCGACTTTCTGCTTGAGTCGTGAACGACTCAAAGCGGCTTATGACTCGCGAGTCCCTTCCTCTTCTCCTCCATCCTGTATATAAGCTATTAAGTCGCCCCTTCTTCCTCACTTAACTACTTCAATATCCAGCTCTGCCATTAGCGAAACTCCAAACTCCCAAAGGCGAATTCGAGTTAATCAATCGACGATTCATTCCTGCTATTATATTGCGTAAGTGAATTCAACCTTTATCCAACTCACGATCACCATTAAACCATGAACATCCAACTTTTGATCCCAGCTCAAATCCATACATCACACCCCACTTTCGGGCCATGTTGCAGTCGGTTTTCGTTTGCCATTGGCTGTGTTGCTATGGCGGCTAATGAGAGCATAACAATGCATTGAATTTATGATAGACTCGAAGTGGTTCGAATCGGTGTTGGGCGATTTTGATGGTATGGGTAAATAATGGGTTTCATTGAGAAGATGGTGAACCTTTGTTGCTTGAGCGTTAGCGGGTTAGAGGGTTGAGGAAGATAAGGGGGCTGTAAGATGTGGCGTGGAGAGGAAGTCTGCGAGTTAGCAAATCAGGTCTTGAGTTGCTGCCGAGTCAACTTGGGACCATGAGTCGTGGCCGAGACAACCTGAGTCGCTGCCGAGATAGGACTTAGACAATTTTGCATGTCCCTGAACTGGGGCCCCTTGACTCATACAATGCGACTTTAAGTAATAGCGACCTTCCTGTTAGGCCATGAACGACTTAAGATTAGGATGCATAATGCCGTGCCTTGTGTTTCTTAACTCGGTCCGAACATCCTGGGTTTTAAGCAACTTTGAGAACTTTTAAAATTTTGGTAGAACTTGCTTATATTTCCATCTTGAAGTTTGAATTGCTGAGACAACTCCAATGACTCTGTTATGCTTTGTTACTGGATTATGCGATCTTTAATATTGATAACCTGTTTAAACATAACCTTTGCAAAAAAGCGGGACGAATATACTGCCACTGACTGCCCACATCGAATGACAGATTAGTTAATAATAGACAATCAATTTAAACAAATTGTGTGAAAGAAGTGCTCTAAATCAACGAATCCAAGTAGAATGCTAAAGCAATATTGAAACAGTCAACTGAAATTGACCGGTTTGCACTAACACCACACCTGAACTTTTAAGTTAATAAGTCCTGAAATTTGGTAGTCAACCAACTGCCAACTAGCTTAACTTCAGTTATATTTACTTGTTTATTTTCATTAGTTCTGCACAACATTTCACACTTTTAGGAAACGTGTACCTTCGCATTTGAACATCCAGTTGCTTGTGTAGAATGACCTCTCATCAAGAAGAGCCGATGGGCCAGGCTGAAGATGTCTTTCCAGTAGCCATCCCTATAGACAACCCTCCGGAGAGAACATCCACAACTTTGAATCAGCGGGCATTTAACCAACTGCGCGTCCAGTTTGGCATTGATGATGCTGACATCTTATTTCCGGGGCCAAATGACACTGCTGACAATCCTCCCTACGGCTTTGTTGCAGTCAATCGCCAAATGTGCTTAAGTGGGGCGATTCCTCCTTTTAACGACTTTCTCCAACAGTTCCTGCTTCGGTTGTCTATCTCTCCATTCCAATTACACCCCAATGGCTACGCCATTCTGATGGGGTTATGTGTTCTATTCAGGAGAGTTTTGGATCGGTTACCAAGCTTCGAGGAGATCTGCTATTTTTGCTCATTCACGAAAACTAAAGACCATCCCTCCATCGTGGTTGTAAGAAGCGCTCGAAATCGCAAACTTATTACTGATCTCTCCGAAAGCGCTCACGGATTTTTGAATCAGTTTTTCTTCGTTCGCTGCCCTCCAGGGTTTTATGCCATCTGGAGAGTGGGAAGTAAGATTTCCTGTCTCTACTTTTTCCGTTTTGAAACTTTCTCGAGATCTGAACTCTCAGCTGCTAATTTCATTCTTTGCTCTTTTCAGCACTTCCTCTCCCTTCTAGAGATCCGATTCATAAACAAGTTTTCGAGAGGTTGAGTGCCGTGGCTGCGGAAGAAAGGAGCATAAAATTTCTGCTGAAGGATGAATTTTTACACCAATACGGGCATCTACACGCTTCTCGTTCTACGCATGCTCATGAAGTTCCAACAGAAGTTCCCGATTCTCCGACGAAAACTTCTGACGCCCCGGTTACTGTCGAACAACTCGCATCAAAAGAGTCTAATATTAAAGCTTCATTGGTGAAGTGTTCCACTCCTACCGACATTATGGGGTCATCTAGTAAGACGGCGCTTGCCCCGATCGAGGAAGAAGAAGAACCTTCACAGCCTCTCGGGGGATTAGCTGATGTAGGAATTGAGAAAACAAGTCCCACCAAGCATGATGGTGACGATGTTTATGAGGGGTTGAGTGACATAATAGTGACTTCGCAGGAGCTTTTTAGAGATGACGTATCCAAAACTATCTCTCCTGTAATTGAGGCGACGTCCCTTCTTCGACAAACACCAGCACAAACATCAACTCCTCATACCCAAGCTATCGTCACCTCTACACCAAAGAGTGGTTTGTAGCTTAATGCGTGTAGCTTGCACATCACACAACATTTAGGATTTTTTGGCATTTGTTCACATTTAACTTCTTTTCTCTGGAAGTTTTTAAGACTTGTTATTTTTGCCTTTCAGATTCCTCTATGGGGCGCAGCGGCAGCGGTTCTTATTACAAAGACTTTCGACGCTATGGAGGGCGTGGCAGCTATGATTACAAGCAATACTATACCGATTCCAGAGAGACCAATGAGCAGAGGGCTGCGCGAAAAGCTGAAGAGAGGAGAAAGTATGAAGAACGCCACGAGGGAGCAGGCACGCGATACGAATCCTTCCCAAGGGGTGATGATTCCCATAAACGTAAAACGCATGATGATAGGGGGAAGAGCCATATTGAGGATTCGAGAAAGCGGACCAAACTTGGCGAGGAGCACGCGCCTGTGACATCTGAGAGACCTGGCGCCTCAGTTTCTATTGACATCCCTTCCAAATCTCCTGCTCTTGAAGGAAGTGCCATTCAAACACTCCTCAACAGGCCTTCATACCATGTTGAAAGGGGCCCCCCGACTTTGCAGAGCCGATTCCCGAACTGGTGTTTGAGGGGGGTACGCTTCGACCTTGATTTGGTCCCCATCGACAAAGAAGCCATGTACAGAAATCTCGATGCTGTCAGGCTTGATATTGATAGAATGTCTGGATGGCAAAAGCTTGTTGATGAACTTCAAAGAGTTAATCGGGCTAACATCGAAGCAATGCTGACCATGGAAAATGATAAATCAGAATGGCAGAAGATTCTTGATCAACACAACGTTGAGATGAAGGAGATAGCCGAATACAATGAAAAACTCGAAGCCGAAGTAAAGCAGCTCAAAGATGATCTTGCCTCTTCTACTAATACTTACACCCAAAGAGAAGAGGTATTGCAAAAACAAGTGCGAGATGCGCACGCCAGCCAGAGGGACGCCGAAGCTAAAGCTGAGAGGCTAGAGCAAGCTGTAGAGAACCACCGCACTGATGTCACCCAGTTGCAGAATAAACTGAGCGCCCGGGACATGGAGATTGAAGCGCTAAAAGCCCAACTTGCTCAGACCGAAAAAGATCGAGATGAGGCCATGGCTGGTAAGATTGCAGCCGAAGAAACTGTTCAGACCATGGAAACCGACATCAATTCGACTTTATTCGATTTTTATGTACACTGTGTCTTGGGACGCGGCAGCCTCTCTTTTCTTGGTCCTAAATATGAAATCACCCTGGCCGAGGTGTGGGAAGCTGCTCTTAGCATGTTTAAAGACGCCGGGTATGGCGATGAAGATTTTGAGGCGCGTTACCTGGATGAGGAAGCTCGCGCTGCTCTTGTGAAGGGGCAAGAACAACTTGCCAGGATGAGAGCTGGAATGGCGGAAGAGGAACATTCTGGAAAGGAATTACCACTTACTCCCTCTGTCCAACCTCCAGTTTCTCCCGTGGTTGACATCACGGGTTCTAGCTCCTACACTCCGCCTGCGACTAAGATAGTAACTGAAACTACAAGTGCACAAGGCGGGGATGAAGGCGGTGAAAGCAACGAAGCGCAGCGATATGAAATCAGCATCAGAGATCCAACTGCCCCAGGTAAACTTGACACCGGACCAGCCCAAGTGGTGAACTGCTCGTTTGCTCCTTGTGAACTTGACGATCTTCTTGATTATTTTTCGAATGTCAATGAATTCCCGACTTTTGATTATTCTTCAAATGTCAATGAATTCCCGACTTTTGACGAGCCGTCATCCCCTCTCTTTTCGAAAGATACTGATATTTTAAGTTTTTTCTCCTTTGTAGTGAAAGCACCGAGCCAAACTCAAGCTTCTTCTTCCCCGGTTATCCTTCCTCCATCTCTTCAAGTGGCGCCTCCTTCTGCCTCGCAACCTGGATCACAGGAAGAACAAATAGAGGCTCTTCACGGCTTGGATGATCCCATCGCTTCACAAGAGCAGAAAGATGAAAGGCCTGAGGGAGGTGACACATCTCCGGAGCGAACTCCCTCTGACGACATTGTTCTATCTAAACTTGTCACTCCAGGGAGTGAGTCTTCCTCAAAAAGGAGAAAGAAGCGTGGGACACCAAAGAGGAGGGGAAAGATAGTCACCACCACTGAAGAGGAGCTGAAAGCTGGACCGGTTGCGCCTTCCTCTCCTACTTCCCTTATGCCCACTGACCGCCCTGAAAAGCTGATCATCCGGCCGGGTAAAGGGTCTAAAGGCAGCAAAAAGAAGTGAAAATCTTCAGTTTCTAGTTTTTTTTTTTTGTGTTTTGCATGTACTGGCCGAGAATTGTGCGGGTACCGGCCCCCGCCTTTCTTTATTTTGAAACCTGTACCTGCACTATAATTGAATAAAATGATTCTTCGTTTGTACAAACTTTTGTTTGAATTAGAGAATACATTTGTTATTCGTTTTGGCATGAGTTTATTTGATATTGCAGCGAGCTTATGGTATGTCACTTGAGCGTTACCTTTTGCTGGTTTCGTTATACCATATCGTGTGTAATTATACTATATTGCCCCCATTCCATAAGTTTGCAGCAATATTCTATACTTCGAGGGGACTTGCACTCTTATTTGCTAAAGAATAATTATTTTATTTTTATTTTTAAAAAGAATTCTTGTAGAGTACAACCCCCTTCGTATGAGTTTCTACTCGCTTTGTCCTTTGAAGAAATCACTTCTTTCTTTTTGCTTAAGTACATTTTCTTTTTTGCCGAGTGATTTCTTTTATGTAGCAAAGCGGACCTCTGAAGGGTACTTTAACTCCTTTTCTCTTCTCTCTTTTTTTTCTTTATATGGAAAGTTGTACCTCTGAGGAGGGATTTTTTACGTTTCAACACTTGGAAGTTTTATTTCAATCTCGGCGAAACGTGTACCTCCAAAGAGTTTTGCCTTAGAAAGCTATTCCACGTTTCAACACTTGGAAGTTTTATTTCAATCTCGGCGAAACGTGGGCTTCCGAAGAGGTCTTTCTTCTTGATTGTGCCTCCGAAGAGGTCTTTATTTTGCTTGTCTTTCAACTCCGGTGAAGTGAAATTCCGAAGAGCGGCTGTTACACTTCGACTCCTGGTGAAATATGCCTCCGAAGAGGTCTTTATTTTGTTTGCATTTCAACTTTGGTGAAGTGAAACTCCGAAGAGTAACTACTCCGACTCTTAGTGAAATGTGCCCCCGAAGAGGTCTTTATTTTGTTTGCATTTCAACTTTGGTGAAGTGAAACTCCGAAGAGTAACTACTCCGACTCTTGGTGAAATGTGCCCCCGAAGAGGTCTTTATTTTGCTTGCATTTCAACTTTGGTGAAGTGAAACTCCGAAGAGTACCTACTCCGACTCTTGGTGAAATGTGCCTCAGAGAGGGCTTTTATTTTGTTTACATTTCAACTCCGGTGAAGTGAAATTCCGAAGAGCGGTCAAAACACTTCAACTCTTGGTGAAATGGGCCTCCGAAGAGGGCTTTTATTTTGTTTGCATTTCAACTCTGGTGAAGTGAAATCCCGAAGAGCGGTTATAACACTTCAAGTCCTGGTGAAATGTGCCTCAGGGAGGGTTTTCATCGCCTGGAAGTTACTCTCTCATGGTTGGAGGGTCATGACTCCTCCAATCTTTTTTGTTGAGTAGAGAACTTTCTTTTTTGTGGCGTATGACCCATTAGAGGTCTTTTATTCTCCGAAGAGTTGCGCCTCCGAAGAGGACTTGTGCCGCTGATGGTAGCTTTGGTGGTTCCTCTGTTCACTTGCTTATGCCTTTTCAGCGATCCTCTTTTTTTTTTTTTTTTTTTTTTTTCAAGTTTTCATTCCCCTTTCTCTCACAAGTGGCTTGTTTAATCCAAGGAAGTGTACTTCATTGCCAGGCAAGTTCGTGAGAACGGGCACTAGCTTCCTAATTGGATGTTTGTTTGTTCAAACAATCTCAATTTATCAGCAAGGGCTCGTTTCTATCGAAATCATTAGCCGTTCAATTGAAGTATTTCCTACCTAGGATTTGAATTCGGGGTCTTTGTGACTTGAAATTTGTTTGTTGAATGATGGTGAGAATCGCTCGGTCTTGTTATGCGCAAGTTTTATTTCCATTGTCTGCAAAAATTTAAATCGACATTTTAGCAATACATTTTATGTATTTTTATATCGAAAACAAAGCAAACATATAATGATAATAAGGAACACAAGATTTATAGTGGTTCGGCCATGAAATTGGGCCTACATCCACTTTATATTCTTTCATTATTTACTTGCATCAGTTTCACAATTGCTTTCAATTACAAGAATCATACATTCATAATTCTTTTTACAATTTTTCAAGAAAATTTTCAAGTAAAGTATGGACGCAAGTGGTTGCTGTTCCATGCCCTTGGAATTTGATCTCCATCAACGGTGGTGAGCTTGAATGTGCCGTCAAGAAGCTTCTGACCTATTACATATGGTCCTTCCCAATTTGGCCCAAACACACCTGTCGCGATCATAATTCTTTTCAGGACTAGATCTCCAATTTCAAAGCTGCGTTGACGAACTTTGGAATTGAAATGTCTGGCTATCCTTTGCTGATGAGCTGCAACTCTGAGGTTAGCTTCATCTCTTTTTTCATCAAGGAGATCCAGCGCTTCAAGTTGCAACTTTTCATTTTCTGCTTGATTGAAATGGATTCTTCTGTGTGAAGGGACCTCTGTTTCAACCGGGATCATTGCTTCCGATCCGTATGCTAACGAAAAAGGAGTATGCCCAGTTGCAGTTTTGTGAGTAGTTCTGTATGCCCATAGTGCAAGTGGTAGTTTATCGACCCAACCACCTTTTGCTCTTTCGAGTTGCTTTTTGATGGTTGATTTGATGATCTTGTTCACTGCTTCCACTTGCCCGTTTGCCTGCGGATGAGCTACTGCCGAAAAGCTTTTCTGGATTTTGAATCGTTTGCAAAAATCCTGGAATTCCTCGCTTTCAAACTGAGTACCATTGTCTGTGATTATTTTCTGAGGCACACCGTATCTGCAAATGATATTCTTGGTCACAAAGCTTATCATTTTCTTAGAAGTGATAGTAGCCAATGGTTCAGCTTCAGCCCACTTAGTAAAATAATCAACTGCAACAATAGCATATTTAATCCCTGATTTAGCAGTTGGTAGCGGCCCAATGAGATCCATTCCCCAAATTGCAAATGGCCATGGACTGACCATCTGTGTGAGTTCGGTAGAAGGTGCTCTAGGAATTTTGGCATATCTTTGGCACTTGTCACATTTTCGGGAGTAATCTGCGGCATCCCGATTGATTTCTGGCCAAAAATATCCGTATCGGAGAATTTTCTTTGCTAATGTTTGACCACCTGAATGATCACCACATTCTCCTCCATGCACTTCAGCTAGGATTGTTTTGGACTCTTCCCGGGATACACATCGAAGCAATGGCATTGAGAATCCCCGTCTGTACAATCGGCCATCCTGAATTACATAGCGAGAGGCCTTCCTTAATAGCTTTCGTCTCTCTATCGAGTTTTCCGGCAGAGAACCTCTGAGTAGGTAATCCAGTATTGGAGCCATCCATGACTCTTGTTCTTGAGATACATTCATAATCCAGTTTATATCCATTTCGTCTATACTTGGCGCTGAAAGGACTTCTACAGGGACCAATCCCAATAGTTGAGCTTCACCAGAACTTGAATATTTTGCGAGGGAATCTGCCTTCATATTTTCTTCCCGAGGAATGTGGCTTATTGAATAGTGATCGAGTTCACATAGGAGTTCCCAAGCCTTTGACAAGTAGGAAGGCAGATTTCCACCTTTTGCTTGAAATTCCTTCTTGACTTGGCATACAATAAGCTGAGAATCACTGAAAATTTGTAATGCTCGAATGTTCAGCTCTTTAGCGATTTTCAGACCTGCAATAAGAGCTTCATATTCTGCTTCATTGTTTGTTGAAGGAAATTCCAGTCTTAGTGCATAACATAATGATCGACCTTCAGGAGTTTCAAGTACCACTCCGGCTCCAGAACAGTAGTCATTTCTTGCGCCATCAACATACATCTTCCACTGGATTGGAGAATCATTGACCGCTTTTTCGTCACCATTATCTTTCTCTGTGAATTCTGCAATGAAATCAGCTAAAGCTTGTCCGTTGATTGCTTTTCGGGGGTGATAGGTGATGTCATATTGACTAAGTTCAATGTTCCATTTTAGAAGACGACCTGAAGTTTCAGGGCGAAATAGGACTTGCTTTAGAGGCTGATCAGTGAGTACTTTGATAGGATGAGCTTGGAAATATTGCCTCAGTTTCCTCGATGCAACTAGTAGGCAATAGGCGAGTTTTTCCAACTTGGAGTAATTCAGCTCTGCCCCAGTGAGACTTTTGCTGATATAGTAAACTGGATGTTGAATCCTCTTGTCTTCCCGTACCAGCGCTGCACTTAAAGCATGAGATGAAACTGCCAAGTATATAAGAAGATCCTCGCCATCGCCTGGCCTAGAAAGTATTGGAGGCGTTTCCATATGTTGAATCAATTCTTCAAAAGCTTTCTGGCATTCGGGAGTCCAGTCAAAGTTTTTCTTTCCTTTCTTTAGAGCGTCGAAGAATGGAATGCATTTATCAGTAGCTTTGGATATGAACCGACTTAAGGCGGCAACTTTTCCATTGAGACTTTGCAATTCCCTCTTTGTTTTAGGAGCCTTGACTTCTTTTAAGGCAGTGATTTGAGCTGGGCTAGCTTCAATGCCCCTAGCGCTCACGATGAAACCCAAGAACTTCCCGGATTCCACCCCGAATGAACATTTTAAAGGGTTAAGCTTCATTCCGTATCTTCGGAGGATTGCGAACATTTCTGCTAAGTGTTCGATGTGATCCACTGCTTTCTTAGATTTTACTAGCATGTCATCAACGTAAACTTCCATAGTCTTTCCTAACTGCGGTTTGAACATAGCATTGACCAGTCTTTGGTATGTTGCCCCCGCATTCTTCAACCCGAAGGGCATAACTCTGTAACAGTAGAGACCGACATCGGTGATAAAGCTTGTGTCCTCCTGATCTGGCTCATGCATCATGATCTGATTATATCCGGAGTAGGCATCCATAAAAGACAACAATTCATGACCCGCTGTTCCATCTACCAGTTGATCGATCCTGGGTAATGGGAAGCAGTCTTTGGGACAGGCTTTGTTTAGATCTGAAAAGTCGATGCACACTCTCCATTTACCGTTGGCTTTCTTAACCAGCACTGGATTTGAAACCCAATTTGGATAGGTAGATTCTCTGATGAAGTTATTCTCCATGAGCCGATCAACTTCCTCTTTCAATGCTGTTGACCTTTCTGGACCTTGGATCCTTCTTTTCTGTTTTACGGGCGTGAATTTTGGGTCAATATTCAGAGCATGTACCGCAACTTCTGGGGATATTCCGCACATATCGGCATGGGTCCAAGCGAAAACATCCAGATTTGCTTTCAAAAAAGATATCAAGGCATTCTGAACTGACGCGTTGAGTTGTGAACCCACATTTAGCACCTTGTTTGGGTCCTTCAGATCAACGGGCACCGGTACCGTCGTTTCTGCTGGTACCACTCTATTCTCCCCCGCACTGGCTTTTCTAGGATCCATCTCTTTTCGTGCCCCGCTATGCTCACCGGTGCAGGGTCCGCCCTGTAGTTGCTATAGGGTTGGTGTTTTGATGCGGATTGGGGTTGCCGCATCTTTTCCCATCTCTCTCTTCCTTGTTTCTAGCAGCTCTGTCATATAACATTCTCGCCCAGCGTTCTGGTCTCCTTTAATAACTCCTACTCCATTGTCTGTAGGGAATTTAATAGTAAGACACCATGGGGCAAGGACAGCTTTGAACGCTGCAAGAGTAGGACGACCAAAGAAAGCATTATAAGCAGAAAATTCATCTACTATCACAAAAGTTTGCTTGCGAACTACTTTTCTTTCTCCTTCCCCGAGTTCCACAAGCAAGTCAATGGTTCCTACTGGTTGCTTCGGCTCCCCGGCGAAGCCAGCAATTTTTTGCGATGATGCCTGCACTTCAACCATAGGAATTTTCATCTGGTTGAAGGTTTTCTTAAAGAGGATATTACAGGATGCGCCGCTGTCGATAAGAATCCTTCTGACGATGGCTGGCCCAATGCCGGCCGAGATGACCAAAGGATCCAAGGTCGGGGCTTCAATACCGATGGAATCCCTGGTTTTGAATACAATGTCATCATTGAATGTCTTTCGTTGCTTTAAAGGCGTAGTGTCCTCCAGAACAAAAACATTTTCTTCCCCCGGTGCATATTTTAAGGCCCGGGAATACCTTTCCATCTCACCCCAGCTTTTGCCCGCTGGGTGAGGTCCTCCTGTAATGATATTGATAACAGGCCTTCCAGACTCAAAACCCGCGTCCTTGCCATTAGTCCCAGATTGATGAGCAGGAGTTTGCTGCCCCTGGTTTGACGAAGCAGGATTATTATTATCATTCTTCTTCACAAATTGATGTAGCTTATTTTCCCTTAACAATTCTTCAATTAGATTCTTCAATTGGCGGCAGTCATCAGTATCATGACCGGGCTGATTATGGAAGCGACAGAACCTCCCACTTTGCACGGCTTTTTTCCCGGTTCTCAAGACTGGGGGTTTAGGATAATTGACAGAATCTTTGGTAGCCAGGTAGATTCGTTCTGGAGTATCTGACAAAGGTGTGTATTCTGATGGCTTGAAGGATCTATGCTTCTTCTGATTATTCTGTTGTTTTCCATTGTTGTTCTCCCTCTTCTGTCCCACAGACTCATTTTTGCGTGGAGCATTGGCGTTAGCTTCAACCTTTTCCAATGCTGCTTTTGTCGATACAGGGCGGCTCTCCACACGCATGAACTCGTCTGCTTTCTTGTAGAACTTTTCGAGAGAGCTTGGTTCCTTCATATTCAACCATCTTCCAAACTCACTAGATTTATCTATGGCCCTCATCAAATAGGTCAAGACCATGCGAGGTTCCGCATTATCCACCTCAGCTAACGCTATATTAAAGCGATTTAAGAAAGACTTGATAGTTTCCCCCGGATTCTGCTCCAAACCAGATAACGACATGATGTCTTTGGCCTTTGAAGCATATAGCCTAAATTGCTCTTTAAATTTCCTGGTTAGGTCTGAAAACTGATCGATGGACCGGACAGGTAGCTTTGTGAACCAAAGCAGAGCTACGCCTTCCAGATATACGGGGAAATATCTGCATTTTACTTCATCTGAGGCTCGGGCACCCGTCATATGCCAATCATATTTGTACAGAAATTCGTTTGGATCACTTGTCCCCCTATAAGCTGGGATAGTTGGAGGAGCAAATTTTCGTGGGAATTCAGCCTTTAGAATTTTTTCAGTAAATGGAGTCTTGCTTGGAGCAAAGCCCCATTCTTTCTGATCTTCGACTCTTTGCATGCTCTCCTTCATAATTTGGCGAACCATTCCAGAGAGATATTCTTCATCATTGCGAGCCCTAGATCCACCTACCTCAGGGAGTATTTGCTCAGCGGGGTTAGTGTCCCTTTCGGAAACATTCCTTTCTTCAGTTTCATGAATATTACCAGTAAAATTCCTTTCATTAGCTGTTGATTGACGGTTTGCCCCGAGCAAATCGTTCAACTTATTCAGGATTAAGGCGTTTTGGGCATTCTGGGCTTCCATTTGCACATTTTGAGCATGTATCTGTCTGTTCAACCCCAAAATTGCGGCATCCAACTCTGCTTTCGTAACCCCGACAGTTGGAGTGGCTTGATTTGGTGTTGGGGAAGCGGAGGTTCCCTCTTGAGCGTTTGCAGATCTCACAGATTTACTTTTCCTTCCAGGAGCCATGATTTCGGATAGACTTCTGGTTCTTAAAGAAACTTTATCTACAAATCTTTCTGAAGCAATGATGGTAGATCTCCTGAGTTCAATTCTCAGTGAAAGCACCAAAAATGTTAACGCTTAAATTTGAACGCTAACACCCCGGTGTGTGAAGTATAATTGTGAAAGCACCACCCGATAGATCGGGAAAGAATTATAAGCAAATAATAGCGGAAAAGCAGTAAACAACAGCAATTTTATAGTGGTTCGGCTTATGGGTATAGCCTACGTCCACTTTAAGTACTTTTATTGATGATCCCGTTACAAGTTGATACAATTCTTCCCAAGTACAATTCACTTTGAACTACAAGAAACTTAGAACAAGTATTTTAAACTTCAACAAGAGATCGCGTACATCCAACATGGATTCAAAGACTCTCATCTCCTTCGAAGTTTAAAATACTTGTTCTAAGTTTCTTGTAGTTCAAAGTGAATTGTACTTGGGAAGAATTGTATCAACTTGTAACGGGATCATCAATAAAAGTACTTAAAGTGGACGTAGGCTATACCCATAAGCCGAACCACTATAAAATTGCTGTTGTTTACTGCTTTTCCGCTATTATTTGCTTATAATTCTTTCCCGATCTATCGGGTGGTGCTTTCACAATTATACTTCACACACCGGGGTGTTAGCGTTCAAATTTAAGCGTTAACATCAGGTAAACTGAGGCCAGATATACCACCCATGCACTGCCTTTCGGGCTTGTGAGGGGAGTACAGAGCATAGCGAGTGCACACACTTTCTTGCATACACCTATCGACCGTAGGTGGTTTTTATTAAGTCTATTTTTTTTCATGTGTTCCATACATGCATAACCGTGAGGACTTTTAAATGAGTATGAAAGCACATAATTAAAGATTCCAAGTAATTCACCCATGCATAACCATGAGGACTTTTAAATGAGAGTGAATACTTGGATATTATTATTTTTTATTTTTATATTTTTTTTTAAGAGAGAGAGAAAGTTTTGCAAAATCATCTTAACACCATTTAACCTAGAAGACAAAAAAAATGTTATATACTTTACTTTAAATCAACCACTTTTTAAAACAAAAATTTTCAATTAGGATGTACTTCATAATTAACACGTATGAATCTTTCTATATACTAGTTAAACCATTATTATATGTAATCAAACTTCATTTTTATTTATTTTTTAAGACAAATAAACTTTCAAAAATTTCAATTTAATAAGCCAAAACCATATATTTATCCTATAGTGTTTCTTTAAAAATAAATCAAAATGCTTAAAAAAATTCTTCTTTTGTTTTTAAAAAATTTCATACTTTTTTTTGTTATTGGAAGAAAAATGAAAAATTAATCCTGAAAAATCAAAAAGAAGATGAGTCTCCCCCCACACTTGATTTTGACTGTGTCCCCACAGTCAACCCAAGTGGAAGGAGAAAAATAAAATAAAAATCCAATATTTACATGAAAGATTATTATTTACAAGAGATGAAAAAGTATACAGTCAAAAAGTAAATGAAACGGTCTTCTAAAGACCGATTCATTTGTCTCGTCAAATGTGTGAGACACAGCTTAAGCTCGAAAAACCAAACCATCAAAGATTTCAAAGTTGAATCTTGATTTGGAAAAACGAATGTTGTTTTGAAAATTGTACGAGTTGTTTTGTTTTCAAGGATTTTTGGGGTTGATAAAAGAATTGATTGAAGTTCAAGTTTATTTTCACTAATTTGAAATTCAAGCTTATCATTGAAAACATTTTCAGAGTTATTGATTTCAAAATCAAAATGGTTATTTTCATCTTCCCCGTTGGAATTTAACAACTCATCATCCAAAAGTCCAAAAAATTCGTGTTCGTTAAATTCATCTCCCTTTATTGGGTTATCAACAACTTCATTATGTATATAATTTTCAGAATCCAAAGTTGTTGTATTCAAAATTTTGAAATCGAGAAAAGGAAGATCGAATTTTAAATTTGGTTCCACACCCTTAAAAGAATTGAAATCCAACTCAATTACCGTCTTTTCAACAAATTCCTTAAGATTGTCGTTTTCAATTTCGAAAGTTGTTATTTGAAAATCATCGATTTGGGTAAAAGGTGGATTATCACTTGACTCATCACACGTTGAAATTTGATTTTGTTTCTCACGAAAATTTTCCAATGTTTTAATCAACAAATTCGCGTGATCATCGTAAATTTCATTCATTTGCTCAACAAAGTCAAATTTATAATTATTAACTTGAAAATTTTCGATTTGGACTTGTTGAGTACAAGAATTGTCATTTTCAATAAACGGTAGATTATTATTTGATTCTTCGCAAGTTGAGATTTGATTATGATTTTCACGAAAAGTTTTGTATTTTTCAAGTAATAAATCCCCGTTATCTTTTATTTGGTCAACAAAATCAAATTCATGATTGTTAATTTGAAAATATTCATTTTGAATTTGTTGATAACCAAAGTTTTCAATCGTATCTTTATTGAAACTATTTCCACTGCCAAAATTATTTGAAAATTGGTTCACATTTTCATCTTGATTTTGAAATTCATTTTGAAGCTTGAAATTGAATGGGCATGGGTTATACTCGAAATCATTTGAATTTTAAAGCGAATTTAAATTTTGATTATTTTGACTTGAACTATTGCACAAATATGAGTTACACAAATCATTTATACTTTGATTTTGTTGTGTAGAGAGTTCAAGTAAAGACGAAATGTTACTTTCAAGAGTTGAGGGTTCATCGTTTTGAAAATTTTGTGGTTCAAGACTCAAATTGTTTAAACAATAGTTGTTGTTGTAATATTCATAAGAATTTGAAGTGAAATTATATGGATTATATTGATTTTCACAACTATCGTAAAATTCATGTGAATATGGAAATTCGGACATTTTCAAGAAATTTCTTTTTTTTTTGGTTTTTTTCTTTATAAAGGAAAAATATTTACAAATAGAATTTATTTTTCAAAAGGGAAATTGATTTTTTTTTTTGGTTTTTAACTTTTTTTTTTGTTTTTGAAAAAGTTTTATAATTTTTTTTGGATTTTTTTTTTCTAATTTTTTTGGATTTTTGAAATTTCAAAGGAAAAGGATTTAAAATTTTCAAAGGAAAAGGAATATTTACAATTTTTTTTTTAGTTTTGGATTTTGAAAATTTTTTTGTTGTTGTTTTTTTTAAAATATGCATGAACTAATGCAACTAAATGAATGCAAGGGTTAATTACAAATGATTATCCTAAATTAACTCAAAATTGTATACTCACTCATTGTCTTAAATAAACAAGATAGTTCTCAGCCAGGTAACGGACAGGATTTATCGGTGCACCACGAATCACCGTAGCAATGCAGCCGAAGGTTTAAGTACCTTCAGAGGAACAACCACTATAATATTTACGAATCACCATAATATTTATAAATGGTTATTACTCTACCATAGCCTAGACACCAAGAAATGAAATTGTTCAAAGAAGACAATTTGTCAATATACAATTAAAAGTTATCGATGTCTAATCGTTATTATTAATCAAAATTTAGGATGAAATGCAAAACAAAAATTAAACGTGAATTAACAATGCAACTACAAATGATTTTTGTTTTTTTTGAGTTTTTTTTAAATGCAAGCAAACAACAATGCAAGACAAAAAACAATAGATATATACAATGCAAGGCAAATAAAAAGAAAATTATAAATAAGCTAGCAGTTTTTTTTTGGCAAGCAAGGCGAAGCAATTATTTTTGGCAAGCCAAGTGAAGCAAACGACTCTTCCAATCTGCTTTGGCAACCTGAAAATAATGACAAGGTATATATACAGGTGATTTTTTTTTTAAATTTAGATGGTAACTTAAATCAAAATAAAACAAAATAAAACAAATTTTTTTTCCTTTTCTTTTAAATAAAACATAACTGAACTAAAAAAAAATTAGAAGCAAAACAAAACAATTTTTTTTACTTAAGTTTGAGCTAAAAACAAACTAAGCAAAATTAAAACTGAACCAAATTAATTCACAAATGAAATCTCAAAACGAAATTCACTTAACCAAACAAACCCGGCCCAAAATTATTCACATGTCACCCTTTTTTTGTCAAAAGAAACAAAGACAAATCAATTTACTCTTATTAAAAAAAACTCAAAATCAAACCACAGCCCACAAATCAAATACAGCCCAAACCCGCAATTGTCCCCCGGTACCCAAAAAGAATTCTCAAAGCACTGAAACGCAAACTAAAAATAGAATTCAATCTCAATTCACTGATACCACAAACTAAAAAAAATCGATCTTCACTTAAACGCAGTTCTCCAATCTCAATTCACATTCAAAATTCGACTCGGGAGGCTGTTCGATGATCGAAGTGGTTGGTGAATGCTCGCGATTGGGTTTTTTTTCTATGGATGTTCGATTATAGTCGAGTTTGATTGAATGGCTGTCGCGAGTAGTTGTTGCGCGAAATCGCGATTAATGTTGAGGTTGTTTAAATTGATGCTGAGTTGCTGGAAGGAAATTGAGGGTTGTCGAGTATGCTTTGAGGTTGACAGAGCACGACGTATGTATGTAAGAGGATGTGCTGTAACAGTGCAGGGAGAGGTTTATGTGGAGGAGATGGTATCGGGTTGATGGTGGTTTTGCGGCTAACAGGGAAGGCAAGAATGTGATGCTCAGGTAGGCAAAAGGTAGGGATGTTTCAGCAGTGAAGTACTGACTGTGGTGATGGTGGTTGCGGGCAGATGATCTTCGAGTTTGAATGGATGTTGTGGTGTGAAATGGTGGTTGCAGAATGTATTGGTAGGTGATGACAGGCAGTGGAGAAGTGGTAGCTTGTTTGATAGCTGAAGAAGTGTGGGTAATCAGAGGTGGTGGAATATGCAGGGGGATGTAAGTGTTGAATGGAATTGTAGTGGAAGGAGGAGGTAGCAAGGGTTGTGGCACTGGAGGGTATGCAGAGGTGAGGAGTTGTTGTAGGTCAGGTTGTTTTGCTGCTTTGTGGTTAATGATGTGTTGATGGCTTGTATGAAGTGTTGAAGTGACTGTGGTGGGGAGTCTGTAGAGGCTGTGAAGCTGCAGTTGTTTGAAGCAGTGGAGATGGGCATGGTCAGGTTTGGTGTGTTTGGCTATGGGTTATGGAATGACTTGGGGTAGTTAATTTGTTGGTTGGAGGAATTGCAACAAGAAATAGAAGTTAGTGGACAGTGGGTAGAGGAAGTTGTGAATTGAACAGGATGGCAGCAGATGGAATGTGGTTGTGATGGACGAAACAGTGGTAGTCGGTGGTGGATCGAAGAACTGGTCAGTGGATATTTGTTGAACTGTTGGTGTGGATGGTATTGCCGAGTGATGTAGAGTGAATTTTAGAAATGAAGGTGTGTTGTTTGTGGAGGAAAGTGTATGGTTGAACTGCTGTATTTGACAGCAAGGAGGTGGAGGGAATGGACTATTTTTGTTTGTATGTTGAGAATTTTGTGGGATGATGAATGAAGGCAGTATATTAAAGCTGCGGTCAGGTTGAAATGGCAGTAGTTCAGGAGCAAGTGGTGAAGGTTTGAAGTTGGTTGCAGATGGTGATTGGAGTTCAAGTGGAAATGATTGAAGGGGAGTATGGATGGGTGAGGGTGATTGAAGATGGCCTAGGCAGTGTAAATACAAATGTAAACAACAGTGTGAATACAAATGTAAACAGTGAATACAAACTTGTACACTGATTGTAAAGAGAAATTGATGAAATAAAAAAAAAATGTTTTTTTAGAGATGCAAAATGAACAACAACAACAATCACACAAAACACGACAAATGCAAACAAAAATCAAATACCAACAATCACACCACCTTTTTTTAATGCACTCAACACACAAAAATTAAAACACACAAAAATAAAACAAAAATAATTCGAAGAACAGAAAAATAAAATCAAAGCAAATCCCCTGCAACGGCGCCAAAAACTTGTTAGTCGACGGAAATTCTACCGGTTTAGAAAACCGTCGAACGAATTTATAAATAAAAATAACCGCAAGCGCACGGTGTACAAATGTAGCACACGGCGAATATGGGTCGATCCACAGGGAATTGATGATTTTAAAATTCTATTCTATCAAATTAACCAAAGTTGAAGGTGTGATTAGCTAAAAAGTAAGAAACTAACAAAAACTAGAAAAAGAAAAATAGATAAAAATATGAGAGTTAAATGACAATTTAGAGGCAATGTCCACTCTCTAAATCACATAAATCAACAAAATAAAGTTATGATCTCTCTTTTCTTGTCATTAGTGAATTAGTTGATGTGCTTATCATAAGTATGGTATATTTGTGCTATTAGTTAGCTCACTATAAACCATCAAACTATAACACAACAACTAATACACTTTTAAATCCCATAAAATATGACAACAAAGTTGAAAGAAAAATCTATTTTAAGCATGGCCTATTAACTATTAATTAGAAATATAAGCCATCAAATTTTAATTTCAACAATCACTTCTTTTCCATAATCATATGTAGATGAAGAGGCAATTTGTGTTTTGTTTGTTTAAGCATAGCCTATTTGTTATGAACAATATAGACTATCAAATTCAAAGCTAAACAACATCATTAAACCACTTCAATCATTCTCATTAAGCATAAAAAGAGAGCATAAACATCAAATTAAGTTGAAACTACACGATTAGAGAGCTTCATTACCCCTAAATTGAAGGGGTTTAACCTCTCATATTTGTTATCATATGAACAAATGTAGCTTGCAACATGAGAGAAAAAGAAAACGAAAAATAAAGCAATAAAAAAAAATATTCTACTTGCATGAAAAATAAATCTAAACTAGAACATGAAAGTAAGTAAGCATGAAAAGGAAAAGAACATGTATTGAAGTTGCGTAAAAAAAATTACATAAAGAGAAATGGCCAAGTAGCCATGAAAAGAAAGAAGAAATCTTGGTTTTATTTTGAGCCTAAAACTAACTAAAAAGATACTAAGAGAGAGGGCAGATTACATGAAACATAAGGGGTATATATACAAGTTTTAAAACCCTAATTCACTTTTTGGGGAATGCCCAAAATGCCCCTTAGGAAGTGTGGAGGCCAAGTAATCATTAACATATCTTAATCCCCATTAAGTGTACATGAAACCATTAACTCCATAAGCATGTGCATTAGCCTTTAATTTGTACATTAAGGTAGGTGGGTAGGTGGGGTCCTCTATGATCTTCACTTTGAATTATTTCCATCTTCATTCCTTTATATCCATTTTGTGCATGCATGTTTCTTCATGAACCCACTAATATGAGAAGCTAAATTCCTATAAAATATTATAGAAATTTCCAATTAAATTCTCTCAAATTACTATACGCGCACAAATGGCCATTTTGCCCTTATATGAAGATGAATATGTGAAAATTTGGAATTAATATGAATTTTGGTTAAAACAAGGTAAAATACCCAATATAATCATTTATTTAATTTAAATAGAATAAATATGGTGGTAAAAATATGCACATTTACGTGCACATCAGTACTCTGTGTCCCCAGAGTGCGGACTAGAGTATAAGCGATTTAAATGTCCAAATCCCCTGAGGGCGGACTGGATACAGATGACTTGAAGTCATTGAGCCCTTGGCGTACGAATTGGAAAATATTATAAGTCCCCGGAGCATGGGATAAAAGAATGTGCTATACCGAAAAAGTTGTCAACTTGTTTGAAGATGAATCGAGAAGTTCACGTAACTCGCAGTAGCTCGGGTTTTGACCACGGTTATACAAAAAACCAAACAAAAACAATCCTCTGAGAGGGAAAAGAACTAAGTTTTATTCATCACAAATAATTTTATTTACATGAACTACGAAAACAAAAATAATTACGTAATCTAAACTAGCTCTTGTTGAATGAGAGCGAAGACTACTTCTTCGACTTCTTCGACTTTTTGCCAGATGACTCCTCCCCGGTGCGTTTACCCTTGATAGCTTTCTTTGACGGGGGAGTGACAGCTGAAGAAGTACGAGGAACATCCATGGGTTTGGACCCACTTAGGAGGATGACCTTCAACGGCTTGTTCAAAGGATCGTCCAGGTCCACAGCTTGAGGTTCGACCTTGATCTTGACCGTCTTTTCCTTCTCTTTCTCAAGCTGCTCCTTCATGCTCAGTTCGGATGTGTGCTCAGAGGCGCCTGTAATTTCAACTTCATAACTTCCATCGATGGGAGAGGAAGTCTCAGATTTGTCCTCGTCAAGCGCTCCGATCACCTAAGCATCTAAACCGGGAGCCTCTCCTGCGTGGGTGGCTTCACTTGTTTTTTCCCTCACCTCCTTGGCGACATCGCTCCTTGGAGTGGGCTCAAGATCAGAATGGCTTGCACAAAATAACGAAAAGCAATCATTACAATGCGATAGATTCTGGTGAAAAACGAAAACACTTGAAATTTTAAAGCAAATGAGTTGCCCACCAGGTTCCGGCTGGCTCTCACCCGTCAAGGGGGTCTCATCCTGTGGAGTAGGGGACAAAACGTGAACGCCAAGGCCGGGGTCCTCCAGGTCATAGCCGATGTGCTGTTCAAAAGGATCAAGTATCGGCCGACCGGCCGGCTTGGTAGGCACACAAGATGGAGACTCGATCTCGGATGGACCGACGATAACTTCTTTCCCTTTCGTTGAGGGGGAGCCTTTGCAATAAAGGGCTTGAGACGCTGACAGGTCCGAAGGCTCGTTTCCCTTAAGGAATTCTTTTATCAAAGCCCCCTCATCAACCTCCTCGATACCGTGTTCGACCTTCTTGATTTAATTAAGGTCTCCCATGCCTCGGCCAAAGATTCGAGATAGCCCTCGCCCAGAAAAGTTAAGTCCTGGTGCATGAGAACGCGGGCATTGAATTTGGCAATAAGCGGGTCGAACATGCTTCTGACCTCTTCCCTACCTTCTTCCTTGGCCGCCTCAAGACGGGAGTCGCTCTCCGAAGATGCTATCTTTTTTCCCTCTTTACGGGCTTCATTCTTCAGTGCCTCAACTTTAGAAAGCTCGCCCTTAAGTTTCGCCTTTAGGAGTCACGTGGAAACGATCTCGTCACAATACCGTTGCGACTCTTCTTGGGCAGTAATCTTCTCTTCCTGCTCTTTACGGAGTCGCTCCTCAAGTTCTTTGACTCAGAGGCAGAATGCATCCCTCACTTTTTGCACCGAGTCTTTCTCCAAAGCTAAAGCCCCACATCGTTGTACCGCCTCGTCGATTTCTTTTTCGTGAGTTGGTTCTAAACGAGTTACGGCTTCGGCGATATCTTTGGCGCTCTGCTGGGCGGCCTCAGGCTGAGATTTGTAAGACGCAATCTCTTCGTCCTGAGCTTTGATAATGTCTTTGTCATGAATAGCCTCAAGCTTTAGGCAATCAATCTCATGTTGGCATTCTATGGAGACTTCTGACACTTTCTCAGCAAGATGAATGAACGCATCATGCTGAACATAGACATCGTTGGTGCAGGCGATAGTGCTTTGCTTGACATCTCTAGGAATATGATGGATCGTCGGGAGAAACTTCAGACCATCAAAGCAAATTTTTGGAAATTTAACTTTAAGCTCGGCCAGTCTCTCCGATACTGATGGATCTGTTGCAGGAACAGGAGGAGACGGCTTCGAAAGTTCAGCTCTCCTGTAAGGATCCCAGGACTGTCGTATGGAAGAGGAATCGGAGTGTTGATCACGAGGAACATCGGATTGCGACCCCTTATGGTCGTGCTTATCTTTGCTTTACTCCGAGCGAGAAGAGGGATGTTGGTGGTATTTGGGCTGATAATATGTTTTCTTCCGAGATGATGAGTCTCAAGAATGATAATCCCTATCGCCATCACCGTCTATGTCCCGATGTTTTTCGAAACCTGAGTCCCGTCTAGGATGATGGAAGATAGACGACCCGCGGAGACGATCAATTCCGTGTGTACGCCCCATGTCACCTACACAGAATTTAAATAACAATGAATTAGCAAAGAGTAATGTGACGATGGAAATTTAAGTGCAAGCTGGAGTGCATGTTTTTGTGTGTGTCCTAGTGTTTCCCCCCGACGGACCAGTTTCTTTACTAATGGGTGATTTTTCTCCCTGAGTTTGGGCTTGAACGCCTGCATCGCCTCTGATGGGAGAGTGAAGTTTAAGTGCCTCCGGATCGTCAAAATCGTAATTAAGTAGATCATCAGGTATGGGGAGGTTCGAGAGGCCCTTTAAAGAACTTTCTAAACGTTGTGAGGAAGCCTATTTCCCTGTTGGAATAAGAGTAACTTTAGAGGTTGCGCCAACTTTTTCCCTCCTTATCTTGTACGTCGGTCTCTTTTTCCTCTTCGAAGGGGAAGATGACGTTTCGATGTCATTAAATTCGACTATCGGGTCCTGAGTAGGACCAACGTTCTCATCATGTGCTTCGAGAGTTTCGGTTTCCTTGATTTCTCCTTCTTCTAGTGTGCCATAAGCGTTACGTGCTGAAGACTCAGCTTGTTTTTTCCCTTTGCTAGAGGCGGGCCTGGGTATGGTAACGCCCTGAGGAAGGCTTATCCGACGACCTTCTGCCACCAGTCCAAACGTTGTAAGTGACTCATTTGAAATGAGAGTACCGATGTCCCGTTCTTCGGCAGGAAGGGCTCTAATAGCTTCGACGGCTTCAGAATATCCGCGGTCGTCAGGACATGGATTGATACCTGAAAAGATGGAAAAAAGAGTTAGAAAAGGCACGGCTTTGACCAAGCATGAATATCGATCCAGAGAAAAGACTTACTTCCTTCCACCATCTCCTCGCGAAACTAGGAGGGCAACGCACATAAAACCATTCCTGTTTGTACAGGGCAAACTTGCTACATGCCCCAGTCAAGATTTGCATTTGTAGTGCGGCTCGAGAAACATGAAAGAGGGGTTATCTCTCTGCTTCTTGATGATATATATATATATATCTGATGTCACCCGGGGTTGGAGGCCTAGAGAGGACATTCATGAAGAGGATGTAGGTACCGTAGATGAAGGCGTGACTGTTCGGGTGCAGTTGCGACGGGGCAATGTCGATGTATTGTAGCACGTCCCTAAAAAATGAGTTGAACGGTGGCACGCTGCCGACCTAGCACATAAATTTATTACAAGATGTGTACCCAACTGGGGGCAAGTGTAGACGATCGTGCCCCGATGGAACTAATACGTCATCGAAGGGGATTCCGTGGACAGAGCATATCCGACGGAGTGCACTTTCATTGATCTTCGAAGCCTGTGAATCGACCGGGTTGTCCAAGAAAATTGATGCCTCCAGGGCGTCGAAAGCTAAGTTATGAGCAGGGGAAGTCAACGGGTTTGAAGTATCTACGACTCCTTGTCTAGAAGATGGCCCAGGTCTATCTGAGATCGTGGCGGAGCTAGATTTCCTAGACATCTTTGATAGAGATTGAATCTAGTAGAGCACTTGTTTTAACTATACTTGAAAAACAATCGACGTTAGACATAATAACACAAGTATTCCCCCCGTGTGGTGTGCGAACTAGTGTGACGATTCAAATATAAGTGCTGAGAAATAGAAAGTCACAGAGTTGATGGTATAAAGTTGAGCTTTGAATTTTCGCCTTCGAAAACAGTCATCGCTGACCATCTCCAGAAGCCTTCCCTATGATGTTTTCAATTTCGGGCTCAGGCATTGGCGCTATATGTTAAAGGAAATTATCCATTTTTGTCGATTTAAGTTCAGGCCTGTGATTACTAAAACTAGAAAGTTATCAGTCCAGATTAGTTCGATATGCTAGTTTGCTTAGGTCCTTGTCCTTGTTTTTGTCATACAATTAGGAAAAGTGAATAGTTGTTTGGCCTAAGTATCGTTCGGCCAAAATATTGATCGGCGTAAATATCGTTCGGCCTAAGTATCAGTCGGCATTCATGTCGTTCGGCCTAAGCGCCACTCAGCCTAAATATTGATCGGCCTTCGTTCTGCTCGGCTTAAATACAAGCGTCGTTCGACATAAGTATCACTCTTCTAACCCTTCCTCTTGGTCGTTCGGCACGCGGCAAATCATGTCGAACCGTGTTTGTGCCGAGCCATACCGCTCGGCATTCTGTCCTTAACATTATCTGCCTTTTTTCCCTCCATCTCTCCCGATCGGCATGGCCGAGTCGTTCGGCAAGTCATGCCGAGCCATGTCGTTCGGCATCCTATCCATTTCGTACTTCCTTCCTATTTTTCCATTCCACTGCTCAGCATGTGGCGAACCATGGCATTCTAGCTAATTCCTGCTCCTCCTCTACTCTTCCCTCCAATCTCGTTCGGCATGGGAGAACCATACCGAACCATAGTGCATCTCCCAATAACTCTCTCATGTGCCTACCTCTGACCACTTCTCCCTTCGTCCATATCATCTAACCTTAAAACATATCCTAATCCCATTTCGATTCTTTCATCCACGCAACACCTATTTGCTACGGTTCTACCAAAATTTGTGAATTTGAGCCTCGTATTAAAACTATTAAGTCAACGGAGAGTATTTAGAAAGAGGGGTCGATAACTAGTAAAGGGATCGAAACTCGGGAGAATTCTGGAGTTGAGGGCGCGGTTTTAATTAATTCCGAATGATTGGGAAAGGAAGTGAGGCAATGTATGATGAAGAGGAGGGAAGGGTTGTTAAATTTTTGGAGTTTGTTGAAAGGCGAAGTTTGTGAGTACAAGATAGCAGAGGTCAAAGTGAAGAAGAGAGGAAGGAGGAAAGTGCTGAACTTTATAGGGGAAGAGAGGGAGCCGAAGGGACAATGACCGGTAGAACCGGTCAAAACGACATCATACGACGTCGACATTCAAATTCGTTCAGCAAACATGGAACGTTCGGCTTCGGCTGTGCTGTTCGGCATCCGCATGACATTCGGCACACATCGCCTCACCTGGTGATCAAGGGAAGTCACCATCGGGGAAACTAAGCCACAGCTTGAAACAAAGCACAGCGGACTCATGATTCAAAGCACATCAAGTTCGACCACATGATGCACTTTGGGGGGCAAGTGTTACTTGAAGGTTTGACCAGGCAACTAAGTACTCTGTATTTTCATACTGGTCGGCATTTATGCACTGTTCGGCATCCATATCGTTCAGCATTAAAAAGCGCTCGTCTTACAGAGTCGTTCGGCACAAATGGTTCGTTTGGCACTCAAGTTCAATCGGCATCTATGGGATGATCAACATGCAAGAGCGTTCGGCATTAAGAGCCGTTCGGTATTGTATATCATTCGGCATCTATGGACGTTCGACATGGCAGAGTCATTCGGCATTCCATACTTCTTGGCATCCAAACCTTGTTCGGCACATCGCTTCGTTCGGCATAAATCTCGTTCGGCATTCGAGATCGATCGGCATCCAGAGTCGTTCGGCACAACACACTGGGTCGGCTTCCAGAGTCGTTTGGCACAAATGCCTCGTTCGTCATTCAGAGTGTTCGGCATCACTTCGTTCGGCATTCAAAGTGTTCAGCATCACTTCGTTTGGCATTCAGAATGTTCAGCATCACTTCGGTCGGCATGAGGATATCGTTCGGCATTCATGCATTGTTCGGTATTTTGCCGTTCGGCATCTATGGATCGGCACATGGAGATCACCCTTTTTGTGCCAAGCTACTTAGCTATCTGGCCCACCAGGGAAGTCCAACCCAACTTCGTTTATAAATAGAGAGGCAGGGGCACAGTGAAAGGGACCTTTTTTGGGAGACTCTGCCGTTTTCAAGACTTATTCAAGACTTATCTTTTTTGCTCAACAATTGTAATCAAATAGTTGAGATACGGATTGCATCTGTAATCGATTATAGAGAAAAACAATAAAGATTAACCTCAAAGTGGACGTACGCAGTTACGCCGAACCACTATAAATCTGGTGTTCTTATTTTCTGCGTTTAATTCAACACATTATCCTTTGTTTAACTTTACTTTCTTCATTAATCTCTCTACAGAATCTCTCTTAAGGGTGTTAGTGACCAATTCTGGTGCTAACATACAGTAAGTATAATTATTATTTTTATGGTGAGTATAATTTATTTGTTTTACAATGAGTTAATTTTTCTTCTGATTTAAAGGAATTACTACATTGATTCAAGTTTCTTTAGATGGTTATATAGACACAGATATATATATGTGTGTGTGTATATTTGTTATCCAGCCTTTTGACTAGGTAGAATCCACAAAAAGCCCAGAGAGATAGTCTAGACGTCCAAAAACCAAGCAAAGACAGAGTCACAAAGTCAAAGCCAAACCATTAAAAATAACATGGCAATGGGATCCCTCAAGTTGGAGTTCGGTACCGACCCTCACCTAGGGATCGGTACCAATTCCCAAATAAGACTTGGGTAGACCCATCTCTAAATGCTTGTCTTGATGCTAATGGCCTATTTCTGAAGTTGGTTTTCTAATTCAATGCAATTCTCCATCGATTTTATGAACAAGTGAAACAACAACTTTGTTCTTCCACAACTCTATCAGTTGGGCTCAGAAAATAGCTTGTATTGGTGCAAACAACTATGTATTCTTAAAGCAAACTACATGACGATCTGAGCTGAGGGGTTGAAGACACCTATTACCATGAATTTGGGGATTGGCACTGACCCCGCCTAAGGATCGATACCGAGTCCTAGCTCCTACTGAGGTGGTGCTTATTATATTGGGAGAGCAAATCAAATTCGAGAGTAACGGCTAGGAGATATTTCATGTGAGATTTTAGGCTCCATACCTCTATACATAGGAAGGAAAGACCCGTTTCTACGGATCTTTTTAGGCTTTAACTCTTGTAGTTCATATATTCTTCTATCTCTAAAATTCTAAGTGTTGGAGTCATACCGAGTCTCAAGAACTTTTGCCTTCAAATCATAAACTAGCAATAAAATATTAAAGTGGATGTAGGTCAAGCTTCGTCGAACCACTATAAACAATTGTGTCTTGTTATTTCCTCACTTTCATTCATATTTCTTTATATTTTATCATACTTTATTACTTCTAGGTGTTTGTGTGATTTTTGGTTCAAACATTTTGGTGCTTTCACCAAGAACCTTAATCTCAAGGCGCTTAGATCGATCTTTTATTGTTGGATTCCTTATATCCAGGAGACAGATCCAATTTTTCTCACTTTTTAATTTCTACAACTCAAATTTCCAACAATCTCGAAGAAGCTTTCTGCCATGGTCCCACTAAGGAATCAAACACGCACTATCACCACCAAAGCTACCCCCAATGATGTTGAGAATCAAAATCTTCTATATGTGGATAAACTTGTATAACCAACTGAACCAGAGATCCAGACTCCAACTGATGTGGTGACCAGAAAGGAGTTGGACAGGATGATGAAGCAGATGGAAGTTATATTTCAAACTAGTCAAATTAAAATGAACCAGAGCTTGACAGTATTAAATGAACTTACTCAGACTAGCCGCGGAAAGAGTAGGAGGTACTCCAGCTCAGAATCAAACAATTCTTCTTCTTCATCCAAGAAAATACAAAGGGATAGAAAACTGAAGAAAATCCAAGATGCCACCGGAATGTCTCGGTAAGGAGGACGATGAGCTCCAGCATAGTTTCAGGGAACGATACCAACCTCAGATTAGGAGTCGATACCGACCCCCACAACTGTGGGCCCAAAGCCCATCATCCTGAAGGCGGCATAAACTTGAATGCTGGAGGTGCTATGGATGTTTAGAATATGGAAAATGATGATGCAGCCGATGATTTAACTCTTGGAAATCAAACAAGGGGAAATGATGGACAAATAGGTCCCTTGAAGTTTGGGGAGCTTAGGTATCAAGCACCTTCCTGAGTGCGTTCGCCTGGCCGAACAATTTGGATAGGACCAGATTACCGCCATTCGATCGAACTGGATGATTCGGATTACTTCGAGGATATGGTTAGGAGATTGGTTGGTGAAAACCGATCAAAAACCAATGACAATTGGGGAACTTATGCCAGTCAGAGCTCGTTTGTAGAGGACATCCTTCACGCGAGATATCCTCAAAGATTCAACATTCTGATGATGCAGTCGTATAGAGGAATGATGGAACCTAGGCAACACTTATTGAGATATGAATGGCACATGGATTCAGCTAGAGCTTCAAATGTCGTGAAGTGTCACTGTTTCCCAATTTTCTTAGTAGGGGTAGCAATGGTGTGGTTCACTTGACTTCCGCTTCCATATTGTCTTTTGCTTAACTGTCATGGAAATTCATGGAGTAATTTTTCTTATACACTTAATGTCCAAAGCACATGATGTCATTGTCCAATGCATATCAAGCTGAAAGAGAGTCGCTAAGGGACTATTTAACTTAGTCCCACATGTCTATAACAGAAATAACGGATGCAAAGGAAGATACGGTGTTGATGGCGCTCTGTAGAGGAGTTCATCCTGACTTGGACTTTGAGCATAGGGTAGAAAGAAAGCAACCATCAATAATGGAAGCTTTTTGTAGGAAAGCTAATGAGTATTTGCATTGGGAGGATACATGTAAGCATCCATGGAGGATTGATGCTGGAAGTTCGAATTAGCCGATTCAAAGTAATATTGTTGTAAAGCGGTCTGGAGGAAGCTTTAGGAATGTTGATGTGAAAGTTGGTAACTTAAATAAAGGAGGAAAACAAAACAACGATGTGGAAGAGAAGGAAAAGCAAGATAATAGGAGTCATTTCAAAGGTCCCAAGTATGACAATTACGTCGAACTGAACAACTCTATAGAGAACATCTATCTACCTACTCAAAATACTGAAATATATAGGAAATCGGTTCTTACTTAGTCAACTGAGAAGGAAAAGAAGTCAGGCAAGTTCGGCAGACTCCATGAGACTCACGGTCATAATACTAATAAGTGCAGGTACTTGGATGACATGATTAAAGATTTAATAAGGAAAAAAAATTACAACACTACGTGAAAGCCCCACAGGATGGCGACCAAGGAAATTATAATGCCCTTGGGTCGTCATCCCAACTGGGACAAGTTGAGCCTGGTGCTGATGCATTCAGGTGCCGGAAAAACGATTGCTGATTAATATAATCATCGACGGCCTCATCCTACTTATAAATTTTTGCGGAAATGGATAGATACATTGGAGCTATAAGGCATGTTGAGAATGAAAGTTGCTATGATATTGAAGACGAAGCTCCAGCAAAATAATCTCAAACCATGGCGAATGATATATTTTTTTGGAACATAGATGCCAACGGAGTGGAAGATCCGACAATTGACCCAATCGTGATCTCAGCCACGATTAGTCCTACTGTTGTATGAAAAGTGCTTGTTGACTGTGGGAGTTCAGTTAATATTTTGTTCATAAAAGCCTAAGATCAAATGATGTGGAGGAGAGAGATTTGAAGCCTTGTAGATCTCGTACGCAGTGGTTCAATAGGATGGCTACTGAAGCCATAGGATTTGTCGAATTACTGGTGGAACTTGGTGATGGCGACAGTAGGCGAGTGTGGGTAATCAAATTTTAGTGTTTGATAATTATTCTGCTTATAATGCATAGCCGACCCTAGCTGAATGTAGAACAGCCTTCACTTCTTGGTGTTTAACTATGAAATTCCTTGCAGACAGTGGAGTGGGGATCGTGCACGGGGATCAGGTGGCTAACCACAAGTGCTATGTCGCTGAACTGAAGAAAGCAAGGAGTAAGCAAAAACGGAAGAGTGTAAAGGCGGTCCTCTGCATAAAGGGTTTGGACACATAGTAGTTATCTCCTGAGCCCCAGCTTGGGCAAACTAGTCGTCTCTATGTTGACATGGACCAATGAAAAGAGCAGAAGGGCAGACGAGCAGCTCTTGCCGAGTAGGCATTTGCTATTCCAGTCAGCAGGGATGACCCAAGTAAAGTCTCGAAGGTCGGACCTCAGCTTGGTGCTAGTGTAATGAGGGAGTTGGTTGGTTTTCTCTGGGAAAACCTGGATGTATTTACCTGAACACACTCGGATATATGTGGAATCTCACTTGGGATAGTGAGCCATGCATTAAATATAAATCCCATATGCGTTCCTATGAAACGAAAACGCTGCAGCCTAGGTTCGAAGAGAGCTGCTGCACTCAAGGAAGAAGTGGATAAGCTAATGGATAACGGCTTCATCCGTGATTCCTATACTTAGATTTGTTTTGGTGAATAAAGAAAACGAGAAGTGGAGGACATGCATCGACTATTCAGACTTGAATAAGGCATGCCCAAAGGACAGCTTGCCACTGCTAAGGGTAGATCATTTAGTAGACTCGATTGCAAGGCACGGGCTACTCTCAATTATGGATGCGTACTCCGGATATAATCATACCCTGATGCACATCCCAGATTAGGAAAACACCAGCTTCATCACCGACCTTGGACTCTATTTCTATCTGGCTATGCCCTCCAGATTAAAGAACTCAAGAGCGACTTACCAGAGACTTGTGAACCGGATGTTCAAAGATCGGATTAGATGATCAGTGGAAGTTTACATGTAAAATATGCTTATGAAGTCACGACATTCGAAAAATCACGTTGATGATCTGGCGGAGATGTTTGGTTCCTCCAAAAGTATGAAATGAAACTCAATCCCTTGAAATAACCTTTCGATGTGGCATCAGGGAAATTCTTAGGTTTCATTGTCAACTCCCATGGAACTGAAGCAATGCAGAAAATATCAAGGCTTTGACAGAAATCAAAGCCCAAAAGACGATCAAGGAGGTCCAGAGCTTACACGAATAGGTCGCCACTTTAAGTTGATTCATCTCCTAAGCCACTAAAAATATATCCCTTTCTTTGACGTGATTAAAAGGGGAAAAAGAAACCTTGAATGGAATCAGGATTGTAAAGATGCATTCTAGGCTTTGGTGAATCATTTAGAAAGGTCCCTTATTCTTTCGAAGTCGGTGGAAGGATAGGATTTGTTCATATACTTAGCGGTGTCGGTGCATGCCCTAAGCGCCACACTTGTGCATGTGGAGTCTCGCATCTAGAGATCAGTTTATTACATCAACAAATGATTGACATGAGCAGAGAGTAACTACCCAAGATTGGAAAAAATCGCATACTACCTGTTGATTGCATCTTGAAAGCTTTGCCCCTATTTCCAAGCTCATCCAATCAATATCCTTACCCGCTAGCCTTTGTGAAAATCATTACAACGATCTGAGACTTATGGAAGGTTGTTAAAATGGAATATTGAATTAGTCGATATAATATCACTTATCACCCATGGAGAGCAATCTAGGGTCGAGCCTTATCAGATTTCGTAGCTGAATTCACCATGCGAGATGATCCTTCAGTGAGCAGTGGGGAAAAGTAAGTTGGATGGAAGATGTACATGAATGGTATCCAATGTTCGGTGTTCTGGTTCTGGAGTTGTTCTTGTTACTCTCGAAGAATACCCGATCAGCTACGCCATGAAACTCGATTTTGGCGGATAGTGAAGCTAAATACAAGGCCTTGATTGCAAGACTCAAGATCGCCAAGGAACTAGGAATAAAGACTTTACACGTTTTTGCGACTCCAAGTTAGTGGTATGTCAGGTTCGAAAAGAGTATTGGGTTAAAGGAGAAAGGCTAACTCCTTATTTAAACCAGGTTCTTGAGCTGCTCAACAACATTAAATACTATACAATAGCACATATTCCCAAAGATCAAGATGAAAAGGCCAATTCATTAGCCAAATTGACTAGTTATAAGGATGCGCGGCTCATGAGCCTAGCCTTTGTGGAGGTACTTTTATCTCCAAGCATCGACCAGATGAATTTTGATTGGGTCTTGGAGAATGAAGCTGAAAAGGAGTCATGGATGACTCTAATTCATAATTATTTGCAAAGAGGAATCCTTATAGAGAGAAGGAATAAACGACGAAAAATCCTCCAATAAGCTTCGAGATATATCATGCAAGAAGGAATACTGTGCAAGAAGGGTTTCTCTGTCCTTATGCTATGGTGGGTCGCTCACGACGAGGCCAAATGAATTCCGAGAGAAGTTCATGAAGGGGCCTGTAGTGAGCATGGGGGGCAGACCCTAGCAAAGAAGATTGTTTGTTACAGATTTTTTGGCCTACTATAATCGATACGTCGTTGACTACACCTGAAGATGTGACAAGTGCCAGAAATTTACTAAAATTCTGAGGCCCACACCAATAGAAATTACTCATCGGTCAGTCCTAGGCCATTTGCAGTTTGGCGTATTGATATCATCGGTGTATTACCCATATCTAAAGGTGGCGCAAAGTATGCCATCGTAGCAGTTGATTACTTTACTAAATGGGCTGATATAGAGCCACTGGCCACGATTACCATAAAGAAAGTAATCAACTTTGTTGTTCGGAATATCATCTATCATTTTGGAATTCCGTAAGTGATCTTTACCGATAATGGGACCCAATTCGATAGTACGGAGTTTAAGGATTTATGTCGCCAACACCGCATAGAGAAGAGATTTGCCACAGTGGCATGTCCTTAGGCGAATGGAAAAGTTGAAGCTATAAATAAGATTACCAAGTCCATTCTTAAGAAGAGATTAGAGAAGGCCAAAGGCAGATGGGTGGATGAACTTCCATTAATACTTTGGGCTTATCGAACCACCCATAATTAGCAACTGGCCACTCTACATTCACCTTAATATATGGATCGGAGGCTATGATCCCTGCAAAACTGGAAGTACCCTCTCATCGGGTTACTCAACATGATCCATGGAAAAATGAAAAATTCCTTCTGGAGTCTCTTGATATGATTGATGAGAGGCAGACCGAAGCTGAGTTGAGAGTAGCTACACACAGACACCAAGCCGCTCAATATTATAACACCAAGGTCAGGAGTCAAACCTTTGAAATAGGTGACTTGGTCCTTAAAATAAATCTTCCCTGGCCTTAAGAACTTAGGCCCAGGCTGGGAAAGTCTGTATGCACTAGAGGAAAAGCTTGGAGATGGCACTTTCAAGTTGGCAAATGTGGATGGGATTTCGCTCCTAGGGGCATGGAATAGCGAGCATCTACGATGTTATTTCACTTAGAATAAACTTGTAAACAGTAGGTTAGAGATGTGTAATAAGACAGATTCTGTCATTTTTCATCTTTTATGAAATAAATGCCTTTTAGCCCAAACTTTTGCCTTCTCATTTCTTAAGAGTTGTGACTTGAACAAATTGAATGAATTTGTATGATTAATGCAAGTGTGTAGGTACCCAGAGATAGGTTCCAACCAAACTTTGGTAGCCCATGATCGGGCCCGTGAAGTCCCCCTTGGTGTCGAAGATCGACATTAACTAACTCTTGCCTTCTGATTGGAGGCATGAGTATAAACATATGTCAAACACGACACAACTGTTCACATCCTTACTCTCATTCCCGGAGTAGGAGCCGGAGAATAAACATAAAACAGATGCGATATGAGCATCCATACCCTTACTCTTGTTCTCGGAGTAGGAACCAGAGTACAAACTTAAGCCGGATGAAACACGATCATCCGCAAACTGACTCTTTCCTTTGGATTAGCGGCAAGAGCACAAACTTAAAACCAGACGTAACACAATCGTCCGTACGCTGAGCTTACCCTTGGATAAAGGATAGGAATCTAAATTGAATCGAACGTAACGGGACTGTTCACTCATTCAACTCTCGTCCCAAGGCTGGGGGCAAGAGTATAAACGAAAGCGAACATGATAAGTCCATCTAATTATTAATATCTTGCCCGAAATAGGCAGAACAAAAGATCCTTGCTTGGAGTACGGCGGGATCCAATTTTCAAGCCTTTGTTCCACGCTTAGAGTTAAGCGCGATTGAAGCATGAACATCCCGAATTAGGATGCATGGACTACGATTCTAAGTAGTTAGCTTAAGTTTGCACGTGGAGTTTGGCGCAATCAGGACTTATTATCCTAGAAAAAGATACTCGAATCGCTGCTTAAAGTGGTTAACCTTAACGATTGCTTTATATTCACTAGAGTGGTGCGAGGTCGAAAAATTATAAAATAGACTAAGGACTTGTTCTGAAAACGATCACTAAAAGAAATAAATCGCAATTACATTGAATGGAAAGTGTATTTTTTAAGTACTTAGACAATTTTTGAACAAAGATTTTACAAAACAAAATATCTTTGTTATTAACATTAAACCAGGAAAGCTAAGTACAAATGGTTCACACTAAAAGCAAAAAATCATAAATGAGGGCCAAATCCGTACAGAGCCAGCCAACAAACAAAAGTAGTCTATATATGGAAAAACAAACTAGCAATTATTTCTTCTTTGACTTCTTCTTATTTTTCCTTGCACCAGGGGAGACTTCACTCGAGCTCTCTCTTTTCCTCTTTCCACCTCTTCCTCTACCGCCTTGGCCTTTGAGAGGAGTACTTTGTGATGAGCTAATAGACACACTTTAAGCACTGCCTAGTGGAGGAACAGAGACCTAAGTGCTCTGTGAGGATCCAGAAGGTATGCTTCGTGCACTCCCAGGTGAAGGAATGTCAACTGGGGTGTAAATGCTCTGCCTAGGCAAAACAATAGATACGGGAGGAGGAAAGACTTCCAACTTCCCTTGCTTGATCTCTGCGGCAAGGAGTATGTCTGTCACGAGCTTTTGCTCAAGTCCGGCTATGGAGCGGCCCGATGAGGATTCAGAGACTTTAGTGATAACCACGTTGTCGTCAGATTGAACTCCTTAAGGATCGTCTTCTCCCTCACCAAGCAAAGTGTCAATCATCTGTGCACCAAGGCTGGGTTCATCTTCAACTGGGATGGTTGGAGTTGTTGTGGAACATGTAATAGTCATTGATTCTATTACAGGTGCATGTGGTCTCGGTTGAGAGCCCTTGTTAGGAAGTGGAGCAATAATAGACTGACCTGTAGCTAAAGAAATGCAAAGAGAGAGATTAGTGATGTTGATCAGTGACATGTCAACTCTTTGAAAAATAGGAGAAGTCAATGAGATAACTTCTTTGATTGGAATTTCAACATGGGCTGGAGTGCAACCACGAGTTCCTTCTAAAATAGGAGAAAGCGTAGTTGGTTTCTGAATCTAGGGCAGCTCGGGATTATACCTGGAATCACAGTGGAAAAGGAGTAGCTTGAGTCCTAGGAGCTTGACTAGCTGAAGCATCATGATATGCAGATCCAGAACATTTACCTAATTCTTCTTGCACGGTTGTATCAAGTTTCGGGTGGATAAGATGTCAATTGTCATGTAGATTTTTGCACTCATTTCCTCATAAAACTTCCTTCTCCAACAACTCCAAGTTCACCTTATCGTCTTAAAGATGTTCCTTCTATTCCCCGACAACCCATTCCGAGGCACAGGCGAGCATTAAAGGGTAGTCCTCTATGAACCACTCCACATTTTGAAACTTGAGCACGTTGGCATTGTATTGAGTGATCAGTAGCTCAAATCTCTACATTATATGCTATTCTACCCACTGTTCCATGGCTTCAACTTATCTTTTAACCGCGGCTTCGGCCACTCTTTTAACAAGGATGTCCACGTTCCTAGCTTTTCCAAGCGCTTCCATCCTCTCTATTTTGATGGTGAACAGCTCATAGCATGCGTCCTGAGCAATTTTCTACACTTCATCTTTTTTCTTGGTCTTGCGCTCGAGCTTGGTTTCAATTCGACCACGTTCCCCTTGCTAGCATCCCTTTCCATTACAAGCTCATGGCTCCGATGGTGTGCTTACTCGATTTCATTCAAATGCTTGGATCCCTCGACTTCGAGTGCTTTAATAGCCTCCTCGACCTTCTTCTTTGCCTCGGCTTGGGATATTCTTGAGTTCTCAATCTCAATGTCGAGAGCGGCTAAGATTCTTTTATTCTCGGCTTCAATGAGCTTTTGGTTCTCTATCTCCTACAGCCTGTCCCTTAAAACTTTTAAAATCTTTTTGGATAGCTTTACCCATTCATTGTATTGATTATGGACATTGATCGTGAAGTCAATGGTCCTCTGTTGGACTTCAGCAGGAATTCTCTTTAAGTTTGGCAAAAACATAACTTCATCAAAGTAAATGATGCCCGCGCTCGGAAGACTGATTGGAATGGGATAATGTTGTAGGTGGTACAAGAATAGAAGTAGGAGGAGGAGCCCGAGAGGTGTCAACCAGTGGAATTTCATTACGGCGGTCAGGTTGCCTAGTAGGACCTTTAGCGGGAGGTGATTTGGATTTGGGCTGATGCCTAAAAGCAGAATCGTGTGAATGATGATCCCTATCATAACTACCCATGTCCCGGTCGTCTCTGTCGCAGTTAGTGTGATAATCTCAGCTACTCCCTTAATGGTATGAGCTTGAACGGTGTCGTTGAACGTGATATGCTTTCTCTTTCAGGGATCGAAATGAATGTTTTTTGTTATCCATAGAACTTGCAAAGAAAATAGGAAAGAGTTAGATCGAGCGCGCTAGGATATGGGACAAGTGCACGTGTCATGAAGTGCGCGCGTGCATGTGTGTCCTAGTGTCCCTCCAACGGACCATGTACTGGAGCTTTACTAATGGAAGTAACCTACCTACATTGGCAGGAATGGCATCATTCTCAAAGCAGATCGAGGAACTGATGTTACCGATGCTAATGTTTCCAACGTCTAAAGAGCTAAACTCCATAGGGATAGACCCCAAACCATCGAACATGCCTGTTGAAGAAATAGATGCAGTCTTCTCTGCACTTGTGACAAGTGGAGGCTGAGTGGGGCCTTCATCTTCAAAATTTTCACAATCAATCTCTTTTTAGGAGCAAGCGATTGGGGTGTGTCTGGGTTGTTCGGTCTGAGACTCGTGGCCCACTTCAAAGTTACTTTAGCGGGCCTCACCACTCTTCTTAATAATCTCACCTTCCTTGATGCTTTCATGTTCTAGTTCTATGTTTTCTGCGGCTCCGGCCCCAGGATTTGGGACTGGAGGTAAATTTGGATCGACTTTGCCTCCTGTGGGTGGGTTATCATCATTATCATCACCTTCATCTCATCACTTTCAATGACCTGAACTATGCTGGCCCTGCGACACTCCTCTAATAGACCGTGGGAGAGAAGATTCTCATTCGATATAAGAATTCTTATATTCCAGTCGTCAGTTGGGATGGCCATAAGAGTGTCGACGGCGTCCAGAAGTGCATTGTTGCTAGGTCTTGCTGAGACATTTATATAGCAAAGGAAAATAAACTAAGTCTATGGACCATAAAGTGAATTCACTTAGAACAATAGGAGTATAACTTACATCCATCTATCAATCTACAAGCGAATTCGTATGGGCAGCGTATGTAGAACCATTCACTTTTTAAGTTATTTAGCTTGTTCCATGTCCTGGAGACTACTCTGCAGTTCATCATAGGTTCCAAATAAATTAAAGGCGGGCTTTCTTTTTGCTTCTTGAAGCTGTATATATGCTGGATATCTTCATCGTTATGCACTTAGTTAAAATGTTCAGAAAAAACTAGATATGTCATGAGGAGAAAAGTGTAGCTATTTAGATGCAGCTATTTAGGAGCTAATCTCATAAAATTCAACACTCGATGGATGAACTAGTTGAATGGTGGAACACAGCCTGCCAAACACATGTGTCTGTTATAGATAGCATATCCATCTAGAGGGTTATGCGGCCACTGATCTGGGGATGGAACCAAAATGTCTTCAAACGAGATTCCATGATTGTGGCATATTCTACAAAGAGGGCCTTCCCCGATTCTCAATGCAACCAAATCAATGGGTTTATTTATTATTACAGCATCGTCAAGAGTGTTAGGTGCAATCCCCATCTGGACTGCCTGTCGGCTTATTTGGAATTTTAGGATTTTATTGCTCCACTTCGAGATTCTCAACATTTTGTTGTGAAACTTCCGGTTGTGTTCTTGATGGATAAGAGTCTAGTGCGCATGCAAAGTTGTAACTGAGCATGATTCTGCATCAGGCTCGACGTATCTTGAAGCGGATATACCGATGTTCTGGGAAGCTAGACATTCGGAACGTCTTTTATCCATTTCTATAAGAAAAACGACAGATAATCAACATTAGAAAATTAACTCCAAACTATACCCCGCAAGTGTATTCTAGTGTTGTGTCATGTAGAACTGTGTGTTTTAGATTATTCTTTAACTATTTGGTTAAGCAGTTCATTTTTAGAGTTTGAATGTCACTCGATGTGGCTGTCATCGCGAACCATCCGGGCAAGCTTTACATTGTCAACCATGGTTTTGAAATGCATAAGGATGAAATAAGGATCCAACATGGTTTTTGCAAGCCAACGTTTAATTATGAAGTTTAGAGTAGGCAAAACTTCACCTAAGTATGGGAGTCTCACCGACCTCCACTACTTAAGAAATTTCCTCCTTCCTCCCTCATCCCTACGAACTCCAACGCCACGGCCAACAATGCTTCCTTCATCTATGACCATTCTAGCTCTCCTCCATCATCAAGTCCACTAGCTACCTATAATCAGTTCAAGGTAAAAAGATTGACAAAATTAGGGCTCGGGTCAGTGGAGTAGGATCAGTCAATAGGAAGTAGCGTGAAAGTAGTCACGGCAGCGGCGATTATGGGCGAAAGTGAGTGGCAGCGATCTTGGCTAGGGTGGCAACAAGTCTTGATTAGGAAGGAGGGGTTTAGAAGCTTTAAAGGTAAGATCACAAGTTTCTAAAGTCGTTTGCAAATGTTAAAATAAGGAAGAGAAGAGGAGAAAATGGGTTATATAGTGTCATCATCCTGGAATCTCAAAGTCCAAAATCTTGATAATTCTTTCAAGCCCAGAGTCGATACCGACTCCTAAACTAGGAGTTCGTACTGAGTCCTAAATCAAAATACACACACAGGCATACATATGGTATATGCATATGTGTGTGAATGTTTATGCATATGTGATGAATCATGTGTGTGTATACCCAATACTTGACGACTAAAGCTGAGGGAAATCGGATTCATACCTGAGGAACTCATGGTTTAGTTAAAAATCATCAGACTTGGAATAGTAGATGACATTCCAGATTTATAGCCCTGGATGTTGGCAGAATGTCGCAATGTATTTTTATGGACATGACAATTCATGGAATCGATTCATGAAAGGATAGCGACAATTCAGAGCACAGAGTGGAGTCCTGCAAAGGAATTTGAATTTGTCTCAATTCAAAGCATATCATGTTGAAAACGAGATGTACTTTGGAGGGACAAGTATTATCCAGCCTTTTGACCAGGAAAAATCTAGACAGACTGGACAGATAGAACTTGAAGTTATCAAGGTGGAAAGCCTAGAGAGAGCCCAATAGTCCAAAACCAAGCACAGACAGAGTCACAAATTTAAAGCCAAAACCATCAGAAACAACAAGGCAATGGGATCCCCCCAGCTGGAGATCGGTACTGACTCTCACCTGGGGATCGGCACCAATTCCCAAATAAAACTACCTATATGCTTATCTTAATGCCAATAGCCTATTTTCGAAGTTGGTTTTCTGATTCAATGCAATTCTCCATCAATCTTTATGAAAACGTGAAACAACAACTTTATTCTTCTACAACTCCGTCATTTGGGCTCAGAAAACAGTTAGTAATGGTGCAAACAGCTACGTATTCTTGAAGCTAACTACAAGACGATCCTAGTTGATGGGTTGATGACATCTATAATCATGAGTTTGGCGATCAACATCGACTCCCACCTGGGGATAGGTACTGATTCCCAGCTCCTACTGAGGGGGCCCTATTATTTTTAGAGAATGAGTCAAATTCGAGAACAACGGCTATGAGATATTGCATGCGAGATTTTAGACTCCATACCTCTATAAATAGGAAGGTAGGCCCCATTTATGGGGATCTATTTGTGCTCCAGCTCTTGTATTTCATACATTCTTGTATCTCTAAAATTCTATGTATTGGAGTTGTACCGAACCTCAAGGACTTCTGGCCCCAAGTCATAAACCAGCAATAAAATATTAAAGTAGACGTAAGCCAAGCTTTGCCGAACCACTATAAATGATCGTGTCTTGTTATTTTCTCACTTTCATTCATATTTCTTCATATTTTATCCTCTTCTATTACATTTGGTGTTTGTGCCATTTTTGGTTAAAACAATATTGATTTTTGAAGGACAGTAAACTAAGATATCTACAATGTTGATTTTATGGTTTATTGAGATGGTACAATAGTTGATATTATTTGTTCATGATGTTGTTTGAATAGTACATCATCTATAAACTTGGATTTTAATTTACATGGCAAGGAAGAAGGGGTTTTAAATATTTAAATTATTTGGAAAGAATTTTGATGGGTTTTATAATTAGCGAAAGGTTTATTAAATAAAGTTAAATTATTTGAAAGTAAAGGAATTTGAATTTAAATTATTTTCAAATTGAAATTAATAGGATTTAAATTACAACTAGCACCACCATCCTAGTGGTTAAGCACTTTGACTTTGATCTAAAAGGCCACAGGTTCAAACATATATTGACATGGAGTATGTTGCATACAACCTAAGACTTGTATTACTAATATGTATCATCATCTAAGTATTCAATTTCAAAAAAAAGTTTGAATTTAAAATCTTATATGATGAATATTGAAGAAAAGTCTATGATATGAATACTTTTATGTGGGCCTTAAAGCTAGAAATGCATTTATGAAATAATGTTGATTTATTCAGAAATAGTTTGAATTTAAGCCATAAGGGATGAATGGTTTAAATATGTGTATGTATTTTGATGAAAATTATTTAAAGGAATATGGAAATATTTTGAATAATGAAGAGTAAATTTTTAAAACTTGAGGCTTTAGGAAATAAATATCATTTTACATGACTTTTTAAAATATATATTTTATTAATACGTATCATGGTTGATGAAGCTATGGATGCTTGATCTGTTGAAATGAACAGATGTTTGATATTGAAGAATATATTGAACCTCAAGTTGCGATACATAATTAAGTTTATCCCATTGAATGAAATGCTTTGCAAGTACGTTATCAATCAAATGCAAGTTGAATGGATAAAACACATGTTTTCAGTGATACAGGTGATTTTAAATACCTGTTGGATTTTATAAATACAAATATATGTTATGACTCTAGTTTCACCCATTTAGGCCCAAAGCCGTTGCGAAATGGGAGTGGCTAAATTTCACAATGGCATGGATCCATTGCGAATTTACATTTTGCAACGGCATGGAGACATTGCGAAATTTAGAAATTGCAATAGCTTTTAGTTTTACATATATCTTTTTTTGTCTAATAGACGAATATAGTTATCTAACTATATAGCCAACTTTGTGCTCTTTTTTACCATTTAGCTGCAAAGCAGCAATTTATGCTTTACCAGTAAGTTAAAAACTTCATCTAAAAATAATTATTAACCAGAACCTCTTAAAATAAAAGAAATAAATATTCCCTAAAGTATAGCTCAAGACATAATTCTCAAGCATTTGCTTGCTTTGATCATGTTTTTTTCATCACAATGAATCCTTTACTATCATTGTTCAACACAATAGATATCCCCTTTAGATTAAAAAATTTGACCAAGAAAACATGACTAATAACATTCCACATATGCATTCAAGATATATAATTGCATGCTAAGAATTCAATTCTCATCAAGCAAAAACATGAATAATCAATCTAAGTATCAACTCACTAGTAACTTGCTGAGAATCGAATGCTCTGGTTTATGATTGCATTCGAAGTCTAGATGCTCTTTCAACTTCAGGAAATTCTTCAATTTTTATTTGTAAGGACTCCTCGATTGCATGCGCTTCTTTCAACGGCAAATCTTCAGGCAGTTCTATAACAACGTATAATACGTTATTAAAAAAAAACCATGATTGTAATTTTCTGTGGTAGAAAATGTATTTTTTTTCCTTTGTAATAAGTCAGACTTTAATGAAAAATAGTAGAAACGACTAATCTCGACAAAGCAGAGAACCCCAAATGTATATGCTCGAACAGTATCAGCACACTTAATTTGTGCATCATGTCTTAAAACAAGATATTTTAATATTTACAACATTTCAGATGGAGCTGATTAACCCACTAGCAAAACTGTACCGAATGCATATAGTTTACCGTATACAAATAGTGTACCAAATCCTTCGTTTATACATAAAAAATTGAATATATCGTAAAGCATGCTTGCATTTTTAAAAACAGTCTCTGATCAATTCATAATTGTATGTATTGTAAAAATGATAATAGCTACATGATCAGCCCACCAATAAAATCTCTTGCCAAGAACAGCTCCAGCTAATCCAACTAGACTGGTTACAACATCGAAGGAGTGATCTTGTTCACATAATCATTTGAAATAAATTAATGAAAGTTCTAGTTACTGGTTGTTATATGTAAATATGTGTAAAGACTAAAAAACCTGAGCACATGCACAAAGTAGTTATAGTTAGATAACTATAAAAACTAATAATTGATGTAAAAGGAGTATAGTTAGATGACTATCAATGTTTTCAAACAATCTTTGGTAAGATATGAACGTTGTGCATAACGTTGCCTATATTTCAAGAGAAAAACTAGCTTGCCCAAAATGGGAATAATTATTTCTCCTTTTTTGAAACAGATAAATAGGCTCAAAGCCCAGAAAGAAACAGGTAGGTAAATAAACCCTACCCAAAACAAACAGATATCAAACCCTCGCCGCTACATTTACTCAGTGACAAAAAAGAAACCCTAAAAAACGCTGAGGGAAAACGCGATCCATGGCGATTTTAAAAAAAATCAGGGAGATCATGGAGGCTTTCAAGCAAAATCCTTTCCCTTGCTATCTTCATCATTGATATCGAGTGTGACACGCTTTATTGTTCACGAATAAAGCGGTGCCGAGGTTCTATTCCAAGTCTGCTCCTTTTGCTTTTTATTCTTGATGGATATCTCAGATGAAAGCCGATCTCTGATGTTTGGGAGGTCTCGATTAGAGATCTCTTGAATCTCAGGCCTAAGTAGGGGCTTTTACTTATTGTAGTCGAAAGAGTGAGCAGATGAGCAGTAATCGAAGTAATTGATTGTAGCAAGCTTGCTATTAGTGTAACTCTTGCTATTATCTCCAACTGTAAGCTCTTCATTAACATAATGCTTGCGCCTGTCTCCTTTTCCCCAAACAGATAAGTGATAGATAAAATTGTTGTTGTTACTTTTGTAGAAATCTTTCGAGACTCATTGATTATTCATATCCATCTATGAATTCTTATCTTTATGTAGGAGATGTTCGAAATTATCCTTATGCTTGTGTGTGCGGTAGCCTCCGTCCCTATCAGGTAAACTAAAAGAGAAATTAGTGTTTGAATTTGTATAATTATTAACATCATGATTATAATAAAGTATACTTCCCTTTCTGTTGTAGAGTGGATTACTGATTTGTTGGTAGAGGCGGCCGCCACCAGTATGGGCAATCTCATATTTGGAACTACTGAGGCTACTAGACTTCTTCATCCAGTGATAGCCACTGTGGTGAAAAGGTTTTCCTCCAGGAAAAACAGAGTCAAATTTCTTATTTTGTAAGAAAGTTCGTAACTCTTACTCGTAGCTTTCTGCTCTCCAGAGAGTTTGATTGAGATATTCTGAGTATTTTTGTTGACTTTCAGATTTTTTAAGGAGAGTTTGGCTCTCCATATCTATTATTTTCCATAGTTGAATGCTTCTTATTTCCTTTTGAGTATGAAGTCTTTGGTTTCTTTCTTTTCAAATGTGAAAGATGGTTGTTGTGAGAATAATGCTAGCATTTCTGAAATCCTTCGATTTTTCTTTGAAGTTTTCTTGTATGTATTTGATGCTTTCTCTGATGCTTTGCACAGCCTGATGCTGATTTATTTTAAATTTTGATTTGGCTATGTACCAAATATGCTTTGAAAAGACACAATCAAAAAATAAATGATTTATACTTTCAGCCTCTTGTTTGCAAAGTAGACAATTGTTACTCCATTTTTGTTCCATTTCAAGCACATGTCCCTTGTAGGCGACCTGTTAATAACAGCAAAGAAAGCACAATGGGACATTTTTGGGCAATTCAATTTATTCCAGATAACATTGTACCAATCTACTTCACTTTCATGACCCCGAATAGTTTTTTAAAAGATAAAATCCCTTTTTTTGAAAGTCTCCAATCCCATGTGTCATTTTGAGGATTTGGGTTAATAGTGATCTTTTTTATGGCTTCATTAAAAATTGAAGTAGTTGGGTGTCTAAATGTATTCCAAGAATTATTTTGAATAATGGTGCTAATATTATCAAAAGTCCCACCAAACCAAAGCAATCTATTCCAACCCAAAAGACTGACCAAAGATTTCCCATGTATCCATGGGTCAAACCATAAGCTGGTCTAGTTACCATTCTTAAATTTCCTTTCCAAAAGTTTTAGACCAATATCCCTGCAACTTAAAATATTTTTCCAAGAGAAAGAGAAATGATTTTCAGATTTTGCAGTCCAAAAATTCTTATTTTTAAGATATTTTTCTTTCATCCATCTAGCCCATAATGAATTCCCATTGACAAATTTCCAAAAAAGTTTAAGTTTACAGACTTCTCTCGAATCATTTATATTCCTAAGACGTAGACCACCAGATTTTTTGGCTTACAGACCATATCCCATGCAATTTTATGTTGTTTTCCTTTCTAGATGAAATTAGCACAGGCTTTTTCCAATTTATGAACAGCTTTAACTGGAATATTGTGGGCTTGAATCCAATACATTATGATTGCAATGATGACGGTATGAGTCAATTCTAACCTACCAGCTAAAGACAGAAGCTTACAAGCCTAACCCTTAAATTTATTTTGAATTATGTCCAAAAGTCTAGTGCAGTCTGAATCATTAATTTTATTAACACTCAAAGGCAATCCCAAATATTTAACAGGTAGATTGTCCTCTTTAAATTTAAGGATGTTAAGAATTTCAGATTTTCTGGTACATCCTTTACTAAAATAGGTTTTGCTTTTAAAATCATTTACTTTCATACCTACATGTTCTTCCAGTTTCATAAAAAAAAATTGAAATAGTTTTGGCACTATTAGCGTCTGCATGTAAAAATAAAAGAAGATCATCTGCATATAACAAATGAGTAATAGATGGTTTGATTCTATTAATGGGTTTAATATTTCCTTTGATGAACTCAGTTTCCATAAGAATAGAGAAATATTCCACAGCGATAGTGAATAAGTAGGGAGAAAGTGGATTCCTTGTCTAATACCTCTATTGCTATAAATAAACCCCTTAGGAGAACCATTAACCAAAATTGAGTAAGAGACATTGTTGATACATTCTTGTATAAGAGAACAATTTTTTTTATCAAAAGCCATTTGTTGCATCATATAAATAATAAAATGCCTATTAATTTTACCAAAGGCTTGTGTAAATCAATCTTGACACACATAAGATTTCTGTTTTTATTATTAAAGTTTCTAATTAACTCATGAGCAAGAAGGGTATTTTCCACAATAAGTCTGCCAGGTATGAAAGCGCTTTGATTTTCAGAAATTAGTATTTCAAAAATATTTTATTCTATTGCATAAAATATTGGAGATCATTTTATAAATAAAGTTACAACAAGCAATAGGTCTGAAATCTTCCAGGCTATTTGGGATTTGAATTTTCGGAATCAAAGTTATAAAAGTATGATTTAAATTTTTTAAACGCTTACCATTTCTAGAAAACTCAGAAATATAATCAAAATAAAAACACTTTATATCATCCCAATGTTTTTTTATAGAATTTTTCCCCAAAGCCATTAGGGCCAGGGCTTTTATCATTATTAGAATGAAAGATAATGTTTTTAATTTCTTCAAGGCAAATAAGGGCAAGAAGAATATCTTGACTATTAGAATTTAGTTTGAACTTAGATTCAATAATAGGAAATATATTATAGTATTGTAAAGATTAGTAAAATAATTAATAGCTTTCTTTACAATGCAAGATTCTTCATTAATAACATCACCTTTAACATCAATTATTTTACCAATATCATTTCTAAATTTTCTGCTAGACATCCTAGCATAAAAAAATTTACTAGCCTCATCACCTTGAGTAAGCCAATCTGCTTTAGTTTTTTGCCTCACATTCATAGACTGCACTTGAAGGGACTTGATTAAATTATTTTGGGCTTCAAAAAAATTGTTGACATTTTTAATGTCTGAGCAATCATTATCCAAGAGATTTTGCCTTATCTTACATTCCTCTCTAAAATGAGAGACATCATTCTTATTTCTGAGTTTGTTCCATTTTTCAAGTTTCCTTTTGCAATTTAAAGGAATTTACTAAATTTGTACTGGGCAGTGCCCTGTACCTTGAAAGACAGACTGTTTTTGATGGTATCTTTGTAATTGTTTTCATAAACCCACCCATTAATAAATCTGAAAGGGAAATTTTTCTTTAAAAAATTATTTTGAGTGAGAAAAAATTGGATTGGGGTGTGGTCACTAGAGGCTTGAGGTAGAGTGTAGCATTTGAAATCTTTAAAACAATTATTAAACTTAAGATTAAGTATTGTCCAGTTTGCAATGGATATTTCTGAATTTTCCATATTTCCAAGTATATTTATTTCCAAAAATAAATGGTTCATATAATCCAGTTTTGAGTAAAAAGTTGTTTAAAATATCTAATTTTTTAGAAAGAAAAGGGATCCTACCTCTTTTTTCATGAGCATGCATAATAGTATTAAAATCACCAATAAGAATCCATGGGGAATGCATATTAGAATTAATCTGATCAAGATTTTCCCAAAGACTTTGCCTTTCATACTCACTATTTGATGCATAAACAAAGGTAATTTCTATTTGAAAACCTCCTTTATTAATACATTTGCAATGAATAAATTGGAAATTAACAAAATGTTGAGAGATATCCCAAATATTAGGATCCCAAATGACCATGATTCTACCATTCCCCCCATCTGATTATTATTAACAATATTCCAATTATTTAAGCTTTTAATATGATAATCCTTAATCTTAGAATTATCTAATTTATGTTCAAGCAATCCAACCATACTAGGATTTTCAGTCTTAAGAAGATTAAATAGGTTCAATCTTCTTTCAGGAGAACTGAGACCTTTGACATTCCAAAAGATTATAGACATAATGAAAAAAATTGAAAATTAAAATGGAAGGATACATAAAGGATACATGAAGCAGCAGCAGCTAAGCACTGTGATTGCCCTCTTCTTCAAAGGTTTCTATCCTTTACCTTTTCTTCTTGTATGTGGTTTTGCTAATTACTTTTAACTATTCTTCCCATTTGATATTTTTGATGATGTGTTTTTTTTTGAATTCACTGTCTTCTGTATTTGTAACGTCCCGGAAATTTTCGACTTTCGAAAATTCAACATCGATACTCACTTTATCGACTGCCGAGAAATCGAAGGCCAAAAACCCGAAATGTTATGGTTTTTAAGAAAAAGAAAAGAAAGAAAAAGAGAAAGAAGAAGAGAGGAAAGAAAGAGAGAACAAGGTAGAGAAGAAGAGAATTTAGATAAGGTAGAAGATAGAGAGAAGAAAGAACATAGAAGATTTTTTTTTTAAAAAAAAATAGAAAGAAAAGAGAATAGAACGGAATAGAAAGATAGAACAGAACAGAAAACAACAGAACAATATCAGAATCTCACAATTCGCAGCGGAACAACATATAATAATAAATGAATAATCTTTAAACAAAGAACTATATCAGTTATTACATTACAACACATTTCATTACATCATATCATCAGAGTGTACAACAACATACAACAACAAACAGTGCAGCGGAAAAAGAAATACTATATACTAGTAATACGCCATGCCATCCAGCTTGCCTCCAGCAACTCCTGAATATCCAGAATATCCTGATAAACCTTAACTCTTGACTGCCCGTGTGGAAATTGGTGGGCACCCAGAGTTTAGGAAGGAAAACAATAAACTCCAAGTCAGTCATGTGACTGGTGTGAGAACTCAAAACAGTTTATTTATCTTTAAAATAAAAAAAAGGAATATTTTTAAATTCAATTCGCAATGCTTTTAAAAATGAGACTACCATAAGGCCTCCCGCACACACACACATGCAAACGCAGAATCGGAGGAGATTTCTCCTTATGATAGTCAAAGATGCTTGATACGCATTAAAAAGACATTTGATATTATTATTAGTGCATAGTGTAGAGAAAAATTCATTTCGAAAGTAGAATATAAATCTTAGCCAGCATAGACATTTCGAACTATGCCTACTATAGCTACCATCTAAACAGTGGTGACCACCATAAGTGAATGGCAGGTTCTACAACTAATACCGTACAAGTTTCGTATTGGGAATTGGATTTCCAACAAATGGTCAGGCCAAGGAACTTCCCATTGCCACATGAGAATGCCTCTGGATGGACATCCCCGAGAACCAAACCGGATCTCTACCAACACAAGGCCGGGTTACCCCTAACTGAGTAACAACTGACCGAATATGCCATCCTCCGGTCCTTTGGGACCTTTTAACCGAGCGCTCGTAATCAATTCACACAATCATAACAAAGTGTTTTCAACATGAGTAAGTATCTGGGCTCCATACCATGATACCACCCTTTTCCAGAAGGAAATACACACATCCTAAAGGGCGCTACCCCTCATAACCTTGCCGCATCTTTCCTGTTTTGACCATTCACGGGGTGTGAGGCTCGACGAATTCACGTCCACAAAAACATACTTTATACAAAAGCCATGCTTTGGGTTAACAAATGATCAACACAATGATCACAAGGATAGACGATCAAATAAACGATCCTATCACAAATAATCAACACAATGATCATTTCAGCATCACTCAGCATGTCACGTTACCAAATTGGGAATATATCGCTGATAACATTCAACTATATAACCTCTGAGCTCGTATGTCTCAGAGAAGGGTGTTAAGCTAAAAGAATAAATTCTCCGCCACCAACAGAAGTATATTTGAAAGAAATCGGCTTTATATCTCAACTTGTAATGTCAGGCATACTATCCATACAAGTCTGTTCCGGGCTCGAACAAAACCGAAGTCACTTCTTACGAAGCCCTTGTAATACGGGTATTCACAATCCCGATCGAATTTCCCATCACTTAGGAGATCTCTATACCAGGAGCTACCCAGTGCAGAAACAATCGATAGGTCATCCTATCGCTTTCACAAATACTCGGTCTTCAACACCGATCTTCAATGCAATTCACAACGACGTATCACATATTCGGAATGGGTTATACGACCCCATGGTCCTTTCCCGGTTAACCCGAATAGTGAGCGCTTATTCAAAAATAAGTGTGGCATTCACATTCAAACAAATCACATCAAATACCCATTCAAAGGGAAATATTGATAGTCGGTTATTGAACTATCAATGGATATGCACACATCACCAGTTTCCAAATAATTTTCCAAAATATATTTACAAGATATATAATTTCACACTTCAAAAATAAATCAATATTTATTTTTAAACAAATTCTCCTTTCCTTTATAAATTCCTTAGTGAATTTAAAATCCAAAATATCTATGAATATTCGATTTCGATTTTTCATTTCAATTTATCTTCAAAAAGATAAATTCTCTAATATTCACTTTATATTGGAAAACATTTCCATACTTATTAAATAAGTAATTCACGAATTTTATTTATTTTCAACACTTAGAAAATATTCACTATACTTCAATCGAAATTAAGTATATATTTCATTCTTTAAGGAAATCATTCTCTTCAACATATTTATTTGGGCCAAAACGAATGTTGCGTAAAACATCGTTACGACAACCCAAAATCACTAGTATAGGGATTCGAAATTAAAGTAGATATATAAATCCCAATATTATACAAAACATTTCCTTTCGGAAATCATTTACTATAACAACAGTGTTATAGTCCACTATTTCCTTTTATTTCTCAAAAACGTCTATTTCAACAATAAATGTTGAAATCTATGGTTTCGAATCTCAACACATTTTAAAACATCGTTAGATCGTTTTAATTCTATTTGAAATATCACATTCAAAACAATTTCTTTAACATATTATTCACTATTCAAAAACGTGAATATTCTTTGTTAACAAATTTCATCCTTTTATTCATTTTATTTCAAAGGATTATTCACAGTTCAAAAACATGAATATAACTCTATTTCTAAGTTATAACAATTAACTTATCAAAATAAGTCGTTTGCGAATTTATAAAACAACGTTTATAAATTCCATTTCTATTTATTTATAAAAACTTCCTTTTTATAAATTCCTTTATTAACCTATTCCAGTTTATAGCTAAATTATAAACTAAACGTTCATATTATAAGTTAATTACTTATAAAATGATTATTTTACAAAATCGTTCTTTTAAAGACTTTCCAATTTATAAATCTTATAACTTATAAGATCCATTTATTTAACCAATCTATTCTTCAAATAATTTCACCAAATTTATAAATCTTACTATTTATAAATTTCTTTTATAACTTCACAGTTTATAATTCCATAAATTTCATTCATTTATGAAATTCATTTCCACTTCATTCAAACACTTATAAAAACTCGTTTTATAATGTCAACATTTCAATTTATAAATATCCATTTATAAATCTCTTAATATAAATCAATTTATATTATTCTTTAAAACGTCTTTAAATTCCTTTAAAAACTTCATCATTCTGATTTATAAAATAATCAAATTTTATAAATCCTATATTTAAACTCTTTTATAATAAATTCCAAAATCTCAATTTAAACTATTTTAAAAAAAACCATTAATCCATATTTCTCAAAAATCAGCTTTTAACTATATTCTCAAAAATCATAATTTTTATAACTTTAAAAATTATATCGTTCATTCATTTATAATGGATCAATTCTAAAAATATAGTATATTTTCAAAAATCACTTTAAAATCATTTTAAAATCCCAAAATCTGGGTCCAATGATGCTACACACCAAATAGTCAATCACGACTACAACGATATCATATATCAATATGAAAATCCATTAAATATCAAAATATCTGAAATCAAATAAAAACTGTTGAGGAATCCAGTTGGATCCCTCCAACCTGTTTTCCTGCATCCAAAAACATTAGCACAATACCAATTTCGCTCCAGTACGAAATTATCGCGGTATATGTTCTTATTAAATATTATCCGCTTAATAACGGCGTAATAGGGTCTCATCCGCTAAAAAATACGGGAAATCAATCAACTGCAATATATACATATGCCAATATATATATATATTGATATTATTTATAATACCAATTTCACTGTTTATGAAATATTCGCGGTATATGTTTTTAATAAATAACATCCGCTTACTAACGGCGTATAATGTCTATTTTAACAATCAATATATATCAATCAACATTCAAACATGCATTCAAATATTTTAAATCTAACTATTTAAAATAAAATCGAAACCGATTCGATTGAGTGAGAAGTTCTCACCTTGATTTTAATTTCGTTTCAGCTTTTATTTCGAATAAAATTAAACGGACGTTTAATTTTACCCAAAATTCTCACTAACTCCAAACGACTCCAATCCAACTCCATCGCGTAGTGCTCGTCCATACGATTCCAACGCAACTGGTTTCGCGCGTTTTCGACCTCGTATGAAAAAGTTATTGATTTTACAAGTTCGTATGAATTTAAATCTAATTTATTTACAAATTTTCTTTATATTTTCATAACCTTTCATCACAGCCACTTGATTTCTTCCCATGCAAATCTGGCCGTCCACCCCTATCATCTTCCCCCACGTCTTCATCTCCAGGCAACACAAAAACAACCGAACCCATAAACAACAAACTAGGGTTTAATTATTCTCCACAAATACTCGACTATACACGATCAAAGCACCACCATCTTGAAGCTCATGACCTCCACTATACTCGGCCTGAAGGGCATAAGGCTCGGCCCCCTCCTCCTCCTCATGTTGCGTGCGCAACTGGCCATGAACAGCCCCACTTTGCTCCTCCATCGTCGCTCCAAACACGATCTCCACCGTTGATCTCCAAGATCTCACTATGCTCTTCGATTTTGCTTCAGGAAGTTTAGCCTAATTGTCGACGGATTTGGAGTAATCGAGGGAGGAACGCCGCATGTTTCTGGCCTTTCATTTGTTAGGTGGGGGCTAGGGTTTTAGTATTAGGGTTTTATTTTTTTTTAAATTTATGAAGAGGATGGTGGGCTATTTATAGAATTTCGAACGACACTATTCATCCCGGAAATTCCGAACTCCGATTTAGGCGCCGAAACTGACGTACCTAGGGTTTATCCCGCGTTCCGGACACAATGGAACAGGTTTCGAAAGCTAATTCGGACATCTGTGCGAGTTATGGCTACAAACGCTCAATTTAAATTAAACCGATTTAAATCGATTTCTAGGCGTTTTAATTCGTACCGGACAAACGGTAAATCCAATTGACTTGAAATTTGAAACCTTACAATAATATCACATTACGGATCCGATGAAACTGGTTTCGTCGAAATCCGAGACTTTTTGAAAAATGGCTATTTTAACTCGCCAAATTAAAATTAAAAATAATTCGATGCGTTTCGAGCTGCCACGACCAAACGATAACTCCGATTGACACGAAAATTGAAATCCGGTAATAACTAACTATTACGGATCCAATGGAACTAGTTTCGTTCAATTCTGAGACTGTTCAAAAATCGGCTATTTTCACTAGTCGATTAAATATTAAAATATTCAATTTTCACAAACTAACTTTTAATTCGATTTTAAAAGTTCTAAAATATCATTCTAACTTCAATATGATGAAATAAAATTTTACAAATCATTTTCAATCATATTTAACTCAATTTTCAATTATTTCCATAATTTAACTTATTAAATTATCGATTTAATTATTCAATTAAATCCAATAAATCAAATAAAAATTTATTCAACTTATAAATTCACCTATTAATATTTAAAATTAATTAAATATTCAAATTTTAATTAATAAAAATCCTGGGTCGTTACAATCTTCCCCACTTAAAAGAATTTCGTCCTCCAAATTAACAAGTAAGAAAAGTTGCAGAATCTATTAATTTTCCCAAATTCATAATTTAACTTCTTATAATAACTTACTAAGTTTCAAATCATACTTAGTTACCTTTTTCAAAACAAGTATTATTGTTTAACTTTCAATTCCAAAATCAAAGTTAATAGTTTTCAAAATTTTCCAATTTTCTTAAAAAAATTTCTAACGCCTTAAATTTTCGGAAAAATTCGCCATAGTCTCCTTTGCACGGCTCGATCCGAAAAAAAAATGACAGTATATATATCACAAATATACATCTCGTCAAGTAATGAGGCATCCCGAAGGGAAAAAAAGTGTAAAAGTACGGTATGTAATCCGAGATATGTACCTTATATTTTATTAGCAAGCATATACGGCTAATATAGCGCGAAAGCGAGCTCCAAATGCGAAGCAAACGCGATCCGCACCTACTAAACACTCAACAAACAACATGAGAATCATGCATATAGACAATAATCTCAATATACAACATATAGCAACATAATAACTACATATGCTAACATAGCAAATGTACTCAATAGCAATATATATTCAACCATCAACCAACTATCATTCATAACCAATAATATTCATTCATATTCTCATTCATATAGTTTCACTTCTCATATATATAAGTTTATTTCACAATTGTAAATCACTTTAATTATAATTCAATTCTTATAATTCATTTGCTTATACAATTATTCCTTTATTTAGATTATTCAAACAACTAAACAATCAACTTACATACACTTTAATAATTCTGAAAATTATTTCTTTATATGTAAAATATAATCAAGGTAAAATTATTTCATTTACCCAATTTAAAACAAATATTGTGCTGAATTGTTCTATTCAAGTGTTTAGAAACCCCTTTGGCATAGTCTTGTGGACCACGCTAACGAAAGTTCATATGCCACTCAATAAACCAACCATCACAATATAAAACAATTTTATATTCACTAACAAATACGCTCTCATAGCTATTATTACACACTAACTCATTCTAGAGTACTACTGACTCTATCTCTAATGAGTAATACCCAACAGAACCATGGTTGTCGCTTAACCATAAGCTCTGATACCAAATGTAACGTCCCGGAAATTTTCGACTTTCGAAAATTCAACATCGATACTCACTTTATCGACTGCCGAGAAATCGAAGGCCAAAAACCCGAAATGTTATGGTTTTTAAGAAAAAGAAAAGAAAGAAAAAGAGAAAGAAGAAGAGAGGAAAGAAAGAGAGAACAAGGTAGAGAAGAAGAGAATTTAGATAAGGTAGAAGATAGAGAGAAGAAAGAACATAGAAGATTTTTTTTTAAAAAAAAATAGAAAGAAAAGAGAATAGAACGGAATAGAAAGATAGAACAGAACAGAAAACAACAGAACAATATCAGAATCTCACAATTCGCAGCGGAACAACATATAATAATAAATGAATAATCTTTAAACAAAGAACTATATCAGTTATTACATTACAACACATTTCATTACATCATATCATCAGAGTGTACAACAACATACAACAACAAACAGTGCAGCGGAAAAAGAAATACTATATACTAGTAATACGCCATGCCATCCAGCTTGCCTCCAGCAACTCCTGAATATCCAGAATATCCTGATAAACCTTAACTCTTGACTGCCCGTGTGGAAATTGGTGGGCACCCAGAGTTTAGGAAGGAAAACAATAAACTCCAAGTCAGTCATGTGACTGGTGTGAGAACTCAAAACAGTTTATTTATCTTTAAAATCAAAAAAAAGGAATATTTTTAAATTCAATTCGCAATGCTTTTAAAAATGAGACTACCATAAGGCCTCCCGCACACACACACATGCAAACGCAGAATCGGAGGAGATTTCTCCTTATGATAGTCAAAGATGCTTGATACGCATTAAAAAGACATTTGATATTATTATTAGTGCATAGTGTAGAGAAAAATTCATTTCGAAAGTAGAATATAAATCTTAGCCAGCATAGACATTTCGAACTATGCCTACTATAGCTACCATCTAAACAGTGGTGACCACCATAAGTGAATGGCAGGTTCTACAACTAATACCGTACAAGTTTCGTATTGGGAATTGGATTTCCAACAAATGGTCAGGCCAAGGAACTTCCCATTGCCACATGAGAATGCCTCTGGATGGACATCCCCGAGAACCAAACCGGATCTCTACCAACACAAGGCCGGGTTACCCCTAACTGAGTAACAACTGACCGAATATGCCATCCCCCGGTCCTTTGGGACTTTTTAACCGAGCGCTCGTAATCAATTCACACAATCATAACAAAGTGTTTTCAACATGAGTAAGTATCTGGGCTCCATACCATGATACCACCCTTTTCCAGAAGGAAATGCACACATCCTAAAGGGCGCTACCCCTCATAACCTTGCCGCATCTTTCCTATTTTGACCATTCACGGGGTGTGAGGCTCGACGAATTCACGTCCACAAAAACATACTTTATACAAAAGCCATGCTTTTGGTCAACAAATGATCAACACAATGATCACAAGGATAGACGATCAAATAAACGATCCTATCACAAATAATCAACACAATGATCATTTCAGCATCACTCAGCATGTCACGTTACCAAATTGGGAATATATCGCTGATAACATTCAACTATATAACCTCTGAGCTCGTATGTCTCAGAGAAGGGTGTTAAGCTAAAAGAATAAATTCTCCGCCACCAACAGAAATATATTTGAAAGAAATCGGCTTTATATCTCAACTTGTAATGTCAGGCATACTATCCATACAAGTCTGTTCCGGGCTCGAACAAAACCGAAGGCACTTCTTACGAAGCCCTTGTAATACGGGTATTCACAATCCCGATCGAATTTCCCATCACTTAGGAGATCTCTATACCAGGAGCTACCCAGTGCAGAAACAATCGATAGGTCATCCTATCGCTTTCACAAATACTCGGTCTTCAACACCGATCTTCAATGCAATTCACAACGACGTATCACATATTCGGAATGGGTTATATGACCCCATGGTCCTTTCCCGGTTAACCCGAATAGTGAGCGCTTATTCAAAACTAAGTGTGGCATTCACATTCAAACAAATCACATCAAATACCCATTCAAAGGGAAATATTGATAGTCGGTTATTGAACTATCAATGGATATGCACACATCACCAGTTTCCAAATAATTTTCCAAAATATCTTTACAAGATATATAATTTCACACTTCAAAAATAAATCAATATTTATTTTTAAACAAATTCTCCTTTCCTTTATAAATTCCTTAGTGAATTTAAAATCCAAAATATCTATGAATATTCGATTTCGATTTTTCATTTCAATTTATCTTCAAAAAGATAAATTCTCTAATATTCACTTTATATTGGAAAACATTTCCATACTTATTAAATAAGTAATTCACGAATTTTATTTATTTTCAACACTTAGAAAATATTCACTATACTTCAATCGAAATTAAGTATATATTTCATTCTTTAAGGAAATCATTCTCTTAAACATATTTATTTGGGCCAAAACGAATGTTGCGTAAAACATCGTTACGACAACCCAAAATCACTAGTATAGGGATTCGAAATTAAAGTAGATATATAAATCCCAATATTATACAAAACATTTCCTTTCGGAAATCATTTACTATAACAACAGTGTTATAGTCCACTATTTCCTTTTATTTCTCAAAAACGTCTATTTCAACAATAAATGTTGAAATCTATGGTTTCGAATCTCAACACATTTTAAAACATCGTTAGATCGTTTTAATTCTATTTGAAATATCACATTCAAAACAATTTCTTTAACATATTATCCACTATTCAAAAACGTGAATATTCTTTGTTAACAAATTTCATCCTTTTATTCATTTTATTTCAAAGGATTATTCACAGTTCAAAAACGTGAATATAACTCTATTTCTAAGTTATAACAATTAACTTATCAAAATAAGTCGTTTGCGAATTTATAAAACAACGTTTATAAATTCCATTTCTATTTATTTATAAAAACTTCCTTTTTATAAATTCCTTTATTAACCTATTCCAGTTTATAACTAAATTATAAACTAAACGTTCATATTATAAGTTAATTACTTATAAAACGATTATTTTACAAAATCGTTCTTTTAAAGACTTTCCAATTTATAAATCTTATAACTTATAAGATCCATTTATTTAACCAATCTATTCTTCAAATAATTTCACCAAATTTATAAATCTTACTATTTATAAATTTCTTTTATAAATTCACAGTTTATAATTCCATAAATTTCATTCATTTATGAAATTCATTTCCACTTCATTCAAACACTTATAAAAACTCGTTTTATAATGTCAACATTTCAATTTATAAATATCCATTTATAAATCTCTTAATATAAATCAATTTATATTATTCTTTAAAACGTCTTTAAATTCCTTTAAAAACTTCATCATTCTGATTTATAAAATAATCAAATTTTATAAATCCTATATTTAAACTCTTTTATAATAAATTCCAAAATCTCAATTTAAACTATTTTAAAAAAAACCATTAATCCATATTTCTCAAAAATCAGCTTTTAACTATATTCTCAAAAATCATAATTTTTATAACTTTAAAAATTATATCGTTCATTCATTTATAATGGATCAATTCTAAAAATATAGTATATTTTCAAAAATCACTTTAAAATCATTTTAAAATCCCAAAATCTGGGTCCAGTGATGCTACACACCAAATAGTCAATCACGACTACAACGATATCATATATCAATATGAAAATCCATCAAATATCAAAATATCTGAAATCAAATAAAAACTGTTGAGGAATCCAGTTGGATCCCTCCAACCTGTTTTCCTGCATCCAAAAACATTAGCACAATACCAATTTCGCTCCAGTATGAAATTATTGCGGTATATGTTCTTATTAAATATTATCCGCTTAATAACGGCGTAATAGGGTCTCATCCGCTAAAAAATACGGGAAATCAATCAACTGCAATATATACATATGCCAATATATATATATTGATATTATTTATAATACCAATTTCACTATTTATGAAATATTCGCGGTATATGTTTTTAATAAATAACATCCGCTTACTAACGGCGTATAATGTCTATTTTAACAATCAATATATATCAATCAACATTCAAACATGCATTCAAATATTTTAAATCTAACTATTTAAAATAAAATCGAAACCGATTCGATTGAGTGAGAAGTTCTCACCTTGATTTTAATTTCGTTTCAGCTTTTATTTCGAATAAAATTAAACGGACGTTTAATTTTACCCAAAATTCTCACTAACTCCAAACGACTCCAATCCAACTCCATCGCGTAGTGCTCGTCCATACGATTCCAACGCAACTGGTTTCGCGCGTTTTCGACCTCGTATGAAAAAGTTATTGATTTTACAAGTTCGTATGAATTTAAATCTAATTTATTTACAAATTTTCTTTATATTTTCATAACCTTTCATCACAGCCACTTGATTTCTTCCCATGCAAATCTGGCCGTCCACCCCTATCATCTTCCCCCACGTCTTCATCTCCAGGCAACACAAAAACAACCGAACCCATAAACAACAAACTAGGGTTTAATTATTCTCCACAAATACTCGACTATACACGATCAAAGCACCACCATCTTGAAGCTCATGACCTCCACTATACTCGGCCTGAAGGGCATAAGGCTCGGCCCCCTCCTCCTCCTCATGTTGCGTGCGCAACTGGCCATGAACGGTCCCACTTTGCTCCTCCATCGTCGCTCCAAACACGATCTCCACCGTTGATCTCCAAGATCTCACTATGCTCTTCGATTTTGCTTCAGGAAGTTTAGCCTAATTGTCGACGGATTTGGAGTAATCGAGGGAGGAACGCCGCGTGTTTCTGGCCTTTCATTTGTTAGGTGGCGGCTAGGGTTTCAGTATTAGGGTTTTTTTTTTTTTTTAATTTATGAAGAGGATGGTGGGCTATTTATAGAATTTCGAACGACACTATTCATCCCGGAAATTCCGAACTCCGATTTAGGCGCCGAAACTGACGTACCTAGGGTTTATCCCGCGTTACGGATACAATGGAACAGGTTTCGAAAGCTAATTCGGACATCTGTGCGAGTTATGGCTACAAACGCTCAATTTAAATTAAACCGATTTAAATCGATTTCTAGGCGTTTTAATTCGTACCGGACAAACGGTAAATCCAATTGACTTGAAATTTGAAACCTTACAATAATATCACATTACGGATCCGATGAAACTGGTTTCGTCGAAATCCGAGACTTTTTGAAAAATGGCTATTTTAACTCGCCAAATTAAAATTAAAAATAATTCGATGCGTTTCGAGCTGCCACGATCAAACGATAACTCCGATTGACACGAAAATTGAAATCCGTTAATAACTAACTATTATGGATCCAATGGAACTAGTTTCGTTCAATTCTGAGACTGTTCAAAAATCGGCTATTTTCACTAGTCGATTAAATATTAAAATATTCAATTTTCACAAACTAACTTTTAATTCGATTTTAAAAGTTCTAAAATATCATTCTAACTTCAATATGATAAAATAAAATTTTACAAATCATTTTCAATCATATTTAACTCAATTTTCAATTATTTCCATAATTTAACTTATTAAATTATCGATTTAATTATTCAATTAAATCCAATAAATCAAATAAAAATTTATTCGACTTATAAATTCACCTATTAATATTTAAATTAATTAAATATTCAAATTTTAATTAATAAAAATCATGGGTCGTTACAGTATTTTCAGTGCTTCCATTGTCAACTATCTCTTTAATACTTTTCATTCTGCCTTTACTCTTATCTTTGCTGTATTTTCTGTTTTTCCTTAAGATTGAAGAAGAATTTGAAATCAGGTCGATAGCCTTTTGAATATTGCCTTCTGAATTGGAATTTGAATTTTTGATAATTGGAGAAAGACGAGAAGCAAGGTGACAGATATTGGGGTTTTCAGATGGTTCTTTATTTAAGATATTATTAATGTAAGCACCATCATCCAAATTCATAAGCTCTATAGCAGTTGAGACCTCCTTTGCTTGATAATTTGTGACCTTTGCTTGAGATGTTTCAGTGTTTTTCTCTGGACCTTCATATGTTTCAGAAATGATTTCAATTCCATTGCCTTTATTTGTCAGATCTTTGATACCTTCTTGTGTATCTTTTCCAAGGGGAAGGTTTTGAGCAATAAGTGTTTCTTCAATATTCATATTTTTTCCCGAAGTAACATTAAAAGGTTTTGGATTCTTTTTGTTGTAAAGATCTGTTAATGTATTTCCAGCAGTATCATCTCCCTCCACAGTAATGGTGCTGCAATTGACTTCTGTATTTTCTTGACTGTTTGCTTTACTTTTCAAACCAAATTAGCATCACAGCTTTCTATTGAATGCCTAAAACAAGAAAATGTTTACATCTGGAGGGAACCCATTTATATTCAATGTTTTGAACTAAGCTTTCCCCATCATGCAAAGAAATAGTAGCTTCAGTTGGAAGGTTTGAAACTGCATTAATTTCAACTAGTATTCTTGCAAAAGAAAATCTTGATTCTTTTGCAGTGTGTTCATCTAATTTGAGAGAAGTTCCCACCACACTGACAATAGCACTTAAAATTTCGTTGTCCCACAATCTGAGATTTAATCCAGGCAATTTAATCCAAATAGGCATGATAGAGAGTAAATCTCTGTCAAGATTGACTTTACTGCTTCATTTTTTCATAATAATAAGCTTTCTATTAATAAAGAATGGACCTCAATTAATTGCATTGTCACAATCAGTAGCATTAGAGAATCTGATTAGAAAGAATCCATTATTACGAGTATAGATGTCGAAATTACCAGTGGGATTACATGTTCTAACAATAACTGCCTTAAAGTGCTGATAAGAAGGTCTATTGTCAAATATATAGGCAAGAACTGAGAAACTCCACTTACTCTCAGCCCTTCTACTGGCCTCCGCGCTCACCACCATTATTTTTTTCTCATTGATGGATAAAGGAGCCACATATTTCGGGTCAAAATCAGAATTTGAGCCACCTTTCTTGATCATTTCTGCCCATGAAGAGGGTTTTATCAGGTTAGTACTGGGTTGGGATGAAGTTTCATTATTTTGAATGATTCTTGCATTGATTCTTGAATTTCTGAACTGATTTTCTGAGATTGAAACTTGCTGGTTGGTTTTTGCCATATTTCTTGCAGAGATTCCTCCATAAACAGTATTTCTTGTATTGAAGGATCCTTGATTTGCATTTCTTTAATTTTGTTTAGGATATTGTTTCAGGTTGGATTGATAATAACCTTTACCAGCATACTGCAAAGCAGATTCTTTATTCTGTATTCCTACTTCTGCTCTTTTTTTCTAAATAAAATAAATATGTTAGGAATAAACGGAAGTACATAGATTCGTCCTACATCCTTATCCCATTATGTACAAAATAGATAGGGAGATTCTGTATCACTTGCCTACACTAATATGCCTTGTTCTTTTGTATTCATATAGAATAAATATGAATAGTTTTGAATTTTAGCAATCAATATTTTGTAATTAGTGGTTAAATTTTGTTTCTAGTGGTTGCTAGCATGTGCCTAGTGGGATTATGTTAACATATCTAGCATCAGTCATCTTCCATTTTTACTAAACATAATTACTTGTAGAGCAGAGATGATTACTTCTGGTAACTGAACCCCATTGAGACACAAAATTTAGTGTTGACCAAGGTAATGTGCACAAATTTTAAATGATTTAGATAATTCAACTATAACGCAATTCAATAAATGGTACATGCCCATCAAAAAGTGAAAGAATATACTCACTTTATACAAAGCTACTTGGTCTTGAAGCGCTTCTCAACCAGTTTCAAGTACTTAATGTCCTTATAAGTTTGCAAATTTTAGAGATGCACCTATATATCAGCCATAAAGATCATAATAACTTTGTATGCACGATATATATAATATGTCATGTATAAATTTATTTGTGATTTTTTACCAGTATAGAAGGCGGGCTAACAAAAATAGAACTACATTTGTTTGAGCTTTGTAAATCTGTAACAAAGATGGAATCTTATCCATGTAAGATATGGAATATAATGTGCATAATAAGTAACAAATGTTAATCTATTTTACCATGATGTCCTATGTATTACCTCTTGGCTTATATGTGGAATGAACTTGGTATCAAATGTTCTAATATTTATTTATACTTATATAAAAAAAACCTTGATATCAGATGTACTAATATATAAGCGAATAAACATAGCGTAAATAGGATAAAAGCGTAAATAATTACATTGCAAAATATTGTTATGTATATGTAATTGTATAATAGTTAATAATTAATTGCACTTTACCTTGTGCTTCTGCAGATCTCTGTGCTTTGGACGACCGTCATGGAATAATACTGCCTTTAAACAATTGTGCTTGTACAGATTTCTGTGCTTTGGACGACCATCTTAGAATATTACTGCCTTTGGACAACTGTGCTTCTGCAAATTTATGTGTCCCTCTATATATGGTTGCATTACATTATTATATCACAAAGTTTTATGAATGCATTCTGATCTACTCAATGACTCAATTACTAATGTTGGGATGATATAGATCAATCGGTTTATTTTCTTCACTGATTTTTATCCATTGTATTAAGTAATTTCTGAAGATTCTTCTTGTAAAATGTGATTTTATATATGGTGATTTGTGCTCCTTAGAGCTTATTTTCTTTGCGAACTTTTCTTTTAAGAAAACTAACAGGTCACAGGTGTAAATTGCAAGAAAATAAATAAGAAGAATCTTTTACTATAATGTGAATGTGTTGACTGAATTACTGATACAGAATAGATCATTCAAAACCTACGTCAAACTATACACCAATGAATCGCTAAATTTGTTTTGCTACTTGTTATGCTGCATAGTAGATTAATCTTTATATGGCTAATTAACTTCATGGAATACATATCTATTATTTTTCATGCTTCTTTTTACATCTGCACTATATCCACAACACGATATAGATGTTTAAACACACACTGTAGTACTGCCACGTCTTGATATTAAGTTAACAGTGGTACTACTTGATAGAAGTAAAAGAGAACATGTGTACTGCTCTTTGCTTGGGTGTTAATTCTTGTTTAAGGAAGGTGAAATAACCTCCAAATGTCATTAGTTTTATTGTTTTATTATAACCGTTTTAGCCATATATACTCTCTTTTTTCATAAATGAATACTTTCTAAATTCTTTGTTTACACCAAAAATCAGTGTAATTATCAATAGTTGAAAATTCATCAAATGATGATGGAATACATTCAACTTTACCATCAATGCATGCGACTTGGTAGGAGAAGTTTAGGTCCCGTTTGGCTTGTCGTTTTTAGTTTTGTGTTTTCATCTATACAAAAGCGTGTCTGTTGTATGTATTGTTGAAAAACAAATAATTTTGAAAAATGAAATTAACATGCAAAATAGAAACCAAGATTATTTTGTTTTTCGTGTTTCAAGAGATAACAAAAGCATGGAGAACAATCCAACTCTTCCGTTGTCCGTTGGTCGTCGCAATGGCTAAAAATTATAAATCTTCTTCTCATATTTCTTGTTATTCCTTAGTGCAAGTTGAAAACACAAAACTCAAAATACAAAATGAAACCAAACGGTCCCTTATTTTTGTTGGTAGTTTGACGCAGCGGATTAATCAAAATAAACTTCAATCGGTGAAAGTAGCAATTGGTGAGTTGAGAATACTGCAAGGCCCAAATCCGTTGATCCAAATTTACCGGATTCTAGCTATCTTCGTCTCGTTGATCGCGCACGATGCCGAGAAAGAAGATCTACGATTCTTCGCACGTTGATCTAGCGCACTAGATACCGTGAATCGGCTTCTACGATCGTTGAATCGAGCGCACTCGATTAACCGAAAGAGGAGATAGGAGATCACACTCAACTACCAATTTGTATGAAAGCACAAAGCTAACAAAAAGAATTTTATTCAAAAATCAACCACCAACAAAAGTTACAACACACTCCCTATTTATAGTGTTTTCGACCCTGACCTTAAGTCGTTGAGCGACCTACGACCTATACAAGGTTGGCAACGACCTACCATTACAACACAACACCACATGTTTACATTACACGCGACTCACGACCTAAAAACAACTCACGCGATCAAACAGACACTCAAACACACGACCTACGACTTACAAAAGGTCGTTAGCGACCTAACACACATATATACAACACATAGCGACTTAAACAAGGTCGTTCGCGACCTAAAGGAGCGGCTTCAGCAATCTTCTTGCGACCTATATGAGTTAGGTCGTTCGCGACCTAGAAATGCGGCAACAGGAATTTCACGCGACCTATCTTCCTCGCGACCTATCTTCTCGCGACTTATCTTAGGTCGTGAACTTCCTCTTTCAGTATACCCACTAGGTCGTAGGCGACCTAAAATGCTTCCCATAGGTCGTAGCCGACCTAAAACCAAGTCTTCCTCCATACGACCTAAAAAACACGAACGACTTAGGCTTCTGTTAGGTTGCTGCTCTTTTCCACACGACCTGTTAGGTCGTTGCTTCTCCCCTCGTGAGCCGTTAGGTCGTGGCCGACCTTCATTAGGTCGTGAACGACCTATAACTTGAGAATTTTCAGAGTTTTCAGATTGCACTGCATCATCCTCTCCGGGTTGACAGAAATTCGACCTCGAATTCTCAACATCTTCTTCCACAACAATTTCATTTCCTCGATACGGAATTAAATGTTTGACATTGAAAACATCAGAAGTATGAACATCGTCTGGCAAATTCAATTGATAAGCATTCTCATTGATTTTCTTCAAAATTTCAATTGGATCAATTTTCCGCGCCTTCAATTTATTATATGTTCCAACCGGAAAACGATCTTTTGTCAATACTGCATAAACCAAATCACCTTCGTTAAATTCAACACTTCGTCGCTTCAAATCTGCAGATCGTTTATACTTCTGTTTGCCTTTTCCAATCGTTCCTGAACGATTTTATGACATTCCGTCAATCCTTCAACAAAATCAGCAGCTCGTTTAACCGTCCCCTTCGGTTGTGGTACCACCGCTAAGTCCAACGGTCCCCTGGGTAAATTTGAATATACAATCTGAAACGGACTGAATCCCGTGCTACGATTCACTGCATGATTATGTGCAAACTCAGCTTGGCATAACTTCATGTCCCAACTACTCAGATTGTCCTTCACAAGACATCGCAACAAATTTCCCAACGATCTGTTAACAACTTCGGTCTGTCCGTCTGTTTGTGGATGATAAGCACTGCTAAAATTCAACTTCGTTTCCACCATCTTCCACAAACTTAACCAAAAGTGACTCAGAAAACGAGTATCTCTATCCGACACAATAGATTCTGGCAATCCATGAAGTCGATAGATCTCCTTGAAAAATAACTGAGCAACACGAACAGCATCCGCCGTCTTCTTGCAAGCAATAAAATGTGCCATTTTAGAAAATCTATCAACCACTACATATATAGAATCATTACCACGCTGCGTTCTCGGCAATCCCAATACAAAGTCCATACTCACATCATCTCATGGTTTAGCCGGTACAGGCAACGGCATATACAACCCAGCATTGGTCGCGGTTCCTTTCGAAACTTGGCAAATATGACATCGCTCCACAAACCTTCCCACTTCTTTCCTCATCGACGGCCAAAAGTAAGACTGTGAAATCAATTGCAAAGTACGATCACGGCCCACATGCCCTTCCTCGTGTAACTCCTTGATAATTTTCAATCTCAAACTACAATCTGGAATACATAATTGATTCCCCTTGAACAAGAATCCATCAACCATCACAAATTCATCGGTATTTCCTTCCTTGACTTTGTCTACACATTTCACAAAGTAAGGATCTTCTTCAATCATCTCTGGCAACGTTGCAAACCCTGTCACCTCAACCTTCAATGTCGTTAATAAATGACTCCTCCTGCTTAATGCATCTGCTACACGATTCGTCACCCCGGACTTATGTTTCACGACAAAAGTAAACTGTTGTAAATAAGCAATCCATGATGCATGTCTCGCTGAAATCTTGTCTTGCCCCTGTAAATGCTTCAATGCCTCATGATCAGTGTACAGAATAAATTCTTTCTGAAATAGATAGTGCCTCCAGTGCTTAACAGCTTGTACCACAGCATAGAATTCAACGTCATATGTACTTTATCTCATCTTTGCTCCTGATAACTTTTCACTGAAATAAGCAACTGGCTTCCCATTCTGACTCAGAACTCCTCCAATACCGACCTTCGATGCATCAGTATGCAATTCAAACAATAACTGAAAATTCGGTAAAACAAGAATTGGTGCAGACGTCAACAATTCCTTGATCTTCTCAAAAGCAACCCCCGCTTCCTCTGACCATACAAACTGTTTCCCCTTCATGCAATCAGTAACCGGAGCCATCACGCTACTGAAGTGCGGAATGAATCTTCGGTAGAATGATGCTAGCCCATGAAAACTTCTCACCTCTGTAATCGTTCTCGGATGTGGCCAATTCCTGACTGCTTCCACTTTATTCTGGTCAACTTGAATTCCTGCTTCCGAAACAATATACCCCAGAAATAAAATACTTCTTGCCATGAACACACATTTCTTCGTAGCAGCATAAAATTGTTCCTCGCGAAGAATAATCAACACTTCCCTCAAATGTAGAACATGCTCCTCCATACTCCTGCTATATATCAAAATATCATCGAAATAAACTACCACAAACTTCCCAATGAATGGTTTAAAGATTTGATTCATCACCCGCATGAATGTACTAGGTGCATTTGATAAACCAAATGGCATAACCAACCATTCGTATAACCCCTCTCTCGTCTTGAACGTTGTCTTCCATTCGTCTCCAGGTCTAATCCGAATCTGGTGGTAACCACTCTTCAAATCAATCTTCGAAAAGATAGTTGCCCCACTCAACTGATCCAGCAAGTCATCCAACCTTGGCATTGGAAATCTATATCTCACGGTAATCTCGTTCAATGCTCGACTGTCAGTGCACATCCTCCACGTCCCGTCCTTTTTGGGTACCAATAAAGCTGGCACAGCACATGGACTTAGACTCTCCTGCACACGTCCCTGTTCAAGCAACTCTTCCACCTGCCTTCTCAACTCTTCATGTTCCTTCGGACTCATTCGATAATGTGGTCTATGCGGTAATACTGCTCCCGGAACAAGATCGATTTGATGTTGAATGTCTCTCAGTGGCGGTAACTCCTTAGGCAATTCCTCTGGAAATACATCTTCGAATTCTTTCAAAACTGGCTTTGCTTCTTCTGGAATCTCAACTTCTTCATGACTCTCTCGTCCAATCAACAAATAGACTTCAGGCTCATCTTCAACTTCTTTAACAAACTCCTTCAAAGATAGCAAGGTTTTCAGTTCTTCGATCTCCTCCAACTTGCTCTCCTTCTGTTGTTGCTTCTTGGGAACCAAAGTGATTTTAGTACCCTCGAACATGAAACTGTAACTATTGGCACGACCATCGTGTTGTACTGCTCGATCAAACTGCCATGGCCTGCCCAACAACAGATGACACACATCCATGTCCACTACATCGCACCAGATTTCATCTTTGTATTTCTTCCCAATAGAAAATTTCACGCAAGCTCTTCTCCCAACTTTCACTTCACCACCCTTTCTTAACCAAGCTAACTTGTATGGTTTAGGATGCTTCTCGGTTTTCAACTCCAATTTCCTCACTGCCTCTGTAGAGATAATATTATCGCAACTCCCAGCATCAATGACAAATTTGCAAACTTTCCCAAGAATAGTGCAAGTAGATTGAAATATGTTATTCCTCAACCAACTATCTTCCTCCTCTTGTTTTGGCGTCAAACAAGACCTCCTCATCATCAGATTACAACCTTCATCCCCAGATAATTCTTCTTCCTCCTCATCATAAGGTGCATTTGAACACTCTGCCTCCTCACCATCATCCTCAATCTCAGCAACCATTGCTCTCTTCTTCGGCTTCGGACATTCATTGCTTTTGTGACCCAACTCCTGACAATTATAACATTTGAATCCACTGCCAACCTTCGCCTTCTCACCCTCCTTCACAACTGGCTTATTGACAGGTTTAGGAACATTAGAACTTCCACTAACACCCCTCGCTTGATTATTGGAATTAGTAAACACACCACCTCCACGCCTTCCTTGCTTCTCCCAAGCCAACGCTTTCTGATGTGTCTCCACTACAGATCTAGGATCAAACATATTAACCATATCCTGGATCTGCATTCTCAATCCCCCAATGAATCTAGCAGTTAGTTGTTCTTCCGTTTCCATGATATCATTTCTGGCAATGAGTTGGTAAAATTCATCAGCATAATCACTAACAGACTTCGTCCCTTGCCTCAGAATCTGCAACCTCTGGTACATAAGTGATTGATAGTTGTATGGTAAGAATGTAGCTCGCATCAATTTCTTCATCTTCTCCCAAGATTCTATCTTTGACTTCCCCATTCTCTCCCTGGTAAGTTTAGTTTGCTGCCACCACGCCAAAGCTCTCCCCCTCAACCTAGTAGCAACCAACTTTACTCTCCTATGCTCAGGAACCTCCTTAAAATCAAAGATCTCTTCAACATTTGACACCCAATCAAGAAATTCTTCAGCTACCATCCCTCCTTTAAGCTCCGGAATCTCCATCTTCATTCCCGATTCCCAACGTCGATCATCATCAATAACCCGATACTGACGTTGTCCCTGATCTCGGTCTCTGAAATGAACACTTCCCCTATCACCGTCAAACTCCTCATCAAAGTCTGATGCATATCGTTGTCTTTCACGCCCTCCAACATCTCTACCACCACTCCTACTACCAACATCCCGTCTATCATGATCATCAACATTCCTCCTACTTCGATTATCAACACTCCGATGATCCTGACACTCTCTCCTCTCCCGATCTGAATGATGTGAAACTCTACTTCCTCCATGAATGGATTCAGGTGAATTTCTTCTTCTACTTTGATTCATGTCAATCATAAGCTTCTCCAACCTACCAATGCCTTCATCAATCTTCTCATGCATACGTTGCTCCATTTGATCGGCCTCTTCCCTTCGATATAATGCTTCAATATTTTGATGGCTATTAGCTCTTCTAGGTGGCATGATTGAATCAACACAAACACTTCAACAAATACTTCAAAGCTCTTCAAACTTCTACACAACTTGATTAACAAGTCACGGCTTGACTCAACATAGATCGACCTAAGGTTTAGGTCGGCTTGCTTCACAAATTCAAACTCTACTTTGGCGCACAAACCCTCACAACCAAATTCAAGCAACTTTCGACTTTCGATCCAAGAGAATATGGATCGCAACCCCAAACTTGTTGCAACAAATGATGAACGCAATGATCACAACTTCAAACTTCGGTTCCAAGATCGACTCAGCTATGATTGGCTAAGTCCAGCTCTGATACCAAAACTGACGCAGCGGATTAATCAAAATAAACTTCAATCGGTGAAAGTAGCAATTGGTGAGTTGAGAATACTGCAAGGCCCAAATCCGTTGATCCAAAGATACCGGATTCTAGCTATCTTCGTCTCGTTGATCGCGCACGATGCCGAGAAAGAAGATCTACGATTCTTCGCACGTTGATCTAGCGCACTAGATACCGTGAATCGGCTTCTACGATCGTTGAATCGAGCGCACTCGATTAACCGAAAGAGGAGATAGGAGATCACACTCAACTACCAATTTGTATGAAAGCACAAAGCTAACAAAAAGAATTTTATTCAAAAATCAACCACCAACAAAAGTTACAACACACTCCCTATTTATAGTGTTTTCGACCCTGACCTTAAGTCGTTGAGCGACCTACGACCTATACAAGGTTGGCAACGACCTACCATTACAACACAACACCACATGTTTACATTACACGCGACTCACGACCTAAAAACAACTCACGCGATCAAACAGACACTCAAACACACGACCTACGACTTACAAAAGGTCGTTAGCGACCTAACACACATATATACAACACATAGCGACTTAAACAAGGTCGTTCGCGACCTAAAGGAGCGGCTTCAGCAATCTTCTTGCGACCTATATGAGTTAGGTCGTTCGCGACCTAGAAATGCGGCAACAGGAATTTCACGCGACCTATCTTCCTCGCGACCTATCTTCTCGCGACTTATCTTAGGTCGTGAACTTCCTGTTTCAGTATACCCACTAGGTCGTAGGCGACCTAAAATGCTTCCCATAGGTCGTAGCCGACCTAAAACCAAGTCTTCCTCCATACGACCTAAAGAACCCGAACGACTTAGGCTTCTGTTAGGTTGCTGCTCTTTTCCACACGACCTGTTAGGTCGTTGCTTCTCCCCTCGTGAGCCGTTAGGTCGTGGCCGACCTTCATTAGGTCGTGAACGACCTATAACTTGAGAATTTTCAGAGTTTTCAGATTGCACTGCATCATCCTCTCCGGGTTGACAGAAATTCGACCTCGAATTCTCAACATCTTCTTCCACAACAATTTCATTTCCTCGATACGGAATTAAATGTTTGACATTGAAAACATCAGAAGTATGAACATCGTCTGGCAAATTCAATTGATAAGCATTCTCATTGATTTTCTTCAAAATTTCAATTGGACCCATTTTCCGCGCCTTCAATTTATTATATGTTCCAACCGGAAAACGATCTTTTGTCAATACTGCATAAACCAAATCACCTTCGTTAAATTCAACACTTCGTCGCTTCAAATCTGCAGATCGTTTATACTTCTCGTTTGCCTTTTCCAATCGTTCCTGAACGATTTTATGACATTCCGTCAATCCTTCAACAAAATCAGCAGCTCGTTTAACCGTCCCCTTCGGTTGTGGTACCACCGCTAAGTCCAACGGTCCCCTGGGTAAATTTGAATATACAATCTGAAACGGACTGAATCCCGTGCTACGATTCACTGCATGATTATGTGCAAACTCAGCTTGGCATAACTTCATGTCCCAACTCTTCAGATTGTCCTTTACAAGACATCGCAACAAATTTCCCAACGATCTGTTAACAACTTCGGTCTGTCCGTCTGTTTGTGGATGATAAGCACTGCTAAAATTCAACTTCGTTCCCACCATCTTCCACAAACTTAACCAAAAGTGACTCAGAAAACGAGTATCTCTATCCGACACAATAGATTCTGGCAATCCATGAAGTCGATAGATCTCCTTGAAAAATAACTGAGCAACACGAACAGCATCCGCCGTCTTCTTGCAAGCAATAAAATGTGCCATTTTAGAAAATCTGTCAACCACTACATATATAGAATCATTACCACGCTGCGTTCTCGGCAATCCCAATACAAAGTCCATACTCACATCATCCCATGGTTTAGCCGGTACAGGCAACGGCATATACAACCCAGCATTGGTCGCGGTTCCTTTCGAAACTTGGCAAATATGACATCGCTCCACAAACCTTCCCACTTCTTTCCTCATCGACGGCCAAAAGTAAGACTGTGAAATCAATTGCAAAGTACGATCACGGCCCACATGCCCTTCCTCGTGTAACTCCTTGATAGTTTTCAATCTCAAACTACAATCTGGAATACATAATTGATTCCCCTTGAACAAGAATCCATCAACCATCACAAATTCATCGGTATTTCCTTCCTTGACTTTGTCTACACATTTCACAAAGTAAGGATCTTCTTCAATCAGCTCTGGCAACATTGCAAACCCTGTCACCTCAACCTTCAATGTCGTTAATAAATGACTCCTCCTGCTTAATGCATCTGCTACACGATTCGTCACCCCGGACTTATGTTTCACGACAAAAGTAAACTGTTGTAAATAAGCAATCCATGATGCATGTCTCGCTGAAATCTTGTCTTGCCCCTGTAAATGCTTCAATGCCTCATGATCAGTGTACAGAATAAATTCTTTCTGAAATAGATAGTGCCTCCAGTGCTTAACAGCTTGTACCACAGCATAGAATTCAACGTCATATGTACTGTATCTCATCTTTGCACCTGATAACTTTTCACTGAAATAAGCAACTGGCTTCCCATTCTGACTCAGAACTCCTCCAATACCGACCTTCGATGCATCAGTATGCAATTCAAACAATAACTGAAAATTCAGTAAAACAAGAATTGGTGCAGACGTCAACAATTCCTTGATCTTCTCAAAAGCAACCCCCGCTTCCTCTGACCATACAAACTGTTTCCCCTTCATGCAATCAGTAACTGGAGCCATCACGCTACTGAAGTGCGGAATGAATCTTCGGTAGAATGATGCTAGCCCATGAAAACTTCTCACCTCTGTAATCGTTCTCGGATGTGGCCAATTCCTGACTGCTTCCACTTTATTCTGGTCAACTTGAATTCCTGCTTCCGAAACAATATACCCCAGAAATAAAATACTTCTTGCCATGAACACACATTTCTTCGTAGCAGCATAAAATTGTTCCTCGCGAAGAATAATCAACACTTCCCTCAAATGTAGAACATGCTCCTCCATACTCCTGCTATATATCAGAATATCATCGAAATAAACTACCACGAACTTCCCAATGAATGGTTTAAAGATTTGATTCATCACCCGCATGAATGTACTAGGTGCATTTGATAAACCAAATGGCATAACCAACCATTCGTATAACCCCTCTCTCGTCTTGAACGTTGTCTTCCATTCGTCTCCAGGTCTAATCCGAATCTGGTGGTAACCACTCTTCAAATCAATCTTCGAAAAGATAGTTGCCCCACTCAACTGATCCAGCAAGTCATCCAACCTTGGCATTGGAAATCTATATCTCACGGTAATCTTGTTCAATGCTCGACTGTCAGTGCACATCCTCCACGTCCCGTCCTTTTTGGGTACCAATAAAGCTGGCACAGCACATGGACTCAGACTCTCCTGCACACGTCCCTGTTCAAGCAACTCTTCCACCTGCCTTCTCAACTCTTCATGTTCCTTCGGACTCATTCGATAATGTGGTCTATGCGGTAATACTGCTCCCGGAACAAGATCGATTTGATGTTGAATGTCTCTCAGTGGCGGTAACTCCTTAGGCAATTCCTCTGGAAATACATCTTCGAATTCTTTCAAAACTGGCTTTGCTTCTTCTGGAATCTCAACTTCTTCATGACTCTCTCATCCAATCAACAAATAGACTTCAGGCTCATCTTCAACTTCTTTAACAAACTCCTTCAAAGATAGCAAGGTTTTCAGTTCTTCGATCTCCTCCAACTTGCTCTCCTTCTGTTGTTGCTTCTTGGGAACCAAAGTGATTTTAGTACCCTCGAACATGAAACTGTAACTATTGGCACGACCATCGTGTTGTACTGCTCGATCAAACTGCCATGGCCTGCCCAACAACAGATGACACACATCCATGTCCACTACATCGCACCAGATTTCATCTTTGTATTTCTTCCCAATAGAAAATTTCACGCAAGCTCTTCTCCCAACTTTCACTTCACCACCCTTTCTTAACCAAGCTAACTTGTATGGTTTAGGATGCTTCTCGGTTTTCAACTCCAATTTCCTCACTGCCTCTGTAGAGATAATATTATCGCAACTCCCAACATCAATGACAAATTTGCAAACTTTCCCAAGAATAGTGCAAGTAGATTGAAATATGTTATTCCTCAACCAACTATCATCCTCCTCTTGTTTTGGCGTCAAACAAGACCTCCTCATCATCAGATTACAACCTTCATCCCCAGATAATTCTTCTTCCTCCTCATCATAAGGTGCATTTGAACACTCTGCCTCCTCACCATCATCCTCAATCTCAGCAACCATTGCTCTCTTCTTCGGCTTCGGACATTCATTGCTTTTGTGACCCAACTCCTGACAATTATAACATTTGAATCCACTGCCAACCTTCGCCTTCTCACCCTCCTTCACAACTGGCTTATTGACAGGTTTAGGAACATTAGAACTTCCACTAACACCCCTCGCTTGATTATTGGAATTAGTAAACACACCACCTCCACGCCTTCCTTGCTTCTCCCAAGCCAACGCTTTCTGATGTGCCTCCGCTACAGATCTAGGATCAAACATATTAACCATATCCTGGATCTGCATTCTCAATCCCCCAATGAATCTAGCAGTTAGTTGTTCTTCCGTTTCCATGATATCATTTCTGGCAATGAGTTGGTAAAATTCATCAGCATAATCACTAACAGACTTCATCCCTTGCCTCAGATTCTGCAACCTCTGGTACATAAGTGATTGATAGTTGTATGGTAAGAATGTAGCTCGCATCAATTTCTTCATCTTCTCCCAAGATTCTATCTTTGACTTCCCCATTCTCTCCCTGTAAGTTTAGTTTGCTGCCACAACGCCAAAGCTCTCCCCCTCAACCTAGTAGCAACCAACTTTACTCTCCTATGCTCAGGAACCTCCTTAAAATCAAAGATCTCTTCAACATTTGACACCCAATCAAGAAATTCTTCAGCTACCATCCCTCCTTTAAACTCCGGAATCTCCATCTTCATTCCCGATTCCCAACGTCGATCATCATCAATAACCCGATACTGACGTTGTCCCTGATCTCGGTCTCTGAAATGAACACTTTCCCTATCACCATCAAACTCCTCATCAAAGTCTGATGCATATCGTTGTCTTTCACGCCCTCCAACATCTCTACCACCACTCCTACTACCAACATCCCGTCTATCATGATCATCAACATTCCTCCTACTTCGATTATCAACACTCCGATGATCCTGACACTCTCTCCTCTCCCGATCTGAATGATGTGAAACTCTACTTCCTCCATGAATGGATTCAGGTGAATTTCTTCTTCTACTTTGATTCATGTCAATCATAAGCTTCTCCAACCTACCAATGCCTTCATCAATCTTCTCATGCATACGTTGCTCCATTTGATCGGCCTCTTCCCTTCGATATAATGCTTCAATATTTTGATGGCTATTAGCTCTTCTAGGTGGCATGATTGAATCAACACAAACACTTCAACAAATACTTCAAAGCTCTTCAAACTTCTACACAACTTGATTAACAAGTCACGGCTTGACTCAACATAGATCGACCTAAGGTTTAGGTCGGCTTGCTTCACAAATTCAAACTCTACTTTGGCGCACAAACCCTCACAACCAAATTCAAGCAACTTTCGACTTTCGATCCAAGAGAATATGGATCGCAACCCCAAACTTGTTGCAACAAATGATGAACACAATGATCACAACTTCAAACTTCGGTTCCAAGATCGACTCAGCTATGATTGGCTAAGTCCAGCTCTGATACCAAAACTGACGCAGCGGATTAATCAAAATAAACTTCAATCGGTGAAAGTAGCAATTGGTGAGTTGAGAATACTGCAAGGCCCAAATCCGTTGATCCAAAGATACCGGATTCTAGCTATCTTCGTCTCGTTGATCGCGCACGATGCCGAGAAAGAAGATCTACGATTCTTCGCACGTTGATCTAGCGCACTAGATACCGTGAATCGGCTTCTACGATCGTTGAATCGAGCGCACTCGATTAACCGAAAGAGGAGATAGGAGATCACACTCAACTACCAATTTGTATGAAAGCACAAAGCTAACAAAAAGAATTTTATTCAAAAATCAACCACCAACAAAAGTTACAACACACTCCCTATTTATAGTGTTTTCGACCCTGACCTTAATTCGTTGAGCGACCTACGACCTATACAAGGTTGGCAACGACCTACCATTACAACACAACACCACATGTTTACATTACACGCGACTCACGACCTAAAAACAACTCACGCGATCAAACAGACACTCAAACACACGACCTACGACTTACAAAAGGTCGTTAGCGACCTAACACACATATATACAACACATAGCGACTTAAACAAGGTCGTTCGCGACCTAAAGGAGCGGCTTCAGCAATCTTCTTGCGACCTATATGAGTTAGGTCGTTCGCGACCTAGAAATGCGGCAACAGGAATTTCACGCGACCTATCTTCCTCGCGACCTATCTTCTCGCGACTTATCTTAGGTCGTGAACTTCCTCTTTCAGTATACCCACTAGGTCGTAGGCGACCTAAAATGCTTCCCATAGGTCGTAGCCGACCTAAAACCAAGTCTTCCTCCATACGACCTAAAGAACCCGAATGGCTTAGGCTTCTGTTAGGTTGCTGCTCTTTTCCACACGACCTGTTAGGTCGTTGCTTCTCCCCTCGTGAGCCGTTAGGTCGTGGCCGACCTTCATTAGGTCATGAACGACCTATAACTTGAGAATTTTCAGAGTTTTCAGATTGCACTGCATCATCCTCTCCGGGTTGACAGAAATTCGACCTCGAATTCTCAACATCTTCTTCCACAACAATTTCATTTCCTCGATACGGAATTAAATGTTTGACATTGAAAACATCAGAAGTATGAACATCGTCTGGCAAATTCAATTGATAAGCATTCTCATTGATTTTCTTCAAAATTTCAATTGGACCAATTTTCCGCGCCTTCAATTTATTATATGTTCCAACCGGAAAACGATCTTTTGTCAATACTGCATAAACCAAATCACCTTCGTTAAATTCAACACTTCGTCGCTTCAAATCTGCAGATCGTTTATACTTCTCGTTTCCCTTTTCCAATCGTTCCTGAACGATTTTATGACATTCCGTCAATCCTTCAACAAAATCAGCAGCTCGTTTAACCGTCCCCTTCGGTTGTGGTACCACCGCTAAGTCCAACGGTCCCCTGGGTAAATTTGAATATACAATCTGAAACGGACTGAATCCCGTGCTACGATTCACTGCATGATTATGTGCAAACTCAGCTTGGCATAACTTCATGTCCCAACTCTTCAGATTGTCCTTCACAAGACATCGCAACAAATTTCCCAACGATCTGTTAACAACTTCGGTCTGTCCGTCTGTTTGTGGATGATAAGCACTGCTAAAATTCAACTTCGTTCCCACCATCTTCCACAAACTTAACCAAAAGTGACTCAGAAAACGAGTATCTCTATCCGACACAATAGATTCTGGCAATCCATGAAGTCGATAGATCTCCTTGAAAAATAACTGAGCAACACGAACATCATCCGCCGTCTTCTTGCAAGCAATAAAATGTGCCATTTTAGAAAATCTGTCAACCACTACATATATAGAATCATTACCACGCTGCGTTCTCGGCAATCCCAATACAAAGTCCATACTCACATCATCCCATGGTTTAGCCGGTACAGGCAACGGCATATACAACCCAGCATTGGTCGCGGTTCCTTTCGAAACTTGGCAAATATGGCATCGCTCCACAAACCTTCCCACTTCTTTCCTCATCGACGGCCAAAAGTAAGACTGTGAAATCAATTGCAAAGTACGATCACGGCCCACATGCCCTTCCTCGTGTAACTCCTTGATAGTTTTCAATCTCAAACTACAATCTGGAATACATAATTGATTCCCCTTGAACAAGAATCCATCAACCATCACAAATTCATCGGTATTTCCTTCCTTGACTTTGTCTACACATTTCACAAAGTAAGGATCTTCTTCAATCAGCTCTGGCAACATTGCAAACCCTGTCACCTCAACCTTCAATGTCGTTACTAAATGACTCCTCCTGCTTAATGCATCTGCTACACGATTCGTCACCCCGGACTTATGTTTGACGACAAAAGTAAACTGTTGTAAATAAGCAATCCATGATGCATGTCTCGCTGAAATCTTGTCTTGCCCCTGTAAATGCTTCAATGCCTCATGATTAGTGTACAGAATAAATTCTTTCTGAAATAGATAGTGCCTCCAGTGCTTAACAGCTTGTACCACAGCATAGAATTCAACGTCATATGTACTGTATCTCATCTTTGCTCCTGATAACTTTTCACTGAAATAAGCAACTGGCTTCCCATTCTGACTCAGAACTCCTCCAATACCGACCTTCGATGCATCAGTATGCAATTCAAACAATAACTGAAAATTCGGTAAAACAAGAATTGGTGCAGACGTCAACAATTCCTTGATCTTCTCAAAAGCAACCCCCGCTTCCTCTGACCATACAAACTGTTTCCCCTTCATGCAATCAGTAACTGGAGCCATCACGCTACTGAAGTGCGGAATGAATCTTCTGTAGAATGATGCTAGCCCATGAAAACTTCTCACCTCTGTAATCGTTCTCGGATGTGGCCAATTCCTGACTGCTTCCACTTTATTTTGGTCAACTTGAATTCCTGCTTCCGAAACAATATACCCCAGAAATAAAATACTTCTTGCCATGAACACACATTTCTTCGTAGCAGCATAAAATTGTTCCTCGCGAAGAATAATCAACACTTCCCTCAAATGTAGAACATGATCCTCCATACTCCTGCTATATATCAGAATATCATCGAAATAAACTACCACGAACTTCCCAATGAATGGTTTAAAGATTTGATTCATCACCCGCATGAATGTACTAGGTGCATTTGATAAACCAAATGGCATAACCAACCATTCGTATAGCCCCTCTCTCGTCTTTAACGTTGTCTTCCATTCGTCTCCAGGTCTAATCCGAATCTGGTGGTAACCACTCTTCAAATCAATCTTCGAAAAGATAGTTGCCCCACTCAACTGATCCAGCAAGTCATCCAACCTTGGCATTGGAAATCTATATCTCACGGTAATCTTGTTCAATGCTCGACTGTCAGTGCACATCCTCCACGTCCCGTCCTTTTTGGGTACCAATAAAGCTGGCACAGCACATGGACTCAGACTCTCCTGCACACGTCCCTGTTCAAGCAACTCTTCCACCTGCCTTCTCAACTCTTCATGTTCCTTCGGACTCATTCGATAATGTGGTCTATGCGGTAATACTGCTCCCGGAACAAGATCGATTTGATGTTGAATGTCTCTCAGTGGCGGTAACTCCTTAGGCAATTCCTCTGGAAATACATCTTCGAATTCTTTCAAAACTGGCTTTGCTTCTTCTGGAATCTCAACTTCTTCATGACTCTCTCGTCCAATCAACAAATAGACTTCAGGCTCATCTTCAACTTCTTTAACAAACTCCTTCAAAGATAGCAAGGTTTTCAGTTCTTCGATCTCCTCCAACTTGCTCTCCTTCTGTTGTTGCTTCTTGGGAACCAAAGTGATTTTAGTACCCTCGAACATGAAACTGTAACTATTGGCACGACCATCGTGTTGTACTGCTCGATCAAACTGCCATGGCCTGCCCAACAACAGATGACACACATCCATGTCCACTACATCGCACCAGATTTCATCTTTGTATTTCTTCCCAATAGAAAATTTCACGCAAGCTCTTCTCCCAACTTTCACTTCACCACCCTTTCTTAACCAAGCTAACTTGTATGGTTTAGGATGCTTCTCGGTTTTCAACTCCAATTTCCTCACTGCCTCTGTAGAGATAATATTATCGCAACTCCCAGCATCAATGACAAATTTGCAAACTTTACCAAGAATAGTGCAAGTAGATTGAAATATGTTATTCCTCAACCAACTATCTTCCTCCTCTTGTTTTGGCGTCAAACAAGACCTCCTCATCATCAGATTACAACCTTCATCCCCAGATAATTCTTCTTCCTCCTCATCATAAGGTGCATTTGAACACTCTGCCTCCTCACCATCATCCTCAATCTCAGCAACCATTGCTCTCTTCTTCGGCTTCGGACATTCATTGCTTTTGTGACCCAACTCCTGACAATTATAACATTTGAATCCACTGCCAACCTTCGCCTTCTCACCCTCCTTCACAACTGGCTTATTGACAGGTTTAGAAACATTAGAACTTCCACTAACACCCCTCGCTTGATTATTGGAATTAGTAAACACACCACCTCCACGCCTTCCTTGCTTCTCCCAAGCCAACGCTTTCTGATGTGCCTCCGCTACAGATCTAGGATCAAACATATTAACCATATCCTGGATCTGCATTCTCAATCCCCCAATGAATCTAGCAGTTAGTTGTTCTTCCGTTTCCATGATATCATTTCTGGCAATGAGTTGGTAAAATTCATCAGCATAATCACTAACAGACTTCGTCCCTTGCCTCAGATTCTGCAACCTCTGGTACATAAGTGATTGATAATTGTATGGTAAGAATGTAGCTCGCATCAATTTCTTCATCTTCTCCCAAGATTCTATCTTTGACTTCCCCATTCTCTCCCTGGTAAGTTTAGTTTGCTGCCACCACGCCAAAGCTCTCCCCCTCAACCTAGTAGCAACCAACTTTACTCTCCTATGCTCAGGAACCTCCTTAAAATCAAAGATCTCTTCAACATTTGACACCCAATCAAGAAATTCTTCAGCTACCATCCCTCCTTTAAACTCCGGAATCTCCATCTTCATTCCCGATTCCCAACGTCGATCATCATCAATAACCCGATACTGACGTTGTCCCTGATCTCGGTCTCTGAAATGAACACTTCCCCTATCACCGTCAAACTCCTCATCAAAGTCTGATGCATATCGTTGTCTTTCACGCCCTCCAACATCTCTACCACCACTCCTACTACCAACATCCCGTCTATCATGATCATCAACATTCCTCCTACTTCGATTATCAACACTCCGATGATCCTGACACTCTCTCCTCTCCCGATCTGAATGATGTGAAACTCTACTTCCTCCATGAATGGATTCAGGTGAATTTCTTCTTCTACTTTGATTCATGTCAATCATAAGCTTCTCCAACCTACCAATGCCTTCATCAATCTTCTCATGCATACGTTGCTCCATTTGATCGGCCTCTTCCCTTCGATATAATGCTTCAATATTTTGATGGCGATTAGCTCTTCTAGGTGGCATGATTGAATCAACACAAACACTTCAACAAATACTTCAAAGCTCTTCAAACTTCTACACAACTTGATTAACAAGTCACGGCTTGACTCAACATAGATCGACCTAAGGTTTAGGTCGGCTTGCTTCACAAATTCAAACTCTACTTTGGCGCACAAACCCTCACAACCAAATTCAAGCAACTTTCGACTTTCGATCCAAGAGAATATGGATCGCAGCCCCAAACTTGTTGCAACAAATGATGAACGCAATGATCACAACTTCAAACTTCGGTTCCAAGATCGACTCAGCTATGATTGGCTAAGTCCAGCTCTGATACCAAAACTGACGCAGCGGATTAATCAAAATAAACTTCAATCGGTGAAAGTAGCAATTGGTGAGTTGAGAATACTGCAAGGCCCAAATCCGTTGATCCAATGATACCGGATTCTAGCTATCTTCGTCTCGTTGATCGCGCACGATGCCGAGAAAGAAGATCTACGATTCTTCGCACGTTGATCTAGCGCACTAGATACCGTGAATCGGCTTCTACGATCGTTGAATCGAGCGCACTCGATTAACCGAAAGAGGAGATAGGAGATCACACTCAACTACCAATTTGTATGAAAGCACAAAGCTAACAAAAAGAATTTTATTCAAAAATCAACCACCAACAAAAGTTACAACACGCTCCCTATTTATAGTGTTTTCGACCCTGACCTTAAGTCGTTGAGCGACCTACGACCTATACAAGGTTGGCAACGACCTACCATTACAACACAACACCACATGTTTACATTACACGCGACTCACGACCTAAAAACAACTCACGCGATCAAACAGACACTCAAACACACGACCTACGACTTACAAAAGGTCGTTAGCGACCTAACACACATATATACAACACATAGCGACTTAAACAAGGTCGTTCGCGACCTAAAGGAGCGGCTTTAGCAATCTTCTTGCGACCTATATGAGTTAGGTCGTTCGCGACCTAGAAATGCGGCAACAGGAATTTCACGCGACCTATCTTCCTCGCGACCTATCTTCTCGCGACTTATCTTAGGTCGTGAACTTCCTCTTTCAGTATACCCACTAGGTCGTAGGCGACCTAAAATGCTTCCCATAGGTCGTAGCCGACCTAAAACTAAGTCTTCCTCCATACGACCTAAAGAACCCGAACGACTTAGGCTTCTGTTAGGTTGCTGCTCTTTTCCACACGACCTGTTAGGTCGTTGCTTCTCCCCTCGTGAGCCGTTAGGTCGTGGCCGACCTTCATTAGGTCGTGAACGACCTATAACTTGAGAATTTTCAGAGTTTTCAGATTGCACTGCATCATCCTCTCCGGGTTGACAGAAATTCGACCTCGAATTCTCAACATCTTCTTCCACAACAATTTCATTTCCTCGATACGGAATTAAATGTTTGACATTGAAAACATCAGAAGTATGAACATCGTCTGGCAAATTCAATTGGTAAGCATTCTCATTGATTTTCTTCAAAATTTCAATTGGACCAATTTTCCGCGCCTTCAATTTATTATATGTTCCAACCGGAAAACGATCTTTTGTCAATACTGCATAAACCAAATCACCTTCGTTAAATTCAACACTTCGTCGCTTCAAATCTGCAGATCGTTTATACTTCTCGTTTGCCTTTTCCAATCGTTCCTGAACGATTTTATGACATTCCGTCAATCCTTCAACAAAATCAGCAGCTCGTTTAACCGTCCCCTTCGGTTGTGGTACCACCACTAAGTCCAACGGTCCCCTGGGTAAATTTGAATATACAATCTGAAACGGACTGAATCCCGTGCTACGATTCACTGCATGATTATGTGCAAACTCAGCTTGGCATAACTTCATGTCCCAACTCTTCAGATTGTCCTTCACAAGACATCGCAACAAATTTCCCAACGATCTGTTAACAACTTCGGTCTGTCCGTCTGTTGGTGGATGATAAGCACTGCTAAAATTCAACTTCGTTCCCACCATCTTCCACAAACTTAACCAAAAGTGACTCAGAAAACGAGTATCTCTATCCGACACAATAGATTCTGGCAATCCATGAAGTCGATAGATCTCCTTGAAAAATAACTGAGCAACACGAACAGCATCCGCCGTCTTCTTGCAAGCAATAAAATGTGCCATTTTAGAAAATCTGTCAACCACTACATATATAGAATCATTACCACGCTGCGTTCTCGGCAATCCCAATACAAAGTCCATACTCACATCATCCCATGGTTTAGCCAGTACAGGCAACGGCATATACAACCCAGCATTGGTCGCGGTTCCTTTCGAAACTTGGCAAATATGACATCGCTCCACAAACCTTCCCACTTCTTTCCTCATCGACGGCCAAAAGTAAGACTGTGAAATCAATTGCAAAGTACGATCACGGCCCACATGCCCTTCCTCGTGTAACTCCTTGATAATTTTCAATCTCAAACTACAATCTGGAATACATAATTGATTCCCCTTGAACAAGAATCCATCAACCATCACAAATTCATCGGTATTTCCTTCCTTGACTTTGTCTACACATTTCACAAAGTAAGGATCTTCTTCAATCAGCTCTGGCAACATTGCAAACCCTGTCACCTCAACCTTCAATGTCGTTAATAAATGACTCCTCCTGCTTAATGCATCTGCTACACGATTCGTCACCCCGGACTTATGTTTCACGACAAAAGTAAACTGTTGTAAATAAGCAATCCATGATGCATGTCTCGCTGAAATCTTGTCTTGCCCCTGTAAATGCTTCAACGCCTCATGATCAGTGTACAGAATAAATTCTTTCTGAAATAGATAGTGCCTCCAGTGCTTAACAGCTTGTACCACAGCATAGAATTCAACGTCATATGTACTGTATCTCATCTTTGCTCCTGATAACTTTTCACTGAAATAAGCAACTGGCTTCCCATTCTGACTCAGAACTCCTCCAATACCGACCTTCGATGCATCAGTATGCAATTCAAACAATAACTGAAAATTCAGTAAAACAAGAATTGGTGCAGACGTCAACAATTCCTTGATCTTCTCAAAAGCAACCCCCGCTTCCTCTGACCATACAAACTGTTTCCCCTTCATGCAATCAGTAACTGGAGCCATCACGCTACTGAAGTGCGGAATGAATCTTCGGTAGAATGATGCTAGCCCATGAAAACTTCTCACCTCTGTAATCGTTCTCGGATGTGGCCAATTCCTGACTGCTTCCACTTTATTCTGGTCAACTTGAATTCCTGCTTCCGAAACAATATACCCCAGAAATAAAATACTTCTTGCCATGAACACACATTTCTTCGTAGCAGCATAAAATTGTTCCTCGCGAAGAATAATCAACACTTCCCTCAAATGTAGAACATGCTCCTCCATACTCCTGCTATATATCAGAATATCATCGAAATAAACTACCACGAACTTCCCAATGAATGGTTTAAAGATTTGATTCATCACCCGCATGAATGTACTAGGTGCATTTGATAAACCAAATAACCAACCATTCGTATAACCCCTCTCTCGTCTTGAACGTTGTCTTCCATTCGTCTCCAGGTCTAATCCGAATCTGGTGGTAACCACTCTTCAAATCAATCTTCGAAAAGATAGTTGCCCCACTCAACTGATCCAGCAAGTCATCCAACCTTGGCATTGGAAATCTATATCTCACGGTAATCTTGTTCAATGCTCGACTGTCAGTGCACATCCTCCACGTCCCATCCTTTTTGGGTACCAATAAAGCTGGCACAGCACATGGACTCAGACTCTCCTGCACACGTCCCTGTTCAAGCAACTCTTCCACCTGCCTTCTCAACTCTTCATGTTCCTTCGGACTCATTCGATAATGTGGTCTATGCGGTAATACTGCTCCCGGAACAAGATCGATTCGATGTTGAATGTCTCTCAGTGGCGGTAACTCCTTAGGCAATTCCTCTGGAAATACATCTTCGAATTCTTTCAAAACTGGCTTTGCTTCTTCTGGAATCTCAACTTCTTCATGACTCTCTCGTCCAATCAACAAATAGACTTCAGGCTCATCTTCAACTTCTTTAACAAACTCCTTCAAAGATAGCAAGGTTTTCAGTTCTTCGATCTCCTCCAACTTGCTCTCCTTCTGTTGTTGCTTCTTGGGAACCAAAGTGATTTTAGTACCCTCGAACATGAAACTGTAACTATTGGCACGACCATCGTGTTGTACTGCTCGATCAAACTGCCATGGCCTGTCCAACAACAGATGACACACATCCATGTCCACTACATCGCACCAGATTTCATCTTTGTATTTCTTCCCAATAGAAAATTTCACGCAAGCTCTTCTCCCAACTTTCACTTCACCACCCTTTCTTAACCAAGCTAACTTGTATGGTTTAGGATGCTTCTCGGTTTTCAACTCCAATTTCCTCACTGCCTCTGTAGAGATAATATTATCGCAACTCCCAGCATCAATGACAAATTTGCAAACTTTCCCAAGAATAGTGCAAGTAGATTGAAATATGTTATTCCTCAACCAACTATCTTCCTCCTCTTGTTTTGGCGTCAAACAAGACCTCCTCATCATCAGATTACAACCTTCATCCCCAGATAATTCTTCTTCCTCCTCATCATAAGGTGCATTTGAACACTCTGCCTCCTCACCATCATCCTCAATCTCAGCAACCATTGCTCTCTTCTTCGGCTTCGGACATTCATTGCTTTTGTGACCCAACTCCTGACAATTATAACATTTGAATCCACTGCCAACCTTCGCCTTCTCACCCTCCTTCACAACTGGCTTATTGACAGGTTTAGGAACATTAGAACTTCCACTAGCACCCCTCGCTTGATTATTGGAATTAGTAAACACACCACCTCCACGCCTTCCTTGCTTCTTCCAAGCCAACGCTTTCTGATGTGCCTCCGCTACAGATCTAGGATCAAACATATTAACCATATCCTGGATCTGCATTCTCAATCCCACAATGAATCTAGCAGTTAGTTGTTCTTCCGTTTCCATGATATCATTTCTGGCAATGAGTTGGTAAAATTCATCAGCATAATCACTAACAGACTTCGTCCCTTGCCTCAGATTCTGCAACCTCTGGTACATAAGTGATTGATAGTTGTATGGTAAGAATGTAGCTCGCATCAATTTCTTCATCTTCTCCCAAGATTCTATCTTTGACTTCCCCATTCTCTCCCTGGTAAGTTTAGTTTGCTGCCACAACGCCAAAGCTCTCCCCCTCAACCTAGTAGCAACCAACTTTACTCTCCTATGCTCAGGAACCTCCTTAAAATCAAAGATCTCTTCAACATTTGACACCCAATCAAGAAATTCTTCAGCTACCATCCCTCCTTTAAACTCCGGAATCTCCATCTTCATTCCCGATTCCCAACGTCGATCATCATCAATAACCCGATACTGACGTTGTCCCTGATCTCGGTCTCTGAAATGAACACTTCCCCTATCACCGTCAAACTCCTCATCAAAGTCTGATGCATATCGTTGTCTTTCACGCCCTCCAACATCTCTACCACCACTCCTACTACCAACATCCCGTCTATCATGATCATCAACATTCCTCCTACTTCGATTATCAACACTCCGATGATCCTGACACTCTCTCCTCTCCCGATCTGAATGATGTGAAACTCTACTTCCTCCATGAATGGATTCAGGTGAATTTCTTCTTCTACTTTGATTCATGTCAATCATAAGCTTCTCCAACCTACCAATGCCTTCATCAATCTTCTCATGCATACGTTGCTCCATTTGATCGGCCTCTTCCCTTCGATATAATGCTTCAATATTTTGATGGCGATTAGCTCTTCTAGGTGGCATGATTGAATCAACACAAACACTTCAACAAATACTTCAAAGCTCTTCAAACTTCTACACAACTTGATTAACAAGTCACGGCTTGACTCAACATAGATCGACCTAAGGTTTAGGTCGGCTTGCTTCACAAATTCAAACTCTACTTTGGCGCACAAACCCTCACAACCAAATTCAAGCAACTTTCGACTTTCGATCCAAGAGAATATGGATCGCAGCCCCAAACTTGTTGCAACAAATGATGAACACAATGATCACAACTTCAAACTTCGGTTCCAAGATCGACTCAGCTATGATTGGCTAAGTCCAGCTCTGATACCAAAACTGACGCAGCGGATTAATCAAAATAAACTTCAATCGGTGAAAGTAGCAATTGGTGAGTTGAGAATACTGCAAGGCCCAAATCCGTTGATCCAAAGATACCGGATTCTAGCTATCTTCGTCTCGTTGATCGCGCACGATGCCGAGAAAGAAGATCTACGATTCTTCGCACATTGATCTAGCGCACTAGATACCGTGAATCGGCTTCTACGATCGTTGAATCGAGCGCACTCGATTAACCGAAAGAGGAGATAGGAGATCACACTCAACTACCAATTTGTATGAAAGCACAAAGCTAACAAAAAGAATTTTATTCAAAAATCAACCACCAACAAAAGTTACAACACACTCCCTATTTATAGTGTTTTCGACCCTGACCTTAAGTCGTTGAGCGACCTACGACCTATACAAGGTTGGCAACGACCTACCATTACAACACAACACCACATGTTTACATTACACGCGACTCACGACCTAAAAACAACTCACGCGATCAAACAGACACTCAAACACACGACCTACGACTTACAAAAGGTCGTTAGCGACCTAACACACATATATACAACACATAGCGACTTAAACAAGGTCGTTCGCGACCTAAAGGAGCGGCTTCAGCAATCTTCTTGCGACCTATATGAGTTAGGTCGTTCGCGACCTAGAAATGCGGCAACAGGAATTTCACGCGACCTATCTTCCTCGCGACCTATCTTCTCGCGACTTATCTTAGGTCGTGAACTTCCTCTTTCAGTATACCCACTAGGTCGTAGGCGACCTAAAATGCTTCCCATAGGTCGTAGCCGACCTAAAACCAAGTCTTCCTCCATACGACCTAAAGAACCCGAACGGCTTAGGCTTCTGTTAGGTTGCTGCTCTTTTCCACACGACCTGTTAGGTCGTTGCTTCTCCCCTCGTGAGCCGTTAGGTCGTGGCCGACCTTCATTAGGTCGTGAACGACCTATAACTTGAGAATTTTCAGAGTTTTCAGATTGCACTGCATCATAGTTGGTCGAAAACACATGGTAAATGAGATCTGAAGGGTCTAGACTTGTATCATGGATTTTGATGAATTCGTATTAGGCGGAAGTTCAATCTTAAATGGGGCAATACTATAGTGCAATTATTTTCCATGGATTTTATCTTTTCAACACAAATATTTCGAGAGACATTTTCTACAAATGTCAATGTTGTACTACACCATTCACACTTCTGTGAATATTTTGGATATATTTTCACTTATGTGTTGTTGCACAAAAAATTAATGGGCGATGTAAATATTTGTATTAAAATTGCAAATAATTGTACCTTGGTAAAGTAATTGCAATGTAATTATTTAACACTACAATTAATTGCACTTTGAAAAACATATACATAATAGTTTTAGATCATTTAAGCTAAAAATATTGGAAGTTTAATTTAAAATCATGTCCCACAAATTAATTTGATTATTGTACAATCCTTATATCATTAGATGGTCTTCTTTAGAATATAAAATTCTGATTATGATCATAATTTAAATAAGAAAAGTACACTTGTATACCTCTCTCCTTTTATAATCCAATCATATATGTAAATTTGTACGTCAAAATAAAGCCTTCAATATAAACTTAATCTCATCCTATAACCGAACTAATAAATGAAAGACACATAACCAAAATTCGATCACATATACCATACAAAAAATCAAATTTAGCTTAAGAAATAATACACGTGCCCTTGCACAAGGTAAAGAGTAGACATAAGAGGATAATGAGCTGCGACTTGTTGATGATAATTCAGTGGAGGATTATTCATCGCCTGAAATGTAAACAAAAACATTTTTAGCACAATAATTAGAAGAAACCCATTCAACTAGTGAAGACAAACCAATTTCCAAATAAAAATCTTTTATAATACTTTTTCACAACAAAAATATCAACTGAATATTGATTGATGATCTTACTTTCTTCATTCTTATTCAAACTGGGCGTACGAGTCCCTTAAAAATTCATCAAACATCATAATTAAGCGACTGAAAATTTAGAGGGATTACGATTGTATGAAGGAAACTAAGATTCGTTAAGCATCGTTTGAGTCCTTTTAAGTATGCTACTGTGATGAAGAGGAGAGCAGAAGAGTGGGATGGAGAGACCGGAGGATGAGGGAGGAAGCAGGAGAGCGGGATGAGAGAGGAGGGAGGTAGCAAAGAGGAGGTAGGAAGGAAGAACGTGGAGTTAAGGTTTTAGGGAATTCCCTTGTCACTATTCAGAAGATATGAGAAATTGAGTGGGAGGCTAAAAAATTTGGAGTGTATTGGGGCATATGCTTTTGGACATGTTTTTGCACGTAGAAGAGCAAAATTTTGCAACGGCCTAGGATTGTTGTAATATTGCAACGCCCCAAGGTCGTTGCTATAGAGTTAGCAATGGCTCCAAACCGCCGTACCGTACTGTAGTGTTGCAAAATTGCCTATATGGTGTAATAATGATATGAATTGGGTATATGTTATTGATATTGATGTGAATATATGCTTGGCCGTTGTTGAGCTGATGGTGTTTTGAATGCATCATTGCTTGATGAAGCGAAATGAATACAGATGACATTTATTTGATGAGAAATATGCTATAACATCATTTCGGTATTAAATAATATTTTGGAAAGTCAAAATGTTTTTGAAAATGGTAAATTTAACATTTATGGAGAACGAAACAAGGTATTGACTACCAGACTGCTAGAATCCATCCTAGTAGACTTATTCAAGGACCGCAACCCAAATCACGATGACTTTATCCCTCGTCATAGAGTCCAACGATCTGTTGCATGAATAAAATGATGATAATTAATGAGAAATCGAAGATGTATTGCAATGAAAGCTAGCGCCTTAATTTGAAACTAGGTAGGCGATTATAGCACATAAAATGTATATGTCCTCAAAAGCCGTAGATGCAGCGCAACTAAGAAACCATGTGAAGTGCACTCACAATTTGTCGTAAGAAGCGGGTGCAAAAGAGCACACATGTTTGTCGAGGCAGTTAGTCTTGTAGAGGGTGAATGCAGAAGGGTTACCAAAGAATATTCATGTTAGAGACTTCGTATTATTGTACTCATAGCTAGATTTCTAGCATGACTCGATATTTGATATGTGTGTAACAACGTCTCATGTAACAATCCACCTCGAAACAGGCCTACATTTCGATCCAGAAAGGTCCATCGAATCTTAGACCCATTCCAAAGCAAGCTGTTAGTTGGTAAAATTGATACGGAAAAAAGACACGAAGATATCTATCTATACGTTTAGAATCTCACAACAGAAGGAAAAAATATTTAATATTAGAAATGGTACCCACTTATTTAAAATTCAATGGTCAGAAACATATAACACAATGCCACATAACAACGTCAAATATCTGTAGTGCAATATCACAAAATACACATCATGTCTAAATGGATACATCAGAAATATATGAACAACAAAAGTAGATAGTTAAATAACTACCATAAGTCTCTATCTCCGCCACCATCTCCAAGTCTACATCATCTTCTTTAATCTGTGTTGTAATAAGGAGGGTGTTAGAACAACAATGTTCGATGAATAAAAGTTTCGAGCCTTTCTAAAATAGTACGTGGGCAGTATAATATAATAAGATATGTAAATTTTTCCAACTATAAGCCCAACTCTATAACCTATACTCTTACCAATCCAACTCACTAACTTACTTTCAACTGTAGGCCAATATCCTTTCCTAGTCTCACGCATCCACCGTCAATAATGTCCTAACAATGTAAAAGATATACCCAAGCCACTTAATACCTTTTCAACGGGAACTAGGCAGACTCTAAGCATTTAATACCAACATTTGAGGTAGATCTCCGTCATTTATTATTTATCCCAAGGAGGACTCCTATTCGACAATATCTAGCTAACATCACATGGAATCTCATCAGGCCACTTATTACTTATTTATAGGAGAAGCGGTCCCTATAATAGCTTCTTAATGTCTCAAACCCGAAGCGGACCCTTTTCAAGATATCCACTACCATGCCTAACCACTAACCGTAACCATTTAATACTTTCTAAATAGAGAGGGGGCAGACCCTTAATTAGCCACTTACTACTTCCAATGTCGAAGAAGGTCCTACATATTATGACCCGCAACCAAAACTATGACGTCTCACATTAGTCCGACTATTCGTAGATACTCTTAGCCAGATTAGTTGGACAGGTTTACCCTATAGACTTTAGGACTAACCTCGCATCCTCCATAGGAACTCATTATATGAAATGTCTCACATCAGTCCTAAAGTCACATTATTGATAGTCGGATTAGTTGGGCAGACTTTTGTATGTTTTTGACTGACCTCGCATCCCTATTACTTAGTCATAATTTTCACTCACCTAACATACTACCATATACCTCACTGTATTCCCTATTAAGGCCTTATAAGAAAAAACCCTTATTTCGCCTTAACCATGAATTCCTTTCCATAATGGATTTTAATACTAATTAATAACTTATTTACTATGCAATTGATACATTATTAATTATACGTTATTTATATGCTAATACACATATATACATACATATAGATAAAATTACATGCTAAATATTCCTAAGCGTGCAAAGCTTACGCTCTATGTAATCATTTAGATGTCAAACTTTAAATTTATATGGGTTCAATTTCATATTAGCAAAAATACCATAAATTCAACATTCTTAATTCAACAACAAACTTGTATAAAAATAAAATCCATACCAAACTTATTTTATACTGAAATAGTAGAATCAACATTAATCGAATTAACAATTCAAATCCTTTTAAGTTGTATTCAACTTCTACATATACAAATGAAAAAATGAATTTCCATCTAAATTACGAAAATAGAAAGTACAAACTATGAGTAAAGAGAATCTGTACCTTACATACTACTTCCTAACTTATTTCTTTTCAAAACCCTTAACCAGTTCTAAAGAAAAAGATAAGAAGTGGAATAGAATATAAAATATTAAAATTGTAACAACTATTTGATTCCACTATTTTAATATAGAATAATCGAGATTCTAACATAAGAATTGACATTTAATTTTAAGATAATTTTGAGGTTTTAGTTTGATGTTTTCATGAACAAAATTTCACAAGGCATATATCAAATCAAAGCAATACTATACAATTATTAAAATAAAAAACTAAGATTTCCACTAATAAAAGTCCTTAGCTCTTCCTTTTAGATTTTTTTACGCCCGCTTCAACCTCTTATAGATCTCTCCTTTTAGAAATATACAACAAGGGAATTGTATATGAATTAGATTTGAAAATTTAGGGATTGAAGGAGAATATAATTAGAAATTGAATATTAAAAACCTAAAATTTCTTACTTTAATCCCTAGAGAATTTTTTGAATCTTTGAAGAAGAGATAAATCGACAGAGTTTCGTTTAGTTTCCAGATAATTTGTAAATAAAAGTGAGGGAGCTATGCTCTTACTTATAGTAGATAGAAAATACTAGAACTGTTGGAATTATCTCGGTTTAAAATAATATAACTGATAGAGTTAAGGGAATACCTTAGAGGCAATTATGTGATTTGTTACATGTATCTAACTCGTTGACCAATCTTGTTCGAAATAAAGATTTTTTTCTTTCTATTATATACTTGATATAATATGGTTAAATCGATTAATTAGTTAAAAGTATACTTAATAGAAAATTCATAACTGGTATGTTTCGTAATAATAGTTACAAAGTATTATAACTGAGAGTAATTTATCACAATGAAACAAATATACCATTTTAAATATTTCTAGTCAAGATGTATCGAGACTGGATATTAATACATCCATTGAGACTAGAGTATATAACGCTTCCCAAATGTTGGGCAGTGTATTACTCATAAATGTTGGAGAAACCAAAGGGTTACGTACTGATAGCTATTGGATAACTATGAAATGACTCATTTAATAGTTTTCTGTTGGTTAATATAACTAAAGTCAAGCAGAGAATATCGATGTGACTAATTCACACATTTCTCTCGGCTTGAGAATACTGTTGATCTTCATTGTGGAAGCTCCGCTTTGATTATAGTTAAACCATGGCACGGCGTTCATCGAATGACTATAGTTGGGTCGAGTGGAAGCATTGGAAGTGAAAAACTATTCAAGAGAGGATTCGTCTTCTCAGTTATATGAGGTTAGTATTATGGTCAACCGAAGTCAAACTCAAGGTCAAAGTCTCTGCCAGAGCATTTCGGTTAATAATAATTGTTATTATTGAATCAAAGACTTTGTGTTTGGACTATAAAGTTGAATGTGGACGATATTGGAATTTTGACCATTACCAAATTCCATAAATCCAAAGTGATATAGTTTTGACAAAAAGAATTCGTGTAAATAGTTGTCACTATTAGGTATAATAAGTAAAAGATTTCACCAAAAGATGTGTATGCGATAAATTCGGCTAAAATGTCATACTACCTGCAAAGTGATGTCTGAACGTTAATATTCGAATAGTTCAATATTAATGGCTGAGTGAATCTACACCTATTAGTCGCACAACCGTAATGATGATTCTCTAAAAAATCACATGGTTTAGTTAATTTATAAAGTATTGTAAATTGATTAAATTATTGATATTTGAGAAATATTAATTATTGTTTATTTGATGTTTGGAAGTTTTTTGTAATTATTTTAATGCATTTATAAAAGTTATATTTGTGTGCATTGATATATGATATCGATGTAATTTAAAGATAATTGCATGAAATGATTTATGAAAATTTTATATCATTTCGATGACATGATTTATGGAAATTTTATGTCATTTGATGACATGATTTGTGGGAATTTAAAGAAAGGATTGGAGAGAGAGAAATAATCAAAGGAATTAATTAGAGAAGTTTTAATTAAAGAATTGGAAAAGTTTCATTCTTTTAAATAAAACATATTCTCTAATTCATTCTGTACATATAATTCCTTCTTTCTCATGTAGTCTGTTTCTTTCTCTCCTCCAAAATTTTCATGGCAGAAAACAAAAAAAATTGAAAAATCTTTCAACTCCATATAAAACATCAAATAAAATGAAACAAAATTGGTTTATCCATCTCTTGCAAGGAGAGGATGAGGATCTTGAAGATTTAAGGAGATATCATCATGCAAGGTGTGACTTCTAGGCAACATCCTAAGGGGAGTCCATTTTCAAGATGTGCTTCAAGGCTTTGAGTAACATGGTATGTTTTTCTTTAATAGATAATGATATTTATGTAATGTTTGTTGAAAGATAAATTTAATTATCATAATTTTTATGTACATATCACTGCCTCATTTAATTTGAAAATTGTTTATGTAGCTTGAATTGTTTGTTGAATGAATCGAATGGTGTTTTATTTTAATAAATCAAAACTAATATTTGTATATGTTTAAATACAATGTTTTTTTGGAACTATGTCCTAAACATTTAATTTAAAGTCTAACTTTTATATCAGAAATTTTGTACGTTCAATCTATCAACTGGTTTCTTATTTTGTCAAATTAAAATTAAAATTTATAATGTTTGAATACAATATTGATCAACATTAGAAACATTCAATTCAAAGTGTAATCCTTTAGATCTAAAACTTTGTATTTTCGTATTGTTTTGATTGGATTTTACTTTAACAAATTAAGCTAAAATTTGTGTATGAGCATTGCAGTGTTTTATTGAGGATTCATGTTTTAAATAATATAAAACAAAATGTAATTTTAGATCTGAAAGTTTACATGCATGTATTTCGTGTTTATATTGTTTTAGAAATAAAATGAAAAAACGAAAGATGTTTTGGCAATAAATCTAAATTTTAATTTGATTACTATAAGCCTCTAATGTGTATTGATCATACATATTTATCGAATCTTATATACACATAATTAATGTTTTGACAATAAATCTACATTTAAATTGATTGTTATAAATCTCTAATTTGTATGAATTAGAATGACTTGATTTAATCTTATATGCACACAATTAATTTTATATGTATGTTTGTATTTTTAAAATTTATTACATGTAATTAATAGTTTCAAAGTATGAGTAGATTTCTTTCCAAAAGGAGGAAAAAAATTAAATGAGGAAATAAAATATACGTACATTTATATTTGACTGTTTATATCCTTATATCATGATGCCTACTAATTATCATTCGTATGCTGCATTAATTAAGTTTACAAATTGGGAAATTGAATCAATTATTCTTGTTACCCTTTCTTTATTTTCCATTTTCCTTTATGTGATTAGTTATCCATTTAATTTTGTTTATATTTCTGCACCTAGTCGTCAATTCATGGCACCTATCATATGTTGCACTTACAGAATTTACACTATAATATATATATGTATGTATGTATGTATGTATATGTATATGTATACTTACATTCATGCCATATACACGTTGCTAACTAATGACATTCATATAATCAATCAATTTAATTAAAGAGAGAAATAAAAGGTTTCTCTCTCCATCTAAATATATTTATACCCCGTCATTAACTAAATAAGTTAAGTAGAAGGAAATAAAAGTTTCCATCTCTAAATAAAGTTATGCCCCATCATTAATTGAATAAGTTAAGACAAAGGAAATGAAAATTTTCCTTCTCTAAATAAATTTAATATGTAACCTTCACACACAAATATTTATATAGGAGTTTATATGATATACTCTAATTTATATTCACATTAAATTAAACTTTAGTAATGAAATTAAATAAAATATTGATTTTATTTATAATAAACTTAGAAATGTTCTAAGTATATTTAGACTTCATAGGCCCATTAAAGATCCAAAATGGCTAAAATTTTTGAAATTCACCCATTTCTTCCACTGCGGGCTGGCCCACTTTCAATAAAGGTATGGAAGCGAGGTTGGTTGAGGTATTCACTTGGCACATTGGATGTTCCAGGTGTGATCCCTACAACTAGCATGATAGGGGGTTTTCACATTTTGACCTATGACGAGCATTGCCTCTTACCCCTACATGTCTATCATGATTGTGCTAGTCGAAAGGTTACATGTAAAACTCACCGCTGAGGGCCTAGTTGTGTCACCCAAAGGAGTTAAGGTCGGAGCTTCAATAGTATCAGAGCACAATAGCCTATGCGGTCTAAATTAGTCATGTTAGAGCTAACTAATTAAGCTTGCGCACTTAGTATGGTATTTAGGAAGGTGATATCTAGGATTAGAATTGGGTAAAGAAGTTCCCTATCCTACCTGGATACCTGTCTGGCCTGAAAGGTGAAGTGAGCCCAAAGGTTGCCCTCATAGAAAAGGCCAATTTGAATTGGGCCTTTGACTAATTTTCAAAATAGTTTTGAAAATTAAGACAAGATTTTAAATTTAAAAGTTAAATTTAAAATAAAAACATGTTTATTATAATTTGTTATAATATAACATAAATTTTCAGAATATTTGAAAATGTAATGAAAATTTCAAAATGTTTGAAATTATTTGAATATTAATTTCAAAATTTATTAATAAGATTAATAAAATAAATTAATTAATTGAGTTTATTATTTAATACTTATATGCATGTATTATATATGTTGATATATGTTATGCTATCTTAAAGAGTTTAAGATAACACAAGTATACATGAATGTATATAAGATAAATTTTGAAATTAATATAATTTAATTACAATTATTAAAATAAAGGTTAATTAATTAAATAAAAATACGCATATATAAGATATATGTGTTATATTATAAAGGTTATAGTAGATATGTCCAATATTAATATTTTTTTGGAATCCTAATACAAAATTAATTAAAGAGTTAATTAATTTAAATTAATTAAATAAGATTTAATTAAATAAAATATTATACATAAGACTATCATATAAGTAAAATGAAATATAAATGTTATATACTTATATGATATGAATGTATAAACTAAAGGTGGAACCTTAAAGAAACCCAAATAGCCTTAAGGGATAAATACATACCTAAATGTACGTATACCGTGATTTTTGATGTGTTTGAAACTTGAATTATGAGGGTATTTTGCAGAAATACATTAATCCATAAGTCGATATCACTTCAATACAATGTTGTCCTCTACTATATATTAATAAATTACTTGCAAACTCAAGCTAGGAATGTTATATGTAGTTTTATTAAAATATTGTATAGACGAGGTAAGATAACTATATGTATTTGTTGAGCAAACTCAAGGTGCATATACTATACTTAGGTCGTCACAATATGGTAGGTACGAGTGAACAATCTATTATGATTTGTTGAGCAAACTCAATGTAACGACCCGTAAATTTTAATAATTTTATTTGTTTTATTAATATATTTAATTGAAATTTTGTGAAATTTTAAATAATAAAATTTTGAATTTTAAATTTGATATTTGGAATACGTCTAATTAAACATAGCGAATGGTAAATTTTCATCAGATAATATGAAAGTTTATTTATTGTGAAATTTTATTTCAATTTATATCAGTTAAAAATCAATGGTAATAAAATGTTTTCCTAATCTGAATATTTTTCTATAGAAAATTTGTAAATCATCTTCTGAGTAAGACGTCATATTTTGTTTCGTCGAATTTGAAATTCTATTGCTCCGTTTATCTTATTTCTGACAAATTTGTAGCATTTTTAGTATCGATTATCGACTTTTGATAGGTTGATCGTACCACTAATATCTGTATATCGTTTTGATCATCTCATTATGCTGCTGTGGTACTTCTGTGTTTTGAAGTTTCGGTACGTGACAAAACCACATGAACGGTTAACCGTAGCGGTCCGTCTTTTTGTCTTCTTGTGACCATTTTTTTCCACCGTTCAGAAACCAATGGTCACAGCTTTTATTATTTTCTTGGTATTCATGTAGGATGTTTAGTTGCTCCACTTTCGTTTTACTATCTAGTCCGTTCACTGCTATTCCATTTTTTTCCTCAGCGTATTTGGTTATGTCATTCTCTTCTACCTAAAAATAAATCAATGTGGTTGCTGTCATTTTATTTGATTACTTTCTCTTCCTTTCATTTCCCATTTTGCTCAAACCTATCAAGTCGAGCCCTCCCCAACATCCTTTCTCCGATACCAAGCAACTTCCACCCTATGCTTGGTGAACCGCCCTCTCCTTCGTCGCCAAAACCACCATCCATGCCCATCTTCCTCGTCTCCACTTCGCCAGCCACCAAACAAGGTAGCCTCACCGATGCCACCGCGAGCCTATCACCTTCGCCATTTTGATCGAGGCATCACCCTCCTATTCAGCCGATAGACACCTTCTCCCATTTCCATAGTCTTCGGCCAAGTTTTCTGTAAGTATATATATATATATATATATATATATGAGATTTGCTTTCCAGTTAGTCACGAGCAGAGCACAAGTTTATATAATTTACATATATACAGTTGTTGCAGTTATATATATATATATATATATATATATATATATATATGCTATAGTTTATAATAGTTTACAGTATATGTATTTTTTACTACTATATAATTGTTTATATCTACAAGTATATATTTCTATTATATGTACATATATTTTTCGTATATATATAGTACGCATAGGATATAATAGTTATGTGATGATTTGTTTTTAAAATAATGTACATATTTAATATGTATCTATGATCAACGGTTTTAGTTTGTATTATAATTGTTTTTATGTATATGATAACGTGACTTTATATATATATATATATATATATATATATATATATTTCAAATTAAATTTGCATAGAGTCATATTTATACATTTCAAAGTTTATATTGACTAAACTATAATATACTTACGTTTATTATAAAATATATGTGCTTGAATAAATTTTAACCTGTTAATTATATTTTAGCTGCATATTTTCATATACGTTAGTTTATAATATTGTATAAAGTTAGATTTTATATGAGTTTACTTTTATATTATTATATATATATATATATATTATATACAGATTTAAAGTTTATACAACTTATATAGTATATGTTGATCATTACACTTTATACAGTTTATACATATTTTATGTATAAACATATATGAGTTCATATATATACACACACACACACCTGAGTTGGTTTGAATATGTTGGATCTGCTGAATATATATGACTTATATAAGTTTATGTTTGATTGTAAATATGGTTACATATGTTTCAATATTAGTTTATATATCTATTGTTTATATAAGTATATGTAAGTATGGGTTTTAAATATATTATATATATATATATATATCTTTGATTTTTAATACTTGAGTTTTAAGAATAATGAAATTGATTTTCTTATTATTTCTTAAATAAAAAAAATATTGAAAATATATAGTATAATAATAATGTATATATTTTCAGTTTATAATAAAATTGATTTGATTCATTCTCGTCGATTTCTTATCGATCAGCCTGTCCTTCGAACTTGTGTCCATCGTGCTTTGCTTTGAAATTTTTGCTTGGGTCCGTAGCTGTATTCATTGTCTATTTTCCCTAGGCTCGAAAGGAGAGCAATCAATCATGATTAACGTTCTTATATTTATTAAATTTGATGTCAATTGAAACGACAATTGAAATATGTTGTTGTTAGTTATTTACATTGTTATATATAAGTTATCTGTTCACGTGTGACATCTGACACCATTATATCTTATTTATATTGATGATATATGCTTGTTATATTATTATCATATCTGTTATCACTCTGCAAATTATCTGTTAGTATAGAATTTACTATGGGTTGAAATGATATATACCCGAACGATCTGTAGAATAGGAGAAAATCGTTATAGTTTAAAATGATAGACCCAAGCGATTTTCATTTAATTGAATTTGGGATGTAGGTTGAAATGATATATACCCGTATTTTTATTTAAATTGAGGATTGAAATGATAAATATCCATATCACTTGACCGTAGGATAGAAAATTATATACAAACATCGTTGGTCTATATATAAATATCTTGAAAATGATTTCTATGGTTTTGGAAAGAAAAATATGGTTTTATATGAATATTGATTTTTGATATTATAAAATATTATTTTATATATAGTTAAATTCTTAATTTTAAGCTATGTATAAATTTGTTTAATATAAAATAAGTTTAATAATAAAGTTTGATTTTATTAAAATATAATATGGTTAAGTATTTATTTAAATTATATTTTAATATGGAGTTGATAATGATTTTAATAGATTAAGGTGGAGAAGATGGATTCAAAATTGATTTGAAATTGTATTTAATTAAGAATTATATTTAATTAAAATCGATTTAGAACTTATGGAATTTGAATTTCAAAGGGAAATGATTTTATAACTTGATTTTTGGTTTAAGGTGATTAAATGAATAATCAAGTTTAAATAAATTGAAGGAATATTCAGTTATTTGAAATTTGAAGTTTTATTTAAATGTTATTGGATTTATTAAGTAAATATTTTAAAACTAAATTAAAGTAAATTGAATTAAGATATACATGAAATTATCAAATGTAGTTTTGAAATATGGAATATTTAAATCTTTGAAATATATTGAAATTGAAATGTTTTATTTGTGGTTCAAATCTGTATTTGAAATCGATATACTTTGAAATGGTTTATCGAGAACTGAATTGAATTGAAATTGTGATTTGAGATTTGATTAAATTTGAAATTTTGGAATTGGAGTTGATTTGGAATTGATTGGTGAAATTTGAGGAAGCTGTTTCATTATATAAAGTATTTTGAAATTATATTTAAAACTATTTATATATTTACCTTATAAATTATTTTCATATAAACTATTGTAATATAAACTATTTCAACTTATAACTATTTTATATAAACTATTTTACTTTATAAACTATTTTATTTTATATACTATTTTAATATCTAAACCGGTTAAGTGGGAAGTATTATGATTTCTTGAAAGTGTTATAACTTTGAAAGTGCTATGATTTTGGAAAAAGATATTTTTGAAATGGAAATGATATCGTATTTGGTTTTGAAATGGAAATGATATCATATTTGGTTTTGAAATGAAAATGATATCGTATTGATATGGTTTTTGAAATGGAAATGATGTTTCGGTTTTGAAGTATAAACTATTTTGAAATGACCGTGGTGTTATAATAACGTTTGGTTGTTAAAGAGACCGAGGTCGGATGTTGTCATACTCTCTACCAACTTCGAAAATCATTTTAACAACTGTGTACGCGGTATATACATGGACCCGACTCCCATGAGTTGGCATAAGGTAGCTAAAACAGGAGCAATAGACGGGCCAATGAGGTAGCTCCTCTGATCGGACACACTCCTTCGCTACTATATTTTGACTTAGTGATTGATTTGGTGGCCACTTTTGATTTTGATTTGGGAGTGTGGCTCAAGGTGGGCGGTAGTGGCTGTTGTGCGTTACCACCAGCCCGGAAGTGTAATTGGTATATATACCCTGGCATTGCCTAGTTGTGCCGTATCACCTACCCCAGCGCACCTTATACGAGTTTGTTTTGTACCTGTAACAACCCAAAATTTTAATAAATATTTTTATTCAGTTTTATTTGAAACTTCGATTTTTAAATCATTTAAATTTGAAATTTTGGAATTTTCCAATGTAATTTTGGATTTTGTTTATAATTTATTTTCCAAATATAATAAAATAAAGATTTTCTGAAAATTTTATATTTTGGTCAACTGTGGTCAAACTTTGACTCTTAGTTGAAATTTTTAAATTTGAATTTTAAATTTTCAATCTTTTTCTTTGAAACTGTGCTTGATTCTGATATTCGTTCTGCTTTTCGTTTTATAAGATTCTGTTTTATACTTTTTTTAATCTGATAAATTTCAGCGTTTGACATGCGATTATTTACAGTATTATTGTTTATTTTCTATTTTATATTTTCTATATTTTTATTATTATCATTTTCCACTATTTTCTATTTTTGATAAATGGGCTTAGAAATTCAAGAGACGTATGTTTATTTTTCTTAAATGTGAAGTGTGACTTTTCCATTTCTTAGCCGTTCAAAGCTTTCATATGTCTCGCCATACAAACTTCTCACTTCCCATTCTCATTTCACGTACAAAAATATTCCTCATCTCTCTTTCTCGTTCATTTCCTGAACAAAAGAATTTACAGTAAGTTTTCATGTCTACTTCTCCTTCCTTTTCTCTTTTCCTTTTCTCTTTTCCTTTTCTATTTTCCTTTTCTCTTTTCTTTTGTTTTACTTCATGCTATGCTCGGCCATCTTCATATTACTGACCACAACTCCTTATCATCACCACCTATGACCGGCCTCCACCACCCCATCACCATCCATGACCCATGCCATGAACCCTAAATCCAAACCCATCACCTAGATGCTCCACAAACCCTAATCGAGCCACTATATGAATCCAACCCCTCTTTACTTGCCTCGGCCACCATAATTCCACCTCCTTTGCCTTGATTTTCCATGACCACACCCACTCCTAGCCGTGACCAGATCTGATCCAAGCAATCAACCTAATGGCCGAGCCACTTTAGCATAGGGACGAACCCAAATATCAACTTGCCTTGCCCTTTTGCCTTCCACAAGCCATCTCTTCAACAAAACCAAGCCTAGCCGTGCCTTTTGCCTGCCATGGCCAAGCATATGTACCTCTAAACCAACCATGGCCGAGCCATTTTGATGTTGATCTAGCCATTTTTGATGGTGGCCGAGCCACTTGTATTGGTTCAGCAATATTTGTTTCATTTTTGATTTAGATTTTACATTATTTTGATTTATAATCTTTGTATGATACGGTTGTTTATATATGTTGTATTTGTTTGCGTACAAGATTTAAATCTTGGCTCTTCATCCACTCAAATCTAATTCGTGCTTTGTCGTGCTTTTCGAAGTTTGGTTGTGTGTCTTGAATTGTTATCTCCAGCTTTGGAAGGTGAGTTGACATGTGAATTGTAGTTGATCATATGCTATGTTGATAGTAATTTATACATGCCTATGATATGATAATTCATGATGTTATAACCTGGTTATATGTCTATTACATCACCTGATATGATATGCCATGTTATACTGTTTATTTATTTTTGCTTCTCACACTGCAAGTTCCCATTTAGTATAGAATCACTATGGTTTGAAATGATACATACCCAAACGGACTTTAGAATAGGGAAAAATCATTATGAGCTGAAATGATAGGCTCAAGCAATTCTTATTTTATTTTACTTGGGTTTGCGGGTTTGAAATGGTAGAACCCGGATTTTACTTTAAATTACGGATTGAAATGATACATATCCTTATCACTTGATCTAGGTTAGAAAATTATATACAAACCCATAGTTAAATTTTAATAATAGTTTTCTAAGATTTATTAAGTATTTTGAATATTAAATATGAAATTTTAATTTTAATTTAATTTAATGATTTTTAAATATAATGATATTGGAATTTATAAGTAAATAATTGGTTTGAACTAAATTAAAGATTTTATCTATGATAAATGACTTAATAATTTAAATTTGATTTAATATGGAATTTTAATTCTAACCTAATAATAATAGATTTTATTTATGAAATAGATGTGTTTTCTATAAATAAAACTATGATAAAAATTGAAATAGTATGTTTAAACATGTTATAGTAGCATTCGTAGCATTTTTAAAATGTTATGAATTTTTAGTTATGTTTTTAAAATGCAGTAGTTATAAAAATATAACAATTTTAAAATGTTATGTTACTTTAAGGTTATGTTTTAAAGGTGCTACTATTTCCAAATTGTAACATTATCTAAAGTGCTATTATATAGGAATAACATTTTCAAAGTGTTACAATTTCTAAATCATTACATTTTGAAAATGCTATAGTAAGTGTATGGTTTTGAAAGTGTTATGATTTCTAAATTATTACATATTTGAAATGCTATAACTAATATATACGGATTTGGAAATGTTACCAATTTTGAAAATGGATATTATTTTTGGGAAGTAATAGCATTTGGTTTTAAATGGTTTTGGAATAGAAATGTTTTGAAATAAATATCCATGGGTTATAATAACGTTTGGTTGTTAAAGAGACCGGGATCGGAAGTTGTCATACTCTCTGCCAATTTCGAAAACCACTTTAACAACCGTGTACGCGGTGGAGATTCCAAAATGAAGTAGGACGGTGGCGATGTTCTATTAAGGTATATACATGGACCCGACTCCCGTGAGTTGGCGTAAGGTGGCTAAAACAGGAGCAATTGACGGGCTAATGAGGTCGCTCCTCTTATCGGAAACACTTCTTCGTATGCCATTCTATTACTTTGTGATTGATTGGTGCACACCTTTGATTTTGGGAGTGTGGCTCGAGGTGGACAGTAGTGGATGCTACGCGTTATCACCATCCGAAGTGCAATTGGTATTTCTACCCTGTCATTGCCTAGTTATGTCATGTCACCTACCCTAGCACGCCTTGTATGAGTTTTCTTTTGTGTCGTACCTATGGAGTATCCTCTGGTAGCTCCCCGATCAGGTGGTATTACGGTATTGTATAGACTGTTGGGACTATATATGTGTTAAGGTGGAAAATGTAAAGTCTTAACACTATTTTAGAGTAAGTTTATTTTACTTTAGACATTATTATAATAGTGTATATTACTGCATAGTAAATAGTTTAACGGATCCTTAAAGGATGGACAGTCCCAAGCATCCTTTAAGTTACTTATGCATTTATATTATAGTTCACTTGAGTTGGATTACATTGTATAAGTATGTATGTCCTGACTCGAGTGTTTTGTGTTTTTGCTTAACGCTCGGGTCAGCCTGAGTATTTCAGCTTTGGATTCACCTTCTGGAGCTAGGATTTGCTGGAGACTATCTATCTATCTAGTTGTTATCTATTTCCATTCAGTATTTCTATTCAGCTTATGTATTAGTGGATATTTGTGTATTGCGATTTCTGTTGTATTTACTTTTCAGACTCAGGTATTTTGTACTTGTTTTGAGACTGTGTTGTAGTAGCTTCATGAACTACTATGGTTGTTTTTATTTCCACTGCGGGTTATTCTGATTTATCTATGTCTGTGATTCTGTGATTGGTTTTATTTGCTCCAAATTATATTACAATCTACTATTTTGAACTATTCAAGTCCGACATGTGTGGTTTTATTGTCAATTTGAATGGTCCAAAATAGTGGGTCATTACATTTGGTATCAAAGCTTTGTAGCCTGCGGAGCAAAAACTCATTAGACATAGGGTAGAAATACCCTAGAATGAGTGAAATCAATCTTAGAATCATATTCTTTGTGAGAGAACATATTTTAAAGTATAAAATAATTTTAAAATGATTTTCAAAAATTATTTTGATATAAACTGTTCTTATTTTGGAATCAAATTTCTAAAATTTTCCCTTTCCTTATCCATCTTGTTAGTAATTGTCTGTTTAGGATATTCGTTCTAGTTGAATCTAATCTTATCTTACCTAATCTTGTCTTTGTTCTCAGTTACCTCTGTCCTAAAATTCATTCTTGATTTTTCAAGATAAGTTGTAGGAATGCTAGAGGTAGGGGTCGTGGTGTTGCCCCAGTTCCTGAGCCTGCTGCACTAGTTAGGTTCACTACTCTCTATAAGGAGTACACTGAGCTTAGTGGTACCAAGTTTACCAGATCAGAGAGCACTATCGAGGCTAGGCAGTGGTTGAAGGGAGTGGAGAGGATTTTCTTCGGTCTTGAGATCACTAATGCTCAAAAGCGTTAGTTGGCAGCTTAGCAGTTGAAGGGCGTAGCCTTGGATTGGTGGGAGACTATTACAGCTCACGCTGTCGACGCTGACATTTCTTGGGAGCAATTTAGGTATCATCTTCTGTTTGTCTTGAATTTGGTTCATTTTACTCTTTTTGAAATATGTCTTATGTTTCTTTATCGTGCTTTAGGGATGCTTTTATTGTGAAGTAGATGCCCGAGGCAGGGAAGTCTCAGCTGTATCGGGAATTCATGGATCTCAAGCAGGGTGATATGTCATTTGCTAAGTATGAGAGGAAGTTCAATGAACTTTCTAAGTTTGGCCCTAATATGATTGACACTCCTCTCAATATGAATGAGAAGTTCATAGCTGGTGCTCGTCCGGAGTATTATGATCGTCTCATTGCTCATGTGCATAACCCTTTCATCAGTCTAATGGATATGGCCATCAGATATGAGAATCCTACTTCTAAGAATCCTCCAGTTGCTCGTGCCGCTTTTATCCCAGTATTTCTCTGGTAATCCTAAGAAGAGAAAGCCAAACTTTCATCAGCAGAAGAAGAATTGGAACAAGACGCTAGGGTTGGGATCTTCATCTTCTCAGAGGCAGTCTATCGACCTGTCTTCCAGTACTTGCTTCAGGTGTAATCAGAAGAGGCACTATGCTAATAGCTGTCCTACTTTAGTTGGTGCTGCTGTTCCTCCAGCTCAGTTGACCAGGCGTGATCTCTGCCACATTTATCTGCAGCCTGGCCATTTTAAGAAAGATTGTCCTGCTCAGCAAAAGGGCAAGCCTTCTTGTATCTTTGCTGTTACTTCTGCATCTTCACCAGCTCCACCTGCTCCTGCTCCTAGTGATACATAAGGTACTCTTCGGGGCACTTTTTCTCTGTTTTATTTTCCTGTTCGTCTTCTATTTGATACTGGAGCTTCCCATAGTTTTATTTCTGTGGATCTTTGTGATAAATTTGAGCATCTTCTTTCGCCCGAGTCGGCTCATGTACCTTTGTGTATTTCAAATCCTATTGGTGGTCCTGCAAACCTTAGTAGGATTTGTAGAAAGGTGAAACTCTTCCATTCTAGCTATCGGTTTTCTGGTGATTTTTATGATCCGGATTTTGATGCTTTTGATCTATTGCTTGGAGGTGATTGGTGAAGAGGCATGAAGTCATTGTCCCTTGTAAAACCCGGACTGTTTCTCTTATGGATGATTTTGGTAATTCTTTGGTGATTCTATGTTGTTTTCTCCAGGATTTTGCTGGCAGATTTATTTATTCTCTGGGTTCTTCTCTTGGTGATATTCATTCTACTCCTGTGGTCAAACTCTATCCTGATGTATTTGGTGAAGTTACTTCTTTACCTCCTAAGCGGGAATTGATTTCTGTATTGATTTTATTCTTGGAGCTCGACCTGTAGTTCTTCCTTCTAGAAGAATGGCACCTCGTGAGAAGGTTGAGTTGAGGAAGAAATGTAACGACCCAGAATTTTAATTAATTAAAATTTGAATATTTAATTAATTTTAAATATTAATAAGTGAATTTATAAGTCGAATAAATTTTATTTCGAATAATTGAATTTAATTGGATAATTAAATCGATAATTTAATATGTTAAATTATGGAAATAATTGAAAATTGAGTTAAATATGATCGAAAATGATTTGTAAAATTTTATTTTATCATATTGGAGTTAGAATGATATTTTAGAACTTTTAAAATCGAATTAAAAGTTAATTTGTGAAAATTGAATATTTTAATATTTAAATCGACTAGTGAAAATAGCCATATTTTGAACAGTCTCAGAATTGGACGAAACCAGTCCCATTGGATCCGTAATAGTTAGTTATTAGCGGATTTCAATTTTTGTGTCAATCGGAGTTATCGTTTGATCGTGGCAGCTCGAAACGCATCGAATTATTTTTAATATTAATTTGGCGAGTTAAAATAGCCATTTTTCAAAAAGTCTCGGATTTCGACGAAACTAGTTTCATCGGATCCGTAATGTGATATTATTGTAATGTTTCAAATTTCAAGTCAATCGGATTTACCGTTTGTCCGGTACAAATTAAAACGCCTAGAAAATCGTTTAAATCGGTTTAATTTAAATTGAACGTTTATAGCCATAACTCGCACAGATGTCCGAATTAGCTTTCGAAACCTGTTCCATTGTGTCCGAAACGCGGGATAAACCCTAGGAACGTCAATTTCGGCGTGTAAATCGGAGTTTGGTTTACCCGGATGAATAGTGTTCGATAAATTCTTATAAATAGCCTTTATTCACAAATTAAATAAAAAAAAAAGGGCTAGGGTTTTGAATCCATGCCGGCTGCCTCCTATATTTCGAAGGCCAGAATCACTCGAATCTTTTCCCTTCATTATCTTCCAATCCGCTTAGCAATACAAGAAAACTCCAACTACAATGTTGTAGAGCGTGGAGAGATCTCCACATCCATACGGTGGAGTGGCGAATAACTCAGCGAATTGATGGCAATTCGCTTGTGAAGGCCGTGCGTTCGAGCACGTAATACGAGGCGACGACAGCGCTAGGGGGGTGCGGTCGGCCAGCGTGGGGGCCTCTGGTGGTGGGCTTTCGATTTATGGCGAAGTGATGGAGTTTCGGCAAGCAAAGAGGGGGCGGCCATTAGGGTTTGCACACGAAGTTGGGTTCGGCCTGTACATGTTGCGTGCGCGCGAATTTGAGAGGGAAAAGGAGAAGCCAAAGCACGGTCCAGATGGAGGAAGCATGATCCTGTGGCCAGTATTTGCTGTAGGTTATAAATATAAAGAAAAATGTTGTAAATTTAGTTATAAATTCGTGTAACTTCATAAATGCATAACTTTTTCATACGAGGTCGAAAATGCACGAAACCAGTTGCGTTGGAATCGTATGGACGAGCACTACGCGATGGAATTGGATTGGAGTTGTTTGGAGTTAGTGAGAATTTCGGGTAAAATTAAACGTCCGTTTAATTTTATTCGAAATAAATCGCTAAAAAGAAATTGAAATCAAGGTGAGAACTTCTCACTCAATCGAATCGGTTTCGATTTTATTTTAGATAGTTAGATTTAAAATATTTGAATGCATGTTTGAATGATGATTGTTATCTATTGATTGTTAAAATAGACATTATACGCCGTTAGTAAGCGGATGTTATTTATTAAAAACATATACCGCGAATATTTCATAAACAGTGAAATTGGTATTATATATAATAGCAATATATATATATTGGCATATGTATATCTTGGAGTTATTGATTTCCCACATTTGTATATCGGATGAGACCCTATTGCGCCGTCTATTAAGCGGATAATATTTTAAATCTCATATACCGCGATAATTTCGTACTGGAGCGAAATTGGTATTGTGCTAATGTTTATGGATGCAGGAAAACAGGTTGGAGGGATCCAACTGGATTCCTCAACAATATTTATTTGAATTCGGATATTTTGATATTTGATGGATTATCATATCGATATATGATATCGTTGTAGTCGTGATTGGCTATTTGGTATGTAGCATCATTGGACCAAATTTTGAAATTTTAAAAGGATTTCAAAGTGATTTTTGAAAGCATACGTTTATAAAATATTTTTGGAATTGATTTATTTTAAATAATAAACGTTATAATTTTAATGTTATAAAAATTATGATATTTTTGAGAAATATAGTTAAAAGTTGATTTTTGAAAATATGGGATTAATGATTTTATAAAAGAGTTTAATCGGGATTTTTGAATTTATTATAAAAGGGTTTAAATATAGGATTTATAAAGTTTGATTATTTTATAAATCAAAATGAGGAAATTATAAAGGAGTTTAAAGGCATTTTTAAAATAGTAATATAAATTGATTTATATTAAAAGATTTATAAATTGATATTTATAAATTAAAATGTTGGAATTATAAAACGAGTTTTTATAAGTGTTAGAATGGATTGTGAATGAATTTCATAAATGAATGAAATTCATAGAATTATAAACGGTGAAGTTATAAATGGAATTTTATAAGCAGTAGGTTTATAAAATTTATAAAGTTATTGAAAGAATAGATTTGGATAAATAATTGAATCTTATAAGTTATAAGATTTATAATTATGAAGTTCAAAGGAACGATTTTTGCAAACAAATAAATTATAAGTATTTCCCTTATGATACGAACTTTTGTTTTATAATTGAGTTATAAATTGAATAGGTTAATAACGGAATTTATAAAGGAGTTGTTATAAAATAAATAATAATGGAATTTATAAACATTGTTTTATAAATTCGTAAACGACTTATTTTGATAAGTAAATTGTTGAAAACCTATTAATGGAGTTATATTCACGTTTTTTGACTGTGAATAATACTTTAAAATAAAATGAATAGAAAGGATGAAATTTGTTAACAAAGCATATTCACGTTTTTGAATAGTGAATAATATGTTAAAGAAAATGTTTAGAAGGTGATATTTTAAATGGAATTAAAACGATCTAACGATGTTTTAAGATATGTTAAGATTCGAAACCATAGATTTCAACATTCATTGTTGAAATAGACGTTTTCGAGAAATAAAAGGGAAATAGTAGACTATAACACTGTTGTTATAGTAAATGATTTCCGAAAGGAAATGTTTTGTATAGTATTGGGATTTATATATCTATCTTAAGTTCGAATCCCTATACTAGTGATTTTGGGTTGTCGTAACGATGTTTTACGCAACATTCGTTTTGGCCCAAATAAATATGTTTAAGAGAATGATTTTCTTAAAGAATGAAATATATACTTAATCTCGATTTAAGTATATTTGAATATTTTCCAAGTGTTGAAAATAAATGGACTGAGAATTACTTAATAAGTAAGTATGGAAATGTTTTCCAATATAAAGTGAATATTTTGAGAATTTATCTTTTTGAAGATAAATTGAAATGAATAATTGAAATCGAATATTCATAGATATTTTGGATTATAAATTCACTATGGAATTTATAAAAGAAAGTGGAATTTGTTTAAAAATAAATATTGATTTATTTTTGAAGTGTGAAATTATATATCTTGTAAAGATATTTTATTTTGGAAAATAAATAATTTGGAAAATTATTTGGAATCTGGTGATGTGTGCATATCAATTGATAGTTCAATAACCGACTATCAATATTTCCCTTTGAATGAGTAATTGATGTGATTTGTTTGAATTTGAATGCCACACTTATTTTTGAATAAGCGCTCACTATTCGGGTTAACCAGGAAAGGACCATGGGGTCGTATAACCCATTCTGAATATGTGATACGTCGTTATGAATTGCATTTGAAGATCGGTGTTGAAGACCCGGTATTTGCGAGAGCGATAGGATGACCTGTCGATTGACTCTGCACCGAGTTGCTCCGGTATTGAGTTCTCCATATGTGATGGGAAGTCCGGACGTGATTAGAGATTATCCGGATTGCAAGGACTTCTTTCTAAGTGCCTTCGGTTTTGTTCGAGCCCGGAACAGACTTGTATGGATTGTATGTCTGACATTACAAATTGAGATATAAAGCAGATTTCTTTCAAATATATTTCTGTTGGTGGCGGAGAATTTATTCTTTTAGCTTAACACCCTTCTCTGAGACGTACGAGCTCAGAGGTTATGTAGTTGAAGGTTATCAGCGATATATTCCCAATTTGGTAATGTGACATGCTGAGTGTTGCTGTGAAATGATCATTGTGTTGATTATTTGTGATAGGATCGTTTATTTGATCGTCTATCCTGGTGATCATTTCTATGATCATTTGTTGACCCAAAGCATGGCTTTTGTATAAAGTATGTTTTTGTGGACGTGACTTCGTCGAGCCTCACACCTCGGGAATGGTCAAAACAGGAAAGATGCAGCAAGGTTATGAGGGGTAGCGCCCTTTAGGATATGTGCATTTCCTTCTGGAAAAGGGTGGTATCATGGTATGGAGCCCAGATACTTACTCATGTTGAAAACACTTTGTTATGATTGTGTGAATTGATTGCGAGCGCTCGGTGAAAGGTCCCAAAGGACCGGGGGATGGCATATACGGTCAGTTGTTACTCAGTTAGGGGTAACCCGGCCTTGTGTTGGTAGATATCCGGTTTGGTTCTCGGGGATGTCCATCCAGAGGCATTCTCATGTGGCAATGGGAAGTTCCTTGGCCTGATCATTCGTTGGAAATCCAAAGAAACAATACGAAACTTGTACGGTATTAGTTGTAGAACCTACCATTCACTTATGGTGGCGCCCCACTGTTTGGATTGTAGCTATAGTAGGCATACGATAATGGTCGTATGTTGGCTAAGATTTATATTCTACTTTCGAAATGAATTTTTCCTACACTATGCACTAGTAATAATATCAAATGTTCTTTTTAATGTGTATCAAGCATCTTTGACTATCATAAGGAGAAATCTCCTCCGATTCTGCGTTTGCATTGTGTGTGTGTGTGCGGGAGTATGGTAGTCTCATTTTTAAAATCATTTCGAATTGACTTTAAAAATATTCCTCTATTTTGATTTTAAAGATAAATAAACTGTTTTGAGTTCCCACACCAGTCACATGACTGACTCGGAGTTTATTGTTTTCCTTCCTAAACTCTGGGTGCCCACTAATTTCCATACGGGCAGTTAAGAGTTAGGTTTATCAGGATATTCTGGATATTCCGGAGTTGCTAGAGGCAAGATGGATGGCATGGCGTATTACTAGTATATAGTATTTTTTTTTCCGCTGCACTATTTGTTGTTGTATGTTGTTGTACACTCTGATGATGATGTAATGTAATGTATAAAATGTAATAACTGATATAGTTCTTTGTTTAAAGATTATTCATTTATTTATTATATGTTGTTCCGCTGCGAATTGTGAGATTCTGTTATTGTTCTGTTGTGTTCTGTTCCGTTCTATTTTCTATTTTCTTTCCTCTCTATTTTCTATCTTTTTCTCTCTTCTTCTCTCTCTTTCCTTTTCTTAAACCATAACATTTCGGGTTTCCGGCCTTCGATTTCTCGGCAGTCGATAAAGTGAGTATCGATGTTGAATTTTCGAAAGTCGAAAATTTCCGGGACGTTACATTTGGTATCGGAGCATATGGTTAAGCGACAACCATGGTTCTGTTGGGTATTACTCATTAGAGATAGAGTCAATAGTACTCTAGAATGAGTTTGAGTCTAATAATAGCTATGAGAGCGTATTTGTTAGTGAATATGAAGTTGTTTTATATTGTGATGATTGGTTTGTTGAGTGGCATATGAACCTTCGTCGGCGCAGCCTCGAAACTGGATCGAAGGGGTTTCTAAACACTTGAATAGAACAATTCGACACAATATTGATTTTAAAATTGGGTAAATGAAATAATTTTACCTTGATTGTATTTTTATATATAAAGGAATAATTTTTAAGAATTATTAAAGTGTATATAAGTTGATTGTTTGGTTATTGAATAAGATGTTTGAATAATCTAAATAAAAGAATAATTGTATAAGTAAAGAATTATAAGAATTGAATTATAATTAAGGTGATTTACAATTGTGAAGTAAACTTATATATATAAGAAGTGAAACTATATGAATATATTTATGAATATGAATTAGTGAAGTGATAAATGTGAACTTAAGTTATATAAATGAAATTCAACTTTTGTAATTGAATTGAATTAATGGATTGAATGTTAATCAATTAAATGTGAATTTAGTTGATATGAAATAATGAATGTAAGTGTAATTCATTAAAATCTAATGTTATTGAAAGTTGAATAATTGAATGAAAATCAATTTAATTAAACCAATTATAAGCAAAGGAATTTGGTTGTAATTGATATACATTGGTAGTTATATGGTTGTTAGTTGATTGTATATAATTCATTAAGTGTTAATGAAATTGAAAGTTGAAGTAATTGAAATCCAATTGGAAGTTAAGTGAATCTTGACTAGAATTAAATTTGATTTGGAAGTGAACCAACTTGAATATGAATTAGTGAATATAAACTAATTGAGAATGAATGCTAGTAAATCCAATGTTAATGAATCAAATGTGATTAAATTGAAAACCTATTTCATTGAATATTAATGAGAATATGAATGAATATTTATTGGTTATGTATGTTAATTGGATGATAGTTGGTTGATGTTTGCATTTGTTGTTTTGTTTCATTTGCTAAGTTGACATATATAGTTATTATGTTGCTATATGTTGTATATTGATACTATTGTCTATATACATGGTTCTCATGTTGTTTGTTGAGTGTTTAGTAGGTGCGGATCGCGTTTGCTTCGCATTTGGAGCTCGCTTTCACGCTATATTAGCCGTATATGCTTGCTAATAAAATATAAGGTACATATCTCGGATTACATACCGTACTTCTATACTTTTTCCCTTCGGGATGCCTCATTACTTAATGAGATGTATATTTGTGATATATATACTGTCATTTTTTTTCGGATCGAGCCGCGCAAAGGAGACTATGGCGAATTTTTCCGAAAATTTAAGGCGTTAGAAAATTTTTGAGAAAATTGGAAAATTTTTGAAAATTTTAACTTTGATTTGGAATTGAAAGTTAAGCAATAGTAATTGTTTTTGAAAAGATAACTAAGTATGATTGGAAAACTTAGTAAAGTTATTTTTAAGAAGTTTAACTATGAATTTTGGAAAGTTAATAGATTCTGTAACTTTTCTTACTTAATAATTTCGAGGACGAAATTCTTTTAAGGGGGGAAGATTGTAACGACCCAGAACTTTAATTAATTAAAATTTGAATATTTAATTAATTTTAAATATTAATAAGTGAATTTATAAGTCGAATAAATTTTATTTCGAATAATTGAATTTAATTGGATAATTAAATCGATAATTTAATATGTTAAATTATGGAAATAATTGAAAATTGAGTTAAATATGATTGAAAATGATTTGTAAAATTTTATTTTATCATATTGGAGTTAGAATGATATTTTAGAACTTTTAAAATCGAATTAAAAGTTAATTTGTGAAAATTGAATATTTTAATATTTAAATCGACTAGTGAAAATAGCCATATTTTGAACAGTCTCAGAATTGGACGAAACTAGTCCCATTGGATCTGTAATAGTTAGTTATTACCGGATTTCAATTTTCATGTCAATCGGAGTTATCATTTGATCGTGGCAGCTCGAAACGCATCGAATTATTTTTAATATTAATTTAGCGAGTTAAAATAGCCATTTTTCAAAAATTCTCGGATTTCGATGAAACCAGTTTCATCGGATCCGTAATGTGATATTATTGTAAGATTTCAAATTTCAAGTCAATCGGAATTACTGTTTGTCCGGTACAAATTAAAACGCCTAGAAAATCGTTTAAATCGGTTTAATTTAAATTGAACGTTTATAGCCATAACTCGCACAGATGTCCGAATTAGCTTTCGAAACCTGTTCCATTGTGTCCGGAACGCGGGATAAACCCTAGGAACGTCAATTTCGGCGTGTAAATCGGAGTTTGGTTTACCCGGATGAATAGTGTTCGATAAATTCTTATAAATAGCCTTTATTCACAAATTAAATATAAAAAAATGGGCTAGGGTTTTGAATCCATGCCGGCCGCCTCCTATATTTCGAAGGCCAGAATCACTCGAATCTTTTCCCCTCATTATCTTCCAATCCGCTTAGCAATACAAGAAAACTCCAACTACAATGTTGTAGAGCGTGGAGAGATCTCCACATCCATACGGTGGAGTGGCGAATAACTCAGCGAATTGATGGCAATTCGCTTGTGAAGGCCATGCGTTCGAGCACGTAATACGAGGCGACGACAGCGCTAGGGGGGTGCGGTCGGCCAGCGTGGGGGCCTCTGGTGGTGGGCTTTCGATTTATGGCGAAGTGATGGAGTTTCGGCAAGCAAAGAGGGGGCGGCCATTAGGGTTTGCACACGAAGTTGGGTTCGGCCTGTACATGTTGCGTGCGCGCGAATTTGAGAGGGAAAAGGAGAAGCCAAAGCACGGTCCAGATGGAGGAAGCATGATCCTGTGGCCAGTATTTGCTGTAGGTTATAAATATAAAGAAAAATGTTGTAAATTTAGTTATAAATTCGTGTAACTTCATAAATGCATAACTTTTTCATACGAGGTCGAAAACGTGCGAAACCAGTTGCGTTGGAATCGTATGGACGAGCACTACGCGATGGAATTAGATTGGAGTCGTTTGGAGTTAGTGAGAATCTCAGGTAAAATTAAACGTCCGTTTAATTTTATTCGAAATAAATCGCTAAAAAGAAATTAAAATCAAGGTGAGAACTTCTCACTCAATCGAATCGGTTTCGATTTTATTTTAAATAGTTAGATTTAAAATATTTGAATGCATGTTTGAATGATGATTGTTATCTATTGATTGTTAAAATAGACATTATACGCCGTTAGTAAGCGGATGTTATTTATTAAAAACATATACCGCGAATATTTCATAAACAGTGAAATTGGTATTATATATAATAGCAATATATATATATTGGCATATGTATATATTGGAGTTATTGATTTCCCGCATTTGTATAGCGGATGAGACCCTATTGCGCCGTCTATTAAGCGGATAATATTTTAAATCCCATATACCGCGATAATTTCGTACTGGAGCGAAATTGGTATTGTGCTAATGTTTGTGGATGCAGGAAAACAGGTTGGAGGGATCCAACTGGATTCCTCAGCAGTATTTATTTGAATTCAGATATTTTGATATTTGATGGATTATCATATCGATATATGATATCGTTGTAGTTGTGATTGGCTATTTGGTATGTAGCATCATTGGACCAAATTTTGGAATTTTAAAAGGATTTCAAAGTGATTTTTGAAAGCATACGTTTATAAAATATTTTTGGAATTGATTTATTTTAAATAAATAAACGTTATAATTTTAATGTTATAAAAATTATGATATTTTTGAGAAATATAGTTAAAGGTTGATTTTTGAAAATATGGGATTAATGATTTTATAAAAGAGTTTAATCGGGATTTTTGAATTTATTATAAAAAGGTTTAAATATAGGATTTATAAAATTTGATTATTTTATAAATCAAAATGAGGAAATTATAAAGGAGTTTAAAGGCATTTTTAAAATAGTAATATAAATTGATTTATATTAAAAGATTTATAAATTGATATTTATAAATTAAAATGTTGGAATTATAAAACGAGTTTTTATAAGTGTTAGAATGGATTGTGAATGAATTTCATAAATGAATGAAATTCATAGAATTATAAACGGTGAAGTTATAAATGGAATTTTATAAGCAGTAGGTTTATAAAATTTATAAAGTTATTGAAAGAATGGATTTGGATAAATAATTGAATCTTATAAGTTATAAGATTTATAATTATGAAGTTCAAATGAACGATTTTTGCAAACAAATAAATTATAAGTATTTCCCTTATGATATGAACTTTTGTTTTATAATTGAGTTATAAATAGAATAGGTTAATAAAGGAATTTATAAAGGAGTTGTTATAAAATAAATAATAATGGAATTTATAAACATTGTTTTATAAATTCGTAAACGACTTATTTTGATAAGTAAATTGTTGAAAACCTATTAATGGAGTTATATTCACGTTTTTTGACTGTGAATAATACTTTAAAATAAAATGAATAGAAAGGATGAAATTTGTTAACAAAGCATATTCACGTTTTTGAATAGTGAATAATATGTTAAAGAAAATGTTTAGAAGGTGATATTTTAAATGGAATTAAAACGATCTAACGATGTTTTAAGATATGTTAAGATTCGAAACCATAGATTTCAACATTCATTGTTGAAATAGACGTTTTCAAGAAATAAAAGGGAAATAGTAGACTATAACACTGTTGTTATAGTAAATGATTTCCGAAAGGAAATGTTTTGTATAGTATTGGGATTTATATATCTATCTTAAGTTCGAATCCCTATACTAGTGATTTTGGGTTGTCGTAACGATGTTTTACGCAACATTCGTTTTGGCCCAAATAAATATGTTTAAGAGAATGATTTCCTTAAAGAATGAAATATATACTTAATCTCGATTTAAGTATATTTGAATATTTTCCAAGTGTTGAAAATAAATGGATTGAGAATTACTTAATAAGTAAGTATACAAATGTTTTCCAATATAAAGTGAATATTTTGAGAATTTATCTTTTTGAAGATAAATTGAAATGAATAATTGAAATCGAATATTCATAGATATTTTGGATTATAAATTCACTATGGAATTTATAAAAGAAAGTGGAATTTGTTTAAAAATAAATATTGATTTATTTTTGAAGTGTGAAATTATATATCTTGTAAAGATATTTTATTTTGGAAAATAAATAATTTGGAAAATTATTTGGAATCTGGTGATGTGTGCATATCAATTGATAGTTCAATAACCGACTATCAATATTTCCCTTTGAATGGGTAATTGATGTGATTTGTTTGAATTTGAATGCCACACTTATTTTTGAATAAGCGCTCACTATTCGGGTTAACCGGGAAAGGACCATGGGGTCGTATAACCCATTCCGAATATGTGATACGTCGTTATGAATTGCATTTGAAGATCGGTGTTGAAGACCCGGTATTTGCGAGAGCGATAGGATGACCTGTCGATTGACTCTGCACCGAGTTGCTCCGGTATTGAGTTCTCCATATGTGATGGGAAGTCCGGACGTGATTAGAGATTATCCGGATTGCAAGGACTTCTTTGTAAGTGCCTTCGGTTTTGTTCGAGCCCGGAACAGACTTGTATGGATTGTATGTCTGACATTACAAATTGAGATATAAAGCAGATTTCTTTCAAATATATTTCTGTTGGTGGCGAAGAATTTATTCTTTTAGCTTAACACCCTTCTCTGAGACGTACGAGCTCAGAGGTTATGTAGTTGAAGGTTATCAGCGATATATTCCCAATTTGGTAATGTGACATGCTGAGTGTTGCTGTGAAATGATCATTGTGTTGATTATTTGTGATAGGATCGTTTATTTGATCGTCTATCCTGGTGATCATTTCTATGATCATTTGTTGACCCAAAGCATGGCTTTTGTATAAAGTATGTTTTTGTGGACGTGACTTCGTCGAGCCTCACACCTCGGGAATGGTCAAAACAGGAAAGATGCAGCAAGGTTATGAGGGGTAGCGCCCTTTAGGATATGTGCATTTCCTTCTGGAAAAGGGTGGTATCATGGTATCGAGCCCAGATACTTACTCATGTTGAAAACACTTTGTTATGATTGTGTGAATTGATTGCGAGCGCTCGGTGAAAGGTCCCAAAGGACCGGGGGATGGCATATTCGGTCAGTTGTTACTCAGTTAGGGGTAACCCGGCCTTGTGTTGGTAGAGATCCGGTTTGGTTCTCGGGGATGTCCATCCAAAGGCATTCTCATGTGGCAATGGGAAGTTCCTTGGCCTGATCATTCGTTGGAAATCCAAAGAAACAATACGAAACTTGTACGGTATTAGTTGTAGAACCTATCATTCACTTATGGTGGCGCCCCACTGTTTGGATGGTAGCTATAGTAGGCATACGATAATGGTCGTATGTTGGCTAAGATTTATATTCTACTTTCGAAATGAATTTTTCCTACACTATGCACTAGTAATAATATCAAATGTTCTTTTTAATGCGTATCAAGCATCTTTGACTATCATAAGGAGAAATCTCCTCCGATTCTGCATTTGCATTGTGTGTGTGTGCGGGAGGCCTTATGGTAGTCTCATTTTTAAAAGCATTTCGAATTGACTTTAAAAATATTCCTCTATTTTGATTTTAAAGATAAATAAACTGTTTTGAGTTCCCACACCAGTCACATGACTGACTCGGAGTTTATTGTTTTCCTTCCTAAACTCTGGGTGCCCACTAATTTCCACACGGGAAGTTAAGAGTTAGGTTTATCAGGATATTCTGGATATTCTGGAGTTGCTGGAGGCAAGATGGATGGCATGGCGTATTGCTAGTATATAGTATTTTTTTCCGCTGCACTATTTGTTGTTGTATGTTGTTGTACACTCTGATGATGATGTAATGTAATGTATAAAATGTAATAACTGATATAGTTCTTTGTTTAAAGATTATTCATTTATTTATTATATGTTGTTCCGCTGCGAATTGTGAGATTCTGTTATTGTTCTGTTGTGTTCTGTTCCGTTCTATTTTCTATTTTCTTTCCTCTCTATTTTCTATCTTTTTCTCTCTTCTTCTCTCTCTTTCCTTTTCTTAAACCATAACATTTCGGGTTTCCGGCCTTCGATTTCTCGGCAGTCGATAAAGTGAGTATCGATGTTGAATTTTCGAAAATCGAAAATTTCCGGGACGTTACAAGAAAATTGAGGACTTGTTCTCCAAAGGTCTGATCAGACCTAGCCATTTAGAATGAGGAGCATCAATGGTTTTTGTCACTAAGTCTGATGGTTCTTTAAAGATGTGTGTTGATTATAGGGAGCTGAACAAGCTCATTATGAGAAACAGATATCATATGCCTCGCATCAATGATATGTTTGATCAGCTCCATGGAGCTACTGTTTTCTCACAGCTTGATCTTGCCACATGTTTTCACCAGCTCAGAGTTGCTGAGGAAAGTATTCCTAAGACTGCTTTCCATACTGAGAATGGTTTCTATGAATGGTTAGTTATGCCTTTTGGTTTAACTAACGCTCCTGCTTTCTTTGTTGATTTGATGAATCGTATTTTTCGTGATGTGCTTAACAAGTTTGTTCTAGTCTTTATTGATGATATCCTTGTCTTCTCTAAGTCATGGGATGAGCATAAGTCGAATTTGAAATTTGTTCTCGAGACTATTAGAAATCATTAGTTGAAGGCTAAATTCTCGAAATGCCATTTCTGGAGGGATGAAGTCCGATTCCTTGGACATATTATTTCTAGTAATGGAGTTTCAGTTGATCCAGTCAAGATCGTTGCGATCAATGTAAGTCCTTCTTTTCTTCTCTTTCTGTAAATTATCATTCTACCTTTTCTATGGTCCTTATTTCTCCCTATTCTGTTGCAAGATTGGGAAAATCCTAGGAGTTCGTCTAATATCCGTAGTTTTCTGGGCCTTGTTGGTTATTATCGGGGATTCAGTGAGAATTTTGCTCGGTGCTGCACCTCTCACCGCTTAGACTCGTAAGAATGCTAAGTTTATATGGAATGATAAGTGTAAGGCCGCATTCAATGAGTTGAAGCGTAAGCTTACTTCTGCACCAGTGCTTACCGTCCAAATGGAAATGAGGGATTAACGGTATACACGGATGCTAGTCATGAGGGTTTGGGAGCTGTTCTGATGCAAGATGGGAAGGTCATTGCTTACGGCAGTCGCCAGTTCAAGACCCATGAGGCCAATTATGTAGCTCATGATTTGGAATTGCTTGCGGTGATTTTTTGCTTTGAAGCTTTGGAGACATCATCTTTTGGGTGCTAAGTTGGAGACATCATCTTTTTGGTGCTAAGTTTGAGCTCTTTACTGATCATCGGTCTTTGAGGTATATCTTCACCCAAAAGGATTTGAATCAGCATCAGGTTCGGTGGCTTAAGTTCCTTTCTTCTTATGATCTTGACATTAGCTATACCCCTGGAAAAGCTAATGTCGTGGCTGATGCTTTGAGTCGGAAGAAGGCTATGTTGTGTCAGCTTGTTGTTTCTTCTTCTCCTCTTTTGGATCGTATCATTGCTAAGCAGGATGAGGGTAGGATTATTAGATTGATTAAGGAGAGTGTTTGTAGCAGAGTTGGTGGTAGTAGTTCTGATGGTAGTGGAGCTCAGATCGATGATAGAGGGATTTTGAGGATTAATAATCGGATTTGTGTCTCGAATGTTAATGGATTGAGGCAAGAGTTACTTCGAAAAAATCATCGGTCCAGACTTTCTATTCATCCTGGTGTGATGAAGATGTATCAGGATATGAAGAAGTTTTATTGGTGGAGAGGTATGAGGCGAGATATCTCTATCTTTGGTAGTAGGTGTGCGACTTGTCAGCAAGTCAAGGCAGATCGTCAGAAGACCCCTGGTTTGTTGCAGCCCCTTGAGGTTTCCAATTGGAAATGGGAACAGGTTTCTATGGATTTTATCGATGGATTACCGAGGAATCGGAGGGATAATGAGAGTATTTGGGTTATTGTGGATAGATTGACCAAGTCAGCTCAATTCATTCTGGTCAAGTCTACCCGTTCTGCTTCTAGTTTGTCTGAGATTTATATAACGGAGATTGCTCGTCTCTATAGTGTTCCAATCAGCATTGTTTGTGATCGAGATCATATCTTTACCAGTCAGTTTTGGAAAGCTTTTCGGGAATCTTTGGGTATTCATTTGAATCTGAGCACTGCTTACCATCCGCAGACCGACGGTCAAACGGAAAGAGTGAATCAGATTCTCGAGGATCTTCTTCATGCTTGTGTTCTTGATTATGAAGGATCTTGGAAAGATCATCTCCATCTTGTTGAATTCACCTATAACAACAGTTATCAAGTATATTTTCAGTCTTCTATTTTAATCTTATCTTAATCTTTTATCTATCTCATTTCATCTTTGAATTCAGGCTAGTATTGAAATGTCTCCGTTTGTTGCTCTTTACGGAAGACCTTGCAGATCTCCATCTTGCTGGATTAAATCCGGTAATCGTTTGGTTCTTGATCCTGATATGATTTTGGAGGCTTCTAAGAAGGTTGAGGAGATTAAGAGGAAGATGAGGAGTGCTCAAGATAGGCAGAAGAAGTATGTTGATCGGGCGTAGGAGGAGTTTAGAGTTTCCTGTTGGTGATCTGGTTTTCCTTAAGGTCTCTCCATTAAGGAATGTGATTGGGTTTACTAGGAGAGGGAAGCTTGCTCTTAATTTTGTTGGTCCTTTCCGTATCTCAGAGAGGATTGGTTCTCTAGATTATCATCTGGATTTGCCTAAGAAGTTTTCTAGAGTGCATAATGTATTCCATATTACGCATCTTCGTCGATATCTGCATGATCCATCTTTGATTGTTCAGCCTTCTGCTCTCGAGAGTTTGGATATTGAGCCTAATCTTATTGTCGAGAGGAAGCCACTTCGTATTATCGAAAGAGGTACGAAGCAGCCGAGAAGGAAATCTGTCAACCTGGTCAATGTGCAATAGAGTACTGATGATCGGGATTGTACCTGGGAGACTGAGGAGAGCATGTATGCTTCGAATTCGAAATTGTTTGTTTCAGGTACTATTTGCTTTTCTATCTTATCTTTCTTTTTTTCATGTCTCGTTCCTTTTCGAGGATGAAAAGTTTTGAGTAGGGAGAGTGTAACAACCCAAAATTTCAATAATATTTTTATTCTATTTGATTTGAAACTTTGATTTTTTAAATCATTTAAATTTGAAATTTTGTGTTTTTCTAATGTAATTTTGGATTTCGTTTATAATTTATTTTCCAAATATAATAAAATAAAGATTTTCTGAAAATATTATATTTTGGTCAACTGTGGTCAAACTTTGACTCTCAGTTGAAATTTTTAATTTTGAATTTTAAATTTTCAATCTTTTTCTTTGAAACTGTGCTTGATTCTGATATTCGTTCTGCTTTTCGTTTTATAAAATTCTGTTTTATACTTTTTTAAATCTGATAAATTTCAGCGTTTTGCACGCGATTATTTTTAGTATTTTTGTTTATTTTCTATTTTCATTTCAATTTTCTATATTTTCATTATTATCATTTTCCATTCTCTACTTTCTATTTTCTATTTTTCATAAATGGGCTTCGAAATTCAAGAGACATATGTTACTTTTTCTTAAATGTGAGGTGTGACTTTTCCATTTCTTAGCCGTTCGAAGCTTTCATATGTCTAGCCGTACAAACTTCTCACTTCCCATTTTCATTTCACGTACAAAAATATTCCTTATCTCTCTTTCTCATTCATTTCCTGAACAAAAGAATTTACAGTAAGTTTTCATGTCTACTTCTCCTTCTTTTTCTCTTTCCTTTTCTCTTTTCTTTTGTTTTGCTTCATGCTATACTCGACCATTTTCCTATTGCCGACCACAACTCCTTATCACCACCACCTATGACCGGCCTCCACCGCCCCATCACTATCCATGACCCATGCCATGAACCCTAGATCCAAACCCATCACCTAGATGCTTCACAAACCCTAACCGAGCCACTATATGCATCCAACCTCTCTTTACTTGCCTCGGCCACCACAATTCCACCTTCTTTGCCTTGCTTTGCCATAACCACACCCACTCCTAGCCGTGGCCAGATCTAATCCAAGTCATGAACCCAATGGCCGAACCATTTTAGCATAGGGCCGAGCCTAAATATCAACTTGCCTTGCCCTTTTGCCTTCCACAAGCCATCTCTTCAACAAAACCAAGCCTAGCCGTGCTTTTTGCTTGCCATTGTCGAGCATATGTGCCTCTAAACCAATCATGGCCGAGCCATTTTGATGTTGATCTAGCCATTTTTGATGGTGGCCGAGCCACTTGTATTGGTTCAGCAATATTTGTTTCATTTGGATTTAGATTTGTACATTGTTTTGATTTATAATCTTTGTATAATATAGTTGCTTATATACGTTGTATTTGTTTGCATACAAGATTTGAATCTTGGCTCTTCATCCACTCAAATCCAATTCATGCTTTGTCGTGCTTTTGGGAGTTTGGTTATGTGTCTTGAATTGTTATCTCCAACTTTGGAAGGTGAGTTTATCACTCTCGACATTCGTACTTATATAATTGTGAAACGATAACATGTGAATTGTAGTTGATGATATGCAATGTTGATAGTAATTTATACATGCCTATGATATGATAATTCATGATGTTATGACTTGGTTATATGCCTGTTACATCACCTCATATGATATGCCATGTTATACTGTTTATTTATTTATGCTTCTCACACTGCAAGTTCCCTGTTAGTATAGAATCACTATGTGTTGAAATGATACATACTAGAACGGAATTTAGAATAGAGAAAAATCGTTATGAGCTGAAATGATAGGCTCAAGCGATTTCTATTTTATTTGACTTAGGATCACGGGTTTGAAATGATAGAACCCGTATTTTACTTTAAATTATGGATTGAAATGATACGTATCTGTATTACTTGACCTAGGTTAGAAAATTATATACAGACCCATAGTTAAATTTTAATAATATTTTTCTAAGATTTATTAAGTATTTTGAATATTTAAGATATGGAATTTAAATTTAAATTTGATTTAATGATTTTTATATATAATGATATTGGAATTTTATAAGTAAATAATTGGTTAGAACTAAATTAAAGACTTTATCTATAATAAATAACTTAATAATTTAAAAAAAATTGAGAAAAATGAGTGATCCTCTACGCATAGTGGAGAGCACAAATATATATATAACACGAAACATGCGGTGCTGCCAATATGCCTGGAAGGTAACAGGATCTAAACTACAAAAAGCAAAAACTCAGATACTCCTAAGATGAGTTTCGGCAAGGCCACCACCCATCGCATCTTAATATCAAGCTCCAGCATGGCCACCGCCCGATATTAAGATGCTAGAAGTATCAGAAAAGCTAAATAAAAAACTCCAAAAGTCCTATCAGAAGAAATGAAAAAACGACTGCTCTGGAGAGGATCTCTGAAAAAAGAGATCTCTCTGAAGACTCTGAATAAAGAAGGAGAGCCAAAACTAAAGAAAAAGACATCCTAAAGAAGCACTCCAAAAAACTGTAAGATGGCCTGGATGAAGGAACTCTGCTCTGATGACATCTGTATAATCTGAAGTCCAGTAATCTGACTACGAGAGAAACCTACGAAATGATCCTGATATCCTATCTCCCAAAACCTGTATCTGAAACAAGACTAGGGAAAATTTAAAATGATACATATTTATGTATATTTATTAATTTAATATACATATATATGTATTAAAAGGAAAGAAATAAAAAATCTAAACCAATTCTAACATGACAAGAACAAAAGAAAAGAATAGACTAAAACCAAAAACCAAACAGAAACTAAAACAAAAAGATAAATAGACTAGACTCATATGACTTAAATCATAAGCAAGCTATGATTTAAAGTGTGATTATCATATGAGTTTGGAATAAAATTAATAATACTATTATTAGAATAATTAAAGATATTGTTAAGTTAAAAAAATTAATATTATAATTAACTTTTTTAAGATACCGTTTGAATATGATATTATTAGCTAATTTATATTTGGGATTACAAATCCAATTAAAACAAAATGTAGAAATTGAAAAAATCAATTTGTTAAGATGACTATTGTTATTATTAAAAATTCTTTGATTTCTCTCAAACCAAATAAACCAACTAATAATAATAAATAAAGTATCTAGTAAAACTCTAATATTTTTATTAAATTTGAATCTATAATTTTTCCAGTAGAATTCACAATCCAAAATATTAGTTGTAGTATTGAAATTAAAAATTTTAAGAGTATTAATAAGGATGAATTAGTGTCCAAACAATCATAATATATATGGTTTATGTCCTCAAGATGCAGATTACAAAAATAACATTTGTTATCATTATGAATATTTTTTCTCTTTAAAAATTCAATTGTATTAAGTTTACCATGAAGAATTAGCCACATGTGAATTTTGGATTTAGGAGGAGCATTAGATTTCCACATATATTTAAAAGAGTTATTAATAGTACCCGAAAAATTAATAAATCTATAAAAAGATTTTGGAGTATATTTCTTACACTTATCCCATTCCCAACTAATAAAATCATTATCACAATCAATATTATAAAGCTTTAATCTGGCATAAAGTAAAGAGAGTTGCCTAAGGGTAGTACCAATTAAAATTCTGTTAAAGATAAAGTTCCAAGGAGGATCATTCCCCGGAGAATAAACTTCATTTATTAAAGCATACTTAAAGTTGCAAATGTCATACAAATCCTTAAAATCAAATTTAAGAGGCAAGATCGAGATCCAACAATCATGCCAAAAAGAAGTACAATTTCCTGAATGAACAATCGTCTTAGTTCCTAATTTAAAAAAATTATAACATTTTAAAATGTTTTTCCAAAACTTAGAAAAATTATGGGAAAAAGAATGATCAAATTGGTGTAAATTGAAGTTACCATTATAATAGTATTTGAAAATGATCTCTTTCCAAATAGCATTATCATTTATATCCGTAAACTTCCAAAGCCATTTACCTAAAAGAGACAAATTCATGTTGCGTAAATTAATAACTCCCAAACCACCCTCATTTTTAGCTTTACAAACAGTTTCCTAGTTCACGAGACATTTTATACTATTATTAATAACTTAATAATTTAAATTTGATTTAACATGGAATTTTAATTCTAACCTAATAATAAAAATAGATTTTATTTATGAAATAGATATGTTTTGTATAAATAAACTATGATAAAAATTGAAATAGTATGTTTAAACATGGTATAGTAGCATTCGTAGCATTTTTAAAATGCTATTGTATTTTAGTTATGTTTTTAAAACGCTGTAGTTATAAAAAGATAACATTTTTAAAATGTTATGTTACTTTAAGGTTATGCTTTAAAGGTGCTACTATTTCCAATTTGTAACATTATCTAAAGTGTTATTATATAGGAATAACTTTTTCAAAGTGTTACAATTTCTAAATCATTACATTTTGAAAATGCTATAGTAAGTGTATTGTTTTGAAAGTGTTATGGTTTCTAAATTATTACATTTTTGAAATGTTATAACTAATATATATGGATTTGGAAATGTTACTAATTTTGAAAATGGATATTATTTTGGGAAGTAATAGCATTTAGTTTTAAATGGTTTTGGAATAGAAATGTTTTGAAATAAATATCCATGGGTTATAATAACGTTTGGTTGTTAAAGAGACCAGGATCGGAAGTTGTCATACACTCTACCAACTCTGAAAACCACTTTAACAACTGTGTACACTATGGAGATTGCAGAATGAAGTAGGATGGTGGCGACGTTCTATTAAGGTATATACGTGGACCCGACTCCCGTGAGTTGGCATAAGGTGGCTAAAACATGAGCAATTGATGGGCTAATGAGGTCGCTCCTCTTATCGGACACACTTCTTTGTATGTCATTCTATTACTTTGTGATTGATTAGTGCGCACCTTTGATTTTGGGAGTGTGGCTCGAGGTGGGCGGTAGTGGCTGCTATGCGTTACCACCAGTCCGAAAGTGCAATTGGTATATCTACCTTGGCATTGCCTAGTTGTGTCGTGTCACCTACCCTAGTGCGCCTTGTATGAGTTTTCTTTTGTGTCGTACCTATGAAGTATCCTCTGGTAGCCTCCCAATTAGGAGGTATCACGGTACTGTATAGACTATTGGCACCATATATGTGTTAAGGTGGAAAATGTAAAGCCTTATTGCTATTTTTAAGTAAGTTTATTTTACTTTAGACGTTATTATAATAGCATATATTACTACTAGTAAATAGTTTAATGGATCCTTAAAGAATGGGCGGTCCCAAGCATCCTTTAAGTTACTTGTGCATTTATATTAAAGTTCACTTGAGTTGGATTACATTGTATAAGTATGTATGTCCTGACTCGAGTGTTTTGTGTTTTTGCCTTACGCTCGGGTCAGCCTGAGTATTTCAGCTTTGGATTCACCTTATGGAGCTAGGATTTGCTGGAGACTATCTATCTATCTAGTTGTTATCTATTTCCATTTGTATTTCTATTCAGCTTATGTATTAGCGGACATGTGTGTATTGGGGTTTCTATGGTATTTACTTTTCAGACTCTGGTATTTTGCACTTGTTTTGAGACTATGTTGTAGTAGCTTCATGAGCTACTATGATTGTTTTTATTTCCACTGCGAGTTATTCTGATTTATCTGTGTCTGTGATTCTGTGATTGGTTTTATATGCTTCAAATTATATTACAATCTATTATTTTGAATTATTCAAGTCCGACATGTGTGGTTTTATTATCGATTTGAATGGTCCAAAATAGTGGGTCGTTACAATACCATACCTTTAGGGTGCCCTCTGATGACGCCCAGTACGAGGGAGATTACGATACTGTATAGATTATGGGAATATATAAAATGTGTTAAGGAGTTTACTTTATTTTAGACATTATTATAATAGCATATATTACTACATAGTAGATAGTTTAATGGATCCTTAGAGGGTTGTTATCCCAAACATCCTTTAAGTTACTTATAATTCAGTTGTTATTTCACTTGAGTTGGATTTATTGATATAAGAATACTAATCCTGACTCGAGTTTTTTATGTTTAGCTTTACGCTCGGGTCAGACTGAGTGATACAGCTTTTGAGACCCACCTTTAGAATTGGAGCTTTGCTTGGAGATCCATCTACATCTTTTCAGCATCTAGCCATTCAGTTGATTCCAGTGATATATTCTGATCTTGTATTGGACTATTGTATTTAAGACTTCTACTGTTTGTTTAACTCTAATATATATATAGCTTCATGAACTACTATTCTTTTGTTTCTGCTGCATTATTGTATATTACTTTGTGTCTGTGATTCTGTGATTTATTTATTTATTGCATATGCTAAATTTTTCCAAATATAAATTAACGATCTGGTATTTTGAGCAATTCAAATCCGGTATGTGTGGATGCGATTGGTTGAAATAATCAGGATGTTACATCTAGTATCAGAGCTCTGGTTTTAGGCAGAAGTTAGCATATAAAGTAAATTTAATTACAAAATTACTTTCGTTCGAGCTTGAATTTCGTCCTATTTGATTCGAATCTTCTTTGAATTTTTGGAACGTTCCCCCTCGTTTCCAAAATCCACTCTTGTTTTCCCGTATCCAAATTATTCTTAATTCTAGAGTATCCCATAGCTCCACTAAATGATTGTAAGGGGTGAAACTCCTTTACAACAAGTATTGATTCACCAAAGATTTCTGTATTCTCGGTTTACAATGTTATCTATCTCCTGCTATGCCTGAATTCTATCTCTTGCGATCAAATGTCGACTTGCCTCAGAATTCTGCATCAATATTATTCTTGAAGTCACGATTGACGCGGTTAAGGTTACCCATGATTAATATAAGTATATCCATCCTTCTATTTTGTAATTGATCATCTTTTCTTCGTTTCGAGCTTATCTTCTGGTTAGAATTCTTTTGAATAGGGTCTCCCCAAAATTTTGAAACCTTATCCTTGTTTTTATCCATTCTGGAATAATTGAGTGAGGGAGTGTATTTATATTTATATAAAAAATGTTTTATATATTGTATTGTTTGAGTTGTTAATGTTGACTTGCATTTCAATCGGTTCGTCTGATCAACGCTATCAACAGGATTTCCAAAACACTTGAATAAAGCAAAGTGACACAATATTATTTTCAAATTTGGTAAATGAAATAAATTTTTGTATGATTATATTATATATGTATAAGTAAATTTTCTATAATATAGTGGTTCAATAAATTGGTTAACAAAATGATAATATTTGATTTTCATTTATTGTTTTGTAAATCAATGACCATGGTCACATGAGATAAATAAATGGATAAAAACATGGTTTAGAAACTATTTTAGAAATTTAATTGAATAGAATTTAGAATTTGAGAAATTAATTTCAGGTAATTCCAAACTTTGGTTTTGAAATTTTTAAAATATATACTATTGAAAGAATTTTCTAATATAAATCATTTTCAAAGAATTTTTAAATGTTTAAATTAGTGCTCTTCTGTTTTGCCGCTGGAAAATAATTTTAGTGATGGCGGCCGCATCATCGACATTCGTTTTCGAGTTTCAAAGAGGAAAGACCGTTTTGTAGCTTTGCTACACTTTTGTTTTGGAAATAATTTGATTTGAATTTCTTAACATGACTTGATTTATAATGTATAGGTGTATATTTATAAATTTGATTTGATATATATAGTGTATATACATATTTGTCTCTATATTGTTTGAAGTGAATCGGAAGGGAAATTCTTAAATTCTTGATTAAGGGATATTTTCAATTATTAAAATAAAGCCAAAATTTTTGAATAAATATTTAACTTGAAATAATTGAATTGGGAAAATTTTACTTGTATAACACTCAATTTGCATTCCTATATATATATATATATATATATATATATATATATATATATATATAACTTACCTAAATTATTTAGAAGTTAAATATGTATTTGGATAATATACAATATAAAATGATTTTATAAATAAAATTTGAGTCGTTATAATAAATATTGTACACTTAATTTTAATTATAAAAATGTTAATAGAGATAAATTGAATAATAAATTAATTGAATAGTAAATGAGATAAATTAAATAAATTTGTTTGAAATAAATTTTGTAACAAACAACAATAGTATTTAAATTAAAACTCAACTTAATGAAATACCTTGAATTTAAAATCAATTATTGAATATTAATTAATTTGAATTGAAATACATATGGTTTAAAATTAATTGTCGTGATATGTATTTCAATCTACATTTTTGGTTGTCTTATTCCCCTACCTCCTTCCTTTTCAGGGACGAAAAGTTTTGAGTGAGGGAGAGTGTAACGACCTTTAAATTTTTAATAATTTTATTTTTTTTATTAATATATTTAATTGAAATTTTGTGAAATTTTAAATAATAAAATTTTAAATTTGATATCTGGAATACGTCTAATTAAACATAGAAAATGGTAAATTTTCATCAGATAATATGAAAGTTTTTTTATTGTGAAATTTTATTTCAATTTGTATCACTTAAAAATCAATGGTAATAAAATGTTTTCTAAACTTGAATATTTTTCTATAGAAAATTTGTAAATCGTCTTCTGAGTAAGCAGTCATATTTCGTTTCGTCAAATTTGAAATTATATTACTTTGTTTATCTTATTTCTGACAAATTTATAGCATTTTCAGTACCGATTATCGATTTTTGATAGGGTGATCATAGCACTGATATCTGTATATCATTTTGTTTGTCTCGTTGTGCTGATCTCTATAGTATCTTCACTTTTGTGTTTTGAAGTTCCGGTACGTGACAAAACCACACGAACGGTTAACCGTAGCGGTCCGTCTTTTTGTCTTCTTGTGACCAATTTTTTTCCACCGTTCAGAAACCAATGGCCGCGGCTTTTATTATTTTCTTGGTATTCACGTAGGACGTTTGGTTTCCCCACTTTCATTTTAGTATCTAGCCCGTTCACTGCTATTCAATTTTTTTCTCAGCATATTTGTTTCTGTCATTCTCTTTGTAACGACCCGCTATTTTGGACTATTCGCATCCGCACATGTCAGACTTGAATAATACAAAATACCGAATTGTTAATTTTAAATTTGGCAAAACTCATATATACAATAAATAAATAATCACGGAATCACAGACACAGAGTAGTAATATGCAGCGGAAGTAAAAGAGATAGTAGTTCATGAAGCTACTATATAAATATATAAGATACATCAGAGTTTACAACAAAAGAGAAATACGATACATCAAGTACAAATCAGAATACATCACTGGAATCATCGGATACTGAAAGCAGAATAGATGGCTGGATCTTCAAGCAAAGCTCCAACTCCAAAGGTGAGCCTCGAATACTGGTACACTCAGTCTGACCCGAGCGTAAAGCAAAACACAAAACACTCGAGTCAGGATTAATATTCTTATATCAATAAATCCAACTCAAGTGAAATAACAATTGAAATACAAGTAACTCAAAGGATGTTGGAATCACCATCCTCTAAGGATCCGTTAAACTATTTACTATGTAGTAGTGTACGCTAAATAGATAATGTCTATCAGTAATATAAAGTATCAAAATAGTGTTAAGGCGTTACCATTATCCCCCTTAACACGTTTTTATAAGCATCATAGTCTATACAGCACTGTAAACTCCACCGTAAACTGGTGGGATATCAGGGAGTACTCCATAGGTACAACACAAAACAAATTCGTAGTGGTCGCGTATATAAGAATACAAGTATGACAAGGCACATGAGGCAATACCCAAGGTAGTGAAACTACCGTTCGCCTGATCCGGACTGGTGAGAACGCATCGCCGCAGCGATCGCAACACCGCGAAACAACACTCCTGAAAAGTACGAGGGTGCACCAATCGATAACAAGTAATGAGTAGTAATTACGAAGAAGTGTGTCCGCTCGAGGTGGCTAACCCCATTTGGCCCGGCACGGCTCCTGTTTTAGTCATTTCCAATTTGACACAAGTGTCAAGGCTATCCATTATCGTTCTCTTTCTTCAGTCATCACGTACATCATTCCAACCACTTCATTCTGGATCATCACTCCGCGTATAGTTATCAAAGTGGTTTTCGGTTTAGATAGAGAGTATATCCTTAACCGATTCCGGTTTCTTTAATAACTTCCAAAATTTTTACACCGATTGGTCGTTTAATAAATTTCAAAACCAAATCAAATCCAATTTCAATTAGAATTTATAAATCAACATTTCATTTGTCTTTCAAAATCAATTTCCAAAATCTATGTTTCAAAACTCCCAAATTATCATTTCAAAGTCAAACAATTCAATTTAAATTTTATTTAAAAAATTCCAATATTTATTCAAGTTCATATATAAGTTTTATTCCGAAAATCATTTAAATGATTAAATTCAACATTAAAACTAATTTAAATTCATTTATCGATTTCATTCGTTAAGTTACTTTGTCATTCAAAACAATTTTACTTAATTCTCAATTCATTAAATCAATTACTTACGTTCATCTTCATCTTATCAAACTTTAAATTTAACTAAATTAGATTCGTCAAATCAAATTCTCAAAATTACAAGTCTTACATTAATTTCAATAAATCACATTTTATTTCTTGTTAAGAAATTCAATTTCGCTTATTTACTTACTTAAATAATTTCCAAAACTCAATTTCAATTATTTACGAAGTTCCAAATTTACTTATTCAAAAGTTCAATTTCTCTTATCAAGGAATTCAATTTTTATTCAATTATCAAATCATTCAATCTTATTCAATTATTAAATAATTTCAAACTTAATTATTAATAAATTCAAAACTTAATAATTTCAATTTAATTTTAAATTCAAACTCAATTATTAAATCATTTCAAACTTAATAATTTTAACTTAATTATCAAATCATTTCAACCTAATTATAAATTCAACTTAATAATTTCAAACTTAATTATAATTTCAAATTTAATTATTAAATGTTTCAAACTTAATAATTTCAAAACTCAATTATTACTTATTCCAAATTTATTTATTAATAATTCCAAATTAAATTATTAAATAATCAAATTTCAAACAACATTCTTTCACCAATTACTACGTTAATATTTGCTTCATATTTCAATCTTTACATTTTCCTTTCAAAATTGAAATTCCAACTTCGTTTCAAAACTTATTCTTTATTCAAATAAAATCATTATTTTATCTTATTTTTAAATCAAATTATTGACCAATCGGATTTATTTAATTCTCTATCCTAGGTCCAATTCATTTGGGTATATATCATTTCAACCCGATTCCAAATTCGATTCAAGATCAAGCATAATAAAGGGAACTTGCAGTGTGATAGCTGGGATGGTGTCAAAGTAAATAAACAAGCAATAGCAACAATCAATAACAATCCAATAAATTAATTCATATAATCCCAAAATAATCATATAAATTCGCATTGTTGTTTGTGCGAATTAATATAATTATTTCTAGAATCTACACTATCATTTCATGTAGATTAAAGATTATTACATTAATATTTATACGGTTCTTCACGATATTTATTATTCAATTTCACTACATCAATTTATACATTTAAATGGTTCAAGGTATCGTTAACACTATTTCTACGTGTCAATTTATATAACATTCAAAGGGGTCATATTATACAAATTTAACTAATCAAATTCAACACATATCAATTCCAAATTGTTAACTATGCTACGTCAATTTCAATTTGAATTTATTTATCACTTACTACATTAAAATTTAACGTCCAATTTCAACATCAAACAATCAATCATTTATCAACCAAACTAGATTATCATTGCATAATTAACAAATAATGGTGTCAGATGTCAAAGGAAAACTGATACATAAATAACAGTGCAATAATATAACAGCAGCATATTTCAATTGTCGTTTCAGTTGAAATCAAATTTACTAAATAAAAGAATATTAATCGTGAGTGATTGCTCACCTTCCGAGGCTAGAGGGGCTAGGAGATGACACGGTTGCGCACACTGATACGGCACTGAAATCGAATTACAAATCCAAGCACGAATTTCAAAACGAAGTACAATGGCTCGAGTTCGACGAACAAGGCTGATGAATAGAATTTGACGAAATCAAATTAGGACAGGATCGATGATCATAATGGTATAAACTGACAAATGTAATTACGCACATAAATCATATTTTATACTTGCAATTCAAAATTATAAGATAACAAAAAGACATGTATATGTATAAATATATGACCCACACAACTTGTACAAACTATAACATAGCATAATGCATACACACGCAAGCCAACTGGAATAAATACAAGAAAAGTAACTATAAATATAAAAACTTTGCAACAATATTTAACTCCAAAAGGTTAATATCTTATAAACTATATACGCATAAACATAATACAACCCGAAACAAAATTTGCTTTATAAATCAACTTGAAGATAAATGCTTACAGTCTCAGTGAATTTATACTACAAGCTACATACATATTACATATATTTACAATCTTATATGTATTAGACTAAGAAAATATAATATAATATAATATAATATATGCATACATTATATATATAGTAGCCAAAACCGGTACAAGCCATACCTTTCAAAACATAGATTATATAGATATACATATGTTTGCATGCTATAGAATATATATATTTAGACCGTATTTCATAAACTTACACAAATTTAAATAAAAGCACGCAACCGAATAAACTACAAAATATACTACTATAACATATATAAAATTGAACTTATATTGTATAGTTAATTCAACAGGCAACAGTTATGAAAATCCTATATACAGACGTTTATAAATCTATAACATAGCACTGTAAACTAAAGTGTATAACCAAACCCCAAAAACTTACATGCATCTCAAAATTCACACTTTACAGCAACCAATTTTATAGAGTACAGAACTGATATACAACTCATATTGAAACATATTATACCACTACAGTCCACATACACTAACAGACCTATATAAGATTCAAACAATTATACTTATATAACATAATCTTACACATAAAACTAAAACACATTGATCACTTCCATACGTATATATTATAAAATGGAATCACACATCTATATATCTAACTAGGTGATATAGATATACCCATATAACAACATACTTATTCATACATTCCTTTTTAAAACACAATTTGGTAAAATTTTATTACTTATAAATAAATGTATATATATGAAACAGCAAGTATAAATATACAAAACCCCCTATATATAAAGTACATATATCGATACCTCAACAAGTGTGCTTGGCCGATCACAAGGAGGAGAGAGGAAGCAACGGTTCGAGTTTCAAGCGGCGGGTAGTGGACAAGAAAGTGGCGAGCCGAGGGTGATGGAGGAAGGAGGCGCGGGCTGTGGCGTTGCGTCAGGGAGGTGCTCGGCGATTGGAGGTAGAGAAGGTGGCAGGGACGGTGAGTCTGTGCATGAATGCGTGTATGCATGTGTGGGGAGTTCATTCATTCTTTTTTTTAGAAGAAGAGACGTGATTATGGAAGGAGGAGAATAAACAGAAGAAGAAGAAAAATGAGCAGGCAATGTTTTGGGAAGGAGTAAGAATAGACAAAAAAAAATGTGTACAGGTTGTTATTAAATGTAAAAGCAACTTTGTATTCTTTGTACTCAATTGAATGGGTGGATAGCCTTTTGAAATATCAAGAAAAATAATAGCTAAGGACCGTTAGTTTAGACGGTGGAAACCCAAAAGGCACAAACGCGTACCGATACGAAAGGCGTTTCGCAAAGTGCAACGTACTTCGAACTTCGAATTTGATAATCGAAGATACCGTAGAGATCATCCCGACGAGACGATCAAAATGGTATACGGATATTGGTGGTTCGATCGAATTATAAAAATTTTGAATTTTCTACTACGGAAAATGCATAAAAATCGCAGAAAAATAAGATCGACGGAGCCAAAAATGTCCGAATTTGGAAAAACGACAAACTGACAACATGCTCAAAAGATAATTTAGAATTTTTCTATGTAAAAATATTTTGGTTTTGAAACGTTTTATTTTCATCGCTTTTTAGCTGATTAAATTGAAGTAAATTTACGCGCGAAATAAACTTACATATTTTCGGACGAAAATTTACCGGCTGCTATGTTTAATTAGACGCATTCCAAATATCAAATTTATATTTTAAAATTTTATCTTTTAAAAATCCCACGAAATTTCAAACAATAACGTTATTAAAACCGATTAAATCTACGGGTCGTTACACTCTTCTACCTAAAAATAAATAAATGTGGTTGTGGTCATTTTATTTGATTACTTTCTCTTCCTTTCGTTTCCTATTTTGCTCGAACCTATCTAGTCGAGCCCTCCCCGAAATCTTTCCTCCACGAGCTTCCACCCTCTACCTGGTGAACCACCCTCTCCTTCATCGCCAAAACCACCATCTGTGCTCATCTTCCTCGTCTCCACCTCGCCTGCCACCAACCAAGGTAGCCTCACCGAAGCCACCGCGAGCCTATGACCTCCGCTATTTTGACCGAGGCATCGCCCTCCTATTCAGCCGATAGACACCTTTTCCCATTTCCATAGTCTTCGACCAAGTTTTCTGTAAGTATGTATATGAGATTTTCTTTCCAGTTAGTCACGAGCAGAGCACAAGTTTATATATTTTATATATATGGTTATTGCAGTTATATTGATATATATGAGTACTATTGGCTATAGTTTATAATAGTTTACAGTATATGTATTTATTACTATTATATAATTGTTTATATCTACAAGTATATATTTCTATTATATGTATATATATTTTTCGTATATATAAGTATGCATAGGATATAATAGTTATGTGATGATTTGTTTTTAAAAAATGTACATATTTAATATTTATATATGATCAACAGTTTACAGTTTTGTAGTATAATTGTTTTTATGTATAGGTAACGTGAGTTTATATATATATATATATTTCAAATTAAATTTGCATAGAGTCATATTTGTACATTTCAAAGTTTATATTGACTAAACTGTAATATACTTACGTTTATTATAAAATATATGTGCTTGAATAAATTTTAACCTGTTAGTTATTTTTAGCTGCATATTTTCATATACATTAGTTTATAATATTGTATAAAGTAAGATTTTATAAGAGTTTAGTTTTATATTATTATATATATTATATAGATTTAAAGTTTATACAGCTTATATAGTATATGTTGATCATTACACTTTATACAGTTTATACATATTTTATGTATAAATATATATTAGTTTATATATATATATATACCTGAGTTGGTTTGAATATATTGGATCTGCTGAATATATATGACTTATATGTTTATGTTTGATTGAAAATATGGTTACATATGTTTCTATGTTAGTATGTATATCTTTTGTTTATATAAGTATATGTAAGTATGGGTTTTAAATATGTTATATATATCTTTGATTTTTAATACTTGAGTTTTAAGAATAATGAAATTGAAATTTCTTATTATCTCTTAAACAAAAAAATATTGTAAATATATATAGTACAATAATAATGTATATATTTTCAGTTTATATCAAAATTGATTTGATTCATTCTCATCGATTTCTTATCTGTCAGCCTGTCCGTCGAACTAGTGTCCATCGTGCTTTGCTTTGAAATTTGTGCTTGGATCCGTAGCTCTGTTCATTGTCTATTTTCTCTAGCCTCGAAAGGTGTGCAATCACACACGATTAACGTTCTTATATTTATTAAATTTGATGTCGATTGAAACGAAAATTGAAATATGCTATTGTTAGTTATTTACATTGCTATATATATGTTATATGTTCACCTGTGATATATGACACTATTATCTGTTATTTATATTGATGATATATTCCTTTTATATTATTATAATATATGTTATCACTCCGCAAGTTCCCTGTTAGTATAGAATTCACTATGGGTTGAAATGATATATACCTGAACGATCCGTAGAATAGGAGAAAACCGTTATGGGTTGAAATGATAGACCCAAGCGATTTTCATTTAATTGAATTTGGGATTACGGGTTGAAATGATATATACCCGTATTTTTATTTAAATTACATATTGAAATGATAAATATCTATATCACTTGACCATATGATAGAAAATTATATACAGACACCGTTGGTCTATATATAAATATCTTGAAAATGATTTCTGTGGTTTTGAAAAGAAATATATGGTATTATATGAATATTGATTTTTGATATTATATAAATATTATTTTATATACAGTTAAATCCTTAATTTTAAGCTATGTATAAATTTGTTTAATATAAAATAAGTTAAATAATAAAGTTTGATTTTATTAAAATATAATATGGTTAAGTATTTATTTATATATTTTAATATGGAGTTTATTATGATTGTAAAAGATTAAGTTTGAGAAGATGGATTTGAAATTGTATTTAATTAAAATCGATTTAGAACTTATGGAATTTGAATTTTAAAGGGATATGATTTTATAACTTGATTTTTGGTTTAAGGTGATTAAATGAATAATCAAGTTTAAATAAATTGAAGCAATATTCGGTTATTTGAAATTTGAAGTTTATTTAAATGATATTGGATTTATTAAGTAAATATTTCAAAACTAAATTATAGTAAATTGAATTAAGATATATATGAAATTATCAAATTTAGTTTTGAAATATGGAATATTTAAAGCTTTGAAATATACTGAAATTGAAATGGTTTATTTGTGGTTCAAATCTGTATTTGAAATCGATATAATTTGAAATGGTTTATTGAGAACTGAATTGAATTGAAAATGATGATTTGAGATTTGATTAAATTTGAAATTTTGGAATTTGAGTTGATTTGGAATTGATTTGTGAAATTTGAGGAAGCTATTTTATTAATAAGGTATTTTTAAATTTTATTTATATATTTACTTTATAAATTATTTCATATAAACTATTTTAACTTATATCTATTTTGTATAAACTATTTTACTTTATAAACTATTTTATTATACATACTATTTTAATATCTAAACTGGTTAAGTGGGAAGTATTATGATTTCTCAAAAGTGTTATAACTTTGAAAGTGCTATGATTTTGGAAAAGGATATTTTTGAAATGGAAATGATATCGTATTTGGTTTTGAAATGGAAACGATATCATATTTGGTTTTGAAATGGAAATGATATCGTATTGATATGGTTTTTGAAATGGAAATGGTATTTTGGTTTTGAAGTATAAAATATTTTGAAATGACCGCGGTGTTATAATAACGTTTGGCTGTTACAAAGACTGGGATCAGAAGTTGTCATACTCTCTGCCAACTCCGAAAACCACTTTAACAACTGTGTACACGGTGGAGATTCCAGAATGAAGTAGGATGGAGGCGACATCCTATTGAGGTATATATGTGGACCCAACTCCCGTGAGTTGGCATAAGGTGGCCAAAATAGGATCAATCAACGGGCCAATGAGGTAGCTCCTCTGATCAGACACACTTCTTCGATACTATATTCTGACTTGGTGATTGGTTTGGTGGCCTTTTTTGATTTTGATTTGGGAGTGTGGCTCGAGGTGAGCGGCAGTGGCTGTTATGCGTTACCAACAGCCAGGAAGTGTAATTGGTATATCCACCCGGGCATTGCCTAGTTGTGCCATGTCACCTACCCCAGCGCGCATTATACGAGTTTGTTTTGTACTATACCTGTGGAGTGCCTCTAACGACGCCCAGTACGGGGGAGATTACGGTACTGTATAGACTATGGGAATATATAAAATGTGTTAAGGGGGATATGAGTAACGTCTTAACGCTATTTTAATAGTTTACTTTACTTTAGACATTATTGTAATAGCGTATATTACTACACAGTAGATAGTTTAATGGATCCTTAGAGGGTGGTTATCCCAAACATCCTTTAAGTTACTTGTATTTCAGTTGTTATTTCACTTGAGTTGGATTTATTGATATAAGAATGTTAATCCTGACTCGAGTGTTTTGTGTTTTTCTTTACACTCAGGTCAGATTGAGTGATACAGCTTTTGAGACTCACCTTTGGAGTTGGAGCTTCGCTTGGAGATCCATCTACATCTTTTCAGCATCTAGCCATTCAGTTGATTCCAATGATATATTCTGATCTTGTATTTGACTATAGTATTTAAGACTTCTACTGTATCTTGTTTAACTCTGATATATATATATAGCTCCATGAACTTCTATTCTTTTGTTTTCACTGCATTATTGTATATTAGTCTCTGTCTGTGATTCTGTGATTTATTTGTTTACTGTATGCTGAGTTTTGCCAAATATAAATTAACAACAGGAAAATATACACAGGGAAGAAGTTGCAAAAAAATTCAGTCTCAAAGACAACAAATTTGTTGTTTAGTCTAAAGGACACTTTTTAGTGTAAATAGAAAATGATAGTTACAACTATCATTTTGTGATTTACATTAAAAAGTGCCATTCAGCTTAAAAGGTAAATTTCTTGTCCCTATAACTAAATTTTTACACTTTTTTCTTCAGCCTAAAAACCCCAATTAATAATCTGGTATTTTGAGAAATTCAAATCTGGCATGTGTGGATACGAATGATTGAATATATTAGGATGTTACACTCAAGGTCGAAACGAGATTAGGATAAGAAAACATGGTTAGGAGTTGTATGTGATACAATTGATAAGGAGTTATCCATGGTTTTTATAGCTATGATTTGTTGAGCAAACTCAAGGTCAGAGTACCAAGACAAACGAGTCTAAACAACCATTGGTGAAGTCGAAAGACTTCTATGTTTCATCTTAGGGTTTGAAGAAATATAAAAGACTAGTTTTTGGGAAATGATCGAAGGTAGGGTTTTTGGGTTCGATGTTCTGGGTTCTGTTCATTCGATGTTCGCGTCGCCGTGGCTCAACCGAGTGCCGTGAAACTTTGGGAGGTGTTGGAGGGAGTTGTCGTCGAGATATGGCCGGAGCCGCATCGTCAACGTTGGTCATAGTTGGGTAGTCGAGGCGAATTTCTTTTGGGCGCATGGGTGTTGTTGTTCATTCGAACCCGCTTATTTTGATTTCGAGGGTATTGCGTTGATCTGAGCTGTGTATTCGAGTGAGAGGTTGGTGTGAGGTTTGTAGGTGGCGTTGTTGGTCGTCGAATCGTTGGCGAGCCACCGTGCACGTGCACGGTGGCGCCGTGTCTGTTGGATTGAGTTCCGGTGGCGTCGCGCGTTTTGCTTGAGGGAATCGTGTTGTCGCTTCGGGTTTGTCCCTGGGTCAGGGTTTGAGTGCGAGTGTGTGTTTGTGGTTTCAACAGTTTACAATTAAACTTGAACATAAAAAAAAAAGAGCTGAAGAAAGAATAGAGGAAGGAAAAGAGGAGTGCAGGGAAGGACGCGAGAAAAATTCTGGGTAGTCACAAGCTCGACCCGGGTTGATCGCGTTGTTATCTTCGGGTTTCAAATTCCAGAAATTTGCCAACTGTAATGCTAAGTTGAAAGGGTATATAAGTTAAGTATCAATTAAGTTATTAGTCTTGACAAATTGTTTTAAGCTAAGATTAACTTTAAATTTATTAAGAAAGTTTTACTGAAACGAAGATGAGTAATTAGTTTAAATCGAAGTTAATTAAGAATGTAATAAAATTTAAGAGTAAATAAGTAGTATAAATTTAATTAAATTTGTAATTAAAGATTTTAATAATAATCTTATGTAAACCTATTTGTAATTAAGAATTTAATTAATCATTGAAAGTTAATAAATTAACGAATCATAGTTAACTGATTAAATAATTAATTAAGGGTTAAACGATTAAGTTAATTAGTAGTTAACGGTTGATTAAATAATTATTAATACTTAAATAAGTAAATAAGTTTTATAAATCAATAATTAAGGTTATTGATTAATAATTAATTAAGTGAATAATTAATAAGTAAATTAATAAATTTAAATAAGTTACTTAATTAGTAATTAACTAAGCAAGAATAAAATATGGTTTATTCTTAAGCAAGTAATTAAGTTTAAAATAAATCAAACAAAATGTTGATATGAATCGATGATTCTATGTGGTTGACTCTGATGTTTATTTATATCCTGTGATGTTCTATGGTATTCTGGATATATCTGTGATGACCGTGTATGATTTATCTGTGATAAATTGCTATGTGAATTCAATTGTTGAATTTAAACTGTTTAAGTTAATTAGACAACTTGGCCTTTAAAATGACGTTTGGATTTCGATGAGACCGGGATCGGATATCAATTTGATATTCCGAAAACCACATCGATCCAAATTAAACGTTATGTCGTGAAATCTCAAGTGAAGATCGAGATGGTGTTTTCAGAATGCAAGGATTATTGTCGTTAACTCTGAGGGTGATTCCAAAACGAGTGCAACGAGATAATGCCTTCGGTTTCGTTCGAACCCGGAATGAACTTGTATGGATTGAATGCTTTCAGCACATCGTCAGGCGGACGATGAGCATTCTAATAGATATGTTCTATAAAGGTAAACGCAGCCTCAAGCCTCATCAACTGGGAATAGCTAAAATAGGGGATGTGCAGCAAGGTTAGGTGGGTCATGCCCAAGCAGGACGAGGTATACCCTTGTCTAGATGTCCCTTTTATTCGGCTGTGTGGACGGTTGGTCTGTAGCCAACTACGGGCTTATCTTGTTCGGGACTGTTCAGTAAGGAATGGTTCCGGCCTTGTGTTGCAGGGGAGTTAGGGTGGCTCCTCGGTACTGTGATCTAGGCCACGTACTGTGACGGGCGGTACCCCAGTAGCCCTGCCATTGTATGAGATCCAATTTCCAATAAGCGTCGTACGTTTTGATTGTGCCCAACTACGTTGGAATGTGAGATGTAAGCATTTTAGCTATTTCTATATTTTACTTGAAAACCCTAGACACTATTATAATATCACTGAATTTCCTATAAAATGTTTTGGTTAGCGTAAGGTAAAAACTTACCCGTATTTATGTGTGGGAAGTCTTACATGATACCTTTATTCAAATGATTTTCAAAGTTAAACAACTTTAACCGTTTACTCATACCAGACCCATGTCTAACCCGGAGTTTATATTTTGTTTTTCATAAACTCTTGGGTACTCAAATTTTTATGAGTAGACAAGTGATAGGTTTCGGAGTATAGAGTTTTCTGGAGGAGTTGGAGCAGAAGACCAGACGTATGTATCTATCCATATGTTCCGATGTGTTAGTTAGTATATGATGTATTTTGGGATGTATGTTTTGACATATATGTGTATGACAGTCATGTTGTATGATATTGTATAACTCTGATGCGTATATAACTATGTAATAGTTATGTTGATGTATTATATTTTGTTCCATTCCGTTGTGAGATTCTGATATTGTTATTCTTTCTTTCTATTCTTTTCTACTTCTATCCCTTTCTTTCTTATTGATGACATGACTTTCTGGAGTAAGAAATTCGGGTCGTCACTGGTGAACCTTGTTTTAAAATTGAAAGGGGTCTTAAAAGTGAATCTTTTGTTTAAAAGATTTAAATGTGGAAATTGTTTAAACCATTGAAGATTTTGAAAATGAATCTTTTTGTTTAAAAGATTGGAAATGGTAATTTGTTTTAACCATTTGAATGAAAGGTTTTGGGTTTTAAGTTGTGACTTAACTGAGACCCCATATCCATATGTTTTTAAATATTGCGCTCACTATTCGATTTATACGGGAGAGGACCTTTGTGTCATATAGCCCATTCCGAATATGTGATACGACGTTATGGATAGCATTTGAAGACCGGTGGTGAAGACCGGGTGTTTGCGAGAACGATAGGATGACCTATCGATTGTCTTTGCACTGAGTAGCTACGGTATGACTTGTATGGATGTGTGTCTGACGTTACACTTTGAGATGTAAAACCAGTTTCTATCAAATACATTTCTGTTTGGTGGCGGAGATTTATTCTCTTAGCATAACACCCTTCTCTGAGACGTACGAGCTCAGAGGTTATGTAGTTGATGGTTACTAGTGATACATTCCCAATTTGGTAATGTGGCATACGTGGTGTTGCTGATCATTTGTTGATCAAAGCAAGGCTTTGTGAAAAGCATAGCTTTGTGGACGAGACTGCATCAGGACCTCACACCCCGGAAATGGTCGAAACAGGAAAGATGCAGCAAGGTTTCAGGGGTAGCGGCCCTAGGATATGACCATTCCTTCTGGAAAAGGGTAGTATCATGGTATGGAGCCCAGATACTTACTCGTGTGTACACTGTATATTTATTACCGTGTGATGTTGTTGTTGGAGGGCCCTCGGATGAAAGGTTCCAAAGGACCGGGGGTGGCATATCTTAGGTTTTATTCCCCGAGAAGGGGGTAGCCGGCCTTGTATTGGCAGAGAACGATGGATAGTTCTCGGGGCGTCCCTCCAGAGGCGTACCCATGTGGCAATGGGAAGTTCCTTGGCCTGACCATTTGTTGGAAAATCCAAAGAAACAATACGCGCCCAGTACGGTTTTAGTTGTATAACCTGCCATTCACTTATGGCGGTCACCACTGTTTGGATGGTAGCTATAGTAGGCATTGTACGAAATGTCTATGCTGGCTAAGATTAATATTATACTTTTGAAATGTTTTCCACTATGCACTTATAGTAATAATATCAAAGGATTTCGCGTATTAAGCATTTTTGACTGTCATAAGGAGAAATCTCCTCCAAGTCTGCGTTTGCATTGTGTGTATGGCGGGAGGCCTTACGGCAGTTTCATTTTCAAAAAGCATTGCGGATTTCAATGTTTTAAAATTCTTTTGTTTGTTTTTAAAGATAAAACTGTTTTTGTTTGCTCATACCAGTCCCATGGCTGACCCGGGGTTTATTGTTCCCTTCCTAAACTCTGGGTGTCCACGATTTTCCACACGGGCAGTTTAGAGTTGGAATCTTTGGATTCGTGGACGAGACTTGCTCAGCTTGGTGAACAAGGTGGTGGTTTGTAACGACCCGGAAATTTCGATCCCGAAAATTCCAGATAGTTAGAGAAAAGAAAACGAGATAGAAGAAGAAGAACAGAAAAGAAACACACAATCTCACATTCGCAGCGGATAAAATATAATATCAATAATAATAGTTATACCGAAGAAAACTGTATCTATCAATTTACATCGACATATCAAAGTTACAATAATTTTATACAACATTGGATAGATACAAATTGACATGTCTCGGATATATACAATATCATAGTGGAAACTCTCCATACGTCCATGCCATCCAGCTCGCCTCCTGAGCTCCAGAACGTCCTTACCTGAAATTCTGTAATACTCGGTCTGACCCGAGCATTACATTAAAGTAACACCCGGGTCAGGCTGGAAACCAGCATGAGTAAACCCATCTAACATGTAATACAAAATCATACAACTCATATAACCCGGGGTACGTATATCAATTTACAACTTCACAAGTTGCTATAGACATTACTTATTTCACAAAGCAATTAAGTGCCAGAACTTAGATATTATGGTTCAATTCATTTAAATCTTTCCAATACAACCTATTGATTTCACGTATCAATTTATAAAGAATCGAAGTGGTTTCGGGTATTAACTAATACCCGACTCCGGTCTCCTCGAATTCAGTTCAACTTAACACATGTTATTCAAGTGAAATGCAACTCAACTTTAAATTACAGGTGTCACCCTTTTTTTTTACTCTGTAATTCATCATTGACATATAACCACATTATCATTGCCCACCAAACACATCATATCACGAACCTTTTCATATCAAGGGTATCAATCAATTTGGGGTTTTATTTGATCATACATAAGCAAGATAAATCAATCACACCATCTCGAATAAATTTAATTAGCCATAATTGAATTAAATCAATCACCTTTAAATCCTGCTTATTAATTAATTACAGCCCAAATGATTCACCATCCCATAATCATTCATCTTAGTTAATTCTCCTTGATAAATTTTAATCACTTTAAAATTAACATCACTATCTAATTACTTTCATTAAGTAATTATACTTAACCCAACTCCATGAATGTTTACCCTCAATTAGTCACTTAAACTTAATTAATTGCATCCATTAATCAACCCCAATTTCTCATAAACAGTATTACCCCTTTGTACTTACTTACTTAAGTAATTAACCCCTTACTTAATTATTTATCTTTTGATTAAATTACACCAAGTAATTTATTCATAACTACTTCTACGAAGTAATTACCCTTTAATTACTTCCCATTAAGTAATTCCTTTTTATTTATTACATCCTGTAATTATGAAATACTTCACTAAATCTCATCAAGTATTTATATTTAATTAATCTCTAATCATATATTAATGATCCTTTAATTATCAATTAATACCTCAATTATTAGTTAATCTTCTTTAATACAATGTAATTAATCCTTAATTACTTTATAATCCATCGGTCAACTTTTAATTACTGATTAATTAACCGCCCACCATTGATTAATAACCTTAATTATTAATCAATATTTCTTAATATAAATTAATTAATTACTTAAGAATGACCCATTTTATCCATTAATTAATCATCTAATCCTTAATTAATTTCTTAATTAGTTTACTACTTTTTATTAATTAACTTTAAATAGTTAATTAAGTCCTTAAGGATAAATTTATTAAACACAAGATTAATAATATCAATCTTTAATTATATTTAATCTTCAACTGCTTAGTTAATTACCATTATTAAATTAATTTACATTCTAAATCAATTTATACTATAAGTTGATTAATTTATCTTACATTTGCAAATCCTTTCTTTAATAAATTTTAAATCAAATCTTAACTCTAACCAACAATAATTATCAAGTAAATATTAAACTTTGTATAACAAAAATACTTAAAGGTGTTTTAGGCAAGTTCATAGAAACTGGACCCGAGACACACCTCAATTTCCCAATGCCAACTCACGTTCTACTACTCGATACACTTCGAGTTTGACTCGAAGACGACACGCATCTTTCTCGAGCTTCCTCTCATCCCTCAATCTTCCCAATCTCAAAAATACCAAATGTACAGCTGAAAGCTCGTACACGTGCACGTCCTACCGGAGCTGCGGCGATCGCCTACGACCCCATCGCCGAGTCGTTGCCGTCCCTCTCATGAACACCGACCACCCAAATCGGCAATTATGAAAACCAAACAACTTTGAACATCTCGACCCAGTTAGCTGAAACAAAATTTGATCGGAATTCCATCCCTCACCGCCGATCCAATCCTCGAAGAGCCTCACCGTTGTCGCCCCAGCTTCGTTTCGAACCCCATCATTTTTCCCACTTGCCGCGGTTGAATCCAGTGCTTCACTGTCGACGAGCGAAGCTCAGTAAACATCGTGACCCAAAACAAATTGTCGAACCCTATTTCATCTCGTACCGGCCACCACACCGTATTGTACTGCTCCACCATTTTTGTCGGGCCACCAAACCCTCCAGCTAGCTCCAGAAGGAACCTCGGCCACCCAAATCCCTTTGATCACCAGAAAACTCACTAAAACCCATTTACAGTAAGTATTGAATTGCTCATCTAATTCAAAGTTAAAAATCAAGATTTCGGTGTTAAAAATCTTAGTTTGGAGAAAGAATTCAGATTGTATAGATGAATTTACAGATCATTGAATTTGATTTTTAACATGTTCCTAAACTCCTCTGTGCTTTTTTTTCTTCCAGATGATATCTATATTTATTTTTCTTAAAGATCTTTGTAAAACTTAGTTTAGTCTTAAACAACAAACTTTGTTTAAATAACTCAGCCTAAAAGGAATTTTATTGTGAAGAATTTAAATTTTAATCCAAGTTTACATCTTTGAAAGCTTAAAACAAAGAAGAATGTCATTCCAGACATTTACACAGCATATTCATACACACAAACCTGTTTCATCATAAATCCATCATGCAATCACATCTAAAACACACATCACCAGTTTACATATGTCACATGCATCCATCTGAAGGTGATTTATGTTTACAGTTTTTTATAAAAAAAATCAGAGGCATAAACTCATAACAGATATGATAAACTCAACAGAGACACACATAGGCTTGCATATAAACAGATATTCAATGCAACCACTAACACAGTAACCCACATGCAACTGACATTTGTTATTTCAATTTAAAATTTTAAAGTTTACTCACCTGTTCTTTTAAAACAGAGAACAGCCTTCCTTTATAATTTGCTACTTAAACCGAATTTTTATTTGCTTTTAAACTGGTAAATTCTTATATATGTATATATATATATATATATATATATATATATATATATATATTTACATCCATTCATCTTAGAATCATCAGGCAATATTTATGTAAAACATTCTTCAAATATTATTTCAACATTCTCTACCCGGACTAAGTTTACATGGTTTGGATTGAAGTTTATCCACTTTTTCCAGTCACATATATAATTATTGATAGTCATATACATTGATAATCGTTTTAAAATAACATGCGCAGCAAAATTCTTATATTTCATGGATTATCACTTGCAACTTTAAGATATACCAGAAAGTATTGAGTTACTCAGCTTTGAAATAAAATGCAGAAGTTTTAAAAGCTGGATTTGAAGCTTGCATGCCATTGTTTTGATCCTGAAAACTTTGCATTGCTTTGGTTCCTTTAAAATTGAAATGCTTTCCCAGGTTGCAGATTTTAAATAGAACTTTGCTTGAAAAATTGGTTACAGGCTTAAATGACAGGTTTTGATTTTGAAATCCCTTGTCTCAGATTTAGTTTTCAGGTTTTATTTTTTTAAGCTTTGATTTCAGATTCCACTTCTCTTTTGATTCATATTTAGATTTTAGTTGAAGAGGAGAAAAGAATTCAGCTGAAAAGTGGAAGCAAATCTCTTCTTTCATTATTATTTTTTGTTTTAATCATCAAAAAGAAATGTTGACATTTGTCCTTTTAGTTGTTAAATAGCTTACACATATGCATTTATCTTTACAAATGTCTTTAACCCCTTTAATATACTTACAAGTGTTATACTTGCCTTTCATTAATTTATTTAAGCCATATCTATGTATTTATGTAATATTTACATGTATATAATGTATTTATCTTTTATAAATTTAAGCTTTTAGATTTTAGTTAATATTTGTCAATTACAATTTATAATTCATTCATACTTGTAATTAGATACATTCCTATACTTACATTTGTAATTATGTATAATTTATTTATTTATAAAGCTTTTGTAATTAATTTTCTAATTCATACATACATATTCTAATTTATATAAATAAATTCCTTTAGGAAGAAAATAATACAAATAACTTATGTTCTTAACAAAATAAAGATACATTTTAAAAACCAATGTATGATTTAAGATATAGATATCTATCCTTTGAATGTAAATTTAAATATCCAAATTCAAATCAAATTTTAGATCAGTTGTGTATATATATATTTAAACAAATACAATTTCAACTTGTATATAATAATTCTATTTAAAATCTATATATGTTTACACAACACAACTACAAATATAAATATTTCCTTGATTAGATTCATTTATTCAATCTACAATTCAGTATTCTATTAATTAACCCAATTATTTTATCAATTACAGATGTCTAAAATTCTGGGTTATCACATTTCTCCCCCCTTTAAATCTTTTCGTCCTCGAAAAGGAATGAAACCAGAATTTATTAAATATTTTAAAACTAGTTAAATATCCTTTGATCATTTTAAAACACTTTAAAATATATATAATATTTCCAAAATAGTTTTTAAAGAAAATATCATTTTATAACTCGATGTTTCAACAAGTCCGTCCTCGTTCTCGTAGAAATTCGGTCATACGTTGATCAGGCGTAGGACTGAAAATTTATAAGTACTTAGTAGACTCATTTTCAACATCCAGTGAAAATACTTTAGAAAATAATTTTATTGAAAATATAGAAAACAGTTTTTTTTTAAAAATAGAGGAAATATCTTTAGTGAGAATGCTCTGGAAATCATCACCCTCATCCATGGTCGAAGTTACATTCCAGGGTTACGTTGCCGTCACAGCAAAAGTCCATGTAACTGCAGGCTCTCAGCGGCCTCTCGATTACGCCATGGAACCCACACAACAGATCACAGTTACATTCCAGGGTTACGTTGCTGTCACAGCAAAAGTCCATGTAATGGCAGACTCTCAGCGGCCTCTCGATTACGCCATGGAACCCACACAACAGATCACAGTTACATTCCAGGGTTACGTTGCTATCACAGCAAAAGTCCATGTAACTGCAGGCTCTCAACGGCCTCTGATTTTCACTGTCAAAATGAAACTTCTCCACTCCTATATAGGTCGCGGTCTACCGATATAAAATCAAACGCAGACTGTTGGCTCTCAGCGGCACACATGACTTTCGCTATGTTATACCATATGTCGCAGTCTACCGATATAAAATCAAACGCAGACTGTTGGCTCTCAGCGGCACACACGACTTTCGCTATGGTATACTCTAATCATAATCCCCAGGAACTAGTTTTGTCCGGACTCCTCACAGGATCAACTTTAGAACCCCCCTTGGGGCTCAAGGCAGCACCACCTGGTGGTACTCCTGAGAAGTTCATTTCAAAGGGAGCGCCTTTTTCCCCAGAGCCATCATCAAAACATTTTATACTATACATATATAGTATCTTTAAATCATACACCTAGTATGATCTCATACAAAGCTCCTTTACACAAAATCGATTATCCCAAAATCGATAATTCTCAAACTAGGCTTTCCAAATTCAATATTGATTTTACCCAAAAATCAAAAGCCTTTCCAAATCCATAGGTTCCCAAAACCTTTTTCCAAGAATCCTCATAAGATCCTTTGTACGTATATATACAGATATATATAATTTTTTAAAACTTTGGATCATTTCAAACCTGTATAAAACTCCTTTTATACTTCAAAACACCTTCAAAATCCTTTTCTTCTGGCAAAAGATTCAACAAAGGGAGTTTTATTTTATAAAACAAAGATATTTAACTTTGTTTACTCAAAATCAAATATTCAAATTTGATTACTCCTTTCAATATCGTTTTCATTCAAATCCGTACAATGTACACATATCATCCGTACGCTATACCAATCTGATCGCTCATTCGATCACACAATTTCACTTCCGAACTAGTATCGTCCACCCGACTTTCTAGTGCGGACACAGATCTGGTTTCTTGATCAGAAACCGTCATTCTCCTTGCATAGTCATAACGATGATAGAGAATATCCAGAACCAATCAACAATCCATATCCAGGTCCGCCGTCGAAAATCGAGTGAAAAATCCCACTCGAATCGATATACTATCTCAAAATTCTGTGCTCGAATCTGGATCAAATCACTATGCGAATAGAATAACATGCGTACTCCCTACGTATTTATCTTTATTGGTTATTAGCCAAATCAATTCCATTTCTATTCACATTCACTTTCCTTTTCATTCACTTACTCTCAATTGCTTTAATCCATTTGGATTATCACTTCTATTCTTATCTCTATTGGGTATTTAACCAATAACAGTTTAAACTCCGACCAGTTTATTTAGAAAATAGTTTGAAAAATTAAAAATAGATAAGTAGTTGGAAAATAATTACTAGTTTGTAAAATAGGTGTAAAATAGTTAGAAAATAGTTAAAATAATCATAGAAATTTTAGATAATTGCAAAGTAATAGTAAGATAGTAATTAATTTTGTAAAATAATTGAAATATAGTAACAGTTGGAAAATTGTTAAACAGTTTTAAAATCATTGTAAAACAAGTATAAGATAGTTTGGCTTTTTAAAAGAAAGGTTGTATATAGAATGAATAGCTTGGAAAAATAGGTTTATATTAAAAATAGTCCTGAGTCAAAACTGTTCACTTCCCAATCTCCATTCTCATCAATTCAATTTAAATTTTCACTTCCATTTAAATGACCCAATTCCAATTTAAGTAACTTCAATTTTCATTGAAATTTATTCAATCCCAATTCAAGTTGAATTAACCTCAGTTTCTTTAAAATTTAACTTTATTCAATCTTGATCTCAAATTCTACTAATTCAAATAAATTTCAGTTGGACTAGTTCCAGTTTCAATTCATTTCAACTCCAATTTGAATTAATCCCAATTTCAAACTCTATTTCCAAATCAAGTTGAATTAATCTTGATTTCCTCCCAAATTCAACTCAAATTCCATTTGAATTTAAAACTATTCAACTTTAATTACAATCCCAGATTATTCAAATCAATTCGGACTAATTTCAGATTGAACCCACTTCAATTTCAAATCGTTTCAAATTAATCCAATTCAAATTTTCCATTTGAATTTTATACTAATACATCTTCAATAAAATTTTCAATTAATTCAAATCAAATTCAATTTATTCCCAAATTTAGATTTTGAAACCAATCCTTAACAATTTGAACTTCCAAGTTCCTTTAAACATTCAAAACTTAGGTTCAAAGTGATTTCACTTTCACAAGCTCACCTTTAATCCTTAAAATTCAACTTATTACCCATTCATCTCAAGAATGGATGTATTACCACACTTAATTTTCTTCAATCATTTGAACAAATCCAATTTCACAATTTAAATATTTCCAATAATATTGGGATGGTATTATTCAAATTATTTTAAAACATCCATCCATTTCCAATTCCAGATCTCAAACCCATTTTGAGATCACACAAACTCCAATTCAAATTAACCATTTAACTTTCCAAGTTAAATTCCAATTCCACCTTAAAATTTCCAATTCAAGTTGTTCGTTTAAACCTTTTTAACTTCTCCCAAGTTAAATTCGATTTACTTAATCCAATCTTACCCAATTTGAACTTCCCTTTCAAATTTTAATCTTTCCATAAATAATCTTCCCACTTATTAAGTTCAAAAACTTATCACTTTGGGTATCATATCTCATTCCAAATTTAAAACTCACCGTTTAGAGTTTATTTCAAACCATCCTTGATATTATGTATATCCACAGGTATACATACTAATTTCTTTTACATACCAAGCTATACTTAAAAAATTTAAACCACCTTCGGTTTTTAGTCCAAAACAAATTTCTTTTCAATTTTCAAACATTTCTTATTTTAAAATAAGATCATATTCAAAATAGTTTGAATAATATAATTTCCTTTAACATTTTGAAACCAATTCAAATGTTTATATTTAGAATTCAGAACTTCACAATTTGAAACCCACTTTAATTTTCATCCTTCCTAATTTTCAAGTTTATTCTCCCTTTTAAATGGTTACTTCCTTAAAACATTTCATTATTAAATATAACAACCATTTATGATAATATCCCAGATTATCACGTCTAAAACCATCCATGATCACCTTATTCTGAAATACTTCTCCAATTCAAAATTTCAATTTCAGTTTGAATCCATTTCAAACTTGTCTTTAATTTAATTTCAATTTGGTTGTAATTCTATTACCAGTTAATTCTTACTGTTACTTTTGTTTTAATTAATACTACAACCAATTTCCTTAATATAATAGATAATCTATTCCTTATATAAGATTCATTTACCTTTGAAATAATTTAAAAACCTTTATATAAGAAATTAACAAGTACGCTCTCTCATACACACACACACACACACACTCAACTCATTCTAGGGTACCACTTACCATATGCTTAATGAGTAATCCCACCAGAGCCAAGGTTCTCGCTTAACCTTCTGCTCTGATACCAAATGTAACGACCCGGAAATTTCGATCCCGAAAATTCCAGATAGTTAGAGAAAAGAAAAAGATATAGAAGAAGAAGAACAGAAAAGAAACACACAATCTCACATTCGCAGCGGATAAAATATAATATCAATAATAATAGTTATATCGAAGAAAACTGTATCTATCAATTTACATCGACATATCAGAGTTACAACAATTTTATACAACATTGGACAGATACAAATTAACATGTCTCAAATATATACAATATCATAGTGGAAACTCTCCATACGTCCATGCCATCCAGCTTGCCTCCTGAGCTCCAGAACGTCCTTACCTGAAATTCTGTAATACTCGGTCTGACCCGAGCATTACATTAAAGCAACACCCGGGTCAGGCTGGAAACCAGCATGAGTAAACCCATCTAACATGTAATACAAAAGCATACAACTCATATAACCCAGGGTCCGTATATCAATTTACAACTTCACAAGTTGCTATAGACATTACTTATTTCACAAAGCAATTAAGTGCCAGAACTTAGATATTATGGTTCAATTCATTTAAATCTTTCCAATACAACTTATTGATTTCACGTATCAATTTATAAAGAATCGAAGTGGTTTCGGGTATTGACTAATACCCGACTCCGGTCTCCTCGAATTCAGTTCATCTTAACACATGTTATTCAAGTGAAATGCAACTCAACTTTAAATTAAAGATGTCACCCTTTTTTTTACTCTGTAATTCATCATTGACATATAACCACATTATCATTGCCCACCAAACACATCATATCACGAACCTTTTCATATCAAGGGTATCAATCAATTCAGGGTATTCTTTAACCATACATAAGCAAGATAAATCAATCACACCATCTCGAATAAATTTAATTAGCCATAATTGAATTAAATCAATCACCTTTAAATCCTGCTTATTAATTAATTACAGCCCAAATGATTCACCATCCCATAATCATTCATCTTAGTTAATTCTCCTTGATAAATTTTAATTACTTTAAAATTACATCACTATCTAATTACTTTCATTAAGTAATTATACTTAACCCAACTCCATGAATGTTTACCCTCAATTAATCACTTAAACTTAATTAATTGCATCCATTAATCAACCCCAATTTCTCATAAACAGTAATTACCCCTCTGTAATTACTTACTTAAGTAATTAACCCCTTACTTAATTATTTATCTTTTGATTAAATTACACCAAGTAATTTATTCATAACTACTTCTACGAAGTAATTACCCTTTAATTACTTCCCATTAAGTAATTCCTTTTTATTTATTACATCCTGTAATTATGAATTACTTCATTAAATCTCATCAAGTATTTATATTTAATTAATCTCTAATCATATATTAACGATCCTTTAATTATCAATTAATACCTCAATTATTAATTAATTTTCTTTAATACAATGTAATTAATCCTTAATTTCTTTATAATCCATCGGTTAACTTTTAATTACTGATTAATTAACCGCCCACCATTGATTAATAACCTTAATTATTAATCAATATTTCTTAATATAAATTAATTAATTACTTAAGAATGACCCATTTTATCCATTAATTAATCATTTAATCCTTAATTAATTTCTTAATTAGTTAACTACTTTTTATTAATTAACTTTAAGTAGTTAATTAAGTCCTTAAGGATAAATTTATTAAACACAAGATTAATAATATCAATCTTTAATTATATTTAATCTTCAACTGCTTAGTTAATTACCATTATAAAATTAATTTACATTCTAAATCAATTTACACTTTAAGTTGATTAATTTATCTTACATTTGCAAATCCTTTCTTTAATAAATTTTAAATCAAATCTTAACAGTAACCAACAATATTTATCAAGTAAATATTAAACTTTGTATAACAAAAATACTTAAAGTTGTTTTAGGCAAGTTCACAGAAACTGGACCCGAGACACACCTCAATTTCCCAATGCCAACTCACGTTCTACTACTCGATACACTTCGAGTTTGACTCAAAGACGACATGCATCTTTCTCGAGCTTCCTCTCATCCTTCCTGCATATAAACAGATATTCAATGCAACCACTAACACAGTAACCCACATGCAACTGACATTTGTTATTTAAATTTTAAAATTTTAAAGTTTACTCACCTGTTCTTTTAAACAGAGAACAACCTTCCTTTATAATCTGCTACTTAAACCGAATTTTTATTTGCTTTTAAACTGGTAAATTCTTATATATATATATACACACACATCCATTCATCTTAGAATCATCAGGCAATATTTATGTAAAACACTCTTCAAATATTATTTCAACATTCTCTACCCGGACTAAGTTTACATGGTTTGGATTGAAGTTTATCCACTTTTTCCAGTCACATATATAACTATTGATAGTCATATGCACGTATAATCGTTTTAAAATAACATGCGCAGCAAAATTCACATTATATTTCATGGATTATCACTTGCAACTTTAAGATATTCCAGAAAGTATTAGAGTTACTCACCTTTGAAATAAAATGCAGAAGTTTTAAAAGCTGGATTTGAAGCTTGCATGCCTTTGTTTTGATCCTGAAAACTTTGCATTGCTTTGGTTCCTTTAAAATTGAAATGCTTTCCCAGGTTGCAGATTTTAAATAGAACTTTGCTTGAAAAATAGGTTACAGGCTTAAATGACAGGTTTTGATTTTGAAATCCCTTGTCACAGATTTAGTTTTCAGGTTTTATTTCTTTAAGCTTTGATTTCAGATTCCACTTCTCTTTTGATTCATATTTAGATTTTAGTTGAAGAGGAGAAAATAATTCAACTGAAAAGTGGAAGCAAATCCCTTCTTTCATTATTTTTTTTTGTTTTAATCATCAAAAAGAAATGTTGACATTTGTCCTTTTAGTTGTTAAATAGCTTACACATATGCATTTATCTTTACAAATGTCTTTAACCCCTTTAATATACTTACAGGTGTTATACTTGCCTTTCATTAATTTATTTAAGCCATATCTATGTATTTATGTAATATTTACATGTGTATAATGTATTTATCTTTTATAAATTTAAGCTTTTAGATTTTAGTTAATATTTGTCAATTACAATTTATAATTCATTTATACTTGTAATTAGATACATTCCTATACTTACATTTGTAATTATGTATAATTTATTTATTTATAAAGCTTTTGTAATTAATTTTCTAATTTATACATACATATTCTAATTTATATAAATAAATTCCTTTAGGAAGAAAATAATACAGATAACTTATGTTCTTAACAAAATAAAGATACATTTTAAAAACCAATGTATGATTTAAGATATAGATATCTATCCTTTGAATGTAAATTTAAATATCCAAATTCAAATCAAATTTTAGATCAGTTGTCTGTGTGTGTGTGTGTGTGTGTGTTTAAACAAATACAATTTCAACTTGTATACAATAATTCTATTTAAAATCTATATATGTTTACACAACACAATTACAAATATAAATATTTTCTTGATTGGATTCATTTATTCAATCTACAATTCAGTATTCTATTAATTAACCCAATTATTTTATCAATTACAGATGTCTAAAATTCCGGGTTATCACATGGTTCGAGCTATTGCTGGATTGGTACTTCGGAGTTATAGCTTTGGAGCATTGGATTTGGTTGCAATTGTTGTTTGGAGTTTTGGTTCCGCTGCTGGTTTACTTAGTTTTTCCGTTGTAGCATTGTTATCTTGTATCTCTGATATTGATTCATATTGTATCATTGTTGTATCGAATATTGTATATCAATGATATTCATTTTTTTCTTCCGCTGTGTTGTTATACTTGATGTATTATAAGCTCCGGCGACTCAGATTTGAATGGTCGAATCTGTGGCATTCGAGTACGATGTAAAGTATGGATGTCGATTTTCGAACGTGAAAAATCCATGTCATCACAAAGACTAATGCAGTTGGAATTAAATGAGCAATGTTGATAAGAATAATATCGCAAATTTCAATTGTTGAAATTAGCATAATAGATGCGATATTCAACATGCTCAAGTGAATTCGGATTTACTCACAGAATTACCACTTGATATGACTTTATGTTTGCTACGTATGAATTGAAACAGAAAAATCTAAATAATAATTTAGAGTAAACTATTTACACATGGTAACCAAAATGTCTTGAAGTCAATGGGAACGATATTGAGTTTGTAAGTCTGTGGATATGATCGAAGAAATGATAGAAAGTATCATTTTATAAGCATCAAGATTAAACTAATATTTTGATAGAAAATTCAAATAGTTTGATTATCACTCAAAATGCAAAGGAAACATGTGTTCCTAAGAAAGAATGCTAAAAGGTATATTGATATTTCTAAACTATAAGTAAACAGCACGTTGTTGATTTTAAAAGATGTACTTGTGTTAAAGTCAACCTAGTTGTTCTAATGCTCAATTTTTAGATTGTAAATGATGTCTTTTATAGTGAGTATTAAATATATCGAGAATGTCCCAAATCGATATGCAAAGACACCTAAATTGTTTAATATGGAACATGTGAGATTGAGTTCCTTATGCATTGGCAATAGTAATTATCATACATGCTATGTTGTCTACGAGATCGTGATTTTTTTTGTGTTTTTGATACATCAAGCAAATATCAAATCCAAAATGATATCACTAAATGGTTGTTTGAAGTGTTCTCATGTATTTATGAAATACTAGAAAATTATTTACAGAAACAAAAAAAACTTTTGAAGGAGTATTCGGACTCAAACTTCATAAGCGATATTGAGTATGATATGTCAATAATAAATTCAAGTTAATAATTTTAAGTTACAAATTTTACAAATGAAAGACCATGGCTGATTCAATCAAAAAAGGCTGAGTACATCGTCTAGAATAGCGCCACAATAAAGACAATGTATATAAAAATATAAGTGCACAAATTTATAAGTGAGCCAATTCCAAATGTTAAGAATCTTATAACATTGTTATGTGATAACAATGCCATGATATAGTTCATAACAAACTTAGAGTTCACTAGAAGTCAAGAGACATACTCTGTATTGTTCCATGTGATAAAACAGTTTATCATTGTTTGAGAGAGTTTAACAGAGTAGATAATTAAAACATAATATCATACCTATTCACAAAGGGACTGACCCAACTGGTTTTGAGAAAACCAATTAGATAAGTTGGAATAATATTCCATAATTAACCCCAAGTGCAACTGGAAGATTGATAGAGTTGGGGGTATGACCTAGAGGCAATTACATAATTTGTTACATATATCTAATTCGTTGACCAATCTTGTTTGAAATAAAGATGTTTTCTTTCTATTATATACTTGATATAATGTGGTTATATTAATTAATTAACTAAAAATATATTTAATAGAAAATCCATAAATGGTATTTTTGTGATAGTAGTTACAAAGTATTGTAATCGTGAGTAATGTATCACAATGAAACAAATTACCATTTGAAATGTTTTTAGTCAAGATGTATCGAGGCTGGATATCGATACATCCATTGAGACTAGAGTACATAACGCTCTCTAAATGTTGGGCAGTTTATTACTCATGACTGCTGGGAGCCAAGGGGTTACGTATTGATAGTTATTAGATAATTATGAAATGACTTCGATATTTTTTTGTTGGTTAATATAACTAAGATCAAGCAGAGAATATCGATATGACTAATTTACACAGTTCTCTCAACTTGAGAATACCATTGATCTTCAATGCGGAAGGTTCACTTTGACTATAGTTAAATCGTGACATGGAGTCAATCAAATGACTATAGTTGGGTCAAATGGAAGCATTGGAAGTGAAACACTATTCAAGGGAGGATTCGTCTTCTTAGTTATATAGGTAATATCATGGTCAACTTAAGTCAAAGTCAAAGTCTTCGATCAAAGCATTTCGGTTAATAATTATTGTTATTATTGAACCAAAGACTTTTTATTTGGACTATAAAGTTGAATGTGGATGATATTGAATTCTGTCCATTACCAAAATTCATAAACCCAAAGTGATATAGCTTTGACGTGGAGAATTGGGTAAATAATTATCACTATTAGGTACCGCTTATAATAAGTAAAATTGGATTTCACCAAAAGATGCGTAAGCTATAAATTCGGTCAAAATGTCACACCACCTGCTTAGTGATGTGTGAACGTTAATATTCCAATAGTTCAATATTAATCACAAATTGAATTTACACCTGTGAGTCGCACAACCGTAATGATGAATTCTCTGAAAAACCATAAGATTTGATTAATTTGTAAAATGTTGTAAATTGATTAAATTAATTGATATTTTAGAAATATTTATTATTAGTTATTTGATGTTTGCAAATTTGTTGTAATTATTTTAATGCATTTATATAAGTTATATTTGCATGCATTGACATACGATATCGATGTAATTTAAAGATAATTGCATGAAATTATTTATGAAAATTTTATGTCATTTTGATGACATGATTAATGGAAATTTCATGTCATTTGATGATATGATTTGTGGAAACTTTATGTCGTTTGATGACATACGTATAAATAAAGGATTGGAGAGAGGGAAACAATCAATGGAATTAATTAGGGAAATTTAATTAAAGAATGTGAAAGTTTCATTCTTTCAAATAAAACGTATTCTCTAATTCATTCTATATGTACAATTCGTTCTTTCTCATTCAGTCTGTTTCTTTCTCTCCTTCTAACTTTTCATGGCAGAAAATAAAAACAAAAATTTTGAAAAATCTTTTAACTCCATATGAAACATCAAATAGAATAAAACAAAAGTGGTTCATCCAACTTATCCGCGGTGATTATGCAATAAAGGCATCTCATCAAGTACGAAACAAGAAAAATGCCATGGACTCCTGCCAACTTATCCAGTAGCTCCACACAATAAGCAAGTCTTTATATTCTTTTCAAAATTTGGAAAGGCCCAACAAATCTTGGTGTCAACCTTCCCGACTTTCCAAATCACACGACCTTCTTAACAAGGGAAACTTTAACAAACACCATGTCTCTTACCTCGCACTCTTATTTCTTTCTTCACTTATTAGCATATGATTTCTAACGATCTTGTGTGGCATTCATTAGTTTCCTAATCAATTCTACCTTTATCGAAGTCTCACAAATTAAGTCCGATTCTAGTAAAATTTTGTCGATGGTTTTCCACCAATAATTGGACAATTTGCATGGTCTTCCATATAGCGCTTCAAAATGCGCCATTCCAATCATCGCTTGATGACTATTATTATATGGAAATTCGATGAAAGGTGAGCACTGCTCCCAATACGCTTCAAAGTTCATGATGCAAGCTCTCAACTAATCTTCCAAGATTCTAACCCTTTCAGTTTGACCATTGGTATATGGGTGGTAAGTAGTGCTAAGATTTAACGAGGTTCCTAAAGCTTCCTGCAAACTTCTCCAAAATTTGCTAATAAATAAATATTCCCTATCGCTAACAATGCTAACAGAGAAACCATGAAGTCAAACCACCTCTTTAATATAAATTTGTGCTAGAGAAGTTGCGGTCTTATTGCCTATAATGGGAATAAAATGGGCACTTTTAGTGTCTATCCACTATGACCCAAATTGCTTCACTACTTCTTTGGCTCCTAGGCATTCCATCTATGAAGTCTATCGATATATGCTTCCGTTTTCAAGTAAAAATCTCTAATAGTAATGACAACTCCATAGGCTTACCTTGCTCAGCCTTTATCCTCTAGCACATCCAACATTGGAAACAAATTCAGCAGCCCTTTTCTTCATCCCTGATTAATAGAAATTCGCTTCATATCTCTATACTTCTTATCTCTTCTAGGGTGAATGGTCATCCTTAAATAGTGACATTCTACAAGCACTTCCTCTAACACATTATTAATCTTCAAAACACAAAGGTGTCCATCTCTCCTCAACCATCCGTATTTTTCCACTCCATGTCTATTGACATGGGGAAAATGTTCTCTAGTGCTCAACTTACCTAAAATATCTATTATCTTCACATCCTTTGTTCACTTAAGTCTAATGTGGTCCATCAATGCTAGCCTAACTTCCATTACTACTAAATAGCATAGGGTGGGTTCTGTTGGCGGTTGGAAGTTGAAATTCAAGAGGAACTTCAATAGTCTCCACTCATATATAGCACATAAGGTAGAATGCCTCTGGCTAAAGGCGTCAGCAATGACATTCCTTTTTTTAAGGGTATGTATCCTAAAATCATATGATGCTATAAACTCCATCCATCTTTGCTGCCTAAGATTTAAATCTTTTTGGGAAATAGGCATTCGAGTGATTTTTGGTCAATGAACAACACAAACCTATCTCCCAAAAGATAGTTCATCCACATCTTTAAGGCAAAAATGGTAGTCGCTAATTCTAAGTCATGAGTTGGGTATCTCTTCTCATGTTCCTTTAATTGCCTACTAACATAAGCTATCACCCTTCCTTCTCTCATAAGAAGTGCTTCTAATCCCGTGCCACATGCATCCGTGTAAATTGTAAAAGCCTTCATCCCATTAAGAATGGTAAGTACTGTTGCACTTGTTAATCATTCCTTTAACTTCTCGAATGCTTCCGTGCATCTTTCGTCCTATGCAAAGACTAGATTCTTCTTGGTTAAGAAAGGTAGAGGAACTGCTATTTTTGCAAAGTCCTTAGTGAATTTCCCATGGCAACTCACTAATCAAAGAAAACTCCTAACCTTCATGGCATTCATCAGAATCTTCTAATCTTGAATAGCTTCTACCTTTGTGGGCTTACTGATAATTTGAGTTTGAATACAATGTGTCCAAGAAATCTCACCTCCTTTTTTCAAAAGTGACACTTAGAAAATTTGGCTTTAGATTGGTGCTTTCTCAAAGTTCCTAGTATCTCCCTTAAGTGATTTTCATGCTCTCCTTTACTCTGGAGAATACTAAGATGTCATCAACTAATACTACGACAAATTTATTTGATTCTCCTAAATACTCTACTCATCATATCTACAAAGCATGCAAGGGCATTCTATAATCCAAAAGGCATCACTTTCCGTTAATAAACTCTAATTTAGATTGTGAAATGTGGTCTTTGATTTACTGTCCTCTGCTATCCTCAACCAATGAAATCCAGTAGCCAAGTCCAGTTGAAGAAGATTTTGGCTCCCACAAGCTGATCAAAAGATAGTCTACTCCAGGTAAGGGATACCTATTCTTCTTAGTCAACTTGTTGAGTTCTCCATAATCAATGCATAGCCTTAATGAGCCATCTGCCTTAATGGTAAAGACAATAGGGGCTCCCCATTCCCAAGTACTCCGACGAATGGATTCTTTCTACAACAGCTTCAAGATCTGCTTATCTAACTCTCGCCTTTCTTTGGGGGCCATGTCTCTTAATGGCAGAGCGACTTATCTAGCGTCCTTCTTTGAATCAATCACAAACTCGATCCCCTTTCGGGGTGGGAGACACGAGACTTCTTCAAAGATTTTAAGAAATTCTAGAACTACGAGTATGTATGAGAGCCTATCTCATGATAGGCCCATCGAGTACAAATAGTTTAACTCAATTGAGTTTTGGGGTATACAGCGAACATCTATATCTTTCCCCCTACAACTCTTCAACCATAAAACACTCCTGTCGCAATTTAAGATAGACCCATAGTACGAAAACCAATCCATTCCTAGATAAGTCCTTACCTCCTAAAATTAAGAACATATGCATTACAAATGAAATCGATGTTACATATGTCCACAACTAGCTTTTTAAAAATTAAAGAAAGCTGTGTCGGCCCCTTAATAGGATTTGATGCTGTCGTTGGGTTGGTGACAATTTGGATTTGTAGACTCAAGGAGTTGATTACATTTCTAGCTACGAATGAATGCGATGCTCCGAAGTCAACTAGGGTAAGAATGGTATTCCCATAAATAAGTTATACCTTCCATTACATCCTTTCTCTGATCTTCAAGTGGAGGTCTACTCGAGATAGGAATAGCCTTAATGGCATAGGCTTACCCACTCTGCCCTTCCTTCGCAAGCTTCGGATATTGATACTTGAAGTGTCCCTCCTCGCGGCAGTGGTAGCACTTCTCCTTAAAAGCTTCCTTCAACAAACTCGCCCTATAATCCTAAAGCGATATGTCCTTTCTTTTGGCATCTCTAACATACTATTCGATCCTTCTTGAACTTCCCTTTCGACTTCTTATTTTCCCATAAACCTCCCATCTTAGCTCCTCCTTGACTTTGAGTACATCCTGCCTTCTCCTTCTCTTTCTTCTTCTCCTTAGAGCTAACCATTTGAAGTGGAGCCATCTCAACCACCGTCTCATATGTAGTGCCAGTAGGTACTTGGATCAAAAGTAATTCCCTAAGTAGGGAGTTCAGGCCTTTGATAAATTTTGTGGCCTTTTTGATAGGGGTATCAACCATAGTCATCCCAAACTTAGATAGCTCTATGAATCTATCAATATACTCCTTCTGAGTGGCGTCTCTTTGTCTAAGCTATATAAATCTTTCCAACTGCAAATTCACCTCATCCCTCGACAAAAATCACAACTCAAATCAATTTCTAAACTCATTCCAAGTAATAATTCTATCAGTATTCTCCTCATCCATGATCGTCCATCGATCTAAGGCCTCTTCTTTATGGTGTCATGCCATTATTCTCCTGTTAATAAGGTCCTTCTAACCAAGCTCCCATAATATTCCCTCACCTTCATTTATACAAGCCTTTGCCTCTACAAAACCTTTTACTCTCGTATACACCTTACCACCCCTGTTTTAGAAATCCTTTCACATCTTGGGGAAGTCTATAAGGTGGGGTGCTGCTTAAGCAGATGGGGCAGTGAGTGTCATTGGTGCAGTTGGTTAAGGAATGAGAACTAGCCCTACATGCCTAAAGTACTGCTTAAACCATTCAGGTATCTCTCGGATAGTGGGTATCACTTGAGAGGGGTTCCTAGTCAATTTTCTGCCATAATTAACTATCTATAGGTTAAACTTTTAGTTATCATTTCCTAAGTTAGTATTATATGCTGAAATAAAGATTTTCATATAGGGTTATTGTATGTTCAAAAATAGTGTGCGTGTGTATATAGAGTAGAGTTTTTGAAAAATACTTTCGAATATAGCAAGTATGCCACTCATACGTATACCTATTCCCATTGATTGGGTAACATAAGCTCTGATACAAAATGTAACAACCGCCTTGAAACGGGCCTAAGTTTCGATCTAGAAAAGTCCTATCGAACTTTAGGCAAATTCCAAAGTTGTTTGTTGGTTGGTAAAATTGATACAGAGAACAGTAAACAGAGTTATCTATCTACACGTTCAGAATCTCATAGTAGAAGGATAAAATATAATATCAAAACAATACCCATTTATTTAAAAATTCAATCGTCAGAAACATACACACAATGCAACATAACAACATAAATATCCATATTGCAATATCACAAAATACATCATCGTGATTAAATAGGTACATCAAAAATATAAGAACAACAAAAGTAGATAGATAAATAACTGCCATAAGTCTCCACCACTGTCTCTGAAATCTACATCGTCTTCTCTAACTAGTGTTGTAATGATGAGGTGGATAAAAAAACAGTGTCCAGTAAATAAAAATCTTGAGCCTTTCTATAAAAGTACTTGGACAATATAATTTAAATAAGAATATGTCTTATGCATCCTAATATATTATATGTAAGTTTCTCCAATTGTAATTCCAACTCTATAACCTGTACCCTTTCCAATCCAACTCACTAACCTGTCTTCAACTATAGACCAAAAGCTATTTCTAATCCCATGCATTACCGTCAATAATGTCCTAACAATGTTAGAGATAGTACCCAATATACCTTTTCAATAGGAACTAAGCAGACTCTGACCATTTAATACATATATTTTAGGCAGTCCCCATTAATTACAACCTATCCCAAGTCGGACTCCTCTCCGATACTATCAAGCTGACATCGCATAGAATCCCATTAAGCCACTTAATACTTCTTTATGGGAGAGGCGGACCTTATAATAGCTATTTAATACGTCAAACCCGAAGCGGACCCTTTCAAAGATATCCATTACTGTGTCTATCTTCCATCCTTGACCATTTAATACTTCCTAAAAAGGGATGAGACGAGCCCTTAATCAGCCACTTACTGTTGGAACTAGGCCAGCCCATAGCGGAAGAAATGGGTGATTTTCAACAAAATTAGTCATTTTGGATCTTTAATGGACCTATGAAGTCTAAATATATTCAGATCTTATCTAAATCTTCTTTTAAATAAAATCAATATTTTATTTTATTTGGTGAAAAAATTTCCAAAAGGGTTTGAATATTATATAAATTTAAATAAATGAGTTTATCAAATACACCCACATGTGTAGAAGTTACTTATTAAAATAATATGAGAAGGAAACCTTTAGTTTTCTTCTCTAATAGTTATGCAATTGATTAAGGGAGTAAACAGCATTAACTGAAGAGAGAGAACCTCCCATTTTTGTCTCGGATTAGATTAAAAATATGTTAAATAAACATGTTAACATTTCAATTGAATGTTTTATCGGGAATGCATTAGTCCAATTTGATTTGATTAATTGCAAATGATTCTAATCACATCACATGCATTTGTATGTATAGTATAAGTGCAATATATAAAAGTGTACAAAGTTAATGTAAACATTGCATTAGCGTTGGGATTTACACCACAATTGACACATTTTCCATCTATATGTGCATTTGTCATCCTAAACACGAACAATTTTATTTACTTATCAATATATAAATACATACATATATATATTATAGATACACAAACACACACACACACACACACATATATATACATAAATAATTAATGTTTAGCATAGCAATTCAAATAAAACAGATTTCATTTCAATTGCAAGCAGTAAATCAAAGAATATTAAAATTAATGAAAATGGTTTGAAATACTTGTGAACAGAATCCTCCCTTTTTAAGCAAAGATATAATTTTTAATTAGAAGGAATTGCAAATCATGGAATATATCATTGATGTAATATTTCCCTTTTTCTTTTAAAAGGAAGAGTTTATATTAGAAAGATTTGAAACATGACAATTAAAACATCATATTAATTGGATGATAATGATTATTTAATGCGATTATTATCAAGTTTTAATTACATAGCAACCCATGTCTAAATATTCAAGTGTGAACCTTTTGATATGAAAAACTGAATTACGAATAAAAAAATCCAAAGTTCAATTATGTTCTGTTTTTTTTAAACAACAAAATCAAACGACATAGGCATATATAGATTTGAGATAAGAAGATATAGATCTAGATTAAACAAACTTTGTAAACAATCACATAGAGTGCAGAAAATAAAATTAAGAAGGTCTAGATCTAGGTTAAATTAATCAATCAAACAATCATACATGAGACAGAAAATGAGAAGTTATAATTCATAACAAAATAGTAGTGAACAAAAGAAAACATTCTATGTTTTAACATGGTAAAACAATCTATTTAGCAAGGGAATGGAGAAATTCAAATCAAGATTTAAATTCATAAGTATGAATAGAAGGGAAAGATAGAGATTAAGGGGATGAGAATAAATGATAAGATAGGTAAATACAGAATTATACACACGTATAATTACCTAAGGATGAAGCATGTAGAAACACCTTGAATGATAGAACAATACCTAAATCTGATTAATCATTCTCTAGGTCCGATAGAGCTTGCCCTTCATCACACCTTGATTGTGGCTTCTCCTCATGTTTCAAACAAATCACCATCCCACTTTGCGAGAGAAGAATGAACCACCTTTTTAATTCAGTTTGATATTGACTTGAATTTGTTTTGATTTTTTTTTTGGATAAAGTTCTAGCCATGAATGAATGATGGAGGAAAGCAAGAAAAGAGAACAAAAATGAAATTCAGGTTCTGTGTACTTTTAAAAATGAGGAGATTTTTTAATAGAATTGAAGAAACCTTTCCTATTCTCCTATTAAAATTTCTTCCTTTAATTCCTCTTTTTAAATTTCAATCAATCCCCTAAATTGATTTCCTTCTCTCACTATTATATGGCTGATCCAAACACATTCCAAATGTGAAAATTTTCCAGATAAAAGAAAAAACAACTTTTATTTAATTATTTTATTATTTAAAACATGTTCAAAATTATACCTGTATCGCATACCGATATATGCTAATATAACTTTTATACATGCATTTAAATAATTACCGACAACATTCAAAACATTAAATAAATTAATAATAATTAATATTTCATAAATATTAATTAATCTAATCAATTTAAAACATTTTACAAATTAATTAAATTGTGTGGTTTTCGGGGAAATCACAAATGCAGTTGTGCGACTTAGAAGTGAATTCAATCAGCGATTAATATTGAACAATTCAAATATTAATGTTCACATGTCACTTAGCAAGTGATGTGACAATTTGGCCGAATTCATCTCTTATAGGCCTTTTCAGTAGATCAAATTTCACAAGCACTTAAGTGGTACCTTTTAGTGAAAATTATTTACACCAAATCTCTTCGTTAAAATTATATCACTTTGGATTTATGGAATTAGGTAATGTTCAAAATTCCAATATCATCCTCATTAAACTTTATGGTACAAACACATGGTCCTTGGTTCAATAATAAGAATTATTATTAACCAAAATTCTTTGGCCAGAGACTTTGACTTTGAGTTGACTTCAGTTGACCGTGTTATTAACCTCATATAACCAAGGAGACGAATTCTCTCTTGAATAGTGTTTCACTTCCAATGCTTCCACTCGACCCACCTGTAGTCATTCGATGGACGTTGTACCATAATTAACTATAATCAAAGTGGAGCTTCCACGTTGAAGATTAATAATATTCTCAAGTCGAGAGAACTTTGTAAATTAGCCGCATCGATATTCTCTACTTGACTTTAATTATATTAACCAATAGAAAACTATCGAGTGATTCATTCCATAGTTATCCAATAACTATCAGTACATAACCCCTTGGTGCTCCCCAACAGTCATGAGTAATGCACTGCCCAACATTTGAAGAGCATTATGTACTCTAGTCTCAACGGATATATCGATATCCAGTCTCGATACATCTTGACTAGGAATATTTAAAATGGCAATTTGTTTCATTGTGATAAATTACTCACGGCTACAATACTTTGTAACTACTATAAAAATATACCATTTATGGATTTACTTTTAATTAAATTAATTAATAAATATAACCAACTTATGTCGTGTACATAATAGAAAGAGAACGCCTTTATTTCGAACAAGATTGGTCAACGAGTTAGATTATGTAATAAATTACATAATTGCCCCTTGGGCATACCTTAACTCTATCACTTACTACCTCTGACCCAAAGTAAGTCCTATGTATTATAATCCATAACCCAAACCACGACGTCTCACATTAGTTCGACTATTCTTAGGCACCGGTAGCCACATTAACTGGGTAGTTTACCTTATAGAATTTGGGACTAACATTGTGTCCTCTATAGGTACTTATTATAGATGATGTCTCATGTCAGCCCCAAAATCACAATGCAGGTAGCCATTAGCTGGGCAGACTTCCATGCGCTTTTGACCGACTGTAACATCCTCCATTCAGAGGCCCGAAACTAACCATTAGAAAGCTGCAGCCATCCATAGTTATTAATTTCTGGTGACCAAATGTGGTAATGTTAGATATATTGATAACACAGAAGCACATGAATATGAATTTTTTTAACACAATTTAAATTTAAATTTCACATTTGATTTCACAAAAGACACTTCGTATTCATTACATAATCCCATACACGACCCACATTAAGAGAAACTATAATTATTACAAAATACACCAAGCGCGACATATGAAGATGCCCCATTGGATGATCAGAGTCTAATACCAGGCAATTAAACAAATTTTTCCTTACATCCAAATAACATAGCGGACAATAGATAGAATCTCCTAAATAGCTAGCTTGACTCCACGTCTTCGGAAGCTTATTCGTCAACTAATAACCAATAAAATCTTACCTTCGGCCTACTTAAATTAATTTTGAGAACATAAGAGTTTAAAGGGGAAAAACATAAACTTTGAGTCAGACAAAAAGTTTGGTGTGAATAATAATATACCATCATGAATCAAATAAATATCTAGCGAGATCATGCCGCTGAGCGGAACGGGTTATCCCTTCGCTAGTAGCATAACAGAAAATAATTAACCATATTATAATATCCACATATTTTCAACCATTCGCATCCGCACATGTTGGACTTGAATTGCTCAAAATATCAGATTGTTAATTTAAATTTGGAAAAACTCAGCATATACAGTAAATAAAATAATCACAAAATCACAGACACAGAGTAATATACAATAGTGCAGCAAAAACAAAAGAATAGTAGTTCATGAAGCTACTATATATAACAGAGTTAAATAAGATACAACAGAGGTCTCGAATACATAGATGTATCAATACAATAGTCAAATACAAAATCTGAATACATCACTGGAATCAACTGAATAACCGAAAGCAGAATCAATAGATGGATCTCCAAGCGAAGCTCCAACTCCAAAGTTGAGTCTCAAATACTGGTACACTCAATCTAACCCGAGCATAAAGCAAAAAACAAAACAATCGAGTCAGGATTAACATTCTTATATCAATAAATCCAACTCAAGTGAAATAACAACTGAAATACAAGTAACTCAAAAGATGTCTAGGATAACCATCTCTAAGGGTCCGTTAAACTATCTACTATGTAGTAATATATGTTGTTATAATAATGTCTAAAGTAAAGTAAGCTATTAAAATAGCATTAAGGCTTTACATTTTCCACTTTAATACATTTTATATATTCCCATAGTCTATACAGCGCCGTAATCTCCCCCGTACTGGGCGTCGTCGGAGGGCACTCCATAGGTATGGTACAAAACAAATTCGTATAAGGCACACTAGGGTAGGTGACATGGCACAACTAGGCAATGCCAGGGTAGATATACTAATTACACTTTCGAGCTGGTGGTAACGCATAGCAGCCACTACCGCCCACCTTGGAACATACTCCCAAATCAAAATCAAGTGTGGCCACCAAATCAATCACAAAGTCAAAATATAGTATCGAATGAATGTGTCCGATCTGAGGAGCTACCTCACTTGGCCCGTCACTTGCTCCTGTTTTAGCCACCTTAAGCCAACTCACGGGAGTCAGGTCCATGTATATACCTCATATAGGATCGTCGCCACCATCCTACTTCATTATGAAATCTCCACTACGTATACGGTTGTTAAAGTGGTTTTCGGTATTGGTAGAGAGTATGACAATATCTGATCCCGGTCTCTTTAACAACCAATCGTTATTATAACACTGCGGTCATTTCAAAATAGTTTATACTTCAAAACCAAAATATCATTGCCATTTCAAAACCATATCAATACGATATCAATTTCACTTCAAATATATTAACTTTCAAAATCATAGTACTTCAAAGTTATAACGCTTTCGAAACCAAAATACTTGAAATTATAACACTTGATAACATAATACTTTGAAATTCATAACTTCGAAAACATAACTTCCACCACTTAAACAGTTTAGATATTAATAATACTATATACAATATAATAGTTTATAAATAAAATTGTTATATAAAATAGTTATAGGTTAAAATAGTTTATAATAAAATAGTTAGTATATTAAAATAGTTTATATTAAAACAATTTATATGAAAATAATTTATAAAGTAAAATATATAAATAGTTTTGAATATAATTTGGAAATACTTTATATAATATAATAGCTTCCTCAAATTTCACAAATCAATTCCAAATCAACTCGAATTCCAAAATTCAAATTTAATCAAATCATCAATTTCAATTCAATTCAGTTTCTTAATAAATCATTCCAAATTATATCGATTTCAAAAACATATTTGAACCACAAAATAAACCATTTCAATTTCAATATATTTCAAAGCTTTGAGTATTCAACATTTTCAAAACTAAATTTGATAATTTCCTATATATATCAAATTAAATTTACCATTATTTGGTTTTGAAATATTTACTTAATAAATCCAATATCATTTAAATAAAACTTCAAATTTCAAATAACTGAATATTCCTTCAATTTATTTAAACTTGATATATTCATTTAAATCGCCTTAAACCAAATTCAAGTTATAAAATCATATCCTTTAAAAATCTCAAATTCCATAAATTTCAAATCGATTTTAATTAAATATATTCTAAATTAAATACCATTTCAAATCAATTTCAAATTTATCTTCCTAACCTTAATTTATTAAAAATTATTATAAACTCTATATTTAAAAATAAAATTTTAAATAAAATTTAAACATATTATATATAGATTAAATCAAACTTTATTAAATTAAATCTCATTAATAAATCTATTTTGTATTAAGACTTATTTAAAATCAAACTATATATAATATTTAAAAATCAATATTTATATAACCCATGTTTTTTTTAAACTTTGGAAAACCATTTCAAAATATATATATATAGACCACGGTGTCTGTATATAATTTTCTATCATATGGTCAAGTGATACGGATATTTATCATTTCAATCCGTAATTCAAATATATACAGGCATATATCATTTCAACCCGCAATCCCAAATTCAATTCAAATGAAAATCGCTTGGGTTTATCATTTCAACCCATAATGATTTTCTCCAATTCTACAGATCGTTCGGGTATGTATCATTTCAACCCATAGTGAATTCTATACTAACAGGGAACTTGCAGAGTGGTAACAGATATGATAATAATATAACAAGCATATATCATCAATATAAATAACAGATAATGGTGTCAGATGTCACAGGTGAACAGATACATATAATAACATATATATAGCAATGTAAATAACTAACAACAGCAAATTTCAATTGAAGTTTCAATTAAAACCAAATTTAATAAGTATAAGAAAGTTAATCGTGAGTGATTGCTCACCTTTCGAGGTTAGAGACGAACGAGAATGAGATGACTTACGAATCCAGGCATGACTTCCAAAACAAAGCTAGATTGGCATGAATTGACGAACAAAGCTGATGAGTAGGAATTTGATAAAACGTATCAGAACCATCCTGATATAATAGGAACGAAGAGTATATTATATTATTATTTTATTACTTTCTTTTAAAACAAATGTTTAAATTAAGACACGTATCTAAGCAAATCTACATATGCTTAAAAATCAATATAATTTTTTAAAACGTATACATATGGAAAAATCAAAATCAATATTTTTTTGATATCAAAATACATATATATAATGTAATGTAAAATCTGTAGGCATTTTGAAATCAAAGCACCAATATAAAATTATATAATAAGACACCAATTTCTGTTATTGTATATGAACTATATCAGGCTATGAACCATTATTCGAAACACAAATATATATACATTTTAAATAGTATAATATCTTGCAACTTTCATATAATATATGTAAATCTTATAATTAAATACTTTATATAAACAGAACCTATATGTACTGTAAAACATATCGTACCATCTATATACTAAAACATATAACTTACATAACTTCCTATATATCACTATAATATATTGCTCAAGAATACATACAAACATTGTATTCAAAACATTGTATACTAACATATATAAAAACTGCTTCAAATAAGGTACCATACTGTAACAATAGTTAACATAAAACATATAAACTGTATTCCAAGATGAATATCATATTCGAAAGTCCATGCAAACCTATATAACTTGTTCATGTAATTTAATACGTATATAAACATCTATATTATACTATATAAGCTATATCGACTATACATATTTTTTTATATTCGTATATCACTAATATAGATAATACGTACTATATATGCACACTATCTAATATAATATAATATAATATATACAATAAAACTTAACAATATACACATAACTCACGAGACGACGGGATGTATATAAAAAAATCATTTCACCCAGCCTATATAATATAAATACACTAACTCAACAGATAGCATAACTAACAGAATATATAAACAGGCTTGCATATACTAACCATAAAGAACTATACAAACAAAACGTTTTATATATACCAGAACATAATATATATAATATTTATACATAACAATAGATCAAAACTTTTATAAACTGAAAATTTGCAGCTGTATAACAGAGGACACCTATATATATCAATACAAAATCAACTCATGTATAAATAACAAATATATACTATAACAAAATATTGCTGACATACAAATATATAACCTTTTATACCAATTGTAAAGACACATATATACTAGTATGTATGTAATTCACAAATACATATATATTTACTGACTAGCTATAATAGCAAATAAAATATAAAACTAACACATATATATAAATATACCTCTGATATATAATTTTTGCATGAGAAAGCAACTGCTGCTATTAGAAGATGGGCATGGGAAAACAAAGGCCGAGGCAAGCACTCAGGTGGAGGAGGAAGGAAGCGTCGGCTATGGGAAGCAAGGCCAGAAGTGGATGAAACTAGGCTCGGCAAAGGTGTGCGATGGGCTATTGCGGTTGTGCTAGGGATCGGCAGACCCACGTGGGTGGTCGTGTGGATGTTGATGGGTCAATGCGATGTTGTGGCCGAAGAAGGAGGAGCTCGGAAGCTTTGTGGCGGAGGCCGAACAAGTGGGTGGCATACATAGGTTGAAGGAGGAAGAGCGGGAAGAAGGCGATTGGTTTGGGTGGAGAGGATTTGTAGAGAGGAAGGGTAGATTTTGGATTCCCAGGCAAAGTTTCAAGAGAAAAGAAAATGAATAGAAGAAAAAGAAATGGAAGAAAAGTGAAATTATAGATGCAAAAAATGAACCGAAATGATCAAGCACAAAAATTTAGGAAATATAAATGTTCACAGCTGTTTGTATTGTACAGTGTATAAATGAAAAGTCACAAAACCAACAGGCACAAAACCGGTACCAACACATATACCATTTTCTCAAATTCCGCTGCGTTTAGACTTCAAAACACAGAATTGAATCCACCATAGAGATCAGCATGACGAGGCGATCAAAACGGCATATAGGTATTAGTGGTACAATCATTGTATCGAAAGTCGATAATCATTACCAAAAATGCTACTGATTTGCCAAAAATAAGATAAACAAAGCAATAGCGATTCAATTTTGGAAAACGAAAGATGACGTCTCACTCAGAAGATGCTTTAAAAATTTATTGTAGAAAAATATTCAGGTTTGGAAAACATTTTATTATCATCAATTTTTAACTGATTTGAATTTAAATAAAATTACACAAGAAAATAAATTTCCATATTTTTAGATGAAAATTTACCATTTGCTATATTTTAGTGGATGTATTCCAAATATTAAATTTTTATTTCCAAATTTTACTATTTAAAATTTCATAAAAATTTAGTTAATTACATTATTAAAACCATTAAAATTTATGGGCCGTTACATTCTTCCCCACTCAAAACTTTTCGTCCTCGAAAAGGAATGAGGTAGGAGAATAGAAACAACCAGAAAGAAAAATATATTTGAAATATAAAATAAAGAAATTAATTTAAAACCATATAAATTTCAAGTTAAATTAGTTCAAGGTATTTCATTAAATTGATTTAATTTCAATTTATTAATTTTCTCAAAACAGAATTTATTTTATTTATCTTATTTATTTATTATCCTATTATTCAATTTATCTCAATTAACATTACTATTAAGTATAAAACATTTATTAACCACTCAAATTCATTTATAAAATCCCTTTAACATCATTTTCATTTGTATACTATCCAATTACATATCCAACTTCTGAATGATTAATGTAAGTTATATATGGAATGCAATTGAGTATTATACCTATAAAATTTTCCCAATTCCATTATTCAAGTTTAAATATTTATTCAAAAATTTGGCTTCATTTTATAATTGAAATCATCCTTTAACATAAAAATTTAAGAACTAAATTTCAGATAAACTTCAAACCATCTAGAGATAAATATATATATATATATATGTGTGTGTGTGTGTGTGTGTGTTATATCAAATTAAATCTGTAAATATATACCTATATCATTATATATCAAGTCAAAAAAATAAATTTTTTTCAAAAAAAAAAAGTGTAGCAAAGCTATTGAATGGTCTCTTCACTTTGAAACTCGAAAATGAATTTCGATAATGCGGCAGCCATCATCGAAATTATTTTCCAGCGACAAAAGAGAAGAGTGCTGATTTGAACTTTTTAAATTTTTTTGGAAATGATTTCTATTCGAAAATTCTTTAAATAGAATGGATTTTAAAACTTTTAAAACCAAAGTTTGGAATTACCAGAAATTAAATTCTCTATTCTTAATTTAAATTCATTTCAATTCTCAAATCAGTTTATAACCATGTTTTTAATTCCATTTATTTATATCATGTGACAATAGTCAATGGTTTACAAAACAATAAATGAAAATCAACAATTCTTATTTCTAACAAAAAAATCAGTTACCTATTTAATTTCAGACATTTTTTACTTATATATAAAATAATCATACAAAACTATTTCATTTACCAAATTTGAAAACAATATTGTATCAGTTTGTTTTGTTCAAGTGTTTTGGAAATCCTATCGATAGCGTTGATTAGAGAATCGATCGAAAATCCAAATCAACATCAACAACTCAAGTAACACAATATATAAAACATTTTAAATATTAATTACAAATACACTCCATTGCTCAATAATTCTAGAATGGATTTCAAAACAAAATTAGAGATTCAAGTACAAGGGTACTCTAACCAAAGAGAATTCTAATTCGAAGATAGATTCGAAATGAAGATGAGAAGGTTAAATAACAAAAGAGAAAGATGGATATACTGATATTAATCGCGGACGACCTTAACCGGGTCAACCGTGACTTCAAGAATAAGATTGATGCAGAATTCTGAGGCAAATCGACATTCGATCGCAAGAGATAGAATTTAGGCATAGCAGGAGATAGATAGCATCATAAACCGAGGATACAGAAATCTTTGGTGAATCAATGCTTGTTGTAAAGGAGTTTCACCCCCTTTACAATCATTCAGTGGAGCTATGGGATACTCCAGAATTAAGAGAATACGAATAAGGAGAGACACGAATGGATTGTGGAACCAAGGGGAACGTTCAAAAATCTAAAGAAAACCGAATTAAAAGGAAAGAATTCACGCTCGAATGAAAGTAATTTTATAATCAAATTTACTACATATGCTAAGTTTTTCCTAAAACCAGAGCACTGATACCACATGTAACATCCAGATAATTTCAACCATTCGCATTCGCACATGTCAGACTTGAATTGCTCAAAATATCATATTGTTAATTTAAATTTGACAAAACTCAGCATATACGGTAAATAAAATAATCACAGAGTCACAGATACAGAGTAATATAACAATAATGCAACGGAAACAAAAGAATAGTAGTTCATGAAGCTACTATATATATAACAGAGTTAAATAAGATACAACAGAGGTCTCGAATACATAGTTGTCTTAATACAATAGTCAAATACAAAATATGAATACATCACTGGAATCAATTAAATAACTGAAAGCAGAATCGATAGATAGATCTCCAAACGAAGCTCCCACTCCAAAGGTGAGTCTCGAATACTGGTACACTCAGTCTGACCCGAGCGTAAAGCAAAACATAAAACATTTGAGTTAGGATTAACATTCTTATATTAATAAATCCAACTTAAGTGAAATAACAACTGAAATACAAGTAACTCAAAGGATGTCTGGGATAACCATCCTTTAAGGGTCTGTTGAACTATCTACTATATAGCAATATACGCTACTATAATAATGTCTAAAGTAAAGTAAACTATTAAAATAGCGTTAAGGCTTTACATTTTCCACCTTAACACATTTTATATATTCCCATAGTCTATATAGTACCATAATCTCCCTCGTACTGGGCGTCGTCAGAGGGCACTCCATATGTATGGTACAAAACAAACTCGTATGAGGCACGCTGGGGTAGGTGACACGACATAAATAGGAAATGCCAAGGTAAATATACCAATTACACTTTCGAGCTAGTGGTAACGCATAACAGCCACTATCACCCACCTCGGAACACATTCCCAAATCAAAATCAAGTGTGGCCACCAAATCAATCACAAAATCAGAATATAGTATCGAAGGAATGTGTCCGATCGGAGGAGCTACCTCACTTGGCCCGTCAATTGCTCTTATTTTAGCCACTTAAGCCAACTCACGGGAGTCGGGTCCACGTATACACCTCATATAGGATCGTCCCCACCATCCTACTTCATTCTGGAATCTCCACCGCATACACGGATGTTAAAGTGGTTTTTGGTATTGGCAGAGAGTATGACAACATCTGATCCCGGTCTCTTTAACAACTAATCGTTATTATAACACTGCGGTCATTTCAAAATAGTTTATACTTCAAAACCAAAATATCATTGCCATTTCAAAACCATATCAATACGATATCAATTTCACTTCAAATATATTCACTTCCAAAATCATAGTACTTCAAAGTTATAACACTTTCAAAACCAAAATACTTGAAATTATAACAGTTGATAACATAATACTTTGAAATTCATAACTTTGAAAACATAACTTCCACCACTTAAACAGTTTAGATATTAATAATAATATATATAATATAATAGTTTTTGACATAAAATTGTTATATAAAATAGTTATAGTTTAAAATAGTTTATAATAAAATAGTTAGTATATTAAAATTGTTTATATTAAAACAATTTATATGAAAATAATTTATAAAGTAAAATATATAAATAATTTTAAATATAATTTGGAAATACTTTATATAATATAATAGCTTCCTCAAATTTCACAAATCAATTCCAAATCAACTCGAATTCCAAAATTCAAATTTAATCAAATCTCAAATCATCAATTTCAATTCAATTCAGTTTCTTAATGAACCATTCCAAATTATATCGATTTCAAAAACATATTTGAACCATAGAATAAACCATTTCAATTTCAATATATTCCAAAGCTTTAAGTATTCAACATTTTCAAAACTAAATTCGATAATTTCCTATATATATCAAATTAAATTTACCATTATTTGGTTTTGAAATATTTACTTAATAAATTCAATATCATTAAATAAAACTTCAAATTTCAAATAACTGAATATTTCTTTAATTTATTTAAACTTGATATATTCATTTAAATCACCTTAAACCAAATTCATGTTATAAAATCATATCCTTTAAAAATCTCAAATTCCATAAGTTTCAAATCGATTTTAATTAAATATATTCTAGATTAAATACCATTTCAAATTTATCTTCCCAATCTTAATTTATTAAAATTATTATAAACTCTATATTTGGAAATAAAATTTTTAAATAATATTTAAACATATTATATATAAATTAAATCAAACTTTATTAAACTAAATCTCATTAATAAATCCATTTTGTATTAAGACTTATTTAAAATCAAACTGTGTATAATATTTAAAAATCAATATTTACATAACCCATATTTTTTTAAAACTTTGAAAAACCAGTTCAATATATATATATATATAGACCACGATATCTGTATATAATTTTCTATCCTACGTTCAAGTGAAGCGGATATTTATCGCTTCAATCCACAATTTAAATATATACGAGTATATATCATTTCAACCCGCAATCCCAAATTCAATTCAAATGAAAATCGCTTGGGTTTATTATTTCAACCCATAACAATTTTCTCCTATTCTACGGATCATTTGGGTATGTATCATTTCAACCCATAGTAAATTCTATACTAATAGGGAACTTGTATAGTGATAACAGATATGATAATAATATAATAGGCATATATCATCAATATAAATAACAGATAATGGTGTCAGATGTCATAGGTGAACAGATATAGATAATAACATATGTATAGCAATGTAAATAACTAACAGCAGCATATTTCAATTGACGTTTCGATTGAAATCAAATTTAATAAATAAGAACGTTAATCTTGAGTGATTGCTCACCTTTCGAGGTTAGAGATGAACGAGAATGAGATGACTTACGAATCCAAGCACGACTTCCAAGACAAAGCTAGATTGGCATGAATTGACGAACAAAGCTGATGAACAAGAATTTGACAAAACATATCAGAACCATCCTGATATAATAGGAACGAAGAGTATATTATATTATTATTTTATTACTTTCTTTCAAAACAAATGTTTAAATTAAGACACGTATCTAAACAAATCTACATATGCTTGAAAATCAATATAAGTTTTTTTAAAACGTATACATATGGAAAAATCAATATCTTTTGATATCAAAATACATACATACATACATACATACATACATACATACATACATACATACATACATATATATATATATATAATGTAAAATCGGTAGGCATTTTGAAATCAAAGCAACAATAGAAAATTATATAATAAGACACCTATTTCTGCTATAGTATATGAACTATATCAAGCTATGAACCATTATTCACAACACAAATATATATATACACACACATTTTAAATAGTATATTATCTTGCAACTTTCGTATAATATATGTAAATCTTATAACTTAAATACTTTATATAAATAGAACCTATATGTACTGTAAAACATATCGTACCATCTACATATCAAAACATATAACTTACATAACTTCCTATATATCACTGTAATATATAGCTTAAGAATATAAACAAACATTGTATTCAAAACATTGTATTCTAATATATATAAAAACTGCTTCAAACAAGGTACAATACTGTAACAACAGTTAATATAAAACGTATAAACTGTATAAACTTTTATATATTCCAAGATGAATATCATATTCGAAAGTCCATGCAAACCTATATAACTTGTTCATGTAATTTAATATGTATATAAGCATCTATATTATACTATATAAGCTATATCGACTATACATATTTTTTTATATTCGTATATCACTAATATAGATAATACATACTATATATGTATACACCATCTAATATAATATTAATATATATATATAATAAAATTTAACAATATACTCATAACTCACGAGACAACGGGATGTATATAAAAAAATCATTTCATCCAGCCTATATAATATAAATATACTAACTCAACAGATAGCATAACTAACAGAATATATAAACAGACTTGCATGTAATAAAGAACTTTACAAACAAAACCTTTTATTTACAACAAAACATAATATATATAATATTTATACATAACAATAGATCAAAACTTTTATAAACTGAAAACTTGTAGCTGTATAACAGAGGACACTAATATATATCAATACAAAACCAACTCATGTATAAATAACAAATATATACTATAACAAAATATTGTTGACATACAAATATATAACCTATTATACCAATTGTAAAGACATATATATACTAGTATGTATGTATTCACAAATACATATATATTTACCGACAAGCTATAATAGCAAATAGAATATAAAACTAACACATATATATAAATATACCTTTGATATATAATTTTTGCACGAGAAAGCAGTTGTTGATATTAAAAGACGGGCACAGGAAAACAAAGGCCGAGGCAAGCACTGAGGTGGAGGAGGAAGGAAGCGTAGGCTATGGGAAGCAAGGCCGGAAGTGGATGAGACTGGGCTCGGCAAAGGTGTGCGATGGGTTGCTGCGGCTGTGCCAGGGATCGGCAGACCCACGTAGGGTGGTCAGGTGGATGTTGGCGAGTCAATGCGATGTTGTGGCCGAAGAAGGAGGAGCTCAGGAGCTTTGTGGCGGAGGCCGAACAAGTGGGTGGAACACACAGGTTAAAGGAGGGAGAACGGAAAGAAGGTGATAGGTTTGGGTGGAGAGGATTTGCAGAGAGGAAGGGTAGATTTTTGATTCCCAAGCAAAGTTTCAAGAGAAAAGTAAATGAATAGAAGAAAAGGAAATGGAAGAAAAGTGAAATTATAGATGCAAAAGGAAATGAACTGAAATGGAAAATTAAAAAGTGGAATAGAAATGGTCAAGCATAAAAATTTAGGAAATATAAATGTTCACAGCTGTTTGTATTGTACGGTGTATAAATGAAAAGTCACAAAACCAACAGGCACAAAACCGGTACTAACATGGTTACTGTTTTCGTAGATTCCGCTGCGTATCGGACTTCAAAACGTAGAATTGAATCTACCACAGAGATCAGCACGACGAGACGATCAAAATGGCGTACAGATATCGGTGGTACGATCATCGTATCAAAATTAGATAATCGGTACCGAAAATGCTGCTAATTTGCCCGAAATAAGATAAATAGAGCAATAGCGATTCAATTTTGGAAAACGAAAGATGTTGTCTCACTTAGAAGATGATCTACAAATTTATTGTAGAAAAATATTCAGGTTTGGAAAATGTTTTATTATCATCAATTTTTAACTGATTTGAATCTAAATAAAATTACACAAGAAAATAAAATTCCATATTTTTAGATGAAAATTTACCATTTGCTATGTTTAAGTGGACGTATTCAAAATATTAAATTTTTATTTCCAAATTTTATTATTTAAAATTTCACAAAAATTCAGTTAATTACATTATTAAAACCATTAAAATTTACGGGTCGTTACACATATACCATGCACATACATCCACTATGGTTAAATATAACATAATATGATGATATGCAATTATACAATATATCCTAGATTTCCTATCCCCGTTCATCTAACTATCTGTATCAAGTTATAGTTTCTAGGGTCACTGTCAACTTATTAGTTTTCATGGGCTGACTAACCAAGTTTACGGACTATGTAACATCCCTAATTTTTAAATAACATTATTCAAAAGATTTAGTTAGATTAATTAAATAGAATAATGATGATAAGAGGATTGATATTTAAATAAATTACATAATAGGGTCGTGCTTATTAACAAAGTAAATGGGCTTTAAACTAGTTTAAAGGTTAATTAACTTACACATGGGCGTATTAGTAAATAACCATTCTATATTACACGGTTATACACTCCACATCTTTATCCATTCACGTTTATTATTCTCAAAATAAAAAATAAACGCAAGAACCCTAATAGAGCCGGCCATTAAAAAAGGAGAAGAGAAATTTTAATCTAAAGCCGAGGATCAAAAGCTAGGGAGGATTAATCAATAACAAATCTCAAATTCCTTATCAAATTTAAGGTGAATAATAATCTCCTACCATATCTATTTTTATTTCATGATTATATGGTTTCATATTTATGGTTTAAATTTGTTTTTATGATAAAATGGACGACGGTATGCTTGAGTTATATTATGATGATTTGTTTTAATTCACAAGCATATGAATTTGCACGGTTTTGACATGAAACCAAAAATATATGATTTAAGATTGCCATGGAAAAAAAATTTGATAAGTAAAACATGATTTTGGAAATGGATTTTAATTTTCAGAATTTTCCAAGCTATGGAAATTTTATTATGAATTTTTAGTGAAAAATTTGATATAATTGGGTTTAAAATTAATTTCAAGGATTTCAGGAAAAATCTGGGTCTAAAATTATGTTGGATTACATGATGAAATTGAATTTCTGTGATTTTTGAGAATTTTTCTTAATTGATTTACTAGGGGAAATAAATTATTTTAATTTGGGTTCGAAATAAATACGACAGTTATAAAGATAAAGTATTTGAAAAGTTTTTATGAAAACTAATTAATAGTTTACAAATAGGCAAGTTATTACAAAGTAATTACCAAAAGTTGCTATAATTCAGCCTTTAAACTAAAAAAAGTCGTTCCACCTCTATTAGTAAGGACCTTTCGACCACTTTGATTCCGCCTCATCCCAGTCGAAACCACCATAGTAGAAACAAATATACAAGATATCACTTATATGGTATGCAGTTGATTGGAAGGAGGGTGGAAGCCTCGGTGTCGAAAGGTTAGCTTCCGAGGGAGTCGAACCATGCATTGTTTTCAAAAGATAAAGTCTTGTCTTATTTTACTTAATGCTTTCGACATAGACGAAACGTATGTTTTCGAAAGGATTTTATAATTAAGCTTTCGAAGAAGGTTGTAATATTATGTTAAAATACTAGGTTTCGAAGGGGTACCTTTTTCCATAAATAAGAAGCTTTCGAAAGGTAGGTTTCATCCCAGTTGAAACCAAGCCGCTAATTCCCCTTTCGACTGCATTGAAGTCATCTATGTTGTCGAAGAGGTTACATCAGTTTTACTTAAGACATTTTCCTATAAGCTTTCGAAGGGGTTGAGGGTTTTGAAGGTGATGGAGTCGAAAGGGTTTTCGACTCTGTCCTTCAAAGTTTTTATTTTAAAGGTTGGCTTTCGACTAAGCTGGTTCCGACACCATCAATTTTTCCCCAAACAAATTTTTGTTGTTCCAAAAGAGATACTTTCCTATACAACCATTTTGACCCAAAATGATGTTTTTAAAGAGTAAATCCAATGCTTTCGGAAGGGGTACTTTCATTTGTTTCAAAGCCCTACATTTTAAAAGGATGATTTCATACCATCGAAAGGTGTTTTAGGTTTCAAAAGAGAATGTTTACTAAGGGCTTCAAAAGGTATGTATATAATGTTTTGAAAAGAGGTTTTTGCTTTCGAAGTAGACTATCCAGAGGTTTTGAAAGAGGTGTTTTATGGTTTCAAAACATAAACCCAATCTCAATTTAAGTAATAACCATGGCATTAAAAAGGATTTTAAAATAATATTCATACTATTACTAACCCATAACTGTATTTTTGGGAAATGGCAGAATAACCAATCAGGTTGACCCAGTAGTGAATAAAACTTAACGAATGTTAAATTCTTAACTATTGATATTGGTAGGGGTCAATAGGTTTGCGGTAAGCCCATGAAAGCTGTATAATGTTGGCAGGGGCCAATAAGTTCATAGTATGCCCATGAGAACTATGATTTAATACTGGCAGGGGCCAATAGGTTTGTAGTTAGCCCATGAAAACTATACCTGGATTAAGGTATTGGAAGTCAGCCAGTAGGTTCCTAGTTAGCCCATGAAAACTAGGATAAGAAATAAGATATTGGAGTTACCAATAGGTTCTTAGTAATCCCATGAAAACTGAGTAATTGGACAGATAATCCTTAACATTTAACAGGTTAATGGTAACCTTAGAATCTATAATTGAGACAGATGGTCAGAATAAATGGGGATTGGTAATCGAGAATTGATTTATTTATTTTGCATATCATCATAATGTTTTGAAATACTATATTTTAACCATTAAGGATGCAGAAGCACAATATAAGGTTTTGTAAATATTTTAGCATACTAGTGAGGGGAAAACCCGTTCCGCTAAGCGGCGTGGTCTCACTAGATATCTAAATGGTTTGAGATGGTAAATTATTATTCATACCAGGCTTTATATCTGACTCGAAGTTTTTGTTTTCCCCTTAAACCTCAGATGCTCAATTGATTTTGAGTAAGTTGAGAGTTAAGGTTTCCAAGTCTTCTTTTAGACGAATAAATCTTCTAAGGACGTGCAGGAGGCAAGCTTGTTATTAGAGTACTTTTATTCCGCTGTGTGTTTGTTTGTAAAGGCAAATTATTTTCTTGCCTATTTATATACTCTGGTCTACCAAGGGGGCATCTTCATATGCTACTATTGGCGTAATTTGTAATAATTATATGTTATCTAAACGTGGTCCGTGAATCGGGATTATGTAATCAATTTGGTATATTTTGCAATGGAATGTGGAATTTGTTTGTTGTTTAATTTTTTTCCATATTATTTTGTTTCTGTATATCAGTATATCTAATGTCACCATATTTGGTCGCCAAGGATTAATAACTGTGGATGACTATATCATCCGTAGCCGTTAGTTTTGAGCCTCCAAGTAGGGGGATCTTACAAGTTGGTATCAGAGCATACGTTTATGAAACTTTAAAACAAACTTAAACCTAAAAGATTTTCCAAACATAATCCAATGAATCAGATAATAGATTGGGGTTTGGGTTAATGCTATAGTAATGTACTTGTATCTTACTAAGGCTCGCATGTATATTTACGAGAAAGGAGATATGGAAACAAGAAAAGAGGAAATATCCGTAGAGGAAGCACCATAACTAACGGAAATGCTCGACCCACTATCAGGAGAAACCCGGGTCGATCGGCTAATGCTAGTAACCAAAATGCTGAAGCCAATGTGGGTGCTAGAAATCCACCAATAGATATGGGGTTATTTATAAGTTCTTTGCCGGTTTGATATAAGCAGGAGCTGCTGCTGGAGTTGTTGGAAATGCAGGAGGAACTAATCTTGCAGCTCCAGTTGCGAATATAGCTTTACAGAGTAGAGATTACACCAGTTTAGATGGGAAACCATTCTTGGGAATAGAGGGTGTCGTAGAAGTTCAGAATTGGCTGTTGCATTGTGAGCATATATTTACTGATTTAGGTCTGAATGATGGAAAAAAAAGGTTGGCCTCTAGGCAGTTACAAGGGTCAGCACTACACTGGTGGAATAGTGTTACTGCCGGAGTACCATAAGAGCTGTTAACTTGGGCTGATTTTAAGACGAGATTTGAATAAAAGTTTGTATTTGAATTTGCTAAGTCTGAGCTGTTGACAAAGTTTATGAATTTAGTGCAAGGAGAGATGTCAGTAGTCGAGTAGGCTACTAAGTTTGAAGAGCTGTCTATATATGGATATGCTATTATAAATGCTGACATCAAAAGGAATGAGAAGTTCATTCGGGGGTTGAGGCCCGAGCTTGCTAGAATGACCATGACCCATGTCCATGATCCTTGTAATAGGTGGAAATGGTCATTCGCCATAAGGAGTTGCTTGCTGATTTAGTTAAAGAGAAGTCATCGGTGACCCAGGGTTCTCAAGGGAAGAAGAGTAAGTTCTTTAAAAAGAAGGGAGCCCAAAGGGGAGACACTGCTAAGAAGTCAAAGGCGAAGGTAGTTCTCTATAAGCGTGACAAGAAAGGTCACTTTGCTAATGAATGCCGGTTAGGAAATGGAAGGAAAGCTACGGTTAAAAAGAATGTGAAATGCTTCAATTGTGACCAAGTTGGGCACTACAAGAATTAGTGTCTAGAGCCAGTTAGGGAGGACAAAGGAAAAGTTTTTGCTATAGGACCAGCAAGGCCTACTGCAGCAGATAAAGGAAAGACTGTAATGGAAGGTAAGCTTTTGATTCAGAGTATTTTAGTTAGAGTACTTTTTGATACCGGTGCATCACATTCATTTATATCTCAGTGTTTGATTGATAGATTATGTCTAGAACCCACCTACTTTGTTACTTCCTTAAGGGTTATGGATCCAATATGAGGGTATGCAACTCTAGGGTTAAGATATGACCAGTTAGGACTTGATTTGTTAGGTCATAAGTTTGCATGCAGTTTGTATGTTATTGACTTCATAGATTTTATGATTATTTTGGGTATGGATTCGTTGAGTGGGTGTAAGGCTGGAATATTTTGCGAAGATAAAGCAATATCATGGAGACACCAAGATAGTCATAACCAGTGATATTCTCAGTAGAGAATACTGACCAGAGTATTAGTGCTATGCTTAATGCTGTGGAGGTAGGAAAAGTTAAGTCACCTTCAAGTAGCAAGAGAGTTTACAGATGTCTTTGAGCAAGTCATCGGACTATCGCCGAAAAGAGCTGTTGAGTTTAGAATAGATCTTGTACCAGGAGCTAAACCTGTAAGTAGACCACCTAGTAGGATAACACCTACTGAGATGAGGGAATTGAAGGTGCAACTAGTGGATGTAGAGGGAAAGTATTTTATTAGACCAAGCAGTTCACCATGGGAAGTGGTCGCGGTGTTTGTAAAGAAACCAGATAGGTCGTTAAGGATTGTATTGACTATAGTAAGTTAAATGAAAGGACAATTAATAATAAGTATCCTTTGCCTAGAATAGATGTTCTATTTGATCAGTTGAGTGGAGCCAGAGTGTTTTCCTAATTGGATTTGGCGATAGGTTTCCATCAGTTAAGAGTGGCAGAGGACAGTATTCTTTTGACATCATTTTGGACTAGATATGGTTTATATAAGTGGATGGTGATGCCATTTGGATTGACGAATGCACCTACTTTCTTCATAGATTTGATGAACCAAGTTTTCCGAGAGTACTTGGATAGGTTTGTACTAGTGTTTATAGATGATATTCTAGTATACTTTAAGGATGAGAGAGAGCATGAAGTTCATCTTAGAATGGTGCTTGAAATGCTGAGGCAAAGTCAGCTAAAGGCAAAGTTTCCCAAGTGTCATTTCTTGAATAAAGAGGTAAAGTTTCTAGATCACATGGTTTCAGAGAAAGGGTTATCTGTCGATCTAGATAAGATCGAAGCTGTGAATAATTGGAAGAGACCAGAGACGGTGACCGAGATCAGGAATTTTCTTGCACTTGCTGGCTACTACCGGAGATTCATTAAGAATTTTATGTGGATAGTAGCACCCTTAACTAAGCTAACCAGGAAGTCAACCAGAACGACACCTGTTTTAGTTAAGTTATTCTTGAAGAACATAGTTAGACTGCATGGAGTTCCTAGTAGTACAATCAGTAACAAAGATGCAATGTTCACTAGTGAATTCTGGAAGAGTCTATGGGAAGTGGTGGGTACCAAGCTTAATATGAGTACCGCGTATCACCCTCAAACGGAAGGGCAGACAGAGAGTCAACAAAGTACTCGAGGATTTACTTATAGCATGTGTATTGGACATTGGTGGATCTTGGGAGGATCACCTACATTTGGTTGAGTTTTCGTATAATAATAGTTACCAGACTGCTATATGAATGACACCGTTTGAAGTTTGGTACGGAAGACCATGCAAATCACCAACATGTTGGTTGGAGACTGGAGACAGATTAGTCTTAGGTCCATATTTAGTTAGAGATGCGTCAGAGAAGATCGAGTAAATCTGAGGAAGGATGAAGGAAGATCGGTCCAACAGAAGAGTTACGAAGATAGGAGGCGTAAGGACCTAGAATTCTCAGCTGGAGATAAGGTTTTCGTTAAGGCATCACCTATGAAAGGTGTGATACGATTTGGAAAGTCATGGAAGTTAGACCCAAGATATGTAGGTCCATTTTAGATTATAGAGAGGATTGGAAAGCTCACATACAGAATAGAGCTGTCAAGCAGCTTGGTAGGTGTCCAAAATGTATTTCATTGTGTCTTATCTTCTCAAGTATGTGCATGATCCAGAGACTACTATTCCTCCGACAGGGTTGGATGACTTAGTGGTAGAGCCTAATTTGACTTTTGATAGACAACCAGTTCGAGTTGTAGCTAGAGATGAGAAAAGATTAGGAAAAAAGACAGCCAAGTTGGTGAAAGTTCAGTGGAGCGACAACGAGAAGACTGTACTTGGGAGACAGAGGACAAGATTAGAGATACTTATCCTAATCTATTTTGAGGGTTTGTCTATAATAGATTTATATAGATAGTTGCTAGTCAGTTAGAGTAGTATCATTGTTAGGAGTTTTTACACATGATTGCTAGGTTTAGTATTTAGCCCTTACTGAATTTCAAGTACGAATTCTTTAAGGGGGGCCTATAACATCCCTAATTTTTGAATAACATTATTCAGAAGATTTAATTAGATAAATTAAGTAGAATAATGATGATAAGGGGATTGAGATTTAAATAAATTACATAATAGGTCGTGCATATTAACAAAGTAAATGGGCTTTAAATTGGTTTAAAGGTAAATTAACTTACACATGGGCATATTAGTAAATGGCCATTCTATATTACACGGTTATACATTCCACATCTTTTTCCATTCACATTTGCTATTATGAAAATAAAAATAAACCCAAGAACTCTATAGAGCCGTCAATTAACAAAGGAGAAGAGGAATTTTAATCTAAAATAAAGGATCAAAAGCTAGGGAGGATTAATCAACAACAAATCTCAAATTCTTAATCAAGTTTAAGGTGAATAATATTCTCCTACCATCTCTATTTTTTTCATGATTATACGGTTTCATATTTATGGTTTAAATTCGTTTTTGTGATGAAATGGATGATAATGTGCTTGATTTATATTATGATGATTTGTTTTTATTCATAAGCACGTGAATTTGCACGGTTTTGACATGAAACCGAGAATATATGATTTCAAATTGCAATGGAAAAAATTTATGTTAAGTAAAACATGATTTTGGAGATGAGTTTAATTTTCAGAATTTCCCAAGCTATGAAAATTTTATTATGAATTTTTAGTGAAAAATATGATGTAATTAGGTTCAAAATTTATTTCGAGGATTTCAGGAAGAAATTGGGTCTAAAATTTTAATATGTTTGACTACAATATGAAATTGAATTTCTGTGATTTTTGGAGAATTTTCTAATTGATTTACTAGGGGAAATAAATTATTCTAAAAGAAGGGCTTTTTAGCAAATCTCGATTTTTGGCTTTATGGAAAGGTTTTAACTTTTAAATCCTTTAATTTTGGATCGGAATAAATACAACAGTTATAAAAGTAAAGTATTTGAAAAGTTTTTATGAAAACTAATCAATAGTTTACAAATAGGCAAGTTGTTAGAAAGTAATTACCAAAAGTTGCTATAATTTAGCCTTTAAAGCAGAAAAAGATGTTCCACTCTATTAGTAAGGACCTTTCAATTACTTTGATTCCGCCTCGTTCCAGTCGGAACCACCATAGTGGAAAAAAATACACAAGATATCACTTAGATGGTATGCAGTGGATTGGAAGGAAGGTGGAAGCCTTGGTGTCGAAAGGTTGCTTCCGAGGGAATCGAACCTTGCATTGTTTTCAAAAGATAAATCTTGCCTTGTTTTACTTAATGCTTTCGACATAGATGAAACGTATGTTTTAAAAAGGATTTTATAATTAAGCTTTCGAAGAAGGTTGTCATATTATGTTAAAGTATTAGCTTTCGAAGGGGTACCATTTGCCTTAAATAAGAAGCTTTCGAAAGGGTAGGTTTCGTCCTTGTCGAAACCAAGCCGCTAATTCCCCTTCCGACTGCATTGAAGTCATCTATGTTGTCGAAGGGGTTACTTTAGTTTTACTTAATCCTTTTTCACGTATACTTTCGAAGGGGTTGAGGGTTTCGAATGTGATGGATTAGAGAGGGGTTTTGACTCTGTCCTTCAAAGTTTTTGTTTTAAAGGTTTGCTTTGGACTAAGATGGTTCCGACACTATCAATTTTTCTCTAGACAAATTTTTGTTGGTTTCGAAAGAGATACATTTATATACTACCATTTTGACCCCAATGATGTTTTAAAGAGTAAACCCAATGCTTTCGCAAGGGGTTCTTTCATTTGTTTCGAAGCTCTACATTTTAAAAAGATGATTTGATACCATCGAAAGGTATAATATGTTTCGAAAGAGAATTTTACTAAGGGCTTTGAAAGGTATGTATACAACGTTTTGAAAAGAGGTCTTTACTTTCGAAGTAGGCTATTTAAAGGTTTCGAAAGAGATGTTTTTATGGTTTCAAAACATAAACCCAATCTCAATTTAAGTAATAACCATGACATTAATAAGGATTTTGAAATGATATTCACATCGTTATTAACCCATAACTGTATTTTTGGGAAATGACAGAATAACCTATTAGATTGACCCCGTAGTGAATAAAACTTAACAGATGTTAAATTCTTAATTAATGATATTGGTAGGGGCTAATAGGTTTGCAGTAATCCCATGAAAACTGTATGATGTTGGAAGGGGCCAATAAGTTCATAGTCAGATCATGAAAACTATGATTTAATACCGGCAGGGGCCAATAGTTTTGTAGTTAGCCCATGAAAACTATACCCGAATTAAGGTATAGGCGGTCGGGCAGTAGGTTCCTAGTTAGCCCATGAAAACTAGGATAAGAAATAAGATATTGGAGTTACCAATATGTTCTTAGTAATCCCATAAAAACTGAGTAATTGGACAGATAGTCCCTAAAATTTAACAGGTTAATAGTAATCCTAGAAACTATAATTGAGATGGATGGTCAGAATAAATGGGGATTGGTAATCCAGAATTGATTTATTTATTTTGTATATCATCATAATGTTTTGAAATACTATATTTTAACCATTGTGGATGCAATAGCACATTATATAGTTTTATAAATATTTTAGGATATTAGTGAGAGGAAAACCCATCCCGCTAAGCGGCGTAGTCTCACTGGATATATAAATGGTTTGAGATGGTAAATTAATATTCATACCAGGCTTTATGTCTGACTCGAAGTTTTTGTTTCCCCCTTAAACTCTTGGGTACTCAATTGATTTTGAGTAGGTTGAGAGTTAAGGTTTCCAGGTGTTCTTTTAGACGAATAAAGCTTCCGAGGACGTGCAGAAGAAAAGCTTGTTATTATAGTACTTTTATTTCCATTGTATGTTTGTTTGTAAAGGCAAACTATTTTCTTGCCTATCTATATGCTCCGATCTACCAAGGGAGCATCTTCATATGCTGCTTTTAGCGTAATTTGTAATAATTATATGTTATCTGAACGTGGTCTGCGAATAGGGATTATGTAATCAATTTGGAATATTTTGAAATGGAATGTCGAATTTGTTTGTTTTTATTTATTTTTCCATATTCTTGTGTTTCTATGTATCAATGTATCTAATGTCGCCGTACTTGGTCGCCAAGAATTAACCACTATGGATGACTATAGCATCCGTAGTTGTTAGTTTTGGCCCTTCAAGTAGGGGGTGTTACAGACTATCTATCCAGTTTCATAATTTTTATAGGATTACTAAGAACCAATTGGGGTCTACTAATAACATCATCCAATCATAGTTTTCATGGGCTGACTATGAACTCATTGGATTTTTCAATGACATCTCTTAGGTCATAGTTTTCATCGGCTGACTATGAACCTATTGATCTCTAAAAATAATCTATTCCGGATATAGTTTTCATGAGATCACCAAAAACCTATTGACCCATGCCAATAACATTTTTCAAGACATAGTTTTCATGGGCTAACTGAGAACCTGCTTAAATCAATAATCTGTTAACCATTTTTGGCCATCCTATATTCTGGTCTATCTGACCTCTAGGTGCAGTTCTACTCACACTGGGGCTAAATAAATGTATATTCAATACATTGGTGTCCCTTAATGTAAATGGAAAAGTTTTACAATTATTAGTATCCCTAATTATGTATCGACTTTATTAAAATATGCCTTAGTGTCCTAAGGTCCAAAAGCAACTTTTATAAACTCTAGGGCTATCCACCACTTTGTTTGTCTATTAAAAACAAGTGAGAAGCTACAACCATGGCGGCACCATCAAATAAGGCTATACATCTTTATCTTCAATTACAAAGGCAAAGCAATGCGGTAGGACCCTGCCGCACCTATTAAAACTAAGGCGAAAGGACCCCTCCGCCCCTATCAAAAGATAAGGCCGAATAACCCTTTCGTCTTGGTTAGAATCACTGCGGAGGCTTCCACATGTATTTAACTATTTCGGAATGACCCCTCCACATCCATCGAAAATAAAGTGACAAGACAATAAAAACTTTGTTTGTGCTATAACTTTATAGGTGTATAATTAGGGACTCTAACCTATTTTATTGCTTCCGAATGATGGTTTTCTTTTTCGTAGAGTAGTCATAATAGAAAAATGGACTTGCCGTTAAAAAGTTATATATGTTTTGAATTCTGGAAACAAAGTTGGTGGAAGTAAAAAGCATTGGCACTATAGCATGGCTACAAATGCATTTTTACTGTAGCATTACAAAGGCTAACTAACACTATAGCGTTACGAAAGCTAACTGACACTGTAGCAATACAAAGGCTACGGTGATGAAGGGTTACAGTGGCAGACTCGTAATAAACATAAAAACTGCTATTTTGCTAAATAAAGTATATTCTTTTCACCAACTCTTATTTTTTGTAAAATTCCTATTGGTTAGAGATATACTATTAATTTCTTTGCAGAAAAACTGCTATAGATCAAACTTCATAATTTCTAAAACTATTTTTAAACCATTATATTATATTAATATTTTAATATAGTTATTAAGTCTTTCCAGCTTAGAAAATTCATAATAAATCGAAAACACTTTGGAAAAATTCCCCAAGAATCCGAAATAACTTTTTCTTTACCATATAAAAATTTCGAGGCAAAATTCATTATTTTATTATTTTTAATAATTAAAACCCGAAATAAATGCCCTTTTCACCTTAGTAAATTCATAAAATATTCCTATTAATTTTGAAATTACGAAATTAAAAATACATCTTCAAAATTATGTATTATACAACATTTCCCAAAATCAAGTCGTTTGGAGGTCATTCACTAAGGTTTTTCCATTGAAACCTATCATAATAATTTCATAAAAATTCCAATAAATCACCACTCAAGCAAACAATGGTAAAATCAACCATATCATCAACAAACAATTCGAAATACATCAAAAATCTGAAATTTAACACATAAGAATGAGATGGATACTATTATTCACCTTGATTTGAGAAAAAGAGTTGATATTTTAGTTGTTAATTTGATTCCCCTTAGCTTTAGCTTGATTCTCTAACTTTTCTTCCTTTAAAAGATTTAGCAATGGTCTCTACTTTTTTCGTGTTTTGTATAGATGTAAAAATGAATGAGGATATGAGGGTGGAAAGGTTTATGTTTAGGAAATGAAGCTTATTCCTATTTTGCCCCTCTCATAAATCCTTTTACTTATATATATAGGTTAAAATAATCTTATATGTTGATTAGTTAAGGCCTAACCCAATTAATTATCAAATCTCATCTCTTTTTCACGCCACACATTATTCTGTTTAACTGGTCTAATTAAATCTTCTGAATAATGTTAAACAAAAATAAGGAGTGTTACATGCTCCCCCCAGGGAATTTTGTCCTCGAAATTCAGTAAGGACTACAAACAAGCATATCGATCATGCGAACAAAGCTAGTATATCCTACTAGCGAAAAGTCTATATAAAACCAATATAGATCATACCCTCATAACAGCCTAGGATAAGTATCCATAATCCTATCTTTTGTTTCTCAAGTATAGTCCTTCTCGTTGGCGCTCCACTAAACTTTTATCAACCTGACTGTCTTGTTTCTTAACATCTTCTCATCTTTCGCTACAACTCGAACTGATAGTCTCTGGATCATGTACATACTTACGAAGATGAGGCACATGAAACACATTATGGACACTTGCCAAATTACTCGGTAATTCTACTATGTATGCAAGCTTTCCAATCTTCTCTATGATTGGAAACTGCCCAACATATCTCGGTTCCAGTTTTCTCGACTTTCTAAATCGTACCACATCCTTCAGCAGTGATACCTTAATGAAAACCCTAGCTCCAACTGAGAACTCTAGATCCTTACGCCTCTCATCTGCGTAACTCTTTTGTCTAGATTGAACTTCCTTCATCCTACCTCAGATCAACTCCATCTTCTATGTTGCTTCTCTCACCATATCTGAACCAAGGACTTATCTATCTCCAATCTCTAACCAACATGCCGATGATTTACACGACCTTTCGTATAAAGCTTCGAATGGTTCCATCCTCATACTAGCGTAGTAGCTATTATTATAGGAAAACTCAATCAAGTGTATATGGTCTTTCCACAACTCACCAAAATCTAATACACAAGCTCTTAATAGATCCTCGATTACCTTGTTGACTTTCTCTATCTGCCCATCCATCTATGGTGAAAAGCGGAACTCATCTTAAGCTCGGTTCCCAACTTTCCTGGTAGAGACTCTTCTTGAATTCATTAGTGAATAAGGCATCTCTGTCACTGACTATGTACTAGGAATCCCATGTAATATAACTATATTCTTCATAAACAATTCAGCCAAAGCAGGTGCCGTCTTGGTTGATTTGATTGGAATGAAATGGGCACTTTTGGTCAACCTCTCCACTATAACGCATACACTTTCATTCTCCCAGTTCGACTTGACAACCCGTCTATAAAATCCATCTATATTGAATCCCATTTCCAAACTGGTATCTCCAAAGGTTGAAGTAACCCACTAGGCTTCCGATGTTCGACCTTTACTCGTTGACAATTCACACACTGCTTTTCCCACAAGCCAATATCCCTCTTCATACCTTTCCAGTAAACACTCCTCTTCATATCCTGATGGTCCCTCCAGGATGAATAATGAATTTTGATTAATGACATTCTCTAAGGACCTCCTTCCTTAGGTTATCTACATTCGGGATACACAATCATCCATTCTTTCTCAACCACCCTCTCTGGTCAAGACAAAAATCCTTTAGATAATCAATCTCGATTCTGACCTTTTCTAATCTTCTTAGCTAACACGAGGTCATCTTTATGCGTAGATGCAATCCTTTCGATCAATATCGGTCGAACATCCAAGCAGGACAATATGGCGGTATTGCGACTAGAACTAGTAATAGATCTTAACTGTCCACTGCATGTAGTCAATGCCCCAAGATCCTTCCATTCACCAACATGGCTAACACAACATTTTGATATTTCCTGCTAAGTGCATCTGCAACCTTGCTATCTTTCCTCGGTGTATACTCTATACCAAAGTCATAAGCTGCTAAAAACTCCATCCACCTCTGCTGTCTCATATTTAACTCCTTCTGAGAGAATATGTATCTTAAGGACTTGTGATAGGTATATAACTTGAATCTCTCTCCCAAGATATACTGTTTCCATATTTTCAACGTGAAGATTACCGCTGCGAACTCTTAATCATGAGTAGGGTATCTCACTTCATGGGATCTAAGCTGTCAAGAAGCATAGGCAATGACCTTATCCTTTTGCATCAACACAACTCCTAATCCAGTTCCACATGCACCAGTATATAATACTAATCTTTGATTCATGTCTGGAACTACCAACATAAGTGAATTGGTCAATAAATGCTTTAGCTTATGGAATGATTTCTCACATTTGCCAGACTAAGTACACTTCACATCCTTCCTGGTCAGCCCAGTCAAAGGACCTGCTATCCGCGAGAAATCGTTAATAAACCTCTGACGGTACCAGCAAGCCTAATGAAATTTCTGATCTCAATCATCGCATCTAGCCTCTTCCATTTGTTAACAGCTTCGATCTTATTCGGATGAACTCCTCTCTGAAACCACGTGACGAAGAAACTCAACTTGTTTCTTTCAAAAATGACACTTTGAAAACTTCGCTTTCATTTGATGCTGCCTCGACGTCTCAAGCACCACTTAAGATGAACTTCATGCTCTATTTAATCCTTATAGTATATTAAGATGTCATCTATGAATACCAATACGAACCTATCCAAGTTCTCTCGAAAAACCCAGTTTATAAAATTCACGAAGAAAGTTGGCGCATTCGTTAACCCGAATGGCATCACCAACCACTCATATGACACGTATCTGGTCCTGAATGTTGTTAACGGAATACTATCCTCCGCCTCTCTTAGCTGATTGAGCCCTATTGCCAAATCCATCTGGGAGAATACTATGGCTCCATTCAACCGAACAAATCGTCGATTCTCAGCAAAGGATACTTTTTATTGATCGTCCTTTCGTTCAACTTTTGGTAGTCAGTACACAATCTTAAAGATCCATTTGGCTTCTTTACGAATACCACAGCTGCTCCCCAAGGAGAACTACTTGGCTTAATAAAGCTCTTCCCTTCCAAGTCCACTAGCTGCACCTTCAGATCTTTCATCTCAGTAGGTGTCATTCGGCTAGGTGGTCTACCTACAGGTCTTGCACCTAGCACAAGATCTATTCGAAACTTGATAGCCCGCTTTGGTGGTAGCCCTAATACCGACTCAAAAACATTTTCAAACTCTTTTGCTACCAGCACTCGATCTAATTCTTCTTCCAATTCCATTGCATCCAATAAAGCACAAGCACTTAAGTCGGACTTCTCCATGAAGTATATAATTCGATTACGGCTGTTAGGGTGTCTCATTGATATTTCCCCATCTCGAAAAATATTCCTACTTTGTATCTATCTAACCAATCCATACCCAGTATGATCCCGAAACCCCGGGAATAAAAAAACATACAGACTGGATGAAAATTTGTGACCTAACTAGTCAAGTTCTAACTGATCACATCTCATTCCCAGAGTTGCATACCCTTCTATTGATTCGCAACTCTTAAGGAAGTAAGTAGGTATGATGGTTCTAAACATAATCAATCTACCAAACACTGATATATAAATGAATGTAATGCACCGGTTTCAAATAGTACCCTAACTGGTATACTATGAATCAAAAGCGTACCTTCCATCATGGATTTCCCCTTCTCATCTGTAGTTAGTCTAGAAGAAGATGGTTCTAGGGCAAAAACCTTTCTCTTGTCTGCTCTAACTGGTTCTGGATGCTGATTCTTGTAATGCCCTATCTGGTCATAATTGAAGCACTTCACTCCTTTCTTATCTGCACCTTCTTCCCTTTTCCAGTTCGACATTTATGAGCAAAATGTCCTTTCTTGTTGCACTTGTAGCAAACTACATTGGTTTTTCCTCCCTTGGAAGCTCCTCCTTTCTAAGCTCCTTTCTGTTTAAGGAACTTTCTTTTCTTTCCCTAGGGATCTTGAACCTTAACTGACTTCCCCTTACTAAATGTAGAGAGCAACTCTTTGTTCCTGATAGCCATCTCCACTACGTAATTGCTTGGGTCACGGAGGTGTGGCATGATTGACCTAGCAATCTAGCTTCAGTCCTCGAATAAACTTTTCGTTTCTCTTGATGATGGTGCCATGGCGTTTCCGTATCTGGATAGCTCATCAAATTTAGTGGCATATTCGATTATCGACATCTCCCCCCGCTCTATGTCCATAAACTTCCTCATCAATGCCGACTTGGCCACTTCGAATATAAACCTCTCTTCGAATCTCCTTTGAAACACGGTCCAACTTAATTCTTATTCATGTACTCCAACAGTGACCCCGTTCCACCAATATAATGATGCTCCCTTAAACTGTCTGGAAGCAAGTCTTCCTTTCTGTTCATTGTCTAATTCCAAGTCAGCAAAAATTCTTTCACAGTGTAATAACTAGTTTTCTATTTCGGCAGCATCCTTTGTTCCCAAAAATGGCTTTCCACTAAGATTGGTGTAATCCCTGCTCAACTTGGCATAGTTATTGCCAACTAGGGCCATAGGATTTGCTCCTCCAGCATTAACGGCATTTCCCCCAACCACTCCTGTAGCCGCTCCAGCTTGCATAAGATTGACAAAGAACTGATACATCATTCCCATATCTACTGACGGGGTTTCAACACCTACATTGACATTTGCATTTGGATTAGCATTTGCATGTCGACCCGGATTCCTTCTGGTATTGGGTCAAACATTTCCATTAGTTGTGGTGCTTCCTCCACCTAGATTTCCTCTTCCGTTTCCTATCTCCATATCTTCCTTTCTCGTATATCCGCATACAAGTCTTAGTAAGATACAGAAGAACGGTCTAAGAGAAAGGGGAACACGTACTTATATACATATATAACAAATGCAAGTACGTTATTATAGCGTTAACCCAAACCCCTGTCTCATTCTATGATTCATTGTGTTATGTTTTGAAAATCTTTTAGGTTTAAATTTCTTTTAAATTTACTTAAACCTATGCTCTGATACCAACATGTAACATCTCCCATTTGAAGGCCCGAAACTAACCGCTATTAATGCTGTAGTCATCCGTAGTTATTAATTTTCGGTGACCAAATACGGTAATGTTAGATATATTGATAATACAAAAGCGCATGAATATGAAATTTTTTGAACATAGTTTAAATTCAAACTTCACATTTCATTTCACAAAAGACGCTTCATATTCATTACATAATCTCATACGCAACCCACGTTCAGAGAAATTATAATTATTACAAAATACTCCAAGAGCAACCTATGAAGATGCCTCTTTGGTTGATCAAAGTCTAATACTAGACAATTAAAAAAATTTGCCCTTACATCTAAATAACATAGAGGGACAATAGATAGAATATCCTAAATACCTAGCTTGCCTCATGCACATCTCTAGAAGCCTATCTGTCAATTAATAACCTGAAAACCCCTTACCCTCAACCTACTCAAATTAATTTTGAGAACTCGATAGTTTAAGGGGAAAAACATAAACTTCGAGTCAGACAAAAAGTCTGATGTGAATAATAATATACCATCTCGAACCAAATAGATATCTAGTGAGACTGCGTCGCTAAGCAGAACGAGTTTTCCCCTCGCTAGTACCTTAACCAAAAACTAATTAACCATATACTATGCACTTGCATTCATAATGGTTAAAACATAATATAATATGATGATATGCAATTACACAATATATCCTGGATTTCCCATCCCCATTTATCTTACTATCTTCCTCAAGTTGTAGTTTCTAGGGCCACTACTAACTTATTAGTATTCATGGCCTGACTAATAACCTATTCCAAGCTTATAGATTATTTGTCCAGTTTTATAATTTTCATGGAATTACTAAGAACCTATCGTTGTCTGCCAATAACATCATCCAATCATATTTTTCATGGGCCGACTATGAACCTATTGGATTCTTCAATAACATCTCTCGGGTCATAGTTTTCATTGGCTGACTATGAACCTATTGATCTCTATCAATAACCTATTCTGGACATAGTTTTCATGAGATCACTAAGAACCTATTAGCCTCTGTCAATAACATTTCTCAAGGCATAGTTTTCATGAGTTAACTAAGAACCTGTTTAAATCAATAATCTTTTAACCAGTTTTGGGCATCCTATATTCTGGTTTATTTGACCTTTTGGGTGCAATTTTACTCATACAGTGTTTAAATAAATGTATATTCACTACAGGGTCAACCTAGCTAGTTATCCTTCCCTTAGCACCCTAAATTGCAGTTATGGGTTATAAATGAAGTGAATATGATTACCCGAGCATACATAACTCCTTTATAAGACATACATTAGTGTCCCTTAATGTAAATGGTAAAGTTTTACAATTATTAGTATCCCCAATAATGGTATCGACTTTATTAAAATATGCTTTAGTGTCCTTAAGGTCCAAAAGCATCTTTTATAAGCTCTAGGGCTATCAACCCTTTCATTTGTCTATTAAAAACAAGTGAGACACCGCAACCATGGGGGCACCATCAGATAAGGCTACGAAGGCAAAGCGATGTGGCAGGACCCTACCGCACCTATTAAAACTAAGGTGGAAGGACCCCTTCACGCTTATCAAAAGAATAAGGCGGATAATCCTTCCGTCTTAGTTGGAATCATTGTGGAAGGAGGCTTCCACATGTATTCAACTATTGCGGAATGACCCCTCCGCATTCATAAAAAACAAAGTGACGGGACAATAGAAAACTTTTTTGGACTATTTTTAGGTATATAATTAGGTCTCTAACCTATTCCATTACTTCCGAATGATGGTTTCTATTTCCGTAGAGTGGTCATAGTAGAAAAATGGACCTACGGTTAAAAGGTTATACATGTTTTAAATTCTAAAAACAAAGCGAGCGAAAGCAATTGCGACGAAGGCAGATGTTACTGTAGCATAGCTACAAAGGATAAAGTTACTGTAGCATGGCTACGAAAGCATTGGTAATGTAGCATGATTACGAAGGCATTGGTACTGTAGCATGGCTGCGAAAGCATTGATATTGTAGCATTACGAAGGCTAACTGACACTATAGTATTATGAAAGCTAACTGACACTGTAGCAATACGAAGGCTATGGTTACGAAAGGGTACAATGGCAGACTCGTAATTAACGTAAAAGCTGCTATTTTGCAAAATAAAGTATATTTTTTTCACCAACTCTTATTGTTTGTAAAATTCCTATTAGTTAGAGATATACTTTATCAATTTCTTTCCAGAAAAAATGCTATAGATAAGATTTCATAATCTCCAAAATTATTTTCAAACCATTAAACTATATTAATATTTTAATATAATTACTAAGCCTTTCTAGCTTAGAAAATTCATAATAAATCGAAAACACTTGGAATAAATCCCAAAAATTCACCAAAAAACTGAAATAACATTTTCTTTACCATCGCAAAATTCATTATTTTATTAGTTTTAATAATAAAAATCCGAAATTCATAAAATATTCCTATTAATTTTGAAAATATAAAATTAAAAACCCATCTTCAGAATTATGTATACATAACATATGCCCAAGTCTTTTGAAGGTTATTTACTAAGGTTTTTCCCTTGAAACCTATCATAATAATTTCATAAAAATTCCAACAAATCCCAATTCACGAAAATAATGGTAAAATAAACTGTATCATCAACAAACAATTCGGAATACATATAAAAATTTAACACATAAGAATGAGATGGATACTATTATTTACCTTGATTTGAGAAAAAGAATTGAGATTTTAGTTGTTGATTTGATTCCCCTTAGCTTTAGCTTGATTTTTTAATTTTTCTTCCTTTAAAAGCTTTAGTAATGGCCTCTACTTTCTTTACATTTTGTATATATGTAAAAATGAATGAGGATATGAGGGTGGAAGGGTTATGTTTAGAAAATGAAGCTTATTCCCATTTTCCCCTCTCATAAATCCTCCTATTTATGTTTAAGTTAAAACGATATTATATGCTGATTAGTTAAGGCCTAATCTAATTAATGATCAAATCTCATCTCCTTTTCACGCCATACATTATTCTGTTTAATTAATATAATTAAATCTCGTGAATATTGTTAAAGAAAAATTAGGGGTGTTACACTAACCTCACATCCCTGTAACTAGTCATAATTTTCACTCACCTAACATACTATCATATTCCTCACCGCATTTCCTATTAAGGCCTTATAATGAAAACCTTTATTTCGCCTTAACTATCAGTTCCTTCCCTCAGGGGGATTTTAATACTAGTTAATAGCATATTTACTACGCAATTAATATGTTATTAATTATGTATTATTTATATAATATATATATATATATATATATATATATATATATATATATAATTACATGACTAGATATTTCTAAGCATGCGAAGATTACGCTCTATGCTAATCGTTTAAATGTCAAAACTTTAAATTTATACAAGTCCAATTTCATATCAACAAACATACCATATATCCAACATTTTCAATTCAACAGCAGACTTGTATAAAAATAGAATCTATACCAAACTTATTTTATACTAAAATAGTAGAATCAACATTAATAGAATTTACAATTTAGTTCCTTTAACGCTCTGTTTAACTTCTATATACAAATGAACAAGGGAATTTTCATTTAAATTACGAAAATAGGCAGTGCAAACTATGAATAAAGAGCATCCGTACCATATACACTATTTTCTAACTTATTTCTTTTCAAAACCCTTAATCAGTTTCAAAGAAAAAGATGAGAAGTGGAATAGAATATAAAATATTAAATTTGCAATAATTATACAATTCCATTATTTTAATATATATATAATAATTGAGATTTTAACATAAGAATTGACATTTCGCTTTAAAAGAATTTTTAGGTTTTAGTTTGATGTTTTCATAAACAAAATTCCCTAAGGCATATATCAAATCTAAGTTATACTATACAAGAACCATGATAAGAAAAACTAAGATTTCCACTCACAAAAGTTCTTAGCTCTTCCTTTTTGACTTGTTTACCCCCGCTTCAATCTCTTATAGATCTCTCATTTTAGAAATATACAACAAAAGAATTGTATATGAATTAGATTCAGAAATTTAGAGATTGGAGGAGAACATAATTAGAAATTGAATATTAAAACACCTCGAAGCACATGTCTTGTCATCTTAAATATGCGATCATCTTGATTCGGTTGAAATCTTTGAGGTTCTACACGCCTTTGATCTATAACTTTCTCATGCCCCCTATTTCTACGGGTACCGTCGGGTTCTTTTCTATGTTGCTTTAAATTTGCATTTTGATTCTGGTTCGGAAGCTCGAAATCATAAGATGTACTCTTTGCTCAACATCTTGATTAATCTATTCTTTGATCATTTTGCAGTCCAGTTTCTTTGATCCAAGTGAATTATGAAACCGTGGTAAATTCTAATGACACAACCTACCACTTTCATAGAGCAATAGACGCAACCTACCACTTTTAACACAACAATTAGCAGCGTTAAGTAAACCAAAATCACCTCTGATAATAAAATGTGATTAATAAAACAAAAATCCAACGGTCCGCATTTAATCATGCAGCCGTCCATCCCAGATTGCGGCGGAGCAACGGTGGCTTGAACTGTTTCTTCTCATTCTTTTTCACCAAACTATTGCATTCTACATTTGTTGTTACTTTATGACAATATATTCTACAGCGGTATTAAAATAAAATATTATTTTATGAGAAATGAAATAATATTAAGCAGCAGACCATAGCTTCATTATTGTATTTTGCTGTTCTAATTATAGGATTTGGTCGACCGCGAGATCTGAGCTGATTACAGTTTGTTTGGTGAGTTTTGTTTGAAATGAGTAGATTGAAGGTTTGATTTTATTACTTGAAGTGTTTAATTCGTTGAATTTGTTTAGGATGATGCTGAATTTCGAAGCTATAACTAGTTTTATGTAACTTTTTAAAGCGTTGTTACTGAGAGGAAAATTATCTGTTACAGATACTTTTATTTCACAGATAATTGGTATTTTAGACTAATTGTAGAGTAGTTAATGGGTCAATTTCTTGCCTAACATTGTTTTTATGAATTAAAATGGACGAGTTCTACTAAAATTATGTTTTCCCTTTTTGGCTTGCAGATAACTGTAGCTTTTGAAGTGATATTATCAAGAGAACTTGTTTTATACAAAATATATAGGTTCTAAATGGGATCTTGCATTTCAAAACTGAAATCCTGCTGTTGTAGTTCTCAACACAAAGATAATTTTCCTGAAGCTCCGGATCTCCGTAAGTGTATGATATTTGTTTGTGTGCTAAGCATACTAGTTTAGAAGAAAACAAAAATAACGCGTGTTTTCTGTTTTAGAGAGTGAAGAAAAAGGAGGCGGTGGATACAATTTGCCTCCATTTCAGGAATTTTCTTTTGAGCAACTGAGGCTTGCGACTTCAGGTTTTGCTGTAGAGAATATAGTTTCAGAGCATGGTGAGAAAGCTCCTAACATTGTTTATAAAGGGAAGCTTGATGCACAAAGGAGGATAGCAGTTAAGAGATTAAATAGACTGGCATGGCCAGATCCTCGACAGTTTATGGTAGTTTCTGTATCCCATGTTTCTTTTTCGTCAAATTTTGAGTAGTTACCATGTTTGCGTATTGTCATCCTTATGTTCTATTTTTAAATTTAAATGAAAATACTGTCAGCCTTACATTGAAATTTTGGTAAGCTAAAAACAGCACATGCCATTTTTTGTTCCAAAACAATGAGATGTGATCTTCCATTTGCCGAAACCAATGACAAATCTACCTTTATGAACGGACAATGATGTTCAGTCTGCAAATGCATCTAAACACAATTGGAACAATTATGAAGTTAACATGCATATGTACAACTTTATGAGGTGCTTATACCCCATCTTTTTATTCCATTTCAATATCTATATACAGGCTTCCTTTGCTCATTATCACAGGTTATTAGATCAACTCTCGACCATGGCAATATCCTCATGCTTTATATGTTTTCCTATATAATCCATGCTTGCGTACATGTTTATGTATGTAAAAATAATAGTTATTTACCAATTTGAAGCTAAACACCACGCGGTGCTCTTTAATAATGTCAGCACTTCATCTCCATCTTGGGTATATCCTGCTGTTGGGATTGTGCCGCCTTGGGCCTAATACAACCTGATGGACCCCCAAAGTTTAATCCAACGTGACCTTGTAACAGAAACATCCATGGTACTTCTGTGAAATCCAATGATGCAAGCTCTATGTCCCTCAAGCAGAAGGCCTTGTACTATTCAGAAACTAGCATATTAGTAATACACAATATTTGTTACCACTTTGTTTAAACCACCTCCATTTGATATAGACCACTCCCAGAATAAATTATGCTTATACATTAGTTCCTTCTTATCTGTCATTTGTGTTCTTCTCTATCAATGGTGTAACCAATGCCACCATTGTACATTCTTGTATAATGCATAATACATGTCCAAATTTTGTTAACTTGGGTTTTATTTCAGGAGGAAGCAAAATCCTTCCTTAACTCTCTATAAATAAATCACAATTTAGTTTCTTCTTAAATTATCGATCATTAGTTTCTCTGGTGTAACCAATGCTGCCTTTGTGTATTCTTATATTATGCATAACACTGTATCCAAATCTTGTTAACCTGGGTTTTATTTCAGGAGGAAGCAAAATCCGTAGGTCAGCTCCGAAGCGACAGACTTGCAAATTTGCTTGGTTGTTGCTGTGAAGGCGATGAGAGAATACTGGTGGCAGAATATATGCCTAATGACACTCTTGCAAAACATCTTCTACACTGTAAGTTGTCAAGTGGTGCCAAAATGATTTATTGGAGAAATCCACCGATCTATGTCACGTTAGTTTATAAATTTGTCATTTTTAACATCTCTACTATCAGGGGTGTCTCACATAGATGGTGATTATTTGCAGCGACATTCCTCTAATAATATGACCATTAAATACACAGTTTTATGGGTGTGCTTCTGGGGTGCTAAAAGCGCTAATGAACACCCTTGAACATTTTTGAAACTCGGTTTTGACTAATTCTTAAAATAACAACTTTACAGAATACTTCGTGTAATACTTTTTTCTTTCAAAAAAATTACATATTCAATCATCCTTGATATTATATTTGAGCATGACTTTCTATTCATCTTAATCATTCTAACTTTGTATTTACCAAGTCCTATGATTGCTCATCGACATATATTTTCCGGTGCCTCTTTCTCTTTTACACTTCGATGGGCAATAAAATGCAATTCCACGATCCACTTTCATTTCCTTGCTAGATAATATTGTAATATAATTTTTTCGGACGTAATATTCGTATGATATATATAATTAACATCAATTTTTTTGTTATATGTTGCACTTTAATATCTTAAATTCGTTCTTTATGTAGGGGAAACTCAACCCATGAAATGGTCAATGAGGCTGAGGGTGGTACTCCGTCTTGCTGAAGCCTTGGAATATTGCACAAACAATGGGCGTTCTCTTTATCACGATCTTAATGCCTACAGAGTCTTATTTGATGGAGTAGGATTGTCCTTTTTATTTTATTTTATGAAAAGCATCATAAAATTATTTCATATTCAGATTTCCAAATTTAAAGCTAAAATGCTTAATGCTTCCAATTTAGGTCCTAGGAGATTATTTTTGACTTATACAAGGTAATAGTGCAAACGATTTAATTCAACAACTCCCTCCCACTCTTTTTCTTTCGTTTTTCTCTCTATGCCATTGCTAAACATCATTATTTTTGAAATTTTGGTCAATACAATTCTACATTGTAAACAAGAGCATTAAAACTCTTTTTTCAATACACGTTGAAACGTTCTTTTGGATAACATAGAGCTTGCCACTTAAACAACTAAGAAAGTACTTGCTAATTACCTTTTTTTCTAAATAGAAATGTTAATTAAAATACTTTTTTCATTTGAACGAGGGTTTTTATGTTAACTGAAAAAAGTAAGCAGTTATGCTATAGTTAAATAATTATCTTAATATTTTTTTAAAGACATCCTGTGGTAGAATACCAGTGGGTTTCTTTATGCATCTAATTTTGGACGATCAATATACAGGATTATAATCCAAGACTTTCATGCTTTGGTCTGATGAAGAATAGCAGGGATGGTAAAAGCTATAGCACTAATTTGGCATTCACACCACCTGAATATTTGAGAACTGGTAAGTCTTTCTGTTCTTGAACTTTAGAAATGATTTTCCAGTAAACAAATAGAACCCATAACAATGTCAGAAATATGTGCTGAATAAGTTTCTTGAAAACCTCATCAGCTGCCTCTGGCTGAATATTCTTACTATGAGAACCTTTTTGTCAAAAGTTGGCATGCAGCTAATGCTTACCTTTAGTGAACAGTGTATTTCTTTGTTATATGAATTTCACCTATTAGATCATCAGCTGTCACGTAACGTATCAGCTGTCACGTAACGAACAAGTGCAATAATATGATAAACATGAATTATGAGCTGTTGTCTTAGTTATTAGATTCACTGAGTCTAATTATGTCATGCATTATTTTGCTCCTTGGTTATTATGGAATTACCTTATCTTGAGACATGAACTTCCTAGAACGTTTACAATTCCCATATTTCACAATATGGTTTGACCTTAATTTGAATGCTAAGTTACATAGTTCTTTATTACCATGTCATATGTGAACGATCTCATTTATTTTTCATTTAATGCACAGGAAGAGTCACACCAGAAAGCGTGATATATAGTTTTGGTACATTGTTAATAGATGTACTCAGTGGGAAGCATATTCCACCCAGTTATGTGAGTTATTTTTCATACCCGAATTACTCTTAGATGGATTTATGTTTATACATTTCATTCTGTCTCTGCTCTCTCTCTCTGTCACACACTGGCAGACACAGACAGAGACACCCACACACAGAGACACACCCCCAGATGTACACATATGTGTGAATACGCATTCTGATTCTCAATAATTCGCAAATAGAGAGAGATTAAACAAATTACCAAATTACACTTACGAATTGCTTCATCTTAAATTACTCATAAGATTTGTAACAAATTACACTGGAGAGGATTGTAGTGATTGAAAAACTACACCAGCACACCAGCGGACAATACAATATTGTATCAAATCTAGTCACCTCTTCTACATCAGTCAAATTAAAGTGTAGATTTTTTGTCAGTTCTTAATAATATTTGGATAGGGTGGTGGATATTTATAAGCCTAATTCAACTGTACTGTCATTGCTACTGTGGACCATATTTCCATATGGTATAGGAAATATTGTTACTATTTCTTGTAAATATTTAACTCATTTATTTTCAAGTGTAATATTTTTGTAATTTTTTTAAGCGTAAATTTAACATGTTACTTTTTTGGAAGTAATACACTAATCATCAAAGTACATAAATATATTATCTTATGTTTAGCCGCTTGATGTTATTTACTTAAAATATATATTATAAGAATTTGGTTTTGGTGGGTGGATCAAATTACTTATGCGCACTAGTGTATGACTGGTCATGTTTCATATTAAATACAGTTATATGTTATTTCCAAGCTTGGAGGTTTCACTTAATATTTACATTGGTGAAATATTAAGTCTATGACGTATAATTCTGTTGTTTTTGTAGTGTAAATTGTTTTTAAGTCAAATAAGAATATGCATTTCATGTTGTGCATGTTATCAATGTTGATAATTTTGGCTGGTTTCGGAGTAGACAGCCAACTTCAGTTCTTACCTTTCAGTTTTATGGTCCTCATTTTCATACTCTCAAATATCAATTAGACTGCTGTTGCTAGTTACTGGCAACCAGTTCCCTACTTCCGCTATCTTATGTAATCTCTTGTATGTTGTCAGGCTCTTGACTTGATAAAAGGTCGGAACTTCCATAAGTTAACTGATTCATGTTTGGAAGGGCAGTTTTCGAATGAGGATGGGACTGAAATAGTACGTCTAGCCTCAAGATGTTTACAACTTGAGCAGCGAGAGCGCCCGACTGTGACGTCGCTAATTCTTGCATTGACTCCTCTTCAAAAAGACAATGAGGTAATTCTCTTTTTGCTTTTATATTCGGAAATAAATTTATATAACTACAGAATCACTTTATATATTCTGATCACCTGGTATTTTGGCACACGATCATGAATTTTTCAATGCCAGTATTTCTTCTTCTTCAAATAATCAGCTTTACATGCAATCCGATGCACATCTTATGGCTATGCAGTATAGCTTACATGATCCATGAGATATGCAATTGATCGTATTATTAGCATCAAAATATGTGCTTGGTGTTGCTTGACTAAAGCCATGATACAAAATAAATATTTCCCCCTTTACGTACAGGTTCCTTCATATGTATTAATGGATAAGCCAGGCGGTGGTGCTTCATCAGTAGAATCCCTCTCTCTTTCTCCACTAGGTGATGCTTGCTTCAGAAAGGATTTGACGGCTATCCATGAAATTCTTGAAAATACTGGTTATAAAGACGACGAGGGAACTACAAATGAGGTTTGTATTTTAGTTTATGTCAGTAGCATTATAAGTATCATGACCCTATTTTACATCAATTCATCTTTGGCTAAGTAGTCTTATAATCAGAGTGTGATACTTAATAATAGGAGTTAATCAAAATTCCGTAAGTTTGTATCCCAAAGGTCTAAAAGTTGTTGAAGACATTACTTAGGGATCATATGGGTTGGATGCTGTTGGATGCTGATACAAGTTAACCCTATCCTTTTGTAGTCAGTTTTTCTTCTTCATTTCTTTATATTGAATATCAAAATATCTGAACTATGTATTTAAATTATATATGATCTATTTATTTTTTATATTTTCCATGTTATTTTTGATATCGAGTACAAGTTTGTCCTTGGTGATAGACAAGGGTATTTCATTCAGTAATGTCTCAATACAAGTAGATTGTTTTGTATAGTTATACTATAAGGATTCACACTTAGCATTTATATAAGTAGCGTAATTAATTTAAAAAGGACAACCCCTTTTCCCTTAGAAATGCTTCTTTGGAGTCCACTTATTCACTATTCATTTGTGACCTATCACTTTCTATTTAATTTCCGGGAGATGTAAACATACATTTTTCCTCATCAACTAAAAAATAATTAGGGGTGTGTCTGGACTCTGGACGCTGGAGTAATCTTAAGGCTGTCCATCTCCTAAAGTGATTCCTTCCAGTTTCAGATCTTCACAATGCTGGGGAATTTTCTTAGTTGAGATCCGAATCACTAAAAAAGATGTAGCGTTACGTTAAATGATAAATTGAAGTAATTCTTAGTGTTTATGTATTTATCGTGATATATTTTGCCCAGCTCTCCTTCCAAATGTGGACAGATCAAATGCAAGATACATTGAACTCAAAGAAAAAGGGTGACACTGCATTTAGGCACAAAGAATTCAGTAATGCAGTCGACTGCTATACACAGGTTTTTTGAATTTACCCATTGCATCACTAATTATCTAGTATGTAATCGTAGTTAATATCTGCATGATATTGATAGATGTTAAAATTAGCAAATAATTATGGAATATTTTATTTTTGAACTGCGTTGCAAGATGTTTTAGCAATTTTCTCTATTTTTGTCAGATAGTGAAAGTTTAACCTACTTATATGTTTGAATTTTAGGTTTTTAGAGATTAACTAAAAAATTTAATTTGCAATGTAAAATTAGCAGTCTCTGTATCAGTTCCTTGTCCTTAGTTTATTTATTCCCAATGTTTAGATACCTCAAAATTTTCAATTAACTTGCAAAAATTTAAGCTCCTTATTTTATTTTTAAAACAATTTTAATTTCTTGATCATATTATTTAACAGCCCTACAGTAAAAATGCGATCTGCAATAAAGCATTTGTTACATTGTTACATCAAATATGCTACCATCGATGCTAGGGTTGCGGTTGCGGTTGGGTTGCCTGATCAAATAGGGCGCACTTGATTTTAAATGTGCAAAGGGATATAGATACCGTGGTATTTACAAGGAATGACTATAATTTCACATATTTAAATATCATCAATAGCATTTTTCTTTCATAATACATTTTCACAGTCAATATTTGCAATGTTTTTTCTGCTCCTATCATCATGGGTCATAATTACAGCTACAGTTAATCTTGAACTCCCACAAGTTAGTAAAGGCAGAAACAAAGGAGTAGAGGTAATTTTATTCTATAAACATGACCATATTTCTACAGCAGTTGGTGTTGGAACTATGGTGTGAAATTAAATTCAAATCCATTTGCTTGCGGGGTTAATGCCCAAAACGTGAAATTTGTTCACATCATTACACTTTTACCTATACCTATACATGTGCATGCGTGCACACATGCGCGTGTGTGCAGGACAAAAGGATACTGCTCATAATGGATTTGACAGCCAGCAAGCATGCTTCTTTCCCCATCCTCATTGCACAAGCATCATTTATATGAGCAATTGCAATGTTGATATGAATGGAGCAGTCAGAGGCAGTAATATTATTAATGTTATACTTATCATGACCATAAGCAAAAGCATCAGGATAAGGGGAGATATCGTGGTAGCTGTAGTCATTATTAATAAGGTGTGTTGTATACGAGATCACCACATAAACAAAAGCCAGACTGATAGTAAATGGATTGCTTGCAGTGTATTGGCCTGTGTTGCATTGAACATCGATGACTGTTGTATTCGTCGCTGTTGCATTGGCAATGGTTGTAGTAATTGCCATTGTGATAAAAACCAATTTTAATTATTTTGGAAATATCCGTTGATTTTAAAAACAGAAACAGTTGGATGTATATGAATTTATTTACTAAATAAAGTTCTAACCGGCTGAGAATATGTTTTACACATTTTTTTATGATAACCATAATGTGTGTAAACATTACATCTTTAGGTTATTAAAATCAACTATTGTTTCACTCGATGACTCAAATACATCTTATACTGTTCATGCAGTTCATTGACGTTGGAACTATGGTGTCCCCTACTGTATATGCACGTAGATGTCTATCTTATCTGATGAATGACATGCCGCAACAAGCTCTGAGTGATGCAACACAAGCTTTAGTTATAAACCCAACATGGGCAACTGCTTGTTACCTCCAAGCTGCTGCTCTTTCTGCACTTGGAAAGGAAAACGAAGCTCGAGAAGCATTGAAAGATGGCTCGTTACTTGAAGCGAAAAAGAAGTGATTTCCATGGTATGCTGATGTTTGACAACCATATTGTGCAAATTTAGTGGTAAGCAACCTGCTATTCTTATTATATCCAACAAAGTAACAAAGTTCCAGTACTGTAATTTTTTTCTTGCCCATATAAGTTTCCAAGCAACCTGCCATTTTTTTTATATGTTTCTTTACATATTAGAGAAATGCTGATATTGTGTGTTTATGCATCAGGTTACAGCAGGTCTTGTAACTTCATAATGTGATAAGTGTACATATGGAAGCTACAACGATAGAAACCTGTTTGAAATACACAAGCGCAAACTAATAAGTCATGGGTTGGCAACAAAGTCAGAAAGATAAACAATGCTTCTATAAACATATGTTGTGTACATGTTTTAGTTGATTATTGGTGTAAAATTGTGTAGTCTGATTATGTACAGCTGACTATACGATACTTCTGCATTTTGTGGATATTTTTTTTCTTTAAATAATCTCTTGCATCTTTATGAGTACTTTTTGACTTATATTTCTGCGTATTAGAATGGAGATAATTTTCTTTGCATATTTTGTCTATTAGTAGTGCGTTTTCGGACCGATGATTTTCCCTCGAAATGCTACTGTAGATTGTTCATCAATTCAATGCTATTGTAGATTGTTCATCAATTCAAACCTCTGTTAGCATACGTAGGTGCAAGTTGGCCAACTGTGGATCGTGTGTTATCCTTCCGCCTGGATCGTGTTTTCTCCTTCAACCTGCAACAAGGCAAAAAGCAATTCCATTGCCGGGATTTGAACCCGGGTCGCCTGGGTGAAAGCCAGGTATCCTAACCGGGCTGGACTACAATGGATCGATGCATGTGTAGTTTTGTCAGCTTTATTTAAAGTCAATTAGAACAATGTATGGTTCACCATCAACTTCTAATATTATAAACTAGTTATATTCCATTGAATCATATGCAATTCAATAATTTCTTAATTTTAAAAATTTAACCACTGCAAAAAATATATAAAAATGAATGGAATGCATCGCATGCGTACTAAAATATCGGTACAAATAAAACATGCCATATAAATGGAGATTTCATATGCAAATATAATTTGTAAAATACAACGAATATCAATTTATTTTATATTGAGGACTAATATATAATTTTTGAAAATAATACAATCTTGATTTCAAGTCCTAAGTGGCAATGTCGTTAATTTCAAGAATCTAATATAACTACGAATTTAATATTAAATGAATTACAAGTTTATGTATTGTAATACTAAGTTAAATTTAATGGAAGGTCATAGACTAAATAAAAACTTAATCCCAAATAAAGTTAAATTATTTACTGAAAGGTCATACGAACTCGGATTTACTAGAAGGTCATACCAAGTCAGATTCACGCGCGGTTTATTTCATTAGGATCGTATCGAAATTCCGGACGTTTTGACGCTGATTTGGACGAATTCCGAGACTATTGAATTTTGGGTCTTTATTTGGATTTCAAATCGATTTGAAATCAAAGGTGAGTGTTTTATCCCACTCACGATTACTAAATTATCTTATGCTAGTTAAGTTGAATTTATGATGTGATTTGAAATTGATCGATTGATTTGGATGATGATGATGATGGATGTTTGATTGTTGATATTGGATGACCGGATATTATATATCTGTATTGTTATAACACTGCAAGTTCCCTATGGGTTGGAATGATACATACCCGAACGATCTGACAGATTAGGGAGGAATCATAATGAGTTGAAATGATAGACTCAAGCAATTTCATAAATTTGTAATTAATTCGGGATTGCGGATTGAAATGATAAATATCCGTATCACTTGACCATAGGGTAGAAAATTATATACGGACATCGGATTGGTTAAATTTAATGATTTTAAATCTTTAAAGTTTGAATCCAGTTAACCGATATTCGAAATAGAATTTGAGTGTTATAAATTGAATTGTTTTAAGTAATTATTTAAAGGATGTAAATTGAAACTTTAAAGTTGAATTTGAAGTATAAACGACATTCATCGAAATTGAGGTATTGAAATGTTGGAAACTGTAACTTTGAAAATCTATAAAATTTGGTATAGTTAAATTTGATATTTCAAGATTTGAAATTGGGTTTTGATTTGAAATCTGGACATGGTCTAGATTTGTTGGAATGGAAGAAATGTCAAATATGATGTTAATTTCAAAATTTATTATCTCAATATAAATTGTAAAAGTTCTTTTAAATTCCGATTTTAAGATTTTCAATTATTAAAATAAGTTAATCTATTTTAAACCAACTCAAACAATTTAACCTATTTAATTTTTTTTAATCTAATTTATCCTGTTTTAAACTAATTAACCTATTTAATCTATCTAAATCTATTTTAATCTATTTAATCTATTTAATTAATTTTAATATATTCTAATATATTTTAAATCATTTAAACTTTATTAAACTATATTAAACTACTTTCATTTATTTTAAACTATTTTAATTTATTTTAAACTATTTAATATATTTTAATTCTATTTAATCTATTTTAAATTCATTTAATCTATTTTAAATCTAATGAATCCATAATAAACCTATTTAATTTATTAAACCATTTAAAATATTTTAAATCTATTTAAAGTATTTGAATCTATTTTAAATTTATTTAATCTATTTAAACCTATTTAACCTAATTTATATCTATTTAAACTATGTTAAACTACTTAAACCATTTATAACTATCTAAATTATTTTCTATATTTCAGATGGTGTAAAGTGGAAATGTTTATAATTAAAGCCTTGATTTTAAAGCAAATAAGGTTTGATAATGTTATAACATAAGTTAAATGATATTCGCTGGTGAAACGACATATTTGAGTAAATATGATGATTTTGAAATGAGAATTAAACCTATTTGGTCAATATGATTTCGAAAGTGAATAAAATTTCAAAGTAATATGATTTGAATTGAATATGATATTTTGATATCAATTATGAAACAGTTTTAGAAATTTAAAGGAACCATCCGGTGTGTGATAAGCATTTGGTTGTTAAAGAGACCGGGATCAGATATTGTCATACTCTTTGCCAATTTCGAAAATCACTTTAACAACTGTGTACGTGGTGGAGATTCCAAAAATGAAGCAGGATGGTTTGGCAAATGATTCTGTATGAGGTATTTACGTGGCCCTGACTCCCGTGAGTCAGCTTAGATGTGACTAAAACATGAGCTATACCTGGCCAAGTGAGGTCATTCCTCCTATCGGGCATATTTCTTCGGTACTATATTTTGACCTTGTGATTGATTTGGTAGACACCCCTCGATTTGATTATGGGAGTGTTTCCAAGGTGGACGGTAGTAACTGCTATGCATTACCACCAGTCCTAGAGTGCAATTGGTATATCTACCTTGGTATTGCCTCGAGTGCCGTGTTCACATGCCCTACCGCACCTTCTACGAGTTTGATTTGTACCATACTTATGGAGTGCCCTCTGATATCCTCCCGTTTATGGAGGAATTACGGTATTGTACGGGCTATGGGCATAAATAAAATGTGTGAAGGGGGATATGGGTAACGCCTTAATGCTATTTTAATATTTTACTTTACTGTAGACACTATTATAATAGCGTATTGTACTAAATAGTAGAGTTTAACAGATCCATATGAGATGGAAATCCCAAACATCTCTTAAATTATTGCACTCACTTTAGACACTGGATAGGAGATGTCAAACCCCGTAAACATCTCTGACACCGTTACACTCATATTTATTTACTGTTGATTTAACTTACATAAGGTCTTTTAGTTCCGACTCGAATGTTTTGTCTTTTCAATTCACTAGGGTCAGTCTGAGCTTTTCAGTTATCGAAGACTGCTTTCTGGAGGATGAAAACGAAGATTTTATACTATTGTTATTTATTATATTTATCCCACTACATCATATTGTTCGTTGCATTTATTTATTATTCTTATTATATGTTACTCTGATCTGTATTATAAAAGTATAATCAATGTTATTTGTAAACAGCTTCATAAACTGTTTATTTGATTATTATATTTTGTCATTCCGCTGCAAGATTCTATATTTGTTTTCTTCCTTTCTCTGCTTTTTCTTATTTATCCCATAACAATCTGCCCTTTTGAATAGTTTGAGTCTGACGTGTGTGGTTTGTCGTCGATTCAAACTATCCGAAAAGATAGGTCGTTACATCAAAGTAATTAAAAAAATCAAAATTCAAAAATATAAATTTTGCATTAAAATAGTAAAAGAATTAATTTCATCATTTTTAATGAATCATGATAGTGCACAAATTTATCATTAAAGTTGATGTAACGATTTATTAGGTCTTTGAGTTTGTAAATTGATGAAACAATTATAGTATTAATAGTTTATACCGATATGATAATGAAACGTATATTCGTGTAGTTAGCTATTCATTTACATAATCAATCAAAATAATTATAGCTAGTGGAATATAATGGTGGTCACCATTACACCATTATGGAGTAATTACATATAGTTTAAATTTAGGAAGAAGTGATGCATAGAATTTACGATTCCTCACTCCACAAATTAATAAAATATATGCAGTGTTAATAGTTAATGTCACTATAATTATTGATTTCATATATGGTTAGCTTTCAAATAACATAATCATTGAAAAAATTTATTGTTAATTGAATATGATGGTGGACTATGTTGTATGAGTATGCGATAATAATATTTCACATGATTATAGCCATATTTCTATAAGGATGCAGTTTCCATAATAGTGCTTTTATGTAATTATAATTGTTATACAATTCCATAGTAGGCTATTTATTGAAAAACATCTTGTAATAATATTTATTGAAAGAACCAACATATTTTTAATAGTTTATAGCAAAGCTAACATACTAATACATATTTAACATATATAAATTATTCAAAAAGGAAGAAGTAATTCATATTAGTTATCAATAAATCTCCAAGTCTTTCTTAATAATACGTCTAGATGTTAGTACCATTGGTTTTATCGCATCAGGAGCAACCAAAACATAATTGCAAATTTAAGTTGTGCTAATACCCTTTAGAAAATTATATTGTTTAGTAATCTTTAAAATAGGTTTAGAAAAAATGAAATGGACATTTAATGAATGCACTGATGATTGCAAGTTAATAGCAGGGAAGTAAATTGAACACAAATGATCCGATAGCTATGTCCATTACAAATAGTATTCCATTATGTATTCAATGTAATAATACATTGGTCAATAGCTAATACTAAAACAGAAAAAAATCATTTAGTGACATTGTCTGTTTGTGTTATTTAACAAATTATGTTTCATTGTGTTACTTAATGAAATAACATTTATTTCAGTTTCTTGAACATTCAATATCTTTTTATGAAAAAAATAACAATGAACTCAACTAATAATAGGTGAACCTAGTATCTCTATATAAACTATAACCAAACTAAATAGTAGCTTGAAAGTGACACTAATGCAAATATAGTAATATTTATTTCTACTCGTTGAAGCATGTTTCAGGAGAAGTGTTATTCATGGTTATTTTATTTACATTACTTTAGGGCGTAGGTAAAATATTAAAACCTAAGAGTCTTATATCAGGACAAAGCACCGGTTATTTTAGAATATGTCTATTATGCATTTTTCTAGTTGTATATGCATGACTAGACTCCTGCTCATTACTATGCGAACTGTTCTAGAATTTCTTCCTAAATATAATTACACAAATTCTGCCAATGGTAAACATGAGAGTTTACAACAAAATGGAGAAGAGAATGACATCAAGTGCTTCCATAAAAGATAGCTTGGGTTTTAAGTTATCATGTATTATGTTCCAGTTTTCTTTTCTTTTTCTCATACAATACAATAGCTTGTTGACCGAATTTAATAAAGTAATGCTTAAATTTTAACATCGTAAAAAACTCTATATAAACAAACATTCCTAATCGACTAAATTACATTATATGATATATAAAAGACTCATGAAACTAAAAAAAAAAGCCTAAGATAAATCATAAACGTTGTATTTACGTATAAAACCGTACCTTATCATTAACTTATTATCCCTTCTATGCATATACATAATTATAGAATGACCTGAAAAAAAATCACTTTTTTGATATTCTAAATCAAAAAAGTTTTGCATCCTTCCTACGACTCTTTAAAATAGCGGGAAAAATCATAAACCAAAGTCAACAGAAATGAATAAGGTTGTTATATTCACCCAAAAAAGTTGGAATAAAAACAGAAAACCAAGAAAAAAATGGTAGTAGTAAGGGAAAAAGGCTCAACTTGATAGTAGTAAGTACACTAGAAAGCAGGCAAATACCGAAGAATGGAACAATTACGTTAAATTCCAAAGCTGCAAGATGAATATCGAAATTAGATATACAAAAATATAATTATTTTATGAGAAAATAAAACAGCGTTAAAGAAACCTTCTCAATTTCCCATCCTAGTTCGACTAAAAAGAGAAACATCCTTATATGAATATATGGTTACTAAGGTAGTTGATACTTTAAAATTCACAAAGCTTGATTAATCAATTTTTTTCTTATTATCTATATAGAGTATAGATTACAACGATTGTTTAAATCTCTAACAATTACGTATCAGCGGCAAACATGGATTACTTCTTTCCATTCTCCTATCGATACACTTGAGCTGAACCAAACTTTCGATTGATGTCAAATAACACATTTATAAAAACAGAGTGAAATATCATTACATTGTCATATATTGTGCATCATTTTATTATCGTCCAACTAACATAGAGAGTGCAAATAAATACAGAGCCATTAAAACATCCCAAGTACAATATTGGTAGTGTGCACTCTTTTTTTGAAAATGCATTCATGGGATTATAACAGTTAAAAAATGCATAAATTGTTAGTCCTTGAGATGATGGTTTTGATGACAACAACCTTAGAATAAGATTATAAAATATAAATACTAACATTATTGTTTAGATATATATGTATATGCAGGATTTAACCATGCATGTATCAAGAATGAAGACTGTACAGTATAGAGATTCAAGATATCAAGATTGAAGACTCATGAGTATCAAGAATATCAAAAGTTTAAGATTTCAATGATAAGTAATTTAATTAGGAATTTTGTTAAAACTTTTAGAAAAACACCGGCATCTTAAAATACAATGTATTCGTGGAATGGAATCCACTTTGAGCCTGTTAAAGGGATGGAACCCTAAGTAGGATGGAACCTACGAAAAATCTAGTGGAACATTGTTTTGTATCCACTAACTTTTATTCAAAATGTTTTTACAAAATTATATCTTGTTTTCAGAATGATTTCAAAACATTCCTTTTAAAAAAATCAAAAACATCTATCCTGGTTTTAAATACTTTTAGCCTCAAAATAATCTTTATTTTCAAAATCAAATTATCCTTAGTTCTAAACTATCTTTTAATAATAATATATTTAACTTTAAATATTTATACTTAGTTTTAAATATAAAATTATAGTAAAATTATATATATATATATATACCAAAATATTATTCTCTATATTTACTTATGTATTTTAACTATAATTAAGTATATTTATAAAGTTTAAAATAGTTTTAATACAAGATGAAAGTTATTTTCAAAGAAAAACAAATTACCAAAATTTCCTTAGGCATGTCGACATCCTCAAGTACCCCATGTTGACAAGGTAGCAGTGTATTTCAAAATTTTGAATTTCAAAGGAAGTGTCTATTCTTCATATCCTTTCACGAATAGACATGGCTGCTGTTCTACTATAAATAGAGGCAGTTTTAAACGAATTTTTATTCATATTTTCTCTGATTTCACTCCTCTTCTTCTTCCACATTTCTTTATACACGTTTTTACCATTACTCTACCGAAATCAACATTGAATCTAACTAGATCATTTCTGGTTTGATTCTCTATCACTATCTCAACAAGATCTCAGTGCTATTCAGAGTTATAGGCTTCTTTGTAATAACTAAGCGAGAAAAGGTGCGATTGTAGAATGTGAAATTAATCAAGTGAGAAAAGGTGTGATTGTAGCCTTGGAAATCAATTGGATGAACTTGTTGTCCGTGAAATCAAGTATCTCTATCCAGAGGATTGTGAATCTGGAGTGGTGTACCTCGTGGCCTTGAAATCGAGGGTGTAATTGTACAATTGCTTTTGAAAGGAAATCCATACTTATGTGCGGGACTGGATGTAGGGTAATTCCGAACCAGTATAAAATTCGGTGTGTTCTTTTCTTTATTGCTTTTACTTTATTTCTGCATCTGTGTGTTTCTGTGATCATATCTGTGTCTGAATATTGCATACATTTGTGTTCAAATTAACAAAAACTCAAAAAGATTTAGCAATTCCTTTAAACACTATTCAGCCCCATATAGTGTTAATTCTAGCCTTAAGATCCGTATTCCACATTTCTCACATTTGGTATCAGAGCAATGTTTTCAAAATTTTCATAATTTGATTTTCGAAAATTTTTAAATGGCAAATTTTTTTTGATAAAATTATTAACACTATTTTCATATGAATATGTCACAGAATCATCATGATATTGTTGTTTAAAATTATATTTGTTATTTTGAAAAGTCACTTGATTCTTTAAAAGGTTATGTATTTTTATAGGCGAAGAAATATGTCTAATGATCGTTGGTTAAAAGATACCAGATAATCATTCATCGATCAAGAAGAACAAATGGATATATAATGGCAATCGACAATGAAATGGGTACCGGATCAATACCAAATTTTTGATTCTCATCTACAACTTGATTAGATACTGTACTTCTCTCCATCTGCTTTGCAATGCCACTGGTTTCATATGAATCCATTAAGAAATGACCAAGTTATAGTCAAGTGAAGTTTTGGTGAACAAAGAGGAAAATGAAAGCAAAATCGTCAATGGTATTCTTCAACTTGCATCCAGAGATTTGATTATTTTGTCCGAACTCATTTTCCAAACTGTAATTCTCGTTCTCATGGTCGTTTTGATCGGTGGATCATCAAATTTCGATCAAAATTGGGTGAGATATAACAGTTTGAAGTTGGCTATCCAAAATTGAAAAACTGTGTACGGGATTTCTACATTTCTCCTACTGATCGGCTTGTTGCATGACAATACCATCCAAATTCATCACCAAATTATTACTAGATCGTAGCCCCTGCCTTCCTCTTCGATTTGCCTCTAGTTCCATCCAATTCCGTTAAGAAACGAAGGAGATATGCCTTCTAGAAGTTTGATAGTATATAGAAAAACGGGAAGAAGAAGAAGAGAAACTTTTATGAAAATTGGTGACTGTTGGGCCTATTTATAGTGGTTGAAGTGTCCATTCATTCAAAATTCAAATTCAAAGTTTTGGCACTAAGTTAGTCAATCTACTAAATCATCTGTATCTTTCTCATACTGTCTTCAAATTCAGCAAAATGAATAAACTACGCTGATCAGAAAAACGAGCCCGTCGTAATAGAACAGACCGCGTCGTTAAATTCTGAAAGATATAAATGTGTGGTTGATGATAATGGAAGAACAACAAAGTTAGGAAGATGGAGTGCAAAAATTGGTACGCTTTACTATTATTTCATCTTTATTGTTGCATTTAGGAATATATATTTATGCATTTAGTTAGGTATAGAAATTTATCTCTTTTACAAGTTTTGATATTTTGGTCCATATATCGACACGCCATAGTATAAATTTTCGATATACCAGTCTAAATTTTTTTTTTAAAAAGTTTTTTAAATTAATTAGATGAACTTGTTGCCCGTGAAATCAAGTATCTCTATCCAGAGGATTGTGAATCTGGAGTGGTGTACCTCGTGGCCTTGAAATCGAGGGTGTAATTGTATAATTGCTTTTGAAAGGAAATCCATACTTATGTGCGGGACTGGATGTAGGGTAATTCCGAACCAGTATAAAATTCGGTGTGTTCTTTTCTTTATTGCTTTTACTTTATTTATGCATCTGTGTTTGTTTCTGTGATCATATCTGTGTCTGAATATTGCATACATTTGTGTTCAAATTAACAAAAACTCAAAAAGATTTAGCAATTCCTTTAAACACTATTCACCCCCATATAGTGTTAATTCTAGCCTTAAGATCCATATTCCGCATTTCTCACATTTGGTATCAGAGCAATGTTTTCAAAATGTTCATAATCTGATTTTCGAAAAATTTAAATGGCAATTTTTTTGATAAAATTATTAGCACTATTTTCATATGAATATGTCACAGAATCATCATGATATTGTTGTTTAAAATTATATTTGTTATTTTGAAAAGTCACTTGATTCTTTAAAAGGTTATGTATTTTTACAGGAGAAGGATTATGTCTAATGACCGTTGGTTAAAATATACCAGATAATCATTCATCGATCAAGAAGAACAAATGAATATATAATGACAATCGACAATGAAATGGGTACCGGATCAATACCAAATTTTTGATTCTCATCTACAACTTGATTAGATACTGTACTTCTCTCCATCTTCTTTGCAATGCCACTGGTTTCATATGAATCCATTAAGAAATGACCAAGTTATAGTCAAGTGAAGTTTTGGTGAACAAAGAGGAAAATGAAAGCAAAATCGTCAATGGTATTCTTCAACTTGCATCCAGAGATTTGATTATTTTATCCCAACTCATTTTCCAAACTGTAATTCTCGTTCTCATGGTCGTTTTGATCGGTGGATCATCAAATTGCAATCAAAATTGGGTGAGATATAACAGTTTGAAGTTGGCTATCCAAAATTGAAAAGCTGTGTATGGGATTTTCTACATTTCTCCTACCGATCGACTTGTTGCACCACAATACCGTCCAAATTCGTCACCAAAATATTACTAGATCGTAGCCTCTTCCTTCCTCTTCGATTTGCCGCTAGTTTCATCCAATTCCATTAAGGAACGAAGGAGATATGCCTTCTAGAAGTTTGATAGTATATAGAAAAACGGGAAGAAGAAGAGGAACTTTTATGAAAATTGGTGACTGTTGGGCCTATTTATAGTGGTTGAAATGTCCATTCATTCAAAATTCAAATTCAAAGTTTTGGCATTAAGTTAGTCAATCTACTAAATCATCTGTATCTTTCTCATACTGTCTTCAAATTCAGCAAAATGAATAAACTACGCTGATCAAAAAAATGAGCCCGTCGCAATAGAACATATCTCGTCGTTAAATTCTGAAAGATATAAATGTGTGGTTGACGACAATGAAAGAACAACAAAGTTAGGAAGATGGAGTGCAAAAATTGGTACGCTTTACTATTATTTCATCTTTATTGTTGCATTTAGGAATATATATTTATGCATTTAGTTAGGTATAGAAATTTATCTCTTTTACAAGTTTTGATATTTTGGTCCATATATCGACACACCATAGTATAAATTTTCGATATACTAGTCTAATTTTTTTTTAAAGTTTTTAAAGTGTGTTTTCTTTCAAATAAAATCTTACTACTAATTTATTACAACTATACTAAGTAGAAAAACATTTTTACATGCATAATGCCAAGTGTCTTTACATATATTTTCTCATTATTTTTTTATGTTAATTAAATACTATAAAAAATTGGGTAAAAAAATCAATTATTTACATGCCAATATCTAGTCGTAAAATTAGTGCAAAATCATGTTAAAATCAGGCCTAGAACAATAGATAGTATATTTGAAATGCTGTCGTTTCTTCTGGAACGTTTCTTAAGTGCTGCAAATTCGTTTTTATAGCATCTCTGTGCTTTGAAACACGGTTGTGTTTTAGAAACTTTTCACAGCATTTGGTAAATACTGCAGTTTCTGTTTATAATATTTTGAATATATTTAACCACAAAAACTTTTTACAGCATTCTGTGAATGCTGCCTTTTCTATTTAAAACGTTAAACTATGTAAACATAATTTTTAAATTAAGTATTTTTCTCTACTCTTTTTAGAAGTTATTTTCTAACTTATATTAGAATATTTTAAAATTAATGTTTAGATATTTTTTAGGAATTGATTAAAATTTTAAAAAAGAAAGTGACCTTAATATAACACATGTTAATTTTATTTTTTCAATCTTTATTATTTTATTGAATATTTCACCATGATATTTTATATAAAAGGTGTTTAAACATGTTTCTAAATATTTTAATCAATAATAATTTAATATATATAACTAGTAAGTTAAGTATTTTATAAACATGGAAGTTTGGATTCTTAAAAAAATGTAATTTAATTTTTTTTTAAGAGGAGGGTATTAAATTTTTTAAATCCATAGTTCATAGCAATTTGTTTTTGATATTGAGTTTGATTACTACCTTTCATGAATATGTTATAGTTTTAATGTCATTAATTACCTTTAAACTCTTGTCTTTACTACTCTTTTAGTCCCATTCATTAGTTTTCTTAACCTAAGTTTAGTAATTGGTGTGTATTACCTTTGTTTGGTTGAAGCGAGTTATAATAAATTGTTTGACATATGTATACATACATATACATACACACACACACACATACACATATATATGCTTGTCAATTAGATATTACTTATCATTCATATTTATCTTATAATCTAAATATCTCTTACCGTAGTATGTGTATCATCATATCATTCTACATATTATTATTATTTTTACTTCATTATCATTTTGTTTCATATTACATATCATTATGCATCCTATTTCATATCCCATTTCATTGCATATTACATCATAAATTACAATGCATGAAATATCATAGTCATGAAATATCATAGTCATTTGCATCACAAGTTGCACTTCATTTTGCATATTATCTCATGCTACATTGCATATGTCATACATTTCATACTGCATTACAAACTACATATTGCATACATGTATACATAACGAGTTATTTTATTTAGGAGGAGTTTGTAGTATTGTCTTATATTATAGGATTATTATTTTTAGATTTGTTTGGTATGTTTTGATTCACTTGTTTGACTTGATTAACTTGTTTGACTTAATTGACTTGATTGACTTGTTTGATTTGTTTGAATTGTTTAACATGATTAGATTTGATGTACGTGTTAATTGGATTGTTTGAAATATACTTATAAATATTTATGTATTGAATAATTATAATATAATTATGTTAATGTATTTCACATCTCATTTACTATACTTTGTTCTAGTAAGGGGGAGATTTTTATTTTTACGGTTTTAGGATGGTTTTTGTTGATGACAAAGGGGGAGAATTATAAAATAGGATAGTTAGGCATAGATTAAGGGGGAGTTAGTAGTTTTAGGGGGAGTTATTAGTTTTAGGGGGAGTTATTAGGATAGAAGTAATATTTTATAAACAAAGGTTGTTATCATCAAAAAGGGGAAGATTGTTAGTCCTTGAGATGATGGTTTTGATGACAACAACTTTATAATAAGATTATAAAATATAAATACTCACATTATAGTTTAGATATATATGTATATGCAGGATTTAACCATGCAGGTATCAAGAATGAAGACTGTACAGTTTAGAGATTCAAGATATCAAGATTGAAGACTCATGAGTATCAAGAATATCAAGAGTTCAAGATTTCAATAATAAGTAATTTAATTAGGAATTTTGTTAAAACTTTTAGAAAAGCACTGGCATCTTAAAATCCAATTTATTCATGGAATGAAATCCACTTCGAGCCTGTTAAAGGGATGGAACCCTAAGTAGGATGAAACCTACGAAAAATCTAGTGGAACATTGTTTTGTATCCACTAACTTTTATACAAAATGTTTTTACAAAATTATATTTTGTTTTCAAAATGATTTCAAAACCTTCCTTTTAAAAGAATCAAAAACATCTATCCTAGTTTTAAATACATTTAGCCTCAAAATAATCTTTATTTTCAAAATCAAATTATCCTTAGTTTTAAACTATCTTTTAATAATAATATATTTAACTTTTAATATTTATACTTAGATTTAAATATAGAATTATAGTAAAAAATTATATATATATACCAAAATATTATTCTCTATATTTATTTATGTATTTTAACTATAATTAAGTATATTTATAAAGTTTAAATTAGTTCTAATACAAGATGAAAGTTATTTTCAAAGAAAAAAAATTACCAAAATTTCCTTAGGCATGTCGACATCCTCAAGTACCCCATGTCGACATGGTAGCAGTTTATTTCAAAAATTTAAATTTCAAAGGAAGTGTCTATTCATCATATCCTCTCACGAATGGACATGGCTGTTGTTCTACTATAAATAGGGGCATTTTTAAATGAATTTTTATTCATATTTTCTCTGATTTCACTCCTCTTCTTCTTCCACATTTCTTTATACACATTTTTACTATTACTCTGCCGAAATCGACATTGAATCTAACTAGATCATTTCTGGTTTGATTCTCTATCACTATCTAAACAAGATCTCAGTGCTATTTAGAGTTATAGTCTTCTTTGTAAAAAACTAAGCGAAAAAAGGTGTGATTATAGCATGTGAAATCAATCAAGTATGAAAAGGTGAGATTATAGCCTTGGAAATCAATTGGGTGAACTTGTTGCCCATGAAATCAAGTATCTCTACCCAGAGGATTGTGAATCTGGAGTGGTGTACCTCGTGGCCTTGAAATTGAGGGTGTAATTATACAATTTCTTTTGAAAGGAAATCCGTACTTGTGTGCGGGACCGGATGTAGGGTAACTCCGAAGCAGTATAAAATTCGGTGTGTTCTTTCCTTTATTGCTTTTACTTTATTTCTGCATCTGTATTTGTTTCTGTGATCATATCTGTGTCTGAATATTGCATACATTTGTGTTCAAATTAACAAAAACTCAAAAAGATTTAGCAATTCCTTTAAACACTATCCACCCCCCCTCTAGTGTTAATTCTAGCCTTAAGATCTGTATTCCGCATTTCTCACATAAATGATAATTTTGAATAAAACAAAAACAAAATATTATAGAAATTGCTAACGGACAGTAATTCTATTTATAAAAATATGAAAGATGATATAATGCAAGGAAGGATGCATGGAAATTTATAGTAACATGCTCGAAAACTATGTCATATCCATCAAATTTAATCAATTTTAATATGATCATCTATTAAACATAAGGTAAATTAGTTTTAAAATGTCAGATGCTGAAATATAATTAACTGATAATATTCTTAGTCGTAATTATATACTAAAATAAATTGCAATATAAAATAAGTTGTCTTTAATAGTTTTAATAATGCATGGCTTAATGAAAGAAATCTTTAACTTTGACATGTAACTATGACTTCAAAGTATATCAATAAAATTTCTAATTATGGGAAAATTGTTACTACTTTCCTTCAATGTTTCTTACAGTTGTTTTATTTCGCTACATAACTCTGCATATTCATTTTAATTTCAGACTTATAAGCTCATAGTTGTAAAGATCTTATTGTTATTCGAATGATGTTTAAATAGGGAGTTGGCAATGAACGATTCCATTTTTTATTACAAGGAAGCCTATTTTTACTACAGCTACACTTGCATCCGCCTTAGTTGATATAGCAGCAGTCACACAATAAGTGCCTAAAAAGGTTATTTATATGGGTGTAAATAAATACATATTAATTTTGGATAACTAAAGCTATCCTAAGTCAAGAACTTGAAGGTAAATAGTGCTACTTGAAACAAAATTATAGTACATTCTTTTGAACGCCTCATATTATAATGTCTTATAGTTATAGTGCGCATCCATAATATCACTTGGTAACACTTATTCAAATAATTTTGTTCATTTAGACATTTAATGTAATCTAACCAAACAAAACATAAATCACACATTAGTACAGATAAAATAGCTATATTTTTATTGTTAAATCAACAAATCACAAAAGAATGCACCCAGAAACATCTAATGACTTACAAATTCTTTTTTCTTAAGCAAATGCAAATCTTTATGTCGATTCTTATAATACTTGGATTAGTTATAACTTCAAAACTTCCACAATTGTTATTAAACATACTTATATGAAGATAGCTACTTTTTTTCTTTATTCATTACATAGAGATATCTCTTATGATCGTAGTAAGAAGACATTAAAATAAACCTTCCTTGCTATGTGCGGCTGAGCTTGAAATGCACATCGTTATAAGTTTTCCATTTTATTGTTAAGGTTTTCCATTTTTGTTGAAATTATAATTAAAATAAATTCAAAGAACATGTCCCAAATCATTCGCTTTGTATCTCAATTAACCGTGGGAATAAAATACTAATAGTCTATATAGTTACGTGTAGAAAAAAACAATGAAGTAGCTTTAATTTGTGATGTCTCAGAATTTTTTGCAATATTTATGTAATAATTTCCATTAATAATTATTTTAAAATGTGCAATATTGATTTAATAATCTAATTTAACAGAATTTATCTTTTCAAAACTAATAATTATTTAATTTGACAAATGTTATCTTTTCAAAATTTATAATATATAATTGATAAAAATTTATCTTTTAAAGCTAATAAAAATATATTCTATTTATAATATATATTTGTATATATAGAAAATAGGAAGTCTTTTGTATTAATTTAATTTAAGATAAGTTTTCAAATTATAATATATATGTTTTTATATATTGTGATTTGTAGTTTTGTTTAAAAATTCAATATAATAACTTCTAAAGCTAATATAAAAAATGTTTCTATTTGTATATATATTAAATAGAAAAGTTTGGTTTAAATTTAATTAGAAAATATGTTTTCAAATTCATAATATATATATGTATATATAGCGATTTGGAAGATAATATTTGAATTTAATACAATCCTTTTCAAAAGTTATTTTATATAAAATTCTATATTTTCAACACATAAGATAAATATTTATTATACAAATGTAATAAAAAAATTATTGTGATTTCTTTTAAAAATTCTTAAAATAGAATAGTTTATAAAATACATATACCTTTAAAATATTCTTTCTTTAAAACATCTCATGAATTAAGTACTATTTTATATGTATACATTTAAAACATGGTTTGTAAATATATGAGATTTTTGAGATATATATATGTATAAAAGTTGTATATATGTATATTTTAAATTATAAAACATAATATATTAATGTTAAAAAAACTAGAAATTTATACATAAATCAAGTCTAAAACACTTGTCCACTTAGGAATTAAGGAGTAATACATTTGTCAATTTGAATTTACAAGTGGCATACATCTTCCTTTTTAAATGTTAAATCATATATATCAAATTGTTTAAAAAGAAATCTGGTTATTCAGATCAAAAATCTTTCCATTCTTCTTTCATTTCTAAAAGAAAAATCAAAATCAAATTGAAACCTGAAAACCAGAATTAGAAGAAGAGAAAATGAAAACTGGAAAAAACAAGAGCAAACAGTAAGCAAAATCAACTCAACATGAACTCAATTCATAAATCAAGCAGAAGGGATCGATTCATCAAATCAACATCAACAGACCAGTGCAAATTAATAAAACAACTCCTGATTTAAAAGCATAAGCCTGATTCTCTATTCTCTGCTTTGATAATAGGTGAGTAAACTTTTACTTTAAAAACAGTTTAAAATTCTGTGATTAATCTTGCTGCATGTTATGAAAATTTGTAGAAATATAGTATATAGTGATTACTTGAATGTTTGGTTGTAAATGTATGTATGAACATTTGATTTGTTTGAGATATACCTGCGCATGTATATACTTGCTATGTTGTTCTTCTCAGATTTAAGAACAGCTTTTAAAAATTCATATTTTTCCATAGGATCGCTATTAAATATTGATCATCAAAAGAAAAAGGTCAGAAACAAAATAAATTCAATTCTAAAAATGGTTTCAGGGATAAATATTTAATAATTATTTCTAAACTAATAATTTACATTGGAAATCAAATGTTGGTCAAAATCAAAAGTCTGTAAATTGTGTTTTGGGTTCACAATTTGATTCATCATAGGAAATCATGAATTTAGGTATAAAGATTGAGATTTTAGTTTCGAATTCGATGAGATAATCGGTGTTGATCGTTTTTGGGTATTTTGGCTACCCACAGCGATCGAAGGTGAACTGGAGCTTGGGGTTTGGCCTAAAGGTGGTCGGGGTGTCGGGAATCCTTGGAAAAATGGTGAAGGATTTTTTCTGTTGGCCGTGGTGGCCGAAGAAGGAAGTAGTAGGGTTTTATACTCTATTGAGTCGTTGATGTAGATGGGTTTCGTGTGATGATTGTGGTGGATCGGAATGGTTCGCGATGAAGGGGATCAACGCTGGAGGTCGAGGGATTCTCTGGTAGGGACGACGAGGGTTCTCGTAGTCCGGGTCGATGGCCGGAGGTGGTTTTCTGATCAAACTCGTATTCCAGTTTGATCAAATTTTCGATTTTTGGTTAGCCATCGATTTTCGTAGTTTTGCATAGCGAGATGTTTGTCGAGGTCGATTGCGGGTTGATGAGGGCTGGAGAGATGGTCGACGTCGAGTTTTCTAGTCGTGCACGTGCACGGTGGTCGACATGTGCATCTAGAGTTTGTGGGTTTGGGAAAGAAGTGTTTGGTCCGAGGTTTTCATGAGTTTCTATCGTGTTCGACTCGAAGTCGTTGAGGTTGGAAGGGTTGGTGTTGCTCAGTAGATAACTCAGATTTTTTTTATTTTGGCTCGGGTAGTTATGTTTCCAGGTATAGTTTTGATGTGTTTGTGTTTCCAGGTTGAAATGCAAAGGTTTTTAAGTTTAAGCTAATGAAAATTTAAAGTGTATTAAATTAAATATGTTTTCAAAGGAAATTAGAAAAGTTTAAAAACTAGTTTCAAAATTTAAATTCTAAAGTTAAATGTTTTTTTCTTTTAGATTTCTTTGGTTTGAATAATAATTTAACAAGTTTTATTAAGAAGGCAAAAGGAAGTGTTAACCAAGTTTTTTAATAATTTAACAAGTTTTCCTTTAAGATATAATAATGAAGTTTCAAGAATAACTATTTATTTAATTTATTAAACAATTTTGAAAAGGGTTGTCAAAGATTTTTAAAAGTTAAAATTTTATGTTTAAATTGTTTCATTTAAAGTAAATTATATATTTTTAATCATGTAATTGGTTTCTAAATGTTTTGTAATGAGATAATTAATTTATGAAATTAATTTAAAATAATTAATGTAATTAATTAAGGATAGTTAATTACTAGATTAATTAAGGGTTAATTAACCTAAGTAATTAAAGGTAAGTAATTAAATTATAATTACTTAAATCAACTAAGATGCTTAATTCAGGTAATTAAATTAAGATAAATTAATTTGTGTAATTAATTTAGGGTAGTTGATTACTTAATTTAGGATTGATTAATCTAAGTAATCAAAGGTTAATTAATTAAGGAATAATTAATTAATGGATGTAATTAGAGGCTAATTACTTAATATAAAAAGGGTTATTACTTAATGAATTAATTTAAAGGGATTAATTACTCAATATAATTAATTAAATTAATGTGGTTAATTTAAGTTAATTAATTAAGTTTAATTAATTAAAAAGAATTACTTGATGATGGGTTAAGAATAATTACTTAATGTAATTAATAAAGGGTAATTACTTAGTGTAAGTAATTAATGGATAATTACTGGATGTAATTTAAGGGAAATTGCTTGATGGAAAGTAATTAAAGAATAATTACTTAGTGGAAGTAATTAAGTGTTAATTACTCAGGGTGGTTAATTAAAGGATTAATGTAATTAATCAAGGAGTTAATTAATTAGTGTAGGTAATTAAGGATAGTTAATTACTAATGTGATTAATCAAGGTTAATTAATGAATGTAATTAAGTTAAAGATTAATTATTAAATGTAATTAAAAGAATAATTAATTAATGAAAGTAATTAGAGGATCATTAATAAATGTAATTAATAAGAATAATTAAAGGTTTAATTGATTAATAAATGTGATTAATTAAAAGATAATTAATCAATGAAGTGATTATAGTATAATTATAAATATAATTAATTAAGGATCAATGTAATTAATTATAGTTAATTAATTAATAAAAGTAATTAGGGTTAATTAATGCGAATGATTAAAGAATAGTTAATTTGTGTAAATTAATTAAAGGCTAATTACTTAATGTAATTAAAGAATAATTAATCAAGGATGATCAATTAAGAGAATAATTAAGGGATAATTAATCTGTAATTAAAGATTAATTAATTGCTTTATAAGGTAATTAAAGGTTGATTAATTAATTAAGTAGTTGTAATTAATTAATGATTGAGCAAGGTTAGGTGATTAATTCTCAAGTAATTAATTTAATTTAAGTAAATTAAATTAATTATAATATGGATTAATAATTCCTGTTTGTGGATGATTGTTTAAGTAGAATGTTTGGATTGACTGATATCTGTAGTTTGATAATCTGTGATGTTCTGTGATGTGATATTGGTTATAACTATGATAAATATATTATATTTATCTGTGAATGATGCTGTGTTAATTCAATGTTTTAAATTGAATTAAATTGTTCAAACTTAAACCACTTGGACATTAAGACGGCGTTTTGGATACGATGAGACCGGGATCGGATTTCTAAATTTGGATATCCGAAAACCACATCGATCCAAATTAAACGATAGGTCGTGAAATCTCAAATGAAGATCAAGTGAAGATTCAGAGGAAAGGCTATGGTCGTTAACTCTGAGGGTGATTCCAAAATGAGTTAACGGAGATAGTGCTTTCGATTGAGATGAAGATTTAGAGTGCAAAGGCTATTGTCTTTAATTCTGACTGTGATTCCAAAATGAGTGTAGCGAGATAGTGCCTTCGGTTTCGTTCGAACCCGGAACGGACTTGTATGGATTGAATGCTTTTAGAAAATCGTCGGGAGGACGATGAGCAAGATAGATGTGTTCTATAAAGGTAATTGTAGCCTCAAGCCTCATCAACCGGGAATGGCTAAAACAGGGGATGTGCAGCAAGGCTAAGTGGGTCGCGCCCAAGCAGGACAAGATTTTCCCTTGTCTAGAAGTTCCTTTTATTCGGTTGTGTGGGCAATTGGTCATGAACAACTGCAGGGTTGTCTTGTTCGGGACTATCCAATAAGGGATGGTTCCGGCCTTGTGTTGCAGGGGATTTAGGGTGAATCCTCGGTATGGTGATCTAGGCCACGTATTGTGACGGACGGTACCCCAGTAGCCCTACCATTGATGGAAACCCATTATTCCTACGAGCCCTTTACAGTTTTGATTGTATAACCCACTTTGTGGCTAGTAGCTGGAATTTAATAAATGTAACAATTTTGGCTATTTTAATTTTTGCTTGAAAACCCTAGACACTATTATAATATAACTGGATTTCCTATCAAATGTTTTGGTTACCGTATGGTAAAAACTTTTTCGTGTTTATATGCGGGAAGTCTTACGAGATACCTTTTGTTTCCAAAGGATTTTCAAAGTTAAACAAGTTTAACCCGTTTACTCACACCAGACCCATGCCTGACCCGGAGTTTATTTTCTGTTTTATTAAACTCTTGGGTACTCGAAATTTTTCGAGTAGCCATGGGATTCAGGTTAGATTTGACGAATTCTGGTGGAGATATGGAGCAGGAGGCTTCGGTGTTTGTAGATATATAGTGGTTCCGCTGTGCTAGTGTTGTATTTGTATCTCTGTGATGTACTTGAGTTGTAATGACTAGACAGGTGTTTATAGCTGTCTAGTTTGTGTTGCAAGAGCTGTATAACTCTGATGTATATGATACTATGTAATATCTTATGTGATATAATATAATTTATTCGTTCCGCTGTGAGATTCTGATGTTGTTTAGTTCTTTCTTTTCTATCTTTTCTCTTTTCTGTCCCTTTCTTTCTTATTAATGATGTGTCTTTATATGCAATGAAAGGCGGGTCGTTACATAATTAGAGCAACCTCAAGTCATCTAACAGATTTGACTGTTCAAGCCAAATCTCATATCATCATGCTCTAAATATTAAACCAATCCATATTATCATCAAATCCTAAATATGAATAACATAATAATTAAAAGAATAATAAGGAAGGGTAATGATACTTGAAATATAGATGAAGAAAACCGATGAAGCAACTACGTTTGTTCCAAAGATTAAGAAGGTAAAGCAAACAATGAAGACATAAGCAGATCGAACAAATCAAGGAGTTAAATCAGGTTTGAAAATTGAAAACAACTGATCCAAAGAATTGAAAATTACTTGAATAATTAGGGGATTGGAGGAGAAATACGCAAACAAGAAAATTAAGGGGGAAATTTTCATTGACAAAGAAGGAGAGAAGCAATCGTTGATTTCCACATCGGTCGATATTCATTTTCATTATTTTGTGAGTTAGGATTTTATGGAATGAGCAGGAAGTAACTTACTTTTTTTTAATTAAACATGAGTAGGTTTGGGCACAAGTAGAAAGAATGAACAAAAGAAAAAACGTGACTGTTCATTTCACAAAATACTTAAGGGGCTTGTGAGCTCTTGAAACCTATCTCAGCAATAATAGTATAGTATGGATTAAGTATCGAAGGATCAATATCCTTAAACTTCCCTCCTTATTTCGATTTCCTTTTCCCTCTCATTTACTTGGATAATACATGTTCTTTAAAGAAAAGGACTGAAAATTTTCAAAAAACTGCAATTTTTTTTGAAGTTAATTTTTTCGGCAAATACGACCATTTTGGAAATTGGAAAAAATTTATATGTTAAATTGGATTATATTTTAGTATAAATTACCTTACATTCTAATAAACTAACTAATATTAACCAACCATGTAAAAATAACTAGGAAGTTTAAAGGGTCGATGTACATAAAGTTTGACAGAACCATGTTTTTCTTCTGATTTTCTGACCTCCATGACCAACAAAGAATCTAAGAATCGGAGTCGACAATTATCAAAGGCGAAGTTTTTATCATCACTTAATAAGGTCCATTTGTGGATCTAACAAGAAAATTAGTGCAACCAATTCTGTATGAGTTCAATCTTTGTAAATTTCCTTCCATTTTTGATATTTAATTGGGTTAAACCGACTTGCATGTCATACCGGAGTTTCTATTTGTTTTGATGATCCGAGAGATTAAATAGATTTGAATAAGACAAAGCACTGGTTCAAGTTAAACCCAAAAAAACTATACCTTCGACACTTAAAGTCCAGCTAAACGATGGTAAATTTTTCTTTATTGAGCTAGTATACACGTGAAAATCAGATATATGCTCAATATATCAAGCTTTTGGACATGCCAACGCATTTGTACCAGTTCCCCTTCCCTAGCTATCCAAACTCCAATTTCAGCAACTCCCCTCCCTTACCACCCAATTCCCTCCTCCCCTCGTACTTAATATTCCATTGGGTGCCAAAGCCCTATACTAACTCCTCCAAGCACACCACTTCCCCTCTCGTTACATTGACCAATATTTATGATATACTATTGACTGATTTTGAGGTCGATGACATTCCCGCCTCTATCACAATTGCTGCTCCTCGACCTATCCCTATTTCCCTACCACAAAACCATTGACATAAACCAAAGAAGCTTTTATTTTGGCTATCATGGGTCCTCCTTTTAGACTCTACCCTAGCCACATCCATTCTAGAGAATCCCCGTTGTTCTGCATTCTACAATGCCTATTGATTTACTTGAAAGAAGATCTTGTTGAAGCAGAAAGACTAACTATCGAGTTACTTGTCAACGTCTCTAAGGGTATCTATCTTAGTTGGTGTTTGAAGGTTGACACTTTGAACCATCTTGAAAGAGGACCGTGTATTACTCTATATTCAATATATTCACCAAGTGGGTCTTTAGTGGTGATAAAGAGAGGGAATTTTTATACAAGCTTGAAGTAAATGCTCTCACTTTATGCACTATTGGTGAGTTTGAATTCAATAATGCCATTGTTCTTTCTTATATGATTAGGATAGAAAATTCATATTCTTTTTATTTACTCCTAGTTTCCACCAAAACTAATTGGTTGGTTTGGCAAATGTATTGTATTTAGCACCGATCTTAGTTTTGCATGATGTATTCTCGAGACTAGCCTATTGTTGTAACAAACCGACTTTTCGACCCTCGAATGTTGACACTAAATACATCTATGGTATTCCTGTGCGAGCACCTAAGTGTCGGAAGACAGATTGTTAGAGTAAAAAAAAAGGAATAGAACAAGAAAGAAAGAATACAGTATCTGAATCTCATAGTGGAATGGTAATATATGATATCCAAAGGACAGTACAAATGGTTACTTCGAATATAGAATGATGTCAGAACTACTAAACCTAAGTACTATCATCAACCTGGATAGTTATAACTGTCCGTCCTTACAATGTTGATACATACATACATAATACAGTGCAACGAAAATAGAAATAGGTAGATAGTAGAAGCCTCCAGCTTGTCTCTTAAACTCCAAAGCATCCGAAATAAAACCTGCTTTCCTCAACCTACTTGAAAAGAGTACACGAGGAATTTAGAAAAGACAAAAACCATGTGTTAGACAAAAGTGTGGTATGAGAAAACTCAAGATACATGCATATATGTAACAATAACTTTTGAGACTGTACGAATCATCGTAGCAGTTTTTCCCTCAAAAGAAACCATCTATCCAATAAGTTAATATAGTGATATATAGATAACGTTTAGGGTTTAGAATATAAAAAAAAGTTGTGCTGCTTGCATATCACAATGCAATAATATAGAAGTAAACCTAAAACCGCTAAGGTACGTTCACATATGGATTTTTTGAGGAGACGCCTCCAGTAAATTGAAGCGGATCTCCATGAAAAGGGTCGAAAATCACCTTTCGAGCGTCTTATATCTCTGGATAAAATATACCATAAGGCAAACATAGCTGGCCCATGCCAAAACATAATATAAACTACGTGGAACCAAGTATCAACAGCTCCCGCTAGCAACTTCGATAAGCATACTCTGGATATGAAGTTGATATACCTTGTCGTGAGTTAGCTAAACCCCATACTATGCATCCTGCTCTATCTTTAGTCATTTCTTGATGTCGAGATCATGTTCGGCATCTCACTCGTGAGTCTTCACTACTCGAACAGAACACAAATCAATCCATGGATTCTCACATAAGAAATCGACAAATGCTAACACCGACCTCTCCATTAGACCTACCTCAGGATAGACAGTTCAACTACATAGCAAAAGTTGAAATGTTAACACTGACCACTCCCTTGAACTTAACCTTAGGATTGACAGTTCAACTCTATAACGTTCCACTTCATAACCACTTCTAAAATATAGACTCGTATACAAGTTTTGAAGTGGTATGCGGTAAGTAAAATACATACTGATCCCAAACTCTCTGAAATAAATTGATGAATTTTCGGTTAATTCAATTCCGATTCTTTTAGAAGTAAGTGGACTATATAAAGAGGAGTCCTCCCCAAGGGATCTCATATATATAAGTTCTTAAAGCTAGAGATGTTTCATGCCAATGCTCCTCCCTGGGGGATCTCAAATTGTATGAAGCCGTGAAGATTTTGGATACTTCTTAAGTTAAAATTAGGTAAAGTTCGATAGTCGACTATCGACTATCAAGTTCTAGAATCGATTGCTTATAGAAATCAAGGTTAGTATGATTAACACGTTTCTGATCTTTTCATCTTAAATATTCCTTGGTCAAGAGTGAAGCCAATAGGTTAGGGAACCAATGCATCTAAACCCTACCCGAACAATATTCTTTATTCTCACAAATAGATAATGTCGGCTTTAGTGTTAAGTATAGTATTAATGACTTTCCATAAACAAGTAAGTAAATAATATGATTAACATGTTCTCGACTTTTCATCTTAACTATTCCTCGATCAAGAGTGAAGCCGGTAGGTTAGAGAATAATTTCTTCTAAACCCTACCCAAACAACATTCTTAACTCTCACAAATAGATAAGCCTACATCGTCGGCTTTTAACGTTAAGCATGGTTAATTAATTTTCATAAGTTTAAACAAACAATTATTCTTAAGCCACTAATTACTCTTAAATAACTTTGCGAACATTTGCTTATAGTTTAAAAACTCCTAAAAATGATATAGATGTATGTATAATAATTTATATATAAAGCTGAGATATTTAAAATAATTTAAAAGATATTATAATACATAAGATATTTATATACTTTAACAAAATAATTAAATAATTTTACCAAAAACTATATATACTTAAATATACTTTAAAATACTTATAATATGGTTCAAAACATTTACTTATAGTATTCCTTAAAAATAACTAGTTTATAATTTATTTAAAACTTGAAAACATGTTTTTCTACATATAAAAATAAACCACTTACTTTAATAATTCATAACCATGTTTAAAATACTTTAATATATGTTAGAAAGGACTTGTAAAACGATTGAAGAGAAATACTTAAGTTTAAAGCCATTTCAAAGCAATTTAAACTCTCAAACATGCACATCATTTATAGAATGCTGTAAAAATGTGGTATAAAGGAAAAGATGACATTTAAAGTGCAACGGCTGACTTTTATAAAAGGCTATGAACTGGACCAGTTTCGGTACCTTAAATGTTTGATTGATTTTTGATATGCTAACAAACTTTTTATAGTAACCAGTATAACACAATATTTCACAACTATGACAAGAAACCCCTTCGGCCTCTCCACGAAATTCATAAATCCGTCGAACATAAGATATTTTAAAAGTACATTTTAGTAACTATCACCATTAAAACCAATCTAAACTCAAGTATGATTCAACTTATGTACAACCAAAAACTATGTGATTTGTTCCAATGCTATGCAACAAGTTATACAAGTCCATTCAAGTCCATACATACAGAATACATATGCCATTTGCTTTTCAAACCAAGAATCTAATCCATATACAATAATATAAACTCAAGCACATATAAACAATCAAAAACAAGCTTATATACACAATATTTTCATTCAAATGGTGAATTAACTCACCCTTAGCCAAGAAAACACTCAAGTCCAAACTTCCACTTCCTACCTCAACCTTGCAAACACCTAACTTCCTACTTCAACCTTGCTTTGCAATTGCCTAGGCTTAAAAAGCCTATATATCGCTTGCGGCCCAAGGAGATGTGGGGATTTTTGCTTCAATTCTTCAAGATCCAAGTTGATTGAATGTGTTTTAATGTTGTAGGAGGCTTATAGAAGAAATTTGAGTTGATTTGGAATTATTTTGAAATTATTTGTCTTAGATAATCTATGAGGAGAAAGATACAAAGTGTATTGATTTTTGCACTTAAAATTATGAAATGGATTCAAGATCCAAGCACGCTCTTATATAGGCTTCAAATGGTATCCTCACCCCTCTCCCTCACCCTTATGGCCAACCATAGAAGGCTCACTCCCACATGCTACATCACTCCTTTCCATCTCCTTCCTTTAGTAAATGAGCAAACTACCCCTTGCACACAAATATCTCCTTATCTTCTAGAAGCTTTTAGAAGATTGTAATTACTTTGTAAATAATAGTATATTAATTAGTTACTAATGTCTTTACACATTAGATAGGTACAAAAGAGTTTGAATAACTTATATCAAATAAAAATCTGTTTATCGATAAACCAATAATCATTCACATTATCGATATTTCTTCGATATACTTATTTTGCAAAAAGAATTCAAAAAAAAGTTTCTTATCATTATCCATTAATTAAAAGATGTTTAACAAGGTCATAAAATCACATTTATAAAACTAAACTATTTTTCAAAAAGTTACGATATTCAAAGATGAAGTGCTTAAAATTATGGGTCGCTACATTCTTCCCCACTTAGAACATTCCATCCTCAAAATTCAGAAAAGAACGATAATAAAAAAAGATAGAAGAAACAACATACATGTATAGAGTATCATTGAAACTATGTACACTCTAAGCTGCAAACCAAAATGCATACTGAGTGACTCCATATAAGCAATGAGTACACCATAAAAGATATACGATACTAAGATAGAAAGAAACCACTAGTCTATAAGCAACTCCGGATAGGATTTCCTCAAACTATCCTCCGTCTCCCATGTACAATCCCCAACATCCACGCTCCACTGTACCTTGACTAACTTAACAACCTTAGTCCTCTAGCGCCTTGTATCTCGATCAACTACTCGAACAGATTGCCTCATAATAGTCAAATTTGGTTCAACCTCCAAGTCCTCCTACTGCAACGGTTCTACTATCATAGATGGATCATGCACAAACTTACACAAATGTGATACAGGAAATACATTGTGCACACCCGATAGTCTAGTCAGTAACTCGACTTTATACGCGATTGTACCAATCCTCTTTAGAATCAGGAATGGTCCTATATAACAAGGGGCCAGCTTCCCAGCTCTTCCAAACCGAACAACACTTCTCATTGGAGAAACCTTTATGAACGCAAAGTCCTAACTAAGAAATCCAAGTCTCTGCGCCTCTCATCTGCGTAGCTCTTATGTCGATTCTGCGCTTCCTTGATTTGCTTCCGTATCTTTATTTCCTTATGCGACGCCTCTCGAATCATATACGGTCTAAGCACTAGACGATCTTCAGGTTCCACCCAACACGATGGAGATTTACAAGGCTTTCCATATAATTCCTTAAAAGGTGTCATTCCAATACTAGCCTGATAATTGTTGTTATATGAAAACTCGACAAGTGGTAATGCTTTTACCACGAACCCTTAAAATCTAAAATGCAAGCTTGAAGCAAGTCCTCTTCGACGCAGTTCGCCCTCTCCTTTTTCCCATCAATATGTAGATGATAAGCGGTACTCAAACTAAGTTCAATCCCCAAAGCCTCATGCAACCCCTTCCAGAACTGGCTTATGAATCTCGAATCTCTATCACTCATGATATCTAAGGGACACCATGTAATTTGACAATCTCCGTAACCTATAACTTAGCCAAATTAGAAGCCGTCTTTGTAGTCTTGACTAGTAAAAAGTGCGCACTCTTAGTCAGTCGATCCACGATAATTGTAATGACCCTAAGTTTGAGTAACATTATTTAGGACATTTAATTAGTTAAATTAAATAAAATAATGTACGGGTTAGAGGATTGAGATTTGTGATTAGTAAGGGTAGCTGTGCCATGTTAACAGATAAACTAAAAGTAATTAGACTGAAATAGATAAGGGAAGTTAGATAAGGGGCAAAATCTAGGAAACACACATTCTAATACCCTAGACCCTTAAGCCATGTTCATTCTACACATTCATTATCAAAATTAAAAATAGAGGCTAGTCACAAGCAGAAACAAGAGGAAGATAAGCTAAAGGAAGAAGCTAAATCAACATTAATCCATTCTTAATCTCAACTCCTTAATCTCAAATCTAAGGTGAATAATGACTACATCTCATGTTTTCTACTGTTTTCGGTTTTAAGTTGAATCTGAATAATTTTACAAGGTTTTGCCATGTTTTTGAATGTTGAAATGATTATATATGCTTGTTGATGATTTATGTTAATTCATATAGATTTTATGATATGTTTTAATGTAAAACCCTATCAAATGATATCCAAATGCGATGCAATTTTAGCTTTAGATCGGACATGATATTTTAGAGATAGGTTTTAATTTTCATAATTTTCTGAATTTATATAGATTTAATATTAATTTTCTAGTGAAGAAAATGATCTTTTGGGTTTAAAATTATTTACAGCAAAATTATATATGTTTTGGGTTTGAAATTAATATATATTGGAAAACATATTAAAAATGATTTATAGATATTTCTGTAGAATTTTATTAAGTGTTTTAATGAATATATAAAATTATTTAATGTATGGGACTTAAATATTTTATATATTTGTAAAAGGAGAATGGGCATTTTGTAAATAATTTAATTTGCTTAATTCAGAAATTTTGACAGTACTTGTAGAAAAGAAATTAGCAACCAATCATATTTTGACAAACAAGGCAAGTTATTTGAAAAGAATTACTTTAAAAGGTTAAAAATCAGTTTAAACATCCTTTTTACATGTTTCATCACTTTTCGCACTTAGGTTCCAACTTAGTACTTCCGCCTCCGTCTCTATCGAAACCAATGCACATAGTATTAATGACTTGGTATATGACTTAGGCGAAAGGTATTGGATCGAAACAATGGGTTCCGATGGGGTTGAATTCGTTCTTTGCTTTCAAATGAAAATGCACCTGCTTTTCTTTTGCTTTGACTTGGTTGGCTTCCAACTAGGTCAAATTATTTTAAAGGAATAGTTTTGAAAGAGGTTGCGCCTTTTGTTTTAAGTAAATGCTTTCAAAGGGGCTGACACTCCTTGCTGCCGCAGCTTACCTTTCAAAGCAAAGCCTTCGAAAGGGTTCGAAAGAGTGCTTTTCACTTAGTTACTTTATGACCCTTTTGTTCTATTGAAGGTAGAACCCAAAGGTTTTGAAAGGAAAGGTTTCCATTTGTTTTATTTGAAACCAAATGTTTTGAAAGGTTTGATGTTTACAAAGGATTTGAGTGCTTTCGAAAGGTTTAAATGAAGGTTTCAAAAGGGTGGTTTCCCAATGGTTTTGAAAGGTTTTAAGTGGAAGTTTTCCAATGTTTTCGAAAGGAAATGTTCAATTGTTTTAAAGATAGGATGTATAAGGTTTTAAAGTATTCAAAAGGGATAATTTCAATGTTTTCAAAAGGGGATTATGAATGGTTTCGAAAGAAATGTTTTGGTCTTTCGGCCTAGGTTTACTTGGTTTCGAAAAGGGTACTTTCAATGGATTCGAAAGGGGTACTTTCAAAGGTTTAAATGTTTTCATCAACAAAGATTTGTGTAAAGTATATATAACATGGCAAGGTGATTTGAGTAAAGCATAGAATATATTTTTCTTGTTTAAAATATAATTTAAAAGTTTAAATCAGTTTGAGAGTAAAGGTTTTTCAAGGAAAATTTTAAGGGAAGATTACCCTAAGTAAAATGACTCAAATATTATAATATCAGATTGGACTGGTATGGGGTCACGCCCTACACTTTAGCTAGTAGCCCCTAGCTAATATAAGTCCAAAATTCCAGTGTGTATGGCTTTTTCACAGGTTAGTCTAAAATGATGTTACACACATAAAAGAATCCATAGAGAAGAGATAGGTTATTGGTGACCCGCAAAACCATTAGGATCAATTAACCCTAGAAGAATTAAGTTAGGGATAGACCATCCAGAAAAGGAGTCTTTAAAAGAAGTTAGATGATTTATTTGTATTGTCTGGTAGGCCCGAGTCAGCCAAAGGTTAACAGTTAGCCAAACAAAACTGTAGTGTTCAGACAGATAGTCAATTTGTTACCTAATTTATATGCTTTCATGATATTGATATTAGTTTTAGTTAGTTTTGGTTGCATGATTAAGATTTGCAAAAGATATATTTTAAAAGGATATTAGTGAGGAAAACCCAATCTTCTAAGCGACGTAGTCTCACTTAATATCAAATAACCGAGATGTATAATATTATTCACACCAACCTTTATGTCTGACTCAAAGTTTATGTTTTTCCCTTAAACTCTCGGGTGCTCAAAATTGATATGAGTAGGCCGAGGGTTGAGGATTTATAGGTTTTAGTAGGTTGACGAATGAAGCTTCCAAAGACAAGCAGGAGGCTGATGCCTAGCTATTTAGGAGTTGTTTTTTTGTTTCATTTCGATGTGTTGTATTAAGTTAGTTATTACTATCTAGTACTCTGGTCAACCAAGGGGGCATTTTCATATGTCGCTCTTGGCGTATTAATGTAATAATTATATTTGATCTGAACCTTGGAAATGTTTCGGATTATTTAACTTGGAATATGAAATGTTGTTTTGAAATGTAATCAGAAAAATGTTTTAATATGTGATGATTTTATTTCGTATTCAAATTCTTCTGATATTATGGATACCATTAACATTACCACACTTGGTCATTGAAAGTTAATACTATGGATGACTGCATCATTTGTAGCGGTTATCTTCGGGCCTCCAGATAGGGGAAATCACAACTTGGTATCAAAGCATAGGTTTATCAAAAAATTTAAGCTAAAATGATTTTTGAAAACATAATCCTAAGGAATTCGAGATAAGGTTAGGGTATGGGATAACTCTATAGTAACGTACTTATGTTTGCTATATATAAGTATACACTATATCTCTATTCTCTTATCTCTCTTAGACCATTCTTTTGTATCTCACGAGGCTTAAATATAGAGTGGAAGCTAGAAGTGGAAGAGTTAATCTTGGAGGGGAAGCACTACAACAAATGGAAATGTCAGACCAAATACCAGGAGAAATCCCGGTCAGGCACAAGCTGGAAATGTGGGTGCTGGAGTCCCGCAAGTTGACATAGGGGCAATGCATCAGTTCTTTGTCAACATGATGCATGCGGGTGTTGCTACTGGAGTAGTTGGAGGAGGAGTTCATGAAGCTCCAGTGGTCAACAACTATGCCATTCTGAGTAGGGATTACGCTCGGTTGGGAGGAAAGCCATTCATTTGAACTGAAGAAGCTATTGAAGTAGAGAACTGTTACTGCACTGTGAGAGTATCTTTAAAATTTAGGGCTCAGTAATGAGCAAAAGAGATGGGTAGCTTCTAGAAAGTTTCAGGGAGTAGAGCTGTACTGGTGGAACAACGTTACAGTTGGTGTTGATAAGAAGACAATGACATGGGCCGAGTTCAAGAGGAGGTTAGGAGAGAGGTTTATGTCGGAGATTGCTAAGTCTGCACTGCTTAGAAAGTTTGTTGAATTGGAGCAGGGGGAGATGACTATACTAGAGTATGCTACAAGGTTTGAGGAGTTGGAAAGATATGGTTATGCTACGGTTTATACTAATATTAAGAGGAATGAGAAGTTCATCAAGGGGTTGGATCCTGAGCTTGCTAGGGCAATGTTACCGCATATCAGGGACCACATGATGTTGTAGTGGAAATGGCTTTGAGGAATGAAGAGATGCTTACTTTTCTGGAGAGAAATAAGGCAAAGGAAGTCCAGGCGTGGCAGAGCTAGAAAAGTAAGTTTTTCCATAAGAAAGGAGCTCAAAAGGGTGGTGCTGCAAAGAAGAGGAAGTCGGAGGTTGTCTGCTTTAAGTACGTTAATAAAGGGCATTTTGCAAATGAATGTCGCTCAGAAGATGGAAAAATGTGATTAGGAAGAAGAATATTATGTGCTTTAACTACGACCAAATTGGACATTACAACCAATGTAAGGAGCCTGCTAAGGATGGAAAGGGCAAAGTGTTTGCATTGGAGCCAGCACCTCGAGGCCAACGGTAGAGGAAAAATGAAAAGTTGTGTTGGGAGGTACGCTTCTAATTCATAATATGTCAGTTAGCATTCTGTTTGATACTGGTGCTTCACATTCTTTTATATTTCGTTGTTTGGTAGATAAGCTTAATCTAGAACCCTTATATTTAGTTACTTCCTTAAAGGTTGCAAATCCGATAGGAGGGTATGCGATGCTTGGTATAAGGTGTGCCTACCGAGAGTTTGATTTGTTAGGCCATACCTTTGTTTGTAGTTTATATGTGTTTGGTTTCGTAGGGTTCGGAATTATTTTGGGCATGGATTGGTTAAGTGCAATGCTTGAACATTTTTCCATGATAGGAAAATATCACGTAGACACCCCGGCTGTAGTGATCCGATTGTATATACCGTAAAAATCCTAGCTGTAAGGTGAATGCTTTGTTGAGTATTGTGGAGGTAAAAGACGAGTTGAATCAAGTTTTCGAGATTAGAGAATTCGCAGATGTTTTCGAACCTATAGTAGGGGTTGCCATCAAAACGAGCCATTGAGTTTTGGATAGATTTGGTACCGGGATCGTAACTAGTTAGTAGACCGCCAAGTAAGATGACACTTATCGAGATGAGGGAGTTAAAGGTGCAGTTGGTGGATTTGGAAGGCAATAATTTTTATTAGGTCAAGTAGTTCACCATAAGGAGCAGCCGTAGTGTTTGCCATGAATCCAAATGGATTGTTAAGGTTATATATCGATTATTGTAAATTGAATGAGAAGACGATAAAGAATTGATATCTGTTACCTAGAATTGATGATTTTTCGACCAGTTGAGTGGAGCCAAAGTATTTTCCCAGTTGGATTTGGCAACTGGTTCCCATCAGCTTAGATTAGTAGAGGATAGTATTCCTTTGACGACGTTTAGAACTAAATATGAATCGTATGAATGGTTAGTGATACCATTCAGACTGACCAGTGTGTTAGCATTCTTTGTGGATTTAATGAACCGAGTTTTTAGAGAGTAGTTGGATAGGTTCATATTGGTATTTATAGATGATATTTTGATATACTCTAAGGATGAAAGGGAGCATGAAGTTTAACTTAGAGTGGTGATTGAGATGCTGAGGCAGCATCAGCTGAAGTCGAAGTTTTTGAAGTGTCATTTCTGGAAGAATGAAGTGAAGTTTCTTGGTCATGTAGTCTCAGAGAAAGGGTTGTCTGTAGATCCGACTAAGATTGAAGCAGTGAAAGAAGATACCCATGACAGTGACCGAGATAAAGAGTTTTCTTGAATTAGCTAGGTATTATCGAAGATTCATTAAGGATTTTTCATGAACAACAGCACCGATGACCAAGCTAACGAGAAAGATGTGAAGTTCGTTTGGACCGATAAGTGTGAGGAAGCATTCTAGTGCAAGAAACACTTATTGACTAATACATATGTGTTAGTTGTTCCGGAAAGGAATCATGATTTAGTGGTATATACAGATGCACATGGAACTAGGTTAGGAGTCGTGTTAATGCAAAGAGGTAAAGTGATTGCCTATGCTTCTCGACAGCTTAGACCGCATGAGGTTAGGTACCCAACTCACGATTTGGAATTATCCGCGATGTTTTTTGCATTGAAAGTGTGGAGACATTATCTTTTGGGAGAAAAATTTGAGTTATATACGGATCATGAGTTGTTGAAGTATTTATTCTCTCAGAAGGAGTTGAAGTATTTTTCTCTCAGATGGAGTTGAATATGAGAAAACAGAGATGGTTAGAGTTTTTAGCCGCTTATGACTTTGGTATTGTACACACTGGGAAAGGGCAATAAGGTTGCGGATGCGCTAAGCAGAAAACATCAAAACGCAGTGTTGGCGATGATAGCTGAGTGGAAAGATTTGGAAGCATTGACGACATGTAGAGTACAGTGGAGATCTGAAGCTGGATCTAGTAAGGAAAATGTTGTGTTGTCATGTTTAGAAGTTTGACCAGTGATAATTGAAAGGGTTGCATCTAAGCAAGAAGAGGATCTAGTATTAGTTGATTGGATCAGGAAGTTAAAGGATGAAACCAAGAACGATGACCTAAAGGATTTCAGTCTTGACAAGAATGGGCGGTTGAGAAGAAAGGAAGACTGTGTGTTCCGAATGTGGGAGACATTATGGAGGTGGTTTTGGAGGAATGCCATCGTTTGAAGTTCACTATTCGTCTAGGAGGGATTAATATGTATCAAGACATGAAGAGGAGTTTCTTCTGGGAAGGTATGAAGAGGGATGTAGGCTTATGGGTAAAGCAATGTCTGAACAGCCAATATGTAAAAGCTGAACATCAGAAGCCAAGTGGGTTACTTCAATCATTAGATATTCTAGTATGAAAATGAGTTTCTATTTCTATGGATTTTATAGATAGGTTGCCAAGATCTTATAGAGAAATGAAATTATATGGGTCGTAGTGGATAGGTTAACCAAGAGTGCACATTTCATTCCAGTTAAGTCAACCAGGATGGCGCCTGTTTTAGCTAAGTTATTTATAAAGAATATAGTTAGAATGCACGGAATTCCTAGTAGTATAGTAGGTGATAGAGATTCCTTGTTTACCAGCAAGTTCTAGAAGAGTCTACATGAAATTTTAGGAACCAACTCAAGATGAGTACCGCTTACCATCCGCAGATTGATGGGCAAACAAAAAGAGATAATAAAATCTTGGAAGACTTTTAACGAGCTTGTGTGTTTGATTTTGGAGGATCATGGGAAGATCATCTACCTTAGTCGAGTTTTCGTATAACAACAGTTATCAGGCTAGCATAGGGATGTCACCGTTTGAAGCTTTGTATGGAAGGCCATGCAAACCTCCAGTTTGTTGGTTAGAGACTGGGGATATGTTGGTTCTTTGTCCAGATTTAGTTAGAGAAGCTATAGAGAAGACTTAGTTGATTCAAGCTTGAATGGAGGAAGCTCAGTTCAGGCGGAAGAGTTATGCTGATAGAAGATGGAAAGACTTAGAGTTCTCTGTTGGAAATCATGTTTTCATTAAGGTATAACCTATAATAGGTATAATTCGATTCGGGAAATCAAGGAAGTTGGCACCGAGATTTGTAGGACCATTTCCTATTATATAAAGGATCGAGATCCGGAGACTACTATAGCACTGACTGTAGTGCCGACATTTATAGGCATCCGCAATGTATTTCATATTTCTCATATGAGAAAGTGCGTTCGAGACCCGGAGACTACTATAGCACCGACTGTGTTTGAAGGCTTAGTTGTAGAGCCAAATTTGACTATAATTAGAAAGTCAGTTCGTGTAGTCGCGAAAGATGAGAAGAGGCTAAGGAATAAGACAATCAGATTAATTAAAGTCCAGTGGAGCGACAATGAGAGAGACTGTACTTGGGAGACTGAGAGTAGTATTAAAGATGCTTATCCTGATTTTTTTGGGTGTGTTTTACCTTTTTGATTGATTTGTTGTGTACCTTATTGTAATTTTGAGGACGAAATTCTTTAAGGAGGAGAGTGTGACAACCTGCAAATCCATACCCTTTGAATCGACAATAATCCATACATGTCCGGTCCAAAAAGTACAGAATGACAGAAGGTCATGGAAAAGAAGAAAGAGGGTGAGAAGGAAGACAGAAGAAGAAATAGAAACAATAATACAGAATCTCACAATCACAACAGAACAATATATTATTGATAAATAGAGATCTTTATACAAAAAGAAACTGTAACTGTTAATATACATACAATTATCAGAGTACAAGTGTTAAAAAATAAATCTGGACAGTTATAATAACTTGTACTCATAAGTGCTGAATATATAGCATGCACACACATAGCGGAATATAATCAAGTACGTGGAATACGCTTGAGACTCCTCCAGCTCATCTTCTAAGCTCCATAGCATCCTAACTTGAACCTATAATATTCGGTCTGACCGGAGCATTATAATAAAATAACACCTGAGTCAGTCTGGAAAACCAATGTGAGAAAACACACTCAATTTGTTTTTTTACCGTTATCAAAATCCTTTGAAAAATAAAGGTATCTCACAAGTCCACGCCACATATAGATACGATGGGTTTTTACCTTATGATAATCAAAACATTTTATATCAAAATCATATGATATTATAATAGTGTCTATAGAAAGTAAACTATAAAATAGCTGAAATGCTTGCTTCTCACGTTTTAGCATAGTTGGGCACAACTAAAACCGTACAGGCTCGTAGTAGATATTAGATTCTATATAATGACACGGCTATTGGTGCACCCCCCGCCATAGTGCACCTCTAGAAGAATGTACCGAGATCATACCTAACGATCCCTGCCAACAAAGGACCGACCTACACCTTCCTGGATAGTATCGAATATGTTATCACCCCAGGTGTTCCCACCATATCGAGCGCTCTCTTTTCCAAGCACAACCATATCCATAATTATAATACATCAGAGGGTAACTAGAAAAGTGATAACATACCCTACTTGGGTGCGACCCACTTAGCCCTACTACATCTTCCCTATTTTAGTTATTACCGGTTGATGAGGCTTGAGGCAACGTTTTACCTTTAGAATAACATTCATACTTGGAATGCTAACACTACTGTGATATCCCGGAAATTTGGGACAATATCAATTTAATAATCTACATTAAAAATTAAATTGATTTGATAATATTTGTCAATAATTTAATAATCTTCTTTTAAATAATTATTTAACTGATAAATTATCTTTTAGAAGTTAATCAAATTGCCTTCTATTTATAATATATATATATCTGTATATATATTGTACATGGAAAATCTTTGTTTTAATTTAATAAATAGATATGTTTTCTAATTCTAATATTTTTGATAATTTAGGAATTTGATATTTAAGCTATTTAATAAATGATCATATGATTTTAAATTATTCAAGATTTAAGTTTAGTTGTTTAAAATAATTTTTAGCTTACATTTAAATTTAGCAAAAAGGTTTGTTTAATTTGTTTTAAATTTATCTTGATAAAAATAAACAGTTTATTAATAGATAAATACTTTTATAAATCATTTGACTTAATAATGAGCTCTATTAATTATGTAAATGTTTACAAATTGAATTTTTAATAATGTCAACTTTATTTATATATGTATTTGAATAAAATTTATGATTTGAAAATTTAAAATAAAGGTTTAAAAATGTTTAAATTAAAATAAACATTTATTAATATTAATATAAGTATAAAATAAAATAATAATAAGTAATTAAATATTTGTTAGTCATAGTTAAAATACAAATGTAAATACAAATAATAAATAAAGTGAAACATATGCTAGAAAATAGGATTAAATACCTAAGACTAATTCATAGCAAAGAAAAAAAATATAAGGTCTGTAAGAAATTTGTAGTGCAAGCCAATGCAAAGAAAATTCAAAACACATATTTGTAAGTATAAAAAACATAATAATTGAAGATGCAGGCAGAATAGTAAAAAAGAAAAGACCAGTATGCAAGCTAAACAAAATATCTTCATTCTAGTCAAATGAAATTAGTCAAAGTCTAAGATGTGTATTATAGTTTGAACAAGAAACAAATAAAACAAATATTTATAAACATGAAGCTTCATATACAAGCTAAAGTGTGTCTGCAGAATTGTACACTTACACAACTGTATATAATTATAATTATGTTAACTAATAGAGGAACAAAATCTTAATCACTATCATCTCAGCACATAATTTTGTCAATTCAAGTGTATGCAAATATCTTGCCTAATAAAACAATTTTTGTACCTGCAAAGAAATTGTTGTCCCAGTTATCACCTTCCCCTATAACCTTCTTCATATACATGCTTTCTAGTTCGTTCAGCATAGTCTTTCATAGCAAACACTTATATTTTAATAACTGAAGCATCAATGTAAAGTCAAAGCAGAAACATTTTACAGTTTCAGTTTTAAAGAATTAGCAGTGCAAAGCAAGATTTCTCTGTCTCTTCCAAATACAATGGTGAGTAACACTTTCAAACTTCTTAAGTTTTTAAACCTAATACATGCAAATAGTTGAATGCCTGAATATATTGAATGTATACTTATATATTCATTTTTACTCTGGATTACTGTAAAATGGAAATTACAGTATGTTTCAGCCTGCAAATCCACATTGATTCATTTTAAACTTGCTTTGTTTTTCCCATTGCTGTGAGTAACATCATCTTTAAAGGTTTAAATTTTAAATATGGTTGCTGGGTTGATGTCTGTAGTATGTATATTGTTTGCCATATCTCTGCATGGATGAGTGTAGCCATTTCTGTACATTTTGTTCCTTACTTCAAGCATCAGTGTGAAACAAAATCATTATTGTTTTTCTTACTTGTTGTTTGGATTAGGACTTAATCGAAGTTTTTTTTTGCATTGATGGATGTTTAAATTTATAAGAAAGTTAAATACATAATTGAGTAAGCCTGAAAAGAAAACAAAATGAAGTAACAGAACAAATTATAAAACAAGTCAAAACTTCAGTTGTCATGATCCATCAATTCAAGTTTATGAACTTATTACTACATCAAAATCAGGATTTTTAAAGCTTAAATTACATTTTTTAGTTGAGCTATGAACATGCTTTATTGGGTTGAACCATTCAAGTAAGTTGGGTTGTCTCTGGAAGTGTAGTTGATCGGAGGGATTAAGGATTGTTTTGGAGGTAGTTGGATGGTCGGTGAGGCCAGGAAAATTGTCAGGTAGTTTATCTATGACCGGAGGTGACGGTGGTTGCTAGCTTTATCTCCTAGACCTAGTTTTGCCTATGTCTGGAAATTTGATTGTTTCGGGGCCAAGAAAGGATCGAGTTTGAGGAAACTCTGGGGGATGGTTGTGGGAACATAGTAGAAGCTGTTGACAGAGGCGGTGGTACTCCAGTGGTCGGAATTTGAAGAGCGGTGGAGGTTACAGGTTTTGGGGCTGATTGCTTGTTGTGTTTCCAGGTTGTAGGGTGGTAATTTCAGTTGGGTTTGATGCTCAAATTTGTCTCCAAGGGTGCGTGGAAGTCCGGGTGGTCAGAACTGGGGAAGGCAGTGGTCGATGACTTGTGGAGGTCGTCAAAGATGGTCGGAGTTAGGTGGTTGGACTGTGCATGTGCACTGTGCACATTGGTGATGATGTCTGTTGTTTTTTTTTTTTTTGGATTGAGCAGAGTGTTACTTGAGTGTTACTCGAGTAGTTGGACTGTCTTGTTCGAAGGAGTTTGATTAGCGACTCGAAGCATCTTTGTTTGGTCTCGAGTAGATTAATTTCTGGTTTACAACCTGACAGTGTTAGTTTGTTTTTTTTTTTTTAAATTAGGTAGTTTAAAACCCTTTTCTTATAAGTAGCTGATATAAATAATGAATGCTTCTTGCATTTATTATAAGGTTTATAAATTTATTTAAAATAGGTTAAAGGGATAAACATTTTGAATCTTAAGTTCGAAATGGAATTTGAATTTTAAATTTAGAAGTATAATGTTTAATACACTTAAGTGTTTATGAAGTTGTTGGATTTGGATTGGTTTCAGGTTGTGAACTGTCACTGTTTTTTTTTTTTTAGTATGCAGGGTTTTGGGCTCGGGGAAAGTCTCGGGTTATTTGCCTTTTTACTCGAAGTAGAGAGAGCATTGACCCGAAGCAATTTTCCTTTGGTCTCGGGTGAGAGTTGAACTGTTACAGGTTGTGTAAATTTCCTGTAATTCTAAATTTAAACCAAATTTAAAGAAAAATTAATTGTAAGTTAGTTGAAATCATGATGTATTTGAATTTTAAGTTGTCAACTAAGATTTAACAAAGTCTAAATCTAATTAGAAGTATGAATTCAAATTTATGTTTTAAATCTAAAATGCAATTTTTAATACTAAAATGAGTTTCAGGTTTTAAAACCTGATAGTTTCCAGGTTTTCAAAGTTAGACATGAAACAAAATGTTGCAGCAGTTCAATTCGAATGTTTAAAGGTATTGATTCAAATGGATATTTGAATTTGGATGTGAAAAGTCAGTTTTCAATTCAAGTTTTGGTTAGGAAGTTAAATCAAAAGTTTGGAATTAAAGATAACTTGATGAAATTCAAGATCATCTAGAATTCAATCTGAAAATTTAAATCAGTTTGAATATGAATGTTTTAAAAATAAGTTCAAATAAAATAGTTTTGAAACGTAAATTTGTTTCAATAAAATTAACTTGATTTTGAGAATTCTTGATTTAAAGTTTTTGAATGAAAAATAAATGAATTGTTTAACTTGAGATTTGCAAGTTAAATATTAATGTAAATTTGGAAATTTAAATTTGAATTAAAAATTCAAATAGTTTAATTTAAAAGATTTTAATTTGAATGTTAATTGTAATCGTTTTGAAATCTTAAATTCAAATGATATTTAAATTTAAAATGTAATGTTAATGAAGTCATTAATTAAAGAATGAATTATCTTAAGGATAATAAGGTAATTAATGAATGACTTATGTATTAAAGTTAATAAATAAAGATCAAATAAGAAGTAAATTAAGAAATGATATTAAGTGTAGACAATTAACTAAAAGATCTTTAATTAATTAATATATATGATTAACTTTGGATAATTAATTAGATTAATTAGGTAATTCTTGATGTAAGTAATTAAGAGATTAATTACTTATGGTAATTAATTTTGATAAGATGATTAATTAAGTTAGTTAATTTATTTTAATTAATTTAGAGAAATCATTTGCTAAATTGATTGATTACAGGTGTATGCAATGGAGCATAATTACTTAATGAAGTAATTAATGATAATTACTGAATGTAATTAGTGAAAGATGATATATTAATAAAGTAATTTGGATAATTACTTTGAAATTAATCAGAGGATTAATTAATGGAGATAATTAATTATGAAATGATTTATTTATTTATATGAGTAATTAAGGATGATTAATTACTGATTGATATTAATCAAAGGTGATTAATAATTCTATTTAATACAAGATTATCACTTAATGTGATTAATAAAGTAATTTAATCTGGATTAGAGATCATTAATTAATATAATTAATGATGTAAATTAAGAGTTGTTTAATTAAGAAATAATTAATAATGTGGAGATTAATGTAATTAATTAAGAATAAATGTAATTAATTATAAATGAAGTAATTAAAAGTTAATTACTAGAAATAACTTAGAATAACTAATTTGAAATTTTTTATTAAAGACTAATTACTTACTGTAATTAGAAAACGATTAATTAGAGGAGTTACTCAAGATAAATATCTAGAGATTAATTAATTAATTTGTATAAATTTAATGATTGGTTGTATAAGCAGGATTTATAAATTAAGTAATTAATTTAATTTACTTTAAATTAATTAGTGATAGAAGTAGTTAATTTAATTCATTTTAAATTAATTACAAATGGTATGATTATAAATCATTGCTTATGAATGAATGATATTGATATTTCATTTGATGATTGTGATCTCAGATATGAGATGGGTAATATCTTGTGATATGGATGCTCGGTTTAAGTAGGATAATATTTAATTATCTGATGGATGGAAATATTGATTATCTGTATGTGAGATGATGTGATTATTTATTTTGATATTATGAATTATCCATTTGTGTGTATATTGATTATGTTAAATTAAACTGTTAAGGCTAAATAGACAACTTGGCCCTAAAAGACACGTTTTGGATTTCGATGAGACCGGTATTGGGTTTTCCGCATTAGGAACATCTGAAAACCACATTGATTCCAAATTAACGATAGGTCGTGAATATGAAGTGAAGATGAAAAATCAGAGTGCAAGGGTTGTCGTCGTTAACTCTGAGGGTGATTCCAAAATGAGTGTAATGAGATGATGCCTTCGGTTTCGTTCGAACCCGGAACGAACTTGTATGGATTGAATGCTTTCAACACATCGTCAGGTGGGCGATGAGCATTCTAAAAAATGTATTCTATAAAGGTAATCGCAGCCTCAAGCCTCATCAACCGGGAATGGCTAAAACAGGGGAGGTGCAGCAAGGTTAGGTGGGTCATGCCCAAGCAGGACAAGATTTTCCCCTGTCTAGATGTCCCTTTTTATTCGGCTTTGTGGGCGGTTGGATGTACACCAACTGCGGGGTTATCTTGTTCGGGACTGTTCAGTAAGGAATGGTTCCGGCCTTGTGTTGCAGGGGATGAAGGGAGTAATCCTCGGTACGTTGATCTAGGCCACGTACTGTGACGGGCGGTACCCCAGTAGCCCTGCCATTGTATGGAATCCACAATCCAATAAGTGCCCACGGTTTTGATTGTATTACCCACTTTTGTGGCTAGTAGCTGGAATTTAATAGATGTAACAATTTCGGCTATTTTCTATTTACTTGAAAACCCTAGACCTATTATAATATCACAGAATTTCCTATCAAATGTTTTGGTTAGCGTAAGGTAAAAACTTTTCCATGTTTATGTATGGGAAGTCTTACGTGATACCTTTTATTTTCAAAAGATTTTCAAAGTTAAACAACTTTACCCTGTTACTCATACCAGACCCATGTCTGACCCGGAGTTTATTTTTGTTTTTCATAAACTCTCAGGTACCCAAATTTTTACGGGTAGCCAAGGGATGGAGGTTAGCTTTGACGCATTCTGGAGGAGCAATGGAGCAGGAGGCTTCAGCGTTGTAGATATATATATAGTTCCGCTGTGTTGGTATTTCTGAGTCATTTGTTTGAGTTGAGTTGTATGAACTAGACAGGTGTTTATAACTGTCTAGTATGTGATGTATTATCTGTGTATCTCTGATTGATGTTATATAACTATGTAATACTTATGTTGTTATATTATATTTTATTCGATTCCGCTGTGAGATTATGATGTTGTCTTTCTTTCTTTCTTATCTTTTCTACTTTCTCACCTCTTTCTTTTCTTATTAACGATACTTCTTCCTGGGCGTAGGAAGTGGGGTCGTTACAACTACCTTCCAGACCACGATGCAAATGATAATATTCATCCATACAAGTTGTTCTGGGTCTGAACAAACCGAATCTCCAAAATAACCATCTTCATTATCTTCACGATATCACAATTCAAAATGCATAAACCGGATCAAAGGTTTTTCGGATAGGATCGCATTCTCTTCGAAATGATCAATGAATTTGGCCAAATTTTATAGTCGGTTATTTAATTATCAAATAAAATCCATAAGCAGTCACTAGGCCCTATTTCATAAATCTTCAAAACATTATTCCAAAATTTCTTTGAAAAAATATATAGTCAAATCTCTTCCAGTATTTCAATAGTCGAAAACAAATTCAAATTCTTATATCCATAACAAGATATTTCAATCCATATCAATACTTAGAAATATTTTCAGACTCTATTTTTTATTCAACACTTTGAAAAATATTTCTAAAATAATAATCTCGTAGTTAAAATATTTCAAATCCTTCTAGTCCTATACTTAGGAAATATCTATGAGTATATATTCCTAAAATCATTTTATTTCCAACACTTAGGAAAGATTCCATTTGTTTCCTATTTCTCAAAATTCTTTACAATTTATTCGTAAATTCCTCAACTTAATTATAATGAATTCTATAAGTTTTCGAAATTCATTAATTAATTTCCCTTAAAATTTCCAAAAATCGATCATACTTGTCTATAATTCCAACTACCCATTTCTAACTTCTTTTATGAATTCTAATTCATTTTTGAAGTTCTCGTATATCAACCTTCCAAAAGTTTCCTTAAGTTTCCAGAATTCCGTTACAAGATGTCTCTTATTAAAATCATATCTGTTAAATAAACTCCATTTACAAATCTCGAGAGGATTTATAAATAAATTTCAATCATTTCAAAACTCTATATATATGATAAGTATTTTTAAAAAATAATAATTTATTTTTAAAACACGTTTAAATAATCATTTAAAATATCAAAACACTTCACATAAAACATCATTAACTCGTTTCCAACTCATTTTTAAATAAACTAATCGATTTACAAAGCTGATTTTAAAAGTGAGAATTTGTTTCAATTGATATTAGATATTTGAAAAATCCACTTTTCGAAGTATTTCAATACTCGAAAAAGCTTTAAATTACGTAGTTTAATTAATAAATTTTCCTTTTAAAATAAACTTAAATTCTCGATAAAAATATTCTTTTTGAAAATTACGATAACCAGTTTTAATTTATAAACCCTTATCGATTCATAACACATCGATTTCCTTTCGATTCCCTAACCATTCTCACATTTTAAAAATAAAATCCACTATTTTGCCCAAAACCAATTCCCATATCTCGATATAAATTCACACTGTAACTTTATATTTCCAATTTATCAACCGAGCATTTCCCCTTATTTATAAACATCATTTATAAGTTTATAAACTCATTTGGGATTCACTCGGTTATAAAGTAATCTCATTCATAAAATTTCATTTTACGAATCCATTTCTGATAAATCCCATTTATTTTACAAATCTATTTTAAATATCAATTTCAACTTCTTTTCCATATTTTCGAAAATATCATTTAAAAATCCATTGTTACAAAATCTTTTATACAAATTATTTTAAAATCTCTATTTAAAACATTTTATGAATAGATAAGCACAAATCCCAAAATCATATCATTTATTTTATCCAAATCAGTTTCCTTTAAGTAATCCAAATTCGATATGAATATTTTTATATCCAAAATCTCCTTTTAATTCCAAATAATATTTATGGTATTTAAACTACCAAAATTAAGGCCAGTGCCACTAAAACATCCAATAACTCTAATCACCCAACAATCCTTAACAGATTATTCAACCACATCCCATATTACTATATATGAAAAACAACCAATATTTTGAGGAATCCAGTTATATCCCTCCAACCCATTTCTCTGCATTCACAGATGTTATATATCATAAAATACCAATCCTGCTTCAAGGCGGGATTTCGTGGTAATGTAGGGTCATCCGCTATTATGTGGGGCCCATAGTGTCTCATCTGCTCCAATCGACGGGAAATATAACACTCTACTACTAATACACACACATACACTATAAACAATATAACATCCAACCGATAAACTATTATCAATTCATCCAACCAACCAACAAATAATTTAACTACGTTAAATTAAAACAACAATCCAGATAAGTTAGATTTACTCACCTTTATTTTTAATTTGCAATCCGTTCCAATTTTAAATTATATTAAACATGTGTTCTATTTAATTTAAAATTCCAGTAGACTTCAATAATTTCCAAACTAATTCCAGATTCAAGCCTACGCCTCTACGAATCCAACACTGTTGATTTCATGCGATTTCGACCTCGTACGAATTAAATATTGCATTGATAAGATTACACTATTTTAAACAAATTAATTTACTTTTACTTTTTTTTTTCATTACCTTGCTATTAATCTGGACTGTTAAGCTTTTCTTTGGATTCGCAAATCTAGGCCACTGCTCCCATCTCCTTCCTCATGCAGCCGAACCCATCGTCGCTTCCATTCATCTCCTCCTAGCTCCACCTCCACGTCGCCAACGTCCACTGCAAGTTGACCAAAGGTAGCCTCGAACCCCAGCTTCCCCTCGCCACTGCCCTTGTCGCCTAAAACTTCGCCATCGCAATTCCAAGCCCTAATGTCGAACGACAAGCTGCACCATCCACTCTTGCGCTCGCGACTGAGCTGCCGCCCTCCACTTACTCTTGCTCGTCGACCAAAGAGTATCGCGACTAGGTCACTTTTATATATTTTTTCTCTCAATTTCGTTAACTATATCTTTTGAATTGATTTGATTTCTAGAAGGAGAAGGAGGCATTTGCGATTTTAAGTTAGAAGCGGCGACGGCTTCGTACGCAGTAGGGTGGAGATTAGAGTGCATAGGCCGGCTAACAGTTGAATTTTGATTGATATATATATATATATATATATATATATATATATATATATATATATATATATATATTAGAAAATAAACGGTTCTCTCCCATGGCGGAGAGGGAAAGGGCGATTTGCAAATCTACGCCTAAAATGTTTCCTTTATAGCAAATCATATTCGCGTTTCATTCAAATCACGATTCAGAGTACTCTTGCATGTATACTTCATCTTCCTTTCATGAATTTGGGGAGAAGATGGTTCAGCCCATCGAGATATAATAGGTTTTACTCTTGGGTGGGTTTCCCTCTTTCAGTAATAAGTTTTGCTTAGCAGATTCAAATTACGAATCGAACTATCGATCAGAGACAACCATTTGATTTGGGGTTGATGGCTGTACTTCTTATACACAAAGAACGTAAAAGGCAGTTACTTCTACTTCTAATGAGTGTGTGGCAGATGGAATATGGTGAATTATTGGCCTCACATGCATGGCCTGTAGATCTGGTGAGTATTAAAGACCAATTACACCGAGATCAGGGTTGTGTTTCATCTTTTATCGCCGAAACATCTGCTATGTTACTTCATCATACCATAGGGTACTGCTTTGAGTTTTATTTCATTTTCTGTAAGAATGTCAATTTTCCAATATTCAAAAATGTTGTCTGTTCATACACGTTCTTAAACTGAGCACAATGTTTTGGTTTGCTCTACCTTGCCGAATCATAAGTATTAACTGATAATGTGGCTGCCCATATATCTTTGAAATTATTATTTTGATGGGCTTGCTATACGTACATGAGAAATTTCCCCGCCGAAGTCGCATTTACAGTACCATTTTTTTTGGACATATAGTTCCACATTTGTTATAATGGATAGATCATTATATATGTGATGGATAGAACCATGGGATTGCAATCAGAAATGGCACTCCTAGTTTTTGAATTGTGGAAATTGCAGTTTATATGACATTTAAAGGGAAGATATTGACAGTGCACTTTTATTATGAACTCAAAAATATTGTTCCTACTTGGATATTGCACTTACTGGTGCACTTCTGGTTTGTCCACAAATCTGGATTCTTAGTCATACTTCATTCGTCGCTTATCAGTTCGAGCTAGGCGAACCGTGGGCCACAAATTCATAGCTCTATAGATATGGCGAGATCTAAGGCCAACTAAACTATTTTCAGGACCGTGCAATCTTCTCACATCGATATGATTTGATGCTCTATCATAACGGAGTTTAGGTGACCTCTCAGATTTTATGAATGAGTTGCTGAGGTGCTTTTGAAAAGGATAAGAAGGTAACATGAGCAATTACATATGAGATATAGTCATATGGTAGCATGCGGAGGACACTGGTCATACTTATTGCCTCGACCGACGGAGTTTAGAGCAGATGCTGAACTACAACGTGTCTTATCCTAATGCTCTTTTATGATTGATATTGCTTGCAGATTGTAAATTTGTGTATGTTTTAGGGCTTGTTTGGATTGAATTTGAAATGCGGGTTGTGTTTAGTTTGGGATTACATTGATTTGTAGCCTTATTGTTGCTTAGGCTACCATGGTGTTTTGTATTTGTAATTATGTTACGTTGAAGCAATAAAGGAACCTTTTTTTTCAAAAAAATATATATTCAAAATATCTTATTTTGCATAACTTGAAATCCCGAACCTCTATTGAGACATGCCGCCTAGCGTTTCTAATATTATAACCCTATCCCGAACACGATGGAACCTATTTCGGGACCTAATTCGATGGTATGTGGAAGATAGCTTTTTGAATCCAATTATTTTATTAAAATTTAATTTTAATTTCAATGCGTTTCTATACCATACGACCAAACGGTGAATCCAATCACCACAAAATTTAAAATCCGATAACAATACACTATTACAGATCAAATGGAACTAGTTTCGTCGAATTCCGAGACTATGCCCCAGAACGCTATATTAAAGCGTTGATTAAATCGACGATTTCAAAAATTGGCGAAATCACTTGAAATTTCAGTTTTAAAACTTACTAACTCAATTCTAATTCAAATAGAATTTATATCAACATTAGAAATCATTTTCGATTCATATTCAACTCAATTTTTAATTATTTCCACTATTCTTATTACAATAATCGTTATAATTGAAATTTTAAATTCATTCAACAATTTCAACCAAAATCTTCATATTCAAAATCACTTTTACTCCAAATCCAACATTTAAAACAGCTTAAATGTTCAAAATCAAACAAGGGAAAATCTGGGTCGTTACATTCCTCTTCCCTTAAAAGAATTTCGTCCTCGAAATTGCTAAGGTAGGAAAAATGCAACAAACACATTAACTTGTTAAAATCCACTTAGTTGAAAGTCGATATTCCATTTTCCAAATTCTTTTAGTTCCATTCGAAACAATTAGTTTCCATTTCTAAACCAAAACCCTTTATTTCAATTACAACTCGAAATCAAATTTTGGTTAACAAAAATTTTCAAATTTTTTTGGCAGATTCTCCCTTGTACGGAGAGCCTTTTGCAATATGACAAATATGATAAAAAGATATACATCGACTCTCATGGACGAAAACACAATATATATCAATATTTTTATTTTCACGCATTAAATTCGTAAGCGTGCCTTATTTTAGCATTATTAAGCGAGTCCGCTTAATTTATATGCAACCGCGCAACCGAAATCTAGCCAAATAGTCTTCTTGCACATGTACTTACTCAATTTAAACATGTAAGTCCCCAAAAATATGAAATTCAATTACAGTTCATTGAATTCAACTAAGTTAACTGGTTATGACATGTATATTAGAATGTACATGCAAATACAAGGTTCCAACAATAAATTATTTACTTCCAATTTGATCCATAAATCATTTATTCAGATTATAATTGGTTCGCATACAACTCGCTTAAATTCAAGTCATAATCTTCAATTCAATTATTTACTTTCAATCGATTTACATACCATTTTATTCAATTCCACGTGATTCACAAACAATTCATTTGTATTCATTTCATATTCATATCCAATATATTTATTGATTTATCCAAAATCAAATTCAATTTCATTTAACTACTTAAGTTAAATTACACCTCATAACTCAATTCAATATTTTGTTTGCTTCACACAAATGTTTAACCATTTATTCAATTTATAAGTTATAACACTTATTCACTTCAAATTCATAAATCTTACTTAAGTCCATTCACAATTTAATGATTCCCATTTCGTTTATTAACTTTCAAGTGATTCATATACCACTTATTTAATTTCAATTGTTTCACACGATTCGCTTATATTCAATTCATATTTCACCCATTTTATATTATTAACTCATTCAATCTATTCATCTCCATTCACCACCAACATCATTTTCATTAATGCATTCAAAACATATTCAGTTACTAGCCACTTAAGTCAAATTCTATTTATACTTGAATTCACATTCACCCTATTACAAATCAAATTCGATTCCATTTCCATGTTTAATTAACTAATATATTTATTTAATTAGTTCACCTCCATTTATAATTCCAAATCGGATTTCCATTTCTTTACAAAAATATCAAACTATCTCTATTTCGGTTTTTTCCTATTCCACTTTTCCAATTTGTAAGTTACACAACTTATTTTTTTCCACATTTAAATTTTTTAACTCAAGATTATACATCACTTATAGCTTAAATATACATTTATTTCATTGAATCCAATTTTGTAAGCTATTCAAACTTATTTATTCACAATTCCATAATTTTTCGCTTAAATTTTATTCCACTCAAAATTTATAACTTATAGTTATATAGTCACTTCAGAATTCAAAATTTTTATCCAATTCAATTTGATATCATTTCTAGTCCAATCCAATTTTCATTTAACTTAGCTTAACCTAAATTCAAATCCATACAATTTCCTTTTATAAATTTATTTTATTTAATTTGTATAAGTTAAATTTTAATTTCATATTGAAATTCACGTTTCCCAAATTTTAGTTCAAAAACTTGTTCTCTTTCGGTTTCACTTCTCATTTAATTGAAAATTTCAGAATTCAATCACCCAGTTCTATTTCAAATCATTTTGAAATCCATATATAAACATATATTCCTTTCTGTATATCAAATCTTACTTTTGGAATTTTTTAAGATCAAAACCTTATTTTTACCAAAATAGTTCTGAAGCCAAATAATCACAATAGCAATCCGTCACTTAGAAACTCGAAAATTAATACTGATATGCTGCGTAGTCATCACCAGGATTATTTTTCAGCAACTGAAGTGAGTTCAATGTTTTATAACTTTCAATTTTTTTTAAATCCAATTTAAAGCATTTTCTATTCCAAAACTAATATCACCATCATTTATTTCAAAATGCTTTAGGAAAACATTTCCAAAAATCTCCAGGATTTAAATTACCAAATTCTGGTTTGAATCAAATTTTAGTTCTAACTCATTTGTATAATTCATACTTATTCTTTTTAATTTGGTCATATATGACCATTCCAATTTATAATCTTGTTTTGATTATAATAATAACATCCAATCACATCAATATACTATAATAATTTAAGAAAATTATTTCTTTTATATCAAAATATAATTTGGGAAAAAATATTTCATTTACCCATTTTAAAACAATAATATGTCGATTTAACTTGTCCAGAGTTTAAAAACCCCTATCGATATAGTTGTATAGACCGTATCGACCGAGATTCATAAGCACTCGACCGATAAGCCAACACAATATAAAGCGATTTATATTCACTAACAAATACATGCTCATATCTATAATACACTCAGACTCATTCTAGGGTACTCTGACCCCATCTCTAATGAGTATTCCCCATCAAAGCTTAGGTATTCACTCAACCTGGCTCTAATACCAAGTGTGATGACCCACAAATATGTAGCCTTTGAATAGACAATAATCCATACATGTACGATCTAAAAGGTATTGAATGAAAAAGAAGAGAGATAGTGAGAAGGAAGATAGAAGAAGAAATAGAAACAACAATAAAGAATCTCAAAGTCGTAGTGAAACAATATATAATAGATAAATACAGATCTTTATACAAAAAGAAACTGTAACTGTTAATATACATACAATTATCAAAGTACAAGTGTCAACAAATCAATCTGGACAGTTATAATAACTTGTCCTCACAAGTGCTGAATATACAGTATACACATACATCGGAATATAATCAAGTACGTAGAATACGCCTGAGACTCCTTCAGCTCATCTCCCGAGCTCCATAGCATCCTAACCTAAATCTGTAATACTCGGTCTAACCTGAGCATTATAATAAAAAGTTATTCAGTCAAACCAATGATTCGTTATGTGACGACCCGGCTTTCTAGCCCCAAAAAGTCGTATCATCATGAAGAAAGAAAGGGGTGAGAAAATAGAAAAGATAGAGAAGAAAGAACAACAATATCAGAATCTCACAGCGGAACGAATAAATTATAATAGATCACATAAGTATTTACATAATATACAACATCAATCAGAGTTATACAGATCATACAACACATACTAGACAGTTATAAACACCTGTCAAGCTAATACAACTTGATACAACTCAAACAAATAACTCAAAGATACCAACACAGCGGAACTATATATATCTACAACGCTGAAGCCTCCTGCTCCATTGCTCCTCCAGAATTCGTCAATCCTAACCTGAATCCCTTGGCTACTCGTAAAAATTTGAGTACCCGAGAGTTTAGGAAAAACAGAAATGAACTCCGGGTCAAACACGGTCTGGTGTGAGTAACAGGTTAAAGTTGCTTAATTTTGAAAACCTTTGAAACAAAAGGTATCACGTAAGACTTCCCACACATAAACGTGGGTAAGTTTTTACCTTACGCTAACCAAAACATTTGATAGGAAATTCAGTGATATTATAATAGGTCTAGGGTTTTCAAGTAAATAGAAAATAGCCGAAATTGTTACATCTATTAAATTCCAGCTACTAGCCACAAAAGTGCGTAATACAATCAAAACCGTTGGCACTTATTGGTTTTTGGATTCCATACAATAGCAGGGCTACTGGGGTACCGCACGTCACAGTACGTGGCCTAGATCAATGTATAGAGGATTACTCCCAATCCCCTACAACACAAGGCCGGAACCATTCCTTACTGAACAGTCCCAAACAAGATAACCCCGGCAGTTGTTGCAATCAACCGCCCACACAGCCGAAAATAAAGGGACATCTATACAGGGGTATATCTCATCCTGCTTGGGCATAACCCACCTAACCTTGCTGCACCTCCCCTGTTTTAGCCATTCCCGGTTGATGAGGCTTGAGGTCACGATTACCTTTAGAGAATACATTTCTTAGAATGCTCATCGCCCACCTGACGATGTTCTGAAAGCATTCAATCCATAAAAGTTCGTTCCGGGTTCGAACGAAACCGAAGGCATTATCTAGTTACACTCATTTTAGAATCACCCTCAAAGTTAACGACAATAACCCTTGCACTCTGAATCTTCATCTTCACTTCAGATTCACGACCTATCGTTCATTTGGATCGATGTGGTTTTCGGATGTCCAAATATGGAAACCAGATCCCGGTCTCATCAAAATCCAAAACGTATCTTTTAAGGCCAAGTTGTTTTAAAGTTAAAACAATTCAATTCAATATTCTATATACACACAGATAGATAATTCACAGTATCACAATAGATAATCACATCATCATCATAAACAGATAATTAATATTATCATCCAAACAGATACTTAATAATATCATACTTAAACCATGCATCCATATCACATAGATATTGCTCATCTCATATCTGAGATCACAATCAATCAATGAAATATCAATATCATCCATAAGCAATGATTTATGAATCACAATCTACAATTAATTTAAAATGAATTAAATTAATTACTTCTATCTTTAATTGATTTAAAATAAAAGAAATTAATTATTCATTCCATAAATTCTGCTCACACAACCATTAATTAATTATAAATCAAATTAATTAATTATTCTCTGGATATTCATCTTGATTAAACACCTTTGATTAATCATCTTCTAATTACAATAACTAATTATTCTTTATTTAATTCAGCAAATTAATTATTTTAAATCATTCATAGTAATTAACATATAATTACTTCATTTATTAATTAAATACGAATAATTACATTTATCCTTAATTAATTTCATAAATTAATCACCACATTATTAATTATTCCTTAATTAAACAATTCTTAATTACATCATTAATTATATTAATTAATGATCTCTAATTCAGATTTAAATTAAATTACTTTATTTAAATTAATTACATTAAGTGATTATTCTTTAATTAAACACAATTATTAATCACCCTCGAATTAATAACAAACCAGTAATTAAATATCCTTAATTACTTATATTAATAAATTAATTATTCCATAATTAATTATCTCCATTAATTAATCCCTTGATTAATTACAAAAGTAATTATCCAAATTACTTCATTTACAAATCATCTTTGTATTAATTGCATCAAGTAATTATCATCTAATTACTTTCCTAAGTAATTATGCTCCATTAATTACACTAAGCAATTACACTTATCGAATTATCAAATGATTTCTTAAATTAATTAAACTAAATTAATTAACTTAAATTAATCATATCATCTAAATTTATTACAATAAGTAATTTATCTCTTAGCTACTTTTATCAAGTAATTACATTTAACAATTTACAATAGATTATCTAAATTAATCTAATTAATTATCAAAATTAATCACATTAATTAATTATTTAATAATCCTTAGTTAATTATCTTCATTAACTAATTCATTTCCATACCTTAATTTACTTCTTAATTAATCTCTAATTATAAATTAGTCTAAATTCCTACCTTATAAATTAAATACAAAAGTCATCCTTTAATTAACCTGTTAATTAATCCACTTCAATATCTTAATTACCTCAATGATAATTTATTCCTTTAAAATGATTTAATAAATATTGAAGTGTATTTTAAACATTACCCCCTTTGGATTTAAATTCGAATTCCATTTTGAATTTAAGATTTCAAAATGATTTACCATTTAACATTTAGCCAAATTTAAATATTAATTTATAAACTTTTAAAAGAAATGTAAAAAACATTTATTGCTTATATAAGAAAAACCTTAATTTTAACTACTTAATTTTTTAGACAAAAATTTAGCTTTCTAAATTACATTGCATTTTAACTTGCAAATTTCAAATCAAAACAAATTTATTTAACCTTCCTTTAAAATCCTTAAATAGAAGGATTTTATCAAAATCAAATTTAAACATTCGTTTGGGAACTAATTATCTTTTTATTAAAAACTATTTAATTTAAACTTGTTTTAAAACATTCAGATTAAAAAAAATTGATGTAAATTTCAAGTTTGAGTTCAAAGAAGAATTTGAATCTATTACTTTAACTTTGATTTAAATTCTTTGATTTTAACTTGTTTTAAAATTGAACTAGAATAAACCTGAAACAATCAGGTTTGCTAAAACCTGAAACCATCCACTGACTCGAGACAAACCAAAATCGCCTCGAGTCCTTACCTCCCCTGCTTCGAGTCACATACTCGAATGACTCGAGTATGTCCCGAGATCAAAAACTCTACACAAAAAATGTAACGACCCAGAATTTTGAACAATTTAATTTGAGAATATTTAATTAATTTTAAATATTTGAATGATGGTTTGACTTGAATTTCAAATTATCAGAATGAATTTAGCGATTAAATTATAGAATTTAATCTATTGAAAGTTGAATAAAAATTTGAATCTTCAATTTTAAGCCAATTAAAAATATTTCAAAGGCTTGTAAAATTCATATTGATAGTATTGAGGATTATAGAAGCTTCAGAATTGAAATTTAAAGTGAATTGTTCAGTTTTGAAATTTTAATCGTTTGAATCGATATTTAAAAATAGCCGTCCGAGGCACAGTCTTGGAATTCGACGAAACCAGTTCCATTGGGTCCGAAATATTGAATTATTGTCGGGTTTCAAATTTCGTATTTTTCGGAGTTAATATGTGAGCATACGACACGTAAACGCATTGGAATTTAATCGAATTCAATTTAAATTTAAAATTTAAATTGGTCAAACACAACACTGTAGCTTCCTAAACTCACGCCTAAAATCATGCCGATAAATCACGAAATAAATCGTGCCAAGCATACTGCATTCGATTTTAAATATCTCTCCCCCTTCACTCTCGTTCAAAAGCAAATCAAACGAGATAAAAAAATTAATGGCCACTGCCTTCAAAAAAAAAAAATTTAACAGCAACATTTTTTCCCCCTTCCTCTCTTCAGTTAAAATCGCTCCTTTCCCCTTTCCTTCTTCAATCTCAAAATCGAAACGCATTCATTTATAAAATTAAAAAAAAACAAATCAATGGCGACGTCGAAGGCGATTCAAGCAAAGGGGGGGGGGGAGGCGCTTGCGACGGCGACATGAGGCGATGGATTCGAGAGGGACGGCGGCAGCATGGTCAAGTCGCGGCCGCGTGTGCGCGCGTGAAGGAAGCAGGGGGTCGGCTTCGATTTGGAACCGATGGAGAAGGCGCGGAAAGTGATGGCACTGATGGATTGGAGAATGGCTCGCGGCGACGAGGCGCGCGCGCGATCGATGAGGGCATGGCGAACGGCTGTGGCGCGAGCTAGTGATTAGTGATTTTCGCCAGTGAAGGTATAGATGTTGTTTTGCTTATTTATTTATTTTATTTTAATTTAACCAAAAGATGAAAGTTTAGCAAATTACAGTAAAGCCAAGTTTAATTTTATATGTAATCAGAAAAAGGTATTCCAGTGAGTATATACAGAAAATAATAATAATAATAATAATATGAATAGTTAGTTAATAAAATTTTAAAATAGTAAATCAAATAGTTCGATTTATATTGAATATTTATAAATCACATAAAATTATTTAAAGGAAATGTATTTTTAGAATTAATATTTTGTTAGGTAAATTTTTATAAAAGGAAATTTGTTAGAAATTTAAATTGCTAAGTGAAGTGATTTATTAAGGGAAAATTTGTTAAAATAAATTTTTGGTTAAATAAAGTTTATTTGACTAAAAGAAATTAGCTTAAATAAAATTATTAGTATAAACCCAAAATGGTTAGCCAAATTAAATAAACCTATCAATGGAAATTAAATTTATTAAGGGAAAGATTTATTTAATGAAACTTAATTGAACTTTTACAAGAGGTTATTTTATTGAAATAATTAGTTGGACAAATTTAATTTAAGGGTAAGTTAATTAAATCTATTTAAGAAGAAAATTTAGTTTTAAAAATTTAATTGTAGTTAAATAAATTTATTTAAGTAAATTTAGTTGAGATTTAAATGTTATTAGATAAATTTGTTAAGAGTAATCTGTTTAAAAATAAAAAGGAAATTTAGTTTAATAGGGAATTTCTAGTTAAAATTATTTTAAAAGGAAAATTTGTTAAAATAAATTTATTTAAGAAGAAACTGATTTAAATAAAACTATTGATTAATTTAACAATCAACAACGAAAATTTATTATTCGATCTGTTCGAATATTAATAGATTGTGTAAATATTTATACAAGGTATAAATCAAGAAAATCGAGTCAAGAAGAGAAATGGATTGCAAACGGGAATAAAGGTGAGAACTTCTCACTCAAAAGGATTTATTTAAATAGTTAAATTTAAAATTTGTTGATTGAATGATTGTTGGCTTGAATGATGATTGTTATATATATATTGGATGTGAATAGACCCTATACGCCGTTAGTAAGCGGAGGTTATTTATTACACACATATACCGCGATATTCCACCTCGAAGTGGAATTGGTATTATATTATATATATAGCAATATATATATATATATATATATATATATATATTGGCATATGTATATATTGCAGTTGATTGATTTCCCGCATTGTATAGCGGATGAGACCCTATTGCGCCGTTAGTAAGCGGATAATATTTATAAAATCCCATATACCGCGATATTCCGTCTTGAAACGGAATTGGATTGTGCTAATGTCTATGGATGCATGGAAACAGGTTGGAGGGATCCAACTGGATTCCTCACAAATATTTATTTGATTTTAGATATTGTGATGTTTGATTGTTTATCATGGATGATATATGATGTTTAAAAGTCGTGATTGACTATTTGATGTGTTGCATCATCGAATCCAATTTTTGAAGTTTAAAAATAACAATTTTGATTTTAAGAGATTTCTAAAGTGATTTTTGAAAGTATATGTTTATAAAATATATTTTTTTGAATTGATTCATCTTAAATAAATAAACGTTATAATCTTAATGTTATAAAAATTATATTTTTGAGAAATATAGTTAAAAGTTGATTTTTGAAAATATGGGATTAGTGATTTTATAAAATAGTTTGAACTGGGATTTCTGAATTTATTTTAAGAAGTTTAAAAATAGGATTTATAAAATTTTTATTTTATGAATCAGAATGATGAAATTATAAAGGAGTTTAAAGACGTTTTAAAAGAATAATATAAATTGATCCATATAAAAGATTTATAAATTGATATTTATAAATTAAAAATATTTGAAGTGTAAAACGAGCTTTTATAAGTGTTAGAATGAATCGTGAATGAATTTCATAACTGAATGAAATTTATAGAATTATAACGGTGAAGTTATAAATGGAATTTTATAAACAGTGGGTTTATAAAATTTGTAAAGTTATTTAAAAGAATAGATTTTGGATAAATAAATGAATCTTATAAGTTATAAGATTTATAATTATGAAGTTTAAAGGAACGATTTTGTAAACAAATAAATTATAAGCATTTAACTTATAATATGGACTTTCGGTATATAATTGAATTATAAATCGAATAAGTTAATAAAGGAAATTTATAAAAGGAAGTGTTATAAAATAAATAGAAATGGAATTTATAAACATTATTTTATAAATCCGCAACGACTTATTTTGATAAGTAAATTGTTGTAATTTATTAATGGAGTTATATTCACGTTTTAGGAAGTGAATAATCCTTTAAAATAAAATGAATAGAAGTGATGAAATTTATTAACAAGTATATTCACGTTTTTGAATAGTGAATATTATGTTAAAGAAATTATTTTGGATGTGATGTTTGAAATAGAATTAAAACGATCTAAAGATGTTTTAAAATGTATTGAGATTCGAAACCATAGATTTCAACATTTATTGTTGAAATAGACGTTTTCGAGAAATAGAAGGAAATAATAGATTATAACACTGTTGTTATAATAGATGATTTCCGAAAGGAAATGTTTTGTATAGTATTGGGATTTATATATCTATTTTAATTTCGAATCCCTATACTAGTGATTTTGGGTTGTCGTAACGATGTTTTACGCAACATTCGTTTTGGCCCAAATAAATATGGTTAAGTGAATGATTTCCTTAAAGAATGAAATATATACTTAATTTCGATTAGAGTATATTGAATATTTTCCAAGTATAGAAAATAAAAAGACTTGTGAATTACTTATAAATAAATAAGTACGGAAATGTTTTTCCAATATTAAGTGAATATTTGGAATTTATCTTTTTGAAGATAAATTGAAAATGAATATTAGAAATTGAATGGAAATCGTATATTCATAAATATTTTGGAATGTAAATTCAATATGGAATTTATAAATGAAATTTGGAAAATAGTTTAAAAAAATAAATATTGATTTATTTTTAAAGAATGGAAAATATATATATCTTATAAGGATATTTTTGGAAAATAAATAATTTGGAAAATTATTTGGAATCTGGTGATGTTGGCATATCTATTGATAGTTCAATAACCGACTATCAATATTTACCTTTAAATAGGTATTTGTTGTGATTTGCTTGAAATTGAATGCCACACTTATTTTTTTAAAATAAGCGCTCACTATTCGGGTTAACCGGGAAAGGACCTTGGGGTCGTATAACCCATTCCGAATATGTGATACGTCGTTATGAATTGCATTTGAAGATCGGTGTTGAAGACCGGATATTTTAGAAAGCGAAAGGGTTTCTTGTTGATTGTCTCTGCACTGGCTGATCCCCGGTATTCAGATCTCCATATGTGATGGGAAATCCGAACGTGATTAGAGATTATTCGGATTGCAAGGACTTCTTTGTAAGTGCCTTCGGTTCTGTTTGAGCCCGGAACAGACTTGTATGGATGGTATGTCTGACATTACAAATTGAGAGATAAAGCCGATTTCTTTCAAATATATTTCTGTTGGTGGCGGAGAATTTATTCTTTTAGCTTAACACCCTTCTCTGAGACGTACGAGCTCAGAGGTTATATAGTTGAAGGTTATCAGCAATATACTCCCAGTTTGGTAATGTGATATACTGAGTGTTGCTGTGAAATGATCATTGTGTTGATTATTTGTGATAGGATCATTTATTTAATCGTCTATCTTGGTGATCATTTCTATGATCATTTGTTGACCCAAAGCATGACTTTTGTATAAAGTATGTTTTTGTGGACGAGACTTCGTCGAGCCTCACACCCTGGAATGGTCAAAACAGGAAAGATGCGGCAAGGTTATGAGGGGTAGCGCCCTTTAGGACATGTGCATTTCCTTCTGGAAAAGGGTGGTATCATGGTATGGAGCCCAGATGCTTACTCATGTTGAAAACACTTTATGATTGTGTGAATTGATTGCGAGCGCTCGGTGAAAGGTCCCAAAGGACCGGGGGATGGCATATTTGGTCAGTTGTTACTCAGTTAGGGGTAACCCGGCCTTGTGTTGGTAAAGATCCGGTTTGGTTCTCGGGGATGTCCATCCAGAGGCATTCTCATGTGGCAATGGGAAGTTCCTTGGCCTGATCATTCGTTGGAAATCCAATTCCCAATACGAAACTTGTATGGTTTTAGTTGTAGAACCTGCCATCTAATATGGTAGCTATAGTAGGCATAATATAATGGTACCTATGCTAGCTAAGATTTATATTCTACTTTCGAAATATCTTCTACACTATGCACTAACAATAATATCAAAATTGATTTGATTTTAATGCGTATCAAGCATCTTTGACTAACATAAGAAGAAATCTCCTCCAAGTCTGCGTTTGCATTGTGTGTGTGGCGGGAGGTCTTATGGTAGTCTCATTCTTAAAAGCATTGCGAATTGAATTTAAAAATATTCCTCTATTTTTGATTTTAAAGAAAAAAAAATAAACTGTTTTAGTTCCCACACCAGTCACATGACTGACTCGGAGTTTATTGTTTTCCTTCCTAAACTCTGGGTGCCCACCAAATTTTCACACGGGCAGTCAAGAGTTAAGGTTTATCAGGATATTCTGGAATTCAGGAGTTGCTGGAGGCAAGATGGATGACATGGCGTATTACTAGTTTATATAGTATTTCTTTTTCCGCTGCACTGTTTGTTGTTGTTGTTGTTGTACACTCTGATGATATGATGTAATGAAATGTAATGTATGAAATGTAATAACTGATATAGTTCTTTGTTTAAAGATTATTCATTTATTTATTATATGTTGTTCCGCTGCGAATTGTGAGATTCTGATGTTGTTCTGTTTCTGTCCCGTTCTATTTTCTGTTTTCTTTTCTCTCTATTTTCTCTCTTCTACCACTTTCGTTTTCTTTTCTCTTTCTTAAAACCCATAACATTTCGGTTTTTCGGCAACGAAAAATCGAAATCGTTACAAAAAAAAAACACCACAACACTTCAATGGCATGGTGCACGTGCACTGTGGCTTTGGCCATCTCCGGCCATCCACCAGCGCTTCATCCCATCGCCGATCATCTCCAGATGACATCACGACCCCGCCGAAGCCACCCACTCGCTCGACTCGAAAACGAGCTCCTGATCCAAACCTGGAAACAAAATCAGGTTCCCCCTCGAAACCTGTCAACACCACTTGCTCGACGCTCCGAACACCGGAGGCCACCCAACTCCGGCCGTAGCCTCATCCCCCTCCTCTCTATCTTCCCTCAAAACCGTGTAACGCTCGATCCATCGACGGCGATGAACGAGCGAAAGAATCACGGCGCCTCAAAACTAGGTCACCAGAATACGAATGCCTCCTGCCGCCAACATGGTCATCGACCGACCATCGCGATATTTTTCCTGGGACCGCCATAGGCCCCTCCATCCCCATGTGGCAACTCGACCTCCCTAGATCATCATAACGCCGGAATTCAATCAAAATACCCACTCCGATCATCTTCGAACTGCTACCAAACCACCCGCTAAAATTAATCAAACCCACCTTAAAAAGCATCGCTTCCAGTAAGGATTCAAGTTAGATACCTGAATCAATGATTCGTGAAGTTCGAAATTTGGCTAATCTTAAGTTTGTTCAGAAATTTAGGTTTCTAGAGACAATTTTTAAGTTGTTTTAACCTTAAATGAATTTTTAAACTTAGTTTATAATGATACAAACATCTTTTGTTTGAATTTTAAGTTCAACCAATAATTAGAAAGAGAGTAAATGATTTTTGAAACCCACAGTTTGCATTTGAACTAAGAACATATGCATTTTAAAACAACAGCCTGCATATTATACTTTCAATCTACCCATATATATAGATGATTATATATGCAAAAACATACATATCTTAGATAATCTTGCACAGAATCAAACCTTCAAATTTCAAAGAAAAATGTTACTCACAGATTTGGGAATGAAGACAGAGCATAGCTGTTTGCAAACAGCTTTGAACCATAAATCCTCATGTTTTTATTTGCTGAAGTTGTAAAATGTTTTCAGTTTGTAAAAATGAAAATGTTTGCTTCTTGTATATTTTTTTAGGTTTGCTATGACTTGAACGAACTAAAATAAGAAGGCATGTATATAAAGAAGTTTACAGGGGAAGGTGACATCTGGGTTTTACAAATACTGGTACACTATTTGTTTTTGTTTTATCAGGCAAGATTTTCCAAATGGGGGCTGAGATGATTTTCAAATTTGACCAAATGTTCGCTGAGATGATAAAACATTTAATGCTAATGTAATTCATGTCTACAACCTCATCTTATTTGTGTATGTTGATATTTTTTTGTTTAGATATTTTACTTTTACTTAGCTTTGCATTTCTCTTACAGGCAACCTGCATATTTTATTTGCAGCTACACATCTTGCTTGTTTATTTGCCTGCATATTTTTTTGTACTTTATGTCTCCTATTACTCATTTTTATGTTCAGATATTTTTGCTTTTACTTTTTTTATGTTTGATAGATATTTATTTTACTTTGTTAATATACTTGCTTGCATACTTATTTACAGCTACCAATATACAAGGCCTGGCACATCTTCTTTTATTTTATAAACATATTTTACTTCCCTGCATTCTAAACCTTACAGTCCCATTCATTTCCTTTTGCCTGGCTTATTGATTTACATAACTATGTGGTCGTGGATATAAAGCTATTTTTAGTTATGTTTGTATGCTTTATTTACTTTGCCTTAGTTACTAGTTATTTATTTATAAAGTTTTAACTTATGGATTTAGTTTTATTTCTAATACAAGTGCTTATTATTATTTCACTTATAATTTTAAAACTTAAATTATCAATACTTAATTTACTTATTATTATTTCAAACTTATGTTAATTTTTTTTATAAGACTTATTTTATTTTATATTGACAATCATAGCTTTCCAAAATATGTGTACATATATAAACATAAGTTTAAAATAACAATTCCTATTTATTTAAAATCCATTGTAAAAATATTACATTATTATTATTGTTTAAAAATAACTCATTATTAAATTAAAATAATTTATAAAAGAAATTATCTCTTTATTACTTATTTCCATCAAGCTATATAAAAAAACAAAATAAACCCTCTTTGTTAATATTATTTAAGTTCAAACTTAAGCTAAAATAAATTTAAAACAGTCAATATTTATCTTAAGTATTTTAAACCATACAATTATTTATTTAATAGTTTAATATCAAATTTCCTAATTACTAAAAATATTAAAATTAGAAAACATGTTTTACTTGTTAAATTTAAAACAAAGCTTACCTATTTACAATATATACAAATATATATGTATATACATTATAAATAGAAATAATTTGAATTAGCTTTTAAAAGATAAATTATCAGTTAAATATTTATTTAAAAGAAGATTATTAAATAAATTTAAATCTTATTAACAACTATTATCAAATTAATTTAATTTTTAACAAAGATTATTAAATTTATATTGCCAAAATTTCCGGGATATCACATTCCTCCCCCCTTAAAAGAATTTCGTCCCCAAAATTTAGAACAAAGGTAATTTAATAATTCAATTAAAGATTTAATTTTAAAACACAAGCATATATCAACCAGATGCTAACAATCATAGCAACCAATTTATCCAATCAAACAAATCTAACTATCCACACAAAATTCCGGATAGAATTTTTCTCGAGTTTCCCAAATATAAATACCGGGATACTCGCTCTACAGAATCCAAACAATCAAGCTACTAAGCTATAGAGCCCACTCATCTAGACTTTCAAAACAAGACAGGATATCAGACTACAGACAAGTCTGAATCAACAACCAAAACTCCCTGAACTGCTGGTTCTACAACCGGAGATAGATCTTACACGTACTCCCTCAGAGATATGTGAAACACAACGAATTCCTGTTATCCAAACTAACAATTCAATCCTGAAGACCAAACACTTATCCAAAATCAAATCTCCGACTTGGGAATACAAATTCCTCCGTCTTTCGTCCATAAAACTCTTCGGACGATCCTGTGCTGCCTACATCTTTCCTGATCAGCTCAACCCTTGCAGATGTCCTTAGATACAAACTGAACCAAAGACATCCTAACAAAATGAATTTTCCAATATCAACCCAACTCAGAACACAAACTCTATTCCAAATCAGAAAACAGAACTTACTTCTCTCATCCGAAAAAGATAAAACAGGTGCACTCCAATCTGGCTTCAGATCCTGAAAAATTTCCTGTAGAATTCTCTAATCCAAACATTGCAACATCCAATTGCTTCCAAACTAAAACAACTGCCACCATGCTTCCACTGTGCCACTCTGACTGAACAGATGTAAATGCTGAAGTCGAACATAGACTGGACAACACATTCTAAAAATAAAGTTCACATATCCAAAAATAAAACTCAGAAGTTCCTCCAAAACCCGAGCTGCTTCACCAAACTCAAAAATCATCCTATTACTAAGCTGAACCATCGGTACCTCTTCTGAAATCCAGTCGATACCAAACTCAATCTTCAGATGTTAGCAAAACTCCGACTTCCTGAAGACATCCAAAAAAATTCTGAAACACAAGAGAACACTCAAACTATCGCAAGTCACTTTTGCGATCAATCCAGCCTAATTCCAAAAATACTGCTCTCTCTTTACCAAACAGAACAGCTTACACTTATGTAGCCAATCCATCGAAGAAATGGATCTACTCTACCGCTAAAGTTAGTCCAAGAAAAACTGCTAAGCCAGAAGACTTCCTAATCTAAAGCTCTTCGAGAAACTCGGACCTCAAATCAAACAGAAACACCCAGCTGAACACAGCCACAACGCCGAAGCAGACACTCTTCCTTAACTTGTTCCAAAGAAACATCTTCGGAGACATCCATAGTCACTGTGTCTCATCACACAGTTACTACACCTTGATGTATCAAGATATCATGACTTACTTCTGTCCAACTGACAGATCCAAACTCTAGCTCATCCAAACTACATTTCATAGATGAACTCCGAACCTTAACAGATTTCCTTCAGAGATCGATGAAATCCTTTCACCACCCAAAGCTCACTCGAGACGGTATTAGGTCTACAGTCTCGACAAATACACTTCCAACCTCAATCATTTAAACTCCAACCATCGGTAGTCGTGTTACACACACCACTACCCAATCTACCTTTATAGCTCATTGGAAAACCGGAACTGGTAATCCAATAAATAGGTAGATATATATATATATATATATATATATATATATATATATATATATATATATATATATATAAACACACCAAAATTACAAATACGCTCTATCAGGAAAGAAATCACTCAAGAGCCTAGGTATTCGCTCAAACTAGCGCTCTAATACCAACTGTGACGACCTGGCTTTCTAGCCTCAAAAAGTCGTATCATCATAAAGAAAGAAAGGTGTGAGAAAATAGAAAAGATAGAGAAGAAAGAACAACAATATCAGAATCTCACAGCGGAACGAATAAATTATAATAGATCACATAAGTATTTACATAATATACAACATCAATCAGAGTTATACAGATCATACAACACATACTTGTAACGACCCGAAAATTTCGATCCCGAAATTTTCAGATAGTTAGTGAAAAGAAGAAAGAGAAAGAAGATGAACAGAAAAGAAACACACAATCTCACATTCGCAGCGGATAAAATATAATATCACATAAACAATAGTTTTACAAGAAAAACTATATCATTACACTTATATCTTTATACATCAGAGTTACATCATTACACAAATACCGGGCAATTAAAAACTAACTTTTCCCAGATAAATACAGCGAAACACCTCATACGTTCCTGCCATCAAGCTCGCCTCCTGGGCTCCATAACGTCCTTACCTGAAAATCTGTAATACTCGGTCTGACCCGAGCATTACATCAAAGTAACACCCGGGTCAGGCTGGAAACCAGCGTGAGTAACTTATCTAACATGGAATACAAAAGTGTACATCTCATATAAACCCGGGGTACTTATATCAAATTACAACTTCACACGTTGCTATAGCCATCACTTATTTCACAAAATAATTTCTAAGTGCCAGAACTTAGATTATATGGTCTAACTTACATAAATCATTCCATATCAGCCAATTGATTTCACATATCAATTTATAAAGAATCGAAGTGGTTTCGGGTATTTCTAATACCCGACTCCGGTCTCTTCGAATTCAAAATCATCTGATCTCATGTTATTCAAGAAACACAATTAAACCTTTAAATACAAGATGACACTTATTACACTGTAATTCATCATCGACAGTTTAATCACATAATCACTGTTTAAGACAAACTTATTATGTCTCAACATTTCATGTCCGAAATATCAGTCAATCATTCATAAGCAAGATTAATTAGTCACCCACCACTAATTAAATCAAATTTATTCCTTAAATCATTTTTAATCTTGCTTACCTATCAATAATTAATTACAAACCATTAATTAATCTTTCCTTAAGTATCCTTTCTAATAACATCCAGTATTTAACCTCAATTAATTTGACACATTCATTAATCAACCCTGATTAATCACACTCAGTAATTATTCTCAATTACTAACATTAATTAATTAACCCCTTAATTCATTAATGAATCCTTTAATTATTCATCTTGATTAGTCACCCTTGATTAATTATTCTTTAATCACAATAAGTAATTAACTCTCAATTAATTACATAAATTAATTAATCTTTACCCATCACATATATCACAATGATCCTTAAGTAATTATTTTATTAATTACCTTATAAGCACTTATATTGATTAATTATTCCTCAATTAATCATACTCATAATTAACTAATTCTTAATTAATGACTTAAATTGATCAATCCTTTATTTAACGACACTAAGTAATAGATCTTTTAATTACTTCCCTTATGTAATTTACCTTTAATTACTTCCATCATAAAATTATTCTATTAGCTAATTATCCTCAATAAATTACCTATGTCCTTAATTTACCACATAGATAAATTAGCATCAACCATTCACATTTCTTAACCTTAATAAATATCCATATTTAATTAATCCTTAAATTTATTATACTAACGAACTACTCTAATTAATTTTAGATAAATTCTTCATCTAAAAAAAAATCTTAATTACATCATTAACTTATTATAGATCATGGGTAATTAAATTTCACCATTTAAAATCACCTTTAAATGAATTTAAATCATTGTCTTAAAAAAAAAAATTTATATAAGAACAAGATTTACTTTGCCTTGGAATCATATTTACTTAAAATACATTATTAAGAAAATTTTGTAAAAATCCCTTTTGAAGATATTAAAAAAAAAACTTTCAAAACAGTTCGTACCTTTGCTTAAAACCCCGGAACTCAATCCATTTAAACCCATGTTAACTTCGAATAAATCACAACAAACACTCAAGCAAGTTTCTGGTTAAAATATAAAACAGTCACGAACAACAATACCCATCCCCTGCTTCGAGAAAACAACCCAATTGCTCGAGACTTACTCGATCTATCTATTTCTTCCCAAACGAGTCATCAACCCAGATAACAATGGGCATTCCTGTGCACATGCACACTCCTTCCGATCGCCGCCGACTAGTTCTGCGACCATCAATAAGTTGCTACACATCTCCTCAGTCACCTCAAACACTCGAATTGTGGATTCTCATCGCCAGCCGAAATTGAACAGGATGAGCCCCTAAATCAAATTTCCGATCAAAACAAACTTCACCGCGACTCCATCTCTGATCACCAGTCAACTCGTCGTCTCCCCCAGAACGGCACTACATCACCATGCTTCTGACCATTCCCACGCGATTCAGTCCGATCCCTTATCAACATCATGCGAACCCCCAAAAGTTTGTCGACATGAACAGGTCTTTAAGCCCTAGTTTGACGAAGATTAGACACGCCGTCAATCTAAAAATTCATACTCTATTTTTCCGATGATCCTCACTCCTCACTCAACCTCCTGGCCCCACCAATCCGTCACATTCGCCATTGATCATCGAAAATCGACGAATAAGCTAATTTCGATTATCCCAACCTTCCCTTATGAATACAAAATTAAAAATCGAGATTTCCATCTTAAAATTCATCTCTTAGCATCACGAATCAGATTCTATAGTTAAAAACTGATATTATAAAGATTGACTTTTAGCTTAAAATTTGTTCACCACTGTTATTCATCATTTTGAAATAATTCCCAAATGTGAACTCTTGAAACTATTTTGTAAAATTTATATTGCATTGTTCTAATCATATTACCTTTATAAATTATAACCCAAATTTGAATGTTTTGGGATTATATGATTTTTTTCTCCTTTTTTCTTCTTTTTACTGATGAAACCAAGCCTGTTGTTACAACAGAGCATATACATTAACATCCACAGCATGCACAAGATTACATACAGAGAGATTTAATAAAATCATCAAAATACAAGTATACTCACCATAGATTCAATATCACTTCACAGTTCTATGAGTAAGTAAGACTTTTAACCTTGAAAAGTAAAGTGTACTCACCTATTTTAAAAACAGAGAACAATTGAAAGAACTTTTATCTTCGAACAGGAAACTCGAATTGCTCTTGATTCTAATCTACTTACAAATCTAGATTTTGAAACAAAAGCCTTGGTTTCTGATCTCCTTCCAGATTGTACTTGAATTAGAACCAGTTTTCAAGTTGATCAGATCTTGAAATTTGATCAGTTTGAAGTTTTGAATAAGTAGGAGCTGCTGTATTTTTTTTTTAATTTTCTTCTCAGTTTATTTAGAGAAAGAAGAAAGAGGATCCAGAGAAAAAAAAAACACACCAGCCTAGCTCTTAATTTTTTTTTAAAAGAAAACCAAGGCCATTTGAAATTACATGATATCCTTTAGCTTACACATGTCAACTTGAATGCATACAAAATTTTACAAATGTTATTGCATTATATCTCCCTTTTGCATTAAATTTATATATATATAATTTTTTCTTATTCAATTCTATAACTTTCAATTAATAATCATATATATAAATATTAGTTGTAAATTTATTTTTAAGATATTATTTATAAAAACTAATTTAAAACCCTATATTAATTTGATTCTTACGGCTTAAGTTATCAATACTTAAATTAACAATCACATATAGACGTATGCACATTAATACTTATATATGTAAACACTTACAATTTTAATATCATAAAGTTTGCTTATAACTATATTATATATATATATATATATATTTACTACAATAGTTATAAATTTTCTCATATCTATAATCCAGTATTTATTATAACTCAAATCCAATTATATACATTTAGATATTATTAATTACCAGAATTTATTTGTTAAATCAGTAAATTAGTAATTTCTAATAGTTTAAATCAGATAATTATACAATTATCTGATGCCAAAGAAATCCGGATTATCACAATACTAGACAGTTATAAACACCTGTCTAGCTAATACAACTCGATACAACTCAAACAAATAACTCAAAGATACCAACACAGCGAAACTATACATACATACATACATACATATATATATATATATATATATATATATATATATATATATATATCTACAACGCAGAAGCCTCCTGCTCCATTGCTCCTCCATAATTCGTCAATGCTAACCTGAATCCCTTGGCTACTCGTAAAAATTTGAGTACCCGAGAGTTTAGGAAAAACAGAAATGAACTCCGCGTCAGACATGGGTCTGGTGTGAGTAATAGGTTAAAGTTGCTTAATTTTGAAAACCTTTGAAACAAAAGGTATCACGTAAGACTTCCCACACATAAACATGGGTAAGTTTTTACCTTACGCTAACCAAAACATTTGATAGAAAATTCAGTGATATTATAATAGGTCTAGGGTTTTCAAGTAAATAGAAAATAGCCGAAATTGTTACATCTATTAAATTCCAGCTACTAGCCACAAAAGTGGGTAATACAATCAAAACCGTTGGCACTTATTGGATTTTGGATTTCATACAATGCTACTGGGGTACCACCCGTCATAGTACGTGGCCTAGATCAACGTACTGAGGATTACTCCCAATCCCCTACAACACAAGGCCGGAACCATTCCTTACTGAACAGTCTCGAACAAGATAACCCCGGCAGTTGTTGCAATCAACCGCCCATACAACCGAAAATAAAGGGACATCTTGACAGGGGTATATCTCATCCTTCTTTGGCATGACCCACCTAACCTTGTTGCACCTCCCCTGTTTTAGCCATTCCCGGTTGATGAGGCTTGAGGTCACGATTACCTTTAGAGAGTACATTTCTTAGAATGCTCATCACCCACCTGACGATGTTCTCAAAAGCATTCAATCCATACAAGTTCGTTCCGGGTTCGAACGAAACCGAAGGCATTATCTCGTTACATTCATTTTGGAATCACCCTCAGAGTTAACGACAATAACCCTTGCACTCTGAATCTTCATCTTCACTTCAGATTCACGACCTATCGTTAATTTGGATCGATGTGGTTTTCAGATGTCTAAATATGAAAACCCGATCCCGGTCTCATCGAAACCAAAACGTATCTTTTAAGGCCAAGTTGTTTTATAGTTAAAACAATTCAATTCAATATTCTATATACATACAGATATATAATTCACAGTATCACAATAGATAATCACATCATCATCATAAACAGATAATTAATATTATCATCCAAACAGATACTTAATAATATCATACTTAAACCATGCATCCATATCACATAGATATTACTCATCTCATATCTGAGATCACAACCAATCAATGAAATATCAATATCATCCATAAGCAATGATTTATGAATCACAATCTATAATTAATTTAAAATGAATTAAATTAATTACTTCTATCTTTAATTGATTTAAATTAAATTTATTATTCATTCCATAAATTCTGCTCACACAACCATTAATTAATTATTCTCTGGATATTAATCTTGATTAAACACCTTTGATTAATCATCTTCTAATTACAATAACTAATTAGTCTTTATTTAATTCCACAAATTAATTATTTTGAATCATTCATAGTAATTAACATATAATTACTTCATTTATTAATTAAATATGAATAATTACATTTATCCTTAATTAATTTCATAAATTAATCACCACATTATTAATTATTCCTTAATTAAACAATTCTTAATTACATCATTAATTATATTAATCAATGATCTCTAATTCAGATTTAAATTAAATTACTTTATTTAAATTAATTACATTAAGTGATTATTCTTTAATTAAACACAATTATTAATCACCCTCGAATTAATAACAAACTAGTAATTAACTATCCTTAATTACTTATATTTTAGTTATTCCATAATTAATTATCTCCATTAATTAATCCCTTGATTAATTACAAAAGTAATTATCCAAATTACTTCATTTACAAATCATCTTTGTATTAATTGCATCAAGTAATTATCATCTAATTGCTTTCCTAAGTAATTATGCTCCATTAATTACACTAAGTAATTACACTATCAAATTATCAAATGATTTCTTAAATTAATTAAACTAAATTAACTAACTTAAATTAATCATATCATCTAAATTTATTACAATAAGTAATTTATCTCTTAACTACTTTTATCAAGTAATTACATTTAATAATTTACAATAGATTATCTAAATTAATCTAATTAATTATCAAAATTAATCACATGAATTAATTATTTAATAATCCTTAGTCAATTATCTTCATTAAATAATTCATTCCATACCTTAATTTACTTGTTAATTAATCTCTAATTATAAATTAGTCTAAATTCCTACCTTATAAATTAAATACATAAGTCATCATTTAATTAACCTGTTAATTAATGCACTTCAATATCTTAATTACCTTAAAGGTAATTTATTCCTTTAAAATGATTTAATAAATATTGAAGTGTATTTTAAACATTACCCCCTTTGGATTTAAATTCGAATTCCATTTTGAATTTAAGATTTCAAAATGATTTACCATTTAACATTTAGCCAAATTTAAATATTAATTTATAAACTTTTAAAAGAAATGTAAAAAAACATTTATTACTTATATAAGAAAACCCTTAATTTAAACTACTTAATTTTTTAGATAAAAATTTAGCTTTCTAAATTACATTGCATTTTAACTTGAAAATTTCAAATCAAAACAAATTTATTTAACCTTCCTTTAAAATCCTTAAATAGAAGGATTTATCAAAATCAAATTTAAACATTCGTTTGGGAACTAATTATCTTTTTATTAAAAACTATTTAATTTAAACTTGTCTTAAAACATTCAGATTCAAAAAAATGATGTAAATTTCAAGTTTGAGTTCAAAGAAGAATTTGAATCTATTAATTTAACTTTTATTTTAACTTTTTTTAAAATTGAACTAGAATAAACCTGAAGCAATCAGGTTTGCTAAAACCTGAAACCATCCACTGACTCGAGACAAACCAAAATCGCCTCGAGTCCTCACCTCCCCTGCTTCGAGTCACATACTCGAATGACTCGAGTATGTCCCGAGCTCAAAAACTCTGCACAAAAAAAAACACCATAGCACTTCAATGGCATGGTGCACGTGCACCATAGCTCTAGCCATCTCCGGCCATCCACCAGCGCTTCATCCCATCGCCGATCATCTCCAGATGACATTATGACCCCACCGAAGCCACCCACTCGCTCAAATCGAAAAGAGCTCCTGATCCAAACCTGGAAACAAAATCAGGTTCCCCCTCGAAACCTGTCAACACCACTTTCTCGACGCTCCGACCACTAGAGGCCACCCAACTCCGGCCGTAGCCTCGTCCCCCTCCTCTCTACCTTCCCTCAAAACCGTGTAACGCTTGATCCATCGACGGCGATGAACGAGCGAAAGAATCACGGCGCCTCAAAACTAGGTCACCAGAATTCGAACGCCTCCTACCACCACCATGGTCATCGGCCGACCATCGCGATATTTTTCCTGGGACCGCCATAGGCCCCTCCATCCCCACGAGGCAATGCGACCTCCCTAGATCATCGTAACGCCGGAATTCAATCAAAATACCCACTCCGATCATCTTCGAACTGCTACCAAACCACCCCGCTAAAAATCATCAAACCCACCTTAAAAAGCATCGCTTCCGATAAAGATTCAAGTTAGATACCTGAATCAATGATTCATGAAGTTTAAAATTTGGCCAATCTTAAGTTTGTTCAGAAATTTGGGTTTCTATAGACAATTTTTAAGTTGTTTTAACCTTAAATGAATTTTTAAACTTAGTTTATAATGATACAAACATCTTTTGTTTGAATTTTAAGTTCAACCAATAATTAGAAAGAGAGTAAATGATTTTTGAAACCCACACTTTGTATTTTGAACTAAGAACAGATGCATTTTAAAACAACAGCCTGCATATTATACTTTCAATCTACCTATATATACAGATGATTATATATGCAAAAACATACATATCTTAGATAATCTTGCACAGATTCAAACCTTTAAATTTCAAACAAAAATGTTACTCACCGATTTGGGAATGAAGACAGAGCACAGCTGTTCGCAAACAGCTTTGAACCTTAAATCTTCTTGTTTTTATTTGCTGAAGTTGTAAAATGTTTTCAGTTTGTAAAAATGAAAATGTTTGCTTCTTGTACATTTTTTTAGGTTTGCTATGACTTGAACGAACTAAAATAAGAAGGCATGTATATAAAGAAGTTTACAGGGGAAGGTGACATCTGGGTTATGCAAATGCTGGTACACTATTTGTTTTTGTTTTATCAGGCAAGATTTTCCAAATGGGGGCTGAGATGATTTTCAAATTTGACCAAATGTTCGCTGAGATGATAAAACATTTAATTCTAATGTACTTCATGTCTACAACCTCATCTTATTTGTGTATGTTGATATTTTTGTGTTTAGATATTTTACTTTTACTTAGCTTTGCATTTCTCTTACAGGCAACCTGCATATTTTTTATTTGCAGCTACACATCTTGCTTGTTTATTTGCCTGCATATGTTTTTGTACTTTATGTTTCCTATTACTCATTTTTATGTTCAGATATTTTTGCTTTTACTTTTTTTATGTTTGATAGATATTTATTTTACTTTGTTAATATACTTGCTTGCATACTTATTTACAACTACAAATATACAAAGCCTGGCACATCTTCTTTTATTTTATAAACATATTTTACTTGCCTGCATTCTAAACCTTACAGTCCCATTTATTTCCTTTTGCCTGGCTTATTGCTTTACATAACTATGTGTTTGTGGATATAAAGCTATTTTTAGTTATGTTTGTATATTTATTTACTTTGCCTTAGTTACTAGTTATTTGTTTATAAAGTTTTAACTTATGGATTTAGTTTTATTTCTAATACAAGTGCTTATTATTATTTCACTTATAATTTTAAAATTTAAATTATCAATACTAAATTTACTTATTATTATTTCAAACTTATGTTATTTTTTTTATAAGACTTATTTTATTTTATATTGACAATCATAGCTTTCCAAAATATGTGTATATATATAAACATAAGTTTAAAATAACAATTCCTATTTATTTAAAATCCATTGTAAAGATATTACATTATTATTATTATTTAAAAATAACTCATTATTAAATTAAAATAATTTATAAAAGAAATTATCTCTTTATTACTTATTTCCATCAAGCTATATAAAAAAAACAAAATAAACCCTCTTTGTTAATCTTATTTAAGTTCAAACTCAAGCTAAAATAAATTTAAAACAGTCAATATTTATCTTAAGTATTTTAAACCATACAGTTATTTATTTAATAGTTTAATATCAAATTTCCTAATTACTAAAAATATTAAAATTAGAAAACATGTTTTACTTGTTAAATTTAAAACAAAGCTTACCTATTTACAATATATACAAATATATATGTATATACATTATAAATAGAAACAATTTAAATTAGCTTTTAAAAGATAAATTATCAGTTAAATATTTATTTAAAAGAAGATTATTAAATCAATTTAAATCTTATTAACAATTATTATCAAATTAATTTAATTTTTAACACAGATTATTAAATTTATATTGCCAAAATTTCTGGGATATCACACGTTATTGGAGCAGATAGCAACAATCGTTTCATCGGAAGCACTTGAAGTACTAAACAGAATAGGTATTAGTTTTGTAATGGTTGGAGCAGCAAACTCGGATTTGGCAAGAATCTCATTTTTAGGTAGTACGAAGGGGGAGTTGGCCCAAAAATTGGGTAGGGTTAAAGACGCAGCGGGTGCTTACTTGAGTCAAGTCAGAGAAAATAGACTATAAGAGAGAAAGCCAACCAAAGCGCAACCAGAGTTCGGGGTGCACCCAAGTCAGTCTGGAAAACCAATGTGAGAAAACACACTCAATTTGTTTTTTACTATTATCAAAATCCTTTAAAAAATAAAGGTATCTCGTAAGACCATGCCACATATATATACAACGGATTTTTCACCTTACGATAACCAAAACATTTTATATCAAAATCATCTTATATTATAGTAGTGTCCATAGAAAGTAAACTATAAAATAGCCGAAATGGTTGCATCTCACGTTTCAGCATAGTTGGGTACAACTAAAATCGTACAGGATCATAGTGGATATTGGATTCCATATAAAGACAGGGCTACTGGGGTATCGCCTGCCGGTGTACAACTTTATAAAAATGTATCGAGATCGTACCTAACGATCCCTGCCAATACAGGAACAGACTACCCCTTGCCGGATAGTACCGAATATGTTATCATCCCAGGTGTTCCCACCCCATCAAGCACTCTCTTTTCCATGCACAACTATATCCATAATTATAATATATCCGAGGGTATCTAGAAAAGTGATAACATACCCTACTTGGGTGCGACCCACTTAGCCCTGTTGCATCTCCCCTGTTTTATTCATTACCGGTTGATGAGGCTTGAGGATATGTTTTATCTTTAGAATAGCATTCATACTTGGAATGCTAACAGTACCTTGTAGACCACAATGGAAATGATAGCACTCATCCATACAAGTTGTTCTGGGTCTGGACAAACCGAATCTTCAAAATCACCATCTTCATTATCTTCACGGTATCATAATTCGTAATGCACAAATCAGATCAAAGGGGTTTTGGATAATTAAATCTGATCCTAGTCTCTTCGAAACGATCAAAGAATTTGACCAAATTTTATAGTCGGTTATTTAACTATCAAATAACATCCATAAGCAGTCACTAGGCCTTATTTCATAAATCTTCAAAACATTTATCTTAAAATGTCTTTGCAAAAATATATATTCAAATCTCTTCTAGTATTTCAATTTTTGAAAACAAATTCAAATTCTTATATCCATAATAGAATATTTCAATCCATATCAAAACTTAGAAACATTTCCAAACTCCATTTTTTATTCAATGCTTTGAAAAATATTTCTATAGGAATAATCTTGTAGTTAAAATATTTCAAATCATTCCAATCCAATACTTAGGAAATATTTATGAGCATACTTTCCTGAAATCATTTTATTTCAAATACCTAGGAAAGATTCCATTTATTTCCTATTTCTCAAAATCCTTTACAATTTATTTGTAAATTCCTTAACTTAATTATAACGAATTCTATAAGTTTTCAAAATTCATTACTTAATTTCCTTTAAAATTTCGAAATAGTTCGAAACACCATTTTTTATTCAACACTTTGAAAAATATTTCTATAATAATAATCTTGCAGTTAAAATATTTTAGATCCTTCCAGTCCAATTCTTAGGAAATATTTATGGGTATATTTTCCTAAAATCATTTTATTTCTAATACTTAGGAAAGATTCCATTTATTTCCTATTTCTCAAAATCCTTTACAGTTTATTTGTAAATTCCTCAACTTAATTATAACAAATTCTATAAGTTTTCAGAATTCATTAATTAATTTCCTTTAAAATTTCCAAAAATTGATCATACTTGTCTATAATTCCAACTACCCATTTCTAACTTCTTTTACGAATTTTAATTCATTTTAGAAGTTCTCGTATTTCAACATTTCAGAGGTTTCCTTAAGTTTTTAGAATTACATTACAAGATTTCTCTTATAAAAATCATATCCGTTGAATAAATTTCGTTTACAAATCTTGAGAGGATTTATAAATAAATTTCAATCATTTCAAAACTCTCTATATATGATAAGTATTTTTAAAAAATAATAATTTATTTTAAAACACGTTTAAGTAATTATTGAAAATATCAAAACACTTTAAATAAAACATCGACAACGTGTTTCCAACTCATTTTTTAAATAATACTAATCGATTTACAAAAGTGGTTATAAAATTTAGAATTTATTTCAATTAATATTAGATATTTGAAAAATCCACTGTCCGAAGTATTTCAATACTAAAACAGCTTTAAATTACATAGTTTAATAAATAAAAAAATTCCTTTTAAAACAAACTTAACTTCTTAATAAATTTTTTTAAATTCCAATAACCAATTTCAATTTATAAACCCCTCTCGATTCATAACACATCGATTTCCTTCCGGTTCCTTATTCATTCTCACATTTCAAAAATAAAATCCATTATTTTTCCTAAAACCGATTCCCATATCTCGATATAAATTCACACTATAAATTTATATTTCCAATTTATCAACTGATAATCATTTCCCCTTATTTATAAACATCATTTATAAGTATATAAACTCATTTGGGATTCACACGGTTATAAAAATAATCTCATTCATAAAATTTCATTTATGAACCCATTTCTTATAAATCCCATTTATTTTACAAATCTATTTTAAATATCAATTTCAACTTCCTTTCCATATTTTCGAAAATATCATTCAAAAATGATTTGTTAAAAATCCTTTATATAAATTATTTTAAAATCTCTATTTAAAACATTTTACGAATAGTTAAGTACAAATCCCAAAATCAAATCATTTATTTTATCCAAATCAATTTCCTTTAAGTAATCCAAATTTGATATAAATATTTTAACATCCAAAATTTCCTTTTAATTCTAAATATTGCTTATGGTATTTAAACTACCAAAGTTAAGGCCGATGCTACTACAACAATCCATAACAGATTATTCGACCACATCATATATTACTACATATGAAAAACAATCAATGTATATGAGGAATCCATTTGAATCCCTTCAAACCGTTTCCCTGCATTCACAAATGTTATATATCATCAAAAATCAATCCCGCTTCGAGGTGGTATATCGCGGTAATATAGGATCATCCGCCATTATATGGGGCGCATAGTGTCTCATCTGCTATAATCGGCAGGTAATATAACCAACTACTAATATATATACACACTACTATAAATAATATAACATCCAACTGATAAACTATTATCAAATTCAACCAATCTACCAATAAATATTTTTAATAACCAGAAGTCTAAATGAGTGAGATTCACTCATCTTGATTTTTAATTTGCAATCCGTTCTAATTTTAAATTCTTTAAATTTAATTTAAAATCACAACAGATTTCAAAAATCTCCAAACTAATTCCAGATTGAAGCCTACACCCTTATGAATCCAACACTGTCGGTTTTATGCGATTTCAACCTTGTATGCATTAAATATTGCATTGATAAGATTACACGATCTCTAAACAAATTAATTTTCTTTTACTTTTTTTTCATTACCGTGCTATTAATCTGGACTGTTAAGCTTTTCTTTGGATTTGAAAATCTAGGCCGTCGCTCCCATCTCCTTCCTCACGCACGTACAACTGAACCCATCATCGCTTCTATTCATCTGTTACTAGCTCTACCTCCACGTTGCCAACATCCACCACAAGTCGACTGAAGGTAGCCCCGAACCCCAACTTCCCCTCGCCACTGCCTTTGTCGCCTGAAACGTCGCCATCATGATTCGAGCCAAAGCCCTAATATCGAACGAAAAGCTTCACCATCCACTCTCGCGCTCACAACTGAGCCGCCGCCCTCCACTTAATTGTGCTTGTCGACCAGAGAGTATCACCACTAGGTCGCGTTTATATATTTTTTCTTTCAATTTCGTCCGCTGTATCTATTTTTCTTTTTCTGAATTGATTTCATTTCCAGAAGGAGAAGGAGGCGTTCACGATTTTAAATTAGAAGCGGCGGCGGCTTCGTACATAGTAGGGTGGCGACTAAAGTGCATAGGTCACTTAACAGTTGGATTTTTTTATTGATTTATATATATACACACACACTCTCAAAATATCTTGTTTTGCATAACTTGAAATACCGAACCCCTATTAAGGGTGCCGTGTAACGACCAGGTATTTTGAACCATTCGCATCCACACATGTCGGACTTGAATTGGTCAAAACAACAGATTGTTAATTTTATATGGCAAAACTTAGCATATATTGTAAATCAATCAATCATAGAATCACAGACACAGAGTAATATAACAATAAGCAGCGGAACAGATAAATAGTAGTTCATGAAGCTACTATATAATAATAGAGTTTGAAATAAAATGTAACAGAATATCTCAAATACAATGTAGTCTTAAATACAAACAGATGGAAAGTCTGAACAAAACCACTGGATAGCTGAAAACTGAATAGATACACATGGATCTCCAAGTGAAGCTCCAACTCCAAAGGTGAGTCCCAAATGCTGTGACACTCAGTATGACTCGAGCATAAGCAAAACACAAAACACTCGAGTCAGGATTAGCATTCTTATATTAATAAATTCAACTCGAGTGAAATGTCAACTGAAGTACAAGTAACTTAGAGGATGTTTGAGATTTCCATCCTCTAAGGATTCATGGAACTATCTACTATGTAGTGATATACGCTATTATACTATGTCTATAGCAAAAGTATTAAAGTAGCGTTAATACATTACCCATATCCCTCTTAACACATTTTATATTTTCCCATAGTCTATACAATGCCGTACACTCCTCCATAAACTGGAGGTTTACCCAGAGGACATCACATAGGTACAGTACAAAACAAACTCATGGAAGGCGTGGTAGGGCATGCGACAAGGAACTCGAGGCAATGCCAGGGTGGATATCGTTTGCGGATCCGGACTGTTGGTAACGCATCGCAGCTACTACCGTCCACCTCGTGACACAATCCCAAATCAAAGGTGTACCCAATCAAATCACAAAAGCAATAGAATGGTATAGAAGAAACGTGTTCGATAGGAGGAATGACCTCACTTGGCCTGGCGTGGCTCCTGTTTTAGCCAAATCAAGATGACTCATGGGAGTTAGGGCTATGTAAATACCATATAGAATCGTCACCAAACCATCCTACTTCATTCTGGAATCTCCACTACGTGCACAGTTGTTAAAGTGGTTTCGGTGTTGGAAGAGAGTACGACAATATCCGATCCTGGTCTCTTTAACAACCAAATGCTTATTTCACACCGTGATCATTCATTTCAAATAGTTTATACTTCATATCAAAATATCATATTCATTTCAAAATCATATAAATTCGGTATCACCATTTACTTTAAGTAGTATTCAATATTCATTTCCTAAATCGTAGCACTTTAAAATTATAGCATTTCGAAATCATAACACCTTTGAAATCATAACACGTTAGAAATCATAACACTTTTGAAATCATAACACTTTAGAAAACATAACCCTTTGGTAATCACGACACTTCCAACCTAAACTATTTAGATGCTGAAACTAGTTTATATATTAAAATATTTATAAATTTAAAATAGTTTATATATTAAAATAGTTTGTATATATAATAAAATACTTTGTATAATAAAATAATTTCCTCCCATTTCACAAATCGATTCAATCAGCTTAAATTCCAAGATTCAATTTATATCAATTCCAGTTTAACCAATTCAAATTTAAAGTTCAAAGATTCAAGTTTAAATATTCAAACATTACAATAAAAATTTCTTTTGTATTTGAACATTTAACTTTAATTTATTTCGAGTTGGAAAAATATTCACCTAATGTAACGACCCGTATTTTACGTGTCGATAAATCGTAGAATTTACAGGTCGTTAGTATGTTGTCTCTAGCCTGAGTTGTTTAGAAAGTTAACTCGTGTGTTTAGTGATGGGTCGAGTTTGAGCTATCAAGTCTTGAGTCGTTAACGAGTCAACATGTTGAGGGTTAGAGTTTGGGCCGAGCTAAGGTAGGTAGCGACTCATGGTCTTGGACGAGTCAGTAGGTTAGCCTGTTAGAGTTTGGATCGAGTTAAGGTAGTGGGCGACTCATATGGTAACCGAATCATAGAGGCAGCGACTTATAGGTATGGCCGAGTTAAGAGGTTGACCGACCTAAGAGGATAGTGAGATAAGAAATGTGGCCGAGTCAACGAGTTACGACTCATAGGGTTTGCCGAGTTAAGGAGTTAACGAGTTAAGGGTGTAACGACTTAAGGTTTTGACCGACCCAAGGGGATAGGTCGTAAGGTGCTTTGGTCATGAGTCGTTAGGAACGACTTAACGATGAGTCGTGTTCAACTATAGAGAGTTCGACCTAGTGGTTGATAGATGGGTCGTATAGTAGATAAGTCGTTGGGGCTTGGGTCGTAACTCGTGTATAGTTGTTAGGACGGCAGCTAGTTAAGTCGTGTGGCCCGTGTTATTGTTAGGTCGCATAGGAGTTGGGTCGGCCATGTCTTTAGGTCGGCTGAGTGTTGTGTAGTTGAGTCGGTAGGGTTTTGGGTCGTGCCATAGTTAAGTCGGCATACGACTTAGGACTTAGGATATGCGGCAGGAGGGATGAGTCGTAAGTTGCTAGGCCGCACGTATGTTAAGTCGTTAGCACGACCTAAAGGAAATAGATTGAGTCGTGAGTCGGCTTTGTTAATGGGTCGTAGCTGTTAGGTCGGAGGTTTTCTTGAGTCGGCAACGACTCATAGGGGCGACGACTCATGGAGTTTTCAGCCTATAAATAGAGGGGTTTGGCTCACTTTTTGGCACCGGTTTTTGAAGCGACGAAGTGCTGCCATTTTGAGAGCTCGACTACAACATTTCTTCATCTTCTTTTCTCCATTTCAATCTAGTTCTAACATCCATCCAAGATCAAAGATCGAGATCAAAGATCCAAGGGCCAAAGTTGAAGATCTTCATCCAACGAAGCTAGATTTCATCGTTTTAAGCGAGATTTCACCGGATCAAGCCTTGATCTTCGCTGTCCAGATCTGTAGTGATTAGTTTTTTTGAGGTGTTTGGGTGATTTGGTGAGTGGTGGTTATCTCTCACGCGGACCCAAAGGAGTATATTGGATTGGTGGTTTGTTGGAGTGTTGTAGATAGTGATTTTGTGCATTTTCCTTAAATCCAAGTATAAATCCATTGTTTGTGAAGATGTTTACCTATGCAAGTTCATTTATTAAGTTATAGAAACAAAACCCATGTTTTATATTTGCTAGATCTATGCTAAAACCCATGATTCATGTATGTTAGTTCAATGCTCGTTTATTTACGAAATTGCCATTGTAGTTATGAATGCCTAATTAGATCTTGATTGAATACTTATTTGTTTGGATTAATGTTTGCCTTGATTGATTGTTGTGAATGAGCTATCTAGTTGATAGATTTGGACAAGTATGGTCAAAGATGATTCAAAAGCTACAGAAGAGGCTCTTGAATGGTGAAAGCTGCTAAAGGCATATGTGGCGGATGTGGAAGCCCATATGTATGGATTGAATGATGTTGAGATGGAACTTTGCCATGATGCGATGAGGCAAACCATGTTGTTGAGTTGAGACTTTGCTATGGTGTAATAAAGCGAAGTATGATGTGATGTAGACTTGGCGTAATCCAGGCAGGGATCATTCCAAGCATGTTGATAACTCGAGTGATGGTTCGAGTTGGTTGATAATGGATTGCTCGAGAGGTAGCTTGAGCTAATATGAGGATAGTCGTCAAGGAGGATGACTAGGAGGCTTGGATCTCATCGTTGTTGAAGGTTCTAGCATGCTCAAAAGCAAGAGTACATGGGGCGCCCATAACGACTACAGGTAGGTAGTCGGGACAACCAAAAGGCTACAGGTAGGTAGTCGAGTACTCTGGGCAAAGTAGATAAGTCCTAGGCACAAGGCAGTGTGCGGAGTTATGTCTGGAACCGGGGTTACCATTAGCCCTTGACGGATGGTCATTCAATTAACGGTGAAATCGAAGCAAGGATAACAGTGATAGCCAGAGTCATGGATGTTTGGACGTTTGGTAGTATCATCATTCGGTCTCAAGAGCGGTATTTTCTAGGTGCTTATCTGATCTTGGTTTAGGCCTTGGGGGTTTGTATTTGGAAAACATCGCCCTTGACTCGAGTGATTATTGCTTTACCTTAATTGTCTGCTATGTTATGCTTACTTCTCCTTGGTGTGTGTCTGGGGGGCTATCACTGTAGAAAGAGGTGGAGTGGGATGGTTTGGTTCCTATTTCTTTTATCCTTTATGCTCTTTTGGTATGTTTGATAGTTGATTTACTGCTCACTAAGACTTTGTCTGACTCAAGGTTTTATGTCTCCTCTTATTACCTTGGGCTGTTCATCCATGTTGGGATGGGCAGACTAGGTAGCAGGTGACAGGTGCTGTTCCTAGAGATCTACGCTGATGATGACGAAGACGAGCAGGAGGCTTTACATACTAGTTTTCTTACTATATGTACTGGGTGTTCCGCTGTTATATCTGATTGAGTGTTGTAGTGAGGCTTTGTTGTATGGATGATTCATGTTTGTATAAATCTACTTACGATGCTTATATGATGATTTTTTTCTGTTATGGAGCTTCACTATATATATTTCTCTATTGTATTTTGTCCATGCGCTGTGAGTTGTACGATAGAGTTTGCTGTTTTATTTTACTCTGACTATCGTCCATGGCTACCTGGCACGCCTTTCAGCGCACTATTCCATTGTTCTGGTGCGGGAGTCATGGGCGGTCGTCACATTTGGTATCAGAGCTTTGGTTAATCGATTTTAGCCAACGCTCGCTGACGTAACTACGTATGAGAGACGTAATTGTATTTTGATGGATAATTACTATATATAATATAGTAGCTTAGAAAGATTTGAACTCCTTATGCAGTTGTTTCTTAAGGTGTTCTAATCATTCTTATTACAGATATTAAGGATGAGTCGAAGAGGGAGACCAGCTGCAAGGGAAAGCCGTGCTGATGAAGGAGCTGTTGATTATGGAACTATGTTCGAAGCGATGATGACTTCGATCATGAGAAGGATACCAGCTTCAGGATCATCAGTGGATGTGGGAGTTCAAGTTCAAGCTCCGAGACCGGTGGATTTTGCTAAGCTTTGCAAGGATTATACTTCTCTTGGAGGAAAAGCTTTCTTGGGGACGGAGTCGACTATTGAGGTGCAGAGATGGATTGATGCATGTCGAAGGATCTTTGGTGACTTAGGGATTGAGGATGCAACTAAGAGAAAGCTTGCATCGAGACAGCTTCAGGGAAGAGCTGCTGATTGGTGGAATTCTATCACCATTGATACCCCAGAAGAAGAGATTACTTGGGAGCAATTCCAAGTTAGATTTGAAGCCAAGTTCATCTCTACGGCTCAGAAGTCTGTTTTGTTCAAGAGGTTTGTAGAGCTCAAGCAAGGTGGGAGACCAGTTCTTGAGTATATTTCTGAGTTTGAAGCTTTGTCCAAGTATGCCAGATCGTACATTGATTCTCCCTATCAGAAGAATGAGAAGTTTGTGACTGGTCTGGATGCTTATCTTGGGAGGCAGTTAGTGGATCATTTGGACGATCCATTTGAGAAGCTTGTGGAGAAAGCCCTTAGGCATGAGAGTTTGTTTCCTAAGGAAAGTTCTGTTGTTGCTGTAACCAGGGAAGGATCTAAACCACACCAGAGTGGCAATAAGAGGAGAAAGCAGTAGCAGCAGAAGGGTAAGGATGGCCAGAAGAAGCCGAAAGGCGAAGTGACTTGTTATAACTGCCAACAGAAGGGCCATCTTTACAAAGATTGTAAGAATCCCAAGGTGCCGGGAAAGTGTTATAACTGTGATAAGCTGGGACATATCAAGAAGGATTGCCCAGAGCCGAGAAAAGATAGGCAAATTGTGCAAGCTTATGCTTTGGGAGTTGTGCCGTCATCTTCAAAAGCTCCTACTGCTGAAGAGAAGGGGAAGAGTGTGGTGGTTCAAGGTACTCTTTCTATCTGTGGTGTTCCAGTTAGAGTGTTGTTTGATACTGGAGCGTCGCATTCTTTTGTTTGTAATGATTTGGTAGGCCGGTTAGGTTTGAAACCGGATATTGTTGATAGGCCATTGGTTGTGACTAATCCGGTTGGGGGTTCGTCATGTTTGTGTATGATATGCCGTGGTCTGGTTGTGTCGAGTCATGATTGCTCGTTTGATTGTGATTGCTTTGTTCTGAACTTTGCGGGGTTCGGAATTATTTTGGGTATGGACTGGCTCAGGAAGTATGCGGCAAGGATTGATTGTGAGAGGCTTGAGTTGACAGTCGGGAATGTGGAAGGGCGAAAGGTTGTGATACGATGTAAGCATGAGGAAGGCGTCTTCATGAGCTTCATGTATTCGCTGGTTGTTCCACGGGATGGACTGTCATCAGTGCCTATTGTGAATAGATTTGAGGACGTCTTTGACGAAGTCAAAGGGTTACCGCCGCATAGGGAGATCGAGTTTCGTATCGATCTAGTCGAGGGAGCCAGACCTGTTGTGATGCCTCTTAGGCGGATGGCGCCTAGGGAGCAACTAGAGTTGAGGGTGCAGGTTGATGACCTTTTGCAGAAAGGATTCATTCGGAGAAGTGTGTCCGAATGGGGTGCACCAGTTGTGTTCGCAACCAAAGCGGATGGATCGTTGAGGTTGTGTGTGGATTATCGTGAGCTAAATAAGTTGACTAAGAAGAACAAGTATCCATTGCCGAGAATAGATGACTTGTTTGATCAACTTCACGAGGCTAAGGTGTTTTCCCAGATGGATTTGGCAACGGGATTTCACCAGTTGAGAGTGGCAAAGGATAGTGTGCCGAAGACTGCTTTCAGGACACCATCCGGGTTTTATGAGTGGCTGGTAATGCCGTTTGGATTGACTAACGCGCCAGCATATTTTGTGGATCTTATGAATAGAGTGTTCAGAGATCAGTTGAACAAATTTGTACTTGTGTTCGTGGATGATATTTTGGTTTACTCCAGAACTGAAGAAGAGCACAAGACGCACTTAAGGATTGTTTTGGAAATCTTGCGGAAACATCAGCTGAAGGCTAAGTTTTCGAAGTGTCACTTCTGGAAGAGTGAAGTGAGGTTCTTAGGCCATGTTATCTCTAGAAATGGAATAGCGGTTGATCCCGCTAAGGTGGCAGCAATCCAGGATTGGGTTAGACCTAAGAATGCATCTGATGTGAGGAGTTTTCTTGGATTAGCAGGATATTATCGTCGGTTTATCAAAGACTTTTCCAAGATAGCTGCACCGTTAACAGGATTGACGAAAAAGAACCAAGTGTTCAGATGGGATGCTAAGTGTGAGCAAGCTTTTGAAATCCTAAAAGAGCAACTGACGAGTGCTCCTGTTTTGACTATTCCAAGTGGGAATGATGAGATGGTGGTTTACACCGATGCATGTGGCACTGGACTTGGAGCAGTGCTAATGCAGAAAGATAAAGTTGTTGCGTATGCTAGTCGACAACTGAAGCCACATGAAAGGAATTATCCGACTCATGATTTGGAGTTAGCGGCAATTGTGTTTGCTTTGAAGATGTGGGGACATTATCTATTGGGAGTTAGATTTGAGTTATTTACAGATCATAAGTCGTTGAAGTATCTGTTCTCCCAAAAGGATTTGAATCTTCGACAACAACAGTGGCTAGAGTTTCTGGCATCTTATGATTTTGGTATAGCCTATACTCCGGGAAAAGGTAACGCAGTGGCTGATGCGTTAAGTCGAAGACATGCAGGATTGGGAACCATGTTTTCGGAATGGAAGAGTCTCGAGTATTTGGCTGGATTTGATTTCAGGCCCAGATGCGAATTGGAACCTGAGATGTTGGCAAACTTATCGATAAGACCTACTCTTGTGGAAAGGATTGGCGAGAGCCAAAAGAGAGATGATAAGCTTGTCAAGATTATCCGAGATCTGGAATCTGGATTGAACCCAGAGAAGGATAAAGGATTCGAGGTCGATCGAGAGGGTTGGCTTCGGAAACAAGGACGATTGGTTGTTCCCGACATTGATGGGTTGAGAGATGAAGTTCTGAGGGAAGGTCATCACTCGAAGTTGACAATTCATCCAGGTGGAAATAAGATGTATCGGGATATGAAGAGAACTTACTACTGGGAAGGCATGAAGAAGGATGTTGGAAATTTTATTTCCAAGTGTATGAACTGCCAGTTGGTGAAAGCTGAGCAGAAGAAGCCCAGTGGATTACTTCAGCCGTTAGAGGTTCCTACATGGAAGTGGGAGCAAGTGTCGATGGATTTTATCGATGGTCTACCTAGGACCAGGGCAGGAAATGAAGGAATTTGGGTCATAGTAGATCGGTTGACTAAGAGTGCAAGATTCATTCCTGTTCGATCGACTAGGACTGCATCGAAGCTGGCTGAGCTTTATGTTAAGTGGATAGTTCGATTCCATGGTATTCCGAAGAGTATAGTGAGCGATCGAGACCCATTGTTCACTAGTAGATTTTGGAAGAGCTTCCAGGAAGTTTTGGGAACCGAGTTGTGTTTGAGTACATCTTATCACCCTCAAACAGATGGTCAGACTGAAAGAGTCAACCGAGTTTTGGAAGATCTTCTCAGAGCTTGTGTTTTGGACTTCGGAGGATCATGGGAAGATCATCTTCATTTGGTGGAATTTGCTTACAATAACAGTTATCAGTCGAGTATTGGTATGGCACCATATGAGGCATTATATGGAAGACCGTGTAACTCTCCGACATGTTGGTTGGAAACTGGAGAAAAGTTGATACTTGGGCCAGAGATGATTCGACAGACTTCGGATTGTATAGAGATCATTCGGCAACGAATGAAGGCAGCCCAAGATCGTCAGAAAAGTTATGCCGATAATCATCGTAAGGATTTGGAATTCGACGTAGGTGAGATGGTTTTTGTGAAGATTTCTCCATTGAAGAGTGCTATTAGATTCGGGAGGAAAGGAAAGTTAACTCCGAGATTTGTTGGACCATTTTCGATTATCGAGCGAATTGGAAAGCTCGCTTATAGATTGGAGTTCCCAAAAAAGATGGCGGGTGTGCACAATGTTTTTCATGTATCTTATCTACGGAAGTATGTGCATGACCCAACTACGGTGGTTTCTGCTGATAGCTGTGAAGACTTGAAGGTTGATCCAGTGTTTAGAAGACCTCGTAAGCCGCTTCGTATTGTTGAAACCGATACGAAACAGCTTAGGAGGAAGACGATTACGTTGCTCAAGATACAATAGAGTGATGATGTTAACGACTGTACGTGGGAGGAGGAAGAGAGGATGAAGGCAGCTCATCCAGAACTCTTCAAGGTATGGCCCTAAGGAGTCGTGACATCTCATGAATTTGTAGCTTGTTCTAAGTTTTAGAATTCTGCATGCTAGGCTCGAATTGGATGCATGGGTTGTTGATTGCTATGGATGGTAGGCATACGGAAAATCTTTGATTGCTGTTGTTTGCTTGGAATTTCGAGGGCGAAATTCCTAAGGGGGAGAGAATGTAACGACCCGTATTTTACGTGTCGATAAATCGTAGAATTTACAGGTCGTTAGTGTTGTTTATGTTGTCTCTAGCCTGAGTTGTTTAGAAAGTTAACTCGTGTGTTTAGTGATGGGTCGAGTTTGAGCTATCAAGTCTTGAGTCGTTAACGAGTCAACATGTTGAGGGTTAGAGTTTGGGCCGAGCTAAGGTAGGTAGCGACTCATGGTCTTGGACGAGTCAGTAGGTTAGCCTGTTAGAGTTTGGATCGAGTTAAGGTAGTAGGCGACTCATATGGTAACCGACTCATAGAGGCAGCGACTTATAGGTATGGCCGAGTTAAGAGGTTGACCGACCTAAGAGGATAGTGAGATAAGAAATGTGGCCGAGTCAACGAGTTACGACTCATAGGGTTTGCCGAGTTAAGGAGTTAACGAGTTAAGGGTGTAACGACTTAAGGTTTTGACCGACCCAAGGGGATAGGTCGTAAGGTGCTTTGGTCATGAGTCGTTAGGAACGACTTAACGATGAGTCGTGTTCAACTATAGAGAGTTCGACCTAGTGGTTGATAGATGGGTCGTATAGTAGATAAGTCGTTGGGGCTTGGGTCGTAACTCGTGTATAGTTGTTAGGACGGCAGCTAGTTAAGTCGTGTGGCCCGTGTTATTGTTAGGTCGCATAGGAGTTGGGTCGGCCATGTCTTTAGGTCGGCTGAGTGTTGTGTAGTTGAGTCGGTAGGGTTTTGGGTCGTGCCATAGTTAAGTCGGCATACGACTTAGGACTTAGGATATGCGGCAGGAGGGATGAGTCGTAAGTTGTTAGGCCGCACGTATGTTAAGTCGTTAGCACGACCTAAAGGAAATAGATTGAGTCGTGAGTCGGCTTTGTTAATGGGTCGTAGCTGTTAGGTCGGAGGTTTTCTTGAGTCGGCAACGACTCATAGGGGCGACGACTCATGGAGTTTTCAGCCTATAAATAGAGGGGTTTGGCTCACTTTTTGGCACCGGTTTTTGAAGCGACGAAGTGCTGCCATTTTGAGAGCTCGACTACAACATTTCTTCATCTTCTTTTCTCCATTTCAATCTAGTTCTAACATCCATCCAAGATCAAAGATCGAGATCAAAGATCCAAGGGCCAAAGTTGAAGATCTTCATCCAACGAAGCTAGATTTCATCGTTTTAAGCGAGATTTCGCCGGATCAAGCCTTGATCTTCGCTGTCCAGATCTGTAGTGATTAGTTTTTTTGAGGTGTTTGGGTGATTTGGTGAGTGGTGGTTATCTCTCACGCGGACCCAAAGGAGTATATTGGATTGGTGGTTTGTTGGAGTGTTGTAGATAGTGATTTTGTGCATTTTCCTTAAATCCAAGTATAAATCCATTGTTTGTGAAGATGTTTACCTATGCAAGTTCATTTATTAAGTTATAGAAACAAAACCCATGTTTTATATTTGCTAGATCTATGCTAAAACCCATGATTCATGTATGTTAGTTCAATGCTCGTTTATTTACGAAATTGCCATTGTAGTTATGAATGCCTAATTAGATCTTGATTGAATACTTATTTGTTTGGATTAATGTTTGCCTTGATTGATTGTTGTGAATGAGCTATCTAGTTGATAGATTTGGACAAGTATGGTCAAAGATGATTCAAAAGCTACAGAAGAGGCTCTTGAATGGTGAAAGCTGCTAAAGGCATATGTGGCGGATGTGGAAGCCCATATGTATGGATTGAATGATGTTGAGATGGAACTTTGCCATGATGCGATGAGGCAAACCATGTTGTTGAGTTGAGACTTTGCTATGGTGTAATAAAGCGAAGTATGATGTGATGTAGACTTGGCGTAATCCAGGCAGGGATCATTCCAAGCATGTTGATAACTCGAGTGATGGTTCGAGTTGGTTGATAATGGATTGCTCGAGAGGTAGCTTGAGCTAATATGAGGATAGTCGTCAAGGAGGATGACTAGGAGGCTTGGATCTCATCGTTGTTGAAGGTTCTAGCATGCTCAAAAGCAAGAGTACATGGGGCGCCCATAACGACTACAGGTAGGTAGTCGGGACAACCAAAAGGCTACAGGTAGGTAGTCGAGTACTCTGGGCAAAGTAGATAAGTCCTAGGCACAAGGCAGTGTGCGGAGTTATGTCTGGAACCGGGGTTACCATTAGCCCTTGACGGATGGTCATTCAATTAACGGTGAAATCGAAGCAAGGATAACAGTGATAGCCAGAGTCATGGATGTTTGGACGTTTGGTAGTATCATCATTCGGTCTCAAGAGCGGTATTTTCTAGGTGCTTATCTGATCTTGGTTTAGGTCTTGGGGGTTTGTATTTGGAAAACATCGCCCTTGACTCGAGTGATTATTGCTTTACCTTAATTGTCTGCTATGTTATGCTTACTTCTCCTTGGTGTGTGTCTGGGGGGCTATCACTGTAGAAAGAGGTGGAGTGGGATGGTTTGGTTCCTATTCCTTTTATCCTTTATGCTCTTTTGGTATGTTTGATAGTTGATTTACTGCTCACTAAGACTTTGTCTGACTCAAGGTTTTATGTCTCCTCTTATTACCTTGGGCTGTTCATCCATGTTGGGATGGGCAGACTAGGTAGCAGGTGACAGGTGCTGTTCCTAGAGATCTACGCTGATGATGACGAAGACGAGCAGGAGGCTTTACATACTAGTTTTCTTACTATATGTACTGGGTGTTCCGCTGTTATATCTGATTGAGTGTTGTAGTGAGGCTTTGTTGTATGGATGATTCATGTTTGTATAAATCTACTTACGATGCTTATATGATGATTTTTTTCTGTTATGGAGCTTCACTATATATATTTCTCTATTGTATTTTGTCCATGCGCTGTGAGTTGTACGATAGAGTTTGCTGTTTTATTTTACTCTGACTATCGTCCATGGCTACCTGGCACGCCTTTCAGCGCACTATTCCATTGTTCTGGTGTGGGAGTCATGGGCGGTCGTCACACCTAATCATTTCATATCAATTTGTTTGAATCCCACTTTTATTAATTTAAACCAATATTAAATATTCAATCTCAGTTTGATTTAAAGTTAAGAATATTCATTTAATCACCTTTTATCCAATCAAGTTATAAATCATATTTTTGAAACCTCGAAAATCAATAAGTTTAGATCAATTCTTGTTTAAATTCATTTATTAACCAATTCAAAATTCCAAGTCAACATTAATTTAACTTCTCAACCTTTATTATTAAAGTTATAAAATCTATTTTTAAAATATTAATATAAATTTAAGTAAATACTCAAACATATTATATACTAATTAAACTAGATTTTATTAAATTAAATCTTATTATTAATTGTATTAGTATTAAATATTATTTTATAAAATTTTAAAATAATAAACTATAAGAAAATCTTAAAATTTATTATTTTTCAAAACTAACTTATAAATTAAAATTTCCAAAACATATTAATTTAAAATATAAATTTTATACATATATGGAAACTACATTTATAAGTATTATATAAACAATATTTATTAAAACACATATATTTTCTTTCAAACTTTGGAAATCATTTTTTTCAAAATATAGATCAACGGTGTCTGTATATAATTTTCTATCCTATGGTCAAGTGATACATATATTTATCATTTCAATCCACAATTTAGTTATCTATGGGAATATATCATTTCAACCCGTAATCCCAAATTCAATTCAATGAAAATCATTTAGGTTTATTATTTCAACCTATAACGATTTTCTCCTATTCTACAAGATTGTTCGGGTATGTATCATTTCAACCCTATGGATTTCTAAGCTAACAGTGAACTTGCAGAGTGGGAACAAATATGATAGAAATATAGCATATCAACAACAGGCATATATCATCAGTGATAAATTAAATTAAATATAAACAAAAAATATGGTATCATATTTCACAGGTGAACAATTACATGTACTAGCATATCATATATAGCAATTATAAACTTAACAGTTCAATTTAGCAGCATATTTCAATTAACGTTTCAAGTGAAATCAAATTTAATAAATTTAAGAATGATAATCGTGAGTGATTGCTCACCTTTCGAGGCTAGAGAAATGAATGAGAACAAGATAAAAACGGACATAGATAAGCATAGATGATTGACAAAGCTAGAAAATTGCCGCTGAATGCGAATTCGGATAGTGACAAGCTAGAAACCGCTGCGAAAAAATTTGACAGTCGGAAACCAAATCAATACGGACAGAATTTTAATATATATATATATATATATAAATTCATAAAAAAATTATATTATAAAATAAATATTAAATTTAAACATATATTAAATCAAGTATCATCATATTATATAAAAGTCGTCATTTCCTAAACAGAATTATTTCTTATCAAAATATAAAGGCAACACATGTATGAATTCATCTATACTTATCCATATATTAACAAATATGCAGACTACGAACAATTTAATGCGGATTATATTTATAACCAAATATATAGGCCAGACTATAACAGTTATATGCTGATTTCTTTTATAAGAAAATATACAAATAGAGCAGACTGTAAATAGTCATATGCGAAATAAATATATCAAACTCGGATTTTGGCTTATATAAGCTTATATGGTTATCGATCATATATATCTTATGACCCAAAAATATATGCAGACCGATCATACATGTATCTAAACTCGTACAAATTCATATTGCTATTATTATTCTAAACTCTATATGTCTTACAATCAAACTATAAATATACAAATATAGTATATACAAATTATATATATATAAAGCAATATGTAAAAACATACATAAACTTTGCCTTTCAGCGATACAAAACAGAAAAGAAAAACAAATATATGTCTTAATTCAAACAATATGTATAGATTATATATTAAAAAATACAACTAATCTACATATAGAATAACAAACATAATTTAAAATCACGGTATATAATTTATATAGGTGTATAACATATATAAGATATGTAACACATATAAATTTATCATAGTAACTAATATATTATAAAGAAAACACACATATTAGAGTAAAATCACGGTGGTGGCCATGGGCCCGGCTTTGGCAGTTAGAGCAGTGGTTGATCACGACGTAAGGAGGAAGGGGAAAAGGAGAAAGGGGCGATGAGTGTTTTTGGTGATAGAGTGGGGTGATAGGTCGGTCGAATAAATATAAAAAAGGAAAGGAAAAAATAAAATAAAATGAAAGGCACGAAGAAGAAAGTGCTACAGAAGAAAAATTGAACCAAAGAACGTACCTTTAACTGAAAAGCCAAAGTGAAACGGGCAGGATATGTATAAAGAAACCGTGTAATTCCAACGGTCGAGTTATGATACGGTGGATATTTAAAACAATTTATTGCTTGTTTGGACAACATTTTTCAGATTTGAAACGCACAAGAAAAATATAAATTCAAAATTTCAGGACAGTTACGACGAGCTGTTTCCTCGTCACCGTTACGTACCGGACCACAATTTACAGAAATAAATATACTGCGGCGATCAGCATAACGAGGTAGACAGAATGGTATACAGATATGAATGATACGATCATCCTATCAAAAGTTGATATTCTCTGTCGAAGAAGGTGTTGATACGACGAAAATAAGATAAAAGAAGGTAGAGAAATCCAAATTTGTCGAAACAGAATATGAATTCTCACTCAGAAGATGATTTACAAATTTATTAAATAAAAATATTCAGGTTTGGAAAATATTTTATTATCATCAAATTAACTGATTTAAATTGAAGTAAAATTTCACAATAAAATAAACTTTCATATTTTATGATGAAAATTTACCATTTTCTATGTTTAAATAGACGTTTTTCAAATATCAAATTTTTATTTCAAAAATTTTTTATTTAAAATTTCACAAAAATTTAGTTAAATTACATTATAAAACCATTATAATTTATGGGTCATTACACTCTCCCCCACTCAAAACTTTTCGTCCCCGAAAAGGAAAGAGGTAGAAGAATAAAAACAACCATAAAGAGAAGATAGATTGAAATACCAACCAACTATTAATTTTAAAACCAGATAAACTACATTTATTTTAAAATTGGTTTATATTCAATTAGTTTATTCCAATAAATTTTATTGTGTTCACATTTGATTGATTTTATTTCCATATATTTTTATTAAATTGATTTGTTTCAACTTCCTTAACATTTGTTGCAAAATGTTTGACAACAAAATTTGTTTTTATTTTACTCATTTATTAAATCTATTTGATCAACCATATTAATTCCACCTCAACATTCAACTTCAACTATTCGAAACCATATAGATTTCAATTTTTAAATAAATTAATGTTCAACAATTTGGTTTAATCCATTTTGTTCAACTAATAAATAGTCATTTAATTTAAAATTTATTTTCTTTCATTTCATCAACATTTCTTTCAAACAAATTCATTTTTAAATTAACTCATTTATCGTATCCATTTATCTTCAACTAAGTTGATTCCACAAAAATTCAAGTTCACTATTCTTAAGTTCATACTTACCTGCTTAAATAGTCTTATTTTTATTTATTTAATTTATTTCACTTAATATATTTTGCAACATATATTAGGTGTATACATTTATTATAACCATTTATTATTCAACAAATTAATTTTTCTTTTTATTATCTAATTTGTTATCAATTTATTATTAGTAAATTTTCTTAACAAAATATCATTTTTGATATCCTATTACTTATATCATAGTGTATACTATCTAATTACATTCTAATTACATTTAAACTTTTCTAGGTAAGTTATATAAATGTTTATGATTACAACTAAATATTATACAAATTTTCCTTCTATCTACAACATTTATATTAAGCCAGATTTTAGTTTGAACAATTTATTACTTAAGTTTTCTTCTTGTATAACCCTGTTGTATCCTTAACATTTTAACTTTTTTAATATTTTAGGCAAGTTATGTATAGTAGAATGTAATTTAGTGTTATATAAATAAGTTTGTTCAAATTCATTATTTCAGGTTGGTTTAATTCAATTTATCATTTCAAATATTCCAATTATTCAAACTTTTCACTTTATTTCAATAATTGAAACCATTTCTTAGTATAAAACTTAAGATTCAAATTTTCGATTTCACTTCACACTATTTTGGAATAATTATATACATATATATTATATAAATCAAATCATATTCAAGAATTTCAAATCAAATTCATTTTCCGAAACAAAAGTGTAGCAATGCTACTATCTCATTTCTCCACTTTGAAACTCGAAAATGAATGTCGATGATGCTGCAGTCATCACCGAAATTATTTTCTAGCGGAAAAAGAGGAGAGTACTGATTTAAAACTTTTAGAATTCTTTGGAAATGATTTTTATTCGAAGATACCCTTTAAATATTATACCTAACATTTTTAAAACAAATTTTCAAAATACCGAAAATTGAATTCTCAAATTTTTAATCTAAATTCATTTCAAATCCAAATCAATTTATAAACCATTTTTATAATTTCATTTATTTATCATGCTGCAATAGCCAATGGTTTACAAAATAATAAATGATAACCATATTTTATCATTTCTAACAATCAATTCATTTAACTATTTAATGTCAGAAAATGATACCTTTATATATATATATATATAATATAATCATACCCAATATTATTTCATTTACAATTTTGAAAAATAATATTGTGCCAGTTTGCTCTGTTCAAGTGTTTTGGAATTCCTATCGGTAGTGTTAGGTAGACTAATCAATCGAAACCCAAAATTCAAACTTAACAACTCAAACAACACAGTAGAAAACATTTTATATTAATTACAAATACACTCCCTCACACAATGATTCCAGAATGAATTTCAAACAAGGATATAGTTCAATTTTAGAGGGACTCTAATCAAAGAGAGTTCTAACAAGGAAGATAGGCTCGAAAGGAAGATAGATATATTACAAAAGAAAAAAATGATAGACTTATATAAATCACGGGTGACCTTAACCGGGTCAACCGAGATTCCAGGAATAAGATCGATGCAGAATTCTAAGGTAAATAGATATTCGATCACAAGAGAATTACCCTGGTTGTCTACAAGAGAACATTAGACATAACAAGAGATAGCCGCATCTAAACCGAGGATACAGAAATCTCCGATGAATCAATGCTTATTGTAAAGAAGTTTCACCCTTTTACAAATCATATATGGAGCCATGGGTTCCTCTAGAATAAAGAAAACACGAATAAGGAGATATAAGAAATGGATTTCAGAACGAAGGGAAAAATTCCAAAAATTCAAAGGAAACCCGAATCAAAGAGGAGAAATTCAAGCTCGAACGAAGGTGATTCTGTAATTTAATTTTACTCTATATGCCAAGTTTTTCCTAAACCAGAGCTCTAATACCAACTATAATGACCTGGTATTTTGAACCATTTGCATCCACACATGTCGGACTTTAATTGCTCAAAACAACAGATTGTTAATTTTATATTTAGCAGAACTCAGCATATACAGTAAATCAATCAATCACAGAATCACAGACAAAGAGTAATATAACAATAAGCAACGGAATAGATAAATAGTAGTTCATAAAGCTACTACATAAACAACAGAGTTTGAAATAAAATATAATAGAATATCTCAAATACAATGTAGTCTCGAATACAAACAGATGAAAAGTCTGAACAAAACCACTGGATAGCTGAAAACTGAATAGATAGGTGGATCTCCAAGTGAAGCTCCAACTCCAAAGGTGAGTCCCAAATGTTGTGACACTCAGTCTGACCCGAGCGTAAAGCAAAACACAAAACACTCGAATCCGGATTAACATTCTTATATTGATAAATTCAACTCAAGTGAAATGTCAACTGAAATACAAGTAACTTAGAGGATGTTTGAGATTTCCATCCACTAAGGATCCGTGGAACTATCTACTATGTTGTAATATACGCTATATACTATGCCTATAGTAAAGTAAAAGTATTAAAGTAGTGTTAAGACGTTACCTATATCCCCCTTAACACATTTTATATATTTCCGTAGACTATACAGCACTGTACTCTCCTTTGTAAACTGGAGGTTTACCCAGAAGACATCACATAGGTACGGTATAAAACAAACTCGTAGAAGGCGCGATAGGGCATGCGACAAGGCACTCGAGGCAATGCCAGGGTTGATATACCGTTTGCGGATCCGGACTGGTGGTAACACATAGCAGCTTCTACCGCCCACCTTGTCACACACTCCTAAATCAAAGGTGCACCCAATCAAATCACAAAAGCAATAGAATGGTATTGAAGAAATGTGTCCGATAGGAGGAACGACCTCACTTGGTCCGGCGTGGTTCCTGTTTTAGCCGCATCAAGCTGACTCATGGGAGTCAGGGCTATGTAAATACCATATAGAATCGTCATCAAACTATCCTACTTCGTTCTAGATTTCCAACACGTACACAGTTGTTAAAGTGGTTTCGGTATTGGTAGAGAGTATGACAATATCCGATCTCGGTCTCTTTAACAACCAAACGCTTATTTCACATCGTGATTATACATTTCAGATAGTTTATACTTCATATCAAAATATCATATTTATTTCAAAATCATATAAATTCGATATCATCATTTACTTTAAATAATATTCAATATTCATTTCCATAATCATAACACTTTAAAAATTATAACATTTCGAAATCATAACACCTTTGAAATCATAACATTTTAAAAATCATAACACTTTTGAAATCATAACACTTTAGAAATCGTAACACTTTAGAAATCATAACACTTCCAACCTAAATAGTTTAGATGTTGAAATTAGTGTACATATTAAAATGTTTATAAATTTAAAATAGTTATATATTAAAAAAAATTATATATTAAAATACTTTGTATATATAATAAATTACTTCGTATAATAAAATAATTTCCTCCCATTTCACAAATCGATTCAATCGGCTTAAATTCCAAGATTCAATTTATATCAATTACAGTTTAACCAATTCAAATTTAAAGTTCAAAGATTCAAGTTTAAATATTCAAACATTACAATAAAATTTTCATTTATATTTCAACATTTAAATTTAATTTATTTTGAATTGGAAAATTATTCACCTAATCATTTCATATCAATTTGTTTGAATCCCACTTTTATGAGTTTAATCCAATATTAAATATTCAATCTCAGATTTGTTTAAAGTTGAGAATATTCATTTAATCACCTTTTATCCAATAAAATTATAAATAATATCTTTCAAAACCTCAAAAATCAATAAGTTTAGATCAATTCTTATTTAAATTCATTTATTAACCAATTCAAAATTCCAAGTCAACATTAATTTAACTTCCCAAACTATATTATTAAGGTTATAAAATCTATTTTTAAAATATTAATACAAATTTAAGTAAATACTCAAACATATTATATGCTAATTAAACTAGATTTTATTAAATTATATCTTATTATTAATTGTATTAGTATTAAATCTTATTTTATAAATTTTTCAAATAATAAACTACAAGAAAATCTTAAAATTTATTATTTTTCAAAACTAACTTATAAATTAAAATTTCCAAACTATATTAATTTAAAATCTAAATTTTATACATGTTTAGAAACTACATTTATAAGTATTATATAAACAATATTTGTTAAAACCTATATATTTCCTTTCAAACTTTGGAAATCATCTGTTTCAAAATATAAAACAATGGTGTCTGTATATAATTTTCTATCCTATGGTCAAGTGATACAGATATTTATCATTTCGATCCGCAGTTTAATTATATACGGTTATATATCATTTCTGCCCGCAATCCTAAATTCAATTCAATGAAAATCGCTTGGGTTTATGATCATAACCTATTACGATTTTCTCCTATTCTACAAGATCGTTCAGGTATCTATCATTTCAACCCATAAGGATTTCTAAACTAACATGGAACTTGCAGAGTGGGAACAAATATGATAAAAATATAACATATCAACAATAGACATATATCATCGGTGATAAATAAAATAAAATATAAATAACAAGATATGGTGTCATATCTCACATGTGAACAATTACAGATAATAGCATATCATATATAGAAATTATAAACTTAACAGTTCAATTTAGCAGCATATTTCAATTATCATTTCAAGTGAAATCAAATTTAATAAATATAAGAATGTTAATCGTGATTGATTGCCCACGTTTCAAGGCTAGAGAAATGAACGAGAACAAGATGAAAACAGACACGGATAAGCATGGATGATTGACAAAGCTGGAAAGCTGCTGCTAGAATGTGAATTCAGACAGTGACAAGCTAGAAATCACTGCGTCAAATTCGACGGTCGGAAACCAAATCAATACAGACAGAATTTGAAAATCAATATATATATATATATATATAAATATATATATATATATATATAAATATATATATATATATATATATAAATTCATAAAAAAATTTATATTATAAAATAAATATTAAATTTAAACACTTAGTAAATCAAATATCATCATATTATAATAAAAGTCGTTATTTCCTAAACACAGCTATTTCTTATCAAAATATATAGGCAATGCATGTATGAATTCATATATACTTATCTCTATATATAACAAATATGCAGACTACGAACAATTTAATGCAGATTATATTTATAATCAAATATATAGGTCAAACTATAACATTTATACGGAGATTTCTTTTATAAGCAAGTATATACATAGAGCAGACTGTAAATAGTCATATGCGAAACAAATATATCTAGCTCAGATTTTAGCTTATATAAACTTATATGGTTATCGATCATACACATTTTATAACCCAAAAATATATGCAAACCAATCATACATGTATCTAAACTCATACAAGTTCATATTATTATTATTTTTCTAAACTCTATATGTCTTAAATTCAAACTATCAATATATAAATATAGTATATACAATTTTTTTTTCGTAACTGGGTTAATTAATATTATATCGGGCTTTGCGGCCCAAAGGCCTATTACAATACAAAGACACACAAAACATAACTGAGTTAAACAACCGACATATCGACACGAATTAACACAAACTTACAAACTTTCCTAATTTACCTAGGGTTCTTCCATTTTCGATAGCTATGGCGACTCCTCGATGCTTACTTGATTTCCTGACCTCTCAGCCTTCCACTTCCAGTTCTCTAATTGCAGTCTTTCTCTTGCCTCTAAGTTGGTAAACTTCTTTATTCTTCCGATGTTAATTTTTACATCTCTAGCGTTATTTTCTGCAAGTACTAATTCATTTTTTTCTTTGTTGCTTTTGAAAACCCTTACATTCCGTTCTCTCGAGAGATGCCAGATAGTTGTTGTTAACGAAACTTTCACGATTTCCTTCATAAAGTTCATGAGATCTGTCCTATTACTCAAGTAATTTATATCTTCACCTAGGCTTAGTACTGCTTATGTTTGCAAGTTTTTTAGTTTTTGGATAGCCCATACGCGTCTACTACACTTGCAATCAAAAAATAAATGGCCGTGTGCTTCAATTTCCTTACCGCAGAGGTTGCATATGTCTTCTTCAAGAATTCCCCATCCTTTTAGTCTATCTTTAGTACTAAGTCTTCCTTTAATGGCCTTATATGCATTGTGCGCCATTTTAGGACAGTTTGATTTGCTCCAAATGACCTTATACCAGTTGACAGTTTCATAGTGTTGTCGATTATGATCCTATACTTAACTCATTTTGAACTGACCTTTCTTGTTGTTTTTCCAGACCCATTTATCAACTTCTCTGTTTGTATGAATAGGAATTTCCTCAATTTCTTGTTTCAGATTTCTTGTTATCAATTGCCTTTCTGGTTCCCATTTCTTGTTATGAATTATACTAGCAACTTGTATTACTGGAGTGTTATTAGCTGAGAAGCTTTCCCATCGTACTCTCTCAAGAATACTTTTGTTTTTAATCCAGGGGTCCCTCCAAAGGTCCGTTTCTCTGCAATTTTCTATTTGTCTTTCCACCAATTCTGTAAGTGTTTCTCTATGTTTGAGGATATTTTTCCATATTACTGAAGCATTGTTGTCTGCATGTATGACCCAGAAATTTTCTTTTAAGTATCTAGCTCTCATCCATTTAGCCCAAAGATTTTCAGAACTAATTAATTTCCAGGCTAATTTAAGTCCATAAACTTTTTTAAGTTCAAATAAATTTTTTAGACCAACTCTTCCTTCACTTTTAGGTCTGCATAGTTCATTATAACTCACTTTGTGAAAGCTTCCTCTCCATATGAAGTTAGCACAGACTGTATTTATTTTTGCAATAGAGCAGTCTGATATCTGAAAGGTTTGCAGCCAGAATCTAACCTTTGAAGTAATAATAGTATGTACCAGTTCCACTCTCCCTGCAAACGACAATAATCTTGATCTCCATCCTTGTAATTTCTCGAATTCTATCTATCAATTTTCCACATTCTGCATCGGTAACTTTATTATTTCATAATGGAACCCCCAAATATTTAACTGGCAGTTCTCCTTCTACAACTCCAAGTTGTTCTAGTCTTATCTTTGCAGTATTTGTTCATATAGCACTTAGTTTTGAATTCATTAACTTTGAGTCCTGCTAGTTCTTCAAGTTTCTTAAAAATTCCCTTTATTGTGTTAAAACCCAAGTTAGTAGCTTTGAATACTACCAATAAGTCATCAGCATATATGAGATGATTGACTCCTGGAACAATCTTATATATGGGTTTAATTAGATATTGGAAGCTTGCTAGTTCCATTTGAAGAGAGAACCACTCCATGGCTACAGCAAATAGATAGGGAGATAGGGGTCTCCTTTTCTAATTCCTTGGGTTGTCTTAATGTAACCTTTAGGAACCCCATTTATAATCACTGAGAAAGTAGGTGTACATATAAAATATGTTATGAGTTTTAGTAACTTCGCCGGCACTCCCATTTCATGTAGCATATGTAGGATGAATTGCCTGTTCACTTTATCATATGCCTTGTGAAGGTCTATTTTTAAGCACACCCTATTTGCTCCTTTCTTGTTAAAGTCCTTGATTAGTTCATGTGCCAGTAAGGAGTTTTCAGATGTATATTTAAGGAGTTTTCAGATGTATATCTGCCTTTTATAACGCACTTTGTCTTTGTGAAATGAGTTGAGGTAGGACTTTGTTGAGTCTCATGTAGATAATTTTGCTAAGAATTTTATATGTGACATTGCAGCATGCTATTGGTCTATATTCTTCTATTTTTCCCGGCTTTTTCACTTTTGGTATTAGAGTAATAAATGTGTGATTTATTTCTTGTATAAGTTCACCTGAGTTAAAAGCCTCTTAGTAACCTTTGAGCATTTTATCTTTTAGGCCTTCCTAGTGAATTTTGAAGAAGAGTGCGCTCATTCCATCGGGACCAGGCCTGGACTCATTATGAATAGAGAAAGTGGCACTTTTCAGCTCCCTTTCCGTAATCTCAGCTGTGAGCATCTGGGCACCTTCTCTAGAGATTCTTTTCCAGCAGTTGATACGAGGTATTTGTTGAACACTATCTCCATTATAGGTGTTTGTGAAATATTCTATGGCCTTTATTTCCAACTCTTTCAAGTTGCCAGCAACTTCTTCCTGTTCATTTAAATAGTTTAGTAAATTATTATTTTGATTTTGCCTCTGAGACATTTTAGTATAAATTTTTTTATTGCACTCATCCCCTTGTGATACCCATTTTTCTTTAGCTTTTTGTTTTATCTCCATTGCTTGTATGCCCAGATAGTTCTTTAGTTGCTGTTGTTTCTAAAAAAAAATCTACATTTAGCTCTTCATTTAGAGGCTCTTCTTCTATCTGATATTGGAGTTTTTCCAGCCTTTCCTGTAGTTCTTTGATGTCTTCATTTGACTTGGGTCTAACTTTATTCCACTCCTTCAACTTATTTTTCATTTGTTTCACTGCCATTATGTATTGGTACATATAGTTCCCTTCTGGAATTTGGATGCAGTTAAAATCAACTATTTCATTAGATCATTCTAGTATATGCCAAAGGTTTGCATATCTGAACGGTTTACCTTTATGTGATTATGTTTCATTATTAAATTGTATGTAAAGAGGACAGTGATCACTTATCGAACTTGCTAGCACTGTAACTTTAATATTTGGAAATTTGTTCAGTAAATCTATATTGCCCAGTGCTCTATCAAGTCTTGAATTGATTTTTTCCCCTCACCAGTTTTCTATGTATATTTCAGGCCTATATGGAGCACTTCAATTAGTCCTGCTATTAGTACACAGTTGTTGAATTCAGAAATTTGGCAAACCTTCAGAGTAAGTCCTCCTTGTTTTCGTGTGTTTTCAGAACTGCATTGAAATATCCAAATACTATCCACGGTTTTGATGTGATTTTTGAGTTTTCATTTATCTTCTTCCATAGCTTTTTCCTTTCCGATGCCAAATTGTTTGCATAAACTATTGTTGCCATGATTTCCATTCCTCCTATATTCTTCATGTCTAAAGTAATTTGTTGCTCATCTATATTTAGCAAACTGCATGTCCAGATATTGGAATCCCAAAGAATAATTATTCTGCCCTTGCTGTTGTTTATGTTATTATGTATTATTTTCCAGTGTGCTCCTATTTGATTATTTATTTCCTCCATTCTGTCTTCTGTAAGTTTGTTTTCAAGTATTGCTAGAACTATAGGTTTATATTTATTACTGAGATTATAGAGGTCTAATCTTCTCACATCACCATTAAGACCTCTTACATTCCAGCATATAACAGTCATTATGATTTGGTAGCTCTGCTCCTAGTAATCGGAGCTGATACTACTTTAGCTTTTTTTCCAGCTACTTTATTTCCTTTTCCAAAAAACATTTCTTCATAACTATCATTTGTTTCAGTATATTTTTTCAGATTTTCTTCCATTTCTTCTTCTTTTGATGATTCTAGTTTTATATCTAATTTTTGTATTTCGTTGATTGAATCAGGGAGATCTTCAACCTCGCTTGACTCCACCATACTTTGCTCCTGTGGTTGCTGATTATGATCCTTTACTTCTGAATGATCCTCCAGTATCTTCAAAGATTGATGATCTTCTTGTATCTCTACTGCATAGTCCTTGATATCATTACCCTTAAGCCTTTAATATGTCATCTCTATTACAGCATTTTGTTTTTTGGCTGCTGTAATATCTTTTTGTGATAGTGTTTTAGTGTTACTAGTAGAATCTGCCCGAATATGTTCAGCAGTTATATTGTCTATATTGATAGAAACCGTAGAAGTTGTAGCTTTTGGTATCCATACTTGTTTGGGTTTATTTTGATCATTACACTCCTGAGTGGTTGCGTGGCCAAAGCATTTACATTCTAAACATATCAAAGGTATGAATTCATATTCTACTTCTTGCATATAGACATTACCTCAATGGCTTTCACAGTCTGTGGTAGGGTAGAGTCTGCTTTGATTTCCACCAATACTCTAGCAAACTTTATTCTTTTAACTTTCCTTGCATATTCATCTATATCAAGAGGTTTTCCAATAATGCTTGCCAGTTTTCCAATGCATCTCATATTCCATAGTGCTAATTAAGGTTATTGAATTTGACCCAAACTGGGTATGTTGTTAGCATCACTTTTTCAAAGCTAAAGTCTACTTCCCATTTTTTTTTATGATTATTAGTTTACTATCCATAAACCATGGATCCCCTTAAGGATTTGTTCATAGTCTTCTTCCTTCTCAAATTTAATGAGATAAAACCCATTTTCTTTGGTAAGTACATCCCAGGATCCTGACGGTTTCCACACTCTTCTGATATAAGCATTAGAATGAACAAGATATGGTCTTTTACCTGCCATATATGCATACAACGAGTTCTTCTACATCTGACTAGATTCTTTATAGTCCTTTTCATCTATTAGTTGATAAGTATATGTCCCATCCTTTATTGGCTCGAAGTAATCGAGTTTACCTTGTATTTCAATGTTATTCTCCACCGCCTCAACCCACGATTTAGGGTTTTTGCTTTGCTTGTTGAGATCTGGATTTGACTGTTTGAGTATATCCGCAAAAGTTGATTTCCCCTTACATTTAACCGCGTCCATCCGCCTCCTTCATCATCTTCCAGATCGCCTAGGGTTTTGGGAAATTCGGTTGTCGCCATTGATTCTAAATTTCATATATATAAATTATATATATATATATATAATATGTAAAAAAACATACATAAACTTTGCCTTTCAGCGATACAAAACAGACAAGCAAAACAAATATATGTCTTAATTCAAACAACATATGCTGATTATATATGAAAAAATATAACCAATCTACATATAGAATAACACACATAATTTAAAATCACAGTATATAACTTATATAGGCATATAACATATATATGATATGTAACCCATATATATTTATCACAGTTACTAATATATTATAAATAAAACAATACAAGAAAACAAAAATATTAGAGTAAAATCCATATAATTAAAATCAGAACATATTTATTATAAGAAAGAGAAGAGCAAGGGCTGGAGTCAAGCGGAGGGGTGGCTGTGCGATGCGCTGGCCGAATTAAGTGTAAGGGGAGGAGAAAAGGTGGTGCTCGGGAGTGGTAGGTCAGGGGATCTGAGGTCGGAGAAGAAGAAGACAGTGATGGGTTGATGGGCGGGCAGAGCATGTGAAAAGTGGACGACGATGGAGTGGAGTGCGGCAAGTTGCAAGGCCGGAGGGTGGGAAGCACGGCTGTCGGGGAAGTGGAATGTTGGCACAGAGGAGTGGTCAAGAGTGAGGACTTTGTTGGTGGGTTTGGTCAGAACGAGGTGGAAGGGGATGAACCAGGTGGCTTGGGTGCTGTAGGGTTGCTCGTTACATGGTGATTTTGGGCAGTGACTGGTTCAAGGCCGGGTTGCATTCAGGTCTGGTAGGGATAGAGTAGTGGAGCACGGTCGGAGTGGATACGGCGGCGAGCTTGGTGGGTTGTGGGCTCATGACAATGGCCATGGGAGCGGCTTTGCAGTTGAAGCAGTGGCTAATCACGGCGCAAGGAGGAAGAGGAAAAAAGGAGCAAGGGGCGATGGGTGCTTTTGGTGATGGAGAGGGATGATAGGTCGGCCGAATAAACGAAAAAAAAGAAAAAAAATTAAATGAAAGGCAAGAAGAAGAAAGTGCTACAGAAGAAAAATTGAACCAAAGAACGTACCTTTAAATGAAAGGCCAAAGTGAAACAGGCAGAATATATATAAAGAAACCATGTAATTCCAACAGTCGAATTGTGATACAGTGGATATTTAAAATAATTTATTTCTTGTTTGGACAACATGTTTCAGATTTGAAAAGCATAGGAAAAATATAAAGTCAAAATTTCGGTACTGATACGACGAGCTGTTTCCTCGTCACCGTTATGTACTGGACCTCAAATTAAAGAAATAAATATACCGCGGCGATCAACACGACGAGACGGATGGAATGGCATATAAATATGTATGATACGATCATCCGATCAAAAGTCGATATTCGCTATACGACGAAAATAAGATAAACGAAGGTAGAGAAATCCAAATTTGCCGAAATAAAATATGACGTCTCACTTAGAAGATGATTTACAAATTTATTATATAAAAATATTCAGATTTGGAAAACATTTTATTATCATCAAATTAACTGATTTAAATTGAAATAAAATTTCACAAAAAAAAAACTTTCATATTTTCTGAAGAAAATTTACCATTTTCTATGTTTAAATAGACGTATTTCAAATATCAAATTTTATTTTCAATTTTTATTATTTAAAATTTCATAAAATTTCAGTTAATTACGTTATAAAACGATTAAAATTTACGGTCGTTAAATGCTGCCTAGCATTCCTAATATTATACCCTTATTCCGAACGCGATGGAACAAGTTTTGGGACCTAATTCGATAGTATGTGGAAGATAGTTTTTTAAATCCAATTATTATATAAAAAAATTAATATTATTTTCAACGTGTTTCTATCCCGTACGATCAAACAGTGAATCCAATCGCTATGAAATTTGAAATCAGATAATAACACACTATTATGGATCAAATGGAACAAGTTTCATCGAATTCCGAGACTGTGCCCTAGATCGCTATATTAACGCGTCGATTAAATCGACATAAAAATTGGCAAAATCACTTGAAATTTCAGTTTTAAAACTTACTAACTCAATTCTAATTCAACTAGAATTTGAATCAACATAGAAATCATTTTTGATTCATATTCGACTCAATTTTCAATTATTTGCACTATCCATATTACAATAATCATTATAATTGAAATTTTGAATTCATTCAACAATTTCAACTAAAATCTTCATATTCAGAATCATTTATATTCCAAATCCAACATTTAAAACAATTTAAATGTTCGAAATCAAACGATAGAAAATCTGGGTCATTACAGGAGTCTGTAACGACCCTAAGTTTGAGTAACATTATTTAGAACATTTAATTAGTTAAATTAAATAAGATAATGTAATGGTTAGGGGATTGAGATTTGTGATTAGTAAGGGTAGCCGTGCCATGTTAACAAATAAACTAAAATGAATAAGAATGAAGTAAATAAGGGAAGTTAGATAGGGGGAAAAATCGGGAAAAGACACATTCTAATACCCAAAACCCTTAAGCCATGTTCATTTTACACATTCATTATCAAAATTAAAAATAGAGGCTGGTCACCACTAAGCAAGAACAAGAGGAAGAAGCTAAATCAACATTGATCCATTTTCAAATCTCAACTCCTTAATCTCAAAGCTAAGGTGAATAATGAATACATCTCATGTTTTATATTGTTTTCGATTTTAGGTTGAATTCGAACAATTTTGCAAGGTTTTGCCATGTTTTTGAATGTTGAAATGATTATATATGCTTGTTGATGATTTATGCTAATTTATATCGATTTTATGATATATTTTAATGTGAAAACCCTATTAAATGACATCCAAATGCCATGCGAATTAGGTTTAGATCAAAAATGATATTTTAGAGATGAGTTTCAATTTCCATAATTTTCTGAATTTATGTGGATTTAATATTAATTTTCTAGTGAAGAAAATGATCTTTTGGGTTTATAATTATTTATGGAAAAATTATATATGTTTGGGTCTAAAATTAATATATGTTGGACAACATATTAAAAATGATTTATAGGAATTTATGTAGAATTTTCCTAAGTGTTTTATTAAATATATAGAATTATTTAAGGTATGAGACTTAAATATTTTATATATTTACAAAAGGAGAATGGGCATTTTGTAAATAATTTAATTTGTTTAATTCTGAAATTTTTGAAGTACTTGTAGAAAAGAAATCAGCAACCAATCATATTTTGACAAACAAGGCAGGTTATTTGAAACGAATTACTTTAAAAGGTTAAAAATCGGTTCAAACATGCTTTTTACATGTTTCACCACTTTTGGCACCTAGGTTCCGATTTAGTACTTCCACCTTTGTTTGTGTCGAAACCAGTGCACATAGTATCAATAAATGGTATATAGTGAATTTGATATAGGTGAAAGGTATTGGGTCAAAACAATGGGTTCTGATGGGGTCGAAGCCTTTCATTGCTTTCAAATGAAAATGTGCCTGCTTTGCTTTTGCTTTAGACTTGTGATGTGCATGTAAATGTGCATATTTTTACCACCATATTTAATCTATTTAAATTTAAAAAAATGATCATATTGGGTATTTTAACTTGTTTTAACCAAAATCCATATTAATTCCAAATTGTCACATATCCATCTTCATATATGGGTAAAACAGTCATTTGTGTGCACATATTTCTTAGAGAAAAATTAATTGGAAATTTATACATATTTTTGTAGGAATTTGATCTCAAATAGGAGTGGTTTCATAAAGGAATATGCATGCACAAATAAGATACAAAATAATGAAGATGGAAATAATTCAAAGTGAAGAACATGGAGGACTCGACCTACCTACCACCTTAATGTACAAATTAGAGGCTAATGCACATGCTTATGGAACTAAAGGCTTCATGTACACTTAAATGATGATTAGTAGAAGTTAATGATTACTTGGCCTCCACACTTTCTCAAGGGAATTTTGGGCATTCCCCAAATATATGAATTAGGGTTTAACACATGTATATATACCCCTTATGTTTCATGCAAGTCCTCTCTCTCTCTTAGTCTCTCTTTAGTTTAGTTTAGGCTCAAAGTAAAAGACAAGTTCTCTTTCTCTTTTCCATGGCTACTTAGCCATTTTTGTTTTCGTGTAACTTTCATATTTTCTATGCAATGTTAATTAGTGCTCTCTTTCTATTACATGCTTCTTTTGTTCATTTACTTTCATGTTAGTAGTGTAGATTTTTTTTTCATGCAAGTAGAATACTTTTTTTCTTTACTTTGCTCTCTTTTTTCTTTTCTTTTTCTTTCATGTTGCAAGCTATATTTGTTGTTTTGATAACAAATATGAGAGGCTAATCCCTTCAATTTAGGGGTAATGAATCCTCTAATCATGCAGCTTCAACATTTTGATAATTGTAGCTCTCTTTTTGTGCTTAATGACAATGCTTGAAGTGGTTTAATTTGTTGTTTTTGTTTTGAATTTGATAGCCTATATTGTTGACACCAAATAGGCTATGCTTAAACAATCACTAACATAAATGCCTCTTCATCAAAATATGATTATAGTATAAGAAAGTGATTTGAAATTCAAATTTGATGGTCTATATTTCTAACTAATAGTTAATAGGCCATACTTAAAATAAATTTCATCAACTTTGTTGTCATTTTCATGAGAGTTAGTAAGTGGTTTAAAGGTTGTGTTAAAGTTTGATGGCTTATGTTGAGCTAATTAATAACACAATTGAGACATACTTATGATAAACACACCATTTAAACTTACTTATGACCAAAAAAGATATCATAATATCATTAATTGTTGAATTATATGATCTAGAAAGTGGATTTATCTCTAAATTTTCAACTCTCATATTTTTATCTATTTTTCTTTTGCTAGTTTTTGTTAGTTTCTTACATTTTTAGCTAATCACACTTTCAACTTTGGTTAATTTGATTGAATAGAATTTTAAAATCATCTATTCCCTACGGATCGACCCGTATTCGCCACGTACTACAAGTGTACGCCGTGCGCTTGCGGTTAATTTAGTTCTAAATTCGTTCGGCTATTTTCTAACTCGATAGACATTTATCCGTCCGAACAAGTTTTTGGCACCGTTGCCGGGGAACTATTTTGATTTTAGTTTTCTATTCTTCGAATTATTGTCATTTAATTTTTTTTATTATGTGTTTGTTTTGTGTGTTCATTTGTATTTAAAAAAATTATTGTGTCGTTTGTGTTTTATTTTTGTGTGCTTGTTGATTTTCTAGTTGTTTTTGCATTTCTATTAAAAAGACATTAAAAACAAAACAAACAAACTTTTCATTTCATCACTTTCTATTTACATTCACAGTTTAAAAGTTTGTTCACATAATTGTTTACATTTGAATTCACTGTTCATATTTACATTGCTTTGCAATTCAATTTTCTCTCTCTCTCTCTCTCTCTCTCTCTCTCTCTGTGTCTATGCCAACAACTGCATATACAAGACAGTGCTTCACCAAAATAACCACACTTCACTGTTTCATTTGCTACCTCACAAACCCTCTACATCTTGATTACACTCAACACTCGAATTCACTCGACGAACTAGCACTCCCCTTCTTCCTTCATCTCAACAAACAGCACCCTCTGAGTTGTCAACATACCACCCGCCCATTAACTTCCTCCACAACGAACTGTCAACAAGCAGTTCTCCCTGTCAACATACAACTTCTAACCAACATTGCCATCAAGACTGCAACACCCCACTACACTTCAATTAACATTACCACTATACATCGACTATCAAACTTACTTTCCACATCACTCAACCATCCCTAACCTCTCCTGTCACCTAACAATCACAAAACAACTACATCACTACATACAAAACATCACTGCTGACAGATAAACCACCATAATACCAAGTGCCGCACCACCATCTGACAACCCATTCACCACAGTCCATCTTCTTGCCACAACAATCCCCCCGACCACCATTATTCCAGTGCAACTCACAAGCTTCACCACTGTCATCACATATAAGACACAAAACATTGCACTGTCATACCTGCTTACAGCACTGCCTCGACTACCAACATCGCGACAGCCACTACTCACTGCCCTACAATCGCCATTCCATCCGCTCGCAATCTCCACCAATACAACTTTCATCACTGCCCATTCTCCAAAACAACCACACCGATAGCAAGCAACATCTCCTGTCTACAACCTTGCAGCACCAACAAGACAAACCTCTTCTGCCTCAATTCACCTCGCCTCGACAACGAATCAACCATTGCACAAAATTGAACCGCCTCAATTCAAACCAATATCCCAAGCAACCCTTACCTGTTCTGCTCTTCAATTGCTACCCAGTTCAGGATCGGCATCACCAAACCAAAGCCTCAATCACAATCGCCGAAACCATGACGTCGACTGCAAACTGCTATTCGTTCCACCTCACTAATTCCCAATTCGAACCACCTGTAGCATCACCTAAATTCATCCAAATCGCCTACAATTCAAAGCCAACTGCAACCACCTTCCATCCAAATCGAACCCAGGCGTCGCATAAAAGCCCCTCAATCGACAAAATCGCCACCTTCAACCGCGACGACTTCATCATATCCAATCGAACTCGAATTCAAACTCGAGCACATTCCTTTACCAGTCTATCAACATACCATTTCACAAGCTCTGTTGAAATTCGATTTATTTTATTTTGTAAAAATTGTGAAATTTGATCTATTTGTGAAATTCAATTTGGTTTTGGGGAAATTGTCATGCTGTGTTGTGGGATATAAAAGAAGTGGATGATTTATTTTATTTTGGGTAGCGGGATATAAGTGGGCCAGATTGTGTTCTCTTTTTAGTCTAATTTATTTTATTTTATTATAGTATTTTTTTATCCATCTTTCTTTTTATTCATTATTTAAAAAAAACATTAGTTGTAAATTTGTTGTGTTTCAATTTGTTTTTAAGTTTCATTTTCATGTATTAAAAAAACTGTATATATCTTATTTTTCTTTTCAGGTTGTCAAAGGAGATAATTGCTTGCTTTTAAAAAAAATTACGGCTTTAATCTCTAGTTTTATTTGAATTGCATTGTTGTTTGCTTGCATTTATATTTAAAAAAAATCAATTCTTAGTTGCATTGTTAATACACGTTTAATTTCTGTTTTGCATATCATCCTAGAATTTGTTAATAGTAACGGTTAGACATTGATAACACTTAATTGTATATTGGCAAATTGTCTTCTTTGAACAATTTAATTTCTTGGTGTCTAGGCTACAGCGGAGCAACAATCAGCTATAAATATTACAGTGATTCGTAAATATTATACTGAATTGTTTCCTTGAAGGTACATAAACCTTTGGTTGCATTGCTATGGTGATTCGTGGTGCACTAATAAATCCTGTCCGTTACCTGGCTGAGACTATCTTGTTGAATTAAGATAATTTGTGATTATACAATTTTGGGTTAACTTAGGATAAATAACTTGTAATTAGACCCTTGCATCCATTTAGTTGCATTAGTTCGTGCATATTTAAAAAAAACAAAACAATAAATTCAAAATCCAAAATCCAAAACTAAAAAAATTGTAAATATTTCTTAACTTAGTTTTCTTTCCTTTTCCTTTGAAAATTTTCAAATCAAAATTCCAACCAAAAAAATTTACTTAGTTTTTTTTAGAAAATCCAAAATCCAAAAAAATGTAAAATCTTTTCAAAAAAACAAAAAAATTTGAAAAATAAAAAACAAAACAAAAATCAAATTTTCATTTTGAAAATAAATTCTATCTGTAAATATTTTTCCTTTATAAAAAAACCAAAAACATTCTTGAAAATGTCTGAATTTCCATATTCACTTGAATTTTACAATAGTTGTGAAAATCAATATAATCCATATGATTTCACTTCGAATTCATATGGATATTCTAACGACAACTATTCTTTAAACAATTCGAATTTTGAACAACAAAATTTTCAAAATGATGACCAACCCTCGAATCTCGAAAATAACATATCATCTTTATTTGAAATCTCTACACAACAAAATCAAAAGATAAATGATTTGTATAATTCTTATTTGTGTGATAACTCAAGTCAAAATTTTCAAAGTAATCAAGATTTGAATTCACTTCAAAATGCAAAGATTTCGAGTATAATCCATGCCAATTCAATTTTGAACTTCAAAATGAGTTTCAAAGTCAATGTGGAAATGGAAACAATTTTTCAAACGAATTTGGCAATGGGAATAATCTTAACCACGTTACAAGTGAAAATTTTTGCTCTCAACAATTTCAAAGTGAAAATCCTCATGTTAATAACTATAAATTGGATTTTGTTGAGCAAATGAACGAAATTTACAATGATCACACGGATTTGTTGATTGAAGCATATTTGAAACAACATGATAAACAAAATCAAATCACGTGTCATGAGTCAAATGATAATCCATCATTTACCCAAATCGATGATTTTCAAATAACAACTTTTGAATTGAAAATAATATTCTTAATGAAGTTGTTGAAAACACGGTAATTGAGTTGGATTTCAATTCTTTTGAGGGTGTGCATCCAAATTTAAAATCCGACCTTCCTTTTCTCGATTTCAAAATTTTAAATACAACAACTTTGGATTTTGAACTTGAGATGCGCAATGAAGTTGTTGATAATCCAATAAAGGAAGACAATTTCAATGAACATGCTTTCTTTGGAATTTTTGAAAATGAGTTGTTAAATTCTGAAGGGGAATATTTACATCACCATTTTGATTTTGAAATCAATAATTTTGAAGAAGTTTTCAATGATAAATTTGTATTTCAATGTGGTGAAAATAAACTTGAATTTCAATCAATAGTTAAATCTACCCAAAAATCATTGAAAATAAAACAACTCGTACAATTTTCAGTAAAACGACATTCGTTTTTTCATATCAACATTCAGTTTTGAAATCTTTTACGATTTGGTTTTCCGAGCTAAAGTTATGTCTCGCATACTTGACGAGACAAATGAATTAGTCTTTGGAAGACCGTTTCATTTACTTTTTGACGATATACTTTCTGATCTAGTGTAAATATCGTTAGTTTTCATGTAAATATAGGTCATCTTTTTATTTTTATTTTTCTCCTTTCACTTGGGTTGACTGTGGGGACACAGTCAAAATCAAGTGTGGGGGGAGACTCATCTTCATTTTTATTTTGTTTTTCATGGTTTATTTTTGCTTTTTCTATCAAAATCTCAAAAAAAATCCAAAAACAAATTTTCATTTGATTTATTTTCAAAGAAACACTATAAGATAAATATACAGTTTTGCTTTATTAAATTGAAATTTTTGAAAATTTATTTGACTTAACAAAAATAAAAATGAAGTTTGATTACAAATAACAATGGTTTAACTAGTGTATAGGAAGATTCATATGTGTTAATTATGAAATATATCCTAACTGAAAATCTTTGTTTTAAAGTTGATTTAAAGTAAAGGATATAACATTTTCTTTGTCTTCTAAGTTAAGTGGTGCTAAGATGATTTTGCAAAACTCTCTCTTTCCAATAAATAAATAAATTTTGAAAAAAAACATTTATATATATGTAAATATTTTCTATTAACACCTACGTTCGATAGGTGTATACACTTGTATGTACACTCGCCATGCTCTGTGCCTTTCTTACGTAAATCCGAAAGGCAATGCACGATTGATATATCTGGCCTCAGTTTATCTGAACTAGGTGTATATATAAAAAATCTTTTTGATGACGCCTACAGTCAATAGATATTCACACTCGTGTGTTCACTCGCCACGCTCTGTATTCCCCTCACATCAGTCCGCAAGGCAGTGCATGGGTAATATATCTGGCCTCGGTTTACCTGGGTTAGGCGTGTATAAATATTGTAAATATCAATAAAATTTTCAAAAAGACAAGAGAGAGTAAGCATTTGAAATCCTAGCACTATTTTTAACTTATTTGATTTGACTTGTTATTGAAAAGAAATGAATATACCACTTTGATAAACTTTAATAATCAACTAAGGATCCATTTTATAATTACACTTTGTTATCAACCGAAACAACAAGTTAAACTATTGTATATTTGTTATGATAACTTGATTTCTGTTGGAAATTTTGATGAGTAAATGATTTAAATTTTCAAGATAATGACCAAAACCTATTCTTGACTTATTTGTGTCGATTTAAAAATAAATCCTTGACTTATTTGTGTCGATTTAAAAATAAATCCTTCATTTGTAAATATTTCAAAAACTCGCATTCATCTCTTTGTAAATAAATCTTGCATTTTGTAAAATTTTTCATCCTACATTTGAATTTTGTGGGTAGTATCCGTTGAAAACCCTCACGAGACAACACTCGTCCTAGTGGGGACACCCAGAGGTTTAACGGCTTGTTGCATACGCTCAATGCAATCATGCTTCCTACGAAAACGGTTTTATCTTAGTTTTTCTTTATTCGAGGACGAATAAAAAGATAAGTGTGGGATATTTGATGTGCATGTAAATGTGCATATTTTTACCATCATATTTAATCTATTTAAATTTAAAAATGATCATATTGGGTATTTTAGCTTGTTTTAACCAAAATCCATATTAATTCCAAATTGTCACATATCCATCTTCATATATGGGCAAAACAGTCATTTGTGTGCACATATTTCTTAGAGAAAAATTAATTGGAAATTTATACATATGTTTGTAGGAATTTGATCTCAAATAGGAGTGGTTTCATAAAGGAATATGCATGCACAAATAAGATACAAAAGAATGAAGATGGAAATAATTCAAAGTGAAGAACATGGAGGACTCGACCTACCTACCACCTTAATGTAAAAATTAGAGGCTAATGCACATGCTTATGCAACTAAAGGCTTCATGTACACTTAAATGATGATTAGTAGAAGTTAATGATTACTTGGCCTCCACACTTTCTCAAGGGCATTTTGGGCATTCCCCAAATATATGAATTAGGGTTTAACACATGTATATATACCCCTTATGTTTCATGCAAGTCCTCTCTCTCTCTCTTAGTCTCTCTTTAGTTTAGTTTAGGCTCAAAGTAAAAGACAAGTTCTCTTTCTCTTTTCCATGGCTACTTAGCCATTTTTGTTTTCATGTAACTTTCATTTTTTCTATGCAATGTTAATTAGTGCTCTCTTTCTTTTACATGCTTCTTTTGTTCATTTACTTTCATGTTAGCAGTGTAGATTTTTTTTTCATGCAAGTAGAATACTTTTTTTCTTCACTTTGCTCTCTTTTTTCTTTTCTTTTTCTTTCATATTGCAAGCTATATTTGTTGTTTTGATAACAAATATGAGAGGCTAATCCCTTCAATTTAGGGGTAATGAAGCCTCTAATCATGCAGCTTCAACATTTTGATAGTTGTAGCTCTCTTTTTGTGCTTAATGACAATGCTTGAAGTGGTTTAATTTGTTGTTTTTGTTTTGAATTTGATAGCCTATATTGTTGACACCAAATATGCTATGCTTAAACAATCACTAACACAAATGCCTCTTCATCGAAATATGATTATGACATGAGAAAGTGATTTGAAATTCAAATTTGATGGTCCATATTTATAGTTAATAGGTCATACTTAAAATAGATTTCATCAACTTTGTTGTCATTTTCATGAGAGATAGTAAGTGGTTTAAAGATTTTGTTATAGTTTGATGGCTTATGTTGAGCTAATTAATAGCACAAATGAGATATACCTATGATAAACACATCATTTAAACTCACTTATGACCAAAAAAGAGATCATAATATCATTAATTGTTGAACTATATGATCTAGAGAGTGGATTTATCTCTAAATTGTCATTTAACTCTCATATTTTTATCTATTTTTCTTTTGCTAGTTTTTTGTTAATTTCTTACATTTTTAGCTCATCACACTTTCAACTTTGGTTAATTTGATTGAACAGAATTTTAAAATCATCAATTCCCTATGCATCGACCCGTATTCACCACGTACTACAAGTGTACGCCGTGCGCTTGCGGTTAATTTTATTTCTAAATTCGTTTGGCTATTTTCTAACTCGATAGACATTTAGCCGTCCGAACAACTTGGTTAGCTTCCGACTAGGTCAAATTGTTTTAAAGGAATGATTTCGAAAGAGGTTGCGCCTTTTTTTTAAGTAAATGCTTTCGAAGAGTCCGAAACCCCTTGTCGCCGCACCTTACCTTTCGAAGTAAAGCCTTCGAAAGTGTAACTTTGTTTTTAAAACTCAGCCGCTTCTCCAATGCTTTCGAAGGGTTGGTTTCGACACCATCACTTCTTTACTCAGGAATTGCTTCCGAAAGAGTGCTTTCGACTTAATTACTTTATGACCCTTTTGTTATGTTTAAGGTAGAATCCAAAGGTTTCGAAAGGTTTTCACATGTTTTATTTGAACCCAGATGCTTTCGAAAAATTTGATGTTTACAAAGGATTTGAGTGCTTTCGAAAGGTTTAAATGAAGGTTTCTAATGGGTGCTTCCCCAATGGTCTCGAATGGTTTTAAGTGGAAGGTATCTAATATTTTTGAAAGGAAATGTTTAGGTGTTTGAAAAATAGGATGTCTAAGGTTTTAAAGTGTTTGAAGGGATGATTTCAATGTTTTCGAAAGGGGATTATGAATGGTTTCGAAAGAAATGTTTTGGTCTTTCGGCCTAGGTTTACTTGGTTTTGAAAGGGGTGCTTTCAATAGATTCGAAATGGGTACTTCCAAAGGTTTAATGTTTTTGTCAACAAAGATTTGTGTAAAGTATATATAACATGGTAAGGTGATTTGAGTAAAGCATAGAATATATTTTCCATTTTTAAAGTATGATTTAAAGGTTTAAATCAGTTTGAAAGAAAAGGTTTTTCAAGGAAAATTTTAAGGGAAGATTACCCTAAGTAAAATGACTCAGATATTATAATACCTAATGTGACTGGTATGGGGTCGCTCCCTATACTTTATCTAGTAGCCCCTAGCTAATATCAATCCAAAATTCCAGTGTGTAGGGCTTTGTCACAGGTAAGACTAAAATGATGTTACACACATAAATAAATCTATAAGGAAGAGATAGGTTATTTGTGAGCCCGCAAAACCATTAGGATCAGTTGACCCTGTGACAATTAGGTTAGAGACAGACCATCTAGAAGAGGAGTATCTAACAGAAGTTAGATTATTTGTTTATATTATCTGGTAGGCCCGAGTCAGCAAAGGTTAGTAGTTAGCCAAATAAAACTATAATGTTCGAACGAATAGTCCATTTGTTACCTGATTTATATACTTTCATGATATTGATATTATTATTTTAACCAGTTTTGGTTGCAAGATTAAGATTTGCAAAAATATGTTTTAAAAGGATATAATGAGGGAAACCCGTTCCACTAAGCGTCGTGGTCTCACTTAACATTAAATAACTGAGATGTATAATATTATTCAAACCAGGCTTTATGTCTAACTTGAAGTTTATGTTTTCCTTTTAAACTCTCGGGTGCTCAAAATTGATTTGAGTAGGCTGAAGGTTGAGGATTTACAGGTTTTAGTAGGTTGACGAATGAAGCTTTCGAAGACGAAAAGGAGGCTGATGGCTAGCTATTTAAAAGTTGTTTTTTTGTTTTATTCTACTGTGTTGTATTAAGTCAGTTAGTACTATCTAGTACTCTATTCAACCAAGGATGCATCGTAATATGTTGCTCTTGGCATATTTATGTAATAATTATACTTGATCTGAACCTGGGAAACATTTGGGATTATATAACTTGGAATATGAAATGTTGATTTGCAATGTAATTAGAAAAATGTTTTAATCTGTGATGATTTTATTTCATATTCAGGCGCTTCTGATATTATGGGTACCATTAACATTATCGTGTTTGGTCACCAAAAGTTAGTACTATGGATGACTACAGCATCTGTAGCGCTTAGCTTCGGGCCTTTAGATACAGGATGTCACAATAACCTATACACCTTCGTTATCTTTCCTCGATCTTGATAACCATCAATGAAGTCCATGGATATCTTCTCCCATTTCTACTTAGGAATCTCGAGTGGCTAAGCAAACAGCTGTCTAGCACACCTACTCACAAAGATAGAAACATATCTCTTCATGCCTTCCCATTAGAATGTCCGCTTTATGTCTTGATATATCTTAGTAACCCTTGGATGTATCGTAGACTATGAATGATGACTCTCAATCGATATCTCCTACTTAATCCCATCAACATCCCGGACACACAACCTCCCAATCAACTTCACCGTAAGCGATAAACCTTCCATGCTGCATCAACACAGCACCTGGACCTGTTCCACATGCATCGGTATAAACAGTTAAACCCTTGCCTCCACCAGAATAGTAAGAACAAGAGCACTCGTCAACCTTGCCTTGAGGTCTTTGAATGCTTGCTTGCATTTATCTGTCCAAACAAATTTTACATCTTTCTTCATCAAATTTGTTAAGCAAGATGAAATTCTCAAGAAATCCTAAATGAATCTCTTACAATAACCTGCTAAAACCAAACTCCTAATCCCAATTGTGCTTTTTGGCCTCTACAAGTTCTGAAAAACCTTTGTGGGATTAACAGAAACACCCTCAACCGAGACAACATTACCCAAGAATCTAATTTCTGAATGCTAAAAGTGACACTTCTAGAACTCAGCCTTCAATACATGCTCCCTCAGTGTTTCCAATACAATCCTCAAATGACAAATATGTTCCTTCTTGGTCTTGGAGTAGATCAGAATATTGTCTATAAATAAAAGAACAAACTTATTCAATACTTCTTGGAAAACTCGATTCATTAAGTCCATGAAATATGCTATAGCATTAATTAAGTTGAATGGCATAACTAACCACTAACAAAACTTATCGAACCAGAAAGCTGCGAAGGGTACACTCTCCTCTGCTACCCTAAGCTGATGAAACCCTGTAGCAAAATCGAGCTGAGAAAGCACCTGAGCTCCATGAATTTGATCAAACAAGTCTTCTGTCCTAGGCAAATGATACTTGCTCCTAACAGTATGCTTATCGAGCTCGTGGTAATCCACATACAATTTTTAGGAACTGCTTGCATTTATAACAAAGACGACTGATGCTCCTAATTTGAATGACTTAGTCAAATCAAGCCTTTCTTCAACAAGTCGCTGACTTGATTAGATAGTTCCAACTTCTCCTTTGGTGCTAGTCTACAAATAGGAAACATTATAGGTTTTGTATTCTTAACCAAATTAATGCGAAATTCTATCTCCTGATGAGGTGTTAAACCCGACACCTTGTCAAAGACATCAGCAAATTCTTAAACAATAAAGATCAAACCTAATTCTTCCTTTACCGCATCAAGAGAATAAAGAAAACTAGACATAAGTGAGAAGGTTTCTTCATAATCCACTATAGATCCTTTAATCCATTGTTCAATACCACGGTTTGTTTTCACAATCCAAGACAACATTATTTCGTGATAACCTATCATCCCAAGAAGAACATAAAATCCCATAAAACCCAGAACATATATATCACAAGGGAAGAGTTGGTCAGAACAAGTAAACAGAACTCCTAAACGGATCATACTAAGATTGGCCGCCAACAGGGTTCGATACTCAAATAGAATTTAAAGCCATAACTGCCTCAAGTATCAATCTATCAACAAGAATATGAGATATGAAACTAAGAGAAGCACCAGTATCAAAGAAGACACAAACATGAATACCATAATAGATAAAATACCTTCCAGAACTTGCTTCGCCTTTACAATTGCAAAAGTAGAAGGTGCTGAAGCAAGTGCAAAAACTCTAGGCTGCCGCCCCTTCCAAAGCATCGGACAATCTCTAATAATATGACCCAACTGATTGTAGTTATGACAAACCCTTGGTGCAAACTGGGCTTTGGCTACCTATGACTATAGCTTTGATACCTTAGCAATCAGTGCCTTCACTAACGACGATTTTGCCACCTGTCCTCCTCTTGTAAACATACAATACTTAGTGAATTCCCTTGCTACACTTATGACAAACTAGACATGAAATATCCTTCGACGGTTGAAACTTCCATTTGTTGTCCCCAACTGGTGTATAAATAGACAACTTTGGTTCTAAGCTCTCAAACCTCAAACCCATAACTACTAAATTGACGAATGATCCCTGAATGTGTTTAGTCATGTCCCTCTAAAACTCTGGGCGGATATCCATAACGAACATCTCATTCTTCTTCAACGGATGCCAACTAACCCCAACCCAAACTAAGATAATGTAATGAACTGTTCTCATACTCCGTTACTATCATGTCCCCCCGCTTTTGATCCAAGAAGCTCTTAAACAACAAAGTCTTTTCAGTCTTAGGAACAAACTTCATCCCAAATACCTCCTTAAATTGGGCCTAAGAGAAGTCATTCTCTTGGACATCAACAATAATCGAACACCACCAATCCATAACCGCATCTGTCAGATCTCACGATGCCAAATTATGCTTCGTCGAGTCATCTAACTCTATATATCCAAAAATCCTATCATATATTCTGAGCCAAGGCTAAACTTCTATTATAGTCTCTGAGCCACTAAACCTCTTACCTCTTAACCTCTCATAATCACGAAAATGCGAAGCAAAATACATCTAAGGCCTACCCTGTATGCCTCCTCTACAATATTCACTCTCGGTTCCTTGACGGAAGCGAATTCCTCGATGTTCGAGTCCACCATTTGTGATAGTACTACCTTGTACACCTCTACCTCTACCTCCTCTAGCATTAGCAGCTCTAGTACTCATGGTTTGTACTACCTGAACGGAGCAAAACAACTTTAGAAAACTAATGGATAAAGTTTATTCAAAGAAAGAGTTATTCCTAAGAAAAAGCTAAAAATGGGTATAGGTTTATAGAAATAGAAATACGCTCTCTTATAATATAATATACTCAACTCATTTTATGGTGTCACTTACCCTATCTTTAATGAGCCATACCCAACCAAAGCCAAGTTGTTTGTTGAACCTGGGCTCTGATACCAAATGTAACGACTCGACTTTTCAACCCTCAAATGTTGAAACTAAATACATCCATGGTATTCGTATGTCGAGCACCCAAGTGCCAGAAAGACAGATTATTAGGGTAAAAAAATAGAACAAGAACGAAAAGAATATAATATTTAAATCTCATAGTGAAACAATAATATACAATATCAAAAAGATAGTACAAAGGGTTATTTCGAATACAAATTGATTTTGGAGTTACTAAACCTAAGTACTATTATCAACCTGGATAATTATAACTGTCTGTCCTCACAATGCTGATACGTACATACATAATACAATGAAATGGAAATAGATAGATAATGGATGCCTCCAATTCATCCCCTGAACTCTGAAGTGTCCAAAGTAAAACCTGCTTTACGCGGCCTACTCAAAAGAGTACACAAGGAAATTAAGGAAAACAAAATCCACGTGTCAGACATAAGTGTGGTATGAGAAAACTCAAGATATATGCATATATGTAACGGTAACTTTTGAGACTGGACGAATCATCGTAACAGTTTTCCCTTCAAAAGAAACCGATAATTTATTATGTTAATAAAGTGATATATAAATAATGTCTAGGGTATAAAATATAAATTAGAAAATAGCCATGCTGCTTATAACTTACAACACAACAATATTAGAAGAACATCTAAACTAAGATACATTCACATTTGGATTTTCAACAGAGATACATTCAGTAAATTGAAGCAGATCTCCAAGACAAGGATCAGAAGTCATCTTTCGAATGTCGTATATCTCTAGATAAAGTATATCATAAGGCAAACATAGTTGGTCCACGTCCGAACATAGTATGAACCATGTGGAACCAAATATCAACAACTCCTGCTAGCAACTTCGATAAGCATACTCTAGATATAAAGTTGATATGCCCTATCATGAGTTAGCTAAACCCAGACTATGCATCCTACTATCTCATTAGTCATTTCCCGATATCGAGGTTACGTTCGACATCTCTCACATAAGTCTTCACTACTTGAAGTGAACACGAATCAGTTGATGGATTCTTGTATAAGTCAATTGACAAATGCTAACGCCGACCTCTCCTTTGGACTTAACCTCAAGGTAGATAGTTCAGCTATATAGAAAAAGTTGAAATGTTAATGCTAGCCTCTCCCTTGAACTTAACCTTAGGATAGACAGTTTAACTTTATAACATTCCGCTTCACAACAGCTTTCAAAACATAGACTCATATACTAGTTTTGAAGTGGTATTCAGTAAGTGAAATTCATACTGATCCTGGACTCTCCAAAACATATCAATGAATTTCCATTTAATTCAATTCCGGTTCTTTAGAAGGAAGCAACCTATATAAAGATGAGTCCTCCTCGGGGGATCTTGTATATATAAGTTCTTAAAACCAGAGATGTTTCATACCAACGCTCCTCCCTGGGGGATCTCAAATTGTATGAAGCTGTGAAGATTTTAGATACTTCCTAAGTTAACATTAAGTCAAGTTCAGAAGTCGAAAAATTCTAGAATCAATTTCTTATAGAAATCAAGGTTCGTATACTTAACACGTTTCTAACCTTTTCATCTTAACTACTCCTCGACCAAGAGTGAAGCCGGTAGGTTAGAGAACCATAAACCCTACTCGAACAACATTCTCAACTCCCATAAATAGGCAAGCCTACTTTGTCGGCTTTTAGTGTTAAGTGTAGTATTAACGACTTTCCATAAACAAGTAAGTAAACAACACGATTAACACGTTTTCGACCTTTTCATCTTAACTATTCCTTGGTCAATAGTGAAGCCGGTAGGTTAGAGCATAGTTACTTCTAAACCCTACTCGAATAACATTCTTAGTTCTCATAAGTAGATAATCCTACTTCGTTGACTTTTAGTGGTAAGCATAGTTAATTAATTTTCATATGTTTAAATGAACAAATATGCTTATGCCACTAAGCACTCTTAAACTTCTTTGTAAACTTTTTATTATGGTCTAAAAACTCTTTAAAATGACATAGATGTATGTATAATAATTTGTATACAAAGCTAAGATATTTAAAACTATTTAAAAGATATTATAATACGTAAAAAAAAAAAATATCTTTCATGTCCTCTCTTTCTAACCCTCCCTTACCTCCTGTCCTTTCTTCCATCACCACTTTCCTATGTTTCCTGCCCGTACCTGTACCTTCCATCCCCCTTGCCGGCTCATCTGCCTGCTCCTCTGACTACCTTTCGCCATCCTTGCCGCCTGAACCCCCTCCTCCTCCAAACCTCTTGTCTTACCATCAACCTTCTTCCTCCCCGCCTTCTTCCTCTGTGCCTCATACACCATGGTTTTCCCTCTTCAAAACACTTCCTCGTAATGCTGGCAAACACATGCCCACCAACTTCAACCTTGAGTACGTTGATATGCCCCTATCACTTCCTGACTCTGTCAGGCAAGCTGGTAATCTTTTCTGGCATAAACATCTTGGGGGCTTTCTTCCTTGACGGCAACCTCTCATACACTACAGTCATCCAACATGTCAAACGAGTATGGAAGCTTTCTAGAACTGTTTCTGTTAAACATGATGCATAATTTTTGTTCTTTGAATTTTCTGATGACGATGACAGAGATAGAATCCTCAAAGCCGATCCTATCTTTATCAGAGGAAAAATGTTCATTGTTAAATCATGGCAGCCTGAACATTTTGACATGCGTTCAATTGTTAAAACAGTGCTCCTATTTGGGTACATTTCTACAACATTCCTTTAATCACCTGGTCGCTAGTTGGAATTAACTGGCTCGCATGTCATCTTGGCAACTAATATGCTTGAATGAAGCAACTGAGAAAATGAACAGATTCCAACATGCCAAATGCCTCACTGGAATCTCTCCTGACAAAGAACTACCAGATATGCTTAAAGTTGGAGAAAAGGAGGACTTTGTTCATGTCAAAATTAAAATACGACTGAAAGCCACTAATATGCACTATTTGTAAGTGCTTTGGTCACAGTACTGTTTGCTGTGATGAAGACTTGACAAACAAATCAAAAGAAAATCATACGAGTAATAACAAGAAAACCCGAAGTAAAGGAAAAATAGACCGTGCCTGACTCGAAGAAAAATCACCAAGACCAATGGCACATCAAAAGAGGAAGAGCTATAGCTCAGAAAAACAAAAACAATTTTTTTTCAAATGACAAGTACAACAATGCTTCAGGAAATGTTGCCACAAACCCCACTGATACATCAATACTTGGACCTCACCCTTACCACAATGGAAAATACTCATGTGCACAGAACTGTGATTTGCATACACAAAAAGCTATTATGTTGCCAGAAAATTCGATACGTACTGATACAAACTCTGATACATGTGCAGGTACACATCATAACATTCAAACACTCCCTCTATTACACACCACACAACAACCATCCCTGATCCATCAATCCATTCCTCCACCTGCTCTTTTTTCCACCTGTTCTAACACACCACATCTCCTTACAACTAACCCCTTCCATCCTTTAATCTTGTTGAACTAAACCTCCTCCCAGTTCCACCTTCTTTATCACGTACCACTTCCACCATATCCCCACCACCTCTGCCATCCCTCATCTGCCTTCACCTCCTCTTGAAAACTGTGTCTCACCCTATCTTGATATCCAACTTCCTAAGCATGTTTCTACTGCATGTCTCTTCATAATTTTGCACCTACCTTTCCTTCCACCACCTTTTCCTCTGCTCCCCTTGTATGTGTTTCTGACCTTTCACCACCTCTGCTGAATACCAACATTTCTTCCTCTTCTAATCCTTTAACTGCTGTCAATAAAAAAAAGACCAAAAAGAAAAAGAAAACAATTGACCACCTTGAGGGCTCGGACTTCGATGAAGGCAATGAAATCAGCATAAGTACACTATTTAAAGAAAATGATTGCTCAGTAGACCATACAAACCACATCAATCTCAGAAACTAGGCTTAGTGCATCAAGCAGGCTGAAGAAAAAACTCTAATTTTAATCATGATTGAAAAAATTGCTTCATGGAATATCAGAGGTGCACACTTGAAAAGAAAACAAAGTGAGCTCAAAAATCTCATTCTTAATCATTCCCTTGATATGATTCCATCCTTGAGATGAAATTAACAAAGGATCAATCCATTAAAGATTCTACCTTCATTGCACCTAATTGGAACTACTTGGACAATCATCTTTTCTCTTCATATGGTAGAATCCTCGTACTTTACAACCATCTTGTGTTCTCTGTTAACCTTCTTTTTGCTTTCTCTCAATACATCCATCTTGATTGCTGTAACACTCAATCCAACATCAGCTTCAATGTTACCTTTGTTTATGCCATCAACTATAAAACCTCCGGGCGGTCTCTTCATGACACTCTTCCCCAGTTCTCCTCTTCTACCATCCCTTGGCTTTGCATAGGTGACTTCAACTGTATGTATAGTACTACCCACAAGCATGGGGGAACAACTCTTTCCATAAATGATTTCTCTCCACTTAACCAAACTTTGCAACTGTCATCTCTTTTTGAAACTCCTTCCTTTGGTTCTCTTTATAGCTGGAACAACAAAAGTAAAACGGCAAGAGAACATTTTGCAAAATTGACCACTCTTTTCATAACATAGCCACAATCATCCTTTGGCCAAACTTGGTTACCAACATTCCACTCTCTGGCATTTTTGATCACTCCTCACTCATTCTCTCATGGTCTGAAAGAAGACATGGAAGACATCCTCCTTTTAAATTTTTTAATACATGGACCGACAATCCAGATTTTATGACATTGTTTTGCAGGGACGGAATCAATCTGCTTATGGAAACTCAATGTACAGACTTCAAACTAGGCTCAAGAATACTAAGCTTGCACTCAGAGACTGGGAAAAGAACATACATGGTCGTGGAAACAAAAAAACTGATGCTATTAGACTAAAACTTGATAGTGTGTAGAAAGAAATGCTCTCCAATCCTGATGATGTCAACCTCTCCCTTGTTGAACACTCCATTAGTCATGAATTCAATGAGGCTGTTACAGATGAAATCAATATGATTAAGCAGAAGCTTGGTAAGGATTTCTATTTTCTTTGGGACCAGAACACTACTTTCTTCCATAACTCCTTAAAAATCAAGAATGCTAGAAAAAAGATACATGTTATTACTGACATTAATGGAACAAAACACATTCAACAACATCAAATCACCGACTCCTTCCTTCAATACTTCTCTTCCAGTTTCAATGATAATATACATGAAGACCTTCATCTTACTCTCATTCATAATACACCTCTCCCAAACATCACAGCTCATGAACAAGCTTCTCTGATCAGTCTTGTTAGTCAAAATGAAATCAAAGTGGCTGTTTTTAGTCTCAAGGCTACTAGCTCTAGTGGTCCTGATGGATTTAACGCACTTTTTTTTTCCAAAAACGTTGGAATATTGTTAAAACTGTGTTCTGTAAAGCTATACAACATTTTTTTAAATCAAACATTCTTCTGGGTGGAATCAATGCTACTCACTTAGCTCTTATACCCAAAAAACTTCACCCCTGGCCATGTTTCTCACTTTTGACCTATCTCCTGTTGCATTATCATCTACAAAAATATCACGAAAATCCTTGCTACTAGAATTAAGCCAATCCTCATGAGAATCATATCACCAAACCAAGATGCCTTTCTTCCTCAGAGAAGCATCATAGACAACATTTTGCTTACACATGAATTAATCAAAAGATACAGCTCCAAGTTTATATCCCTAGGTGTATGATGAAACTTGATATACGAAAAGCTTTTGATTCATTAAGCTGGAACTCCATTATAGCTATTCTAATTCAGATGAAATTTCCTACCCCATACATTGCCTGGATTTACTCTTGCATCTCCACTGTAAAATTCTCCATCCTTCTCAATGGCAATACTTATGGTTACTTTGGCTCTAGTCATGGTATTAGACAAGGTGACCCCATTTCATCATATCTTTTCATTATTATCATGGAATTCTTCAACTAGCTTCTTCTTCAAAGAGTACATGAAAAATCTATCAAATTACATCCTAAATGCAAAATGCCCACCATTGTTTCTCTCATGTTTGCTGATGATTTGATCATCTTCTCCAAACTAGAACAGGGTTCCATTGCTTCCATTAAGACCTGCATACATGTTCTTAAATCTTCTACTGGCCTTGCTGTGAATCATGAAAAATCTCATATCTTAATTGATGTCCTTTCTGATCAAGACTCACTTACCATGACACAATAATCGGCATTGCAATATATGCCACCTAACACTGTTTACTTGAGCATACCTTTCTCCACTACTAAACTGACAACCAACCAATGCTTACCTCTATTGGAGTCTATCACACATAGATTAAGCAAATGGCCGACTCAAATGATCTCCCAAGCTGGTAGGCTGACTGTCATAAACTCCATTGCTGTTGCAATGGTGTCCTATACTCCAGAACCTTCATACTACCTAAAAAGCTCATGTCTATGCTTAACAAGGCTTTTAATCATTTTTTATGGGTGATTGTTATTCTCGAAAGCAAATTCCCTATGGGCATCACAAAATAAATAAACCTAAATCTGTTGGTGGTTTAGGAATTCTAAACCTCTCATTATGGAACAATGCTGCCGCCTCTAAGCACTTCAATAACCTGATTATCCCTGTGCCTTCCTTTTGGGGCTCTTGGATGAAGAACTACCAAATCAAACATAAAAATTTCTGGACCATGGATTGCAACTGTTCGAGTAGTTGGTCCTTCAAAAATATCCTCAAACTGCGAAACTGCGAAATGATTTTCTGCCAATAATAAAATAAAAGTTACTTCCTAGAGCAGCCGTAAATTCTGGCACACTCCTTGGGCCAAAGAGGTGTCATCCTTAACAATGTTCTGACTTATAATCAAAAAATAAGTACTGGCATTCCTGACAATGCTCTAGCCAGAAACTATGTTCATAATGGTATAATCCCACTTCTTTATTCTAGCAATCAGGACATCAGGATCCTTTGGAATATCTTTTTTAAAGAGCATCAAAAGAGTTTTGATGGTGACGTTGCCTAGGGTGTCACTCTCAAGTCACACGCTATTAGCAGGGTATATAAATTCCTCGTTGGCAGCTTACATCCCTCTGCTGACCCTTGGCACAAGCGCATTTGGAATCGTATTAGTAACCATAAGGATAACATGCTCATGTGGAAGGTGATTCATGATGCGTGTCTCACCAAGCAAAAATTGATGTCACGTGGCCTCTACAATGACGCTAGCTATAACTTCTGTTCTGCTACTATTGAGACAGAATAACCTGTTTTTCTAATGTCCCATCATTCAAAAACTTTGGCATATAATCCTTACTATATATGGCTATGCCATCAGTGACAGACAGCTGCTGCACAATGGCAATGGATTTTCATCAATACTAGACGGAAATCATACCAGAATTGTTTGCTTCTCCTCATTTTACAAAAATTCATTGCTAATATTTGGCGTGAGAGATATCAAAGGCAGTTTGAAACTAAATCTACTGCTGACGAGCAACTCTTCTATGCTGTGGTTGATGGTATTCGATCTTCCATCTCCTACCTTAGAAGTTATAACGTTCTCAATCCTGGATAATTTCCTTGTTGACTGAGTTCAGATGTTTTTTCTTCTTTGTTTTTTTCGTTTCCTTTTGTTGCTTTTTTTGTTGTTTTCCTGTTTTCTTCTGTATTCCTTTTCATGCTTTTATGTCTTTTTAATAAAGCAGTAGGGGACCACTTAACCCCGCTTAAGCTCAAAAAAAGATATTTATACACTTTATTAAAATAATTAACTAATTTTCAAAAACTATATACTTAAATATACTTTAAAATACATATAATATGGTTTAAAACATTTAGTTATAGTATTAATTAAAAATAACTAGTTTATAATTTATTTAAAACTAGGAAAACACATGTTTTCCTTTATATAAAACTAAACCATTTACTTTAATAATTCATAATAAATTATTTTAAATTCATAAATAGTCCAAACCACTTTTAAAATACTATAATATATGTTTGAAAAGACCTATAAAAGGATTGAAGAGAAATACTTAAGTTTAAAATCATTTCAAAGAATTTTAACTCTCAAACAGAAAATAAAGCATTTAGTAATGCTATAAAAATATGGTATAGAGTAAAAGATAAGATTTTTAAAGTGTTGTGACTGACTGTTATAAAAGACTATGAACTCGACCAATTTCAATACCTTAAATGTTTCATCGATTTTCGATATGCTAACAAACTTTTCGGCATCCATTGTTTTGCATTGTATACATGATACTTCATAACTATGGTAAGAAACCCTTAAGGACCTCTCTACAAAATTCATAGAAAATGCCGAACACGATAATTTTCAAAGTGCGTTTATAGCGACTATCGCTATAAAATCAATTCCAAACTCAAGTCCAATCCACCCTAAGTCCAACCAATCCCTATGTGATTTGTTTTAATGCTAAGCAACAAGTCATACAGGTCCATACATATGGATTATATATTACATTTGCTTTTCAAACCAAGAATCAAATCCAAATACAATAATATAAACTCAAGCACATATAAACAATCAAACATAAGCGCGCACACACACACACACAATATTTTCATTCAAATAGTGTGTTAGATCACCCTTAATCAAGGAAACACTCAAGTCCAAGCTTCCACTTCCTACCTTAACCTTGCAAACACCTAACTTCCTACCTTCAACCTTACTTTGCACTTGCCTAGGCTTAAAAAGCCTATATATTGCTCAAGTCCCAAGGAGATGTGGGGAGTTGTGCTTAAATTCTTTAAGATCCGATTTGATGGGAAGTGTTGTAATATTGTAGGTGGCTTATATAAGAAGTTTGACTTGATTTGGAGTTGTTTTGAAATAATTGTGTCTTAGGTAATTGTGAAGAGAAAGATATAAAGTGTATTTAATTTTACACTTAAAATTGTGGAATGGATTCAAGAGCCAAGCACACTCTTATATAGGCTTCAAATGGTAGCCCCACTCCTCTCTCTCACCCTTATGGTCGGCCATGGAAGGCTCACCCCTTCACATGCTCCATTACATCTCCTTTCTACCTCCTTCCTCTACCAAATGACCAAACTACCCCTTACACACAAATATCTCCCTATCTTCTAGATGCTTCTTGAAGATTATAATTACTTTATGAAGCAAAGAGTATTAATTAATTACTAATCTATTCATATGTTAATTAGATAAGTACAAAAAAATTCGAACAACTTATATCGAATAAAAAGCTGTTTATCGATAAATCGATTTTCGGTCACATTATCTATATTTCTTCGATATATTTATTTTTGTAGACAAATTTCAAAAAGAAGTTTCTTATCATTATTCACTAATTAAAATATGTTTAACAAGGTTATAAAATCACATTTATGATACTTAACTATATTTCAAAAAGTTAGGATATTCAAAGACGAAGTATTCGAAATTACGGATCGCTACGTTGCACCTATGTTGGTTGTGCCATGTCATTGTCAGCTAGTGTATCTACTGTATCTTTTTGTATATTGACCTTATAAATATGCATGTTGGTTATTATATACGTTTTGACCATTGTTAAGGAAAATTTGGATTAACGCCTCCAAATACAATGACAATAATAGGATGGTGTTGATATGAGGTAGAACAAAAAGAAAATTAATATGTTAAAATAAGCAATCACATATCACAGATACACAAACAAAAAAGAAAACAACACACATGATTTATAGTGATTCCACTAGTGAGTGATAGTATACATCCACTTTGGAGAGAAGATGTTTATTACTTTCTAAGAAAATAAAATTATAAGATTGATAATGGAGGCCGAGTAGAAGAAATATGAAGAAATACAACTTGGGAGGATGATATTAACCTCTAAACATTGACCATGTTTATATAGAGATAATTACTTAAGGTTAAAGTAACTAATTTATGGTAATAAATAAGTGACTCATTAATTCTCCTATTCATATTGGAAACATTTATCCATTTGATTTTCCAATATCCTCCAATTTACGTGCACCTGATAAAACGTCTTCTTTAATTAGCCGATTAAGGAATTTTTTAATTACTTCAATCTATAAAAATAACTCACTATCATTTAGATAATTTATTGCATTGTTTAATGCAGTAAAAGAAGCAATAAATTTGAGTTATAATTCAAGCCGACTCAAACATCTCCCAAACCTTATTTTATATGGAAATATTGTATCATCGTAATTTAACAATCTCCATCTTGATATTATATTTCCATGCAAGCCAATCAACTCCACCTACATCCTTATATTCCAAGCAACTCCCGAACAAGAAACCATAGATATTTTCTCAATGAGCTTCGATATAGGCATCACTCATTGCACTTTATCAATGAACTTTGACAATGCCTCCACCCGCCAACAATGTTTTGAAAGTAACCTCTTCGTGTAGGAACTATCAATCTGCACATGAAAACAAACATCTCCCTCTAACAATTTGCTCTCCCCATTTGCCACCATGTGGCAACTAGCACCTTAACAAGCGGATCAAGTTTGAGAAATGCTCAAACTTTGCAACATGTAAGGACTTCGTGAATATATGTGCTGCATTCTTCTTTGTGTGAATATTGTGAAAATGAACTAGCTTCTTTTTATTTATCGAGAAAAGAAAGGACTATCTCACTTTTACATGCTTCGTCTTTAAGCTAAAAGCCAGATTTTCAGTTAAGTGGATTGCATTTGAACTATCACAACTCACCACAACTCCATCACAAAGCTCAAATCACGCATCAACCGCTTTAAGTAGAGTGCCTCCTTAGCCACTTCAACTGCAACTATCTGCTCTGCCTCTGTAATAGATAAAACAAATATTGTCTGCACCCTCGATCACCAACTAATAGTTTTCCATCCAAGAGAACACATATCCTAAGTTTGAATTCCTCGATCTCTATCTTCGGCATAGTCAAAATCATATAGTCCAACCAAACTAAAATATCTATCTCTACCGTAAAAAAACAAGCCATGGTTTGGAGTTTCTCTAAGATACTTGAAAATATACTTCATTGCCTCCTTATGTGTCTTTTCCGGTTTTGCCATATGTCTACTAACCAATCCAATATCCCGTGCAATGTCAGGTTTAGTGAAAAACATAACATATATCAAGCTACCAACCACACTTGCATAGGAAATCTTCTCCATGTAGGCCTCATCCTTCTCTGAGATCGGAAAGCCTTTACTAGAAAGCTGTATATACAAAGGCTTGGCTATACCAATTGCCTTTGCTCCCTCGATGCTAAACCATTCAAGAACCTTTCGAATATATTCCTTTTGAGCGAGCCTAAAATTTCTAAGCTTTCTATCTCTTTAGATTTACATACCTAAAATATTCCTTGCTTCCCCAATGTCTTTCATCTCAAATTCCAATTTTAACTTCCACTTTAATTTATTTATTTTAGCTTTATCCTTGGAAGGTATTAACATATCATCCACATACAAGAGAAAATATACCCAACTGTCATTCTTTAAATGCTTAAAGTAAACACATGCATCTTTAATACTACGAGTAAAAATCAAGTGAAAACATAAAAGAATCAAACCTCTTGTACCACCATCTAGGCGACTGCTTAAGTCCATAAAGAGACTTCTTCAACTTGCAAACCTAATCTTCTTTCCTACTTACAACAAATCCTTCTAGCTGCTTCATGTAAATTATCTCCTCCAAATCATCATGCAAGAAAGCGGTCTTTACATCAAGTTGCTCCAACTTCAAGGCACGAGTAGCAATTATAGCAAACAAATTTCCGATGGAGGTACGTCTCACTGTATGAGAAAATATTTCATCATACTTCATTACCTTCCTTTATGAAAACCCTTTTTCAACTAAGCTAACCTTGTATCTTCCATCATCCTTCACCTTGAATACTTACTTGCAACCTATGGCTTGGATTCACCGAGGAGGTGGTACCAAATCCAAGTGTTCTTCTTCTTCAATGACTTTAACTCCTCTTCTATGGTGAAAGTCCACTTTGAGATATCACTCAGCTTCATGGCTTGTTCAAGGTGAAATGGCTCATCATAAACCACATGTAGGGCATAGTCAAACTAGTTATTAAGGTTGAGTTGCATATTGCCAATCTCCATACCTCTTGGTTGACCTAATAGTCCTACGACTGGCTTGAGCAGGTATAATATCGCCTAAACTCCTTTCATCTGCACCTTAAACAGAAATTCCTCTAACTTCATGCACCACACCAACACTACTAGAAGGCACCTATGGACTACTTTATGACATCTCATCAACTGCATCTTCAATTCTATCAACAATATCCACAACTCTGTTGCTAGGCTGAAATGTGGGAACTACTTCTATCTCCTTAGGCCTATCAGAATCAACTGATGTGGTAGGTAAATCTTATATAGACTTGAACATTGCAAACTCATCAAATGTAACATGTCTAGAATATACAATCTTCTTATCAACTAGGTTCTAAATTTGATGCCCTTTTACTCCATCTGTAAAATAAATATGGCCTTGTATGCACTAGCCTCCAACTTATCATAACCTCTCCACTTTTCTTTTTGAATCTTCCCACTTGTGGTTGAGCATGAAATTCAATTTATAATATATGCTATAGTCGACAAAGCTTCAGCCCTAAAGCCTTTGGATAAGCCCGTAATCAATCTCAAGCAATAGGCCTTTTCAAGTAGAGTCTGATTCATCTTCTCAGTAACTCCATTGGATTGGAGATCACCAGGTCTAGTGAAATGTCTCTGAATACCATGCCGCGTATAGAAATTGACTCTCTAGAGACAAATTCATCGCTATTATTAGATTTAAGCACCTTCAATATGCAGCCAGACTGGTTCTCAACTAGCACCTTTCAAGCTATAAATTTCTCAATACTTTCTGACTTGACATTCATAATATACACCTAAAATTTCCAAGAAAAGTCATCAATAAAGGAAATTAAATACTTTGCTGCCCCAATGGAAATAGTAGTTATTGGTCCCCGGACATTTGTATGTACATAATCAAGTACTCTATCCGATGTACATAATCAATAGAGGACGATGAGCTTATCACCGCGAGAGATCCCGGAGCAGAGAACGAAGCTGGGATTGCATGGTAAACAACTATTATTGAAATGAAAGGAGTCTTTCACCCCGATAAGGGATATCCACTCAGCTTTGCCCGTCCCTTGAGCTGGAGAACCAGATTATGTGAATTATAAGGGAGTGCATATATCATGAGAAGATGGAGCTTAGGTTTGAAGCAAGAGTTGATAGCATGTTCTCTATAGAGATAAAGACTACTAGAAACCCTAGGAGTTTTTAAATGCCTACTGTCGACCCTTGTTAAGGATTGACTAATCCTATAGTGCTTCTGCAATGGTACACTCCACATATTTTGGTCAGTGGAGCGATAGAAGAAGTTTTGTGCAAATGCTTTCCTCTTTTCCTGTCGGATTTGGCGACCATGTAGTTTTGCTGCTTTCCCCCTATCTCAATTCATTCATGCGAGACGCTAAAGGAAAATTTTATTAGACAATTCTAGGTTCATATAAAACAACCTATAGGCCCGTACTCTTTGTCGAATGTGAGAGGATGGAACACGGTGGTAATACATAACTCATTTTAATGCTACAGCCGTAGCATCCAGAATGCTGATGAATGGTTGACTCTTATAGAGCTATGTGGTGGTGTTCATCCTAACACGAAGATAGTCCAGAGATTGAATAAGGAGAAACCAGCCACCTTATACGATTTCTTCTATGAAGTAACAAAATATATGCGCTTGGAGGAAGTCGTAGTTGGACGGCAGGTCGGAATGATTGCCAAGCCATCAGAAGCATATAATATTGTGAATGCTATAGTTAAAACGAGTGGTACAGAGAAAAAGAAAGAATCAAACCAGGCAACCCTGGTGGAAGCAAAGTTGTGCGAAGAAGGTTCATGCTTGGCTTGAGGTTTGATACATATACAAATTTGAATGATACTATAGAAACATCTACCTTGCTATGCAAGCAGAACTCAAGTATGATAGACCTGCATCGTAGAAGGAGACATGAGCTAAGGTGAACATGGGAAAGTATTGGAGGTTTCATAAATCCCATGGGCATAACGCTAATGAACGTCGTCACTTACGGAACATAATTGTAGAACACATCAAAAAGAGAAAGTTGGAGTGGTATGTTAAGAACCAAATGCTCCCCTTGTTCATGAAAGTAAGGCCTCGAGCCAGATCCCATCAGGAAATGGGGGCGAAGGATCCAACATTAATCATGGAAAAGATGGAAGATTAGTGATTAATACTATAGCAGGAGGACTACATGTAGCCGACAAAAGTTGGGTTGAGATGGAGAGATGTGCAAGGTTATTGAAGAATGGAGAGGATTTTGTGTATGCAGTGGACGAGGAGAGGAAGGCCAAGGTTCTACATTGAGAACAAGATGAGTTATCCTTCAATAACAATGACTTATGGGGAAAGCAGTACTTATATACAAACATATTAGTGTTTCAGCAATGCTCGACCCAGCAGAGGTGCACTGGATATTGGTAGACAGTGGGAGTTTAGTAAACATATTGTTCAAGGATGCATTTGATAAGATGGGGTTATCCATGGAAGATGTCAAAACCTGCAACCAATGGTTACATGGTTTTAGAGGAGAGGGCATAATGCCCTTAGGAAGGCTGGATCTGTTTGTTGAGATAGGAAGCCGTCCCCAATCAGCCATCTTGGTGGATGGATTCTTGGTATACAATGCATTCCTAGGGTGTCAGGCTTATCTAACTTTTGCATGGTGGTGGCTCAATGGTGTTTATTCATGAATTTCTATACAATTAATGGAGTAGGAGTAGTGGAAGGGAATTAGGATAAAGCTAAGGAGTGCAACATAGCAGAATTCAGAGAAAACAAACGACGGGAGAAAGGGAAAGTGCAGAGGTTGCATTCTCCACCAAGAATTCTACTGCATACCAATTAAAGGAAAGGCCCTTGCTCAAGTACACAAGCAATCCTTACAATGAACTTGACCAGAGAGATGGAGGTGAGGGGGCCACAACTTAGCCTGGAGCGGCGATAGAATCCCTAGAGATAGATAGCAGTGACCCGATGATGCATGTGAAGATTGGATTCAGGCAAGAACATGACCTCGAAATGCAATTAATAGGAATTTTACAAGATAACCAGGATGTGTTTGCTTGATCTCATGCGCATATGTGTGGAATTCCACCCTTGATAGCATGTTATGCATTGAATATTGACCCTAGGAAACCCCTAGTGAAGCAAAAGAAAAGAAGCATAGGATTAGAGCGGTCAGCAGCTCTTAATGAGGAAGTGAAGACCTTGCTAGCCAACGGCTTCATCTAGGAGTCTCATAACTAGAATGGATTGCGAACCTAGTTGGCCAGGAAGTCTAATGGGAAATAACGTACAAGCATTGACTTCTCTAACCTAAATGAAGCTTGTCATAAGGATTGCTTTCCACTCTTGGGGATCAACCTGTTAGTAGATGGAACGACAAGGCATGAGCTTTTATCCTTCACGGATGCATACTCGAAATACAATCATATTGCAATGTATGTCTCGAATTAGGAGCATGCTAGCTTTGTTACCGACTTGGGACTCTATTGCTATAAGGTCATGTCGTTTGGGCTTAATGTAGGTGTCACATACCAATGTTTAGTCCACAAGAGTTCGCTAGCCAGATCGAGAAGACTATGGAAGTTTATGTCAATGATACGCTAGTGAAGTCAAAAAGGCAAAAGTAACATGGATGGACGAACTTCCTCTGGATTTTGGGCTTCTCGCATTTCCTTAGACAACAACAAGACATATTCCTTTCTCGTTAGCTTATGGATGAAGGCGATGTTGCCAGTGGAGACAGTAGTGCCATTGCATTGGACGATTCATTATGACTCAAATGAAAACAAGGAGCTGCTGAACATGTCACGAGGTCTGGTTGACGAAAGCCATGAAGAAGCCGCCCTGAAGGCCAAAACACACAAGCAAAGGATAGCCATGCGCTATACAATTATAAGGAAAAACATCGCCCGCTCAAGGAAGGGGCTTAGTATTGAAACGAATATTCATCAGATTGAGGGAACTCGACCCAATAAGGAAAGGACTGTATATCATCCATAAGGCTTAGGTGATGAGGCGCTCAACCTCAGTATGGTGGATGGGGAAATATTCAGAAAAGCTTGGAATGCACAAAATCTCCGTCGCTATTTTACTTAATTTTTTATACAGTTTCGCTAATTATATTATAAAACTGTAGTTCAAATAGTTGTGAAATAAATTCTAATACAATGTGCTTTCCATGAAATCTTGTTATGAAAAATAATGGATATGAAATAAAATGGATATGAAATATAATTTTGCGTTATAACCTACGCACATTAAGATAGCATTAACACCTAGAAAGTTTTGCATATGCATGACAGGCTCAACATTTTCACTTAGGGACAAACAGTGTTGCTATGATGGAGAGTTCCTCCGCTCAAACTTATGGCTTCTAGTGATGGATCAGAGTGACCCTAATTGGGTGTCCAACATTGACCATTAACCTAACTTTTTACCGACAGTGATAGGCCAGAGTGACCCTAATCGAATGTCCATCATTGACGATCGACCCAACTTCTAGCCAGTAGTGATGGACCAGAGTGACCCTAACCGAGTGTCCATCATTGAAGATCGGCCTAAATTTTGGTCGACAATGATGGACCAGAGTGACCCTAAGCAGGTGTTCAACATTAACGATCGGCTTAACTTCTCATCAGTAATGGCGGACTAGAGTAACCCTAATTGGGCGTCTACCATTGCTGATCGACTTAACTTTCTTTTAATGATGGTGAAGCAAAGTGGCCTTAATCAGATGTTCACCGTTGACGACAGTCCCAATGTACTTAGTCGATCATGGAGAACCCGACTTACCGATGGTCCATGCATGACCATCGCCTAGTTGGTTCGCCTCTAACTACTGACCTTTGGTTCTTATCAGCAGGAAATACATAAGCCTATTAGGAGGAGAGAGTAGTTGTTAAATAAAATTTTCTTATAGTATACATGGTTGTATACATAATAAGCTACAACAGGAGAAATAGAATGCAAGAATAAAAGTATATATGTAAAGATGATAAGTTCAAGAGTCAGCATTGCCAGATACCAAAATATTTGCAACATAAATTCACAAGTTTCTAGAAATAATGTATAGTTGCCCTAATCAATGTATCAAAATCGTCTGAACATTAATAATAATTTTCGTTACAAATAAGGAACATTTAGTATTTCATTATAAATAAAACAAAGGAAGATGTGTGGGCCAATATCTTTTGGATCGGGACTTGGATATGCTTCGCTTACCGTGAGGCTTGGAGTGCCCCCATTTACCTTCTTTCTTCTCTTCCTCTTGCATGGAAACACTTGCCGCATCAAGTTCTGCTTGTTTCTTCTTGATCAGTTTTAGCTCCTTTAAGGCTTCTATTTTACCCTTGTGACCTCTTCGGGGAATTTTACCATAACATGTTGCCTAAGAGCATCCGCCCTGTCAAACTCCTCAGTTGACTCTATAACACCTAGTATCTCAATGATAGCATCGTCCTTGAGGGCAGCGATCATCTTATCCTAAGCTTCATTAATTGGAAGGTCAAAAGGACCTGGGGACATGATCGCTAAATAAGAAGATTTAGAAGTAATAACAGGTTCAAACAAGCAAGTTACTAGAGTTTCACTTGCAGGAAAATGAGGAGGGCTATCAGCTATGGTTTCCCAAATAAGCTCAAACATACTTAGCAGCGGCCCATGGACTATAAACAAGAATCCTACCTCCTTTAGGAGAACTTGGAATATCACTAGGAGGTTGAATATCATCTGGAGGCGGAGGCATTTCCCGAGGCTGACTTGTAGTGGATACACTTGAAGAAACATGGAAAACAGCAGTGAACATCATTTACGGGAGCATATATGACCAGTTTTGAAATCTGACCTTTCATTATTGCCCCAGAGGTTGAGCCACCATCATTTCTCTTCTCTTCCTTTTCCTTCTGGGCCTCTTCAGCTTTGGCCAGCTTAATGTGACTAAGGAGAACGACTTCTTTTCCTCTGCTAAAAAGCAAGCATCAATGGGTTCAAGGCTAAAGGGTGGACTACCCTGCTCATTAGCAACTTTATCTTCTTTGATTAGTCGCTTGTGGACTGAAACCATGACTTCTTGGTAGTCGTCCATCTATGTTAGGCTTCTTTCCATGAACATTCTGAAATAAATTTCATCTAGAAGTGATTCCACCTGGTCTAGCTGGCTATTCAATTCATCACACTCTGCCTATAACATTTTGACTCTAAAAGTTTCGGCGGCCTTTCCAGCAAATAAGGCTTTGAGCTCTGCTTGGAGAGTGACCCTCTTTGCTCTCCACTCTATAATTCTCTTCTTTAGAACATCGGTGATAGGCTCTATTTTCTTAGCTGGCACTTGGAGCTCATCCAACCTCTTAGTGAATTTAGTCTTGACATTCTTGTAGTCATCAAAGTGCCGCCCAGCCTTATCGTTATACTCCTTAGCAGCTTTAATGTTGGCAGAATGATCCTATCTCAACTGCTCTTGTTTTTCATCTTGAGTGGATTTGAGCCTCTCAAACTCCTTAACTTGAGATCTCTGTAGTGTCTACCACGTTTTTGTGATCCAAATCCCTCTGATGTAGTTGCATCCTCAAATCAAAAATATTTATATTTTGCTTGATGTTCTTCTTGTTGATCTCCTCCTCGGATTTAATGACTTTAGCATGAAACTACGACAAGGCCTTTACATCACTCAGTCCATTTGGAAGAAGGTCAATCTCTCATGTAAAGGAAAGAGGGGGTGTCTCAATAAGCAAGCAGGCCAGGCAATCTCTCGGCTGATATGGTTGCTAGAACTCATCGAAGTGCAGGTTCGCAGGGTCGGTAATTATAACTTCTCCCTCTTTCTCCTTATCCTTATCTTTTCTCCTAGGGATAAGGACAATTGCTCCTCTCTTATCCGTCCTTTCATCCCGTTTGGAGGTTTTTGAATTAGATAAAGGAAAAGGTGAGCGTCAGAAAGATTTAGAGTAACGGCTTGGGTCCACAATCTCGATTTGCTGCCAGAAGAGCAGGATCTTTTCCATGAGCTATCCTTTAGTCCTAGTCGACTTTGTCCCTGGCCAAGCAGTAGCGAACAATCTCTCCCGTCTAAAGTTCTTCAGTAGGCTGCCCTATATTCTCGCTCAGGTCGATGAATATGTAGCTTTTAGGATGTCTTTAGGAGGAGCCCTAATCCCAACTGCTTCATCTTGGACAATAATTTTCCTTTCCTAGAACTCATGCTTCATGCGATCGCACGAAAAGGACAAGTTAAGGACAAACAAATGCTCAAAAGGTGCATGATTGTCACATAAATTTGTAGGGTGTGTGCATCCGCATGTGTAAAATAAGGTGCATGGTGTTCGGATGAATCCTCGCGATCCTCATGGGTTTCCAGCTACCGTTAAATTTCGGCTATTGATGCGAAATCCTCATAATCAATCCTTATTTCTAGATCTTGAATAAAAATAAAAATTTCTCAAAAATGGAAATTTCTTTGGGAATAAAAGTTTCCACCCCATCGATACCAAGGCATAATGCAGGTCTTCCTCTACCTCTATAGGGAGTGAACTGTCAAGGGAAATGCGCCCATAAGAATGTGTTTTAGCTATGATCCAAAATAGTATGGTCATTGTCATAAGAGTTGGGACTCGTACGCTCTATTTTCTTGATGTGAATACTATCATTGTCCCACTCACTTAAGGTCATAAGATGACCTTTTCAATGTGGTTCAATCCTAAAGGAGCCTAAAACCGACTCTTCAATATCCTCGACAACGGTGGGGCCAACCCTAGATGGGTCCATAGTCAACATAACACCAAAATGGAAGGCTGAGAAGATGGAACTTCACTTGTTTCTCCGGTAATAGAAGCTTTCCCTTTCTTTCTCCTAACATGTCTATGAGTGAAGGGCACCATGCCTTTCTCGATCGAGCAACCGTAGCTAATAGCCTAAGCTGCCTCAAGTTATCGTTTGTAACTAGATGGGAGACCTCCCTTAACTACCTTCGGATTTATTGGAGCATTTGCAACATATTTTTCAGGCCTTGTCCCATTTCTACTCTCATTACAACTAGAAGGGAGAACTAGAGAAGAATCAAAATTATTACCAAATGCAGAGTTCCTTAAGGAAAAAATCTGAAAAGCGATGGGGTACATCTAGAATGCCATTGATAGAAGCACGGAGCATCATCCTGGACACAGAAGTACTCACGTTTGAACATACTGTACTTAGTGTAAAGGTTCTCAACCGGCTTAAATTTTCTCCCTGCTTTAAGATAGAGAAAAGGAAACCTTCCATTTTGCTCTTTATAGCATAAAGGAACTTAATCTGACGATGAGTGGGGGGGGGGACTTGAAACTCCCTCATAAATATTGCATACAAGTTGGTCAGGATAGCATAAACATTTGGGTGCAGTTGTAATGGAGCAATCTTCATGTACACAAGCAAGCCTGCGAGCCATTGAGAAAGATGAGGTGGAAGCCTCAATTGCACAATGGTACCTAGAGTAAGCCATGCATTCTTCCGGGAGAGCATGAGCCTGCATGTGAAAAATAATATCTTCCCTAGGAAGACCTTAAATAACTACGATAGTGTCCAACTACTTACGAGTCAAGATAAAGGCCTCCAAATCCATAGGGTAAACTCAGGTGGCCTAAATCCATAATTAGAGAGTGGGTATAACTAGGTTGGTTAATCATATGTCCCGATGCCATAGGATCTAGAGGAGCGGAAGATGAAGATGGAGCCTGTCCCTCAGAGGTAGTCTACGAGTGGATCTGACGATGACTCGACATACTTATGATATAGCAACCTATCTCATGCACTGTTGTAGAATATGTGAGTGCTAATGAGTGCGTGAGTGCTATTGTGTGCGAGTATATACGTGTGTAAAGAAAATATATCGAGTTATAAAACAATATTGGTGCATGCACTCCATCAAGAGCAAGAATCATATAATATGAATAAAAAAAAAGTTCTATAGTCACTTACCCTGTCCGGGTGCTGAGTACAGGATAGAAAAACCTGAACCCTAAGATTTAAAGGTCCTTTCTATTTTAAAGCATTCTGCCATTAAGGCACCACATTTTAAATCACTCCTCACGAGTAAACTTAGTCTATAAGTGTTGAACATGTAAAACCTTACTGCTAACCCAACCCCATATTTAATAAACATGAATCATGGTAAGAAATTCAGTAAGATGAATGTGTAAATGGATATAAAGTACTTACCTGATCAAATAATGATCGTGGGTGACTACTGTAGTGATTAGAGATGTTGGAGTTGAAGATTGGTGTGTGTAGCTAGTAGGGGGGCGAATGGTTTTAAAGTTTAACAAGACCATAAAAATTAAGCAGGGTGCTCGGTGATAGAGAGTTTAGCATGTTATATATGAGAATAACCTTTCCCGGTACCGGATAGAGAGGGTGTCGAACCCATTGTTAGCCATGAACCTTAAAAATGTCGAATTGATTTGAGCGAAGGGTTGGTTGTTGTTGGCAGAAGCAGTTGGTATGGAAAAACCTTCTGTATAAGGTTCGAAATGGTGAATTGAGGTAGAGTAAATCGATGATCCTGTAGTTATTTGGCCGGCTATGGAAAGAAAAAGCTTGCATTTTCTCTCCTTAAACTATAATCGGTCCCATCTCTCTCTAAACCTAATGTGGTAGTTTCCCATCATAAGGCTTCGTATCTATAGATTGAGCCATTAAGGATCCCATTTGTTCAGAACTCAGTTGACAACTTCTATAGAGAAGGCGGAGCGTCCTTGGTTCAGCATTATAGCACATAGGCTTCAGCGCCACTACAATGCTTCCCTAACTTCACTTCGGTTGTACCACCTCGTTATGAGAATGACGCTTCGCTAACACGTTCCATTGTTAGCTTTCCCATCGACGCTTCATCTTAAGTGCTTTGCTACCGAGGCGATCTCTTCTTGTCATTGGTAATAAGAAAGGACTATTGGTCTATTGGTAGCGATGTAAGCTTATGACATATGAGTAATGCTATTGTTGCTATATTCTATAGTAGTTTACCTACCCGTAATGCTATTGCTACTAGAAAGGTCTTATTGAAACAAGAACAATATACTGGATGTTAGTTGCCAATAAGTACACTGGGTTCATACTGGAACTCTCTTACTAAGATACTAGGGTCACCCGGTCTAATATACTGGGCTCTCGGAGGTCGCCTTATGTTGGAAACAAAGGATGCCGTTGGATGGATCAGAGACTTCAAATGGGACTAGCAAGATTCCTCGGCATAGATTCCATGTCTATCTTTCCCATTGGTAGAAGTGTCGTATTTCTTATTTCGGTTATTATGCAAGTCGAGATTGGAAAGCCCCCTTTTCTCCGTAGCATGGCTTCATCGAACAGGATATCACTACGGCTTGAAAGAAAGATGAGAATCTAGATGAACAGCGAAGACAGGAGCGATCAAGGGGAGTGGAAGAAATTGGAACAAGTCTGATCAGAAGCAGCACAAGGAAGTGCGAAGCCGTGTCTTGGTATATGCCGATGTGACTTTACACCGACCATTTTTCATCAAATTCTACTTTCTCGATATTGTTATGGCCCTGGTTGAGCATTTTCTCAGCCAAAATTCGCAGATCTTATGTTGCTTAGCCTTATAATTTGATCGATTTTACTTCTTGAAAAAGGTCAATTTCTATCTTCATTTTATGTATATGTTTCGCCTACATTCAAGAATAAGTAACTGAGATACGAGTTATGGCTCGCTTTCTCATCTGGCAAAAGAATGAGAAGCGTTTAGTCCTCTTAGCTAGTACATGCGTTAAGTCTCTATTCTTTCTTTTGTTTTTTGACTGTCCGATCGGGTTAAAAATAAAGATTTGGAGTACGTTATGCATTATCTTTTTGGACCTTTACCCAGATCTCGGAAGAAGAACTAGATAAAATAGAGGTTGTGAAGCCCAATTAATATACCGCTTCAGTCCTAAGACTGAAGAGTCATTTAAATAGTTTGGAGTCAAATCATTTGTCTAGTTGACTTACGCAAAGCCTAATTTATAGTTGGCCTATGCCAACTCCCATCTTCTTTGACCGCGAAAATCACAGTTCGGGCTTTAAGCAAAGCAAATAATCACTTGTTCCCGGGTCTTACTTGGATAGCTAATGAGGATATTTCATGTCTAATCCGAACTCCTTATCTCAGAGAAGTCTTAGAATTCCATATCAATTTATGTATTGGTAGAGCTCTTTTACAAAATCTCCACATGTTATGTAGTACTAAAAGATTAGAGATATTAAGCAGAAGGCGAGGAGAATTCATCCGCACATGGAACCCATATTCCTATCACTAAGAAATCAATTCTATAAGGGAGTCCGGCAACTCCATTCCCTCAATCAGCTAATGACACCTAGTAATAAAGTACCCTCCTCATGTTCGAAAGAAATGGTCCTTCTATCTGCAAAAACCACTTAGTATACCGATATAGTCTTCCAAGTACCCGTGGTTGTTTAATGTAGGAAACCAGAAGTGCAAGCTTCACCAGATGATACTCCGATTCTGTCTTTCTTATCGGACTAGCTACTCTTCCAAAGTCTAGCATTGGCCATGAAGGCATTATTAGAAATGCTAATTAGAGTTCATTTATTGAGCGTAAATCCATAAATAAATAAAAATATCTAAGATCAGGCCAATATTTATACTGGGCAATCCGACGTCACATTGGAAAATGATCCCCCAATTCGATATTATTGCAACAAGAGCTTACGCCCCAGTATACTTAGGCCTTCCTTTAGTTGATGAGACTTCGACGAGTAGGCGGTATTTGTTTGGTTAGTTAGACAAGACAAGCAGCAAGGAAGCTTTCCCCTATATAATATGGCCTATAATGGGAACCTATCAGTTCTAGTAGGATTCAACACTAGTTTCTTTTAAGGTACTTTATTTGTTTTGGGGTAATAATATATATATATATTTTTTCTTTCCTAGGTGACCAACCACTCCTACCCTTGTTACTTCTTATCTTGCTCGTTGATGGCTTCTACTGGCTAGCTTCTTTCAAGGCAAAGGGAGCTCATCTATTCATTTCCCTTTTACGAGCCTATGCTCAGGATGTTCTTTGATCCCAGTAAGTTCTTCGCTCGTGGCTACCCTCTTAGCCCATTCTAAACTTAGATCAATACCTAATGATACAGGTTCCATCAATTTCATTTCCTCGACCCTGAGCTTTTTAAGATCAAGAAAACAAGCCTTTTTGGTGCTAAAATAACGGTAAGGAAGTTTTGGTAAGGACATTAAGAATATACGTCCGAGGGTTAATAAAAAATGAAGTGATCGCTGGGATGGGTAGGCCCACCACCTCTCCCACCTTTATTTCAAACTCCTAAAGCCTTCGAGCAGAACTCAAAGCGATCATAGCATGGATCCACTGCGGATCTGGGCGTGGTTGTTTCGAAAAATTACGCTTTCAGTTCGTAGAGTGGATCAAACATGTGTTCCGCTTGATTCGTTGGTGCAGTCATTTTGTCATCTTATGATTTGAAACTTGATTCCACCTATACAAACAACTACGTTGTTGCTTGGTGATTTTCGTTTTCTTTGTGTGCTCCTTCGGTTTTCTAGTAGCAAGATATGGCTTTTGGTTTGAAGATTGAATCAGTGGTCAGCCTATGCTTGAACGACGACATTCCAAGAAGCAACTTCCTATGTTATGGGATAGTCCCCTATCTATGGGCTTAATATTGGTTCAAATCCAATTCGTGAGGTAACTCTGCCTCTTCACTAGAGTTGAGTTAAAGATAGCATAACCTTTGATGAATAGGAAGATTGAGATTAGAAGTCTAGTATCTCTTAGGTCCAATTTCGATCTAGAACTAACCTACTTTACTTAATAGGCTGGAAGAGAGAGAGAGAGATCAACGACGGAGCTACTAGTTGGAAAGGACGAGACCACCTTTCGTACATTTCTACTCGTCAAGACATTCGAATAGCGAATGAAAGACCACAAGATTGGATCTAGAAAGCACTTCTAGCAGGGTTGACGGCTGTGTGGCCCTCATTCAGTTGGAAGTAGGAAATCAATCCCGGCATGACCGATAACTTAGTCTCCTTCTCCGCTACGATTCAACCATCTAATCTCTTAGAAAAGACCCGATAGATAGCAGCTACTTAAGGCATTTTTAAGCCCTTCACCAATCACGGTCTTTCATCTAGTAAGTCTGAGTACTATGTTCTCCAAGCTTGACTAATAGAATAGGCAGGCCTTTTAGAGAGCAGTAGAATTAAGGGTTAGCTCTGCCTTCTTTCCAGCATAAACCGCGAATTTACGATCTGTTATGGCCTCGTAACTATTAGACTTGAAAGAAATGAGAAAGATCGATTTTCAAAAAAAGAAAAAAGACAAGGATTTACCTATGGGAGAATCCTGTCTACAATCATCGACTATTCGAAAGTTAACTCATCTCGGAGCATGGAAAGAAAGAGAAAGCCAAGGAATCGAATTACTTTTTTCTGACAAAGAGAAAGCTGAATATGCACATTCAATTGGATCTTTAGGCTTTTCTTTCAAGACTCCTGCATGAGATACTCCAACTTTCAAGAAATTAGGGGATGTAAGTGATTAGCTTAGGACTCCAACAGGTCAAACCCCTAGAAAGGGCAAAGCAACTGCAATTAGATCAACTGAAACTTACAGGGCAGCAAGAAAGCTACTCCAAGTAAACTGTCTAGCCTGTGCTAAAGAACCTCTTCACTTTGCTTTGTCCGAGTCACTTTGTCCCTCTAAACAAGGGAATTTGAAAGTGCAAAGAGTAAAGGTCAAGCTAGAAAGCCAGGTTCTTTCACCAATCCGCGAGTGTAATTCCTGCTATTGGGAGTTCTGCATTACATAAAAGTAGAAGCTAGCAAAGCAAGCTAGGGAAGCTAATTGCGATAGTTAAGCTCTTTCAAGTTTGTAATCTTTTGAAACATATTACAGATCCTGTTAGCAAGCCATTTTCTTTTAGCCAGTTTCAGACCAGGCCATTTCTTCTGGATAAGCCATGTCAGAAGGTGTTTAAGAGACAAGGGAGTTTCAGTGTCCGTAACAGTTTTTCGTCCTGCCATGACCACCAGTCCCACATCTAGTAGACTTCGTATCCGTCCCCTATCCTAAAGTCCTAAGGTCTTAACCTATTCTTTGCCAAAACGTTCGTTTAAGTTCTAAGCCCATCTTTAGTTGGAGTTCTCCTGCAGCCCTTGGGAATGACCTTAATCGAGAGGGAAATGACTTTGGTTGTCGGTCCAGTTCCAATATACATATTCCCATCTAAATAAATAGGGGCAGCCTTCAAGGATGATGACCAAGAAGCCATCTTTCTAGTATGATCGTAGAGCTAGAGTCGGCTCACCAATTCATTTTTAGGGAAGGCCTTATGCCTCCCTACATGCATAATCTTTCCCAAGCTAGGTCTCACGTGCTGGGACCTCTTTATGAAGCATGCTTATCAGAGAGGTCGTGGGAGCATTTCGAGGCAAGTTTCCAGCCAACCGATGAGAGTTTGCTTAAGGAAAATGGGTAAGAGATTAAAAGGCTTATTTCAAGCAGACCTGTTAGCGATGTACTTCTAATTAGATCAGTTAAGCCATCCATAAAGGGCAAGCCCTGTCATTCGACTTAGGAGAATCATTCTTTTTTCTCAAATCTTCATATCCATGAAGAGTCATGAGTATCAAGAATATCAAGATTATCAAGAGTTCAAGATTTCAGGAATAAGCAATTTAATTAGGAATTTTGTTAAAACTCCTAGAAAAGCACTGACATCTTAAAATCCAATTTATTCATGGAATGGAATCCACTTTGAGCCTATAAAAGGGATGGAACCCTAAGTAGGATGGAACCTATGAAAAATCTAGTGGAACATTGTTTTGTATCCGCTAACCATTTATTCAAATGTTTTCACAAAATTATATCCTATTTTCAAAATGATTTCAAAGCCTTCCTTTTAAAAGAATCAAAAACATCTATCCTGATTTTAAATATTTTAGCCTCAAAATAATCTTTAATTTCAAAATCAAATTATCCTTGGTTTTAAGCTATCTTTAATAATAATATACTTAACTTTTAATATTCATACTTAGATTTAAATATAAAATTATAAGTAAAATTTTATATATACCAAAATATTATTCTCTATATTTATTTATGTATTTTAAGTATAGTTAAGTATGTTTATAAAAGTTTAAAATAGTTTTAATATAAGATAAAAGTTATTTTCAAAGAAAAACAAAACACCAAAATTTCCTTTGGGATGTCGACATACCCAAGTTACCAATGTCGACACAGTGTTAGTTGATTTCAAAATTTAAATTTCAAAAGAAGTGTCTATTCGTCACATCCCTTCACGAATGGACATGACTGTTGTTCTTCTATAAATCAGACTGTTTTCAATGAATTTATAATGATATTTTTCTAGTTTTCACTCCTCTTCTTCTTCCACATTTCTTTATACATATTCTTACCATTACTCTGCCGAAACATTGAATCTAACCAGATCATTTCTAGTTTGATTCTCTGTCACTATCTCAACAAGATCCTCAGTGCTATTCGGAGTTATAGGCTTCTTTGTAATCATTTCTGTGTAAAAGGTGTGATTGTAGCCTTAGAAATCAATCAAGTGTAAAAGGTGTGATTGTAGCCTTGGAAATCAATCAAGTGTAAAAGGTGGATTGTAGCCTAGGAAATCAATTGGGTGCACTTGTTGCCCGTGAAATCAAGTATCTCTACCCAGAGGATTGTGAATCTGGAGGGTGTACCTCGTAGCCTTGAAATCGAGGGTGTAATTGTAAAGATTGCTTTTGAAAGGAAATCCGTACTTGTGTGCGAGACTGGATCTAGGGTAACTCCGAACCAGTATAAAATCCGGTGTGTCCTTTCCTTTACTGCTTTTACTTTATTTCTGCATCTGTGTTTTTTTCTGTGATCATATATGTGTCTGAATAATGCATACATTTGTGTTTATATTAACAAAAACTCTAAACGATTTAGTAATTCCTTAAAACACTATTCATACCCCTCTAGTGTTTATCCTAGCCTTAAGATCCATAATCCGCATTTCTAACATTTGGTATCAGAGCAAGGTTTTCAAAGTTTTCATAATCTAAATTTTGAAAAATTTTCAAAATGGCTAGCAACACTGGTACTGGTAACACTACCAAAACTAGTTCTATCATTCCTATCACTAGTTCATTTGTAGAAGGTCAGTCTACTGTCAGACCACCACTTTTTAATGGCAGTAACTATGCATATTGGGCATGTAGGATGAAATGGAAATTGAAGAAGAAGAAGAAGGTGAAACATCTTTGGAAAGCATTGATTACCCTCCTAATCCAACCAACAAAACCCTTCTCAAAAACCAAAAGACAATTGTTGAGAATCAACGGATTCTTAAATGATCTGTTAGTAAGAAGTTGGAAAAAAATTTCATCCAAGATGAACAAGTTTATTTCCAAAGTCAGCAAGAAGCTTGGATTATCTTCATCTTCATCATCCTCTAACTAGTTCTATCTTTTCATTTCATGTTGTATTAGTTTAGTTTGTTTTAATTTAAATGTTCGTGTAGTTTTTAATGTTTAATCATTGTATCGTCTTAGTATGAAATGAAGTTGAATTTCCTTTCTGTTATCTAGCTTATCTTATATCCATAATAAATGTTAGTATATTATATAAACACACACACACACACACACACACACACAATTATTCACAAAATCAAAATAAGCCATCAAAATTCACTACATCAGGTCGACATCCCCCCTATGACCATGTCGATATGTAATGGTCAGAAATGACATTTCATTTTGAATTTGAAATTTGAATAACTACCTTATGTCTATTCATTTCAAATGAATTTCTACACCTATAAATACCTATTTCTTCCAGAATTCATCACTCAATATTATTTCTTATCTACTTTGTCTCTCATTCTTCTCACAAACTCGAATAGGGCCAATCCAATTCATAATTTATCCGAAAATCTTGAAGAGACTCTTAATTCTTTCAAGAATATTCTTTCGTTCATTCTTCGAAACCAGTGGCACTTAGAGTTGAGTCAAATGCAGATGATCAAGGAGCAAGAAAGGCATTTCGATGCAATAGATGATTTCCTCCCTGCACAAGGATGATAACGAAGCACATCCTCTAGTCTATCTCGCTAATGATAATGAAAATTGGGATGCCATTAAAGCAGACCCTATATTTAGAGAAGAAGGATGGGTGGAAGTTCCTCATAATGTTTGATTTGATTGGTTTGTTTGATTTGAATTGTTTGATTTGATTTGATTTGATTTGATTTGATTTGGGTTGATATTTGGTGTGAAAAACATGTATAAATATGCATTAATATTTATATGATCCTTAATTAATTATCATGTCTATCATTATAATTATCTCTTAATCTATCTATTATATACTCCATTGTATAGTTTATAAATGCAGGTACTTTAGTCCAAGAATGAGGGAGAGTTACATAGTTCGGAGTTAGTTTTTGTTGATGACAAAGGGGGAGAAATATAAAATAGATAGTTAAGCGTAGATTAAGGGGGAGTTATTAGGATAGAAGTAATATTTTATAAATACAGGTTGTCATCATCAAAAAGGGGAAGATGTTAGTCCTTTATATGATGGTTTTGATGGCAACAACCTTAGAATAGGATTACAAAATATAAATACTAACATTATAGTTTATATATATATATATATGTATATGCAAGATTTAGCCATGCAGGTACCAAGAATGAAGACTGTATAGTATAGAGATTCAAGATATCAAAATTGAAGACTCATGAGTATCAAGAATATCAAGATTATCAAGAGCTCAAGATTTCAAGAATAAGTAATTTAATTAGGAATTTTGTTAAAACTCCTACAAAAGCACTGGCATCTTAAAATCCAATTTATTCGTGGAATGGAATCCACTTTGAGCCTGTAAAAGGGATGGAATCCTAAGTAGGATGGAACCTACGAAAAATCTAGTGGAACATTGTTTGTATCCGCTAACCTTTTACTCAAATGTTTTTAACAAAATTATATCCTATTTTCAAAATGATTTCAAAACCTTCCTTTTAAAGGAATCAAAAACATCTATCCTGATTTTAAATATTTTAGCCTCAAAATAATCTTTAATTTCAAAATCAAATTATCCTTAGTTTTAAACTATCTTTAATAATAATATATTTAACTTTTAATATTTATATTTAGATTTAAATATAAAATTATAAGTAAAATTTAATATATACCAAAATATTATTCTCTATATTTATTTATGTATTTTAACTATAGTTAAGTATATTTATAAAAGTTTAAAATAGTTTTAATATAAGATAAAAGTTATTTTAAAAGAAAAACAAAACACCAAAATTTCCTTTGGGATGTCGACATACCCAAATTACCAATGTCGACATAGTGTCAGTTGATTTCAAAATTTGAATTTCAATAGAAGTGTCTATTCGTCACATCCCTTCACAAATGGACATGACTGTTGTTCTTCTATAAATAGGGACTGTTTTCAATGAATTTCTAATGATATATTTCTGGTTTTCACTCCTCTTCTTCTTCCACATTTCTTTAGACATATTCTTACCATTACTCTGCCGAAACATTGAATCTAACCAGATCATTTCTAGTTTGATTCTTTGTCACTATCTCAACAAGATCCTCAGTGCTATTCAGAGTTATAGGCTTCTTTGTAATCATTTCTGTGTAAAAGGTATGATTGTAGCCTTGGAAATCAATCAAGTGTAAAAGGTGTGATTGTAGCCTAAGAAATCAATTGGGTGAACTTGTTGCCCGTGAAATCAAGTATCTCTACCCAGAGGATTGTGAATCTGTAGGGTGCACTTCGTAGCCTTGAAATCGATGGTGTAATTGGAAAGATTGCTTTTGAAAGGAAATCCATACTTGTGTGCGGGACTGGATGTAGGGTAAGTCCGAACTAGTATAAAATCCGGTGTGTTCTTTCCTTTACTGCTTTTACTTTATTTCTGCATCCGTGTTTGTTTCTATGATCATATCTGTGTCTAAATATTGCATATATTTGTGTTTATATTAACAAAAACTCTAAAAGATTTAGTAATTCCTTAAAACACTATTCACCCCCCTCTAGTGTTTATCCTAGCCTTGAGATCCGTAATCCGCATTTCTAACATTATCCACTTTGGAATCTTCAAGAAAGACTTGCTAGAAAGAAGCTTACTAAGAGTGGCAAGGAAGAGAGAGAAATCCCCATTTTTAGGGGTCTAGAGGAAGAAGAAGCCATTATGCAACAAGCCCCTGCATGTATCTGTGGGATAGGGATAGGCAAGAGTTTGATTGGTTGGGGGTATCGTTATACGCTCTCATCACCCTTACCCTGTCCTTGACCTATCTATTTTGCTTAACAAGCGTAAAGCGTACATGCATACATATGCTTATTCGTTGAGTTATCAACGAAGAGTGAGAGTAGTGCAATGCCACCAGTCAATCGATGAGGTAAAAAATCATTCAATGCTTCTACTGTTCTCCGGTATCCACGTTGTGAACTCCGTAAGAAGTCCTATAAAGTATATTATTCCAAATAGGATACTACACAAAGAATAGGTTCCCAGATCGTCTTCCTTCTGTGAGCAGGGGAGATGCCATAGTATAAGGAATAGGGGATTAGCAATTGAATCAGAATAGGCTGCAGAGTTAATCCAATAGTTAACCACTGTTAGTGTTTTGGAATAGAAGGAACTCTTTGCAGGAATAATTTTCCAAATAGGAAGGCCAAGAAGTTGAAAAACATGAACTCTGACAGGGAAAGTTCAAGCACCTCAATTAATAAACTCATCAACAACTATATTGTGTCGATGAGCCTTACAACCTAGATGATCCATCCATTTCAATGCTGTTTTTTTCCATTTGGGTGACTAAAAGAATGAGGTCCCATACAATGCTACTGCCTTGACCAAGGATTCTTTTCCTCACATCGGATTCTGAACTGGAAAACAGAAGCTTGCAAGATTTCTTGGTACCCTTTGCACTGTTTGCAAGCTGTTTCCCCTTGGACAGATAGTGTTGGGAAGGAGAGAAGAAATTTCTACTAGCTCCGATTTATAAAGAAAGGGCAGACTGGCATAGAGACCTTAGAAAGCACAGACTGCCACTGCTTCTTTGCTTGCTTGCATGGAATCAATAGGCTTGCTGACTAGCTTACCTACTTGAACTAAAAAACATAAAGCGAAAACCGAATGCAGTTTAGCACATCTCAATGGGAATGGAAAAGAAAGAGTGAGATGGCAGATTGGTTTACTGGCTGTGTACCCTTTTTGAGCCTTGGACAGCTATTGGAATAATACCAATTGGAACCTTCGCTACTAGTTGAATCAAAGCACTAGTATTGGTGGACTTGAATACTGGGGCAAGAGCCCCCACTTTATGAGCCAATGTGTCCATTATAGAGAGAGGGGAGTTCTCATTAGGAGAGGAATATTCGGTGGTATCAAAAGTAAGCGTGATAGAAAGCTAGCCCAGGTGAGATCGTATCTCTTTTGATAAAAGTTCTAAATCTCCCAGTCGTAAGGAATAAGAAGACGAATTTCAGTCCACCGGTCTGTAGCCGTAGTAGTAAGCTTTTTAGGATGGTTCTATTAAGCAAATGAATAAGTTAGTGATTCAAAGTATAGCCCTGGTGCTGGTGTATGAGATATTTAATTCTCAGTGAAAGCAGACTCAGAAACCTAATTTAAGTAAGCCAATCCCACGTCTACGAATTTCATAAATTAAGCACAGGGAAAGTATTTGCAAATGAGAATTGACATACATGTGAGACAAGCGGCTTCGTAAGGTCTAGTTCAAGACAAAACCTGACATATTCTTTATTTTCTCCTATAGGATTCCACGGATTATTTATCCAGTTGATCCTCTTGCTCCTAATTAATATACCGGGCAAGATATGCTCCTTGAAATATGGATAAGCCCAAAAATCTAACCAGGCTTGAATTGATAGATGCCATGGATGGTCTAAACTATGGTCTTCACTTGCTTACTCTAAGATAGTGCCCTTGAATGACCTAAGGTCCCCCATCCAGGACGTGTAGATAAAACTTTTCAACGTAGAAAGGCAATAGGAAGAACCATATATCTAATCTTGCATTTCAAAGTCATGCTCAAACTTCTAAAGGTGCTAAGGAATACGAAGTGAGATGATTTTCGCTGCATAGAATGGATACTTAAGTGATTGATCGATCCCCAATTAATATACTGGTCTTACTAGCTAATTAGTAGCAACTTCAGAAGAAGGAGTTGGATTAACTAGTTGGAGCTGGTTTCAGTATGCCTGGGGCCTAAAAAGGAGTTGGGTTATGGAGGAGCTTTCTTTTGTGAATGTGAATTAGGTTGGTTACTAGGTTCTCCTCTCACTTCACTATGTTCCCTGGAACTACTTGGCTCCCTACCGGTTGCTGGGTTCTCTCCCTTGTTGATTGGGGTAGTTTTAAGGCATATTTCAAATTATTTTTTCTGTTTCTTCGCTACCCATAGTCATGACTCGGTGGGTGAGTAAGTCATACTGGCATCTCTCTCAGAAATCTCTTTGTCTGCGGAAAGATCTCTTTCGCTGTGCACCTGTTCTGACCTAAGGTGCTTGCCTCGCTAAGCCTGGTGAGTTCTGGGTACGTGACTCTTGGTATCTTTCATAGAACATGGAGAGACTCGAACATGGAGAGAGCTTCTGCTTTAGATATCTAGTCTTTCGTCCCAAGCAGTTTTAACAAGGAAGTTCTTTCCAGATGTGAGTAATTAAGCCATGAATGCACTTGTAGGGCAAAGGAAGTCTTACGATCAGACTCGGGAGTGAATTTGACCTTATGGCTTTGGCCTGATAGGAAGAATTTCATAAGTATGATTGAACACCATAGATATTGCATAGGTGATGCAGTATATTTTCGACTGTAACGATCAGAGAAACTGCTCACTTATGAGGAGCTCCCCTCTCCCTATCGGTCGAGTAAACCCCCTCTCTTTGTCTATCTGGTCTTAGGACTTGTAAGAGTCGTGGACTTATGTATCAATGTTCATCAATGACTGAAGGTATACTGGGTGCCTAGTATACCAAGTCTAGTATATTAATTGGTATGACAGAGTCAATAGTCACTCTGTCTAGTTTCTGAGTTGAGTTGAGTATAGAGTGAATCGAGAGAAAGTCAGTACACATTAAGGTTCGACTAAGCGACCGATCTCTTCTATCAATTGTCACTAGTAATCAACAATATCCAGTACGAATAGTAGAGTACCGAGCTCAGGACCAGTTCTATTAGTTGAGTTTAGTTGACAGTTGAGTTTAGTTGTGTTTCGTTTAGTAGAGTTAACCGAGAGAGTTAGTACACGCAGTTGAAGCAATAGGCCAGGATATTAATTCCATTCTATTGATGTATATTAATTGGGACTCACTACAGACCAAGTTAGCGAACTATGTTGTACTAATCTACCGATACTTCGTTGGATTCACACTTTCTTCTTACTAAAGAATGCCAAGCCAGTATATTAATTTAGGCTTATGGTCATGTGTTGCTATAGTCTTCATTCATAACCGCTTGCCCGGACTGATTGTTCACTGAATAGTTCTTTCCTTTCTATTTTGTTACGGTCCGTCGATCGAACAAACAGAGGTTGGAGGGATATGGACTCATCGTGCGAAAGAGGCTAGGGTAGTCATCCATAAGTGCTCCTTATCCGACAACTGGGGTTATAGAAGGCGCAACCCGAACACCTACGCACATTTCTAAAACCTTAGATGCATCGACATCCTTCGAAGATGGTCTGTATCCCAAGAAAGAGTTAGCATAGTAGACAGGTAGACAATTATTGGCTTAACGATTCACCTCCCTATCGGTCTAAGAAGCGTACGTCCCCTCCTTAGCCTTCCTTTTGAGTTAGGATCAAACTCATATGTCGGACTACGATTGGGCCCTGTAGACTTAACACCCACCCAATATCTTTTTGAAAACAGCTAATCCTGACCTGAGAATAATCATAACAAGACAGGCGCAAGTATAGATATTCATTCAGGTGTGTAACGCCCAACAAGATTGAGAATAGCAGTAAGGAAACAAAGCTCGCAAGCACCTTAGTAGCCAAGCCATTACTCCCTTGAATACTGTGGGACTGGAATAGGAATGGTTATAGTTCTTCCCCGTAGACGTATCCTATTGGTCAAAGTGTAATAACCAGTGAGAAAGCCTCTATGAACTGGTCGTAATACCTAAGGTGCTTGCCTACTTTGGTCTACAAACTGAAGGTGCGTAGCAGTAGCCCCAGGTGAAGACTCCAGGTTTGTTAGACCGTTCCCCTCCATAGAGAAACTATAGAAAGCTTAACCCCAAAGAGATGTTGATTCTTTGCTTCGACTAAACGTGATTTGGGGGTAATTCCAATCATCCTCATTGAGCCACATTCAATCTCCATCTGGATAGACACCAAGTCATTGTTTTCGATCATAGGTTTGCAAAGCCAGCTTTGTTAGACCAGTCTAAACGCCAACAAATGCGTAGCAATTCGAATATATATGGCATATCAAACGTCGAACTCTCATGACTTGATGAGTAAGATAATATACCCTTGGCTTCTTGTTGCTATAGTCTGCATTCCTAAACATTAGAACAACAATTTGTCCATAGTTTATCCCCATATATTAATTAAGGTGGAGGTTTTTTGTTTTCTAACGCACATATGTTACCAGTTTTCTTTCTCTGATTAATTAAATGTTTATACTAGACTTGGTATCCCAACATACGTTATGCACCTCCCGTTTCTCTTCCCGAGTTGTATACTGGATCGGTTCCCGCTCACTTCGCTTGCCTAGTCTTTCTCCGCTTCTTGTCCAAGACAGGAAGAAAAGGAGTATAATGAGAGAACAATAATACCAGTAAGGAAGGCCAGCTGGATCAGTAATAGCAATAACCAATAATTTTACATAGTATAAACATTCGGCTTGTAATATAATGCATCGAAGACCCTATCTCTAGATTGTTTGTCTTGCCAGGGTGCTACACACCCGACATCCTTCATAGATAGCTAAGTCTCCTCACAAGTGACTTCCATCCCACCCAATTAATATACTAGGCATTGGGTTTTCATTCTGGGGATTTTGAAAGCTGTTGACCTTCTCGCCCATCCGATTGAACGCATTGTAGCTTGTATCACCACCCCTAAATTCTCGGTCTCCATCAATGGGGGCCTTTAGGGCTATTTAGGGATCCACTTTCCCCCTATCTGTTTGTTCTTGCTATGGAATTTCCAAGATCCTTGTTAAAGATTTTAGTAATGGAAGGCTACCCGAGATGTGCTAAGCTGGATTCGACTCACCTTTATGTTGTTGATGATCTCCTGTTATTCTGCCAAGGCAATCAAATCAGCCTCTATCATTAAGTCTTTATTCCTTTTCTGCTCTCTCAGGGTTGATGGCAAATCCTGATAAAAAAGAATTTCTCAGTGCTGGGGCTAAGCACAATGTTGGGAACCAGCTTCAGGGACCTTTCCCATCAAGTTTCTTGGAGTGCTCCTTATTTCTACTAGACTCACAGCCAAAGTTGGGATATTAAATGGCTTCTCATTGAGAAGATTACCAACAGGGTTGAGGACTAGCAGACGGCTTTCCTATGCGGGTAGACTTCAGCTATCAAATTAGTGTTGTTCAATATTCAGGTCTATTGGAGTAGCATTTTCATTTTGCCGAAGGAAGTGTGCAAGGTTATTGACCAGATCCTCAGATCTTTCCTCTAGCATGGTGCAGTTGGGATCTCTAAGGCTACATGGCTTGGAACGTGGTCTGCCGAGGAAGGAGAACTTCTTAGACTCTAACCTTTTATAGTACAGTGCTTAGAAGAACAGCGGATAGCGAAACGCTGCTAGTATCCGCTGCAACCGAGAGCTAAGAGTTCTTTGACAACCGATAGTCTTGAATGGCCTACCGATAACTGTTTCTCAAACGATCTAGGTCATGAGCAAAAGAGGAGCCATTGCAAAGGAAAGGGGCCGTTGAACTGGGGACTGCCTTCTTCTAAGAGGCTAGATGGAACGAGAAAGATTCGCTATCAACACCAAAGTATATGGGGGTTTTGGAGTTCGCCCATTCTCTTGTGAATGAAGCTGGTGCTCATTGTTCTCATTGTAAGAAGAGTCAACCAGGGAAAGTCCCATTAGGAAGTGCAAGGGGCATAGCAGATGACTTTCTTAGTCAAGTTCCATGCTGTTCTTATTAAAAAGAAGAATCGCAAGAAGAGCGGTCAAACTCCGTCAAAACCAAGGGTATCGCTGCTGCTCTGGTGCCACTGGAAGGGCACCTTTTGTTGTTGTTAATCTTGGCACCAGGATGGTGGTGAAGCTAGTCTTGTGAAGCACCTTCCTTCCCCTAAGTATACTGGTGGTGTCCCATTTTCAATTTCATAGTTCACAGGCAAGTCGGCCTGGTTAATTCTTGACTTTGCTAGAGGTGCGAAGCGTAGCACCACCTGTGAATAAGAATCTAATCTGGGGGAATAGCTTTTTCAAAGCTTTCATGTGGTGGGTTTTGTCCCTAATGAGATGAGAAAGCAGCAAGCCAAACCCCATTATCTTAGGCTCTTCGGGGGGACCGTGTCATGTCAAATTCGTAGCTAAGCTGACCATCTATCTACCCTAAAAGCAAGGGAAAACGGATTCCAACAGCTCGGTTGAAACTCGAAATTAGGTTGTCATGACTCGATTTTTCGACACCCGAAAATTGACAACAATACGTCCACTGTATTAAATGCTGAACAATCGAATGTCGGAAAACTAGACCGTAAGGGAAAGAAGAAGGCGATAGAAGAAGAAATAGAAAACAACATCAGAATCTCACAATCGTAGCAGAACAATATATAATAGATAAATGACTGATCTTCATACAAAAAGAATTATATCTGTTTTACATCAACAGAATACAACACAATCAATAGCAAAATACTGGACAGTTATATTAACTTATCCTTACAAAATCCGACTGTACAGCTTATACCGCACAGCGGAATATATATCAAGTACGTGTGATATGTTTCGCCTTCTAGCGCATCCTCTGAGCTCCATAGCAGTCATCCAGAATCTGTATTCTATAATACTCGGTCTGACCCAAGCATTATAGTAAAATAACACCCGAGTCAGTCTGAAAAACCAGCGTGAGAAAACACACTCAATTGGATTATTAAAGTTTTCAAAATTCCTTTTGAAATCAAAGGTATCTTGTAAGACCACGCCACAAATAAACATGCCGGGTTTTTACCTTACGATAACCAAAACATTTCTTATCAAATCCTTTGATATTATAGTAGTGTCTATATACAAATACTTATTCAAATAGCCAAAATTGTTACATTCATTAAATTCTAGCATAATAGGTATACAAACAAGTCCGAAGGCACTTACTGGAGATTGGCTTTCCATCAATGGCAGGGCTACTGGGTACCGCCCATCATAGTACATGGTCTAGATCAACGTACCGAGGATCCCGCCGATCCCCTACAACACAAAACTGGAGCTACCCCTTACCGGATAGTCCGAATAAGATCAACCCGCGGTTGGAATCAGCAACCGCCACACAGCCGAATAAAAAGGGACATCTAGACAGGTATGACCTTACCCTAATTGGTTGCTAGCCACTTAGCCTTGCTGCACCTCCCCTGTTTTAGCCATTCCCGATTGATGAGGCTCGAGGCTATGCGTTACCTTTTTAGCACACATATACTTAGAATGCTCATCGTCCCCCTGACGATGTTCTAATAACATTCATCTATACAAGTCCGTTCCCAGTCCGAACGGAACTGAAGGCGCTACTCCTATTACATCCATTTTGGAATCACCCTTAGGATTAGTAGCGATTAGCCCTTGCACTTCACTTCTCCATCTTCGACTCCAAGCTCTTGTCTTCCTCACGAAAACGTTCAAACCGGATCGAAGTGGTTTTCGGGAAATTAATCCCGATCCCAGTCTCTTCGAAACGATCAGCGTATTGGCCAATATTGATAGTCGGTTATTTAACTATCAAATAACATCCGCAAACAACTATCGGGCCTTAATAATTTCCCAAATTATTTATTTCAAAATATCATCGCAAGATTATTTTTGCACACATCAACCCTTTGAAAATAGTTTTCAAATCATGTTTTCTCTCGTGGAATAAATTTCCACCCAATTGTTTTATTTCCACTGAAAATTACCAAGTCTTAATACTTTAGATTTTTAAATAATTTAAATCACTTATCCAAAATTACATACTTTAAAACACTTAAAATAAAACTACTTAAAACGCTTCATTTAAAATACTAGTTATGAAATTTTATAATAATTTCTCATGTAAAACTTAAGCCAAAACTAGTTTTAAAATTAAAGTTATTCTATAAGGTATAAATATTAAATAATTATCTTTTAAATCATAATACTAGTTAAACCTTTAAAATAATTATTTATATAATTAACTTAACAAATATTTACTTTTAAAATTTTTAAAACCACTAAGTAATAATTTCTTTCCAAATCATTCTTTTAAAACCACTTAATAATAATTTCTTTCTAAAACATTCTTTTAAAACCACTTTAAAACCTCTAACTTATACTTGAAAATCTTACTTTGAAAATATACTTGGCTTTTCAGGGAAATACACTTTGCATTCCAAAATAGTCCATTTAATCAGTTAATAAATCCTTCTCGATTATCCTAATTTAATTTATGGCCCCATCCCATAAATTTCTTTTCCACACTTTTAAAAATAAAACCACCTTTTATTTTTAAAACAACTTACAATCTTTTGTAAATTCCCATCGTGGATTTATACTTTCAAATTTATCCACTGATAAATATTTCACTTTATTTATAAACCCGATTTATAATATCCATATCCTCGTTTCCCTTTAAATGTCAGTTTCAAAACACTTAATTGATTTCCCAATCGATTCTTTGAATACTTCCATTTTGAAAATTTATCTTAACTTACTCAAATTTTATTCCAAAATCCATTAATTCCATATTCACTCCTTTATTGTGATTTAACATCTTATTTAAACTGAAAATATCAATTTCACCCTTTATTCAAAATCCCCCTTTTATTTTTTTCAACTCATTTTAAACCTGAATTTTTAAAATAAATTCTTTTTATCTTTAAACAATATTTCTTAAGTCGTCGATTTCTTTTATTTCCATTTATACAAAATTTCCATTTTCCCTAATTCGAAATTTATTTAATAGTGTTTCAAAATCAAACTTTTTATTCTTCTCCATATTCATTTCTTTAATTTATCCAAATTTACTGTAAATATTTTACTTAAAAATTTCCCTTTTTATTTCCTTTAAAAATCCAAACTTTATATATTTTTCATTTCTCACAACACCAATATATATATATATATATATATATATATATATATATATATTCAACCAAGCCATAGTATCTAATAATTTCAATTCCCCCTATAATCGATATAATCCATCACAGATTTATCAAATAAATCACATTACTGAATGTAAAATAAATTCAACATTTTTGAGGAATCTAGTTGGATCCCTCCAACCTGTTTTCCTGCATCCACAGATGTCAATCAACAATTAAAATACCAATCCCACTTCGAGGGGGATATCGTGGTATAAAGGGTCATCCGCTATTATGCGGGGCACATAAGGTCTCATCCGCTATATAATGTGGGAATCAATCGCTCCAATATATATACACACACACTATTATATATATGTATGTGTATATATATATATATATATATATATATATAATATCACATCCAGTCAATTCAATCATTCAACCAGTAATTAAAATTTAACTATTTAAATTTAAATGGTAATCCAAATGAGTGAGATTAACTCACCTTTGATTTTTGACTTGCAGTCCGGTCCAAACCAGCTTGTTTCTCCCTGATTTTAGACCTTGTATAAACTTTATATGGTTTTATTAATATTTGAAATAAATTGAACAGTTAATTACCATTTATTAATTTATCTAATAATTTTTATTTAAACTGATAATTTCCTTTTTTAAAAACCTTTTTGTAACTATAATAAATTAAATAAGTTTATTAATCAAATTAATCACTAAAATACATTATTTAAAATAACTAGTAGATTTAAAAATGTATATATGTATTTTAACTTATTTTTCATTTCCAAACTGCATATAAAAATAATCTACATAGGCTTAAAAATCTAACTTTTTAATAAATTTTTATATCCCCAAATCTTATGTATATATACATATTTTCTTCAATCTTTATATTATTTATTAACTAAATTAAATTAAACTTATCTGCAAATACCTTGCTATTAATGTAAAAATTAACAATCCCTTTATAAGTTTCAAACTTTATATGTTTATATATATATATATATATATATATTTCAATCTGTATTTAAATCCTACTCCGTACATATACATATATACATAGTTTAAAATCGAAAACGAATACCTTACTACCGAGCCACTCGCGAACTCTCCCTTGCCACGACTTCGTGGCTACCAAACCCTCGTGCACACCAGAGCGACCCACACCTCCACGCAAACGACGATGTGCTCAAGAAGACCAGAACCCATCATCGCCTCGTACGAACACCCACCATCGAACGCAACAACTCAGCTTGAGACCACCGAACACCACGCCTCCACCTTCATCGAATCCTACCCAAAAATCACGACCCTACCTCGCATGCGCCATCACCTGACATGCACGCCTACCTTGTTGTTAGAGCTCAACCCCCTCGCGACACGCCGCCTCCATCAGGCACCGCGATCCGACTCCTCTATCAAACTGCTGAAGTGCCGATTTCCCCTCCATCGATCAAATGGGGGTCGCCGTTCACCATTTTATTTCCTAATCGAACGAATCGTTTATGCGATTAAGATTTCAGAGAGGAGGAAATAGAAGCGAACAATTGAGAGGAGAGAGGGGCTCTAGCGAAGAGATTTCGTTTCTTTTTTTTAGAGACGCGTGTTATACCAAGTGAACACCTGTTTTAAATTTTTTTTACGTGTCTTCGCTTGCTACAGTGTTTCAATGTAATTATATTATTTATATTTGAATTTAAATTCAAATTTAAATCATCTTGAATTTGAAGCTTAAATTTTTTACATCCTATCGAGGCATGCTGCCAGGCGTTTATAATGTTATGCCCCTATTCCGAACGAAATGGAAAAGGTTTCGAGTCCTAGTTCGATCGTATGGAGAAGATAGCTTTTTAAACTCAGTTATTATATTGAATTATCGATAGAGATTTCAGCGTGTTTATATATCGTACGGCCACATGACAACTCCAAACACTATGAAACTTGAAATTCGATAATAATACACTATTACGGTCCAATGGAACTGGCTTCGTTGAATTCCGAGACTATGTCTCGGAAGGCTATTTTTAAATATCGATTTAAACAATATATTTTCAAAACTGAACAAAACACTTTTAAATTCAATTTTAACACTCCCGCTATCTTTAGTAAAATCAATAAATTTTATAAACCTTCAAATTATTTTTAATAGACTTTAAATTCCAGATTCAATACTTTACGCAATCTCCACTTATTAAATTCAATAATTCAATTATCCAATAAATGGAGATATTTGAAATTTAAGTTAAAAATTAACTTTTAAATATTTAAAATCGATTAAATATTCCAATTTCAAATGTCCAAAAATTCTGGGTCATCACATTCCTTCTCCCTTAAAAGAATTTCGTTCCCGAAATTACTAGTGAAGAAGAATGATCCATAACCCGTTAACTTTTTCCTAAAACCAAATAGTTTCTAACAACTTCCCAACGCAATCTCTTTATTAAAGACACATTTCCACCCTTACTTCCCAAACTCATCCATAGCTTTCAAAATAATATTATTTACTCAACCTTTCAAATTGTAATTTAAACTCAAATTTTAAATTATCAAACATTTCTAAAAAAAATTAACTCTCTAAATTTTTGAAAAATTTCGCCAGCAAATCCTTTGCGCGGCTAGATCGGTACGACTACAAAATGCATTTAAGGGCCCCCAAATTTCAAAAGAAAACAAAAGCCAAGTGGCTAGATCAAAAAATCATCAAATTCCATACAAAAAATTTAAATACATACCTTTTTGTCGGACCATACAATTTTATCTTCTGAAATCAAAAACATCGTTTTCCTTTTGCTTTTAAAACACCTGTAAATCCTACTTAACAGTAACATCGAATTATAGAATTCAAAATCATTCCATTCACTTCCTTTTAAAATTTCCAATATCCATTTCATTCAAGCCCATACAATGTCTGTATGTCATCCGTACGCAATACCGAATCCCATTGCTTACTCGATCATATAATTTCACTTCCGAACTAGTATCGTCCACCCGACTTCCTAAAGCGGACTCAGATCTGGTTTCTTGATCAGAAACCATCATTCTCCTTGCATAGCCACAAACTATGATAGATAATTTCCAAAATCGATCAAAATCCATATCCAGGGTTCGTCGTCGAAAATCAAGTGAAAATCCCAACTTGGATCGGTATAACTACCTCGAAGTTCTGTGCTCGAATCTGAATCAAATCGTTATGCGAATAAAATAATATACGTACATCCTACGTATTTATCTCAATTGATTATTTGCTATATACATCCTCTTTTATTCACATTTGATTTTGATTACTATCCACTTATTCACAATTTCTCCATTTCACAACTTCCAGTTTAATCTTTATTCAATTATTAACTTAGTACGTTTTCACAGTACCAAATTTTTCTTAAAAATTTCACCATCCACTTCTTAAATTAAATATAAATATTTTATATACTTCTTAAATTTATTTTCGCTTCACCACTTAAGCTTTCATACCTATTTTAATTAATCTTAAATTTCCAATTCCAATCTGAATTCAATTTACCTTTCATTCTAAATATTGAATTCTATTCATCCATTTCAAACCATATTTAATTAACCATTTCTTTAATTAGTTCCACTTACTAATTTATTTTAAATCTCAATGGACTTTATTTCCAATCTCTTATTATTTTAGTCCACTTCGAACTAATTTTTCAACTTCACTTTACTTAACACAATTTAAATTAAATATCATCCCAATATTCAATTCAAAATTTAAAATTCTATAAGTTTTCCACTTATTTAAATTCCATTGGCTAACTTCTATTAATTTACTTTATTTAGCTGGCTTACTTTTTCTAACTTATTTCGTTTCCATACTTATTTTAATTTTCAACTATTCTTCAAGTTAAAATGTATTCTATCAAATTTCAAATTATATAAGTTATCAAATCCATTTATTATTTCCATAAACATTTTTAAATAAGATTCCAGAGTCTTTAAATAATTACTTAAAAATTTAAAATCATTTTTGAAATCAATTATATACATAATTCATTTGCATATTAAGTTATCCTCCGAATTTCAAAATCAAACCTAGTTTTGCAAACAACTCCAATTTAAAATAAATTTGGCAGCAGTTCCTCTCTTGGAAACTCGAAAATGAACGCCGATGATGTCGCGATCATCATCGGAATTATTTCCCAGCGATCGAAAAGAGTTTAGTGCTTTTATCCCTTCAAAAACATTTTCCAAATATTTTTAAATTCCAAATCTCACCAGATTTCATATCCAATCAAAAATATTTCGAAAATAATATCACTATTTTTTCTCCAAAACCTTTGAAAATCATTTTCGAATCAAATGACTTTAATTTCTAAAATTTCGAGTTCCAAATCCTTTTGATCCCTATTCAAAAATTACTTTGGCATCTTATTTCAATTATAAATCACATTTATAATTCACATTTCAAATTCCATTTTGTTATCTGAATTTATTTCCTTAACCTTTAGTAATGATTTCAGTTCCTATTTTAAATTTCTACACAACAATGATAATAGTTTAATATTGTCATTCCCTAACAACCAAGCAACCATATATAACTATAATAATTTACGAAAATTATTTTCTTTCATATAAAAAATAATTTTGTGTAAAATTATTCCATTTACCCTATTTAAAATAATACAGTGTCGGTTTGCCTAGTTTAAAAGTTTAGAAATCCCTATCGATATAGTTGTACAGACTGTACTGACCAAAATTTATAAACACTCAACCGATAAGTCAACACAATATAAAACTTTATATTCACTAAAAAATACGCGCTCATATCTATTAATACACTCAAAGTCATTCTAGAGTACAGCGGACTCTATTTCTAATGAGTAATTCCCACCAGAGCCAAGGTTCTGATACCAAATGTCACGATTCGATTTTTCGACGTCCGAAAATCGACATCAATACGTCCAATGTATTAAATGCCGAACAATCGAATGTCGAAAAACTAGACCATACGGGAAAGAAGAAGGAGGTAGAAGAAGAAATAGAAAACAAAATCAGAATCTCACAATCGCCGTGGAACAATATATAATAGATAAACGACTGATCTTTATACAAAAAGAACTATATCTGTTTAATACATTACATCAACATAATACAACACAATCAATTGCAAAATACTAGACAGTCATATTAACTTGTCCTTATAAAAGTTGACTATATAGCTTATACTGCACAGCGGAATATATATCAAGTACGTATGATATGTCTCGCCATCCAGCGCATCCCCTGAGCTCTATAGCAGTCCATCCAGAATCTGCATTTTATAATACCGGTCTGACCCGAGCATTATAGTAAAATAATATTCGAGTCAGTCTGGAAAACTAGCGTGAGAAAACACACTCAATTGGATTATTAAAGTTTTCAAAATTCCTTTTGAAATCAAAGGTATCTCGTAAGACCACAAATAAACATGCCAGGTTTTTACCTTACGATAACCAAAACATTTCTTCTCAAATCCTCTGATATTATAGTAGTATCTATATACAAATACTTATTCAAATAGCCGAAATTGTTACGTTAATTAACTTCCAACATAATAGGTATACAAACAAGTTCGAAGGCACTTATTGGAGATTGGCTTTCCATCAATGGCAGGGCTACTGGGGTACCGTCCATCACAATACGTGGTCTAGATCAACGTACAGAGGATCCCCCTTGATCCCCTGCAACACAAGACCGGAGCTACTCCTTACTGGGTAGTCCGAATAAGATCACCTCGCGGTTGGGATCAACAACCGCCCACACAGCCGAATAAAAAGGGGCATCTAGAGAAGGATGACCTTACCCTAATTGGTTGCTAGCCACTTAGCCTTGCTACACCTCCCCTGTTTTAGCCATTCCTGGTTGATGAGGATTGAGGCTATGCGTTACTTTTTTAGCACACATACACATAGCATTCGTCCATACAAGTCCATTTTCGGTCCGAACGAAACCGAAGCACTACTCCTACTACATCCATTTTGGAATCACCCTCAGGATTAGTAGCGATTAGCCCTTGCACTTCACTGCTCCATCTTCGACTCCAATCTCTTGTCTTCCTCACGAAAACGTCTAAGCCGGATCGAAGTGGTTTTCGGGAAATTAATCACAATCCAGGTCTTTTCGAAACGATCAGCGCATTGCCCAATATTGATAGTCGGTTATTTAACTATCAAATAACATCCACAAACAACCATCAGGCCTTAATAATTTCCCAAATTATTTATTATAAATATCTTCGCAATATTTTTTTTCCACACTTCAACCCTTTGAAAATAGTTTTCAAATCACTTTTTCTCTCGTGGAATAAATTTCCACCCAATTTTTTTATTTCCACTGAAAATAATAAAGTCTTAATACTTTAATATTTTTAAATAATTTAAATCACTTATCCAAAAATATATACTTTAAAACACTTAAAATAAAAACTACTTAAAACACTTTACTTAAAATACTAGTTATGAAATTTTACAATAATTTCTCATGTAAAATTTAAGCCAAAACTAAATTTAAAATAAAAGTTATTCTATAAGGTATAAATATTAAATAATCATCTTTTAAATCATAATACTAGTTAAACCTTTAAAATAACTTACTTATATAATTAACTTAATAAACATTTGCTTTTAAAAATTTTAAAACCACTAAATAATATTTTCTTTCCAAAACATTCTTTTAAAATCACTTAATAATAATTTCTTTCTAAAACATTCTTTTAAAACCACTTTAAGACCTCTAACTTATACTTGAAAATCTTACTTTAAAAATATACTTGGCTTTTTAGGGAAATACACTTTCCATTCCAAAATAGTCCATTTAATCAGTTAATAAATCCTTCTCGGTTTATCCCAATTTAATTTACGCCCCCATCCCGAAAATTTCTTTTCCACACTTTTAAAAATAAATCCACGTTTTATTTTTAAAACAACTTACCAACTCTTATAAATTCCCACCGTGAATTTATACTTTCAAATTTATCCACTAATAATATTTCACTTTATTTATAAACCCAATTTGTAATTTGCATACCCTCATTTCCCTTTAAATCACAGTTTCAAACACTTCATCGGTTTCCCAATCGATTCTCTGAATTACTTCCATTATGAAAATTTATCTTGAGTTACTCAAATTTTATTCCAAAATCCATTAATTCCATAGTCACTCCTTTATTATGATTTAAAATCTTATTTAAACTAAAAATACCAATTTCACCCTTTATTCAAAATTCCCCTTTTATTTTTTTCAACTCATTTTAAACTTGAATTTTTAAAGTAATTCTTTTTATCTTAAACAATATCTCTTAAGTCGTCAATTTCTTTTATTTCCATTTATACAAAATCTCCATTTTCCCAAATTCAGAATTTATTTAATAGTGTTTCAAAATCGAACTTTTTATTCTTTTCCAAATTCATTTCTTCAATTTATCCAAATTCACTATAATTATTTTACTTAAAAAATTCCCTTTTTATTTCCTTTAAAAATCCAAACTTTATATATTTTTCATTTCTCAAAATACCAATATATATATATATATATATATATATATATATATATTCAACCAAGCCATAGTATCTAATAATTTCATTTCCTAATATAATTAATATAATCCATCACAGATTTATCAAATAAATCACATTACTTAATGTAAAATAAATTCAACATTTTTGAGGAATCCAGTTGGATCCCTCCAACCTGCTTCCTTGCATCCAGAGATGTTAGTCGACAATTAAAATACCAATCCTACTTCGAGGGGGATATCGCGGTATAAAGGGCCATCCGCTATTATTCAGGGCGCATAGGGTCTCATCTGCTATATAATGTGGGAATCAATCACTCTAATATATATATATATATATGTATATATACATATAATATCACATCCGGTCAATTCAATCATTCAACCAATAATTTAAATTTAACTATTTAAATTCAAATGGTAATCCAAATGAGTGAGATTAACTCACCTTTGATTTTTGATTTGCAATCCGATCCAAACCAGCTTGTTTTTCCCTGATTTTAGACCTTGTATAAACATTAAATGGTTTTATTAATATTTGAAATAAATCGAACAGTTAATTACCATTTATAAATTTAACTAATAATTTTTACCTAAATAGATAATTTCCATTTTTAAAAGCCTTTTTTAACTATAATAAATTAAATTAGTTAATTAATCAAATTAATCACTATAGTACATTATTTAAAATAGCTAGTAGATTTAAAAATGTATATATGTATTTTAATTTATTTTTCATTTCCAGACTGCATATAAAAATAATCTATATAGGCTTAAAATGCTAGCTTTTTTATAAACTTTTATATACCAAAATCTTATGTATATATACATATTTTCTTCAACCTTTATATTATTTATTAATCAAATTAAATTAAACAAATCTGCAAATGCCTTACTGTTAATGTAAAAATTAACAATCCCTTTACAAGTTTTAAACTTTATATGTTTATATATATATTTCAATTTGTATTTAAATCCTACTATGTAGATATACATATATACACAGTTTAAAATCAAAAATGAATACCTTACTGCCCAGCCACTCGCGAACCCTCCCTTCCCACGACGTCGCGGCTACCAAACCCTCACGCACACCAGTGCAACCCACACCTCCACGCGAACGACGATGTGCTCAAGAAGACCAGAACCCATCATCACCTCGTACGAACACCTACCATCAAATGCAACAACTCAGCTTGAAGCCACTAAACACCACGCCTCCACCTTCGTCGAACCCTACCCAAAAATCGCGACCCTGCCTTGCATGCGCCATCACCCGACACGTGCGCCTCGCTTGTTGTCGAGCTCAACCCCCTCGCCACACGCAGTGCCACCATCAGGCACCGCAATCCCACTCCACTGTCAAATTGCTGAACTGCCGATTTCCCCTCTATCGATCGAATAGAGGTCGCCATTCACCATTTTATTTCCTAATCAAACGAATCGTTTACGCGATTAAGATTTCAGAGAGGTGGAAAAAGAATCGAACGATTGAGAGGAGGAAGGGGCTCGACCGAAGAGATTTCGTTTACATTTTTTTAGAGATGCGTGTTATACTAGGTGAACACGTGTTTTAAAATTTTCTTTACGTGTCTGCGCTTGCTACAGTGTTTCAATGCAATTATATTATTTATATTTGAATTAAATTCAAATTTAAATCTCTTGTATTTGAAGCTTAAAATTTTTACATCCTATCAAGGTATGCTGCCAGGTGTTTATAATGTTATACCCCTATTCCGAACGAAATGGAAAAAGTTTTGAGTCCTAGTTCGATCATATGGTGAAGATAGCTTTTTTGGACTCAGTTATTATATTGAATTACCGATAGAGATTTCAAAACGTTTATATAGCGTAAGGCCACACGACAACTCCAAACACTACGAAACTTGAAATCTGATAATAATACACTATTACGGATCTAATGGAACTAGTTTCGTTGAATTTCGAGACTGTGCCTCGAAAGGCTATTTTTAAATATCGGTTTAAACAATATATTTTTAAAACTGAACAAAACACTTTTAAATTCAATTTTTAACACTCCCACTATCTTTAGTATAATCAGTATAAATTTTATAAACCTTTGGATTAATTTTAACAAAATTTAAATTCCAGATTCAATACTTTACCCAATCTCCCTTATTAAATTCAATAATTCAATTATCCAATAAATGGAGATACTTGAAATTTAAGTTAAAAATTAACTTTTAAATATTTAAAATCGATTAAATATTCCAATTTCAAATGTCCAGAAAATCCGAGTCGTCGCATAGGTAGTAAGTAAATGCTGGGCTTTTTCTTTCTCAATTGATTTTGAATTACATGACTGGCCTTTCATCGGTGGCCAAAACGTGTATCCGTAATTATATTTTCTTTCATTTTCACGCTTATCCCAATTGTTGGTTCAGTTTATGCATGGCATAAAGGAGCATTAGATTGGTCTTAACTAAATATTCAGACAACAAAAAAAGAAAAAGGAAGAAGCGTAGCAAAACTATTGACACGGTTATTAATTTGATTGATTTTCCATCCCCTAAATTCCGTTATTTCAACTACATCGAATGATCTTTCGAATTGGTCAAGACTCTCCAGTTTATGGCCTATTCTCTATTGTACAAGTTGGAGTTGGTATTAGCATAACTAACTGAGATTCATTGGACTCTTGAACGAACTCGGTCTCTATCTCGCTGGCTTGTCCTAGAATCTACGGAACACGCGTCAAATTAGGGAGCATGCCTAGAGGAAGCGATTTCTTGAGAGAACCCTTAGGGGAGGACTACTATCCAACCAATTCATAATCACTTGCTTTCTATTTGAATAGCCCTACTCTCTTACCGGTTTATGAGCTTGACCTTTTTACGCCTTTCTCCTTCTTTCTCATCACTTACTTTTTTGAGAATTTTCAAAGTCTCTCCCACGTAACGTAAATAGTAAGCCCAGATGGCTCTTCTAAGAGGGATAAAGAGCTCATTTACTTGATACTTGAAAAAGAAATTTTAAATAGAACAACTTTCAAACGAATTGGATTACTTTTTGAAAGACTTTCACTTGCTCTCGGGAATAGCAGTTAATGGTACGAAGGCTAAGGGGTACTGAGATTATAAAGACAAAATGATTTGCCAAAACACTCAAACTACAACTAATGATCCTTTTCACCTAGATGCCTTCTTTTTCTCTCCAACTAATTAGGAACGAATTCCAAGACCAGGGGTAATATGCCGTTGTTATATGGTAAGACGTTACTCATTTTACAGACCTTCATGCAGCGCCTTTTATTACATCAAGTGGAATAAAGCAAGCACTTCTATGCTCTGGTCTGGAAACCTATATAGGAAATGTAATTGTTGTTGTGTATAAGTCTAAGTTAGATTCTTCTATTGCCATTTTATCTACCCGTAATATACTAAATAAGAAGAAGTACTACCGTGCGTAAAAGAGCTAACAGGCATGCATCTAACTAGAATTCTTTTTTTAGGTACTATTTTTAAGGCTACATATAAGAAATAGACATCCTCCCCTATATTTTTTATATGGATACGTGGGACAACTATAATATACTTTCCTTTAGTGATTTCATACCTTCTTCCTTATTTTGATCATTTCTATCCTTCCATACTGGGGCAACTAAGAAGAGGGGGTATGTGTGCTTCTTTCGCTTGATTTGTTTCAGTGTGTCGTCGGATTTTGAAGGTGTTCAGTAACTATTAAAGAAAATGAATGAAATAGGAATTCTTTCTCTTAAAGCCTTCGTCTTATTTTATTGCACTAGCATTCTGATGCAAGAACGAAGGTGCTTGTGATTTCTATTACTCATGAGATGGAATGATCTTGTTCGGAAGTCGGTGAATTAGGGATAATCGTCTTAAGACTGGGAATTGACAATAATAGGTATTTGGTAAAAGCGCAATCCCAACTCTCTTATTTGGTGCACCCTAGAGCTATTGCCAGATTTCATCTCAAATCAAGCTGCAGTTTTTCTTTCCTTTCAAACCTAGCTAGGGAACAAGAGTGCACAATCACTATAGAGGGCCTAGGCATGGAATAAGGCAGAGTCCCTCTCTCTTGCTTGTAACTACTTCCATTGGTGAACAAATAGTTCCATTGGCGAACCCTTCTTATATATAAGGCTCCATCCCTCCACAGAATTTACCCTGCACCCTGAGCCACTAGTGCATTTGCTAGTTAATGATATCATCTCACTTTTGCACAAAGATTTGCATTTATCGCACATAATGCATGGGAATGACCGTTTTTTTCACAATTAGATGGGAGGAGGAAGTTCTGTGGCCTAATAACACGCCAACCACTCCATCTATTAGGGGAAACTCAAGTATATATAGAATCCGCTGGAGATAGAAATCAACTAGCTCAATCAATCACATGGATCTTTCAATGAGCGAAAAGATCAATTACAAGTTCGGTCACAAGCAAGATCAATAGTGGACTTCGCATTGAATTCTAAATGATGCCAAGTTTGATGCCACTCACTTCCCTTAAGGCCATATAAATCACTTTACCGAGGTTCCTACGAGACTTAGGAGGGAGGTTCTCTACAAAGGAAGCGCTAAAAAACACCATTGCCGTTACAAAACCAAGAATCCAAATGGAATCAATTTCACTGATAGCTTAGGTGAACTAACAGATGCAAGGCAAACGAAGTGAGGCGACTTCTCTATGCCAACCCTCGAGTGTGTCTTCATGGGAGGAAATGGAATCCGAATGGATGCAATGCGTGTTTTTCATATGGCAAACTAAGCTGAGTGAACTAGTGGCTTGGATTTCATCCTTTGATTGGAGAGTTGGGCTCCGAATATATTAATTAGGGGCGCATAAATGGAATCGTAATTTATAAGCAGGAATAGCTAGCAAACTAGCCTTATCAGATCATGTCCAAATCTCCATTTAGCTCTTCTTTGTCTTTGTGGCCTGCCCAACGGTTACCCGCAAGGAACTGTATGGTAGATAGACTGAAATGGAGTCATTGTAGTCTTCATTGTTCTCTCGTCCAGGGATCTCTAATTCGGGGAGGGAAATCTTTTTGGATTAAAGAGAGTCACTCATTCTTCGACTCGGAATCAATCGATGTTTATACTCGCCGGATTGATGTGGAAGACGTCTGATCCAGTTTGTTACTCGTCTTTAATTCACTTGTCTAGATGTTTACTTTCCCCTATATCTCGAGCACTTATCCAAACTATTCCAAGTAGATGGACCAACTATTTGATACCTATGGAATCAGATGCAAGCGAACTCACAGTCGGTAATTGGCTGCTTAAATTCATGTGAGTGAGAGTCCTACTGATATAGGACGCTGGGCTAAGCCATTGACGCAAGGCTTTGGAACCTTCGAGGGCGGCTGGCCAATTAATACACACTGCGCCCTAAACGTCATTCACACGAAGACTTGTTGCTCGGACTTTGCTAGTTGACTTGACAGATGTCCTTCTCTTTCGACTCACAAGAAAGCAGGATAGATATGAAGGTCTCAACCGCTCCAACCACTTTCACCGAAGCAGCTCACTAGCATGGAACTAGTGAGGAGACAGCGAGCGAAGGGTCATTTCTTAATATGTGGTCTTATCCACCCACTGAAGGACTACTTATCCCAAGGACTTGAGGGCCTTCTCTGTGTACTAATAAGCTGTACCCATGCGGATGCGGAGGCCTAGCGACCACTATTCTTCTCAGGAAAGTATGCTGGAGTAGGGGTAGATTCAACGGATGGAACCAGGGCATAGAGTAAGTGACCTCTGATTTTCCTACATATTAATATACTGGGCAGAGTCTTGGCAAGAGAGATTCTATTTCGTGGTCCTAAAGGCAACCGGAGAGAGGGGAATTTAAGGGCTTCAATCCTAGATCTAGTAATAGGGAAAATCCCTAGATCTTATTATTCTATATGTTTGCATAGAGAAAGGAGCATAGCGAATGATCATGTGGATGCGTGAAGCTGAGCCTTTCATTCTAGGCTTGAGCCCCAGAACCAGCTACTGGTAGTTGACCCACATCGCCTATTCGAGTACGTAGCAACCCGGTTGACTATTAGTGTACAGATAGGTATTTATAAATGAGATATTAATTGATGTAAACCCCCAAGTAGCTACCTTAGCTTCATATTCGCAGCTAAGACTTTTAGTAGCGGGAAAATCACTCCATTTCTTAAATAATCTATTAGATTGGCACCTGTTTGGACAACTAGGAGAGTAACCCGACTCTTGCTTTATCCTATATTAGTGCTTCATCACTTAGTGCAGTTGTTCCCTGGAGTGAATGATAAGGTGTTGCATTGGAGCCAGGTAGGCGCCAACTTCCTTCTCTTGGCTAGCTACATACAAATGATGCTTATCCTGTGAAGTCAGAGGTGATCGATATTTTTTTCTCTATTCGGCCCGAGAAATTCTAGCAATATAAAATAAAATGAAATTGCGCATTCATTATATTTCATTTTTACATGCATTGGTATGCAAGACTGAGAAAAAAAGACTTTTCTTTACAATTGTAGTTCTTGTCATAAGAAAGCGCTCTTAGTTCAGTTTGGTAGAACATGGGTCTACAAAACCCGATGTCATAGGTTCAAATCCTACAGAGCGTGATTCTGTTCTTGTTATGTAGAATCACAAAAAATAACTTAACAAAGTGGAATTGCAACTTGCATTTTTTCCTCCTGGAACAAAAAATATGTGTCCGACGCACAAAGAAAATATTTTGTTGCGAATGAACAAGATATTGAGAAATTGTTCATATGTAAGATCATCATTTGGATACGGGTCTTTCCACAGAAAAAGGGAATCTTTTGTTACAATAGAACCAGAAGTGATGTGGATCGTTTAAGAATCGAAGTCGATTTTCTTTTTAAAAAGAAGATATCAATGAACTTCTATAAAATGGTTTCACGGGATTCAGCCAATTGTCTCGATCGTGAGATATCATTGAGAAATAGGAATCCGTGTTATCAAAGAATTTTCCACAATTATTTCTAGTATGGAATGAGTTAATCATCCACTTTGGTATCTTTTTGAAAAAAAATGGCAATTTCGTTCCTCCATTGATCAAGTATTTCGGTCTTTGGGAAGTATCACGATCATCCAATAAGAAGGGTTTCAATTTATTCAAATGAATGATTTGAACACCTATTGATTCTAACAAATGATTGCATGGTTGATCATTCGGACTTTTCAATTCATAGATGTGGATCTCAGGCCTATGAATGGGGGTATTTTCGATACTCACAAAGAAAAAGGGAAGTTCAATAAAGTAAGCCAGGATCTTTCTCCAATGGGTTGTCTTTTAAGCCATTAATAAGTAAGCCTATGAGCTATGGAGGAGTAGGGAAGGTGATTCAAACCTAGCCCTGCGTTGACGAATAAGCTCGGTGCCCTCAAACCCTGCGGATAGAGCTATAATAAGTTTCTTACTCCCAAGTGCTAGTTCTGTAGCAAGAGCTTGACATTCCCACATGTTATCAAGTAAGGCGAGAAAGTGACAGAAGTTGCAAAGGTGCGGAAGGTTCTTTGTTGCTATCTACCAGGAAGGGAAAGCAAGGTGCTTGTCAGTCTACCCTTTTTAGATTAAAGCGAGAGGAAGTTCATCTAGTAAATTCTGTTGCATTTTCTAAAGCAGAAAGACAGGCAGGAAGTCGCATTTAATGGTATCCGAATCATTCACCAATAAATTCTCGATACAATAATAGTAAGAGTAGGGGAGTTGGAGAAGACTGAAAGGCCAAGCAATGCCTATGAAGAAATAGACGATGATGGCGTTGTTGACGTTAATGGAGTTTCCATAACAATTATAACTGATTCAATTCAATAAGTAAAGAAAAATTCGTTTGGCCTAAACACACATGACTATTTCAATCCCAATAGTGGCGTTGGGCTGGGGAATCTCAATGTCTATTTCCTTTTCTTCTCTGGAACTTTGCGCTGAAACTTGGTCTGGAAATTTAGGATTCTTCATAGTTACCTAAAGTGGGAGAGTCAAATTGGGAATTTGGAAAGAAAGATTGGGTCATTCCATTCACTACTCCATCCGAGCGGGGAGAGTTCCTTCAGCAAGAAAGCAGATTTCCTACCTAATATGCCAAGTAATGGAATTTATTATCTTTCGATCTTGCCAGATAGACTATCTTATTTCATAGGAGCGAAGTGCGTTGTTCATCAATCAAATCATGACTTTTGCAGCTATATGAAACACAAACCTGGAGCTTTTTTCATGTCATGAAAAATCATGAATTGACTATAATAGAGTGGACTAGACTCTCCTTTGAATGAAGAAGATAAAGAATTGATATATTTCGACTTGATCTTATTCTCCAACTCGCTCATCTTGTAATGAGAATAGAATAGGAAAGATCCATAACGGAAGTACGCCTGCATGCTCTATGTATTGAACACAAACTAAACTACTCTATGCATAGCCGAACACATGCCAGTATATTAATTGCGATCAAATATTGGGTTCTGCTTTTGCCATTGCTGGTCATTATTGAAGTTGGTCTCGCATAATCGGCTCAATGAAAGCCACAACCCAAACTTTTGTCCTTCTTCAAACCGTACTAGAAACAATAACTAATCACTAGGAGAATTCATAGTCAATCCTAACATCAAATGAAAGAGCGGAGCCCCTATTATGTAAACATAAGCACTTCAATCAACAACTTGGTAATGAAAGATCTATTCCGCTGATCAATATATTGATTTACCAATGGATTTATTCAATGAGTTTATTGGTTTAGTATACCGAGCCTCTACGAAATGAAATGAAACTAATAGTACTGGGATGAGGGAACCATTGACTTGACGTAATCCTTCTACCCCTGAGCTCGGTACTTGTTTCATACTAGACCCACAATGTTGAGTGACTCAACTCTCTCTTCCCCTCACCCTACTATTGCTTACACTAAGGATCAAATTCATTCTTCCAATTACCCTTAATAAACCTTGGTAATGAAAGATCCTTCTTATAAGATTGAGAAGTTAATGCTTGATTCTCGTTCAACATTTACGTAAATAGTTCTATGATCTTTCACTACTAAGTGAATGAATATATATAGTTATTTCATTTACAATTTGATTCTTGAAGTGTTTATCATACTTAAAGTGAAACATTGTAGTAATAGTTCTCTGATCTTTCATACCAAGTTTCTTCGGTTCAACCATACACTCCCTTGGTCTCAGGTTTCAACCACTTTCTTTTAGTTCAAACTGGGAAGAAGGCTTGCTTTTCATTGATCTCTTACTGGTGAACCATCACTCGAACCTGGAACCGAAGGACTTGCCTTTTCATTGAGCTAGGTCCGTAAACTCTTTTAGGAGTTCCAAAGACAAAATAGAGGTACCCAAAGGAAGGGGGGCCTTCTAGATTGAACCAGGTTAGTTCGATCTCTTAAGCTCGCGATAGAGTAGGCTGCTTTAGTTGGGAAGGTTATGTGGTTTAAAATTCTGCCACTTGTGAAAGAAAGGCAGCGAAAGATGTTAAGAATGGCATTCAAATAGTGGTAACATCTTTAGTTCCTAAGTCTATCACATCTATTGGTCGAGTGTCTATCCATACATTATTGGAATCTGTTGTTTGGTTTCTTCTTATCTTCATCAAGTTTCTTAACTTCTTTAAGTTATGACAAGTGGTAATAACACTATCTTTACGAGCTAAAAGCTCTATATTTTTCATATTATCATACGATAGTTTCTAGTTCACTTGACTTTATATTCTAGTAATCATTTTTCTTGATCTGAAATCTCTTTAACAACTATAGGTTCCATGCCCACCCAAACACTTTTTTCATCAAATAGGCTGCGCACCTTTTATCAGTTTGATTCCTAGGTAGCATAGCTCTGCATCTTTGATGTAGATGTTCATGTTACCCACTTTAAAATTCTCGGCATGAGCAGTTGCCTAACAATGTCCCACTTGGAAAGGGCTCATAGCTTCTTTCGTAGATAAATGCAATGCCCTGATTTGGCAAGCCGTAGAGAATGCATACGTGGTAGGGTAGAGGCTGGCAATCAACATACTGGGGACAAACTCCTATTTCCTATGAAATGCAAAGATTACCGGAGTTCATGAGAGGTATAGGCTTGGCACATCAAGCATTCTCGTATATTCGTGGTATGCACCAGGCACGATGAGAAATACTTAATCAAAATCAAACCTCTTGTTCGAAATGGAAAGCTATATGAGCTTGTTGTGTATAAATAAAAGTGAATTCTTATTAGTAGAACCATAGAATAGAAGTGTACTCTTGCCTAAGCCGAATTCTTTCCCTATAGCTACTAGGTGTTAGCCAATTACACCAATGATTTTCGAGAAATCGCTATTCATGGAAAATGGCTAACCCTAGTCCCAAAATTCTTAAGTAAATAATGACTTCAGAGCTTGGTGGATTACTTGAAGGTCCTGTTTTTTCATTTGGTCGAGCTACTCGCTCTCGAGAACAGATAGTGGTAAGTCATTTAGCTGCGCTACCTCTAGTGATGGGCATTGCTTTAGTGTCTTAGTTCACTTTCTTGTTAGCTTTCTTGCCTTGTTCGGGCCTTACTACTGTTGTAGAATAAGTCTCGTTGTGCACCTAGTATTGTATGTAATGTAGTTTAGTTTCCTTAGGCTGCTTCAAATATCACTACCTGCCCTGGTTTGCAACCTCCATCAGTAGTTCATAGAGAGGTTGGTGCACCCAATCAGTTAGGGAAGAGTCCCGGGTATGACCAGAGAAAGGGGACCGCTAGAATATTAATTGCGAAGGTTGTTAAGCAAATCCTAATCAGGCAATGAGTCTTTCAGGAGTTTTGGACACCTACGAGAGTTGAGGAAGCAATCATGGCCGAACAAAGGGAGGAATGTTGCCAATAAGGTCTCTGTCTGTTTTTATGCATATGGCTATCCTTCTTTCTTTGGGATGCGGGATACGATGTGTCGCTATCAATAAAGGAAGAAAAGGCCCACTCGACCAAGGGAGAGGTGGTTTGCCCAGCATGGTACTGATTGTTAATGAGATTGATTATTCACGCTCTGCTTATTAAGATCTTGGGTTTCGTCCCTCGTATATTAATTTCTGGATTCTCCAGTGTTTTACTTAGCTAAAAAGCACTAGCTCCTTCTCTCATGCCAAATCTAAGTCATTTAGCCTAGATAGCACGGGGAAGAGGACCAGACCATTCATTAACTCCGCTAATTCAAGTTCTGTTCACTCTCTTTTGCCTGAGAACTATAAGAATTCCATTCGCTACCTTCCGCTTACTTCGTTCGCCTTGCTCTCCACTCTTCTTCATTCCCTTAGTAAATAATTCTACGAGATCGACGCGTTAAGCATAGTGTCTCTATCTCCAAATCCGTATCACCCACTATGACTCTCGCTAGGATTTCTATTCTGAACTAATATACTGGGAGCTGGGATATTGAGAATGTGAATCTTGAGGCAAAGCAGATGAACTACCTAACCAAACTAAGGGAAGGAGGAAGAAGGGTCAAACACTTGATATGACTAGGTGCTAGGGGAGACTTGCTATTCACCTGCATCCTCCGCTGCTGACCAAATTCTTAGGGCCATGGTGAACTGGTTGTCCCATACCTTCTGCCTATTTCATGTGTGTGGAACCAGGTGTTTTTTGGTTCCAACTTAACTTTCAGTAGGTAGGGCTGGGTGAGAAATGCCAACCTCCCCTATTGCCTATTAGTAAGCAGGCCTTCGATTCCCAGTATAAACATTTGGTTTGACGGTCTCTGAGAACTATCTAACTAAAGAAGAATAATGCTTTTCCTATGATTTTTCAGCTAGTAGGCGTGGAGAGCTTTTTGCGGGGAAACTTGCAAGTCAAGTTTGGGGGGAGGTGGGTGTCGACCCAACTTTATGAGTATTCGGACTATAACAGTTCCCATGACCAGTCACTCACTTTCGATAGTTATACGATTCTAGAGGATGATCCAGAATTAGGTCAACCACGTTTATTAGAAGTGGATAATAGAGTGGTTGTACCAGCCAAAACTCATCTACGTATGATTGTAACACCCACTGATGTACCTCATAGCTGGGTTGTACCTTCTTCAGATGTCAAATGTGATGTTGTACTTGGTCGTTTAAATCAGACCTTCATTTCGGTACAATGAGAAGGAGTTTACTATGGTCAGTGCAAAGAGATTCATGGAACTAATCATGCCTTTACGCCTATCATCGTAGAAGTCGTTTCTTTGAAAGATTATGGTTCCCTGGTATCCAATCAATTCATCCTCCAAACCAACCATACCGGGGAAGAAGAAATGAAATCGTACGGTGACGGGGAAGCTCAAGGTGCTCGCTCACTTTGGCTCAAACCTTTATGCATCGACTTTGGCTCAAATTCATATCCTTTTTAATTCAACTTGGCCCGTGACTTTCACTTACTAGATACCAAAGTAGATGGAAAATCAACAAAAACAAGTAGTACTTTATGTTTATGGAAATCCTACTGCTAGTGATTTACAATTTATGGAGAGTACGAGTTTGTTCCCCTCAGAAACAACCCTTTCAGTTACTAATACCCTTTTTGGAACTAATGAAGCAACAAGCACTCCCTCCAAGAGGTGGACATATTATTAAATGAGATAATCGCAAAATGTGCGGAATTGGCTCGATTTGCCAATAAATAAATTCCCACAGAGTGGAGCATGCCATAGCTTCTGTTTTCTTTAATGGGAAACAAAGCTGTGCAAATCCCAGGGTATCTCCAGGATACCTATTATGATATTTATATACGGGGACCAGTAGTTGGCTTTTCAAGGATCTTAGTAATTTTATGATTTCATCCCCAATTAATATACCAGGGAATTCTTATCATTGGTCCATCCAAGTCCATGGCTTTTTACAGGTTCGCTCGGAGCTTTGGCAACCACCGTAGGAGGTGTGATGTACATGCACCCATTTCAAGGGGGTGCAAAACTTCTCAGTTTGGGCCTCATATTTATCCTATATACCAAGTTCGTATAGTGGTGCAATGTTCTACGTGAATCTACTTTGGAAGGATATCATACAAAAGCTGTACAATTAGGACCACGATATGGTTCTATTCTATTTACAACTCGGAGGTGATGTTCCTTTTTGCATTTTTGGGCTTTTTCTCATTCTTCTTTGGCACCGATGGTAGAGATCGAAGGTATTTGGCCCCTAAAAGGGATTGGGGTTTTAGATCCTTAGGAAATCTCTTTTCTTAATACCTCTACTATCCCTTCATCCAGAGCTGCCGTAACTTGGGCTCATTATGCTATACTGGCGGGGAAGGAAAAACGAGCTATTTACGCTTTAGTAGCTATCGTTTCACTAGCTTTAGTACCATTGGCTTTCAAGGAATGGAATATTACCAAGCACTCTCCACAATGTCGGATAGTATTTATGGTTCTACCTTTTTTTAGCAACAGGCTTTCATGGTTTTCATGTGATTATTGGTACTCTTTTCTTGATCATATGTGGTATTTGCTAATATCTTGGTCATCTGACCAAGGAGCATCATGTTGGCTTTGAAGCAGCTGCCTGGTATTGGCATTTTATAGACATGGTTTGGTTATTCCCATTTGTCTCTACCTATTGGTGGGGAGGTATATGAAACATGAAAGAATAAGTGGATTTTTGAATGCAAACTCGAAGACAAAGAGAACTAGGCTTTTCTAATCAATCAACTAATGTGTAGAAACCCGCACTCATCGAACTAAATGTCTAACCCATTGGAAGACAGACTGACCTTCAGGCGCCTCCTGCTTTCATAGAGATATTTTATTCTCTCGGGGCATAGTTCGATGAATCACCGTGAAGTTCTAAAATCTTTTTAGGGAGTCAACTGATAAGGAACTGACAGAAGGCGTGCAAAGTGAGCGGGAGGCTCCTTGTATACCATATCCAGTATATTAATTAAAAGACTAAGATGAATAAGGAAGTGCTTGTGAAGAAACTGCATCAAGCGTCTATCTGGAGCCTTTCTGTCGGCTTATGGCCAGATAGAGAATTTCTAGTAGCAAATCACTGGTTGACTTGCTCCTGATTGATGGTATTCATGAACCTATTTCTAGGTCTTTATAGAAACAATATTCTCTCTGGTGCCATTATTCCTATTGTAGCAGGGTTTGCATTTTTCCCATAAAGCAGCATACGTTGATGGGTGGTTACACAATGGCGGTCGAGCTAATTGTTCTACACTTCTTACTTGGTGCAGCTTGTTACATGGGTCGTGAATGGTAACTTAATTTCCGTCTGGGTATGCGTCCTTGGATTGCTGTTGCAAATTCAACTCCTGTTGCACTGTTACAGCTGTTTTCTTAATCTATCTTATTGGTCAAGGAAGTTTCTCTGATGGTATGTCGAATTTCAAGTACTTTCCATTTTATGATTGTATTCCAGGCAAAGCACAACACCATATGCGTCCATTTCACATGTTAGGTGTAGCTGGTGTATTCGACGGCTCCCTATTTAGTGCTATGCATGGTTCCTTCCCTCGGGCGCTGCTAGTTTTATCAGGCACTGAAAATGAGTCCGGTTATAGAGCTGATTCACTAGGCAAGAGACCAAGTATATTAATCCGAGCCTAGTATATTACTTGATCGTTGCTGCTAATGGTTATTTTGCCTGATTGATCATGCTAGTTTCAACAATTATCATTCTCTTCTTGGTAGCCTGTAGTAGTAATGTGGTTCACTGCTGTATTTTTACTATAGCTTTCAACCAAAAATTGCAACCAATCTCTAGTTGCAAGGTCGTCTTATTAAGACTTGGGCTAATCAACCATGGAAGTAATGCACGAACGTAGCGGCTGTAGAAGTTTCATCTACAAATGGATATTTCACCTTAAAGTGGATGACTGGTAAAAAGAAATTGATTCGTCTTTCTGAAGGATTCGTAATGCTGGCGTATTTCGGATGCGACCCGAATTTGATAAATTCGTCTTTCTCGATGGCGCATGATATTTGTCTTTTTTGGCCAAATTCTTAGTTTTGCTTCTGATATGGAGAAAGCATCTTCCTAACTAGTTGAGTGAACCTAAGTTATTATCGGGTCGGATAGAATAGGGTAAAGAAGTCACAACAGAGTCAATAGCATTGTAACCTAATGAGTGAGGCTTAAACTGCAAATGTTTTTTTTAACATAATGCCCCTCTTGATGGTCTGATTACACAATAGATAGATGGATCATCAGTCCCATTGCTTCCTTGAGCATACATAATTCGAATTAGATGGATGAACTCATATGTTCCTTGACCCTTGATGTCGCACCTTCCAGTCCTTCCCCAATTGATCGGGGTTGATAGAGCCCTCGTAAGAGGTATTGCATTAGCTGTACGGTCAAAAGAGGTGGCCTTGGTATCCTAGGCACCTCATTCTTAGCTTATTATGGCCTGCTTTATTTATTCTGTCTAGTAAAGGTGAGAGGGAGTTATCCTTTCATTAGGGGTATTTAATAGTGGCTAATGCGGTATCAATATACCTTCCAGGTCCTTCTCGTGAGGTGCGAAGCAAGCGATGTATGAGAGTTGGCCATAGAAAATGTTTTAATATCATAAATTTGTGAATACACTTTCTTTAGTTATGCTTAGATTCGTCTTGAAATTTCGGTTTTTTGATTTCTGTTTAACCCAGGGATCTAATCTATGCCAAAGTCAATGAATGCTTGGTTCATACACCAAGTCTGGACTAGTAATAGGCATGACAGTAGTCATTGTCACAAGCAGATACTTCTTCCTGACCATTTGAACTATGTTTTGCTTGAATGCTTCCAATGACCAACTATTGGTTTTGCTTTAGCCACCAGTCTTTTATTCTGAACACTTTGCATCTACCATAAGGATGTAGATGAGGCAGTTTATGGCTATAGGATCTCAAGCAGGGAAGTTCTATTACTATAGATGAACGAGCAGAGCGAGTCTTGTTATTTCGGGGTAAGAACAAACAACGAGAGCCTATTAATTGGGGGTCTGGTTGACTTCTTTTCTATCAATAAGTCGGAGCAGCTCAGTAAATCAGAATGCATCTTTCTAATAAAGAATTCTGGGTGCTATTTGGTCTATAGACCGAATAAGGTAAGGATTGATTTCCCAATTGATAAGCTGTTAAGTCAAGCAAGGGAATGTGCTCTGTGGTTCGTATCTTTCAAAAGGGGTAGGGAAATCGAGAAGTATGAATGCTAATCGATCTAGGAAGCATCAATATTCTTCGTTTACCTATTCTGACTTATGATGAACTAGCTACCAGAATAGAGAAAGCAAAGCCCTGATTGCCCTTGCCTAATTAATATACTAATCCGAATGAATATCTGGGGCTCAACTTATTAATATACTGGTCCAGAGCCAAAGCCAATATATCGGGTTCTTAGCAACCTGAGGAGGCTAGCGCTTATCAGACGAATTAGCGGAGGCTTGCCAGCAATTAGTTTAGTACAAGTAGGGATCTAGTGCAGAGGTAGTTGTAACTCTTGGATCCATTAGTGACCAACCATGACTAGCATACTCCCATAAGTAGGTAAGAGCCTAATCCTCTCTTCTTTCTCTAGGGGAGGTGCTACTAAAAGGAGCAGCTGTTTGGCTCCTTATCTCTCCTTGATTCTCTTCTGGGGAGGGCCCTTTTACCCAGTCGCGATCAAAACTCTGGGATTCTCCTGGTGTCTAAGTAAGGGCAATACCTTACGTAGCATCTATTCGACTACCTCAAGCACAAGAAGAGTTTCTCTTTCCCAATTTTTATTATTATGGAAGGGCATCACAAGAAGGAGTAACTTCTCCTGGAGCGAAGAACTAAGGTCAAGTAAGTGATTCAGGTGCTGGTAGAGAATCTAAGTATTCCCTTTCTAATAAAGCTGCTGGCAGCTCCTAGCCTGCTTCTTCTTCTATGGTGTTCTAGGTATATTAATAGTAGAGAACTAAATAAGTGATTCTCGCCAGGTCATGAGTAAGTGATTCTGGTGCTGGTCGAGAGTCAGTCTTATAATCAACAGAGGGTAGAGAAGGGCTATAATAATTGATAATAGTTGGCATCTAATAGCTGTTATTCCCCTTAGCCGGGTATTGAATCGAAGTTAAGGTGATCATGAGTAAGTCCCTATTCTAAGTTAAGATGACTGCTTCAGGTAGAAAATCACATAATTAAGAGTACCAGTCTAATAGCTGGTTGAGAATCGACCCGAAAGAGAATCATAGGTCATCTAATTAATAAAGATGGAACCAGGATATTAACAAATACCATGGTATCGAATCAAAATATCAGTCTATACTAATGAGGCTAGAGAGAATCATCGATTAGGTATCGAGTATACTCTTATATAAACATTGTTGTTATCAACTTCATATAAAGGTGTCTAATAAAATCTACTGATAGCCCATCTGATAAGGCCATATTAAACACATACGAAACAATTAGCTAATAGAGAATCAATATACCAAAGAAACCAATATGTTAATCAATAAGATAGTAGAGAATCTAGGTTGATAGTAAGGTTCTAAGAAAATCCAGTCTATAAGAATTTCGAATAGCTAGTTCTGGTCAGAATCAAGCAAATTAGGTCTAGTAAGAAATAGTTGTTATTCCCTTATGTCGGGTATCGAATTTCTTCTCCAGAGTCCGTCCTGGAGTTAGTTATGTGCGGTATCAAATCATCATATCAATCAATAGAGGGTAGAGAATTATCATACTCAATTGGGATTTAAATACCCTAATTAGTCTCATATTAACCAATTAGATGGTATCGAATAGAATATATACCTAGGGTCTAGCCAATTGACACCAAGGAGGACACAGTGCAATTTAATGCATTTTATTATGTATACCTTCCAATTCGGATAGGGATAACCTAGAGGTTCCCGAGGGGATCACAGTGAGAAGTCAAGGCGTGGAGACGTAGTCAGATGCCGTGGAGCGAGAAGTCGAGGATGCAGTCAAATGCAACACCTGGGTGAGCTTGTAAGACGCAGTTAGATGCCCTGGAGCGAGAAGTCGAGGTTTGTCCAGTCTGTCTAAGCCGCCCGATTAATATACTGGGACAGTTTTGGTATAAAAAACGTGATGGTGCCTGATGCATCCTAATTATTAGGCCTATAATAACAACTATGATCTACCCTCTAGCCCTTATCTACCAGTTCTAACATGAGCTAATTGGTTAATATGAGCATTTAGGGATGCTGCAATTGGAGCACTAGGGGATGCTTCTAGCATGAGCAATTGGAGTATTTAAGGATGCTTCTCTACCTGCCAATTAGTTGATTAGAGCATTAAAGGATGATTCGATACCAGATAATGCAGGCCAGCTTACTAAGCTTATTAAGCAAAGAGGGCGCTAGGAGAGATATGAGAGATTTTTTTCCTCTTAAGGGCAGAGGAGTTACATTTGGGGATTAATCGATAGGATGCACCAAAAGATGCACTTAGTTGAGTTGTTTTGACAAAGAATCACTCTCTTGACTTAGAAGATATTCTATGTTTCTCAACTTTGTCATTATGGAACGCCAACCCAGAAAGAGCACCAACTACCTTATGGCAAGGCATGCCCAATTAATATACTGGCCTAAGCTCAGATTCTCATCTATTCTCTTCTACTTGCACTTCAAGGACATAATAAGGGGCAAGCCGAGAAACCATAAATCTATCAGCCTTTACTATATTAATTGGATCCTCGCTTCCCCTCTATTCTCTTCTTAACACAAAGCCTTGCTTCGCCCTATGCTCATATTAACCAATTAGCTGGTAGAGAAGCACCAGAATATGATTCCATCTTCTATACAAATATCAATTGGTCTTAACCATATTAGTCTCTTATTAACCAATTAGCTGGTAGTGAATAGCTATTCCTTTGATAAAATTATCTTAAATAATCCTGGTGATGGTATCGAATATAATCCCTTCAGGGCCTAGGTTCCCATGCAGTTTCACTAGCCAAGACTTTTCTATGTGCCAGAGTCACCCACCTGTTTCTGTCGGACTGAAGTCCAGCTTCATACGAAGCCTAATGCTTCTTTCTCTTAGCCGTCATGATGTGTTACCTAATGCCAGCTCTTAGTCCAGCTATGGTGACCATGACTAGAAGAGGACAATCGAAAGAAAGACGACCATGAGTCTGACACTCCTTACGCCTACGCACTTCTCCCCTTCCCCACAGCTAGTGATCAAATACCGAGTCAACGAGAATCGGTACTTCAAGATCAATGAGAACTAACTGCTCGATGAGCGTAGCGCTGCTTCTTCATTGTGGCGTCTTCCAGGGCCGAATCCAAATGGAATCAATTCGATCACTGGCATCCTGATGCAAGAGAACTAATGGATTTGTTCACTATCCTCAAGGTTTGATTCAACAGAAGGAGCCGTAATAATTTCCTTACCGTGGTTCCCCCGACCGGTGCATAGAAAGTGGCTTTGGTTACTCTGGCATTTGCTATTCAACTTAGCCTTAGGAAGAGTCGATTGATTTATCTCCTAACAAAGCACCATTGGTTGCACCGGATGGAACAATCGATTAGAAAGAATAACGGATGGGGTAGAGTGGTAGCTCATAAGGATCATAACCTTGAGCTCACAGGTTCAAATCCTGTCCCCGTATCGCACTTAACTTTTGTTATGTCACTCCGCGACAAGGAGCGCCGCGAGCAGAGCAAGAGAACGCAGTGAGCTTTTTATAACAGAGGCAGAAATTACTTCCTTTATTTTGTTTGGCTTCGGTCTTACTTTCCACATTTCATTTTGAACCCTCCGACGTATAAAATATGACTACTTGACCACTCTCTCTAGGGAGTATGCCATGGAGCACATGGAAGACGTGGCAGATGATGTACTGATGGAAGGGATCCAGCAAAAGCTGGACGTCCTCTTTAACAAAGCCCCAATTTTTTGCTTTTACGGACCTAATGTTCACTCCAGACCATGATTGGTCTTATCTAAACTTTTATTACTATGATTTATTGGTGTACGGCCAAATGTCTGAAAGTTTTACATATGAGCTGGACGTCCTGTAACGTCCCGCCTTTTCGCACGATTTAAACCGACACACGTGCCAATTCAAACCATACAGAAGGGCGGATTGTTATGGGGTAAATAAGAAAACAGAGAAGAAAATAAAACAAACAGAATCTCACAGCGGAAGGATAAAATACAATAATAAATATATAGTTCGTAAACGGTTTACAAAACACTTGATTCTTCTTTATACAATAAGTATCAGAGCTACACATACCAATACAATCAATGCAGCGGAACAGTATGAGTGTGGTGCAAAACTATAAATAATAATAATACGGGTTCTTCGTCTTCGTCCTCCAAAGCTAAAGTCTTCGATCCTGAAACGCCCGGACTGACCCGAGCGAATTGAAAAGACAAAACACTCGAGTCAGAACTAAAAGATCTTATGTGAGTTAAATTAACAGAAATAAATATGAGTGCAGTAACTCAAGAGATGCTCGGGATTTACATCTCCTAAGGATCCGTTAAACTATTTACTATGTAGTATATTGCGCTATTATAATAGTGTCTATAGTAAAATAAACATACTTTTAAATAGCGTTAAGGCTTTACATTTTCCACCTTAACACATAATAGTCCCAGTAGTCCATCCAATATCATAGTCCCTCCTGATCGGGAAGCCACCAGAGGATACCACACGGGCTACGGGAGAAATCCAAACTCGTACAAGGCGCGATAGGGTAGGTGACACGGCACAACTAGGCAATGCCAGGGTAGATATACCAATTGCTACTCGGGCTGATGGTAACGCATAGCCGCAGCTACCGCCCACCTCGAACAAACACCCCAAAAACAAAGAAATCAATAGTGGCCACCGAAATAATCCAAAGTCAGAGTATAGTATCGAAGGAGTGCGTTCGATCAGAGGAATGACCTCATTGGCCCGAGAATCGCTCCTGTTTTAGCCACCTTATGCCAACTCACGGGAGTTGGGTCCACGTATTTACCTTACAGGAAACGCCGCCACCAACCTACTTCATTCTGGAATCTCCACCGCGTACACGGTTAGTCAAAGTGGTTTTCGGTATCGACAGAGAGTATGTCCATATCCGATCCCGGTCTCTTTGCCAACCCATCGTTATCATAACACCGCGGTCATTTTGAAAAAAGTTTATACTTTAAAACCAGAATAGAATTTTCCATTTCAAAACTATGAATACGATATCATTTTAAAACCCAAAACAATATGATATCATTTTATCCAAATATAATTCTTTTCCAAAACCATACTGCTTTAAAATTTATAATATCTGGAAACAAATATTTGAAATATACTTTCAAAACATAATATTTCGGAAATTATACTTTAAACCCATAACTTCTAAAACTTAAATGGTTGGGATATTCAACGGTATATAGAATAAATGGTTTAACTTTAAAGTTACTTTGTAAAGAAAAATAAATTCCCATGACTTTACAAATATATTTCTTTATTTAAAGTTTTAAACCAAAATTTAAATATCACTTCAAGTTCCAAAACCCCTTCAATTTCTATATATATATGTATATCCATTTGGGGTATTAATATTTCAAAACTAAAGTTGGAATTTATTCCTTCAACAAATTAAATGGTTTATTATTTAGTCTTGAATATTCACATCAAATCCATAAATAAAACTCCAATTCTAGTAATTAAATATTTTCTCAAATTTTTTTATACTAGAATATTCCTTTTTAAATTTATTTAGGAAAAATTCAGTTTATAAATATCACATCTTTAAAACTTCCAAACTTAACATATATTATAAATTATCAAATCCATTCCTAATTTTTTTTTATTCCATTTTTATTTAACGGAATTATACAAAGCTCAAATTCAAAATTTAACTTTCATATGTATATATATATGGAAGAATAATATTTATAAAATATCAAAACTAAATTTTAATAACCGTATCTCATCCAAACCATAAAAATCACTTTAAAATAATTTATATATATAGACCACGGTGCCTGTATAAAATTTTCTATCCTATGGTCAAGTGATACGGATATTTATCATTTCAATCCGCAATTTAAAATAAAATTTTGCGGTTGTATATCATTTCAAACCACAATCCCAAAAAAATAAAATGCATGATGACTTGCAGTTTAATGATATAAAATAAAACATCCATTCATCAACATCATCCATCATCCAAATCACCATCATCATCCAAAAATAAATCAATATCAATATATATCTGATAATATATAGCAGGTAATGACTGGCAGTTATATTCAAAAATAAATTTAACCACTATTAAATTAACAGTTTATATTCAGTAATAAATTTTATAACTTTTTAACAAGCAGTTTATATGCAATTAAATAGATTCTAACTGTCAATTAATATGCAATAAATAAACTAAATTAACAGTTAATTTAAATAAATGCGAATAAACAGATATGATGAATAAAACATGTCAAACAGTTCTAAATAAATTTCTACTCATATCAAACATTAATTTAACAAACATAAAAGCTTCTAGAAGTTGTGAGTGGGTTAAAACACTCACCTTTTGAATTTAAATCGAATTTAAATCCGATTTAAACCCAAAAATTGCACAGTCTCCAAATCTGTCCAAACCAGCGTCATCAGATCCGGATTTTAATTACGATCCTAACAAAAGAAATTTCGCGTGAATCGGATAACGTATGAAAAAGATATTCATTTTAAACGATTTGAAAACAAAAATAAAAATAAAATAAAATAAAATAAAACAAAACCCACTTAACTTCAATGGCCACGTCAGCTAAAAGCTACAGCACATCGTCGAATTTTTTCTGGTCAAACGAATATCCAAACAGAAAACGAATTGTACCAGCAGATTACGTGTCTCGAGAACTTTATCATAAAATTTTCTGGAATTTTTGTGGAGAGTTTGAATTTTATTAGAAAATTTGAATTGTAGATAGATTAGGTTTTGTAACCATTGAGGAAGAGAAAGAGATGAAGAAAAATGAACGTACAGCCAATTTGACAATAGAAAGGAGGCTAGGGTTTATCCCAGCATTTTTATAGATAGATCGCAAAAGGATAGGTGTGCACGAATTTTAACGTGCAAACAGAAGTGGTCCCAAAAGGATATTAATTATACACGTTACGGATTAAATTTTTTCTTTCTCAACATTTACATTGCATTAAGCGTATTCACACATGTATAATTAGATGCTTCATTTAAATTTCCATATATATATATATATATATATTCACAATTCCATAAATTTCCAAATACATAGATAAATTTCCAATTTCAACTAAATTCTAAATTACTGTAATAATTACAGATTAAATTTCTATCCATTCTCAATAGATTTACGTTTACATACTAAAATCCACATTTCTATGTACATTTGAATTCCATATTATACATATTTTATTTATCTTAATTACTTCCAACTTAAATTTCAATCAACATAAAACGTTTTATTCAGTTTCCAATAATTTCAATCATGCTTTAAATCCAAATGAATAAATAACTTAATTCCCATTTAAGCATTTTTCATTTGATTTGCAATCAACCTTTTATGATCAATTAAATCCCGATATATTAAATAAACGTTATTTCCATCATTCTTTATCCTATGAAGAAATTTAAGTTATTCACACCTATTACTAAATTTCATATTAATGCACACTAATTTACATTTATTGCAATGGTTACCAAATATTTCCCTGCAATAATTCATTCCCCTATACATACTTACAATTCCACTTAAACTTTACTATACCCATTTATTTTCTCAACATTAAAACCAACGTTACCTCAATTCCACTAATGTACACTTATTCTATTATCACTTACTAACCATTCAAATTTTTATTAACAAATAGGCAGGTAATTCCTATGTTACAAATTTTTAATCCATCCTAATCCCTTACTATTGACATACATTTGCATTACTTACATATCATTTACAATGTTACCCAAAATCTCTATCCATTGTAATTAATACCTTAAATAAGTTTCAATTTATATTCAAGTGAATACATTACCCTTTTTCGTTATGTCATCCATTTTTCACAACAAACGTTTTATCGTTTCGACAACATTTTATTTCTAATTACCTACATTGATTTGTGTACGTCTCTACTATTAAAAGCATTACCATTCTCACCTTCATCTAAATCTTCATTTATGAATATTTAAAAATAAATTTCACTTATTTCCTATTTATACACTTATAAATTCCAATTCCAATAAATAGATAAATCTCCGTTTGCACTACTTAAATCAAAAATCAGCGATTATCCAATCTATACATTTTAAGTGGATGGATCAAATGTTGTATTCAAAAATCTACTTCTTAATATTCTTAGATTTAAACTCAACTCTCTATTAACAGATGTTTAAACTTCTTTTATTACCATTAACTTATTATTATACATTAAACTTAAATATACTGACAAAGCTTGTTTTTGGTACTCTTTTCATTTCCATAAATAAAATTAGCAGTGGATTCATACCTTATTATGTAATTATCTTTAATTCCACCTAACTAAATATTTACATAATCTTTTATTTGCAATAAATCAACTATTTTATATTAATTAAATTTAATCTTCCTGGTTTACTTATTCATAGTATGTAATTCAGTTACTCACCCTAACCTATTTATTTGAAATCCAATCCAGATTATTTTTACTAAGTTCCAATTTCCAAAGGTTACTGCAATTAATCCAATTAATTGCAATAAATTCTAATAAATTTGATTTTATTGGATTACAACTCAAAATAAATCAATTATTACTCAACCACACAGTTAACATTTCTTTTATGATTCATTACAGTAATATTTCCCAATTCTCATCTTTATTTCATAAATTACTGGATTTCAATTTAATTGAAATTTTGTTAACTTTACACATAAATAAAAGCTTAAACCTCAATTAATTCATTCCTACGATCACACAAATTATTATATTATAAAATGGACCTTTCCCTTGGTTACATCTTATTTATTCTCTTACCAATATTCCACACTAAGTGCAATAATTTAGTGCATTAATTGAAATTGATCAAAAATAAAACTTAACCCACAAATAGAATAAATACGTACAATAATTATTGTCATTAAATCTATTTCATAAGTCTACACTCAATTAATTCCTTAAAATAAGTTTTACGTTTTTATAAATTTACCTTCACACTTCCCGTTACTATTTTAATAATTACTAAAGTAACATTATAATAACAACATTAAAATTTCTCAATATTTAGATGAACTTTATTTCCAATACACACTACCAAATTTCAATCACTTATGTTCTATCCAACATTCTTTTAGATTTTACTTCCATCAATTAGTTCATCCAATATTTTCATCCATTTATTAACAAATTTTCCATTATACAATTTCAATTCTTCTTATTATTATTTCATTAATACTATTACCAACTTTTATTACTTTTAGTATTAATTAAACAATCATATTTAATTAAGAGGTTATAATGTTGTATTCACTATTCCCATTTTCACTCCAAAACTCAAACAGCCGTTTCAATTGCATTTGGATTTGCATTAAATTGGTTATCCATCAACTGCCATCTATATTACCACCTTAATTCACATACAATTACAGTCCTTTTTAATATATTAATACATAGGTAATTTAAATTTTGTCTTTATTTCTTTAATTTACATTTTATTCAAGTGCGACAATTTACGCTATTTCTTTATTGATATTTCACCTAACTTTCAACAATTTAGTTAAATACCCGTTTCTACAATTCATTATTAGTTATAAATTTAAATCTCCTTTATTTATTCAACTTACACACAGGTATACATCTTACACTATCTCAATCATTGGATTTTCATTTAGCGTTCATTCCAGCATAAATTCTATCTCTTTTATATATATATCTTTATTTTTCTTTACAAATTTTTTTTATTACATAATCCCATTTTAACTAAAATTTAATCGTCGAAATTTACGGGTCGTTACACTCTCCCCCACTCAAAACTTTTCGTCCTCGAAAAGGAAAAGAAGGGAAAAGAAGAATTTCGAAATCAATATTTTAAATTTACAAAATTAGTTAATTTAGCTAATATATACAAATTTAGATACAGTGAAATATTTAAGTGATTTCACCACTAATCAACCAAATCAAATAACAACCACCAACCTTACAAACAGCATACATACACAAGACAAAGCAACCATTTATCCAACAAACAAGAAGTTGTTCGGGTTCAGAACTTGAAATTTGTATGGAATGAAAATAACTATCAAGTACATCCTTTACTCAACAGTCTTAGATGGAACAAAGATAGATTATTTATTCATCCAACAACTTCACATTTCTTTACCCAACCAACCATAAATCAACCAATAATAATTTCAAAACAACGACCAAATTCACTTATTATACATTGATTTCATGCTTAGTTGTTTGATTTCCTTTTATGATTCACGTAACCTTTAAATTTCATTTACTCATTAATGTTTGTTTCATTAATTTACTTATTACTTATAATTATTCCTTTATACTTATTTGTTAACAAATAGCTTCAATCTTTTTCTAATGTTTATCTCTTCTTCATGAACTATTTACTAAAATTTCATGATCTTATTTATTCACACTTTAATCACTTGAGTTTAAAATCATCTATCTGTCATACTTACCTTTTTATTATATTTACTCGATAGAATTTCAATTATAACTTAAATTAATAACATTAAATTCTCCTTAATTATAGCAAATTCATTGAATTATTCATTTCCTCAATCTTCACTTGTAAGTTTTCTCTTACATTTCCTTACTAACATTGCAACTTTTATTATATGGTAAGTTATATATGTTTTAAGAATGTAAGTGAAATTTATACAAGTTTCTTCTCGATTTCTTTAATTAATTAATGGTTAAATAAATATATTCGTTTTATAAATTTCAAATTTCAACTTACCTTTAGTTTCATTTATTTATTTAAAGGTTTACGTTACTATGATATTTAATAATAGTAAAAATTTAATTACACTAAATTTGCTACCCTATAACATTAATTCTTATAAATAAAGAAGTTTACTAATTCATTTACTAATGTTTACAATTGTTTATTTACATTTCTTATCTTCCTATGGTATTAAATTTTCTTTAATTAAAGGTTCACATTTTCTATACTAAATTGAACTATTAATTAACTGGAATTTTAAGAACCAAATACCGGGTTTAATTCCAAATTGTTTAAAATAGTAGATACACATATTCTTTTTACTTATATAACTTTAATTATAATCAAACGATAAAGTTCTCTTAAACAAATTTGCAGTAAATTTCTACAGTGGCCTTTCCTCTTCGAAACTCGAAAATGGATGTCGATGATGCGTGCACTCATCACCGAAATTTATTTTCCAGCGACAGAGAGGGAAGTACAAACTTATTTTCCAAAATCTTCCTTTAAAACAATTCTTCCGAATTGAAATATTTATATCAGAGAATATTTATAAATAATACTATTATATTCCAAAATTTGTTCGAAAGAATTTTCAAAACCCCGGAACTTGAGTTCTAAATTTCTAAATTCATTTATCTATTTTCTTAAATTTTATTTCAATTATTATTTCCTAACAACCAATCTATATCAACCAAATATAGATATAATTTGAAATTTTTTATTTTATATATAGAAAATAGATTAGGAAAAATTATTTCATTTGCCTATAATAAAACAAATATTATGTCAGTTTGTCCTATTAAGTGTTTAGAAACCCCTATTGATGTCACAGCGTCCCATGCATCAACCGGAATTTATAAATACAAAACGGAACAGATTAACACAATATAAAAACCTTTTATAAAACTAACAAGTACGCTCTCTCATATATATACACTCAGCGACTCCCATAGGGTATTACTACCCTATTATCAAAGAGTCAAACCCCACAAAGCCAAGGTTTATCGCTAAACCAAAGCTCTGATACCAACTGTAACGTCCCGCCTTTTCGCACGATTTAAACCGACACACGTGCCAATTCAAACCATACAGAAGGGCGGATTGTTATGGGGTAAATAAGAAAACAGAGAAGAAAATAAAACAAACAGAATCTCACAGCGGAAGGATAAAATACAATAATAAATATATAGTTCGTAAACGGTTTACAAAACACTTGATTCTTCTTTATACAATAAGTATCAGAGTTACACATACCAATACAATCAATGCAGCGGAACAGTATGAGTGTAGTGCAAAACTATAAATAATAATAATACGGGTTCTTCGTCTTCGTCCTCCAAAGCTAAAGTCTTCGATCCTGAAACGCCCGGACTGACCCGAGCGAATTGAAAAGACAAAACACTCGAGTCAGAACTAAAAGATCTTATGTGAGTTAAATTAACAGAAATAAATATGAGTGCAGTAACTCAAGAGATGCTCGGGATTTACATCTCCTAAGGATCCGTTAAACTATTTACTATGTAGTATATTGCGCTATTATAATAGTGTCTATAGTAAAATAAACATACTTTTAAATAGCGTTAAGGCTTTACATTTTCCACCTTAACACATAATAGTCCCAGTAGTCCATCTAATATCATAGTCCCTCCTGATCGGGAAGCCACCAGAGGATACCACACGGGCTACGGGAGAAATCCAAACTCGTACAAGGCGCGATAGGGTAGGTGACACGGCACAACTAGGCAATGCCAGGGTAGATATACCAATTGCTACTCGGGCTGATGGTAACGCATAGCCGCAGCTACCGCCCACCTCGAACAAACATCCCAAAAACAAAGAAATCAATAGTGGCCACCGAAATAATCCAAAGTCAGAGTATAGTATCGAAGGAGTGCGTTCGATCAGAGGAATGACCTCATTGGCCCGAGAATCGCTCCTGTTTTAGCCACCTTATGCCAACTCACGGGAGTTGGGTCCACGTATTTACCTTACAGGAAACGCCGCCACCAACCTACTTCATTCTGGAATCTCCACCGCGTACACGGTTAGTCAAAGTGGTTTTCGGTATCGACAGAGAGTATGTCCATATCCGATCCCGGTCTCTTTGCCAACCCATCGTTATCATAACACCGCGGTCATTTTGAAAAAAGTTTATACTTTAAAACCAGAATAGAATTTTCCATTTCAAAACTATGAATACGATATCATTTTAAAACCCAAAACAATATGATATCATTTTATCCAAATATAATTCTTTTCCAAAACCATACTGCTTTAAAATTTATAATATCTGGAAACCAAATATTTGAAATATACTTTCAAAACATAATATTTCGGAAATTATACTTTAAACCCATAACTTCTAAAACTTAAATGGTTGGGATATTCAACGGTATATAGAATAAATGGTTTAACTTTAAAGTTACTTTGTAAAGAAAAATAAATTCCCATGACTTTACAAATATATTTCTTTATTTAAAGTTTTAAACCAAAATTTAAATATCACTTCAAGTTCCAAAACCCCTTCAATTTCTATATATATATGTATATCCATTTGGGGTATTAATATTTCAAAACTAAAGTTGGAATTTATTCCTTCAACAAATTAAATGGTTTATTATTTAGTCTTGAATATTCACATCAAATCCATAAATAAAACTCCAATTCTAGTAATTAAATATTTTCTCAAATTTTTTTATACTAGAATATTCCTTTTTAAATTTATTTAGGAAAAATTCAGTTTATAAATATCACATCTTTAAAATTTCCAAACTTAACATATATTATAAATTATCAAATCCATTCCTAATTTTTTTTTATTCCATTTTTATTTAACGGAATTATACAAAGCTCAAATTCAAAATTTAACTTTCATATGTATATATATATGGAAGAATAATATTTATAAAATATCAAAACTAAATTTTAATAACCTTATCTCATCCAAACCATAAAAATCACTTTAAAATAATTTATATATATAGACCACGGTGCCTGTATAAAATTTTCTATCCTATGGTCAAGTGATACGGATATTTATCATTTCAATCCGCAATTTAAAATAAAATTTTGCGGTTGTATATCATTTCAAACCACAATCCCAAAAAAATAAAATGCATGATGACTTGCAGTTTAATGATATAAAATAAAACATCCATTTATCAACATCATCCATCATCCAAATCACCATCATCATCCAAAAATAAATCAATATCAATATATATCTGATAATATATAGCAGGTAATGACTGGCAGTTATATTCAAAAATAAATTTAACCACTATTAAATTAACAGTTTATATTCAGTAATAAATTTTATAACTTTTTAACAAGCAGTTTATATGCAATTAAATAGATTCTAACTGTCAATTAATATGCAATAAATAAACTAAATTAACAGTTAATTTAAATAAATGCGAATAAACAGATATGATGAATAAAACATGTCAAACAGTTCTAAATAAATTTCTACTCATATCAAACATTAATTTGACAAACATAAAAGCTTCTGGAAGTTGTGAGTGGGTTAAAACACTCACCTTTTGAATTTAAATCGAATTTAAATCCGATTTAAACCCAAAAATTGCACAGTCTCCAAATCTGTCCAAACCAGCGTCATCAGATCCGGATTTTAATTACGATCCTAACAAAAGAAATTTCGCGTGAATCGGAGAACGTATGAAAAAGATATTCATTTTAAACGATTTGAAAACAAAAATAAAAATAAAATAAAATAAAATAAAACAAAACCCACTTAACTTCAATGGCCACGTCAGCTAAAAGCTACAGCACATCGTCGAATTTTTTCTGGTCAAACGAATATCCAAAACAGAAAACGAATTGTACCAGCATATTACGTGTCTCGAGAACTTTATCATAAAATTTTCTGGAATTTTTGTGGAGAGTTTGAATTTTATTAGAAAATTTGAATTGTAGATAGATTAGGTTTTGTAACCATTGAGGAAGAGAAAGAGATGAAGAAAAATGAACGTACAGCCAATTTGACAATAGAAAGGAGGCTAGGGTTTATCCCAGCATATTTATAGATAGATCGCAAAAGGATAGGTGTGCACGAATTTTAACGTGCAAACAGAAGTGGTCCCACAAGGATATTAATTATACACGTTACGGATTAAATTTTTTCTTTCTCAACATTTACATTGCATTAAGCGTATTCACAAATGTATAATTAGATGCTTCATTTAAATTTCCATATATATATATATTCACAATTCCATAAATTTCCAAATACATAGATAAATTTCCAATTTCAACTAAATTTCTAAATTACTGTAATAATTACAGATTAAATTTCTATCCATTCTCAATAGATTTACGTTTACATACTAAAATCCACATTTCTATGTACATTTGAATTCCATATTATACATATTTTATTTATCTTAATTACTTCCAACTTAAATTTCAATTAACATAAAACGTTTTATTCAGTTTCCAATAACTTCAATCATGCTTTAAATCCAAATGAATAAATAACTTAATTCCCATTTAAGCATTTTTCATTTGATTTGCAATCAACCTTTTATGATCAATTAAATCCCGATATATTAAATAAACGTTATTTCCATCATTCTTTATCCTATGAAGAAATTTAAGTTATTCACACCTATTACTAAATTTCATATTAATGCACACTAATTTACATTTATTGCAATGGTTACCAAATATTTCCCTGCAATAATTCATTCCCCTATACATACTTACAATTCCACTTAAACTTTACTATACCCATTTATTTTCTCAACATTAAAACCAACGTTACCTCAATTCCACTAATGTACACTTATTCTATTATCACTTACTAACCATTCAAATTTTTATTAACAAATAGGCAGGTAATTCCTATGTTACAAATTTTTAATCCATCCTAATCCCTTACTATTGACATACATTTGCATTACTTACATATCATTTACAATGTTACCCAAAATCTCTATCCATTGTAATTAATACCTTAAATAAGTTTCAATTTATATTCAAGTGAATACATTACCCTTTTTCGTTATGTCATCCATTTTTCACAACAAACGTTTTATCGTTTCGACAACATTTTATTTCTAATTACCTGCATTGATTTGTGTGCGTCTCTACTATTTAAAGCATTACCATTCTCACCTTCATCTAAATCTTCATTTATGAATATTTAAAAATAAATTTCACTTATTTCCTATTTATACACTTATAAATTCCAATTCCAATAAATAGATAAATCTCCGTTTGCACTACTTAAATCAAAAATCAGCGATTATCCAATCTATACATTTTAAGTGGATGGATCAAATGTTGTATTCAAAAATCTACTTCTTAATATTCTTAGATTTAAACTCAACTCTCTATTAACAGATGTTTAAACTTCTTTTATTACCATTAACTTATTATTATACATTAAACTTAAATATACTGACAAAGCTTGTTTTTGGTACTCTTTTCATTTCCATAAATAAAATTAGCAGTGGATTCATACCTTATTATGTAATTATCTTTAATTCCACCTAACTAAATATTTACATAATCTTTTATTTGCAATAAATCAACTATTTTATATTAATTAAATTTAATCTTCCTGGTTTACTTATTCATAGTATGTAATTCAGTTACTCACCCTAACCTATTTATTTGAAATCCAATCCAGATTATTTTTACTAAGTTCCAATTTCCAAAGGTTACTGCAATTAATCCAATTAATTGCAATAAATTCTAACAAATTTGATTTTATTTGATTACAACTCAAAATAAATCAATTATTACTCAACCACACAGTTAACATTTCTTTTATGATTCATTACAGTAATATTTCCCAATTCTCATCTTTATTTTCATAAATTACTGGATTTCAATTTAATTGAAATTTTGTTAACTTTACACATAAATAAAAGCTTAAACCTCAATTAATTCATTCCTAAGATCACACAAATTATTATATTATAAAATGGACCTTTCCCTTGGTTACATCTTATTTATTCTCTTACCAATATTCCACACTAACTACAATAATTTAGTGCATTAATTGAAATTGATCAAAAATAAAACTTAACCCACAAATAGAATAAATACGTACAATAATTATTGTCATTAAATCTATTTCATAAGTCTACACTCAATTAATTCCTTAAAATAAGTTTTACGTTTTTATAAATTTACCATCACACTTCCCGTTACTATTTTAATAATTACTAAAGTAACATTATAATAACAACATTAAAATTTCTCTATATTTTTTGATGAACTTTATTTCCAATACACACTACCAAATTTCAATCACTTTTGTTCTATCCAACATTCTTTTAGATTTTACTTCCATCAATTAGTTCATCCAATATTTTCATCCATTTATTAACAAATTTTCCATTATACAATTTCAATTCTTCTTATTATTATTTCATTAATACTATTACCAACTTTTATTACTTTTAGTATTAATTAAACAATCATATTTAATTAAGAGGTTATAATGTTGTATTCACTATTCCCATTTTCACTCCAAAACTCAAACAGCCGTTTCAATTGCATTTGGATTTGCATTAAACTGGTTATCCATCAACTGCCATCTATATTACCACCTTAATTCACATACAATTACAGTCCTTTTTAATATATTAATACATAGGTAATTTAAATTTTGTCTTTATTTCTTTAATTTACATTTTATTCAAGTGCGACAATTTACGCTATTTCTTTATTGATATTTCACCTAACTTTCAACAATTTAGTTAAATACCCGTTTCTACAATTCATTATTAGTTATAAATTTAAATCTCCTTTATTTATTCAACTTACACACAGGTATACATCTTACACTATCTCAATCATTGGATTTTCATTTAGCGTTCATTCCAGCATAAATTCTATCTCTTTTATATATATATCTTTATTTTTCTTTACAAATTTTTTTTATTACATAATCCCTTTTTAACTAAAATTTAATCGTCGAAATTTACGGGTCGTTACACGTCCTCGCTCTGATGCAGGCTCAGGCACTGATGGGGTGAATCTTCTTTGTAGTGTTCGAGTTGCAGTAGAAATCAAGGCAAGGTGTGAAACTAGAAGGGGGCAGAGGAGTTGTCACAATAGAAAAGAGAAATGACTCTAAGGAAACAAACGATTGTCTCTTCTTAAACAACCTATATCCTCCAAACTTAACCAACATTTGATAGATTATCCAACCCCGAGCAATCTTAGTTATTGGTGGGGGTTAGGTTCGTTAACTGGTTTTTGTTTCGTAATTCAGATAGAGACTAGCATTTTTTAGCTATGCATTGCACACCTCATGTAGATCTAGCTTTCAACAGCACAGAACGCGTTATGAGAGATGTTGAAAGGGGCTGGTTGCTCCGTTATATGCATGCTAATGGGGAAAGTATGTTTCTCATTGTGGTTCACCTTCATATTTTTCGTAGTCTATATCATGCGAGTTATAGCAGTCCTAGGGAACTAGTTTGGTGTCTCAGAGTTGTCATATTCCTATTAATGATTGTGACAGCTTTTATAGGATACGTACCACCTTTGGGTCAGATGAGCTTTTGGGGAACTACAGTAATTACAAGCTTAGCTAGCGCCATACCTGTAGTAGGAGATACTATAGTGACTTGGCTTTGGGGTGGTTTCTCTGTGGAAAATGCCACCTTAAATCGTTTTTTTAGTCTCCATCATTTACTCCCCTTTATTTTAGTAGGTGCCAGTCTTCTTCATCTGGCCGCATTGCATCAACGTGGATCAACTAATCCATTGGGTGTACATTCAGGAGATGGAAAAAATGGCTTCTTACCCTTATTTTTATGTAAAGGATCTATTAGGTCGGGAAGCTTCTGTTATCTTTTTCGCTATTTGGATTTTTTATGCTCCTAATGTTTTAGGGCATCCTGACAATTATATACCTACTAATCTGATGCCCACCCCGCCTCATATCGTGTCAGAATGGTATTTCCCGCCGATCCATAACATTCTTCACAGTATACTTGAAAAATCGGGAGGTGTAGCCGCAATAGCATCAGTTCCTGTATCTCTGTTGGCTTTACCCTTTTTAAAAAATATGTATGTGCGTAGTTCAAGTTATCGTCCGCTAAACCAAGGAATATTTTGGTTGCTTTTGGCAGATTGCTTACTACTGGATTGGATCGGATGTCAACCTATGGAGGCACCATTTATGACTATTGGACAAATTTCTTCTGTCGTTTTCTTCTTATTCATTGCCGTAACGCACATTCCAGGATGGGTTGGAAGAGGAATTCCAAATTCTTACACGGATGGGCATGATTTACATGTCACAACTGACCAGAATTATTACATCAACCATTTTTTACGAGTTAGTATTACCTCATGAATTTACAAGCATCAGTCGGTTCGGACTTCCACTTAGTTTCATCCAAGCTTCATCCTGGTCATGGATAGATCACCTAGGGTCCACAAGCAGTGACAATCGCCTTATGAAGACTCGCTTTCGCTACGGCTCCGGTTCTTACCCCAGTATATTATTAGGCTTCGCCGGGTCATTCTTCAATAGGAACCCTAGGTATACTAGGCCTCCCTATGGGTGCCTCCCACTGCTTGGGAGCGCATGGTTTCATGTTCCATTTCACTCCTCGATTGGGTTGGGGAGGAAACAAAGAAAAGAGCACGACACACACTCGGGTACAACATGCTAGAGATGCCTATGGATCGGGCATATATACAATGAATGTTATTGATGCTACTATCAATGTTGAATTGAGAAAGAAGATTTAGGGAGATAGGTTTTGGGTATTGCCTGTGAAATGACGCAAATCAGGTCAATAGTTTGGACTGGTGGTGATTGATTGGCTGTCCGAGGTAGTTCTTAAGACTTCTCTCTCGAATTTTATGCATCAGTTGAGGGATCTCAAGGGAGTCAGAGTGAATATCCTATGCCCTTGGGGCTAGGTGTGAAGTAGGAAGCGGACTGAGAGACGTCAAACAAAGGTCTTTATTCATTTCCTTTCATATCAATGAAAATCTTTTTTAGGGCAGTCATTTTCTTTAACGAAAGCCATCGTTAGGAAGCTCACTTCTCTCTCATCCGTTGTCGATAACATCGATGATCGTGCATTTGATCTGTAAAATATTGCAAGCACTGGGGAGTGAAAGAAGACGTTATTGCTTTGAGAGGGAAGAATTCATTGCTTTGTAGTTACTGTCAGCTTCAACCTTTTGATCAGAGAGCCATTTTGTTAAAGCCATTATAATATTAATTCAAATTCATGCCTTCAATAATCGTTTGGAGACTACCAGATCTTTGCCATTGATGATCGTGCATTTCATTTACATAAGAAAGAGAAGAGTGCAAAGCAAGCTAAGACAAGAGTGACTAAGCTAATATGAGAGATTTTAGTTGGGGATTATAAGAAGTAAACTGGAGGGAAAGAGTGACTAAAGTGAGTTAGAACCCAGAGCCATGGTTTCTAAAAGATTCTTACTCTTAGAAAACTGGTTGTGGTATATTAATCGGTGCGTAGCGGGAGGAGAGTCCAATATATTAATTGGGGACCGATCCAAACTATTTAGAGAGATTAATCAGATTGCTTGATTGGATAAAAAAGTGATCTTTTTCTTCGGTACCAGCATACCTAAGAAAAGGAAGGCCTTAGTTGGACTAAAAGAACACTACCTGACCTGAGCATTCTCATTAGAATTTTATTACTAACCCAGCTATTCACGAAAAAGACCCTCTTTACTACCTATGGTTGGATGCCCGGGGAACAAGGAAATTCTCACTCATTGCCAGCCCTAGAAGATCTTTAATATCTTACCAGACGTTATTATCAACTCACTTGTTTTTCTCTTTCTATTTAATACCTCCAATCCAAAGAAAAGAGGAGAAGACAAGAGAGTAATGTGTATTCTCTCACTCTCTTCTACATGCTTTTGTAGCTCATTCGCTCGCTCTGGATTGATGGTTTGATCCCACTGCACTCTTAGTTGATTGAGTTCTTCCAACTCTTGCGTAATATACTGGATCGGTCACCTCTTCAATCGATGCGGGGACTGGGGATGTGCTCACTGGAAAGAATCTCATTTGGATACTCTAATTAGATGTCGAAGCTATTGAAAGACTTACCGAAAGTGAGAAAATCGATCCTCAAATGCAACTTCATAAGCAAAGACCTTCATAAACGATGTAGGCTGACCCTGGTTGCTTTGAATGCGGATTTCATATCAATTCTTGTTTGCCCAGCGCAATCCTCTCTATCTCTCTTGTCTATCAAAATTTGACCAAAGATGTTTGGCACTCATTAGGTCTCTAGAACTCAATGAATATTATTTGGATTCCTGGAATCTTATTTAGAGCCTCTAGCCTTACGCAAGGTGGGACATAACACTTGTTGCTTGCTTTCCTTCTGCTATTGTTCTAGACATCTATCTATAGGAATTCGACTCACAATCTCAGGTACCAGCATGGTTGACTATTCGATCAACCAACTGGAATCTCTATCAGTAATGGGATTTTCTTTAGTTCAATTACCCTGACTAATCAAGTGTTTTTTATGCTTCGCTAGCTGCAACAGGTGGTAACCGGTCTTTCTCCATTCCCATGGAAATCCAGAGTACCTAGTATGTAGCAAGAAGCAAAGTGAAAATTTAGATAGCTTTCATTCCACAATTATAGACAATGGGCGCCTCCCATAGAATATATAGTGATTGGCGCCTCAAAATAGTGAAAATGATAGATGCCCCATAAGAAATAGAGAGCAATAGAGTTGCTTTGCTATCTAAAGTCTAAGCCCTTAAAAGACCGCCCCGAGGAAGAAGAAGTGGAAGGTTACCAATTGAGAATCATACTCTATGGACAAAGAATCAAGCTTATGATATGACTCATAAGCAAGTCCCCATCACCAGTCAGTAAGAATAATGAGCTTGTCATACTTAATAAAAAAGAGAAAGGCTTATTGATTATGGAGATATAGGTTCGTAGCTCATTTGAGAAGCTATCGCGATTTGCGAAACGAAGGAGGAAAAGCTATTCTGGTCTTGTACATGAGACAGACCGCTCATTCAAAACTGGGTAAACTCTCCTTTTTGCTTAGAGAAATCTCAAAAATAATGACTACCCTATTTTCTTTAGGACTTTGGTTCATTGTTCAGTTAGTTAGGTCTACTAATTCAAAAGGAAAATTCAATCAAGCGTTGTCTATTATCGAACTCGTGAAATAGTTCAAATTAATACTACATTTGATTATATCTATCAATAAGCTCTTTCTTAACTACCACGATTTTCTTCGCATCCTCTCTACCTTCTCATTCAGTTAGTAGGCGTGAGGAAGTATTTCATTTAGATGAAATATATACAATTCATAAAAAAATAGATATTTATTTTTTGATGTGGAATTCTCTGTTCTTTCCCGGATTTGATTAACATGTCTTATGATTGGTTCCTCCTTTATTAGTCCCGTACTCCTTGTGTCTCTTTGGTATTCTCACTTAGTCTACTTGAGAGGTTCCATATATCATTGGCCTTATGGCTTGGCACAAAAAATCTTATTTACATAGACCCATGAGGTCACTCCAATGTTTTGAATGAAAGATCCGCACCAGGGTTACCACGGGAGTAGAAAATAAGGTTTAGTATCCCCAAAGAATGGTCTATTCCCATTTCCCCATCTATATTGAGTTAGGCATTGTGTCAGTGTTCGACCCTGTTGATAATTTAACGGACAAATGGTCAACAATAACAGGCATGGGACTAGTTAACTAAAAGGAACTGTTATAGATGTGGCTTTGTGCTATCTCTGACATCTATCGTTCCCTCCTTCTTATGAGGAGGAAACTATGCGTCTATATGGAAAGATGTATTTTTTATACGCGAATCTTAACACGAAGAAATGCCATAACAAAGAGAGGATTACTTGACTAACGGGGAACAAAGGCGACCGTCAGGGAGGCATGAATAACTCCGACTTTAGGGGACCAATCCATTCTATTCCCAGTATAAATATTGGTGACCTCTTACTAGTAAGGTGCGACTAACAGGAGCGCCGGTATACTAATTAGTGCATAGTGAGCTTTTGAGCTACTCAAGCTGGAGGTGCGTAGCGCTAGACAAGCTATGATATAAATCTGCCAATGAATATACTAGGAATCAATATCCTGGCACTTGGGTAATTAGCAAATTGAGTCACCTTCGACCTATGCTGGATGAAAAAAAATTCTTCTTTTTCAGATGGGCACATTTTAATGTATCTCCTAGTAAACCTTATTTCGAAAAATAGACAGGAAAAAACAAGCCAAAAAGACGGGTTTTGGTAAAAAAAGATATCTTCTCTAGTATATTAATTGGCGCACTCTCGTTATGCTTAATACAGGACACAAAAAGGTAGACATGTTCTACTTATTAACTTTTGCACTAGTCTAAACAAGGAAGGCCAGTATATTATTTACGAAGAATGATGTTACAAGGAATGCTGAAACCAGCCCAGTAAACGAATAAACTATGATCGGTACAGTATCTCTAAATTAAACAACTAGGCATATATACTATTATATTAGGTCATGCCTCATAATTGCCATTGATCTCCCTGTGGTCTAAAGAGGTAGCACATTAGTGCTACGGACGCCTAGAGCGATGTGTGACCGGATGTCGATTCCTTACCGAGCACATTATTAGGACCTTAAAGAACTAACAACGAATTAAGGCACTAAAGGTGAGCCACATACTACTATTAGCTGTTACGCTGCTACGCACCTCTTGCTTTCGGCTTTGTAGTGGTTACAATGCCCCAAGCCTTAGCCGTCCAATGAATGAAACCTTATGGCAGTTCGAGTCTTCAGGAACCTCCAGTTGGTCGAAGTAACTGGACCTCGCTGGAACAACGGCCTCTTTAATGCCTTATTTGGTTGATTCAGGTAGTCATTCTATTATTATTTTTGGAACAACATCTTCAATTCAATAGTTGGTCCCAATATATTAACTGCGCCTCTAGAACTCTGTATTTCGTGCCTTGAACGAAGTGAACAAGCGAACTATATAGTTGGCATCTCTCTTAGTAACTAGAAAAGTGGGAAAAACCAGATTGCTATAGGCTTCTATCACGCTTAGACCAGGTCCTTTGATGTGGTATCCGGAGTTCCTCGAAAATAGCCCATCAATAAGCACTAGTATGGGGTAACTTGAGACCAAAGTTCGTTCTCGATTAGAAATTCATTAAATAAGGCTTCTTAATTCAATTCTTTAATGGGAGGGTTCTAAACTCTTATTTTGTTGGGCATGGCGATGGTCAATCATTCTTTGTAGGTATTCTAATAATAGGTTTCTTTAGCTCTATACAGAGAACGTAAGTTCAAACCTAAATTATTTCCTTTTCTACTTATTCACATCGCTACGCACCTCCTCACTCGAGTAAGAAACAACCCTTCGAACTTACACCACCACCCCTCAAGCATCTTTCTATGACACCCTGCCCTACATTGCCACGAGCCCTTTTTTATGCTTTTCAATCGCCTTTGATGATTATTTATTGTGAATCCATTCGACATATATGCGGCCCATCCGAAAAGCAAGCAGAGAAATTCAGAAGTGACGTCCAAGCCCTATTAATACTTCACAATGTTGCCTCCATACAAGCCCTTGGTCACCGAACCGGCCTCGTCCACTCGAAAGAACACAAGCCTAACCAGCCTTTTGAGTGTTATCCCCGCCCCCACAAAGATTACTGCCCAGCCACCGCTCGAGGTTACCTCTGCTCCCCGAACTGAGAAACTTAGGTTGAGGAACCGAGAGATGAGGGAATGAAGACAGAAGCTGCAGTCGGTTCTATTGAGACTCAAGTCCCCCTGTCGAAGCTCCACAAACCTGAAGTGGAAGTTGAGGAGCTTCTCAGTGAGAAGAAGCGTCAAATGATTTGGACAGTTGTCGTGCCGGCGGAGTAGGAAGCCTACAGGGAAGATTGGGGCAATGAGGAGCTCGACGAGTATCTACAGACCCTCTCCCCCATCGACTACGTCTATCGCTGAACCAACTTCCGAACCGACTGACTCGTCTATCGAATCAATGGCATAATCATCAGAACTGACTTCATCTTCATTGACTGAATGAACTGGTGCCTATACCTTTATAAGTACCATCCTAATGCTAGCTGTAGCCATTGAAGGTGGGGGCTGGCTCTACCAAAAAGCATGCAATGACATAATCAATAGGTAAGCCCTTACCCGCACTCCAAGCAGGTGGGTATCGATGGACACAACGACTTAATCAACTGGAGTCGCTGAAGCAATTTCCTCTAGATAGAATGAGGCTCTCGTTAAGAGATTTATTAGTGATTAGTCCACCCCTCCCGGCAAAGAAAGAAAGACAGGTTCAGGCATTTAACCAAACAAATCGTTCCTTCTCTTTGTTCGTGGAACTCGATGGTACATGCAACATGATTGTAGAAATGGGAATTCCTGAACCTACCACTAGACCCATTTAACCAAAAGATTGACTTTAATTGAAATCTTTGAAGATTTCCCCAAAACTTTGCCAATGGGCATAAGCGCGATTGACAAGCGCCCACAACGAAATCTCTTAGTCAGAACCGCCATATTGATTTAGCCATCGTTGCCTTATTGATAGGGCCTGCACAAACGGTGGCGCTACTCGGGCTACCTTGTATGTGCGTAGTGTCTATGAAACTTGGTATAGATGCTCGTGTGGTTGTCTGAACCAAGGGGATGGTGGAAAGGAATCCTATCATCTAGAGAACGAAGCGAGGGATCATGGACCTAAATAGTTGGACGAATGCTGACTCCCTATCTAGCTCACAAAGAGGGGTTTCTTTAAACGAGGGAAAGGCTTTATAGGGAGGGCCAAATGAAAGCCTTTCGCTTTTTCTGGGGAAGCGGGTCCTGGTCATCGCTGTCCTTTGTTGCTGTCTTGGGGAGTTGAGTTGGGGCCTTTAGCTTTCTCTTCTGGTTGCTTCTAGGTTCGGTCTAAGGTTGGTTCGGATGGTCCTTCCCTTAAATAGGAGCTTCCGCTTAAGTAGCCACAGGTGTCGAAGCTGAAACTGTAGGATCTATTGTAGACGCAGGAGCTTGTCTCTTTCGCTACTATCCCTCTGATTCGATGTTGGGTATTTTTCAAATTGCTTTATTACATTCTATTATATAGGCTCGCACTAGTTCGCTATTCTTATGATTCTGAATGCTAGCAGGTGGAAATGGAGACTAATCAATCGATGCAGAGGTCTAGTCGATGGAATAGATGGCTTCAGAGGTTCCCCTGAGGCATCCAAATCCCTATCCCTATCCTCAAAAACGGAATATAAGGCCGAGGGGAATGTCTTTTAGTGAGGGGAGTCTTTTCCGCTTCAATCGACTGGAAGCACTTCCTTCCACGCCTACCTCTCTTGGTTGCCTTCTTTTAGGGCCTTCTTTTAGGATAGCTCTCTTGCCCACTTGTCGGGCTTCAAGCAGAACTTAGCTTCTCGCTAACAGAATGATACGCATCATTTCATCAAACGAGACTCGGATCGAGGAGCAAAAAAAGCCCTTCGAATGAACAATCCACTCCTACCAATAAGGAGTGTGAAACGTAGGTTTCTCTAGTCAGACATATAGCCACAATTTTGAATTCTTGGAATTGCTAGGACTAGGAACCTTTGTGGATTTCTAATCCTACGATCTTGAAACTTACCCGAGACGAGTCCTATCCATGTCCCCCTGCTTCATCAAACCTTGGCGCAACACCCGAGCCGATAGGCATCCCGAATCGAAATACCCCTTGTGAAGTCAAATTCAAGCGTAGGTAAAGCCTCGCTAGAAGCATGACTGCTTTAAACTCTCATTCTTTATCTCTCACTTCCCTGGGTTGGCTTTAGGCCTTTGCCTATGGTATGTATTGTACGCTTTTCATTTTCGATTAGACGAACTACTCCTGTATATTAATTGGACTACCCCTATCTGAGGTATCAAGAGCTTCCTCGTCCGTGCAGTCAAAATGCCATTCCTATCCATATTTCTTTGTTCTTAAGATTATAAGATTGGTTCCATCCTATCATGTAATGGGTTCTTTCGTTAGGTCGATGCCGATTTGTAACCATGGGTTCCTAGGAAAGAGGAATCGCTAGCGGGCTCGCACTTATATGTTCAATACCCGTTGTGCCCTAACCAAATTATAGTGAATGAGCTGGTCATTGCTTGGGTTTCCCTTTCCTCAGAGGAAAGCTTAGAGGAATAAGATGGATCAGATCTACCCATTCCAGATGTGCCTTCTCCGGATGGAGGCCCGGATTAGTTGGTGCCAGGTGGATAGGAATGCTTTGATTGATGGCCAGGAAAAGGAAAAATAGTTTGTGGGCCCTATTAACCCCCATTTTATGAACTCTTATTCCCTTCAAAACCTCAATTATTGGGTCCTTAGCTTTCCAGTAGGAAGGAATAATTCTTATCGCTTAGCGCTTGTGCTAAGGAACTGACTCGACAATGGAGGGAAGGCACTATCCAAAGATAGGGCCAACCATAATGGACATAGGAGAATCGCTCTTCCTTTCACGGAATAGAAACCTAATCCCTTGAATTCACCGCTCCAACTAGCTCGAGTCTATCACTTTATCAACCTCTTTTGCTCCCGGGATTGATATTCTCAACGATGAGAGCTAGACTTAGACAATCCTTATGCATGTCCTCAGTAGATAAGCATGATTTAGTCTCTCAAGAGCTGGACCCGGGACCGCCAAAAAGTTTCATGATCACAAGCTGGCCCTACGGAACCAGATCCATCTGAGCTAGATGTGGCAAAAGGGGTCAAATCGAATGGCTTCGCTGGTAGCATAATCGTCGTTTAGGTACTCAAGCAGCACAACGCAGCACCTGGAGCAAAGGCTAGAGAGGCACTGGTTCAACTGAACTATCAGGGACGCTCTTGGGATCGATGGAATGGAAGCTAACTGCTACTAGCAATTGCACCTATCGATACAATAGGAATGGGGGTAGGGGAATCAGTTCCTTGGATCTTTTGTCATCCAAGGACCAGGTTCTTTTGTCGTAAGTTGTCATCACCTCAGGATTCCAGATCAACTCCCATGGTTTAGCTGCCACGGTTTCTTGTACTAGTACGGTGTAGTGTTCTTTCAAAGCGAAGGTTCCTTACTTAAAAAAACTGAACGCTGGCCACCGTACTACGAAAAAGCAGTCTACCGTGGAGTCATTTTAGAAAAGCGCTTCCAGATAGAGTGTCCAACAATGATTACGGTAGTCGTTATCATAGAGGAAAGCTTCAAAGAAAGCATATCTTTTATAATTTCAAAAATACAGATCTCCAAGTCTAGTATATTAATAGGGAGGCGGACGACGAAAGCCTCTTGGCTACACTCTACTGTCCCCCGATTCTTTCCTTTTGGCTCGGCGGAGCAGGGTTCCATTGCACTCTATAGGAAATGCATAGGAAGTCCACATAGCAAACCGAGGCCCTGCATGCGCCGTACCACCGATGAATAATTGGTATCACCACCCCAAGTAGAGTTTGTGAGCCATGTAATAGGCGACCATTTCATGCGGTTCGAGGGGAACTTGAGTAAGCCCCCGGCTGCGTCTTTACCCCTATCCAATTTTTGGGCCAATTCTGAGATTCTCGCCGAATCCGAGTTTGCTGCTCCAACTATTAAAAACTAATACCTATTCTGTTTAGTACTTCAGATGCTTCTCTAGCGAATAATGTAAATCCCATAGCGGATCAATTCCAACGAGCCCTTCAAACTAGTACTTTTTGTAACCGACTCTATTGCTTCTTCAATAAATGTTGGTTCTTCGATCAAGTTTTGAATGACTTTCTAGTCAGATTGTTCCTGCGTTTTGGATATTTAGTCTCATTCGAAGCTTTAGACAAAGGGTTCTATTGAGATATTGGGCCCTTATGGTATCTTGTACACATTTCGACGATTGGCCGAGCGAATAAGTCAACTTCAAAGTGGATCTGTTGTGCGAAGAGTGTGTTATGAACCATGGTCGCATGCCTCGTGGAGGCAGCTCCTTTGCTGTAGGAAAAAGGAATTTCGACTCTACGAACTCAAGGAAAGGCCGCACAGCTTCCGTAGGGGCGTTAAGACCGGAGATTTTGTAGTGCTAGCAGAAATGCAAGTGTCGGCTTACCTATTTCCCATCCCCTGGCGAACGTTAAAGAAAGCAAGGCCAGTATGTTAATTAGAACCGATTTACACCCAGTATATTAATTATCGTCAGTATATTAATTACGGTGATAACTAACCCTATAATAATTGGGTCGGCAGTATATTCAGTCAGGAGCTTCGACAACCGAAAGGTAGCTATATATTGCTGTATATTGTTGTATATTCATGCCACCTCTTTCGAGCGACAGGGAGCTCCGAAAGAGGTCCAGTATACTTCGACCACTTCACGCATAGCAATAACGCCTTATTGAAGTAGGGTGCACCACGACAACACAGTATGGGGTGAGGGCTTGCTGTTTACTTCGTGAGCCTTCACTGCCATGTTATGTAACTTCCCTTCTTTCGTTCTTCCACGAAGCAGTCAAAAGAAAGAGGCGGCTATTGTTGATACTTAGTTTTGATTCATGACACGAAGCTATCACTGCAACATACAGATTCGACGACTGTTATGATAAAAAGAGAATATATACTACATAAAGAAAAGACATCAAAATCGGTGCATCGACTTTTATATTATTTTGTTTTAAGCCTTAAGTCAATATTGTTAAGATCTCTCCTCATTTACATAAATATTAGCTTATATATATAATCTTCTTATTTTTAAATAATTTATACATATATAAGCATATAAAATATATGTATTATCAAAGTTTTAAAGTTAGAATCATATAATATATATATATATATATATAGATATATATATATATTATATATACCTGTGTAAACTATGCAAATTGCACAAATAATACCAGGTCAATCGACTGACCTGCTAGAATCTGTGCAACATGCACTGGTGCACAAGTATATATATATTATATGATAAATATCATTTGAATATTTAGTCGACCGACCCAGAGGCTTAGTTAACTGAATTTCTATAACGGCTATATTTTTTTGAAAAGACACGGTCATTCGTGAAGAGTTACGAATCTCTATAAAGAGATTTGGACGCAACGCTTCAACCGGAACTCTTCGACAATGGTTGCTGCTATTTAACAACTATAAATACATATCCTAACTTCATTCCAAATTACCGAATCTACTTATCTTTCTTATATAACTCTCTTGAATATTCTTGTGACTATACTCTAAGCAATACTATTCCTTTCTAATCTTCATAAACTCCGAACATACATATTTATACTCGAGGAGAAGATCATAGGAAGGGTGTACTATAAACAGACTTATCTGTGTTATCAGAACACAAAAAGTCAAAATTGTATTTGTTGAGGTCTTGTTCTACTGCTCAGGCGTGTGAAGTCCTCTTCGGCTGTTGAGGCGAAATCCTCTTTCGCTGCTCAGGTCCCCGTTCGGCTGCTCAGAGGTTGTATAGACTTGTTCCTCCGGGTTAAGTGAGGGTTGTCGTTTTAGTGAAACTCCAGAAGGATTCTGGGACTGGACGTAGGATGGAGCTTCGAACCAGTATAAAAAGCTCTGGTGTTATTTTTATCATACTGCTTCTATATTCCGCACTATTTACTATTTAGCCACCATCATTATACTTCGTATTATCGTATATCCATATTATATGATCCGTAACACACTTTCATTTGGTATCAGAGCAAGGTTCTTCATATAACTATAACATAATTATCTGATACTATAGTAATATGGAAACTAACACTAGCACTAGCTTCATAGAAGGACAATCCACTGCACGTCCATCACTATTCAATGGCATGAACTATAACTATTGGGCCACACGAATGAGAACATATATGCAAGCAAATGGTTTTGATTCATGGAATACAACTCAGAAAGAATACACTATTCCTTGTGAGGAGTATTCTACTTGGACAAATACACAGAAACTAGATGCCACAACAAACGCAAAAGACATGAATATGTTGTTTTGGGCCTTAGATAAAAATGAGTTTAACCATGTTAGCATGTGCAACACTGCATATGAAATATGGCGTACACTCAAAGTTACACACGAAGGAACTAACAAGGTCAAACAAAGCAAGATATCCATGCTCAAAAGTCAGTTTTAAAGCTTTAGAATGAAAGACAATGAATCTATAAATGATACGTATTCAATATTTTAGGATATCTATCATTCATTAGTAGGACTAGGAGAAAATTATTAAGATTTTGATATCATATCCAAAATCCTTAACTCTTTAACGGAAGAATGGGAAAGAAATGTTCTAGCTATTGAAGAAGCGAACAATATTTCTAAAATAACTCTGGAAGAGTTAATAGGAAATCTAATGTCCTATGAAGTGAATTTGCAGGCTAAACGAGTTCATGCTCAAGATAAAAAGAATATAGCATTCCATGCAGAACAAGAAAAATCAGATTCAAACGAAGACAACCTAGCCTTTATTGCCAAAAACTTCAAGAAATTCTTGAAGAATAGAAAAGGAAATAGAAATAATGGCAAGAGAAGCTCAAACAGCAATAAACCACTATCTTCATCGGTTCTGGAGTGCTTTTACTATCACAAAAGGGGCATATACAGAAGGATTGTCTGGATCAAAAGAAAGAATATCGTAATAAAAGGAAGGACAAATTCATAAGGAAAGCTTTCTCAGTTACATGGGATGATTCATACTCCTTCTCAGAAAGCGAGAGTGACAGCGATAATGAACAAGCCAACGTATGCTTTATAGCCAAAGATAATGAGGTTAATGATTTAACTTTTGATGATATGATAGAGAAAAGCTCAGAATTATTAGATACTTTAAAAAGTCTCAAAAGAAAATATAAAGAGGCTATTGAAAATCAGAACAAGGCAGAATTCAGAAGAGACATGCTTAAAAATGAGAAGAAAATATTGGAAGAAGAACTTGAGAAAACTCAAGAATCGCTTTCAAATGTTAATTCTCAACTTGTTGAGTCAAGATTTTTATAGAGTTTTGATTTCTGACAAAGGAATAAGCCGTGATCGACAAAAAGAAGTTATTCATTTAAGAAACACAAAGAGCTCCATATATTAGAGGTTGATTATTTGGTATGTTAGTAATTTATGTTAAAATCTATCCTCAAATAATCATATAACTTCAATCTTTCAATATATATACATATGCACATTAACTGTGCAAATTGGACTAAACCGGTCGACCGGTTGAAAATAAGGTGGTCGACCATTTTTGCCCAGAATGCACAGATAACATGCACACATGCACCATAACGTATATATATTTGAATTCCTGTCTACCGGTCCATTTTTGACCTGTCGACCGTTTTTAAACAGAAAGCAACTTTTCCAAAAGACACTTCTCTTCTCCAAAGGTTGCATCTCCTATCTTTCATCAATGATCATAACTCTTAATGGCAACTGTTCACAAAGAGTTACAACTATTTTTCTCTATATATACTCATCTAAATCATTGATTCAAACAACAAGTTTTTACACGATCATATATGCTCTCTAATCTAATCTCTAACACTCCTGCATTCTAAAAATTAATTTAGCTTATTGAATCATTGAAATTATTTCATATCTTTTGATTCAATAAGTAAATACCTTCTTTAATCTTTACAAAACATCATTCATATTCTTTGAGGATAAGATTATAGGAAGGGTGTACTACTAGTGACAAATCCGTGTTTTCAAGAACACAAGTTGTCAACAACAATTGTATTTGTTCTTTTGTTGAAGTCCTCGTGTTGTAAGAGGCAAGTGTTGAAGTCCTCAGTGTATTAGAGGCGTGAAATCCCGTTCGGCTGTTCGGGTATTGTAAACCTGTTCCTCCGGGTGAAGCGAGGTAGTTAATAGTGAAAATCCAGATAGGAGTCTGGGACTGGACGTAGGACGGTGCTCCGAACCAGTATAAAAATCTCTGGTGTTATTTTTCTATTTTTATTTTTGCTTTGCTACTATCATCTATTTTCCGCATTTGTATTATAGTCCATATTACACGATCCGTGTATACTATATTAGCACATATAATTGTATACACACCGCACTTTCAATTGGTATCAGAGCATAGCGACTTTTCATTTGGTATCAGAGCACGGTCATCATATAACCGTAACACAGTTATTTGATATATTCTTGTAATATGGCAAACAACGCAAGTACTAGCACTCAAAACACCACTTACACGGAAGGTCAATCGACACAAAGACCTCCATTTTTCAATGGTCTTAACTATAGTTATTGGGCAACACGTATGTCATTTTTTATGCAATCAAGTAGCTATGATGCTTGGAATGCTACTCAAAGAGAAATAGTGAATCCAACAACTGATTATTCAGAATGGACTATGGCTGAGAAAACGGCAGCAGCCGTAAATGCAAGAGCAATAAATATGTTGTTCTGTGCATTAGACCAAAATGAATATAACCGAGTTAGCATCTGCACTACTGCATATCAAATTTGGCAAACGCTAAAAATCACTCATGAAGGTACTAACAAGGTTAAACAAGCCAAAATAGCAATGCTGAAAAGTCAATTTCAAAATTTCAAAATGAAACCAAATGAGACAATCAATGAAATGTATTCACGGTTTCAAACTATTCACCATGCACTTATTGGCTTAGGACAAAAATATTCTGATTTTGATGTTGTTTCAACAGTCCTACATTCTCTGACTAGTGAATGGGAAGGAAAAGTATTGGCAATTGAAGAAGCTAATGACCTTTCCGTCATGAAGCCAGATGAATTGATAGGAAATTTAATGTCATATGAAGCAAATGTGCAGGCTAGAAAAGAACAGAAAGAAGAAAAGAAAAATGTAGCATTTCATGTTGAGAAAGATGAAAATGAATCAGATTCTGAAGATGAAGATTTGACGTTCATTGCTAAAGGTTTCAAAAAATTCCTAAAATATCGAAAAGCCAGTCGCTACAATAAAAGGAAACCTGGATCAAATAAACCATCTTCATCTGCTATAGAATGTTTCAACTGCCATAAAAAGGGACACATGCAGAAGGATTGTCCAGAACAAAAGAAAAAGTCAGAAAATGACAAATTCAAATATAAGAAGGACAAATCAAAGAAACGAGCCTTCTCAGTAACATGGGATGATTCAGAGTCATCTTCATCAGAAAGTGAAAGTGATTCGGAGAATGAACAAGCTAATGTTTGCTTTATGGCAACAGAAGATGAGGTACAAATTCCTACATTTGATGAATTACTTGATATTAATGCTGAATTGATAGTCAAATATAAAGACTTAAAACGTCAATTAAAAGTAGTCAAAGCAGATTTAAGTAGAGCAGAGTTTGAACGAGATATGTTAAAAGATGAGAAGAAAATATTAGAAGAAGAACTTGAAAATATTCAAGAATCATCATCTAATGTTGACTCTCAAATATCTCTTTTGAGTCAAGAAATAGAAGCTCAAAAAGAGAAAAATAATGCTCTCACTATTGAAAATCATGAACTCAAAGCAAAAGTCAAAATTCTAGACCTAGAAAAAGCTAGTTTACAAACAAAGTTTGATGACATTACTCAAAATGTTTCTAACTTTAACAAAGGTCGAGAAAATTTGACTAAAATCATTGAAAGTTCACAATCTATTTCAGATTAACAAGGTTTGGGATATAACAAACATGAAACTAAGAAACATCTTAGAAATAAAAGGAAGAAGAAAGTACAAAAAACTGAAGCTAAGAAAAATCTTAGTTTATTATATTCCAAACCAAAACCAGTTGTGAAATTTCAAAAGAAGACTATCAAAATATGGGTTCCTAAAACAAATAACAATTTGATTAGGAACAAATATATTCAGAATTTTATGAATACTGTGCATCATAATACTAATTATGTATATAAAGGGGATACCAGACCCGTATGGGTTTGGACTCCTAAGACCTAACTCTTAGGACCCTATAAAAAGTGGGTACCATGGACTTAATTCTATTTTTTGCAGGACCTACTGAAGAAAAGAGGAAAATGGATATTCTGGTTGATATACTCCTATATTATTCCATTATCTATTATTCCTTTTTGTCGATGACAAAGGGGGAGAAAGTGCTAACAATTATTTGCAGGAATATATATGTATATAAGACAAAATCTCAGGGGGAGATCACATATTCAGGGGGAGATTCAGAACTTCAGATATATGTTGTCATCAATCAAAAAGGGGGAGAATGTTGAGTCAAGATTTTTATAGAGTTTTGATTTCTGACAAAGGAATAAGCCGTGATCGACAAAAAGAAGTTATTCATTTAAGAAACACAAAGAGCTCCATATATTAGAGGTTGATTATTTGGTATGTTAGTAATTTATGTTAAAATCTATCCTCAAATAATCATATAACTTCAATCTTTCAATATATATACATATGCACATTAACTGTGCAAATTGGACTAAACCGGTCGACCGGTTGAAAATAAGGTGGCCGACCGTTTTTGCCCAGAATGCACAGATAACATGCACACATGCACATAACGTATATATATTTGAATTCCTGTCTACCGGTCCATTTTTGACCTGTCGACCGTTTTTAAACAGAAAGCAACTTTTCCAAAAGACACTTCTCTTCTCCAAAGGTTGCATCTCCTATCTTTCATCAATGATCATAACTCTTAATGGCAACTGTTCACAAAGAGTTACAACTATTTTTCTCTATATATACTCATCTAAATCATTGATTCAAACAACAAGTTTTTACACGATCATATATGCTCTCTAATCTAATCTCTAACACTCCTGCATTCTAAAAATTAATTTAGCTTATTGAATCATTGAAATTATTTCATATCTTTTGATTCAATAAGTAAATACCTTCTTTAATCTTTACAAAACATCATTCATATTCTTTGAGGATAAGATTATAGGAAGGGTGTACTACTAGTGACAAATCCGTGTTTTCAAGAACACAAGTTGTCAACAACAATTGTATTTGTTCTTTTGTTGAAGTCCTCGTGTTGTAAGAGGCAAGTGTTGAAGTCCTCAGTGTATTAGAGGCGTGAAATCCCGTTCGGCTGTTCGGGTATTGTAAACCTGTTCCTCCGGGTGAAGCGAGGTAGTTAATAGTGAAAATCCAGATAGGAGTCTGGGACTGGACGTAGGACGGTGCTCCGAACCAGTATAAAAATCTCTGGTGTGATTTTTCTATTTTTATTTTTGCTTTGCTACTATCATCTATTTTCCGCATTTGTATTATAGTCCATATTACACGATCCGTGTATACTATATTAGCACATATAATTGTATACACACCGCACTTTCAATTGGTATCAGAGCATAGCGACTTTTCACAACTGATATTATTGAGTCAAGAAATCGAGACTCAAAAAGTAAAGAATGATGTTCTTGTTTTTGAAAATCATGATTTGAAAACTAATATCAAATGGTAGAACTAGAAAACTCGAGTCCAAAGACCAAACTAGAAGGAATCACTAAAAATGTCTCGAGTTTTAATAAAGAAAGAGAGAACTTATCTAGAATTATTGAAAATTCACAACCCACTAACAATAAAAATGGACTAGGTTATAAAAGGAAAATAAAGAATTCACAGTCCGGTAATTTAAACAATGTTAAGTCTAATAAAATACCCATATTTTCAAAAAGATCAGTTTTTAAAACTATCAATATATGGGTTCCTAAGACAACAGCAAGTTAATAAGGAATAAGTATATTAGATCATTCATAAAAAACGTTCATAATAATAAGAATTATATTTATAAAAGGAAAATTGAACCCACTTGGGTTTGGTTTCCTAAGATCTAACTCTTAGAACCCTATTAAAAAGTTTGGGTACAACGTCATCTCATATTTTTTGCAGGTCCCACTCAAGAAAAGAGGAAAATGGATACTCGACAGTGGTTGCTTAAAACACATGACAGGGGACAAAGATATGCTAACAAACAAACGTTTTATTAGTTAAGAATCTAAAACATAATCTATTTAGTATAAGTCAATTATGCGATAAAGTATTTAAAATATCTTTCTTTGAAAATATATGTAGTATCTTCGATCAAAATCAGAATCTTATTTTCGTAGGAAATTGAGAGAGAAACATTTACGTTTTAAATATGAAAGTTAATCATAACTCAGACACGTGTTTAATAGCCAAAGAAAATGATTCCTGGCTATGGCACAAACGATTCTGTCATATCAATTTCAAAACTATAAATAAAATTCCTAAAAATAATCTCGTAAAAGAATTACCAAAGATGAGTTTTAAAGTTAATAATATTTGTGACGCATGTCAATTCGGTAAATTAACTAAATCTTCTTTTTAATCTAAGAAAGTCGTTTTGACATTACGACCACTTGAATTACTTTATATGGATTTATTTGGACTAAACCAAGTTCAATCCATAAATCACAATAAATACTTGTTTGTAATAGTTGATGATTTTTCTCGATATACGTGGACTATCTTTATGAAAAATGAAAGTGATACTTTTGAGAATTTCAAAACATTTGTTAAATGAATTCAAAATTTAAAAGGCAGTAAAATTAAAAATATTAGAAGTGATCACGGAGGTGAATTTGAAAACGAACTGTTTGATGACTATTGTAAAAAGAAAGGAATATTTCATAACTTTTCATTTCCTAGAACTCCAAAACAAAATAGTTATAGAATGAAAGAATCGAACTCTACAAGAATGTGCTAGACCCTTACTAAACGAAAGCATGTTACCAAAACATTTCTAGGCGGAAGCCGTTGCAACTGCCTGTATGTATTAAATTGTCTTTCTGTTAGACCCCTCACTAAGAATACATCTTACGAGCTTTTTAACGGTAGAAAACCAAACATATCTTATTTTAAAGTATTTGGATCAAAATGTTTTGTGTTAAATACCAAAGACCAGCTTAGCAAATTTGATTTAAAATGTGACAAAGGAATATTTCTTGGATATTCGGATCGAAGCAAAGCTTATCGAATTCTCAATAAACGGACTAATACTATTGAAGACACACTCAACATATCTTTCAATGAAAACTTTAAACATATTTCAAGTTTTAATGATGACGATGATTTACTTGATGATAACATGAATATAGAAATAAATAATTTAACAGAAGATGAAAACATTATTCATAATTCAAAAAATAGAAATATCACCAATACAATAAGATCTCCTCCAAGAATCTTATAAAATCATCCTACAGAAAATATAATTGGAGAAATAAATTCAAATGTTCGAACTAGAAATCAACTAAATTTAATGGGTCATGTAGCTTTTCTTTCTACTATAGAACTAAGAATACTAAGAAAGCATCATCCAATGAAAATTGGATCATTGCTATGCAACAAGAACTAAATCAGTTTAAAGGAAATAAAGTTTGGAAACTAGTACCCAGACCAACCGATTAGACTGTTATAGGAACTAAATGGGTTTATAAAAACAAGGCAGACGAATTAGGAAGTATAACTAGAAACAAAGGTAGATTAGTAGCACAAGGGTATAACCAAGGAGAAGGAATAGACCACGAAGAAACATTTGCTCCACTCGCTAGACTAGAAGCAATATGAATCTTACTGGCTTACGTGTGTTTTAATAACTTTAAACTCTATCAAATGGATGTTAAAAGTGCATTTTTAAATGGTTATATTAAAGAAAATGTTTTTATTGAACAACCACCTTTATTTGTTCATGAAAACATCCAGATCATGTCTATAAACTTAAGAGAGCTTTATATGGTTTAAAACAAGCACCATGTGCTTGGTATGAACGCCTTAAAAGCTATTTAATTGAGTCGGGATTCGAAAAAGGAAAAGTAGATCAGACTCTATTTATAAAACATTCTAAAAATGATATTTTAATAGTTCAAATATATGTAGGCGACATTATATTTGGTCAAACTAATAATAAATTATGTAAAGTGTTTTCTGAAATAATGACTAGAGAATTCGAGATGTCTCATATGGGAGAATTACAGTATTTTCTAGGTCTTCAAATAAAACAATTTTCAAATGGAATATTTATAAATTAAGAAAAATACTGTAATAATCTGATCAAGCGATTCGAAATGGAAAACACTTCTTCCAAACCAACACCTAGGAGCACAATAGCACATGTCGATAGAGATGAAACGACAAGAGCATAGACCAAAAACTGTAATATAGTATGATTGGATCATTACTATACCTAATAGCTAGTCGTCCAGATTTAATGATGAGATGTCTATGTGCAAGATTTCAAGCTGACCCGACAAAATCACACTTACGAGCTGTAAAACGAATATTACGTTATCTTAGTAATACTAAAGATTTCGGACTTTTCTATCCAAAAGATTGCTCTTCCGAGTTAGTATCCTATTGCGATGCTGATTTCGGAGGATCGTGAACAGATAGAAAAAGTACGAGTGGTACGTGTCATTTCATTGGAAAATCATTAATATCGTGGTTTAGCAAGAAACAAAGTTATGTCTCACTATCAACTTGTGAAGTAGAGTATATATCTACAGCATTAGCTTGTGCACAAGTAATCTACATGCAATAGACACTTAAAGGTTTCAAAGTTGATTTATCAAAATCAACGATTTACTGTGATAATTCCAGTGCAATTAATCTATCTAAAAATCCAGTAAATCACTCTAGAACTAAACATATAGATATTCGACATCATTTTCTACACGACAATATAGAAAAAGATGTGATAGATTTAGATTACGTTCCATCTGAAAATCAATTAGTTGATATCTTTACAAAACCACTGTTAGAAAACATATTTATAAAACTACGTCGAGAATTCGGTATAATGTCAATTAAAGGTATATATATATTTCTAAAATGATAAAATACGAAACTTTAGACTAAAACTCAAAAATAAATTTTTTTGACTAAAATTCATTTTTCTGACCATGTTGAGATTCGAACCAGTGACCTGTTGTGAATAGCCCAGATGTCTTAACCATATGAGCTATTGATTATTTGCATTAAGGTGCAGGTCGGGACTATTCTTATATGGTTAGAACTATACTCTAATTTGTTTATAACACTTACTTTTATATACATATATTTACTGTATATACAAACATATTACATTGACAAAAGTAATCTACAATAACAGAAAAACCACCAAACAATGGCAATGATCATCCTTAACTAACGAATTTGTTGTAACTAAAAACAATTCAATTCACTCAATTAATCCTTATTATTCTCCATTATAGCATATAAATAGGCATTCTTATTCACTACTATGCGTACAAACAACTAAACTAAAAAATACAAAGTTCTACCACTATGTCAAACTCCTCACATTCAACTCACTCCATAGAAATCATAACCTCATACAAATCCCCAACAAAAACACCCGTTCATCACTCCACACAACCTTCTACTCCTCAGGATCATACCGGATACACTCCAGAGAGAAAGAAAGGAAAGAGAATTGTGTTTGACAACTCTCCAACGACTAAACAAAAGATAAGTGATATACATCACTATCAGCAGTTGTCGTTGATGCTTCAGCGTGAAATGTATTACGAGTAGAAAATCAATTCAAGACATGTAGGCATTATAGAACATATTGCCATGAAATTCTGTGGCGCTTCATCCCATCCAATCGACGAACAAATTGTCACGGCCATTCGTTGTCCTACTACTTCGTCCCCACCTTGACCATCGATCTCACCGAACTCATGGGATTGAAATAAAGCATCCAATGTTCAACGCAAAGAGCTACAGGGCTACAAAACTCCTATCCTTTCAAAATAAAATAAGTTGTCATTGTATTTCATTTTCCGAATAATTTAATAAACCATGTAAAAAAAATTAAATAAAAGATTCATTTTTTCTTCCTTTATATATTCACAAGATATATACTGGTACTAACAATCATATAAATAAAAATATATTTTTAGTAGTATGTATATGTAAAATAAAAAAATATACACAAAAAAGGCTTATTGAGGAAACTGGCACAGGCCAATTGACAAAACCAGTGGGTCAGCCGATTGACTCTGTAATCAAAATATGATTACAAGCAGATTCAGTCGACTGCCACAATGGGTTAGCAGACTGGACCAGAAGTTAAACTCTTCATCACCCAGATTCAATCAACTGAATCAGGCCTTTAGTTGACTGAAATAGAAGTTCAAAAAAAATCAAAATTTAGATTCAGTCGACCGAATACGTAGATCTGAGCCAAATTAACTGCTCATACCAACCCAACTTCAACTTTTATCCTCCAAACTCACCTTTACTCTCCACTTTTACTTCAGATTTTTCAATTTTCCTCAAATCCTAAAACTTCAAAAACCAAAATTTTAACCTCAAAACTCAAATTCAATGGCTCCAAAAAGAAAAGGTAAAGCAACTTCATCCTCTTAACCTCCTTCAGATGAAAAAAATCCAATAATGGCTTTTCGACGATACCGCGATTAGACGATGCTGGAGAATGTAAGATTCTCGTATTTTTGAAGGTTCGTTTATAAATTTTGTCGATTTCTCTCCTTATCATATACAAGAACTGGCTCGTCGTAGAAATTTGGAGTTTTTAATTAATATTGATGAAAACAGGCACAGGATAAACCAAATTATGGTTAAGCTATTCTATGCCAATCTTAATTTAGGTTACCAAAATATACAAAACCAAGTTGATTGAGTATGGAGTTTGATTTGTGGAAAACCGGTATTTTTTTTCTTTAGATCGAATGGCTCACAACCTAAAATCTAAAAATGATGGAATTGAATTAAGTAATGTTGATTATGATATGGTCATTCGTGTTCGTATAAGTCATTTGTTTTTAGAAGACGATATGCGCCAACTCAAATCTATGTCCTTAGGGCCTAAAACTTGGATTATGCACCGTGCATTAATGAAAACCGTAACTCTGAGAACAGGAAGTTACGAGCTTGTTTATGAACACAATTTCAAAGCTTTATATGCCATCTTCGGAAATATCAAAGTTAATTGGCTTTGGTTAATTTTTGACGAGATTTTAAGTTTCGACATTGGCCGCATGAATGTCATATATTACGGTGAGTACACTATGCGCTTACTAAAAGAATGTGAGATTCTGGAACCCGACTCACTGGTCTCTACCATCGGCTACTTAAACTCCTGTACTCTAGCATTGATGAAATTACTGGTTGCTCGACCTCCTTCCATCATTTCCTTTAAAGAATGGACTCAACGCCAAATACCTCAAGATCAACCACCTCAATAACAAGGCGAAGCATTATCTCAACGTCCGACTCGCTAAAGATCAACTATTCGTCAACAAGACAAAATTATGATTCCAAATCTGGGTCTTCTTCCACATGATTCTATTTCCATGATATGCCGTAACCAACAAATTCTTGACACAAATATCACTAGGGTTACAAAAAGCTTGATAAAGTAAAAGGATTTTTCATAAAGTTATGGCAAGTGATCTCGTGTTCATTGGGCTCTTCCACGTCTACACTAGATGATTCGGGCAAACAGTCCATCTTCACTTGGTCCTCCTCTTTCGATGATCAAGCGAGTCGTAGCAACAATGATGGAAATGAAGGCGATGGTGGTGATATAGGTGGTCAAAGCTCTCATGGTGATGAGGTAAGCGTATAATATAGTAAGTTGTTGCTTATCTTAGTATTTGCCTTTTTATAATAAAAAAGATTAGTCTTTTATTTCAAAACATTAAAACATGGCTTGTACTGAATAGCCAATGTTTCGTATTCTTCGTTCTATATATGATGTTGTTACCTTAAAACTCTTGTTTGTGATGTTGCAATATACGAATGCTTGTTTCTATTGTTACAATGATTTGAATATCTATACATGCCCATATGATTGTTCATGTTCTTTATTCCTTTTTGTCGATGACAAAGGGGGAGAAAATTATCACTAACATTAAGAATGTAGTATATATACCGCCAAAGATTCAATGGGTGTAAGTATTCATATTGTATTATATACAGTCGAAATCTATATTTGTTTACAGGTTGTCATCAATCAAAAAGGGGAGAATGTTGAGACTTGGTTTTGATTCATGACACGAAGCTATCACTGCAACATACAGATTCGATGACTGTTATGAAAAAAAGAGAATATATACTACATGGAGAAAAGACATCAAAATTAGTGCAACGACTTTTATGTTATTTTGTTTTGAGTCTTAAGTCAATATTGTTAAGATCTCTCCTCGTTTACATATATATTAGCTTATATATAATCTTCTTATTTTTAAATAATTTATAAATATATAAGCATATAAAATGTATATATTATCAAAGTTTTAAAGTTAGAATCGTATATAATATATATATATATATATATATATATATATATTATATACCTGTGTAAATTGTGGAAATTGCACAAATATTACCAGGTCAGTCGACTGACCGGGTAGGTCAGTCGACTGACCTTCTAGAATCTGTGCAACATGCACATGTGCACAAGTATATATGTAATATATAATAAAAATCGTTGGAATATTTAGTCGACTGGCCCAAAGGCAACATGCATAGGTGCATCCTTTTACCATCCATCCTATTGCATTCCTCTCGTAGAGCCATCTCAGACCAAATACATCTATGGATTCTATATAAGAATCTTTATTTTTCTATTGATAGGGATCCCCATCCATTCCGTTATTCCCGTAACCATGGATTGATTGTCCCTACCCTAATGGTAGTGGTCTAGGGAGTGCAATTGCTAGAGCACGGGAAAATAGTAATGATTTAAGCAAGAGCAGCCGGACGGACTACTATAATGAGTCTAGTGACTACTAAAGTCTTTTATTTCTTTATAGTTTAGTAATAATGTCTGGTATAGTCTGAGCGAGCCTCTGGGATCTCATGTAAATGCCATTCTATTAATTGGTAAAGGGAGAATATTAGGGGAAGCAGTGAGTTGAGGTTCCCTTGCGGAGAGCCGTACGACGGGAGACCCTCATGTCCGGTTCGGAGGGCGGGGATATCCTGACCCTACTATCATTATGCCTTTGCAATGTTACTTGGTTCAATTCCATTTATGACCTTTTCTCGTATTTGAGACTCTCTATCTTCTTGGGTAGATTCTAGATCATCTTTTTTTTTCATGGTGAGTTTTTTTCTTCATAATAAGTCAAGTCAAGAATAATAATCGAACTGGAGGAGCTTGCCAAGATGGCTTGGTAAGCAAGCAGCCTATTATGTAGACGCAACTCCCAATTCTTTCTCTTCTTTTTTTAGCGATAGTTCATCAAAACAATTATCCGACGATTGCTAGACCGACCACGAAAAAGATCACAAAAAGGGGTCATCTTTACTGGGAAGATGATACGCGAAAAGAAGAAATCAGAAAATCATTGGCATTCAAGATTTTCCAACTGAAAGGGCCAACATCGAGACCAACAATCAAAACTTCCATTTAATGTCACGCCCAGGATAGTTTACTTGTCAAAAATCTCTATGGAAAAGAATTCCAATATCATACGATGGAATGGGCGACAAAGAGCATCTTTCGTTCGCCTAACGTTAGAGCAATAAACAGACGAAGACGTCCACATAGGTTCCCATCGTAACCTCATCGGGATTTCAAACAATTTAAAGACATCCCTTAACTTGACACATCATGCTCTAAAGTCAGTTAATAATTCGACTGGAAAAAGCTTGACCATTGATTCGAATTCAAAATTCGTTTTAGATTCATTTGAAAAGTGAAAATAGTGAGAGCCCTCACTAATTGATCTGTCTTGGCATCATGATGTTTTATCATCCTTCTATGAAACATTGGGATGCATCGAGGGATACCACTACGAGTAAGGAACACCAAAAAAGGAATAACGAGGGGCTTATCAAAACAATCTCCATAGCGCCTCATCAGGCACACGGCATAAGACTGAAAATAAAGACCTCACCTAGTGAAATAGAGATTAATGTCAACGGAGTAGGGGGTATATACTTTGGTTGAGGGCCTGTTCGCTCCGCTCCTAAATGTAATTGTTCTTATTCACTCGAGGTGAACAGGTTATAGAGCTCGCCTTGCACTCTTCTTTCAACCAGTGGAACATTCTAGATTAATATACTGGCGCCAATTAATATAATGGACCCGTTGGTCGCTAATTAATATACTAGTGCCTTACCCGAAAATCTATAGTCGCCTGGCCTTTTATCGGATTCATATACTTGGCGTAGAGTAATAAAAGTTTGGCGAAGTGTATTGGATCTCTAATTTACAGAGTTAATGGACTAAGTATATTGGGGACCGTACCTTATTGTTTCTTTCCTTCATTACCCCTCTGAAATGAGCTCTTCCAAAGGATTACCCTTAAAGAGTGAAGTTTCTAGGCTTTAAGCTCTACATTCTCCCTCAAGGGTTCCACTCTTCCCTACCAAAGAGCCCCCACAAGCCCTAGCATCTTCAACTCTGGCTAGAACTTCCAGACTTCATCTGACCTCCATTCTCAACCTTCAAAACAGCCCCATTGACTCCTATTTGCAATGAACCAAGGAGAATGGACATGGTAGTAATTCGCTAATGAAGCGGACCCCACTAACCCCTTTTCCATCCTTTCCCCCTTGTCAAACGAGAGCGAGCCCTGGAAGGCAAACATCTCATTTTCATTGTGGAAGTTTTACTTTGGGGCCTCGATGATTTCATCATTGAATTGGCAAGGAAGCACGAGTAATAAGAATGAAAGGAATCCCGAAAGGATAAAGTCGGATACAAAGGGAAAGGAAGGCCTTCTAACGTGGGTCAACCCCACTTAACCCTCGGTAGGTAATAAATCTATTGATCAATTTGTGGTTGTGTTTAAAAACCTTTACACCTAAAAAAAGTCATAGGTGGGACACGCATATCAACTAAACAGTGTGGCGTGCATATAATATAGCAAGACGCATAACAAGGGAATAAGAACATTGCACTTAGTAGTATTCTTATGATACTATCTAATAGAAAAGTGAGTGGAAACCACTTTAGGATAAGATATCCGAAATGCTTTCTTAATTACAGGCGCCTTCCAATTTGATCCAAAAGGCTATCTTAAAAGAAAGGCTTTTTTAGCTTAGGTGCTAGTATATTAATTGGGGAGGTTTATTAATTCAGAAGGGCCTAATCATCGGTCAAGTTCGATCCCCTTTGGGCGCATCACTAACGCTCTCCTTCTCTTTGCTCTAAACAGGAGCACTAATGGACACAGGGAGGGAGCAGGCAAAGCGTGTCGTTCATAATGGAAAGAGAGCTTCCTTCGGCCGCCCGCCTCTTTGTTAGACCGCGAACACAATGGTCTCGGACCACAACCAGGAATCAATTTGAATTTGGATCTTGACATATCAGTTGTTTTTAACCGTAGGCATCTAGCTAAGAAGTTGGTAGGCTCACATCAATTAGGTGGGGGTGGCAGGTGGTTTTGGAATCCCATAGAAAATGCATCTTTTATGCCTCCGGTATGAGCCACGGCTCATATTCATTCAGTAATTCTACCACTTCTTCATTGTTGGACCTCGCTTAAAAATATTTTAACTCTTCCATGCTGTGTCTCAGGAACCTCTTCAATATGGTCCGGATTGCTAGCTCATGTTCATAGTTCTGCTACAGATGATACACGAGGAAGATTTATATGGCGGTTCTTCCTCCAAATTACAGGCATGTCCATGAATTTTTTCTACCAGATGAAGCAGCATGAATGGGTCCGTAGAACCTATAAAAAGAGAAGGTTGTGGCATGAAGTACTCTTGTGCACCTACGCCACTCGGCTCACGCGCAACCCCGCCCCTTTATGTTATGAAAGAATTGAGCTTATTGCTGGTTATTCAGAGCCAGCAATTAGATCTCGGATTTCGTCTCATCCGTAGCGCTTCAAAAGTCACAGTGGCATGGTTGAATGTAGAGCAATCCACGACGGAAGCCTTTGATCAGTAAATTATTTTGAACTTCATAAGATGGTCAAGGTAGCTTGCTTTCAAGCCACGCACTAGATGCACATGTGGTCATAGCTATAGTCCTGCCGATAGTAAAACAAAAAGTGTAGCATAGCCAGCCGATTTTATCTGCAAGAAAGTAGTCTGGTAGCCAAAAAGCTAGCAGCGGGGCAATGAGAAATCAAGTAGTAGCCAAGGATAGGGGTCCAAGTATATTAATCCGGGCTCCAACATAGTATGAGCTTGAAGTGTGTTCGCGGTCCAAACTTATTAATATACTATAGATTATTTTCAAATTTTCTTAACAAATGCAAGGAGAAGTTTAGATAATGGGCTTTGCTCGAAGTATACATACAGCTGCACTACCTCCCGGTTGTCCCGTTGGTCACCAGTTGTCAAACAGATCGAGTGGCTAATGAAAGGCTCTCTGTAGTCTATTTATGGAGGTGTGGATCTAAGTTACTGGGATTACATGTGGAGCGGTGGCACTCCTGCAGGGGAATGATACCCCTATTTACCAATCTCATACTTTGTTCTAAGAGGAGTCTAGCCATGCCCGATGTTGAATGTGGTTTCTGGAGTGAAAAAAAGAGAACTTCTGCATTCGTCAAGGAGTGCTGTTCGATTAATCCATGAATGATGTTATGGTTCGTTTCATCAGTGACATGAGCGGCAACAAGTTGGACTATTAACCATGCACGGGCTTGTCTACTAGTTGACTATAGGAGTCTCGTCGATGCCAACTACGCACCTCGCTTAGGTAATTACACTACCAATGGTACCAGCCTACCGTTACATAATGACTTACAGTTTTTATGGTATATAAATCAGTCAATGGAATGGGTAGTCGACGATTTTTCCAGATGACCGATAGCAACAATAGCATTACTCATACTTTGCTACCCGAAATAAGAAAACAACTTTGCTACCTTAGCCTTTGGAAGAACAACTCATGCCTTGTTACTTTGTCTGTTCAGGGCATTATCGGGTGAGTGGATTGAGCATCAAGTACTCCTCCCTTTGTTGTTCAAACAAGGACTTCACCCGGTGAGGCAATTCGACACCGTGACGTGGTCTAGTTAAAGAAAAAAATTCATAGGCCACCCTTGTAAGAGGCCCAGGGTCACTCCGAGGGACCGATCCAAACTACTCTTAGCTTAGTATACCAAGTCCAAACTATTAATTTCATCAGAACCCGAAGATAAGAAATCATTATCAATTCGTTCAGCTGCATAATTCAAGGACATGCAGACTACCTGGTAAAGCCAACACATAGACATAGAGCTTTTCAGTGGAACCATGGGTGTAGGGAGTTTCTGTGGAAGCAATACTAGAGAGGAATCCATTATCCCAGTTGCCAAGTGCTTAGTCATGCTTCTTAAGTGCCACTTTTGATTGAAGACCGAGGGGATTCAAATTCAGTACCCTACTCGAGTACTGACGAGGCCAACTAGCGATTCCCAAGCATACGGTTCTTGCTAGGTCGACTAATGAAAATTCCGAAGAGGGAGTGGCTCAAAGAGGGAAGGAGCTAAGTACTTTATAGTTGTCGCCTTACAAACTCCCCAAGCTTGATAAGCAGCTTTAGGCCGTTTGGTAGGCTGCCTGATTAAACACCTTAGATAGCAACATCATACTTAGCAAGCAAAGAAAGAACTCTTCTTTCCGGTCTTTTCTCTTATATATCTAAGAGTTCCTGCTACGCATAGGACTGAGTGTCAGTCTTTTCGGTTAGAAGTCTTGCTACGCACTTCTCCAAGCAAGAACGATTCTCTACTTGCTATGGAAGAAAGAATCGCAAAAGAACTAGAAGATTCTTTAGTCCAGTTGGAATCAAGATGAACAGCGGAAGAATGATACAATATTCAAGTTCTCTTTAACTTATTTTGTTTTGACAAGAATGATTCAGTCACACTTTAACTTATTCCGTTCGGTACTTGTTCAAGTGGTAAGATTCTCCCTCCATCCTAGGTTCCCCTAAGGACAACGCATTTGTCAATACTTTAGCACTCGACAAGAATTTAGATTGAAAATCGAGGTGAAAGAGAGCTAGAGACGTCCCAAACCCTAATCCTGATCCCGTTCCAAACTGCCCAATTAAGCCCGAAATGGAATTAAATATGGATAATGAATTTTTCATGAAGCTTGGGGACCGGTGACCTTCCCATTAGCAAGTATTGAATATAAATTAGCTACGCACCTACTATAGGAGTTCGTTTTCCCTTCATACTACAAAATGAGTCAACCTTACCTAACCTGGAAACGAGTCCTTATGTTCCATATGGATGAATATGATACTACTGAAGAAGACTATGAGACTGAAATAGAAATGTTGCTTAATAAATATGTCGCTATGATAGCGAATGGGAATGTACATTGCTATAGCAGCTACTGGGAATGGCAAAAAAGAATAGAACGGATTTGATTATGGTCGGGTTCGAAAAGAGATTTTGCATCTCGTTATCCTAGTGGATGGAAATCCCAAAGACTTCGACTACGGTTGACTTATGAGCCCTCTCGAATTAGTTCTACGATAGAAGTTGTACACCCGGGGACAAATCTTTCACTTAGTGAATTGTGAAAACTGTGACTATATCGTCCTGAAGTAAGAGAAAGAGAGAGATCCGGGTGTATAGCATTACCAAACAAAGGATAAGCCTGGGAACATCAAATAGTTGTTTCATTTGATCCAGCTAATCGAAAAGACCGTCTTTTTGGTAAGGCACTAGATAAGACCATCCTTAATTTCTCCAACAAGAAAGGGATTTTGTAGGCCAAAAAAATAGCGAAATAGTACCACGGATAAACACCCATGTTGTTTATAGATCAGCTCTCACCCTACTATTGCTTACACGGTCTCACACAATCAACTACCGTTTACTTCTAATTACCTTTGATCAAGCCTATTTTCGATTATGGTATATTATCTTAGTTGAAAAAATGCCTAGGCCAGTATATTAATTAGGCGAATGTTAAAGCTAGTCAAACAGCCAAGTATATTAATTTGAGAATCTTCTTCTCTGCCAAAATGGCTATTAGGGTATTATAAGCTTACAAAGAGAAGTCAATTTAACATTCGATTCCATCAATGACTCTAGACCTTTACTAGAGTCACAACTATTCTCTACCCTAGAAATTGAGAAGAAGCTAAGGGCTAATTCTCTACCCCGCTAAGGGTAATAACTTAGTAACTTAGATTCGATACCATTAAATTAGTTAATTAGAGTTTTATTAGATTCAAGATAATTAGTTAAAATTCAATATGTGAAAACCTTATAAGTGTTATTCTCTTTTAGTAGATTTGATTCCATCATATTATAGTTCTCTACCAGCTATTAGATATTCTATTTGAGTCTTTAAGGCCATCGAATTGGTTAAGAAAAGTATAATATGTATTAGTATAAAAGAAGAGCTTAAAAGAGGAGGTATAGCTACATAATTGACTGGAACTGGACAATCGTAAGATGTGGGCTACCGAAGAGAAAGGGGAAGACTGATTAGTCATCTCTAGGCGCAATAGATTAGAGAGATCTTCCTGTCTGCTTAACGGGTTATAGATGGGGTATTGATCTTAAACCAAGGTTATTAAATAACCACTTAGTTGAGTTAAAGAATCACTTACTTACCAGATGGCTAAAAAGTTAGCTGAGTTGACTTATGACTTGAATTAGAGACTTGACCCATTAGATAGCTTAGGATATGACTTCGAAGTTAGGCACGTCTTGTTGCATATGACCCATTTGATAACTTAGGGTTAAGGACTTGACTTGTTTACTTGACTCTTGGTGCATATGAGCCCTATTAATATATGCCTTAGAATCCTAGGGAAGCAGAGATTTAATATAGATTAGGTTGCTCGGCTTCCGCTAATGCATGAGAATAACGACATAGAGTGAATGCCTTACCGGGATGTGGTTGGTGCTAAGTCCTTGTGTGCTGCCCTCTCATAATGAGTAAGTACTGTTGCCCTCTTCAAACCCATTGGGAAAGAGAATATCTTCTAAGCTAATCACTTACCCGTAATATATCCTTAGGCGCTAGCTAGATAGGATAGAATATCCCAATATATTTGAGAACCCAGGGAGTGAGAATCACAGCTTTCAGATATGGCTAGCTCTGCGGCTATAGCTAATGCACGAGAATCATAGGTGCGAAGCATGCCTTTCCATAAGATTGGTGATAAGTTCGTCCTTCTGACCTTAGGTGATGGCAATTCAACAAAGAGAATCTCTATTCTTCTTTGCTAAGCTAACTTTTCTTTGTTCCTTAGCAGTGATATAATACCTGCAAAGCTTAGGAGTAAGTGTCTTCCTTATAACAGAGAGTTAGTGCCTGTCCTATTTCTGTTCCGGATAGAATGCCTTGTTCGACCAGTTATTCTTTGGGTTCTGTAGCTTGCATTAAGCAATAGGTGCCAGAAGGAAGGCCAATATATTAATTGGGTGAAAATTTCTTGTTAATGCTAGTCAAACAGCATGGGAACCTAGGTGCTAAAAGTGAATCTTAGGGAAGCTAAGATCTTAGTAAGTTATATTTATGCTCGGCTTGCCGTATTATTTGAGGTGCGTAGCGTAGAACAGTTAAGTAGAATGCATGAGAATCGTAGGAGTAAGGGCCATCCCTTATTCGCTCCAGGAGAAGGCATTCCGTCTTTTTCTATGACAAGTGAACCACCCGGACTTGACTGGACTTATGGGTTATGACTAGACTTGACTTATGAGTTAACATATGAAACAGATGGGACATCTAAACCTAGGATAGGTATTAGACTTGTTGACTTGACTTGTTTACTTGGTTTTCCATACCCCTATTATCAATATGCATGAGCATCTTAGGGAAGCTGAGATGTCAGATAGTTATGGGTATATTAACCAATGGCTTCTTTCTGACTCAGATAAAGAAAGAGACGAAGAAAGAGATTAAGGGTAACATAAGGGGATGAGGAGGCAGCTACATAATAAAAGTGATTTCATTAATGCGATGCAGGCTACCTCTTGCCGATGCCAAGAAAGAATCTAATTCACCGGAAAACCTAGACCCAAACTAATTATTTCTTTACCTGGGTCCGATGGAACAACCAACGAGGTCAGCACAAGTCGCATTACATCCTGTGGAGGATTTTCCTAAAGGATAACCTATAATAAGAGTTGGCATAAGGTTTTGAATCACCAGTCCTATAGTAGATCAATCACTGACTGATTCAATGATAGCGAGTTCTCATAGCCTTGGTGGATTCATTCTCGACTGCCCTTTGTTTCTGCTTTTTGGCGTCCCGATTTTATGTTACACTCGCAAAATCTAGATTTTGTCGCATTTCCTATTAAGGAAATCGGTAATAATATGCTAGATGCATAACCAATCGACCTACTAAGGGTCCAGCATAAGCTGATCCTTACTGCCTGTCGTGTTCACGATGGCGTATATTCGCAGATCGGAGTTAAAACAACAAACCCATAAGCTATTGCCACTACTATTGAAAGCGAAGTCTATCCTTCTCTATCTAGGTATATGACAACAGGAAGGCAATACAGAAAGCCCAGTCAACTCTTTTTTTTAAACGATTGAAGAGGCGGATTGAACAACTACTAGGGCAGCTGAAGGCACTATTTGACTTGCCATGGTTTGTACTTGCACCGGTTGATTAGTATTTAAGACTTCTAGTGAAACTATTTCAAGTAATTCCCAATCAGGAGGAGCACCATATCTCCGAAATGCATCAACGGGAGGACCTCATCGTGTAAATTTCCGTAACCGATGTCCTTTTTTTAGTTTAATGTGACCCCTAAAAGTCTAAAGTCTGGTTTCACTTCCGCGGATACACCATCGATCTTGATACCCGGATTATAGTATAAGCTTATTGCAATGAACTCGGCTACGTGAACCTTTCTGCTCTTTCTGCCCTAGATCTGCTAATATTTATTAGTCTTCCCTCGACCCTGAGCAATCGCACATATACCGAAATCGGTGCGTTAGTCCTGCGTTCGTGAAGAGCGGTTATTATAGTTATTGGTAGCACTATTGGCTCCTATAGGTCAAAGAGGTTACCTAAGCCGAGGAGAAGGTAAAAGTAAAATAGGCGGCAATTGATGAACGAGACAACAAAAGATTACCATCCGCTGACCCTGGGTTCAATGTCAATAAACAAATTATGAGTTCGATGCATGGAACTAAGAGAGATCCATTTCGACACAGGAAAGGCGACCCCGATCAATTGAATAAGGTAGCAAACCAGCTAGATAGCTTATGAACTGCTTTCTCAACCATCTGGGATAGGTTTCCTTTGTTAACGCCACCATCTAATCACAGAGTGAGGTAAGACTGATTTTTGGGTGTAGCAAGTAGCCTATGCACCTAGCCTCTAAGTTAGGTAGGGAGTCGACTTGAAGCCTGCTTTATCGGTTCTGATCCAGCCTTAGGTGGGACTAAGCCTATGATTCTAGGTCTTACCCTTATGTCTAGTGAATCTCTCTTCTTTCTTCGCTATTGCTTAGCACCTTCATTCGTCCAGCTTCGCTACCTCTCAATAGTCAACTAGTCACTTAGCTTTCTAACAAAGCAAGTAGCTAGCGAATCTTTTCCCTCTTAGATCCAACTGTTCACTTCCTCTAACGAGCGAGTCAACTTCATTTACCACTTACACTTGGTTAGCAGGCCGAAGGACACTTATCTTCCTTGAAAGCAAATTATGGAATAGTGCTAGCTAACAAGTAAATGAATGAATGTTGCACAAGTGAACGGAATGCTATTGGCATGAGCTAAGCAAGTAAGTAAACTACTTCTCCTAATGTTTATACTGGGCGTAGGCGAAGTGAGTTGGCTATTTCAAGGTGGGAGTAGTCAAAAACTGAGAAAGATAACCTCGTGACTCCCGCTGGGGACTGGGGAAGAACTTCGATCTGCTCTAAGAATTGTAATAGCTTGATCGCAAGATGAAGCTTTTTCATCTCAGTAGAAATTAATTACTTCTTTTGATTTGATGGGAGTGCACCAGATCTGATCATTTTTCGGGATTACCTCTTTGATATTTCTCATAAATATGGACTTCTCACTTCAATCCTTGGTTAGGAAGAAGCCCCAGCTGTCAAATTTAATTCCTTCTCATTTCTTGGGAATTTCTCTAGACGATCAAATAGGAGCAACTAGGCTCGAAAACATCAGAAAAATCACAAACAACCGAAATATTAGCAATGACATCCTTCGATTCGAAGGAAGAAATGAAAGCATTCGAAGTATGATCCATGCTTCAAAATATAATAGATAATTGCTCGATAGCATTAGGATGCTTGAGATATAAAGTTCTTTCGGGACATAGAATTTGAACTTCATAACGGACGAGCCAATCCATACCCAATATCATATCAAAACCAAGATGATCCATAACATGCAGATTCGCATGAAAGGAAAAGCCACGTAGAATAATCTCAACATCAACACATAACAAACCAAGAGTAGTGGATCCACCAATAGGATTCACAATCCTCAAAGGGTCGCAAAGAGTAATAACATCCAAATGAATAATATCAACAAGCTCTTTTGACATGAATGAATGCGATGCACCCGTATCGAAAAGAACTCAAATAGAACGGCCATGAAATAAAATAAAACCTTCCAAAACAAAAGGAGTAATACCTTTGGGCTGAGAAGAATCACCAGAAGCTTTAGCAACATTAAGCTTCCCATATTTGAGACCCTTAGAAGCAGTAGGACAATCAGAAATCCAATGACCCTCGTTCTTGCAATAGCGGCAAATGCGAGGCTTAGGACAATTATGGTGAAGATGATCCAGAGAACCACAATTATAGCACGCCCTCTGAATAGAAGGTGCACTACTAGGTTGAGAACGAGAGGTAGCTTGCTTCTTCTTCTTCTGGTTGGAAGAATTAGGCTTATGAAATGGAAATCTCTTCTTGTTGGGGTTCTTAGAAACCTCAACCTCATCACCACTATCACGTTCCTTTTCAACAGCTTCAACGCAAAGAGCCGAATCAACAAGCTCTCAAAAGAGAGCTTAAGCTGAAGCAAAAGAACTTTCTTCAAATACTTCTTCAAACCATCAAAAAAATGAAGATTTTTCTTACGCGGAGTGTTAATGAACTCAACTCCGTATTTGGATAAGGCCTCGAAAGATGCAACATAATCAGAAACAGAGGACTTTCCTTGCTTCAACTCAAGGAAACTACGAGCAAGATTAGCCTTTTCTGATTCAAGAACGAACTTAAGTTCGAATCGTTCCTTAAACTGAACCCACGAGAGAGAGGACTCATCAACTTCCGCAATAAAAAGCTCATACCAATCAAGCGCACGCTATTGCAACATGCTAGATGCTACGAGAACGCGATGGTGATCAGAAATATCCATCAGAGAAAATATGCGCTCACAAGTGCGCAACCAAGTCTGAACCTCTATTACACTTTCCGATCCCTTGAAAGGCTTGCCTCCAAGGTGGGAATAGTCACTACACATGCGGGCGAAGGCAGACTTTTGAGAGGGAGCCGCGGGAGTAGCAACAGAAGGTTGAGTACCTCGAAATAGCTCCATAAACTGATCAGCTGACATATAGACTCCGTTTGGATGAGAAGACGGACCTGCAGAAGAATGCTTCCCTCTGTGAGAAATGCGGATTACGGATCTTAAGGCTAGGATTAACACTAGGGGGTGAATAGTGTTAATAAAGAATTACTAAATCTTTTTGAGTTTATGTTAATTTGGACACCGATGTATGCAATATACAGACACAGATATGATCACAGAAACAAACACAGATGCAGAAATAAAATAAAAGCAGTAAAGGAAAGAACACACCGTATTCTATACTGGTTCGGAGTTACCCTACATCCAGTCCCGCAACACAAGTACGGATTTCCTTTCAAAAGCAATTGTACAATTACACCCTCGGTTTCAAGGCTACAAGGTACACCCTCCAGAATTTCTATCCTCTGGGTAGAGATACTTGATTTCCGGGCCACAAATTTACCTAATTGATTTACCAAGGCTATCACACCTTTTCTCTCTTGATTTATTTCCAAGGCTACAATCACACCTTTTCTCGCTTAATAGATTACAAAGAAGTCTATAACTCTGAATAGCACTGAGAACCTTGTAGAGATAGTGATAGAGAATCAAACTAGAAGTAATCGAGTTCGCTTCAATGTTGATTTCGGTAGAGTAATGGTAAGAATATGTATTAAGAAATATGGAAGAAGAAGAGGAGTGAAAAACCAGAAAATCTGATGTAAAATTCGTTGAAACTAACCCTATTTATAGAAGAACAACAGCCATGTCCATTCATGAAGAGTTATGGCGAATAGACACTTCTTTTGAAATTTAAATTTTGAACTCAACTGACACCATGTCGACATGGAGTACTTGGGCATGTCGACATCCCAAAGGATTTTTTGGTGTTTTGATTTTCTTTGAAAATAACTTTTATTTTATATAAAAACTATTTTAAATTTTATAAATATACTTGACTATAGTTAAAATTCATAAGTAAATATAGAGAATAATATATTTAGAATTTAACTATAATTTTATATTTAAATCTAAGTTTAAATATTTAAAAGTTAAATATATTATATTAAAAGATAGTTTAAAATCAGGAGTAATTTGACTTTGAAATTAAAGATAATTTTGAGGCTAAAATTATTTAAAATTAGGATAGAGGGTTTTGAATCTTTTAAAAGGAAAGTTTTGAAAAACATTTTGAAAATAGGATATAATTTTGAAAAATCATTTTGAATAAAAAGTTAGCGGATACAAAACAATGTTCCACTAGATTTTTCGCAGGTTCCATCCTACTTAGGGTTCCATCCCTTTAACAGGCTTGAAGTGGATTCCAATCCACGAATAAATTGGATTTTAAGATACCAGTGCTTTTCTACGTGTTTTGACAAAAATTCCTAATAAAAATACTTATGCTTGAAATCTTGAACTCTTGATAATCTTGATACTCATGAGTCTTCTATCTCGATATCTTAAATCTCTATACTGTACAATCTTCATTCTTGGTACCTACATGGTTAAATCCTACGTATACATATATATCTAAACTTATAATGTTAGTATTTATATTTTATAATCTATTCTAAGGTTGTTGTCATCAAAATCATCATCTCACGGACTAACAATCTCCCCCTTTTTGATGATGACAACCTTTGTTTATAAAATATTACTTCTATCCTAATAACTCCCCCTAAAACTAATAGCTCCCCCTAAAATTAGTAACTCCCCCTTAATTTATGCCTAACTACCCTATTTTATATTTCTCCCCCTTTGTCATCAACAAAAACTCACTCTCCCTCATTCTTGGACTTCAGTACCTGCATTGGTAAACTATACAACGGAATATATAATATACAGATTAAGAAATAATTATACTTATGAACATGATAACTAATCAAAGACTATATGCATTTCAATGTGTATATATATATATATATGTTTTATACAACAAACTTCAAACAAATATCAAGAAATCAATCCACGTAGAGTATCAAACCAGACCAAATCAATCAAAGCAAACAAATAAACATCAAATGTTACGTGGAACTTCCACCATCCTTCTTCTCCAAAGATTGGGTGTGCCTTAATAGCATCCTAATTATCATTGTCATTGGTGAGAGAGACGGGAGGATGTGCTTCATTATCATTCTTGTGCAGAGAGGAGATCATCCATCGTATCGCATCGAAGTGCCTTTCTTGTTCCTTGATCATCTGCATTTGACTTAATTCTAAGTGACGCTGGTTACGTAGAATAAATGAGAGAATATTATTGAACGAATTAAGGGTTTCTTCAAGATTTTCGGATAGAGTGTGAATAGGATTAGCCATAGTTGAATTTGTGAAAGAAATAAAGGATATAGATGATAAGAAATAAATTTCAGTGAAGAATTTTGAAAGAAACAGGTATTTATAGGTGTAGAAATTCGTTTGAAATGAATAGACATTTGATAGTTATTCAAATTTCAAATTCAATATCAATTGTCATTTCTGACCAGTACATGTCGACATGGTCATATAGGGGATGTCGACATGGGTTAGTGAAAACTTATGACTAATTTGATTTTGTGAATAATTGTGTGTATATATATTTATATAATATACTAAAATTTATTCTGGAGATAAGATAAGGTCGATAACAGAAAGGAAATTTCATTTCATTGCATACTACGATAATACAACAATTAACACACAACAAACTACATGAATATGTAGGATCTAGATTAACCCTAGAGGGGGGGTGAATAGGGTTATAGCAAATTTTCTCGAATTAAACACAGAAACAAACTACAGAAATAAATATGCTGAAAAGTAAATCACACACAAAATTTACCCAGCTTCGGCAACCTCTGCCTATTGCTGCATTCCCAGATTTCTGTTAGAATTAAACAGTATCCCGCTTACAAACACTCTACTAGACTCGCAAACCTTGCTTCCGCTCACAAACACTCTCATAGACTCGCACACCCTGCTCCTCCTATAGAGTTTTGCAAACTCGCAAACTCTGCTCCCGCCTATAGAGTTTTGCAAACTCGCACACCCTGCTCACTGAACTAATTCTAACTAGACAATCTGACACTACCTACAACCTAGGTGGTGATATACCAATTCTTTGATTAGAAAATAAAAAACAAACTTAAAAACAGAAATTAAACAAAAACCCCCTTTTGACAATAAAATAAACCCTAAATAAAATAAAGCTAAAGCCCCTTTAAAATAAAGGCCGGCCCATTCTTTTGTTTTAACCCGTTCCTCTTTTGACTTGTGAAAAATGGCGGCTCTGTTCTTCCTTTTGCTCTGCGAATTTGGGGCTTTCGCTCCTTGCGCTCTTTGTTCCAAATTAGGGCTTTTGCGAAGCTCCGATACTAATTCGATCATTGTTGGTTGTGCGCGATTTAGCCTGGCTCGATCGATTTCGTGTTGCTTTCTTCGGTTGCTTCGATGAGTTCGATTATTGCTTCGGTAAGAATTTTTGCTCGATGCTTTTTGATTTTTGTATTCGAACTCTTATGTTTATGCCGATGATGATTGGGGCATTTATATGGATTCAATTCGATTTCTCCACACAGATGATGATTTTCGGTTTGGTGTTTATATGAATTCCTATACCCTAACTAATTCGATACTTTCCTGAAATTTTATTTCCTGATGCGCACCGGTTTCCTGATATATTTTTTCTGACTTGATACTCACGGCAGAAAGAACTTTCCTCTTTTAATTCATGACTTTTTCAAAGATACGAACGCTTGATTTCTGACTTTGATTTTGCGTCTTGATCATCACAGCACTGTTTTGATTTCGTGAATCATATCCACTCCACGACTCTGCATTATGTCGACCATCACTGTTTTCATCCTTACGAGCTTCGTCTCTGGCATTGACATTGTGATGAAGTCTTCATTAGCTCGTGTACCTGAAATTGATTCACTTGGTCGTCTTGTACTTGTGCATTGCCCTTGTGTTGCTCACCATGTTGCAACTGCTTGTTGTAGTTGTTGTACACTTGTGGTCTTTGAGTTGCTATGTTGATTCAGCTTGCTACTTTCTGGTCTTTGTTTGCTTGGTTGCATTTCTTTGTGGTCTGCACACATGTGCATATGAACTTGGTCATGTTGCTTGAGTCACTTCATATACATGTGTGTCTGTTCGAGTTCATTCATTCTGTTTGCTTCATGTAGCTGTTGGATCTTGCAAGCTGTAGTTGATATCTTTACTTGAATTGCATTTAGCTCGGTGGTTTAGTTGTGCACTTTCTTGAGTCTGTGTCATCTGCCCTTGCATTGCTGTTTGGTCTGACCATCTTGATGTCATATTTTTGGTGCACTCACTTATGTATATGAGCAGTTTGAAGTTGCTGACTTGTAGTCGAGTTGCTTCACTATTCTTTGGTTTGAGATCATTGATCTGCATTTCTTTATTTCTTATGGCTTCACTGTTGCTCTCGAGTGGTTTCAAACATGTGAGTTGTTCACCATGTTGCATACAGTTTTCATTCACTTGAGTCTGCCTTGTTGAGTTCCTGTAGTTGCATTCATGTCATGTAGTTGCACATTTTGACTTGTTCATTGCCACTCACTGTTGCACTTGTTCATTTGCACTGCTTCATCAGTTCATATTGTATTTGAGCATTCTGGTCTTGCTGTAGTGTTCATTTGAGTTGTGTCTCCATTGTCATGTTGTATACTCACTGTATACATACTGTTGGCATTCTTCATTTTTGTTATATACATTACTAGTCTTTCATTTGGTCTGCACATTCATGTTGCAATTAATTTGTGTTGTTTCATGTGCTTGTATTTCCAGTTTTGATTTGTCAAAGCTTTGCATTCTTCATGTTGCCTTGTGTTGAACCCAGTTTTTAAAAACTCGGGTTTGACCTTGTGCTAATGACGTGATTTCATTTGTATTGCACCTGAGTTGAACCTGTCTTTATATTTGGGTTTGACCTTGTGCACACCTGTCCCTATAGCATCATCAAGTGTATATATATGTGCACGGCCTTGTGGCATGTACAGTGATACACTGTGCATGTCACATTATTCGTGTATGATGAATTCAAGTGTGAATGATGACGAACAACCCAAATAACTGAGGCAAATAATATTTTCAAAGATCATATTTCATTTTATATTGCAAAAATATTTCTTTTTTCAATTTTACTTCGTTAGTGAATATTTTTACAGATTGCTCAGATGCTGGATTCAAACTGGAATGCAGTTGAAGACAAAATACGAGTGTGAGTGATATGTAGTCAGGTTATTAATGTAAATTGAATTGTGATGTGTTGAAAAATGTATATGTATAGTGAGAGCTTGAATTTATACTATTCAAGATTGTAATAAATATTTGTTTGAATAAAATTTCTGTTTGAATTCAAATTCCATTCAAATTTTGTGTAATTTATTTTATTCAACAAATATTTATCTAATCTATGAAAAATAGAATAGTACGTTAACAAATACATTTAAATGAATGTATATATGTTTATTATCATCAAACAAAAATCATATACTCGCATAGTCAACAATCTCCCCCTTTTGATGATAACAAACATATATTTAAGATTTTAACTGTGTTAAATGTATTTGATCAATGATATACTCTAATTGGTCCCCCTATTTAAATGCTTCCTTTCTACATGATGCTCCCCTTACATATATGCATCCAAATAGAAATATATAAATGAGCCTATATGCAAATGGAAAATTATTTGACCTTTGCTTGATTCTATTTGACAAAATCTTAACTTTTCTCTCCCCCTTTTGTTATCAGCAAAAGAATAATATTGTTAGAGAAAAATAGAGATAAAGTGATTAATATTAATCCAACATTAAACTCAAATTGAATATAAATATTAAACTTCAATAAAAAAAATCAAACAAAAATCATAACTACCCTTGTTAGGCGCATATTCCACTTTTAGAAATGATGAAGTGATATTCTCATATAAAATCATACAGTTGTATCTACTTGTGGTACATTTATATCAGGAATTTGAATATCTACTAATCATGCATAACCGTTATGACTTTTAAATGAGATTAGTAGTATTCGAATTTAATTTTAAAAATGAAATCAAGTATCTTCTAACCACGCATGACCATGAGGACTTTTAAATGGGATTAGAATCAACTTGTCTATTTAATCAATCAATTTTGATATGCGTTCCATACATGCATAACCGTGAGGACTTTTAAATGAGCATGGAAGCACATAATCAAAAATCCAAGTAATTCACCCATGCATAACCGTGAGGACTTTTAAATGAGAGTGAATACTTTGGATATTTATTTATTTTTACAAAAAAGATGTGAAATGAAAAACAAATGATTCCTGATTATAGTACCACATATCGACAGACTATTTTTAAGATTTGATAAACGATGGTCGATAGAAATATGATAGATATAGAAATGGTCATGGAATCTTTACCCAACAAAAAGTTTTATAACTCTTGTTTGAATTCCTAAAGAAATTTTCCAAGTATACTCTCTTGAGTAATGTATGTTAAATATCAACACTTATCATCTTTTCAATCACTATTTATCTTTTTGATAATTAGGAGGGAGTCGGATTAGTCAAATTTGTCATTTAAAATCAAATAAAAAAATGACTAATCTGAAAATATGGTCAACAATGATTTTCTCGAAGGGGTTATATGAAAAAAAAAATTCTGCTATTTGAAAATTATTTCAAGTGAAAAATATGCAGATTTTTTCTTTGAAAAATGATGTAGCAAATGAATGTTTCAAAAAATTAATCACATTCCACTAGTAAGTTTTCTATCAACTATATTACCAGTGTAATCTGCATCTGAATTTCTCTTTCACTCCAAAATATCACTAACTAAATTTGATAGACCAGATCCTAAAGTGTGCATAAAAATTCAAACTCAATTTTGACAACAATATAAATGACATTCTTTGAATTTGAATTGAAGCCGTGTAAATAATCAGAAAACCGTGAATATAGAGTTAGATTATAACCAAAAATATTATCATCCAACAAAACACTATCCAAACTAATATATATATGAAGAAATTCAAAGAATAGTGTTTTTGGCATAAGTATAATTGGCCAACTATGTCAAACAAGTCAGAATCAAAAGATCATCATCTCTACAACATCTCAATATTGGCTGATTTCATTCAGAATACGGTGCAGATCATCACATTTAATATATCGATCAAATATATATACCTTCACCTGTTTTACCTTTCCAATAATTTTTCGTGGTTGCCCATTGTGATTCTGTCACCTTTGTTCTAGGCTAAGGAACTTTGCTTTGTTGCCCGTTACGTTTCTGGAACAACCAAAATTCAGAGAACACTGTTGTTGTTCCTTAGCCTGCCACCACACCTACACGATGAAAGATTTTTGTGACCTATTTGTTTTTATAGGTCCATGGTTGTTAATGGCAGAATATTTTGAAAAATAATTTTGTGGAGACCCAAAAATATTTATAATTGCTCCTTTCGACACCCAAATTTGTTTAACTTTGAGAGATTTTATATTTGTGCCTTTTGGAACCCAAATTGATATAGTTTTCATGTGTTTGGTTCTATACCAACAATTATTTTGATTATGTCCAAATTTTCTACAAATTGTGCACACTGAATTTTCTTGATTAATCTTGCTTTCAACATTTTTAGATTTATTATATCCAAGTCCTTGTCTAACTGTATTAACAGTTTGCTTTCCTAATAGCATATTCAACGATTTTTCACTTTTTGAGAATTTATCTAAAGTCATTGACAATTGTTGGACTTGTGTTTTGAGAGATTCATTTTCATTTATCAATTGTGTGCACTTTTTAATAGAATTCTCTCTCCTAGTATTTTCATTCTCTTTTAAAATCATAATTTCATTTTCAAGTGATTTTATATTGATTTCTGATTTTTTAATTTCCTTTTCGAATGTTGGACACTTATCACACTTAGGGATCTTACTTTGATAGGTTTTAACTAATTTTTCGATTTCTTCATTTAATTCTATCAAAGTATCTTTTTGTGATTCAAGTTTGGCATACTTCTCCCTAAGTCGTTCAAAACAGCCATTCACTTCGTGGAAATAATTAAGTAATTCAGAGTGAGTGAGTTTTGATACCTCGCTTGGCTTCATATTGTGCTCTTTGTTTTCTAATTTTTGATTTAGAGCTGGATTTCCGTATTTGCGGTTCCTCCTTTTGAATTTCTTCATTAGTAATGCCAGCTCGGCTGCTCCATCATCATCATCCTCATCAGAACTGCTATTTACCAATCCTGTTAAGAACATTTCTTTAACTGAGCCGGTTGTGGAGGACATCTCATTGCTGTTGACTTTTGGACCATATATTGCATCGAAAGTATTCCAGATTTTCTGTGCATTTTCACAATGAGAGACGAAATAAAAATTATCACGATTAATATGAGAATAAAATATATGCATAGCAAGAGCATTAATCGAGATAGTTTCCTTATTTGTTATATCACACCCATTTTCAATAATATCCCAACATTTAATATTAACAGATTTTAAATAAAATTCCATTTTCAATTTCCAGTTCAAAAAATTTGTTCCATCGAAAATAGAAGGAATAATATTGGAATAACCCTCAACAGAAGTATTATTTGGTGGATTCATGACTCTAGACTTAAAAAATACTGTGCTCTGATACCACTTGTAGGATCTAGATTAACCCTAGAGGGGGGATGAATAAGGTTACAGCAAATTTTCTCGAATTAAACACAGAAACAAACTACAGAAATAAATATGCTGAAAAGTAAATCACACACAAAATTTACCCAGCTTCGGCAACCACTGCCTACTGCTGCATTCCCAGATTTCTATTAGAATTAAACAGTATCCCGCTTACAAACACTCTACTAGACTCACAAACCCTTGCTCCCGCTCACAAACTCTCTCATAGACTCGCACACCCTGCTCCGCCTATAGAGTTTCGCAAACTCTGCTCCCGCCTATAGAGTTTTGCAAACTCGTACACCCTGCTCACTGAACTAATTCTAACTAGACAATCTGACACTACCTACAACATAGGTGGTGATTTACCAATTCTTTGATTAGAAAAGAAAAACAAACTTAAAAACAGAAATTAAACAAAAACCCCCTTTTGACAATAAAATAAACCCTAAATAAAATAAAGCTAAAGCCCCTTTAAAATAAAGGCCGGCCCATTCTTTTGTTTTAACCCGTTCCTCTTTTGACTTGTGAAAAATGGCGGCTCTGTTCTTCCTTTTGCTCTGCGAATTTGGGGCTTTCGCTCCTTGAGCTCTTTGTTCCAAATTAGGGCTTTTGCGAAGCTCCGATACTAATTCGATCATTGTTGGTTGTGCGCGATTTAGCCTGGCTCGATCGATTTCGTGCTGCTTTCTTCGGTTGCTTCGATGAGTTCGATTATTGCTTCGGTAAGAATTTTTGCTCTGATGCTTTTTGATTTTTGTATTCGAACTCTTATGTTTATGCCGATGATGATTGGGGCATTTATATGGATTCAATTCGATTTCTCCACACAGATGATGATTTTCGGTTTGGTATTTATATGAATTCCTGTACCCTAATTAATTCGATACTTTCCTGAAATTTTATTTCCTGATGCGCACGTCTTTCCTGATATATTTTTTCTGACTTGATATTCACGACAGAAAGAACTTTCCTCTTTTAATTCATGACTTTTTCAAAGATACGAACGCTTGATTTCTGATTTTGATTTTGCGCCTTGATCATCACAGCACTGTTTTGATTTCGTGAATCATATCCACTCCACGACTCTGCATTATGTCGGCCATCACTGTTTTCATCCTTACGAGCTTCGTCTCTGGCATTGACATTGTGATGCAGTCTTCATTAGCTCGTGTACCTGAACTTTATTCACTTGGTCATCTTGTATTTGTGCATTGCCCTTGTGTTGCTCACCATGTTGCAACTGCTTGTTATAACTGTTGTACACTTGTGGTCTTTGAGTTGCTGTGTTGATTCAGCTTGCTACTTTCCGGTCTTTGTTTGCTTGGTGGCATTTCTTTGTGGTCTGCACATATGTGCATATGAACTTGGTCATGTTGCTTGAGTCGCTTCATATACATGTGTGTCTGTTCGAGTTCATTCATTCTGTTTGCTTCATGCAGCTGTTGGATCTTGCACGCTGTAGTTGATATCTTTACTTGAATTGCATTTAGCTCGGTGGTTTAGTTGTGCACTTGCTTGAGTCTGTGTCATCTGCCCTTGCATTGTTGTTTGGTCTGACCATCTTGATGTCATATTTTTGGTGCACTCACTTATGTATATGAGCAGTTTGAAGTTGCTGACTTGTAGTCGAGTTGCTTCACTATTCTTTGGTTTGAGATCATTGATCTGCATTTCTTTATTTCTTATGGCTTCACTGTTGCTCTTGAGTGGTTTCAAACATGTGAGTTGTTCACCATGTTGCATACAGTTTTCATTCACTTGAGTCTGCCTTGTTGAGTTCCTGTAGTTGCATTCATGTCATGTAGTTGCACACTTTGACTTGTTCATTGCCACTCACTGTTGCACTTGTTCATTTGCACTGCTTCATCAGTTCATATTATATTTGAGCATTCTGGTCTTGCTGTAGTGTTCATTTGAGTTGTGTCTCCATTGTCATGTTGTATACTCTCTGTATACATACTGTTGGCATTCTTCATTTTTGCTGTATACATTACTAGTCTTTCATTTGGTCTGCACATTCATGTTGCAATTAATTTGTGTTGTTTCATGTGCTTGTATTTCCAATTTTGATTTGTCAAAGCTTTGCATTCTTCATGTTGCCTTGTGTTGAACCCAGTTTTTAAAAACTCGGGTTTGACCTTGTGCTAATAACGTGATTTCATTTGTATTGCACCTGAGTTGAACCTGTCTTTATGTTTGGGTTTGACCTTGTGCACACCTGTCCCTGTAGCATCATCAAGTGTATATAGATGTGCACGGCCTTGTGGCATGTACAGTGATACACTGTGCATGTCACCTTGTTCGTGTATGATGAATTCAAGTGTGAATTATGACGAACAACCCAAATAACTGAGGCAAATAATATTTTCAAAAATCATATTTCATTTTATATTGCAAAAATATTTCTTTTTTCAATTTTACTTCGTTAGTGAATATTTTTGCAGATTGCTCAAATGCTGGATTCAAACTGGAATGCATTTGAAGACAAAATACGAGTGTGAGTGATATGTAGTGAGGTTATTAATGTAAATTGAATTGTGATGTATTGAAAAATGTATATGTATAGTGAGAGCTTGAATTTGTACTATTCAAGATTGTAATAAATATTTGTTTGAATAAAATTTCTGTTTGAATTCAAATTCCATTCAAATTCTGTGTAATTTATTTTATTCAACAAATATTTATTTAATCTATGAAAAATAGAATAGTACGTTAACAAATATATTTAAATGAATGTATATATGTTTATTATCATCAAACAAAAATCATATACTCGCATATTCCACAGAATATTCAAAATAAAGCAAACTAAAACAAATACAACACGATACGAGAAGATAAAACTAGTTAGAGGATGAAGATAATGAAGATAGTCCAAGTTTCTTGCTGACTTTTGAAATGAACTTGTTCATCTTCGAAGAAATATTATCCAACTTTTTACTAACGGATTGTTTAAGAATCTGTTGATTCTCAACAATAGTCTTTTGGTTTTTGAGAAGGGTTTTGGTGGACGGATTTGGAGGATAGTCAATGCTTTCCAAAGAGGTTTCACCTTCTTCTTCTTCTTCAATTTCCATTTCATCCCCTTCTTCTTCTTCTTCCACTTCTTCCTCTTCTTCCATTTCCTCATGAGCTTCCTTTTCGGTAAGGGTCTCATAAGGTTGAAAAACAAATGGAATTTTCATAAGCAAAATGTTGGAATGATTGAAAACCTTTTTAGAAAAAAATTCTTGGCCTTTAAAATCCACTCCAAAATATTTAAAAATCCGAGTGATATAAATTCCATGATATAAATTATTCTCGCCCATTTCAAGATTTTTAGGACGAAGTTCATCCATAATAACTTGCACCCAATTTGAAGTAGGATTGTTAAAATTCCCCGATCTTGGGGTCAAAGTATGTTGCAAAAGAAGATTGACAATTCTTGCTTTTGGTCGAAAATTTCTATTTTTAAATTCAAAATCATCATCTCTTTCGAAAATGTGATGAAATGTCTCACGATCATGTTCATCGATTTTAAAGTTAGAAAGATCCATTCCCGAATTCTTACAATTAAGAATAATACCCAAAAGATCACAATTCAAAACAATTCTAGTGCCTTTGACACTACTCCAAATTTCATTCTCATTACCATCATAAAATCCGCGATTTAATTTCGCATAGAAAATTTTGACAAGATTAGGATAGTGTTGGGTGTGTTTCCACCCATATGTTTCCACCCTTCACCGAACCAAATCCATCGAGTAAATCAACCTACTACAGAACCAAACCCTATCCTCCACCAACACCGGTCCATAACACAGCCGAACCACACGGGGCCAACCCACCTACCGAACCGGACCAACGTCACCGAATCACCCACACCGGTCCAAGTCCTACCGGTCCAACTCCCCCTGCCGAACCGAGCATTCTCCATCACCTGCCGAACCAACCACGCCACGCTCGCTACCGAACCATCCATCACCGATCCAACCTCTACCGAACCAAGGAATGCCGAACCAGATGTGCCAGACCAGATTGCTTCAGCCCAAGCCCACCAGCAGCTATATACATCCAGGACCCCTGCCCCCAGCCTCACTCTATAAATAGAGGGGCAGGGGTACAACAATGACACACAAGTTTGAGAGCTCAAGCACGGAAGGAACTTTCAAACAACTTTCATATACTTGTATACAAAGCTTTGTACTTGTAATCTGAAAGAAAAAGGAGAATAACATATAAAGTGGACGTAGGCACATTCTGGCTGAACCACTATAAATCTGTGTGTCTTTTACAGTTTAGTCCCTGCTTTTCATATATTTGCGTAAATCACCCAAATCACTAGAAACAACATAAAATCAGCTAATTCATACGACTTGGAGGTGTTTGCTCATTTTTTGTGCAAACATTTTTGGTGCTTTCACTGAGAACCGAGCTAGAAGCTACAGCTTCTCCTACTCAACCTTCTTCCTCGCAACATCGTTCCTGCTCCGACAACATGACTTCCAGGCAGAGGAGAGATGTTAACAAAGGAAAGAACGTCGCAACTAGCAATATCCCAGATCCAGTGGCCCCAAATCAAGAGAATCATCCCGTTTTAACAGTAGTACTAGATGAAAATCAGACAAATCCAACAGCCCCCGCCGCGGAACAACCAATTACTAGGGCGGACCTGGACAGGATTGTGGCTGAAGTAACTAACCGCTTCGCATCTCAACAAGAAGCCTTGGTGGACCATCTCATGTCACGCCTAAGGGATGCTGAAGAATCCAACCGCAACACCGAATCATGGGGTGAGTCCCAATCTGGAGGACCTGGGAGGCGACAAAGACCTTTCTTCTTCGAAGAGGTTAACAACAGAAACAGCCATGGTAGGACCCGAGCCCGGACTCAGCCCGAATTCCGACCCGAGGAAACACTTGGAACCGAACCCAACGGGGGAAGTGCCAGGCAGAGGTCGGATGTAGCTGAGCCTGTCATGCTACCTAACCATGGAAACACTAGTAGACGGGGCCGAGCTGGAGTCCAACCCGAAGTTGGACCCGAGGAAGTGCTAAGAACAGAACCCAACAGGGGAAGATCAAGGCAAGGGCCAACTGTGGCTGACCCCAGCATGCCTCCGGAAGACCAGAGGCAGTCTTTGGAGAATGTTAGGAGTGACGGACGATACCATCCCTACAAGTCATCTGGACGGAATCAATCCCGCAGGGAAGAACCAAACTCATTTTTGTCCGCTCCAAGTTCTGATGAAAGATGGCGCGATTGTTCAGAGAGTGCGTCCAACGGGAGCAAAGGGATCGGGGGATAGGTGCTAGGGTAACCAGCCCCTTCACCCGCAATATCGAAACTGCCATCACCTCCCGAGAATGGAAAATGCCAACGATGGAACCCTATAAGGGAACCTCTGACCCCATCGTACACTTACAGAGGTACACCCAGCATATGCTCATGAGCGGAGCAACAGAGAGAGTGTTGTGTAAATGCTTCCCACTATTCTTGGCAGATCTAGCTACCTCCTGGTTCTGCCACCTACCCCAAGGGTCCATCAGCTCATGGGAAATGTTGAAAGAAAAGTTCATCAGTCAGTTTCGCATTCATGTGGAGCAACCCAAGGACGCTTATTCCTTATCTAATATCAAACAGAAACCCGGAGAGACAGTGCAACAATATCTAACCCGATTCAACGCCGCAGCGGCCGCTGTCCAAGATGACGACGAGAAACTTATCCTAATGGCCCTCTGCAGTGGTGTACATCGGGATACTAAATTTGCTAGAAGACTAACCAAGGAAAAACCAGCTACTTTACCTGATTTCTTCCATGAAGCTGGAAAGTATATAAGACTTGAAGACGCTGCCACTGAGAGGCAATCAGGGCAACAGGCTAGGACGGCCACAGATAGGGTCCCCGCTGCAGCAAAGGATGTTCGAAGAAATGACTCTAGAGACAATGCTGGGGGCAAAAATGGAGAAAAGCGCTTATATCGACCAGGACCAAGATTTGACTCTTACACCCCTTTGAATGAAACAATCGAAAACATCTTCCTAACCACTCAAGCCGAAGTTAGATACAAGCGCCCCCCGCACAAGAAGGAGTCAGATAACGCAATCAAGTCTGGAAAGTTCTGCCGCTTCCACGAATCCCATGGACATGACATCAATGAATGCCACCATCTCCGGGACTTGATTGAAGAACACATCAGAAGGAAGAGACTGGAACGCTATGTAAAAGGCCAGAACAGGACTTCAACTCCTGCCAATGAGAATCTTGGACTACCCCCCCAGCAGCAGGCGGAGGAAATCGCAACACCAGTGGCTCTAGTCAAGAGAAGATAGTGGTCCACACCATATCAGGAGGACCGCACGTCGCCGACAGAAGCTGGGCGGAGATGGAAAGATACGGTAAGTCACTTAGGAACGACGAAGGCTACGTTAATTCCGTAATGGAAGAGCACCACCCGAAACGGAAAGAGAATGACGACATCACATTCAGTAGGTGTGACCTAGAGGGAAGACAGTACCCACACATGGATCCTATGGTCATCTCTGCTTGGTTCGGTCCAACCAAAGTTTTTCGAATTTTAATAGACACTAGAAGCTCAGTAAATATCTTATTCAAGCATGCTTTCGACAAGATGAAGCTGTCAATGAAGGATGTGTCTCCCTGCAACAAACCACTACATGGTTTCACTGGAGATGCGAAGATGCCCCTCGGCCTACAACGAAAGAAAACATTTGTGCTAATAGAGAACCACTCGGCCTACAACGCCTTTTTGGGGAGACCGGCCTTGTCTGACTTCCAAATTGTCCTAGCCCTATGGTGCTTGAAGATGAAATTTCTAACAGATAACAGAATAGGAGAAATAGAGGGAGATCAAGACGCTGATCGAGACTGCTATGTAACTGAACTTCGCAATAACCGCAGAAAAGATAAAGGGAAAAATGCAAAGACTACTCTCTGCATGAAAAACTTGGAAGCATAGCAACTAAAGAAAGCCTCTCCTCTTCGATATACCAGTGACCCTTTCAATGAATTAGACCCCAGGGACAAAGAGGAGGAGGCCACCGCCGAGCCCGCAGAGGCTATGGAATTCGTAGCTGTAGACAAACATGACTCAAGTAGACTATTGAAAATCGGATCTCAACTAAAAGAAGAGTTAAAGGATCAACTCATTGATTTTCTTCGCCACAACATGGATGTATTTGCATGGACGCATGCTGATATGACAGGAATCTCCCCAGATGTAGCATGCCACGTACTGAACATCGATCCCACGAAGGTGCCAGTAAAGCAGAAAAAGAGAAGCATGGGGACAGAACGATCAGCATCCCTCGAGGAAGAAGTAAAAAACCTACTTGCCAATGACTTCATACGAGAAGCCATCTACCCAGAATGGATCGCCAATCCAGTACTGGTAAAGAAAGCTAACGGGAAGTGGCGAACATGCATCGATTTCTCCAACTTAAATGACGCTTGCCCGCAAGACTGCTTCCCGCTCCCCCGAATCGACCAACTCGTGGACAGCACTGCCGGACACGAACTCTTATCCTTTATGGACGCATACTTAGGAAATAACCAGATCCCTATGCATGCCCTCGATCAAGACCACACCAGTTTCATCACTGACCAGGGATTGTACTGCTACAAAGTAATGCCTTTTGGACTTAAGAACGCCGGAGCTACTTATCAGCGCCTTGTCAACAAGATGTTTGCAAAATTAATAGGGCAAACTATGGAAGTTTATGTAAATGACATGCTGGTAAAATCAAGGAAAGCCAACGATCATATAAATCACCTGGATAAGATGTTTCAAGTACTCCGCCAATATGGAATGAAGCTGAACCCTTTAAAGTGCTCCTTCGGAGTATCATCGGGAAAGTTCTTGGGATTCATCGTTCATGCCAGGGGGATTGAAGCAAACCCCGAACAAGTTCGAGCTTTGCAAGATATCAAGATACCATCCACTCGAAGAGAGATGCAAAGCCTAAACGGGAAAGTGGCCGCCCTAAGTAGGTTCATCTCTAAAGCAACCGACAAATGCATCCCTTTCTTCGAAGCTCTAAAGAAAGACAAAGGAAAGTTCGAATGGACCGACGAATGCTCGACTGCCTTCCTTAACTTAATCGGACACCTCCAGAGACCACCGGTACTCTCAACTCCAGATGAAGGCGAGGAACTGTACTTATACCTCGCTGTATCGTTCCGCACTTTAAGCGCCGCTTTGGTGAGAGAAGACAATCGCGTACAACGGCCCGTATAATTTGTAAGCAAAAGATTTACAAGGGCGGAAGCCAGATACCCTAAACTTGAGAAGCTAGCATACTGTCTGCTAATCACGTCACGGAAACTGCGACACTATTTCCAATCTCATTCCATCAGAGTTTTAACCGATCAACCGCTAAGGCAAGTGCTCCATCGCCCCGACACTTCTGGGCGATTACTTAAGTGGTGCATTGAACTAAGTCAATATGATATCACCTACCATCCTCGCACCGCTATCAAGGGGCAAGCCATAGCTGATTTCACTGTCGAATTCACTACAAACGAAGGTAAGGAGCAATCTGAAATAGCAGAAGATATCAAGTGGAATCTCTTCGTAGATGGAGCGTCAAACGAACAAGGCTCGGGGGCAGGTGTTGTGATAATCACCCCCAGGGGAAGGAAGCTGCACTACGCCCTAAGGTTGGAATTCGCTGCCACCAACAATGACGCAGAATACGAAGCGGTGATAGCTGGATTAGAACTGGCCTTGGAGATTGGAGTCGGCTCTTTATGTCTCCATAGTGATTCTCAACTCATTGTAAATCAAATACTGGGAGACTTCCATACTCGAGGAGAACGACTCACAGCATATCTAATAAAGACCAAGCTGCTGCTCAATCAATTGGATCACTATCTAATCAAACACATTCCTCGAGAAGAAAACCAAGAGGCCGACGAACTAGCAAAGCAAGCTAGTATGAAGAACATCACTATCTTCGGAGCATTAACCATCTCAAAACAACCGGCACCAAGTTTCGAGAAAGTGAATCTGATAGCTGCGATCGACGAAGGAACTTGGATGACTCCTATCCGGAAATATTTACAAGATGGCACACTACCCGACAGGCATAACGAAATCAAGAAAATCTTGAGGAAAGCTTCCCGCTATACATTACAAGAAGGCATCCTCTATCGGCGCGGCTTCTCTAATCCCTTATTAAGGTGTATCGCTGGAAGGGAAGCCAGGGAAGTCTTATCCAACATCCATCAAGGAAGTTGCGGAGATCACACCGGAGGGCAGACTCTGGCAAAGAAGATACTCCGATATGGATATTACTGGCCCACTTTAAACAAAGATGCCTTGGACTTCGTCAAGAGATGCAACAGATGTCAAAATTTTGCCAAGATTCCTCGACTACCCACAAATGAGATTACTCAAATGACCAGCCCTTGGCCCTTTGCAGTACGGGGAATTGACTTGATTGGCGAACTGCCAACGGGCCGAGGCGGAGCCAAATATGCTATAGTGGCGGTTGACTATTTCACCAAATGGGTGGAGGCGGAACCTCTAAATAAAATATCTTCGGCAAAAGTTATCAACTTCTTGATCAAAAATATTCTGTGCAGGTACGGAGTCCCACTCAAGATCATATCAGACAACGGACTTCAATTTGACAGCGAAGAATTCGCCAATTGGTGCCAAGAGTACGAAATTCACAAAAGCTTCTCATCTGTAGCTTATCCTCAAGCAAACGGACAAGTCGAAGATGTCAACAAGATTCTCAAAACCTTAATCAAGAAGAAACTTGAAAAGTCGAAAGGCGCTTGGGTGGACGAACTTCCTACGGCACTTTGGGCCTATCGCACATCTTACAGAACTTCAACAGGGCATACTCCTTTCTCTTTGGCATACAGATCGGAGGCCATACTCCCAGTTGAAACTATAGTGCCCTCTCACCGTAGGATCCACTACAACCCGGAAGAGAACGAAGAACTCCTCCTCATGTCTTTGGATCTAATTGAAGAGAGAAGAAACGATGCAGCACTCAAAGCAGCAGCTCATAAGAAAAAAGTTGCAGCACAATACAACTCCAAAGTCAAGCACCGCAGCTTACAAGAAGGAGATCTTGTCCTCAAGCGGATTTTCCCGCGCCCCGGAGCACTAGACCCAATCTGGGACGGACCCTACGTAATTCATAAAGATCACCGCAACGGAGCCTATATTTTGTCAACAGTGGACGGAGAGGTGTTCCAGAGGGCATGGAACATCCAACACCTCCGTCGATACTTTTCTTAACTTGTACTGCCCATATGAAGTGAATTAACAAAGAGGATCAGTGGATGTAGGCATTTTCGTGCCGAACCACTTTAAAAATCTTGTCTCTTTTTAACTTGTTCCTTTATATCTTGGCTGCTTGTTAAGCTTTATCCTTTTCTGTTGAACAAAATCATGTATAACGACATTTCCATACTGGAACTTCATGGCGCAACTTCACCTGGAGAAGACTCAACAGGTACTATGCGATTCTATGCACTCGCCAATGAGACACTTTTGCTCCAGCATCCCTCTGCTGCGGGTTAACTCATTGCTCGCGACTGCCCTCAAAGCCAACTGTAATGAGCTGATTATAAGCCATCACGAAGGCCGACTATAGCCGATGGCAGCTCATTACGGCGTTCGGCTCGCCGGCAACTGTGAACCTACTTTAAGCCCCAACATAAGGTGTGGCCAGCCAGGGGCAGTTCACGGTTGACGATCGGCACCCACGCTAGCCGGCCACAGTAAATCGAATAATACCCACGATTACGGGCCATAATGGCTCGGGTAGTTACTGTGCGCGATCTCGGCTCCGATATGTCTTAAGTGCGACTGTGGTAAAAAAGATAAACTCCCCGCGGAGGCGTAAGATGGGTGACAAATGTCTCCAAGACCCACAGCTAGGGAAAGTGACTATAAAACCCGTTTTCCACGAACTTAAGCATATCGACGGCCTTCCGTGACTGGAAGTTTTACTTTTCCTATATTTCCATTCCATTTAAATATTTTTCTTGTATCCTGCATAACGGTCCCCAAAGTACATGACACTAAATAGGAGGCATTCGCTCGCGAGAATCTGAGCGCGCAAACTGGGTGACAAGGCACTCAGCCGCATCCATGGTTAATTACACAAGATGTCCAAAGCTACCCCCCGCAACCAGAACATGAAGGGCGGTACTCTTTTCTCTTGTACATAATCATGTAGCTATGACTTATTCATAACATTGCAAAACATGAGGTTGTATTTCAAGCAAAGGCTTAACATCGAACACAATCAAATCACAGGCATATGCATAACTATATTTTTATACAGCACTTCAAAATAATAGCAGCATTCAAAATATAACAGAATCAGCTTATGTTATAAGCTTACATAAAGACGTTCAGTAACATAATTACAACTTAAGAGTACATTAATGTTTTAAACTAGCATGTACAGGAATGTCAAGTAGACCAAATAAAATAACCAACTACACCAGTGCTCCACCCTCGTCCTACCAGCTCCTCGAATCTACTTGACTGCAGGATCAGAGCTCCCAGCATGATGACCAGAGGTCTCGCCTGCCCAATTCAAAAGAGAATCCATCAATAACCACGAAAGATAAGCAATCAAATCATGAAAAGATTAAAAGGGAAGACTTACCAGCGTCTGCCCCCTGGTCTTCATCCTCCAGTTGCACACCCACTTCCTCGGTGGCGAGTAGCCTCATGCCTTCCTTCACCGCCGCCTTCTCCTCCTTGGTGAACTGTGCGGTAACCACATCCATTTTGAAGGCCGTGCCACCCTCTTTATCCGCTTCAGCCTTGGCTTCCTCCAAAGCCTGGAGATATATACTAGCCATAACCCGGGGATAATCGTCCATCCAGGACAGGTTGCCCTGCCTCCAAGTACGGAAATACATGTCCTGGAGCATCTCGTCCATCATCCCCTCGTTCTCCTCAAAATCTTTCATCCGGGCCTCAGAAGCCGACAGCTTAGCGATGGCAACATCCCTCTCCGATCGATATCTCAAGCGGTCAGCCTGGAGGGACCTCCTCATTTCCTCAATCTCTTCCTTTAGCCTGGCCTGAGCAAGATCTGCGGCCTCAAGCCTCCCAGATAACTCCTCTACCTGCTCGAGATCCGCCCTCCGAACCTCATCCACCGTAGCAATGGCTATGTCAATCCGCTCCTTGCAGGCGGCCTCCATCTTTCATAGTTCTGCCCTACTAGCCTCTTCCATAGTCTCCTTCAACCGCATGGAGGTTGCCTCGTGCTGAGAAATCTGAATGGCTTGATCGGCAAGCTGTTTGGCCTGATCAGCAACCTTTAGCCGCAACCGAATATTAGCACTCCCAATCTCCTCTCCAGCCTTGACCAGACGGGCATGATGCCCCATCAACTTCCTGGTCTCCTCCGCGACCGATCAATACTAGCCTTGGCTTCGTCCCCCATGGTAACTATCCGAGTAGTAAGCAAATCGAGGTCTAAGGACTTAGCCTCGTCAAGCACCCGTACCATGGGATTGCGGGGAAGAAAATGCTCACCCGTGGCCTCGTCAAAAGAGATATCCTGAAAACTCGGGTCCAAATCCGGATGGCCGGCAAATGGGTTGCGAACCAAACAAGGATGGTCTATCGGGGTGACGGTTGGATTTTCGGACGGATGTGGGGAAGACATAAGCTCAGTATCCTCCTCAGTAATATCATGGATGGGCTGGACTGGAGGCTGAGGGCCAGGTGAAGGTTCAAACGAAGATCGGCCCCTCTTCCTCTTTTGCATATCTTCTTCAATAACTCCGAGAAGAGGGCGATATCTAACTACATCCTCAGGACGGCTAGTTGACGGCTTTGGTTTGGCAGAGGCTCTGAATAACTTGTATTGTTCAAGGCGGTGTCGAACGTCTGAAGTCTTGGCCACCTCGCCTGCCCCTGGAATAAAGAACAAGTGTTATGAACATACAATGATCCATAATTCAAGAAATATGCCAAGTTAAAAAGAGTGAGAAGGCACATCTATTATACAAACCCTGCGGAGGAGTAGGATACTGCAATAAGTCCTGAATCTCATTCCAGGACGGAAGCGAACCATAAAATATTCCTAAGTCCCTATCGTAAATGGAGTCTGCAGAAGTCAAAAGTTCACCTTGAATCGCTGAAGTCGCCTTAGCTGAAGAACTCTTAGAGAATGGATCGGCACCAGCCCCAGCCTTGTCAACCTCCTTTGCCTTCTCAACCAAAGCCGATCCTCCCTCCGACTCCCCAAAAGCTTGACGGAAAGCATCATCCGTCCACTCATGAATCTCTCCCGCTTGCCCGGAGGTTAAGGCACCAGCGCCACTACCGCTCTGTCCATCGCCTCCTTCACCCTCACCTCTATCCTCCTCCGCATCTTCCTCCCCCGGAGCAATTGGGCAAGTGTTAGGAGAAGGGCCGTCGGACTTCTTGAACTTCTTCCCTCCGACAGCTGGAGGCCTTGTGAAAGGTTCCCTCTTGCCGCTTTTCACCATGGCCCCTTCCTTGGCTTTGGCGGCCTTCTCCTCAGCCGTATCTCTCTGCTTAACCACGGACTGGTGTGGAAGGATCAAGTTGTGGTCCAAGAGAGTAGCGTTCCTGATCAGGTAAGAAGCCGATCGATCCCGTCCCGGAATAGCCCTTATTTCCGCAGCCATCCGAACCAAGGAATCATTCTCCACGACTGCAAAGCCACCTGTCGCTAGCAAGAAATAAAAGCATATAAGAAGGAGCATTGCAGCCGAGACAAGGAAACTATAAATAAAGTTCAACTTACAGCCAGAAGTGAAGAGACGGAAGGAGACAGAGTCATCCTTGATAAAAAAACCATTCTTTCTTAAACATGTTGAGCTTCGAATACAGGTCCAGGACCGGTTTGAAGGGAACGGCCGCTTCCAAGCTAATGTACGGAGACCCCTTCTTATAACCTCTCAAGTTATATAAATACCGAATCTCCCTGTTGGAAGGGGGCGCCCGTACTTTCTCTGGAAAATAACGTATAGGCACACCAAGATGGCGTAGGAGTTGGGCTGAAGCTGGAAAGGGCCCACCTTCAGATAGGTGATGAAGCTGATTATCCAGGCATTGATAGGAGGAATGGCCCCACACATACAGTGGTATCTGCTGTAAGCGAAATATCCTTCAGGAGGGTCATATGGCATAACTCCATCCCCCGGCAATAGCATGCGCGCTCTGTCAATCCCGAAGGAACGAGAAATGACATCAAGCTGCTCCTCTCTGAGGGAGCTAGGAAAACAGTCGGGCGGAGAGTTCAGAAGCTCCTGAGGGCCATACCCATCTACTAGCGACCTCGGGCCAGGTCCATGACGTTCCGATCTTGGCTGGGCTGGGGGCACGGAGGAGGACTCTCCTTCGCCCTTAGACTTCCGTTTATCTGATCGAGTTTCTGCTTTGCGAGACATTATCAGCAAACACCGGAAGAACAAATTAGAACAAGGAATATGGAAATACAAGCAAACAAGTACATGCAGCCAGGGGTTTTCACTCGCAGTTCAAAACACAAAGGTTGAGATTAAAGTCCATTCGACGTTGAAAGCCTTTAAGTTCATTCGATACAGCAAGGCGAGAAGTCGTTCGGCACTACACTCCTCGAGCTCATCCGGTGGTAATTTCATTCGGCATTCAGAGCACTTTATTTCATTCGGCATTCGAAAAACCGAGATTCATTTGACATTCCCAGCGCCGAACATTCGGCATTCAAAAAAAAGAGAAAAGAAAAAGTGAAGAGAGAAGGGTTAAGAAGGGACATTCGGCAGTTACCTGATCCGGCAGTCAAGATTGGTCCGGTACGATAGCTAATTCGGCGATCCACTTAGAATCTGATTCGGCTGCTTCGTTCGATGAGAAATAGCGAAGGACTGGTACTCCTACTTATAGGGGAGAGTTGGATGGCCGAACAAACCGGTTTGGTTTTTCGGGCCGGATGAGGTTGTCCAAGTAAATAAAGCACGGCATATACGAGTATATGCCCCACTTTGGGGGGCAAGTGTTGGGTGTGTTTCCACCCATATGTTTCCACCCTTCACCGAACCAAATCCATCGAGTAAATCAACCTACTACAGAACCAAACCCTATCCTCCACCAACACCGGTCCATAACACAACCGAACCACACGAAGCCAACCCACCTACCGAACCGGACCAACATCACCGAATCACCCACACCAGTCCAAGTCCTACCGGTCCAACTCCCCCTGCCGAACCGAGCATTCTCCATCACCTGCCGAACCAACCACGCCATGCTCGCTACCGAACCATCCATCACCGATCCAACCTCTACCGAACCAAGGAACGCCGAACCAGATGTGCCAGACCAGATTGCTTCAGCCCAATCCCACCAGCAGCTATATACATCCAGGACCTCTGCCCCCAGCCTCACTCTATAAATAGAGGGGCAGGGGTACAACAATGGCACACAAGTTTGAGAGCTCAAGCACGGAAGGAACTTTCAAACAACTTTCATATACTTGTATACAAAGCTTTGTACTTGTAATCTGAAAGAAAAAGGAGAATAACATATAAAGTGGACGTAGGCACGTTCTGGCTGAACCACTATAAATCTGTGTGTCTTTTACAGTTTAGTCCCTGCTTTTCATATATTTGCGTAAATCACCCAAATCACTAGAAACAACTTAAGATCAGCTAATTCATACGACTTGGAGGTGTTTGCCCATTTTTTGTGCAAACAGATAGCAAATAAAATCATTTTGAGAAGCATCAATAAGACTAAGAACTCCATTGTTTGCAAAAAGAGAATCAATTTCATAAGAAGAAAAATCTTGAAAAATAGCAAATTTTCCGGATGGACTTTGGCATAGTTAGCATAATTGATGTATGCTTTTATTGCCTCCGAATCATTGAATAATTGCCCTTTGATTTTTCTAGAAATTCTCATGGTGGATGGGTTGCTTGAAGAAGCCATTAAAGTGGAGCGTAGAGAGCTTGAAGTTATGAAGAGAGAGTTTGGATTTGAAAATGAGAGTGAAAAGATATGATAAAAGATAGTGAATAAATAGATTCTCAAATGACATATTCTCTGGTCAAAAGGTAGCTTTTCAGAGAATTGAATGAAGTGAAAAGATGGAGGGAAATTCAAACATTTGAATTCAAATTTTGAAATTCAAATTCAGGTACCCATGTCGACATCATGGTAGGGACCATGTCAACATGTGCCTTTGAATTTTCATGAATTGATTTTTCCTAAGTTCTCTAATATATATATATATATATATATATATATATATATATATTATTTTTAATGCCTATATATATCTGAAATATTATTAAACTTCAAGTATATTTCAGAAAATATTATTATACTATTAAAAAGTAATAAAAATAATAAAAATAATAATGAAATAATAATAAAAATAGAAAACAAATTTTAAAATTCAAACAATACACCAATTCAAAATCAATCAATCAAACAATCAAGCAACTAATTCTAAGCAAGCAATTTCAACCAATTGTATTGTAAACGTGTACCTTTTTCTGAGTCCGTTGCTTTGAATTCGTCGGAGTCATGAACAGCTGTGAAACACAAATTCGAATTATCTGTCTTCTGATCATCATCACTTGAGGACGAGTCTGAGTCATCTAGAGTAGCAGTAAATGCATGCTTCCGTTTCTTTGCTGGATCATTGTTCATTGGAGAATTTTGCCTATCTGCATACGAAAAGTCTCTTTTGAAATGGCCTGGTTTATCACAGTTGTAACATTTATCAATATTTGGCACTACATTCTGATTTCCAGAATTCTTATAGTTGTTTCTCTTGAGATTATTCATCTTTCTGTATTTCAAGAATTTCCTAAAATTTCTGGTCATAAAGGCTATCTCTTCATCATTATCGCTGTTTGAGTCTGATCCATCGGTCAATGCATTGAATGATATTGATTTCTTTTCAGATGCTTTACTTTCTCTTCTCTCGATCGTTTGAACTTCATACAACATTAGATTTTCAATTAATTCTTCTATCTTTAAAGTACCGATGTCATTTGCCTCTTCGATCGTAAGTGTCTTTTGATCCCATTCTGGAATTAGAGAATTTAAAATCTTTCTGGCTTGATCTTCTTCAGAAAATTCCTTTCCCAAAGATATTAGAGAATGCACAATATCCTGAAATCTACTATACATATCTGAAATAGACTCATTATGATTCATTTTATATAATTGAAACTGATTTGTGAGCATGGAAATTTTGGTATGTTTAACTTTGCTTCTTCTTTCGTGAGTAACTTACAAAGTTCTCCAGATTTCATATGCAGACTTACAAACTGACACACTATTGAATTCATTTATATCTAGTGAACAAAACAGAATATTCATTTCCTTAGAATTATTTTGTGCAACAGTCTTTTGCTCAACAGTCCACCGTGCAAAATTAGTTGTAGGTTCAGAATATTCAGTTTGTGTGATATTTCAAGTGTCTAATCCTATAGATTGTAAATATATTTTCATCTTACATGCCCAATATGCATAGTTACTGCCATTAAAAAGTGGTGGTCTGACAGTAAACTGACCCTCTACAAATGAACTAGTGACAGGGATACTAATGTTAGTAACAGTACCAGTGTTGGTAGCCATTTTGAAAACTTTTTAAAAATTAGATTATGAAACTTTAAAAACCTTGCTCTGATACCAATTGTGAAAAATGCGGATTACGGATCTTAAGGCTAGGATTAACACTAGAAGGGGGTGAATAGTGTTAATAAAGAATTACTAAATCTTTTTGAGTTTATGTTAATTTAGACACCGATGTATGCAATATACAGACGCAGATATAATCACAGAAACAAACATAGATGCAGAAATAAAATAAAAGCAGTAAAGGAAGAACACACCGGATTTTATACTGGTTCGGAGTTACCCTACATCCAGTTTCGCAACACAAGTACGGAATTCCTTTCAAAAGCAATTGTACAATTACACCCTCGATTTCAAGACTACGAGGTACACCCTCCAGAATTTCTATCCTTTGGGTAGAGATACTTGATTTCCGGGCCACAAGTTTACCCAATTGATTTACCAAGGCTACAATCACACCTTTTCTCTCTTGATTGATTTCCAAGGCTACAATCACACCTTTTCTCGCTTAATAGATTACAAAGAAGTCTATAACTCTGAATAGCACTGAGAAACTTGTAGAGATAGTGATAGAGAATCAAACTAGAAGTAATCGAGTTCGATTCAATGTTGATTTCGGCAGAGTAATGGTAAGAATATGTATTAAGAAATGTGGAAGAAGAAGAGGAGTGAAAAACCAGAAAATCTGATGTAAAATTCGTTGAAACTAACCCCTATTTATAGAAGAACAACAGCCATGTCCATTCATGAAGAGTTATGGCGAATAGACACTTCTTTTGAAATTTAAATTTTGAACTCAACTGACACCATGTCGACATGGGGTACTTGGGCATGTCGACATCCCAAAGGATTTTTTGGGGGTTTGATTTTCTTTGAAAATAACTTTTATTTTATATTAAAACTATTTTAAACTTTATAAATATACTTGACTATAGTTAAAATTCATAAGTAAATATAGAGAATAATATATATAGAATTTAACTATAATTTTATATTTAAATCTAAGTATAAATATTTAAACGTTAAATATATTATATTAAAAGATAGTTTAAATCAAGAGTAATTTGACTTTGAAATTAAAGATAATTTTGAGGCTAAAATTATTTAAAATTAGGATAAAGGGTTTTGAATCTTTTAAAAGGAAAGTTTTGAAAAACATTTTGAAAACATGAAATAATTTTGAAAAATCATTTCGAATAAAAAGTTAGCGGATACAAAACAATGTTCCACTAAATTTTTCGTAAGTTCCATCCTACTTAGGGTTCCATCCCTTTAACAAGCTCGAAGTGGATTCCATTCCACGAATAAATTGGATTTTAAGATTCCAGTGCTTTTCTACGAGTTTTAACAAAAATTCCTAACAAAAATACTTATGCTTGAAATCTTGAACTCTTGGTAATCTTGATACTCATGAGTCTTCTATCTCGATATCTTGAATCTCTATACTGTACAGTCTTCATTCTTGGTACCTACATGGTTAAATCCTACATATACATATATATATATATATATATCTAAACTTATAATGTCATTATTTATATTTTATAATCTATTTTAAGGTTGTTGTCATCAAAACCATCATCTCACGGACTAACACCCTCTACCTCTTCCAGCCATTGGCTGAGAGAACAAGAGAAGGTAAGGATTAGTTAAAACAATACACAATTGATAAGAAATTTAACAAATGGAATACTACGGAATATAAAATTCATTCCTAGACATACTCCACATGTTAAAGTGGAAAGAATATATTAGAAAGGCACGAATAAAACCCCCGAATAGTTGTAACACATGTTCCATTCTGCTTCTGTTCTGTGTTTATTATAATTTGTTCTGAATCTTAGCTCTAATACCAAGCTGTGGCGCGCCACTTCTATGCTCACAATAACAAAAGTTATTATAAGGAATAACGTATGCTATTGCGAAGAATAAGGCTTGTTAGAAGTGACCATCCGTAAGTTACGCCTTAGACGAGTATTGGTTACATCGATAGGAGTTGTGTAAATTACTCCCAAAGATATAAATTCAATCCAAATCTAAAACGAAACTACAGTGGCTAAAGAAAAATTCAGAACAACTCATAATAACAACAACACAGATAGTATAATCACATTAGAACAGAAATATCAGATATATAGCGGAAGACAAGTCTGGATACATGCTACAACAATCGGTCGTTCATATGAACCAAATATACATATACATGTCATCAACATACATGAGACGAGAAACAATAAACGAAAAGTGACACCTCGAAGTCTAGACAAAACATGAAGTGAAATCCCAAAAGCTGATGCTGCAACTGAATCAGAGATAACGACTATCCTGAAATAACTCGGTCTGACCCGAGTATTATTTAAAAGAAAATAATAAACGGATCAGTCTAATTTAAACTCAGAAATAAGTGTATGATAAACAACACTTAAGCAAGTAATTATAGCCTCGAATGAGACTATTCAACATAAATAATCAGCATAGTTTAAATGAAGAAATCTCAATTTAAACTTCATCAAAATCAATTTTCAAATTCATAGTTGAATTCAAATAGCAATACGCAAAATTATAATCTCAGATGAGACTATACACAAATTCACTTCCAAATTCATAATTGAATTCAAAGCAGCAATTCACAAAATCTAGAAATTAAAATAAGATAACTAGAAAAATCAGCATATAAGTGGATCGATCCCAACAGATGGCGAGTTTTAGCTACGCCGCACGTGCATCTCATATGGCCGAAGCCTACCAAGTACTATAATTTTTGGCGCCCATCAGATGACCCGAAGGTCAAGTACTAGTAATTAACCCGAAGGTCCATCAGATGACCCGAAGGTCCAGCAGAGTGCACGAAAGCCCAACAAAATCATCGGAATCATCAAACAGCAAATATTTCAATTAACGAGTCTGGAATTAACCGAAATAGTAAAAGCGTGGTTCCATACTCCGCACTTTTGCTAAATCGTTTAAATCTCTTCATCGTTTCCTTGAAAGTGCAAAATTGTGTATTTTATATAAATAACATTTTACGTTCTCAAACGAATAAGTCCGGAATTAAGCGAATCAGTAAAAGTAAGGGCTCATAGTCCTTAATTTTGCTGAAGCGTTTAAATCGCTTCCTCATTCTTTTGAAAGCGTAAACAGTAAAATTTTTGAAAACAATTTTATTTTAAAACACGTGATTAAAACAGCAACATCTGTAGCAATTTCGGCAAGAAAATTGCGCTTCACAAAACACCGTAAAAATGGATATCAAATCAGCGTTGCGGGATAACCGCTTGAAAATTCACTTTAAAATTGACGGTTACTAAAGTCAAAACAACAGTAATTTTTTATTCGTTAAAAATGTCATCAAAACAACACGCTTCAAAATTTTAACACCGGAGTAAAAATCCCGTTATAAAAATAACGGCAATAAAATTCGTTTCAAAATGAAACTTTGGTTCAAAGCAAATTTTTCAGTAGTTTGCACTACTATATTTATTCAACAAATATAGCACTGCCCACTTGTACGCAAAATGCATAAAACTAAAGAACGACCTGACCAAGATTTCATGCACAATAGAATATATGTGTGCATGGATTTAAATAAAAGTCTGGCAATAATAAAAACAGACACGCAATAATGATTCTCAAAAGGTGAAGCTTCCTGCTTCATTTTTTTGTGCAATACTTTTGCACGCATGTAACAAAATGACTCAGTTTCTTTTATATTTTCCACGCACTTGATGAAGGGATGGTAAAAAGAAAAGCACACACACTACAATCAATCAATTGCATGCAGTAATACCTCTTAACAAAAATCAAAATGACCTAACCACATGCTTTCGTTTTATACATATTCCAAATACGTACTACAAGGTAAAAATGAAGAAAGCCTGCACTATAATTGAACTCATGAACAAATTATAGGTCTAGACAATACTTTGATGCACGTAACAGACTAAAGCCTAATGCGTGAACGTAACCAATTTACCATGAACAAAGTCAAGCAGGTAGCAAGACTATATAAATCAAAGGACCAGAGCACTTACAGAAGGCTACACCTGCGACAGACTTCAACATGAAGTGTTAAACAACTTACATATATGCATGAAAATGAAGAAGGTCTAGGCTCAGAATACATTTTGCACGCAACAAATATATTCAAGGCCTGACACTTTTTTTTGATAAATTAGCAAAGTGAGTTTTGAACTCACCATAAAATTTTCTTCTCAATTCGCTAGCTACCGGAACCACCTGAAGCTATTTTTAGATCTTCCATTAATGCTTCACCGAGCTTCTGAAAATGAGTGAAATAATGTTGCAGAGATTTGCTTTTTTCAATATTGTGAACAAGTCAAGAATGAGGAGTGTTGAAAAGAGTTTTTTACAAATACATTTATGGAAACGTGCACTAGAGAAATAGTACACGGCCTGTACATTTGCATTAAATGAAATTTGCAATTTGTGTTCACACTTGTTTTACTTTTTGTTTATAAATTTTTTCCACTTTTTGATAGAAAAGTAATGTTCCAACTATTATTTTCAAACTGAATGTGACAGCAAAGTAAAGATGAAGAAAGAAAATAATGCAAAGTGTTCACATTTTTGGTTTTAAAAACCTGTGGTGACAGCCATGTTATAATATGTTCCACTTAGTTTTATATTTAGCCTAAATTCACTTATACACGTGAAGAAGGCAAAACCAAGTTACAACACACTTAATTATATTCAACATGTAATGTCATATGCATTTCATCTCAACTGCTACCACTTTAGGGAATTCAACTGAGTTTGAAACATGATTTGTTTTGCAAATGTTTTTTTTCCAAATCTTAATTTTAAAATTACTATTTTAAATTTTTATTTCGGCGGTAATAAAATCACGATTGTAACACACACGAGTTAAGCTGCAGCCACCACCTGTTCAACGTCGAATCACATTCCCCCGGCCACGCGCGGCCACGCGCGCAGCCCTAGGAGGCGTGCCGACCCCCTTGACCATGTGCAGCAATCACCAGGGCGTGCTTCGACGTAACGAAGGAACAACCGCCATTTCGAACCCTAATCAAATTTTCCTCGACGATCAGGCCGTCAAAACGTCGAACGAACCATGCTGATGCAATTCCCTCGGTCCTCTCTACAAAACCCCTAAATCAATTTGACGATCTGATGAAGTTGATCGTGGCACAATGAACGGCCGTGAATAAACGGCAAATTCCTGGTCAAACTGTGCTTCGCATCAAAAAATGAATCATGGAATTGAGATGCGTTCATCGAGAACTTCGATATATAATTATTCTGAATTTTTTTGAGGAGTTTGAAATTTCACTTCAATTTTTGAATTGCAATTGAATTTGGAATTGTCTGCCATTGAAATGAGGAGGTTAAGAGGAATTGTACGCACAGACAAATGAGAAATAGAGGTAGGCTAGGATTTATAACAGGGTATATATAGACAAGGTTGAAATAGAATAGATGGACCTGATTTATAAACGCGCTGAACGATGAATGGCCCGAAAAGCCCGTTCTGACTCCGGAACGAAATTGGGTCAACCCGTATATCCAAATAGATTTTTTAAAATATTTTAAACGCAATGGAAAAGGTTTCAAGTCCAAATTCCATCGTATGAAGAAGTTATGCTAAAATCAATATTTTTCAAATTGATTTCAAGGCGTTTCGAGTCCGTACGATCAAATGACAAGTCTGATCGCTACGAAACTTCAAAACCCTACACTAATTCACCGTTACGGATCCGATGAAACTAGTTTCGTCGACATCTGAGTCAGTGGCCAAAATGGCTATTTTTACATTAATTAAATAAATTAATAATTAATTAATTAAATCCAATTTTTAATTTCAATTCTATAATCGACAATTCCATCAATTTTAACTTTCTTAATCATTTACAATTATTTAAACAAATTCAAATGTCAATTTAGAGTTTATAAATTTATCAATTTCAGTATTAACCTCAATTTCATTTAATTCAAAATTATAAATTTAATTTACAATAATTCCAATTAATTTACTTTTCATTCTATTATTCAATTCATTATTATCCAACGGATGAAATTAACATTGGTTCATGGCTTATTACATTATTCTTCTCAAATTTCATCTAAATCTCAATTAACGCAATAATTAAATATTAAATTTCACTTAATTGCAATTAATCCAATTATTAAATTCAAATCCAATAAGTTAATAAATCTCGATTTTCATTCTTTAATTCAACCCATTGTCATACTGTAAATGGGATTAATATTTTTTCCAATTATTTCCTTAATTTATATTAATATAACATTGAATTAATATTCATTGCAATTGATTACAAATTTCAATTTAATGGACTAAATAAATGATTAATTTATAATGATTGTGGCAACTAACTCTTAATCACATTTATATAAGTTATCATTTCCAAACAATCACTACAGAACGTTGGTTTTATTCAATTACTATTTATTATTATTAATTCATTGTTTAATTCAATATTTACATTGTTTTTCATATATTAAACTTATTACCAAATATTACTATTTACAAATAAACAAACATTTCTATGCATCTTATTACCTTCATATCTTGTAGTTATTGTCTTAAACTCATAAATGTAATACCAAGTTTCATTTTAAATTTCAACTGATTCCCAATCCAAGTTTAATAGCCTAAGTAAACTGGTAACATATAATAACAGTCACTATTGGCCCTAAATCACATTTATAAGTTTATAGTTTACAAATAAATGTTGCAATGACTCATATGATATTGATTTTATGCAATTACCATTCAATTTGTGGTATTTCATAAATCTATTCCATACTTACATTTTGTTTCGTATATTTCATTTATTACCAAGTATAACTTTTAGATTTGTTTTCATTAATTGGTATTCCATTCAATTCATAAATTATAAATTTTAATTAGCATTGTTTAACTTGCATTCTCGTTAATATTTCATAAATATGATTCCCATTTATTTCTTAAATTTATACTAACATTTATTCTACCAAATTTCACTTTATTACATATCATTTCACCAATTAATATAACTTTGAATCTATTTACCAATTTACAAATTACAATCAATTAAAACCTTACAATTGTTGCAATTAAATTGGGACTTCACTAAATTGGTTATTTATCAACTACCATTAACATTACTACCTTAATTTACATTCAGTTATTATTAATCAATATATTATTGCATTGGTTAATTAAATGCTTACTCTCATTCATACTTTTATAATTTTTCCTTTTCCAAACAATATTATAAATACTTACAGGACACTCAATTACTATTTATTATTATAAATTCATTAATTAATTCACTATTTGCCTTTATTTTCTTTTATTCAATTCTTAGCCTAGTATAACAATTTACATTACTTCATTTAATCGACTTTTTCATTTCAATTGTTAATACTTAGCTTTAATGTCCATGGTTGCATTTCATTTTTAGCATTAGCTTCATTATAAATTATAAAAAAATTATTTATTTCTAAATTAAATTAAAATATCTCATTAATTTAACAAATTTTAATTATGGAAATTTATGGGTCGTTACACTCTCCCCCACTCAAAACTTTTCGTCCCCGAAAAGGAAAAAGAAGGGAAAAAAGAATTAAGAAATCAATATATCTTACTTAAAATGTTAAATTTATAAACGAATAAATTTTCAAAATTAATTAATTTAGACGAAATACACCAAGTTATAACCATTAAATCTTTTTATACTTAAATTAATTAAGTTCGGAAAATAATTTCAAAATATTTTCTATGTCCAAAATTTATGGAAAATTTCGGCAGAGTCTCCTTTGTACGGAGAGGCTCGGGAGAAAATATAATATCAAATATAACAATATATAACATATAATTTCCAAAATTAATATATCCCAACACGGTAAATCAATATAACAACGCAATAAACCGTAATCCGAAAACGTACATATTAGTAGGGCAATTAATGCTTATTTTATGGAACCAAAAGCAGTAGCAATTTGCCTCATAATATAAAGGAGTTAATAATTATATAAAATGAAATATTTAAAGTTGCTTCAACCATAAAAAACCAAATCAATCCAACAACAATCACTTGCAATCACAACATACAACCACCATATGAAGCCAAATAAAATCAACCATCCATAGCAAACTAACAAATAGTTGTTCGGGTTTAAAAACCTTAAATTGTACAGAATGAAAAATAAACTATTAAGCGTACCCTTCACTCAACAGTCTTAGGTGAAACTAAATAGATTATTCATACCTTCCAAACAAATTTAAAGTATCCTTGCCCAAACTACCATAAACCAAAACAAACAACCAACAATTTCAGAAAATAGATCAAATAGTGAATTATCTTATTCAGCATTTAAATTTATTTGTTTAGGTTTATAATCATTTATTTATAATCCTTATCTTTCTATTATATTTACTCATAGTAACATTTTCAATTATACTTAAGTTTATAATAACTACAACAGCAAATTTTATTTATTAAAGGATTTCATTAAATACTTTCTTTACTTCAACTTTTTACTTGTATAATATTCTATTACATTTTCTTATTAAACATTGTAACTTTTATTGCTGGGTAAGTTATATATATATATATATGCTTTTAAGGATGTAATTGAAAATCATACAAGTTCATCCCATTTCTTTTAAATTAAATTAATGTTCAATAATTGTAACGTCCCACTTTTCGTACGCTTTAAATCGACGATAAACCACACACGTCAGACTTAAACCATCCAAAAGGGTGGATTGTTATGGGGTAATAAAAAAATAAGAAAGAAATAAAACAAACAAAATCTCACATCGGAAGGATAAAATATAATAATCAAATATACAGTTCATGGAGTTGTATTTCAAAATATTTGATTATACATAAAATATATATCAGAGTTATACAACCATAGAATATCAATAATGCAGCGGAATACAATAGTGTAGTGGAATAATATAATAGGTAATAGAAATATAAATCTTCGTCCTCGTCCTCCAAAGCTAAAGTCTTCGAATCCTGAAATGCTCAGGCTGACCCGAGCGAATTGAAAAGACAAAACACTCGAGTCAGAACTAAAATATCTTATGTGAGTTAAATTAACAGAAATAAATATGAGTGCAATAACTTAAGATATGCTTGGGATTCACATCTCCTAAGGATCCGTTAAACTATTTACTATGTAGTAATATTCCGCTATATAATAGTGTCTAATAGTAAAATAAACATACTTTTTTCTTAGCATTAAGGGGTTACCCATATAGCCCTTAACACGCAATAGTCTCAGTAGTCCATCCGATATAATGGTCTCTCCTGATCCGGAAGCCACCAGAGGATACCACACGGGCTATGGGAGAAATCCAAACTCGTACAAGGCGATATAGGATAGGTGACACGGCACAACTAGGCAATGCCAGGATAGATATACCAATTACGCTTCCGAGTCGGTGGTAATGCATAGCCGCAGCCACCGCCCACCTCGAGCCATACCCCCAAATCAAAGAAATCAAAAGTGGCCACCGAATAATCCAAAAGTTAGAGTATAATATCGAAGGGATGTGTCCGATCAAAGGTGCTACCTCATTAACCCGTCGATCGCTCCTGTTTTAGCCACCTTATGCCAACTCATGGGAGTTGGGTCCACGTATTTACCTCGAAAGAAACGCCGCCGCCATCCTACTTCATTCTGGAATCTCCACCGCGTACACGGCTGTTAAAGCAGTTTTCGAAGATGGCAGAGAGTATGACAACTTCCGATCCCGGTCTCTTCAACAACCAAACGTTATAACACCGCGGACTTTTCTAAAACAATTATACTTCAAAAACCAGAATAAAATATTCATTTCAAAACCATATAAATACGATATCATCTTCTTTCTAAAACCAAATCAACATGATATCATTTATAAAACCCAAATTAATATAATATCCTTTTTTTCACATATATCCTTTTCTAAACCATAACATTTTCAAAGTTATAATATTTCGAAACCAAACGCTTGAAATATAACCTTCCAAAACATAAAACTTTGAAGTTCATAACTTTGAAATATAACTATACCCCTTAAATGGTTTAAATATTAAATTACTTTATAAAATAAAATACTTCTTTAATTTCACAAATAAATTCCAAATATCGATTTGAACCCCCAACTAAACCATTTCTAATTTAATATTTTCAAAGCTTAAAATTCAATATTTCAAAACTAAATTTTATAATTCATATATATATATACCTATTTCACTTTTTCCATTATTTAGTTTGAAATATGTACTTAATAATCTAGTATCCCTTTAATAAAACTCCAAATTTCAAAAATTGAATATTCCTCAATTTATTTAGACTTGATATATTTACTTAAACCACCTTAACCCCGAATTTAGTTTTAAAACCATATTTTTTTTAAATCTAAATTTCAATAAGTTCCAATGGATTTTCATTAAATAAAATCTCAAGTCCATTTGAAAACTATTTTCTCACACTTGATTTATAAAAATCAATATAAACTCTATATAAAAATATATTATTTGAGTAAATACTTCCCATATTATAATTTAATAAAATCAACTTTATTATTAAATTTATTTATCTTTAAACAGTTTTATACATAGCTTAAAACCAAGAATTTTACTATATATAAAATAACCTTTATCAAATATCCGAATCGATATCTCATAAAACCATATATATTTCTTTACGAAACGATAGAAAATCATTCCAAAATATTTTTATATATAGACCGCGGTGCCTGTATATAATTTTCTATCCTATGGTCAAGTGATACAGATATTTATCATTTCAATCCGTAATTTAAAATAAAAATTACGGTTATATATCATTTCAAACCGCAATCCCGAATGAAATAAAAATGCATAATAACTTGCAGTTTAATACAATATAAAATACAACATTCATTCATCCAATATCAACCATCAACCATTTATCACAATCATCATCAAATTCAACAGCATCAATATAGGACGGATAATAAACAACAGGTATTAAATAGCAGTTTATATACAATAATAAATTAACTAACTGTTTAATTGGCAGTTTAAATGTAATGAATAATAAATTAACAATTTAACCGGCAGTTTAAATACAGTGAATAAATTAAATAGCAATTTAATTTAAATAAATGAAATTCACTGAGGTGATGATTAAAAATATGCCAAACAACCATAAATAAATTTAAAATCACATCATATATCAATTTAACAAACATAAGAAATTTTAGAAGTTGTGAGCGGGTTAAAACACTCACCTTTTGAATTTAAATTGAATTTAAATCTAATTTAAACCCAAAAATTTGACAGTCTCCAAATTTTTCCAAAACATTGCCAAAATGTCCGAATTTTTATTACAATCCTAACAAAAAAATCGCGCTTGAAGCGGAGTTCGTAAGCGAAAGTTATAGCGATAATTGTGATTGAAATTTCAATTATAAAATTTAAAGAAAAGAACACATTACTTGGACACATCATCCTACAGGAGAAACGCACGCAAATTATTACGCACGAACCAGAGAGTCACGAACCCGGCCAAACCCCACGCCTTTGACCGCCTCTCGCCGCCTCCTCGCGTCGCCGCAAGCGTCGGCACCTCCGCTACATGCTCGGCATGCCTCCCTCTTGCGCCGACCAGAGGTCGCGGCACCCATAAACGCAGCCGCCACCACCTATACCTCCAACCCTAATCGAATTATTGCCGTAGATCCAACCTTTGAAATGGCAAACAAACACTACAGATCAACTCCCCTCGGTCCCCTCTACAAAACCCAGAAACGGCTCGTCGATCCGTCGAGTTTGATTTCGACGTGATGAACGGCCGAGACTTCTTCGATTTTTATCGGTCAAACGACTATCCAAAACGAAAATCAAATTTCACCAGAAGATTATGCACTTCGAGAGCTTCAACATATATTTTTTTTTGAATTTTTCTGAGGAGTTTGAATTTTCATTTGATTTTTGAATTTGCAATTGGATCTAGCTTTTTTATGCATCCATTGAGGAAGAGGAGCACAGAAGTTTCTGTACGTATAGAAATGAGGAATAGAGGCTGCTAGTGTTGGGTGAGTTTCAGCCGAACCAGCCCACTACCGGTCCAAGACGACCGAACCACACTCCGTCCTCCCATTACCAATCCAAGCACTGCCGGACCAACCCCAATTCGAACCAACTCCAAGAACTGCCGAACCAACTCCAAGCACTGTCGAACCAGCTCCAAGCCGAACCATTACCCAAGACCAACGTCCACCGAACCACCTACCTCTCCAAGCACAACCGGATCAACCCACCACCGGACCAAAGCACCTACCGGTCCAACACCAGCCGAGCCACTACCACCTCACTCTCTACCGAACCAAACTCCACCCTCTACCACCGAACCAGATGAAGGGAACCCCTACCTGACTAACCACTACCGGACCGAAAGCCGCTCCAACTATCTCCAGATCAAAGCCTTGCCGAACCAACGCTGCCAGGCCAGAGTGCTTCAGCCCAGGTCCACCGACAGCTATATACATCCAAGACCCCTGCCCCCAGCCTCACTCTATAAATAGAGGGGCAGGGGTACAACAATGGCATACAAGTTTGAGAGCTCAAGCACGGATAGAACTTTCAAACAACTTTCAGTTACTTGTAATCAAAGCTTTGTACTTGTAATCTGAATATAAAAGGAGAATAACATATAAAGTGGACGTAGGCACGTTCTGGCCGAACCACTATAAATCTGTGTGTCTTTTACAGTTTAATCCCTGCTTTTTATATATTTGCGTAAATCACCCAAGTCACTAGAAACAACATAAAACCAACTAATTCATACGACTTGGAGGTGTTTGCCCATTTTTTGTGCAAACATTTTTGGTGCTTTCATTGAGAGCAGGAGCTCGAAGCTTCAACTTCTCCCACTCAACCCTTTTCCTATCAACATCGTTCATTGCTTGGAAAACATGCCTTCCGGACGGAAGAAAGATGCTAACAAAGGAAAGAACATCACAACCAGCAGTATCCCGGATCCAGTAATCAGAAATCAAGACAATCGTCCGATTCCAACAGCAAATGGAAATCAGGCAGATCCGACAGCCCCTGCTACGGAACAACCGATTACAAGGACGGATCTGGACAGGGTTGTGGCTGAAGTATCTAACCGCTTCGCATCTCAACAAGAAGTCTTGGTGGACCAACTCATGTCACGCTTAAGGGATGCTGAAGAATCCAACCGCAACATTGAATCATGGGGTGAGTCCCGGTCTGGAGGATCTGCGAGACGACAAAGGTCTTTCTTCTTCGAAGAGGTTACCAACAGAAATAGCCATGGTAGGAGCCGAGCCCGGACTCAGCCCGAATTCCAACCCGAGGAAACACTTGGAACCGAACCCAACGGGGGAGGTACCAGGCAAGGGTTGGATGTAGCTGAGCCTGTCATGCTACCTAACCATGGAAACACCAGTAGACGAGGCCGAGCTAGAGTCCAGCCCGAAGTTGGACCCGAGGAAGTGCTGAGAACAGAACCCGGCAGGGGAAGATCAAGGCAAGGGCCAACTGTGGCTGACCCCAGCGTGCCCCCGGAAGACCAGAGGCAGCCATTGGAGAATGTTAGGAATGAGAGACGATACCATCCCTACAAATCGTCTTACGGAATCAACCCCGTAGGGAAGAACCAAACTCATTTCTCTTCGCCCCAAATTCTGATGAAAGGATGGCGCGATTGTTCAGAGAATGCGTCCAATGGGACCAAAGGGATCGGGGGATAGGCGCTAGGGTAACCAGCCCCTTCACCCGCAATATCGAAACTGCCATCACCCCTCGGGAATGGAAAATGCCAACAATGGAACCTTACAAGGGAACCTCTGACCCCATCGTACACTTACAGAGATACACCCAGCATATGCTCATGAGCGGAGCAACGGAAGGAGTGTTGTGTAAACGCTTCCCACTATTCTTGGCAGATCTAGCTACCTCCTGGTTCTACCACCTAACCCAAGGGTCCATCAGCTCATGGCAAATATTGAAAGAAAAGTTCATCAGCCAGTTCCGCATTCATGTGGAACAACCCAAGGACGCTTATTCCTTATCTAATATCAAACAGAAATCCGGAGAGACGGTGCAGCAATATCTAACCCGATTCAACGCCGCAGCGGCCGCAGTCCAAGATGCCGACGAGAAACTTATCCTAATGGCCCTCTGCAGTGGTGTACATCCGGATACTAAATTTGCTAGAAGACTAACCAAGGAAAAACCAGCTACTTTACCTGATTTCTTCCATAAAGCTGGAAAATATATGAGACTTGAAGACGCTGCCACTGAGAGGCAGTCAGGGCAACATGCTAAGACCGCTCCAGACAGGGTTCCCACTGCAGCAAAGGATGTTCGAAGAAATGACTCTAGAGACAATGCTGGGGGCAAGAAGGGAGAAAAGAGCTTATATCGACCAGAACCAAGATTTGACTCTTACACTCCTTTGAATGAAACAATCGAAAACATCTTCCTAGCCACTCAAGATGAAGTTAGATACAAGCGCCCCCCGCACAAGAAGGAGTCAGATAACGCACTCAAGTCTGGAAAGTTCTGCCGCTTCCACGAATCCCATGGACATGACACCAATGAATGCCACCATCTCCGGGACTTGATTGAAGAACACATTAGAAGGAAGAGACTGGAACGCTATGTAAAAAGCCAGAACAGGACTCCAGCTCCCACCAATGAAAACCCAGGGCTACCCTTCCCAGAAGTAGGCGGAGGAAATTGCAACACCAGCGGCTCTAGTCAAGAGAAGATAGTGGTCCATACCATATCAGGACGACCACACATCGCCGACAGAAGCTGGGCAGAGATGGAAAGATACGGTAAGTCACTTAGAAACGATGAAGGTTACGTTAATTCTGTTTTGGAAGAATGCCACCCGAAATGGAAAGAGAATGACGACATCATATTCAGTAGGCATGATCTAGAGGGAAGGCAGTACCCACACATAGATCGTATGGTCATCTCTGCCTGGTTCGGTCCAGCCAAAGTTTTTCGAATTTTAGTAGACACTGGAAGCTCAGTAAATATCCTATTCAAGCATGCTTTCGACAAAATGAAGCTGTCAATGAAGGATGTGTCTCCCTGCAACAAACCGCTACATGGTTTCACTGGAGATGCGAAGGTGCCCCTCGAGCAACTGGACCTCTTTGTTGAAATAGGAAGTCATCCCCGCTCCGTTGTGCGAAAACAAACATTTGTACTAATAGAGAACCACTCGGCCTACAACGCCTTTTTGGGAAGACCAGCCTTGTCTGACTTCCAAATTGTCCTAGCCCCATGGTGCCTGAAGATGAAATTTCCAACGGATAACGGAATAGGAGAAATAGAGGGAGATCAAGACGCTGCTCGAGACTGCTATGTAACTGAACTTCGCAATAACCGCAGAAAAGATAAAGGGAAAAATGCAGAGACTAATCTCTGCATGAAAAGCTTGGAAGCATAGCAACTAAAGAAAGCCCATCCTCTTCGATATACCAGTGATTCTTTCAATGAATTAGACTCCAGGGACAAAGTGGAGGAGGCCACCGCCGAGCCTGCAGAGGCTATGGAATTTGTAGCTGTAGACAAACATGACTCAAGTAGACTATTGAAAATTGGATCTCGACTAAAAGAAGAATTAAAGGATCAACTCATTGATTTTCTTCGCCACAACATGGATGTATTTGCATGGACGCACGCTGACATGACAGGAATCTCCCCAGACGTAGCATGCCACGTACTGAACATCGACCCCACCAAGGTGCCAGTAAAGCAGAAAAAGAGAAGCATGGGGGAAGAACGATCAGCAGCCCTAGAGGAAGAAGTAAAGAACCTACTTGCCAATAACTTCATACGAGAAGCCATCTACCCTGAATGGATCGCCAACCCGGTGCTGGTAAAGAAGGCTAATGGGAAGTGGCGAACATGCATCGACTTCTCCAACTTAAATGACGCTTGTCCGAAGGGCTGCTTCCCACTCTCCCGAATCGATCAGCTCGTGGACAGCACCGTCGGACACGAACTCTTATCTTTTATGGACTCATACTTAGGATATAACCAGATCCCTATGCATGCCCCCGATCAAGACCACACTAGTTTCATCACTGACCGAGGATTGTACTGCTACAGAGTAATGCCTTTTGGACTTAAAAACGCCGGAGCTACTTATCAGCGCCTCGTCAACAAGATGTTTGCGGAACTAATAGGACGAACTATGAAAGTTTATGTGGATGACATGCTGGTAAAATCGAGGAAAACCAACGATCATATAAACCACCTGGATGAGATGTTTCAAGTACTTCGCCAATATGGAATGAAGCTGAACCCTCTAAAGTGCTCCTTCGGAGTATCGTCGGGAAAGTTCTTGGGATTCATCGTCCATGCCAGGGGGATTGAAGCAAACCCCGAACAAGTTCGGGCTTTGCAAGATATCAAGATACCATCCACTCGAAGAGAGATGCAAAGCCTAAACGGGAAAGTGGCCGCCCTAAGCAGGTTCATCTCTAAAGCAACCGACAAATGCATCCCTTTCTTTGAAGCTCTAAAGAAAGACAAAGGAAAGTTCGAATGGACTGACGAATGCTCGACAGCCTTCCTTAACTTAATCGAACACCTCCAGAGACCACCAGTACTCTCAACTCCGAATGAAGGCGAGGAACTATACCTATACCTTGCTGTATCGTCCCATGCTTTAAGCGCCGCTTTGGTGAGAGAAGAGAACCGCACGCAGGGCCTGTATACTTTGTAAGCAAGAGGTTTACAGAGGCAGAAGCCAGATACCCTAAACTTGAAAAGCTAGCATACTGTTTGCTAATCACGTCATGGAAACTGCGACACTATTTCCAATCTTATTCCATCAGAGTTTTAACCGATCAACCGCTAAGGCAGGTACTCCATCGCCCCGACGCTTCTGGGCGACTACTTAAGTGGTGCATTGAACTGAGTCAATATGATATCACCTACCATCCTCGCACCGCTATCAAGGGGCAAGCCATAGCCGATTTCATTGCCGAATTCACTACTAACGAAGGTAAGGAGCAATCTGAAATAGCAGAAGATATCAAGTGGAATCCCTTCGTAGATGGAGCATCAAATGAACAAGGCTCGGGGGCAGGTGTTGTGATAATCACCCCCAGGGGAAGGAAGCTGCACTACGCCCTAAGATTGGAATTCGCTGCCACCAACAATGACGCAGAATACGAAGCAGTGATAGCCGGATTAGAACTTGCCCTGGAGATTGGAGTCGGTTCTTTATGTCTCCATAGTGATTCTCAACTTATTGTAAATCAAATACTGGGAGAATTCCAGACTCGAGGAGAACGACTCACAGCATATCTAAAGAAGACCAAGCTGCTGCTCAATCAATTGGATCACTATTTAATCAAACACATTCCTTGAGAAGAGAATCAGGAGGCCGACGAACTGGCAAAGCAAGCTAGCATGAAGGACGGCACCGCTTCCCGAACAATAACCATCTCAAAGCAACTGGCCCCGAGTTACGAGCCAATGAATATGATAGCTGCAATCGAAGAGGAAACTTGGATGACTCCCATCCTGAAGTACTTACAAAGTGGCACACTACCCGACGGGCATAACGAAGCTAAGAAAATCTTAAGGAAAGCTTCCCACTGCACATTACAAGAAGGCATCCTCTATCAGCACGGCTTCTCTAATCCCTTATTAAGGTGTATCGCTGGAAGGGAAGCTAGGAAAGTCTTGTCCAACATCCATCAAGGAAGTTGCGGAGATCACACCGGAGGGCACACTCTAACAAAGAAAATACTCCGATACGGGTATTACTGGCCCACTTTAAACAAAGACGCCTTAGACTTCGTCAAAAGATGTGACAGATGTCAGAAATTTGCTAAGATTCCTCGACTACCAACAACTGAGATTACTCAGATGACCAGCCCTTGGCCCTTTGCGATATGGGGAATGACTTGATTAGCGAAATGCCAATGGGCCGAGGCGGAGCCAAATATGCCATAGTGACAGTCGACTATTTCACCAAATGGGTGGAAGCGGAGCCTCTAAATAAAATATCTTCGGCAAAAGTTATTAACTTCTTGATCAAAAATGTTTTATGCAGATACAGGGTTCCACTCAAAATCATATCGGACAATGGACTTCAATTTGACAGCGAAGAATTCACTGACTGGTGCCAAGAGCACGGAATTCACAAAAGCTTCTCATCTGTAGCTTACTCCCAGGCAAACGGACAAGTCGAAGCTGTCAACAAAATTCTCAAAACTCTAATCAAGAAGAAACTTGAAAAGTCAAAAGGCGCTTGGGTGGATGAACTTCCTACGGCATTTTGGGCCTACCGCACATCTTACAGAACATCAACAGGGCACACTCCTTTCTCTTTGGCATACGGATCTGAGGCCATGCTCCCAGTTGAAACTGTAGTGCCTTCCCACCGTAGGATCCACTACAACCCAGAAGAGAATGAAGAACTCCTCCACATGTCTTTGGATCTAATTAAAGAAAGAAGAAATGGTGCAGCACTTAAAGCGGCAGCTCACAAGAAAAAAGTGGCAACACAATACAACTCCAAAGTCAAGCACCGCAGCTTACAAGAAGGAGATCTTATCCTCAAGCGGATCTTCCCACGCCCCGGAGCGCTAGATCCAATCTGGGATGGACCCTATGTAATTCATAAAGATCTCCACAACGAAGCTTATATTTTGTCAACAGTGGACGGAGAGGTGTTCCAGGGGGAATGGAACATCCAACACCTCCGTCGATACTTTTCTTAACTTGTACTACCCATATGAAGTGAATTAACAAAGAGAATCAGTGGACGTAGGCATTTTCGTGCCGAACCACTTTAAAAATCTTGTCTCTTTTTAACTTGTTCCTTTATATCTTGGCTGCTTGTTAAGCTTTATCCTTTTCTGTTGAACAAAATCATGTATAACGACATTTCCATTCTGGACACTTTGCGGCACAACCTCACCTGGACAAGACCCAACAAGTACTATGCGAATCTATGCACTCGCCAATGAGACACTTTTGCTCCAGCATCCCTCTGCTGCGGGTTAACTCATTGCTCGCGACTGCCCTCAAAGCCAACTGTAATGAGCCGATTATAAGCCATCAAGAAGGCCGACTATAGCCGATGGCAGCTCATTACGGTGTTCAGTTCGCCGGCAACTGTGAACCTACTTTAAGCCCCAACATAAGGTGTGGCCAGCCAGGGGTAGTTCACGGTTGACGATCGGCACCCACGCTAGCCGGCCACAGTAAATCGAATAATACCTACGATTATGGGCCATAATGGCTCAGCTAGTTACTGTGCGCGATCTCGGCTCCGATATGTCTTAAGTGCGGCTGTGGTAAAAAAGATAAACTCCCCGCGAAGGCGTAAGATGGGTGACAAATGTCTCCAAGACCCACAGCTAGGGAAAGTGACCACAAAACCCGTTTGCTACGAACTTAAGCATATCGACGGCCTTCCGTGATTGAAAGTTTTACTGTTTCTCATATTTCCATTTCATTTAAAAACTTTTCTCCTATCCTATATAACAGTCCCTAAAGTACAGGTTACAAAATAGGGGAACTCTCGCTTGTGGAAATATGAACTCACATCCGGATGACGGAACACTCAGCTACATTCCATACTCAGTCACGCAAGACATTCAAAGCAACCATCTACAACTAAAACACGAAGGGCGGTACTTTCTTCTCTTGTATACAAATATGTAGCTTTAATTTATTCACACATCATATTGACATTGCAAGACATGAAATAATATTTTGAGCAGAAACTTAGCATCAAATACGATTAAATCACATGCATAAACACGCAGCTGTATTTCTTATGCAACATATCAAAATAACAATCACATTCGAACATGACAGAATCTGCTTATGTTATAAAGTTACATAAAGACGTTCGTTGCAATGACATAATTACAGTCTGAAAACACAATAATGTTTTGGACTAGTATATACAGGAATGTCAAACAGACCAAATAAAAGAGTCAACTACATCGGGGCTCCGCCTCTATCCTGCCCGCCATCCGGATCTACTTAACTACAGGGTCAGAACTCCCTGAATGTACTCCAGAGGTCCTGCCTGCCCAATTCAGAAGAGAATCCATCAATAGTCACGAAAGATAAGCAATCAAATCATGAAAAGACTAAAAAGGAAGACTTACCAACATCCGCTCCCTGGTCATCGTCCTCCAACTGCACACCTACTTCCTCAGCGGTAATCAACCGCATGCCCTCCTTCACCGCCACTTTCTCCTCCTCAGTAAACTGGGCCGTGACCGCATCCATCCTGAAGGCCGCACCACCCTCCTTACCCGCATCAGCCTTAGCTTACTCCAAAGCCTGAAGATAAATCCTAGCCATAACCCGGGGGTAATCATCCATCCAGGATAAGCCGCCCTGCTTCCAGGTCTGGAAGTACATGTCCTGGAGCATCTCATCCATCATCCCCTCGTTCTCCTCAAACTCCCTCATCCGGGCCTCGGAAGCCGACAGCCTTGCAACGGAAGCGTCTCTCTCCAGTCGGTATCTCGAGCAGTCAGCCTGAAGGGATTTCCGCATCGCCTCCATCTCCTCCTTCAGCTTAGCTTGAGCAAGCTCTGCGGCCTCAAGCTTCCCAGATAACTCCTCTATCTGCCCAAGATTTGCTCTCCGAACCTCATCCACAGTGGCAATGGCCATATCAATTCGTTCCTTGCAGGTGGCCTCCATTTTTCACAGCTCGGCTCTACTAGCCTCCTCCATAGTTTTCTTTAGCCGTCTGGAGGCCGCCTCATGCTAGGAGATCTGAATGGCCTGATCGGCAAGCTATTTGGCCTGATCGGAAACCATTAGCCGCAGCCGAATGTTAGCACTTCCGATTTCCTCTCCAGCCTTGACCAGTCGGGCGTGATGCTCCATTAACTTCTTGGTCTCTCCAGCCACCCGATCGATGTTTGCCTTGGCCTCATCCCCTATAGTCACAATCTGAGTAGTCAACAAGTCGAGATCCAAAGCCTTAGCCTCATCAAGTACCCTTACCATAGGATTGCGGGGTGGGAGGTGCTCACCGGTAACCTCATCGAAGGAAATATCATGAGAACTCGGGTCCAGATCTGGATGACCCGCAAATGGGTTACGAGCCAAGCCGGGACGATCAATAAGAGTAACGGAAGGATTCTCTGATGGATGCGGAGATGGTATGGACTCAGTATCTTCCTCCGTGATGTCATGAATAGGCTGGGTTGGGGGCTGAGGTTCAAGTGAAGGTTCGAACATGGAACGCCTCCTCTTTCCCTTTTGAATATCCTCTTCGGTAACTCCGAGAAGAGGACGGTAACTGACTACGCTCCCGGAACGGTCAGTCGAGGGCTTCGGTTTAGCAGAAGCCTTGAAGAGTTTGAATTGCTCAAGACGGTGCCGAATGTCTGATGTCTTGGCCGCCTCAACCGATCCTGGAATAAAAACCAAGTGTTACAAGCATGCATGAGACTATAATTCAAGAAACGTATGAAGTTAAAAAAAAGAGTTAGGAATTCACCTTGAACCGCCGGAGTTGCCTTAGCTGAAATACTCTCAGAAGATAGACTGGCACCCGTCCCGGCCTTATCAGACTTCTTCGATTTCTCCACCAAGGCCGGCCCTTCCCCCAACCCCTCAAAGGCTTGACGGAAGGCATCATCCGTCCACTCTTGAATCTCACCCGCTTGCCCAGAAGTCAAGGCACCAATGCCACTACCACTCTGCCCTTCGCCACCGTTACCACCGTCACCTTCTCCATCACCTCCGCTCTCCTCCTCACCTCTTTCTTCCTCTCCACTTTCCTCCTCCGGAACATCTGGGCATGTGCTGGGAGAGGGTCCATCAGATTTCTTAAGCTTCTTCCCCCCGACGACTGGAGGTACCAAGAAAGGTCTCCTCTTGCTACTCTTCGCAGTAGCCCCGTCTTTAGCTTTGGCAGCCCTCTCCTCGGCTGTATCTCTCTGCTTAACCACAGATTGACGTGGCAGAATTAAGTTATACTCCAGGAGAGTGGCATTCCTGATCAGGTAAGAAGCCGGCCTATTCCGTCCCGAAATGGCCTTTATTTCCACAGCCATCCGAGCCAAGGAATCATTCTCTACGACCGCAAAGCCACCTGTCGGTAGCAAGAAATAAAAGCATATAAGAAGAAGCATTGTGGTCGAAATAAGGAAAATATAAATGAAGTCCAACTTATAGCTGGAAGTGAAAAGACGGAAGGAAATAGAGTCATCCTTGATGAAGAACCATTCTTTCTTGAACATACTGAGCTTCGAATACAAATCCAGGATCGGCTTGAAGGGCACGGCCGCTTCCAAGCTGATGTATGGAGACCCCTTCTTATAGCCTCTCAAGTTGTACAAATACCAGATCTCCCGGTTGGAAGGGGGACGTCTATATTTCCTCTGAAAAATGATGAACAAGCACACCAGGATAGCGTAGGAATTGGGCTGAAGTTGGAATGGAGCCACCTTCAAATAGGTAAGAAAGCTGATTATCCAGGCATTGATTGGGGGAATGGCCCCGCACAAACAATGGTATCGACTGTAAGAGAAATATCCTTCAGGAGGATCATACGACATCACACCATCTCCCGGCAACAGCATACTCGCCCTGTCAATCCCAAAGGAGCGAGCGATGACATCAAGTTGCCCTTCTTTGAGGGAGCTCGGAAAGCAATCGGGAGGAGAGTTCAGAAGCTCCTGAGGGCCATATCCGTCCACTAATGACCTCGGGGCAGGTCCATGTCGCGCTGGTCCCAGCTGGACTGGGGGCACGGCGGAAGACTCATCTCTGTCCGTAGATTTTTTCTTTTCTGATCGGGTTTCCACTTTGTGGGACATTTACCTGCAAACACAAAAGAAGATCACATTATTAGAACAAGGAGGTGCAGAGATACAAACAAGCAAGCACGTACAGTCCGGGGTTTCCGTTTATGATTTAAAAAGTACGAAAGGCCTGAGAATTCATTCGACAAATCAAACTCCCCATGGTTCATTCGGCATTCCCAGTGCCAGGGTTCATTCAGCATTCTCAGTATAAGGTTCATTCGGCATTCTCAGTATAAGGTCCATCTGGTATTAAATCTTTAAATTCATTCGGTAAAAAAAAAACTCATTCGGCAGAAAAGAAGGGGAACTCACCTGATTCGGCGAAAACCAGGATTGGTTCGGCTAACACGTATGATTCGGCTAATATGTTTGGACCGGCAATGACAAGGATTTGATTCGGCTGGTAAGGAATAATGGAAGCACAAGGCCCCTACTTATAGGCAATTACGAACGACCGGACCATTTGGTTCGGCACACATATCCGAGCTAAAAACAAAGCATGCCATGAGCATACACATGCCCTACTTTGGGGGGCAAGTGTTGGGTGAGTTTAGCCGAACCAGCCCACTACCGGTCCAAGACGACCGAACCACACTCCGTCCTTCCATTACCAATCCAAGCACTGCCGGACCAACCCCAATTCGAACCAACTCCAAGAACTGCCGAACCAACTCCAAGCACTGCCGAACCAGCTCCAAGCCGAACCATTACCCAAGACCAACGTCCACCGAACCACCTACCTCTCCAAGCACAACCGGATCAACCCACGACCGGACCAAAGAACCTACTGGTCCAACACCAGCCGAGCCAATACCACCTCACTCTCTACCGAACCAAACTCGACCCTCTACCACCGAACCAGATGAAGGGAACCCCTACCGGACTAACCACTACCGGACCGAAAGCCGCTCCAACTATCTCTAGATCAAAGCCTTGCCGAACCAACGCTGCCAGGCCAGATTGCTTCAGCCCAGGTCCACCGGCAGCTATATACATCCAAGACCCCTGACCCCAGCCTCACTCTATAAATAGAGGGGCAGGGGTACAACAATGGCAGACAAGTTTGAGAGCTCAAGCACGGATAGAACTTTCAAACAACTTTCAGTTACTTGTAATCAAAGCTTTGTACTTGTAAGCTGAATAAAAAAGGAGAATAACATATAAAGTGGACGTAGGCACGTTCTGGCCGAACCACTATAAATCTGTGTGTCTTTTACAGTTTAATCCCTTCTTTTTATATATTTGCGTAAATCACCCAAGTCACTAGAAACAACATAAAACCAACTAATTCATACGACTTGGAGGTGTTTGCCCATTTTTGTGCAAACAACTAGGGTTTACAACGGGGTTTATATAGGTAGGTCAGAAATTAGAGTGGATGGATAAGGTTGTATATACACGTTAATGCCAAAGTGGCCCAAAAAGCCTGTTTCGACTTCGGAATGAAATTGGGTCAACCCATATATCAAAATAGAAATTTTAAAATATTTTAAACGCGATGGAAAAAGTTTCAAGTCCAAATTCTATCGTATGAAGAAGTTATGCTAAAATCAATATTTCTCAAATTGATTTCAATTGATTTCAATTTCATTTATTTCAAGGCGTTTCGAGTCCGTACGATCAAACGACAAATCCGATCGATACGAAACTTGAAACCCTACAATAATGCACCGTTACAGATCCGATGAAACTGGTTTCGTCGAATTCCGAACCAGTGGCCAAAATGGCTATTTTTACATTAACTAAATAATTTAATATTAAATTTATTTAAACAAAGCTTCAGTTAAATTTCAAATAAATACAATTTCTCTCAATTCAAATTGCTCGGACATTTTCCATAAATTAAAGCAAATTCTGGACATCAGTTCAAAGTTAATCAATTTACCAATTCAGTGTTAGCTTCAATCTCCATAGATTCTGTGATTAAAATTTAATTTCAAATAATCCATATTCTTAACCCATCTAGTTATGCAACTGATTTCATTTTATGATAAATTATCATGGTTTATACTATAGTGCATCAATATCCTTATTTTATCTTAATTTCAAATAATGTAGTAATTAATTTCATTCACAATAAATTCAATTAATTATAATTTATTTCAATAAATAAACTTGATTTAACTCCAAATCCTTTTTATCTAATCAATAATTATTCAATAAACAATGATAACCTTTGTTTACCCTATTATACATTAGTAAGTTCAAATTTTCATCTTTCCTTCGTGCTAACTACCCTATTTTCATTTTATTACATTTCTACCAATATACATGCTAATTGCGTTTTATATTCTAAATAAATTCATTTACTTGGGTTCATACTTTCCATTATATCGATTACTGCACTATGCATAAATTTAAAATTCCAATTGTTCCGTTATTACATTTACACCTTCCGTTATTATATTAATAATCACTAAGGTAACGTTTATTATCAACTGTAAATATTATAACTACTTAACGGACATCAATTTTATGAATTTACAATTTATTACATATTCTTCATCAGTTAACGTAATTTTGAATTCCTTCCCAATTTACTAATTTCAATCAATCCTAACTTTACCATCAGTTTCAATAATAGGGTGTGCACTAATTTAGTTATTGCGTTAATTCTTATTAATATAACATTAAAGTTCCTTTACTCTAATTGATTTCAAATTTTATTATAAACGAAATAAACAGGTAACCTTACAATACACTAAGGTTTATTATTTCCAACAAATTATCATAGTTGCCTACATAATATTTACTTTAATATTTACACACAACCGTTACTATTTTCATATGCCAAATTCTTATACAATGGTCGTTTTATTTTTATTTATTATAACAAATGTTTGCCTTGGTTTTCTTACATTAATAGGGTTTTTATTTCTTACAATATCAATGTCACCATTTATCCTATTATTTCACCCATTATTTAATTAAAGTCTCCATTAAATTTATTTATCCAGATTTTACTCTTTTATTACATCATTTATTACTTTACAAAATAAAAAAACATTTAAACTCATAAATGTAATACCAAATTTCATTTTAAATCCAATTTTTTTCCAAATCAAAGTTTATACGTATTTCAAACAACTATTATAATTACTCCCAGAACATTGGTTTTATTAAATGACTATTTATTAATATTTAATTCCTTAATTTAATTCAATAAATGTAACAATGTTTTCTTTCATTAACTAATTCAATACCTACTTTATATGTTTATATTCAATTTACATCCAGATATAACGCTTACACTATTTCATTTATTGTAGTTTCATTTAATCAATAACAATTTTAGCTTTAACAATCATTGTTACACTTCATCATAGTTATTATTTCATTATTCATTTACAAATTTTATTTGTTTCAATATTATTCCATTTATACATTATAAGCTTGTTTTTTTCTATCTAAATTCAATTACAAAATCTCATTAATTTAACCAAATTTATTTACCAAAATTTACGAGTCGTTACACTGTCCCATACTCAAAACTTTTCGTCCCCGAAAAGGAAACGAAGGGTAAGGAAGAATTTAGAAATCAATATATCTTATTCAAAACATTAACTTTATAAACAATTAAATTTACAAAATTAATTAATTTAGATAAAATATACCAATTTATAACCATTAAATCTTTTTATACTCAAATTAATAAAGTTTGGAAAACATTTCAAAATATTTTCTAAGTCTAAAATTTTTCGGAAAATTTTGGCAGAGTCTCCTTTGTACGGAGAGGCTCGGGGAAAAATATAATATAAATATAACAATATACAACAAATATTTTCCGAAATAATATATATCCCAACCCGGGAAAAATAACATAATAACGCTATAAACCGAAATCCAAAAACGTACCTATTTATCGGGCAATTAACGCTTATTTTATGGAACCAAAAGCAGTAGCAATTGCTTTCATAACCTGTATTTCACTTATGTAATCTGATAAGAGTTAGCACTTATATAGAATGAAATATTTAAGTTGTTCAACCACAATCAAACAATCAATTCAACAACGAATTGCAAAAAACAGCATACAACCTTCATACAGAATCAACACAATTCAATCATTCATTCAAACAAAACAAACAGTTGTTTGGGTTCAAAACTTCAAATTGTACAGAATGAAAAATTAACTACTAAGTGCACCATATACTCAACAGTCTTTGATGAAGCTAAATAGATTTATTCATTCATCCAGACACTTTTAAATTATCCTTCCCCAAACAACCATAAACCAAAACACACAACAACTATTTCAAACAATGGAACAAGTTAATTTATTAAACACATTTTCATATGTTTGCTGTTTGATTTCCTTTTCATTATTATAATAATTTATCCTTTCAATTTACATTTTATTTCTCACAGTTCTCATTACATAATTTCACTTATTTACATTATTCATCTTTCTACTTATTTTATTTAAAAAATTAGCTCCAACCATTTTCTTAAGTTTATTACTCTATAACATCAATTCTTATAAATAAAAGTAATTTATTGAACACTTTCATTACATACTTTTACTTGTACGATTTCCATTACATTTTCTTATTCAACATTTCAACTTTTAATATTCGGTAAGTTATATATGTTTTTAAGGATGTAATTGAAAGTTATACAAGTTTCTCTTCTTCCTTTTAATTAATTTAATGTTCAATAATAATATCCTTTGTCTTATAGGTTACACATTTCAGATTTCTTTTAATTTCATTCATAACTTAGCATTAAGTTTCTTACTTTAATTAAAGGTTCCAATTATTAATTAGTCATATTCCAATTTACCACACTTCATTGAACTATAAATTAACAGGAACTTAAGAACCAAATACCGGGTTTAATTTTAAATCATTTAAAAATAATAGATAAATATATACCTACAACTTATATATCCAATTATATTTAAAACAACTCAAAATTTATATTTTTTTATCAAAAAATGGATCTTCAGTAAAACTACTACAGTGGCCTTCCCACTTCGAAACTCGAAAATGAATGCCGATGATGCATGCACTCATCACCGAAATTATTTTCCAACGACATAGAGGGGAGTACAACTTTATCTTTTCAAAATTTCTTTTAAAAAATTTCTTTCAAATTTATATTGAAATACTTATATCAGAAAATACTTCTTTTAATAATATCATTATTATATTTCAAAATCATTCAAAGAAATTTCAAAACCCCGGAACTTAAGTTCTAAATTTCCAATTTTATTTTTTTATTTTATATCTTATTTCAACTATTATTTATAAATTTTATTACCTAACAACCAACATATTGCACCCAAATATATATATATATATATATATCATTTATAAAATTTATTTTATATATATAGAAAATATAATAGGCAAAATTATTTCATTCACCTATAATAAAACCAAATATTATGTCGGTATGTCCTATTAAGTGTTTAGAAATCCCTATTAATGTCATAGCGTCCCACGCATCAACCAGAATTTATAAATACAAAAAGGAACAAATTAACACAATATTAAAACCTTTTATAACACTAACAAATACACTCTCTCATATATATACACTCAGCGACTCCCATAGGGTATCACTACCCCATTAGTAAAGAGTCAAACCCCACAAAGCTAAGGTTTATCGCTAAACCTGAGCTCTGATACCAGATGTAATGTCCCACTTTTCATACGCTTTAAATCGACGATAAACCACACACGTCAGACTTAAACCATCCAAAAGGGCGGATTGTTATGGGGTAAATAAAAAAACAAGAAAGAAATAAAACAAACAGAATCTCACAACGGAAGGATAAAATATAATAATCAAATATACGGTTCATGAAGCTGTATTTCAAAATATTTGATTATACTTACAATATATATCAGAGTTATACATACCATAGAATATCAATAATGCAGCGGAATACAATAGTGTAGTGGAATAATATAATAGGTAATAGAAATATAAATCTTCGTCCTCGTCCTCCAGAGCTAAAGTCTTCGAATCCTAAAATGCTCAGGCTGACCCCAGCGAATTGAAAAGACAAAACATTCAATTCAGAACTAAAATATCTTATGTGAGTTAAATTAACAGAAATAAATATGAGTGCAGTAACTTAAGAGATTCTCGGGATTCACATCTCCTAAGGATCCGTCAAACAATTTACTATGTAGTAATATTTCGCTATTATAATAGTGTCTAATAGTAAAATAAACTTACTTTTTTCTTAACATTAAGGGGTTACCCATATAGCCCTTAACACGTACTAGTCCCAATAGTCCATCCAATATCATGGTCCCTGCTGATCCGGAAGCCACCAGAGGATACCACACGGGCTACGGGAGAAATCCAAACTCGTACAAGGAGCGATAGTGTAGGTGACACGGCACAACTAGGCAACGCCAGGGTAGATATACCAATTACGCTTCCGGGTCGGTGGTAACGCATAGCCGCAGCTACTGCCCACCTCGAGCCACACCACCAAATCAAAGAAAAAAAAAGTGACCACCGAATGATCCAAAAGTCAGAGTATAATATCGAAGGGATGTGTCCGATCAAAGGTGCTACCTCATTAACCCGTCGATCGCTCCTGTTTTAGCCACCTTATGCCAACTCACGGGAGTTGGGTCCACGTATTTACCTCGAAAGAAACGCCGCTGCCATCCTACTTCAATCTGGAATCTCCACTGCGTACACGGTTGGTAAAGTGGTTTTCGGAGTTGGTAGAGAGTATGACAACTTCTGATCCCGGTCTTTTCAACAACCAAACGTTATTATAACACCGCGGTCTTTTCTAAAACAATTATACTTCAAAAAACAGAATAAAATATTCATTTCAAAACCATATAAATACGATATCATCTTCTTTTTAAAATCAAATCAACAAGATATCATTTATAAAACCCAAATTAATATAATATTCTTTTTTTCACTTATATCCTTTTCTAAACCATAACATTTTCAAAGTTATAATATTTCGAAACCAAACGCTTGAAATATAACCTTCCAAAACATAAAACTTTGAAGTTTATAACTTTGAAATATAACTACACCCCTTAAATGGTTTAAATATTAAATTACTTTATAAAATAAAATACTTCTTTAACTTCACAAATAAATTCCAAATATCGATTTGAACCCCCGACTAAACCATTTCTAATTTAATATTTTCAATGCTTAAAATTCAATATTTCAAAACTAAATTTTATAATTCATATATATATACCAATTTCACTTTTTCCATTATTTAGTTTGAAATATGTACTTAATAATCTAGTATCCCTTTAATAAAACTCCAAATTTCAAAAATTGAATATTCCTCAATTTATTTAGACTTGATATATTTACTTAAACCACCTTAACCCCGAATTTAGTTTTAAAACCTTTTTTTTTCAAAAATCTAAATTTCAATAAGTTCCAATGGATTTTCATTAAATAAAATTTTTAATTAAATAAAATCTCAAGTCCATTTAAAAACTATTTTCTCACACTTGATTTATAAAAATCAATATAAACTCTATATAAAAATATATTATTTGAGTAAATACTTCCCATATTATAATTTAATAAAATCAACTTTATTATTAAATTTATTTATCTTTAAACAATTTTATACATAGCTTAAAACCAATAATTTTACTATATATAAAATAACCTTTATCAAATATCCGAATCGATATCTCATAAAACCATATATATTTCTTTACGAAACCATAGAAAATCATTTCAAAATATTTTTATATATAGACCGCGGTGCCTGTATATAACTTTCTATCCTATGGTCAAGTGATACGGATATTTATCATTTTAATCCGTAATTTAAAATAAAAATTATGGTTATATATCATTTCAAATTGCAATCCCAAATGAAATGAAAATACATAATAACTTGCAGTTTAATACAATATAAAATACAGCATCCATTCATCCAATATCAACCATCAACCATTTATCACAATCATCAACAAATTTAAACAATAGCATCAAGATAGGACGGATAGTAAACAACAGGTATTAAATAGCAGTTTATATTTAATAATAAATTAACTAACTGTTTAACTGGCAGTTTAAATGCAATGAATAATAAATTAACAATTTAGCTGGCAGTTTAAATAAAATGAACAAATTAAATAGCAATTTAATTTAAATAAATGAAACTAACTGAGGTAATGATTAAAAATATGCCAAACAACCATAAATAAATTTAAAATCTCATCATATATCAATTTAACAAACATAAGAAATTTTAGAAGTTGTGACTGGGTTAAAGCACTCACCTTTTTTTGGCAAGGCCGACGGGGTTGAATGGTCCCCGACCATTTTATTGCAACACTAAAGAGAACATACACAAACAACAACATGAGCAAAGATCATAGAAAACAGGGGAACAAAGTGCTGCAAAAACTGAAGAAGCCATAGGAGAAAAAAAACAAACAAAGACACAAGGGATAATACAACATCTACAGCCGCTGGAAAGGCATGGCTATCCCAGGATCAAAATAGAACAGCATTTCCAGGGAGCTTTTAATTTCATGTGTAATCCAATGCTTGAAAGCAGCATCAGACTTCGCTTTCATTGCATCAAAAATTCTAATATTACGCTCTTTCCATACTGCATGTACGAAGCTCTTCAAAACCACAATAAATATTCTTTTATGTTTTTGCTTTCCCTTAGTCATAGATTGGATACGTTCCCACTCGACGAAGTTGTCATGAGAAGGACCCACATAGTTAATCTTCACCATGATATCAGTCCACACATGCTTAATTAATGCGCATTCAAAAAATAAATGTTCAGCCGTTTCTGGATACTCACTGCAGAAGGTGCAGTACACATTCATGTTCATTCTCATTGTTGCTAATTTCGCCTTGGTTAAAATCGCACGTTTCAGCACCTTCCATAGTAATAAATTTTCACACATACTACTGTCACTAGACCAAATGCACTTCCACCAATTCCATGCTGGTATGGCACTGTTTTGTAGTAAATACTCGTAAGCATCTCCAATTCTATATGTTACCTTCTTCTCTCCCCAAACTACTCTAGCAGAAGTAGTACTTATCGGTGTGAATCTTTTTATCTTGTCCCATATCATTTGATAACGCTGATTAGAAGAGTAATTGCCAACTCCCTGAAAAGTGTAGAGAACATCCCTGACCTTCGCTGAAAAATGTATTCCAGTTTGAATAATGTCATTGTATGTTAGGTTACGTCGAATAATATATCCCTTTTCAAGCCATGGATCATCCCAGAATTTTACACTATATATAGGGTCGGTATTCATTTGTATAAGAGGGAGAAAATACTCCTTAAGCTTGAATATGCACTGCCATGTCCAGCTTAATTTCTGAGGCTTATTCATTTTCCATAAATTATTACCTTTAATGACATTCATTTCATACCACTTAGCCCATAGGCTGTCTGGGCAATTAAACAGTGTGTCAATATGCTTAGCAAAGGCTGATATATTCCATTGTTTGAGATTAAAGAGACCAAGCCCACCCTTGTTAAAAGGTATCTCAAGAGAACTAAACTTATTGGAGCTAGGTATCTGCCCATAGTTCTGCCAGTCCAAAAGAATTTCATTATGGCACTTCTAATCATCTTAATTAATTTGAAGGGGAGAACAAAGGTTCTGGCCCAATACACTTGCATTGCAAAAGTGATTGACTTGATTAGAGTAAGCCTACCAGCTTGGCTCAGCTTCTTGGTGGTCCAGCTATTCATTTTTGATGTTATTTTCTGAAACAATGGAAGACATTGATTAGTAGTAATCTTGGAAGTTGTAAGTGGCAGGCTAAGATACGAGACATTGGATAGGTTAAGTGATAATCCAGTGATATTAGTTATTTGGATAACTTGCTCCGTATTCACTCCAGCCATGGTGATAGAAGATTTTTGAATGTTAACCTTTAGGCCAGTCATAGCATGAAATTGCTTGAGAGTAATCATTATGTTCTGAACAGTATCAAGGTCAGGAGCACGGAACAAAACAAGATCATCAGCAAACATGGGGGTTGAAACTTGAGGGTCTTTACACTTCGGATGCAGTTTAATTTTTCCTTGTTGTATTGCTTTGTTAATCATCCTGGTAAGGAGCTCCATTACCAGTATGAAGATATATGCAGACATTGGACCCCCCTGCCTAATTCCTTGTTTGCTTCCAAAAAATCCTTTCATCACACCACTGATGTTGATCGAGTAAGTAAGAGTTGACATACATTCATAAATCCATGCTATAAAATGTGGGGGGAAATTCATATAACCCATGATGCGAACTATGCTATCCCATTGCAACATATCAAAGCCTTTCATGATATCAAGTTTCATCATCGCTTTAGGGGCAGAATAAGTACTGTTGTATCCTTTTATTAATTCGTGAGCTAGAAGTATATGATCGAGAATATTTCTACCAGGAAGAAAAGCAGCTTGATTGTTGGAAACTATTCTAGGAAGCACAAACTTTAATCTTGTAGCAATAATCTTAGAGATGCACTTGTATATAGTATTACAACAAGATATAGGACGAAAGTCTTTAACATCATGAGCATTCTTGATCTTGGGGATTAATGCAATATTAGTGTAATTGAAAGACCTGTAGAGTTTACTCTTTTTGAAGAATAGGGTTATAGCATTACACACGTCTGTAGATACTATGGACCAGCATGTGGTATAGAAACATGCATTCAAACCATCTGGTCCGCCACATGAGTTAGTTTTAAGTGAGAACATTACATCTTGTATTTCATCATGGGTTATTTCAGTACAAAGATAGATATAGTCATTATCTTCAAGTTTAGGCAAGATGTCAGTTGGAATATCATCAATATCAGGAATGAAGTTATCAGAGTTCCCAAACATAGAAGTGAAGTGTTGTTCAAAAGCTTCTTGAACACCATCAGTAGTAGATTGAAGAATACCTTGTTTATCAACTATAGTAGCTATGTTTTCTTTACTCTGCTTATTTTTAAGACTTGCATGGAAATAAGCACTATTTTTATCACCTTTATCCCACCATTTAATTCTAGACTTCTGCCGTATCATATCACTTTCTTTAGCTAACGCTTCATAGTATTGTAGGGAAAGAGTAGCTTCAGTAGCCAATAGTTGAGGATTATTAACATCTGTCATCATTGCCTTTTGAGCATCAACAAGCTTCAACAAAATAGAGGCACTCAGTCCATCACCTTTACCATATTTTTTAAAAGCCCATTGCTTCAAGACTTCCTTCATTTCTTTTATTTTATCCTGCAAAACAAATAAATGATTACCTCTCTTAGTCTTGTTCCATACTTTAGTAACAGTAGGTTTAAAGTCAGGCTCAAGAACCCAAGAATTAAAAAAATTAAAATTTGTCTTCCCTCTCTTGTCCATTTCACGAAGGTGGATAATTTGAGGGGAGTGGTCAGATAGGAGAGGAGGGGGAAGGTAACTATATAGGAGAGGCCATTTGAGAAGGGCTTTTTGATTGGAGAATGTGTGATCTATTCTTGAAAAGGTCCTTATACCATTTCTTCTTTTATTATTCCACGTGTATTGCATCCCTACAGTTTTCACTGGTATAAGATCAACATCTATAAGAGTTGTATTAAGTGGTTGAATTTCGTTAAGTGACAGTGGGTTCCCTCCAACTCTATCAGAGAGGTTGAAACAGCAGTTAAAGTTTCCAACTATTAACCATGGATGTGTGGTCAGCCGTAGAGATGGAATGACAGCGTGTAGGGAGCTTCTAGCAGCAGCAGAGTTTGTCGCATATACAACGGTAACATAATATGTTGTTTTATCATTGATGTCCTGAGCATGACAATGTATCATTTGGGTAGTGGAGAGGATCGGGGTTAGAAGGAGGTGTAGGGGATTATATAAAATCATTATTCTTCCATAAGGAGATTCATTCAAATTGTGTATTAGCTTCCACTCTTTATTTATATATTCAACAGCCTTGAGAATCTGAGGGAGATTTAGCTTAGTTTCAAGAATTGCCAGAAGGGATATTCTGTTTGAAGTAATGAGTTGTTTGCATTGATCAAGCTTGATCATGTTGTGTCCCCCTCGAATATTCCATGCTCCTATGGTAGACATCATTATGGGACACTGGCATTGAGCATCTCTATCTTCATTTTCCTTGTTACTGCATGCTTCGAGGACATGTAATTTGGAATAGTTGCTGAAAGTGGGGTGACTTTATTGTTATTTGTTGTTTCCTTAGGGGAGGTCTGTTGTGGCTGCGTGGGTATGGTAGGGGACGATTGAATAAGGGATGTGGTGGTTTGTGGAGGTGTTTTGGGAGGTTTATAGGCCGTTGGTGGTTTGATATTAGAGTAATGATTGGTTTGATTTTGATTGTGTGATGATACTGTTTTAGTTTGATAGTTTGGGTCTTCTGTGCATGTCTTCTCTACATTGTGCATGTAATCTTTTGGATCTTTAGTATTCATGTATTTCTTGCTTTCATTCTTGTTGATTTCCTTACTACTGGAGCTTGATCCTTCTTCATTTTCTCTATCTTTCTCTGTTCCACATTCTATAATTCCTTTGTTGATTACTATTTTGCCTTCTAAATTCTGTTCATGCTGTTTAGTTTGTATTCTTTTTAATAACTTCACTCGTTTCATACTGTTGTTGCTTTGTTCCCCTTGCTTAAGTGTACTATTAGCTTCACTTGGAGTTTTTCCTTGAATTTCCCTTAATTCAACACCAGTTACTTCTGTATCTTTAGCATTTTCATCCTGCATTACAGTCATTGTCTCAGTATCTTCAAGTTCAAGGAGTGCATCAAATTTGTTTGATAACAGGATATCTTCAACTGACTCAACAACCACAGTTTTCTCATTTTTCCCTGTTGTTATTTCTTTGCCCTTATTTGCTGCTAGTGAAATACTAATATCTGCTTCTTCTTCAGTGATTATTTCTCCAGGCTCTTTACTGCTTTTACTTTGCTCTTTATCCTTCTCTATCTTATCTCCCTTTTCATTTTTGTGTTCAACTTCAACACTATTCATTTCTATCTCAATCTCCTCTAATTCCTTTTCCCCACTAATATATTCTTTCTCTTTCTCCTTTGTTACATTGTCTATTTTCTTTTTATTCACTCTTTGCCAGCTCCTTACGTTCTGTTTTTGGGAGGGATTGAAGTTTTTGTTGCCGTGGACTTTATTCACAGTATCTTCCTTTTTAGCTTGTCTTTCATTTTTCTTTGTATCATTCACTATGTTTGTTTCGCAAGTCTCATTAACATCACAGCATTTAGTAGTATGACCAAATTTTTGGCAATGCAAACAAACATCAGGCCTCCATTGATACTGAACATATATTTTTTGAACTCCTCCTTCAACAAGTTTAACCAAGAATTCATATGGTAGCTCTTTGTCTGGTTTTACTTCTATCAAGCACTTTGCGTAACTCATTCTGTTTTGTTTTTCTGTCATTTCATCCATACACAGCAGCTTGCCAAGATGACTACTCATCCAGTTGATCCCTAGAGGCGACCAAGCATATAAAGGGAGATTATATAAGTGTACCCATACCGGGACAGCCGTGACAGAGCCAGTAATATTACTGACAGCAACATCATAAGGTTTAATGATGAACATCTTGTTCTTTATAATCACTGGGTCACTCTGAAGGATATTACCTCTGTCTTCATCACAAGAGAATTTAAATAAGAAAACTATACCATCATATTTAACATCGAAAGATCCTTTAAGTTTCCATATTAACTTAAGCTTTTGAATAACCGCCGTATACGAAAGAGGCTTGTCTAAGAAGAAGCCAACTAAGGAATCTTTCCAAATCATCGCACAAGCGTCCAGAACATCCTTCGGCAGCACCATCATGTTGTTCTCATACTCAGGAGTTAGATCAACAGGGATGTACCTCCCAGCATTCTTTGGTTTATGCTTAAAAAGAGAAGTCCATTTATGTTCACCTAGCGTTGGTGGAGGTGGGACATTGTTTTGGGCTGCTAGAGGTAAGGAAGGAGACCTGGAAGATTGAGGGTCAGGGGTGACAGGTGGTGAGGGAGCAGGAGGAGAAGGAACAGTGACAGAAAGTAAGGGTTCCAGGGTAGGTAGGGCTGGGTCGAAGGAACAAGGGGGCGTTGGTTCAGAGTAGGACTGTGGAATGACTGAGTTGATGGGGTTGATGGAGTTGGATGGTGTACTATCGGAGATGAAAGCAGGTGTAGGGGAATGGGTATTGACATGGGAAGGTACGAGTGGAACAGACATGAGAGGACATGAAAAAAGAAAAAGTTGATTGAACTTTTTTTTAAAAAAAAAATTCAATTTAAGAAGAAGCCAACTAAGGAATCTTTCCAAATCAACATGAAAAAAGAAAAAGTTGATTAACATCGACAATCCAAAACGAAAAACAAATTTCACCAGAAGATTACGCACTTCGAGAGCTTCAACATATATTTTTTTCAAATTTTTCTGAGGAGTTTGAATTTTAATTTGATTTTTGAATTTGCAGTTGGATCTAGGGTTTTTTTGCACCCATTGAGGAGGAGGAGCACAGAAGTTTCTGTACATATAGAAATGAGGAATAGAGGCTACTAGGGTTTACAACGGGGTTTATATAGGTAGGTCAGAAATTAGAGTGGATGGATAAGGTCGGATATACGCGCTAACGCCAAAATGGCCCAAAAAGCCCGTTTCGACTCCAGAACGAAATTGGGTCAACCCATATATCAAAATAGATATTTTAAAATATTTTAAATGCGATGGAAAAAGTTTCAAGTCCAAATTCCATCGTATGAAGAAGTTATGCTAAAATAAATATTTCTCAAATTGATTTCAATTGATTTCAGTTTCATTTATTTCACGGCGTTTCGAGTGCGTACGATCAAACGACAAGTCCAATCGATACGAAACTTGAAATCCTACAATAATTCACCATTACAGATCCAATGAAACTGTTTTCGTCGAATACCGAGTTAGTGGCCAAAATGGCTATTTTACATTAATTAAATAATTTAATATTAAATTTATTTAAATCAAGCTTCAGTTAAATTTCAAATAAATCACAATTTCTCTCAATTCAAAATGCTTGGACATTTTCCACAAATTAAAGAAAATTTTGATATTTCAATTGGTTGAATTGTTTCATGTGTCCAATTCAATATTTTGAATCGTATTTTGATTTGGTTTAATTTGATGATTTTGTTGGTATCTAATTATCTTCTTGATAATTAGATTATGAGTTTCTAATTATATATTTAATGATTAAATTTTGTTGTTAATTGTCGTTTAGGCAATTTTGTTGTTTTCTAAAATTATCTTCATTGATAATCCTTTCATTTATCTTCGTTGATAATTTAAATTTGTTGGTTTGCTGTTTAACACTGTTACGTGTTATATTTACCGTTGTCCGATTTTCTTATTTAAGGATTGGATAGGTGAATTTATTTTGACTGTCGTCTAATTGTTATTTAATTATTATTGCTTCCGTGCATTAATAACTTAGTTTGAATTAGACTTACACCTGTATTATTTTCTTTTGAATTTAATACTCGGGTCAGACCGAGTTATTACAGGTTGTAGGTATCTTGCTTTGGGTTGCTTCTTGAGCTATGAAGTCCCTTCACATCTTTTGGAGTAGTCGTTGTCATTTTTAGTAGTCAGTGTATCTGATCTAGGATGTTATGTATTCATGTATATTATTCACGATAATTTACTTGTATATGTAACTTCCAGTGTCGACAGTTGTAGTTGTATCATATGTATTGTACCACATGTATTGTAACTGACATCAGTTATATATATATGAGACTTTTGTTATCTGTGTTCCGCATTTAGTTTATCTGTGTTATTATTATATATATTGTCCTAAACTATTATGAACCATCGTAGTTCGTTTTATACTGGAATTGGGTATGTCGATGGGAGTAAATAAATAAGAGATGAAAAATAAAAATATACCACTCCTATCGAGATAACCAATACTAGTGTAAGGCCTAACTACGGATGGTCGCTCCTATCCAGGCTTATTCTTCGTAATAACGGACAATATTTCCTTTAATACTCTTTGTTATTATGGGCATAGAGGTGGGGCGTCACATATACCAATTACGCTTCCGGGCCAGTGGTAACGCATAGCCGCAGCTACCGCCCACCTCGAGCCACACCCCCAAATCAAAAATCAAAAGTGGCCACCGAATCAATCCAAAAGTCAAAGTAGAGTATCGAAGGGATGTGTCCGATCAAAGGTGCTACCTCATTATCCCGTCGATCGCTCCTGTTTTAGCCACCTTATGCCAACTCAGGGAAGTGGGGTCCACGTATTTACCTCAAAGGAAACGCCGCCACCATCCTACTTTATTCTGGAATCTCCACCGCATACACGGTTGTTAAAGTGGTTTTCGGAGTTGGCGGAGAGTATGACAACTTCCGATCCCGATCTGTTTAACAACCCAACGTTTTTACAACACCGCGGTCATTTCAAAATAATTTATACTTCAAAACTAGGATATAATATTTATTTCAAAACCATATAAATATGATATCATTTCCAATTTAAAAACAAAATCAATATGATATCCCTTTTATTTCAAATCAATATAATATCATTTTATTTCAAATATATCCCTTTTCAAAATCATAGCACTTCCAAATTTTATACTTCAAAACCAAACATTTAAAATTTTAACACCTTTAAAACATAATGCTTGGAAATTCATAACTTCGAAACATTTCAATTTCTATAAACATTTCAATTTCGATATATTTCAAGGCTTTAAATATTCCACAATTTCAAAACTAGATTTGATAATTTCGATTCAACAATTAAATTTCCTATTATTTAGTTTTGTAATATTTTGTATAATAAACCCCTTATTATTTAAATAAAACTCAAATTACAAATTATTAGATACTGCCTTCAATTCATTATACTTGAGATAATCATTTAATTCACCTAGACCCAAAAAAAATCAAGTTATACTAATTATACTTTTTAAATTTTCCAATTTAATAAATTTCACATCAACCCTGTTGGTTTAATTCTTAATAAATTCAATTTCATAAAATCTCAGATTTCTCTAACTTTCAAATCAAATATTATTCGAGTAAAATTCTTAAACAATTTAATTCAATCCATTTCGTATTTTATCTTCCAAATCTTAATTTATGTAAATCATTATAACCTCTATATAAAAATATGATTCAAATACTTAACCATATTGATTTTAATAAATCAAACTCCATTATTTAACTTATTGTCATTAAACAGATTTATTCATAACTTAAACACATGAATTTAACTATATATAAAATATTTTTATATAATATCAAAAAGAATCAATATTTATTTAAACCGTATAATTCTATCAAAACCATAGAAATCATTTTAAAATATTTATATATAGACCCACGGTGTCTATATATAATTTTCTATCCTATGGTCAAGTGATACGGATATTTATCATTTCAATCTGCAATTTAAATAATACGGTTATACATCATTTCAAACTGCAATCCCGAATGAAATAAAGTGCATAAAAATTTGCAGTTTATAATGATATAAAATACAACATCCATTCATCCAATATCAATCATCAACCATTAATCACAATCATCATCCAATTCAATCAATAACATCAATATATAACGGATAATAAACAACAGGTATCAACTAGCAGTTTATATTCAATAATAAATTAAATGTAAATTTAACTGGCAGTTTTAATGCAATAATAAATCAAAAAACAATTTAATTCAATAAATTAAATTTAACTGGAATAAGGATAAAAACATACCTAACAGCCATAAATAATTTCTAATCTCATCAAAAATTAATTTAACAAACATAAGAAATTTTAGAAGTTGTGAGTGGGTTAAAACACTCACCTTTTGAATTTAAATTGAATTTAAACCCAAAATTAGAATCATCTCAGAATTCGTCCAAACCAGCGCCAAAATGTTCGAAATTCCAAGACGAACCTAGCGGAGAAAATCGCGCGTAAAATGGACCTCGTATGTGAAAATTATATAGATTAGAGCGATTGAACTTGAAATTTAAATCAAAAACAAACAAACAAAAATAAATAAAATTCAATTACCACGTCAGCCTCTCTACAGACAAGCACGTGAAACCCCAAATCTCATACTGCTTTCGTTCGACACGCATGTGAGTGAAGCTGTAGCTGCCACCTATTCGACGTCGAATCTCATTCCCCCGGCCACACGTGGCCACGCGCGCGACCCTAGGAGGCGTGCCAACCACCTCGACCATGTGTAGCAATCACCAGGGCGTGCTTCGACGTAACGAAGGAACAGCCGCCATTTTGAAATCGAACCCTAATCAAATTTTCCTCGACGATCTAGCCGTCAAAACGTCGAACGAACCATGCCGATGCAATTCCCTCTGTCCTCTCTACAAAACCCCTAAATCAATTTGACGATCTGATGAAGTTGATCGTGGCACGACGAACGGCCGTGAATAAACGGAAAATTTCTGGTCAAACCATGCTTCGCATCGAAAAACGAATCACAGAATTGAGATGCGTTCATCGAGAGCTTCGATATATAATTTTTCTGAATTTTTTTGCGGAGTTTGAAATTTCACTTTGATTGTTGAATTGCAATTGGATTTGGAATTGTCTGCCATTGAAATGAGGAGGTGAAGAGAAATTGTACGCACAGACAAATAAGAAATAGAGGTACGCTAGGGTTTATAACAGGGTATATATAGGCAAGGTTGAAATAGAATAGATGGACCCAATCTATAAACGCGTTGAACGATGAATGGCCCGAAAAGCCCATTCTAACTCTGGAATGAAATTGGGTCAACCCGTATATCAAAATAGATGTTTTCAAATATTTTAAACGCAATGGAAAAAGTTTCAAGTCCAAATTCCATCGTATGAAGAAGTTACGCTAAAATCAATATTTTTTAAATTGATTTCAAGGCGTTTCGAGTCCATACGATCTAACGACAAGTCTGATCGTTACGAAACTTGAAACCCTACAATAATTCACCGTTACGGATCCAATGAAACTAGTTTCATTGAAATCCGAGTCTGTGGCCAAAATGGCAATTTTTACATTAATTAAATAAATTAATAATTAATTAATTAAATCCAATTTTTAATTTCAATTCTATAATCGGCAATTCCATCAATTTTAACTTTCTTAATCATTCACAATGATTTAAACAAATTCAAATGTCAATTTAGAGTTGATAAATTTATCAATTTCAGAATTAACCTCAATTTCATTTAATTCAAAATTATAAATTTAATTTACAATAATTCCAATTAATTTACTTTTCATTCTATTATTCAATTCGTTATTATCCAACGGATGAAATTAACATTGGTTCATGACTTATTACATTATTCTTCTCAAATTTCATCTAAATCTCAATTAACGCAATAATTAAATATTAAATTTCACTTAATTGCAATTAATCCAATTATTAAATTCAAATCCAATAAGTTAATAAATCTCGATTTCCATTCTTTAATTCAACCCATTGTCATACTATAAATGGGATTATTATTGTTTCCAATTATTTCCTTAATTTATATTAATATAACATTAAATTAAGATTCATTGCAATTGATTACAAATTTCGATTTAATGGACTAAATAAATGATTAATTTATAATGATTGTGGCCACTAACTCTTAATCATATTTATATAAGTTATCATTTCCAAACAATCATTATAGAACGTTGATTTTATTCAATTACTATTTTTTATTATTAATTCATTGTTTAATTCGATATTTACCATTGTTTTTCATATATTTAACTTATTACCAAATATTACTATTTACAAAATAAACAAAGATTTCTATGCATCTTATTACATTCATATCTTGTAATTATTGTCTTAAACTCATAAATGTAATGCCAAGTTTCATTTCAAATTTCAATTGATTCCCAATCAAAGTTTAATAGCCTAAGTAAACTGGTAACAAATAATAACGGTCACTATTTGCCCTAAATCACATTTATAAGTTGATAGTTTACAAACAAATATTGCAATGACTCATATGATATTGATTTTACCCAATTACCATTCAATTTGTGGTATTTCATAAATTTATTCCATACTTACATTTTGTTTCGTATATTTCATTTATAACTAAGTATAACATTTAGATTTATTTTCATTAATTGGTATTCCATTCAATTCATAAATTATAAATTTTAATTAGCATTGTTTACCTTGCATTCTCGTTATTATTTCATAAATATGATTCCCATTTATTTCTTAAATTTATACTAACATTTATTCTATCAAATTTCACTTTATTACAAATAATTTCACCAATTAATATAACTTTGAATCTATTTCCTAATTTACAAATTACAATCAATTAAAACCTTACAATTGTTGCAATTAAATTAGGATTGCACTAAACTGGTTATTTATCAACTGCCATTAACATTACTACCTTAATTTACATTCAGTTATTACTAATCAATATATTATTGCATTGGTTAATTAAATGCTTACTCTCATTCATACTTTTATAAGTTTTCCTTTTCCAAACAATATTATAAATACTTACAGGACATTCAATTACTATTTATTATTATAATTCATTATTTAATTCACTATTTGCCTTTGTTTTCTTATATTCAATTCTTAGCCTAGTATAACAATTTATATTACTTCATTTAATCGATATTTTCATTTCAATTATTAATACTTAGCTTTAATTTCCATGGTTGCATTTCATTTTTAACATTAGCTTCATTATAAATTATAAAAAAATTATTTCTTTCTAAACTAAATTAAAAGATTTCATTAATTTAACAAATTTTAATTATGAAAATTTACGGGTCGTTACATCATGCGTGAAACCCTACTGCTGAAATCACGTATGCAATTCCCATCTCGATCACCATGGATGCACTGCCACCTTCGATCAATTTTCGGCAACTTTTCTTTCACCTGAGCATCGATCGGGCCATGCCAGTGAACTCCATACCTCGAGCCACACCCCCTTGCCAAGATTGACCACCTTTATCCACCTCTCTGAGCCATGCCACCCCCTATAATAATCGCCATTATTTGGCGTTCCCCTCAACATCCAGCACGAACGAACACCACCTTAAGGACCTGCTCGACACCATCTTCCCAACGCCACGTCCCGATTGTCGATCGGATGACAATCCACCATTGGATCGTCAAAACCCTAATTCGCCATTTCTAGACAAACGATGATCGAGGTTCATTCCCCAATTTCTTTTTAATTTCTATTAATGTAATATTTAATTGCAATTGGTTTCTAATTTAATTTAATAGACCAAATAAATAGGTAACATATAATAAATGTTTCCATTGACTTTTAATCACACTTATAAGTTCATTATTTACAAACAAATATTACAATTTCTTACATAACACTAATTTTATTCAATTTCCATTAATTATATACAGTTCCTTTATTTACAAAATTCACATTTATTTACTTATATCCAAATTATAACCAAGTATAATATTTAAATTATTTCAATTAATTGGACTATAATTAAAATATTTAATAGTTATCTTAAATTTACATTATTATATTTCACTCTTGTTATAACTTAACTCACATTAATGTAACATTTATTTACATTTATTTGTAATTGATTAATTAAATTGGTGACAAATAATAATTGTAACCATTTTACATTTAATAACATTTGTAAGTTCATTATTTACCGCCAATTGTTATAACAACTTATTTACCACCAATTGTTATAACAACTTATACTATACAAATTTTTATCCAATCCATTCATTACACATTATTTCATTAATTAATCAACATTTAAATTATCAATTTCTCTTTAAATCCAATTATCCATCAATACATACATTACTATCGTTTATTACAATCTAGGTCAAATATAACTCTTAAAACCTTTTAATTAATTGTAATTACATTTCAAGTATTTATCAGTTACCTTAAACTAATACTATTTCACTTCATTTCAGTTATCTTATTTTTATTAACTCACAATTTTTTTGTCTCAACATTAAGTCACAATAACTTATTAAATTAACAATTTTAAATTATCAAAAATTTACGGGTCGTTACACATATTTCCGTTCAATTTGTGTTGAACTGATGTGAATTATGGTCGACTCAAAGGATATGGAGATCCATGCCTTTACACATTACCAAAACATGTCTTACTTCTTTGTTCATCCATGGCCTAGCCTACTAGTACATTTACGATTCAAGGCTCCATCTTTGTGCTTAAGAATGAAAGTGCTAGGTCATACTCAAGTCAGCGAAAGTTTGGATAGCCTTCGGTGAGTAAATTCCTTAAATTTTTAGGAAAGAATTTACATTTTTATATATAGTTGTTGTATGGTTGAATTTGTGATGTTATTATTTGGATTATAATATGGTTTGGATGTATATGTGTGTTCTAATTTGTGTTTTAGCATTAGAACTTTGAATTGATGATTTAATTGGTGTTTTGGTTCTAAAATTGTGATCTATGGCTTGGAATTGGAAGTGGTATGGGAAGTTAGTAAGTAAAATTAGTAAATGGAAGAGTTAGTGAGCAATAAGTTAGAAATTACGGGTATCCATAGCGATAGTAGCTATAGATGCAGTTCGTTTAAAAATTCAATTTTCGCAAAGTTTGGTTTTTATACTTCCAATTGTTTTGTAAATGGTTAATAAACTAAAAAAATGATATTTTAAAAGGTAAATTAAGAATTTAATAATAAAATTTTAATTAATTATGTTATGATAATTAATAACTAATTAAGGATTAAACAAGGGTTATTAACTTTTATTAATTAAAGGTTGGTTGTTAATTAATTATCTTTTAAAGTTAAGATTTATTTTAATTAATTATTAATTAAGTTATTTAATTATGAGTTAAGTATATGATTTATTTTTAATTAACTATTATTGAAATATAGGATTAATTATTCATAATTATTAGTCAAATGTTTAATTATTTTTAAATTATAAATTAATTAAGGTTTAATTTATAATAAATTACTTATTAAAGGTATGATTTATTATTTAGGTTTAATTAAAGATTAATTAATTAATTGAAATTAATAAATATTTAATTATTAATAAAGGTTTAATTATTTATTTAATAATTAATAAAGGATTAATTTGGATATCATTAATAATTAATTACTGTTAATTATCTAATTAAATTAAGTTAAGATTCAATTAAATTAATTATGATTTAACTTATAATAATTTATTTTTAAAAGGGTTTTAAAGTTTTAAATCCTATGGTTTTCAAAAGTAAAATTGTTTAAAGTGCTTCTTTTTCAAAGATGGTTTTGAATACAAGTGTTGATACCATTAACAAACTATATAACTATGAATGAGTTATAATGTAGATTATTGGGTTGTTTGGACATGTGTCAGAAGAATAAATCCACATTCTACTATAAATTGATTGTTGGTTTGTTTGCGTGGACATGTGTTAGCAGAATAAGACGCGGTTCTGTTATGAATTGATTGAATTGTTTGGACATCTGTTTAGCAGAAAAAATCACCATCCCGCTATTATGTTATATGGACATGTATATGATAATTAGTTCATATTGACATGTTATTCCTTGTTTTAGATATGAGTTGTATATACATATATGTTGACTTATGTAAATAACAATTAAGTGAATTGGAACTAAAATTTAATGGTAACTTAAATTAGTAATATTGAGATTGCTATGCCTCTTTTCGAATTATTAAAGTATGTTTTTGAATTAACTTTAATTCTTAAATCAATTTGGATTTAAAGGTTATAAATGATTTTCAAATTTTATTATTATTTTATAAAGTTATTTTTAAATAATATCTTGTTTTTAAAAGGGGTTTATTAAATAAAAAGTTTTACCTAGAGTGATTTACAAAGGATGTTTGAAAATGATATTTTCTAAAGGAGATTCTATAAAGAAATTATGAAGGAAGATTTTTAAATAGTTTTAAAAATAGAAAGAGATTTTATAAATTATTTTAGATATTTTTGAAAGAAGTTTTAAATCTAGTTTGACAACTTTTAAGTTGTTTGAAATGTGAAGTGAACTTATAAAAATAATTTTTATAAGGAATAAGTAAATGTGTTTCATAGGAGGTGATGTTTTTGAAAGGGAATTGTTTGGCCATTTAATATGAAATTTTGAGGAAATGGAATTTCCAAAATGTTTGGTAACAACTTACATTGTTTTTTTTCAAGTAAAAAGGAATGTAAGAAGTTTGGAAATAGGGTTTGAAAAGATCTTTTGATCGGGTTTTATAAAGTGATTTTATTAATTAAAGTTTAATTAATAAAAGATTAGAGGATCATATATGGAATAGAATCAATGTTTGATTGTTTGTATAAATTGATAGTTAAATAATCGACTATCAAATATGTACCAAAACATAACTTTGGAAATATCTAGGAGAAACATGAGGATTATATAGTACAGTTACCATCAAAGGTGTTATATTGTACGTATAAACACGTTTCGTTCTTCTAGGATAAATGATAAGGAAATCCATCCATAAACCGTTACGAGGTGAAATCAACTCATATCTTTTGTCTGTTTATTTCAAAAGAACCATGGTTGAGTTTATCAGAAATATTGAAAGTGTTTCGAAGAGACCCAGATCAGATATGTTATCCGAAAACCACTTCGATCCAACTTAAGCTTTTTGGATTGAAGACATAATGAAGCATGGAATCGAGGATGGAATTATGAAGTGCAATGGCTATTTTCTATTTTTTTTCTTGGAAGGGATTTTCCGTAATGGATGTAATAGGAATAGTGCCTTCGATTTCATTCATTCCCAGAACAAACTTGTATGGATGAATGCTAGAATTGCATTGATACCTGGAGAGCAGTGTTAGTATTCCAAGTGGGATTGCTATCCAAAAGGTAAAAAATAGCCTCGAACCTCGTCGACCGAGAAATGTCAAAATTTGGGCATGCGGCGGAGCCTAGTGGGTCGTTCCTAAGTAGGGTATGGTCACTAGATTGGTTATTATCTCTCATTTGTAAGCTTTGAGGCCCATTAATTGAGGGATGATCATATTCAGTACTACTAGTCAAGTGGTAGGCCAATCCTGTGTGGCAGGGGTACAAGATGTTCTTGTCAGACCTTGGTGCATTTATCTAGAGATCTACCTTTGAAAGGTAGTTCCTTACCGTGTTATATTAGGGAATCCAATCTCAAATACGTGCCTTAAGGTTTTGATTGTAGAGCCTAGTATGCTTGAATTTAATTAACGTAACAATTTCGACTATTTTAATAAGTATTTGTACTTAGACACTATAATAATATCATAGGATTTTATACAAAAGTGGTTTTGGTTATCGTAAGGTAAAAACCCATCCATGTTTATGCGTAGCGTGGTCTTATGAGACAACTTTAATTTTAAAAGAGTTTTGAAAAGTAATAATTCAACTGCTTTCAGTTTACTCACACCAGACCCATGTTTGACCCAAAGTTTTATTCTTTCCCTAAAACTCTTGGGTGCTTAAATTTTTATGAGCAGCCTAGTAGTCCAGGTTTTCTACGGACGTACTAGGAGGAGCTTGGAGCAGGAGGCTTCATCGATAGATAGTTAGTACTTATTTCTGCTGTATATTATGTACTCTATATCTGATGTATAAGGACAGGCTTTTATAACTGCCCTAGGTTAGAATTGTATTAGTTTAACTCTGATGTATCAGTTTTGAGATGACTTTGTAAAACATTATGTGGTTAATATATGTTATTCCGTTGCATAGTTAGATTCTAAGTTGTTCAATTTTCTTCTATCGTCTACCTTCTTCTTTCATCCTAACAAATCGATATTTCTGGCACTTGAATTTTTGACATGTGATACAATGGACGTATTAGTGTCGATTTTCGAAGGTCGAAAATCCAGTCGTTACATTTGGTATCAAGGCTGAAGAATAAGCAAGAACCTTTGTTTTAGTGTGGTAAACTCAATAGAGATAGAGAAAGTGACACCCTAGAATGAGTTTGTGTAACATCCCAGATTTTTGATAACATTATTTAGGAGATTTAGTTAGATAAACTAAATAAAATAATATGTTGATAAGGGGATTGAGATTTAGTTAGATAAATTAAATAAAATAATGTGTTGATAAGGGCAGTGGGATTTGATTTAATTAAGGTAGTCGTGCCTTTTAACTAATAAATTAAAAGAAAGGGTTAAAATGAATTAGAGGAGGGGTGTTATGGAAAAGAGGCCATTCCTATATTGTCTTCCTCAGGCTGTGTATTTCAAAACACACGTTCATTCTCACTTTCAAAAATTTAAAAGCTTGACCGGCCACCATTAACGAAGGAAGAAGAAGAGGAAACAAAGGAAAAGCTTAAGGAAAGCATCAAACTCATTCAAATCTCAAGCTCCTTAATCACTAAAGCAAAAGGTGAATAATGTTTACATCTCTAAATAATTTTGGTTTCGGTTTTAAGGTTAATTCCAAAAAAAATTCCAAAGATTTGCCATGTGTTTGAATGATAAAAAGGTTATATATAAGTTTTGATGATTTATATATGTTCATATAGATTTTATGACATGTTTTGAGATAATAAATGACATCCGTTAGCCTTGTGAATTTTTATGATAATCTAAAAAGTTATTTTTAGAGATGGGTTTTGATTTTCAAAAATTTTAGAATTTTTGTGGAATTATTATGAATTTTCTAAGGAAGAAAAGGTTAATGTGGATTATAAAATTATTTACGAGAAAAATAATTATAGTTTGGATTCGAAAGTTTTGTATGTTGAAGAGAGTATATTATTTGATTTTCTGGAATTTTTCCAGGATTTTTCAAGCTTTTTTAATAGCTATATAAAACTATTTAAGGTGTGGGACTTAAATGTTTTATATAATTATAAAGGAGAAAGGGGCTTTTTCAAAATTAATCAAATTCCCAAATAAGGAAAGTTGGTAGCATTTTTGAATATAAAATTTTGACAACGAATCAAATTTAGACAAACAAGGCAGGTGAGGCACAAAAGAACTGTTTTAAAGTACAAATAAATAGTCTTTCTTTTATTTTAACCCTTTCGGCAGAGCTTCCGCTTCCATTCCAAACCTTCTGATAAAGTCGTAAGGTATTTGTAACAACCTAAAAATTAATCTATAATAATTAATTCGTTAATTAGTCAAATAATAAAATAACTTTGTGAAATTATCGGAATTGAGCCATGGGAGTTGCACCATTGTGTCCGTGGTAATTTTCTCTTCAATTTCCATATATAGAACGTTAGAATCCAAGCTAATATGAACAAGTTACAAATTAAACAAGAATCAAAGGATATATATAGAGAGAGGGGTCGACCAGGAGGTCGACCAACCCCTTGCCTAGGTCGACCGGCCGGTTGACCTAGCTAAAAGGGTTGTAACGAATGGGATTTTCGACCATCGGAAATCGACATTAATACGTTCACTGTGTAAAATAACGAGTAGTCGAATGCCTGAAATACCAGTTCATTAAGGGTGAAGAAGAAGGAGATAGAAGATAAATGGAAACAACAACAGAGAATCTCAGCATCTCAGCGGGACAAAATATGATATATAATAACAGAATTTATACAAAAGTATATGTAACAATTTATATACTTTCAATCATCAGAATACATCAATCAATACATCAAACTAGACAGTTATATAACTTGTCCTTACACAGCGGAATATAAATCAAGTACGGAAATACGTTTGAAACTCCTCTAGCTAGCCTCCTGAGCTCCCATAGCATTTAACATGAATATGTAATACTCGGGCTGACGCGAGCATTATAATAAAATAACACCCCAGTCAGTCTGGAAAACCCGCATGAGAAAAACACACTCAATTTGAATTATTTACTCTTCAAAATCCTTTGAAAACAAAGGTATCTCGTAAAACCATGTCACAAATAAACACGATGTGTTTTTACCTTACGATAACCAAAACCATTGTTATCAAAATCGTCTGATGTTGTAATAATGTCTGTGGAAAGTAAATAGAATATAGCTAAAATGCTTGCATCTCACGTTTCAGCGTAGTTGGGCACAATCAAAACCGTACGACGCTTACTGGAGAGTGGATTCCATCGAATGACTGGGCTATTAGGGTACCGCCTGTCACAGTACACCTCTAGAACAATGTACCAAGGACCGCTCTGGGATCCCCTGCTACACAAGACCGAACTACTCCTAACCTGGATAGTCCAAATAAGTACCCCAACGGTCGGGATCAGCAACCGCCACACAGCCAAAGAAAGGGACTCTAGATAGGAGTAACCTTACCCTACTTGGGTGCGACCCACTTAGCCTTGCTGCATCTCCTCTGTTTTAGTCATTCCCCGGTTGATGAGGCTCGAGGCTAAGCGTTACCATTTCAAGAACAATTTTACTTAGAATGCTCATCATCCTCCAACGACGATGTTCTGATAGCATTCGTCCATACAAGTTGTCCTGGGTGTAGACAAACAAAATCACTGTCTTCATCATCTTCATGGTATTCATTCGTAACGTTCAAACCAGATCGAAGTGGTTTTCGAATAATTAAATGTGATCCCAGTCTCTTCGAAACGGCTAACGAAATTGGCCAAATGTGACGACCCTCTATTCATCTCCACAGAATGACGCATCATCTTTAAGAAAGAAAGAGATAGAAAAGAGAAAAGAAAGAAGTGAAAGAAGAAACAACAACAGAATCTCAACAGCAGAACGAATAAATTATATTAATAACATAAGTATTACATAGTATACAAAACTATCAGAGTTACACAGACAATGCATCACATACTAGACAGTTATAAACACCTGTCTAGTTATTACAACTCAATATAATACAGATAAACCACTCAGAGATGCCAACACAGCGGAACACTATATATCTACACGCTGAAGCCTCCTGCTCCATTGCTCCTCCACAATTCGTCAAAGCCAATCTGAATCCCTTGGCTAATCATAAAAATTTGAGTACCCAAGAGTTTAAAAAATACAGAAATAAACACCGGGTCAGGCATGGGTCTGGTGTGAGTAACAGGTTGAAGTTGCTTAACTTTGAAAAACCTTTGAAAACAAAATGTATCACGTAAGACTTTCCACACATAAACATGGAAAAGTTTTTACCTTACGCTAACCAAAACATTTGACAGGAATCCAGTGATATTATAATAGGGTCTAAGGTTTTCAAGTAAAATACAGAAGTAGCTGGAATGCTTACATCTCACGTTCCAACATAGTTGGGCACAACTAATACGTACGACACTTATTGGAGATGGGATTCCATACAATGGCAAGGGTACCGCCCGTCACAGTACGGGGCCTAGATCACCGTACGGAGGATCACTCCCAATCCCCTGCAACACAAAGCCGGAACCATTCCTTACTGAACAGTTCCGAACAATACCACCCCGCAGTTGTGATCAGCAATCGCACCACACAGCCGAAATAAAAGTGACATCTAGACAGGGGCAAATCTCGTCCTACTTGGGCACGACCCACTTAGCCTTGCTGCACCTCCCTTGTTTTAGCCATTCTCGGTTGATGAGGCTTGAGGCTACGATTACCTTTATAGAACACATTACTTAGAATGCTCATCGTCCACCTGACGATGTTCTGAAAGCATTCAATCCATACAAGTTCGTTCCGGGTTCGAATGAAACCGAAAGCATAATCTCGTTACACTCATTTTGGAATCACCCCCAGAGTTAACGACGATAACCCTTGCACTCTGAATCTTCATCTTCACTTAAGATTCACGACCTATCGTTAATTTGGATCGATGTGGTTTTCGGATATCCAAATATGGAAACCCGATCCCGGTCTCACCGAATCCAAAAAGCCATCTTTTAGGTCCAAGTTGTTTTAAAGTTTTAAAACAATTCAATTCTATTATCTATATACACACAGATAGATAGTTCAAAGATTCACAATAGATAATCAACATTATCATGATAAACAGATAATCCATATCATCATCCCAATGCAACCAAAGCATCCATATCACACAGCATTACTTATCTCATTTCTGAGATTTCAAACCATTCAAGGCAAACAATATTATTCATCCATACATAAGCAATGATTTAATGATCACACCATCTATAATTAATTTAAAATGAATTAAATTAATTACTTTATCTCTAATTAATTTAAAATAAATTAAATTAGTTGCATCCTCTTTAATTAATTTAAAACAAATTAAATTAATTACTTCATCATTATAATCCTGCTTAACTTAACCATTAATTGATTACATATCAATTAATTAAACACCATCTCATTATTCATTTAAATTAATCATTCCTGATTAACAATTTTCTAATTACAATAAGTAATTAGCCTTTAAATTAATTACACAAGTTAATTATACTTAACCCTTTACAATAATTAACTTTTAATTACTTAATCAATCAATTAATTAAAACTAATTACATTAATTCTTTATTAATTAATTACTTCATTTATTAATTATTCCTTAATTAATCAATTCTAAATTTACATCATTAATTTTATTAATTAATGATTTCTAATTACATTTTTAATTAATCTCTCTATTTAAATTAATTACATTAAGTAATTAATCTTCAATTAAACCACATATATTAATCACCCTTGATTAATAACATCCAATAATTAACTACCCTTAATTACTTCATTAAATAAATTACTCCTTAATTTATTTTCTAATTAATCCCTTGATTAATTCCATTCAGTAATTAACTACCCTTAATTACTTCATTTCATAAATTAGTTACCCTTAATTAATTATCTCAACTAATCCCTTGATTAATTACAAAGTAATTTAATCCAAATAACTTCCATTATTATAACATCTTTAATTACATCCAGTAATTATCAATTAATTACTTCCCTAAGTAATTATAACCCATTAATTACATTAAGTGATTATTTATCAAATCATCAAGTGTTTGAATTAATTAAACTGAATCAATTAATCTAAACAAATCACATTAACCCAATTAATTCCATTAAGTAATTAATTCCTTAATTACTTCCATTAAGTAATTGCACATAAACAATTTCACAAATGATTATCATTAATTAATTAATCTAATTAATTATTAAAATTAATCACATTAATTAATTGTTAAATAATCCTAGTTAATGACCTTCATTACAAATCTTTAATTATATTTCTTAAGTAATTAACTTAGATTAACCATTATTAATTATAAATTAATTAATAATTAATTACCAATTAATTAATCTCTAATTATTTAATTAATTAAGTGTTAACTGTAACTTAATTAATCCTTAATTACTTGATTAGTTAATCTTTATTCATTAATTAAAATCTAATTAATAATCCTTAATTACAAACTAATTATCCTTAATTAATTAATCTTAAGTCTTAATTAATCAATTTAAAACTCTTAATTACTTAATTAATCATCCATATTATTAATTAATTAAATAATTAATTATCCATTTAAATTAACTTAAAATTTTAATGAATCCAAATCCTTAAAATTCTAATTTATTTTAAGAAAAACATTTCTTACTTAATCAAGCATTTAAAATCAATTAGTTTTCAAATTTACTCTAAATTTAATTTAAACTTCATTTTAAATTTAAGATTTTAAAATGAATACAAATTTATCTAAATAAGGTTTAAAAACAATTCAAAACCTTTTTATCTCATTTGTTAAAGATATATTCATTTTATAAAGAAGTTTAAAAGAAATTTAAAACCCAATTCATTTTTAAATTCAAATCAATTCAAAAATACACTTTAACAAACAAGATTGTTTAAATCATTTTAAATTTTAAAATTTTCCATTTATTTCAAACTGGAATACATATTAAATTTTGATTCCAGATTACTTGGATTCAAAACTTACTTTCATTTTAAACTTCATTTTAAATTTCAAATCATTTAACCATATTTTAAAGTAGTTAAAACAATTTAATTTAAATTTTATTTTAAAAGAAACTGAAATTCAACTCAAATTCCAGATTTTTAAATCTCATATTTAAACTTATTTTAAATTTCTATTTTACAATTTAAATTTTCAGTTCAAATTCAAAACCAAATATACTTTTACTCTTAAAAGTTTTTAAAACCAAATTTAAATTTCAAAACTTAAATCTTTTCAAACAGGATTCAAACTTCTTGAATTCAGATTCAAACTCAGGTTTTAAATCTTAGTTTAAATTCCAGTTTACATTTAAACTTTACTTTAAAATTTAAAAAAAAAACAGAATAGGTTTCTGTTTTTATTCTTAAAACCTGATACAAAACCATAGACTCGAGCCAAAACCTAAGTGACTTCGAGTCAAATCCTAACCTGCTTCGAGTTAAAACTCGAATCACCCGAGATTTACTCGAGACAATCAAACCCAAAACAAAACTTCACCAGAAAATGATGCACAGTGCACATGCATCGGCCATCCACCTATCTCCGACCAACACTGATGACTGAAACAAGTCATCGATCACCAATGTATCCCATATCAATCTCCAGTACCTTGTTTCCCCCTCGAAATCAAAATCGATATTAAAATCCCAACCTCGAACAAAACGGAAACAGGCAGTACCCACTTCAACCAAAACCTGTCAATGTCTCCCCTTTGAAGCTCCGACCATCGTCGCCTCTGAAACTCCGGCGAAGACCTCGTCAACCCACCAACTTCCAGTACCCAAGATATTGTTGAACTTGATCAACTATAAATGCCGAGATGATCTGTTCTTTCTAGCCCAGTAAAACTAGGGTTCTAAACTTCAAATCACAACCATCATCTCCAACATGAAATACACCATAATCTGATAATTTTCCCCTCATCCCTGATCACTCCTCCACCTCCAGGAGGAAACTCAACCCATTCGGACCCATAGATCATCAATTAAACCCCCAAAAGCAAAATACAGTAAATTTGGAACTGCCCTCTGGTTCAAACGCTAAAAATTGAAATCTTACTTTTAAAAATCATAATTTTGTATGGTGTTTCAGATTATAACCCTGAAATATAGAATCAATGTAATTGAATTTTTCACTTATACTCATTTTTGCTCTGTTATTTACTCCAAGAGCCAATACAAAAATTTATTTAACTTATATAAATTTTTGAATTTTACTTTATCATGTAATAAACAAGTTGCATACAAATACTAAATCATAACAGCCAGTAACCTAGGTGAAACAGACATGCATCTCATTCATACTTATATATACACAGCACTATATTTAACAATATATATATATATATACACACAATTCTACTTATTTCTATGGATAAATACAACAACCATATTTTATACTTAAAATTTTTGAAATAAAGTTACTCACCTGTACAGAAGACAAAGAACCAGTTTTTGAAAAAACCTTTTGAAGGTCTTTTGAAAACTTGCTTTAAAAACTTGAGTTGTTGAATGCCTTTGTTTTATAAATTGCATGCAGAGATGAGTTCCAGATTTGAAAAGAAAATGCTGGCAACAGATTCCAGGTTGAATGATGAACAGGCTATAGATTTGAAGAATGCAGTTTGCTTTTGTTTAAAAAAAATGCAGGTTAGCTCCAGATTGTTGCATGCATGCTGGAAAATGTTGCAGGGATTTTTGTTTGAAGATGATTTCAGATTTGCATGATAAGTTTTGAAAATGCTTTACATGTGAACAAGGAATGATTTTGATTTAAGGAAAAGTGTTTACAGAGAATGATTTTGAAGAGTGATTTGCACTTGGTTACAGGTTTATGAAAACTGGGTTTAGAGGAAATGAAAATTTGCATTTTGATATGAGGAGTTTGTTTGCTGATTTTCATTTGAAATGAAGATTGCTTTTAGAGTGGAATGTTTCAGCTAAGAATTTTTCTTTCCTATGAAATGAAAATGAGAAAAAGAACAGGAAAGGAAGAAGGTAATTTTATATAACTAAATTTATGATTTATTAAAATCAAAGAAAAATAAAAATACAATTTGACACTTGTCAAAACTTTTAACACTTGTCATTAGAGTTATTAACTACTTAACACTTGTATAAACAAGTCTTTACAAACTTACATTTGTCTTTTATGTATTAAATGCTTATTTTTATATTTTAAATGTAAATAAAAGTTTTATATAAATTTACTAAATACTTATTTATATACATATATAACTTTAAAGAAAATGAGATCAATTATAGTTATAAATAAAAATTATACAAATATCTTTAAAAATCCAAAATATTTCAAATATCTATTTATGTTTATAAAAACAAAGTATTATAATTATTATTTGAAAATAACAAATTTATCAATTTATAAAAGAAATTATCTCTTTATTATAAATTACTTATTTTCTTATATGAATTAATATATCATATATTAATTCTATTTTAAACTTTGATATATTCTCAAATCATATTCTCCAAGAAATATTTAAAAAGAAATAAAATAAACATTTATCTTAAGTTAAGATATATTTAAACAATTTAAACATTTGTTTTAAGTATTTTAAAACCAAATAGTTATTTATTAAATAGCTTTGAAAAGCTTAACATTAAATAAATCATAATTTCCCAATTACCAAAATATTGGAATTAGAAAATATGCTATATTAATTAAATTTAAAACCAAACTCATCCATTTAAAATATATATAAATAAATAAATATATATATATATATATATATACATTATAAATAGAAAACAATTTATTAGCTTATTAAAAGAAAAATTCACTAATTAAATATTTAATAAACGAAGATAATTAAATCAATTCAAATTTATTTACAAAAATTATCAAATCAATTTAATTTTAAATACAGATTATTAAATTTATATTGCCAGAAATTCCGGGATGTCACACCGAAATAGATAGTCGGTCATTTGACTATCGATACACATCCATAAACAATCATCGGTCCTTATTTTAAATTTTCCAAAATTTATCTCAAAATATCTTTATAAGATATTAATTTCAGTTCCTCAGCATTTGAAAACAGTTTTCAAATTCTTATATCTCCAACAGAAATTTCCACTCTTTCCAATACTTAAAAGATTTTCCTCAATTTCATTTTAAATTCACACTTAGGAAATACCCTTTTAGTTCGTATTTCTCTTTCTCAAATCATTTACTATTTCATTTGTAAATTTCACAAACTCGTCTCGGAACTCCTTGATTAATCCCCTTCAATATTTCCAAGGTCAATTATACTTACTTATAATTCCAATTTCCATTTCTACTTTTTTAATGAATTCTATTTCATTCTTCAAAGTTCACCTTTATTTAACCTTTCGGATGTTTTCTTACTTTGTTCCCAATTCCATTCAAGAATTTTCTTATAAATCATATTCACTGAATAACCCATTTTCCAGGCTTCCGAGAAGGTTTACAAATAAATTTTAAAACATTTCCAAACTCTATATATATATATATATATATATATGAATAAGTATTTAAAGAAAATATTAGCAATTTATTTTTTTAAGGCATTCTCAAATAATTACTTAAAATATTGAAATATTTTTTATGGCACACTTTCAAAGCGGGTTTTGCAAATTTTAGATTTTCATTAAAATAAATATTAAGTATTTTAAAAATTCACTTCTAAAATATTCAATACTAACTAACTTTAAAATTTACATAGTTTAATAAATAAAAATTTCCTTTTTAAAAAATTAAAACCTAACTTATTGTTAATATATATATAATCTGAATAACCAAATTTTCAATTTATAACCCCTCCCGATTTCCATCACATCACTCTCATTCGGGTCTCCTTAACCATCTTCACTTTAAAATAGTATCTACCATTTTTCTCATCCTATAACCATTTTCCAATATAAATTCTCCCCATGAATTTATATTCCCAACTTGTCATCCAATATCTTTTCCTTTTCATAAATTTCTATAACTCTCTTTGAGTTCCACCAAAAATAATCTCATTTATAAAATTTCATTTTATAAATTCGATTCCTTTAAAAATCCATTTATTTTTGCCAATTTATTTTCAATATCGATTTCAACCCTTTCTATATATTTTTCCGAATTATCATTTAAAAAAAATCAAATCTTAAAAATTCCTTTATATAATTTATTTAAACTCTCTATTTAAAATATTTTTCCACATTATTTAATACGATCACCATTCTTATTCAAAATAATCTCTTTTAAATAATCTAAATTTCGTTATATAAATTTTTATATTAAAAATCTCTTTTTAATTCCTTAAAATTTAAAATAATATTTATGGTATTTAAAATTACCACAATCAACTACCATGCCATTATAACATTTAAAACTCTACAACACACAATAATCCAACATTTATATATGTATGAAAAATACTAATATTTTTGAGGAATCTAGTTGCATCCCTCCAACCTGTTTTTCCTGCATCCAAAGATGATAGACAACAGTAAAAATACAAATCCCACTTCGAGGGAGATATCATGGTATGTAGGGTCATCCGCTATTAAGCGGGACGCATAGGGTCCCATCGGCTATAAAGTGCGGGAATATTACTCCAACACTAATATATACTACTATATATATTATAACCTCCAATAGACAATTGTAATTTATCAATTTAACCTAGTATCCAATAATTTAAATTTAAACATTTAAATTTAAATATGATAATCCAAAAGAGTGAGAAATTCTCACCTTGATTTATTTTGCAATCCATTTAAATCTTATTTCGTAGATTCACCACTACAAACCAACTTGACTAAATCTTGATTTTGTTGAACTTCGTACGAATGAGAAATTATTTTAATGAGCATTCGATTTTTATAAAATACATGTTCATCTTAGCTATAATTATATTGACTAATTAAATTAAATTTAAAAAATTATTTTAAACAGGATTACCTTACTCCTTCCTACCAATTTCTAAGCAATGCGCATGCGTTACAGGAACCATCGCGCTTCTTCTTTTCCAGTGTGCAAGCTCACATTGACAAGCATACAATTCATGACTTTGTCATCGCACGTGTCGTGCTTCTCCCCTGTCGTTCGCCCGCCTCCTTCGAGTTCACCCCCATCATCCTCTAAAACAACGCACGCGCATCTCTCCCTTGATGTCACGCTTGGCATGCTGATGGCCTCAATATGCTCGACTCATGACCCATCGCCCATCGCCCAAAACAAACATGCGATCCATCGGCCCTCCTTCCTCACATGCGCGCCTCTCGCCTTCCCGTTCTCCCCCACCATCGCACGCAAACATACCTTCAGGATGTAGGATCGATTTCGCCCTAGAGGGGGTGAATAGGGTGATATTAACAATTACAAAAATTATTTCGGAAGCTTATAAAATTATTTCAACACAGAAATATCAAAAACAATAGCAGCACAGAGAATAGCAGAATAAATGCAGAAATAGAACGACACAGAAATTACCCAGCTTCGGCAAAACCCTGCCTACGTGCTGCCCCCAAGGTTTCTACTAGAAATTAGATAGTCAGATGCTTACACACGTAAACTTGCAACACCTGCTATTGACTAACCTAACTCTACGCTCAAAACCCTACCACAACTCATCCACCGAGTTGAGAATTCTCAAACTACGCCACGTAGTTTGTCCCCTATTCACACAACTAGAAATTACAACGGTTTAAAAGCAAAATACAAATTAAAAAACAATTAAAAACTAAAACCCCTAATTTTATACTAAAGCTTTATAGGCCGGCCCAATAAAAATCAGAAAAGCTCCCCTTTTTCTTTTTATTATATCGGTCGTATTTCTTTGCTCTGTAAAATGGCGGCTCGTTGCTTTTCCTTGTTCGATCAAAATTAGGGCTTTAGAGAAATTTGAAGATGCCGACTTTAATTAGATCGATTGATATTGATTTCCTTACTTCGTCGATTGATCGTCTCTTTAGATGCTTTCGGCTGCTTCTATTTGATTGAGTTTTACTTTGATTCGGGTATGTGATTTTTGCCTTTTGCTCACTGGTTTAAATACTTGAACTCGACGCCTTTTATTTGCCGATGATGCTACTTATTTATATATGATTCGAGACCCTTGAATTTCGTTCGTATACATTTACTTGAATTTGTCACTTGATTTTTCTTGGCCATTCGATTTTGTTTTAATGCTTATGATAAGTTCTGACTTGTTCATATCGAATAATTTCGTTTACTTCATTAACACGGTTTTGATTTCGAACTCGCTCGATTCCTTGATTGTCACGGCTTCGATTCAGAACCGTTCGATTTTTCCTTGGTCGTTACGGTAGTGAATTTCCTACTTGACTTTGGCTTTGATTTTTGACTTTTTCAATTGTATAATTTGCTTGCTTGTCACGGTGTCGATTTCTAACTTGGTCAATTTACTTGGCCACCTCAGTTTCGAAATGATTTTGCTGATGTTGATTTCGTTCTTTGTTTCCTTTGACTCCGGTCAGTAACTCACGGCTTGTTCATGCGATTCCATGACTGATTTTTTTTCGGCCTGTACTTGTGCATTACATTTTCCACTGACATGTGCTTCAATATGTATTGAGTCTTCGTGTTCATTGTGATGGCACTGTCCATTTGAGTTTGAGTTGCTTGTATAACTTGGTATTACTCTGTTTCACTGGTACATGTGTTGGTTCATTACTTGTGTTATGTAAGGTTGCATTCCTGTATATGCTGTTTTTTGTGATGGAACTGAGTTGTTTGGTCGACACTTGCTGTTCACTTGCTTATGCTGGTTCATATATTTCATCTGTTGATTTGTAGCTGTAGTGTCACTCTGTAGTATTGTGTCTTGGTTCCATTGATGATGCTCTGTGTTTGTTGTATATATGAGCTGTTGTGTTGCCATATTAGACTCATTGGAGTTTTGTCTGTATCACTTGAGTCTACACTTGCTTGATCCAGTTTCACAGTTGCATACTTGTATATGCACTCGAGTCTGATACTGGTGCATATGCTTGCTTATCTCTTGCCAGACCTGTAGCTTTTGTGCATTGTTGCTATTCCTTTGGTGCACTTGGTTTGTGATTTTGTTGGGCCAAGTTGTATCTGCAGTGCACTGTCCACTGTTCTATATATTTGCTTCATGCTTCATTGTTATCTAGTAGCACTCGAGTATGTTGGCACTAGTTCGTGTATATGAGCAGTTTTACTTCGTTTTGGTTGTTGCATTTGTTTTGGTTGCTGCATTGACTTGAGTTCAAGCCTTTTTCCATACTGCTGGTTGATCAAAACTGGCACTTGGTTTGAACTTTTTGCTGTGATATCGAACTTGATCATTTCAAGAACTTGCACCTGTGTTGAATCCATCTTGGAGCTCGGGTTTGACCTTGTGCTAATTATTATGATATTATTATTTTTATTGCACTTGAGTTGAACCCGACGTTTTGGGTTTGACCTGTGCTCACCTGTCCCTGTAATTTTATCAAGTGTATATATAGGTGTGCACGGTCTTGTGGCATATACAGTGATACACTGTGTATGTCACAAGCTGTTCGTGTATGATGGATTCAAAATTAAATGATGACGAACAACCCAAATAACTGAGGCAAATATTATTTTCAAAATCTACGTTTTATTTTATACTGCAAAAATATTTTATTTTCAATTTTACTATGTCAATGTATATTTTTGCAGATTTCTTAAATGCTGGATTCACATTGGAATAAAGTTGAAGATCGGTACGAGTTGAGTGAATGAGTGATATGTAGTGAGGTGCAATGTGAATTGTAATTTAATCAAATTTGCATTGTAATTGAAATTGTATATAGTGAGAGCTTGAAATTTGTACTAAAAAATTGTAATAAATATTTGTTTGAATAAAATTTCTGTTTGAATTCTAATTCTGTGTTATTTCTTTTATTCAACAAATATTTATTTATTCTATGAAAAATAAAATAGTATATTAACAAATACATTTAAATGAATATATATATATATATATATATATATATATTTATTATCATCAAACAAAAATCATATAATCGCATATTCAACACAGGAGACGCCGCCTCCACTCACGATTGATCCGAGAATCCCCTCTTCCCCTCTTTTCTTTATAAAACAATTCGAGTTCGTGAATCAGTAAAAACGAGAGAAGGGAAACCCAATTTTATTTTAAAGGAAAAGGCTTGCGATTATAACTGCAGCATTTCATCTATTTTTTTCTTCGTTTTCCTCTGATTGGAATTGAATTTATCGAACTCGATTTCAATTACCTGCAATATATATATATATATATATATATATATATATATATATATATATATATATATATTGAAACGAGGTCTTGATTCCCCGGTTTAAGAAGAGGAGGGAAACGAATGTCAAAAATACCGACATTAATACGTCCACTGTATAAAATTGACATTAATACGCCCACTGTACAAAATCAACATTAATACGTCTACTGTATAAAATACCGACATTTTTTGAAACGAGGACTTTTTTTTGAAACGGGATTTTCGACCCTTGAAAATCGACATTAATACGTCACTGTAAAAAATGTCGAGCAGTCGAATGTCAGAAATACCAATTCATTAAGGGTGAAGAAGAAGAAGATAGAAGAAAAATGTAAACAACAATAGAGAATCTCACAATCGCAGCGAGAATAAATATGATATATAATAACAGATTTTATACAAAAGAATCTGTAACAATTTATATACTTACAATCATCATAGTACATCAATCAATACATCAAACTGGACAGTTATATAACATGTCCATACACAGCGAAATATAAGTCAAGTACAGAAATACGTTTGAAAATCCTCCAGCTAGCATCTTAAGCTCCCATAGCATTTAACCTGAATCTGTAATACTCAGTCTGACCCGAGCATTATAATAAAATAACACCCGGGTCAGTCTGAAAAACCAGTGTGAGGAAAACATACTCAATTTGAATTATTAACTTTTCAAAATCCTTTGAAAACAAAGGTATCTCGTAAGACAACGTCATAAATAAACACGACGGGTTTTTACCTTATGATAACCAAAACTATTTTTATCAAAATTGTCAGGTATTATAATAGTTTCTATGGAAAGTAAGCAGAATATAGCTGAAATGCTTACATCTCACGTTTCATCATAGTTGGGCACAATCAAAACCATACAACGCTTAATGGAGAATGGATTCCATCGAATGACTGGACGACTGGAGTACCGCCCGTCATAGTACACCTCTAGAATAATGTACTGAGAACCACTCTGAGATCCCCTGCTACAAAAGACCGGACTACCCCTAAATTGGATCGTCCGGATAAGATTACCCCACAGTTGGTGTAACGACCCGGTAATTTTAACAATTTTTATAACGTAATTAACTGAAATTTTGTTGAAAATAAAAGAATCAAATTTTGCAATGAAAATTTAATATTTGGCATGTGTCCATTTAAACATAGCAAGTGACAAATTTTCGTTGGAAAATATGAAAGTTAGTTCTGTTGTGTACTCTCCAATTCAATTTAAAATCAGTTAATTTCATGGAAATAAAATATTTTCAGAATCTGAACATTTTTATATGATAGAAATGTAAATCTTTTTCTAAGTGAGACTTCATAATCTGTTTCATCAAATTTGGACTGTTATAGCCCCGTTTATCTTATTTTCGGTGATTTAGCAGCAGTTTGACAGCGAATATCGACTTTTGATAGGATAGTCATATCATTGATATCTGTGTACCATTCTATTCGTCTCGTCGTGCTGACCTCCACGGCATATTCATTTATGCATTTCGGCGTCTGGTATACGGCGAAATCAGTAAAACGGTTTTCGTATCGGTGCAGTATTTGCGCTTTTGGGTTCCTTTGTCTATTCTATTGTACACCGTGTAAACCAACAGCCAATAATCATTAAGATTTTCAGAACTCAACAGGCATGGCTTTTGATTGTTCTCTATTTCGATTCATTTTCTGGTTCGTTCATTGTATTCACTCTTTTACTCCCCTTTTTCATTCTGAGAAATATAATAATATTTTAAAATATAAAGTACATATTAGTTTGCATCATAGTTTGTAGATTTGAGTAGCAGAACCTCCCCCTTTTCTTTTGCTTGAGATTCCCACCATGCCGTGACATCACTAACCCATTCCATCCTTTTCTTAAAAAAATTAAAAAAAAGAGAGAGAATATAGTAGCAAATATTTGTAAAGCATATGTCCCTTCTTCATGTAGTTGCAAATATTTGTAAAGCATATGTTCCTCCTTCCTACTGTAGCAATTCCAAACAACCACCCATTACCGAGATCCCCTAACCCACAACTACTTACAATACTCCACTGTGACCTCCACCGGGACAACTTCCGACCACACATCAGCCATGACAATAGCCTCCTCGTTCAACTTTTTTTTTCTCCGCCCATCACCACACCATGTAGCCAACCCCTAACAGTGATAGTCTAAGCACCGCCGACTCCATGCCTTGCACCACCCTACCACCTTTAGCCTTGGTCGCAACCTCCTCATGGCCACCATTAGTCACGCAAGCCACCCCGAGTATTGCCTACAGTCCACCCTCCTTTCTCCCAAGTTAGACAGCAGCCCATGACCTCTGCCACACCATGCTTCACCACTACGCAACCACCTGCTGATCTCCACCTTTCCCGGCCTTCAACTCCAGCACCACCGTGACCCACCTATGCCTTTCACCCGAACACACCCAGCAACCTAACCTCCAGCTTTACCACTCCCCACATGCATGTGCAGCCATCGGCCTCACATCAAACGTGTTCATTCTCTTCCCATGTATTATTATACATAATATCCAAGTTTGTGTATGTATATATATATATATACACTGTTCTGAAGGCCTATGAGCTCCGCTCCTTGTGAGTGTGAATTGATATTGTTTGGGAAGGTATATCTAATATGTTTATGTATTTATTGAAATTTATATTGTTATTATTTTTAATAGATTTTTGTAACAAATCATATATATAATATGATTAGATATTTATTTGAATTTTTGTTACAGATTTTGTAATAATTATATGTATATATGATTTGTTTAAAAAAAGGAAAAAATAATAATAATAATAAAATAAAATAAATAATATATACGTATACTTGATCCATCGAATCCAAATTCACTTTGCCTTTTTTCTCTACTGTCCAGATTTATAGCAGCATTTTAGCTTTGTCGTTGTGTCGTTTGCGTATATGTGTGTGTATCCATGTGCATATCTGTATTCGTTGCTTTCGTTCTCGTCGTTTCTCTTGCCTTGAAAGATGAGCAATCATTTACGATTAACATTCTTATATTTAGTAAATTTAATTCACTTGAAATGACAATTGAAATATGTTAGATTTGAATTGTTAGTTATTTAATTGTTGTATATGATATGTTATCATTTAAAATTGTTAACTACATTGATTGACATATGACATCATAACCTTTTGTATATATATATTATATTTAAAATTTATCATTGATGATATATGCCTGTTGTTGATATGTTATATTATTATCATACTTGTTCTCACCCGGCATGTTCCCTATTAGTTTAGAATTCCCTATGGGTTGAAATTATACATACCCGAACGATATTATAGATTAGGGGAAAATTGTTATAGGTTGAAATGATTAACCCAGGCGAATTTCATTGAATTTAAATTTTGGGATTGCGGGTTGAAATGATATATACCCGTAGATATTTAAATTGCAGATTGAAATGATAAATATCCGTATCACTTGAATATAGGATAGAAAATTATATACGGACACCATTGGTCCATATTTTGAAATGATTCCAAAGTTTTGGAAGGAAGGATTTTATAAAATATTGATTTTTAAATATAATATAAAGATATTTTATTTTATAAAATTAGATTTTTAAATTTATATGTTTGGAAATTTTAAATCTATAAGTTTGTTTTGAAAATATAAATTTTAAGGTTTTACTTATAATTTTATTATTTTTAAATATATAAAATAAGATTTAAAATAGATTTATTAATAAGATTTAATTTGACATTTATTTAAATAAGATTTAATTTAATTAGTATATCTATATATTATGTTTAAAAATTTATTTAAAAATTTATATTAATATTCTAAATAGATTTTTGTAATAACTTTAAATAAATAGTGGTTGGAAAGAAACTAAAGTAAAATTGACTTGAAATTTAATTGGTTAATAATTAAATTTAAATAAGAATTTCTTTGAACTTATTGATTTTAAGATTTGAAAAGTATGATTTATAACTCGGTTTGATGAAAAGTGATTAAATGAATATTCACAACTTTAAACGAAAATTGAGAGTGAATCTTTAATATTGATTTAGATTTATAAATTGAGATTTCATTTAATTGTTATGAAAATTATTAAGTGAACATTTTCCAATTTGAATAAAATTAAAATTGAATGTTGAAATATAAATGAAACTTATATTGCATATGTTTGAATATTTTATTGGAATCGATGAGATAGCTCAAACCCGGATTTGAAAGCGATAAAAATTGAAATGGGTTTTTGAGAAGTTGAATTGAATTGAAATCGATGAACTGGGATTGACTCAAATTGAACTTTTGGAATTTAAGTTGATTTGAGCCGATTTATGAAATTGGAGAAAATTATTTTTAATATATATAAATTATTTTAATTTATAACTATTTTAATTTATAACTATTTTAATTTATAACTATTTTAATATATAAATTATTTTAATATATAAACCATTTTTATTTATAACTATTTTAATAGATATACTAATTTCAATATCTAAACTGTTTAAGTTGGAACTGTTATGATTTCAAAACTGTTATGATTTCAAAAGTGTTATGATTGCAAAACTGTTTTGATTTCAAAAATGTTATGATTTCAAAACTGTTATGATTTCAAAAGTGTTATGATTTCGAAAGTGTTTTGATTTCGAAAGTGTTATAATTCTAGAAATGAATATTATTTAAACTGAATAATGATATCGAATTGACATGGTTTTGAAATGAATATGATATTTTGATATGAAGTATGAACTATTTGAAATGAAATAACCACAGTGTGAAATAAGTGTTTGGTTGTTAAAGAGGCCGGGATCGGATAATGTCATACTCTCTGCCAATTCCCAAAACCACTTTAACAACTGTGTACGTGGTGAAGATTCCAGAATGAAGTAGGATGGTTTGGCGAACGATTCTGTATGGTATTTATGTAGCCTTGACTCCTGTGGGTCAGCCTTATGTGGCTAAAATAGGAGCTATACCGGGCCAAGTGGGGTCATTCCCCCTATCGAGTACATTTCTTCGATACCATTCTACTGCTTTGTGATTCAATTGGGTGCACCTTTGATTTGGGAGTGTGTCTCTAGGTGGGCAGTAGTAGCTTCTATGCGTTACCACCAGTCCTGGAGTGCAAACGGTATTTCTACCCTGGCATTGGCTCGTTTGCCTTGCCACATGCCTTATCGTGCCTTCTACGAGTTTGGTTTGTACCATACCTATGGAGTACCCTCTGATAGCCCTCCAGTTTACGAAGGAATTACGGTACTGTATAGACTATGGGAATATATATATATAAAAATGTGTTAAAGGGGATATGGGTAACGCCTTAATGCTATTCTAATAGTTCGCTTTACTATAGACATATTATATAGTGTATATTACTACATAGTAGATAGTTCCACGGATCCTTGGAGGATGGAAATCCCGAACAACCTTTAAGTTACTTGTGTTTCAGTTGATATTTCACTTGAGTTGAATTTATTAATATAATAATGTTAATCCTAACTCGAGTGTTTGTGTTTTGCTTTATGCTCGGGTCAGACTGAGTGTCATAGCATTTGAGACTCGCCTTTGGAGATTGGAGCTTTGTTTGAAGATCTATCTATCCAGCTTTTAGTTATCTCAGTTTATTCCGATCATTTATGTTCAGAGTCATCAGTTGCTTATGTATTAGAGATTCATTTGTATTTGAGATTCTGTTGTATTTTGTTTTAGGCTCTGATGTTGATATTAGCTTCATGAACTACTATATTTCTATTCCGCTGATTATTGTTGTAATACTTTATGTTTGTGATTTTGTTATTGATTTATTTAATGTACATGCTAAGTTTTTCCAAATACAAATTGACAATCTGATATTTTGAACAATTCAAGTTTGACATGTGTGGATGATTGTCGATTTGAACGGTTCGAAATATCGGGTCGTTACAGTTGGTATTAGAGCTTTGGTTTAGAAAAAACTTAACATATGGAGTAAAAATTAATTACATAATCATATTCGTTCGAGTTTGAAATTCTTCGTTAGGATCCTCTTGAATTAGGATTTCTTTCGGATTTTTAGGACATTCCCTTTTGTTCTAAATTCCATTCTTGTTCTGTCCTGCTCATGTTCTTTTGATACTGGAGCATCCCATAGCTCCAACCTCAACTGTCAACTTCATCCTTTGTGTGACTAATCCCATCGGCGGTCCCTCCAACCTAAATATGATTTGTAAAGAGGTGAAACTCCTTTATAGCAAGCATCGATTCATCGGAGATTTCTGTGTCCTCGGTTTATGATGTTGTTATTCCTTGCAAAGCCCGAACCGTTCTTTAGTAGACAATCCAGGTAAATCACTTGTGATCGAATGTCGAGTGCCTTCAGTTTTGCAAGCAGTTCAACCGTTCGTTTGATACTCAGCCTAGTGATCTTGACTACACCCTAATAATCAGGGAATATCCTGATGTTTGGTGAAGTCACATCTCTCCCATTTAGGGGGGAAATTTGAATTACGCATCAGTCTGATTCCTGGAGCTTGACCAGTATCCTTCCTTCTGGACGAATGATTTCTATGAATGGTTAGTCATTCCTTTTTGATTAACCAATGCTCACGCCTTCTTTGTCAATCTTTTAAATCGCATTTCCACGATGTTCTCAACTTGCTGTCCTGGTTTTCGTTGATGATATTCTCATCTTTTATAAGTCTCAGTTGACCCGGTTAAGGTCTCCCATGATTTATATAAATCCATCCATCTTTTCTCTTTGTAATCTATTTATCTTATCTCACTTTCGAGCCTATCTACCTTTGTTAGAATTCTCTTGATCAGTGTCCCTCTAAAGTTGAACCTTTATCCCTGTTTTAAAATCTGTTCTTGAATCATCGTGTGAGGGAGCGTATTCGTAATTGATATAAAAATGTTTTATATTGGTCATTTGAGTTGTTAAGTTTGATTTGGGGTTTCAATCGATTCGTCTGGCCAACGTCGTCGATAGGAAATCCAACACTTTAACAGAGCAAACTGACACAATATTGTTTTTCGAAAGTAATAAAGGAAATTTAAAACATGGTTTATAAAGATGATTTTTAAATTAATTTAAATTATGGATTTGAGAATTTAAGTTCCGACACTTTTCAAATTTCGTTTTCAAAGTTTCGAAAAGAAAATATATATATTATGTGAAAGTATTTTCGAATGGAAATGGTTTTTAAAGAATTTTTTAAAAGTAAGCCAGTACTCACCTCTTTTGTCGCTGGAAAATAATTTCAGCGATGCCTGCAACATCATCGACATTCATTTTCGAGTCTTAAAGTGGAGAGACCACTCAATAGATTTGCTACACTTTTGTTTTGAAAATGGATTTGAATTTCTAGAATATAGTTTGATGCATAAAACATATATATGTATATATTTATTTCAAAATGATTTGAAGTGAAACCGAAAATTTATTCTTAAATTCTGTGAGTGATGGGTTTAAATTATTGAAATGAAGCAATAAATTATGAATAGTAGGAGTGTCTAAAATTAGAAATGCAACTGAAACTGTTGAACTAGGATATAATTTTCTTGTATAATACTAAATTACATTCTAACTTACCTAAAGTATTCAAAAAGTTAAAAAAATGTTATGTAAATATATAATTAATGGTTATATAAGAGAAAAGTTAAGTAATAAAAATGTTTAACCCAAATTTTACTCAATAGAAAATGTTGTAAATTAAAGGTAAATTTGTCTAGTGTTCAGTTACACTCAGAAATATTCATATAATTTACCTAGAAAAAAAAGTTAAATGTTATGTGAATATGTAAATTGAAGATTATACAAGAGGAAATTTAAGTAATGATTTTTCAAACTAAAATTTTGCATAATAGAAAAGTTGTAAATATAAGGTAAATGTTTAATGGAATAGTATACAATAAACGTAAGTAAAAGAGGTTCTGGAAAATGAATTTTTATTAAGGGAATTTCTAAATAAAATTTAAGTGACATTATAAATGTTTATATACTTGTTTGTGTTATAAGATATGTTATGTGAAATAAACTGAATAATAAAAAAGGAATTCTAGTTAAATAAATAAATGGAAACCAAACAGGAAATAAATAAATCCATATCTTGTAAACTATTTGTGACACAAAAGTAAATTTCAAGGAATGGTTCAAATTGAAGTACAAAGTGGAATTAATTTAAGTAAAGATAAATGGATTAAATAAATAAGTCCAATAAAATAAATTTTGTTATGAAGAGAAAATTTTATAACAAATGTTAATAAATTGAAATTAAATCCATAGATTGAAATACATTGAATTGGAATCAATCAAATGTGAATACAATGAATATTTATTGATTAACTAAAATGATTGAAACCAAATTAGTTGAATATAAATAAATTTAAAAACTAATGAAATCTATATGATTTTGTATTAACTAGTGTATCTAGTACTATGTATCGATCTTTCCTTTCTGTTGCATCTATTCTCTTATCTCGTTCCTTTTCGAGGACAAAAAGTTTTGAGTGGGAGAGAGTGTAACGATCTGGTAATTTTAATGATTTTTACAACGTAATTAATTGAAATTTTTTGAAAATAAAACAACCAAATTTTACAATGAAAATTTGATATTTGGCGTGCATCCATTTAAATATAGCAAATGACAAATTTTCGTTAGAAAATATGAAAGTTAGTTCTGTTGTGTACTCTCCAATTTCAATTTAAAATCAGCTAATTTGATGGAAATAAAATATTTTCGAAATCTGAATATTTTTATATAATAAAAATGTAAATCATTTTCTAAGTGAGATGTCATAATCTGTTTCATCAAATTTGGACTGCTATAGCCCCGCTTATCTTATTTTCGGTGATTTAGCAGCAATTTGGCAGCGAATATCTACTTTTAATAGAATAGTCGTATCGCTGATATCCATGTACCATTCTATTCGTCTCGTCGTGCTGACCTCTATAGTATATTTGTTTGTGCATTTCGGCATCCGGTATACAGCGAAATCGATAAAACGATTTTCGTATCGGTTCCGTATTTAGGCTTTTGGGTTCCTGTGTCTATTCTATTGTACACCTGTAAATCAATAGCCAATAGTCATTAATATTTTTAGAACTCAACAGGCGTGACGTTTGGTTGTTCTCTATTTCAATCCATTTTCTGGTCCATTCATTGAATTCACTCCCTTACTCTCCTTTTTCGTTCTGAGAAATATAATAATATTTAAAATATAAAGTTCATATTAGTTTATATAACAGTTTGTAAATCTGAGTAGTCGCACTTCCCGCTTTTCTTTTGCTTGAGATTCCCACCATGTCGTTACATCACCTAACCCAATCCATCCTATTCTTCAAAAAAACAAAAAAAAATGGAGAGAATATAGTTGCACATATTTGTGAAGCATATGTTCCCTCTTCCTACTGTGGCAATTCCAAGCAACCACCCATCACCGAGACCCCCTAACCCACAATTGCTCACAATCCTCCACTGTGACCTCTACCGGGACAACTTCCGACCACACAATAGCCATCAGCCATAACAATAGCCTCAACATTCTACTTTTTTTTCTCCGCCCATCACCACACAACGCAACCAACCCCTGATAGTGACATCCTAAGCATCGCCGACTCCATGCCTTGCACCACCCTGCCACCTTTAGCCTCGGTCACAACCTCGTCATGGCCGCCATCAGTCACGCAAGCCACCCTGAGCATCGCCTACAGTCCACCCTCCTTTCTCCCGCGTCAGACAACAGCCATGACCTCTGCCGCACCATGCTTCACCACTATGCAACCACCTGCTCATCTCCATCCTTCCCGGCCTTCAACTCTAGCACCACCGTGGCCCACCTACGACCTCGACTCGAGCACACCCAGCAACCTGACCTCCAGCTTTACCACTTCCCACATGCATGTGCAGCCATCGACCTCACATCAAACGTGCTCATTCTCTTCCCATGTATTATTATACATAATATCCAAGTTTGTATACATATACACATAGTTTTGAAGGCCTACGAGCTCCCCTTCTTATGATCGTGAATTGATATTGTTTGGGAAGGTATATCTAATATGTTTATGTATTTAATTAAATTTATATTGTTATTATTTTTAATAGATTTTTGTAACAAATTATATATATATAATATGATTAGATATTTATTTGAATTTATGTTACAGATTTTGTAATAATTATATATATGTATATGGTATGTTTAAAAAAAATGAAAAAAAATAATAACAAAATATAAATAAATAAAATATATATATATACTTGATCCAATGAATCCAAATTCACTTTGCCTTGTTTCTCTACTGTCCAGATTTATAGCAGCAGTTCTAGCTTTGTCGTTGTGTCGTTTGCGTATCTATGTGTGTATCCGTGTGCATATCCGTGTTTGTTTCTTTCGTTCTCGTCGTTTCTCTAGCCTCGAAAGGTGAGCAATCACACACGATTAACATTCTTATATTTAGTAAATTTAATTCACTTGAAATGACAATTGAAATATGTTGTTAGATTAGAATTGTTAGTTATCTATTTTTTATATATGATATGTTATCATTTAAAATTGTTAATCTATATTGATTGACATATGACATCATAACCTGTTGTGTATATATTATATTTAAATTTATCATTGATGACATATGATTGTTGGTGATATGTTATATTATTATCGTATTTTTTCTCACTCTAGTGGTTCCGTGTTAGTTTAGAATTCCCTATGGGTTTAAATGATACATACCCGAACGATATTATAAATTAGGGGAAAATCGTTATGGGTTGAAATGATAAGCCCAAGCTATTTTCATTGAATTTAAATTTTGGGATTGCGGGTTGAAATAATATATACTCGTAGATATTTAAATTGCGGATTAAAATGATAAATATCCATCTCACTTGACCATAGGATAGAAAATTATATACGGACACCATTGGTCTATATTTTGAAATGATTCCAAAGTTTTGGAAGGAAGAATTTTACTAAATATTGATTTTTAAATATAATATAAATATTTTGTAAAATTAGATTTTTAAATTTATATGTTTGGAAATTTTAAATTTATAAGTTAGTTTTGAAAATATAAATTTTAAGATTTCACTTATAATTTAAATATATAAAATAAGATTTAAAATAGATTTATTAATAAGATTTAATTTGATATGATTTATTTAAACAAAATTTAATTTAATTAGTACATATATAATATGTTTAAATATTTATTTAAAATTTACATTAATATTTTAAATAAATTTTTGTAATAACTTTAAATAAATAGAGGTTGGAAAGAAATTAAAGTAAAATTTAATTGAAATTTAATTGGTTAATAACTGAATTTAAATAAGAATTTATTTTAACTTATTGATTTTGAGAGTTGAAAGGTATGATTTATAATTTGATTTGATGAAAAGTGATTAAATGAATATTCTCAACTTTAAATGAAAATTGAGACTGAATATTTAATACCGATTTAAATTTATAAATTGAGATTTCATTTAATTGTTATTAAAATTATTAAGTGAATATTTTTCAATTTGAATAAAATTAAAATTGAATGTTGAAATATAAATGAAACTTATATTGAAAATGTTTGAATATTTAAACTTCGAATCTTATTAGAATTGAAGAGATAGTTCAAACCCGGATTTGAAATCTATAAAAATTGAAATGGGTTTTTGAGAAGTTGAATTGAATTGAAATTGATGAACTGGGATTGATTCAAATTGAATTTTTGGAATTTAAGTTGATTTGAACCGATTTGTGAAATTGGAGAAAACAATTTTTATTATATATAAATTATTTTAATTTATAACTATTTTAATATATAAATTATTTTAATATATAAACTATTTTTAGTATATAACTATTTTAATATATATACTAATTTCTATATCTAAACTGTTTAAGTTGGAACTATTATGATTTCAAAACTGTTATGATTTCAAAAGTGTTATGATTCCAATAATGTTATGATTTCAAAACTATTATGATTTCAAAAATGTTATGATTTCAAAACTGTTATGATTTCAAAAGTGTTATAATTTCGAAAGTGTTATAATTCTGGAAATGAATATTATTTAAAGTGAATAATGACATCGAATTGATATGGTTTTGAAATGAATATGGTATTTTGATATGAAGTATGAACTATTTGAAATGAAATGACTACTGTATGAAATAAGCGTTTAGTTGTTAAAGAGACTAGGATCGGATATTGTCATACTCCCTACCAATAACGAAAACCACTTTATAACTGTGTATGTGGTGAAGATTCCAAAATAAAGTATGATGGTTTGGCGAACGATTCTGTATGGTATTTACGTGGCACCGACTCCCGTGGGTCAGCCTTATGTGGCTAAAACAAGAGCTAAGTGGGGTCATTCCCCCTATCGGGTACATTTCTTCGATACCATTCTATTGCTTTGAGATTCAATTAGGTACACCTTTGATTTGGGAGTGTGTTTCGAGGTGGGCGGTAGTAGCTTCTATGTGTTACCACCAGTCCTAGAGTGCAAACGGTACTTCAACCCTGGCATTGCCTCACGTCCCCTATCACATGCCTTATCGCGCCTTCTATGAGTTTGGTTTGTACCATACCTATGTAGTGCCCTCTGATAGCCCTTCAGTTTACGGAGGAATTATGATACTGTATAGACTATGGAAATATATATATAAGTGTGTTAAGGGGGATATGGGTAACGCCTTAACACTATTTTGATAGTTTACTTTACTACAGATATATTATAATAGCGCAGACTATTACATAGTAGATAGTTCCATGGATCCTTAGAGGATGGAAATACTAAACATCCTTTGAGTTACTTGTGTTTCAGTTGACATTTCACTTGAGTTAAATTTATTAATATAAGAATGTTAATCCTGACTCGAGTGTTTATGTTCTGGTTTATGCTCGGGTCAGATTGAATGTCACAGCATTCGAGACTCACCTTTGGAGATTGAAGCTTTGTTTGAAGATCTGTCTATCCAGCTTTTAGTTATCTCAGTTTATTCCGGTCATTTATGTTTAGACTCGTCGGTTGCTTATGTATTAGAGATTCATTTGTATTTGAGATACTGTTGTATTTTGTTTCAGACTCTGATGTTTATAGTAGCTTCATGAACTACTATTTTTCTATTCCGCTACTTATTGTTGTAATACTCTGTGTTTGTGATTCTGTGATTGACTTATTTACTATATATGCTAAATTTTTCCAAATATAAATTAACAATCTGATATTTGAGCAATTCAAATCTGACATGTGTGGATGATTGTCGATATCAACGATTCGAAATATAGGGTCATTACAGTTGGGATCAGCAACCACCACACAGCCGAATAAAAGAGACTCTAGATAGGGGTAACATTACCCTACTTGGGTGCAACCCAAGTAGGCTCGAGGCTACATCTCCCATGTTTTAGTCATTGCTGCATTGCTGCATCTCCCATGTTTTAGTCATTCCCCGGTTGACGAGGCTCGAGGCTAAGCGTTACCTTTTCAAGAACAATTTTACTTAGAATGCTCATTGTCCTCCAATGTAGATGTTCTAATAACATTCGTCCATACAAGTTATCCTGGGTATGGACAAACTAAATCACCATCTTCATCATCTTCACGATATTCATTTGTAATATTCAAACCGGATGGAAGTAGTTTACGGATAATTAAATCTGATCTCGGTCTCTTCAAAACGATTAACGAAATTGGCCAAAATTGATAGTCGATCATTTAACTATCAATACACATCCATAAACAATCATCAAGACTTAATTTTAATTTTCCAAAATTTATCTCAAAATATCTTTATAAGATACTACTTTCAGTTCCTCAACATTTGAAAACATTTTTCAAATTCTTATTTCTCCAACATAAATTTCTACTCTTTCCAACACTTAAAAGATTTTCCTCCATTTCACTTTAAATTCACACTTAGGAAATACCCCTTTTATTTCCCATTTCACTTTCTCAAATCATTTACAATTATGTTTGTAAATTCCTTAATTCATCCACATGAACTCTATAAATCTCGGAACTCCTTAATAAATTCACTTTAACATTTCCAAGGTCAATTATACTTACTTATAATTTCAATTTCCCTTTATACTTCTTTAATGAATTTTGTTTCATTCTTTGAAGTTCACTTTTATTTAACCTCTTTGGAAATTTTCTTACTTTTCTTCTCAATTCCATTTAAGAATTTTCTTATAAATCATATTTGTCGAATAACCCATTTTCCAAGCTTCCGAGAAGGTTTACAAGTAAATTTTTAAACATTTCAAAACTCTATATATATATAAGTATAAGTATTTAAAGAAAATATTAATAATTTATTTTTTAAGGCATACACAAATAATTGTTTAAAATATTGAAATACTTTTTATGACATCACTTTCAAAGCAGGTTTTGTAAACTTTAGATTTTCGTTAAAATAAATATTAAGTATTTTAAAAATTCACTTCTGAAATATTCAATACCAACTAACTTTAAAATTAACATAGTTTAATAAATAAAAAAATTCTTTTTAAAAATTTAAAACCTGACTTGTTGTTAAAATATATATTTTTAATCTGAATAATCAAATTTTCAGTTTATAACCCCTCTCGATTTCCATCACATCACCCCCATTCTGGTCACCTTAACCATCTTCACTTTAAAATAGTATCTACCATTTTTCTCATCCTATTACCATTTTCCAATATAAATTCTCTCCATAAATTTATATTCCAAACTTAACATCCAATATACTTCCCTTTTATAAATTTTTATAACTCTTTTTAAGTTCCCCTAAAAATAATATCATTTACAAAAAATTTATTTGATAAATTCAATTCCTTTAAAAATCCATTTATTTTTGCTAATCTATTTTTAATATCGATTTCAACCCTTTCTATATATTTTTTCGAACTATCATTCTAAAAAAATCAAATCTTAAAAATTCCTTTATATAATTTATTTTAAACTCTCTATTTAAAATATTTTTCCGCATTATTTAATACGATCAAAAATTCACCATTCTTATTCAAACCAATCTCTTTCAAACAATCTAAATATCGTTATACAAATTTTTATATTAAAAATCTATTTTTAATTACTTAAAATTTAAAATAATTATTATGGTATTTAAAATTTCCACAATTAACTTTCATGCCATTATATCACTTAAAATTCTACAATACACAATAATCCAGCATTTATATATGTATGAAAAATACTACTATTTTTTAGGAATCTAGTTGGATCCCTCTAACCTGTTTTTCTTGCATCCACAGATGTTTGACAACAATAAAAATACCAATCCCACTTCGAGGGGGATATCGCAGTATACAGGGTCATCCGCTATTATGTGGGGCGCATAGGGTATCATCTGCTATAAAGTGCTGGAATATTACTCGAATACTAATATATATACTACTATATATATTATAACATCCAATAGATAATTATAATTTCTCAGTTTAATCCAGCATCAAATAATTTAAATTTAAACATTTAAATCTAAATACGATAATTCAAATGAGTGAGAAATTCTCAACTTTATTTATTTTGCAATCCATTTAAATCTTATTTCGTAGATTCACCACTACAAACCAACTCGACTGATTCATGATTTTCTTAAACCTCGTACGAATGAGAAATTATTTTAATGAGCATTCAATTTTTATAAAATACATATTCATCTTAGCTATAATTCATACTGACTAATTAGACAAAATTTTAAAAATTATTTTAAATCGGATTACCTTACTGCTTCCTATCAATTTCCAAGCAATGCACACGTGCTACAGGAACCAACGTGCTTCTTCTTTACCAGTTTGCATGCTCATATCGACAAGCATACGATTCGTGACCTTGCCATCGCACGTATCGTGCTTCTCGCCTATCGTTCGCCGCCTCCTTCGAGTTTGCCCCCGTCATCCTCCAAAACAACGCACGCGCTCCTCTCCTTTGATGTCACGCTCGACATTTTGATGGCCTCACTGTGCTCGACTCATGACCCATCACCCATTGCCCAAAACAAACTCGCGATCCACCGACCCTCCTTCCTCACGTGCACGCCTCTCGCCTTCCTGTTCTCCCTCACCATCGCACGCGAACCGGCCTTCAGGTGTCGCCCCATCCACTCGCGATTAATCCAAGAATCCCCCCTTCGCCTTTTTTTATAAAACAATTCGATTTCGTGGATCACTGAAAACAAGAGAACGGAAACCTGTTTTGATTTTTAAAGGATGAGGCTCACATTATAAGTATGGCATTTCTTCTCTTTTTTTCTTCGTTTTCCTCTAATTGGAATTGAATTTATCGAACTCGATTTCGATTGCTTGCTATAATTTATCTTTAAACGAGGTCTTGATTCCCTGGTTTAAGAAGAGGAGGGATATGAAATATTTGAACTTTTCGATTGAAAATAAGGATGAGATCATGACTTAAAGTAGCGGGTAGCGTAACGTTTCAAAAAGAAGGCGGCTGCGATTTGATTTTGACTAGATTATATATATATAATAACTCGTTTTAGCAACTTAAAATTTCGATACCTATCGAGGCGTGCCACTAGGCATTTGTAATGTTATACCCCTATTTTGAATGCAATGGAAAAGTTTTCCAGTCCTAATTCGATCGTATGGAAAAGATAGCTTTTTGAACCTAATTATTATATTGAAATTTTGATATTAATTTTGAACGCATTTATATATCGTACAATCAAACGATAACTTCAAACGCTATGAAATCTGAAATCAATAATAATACATTATTACGGATCCAATGGAACTGGTTTCGTCGAATTCTGAGACTGTGCCTCGGATCGTTATTTTAAAATGTAAATTTGAACAACTATTTTTAAAATCAAATAGATCACTTTTAAATTCAATTTTAAAACTTTTATTATCTTCATTATTATTATATAAATTTTACAAGCCTTTAAATTATTTTTATCAAACTTAAAACTCAAGATACAATAATTTACCCACCATTCAATTATTAAATTCAATAACTAAATTACCAAGTAAATTGCTATATTTAAATTATGAATTTACTTTATAAATATACCCAAATCTTCATATTCAAAATCAATCTATAATACAAATTCAATATTTAAAACCATTTAAATATTCTAAATCAAACGTCGAAAAATCCAGGTCGTTACAAGGGCGGTCCACCCATAGGTCGACCCACCTCTTGTGTTGAACGAAGAATTAATTCTTCATGGCAGATGCGATTTTAACAGCTCATTTGCATTCTTTTACTCCATCTGGTTCTTCTGCGCTTTCATTCGATGGCTCATATTCAGCCTATGACATGGTTGCATCCTATTCAATCTCCAAATCCAATGGTCTTAGATCCACTCAACCCCTATAAATGAGACCCTAGGCCTAGCACTTCATCTCATTCTAGATTTTCTCCAATTGGGTTCACCTTTTCAGGAAGGATCCTAAACGGAATAATTCTTCAAGGAGAAATCGTTTTAAACTAAAATATTTAACAACCCCAAGTGGATCCGGGAAGACCAAAGGAAGAGCTTAGAACCATAGGTGAGTGATTGTAATTATTTTAGATTTTTACGCAATTTAAAATAATAGGGTTTTCAATAGTTGTAATTTTACTACGATTTTGGAATAACCTTTTTAGTAGTTATTTATAGTTTTAGATTTATTTTCAGTCTATTTCTTTTAAGCTATTCTTTTCAGTTAATTCTAGTTTATTAGTGTTAATTATAGTTTTTCCATTTTATTTACAGTTTATTTACAGTATTTAAGTTTATTTACTATTATTTATGCTTTATTTACATCTTTTTCTACGCATTGGATTTTCTTCTATAATTGTCAGTTTTCTTCTATTTCTCCTTTTTCTTCGCGAATGGATTAGAATAGATTAAACACGAATATGGATTAAATTATAATGATACTAAAATTATGGAAAATAAGATGTAAACTATGAAGACAATAATTAAAATAGAATTGCACTGAAATTAAGCCTAATTATTGGACTTGGACTGAATTAATGAGATTGGCCTAGTTATAACTTATAATTATAATTAAAAAGGGTAAATGATGAAAGAAGCTTATTTTTACACTTAGACCTTAGGTTAAATACTAAGTATGATTGTACATAGGTTATAATGAGAAACAGAATAGAATGAGGCTTATTTTGTGACTTAGGATAAATTAATAAGCAAAGATGGCAAGAATAATAGTAAAGGCTTATTTAAATAATTTATCTAAGTTAATAAGAAAACACAAGAGTAGGACCTGTACCAACCACATTCCCTATTAGACAAAATGGTGGTCTCGCATTAGCCTGAAGTGAGATGAGGGCACGCTTATTTGGGTTGTGGTAAATAAATGGTCAATAAATAGAAGTTCAAATCATGAGGGATTTGGACAAGGGGTGCAGCTAGATATTGTTTGAATGATGGGCCAGTACCAGCATCATTTCTCCTGTTTTCTATGGACACACGGTGGTCTCACATTAGCCTGAAGTGAGATGAGAGGCACGCTTATGCTAGAGTTGAGGTAATAAGAAGACCCAATAGGTGGAACAATGGGTAACATGAGCATGGTAGCGGTTATGCGTACGACGTCCATTCGGTGCTCAGTAATCGTTATGAGTTCCAAGCGCTTAGTGTGTGTCTTCAGTAGACACCAATATCTACTGTGCAGGAGCTTTAGAGTCTAGTCCACAGTAGATTCTATGGAGTAGCAGGCCGATCAAAAGGTGGAATTAGGATTTCAGCCTAATCAAAGTCGTTATCTAAGACAAGTGCAAACAATCAAAGTTATCCAATCGTATTAATTTAGAAATTGTTGAATCATATTTATTTCCAACTCTATCTTTTTACTATTTCCTTTTATAACTAGAACTATTGCAAAGTCTATTATCTTTACTTTGCTTAAATATGCTAGTAATTACTATCATTCACTAGACTTTTAGTCTGACTTGCTCCTCTATTTTCCCCTTTCCCCTCACAGGCAATCAGGGGCAAGGGTGGTAGACTACAGATTCTTGGAGACTCCTTTGGCATAGATTCTAGCATGTATTCCTTTTCTTCATTTCCAGTTTTTAGTTCTTTTGTTGTACTGGCACTATTTGAGGGATGTTTTGTACTCTGATTTTATTGAGACTATGGTTCTTAATTTCGCTAGACATGTATGGGTATTTTGACATATGATGTATTTGCTATTTGGTGACTTCTTTGGTTTTTAAAGTAGTAATGAAGTTTCTTCTAAATAGTTTATTATTTTAATTATTTCTGCTATTTTTATCTATTTTGTCTTGTGAATTTTAGTCTCTGCTAGCTTTAGTTATACCTACAACGCACCACATATTTTAGTGTGTACTTTTGGGTATACTAAGGGGTGTGGGGTGTTTCAGTATTAAACTTTTCGGCTAGGTCAAATACCGATGCACGAGCTATCAAGCAATATGTACGTAGTGGATTGGATGGAGTCAAAAGGTTTAGGAACGAAAGGTTATAGCTTTCGAAAGAGATGAAGTTTTGTTTAGGTTTAAAGAAAATAGCCTGCTAACTTTTGATAAAGAGCTTTCGACATTGTCAAAAAGGTATAAAATAAAAAGGTTTCGATTTGTTTGTTTTCTTATTTTAAATGAAACCTTCCGAAAAAGTCGAAAGGTATAGCTTTCGACAAGGCCAAAAGCATTGTTGTCGCTTCCTAACCTTTCGACACATATGGAGTCAAAGGTTATCTTTTGTTTCCTAAAACTTGTCGCCTCTCTCCATTGATTTCGAAGGGGTGGTTCCAACGCCAGCACTTCATTATTTTCGAATGGTTTCGAAATGTTTTATAAAAGTTTTGAAGTAGTTGCTTTAAACTCTAATGTTTTTTTGATCCTTTTGCATAATCCAAATGTTTTAAGTCGACACATTTTAAAGGTTTCAAAGTAGTTAACTCTGATTGGTTTCGAAAGGTATTTCACCCGTTTTAGATTGAACCCAATGTCTTTGAAAGATTTTGAGTTACATTGCTTTCGAAAGGTTTATTATATAGGGGAGGTACCCCAGGCTTTCGACAAAGTTGGAAGGTGAAACCTTTCGACGAGGTTTAAAAAATCCTTCCGACAAGGTCGAAAGGTAAGACCTTCCGAAAAGGTCGAAAGGTATGGTTTTGCAATGTTTTCGAAAGGTTAAGGTTTAAAGGATTTAAAAGGAGGATCACATATGTTTTAAAGCTTGTAAAAGGAAAGCTTTTAAAAGGTTTAGAAGGAGTTACCTTCAATGATCTCAAAAAGTTTATTAAATGATATGATGGAGTTACCTTCAATACTTTCGAAGGGTTTTGTAAATATTTTTGAAGGAGTCACCTTCTATGTTTTCGAAAGGTTGTTTAAAGGTTTTAAACAATGGTCTCGAATATAAGAACTAGGAAGATAGCCTAAGTGTTTTAAGTTATAAAGGAACTAACTTATTATAAAGGATAGACAATGCTTATTGAACAACATCAACATTATTTTGAGTAAAGTATATATAACATGAAAAAATAGCTTAGAATGAAGCTAAAGTTATATTTTCCTTGTATATATATGATTTGACAAATTAAATCATTCTGAAAAGTTTTCAAGGAAAATTTAAAGAGCAGTTAGCTCAGATAATTGAAGGGTAGTTAACCCAAAAGAAAATTCAGGCAGTCGGCTCATTTTAAATTCAGACAGTCGGTCCATTGTAAGGGCAATCAGACCAGAGGACAATTAGTCCAAAAAGAGCAGTCAGCTCTGATATGAACAGATAGTTCATTTTAGCATAACAGCCCTTGCTAATTTTTTAAGGATAGTTAGTCCACCCTTTTTACCTGTTTTGGACAGATAGCCCATTAGCTAGCATAAAAGATATTGCTATAATCAATTTTAGGACAAATAGTCCAGAAAAGCATAGATTGCTTAGAATTTAGAACGGATAGTTCAGATTTTAGACAGATAGTCTATTTCATTTCCTGTTTTAGCATAATGGATATTTCTATATTATTATTATAATCGGTTGATTAACCGGTTTGGTTGCAAGAAAGAATTTGCAAAATATATGTTTTGAAAAGACACATTAGTGAGGGAAAACCCATTCCGTTATGTGGTCTTACTATTTATCAACAAACTAAGATGTAACATAAATTATTCATACCAGGCTTTAAGTCCGACTCGAAGTTTTTTTGTTTTCCCTTAAACTCTCGGGTGCTCTAAATTTGATTTGAGTAGGGTGAGGGTTTAGGTTTTCAGGTTTTACCAGCTTTTGGAGAATAAAGCATCTGAAGACGAGCAGTTGGCTGATGGATAACTAATTTAGGAATTCTGTTTTAAAATTGTTTCCACTGTGTATTAAGACAATTATGTCTTATTGCTTTGATCATCCAATGGGTCATCTTCATATGTAACTCTTTGTGTATTGTTGTAAATTATATTTGATTAATGCCTGGGATTACGTTTGGGACTTTTGTAATTTGGATATGATTTATTTGAAATATGATCACTGAATTTTATTTTATTTTTGAAAATCTATGATTTTGTTCATATTCAAGTGCTTCTGATATTATGGATACCATTAACACTGTCGTATTTCATCACCAGAAGTTAATACTGCGGATGACTACAGCATCCTTAGCGCTTAGCTTTTCGCCTCCAAATACGAAGTGTTATAGTTTGAGTGTATATTATATAAGAGCGTGTATTTTTTAGTGATATAAAAAAATTTATATTGTGTTGTTTGATCGGTTGAGTGGTATATGAATTATGATCGATGCATTTGGCCAAAGTTGTCGATAGAGATTCCTAAACACTTGAACTAAAACAACTGATATAGTATTATTTTGAAATTAGGGCAACTGAAATAATTTTACCTAAGGTATATCTTATATATAAAAGAATGATTATTGGAATAGTATAGGTATTTATGAGGTGATGTTGTTGGAAGATAATAATATTTTTATTATTATCATATAGGATTTGGTTAGTCACACTCCTTCAGATTGAGCATTGACTATTGTGTAAATGTTTAGGTACTTTCCTTTGAATAAGATAAGTCTTCTAATTAAAAAGAATTTAGGATGAAAGTTTGAGAACCTAAATCCCAATGTTTTTTAAAATTGATTTTCAAGGTTTTGAAAATAATGATAGTATTTGAAAGCAACTTTGGTTCATGTATGAAATTTTAGGAATGAAAATTTAAGTAAAACATGATTTTCTTTGGATTGGTTAGGGGAATGAGCCTTGATTGTTTTGTGAAGATCAGAATAATCTTCTAAGTGACGATCAAAAGTTTGTCTAGGCAAACGTTGTAGTGCACTTAGTAAATTATTCTCTTTATCATTATACAATCAAAACAAGTTCAACCATAACAAACCCAAAGTAAGTTGGTGATAAATGATTTGTTGGAAGAATAAAAAATTTATTTCGAAAAAATGAGATTTTGATATAAAAAAGAGAAACATTTTTAATTAACTAGTTCGAATGGCTCTTAAATAACTTAAAATTGGAGAAGAGATGTGTTCGTATGGTAAATATTTCTCTTGAGTATTACCCTTCTTGGTAAGGGAAAGTACCCAGTTTCTTAGTATCATTTTGGAGTTACTCGTGCTATACGTATGTTATGTTATATGATTAAAATATAGATTTCATTTCAAAAGGTTTTTGAAATAAAAGCCGCATATTTGGACCTTGAGTTTTCTTAGGAAGATAAATTCAAAATTGAATAGTGGAATCAAATAGGGGTATATACTCTTAGGCTATAGTGGGGTATTATCCAAATTGAAACAAAGAGCTTTTTATAAATAAAAATTCATAAATTATTTAGTGGGAATATAATTGGTATTAGGGGGAACCAATTGAGTAAGTGCGTAGGGTGGATGTAGATCATTTCTCCTTTCTATAAGGTTTTGATCTAAGATTGGAATATATGACTTTAAGGTGTTTCCACTGTTCCGAATAAAGATCTATTACTTGACTTTTGACGATGAGCACTTGATGATGGTTCTTGGTGTAGGACCAAGGTTTTCTATCATAGTTACAACTATGTAAGGAGGACAGAGGTTCCAAATTAAGGAGCCTAATCGGAGTACACACTATATAATCGGATGAGCGATACTAGTTCGGAAGTGAAGTTATATATTCGAGTTATGATCGAATCAGACTTGGTATAAGAATGATCTATGTACATCATATGGACTGATGTATAGTGTTAAGTATTTTCTAGGATAGGTTGAGGTTTAATTTCGAGGATGAAATTATTTTAAGGGGGGAAGAATGTAAAGACCTGGAATTTCACTACTTTGATTAGTGAATATTTAATTAATTTTAAATATGAAATATATAGGTTTTATAATGAAAATAAACTCATTTTAATTAACTAATAAGAATGTAAAGACCGAAGAACGTTTTCAAAAATTTCGACCTTTCGACACCGGAAAGTTGTCGGAAACGTTCTTCATCTTTGTGCACTATATGTACATATATATAAGAGTTAATTAACTAGATAATAATACACTTAGAAATAAATTATCTTATATTAATTTAGATTAGTAAGTGATGTGACAGGACATAATTTTAAAAATAATAAACAAATTTTTTAATATATATATATATATATATATATATATATTAAGTATTGTCACATCTTAGATTTTGCAATCATTAACCATAATTTTCTCTTGTCACATCTTAGTTAATTAATAATTAAACTTATATATATAAAAAGTGATGTGACTAAACATAATAATTATATATATATACATATGAAAGAAAGTGATGTGACTAAACATAATAATTATATATATAAAGAAAGTGATGTGACAAAACATAATAATTATATATATAAGAATGTGATGTGACTAAACATAATTATATATATAAGAGTGTTGTTGGTAAATCTAGTTTTAAAACTTTAAGTGGTTTGAAATGTGAAGTGAACTTATAAAAAGAAATTTTATGAGGAATAAGTAAATGTGTTTTATTAGATGTGGTGTTTTTGAACGGGAATTGTTTGGCCAATTAATATGGAATTTTGAGGAAATGGAATTTCCAAAGTGTTTGGTAAATAATATTGTTTTTTTAAGTAAAAAGGAATGTAAGAGGTTTAGAAATAGGGTTTGAAAAGATCTTTTGATCAGGTTTTGTAAAGTGATTTTATTAATTAAATTTTAATTAAAGCTTAGTGGATCACATAAGGAATGTAATCAATGTTTGATTGTTTGTATAATTTGATAGTTAAATAACCGACTATCAAATCTGGACTAAAACGTAACTTTGAAAATATCTAGGAGAAACATGAGAATTATATGGTACAATTAATGTTGAAGGTGTTATACTGTACGTATAAACTCATTTCGTTCTTCTAGGATAAATGATAAGGAAATCCGTCCATAAACGATCATTTCCTAAAGAACCAGGGTTGAGTTTAACGAAAATATCGAAAGTTGTTTCGAAGAGATTGGGATGGGATATGTTATCCGAAAACCACTTCGATCCAACTCAAGCGTTTCGGAATGAAGACATCTTGAAGCATGGAATCGAAGATGGAGTTTTAAAGTGCAAGGTCTATTTTCTAATTTTTTTTCTTGGGAGGGATTTCCTGTAATGGATGTAATAGGAATAATGCCTTCAGTTTCGTTCAGTCCTAGAACAAACTTGTATGGATGAATGCTAGCATTGCATTGACGCCAGGAGGGCAGTGTTAGTATTCCAAGTGGGATTGCTATTCAAAAGGTAAAACGTAGCATCGAACATCATCAACCGGGAAATGAAAAAAATTGGGCATGCAGTAGGGCCAAGTGGGTCGCTCCTAAGTAGGATATGGTCATTCCAAATCTAGATTCATTATTATCACTCATTTGTATGCTTGGGGTCCATTAACGGAGGGATGATCATATTTGTTACTACTAGTCAAGTGGTAGGCCAGTCCTGTGTAGCAGGGGTACAAAATGTTCTTGTCAGACCCTGGTGCATTCATCTAGAGATGTACCTTCACAAGGTAGTTCCTTACCTTTTCATAGTATGAAATAGAATCTTCAATACATGCCTTACGGTTATGATTATAGAGCTTAGTATGCTGGAATTTAATTAATTTAACAATTTTGGCTATTTTACTAAGTATTTGTACTTAGACACAATTATAATACCATAGGATTTTTATATAAAAGTGGTTTTGGTTATGTAAGGTAAAAACTCGTTCGTGTTTATGTGCTGCGTAGTCTTACGAGATACCTTTGATTTTAAAAGGGTTTTGAAAAGTAATAATTCAGTTGCGTTGAGTTTACTCACATCAGACTCATGTCTGAGCCAGAGTTTTATTTCTTTCCCTAAAACTCTTGAGTGCTCAAAATTTTATGAGCAGCCAAGCAGTCCAGGTTTTCTACGGATGCACTTGGAGGAGCTTAGAGCAGGAGGCTTCATCGATGAATAATTATTACTTGTTTCTGCTGTATATTAGGTACTCTATATCTAATGTATAAGGACGGGCTTTTATAACTATCCTAGGTTAGAATTGTATTAGTGTAACTCTGATGTATCAGTTTTGAAATGACTTTGTAAAACATTATGTTATTAATATATGTTATTCCACTGCGTTGTGAGATTATATGTTGTTTAGTTTTCTTCTATCTTCTACCTTCTTCTTTCGCCCTAACAAATTGGTATTTACGGCACTTGAATGTTCGGCATGTGATACAGTAGACGTATTAGTGTCGATTTTCGAGGGTCGAAAATCCGGTCGTTACAGATAGCGTACATCCACTTTGGAAGCAGGATATTTTAACACTTTTGGAGAAAAGAAAATACAAGATTGATGGCGGAGGCCAAGAAAAATAAATATGTAGAAATACAACTTGAGAGGATGATGTTGATCTCCAAACAATAACCATCTTTATAGACCGTCAAATGTGACCCAACCCATTTACCCTACTTGTAAATGGTTAGGTCAGCCCACTTATTAAATTAGTCATAAACAGGTTGAGCTATTTTTCAAAAGTTTATACATGGGTAACCCATCCATTTATTAAAAATTTAAAATTATAAATTTTGAAAATAAGAATTTTGAAATTTTTTACTAGGACGATTAGGAAGAAGCCGCTATATTTTTTGTTCAAATTGCAATGACTTCTTCATGCTAACTCAGAGTCAGGTGAGACTTCGACCATGAACTCCCACCTAAATTATGGATAATATTGGAAGAATACTCGGATACTTTATCTTGTGAATGCACACTATAGTTTTCCATGGTGACTAATAGTTGTACTTAGAAAATAACATGCTACATTCTCATATTTGTACCCTGCCTAGGCAGAAGCCGCTATTTTTTTATTCGGACTGCAATAGCTTCTCCACACTAACTCGGAATCAGGCGAGACTTCGACCGATGAACTCCTACCTAAATTACGGACAATATGGAGCACTCGATACTTCATATTGTGAACGCACACTATAGTTCTATATGATGACTAATAATTGTACTAAGAAAGTAACAAGATGCATCCCTATATTTGAACTCCACCGAGGCAAAGCCGCTATTTTTTTCAAATAGCGGTAACTTCTTCATACTAACTTAAAATCAAGCGAGACTTTGATCGACGAACTCCCACCTAAATTACGAACAATGCGAAACACTTAGATATTTCATCTTCTGAACGCGTATTGTAGTTCTCCACGGTGACTAATAGTTATACATAGAAAATAACATACTAGATCCCAATATTTGAACTCCGCCTAGGCAAACGCCGCTATTTTTTTGTTTAGACTACGGTAATTTCTTCATAATAACTCAGAATCAGACGAGACTTCAGCCGATGAACTCTCACCAAAATTATGCACGATGTGGAACATTCAGATACTTCATCTTGGGAACACACTGTAGTTCTCTATGGTAATTAACAGCTGTATTTTGAAAATAACAGACTCCATCTCCATATTCGAATTTTGATGAAAATTAAAATTAAAATCTTAAAATTTGAAATTTTGATTTTTATCAAAATTCGAAACATAAAAATTAGAATTAGAATTATTTTATATCTATTTGTATTTTATTAATCGAATCAAATTTAAATACTTAAATAGGTTAAATCAGTAACCCGCTTATTAAATGGGTTAAGTCAAACCGACATCTGTATTAAATGGATCAAAAAAAATGAGTCGTAAATAGATTGAGTCAAAATCGACCCAATCTATTTTGATCCAACCAAACCCGTTTGATGGGTCTTCCTCTTTATATAGAGAATATTACTTAGGTTTGAAGTATTTGTTTGATAGTAATAAATTAATGCCTCACCAATTCTCTTATTCATATGGGAAACGTTTATCCATTTGATTTTTCTAGTTTCCTCCAACTTGCATGAACCTGATAAAATGCTTTCTTTAATTAGCTGATCAGAGAATTGATTGATTACTTCAATCGCTTAAAATAACTTCTTCTCATTTAAATATTTTCTTGCCTTCTTTAATACACTAAAAGAGACAATAAATTTGAGTCATAATTCACATTTACTCAATTATCTCCTAATTTTTCTTTTATAAGGAAATATTGAACCATCAAAATCTAAATCATTACCTCATGATTATGACTATGTGTTGCTTATATCTATGTATAATATATTTAGGTTGTTTGGTTCTTTGAAATTGGATACCTAGGTGGTAGTGCACAACAGTACTACAAGTATTAGGCAGTATAATTTGTTAACCATGCGGTTATAAATATCTCATAATTATATATTAGAGCGCTTAGCCACTGTTATAAATATCTCATGATAATATAATTTTTGGGGTGTTCTTGGACATCCAGAAGCTAACCATGTAATTACATAGTTTCGTGGTTCTACAATGGTGGAGGTCTAAAAACTACAGCGTAAAAAAGCAAGCGAAGCTGTCAAAATTTATATTAAAGATAAAATCCAATTTTGAAAATGAATTTACTATTAGTATCATGTCATTGATTACAAACAAGAAATATTGTTTACTCATATATAACAAAATCCAAGAATGTTTTGATCCATGCAGTTCAGACATGGAAACAATAAATAGTATGCTAACCTATATTTGGAGATCAGCCTTTGATTTGGGGCTACATCCTTACTTATGTTTGAAGCTTAGCCTTTGATTTGGGGCTATACCTTAACTTTTGAGGTTTGCAAAAAGCACCGATTAAATAGACTTTTATGTTAAAACTCCTAAAGTGGATGTTGAAAACCATAATTTAGAGGGTTTAGCGAAAAAGAGCAAGGCTTTGAATGGATCCGTTGTTTAATAATGCTAGATTGTGAAAGCATAGTGGTCAAAGAGCGTCAAGCGCTTTAACAAAGCTTTAGTGATGGTTTAACTGCACAGTTGCTAGCAGTTCGAAAATTCACTCCCACCGTAAGGGATTTAGGTTTGACATAAAAGTTGCTTTAATGTGTTTTGGTGGAACCATTCAACTAGAGCTGTCAATTTCCAACACGACCCGAAACCCGCACGGAAATTAACGGGTTAACCCGACACGTTTAAAAGGGCGGGTCATTTTTGGGTCAACCCGTTAGAACCCGTTTAATAAACGGGTGGGTTTAGGGTTGACCCGTGAACCCGAATTTGACCCGACTAACCTATTTATAATTTTGGTATTGTTGTACAATTTCATTTTAACTTGCACAAGAATGGTATTGTTGTTATTCACTTATTCTTACACATTTGCACTTAACAGCTTCCTACGTTTTCATGCACATTCCCACGTTTTCATGTCCATTCCCACGTAACAACTTTCCAAATTCTCATATCCATCTTAACTTGCAATAAAAGAATGACAACAATACCCTTCTTTTGCTCCAACATTATCATCTTAGCTTGCAAAAAAAAGGTATTGTTATCATTCACTTGTTTCTACACATTTGCATTTAACAACTTTCCACATTTTCATGCCTATTTCCATTTCTTTATACAAATATTATTCTTAACGGGTTACACGAATCAAACCGAAACCCACCCGATATATAATTGGGTCAACCCGAAACTCGTCCGTTTAATAAACGGGTTGACCCGACCCGTTTAAAAATCAACCCGCATCCGAGTTGACCCGACCCGAACCCAACTCGACCCATTGACAGGCCTACATTCAACCACTGAAAAAATTGGACCAGTCTCAGCAGTGTTGCTCTTACTTCCGACATAAAACTCCAACGTCAAATGCAAAAAAATTCCGCTTATAAACGCGCCGTTATTCTTGAATTCTTACCAAACAAAATTCCCAATTTGCCCGTAAATTATTGCATAATGCAACAGCCCGAAGAGGCGCATCTCCCACCTTTTAGATGTCTTAATTTAAATTCAAACATCTTCATTTCAATTCAAACATCTAAATTTTAATTCAAACATCTTAAATCGTGTCAAAATGAACTGAACACGCGCAGGAAACAAATTCTGAAACTCAAACAATTTCGGACATTTGGCATCTAAATATGTGATACTTGGAGCTTACACCATCCAGTCCAAATCATGTGTGCATACACTGCTTTAACACGCGATAACGTGAGTTTTGATACTACAAATGGTGAACCGACATCTCCAATACGAAGCTAACTTAACTTTTTTTCAATCTGTAACATATAGTATTGTCAAAATACAATATTATGCTATACAGATCATAAGTTTATGATCCAGAGAAACTTATGGTTGGAAGAGTAGTTTGACGAAACAGAAAACAAATGAAGAACATAAGCCTTTTTTGTGAAACTTTATTACATGGTAGTACATAATTGTACTACAAGTCTTGGTTTGTATATAATATACTAGGAGTCATCATATATTCGGTGGTTCATATCGCGTAGAGCGGAATTCGAACGTGTGACGTCACATACGAAAGGCAGAATGTTTAACTAATAGGACAGTGGTGCTGGAAAATGTGCATTTATAAAACCCCATACAAGTCATTCAAGCATATCGTAACAAGCAAATTATACAATTTAATTGTGAATCAATTGAATTGGAGTAGATGAGACCTAATATCCAGTACCGTAGAAGTTATCTTGATCGGGTTTACGAAATAAACTAGAGATGCGGCCTAATATCCACTAACTAATCAACCAAGCGGTCTACACTACCGAACCAGGCCTACAGATAGTCACATTCATACGTAATAATGGTCACAATAATACCTTTAACAGATAAGAAAAAATAATTTACACCACAAGCGCAAAGTTTTAACCACACCTCGAGCGCAAAGCGGAAGCATTGTATAGAAGTTACTGATTTCCACTCATAGCGCACTTAGAAGTCTGCACCATACATGTAGTTTAATACACCTTTAACGCATGTATACGTACAAATTGCACCATACAAGTCAAATTTTTTCTGTTCAAATTGAACCGATAGTTTACCGTTATAATGGTGCCTCTTCTATCTATTGACCAATGGATCAGTAACCCCAAAAAAAGGTACATTTAAACTTGTGCTTTATAGCAAAAAAAAAAAAAAAGGAGAAGTAAATTCACATGCCACCCAAATTAACAATAAGGCGATCAATTCAACCACTATACCATCGCCACATTTCAATTTATACAGCATTAGCATTAGGCAGGCTGTGATCAGTTTTAGCAGTCCTATTGGAAGGTTTCTGTTGGTTCTCCACTACAGGCATGTATGCTGCTGTAGACTTCTCATAAACATCAAAAGCAGGATTCACAGGATCACGAGGGCCCACTAGCTTTTTCTCTACGTTTTCAAATTTAGCAGTAGCCCACGGGGCCGTCCCCACGTTGCCAGCAGCGCTACGTGTCTCCATTGTCAAGGACGCGATTGCATCGCCCGTAGCATACCATGAATTGCCACATGCCTGGCACTCTAGCTGCAATTTTATTTTTGTTCCATCAGCTTTTGCATGAAATCCCATTCAAATAGTATTATATTTATAGCGCTGTGCTAAGTCTGTCGCGACCTTGGCCAAAATGCCAGCCCCTTTAGCATCACTCTATTTATAGCTCTTTTATATTGTCTTTCCAGTTTCTCACTGTACCATACTATACATGCCTAATGTTGCTAATCAACTACAATACATATTATGACTTAACATATAACCAGAATTAAGAACATATACAAACCTGATATCGATTTCCATGTCCACTAGTAATGATATCTTTAATACCCACTTTCTTTTCAGTGCATCTTGGACACCGAGTTTCAGTCATCTGATTTCATGGTAATATTTGTTATCAGGTCTCAACACATGCAATTTAGAAATTAAACTAGATTAACAGACAACTAGAATATGAAGCTACTGATTTATTTTAGAAGGGAAACCTGCATTTGCTCCGACTCCTCCGGTTCTTTGTTTGTTCTTTCATCTGCTGTCTGACCAGCCTGCAATGCTTATATTGTTAGGTCGAGGCTCACATGCTAATATAATAACATAAACAATAATAAGAGATTCTTCCATCCAGATAACCCATGGTAACAGTAACTTATATGATTCATCATCTTACATCCTTTCAACGGATAACTAAGGGCACAAATGACTATTGCAAAAAAAATAGGTACCAAGAATGTGTCGAAGTAAACCAACATAGCAAAAACACAAGATTTAACAGGGGTACACAGTGTTTCATAAATTAAAGGCTCCGACCGAAGCACCTGACAGGTTTCCCAAATAAATTTGCTAGTGAATAACAAATGCATAAGTTTTATCCACGATGTCAACGGAAACCATGTGTCACATGCTATCTATTTTGCTCGAAAGTAATCTTTATTCAACTACGTAGTATGACCAAAAAAAAACAGCTCCCATAAAATTTAATGGAGCAGAACCATACCTTCAGTTCATTTGGAGACATGTTTAGGATAACTGCAGGGTCCAACTCTTTGTTAAGTAGACGTCTAGCTAATAATGCATTGTTCTGCAGGAACACAATACAACCTCATCAATATCCAGGACCTCATAAGGGAAGCATGAGATCGAACCGAGAAGAAATTTCGGGTGCTTGGATAACAAAAAAAATAGTGGGGAGTAAGTTACAAACAATGTTACTAGCAAAGCCAAACATCAACAAGACTTTAATCAGAACTTTACAACATCATAAAAGCTCAACTTGATATGTCATTTTCTGAACAAATAAACGATAAGCATACTGTTTAATTATATGTCCCTACAAAGATGCTGGCCTTGTTATTTGATTTGATGCATCAGTTAAATTTCAATAATTTCTAAAAATGGGAATGTGGATGTATATGATAATGTAAAGATCAGGCTCGAGCTAGAAACTGTGTATATAAGCATTTGCTGTTTGTGAAGTAAACCAGAAATCATAATTCCTGAATGGTGCAAATGCCAGAATGGGTAAAAAGTTGGCGTAAATAAACAAATAAGAGTCAGATAATTTCGCAAGCATTTGTACTTCATTGGTTTACCTTTAGATTGTAAACTAACTGTCGCATCTTCTGGTTATATTTCTGAAATTCAGAACAGAAAGTCTCGTGTGAAGCCTTCTCAAGTGCAGTGGTTGCTTCAACAGCTGAATCTGGCCAAATGAAGTTTCCACCATCCTGTAGCAACTATCGAAGGATGCAAAAAGTGTTGACAAGATCATATATCCAAATGCACATCATAATTGTGTGTGTGTGTGTGTGTGTGTGTGTGTGTGTGAGAGAGAGAGAGAGAGAAAGAGAGAGTGAGTTACTTACATCCGCTCCATTCTCTTCTAAACTATTTTCTTTCGAAACACAAGCTGGTTGTATTCCTTGCAAAATTCTTTCCGACCACTTATCACGAATCGAATCACCAGTTAATGCTTTAAATTTAGCTAAAATCTTATAATGTTCTGAGGCATTGCTTGGGCAACTAGCAGGGGTCACTGGCGCTGGTTTTGGGGTCACTGGCGCTGGTTTTGTAGCTTTTTTGGAATTCACACCAAATCCATTAACCCGCCTAGTATCAATTGATGGCACATTTTTCCTTCTCAAACTCCATTTGCCAAGCCGATCATTAGAATCCATTGGTCCCACATTTTCTTTCTCAACATCTGGGAGCTCTCCAATCCGATCTATTGTTTTCTGAACCATCTGATTGATTTCTTCTTGCTTACAGTCTTCATAATCTTTGTCCGTTAATTTCCAAAGCCTTTTCTCGATTGTGTCGTAAACTTTTTGTACTACAAAGCCAGGGTGTTCTGAACGGAGTGGAATCTTCTTGTTTAATGGAACAAAATGGACAACGCATTTATGCATAACTGATTCAGCAGGAACATCATCCAAATGAAAACTATAAAACAGTTCTCGAGTATCATTTGATTGCCAAGTTCCGCCACCTTTTTTTTCTGCTTCTTCAGGGCGGTAAAACCATTGTCCGGTCACCATTAAACCATTCCCTGACTCGGTTATGTCCTATTCGAACATGAGATAAACAACCTAAGTAATTAAAAACTGAAGCAGGTTGTAAGTTTTTGACCCCTACGACAAGTATAAGCAAGCGCTCTTCAAACATTTATCAAAGGATGGTATCATAAATAGTTGGAGAAAAAAATTATTCAGGAGTTTGAATTTGACAGTTTCTTACGCACGGACAAAACATAAACCTGGTAATTTACTAATTTCGCAAGCATATGCACAAGATGGAAATAGCGTTATCTGTATGATATAAGAAAAATAAAATTAAAGTCCAAGTTGAAACTGGGGAAGAGATCTACTAAGCCCATGTGATGATCATGAAAAATGAAACAAGATAAATTTGCATACAACACCCTAATAGTAAATGCAGAAGAGCTGTACAGTTAAAGACCATGGATGAAAATTCCAATTGGAATGTTGGGGTTCCAGGCATACTGATCCACTATGATGCAATTCGGACAGAATCCGGTGATGACCCGAAACAGAATCTGGTGATGACAGGTAGTTTGAACTGGATTCGGATTCAGGTATTCAAGTGCTTGAAAAAGTAAAAGAAAATACAGCCAAAAATGTAAACAAAATACATAATTAAAATGTAAAAGAATCAAAAAAGGTAACAAACCAGACAACGTAACACAAAAAAGCACAAAAAGACCAAATAGTTTAAAAATATACGATATTTGTGTCAATTTCAACCCAATTCAGCAATAAAAGGCATGTAGAACCAACAATCAATTTTTTTGCACCATCTATTAATATACTTGAGGTAGAGCCCTGGCGCAACGGTTAGGTCACCTGCATAGTGATCTGGGCGTCCAGGTTCGAGTCCGGAAACAGTCTCTTTGCAATCCAAGGGAAAGGCTGCGTACATTATCCACTTCCTCATTGCCCGCTATCGTGCGGAAGCCTCGTGCATTGGATTCCACATTTATCTATTAATATACTTCTATAGAAAAAAGTAATGAAATTTGAAACCAAAACTAACAGAAAATTCCAGAACCATTAAATTTGACTGAAATTTCGAAAATACAAAATGAACTAAACCAAAATGAAACCAGAATTTTAAATCTTGGTTAAGACAGAATGGTTTTTCTCACTAGTAGGGTTAAATGCACTAGATAGTGCTAGCCAATAGGTGACAGCCTACCACACAGTATCATAGGCACTGCCTGGACAGAGATTAGGTTTTTCTTCTTCTTCTCATCACACGTGCACGCGTGTGCACAATATATAACTTAAATGATAACTAAAAGAAATTTATCATAAAGCTGCAGGAAATGGAAGCAACTGCTAGGCAACTATTGGTCAATATTAGCTTAGGCAGGAATTTCTAACAAAAGTTTAAATCAACTGACTACGTTAATAGTTGATAGTCTGGTTATGATGATTTGCTCTAGAATTATAGATAGAAGTGAATTTACCTTTATCATTGCAACGTATGGCTTCTCATCCTCAGAAGCTGGAGTTAAGAGCACCGGATCTTCCTAAACAACAATGGTGAAAATATGCAATAAGAACAATAGAACAGAATAATCATCTTAGATATATTTGCACAATATATCAGACAGAACTCATGTGTCAGCAATGCTGCTACCAAAGAGAAAGAAAGTGGCCATATGCTTCAATATCAAACCTTACAACGAAGAGGAAGGTTAAAATTGGAGAAGAAAGAAGGAAAATGGACAGGCATGTGTCAAGCAATCTTCAACCCTACTATTATTAACCAAAACCTTTATATTTCAACGGTCCCATGCACATCTATGAACAAATGTTCGTAGCCTTGGAAGCCATATGTGCGAGAATCACACACATGCACGCACGTGCATGCATGCACACACACAAACACGGACAGGAAATACAGGATAGAAATATAATTAAGTTATAATGCAGGTATTTCCTGGCCGAAAAAGCTCAGGACAGAAAAAAAAATTACCAAAGAAATAATCAGAACTATATCAAAGATACATGTCATCAAATCAACATGGTGCAAGGTTTCATGCAAGAATAACAGTGATAAAAGCAAACAAGAGTGAGAACATGATATGGAATAAAATCAGAATGCTTCATATTCAAGAACCGCCTATAACAAAGAATCATATATAATGTAACAAATTACATGATTTCTTGTAATGTAACAAATTACATGATTATGGTAGCAGATAGAAAAAGAAATTTGACTGTTAATTCGTGTTCATCACTTGAAAGATTGGTTAAAACATAACTAAATACACCCACAACTTAATTCAGCAAATGACGACTGTTTAAAGGTTAGTGATGTTATTACATATAGGCAGCACTCACAAGGGGTCACATGAATGTAGGTTAGTGACATTACATTGGTAGCACTTACAAGAGGTCACTAGGCAACACTCGAGATCACATGAATGTAATGGTCTAATAATATGCAAAAAGGGAACCTAACAGACTCTTTACTATAATCAACAAAATTGTAAATGTGAATCACAACAGCAAAAATCACATAGCAAATCCAAGTAAACACAAACATCGGAAAAACTTCCTTATACGTAGCAGTAGCCTCCTAAATGTACTAGATTCTACTTTTGGCAAAGCCCAAGTCTCAACATAAAAAATAAAAAAATAAAAAATAAAATTAAAAAAAAATTAATTTTAAAAAAATGAAAAGAAAAAGCGAACTTACAAGGCCGTAAACAGTGCCTTCATATTCAAAGGAAAAATAATGAATCTTCTTCTTCTTTCCTTTTCCAGATACGTTTATGGGATCTCCAATTGGCCTCGCTAGTACTTCCTCTTCTTCGGTAGCTTTCAGTTTCTCTTCTTCTTCTTCTTCCTCCTCCTCTTCTTCTTCCTCTTCTTCTTCCTCCTCCTCCTCTTCGTCTTCTACAATCACATTCTTTTTGTTCCCTCTATCACTGCTCCCTGGAGATTTTGGTGGCCGCTTTCCACTTTTCTCTTCTTCTACTTCATCGACAACCTTTTTACTCTTCAAAATCGTTCTTTTTTGTTCTTTTTCCTCACTGCTTTCATCTTTGGGTTCCAACTCTTCATCTTCTTCGGCGATCTTATTACTCTTTGAAATCGTACGTTTTTTCACATTTTTCCCTTCCTCTGTGTCGGAGCTCTTCAAAATTTTATTATTTTCGCTGAAGTCGTTCCCGTAATTTTCGCAGGGCTTTCGTGCGATTTGTTCGTTTTCTTCTTCATCATCACTTGTGGAGATTTTAGCAAATCGTCTTTTCGTCTGCATTGTGTTATATTCAAGTTAAAGTCTGGGTTTTGATTTAGGAGGATGAAAGAGGGAATTTGAGGGTTTTTATGGTTGCCCGCGAAGTATTAGATGGAAATTTGGGGACGTGTAGTGAAGAATGACGTAAACGCCCACGCTGATTATACACACGGGATGAAAATTATTGTCGGGTTGTTTTGGTGAATTTTGTAAACATACCGCCCTTTTCAATTTCCACAAACAGTTTGTTGGTTTAGCGAGCATATTTAAGGCAAACTTTAATTGAAATGTATTACAACCTGTCCAGTAAAAGCATGATCATTCACTTTAATAGAAAACTATAAGAGTAGAACTATGCTTAAATTGATCTGTTGACCATAATAAATGATTTTCTTTTTGAATTACTAACAACGTGTCGTTCACTTGATAGTTTAAAGTAATGGTAACTTACAGTATTTCCTCGTACTAGTTGGAATACAAATACAAGAAAACACGGAGGAGATGGTTATTTAAAAAAAAAATTGAATAAAGAAGACAAAGATGGTGACTAAATTGCATGCTGTGTCGACGTAAGTATGGATTTTCATCAATGTAATACTGTACATCTCAATTGGTAGACTCGTGTCCGCGAAATACGGATTCAAACCTTAATATCACCAAATTCAACTGGTAAATCAATGGAGGAAAAAAAGCGGCCAAGTATGGATGGGGAGAGCCAAGAGATTGGAAATGGTAGAAAACCCTACAATGCGACTTGGTGTATGCCCTACAACGGGCTTTATCTCTCTTTTCATTGTAATCACTACATCTTTGCTAATGACAAATATATTTTTCGATGGTTATTGTGTATTTTTTTATTTTTCTATTTCCTAGCATATTCCTTTTATTATTTACTCACATTTCCTTAGGATTCTATCATAGATAAACTTTTATTTCTGATTTAGCAACTTGAGGTTTTTTCGATGATGTTTGTATGATCAACTCTTAGCTGTTAAAATCTAGATTGTTGAGTGATAAATCAAAATTAGATTAAATGATCAACTAGCAATTTCCAAAAATCAAGATCGGTTTGTGAAAATTTATGTTTGCATAGCTTACTCATGATTACTAAAATCAAATTGCGGTTTAGATAGCGGATATAAGGTTAGTGAGGCACGTACTAATTTTAGTTTAGGTAAAAATTTATTAATATTTTATTAGGGGAATTAATTTAAATGACAAAGATTTGTATATTTTTTGCCTAAAGGACACAACCTCAATATTTTTACCATAAGGACAAACATTCTTCTAAAAATTATTCAAAAGGATAAACATTTTTCAAAATTATTCATAAGGACGACAAAACTGCTACCGAGCTAAAACTGATACCTAAAAACTAGTACCGATAACTACAAATTCATACCTAAAACTGCTATCAGTAACTAAAAACCGATAACTACAGAAAGTTGTCTTTCAGAATAAAATATTGAAGGTCTGTCCTTAAAGATAAAAAGCTGTGAAATTTTGTCCTTGACAATAATTTCTTGTATTTTATTATATGATATAGTTGGTTTTACAATTAATGAATGCACTAACATTATTAATTAATTTAATGAATCTCTATCACAATAATGAATCTAAATTTTCACATTAATGAATGTAACAATTTTATACTAAAATATTAGCTAATATAAGTAACGAAGGGAATTTAACATTAATGATTCCTTGATATATGTTATTTTTCATTGATTTTATAATTGATTTCATTTTGATTATATGGTTTGTAGTTATGTTAATTTGGTCATATCCACGCATATTTTTAAATTACACCTCTAATTAATGGAAATATTTTTAGCGTATTTAGTGTGTGAGTGTATAATATATAGTGTGTATTAAACTACTTTTGGTGTACATATTTTTGTAGTGTATATGACATTTGAGAATTTAACGACAAACTCATATTAATAATTAAAATCCACAAAAAGCTCATGAATTGTGATTTATAAAAATTAGTTCTATCAAACTTCACAAACGAAAAATAGTAGGAGTGCATATTAAAATTGCAGAAGTAGCATTCTTCGTTTCTATCTCAATTCTGTTTCACTTTCAATCTTCATGTAAATTACCTTCTTCTTATATTTTAGATTCATTCTCATTCCTAAAAGTTAAATCCAATAAATCGACGAACATCTGATCTAGTCAACAAACATTTGATCTAGTCGAAATTATAAATCAGACACGGTTAAAAGTTAAATCACTAGCTAAATCAATATATATTACATTTCATGAATTTTAATTATTTGAATTTATTTTTATTAGTAGATCAGAAATTACAGCGGATTTAAATCAACATCTACCACAAGAATCCAGATCTTCAAAAGAATCGAGAACTTCAATATCCTTATTAGATTTGAATCAACTTCCTATTGTTGTTGCAGAAAAGACAAGTATTGAAATTTTTGTTGAATTATATAATTTTATTATGTATATAATGATAACAAATATACGGATTAATAGAAATATGCTCATCTTTAACTACATCATTACACTTATGAATTTAACAAAATTATCAGGTATATAGTTTACTTTTTATGCTTATTTATATTTAATTGCATTACACTTATGCAGTTAAATAAATAATTTAATTCAATTTAAAATTAATTAAACTTTTGACAATAAAAAACGGTTAAAATTTTAACTGCGTTTTGAAATGCGGTAAGAGTGTGTGTGTTTTTTACACACAGATACATGTGTGTATGTAATATTTGTGTGTATAATATATAAGCTTCAATAATTTAATTTATATATTTAACCGCATTAAAAATTATTCAGTTAAATAAATAAATAACTTACAAAATAGTCAAATAATAAAAATATTTTTATATTATCAATTTTAAAATGTTAATTTATATATTTAACTGCAGAATACTTAGGCAGGTAAATGATTTATTCAACTTGATTCAAAAATATTCATCCATCTAGACGTTTATATTGGTTAAAATTTAACTGCATAATGAAGGAGCTAGGTCAGCCCGCAGCGGAAGAAACGGGTGAATTTCAAAAAAAAAAATTACCATTTTGAATCTTTAATGGACCTACAAAGTCTAGATTTCATTTGGTCTTCTCTAAATTTAGTTTAACTAAAATCTTGTGTTCTATTTGAAGTAGTTAAAGGGAAGTTTAAACAAATTTAATTTCAAATGTATAGCGTATCAAATATAACATTTATTTATAAGTATTAATGTATACGGAATGAAACCTTTCATTCCCTAAACAAGACTTAATTGAGATCATTAATTGTATTAAATGGAAAGAGAAACCTTTCATTTTTTCTTTTAATTTGAATTAACTGATCTATTAAATTTCATTATTAATAATTTATTCATGCTAATATTTATTATTATGTCCATATGTATTCTAACTGAACAATTAGTAGTTTGAGATTTATTTTATTTATTTATACAAGTATACACTAGTGCGAACCCGTGTTACGCACACGGGCTATAGTTATATACTTTGTTCAACTTACTTTTCTTACCAAAAAAACCTTCGATTATAGTCATCAAGATGGGTTAATTTAGAGATTTGAAATTGAACGCGTAAAATATTTCATGGAACCATGTATAAATTGTTGTCGCAAATTTTGTGTCATATATCAATGATAAGCAGAATGGTATGCATATGCCTGAGCAGGAATGAAACTGACATTAAAACCCTATGAAGTTGCTTGCGTATGCAGGCTAATAAAAAAAAGGATGAATATTAGAACCCAACATGTCACAACCGAATTTAAGATTTTGAAAATCAAACCACAGATCACGTCGTTCGCTAATGCTAAGTAGAAAGGTACCGTAGAAAATGTTATGATATCAATAGGGCAGATGCGTATACTATTTCTAAAATAAACATTCATGTTCAAACATTTAACAACGGTAAAGGGTTTATTTCCAGAGCTTATAACTGAAAGCACTAACGTCTCCCCTTTAAACAATTGAGTTTGGAAAAGTATATATGCATACAGTAGTAATATAGAGTGTGAATACAGTAATGAATCAAAAAGTAAAAAAGAAGATTGACTGTAGCTGCGAAATACTTAACCTTCTTTGTTAACACTACAATAGCAGCGGAAAAAGGGTTTATCTGTGTTATTATTACAACAGAACTACAAATTCGGAAAGTAATAATGCAGGTTATAGGAAAATGCTAACGCCAGAAACCAAACAAGCGAGCAGGGAGTAATAATTGTTCATTTACTTCTATTCTTTTGGCTCAATCATTGTGTTCCTGCAAGGTAAATTTTGGTAATACAAAATCACAAATAGAAGGAAACAAATATGCAAAAGGGAAAGCAATCACGTTTGTTCATTATGCAAATGCATAAATAATTGGATTGCATTTGAATGAGATGGCAAGGAAATATATGCATGCACATGTTATGAAATAATATATATGCAAAAAGATATGCATATTATTTCTTTCTTCGTAATCGCATTGTTTTGAAATTAGTTTCTTCCATCTTTGAAACGAGTGAATTACTTGTTATAATTGCGCGATTTGTTACCATTGTAATTTGCCTTCATTGTCTTCTTATCATATTTTGGTAATTTGATTGATGATTCACATGAATTTATGTTGGCTATATATTGAGGGTAGACTTCATTGTAAATCCATGTTGGTATTCAGCCAGCGATCCCCAAATGAAGTGTCTCTTCTTGTTAACCCTAATATAGGGCTTTGTTATGTAAACTCTTATCTTGTAATCTTTTGTAATTCTCTCAAGTGTAATAAAACCTCTCTCCTTTGGACTGGACGTACAATATCTAAATGATAGTGGAACCAGTATAAATATTGTGCGTTTCTTTTCCTTTTTATAGTTATTTGCTATTTATTTGGAGTAATGGAATAATTGCTGCTAGATTAAGTGATGTTCAAATTGACAAATCTAGATCCTGTTTACTGTCTTTCCGCATTTGTGTAATTTCTGCATAACAGATTGGTATCAGAGCAAGGCGATTTGTTTAGATTTGTGCATCAATGGCTTCTTGAAAGAGCATAGATCCGGTGGTAATTATGCTATTATTCATTTGGACGGAAAAGGAGATTTTGTGCAATATTGAAGATAAAGACGGAGGAGATAATGTTGAGAGAGATAAGAGCGTTTCAGCCTTGGAAATTTGGTGATAATGAGTTTACTGTGTTGAAGGGACAGTTGGATTTGGGAACTTGTATCTGCTTTATGGCTCGATGTTGATGTGAGAGTCTTATGTTGATTTTCATGGAAAATTTATTGTTTGGCAGATAAGGCATTGGAAGGAGAGAGATCTGTCTTGTATACAGAGATTTGGATTAGCCTTGTTATGTTCATTGGCTTTGTTTTTTGGCTCTGTATTTAGATTGGTGATTGCGAGAATTTTTTGACCTTGATGGCTTTGAGATTATTTTGGCATCTACATTCTTTTGATTTTGGATATTTGCAACATTTTGTTGGTGGGTGGGGACATAATCTGAGCTCGTTAGCAAGGTGTTATGGGGTGGCCTTGTCGAAGCCCATTGAGTAAATATTCATTTTTGGTCTGTATCTCGTTAAGAGATCTTGGTTGAAGGTGGAGTTTGATTTTAAGAGTTATACGTTGGAAAGAGAACTTGAGTCAATGTGGGGTGTTGGAGATATCTGATTTTGCATCAAGGTGGAGTGTTATATTTTGGTGATACAAAATCACAAATAGAAAGAAACAAATATGCAAAAGGGAAAGTAATCGCGTTTGTTCATTATGGAAATGCATAAATAATTGGATTGCATTTGAATGAGATGGCAAGGAAATATATGCATGCACTTGTTATATTTGCGCTATTTGTTACCATTGTAATTTGCCTACATTATCTTCTTACCATATTTTGGTAATTTGATTGATGATTCATATAAATTTATGAGGGTAGACTTCATTGTAAACCCATCTTGGTATTCAGCCAGTGATCCCCAAATGAAGTGTCTCTTCTTGTTAACCCTAATTTAGGGCTTTGGTATGTAAACTCTTATCTTGTATTCTTTTATAATTCTCTCAAGCGTAATAAAATCTCTCTCTTTTGTAATGGACGTACACTATCTAGATAACAGTGAAACCATTATAAATATTATGCGTTTCTTTTCCTTTTTATAGTTATTTGCTATTTATTTAGAGTAATAGAATAATTGCTGCTAGATTAAGTGATGTTCAAATTGGTAAATCTAGATCATGTTTATTGTTTTTTCGCATTTGTGCAATTTCTGCATAATAGTTACAGCAGTGATGGAAGTTATTACAAATGATCAAAAAGAAAATAACAGCAACATTTTTTTAACTATTGATAAAAAACAAAAGCAACAATTTAAAGCTGGACCGAACCATTACTTTTCTATACACTTGTAGTGTAGAAAGTGGAAAAAAAGAAGCCTCGTTAGTGGATATTCATTTACTGGAATGTAAAACAATATTAACATGGTAACATACAATACAATACAATGGTACCATTGGCTACTCTTTAGAGATTGACATTTTGTTCCATGCCATTTATAATTTGGTTCAGTTTTCATCTCTTCTGATACATTTCATTTGCAAAATAAAAGAGGAAAAAGAACTCATGGGTCAATGCTACCTGTAGTAAATATGTAGATCAGTTGTACGACCACTGTACGTTTAATTTGAAACTCGAGTAGAAAAACTTTATTCAATGACCAGAAGCAATGACAAAAATAACTACAATAACGCCTAACCTGTACCCCATAACATTTCCACCAAAATATCAGCCTAGCATCACCATAATTGGCAAACATAACCCCATCCCCAGCCAAAATCTATTTTGCAGAAGAAATAAAATTAAAAGCCCAACTCTAAATCGATATTGATAACTTAACCATCTGTTTTTCCTTTTCTTTTGGCTGCTATTATCAATTAATTTCTAAGACATCTTTATTACTCAACCCATTGCTGAGGATACTAAATCGCAAACATTCCTTAATAAAGTAATAATGAAGTTGTAAGAGAAGCACCAATAAATGCATAAACATGGATATGAACAACTGTACTAACAGATAAAGTAACATTTGGAGAATATCATATGAAGCAAATTAGATACAATAGCTCTCTACACCCATCAGATGGACTAATACACATATAACAAAAGGTTACATTTATATATTATAAGGTAACATGCCACAACACAACATGTTACAACATTCAAACAATTCCTTTTGTATCAAACATCAACCTTACAATTTGTTATAAGCTGTCTATGCTATGCATTCATCGTCGGCCATGTATATCAAATTTTTTTTTTTAATACATGTATGAAAAAAGACAATTATGAATCTAAATCATTTGTCCAAAATAATTTCTTATTATTCATATCAGGAAAATAAGTAGCTTAATACGATAACAAAAACTCTATTATAAATTGCGTATATAATAACTATTCATGCTAAAAATGATGATTTCAGATAACAAAGAATTAAGAGGGAAAGTAAATATAATTTTGACAAAAGCATCTGTAGTTTGCATGACAACGTACAATATAATAATTAACAAAATTTTGTTATTTATTGGGCTTTCCAATTCTGTCAAGACAATAAATTTGATCTCAAAATAGAAGATTAATTTAAGGATATTCATTGAAGCTAAACTTAAAAAAGAAAATATTGAATGGTGTATAATTAACATTATAGCATGCTGCCATTATGGCTAACGTAAAATCTAATTATAGGATCAATACATTGCACATTTGTCAAGTAGAATGGGTATAAACAAAAGTATAAATACAACGGTTATAGCTAATATAGACTTAAATGATTTCTTTAATTAAGCAAGATCAAATGTATTAAAAAATTGGAGTATTCAGTTTTTAGGACACACTGTAGAAAAAAATTAGATCCAAAAACAACGAACGTTAACAATTAAATTAAGAAAAAAGACCTTTTTAGATTACGTAAATCTCAGGTTCAGTTTAATTACTCATTTTCACTAAATTAATTTAAAAAATGAAGCTCGAAATTGCAAGAAAAAAAGTAATTTCAAAAACATTTTAATTAATTAACGTTATCGTAAAATATATAAGAAAACCGTTTATAATTGAGACGCAAAACTAAAAATATTGGTCTGAAAATCAATTTGCGCTTTTCCACGGATGATATGTGTGTGTATGAATCTGTGTACATGTGTCTGTGTGTGTAAGTTAGAGAAATAAATTTCAACTTGTCATTATCAAGTTTGTATTAATTTAATATCTTTCTATCAAAAAAATGATAATGAAGCTAACAAATGAATCAGTGAGTAATAAGCTCACTATAAGCAAATTACATGAATACCAATGTGAATTTTTTTTGCTTTAAATTCAAGAAAATATCAAAAAAAACATGAATACAACTTATCAACTACGGTATAGTGGCATGATAAAAGAACTTAATTTTTTATTAGCAAACATCTTTCAATATAGCCACCAACATAATGATAATATTTTATTCAAGAAACACATGTAAAAATTGCTAATTGCATGCTCAAATATGGTGAATTATTTCAGTCCAAACACCGATGCGAAGGCAATAAAATACAGTCAACTAACAATATCTCAAATGCCGACACTTAAGTACAAAATGCATGAAAGTTACCTATTAAGCTAAAGCTGAAGTAAAAAATGCTATGTCTGTTGTTCTTGAAACAATAATAAATGAATCAAGGAAGAGATGTTAACAGTAAAATTAAAGTTAAATCGCAAGTAACGTTTTGCTCTGAATGTATGGTTAACAATTATATTACCATAATTTATATGATGGAGAACCCGTGCTTCGCATACGGTATATTGTAAAACAACTTAATAGTGATTGCACTGTTAAAAGTTTTAGTTTTTAAATTTGACTATGTCGACGGTTTATATATTTTATGCCACTTCAGAGTAGTATTTTGCTTTAAAGCATACACAGAGAAATAATTGTTGGTAAGACATAAATTTTCATCTGGAAGACAATGTTATGTTTAATAGAAAAAATTGATGAAATTACGTTATATAAATCGGTGCTTTTTATGTAATAGTTAACATTTCATATGCAAGTGAAAAGTTACATTCCTTTATGCTTTATAAGTGTCTTTAGATCATCTGGGATGGCTTCTAAGATTACATAACAGTCTTTCAAAATGTAAAAGAATTATGTCAAAAACATCATTTATATTTTTGGTATGTTACAAAATGGTTCATAACTTCATCTAAAATACAAACACATAGGCTATGAGATAGGAATGTTAGTTAAAACTTGTAAACTATTATATATGTGCAAATGAAGGTACAGACTGTGCAAATATAGTTTTAACCTTTTCGTTTAGCTGTTATCTTTGCTCCAATATTGATTTGTTAATATCAAGGCTGAACATATATTGAGTGTTTGCATATACTAAATAGCCATCCTAAGAGTTTGATTTTAACTTCCACTATATATGTCAACCTAAAAAAATTTACTAACCATAAATTGCTAACGTCTCTTATAGTCTTCTTATCTTCTAATTAATCAGAACTTCATCACCTATTGTATGCAAGCATATACTCTTAGAATCTTATTAGTAGGCACCAAAATTAAACCTGTAATGAGTAAACAAATAGCAGTTAATTTAATAAACACATTTGAAGGAAGAATAAGATTATGACTCAGTTAAGTTTGTGTAGTTACCTTTAGAGAACTTCATCATGCCTTCCCTTTTTTGCACCAGCACGTTAGTCGTAACCTATAAAAATAGAAAATATGGATCGAAACAATGAGAGAAAATTTTCCTTTAGTTTGATTGTTTGATAATATTATAGAAAAATATAGCTTTTCCAGGTGGAAGGGGGAAAATAATTGAAACTCTAATGCTTCTCATTTTATTCTCAATCGGTAAAAAAATTATTGCTTTATTATTTTTTGACAACTCTAATACTCTTAACAATTACCAAGCTTCTTCAGCATTGACAGTATTCTCTGAGAAAATGATGAGCCAAAATTTATGAACTTTTTTCAGTTCACTTAACTCCTTTTAGATTTCATTGTATATTAAACATATCTAGTTTCATGAATGAACAATCAGTATGATACTTTGGTTGTTCGACCAAAATCGAGGGAATGTTGAAAAACGAATGGAAAAATGAATAGAATAAGTCATTTTATGCGAAGTATTTTTATGTGGGTTGAATTATGGAAATGATCTTAACTTGAGATGAACTCATTAATAGAGGCCATAAACAAATTGAAAGAATGAGCATGGTAGCATATTTGTATCATGCATAAAGTTTCAATATAATAGACTTAGTATTCAATTGAATAGGAGGGTTTTATGGTAGCAGTTACAGCCCAACAGCAAGAGTGGTTTTACTCATGAAAGAAGTATAAGCTAATTGATTAGACATATCTAAATAATATCTATTTCAATTAACAAACTGTTAGAGAATTTGTGAGTGGACACAAAAAGGACTATTAACGTGCATTTTATTTAGGAAAAGAGAAAATGAAATCAAAGTGGTATACGCTATGTGCAGAGGAAATGCATGGTGAACCTTTAATTCTTTTTATGTGAGTCAAAACTTAATATTCCTGAAATCATGATGCCATGATCACTGCAATATGCAGAAATATTATTGTTGGTGCGTAGGTTGTTACTGTATATAATATATTGTCAAGTTATATTTGTCAACATGGTCAAAATATATATGAGCTCATTTACAACTAAGTACATAAGGTACAATATATAAATACAACCATTTCAGCAAAACGTAGAAAATATACATAGTTAAGGATGGTAATATATATTTTCTTCAATCTTAGTTAAGAAATATTATGTCCAACAGTTTAATAGTTGTCACTATATATAAATCCAAGTTATGTGTGTGTATTGTGCCGAACAGTCAAAATATTTAAAGAGTTGCTAAAGAAAACAATACTTTGGTGTAAGACAACAGCGTTTTATCATTTTGATATGCACAATAGTATTGCACTATGTACAGAGCGCAATAAAAGCTGCCAGAGTAAGCCACCCTAAGCTAGTAGTAAATACAAACAGCGCAAAACAGTTATAACCTAAGCCGTGGACAATTGTTGTCAGTACATGACGCAAAACAGTATGAACCCAGTCCAAAAGTATATTTTCAAAAATCAGTGTTTTGTTGGTTTTACTGACCGAAGACAACTAAAAATAGCATAGCATTTGGTTAAATTTCAGATGGAAGCTAATCGTTGATTTATTTCGTTCATCTTCCCAACACTTGTCCAAATTAGCAAGAGCAACATGGAAAAATGAAAAAGGTGTCAATGATCAGTAGTGAACAATCTTCCTAGTATTGCTATATAAGCAATATGTATGGAATAACAGAATAAGAACTTGAATGCAGACCCAAAGTAATAGTGGAATAGTTAGTTGTATAGCTTTTTAATAGTAGTATACATGTCCAATTGTTGGATATCGAATGTGGTCAAACAAATTCTGCGACTCCATGGCTAAGCTTACTACATTGAAGAAGATAGGAGGTTAAAAAAATTATTTTTTTGGAAGCAGTTTATATTTAAGTTATTTTTAAATTTAAGAAAGAGGAAGCAATTTTTAAGGTATGCACATAAGTAAATTTACGAAGAAAAAACCAAGGCAGGCACGCAACAGTAAGATAGAATTTAAACAATGTCGGTGTGCAAACATAGGCTATTGAAAAATTAATTGTCTGGAAAAATACGGTGATATAGTTTTAGGGTAAAGTAATAATCTTTTAATCCATGAAAAAGCAATCAATATTACTAATCATTTACCCTATTTAAGTCTGTATAATTATAAGAGCATCCCTAAACCCAATTTTTAAAGGTGAAAAATGTAAAATAAGTAGAATATAATAAATGGACAGTCTTTAAATAGGCAAATCCATGACCATATTATCTAACATGTCACCAATAAGTAATAAAATCCGTGGTTACTATATTCGTCGATAGCTGATGTGTACGTGAAACAATTGATATGTCTCCAAAAAGAAAAGCCTCATTTCAGAGTTTTGAAAATGTGTTTATTGTAGTTAAAAATGTTAATTTCATTGTTAACCAAAATAATTTAAGCTCTAACCAATACACCTTGCATTAACAGTCTGGATAACCAACTGCAAACAGAAATACAGGTAAAATCAAAACACATCATATGAAAATCAAATTGTAGTTGGCAATTTAAAGTAATTGCTTCCACATTAAATCAAAAGTACCTTATAAAAGTTTATTGTTTCTATGCACTCAAACGAAGTTTTTTTGTTTTGTTTTACTTTTGGAACATAAAGAAAAAGTAACTTGTTATTAGCTATTAAAATGACTGTAAATTTCCCAATTTTCAAAAATCTATAGGAATTATTTTTTACTTCGACTGCACTGACTGTATGAATGAGAATATGAAAGCATTGCATGGTAGGGATTATGTTTTAAAGATATATCTCCAAATGACATGGGAAAAATAGCTCATTTGTTTAAAGCATTAATGCTGACTTCGTTATTAGCAAAAATATATTGCTAAAAAAAGGAGTTTTAGTCAAGTTCATCAAATTTGGAATAAAATAAATAATATAAGTAAGCATAATCCTTTGAAAACATATGAATATGAAATACAATAATTGCAAATTAAAAAATACAATAGTTGATAATATTTAAGTCAAACATGCTTGAAGTACCAAAAACCCTTAAAAATGATTTTTTTTTTCCTATTCTCTAACAATGCAAATTAAATTAAATTAAATTAGGTAAACTACAATCCAATTTTTTTAAAATATTGTTAAAAATACTGTGAGCGATAATAGGAGTAGAATTATAAAATAAATTATTCTGCTGGTCAGTTACACATATTTGACAATTCTATGAAATTTAAACCATATTTCATATATAGTTTTATCTCACATAAAATTCAATAATAAAAACACATTGCATTTGAAACATAGAACTGAATGAAGTTTGATTATTGTTTTCGGATTTTGTGATGAGTATAATAACCACCAACAAAATTAGGCATAGAGCATAGTTTTTATTTAGTTGCTAACAAAACAGACTCAACATGAAATAAAAACAAAAGTATTGACATGCTTAGCAGTACACATATGCATAAAATGGTTGAATGCAACTGTTTTAATTACAAACAAAACTAACATGTTGCAAAATACAAAAGTTTATATAATAGCCTTGACGTATAAAAAAATCAGTAGCATTAGGCACACCTAGTAGAAAAAATATATAATGAGTTTATAATGGAACGCTAGAATCAAAATATTGATGCCTAGCTTATCTTTTCAGTAGCATCAGTTAGAAAATTTTTCATAGAATCACCAAAAATGTTGAAATGTTACCAAACAGCAACCACATGACAAAAAAGCAAAATTGATACCATTAACTGCACACAAAACTGTTCAAATGTGGCACACGAGATTTTATTTGAGCCAAGGCAGAATAGAAAAGATAATTGTACAAATTTGTCACTCCCTGTAAATATGTCGATGTTAAATTTACAACATATAAATTATACAAAAAATCTTGTTTTCAGTATATTAATTGTCGAACACAAATTTTAGCTTAGCGTAAATGTATCTTCTAGATAACAAAGAAATCTAGTTCCAAATGTTTGTCACATTTCAGATTGGTTATTATATATAGTACAGTAAACTTCTATAGAGGAATGAGTCAGATAAATTCTTATGGAGAAAAAAAACAAAAACATGTACATACTACGTCATTTACTCATAAAAAGGAAGGATTTTATAATTTTTCCCTTAGCTTTGGTAGACCGAGATACTAATCAAAATGCAAAATTCTAATTATTATTCAATTATAACATTCAAACAATGTATTTTTCATTTATAGCATATGCAACACCATCGGTGTATAAGAACTATTTTTTCCCTAAACTTTTATGTGCATTGTGGACCCTTAAAACCAAATGCAGGGCGTCATTACAAAAGAATTATAAAGTAAGGATGTAAAGCATTGATAAACATGCTAACTTCCCTACAGATTATATAGTTTTAAGATAAATGCAATCATTCGTAAAAATAAGAAAATTCCTTCTTAAAAATTATTTTTTATGCTAATAATATATACATAAAATAACTTCGCTTTATATATACATATATCAAATCTAATAAATTGCAAAATTGAATGTTAAATAACACATTAATTAAATCTGGGTAAGAAAAAATATTACATTTTATAATTTTTTTAAATTTGAAACTTAAAGTAAAACAACGTATTAGCAAGTAAGAATTATGATTTTGAAATTTGAAATGAAACCAAGCTTTTAAAACCCTCATTTCAAATTTAATCTAACGATGACTATAATCAATTTTTACCAGTGAATGAGATCGACAAATGCTTATGGAAAAATTCCACAGCATGTACATGTTACGTCATGTATTCACAAAAGGTAAGGAATCTATAATTTTTTCGTTACATTGGTAGATTGAGACACCAATCAAAATGCAAAATATTAATTTTTATTTAGTTAAAGCATCTAAACAGTGTATCTTGTCATTTGCAATGGATGCAACAACATCATTATGTAAGACATATTTTCTTCTTTAACCATTTATGCGCATTACCAACCCTTGAAAGCAAATAGATGGCTTCGTTGCAAAAGCGAGGATGCAAAGCATTCATAAAAGCGCTAACTTTATTACAGAATATATAACTTAAACTAAAAAAGTCATTAATAAAAAGAAATATCCTTCATAAAAATTAGATTGTAACAGCCCGCAAACTCGTACCCCTTGAGTCGACACTATTCTCCATCACTCAACTCAAGATGAACGGAAATACGAACCATTTGGGTTAAAGAAGAAAGAGGTAGAAGAAGAAAATAGAAACAACAACAAAATCTTACCATCGCAGCGGAATAAAATATAATAGATAATAACAGATCTTTACACAAAAGAAAACTATATCTGTTTTATATATGTATACATCATCAGAGTTCAACAACATCAATAACATACAACTGGACAGTCATATAAACTTGTCCTCAAAACTGAATATACAACGTAATATTAATCAAGTACGAAAGTAGGTATCGCCATCCAGCTCGTCTCCTGAGCTCCACAACATCCTTTCCTGTATTCTATGATACTCAGTTTGACCCACGCATTATAGTTAAATAACACCCGAGTCAGTCTGGAATACCAACGTGAGAAAACCACACTCAAATTGATTATTAAAGTTTCAAAATCCTTTGAAAACAAAAGCATCTCGTAAGACCACGCCACAAATAAACATGTCGGGTTTTTTCCTTACGATAGCTAAAGCACTTTTTATCAAAATTCTCTGATATTATAATAGTGTCTATAGAAAGTAAAGTAGAATCTAGCTGAAATGCTTGCATCTCACGTTTCAGCAATAGTTGGGCACAATCAAAACCGTACAGGCGCGTAGGAAGAATGGATTTCCAACTAATGACTAGGCATTGGGGTACCACCTGTCACAGTACCTGGTCTAGATCAGCGTACCGAGGATTACTCCCAATCCCCTGCTACACAAGACCAGGACTATCCCTTACTGGATAATCCCGAGTAAGATCACCCCACGGTTGGGATCAGCAACCACACCACTAAGCCAAATAAAAAGGGGCATCTAGACAGGGATGACCTCACCCTAATGGGCGCTACCCATCCAGCTTTGCTGCATAACCCCTGATTTTCAGTCATTCCCGGTTGATGAGGATCAAGACTAAGCGTTACCTTTTTAGAACGTATCCCTTAGAATGCTCACCGTCCACCTGACGATGTTCTGAAAGCATTCATCCATAGAAGTCCGTCCCGGGTTCGAACGGAACCGAAGGCACTACTCCTACTACATCCATTTTGGAATCATCCTCAGGATTAGTAGCGACTAGCCCTTGCACTTCACTACTCTATCTTCGAATCCAAACCCGTCTTCCTCACGAAAACGTACAAACCGGATCGAAGTGGTATTCGAGAAATTAATCCCGATCCCGGTCTCTTCGAAACGATCAGCGCATTGGCCAATATTGATAGTCAGTTATTTAACTATCAATTTACATTCACAACATCCATCAACCATAAATAATTTCCCTGAATTATTTGTTAACCTCAAAATATCTTCGCAAGATATATTTCCACTTTCAACCCTTTGAAAACAGTTTTCAAACCATACTCTTCTCATGGAATGAATTCCCAAATATTTATTTCCACTGAAAACACCAAGCACAAAGCTTTAGATTTCAAAATAATCTAAAAAACACTTTATTTTAAAATATACATTAACATTTAAATTGAACACTACTTCAATACTTTATTAAAAATATATACTATAGGAATATATGAGGTTACTTATAAAATATTAAATTAGATTTTCTCTTTTTAAAACAAAATACCAAGTCGCCTTTAAATAATTACTACAATAATAGATTTGAAAAATATTTACTTTAGAATTTAAACATTTAGAAATAATAAAATTTCTAAAACATGCTTTTTAAAACAACGTTAAAACTTTTAACTTATATTCAAAAATTTACTTGGCACGTACTTGGCTGTCCAGGGAAAAATACTTCTCTTCACATCCTTTAAAAATAGATCACTATTTATTTCTAAACAAATTTACCCATTCCTTTAATAAATTCCCACCGTGAATTTATTCTTTCAAATATCCACCGATATATTGCTTTACTTTTACAAACCCAGTTTATAAATTTCATAGTTACATTCTCCTTTAAATTTTCAATTTCAAACACTTAAATTAATTTCCAAATTGATTCCCAATTTACTCCATTTCGAAATAAATTTCTTTACTTACTCAATTTATTTCATAATCCATTAACTTCAGATTTTATTTCTTAATTATGATCTAAAGCCCTTTTTAACTGAAAATACCAATTTCATACCCCTTTTTCCAATTTCCTTCTTTATTCTTTTAAATAAATTTAAATCTTGGATTTTAAAATAAATTATTTATTCCTTTAGACAATCTCACTTAAGTTTTAAATTTGTTACTCCTCTGTTTATTCAAAATCCCCTTTCCATATTCGGAATTTTATTTATTTAAAAAAATTCACTTTTATTCTTTCCAATTTATCCTTTGATTTATTCAAACTTCTATAATTATTTTACTTAAAGATTTTCTCTTTTATTTTCCCTTTTCAAAAATCTAATTCTATAGATTTTGATAACTCAGTATACCGAAATATATTAATTTCAACCATAGCATCCAATATTCCAATTATCAAAGAAATTCACCACAGAATATCAAATAATCATGATACAGAATTATTAGAAAAATCTATAAAATTTTGAGGAATCCAGTTGGATCCCTCCAACCTGTTTCCCTGCATCCACACATGTTAGCACAATATAAAATACCAATTCCACTTCAAGGTGGAATATCGCGGTATATGGGTTTTAAATATAATATCATTCGCTATTATGTGGTGCATAGGGTCTCATCTGCTATATAATGCGGGAATCAATCACTCCAATATATATATATATATATATATATATATATATATATATATATATATATATATATATATATAAAATATACTACTATACAATATAGCACATCAAATCAATTCAATCATTTAACCAATTATTTAAATTTAACCATTTAAATTTAAATAGCGACCCAAAAGAGTGAGATTAACTCACCTTTGTATTGATTTGCAATCCATTTCATCTCGACTTGTTTTCCATGATTTTCAGACCTTGTATAAACATTAGATGTTTTATTAATATTCGAGTCAATTGAACAATTAATTTCCCATTTGATAAATTTAATTAACCGCACATTTAATTACCATTAACAAAATTTAATTTACTAATAATTTAATTTAATTTAAACTAATAATTTCCCTTTATAAATCTTTTAGTAACCAAATAAGTTAAATAAGTCAAATGTACAATTTTATCACGAACCCCTTATATAATTTTCTTCCAAAGTCTTATATAAATTTCTAGTATATATATAAATTTAAACTCTGAAATTTTAAAATTAAAGAGTAAACATTTTTTTTAATGAAAAACAATATACTGAATTATATACATATATATGCTGATAATTAAGAAATGGACAAATCGAATTCAAAGAGTTTTAAACTTACTTAACTAAAATAAAATTTAATTACCTTACTGTGATCAGACCCAAGCACACACCCACGTCGCATCTTGACTTCGATCACTTTAAGTAGCCGCCGCAAGCCTCTTCCAGGTCGAGTCCCCTTCCCACCATCAATCGCGTCACATCGCAACTCCAAACGACGCCGCGACCCAACTCAGGCTCACGCATGCGATACTTCACTGACACCACGACCAATATGACCACCTCTCTAGCCTCGACATCGCCACGACTTGGCCTAATGCGAGTACGAACCCTAGCATCCATCACCCAAAATCGCGACCGCCACCACGAACTAACGGAGCCGCCCACCTCCTCGCGAACTCCACTATCTAGCATGAAACCCTACATCTCGATTGCATGAGCCCACGCCGCTGCTTCATTCGAGAACGCGGAATCAATTTTTCACTTTTTTTTTATATATAACGAATTCATTTCGAATTCGCATCCAAGAAGCGAGATTTACAACAAAAAATTTGTGACATCGTAAAACTTCATGGCAGCTCCCGCCCATCCCCTATCCCATGCCCCGTCCTTTCAAACTGTCCCTCCTTTACCTTCAACCGTTCCCTCTTCCCCTACGCCCCCCCCCCCCCCCCCCCCCCCCCGCCGAACTCCCCTCTTACCTTACCTCCGCCTATTCCCCCCCCTCCGGCCGAATCCATCTTCTGATTCTTTTTCTGCTTCACCTTCTTGGTCCTCATGTTTCAAATCCAAGCCGCGCAATGCTGGCCTGTATTCCTCGGTAGAAATTCCTCTTGTTTACAACGGACTAGCTCTTGTTCCTCCAAGTGATGTTATTCAAGCAGGTAATGATGTTTGGGCCGAATGGTTGGTTGGTTTCTTTCTTGACAAATCCCTGTCCTACTTAACTGTAATCAATCACCTGAAGAAACTCTAGAAGCTGAAAGGAGAAATATCAGTTAAATCTGATGGAACCTTGTTCCTTTTCCATCTGTCTTGTGCCGAGGACAGAAGGAAAAAAATTGAATCGGACCCTATAATCCTTAGGAGCAAGATTTTCATTGTGAAGGCTTGGGGTCCAACTATTGGAAACAGCTGCAGTACAATCAAATCCGTCCCTGTTTGGTTAAAATTAACCAATATACCTATTTTTGCATGGTCACATTTAGGCATTAACTGGCTTGCCTCGAGAATTGAAAGGCTTTTATGTATGGATTCTTCCACTGAAAGAATGGAGAGGATTGGATTTGCTAAATGCTTAGTGGATGTCTCGCTGGATGTTGATTTGGTAGATGAGTTTCCCATGCAACTGCTTGATGGATCTACACAAATAGTGCGGGTTAGCTACCTATGGAGACCTGAAATTTGCACTGTCTGCAAGGAATTTGGCCATTTCACTAATAGTTGCTTGAGGAAGGTGGGGATAATGAGAGGAATGATGTTGAAATGGTGTCTTCGAAGAAAATCCAAGAAGGGAAAACAAAGACCATGGGATAGGTAAACAAATAACTAAAAGCAAACAAGTCTGGAAGAAAGTCCCCTATAAAAAAGAAAAATTGGTGGAAAGCATCTATCAGTTAATGCCAGATCTCATTGAGAACATTGAGTTTGTTGAGCTAGATGGGGAAAAAACAGTAGTTCAGCATCAAGCCATGAATGGTAAAAATAATGAGAAGAGTGGTAATGAAACTAATGAGGAAGTTGGATTAGCTGATGACCTCCAGGAATGTGTACTGACATACAATAAATTTGAAATATTAAATAATAAAAATGATGCTTCCAGTGTGGAGAATGAAATATATATTGGAGATAATGTTAATGAAGAGGAAGAAATTATAGTTGAGGGTATCAATTCAATTATTGGACACATGACTGATTAGCAAGATGGAAATGAGCTTATACCATGTAGAAATGATGATTCTCTGGTTTTGCAGTGTTAATCTGTTGACATTGCAAATCAGTTATTGCTTGCTTCAGATAAGCATCTGATGTAAGTTAACCAAACTGATCTTATCAACCAAAGTCATGCACAAAGGACAGATACTGCACAAACCATGCAAAATTCATTTGCCTCAATGCAACCTAAATGCAAACCCTCTTCGGATCCTATTCTCGATGAGTTATTCTATGGTTTATTGCAACAACAAATAACTGATATAATCTTCTCCTTCCATCATTCATTTCTCTCTTCTTTTTCTTCCGCCCCTTCTCCTTTAGCACCTCAAAGCAAATCTCCATCAAAGCAACCTTATGCCTTTTTAGGATCAATTCCAGGATGGATTTCCCCACCATCTGCTACAAAGGATCCAACAGATGACATCAGTGTCTCTTCTAAGAAAGATAAATACAAGAAGAATAAAAAGAAAAAGAATCATAAACCAGATAAATCCATAATTCAGTCTCCCATTACGAGGAGCATGAAAGAAGCTACTCTCCTCTCTCTAGTATAATCCATGATACACAACTTTGGTGCATGGAATATTAGAGGATTTCATAACTTCCTCAATCTCGATCAAGTTAAGCATTTAATAACCACTCATCAGCTATCAATCTTTGCAATCCTTGAAACTAAGATGAATCTTCCCTTATCAATATCTGCTGCTAAGTACATAAACCCTACTTGGTCCCTTTCTCACAATCTTCCTGAAGCGAGCTATAGTCGCATAATGGTGCTTCACAATCCTGCTGAGCTCTCCCTTGATCTCCTTCATGCTACACCTCAAATAATGCATTTTCATGCAAAGTACTACAATTCCTCCTCCTATTTCTTCATTTCTTTTGTCTACGCTTCTAACTCTCTTCCCTCTAGACAATCTCTCTTCAATCTCATTCCTGCACTCAGCCAGAAAACTCATCCTTAGGTAATCGTAGGAGATTTCAACAGTTGCTTAAACTTGTCTGACAAGCATGGAGGCCTTCCTCTCATGCTAAGGGATATCCAACCCTTGAATATTGCCATTTCTGTTTCATCTTTAATTCCTATTCCCAAAACTGGTGCTATCTTCTCTTGGAATAATAGGTCTAGGAGTGGAGTACAAATTTTTACTAACATTGATCATTCCTTTGCCAACTGCGAAGCCCTTTCCTTTTGGCCTAATATATCCACCTTCCTACCCCATCCAGTTCTTTCTGACCATTCCCCCCTCATCATTACCACCGGGAAGTTGCACCATGGGTTCAAAAGAGGGTTTAAATTCTATAACTCCTAGGTTCATGATCCAAAGTACAAGGAAATCATACAGTCAGCTTGATCGAATGATTATTTTGGAAACCCTATGTATATTTTTTGTAGAAAGCTCAAGGCAACTAAACAAGCATTAAGGTCTTAGGCAAGACACAAGTTTGGCAATGGCAATCTTAAATCTATCATCCTCCTGGATCAGCCGAAGGAGGCTCAGGATTTGATGATGGCTAATCCAGACAGTGTTGATCTAGCTGAAAAAGAAGCTGCTCTATACAATGAGCTCAGTCAAGCTCTGGCAATTGAAAATGATATGAAAAGACAACAACTTCGAATCAAGAGGGCTGCTGAAGGGGACAGGAATACTAATTTATTTCATGCCTCACTAAAGGTAAAACATTCAAAAAATAACATCAATTCCATTTATGATGAAGAAGGAACCTTGCATTCATCTCCTAAGACGGTTGACAAAGCATTTCTGATGTACTATTCTTCCCTCTTTGGAAATGAAAATAATTTCAACCCAAAGCTGGACCAACTCTCTAATATTACTTTGCCTAGAGTTAATAGCGATGAAGCTTTAAAGCTGGTGGAAAAAGTGACAAATGAAGAAATTAAGAATGCCCTTTTTGCTATGAATAAGAGCTCGTGTGGCGGTCCTGATGGCTTCAATGTGGTTTTCTTCACTTCAAGTTGGGATATAGTTGGTGGAGTTTTCTACAAGGCCGTGCACAACTTCTTCGACAAATTTAAGCTTCTCAAATCTGTTAATGCCACGAATTTGGTTTTAAGCCCAAAAATCATGCCTGCAGTATCTGTTACTTCATTCAGGCCCATCTCCTGTTGCAATGTTTTCTACAAGTGCATATCAAATATTATCGCCTCAAGACTGGTTGCTGTTTTGGTTAGATTAATTTCCAACAACCAGGCAGCCTTTTTGCCTAATAGAAACATTCTTGACAACATAATGCTTGCCCATGAGTTGTTAAAGGGTTATAACTGTGTTAATGCAACGCCTGGAGCAATGAAGCTTGATTTAAGGAAGGCATATGATAGTATTCAGTGGAAATTAGTTGTTAGAATAATGTCTCTCATGGGCTTCCCTAAAGTTTTTGTTGCTTGGATTTATGAGTGCATTTCCACACCTTCCTTCTCTCTGATTTTGAATGGTGCTAACACTGGCTTCTTTTCGTCTGAGCAAGGCATAAGACAGGGGGACTCGCTTTCATCCTATGTCTTTCTCTTGGTTATGGAAGTTTTTACTTGCTTATGGAGGCCATTGTACCATAACAAGCAGATTCATTATCATTCCAAATGTAAAGACCTTCATATTACTTCCCTCATCTTCGCCGATGATATCATGATATTTACCAAGCCGAACCTTCCTTCCATTCAATGCATTATTGGTGCCCTTCATAGCTTCTACTCGATGACAGGTCTTAGGCTTAATCTCAGTAAATCTAGTATTTTGTTTGCTGGGATTTCTAGCTTGCAGCAGCATGGACTTTCTTCCTCTACTGGTTTGCAGTCAATGAATCTCGATATGACTTACCTTGGCTTGCCTCTTTGTACTTCTAGGGTGACTCATGTAGACTGTTTACCTCTTTATCAAAAAATGACTGATGTCATGAGGTGTTGGGCAAACAAATTCTTGTCTCAAGCCGGTAGGCTTGTTCTCATCAAGTCGGTTAGCTTCTCCATGATGGTCTGTTGGGCTAGAGCATACATCCTTCCAATCAAGCTTTTGAAAATGGTTAGAAGGGCCATGATGAGGTTTTTCTGGTTTGGGTCCATTCATTCCAAGAAGACAGTTCCCTGTTTGTTTTCTATATTTGAGAAACCAAAAGCCAAAGGGGGATTGGGTTTGTGCAACATTAAAGTTTGGAACAAAGCAGCCTTCAGTCATCACCTTAATGCTCCGTTGCAAAAGAAGGATTCCTTATGGGTCTGGTGGATGCTCAGATATAATGTTGGAGCAAAAAATATTTGGCTTATGGAGGCACCCCAATCATGCAGTTGGATATAGAGAAGCATTTTGAAGTTGAGAAACACTTTACAACCTTATGTTCAGATCGTGCTTTCTGACAGAAGTACTTGCAGTTTTTGGCAAGAGCCATGGACAGGTAAGGTTATCATACTTGATCAGCTATTCACACCCCAAAAAAAATTTCAATCTGGTATTGGTATGAATGCTATGGCTGTTGAACACATTGATGATGGTATTCTTATGATGCCTTGCTCTAGTAATCAATTAGTCGGAGCCTTCTGGAATCAATATGCTGCTAACATATATGTGTTTCATGATCAGGACACAGTTCATTGGAATGGTAAAACTCACTCTGTCTCTTGTATTTATGAGGCATTATTAGGTTTAGATTCTGTGCCCAACTGCAAGTGGAGCAAGGCTACTTGGGCTGCCTACTCTTCGAGCAGTGACAATATGATGCTCTGGAAGGTTAGGAACAAGGCATTGTTAACAAGAGATAGGTTGATTGGGTTAGGCATGTCTGTCCCTTCCTAGTGTGAATTATGCAATATTCACGATGAGAGTATCCAGCACTTGTTCTTTGAGTGTCAGTATGTTATACAGCTTTGGAACAAAATGATGAGCAAAATTGGTAGGGTGGTTGTTTCTTCTATTTCTGCTGTTCAATGGGGATTCATTGAGCAAGCTACTAGGTGGGGAGATGAGGAAAGTTATCCTTTTTTCTTCATATTGAAAAAGCTTTTGAAAAGAATCTGGGAAGAAAGGAATAAGAGGTATTTCAATGGTATCAACAGGAGCCATGATGTTTTATGGTCTGCTTTGAGGCATGATATATTGATGGGCATGAGGGATGTTACCAAACAGCAACCACATGACAAAAAAGCAAAATTGATACCATTAACTGCACACAAAACTGTTCAAATGTGGCACACGAGATTTTATTTGAGCCAAGGCTGAATAGAAAAGATAATTGTACAAATTTGTCACTCCCTGTAAATATGTCGATGTTAAATTTACAACATATAAATTATACAAAAAATCTTGTTTTCAGTATATTAATTGTCGAACACAAATTTTAGCTTAGCGTAAATGTATCTTCTAGATAACAAAGAAATCTAGTTCCAAATGTTTGTCACATTTCAGATTGGTTATTATATATAGTACAGTAAACTTCTATAGAGGAATGAGTCAGATAAATTCTTATGGAGAAAAAAAACAAAAACATGTACATACTACGTCATTTACTCATAAAAAGGAAGGATTTTATAATTTTTCCCTTAGCTTTGGTAGACCGAGATACTAATCAAAATGCAAAATTCTAATTATTATTCAATTATAACATTCAAACAATGTATTTTTCATTTATAGCATATGCAACACCATCGGTGTATAAGAACTATTTTTTCCCTAAACTTTTATGTGCATTGTGGACCCTTAAAACCAAATGCAGGGCGTCATTACAAAAGAATTATAAAGTAAGGATGTAAAGCATTGATAAACATGCTAACTTCCCTACAGATTATATAGTTTTAAGATAAATGCAATCATTCGTAAAAATAAGAAAATTCCTTCTTAAAAATTATTTTTTATGCTAATAATATATACATAAAATAACTTCGCTTTATATATACATATATCAAATCTAATAAATTGCAAAATTGAATGTTAAATAACACATTAATTAAATCTGGGTAAGAAAAAATATTACATTTTATAATTTTTTTAAATTTGAAACTTAAAGTAAAACAACGTATTAGCAAGTAAGAATTATGATTTTGAAATTTGAAATGAAACCAAGCTTTTAAAACCCTCATTTCAAATTTAATCTAACGATGACTATAATCAATTTTTACCAGTGAATGAGATCGACAAATGCTTATGGAAAAATTCCACAGCATGTACATGTTACGTCATGTATTCACAAAAGGTAAGGAATCTATAATTTTTTCGTTACATTGGTAGATTGAGACACCAATCAAAATGCAAAATATTAATTTTTATTTAGTTAAAGCATCTAAACAGTGTATCTTGTCATTTGCAATGGATGCAACAACATCATTATGTAAGACATATTTTCTTCTTTAACCATTTATGCGCATTACCAACCCTTGAAAGCAAATAGATGGCTTCGTTGCAAAAGCGAGGATGCAAAGCATTCATAAAAGCGCTAACTTTATTACAGAATATATAACTTAAACTAAAAAAGTCATTAATAAAAAGAAATATCCTTCATAAAAATTAGATTGTAACAGCCCGCAAACTCGTACCCCTTGAGTCGACACTATTCTCCATCACTCAACTCAAGATGAACGGAAATACGAACCATTTGGGTTAAAGAAGAAAGAGGTAGAAGAAGAAAATAGAAACAACAACAAAATCTTACCATCGCAGCGGAATAAAATATAATAGATAATAACAGATCTTTACACAAAAGAAAACTATATCTGTTTTATATATGTATACATCATCAGAGTTCAACAACATCAATAACATACAACTGGACAGTCATATAAACTTGTCCTCAAAACTGAATATACAACGTAATATTAATCAAGTACGAAAGTAGGTATCGCCATCCAGCTCGTCTCCTGAGCTCCACAACATCCTTTCCTGTATTCTATGATACTCAGTTTGACCCACGCATTATAGTTAAATAACACCCGAGTCAGTCTGGAATACCAACGTGAGAAAACCACACTCAAATTGATTATTAAAGTTTCAAAATCCTTTGAAAACAAAAGCATCTCGTAAGACCACGCCACAAATAAACATGTCGGGTTTTTGCCTTACGATAGCTAAAGCACTTTTTATCAAAATTCTCTGATATTATAATAGTGTCTATAGAAAGTAAAGTAGAATCTAGCTGAAATGCTTGCATCTCACGTTTCAGCAATAGTTGGGCACAATCAAAACCGTACAGGCGCGTAGGAAGAATGGATTTCCAACTAATGACTAGGCATTGGGGTACCACCTGTCACAGTACCTGGTCTAGATCAGCGTACCGAGGATTACTCCCAATCCCCTGCTACACAAGACCAGGACTATCCCTTACTGGATAATCCCGAGTAAGATCACCCCACGGTTGGGATCAGCAACCACACCACTAAGCCAAATAAAAAGGGGCATCTAGACAGGGATGACCTCACCCTAATGGGCGCTACCCATCCAGCTTTGCTGCATAACCCCTGATTTTCAGTCATTCCCGGTTGATGAGGATCAAGACTAAGCGTTACCTTTTTAGAACGTATCCCTTAGAATGCTCACCGTCCACCTGACGATGTTCTGAAAGCATTCATCCATAGAAGTCCGTCCCGGGTTCGAACGGAACCGAAGGCACTACTCCTACTACATCCATTTTGGAATCATCCTCAGGATTAGTAGCGACTAGCCCTTGCACTTCACTACTCTATCTTCGAATCCAAACCCGTCTTCCTCACGAAAACGTACAAACCGGATCGAAGTGGTATTCGAGAAATTAATCCCGATCCCGGTCTCTTCGAAACGATCAGCGCATTGGCCAATATTGATAGTCAGTTATTTAACTATCAATTTACATTCACAACATCCATCAACCATAAATAATTTCCCTGAATTATTTGTTAACCTCAAAATATCTTCGCAAGATATATTTCCACTTTCAACCCTTTGAAAACAGTTTTCAAACCATACTCTTCTCATGGAATGAATTCCCAAATATTTATTTCCACTGAAAACACCAAGCACAAAGCTTTAGATTTCAAAATAATCTAAAAAACACTTTATTTTAAAATATACATTAACATTTAAATTGAACACTACTTCAATACTTTATTAAAAATATATACTATAGGAATATATGAGGTTACTTATAAAATATTAAATTAGATTTTCTCTTTTTAAAACAAAATACCAAGTCGCCTTTAAATAATTACTACAATAATAGATTTGAAAAATATTTACTTTAGAATTTAAACATTTAGAAATAATAAAATTTCTAAAACATGCTTTTTAAAACAACGTTAAAACTTTTAACTTATATTCAAAAATTTACTTGGCACGTACTTGGCTGTCCAGGGAAAAATACTTCTCTTCACATCCTTTAAAAATAGATCACTATTTATTTCTAAACAAATTTACCCATTCCTTTAATAAATTCCCACCGTGAATTTATTCTTTCAAATATCCACCGATATATTGCTTTACTTTTACAAACCCAGTTTATAAATTTCATAGTTACATTCTCCTTTAAATTTTCAATTTCAAACACTTAAATTAATTTCCAAATTGATTCCCAATTTACTCCATTTCGAAATAAATTTCTTTACTTACTCAATTTATTTCATAATCCATTAACTTCAGATTTTATTTCTTAATTATGATCTAAAGCCCTTTTTAACTGAAAATACCAATTTCATACCCCTTTTTCCAATTTCCTTCTTTATTCTTTTAAATAAATTTAAATCTTGGATTTTAAAATAAATTATTTATTCCTTTAGACAATCTCACTTAAGTTTTAAATTTGTTACTCCTCTGTTTATTCAAAATCCCCTTTCCATATTCGGAATTTTATTTATTTAAAAAAATTCACTTTTATTCTTTCCAATTTATCCTTTGATTTATTCAAACTTCTATAATTATTTTACTTAAAGATTTTCTCTTTTATTTTCCCTTTTCAAAAATCTAATTCTATAGATTTTGATAACTCAGTATACCGAAATATATTAATTTCAACCATAGCGTCCAATATTCCAATTATCAAAGAAATTCACCACAGAATATCAAATAATCATGATACAGAATTATTAGAAAAATCTATAAAATTTTGAGGAATCCAGTTGGATCCCTCCAACCTGTTTCCCTGCATCCACACATGTTAGCACAATATAAAATACCAATTCCACTTCAAGGTGGAATATCGCGGTATATGGGTTTTAAATATAATATCATTCGCTATTATGCGGTGCATAGGGTCTCATCTGCTATATAATGCGGGAATCAATCACTCCAATATATATATATATATATATATATATATATATATATATATATATATATAAAATATACTACTATACAATATAGCACATCAAATCAATTCAATCATTTAACCAATTATTTAAATTTAACCATTTAAATTTAAATAGCGACCCAAAAGAGTGAGATTAACTCACCTTTGTTATTGATTTGCAATCCATTTCATCTCGACTTGTTTTCCATGATTTTCAGACCTTGTATAAACATTAGATGTTTTATTAATATTCGAGTCAATTGAACAATTAATTTCCCATTTGATAAATTTAATTAACCGCACATTTAATTACCATTAACAAAATTTAATTTACTAATAATTTAATTTAATTTAAACTAATAATTTCCCTTTATAAATCTTTTAGTAACCAAATAAGTTAAATAAGTCAAATGTACAATTTTATCACGAACCCCTTATATAATTTTCTTCCAAAGTCTTATATAAATTTCTAGTATATATATAAATTTAAACTCTGAAATTTTAAAATTAAAGAGTAAACATTTTTTTTAATGAAAAACAATATACTGAATTATATACATATATATGCTGATAACTAAGAAATGGACAAATCGAATTCAAAGAGTTTTAAACTTACTTAACTAAAATAAAATTTAATTACCTTACTGTGATCAGACCCAAGCACACACCCACGTCGCATCTTGACTTCGATCACTTTAAGTAGCCGCCGCAAGCCTCTTCCAGGTCGAGTCCCCTTCCCACCATCAATCGCGTCACATCGCAACTCCAAACGACGCCGCGACCCAACTCAGGCTCACGCATGCGATACTTCACTGACACCACGACCAATATGACCACCTCTCTAGCCTCGACATCGCCACGACTTGGCCTAATGCGAGTACGAACCCTAGCATCCATCACCCAAAATCGCGACCGCCACCACGAACTAACGGAGCCGCCCACCTCCTCGCGAACTCCACTATCTAGCATGAAACCCTACATCTCGATTGCATGAGCCCACGCCGCTGCTTCATTCGAGAACGCGGAATCAATTTTTCACTTTTTTTATATATAACGAATTCATTTCGAATTCGCATCCAAGAAGCGAGATTTACAACAAAAAATTTGTGACATCGTAAAACTTCATGGCAGCTCCCGCCCATCCCCTATCCCATGCCCCGTCCTTTCAAACTGTCCCTCCTTTACCTTCAACCGTTCCCTCTTCCCCTACGCCCCCCCCCCCCCCCCCCCCCCCCCGCCGAACTCCCCTCTTACCTTACCTCCGCCTATTCCCCCCCTCTCCGGCCGAATCCATCTTCTGATTCTTTTTCTGCTTCACCTTCTTGGTCCTCATGTTTCAAATCCAAGCCGCGCAATGCTGGCCTGTATTCCTCGGTAGAAATTCCTCTTGTTTACAACGGACTAGCTCTTGTTCCTCCAAGTGATGTTATTCAAGCAGGTAATGATGTTTGGGGCGAATGGTTGGTTGGTTTCTTTCTTGACAAATCCCTGTCCTACTTAACTGTAATCAATCACCTGAAGAAACTCTAGAAGCTGAAAGGAGAAATATCAGTTAAATCTGATGGAACCTTGTTCCTTTTCCATCTGTCTTGTGCCGAGGACAGAAGGAAAAAAATTGAATCGGACCCTATAATCCTTAGGAGCAAGATTTTCATTGTGAAGGCTTGGGATCCAACTATTGGAAACAGCTGCAGTACAATCAAATCAGTCCCTGTTTGGTTAAAATTAACCAATATACCTATTTTTGCATGGTCACATTTAGGCATTAACTGGCTTGCCTCGAGAATTGAAAGGCTTTTATGTATGGATTCTTCCACTGAAAGAATGGAGAGGATTGGATTTGCTAAATGCTTAGTGGATGTCTCGCTGGATGTTGATTTGGTAGATGAGTTTCCCGTGCAACTGCTTGATGGATCTACACAAATGGTGCGGGTTAGCTACCTATGGAGACCTGAAATTTGCACTGTCTGCAAGGAATTTGGCCATTTCACTAATAGTTGCTTGAGGAAGGTGGGGATAATGAGAGGAATGATGTTGAAATGGTGTCTTCGAAGAAAATCCAAGAAGGGAAAACAAAGACCATGGGATAGGTAAACAAATAACTAAAAGCAAACAAGTCTGGAAGAAAGTCCCCTATAAAAAAGAAAAATTGGTGGAAAGCATCTATCAGTTAATGCCAGATCTCATTGAGAACATTGAGTTTGTTGAGCTAGATGGGGCAAAAACAGTAGTTCAGCATCAAGCCATGAATGGTAAAAATGATGAGAAGAGTGGTAATGAAACTAATGAGGAAGTTGGATTAGCTGATGACCTCCAGGAATGTGTACTGACATACAATAAATTTGAAATATTAAATAATAAAAATGATGCTTCCAGTGTGGAGAATGAAATATATATTGGAGATAATGTTAATGAAGAGGAAGAAATTGTAGTTGAGGGTATCAATTCAATTATTGGACACATGACTGATTAGCAAGATGGAAATGAGCTTATACCATGTAGAAATGATGATTCTCTGGTTTTGCAGTGTTAATCTGTTGACATTGCAAATCAGTTATTGCTTGCTTCAGATAAGCATCTGATGTAAGTTAACCAAACTGATCTTATCAACCAAAGTCATGCACAAAGGACAGATACTGCACAAACCATGCAAAATTCATTTGCCTCAATGCAACCTAAATGCAAACCCTCTTCGGATCCTATTCTCGATGAGTTATTCTATGGTTTATTGCAACAACAAATAACTGATATAATCTTCTCCTTCCATCATTCATTTCTCTCTTCTTTTTCTTCCGCCCCTTCTCCTTTAGCACCTCAAAGCAAATCTCCATCAAAGCAACCTTATGCCTTTTTAGGATCAATTCCAGGATGGATTTCCCCACCATCTGCTACAAAGGATCCAACAGATGACATCAGTGTCTCTTCTAAGAAAGATAAATACAAGAAGAATAAAAAGAAAAAGAATCATAAACCAGATAAATCCATAATTCAGTCTCCCATTACGAGGAGCATGAAAGAAGCTACTCTCCTCTCTCTAGTATAATCCATGATACACAACTTTGGTGCATGGAATATTAGAGGATTTCATAACTTCCTCAATCTCGATCAAGTTAAGCATTTAATAACCACTCATCAGCTATCAATCTTTGCAATCCTTGAAACTAAGATGAATCTTCCCTTATCAATATCTGCTGCTAAGTACATAAACCCTACTTGGTCCCTTTCTCACAATCTTCCTGAAGCGAGCTATAGTCGCATAATGGTGCTTCACAATCCTGCTGAGCTCTCCCTTGATCTCCTTCATGCTACACCTCAAATAATGCATTTTCATGCAAAGTACTACAATTCCTCCTCCTATTTCTTCATTTCTTTTGTCTACGCTTCTAACTCTCTTCCCTCTAGACAATCTCTCTTCAATCTCATTCCTGCACTCAGCCAGAAAACTCATCCTTAGGTAATCGTAGGAGATTTCAACAGTTGCTTAAACTTGTCTGACAAGCATGGAGGCCTTCCTCTCATGCTAAGGGATATCCAACCCTTGAATATTGCCATTTCTGGTTCATCTTTAATTCCTATTCCCAAAACTGGTGCTATCTTCTCTTGGAATAATAGGTCTAGGAGTGGAGTACAAATTTTTACTAACATTGATCATTCCTTTGCCAACTGCGAAGCCCTTTCCTTTTGGCCTAATATATCCACCTTCCTACCCCATCCAGTTCTTTCTGACCATTCCCCCCTCATCATTACCACCGGGAAGTTGCACCATGGGTTCAAAAGAGGGTTTAAATTCTATAACTCCTAGGTTCATGATCCAAAGTACAAGGAAATCATACAGTCAGCTTGATCGAATGATTATTTTGGAAACCCTATGTATATTTTTTGTAGAAAGCTCAAGGCAACTAAACAAGCATTAAGGTCTTAGGCAAGACACAAGTTTGGCAATGGCAATCTTAAATCTATCATCCTCCTGGATCAGCCGAAGGAGGCTCAGGATTTGATGATGGCTAATCCAGACAGTGTTGATCTAGCTGAAAAAGAAGCTGCTCTATACAATGAGCTCAGTCAAGCTCTGGCAATTGAAAATGATATGAAAAGACAACAACTTCGAATCAAGAGGGCTGCTGAAGGGGACAGGAATACTAATTTATTTCATGCCTCACTAAAGGTAAAACATTCAAAAAATAACATCAATTCCATTTATGATGAAGAAGGAACCTTGCATTCATCTCCTAAGACGGTTGACAAAGCATTTCTGATGTACTATTCTTCCCTCTTTGGAAATGAAAATAATTTCAACCCAAAGCTGGACCAACTCTCTAATATTACTTTGCCTAGAGTTAATAGCGATGAAGCTTTAAAGCTGGTGGAAAAAGTGACAAATGAAGAAATTAAGAATGCCCTTTTTGCTATGAATAAGAGCTCGTGTGGCGGTCCTGATGGCTTCAATGTGGTTTTCTTCACTTCAAGTTGGGATATAGTTGGTGGAGTTTTCTACAAGGCCGTGCACAACTTCTTCGACAAATTTAAGCTTCTCAAATCTGTTAATGCCACGAATTTGGTTTTAAGCCCAAAAATCATGCCTGCAGTATCTGTTACTTCATTCAGGCCCATCTCCTGTTGCAATGTTTTCTACAAGTGCATATCAAATATTATCGCCTCAAGACTGGTTGCTGTTTTGGTTAGATTAATTTCCAACAACCAGGCAGCCTTTTTGCCTAATAGAAACATTCTTGACAACATAATGCTTGCCCATGAGTTGTTAAAGGGTTATAACTGTGTTAATGCAACGCCTGGAGCAATGAAGCTTGATTTAAGGAAGGCATATGATAGTATTCAGTGGAAATCAGTTGTTAGAATAATGTCTCTCATGGGCTTCCCTAAAGTTTTTGTTGCTTGGATTTATGAGTGCATTTCCACACCTTCCTTCTCTCTGATTTTGAATGGTGCTAACACTGGCTTCTTTTCGTCTGAGCAAGGCATAAGACAGGGGGACTCGCTTTCATCCTATGTCTTTCTCTTGGTTATGGAAGTTTTTACTTGCTTATGGAGGCCATTGTACCATAACAAGCAGATTCATTATCATTCCAAATGTAAAGACCTTCATATTACTTCCCTCATCTTCGCCGATGATATCATGATATTTACCAAGCCGAACCTTCCTTCCATTCAATGCATTATTGGTGCCCTTTATAGCTTCTACTCGATGACAGGTCTTAGGCTTAATCTCAGTAAATCTAGTATTTTGTTTGCTGGGATTTCTAGCTTGCAGCAGCATGGCCTTGCTTCCTCTACTGGTTTGCAGTCAATGAATCTCGATATGACTTACCTTGGCTTGCCTCTTTGTACTTCTAGGGTGACTCATGTAGACTGTTTACCTCTTTATCAAAAAATGACTGATGTCATGAGGTGTTGGGCAAACAAATTCTTGTCTCAAGCCGGTAGGCTTGTTCTCATCAAGTCGGTTAGCTTCTCCATGATGGTCTGTTGGGCTAGAGCATACATCCTTCCAATCAAGCTTTTGAAAATGGTTAGAAGGGCCATGATGAGGTTTTTCTGGTTTGGGTCCATTCATTCCAAGAAGACAGTTCCCTGTTTGTTTTCTATATTTGAGAAACCAAAAGCCAAAGGGGGATTGGGTTTGTGCAACATTAAAGTTTGGAACAAAGCAGCCTTCAGTCATCACCTTAATGCTCCGTTGCAAAAGAAGGATTCCTTATGGGTCTGGTGGATGCTCAGATATAATGTTGGAGCAAAAAATATTTGGCTTATGGAGGCACCCCAATCATGCAGTTGGATATAGAGAAGCATTTTGAAGTTGAGAAACACTTTACAACCTTATGTTCAGATCGTGCTTTCTGACAGAAGTACTTGCAGTTTTTGGCAAGAGCCATGGACAGGTAAGGTTATCATACTTGATCAGCTATTCACACCCCAAAAAAAATTTCAATCTGGTATTGGTATGAATGCTATGGCTGTTGAACACATTGATGATGGTATTCTTATGATGCCTTGCTCTAGTAATCAATTAGTCGGAGCCTTCTGGAATCAATATGCTGCTAACATATATGTGTTTCATGATCAGGACACAGTTCATTGGAATGGTAAAACTCACTCTGTCTCTTGTATTTATGAGGCATTATTAGGTTTAGATTCTGTGCCCAACTGCAAGTGGAGCAAGGCTACTTGGGCTGCCTACTCTTCGAGCAGTGACAATATGATGCTCTGGAAGGTTAGGAACAAGGCATTGTTAACAAGAGATAGGTTGATTGGGTTAGGCATGTCTGTCCCTTCCTAGTGTGAATTATGCAATATTCACGATGAGAGTATCCAGCACTTGTTCTTTGAGTGTCAGTATGTTATACAGCTTTGGAACAAAATGATGAGCAAAATTGGTAGGGTGGTTGTTTCTTCTATTTCTGTTGTTCAATGGGGATTCATTGAGCAAGCTACTAGGTGGGGAGATGAGGAAAGTTATCCTTTTTTCTTCATATTGAAAAAGCTTTTGAAAAGAATCTGGGAAGAAAGGAATAAGAGGTATTTCAATGGTATCAACAGGAGCCATGATGTTTTATGGTCTGCTTTGAGGCATGATATATTGATGGGAATGAGGGATAGTGTGCATGCTTTACATGAACACCAGATTGGCCTTGGATCAGCTAGTTCTCTGTGCCTTTTCCTGTATTTTTATTTTTTTATTTTTGTCGTTCTTCCCTTCTCTTGTCTTCTGTTGTGTATTGCTATTTCTTTTTTAATAAATCTGGCAGGGGACCAGTTTAACCCCGCTTGCTCTGTAAAAAAGAAGAAGAGAGATTTAGGAAGAAGCAACATCGAACTGGGAGGAAACTAAAGGGTACTCGAGATTTTAAAATGAAATATCGATTTTTTTTCCATTTTACTATGTTCGGCTGTATTGAAAATAAAAGGGGATGTGAATAGCTCAATTTGAAATGAAGAGATGGGTAGCGTGCTCAAGGGGGAAATGCAGAGTTGATTTGAACAAAAATACAGCTAACGTGAAAATCTCCTTGACCGGTCAACTATATATTTTAAATTAAATTAAAATTGTCTCGATAAATGCAACTTAAAATCTCGACATCCTATCGAGGCGTGCCGCTAGGTGTTTATAATGCTAAACCCCTATTTCGAACACAATGGAAAAGGTTTCGAGTCCTAATTCGATCGTATGGAGAAGATAGCTTTCTTGAGCCCAGTTATTATATTTAATTTTTGATGTAAATTCAGCGCGTTTATATACCGTACGCTCACACAATAACTACAAACATTACGAAATTTGAAATCCGATAATAGTACAATATTACGGATGCAATGGAACTGATTTCGTTGAAATCAGAGACTATGCCTCGGAAGACTATTTTTAAATTCAATTTAAATGATAAAATTTCAAAAATGAACAAATCACCTTTAAATTCAATTTTAACACTTTTACTATCTTCAGTATTATTAATATAAATTTTACAAGCCTTCAAATTATTTTTAAAAGGCTTAAAATAGAAGATTCAATAATTTACCCAATTTCAGTTTATTAAATTTAATAATTTAATTGTCAAATAAACAGTGATACTTGAAATTAATATTAAACTAATTATCAAATATTTAAAATCAATTAAATATTCTAACTTTAAATAATCAAAATTTTCGGGTCGTCACATTCCTTCCCCTTTAAAAGAATTTCGTCCTCGAAATTACAAGTTAAGAGGAATGGTCCATAACCCATCACTATTTTCCTAAGCAATCTAGTTTCAATGACTACCCAAACCAAACAGTTTTTTAACAATACCCAAAATCATCTTTTAATAAGAACATCATCAACCTTACTAACTTTCCAAACTTCTCCCATAGTTTTCAAACAATACTATTTGCTCAATCATTCAAATTTCAATTTAAAACCAAATTTTGAATTATCAAAATTTTCTCAAAAAATTTCTATCTCCCTAAATTTTCAAAAAATTTCGCCAGCGTCTCTTTTGCGCGGCTACTCGGTACAACTATAAAATGCCTCTACGGGCTCCCAGATTCCAAAAGAAAACAAAACGCCAAGTGACTAGATCAAAAACCCAATCAAATTTCATACAGAAATTTAAACACATACCTTTTTGTCGAGAAATTCAAATTTATCTTCTTAAATCAAAAATCCCAACTTTCCCACTTGCTTTGTAATACCTGTATATCCAATTTAACCATATCCAACTACAGATTCCAAATCATTTTATACACCTCTTTACAAAATTTTCAAAATTCATTCCATTTAAGCCCGTACGATGTACCTATATCATTCTTATGCAATACCGAATCCGATCGCTTACTCGATCACATAGTTTCACTTCCGAACTAGTATCGTCCACCCGACTTCTTAGTGCGGACTCAGATCTGTTTCTTTATCAAAAACCGTCATTCTCCTTTCATAGTCATAACAATGACAGAGAATTTCCAGAATCAATCAAAATCCATATCCAGGGTTCGCCGTCGAAAATCGAGTGAAAAATCCTAACTCGGATCGATATAACTATCTCGAAATTCTGTGCTCGATTCAGGATCAAATAGCTATGCGAATAAAAATAATATACGTACATCTTATGTATTTATATCCATTCTCTTTTATTCACATTCATTTTGATTTCTATTTACTTATCAACGCTTATCATTTCATATATTTTTATTAAATCTTCACTCAAATTCTTATTCAATATATTTTCCGACACCCATATTACTTAAGAATTCTACCATTTCTTCTTAAGTTCCATATAAGTATTTTATACGCTTCTTATATTTATTTACACTTCACCACTTTAGTTTATATCTACTTCTATTCAAATTGGTTCTCCCATTTCCATATGAATTCAATTTGTCTTCAACTCTGAATATTGAATTTTATCTTCCATTTATAACTGATTCATATCATTATTTTAAATTAGTTTCATCCACTAATTTATTTCAATTTCCAATTTGAAATCGTTTTGTCGCTAACAAAAATTTTCCAAAAAATTTTCTAACTCCCAAAATTTTCGGAAAATTTTGGCAGAGCCTCCTTTGTATGGAGGAGCTTTTGCAATTTGACAAGAGATATAAATATATATACATCGACCCACACGGTCGAAAAAACAAAAACAGTTCAGATTTTCTATTTTTATTACGTAGGCGTACCTCTTTTTAGTATTTTTAAGCAAGCGGCTTATTATTTTAGCAATTAGCGCATCCAAATCCAGCCAAACGGCTTCCCGGTACCTGTACTTACTCAATTCAAACATGTAAGTACTAAATATACGAAATTTATTAACATTTCACTTACTTTCAATAGCTAAACACATGCATTTCATAAGCAACATGCACCGAACACTTTCCACGAGCAATTTATATGATTTCAAAACTAATTCAATTGATTTCAACCAATTCATATGCCATTTCATTCAATTTTAATGGTTTACAACTCAATTTCTTACATTCAATTTATTTTTAATCCAAACAAGCTCATATTATACTCAATTGATTTCAAAAATCAATTTTATTTACCTCTATTAATTCATAGAATTTTATTTAATCTCATTTTTGTCAAACGATAATTATTTCTATGCACCTTCGGCGATATTTATGTGAATAAACAATTACTTAAGCTTATAATCATTTTAAATTGATTCCAATACAGTTTATATTAAATTTTATTCCATTCTAACTTATTTACAAACTATTCACTTAATTTCTTGAGTTCGACCTATTTTATAATTCAAGTTTCTGGATTTTTATTTTATTTCCAAAATACAAAACAATTTTATTTTGGCTTATTTATTCTACGTCTAGGTTTTATAAGTCTCAACTTATTTATATCCATTCTTTCATCCATTTACCATCAATCCCGTTCACATTTTACTTTTTAACTTGGGATTATACGTTTAATTTAGCCAAGTATATATTTTTATTCAAAAATTTTAACTTTTATAAGCTTCCCTACTTATTTTAATCTAACACTTCTTAAGTTAAATTTCTATTTTAAACAAATTTCAAACGTATATAAGTTCCCAAATTTATTTTTAAGCATTTCCAATTTACTTCCAGAGTTTTAAGCAATTGCTTAAACATTCCAGAATATTTGAAACCGACTCCAGAGTCTTCAATAATCACATAAGTATTTCAAAATCCTTTTTGAAATTATTTATATCCAAAATCCTTTGGTATATTCAATTATCTCTTTGAATTTCAAAACCAACCCAGTTTTGCAAACAATTCCAATTCAAAACAATCTGGTAGCAATTTCTCTCTTAAAAACTCGAAAATGAACATCACGATGTCGCAGTCATCATCGAAGTTATTTTCTAGCGACCGAAAGAGTTCAATGCTTTTATCTCTTTAAAATCCCTTTAAACATTTTTAAATCCCAAATCTCACCAAATTTCAAATCCAATTCAAAAAATATCTCTGAAATACTACCACTATTACTTCTCCAAAACTTTTGAAAACCATTTCCAAATTCAAATGAATTTAAATTTCTAAAAATTTCAAATCCCAATTTCTTTCAGAAACATTTTCAATATTTCTCTGGGATTCTATTGCAGAGTTATAAATCACATTTATAATTCACATTTAAAATCCCATTTAGTTTATTAATTTATTCCGTAATCTTTGGTTATTATTTCAATTTCTTATTCAATTTTACACATTAATGATAATGATTTAATATTATCATTCCTAACAACCAAGCATCCATATATAACTGTAATAATTTACGAAAAATCATTTCCTTTAGATACGAAAATAATTTGGGTAAAATTATTTCATTTACCCTATTTTAAAACAATACCGTGTCTGTTTATCTTGTTTAAGAGTTTAGAAACTCCTATCGATGATGTGGCATCCCACACATCGACCAAAATCCATAAACACTCAATCGATAAATCAACACAATATAAAAATAATTTTTATATTCACTAACAAATACGCGCTCATATTATTATTACACTCAAACTCATTCCAGAGTACTATAGACTCTATTTAATAAGTAATCCTCAATAGAGCCAAGGTTATTGCCAACCTAGGCTCTGATACCAAATGTAACAGCCCGCAAACCCGTACCCCCTGATTCCACGCTATTCTCCATCACTCAACTCATGATAAACGGAAATACGAACCATTTGGGTTAAAGAAGAAAGAGGTAGAAGAAGAAAATAGAAACAACAACAAAATTTTACCATCGTAGCGGAATAAAATATAATAGATAATAACAGATCTTTACACAAAAGAAAACTATATTTGTTATATATATATATATATCTACATCATCAGAGTTCAACAACATCAATAACATACAACTGGACAGTCATATAAACTTGTCCTCAAAACTGAATACACAGCTGAATATTAATCAAGTACGGAAGTACGTATCGCCATCCAGCTCGTCTTCTGAGCTCCACAGCATCCTTTCCTGTATTCTATAATACTCGCTCTGACCCGAGCATTATAATTAAATAACACCCGAATCAGTCTGGAATACCAGCGTGAGAAAACCACACTCAAATTGATTATTGAAGTTTCAAAATTCTTTGAAAACAAAAGCATCTCGTAAGACCACTCCACAAACAAACATGTTGGGTTTTTACCTTACGATATGTAACAACCCACATATTTATCGATTTTATATTTAAATATTTTGTCATTAATCAGATATTGGTTCGAAAAGCTACTTTTTGCAAATGGTCAAATTAGGACTCGAGACCACTTCTATTGAGTTCGAAATGCCGTTTACAATTTTTTTAAGTATAAACATTGATAGGTTTGGAGTTAGTGGAATTTCACTTACTTTTCCCGCTTTGGACTTTGGGTTAGATTAGCCATTATAACTCAAACCTTCTCTCCTTCTCCTCACTCTTCGTAAATTTCCTAACAACCAAGCTTTAGCATTAATGGTGAGTGGAAGGGGAAATTAATATTCCTAGCTCAAATTTTCTTGCAAATCCAACATTCAATTCCAAATTCAAGAAGAAGATATTGGGTTCAAGCTTGTGATTACTTCTCCATTGCTTTCAAGCTTTTCTTCATAAATTTGGTGCAAAGGTGAGATTTTTATCTCACAATTCTAGTCTATAACTATATGGGACCGTTGGGAATGATTCCCCATCACTTTAGCATGTACATTTGCATTTGGTTTGGATTGGCGAAAAACTCCAATTTTTAGTGTTTTTGGTAAAATTATGCACTTAGATCGTTCTGCCAATGCTTGGTCATTCATGTAGAAAAGTCTCGGCCTTCAAATAGCTCGTTTCTGGCCTTAAATCGTTCTACAGCCTTAGGTCGCTCGTCACTAGGTCGTAGGTCGTTTGGCCACGAAATGTCGCCTCGGAGTTAGGTTGCAAGGTCGTAAGTCGTAGGTCGCTCGCCTTTAGGTCGTGCCCCTTTAGGTCGCTCGGCCTTGCCTACCTCGTTAGGTCGCGTGACCTTAGGTCGTTCCCCTTTAGGTCGTATGACCTTAAGTTATTCACATGGGCTAGGCCTTTAAACCATTAGGTCGCTCGAATGAGTTAGGTCGTTGGACCTTAGGTCGTTTACCCTTTAGGTCGCGTGTTCCACTAGGTCGCGTGAACCCTTAGGTCATTGGACCTTATTCCCTCTTAGGTTGGCAACCACTTGGTCGTTTGCCTTGCTTAACTCGCGAACACCGTTAGGTCGCATGACCCCTATCTTCCTTAGGTCGTTGGACCTTGTTTCCTTGGGTCGTTAGACCGTTAACCCGTTAGGTCGCGCATCACCCTAACTCACTCGGCCTTGCCTTCGTTAAGTCGCGAGACATGTTAGGTCGCGCATCACCTTAACTCGCTCGACCTTGTTTAGGTCGCGAACACCTCTAGGTCGCTCGACCCTTATACTCGTAGGTCGCTCGATCCTATCTTCCCCTTAGGTCTTCACTAGGTCGTACCGTTTTGGACGGGGAGCTGCCCCGCACCCCGCCGGAGGCGCTGCCCCCTGGACCCCCGCGACCTGACCGGGCAGGTCAAACCCCGTAGCGGGGGCGTTACCCCCGCACCCCCACCTTGGGGGGTTGCCACCCCCCTGGACCCCCCTCCGTAGGGGATCTTATCTGAAAAACATTCAACAGAACTTGCTTTGTTGAGATGCTGAGTTGACCATTCTTCGAGACAAACTATCTTTGGCTTCTCGGTCGATTTTATGGATTTTTGAATATCTATTTCGATGGATTCTTTATTGGTTTCTTTGGGTTTTATTCACGTCTTCGAATGTGAATTTTAAAATTGATTGTTTCTACAATCACTTCTATGATTTGTCACTTTAAAATATAAAGGTTTTCTATACTAGTAGTAAATATCAAAACTCTTTCTTCAAATGATTTCAACACTATTTTATAACAAAGCTCGTTTTCTCAAACCGATTTCCAATCTATTAGTATATACAAACCTTTACCTCACTCGTATGAGAAATCTAATTAAACGACTTAGTAAAACAAGTGGTATGAAACGCTTGCGTTCACTTCGTCGGTTAATTCTTGGACTTGTTTGATTGAACCTCTTGTGACAATTTTCTAGTGAAGATTTACAGTTTGTTCGTAAATATTTAAGTTAAGCAAGTGGTTATGGGACACGAAGATAAACTTTTATATTTACTAGCTTAGTGTGATTGACACTTCTCATTGATCATGACGATCATTTTATGATTTAGACTTGCAATTATGCGATGTCTCTTTGTTTGCAAGGTTAGACTATACCTCATGGGTGTGATTCCGACTCACACATATCTCTTTGTCCGCAAGGTTAGTCTAGACACCATTTGTGTGATTCCACTCACACATACCTTTTTGTTGCGAGGTTAGGCTAGACACCATTTGTGTGATTTCACTCACACATACCTTTTTGCTTTTTGGTTAGCCTAGACCTCATCTGGGTGATTCCGACTCACCCATATGGGGTAGCTCCCCATGGTCTTCGGACCGACATGTGATAGGCCTCTTTCTCTTTTTCTGTGATTTCTGGATTTCTTGTGTTGATTTCTGGAATTTATGTCATTGACTTGTTATGAGTACAAGTTTAGGGTATGATGCCCTCCTTGGATCTTTGAGAAGATTCTTGTGATATTGATTTATCTCTTATTGATTGATCTTCTGTTGATCATCATTTGCATACTTATAGTAGTATGTCAGTATGAATATTTTATGTTTATGCCATATCTTTTATTTTATATCATGTCATCTGATTTTATAGCTAGACTAATCCGTTTATTATTTTCTTAAATAATACTCGGGTCAGACCGAGATGTTACAGGTGCTTCTGCTTGACTTCTTCCCAGATTGCTACTCTGACTTTTGGCTAACTACTTAGATTAGCAGTATTTGTTGTATACACTTGAGATATAGACTCATAGTTGTATTCTTTTGTATAGCACGTGTTGCTATTCTTTTGTATTATTGTGGATCTTTTTGACCACTACTCTGATGTACACTTTCATGTGTTAGTTATATATTCATATCTTCTTCCGCCTTTGTGATATGGATGTCTGTGACTGATTTGTGTTATGCTTATTTCTATGTTTGTTTCCGAAGATTATTTATAGCCACCGTGTGATGAGCAATTATATGAATGGTCGCTCCTCAACAGCCTTAATCTCCGTGCTAGTTGACAGCACTACACCGTAGTGTTCTTGGCTAGCGTGGGTATAGAGGTGGGGCGTCACACGATAGCTAAAACACTTTTTATCAAAATTCTTTGATATTATAATAGTGTCTATAGAAACTAAAATAAAATCTAGCTGAAATGCTTGCGTCTTACGTTTCAGCAGTAGTTGGGCACAATCAAAGCCGTACAGGCGCATAGGGAGAATGGATTTTCAACTAATGACTAGGCACTGGGGTACCACCTATCACAGTACCTGGTCTAGATCAGCGTACCGAGGATTACTCCCAATCCCCTGCAACACAAGACCGGGACTACCCCTTACTGGATAATCCCGAGTAAGATCACCCTACGGTTAGGATCAGCAACCGCACCACTGAGCCGAATAAAAAGGGACATCTAGACAGGGATGACCTCACTCTAATGGGTGTTACCCACCTAGCCTTGCTGCATAACCCCTGATTTTCAGTCATTCCCGGTTGATGAGGCTCAAGGCAAAGCGTTACCTTTTTAGAACATATCCCTTAGAATGCTCACCGTCCATGTAACAACCCGCATATTTATCGAGTTTACATTTAAATATTTTTATTTAAATATTAAATCGTTAATCGGATTTTGGTCCGAAAAACTACTTTTTGCAAACGGTCAAATTAGGACTCGAGACCACTTCCATTGAGTTCGAAATGTCGTTTACAACTTTTTAAGTATAAACATCGATAGGTTTGGAGTTAGTGAAATTTCACTAACTTTTCCCGCTTTGGACTTTGGGTTAGTTTAGCCTATTAAGCCCAAGTTCCAACCCTCTTCTCCTCACTCTTCATAAATTTCCTAACTAACTCAAGCTTTAGCATTAATGGTGAAGAGAATGGGAAATTAAAACTCCAAGCTCAAATTCAATTGCAACTCCATCATTCAACTCCAAATTCAAGTAGAAGATATTGGATTCAAGCTTTGGATTGCTTCTCCTTGCTTTCAAGCTTCATCTTCATAAATTTTAGTGCAAAGGTGAGATTTTTATCTCACAATTCTAGCCTATAATTATCTTGGACTGTTGGGAATGATTCCCTATCATTTTTGCATGCATGTTAGCATTTGGTTTGGATTGGATTGGCAAAAAACTCCAATTTTTAGCGTTTTGTTGAATTTTCTGCACTTGAGTCGTTCTGGCCATTTTTAGGTCGTTCGGAGTTAAGTCGTTCGTCCTTGAGTCGCTGAGTCGTTGGAGCCTTGAGTCGCTGAGTCGTTGGAGCCTTGAGTCGCTGAGTCGTTGGACCCTTGAGTCGCTGAGTCGTTGGAGCCTTGAGTCGCTGAGTCGTTGGACCCTTGAGTCGCTGAGTCGTTGGACCCTTGAGTCGCTGAGTCGTTGGACCCTTGAGTCGCTGAGTCGTTGGACCCTTGAGTCGCTGAGTCGTTGGACCCTTGAGTCGCTGAGTCGTTGGACCCTTGAGTCGCTGAGTCGTTGGAGCCTTGAGTCGCTGAGTCGTTGGACCCTTGAGTCGCTGAGTCGTTGGACCCTTGAGTCGCTGAGTCGTTGGACCCTTGAGTCGCTGAGTCGTTGGAGCCTTGAGTCGCTGAGTCGTTGGAGCCTTGAGTCGCTGAGTCGTTGGACCCTTGAGTCGCTGAGTCGTTGGAGCCTTGAGTCGCTGAGTCGTTGGAGCCTTGAGTCGCTGGGTCGTTGGACCCTTGAGTCGCTAGGTCGTTGGACCCTTGAGTCGTTAGGTCGTATGACCCTTGAGTCGTTAGGTCGTTAGACCCTTGAGTCCTTAGGTCGTTAGACCTCATTTTATCTTCACTAGGTCGTACCGTTTTGGTCGGGGCGCTGCCCCGCACCCCGCCAGGGGCGCTGCCCCCTGGACCCCCGCGACCTGACCGGGCAGGTCGAACCCCGTAAGCGGTGGCGTTGCCCCCGCACCCCCACCTTGGGGGGTTGCCACCCCCCCTGGACCCCCCCTCCGTAGGCGATCTTATCTGAAAAACATTCAACAGAACTTGCTTTGTTGAGATGCTGAGTTGACCATTCTTCGAGACAAACCATCTCTGGTTATCTCGGCCACGTTTGGTCGTTGGGGAACTTCCACTTTGATGCTTTTGAGCCGATTTCCTTGGATTTTATTCACATCTCCGAATGTGATCTTTGTGATGATTGTTTCTACAATCTCTTCTGTAATTTGTCATTTTAAAAATATAAAGGTTTCAATACTAGTAGTAAATATCAAAACTCTTTTAACAAACAATTTCAACTCTATTTTTAATAACAAAGCTCTTTTCTTAAACCATTTTCCAATCTATTAGTATATACAAACCTTTACCTCACTCGGATGAGAAATCTAATTAAACGACTTAGTAAAACAAGTGCTATGAAACGCTTGCGTTCACTTCGTCGGTTGATTCCTGGACTTTTTCGATTGAACCTCTTGTGACAATTTTATTAGTGAAGATTTACAGTTTGTTCGTAAATATTTAAGTTAAGCAAGTGGTTATGGGACATGAAGCTAAACTTCTATATTTACTAGCTTAGTGTAATTGACACTTCTCGTTGATCATGACGATCATTCTGATGATTTAGACTAGCAACTGTGCGATGTCTCTTGTTGCGAGGTTAGACTAGACACCACTTGTGTGATTCCACTCACACATACCTTTTTGCTTTTTGGTTAGTCTGGACCTTAATCTGTGTGATTCCATTCACACATGTGGGGTAGCTCCCCTTGGTCTTCGGACCGTCATGTGATAGGCCTCTTTCCCTTTTTATGATTTCTGGATTTCTCGTGTTGATTTCTGGAATTTATGTCATTGACTTGTTATGAGTACAAGTTTAGGGTATGATGCCCCCTTCGAATCTTTGAGAAGATTCTTGTGATATTGATTATCTCTTATTGATTGATCTTCTGTTGATCATTATTTACATACTTATAGTGGTATGTCGTTATGGATGTTTATGTTTATGCCATATCTTTTATGTTATATCATGTCATCTGATATTTATAGCTAGACTGATCCGTTTATTATTTTCTTAAATAATACTCGGATCAGACCGAGATGTTACAGGTGCTTCTGCTTGACTTCTTCCCAGGGATTCATCACTCTGACTTTTGGCTAACTGTTTAGATTAGCAGTTTTTGTTGTATACACTTGAGATATAGACTCATAGTTGTATTCTTTTGTATAGCACGTGTTGCTATTCTTTTGTATTATCGTGGATCTTATTGACCACTACTCTGATGTACACTTTCATGTGTTAGTTATATATTCATATCTTCTTCCGCCTTTGTGATATGGATATCTGTGACTGATTTGTGATATGATTATTTCTATGTTTGTTTCCGATGATTATTTATAGCCACCGTGTGATAAGCAATTACATGGATGGTCGCTCCTCAACAGCCTTATTCTCCGTGCTAGTTGACAGCACTTCTCCGGAGTGTTCTTGGCTAGCGTGGGTATAGAGGTGGGGCGTCACAGTCCACCTGACGATGTTCTGAAAGCATTCATCCATAGAAGTCCGTCCCGGGTTCGAATGGAACCGAAGGCACTACTCCTACTACATCCATTTTGGAATCATCCTCAAGATTAGTAGCGACTAGCCCATGCACTTCACTGCTCCATCTTCGAATCCAAACTCGTCTTCCTCACGAAAGCGTACAAACAATATCCATCAACCATTGGCCAATATTGATAGTCGGTTATTTAACTATCAATTTACATTCACAACATCCATCAACCATAAATAATTTTCCCTCGATTATTTGTTAACCTCAAAATATCTTCACAAGGTATATTTCCACTCTCAACCCTTTGAAAACAATTTTCAAACCATACTCTTCTCATGGAATGAATTCTCAAATATTTATTTCCACCGAAAGCACCAAATACAAAGCTTTAGATTTCAAAATAATTTAAAAACACTTTATTTTAAAATATACTTTAACATTTAAATTGAACACTACTTCAATACTTTATTAAAAATATATACTATAGGAATATACGAGGTTACTTATAAAATATAAAATTAGATTTTCCCTTTTTAAAACAAAATACCAAGTCACCTTTAAATAATTTCTACAATAATAGATTTGAAAAATATTTACTCTAGAATTTAAACATTTAGAAATAATAAATTTTCTAAAACATGCTTTTCAAAACAACAATAAAACTTTTAACTTATATTCAAAAATTTACATTGAAACATAATTGCCTATCCAGGAAAAAATACTTCTCTTCACATCCTTTAATAATAGATCGCTATTTATTTTTAAACAAATTTAGCCATTCCTTTAATAAATTCCCACCGTGAATTTATTCTTCCAAATATCCACTGATATATTGCTTTACTTTTATAAACCCAGTTTCTAAATTTCATAGTTACATTCTCTTTTAAATTTTCAATTTCAAACACTTAAATCAATTTCCAAATTGATTCCCAATTTACTCCATTTTGAAATAAATTTCTTTACTTACTCAATTTATTTCAAAATCCATTAACTTTAGATTTTATTTCTTAATTATGATTTAAAGCCCTTTTTAACTGAAATTACCAATTTCACACCCCTTTTTCCAACTTCCTTCTTTATTCTTTTAAATAAATTTAAATCTTGGATTTTAAAATAAATTCTTTATTCCTTTAGATAATCTCACTTAATTTTTAAATTCGTTACTCCTCTGTTTATTCAAAATCCCCTTTTCCATATTCGAAATTTTATCTATTTAAAAAAAATTCACTTTTATTCTTTCCAATTTATCCTTCAATTTATTCAAACTACTATAATTATTTTACTTAAAGATTTTGTCTTTTGTTTTCCCTTTTCAAAAATCCATGTAACGACCCGAAAAATCGATGATTTTAAAATAAGTTAATTAATCAGGATTTCTAATTTAATTTAGAAAGTAATAAAAGTCTTAAAATTTATATTGCAATGAATGTAGGAATTAGATGAAGCAATTGTAATTAAAGGTTAACAATTTAATATTCATATGGCAATAAATTGAAATAACGTAAATTGGCGTACTTGGTTATAAGTTATAATTTGTTAATTAAATTTGATTTGTGAAATTAATTTGGGTAATACAAAGTATGAAACTAAGATTAAAATTTGCAGAGGATATTTAGTTGTAATTAATATATTTGACAAAAATATAGTAAATGTAGTGAAATCAAAATTTGTATAAGAAATTGTGAGGTTTTGATTGATTGAAATTTGTAGAATCAGGAATGGATTAAAGGTTATTGGTTTAAACAGGTAATCAATTGAAATAAAATTCAATCATTGAATGTTACGTTAAGGTAAATTTAATGTTATGCAATTGAGACAAATTTTTTTTTAGAAAATGTTAAAGTATCTGTATATGTATATTAAAATAAATGGTACCCAGGATGGTAATATGATAAATAGTGAATTTAAAGAATGGGAATCATAATTTATTTATCTATATTGAAACTTAAAGTTCAATAATTGAATTTAATTGCAATTAAATGAAATTGGATATAGTAAATAATTCGTTATTTGAAATAAAGATAATATGAGGAATTTATGTGATAATTTGGAATTCAATATTTAATCCATCTGTTTGACAGGAATGAATGGAATACTAATTAATTTATTTAACTAAACGAAATTTTAGGATATTATTTATAATTTGGAAATTTAATGAAATTAAGGATTTATATTGAAATTTATAAATTTACCTTCTTTAATTTGACATCTAAACTTGTTGGAATTTTGATTTAAGAAATTGTAAATATGATAAAAGTGTCAATTTTAGAATTTAAATTATAAAATTGGATTTAATCAATTTATTTAATTAATTTAAAAATAGCCATTTTGGCCACTGACTCGGATTTCGACGAAACCAGTTTCATCGGATCCGTATCGGTGAATTATTGTAGGGTTTCAAGTTTCGTAGCGATCGGACTTGTCGTTTGATCGTACGAATGCGAAACGCCTTAAAATCGATTTAATTAAAATCAATTTGAAAATATTGTTTTCACCATAACTTCTACATACGATGGAATTTGGACGTGAAACTTTTTCCATCGCGTTCAGAATATTTTAAAGTACCTATTTTGATATATGGGTTTACCCAATTTCGTTTTGGGGTCAGAACGGGCTTTTCGGGCCATAGTTTGTTCCCCACATTCATCTATCCGGTCTATCTACTCTATTTCAACCCTACATATAAATAGTAGATTATAAACCCTAGCCTCCATCTATTCTCATTTGTTTGTGCGTTCATTTTTTCTCAACTCTTTCTCTTCCTCAATGGATGCAAATTTCAGATCCAATTCTATTCAAAAATCAAATAAAATTTCAAGTCCTTAGAAAAATTCCCAAAAAAATATATGTTAATGCTCTCGATGAGTGTAATTCAATGGTGCTATTCGTTTTTCGATTGAAGTTTCTGTGTGGCCAGATCGGGGTGAATTGGTTTCGGCCGTCCATAGGTGGTAGTTCGATTCGACGGTGGATCTGTGACCTGAGAGCGATCAGAGGGTTGCGTTGGGTAAAGGGGGACATGGGTGGAGTTTTTGGCTCGATAGCGAAGGCGAGTGGTGCTGGGGGGCTCGGCCAGCCATGGGGAGGTCGGAGATGTCATTGGATCTCAGGGACGACGACCGTAGGCGAGGCAATTCGCCGTGTTTCGACGGCGGCCGAAATACCCTAGAGTTCGAACGAGATGTCGCGTTGAAGAAATTGCTTTGCTGACGTGGTGAAGCTACTACTTTCTTTATTTTATTTTGTTTTATTTTAATTTTAATTTCATAGGTTTAAATCAACATAACTTTCTCATACGTTATCCGTTTCTCGCGTAATTTTTTTGTTAGGATCGTAATTAAATTCCAGATCTTTTGACGCCGGTTTGGACAGATTTGGAGATCGTCGAATTTTTAGATTTAAATCGGATTTAAATTCGATTTAAATTCAAAAGGTGAGTGTTTTAACCCACTCACAACTTCTAAAATTTCTTATGTTTATTAAATTGACTTAAGATATGAGTAGGAATTTATTTATGACCGTTTGGCGTGTTTTATTCATCTTCTCAGTTAAATCGCATTTATTTAATTTAACTGTTAATTAATTTTATTATTGCATATAATTTGACAGTTAACATTTATTTATTTGCATATAAACTGCTAGTTAAACAGTTACTAAATTTATTATTGAATATAAACTGTTAGTTAATACCTAGTATTTATTTCCTGTTATATTTTATATGCTCTATATTGATGATTGGTTAAATTGACGATGATTGAAATAAATTGGTTGATGATTAATATTGGGTGAATGGATGATGTGTTCTATATTATATAAGCTGCAAGTTATTATGCATTTTCGTTGCATTCGGGATTGCAGTTTGAAATGATATACAACCGCATTTTTATTTTTAAATTGCGGATTGAAATGATAAATATCCGTATCACTTGACCATAGGATAGAAAATTATATACAGGCACCACGGTATATATATAAAATTATTTTTGAAATGATTTTTATGGTTTGGATATGATACGGTTTGATAAATATTGAATTTGGATATGATATAAATATAATTTATATATACATATATAGTTAAATTGTTGAATTTAAGCTATGCATAAATCTGTTAAATAAAAATGAATAAGTTGAAATGGAATCTGATAATTTATATTATATGATTAAGTATAGGTTTAAGATCTTGTATATATATATATAGAGTTTTAAATGATTCAAATCAATTAAGATTGAAAAATAAATTGGAAATTTAATTGGATTTGAGCTTATTTGAAATTTTAACTCCATAAGTTGAGGTTAACTTATTAAAATTGGAAATTTAAGGTATGATATTTATAACTGGATTTAATGAATAATTCTAGTATAACTAAATGGAAGGAAATAATTAGTGTTAATAAATTTAGTTTATTTTAAATGGTTATGGATTTATCATGTAAACCTTTCAAACTAAATAATAGGAAAATTAATTGTTGGTTTGAAATTCCCAATCTTAGTTTTGAAATTCATTAAATACTCAAAGTTTGAAATTATTGAAATCGAAGTATTTTATTCAAACTGACAGTGAATCTTAAAGTTATGGGTTTAGACTGAATTTAAAGTGAATAAAGATTGTGAAGGTGTGGGAATTATTTATTTTTAAAGAAATTTTAAATTCAACTGTTTATTTTATATACTGTTGAATATCCAAACCATTTAAGTTTTGAAGTTATGGTTTTAAAACTATGGATTTCGAAGTATTATGTTGAAAGTTAAAATTCAAATATTTGGTTTCGAGGTATTATAAATTTTAAAAGTGGCATGATTTTGGAAAAGAAAATATATTGAAATAAAATGATATCATATTTATTTGGGTTTTAAAAGGAAATGATATCGTATTTATGGGTTTTGAATTGGATAATTGTATTCTGGTTTTGAAAGTATAATTATTTTTAAATGACCGCGGTGTTATAATAACGTTTGGTTGTTGAAGAGACCAGGATCGTAAGTTGTCATACTCTCTGCCAACCCCGAAAACCACTTTAACAACCGTGTACGCGGTGGAGATTCTAGAATGAAGTAGGATGGTGGTGGCGTTTCCTTTAAGGTAAATACGTGAACCCGACTCCCATGAGTTGGCATAAGGTGGCTAAAACAGAAGCGATCGACGGGTTAATAAGGTAGCACCTTTGATCGGACACATCCCTTCGAGATTATACTTTGACTTTTGGATTGATTCGGTGGCCACTTTTGATTTTATTTGGGGGTGTGGCTCGTGGTGGGCGGTAGCTGCGCGCTACGCGTTACCACCGACCCGGAAGCGTAATTGGTATATCTACCCTAGCATTGCCTAGTTGTGTCGTGTCACCTACCCTATCGCGCCTTGTACGAGTTTCTATTTGTGTCGTACCTATGAAGTATCCTCTAGTAGCCTCCCGATCAGGAGGTATTACGGTACTGTATAGACTATTGTCATTTTACGTGTTAAGGTGGAAAATGTAAAGCCTTAACGCTATTTAAAAGTAATTTTATTTTACAACTAGACACTATTATAATAGTGAAATATACTACATAGTAAATAGTTTAACGGATCCTTAGGAGATGTAAATCCCGAGCATCTCTTGAGTTACTGCACTCATATTTATTTCTGTTAATTTAACTCACATAAGATCTTTTAGTTCTGACTCGAGTGTTTTTGTCTTTTCAAATACGGTCGGGTCAGTCCGAGCGTTTCAGGATTTGAAGATTTAGCTCTGGATGACGAAGACGAAGAAATGGTATTACTATTATCTAGTATATTATTCCACTACAACATTTAATTCCGCTGCATATATATTTTGGTATGTGAACTCTGATATTTATTGTATAAAGAAGAAGCAAATGTTTTGTAAACAGTTTTATGAACCATATATTGATTATTATATTTTATCCTTCCGCTGTGAGATTCTATTTTCTTTTTATTTCTTCTCTGTTTTTTTCTTATTTACCCCATAACAATCCGCCCTTCCGTATGGTTTGAATTGGCACGTGTGTCGATTTAAGGCGTGCGAAAAGGCGGGACGTTACATCTGGTATCAGAGCTTTGGTTTAGCGATAAACCTTAGCTTTGTGGGTTTGACTCTTTACTAATAGGGTAATAATACTCTGTGGGAGTCACTGAGTGTATATATATGAGAGAGCGTATTTGTTAGTGTTATAAAAAAAAGGTTTTAATATTGTGTTAATCTGTTCCGTTTAGTATTTATAGATTCTGGTTGATGCATGGGACGCTATGACATCAATAGGGATTTCTAAACACTTAATAGGACGGACCGACATAATATTTGTTTTATATAGGTGAATGAAATAATTTTGCCTATTATATTATATATATATAAAATAAATTTTTTCAGATGATATTTATATTTGGCCGCAATAGATTGGTTGTTAGGTAATAAAGTGTATAAACAATAATAGAAATAAGATTGAAAAATAAAATAACTGAAATTTGGAAATTTAGAACTTAAGTTTCGGGATTTTGAAATTTCTTTCGAATAAATTTTGGAATATAATAATATTGTTATAAGTATTTTCTGATATAAATATTTAGTATAAAATTCGAAAGAATTGTTTTAAAGAAGATTTTGGAGAAAATAAGCTTTGTACTTTCCTCTCTGTCGCTGGAAAATATTTTCGATGATGGCGGCCGCATCATCGACTTTCATTTTCGAGTTTTGAAGGGGAAAGGCCACTGTAGTAGTTTTACTGTAGATTCATTTTTTGAAAAATATTTAAATTTTGAATTGTTTTAAAAATAATTAGAGATATATAAGTAGTATGAATATATTTATCTATTGTTTTAAAATAAATTGAAAATTTAACTCGCTATTAAATTCTTAAATTTCCATTAATTAATTATTTCAATTATTGTAGTGAACTAAAACATAGTTAATTAATAAATTAAAACCTCTAAAGGAAATAAGATATTTAATGATAGGTTATAAATGGTATTAAATGAAATTTGAAATTATAACCTACTAAATAAAGAATATTATTATTGAACGTTAAATTAATCATAGGTAATGAGGAAACTTGTGTAACTTCAAGTACATTCTTTAACAACGTATATAACTTACCAAATATACAAAGTTGAAATGTTTAATAAGAAATGTAATGGAAATTGTACAAGTAAAAGTAGGTAATGAAGTATCAAATGAAATTGCTGTTAAATGAGAATTTAATGTCATAAACTTAAAGTTATAATTGAAATTTTACCAAGTAAATATAATTAAAGGTAAGTAAATTCAAATAGATGATTATCAACTTAAGTAAATAAATTGGAAATGCTAAGAAATTAAATGGGACATGAATACTATTGATAAACAAATGTAAATAAATGAGGGCATGCAATAAATGAATGAATAATTATAATGAAATAAAAAGGACTGGCATGACCTGAGTTAATGGAAATGAATAATTGTAAGTAATAAGTGAAATTAAATGAAACAAACATTGAATAAGTAAATGAAATTAAAAGTCTGTTAGAAATAAATGTAAATTATAAAAGGAAAATTTATGTGGTATGAATAAAAAGAGAAATTAAACAACAAATGTATGAATGAAATTAATAATGATAAACAAAATTTGTTGTTCAAATTGGTTGTTATTGGTTATGGTTGTTTGGGTAAGATACTTTAAAATTGGGTTTGGATTGAATGAATAATCTATTTATTTTTATCTAAGACTGTTGAGTAAATGATGCGCTAGTAGTTATTTCTTCATTCCGTACAATTTAAAAGTTTTGAACCCGAACAACTATTTGTTGGTTTGATTGAATGGTTACTTTGTATTTGTTGTGTGTGCTGTTTGTTGAAATTGATGGTTGTTGTATTGATTTTTTGTTAGTGATTAAACTACTTAAATATTTCACTTTATATAAATTGTTACCCTTTTAAATTTTTAAGTGCAATGCAGGTTATGGAAGCAATTGCTACTGCTTTTGGTTCCATAAATTAAGCGTAATATGCCTGACAAATAGGTATGTTTCGGATTACGGTTTATAGCGCTATTTTATATCTTTCCCGTGTTGGGATATGCTATTTTGGATATTATATGTGATATTTTGTTATATTTAATATTATATTTTCGCCCGAGCCTCTCATACAAAGGAGACTCCGCCAAAAATTTTCGTAAATTTTGAACTTAGAAATATTTTGAAAATGTTTTCCAAACTTTAGTAATTTAAGTATATTATAAATTGAGATATTTTATCTAATTAATTAATTTTATAAATTTAATTGTTTATAAAGTTAATGTTTGAATAAGGTATATTGATTTCTTAGTTCTTCGTTTCCCTTCTTTTCCTTTTCGGGGACGAAAAGTTTTGAGTGGGGGAGAGTGTAACGAACCGAAAAATTCAATGATTTTAAAATAAGTTAATTAATCAGGATTTCTAATTTAATTTAGAAAGTAATAAAAGTCTTAAAATGTATATTGCAATGAATGTAGGAATTAAATGAAGCAATTGTAATTAAAGGTTAACAATTTAATATTCATATGGCAATAAATTGAAATAACGTAAATTGGCGTACTTGGTTATAAGTTATAATTTGTTAATTAAATTTGATTTGTGAAATTAATTTGGGTAATACAAAGTATTGAACTAAGAGATAAATTTGCAGAGGATATTTAGCTGTAATTAATATATTTGACAAAAATATAATAAATGTAGTGAAATCAAAATTTGTATAAGAAATTGTGAGGTTTTGATTGATTGAAATTTGTAGAATCAGGAATGGATTAAAGGTTATTGGTTTAAACAGGTAATCAATTGAAATAAAATTCAACCATTGAATGTTACGTTAAGGTAAATCTAATGTTATGCAATTGAGATAAATTTTTTTTAGAAAATGTTAAAGTATCTATATATGTATATTAAAATAAATGTTACCCAGGATGGTAATAGGATAAATAGTGAATTTAAAGTATGGGAATCAGAATTTATTTATCTATATTGAAACTTAAAGTCCAATAATTGAATTTAATTGCAATTAAAGAGATTGGATATAGTAAATAATTCGTTATTTGAAATAAAGATAATATGAGGAATTTATGTGATAATTTGGAATTCAATATTTAATCCATCTGTTTGACAGGAATGAATGGAATACTAATTAATTTATTTAACTAAACGAAATTTTAGGATATTATTTATAATTTGGAAATTTAATGAAATTAAGGATTTATATTGAAATTTATAAATTTACTTTCTTTAATTTGACATCTAAACTTGTTGGAATTTTGTTTTAAAAATTGTAAATATGATAAAAGTGTCAATTTTAGAATTTAAATTATAAAATTGGATTTAATCAATTTATTTAATTAATTTAAAAATAGCCATTTTGGCCATTGACTCAGATTTCGACGAAACCAGTTTCATCTGATCCGTATCGATGAATTATTGTAGGGTTTCAAGTTTCGTAGCGATCGGACTTGTCGTTTGATCGTACGAACGCGAAACGCCTTAAAATCGATTTAATTAAAATCAATTTGAAAATATTGTTTTCAGCATAACTTCTACATACGATGGAATTTGGATGTGAAACTTTTTCCATCACGTTCAGAATATTTTAAAGTACCTATTTTGATATATGGGTTTACCCAATTTCGTTCCGGGGTCAGAACGGGCTTTTTGGGCCATAGTTTGTTCCGCACGTTCATCTATCCAGTCTATCTACTCTATTTCAACCCTACATATAAATAGTAGATTATAAACCCTAGCCTCCATCTATTCTCATTTGTTTGTGCGTTCATTTTTCGTCAACTCTTTCTCTTCCTCAATGGATGCAAATTTCAGATCCAATTCTATTCAAAAATCAAATAAAATTTCAAGTCCTTAGAAAAATTCCCAAAAAATATATGTTAATGCTCTCGATGAGCGTAATTCAATGGTGCTATCCGTTTTTCGATTGAAGTTTCTGTGTTGCCAGATCGGGGTGAATTCGTTTCGGCCGTCCATAGGTGGTAGTTCGATTCGACGGTGGATCTGCGACCTGAGAGCGATCGGAGGTTTGCGTTGGGTAAAGGGGGACATGGGCTTTGCATCGGTGGCGTTCGCTTGCTTCAAGGTAGCCACGATTTCACTAGAAAATTCAAGTTATGGGCGGCGGCTAGGGTTGGACGTGGTGGAGTTTTTGGCTCGATAGTGAAGGCAAGTGGTGCTGGGGGGCTCGGCCAGCCATGGGGAGGTTGGAGATGTTAATGGATCTCAGGGACGACGTCCGTAGGCGAGGCAATTCGCCGTGTTTCGACGGCGGCCGAAATACCCTATAGTTCGAACGAGATGTCGCGTGGAAGAAATTGCTTTGCTGACGTGGTGAAGCTACTACTTTCTTTATTTTATTTTGTTTTATTTTAATTTTAATTTCATACGTTTAAATCAACATAACTTTCTCATACGTTATCCGTTTCTCGCGCAATGTTTTTTGTTAGGATCGTAATTAAATTTCAAATCTTTTGACGCCAGTTTGGACAGATTTGGAGACCGTCGAATTTTTGGATTTAAATTGGATTTAAATTCGATTTAAATTCAAAAGGTGAGTGTTTTAACCCACTCACAACTTCTAAAATTTCTTACGTTTATTAAATTGACTTAAGATATGAGTAGGAATTTATTTATGACCGTTTGGCGTGTTTTATTCATCTTCTCAGTTAAATCGCATTTATTTAATTTAACTGTTAATTAATTTTATTATTGCATATAATTTGACAGTTAAAATTTATTTATTTGCATATAAACGGCTAGTTAAACAGTTACTAAATTTATTATCGAATATAAACTGTTAGTTAATAACTGTTATTTGTTACCTGTTATATTTTATATGCTCTATATTGATGATTGGTTAAATTGATGATGATTGAAATAAATTGGTTGATGATTGATATTGGGTGAATGGATGATGTGTTCTATAATATATAAACTGCAAGTTATTATGCATTTTCATTTCATTCGGGATTGCGGTTTGAAATGATATGCAACCGCATTTTTATTTTTAAATTACGGATTGAAATGATAAATATCCGTATCACTTGACCATAGGATAGAAAATTATATACAGGCACCGCGGTATATATATAAAATTATTTTTGAAATGATTTTTATGGTTTGGATATGATACGGTTTGATAAATATTGAATTTGGATATGATATAAATATAATTTATACATACATATATAGTTAAATTGTTGAATTTAAGCTATGCATAAATCTGTTAAATAAAAATGAATAAGTTGAAAAATGGAATCTGATAATTTATATTATATGATTAAGTACAGGTTTAAGATCTTGTGTATATATATATAGAGTTTTAAATGATTCAAATCAATTAAGATTGAAAGATAAATTGGAAATTTAATTGGATTTGAGCTTATTTGAAATTTTAACTCCATAAGTTGAGGTTAACTTATTAAAATTGGAAATTTAAGGTATGATATTTATAACTGGATTTAACGAATAATTCTAGTATAAATAAATGGAAGGAAATAATTAGTGTTAATAAATTTAGTTTATTTTAAATGGTTATGGATTTATCATGTAAACCTTTCAAATTAAATAATAGGAAAATGAATTGTTGGTTTGAAATTCCCAATCTTAGTTTTGAAATTCATTAAATACTCAAAGTTTGAAATTTTTGAAATCGAAGTATTTTATTCAAACTGACAGTGAATCTTAAAGTTTTGGGTTTAGACTGAATTTAAAGTGAATAAAGATTGTGAAGGTATGGGAATTATTTATTTTTAAAGAAATTTTAAATTCAATTGTTTTATTTTGTATACTGTTGAATATCCAAACCATTTAAGTTTTGAAGTTATGGCTTTAAAACTATGGATTTCGAAGTATTATGTTGAAGGTTAAAATTCAAATATTTGGTTTCGAGGTATTATAAATTTTAAAAGTGGCATGATTTTGGAAAAGAAAATATATTGAAATAAAATGATATCATATTTATTTGGGTTTTAAAAGGAAATGATATCGTATTTATGGATTTTGAATTGGATAATTGTATTCTGGTTTTGAAAGTATAATTATTTTTAAATGATCGCGGTGTTAATAATAACGTTTGGTTGTTGAAGAGACCGGGATCAGAAGTTGTCATACTCTCTGCCAACCCCGAAAACCACTTTAACAACCGTGTACGCGGTGGAGATTCCAGAATGAAGTAGGATGGTGGTGGCGTTTCCTTTAAGGTAAATACGTAGACCCGACTCCCGTGAGTTGGCATAAGGTGGCTAAAACAGGAGCGATCGGCGGGTTAATAAGGTAGCACCTTTGATCGGACACATCCCTTCGAGATTATACTTTGACTTTTGGATTGATTCGGTGGCCACTTTTGATTTTATTTGGGGGTGTGGCTAGTGGTGGGCGGTAGCTGCGCGCTACGCGTTACCACCGACCCGAAAGCGTAATTGGTATATCTACCATAGCATTGCCTAGTTGTGCCGTGTCACCTACCCTATCGCGCCTTGTACGAGTTTCTATTTGTGTCGTACCTATGGAGTATCCTCTGGTAGCCTCCCGATCAAGAGGTATTACGGTACTGTATAGACTATTGGCATTTTACGTGTTAAGGTGGAAAATGTAAAGCCTTAACGCTATTTAAAAGTAAGTTTATTTTACAATTAGACACTATTATAATAGCGAAATATACTACATAGTAAATAGTTTAACGGATCCTTAGGAGATGTAAATCCCGAGCATCTCTTGAGTTACTGCACTCATATTTATTTCTGTTAATTTAACTCACATAAGATCTTTTAGTTCTGACTCGAGTGTTTTTGTCTTTTCAAATACGCTTGGGTAAGTCCGAGCGTTTCAGGATTTGAAGATTTAGCTCTGGATGACGAAGACGAAGATTTGTATTACTATTATCTAGTATAGTATTCCACTACAACATTTAGTTCCGCTGCATTGATATTTTGGTATGTGAACTCTGATATTTATTGTATAAAGAAGATGCAAATGTTTTGTAAACAGTTTTATGAATCATATATTAATTATTATATTTTATCCTTCCGCTGTGAGATTCTATTTTCTTTTTATTTCTTCTCTGTTTTTTTCTTATTTACCCAATAACAATCCGCCCTTCTGTATGGTTTGAATTGGCACGTGTGTCGATTTAAAGCGTGCGAAAAGGCGGGACGTTACAATCCAATTCTATAGATTTTGATAACTCGGTATACCGAAATATATTAATTTCAACCACAACATCCAATATTCCAATTATCAATGAAATTCATCACAGAATATCAAATAATCACGATACAGAATTATTAGAACAATCTATAAAATTTTGAGGAATCTAGTTGGATTCCTCCAACCTTTTTCCCTACATCCACAGATGCTAGCACAATATAAAATACCAATTCCATTTCAAGGTGAAATATCGCGGTATATAGGTTTTAAATAGAATATCATCCACTATTATGCGGCGGATAGGGTCACATCTGCTATATAATGCGGGAGTCAATCACTCCAATATATATATATATATATATATATATATATATATATTATATACTACTATATAATATCGCACATCAAATCAATTCAATCATTCAACCAACTATTTAAATTTAACCATTTAAGTTTAAATAGCGGCCCAGAAGAGTGAGATTAACTCACTTTGTTATTGATTTGCAATCCATTTCATCTCGACTTGTTTTCCATGATTTTCAGACCTTGTATAAACATTGGATGTTTTATTAATATTCGAGTCAATTGAACAATTAAATTTCCATTTGATAAATTTAATCAACCGCACATTTTATTACCATTAACAAAATTTAATTTACTAATAATTTAATTTAATTTAAACTAATAATTTTCCTTTATAAATCTTTTAGTAACCAAATAAATTAAATAAGTCAACTGTACAATTTTATCATCAATCCCTTATATAATTTTCTTCCAAAGTCTTATATAAATTTCTAGTATATATATAAATTTAAACTCTGAAATTTTAAAATTAAAAAGTAAACATTTTTTTACTGAAAAACAATATACTGAGTTATATACATATATATGCTGATAATTAATAAATGGACAAATCGAATTCAAAGAGTTTTAAACTTTCTTAACTAAAATAAAATTTAATTACCTTACTGTGTTCAGATCCGAGCACACACCCACCCTGCATCTTGACTTCGATCACTTCGATTAGCCGCCGCAAGCCTCTTCCAGGTCGAGTCTCCTTTCCACCATCGATCGCGTCACATCGCAACTCGGCCAAACTCAGGCTCGCGCACACGACACTCCACTGACGGCTCGGCCAAACTCAGGCTCGCGCACACGACACTCCACTGACACCGCGACCGACATGACCACCTCCCTAGCCTCGACATCGCTGCGACTTGCCCTAATGCGAGTGCGAAACCTAGCATCCATTACCCAAAATCACGACCGCCACCACGAACTAACGGAGCCGCCCACCTCCTCACGAACTCCACTATCTAGCACGAAACCTTACATCTCGATTGCACAAGCCCACGCCGCTGCTTTATTCGAGAACGCAGAATAGATTTTTCATTTTTTTATATATAACGAATTCAATTCGAATTCGTATCCAAGAAGAGAGATTTAAGAAGAAGCAGCATCAAATTTGGAGGAAACTGAAAGGGTACTCGAGATTTTAAAATGAAAGTATCGATTTTTTTTTCATTTTACTATGTTCGGTTGTATTGAAAATAAAAGGGAATGAGAACAGCTCAATTTGAAATGAAGAGATGGGTAGGTGTTTCAGGGGGAAAAGCAGAGTTGATTTGAACAAAAATATAGCTGACGTGAAAATATCCTTGATCGGTCAACCTATATATTTTAAATTAAATTAAAACTAACTCGATAAATGCAACTTAAAATATCGACATCCTATCGAGGCGTGCCGCTAGGTGTTCATAATGTTAAACCCCTATTTCGAACACAATGGAAAAGGTTTCAAGTCCTAATTCGATCGTATGGACTAGATAGCTTTCTTGAGCCCAGTTATTATATTTTATTTTCGATGTAAATGCGCGTTTATATATCGTACGCTCACACAACAACTCCAAACATTACGAAATTTGAAATTCGATAATAATACAATATTACGGACCCAATGGAACTGATTTCGTCGAAATCCGAGACTATGCCTTGGAAGACTATTTTTAAATTCAATTTAAACGATAAAATTTCAAAACTGAACAAATCACCTTTAAATTCAATTTTAACACTTTTACTATCTTCAGTATTATCAATATAAATTTTACAAGCCTTCAAATTATTTTTACAAGGTTTAAATAGAAGATTCAATAATTTACCCAATTTCAGTTTATTAAATTTAATAATTTAATTGTCAAATAAACAGTGATATTTGAAATTCATATTAAACTAATTATAAAATAGTTAAAATCAATTAAATATTCTAACTTCAAATATTCAAAATTTCCGGGTCGTCACATAGATTTTGATGGTGATAAACTGTAAATAAAATAACTTCACTTTATATACTAATTAAATCCGATAAATTGCAAAATTGTATGTTAAAGAGCACACCACTTAAATTTCGTTAAGGAAAAGGTTTGAATTATACAAATTTTGTAAATTTAAAATTTTAAATAGAACAACACAATAGCAATTTTGAATTTTGATTTTGATATTTGAAATGAAGTAAGGCTTTTCAAACCTTCATTTTCAAATTTAAGCTAGCGATGATTATAATCAAGTTTTTCCAATGAATGATGCCAACAAATTGTCATTGAAAAAAAGCCATAGCATGTACATGTTATTCTCATTTTCAATAGATGCAAAACTGTCAACGTGTAAAATATATAAATAAAGCATGTATTGCTGACCCTTAAAGCCAAATAGAGGGATTAGTTGTAAAAGAATTACAGAGCAAGGATGCAAGCATTGATTAAAGTGCTAACTTTCCAACATATGTTATATAATTAAAACAAAAAAATAATCATAAGAATAAGAAAATATCCTTCATAATAGTTAGATTTTAATTGCTAATAAACTATAATTAATTTTGCTTTTAATATATAATTAAATATTATAAACTGCAAAATTGCATGTTAAAGAGGACACAACTTAAATTTTGTTTACGAATAAAGCTTGACTTGTACACATTTTGTAAATTTGAAATATTAAATAGAACAACATGTCAGCAGGTTCAAACATTTATTTTGAAACTTGAAACGAAGCTAAGCTTTTAAAACCTTCATTTGCAAACTTAAGCTAGAGATGACCGCTGCTACTCTCAGATATCACAATTTGGTTAAAAAATCCATTAATTTTCTAAAAATCTACGCAACATCCGAGCTTCGCGTAAAAACAGTCCAAAAAAAAACTCACTCATAAAATCAAGGAAATTTCCTTCAAAATTTTTTCACTTTCAAGGTAATAAACAGTAAACGCAAGAAGTTCATGCTATAATCTGGTTAAAATGCATACCAAACCGTACAAATTACACAACTTAACATTTCGTTTGAAAAGACTTTGCATTGTGCAGATTGTGTAAGTTTGAAAGTCCAAATTGAACACCACCTCAACAGATTTGATTTTTTTTTAAATTCGTATAAAAGCAGAATAGTAGCATCATAAAATTGAACTAAATAAAAACTTTAATATGATAACTGTACTAATTGCATAAATTAATGCTAATGGTTACCAATGGTATTAAGATTGTTTACCAATAGTGGGTGGGTAGAGGGGTTTGATTAGTTGTAGATTATCTAATAAACCAAATGTAGAGTCAAAATCGAGTTTGTTGGTTTAGATAACCTAAATCCCAAAATATATTATGTATATCAAGAAGGTTAAAAAAAAGATATTGGAAAAACAACCAAATCAATGTTTATGCCACCATGTAAACATTGTGCCTCTTAATACTTGCATCTTTTAACCACCCGTACTATATAGTAAAAAATATGCGTAAAATTATCGTTGTCATGCATAAAAGACTTGCTTAAGCTTCATCTAGGGAAATTATTGCGTAGAACTTAATTCTATGGAAGTTGATCCATCTTTGTGGGTCCATGGATTCAAGTGCTATAAACACTTTTTAGGTTGCTTAGTGCCATTTGGTAACTTTGCAAAGGATAATTTTGATTATCTTGGGAACAGATTTTAAGTGAGATTACTCCTCCTATTAACATTTTAGGATAGAAAGACCTTAGGGTATCCAAAGAACTGTTTAATTTAGAGAAGTATTGGAGCAGAGCCTCGATTATGTTTCAAAGGCACTTTCTATTACATTTTCTTGATCGATTTTTTTGTGTCCTGATCTTGTGCGCTACTTATGATAGCCTTGCATATAATTACATGGATTTTATATAACGTCCAGAAATGCTCAATACAAAGCAATAAATTCCTAGCCCATAAACCTATTATATCCATCTTCGGTTCAAATTATGCAAAATACTACGAAAATAAGAGAGCACGTAATCTTTGAAATTTTATGTAGAAAAGGCTATTCATGCAAAGTACGATATCAAATGTCTAAAAGTTCAATAAATTTATCAAAACCACTTCTTTGAGAATAGCATCTGATTTTAAGAAATCAATTATAAAAAAATGATTAGCAAAAGGACAGTACAATGCATATTCAAAGCTTATAATTCTAGACCCAAAAGATTGAGGAATTGTAGCAACGATGGTGATGGTGGGGCATCTATTCAGCTTCAATGAAGGCAGTGTCTCCTACAATCCTCCTACAATGACAGCAGACATGGTAAAAAACCTTATATACTATAACATAAAATATAGTAAAAGAAACTGTTATGTATTCTTTGGCATAAACAAAACTAAACACAAAATAATTTTAATTACCAACGATTCAAGTTAAGTCGTACAACATAATTTAGATCAAAATTAATTAAACAAAGAACATTTACACGAAAGGTGTGACGACCCAGGATTTTTAACAATTTAAATTTGTAATAATTAATTGATTTTAAATATTTAAAAGGTTAATTTTAACTTGAATTCCAGAAATCAATATTTACTTGATAATTAAATCATTGAATTATATAGTTTAAATATTGAATTTAATAATTGAAAATGGGGTAAATTGTTGAATCTGAAATTTCTAAGCCTGTTTAAATAATTTGAAGGCTTATAAAATTTATACCAATGATACTGAAGGTAATAGAATAATAGAAATTGAATTTAAAGGTAGTTTGTTCAATTTTAATAATATATCGTTTAAATTGAATTTAAAAATAGCCATCCGGGGAACAGTCTCGGAATTCGACGAAACTAATTTCATTGGATCCGTAATAGTTAGTTATTATCGGATTTCAATTTTCTTAGCGTTTAGATTTACCGTTTGCTCGTACGGGTGAGAAACGCGTTGAAATTAAAACGATAATTTAATATTTTAAATCAATTTATAAAGTAACTTCCACATATGATTGAATTAGCCTCCGAAACACGTTCCATTGTGTTCGGAATGGGGGTAAAACCTTATAAACGTCAGTCGGCATATCTAATTCGGGGTTCGGGATTTCACGTTATACAACGCGGGATATTTTCGATATTTAATTATATTAGCCAGGCGTACTCAGGAAGCTACTCCCAATTTTTATTACGTTTCCTTAGCTTTCCCCATACGCCACTTCGTTGATAAAATAAATAAGGTCAGGTAGATATTTTTTTTCTCTTCGTTCAACTCTTTAAGGACCCGTACCCTTCTTCATTGCCGAAACCAAATCACTCAAGCTTTAAAATAAATAAATAAATATATATAATGACCACACCCTACCCCCAAATTCGAATCGAAGATGTCGTGAAGGGAAGAGGCGATGCGGGGGTGTTCGCGATCTAGGGTTGGGTCGCACGCGCGTGAATGAGATGTTGGAGGCGCGACGTTTGAGGAGCAGGGCCAAAGTCGATTCAGGGGCTCGCGATTTTGATGATGGTGACGTGAGTGCGATTGGGTTGGTAGGGTTCGTTTTTCGGGTGCAAGTTGTGACCGTTGGGTGGAGTTAGGGTTTCTGTCGACGTCGCGAGATCTAGGGCATCACGCGTGCCCGAGAGTGACGGTGGCGTCCAGGGGTGTAGTGGTGGCTCGCACGAGGAGGGGCAGCAACTTCGATGTCGCGTCGGTCGACGGTTCCATGTCGCGGCTATGGCGAGATGGGTTAGGGAAGGCGTTCGATTGGAAAAGGGGGGTGCTCGATGCTTGCTGTGGTGAAACAGCAATAGCAGGTGAGTTTTCTCGATTTTTCTCGGGTCACATATATGAATATCCTCCTAGTTTAAAATGCAGAAATATCAAGTAAACTAACTGTTTAAACCCATAGATTGTTAATGTTGTTGCTTAATATTTATTAATCTAAGTTGTATGTTTCATTTAAACTAGCAGGTAGATGCTTAAGTTAAATTCGAAATTTAATTAATAGTGTGCTTAAGGAGAAATTAAGGAAATAAAGTATTTATCTTCAATTAGACTTAAAGATATTAGATTAATGATAATCAAATCCCGGATTTATAAAGCAAGAATTTAAAGTGATATAGTTATGAAATTTATTTATTTATTTGACTTAACTTTTAATTAAATAGGGTTTGTGAAATTTAGATTATTTAATTAATCAGTTCTGTAATTAAAGAGAAACTAATTTATTTATGGTTAAGAAATAATTAGTTATTGATTAAGGATTATAAGTTAATTAATTTTGATTGATTAATTTATAGCTAGAGATAAATTAATATAAGTAACTAGAGAATTCGTTACTTAAATGATAATCATTTAACGTAAGTAAATTAAAGGTGAGTAAATCTCACTCTTTTGAATCTTTTATTTATTTATTTATTTAAATTCAAATGGTTGAATTTAAATAATTGGATGAATGGTTGAATTGTTTGGATGTGTATTGATGATCTAGTGAATTTAGATTTGGTTGTTTCTCAAGTTAATTATAGTTTGACTCGAGATATTTGGATTTTAAATGGTTTTAAACTTAAATCGTTGATAAGAAAATGGTTCAGTTTAAAATCAATAAAGGTTTGGAGATTGGTGATTCATTAAATAGGTAGGATAATTTAAATGAGTAATTAATTAATTAAATTCATTAATAATTTGGGTTAATTAATTAAGTTTAAGTTAATTAGAATGATCATTGGGTGATTTGATAAATAATGGCTTAATGGAATTAATAAAAATATAATTACTTGTGGAATAATTCAAGAGATTGATTAGTTAAGAAAATAAATCAATACAAGTGACTTATGAGAAGTTAATTAATATAAATAATTATGGGTTATTGTAATTAAAATAGTTAATTAATTCCTCAGGTAATTAAGATTTCTTATTGCTTTGGGTCAAGAACAATCAATATCATGAAATGAATTAAAGGTAATTACTTGAACGTAATTGAAAATTTATTAATCCAAGATTATTGATTAAGATGAATAACGGAGGGTTGATTAATTAATTTATATGGAATTAATCAATATTAAATGAAGGAATCTAAGTGAATGTGGTTAGAAATTTAATTAGAATCAATTGAATTGGGTTGTATGTGATTAAGTTTTTCTTATGGATGATTGGATAGTATTGGATGTTTGAATGAGTAGATATCTCTGATAGGAAATGTTGAGTATTTCATTTGAATAACTTGTGTTAGAATAACATGAGTTTTCGAAGAGGCCGGAGTCGGGAATTAGGAAATACCCGAAACCACTTCAAATATTTTTTTTAGATTGATATGTGAAGTCTATATGCTAGAGTGAAGTGATTTAAAGGAAATTGGACTATTTAAAATTAAACCCTGGCACTTAGTAAATGGATGAAAGATGTCTATAACTAATTGTAGCTGTGTGAATTGAATCGAGTTACCCGGGTTTTATATAAGTTGATTGCTTTGGTATTCCATGTTGAATGGGTTTTACTCATGCTGGTTTCCAACCTGACCCGGGTGTTACTTTGGTGTAATGCTCGGGTCAGACCGAGTATTACAGATTTTCAAGTAAGGACGTTCTGGAGCTCAAGAGACGAGATGGATGGTATGAGCGTATGGTGAATTTTCCGCTGTATAATATTGTTGTGTATCTGTGACTTGATAATTGAGTAAATTCAATGTCTGTATATATGTGTCTCTGATGTATTTAAAATGTAATTGGAAGATATAGTTTTCTTCTGTAAATTATTATTATTTATTATTAAATTTTATCCGCTGCGATTGTGACATGTTTGGTGTTTCTGTTTTTCTTCTTCTATCTCTTTCTTCTTTTTTCATAACTATCTGGAATTTTCGGGTTAGAAAATTTCAGGTCGTTACATTTGGTATCAGAGCCAGGTTAAGCAAGAACCTTGGCTCTGTTGGGATTACTTATTAAGGATAGGGTCAATAGTACCCTAGAATGAGTTGAGTGTGTGTGTGTGTGTGTGTATGTGTGTGTGTGTGTGTGTATGAGAGAGCGTACTTGTTATTTTCTTATATAAGGATTTTAAAGGATTTTATATAAGATTATATTTTGATATATAAAGCAATATTTCATTCTAATAATTTTTTTTAAGGAAATTAGCTCTTAAATTATTAAGAATTGAATTAAGAAGTAATATAACACAATCAAACTAAAATTAAAGTAGAGATAAGTTTGAAATTGATTCAAACTAAAATTGAAATCTTGTATTGGAAAAGTATTTCAGAATAAGATGATAATGGATGGTTTTAGATATGATAACCTTGGTTATTATAAAAAATGATTGTTGTGTATAATAAGATGTGTAAGTAAAATGAAATGTTTTAAAGGAGTAAACATTTAGGTAAAGTCTGACTTATAAATTAAAATTTAAGTGATTGAAAATAAAATTCTAAACCTGATCCCGGAATTTGAAAATTTTGTTTCAAAGTAATAGAAAATAATAAATAAGGATTATTTAGATAACTGGGACTTGTTGCAAACAATGGGTTGTTTGAAGTTTAATTTGGATTCAAAACCAAGGGTGGTTTAAAATTTTAAATCATGGCTGGGAGGGCCAAGAAGAAAAAATAAGAAAAGAAAAAAAAATGTATATATGTATGGATATACATGATAATTTGAAATAAACTCTAAGAAGTTGAGTTTTGATTTTTCCTGAGGTGTGATGTAAAAACCCAAAGTGATATAAGTTTTGAACTTATAAGAGGGAAAGAATTTTGAAATATGAAGCAGAAATTCAAATTGAGTAAGGTTAATTGGATTAAGTAAATTGGAATTTAACTTGGAAAGTTAAATGGTTAATTTGAATTGGTAGTTTGTGTGATCTCAAAATGAGTTTGAAATCTGGAAATTGGATATGGATGAATGTTTTAAAATAAATTGGATGATATCATCCTATTGTTAGTGAAAATCTTTAAATTGAGAATGGTATTGTATAAATAAAATAAATTTGAATAATTGAGTTTATAAATTAAAATTGTTTAAGAACCGGGTTTAAACAGGAAGATAAACTTTAGTAATAAATTAAAATTTTAAAATAAAATTGTATTGAACTCTTATTTGAAATTTGAAATACATAAGTAAAGATAATTTAAAATGGAATTTGTTTTAAAAACTAAATTGATTAAAAACTTTGAATAAAAGTTAATTTGGTTTAAAAGGATAAACCAACATTTGGGAATTTAACTCGAATTTATGTAATTCGAGATAGTTTAAATTCAAGCTTAAGATTGAATTTGGTTTGAATTAATTAGATTGGTGATTGAAGGTGTATATGTTTAAAATTTAAATGGGAAATTGAATTGGATTAAATTGAAATGATTTGAATTTGAAATGGGTTCAATTGATAATAATTCAAATTGATTGGAATAATTTGAAATTATGATTAAAGTAAACAGAATTAAAATCAAATGGAATTTGATTTAAATTGGGGAAGGAATCAAGATTGATTCAACTTGAACTGGGACTAAATTTCAATGGAAATTGAAGTTATTCAAGTTAGCATTGAGTAAATTAAATGAAAATGGAAATTTAAGTTGAATTGTTGGGGAAGTGAATGGTTTGACCCTAGACTATCTTAAATAAATTATTTTCATATAAACTTATTTTTCTAAGCTATTAAATATATACAACCTTTCTTTCTTAAAGCCAAATTATTTTATACTTGTTTTACAATTATTTTTGAAGCTATTTAACTGTTTTTCAACTGTTTTATAAACTAATTACTGTTTTTCAACTATTTCACAAACTAATTTCTATTTTACAACTATTTTGCAATTATCTAACTTTTTTTGAAACTATTCAACTATTTCTCAACTATTTTACAGTTAGTTACCTATTTTATAATTATTTTGCAAACTAATAATTATTTTCAACTACTTATTTATTTTTAAAATTTTCAAGCTATTTTCTAAATATAAACTGGTCGGAGTTCAAACTGTTATGGATTTAATACCCAACTGAGATAGGAATTGAAGTGATAATCCAAATGAGGGTTAATGTAAAAGGTGGATAAGTGAATGGAAAAGAAATTGATATCGAAAAGAGTAATCAAATTGGAATGTTTGATTTTGAATAAACAAAGTTATACATCTTTGTTATGAGTAAGATGAAACTCCCCTTGTTAAATCTATTACCGGAAGAAAGGATTTTTGAAGGTGTTTGAAGTATAAAAAGAGTTTTATACAAGATTGAAAAGATCCAAAGATTTTAAAATTTTATATATCTGAATATATATATATATATATATAAAGGACCTTATGAGGAATTTGGAAAAAGGTTGTGGGAACCTTTGGATTTAGAAAGGCTTTTGATTTTGCGTAAAATCAATATGAGAATTTGGAAAGCCTAGTTTGAGAATTATCGATTTTGGGATAAATCAATTTTGTGTAAAGGAGCTTTGTATGATATCATACTAGATGCATGATTTGAAAGATACTATATATGAATAGTATAAAGTGTTTTGATGATGGCTCTGGGAAAAAAGACGCTCCCTTGAAATGAACTTCTCAGGAGTGCCACCGGGTGGTGCTGCCTTGAGCCCCAAGGGGGGGGGGTTCTAAAGTTGATCCTATGAGGAGTCCGAACAAAACTAGTTCCTGAGGATTATTGGGTAGAGGAAGTCGAGGGCGCTGATGCCTACAGAGGCATTTGGGTTATGCTGCGACGACAGTGTAACTCGATGTCGCTGCGATCTACTGTGGGGACCATAGCGAAAATCGTGTGGAGGATGAGTGCCAACGGTCTACACTTGATTTTGCCGGGAAGGCAACGCAACATCGGTAGACTGCGATCTATGGTCAAGTGGAGTGGAGAAGTTTCATTTTTGGCAGAGAAATTCGATGGCGCCGATGCCTACTGTTATATGGGTTTTTGCTATGATAGCTACGTAACCCCAGTTGTAGCTGCGATCTGTCGTGGGTTCCATGGTGTAATCGAGGGGCGCGGAGGCCTACAGTTATCTATGGATTTTGTCGGGACGACGATGTAACCATCGGGTTAACTACGACCATGGATGGGGGTGATGATTTCCAGAGCATCCTCACTAAAGACATTTCCTCTATTTTCAAAAAACTGTTTTCTAGATTTCCAATAAAATTATTTTTCCAGTATTTTCACCGGGTGTTGAAAACGGGTTTACCAAGTACTAATAGATTTTCAGTCTTACGCCTGATCAACGTATAACTGAATTTCTGTGAGAACAAGGATGGACTGGTTGAGACATCGAGTTATAAGAAGTATTTTTATAAGAAGCTATTTTATTAGTATGCTATGAATTTAAATACATTTCTAAAATTTGAAAATAAAAGTGTTGGAATTTTGAACGATGAAAGAAAATCTAAACTGGAATTTTAACGAAGTGATTTTGTAATTAAAATCGAATATTAATTTAGAAGTTGAAAGTAAGCTAATTGGCTAAATAATTATTTGATTGAGTATATTGATAAAATTTAACTTGGGGAAATAAATACATTGTAAGTTGATAATGGAGTTTGGTAATGAATTCAAATTGTAAATAGAATTCGACTTAATAATGGATTAAAATAGAAGAGATGTTGTAAAATACATTCGATAACGAATTAAGTAAGTAAAATTAAAAAAAATTAAACGAGTTAATTGAGTTAAATAATAAATAGATGAAGTCTGATAGAATAAGAAATTAAACCAAAGTTGTGATAGGAATTGGATTATCAGACTGAACTTAAGTTCGGTGGCATATTAGTTTGAAGTGTAAATGAGTTAAGTTTGTGCTTGAATATTATTTTGATAAATTGAGAAGGTGAATGTGAAATTAAAATTTAAAATGGATGGGCTAACTAAATTTAATGGAAGTTGATTAAATGAGAATCAAATAGAAGTAAACTTAAGTTTGATGTTGGAATAAATTAAAGCAAGTTAATTTAAGTTTAAAATTTATGGAAGCCTGGCTTTGAATAAGAATGAAAGCCCATTAAATAAAAGCTTGGATTGAATTAATTTGGAAATGGCTAGGGGTATACAAGAATGGAATGTGTCGAGCTAAATAAATGGTCGGTAAATAAATTTGAAATGAAATGGAATTGAATACAGAATAAGTTGAAATTAATTTAAAGTAGTTATGAATTGAAATATATACTCTATTAAACGAATATCATCGAAATTGCATAAAAGTGGTAGTCGTTCGACGTCAATGAAAGTAATTAAAATGCTATGAGTCAATAGAGATTAAATAAAATTGGTTCTGAATCATTTGAAGTGAATATGAGCTTGTTTGGGTTAAAAATCAATGGAATGTAAGAAATTGAGTTCCAAACCATTAAAATTGAATAAAATGGCTTATGAATTGTTGAAAGCAATTGTGTTAACTTTAAAAATTATATAAATCGCTTATGGAAAGCATTTGGTGCTTGTTGTTTATGTAATGCATATGTTTAGCTATTGAAAGTAAGTGGAATGCTAATAAATTCTCTATATATGGCACTTACATATTTAAGTTGAGTAAGTACAGGTACCTGAAGGTGGTTTGGCTGGATTTGGATTGCATTAATTGCTAAAATAAACAAGCCACATGCTTAAAATGCTAAATAAGGTACGCCTACGCAATAAAAATAGGGAATATGAACTGTTTTTGCTTTTTCCGACCGTATGGGTCGATGTATATATATTTATATCTCTTGTCAAATTGCAAAAGCTCCTCCGTACAAAGGAGTCTCTGCCAAAAATTTTCCAAAATTTTGGGAGTTATAAATTTTTGAAAACTTTTGGAAATTTTTTTGTTAACGATAAAACAATTTCAAATTGAAAATTTAAGTAAATTAGTGGATAAACTAATATGAATCAGTTATACTTGAAAGATAAAATTTAATATTCAAAATTTAAAGTAAGTTGAATTTGTATGGAAGTGGAAAAAAATTAATTTGAAATAGATATGAAACCTATGTAAGGAAATATATAAATGATTGGAAATGTTACAATTGGACATTATTGTTAAGTAAGATATGCAGGTGTTAAAAAGGAAAAAAAATTGGATTTGATTCCAAAAGATAAATGTGAATTGCCCGACAAAAAAAGGCATGTATTTTAATTTCTGTATGAATTAGATTGGGTTTTTGATCTAGCCACTTGGCTTTCTGTTTTTCTTTTTGGAATTTGGAAGCCCGTAGTGGCCTTTTGTAGTTGTACCGAGCTAGCCGCGCAAAGGAGACGCTGGCAAAATTTTTCGAAAATTTAGAAAGTTAGAAAATTTTTGAGAAAATTTTGATAATTCAAAATTTGGTTTTTTTTTTCCTAATTGAAATTTAGATGATTAAGCAAAAGGGTAGTATTTGAAACCACAGAAGGTTTTAGGAAGTTGGCTAAGGTGATAGTAGACCTTTTATAAAAGATAGTTGGTAGGAAGTTGAATTGTGAGTTTTGGAAAAAGTAAACGGGTATTTTGTTCATTCTCCCTAATTAGTAATTTTGGTGATGAAATTCTTTTAAGGGGGAAGAAGTGTGACGACCCGGGATTTTTAACAATTTAAATTTGTAATAATTAATTGATTTTAAATATTTAAAGGGTTAATTTTAACTTGAATTTCAGAAATCAATATTTACTTGATAATTAAATCATTGAATTATATAGTTTAAATATTGAATTTAATAATTGAAAATTGGGTAAATTGTTGAATATGAAATTTCTAAGTCTGTTTCAATAATTTGAAGGCTTATAAAATTTATACCAATGATACTGAAGGTAATAGAATAATAGAAATTTAATTTAAAGATAGTTTGTTCAATTTTACTAATATATCGTTTAAATTGAATTTAAAATAGCCATCCCGGGCACAGTCTTGGAATTCGACGAAACCAGTTTCATTGGATCCGTAATAGTTAGTTATTATCGGATTTCAATTTTCTTAGCGTATGGATTTACCGTTTGCTCGTACGGGTGAGAGACGCGTTGAAATTAAAACGATAATTTAATATTTTAAATCAATTTATAAATCTAACTTCCACATATGATAGAATTAGCCTCCGAAACACGTTCCATTGTGTTCGGAATGGGGGTAAAACCTTATAAACGTCGGTCGGCATATCTAATTCGGGGTTCGGGATTTCGCGTTATACAACGCGGGATATTTTCGATATTTAATAATATTAGCCAGGCGTACTCAGGAAGCCACTCCCAATTTTTATTACGTTTCCTTAGCTTTCCCCATATGCCTCTTCGTTGATAAAATAAATAAGGTCAGGTAGATATTTTTTTCTCTTCGTTCAACTCTTTAAGGACCCGTACCCTTCTTCATTGCCGAAACCAAATCACTCAAGCTTTAAAACAAAATATATATATATATATATAATGACCGCAGCCTACCCCCAAATTCGAATCGAAGATGTCGTGAAGGGAAGAGGCGATGTGGGGGTGTTCGCGATCTAGGGTTGGGTCGCACGCGCGTGAATGAGATGTTGGAGGCGCGGCAATTGAGGAGCAGGGCCGCAGTCGATTCAGGGGCTCGCGATTTTGATGATGGTGACGTGAGTGCGATTGGGTTGGTAGGGTTCGTTTTTCGGGTGCAAGTCGCGACCGTTGGGTGGAGTTAGGGTTTCTGTCGATGTCGCAAGATCTAGGGCATCGCTCGTGCGCAAGAGTGACGGTGGCGGTGGCGTCCAGGGGTGTAGTGGTGGCTCGCACGAGGAGGGGCAGCGACTTCGATGTCGCGTCGGTCGACGGTTCCATGTCGCGGCTATGGCGAGATGGGTTAGGGAAGGCGTTCGATTGGAAAAGGGGGGTGCTTGATGCTTGCTGTGATGAAACAGAAATAGCAGGTGAGTTTTCTCGATTTTTCTCGGGTCACATATATGAATATCCTCCTAGTTTAAAATGCAGAAATATCAAGTAAACTAACTGTTTAAACCCATAGATTGTTAATGTTGTTGCTTAATATTTATTAATCTCAGTTGTATGTTTCATTTAAACTAGCAGGTAGATGCTTAAGTTAAATTCGAAATTTAATTAATAGCGTGCTTAAGGAGAAATTAAGGAAATAAAGTATTTATCTTCAATTAGACTTAAAGATATTAGATTAATGATAATCAAATCCCAGATTTATAAAGCAAGAATTTAAAGTGATATAGTTATGAAATTAATTTATTTGACCTAACTTTTAATTAAATAGGGTTTGTGAAATTAAGATTATTTAATTAATCAATTCTGTAATTAAAGAGAAACTAATTTATTTATGGTTAAGAAATAATTAGTTATTGATCAAGGATTATAAGTTAATTAATTTTGATTGATTAATTTATAGGTAGAGATAAATTAATATAAGTAACTAGAGAATTTGTTACTTAAATGATAATCATTTAACGTAAGTAAATTAAAGGTGAGTAAATCTCACTCTGTTGAATCTTTTATTTATTATTTAAATTAAATGGTTGAATTTAAATAATTGGATGAATGGTTGAATTCTTTGGATGTGTGTTGATGATCTAGTGATTTTAGATTTGGTTGTTTCTCGAGTTAATTGTAGTTTGACTCGATATATTTGGATTTTAAATGGTTTTAAACTTAAATCGTTGATAAGAAAATGGTTCAGTTTAAAATCAATAAAGGTTTGGAGATTGGTGATTCATTAAATAGGTAGGATAATTTAAATGAGTAATTAATTAATTAAATTCATTAATAATTTGGGTTAATTAATTAAGTTTAAGTTAATTAGAATGATCATTGGGTGATTTGATAAATAATGGCTTAATGGAATTAGTAAAATATAATTACTTGTGGAATAATTCAAGAGATTGATTAGTTAAGAAAATAAATCAATACAAGTGACTTATGAGAAGTTAATTAATATAAATAATTATGGGTTATTGTAATTAAAATAGTTAATTAATTCCTCAGGTAATTAAGATTTCTTATTGCTTTGGGGTCAAGAACAATCAATATCATGAAATGAATTAAAGGTAATTACTTGAACGTAATTGAAAATTTATTAATCCAAGATGATTGATTAAGATGAATAACGGAGGGTTGATTAATTAATTGACATGGAATTAATCAATATTAAATGAAGGAATCTAAGTGAATGTGGTTAGAAATTCAATTAGAATCAATTGAATTGGGTTGTATGTGATTAAGTTTTTCTTATGGATGATTGGATAGTATTGGATGTTTGAATGAGTAGATATCTCTGATAGGAAATGTTGAGTATTTCATTTGAATAACTTGTGTTAGAATAACATGAGTTTTCGAAGAGGCCGGAGTCGGGAATTAGGAAATACCCGAAACCACTTCAAATATATTTTTTAGATTGATATGTGAAGTCTATATGCTAGAGTGAAGTGATTTAAAGGAAATTGGACTATTTAAAATTAAACCCTGGCACTTAGTAAATGGATGAAAGATGTCTATAACTAATTGTAGCTGTGTGAATTGAATCGAGTTACCCGGGTTTTATATAAGTTGATTGCTTTGGTATTCCATGTTGAATGGGTTTTACTCATGCTGGTTTCCAACCTGACCCGGGTGTTACTTTGGTGTAATGCTCGGGTCAGACCGAGTATTACAGATTTTCAAGTAAGGACGTTCTGGAGCTCAGGAGACGAGCTGGATGGTATGAGCGTATAGTTAATTTTCCGCTGTATAATATTGTTGTGTATCTGTGACTTGATAATTGAGTAAATTCAATGTCTGTATATATGTGTCTCTGATGTATTTAAAATGTAATTGGCAGATAAAGTATTCTTCTGTAAATTATTATTATTTATTATTATATTTTATCCGCTGCTATTGTGACATGTTGGTGTTTCTGTTTTTCTTCTTCTATCTCTTTCTTCTTTTTTCATAACTATCTGGAATTTTCGGGTTAGAAAATTTCGGGTCGTTACAAAAGGGAAGTAACGGGGGCACCATTAATTAGTAAATTAGGTTCGTAATAAAAAAGAAAAGTCCTGAATTGAGCTGCAAGCGCTACTGGGATGGACCAAAGAATCAAGCATGGAGAGTTACCTATCTTCTGTCCGCTGGCGATGAATCAGACTCTACTGGGAGGGAGATGGTGGCGGGAGGGAGATGGTGGCAGGAGGGAGTGACGACGATGAAAGCATGGAAAACGGTCAAATCGAGGAGGGAAGCTAGTATGTAGGTTGTACTGAAATGGAGAAAGAAGAGAGGAGTGAGAGCATAATTAGGGAAGTAAATTCGCGATTGTTAAAGAAAGCCCTAACCGAGTAACAAAATTAGATTCACGATGTTGGGTAAAAGAAGGGGAGAGGCACGATGGAAGAAGAAGAAAATCAGAGTAGACGGGAGAGGCTACTTTTTTCTTTTCTTTACGCGAAAGGATGATGAAGCGGAGAGGAAAGTCAGGAAAGGAAGATCTACAAAGCGCGACTGTTCATTTCACAAAATACCAAGGGGGCTTCTATGCCCTTGAAACCAAACTCACTAATAATATAATAGTATAAATATACATATATGTGTGTGTATCATACACACACACACACACATATATGTGTGCGCATGTGTAGCATCATAATCCGTGAAGGGTATAATGTGCATGTATATAGATGCTAAGATTTACATTGCAATGGGCACATTAACTCTTTTTGTATGTACTGTAATTGGTCCAAATATGTGCTTGTATAATATTCAAAACAAATACTAATATACACTCTTTGTGTGTGTAATTTATTGAATTAAATAATTTCTAACATAACAAATTAATGTGAAATAATTATATGATAATGATACAAGTTTTTAAAATTTTCAAAAATATGAAAACACATTTTGACTTAAAATTAATTTATGGAATTTTTTACAATTAAAATAATATTTATTACTAAATAATTGATAATACCCTGTAATCAAATTAATTCTTAAAAATAGGAAATCAAGTTGAAAATTTCTAAAAAAATTCTGAAGGTATCTGAGACATATTTTTGTTTCAAGAAGTTTTTTCAAAATTTTCTCAACTGAAATTGTATTTTTAATTAAATGGTTAATTGCATTTCAAAAATAAATTAATTCAAAAATTAATAAATTAAGTTATAAAAATCTAAAACTTTTTCTAAAGGTTCCAGAATGGTATTAAGCCTTAATAAAAATTTATAGAATTTTTTCAATTGAAATTATATTTTTAATTAAATAATTAATTGCATGCCAACAGAAAATTAATTTCTAAAAATAATTAATTAATTTTAAAAATTCTGGAAGTTTTACTGTAATGTTAGTACATGGTGCAAAAATATAAAAAAGTATAAATTTGAAATTTTGAACCATTAATTATTTTATTTATAATAAACAATTCACAAAATCATTAAATAATAATGAAATACGTATATACATATTTAATAAAATATTTTCATATGTTATAGTTCATAATTGGTACAAATCATCATAAATAAATTTTGAGGTTAAATATATATGATATATAAATACATATACAATTCTACATATTCATAATTTACAGATCTGTACATATTTAATCATATATACACATACACAAATATATATATATATATATATATATATATATATATATATATATATATATATATATATATATAGAGACATAAATCAAAATTAAAACCTTTTTTAAGAAAATTAATTCGACATTAAATCAATAATTAAAATATTATAACAAGTACATAACCAATCTAATTATAACAAACATATATACCCATAAAACTCTCACTTAATCTAAACAATAAACAGATCTGAATAAAAACATAGAATTTGGATGTAAATCAAATTTTATATGATAAACTTGAAATTAAAAAAAATGATAATAAATAAAAGTGCACCTCCTAATGAAGCCTTTGAGTCCACGTTGAACAATGATTTCTCTTCCAAGAACAATCCACAATCCGTCGGGTTGCTAACTAGATTGGACACCTTTTACTACAAATTAGTATTTTTAATTTTTAATTGGATTTGAGAATTTTAGGGTTGATTTTAGAGGAAAGTTGCTGCCATTATAATGAGGATGGGAATAAGAAAGTGGCGGCTTAAATATGAATTAGCTTGTAAGTTGGTTTTGAGATTGGCTTTTATATGGATAGGACAAGAGAGCAAATAATGATGTCAACCACACATCTCAAAACATAATCACACACTTTCTATCCACCTCCTATCTTTCTCCCAAACCAACGCCTATCCTCTCCAAATCTCGTGGGTCTTGAGCGCATTTAACCTAAATTAAAGATGTACAATCATAATTACCATATTTTGTTATCGATATCTCATATCGATCAATATATTCATAATTTTTATAAATATATGTAAAAAATTTATTTCTCAAATCACATTTAAAAGTCATAATATATTTCGTAAATACTAATTTATTTAATTAATTTATAACAATTATAAACTAATTAAATTGTTTGGTCTAAAGAGAATTCATTGTTTTGGTTGTGTGACTCTTGGGTTAATTCAGTCAGCGATTAACGTTGAACTTATTCGAATGTTAACATTCACACTTTACTTAGTAGGTGGTATGATATTTTGGCCCAATTTATCGCTTACTCATTTTCAAAAAAATCTCATTTTAATTTAATAAGCGTTACCTAGTTGTGATAATTATTTACACCAATTATAACACCCCTAATTTTGATACCATTATTCGGGAGATTTAATTAGATAAATTAAATAGAATAACGATGATAAGGGTATTGAGATTTGAATAAAAATATAAGAAGTCCGTGCTTAAGTAAGTAACTAAATGGGCTTAAATTGGCTTTTATGAATTTAATTAAACATGGGCATATTAGTAAGTAGTCGCTCTATTATTACTCAAGGCTATACATTTCATGTTCTTTCCCATTCACGTACACTTCCCATTTTTAATAAACGCAAATCAAAAACCTAAAAATAGAGCCGGCCATTGACAAGGGAAAAGAGGAAGAAAAATTAAATCAATGCTAAGGAGCAAAGCTATGGGAGTCAATCTTCTACAAATCTCAAATTCCTTATTATATTTAAGGTGAATAATAATTCATTCCATTTCTATTTTATTTTTATAATCATATGCTTTCGGATTTAAGATTAAATTCATATTTATGATGTTTTGGCTGATGATATGTTTGAATTATTATATTTTTGATTTAAACCAATTCATTTACATATAAATTTGCATGGTTCAAGGGAAAAAACCGATTGTTATTGGTTTTAGAATGCCATGGAAAAATTATATGTTAGGTAAAACATGAATTTAGAGATGGATTTCGATATTCATAAGTTTCCAAGCCATGGAAAAATTATCATAAATTTCTAAAAGAAAATATGATATATTTGGGTTTAAAAATTATTTTGATTATTTCAGAAAGAAATCGAATCTGAAATTTTAATTTGTTTAATAACACGATGAAAGTGAATTTTTGTGATTTTTGGGGATATTTTCTAATTGTTTTGCTATATTTTAAAAGAAGAACTTATTTGCAATATTGTGCTTAATGGAAGGGCTTAAACATTAATCTTTCCTGGATTTAGATCTAACAAATGCGAAAGTTATTTTTTAAAGTATTTGAAAAGTTTTAAGGCAACCAATCAAAGGATTACAAATAGGCAAGTAATTATAAAGCAATTACTAAAAGTAGCATAATTTCAGCCTTTAATTCAGAAAAGTTGGTTCCGCCTCCTTTACCAGTGCCCTTCGACTCCAATGCTAGTGCTCCAACTCAATCAAAACCAACCTAGTCGAAGCCAATACACAAGGTATCACTTAGATGGTATGTAGTCGTTTGGAGAAAAGGCGGAAGCCATAGTGTCGAAAGCAATGCTTCCGATTGGTTGAAACCTTAGTTTTGTTTTCAAATGTTAAGTGCCTGCTTCGTTTCACTTAAAGCTTTCGACGTAGCCGAAGCATATGTTTCGAAAGGGGATTTTCTAAATAGTTTCAAATGAGGTTACCGTTTTATGTTTTAAAGGTACAGGCTTTCGAAGGGGTTACTTTATTTATAAAAGAATGCTTTCGAAAGTAGTGGTTTCGACCCAGTCGAAACCCAGTCGCATTTCTTTTTCCTTTTGCGTGTATTAAAGTCATCAATGCTTTTGAAGGGTGACTTTGTTTTAAACTTATGCTTAGCCACTTTCAAATTGCTTTCAAAAGGGTTTTGGGGTTTTGAAGGCAATGGTGTCGACAGGGGTTTCGATGCTACCCTTCAAAGTTTTACTCTATGGTTTTGAGCTTTTGAATATATGGTTCTGATACCATCAAAATTTCTCCAAAACAATTTTATTAAAGGTTTCGAAAGAGATACTTTCCTATGTAACCACTTTGACCCAAAAGATGATTTTAAGAGTAAAAAACCTAATACTTTCTAAAGGGGTACTTTCACTTGTTTTGAAGCTATGCTTCTAAATATTTTGAGTAATGTTTTGATATCATCGAAAGGTATATTTGGTTTCGAAAGAGAATATTGAACAAGGGCTTTGAAAGGTATATTCATAGTATTTTGAAAAGGAGCTTTCATTGCTTTCGAAGGAGGTTATCCAGGGGTTTCCAAAGAGGTGTTTTAAGGTTTTCAAAAAAAATAACCCAATCTCATTTTAAAGGAAAAACCATGGCACAAATAAAGATTTTTGAAATGAAGTTTTCGAAGAAGCTTTCCTTGATTTACAGGTTAAAGGGATTATCCAATTTTTATATGAAATGATTTCAGGGATATGTAACCATAGGTGTTGGTTTTATTATATTGTTATGATTGCTTCTTCATATATTTATTTACATTGTTATGAACCCCCAACGGTACTTTAGGGAAGGGGAGAATAACCAGCTAGGTTGACCCAGTAGTGAATATAACTTAAGAATTGTTAAAACCCTAATTAAAGATATTGGCAAGGGCCAATAGGTTCATAGTAAGCCTATGAAAATTATGTATAGCAAAAGATATTGGCAGGGGCCAATAGGTTCATAGTAATCCCATGAAAACTATGATTTGATATTGGTAGGGACTAATAGGTTCATAATCATCTCATGAAAGCTATGATTTGAAATTGGCAGTGGACAATAAGTTTATAATTAGCCCATTAAAACTATATCCGGATTAAGATGTTGATAGTTAGTCAATAGGTTCCTAGTCAGCCCTTGAAAACAAGGATAAGAGATAAGATATTGGAGTTACTAATAAGTTCTTTGTGATCCTATGAAAACTATGAAATTGAACAGGAAGTCCATAAATATTTAACAAGTTATTAGTAAGCTCATGAAAACTAATAGGTTGATAGTAATCCTAGAAACTATAATTAAGACAGAAAGTCAAAATAAATGGGGATGGGTAATCCAGATTTAATATACTTGTTTGTATATCATCATATTATTTTGAATAGTATTAACCATTATGGATGCAGGAGCATAATATTTGGTTTTATAAAGGTTTTAAGATACTAGTGGGGGATAAAACTATTCCTCTAAGCGGTGTGGTCTCATTAGATATCTAAATGGTTTGAGATGGTTGATTATTAATTATACTAGCCTTTATATCTAACTCGATGTTTCGTTTTCCCCTTAAAATCTCAGTTGGTTTTGAGTAGTTTGAGGTTTAGGATTTCCAGATGTTCTTTTAGACGAATAAAGCTTCTGGTGACGAGCAAGAGGCATGCTAGCTACTTAGAATTCCTTTATTTCCACTGTGTTTAGCTGTAAAGGCAAACTTGTTTTTTTGCCTTATTATATACTCTTATCATCCAGTGGGGCATCTTCATATGTCGCTCTTAGCATATTTTGGAATAATTATATGTTGTCTGAACATGGTCTGCATACTGGGATTATGTAATGAATTTGCAATGTTTTGAAATGGAATGTGGAATTTGTTTGCTCTTAAATTTTTTCCCATATTTTTATGTTTCTGTGTACCAATGTATCTAATATTGCCATATTTGATCGTTGAGGATTAATAACTATGGATTGCTACAACATCCGTAGCCACTAGTTTTAAGCCTTCAAGTAGGGGGATGTTACAAGTTGGTATCAAAGCATTGGTTTATGAAACTTTAAATGAAATTTAAATCTAAAAGATTTTTCAAACATAATCCAATGAATTAGATAAAAAGATTAGGGTTCGGGTTAACGCTATAGTAACGTACTTATATTTGATATATAGTTATAAATATATAAGTACTTATTCCCCGCTCTCTTAGACGTTCTTCTATATCTTGCAAAGGCTCGTATGCTGATTTACCAGAAAGGAGATATGGAAGCAGGAAAAGAAAGAGGACATCAAGGTGGAGGAAGCATTACAACTAATGGAAATGCTCGACCCACTACCAAGAGGAACCCGGGTCGACCGTATAACACTAATAACCAAAATGTTGATGCCAAAGCGGGTGCTGGAATTTCCACTAGTAGATATGGGGGAAATGCATCAGTTTTTCATCAATATGATGCAAGTAGGAGTTGTTGCCGGAGTAGCTGGAAATGTTGGAGGAGCTAATCCTGTAGCTTCAGCTAGGAATTATTATGCTAAGATGAGTAGAGACTACACCAGTCTTGGTGGGAAGCCATTTATGGGGATGGAGAATGCTGTTGAGGTAGAAAATTGGCTGTTGCATTGTAAGCATATATTTGCTGATTTGGGTTTAGATGACAGACAAAATAGAGGTTGGCCTCTAGGCAGTTACAAGGGTCAACCCTTCATTGGTGGAATAGTGTTACTACTAGAGTTCTGGAGGAGCAGTTGACTTGGGCAGATTTTAGAAGGAGATTTGAGCAGAAGTTTGAGTGTGAGTTTGCTAAGTCAGAAATGATGATGAAGTTTATGGATCTGGTGCAGGGAGAGATCTCGGTTGTTGAGTATGCCACTGAATTTGAGGAGCTATCCCGTTATGGACATAATACTATAGACACTGATATCAGAAGGAATGCGAGGTTCATTAAGGGACCGAGGCCCGAGATTACTAGGGCGACCCTACCATATATTCGTGATCCTAGCAATTTAGTTATGGAAATGACCATTCACCATGAGGAGATGCTTGATAATTGTGCTAGAGAGAAGCCAGTGGAAACTCAGGGTTTTGAGGGAAAGAAGAGAAAGTTCTTTAAGAAGAAGGGAGCCTAGAAGGGAGATACTATCAAGAAGGCAAAGGCGGAGTTAGTTTGCTATAAGTGTGACAAGAAGGGTAATTATGCGAATGAGTGCTGGTCAGGTAATGGGAAGATGGCTGCAAATAAGAAGAATGTGAAGTGCTTCAACTATGATCAAGTTGGGCATTACAAGAATCAATGTCCAGAGCCAATCAGGGCGGACAAAAGGAAAGTTTTTGCTATTGGACCAGTTAGGCCTACTACAGCTAATAAAGGGAAGACTATGACGAAAGGTACGCTTTTGATTAAGAGTATACCAGTTATGGTACTTTTTGATACCGGTGCATCACATTCATTTATATCTCAGTGTTTGGTTGATAGATTATGCTTAGAACCCACCTACCTTGTTACTTTCTTAAGGGTTGCAAATCCAATAGGAGGGTATGCAACTCTAGGGTTAAGATGTGACCAGTTAGAACTTAATTTGTTAGGTCATAAGTTTGCATGCAGCTTGTATGTTATTGATTTCGTAGATTTTAGGATTATTTTGGGTATGGATTGGTTAGGTAGGTATAAGGCTGGAATATTTTGTTAGGATAGGGAGATATCACTAAGACATCCTGATAGTCGTAACCAAGCAATAATTTCAGTGGAGAATTCTGACCGGAGTGTTAGCACTTTGCTTAGTGCTATAGGGATAGGAGATGAGTTAAGTTAGGTTCTAGTAGCAAGAGAGTTTGCAGAAGTCTTTGAGCCGGTCATAGGACTACCACCAAAACGAGTAGTTGAGTTTCATATAGATCTTGTGTTTGGAGCTGAACCTGCGAGTAGACCACCAAGCAGGATGACAATATGAAAGAATTGAAGGTGTAGCTAGTGGATCTAGAAGGAAGGAATTTTATTAGGCCAAGCAGTTCTCCTTGGGGAGCGGACACGGTGTTTGTGAAGAAACAAGATGGGTCGTTAAGGATGTGTATAGACTATCATAAGTTGAATGAGAGGACGATGAAGAATAAGTATCCTTTGCTAAGAATAGATGATCTGTTCGATCAGTTGAGTGGAGCCAGAGTGTTTTCCCAGTTGGATTGGCGACAGGTTTCCATCAATTAAGAGTGGCAGAGGACAACATTCTTTTGACAGCATTTGGAACTAGGTATGGTTCGTATTAGTGGTTAGTGATGCCATTTGGATTAGCGAATGCACCTTCTTTATTCGTGGATTGATGAACCGATTTTTTCGAGAGTACTTGGATAGGTTTCTGCTAGTGTTTATAAATGACATTTTAGTATACTCTAAGGACGAGAGAGAGTACGAGGATCATCTTAAAGTGGTGCTTGAGACACTGAGGCAAAATCAGCTAAAGGCGAAGTTTACCAAATGCCATTTTTTAAAAAGAGAGAGGTTAAGTTTCTTGGTCATGTGATTCGGAGAAAGGCTTGTCAGTCGATCCAAATAAGATCAAAGCTGTTAACAATTGCTAGAGACCAGAGAGGTGACTGAGATTAGAAGTTTCTTGGACTTGCTGGCTACTACCGGAGATTCATTAAGGATTTCTCACTGATAGCAGCACCTTTGACTAAATTGACCAGGAAGGAGGTGAAGTTTGTCTGGTTCAAAAACTGTGAGGAAGCATTCCTTAAGTTAAAGCAATTGTTGACCAATGCACCAGTGTTAGTAGTTCCAGACGGAAATCAAGAATTGGTGGTGTATACTAATGCATGTGGAACTAGAGTAGGACCAGTGTTGATGCAGAAGAGCAAAGTAATTGCCTACGCATTTAGACACCTTAGGTCCTACGAAGTGAGATATCTTACTCATGATTTGGAGTTGGCTGTGCTAATCTTTACATTGAAGATTTGGAGATATTATCTCTTAGGGGAGAGGTTTGAGCTTTGTGCTGATCATAAGTCTTTAAGGTATTTATTCTCTCAGAAGGAGTTGAATATGAGACGGCAAAGGTGGCTGGAGTTTTTGGCTGCTTATGATTTTGGTATAGAGTATACTCCTGGGAAAGGAAATAAGGTAGCGGATGCTCCTAGCCAAAGACATCAGAATGCAGTATTAGCTATGTTGGCAGAGTGGAAGGATTTAGAAGCTTTGGCTAGTTGTGGTGTGTGCAGTTAAGATCAACTTCTAGTTCTAGTCAGAGTACCGCCATGTTGTCATGTTTAGAAGTTCGACCGGTGTTGATCGTAATGATTGCTTCTAAGCAGAAGGAGGATCCAATATTAGTCGAGAGGATTAAAAGGCTTGAGGTTAGAACAGAGATCGATGACCTTAAGGAATTTAGTCTTAACCAAAGAGGGTTGTTGAACAAAGAAGGGACGATCGTGTGTTCCAAATGTGGAGGACTTGTGGAAAGAAGTTCATGGAGAATGTCATCGATCCAAGTTTACGATTCATCCTGAAGAAACTAAGATGTATCGAGATATGACGAGGAGCTTCTATTGGGAAGGTATGAAGAGGGATGTTAGCTTGGATTAGGAAGGGTGCAAACTGTCAACAAGTGAAAGCTGAACATCAGAAGCCGAGTGAATTGCTTCAACCTTTAGAGATTCCAGTTTGGAAATGGGATTCGATATCCATGGATTTTATAGACGGGCTGCTAAGGTCAAATAGAGGCAATGAAAGTATATAGGTTATAGTGGACAGGTTGACCAGGAGTGCCCATTTCATTCCAGTAAAGTCAACCAGGACGACACCTATTTTAGCTAAGTTATTTCTGAAGAACATATTTAGACTACATGGAGTACTTAGTGGTATGTCAGTGACAGTGATGTTCTGTTCATTAGTGAATTCTGGAAGAGTCTACAGAAAGTATTAGGCACAAAGCTTAATATAAATACTACATATCACTCTCGGACGGATGGACTGTAACAACCCGCATATTTATCGATTTTATATTTAAATATTTTATTTAAATATTTTGTCGATACTCGGAATTTAGTCCGAAAAGATACTTTTTGCATACGGTCGAATTAGGACTCGGGACCACTTCCATTGAGTTCAAAACTCCGTTTGCAATCTTTTTGAGTATAAGCTTTGATATGTTTGGAGTTAGAGGAATTTTGCCACTTTTCACTTAGGGCTTTGGCTTGGGCTGAACCCATTAATCACTTACTAACTCAGTCCCAACCCCTTCTCCTCTTCATTACTTCATTCCTCATTTCCTAATACTCAAGCTTTTATAACAATGGAGAGTGGAAGAGGAAATTAAAACTCCAAGCCCTAGTCTTCATTAGCAAATCCAACTTCTAGCTCCAAATTCAAGAGAACCCATTGGTAATCCTTCTCTTCATCTTCTCCAACTCCTTCTCTCTTGAATTTCAGAAATTCCTAAACCTAACTTTGGAAATGTTCTTCTTTTAAAGCTTAAAATCAAGCTTCTTGAGTTGGATTTGAAGAGTGGTTGATTCTCCTTTGCTTTCGAGCTTCTTCTTCGTTTGTTTGGGTTCAAAGGTGAGATTTTTATCTCACATCTATGACTATAATTATCTTTGGTTGTTAGGTATGAATTCCTAACACTTCTTTATGTGAATTTGCTTTTGATTTGGATTGGTTTTGTGAATATTCCAATTTTTGGGTTTTTAAGTCAAATTTGTGTGAAAATCCTTTTATGGATGTTTGATCATGCTTTTGATGATGCATCGAGGAGCATATAGGGCCGGGTTGCCGATTGGCATAAACCCTTAGAGCCAATGCTCGTCCGGTTGTATTTTGGAAGAGTTTGCTCTTCATTTTTATAGGCTGAAAAACAGCCCAGGCAAGATTCAGTCGGCCGAATCCTCTGTTCAGTCGACTGAACCTAGAACCCGAAAGTTTCCAGGCATGATTCAGTCGACTGAATCCTCTGTTCAGTCGACTGAACCTGGAAACAGAAAGTTTCCTGAACCTGGAAAATTTCCAGGTACAGGTTCAGTCGATTGAAAACTCTGTTCAGTCGACTGAACCTGCTGTTTCAGTCCAGTTTGCCTTTTTGGATTGAATTTCCAATTTAAATCGATTCGTGATGATCCTATCTGTTGTTATCGTTTATTATGACTTTGATGACTCCTTTTAGGGATTTTTGAATATCTATTCCGATGGATTCTTTATTGGTTTCTTTGGATTTTATTCACGTCTTTGGATGTGAATTTTGGTGATTGGTTGTTTCTACAATCATTTCTGTGATTTGTCACTTTAAAAATATAAAGGTTTTCTATACTAGTAGTAAATATCAAAACTCTTTCTTCAAATGATTTCAACACTATTTTATAACAAAGCTCGTTTTCTCAAACCGATTTCCAATCTATTAGTATATACAAACCTTTACCTCACTCATATGAGAAATCTAATTAAACGACTTAGTAAAACAAGTGGTATGAAACGCTTGCGTTTTCTTCGTCGGTTAATTCTTGGACTTGTTCGATTGAATCTCTTGTGAAAATTTTCTAGTGGAGATCTACAATTTGTTCGTAAATATTTAAGTTAAGCTAGTGCTTATGGGACATGAAGCTAAGCTCATATATTTACTAGCTTAATGTAATTGACACTTTCTTGATGATCAACGACGATCATTTTTTGTGATTTAGACTAGCAATGTGCGATGTCTCTTTGTCTGCGAGGGAGACTAAACCCCGTTTTGTGGAGTTTCGACTCAAGTTGGTGGGGTAGCAACCCATGGTCTTCGGGCCGTTTGTGGAGCTTCGGCTCAATTTGTGATGGTTAGCAACCATGGAATTAGCGTTCCGTTTGTGATACACGTGTTGGTGAGCTTTATGCTCCCGTTTGTGATAGGCTTTCCCCCCTTTTGTGATTTCTGGGTTTCTTGAGATGATTTCTAGAATTTGTGCTTCACCAATTTTCGTGATTTTCATTGATAAGTTTTATTAATATTTGTGCATTGGTGAATTTGTGCGTCATTGACTTTTTGTGAATAATATTGATATAATCGTCAATATTTATGGTTTGGTGAATGAAATAAAGAGTATGACATTCCTTTTGATCCTTGAGAAGTTTTTGTGAAATTGATTAATCTCTTGTTGATTTTTCAATTACTTATTTATCACAGTTTGGTATTGTGATTATTATGCGTTTAGTCATACCTCTTATTCTATATCGTTTCATTTGATATATATAGCTAGACTGATCCGTTTATTACTTTCTTATTAAATAATACTCGGGTCAGACCGAGATGTTACAAGTGCTTCAGCTTGACTTCTCACTTGGGATTGATTTCTCTGACTTTTTGCTAACTACTTAGATTAGTAGTTTATTTTGGTGTACACATTTGAGATATAGACTCTATGATGTATACTTATTCTTTTGTGTAGTTCTTGTAACTATTCTTTTGTGATAGTGTGGGTCTTGCTTGACCACTACTCTGATATACACTTATATGTGTTATATTCATATCTATTTCCGCCTTTGTGATATGAATTGCCTGTGACTGATTTATGTTATGTTTATTTCTATATTTGTTTCCGAAGATTATATATATAGCCACTGTGTAGTAGCTTTGAGTTTGCGTCGGTATGTCGGACTTCCTCTTGAGATGAAATGCATGTTGTGTTTTATCTGGCATATCGGTGCTCGCACAAAGCAATTACACGGATGGTCGCTCCTCAGCAGCCTTATTCTCCGTGCTAGTTGACAGCATTACTCCGTAGTGTTCTTGGCTAGCGTGGGTAAAGAGGTGGGGCGTCACAGCTTGGTATCAGAGCCAAACTTTGGAACAATGTGGAATAATTTAACAAGGATCATCGTCCTAAGTCCTTCTTAGGAGTCGTGCCTTAGGATTTAATTCGAGTCTTCGTACCGATTCATCCTATTTTCTTTATGATTCCTTGCTTTATCTATCAGGATTGCTTGATATTCATTTGGTGAATAACCTTTTTCTTCTTCTTTCTTTCTCTCTAAAGGAAAGGAAATGGTTAGACCAGTCCGTCCCAGCGCCGGTCAATCTAGTGCTACTCCCCAGGATGGAGTTTTTATGACTACCCAGCAACTTCTTGACCTTGTCACGAATGCTTAAGCGGCTGGAGCTAATCCGGAACCTACTCACCTGTTTGCGTAAAAAATGGCCGCAAACACCCAAAGTCGTATGAGTTGGTTGATTTTATGTTGTTTTTAGTGATTTGGGTGATTTATGCAAATATATAAAAAGCAGGGACTAAACTGTAAAAGACACACGGATTTATAGTGGTTCGGCCAGAACGTGCCTACATCCACTTTATATGTTATTCTCCTTTTTTCTTCAGATTACAAGTACAAAGCTTTGATTACAAGTATCTAAAGTTGTTTGAGAGTTCCTTCCAGGCTTGAGCTCTCAAACTTGTCTGCCATTGTTGTACCCCTGCCCCTCTATTTATAGAGTGAGGCTGGGGGCAGAGGTCTTGGATGCTTATAGCTGCTGGTGGGCCTGGGCTGATGCAATCTGGACTGGCAGTTGTCTGGTTCGGTGAGGTCTTGGTTCGGTTGTTCATGGAAGTGGAGTTGGATCGGTAAGGCTTTGGTCCGGTGGTAGGAGTATGGTTGTTCGGTGGTAGGAGTGTGGATGTGGGTTCTGGTCCGGTGGTAGCATGGTTGAGGTTGGTTCGGTGATGGCTTGAGAAGGATTGGTCCGGTGGTTGCTTGGACCGGTGATGGTGGATGGAGTATGGTCCGGCAGGGTGTAGGCTCGGCATCACGCGGTTCGGTGTTGCATGGAGATGGAAGTTTGGTCCGGTAGGGCCTTGGTCCGGTGTTGTGTAGTAGGTGGAGTGCCGAATGGAAATGGGTGCTCGGACCACCGAATGAGAATTGCGACCACCGAATGAGAATTGCCTTGGGAATGCCGAATGGAACTTCATGTTTGGAGTGTCGAATAAGGCTCTGCCGAATGAAACCTTAAACTTCCTATTACCGAATGAGCTTTTGCACTGGGGCTATGAATGAAATCTTCGACTTGTATACGCTTGCTTGCTTCTTATTGGCTCGATCGTGGTGGAGACGCGCTCGACATGGATATCCTAGTTTTGACCAAAAAATGGGATAACACTTTGCCCCCCAAAATATGCCTTGCGGTAGGAAGGCGTGTTTTGTAATGCCATGAGCTGGATGTTCATATCCTGTCATCAACCTGTAAAGAATTTGATAGTTTATATGGCCCCAAATGACGACCGTTCGGGATCGAGCTATTCGGGATGAAGCGCGGCCGTTCATGGTCAAGCGCCTAACTTCAAATGACGACCGTTCGCGATCGAGTCATTCGAGGTGAAGTGCGACCCTGCGCGGTCAAGCGCGTAAATCCATGCGTCGATCGTTCGGGATCGAGTCATCTGCGGTGAAATGTGACCGTTCAAGGTCAAGCGCTTAACTTCAAATGACGACCGTTCGGGATCGAGTCATTCGAGGTAAAGTGCGACAGTGCGCGGTCGAGTTGTAAGTCCATGCGTCGATCGTTTGGGATCGAGCCATCTGTGGTGAAATGTGACCGTTCAAGGTCAAGCGCCCAACTTCAAATGACGATCGTTCGTGATCAAGTCATTCGAGGTAAGGTGCGACAGTGTGCGGTCAAGTGGTGGTCCTCAAATGACGACCGTTCGCGATCAAGCCATTTGAGGTGAGGTGTAACAGTCAGTGATCATATGGCGGACCTCAAGTGACGACCGTTCGCGATCGAGCCATTTGAGGTAAGGTGAGTTGTGCCGTTCGAGGCGAGTTGTGCCGTTCGAGGCGAGTTGTGATCGTTCGCGATCGGGTGCCGTTCGAGGCGAGTTGTGATCGTTCGCGATCGGGTGCCGTTCGAGGCGAATTGTGACTGTTCGAAGTCGGGTGCCGTTCGAGGCGAAGGAGTGTGCCCGGGGGGGACTTAATATTATCAGTGTTGGAGTTATTGTTTGGGGGAGTTTTCGAATCAAAGACTTCAGCAGTTCGCTGCCATGCAAGAGGTGCTCGTGGACCGTTCGCGATCCAACGGGCATACAAGTAAATAATTTTTCCATGGAATTGTAAATGTTAAAGCAATAGTCATACGAGTTCCACAGTAGGAACGTTCAAATCAAAGTCAAAGCAGGAGCAAGACGAGGATGTCAAAGTGTAAACTCTTACTATGGTGCGGTCTATAGTCATTCAGAGCATGCCTATGGATCGTGCGCGATCGCTCGCATGTGTAAATGATTTAACCGTGCTAGTGGGAGTTTTGCGACTTGTTCATCGTTTTCGACCTGCCCCCGTGTTCATGAGGGAATTTTACCTGCCCCCTGGCTGGGCGTTCATTCCTTACCTGGTTGCTCAGAGGCCTCTATCTCACTCTCTGTGATTGGATTAACTGGCTCCAAGTGTGGTGCCCCCATGCGGGATCGACGCCTGATTGATAGTCGTCTGCTGCTTGGGGGTTGCCCCCTAGCTCTGGTGCTGCGCCAGATGGTTCCGCTCCGTTCTGAACTCTAGTTGCTCCTTGGATTTGTGCTCCAATTTGCCCAATTTGTTGAAGTAAGTTCTGTATCATCTCTTCCTGTCTTCTCATCATGACCTCCATCTCATCCCTAGTGATGAAGATCGACACTTGATTCCCTCCTGAGGAGGCCTCTTGACTTCCTTGGTGTTCACTTCTCACTGGCCTTTGCCTTCTACTTGTTTGTCTCGTCATAATTCTTAGATCTGAACTCTTAGACTTTCAAATTCAACTTCTGTCCGTGTAGCGGAAGCTGGTTATTCTCAGTGAAAGCACCAAAATGTTTGCGTAAAAAATGGCCGCAAACACCCAAAGTCGTATGAGTTGGTTGATTTTATGTTGTTTTTAGTGATTTGGGTGATTTATGCAAATATATAAAAAGCAGGGACTAAACTGTAAAAGACACACGGATTTATAGTGGTTCGGCCAGAACGTGCCTACATCCACTTTATATGTTATTCTCCTTTTTTCTTCAGATTACAAGTACAAAGCTTTGATTACAAGTATCTAAAGTTGTTTGAGAGTTCCTTCCAGGCTTGAGCTCTCAAACTTGTCTGCCATTGTTGTACCCCTGCCCCTCTATTTATAGAGTGAGGCTGGGGGCAGAGGTCTTGGATGCTTATAGCTGCTGGTGGGCCTGGGCTGATGCAATCTGGACTGGCAGTTGTCTGGTTCGGTGAGGTCTTGGTTCGGTTGTTCATGGAAGTGGAGTTGGATCGGTAAGGCTTTGGTCCGGTGGTAGGAGTATGGTTGTTCGGTGGTAGGAGTGTGGATGTGGGTTCTGGTCCGGTGGTAGCATGGTTGAGGTTGGTTCGGTGATGGCTTGAGAAGGATTGGTCCGGTGGTTGCTTGGACCGGTGATGGTGGATGGAGTATGGTCCGGCAGGGTGTAGGCTCGGCATCACGCGGTTCGGTGTTGCATGGAGATGGAAGTTTGGTCCGGTAGGGCCTTGGTCCGGTGTTGTGTAGTAGGTGGAGTGCCGAATGGAAATGGGTGCTCGGACCACCGAATGAGAATTGCGACCACCGAATGAGAATTGCCTTGGGAATGCCGAATGGAACTTCATGTTTGGAGTGTCGAATAAGGCTCTGCCGAATGAAACCTTAAACTTCCTATTACCGAATGAGCTTTTGCACTGGGGCTATGAATGAAATCTTCGACTTGTATACGCTTGCTTGCTTCTTATTGGCTCGATCGTGGTGGAGACGCGCTCGACATGGATATCCTAGTTTTGACCAAAAAATGGGATAACATCACCCAAAGTCGGGATTTTCACGTTTGTGCAGCGATTATACCAATTTGGGTGGGAAGCCATTCAAAGGTTCTGAAACTATTATTGAAGTCCAGGCTTGGTTAAGAGCATGCGATCGAATCTTTTCTCGCATGAACCTCATTGATCTTCACCGAGTTCAGGTGGCTTCCAGTATGCTCCAAGAAAGAGCATTAGACTGGTACGAGCTTCTGATTTCTGAAATAAATGAAGCGGATCTCACTTGGGAGAAATTCAAAGAGCGCTTCGAGTTAAAATTAGTAACAGAAGCTGAGAAGGTGACTTTGGCTCGCCGTTTTATTGACCTTGTTCAAGGTGAATCTTCCGTGGCAGATTATGTCGCATCTTTTGAATCTCTCTCTAAATACGGGGTTGAATATATTAACACCCCATTGAAGAAAAATCAGAGATTTGTCTATGGCTTGAACAAGACTCTCAAGAAGCCATTACTTCTAAAATTAGAAGTTTCTTTCGACCAACTCGTTGATATCACTCTTCGTCTTGAAGATGCAGATAGGGAAAATGATGTTGAAGTGGTAGGTTCCAAACCAAACTTCAATAACAACAAGAAAAGGCTTAATAAATTCAACGGTCCTTATCACAATAAGAAAGGGAAGAAAGAAACCCCTGTGGCAAAGACTTCTTCCTTTGGTCGTAGGGAATGCTATAATTGTGGTTTGAAGGACCATTACGCGAACAAGTGTCCTAGGTCTCTCTCTTGCCGCTACTGCAAGGGTCCCGGTCATGTTATATCTTCATGCCCAAAGCTTCAGGGCAAGAGGGAGGGAAAGTTGAATGTTGCTCAAGCCCCTGGCAACACATCTCATGGTTAAGGTATGTCTCATTCTATCCTTGATGGCATCATTATATTTCGTGATTAACCCATTTGAGTTCTTTTTGATACGGGTGCATCCCATTCTTTTATATCAAAGGAACTTTTTGATACCTTTTCTTTAAGTGCTGTTGCTTTAATGACTTCTTTGAGAATTTCGAATCCAGTTGGTGGATCTGCAACTCTTAGTTTGCTTTGTAAAGATGTCGAGATTATTTTATATGATTTTCCTTTCCTAGCCGATTTGCATGTCATGTGTTACTTAGGCTTTGGAATGATTTTGGGAATGGATTGGATTAGCCGTTATGAAGCCCAAATCCTATATCCTGAGCGGACTATTTATCTTCGACACCCTCAATCTGTTAAGCAGATTTCTATTATTCTTAAAGATTCGGATTCTTCTTTGACTGCATCTTTATATTCTTTAAATCCTCGTGATGTCGATAATGATGATGAGGAAGATGCCATTGCTCTTATTCACGTTGTTCGTGAATTTTCCGACATATTTGAGCCCGTTTTAGGATTACAACCAAGCGAGCAATTGAGTTCAAAATTAATCTCATCCCTAGAGCTCAACCTATTACTCGTCCTCCTTATCGCATGTCCAATCAGGAAAATGAGGAGATGCGCAAACAATTATCCGAATTGGAGACAAAGCAATTTATTCGCTCTATGTCACGACCCGTTTTCCCGTACCCTTTGAATCGACAATAAACCACACATGTCCAACTCAAATTGTACGAAAATACGGAACATGAAGGGTGATAAAGAAAAATAGACAGAACAGAATCTCACACGAATGGAATAACATATATTATTTCAATAATAATCTTTACAGCGGAAAATTTTAAAATACAATATCAGAGTCTAACCTAGATTCAGCTTGGACAGTTATAAAACCTGCCCTTACAATTGCTGACAAACATCAAACAAAATACACTAAGCAAAGCCTATGAAAGAATATCTCCATGCGTCCATGAATATCTCCAGCTCTCCTCTGGAAACTCCAACCGTCTTCGACTATCCTGAAACTACTCGGATCTGACCCAAGTATTGAAAATACCCGGATCAGGCTTGATAAACCAGCGTGAGAAAAACTCAATAATAAATGACAGTGTCATATATCAGCCTTTGGATAAAATTCTTTGAAATAAATAGTATCTCATAAGACCACGTCCACACATAAACACGAACGGGTTTTTACCTTATGATAACTAAAACACTTTTATATCAAAACCTTTGATATTATTTCTAATGACATCTCTTTGAAAACATTTGCAAATAAACTTATTAATCTTATCCGAAATGGTTACCCATATAGCATTTCGAGGCTATTCATTACGCCAATACAAACAAAACCGTAGGTTCTTATTGGAGAATGGATTTCCATACAAATGACCAGGCGCAGGATCTACCTTCCGAAATGGGTACACCTCTAGATGGATGTCCCGAGGCACAGAACATCTGCCCTCTACCAACACAAGACCGGCCTACCTCTGTAACTAGATAGTACCGAATATGTCATCCCCCGGTCGTTGCCGACCTTTAACCGAGCGCTCGTTTTCCATACACCACATTAATTAACATCCCGACGTCATAGCGGGAAGAAATATATCTAGAAGGGGATGATCATACCCTAATGGGAATGACCCACATAGCCCTGCTGCATCTAATCCTGTTTCGGTCATTTCCGGTTTGATGAGGCTTAAGGCTACGATTACCTTTTCACAAAGCACATATCAAATCTTTGAATGCCACATTGCCATTTCCGTTAACTACTAATTGCCTTCCACAAAAATACAACCCTTGAGCTCGTATGTCTCAAGGAGGGTGTTAAGCTAGAGAAGTTGCCTTCTCCGCCACCACTGATGTACGTTTGTAAAAACCAATGTACGTAATCTTTAGAAATGCAACGTCAGACAAACGTCCATACAAGTTGTCCAGGAACAGGACAAACCGAAGGTACTTTCCTCGGCCATTACTAGGCGAGAAGCCCTTGCAATCCGCAAAATCTCCATCACGAGGAGACCACTGCTATATATAACTCTACAATGGGTGCGCACCCTGAGCAAATCAACAAGCAGTCCTCACGCTATGAAGATCCACGGTCTTCAATCACCATCTTCAACATGTCTTCACGTTCGAACGTACACATTGGTTCGAAGTGGTTTTCGGATAGGAATTAACCAAATCCGACTCCGGTTCCTTCGAAATCCAATCATCGATAAAAAGTGAATATGAGAATATAGGATTTATTAAGTCTCTTTTCACTTTAATTCTCTTCGGATGATTTCGAAATTCTCTTTCTTTCAACTTAGGATAATTCTAAGTAATTCATTCTTTTGTTTTGGAAAATATCTCAGATTTCTTTACTTAATTCTTGATCCAAATTTCTTAACTTTTAACTTAAGGAAAACATTCCCTTTATAATATCACCTTCCAAAACATCCATTTAATTTAAAGGATTATTCACTGTCCAAAATCGCGAATATAATTCCTTTAACATTTAACTTATCAATTTAAATTGATTTCAGATTTACAAAACGGTGTTTATAAATTCCATTTTTATATCTCACTTGTAAGTCAAAATCCAATACTCTTATTTACCAATTCATTCCTTTCAAATCTTATCATTCCTAAAATTCATTATAAATTCTTTTCTAAACTTCACAGGTTCGTAGAAATCATTCATTTTGGAGATTGCTTAACTTTTGGGTAATACCAATCTTCTTTTATTTTGGAAAACTTAACAGAATCTTTTTATTTTGAGAGCATCCGGGCTTTCCTTTCGATCTGTTCCACCCCTCGCCTAAGAAAAGAAAACATAGGCCAGGTAAGTTCAGGGCACTGGTTGCTCCATCCCTAACCTTAGTTAAACACCTTGTTTTATCTTCCCAGATCTCACAGGCGGGACAAATGTACTAGTCGTTTCCGCATACTCAGATTTTCAACTTCATTTTGGAATTGCTTATAAATATTCCAAATTATCTTTTTAAAACACTTAATTATCCTTTTTAAAACATTCACGATTATTCTTGGAAACGTTGTTACATTTAATCTCATATTCCAAAAGTTATACAATTCACAGCATAAAAGTGCTGCGGAAAGTGCTATATAAGCTTATTTGATTAAAACAACTTTTAAACATTCGATAATTCATATTTTCCAATCCAAATCTCTTTTAAATCATTTAAATAGATTTATCAAATTTATTCCATATTTTTCCTTAATTCAAAACATCCATTTAAACAGATTTCCTGTTATGGTCACTAAACTGCACTAGCGCGATTTTTCTAGAAAATTGATTTGGACATAATTCAAGATCTACTTATCGAAACTTTGATTTTCTTTCTTCATTTAGAAGATATGGATATAATAGTCCGGAATTTTCTTATCTCGAAGAATTCCGAGCAATATTCCACTCTACACATTCATTTGAACTTTTCAACGCGAAATCGCGAACTACCGTTGCGCGACGCGTCTAGTTTTAACTTATTTTTCAACATTTGAAATAATTTATTCAAATTGGATTTCAATACTTATAAAATGATTAGAAACCCTTTTAAATCAATATTTTCACCTTTTAAAGTATTTAATATATATTTTCACTCTTACCACATTAAAATATTATTATATTCCCATTATTTTTATATTAAATTTTAAATCCCAATTTTAACTCAATTTCAATTCTAATCTCAAATTAAACATATTTAAAACTTAGATTTCAAATCTAATTCCAATTTAAATTTCAATTTAATCTCAAACTAAACTTCACTTTTTGAAAATCGATTTTAATTTCAATTTCACTATTCATCTAACTTTCAATTTTCTAATTAGCTATTCTTTTCAAATCCGTTTCACTTCAAATTTCAAATTCTCTTTCATTTTAACTTTAATTTCACTTCTAAATGAAAAGAGACTTATTTTTCCACAATTTCTCATATTACTAAAATATGGTCTTACTAATCAAAGTGATTACTTAATCAAAATGAACATATCCAATATTCATATTTATTACTAACATAACATCCATTCAACAAATCACATGCATATGATTTCAAATCTAACATTCACTATTAATATCATAACGGGATATATTATCACAATTCACTTAATTTACAAATTTTCAAATCATCCATATTAACAATCAATTTGGTATAAACATTCATATGTCATAAGGGTGTAAATATGATTGTTATAACATAATCAAAATATAAATTCAAAAGCGATGAGAATTTCTCACCTTTAACCAAACGTTTAACTTCCTACCAACATTCATTTAATTCAACGCTTCACTAAACCTTATCATAACCATGCTTCCAAGTGCTCGACCATCTCCATCTTTACTTGCTTTGCTCACGTCCTTCCTTTATCAACTTCCAAACTCATGGCCTAAGGCCTTTTTTAAGAAGAGAAGAAGAAGAAGTGAATTAAGAAGAGGTTAGAGAGTAACAAGTGGATTAGTGCTTAAGCACTCCACTATTTTTAACCCTCCTACCTCTCTTAAGAGAGAAGCCATTAAAATAGCTTAAAGGAAGAAGAAGAAAAGAAAGATTTGTGTGAAAATGAAAGAGGTATGCATGGCTATTTATAGGAAAAAGTTTGAAATAAAATATTATTATGTAAAATGACCAAAATGCCCTTTACTTACTTTTTAACTTAACATCACATTTCAAATCATGCTTTATGTCACTTTCACTTAAGAAGTAAGTAAAGTAAAGTAATAATTATGTTTGGTTTGATTTGATGTTGATTTGATGTTTACTTTTGACTTTTCTTACTTACTTTTCTTAATTATATTCTAGAATTTTCTAAGTATGTTTAGTAAAAGTAAACTTGATTAGTGAATTAATTAATACTTATACTATTTGAATATATGTTCCTATATAAGAAAATAAAGGTGCGACGACGTTGCGACAACTTTTAATTGACAAAACGTCGTTTTTCGACGAAATGTTTTACGGTCACATTTTGACGTTTTAGTTAAACTATGTATTGAAGTAAACCAAATTTAAAAATGAACTTTTTACTTCTTTAAATAAATTAAAACAAGTCTCTTTATATTCTAAAATCATATTTAATTAATATCAAAATCTCTAATTTTACCGTGTATGCAAAACTGACAAAATGCGACAAATTTTGGTTATTTTTATAAAACGATTATTAACAAATTTTTAAATCTTTTAACATACTTTTATTATCTTTATTAGATGTTTTAAATAAGATTTACCTTTTTAAATAGATATTTAAATCCATTTATTTAAGCCTTTAATTATTATTAATAAAACTTAACTTTTGTCGATTTGTTCTAAAATCCAAATTCATACTCTTTTTTTTTTAATTTATTAACTATAAGAATATATAACTTCTTCACTATTATTTATTATATATATATCATATTATTTAAGATTTAAACTCCTTTTTAAATTTAAATCGATCGAAATCTCTCATTTTCGAAGTAGCGAAAATACGGGTCGTTACACTCTAGTTCCTCGCCTTGGAGAGCTTCGGCTATTTTTGTGAAGAAATCAGATGGTACGCTTAGGCTTTGCGTTGACTACCGCAAGCTTAATGATCTTACTATAAAAAATAAATATCCTTTACCTCGGATTGATGACCTATTCGATCAACTTAGTGGTGCTAGAGTCTTTTCACAATTGGACTTGGCAACCGGTTTTCATCAGCTTCGTATTGCAGAGGATAGCATTCCTTTGACATCGTTCCGTAACCGTTATGGATCTTATGAATGGCTTGTTATGCCATTTGGTTTAACGAATGCTCCGGTTTATTTCGTTGACCTTATGAATCGAGTTTTCAAAGACTTCCTCGATCGGTTTGTTCTCATCTTTATTGATGATATTCTTGTGTATTCAAAAACTGAGGAGGAGCATGAAAAGCATCTTCGGATTGTGTTGGAAACTCTTAGGAGTAATCAATTAAAGGCAGAGTTTTCTAAATGCCACTTTTGGCAATCTCGTGTGAAGTTTCTCGGTCATATTATTTCCGAATCCGTAATTTCCGTAGATCCTTCAAAGATTGAAGCGATTCAAGATTGAAAGAGACCGGAGAGTGTGACGGAAATTCGTAGTTTTCTCGGATTGGCGGGTTATTACCATCGTTTTATCAAAGACTTTTCTAAAATTGTCGTGCCTCTTACTAGCTTAACAAAGAAAGGTGTTAAATACATTTGGTCGGACAAATGTGAAGCTTCTTTTCATAAATTAAAAGAACTCCTTTCCGATGCTCCTATTCTTGTGATTCCCGAAGGGAACCAAGATTTTATTGTTTATACTGATGCTAGTCGCGTTGGTTTGGGTGTCGTTCTTATGCAAAGAGAATGAGTTATTGCTTATGCTTCTAAGCAATTGAAGCCAGCCGAGACTAGATATGCCACTCATGATTTAGAGCTCGCGGCTATTGTTTTCGCCCTTCGTATTTGGCGTCGTTATCTTTTGGGAGAAAAATTTATTCTTTACACCGATTATAATTCCTTGAAGTATCTATTTTCTCAAAAGGAGCTTAATTTACGTCAACAATGTTGGCTCGAGTTCCTTGCAGCTTATGATCTTGATATTCTTTATATCCCCGGAAAGGGAAATCGTGTGGCCGATGCACTTAGTCGTAAGCAACAAGCGGTTGTTTCTATGATGATATCTAAATGGAATGATCTCGGGGTTTTATCCACTTATGAGATTCGAGATCGCGTTTCCGATTTGTGTTCATCTCTTGTTTTATGTAGCCTTGCGGCTCATCCTTCTCTTTTAGACCGCATTCTCGAAGCTCAAGGGCTAGATCCTGAAATGGCTCTTCTTGGCCAAAATATTAAGGATAAAATTGATATTGAAGGTTTGAAAGACTTTGATATCGATTCTTGTGGCGGCATTCGGAAATTTGGTAGACTTATCGTGCCAAATATTAGTGATCTTCGTAAAGATATTTTAGAAGATTCGCATCGTTCTAAATTTACCATTCATCCCGGTAGTAGTAAAATGTAAGCGGATATGAAGTGACTTTATTATTGGGAGGGAATGAAACTTGACATCGCTAACTTCGTTAAGTGTTGCATGACTTGCCAACTCCTTGAGGCCGAACATCAAAGGCCCGGTGGGTTACTGCAACCTTTAGAAATTCCAATTTGGAAGTGGGACCAAATTTCCATGGATTTTATCGATGGCCTTCCCCGTTCTCGTTCGGGTCATGATAGCTTATGGGTTATAGTTGATAGACTTGCTAAATCCGCCCATTTTATTCCCGTTCGGTCTAACCGAACCGTTCCTCTTTTGGCCAAACTCTTTGTTAAAGAGATTGTTAAATTACATGGAGTTCCTACTTCTATTGTTAGTGATCGCGATCCATTGTTTACTAGTGGATTTTGGAAGAGTCTTCAAAAAGCTTTAGGAACGAAGCTTAATTTTAGCACTGCTTATCACCCCCAGTCTGATGGACAAACCGAGCGTGTGAATCAAACTCTTGAAGATCTTCTTCATGCTTGTGTGCTCGATTTTGGTGGAAGTTGGGAAGATCATATTTCACTTGTTGAATTTTTCTATAATAATAGCTTCCAATCTAGTATTGGTATGACACCTTTCGAGGCTCTCTACGGAAGGCCATGCCGATCTCCTTCTTGTTGGCTTGAGGCCGGTAAGAAGCTGGTTTTTGGTCCAGATTTTATTCGTGATTCCACAGATAAGATTGATCTTACTCGTCGTAAGATGAAAGAAGCCCAGAGTAGATAAAAATCCTATGCCGATAACCGGAGAAGGAAATTAGAATTTTCTGTGGAAGATCTTGTGTTTATTCGTGGTTCACCTATGAAAGGTGTTGTACATTTCAGTCGATTGGGAAAGTTAGCACCTCGATATATTGGGCCATTTCCTATCACTGAACGTATTGGTTCCATGGCTTACCGCCTATCATTACCGGCTCAGTTTTCTACCATGCATGACCTATTTCACGTTTCTCAATTACGGAAATGTCTTCGAGATTCCGATTCTATTCTTGAGCCCAGTGTTGTGGAAGAGATTGAAGTTTCGCCTAATTTAACTTATGAGCAACATCCTATTCGAATTATTGCTTCGGAGGTCAAACGCCTTCGAAATAAAGATGTCCCGCTTGTGAAAGTTCAATGGTCTTCAAATCCTAAGGATTGTTCTTGGGAATCTAGAGAGTTCATCGAGCAAACACATCCGGACTTACTTTCCCGCGCTCTTTAAGGTGAACCTTTTATTTCAGATTTCTTTTGTGTTGAATATGCTCTCGTGGTTGTTACTATATATCTTCTTCTTAAATATTGCGAGGATGCAATTTCTTTAAGTAGGGGAGTCTGTAACAACCCGCATATTTATCGATTATATATTTAAATATTTTATTTAAATATTTTGTCGATACTCGAAATTTAGTCCGAAAAGATACTTTTTGCATACGGTCGAATTAGGACTCGGGACCACTTCCGTTGAGTTCAAAACGCCGTTTGCGATCTTTTTGAGTATAAGATTTGATATGTTTGGAGTTAGAGGAATTTTGCCAATTTTCACTTAGGGCTTTGGTTTGGGCTGAACCCATTAATCACTTACTAACTCAGTCCCAACCCCTTCTCCTCTTCATTACTTCATTCCTCATTTCCTAATACTCAAGCTTTTATAACAATGGAGAGTGGAAGAGGAAATTAAAACTCCAAGCCCTAGTCTTCATTAGCGAATCCAACTTCTAGCTCCAAATTCAAGAGAATCCATTGGTAAGCCTTCTCTTCATCTTCTCCAACTCCTTCTCTCTTGAATTTCAGAAATTCCTAAACCTAAATTTGGGAATGTTCTTCTTTTAAAGCATAAAATCAAGCTTCTTGAGTTGGATTTGAAGAGTGGTTGATTCTCCTTTTCTTTCGAGCTTCTTCTTCATTTGTTTGGGTTCAAAGGTGAGATTTTTATCTCACATATATGACTATAATTATCTTTGGTTGTTAGGTATGAATTCCTAACACTTCTTCATGTGAATTTGCTTTTGATTTGGATTGGTTTTGTGAATATTCCATTTTTGGGTTTTTAAGTCAAATTTGTGTGAAAATCCTTTTATGGATGTTTGATCATGCTTTTGATGATGCATCGAGGAGCATATAGGGTCGGGTTACTGATTGGCATAAACCCTTAGAGCCAATGTTCGTCTGGTTGCATTTTGGAAGAGTTTGCTCTTCATTTGTATAGGCTGAAAAACAACCCAGGCAAGATTCAGTCGACTGAATCCTCTGTTCAGTCGACTGAACCTGGAACCCGAAAGTTTCCAGGCATGATTCAGTCGACTGAATCCTCTGTTCAGTCGACTGAACCTGGAAACAGAAAGTTTCCTGAACCCGAAAAATTTCCAGGTACAGGGTCATTCGACTGAAAACTCTGTTCAGTCGACTGAACCTGCTGTTTCAGTCCAGTTTGCCTTTTTGGATTGAATTTCCAATTTAAATCGATTCGTGATGATCCTATTTGTTGTTATCGTTTATTATGACTTTGATGACTCCTTTTAGGAATTTTTGAATATCTATTTCGATGGATTCTTTATCAGTTTCTTTGGATTTTATTCACGTCTTCGAATGTGAATTTTGGTGATTGGTTGTTTCTACAATCATTTCTGTGATTTGTCACTTTAAAAATATAAAGGTTTTCTATACTAGTAGTAAATATCAAAACTCTTTCTTCAAATGATTTCAACACTATTTTATAACAAAGCTCGTTTTCTCAAACCGATTTCCAATCTATTAGTATATACAAACCTATACCTCACTCGTATGAGAAATCTAATTAAACGACTTAGTAAAACAAGTGGTATGAAATGCTTGCGTTTCTTCGTCGGTTAATTCTTGGACTTGTTCGATTGAATCTCTTGTGAAAATTTTCTAGTGGAGATCTACAATTTGTTCGTAAATATTTAAGTTAAGCTAGTGGTTATGGGACATGAAGCTAAGCTCATATATTTACTAGCTTACTGTAATTGACACTTTCTTGATGATCAACGACGATCATTTTTTGTGATTTAGACTAGCAATGTGCGATGTCTCTTTGTCTGCGAGGGAGACTAAACCCCGTTTTGTGGAGTTTCGACTCAAGTTGGTGGGGTAGCAACCCATGGTCTTCGGGCCGTTTGTGGAGCTTCGGCTCAATTTGTGATGGTTAGCAACCATGGAATTAGCGTTCCGTTTGTGATACACGTGTTGGTGAGCTTTATGCTCCCGTTTGTGATAGGCTTTCCCCCCTTTTGTGATTTCTGGGTTTCTTGAGATGATTTCTAGAATTTGTGCTTCACCAATTTTCATGATTTTCATTGATAAGTTTTATCAATATTTGTGCATTGGTGAATTTGTGCGTCATTGACTTTTTGTGAATAATATTGATATAATCGTCAATATTTATGGTTTGGTGAATGAAATAAAGAGTATGACATTCCTTTTGATCCTTGAGAAGATTTTTGTGAAATTGATTAATCTCTTGTTGATTTTCAATTACTTATTTATCACAGTTTGGCATTGTGATTATTATTCGTTTAGTCATACCTCTTATTCTATATCGTTTCATTTGATATTTATAGCTAGACTGATCCGTTTATTACTTTCTTATTAAATAATACTCGGGTCAGACCGAGACGTTACAAGTGCTTCAGCTTGACTTCTCACTTGGGATTGACTTCTCTGACTTTTGGCTAACTACTTAGATTAGTAGTTTATTTTGGTGTACACATTTGAGATACAGACTCTATGATGTATACTTATTCTTTTGTGTAGTTCTTGTAACTATTCTTTTTTGGTAGTGTGGGTCTTGCTTGACCACTACTCTGATATACACTTATATGTGTAATATTCATATCTATTTCCGCCTTTGTGATATGAATTGCCTGTGACTGATTTATGTTATGTTTATTTCTATATTTGTTTCCGAAGATTATATATATAGCCACTGTGTAGTAGCTTTGAGTTTGCGTCGGTATGTCGGACTTCCTCTTGAGATTAAATGCATGTTATATTTTATCTGGCATATCGGTGCTCGCACAAAGCAATTACACGGATGGTCGCTCCTCAACAGCCTTATTCTCCGTGCTAGTTGACAGCATTACTCTGTAATGTTCTTGGCTAGCGTGGGTATAGAGGTAGGGCGTCACATGGACAGACAAAGACAGTCAACAAGGTACTCAAGGATTTACTGAGAGGTTGTGTATGGGACTTTGGTGGATCTTGGGAAGACCACCTGCATTTGGTTGAGTTTTCCTATAATAATAGATACCAGACTAGTATAGGAATGATGCCCTTTGAAGCTTTGTATGGAAGGCCATGCAAATCACCAGCATGTTGGTTGGAGACTGAAGACATATTAGTCTTAGGTCCAAATTTGGTTAGAGAGGCGTTAGAGAAGATTGAGTTGATCTGGAAAAGGATGAAGGATGCTCGGTCCAGACATAAGAGTTACTTAGTTAAGAGGCGTAAAGACCTAGAGTTCTCAGTTGGAGATAACGTTTTTATTAAGGTGTCACCAATGAAAGGTGCGGTGCGATTTGGAAAGTCAGGTAAACTAGCAGCAAGAAATATTGGACCAATCCAAATTATAGAGGGGATTGGAAAGCTCGCACCCAAAGTAAAGTTGCCGAGCGGTACGGCAGGTATCCATAATGTATTTCATGTGTCTCATCTTCGTAAGTATGTGTATGACCCAGAGACTACAATTCCTCCGATAGGTTTGGAAGACTTGATAGTAGAGCCTAACTTGACTATTGTTAGACAACCAGTTCGGTTTGTAGCAAAGGATGAGAAAAGATTGAGGAACTAGACAGTCAGGTTGGTGAAAGTTCAGTGGAGCAACAACGAGAAAGACTATACTTGGGAGACAGAAGACAGGATTAGAGATACTTATCCCAATCTTCCTTGATGGTATGTCTATATTAGATTTATATAAATAGTTGCTAGTCAGGTATGCTAGTATGGTTGTTAGGAGTTGTTACAGATGATTGCTATATGCAGTATTTAGTCCTTACTGAATTTGAGGACAAAATTCTTTAAGAGGGGTGAGCCTGTAACACCCCTAATTTTTTTATAACATTATTCAAGAGATTTAATTAGATAAATTAAATAGAATAATGATGATGAGGGGATTGAGATTTGAATAAAATATAAGAAGGTCATGCTTAAGTAATTAATTAAATAGGCTTTTATGAATTTAATTAAACATGGGCGTATTAGTAAATAGTCGCACTATTATTACTCACAGCTATAGATTTTCATGTTCTTGCCCATTCACACACACTTTTCATTTTTCACAAATGCAAATCAAACACCTAAAATAGAGCCGGCCATTAACAAGGGAAAAGATGAAGGAAAATTAAATCAAAACTAAGGAGCAAGGCTAAGGGTATCAATCTTCTACAAATCTCAAATTCCTTATCATATTTAAGGCGAATAATAATTCATTCCATCTCTATTTTGTTTTTATAATCACATGTTTTCGGATTTAACATTAAATTCGTTTTTATGATGTTTTGGATGATGATATGTTTGAATTATTATATGTTTAATTTAAACCAATTCATTTACATATGAATTTTCACGGTTTAGGGAAAAATCGATTATTATTTGTTTTAGAATGCCATAGAAAATTATATGTTAGGTAAAATTTAATTTAAGAGATGAGTTTCAATTTTCAAAATTTTCCAAGCTATGTAAAATTTATCATGAATTTCTAAAGGAAAATATGATATATTTGGGTTTAAAATTTATTTCGGTTATTTCAGGAAGAAATCGGGTCTAAAATTTTAATATGTTTGATAACATGATTAATGTAAATTTCTGCCATTTTTGGAGATTTTTCCTAATTGATTTGCTAGGGAAATATATTATTTTAAAAGAATGACTTATTTGCAATATTGGTTTTGCTTAATAGAAGGGCTTAAATGTTAATCTTTCCTTGATTTAGATCTGATAAATGCGGCAATTTATTTGCAAAGTATTCAAAAAGTTTTAAGGGCAACCAATCAACGGATTACGAATAGGAAGTTAATTATAAAGCAATTACTAAAAGTAGCAAAACTTCAGCTTTTAATTCAGAAAAGTTGGTTCCGCCTCCTTTAGCAGTGCCTTTCGACTCCAATGCTTCCGCTCCTACTCAGTCAAAACCAACTTAGCCGAAACCTACCTAGTCTAAACCAATACACAAAGTTTCACTTAGATGGTACATAGTGGATTGGAGGAAAGGCGGAAGCTATGGTCTCGAAAACAATGCTTCCGATGGGGTCGAAACCTTAGTTTTGGTTTCAAATGTTAAGTGTCTGCTTCGTTTTACTTAAAGCTTTCGACGTATTCGAAGCATATGTTTCAACAGGGGTTTTCTAAATAGCTTTCAAAGGAGGTTGCCATTTTATGTTTTAAAGTTACAGGCTTTCGAAGGGGTTACTTTATTTATAAAAGAATTCTTTTAAAAGTAGTGGTTCCGACCTAGTCGAAATCCAACCGCTTTTCTTTTTCCTTTCGAGTGTTTTGAAGTCATCAATGCTTTTGAAAGGTGCCTTTGTTTTAAAGTTATGCTTAGTCACTTCAAATTGCTTCGAAAGGGTTCAGGAGTTTCGAAGGCAATGGTGTCGAAATGGGGTTTCGATGCTACCCTTCAAAGTTTTACTCAATGGTTTTGAGCTTTTGAATAGATGGTTCCGATACCATAAAACTTTCCCCAATACAATTTTATTAAAAGTTTCGAAAGAGATACTTTTGTGTCTAACCAGTTTGACCCAAAGATGATTATAAGAGTAAAAAACCCAATACTTTCGAAAGTGGTACTTTCACTTGTTTTGAAGCTATGCTTCTAAAGATTTTGAGTAATGTTTTGATACCATCGAAAGGTATATTTGGTTTCGAAAGAGATTATTGAACAAGGGCTTCGAAAGGTATAGTCATAGTATTTTGAAAATGAGTTTTCTTTGCCTTCGAAGGAGGTTATCCAGGGGTTTCAAAAGAGATGTTTTAAGTTTTTCAAAAAAATAACCCAATATCATTTTAAAGTAAAACAATGGCATAAATAAAGATATTTGAAATGAAGTTATAGAAGAAGCTTTCCTTGATTAACAGGTTAAAGGGATTAACCAAGTATTATATGAAAAGATTTCACGGATATGTAACCACATGTGTTGGTATTATTATATTGTTACGATTGCTTCTTTGTATATTTATTCACATTGTTATGAACCCCCAACGATACTTTGGGGAAGGGCAGAATACCCAGTTAGGTTGACCCAGTAGTGAATATAACTTAAGAAATATTAAAATCTTAATTAAAGATATTGGCAGGGGCCAATAGGTTCACAGTAAGCCCTTGAAAACTATATATAGCAAAATATATTGGCAGGGGCCAATAGGTTCATAGTCAGCCCATGAAAACTATGATTTGACATTGGTAGGGGCGAATAGGTTTATAGTTAGCCAATGAAAACTATATTCGGATTAAGATAGTGATAGTTAGTCAATAGGTACCTAGTCAGCCCATGAAAACTAGGATAAGAGATAAGATATTGGAGTTACCAATAGGTTCTTAGTGATTCCATGAAAACTATGAAATCGGACAGGGAGTCCATATATATTTAACAGGTTACTAGTAAGCCCATGAAAACTAATAGGTTAATAGTAATCCTAGAAACTATAATTGAGACTGATAGCCAGAATAAACGGGGATGGGTAATCCTGATTTAATATACTTGTTTGTATATCATCATATTATTTTGAATTGTATTAACCATTGTGGATGCAGGAGCACGATATATGGTTTTATAAAGGTTTTAAGATACTAGTGAGGGAAAAACTCATCCCGCTAAGCGGCGTGGTCTCACTAGATATCTAAATGGTTTGAGATGGTAGATTATTATTCATATCAGGCTTTATGTCTGACTCGAAGTTTTTATTTTCCCCTTAAAATCTCGGGAATTATATTGATTTTGAGTACTTTGAGGTTTAGGATTTCCCAGTGTTCTTTTAGATGAATAAAGCTTCCATTGACGAGCATGAGGCATGCTAGCCACTTAGAGTTCTTTTATTTCCGCCGTGTTTAGCTGTAAAGGCAAACTTGTTTTGTTGCCTTATTATATACTCTGATTATCCAAGGGGGCATCTTCATATGTTGCTCTTGGTGTATTTTGTAATAATTATATGTTGTCTGAAAGTGGTTTGCGTACTGGGATTATGTAATGAATTTGCAATGTTTTGAAATGAAATGTGGAATTTGTTTGCTGTTTAATTTTTTCCCTTTTCTTGTGTTTTTGTGTATCAATGTATCTAATATTGTCGTCTTTGGTCGCCGAGGATTAACAACTATGAAAGACTGCAGCATCCGTAACCGTTAGTTTTAGACCTCCAAGTAGGGGATGTTGCACCAATTCTCTTCGTCAAAACTATATCACTTTGGACTTGCTGAATTTGGTAATTGTCAAAATTCCAACATCATCTGCATTCAACTCTATATTTCAAACACAAAGTCCTTGGTTCAATAATAACAATAATTGTAAACTGAACTACTCTAGCCAGAGATTTTGAATTTGGGTTGACTTGAGTTAACCATGATACTAAACCCATATAATTGAGAAGACGATTCCTCCCTTGAATAGTGCTTCACTTCCAATATTTTCACTCGACCCAACTATAGTCACTCGGTGGACACTATGCCATTATTTGACTATAATCAAAGCAGAGCATTTATATTGAATATTCACGGCACTCTCAAGTCGAAAGAACTATGTAAATTAGTCACATCAATATTTCTTATTTGATCTTAGTTATATTAACCAATAGAAAACTACCGAGTGTGTCGTTCCATAATTATCCAACAATTATTAGTACGTAACTCCTAGGTTCCCCTAGCAGTCATGAGTAATACACTGCCCAACATTTGAAGAGCATTACGTGCTCTAGTCTCAATGGATACATCAATATCCAGTCTCGATGCATCTTGACTAGGAACATTTTAAATGAAATATTTATTTAATTTTGATAAATTACTCACGGTTACAACACTTCGTAACTAATATCACAAAACATAACAATTATGGATTTTCTATTAAATATAATTTTAACTAAATTAATTAATGTAATCACATTATATCAAGTATATAATAGAAAGAAAACACCTTTACTCGAACAAGATTGGTCAACGAGTCAGATATATGTAACAAATTACATAATTGCCCATAGAGCATACCTCTAACTCTATCACATAATACTTAAGTAGTTAAATTATTACTGTATTTAATTCAGAAGTATATATACTTCTAGCCTTAAAAACGATAAAATTTTACTACATTACAAAATGCTATTTGTACACACACATATATATATTTGTATATTATCAAATTAAAAGGTTTAAAGATTAACTGCATTATAATTATGCCGTAAACTTGAATTTACAAATTACTTTTAACTACATTATACTTATAGATCATACCGACTTGCCTTTAATTGCATAAGGGTTATACATTAACATTTAACATATATAAAATAATTTATTTGTTACAATTACAAATAAAAAACATCCTACATTCTTGTTTGTCTCATATTCAAAGGAAACAGTTATGGTGTTTGTCTTCTTAGGATTCAAAATTAGAATTTGTGAGAGAATTAATATTTTTAAAATAAAAAAATCTTCACTCTGGAATTGATCTTATATTATAGATATGAAAAAGAGAACTATTGAATCATATTTTGATTTTGCAAGCTTTGTTGTGTCATTATGTATTCAAAAATTGTATTTTTCTGTCATGAATATTGATGTTAAAGTATACCAGCATCCATTTCTAATACAATTGCTTCCATTTTAAGTAATTGTGTAAAAGATGTTAGTTCTAAAGCTTGCTGTGAAGATACTACCATTAGACTACCAAATATTCTTAAAATGGACCGCAACCGTCCAATTCAGATATTTACAGGATCTGGCCAATGTTTTAGAGTTGTTAAAGAGTTTAAAAACAAGTTGATACATATCAACTTGCTAATGGATATAAGCTTAAAATGGGAAAAATGACAAGAAGCGTGTTCCTGCAAAATGTGCTCACCCTGGTTGCAAACTTAAAATTCATGCATCTTGTCCTTTTACTAATCCAAACACTACTATTGTTAAAAATATAAACAATATCCATACATGTCATGGTGGAGTTTTGATTTAAATCATCCTCCAATTTCAAATAGTTTTATTAAAGAATTAGTCATGAGTTATATTTGTTCTAACCATTCTATGAAAACAAAAGATGTTATTATGTTGTGTAACTCTAAATTCAATATTGTTCTTAGCTACTATTATGCTTATAAAGGAAAAGCTCTAGCAATTAAAGAGCTACATGAAACTTTGGATTTATCATTTCATCATTTAGTAGCATATATTAATCCAATTAACACAATAAATTTGGGTAGCACAACTGCTTTGGAAGGAAATCCATTAAGTAGAGATCTGAGCGAGTTTTCATTGGATTAGAGGCTTTTTCATTTGGTTTCAAAAACCGTCGTCATGTAATCTTTGTTGAAGCAACTTTTATGAATGGAAAAACTTCAGGATATTTAATGTCAGCATCGACAAAAGATGGAAATGAAGTTAAAGAAAGTTAAATTAATTATATTTGTATACTCATATATCAATTGTACACTATAACCGCAAAAAATGAATAAATATACTATACCTGCATATGTGTGTTGAAAATAATAACTGCATTATACAGATGTGGTTATAAATATTTTGCTATACATATAATTTTGCTAACATGTTTTATATTTATTTTAGGTATGTTTGTGTTGGCTGTAGCTATAATTTCTTGTGAAAATGTAGATGATTGGTATTGGTTTTTAAAATATCTTCATCAGGTGTTCATTTGATGATAATAGAAGATACGTTTTTAAGTCGGATGAACATCATGTAATTAAACAGTCTATTCCAAAAAATTTCCTAAATACTTATCATGGTTATTGCTTATATCATTTAATACAAAATCTAATGACTTCTTTGGGAAGTTTTTGAAATAACAGATGATGGATAGTAAGATTATTCACAGAATGTGCTTATGCGTCAACTTTTCTGAAGACAATATAGCTATTGAGACTATTAGATTAATTGATGGAAAAATTGCTGCTAGATTTCTGTTAAAGTTTCCTCCTGAACATTGGACAATTGCTCTATTTCCTATAAACCGTCATGGAGAAATGACATCAAATATGGTATAATGTTTAATAGTTAGATATTAAAAGAAAGAAGTTTTCCAATAAGTCCATCCATGGATTCTATATGAAATAGAATGATGGTTTTAAAGTCAAATCGAAGAGAAGAATCAAATGATTGAAGTACTATTTTTTTTCCAAAATCAGAAGAAGAAAAATTCATTTCACATAAGCGTGGGTAGGATAGTGGACAAATTGTCTGATTATGTTTTCAAAGCACAAACAACCGAGGAAAAGTTGAAGTTGTAGATATTAACATTTGTACATGCTCTTGCAATATCTAAAATGTTAACAACTTATCATGTGATTATGCATTTAGGGTTACTCTAAGTCAAAATCTTATTGCTTATGATTAAATTGAAGATTACTGCAGGGCATTCAATAATCGTTATGTTATTATCATAACATCAAGCCAATTCCAACTTTACAAAATATAAATGAAATTCCAAAGACTATTTTACTACACCCTTAAGAATACAAAAGACAACTTGGTAGACAATCCACATGTCGTAGATTAAAAGTCGTTGAAAGAGTTTTGAAAAGAAAAGGAAAATATGGTTTATGCCAAAGCCATGAACATAATAAAAGAACATACCGGCAATATAATGTTTGAAAAAATTGTTTTGTTAGATTTACATAGTATTGTAATAAAAAAATTGTTTGGAATCATTGTATAAAATCACTGGTTTGAAAACTCGCTCAGATTTACATAGAGTTATTATAGTATTTCTTATTAAATCGTTTATTAAAGTTTACCGTTCATGTTTAACTTCATTATATTTATGCTGCTAATAAATAATAAAACTTAATTTTATAATTCTTGTATTAGAGTCCGCTGTTCATGCTTACTGTTTATATTTAACTGCATTTGACTTATGTAGTTAAAAAATAATTGTTCTTAATTTAAAATATATTTATATTATGCATAAAACAGTTAAAATCTGATTGCATTATATAATGTAGTAAATTAATATTTTTTTAATATGTCACTCTAAAAGGTATTGTTAAGTTTAACTGCATTTTACTTAAGCAGTTAATTCAAAAAAAAACACACGCATATATTCAAAATTCAAATAATTAAAATTAATTATATCATATATAAAATTTAACCTCGTTCATAAATGAAGTAAATAAATATAGTACAAAATTATAACATTTTGTGTTTTCCATTTATATTTAACTGCATTTGACTTATTTATCTGAACAAATAATTTAACTTGATTTAGAATTATTTAAATTTAGCTACATTCTAAAATAGTTAAAAATCTAACTAAATTTTAAAATCCAATAAATTAGTATATTACAATATTATAAGTTTAGAGTTTATTATTTACATTTAATTACATTTGACATTTAAATACATGATTATACTCCTACTATTAAAACTAGTTAAAATTTTAACTGCAATTTTAAATGCGATAAATAAATATACTATAAAATTGTAAGTGTTAATCTGCCTTTTGGTAAAGCAGTACACATGCAGATTTAAAACCATATGGACATCATGGTCATCAAGGCGAGAGGCCTGGAGAAACGGTAACCAAGCTCGGAGATCGACTATAAATGAGACTATGAACGATGTTCGAGCGGATTCGGATTGGATTCCTAATTTTTGTCCTAATCAAGGTGCAAGTGGTATAAAGTGATAAGAAAGGCCTCATGAGGCAATATATCAATTTTCTAGTCGATTGGAGTTCGTGCTAGAGTTATGGGCAAAAGAAGAGGGATCAGATCATATTCAGCTCAATAGCACAACTCAATGATGATCGCTCTATAACTCAACAACTACAAGACAGATTGATGTGAAACTTTAGAAACAAGAAGAGGGGACCCTAGGGAGTCTACCTAAGGATCACATGGCATTTGAAGAAGTTGGATCGATCCCTCGGTAGGGATCGACATCTGTCCCTCAATAGGGGTCGGTACATATCCCTCTTAGGGATCGGCTAAGCCCAACTTCATAATAAGGATCGATCAATATCTCAACATCTACACATCCAATTGATATGAAACATAGAGGACAAGCTAACTAGAACATGTGAAACACCCCATAGGGATCGCATAGCATTTAAAGTAAGTTGGAGGGATCGGTACCTATCCCTCTATAGAGATCGATTGTGATCAGCCTTAAAACCACAGTGCAACAAAGATCGGTCAATAACTAGAGTTCTACTAATCCAATTGGAATGAAACTTGGAAGCTAGGTATAATAAAATATGGAGAAGCTATCATAGGGATCGCATGGCATTTGGAAGAACACCACTTCATAGGGATCGGCTGAAGTCAGGATTTAAACAACACCACTTCATGGAAAACAACACCACTTCATGGAAAACACCCTCCATAGAGATCGGTTGAAGTCAGAATTTAAACAACACCACTTCATGGAAAATACGATATCTCACAAACTTTAAGTCAAAGTAGCATGAAATTTGAGGGGCAAGTAGCTAACATCATGGTAAACACTTAGAGAGATCATACCCCATTTGGACATCAAATTAGGGATTGGTACCGATCCCTATTGTGGGCCCCAACATGCTTGGAGATTTTTAGGGTGCCATGTCTTGGTCTCTTGAACCTTCTGTCAAAATTTCAGCCCAATCCGTGCACGTCTTCCCCTATATATATGGCAGGCATGGTGTCAAAAAAGGGATATTCTCTTTTGCTTCTCTTTAACTTCAACCTAGGCTACACTCTATCAATTTTGTTCTTGAATTTTGAATTGCAACTGTAAACAAACTTCAGTATAATAAAAAGGATTTTTTGGGAGTGGATAGAGGCCAGAGTTAGCCGAACCACTATAAATCTTGTCTCCATTTACTTTCATTTTGATTGTTTTCATTTTGTTCTTCATTTATTTCTCTTCAAATTTATGTGATTGGATTGGATATTGGAGCTTTTCCATAATTGGGTGTTGGTGGCCAATTTTGATGCTAACAATAATCTTTACAGTTTATGTTTAAATTTAACTGCATTTGACTTGTACAGCTAAATAAATATTTTGACTTAATCAACAATTATTTATACCTACCTTAAATATAATAAAAAAATTAATTGCATTTTAAAATGCAGTTAATAAATATATTAGAAAATCATTAGCTTTAGTGTTTACTATTTACATTTAAATGCATTTAACATAAGCGGTTAAAAATATAGTATTTATTTAAAAACTATTTATATTTCTATGCTTAAAAACAATTAAAAATCTAAATGCATTTTATAATGCAGTAAATTAACATATTTGTAATATGTTAACTCAACAAAATGCTGTTAAGTTTAATTGCATTTTACATAAGTAATTAGCTCGAAAGTATTTTGGGCATTTGTTCTTATATCTCTTAATTATCAATTTAATCATGGAATAGTTTAAAATCCAAAAAGTAAAACAATTAGAAAATCATAACCTTTAGAGTTTTCTGTTTACATTTAACTACATTTGACTTATGCTGTAAAATAAATAATTTTGACTTATTTAAAAACTATTTAATTTCTATGCTTAAAAATAGTTAGAAATTTAACTGGACAACGCAATAAATTAATATATAAGAGTATATATGCATGTCTATATGAACCTGCATCTAATCACAATGTGTACATAAATGCAACTATATGCTTGTGTAGCATTACCGCATATTATATAAAGCTCAACACAACAAACCACCGATTAAACAAAACAATTAGCATAGATAATTTTATAAATCTATTGCAAGGAACATAATTTAACAATGCAATATATTAGAATAGTCATTCAAATTATAAAATAGAAAAAATAAAAGATAAAAAGAAAGAAAAGAGTTCTACTTATTTCACTCACAGCAAAAAAGAGGCTAAATCAGACACTGCACGGCGTTCGAATAATAAAGACATGTAATGTTACTTGGTTCAAAAGATGCGATGATGCATCAATGAAGAAAATATAACAATGATCCGGTAAAAAATGAAGATAATAAGAGCTCAAAATATCAACAAACACCTATTAAACAAAGCTCTCAATGCAGAGGAAAAGTAAATAATAACTCTAAAATGTGGCAGCAAACAAATACACTTCATGCATAGAAACACTCCGTTAAAAGTATAGGTTCTGCAATGCCTACTCTAAGATTCGCTTTAGGTGACTTTTGTCTTTGTACATCATACAAATATCATTCCTTCTTATAATATACACACAAAATTCATACTTGTAGCCATTAATTAATATGAAATAAGTGTTTACAAATTTTAATTCCAATTCCCGTTTATCAAGCTACGTGACTAATTACAGCCGAAAAATTCCTTTTGTCAAAAACCTAATTTAGTAAATCAATTAACTTTATTGTTTCTAAGTTGAGACATATAGAGGAGGGGGTCGTCTCGATCGAGCTCTGCGATGCCGCTTTTCATTATCCATGATTGGGTTTCTGTGTAGTACTTATTCAGAAACTCCTGAAATCATTTTACATTATCATCTAGATGACTCCTAATAGTTAATAGACACATGGAAAATTATACATATTATATCAAATAACACATACAGAATTATGCATTATGCCAGATAATACTATCTGGCAATAACATGTAGAGGTTACGTGATGTAAACAAACAAAATCTAAATGGTTCTCCTATGGCATTGGAGTTGGTATAAACCAACATTTTAGTTAAATGCCAGAATTCATAATTTGATTATACATGGAGATGAACGGTACTGCTAATTATACAATAATAAGTTGTAGGATAATAAAACCAATTTTATCCATGATGTAAGCTTGAAACCCATAAGTAACCTATTTAACAACAAAATGAAACATATGACATAAATATATGATGGTTTTTAAGTTAACAACATAGGTAATATCATTTGTCGACACAGTTAGTGAAGATCCATTTTTCAATTTTAAAGACACGATGAAATTCTTATTCAATGAATACTCTTTAGAAATAATACACACACGCACGCACACATTAGGATTTGTAGTCATATGTATATTTACATGTATGTACATGACTAAAATCCTAATAGAGTGTGTGTGAGGAGCATTCAATAGGCCTTGTAATGTTTACTTTTTCAAAAAAAAGAGGTAGTAGGAAGAAGAGGGGTGAAAACCCCCGCACCCATAGTATACCCAAAAGGACACACTAAAGGATATGGTGCGTTAGAGATATAGCTAATTTATTTACAGAGACTGAGATTTACAAGACAAAATAAATAAAAAAGAGGAAACATTCAAAACATTAACTTATTTAAAAGTCAAACTTCATAGATATTTCATAAAACCAAATATGTCTCAAAATATCAAATATCCATGTCTAGTGAAAAAAAAATTCCCAGTCATAACACCAAAGTACATAAAATAACTATTCCTATCAAAGAAAAGTGCTGGTACATAAAAATGAAATAAAAACTGAAAAATAAGAAGCAGAATACATGAAGAAAAATCTCCACAGTTGAAATTTCCAACAGTCCCAAATCTACTGTCCCTACCTCTGTTGGCCTATTGGGTGGTAAAAGGGAAAAATAGAGGAGCGGGTTAGACTAAAAGTCTGGTGAATGAAAGTAAATACTAGTATTCTTAAGCAAGGTAAAGATAATAGACGTTGCAACAGTTGTAGTATAAAAGGAAATAAAGTAAAAGATAAAGCTGGAATAAAATACGGTTTAACAGTTTGCTTTGCTTTGCTTGTTTTGATTATCTTGATTGTTTGCACTTTTCTGAAACTGCTTTGATTAGGCTGAAATCCCAATCCTAGTTTAATTAGGCTGAAGTCCTAATTCTACCCTTTAATCTCTATCTTTATTGTGCCTACTACGTGCTAGTCCCATCCTATGGGTCCCACAGCAAAAGACACGAACTAAGTGCATGGAACTCAATTGCGACTTATCTCCCCACACACGGAGTCCGCATGCTTGACCACCATTACGCTCACGCTATCTATTGCTCCCTCTTTGAACCTCTTAATTACCCTAAACAGCATAAGCATGCCCCACCACACCTCTATGTGTTGTGAGACCACCACTTCGTGATTAAAGGGAATGCTATCGATACGGATCCTAACAAACAAAATCTAGTTGCGCCCCTTGCCTAAATCCCCTGACTTGAGCTTCTAATTATTGACCACTTGTCTACTCTAAACAGCATAAGCATGTCCTAATGGGAATGCTGCCGGTACGGGTCATACTTCTTAATTATTGACCACTTATCAACCCTAAACATCATAAGGGGAATGCTACCGGTGCGGGTCCTACTTCTTAATTACTGACCACTAATCTACCCTAAACAGCATAAGTAAGAATGCTGCCAGTACGAGTCCTACTTCTATCTTTGCTTATTAACTTAGTATAAGTCTTTTTAAATAAGCATATTTTGTTATCTCTGCTATATTTGCTTATTAACTTATTCTAAGTCTTAAAATATGCCTTTTTCTTTTTGCCTCTAATTATAACATGTGTGTTATAACTTTACTTATTAACTTAACCCAAGGTTTAACGTATAAAAATAAGCTTCTTCTGCTATTTCTTCTATTTTGTCTTTTTAGTTATAATTACATGTTATAACTATGCTTGCAAATATCTTAAATATGCGTATTTCAGTCTAACTCCAATTTATTACAGTTCTTCTCATTTAACATCCAATTTTCTGTAAATTCAGTGTTCTTATCTTTTAGTCCATATTAGTGAATTATTCTTTCCTATTTATTCCATTCGCGTAAAATGGAATTAAAAAGAAACTAACATTTGTAGGAGAAATATCAACGTAGAATAGATGTAAATAAAATGTAAATAACAATAAATAACTGTTAATACTATAAACAATTGTAAATAATTGGGAAACTGTAATTAACAATAAACAATTGCAAATAAGTGAAACAGAATAGCTAAAAGAAAATTGACTGGAAATCAAGTCTAAAATTTACTTAAAAATAAACTGTAAATAAACTTTCATGAAGGTTATCCCAAAATTGTAGAAAAACTTATTGGAAACATTATTATTTTAAATTACTTAAAAATCTAAAATAATTACATAAACACTCACCTGAGGCCTTTAGATATTTTCCTTGGCCTTTCCAGATCCACTTGAAGGGTAAAAATATTTTAATCAAAAAAAATCTTCTCCTTGGAAAAATATTCCTTTTAGGGTCCAGCTTCGGGCAATGAACCCAAATGGAGGAAATCAGAATGAGAAAAATAGCTAGGTCTAGGGTCTTACTTATAGTGTCACTTGTGGATCTCAGACTATTGGATTTGGAGATTAAATCTGGTGCAATCACGTTATAGGCTCGATGGGAACCGTGGGATGGAAGCACGGATGCACAGGATGGAAGAAAAGTTGCAAAATGACATGTTAAAATCGATCTGGATGAAGCCAGGTACAAAAGTGCAATCTTAGGTAGGCAGGTCGACCTACCCGTCGACCTTCACAAGCAAGGGCCGACCTATATGTGATGACCCGAAATTTTAGGCAATATCAATTTAATAATCTTTATTAAATTGGCTTGATAATTTTCTTTTTATTTTCAAATTGGTAAATTTTATTTTTCAAAGCTAATAAAAATGTATTCTATTTATAATATATATATATATATATATATATATATATATATATATTACAATAGGAAGTCTTTGGCTTTAATTTAATTAAAGATATGTTTTGAAATTATAATATATATATGTATGTATATATTATGATTTGAAGTTATGTTTTAAATTCAATGTAATAATTTTCAAAACTAAATATAAGAATGTTTTCTAATTTTAAGATATATATATATTTATATATGCATTATAAATATGGAACTTTGGTTTAAATCCAAGATAATATTTTCAAAGTCTATTTAAAGTTAAAACTTTATAACTTTTTAATTATATATTCTTGCTTAAGTTTAAAATAATATATATATAACATGAGATAAAATGGTTTATAAATATATGTAGAGGTTGAGTTATACTTTCTTTTTAAATATCTTATGAACTAAGAATAGTTTGAAAACATATAATGCATTTAATTTATTTAAAATAATAATTAATATATATATATATAAATACAAACATAAATTCTTATTTACATTAATATAAAGAATAAATACTTAGTAAGATAGGGGTTTAAACACGATAATCCACATATTTAACATTTGTAAAAAGGTTAACAAGTGTAAGCTAGGTGATAAGCATAATTACAAGTGGCCTAATTCTCTTGTATTACAAATATGATGTTTTTAAAAAGAAAATCTGGTTAATTATTTCCAATTCAAATATCTCTTCTCCTCGTCTAAAAAAATGAAAATAAGACTGGACCAAAATTCAAATGGGAATCGAACCAAATCAACATCAGTTTTCAAATTCTTCAACCCGTGATCATGCAAAACATAATGAAGATCAACAACTTTTTAGATTTAAATCAGGGGTAACAACTCCACATCAAAGAAATTAAAGCTTGGAATAAGAAATCAGCTCACTGTTTCCAATTTTAGGTGAGTAAACCATTATTTTAAAAACAGTTTGCAATCTATGATTTGAACTTAGATGATTGTGATGATGTCTTTTAGTAATATGGGTTGCAATATATGATTGAAGTTGGATGTATGTGTATTAATATGGTTTGTCTGTACACAGGAATATAAATGTATAAACCTGTTTCCCTATTGAATGTCAGGTTTAAGCCTTCCTTAATAAATTCCATATCTCTGTATATAATCAAAATTTGGATAAGGTCTTTGAAGAACAGATGATTGTATGAGTGTATTATAAATTTTATAAATAGTAACCAGCATTTAAATTCAGTATATATTTCAAATTTTAAACATTTACAGAGATAAACAAATTCAAATCAAAAAACGATCATGTTAAATTGAAGTTTTAATTATATTATCAGAATCATATTGTGAAACAATGAATTTAGGAAGAAAATCATGATTTTTAGTGTTGTAATTTTTGAGATATTTTGGGATTATCGGAATTGACATTTTTGTCGATTGCTGTTGATCGACGGCAAGGGAAGGTCAAGATTTATGGTGGAGATGGATGGGAAGTGGGGAACGTAGGAAAAATAGATTGGGATTCTTCTGATCGGCATGGCGTTCCATCAGTGGTGATCTAGGGTTTTGGTTTTGGTTTCTGTTGAGTGGGATGTCAAAACGATCTCGGCGACTGTGATGCATCGGGCCGGATCACCAAGAGGGAAAGATTCGTCAAAGCATGGCCTGACTTTGGTGAAGTCGGCAAGGGTTTGCGAGGATGAGTTCCTCGGTAATTGGTGGATTTTCGATGGGGTTAGTTCCAGATTTTTGGAATGATGGGTTCGATTTTATTTTGCACACGTATTCACCGATCTGGGTGGCTAGAAGGTCAGTAGGGATCATCGGTGAGGTGTTGGAGCCATCATAGTTGGTGGAAGCAAGGATGTTTGCCGGTGCAAGTGCACATGCACGTTGATGTGTCTGGGTTGATTTGGTTTTTGGGAAGAAGGATCGGCTCGGGGCCGATCTCGGGATGTTGTGTGTGTGCGACTCGAAGTAGATGAGTGTGTTTTGGCTCGAGAATGCTTTTGTTTTCATTTTTTTAAATTGAGAAGTATTGTTCCAGGTTTAAAGAAATAACCAGTTTTTAAAGATAATGAAATTTGTTCCTAGGATTTCGAAATGTATAAAGTTAAATATGAACAATTTTAAAGTTTAAAGGTTTTAAAATGTTTTAGTTTCAAAGGAAATGTTACTAAGTTTTTTTAAAGGTGTATTTTAAATAAATATGAATTCAAATCTAAAGTGAATCTAGTTTTAAAAATATATTATCTAGGTTTTAAAAAGATAAAAATAAAATGGAAGTTTTTCAAAGTATGGTAAGTGTGAATTTAGTTTCCAAAAAGAAGTATTTAACAAGTTATACAAGTTTCAAAAAAATTAAAATGTTAAAGTTAGTGATTTAAATTTGTTTTAAAAAGTAATTATATTAATTATGTAATTAATTACCAATGATTTTTAAAGAAAGTTAATGATGTAATTAAGTAATTTATGAAGATAAGAATTTATCTTTAATTAAGGTTATGGGTAATTAAGGATAATTAATTAGTGAAATTAATTAAAAGTTAATTACTCAGTGTAATTAATAATAGTTAATTAATATTGTAATCCAAGTATAATCGCTGAATGGAAGTAATTAAAGAATTGTTAATGTATGTAATTAATTTAAGGATCATTAATCTAAGTGAATTGAAGGTAATTAATTATGGTTTAATTAATTAATGGAAGTAATTAAAGGAACTAATTACTCAATGTAATTAATTAAATTAATGTGATTAATTTAATTTAATTAACCAGTTAATTAATTAAAGATAATCGTTAGATGAATGATTAAGTATAATTACTTAATGTAATTAATAAAGTGTAATAACTTAGTATAAGTAATTAAGATTAATTACTGAATGTAATTAAATAAAGAGAATAATTACTTATGGAAGTAATTAAATGGAAGTAATTAAGAATAAATTACTTTGTGTAATTAACTAAAGGATTTATTAATATAATTAATTGAAGGGTTAGTTAATTAATTAGAGGATAATTAATTACTGTATGTGATTAATTAAGATTAATTAATATATGCGATTAATTAAGATTAACTAATGAATGTGATTAATAAAAAAATTACTTGTTAAAGTAGTTAAATAAAAAGATTAAATAATTAATGAAAGTAATTAGAAGATCATTGATTAACGTAATTAATTAATTAATTAATTAATGAGAGTAATTAAAGGTTAATTAATGGTTAAGGCTAATTAATCTATGTGATTAATTAAAGGTTAATTACTTAATGTAATCAGAGAATAAATAATCAAGGATGATTAATTAAGATGGATAATTAAAGGATGATTAATTAATTGGACTGTAATTAATTAATGTTAAGTAAGCAGGATTAAGGTAATCCAAGTGATTAAAAGTTAGTAATTAATTCAATTGGTGATTAATTAAATTAATTAGGAATTGTTAAACTTAAATATCTTGCTTATGGATGATGAATGATATTGGATGATTGGTTGTGATATCTTTGATATGTGCTGCTTGGTGATACGAGATGTTTTGGTTGATTTGAGATAATATGGAATATCTGTTTGTGATATTATGAATCATCTATCTGTGAGTAAATATTATTCTAAAAGAATAATTAAATTGTTTAAAACCCTTAAACAACTTGGACATTAAAATGGCGTTTTGGATTTCGGTGAGACCAGGATCGGATTCCAAATTAGATATCCGAAAACCACATCGATCCAAATTAAACGTTAGGTCATGAATTCAAGTAAAGATCAAGATGAAGACTCGAAGTGTAAGGGCTATTTGTCGTTAAAACTCTAAGGGTGATTCTAATACGAGTTTAACGGAGATAGTACTTTGAGGTTCGAGATAAAGATTTAGAGTGCAATGGCTATTGTCGTTAACACTGAGGGTGATTCCAAAATGAGTGCAACGAGATAGTGCCTTCGATTTCGTTCGAACCCGGAACAAACTTGTATGGATTGAATGCTTTCAGAACATCGTCAAGAGGACGATGGGCATTCAAGGATAGATGTGTCCTAAAAAGGTAATCGTAGCCTCAAGCCTCATCAACCGGGAATGGCTAAAACAGGGGAGGTGCAGCAAGGCTAAGTGAGTCGCGCTCAAGTAGGACAAGATTTCCCCTATCTAGAGGTCCCTTTATATTCGGCTTAGTGGGCAGTTGGAATCGCGTGCCAACTGCGGGGTTGTCTTGTTCGGGACTATCCAGTAAGGGATGGTTACAGCCTTGTGTTGCAAGGTATTTTGGGTGGATCCTCGGTACGCTGATTTAGACCGGGTACTGTGATGGACAGTACCCCAGTAGCCCTGCCATTGTATGGAATCCAATCTCCAATAAGTACCGTACGTTTTGATTGTTCCCAACTATGTTGGAACGTGAGATGTAAGCATTCCAGCTATTTCTATATTTTACTTGAAAACACTAGACACTATTATAATATCACTGGATTTCCTATCAAATGTTTTGGTTATCGTAAGGTAAAAACTTTTCCATGTTCATGTGTGGGAAGTCTTACGAGATAACCTTTCTTTTCAAAGGATTTTCTAAAGTTAAGCAACACTAACCCGTTTACTCACACCAGACCCATGTATGACACAGAGTTTATTTTATGTTTTATTAAACTCTTGGGCACTCAAATTTTTATGAGTAGCCAAGGGATTCATGTTCGCTTTGACGAATTCTGGAGGAGATTTGGAGCAGGAGGCTTCGGCGTGTAGATATATAATGGATTCTAGGTGTCTGTATCTCTGTGTTGTCTTGAGTTGTATGATAGACAGGTGTTTATAACTGTTTAATTTGCGATGTATAAGCTGTGTATCAGATGTATATGATACTATGTAATATCTTATGTGATGTACTATATTTTATTCGTTCCGTTGTGAGGATCTGGTGTTGTTAGTTCTTTCTTTCCTATCTTTTCTCTTTTCTATCCCTTTCTTTCTTAGTGATGATGCGTCTTTTTGTGGAATAAAAGGCGGGTCGTCACATATGGTATCAAAGCGCTAGGTTTAGTGAGTACCTGGGCTTTGGAGTGATGTTTTTCTTGAGAGAGCGTACTTGTATATATATATATATATTTATATATCTACCTAATCTGATGGGTTACCTGTCTGGGTTTTCCAACATAAGTTCTAGAGGTAGATAGGGTAGTGGTGTGTGTTGAACGATTACCACAAATAGAGAAGGCCCATATGTTGAGGTTGGAAGAGTATATGCCGAGGCTATAAACCTAATACTGCCTCGAGTGAATTTTGCAGCATGGTGTAAGGATTTCTCCAATCTCGAAAGGAAGTCTTTTCAAGGATCGGAGTCCATCCTTGAAGTGCAAGTGTGGTTGCGCTCGTATGAGCGGATTTTCAAGATTTTGAATCTGATGGATAAGCATAAGCGTGTTTGGTTATCATGGAAACTTCAGGAAAGAGCAGCTGCATGGTGGGATGCAGTAACCATGGATGTTCTTAAGAATGATTTGTTTTTCTTGGAGTAGTTCATGGAAATAGTTAAGGAACAGTCTATGCCTGCCGCAGGGAAGACTCGGCTGTATTAGAATTTTCTAGATCTCAAGTAGAGGAGTTTTATCTGTATTTGAGTATGAGACTAAGGTCAACGAGTTACCTCGCTACGGACATGGTCTCATTGCCACTCCTTTATGTAGAGTGAGATGTTTGTGCTTGATTTAGGCCCTTTTTGAGGAGATGTCTACCCATCTCAAGGGTTCTTTGTGGAATTGGTTGATGTGCTTGAGATTCGAGAAGCTTATGGATAAGGAAGTCTTTAGCATTCGTGGCAGCAGTGCAGCTCGGAAGTGTTTTGTGTGCCGGTAGGAATGTCATCTGGCTAAGCAGTGTCCTAGAGGTAGAGTTCAGAAGCAGCAGAGTATACCCGTTTCTCCATTGGTTCAGAAGTTTTTGTGTTTCTTTTAGCAGCAGCCGGGCATTTTGGTGAAAGCTTTCCCACTTCTTCAGAAGCTCGGCAGAGCAAGGTGTTGCTATTGAAAGTAGACCGTCAACTTTTATTGGTAGGAAAGCCTAAGCTGTTCTGATATGTGAAGAATAAAAAACAGTATTTTTGGAATCTGAACTTTGTAGAATCACAAAAGTGACTTGCGATAGTTCAGGAGATTATTTGAGTAATCTTTGGTATGGAATTTGAGGCATCTAAAGAGGAGGTAGGAGTTATTGAAGTGGTCAGAGATTTTCTGGATGTCCTCGAGGGAGTCAAAGGTTTTTTCGCATCGGAGATTGAGTTTTCGTATCGACTTGGTTCCAGGAGCAATACCGGTGGTTCAACCAAGTTGTAGGATGGCCCCTAGAGAGAGGATTTGGTAAAGAAGCTTAGGATTTCATGGAACTTATGTGTTTTATCTTTTACGGATCTAATGAACCGTGTTTTTGGGGATATGCTGAACAAGTCTTTGCTCGTGTTCATCGACGACATTATCATCTACTCCAAATCAGAGTTGCGCATCGGAAGCGAGGTAGCAGCTGTAGAAGAGTGGAACCAACTGCAGTCTCCTTCAGGAAGTTTTTAAGGATCTGAAGGTGAAGTTGTTGAGTGCACCTGTTTTGGTTATTCCGGATAGGAGAAGTAAGTTGGAAGTCTACTAATCTCGTGGAGCAGAATTTGTATTCTGGATTTCGGCGAATCTTGGAAGAACCATTTTGTTGAATAGGATTTGGAGATTTGTCTTATTCTTGGTCCAATTTTGTTTCGAGAGGCCTCTTCGAAGGTTGAGCTGATCAGGCAGGGATGAGGTAGCCCAAGATCGTCAGAGTAGTTATATGGATAAGAGAGAAAGGAGTTTGGAATTCGAAGTTGGAGATTGAAAATTGTTTAAGTTTTCTTCGATCATAGAAACAATAAATTTGGTAAGTCTGGAAAGCTAGCTCCAGAATATATTAGATCTTTTCATATGCTAGAGAGGATAAGTTCTTTTGTCTATAGGATTTAATTATCAGTTCGGATAGCTGGAATTCATTGTATTTCACGTATCTCTAAAGGAATACGTATGTGATCCATCACTGGTTGTGGAATCAACAGTTCAAAAGGATCCGGTAGTTGAGTTGGATTTGAGTATAGTCTGATATCTTATTCAGATTGTAGTTCGAGGTGAAAAGGAGCTCTGGATTATAGTGGTGTAGCTAGTTAGGGTTCTGTAGGGCGAGTGTCCCAGTAATTTGTATACGGGAAACTCTAGATAGTATTAGGAAGATCTATCCTGATTTATGTGAGAATAGTTTATTAGATTTGTTTACTTGATTTAATTGGTTGCTATGATTGAAAGTATATGGTTGATAGGTGTGCTTTACTATTTGAAATTAAAACCTTTACTGGATTATTAAATTATATTTGCTTTTAAATTTTGAGGATGAAATTCTTTTAAGGGGGGAAGAATGTGATGGCCCGGAATTTTAGGCAATATCAATTTAATAATCTTTATTAAATTGGCTTGATAATTTTCTTTTTTTTTTCAAATAGGTAAATTTTATTTTTCAAAGGTAATAAAAATGTATTCTATTTATGATATATATTTGAATATATTATAAATAGGAAGTCTTTGGTTTTAATTTAAAGATAAGTTTTCAAATTAGAATATATATGCATGTATATATTGTGACTTGAAGTTATGTTCTAAATTCAATGTAATAAGTTTCGAAACTAAATATAAGAATGTTTTCTAATTTTAAGATATATATATATATATGCATTAAAAATAGGGAACTTTGGTTTAAATCCAAGATAATACTTTTCAAAGGCTATTTAAAGTTAAAACTTTATAACTGTTTAATTATATATTCTTGCTTAAGTTTAAAATAAGATTTAATTAAAAGTTCATTTTTTTTGCTTTAAAAATTCTTTTTAAAAATATATATAACATGAGATAAAATGGTTTATAAATGTATATAGAGGTTGAGTTATACTTTCTTTTTAAATATCTTATTGTAACAACCCGCATATTTATCGATTGTATATTTAAATATTTTATTTAAATATAGCATCTTTCGTCGGATTTTAGTCCAAAAAGCAACTTTCTGCAAACGGTCGAATTGAGACTCAAGACCACTTCCATTGAGTTCAAAACGCCGTTTGCGATCTTTTTAAGTATAAACTTCAATATGGTTGGAGATAGTAGAATTTTGCTACTTTGTCACTTAGGGCTTTGGTTTGGGTTTCAGCCCATTAACCTAACATATGAACCCAACTCCACTCCATCTCTTCACTACTTCATTTCTAATTCCTAATACTCAAGCTTTAGCATCAATGGTGGGAGGAATGGGAAATTAAAACTCCAAGCCCTAATCTTTATTGCAAATTCAAGCTTCTACCTCCAAATTCAAGAAGAAGCTTTGGTAAGCCTTCTCTTCATCTTCTCCAACTCTTTCTCCATTCAATTTCAGAAATTTCCTAAACCTAATTTAGGAAATGTTTCTCCTTTAAGCTTAGGTTCAAGCTTGTTGGGTTGGAATTGAAGAGCGATTGTTCTTGTCATTGCTCTATAGCTTCTTCTTCATTGATTTTGTAAAAAGGTGATATTTTTATCTCACATCTATGACTATAATTATCTTTGGTTGTTGGGTATGAATTCCTAACACTTCTTCATGTGCATTTGCTCTTGATTTGGATTGGTTTTGTGAATATTCCAATTTTTGGGTTTTTGAGTCAAATTTGTGTGAAAATTCTTTTATGGATGTTTGATCATGCTTTTGATGATGCATCGAGGAGCATATAGGGCCGGGTTGTCAATTGGCATAAAACCTTAGAGCCAATGTTCGTCCGGTTGCATTTTGGAAGAGTTTGCCCTTCATTTGGATAGGCTGAAAAACAGCCCAGGCATGATTCAGTCGACTGAAATCTCTGTTCAGTCGACTGAATCTGGAACCCAAAAGTTTCCAGGCAGGGTTTAGTCGACTGAAAATCTCTGTTCAGTCGACTGAACCTGGAAACAGAAAATTTCCAGGCAGGGTTTAGTCGACTGAAAATCTCTGTTCAGTCGACTGAATTTGCTGTTTAGTCAACTGAAAATCTCTGTTTAGTCAACTGAAAATCTCTGTTTAGTCGACTGAATTTGCTATTTCAGCCCACTTTGCCTTTTGGGATTGAATGTCCAATTTGAATCGATTCGTGATGATCCTATTTGTTGTTATCATTTATTACTACTTTGATGACTCCTTTTTAGGGATTTTTGAATATCCATTTCGATGGAATCTTTATCGGTTTCTTTGGATTTGATTCACGTCTTCGTATGTGGATTTTAATGATTGATTGTTTCTACAATCATTTTTATGGTTAGTCACTTTTAAAATACAAAGGTTTCTATACTAGTAGTAAATATTCAAACTCTTTATCAAAGATTATTTAAACTCTATTTTCAATATCAAACTCGTTTATAAAACCGCTTTCCAACCTACTAGTATATACAAACCTTTACCTCACTCGTATGAGAAATCTAATTAAACGACTTAGTAAAACAAGTGGTATGAAACGCTTGCGTTTACTTCCTTGGTTAATTCTTGGACTTGTTCGATTGAATCTCTTGTGACGATTTTCTAGTGGAGATCTACAATTTGTTCGTAAATATTTAAGTTAAGCTAGTGGTTATGAGACATGAAGCTAAGCTCATATATTTACTAGCCTACTGTAATTGACACTTCTTGATGATCGATGATGATCGTATTATGGTTTAGACTAGCAATGTGCGATGTCTCTTTGTCCATGTGGAGATCCGTACCACAATTCATTGAGCTTTGTCTCATTTCTTTGTGGACTAGCGATCCATGTACTTCTAATGTGTTTTGATTCATTGGATGTACCGTTTGCACTACATCAATGTCTTTACTTTTTGATTCATTGGATGTACCGTTTGCACTACATAAATGTCTTTGCTTTTTGATTCATTGGATGTACCATTTGCACTACATCAATGTCTTTGCTTTTTGATTCATTGGATGTACCGTTTGCACTACATCAATGTCTTTGCTTTTTGATTCATTGGATGTACCGTTTGCACTACATCAATGTCTTTGCTTTTTGATTCATTGGATGTACCGTTTGCACTACATCAATGTCTTTGCTTTTTGATTCATTGGATGTACCGTTTGCACTACATCAATGTTTTTGGTTTTTGATTCATTGGATGCACCGTTTGCATTACATCAATGTCTTTGCTTTTTGATTCATTGGATGCACCGTTTGCACTACATCAATGTCTTTGCTTTTTGATTCATTGGATGTACCGTTTGCACTACATCAATGTCTTTCTTTTGGATTCATTGGATGTACCGTTTGTACTACATCAATGTCTTTGCTTCTTGATTCATTGGATGTACCGTTTGCACTACATCAATGTCTTGGCTTTTTGGATTCATTGGATGTACCGTTTGCACTACATCAATGTCTTGGCCATCCTTTTCTTGTGATTTCTGGATTTCTAATTGATGATTTCTGGAATTTATGTTTCACCAACTTTTACAATTGGCATTGATATGTATGTCATTTAGTGTGGCTTGGTGAAGTAAATAAAGAATACGACATTCTTTTGATGCTATGAGATTCTTGAGATATTGTATGACTTTTGTGGATTTTCTAATGTATACTTGTCGTAGTATGACATTTTTGGTTGTCATACGTCTTTTTATTATATCTCTTATTCTATATCATTTCATCTGATATTTATAGCTAGACTGATCCGTTTATTATTTTCTTATTAAATAATACTCGGGTCAGACTGAGATTTTACAGGTGCTTCTGCTTGACTCCTTATCGGACCATCATCTGATCTTTTGGTTAAGTACTTAGCTTGTAGTTTTTGGTTGTGTACATTTGAGATATTGACTCCTTGATGTATACATATTCTTTTGTCTTGCACTTGTATCTATTCTTTTGTGTTATTGTGGATCTTGTTTGACCATTACTCTGATGTACACTTTTATGTGTAATATTCATATCTATTTCCGCCTTTGTGATATGAATTGTCTGTGACTGATTTGTGTTATGTTTATTTCTATATTTGTTTTCGAAGATTACATATAGCCACTGTGTAGTAGCTTTGAGTTTGTGTTGGTATGTTGGATTTCCTCTTGAGATGAAAAGTTATATTTTTATCTGGCATATCGGTACTCGCACAAAGCAATTATACAGATGGTCGCTCCTCTACAGCCTTATTCTCCATGCTAGTTGACAGCATTACTCCGTAGTGTTCTTGGCTAGCGTGGGTATAGAGGTGGGGTGTCACAGCTTTGTATCGGAGCCAAACTTCGGAACAATGTAGAATAATTTAACAAGGATCATCGTCCTAAGTCCATCTTAGGAGTCGTGCTTTAGGATTTTATTCGGTTCTTCGTACCGTCCTATCCTATATTCTTTTATGATTCCTTGTTTTATCTATCAAGATTGCTTGATATTTATTTTGAGAATAACTTTTCTCCTTCTTTCTTTCTTAAAGAAGAAGAATGGTTAGGTCTAACCGACCCAGTGCAGGTCAGTCTAGTGCTACTCCCCAAGATGGAGTATTCATGTCTGCTCAGCAGCTTTTAGATCTCGTGAAGAATGCTCAAGCTGCAGGACCCAATCCAGAGCCTACTCATCCTAGATCCGGTTTTGCACGCTTGTGCAGAGACTATACCGATTTGGGTGGAAGGCCATTCAAAGGATCCGAGAGTGTTATAGAAATTCAAGCTTGGCTCAAATCATGCGATCGCATCTTTTCTCGCATGAACCTTATTGATCTACATCGAGTCTAAGTGGCTTCTAGCATGCTCCAAGAAAGAGCATTAGATTGGTATGAGCTTTTAATTTCTGAAATCGTTGAAGCGGATCTCACTTGGGAGCAATTCCGAGAAAGATTCGAATTGAAATTCGTGCCGGAGGCTGAAAAAGTAACTTTAGCACAGCGTTTTATTGACCTTGTTCAAGGTGAATCTTCTGTGACAGACTATGTCGCATCTTTCGAATCTCTATCCAAATACGGGGTGGAGTACATTAATACCCCACTGAAGAAAAATTAGAGATTTGTCTATGGCTTGAATAAGAATCTTAAGAAGCCATTACTTCTGAAACTTGAGGTTTCATTTGGTCAGCTTATTGATATCGCTCTTCGTCTTGAAGAGGCCGATAATGAAGGTGATGTTGAAGTTGTGCGTGCCCAACAGAACTTCGACAATAACTTGAAGAGGCCTATCAAATTCAAAGGCCCCAATCCTAATAAGAAAGGGAAGCAACAAACTCCGGTAGCAAAGACTCCTACCTCTAGTCGTGGACGATGCTACAATTGTGGTTCCACAGACCACTATGCAAGGGAGTGCCCGAAACCTTTCTTTTGTCGTTATTGCAAAGGTTCGGGCCATCTTTTATCTTCGTGTCCTAAGCTTCCAAGCAAGAGAGAAGGAAAGCTGCAAGCCCCTGGCAACTCTTCTCTTGGTTAAGGTATTTCTCGTTCAGTCCTTGATTTCATTTGCTTTGTGATTATCCTTTTCAAGTTCTTGTTGATATGATCATCTCGTTATTTTATATCAAGGGAACTTTGATTCTTTTTCTTTCAGCATTTATGGGCTTGATGACTTCTTTGAGAATTGCGAATCCGGATTAGTGGATCCGCAACACTCAATTTGCTTTCTATTGATGTCCAAATTATTTTATGTGATTTTTCTCTACGAGTCGATTTCTACTTATGCTTTGGAATTGACTTTTGTGAAGATAGGTTTAATTATTATGAAGCCATATCCTTTATCCCGTGTGGACTATCCATCTTCGACATTTTCAATCTGTTAAGAAGATATCTATTTTTCTTTGTGATTTCGATTCCAACTTGATGGCATCATTTTATTCTTTAAGCCTTCATGATAAGGAAAGTATTGTTTCTCTTATCTAAATAGTTTGTGAAACTTTTTGGTATTTTTGAGTTTGTCTTAGGATTATCACCTAAGAAATCTTTTGTGTGGTGTTAAGGTCTTTCTAGTTCGACCTTGCCACCGATTTTCATTTGGCTACGAGTTGCGGGAGTTAGCATTCCACTTACCGCATTCCGCACTCACTACGATTCTTACGAGTGACTTATTATATCATTCAGTTTGTCCAGCTTATTTCAACCATTTTATAAGCCGAGTATTCTATGAGTATTTCGATGAGACCATTCTTGTGTTTATTGATTTTGGATGAAATTAGCAATTTAAAATTTTTGCAAATCTTTTTCATAATATTTATTTATAAGTATAAATAGGATTTCTGTTTTTAGAACGAATAAAGAGAATTTTCAAAAGTTTTTAGAAACATGTTTATCCTATAAAAGATGATTTTGTGATTGTATTGCCCATTTAGTGTTTTAAGAATTTTGGTCGATGCACTTGATCAACGTTATCGATAGGAATTTCCTAAACGCTTTGCTGAGACAATCAGACATGATATATTGACTTGTAAAAATGTAAATTTTTCTTGAAAGATTATTTCATAAAGATAAATGTAATTTTGAAAGTTTTAGCTTTTCGAGAAAGAGGATTATTTGAAAGAATTCTTTTTCGATACTTTTATTCTTGTGTTTCCCGAAGGGAACCAAGATTTTATATTTTGTACTAATGCTAGTCATATTGGTTTTGGTGCCGTCCTCTTGCAAAAGAGAACGTTCTACCACTTGTGCTTCTAAATCATTAAAGCCGATCGGGACTAGGTATGCCACTCATGATCTAGTGCTCGCGACTGTTTTTTTTCGCTTTTAGAGTTTGGCATCATCATTTTTAGGGAAGAAATTTGTTCTCCACCTCGATCATAAGTTTTTGGAATATTTATTTCTCATAAGGAACTTAATTTTCGTCAACCTCGTTGGCTCGAGATTCCTTGTATCTTATGATCTTTTTATCAATTTCATCCGACATTTTGATATACTTCATTTTATTTAGCTTTATCTCATTTCTTTTATGGGCTTGCGTCCGATGTTCTTTTATAGTATTCGGTTCATTGGACGCACCATTTTTGTGCTACATCGGTGTTCCGAATTATTTGAGCTTCGGTCCATTGGACGTACCGTTTTTGTACTGCGTTGATGTTATGAATTATTTGAGCTTTGGTTCATCTGGCGTACCATCATTGTACTATGCCGTTGTTCCAAATTATTCGAGTTTCTAGTTTCTCGGGCGTACTGTTATTATACTACATCGTTGCACCGGCTCAATTTCTGTTATTCATGATGTTTTCTCACATCTTTCTACTACGGAAATGCCTTAGGGATTCCGATTTTTATTCTTGAGCCCGCTGTTATCGAGGAAATTGAAGTTTCACTAGATTTGACTTATGAGCAACATTCCATTCGCATCATTGCTTCGGAGGTTGAGCGCCTTCGGAATAAAGATGTTTTTCTTATGAAAGTTCAATGGTTCTCAGATCCTTAGGATTGCTCTTGGGAATCCTGGGAATTCATCGAGCGATCCCGTTCAGGCTTACTCTTTCATGCTCTTTATGGTGAACTTCCTATTACAAATTTCTTTTGTGTTGATATACTTTTATAGTTGGTACTCTTTATTTTCTTCTTAAGCATTGCGAGGACGCAATTTCTTTAAGGAGGGGAGACTGTAACAACCCGCATATTTATCGATTGTATATTTAAATATTTTATTTAAATATAGCATCGTTCGTCGGATTTTAGTCCAAAAAGCTACTTTCTGCAAACGGTCGAATTGAGACTCAAGACCACTTTCATTGAGTTCAAAACGTCGTTTGCGATCTTTTTAAGTATAAACTTTGATATGTTTAGAGATAGTAGAATTTTGCTACTTTTTCACTTAGGGATTTGGTTTGGGTTTCAGCTCATTAACCTAACATATGAACCCAACTCCACTCCAACTCTTCATTACTTCATTTCTAATTCATAATACACAAGCTTTAGAGGAATGGGAAATTAAAACTCCAAGCCCTAATCTTTATTGCAAATTCAAGCTTCTACCTCCAAATTCAAGAAGAAGCTTTGGTAAGCCTTCTCTTCATCTTCTCCAACTCTTTCTCCATTCAATTTCAGAAATTTCCTAAACCTAATTTAGGAAATGTTTCTCCTTTAAGCTTAGGTTCAAGCTTGTTGGGTTGGAATTGAAGAGTGATTGTTCTTGCCATTGCTTTATAGCTTCTTCTTCATTGATTTTGTAAAAAGGTGAGATTTTTATCTCACATCTATGACTATAATTATCTTTGGTTGTTGGGTATGAATTCCTAACACTTCTTCATGTGCATTTGCTCTTGATTTGGATTGGTTATGTGAATATTCCAATTTTTGGGTTTTTAAGTCAAATTTGTGTGAAAATCCTTTTATGGATGTTTGATCATGCTTTTGATGATGGATCGAGGAGCATATAGGGCCGGGTTGCCGATTAGCATAAACCCTTAGGACCAATGTTCATCCGGTTGCATTTTGGAAGAGTTTGCTCTTCATTTGGATAGGCTGAAAAACAGCCCATGCATGATTCAGTCGACTGAAATCTCTGTTCAGTCGACTGAATCTGGAACCCGAAAGTTTCTAGGCAGGGTTTAGTCGACTGAAAATCTCTGTTCAGTCGACTGAACCTGGAAACAGAAAGTTTCCAGGCAGGGTTTAGTCGACTGAAAATCTCTGTTCAGTCGACTGAATCTGCTGTTTAGTCAATTGAAAATCTCTGTTTAGTCAACTGAATTTGCTATTTCAGCCCACTTTGCCTTTTGGGATTGAATGTCCAATTTGAATCGATTCGTGATGATCCTATTTGTTGTTATCATTTATTACGACTTTGATGACTCCTTTTTAGGGATTTTTGAATATCCATTTCGATGGATCCTTTATCGGTTTCTTTGGATTTGATTCACGTCTTTGTATGTGGATTTTAATGATTGATTGTTTCTACAATCATTTTTATGGTTAGTCACTTTTAAAATACAAAGGTTTCTATACTAGTAGTAAATATTCAAACTCTTTATCAAAGATTATTTAAACTCTATTTTCAATATCAAACTCGTTTATAAAACCGTTTTCCAACCTACTAGTATATACAAACCTTTACCTCACTCGTATGAGAAATCTAATTAAACGACTTAGTAAAACAAGTGGTATGAAACGCTTGCGTTTACTTCGTCGGTTAATTCTTGGACTTGTTGGATTGAATCTCTTGTGACGATTTTCTAGTGGAGATCTACAATTTGTTCGTAAATATTTAAGTTAAGCTAGTGGTTATTGGACATGAAGCTAAGATCATATATTTACTAGCTTACTGTAATTGACACTTCTTGATGATCGATGATGATCATTTTATAGTTTAGACTAGCAATGTGCGATGTCTCTTTGTCCATGTGGAGATCCGTACCACAATTCATTAAGCTTCGTCTCATTTCTTTGTGGACTAGTGATCCATGTACTTCTAATGTGTTTTGATTCATTGGATGTACCGTTTGCACTATATCAATGTCTTTGCTTTTTGATTCATTGGATGTACTGTTTGCACTACACCAATGTCTTTGCTTTTTGATTCATTGGATGTACCGTTTGCACTATATCAATGTCTTTGCTTTTTGATTCATTGGATGTACCGTTTGCACTACATTAATGTCTTTGCTTTTTGATTCATTGGATGTACCGTTTGCACTACATCAATGTCTTTGCTTTTTGATTCATTGGATGTACCGTTTGCACTACATCAGTGTCTTTGCTTTTTGATTCTTTGGATGTACCGTTTGCACTACATCAATGTCTTTGCTTTTTGATTCATTGGATGTACCATTTGCACTACATCAATGTCTTTGCTTTTTGATTCATTGGATGTACTGTTTGCACTACATCAATGTCTTTGCTTTTGGATTCAATGGATGTACCGTTTGCACTACATCAATGTCTTTGCTTTTGGATTCATTGGATGTACCGTTTGTACTACATCAATGTCTTTGCTTTTTGGATTCATTGGATGTATCGTTTGTAATACGTCAATGTCTTTGCTTCTTGATTCATTGGATGTACCGTTTGCACTACATCAATGTGGGCTTTTTGGATTCATTGGATGTACCGTTTGCAATACATCAATGTCTTGGCCATCCTTTTCTTGTGATTTCTCGATTTCTAATTGATGATTTCTGGAATTTACGTTTCACCAACTTTTATGATTGGCATTGATATGTATGTCATTTAGTGTGGCTTGGTGAAGTAAATAAAGAATATGACACTCTTTTGATGCTATGAGATTCTTGAGATACTGTATGACTTTTGTGGATTTTCTAATGTATACTTGTCGTAGTATGACATTTTTGGTTATCATATGTCTTTTTATTATATCTCTTATTCTATATCATTTCATCAGATATTTATAGCTAGACTGATCCGTTTATTATTTTTCTTATTAAATAATACTCGGGTCAGACTGAGATTTTACAGGTGCTTCTGCTTGACTCCTTATTGGACCATCATCTGATCTTTTGGTTAACTACTTAGCTTGTAGTTTTTGGTTGTGTACATTTGAGATATTGACTCCTTGATGTATACATATTCTTTTGTCTTGCACTTGTATCTATTCTTTTGTGTTATTGTGGATCTTGTTTGACCACTACTCTGATGTACACTTTTATGTGTAATATTCATATCTATTTCCGCCTTTGTGATATGAATTGTTTGTGACTGATTTGTGTTATGTTTATTTCTATATTTGTTTCCGAAGATTACATATAGCCACTGTGTAGTAGCTTTGAGTTTGTGTCGGTATGTTGGATTTCCTCTTGAGATGAAAAGTTATATTTTTATCTGGCATATCGGTACTCGCACAAAGCAATTATACAGATGGTCGCTCCTCAACAGCCTTATTCTCCGTGCTAGTTGACAACATTACTCCGTAGTGTTCTTGGCTAGCGTGGGTATAGAGTTGGGGTGTCACACTTATGAACTAAGAATAGTTTGAAAACATATAATGAATTTAATATATTTAAAAACATAATTAATACACACACACACACACACACACACATAAACTTAAATCCTTATTTACATTAATGTAAAGAATAAATACTTAGTCAGATAGGGAATTAAACACAATAATCAACATGTTTAACATTTGTAAAAAGGATAACAAGTGTAAGCTAGGTGATAAGCATAATTACAAGTGGCCTAATTCTCTTGTATTACAAATATGACGTTTCTTAAAAAGAAAATCCGATTAATTATTTTCAGTTCAAATATCTCTTCTCTTCTTCTATAGAAAAATGAAAATAAGAACTGGACCAAAATTCAAAACGGAATCAAACCAAATCAACATCAGTTTTCAAATTCTTCAACCTGTGATCATGCAAAACATAATGAAGATCAACAACTTTCCAGATTTAATGTGACGACCCGAACTCGATGTCCGATAAACGACATCAAATTCGCATCGCCGGAGCTTATAACAACATCAGATAAATATAAAATAGCGGAACAAAATGAATATCATACATGCATCACAGATACAACATCAACATAATATCCATACTATATCAGAGTATATAATACATACACCACAACTCCAAATACAACATCATGATAATACAACGGTGATCATATATCCAAAAGTCCTCAAATGAAGGAGGTGATAACGAACTTCCAAAAGCTAAACACCTGAAATCTCCAAAAGCTCCTAAAATATCTCCCAAGCAAGAGCTCCAAAATGCTGCTAACTCCAAAATACGGAAACCGCTACTAGGCTGCCCGTGTAGAAATTATGGACCCCCGGAGTTTAGAAATGAAACAATAAACTCCGGGTCAATCATGGGACTTGTATGAGTAAACAAAAATAGTTGCTTTTAAATAAAAACAGATTTATAAAGAAAAAGTCGATATGCTTTTGAAATATGAGACTACCGTAAGACCTCCCGCCACACACACAATGCAAACGCAGAATTGGAGGAGATTTCTTCTTATGATAGTCAAATATGCTTGCTATGGGGAAATTTTCTTTGATATTATTACTAGTGCATAGTGTAGAAAGCATTTCGAAAATAGAATATAAATCTTAGCCAGCATAAACATTTCGAATTATGCCTACAATAACTACCATGTTTTGTGGCAGGTTACCGCAACGCTGCATGGCAGGTTATACAACTAAAACCGTACAAGGCTCGTATTGTTTCTTTGGATTTCCAACAAATGGTCAGGCTAAGGAACTTCCTGGGCCACATGGGTATGCCTCTGGAGGGATGACCCGAGAACCTAACCGGATCTCTGCCAACACAAGGCCGAGTTACCCCTAACTGGGTAACTACTGACACGAGTATGCCATCCCCCGGTTGTAACCAACCTTTATCCGGGGCCCCAGCAAAAAATCACAAAGTAATATATATATATATATATATATATATATATATATATGCAATATCCACATAAGTTAAGTATCTGGGCTCCATACCATGATACGACTTCTATCCAGAAGGGAATGCACATACCCTAAGGGGTGCTACCCCCAATAACCTTGCAATATCTTTCCTGTTTCGACCATTACGGGGTGTGAGGTTCGACGAAGTCTCGTCCACAAAGCTATGCATCTCACAAAGCCATGCTTTGATCAACAAATGATCAACAACACTCAACATACCACATTACCAAATTGGGAATATATTGCTGATGACCTTCAACAACATAACCTCTGAGCTCGTACGTTTCAGAGAAGGGTGTTAAGCTAAGAGAATAAATTCTCCTCCACCAACAGAAATGTATTTGAAAGAAATCAGCTTTATATCTCAAATGTAATGTCAGGCATACAACCCATACAAGTCTGTTCTGGGTTTGAACAGAACTGAAGGCACTTCCAGAGAAGTCCTTGAAATCCGGGTATTCACAATCCCGATCGGACTTCCCATCACTTAAGGAATCTCTATACCGGAGCAGCTCAGTGCAGAGACAATCGATAGGTCATCCTATCGTTCTCGCAAATACCCGGTCTTCAACACCGGTCTTCAAATGCTATCCATAACGCCGTATCACATATTTGGAATGGGTTATACGACACAAAGGTCCTTTCCCGGCTAAACCGAATAGTGAGTGTCAAATTTCAAAGCATGTGGATGTCATTCAAAAAAATTCACAGGTTCGATGTGGGTTTCGGATAACAACTGAAATCCGATTCCCTGTCGCATCGAAATTTAAATGCCGTTTTACGGGCAACAGGGTTTTCACATCAATACAGAACAAATCACGATCACAGTACATCACACAGTATCACAATCACAACAGAAATATCAATCTAGTGCATAGCAATAATTAATTATTTACCAATCAAAGTAAATGGGATTTAATAAACTAACCAAATAATTATTTTTATTGATTATTTTAAATCAATGATTTATTATTCTTAATGATAAATTAATTAATCTTAATCATCTTGATACATTGATTATTCCTTAATTAATTATTTTAATTAACTGCCAATTAAAATTAATTAACTTAATTTATCTAATCAACAAATTCTTAATTATAAATTTATTTAAGTACCTAATTGTTTATTAAATCAATTTTAATTACAAATTTTAAATCATTCTAAATTTCTTTTCAAAACTATTAATAAAAATTGTTTACCTTAATTATCATTTGAAAATCTGCATTATACTTTAAAAATTAATTTATTGTCACATTGAAATTTTAATGTAAATTAATTTTAAATTCTTGTTTTAAAATTTAATCGTTTAATTAAAGGGTTAATTAATTTTTTTTAACTTTCCTTACTTAATCGTAAGAATTAACAAGATTCTTAAAAACATTGTTAAATAGTCTAACTTATAATAAGTTTTTTTAACTTAACAAAATCTATATTTGTTTCATTGCAAACAAAAAAAAATTACTTACATTGAAATTTTAATGTAAATTAATTTTAAATTCTTGTTTTAAAATTTAATCGTTTAATTAAAGGGTTAATTAATTTTTTTTAACTTTCCTTACTTAATCGTAAGAATTAACAAGATTCTTAAAAACATTGTTAAATAGTCTAACTTATAATAAGTTTTTTTAACTTAACAAAATCTATATTTGTTTCATTGCAAACAAAAAAAAATTACTTAACATTTTTAACTTGAAGATTTGTTTGGGCTTAGCCCACTATAAAACACACCCGAGTGAAACAGTATTTTCCACTCGAGCCCAACTCGATTTCTCCTCGTGCCTGTTTTCTTCTTCTTCTCTTTTTTTTTTCTTATTTTCTTTCTTCACTAAAGTTTAAACTGATATACAAAACACTGACACACGCCTGTGCATATGCACCGGTGCTCGACGCCGCCGCGATCAACTCCAAACCCTCCTACACATCAGCGATCCACTCAACAGTTGCTACCGACCATCCACTCGTCACCGTAGAACCCAAAACAGAATCAAGCTTCACAGGAGAACTTGAACCAAAACCATTGCCTGGAAACAAACCCACATCCGCGTCGCCGATCACCGGAGCACCCCTAGATTCCGGCCATACCTCGGCCATGCCCTCCTCTACCTTCGCCTAGAATCGTGTGACATTCGATCATCTCACGGAGCCGAAAACGTGAATTTAAGCAGAGCACAGAAAACATGATCCCAAACCCTAAATTTGAATCGACCCCAAAATTTACGCATTAGAAAAATTCTTTGGCATTTTTCCTGGATTCGTGGATGATTGAACTCGCTATATAACAAATTTCAGCATTTATAATTGATTAAATCGTCAGAAATTAGTAGAAATGCAAAATTTGTTTATATACGAACTGCCCTTTTAATATTAATCTAAAAATCTTGATTTTTGTTTTAAAAATCGTGGATTGTAGTATAGATTCAATATATCATCTCGAATTAATATTTTTTGAACAATTTATTTTTTTGTCAAATATTGGTTGGATACCTGTAAACAAGTTTACAGTGGGAATAATTTATTGTATGTTCAAATAAGCTTTGAAAAAATATTGTTTGAGATTAAACATCTTGATTGTTTGAAAAACCGAAGCTTTGCAATGCTTAACAGCAAATGAATCTTAGTTTTGGATCAGATATACACCCTGTATACATTTTTGGCAGAGAAACACTGAACATCCAACATTATATGCAAACTGAAGCATATTCAAGGCAGTTAATAGATGAAGTTTGAAATTTTTTAAAGAAATTTAAAACTTTTCAAAGATTAAGTTTACTCACCTTTATCCTGGAAATAAACAGAGTTGCTTTAAATTTGAAACAGAGATTATATTTGTTTTGAACTGCAGTTTGATCCTTTTCCTTTCTGTTTTGTCATCTTGAATGAAGTTGAGTTTGTGAATAAATGACACTTATGTTTTTCTTTCTTTTTAATTTATGTTCTCTGCTAAGATTGTTGAATGAAGGAACTGAGACTATGTTCATGTATATATAAAAGAGGTGGGAAGGTTTAAGCAAAGTACTGAAAATAAATTTTGTGTAGTTGCTTTATACAGTATTTGTACAACACATGCTTTCCTCCTTTCTTCAAGGGAGGCTGAAGAGTAAGCATTTAATGCAAGCATTAAATGAAGCATGTATTGCATATGCGTCCCTGTATGTTCAAACAGGCAACGTTACTTTATTTTTTTGTAAGTACTATTTTATTTTGTTAATAGATTTTTCTTCCTTTGCCTTGAATACTTACAGCATATGCGGTTAGGTCCTTTTGATAAGTGCTGTTTTGGTTTCTTTTACAGTTTATTTTTTTCTTTGTTTTGTTTTCTTTTACAGTTTATATTTCTTCATACTTATATTTTTAGATGTTCCTTTCCTTTGTGAACAAATCTTGTTCTTGTTTTACTGCTAAATAAAAGTGTTTGTTTTAATTATTTTTTTCTTATGTCTATATTTGAATGTAATATAAATGAATTCCTATTTAAAGTTTTTAACTATTAGTATTTAAATTTTCAACATACGTTTTATTTTATTGTTAAATATAAATTCTTGTTTGTTACTTAATTTATTCATTATTTATTTAATTCCATACAACTTTGTAATATTAATATCAACAATATTAAATTTATGTTGAACTTCACAAATTTAAATTCCAAAGTTCAAATAATTTATCGAATTTAAATTAACTAAATTCTGGAATATTACAATATCCCCTTCTTAAGAAAATTTCAACCTCGAAATTGAAAGAGAGAGAAACGCAAACAAAGAATATACGAATTCAGAAAAATAAGGAAATGACTTACAGATTAAGCCGAGATGTCTATTCTGCAATTGGGATATGATTTCTTCATATTATCTTCAGTCTCCCAAGTGCAATCCTTTGGATCGCCACTCCATTGAACCTTAACCAATTTCATAACTTTGTTCCTCAATCGCTTCTCATCACGATCAACAATTTTTATCGGTTCTCTTTTAACTGCCAAGTTAGGAGTGATTTCAAGATCCTGCTGAGCAGCTTCTTCAATAATATCATCTGGATCGTGCACATACTTCCGAAGATTAGAAATGTGGAACACATCATGTACGCCAGACAACCAGCTGGGTAGCTGCACTCGATATGCTAGTGGACCAATCCTTTCCAGAATAGGAAAAGGACCAATATAACGCGGTACTAACTTTCCAGTTTTTTCGAATCTCAATACACCCCGCATCGGAGACACTTTCAGAAATACAGAAACTCCAACTTGAAATTCCAAATTTCTTCTTCGATGGTCATAATAGCTCTTCTGACGGCTTTGGGCAGTTAATAACTTCTTTTGAATAAAATCTACCTTCTCCGTGGCTTCTTTGATCATGTCTGGTCCTAATACGAGTCTATCACCTGATTCGATCCAGCATGTAGGTGATCGACACGGACGACCATATAAAGCTTCGAAAGGACCCATTTCTATACTGGCCTGATAACTGTTATTATATGAAAATTCAACCAGATGCAAATGGTCCTCCCAAGAACCACCAAAATCGAGAATACAAGTATGCAAAAGATCTTCTAGAATTCGGTTAACCCTTTCAGTCTGTCCATCAGACTGTGGGTGATAAGCGGTACTGAAATTTAATTTCGTTCCCAAAGCATCCTGGAATGCCTCCTAAAATCTACTAGTGAAGATCGGGTCACGATCACTCACTATACTGTTGGGAATACCATGGAGTCGAACAATTTCCTTTATATATATACCTGCCAAGCTTGCTGCAGTCCGAGTGGATTTCACTGGAATAAAGTGAGCAGTTTTGGTTAGACGGTCCACTATAACCCAAATTGCTTCATTTCCCTTCTTGGTTCGTGGCAGTCCGTCAATGAAATCCATCGATACCTGATCCCATTTCCATTTCGGTACTTTCAAAGGTTGAAGTAAACCGGCTACTTTCTTTTGGTGGCTTTTGACTCGTTGACAAGTAGCACAGCGACTCACGTAAATGGATATGTCTCTTTTCATCGTCTTCCACCAGAAAGTTCTTTTAATATCTCGATACATTTTATTAACTCCTGGATGGATGCTGAGTTTTGATTTATGGCATTCATCTAAAACTTCCCGATTCAGCTCTGGAATGTCAGGGACACAAATTCTTCCTTTCATCCTTATAAATTCATTATCATCAATTTCAAAACTAGTATCATCACCCTGGCATATTCTTTTATGGATTTCTCAAAGAAACTCATCTTCTTTCTACTGTCTTGCGATCTTCTCAAGGAGAGTAGGAGTGATAACAAGATATGCAAGAATAGCATGTCTCCTACTTAAAGCATCGGCAACCACATTGGCTTTTCCCGGCATAAATTGGATATCTAGGTCATATGATGCCAGAAATTCCAACCAACGTTGTTGTCGCAAATTTAGATCTTTCTGGACGAAGAGATATTTCAAGGATTTATGGTCGGTGAATAATTCAAATTTTTCACCTAAAACTAAGAGAGTTTATTAAGCATATTGTTCAAGTTAAGTTAATTTCGTAAATTGTTAAGAAAGCTGAAAAGATTGTTACCCAGAAGATAGTGTCGCCAGATTTTTAAAGCGAAAACAACAGCCAAAAGCTCCAAATCGTGCGTCGGGTAGTTCTTCTCGTGCGGACGTAATTGTCTACTCGCGTAGGCAACTACCTTCCCATTCTGCATTAATACTGCACCTACCCCATCACCACACGCGTCAGTATTGACAGATAAGCCTTGGTTCCTGTTAATGATAGTGAGAACAGGAGCAGTAGTCAATCTCTTTTTCAGTTCCTGGAAAGCTTCATCACATTTTGGAGTCCAAACAAATTTAGCATTCTTCATTGTTATCTTAGTTAATGGGCTAGCCAACTTAGAAAAATCCTGTACAAACTTTTTATAATATCCCGCTAAACCCAGAAAACTTCGAACTTCTCTAGGAGTAGTGGGTTGCTTCCAGTCCATAATTGCAGAAATCTTGCTTGGATCAACAGAAATTCCTTCTTCATTAACAATGTGACCGAGAAATCTGACTTCATTGACCCAAAAGTGGCATTTGAAATTTTTTGCATATAGAATATTTCTCCTCAAAATCTCTAAAACGATTCTAAGATGCTCAGCATGCTCCTCTTCAGTCTTGGAATAGATCAAAATATCATCAATGAATACAAGCACAAATTTATTCAATACTTCCCGGAACACACGAGTCATAAGATCTACGAAGTATGCTGGAGCATTGGTTAGCCCGAAAGGCATGACTAACCATTTGTAGAACATATTAGGACCCCTAAAGGCAGTTAAATGAACACAATCCTCGGCTATTCGCAGCTGATGGAACCCTTGGGCTAGATCCATCTTTGAAAATAAACGAGCGCCGTGAAGTTGATCGAATAGATCGTCAATTATTGGTAGAGGGAATTTGTTCTTAAGAGTTTGTTTATTGATATCGCGGTAATCTACACACAATCTCAAAGATCCGTCCGATTTAGCCACGAACACAACAGCTGAACCCCATTCAGAAACACTGGAGCTAATCAATCCTTTCTTTACCAAATCTCGAGTTTGATCGACTAATTATATTTTTTCCCTAGGTGCCATCCTGCGACTTGCGTGAACAACAGGACGAGCATTAGGACTAAGTCAATTCGGAATTCTATTTCTCTGCGTGGAGGTAAGGATTTTACTTCTTCAAATACGTTGGAAAATTCCCGAACAATAGGTATAGACTGCAAACTGGGTTCAGGATATCCCAAAGTATACATCAATCTATCTCTCTTTGGACTCGGATCCTCACAAGAGATTTCAATAAAATTTCCAAAGTTTGTTTTGACTAAAACTGTCCGATTATTACAATCCAATTTAGCTTCGTATCTCAATAACCAGTCCATCCCGAGTAAAATTTCAAATTCATTAAATTCGAGGATATAAAGGTTGATGGGAAATTGATAGCAAGTATATGAAATAGGAACTCTCTTATAATATAAACAAAGATTTGCGGGACCTCCAACTGGATTTTTCAGGCAAACAGGATCGTCGACAAATTTAGTTTTGAGTTCTAATTCGTTTACGGTTTGTTGAGAGACAAAGCTATGTGAAGCTTCTGTGTCAAATAAAACTCTAACAATTCTATCATAAATAGTAAGGTTACCTTTCAGAACACCTTTTCCTTTATCTGCTTTCGAAGTGGATGGGTCTTTCTTTATCGCATAAACATTTGCCACCTGTGCTTGCTTCATTACCGGGCAATCTTTAACAAAATGTCCAGGCTTGTGACAATTATAACATTCTTTAGCTCTTTGATCATTCTTTGCAGGTTGTTCCTTCTTAACTTTCTTCTTCGGTTTTGTGCAGCTGTTTGAATAATGGCCCTTCTCCAAGCAATTATAACAAGTGACATTTTCTGCCGTGCTTCCCTGAATGCTCCTCTTTTTCTCGTTGCCCTGCCATGGTTTCTTGCCTCTAAATTTCTGCTTCTTCCAATTTTGATTGCCTGAATTTCCTTTCTCCACCGGGGCTACTTGCATATCAAGTGTAGCATATCTGTACCCCATATCAACTAAATCCGAAAAATATTCCTTAATGTGGCCCGTCATTCTTTCGTGGAATTTCTTATTCATTTCGCGAATGAATCTTTCGTTCATCTTTAAAGGCGTATTCACCAATTCGGGACCAAAACGAGACAATTCATTAAATCTGTTCAAATACTCCTCGAATGATAAACTTCCCTGCTTCAGGTCCATAAATTCCTGGTACATTCGAGAAATTCCAGCTGATGGCAAATATCACTTCTCAAACTCTTCTTTGAATTTTTCCCAAGAAAACTCGTCTTCTGGCTTATCTACCGTGATTGTCTCCCACCAGGATGAGGCTTCATCTTGAAGTTGCCAAGAAGCTATGAGTCGCTTCTGATCGTCTTCCAATTTTAGCCCTTTGAAGAATTTCTCACACGATCTTATCCAGGCCAGAGCCTCAACAATTAACTCCTTGCCGTTGAACGGCTTACCACCAAGTCTTGAGAAATTTTTATGTAAATCAACCAGATTCGGCTGTTGCTGAACTGCCGCTATTGCCGTTGGGGATCTTGATCAGGTGTTGTGGCACCCCCTTGACCCCTAACTCTTCCCCTTCGTTCGCTCATTCTTAATATCTGTAATTAGTAAGAAAATTTATTTAGATGCATGAACGAAATATCTTAAGGAATATCAACGGTAAAAAGAAATAGACTAATAAAATTTGGAGTTCCAGTCTTGGTTATACTCATTCTAGGGTATACTTCACCCTATCTCTAATGAGCCATCTAATGTGTTATACTCCGTAGAAAAAATTCTTACTCAACCTTCAGCTTTGATACCACTTGTGACGACCCGAGCTCGATGTCCGATAAACGACATCAAATTCGCATCACCGGAGCTTATAACTACATCAGATAAATATAAAACAGCGGAACAAAATGATTATCATACATGCATCACAGATACAACATCAAAATAATATCCATACTACATCAGAGTATATAATACATACACCACAACTCCAAATACAACATCATGATAATACAACGGTGATCATATATCCAAAAGTCCTCAAATGAAGGAGGTGATAACGAACTTCCAAAAGCTAAACACCTGAAATCTCCAAAAGCTCCTAAGACATCTCCCAAGCAAGAGCTCCAAAATGCTGCTAACTCCAAAATACGGAAACCTGCTACTAGGCTGCCCGTGTAGAAATTATGGGCACCCAAAGTTTAGAAATGAAACAATGAACTCCGGGTCAGTTATGGGACTGGTATGAGTAAACAAAAATAGTTGCTTTAAATAAAAACAGATTTATAAAGAAAAAGTCGATATGCTTTTGAAAATGAGACTACCATAAGACCTCCCGCCACACACACAATGCAAATGCAGAATTGGAGGAGATTTCTTCTTATGATAGTCAAATATGCTTGGTACGGGGAAATTTTCTTTGATATTATTACTAGTGCATAGTGTAGAAAGCATTTCGAAAATAGAATATTAATCTTAGCCAGCATAGACATTTCGAACTATGCATATTATAGCTACCATGTTTTGTGGCAGGTTACCGCCGCGTTGCATGGCAGGTTATACAACTAAAACCGTACAAGGCTCGTATTGTTTCTTTGGATTTCCAACAAATGGTCAGGCTAAGGAACTTCCTGGGCCACATGGGTATGCCTTTGGAGGGACGGCCCGAGAACCTAACCAGATCTCTGCCAACACAAGGCCGGGTTACCCCTAACTGGGTAACTACCATGATACCACTTCTATCTAGAAGGGAATGCACATACCCTGAGGGGTGCTACCCTCAATAACCTTGCCGCATCTTTCCTATTTCGACCATTCCGGGTGTGAGGTTCGACGAAGTCTCATCCACAAAGCTACGCTTCTCACAAAGCCATGCTTTGATCAACAAATGATCAGCAACACTCAGCATGCCACATTACCAAATTGGGAATATATTGCTGATAACCTTCAACTACATAACCTCTGAGCTCGTACGTTTCAGAGAAGGGTGTTAAGCTAAGAGAATAAATTCTCCGCCACCAACATAAATGTATTTGAAAGAAATCAACTTTATATCTCAAATGTAACGTCAGACATACAATCCATACAAGTCTGTTCTGGGTTTGAACAGAACTGAAGGCACTTCCAGCGAAGTCCTTGAAATCCGGGTATTCACAATCCCGATCGGACTTCCCATCACTTAGGGAATCTCTATACCGGAGCAGCTCAGTGCAGAGACAATTGATAGGTCATCCTATCGTTCTCGCAAATACCCGGTCTTCAACACCGGTCTTCAAATGCTATCCATAACGCCTTATCACATATTCGGATTGGGTTATACGACACAAAGGACCTTTCCCGGCTAAACCGAATAGTGAGTGTCAAATTTCAAAGCATGTGGATGTCATTCACAAAAATTCACAGGTTCGATGTGGGTTTCGGATAACAACTGAAATCCGATTCCCTGTCGCATCGAAATTTAAATGCCGTTTTACGGGCAACAGGGTTTTCACATCAATACAGAACAAATCACGATCACAGTGCATCACACAGTATTACAATCACAACAGAAATATCAATCTAGTGCATAGCAATAGTTAATTATTTACCCATCAAAGTGAATGGGATTTAATAAATTAACCAAATAATTATTTTTATTGATTATTTTAAATCAATGATTTATTATTCTTAATGATAAATTAATTAATCTTAATCATCTTGATACATTGATTATTCCTTAATTAATTATTTTAATTAACTGCCAATTAAAATTAATTAACTTAATTTATCTAATCAACAAATTCTTAATTATAAATTTATTTAAGTACCTAATTGTTTATTAAATCAATTTTAATTACAAATTTTAAATCATTCTAAATTTCTGTTCAAAACTATTAATAAAAATTATTTACCTTAATTATCATTTGAAAATCTGCATTATACTTTAAAAATTAATTTATTGTTACATTGAAATTTTAATGTAAATTAATTTTAAATTCTTGTTTTAAAATTTAATCGTTTAATTAAAGGGTTAATTAATTTTTTTTAACTTTCCCTACTTAATCATTAGAATTAACAAGATTCTTAAAAACATTGGAAATAGTCTAACTTATAATAAGTTTTTTTAACTTAACAAAATCTATATTTGTTTCATTGCAAACAAAAAAAAAATTACTTAACATTTTTAACTTGAAGATTTGTTTGGGCTTAGCCCACTATAAAACACACCCGAGTGAAACAGAATTTTCCACTCGAGCCCAACTCGATTTCTTCTCGTGCCTGTTTTCTTCTTCTTCTCTTTTATTTTTCTTATTTTCTTTCTTCACTAAAGTTTAAACTGATATACAAAACACTGACACACGCCTGTGCATATGCACCGGTGCTCGACGCCGCTGCGATCAACTCCAAACCCTCCTACACATCAGCGATCCACTCAACAGTTGCTACCGACCATCCACTCGTCACCGTAGAACCCAAAACAGAATCAAGCTTCACAGGAGAACTTAAACCAAAACCATTGCCTGGAAACAAACCCACATCCGCGTCGCCGATCACCGGAGCACCTCCAGATTCTGGCCATTCCTCGGCCATGCCCTCCTCTACCTTCGCCTATAATCACGTGACATTCGATCATCTCACAGAGCCGAAAACGTGAATTTAAGCAGAGCACAGAAAACATGATCCCAAACCCTAAATTTGAATCGACCCCAAAATTTACGCATTAGAAAAATTCTTTGGCATTTTTCCTGGATTCGTGGATGATTGAACTCGCTATATAACAAATTTCAACATTTATAATTGATTAAATCGTCAGAAATTTGTAGAAATGCAAAATTTGTTTATATACGAACTGCCTTTTTAATATTAATCTAAAAATCTTGATTTTTGTTTTAAAAATCGTGGATTGTAGTATAGATTCAATATATCATCTCGTATTAATATTTTTTCAACAATTTATTTTTTTGTCAAATATTGGTTGGATACCCGTAAACAAGTTTACAGCGGGAATAATTTATTGTATGTTCAAATAAGCTTTGAAAAAATATTGTTTGAGATTAAACATCTTGATTGTTTGAAAAACCAAAGCTTTGCAATGCTTAACAGCAAATGAATCTTAGTTTTGGATCAGATGTACACCCTGTATACATTTTTGGCAGAGAAACACTGAACATCCAACATTATATGCAAACTGAAGCATATTCAAGGCACTTAATAGATGAAGTTTGAAATGTTTTAAAGAAATTTAAAACTTTTCAAAGATTAAGTTTACTCACCTTTATCCCGGAAATAAACAGAGTTGCTTTAAATTTGAAACAGAGATTATATTTGTTTTGAACTACAGTTTGATCCTTTTCCTTTTTGTTTTGTCATCTTGAATGAAGCTGAGTTTGTGAATAAATGACACTTATGTTTTTCTTTCTTTTTAATTTATGTTCTTTGCTAAGATTGTTGAATGAAGGAACTGAGACTATGTTCATGTATATATAAAAGAGGTGGGCAGGTTTAAGCAAAGTACTGAAATTAAATTTTGTATAGTTGCTTTATACAGTATTTGTACAACACATGCTTTCCTCCTTTCTTCAAGGGAGGTTGAAGAGTAAGCATTTAATGCAAGCATTAAATGAAGCATGTATTGCATATGCGTCCCTGTATGTTCAAACAGGCAATGTTACTTTATTTTTTGTAAGTACTATTTTATTTTGTTAATAGATTTTTCTTCCTTTGCCTTGAATACTTACAGCATATGTGGTTAGGTCCGTTTGATAAGTGCTGTTTTGGTTTCTTTTACAGTTTATGTTTTCTTCGTTTTGTTTTCTTTTACAGTTTATATTTCTTCATACTTATATTTTTAGATGTTCCTTTCCTTTCTGAACAAATCTTGTTCTTGTTTTACTGCTAAATAAAAGTGTTTGTTTTAATTATTGTTTTCTTATGTCTATATTTGAATGTAATATAAATGAATTCCTATTTAAAGTTTTTAACTATTAGTATTTAAATTTTCAACATACGTTTTATTTTATTGTTAAATAAAAATTCTTGTTTGTTACTTAATTTATTCATTATTTATTTAATTCCATACAACTTTGTAATATTAATATCAACAATATTAAATTTATGTTGAATTTCACAAATTTAAATTCCAAAGTTCAAATAATTTATCGAATTTAAATTACCTAAATTCTGGAATGTTACATTTAAATCAGGTGTAACAACTCCAGATCAAAGAAACTAAAGCTTGGAACAAGAAATCTGTTCTCTGTTTCCTATGTTAGGTGAGTAAACCATTATTTTAAAAATAGTTTGAAATTTGAGATTTTAACTTAGATGATTGTGATGAATTCTTTTAGTAAAAATGGGTTGCAATATATGATTGAAGTTGGATGTATGTGTATTAATATGGTTTGTCTATACACATGAATATATATGTATAAACCTGTTTCACTGTTGAATGTCAGGTTTTAACCTTTCTTAATAAATTCCATATCTCTGTATATAATCAAAATTTGGATAAGGTCTTTGAAGAACGAATGATTGTATGAGTGTATTATAAATTTTAAAATAGTAACGAGTATTTAAATTCAGTGTATATTTCAAATTTTAAACATTTATAGAGATAAAGAAATTCAAATCAAAAATCGATCATGTTAAATTGAAGTTTTGATTATATTATCAGAATCATATTGTGAAACAATGAATTTAGGAAGAAAATCATAATTTTTAGCGTTGTAATTTTTGAGATATTTTGGGACGATCGGAATTGGCATTTTTGTCGATTGCTGTTGATCGGAGGTGATCTAGGGGGAACGTAGGAAAAATAGATTGGGATTTTTTTGATGCCCATGGCGTTCCATCGGAGGTGATCTAGGGTTTTGGTTCTGGTTTCTGTTGAGTGGGATGTCGAGGTGATCTCGACGACTGTGATGCATCCGGCCGGATCGCGAGGGGGAGGAAAGGTTCGTTGGAGTGTGGCCTGACTTTGGTGAAGTCAGCATGGGTTCGCGGGGACGAGTTCGTCGGTGATTGGTGGATTTTCTATGGGGTTAGTTCCATATTTTTGGAATGATGGGTTCGATTTTATTTTTCTTACGCATTCGCCAATCTGGGTGGTCAGAAGGTCAGTAGGGATCTTCGGCGAGGTGTTGGAGCCATCGTAGTTGGTTGGTGCAACGATGTTAGCCGGTGCATATGCACATGCACGTTGATGTGTCTGGGTTGATTTGGTTTTTAGGAAGAAGGATCGGCTCGGGGTCGATCTCGGGATGTTGTGCGTGCAACTCGAAGTAGATGAGTGTGTTTTGGCTCGTAAATGTTTTTGTTTCCAGTTTTTTTTTTTAAATTGAGAAGTATTGTTCTAGGTTTAAACAAATAACCAGTTTTTAAAGATAGTGAAATTTGTTCCCAGGATTTCAAAATGTATAAATTTAAATATGAAAAGTTTAAAGGTTTTAAAATGTTTTAGTTTCAAAGGAAATGTTACTAAGCTTTTTTAAAGGTGTATTTTAAATAAATATGAATTCAAAGCTAAAGTAAATCTAGTTTTTAAAATATATTATCTAGCTTTTAAAAAGATAAAACTAAAATGGAAGTTTTTCAAAGAAAGTTTTCAAATATAGTAAGTGTGAATTTAGTTTCCAAAAAGAAGTATTTAACAAGTTATACAAGTTTCAAAAAAAATTAAAATTTTAAAGTTAATGATTTAAACTTGTTTTAAAAAGTAATTATATTAATTATGTAATTAATTACCAATGATTTTTAAAGAAAGTTAACAATGTAATTAAGTAATTTATGAAGATAAGAATTTATCTTTAATTAAGGTTGTGAGTAAATAAGGATAATTAATTAGTGAAATTAATTAAAAGTTAATTACTCAATGTAATTAATAATGGTTAATTAATATTATAATCCAAGTATAATTGCTGAATGGAAGTAATTAAAGAATTGTTAATGAATGTAATTAATTTAAGGATCATTAATCTAAGTGAACATGGTATAATTAATTAATGGAAGTAATTAAAGGAATTAATTACTCAATGTAATTAGTTAAATTAATGTGATTAATTTAAGTTAACTAACCAGTTAATTAATTAAAGATTATCGCTGAATGATTGATTAAGTATAATTACTTAATGTAATTAATAAAGTGTAATTACTTAGTGTAGGTAATTAAGATTAATTACTAACTGTAATTAAATAAAGAGAATAATTACTTATGGAAGTAATTAAGAATTAATTACTTTGTGTAATTAAAGGATTTATTAATATAATTAATTAAAGGGTTAGTTAATTAATTAGAGGATAATTAATTAATGTATGTGATTAATTAAAATTAATTAATATATTTGATTAGTTAAGATTAACTAATGAATGTGATTAATAAAAAAAATTACTTGTTAAAGTAGTTAAATAAAAAGAGTAATTAATTAATGAAAGCAATTAGAAAATCATTAACTAACGTAATTAATTAATTAATGAGAGTAATTAAAGGTTAATTAATGATTAAGGCTAATTAATCTATGTGATTAATTAAAGGTTAATTACTTAATGTAAATAGAGAATAATTAATAAAGGATGATTAATTAAGATGGATAATTAAAGGATGATTAATTAATTGGGTTGTAATTAATTAATGTTAAGTAAGAAGGATTAAGGTAATCCAAATGATTAAAAGCTAGTAATTAATTTAATTGGTGATTAATTAAATTAATTAGGAATTGTTAAACTTAAATATCTTGCTTATGGATGATGAATGATATTGGATGATTGGTTGTGATATCTCTGATATGTGTTATGTGCTGCTTTGAATTGAGATAATATGGATTATCTATCTATGATATTGTGAATCATCTATCTGTGTGTAAATATTATTCTAAAAGAATAATTAAATTGTTTAAAACCCTTAAACAACTTGGACATTTAAACGGCGTTTTGGATTTCGATGAGACCGAGAACGGATTCCAAATTGGATATCCAAAAACCTCATCGATCCAAATTAAATGTTAGGTCGTGAATTCAAGTAAAGATCAAGATGAAGACTCAAAGTGTAAGAACTATTTGTCGTTAAAACTTTGTGGGTGATTCCAATACGAGTTTAACGGAGATAGCACTTTCAGGTTCGAGATGAAGATGTAGAGTGCAAGGGCTATTGTCGTTAACTCTGAGGGTGATTCCAAAATGAGTGTAACGAGATAGTGCCTTCGGTTTTCGAACCCGATACGAACTTATCTGGAATGAATGCTTTTCAGAACATTGTCAGGCGGATGATGAGCATTCAAGGATAGATTTGTCCTAAAAGGGTAATCGCAGCCTCAAGCCTCATCAACCGGGAATGGATAAAACAGGGAAGGTGCACCAAGGCTAAGTAAGTCGCGCTCAAGTAGGACAAGATTTCCCCATCTAGAGGTCCCTTTATATTCAGCTTAGTGGGTAGTTGGAATCACGCACCAACTGTGGGGTTGTCTTGTTTGGGACTATCCAGTAAGGGATGGTTCCGGCCTTGTGTTGTAGGGGATTTAGGGTGGATCCTTGGCACGCTGATCTAGACCAGGTACTGTGACGAGCGGTATCCCAGTAGCCCTGCCATTGTATGAAATCCAGTCTCCAATAAGTGCCATACGTTTTGATTGTACCCAACTATGTTGGAACGTGAGATGTAAGCATTCCAGCTATTTCTATATTTTACTTGAAAACCCTAGACACTATTATAATATCACTAGATTTCCTATCAAATGTTTTGGTTATCGTAAGGTAAAAACTTTTCCATGTTTATGTGTGGGAAGTCTTACGAGATACCTTTCTTTTCAAAGGATTTTCTAAAGTTAAAAAACTTTAACCCGTTTACTCACACCAGACCCATGTCTGACCCAGAGTTTATTTTCTGTTTTATTAAACTCTTGGGTACTCAAGTTTTTATGAGTAACCAAGGGATCCAGGTAAGCTTTGACGAATTCTGGAGGAGATTTGGAGAAGGAGGCTTCAGCGTGTAGATATATAATGGATTCGCGGTGTCTATCTCTGTGTTGTCTTGAGTTGTATGATAGACATGTGTTTATAAATATCTAATTTGTGATGTATAAGCTGTGTATCTCCGATGTATATTATACTATGTAATATCTTATGTGATGTAATATATTTTATTCCTTCCGCTGTGAGGATCTGGTGTTGTTAGTTCTTTCTTTCCTATCTTTTCTCTTTTCTATCCCTTGCTTTCTTAATGATGATGCGTCTTTCTGTGGAATGAAAGGCGGGTCATCACATATAGGTGGACCTTGCCTATGTGAGGGTCACCCCTTAGGTCGACCTATGTAACGACCCGTATGTTTTACGATTTCATATTTAAATATAGCATCGAATCCGAAATATGACTTTTTGTAAATTGTCGAATCCGGACTCGAGACCACTTTCATTGAGTTCAAAATGACGTTTACAACTTTTTTAAGTATAAACATTGATATGTTTGGAGTTGATTAGGATTTTGGTATTTTCATTTGGGCTTTGGGTTGTGTTCTAGCCCACCAACCCAATAAGATAACCCAAACTCCTCTACCAAATACCCTAACTTCACTCCTCTTCATTCCTTCCTTTCATAATTTCCTAAAACTCTCAAGAAAAAGGAAAAATGGGGGAAAAGGAAGGAAATTAAAATTCCTAAGCCCTAGCTTCTCTTAGAAAATTCAAATTCAAGTTCCAAAATCAAGGAGAAGCTTTGGTAAGCATGCTTTTCATCTTCTCCATCTCAATTCCTCTTCAATTCTTGATTTTTCCTATAACTTGACTTAGGAAAAACTTTGCATTTGAACATAGATTGAAGGTTCTTGAAGTGAAGTTGAAGAGAGATTGATCTTGTTTGTTTTAGAGGTTCTCATTCCTTGTTTTTGAATTTAAAGGTGAGTTCTTGAACTCACATCTATGTCTATAGCTTTCATTGTTGTTAGGTATGAATTCCTAACGTTTATTTCATGTTCAATTGCTTTTGAATTGAATCTGTTTGGTGAATTTTCCAATTTGGGTATTTTGAAGTCAAAATCTATGAAAATCCAACTATGGATGTTTGGACATGTTGTTTGGAGTGTATTGAAGAGCCTATAGGGCTGGGATGTCGCTTGGCATAAATCCCTAGCCACTACTCATTCGATCGCATCCGTGTTGATTTGGCCATCAATGGCTTAGGAAAATTTTTCCCTGAGCTTCAGCTCAGACGTCTGGTAAAACCCTCAGACGTCTGTGTGATCTGGAAGAAATTTTCGGACCTTCAGTTCAGACGTCTGGAAAAACTCCCAAACGTTTAGCGCTGTTAAATTCAACAATTTTCCTATGTTTATGTGGATTTCTTTTTTAATCAATTTTTGATGATCCGAATGGTTGTTGTCATTCATTACCGACTTTGGCGATTTCTTTTCTGGATTTTTGGTGTTTCCATTTGATGGATTTGATATCGATTTCCATGGTTTTGATTCACGTTATTGAAATGTGAATTTTGGTGATAGATTGTTTTTACAATCATTTATATGATTTGTCACTTTAAAATACAAAGGTTTTTATACTAGTAGTAAATACCAAATCTCTTTCTTAAAAATGTTTTCAACATTACTTTTAATACGAAGCTCATTTTTAAAAACCATTTTCCAATCAATTAGTATATACAAACCTTTACCTCATTCGTATGAGAAATCCAACTAAACGACTTAGCTGAACAATTGGTATGAAACACTTGCGTTTACTTCGTCGGTTAATTCTTGGACTCATGATAATTTTCGAGTGGAAACCTACAATTTGTTCGCAAATATTTAAGTTAAACTAATGACTATGGGACATGAAGCTAAACTCATTTATTTACTAGCTTAGTGTAATTTACAAATCTTTTTGATCAATGATGATCATTTTGTGGTTTAGACTAGCGATATGCGATGTCTCTTTGTCCGCATAGGGGACCGTACCTCGTTCTGTGGAACTTCGGCTCAATTTGGTGGGGTAGCGACCCATGGTCTCTTGACCGTTCGAGAAGCAATCGGCTCAATGAGTCTGTGCATGAGGAATATCTTTTAAGATGCGGTGATGTTTGGCTTATTTGTCCCTAAGGGGGGACTATGCACCGTATTTTATGGATTAGCGACCCATGTTATAGCGTCCCTTTTGTGATACAAGTGTTGGTGAATTTTCATGCTCCCGTTTGTGATAAGCCTCCCCATTTGTGTTTTTTCTGGATTTCTAATTATAGATTTCTACAAATTGCGTTTCACCAATTTTTGTGATTTGCATTGATAAGCTCTATCAATATTTGTGATTTGGTGAATAAAAATAAAGAATATGACAGTCTTTTTGGTGTTTGAGAAAATTTGAGATATTGTATGATTTTTTGTTGTCATATGTATTTGTTGTATCTCTTATCCTATCTCATCTTACATGATAATTATATCTATACTGATCAGTTTATTATTTTTCTTCTTAAATAATACTCGGGTCAGACCGAGGTGTTTCAGGTGCTTCCTCTTGACTTCTTAGCAGGGATTAACTTTCGACTTTTAGTTAACTACTTTAGCTTAGTAGTTTTTGTTTTTATACATTCGAGATAGAGACTCCTTGATGTATACATATTCTTTTGTCTAGCAATTGTACCTATTATTTTGTGATGTAGTGGATCATGCATGACCACTACTTTGATTTTCACTTCTAAATGTTATATTCATATCTGTTTCTGACTTAGTGATATGAATATCTCCGACCGATTTATGTTATGCTAATTTTATATTTGTTTCTGAAAGCCACATAGCCACCGTATAGTATCTTTGAGTTTGTATTTGATATGTAAGATTTCCTCTTGAAACGAAATGCATGACATACTATCTGACATATCGGTACTCACACAAAGCAATTACATAGATGGTCATTCCTCAACAGGCTTATTCTTCGTACTAATTGATGGCATTACCTAGTAGTGTCCTTGGTTAGTGTGAGTATAGAGGTGGGGCATCACAACCTAGTTCTCTATATATATTTATATTCTTGTTTCTTTATAAATTCATATCTTCTACATACAAGCTTGGATTTGACGTTCTATGTATGGAAATTGACCAGAAAATTACCACGGACACAATAGTGCAACTCCCGTGGCTTAATTCCAATAATTTCACAAAGTTATTTTATTATTTAATTAATTTGTTAATTATTTAATGTAGCTTAAATTTCGGGTTGTTACATTCTCCCCTCCTTAAAGGATTTCGTTCGCGAAATCTCTAGGGATAGAAAAATGAAATAAATGTTTTCATCCAAGTTCTACAACTAACTACTCAACCATCATCCATTACATCAATTGTCCTTATGTTTTTCTAATGCGATTTATGATACATATGTAATTAGTGTAGCGTCAATGTCTCCAACTAATGCAAAAGATTAGATGGTCTACTGATTCAGTCGACCTCCTTTTATGCAATAATGTCCATGCCATGTATCCAAATGAATGCAAATTCCCTAATGATAACTGATAGTTCTATATGCGTGCTACAATCATCATCCAAATGCAACAATCATATGATAATCATCCATTTTTAGCAACCATGGAAATAAGATAAAAATAAAATGCAAATACACGCACATCCATATGCATATGCTCTAATGTCCTAATTAGGCCAATCCCCAAGAGAAATATTGCCTAGTGTAAGTATATGCGTCCGTTAGCATCCACTAGCAACCATTTGCAACCACGAGTATCCATCATACATAACATGTTATAATAACATGTTTACATCAAATCCTACCATCCATAGGTTAAGTCCTAAGATCTACCCTCCCAAAGGATAATAAAGGAAAGAACATATTCAAAACTAAAGATGGAAATAGAAATTCAGAATTTTCTATCAAAGAGATGCAGATAATAGGTATGCATTTTCTTCTAATCAAATCAACCTTCCCCGAAGTCTCTCTAACAGTGTCGGGACCAAGTAGCATTCTCTCTGTCTCCAACCAACATGAAGGCAACTTGCACGGTCTTCCATAAAGAGCTTCGAAAGGTGACATTCCAATGCAAGCTTAGAAATTATTATTATACGAGAATTCCATTAAAGGAAGATGCTCATTCAAAGTTCCTCCAAAATCAAGAATACACATCCTTAACCGCATGCGTCTTACTATCTTACGAATATTACCTTACTATTCTCCTATAGTCTACACACATGAAGCAACAATCCTAGGTTCTCATTAGTGTCTTATACACTTTACGGAAACTTCTATTATTACTTCTAAAAGTAATCACTAGTATCCTCTACATAGACTTACTCTTTTTCCCTCACACCGAAGAAATGATTCCTATCTACTCCACATTTGAAAGTTTGGTTTGGTATTTATTATTCATTTTCAAAAATTAATGCTTCTAAACTTTTAAAATATCAGACCCCACAATTTTTTTTAAAAGTGTTATTTTCAAATTTCCATTAAATTCAAAGGTACTTGGTCACTTAACATTTATCTTTCTAGACTTGCATCCTTACAGCCCTTTTGAATTTACATTATTACCTAAACCTAGAGGGGAAAACTTACAAATTCTAAGTTCAAAAATTATTCCTCGTTTTTCTTAAAGACTTTTACAGCTTTCCATAAAAATCTGGATTTTCAAATTTAACTGTTACTTATTTTTTCGCTTTCAAAAACTTATTTACTTTTTCCACGAAACCATTTTTCTTTAAGATATCTTTAAAACGTACTCACATATTTTCAAAACATCTTCTTTTAGTAGATATTTAATCTTGCAAAAGACGGAGTAGATAAAAGCAATTATTTCATTAAAATCCCTTAACTTTCCAATAACCTAACCTTGGAGGAGTTCTTAACTTACTACAAATCGGGACTTTTTAGAAAGGCAAGCAACCAATGCGCATAATCAATGGAAAATATATGAAATTTTCATTGCTTAGCTTTCTTTACTAAGACTTTCTATAATATCTCTTGTAACGACCCGGTGTTTTCAACCATTCGCATCCGCACATGTCGGACTTGAATTGTTCAAAATACCGCGTTGTAAAAATAAATTTGGCAGAACTCAGAATATGCAGTAAATAATTAATCACAGAATCGCAAACACAGAATCAGAATACTCGCAGCGGAATTAAAATATCACAGTGGTTCATGAAGCCACTATAAATAGTCTCAACAAATACAAATTACAAAGTCTTCCATCCCAAATATAGTTTAAATCATCAAATAGAAAATCCAAAAAAATCCCAAAGTCTTGATTTCATAAATAAGATAGCGAACAGAGAGAAGCCAACAACTTGAAAGGATCTACAGAAGTCCTAGCTCCGGGATGATGACTGAACTGCAACTCAGGCTGACCCGAGAGTAACATAAAACATAAACACTCGAGTCAGGACATACATACTTATATAGTGTAAGCTAATTCAAGTGTACTGTAATATAGAGCAAGTAACTTAAAGGATGCTTGGGACCGCCCATCCTCTAAGGATCCGTTAGACTATTTACTATGTAGTATATTGCGCTATTATAATAGTGTCTAATTGTAAAATAAACTTACTTTTTAATAGCGTTAAGGGGTTACCCATATAGCCCTTAACACAAATAATGCCAATAGTCTATACAGTACCGTAATACCTCCTGATCGGGAAGCTACCAGAGGATACTCCATAGGTACGACACAAATAGAAACTCGTAGGAGGCTCGCTATGGTAGGTGACACGGCACAACTAGGCAATGCCAGGGTAGATATACCAATTGCTATCCGGACCGGTGGAAACGCGTAGCCGCAGTTACCGCCCACCTCGAACAACACTCCCAAATCAAAGGTGCGCACCAAAACAATCACAAGAGTAATAGAATGGCATACGAAGAAGTGCGTTCGATCAGAGGTGCTACCTCATTAATCCGAGAATCGCTCCTGTTTTAGCCACCTTATGCCAACTCACGGGAGTCGGGTCCACGTATTTACCTTAAAGAAACCGTCACCACCATCCTACTTCATTCTGGAATCTCCACCGCGTACACGGTTAGTCAAAGTGGTTTTCGGTATCGACAGAGAGTATGCCAGATATCCGATCCCGGTCTCTTTGCCAACCAAACGTTATTATAACCCGTGGTTATAGTTTGAAAAATGGTATTTATATTTTTCAAATCAATATATATATTTCAAATACCTTTAATTTCAAATCCTTGATTTAAAACATTTCCTTTGAAAATATACCATTTCAATTTATTCAATTAAATTTGGAATTTATTGCTTTTATCAAAAGAATAGAAATCAATTTTCTTCTTTTAAAACTTTCCAAACTCAACTTCTTACTTTATTAGCAATTTCATATTTAAATTCCAAATCTTAACGTATTCCCAAAATAGAGATGAAATTTTAAATAAATCAATTTTAAATCAATTTCACTTCTACAGCATCTAGGAAATGCTATCTAAAGTTATGGGTTTAAAATAGTCAAGTTTCAAAAGACAGCAATTAAATGCTGTAGTAGACTTTTAGCTAAACATCAAATTTCAAATATAACTTATTATTTATTATTTCTGTATTGAAATCTTTTCCTTTCCAAAAATATAGAATTTCTAAACAAGTTATATTCCAAAATTTTAACTCAACATTTATTTATTTAACCCCTTTTAAATCATTGTAAATCTCATAAAAATCCTTTATATAATTTAAATTAGAATATCATCAAATTTCTAAATTTAAATAATTTAAAATAATTTCAGAAAATAATATATAAACCACGGGCCTGTATAAGATTTTCTAGCCTAGGTCAAGTGAAACGGATTTATATCATTTCAATCCGATATTTACACAACCCCGGGTTCTATCATTTCGAACCCGCAATCCCAAGACAATTTACAGCAGTTAACAGAACAAGTGAACAATAATAATCAATTAGGCCTATCATTTCAGCCCATACCATCTATAATAACAGGGAACTTTCAATGGTGATTTAAGCAGTAAATAAACAATAACATAACTGCAGAAATAATATAACAGATAATACTGATGAGGTGTCAATTTAAATGGGGTCCATCATTCTATATTACACTACAGACAGATAATAGTGAAATACAATTTTACACATACACTTGCAATAATTTACCAAAATATAAATACGCATGTCTGGTGAGAAATACTCACCTGATGGCTGCAGAAAGATTTTAAATTTCAAAACGATGATTCACCGGAAAAGAACTACAGAGAGTAACGATCAAAATCCCTCGGATGTCAAGCTTAGATTTAAATCTAGAACAAGATTCAAAATATTGAATACGCGACTTTAGAATTTACGGTCAAAGAAAAATTTAAAAGTAGGGAGAGAATTTTTTTGTTTGACTTGCTCGACCACTCTACCGTGTACAACAACCAAAACATTTCCAAACACACGAACTGTGCTAACACTATAACCATGATAAAATTTCCTAAAGACAAACTAAGGCAAAATGGTGGAGTTTTCTTATTATGCCGGGGTACATGTACACGTGCACACTTCCATTACACTTACTCGCGTACACGCACTCACGCCAACATTTCCACATACTTACATCTCTTCTGCCACTTTCATTCATTATTTTCTTTTCCTTTTACCTGGATCCAACTACTAAAAATATCATCTACTACTGCTAATCAACCTAAGTTCTTACAATATTTCTTTACAGTCTAAATTTAAACTTGCAGGCTTTACAAACTTACAATCAGACAGGAATTCATCATCAGCTACACGCGCCACAACCCCACTTCTTCGAGCTAACCATGGAATTTCTTCGAGAAAAATGCAACAAATCTTCGGGACAAAATATAAAGACTTCGAGAATTTTATGCAACGACTTCGAGTAAAATCATGCGACTAAATCAAAGCATCTACTGAATGTGTACATCTCCTCTCCTCCTTATTCTCTGCTTCCTCTATCATATGAAGGTTACATATATGCAGACTAACTGAACTCACAGTCCTAGCCTACCTCTTTCCCATCCTCACCCCTTGTTTTTTTTTCTTTTTTTTTTCTTTCTTTTTTTTTTTTTTTTGCAAATGAAAGAAAACTCTCTAGGCCTTGTTAACATCCAACTCAAACATGCAAAAAGGGTTTCTCACTGTTCCTATCAGACCTCTACACGAACCAAAACAACTCCTAACCAGATACAAAACAAATGCATGCTTCTAAATATTTGTGACTGTGATACACGTACACGGTGACACCAATGCACAACCCAGTCTAACATCCCTGCCAACACATATTCACGCAACAAAAAAACTAAGCATCATCAGATCCTTACTAAATGAACCCATCCCTCTTTCTTAAATATTTTGACAACACTGCCCTTCCTACTCCTCTCAAACAACTCCAGACCATCTTATGTTCACGCAATTTATACCTCAAGTATATATATTTTTTTCTTCGACAGATCTGTTCCCAAAATAACTCCCAGGCCCTACAACTTACCTGGCATGACATCAACACAGTTCCCATATACAAATTTGCACAACATTCCACTACCTATGTGTCGAGAGTTAAGCCTATAACACACACACAAGATCTCACTTCCTCTCTGTTTCTATACCTAACTTTCCAAAACAAAACAGTTCAACGTATCCAGATCCCATATGTTTAGTTCAAGGCAGATGATAAGAGTCTCATAGAAAGACAGAGTGAATAAATAGTAGTGTGGCCGAGCAAGGCACAGATAGAACAACATCAAGAGAAAGAGGAAGGAAAACTGGAAGGAAAAAAAAAACAATAAGACTTATTACCTGATGGATCTTGAACGTACGAGGAAGGGGAAGGCAGAGATATTTAGATGCGGAGAAAGAAACTGGTGAGGTGGGTATATATATAGGCAGTGCGAATTAAAGGAGAGGTAAAAGCATCAGTTTTATTGATATAAATTTGGTTGATATGACTGCGAAATTTCCTCATCAGTTCAAAGGAAATAGATAAAGTTCGAACGTTGCAAAAATTAAAAAAGATTTGAACTGCTGCAAGATCAATGGGGAGGGAGAGCAATCAGTTGAAGACTTGAAGCTATTAGAGACGAAAGATATGAATACGTGATTTTATTGCTGAGAAAAGAAAAGGCAAAACACATTTCCAATTTTGAACAAAAGAATATGTTCGAAAAGGTTTGATTGAGATCTTTTTGCGTGATGAAAGAACCACTGATATAGCATGTCAGTTACACAGATATAAAGTTGTTAACATGAATGCGTGAACGTTACTTAAGGGAATATTGATCAAAGGAAGGGCAAGCAAGCATCAGTTATATTGACATAAATTGTGAATATAGATACGTGATTAAAGCAGAGGAAAAAAAAAATGGCAAGCGTGATAAATGGTTTGATTTATTCAATGAATTGCGAGATTCATGTACTTGATTTTGGTAGAGCTGTTGGAAGCAGAGAATGGGAGAATATAGGATATGCACGTTTCAGTCTTTAAAGTGCATGCATTGATTGTGTAAAAGGATATCAGAGGGAAAAATATTTCGAACGTTACTTCATATTCATTTTTATTTCATTTTATACATTTTGATCTTTATATGTGTGATATCGATTCTCAGTTATAAATGTTTGAACGTTACCCATATTTATTAAAACATGCGTTGATTGTGGGAATATGGCTTGCGAGATTTAAAACTGCCAATTGAAATTAATGCATGCGATTACTGCAAATTTTATGAGAAGCTTTGATTTCAATATTTATGCGTGATTGAGGAACTTGATTTTGTGTAGTACTGCTTGAAACAGAGGATAAACAGATTTGGACTTTACTTATATGTGTGATTCATTTCTAGTTTATCAATCTTGATTTTTAGTTTGATTGCAATAAATGAAATGGCAAAAATTATGTAAGGCTTTAGGAATGAAACGTATATAAATTTATTTTAAAAAAACCAAACTGTCCGTTAAAACAAAATAACGTTTGCTATAAAATCACTGACTGATATTTTATATCCAAAAATATTAAAAATATGATTTTTTTACAATACATCAAACTGACGTAATACAGAACATCAAAAATTTCTATAAAAATAACATTTTTAAGTTTATACGTTTTATTCCGTTACCTACCATAGATTTTTACGCGTCCTTTAAACGCGAAATCCAACAGTTCATTAATACACTAAATTCTTCAAAATTATTACTTAACAAACTTAATTGGTTTTCACATATTATATATATATATACAAAATTCCTTTTATTAAAATTCAAATGGAGTTGTCTTTTAACAAATTTAACCGTTTCACACTTTAAATTTCCATATTTAGTATTTTAAGGAAATGATTTAAATCAAATTATATATGTATATAAATTGGGAAGTAAATTTTTCTGGAAAGAGAAAAAATAACGGATTAAAGTTCTATACGTTTTCTTATATATAATCTTATATATATATATATATATATATATATATATATATATATATATATATACGGTATTTATTCCCTAAATTTAGGCGCCCTTTTTAAGGCGTAATTACCCAGTACATTTATATACTAAAAAAAAAAATTAGAAATTCTGACCATGCCGAGACTCGAACTCGTGACCTATCGTGAATAGCCCAGATGTCTTAACCACCTAAGCTATAAATATTTTCTTAATTAAAACTTGATTTGGCTAGAAATTAAGTTATTTACCATCTTCGACAAAACCCCAAATTTCCAAATTAAAGTTAATTCTTAATTTTTTTAATCACTTTAAATAAACCCCAAAATTTTTAAAATACAAGTAAAAAATACTTGTTAAAAAAAATTGGGCTGTTACATCTCTCTAACTAACACTGTCTCTAATTATTAGACTTCTTATTACACCTAATGGTTTTACACCTTAATACATTGGAACTACTTTCTTTTATAAGAAACTATTAACGCTAAAACCTTCTATGAAATTTTTAAAAGATGACTTCATTTTTTTGTGAAATTACAAGGAACTTATTTTATATTTCTCGAAATAGGCTATACCAAATATGGTGCTTCCCATACCTTGTATATCTCTTTCACGTATTCCTTATAACTTGCACAAATCAACTTTAATTATGATTTGTTTTCATAGAAAATTTTATCATTATTTATTTCATTCCAATAGATTAAAGTATATTTAATCTATATTCTCTTACAATAGTCAATTTCTATGAAATTTATTAATTTCATAATATTTAACTTCACTTTTCTTTTCAAAAAAACTCATTTTCAAAACTGTTTTAATATATCCATAACTAGAAAACATTTCCGTACACTTACTAAAAAGTATGTGTACTTACAAACCACTTTATTTCTATACTTAGAAATCATCTTTAAAACACATTTTATTTGGGTCAAAACATATGTTGCGTAAAACATCGTTACTAGAACCTAAAAATACTTGTATATGGATAAATACAAATAAATCTCATATACCGTGTAAAAAAATTTCTTTTGAGAGTTACATACTATAAAATAGTGTTATAGTCTATGCTCCCTTTATTTTTCACAACATCTATTGCAACAATAAATGTTGTAACATATGTTTCTGACACTTAATACACTTTAGGTTTTTATATTTAAAATCTTTGTTTACCTACAAAGAAACAAGCGAGCTATGTATATGCTCTATAATTCTTCAAAAAGAATTTCACTTTTAACAAAATTTATATCATATAAAAAACAATTGAAATTTCATACCACTTTTTTTCTCAAAAATCCAATATTTACTTCCTCAAAAACATTGAAAATTATATTTTTCAATTCTAATAATTTCATTTTATTGGGCTAGACATAAAGTGGATTTTCTTCTTACTACCCTAGGAGTACCCTTCCTAAACTTTTTGATAATCTCATTTCCTTACTAAAGTCTTTTCGTGACGCCCCACCTCTATACTCACACTTGCCAAGGACACTACAGATTAATGCTGCCAACGAGCATGAAGAATAAGGCTGTTGAGGAGCGACCACCTGTGTAATTGCTTTGTGCGAGTACCTATATGTCAGATAGTATTACATGCATAGAGGAAGTATGACATACCGATACAAACTCAAACTACCACACAGTGGAGAAGTGATGTTCGGAAATAAATATAAAATAAGCATAACACAAATCAGTCACAAATATTCATATCACTAAGGCAGAAACCGATATGAATATATCACATAGAAGTGTACGTCAAAGTAGTGGTTATACAAGATCCACTACACCATAAAAGAATAGGTACAAGTGCTAGACAAAAGAATATGTGCACATCAAGGAGTCTCTATCTTGAATGTATAAAAGCAAAAACTACTAATCTAAAGTAGTTAGCCAAAATTCAGATGACGGACCCACATACGAAGTCAAGTAGAAGCACCTGAAATACCTCGGTCCGACTCGAGTATTATTTAATAAGAAAATATTAAACGGATCAGTCTGGCTATAAATGTAAGATAAAATGAGATAGGATAAGAGATATGACAAAAATGTATGATAACAATAATGCCATACTGTGATAAGTATACATTTAATAACAACAAAAACCATACAATATCTCAAGAAAATCTCAAACACACAAAAAATGTCATATTCTTTATTTTATTCACCAAACCATAAATATGGACAAACATATCAATGCCAATCGCAAAAATAGGTGAAACACAAATTCAAAAAATCATCAATTAGAAATCCAGAAATCACAAAGGGGGAGGCCTATCACAAACGGGAGCATGAAAACTCACCAACACGTGTATAACAAACGGGTCGCTATCCCATGGTCGCTAACCACAAATTCGAAGCAACGACGCAGTACAATAACAATACGTCCGATGAACCTGAAACTCCAATTATTCGGAACAACGACGCGGTACAATAACGGTACATCCAATGAACCGAAACTCAAATAATTAGAAACATCGATGCAGTACAATAATGGTACGTCTAATGAACCGAAAAGCCGAGACATCGATGTAGTACAATAATGGTACATCCGACGAACCGAATGCCATAGAAGAACATGGGTTGCTAGCCCATAAAAGAAACGAGACGAAGCTCTAAAATGAAGTACATCCCCCCACGTGGACAAAGAGACATCGCACATTGCTAGTCTAAACCATAAAATAATCACCATTGATCAATAAAAAGTGTGAATTACACTAAGCTAGTAAATAAATGAGTTTAGCTTTATGTCCCATAACCACTGGCTTAACTTAAATATTTACGAACAAATTGTAGATCTCTACTCGAAAATTGTCACAAGAGTTTCAATCGAACAAGTCTACGAATTAACCGACGAAGTAAACGCAAGCGTTTCATACCACTTGTTTTGCTAAGCCGTTTAATTAGATTTCTCATATGAATGAGGTAAAGGTTTGTGCATACTAATAGGTTGGAAAATGGTTTTATAAACGAGATTTGTATTAAAAATAGAGTTGAAATCATCTTTGTGAAAGAGTTTGAATATTTACTACTAGTATAGAAACCTTTGTATTTCAAAGTGACAAATCACAAAAATAATTGTAAAAACAACCAATCACCAAAAATTCACATACAAAGATGTGAATCAAATCCATAGAAATCGATACCAAATCCATCAAAATGGATATTCCTAAAAATACCGAAAAAGAAATTGTCAAAGTCAACAAAAGTGATAACAACTAATCGGATCAACGAGAATCGATTTAAAATTGGAAATCCACACAAAACGGAAAATTTGGCTGAGATAAGCAGATTCAGTCGACTGAACTGTGTGGTCAGTTGACTGATACTATACCCAGAAACTTTCGGTTTCCAGGCTCAGTTGACTGAACTGTATAGTCAGTCGATTGATGCTGGCACAGGAACTTTATGTTCCCAGTTTCAGTCGAATGATCTTACAGTCAGTCGATTGAACTATCATTTGTAGTATTTTTGGCCTAGCCACTAAGAAGGGCAAAAATCCTAACCGGAAGCTATCGAATGAGCAACGGAGACTAAGGATTTATGCCAAGCGACAACCTAGCCTTATAGGCACTTCGATACACCCCAAAAACGTATTCAAACATCAAAGATATGATTTTAAAGATTTTTGACTTCAAAACACCAAAATTGGAATATTCATCAAACCAATTCAATTCATATGGACAAGGAATAGATGTTAGAAATTAGTACCTAACAACAGTCAAAGATATAGACTTAGATGTGAATTCAAACGCTTACCTTTTTAACCCCAAAACAACAAATGAGAAGCTCTAGAACAAGCAAAGATTGATCTCTCTTCAACAACACCTCTAGAATCTTCAATCTATTATCAAAGGTGAAGTTTTTCCTAAGCTAGGTTATAGGAATTTCTAAAAATTGAAGAGGGATTGAGATGGAGAAGATGAAGAGGATGCTTACCTAAGCTTCTCTTGAATTTTGGACTTGAATTTGAGTTTCCTAATCAAAGCAAGGGTTTAGGAATTTTAATTTCCTCTTCTTTCCTCCATTTTTACCTTAGCTTGAGAGTGTTAGGAAATGAGGAGTGAAATGAATGAAGAGGAGTGGAGTTGGGTTATTTGTTAGGTTAGTGGGCTAAAACCCAAACACAAAGCCCTAACTGAAAATATCAAAATTCTACTCAACTCCAAACATATCGATGTTTATACTCAGAAAGGTTGCAAATGCCGTTTTGGACTCAATGGAAGGGGTCTCAGGTCCTAATTCGACTGTTTGCAAAAAGTGACATTTCGGACTTAAATTCGACTACCGATGCTATATTTAAATAAAACATTTTAATATAAAATCGTAAAATCTGCGAGTTGTTACACTTTCGTTCCTATTCCTATAATATGCTTATATTTGAAACAATTATAATTTTTGCAACTATCTAAAAATGTGCTTTCCCCTTTTTCAACTGAATCTACTATACATCTCCAATCTTTACCTACCACTCTTAGGATTTCCACGATCTGAATCTAATTGTAAAAAAACGTTTCTCAAACCCTTTTCATATGTTGACCTTCTTTATGCCCCAAGAATTGCACTTCCTTACGCCAAAAAGTGATACTCTAACAATTTTGCCTTCAACTGATGAATGCGAAGAACCTCCTCTAAATGAATAGCATGCTCTTCCATACTCTTGGGAAACACTGATTTTTTTTCCATGAATGCTACTATGAATTTACTTAGGACATTTCCAAAAAAAACACAAAATAGATTGGCACGTTGGTTACCCCAAACGGCATAACCAACCACTCAAAGAATCTATCAGGTGTCATAAATGTTGTCTTATCGATGCTATCGCCAGGGACTCTAGGCTGATGAAATCCAGTAGCTAAATCAAGCTGAGAAAATACTGAAAAGCCAACTAACTGATCGAAAAGATCATCTATCCTAGGAAGGGGGTAACGGTTCTTCTTGTGAGCTTATTCAACTCTCTATATTCTACGTAAAGTCGAAGGGAACCATCCGCCTTTGTAGCGAAGACGACTGACGCTCCCTACTTAGATATGCTCCTTCTGATGAAGCCTTTCTCCAATAGCTCACTAATCTATTTTCTTAACTCCTTCCTCTCCCTAGGAGCCATATGTCTCATGGGCATTGCCACTGGCCTAGCATCGTCATTCAGATAGATCCTAAAATCGATCTCTCTCTTAGGTGGTAGTCCCCTAACCTCCTCAAAGACATCTTGAAAACCTTTGACGATTTGAATTGAATCTAACTCTATTGGTGATGAATCGAGGGAATAAAGAAAGCTCAACATGACTGACCTTTATGGGTCACAAGAGAACTCAAGAGTCCTACCGCTGCATGTCTCTAGTCTAACGACTCTCCTCTCGCAGTTCAATATCGCTCCGTAAGTGGATAGCCAATCCATCCCCAAAATCATCCCATACTCTGAAAATCCAAATACATAAGCATTGCAATCAAACTCTACGCCTAGGATAAAAATTTCAAACCCCTACAAACCATAGATAAATGTGTTGATCCTCTTATAGGGTTTGAAACAACTATGGGGTCTATTACTAAGGAGATATCTTAGCGCAAAAAATCAACCAAGGAACTCGAAATGAAAGAATGTGAGGCTCTAGAATCGAAAAGAGTCCAAATGAAAAAATCAAAAATAGAAATCAAACCTTCTACGGTGACTTTCCTACCTCTTTCTGGTCCGCTGTTGGAAGGTGCTGCATCTAAAGGCTGAATCTATGTTGTAGATGCACCCACTGCCTGCCCCTTCTTCTGAGGACAAAATCTACTAAGGTGACAGGGCTGCCCACAATTATAACACTTTCCTTTCATTGTCTCCTTCTTGTAGTCGCTTGCATAATGACCAATCTGACCACAGTTATTGCATTTCTTGCTTTTCTTGATCTGCTTCTGAGGTCCTCCCTCTTTCCTCTTGTCTTTGTTCTTCTTGTTCTTCCACCATGGCTTCTTAGAGCCTTCTGACTTAGGAACCTCTTTAAGCTCTCCCATCAGCTTCCAAGATGCAAGCTGAATTTTCTGTCGGTCCTCCAATCCTAACAGTCTAAACATTCACTCTGTATCCTTCAACCTAGCTCGTGCCTCCTCGAAATCCTCTGTGCCAGAAAACGTCTTGCCTCCTAGACTAGCGAAGTCCTTACATAGCTTAGAAAAATTGACAGCTACAGTGGATTAATGGATTCTCCACCTGCTGGCTCTACAAAACCATCAGCCATACTATGCAAAGAAAAGGAAACTTAGGCTCGAAAGAATCGAAAGAAGGTTGAAATGGACTTTGAGGGGACTTTTATAAAAGTTCTTTTATACTTGAAAAACTATTTCTATAATAAGAGTTTCTTTCTGAAAAATACTTCTAGTTTGAAGATATGCTACTTTTCAAAAATAGGTTACCTTTTGGAATAATACTATTTTTAGAGCAAGTTTTTAGGAATCATATAACCTTAGGCTCTGATACCAAATGAAACACCTCACATCCCTTTGTATACCCAAAAGGACGCACTAAAGGATATGGTGCGTTATAAGTATAGTTAAAAACTTTATAGAGACTAAAATTCATAAGACAAAATAAATAAAACAGTGGAAACATTTAAAACATTAACTTATTTAACAGTCAAACTTCATAAATACTTCATAAAACCAAATATGTCTCAAAATACCAAATATCCATGTCTATTGAAAAACATTATCTCAATCATAACATCAGAGTACATAAAATAACTGAATATCATTCTAACCTGAATCTGTAATACTCGGTCTGACCTGAGCATTATAATAAAATAACACCCGAGTCGGTCAGGAAAACTAGCGTGAGAGAACACACTCAATCTGAACTATTAAATTTATCAAAATCCTCTGATAAAAAAAGGTATCTCGTATGATCGCGTCACACATAAACACGACAGATTTTTCCCTTACGATAACCAAAACATTTTATAGAAAATCCAGTAATATTATAATAGCGTCTAAGTACGAATACTTATTCAAATAGCCAAAATTGTTACACTAATTAAATTCCAACATACTAGGCTATAAAACAAAACCACCAAGGCTCATATTGGAGAATGGATCCCATACAATGACTAGGCTACTGGGGTACCGCCTATCACAATACACCTCTAGAAAAATGTACCGAGGACCTCATCGGGATCCTTTGCTATACAAGACTGGCCTACCCATAACTTGGATAGAACCGAATATGTTATCACCCCGAGTGTTCCCACCCCAAAAAAAATCGAGCGCTCCCTTTTTCATGCACAACCATATCCATAATTTATATATGTATTTCCGAGGGTATCTAGAAAAGTGATAACATATCCGAATTGGGTACGACCCACTTAGCCTTGCTGTATCTCCCCTGTTTTAGTCATTCCTGGTTGATGAGGCTTGAGGCTAACGTTACCTTTCAAGAACAATTCCACTTAGATTGCTCATCGTCCTCCAATGACGATGTTCTGATAGCATTAGTCCATACAAGTTGTCCTGGGTCTGGACAAACTGAATCACCGTCTTCACTATCTTCACGATATCCATTCGTAACATTCAAGCCGGGCCGAAGTGGTTTTTGGATAATTAAATCCGATCTCGGTCTCTTCGAAATGATTAACGAAATTGGCCAAAATTGATAGTCGGTTATTTAACTATCATTAAAACATCCATACGCAGACATCAGCCTAATTATAAATTTTTCGAACAAATTTATTTCAAAATACATCTATGAAGTACATTCAAATTCCATTCCATACTCCAATATTTGAAAACAATTTCAAATACTTAAATCCATAATAGGATATTCCCAACCCATTTCAACACTTAGAAATATTTCCAAATTTCTATTTTAATACATAGGAAAACATTATAAGTCTTATTTTTCAAAATCATTTCAAATATTAACGCTTCAGAGAATATTTCGTAACTTATCTCATAAGTCTCAGGAATCATTAATTAATTTCCTTTAAAATCGATTAGACCGGTCTACAATTCCCACCACCCATTTCTAACTTCCTTTATGAATTATAATTCATTTCTCGGAGTTCTCTTATTTCAACGATTAGGAAATTTTCCTTAAATTTTCAAGAATTCCACTATAAATTTCTTTTTTAAAAATCATTACCATTTAATGCACTTCGTTTACGAATCTCGGAAGCATCTACAAATCAATTCCAATCACTTACCAAACCTCAATATATATAAAATAATTATTTTAAAAGAATAGTAATTTATTTCAAAATATGTTTGAGCAATTTATTTAAAAACCAAAACATATTAAATAACACATCAAAACTCATTTCCAACTCATTTATATAAACTAATTGTTTTACAAAAATGATAATAACATTTTGAATTTTATTTCAATTAATATTTATTTGAAAAATGTGCTTCTGAAATATCCCAATAATAACTGGCTTTTAATTGTATAGTTTAATAGATAAAATTTCCTTTTAAAATAAAACTTAGTTTCTAAATGAAAATATAATTTTCCTTTAAAAATCCCAGTAACCAATTTAACATATAAATCCCTCACGATTTACAACACATCGATTTCCTTCCCAATTCCCAAACCATTTCACTTTCCAAGAATAGATTATACTATTTTCTTTTTCTTTCCAAAACTTTTTTCATATCTTGATATAAATTCCACTACAAGAAATTTGATTTTTAGTGGCGCTCAAAAAACGCTACAAAAAGTTTTGGTGGCGTTTTGATAAACGCCGCTAGAAAACATGCGACTTAAAATCCATGATTTTTTGTTGCATTTATTTTAACGCCACTATAAATAAATTTTTGGTAGCGTTTTTTTAACGTTACTAAAAATCTTTTTACAGCGTTTAAGAAACGCCACCGAAAAGGTGTCGTTTACTATCTTATTTTTTGTTGCACTTATTATTATTTTTTTCAGCGTTTTTTGAACGCCACCATATGTTTCGATTTTATTGCCTGCTGTTCCACGACTACATCTGATTTCGCCTCCAATTCAAGTACTTCAAAATTTATGCAATAACGTAATATATAAACACATACACATTCAAAAATAACGCATTCAATGAACCACAATAACACAAACAAAAGCAATTACATAATCACCACTATATCATAACATTAATGTCAAGACAAAAGGTTAACCATACGTTTACACAACCAAACTATCATAAACAGTTTCATAATAGTACATGCAGCTAAAGTAGTGCTGCTACCGTACATACTAGTTTCATAATAGTTTCATAACAGTTTTAATCAACCTAACTACATACATGTGTTGCTACCATACCAAAAACCAGTGTTGCTGCTTGAATTCTTCACAAACGTTTATCTACGTGTAAACAATAATAATAATGTTACTAAATATTTATGAGGTGAAGTTATCAAATATCAAAAATGGACAAATATAAAAGTCCTTAGACTATAATACTTCAAACAAATATGCCTCTGCCCATCCATTTCAAAACCAAAAACTGCCCATCCACTTCAAAACCAAAAACTGCAGTTTCAATTAACCATCTACCTTCACACAAAACCATACATCCTATGCATTTATAACATAAACTTAATGAACGAAACTGACCTCTATTGCTCTTCTCTCAACAGCTACCTGCAAACACTTACGTGTTAACTTAATGAATGAAACTGAAGTTATATAATGAACCATACATTATTTATAAACTGAATTTAACGAAACTTAATGAAACTAAAGTTATATAATAAAATCATACTTATTTTAGTCAAATAAATTGAAACAAGTATAATATTATTGCATATAGAGTTGTAAATGTCAGTTTAAGTAAAGCATTAAGGAGCATCTAAGGACAAACAATTGAGAAGAAATAGTTTTAAAACATACCTCTCTGTTGCTCTCCTCTCAATAGCTACTTGTAAAAGCTAAACCACTCTCTGCTTCTGAACTAACTGGGTTTCCATCCAAATGCTTCATATAGAAGTCCCGATAGAAAGAAAGAAAAGAGCACAACACAAGAAAACATTAGAAATACTCAAATTACAGAAGAAAAAGAAAATGAAAGATAAAAGTAAGTACCAAATTTGCTTGATCATTTCAAGCATCAATAGTTCCATGAATGACAACATAACCCAAATCAGTAATCCCCCATACAACATCAGACAACAAATTGAATCTGCCATTACACTGTACACTCACAACTGAATAACATCTATTATTCCAATTTTGAATAGAAAAAATAATAATGGAGGTGCCACCTATAATCTTCTGTGATCAATCTACTATCATAATCTCTGTCGGTATACATCATTTGATGAAAGTGTAATGAAGCACTAAAATTGAACAAAAAATAATACTGACCCCACTGTATGTCATATCTAGTTTCCATCATCCCTTTTCTGCATAAAAAGAAGATCGCATCACTAAGAAATTAGACATAACTATAAGGAATGAGCCTATATTACGGAATGCATGCCAATACAAACAACTTTTTTTAATATTTTTTGTTTTTTTTCCAGAAGTTGAAGAGGACTCTAAAGGTGGAAGTGGGCACCAGAGCAACAGAAGCCAATATGGACGAGTAGTTAGAGCTTGTAGTTATAGTATTTTAAGACTTGACCCAATTTGCAATATCTATTATATATATCTGGAAAAAAGTACTCGAATTTTATTTTACCTTTTGACGTTAGGAAAAAAAGTAGTGATAAAAGCACTTTGTAGTGGTGCAAAACATGAATAACAAATTCAATTAAGTAAAGATATCAATAGAAAATGACCTGTCAAATAATTTTTCAGCAATTGGCTGGTCCCTTTCAACCCAATTTCCTATTTAATAGTACTATTATTTTGTCAAGGCTTTTGAACCTGCCGTGTGTCTTGTGGGGAAGATGTACAAACCACTTGTGTTTCGTACTTCCATATAGCTTAGGTTAATTTTTGTGTACGTGTACCATTGCTCAGACATTATGTTATGACCAGCATGATTTTTCAATTACTTTCAGAATCTTATTCATACCACCCAGTAGAACAATTATTGTTGCCATTATTCAATCATGATCAGTACTTTGATTCACAGCAAATTGGATGTACCTAGGTTTTTCTTTCTGCCTTCGTCCAAATAAGAATTAAACGGTAAAGACGTACCTGTGTAAGATTTAAATTCAAACGATATCATTTGATGACTAGTTTCTGCAGGATGTTATTCACAAATTCCGCATCATAAAAGTAAGAATTTAAGCTGTAGCGACCTGAAGTATCAGTTCAAGCAAAAGACTCAGATGAGGATTAATAATCTGAATTAATATAAATATTCAAATTGTTTAGAATCTACTCAAACGATACACATTCAAACATTGGCTTTGGACACAAACAAGTATACCATCTTCAAACCTATAACATATGTCACTTTCTTTATTGTTTGTTTTATTTACAACCGTGAGTAATTATCATCGTTATTCAGATTATTTACTATATTTTATTTTGTTACAGGGTACTGCATATGCCAAGTCTTTATCCAGTATATCAACATGACTTCACCTCTTCACACTAACCTACATGTATACATATCTCAAAATAGTGAAAAGAATAGCATTAGAACCCTTATATTGATTAAGAAAACATTTTCTATTTCTCTCACTCCACAAGACCTAACAGTAAGAAAGATTCAATAGTTCAAACGTGCTTCTCTTCTCTTGATCTTTCAACAAAAATCTTTTGTAATTCTAATAATCAAACTGATCAACCAAGAAGCCCCCCTCAACGTCTATATTAAAATGAACTAGGCACTTTGTCAAGACATAAAAGCTGAATTCACAATTGAAAAATAAAAGCTTGTAGTCTTCACATCACAATTGCAGAAAAAACACTTGCTTTGATGTACCATATGCTTTGTTCTCAACATAGAAATGGTATGAAGTTTACCTTACAACAAATACACATACGAATTTTCACCTTCACTAGAGTATCAACCGCCCAACGATATTTACTAATTTCCTACCAGAAAAGTTGAATAACATGTATATTGATTTAATAGAAAAACCTTTATTATCTCTAGCCCAAAAAAACTTATCATCAACCTCCACCTTAATCACTGCACTATCAATTATATTGTTCAACTCAATAAATTGAAACAAAACCCTTTCTTCTAAAACTCTAGAAAAAGTTAAATCCCACTTAAAATCACACTCCCTGCCTCTAAATACCTCACACATAGAACTGAATTTATTAAGAGACAATTCATATAGTTTAGCAAAATCAATAGCTAAGACGGTAGGATCCAACAATCATGCCAAAACAAATATTTCTCCCACTCTTTAAATCACACCTTATACTTAATTTGAATAAAGGAGAAAGCATCCAAATATTTTTCCAAAAAACTGAACAATCCTTAATCTCCTTTTCCATTGAAAACAATCCTTGAAGTACAGCTTCATCACCCATTTCCTCCACATCATATCTATATAGCGAATTAAATCTGAAATCCATCAAGATAAAAAATCGTTGTTCATTTCAACAATATTTAAGACTCCTAATCCCCCTTGATAAATCGATTTGCAAACTTGATCCCAAGAAATTAAACACTCAAAGAGCTACCCTCTTTACCACCATGCTAAAGAAATTCCTTCTTATACAATCAATTTTCTTGCATTGATCGTTTAAACACTTATGATATCATCTTTTTTAAAATTAGACTTGCCTAAATTTAATATTATACATGTGAAGAAAACAATTATAAGCAAAAGCACCGATCAAAGAAAGACACCTCGATAATTCTTCTAGAGTTTCTTTTGCTTTCCTTTTTGATATATTGAGAAAGTCCTTGCTTTCAGTTATGTAGGGCAACTACTAACAGTTGAAAAATCCAAAGCTATAGCATTTCCACAGGCCTGTCCATATAAGCGGAAATCAAGATTATTTTTTAGGTTTGAGACATCTTGATAAGGAATAAATATAATTATCTTGCTAAGATGAGTATCTCATCTAAATTGCTAAAACTAAGTAACCATTGATAAAACTTAGTAGGCTTGAAAGTGTGCGAAGACCCGTGTAAATTATCATTGCTACACAAAGGTTTGGGTCTCTTCGCAATTAATGCCATTGTTATTATACTAATACTGCACATGTAACAACCCTTCACGTACGAATTTCAAAGATTCACAAACTCAAAATATATTTCCAAATATACATCATAGGACCACATCAAAAAAATGTAGATAAACTTACACTATAAAACTGAAGGCCTTCTTTTCCTATCACCTTTGAAAATACAATTTCAAATTTCACTTTATAAGAAAACTAATATCCAGTAAGAAAAACTTGATGTACGGTTAAAAATTCCTCCATGAAAAAAGATGATGATAAAAGAACACCAGATAAACATTGTTTAACTCGTAAAAATAAAATAAAAATGGAGGTGCACTAAGAAATAGATGCAGTATAAGTTTAAGACTTAATTTTTCTGAGAATATTTCTTTAGAACAAACCCAATTGCTTGTTAAAAAATTTCTCAAAATATTTTTTAAGCATCAATAGTTTGTTAAATCTGAATCAGGAGGAAGTTTACCTCTGACTCAGGTGTTCAACATTGCTTAAATGCCCTTTTCATATAAGAATGAAAAGAATTAAAAATAAATAAATAAATAAACATATTCAGATTTTCAAAGCAATGCAATATGCATTTGTTACATTGCTCAAAAAGAACTTATCACGATCAAAACGAAACTATAGCTATTTCAGCAAAATCCTATTCACTGGCTAAAATTATGGCTTCGCCCTTCCGTGATATCTATCTTCCGTTCTTTATAATCTCTTCTTACAGCTATTAGTTGCAATATAAATGACCAAGAAATGGAAAAAATTCCCAAGAAAACTTCAAATTCGAATTTTGACAAAAAAAACTTCTTTCAACCATTATCAAAATACCCAAATCATATGCAGTAGATAGTAAACAGAACAATTACCAATCAACATCAACCCCACTCATCAGCAAAACAAAACCAAGTGGAACCAAATCGTTCATCTACACAACTCGTTTCAAGCAAGCAATTCACCGAACAACATATACGCACATACCAAACCCTAATCAAGAAGTGATCTTACCCTCATCCGGAACATCATGATTCTTCCTCCAAGGTTTCGGTTCTACGCAGCAATCCATGCAGGAGAAGTTGGACGCATCGACATGTTCAAGTTAAACGAGATTTATACTGGAAATCAAATATTATTGAAGAAGATCTCTCACATTTGATGGCCAGATGTTAAGTAGCTTAATAAAGCAAGCTCGGTGCAGCATCCATCTTCAAATTTAAACAAATTTCCAGCTTCAAAATGCCTGTCAGCTTTTGCACGTAAATATCAAAATAACAATGGACAGATCCTAAGTATACACCTAAAATGATTCAAAATAAAACCCTTGAAATTAAAATATATAATAAAATGTGATACACCTGCCTGTAGCATGCACTTTCCAGTACAGATCATACTCATACTACCCACTTCCTCTGCCTTTCCCACTTGCTTCATCGACAGCTTCGTCTAGGAAGACAACATTTAGAGGCAAAGAGACTATCAATGGAGAATGTTTTAGGGAGGAGAGGGGAGGACCTCATCCGAGGGGAATAATCTTACGAGCGAAGGAGCACCTCATTTTCAAAGTAGGAGAATCGTGCGAGCAGAGAACGAGTTTTAGCATTGAGAGTGATTGGTAAAAGAACTAGGGTTTGAGAAGCGGGTGGATATTGAGAATAAAAGAGTGAAAGAGAAATCTAAAGCGGAAGAAATTCTGAAGGGAGACGTGACACTAAATAAAAAAATTTCGTGAAATATTTTTTACTTTACGTGGGTGCAAAGCGGGAACGTGAAATCTTTTTAGCCGCATTTTTATTTTTTAGGGAAATACTTTTTGGTTGCATTTAGAAAGAAACGCCACCAATTTTTGCAACTATAAATGGTTTTTCTTGTAGTGTTCACACTATGAATTTTTATTCCAATTTATCAACTAATATCATTTTCCTTATTTATAAACATCATTTACAAATTTTGTAACCTCATTTCCAAATCTATAACAAACTTACATTAATCACTCCATTTATAAATCGATTCCTATTAAAATCCCATTTACAATCTATTACTCAATAACCTTCAATTATTTCTTGTACTCGTTTAAAATTCCAATTTGAACTTCTTTGCCATATTTTCAAAGGTATCATTTAAAAATCCATTATTAAAAATTCTTTATATAAATTATTTTTAGTTTCTACTTTAAACATTTTGCGAATAGTTAAGTACAACTCGAAATCAATATTTTTTCCAAATTAATTTCTTTTAAAATAAATCCAATTTCCATATAAATATTTTTATATCCAAAATATCCTTTTAAATTCCTTCAAATTCAAAAATAATATTTATGGTATTTAAAATACCAAAATCTAAGGCCTGTGCTACTATAGCATCCAATAATTCAAATTGCAACAAGAATCTACAACAGATTATCTACATAAATCATATATCACTATATATGAAAAATAAACAATATATTTGAGGAATCCAGTTACATCGCTCCAACCTGTTTTCCCTGCACCCATAGGTGTTAACACAACATAAAAATACCAATCCTACTTCGAAGGGGAAATCGCGGTATATAGTGTTATCCGCTATTATGCGGGGCGCATACGGTCTCATCCGCTAAATCATGCGGGAATATCAATCCAACTACTAATACATATACTACTATATATATAAAATAATATCATTCAACAAATAATAATTTTATAAATTCAACCAAGCATCCAATAATTTATTTTAACTATTTAAAATTAATTCTAGTAATCCAAATGAGTGAGAATTTTCTCACCTTTGATTTTATGCATTCCGTTCCAATTTTTAAATCAAATTGAACCCATTCAATTTAAATTTAAATATTTCAACTATCTTTAAAAATTTCCAAACCAATTTCTATCGCGTAGATTTACGGCTAGGACCCAAGCTAAAATTGTCGTTATTCATTTTGGACCTCGAATAAATAAACGATATGAAATTTATAAATCTTTTTTATTATTATTAATATCGCAAATTTCCTGATTAATTATAGTAAATAAAATTAATTACCTTCCTTGTAAAATCCTAGTATTTTCAACCATTCACATCCACACATGTCGAACTTGAATTGCTCGAAATATCAGATTGTTGATTTATATTTGTCAAAACTCCACGGGAGTCAGGTCCACGTATATACCTTAATAGAACGTATACACCACCGTATGCCAACTCATGGGAGTCAGGTCCATGTAAGTACCTCAATAGAACGTCGCCACCATCCTACTTCATTCTGGAATCTCCACGGGTACACGGTTGCTAAAGTAGTTTTCGGTATTGGAAGAGAGTATGAAAATAACCGATCCCGATCTCCTTAACAACCAATCGTTATTATAACACCATGGTCATTTCAAAATAAGTTATACCCAAAATATCACTGCCATTTCAAAACCATATTAATATAATATCATTACCATTTCAAAACCGAATACGATATCATTTCTATTTCAAATATATCCTCTTCCAAAATCATAGCGGTTTCAAAGTTAAACACTTTCGAAACCAAACACTTAAAATTATAACACTTTCAAAACGTAATACTTTGAAATTCATAACTTTGAAAACATAACTTCGACCACTTAAACAGTTTAGATATTAAAATGGTATATATATAACGAAATAGTTTATAAAGTAAAATAGTTTATATAAAAGAGTTATAAGTTAAAATAGTTTATATTTAAAATAATTAGTATATTAAAATAGTTTATATAATAAAATAGTTTATATAAGAATAGTTCATAAAGCAAAATGTATAAATAATTTAAATATAATTTAAAAATACTTTATATAGTAAAATAGCTTTCTCAAATCTCACAAATCGATTCAAATCAACTCGAATTCAAAATTCAACTTCAATTCAATCCCGATTCATTAATTTCAATTCAATTCAATTTCTCAATAAACCCATTTCAAATTATATCGATTTCAAATATAGATTGAACCATAAAATAAACCATTTCAATTTCAATATATTTCAAAGCTTTAATATTCAACATTTTAAACTAAATTTGATAATTTCATATATATATATATGTATATATATATATCAAATTTACTTTACTATTATTTATTTTGAAATATTTACTTAATCATTCAAATAACATTTAAATAAAACATCAAATTTCAAATTTAAATAAAACTAAATATACCATTTCAATTTATGTAAATTTGAAATATTCATTTAAATCACTTTTAATCAAAATCAAGTTATAAAATCATATATTTAAAATCCCAAATTTAATAAATTTCTAATCAAATTTATTTGAGTATAATTCTTAAATAAATTAAATTTCAAACCAACTTCTATTTCTCTTTCCAACTTGAATGTTATTAAAATAATTATAAACTCTATATCTGAAATTAAAATTTTAATAAATACTTAAACCTATTATATATAAATTAAATCAACTTTATTAAATTAAATCTTATTATCAAACTTATTTTATAATATAAAGTAATTTATATATATTTTAAAATAGTAAAATCATAAGTAAATTCTTAAAATTTAAAATTTCAAAACTAACTTGTAATTTTAAAAAAAATCAAAACATAAAATTTTAAAAATCAAAATGTAAACCCTTTTATAAAAGTAACACACACACACACACACACATATATATATCTTAAAATCAATATTTATTAAAACCAAAATATTCATTTCAAAACCTTGGAAATTATTTCAAAATATATATATTGACCAACGGCGTCTGTATATAATTTTCCATCTTATAGTCAGGTGATACATATATTTATCATTTCAATCCGCATTTAAATATATACGGGTATATATCATTTCAACCCGCAATCCCAAATTCAATGAAAATCGATTGGGTTTATCATTTCAACCCATAACGATTTTCTTCTATTCAATATATCATTCGGGTATGTATCATTTCAACCCATAGGGAATTTTAAACTAACAGGGAACTTGCAGAGTGATAACAGATTTATAATAATAATATAACATGTATATATCATCAATATAAATAACACATAACGGTGTCAAATGTTACAGGTGAACAAATATAGATAATAGCAATGTAAATAACTAACAGCAGCATATTTCAATTATCATTTCAATTGAAATCAAATTTAATAAATATAAGAACATTATTCGTGAGTGCTTACACACCTTTCGAGGCTAGAGAGATTGAGAATGAAGCTGAATTTCGAATCCGATCATGAATTTCGAAGCAAAGCACGATGGAAAGACAAACAGAGTTGATAAATAGAAATTGACGAAATGAATCAGAATCTGCTTGATATAGACTAAAATGAAATATAAAATATATTATATATTTTTCTTCTTAAAACTAAATCAAATCTAAAATACATATTCAAAATCTATATATCTATACATGTAATTTAAAACCAATTATCCAAATAAAATCATTGTTTAAACTAAAACACATATATTAAAGTCAAACATACGTATATATAGTAATAATTTTTGAATCAATATATTAAAACATAACAGCTTTATAAAACTAACAGGAAAAATAAACTCACCCATACCTTTTAAAATGCATTTGGCAAATAGAAAACTAGGCACGACCCTATTCTATATAAGTAGATATATACTTCAACTAATAAAACTAGGATATATGTATATATATAAGTATCAGGACATACAACTTTATATGTAACTTATAAATGACATATAACTTATATAACTTTAAATATATAACTGACAAATATATATGTTGGCATATATAATATATACATATATACAAATATAATACTGAACAGAATATATGTGCTGCTTACCAAAACTTCATAATATACTATATATTATATTTACAAACTTGCAGATATAATTTAACAAATATATATAAACTTACATATATTTAACTCATATATAACTATACTGTAACATAACCATATTAAATAACATACTACATTATATACATATATTTCAAGGCTGATATAAGAACAACTTTTATATATATACATTTCAAAGTCAAAACACATAATAAGTTTTAGTATATATATATATTTCAGGTCAAGACATAAATTATTATAAAACCTATATATCTCTCTATGGAAAAGAATATTCGACATACTATATAACTGTAGACTATATATATAATATACGTGTAAATGTGATATTATAAACTTTATAAATAAACAATGTATGCAATATACATATAACCAAACATTTGTAAACTAATACAACTAACAGATTCGAAAACGTATATAAAGCTTACATAGAAATATTATCATAAATTTCTATTATAACATACATATTAAACTGTCAAGTATATATATGCATATAAATAACTAACTATATATATAAATAAACTCACATCTGCCCCAAAATAAACTATACATATATATACAAACCAACATATGAAATAGAACTTATAATTTATAAAACAATATAAAAAAAATATGTACAAACCAAAGCATGAAGGAAGGAGATAAGTGGTCGAAGAAAATGTATCGCTGGCTTACGTGAGCTGAGTGGAAGAGGGGAAAGCTTATGTGTGCCAGGATCGAGTTGTGGTTGCTCTCGTCTGGGAGAGAGGAGAGGCCAGCTATGGTGTGGTGGAGTTGTGGCACGCTGGAGGAGGGCGTCGACTTCGACTTGCTGGGTAGAGGAAGATGAGAGGTCGCATGGATGAGGTTGATCTTCGAGATGCGGGCTTTGACTATTCGTGCATGGCCGATGAGGGTGTTGCATAGTGGAGGGTGAAAAGATGGGATGACTGTCGCGTTTTCTAGCCTCGGGTGGCTACACACGACAAGATGGAGGAGCTTGAGGCTGGCGTTGGTGGCTTGGTGAAGTGGAGGTGGGAGAAATGAGCACGGATCTGGGTATTTGGCTGCCGAGGTGAAGATTAGCGCGTTGGTGATTACTGACAAGGCTGAACTTCGGTTGCTAGGCACGGTGAAGAACAGTGGAACAGGGAATGCAAGAGAATGGTCGAACCACGACCATGAAGTAGATCTGGAAAGAAGTATGTATAATCTTGATTATTTATATATATACTTTATTTATATTTGATAACGTAAGTACAAAAGAAGAAGGGAAAAGGAAGACAATATGAACTCGAAATGTATTGTGACCAGTGGAAAAGCAAAAGTCACATTTGCTGAATTCAAGCATACAAACGGCTAATTGATGAATACGGCGGAAAGTGAATGGCTATTGCAAACCAAAAGACATACCAGTGTGGTTAACCATTTTACGGGTTTCGCCACATACCAGACACCAAAACACAAAATTGAATATACGCAGAGATTAGCACGACGAGACGATCAAACGGTATACAGGTATTAGTGGTATGATCATCCGGTCAAAAGTCGATGTCGGTACCGAAATTGCTGCTAAAATGCTGGAATTAAGATAAACGAAGCAATAGCGGTCCAAATTTGAAGAAACGAAATACGACACCTCACTCAGAAGATGATTTACAAATTTATTATATAAAAATATTTAGGTGTGGAAAATATTTTATTATCATCTAATATCAACTGATTTAAATTTTAAATTAATTACACAATAAAATAAACTTCCATATTATCAGATGAAAATTTACTAGGTGCTATGTTTAAATATACGAATTTCAAATATAAAAATTTTATTTCAAAATTCCATCATTTAAAATTTCATATAAATTCAGTTAATTACGTAAATAAAACCTTTAAAATTTGTAGGACGTTACACTCTCCCCCACTCAAAACTTTTCATCCTCGAAAAGGGACGAGGTAGAAGAATAAAGACAACCTGAAAGATAACGGATTGAAAACAAAACAAACAATTTATTTAAAACCATATAAATTTCAATTTGCATTTATTAATACTCAGTAATTGATTTTAAATTCAAGGTATTTCATTAAGTAGACTTAATTTCAATTTATTAATTCCTTCCAAACAAAAATTATTTTATTTATCTTATTTATTTATTATCCTATTATTCAATTTATCTCAATTAAAATTACTATTAAGTATAAAACATTTATTATAACCATTAAAATTCATTCATAAATTCCTTTTAACATCATTTTCATTTGTATACCATCAGATTACATATCCAACTTCCGAATGATTTAGGTAAGTTATATTAGAATGTATTTGAGTATATACAAGTGAAATTTTCCCTACTAAATTATTTCAAGTTAAATATTTATCCAATTTTTTTGGATTTATTTATAATTAAAATCATCCCATGACATAAATTTAAGAATTAATTTTCCAGTTCAGTTCAAACCATTTAGAGATAAATATATATATCAAATTAAATTTAAAATCCTATACCTATATATGTTATAAGTCAAAATCATACTTAAAATATTCAAATCAAACTCATTTTCCAAATCAAAAGTGTAGAAAGCTACTGATGGTCTCTCCTCTTCGAAACTCGAAAATGAGTGTCGATGTTACTGCAGTCATCACCGAAATTATTTCCCAGTGACAAAAGGGAAAAGCATTGATCTAAACTTCTAAAATTCTTTGGAAACAAATTCTATTCGAATATACTTTTAAATGATCTACCCTTGAAAACTTTAAAACAAAAGTTTGGAATTGCCGGAAATTAAATTCTCAAATTCCAATTCATTTAAATTCCAAATAAATGTATAAACCATGTTTATAGTTCAATTATTTATATATATGAGAAAAAAGTCAATAGTTTACAAAACTATAAATAAAATCAAATATTATTATCTCTTAACAACCAATTCAATTTAACTGTTTAATTTCAGAAAATTATATATATATATGTATATAATCATACAAAATTTATTTCATATACTAAATTTTGAAAATAATTTTGTGTTAGTTTTCTATGTTCAGGTGTTTTGGAAATCCTATCGATATCGCTGATCAGACGAATCGATCGAAATTCCAAATCAACATTAACAACTCAAACAACACAATATATAAAACATTTGTATTACTTATAAATACACTTCCTCACTCGATAACATGGAAGGGATTTCAAATAGGGATAGAGATTCAAATTAGAGGGACCCAAATCAAAAGAATTTTAAACAGCAGATAAGCTTGATATGGAGATAAATCGATTACAAAGAGAGAAAAGAATGGATAGACTTATATAAATCGCGGGCAACCTTAACTGGGTTGACCGTGACTTCAAAACAAGATTGATGCAGAATTCTGAGGCAAATCAACATTTGATTACAAGAGATAGCGACATCTAAACCGAGGATACAGAAGTCTTCGGTGGATCAATGTTTGCTGTAAAGGAGTTTCACCCCTTTACAAATCATTCAAAGATTTGCGAGGCCGCCAATTTATTATAGAGATCATTCGAAGTGGAGTTATGGGATACTCCAAAATCAAGAAACACAAATATGGAGAGATAAGGATGGACTTTGGAACCGAGGGGAATGTTCCAAAATTCAAAGGAAATTCGAATCAAAGAGGAAAAAATTCAAGCTTGAACGAAAGTGATTCTGTAATTAAATTTACTTTATATGCTGAGTTTTGCCTAAAACCTGGCTTTGATACCACATGTAACATCCTGGTATTTTCAACCATTCGCATCCACACATGTCGGACTTGAATTGCTCAAAATATCTAATTGTTAATTTATATTTTGCAAAACTCAGCATTTACAGTAAATAAATAATTCACAGAATCATAGTCATAGAGTAATATAACAATAAGCAGCAGAAACAAAAGAATAGTAGTTCATAAAGCTACTATATATATCAGAGTTAAATAAGATACACAGAAGTCTCGAACACAATAGTCAAATACAAGATTGGAATGCATACAGGAATCAATTGAATAACTGCAAGCTGAATAGATAGATGAATCTCCAAGCGAAGCTCTAACTCCAAAGGTGAGTCTCAAAAGCTATATCACTCAGTCTAATCCGAGCGTAAAGCAAAACACAAAACACTCGAGTCAGGATTAACATTCTTATATCAATAAATCCAACTCAAGTGAAATAACAACTTAAATACAAGTAACTCAAAGGATGTTTGGGATAACCATCCTCTAAGGATCCGTTAAACTATCTACTATGTAGTAATATACGCTATTATAATAATGTCTATAGTAAAACAAACTATTAAAATAGCTTTAAGGCGTTACCCATATTCCCATTAACACATTTTATAGCGTCAATATTCTATACAGTACCGTAATACCTCCATATCGAGAGGCTACTAGAGGATACTCCATAGGTACGAAAAAAATCAAACTCGTAGTAGGCACGCTAGGTAGGTGACACGGCACAACTAGGCAATGCCAGGGTAGATGTACCAATTATGCATCCGGGCTGGTGGTAATGCATAGCAGCTACTATCGCCCACCTTGGAACACACTTCCAAATCAAAATCAAGGGTGTCCACCAAATCAATCATAAAGGCATAATATAATATCGAAGGAATATGCTCGATCAGAGGAATGACCTCACTTGGCCCGAGAATCGCTCCTATTTTAGCCACCTTATGCCAGCTCAAGGGAGTCAGGTCCATGTATATACCTCAATAGATAGTCGCCACCATCCTGCTTCATTCTAGAATCTCCACCGCATAAACAGTTGTTAAAGTGGTTTTCGGTATTGGCAGAGAGTATGACAATATCTGATCATGGTCTCTTTAACAACCAATCGTTATTATAACACCGCGGTCATTTCAAAATAGTTTATACTTCAAAACCAAAATATCATTGCCATTTCAAAACCATATTAATATGATATCATTTCCATTTCAAAACCAAATACGATATCATTTCCATTTCAAATATATCCTTTTCCCAAATCATAGCACTTCCAAAGTTATAACACTTTCAAAACCAAACACTTGAAATTATAACACTTTCAAAACATAAATCTTTGAAATTCATAACTTTCACCACTTAAAAAGTTTAGATATTAAAATAGTATATATAATGAAATAGTTTATAAAGTAAAATAGTTTATATTTAAAATAATTAGTATATTAAAATAGTTTATATAATAAAATAGTTTATATAAGAATAGTTCATAAAGTAAATGTATAAATAGTTTAAATATAATTTAAAAATCCATTATATAGTAAAATAACTTTCTCAAATTTCACAAATCGATTCAGATCAACTCGAATTCAAAATTCAACTTTAATTCAATCCCAATTCATTAATTTCAATTCAATTCAATTTCTCAATAAACCCATTTCAAATTATACCGATTTCAAATACAGATTGAACCATAAAATAAACCATTTCAATTTCAATATATTTCAAAGCTTTAATATTCAACATTTTAAACTAAATTTGATAATTTCATATATATATATATATATATATATAATATCAAATTTACTTTACTATTATTTATTTTGAAATATTTACTTAATCATTCAAATAACATTTCAACAAAACTTCAAATTTCAAATTTAAATAAAACTAAATATACCATTTCAATTTATGTAAATTCGAAATATTCATTTAAATCACTTTAAATCAAAATCAAGTTATAAAATAATATTTTTAAAATCCAAAATTTAATAAATTTCAAATCAAACTTATTTGAGTACAATTATTAAATAAATTCAATTTTAAACTAACTTCTATTTCTCATTCCAACCTGAATTTTATTAAAATTATTATAAACTCTATATTTGAAATTAAAATTTTAAATAAATACCTAAACATATTATATATAAATTAAATCAACTTTATTAAATTAAATCTTATTATCAAACCTATTTTATAATAAAACTAATTTACACATATTTTAAAATAGTAAATTTATAAGTAAATTCTTAAAATTTAAAATTTCAAAACTAACTTATAATTTTAAAAAAAATTCGAAACATAGAATTTTAAAAATCAAATTGAAAACCTTTTATAAAAATAACTTTCATACATACATACATACATACATACATACATATATATATATATATATATCCTAAAATCAGTATTTATTAAAACCAAAATTTTCATTTCAAAACCTTGGAAATCATTTCAAAATATATATATCGATCAACGGTGTCTATATATAATTTTCTATCCTATGGTCAAGTGATATAGATATATATCGTTTCAATCCGCAATTTAAATATATACGAGTATATATCATTTCAACCCGCAATCCCAAATTCAATTCAACGAAAATCGCTTGGGTTTATCATTTCAACCCATAACGATTTTCTCTTATTCTATACATTGTTCGGGTATGTATCATTTCAACCCATAGAAAATTTTAAACTAACAGGGAACTTGCAGAGTGATTACAGATATATAATAATAATATAACAGGCATATATCATCAATATAAATAACAGATAATGGTGTTAGATGTCACAGGTGAATAAATACAGATAATATCATATATATAGCAATGTAAATAACTAACAGCAGCATATTTCAATTGTCGTTTCAATTAAAATCAAATTTAATAAATGTAAGAATGTTAATCGCGAGTGATTTCTCACCTTTCAAGGCTCGAGAGATAGACAATGAAGTTGAGTTACGAATCCAAGCACGAATTTCGAAGCAAAGCACGATGGAAACAAGTTTGAAGAACAGAGCTGATAAATAGAAATTGATGAAATAAATCAGAATCTGCTTGATATGGACTGAAACGAAATATAAAACATATTATATATTGTGGAAATTAGCCACAAGGGCCTCTTTAGCAAGTGCAATTAGTTTCTAGGAAACACAACTGAAATAATTACTTTTAAGGGCAAAATGCAAAATAATTAGTTTCTAAGACCTAAAAACCTACAAATTTATGTCCTTAAAAGTAATTAGACTGCTCACTTTGTCCTCAAAAGTAATTATTCTGCTGACTTTGGTCTTGAAATTAATTTCTGCAGATGTGTGTCCTAGAAACTAATTAGGCTGCATAGTTTGACCTTCTAGTGAAATGCCCCTTATATATTTTCTTCTTAAAACCAAATCAAATCTAAAATACATATTCAATATATATATATATATATATATATATATATTAAAACCAATTATCCAAATAAAAACGTTGTTTAAACTAAAACACATATATTAAAATCAAACATATATATAGTAATAATTTTTGAATCAATATATTAAAACATAACAGTTTTATAAAACTAACTGGAAAAATAAACTCACCCATACCTTTTAAAATGCATTTAGAAAATAGAAAACTAGGCACGACCCTATTCTATATAAGTAGATATATACTTTAACTAATAAAAATAGGATATATATAGGTACCAGGACATACAACTTTATATGTAACTTATAAATGTCAAACAACAAATATAACTTTAAATATATAGCTGATGAATATATATGCTGGCATATATAAGATATAAATATGTACAAACATAATACTGAACAACATATATGCTGCTTACCAAAACTTTTATATATATATATTATATTTACAAACTTTACAGATATAATTTAACAAATATATATATAAACTTACATATATTTAACTCATATATAACTATACTATAACATAGCCGTATTAAATATCATATTACACTATATAAATATATTTCAAGGCTGATATCTATATATATACATTTCAAAGTCAAAACACATATTAAGTTTTAATATATATATATATATATATATATCAGGTCAAGACATAAATTAAAAGAAAATTGATATATCTCCTATACAAAGGAATATTCGACATACTATATAACTGTAGACTATATACATAATATATGTGTAAATGTGATATTATAAACTTTATAAATAAACAAATGTATACAATATACGTATAACCAAACATTTGTAAACTAATACAACAGATTCGAAAACGTATATAAAACTTACATAGAAATATTATTATAAATTTCTATTATAACGTACATATTAAACTGTCAAGTATATATATGCATATAAGTAACTGACTATATATATAAATAAACTCACAGCTGCCCTAAATAAATTTTGCATATATATACTAACATATGAAACATAACTTATAATTTACAAAACAATATAAAAAAATATGTACAAACCAAAGCATGGAGGAAGGAGATAAGTGGTCGAAGAAAATGTATCGCTGGCTTACGTGAGCTGAGTGGAGGGGAAAGCTTATGCGTGCCAGGCTCGGGTTGTGGTTGCTTTCGACCTAGGAGAGAGGAGAGGTCGGCCATGGTGAGGTGGAGTTGCAGCACGCATGGAGGAGGGCGTCGGCTTCGACTTGCTAGGTGGAGGAAGATGAGAGGTCGCATGGATGAGGGTGGTCTTCGAGGTGCGGGCTTTGGCTATTCGTGCATGGCTGATATCGGTGTTGTCACAACGAAGGGTGAAAAGACGGGATGACTGTCGCATTTGCTAGCCTCAGGTGGCTACGTGTGGCAAGGTGGAGGGGCTTAAGGCTGGCGTTGGTGGCTTGGTGAAGTGGAGGTGGGAGAGAGAAGCGCGGATCTAGGTATTTGGCTGTCGAGGTAAAGATTAGCACGTTGGTGATTACCGACGAGGCCAAACTTCGGTTGCCAAGCACGGTGAAGAACTGTGGAATAAGGAACGCAAGAGAATGGTTGAACCACGACCATGAAGTAGATCTGGGAAGAAGTATGTATAAGGTGGATTATTTATATATATACTTTATTTATATTTGATAACGTAAGTACAGAAGAAGAAGGGAAAAGGCAGAGCAATACAACTTGAAATATGTATTGCGACCAGTGGAAAAGCAAAAATCACATCTGTCGAATTCAAGCATATTAATGACAAACGGCTAACTGATGAATACGGCGGAAAGTGAATGGTCATTGCAAACCAAAAGACGTACTAGTGTGGTTAACCGTTTTACGTGTTTCGCCACGTACACAGAATTGAATATACTGCAGAGATCAGCACAACGAGACGATCAAAACGGTATACAGGTATCAGTGGTACGATCATCCGGTTAAAAGTCGATGTCGGTACCGAAATTGCTGCTAAAATGCCGGAATTAAATAAACGAAGCAATAGTGGTCCAAATTTAAAGAAACGAAATATGATGCCTCACTTAGATGATTTACAAATTTATTAGATATAAATATTCAGGTTTGAAAAATATTTTATTATCATCTAATATCAACTGATTTAAATTTTAAATATAATTACACAACAAAATAAACTTCCATATTATCAGATGAAAATATACCAGTTGCTATTTTTAAATATACGTATTTCAAATATTAAATTTTTATTTCCAAATTCCATTACTTAAAATTTCATAAAATTTCAGTGAATTACGTAAATGAAACCTTTAAAATTTGCAGGTCGTTACATTCCTGTTTCTTCTTATCGCTACGAACGCGAATCATTCTCGGCCTGCTCTAACCACCTCCGACCCACTGCCCACCTGCTTGAACGACACGGCCCTTGCCTACGATCGATAAACGCCCCCATTTCCAGGCCGAAGAACCCACTCGCAATCCCATCCTTCACTTGCGACTCCCAAACTTAATTGCTCGTCGTCGACATGTGTATGCACGCGTGTGAACGAACAGTCGCATCCCTAAACCCCAAACTCCATCGCCAAACATTGTTGCCCAGTATTAGCACCAACAAACTAACGACTTCAGCCCTGTCTCCATCGAGGACCGCAACTTCATCTACTCTACTGCCAATCGAGGATGTCGAACTTCCTTCCTTCTCTCGTGCATACGCTAAACCCTTCCCTCGATGAACCATAAAATGTAGTGCCGCTAGCTTGGATTTTCTTCGATTTTGGTCTGAGGATTGTAAAAGGAAGTTGCAATTTTGTACGAGCCCTTTAAAATTTGATTTTTCTTCGATTCGAACAGAACAAATGAGAGAAGAGGGGCTTGACTTTGTTCTTTTTTTATTTTTTTATACGAATATCATTTCCATGAAAGGATTTGATTTAAAGAAGAGGGAGGACCTAAGAGCATTCATGATTTTTGAACAGAAAGAATGAAAGGAAGAAATATGTGATTTGATTTTGTTCTTGCATGAGGGAATAAGTCATGGTTTTAAGGGAAGAAGAGGGCGGCTTGAGACTGTGATTAATTTCACTTTTATTATTATTTAAATTCAAAATACCTCATGTTGGGTAACTAAAAACTTACAATCCCCTTCAAGACGTGACGCCTGGTGTTTATAATGTTATACCCCTATTCCGAATGCAATGGAAAAGGTTTTGAGTCCTAATTCGATCGTATGGAGAAGATAGCTTTTTAAATTGACTATTTAAATTTAATTAAATTAAATTACTCTAGGCATTTTCGGACCGTATGATCAAACGATAAATCCAAATGCTATGAAATTTAAAATTCAAGAATAACACATTATTATAGATTCAGTGGAACTAATTTCATCAAATTTCGAGACTGTGTCCCGGATCGCTATTTCAATACATCGATTAAATCGGCGATTTCCAAAATTTACGAAATCGCTTGAAATTTCTGTTTTAAAATCTTACTAACTAAACTATAATTCTAATAGAATTTATATCAATATTAGTGATCGTTTTCATTCATATTCTACTCCAATTCAATTATTTAAATGGTTTTTCAATTATTAATTCAATAATTAAATTTGAAACTTAAGTTTTATTCCACTTATTTGATCGTTAAATTCCATACTAAAATTCTATCCACATTTTGAAACTCAACATTTAAAATAAATTAAATGTTCAAAATCAACGATCAAAAATCCGGGTCGTTACATTCCTCTCCCTTTAAAAGAATTTCGCCCCGAAATTGCTGAGGTAGGAAAATGCTCCAAACCCATTAACTTAAACTCATTTAGTTAAAAATCGACATTCCCCTTTCTAATCTTTTAATCCTAACCAAAACAATTGGCTTTACATTTCCAACCCAAAACCCTCTATTTTAATTGCAATTTAAATCAATATTTTTAAGTTAACCAAAAAAATTCAAATAATTTAAATTTTTTTCTAACACCCTAAAGTTTCAATTTTTTTTGGTAGAGTCTCCTTTGTACGGAGAGCCTTTTGCAATATGACAAGAGAGATAAAAATATATACATCGATCCACATGGTCGGAAGATATATATATATATATATATATATCATTATTTATATTTTGCCGTATTTAATCCAAAAACGTACCTTTATTTAGTGTTTTAAAGCATTATTTAGCAAGCGAGTTTACTTCTTATGCAATTTCGTAATCCAAATCTAGCCCAATAGTCTTCGGGTACCCGCACTTACTCTATTTAAACACGTAAGTACCAAAACAAGAAAATTCAATAATACTTCCCCTTTTTCACTAGTTAAACACAATATTTCATAACCAACCATGTTAACATATATTTGAAAGCAATTATATGGTTTCGATACTAATTTATTACTTTCAATCCATTCATATATCCTTTCATTCAATTCGAAATGATGTACAACCAAATTTACTTGCATTTAATTCATATTTATACCCAACAAATTTATATCCATCCCAAATTGATTAAAAACCAATTTATTCACTTTCCATTTATTTATAGAATTTTATTTACTTCCATTTACGTCAAAGGAGAAATTTTTCTATGCAAATTCGAGGACATTCATTTAATCAAATAACCACTTAAGCTTATAGCCATTTTAAATTTATTTCACATCAATCTATATTCAATTCTATTCTATTTCAAACTGATTCTCAATCAATTTATTTACATTCCATTCATATCCTCATTATATTCAAATCCATTTTATTTGGCTCGGAATCATCCCATGCTACTTCATTAAATAACTATTTCACAAATTTTATTTGAGCCAAGCTTCCATCAAAAATATTAACTCATGTTAATTCATTTATTTCAAAATATTGCAACTCTATAACTTAAGCTTATTACTCTTGCAACGAAATACCATTTTCATTTTCAGATTGATTCTCATTCAATCAAATTTCATTCCATTTTACTAATTAATTTAATTATTTCATTCATTTATTCCACCACAAACTTTAATTCCATACTAAAATTCATTCTCGAATTTAGTTAAATAATATCCAGGCCATATTCAATTTATTTACATTTAAACTGAATTTATTTATGACCCGAGTCATTATTATTTCAGTCCAATTCCATCTTATTCGACAACAGTTCAAATAAAGTTAATTCGCTTACAATTAAGTCAAAATTTATTTATGACTCAAGTTTCATTTCCAAAATCCACTTTTAATCCACATCCAATTTTATTCAACTAAAAGTTTCACTTTTGTATTTAAAATTCACTCCATTTAATTTAATAATTCAAGTTTGGATTTTTACACCAAAATATGAAACCATTTTTTTTATTTTTGGTTTTCTATTCCACTTTCCAATTTTTATAAGTTATACAGCTTATTTTCTCACATTCCCCTCAATTTTATACTTGAGTATATCCACATTTTATTTTTAACTCAAGATTATACATCACTTTATAGCTTTAATATACTTTAATTCCATTAGTTTTAATTTTATAAGCTATATAACTTATTCATTCACCATTCCATAATTCTTTTTCCCTTATGTTTTATTCCATTCAAAATTCATACCCTATGGTTATATAATTAGTTCATAACTCAAAATTTATATTTACTTCAGTTCGATATTATTTCTAATCCAATCCAATTTTATAACTTATAGTTATATATTCACTTTATAATTCACATTTACATATTTAATTCAATTCAACATGATTCAAACCCAATTCACTTTTTATTTAAACTTTAATTCCTTTCGATCAACATTTCAAAACCATATTCGAGTTGTTCATACTTAAACTAATTTCACCCCAAACAAATTTATTTTTAATTCATTCAATTTAATCAAGTAAGAATTTAATTCCAATTTCAAATCTTTCCACACTTCCTTACTTATATTTATTTGTTCCATTCACTTACACATTCATATGCACTTATATTTAGTTATCTTCACCACATTCTACTCATTTCATTCTATTTATTATAATTACTTCATTTAATTTATTTACTTTAACTTTTGCTTAAGTTAAATTCTAATTCCTACAAATTTTCTTTTACAAATCCAATTTAATTAACTTATACAAGTTAAATTTTAATTTCATCTTGAAGTTCATATTTTCCAAGTTTTATTTCAAAACTTATTCTCTTCTGATTTCACTTCTTATTTAATTAGAAATTTCAGAATTCAACACCCATTCTTTATTTCAAATTATTTTAAAATACTATATATATATATATTTCTGTTTTAACAAACCATTTCTTTCAAATTTGAAAAATCAACTTGATTTTTATCCAAAATAATTCTGGAGCGACACGTAATTTTCAATGTTTAATTTTTTTAATTTAATAAAGAGTTTGGTAATTAAATCTAGAATAAATGAAAATTTGAAATTTGTTAATGAATTAATAACGGGAATGAAATGTAAGAATGTTAATGCAAGTTAATAAATAACTAATTTAGTGCAATTCCAATTAATTGAAACAATTGTAGGGTTACAATTGATTGTAAATAGTAAATTTGAAATTAAATTCAAGGTTATATTAATTGATGAAATAATATGCAATAAACTGTATTTTGATAAAATCAATGTTAGATAAGTAATTATAATATTTGTTATTGACAATAAGGTATGAATGGGATTTAATTAGGCAAATGGTGATAATCATTAATTGTTTACCCATTTATTTAATCTATTGAATTAAATCTAAACCTATTGCAATTAAACGTAATTAAAAACTATGTTAATACGAATTTAGTTGATGATTGTAAAAATATTAGGGTAATTGGATATATACTTGAGAGAAATGCAAAATACAGATCTTAAGGCTAGGATTAACACTAGAGGGGAGGGGGGTGAATAGTGTTTAAAAGAATTACTAAACCTTTTTGAGTTTTTGTAATTTGAACACAAATGTATGCAATATTCAGAGACAGATATGATCATAGAATCAAACACAGATGCAGAAATAAAGTAAAAGCAATAAAGGAAAGAACATACCGGATTTAAAACCAGGATGGATGATTTTGATTCTTTTAAAAGGAAGATTTTGAAAACATTTTGAAAACAAGATATAATGTTGTAAAACATTTTGAATAAAAGTTAGTGGATACAAAACAATGTTCCACTAGATTTTTTGTAGGTTCCATCCTACTTAGGGTTCCATCCCTTTTAACGGGCTCGAAGTGGATTCTATTTCACGAATAAATTGGATTTTAAGATGTCAGGGCTTTTCTAGGAGTTTTAACAAAATTCCTAATTAAAATACTTGTTATTGAAATCTTGAACTCTTGATAATCTTGATACTCATGAGTCTTCAATCTTGATATCTTGAATCTCTATACTGTACAGTCTTCATTCTTGGTACCCGGCATGGTTAAATCCTGCATATACATATATATCTAAAGTATAATGTTAGTATTTATATTTTATAATCTTATTCTAAGGTTGTTGTCTTCAAAACCATCATCTCAAGGACTAACAATCTCCCCCTTTTTGATGATGACAACCTTTGTTTATAAAATATTACTTCTATCCTAATAACGCCCCCTTAATCTATGCCTAACTATCCTATTTTATACTTATCCCCCTTTGTCATCAACAAAAACTAACTCCAAACTATATAACTGCCCCTTAATCTAATACTATGTGATTATAATGATAGTATTATCATAAGTAATCAACACTTAATTCTAAAACTAAAACTTAGTCCTAAACTGCTAACTTTCCTAACTAAAATTCTATACAAGAAAATATTTATAATAGTGATAAAATATAAGAACACAATCATTTATTAATTACATTGTTATATTTACATGTGCGAAGAGAACGTAAGTAAAAACAAACAACAATAGGAAAGAGAAAAAAGAAACTAACGCATGTCCTTGAGAATGGGAGATCTATGAACCGAACAATTTTGATAGTGGAAACAGAAATTTCCACGTTGTCCGATAAGATTTCCATCCTTGTCAAAGCACACTTCGTCAATGCAAACGACTTTATCGTCATCTTCAGCGTGCTCTTCTTCCATGAATGCTTCTTCTTCTTCTTCTTCTTCCTCACCATCCTCTTGCACTTGATCTCCTGAAGACTCTTCATCAATCAAGATCAGATTAGTGTGCTTGTCCATTAGAAATTTTTGCAAATTTCTAAGGATTTTTCCTTGCCGTTCTTGGTCTTTGGCCATCTAAGTTGCACTACTTGAATTTCAGTCATTATTCGCAGTGCATCCTTCAAAGAATCCTCCATTTTCATCCCTCGTGCAAGCGTAGTTTGTTGAAATGGTCCATAAGTAGGAGAAGGGAACGAAAAGGTTGAATTTTTGTTTGATTTGGAAGAGGAGGCCATTGTTTAGATGTTTTCAGAAGATACAACGTAAAGAATGATTCAAATTTCTTATTTGAATTTTGGTGGGAAAAATTTCAAAAATAAAAAAAATCGTTATATGTCGACATGGGTAGAGGGGGGATGTCGACACGGTGCTTGGTATTTTTACTAGTTGATATATTTTGATTTAATTTTTTTATTATACTTTGTTATTTATTTTTTATATTTCAGTTATTGAACAAATACCTAATTCTCTTCTTAATTTAGTAAATATAGATTCATTTAAGGGTTTCATTAATATATCAGCAATTTGATTCTCAAAGTTGATATAATCGAGAGTACTTACTTCCTTACTTATATTATCTCTGAGAAAATGATGTCTGATATCAATAAGTTTAGTTCGTGCACGATGAGTAGTATTTTTGGATAAATTTATTGCACTAGTATTATCACAATAAATTGATGATTTTGAGATATTTATACCAAAATCTTTTAAAGTTTGTTGCATACATATTACTTGAGAACAAGCCAAAGCAGCAGAAATATACTCTGCTTCAGTTGTTGACAAAGAAACTATATTTTGCATTTTACTAAACCAGGAAACCAGAGAATGCCCCAAAAGTGACAACTTCCACTTGTACTTTTTCGGTCTGATTTACATCCAGCATAATTAGCATCACAGTAAGATATTAAGTCAAAAGAATCATTTTCAGGGTAAAATAAGCCATAATCAGAGGTGTGTTTAACATATCCTATGTTTCGTTTTACGGCTTTTAAGTGGGTCTCTTTAGGTTGTGATTGATATCTTGCACGGAGACAAACACTATGCATGATATCAGGTCTACTAGCAGTGATATAGAGTAGTGATCTAATCATTCCTCCATATAATTTTTGATCTACATCTTTCGAGAGATCTTCTTTACTTAGGTACTCATTGGTTTCTATGGGAGTGGGTTTTCCACTTGCAGTAGTCAAACCAAATTTACTAACTAGGTCTTTAGCATATTTTTCTTGACTAATAAATATACCATTATCTAATTGTTTTATTTGTAATCCTAGAAAGAAGTTTAATTCACCCATACGGCTCATCTCAAACTCTTTTGTCATTATTTCAGAAAATTCTTTATTCATTTCAAAATTAGTTGATCCGAAAATGATATCATCTACATAAACTTGTACTAGTTGAATATCATTTTTATTTCTTTTAATAAAAGAAAATTATCTACTTTACCAATTTCAAAGTTTGATTGTAATAAGTAAGATCTTAGTCTATCATACCAGGCTCTAGGAGCTTGTTTTAGATCATATAGAGCTTTCTCAAGTTTGTAAACATGATTTGGTAGTTTTTCATTTTCAAAAAGTGGTGATTGTTCAACATATACTTCCTCCTTTACAAACCCATTTAAAAAGGCACTATTAACATCCATTTGAAATAATTTAAAATTATTATGATTTGCGAAAGCAAGTAGAATCCTAATGGCGTCTAATCTTGCAACGGGAGCAAAGGTTTCATCAAAATCTATTCCTTCTTCTTGACAATAACCTTGAGCGACTAACTGGGTTTTATTTCTAACAACCTCTCCTTATTCATTCGTTTTATTTTTATAAGCCCATTTAGTTCCAATTATAGTTTTATTTTCAGGAATAGGAACAAGTTTCCAAACATCATTTCTAGTGAATTGATTTTGTTCTTCTTGCATAGCCAAAATCCATGAATCCGTGCTTCTTTTGGATTTTGGGTTCAATAGTTAATATAAATGCTACATTGCTCATTTTACTTAGTTGATTTCTAGTTTTAACAACAGATTACATATCTCCTAATATATTTTCTATAGGATGATCTTTTAAAAGTTTAGTCCTTTTATTAGGATGATTAATTTCATTATTATTTTCAGTTGGCTCTTGATTTTGAGTGATTAAATCCTCTTCATCCTTTGTATTTTCAAAATTTTTGAGATTTTCATCGAATGAAACATGCATTGTTTCTTCGATGGTGTTAGTTCTTAAATTGAACACTCTATATGCTTTACTTCTATTAGAATATCCGATAAAGATACCTTTGTCGGACTTTGAATCAAATTTATCGAAGTTATCTTGTGTATTTAAAATAAAACATTTGCTTCCAAAAATTCTAAAATAAGATACCTTAGATTTCTTTCTGTAAATAAGTTCATAAAATGTCTTATCAGTTAAATGTCTAATTAAAATTCTATTTAAAATATAACAGGCGGTAGCAACTGCTTCTGTCCAAAAATACTTTGGTAATTTACTATCTGAAAGCATAGTTCTCACACACTCTTGAATCGTCCTATTTTTACGTTCTACTACCTTTTTTTGTTGTGGAGTTCTTGGAAATGAAAAATTGAGAGTTATTCCCTTTTTATTGCAGAATTCCTCAAACTTTTCATTTTTAAATTCACCACCGTGATCACTACGGATGGTTATAATTTTTAGAGAAAGTTGATTTTGAATCCTTTTTGTAAAGTTCTTAAAACATTCAAAAATATCACTTTTATATTTCAAAAATATGGTCCATGTAAATCTATAATAATCATCTACAATTACAAAAACATATTTACTATGATCTATTTATAGAATTTAAGATGGACCAAATAAATCAAGGTGAAGTAATTCAAGAGGTTTTGAATTTGAAATCATATCTTCTAATTTAAAGGAACTTTTTCTAAGTTTTCCTAATTGACATGCATCACATAGACTATCTACTTTAAAATTCATTTTAGGGAGACCTCTTACTAGATCATGTTTTGACAGTCTAGATAAGAGTTTGAAATTCAAATGTCCAAACCACTTATGCAAAATCCAAGGGTCACTTGTATTTTCCAAAAGACATAAGTTATCATTTGAGACTTTCATACTAAGAATATAAATATTCTTTTTTCTCATTCCTTCAAATATTATGGTTGAATTATTATCTTCAATGTGACATTTATCTTTTTTAAATTTAATTTTATATCCTTTATCCCAAAGTTGACTAATACATAGCAGATTATGTTTCAGATTCTTAACTAGCAAAACATTAGTAATAATAGGAGTTTCAGAGTTACCGACTTTGCCGATGCCAATCACATATCCTTTTGAGTTGTCTCCAAAGTTAACCAGTCCTCTGTCTTTGTATTTTATATCATTCAGCATATCTGGATTCCCAGTCATGTGTCTAGAGCATCCATTATCGAGTATCTATTTATTCTTTTTGATCTGCACAATTTGTCCATTGTGGATTGATTCCTCAATACCCATAAAGCATGTTTCCTACACATCATACAATTTTGGTAGACAACTTGAATTTGAATATTGATTATGTGTAGACTCAAGAGACAATGATGATCTGAATATTTCTAAACTAGTATCAACAAGTTTTTCAAACATAGCCATTTTATTAACTTTTTCAAAAATCATATTATGAAACTTTGAATATCTTGCTCTTATACCAAATGAGAGAAATGCGGAATACAGATCTTAAGGCTAGGATTAACACTAGAGGAGAGGGGGGAGGTGAATAGTATTTAAAGGAATTACTAAACCTTTTTGAGTTTTCGTTAATTTGAACACAAATGTATGCAATATTCAGACACAGATATGATCACAGAATCAAACATAGATGTAGAAGTAAAGTAAAAGCAATAATGGAAAAAACACACCGGATTTTATACTGGTTCGGATTTACCCTACATCCAGTCCCGCACACAAGTACGGATTTCCTTTTAAAAGAAATTGTACAATTACACCCTCGATTTCAAGGCCATGAGGTACACTACTCCAGATTCACAATCCTTTGGGTAGAGATACTTGATTTCAAGGGTATCAAGTTCACCCAATTGGTTTCCAAGGCTACAATCACACCTTTTCTCACTTGATTGATTTTCAAGGCTACAATCACACCTTTTCTCACTTGATTGATTACAAAGAAGTCTATAACTTTGAATAGCGCTGAGACCTTGTTGAGATAGTGATAGAGAATCAAACCAGAAATGATCAAGTTATATCCAATGTTGATTTTGGCAGAGCAATGGTAAGAATATATATATAAAGAAATGTGGAAGAAGAAGAGGAGTGAAATTTGAAAAAATATGGTTGTAAATTCATTCAAAACTACCTCTATTTATAGTAGAACAACAGCCATGTCCATTGGTAAAAGGATATGATGAATAGACACTTCCTTTGAAATTCAAAATTTTGAAATAAACTGCTACCATGTCGACATAGGGTACTTGAAGATGTCGACATGCCTAAGGAAATTTTGGTAATTTGTTTTTCATTGAAAATAACTTTTATCTTGTATTAACATTATTTTAAACTTTATAAATATACTTGACTATAGTTAAAATACATAAATAAATTAAGAGAGTAATATTTTTAAAAGTTAAATATATTATTATTGAAAGATAGTTTAAAAACCAAGGATAATTTGATTTCAAAAATATAGATTATTTTGAGGCTAAAAATATTTAAAACCAGGATAGATGTTTTTGATTCTTTTTAAAAGGAAGATTTTGAAAACATTTTGAAAATAAGATATAATTTTGTAGAACATTTTGAATAAAAGTAAGTGGATACAAAACAATGTTCCACTAGATTTTTCGTAGGTTCCATCCTACTTAGGGTTCCATCCCTTTTAATGGACTCGAAGTGGATTCCATTCCACGAATAAATTGAATTTTAAGATGCCAGTGCTTTTCTATGAGTTTTAACAAAATTCCTAATTAAAATACTTATTATTGAAATCTTGAACTCTTGATAATGTTGATACTCATGAGTCTTCAATCTTGATATCTTGAATCTCTATACTGTACAGTCTTCATTCTTGGTACCTGCATGGTTAAATCCTGCATATACATATATATATCTAAACTATAATGTTAGTATTTATATTTTATAATCTTATTCTAAAGTTGTTGTCATCAAAACCATCATCTCAAGGACTAACAATACTAATGTTAAATTTATCCATAAGATGATGATTGATTGAATAAAGAGATTGAAAACAAATTGAATTTATTTATTTGAATTTACTTAAATTGAAGGTAAACACTATAAATTTTGCAATAAATCCTTATTTGATTGACATGGAAATTTTGGTTAATGAATTATAAGCTTATCTGTAATCAGAAATGATAGAAATAGCAAATAATTAAATTTGAATTGAAGAAGTGATTAATTAATTTAATATTAAATTATTTAATTAACCTGAAAGATAGCCATTTTGGCCACTGACTCGGATTTCGACGAAACTAGTTTCATCGGATCTGTAACGGTACAGTATTATAGGATTTCAAGTTTCGTAACGATAGGACTTGTCGTTTGATCGTACGGACGCGAAACGCCTAGAAATCAATTGAAATCAATTTGAAATAAACTGATTTTAACGTAACTTCTTCATACGATGGAATTTAGACTTGAAACCTGTTCCATTGCGTTTTTAACATTTAAAAACCTCTATTTTGATATATGACTTGACCCATTTTCGTTTCGAAGCTGAAACGGGCTTTTCGGGTCATTATCGTTCAATCAAATCTAGTCCATCTATTCTATTTTCAGCTTTGTCTATAAATACCTTGTTATAAACCCTAGCCTACTCCTTATTCTAATTTGTCTGTACGTACATCTCCTTCTCAACTCCTTAGTCCAATTGTTGACAAAAAATTCTAGAACCAACTGCAAATCTAATTCATGTCCAAAAATTCAAACTCCTCAATATATATCGAATTATATATGGGTTTGAAGCTCTCAACGAGTGCAAGTCAAATATATGATTCGTTTTTCAATCTGGGTTTCGGTGTGGCTAGAAATTGTTGATCTATTTTCGGTCGTTCATCGCTTGACGATGAACTTCACCTGATCGTCAAATCGACGATACTGCGGCGTGGAGAGGGCCTTGCGGTGTTCATCGGCGTGTCTGGTTTCCCATTTCAATGGCTAGATGTTCGCAAAAAATTCACTAGAGTTTAACGATTAGGCGGCCCCCGGGTTCATCGTGGCACAGATTTGCGACGTGGGGTGCTGGAGTGAGAACGGTGATGTACGATCGATCGAGGGGGGAACGCAGAGGCGGCGTTCGGTCGTATTGCATTGGCGGCCGTGGATGGTAGCAGTTCAAATCGCAAGAACATGGACGAAGTCACTTATGCATGGAGTTAGGCTTCTGCTGCAATGTAGGTGTTGGTGACGTGGCATGCGAATCTATCTATTTTATTTTATTTTATAAATATTTGAACTATCTATTGTTCTAATTATCATAATTTTCACATACGAGGTCCATTTTACGCGTGATTTGTTCCTATGGGATCGTATCCAGATTCTAGAAATTTTGATGCTAGTTTGGACAAATTCTGAAGCCGTTCAAATATTGGGCTTAAATTGGATTTAAATTCAATTTAAAATTCAAAGGTGAGTGTTTTAACCCACTCACAACTTCTAAAATTTCTTATGTTTGTTAAATTTAATTCATGACGTGATTAGGAATTTATTTATGATTGTTTGGTATATTTTTAATCATCATCTCAGTTAAATTGAATTTATTTGAATTAAATTTTATTTAATTTATTATTGCATACAAACTGCTAGTTAATTACCTGTTATTTATTATCAGTTTCTATATTGATATTTATGGATTGTTTTGGATGATGATTGTGATGGATACTGATTGTTGATATTGGTTAAATGGATGTTTAGCTTATATCGTTATAAACTTTAAGTTCGTTATGGATTATTATTGATTCGGTATTGCGGTTTGAAATGATATACAACCGTAAAATATCAAATTACGGATTGAAATGATAAATATCCGTATCGCTTGGCCATAGGATAGAAAATTATATACAGACACCGTGGCCTATATATAAAAATATTTTGAAATGATTTCTATGGTTTTGTAAAGAAATATATGGTTTTATATAAATATTGATTCTAGACGTTATATAAATGTTATTTTATTCTTGATTTTAGGCTATGTATAAATTTGTTTTAATATTGAATAAGCTTAATAATAAGTTTGATTTTTATTGAGATAATATGGTTAAGTATTTAAATTATACTTTAATATAGCGTTTATAATGATTTAAATAAATTAAGGTTGGAAGATAAATTTGAAATTTATTTGAAATTGAATTTATTGAATTTGATATTTTTAAAGGATATGATTTTTATAACTTGATTTAAGGTGAATATAATGAATATTTCAAGTATAAATAAATTGAAGGAAATATGTAGTTATTTGTAATTTGGTTATTTAAATGATAATGGATTTATTAAGTAAAATATTTCAAAACTAAATAGTAGAAAATTGAATTTGATATATATATATATATATATATATATATATGAAATTATCAAACTCAGTTTTGAAATTGTTGAATATTTAAAGTTTGAAATATAGTTAATTTGAAATAGTTTATTGTGTTGATCAAATCTATTTTGAAATCAATATGATTTGGAATGGTTTATTTGGAAACTGAATTGAATTGAAGTTTATGATTTGAGATTTGGTTAAATCTAAAATTTTGGAATTCGAGTTATTTCGGAACTGATTTGTGAAATTGAAGAAGCTATTTATTGTATAAAGTATTTTAATATTTAAACCATTTAAGTGGTGGAAGTTATGTTTCAAAGTTACGAGTTTCAAAGTATTATGATTTGAAAGTGTTATAATTTCAAGTGTTTTGGTTTCAAAGTGTATAACTTTGAAAGTGCTATGCTTTTTGGAAAAAGAGATATTTGAAATAAAAATGATATCGTATTGATTTAGTTTTGGAATGGAAATGATATCATTTTTATATGGTTTTGAAATGGCAATGATATTTCGGTTTAAAGTATTTTGAAATGACCGCGGTGTAATAATAACGTTTGGTTGTTAAAGAGACCGGGATCGGAATTTGTCATACTCTCTGCCAACTCCGAAAACCACTTTAACAACCGTGTACGCGGTGGAGATTCCAGAATGAAGTAGGATGGTGGTGGTGTTTCTTTGAGGTATATACATGGACCCGACTCCCATGAATTGGCATAAGGTGGCTAAAACAGGAGCGATCGATAGGCTAAGGAGGTAGCACCACTTATCGGACACACTCCTTCGATATCATTATATTACTTTATGATTAATTTGGGCCCTTTTGAATTTTTGGGGTGTGGCTCAAGGTGGGCTGTAGTAGCTGCTACGCGTTACCACCGGTCCAGAAGCGTAATTGGTATATCTACCCTAGCATTGCCTAGTTGTGCCGTGTCACCTACCCAAGCGCGCCTTGTACGAGTTTGGTTTTCTCCCGTAGCCAATGGAGTATCCTCTGGTGGCTTCGCAACCAGGAGGGACTATGATACTGGATGGACTACTTGGACTATTACGTGTTAAGCGGAATATTGGGTCACCCCTTAATGCTATTTTAAAGTAAGTGTATTTTACTATAGACATTATTATAATAGTGAAATATTAGTACATAGTAAATAGTTTAACGGATCCTTAAGAGACGTAAATCCCAAACATCTCTTAAGTTACTACACTCATGTTAGACACCAGATAGGAGATGTCAAACCCCGTAAATGTCTCTGACACTGTTCCACTCATATTTTACCGTTGATTTAACTTACATAAGATCATTTAGTTCTGACTTGAGTGTTTTGTCTTTTTAATTCGCTCGGGTCAGCCTGAGCAGATTTGAAGACTTTATTTTTGGAGGACGAAGACAAAGATTATATTATTATTATTTATTATATTACTCCACTACATTCATATTGTTCCGCTGCATTGTTATTTATTATTCTTTGGTATGTGTAACTCAGATACTACATTGTATTAGTATAGTCAAATGTTTTGTAAACAACTTCATGTACTGTTATTTGATTATTATATTTTGTCATTCCGCTGCGAGATTCTGTTTTGTTTTCTTTCTTCCCTTTTCTTATTCACCCCAATAACAATCTTCTCTTTTGTATGGTTTGAGTCTGACGTGTGTGGTTTATCGTCGATTTAAAACGTACAAAAAGGTAGGATGTTACATTTGGCATCAGAGCTTTGATTTTGCAATAAACCTTAGCTTTGTGGGGTCTGACTCTTTATTAATAGGGCAATAATACCCTATGATGAGTCGTTGAGTGTATATATATATGTTAGATCGCATTTGTTAGTGTTATAAAAAGGTTTTGATATTGTGTTAATTTGTTCCGTTTTGTATTTATAAATTCTGGTTGGTGCATAGGACGCTATGACATCGATAGGGATTTCTAAACACTTAATAGGACAGACCGATACAATATTTGTTTTGAAATATAGGTAAATGACATAATTTTGCCTATTGTATATTTTTATGTATAAAATAATATATTTTATAAAGGATATATTTGGTTGTAATATGTTGGTTGTTAGGTAGTGAAATTTATAAATATTGGTTGGAAATAAGATTTAAAATAAAATAAATAAAAATTCGAAATTTACAATCTAAGTCCCGGGGTTTTTGAAAATTTCTTTCGAATGATTTTGAAATATAATAATAATATTATTAGAAGTATGTTTTGATATAAATATTTCAATATAATTTGAAGGAATTGTTTTAAAGAAATTTTGGAAAAAAATAAGTTATGTACTCCCCTCTGTGTCGTTGGAAAATAATTTCGATGATGAGTGCACGCATCATCAACATTTATTTTCGGGTTCCTAAGTGGGAAGGCCACTGTAGTAGTTTTATTGCAGATTTATTTTGATAAACAAATATAAATTTAAAATTGTTTTAAATATAATTGGATATACAAGTTGTAAGTAAATATATTTAACTATTATTTTAAAAATGATTTGAAATTAAACCCGGTATTTAGTTCTTAAGTTCCGTCAATTAATAGTTTCAATTATTATAGTGAAATGGAATGTAACTAATAAGTAATCAGAACCTCTAAGTAAAATAAGAGATTAAATGCCCATGACAACCGTTTTCCCTCTCTTCTCCCTCTTTACTCTCTTTTGACCAGTCCCATCTCCCTCCATGCCCATGACTCCCGTCACACCCATACCTCCTGTCCTTTCCTCACCTTCCAACCCTGCCCCCTTGATCCCTATGCCTTCCTCAGCAACCTTTCCACCACACTGTACCTCCCCACTTCCCACTGAACCAACTCTACCTAACCAATAGCCTGTCCAACCTTTCATTCTTGGCCCATCCTGGTCGAATCTCTTCAAAGCCAAGCCTCGCGATGCCGGCGTTTATGCACCGATCAACATTAACCTTGAATTCAATGGTGATGCCATGGTCCCACCCGTGGAAGTCATGGCAGCAGGCAAAGAAATTTGGCAAGACCACAGTGTTGGCTTCTTCCTTGACAAGCCTCTATCATTCACAATCGTTGTTGAAATCTCAAAAAAATCTGGAAATTGAAAGGAGCAGTCAAAGTCAAATTTGATGGTGTATTGTTCCTCTTTCAACTCTCATGTGATAAGGACAGATCTAGGATTTTAAGAAGTGACCCGATATTCATTAGAAACAAGATATTCATCATTCAACAGTGGTCCCCTAAGCTTGGTAGTGTCATAGGAAAAATCATAGCAGTCCCGGTCTGGTTACAACTCTCCAACATTCCAATTTGTGCCTGGTCTCATCTTGGTATAAACTGGCTGGCATCAAGAACTGGAAGATTAATATGTCTTGATGAATCAACAGAAAAGCTTGACAGAATCAACTATGCCAGATGCCTAGTTGAAGTGACACCAGAAAAAAGAATTAGTTGAGAAATTTCTAGTCATGCTCATGGATGGGAGTGAATAGTACGTACATGTAAGCTACCTATGGAAGCCTGAGATCTGCTTACATTGCAAAGTGTTTGGTCATATGACAGATTTGTGTGAAGTGAACCGGAGGAAGAACATGAGGAGCCACCAATTCAAGAGCGAGACAAAATTAATGAGAAAAGTAAAAAACAAAAAGGATGAGGTAATTTAGTAACACATCAATGGAAGAAGGTTGCAAGGAGAAAGCTTGTAAATAAGATCAGTGAAACACAGAAAAGAAGAGTGGAGGCCAATGCACATGTATGTTTCTGGAACGTGATGCCAGCATGCACCCAGAAAAAACATAGGAGATTATGGCATCTGCTTCGAGAAAAAACAAAGAAAACTCGCAACCTCCCCTAGACAATGGCATAGTTCAGTTGCATGAAGCACAAGCAAATGAGGAAATCACATTAACAAAAAACAAAGAAATCATGGGGACGTCAAAAGAGAAAGAAGAACTATATGGTATCACAGAGCATAACATTTTTATAGCGTTGTCTACTTTGGAGGAGAATGATAGAGAAGTGCAAGCGGCAAATATGGAAGACACTGTGTGTAATTTTGAACAAGACTTTTCATTCACAGAAGTTTTATGCATGAATAATTCAAGTGCACACAAAAATGCCCTGCCTAAAAACCACTTAACCAAAACAACCTCTATGCCCATCATGAAATCCAATCAAACAAAACCAACCACACCCCATAAACATTTTGATGACATTGCTCTCAATGTCATGTCAACCTCTGCTGAGCCATACTCCAACATCCTACCACCACCTGGCTTTTCTGACATGCATGTTCCATCCATTGATCCTTCTTCCTCTTCCTCTAAGCCTCATCAATCCCACTCCAAATCCAAATCCAAAATAAAAGGAGGCAACCACCTAAACAATAAACCCTATCATGACTTCAACATTTCCAAAATCTCCTCAACCACTAGAATTCTTCCTGAAACAAGTGCATGCCCTTCTTATGCAACCAGAAGCAAGACAATACAGAATTCCAAATTTATCAATATTCCTCAATGACACAAGCCTTTGGTGTGTGGAATATAAGAGGAGCTCATCTCGAAGCCAAATTAAACCAAGTCAAAACCATCATTTCTAATCATGTACTCAATCTCGTAGCCATCCTTGGAACCAAACTCAACCTTGCTCTAAGCTTAAAAGCAGCGCACTTCATCAACCCACTGTGGAAATCTTGCCACAATCTTCTTGAAGCTCCTTATGGTAGAATCTTGATTCTCTACAACCCAAACATCTTCACTTTGTCCCCGATTCTCCCTCACAAACAATTCATTCACACTCTTCTTCTTCACATCCCTACAACCAAAACCATGTATCTTACTATCGTGTATGCTGACAATAGTGCCCTAAGCAGACAAACCCTCCATGATTACCTTCCTCACCTAACCCAAAATACCCATCCTTGGATTGTCTCAAGGGCCTTTAACTGTCTCCTTTCTCACAATGATCATATTGGTGGAAATGCTGTTACCTTAAAAGATATCACGCCGTTGAACACATCCATAAACTCCTCTAATCTCACCCATGTTCCTTTTGCTGGTGCAAGATATTCTTAGGACAATAAAAGTAGGTCTGGAAGAAGAATTTATAGTAAAATTGGTCACACGTTTTGCAACCTTCCAACTTCAACCTTATGGCCAAAATTAACTACCTTCCTCCCCCCGCCCCTTCTCTCTGATCACTCACCCCAAATCATCCTCATGGATTCTGGTAGCCTGAAAAGAAAGTCCTCTTTTAAATTTTTTAACATTTGGACTAATGAGCCTGATTTCTTGAATATTGTTAAAGAGGCTTGGAGCACTAACCATTTTGGTACTCCCATGTTTGTTTTGCAGCAAAAATTGAAGAACACGAAAAGAGCTCTTGGATCATGGGCTAGAAGCAGGTTTGGCAAGGGTGACCTACTTTCTTCCTCTCTTGAGATTTCCTTGGCTAATGCTAGAACTCAGGCAATGCAATTCCCGGATAACACTGAAATAGCTAACATCGAATACAAGTTTTAAGACCAATACCAAAAAGCTTTAGAAACTGAGGATGATATGAGAAGATAGAAGCTCAGATTCAAGTGGAATAACCTTGGTGACAGGAATACTAAATTTTTCCATGATAGCCTTAAAATCAAACACTCCAAATCCCACATTCATTGCATAATTGACCGATCTGGGAGGTTATGTACTTCACCTCTTGGTGTTGATAATGCTTTCCTTGATTACTTCACTAACCTCCTTGGAAATGCAGATAATTTCCAACCTAATCTTTCTATCATCAGTGACCTGAATCTCCCTTGTCTCAGTTCTGAGCATGTTGCCTACCTATCTTCCAAAAGTGACAGATGATGAAATAAAGCAGAGTATTTTTGAAATGAATAAGGACTCTTGTGGAGGACCGGATGGTTTCAACACTAATTTCTTTAACAGTTGTTGGGATATAATCAAGAAAGATCTTGTCTGTGTTGTGAATAGCTTCTTCGCACATAATAAGATGCTTTCTTGAGTTAATGCAACCAACAATGCTTTAATTCCCAAAACTGACCACCCCATCAACGTTATGGAATTTAGACCTATCTCATGTTGCAACACCACATATAAGTGCCTTTCCAAAATAATAGCTGGCATGCTTAAGGCCGTGCTTCCTTATCTAATATCCCCTAATCAAGCAGCGTTTTTGCAGGGAGAAGCATCCTTGATAATGTGCTCCTATCTCATGAACTTCTCAAAGATTATAATAAAGCCTCTGTCAGTCCTAGAGCCATGCTAAAACTTGATATAAGAAAAGCATATGACACTGTTTAGTGGACCTCTATCTCCAGAATCCTTGCCAAGATGAACTTCCCCTCCCATTTTGCCTCCTGGATATACACATGCATCTCCTCAGTCCACTTCACCTTGAATTACAATGGTAAGAATTTTCGCTACTTCAAGAGTAGGGAAGGAATCAGACAAGGCTGCCCTATGTCTTCTTACATCTTTATCTTGGTCATGGAAGTTTTAACAACAAAGATAAACCATGAGATTGCCTGCAAAAGGATTCACACCCACCCCAAATGTAAAGACCCATTAATTTATGCACTTATGTTTGCTGATGACCTTATTGTATTCACTAAACCAACTTCTCAGTCTATAAGCAACATAATGGAGGTTCTGAAAGCATTTCACAAATTCTGTGGGCTTGCCATTAACTATGACAAGTCATCCATTCATGTTGAGGGAGCCTCTGCCTCCACTTCCAAATTTCTTATGAACATATGCCACCTTCCTCAAGCTCCAGAAACTCTCTCTTACCTCGGGATTCCAATGACCTCCTCTAAAATATCCACATCCCAGTGTATGCAACTATATGAAAAGATTACTTCCACCATGAATGGTTGGGCTAATAGATTCCTCTCTCAGGCAGGAAGACTGACCCTAATTAAGTCAGTCATATTCTCATATACTACTTACTAGAGTAGAACTTTCATCCTTCCCAAGAAGCTTATCCAAATGATCAGGAAGGCTATGTGTAATTTCTTCTGGAATGGGTGCATTCTTTCAACCAGTCTCAAGCCAATTAGATTCAGCAAGGTTGAAACTAAGAAAAACATGGGAGGCCTTGGCATCATTAATATTCGAAATTGGAATATTTCAGCCTTCAGTGCTCATCTGGACAATTTACTAAACTCTAAAAACAATATATGGGTGACTTGGACAAAGAAGTACAACCTTCGCAATAAATCATTCTGGTGCATGGACATCCCATATGGATGCAGTTGGACTTGGAGATCCATTCTTAATCTCAGACCCATGGTGCTTCCTCACCTTAAATATATAGCTTCCCTTAATGGAACTGTCAGGTTTTGGAATGATCCATGGGCCAAGTCCGGGCTTGTTCTTATCAAAATAATGACATACAATCAAAGAATCCAATCTGGCATTCCGCCTGATGCCAAAGCCAAGGATTACATTTGTGATGGTGCTATTACCATGCCCTTCTCCAGCAATCAGAACATTCGTCTGTTATGGCAGGAGATCAGTAGGCAACAATATCCTGCAGCTACTACCGATAGGATCCTGTGGTCAACTGATCTTGTTGATCATTCCATTTCCAGAATTTATGATTGCTTGAATCAAGGTTCAGAGATGCCTTGGTTTGCTTGGGAAAAGAGAATTTGGAATCACCACTGTAAGGAAAATGATAACTTACTATTATGGAAAGTGATAAGAAATGCTATGAATCTCAAAGACAGACTGTTGAACATTTGTTTGGCCATCGATGCGACATGTTGTTACTGTCATGATGACCTTGTTACTAATCTACACCTGTTTTTCAACTGCAAGTTTGTGCATAGCTTGTGGCAAAAAATTATGCTATTACTAGGTCATGGCAGCAGGTCCAGAAACAACAATATTGAATGGTGCAACATATATAAAGCCATCGGTTGGAAATATAACACAAGTTTGATGTTGTTGCTTGTTCTCAAAAATTTCATTCAGGTCATATGGAGAGAAAGAAATGAAAGAGTCTTCAATGGAAAGAATAAAAGTGAGATCGAGATTTGGAACCACCTGAATAAATCAATCAGAGATGGTGTGAGAAACAGCTCTTATAGTTTTGGGAATCTTAATTCTAGAATGTGGAACTAATTGTGGCTTTGCTGCCTTTTGTTTTACTTCTTTGTTTATTTTTGCCTTTTTCCTTTTTCTTTTCCTCTTCTTTTGTGCCGTAGGTAGTTATGGTGCAAATTTCTTTTATTGTGCTTGCAATAAACTGGTAGAGGGCAAGTTAACCCCACTTAGCTTTGCTAAAAAAAGAGATTAACTACTAGGTTATAAATGAAATTTCAAGAAAGTTGAAATTTGTAACCTACAAAAACAAAAAATATGATCTTTGAACATTAAATTAATTTAAAAGAAATAAGATAAACTTGTATAAATTTCAATTGCATTCTTAAAAGGCATATATATAAATTACCAAAAGGTTTAAAAGTCGAAATGTCTAATGAGAAAATGTAATGGAAAAATTTACAAGTGAAACTTATGTAATAGAAAGGTTTAGTGAATTACTTTTATAAATAAGAATTTGATGTCATAGTGGTTATAAACTTAAGTTATAATTGAAATGTTACTATAATAAAATGAGATAGAAAGTAATCATTGTAACCGAGTAATTAGAAACTTAAGTAAATATATTGAAATGCTAAATAATCGAATTACATATGAATACTGTAAATAAATGAAATTAAGTAATGAATAAATGAAGGTAATGCAAATAAAAGAAATTTGCATTATACGTGTAAATGAAAATGAATTTGTAGGTAGTGGATAGAAGTAAATGAAAATAAGACTGAATGAATGAATGGGAAATTATTTACAAAGAAGCTTATAAAGTACTCAAAGAATACGCTTACATATATTTAAATTAAATTGTGTATGAGTAACATATGTAAGAAATGTAGATAACGTGTGAAAATAAAAGAATGGAAATGAAAACTGTAAGGAAAAAAAAGTAAATTAAGAAGATAAATCAATATATGAATGAAAAGGAAGTGAAGCAAAAAATGTTGTGAAATGAAATTTATAAGTATGACCTTAATTTATGCTTGGGGTCATTGTCTGTTTGGTTTATGGTTGTTTGGCAAGGATACTTTAAATTTGTTTGGATGAATGAATGATCTATTTAGTTTCATCTAAGACTGTTGAGTAAATGGTGCACTTAGTAGTTTATTTTTCATTCTGTACAATTTAAGTTTTTGAACCCGAACAACTATTTATTTTGTTTGATATGAATGAATGATTGATTTATGTTGATTTTATATGATGATTGTATGTTGGTTGCAAGTGATTGTAGTTTATATTAATTGTTTGTGAGTGGTTGAAACAACTTTAAATATTTCATTCTATATAATTATTAACTCTTTTTGGATTATATAAGTGAAATACAGGCTATCGAAGCAATTGCTACTGCTTTTGGTTTCATAATTAAATGTTGTTTGCCCGACAAATATGTATGTTCTCGGATTACGGTTTTCTAGCAATATTATATTGTTTCCCCGTATTGAGATATATTATTTTGGAAATTATATGTTATATATTTTTATATTTGATATTATATTTTCTCTCGAGCCTCTCCGCACAAAGGAGACTCTGCCAAAAAATTTCGTGTATTTTGGACTTAGAAACTTTTATGAAATATTTTCAAAAAAAAATTGTTACTTGAATATAAAAAGGATTTAATGGTTATAAATTGATATATTTTATTTAAATTATTATTAAATTTTATGAATTTATCTGGTTATAAATTTAATATTTTTGAATAAGATATATCGATTACTTAATTCCCTCTTTCCTTTCTTTTTCCTTTTCGAGGACGAAAAGTTTTGAGTGGGGGAGACTGTAATGACCCGTAATTTTCGATGTTTAAAATATGTTAATTTAATAAATATTTTGGTAATTAAATCTGGAATAAATAGAAATTTGAAATTTTTAAATGAATTAATAACGGGAATGAAATGTAAGAATGTTAGTGCAAGTTAATAAATGACTAATTTAGTGCAATCTCAATTAATTGAAACAATTGTAGGGTTATAGTTCATTGTAAATAGTAAATTTGGAAACAAATTCAAAGTTATATTAATTGATGAAATAATATGCAATAAACTGTATTTTGATAAAATCAATGTTAGATAAGTAATTATAATATTTGTTGTTGATAATAAAGTATGAATGAGATTTAATTAGGGAAACGGTGAAAATCATTAATTGTTTACCCATTTATTTAATCTATTGAATTAGATCTAAATCCATTACAATTAGACGTAATTAAAAACTACTTTAATCTGAATTTAGTTGATGACTGTAAAAATATTAGGGTAATTGGATATGTATTAATGTTAAATTTATCCATAAGATGATGATTGATTGAATAAAGAGATTGAAAAAAAAACTGAATTTATTACTTACATTGAAGGTAAACACTATAAATTTTGCAATAAATCCTTATTTGATTGACATGAAAATTTTGGTTAATGAATTATAAGTTTATCTGCAATCAGAAATGATAGAAATAGCAAATAATTAAATTTGAATTGAAGAAGTGATTAGTTAATTTAATATTAAATTATTTAATTAACCCGAAAGATAGCCATTTTGGCCACTGACTCGGATTTCGACGAAACCAGTTTCATCAGATCCGTAACGGTAAAGTACTATAAGATTGCAAGTTTCGTAATGATCGGACTTGTCGTTTGATCGTACGGGCTCGAACCCCTAGGAATCAATTAAATTGGAATCAATTGAAATCAATTTTAAATAAATTGATTTTAACGTAACTTCTTCATATTATGGAATCTGGACTTGAAACCTGTTCCATTGCGTTTATAATATTTAAAAACCTCTATTTTGATATATGAGTTGACCCATTTTCGTTCCGGAGCCGAAACGGGCTTTTCGGGCCATTATCGTTCAATCAAATCTTGTCCATCTATTCTAATTTCAGCTTTGTCTATAAATACCTTGTTATAAATCCTAGTCTACTCCTTATTCTCAATTGTTAGCACGTACATCTCCTTCTTAACTCCTCAGCCCAATGGCTGACAAACAAATTCTAGATCCAACTGTAAATTAAATTCAAATCCAAAAATTCAAACTCCTCAATATATATCGAATTATATACGGATTTGAAGCTCTCGACGAGCACAAGTCAAATATATGATTTGTTTTCTGATCTAGGTTTCGGTGTGGCTAGAAATTGTTGATCTGTTTTCGGCTGTTCATCGCTCGACGATGAACTTCACCCGATCGTCAAATTGACGATACTGCGGCGTGGAGAGGGCCTTGCGGTGTTCATCGGCATGTCTGGTTTGCTGTTTCAACGACTAGATGTTCATGAAAAATTCACTAGGGTTTAACGAATTGGGCGACGGCCGGGTTCATCATGGCACAGATCTGCGGCGTGGGGTGCTGCGGTGAGAACGGCGATGTACGATCGATCGAGAGGGAATGTGGAGGCGGCGTTCGGTCGTGTTGCATTGGCGGCTGTGGATGGTAGCAGTTCAAATCACGTGAACAGGGATGAAGTCGCGCATGCATGGAGCTAGGGTTCTGCTGCAATGTAGGTGCTGGTGACGTGGCGTACGTTTCTATCTATTTTATTTTATAAATATTCAACGTTTTATATTTCTAATTATCATAATTTTCACATACGAGGTCCGTTTTACGCGTTGTTTGTTCTAATGGGATCGTATCGAGATTCTGGACATTTTGATGCTGGTTTGAACAAATTCTTAAAACGTTCAAATTTTGGGCTTAAATTGGATTTAAATTCAATTTAAGATTCAAAGGTGAGTGTTTTAAGCCACTCACAACTTCTAAAATTTCTTATGTTTGTTAAATTTAATTCATGATGTGAAATTTATTTATGATTGTTTGGTATATTTTAATCATCATCTCAGTAAAATTGAATTAAATTGTTATTTAATTTATTATTGCATATAAACTGCCAGTTAATTACCTATTATTTATTATCAGTTTCTATATTGATATTTATGGATTGTTCTCGATGATAATCGTCATGGATGATGATTGTTGATATTGGTTGAATGGATGTTTAGTTTATATCGTTATAAACTGCAAGTTGGTTATGGATTATTATTAATTCGGGATTGCGGTTTGAAATGATATACAACCATAAGATATCAAATTGCGGATTGAAATGATAAATATCCATATCACTTGACCATAGGGTAGAAAATTTTATATAGACACCGTGGTCTATATATAAAAATATTTTGAAATGATTTCTATGGTTTTGTAAAGAAATATATGGTTTTATGTAAATATTGATTCTAAATGTTATATAAATGTTATTTTATTCTTGATTTTAAGCTATATATAAATTTGTTTTATTATAGAATAAGCTTAATAATAAGTTTGATTTTTTTTGAGATAATATGGTTAAGTATGTAAATTATATTTTAATATAGAGTTTATAATGATTTAAAAAAATTAAGGTTGGAAGATAAATTTGAAATTTATTTGAAATTGAATTTATTGAATTTGAGATTTTTAAAGGATATGATTTTTATAACTTGATTTGGTTTAAGGTGAATTTAATGAATATTTCAAGTATAAATAACTAGAAGGAAATATTTAGTTATTGTAATTTGGGTGTTATTTAAAGATAATGGTATTATTAAGTAAAATATTTCAAAACTAAATAATATAAAATTGAATTTGATATATATATGAAATTATCAAACTCAGTTTTGAAATTGTTTAATATTTATATTTTGAAATATAATGAATTTGAAATGGTTTATTTTATGGATCAAATCTGTTTTGAAATCAATATGATTTGGAATGGTTTATTTGAAAACTAAATTGAATATAAGTTTATGATTTGAGATTTTGTTAAATCTAAAATTTTGGAATTCGAGTTGTTTTGGATTTGATTTGTGAAATTGAAGAAGCTATTTATTATATAAAGTATTTTAATATTTAAACCATTTAAGTGGTGTAAGTTATGTTTCAAAGTTAAGAATTTTAAAGTATTATGATTTTAAAGTGTTATAATTTCAAGTGTTTTGGTTTTGAAGTGTATAACTTTGGAAGTGCTATGATTTTTGGAAAATGATATATTTGAAATAAAAATGATATCGTATTGATTTAGTTTTGAAATGGAAATGATATCATATTTATATGGTTTTGAAATGGAAATGATATCTTGGTTTAAAGTATAAATTATTTTGAAATGACCGTGGTGTAATAATAATGTTTGGTTGTTAAAGAGACCGAGATCGGAAGTTGTCATACTCTTTGCCAACTTCGAAAACCACTTTAACAACCGTGTATGCGGTGGAGATTCAGAATGAAGTAGGATGGTGGCGGCATTCCTTTGAGGTGTATACATGGACCCAACTCCCGTGAGTTGGTATAAGGTGGCTAAAACAGGAGCGATCAACGGGCTAAGGAGGTAGCACCTCTTATCGGACATACTCCTTCGATACCATTATATTACTTTGTGATTGAGTGGGGCCCTTTTGATTTTGGGGGTGTGGCTCGAGGTGGGCGATAGTAGCTGCTACGCGTTACCACCGGTCCGGAAGCGTAATTGATATATCTACCCGGGCATTGCCTAGTTGTGCCGTGTCACCTACCCTAGCACGCCTTGTACAAGTTTGGTTCTCCCCCGTAGCCCATGGAGTATCCTCTGGTGGCTTCCCGATCAAGAGGGACTATGACACTATATGGACTACTGGGACTATTATGTGTTAAGGGGAATATTGGGTCACTCCTTAACGCTATTTTAAAGTAATTTTATTTTAGACATTATTATAATAGCGAAATATTACTACATAGTAAATAGTTTAACGGATCCTTAAGAGATGTAAATCCCGAACATCTCTTAAGTTACTGCACTCACGTTAGACACCGGATAGGAGATGTCAAACCCCATAAACATCTATGACGCCGTTCCACTCATATTTTACCATTGATTTAACTTACATAAGATCTTCTAGTTCTGACTCGAGTGTTTTGTCTTTTCAATTCGCTCGGGTCAGCCTAAGCATTTTAGGATTTGAAGACTTAATTTATGGAGGACGAAGACGATGATTGTATTGCTATTATTTATTATATTACTCCACTACATTCATACTGTTCTGCTGCATTGTTATTTATTATTCTCTGGTATGTGTAACTCTGATTCTACATTGTATTGGTATAATCAAATGTTTTGTAAACAGCTTCATGAACTGTTATTTGATTATTATATTTTTTCATTCCGCTGCGAGAGTCTGTTTTGTTTTCTTTCTTCCTTTTGTTTTCTTATTCACCCCAATAAAAATCTGCTCTTTTATATGGTTTGAGTCTGACGTGTGTGGTTTGTCGTCGATTTAAAACGTATAAAAGGCGGGATGTTACAAATTCCCTCGGAATTTCTAAACAACGTTTGTTTTTCACAAAAATCTCCATATCAAATTACTACAGTAGCAATCCGTCGCCTAGAAACTCGAAAATGAATACAAATGATGCTGCACTCATCACCAGAATTACTTTCCAACGATTGAAGTGAGTTCAATGTTATATCTCTTCCAAAATCCCTTTTAACCACTTCCCGTTCATAAATATTCCAAAAATACTGCTATTATTCATTTCTAAAATATTTCCAAAATAACACCAGTTTTATTTCCATAACTTTCTAAAAATATTTTCCAAACCTTCCAGTATTTAAATTCCTGAATTTTTGTTGAATCCACTTTAGTCTTTATTTATTTGTATACTTCACATTTATATAATTTCCCTTTGTATTTATATCTCATTACAATTTTTTATAATCTCGTTTGATTATATAATAATACCCAAACACATCAATCTACTATAATAATCCAAAAAAATTATTTCTTTTATATCAAATTATAATTTGGTAAAATTATTTCATTTACCCACTTTTAAAACATACTATATCAGTTTACCGTGTTCAAGTGTTTAGAAACTCCTATCGATCTAGTGGCATCCCACTACTCGACAAGAATTTATATGCCACTCAACAGATAAATCAACACGATATAAAACATTTTATATTTACTAACAAATACGCGCTCATATCTATTACTACACTCAAACTCATTCTTGGGTTCTACTGACCCTATCTCTTATGAGTATTCCCTACCAAAGCCAAGGTTCTCACTTTACCTTCAACTCTGATAACAAGGGTAGCGACCCGTTGTTCCGCACCGTTTGAGTTGATAATAATTCACTCTTGTTTAACCCAAATTGTATGAAGGAGCGAATACCTAGGGTAAAGAAGAGGAAAGAGATGGAAGAAAATAGAACAACAACACAGAATCTCACAAACGCAGCATAACAAAATATAGTATATAATAACATATTTTTATACAAAAGAACTTGTAACTATTTTATACTTTCAATCATCAAGGTACAACAATCATTACATAAACCTGGACAGTTATAATAACTTGTTCTTATATACATAACTCACACAACGGAAATAACCAAGTACGTGATATACGTCTGAACTCCTCCAGCTCATCTCCTGAGCTCTACAACATTTTAACCTGAATCGTAATAATTGGTCTGACCCGAGCATTATAATAAAATAACACCCGAGTCAGACTGGTAACCAGCATGAGAGAACACACTCAATTTGAATTATTAAAGTTATTAAAATCCTTTGAAAAACAAAGGTATCTCGTAAGACCGCGTCACACATAAACACGATGGATTTTTCCCTTACGATAACCAAAACATTTTATAGAAAATCCAGTGATATTGTAATAGTGTCTAAGTACAAATACTTATTCAAATAGCCGAAACTGTTACATTAATTAAATTCCATCATATCAGGCTCTACAAACAAAACCGTAAAGGCTCGTATTGGAGGATGGTTCACATATAATGACTGGACTACTGACGTACCGCACATCACAGTATACCTCTAGAAAAATGTACCGAGGACGTCGCTGGGATCCCCTACTACACAAGACTGTCCTACCCCTAACCTGGATAGAACCGAATATGTTATCATCCTGGGTGTTCCCACTCTAAAAAAATTGAGCGCTCCATATTTCATGCACAACCATATCCATAATTTTTTAAATATATTTCCGAGGGTATCTAGAAAAGTGATAACATACCCTAATTGACCTACTTAGCCTTGTTGCATCTCTCGAGCTTTAGTCATTCCCGATTGATGAGGCTTGAGGCTAAAGTAACCTTTCAAGATAAATACCACTTAGAATGCTCATCATTCTCCAATGATGATGTTCTGATAGCATTCGTCCATACAAGTTTTCCTGGGTCTGCAACAACCCAAAATTTAACCATAAGAATTAATTCGTTAATTAATTAGATAATAAAGTAACTTCATAAAATTATCAGAATTAAGCCAAGGAAGTTGCACCATTGTGTCCATGCTAATTTTCTAGTCAATTTCCATATATAGAACATCAAAATCTAAGCTAATATGACCAAGTTATGAAATAAACAAAATAAGCAGAAAATGAAGAAAGAAAAAAAATATAAAGGTAGGTCGATTGGGCACCAAGGCGGTCGACCGCCCGGTCGACCCGCCTCTGCTATTTGCGAAATAATGAATGTTCGTTCATTCGAACGTTTCGAAGCCTCAAACTGATGTTTTTTGCATTCTTCTGATCAATCCTGTCCATCAATTTTTGCATTCGATGACTCATATTCAGCCTATGACGTGGTTGCATCCTACTCAATACCCAAATCCAACGGTCCGAGATCCACATCTTTCCCGATAAATAGACCCCTAGACGTAACACTTTTTCTCATTCTAGGTTTTCTCCAATTGGGTTCGCATTTCTAGGAAGGACCTTAAGCGGTAATTTTTCCAAAGGAGAAAATCGTTATAAATTAAATTATTTTACAACTCCAAGTGGATCTAGGAAGACTAAAGGAAGAGCTTAGGAACGAAAGTGAGTGATTGTAATTATTTTAAGATTTCTTTGAGTAATTCAAAACAATGGGGTTCCCAATAGTTGTAGTTTTACTACGATTTTGGAATAGCCTTTTTATCAGTTTTAGATCTACTTTTCAGTCCATTCCCTTTAGTTATTCTTTTTCAGTTAATTATAATTTATTACTGTTAAGCATAGCTTTTTATTTACTTATGGTTTATTTACAGTATTTAAGTTTATTTACTGTTATTTATTTCTTATTTACATCTTTTTCAATGTTTTGGATTTTATGCAAGTGTCTATTCTCTTCTTCCTCCCTTTCTTCGCGTATGGATTAGAATAAATTAAACATGAATATGGATTATATAAGAAAGAATATTGAATGAAGAAAATAAGATGTAAATTATGAAGACTTTAATAAATAATGGAATTGGACTGTAATATAAATGGAATTGGACTTAAATTGTGCCTAATTATTATTAAAATTGGACTAATTAATTGGCTTAGTTATAACTTAGAATTATAACTAAAAAGAGTATAAGATGAAAGATGCTTATTTTCACACTTAGACCTTAGGTTAAGTAATAAGCATGATTATAATGTAGGTTATAATAAGAAAAAGAATAGAATGAGGCTTATTTTATGACTTATGATAAATTAATAAGCATAGATAGTAGAGAAAATTGTAAAAGCTTATTTAAATAATTTATCTAAGTTAATAAGCAAAGATAAAAGTAGGACACGTATCAAATAGCATTCTCTATTAGAAAAAGAAATGTCTCACATTAGCCTGAAGTGAGACGAGGGCACGCTTAAGCTAAGAATGGTAGCAATTGATCAAATAGAAGTCCAAATCACAGGGGATTTGGATAAGAGGTGCAACTAGATATTGTTTGGATGATGGGCTAGTACCAACATCATTTTCCCTATAGATTCTATGGACACACGGTGATCTCATGTTAGCCTAAAGTGGGATGAGGGGTACGCTTATGCTGGAGTTTGAGGTAATAAGAAGACCCAATAGGTGGAGCAAAAGGTAGCATGGGCATGGCAGCAGTTACACGTGCGACTTCCATTCTGGTGCTCGGTAATCGCTATGAGTTCCAAGTGCTTAGTATGGGTGTCTTTCATAGACACCATTGCCTTCTATGTAGGGAGCTATATGTGTCGTCCGGATCCATAATTGGTGCTTTGTGCATCTTTCATAGATACCATTGGCTACTGTGTAGGGAGTTATATAACGTCTGGTCCGCAGTAAGGTCTATGGAGTAGTAGGCCGATAAAAAAGAGTAGAATTACATCTCAATTATAGGATTAGGAATTCAGTCTAATCAAAGCAGAAATCAAGAACAAGTGAAAGCAATCAAAGTTAACTACCTTATTAATTGAGCAATATTTAATCGTACTTATTTCTAGTTTATCTCTTTCATATTTCATTTGTTATCCTCATTTATGCTAGAACCGTTGTAGATTCTATTACTTTTATCTTGTTTAAAGATTCTAGTAATTACTATCATTCACCGGACTTTTAGGTTAACCCACTCCTCTATTTTTCCCTTTTTCCACCTATAGGCAATCAAAGGAGAAGTCAGTAGATTGCTGTTGTTTGGAGTTTTCTTGGGGGAGATTTTTATTATGTATTTCTTTTATTTTCAGCTTTTGATCTTTCTACGTACTGGCCTATTATGAGGGATATTATGTACTCTGATTTTTGAGACTATGAGTTTTTGTTTCATGAGACATATTGGATTTTTAGACATGTATGTGATATTGGTATTTGACTTATTTATGAAGCAATCATGAAGTTTTATTTTAATTAAGTTATTATTTTAAGTTTCCATTGTTTTTATATATTTTTGTCTTGTGAATCTTAGTCTATGTTAGCTCTAGTTATACCTACAAAGCACCATGCCTTTTAATGCGTCCTTTTGGGTATATTAAGGGGTGTGGGGATTTTCAGGGTCTGGACAAACCGAATCACCGTCTTCACTGCCTTCACCATCCATTCGTAACATTCAAACCGGGTCGAAGTGGTTTTTGGATAATTAAATCATCTCTCGGTCTCTTCGAAATAATTAACGAAATTGGCCAAAATTGATAATCGGTTATTTAACTATCAAAAGAAACCATAAGTAGACATCAGGCCTTATTACAAATTTTCCAAAAAATTCTTTTCAAAATACCTTTACAAAGTATATTCAAATTCCTTTCCATGCTCCAATATTTGAAAACAATTTAAAATACTTAAACCCATAACAAGATATTCCCAATCCATTTCAACACTTAGAAATATTTCCAAATTTCCATTTTAATAATTAGGAAAACATTATAAGTCATATTTTCCAAAATCATTTCAAATATCAACGCTTCAGAGAATATTTCGTAACTAATCTCATAAGTCTCTTAAATCATTAATTAATTTCCTTTAAAATCGTTACACTAGTCTACGATTCCCACCACTCAATTCTAACTTCCTTTATGAATTCTAATTCATTTCTCGAAGTTCTCTTATTTCCATGATTAGGAAATTTTCCTTAAATTTTCCAAAATTCCACTATAAGATTTCTCTTTTAAAAATCATTACCATTTAACACACTTCGTTTATGAGTCTCAAAAGCATTTATAAATCAATTCCAATCACTTCCCAAACCTCAATATATATAATTTTTTTTAAAGAATAGTAATTTATTTCAAAACATGTTTAAGTAATTTATTTAAAAATCAAACATTTTAAATAAAATATCAAAACTCATTTCTAACTCAGTTTAATACAATCTAACCGGTTTACAAAACTGATAATAAAATTTTGAATTTTATTTCAATTAATATTTAGTACTTGAAAAATGCACTTCTGAAACATCCCAGTAATAACTAGCTTTTAATTATATAGTTTAATAAATAAAATTTCCTTTTAAAATAAAACTTAGGTTCTAAATAAAAATAAATTTTTCCTCCAAAACACACAGTAACCAATTGAACATATAAATCTGTCATGATTTACAACACATCGATTTCCTTCCCAATTCCCTAGCCATTTCACTTTCCAAAAATGGACTCTACTTTTTTTTCCAAAAACTATTTTCATATCTTGATATAAATTCACACTATGAATTTTTATTCCAATTTATCAACTAATATCATTTTCTATATTTATAAACATCGTTTATAAATTTTTTAAACTCCTTTCCAAATTTATAATAGACTTACATTAATCATTCCATTTATAAACCGATTCCTATTAAAATCCCATTTATAATCTATTACTCAATAACCTCCAATTATTACTTGAACTCGTTAAAAATTCCAATTTTAGGTTCTTTGCCATATTTTTAGAGATATCATTTAAAAATCCATTATTAAAAATTCTTTATATAAATTATTTTTAATTTTCTACTTTAAACATTTTACGAATAGTTAAGTACAACTCCAAATCAATATTTTTTTTCCAAATCAATTTCTTTAAAATAAATCCAATTTTAATATAAATATTTTTATATCCAAAATCTACTTTTAAATTCCTTTAAATTCAAAAATAATATTTATGGTATTTGAAATACTAAATCTGAGGCGAGTGCTACTATAGCATCCAATAATTTAAATTACAACAAGAATATATAACAGATTATCTACACACATCATATGTCACTATATATGAAAAATAAATAATATATTTGAGGAATCCAGTTAGATCCCTCCAACCTGTTTTTCCAGTACCCACAGATGTTAATATAACACAAAAATATCAATCCCACTTCAAGGGGACATCGCGGTATATAGGGCCATCCGTTATTATGTGGGGCGCATAGGGTCTCATCCGCTAAAATATGCAGGAACATCAATCCAACTACTTATACATTCTACTACTACTATATATATATATATAATATAATATAATATCATTCAACAGACAATAATTTTATAAATTCAACCAAGCATCTAATAACTTATTTTAACTATTTAACAAAAATCCTAGTAATCCAAATGAGTAAGAATTTCTCACCTTTGATTTTATGCAATCCGTTCCAAATTTTAAATCAAATTGAACTGCGTTCAATTTAAATTTAAAAACCCCAGCTATCTTCAAAAATTTTAGAATTAATTTCTTCCACATAGATTTACAGCTATGACCCAAGCTCAACCTGCTGTTATTCATTTTGGACCTCGAATAGAATATGAAAATTATAAATCTTTTTGATTATTATTCGTAACACAAATTTCCTTATTCATTATAGTAAATAAAATTAATTACCTTCCCGTTTCTTCTTATCGTGTACGATCATGAATCACTCGCGGCCAGTACTGACCACCTCCGACCCAGTGCCTACTTGTTCGAATGACAGGACCCTTGCCGGCGATCGATAAACGCCTCTATTTCCAGGCCGAAGAACCCACTCGCAGTCGCATCCTTCACTCGCGACTCCCAAACCTAATTGCTCGTCACCGACCTTGCATATGCACGCGCATGAGCGATCAGTCGCGTCCACAAACCCCAAACTCCATTGCCAAACATTGTTGCCCAGTATCAGCACCATCAAACTATCGACTTTAGCCCTATCTCCATCGACGTCCACGACTTCATCTACTCCACTGTTGAATGAAGATGTCGAACTTCCTTCATTCCCTCGTGCGTACGCCCAAACTCTTCCCTCGACCACAAAATGTGGTGCCGCTCGCTTGGGTTTTCTTCGACTTTGATCTAGGAATTGTAAAAGGAAGTAATGATTTTGTACGAGCCCTTTAAAATTTTATTTTTGTTCGATTCGAACAGAATGAATGAGAGAAGAGGGCCTCGACTTCGTTCTTTTTTATATACGAATATAATTTTCGTGAAAGGATTTGAATTTAAAGAAGAGGAAGGTTTTAGGAGCATTGGTGATTTTTGAACTGAAAGAATGAAAGGAAGAAAGATGCGATTTGATTTTGTTCTTGCGTGAGGGAGTAAGTCATGTTTTTAAGGGATGAAGGGGGCGGCTTGAGACTGTGATTGGTTCCACTTTTATTATTATTTAAATTCAAAATACCTCATGTTGGGTAACTAAAAATTTACAATCACCATCGAGGCGTGATTCCTAGCATTCATAATATTATACCCCTATTTAGAACGCAATGGAAAATGTTTCGAGTCCTAATTCGATCGTGTGGAGAAGATAGCTTTTTAAATCGACTATTTAAATTCAATTAAATTATTCTAGGCATTTTCAGATCGTACGATCGAACGGTACATCCAAATGCTATGAAATTTAAAATTCCATAATAACACAGTATTCCGGATCCAATGGAACTGCTTTCGTTGAATTTCATGACTGTGCCCTGGATCGCTATTTCAACACGTCGATTAAATCGACAATTTTCAAAATTTACGAAATCGCTTGAAATTTCAGTTTTAAAATCTTACTAACTAAATTATCATTCAAGTAGAATTTATATGAACATTATAAATCATTTTTGATTCATATTCTACTCTAATTCAATTGTTTAAACGGTTTTCCAATTATTAATTCAACAGTTTAATTTGTCCAATAAATCCCTATATTTGAAACTTAAGTTTTATTCCACTTATTTGATCGTTAAATATCATACTAAAATTCCATCCACATTTCAAAATTCAACATTTAAAATAAATTAGATGTTTAAAATTAATGACTAAAAATCTAGGTCATTTCATCTATCTTTGCTTATTAACTTAGTGTAAGTCTTTTTAATTAAGTCTCTTTTGTTATATTTGCTTATTAACTTATTCTAAGTCTTAAAATTAGAGTTTTTTCTGTTTGCCGCTAATTATAACCTGTGTGCTATAACTTTACATATTAGCTTTACCCAAGGTCTAAGTATAAAAATAAGCTTCTTCTGCTATTTCTTATATTTTCTCTTTTTAGTTATAATTGCATATTATAACTATGCTTGCGAATAACTTAAATTTTCCCATTTCAGTCTAAGTCAAATTTATTACAGTTCCTCTCATTTTACATCTCATTTTCTCTAAATTCAATGTTCTTATATTTTAGTCCATATTAGCGAATTATTCTCTTTTATTTATTCCATTCGCGTAAAAGGGAATTAAAAAGAAACCAACATTTACAGAAGAAATCTCAACATAGAATAAATGTAAATGTAACGTAAATAACAGTAAATAACTGCAAATACTGTAAATTCAGTGTCACTTGTGGATCTCAGACCATTGGATTTGGAGATTAAATTCGGTGCAACCACGTCATAGGCTCGATAGGAACCGTCGGATGGAAGCACGGACGCATAGGACCGAAGAAAAGTTGCAAAATGACGTGTTATAATCGATCTAGACAAAGCCACGTACGAGAGTGCATTCTTAGGTAGGCGGGTCGATCTACCTGTCGACCTTCACAAGCGAGGGTTGACCTATAGGTCAACCTTGCGTATGTGAGGGTCGACCTATCCCCATATATATATTTATATATTCTTATCTTCATTAATCCATATCTTCTACATACAAACTCGGATTTTGACGTTCTATATATGGAAATTGACCAGAAAATTACCATGGTCACAATGGTACAACTCCCATGGTTCAATTATGATTATTTCATAAAGTCATTTTATTATTTAATTAATTTGTTAATTAATTACTATAGCTTAAATTTTAGGTTGTTACATGGGGATTGGGAGGTGTTGGTGATCAGCAATATGGTACTAGTTAAGAATACCTGCTTAACATATTTTATCATATGCCCAATATCAACTGCATTGAGTTTTTGTCTGACCATTACAACATTTAAGTTTTTCCTAAAAATGCAGTATAGTGAGATATTAATCATGTACAGTATTCCTACATCATAGAGCTACCCTTGCCAAAATTCACTATCCAATTCAGGTTATTTAATTTTGAATAAGATCAATAATAGAAATCACGAAAGGAGTTTATCCTAGATGTATACATAAAATATTGCAAATATCTTAGCTACTCATTTCCTTTAACTATAGACTACTATCATCAAATTCATTAGTTTCATATTTAGTACAAATATAGCTAGATTACTCTTCAAACCCAATAGTTTCCACATGCACTGTATATGTGGTCAAACGGAGAACTTTGGCAAACCCTTTGTAGTCCTTTACCACATTTTAAAATAGAATTAAATAATAGTTAACTTACATTTTGTCAGGAGACAATTAAAAGGAATTTTGTTGCCGATTTAAAAGTATAGTGACTTTACTTTTGTTCATGATTATTGTTGAAATTATATAAACATTTCTCTTAATTTTTATATCAGTAACAATCATAACATCTTTATTTCATAATACAACCATATATAGTATAGGTCAAGTGGTACATTAAAAGAACGATCATATATAAAAAATAAAAACTAAAAAAACCTTTGGTAATGGGCAAATTAAAAAACAGTCTGTGGCAAAGGGATTCACTCTTTTCAATACAATAATCCAAGAGTAATAATTCATCATAGCCTTATCGATTGATTTTTTTGTAATGAACATCATACTATTACTGATAAGAATGCCTGACTTTTTAACGACTTACATCGTAATATTCATTTTACCCCAAACATATAGACATTAGTTGCATTTATTTGACATGTTGGATATTAAATGCTTAAAATACTTCGTGTTGAACATGTTGTTTATTTATGTTTAAACTTTTCTAACCGTGAATGTGTTTAATAAAAATAAATGAGATTTTTGAAACAAATGTCCACCAATATTTATACTGCAAAAAGAAATCGATTATTAATTTCTAATACTTTTTGTAATATCAAATGTATACTTGTAATGAATTAGAAGCTTTTCATTAGATTATACGATTTAATTACAATAACAATGATTCTGCAGTATTTGATATTTGATATATATTGCAATTAATTGCAAGTATTTCTGTGAATAAACAACCTTTCTTATTATAATTTTAGAAAATCAAAACAAGCAATGTTTATGCAACATTAGAGATTAATGAAAAATGAATAAAATGATCAGCTAATAATTCTTCTTTTTGGAGAACTTCAAATAATGTCCTTGGTGAGACACAGTGTTCAGACTGCTTGAAACCAATAAAAATTCATCTTGCTGGGTGAATTCGAACAATTTTATCTAGTGAACAAATATTGTTTTTTCAACTTCTAGTAAGAATGAAACAATTATATTTGACATTCACAATCCAAATCAATGAAAAAAATAATGATTGAGGATGAAAAAATTGAAATAAATCCAAACAGGGGAACATTTTAATTAAAATACATACATTAAATCAAATTATGCCATAAAGGAAAAAAGAAGCTGATAACGCGCTTTACCTGTATTTGGTAGTCCATTGAATCACCTATCGTCGGCGATGTCTCTGGTGCTGCCACCAATATCGATTCGTAGGTAAGAGAAGCTAATCGTTGGGGGGATCTTTTAGATTTTATGAATCAAATGATGGTAATAGATGGAATAAAGGTTTTGAGGAAATTGATTTAGGAAGCCGCACGAATTTAGGGAGAAATATAGTTAGTTGTACGAAGCGTGAGTGGAAATGGGAGGAACGCAAGTGGGCCTGATTGGATATGCAAGGGCTTTTTGGGAAGTTCAAAAAAACACGGTTAAAGCTAGTAGATTTAATTTTCATTATTAGTAGTAAAGAAGTAATATGTCAACTCGTAAAAGTATTATTCAGTTTAATTGCATTTTACTTGTGCAGTTAACTTAAAATTATTTAAGTCGTCCGTCCAAGGATAGTAGCACATCCCCTGATATCTCTTAATTATCAGTTCGATCATCGAATGGATTAAAACTGCATTTTCCTTATATGCATATAAGTAAAACTATAGTAAATAAATATGCTAGAAAATGATAAGTTTTAGAGTTGACAAATTACATTTACCTGCATTTGACTTATGTAGTTAAACAGACAATTTAACTTATTTAAAAACTGTTTTTATTTCTAGGCTTAAAAGCGGTAAAAAATTCAACTGCATTTTAAAATGCAATAAATTAATATATTTGTGATATGTCATAAGTATAGTCAAATTTATCGCATTTTACTTATGCAATTAATACAAAAGTATTTATACTTCTATCCTTAAAAATGATATAAATTCTGACTGCACTATATTTATGTAGTTATATTGAGTACATTTTACTTATGCAATTAGTACAAAAGTATTTATACTTCTATTCTTAAAAACAAAATAAATTATGACTAAATTATATTTATGTAGTTAGAATAATCAACTTAAATTAATTCAAAAAATATCGCAGTTTTAATATTAAAAATAGCTAAAATTTTGATTGCTTTTAAACACAAAGTAAATAAATATACTTCAAAATTATATGCATTAAAAAATTAATTACAACTTGCAAGTCCAAGGTAGATCACCATCTTAATATCTAGATTCCTACAGCTGAAGTGAGTGTTTTCAGAAGCCCTTTCTTTACGAGCATACATTGGAACATTTGATTTACCAATGATCCCTTTAACACATGTATAATAGAGAATATCCTACGGCCTATCCCAAAATGCTGATATACACCAAGCTGTCATTAAGGTTTTTAGGTCGCTAACATTAAAAGTTTCTACATTATGTGACATCCATATCAAATATAACAAACATAGTGATAATCAAACCACCTCACATCACTTATGTTTAAGTCACTAACAATGAAAGTATCTACATCATGTGACATCCATATCAAACATAACAAAAGTAACAACAATCAAACCACCTCACATAACTCATTGTGCCTCTAGATATATGATAACTTATATGATGACTTCCTACAACCAAAGTCTCTAATCTAATCTCGACTTCCCTTATGCTTAAATCCGTGTCATTCCATAACGACAACATAAAAAATTCACAACTTACAACTCCAAAATAGATCATTGTCTTGATATTTAGAGTCACGTCCTATGATTCAAGTGATGTACTCAAAAAGCATCAAAACTTTAATTTAATCATGGCCTTTTTAGAACATGTCTGGTAGAGAATATCATGGGTGTAAGCCAAACTATCATCATGATTGTATAGAAAATCATAAGTGTATGCCAAATTATCATCATGATTGTATCACAAATAAAAGTACAATATGGGGTGTTTATGTCACTTACAAGCGATATATGAGAGAGCGCACTTATTATATTTTGGTTTTTAGGACTATACAGCAGTATATGTAGTATAAGTCACACTACATTCACGAACACACTTAATCCTTTTTCAAGAGACTAATCATTTTTATTATACTTTATAAGAATGAATCAACAAACGAGGAATGCTGCTAGGACTTCTATTTTCGACATAAAGCAAGGAGCGGGGGACGGGGCAACTATGAACCCCAACATGTAGATTATGTTCAATAATATGATGAGGAACATGCTATAAAGCCCAAGGAGTTTATCGGCTATCTCTATTGATGGTGCTACTTTGGTGCAAGCACAGAGGGATGATTTTGCTAAATTGGACAAGAATTATTCTAGTCTGGGTGGTAAACTGTTTCTATGAATAGAATCAGCAGTCGAAGTGCAGAATTAGTTGGACACCTATGAACGCATCTTTGAGGATACAGAGATAGATGATGATATGAAGAGGAAACTAGCCTCTTGACAGCTTCAAGGGAAAGCGACTATAGTAGTAAACTACATATACCACATTTTTTCTCCTTCCTCAAGCCATTATCAATAGTTATTACCTATATCGGATGGAGTACAAGGGTTACAAAAATTGTATATATGGCTATAAGAGTCATCACTAGTAGTGTACATCTCTAAACACCTTGCCCTTGGTTGCATATTTTTTTTGGATAAGTGTCTAGTTTGATATAGATCTTTTAAGAATAATGTCCGGTTCTTATTATGTTGATAGAGATCACTTTTATTTATTAACTGATTTCTAAATTGTTAAATGAATAACTATACTACAATTGGTAAGAAGAAAATTTCAATCTTTGTGCACTTCAAGGAAGCTCTTAGATACAACCTTGGTCTAGTTATACCAATATTGATTAGAAATAAAGTGATTAATAATGACCATATCTTCTTAGCTTCGTCATCTTCATCCCTTCTCCAACTACCCCATTTAGTTTTGCTTCTTTAGGTTCTCCACAATTTCTTATTCTTCATGCCATATTTCATTAACAACAATTATTTACCTATGCCGAGTTAAATACAATGACTATGAAAAGTTTTATATATAATTGCAAAAGTCATTACTAGTGCTATCCATTTACACGCACCTCACCCTTGATTGCATATTTTTTGGACAAATATCTAATTTGATAATGCCCATATCTTTCAACCCTAGTGTTAAATTAATAGTTGATATAGCTTCCAAACCCATTGTCTTCATCTCGCTTCCAACTCCTCCATTTGTTTCTACTTCTTTGAATTCTCCACATTTTCTCCTTCTCGATGTTATAACTCATTATTAATAGTTAGTTAACTATAACGAATGAAATATTAAGGTTACAAAAAGTGGTATATATAGTTGCAAGAGTTATCATTAGTAGTGTCCATTTCCACACACCTCACCCTTGATTGCATGTTTTTTGGATAGGTGTCTAATTTAATGTAGATCTTTTGACAATACATTTCACATACAACTCAGCTAACTTTGATGTCGTTCTATTAGACTTAAGGGTATGAATCAAGCATTCATCATCAATCTATCGACTATTACCCAAATGATATTGTACCCACCTTTGGTTCTCAACAATCCACTAATGAAGTCCTTTAATATTTATTCCCACTTCCATTTAGAAACCTCAAGTGGGTGCATCAACCCATTTGGCTTTTTCTACTCTGCCTTTACCAACCAATGGTTCATACATTTCAAGATGAATGCCCCAACATCCTTTTTCGTCCCTTTCCATTAATATGTCTACTTCATATCATGGTACATCTTATAACCTTTGGGATGTACAATCAATCTCGAATGATGGCACTCTCATAGGACCTCTTCCCTCAATCCATCAATATTGGATACAAACAGTCTCCCATCCGTATGAGGCCAACCATCTCGATTGAGTCTGTACTACTTCATCTCATTAGAAACTACTCCTTCCTCTATCTTCACAATGATCTCTACTTCTCTAGCATCACATTTCTGATTAGTGCCAATGTGCCCAATCAAAGTGCATTTGATAGTCAAATTTGCAAACATCACCTGTCATCAAGGTTTAATGTCATAGCCAACAATAAACTCAAACTACATCTACTTTAAGTAATTCACCCCCAAAGTGGAATGACTTCTACTCAAAGCTTCCACGATCACATTTCCTTTACTAGATGTCTATGAAATAATGCCTCTAAATCTTTAAAGCAAATACTATTACCACCCATCTAAATCATGGGTCAGGTACTTCCTGTCATGCAGCTTTACCAATCAAATAGCATATTTGACAACCATACCTCCTTACATCAGTACCATACCCAATCCGACACCATAAGAATCCGTCTATACCAAATCTTCCCATTTGGAATGGTCAACATTGGTGCACTCGTCAACCTCTCTTTTGAATTCTCGAATGCCTTGCCCTTAGTTGCATATTTTTGGACAAATGTATAGGTATAGGAGTCATCACTAATAGTATCCATTTCCATGCACCTAACCCTTGATTACATATTTTTTATACAAGCATCTAATTTGATGTGGATATTTAAATAATAATGTTTAGTCGTAATTATGTTGATAGAAATCTCTCTTATTTATTAATTTAGTTCAAAATTGCTAAATGACTGACTATACTGTAACCAACAAGAGAGAAGCTTTCAAGCTTTATATACTTCAAGGAAGCTCTTGATTACAACCTTGGTCTAATTATAATAATGTTAATTGGAAATAAAATCGATTTTGAAACTTCTTCTCCAAGAGAGAACTCTAATGATAATTTAAAAATATATTATTTTCTATTTTGTAAGTAAATCACTCGACATCATATTGATTGATAATGGTCACATCTTCTAAATCGAACGTCAAATCAGTAAAAGGCTCCATCATTAGATATATGATAACCTATATATCTAACAAGAACTAACGTCAACTCTATCTGCATCATGTGACATTCATATCAAACATAACAAAAATAGCAATAGTCAAACCACCTCACATAACTCACTATTCCTCTAAATATATGCTAACTCATATGACCACATCTAACAAATAAAAAATCAATTCTAATCTTGGCTTCCCTTGGCTAAAATCTATGCCAGTCCATAAGGTCATCATACCAAACTCACAACTTATAAGTCTAAGGTAAATCACCATTCTAATATTTAGAGTAACATCCTACGACTCAAGTGAGTGTAATAAAAACACTTTATTTACGACCAAACAAACTTTTTTGGACAAGCGTTTAAAGTCTCATCCATTTCCACACACCTTTCCTTTGATTGCATAATTTTTATATAATGGTCTAATTTGATATAGTTCTTTTGACAATAACGTAAAGTTCTAATTATGTCGACAGAAATCACTCTTATTTATTAACTTAGTTCGAAATTACTAAATGAGTGACTATATTACAACTAGTAAGAAAAAGCTTTCAAGCTTTATACAATTCAAGGAAGCTCTTGACTATAACCTTGGTTTAGTTATACTAATATTGATTAGAAATAAAGTAATTAATATAGCAATATCTTTCAAACCAAGTGCTAAATCAATAATGGACATATCTTACAAATCTCATCGTCTTCATCTCTCTCCTCCAACTACTCCATTTATTTTTGCTTCTCTAAATTCTTTATATATTTTTCATTCTCTATGCCGTACTCATTTTTGGCAGTTAGTTACCTATACCTAATGAAACATAAGTGTTCTAAAAAGTGATATATATATATATATATATATATATATATATATATATATATATAGTTGCAAGAGTCATCGCCAGTAGTGTCAATTTTCATACAGCTTACCCTTGATTGCATATTTTTTGGACAAGTGTCTAATTTGATGTAGATATTTCAACAATAATGTCGAGTTCTGATTATGTTGCAAGCGAATATGATATTATCACATACAACTCGACCAACTTAGACGTCATTCTGTTAGTCTTAACGAGTATAAATCAGGCATTCTTTGTCAATTTATCGACTATGAACCAAATGTTAACATACTATAATACCCTAAAATTTTATATATAACTTAAACATCAATAATAAATAATAATAAACAAATTTTAAATTTAATTTGATGGTAGTTTGATAAATTTCCACAAGAAGGGAAAAATAGTCCTTTTTATCAATAGTGGAATATGCTAATGGGAGGCGCATCATGCATTGCTCTCATTTTTTTGGTCGAGATAAAGTGCACACTTGTTTAAATCAAACATCGTATGATGTGATATATTAATGGTTAAATAAAATGAGTTGGAATCATGTGAGGGCAACATGTCAGGCTGGGCTGTTGGTCCACATTTGTAATTCAAATCCAAACTAACTATTATTTTAGTTTTTCCCTCCAAAGCCTTTTTTGTAAAAAGTATATATATTTTCTTTCTCTTTTTCTGGAAAAACTACCTAAACTTTCTTCATCCTCCTCCCTTCATCGACACTAAATCTTCATTTCTCAACGAAAATTGACAGGATGAAGTGTATTGGAATCTTGGCGAGACTCCCTATCTTTTAGAGTAAAGTTAAGGACTATTGCGGAGATTTAGTTTTCTGGAATTTTTGGAAAGCGGGCGAATTCGGGTTTTTTTAGGTTGAAATTAACGAGTGTGTCCTCTCCAATCGTGATATATTGCCTTGATAATTGTATAAGATTCTTTAAGGCTATTTTAGGATATAAACATGATGTATAATTATCTAAACAATGAAATATGAAACTATGGAAATAAAAGTACGTACTCTGTTTGTAAAAAATTGAAAAAACCTAATTGCAACACCAATTCAGATCAAAACTTTATAGAAACCATAATCTGATGTGTACGAACATGTTACGACCCTAGAAACATACGAAATACCGTATGTATATGCTATAGAATCACCTAAACGAAGAACAAAGTAAATAATCAAAATCTTGAATTAAAGGTATGTAAAACATGAAGAAATCCCATCACTAGGACATGCATTGGTGCACCGATGGATGCATGCTGGTCCATCAGTGTATGACCCAGTTTGAGTATTTCAGGCTTTTGAATGTCGTGTGATGACCTGACTTTATATGTGGTGCTCTATATGACTTTATGGTGATATATTGACGTGTATGGCTGTTGTTGGATGCGTATTTTGATGACATTTAGGATATATGGGTATAGTGCATATGGGTTCGAAACAATAAATGAATATAGCCTATTTTTTTTTTTGCGATGAACGAATACCTAAATCATGTAGCCTATATAGCAAGTCTATGGTTCATGGTATTGACGAGTGTTCTCTTACAGAGCAACAGGGCTGGTCTAAGAGTTTTGATGTGGAAAGTCAACCTGTAGTGCATGTGGCGGTACCAGACATGAGTCTAGTTCATATTACTACCCTTTACCGTGGTGGCGAGGCTAGATAGTAGTTGTAAACATCAAGACAACAAGAACAGTTGGGACGACATGGACAATTAAAGGCATTAAATGTTATAATTGCGACTCTATGGAGCATTATAAGAGGGAGTATCCATCATTATAGAAGGAGGGTTAGATTGTTAAGGCTTATGCATTGGAAGTGGAACCCATTGCGAGCATTGCACCGATAGCATAGGAGAAAGGGAAGTTATTATGGAAGGTGTGTTATTATTGTCTGATATACCTACCTGAGTTTTGTTTGATACTAGTGGATCACATTCATTTATAGCCAATGCATTAGTGGAAAGATTAGGAATAAACCTTCACTTTGTGCTTGAGATCGTTACCGTGTCAAACCCTGTTAGGAGACGACATATTTGTCCACTATTTTCCATGATCATAAATTGGTCGTATACAGTGTAGAGTTAAGTTATGGTGCATATGTGCTTAGCTTTGTGGGATACAGATTGATCTTGGGAATGGATTTAATGACTTGGTATGGGGTAGTTTAGATTAAGATAGGAGGTTTGTTCATTTTAGTAGTCATGGAAAGCATGATCTGAGAGTTCTGCGTGAGCCCAATGTTTTTCCATAATGAAGTAGTATTTGTATTCGTCAAACCTATCACATGATGTGTGACCCTTGTCCCTTTAGTTAAAGATTTTCCAAATGTATTCAATAAGGTTTCTGAACTTCTATCCCGTAGAGATATTAAATTTAGGATCGACCTTGAGAAAGACATTAGGCATATGGTGATGCCTTTGAGATATATGGCTTGGAAGGAGAGGAGAGAGTTGGATAAACAAGTTCTGGAGTTATTAAAGAATGAATTTACTAGGTGAAGAATTTTCGAGTGGGGAGTGCCAGTCATCTTCACTGCTAAGGTAGATGGTTCCCTAAGGCTATGCATCAATTATCGAGAATTGAATAAGCTGAAGATGAAGAATCATTATCCATTGTCTTGCATTGGCGACCTCTTTGATCAACTAGTCGGGGCAATGGTTTTCTTATAGCTTGACCTTACTATGTGATTTCATTCATCGAGAGTTGCCGAGGATAGCATTTTGAAGACCACTTTTCATACTTCAGATGGATTATTTGAGTGGGTTTTGATGCCATTTGGGTTGACTAATTTCATGGCTTATTTTGTTGACTTAGCGAGTAGGGTCTTTTGGAAGCAGCTGAACAAATTTGTGATTGTATTTTCTGATGATATCCTAGTATTTTCTAGAGATGCGATGGAGCATGAGTCACACTTGAGAGAAGTATTAGATGTACTAAGGAGGAATCGGTTGAGGGCCAAGTTTTCGAAGTGCCACTTTCGAAGGAGCAAGGTCTAATTTTCGGGGCTTGTTGTCCCCGGTAATGGCTAGGCGGTAGACCCTGGAAAAGTGGAAACCATTAAAGATTGGAAGGTTCCGAAGAATGCTTCATAAGCACGTAGTTTTTTCGGAGTAGCTGGTTTCTACTGGAGATTTATAAAGGACTTTGCAAAGATATCTGCACCATTTACGAAGCTTATGAAAAAGAATTTAGTTTATGCTTGGTGTGCGGAGTGTGAAGAGGCATGTAACGACCCGTAAATTAATCATTTTGTATTCGAATATTGAAATCAATTTTAAATATTTAAATAATGGATTTTAATAACCAAATAAAGATCTTTTAGGTAATAATTAATGATGTTAAAATTATTTTCAAAATATATTTACCAAAATAATTAGTTCAAATAAAAAAATGTGACTGGAAACCTTTTTTCGAATTTTCGATGCTTTATAGTATAAAAGTTGTTTGTAATGTTGTGAGCCTTGTTTATATATAAAATAACATTTAAATGGTTAAGAGTGTAAATTAGTTAGTATATATTGGTATATACATACGTATATATACTTAAGTATATACATGTATATACTAAAAGATGCCTTAAGAGACATGATTTGACACTTTTGCGACTCGAGTACAAAACAAATTTAAACATGTTTTCTTTGACATGATGAGGAGGGATAAGGTGGAGGCTGAAATGGCATACGTGGTAGAGGGTGTTGAGGTAGAAAAACAATATGGAGGGTAAATGAATAAGGGGTGTTTAGGTAATTCACATTTTCATTTGCTTATAAATAGCCTTTCATCTCTCTAAATTTTCCTCTTCTTCCATCGAACAGATCTCTCTCCTATCTTGTTCAAATGAAGTTATTCTTTTTACCAAACCATGTCAAATTCCAGTGATTAAAACTTCTATGTTGATCACTTCTTCAAATTTCGAGCAAATCTATGTCAAAATATCAATTGTTTACATAGTGTTTTTGGACCCAGAATTTCAAGTCCAAAAATGATCCTTCTTCTTTTGACCATATCTTCTTCAAAAATGATCGAAATTGGGTAATACATTTTTTAAACTGTAGAGAAATTTATTTTATAAAACTTTTCTATTTACCTCTTTTTCAAAATTTGAGAGTGAATAGTTCAAAAACTAGTTGGAAAATTACCTATTTTCTGGTTCATTTTTGAGAATTCGACGATTATCCAAAGTCACTCCACCTTATCAAAACAAGTTTCACTTCCTCCTTCTTTCGAGGTCGAGCCTACCTAGTGCATTAAGGGTTTAAGAATCCATCTTTTTCTTTGAAATGGAAGTGCTAGGTTATACCTAAGTTAGCGAGGGTTTGGATAGCAAGTTTTTGATTAGTGATGTTTTCAAAAAAATATAGTTAACTATTTTAACAATGATTAATTAATTAATTATTTAATTAATTATTAATTAATAAGGATTAAGGTTAACTATTTACTTACTTAATGACGTGTTTTAAATTTAACTAATTACCTGGTTAATGATTGTTTAAATTAATAAATAATTTTATTTAATGATGTTTAAATTTAATTAACCATTTTATTTAATGATGTTTAAATTTAATTAATCATTTTATTTAATGATGTTTAAGGATAATCAATCATCCAATAATGATGAATTAAAGTTAATTAATCAATTTTCTAATGGTGCTTTTAGATTAATAAATCTTTTTAGTAAATGATTTTTAAAATTTATCAACTTGTTTTAATTTTAATTAATCTTTCCTTTACAGATGTTTATAATTAATAAATCATTTTTAAATAATGATAATTAATTAATTATTTCCTTAATTTAATTAATTATATTTAAATTTGTTAATTAATTGAATTAATGATGTTTTAAAGGTGATTTACCCGTTTTAATTAAAGGTTATTGGAGTTAATTAATCTACTTAATTTATGAAGTTTCAATGTGAGTTTATCAAAGTAACAATGATGTTTTGACTTTGTTATTCATTTTAAACTATGATAATTAATTGATTATTAATTTAATTAATTATATTTTACTAATAATTGAATTAATAAGGTATAAAAGTGGTTTACCCTTTTTTATTTAAAGACATTTGAAGTTCAAAAATCAAATTGTGTGACGAAGTTTAAAGTTAATTAATCGATGTAATAAGGATGTTTAAGTTATTAGATCCTTTTTAAATTGAAGTTTTGAAGTTAGTGAACTCTTTTAACATAGTGTTTAAAAGGTGATACTTGTAATGAGAGGCTAAGCATGAATTCAGGTTTTTAAAAGAAAAGTTTGGATTGTTTATGGAAATGAATTAATTTCATGTAAAGCGATTCACTTGTATGGAAACGATTTATTTGTATAATTAGCACTAAACATCGAAGTATTAGATTTGTCGCTATTTCGAAACTTAACGATAATCATAAGACATGACTTTGAGGTGACACTACCTTGACTTGTTCGGCATTATTGTTAACCAAGAAATAGTATAAGTTCGAATTCGATGAGTGGTGATAAGTATACAAGACTTAATTTCCATATACAATCATTTTATATCCTCGATAGTTGGTTTCTCGATTATCGGTTTTCAGCTTCTTTGTATTTCATCACTCTAAGACGATGTGTTTCTCACTAGAGCTTTGTTATCCTTTATCGGAAATGACTAAACTCAAAGAGAGAGTGGAAGCCAAGCTATGTGGGGTTGCTCCCATTAGGGTATATTCACATCTGCTCTGGATTGGTTTCAGATATTCATGTATTAAGATGTGAAATACTTGGATTCTCGGTAAGGTTGGCGGGGTCTGGCTTGGACATGCCCGAGAGAAGTCATAAAGTATATGATTCTCTTAAGTATATTTCTAGACTTATATTGTTGGTAAGGAGGGTGCACCCTCCTAGTCATTTACTGGAAATTTTCCTTTCCTTATTTGATTCAAACCTTTGAATCTATTTATCTTTAAATTACCATCAGAAGGTTCAACCACTTTTCGCGGTGTTTAAGTAACGATTTTGTCCATTCTATCAAGTTTGGATTATTTCCTAGTTTTATCCATTACGTCCAGTTTGGATTTTTATTCAGACTATTTCCATTCTTTCAAGTTCGAATGTTATACTAATTATGCCCATCATCTATGTTTGGATTTGTTCCCTATTGTTCATTTTCATTTTTGTTATGTTTGGTTGTTCGTTATGTGGGAGAAAACACATTCTACATTAGCGGTATGGTCCTACATGTTATTATTTAAATACATTCCATTTGTTTCGTAGTTTTACTCATACTCATTTTGTCTGACCCAAGTTGTTTATTTTCTCCAAATTATTGGGTACTTAATTATATTTGAGTGGTCTGAAGATAGCAGGTTTTTCTTTAGAGCTCTTTGAAGATGACAAATGAGCAGGAGGCTCCTTAGTTATCTAATTATTTATTTTCATCTTATGGTTATGCAGGTGTAATTTATATCTTAAAAATGTAAGTCAAAAGGTATAGCTGCAAATTTATTTGATGTGGTACTTTTGTTTAACTCTGATAGCTCTATGTAAGGATTAAACTTTTGTACTATATCATTTTGTATTATATGTAACCATTCCATTGTGAGGTATTTATATTATGTTTTTTTGTTATTTATTTTACCCTAAGATAACTTATCTTTCAGATGCTTGGGAAATGGCACATGAATACCGAGGATGTATTAAGTGTTGTTCCTAAAGGTCCAAAAGGCGGGTCATCATAAGCCATTTGTCAATTGAAGGAAATGTGACGAGTGCACGTGTTTTGGTTATCCCTAATGGTACTAAACCATTTACAATCTATTCAAATGCTTACAATAGTGGTCCATGTGAAGTATTGATACAAGAGAGTGGGGTTGTAGCATATTTGAGTTGGCAGTTGAAGGGGCATGAGAAGAATTACCCTACACATGATCTAGAATTGGCTGCAATTTTTTTTTCTTTGAAGTCGTAGAGGAACTTTTTGCTAGGGGAATGATTTGAGCTATTTACGGATCATAAGTCTTTGATGAATTCATTCTCACAAAGGAACTTTAATTTAAGACAAAAGAGGTGCATGGAATCCTTAGCATCTTATAATTTTTGTAGTGCGTATGCCCCTAGAAAGGGTAATGTTATGGCGGATGGATTGAGTAGGAAGCTTGTGATAGTGAGTGTTATGATGTTAGGGATAAGGCAGGTGGAGTATATTTCTAGATTCGATTTTTGACCGCTGATGGATGTTACACCTGGATTATTGTTAACCTTGGAAGTTAAACCTACAAGAGTGGATAGGATTGGTCTAAATCAAAGGAATGATGTAGAGTTGGCTGAGATCATGGATCAGCTTGAGAAAGGTGAGAAGTCGAGTCGTATGGAATTATATAAAAAAGATGGAAAAGGATACTTGAGGAGGGATGGAAGATTGTGTGTGTTAAAGTTGAAGGAGCTGATTGATGAGGTATTAACAGAGTGTCGTCATCCAAGGATGACCGTTAAACTTGGCGGTGGTGTATAAGGATATGAAGAGGGTTTATTATTGGCCAGGAATGAAGAGAGATGTAGTGAGGTTTGTAGCTAGATGCCTCACTTGTCAAAGGATTAAGGCAAAGCAGAGAAAACCGAGTAGATCACTGATACCTTTAGAAGTTGAATGGTGGAAGTGGAAAAGTGTTTCAATTGATTTTAGAGAAGGTTGGACAAGGAGTTGAAGAGGTAATGAGGTAAAGAGAACGAGAACGGTAGCATCTTTGGCTACATTATATATTAGGGAAGTGGTAAGATTGCATGGTATACCAGTGAATATTATGAGTGACTGGGATCCACTCTTTATTAGTGAGTTCTGGAAGAGCCTACAAGATAGCCTAGGTGCAGAGCCAATTTTAAGTTTGGCATATCACTCGCAGACGGACAGACGGACTGATAGAGTGAATAAAGTGTTGGAAGACTTTTCGAGGGCATGTATTCTAGATTTTGGAGGCGCTTGGAATGACCATTTTCCATTACTATAATTCACCTATAATAATAGTTATCAGGCAATTATTGGGTCGGCACCAGTCAAAGCATTATACGAAAGGCTGTGTGGGAGTCGACAGACAACGTTATACTTGTACCACAGATGATAAAGGACACGTCAGAGAAAGTAGAATTAATAAGAAAAGGGACGAAGGTGGCATAGGATAGGCTAAAGTCATATGCTGATAGAAAGTGAACAGAGTTGAAATTCGAAGTTGGAGATTTTGTGTTCATAAAAGTATCGCAATTAAGCATGCGATGAGATTTGGAAGTTCAGGCAAGTTGGCGTCGAGGTTTGATGGACGATTAAGGTGTTAGAGCACGTTGGAGGAATGGCTTATAGAGTGGAGTTACCGAAATGAATGGCTGGTGTTCTTCCATGTATCACATTTGAGTAAATGTGTATAGGACTCGGCTGGTGGAGCCTATTCAATTAGAAGGTGTGGAATTAGAACCGGAAGTAAGTTCACCTAAAGGACATGCATGGATAATGGAGCATCGAGTTCAAAGGTTGAGGAATAAAGTGATTAAGCTGGTGAAGGTGCAATGGGGAGATGCTCTGGTAGAGAGTACATAGGAGCATAAGGAGAAAATTGTTGGAACTGGACCAGCCCGCAGCGGAAGAAGTGGGTGAATTTCAAACAATTTACCATTTTGTATCTTTTGGTACTATGAATTCTAAAGGTATATTAGATCAAATCTAATAAAGTTTTTAAATAGAATATTATTATTTTTAAAAATTGATCAAAAGAGGTTTCTAATTAATTTAAACTTAAATATATAGTGTATCAAATGCACCTAACAATTACCCATAATAGTAATTTAGAGGAAAAAACCTTTTGTTTCTTTCTCCAAAAGTTATATGATTTAGAGAAGAATTTTTTTCATTTTCTTCTCTTAACTTGTTTAATTAATGAGAGCATACTATTTTTATATGGAGAGGGAAAACTTTTGTTTTTCTTTCTTTAATTAAATTGATTGATTACTTGAATGCCATTAATTAGCGACATGTACATGGCATAAATGTAGTTATATCCAAATATATATATATATATATATATATATATATATATATATTGTAGTGTAAATTTTGTAAGTACAACATATGATAGGTGCTATCAATTGATGACAAGGTGTAGACATACAAACAAAAATAAATGGATAGCTAATCGTATAAGAAAAAGGGAAATAAATAATAGGTAACAAGGATAATTGATTCAACTTTCCATTAGGTAAACAATTAATGCAGCATATAAATGACAATTAATAAGTGTTAGAGAATATAAACAGTCAACAATAACTTTATATATACGTAGGTATATATATGTATATATGTATATAATTGCCTCATTTAAGATTGTTTTTTTCTTTGGAAAGAAATTTAATTCATACTTAACAATATGTAATACATATTGTGATGACCCGGATTTTAGGACCAGTCAAAATCGCCGAATAACCCATCTGTTCCAAAATTACGAAATAAAACTACCAGCTTAGTACACAATATTTGATAAATATTCAACATTACTAAATGTGTAGGTTAACTTTCAATTATACAAGTTATCAGAGCAATCAATTTAATCTACTTGGTGTGCTTTAGTACATACTAAATACAAATAAATCTACCGCTGCACAACTCTGAGAGAGAGATAGCAATAGCCATTCTTGCATACTCAATGAACTTGTCAAATGCAGAATAAAGTAATAAGCAGGAAAAATACACCAATGCATGATATATAGCAAACAATAAACAGAAAAATGTTACGTAATTATTGAGGCTGCGTAACTACCATTTGTGACTGCCTACGTACCCTTGTCTAATTGGGTACCCACTTAGACAATAGGATCAAGCTAACGCATTTCTCCTACCGTAAATAGAACTCATGGAGCTTAAGATGCACAAACAATATGCAATTCCAAAACTATCCACTTAGGCTTAATGTTCCATTTTATACTTAAAATCTAATTAACTTTATAGAAATTATCTCTTTGTACTTTATTCCCGACTTATTTAAAAACTTTTTGAAATATATATATATATATATATTTAATATTCAAACTAGTCCTTTACTTCGGGATCTAAAAACAAATCACCTTTTAAATGATACTAATATACAAGCATACAAAACTATATGCTACCTCTCCGGGAGGTTTCTAGCCATAACAAGAAAATTAGGTCCCAGCCTTTCAAAAAATAAATATAGATATGTATATCCCTCTTCAACGAGAGCGGACTATACTGAGGCTACAAAACATTTGCACCTGCCTTGCCCATATTTTTAGTTACGGGTTACCCGAATCTTTGGTAGCATAATAAATGATTTTATATCTTGAAGTGGCAAAATCATTTACACCAATAATTACAAATACTTCTAATCTACAATAATTTCTATTTCCAAATCCTTTCATAAATCATTTTAAACCATCGGGTTTAGTCCTCGAAATTCTTTAAGTTTTATAAAACATTTTTATAAAACCAATCTTTATATAAATCACTTTTGTATAATATAACTTCCAAATATTCATTTCCAAATATTTTTATTTCTTTAAACATTTCATAAACTTTCATTTACGAAAACCAACTTTGAAAACAATTCTAGTGGCATCAAATTATTATAACTAATTACAATAATTAAATAAACCAATATTGTCGCTAAACACCTTTTAATCAAATCATGAAATAAATCACATTGTGTTAGCCCTCAATTGTTTTCAGCCCAGCCCATGCATATGGATAATTAATTGCCCTTAAGCTGGTCGAGCAAATTCAACAATCAATAAATAAAAATAAGTGCTCATAAACCGGTCAAGCCTAATTTAAACAATCAATCAATAAAAATAAACACAACAATAAATAAAAATCAATGCTTCATTCTATCAAAAAAATATAACACTTTATTTTATCTTGGGTTAAAATTGTTTGATATTTATTTTGGAGCATCCGGACTTTCCCTTCGACATACTCCATCCCACGCCCAAGTCTCTTTGGATCCCACAGACAAAACATGTGTGCTAGTCATTTCCACATACCCCATGAGTATTTAACTTCTAAAATTTAAAATACTTAATTAATCGTCCAAATAGTCAAACAAGGAAATAAAACCATTGTTTTAGCAAATAAAGTAAACAAGCATTCAACATGAGTTTCCAAACAATACTTAACACTTAAAGTTCCTTCAAGTTAGTAGCGATTTTAATGAAATTTAAGGAAGAAATAACTCACTTTGGATTCCACCATGTCAAACTTTAAGGCAGGAAACTCCAGATCTAAACCATACTTCCTACCAAGTTATAACTTTGTCATTATGGATTTTGACTATAGCTTCGCTACATTTCTTGAAACTTCTTGAAATCCATCTATAGCTTCGCTATTCTAGAAGTTGAGATGAAAATAGGTGGAGATGGCTTCTAGGTGGCCATGGCCTTGGGTGGATGGATGGAACTTACTAGCTTGAACTTGACTTAAGCGGTATACTTTTTTTACAGATTATTTTTACCATAACTTTATTACGCTTTTGGAAATTTTTTAGAGAGGCATGGAAGCAATTAGAGCTCTAAGGAAGAAGAAGGAGAAGCTTAGACAAGGAAGAAGAAGACTGGAAAGTGTGTAAAATTTGTGAAAGAAGTGGTAGGTATTTATAGGAAAAGTTTGAAATAAATATTATTATGTGAAATGACAAAAATACCCTTACTTCAACTTAAAGTAAACTTACCTTTTCAACAATTACCATCACATTTCACATCTTACTTTATTTCTTAGCCACTTAAGGCTTAGGAAAATGTATTTGGATGGAAAATTGGATTAAAGAGAAGATTTGTTTAGACTAATGATGTGATTTGGTTTGATGTTTACCTTTTTAACTTTTTTCCTTACTTGGTATTCTTAATTATATTCTAGAAGTTTTCTACTCATAATTAGTAAAATTAAAAAAATTTAGTTATTAAAATGTTTAATACATATGTTAAACATGCTAACAAAGACGCAATAACGTTGCGACAACTTATATTGAACAAAACGTTGATTATTCGACAAAACGTGTTACGGTCACATTTTGACGTTTTTGTTAAACTATTTATTTATGTAAAAAAAAGTTTAAAATAAGTTTATTGTCATTTTTAAATAATTAAAACAGGTTTATTTTAGTTATAAAACCATAAGTAAAATTAAAATCCAATTATAAAAATACGACGTCGATCTGCCAAAATGTGACGAAATTTGTCAATCATTATATAACAAGTTTATATTATTATAGAATCATTATATCAAATTTATATTATTATATTACCACTATATAACCATTAGAATGAGTTATTTATCATTTACAACAATTATTCGGATGTATATTAAATTTTATCGAAAATCGGCTTTTGTCAATTTTACAACGAAAATCGAAAATAAAAAATCATTTATTTTTGTAAATTAATTCTAAAAATAAGTTCACCATTCTTATCTATTTTATAAAAATGATTATTGTTTCTAAATAAACCTATATTTAAAATTAAATATTCCTATTTACTAAGCGATAAAATTACGGGTCGTTACATACTTCCCTCACTAAAAGAATTTCGTCCCTGAAATTCCAAGGACGGAAAAATATAACAAAACCAAAAAATTAAGTACACCTAAAAATAAACGTCACCCATAACCTTGGTCGGAAGTAAGTTGCCTTATCCTATCCATTTTATTTATCAAGTAAAGGTAGTTTCATTTTAAGATTCCTAGATTTATTTACTAACCTAGACAAATTTTTACTTAGACACCTAACCTAAGCTCTAATACCAAATATGACGATCTAGATTTTAGGACTAGTCAAAATCATCGAAAAACCAGACCGTTCTAAAACTACGAATGAAAACTACCAACTTAATACACAATATTTGATGAATTTCAACATTACAAAATATATAAGATACAACTTTCAATTATACAAGTTATCGGAGCAATCAATTTAATCTACTAGGTGTGCTTTTGTACATACCAAATACAAATATAAATAAATCTACCGCTGCACAACTCTGATGAGAGAGATAACAATAGCCATTCCTGCAGACTTAATAAACTTGTCAAGTGCGGAATAAAATAATAAGCAGGAAAAATACATCAATAAACGATATATGGAAAACAATAAATAGAAAAATATTATGTTATTATTGGGGCTGCATCACAAACATTTGCGACTGCTTATGCACCACAATCTTATTAGGTACCCAATTAGATCACAGGTTCAAGCCAACGCAGTTCTCCTACCCAAATAGGACTCGTGGAGTCTACGATGCACAAACAATATGCAATTCCAAAACTATCCACTTAAGCTTAATCTTCAATTTTATATTTAAAATCTAATTAACTTTACATAAATTATCTCTTTGAAATTTATTCTCAAATTCTTATTACAAAACTTTTGAAATATATATATGTGTATGTGTGTGTGTGTACATATATATTTTAAATATTGAAACTAGTCATTTACATCGGGACTTGAAAACAAATCACCTTTGAAACAATACTAATATACAAGCACGTAAAACTACATGCTACCTAATCAGGAGATTTCTAGCCATAACAAGGCAACTGGATCCCAGCCTTTCGAAAAATATATATAGATACGCATATCCTTCTAGAGAGCAGACTATATTGAGGCTACATAACATCTGCACCTGCCTTGCCCATATTTTTAGTTATGGGTTACCCGAATCTTTGGTAACATAACAAATTATTTTATATCCCGAAGTGGCAAAATCATTTACACTAATAATTATAAATATTTCTAATCTACAATAATTTTCATTTCCAAATCCTTCCAAAAATTGTCTTAAAATCATCGGGTTCGGTCCTAGAAATTCTTTTCGTTTTTATAACATTTTTATAAAACCAATATTTATATGAATCACTTTTATATAATATAACTTTAAAATATTCATTTCCATATATCTTTATTTCTTTAAACATTTCATGACCTTTCATTTATGAAAACCAACTTTGAAAACAATTCCAGTGACGTCAAATTATTATAACTAATTATGACAATTAAATGAACCAATATTATCACTAAACACCTTTTAATCAAATCGTGAAATAAATCACAAGGTGTTAGCCTACAATTATTTTCTACCCAGCCCATGCATATGGATAATTAATTGCTCATAAACTAGTTGAGAAAAATCAACAATCAATAAATAAAAATCAATGCTTATAAACTGGCCATGCCTAATTCAAACAATCAGTCAATGAAATAAACACAACAATAAATAATAATCAAAAATTCATTCTATCAAATATTTATAGCACTTTGTTTTATCTTGGGTTAAAATGGTTTGATATTTATTTTGGAGCATCCGGGGTTTCCCATCGACATATTCCGTTTCTCGCCCAAGTCTCCTTGGATCTCACAAGCGAAACATGTGTACTAATCATTTCCGCATACCCCATTAAGTATTTAACTTCTAAATTTTAAAGTGCTTAATTAACAATCCAAAAAGTCAAACAAGGAAATAAAACCATTATTTTAGCAAACAAAATTAACAGGCATTCAACATGGGTTTTCAAACAACACTTCACGCTTAAAGTTCCTTCTAGTTAGCGGTGATTTTAATGAACTTGAAGGAAGAAATAACTCACTTTGGATTTGTAACGACCCAGAATTTTCGAACCCGAAAATTCCAGATAGTTATGAAAAAGAAGAAAGAGATAGAAGAAGAAGAAAAAGAAGAAGAACAGAAACCCCAAACATCTCACATTCGCAGCGGATAAAATATAATAATCAATAATAATAATAATAATTTACAAGAAGAATACTATCTGTCCATTAAATTTAATATACATCAGAGTTTCACATTTATACAGTCACTGAATATATATATATACACAATTATCATGTCTCAGATAACAATAAAATAAATACAGCGGAAGTAAAACTCTATACGATATTGCCATCCAGCTCGCCTCCTGAGCTCCAGAACGTACCTACCTGAAAATCTGTAATACTCGGTCTGACCCGAGCATTACACCAAAGTAACACCCGGGTCAGGCTGGAAACCAGCGTGAGTAAATCTAACTAACAAGGAATACCAAACAAACAACTTATATAAACCCGGGGTAACTTATATCAATTTATCCAATTCACAATTCGCTTTAGACAACACTTATTTCACACCTCAATTTCTAAGTACCAAACTTAGATAAAATAATCCAGTTCACATAAATCATTTCATTTCAGGCTGTTGATTTCACCAAACAATATATAAATATTCGAAATGGTTTCGGGTATTTCCCAAATACCCGACCCCGGTTTCTTCGAGACTCATATTATCTTAACCCAAGATATACAAATGAATATTAGAGATATCAACTCATTCAAAGTATCCCATATCAGTCAATCATCCATAAGCAATGCTTAATCACATACAAATTAATTTAATGGATTCTGATTGAATTTTCTAACCACATTCACTTAGATTATTTATTAGTTCCCAAAACAATTAATTTATCGGTTCCTCTATACCATTCATCTTATTTAACAATCCTGGATAAATTACCTTCCAATTCCAATCAGGTAATTTCTTAATTATACTTTTAATTATAAAACCCAAAGATCGAATCAAATTTATTTTCCTTAATTAAGCCACAATATTAATCGTATTCGATTAATTCCAAACTATAATTAACTACTCTGTTATTTACATCATTAAATAAATCAATTATTCCTTTATTAACCAACTAAATTAATCTCTTGATTTATTTCACCGAGTAATTATATTTTATTAATACCATTAAGTAATTTCTATTAAATCATCCATTATCAATTACAACCAGCAATTATCACCAATTACTTCACCAAGTAAGTATACTATTATAATACGCTAGGTTATTATATCCACCTAATTCCACAATTTATCATCCTTAATTAATTGGTAACATCAATTAACTTAAATTGATCTCATTTATACATCATTCAAAATCCTCCACCAATGGTCTATCATTTGCCATATTCATCAACCAATCCTTTAATTACTTTGCTAAGTGATTAACGTTAATTAATCACTTCAATCACAAATTAATTATAAATTATTCCATTTCTAGTTATGTAATTTATTTCTAAATTTTAACCTGAATTTATCCCTTAATATTCGATTTACTAATTCCTAATCACCGATTATCAATCCAATCTTACTTAATTATCAATTCTTAGTTACTATTTAATTTAATTTAACCCTGAATTGATAACTTAATCTAAATCATAATATCAAAGCCCTTAATAATGTAATTAATTTATCCATAACACTAATTAATCAACTTGTTTATTTACCCTTTTATTTACCTTACAATTTAATGAATTTTCAAATCATTCACAAACACATACGAAAATGTTTATTTTCAACATCATTTCGATTCCCAATTCGAATTTGATTCAAATAAAATATAGTCGAATGAAGATCACTCACCTGTATTCCAGATTTTGACTTAATTAGCAGTGACAGTAAAAAGAGACTGTAGCAGGACTTCAAATCAGCAGTAGAAAATATCGCGTAGGAGGCAAGGATGAGCCGATGATGGCTGATGGAATAGCCGAGTATGTAGCGATGAACATTTAGAAGGCGTTGATTTTCTGAAACCCTAGCTTGCGTGCGACTGCATCCCCTCACCTTCGACGAGCTCAGCACCACGCGGCATCATCCAAATCACCAAACCCCTTCCACAACTTCATGCCGCAGCACCTAGTTCGATAAACCCTAGCTCGCGTGCGACTGTTCTTCTCCCCTCTCGAGTTGAGTCGCCCCCTTCCCCTTTTGATCGATGTGATCGTGCGACGATCCTGTCGCGTCGCCATCCTGTCGCGTCGCCATTTTTTTTTTCTTCTTTTGTTTTTTTTTTATTATACTGAGGATTTCGATCGGCCTATATGAACAGAGATGGGGAACGAAAATAAGATAAGGATAGTGGAAGCTTCTTGTGAACGCTAGTTTTAAAAATATCTCTGCCATGTTAAATTTTTAATATTTATTAAATTATAAGGCTTACGAGTCGTCTCGTTAATCATAATGCGAAATTCCAAAACCCGAAACAGACACGCCGACAGGAGATTATAAGGTTTTACCCGCGTTCCGAACACAATGAAACATGTTTCGGAAGCTAATTTGATCGTATGCGCGAGTTACGGAAGAAAACGATAAATTTTCAATTAAATTGATTAAAATAGTTCTAAGCGTTTTAAGCTGCCACGGTCAAACGACAACACCGATTGCTTTGAAAATTGAAATCCGATAATAATTAACTATTACGGATCCCATGGAACTGGTTTCGTCAAATTCCGAGACTGTGCCTCGGAAGGCTATTTTTAAATTCAATTTAAACGATATATTATTAAAATTGAACAAATTACCTTTAAATTAAAATTCATCCATTCTATTATCTCCAGTATTATCATTATAAATTTTATAAGCCTTCAACTTATTTCTAATTGGCTTAAATTCCATATTCAACATCTTACCCAATTTCAATTATTAAATTCAATATTTAAACTATATAATTCAATGATTTAACTATCAAGTAAATATTGATATCTTGTATTCAAGTTAAAATTAACCTTCAAATAAATTTAAAATCGATTAATTATTTCAATTTAATTTGTTAAAATTTCCGGGTCGTCACAGGATTTCACTCCGTCAAACTTTTTAAGGCAAGAAACTCCATATCTAAACCATACTTCTTGCAAATTTTACTAATTTTGTCACCATGGATTTTGGCTATAGCTTCACAACTATTTTTCCAAACTTCTTGAAATCTGGTTGTAGCTCCGCTATTCTATAAGTTGAGATGAAAAGAAGTGGAGATGGCTTCTAGGTGGGCATGGCCTTGGGTGGATGGATGAAACTTACTAGCTTGAACTTGACTTAAGTGGTATACCTTTTTTACTAATTATTTTTGCCATAATTTTGTTGCGCTTTTTGGAATTTTTTCTCGAGAGGCATGGAAGTCATTAAAGCTGTAAAGAAGAATAAGGAGAAGCTTAGAGAAGAAAGAAGAAGAATAATGGAAAGTATATGGATTTGTGAAAGAAGTGGTAGGTATTTATAGGAAAAGTACGGAATGAAATATTATTATGTAAAATGTCAAAAATACCCTTACTTCGACTTAAAGTAAACGTACTTTTTCATCACTTACCATCACATTTCACGTCTTACTTTATTTCTTAGTCACTTAAGGCTTAAGTAAATGTATTTGGATGGAAAAGTGGATTAAAGAGAAGATTTGTTTAGATTTTTGATGTTTTGATTTGATGTTTACTTGTTTAACTTTTTTTCCTTACTTAGTTTTCTTAAGTATATTCTAGAAGCTTCCTAATCATAATTAGTAAAAGTAAACTTGTTTAGTTATTAGAATGTTTAATATATATGTTAAACCATACTAACAAAGGTGCAACAATGTTGCGATAACTTATATTGAACAAAATGTTGATTTTTCGACAAAATGTGTTACGATCACATTTTGACATTTTTGTTAAACTATTTATATATGTAAAAAAAACTTGAAAATAAGTTTCTTATCATTTTTAAATAATTTTTTTGGGTTATAAAACCATATTAAATAATATTAAAATCCAATTATAAAAATACGAGTCGATCTGCTAAAATGCGATGAAATTTGTCAATCATTATAAAATAAGTTTGTATTATTATAAAATCATTATAAATCAAATTTATATTATTGTCATATCGCTACATAACCATTAAAAAGAGTTATTTACCATTTACATCAGTTATTCGGATGTATATTAAACTTTATCGAAATGCGGTTTTTGTCAGTTTTACGATGATACTCCTAAATCAATTATTTTTGTAATTTAATTCTAAAAATAAGTTCACCATTCTTATTTATCACATAAAAAATGATTATTATTTCTAAATAAACCTATATTTTTAAAATTAAATTATCTTATTTACCAAGTGATGAAATTACAAATCGTTACACATATAATAAATTTTATATATACAAACGCACATATAAAATCAATAGTGTGTATATAAGATTAAATGAAGTCTTTCTAATTAATACAAATCAGATATTTTTAGCAACCAATTTAAAAATAAATTTATTGTCAAAACATTATTTGTGTGTACGTAAGATTCGATCGAATCTCTTTAATTAACACAAATTATAAATTCATTGTAATAAAATTAAATGTTAGATCTATTGCCAAAACATCTTCATTTTTTTTCAATTTCTAATATGTTACACGCAAAATACATACATGTAAACATTCAAATCTAAAATTACACTTTTTCGTATGATTTAATGAATGAACATTCAATAAAACATTGTACTATTCATACACAAATATTAGCTTAATTGGTTAAAGTAATATCTAATCAAAACATTATTAACATACAAAGTTTTAGATCTATAAGGATTATACTTTGAATTGAATGTTTAAAATATAGATCTATAATAAAACATTGTATTTAAACATATACAAGTTTGTTTTTTAATTTAATAAAATATGAACCCAATTGATAAATTGAACATACAAAGTTTCAAATCTAAAAATTAAACCTCAATTTGAGTGTTTAGAACATAGTTCTTAAACCATTGCATTTAAACATATATAAATTTTAGTTTTGCTTTATTAGATTAAAACCTCAACTAATTCGTTCAACAAACAATTCAAACTACACGAACAATTTTCAAATTAAATGAGGCAATGATATGTACATACGAATTATGATGATCAAATTTATCTTTCATCAAACATTACATCAAATGTCATTATCTATAAAATAAAATATACCTTATTACCAAAGCCTTGAAGCACAATTTGAAAATAAATTCACTTAGGATGTTGCCTAGAAATCTCACCTTAAATGATGATATCTCCTCAGATCTTTAAGATCCTCATCCTAACATTACAAGAGATGGATGAACCACTTTTATTTTATTTTATTTGATGTTTTTATGCGAAGTTGAAAGATTTTGGAAATTTATTTGGTTTTTTACAATGAAAAGTTATGAGGAGAGGAAGAAAAAGTAAATGAGAAAGAATAAATTTAACATACAAAATGAATCAGATAATACGTTTTATTTGAAAGAATGAAACCTTTCACATTCTTTAATTAAAACTTCTCTAATTAATTCCCTTGATCGTCTCTCTCCCTACTCATTTCTTTTCACATGATATGTTTGAAATTACATACCATCAAATGATAAAAAAATTCCATAAATCATACCATCAAATGACACAAAATTTCCATAGATCATTTCCTGCGATTATCTCGTATTTAGATTACATCGATATCGTATATCAATGCGTACAAATATAGCTTTTATAAATACATTCAAATAATTACAAATAACTAGAAAACATCAAATAAATTAGATAATAATTAATATTTCTCAAAATTTTAATTAATTTAATCAATTTATAACATGTTATAAATTAATTGAATCGTATGGTACTTCAGATAATTCACCATTACGGTTGTGCGAATCAAATGTGTGAATTAAGTCAGCGATTAACATCGAGCAATTCAAATATTAATGTTCACACGTCACCTTACTAGCGGTGTGATATTTTGGCTGATTTTATCGCTTACACATCTTTTGGTAAAATCCTTTTTTACTTATTATAAGCGATACCCGTTACTGGCAAATATTTACACCAATTTTCTTCATCAAAATTATATAACATTAGGACTTATGAAATTTGGTAATGGTCAAAATTCCAATATCATCTACATTCAACTTTATAATCCAAACACAAAGTCCTTGGGTTCAATAATAACAATTATTATTAATCAAAATGATCTGTCCATAGACTTAGCCTTTGATTTGACTTCATTTGACCGTGAATAACCTCATATAGCTGAGGGGACGACTCCTTTCTTGAATAGTATTTCACTTCCAATGCTTCCACTCTACCTAACTATATTCGTTTGATGGACATCGTGCCACGATTTAACTATAATCAAAACAAAGCTTCTACATTGAAGATCAACAGTATTCTCAAGTCGAGAGAACTAGAAAAATAGTCACATCGATATTCTCTGTTTGACCTTGGTTATATTAAACAACAGAAAACTATCGAGTGAGTCATTATATAGTTATCCAATAATTATCAATACATAATCCCTTGTTACCTTCAGCAGTCATGAGTAATACACCGTCCAATATCTAGAGAGCGTTGCATGCCCTAGTCATAACAGACGTGTCAATATCCAATCTTAATACATCTTTACTAGGAATATTTAAAATAGTATATTTATTTTCGTTATGATAAATTACTCACGGTTACAACACTTTGTAACTACTTTCAGAAACATACCATTTAGGGATTTTATATTAAATATACTTTTAATTAAATTAACTAATTAATTAATATAATACATTATATCAAGTATATAATAGAAAGAAAACACCTTTTAGTTTGAACAAGATTGGCTGTCAAGTTTGACATATGTCGCAAATTATATAATTTCCCCTAGGGTATACCCCTAACTCTATCAATCTCCCACTTGCACTTGGGGTCAATTATAGAATCTTTTTTCCATCTTTCCCAATTATTTCCTCAAAATCAATTTGGTCATTCCCTTATTGAACAGGTATTTTATTATGTTTCAATTATCTATTTTGTCAATCAATTCTCTCTGACTGTGATAAATTGTTTTATCATATGTAACAATTCGGAGTATGTCTCTTGACTTCAAGTGATCTCTAAGTTCTATTACGAACTATATCACAACATTGTTATCATAAATCAATGTTATGGAATTCTCAACATTTGGAATCACCCTCGACTCAGTTATAAATTTGTGCATTCATATATTTATGTACATTGCTTTTATTACGGCTCTATTCAAGGCGGTGTGCTTAGCATTTTTCATTGAATTAGCCACAGTCTTTCATTTGGAATATTTTCAACTTATTCTTAGCTTGAAGTTATTATTGACATATTATACTTAATATCACTTATGAAGTTTGAGTATGAACACTCCTTCATAAGGAGTTTGTTGTCTTTGTAAACAATTCTCTAGTATTTCATAAATACATGATAAAACCTCAAGCAACCATTTAGTGATATCAATTTGGATTTGATATTTGCTTCATGTATCAAATACATAAATAAATCATGATATCGTAGATAACATAACATGTATGATAATTCCAATTGCCAATACATAAGGAATCCTTATTACATGTTCCATATTAAACATTTTAATAAGGTGCCCTCACATATCGTTTGGGATATTCCTAATATCTTTTATACTTTCTTTAAAAAAACATTATTTACAAATCCAACATTGAGTATTAAGACATCTGAAGCCGATTTTAACATAAGTACATCATTAAGAATCGGTGATGTGTTGTTTACTTATGATTTAGAAATATCCATGTATCTTTTAACTTTCATTCTTATGAGCACACACTTCCTCTGCACTTTGATGACAATCAAACTATTTGATATTTCTATCAAAACATTTGCTCAATTTTGATGCTTGTAAAATGATACTTTCTATCATTTGTTGGATCATATCCAAAAACCTACAAACTCAATATCCCTCCCACTAACTTCGAGACACTTTGGTTGTTTATGAGCAAATAGTATGGTCTAAATCTATATTTAGAGCTTTCTAATTCAACACATATATATCATAATCTAAAGTCATACTATGTGATAATTTTGTGAGTAATTTTGTATTAACTTGAGTATGTTGAATAACGAATCTATTAAGCTAATTTCAACAATTAAAATTTGCGAGGTTATTTTTATCAACGTTGCTCATTAAATTCCAACTGCATTAGTCTCTTGAAGACACAATCGCGACCGGTGAATCTCATCCCTTCGGATACGACTACTAAATTCTTGTTTTGATACTCTTAATGGTTTAATTAAACAACCGAGGATTATATATTTTCTACATCGATGAGAAACTCATAGTTTCTTTGTAGTATGTGAGAATACTTGTTAAACACTCTAATTCAATATGTTTATTCGAGTTAGTTAATTTCATTGAATCTCATGTAATCGGTTTTATCTTTGGATTGTGTCCAATCCTTTTTACTACCAATATTTTCTTGAAAAAATTCCTTCAATATGAAGTTGGCATTTCTTAAAACTACAATTGTTCCTTATTACGATGGAATATGTGTTCATAAACTTTCATGAATTTCCTTGTTTATAAAATGTATTTGTTTTTATTTACAAAAATTATGTTCAAAACATAAATATGTCATCTAATGACAGTTTTTCAAATTTTTTTAGGGAGATTCATCCAAGGTCCCTCACGATCAATTATTTTGTGCAGACTTTCCATTCGCACAACCTGCGAACTCTTTGGCCTAGGATATATTGGGGTTCATTATAAACCTTTATTTTGTATGACTTTTTAAACTATTATTTAGATTAAAAAATATTGACTTTATGTACTACTCTTAAGTATATGACCTTATAGATATAAATTAACTCAACTTCACTCATCATTAATCATGCTTTGTCTAATAAAGTTCGACCAGTACTTAACGATACATCATTATGTATCACATAGAGGAGTGACTTTTGAGATTGAATCTCTATTCATTTTTAGGTACATTCGTAACTCTTTCCAATATACTCACCTATTCGATCAAATCAAGTCATTTTATTTTATTGCACCTTATTTTATTTACTTTCGTTTTACACTTTATGATCCTATCATAGACCATACAACACATGTATCAAATACACATGTCCATGTCAATGATAAATTATTAATGAATACAACTAAGTACGTGGAACAGATTTGATATTAATAGACTTGTGATTGTATATATCAATATGTATCAAGCTGAAGAGTACTTCAACTCTTACGATGCTCCCACTAAATAGGTGCATAGCCCTTAATTGTTTGCGATATAATTAGCTAGTATCATATGATTCATAGTCATATAATAAAATTATTTTTCAAAACTATGACCAAGTCTATAATTCCAAAATAATTGTAAATAACTTTAGATACTTCATATTCTGCAATGCATCATTTTTTTATGCAAAAAATACCACATTACAGTTTTATTTCATAATGAATATTTATAATATTCACGTTGAAATATAACTATGTTTCTTTTTCAATCGATGTCGAAAAATAATTCTTATTTCAAAAAAATGTTCGTTATGTTTTACCAAAAAACTTTTCATAACTTGATGCAATTAATAAGTGTTATATGACATGCTCCTACCATTTTCGCCATTACTATAATAGTGTACCGAATATCGAGGTCCATCATCCACTTAGTATAGACTATTTATTTCATATACCGCAACAAGTTTATAATGGAAAGTTCTTTGATCAAATATCTTGAACACATAGAAACAAATCTCATAGAAAAATATCTTCTATTCGAAATTACATTTCAAAATATAAATCATATTTCATATTCCAATGTTAAGTATCGTATCATTATTATTACAATTCTCATTTTCAATGTTTCTTTATGAAATAGAAGTGATTCACTCTCTTTATCCCAACTGTACCTTAAACATATTTACTCTTATATATTCGTTTTATGTTCTAAATGGTTAATCCATTCAAAAGAAAAACCTTATTACAATATCATACAAAAGCGTATTTGATTATCCTTAACATTTAAGGAAATCAAATGCGTTGCACTTTACGTAAATCGATCAAACCGACATCCCAATGACCGAGTTTTTAGATATATACTGTAGTCTTGGCCTTCTGTTACCTTTAACACAATATGATCTTTTATGTAATCAATAAAATTTAACATTCAATATCATGGTACAATTTGTTGGCTCATTTCTAATGAACTAATTTCATCGAAGTACCGTACATTACGAACTGTGACTATTCCTGTAACGACTCCGAATTTGATAGCTTTAATTATGGATATTTAAAAATAATTCTATTAATTAATTAGTGGATTTTATAGCTAAAATAAACTCCTTTTAAATGATAACAAATGATAGTGAAATCATTTTTAATTTTTTTTTAAAATAATTAGTTTGAAGGTAATGGAAAATGTGATCGGAAATTGTTTTCTGAATTTTCGATTGTTCGTCAGCTAAAAGTTATCGAAAATGTCATAACACTATTTAACACACATAAACACATTTATAAATCATTTTATTCATGTTTCAATAGCTATGTACATGTATGTACATTTAAGAACGCCTTTATATATATATATATATATATATATATATATGATAAGATTTTGTTTTAAAAAAAGTTAAAAATATATAATATATAAGATACTTCTTCCCACATTTAGTACAAATGGTGTCATATCATGTTTTCTTTGGCTAGATAGCTTGGTGGTTAGGGAGGGGATAGATTTTTGATGGAAAGGGGATGGGGTGAGGTGGCAAAAGAAGAGAGGGGGGTATAGTACAAAGGGAAATTTGGTAATTTCGCTTGTTAACATATTATAAAAGGGAATTTTCTTAATTTAATTTCATTTTCATCATTCCATTCTCTTATTTCCTAAAGCTTAGCAAACTTTAGTTTCTTCCCAACCTATTTACAAAGTCTTAAAAACTTATATCTCTATTTCAAAATCAATTCAAAAAGCTTGCAAAAACACTTCTTTATCCATCTCTCCACTTCATGTTCAAAGTTCAAGCACACGTTCTCCTTATAACCTCAAGGCCGAACCCTATATGCTTAAGGCCAAACCTTTTGTGCAAGTTTGTCACTTAAAAACTTCACTTTTCCAAGAAAATAAAAAGGCCCAGGTCATTCTCAAGTTCGAGGAGAAAATACTTTAGTCTAGTCGGATTTCGGAGAGTAAATTCTAAAACCTTTGGAAAAGATGACGTCTTTATTTTAATATTGATTATATAGTTGTGTAATTGTTTTTTATATTTTAGGAATATGGTATGCTATGGCAATATATGTATGTGATGGCTTGTGTTTTAGCATTGGACATGAAATGATGGATTAAAGTGATGTATTAGTCATAAAGTTGTGTTCTTTGATATGTATGGTTTGCGAGATGTAATCTTGTGATGTTTGGTGATGATATAAATTAGTATTCATAATATTAGGTATATGTTTAATGGTTTGGAAGTTAGATATGTGTCTTTTCGAAAAGGACTCGGGATTCTTTTTTTTTTAAAAAAAATCAAATCGTTTGCTAGTTTTGATTTTAGTAAATATTTTTCTTAGGTATTTAACCTAGAAAAGTTTTATTGAAAAATTCTTTTAAATTATGTTTAAAATGGAAAGTATAAGTGGAATTTTAAGTTTTAAAGTGTAATTTTAAGTTACGACATCCATAGCGATAGTCGCCATGTATGCAGTTTGGATGTTTATGATTTTCAAGTTTTTAAGTTTTCTTTTAAAATTGTTTTGAAAACCATTTCAAACTTAATTAGTAATTTTAAAACTTAATTAACTTTTGATTTATAAGTTAAATAATTAATTTATTCATTAAAAATATTAATTAATTAAGTAATTAAGTTAAGTAATTAAGGTATAAGAATTATTTAATAAAGTTAATCATTTGTAGTTAATTAAGAAAGTTTTAACTAATGGTTAATTAAGTTAAGAAATAATTACTTAATTAATTAATTTAATCATGTTAATTATTTTAAATTAATTATTTAATTAGTATTTAATTGTTTAATTAATTATTATTTAATTAAGAGTTATTTATTTAATTAATTAATCAGAGTTTAATTTAAAATAAATGTTTATTTATTTAATTATTTTTAACTAATTAGGGTTTAATTATTTTTCTGCTAGAGTTTAATATTTAATTAAATTTTGATTAATTAAGAGTAATTATTAGTAATTAATTAAGACTTAACTAAGATTAATTAAGACTTAACTAAGATTAATTAAGGTTTGAATTTTTATTTAAGTATGATTAATTAAGGATTAAATTTATGATTTAATGATTTATTTATTATTCTAAGTTATTTTAAACTCCAATTGTTCTTTATTTTAAATTAACTTTCTTCTCTCAGTGAATTGTTTTAAAACAAAGGATCTCTTGTCCATGCTATTAAGTAGCTAAATGAATTAACGTAGTTGTAATAAAATGGTGAAACGTTTTATTGAAAGTAAGTCGGCTTGTACTTATCACAAATACCGCACTTTGGGAACATGATAAATACAAAAGGGTTATTTTCAATAAGCGGGTCATGATAATCTAAGCATATGGAACATATGTCCATGTGTATATCTTTAAACCCGACAGTAGAGTAGTATACTATAAACAACTTGACCTTTAAAATTATCGAATGTTGGTTTGGAAAGACCATGATCAGATATTAGTTGTTATCCAAAAACTACTCCAAACCAATGTAAACGTTCGAATTGGAAATAGTAAAGGAAAGATCCAAAATGAAGACTTTGAAGTGCAATGGCTATTTTCTACTAACCCTGTGGGTGATCCAACATGGGTGTAGTGGAAGTAGCGCCTTTGGTTCTTTCATCACCTGAACGAATTATATAGATGAATGTTGACATTGTGTCAACATCTGGAAGGCATTGTTAGCAATGCTAAAATTAAGGTAAATGTGGCCACAGGCCTCATCAATCGGGAATGACTAAAATAAGGAAGATGCAGCAAAGCTAAGTGGATTGCTTCCATTAGCGTAAAGTCACCCCTATCTAGAGTCCTTACACTAACTCATGCATGCTTCGGTACATTTGCTATCCTAACCAAGGAGTGATCTTATTTAATACTATCCAATAAGAGGTAGGCCAGTCTTGTGTTGGCAGGGGATCCAAACGAGGTCCTCAGTGTTATTTTATCTAAAGATGCACCGTGATAGGTGATACCCCAGTGGCCCAGTCATTGTATGGAATCTATTTTCCAATAAGTGCCTTCAGTCTTAGTTGTATACCTATTATGCTAGAATTTAATTAGTGTAACAATTTCGGCTATGTTAATTATTTACTTGAAAACCGTAGACATTATGATAATATCACTGGATTTTCTATAATAAGTGTTTTGGTTATCGTAAGGTAAAAACCCGTTCATGTTTATGCGCGGTATGGTTTTACGAGATACATTTGATTTTAAAAAAGTGTTATAAAAGTAATATTTCAGTTGTTTGAGTCTACTCACGCTAGACCCATGACCCAAAGTTTTATTTTATTTCCCTAAAACTCTTGGGTACTAAATTTTTATGAGTAGCCAAGTGATCCAGGTTTCTCATGATTGCATTTTGGAGGAGCTGGAGCAAGTGGCTTCAACGTTACCTAGCTACTATCTTATTCTGTTGTGTGTATATGTATGTATTTTGTATTAGTGGTGTACGGATATGTAGTTATAACTATGCCATTTAGAACCTTTACTATTATGACACTAATGTAGTGTTATGGCAGTATCTTTGTGAAATCTTATGTTGATTAATATATGTTGCTTCGTTCCGCTGTAAGATTCTATGATTGTGAAATTTCTTCTTCTTTTTTTCTACCTTAAATGACTCGTCTTTCAGTGTAAGATAGGCGGTTCATTACATTTGGTATCGTAGCTTAGGTTGAGCAAATACTGAGGCTTTGGGTTGGGGTCAATATCAAGAAAGCGTATTTGCAATTTTGTATACATACATATTCCTGTTAGTTAGATCAGCTTTAATAGGTCTGATTAGTATCCCTTCTTAAAGAGTTATCTCATCTAAGTATCCTAAAGATATCTTACTTTATTCAGGTAATAAGAACAAGTATGAGAAGGGGACGAGGAAGGGGAAATAGTAGCACAACAACCACAAATGGAAGAACCCCGAATGCTAGAAGTGGTGGAATAGCTGTTGAGGCTATAGCTCTAGTACAGCTTCGAGTAAACTTCGCAACTTTGTGCAAGGACTTCACAAAACTAGGAGGAAAACCTTTCAAGGGTACTGAATCTATCATGAGGTACAAGCTTGGCTATGCTCATGTGAAAAGATTTTCAAAGGTTTGGACATTTCTGATGATCGGAAATGATTCTAGGAATCCTGGCAATTGTAAGAGGGTGCAGTTGCATGGTTGGATGCTATAACGGAAAATGTTACAGAAGATGAGTTCTCATGGGATAGATTCAAAGAAATGTGTGAAGAAAAATTCATGCAAGCTGCGGGAAAAACTCGATTATAAAGAAGTTTCATGGATCTCAAGCAGGAGGACTTGTCGGTGGCTGAATATGAGACAAAGTTTAATGAGTTATCTCGTTTTGGTCCTAGACTTATTGACACCCATCTAAAGAAGAATGAGATGTTCATATTAGGTATGAGAGAAGAGTTCCATGAAAAGATGACCACTCATATAAAGGAATCGTTTAGTGATCTTGTAGACATGGCCTTAAGATATGAAGTGCTCTTGAAGAAGAAGCCATCAGCAGCAGCAGCACCCAATGGCGATACTATTAATTCGAATAACAAGAAGTTTAATCCAAATTGGAAGAAGCAAGGAAATGGGAAACATGGAGAAGGTCAAGGAGGCAAGCCTAAGGATAGTGGTTGTTATATTTGCAAGTGGAAAGGACATACTGACAGATATTGTCTAAACTGTGAAGTTCCAAAGCAGCAAAGTGGACCTATCTCTCAAATGGTTCAGAAGACTCTCTGTTTAAATTGTCATCGGTCCGACCATATGGTAAAGGACTGCCCACTCATGAGAAGGTGCAGCAGCCCAAGGTGTATGCTATTAAGAATGAACCATCGACTTTAACAGATGTAAATGGGAAAGGCATCCTTGAAGGTACCTTACTAATTAATGGTATTTTGTTTTCGAGCGTTATTTGATACTGGTGCCTCTCATAGTTTTATCTCCTTAGAATCAGTAAATAAATTTCATATTATTCCGAGTATGGCAGAAAACCCTATATGCGTAACCCCATAGGTGGCGTAACCCATTTGAATATGATTTGTGAGAATGTGCTAATTTCCTACCTTTATCATCAATTTTTTTGCAATCCATATGTCGTAGTATATAAAGGATTTGACATTATTCTTGGTATGGATTGGTTATCGAAATATGAACCTGTTCTAGATTATAATGAAAGGACTGTATCGTTAGTAACCAATTTAAGAAGAAATGCTAAAGTATCATGCAAGGAACCCGGTATCCATATATGTAGTTTCTTATATGCCTTGGAAGCATCCTAAGAAAATTTAGGGTCTATTGAATTTGTTGAAAATTTTCCCGATGTATTCGAAGAGGTTAAAAGTTTACTTCTGCACCGAGAGATTGAATTTCGCATTGATTTATTCCCTGGCGCAAGGCATGTTGTTCAACCTAAGCGAAGGATGGCTTCGAGGGAGAGAGAGGAGTTGGTAATTCAAATTCAGGACCTGTTAAGTCGAAGATTGATTCGACCTAGTCATTCAAGTTGGGGGTCTGTTGTGGTATTTGCACCTAAGTCTGATGGACCTTTAAGGTTGTGCATAGATTATGGGGCGTTAACTAAGCTAACTATTAAGAACAAGTATCCCTTGCCCTGCATAGATGATCTTTTTGATCAACTTTGTGGAGCTACTGTATTTTCTTAGATGGATCTAGTTATTGGATTTCATCTGTTAAGGGTTGTTGAAGATAGCATACCCTTAACCGCGTTTAGAGGCCTTGACTATTTCTTTCGACATTCTTATCTACTCTAAATCTAAGGAGGAGCATAAAGATCATTTGGAAGTGGTGTTGAAAACATTGACGAGACATATCCTATAGGCAAAAATCTCAAAGTGCCATTTTTGGCAATCAGAGGTCAGGTTTCTAGGGCACATTGTATCGGGAGATTGCATTTTAGTGGACCCACTAAAAGTGGAGGCTATTCAAGAATGGAAGCAACCACAGACTCCTGCCGAGTTTCACAGTTTCTTTGGTTTGGCTGGACACCATTGGAGGTTTATTCAAGATTATTCTAAGATTTTCTACCTTTTGAAAAAGCTAACTAAGAAGGGGGAGAAGTTTGTATGGACTCCAAAGTGTGAAGAAGCAATTCTGGAATTGAAGAAGAGATTGACCAGTGCACCAATTTTAGCTGTTCCAGATGGAAATAGTGGATTCACGGTTTACACAAGTGCTTGTGGAGTGCGACTAGATGCTATTTTGATGCAGCATGGTAGAGTAATTGCATATGAAAGCAGGGAATTGAAGCCTCACGAGAAAAACTATGCTACGCATAACCTGGAGTTACTAGCCATTGTCTTTTCATTGAAAATGTGGAGGCATTACTTATTGGGTAAGGATCCATCTATCCCTTGTTTAGTTTCTTTCTAATCATTACAGATTCTAAGAGAAAATTTCTTTCTCAAAATAGGTGAAAAATTCGAGCTCTTCATGGATCATAAATCCCTGAAATATCTTTTTACCTAGAAGGATCTGAACATGAGACAACAGAGGTGGTTGGAGTTTTTGGCATCCTATGACTAGGATATTCTCTATACGCCAGGGAAGGCTAATGTGGTGGCAGACACTTTAAGCAGAAATGCAGTCTTGGCTTTTTGGAGATTACCCAACTCTCCTAGAAAGAATAGTGAGCAAGCAAAGAGTGGACATAAGCTTAATGGAGATCATCAGAAAGATTGAGGAGGGATAGTGTACAAGTTTTAAGATTGATAGCCGAGGAGTTTTGAGGATGAATGGACGAATCTGTGTACCGAAGTCAACGGTCTTAAGTAGGAAGTTTTGTCAGAATGCCATCATTCAAAGTTGAGTATCCGTCCAGGTGTCTCAAAGATGCATAGGGACATGAAGCGGATATTTTGGTGGAAGGGAATGAAGAGAGATATCTCTATTTCTGTTAGCAGGTGTTCGTGCTATCAACAAATCAAAGGCGATCATTAGAAGATGGCCGGATTGTTACAACCTTTGGAAATGCCAAATTTGAAATGGGAGATGATATTGATGGATTTCATCGATGGTTTACCCAGAACTAGAAAAGAAAATGAAGGAGTATGGGTTATTATGGACCGGTTAACTAAGAGTGCTCATTTTATCTGATCAAACCAATTAGAATTGCAGCTTCATTAGCAGAGATTTATATTAGGGAGATAGTTTGACTACATGGAGTTCTAATAGTAAGTGATCGAGATCCTATCTTTACAAGTCAGTTTAGGGAATCCTTGCAAGTTGCATTGGGAACAAAGCTGAGTCTGAGCACTGCCTACCACCCTCAAACCGGTGGACAAACTGAGAGGGATAACCGCATCTTGGAGGGTATGTTGAGGGCCTGCATCTTGGACTTTGGAGGGACTTGGGAAGATCATCTGCGTCTAGTTTAATTCTCTTACAATAACAGTTTCCAAGCAAGCATCGGTACGGCACCTTATGAAGCACTCTATGGAAGGCCACTCAAAACACCAGCCTGTTGGGTAAAGTCTAGAGACTGTCTATTGCTTGGGCTAGATTTGATTCGAGAGGAATTAGAGAAAGTTATGTAATTAAGAAAAGAATGAAGGCAGCCCAAGATCGCCAAAAAAGTTATGCTGATAGGAGGCATAGAGATTTGGAATTCTATGTTGGAGACCTTGTGTTCGTTAATATTTCGCCAATTAGAGGAGCTGTTAGATTAGGGAAAGCTGGGAAGCTAGCCCCAAGGTATATTGGACCTTTCCATATTATTGAAAGGATTGGGTCTCTTGCTTATAAAGTTGAGTTGCCGGAGAGATTGGCAGGTATTCATAATGTATTCTATGTGTGGCATTTAAGAAATTTTTGCATGATCCAGCCTTGATTGTAGAGCCATCTGAGCAGGAGGATCTGGAAGTAGAGCCAAACTCGACAATGGTTGGACATCCTATCTATATTGTAGTACAAGATGAGAAGCGGTTGTGCAATAAGGTAGTGCAGTTGGTTAAATTTTAGTGGAGTAAGGATCCTAGAGACTGCACTTGGGAAACAGTAGACCATATGAAGGAGGCATATCCCGACTTAATGTTAGGATAGCTAGTTGTATGTATAGTTTAGGCGTTATTTACTGTGGATGTTTAGTGTATGTCTTTTGTATGTATTTCATGATATGAAAATATAGCTTTTCAAGTAATTGAGTTCTCTTCTAATGTGCCAATTTCGGGGATGAAATTCTTTTTTTGGGGGGGGGGGGGGAGGGGGTGAGTGCAACGACCCAGAATTTGATAGTATGAAGTGTGGATATTTAAAAATAATTCTAATAATTAATCAATGGATTTTCTATCTAAAATAACTCCTTTTAGATAATAATAAATGATAGTGAAATCATTTTTAATTTTTATTTAACAAAATAATTAGTTCAAAGGAAAATGGAAAATGTGACCGGAAGCTGTTTTCCAAATTTTCGATTTTTCGTCGGTTAAAAGTTATCGAAAATGTCATAACATTTTTTAACACACGTACACACATTTATAAATCATTTTATTCATGTTTTAATAGTTGTGTACATGTATGTAAATTTAAGAATGCCTTTATCTATGTATATATATATGATAAGATTTTGTATTAAAAAAAAGTTAAAAATATATAATATATAAGATGCTTGTTCCAACATTTAGTACAAATGGTTTCATATCATGCTTCCTTTGACAAGATAGCTTAGTGGCTAGGGAGGAGGCGCATTTTTGATGGAAAAGGGAGGGGGTGAGGTGGCAAAAGAAGAGGGGGTATAGTACAAAGGGCAACTTGGTAATTTCACTTGTTAATATATTATAAAAGGGAAAATTCTTAATTTAATTTCATTTTTCTCATTCCATTATCTTATTTACTAAAGCTTAGAAAAATTTAATGGCTTCCTAATCCAAAGTCTTAAAAACTTATATCCGCATTTCAAAATCAGTTCTAAATGCTTGCAAAAACACTTCTTTATCCATCTCTCCACTTTATATTCAAAGTTCAAGCACACATTCTCCTTATAACCTGAAGGCCATACCCTATATGCTTAAGGCCAAACCTTTTGTGCAAGTTTGGGTCACTTAAAGACTTCACTTTTCCAAGAAAATACAATGGCCTAGGTCATTCTCAAGTTCGAGGAGAAAATACTTTAGTCTAGTCAGATTCCGGTGAGTAAATTCTAAAACCTTTAGGAAAGATGACGTCTTTATTTTAATAGTGGTTATATAGTTGTGTAAATGTTGTTTATATGTTTGAAATATGGTATGGTTTGGCTATATATGTATGTGATGGCATGATTTTTAGCATTGGACATGAAATGATGGACTAAAGTGATGTATTAGTCCTGAAGTTTTGTTCTTTGATATATGGTTCGCGAGATGTAATCTTGTGATTTTTGGTGATTATACAAATTAGTATTCATAATCTTATGTATATGTTTAATGCTTTGGACGTTAGATATGTGATTTTTTGAAAATCGGGATTCTTATTTTAAAAAAATCAAATCGTTTGCTGGTTTTGATTTCAGTAAATGTTTTTCTTAGGTTTTTAACCTAGAAAATTTTGTTGGAAAACTATTTTAAATTATGTTTAAAAAGAAAAGTATATGTGGAAGTTTAAGTTATGGTTGGTAATTCTAAGTGTAATTTTAAGTTACGGCATTCGTAGCTATAGTCGCAATGGATGTAATTCAGAAGTTTACGATTTTCAAGTTTTTAAGTTTTCTTTTAAAAATTTTTTAAAAACCATTTCAAACTTAATTAGTAATTATAAAACTTAATTAACTTTTGATTTATGAGTTAAATAATCAATTTATTTATTAAAAATGTTTATTAATCAATTAAGTAATTAAGGTTTAAGAATTAATTAATAAAGTTAATCATTTGTAGTTAATTAAGAAAATTTTAGCTACTAATTAACTAGGTTATGAAACAATTAATTAATTAATTAATTTAATCAAGTTAATTATTTTAAATTAATTATTTAATTAGTATTAATTGTTTGATTAATTATTATTTAATTAAGAGTTAATTAATTAATTAATGTTTAATTTAAAATAATGTTTATTTAATAAAGTTTAATTAATTAATTAATTTTAAATAATTAGGATTTAATTACTTTTCAACTAGATTTTAATTATTTAATTAAATTTTGATTTATTAAGGGTAATTATTAGTAATTAATCAAGACTTAACTAAGATTAACTAAGGTTTAAATTTTTATTTAAGTAAGATTAATTAAGGATTAATTAAGTTTTAAATTTATTATTTAATGATTTATTTATTATTTTAAGTTATTTTAAACTTTAATAGTTCTTTATTTTAAATTAACTTTCTTTTATCAGTGAATTGTTTTAAAACTAAGGATCTCTTGTCCATGCTATTAAGTAGCCAAATGAATTAAAGTAGTTGTAATAAAACGGTGATACGTTTTATTGAAAGTAAGTCAACTTGTGCTTATCACAAATAGCACACTTTGGAAACGTGATGAATAAAAGGGGGTTAATTTTGATAAGCGAGTCATGATAATATAAGCAAATGGAACATATATCCATGTGTAAATCTTTACACCCTTATAGTGGGATAGTCCATAGTAAACAACTTGACCTTTAAAATTATCGAATGTTGGTTTGGAGAGACTGGGATCAGATATTAGTTGTTATCCGAAAACCACTCCAAACCAATGTAAACGTTTGAATTGGAAATAGTAAAGGCAAGATCCAAATGAAGACTTTGAAGTGCAAGGGTTATTTACTACTAACCCTGAGGGTGATTCCTAAATGGGTGTAGTGGAAGTAGTGCCTTCGGTTCGTTCATCCCCTGAAGGACTTGTATGGATGAATACTGACATTGTGTCAACATCTGGAAAGCAATGTTAACATTCTAAGTGGAAATGCTAAAATTAAGGTAAACGTACCCTCAGGCCTCATTAACCGGGAATGACTAAACATGGGAATGCAACAAGGCTAAGTGGGTCCCTTCCATTAGGGTAAGGTTACCCCTATCTAGAATCCTTACCGCTAACTCATATATGCTTTGGTACGATTGCTGATCCCAACCGAGGGATGATCTTATTCGGTACTATCCAGCAAGGAATAGGCCAGTCTTGTGTTGGCCGGGGATTTAGGCGAGGTCCTCGGTGTTATTTTATCTAGAGATGCACCATGATGGGCGGTACCCCAGCAGCCCAGTCATTGTATGGAATCCATTTTCCAATAAGTGCTTTCGGTCTTAGTTGTATACCTATTATGATGGAATTTAACTAATGTAACAATTTCGGATATGTTAATTATTTAATTGAAAACCCTAAACATTATGATAATGTCATTGGACTTTCTATAAAAAAGTGTTTTTCTTATCGTAAGGTAAAAACCCGTTTGTGTGTATGTGCGGCGTGGTTTTACGAGATTCCTTTGATTTTAAAAAGTGTTTTAAAAGTAATATTTTAGTTGTTTGAGTCTACTCACAACAGACCTATGTATAACCCGAAGTTTTATTTTCTTTCCCTTAGACTCTTAGGTACTCGAATTTTTATGAGTAGCTAAGTGATCCAGGTTTCTCACAATTGCATTTTGGAGGAGCTGGAGCAGGTGGCTTCAGCGTTAGCTAGCTATTACCTTATTCCGCTATATGTATATGTGTGTATTTTGTAGTAGTGATGTAAGGACAGGTAGTTATAACTGCCCCATTTGGAACCTATACTATTATCACTCTAATGTACTATTATGGCAGTATCTCTGTAAAATCTTATGTTTTTTCGTTCCGCTGTGAGATTCTGTGATTGTGAAGTTTCTTCTTATCTTTCTTTTTCTTCTACCTTGAATGACTCATCTTTTGGAGCAAGAAAGGCAGTTCGTTACAGTTCCCTATATAATAGTTATATGAGATAGTACATGGATCAAATATCCATAGTCTTGTATTGCTTTTAGAGTTCGAAACTCATAGAATGCTATAAAGGGTCTTGACCAAATAAACACGTAAGCAACCATTTGTAACATTCCCTATCTGGAGGCCCGAATCTAAGCGCTACGGATGCTGCAATCATCCATGGTATTAACTTTCGATGACCAAATATGGTAATGTTAATGATATTCATAATACCAGCATCACATGAATATGAAACCAAATCACAGATTCCAAAAACATCTTTTCATGTTACATTTTCAAAACATGTTCCATATTCAAATTACATAATCCCAGCACTTTCCCAGGTTCAGACAAAATATAATTATTACATAAATACACCAAGAGCAACATATGATGATGCCCTCTTGGTTGACAAGAGTACTAAATAGTCATAATTGACATATTAAAAACCCAACGGAAATACATCAAAATGAAACAAACTACAACTCCTAAATAGCTATCCATCAGCCACCTACTTGTATCTGCAAGCTTTGTTCGCAAACCTACTAAAACCTATAAATTACTCAACTTTCAGCCTACTCAATTCAATTTTTAAGCACCTGAGAATTTAACGGGAAAAACATAAACTTCGAGTCAGACATAAAGCCTGGTGTGAATAATACTATACATCTCGGTTATTTGATATTGAATGAGTCCAGGCCGCTTAGCGGAATGGGTTTCCCATCACTAATATCCTTTTAAAATAAATCTTTTGCAAATCATAATTCTGCAACCGAAACTGGTCAAAACTTTAAAGCATTTCCATATAAACGTACATATCAGGTAACAATGAACTATCTATCCGAACACTGTAGTTTTGTTTGGCTTACTACTAACCTTTGTCTAACTTGGGGATATCAGACAATATAAACCAATAATATAACACATTTTAAATACTCCTCTTTTGGCCAGTCTACCCTTAACTATTTGTTAAATTATCCTCTTCTAGACCGTCTGTCCTTAAATTAACATCTCTCAAGGTCACATGATCCTAATGGTTTTACGGGCTCTCTAATAACCTATCTGTATACAAACAGATATTCCCTTCTATGTGTAATCATAATTTTTGTCTTACCCGTGACAAAGCCCTACACACTGGAATTTTGGACTAAATTAGCTGGGACTAGTAGCTAATGTATAGGGGGCGACCCTATACCAATCCTATCCGGTATTCTAATATTTGAGTCATTTTAGTTAGGAAAACCTTTTTAAAAAATTTCTTGAGGAGCTTTTTATCTGAAATTAATTTTAAACCTTTTAAACAAAACTTAAACAAGGAAAACACACACACACACACACACACACACATATATATATATATATATATATGCTTTACTCAAAATCACTTTTCCATGTTACATATATACTTTACCCAAATCTTTGTGGATGAAAACCTTTAAACCTTTGAAAGTACCCCTTTCGATTCCATTGAAAGTATCACTTTCGTAACCAAATAAACCCTTTCTCCATCTAGGCCGAAAGGCCAAAATCTTCCTTTTGAAACCATTTACATAAACCTTTCAAAACCATTGAAATACCTTTTTCTTTGAAAGCTAAAAACCTTGCACATCCTATCTTTAAAACCTATAAACATAGCCTTTCGCAACCTTTGGAAAAGCTTCCCTTTAAACCTTTCGAAACCATTGATTAAACCTTTCAAAACCATTGGGGAACCACCCTTTAGAAATCCTCTTTAAGGACCTTTCGAAAGCACCAAAACCTTAAACCTTTCGAAACCATTTGGGTTCAATTTTAAAACATGTAGAAACACCTTTCTAAACCATTTAAAACCATCTCTTTCGAAATCTTTGGGTTAATCTTTAAAAATCTCTAAAGGTCACAAATAACAGGGTCGAAAGCAACTGTTTCGAAAGCCAAAACCTAAGTAAAGAAGTGATGGTGTCGAAACCATCCTTTCGAAAGCATTGGAGAAGCGGCACGGTTTTTATAAAACAAAATCAACCCTTTCGAAGGAATTGCTTCGGAAAATAGAAAGCGTCAGCTAAGGTTTCGACCTAGTCAAAAGCGGTTATTTAAAAACAAAGGCGCAATCTCTTAAAACCATTTCTTTAAACCATTTAACCTAGTCGGAAGTCAATCAAGTTGGAAGCAATATAGTCAAAAGAAAAGCAGGCGTGTTTTCAATTTAAAGCAAAGTAACGCTTCGACCTCTATCGGAATCCTTGGTTTCGACACAGTTCCTTCCACTTTTATCCAATTCACTATGTACCAGGTTAATGTTACTATATGCATCAGTTTTGATAGCATAGAGGCGGAACTACTAAGTCAAAAGCTACCCAATTGGAAGTAGGGTGCCGAAAGTGGCTAAACATGCATTTGGCATGAAAAACTGGTTTCTAACCTTTTTAAGTAATCTATTTAACCAACCTGCCTTGTTTGTCAAAATCTTATTGGTTATAAATTTTTCTTTTGGAAAAGAACTGCCATAATTTTAGAATTTATTAATTTAAATCATTTACAAAATACCCCTTCTTCTTTTATAAATATATAAAACATTTAAGTCTCATACCTTAAATAATTTTATACACTTTGGAAAATTCTACAAAAATTCTAGAAAATCCTTTTCAATATGTTTTCTGACATATATAAATCTCAGACTCAAATTATTTATAATTTAATCGCAAGTTATTTATAACCCAATAAATCATTTTCTTCACTAGAAAATTAATATAAAATCCACATTAATTCAAAAAATTATGAAAATTGGAACCCATCTCTAAAATAATATTTCCGATCTATATCTAAAATTTCAATGCATTTGAATGTCATTAAATAGGGTTTTCACATCAAAACATATCACAAAATCTATATGAATACACATAAATCATCAACAAGCACATATAAACATTTTGCCCTTTAAAATCTTGGCTAAACTATGCAAGATAAATCAAATTTAACCTTAAAACCAAAAAAAATGAGAAAACAAGAGATGTAGTCATTATTCACCTTAACTTTTTGATTAATAATGTGAGATTTGATCTTGATTAAGTGATTTGAATCCTAGCTTTTTCTTCTTCCTCTTTGCTAATGGTAGCCATCCTTAAACTTATAATGTTAGCACCAAAATTGGTCATTAACACCCTTGAGTAGGATTGTGTAGAGAGATTAAAGAAGAAGGTAAATTAAAACCGAGGAATATCACAATAGAATGCAATCAGAACTGTAAAAACCGAGAACACCAGAATTATAGTGGTTCGGTGTAACTGCCTACGTCCACTATTAATGTAATCTTTATTGCTTTTCTCAAAGACTTGAATACAGATACAATTCGTAAACTTCTAACTCGAATACAAGTTTGAACTGAAAGAAAGCTAGTGTAAACATGGTAGAGTATGCTCGAAGTTCTTGAAAAAAGTCCCTTTACACTGCGCCCCTGCCCCTCAATTTATAGACGAGATAGGCTGGACTCCCTACGTAGGTCTAAGGATAAGGTACCTCGGCCCACAATAGATAACTCCTGTATACCAAACCATGTATACCGAACGGTGGTTGCCGAGTGACGTCGGTCGAATGAAGGTATCCGAGCGATGCTTTGCAGAGCGGTGCTTGCCTAGCGATCCCTTCTACGACATCTCGACCGAACCGCATCTTGACCAAATACACCGAGTCATGCGTTGGCCGAACGATACCTCCTAGGACATCTTGACCGAATGATGCTTGCTAGACCATCCTAGCTGAATGACTTGTTCTTTGACCAAATGGTATTCGAACAGAACTTCCCGAGACCGAACGAGATAATATCTCCCTCAGCCGAGCGACGAACGTTCTCCTCTAAGCCGAGTGAAATATATGGAGTCCTACCAACATCTTTCTTTAGCTGAGCGATATAAGTTATCTCACAAGACCAAGTGATACACGTCTCTCCTCCCTCGGCCGAACCACACATACAGGCCAAACCATGTACATAGGGCGAACCACAAAGATTGGACCCATTTCACACATCTCCAACCCTTTACTGGCTTGAGTCTGGTCCCGACCAAATCAAAACTCTAGGACTATCATCTTGTAGTCGGGCCAAATGGTCGGGTAACATTTTCCCCCCAAAGTGTGTCATATGAAGCAATATGACACGCTTTGAATTAATCATTAGTTCTTGCTTTCAAAAGCCAAACGTCTACGATCTCATGAAGGTCGAAACATGGCTATATTCCTTTTCTCTCTCTTTTTTTAAATGGATGGCTCAGCGTACGGACATCGAGCTATGTGGCCAGTCTACTTGGTGTCTTTTGGCTACGTTCACTCACCGACCCACTATAGTGGTCAGACCGATTCCACAGGGTAATGCCTGTTCACCTCCCCTTCTTCATATAAAAGCCAACACTTCTCCTCTTCTTTCCCTTACTTTCACTTCAACTCTACAGGACCTTTTAGTTTACCTTCCCTCGAACTTCGGCTATAGCCTCAACCTTCCTCTCTCATCCTGAATCTAGTACGTTTTCTCCACAAATCTCCCCGATAACGAGTCTAAACGAACTTCAGTACCAAATCTAAAAGTTCCCTAAGCTTCAACTCATTCTCTTAGGTATGAATTTCTCATTTGATCGACTTTCCCAAATTAGGGGTTTTGTATGAAATTTGAATTCATGAATTTTCTTCAGATTACGGACGGTGGGGGTCGTGTAGATGAGGAAGACGAATCTGAGGTTAGAACATGCCTTAGGGTTGGAGCTCGGTACAGCTTGAATTGATTTTGAGGCCGGTGAGATGGAAAGGAAAAAGGAAAAGGATACCGGTGGTCTCTAGGATGCAGGCTTCTGTTGGGCCACTGAGCGTAGGAGTGTGGTTGTTAGATTATTGAAGTCGAATTGATTTGGTGATCTGGTATAAAGTCGTTCGGCTAATAGGGAATGAGGGAGAAGGAAGTATAAGTGGGTCGATAGGAGTTAGTAAGTTTAGAAGGTGTAGGCTGAGTGGCAATGCCGAGTCAGTAGGTTGGGTGGAAGTCTACTAGTCGGTAGCTCCCTTGTGGGAGCAGTGTATGAGCGAGAGTGTCGTTCGGTAGGCACCTAGGAGAGTGTTTAGGCGATTTGAGGAAGTGAGATGGAGGAGAGCGAGTGGGTCGGTGTCTTTGGTCCAGAGTGTTGTTCGGCCCTGAGGGAGGGCACGAGACGATAGGGAATTAGGAATGTGGGTCGGTCAAAGTTCGAGTGAGGCCGTTCGATTATTAAGGATAGAGTTCGGTATAGTTTAAGGAAGTCGGTTCGGTAGTTAGGAAGAGAGGAAGGTATAGAGGTTTGGTCACTCCATAGGACAGTTGGCCGGCATTCATAATCAGGACTATTCTAATTTAAACATAACATTCATGTGTCCAATCCACCTCTACAACCAAGCACTAAATAATAGTTAATGAAAAGTAACAAAGCATATTAGCTCCAGGACTTAAACTTAACTACCTATCCCACAACTTGAATATTATTCAATGCATACTCAACCAACCAAATACAGATAGATAGTCTCCACACTCTATGATGCCAATGTTCGACTCCCAAACCATTACTGTCGAATCATAAGACAAGCTCTCGAAGATGGTCAGCGATGACGGTCTTCGAAGATGACAGTTTAATGCTCAATCACACTTCATCAGTCTTTAAATCTTTAATTCTTTCACACTTATACTTGAACGATTGAACTAGTCCACGCACTACACCGGGGGAACATTTTTTTTGTTATATCTAACATCGATTGTCTTTCAAGTATAGTTCAAACAGGTATTTACCCAAATTCGACGCTCGTTGAGGATGTCTAAAAAGTCGAGCTTCGCCACAGTTTCAGATAAACTTGAGCCAAGTACTCAATTGGAATTAGTGGGAACTTTGAATCCATCGACAAATCCTACACAGGATATCCCAAATCCATCGGCTGCAATTATTGACCCGGCTCCTGAGGCGATAGATGGAGTGCTTATTCTAGATAATACTATTGATTTCCAAGCTCCAAAATACGATGAAGCTGGTCTTCTTCGATTGTGCACAATTCACGAAATCCCTTTTGATGATGTTTTAGTTCCATCGGGGCAAGATCAACCTCACCTGCCCCCAGCTGGATATACAGCTTGCAATAAATTCATGTGCTGGGTTGGTAGTGTGCCACCTTTCAACTTCTTTCTTCGCGATGTGTTGTAGTACATCGGGATCTCCTAGCACAGCTACATCCCAATAGTCACGTGTTCATCCATGGAACTTGTATTCTCTTCATGAGCACCCTATTCAGGCTCCCCACTCCCGGTGGTATCCGCTATATCTATCGTTTCAAGAGATGGTCCGACAGCCTATCTTTCATATTCCTCAAGCCATACTCCAAGTGTCAGATCCTGATAGGGGCATGGAGTAAAGTATCCCAATATAAGCAGGAATGGTTTTATGTATGCTGCCCCCCGGCTTTGCGAGAAGATGGCTGGAAGGGAGTAAGTTCCATTTCCGAACCAATATTTGTCTAAGGCATGTAGTGGATTGTTTCTAAACTTCTTTCGATTTTTATAGGTATCATCCCATATCCCGAAGGTATCGAGTATTCTAAGGCTGTCGAGGCCATTCAAGCTATTCCCATGGGAAATTGGGAGATCAAATTCGTTATCTCCAATGAATCGCTTTCAAAGTTCGGATTGTTGGCGGTTGGTCGTCGAACAAGTCTTCCTCCTAGCGCCACTACCACCGGACCTGCCTCGGAAAAAGGCATGCTGGGCCTTCGATGCCTTCCATAGGAGGGACCCCTAAGGTATTTGAAGAGGGTGAAATAAAGGAGGCTGAAGTGCCAAAAACAACCGATGAGAACTTAGGCTCTAATATTGTGCCTATAACTGACGTACCCGACGTCACCAAATCGCTTCCCCCTTCGAAGAGGCAAAAAGCTTAGCCTATAAATTGATGAAGAAAATAGTTGGCGGGATTTCTAAAGTTAGCATTACTTCGGTCAAGAAAAAATTCCGTCCCTAACATCTAAAGGGTTTTGGGTTCACTTAAAGGTCTTTCAGACCTGACTATCCCCGATGATCTGCTGAATTATGGTTTTAACGACCCAAGAGATTGGAGATTAACTCACCCACGAGAGGCGATGTGGTGATTCGGCCGGTCGACATGGAGAGTCAACCCCAATTAGTAAAGCAAAAGAAACTGGTCCGTCGGGGGGGAATCACTAGACACACACAAACATTTACACTTCACCTTGCACTTACTTCAGCCATCATGTTATTCTTGCTAACTTGTCCTCACTTAATCTCTGTGCAAGTGATATGGGGCGTACTCACGGATTCGACCGCCTTCATGGGTCTTCTATCTTTAATTACTCCAACCAAGACTCGGGTTCCAGTAAACGTCGAGATAGAGATGACAACAACGATAGAGACTATCATCCCTAAGATTCGTTGTCGTCTCTAAGGAAAACTTACAGCCATTCTTCGTACCCCAATGATCCACCTCCTCCAGAACAAAGCAGGGAGAAATTGGCTCAAAAGGGATCTCAATCTGAAGCTCCTTGCGACCAATACTCTAGATCATCAAGCACTAGGAAACCTTGCGAGCCCTCACAAGAAGTCTGTGGTTTCGGCTAAACAAACTTTTTCAGCCCCTGCACATGATCCATTGATAGTAGAAAAGCTAGCTGAATTTAAAGCCACATTTCCAAAAATATGCTTTGATGGATTAAAGTTTCTTCCTACGATCCATCCTATTCCGGGGCATGTTAAACAAAGTTCCGTTGCTTGCAATAATGATGTCCACGTCCAACATAACGCGTTTTTGTACTTGGCTGAAAAAGTTTTAGAAGTTTCCATGGAACGTCAATATGAGATCGATCGCCTGAAACTTGAAGCCATTCATGATAAAGACATCATCAAATCCCAAGATGAAGAGAATTACTCATATAAATCTCAACTTGAGGCCACTCAAAAGAATCCTAAAGATACTGCTGAGGTAGTCAATCGCCAGGAGGCTACCCACAAAAAAAAAATTGATGAAGCGGTTTAACGTTGTAGCGCTTTAGCCTTAGAAAAAACTCCATTCAAAAGGAGAAAGATATCCTCGCTCAACGATTCAAAGAACTAGAGGATCTACTCCTCAAAGAAAAGGAAGAAAAAACTACCTCTCAAGAGGAGTCACAATGATATTGTGATGAGATTGTTGCTACACAACTCCTGGAAACAAAGCTTGATGAGGAGCTCTCCAAGGCTGAAGCACTGAAGGACGAAGCCCATGAGGAGGGCAAAAGAATAGTGCTCTTGAAAATTGATTCTCGCCTCGAGACGGCTGCTGAGGCTAGTAGGGAGGAAATTAAGTGCATGTTTGATCCACTCATAGCCGAGTACAATGCTCGAGTTCTCATGCATCATGACCTAACATTTCTTGGCGAGGGATACCTCTGGCCGAAGCATGGGTCACTTTAACAAAAATTAAAAAGGTTGAGTTAGGAACCGAAGAGGTTGATGAATATTCTCTTGTGAAGGAAGTGCTTTGCGAGAATGAGAGAATTGACCTATCTGCGACAAAGGACCTTTAAGGAAGAGACTCCTCCTCATCAAAAGGAAAGAATGACACTGCCGGTCCATCGGAAACTGAGTCTCCGGTTCCTCCTCATATTCAGCCGACTGGTCCCCCATCACTCGATCCCTTCGAGAAGCATATTGGGTATGACCCAGAGGAGCCTAGACTTGATATTTACGCTCTATCTCCTATTCTAGAAAGTGAAACTCCCCAAGCAATTGAGAGTCGGCCAGAAACTAGTAACTTTTCTTCCTAAAGTTCAAAGGCCATCGTTTCTGGTAAGTAGTAAATGTATTCTAACATTTGTCTCTTATGATTTCGAATAGGATACTTCGACCATGAGCCTACTCCAAGCAGCGATGTCGCCACGGAGAGGGAGGAGAAAGTGCGAGAGGCTATTCAAATGGGGGAGACCCTCGGACCTGACGCTTAAGTGATCGAGGCGATTGACGAAGACAAATATGAAAATCCATCGGCCATCGAAGAACATGATGAAGTTGAAATTATGGACGCCTTCGAACACACTTCAATACTGAGCATGGAGGAACAAATCATCGAAGAGGGGAAGAAGAAAACTGAAATTAAGGCTTAAACCCAAGTGGTGGAACTGGATGATCCCCTGAACAGGCTATTGAAGGTCATTCTCCCCGGTGGGACCAGGCCACTGGACATTCCTCCTCCTTCCCCGGGAAGCATCTCTCTAGGAAGTAAAGCATCCAAGAGGAAACGCTCGGGTGAGGAGCCTTCGGAGAAGTCAAGGAAGGAAAAGAAATCAAAAAAGTAGTCATTCGATCGTGCCTTATCCAACCCGAATAAGTCTGAATTATATAGTTATTTCTATTTATTTTCATAGTCGCTGTAAATAGACTTTTTGCTGCGAGTTCAAGAGAAGTTGTAGTGAAACTGAATCCTTGATTTGTAAATAAATTTTGTTTTTTCTGATGATCTTCGCTACTTAGCTTTACCATCCATCTTACCTAAAATCCAAATTTGTGTGGGACACTTAAGTACTTGTTTATTTCCGCATAACTCGGAGATTTCTAAATTTGCTTATATTTTAGCTTGTGCTCTAGAGGATTAGAGATTTTTGAATCGCTTATTCTCTAGTCCGCACTCTGGGTACTCAAATACTTTAGTCTGCACTTTGGGGACTTAGACATTTTTAAATCGTTTCTACTCTAGTCCGCACTCTGGGGACTTTGAGTACTCTAGTTCGCACTCTAGGGACTTGGAGATTTTGAAGTTGTTTATACTCTAATCTGCACTCTGGGACTCAGAGTACTATACTCCGCACTCTAGGGACTTAGAGATTTTTAAGTCATTTATACTCTAGTCCGCACTTCGGAGACTTAGATATTTTTAAGTCATTTATACTCCAGTCCACACTCTGGGGACTTAGATATTTTTAAGTCATTTATACTCTAGTCCGCACTCTGAGGACTCACAGTACTCTAGTCCGCACTCTGAGGACTTAGAGATTTTTAATTCGTTTATACTCTAGTCCGCACTCTAGGGACTCAGAGTACTCGAGCCTGCACTCTGGAGACTTAGAGATTTTTAAGTCGTTTATACTCTAGTCTGCACTCTGAGGACTCGGATTACTCTAGTTCGCACTCCGGGGACTCAGAGTACTCTTGTCCGCACTTTGGGGACTTAGGGATTTTTAAGTTGTTTATACTCTAGTCCGCAATCTGGGGACTCAGATTACTCTAGTCCGCACTCTGGGGACTCAGAGTACCCTAGTTCACACTTTAGGGACTTAGAGATTTTTAAGTTTGTGTGCACGTTCATATGCCAGACAGAATAATGTAATTTAATTTTTGTCACTGAATCCTAACATGCGGAAACATCAACAGTTCATGGAAAAGACGGCTTCAAGCCTTTATTGGTCATAACAAATGGAAACAAACTATATTGTCTTATTACATGCCGAAAACTAAGAACAGCAAAATAAACATACACTTGAAATAATTGCAACTAAAATGCAAAAGGAATAGACTAAGTGTAATAATGACGCAAATGCTCGCTATTCCATGTGCGGGGAAGTGTCACGCCGTCTATGGTCACTATCTTGAAAGTTCCTTCTCCAAGCTTCCATTCGATGACAGACGGGCATTTCCATGTGGGATTCAGATGTGATGGGGTCGAAAAAACTCGCTTCAAAATGAGATCACCCACATCGAAAATTCTCGATCGAACTTTTTCATTACAATATCGAGCAACCTAGTGCCTATATGTAGCCACCCTTAAATTAGCTTCTTCACATTTTTCGTCAAAATATTCCAGTGATTCCAGTAGGAGATTATGATTCGTCCTAGGATCATAATGAGTAAGCCGATGAGAAGGAACTTCAAGTTCCATGGGTATCACAACTTCGGTGCCGTATGCCAGAGTGAACGGAGTGTGGCCAGCCACGGACATGTGGGTTACTCTGTAAGCCCAGAGCGCTGTCGGAAGCTCGTCCACCCACTTGCTTCTAGCCTTCTCCAAACATTTCTTTAATATTGACTTGATTATTTTATTTACGGCTTCAACTTGTCCATTCGCTTTAAGGTGAGCAACTGTCGCAAATCTTTTCTCGATGCGATACTTTTGGCAAAATTCTTTGAACTACTTACTCTCAAATTGAATTCCGTTGGCCGTGATGATAGTTCGTGGGAGGCCAAAACGGTATATGATGTTTCATACAACGAAATTAATGACCTTTTTGGCTGTTATTTTAGCTAAAGGTTCTGCTTCCGCCCACTTGGTAAAATAATCGACCGCAACAATTGCGTATTTTGCACCACCTCCGGAAATTGGCAAGGGGCCGATTATATCGATCCTCCATATTGAAAATGGCCAGGGACTCACCATTTGTGTGAGTTCTGTTGGCGGTGCTCTTGGAATTTTCGCATATTTTGACATTTTTCTGCATCTTCGCACATAGTCTGCGGCGTCCCGATTCACGTATGGCCAATAGTATCCATAGCTAAGGATCTTTTTCGCTAATGTCTACCCTCCAGTATGGTCGCCATATTCTCCTTCATAAACTACTTTTAAGACCTGTTTTATCTCACCGTAGGCAATGCATCGAAGTAAGGGGACCAAGAATCCCTTATGATACATCATTCCGTCCTGCATTATGCAAAGCTTTGTGAATGACTTGTCGTCTTTCATTCTTTCTTTCGGGCAAAACCCCATGTCACAGGTATTGCTTGAATAAGGTTATCCATGACTCCTTCTCGATTTCTGTTTCTAATACAAAATTTACTTCCATCTCACTTATACTCAGAGCATGTAAGATTTCGATGGGAACCAATCCCATCTATAGTGCATCACTTGTACTTGCGAATTTTGCCAATGAATCAGCTTTCCTATTTTGTTCACATGGGATGTGTGAAATATTGTAATATTCGAAGTCTGCCAACAGCTCTTGAACCCGAGCAAGGTATGGGGCAAGTCTCTGCCCCTTTTCTTGACAGTCTCCCCGCACTTGGTACACCACCAAATGTGAGTCGCAAAAGATTTCAACCGATTTTTCTCCAAGTTCCCTGATAAGTTTTAAGCTAGCATCAATGCTTCCTACTCGGCTTCGTTATTTGTAGATGGAAAATCGAGCTTCAAAGCATAACAAATCGATCGGTTTTCGAGATTTACAAAAATAACACCATCCCTAGAAGAATACTCGTTGGATTCCCCATCGGTGTATAGTTTCCATCGAATAGAGGGAATAAAATCATCGTTGTTTGATTCGTCTGATATGGTGAATTCTGTGATGAAGTCTAGTAGCGCTTGGCCTTGTATGGCCCTTCGTGGCTGGTAGGTGATATCGATCTGACTCAACTCAATATTCCATTTTAATAACCTTCCAGAGGTTTCTGGTCGTTGGAGTACCTATCGCAGGGGTTGATCGGTATAAACACCGCTCGGGTGTTCCTGAAAGTACGGACGAAGCTTGCGTGATGAAATCACCAACCAGTGGGCTAGCTTCTCAATTTTAGAATAATTTCTTTCTACCTCCGTTAAACGTTTACTGACATAGTACACCGACTTTTGAACTTAGTCCTCCTCGTGAACCAAAGCTGTACTGATGGCAAGTTGAGATATGGCCAAGTATACATACAACACTCCATAGTCTATAGGCTTCGAGAGCATCGGGGGACTTTCCAAATGCCTTACCAAAGCTCGGAATGCATCCTCGTAGTTGGGCGTCCATTCAAAATTTATCTTTTCTTTCTTTGTTACATCGAAGAAGGGAATACACTTGTCTGTCACTCTGGATATGAATCGACTCAGCGTGGTCACCTTTACGTTCAGGCTTTGTACTTGCTTTATATTTCTGGGCACTTGTATGTCTTGAATAGCCTGAATCTTTTATGGATTAGCTTCAATTCCCCGTGCATTAAGAATGAAACCCAAACTTTCCTTATGCAATGCCAAAGAAACACTTTAGAGGATATTCCGTAATACCTGAGTATATTAACATTTCCGCTAGGTCTCGAATTTGATCATTTGACTGTCGTGACTTCACGAGCATGTCATCCACATAGACTTCCATCGTCCTACCAATTTGGTCTTTAAACATCCGATTCACCAGATGTTGATAAGTTGCTCCTTCATTTTTCAATCCGAAAGGCATCACTACATAACAGTACAGTCCAAAATGTGTGACAAATCTATTGTGTTCCTGATATGGAATGTGCGCCGGGATTTGATTATATCCCGAGTACGCATCCATAAATGACAATAACTCGTGTCCTGCTGTTGAGTCGACCAGCTGATCAATTCTGGGTAAAGGGAAACTATCCTTAGGGCATGCTTTGTTCAAATCTAAGTAATCTACGTAGGTCCTCCATTTCCCTTTCACTTTTCTCACTAGTACGGGGTTAGAGACCCATTCTGGGTAGAGGGCGTCGCGGACGAACTCATTGGCTTTGAGTTTGTCCACCTCCTCTTTGAGAGCAGCGGACCTCTCTGAGACCATGCCTCTCCTTTTTTGCTTCATCGGCATGTATTTCGTGCCCATGTTTAACATATGACTCGCAATGGATAGAGAAATCCCATACATATAGGAATGCGTCCTAAGGAGAACATCCAGATTCGCTCGGAGGAAATCAGTAAGATCCTTGATCATCGAGGGGTTGAGTTGTGATCCAATCTTAAGTACCCGCGATAGGTTATCGCGGCTAAGTGGAACGTCAATCGTTATTTCAACCGGTGCTACTTTTGCCTCCTTGGGTTCCTCATCATCATCCCTTGGATCTATGTCTCTATAGATCTAATCATGTTTCCCGAGCCATGGCTTGGGTATTACTTGTCAATCTTCAGTGACTCGGATGCGGACGGAGTTATCCACAACCTTTCCTTCCTCTCTTCGCTGGACCTCTCTCAGCTCAGCCACACAACACGCACGACCAGTCGCCTGATCGCCATGGACAACACCAACTCCTTTATCCGTTGGAAATTTCAAGGTTAAACACCACGGGGACAAAGTTGCCCTAAACTCTACCAGGGTTGGTTGACCTAGAAACACATTATATGGAGAATCGACGTCCAAAACGATGAACGATAAGATCTGCACCCTCCTACATTCACCTTCTCCAAGTTCAACTGGAAATTCAACAAAACCCACTGCATCGATTACCGCACCATTAAAGCCATGAATACGGCTTTAGATAGCTTTAAATCCTTTGTCTCCATCTTCGTCAAGTCATACATTTTTTTGAAGATAATGCTAATAGAACTTCCGCAGTCAATCATTTTTCTTCTCACAAATTCTGGCCCAATCGTTGCCGAGATGACCATCGGGTCAATGGTAGGTGCCTCCACCCAATCATCATCTCTACTTCTGAACACTGTATCATCAGTTACCATTCGCTGCTGTTTCGCTGGAATCCCATTTTCTGAGCTCGAGCAGCATTCGAAGTCAGCATGTTTCAAAGAACTAGCATAGCGTTCCATTTCTTGCCAACTCTTGTCTGCTAAATGGGTCCCACCGACTATCGCGATTAGTCTACCTACAGTCTGAGCAAGTTCCTCAGGATGGTGTGAAGCTTGCCTACGACCGTGGTCTGATGTTCCTTGCTCCCCTTCCTACGAATTCTTGACAAACGCCTGTAACTTCTTCTATCGAATCGGCTTTTCTATAGCATCGTGGAGGTGCCTACAATCCTCGATATTGTTCCCGTATGTCTCATGGAAGCGGTAATACTTCCCAGTCATCTTTTGTTCCTCAGTGGACTCTTTTGGGCGTGGCTTTCGATATTGAAAAGTATTACAAGTCGATAGGTAAATATTTTCCAGAGATGCATTCGTAGGAGTGTATTCGTTGTAAGTTGGGACCCTCGGTTTCCACTTTCCTACTTCCCTTTTTTTTTAGGGATTTCCTCCTCCGGATCCTTTAGATTGCTCTGGCTTGTTTTGAACATTGACCTGGACCTTTCCAGAGTTATCATCGGATTGTTTCACAGCAATGTTTCTTTGCACGGTCTCCTTTCCAGGCCCTGGTGCATTGTCTCGCCTCGTCCCCCTGGCTTCCTCTCTTCGTATAAATTGATGTGCCTGTGAATGAAAACGTTCCCGTGTAGCCAGAGGTTTTCCTGCCAGCCAATCACCAAACTCCGAATCTGGTTCTACTCCTCGCATCACAGCCATTAAAACAGCTTGGTCATTCGAGTTGCTAACTTTAGTAGCGGCAATGCGAAATATCTGTAAGTACTCCTTTAATGACTCCCTTGGAGCTTGAACCACATTGGACAAATACATCACGTCCTTGGGACGAATGGCATGAATCCTGGACTGCCCCACAAATTTTGTCGCTAACTCATCAAAGTTGTATATAGACCGCGGAGGAAGTCCAGTGAAACATATGGTAGTGATTCCAAATAAAGTTATTGGGAAGAATCTATATTTATTTGCATCGTTTGCCCTAGTTAAATCCATCATCAAGTCATATCTTATTACATGTTGTCAGGGATCAGTCTTCCCTTCGTAGGCCGGAATAGTCGGCATATTAAACTTCCTGGGCTACTCAGCCTATAGGATGGCAACTGTGAATGGAGTGTGGCTCCTAGATACGCCCCAATCATCATTAGATAAGCCTTGATTTTCGCTCATTGGCTGTCTGACCATAGCTGATAGGTCTGGGGTTTGTATGGAAGGTGGCAAGTTGGAATCTGTTCTGTAGGACCATTCTGGTTGGTGCCTCCTTGGTTGGCGATCTACTAAATGCATGTCCTAGGGACCTGCTTCATTGTGACCTTGGTAAGCCAGTTGTCCAGCTTCCACTCGTGCTCCGGATCCTAAGTTTCCTGCTCCAACTTGAGTACGATTACCCTGGTGTAATTGAGGGGCCATGACTCCAAGTAGGGAACATGGACCATCCCTGGTGGATCGTTCAGCTGCACATATTTTCGTTGTTTTAGTTCTATGGCGTCTATGCTTGGGTGGTTCATTAGACGAAGAGGAGCTGTCGGACGGGAGGTAGGCAGCGGGACTTCCTCCAGCATTCCGATGCTGTTGTTGAGTAAGCTGAGTCATGAGGTTGGCGTTCGCTTGAATTTGCTCATTAAGTTGTCTCTTGCTTTCCACCAGTTCTCTCATCAGCTCGTTGAACTTCGTTTTGGTGACAACTTCTGTTTGGTTTAGGACGGCGAAGGTCCCTGCACTTGGAGTAGCTTGTTGATTGTTGGTTCCTACTTGTTGGATGCTAGCGGTCTCATTGACATCCGCATTATGGGAGGCTGATCTGGTACGTGGTCTTCCCATTGTAGAGTTATTAGAAGGAACTCTGAGTAGAATCTATGAATTCTTGTGAACGAACTTGGATCTTATTTTGGGAATTTCTTCAATCCAGTAGCGGTAAAGCAGATCCTAACAGCCTAAGAATGCAGCTCTCAGTGAAAGCACCAAAATGTTAGCACCATAATTGGTCACCAACACCCTTGAGTAGGATTGTGTAGAGAGATTAATGAAGAAGGTAAATTAAGACAGAGGAATATCACAATAGAATGCAATCAGAATAGTAAAAAATGAGAACAACATAATTATAATGGTTTGGCGTAACTGCCTACGTCCACTGTTAATGTAGTCTTTATTGCTTTACTCAAAGACTTGAATACAAATACAATGCGTAAACTTCTAACTCGAATACAAGTTTGAATTGAAAGAAAGCTAGTGTAAAAATGGTAGAGTATCCTCGGAGTTCTCGAAAAAAGGTCCCTTTACACTGCGCCCCTGCCCCTTTATTTATAAATGAAGATAGGCTGGACTCCCTGCGCAGGCCTAAGGACAAGGTACCTTGGCCCATAATAGATAACTCCTGTATACCGAACCAGGTATACCCAACAGTGGTTGCCAAGTGACGTGGGTCGAACGAATGTAGCCATGCGATGCTTTGCTAACCAGTGCTTGCCGAGCACCCTCCTAGGAAATCTTGACCGAACCGAATCTTGACCAAATACACCGAGCCATGCGCTGGCCGAATGATACCTCCTAGGACATCTTAACCAAACGATGCTTGCTGGACCATTCTGGCCAAATGACTTGTTCTTTGACAGAACGATATTCGAACAGAACTTCTCGAGACCGAACGAGATAATATCTCCCTCAGCCAAGCGATGAATGTTCTCCTCTAAGCCGAGCAATATATATGGAGTTCCTACCAACATCTTTCTTTAGCAGAGCGACATAAGTTATCTCACAAGATCGTGTGATACGCATCTCTCCTCCCGTGGCCGAACCACGCATATAGGCCGAACCATGTACATAGGCCGAACCACATAGATTGGACCCATTTCACACATCTCCAACCCCTTACTTGCTTGAGTCTGGTCTCAACCAAATCAAAACCTCTAGAACTATCATCTTGTAGCCGGGCCAAGTGGCCGGGTAACATATAATTATTTGCTTGTGAATGTATGAATGAACGTGTGTTATGCTTTCCTAAGGGTTTAGGAAATAAGTATACTATATTTCCTATTTTTCCCTCCCTTATTTCCTAACACTTAATTCCATTTTAGTCCTTTAGTCCATTGTACATGTAGGCACGGCTACCCCATAGATAAATCAAAAATCTTAATCCATTAATCAGTCTACATTATAATTTAATTTAGCTAATTAAATTCCCTAAATAATATTACTAAAAATATGGGGTGCTACACCATCTTACGAACGTATTAAGTAGTTGTAAAATTAGGCATTTCCATGGGTATAGAAAACATTAATATGTAATATGTGTTTACTAGTGAGTATATGTTATATTTCTATTAGTCAATTTTAAATCCAGTTCATTTGTATATATTAATTGATAAATGTTTTATCAATCATATTAATTGTACAAATTTATCATTGTAGATAATTATTACATTATTTAGCATTTTCTTCTAATATTAGAAATGTTAAATGTTACTATTTTATTTTTCTAATAAGGCTCCCACTAATCTTTTATGTTTCGTAAACCCTAAGACAAAACATAGAAGTTTTTCTACTTCACTAGTGGGTATTAGGACTCTTTTGTCTTGGGATTCTGACATTGAGTCTTCTCAACAAATCATTACCCCATAAATGATGGATAACTCCTTATCGATTATATCACATACAACTACTAACCCATGGCTCCTTGTCCCAATCTCATTTCGACCTTGGGTCTGGTTACTAAACCGAAATGAAAATTTTTACTCACTCCTACCATATAGCGAAGGCCTAAGTATAGTATATGTACCTTGAGTCTGCTCAACAAATACATACAATTATCTTACGTTGTTTGTTCAATATATTAGTAATACTCCACATAATATTCCCAGCTTGAGTCTGCTCAACAACTAAGGAGTATGCAAGTAATTTATTAGTATATATATAATAGAGGATGATATTATATTGAAGATTCATAATCTTCAACATATTTATTGAGTGATATTGACTTATGCAATAATGTTTTTCTTATGAAATATCCTCGTGGTTCAAGTGTCAAACACATCAGAAATCACAATATACATACATTTACATATTTATCCCTTAAATCTATTTTTGTTTCTTTAATGTTCCACCTTTAGTTTATACATTCATAGCATGTAAGTTTAATTATTATAAACCTTTTATATTTCATATCACTTATATAATAGTCTTATGTATAATATCAGTTTATAAAGGTATTTTGCAAAATTCTGTCTGCCTTCTCTGTAACAATGCCTTTGAAAACACCCTTCATCTTTTCTTTTCCTGTGAGTTTTCTCATTTCGTTTGGAAGAACTCCTAGTCTGGTTCAGGTTTCAATCTCCTCTACTTGATTCTAAGGCAGAATGGAATAATGTATTAATGGCTACTCGTTGGCGAACTGTCAAAGGGAAACTGCTTCTAAAAATTCTAAAGAAATTTTATCCTTAATTTGGGAAGAAGGAAACATGAGATTGTTTGGTGGGTCGAAAAGAAAGAAGGCAGAAGTTTTTGTTTCCCTAACTAGAAATATTGGGTGATTGGTATAAAGCCCGTTTAATACTTTTGGTAGTAAATAGGGTTTTTGTTCTATCACCTTATTGTATTGTATTTTGTAATGTTGTTCCACTATTTTCCCTTGTAATTTGATTACGTAATAAATGGTATGAGGTCATTAAACCCAGCTGGCTTTGCTAAAATATTAAATCTTATTTAACAAATTTTAATCAATTAACTCTTTAATTAATTTTATATCAGTATTCCAATACATCTTTTATAATAGCCATGTCTATTATAACCTTTATAGTGTATGCTATAACTTTTACAGTATAACACATATATCTTATATATATATATTTATTTAATTTTCACTTAATTAATTAACCTTTAATTAATTTGTTTAACTAAAAAAATTTAACTAAATTATTTCAATTTCAAAATTTAGTTTACATACATCTATACTTATGTTATCTTAAACACTTTAAAAAACATAATGTATATCAACATATATAATACACGCATATGAGTATTAATTAATTAACTCATTTAATTAATTTATTTTACTAATCTTATTAATAAATTTTAAAATTATGAAATTAATATCTAAATAGTTTCAAACATTTTCAAATTTTCATTACCTTTCCAAACATTTTGAAAATTTATGTTATATTATAACCTTTCATAATAAACAAGGTTTTAATTTAAATTTAACTTTTAAATTTAAAATCTTGTCATAATTTTAAAACTATTTTGAAAATTAACCTAAGTCCCAATTCAAATAATTAAAAGATACTTGAACAATAATTAAATCTTTTTACCGAAAATATTAAAAAAATACTTGAACAAGTATATTACATATTTTGCTGTCGAGGATAAATGCAAATTCAAGACATTTGCATCTTTTAAGCTGCACAAAAATTTCTTCTCCTTTTCCTTTCTCTGTATAAGAGGTTCAATAACAAAATTCTACAAACCAAAAAACATAAAAATTGTAACAACATTATATTTAATTACAGTATACTCTAAATGAATATATTTAAATTTAATTACAATAAACTTATATATAATAATATAAATAATTTAACTTAGTTAAAAAGTATTTATACGTCTTACAATTAATTTAACTTAATAAAACTATGACAACTCATTCGTTATAAGCACTTCTAAAATGCAGTACATAAAAATAATTACAAATTATAGCCTATAAAAATTATAATTCATTTTACCTGTATTAGACTAATATAATTAAATTATTGATATATATTAATTTAAAAGTATTTATGCTTAATTTTAACTTCACTTAAATTTAATTGTAAGAAAATTCACCTATAAAACAATAGATTTCACGTTTATATTTAACTGCACACTTAGGCAGTTAAATTTCACCTATAAATCTATGTAGTTTGCTTTTCATATTTAACTGCATTACACTTATGCTATTGGTAGGTGTGGTTAGTTAACTGCTTCAATTGGTTAAATTTTTCGGTTAACCATTAAAAGAGGTGTGGTACCAGTTTTCATCTACCGATCGAGCTGATTAAAATTAACCTTGTTAACCGATTTATTTAGCCGTTAACTTAAATGGTTAACTATTGATAGTAATTGATTAATGGGTTAAATAAATCAGTTAACCAACCAAACAACATCATATGTTCACTCAAATAGTAGTAATAACAAGCATTATAGTTTGATTGCAACTACAATCACACACATACCTTTCGACCCGTACATTACACATACATTACACCATACATACACACATACATTTTAACGACCCGTAATTTTAAATGCTTTATATTTAAATATTGAAATTATTTGAATATTTAAATCTTAGATTTAATGTGTAAAAATGATTTAACAGGCCTGTTTAACTCTATTTAAGTAATAATGATGATGGTGAAACTTTTAAATAATGTGATTAAACCGTTATAATAATTCTTTTTAATCAACGGGTGAAATTATCATTATGGGATATTGTTTCGGATTTTGACGAGACTAGTGCCATCAGGTCTGGAATAATAAGGCAACGTGCGTAGAGGAGTTTCGTGATGATTAAATGTGCTGCATGATCTTGCCAGCTCGAAACGCACAATGAGTACAAAAATATATAAAATAATAATATAAAATTTCCTATAAATACCCCCATATATTAACCCTCTTCGTCACTTTCCTCTTTCCTCCTTCAACAAACGTAGCCGCCACCCCCTCTTCTCCTTCTTCCAATTATTTCATGAACTACAGGCATCGAGGCTACTTGATTTTGGATCCATTGAACTTGTATGGTCGAAGGTTTCACATTTGTGTGTTCTTTGGCCAAAGCAATAGTGGCTGAAGTTTTTGATGCTATTTTGGCTGAGTTGGGGTTGGGTTTTTCCAACGACTAAGGAGGCGATAGGCTAAGGCGTTTGGGGCGTTGTTCTTGTTGGGTGAAGGTGAGTTGGCAGAGGTGATTTAAGATGGTTCGTGTAACGACCCGCCGCTCTGACCGCCTCTAGTCGGTAATTAAACCAACTAGAAACGTTCAAAATGACGGATTGTTGTTCAGTTTATAAAGTTTAAACAGAATCAGCCACAGAATCACAGAATAATCATAATATTATTCATAAATGAATTTTTTCTTACATACATATATCAGAGTTTGTACAATGCATTAAGTTTTTATACAGCGGAAACAATTTTTTTATTAAATACAAGAAAAATCTCTTGAAAGCTTTAGTGAATGCCGAAATCCCCTCTCTCTAACTTCGCGGCCTGAAAATCTTCAAGCTGCAAAAATACTCGGTCTGACCCGAGCGTTAATTGCAAAACACAAAACACTCGAGTCAGGATTAATCTTAACTCAAGTAAATAAATTTGTAATGAACTGAATAAAATGGTAACAGAGATGACGAATCACATGAATCAATTTAAAATCTATTATGGATTTTTATTATTAACAACTTTAAATTTTTAATTTCTGTCAATCCCGTGTGACTGCAGTACACACGTATACTTTGCACACATGTGCACTGCCTCGCCAACACGTATGCAAGCGCAAATCGGACAAATCACTGCAAACTCGACTCAATGCAATTCAAACTGCAAGTCCAAAACAGATGCACAATGCACTAAGCATTGAATTAGTGCACAAATGAAACAACATCAGAGACGACACAGTAGCAAACAAACATGCAGCAGCAACATGCAACACGGATCGTGTACAGGGCAGTGAACAAGTACAGTGAAACAAATGCAGGGAGCAGCAGACACAACAAACACAGAGGCAACAGCAATGAATCGCAGAGCCAAACAAGTACAGGGGAACAGGTGATACAAATGAACCAACAATACATGCAAGTGAACAGAAGTTTGGAATCAAAACATGATCAGGGCCAGTTGATAACAGGGAACACAAGTGTGGCAAATGCAAACTGTGGTGAAGCAACAAAGATGAACAATTTAAATTTCATTCAAATGTTAGAAATTGCAGAGCTACAGGATTTTATACCTGAAACTGTTTTGTTTTAAAACTTGATTTAAAACAGAATTTAAAACTTGTTCAAATTTAAAAGTTTCATTAAAAAAAAAACTTTGAATTTCAAAACTACATTTGAATTCAGTTTAAATCTTACACTTGATTCAATTTACAATCTTTAAAATATGAGCTTCATTCAAGATTTTAAAAAACTGTAAAATCACAGTCTCAATAACCTGCACAAAATTCTCAGGTTTTAAAACCTTATGCTCCGAGTCAAAAACAAAATCACCCGAGTACCACTTCGGGTCAATCAATCCCCTGCTTCGGGTCAGAAGCACAAAAACTCGGGGAAACGGCAAACACTTCAGTGGCATATGTATATGTATGTAACATCATCACAATCTCATAGCAACAGCTAATAACTTAATTAAACTTTAGTAAAAAGTTTACTCACGTGCAAAGATTTTTAAACTTGATCTAAAATCATATGTTTCTGAACTAAGAACAGAGAAGTTAGAAACCATAAATAAGCATTTATCAAATAAACACAGACTTACTCACATGCATACATACATAACAGTTATCATCACAGATTTTAAAATCAACCATATAATTATCTACTTAGCTTTAATTTGTAAGTGTTTACTCACAGTGACATGCATATGCATAAATGCATATTCACATAATGGTTCCAAGAACTTTAGCATGCATCATTTTCATCAAACAATTGGTTTAAACTTGTCAATTTTGTTATTTTCAGATTATAGGATGTTCACACAAAAACATTCATCAACAAACAATCACACAACATACTTATTCCTATATATATTCACATGCACAGCTAACAAACTTAAAACATTTTGAGGTTAAACAAAGAACACAGAGCAGTTTCTTATTTACGTATTAGAACTTGTTGACTGCTGTACTTGTTCAAAGGCTACAGATTTTCTATTTCTATAACAAATCCAAACTGATATCAACTAGTTTATGATGGATTTCTTTTTTAAAAACTTAGTTCAATAAGTTAGCTCTGATTTTTACAAGGAAACTGATTTTAAACATATAAGTTCACTCACATGCACAGCTAACATCAACTCTAACATTTTGAGGGTAAACAGTTTTAAACAAAGAACATAGTAGTTTTCTGATTTATGTAAATAAGAAATTGTGTTTTGTAAAATTTGTTAAACTTTGATTTAAAAAGAAAAACTGTTTTTTTAAAAGAAGCTTACTCACTGAGGGATGAAGACAGGAACAAAGGTATTTCAGATGGAAAACAAACATGCAGAATCAATTTCACATCCATGCAAGCATAATACACAGCAACACATGGGGGGTTTACAGACACATATGTACATCACATATGAACAGAGGTTCAAAACAAGTTCATGCAACAAAGTTTTCCTCATCTAGTAAAAAGGTAAATCTTAATAGCATCTGTTCTCATTAGTTTAAAAAAAACGAAATTGATAGCATCTGTTCTTATCAATTTAAAACAACATTTCAGTAGCATCTGTTCTTAACAGTTCAAAAACAAATCCCAAATAGCATCTGTTCTTATCAATTTTAAAATAATAATTTGGGTAGCCTCTGTTCTCAACAGTTCAAAACAAATTAACAGCATCTGTTCTTATCAAATTTTAAACGCAAATTCACAAAGCATCTGTTATTATCAATTTAAACGCATCTGTTCTCATCAATTGAAAATTCAAGCAAATCGAGCAAGTGACAGCAAATAGCATCTGTCCTTAACAGTTTAAACGAAAATTCACAAAACATCTGTTCTTGTTAGTTCAGATTCAAGTAACCAAGCCAATGATAACAGATAACACCCAAAAACATAGCATGCAACCAAGCATTCAATTCCACAAATTTAAACACTTGAAATAAAATTAATCGTGAGCAAAGAACTCACCTTTCACCGAATCGAAATGGAGCGCACGCGAGTTGAAGCAAGAATGAAGCCGAAGCCCTAATTTGAAGGCGAACGAAGACGAATTGGAGAGGCCGCCATTTTTATTTCTTCGGTTTGATTAGGTAGGGTTTTCGAATGAATTGGTAAAGGGAGCTTCGTGTTTTTAAGCAGAAGGGGTCGTGATTTTAGGTATGGAGGAAGGTACGAGTTAAGGCGTAAATGAAGGCATGGATTAGCTGATGTAAGTAAGGTAGTATATACTTCTTATTTTATATTTTTTTTTATTTTATTTATTTTTATATTGATTAAAATTTTATTCATTTATTTAAGTTAAAGAAAAATGTTATTAAACTAACCATCCATTTATAAATTTTCATAAATATAATTCGTAACTCCAAACTTATTTTTCTTCTAAGTCGTTAGTTTGAATTTCAATTACAAATTCAATATTCAATTTCAACTTCAAAGTTAAATTCAAATTTCTATTCAACTTTAAATAGGTTAAATTCAAAAATTTAATCGCCAACTTCATAGTTTTATTGGAATTCAATTTAAAATTATTTCAAATATTTAAAATTAATTAAATATCTTCATTTTTAAATTGTTCAAAATTCAGGATCGTTACAATCTTCCCTCCTTAAAAGAATTTCGTCTCGAAATTATAAGTTAGGAAAAACGTTTGCTAAAATCTCACCGATAATTTATATCCTACGTAATTTTACCAAGTTTCAAACTCATAAATAAATATAGGATTCATTCCATTTATTTCATTTCACTAGTTTTGTTCATCAATTTCAATAATCTAGACTCAAAAGTCTTTTACTAAATTTTTGACTTACAAAAACTCAGATTTTTAAACTTGAAATCTTTCATGCTAAATATTTGCATAATATATCTTATCCAAAAGCTGTGGATTTTCAAGATATTCAAAAAGATCTTCTTCCTTAATTCATTAAGTTAGAATTATGTAATTCTAATTTCCGATTATTGATTTTCTATTCAAAGTTTTGAAAATACTTGATAACTCAAAGTTTAACAAGTCCATCGTCGTTCTCACAGACTTTAGGCATACGCTGGCCAGGCGCAAGACTAAAAATCTCCAAGTACTAAACATACTTGCTTCAACTCCCAGTGAAAATACTTTTTAAAAAAATTCTTTTAAAAATGGATATGGAAAGCCCGTTCCCCCATGGATCACAGTTTACCCGGCGGTTTCGCTACTATCTCAGTAGAATCGCTTGTAATCTCAGATTTCTCATCACTCCTGAATTTCACCATGGTTATCGCCTTAGATCGCGGTCCACACGGCGGTTACGCTACTATCTCAGTAGAATCGCTCGTAGCCTTAGGCATCACGCCCCTCGAATTTCGCTTCGGTTTCCAGATCGCAGTTTACTCGGCGGTTGCGCCACTATCTCAGTGGAATCGCTTGTAACTGTAGGCATCACGCCCCACGAATTACGCCAGCATCAATCACATAATCCCAAACACGATGATCCATCGTGGGGGATATCATATCAGTCCCATTGGACATTCCACTAATGGAATTCTACGTAGCTACGATTTACAATGGACACTCCACCGAGTTCCAATCACTTTCACATATAATAAATGGAAGGTACATTTCCATATCCTCAGTTTTTTTTAGAAAACATATGTCATATACATATAGTACTTCATTTCACATTTCGTACTTATCATACCTATGTAAACTTACACAGGACTTTCATAATAATGACTTTCTAAACTGATGGTTTTCGATTATATTCACATATATAAGTTACGAAAACTCAATTCACATTCACAACAAATAGAGGATTCCAAATTTTCCATCACGTTTAAAATTTTCCTCTAAATCGATTTGAAAATTTAAGGTTATCTCAAACCTAATTCACATTCACAATCCAATTCATTATCGACTTCACATTCGATTTGGATTTCACGTTACATCGTCAATTCTCAACACATAATTGATGTCTATCGATATATAACCTCTAAGCTCGTATGTCTCAGAGAAGGGTGTTAAGCTAAAAGAATAAATTCTCCGCCACCACAGATATATATTTAATAGAGATCAAATGCTATGTCATCAATTCACAATGTTAGACATACAATCCCAATCGACTATCCAAAATTCAAAGTTGAACTTATATTGTTTTTGGTGTTAAAGTTAAACTCAATTTAACTCAAAATTCAATTCTTTGAAAAATTTCCAAGTTGAACTAATCGTTCAAATTTCTCAAAATAATATCTTTACAAGATATATAATTTTCACACTTAGCCATTTGAAACTAATTTCAAATACTCATTTTTCAATTTATCTTTAAAAGATAAAATTTCAAACCTTTCATTTCATATTGGAAAATATTTCCATACTTATTCAATAATAAGTAATTCACAAATCTTTTATTTTCAACACTTTGAAAAATATTCAATATACTTGAATCAAAATTAAGTATATATTTCACTCTTTAAGGAAATCATTCTTTTAAACACATTTATTTGAGTTAAAACGAATGTTGCGTAAAACATCGTTACTACAACTCAAAATCACTAGTATAGGGATTCGGATTTAAGATAGATATATAAATCCCAATACTATAAACAACATTTCCTTCCAGAAACCATTTACTATAACAGCAGTGTTATAGTCTACCATTTCCTTAATTTTCTCGAAAACGTCTATTTCAACAATTGAATGTTGAAATCTATGTATTCGATAGTTAATGCATTTTAAAACATCTTTAAAACTATTAACTTTTTCAACTTCAACTTAATTCATAGTTTGAATTCTTCATACTTTTCATAGTATTAGTTTTAAATCGATTTCAAACTTTTCAATATTAAGCTTTTCACTTAATTTAATTTTCCACACATTTAAATTCAAATTCATCATTGAATCTATTAAACCTATTATAGATTATCATGTTGACAACTACAAATTTGAAATCTAAATTTCATTTGAACTTTGCATTTACTTTCTATTTCCAAAATAGTCAACTAGTTCTTTAGTAAATTATTCATCAATTTAGTTCCATTAAATTCATATTTCCACGTTAACCATTTTAGGCAATAGTTTTAACTTGAAATATAAACTTTACATCAAAATTAGTTTGATTCATTCAGTTAAATCAACAATTAAATTTCATTTCATAATATCACTTCCCTAAAACATATCTGTTTTATTCAATAATATATTCACTGTCCAAAATCGTGAATATGCTTTGTCAACCAATTTCATCATTTCTACAACTTATTTTTATTTTTAAAGGATTACCCACTGTCCAAAATCGTGGATATATCTCCTTTAATAAGCTACAACAAATTACTTATCGAATTCAATTGATTTCGAATTTATAAACAATCTTCATAAATTCCTTTTCTATTTATAAATCTTCAATTTATAAATCTTCTTATTGATTCAATTCAATTCAATTTATATAACTCAGTTATATACCCAAAAGTTCATATTATAAGTTAAATACTTATAATTCATTTATTTACTAACTCGTTCTTCACAACATTTGAAATTAATTTCCAAAAGAATTCAGAATCAAATTCCCAAGTTATAGTTCAATAATCCACTTGATCATAACTAAATTGACATATCATTTTATTTCACAATTATTACTCGAAATATTCAAGTTATTCGATTTAAACCAATTTAAACCAATTCATTAATTCACTAGTTCACTTAACTCATATTTCATTTTTCATAGATCTCAATAATTCGATAATGAGTTTCCGAACGATCGAAACTCAAATCTAATGAGACCTCACCGAATATAAACTATCGCACCTAAATTTAGAGAGGGGAACTTTCAAAATAATTCTAACTTTCAAAATACCTTTTATTTTAAAGAAAACAATTTTATACTTCTTTAAATTTGAAAAGCACTTTCTTTATAGTGTTTCTAGTAACTATTCGTATTAAACATCATAAACTGAGCTTTGAGTAAACCAAAGCTCTGATACCACTTTTGTAACGACCCGCCGCTCTGACCGCCTCTAGTCGGTAATTAAACCAACTAGAAACGTTCAAAATGACGGATTGTTGTTCAGTTTATAAAGTTTAAACAGAATCAGCCACAGAATCACAGAATAATCATAATATTATTCATAAATGAATTTTTTCTTACATACATATATCAGAGTTTGTACAATGCATTAAGTTTTTATACAGCGGAAACAATTTTTTTATTAAATACAAGAAAAATCTCTTGAAAGCTTTAGTGAATGCCGAAATCCCCTCTCTCTAACTTCGCGGCCTGAAAATCTTCAAGCTGCAAAAATACTCGGTCTGACCCGAGCGTTAATTGCAAAACACAAAACACTCGAGTCAGGATTAATCTTAACTCAAGTAAATAAATTTGTAATGAACTGAATAAAATGGTAACAGAGATGACGAATCACATGAATCAATTTAAAATCTATTATGGATTTTTATTATTAACAACTTTAAATTTTTAATTTCTGTCAATCCCGTGTGACTGCAGTACACACGTATACTTTGCACACATGTGCACTGCCTCGCCAACACGTATGCAAGCGCAAATCGGACAAATCACTGCAAACTCGACTCAATGCAATTCAAACTGCAAGTCCAAAACAGATGCACAATGCACTAAGCATTGAATTAGTGCACAAATGAAACAACATCAGAGACGACACAGTAGCAAACAAACATGCAGCAGCAACATGCAACACGGATCGTGTACAGGGCAGTGAACAAGTACAGTGAAACAAATGCAGGGAGCAGCAGACACAACAAACACAGAGGCAACAGCAATGAATCGCAGAGCCAAACAAGTACAGGGGAACAGGTGATACAAATGAACCAACAATACATGCAAGTGAACAGAAGTTTGGAATCAAAACATGATCAGGGCCAGTTGATAACAGGGAACACAAGTGTGGCAAATGCAAACTGTGGTGAAGCAACAAAGATGAACAATTTAAATTTCATTCAAATGTTAGAAATTGCAGAGCTACAGGATTTTATACCTGAAACTGTTTTGTTTTAAAACTTGATTTAAAACAGAATTTAAAACTTGTTCAAATTTAAAAGTTTCATTAAAAAAAAAACTTTGAATTTCAAAACTACATTTGAATTCAGTTTAAATCTTACACTTGATTCAATTTACAATCTTTAAAATATGAGCTTCATTCAAGATTTTAAAAAACTGTAAAATCACAGTCTCAAAAACCTGCACAAAATTCTCAGGTTTTAAAACCTTATGCTCCGAGTCAAAAACAAAATCACCCGAGTACCACTTCGGGTCAATCAATCCCCTGCTTCGGGTCAGAAGCACAAAAACTCGGGGAAACGGCAAACACTTCAGTGGCATATGTATATGTATGTAACATCATCACAATCTCATAGCAACAGCTAATAACTTAATTAAACTTTAGTAAAAAGTTTACTCACGTGCAAAGATTTTTAAACTTGATCTAAAATCATATGTTTCTGAACTAAGAACAGAGAAGTTAGAAACCATAAATAAGCATTTATCAAATAAACACAGACTTACTCACATGCATACATACATAACAGTTATCATCACAGATTTTAAAATCAACCATATAATTATCTACTTAGCTTTAATTTGTAAGTGTTTACTCACAGTGACATGCATATGCATAAATGCATATTCACATAATGGTTCCAAGAACTTTAGCATGCATCATTTTCATCAAACAATTGGTTTAAACTTGTCAATTTTGTTATTTTCAGATTATAGGATGTTCACACAAAAACATTCATCAACAAACAATCACACAACATACTTATTCCTATATATATATTCACATGCACAGCTAACAAACTTAAAACATTTTGAGGTTAAACAAAGAACACAGAGCAGTTTCTTATTTACGTATTAGAACTTGTTGACTGCTGTACTTGTTCAAAGGCTACAGATTTTCTATTTCTATAACAAATCCAAACTGATATCAACTAGTTTATGATGGATTTCTTTTTTAAAAACTTAGTTCAATAAGTTAGCTCTGATTTTTACAAGGAAACTGATTTTAAACATATAAGTTCACTCACATGCACAGCTAACATCAACTCTAACATTTTGAGGGTAAACAGTTTTAAACAAAGAACATAGTAGTTTTCTGATTTATGTAAATATGAAATTGTGTTTCGTAAAATTTGTTAAACTTTGATTTAAAAAGAAAAACTGTTTTTTTTAAAAGAAGCTTACTCACTGAGGGATGAAGACAGGAACAGAGGTATTTCAGATGGAAAACAAACATGCAGAAGCAATTTCACATCCATGCAAGCATAATACACAGCAACACATGGGGGGTTTACAGACACATATGTACATCACATATGAACAGAGGTTCAAAACAAGTTCATGCAACAAAGTTTTCCTCATCTAGTAAAAAGGTAAATCTTAATAGCATCTGTTCTCATTAGTTTAAAAAAACAAAATTGATAGCATCTGTTCTTATCAATTTAAAACAACATTTCAGTAGCATCTGTTCTTAACAGTTCAAAAATAAATCCCAAATAGCATCTGTTCTTATCAATTTTAAAACAGTAATTTGGGTAGCCTCTGTTCTCAACAGTTCAAAACAAATTAACAGCATCTGTTCTTATCAAATTTTAAACGCAAATTCACAAAGCATCTGTTATTATCAATTTAAACGCATCTGTTCTCATCAGTTGAAAATTCAAGCAAATCGAGCAAGTGACAGCAAATAGCATCTGTCCTTAACAGTTTAAAAGAAAATTCACAAAACATCTGTTCTTGTTAGTTCAGATTCAAGTAACCAAGCCAATGATAACAGATAACACCCAAAAACATAGCATACAACCAAGCATTCAATTCCACAAATTTAAACACTTGAAATAAAATTAATCATGAGCAAAGAACTCACCTTTCACCGAATCGAAATGGAGCGCACGCGAGTTGAAGCAAGAATGAAGCCGAAGCCCTAATTTGAAGGCGAACGAAGAAGAATTGGAGAGGCCGCCATTTTTATTTCTTCGGTTTGATTAGGTAGGGTTTTCGAATGAATTGGTAAAGGGAGCTTCGTGTTTTTAAGCAGAAGGGGTCGTGATTTTAGGTATGGAGGAAGGTACGAGTTAAGGCGTAAATGAAGGCGTGGATTAGCTGATGTAAGTAAGGTAGTATATACTTCTTATTTTATATTTATTTTTTTTTATTTTATTTATTTTTATATTGATTAAAATTTTATTCATTTATTTAAGTTAAAGAAAAATGTTATTAAACTAACCATCCATTTATAAATTTTCATAAATATAATTCGTAACTCCAAACTTATTTTTCTTCTAAGTCGTTAGTTTGAATTTCAATTACAAATTCAATATTCAATTTCAACTTCAAAGTTAAATTCAAATTTCTATTCAACTTTAAATAGATTAAATTCAAAAATTTAATCGTCAACTTCATAGTTTTATTGGAATTCAATTTAAAATTATTTCAAATATTTAAAATTAATTAAATATCTTCATTTTTAAATTGTTCAAAATTCAGGATCGTTACAGTTCGGCATTGGATTGTGGTGTGTGACAATTGCTTTGTCATGTTGTGAGATGCAGGTCGCGATGAAGTAGGGTTAGTTGAAGGTGAAAGCGAAGGTGCTATTGAATTCGTAGCGTTGAGTGGAGTTGTTTGGCATTGGTACGAGAGGCTGTAGTCGGCCGAGTAAAAATGCGACCTGGGCTTTCATTAAATGATATTTCAGTCGGATTTTGGTAGGGACGATCGAGTGCAACTTAGTCAGCTAGGGTGCGCCGAGTTTGCAAAGTGAAGTTTGTTGGCGCAAGTGTTGTTTGGTTTCATCAAGCGATGCTCCATGTCGATGGATTGACATGCATAGCTTGGTGGGTTTTTTTGTGCATGATAGAGTTAGGGTTATGCTCTAGGGGTAATTATGTAATTTGTTACACATATCTAACTCATTGAATAATCTTGTTCGAAATAAAGGTATTTTGTTTCTATTATATACTTGATATAACATAGTTATATTAAATAATAAATTTAAATAAAAGTATATTTAATATAAAATCCATAAATGGTATGTTTTGTGATAGTTACAAAGTGTTGTAACCATGAATAATTTATTACAATGAAACAAATATACCATTTTAAAAGTTTCTAGTCAAGATGCATCAAGACTGGATATCGAAGTATCCATTGAGACTAGAGTACGTAACGCCCTTTAAATATTGGGCAGTGTATTACTCATGACTACTTGAGGTACCAAGGGTTACATAATGATAGTTATTGGGTAACCATAAAATGACTCACTCGAGAATTTTTGATGGTTAATATAACTGAAGTCAAGTAGAGAATATCGATGAGACTACTTTAAATAGTTCTCTCAAGTTGAGAATACTGTTGATCTTCAATGTAGAAGCTCCGCTTTGATTATAGATAAATCGTGGCTTGGCGTCCTTCGAACGACCATAGTTAGGTCAAGTGGAAGCATCGGAAGTGAAACACTATACAAGAGAGTATTCGTCCCCTCATTATACGAAGTTAGTATCACAATCAACTAAAGTCAACTAAAAGTCAAAGTCTTTGGCCAAACCATTTCAATTAATATTAATCGTTATTACTGAACCAAGGACTTTGTGTTTATGCTATAAAGTTGAATGTGGACAATATTGGAATTTTGACCATTACCAAATTCCAAGTACTAATGTGATATAGTTTTGACAAAGAGAATTGGGATAAATAATTGTCACTATTAAGTACCGCTTATAATAAAAAATTGGATTTTACCAAAAAATGTGTAAGCAATAAATTCAGCCAAAATGTCACACTACGTACTAAGTGACGTGTGAATGTTAATATTCGAATAGTTCAATATTAGTCGCTGATTGAATTTACACCTTTGAGTCACACACCATAATGATGAATACTCTTAATAAACCACAAATTTAATTAACTTATAAATTTTTGTAAATTAATTAAATTAATTAATATTTATGGAATGTTAACTATTAAACTTCATTTGATTTATTTGAATAACATTAGCACTTAATAGAGTGTGTCTATAAAAGTTATAAATGCGCATATTGATATTCGATATCAATAAAATATTTAAATTGGATTTAAATAGATTAATTGCAATGCGTTTTTGGAATCTTTTATTGAGGCCTACATGCATGATGGAAAAAAGGGAAAAGGTTTCAAATGTGATTTGAAATCCAAAGGAGGAATTAAAAGAAAGAAGTAAATCTCCTCTTTATGACTCATTAAAATATCTTTTTTGAAGAGAATTTTGTTCTTTTCTCTTTATGTCTATTTCTTCTTATGTAAATAAGAATAGGTGGAAAAAAGGTTTTGGTGAGATTTAATTTAGAATTAAATAAGGGAAGTTTTAAAGGAGGAAATTGAAAGGTTTCAAGTTTTTCCTTTAAAACATATTCTCTCTCTCATTCAATTTATGAATTCTTTTCAGACAGATAGTTTTCTCTCTCCAGCTTTCCTCCTCTCCTTTAATAGCCTCCATGAAATAAAATTCCACAATAAATTCAAACAAAAAAATAAATTCAAGGTGGTTTTTGTCTCTTGGTCTTTGCAAATTCTGAAGGCTGATTGATATATATGGGAGTATTGATTCATCATTCAAGGTGTGATTTATTGGCTACATCTAAAGGTAATCTTCAATTAAATTCACCTATATATTCATATGATTAATGTAATTAGATTTCCTATGATTCACTTCATGTTTTAATTTTTTTCATCTTGCAATGTATAAATTAAATATGCCTTATGCTTAGTTTTATTAAATCATATTTATTGTATTAGTTTTTATTTAGATCTATGCTTGTTTATTAATTCCTTTTAATGTATGTTTATGATAAATTGACATATTTTATTTCCATATCACTTCTAATAAATTATGATAGTTCTTTGTACTGTTTAGATCTGTAAATTCTTATCATAAATTTACACATGTCTTCCTTATTCAAATATCTTTTATCTTATTTTGGAAACTTATGAAATTGAAAATTGACATTGAATGAGATTGTAACGACTTGATATTTTCAACCATTCGCATCTGCACATGTCGGACTTAAATTGTTCAAAATACCGAATTATAAATTAAATTTCGCAAAACTCAGAATATACAGTAAATAAATCACAGATCATAGACACAGAATAATATAATGCAGCGGAAGTAAAGAAATAGTAGTTCATGAAGCTACTATACATGTACATCAGAGTTAGACAAGATACAACAGAAATAACAAGATGAAATCAAGTATAAAGCTGAATACAACACTGGAATCAACTAGATAACTGAGAGTGAAATAGATGGCTGGATCTTCAAGCAAAGCTGCAACTTCGAAGGTGAATCTCTAATGCTGTGTCACTCAGTCTGACCCGAGCGTAAAGCAAAACACAAAACACTCGAGTCAGGACGTACATACTTATATAATGTAAACCAACTCAAGTGAACTTTAATATAGGTACAAGTAACTTAAAGGATGCTTGGGACCGCCCATCCTCTAAGGATCCGTTAAACTATTTACTATGTAGTAATATTTCGCTATTATAATAATGTCTATAGTGAAATAAACTTACTTTAAAATAGCGTTAATGCTTTACATTTTGCACCTTAACACATACATAGTGCCAGTAGTCTATACAGTACCGTAATACCTCCTGATCGGGAGGCTACCAGAGGATACTCCATAGGTACGACACAAATCAAAATCGTACAAGGCGCACTAGGGTAGGTGACACGGCACAACTAGGCAATGACACGGCACAACTTGGCACAACTTCGAGCCACACTCCCAAAATCAAAGGTGCGCACCAAACAATCACAAAGTAATAGAATGACATACGAAGAAGTGCGTCCGATAAGAGGTGCTATCTCCTTAACCCGTCGATCGCTCCTGTTTTAGCCACCTTATGCCAACTCGCTAGAGTCGGGTCCACATACATACCTCAATAGAATGTCGACACCATCCTACTTTATTATAGAATCTCCACCGCGTACACAGTTGTCAAAGTGGTTTTCGGTGTCGACAGAGAGTATGCCCATATCTGATCCCGGTCTTTTTGCCAACCTATCGTTGTTATAACCCATGGATATTTATTTCAAAGCAGTATATACTTCCGAAACCAAAATATCATATCCACTTCAAACCGTATCATTTATTTCAAAATAGTATATAATTTCAAAACCAAATGATCATATCCACTTCAAAACCATATCATTTATTTTAAAATAGTATATACTTTCAAAACCAAATTATCATATCCACTTCAAAACCATATCATTTATTTCAAAATAGTATATACTTTCCACTTTACCATTTTATATAATCCAAATGTTTATATACTTACAATTCTTACCATAGTTATTTTATCATTTCTGTTTTATTTCACTAATTAATTCATTTGGATATTAAATAAACCATGCTTTTAATTTAAATAAACTTAATTACTGTAATTTCCTATTTAAATTTGAAATTCCTTATGTTAAGTTAAAAGCATATTATTAACTTGCATTTAATTATTACAGTAAAGAACATTATTGGTTTAATCAATATTGCATTAACTAAAATTACATGTCAAATGTTCATTTTTAACTTACGTTTTATTTTCACAACAAAGAGCATTTATTGTCTTAATCAATATCACATTAACTAAAATTACATGTCAAATGTACATTTTTAACTTACATTTTATTATCACAATAAAGAACATTTATTGTCTTTATCAATATCACATTAATTACAATTTCATGTCAAATGTACATTTTTAACTTACATTTTATTATCACAATTAAGATCATTTATTTTCTTAATCAATATCACATTAATTAAAATTACATGTCAAATGTACATTTTTAACTTACATTTTATTATCGCAATAAAGGGCATTTATTGTCTTAATCAATATCACATTAATTAAAATTACATGTTTACCATATAAATCATTAGTATTTATGTTCCAAAACGTATCCATTTCACAAATAAAATATTTTATCATAGTTAATATAATAATCAATTTTATTTACAAATTCATTCATTTATACTTCAAATAACTATCATTCCAAGTTAAATATTTATTACAAAAGTCCGATTAAACTGTATTGCATTGTATCCAAAATACATCATTTATTATGCAAACCAAATCCATTTCATGAGATAACCTTAATTAAGTTACTAGATTAAATTTAAGATTCCATATTAAATCAAATTTAATTATTAAGATATTTATCATAAATAAAATCTTTAAATTTCTTAAACCAATAATAGACTTATAAAATTTTAACTTATAGGAAAGCCAAATACACCTTTACCATTTAAAGCATTAATTCAAATTAAGTTAAAATTTCATATATTCATAATTTCAAAATACTTAAAAATTTCAGAAAATATTCAAAACACTTGATGAATCTTTAGGAAAATATTATTTAAAAATATAGCCATGGGCCTGTATAATATTTTCTAACCTAGGTCAAGTGACACGGATGTGTATCATTTCAATCCGTAATTTAAAAAGAAAATTCGGGTTCTATCATTTCAAACCCGCAATCCAAGTAAATCAATTATAATAAAAGTCACTCGAGCCTATCATTTCAGCCCATAATGATTTTTCCTTATTCTAAAGTCCGTTTGGGTGTGTATCATTTCAACCCATAGTGATTGGGAACTTGCAGTGGTGATTAACAGAAATAAAATAACAGTATACATATAATATCATAATAGATGATGTAATAAATATATAAACGACATTTATCATCATGTAAACACAACACAGGCATATATGAATAACATATCAATGTCTACAGATTCACTTGTCATTATTTCACAAAAATATAAGTACATATGTCTAGAGTGATAAAAAATCACCTTTTTAAAGATGAAGGCAACAATTCAAACACAAAGATCAAACTTCGGAAAGCACAAAAGGCACGACAAAGCACGATTCAACTTGAGTGGTAGAAGAGCCAAGATTTCAACTTATGTACACAAACAAATACAACATACATAAGTATATTTAATACAAAATATTAGATGAATTAAACAATGAAAATAATTGAGATAAGATGACATAACCTTGCTCTAACCTATGCAAGTGGTGATGGGGTTGGCAATAGGAGGTAGAGGCCGAGCCTATTCACGAAGGAAACAAAGAAAGAAAAAAAACGAACAAGAGAAAGAAGAGGAAGGAGAAGCCATGGATATTTAGATCTATATTTTTCTCTTAGGAAATAAAATGAGATGTGGGAAAAATGTTTTGTACGTGAATTGTAATAGAGGAGGCGGGTAAGGTTTGAGGTATGAACGACCAAAAGAGTAAATGGTAAGAAAATAATAAAGGGGATTTAATTCCTACTTAATAAAATAAACGTATGCAAAGATCTTTCAATCAGAGGAAGGGATATATGGAGAAGATTTTTATGCGTGATTAGGAGAAGTAATACATGGCTATAGCATGTGAGGAATGGCTAAAATAGTAAATAAATAGGCTTAAGCAAATAAAGGCAAGAAATAAAGCCAAAGAAACTTATGCCAAAATAAAACAACATAACGTACAACTAATTGATCCATTTCCCAACTGTTAAATACAAAATATACAAATGAACATCCAAATAAATAAATTATAGTGTATACACACAAATAGAAAATAACATAAGTTATGAACAACTATGGTAGGAAATAAATAGATTAGCAAATAAAGAGGTAAGAAATAAAGCAAATGTAACGTACGCCAAATTAAAGCAAAGTAACATACATCAATTTGATTTATTTCCTTGCCATTAATTAAAAGGTATATACAAAGAAACATTCAATAAACAAAATAAATAAAATTTTAAAAAGATACGCCTTTAAGACAATATAACGTATATCCATTGAAATTTTTTCAAGAAATAAATAAGAGATATAAACACATAACAATTCAAATAATAAAATGAATGTCAAAATAGGAAAATATAGAAAGATAAAATAGAGACGAATATATATGAAAAATATAAAAATATGTACAGAAATTATTTATTTAATTATATTTAGAAAGGAAATTACAAACAAAAATCCAAAATTTATTAAAAGAATTTCAAAATTCAAATTTTGGTTAATTAAACACCAAAGTTTTAAATAAAATGAATTAAAATATTTAATAAAATTTTTGGGTTGTTACACTCTCCCCCACTCAAAACTTTCGTCCTCGAAAAGGAAAAGAAGCGAAAAGAAAGAATTAAGTAATCAATATATCTTATTCAAAATACGAACTTTATAAACAAATAAATTTACAAAGTTAATTAATTTGAATGAAATATACCGATTTATTTATAAATTCCTTTAACACAATTTTATATTGTAAGTTATTCGATTAACCTTTTATTCTACTTACCTCAATTAATTTTTTTTGCAACTGAAATTTAAGTGTATAACATTTATTATAAACACTCAAATTTTATTTTAAAAATCCCTTTTAAATTGTATATCATCCAATTACATTGTTAACTTCTAATAATTAAGGTAAGTTATATTGGAATGTAATAGATATTATACAAATAAAATTTTCTAATTCAATTATCTCAAGCTTAAATATTTAATCAAAATTTTGGTTTCATTGTATATTTGACATTATCCTTTAAGACAAAGTTTAAGAATTAGATTTTCGATTAACTTCAAACGATTTTAGAGATAAACAAATATACACAATATATATCAAATCAAATTTTAGAAATCCAAATATATTTAATTATCCAAAGCAAGACTGTAGCAAAACTACAGAATGGTCTCTTCACTTCAAAACTAGGAAATGAAATTCAATGATGCTGCAGTCATGACCGAAATTATTTTCCAACGACAATGAAAAGATCACTGATTTAACTTAAAATTCTTTGAAATAATTTCTACTTGAAATACTTTAAATAATACTCCCTTTAAACTTTAAACACAAAGTTTGAAACTGTCAAAAATTAAATTCTTAGTTTCTTTCTTTAAATTCATTTAAATTTCCTAATAAATTTATAACCATGTTTTAGTTCAATTATTTATATATGAAACCAAAGCCAATAGTTACAAGACAGAGTCAAATATCTTTTCTTAACATCCAAGTCAATTAACTATCAAAATTCAGAAAACTGTACTTATGCATATATAATATAATTATACAAAATTTATTCACTTACTAAATTTGAAAACAATACCGTGTCTGTTTGTTCTGTTTAAGTGTTTTGGAGATCCTATCGATAGCGTTGATCGGACGAATCGATCGAAAACCCATATCAACATCAACAACTCAAACAACACAATATATAAAACATTTTAAATATAGATTTACAAATACACTATACATGAATAGATTTTCAAAGCAAGGATAGTGTGATGACCCGTAAATCCGTACTCCTTGAATATACACTAATCTCCATAGATTAACTCAAGATGAACAGAAATACGAATTATCAATGTTTAAGAAAAAAAAAGATAGAAGAAGCGATAAGAAGATAGAAAATAGATAAGGTAGAAAATAGAGAGAAAAGAAAATAGAAAATAGAACGGAACAGAAAACAACAGAACAATAACAGAATCTCACAATTCGCAGCGGAACAACATATAATAAATAAATGAATAATCTTTAAACAAAGAACTATATCAGTTATTACATTTTATACATTACATTACATTTCATTACATCAGAGTGTACAACAACAAACATCAAACAGCGGAAAAGAAATACTATATACCAATAATACGTCATGCCATCCAGCTTGCCTCCAGCAGTTCCAAAATATCCAGAATATCCTGGTAAACCTAAACCTTTGACTGCCCGTGTGGAAATTGGTGGGCACCCAGAGTTTAGGAAGGAAAACAATAAACTCCGAGTCAGCCATGTGACTGGTGTGGGAACTCAAAACAGTTTATTTATCTTTAAAATCAAAATAGAGGAATATTTTTAAAGTCAATTCGCAATGCTTTTTAAAAATGAGACTACCATAAGACCTCCTGCCACACACACAATGCAAACGCAGACTTGGAGGAGATTTCTTCTTATGTTAGTCAAAGATGCTTGATACGCATTAAAAAGAAACATTTGATATTATTATTAGTGCATAGTGTAGGAAAAATCATTTCGAAAGTAGAATATAAATCTTAGCCAGCATAGGTACCATTATATTATGCCTACTATAGCTACCTCCTGAGGAAGCAGGTTCTACAACTAAAACCGTACAAGTCTCGTATTGTTTCTTTGGATTTCCAACGAATGATCAGGCCAAGGAACTTCCCATTACCACATGAGAATGCCTCTGGATGGACATCCCCGAGAACCAAACCCGATCTCTACCAACACAAGGCCGAGTTACCCCTAACTGAGTAACAACTGACCGAATATGCCATCCCCCGGTCCTTTGGGACCTTTCACCGAGCGCTCGTAATCAATTCACACAATCATAAAGTGTTTTCAACATGAGTAAGTATCTGGGCTCCATACCATGATACCACCCTTTTCCAGAAGGAAATGCACATATCCTAAAGGGCGCTGCCCCTCATAACCTTGCTGCATCTTTCCTGTTTTGACCATTCCCGAGGTGTGAGGCTCGACGAAGTCTCGTCCACAAAAACATACTTTATACAAAAGCCATGCTTTGGGTCAACAAATGATCATAGAAATGATCACCAGGATAGACGATCAAATAAATGATCATATCACAAATAATCAACACAATGATCATTTCACAGCAACACTCAGCATGTCACATTACCAAATTGGGAATATATCGCTGATAACATTCAACTACATAACCTCTGAGCTCGTACGTCTCAGAGAAGGGTGTTAAGCTAAAAGAATAAATTCTCCGCCACCAACAGAAATATATTTGAAAGAAATCTGCTTTATATCTTAATTTGTAATGTCAGACATACAATCCATACAAGTCTGTTCCGGGCTCGAACAGAACCGAAGGCACTTATAAAGAAGTCCTTGCAATCCGGATATCCACAATCCTGATCGGATTTCCCATCACATATGGAGAACTCAATACCGTAGCTACTCGGTGCAGAGTCAATCGACAGGTCATCCTATCGCTCTCGCAAATACCGATCTTCAACACCGATCTTCAATGCTATCCATTACGTCGTATCACTATTCGGAATGGGTAATCCGAATAACGAGCGCAATAATTTAAAATAAGTGTAGCATTCAAATTCAAACAAATCACAACAAATACCTTTCAAAGGTAAATATTGATAGTCGGTTATTGAACTATCAATGGATATGCACACATCACCAGATTCCAAATAATTTTCCAAATTATTTATTTTCCAAAATATCTTTACAAGATATATAATTTCAATATGTCAAAAATAAATCAATATTTATCTTTAAACAACTTCCCTTTTCATTCATAAATTCTATAGTGAATTTATATTTCAAAATATTTATGAATAAACGATTTAAATTATTCATTTTCAATTTATCTTCAAAAAGATAAATTCTCAAAACATTTCATTTCACATTGGAAAAACATTCCCATACTTATTTATTCATAAGTAGTTCACAAATTTTATTTATTTTCAACACTTGGAAAATATTCAATATACTTCAATCGAAATTAAGTATATATTTCATTCTTTAAGGAAATCATTCTCTTAAACATATTTATTTGGGCCAAAATGAATGTTGCGTAAAACATCGTTACGACAACCCAAAATCACTAGTATAGGGATTCAAAATTAAAATAGATATATAAATCCCAATACTATACAAAACATTTCCTTTCGGAAATCATTTACTGTAACAACAGTGTTATAGTCCACTATTTCCTTCTATTTCTCGAAAACGTCTATTTCAACAATAAATGTTGAAATCTATGGTTTCGAATCTCAACACATTTTAAAACATCATTAGATTGTTTTAATTCTATTAAAAATATCACATTCTAAACATTTTCTTTAACATATTATTCACTATTCAAAAACGTGAATATACTACGTTAACAAATTTCATCCTTTTATTCATTTTATTTCAAAGGATTATTCACAGTCAAAAATGTGAATATAACTCCATTAATAGGTTTCAACAATTTACTTATCAAAATAAGTCGTTTGCGGATTTATAAAACAACGTTTATAAATTCCATTTCTATTTATTTTATAACAACTTCCTTTTATAAATTCCTTTATTAACCTACTCAATTTATAACTCAATTATAAAACAAAAGTTCATATCATAAGTGAAATACTTATAATTTATTTGTTTGCAAAATCGTTCCTTTGAACTTCATAATTATAAATCTTATAACTTATAAGATTCAATTATTTATCCAAATCTATTCTTTCAATAACTTTATAAATTTTATAAACCTACTGCTTATAAAATTCCATTTATAACTTCACCGTTTATAATTCTATAAATTTCATTCATTTATGAAATCCATTCACAATTCATTCTAACAGTTATAAAAACTCGTTTTATAATTCCAATATTTTTAATTTATAAATATCAATTTATAAATCTCTTATATAATCATTTTATATTATTATTTTAAAACATCTTTAATCTCCTTTATAATTTTACTATTTTGATTTATAAAATAATCAATTTTATAAATCCTATACTTTCAACCTTTTATAATAGATTCAAAAAATCCCGATTAAACTATTTTATAAAAATCATTTTAAAATTCCAAAATTTGGTCCAATGGTGCTACACACCAAATAGTCAATCACGACAACAACGATATCATATATCGATATGATAATCCATCAAATATCAAAATATCTGAAATCAAATAAATACTGTTAAGGAATCCAGTTGGATCCCTCCAACCTGTTTTCCTGCATCCACAAACATTAGCACAATACCAATTCCGCTCCAGTACGGAATTATCGCGGTATATGGGATTTAAAATATTATCCGCTTAATAGACGGCGCAATAGGGTCTCATCCGCTAAACAAATGCGGGAAATCAATAACTCCAATATATACATATGCCAATATATATATATATATATTGCTATTATATATAATACCAATTTCACTGTTTATGAAATATTCGCGGTATATGTTTTTAATAAATAACATCCGCTTACTAACGGCGCATAATGTCCATTTTAAAAATCAATAGATAACAATCATCATTCAAACATGCATTCAAATATTTTAAATCTAACTATTTAAAATAAAATCGAAACTGTTCGATTGAGTGAGAAGTTCTCACCTTGATTTCAATTTCGCTTTAGCGATTTCGAATAATTTTACACGAAATTTTCACTAACTCCAAACGACTCCAATCCAATTCCATCGCGTAGTGCTCGTCCATACGATTCCAATGCAACTGGTTTCGCGCGTTTTCGACCTCGTATGAAAAAGTTATGCATTTATGAAGTTTACACGATTTAATATATACTAATTACAACAAAAATTTTATATTTTAAAACCTAAATCTATTTCCAGTCGTTAGATCTCTCCCCCTTGCATCATGACCGCACACCCCTTCTTCCTTCTCACGCGCTTAAACTCCAGTAGCTGAACGCAAAAAGAAACCCATCATCCAATTTAGGGTTTCATACCACCATCTCCTCGCTCGACGAAAACACGATCAGCAACTTGCAACACGAAGCTCGCCTCCTCCACTTCACTCGGCTGCCACCCAGCCAAGCTCGGCCCCCCATGGCACGAGAAAACACGTGCGCAAGCAGCTAGCGTCGGCCCCCTGTAGCTCCCACTACGATGCTCCATTTACGATCATATCCGTATGGATTTAAAGATCTCGTCGTGCTCTAAAATGTTGTAGTTAACAACTTTTCGTATTAACGCATGGATTGAAAGAGATTTGAGGAGAATTGAAAGTGAATTCTGGCCTTTGAATATGTTAGAGGCGGCTAGGGTTTAGATTTAGGTTTATATTTTCTTTCTTAATTTATAAAGGGGTAAGGGTCTATATATAGGAAATCGTTGAACACTATTCATCCGGAAATTCCAAACTCCGATTTACGCGCCGAAACCAGCGTTTCTAGGGTTTACCCCGCGTTTCGGACACAATGGAACAGGTTTCGGAAGCTAATTCGATCATCTGTGCGAGTTATGGCAATAAACGTTCAATTTAAATTAAACCGATTTAAACGATTTTCTAGGCGTTTTAATTTGTACCGGACAAACGGTAAATCCAATTGACACGAAATTTGAAACCTTACAATAATATCACATTAAGGATCCGATGAAACTAGTTTTGTCGAAATCCGAGACTGTTTGAATAATGGCTATTTTAACTCGCCAAATTAATATTAAAAACAATTCGATGTGTTTCGAGCTGCCACGATCAAACAATAGCTCCGATTGACACGAAAATTGAAATACGGTGATAACTAACTATTACGGATCCAATGGAACTGGTCTCGTCCAATTCTGAGACTGTTCAAAAATTGACTATTTTCACTAGTCGATTTTAATATTAAAATATTCAATTTTCACAAATTAACTTTTAATTCGATTTTAAAAGTTCTAAAATATCGTTCTAACTCCAATATGATAAAATAAAATTTTACAAATCATTTTCAATCATATTTAACTCAATTTTCAATTATTTCCATAATTTAACATATTAAATTATCGATTTAATTATCCAATTAAATCCAATTATTCGAAATAAAATTTATTCGACTTATAATTTCACTTATTAATATTTAAAATTAATTAAATATTCAAATTTTAATTACTAAAAATCCTGGGTCGTTACAATCTTCCCCCCTTAAAAGAATTTCGTCCTCGAAATTAACAAGTAAGAAAAGTTACAGAATTTATTAACTTTCCCAAAATTCATAATTAAACTTCTTATAATACTTTACTAAGTTTTCAAATCATACTTAGTTATCTTTTCAAAAACAACTACTATTGTTTAACTTTCAATTCCAAATAAAAGTTAAAGTTTTCAAAAAAAAAAAAAAATCCAATTTTCTCAAATTTTTTCTAGCGCCTTAAATTTTCGGAAAAATTCGTCATAGTCTCCTTTGCGCGGCTCGATCCGAAAAAAAATGACAGTATATATATCACAAATATACATCTCATCAAGTAATGAGGCATCCCGAAGGGAAAAAACTGTAAAAGTACGGTATGTAATCCGAGATATGTACCTTATATTTTATTAGCGAGCGTATACGACTAATATAGCGCGAAAGCGAGCTCCAAATGCAAAGCAAACGCAATCCGCACCTACTAAACACTCAACAAACAACATGAGAATCATGCATATAGACAATAGTATCAATATACTACATATAGCAACATAATAACTATATATGTCAACACAGAAAATGTAGTAAAAGCAACAAATGCAAACATCAACCAACTAGCATTCATAACCAATAAATATTCATTCATATTCTCATTAATATTTAATGAAATGGTTTTCAAGTTAATCACATTTGATTCATTAGCAGTGGATGTTTCTAACATTCATTTTCAATTAGTTTATATTCACTAATTCATATTCAAGTTGGTTCACTTCCAAATCAAATTCAATTCTATTTAAGATTCACTTAACCTTCAAATTGGATTTCAATTATTTTAGCTTCCAATTTCATTAACTCAATTTCATTAATACTTAATGAATTATATACAATCAATCAACTAACAACCATATAACAACCAATGTATATCAATTGCAACCAAATTTCCTTTGCTTATATTCATTCAATTCAACTTCCAATAACATTAGATTTTAATGAATTAACACTTATATTCATTATTTCATGTCAACTTAATTCACATTCAATTGATTTAACATTTTATCCATTAATTCAATTCAATTACAAAAGTTGAATTTCATTTATATAACTCAAGTTCATATTTATCACTTAACTTCATTAATTTACTTTGATATCAAAATCAACTTCATTCAACACCTTTTAAGTTATATTTCATTTTATAAACATCAATTGGTTTTACTTAACTTAAATTCCAACTTATAAATTAATTCAGCTTCTAAATTCTAAAGTAAATTTCGATTTAACTTTAAATTCATTTTTTTATTTCAACTCATATTTATAAATATATTCATATAGTTTCACTTCTTATATATATAAGTTTATTTCTCAATTGTAAATCACTTTAATTATAATTCAATCTTATAATTCTTTTGCTTATACAATTATTCTTTTACTTAGATTATTCAGACATCTAAACAATCAATTTACATACACTTTAATAATTCTGAAAAATTATTCCTTTATATATAAAATATAATCAAGGTAAAATTATTTCATCTACCCAATTTAAAACAATACTGTGTCGAATTGTTCTGTACAAGTGTTTAGAGATCCCTATCAACAACGTTAATTACTCGTATTAACCAGAATCTATATACCACTCAACAAACCAATCATCACAATATAAAACAATTTTATATATTCACTAACAAATACGCTCTCATAGCTATTTATTACACTCAAACTCATTCTAGAGTACTACTGACTCTATCTCTAATGAGTAATACCCAACAGAACCATGGTTGTCGTTTAACCATATGCTCTGATACCAGATGTAAGGACCCGTTTCTTCGACTTTCGAAAATTCAACATCGATACTCACTTTATCGACTGCCGAGAAATCGAAGGCCGGAAACCCGAAATGTTATGGTTTAAGAAAAGGAAAGAGGAAGAAGAAGAGAGGAAAGACAGAAAATAGATAAGGTAGAAAATAGAGAGAAAAGAAAATAGAAAATAGAATGGAACAGAAAACAACAGAACAATAACAGAATCTCACAATTCGCAGCGGAACAACATATAATAAATAAATGAATAATCTTTAAACAAAGAACTATATCAGTTATTACATTTTATACATTACATTACATTTCATTACATCAGAGTGTACAACAACAAACATCAAACAGCGGAAAAGAAATACTATATACCAATAATACGTCATGCCATCCAGCTTGCCTCCAGCAGTTCCAAAATATCCAGAATATCCTGGTAAACCTAAACCTTTGACTGCCCGTGTGGAAATTGGTGGGCACCCAGAGTTTAGGAAGGAAAACAATAAACTCCGAGTCAGCCATGTGACTGGTGTGGGAACTCAAAACAGTTTATTTATCTTTAAAATCAAAATAGAGGAATATTTTTAAAGTCAATTCGCAATGCTTTTTAAAAATGAGACTACCATAAGACCTCCTGCCACACACACAATGCAAACGCAGACTTGGAGGAGATTTCTTCTTATGTTAGTCAAAGATGCTTGATACGCATTAAAAAGAAACATTTGATATTATTATTAGTGCATAGTGTAGGAAAAATCATTTCGAAAGTAGAATATAAATCTTAGCCAGCATAGGTACCATTATATTATGCCTACTATAGCTACCTCCTGAGGAAGCAGGTTCTACAACTAAAACCGTACAAGTCTCGTATTGTTTCTTTGGATTTCCAACGAATGATCAGGCCAAGGAACTTCCCATTACCACATGAGAATGCCTCTGGATGGACATCCCCGAGAACCAAACCCGATCTCTACCAACACAAGGCCGAGTTACCCCTAACTGAGTAACAACTGACCGAATATGCCATCCCCCGGTCCTTTGGGACCTTTCACCGAGCGCTCGTAATCAATTCACACAATCATAAAGTGTTTTCAACATGAGTAAGTATCTGGGCTCCATACCATGATACCACCCTTTTCCAGAAGGAAATGCACATATCCTAAAGGGCGCTGCCCCTCATAACCTTGCTGCATCTTTCCTGTTTTGACCATTCCCGAGGTGTGAGGCTCGACGAAGTCTCGTCCACAAAAACATACTTTATACAAAAGCCATGCTTTGGGTCAACAAATGATCATAGAAATGATCACCAGGATAGACGATCAAATAAATGATCATATCACAAATAATCAACACAATGATCATTTCACAGCAACACTCAGCATGTCACATTACCAAATTGGGAATATATCGCTGATAACATTCAACTACATAACCTCTGAGCTCGTACGTCTCAGAGAAGGGTGTTAAGCTAAAAGAATAAATTCTCCGCCACCAACAGAAATATATTTGAAAGAAATCTGCTTTATATCTTAATTTGTAATGTCAGACATACAATCCATACAAGTCTGTTCCGGGCTCGAACAGAACCGAAGGCACTTATAAAGAAGTCCTTGCAATCCGGATATCCACAATCCTGATCGGATTTCCCATCACATATGGAGAACTCAATACCGTAGCTACTCGGTGCAGAGTCAATCGACAGGTCATCCTATCGCTCTCGCAAATACCGGTCTTCAACACCGATCTTCAATGCTATCCATTACGTCGTATCACTATTCGGAATGGGTAATCCGAATAACGAGCGCAATAATTTAAAATAAGTGTAGCATTCAAATTCAAACAAATCACAACAAATACCTTTCAAAGGTAAATATTGATAGTCGGTTATTGAACTATCAATGGATATGCACACATCACCAGATTCCAAATAATTTTCCAAATTATTTATTTTCCAAAATATCTTTACAAGATATATAATTTCAATATGTCAAAAATAAATCAATATTTATCTTTAAACAACTTCCCTTTTCATTCATAAATTCTATAGTGAATTTATATTTCAAAATATTTATGAATAAACGATTTAAATTATTCATTTTCAATTTATCTTCAAAAAGATAAATTCTCAAAACATTTCATTTCACATTGGAAAAACATTCCCATACTTATTTATTCATAAGTAGTTCACAAATTTTATTTATTTTCAACACTTGGAAAATATTCAATATACTTCAATCGAAATTAAGTATATATTTCATTCTTTAAGGAAATCATTCTCTTAAACATATTTATTTGGGCCAAAATGAATGTTGCGTAAAACATCGTTACGACAACCCAAAATCACTAGTATAGGGATTCAAAATTAAAATAGATATATAAATCCCAATACTATACAAAACATTTCCTTTCGGAAATCATTTACTGTAACAACAGTGTTATAGTCCACTATTTCCTTCTATTTCTCGAAAACGTCTATTTCAACAATAAATGTTGAAATCTATGGTTTCGAATCTCAACACATTTTAAAACATCATTAGATTGTTTTAATTCTATTTAAAATATCACATTCTAAACATTTTCTTTAACATATTATTCACTATTCAAAAACGTGAATATACTACGTTAACAAATTTCATCCTTTTATTCATTTTATTTCAAAGGATTATTCACAGTCAAAAATGTGAATATAACTCCATTAATAGGTTTCAACAATTTACTTATCAAAATAAGTCGTTTGCGGATTTATAAAACAACGTTTATAAATTCCATTTCTATTTATTTTATAACAACTTCCTTTTATAAATTCCTTTATTAACCTACTCAATTTATAACTCAATTATAAAACAAAAGTTCATATCATAAGTGAAATACTTATAATTTATTTGTTTGCAAAATCGTTCCTTTGAACTTCATAATTATAAATCTTATAACTTATAAGATTCAATTATTTATCCAAATCTATTCTTTCAATAACTTTATAAATTTTATAAACCTACTGCTTATAAAATTCCATTTATAACTTCACCGTTTATAATTCTATAAATTTCATTCATTTATGAAATCCATTCACAATTCATTCTAACAGTTATAAAAACTCGTTTTATAATTCCAATATTTTTAATTTATAAATATCAATTTATAAATCTCTTATATAATCATTTTATATTATTATTTTAAAACATCTTTAATCTCCTTTATAATTTTACTATTTTGATTTATAAAATAATCAATTTTATAAATCCTATACTTTCAACCTTTTATAATAGATTCAAAAAATCCCGATTAAACTATTTTATAAAAATCATTTTAAAATTCCAAAATTTGGTCCAATGGTGCTACACACCAAATAGTCAATCACGACAACAACGATATCATATATCGATATGATAATCCATCAAATATCAAAATATCTGAAATCAAATAAATACTGTTAAGGAATCCAGTTGGATCCCTCCAACCTGTTTTCCTGCATCCACAAACATTAGCACAATACCAATTCCGCTCCAGTACGGAATTATCGCGGTATATGGGATTTAAAATATTATCCGCTTAATAGACGGCGCAATAGGGTCTCATCCGCTAAACAAATGCGGGAAATCAATAACTCCAATATATACATATGCCAATATATATATATATATATTGCTATTATATATAATACCAATTTCACTGTTTATGAAATATTCGCGGTATATGTTTTTAATAAATAACATCCGCTTACTAACGGCGCATAATGTCCATTTTAAAAATCAATAGATAACAATCATCATTCAAACATGCATTCAAATATTTTAAATCTAACTATTTAAAATAAAATCGAAACTGTTCGATTGAGTGAGAAGTTCTCACCTTGATTTCAATTTCGCTTTAGCGATTTCGAATAATTTTACACGAAATTTTCACTAACTCCAAACGACTCCAATCCAATTCCATCGCGTAGTGCTCGTCCATACGATTCCAATGCAACTGGTTTCGCGCGTTTTCGACCTCGTATGAAAAAGTTATGCATTTATGAAGTTTACACGATTTAATATATACTAATTACAACAAAAATTTTATATTTTAAAACCTAAATCTATTTCCAGTCGTTAGATCTCTCCCCCTTGCATCATGACCGCACACCCCTTCTTCCTTCTCACGCGCTTAAACTCCAGTAGCTGAACGCAAAAAGAAACCCATCATCCAATTTAGGGTTTCATACCACCATCTCCTCGCTCGACGAAAACACGATCAGCAACTTGCAACACGAAGCTCGCCTCCTCCACTTCACTCGGCTGCCACCCAGCCAAGCTCGGCCCCCCATGGCACGAGAAAACACGTGCGCAAGCAGCTAGCGTCGGCCCCCTGTAGCTCCCACTACGATGCTCCATTTACGATCATATCCGTATGGATTTAAAGATCTCGTCGTGCTCTAAAATGTTGTAGTTAACAACTTTTCGTATTAACGCATGGATTGAAAGAGATTTGAGGAGAATTGAAAGTGAATTCTGGCCTTTGAATATGTTAGAGGCGGCTAGGGTTTAGATTTAGGTTTATATTTTCTTTCTTAATTTATAAAGGGGTAAGGGTCTATATATAGGAAATCGTTGAACACTATTCATCCGGAAATTCCAAACTCCGATTTACGCGCCGAAACCAGCGTTTCTAGGGTTTACCCCGCGTTTCGGACACAATGGAACAGGTTTCGGAAGCTAATTCGATCATCTGTGCGAGTTATGGCAATAAACGTTCAATTTAAATTAAACCGATTTAAACGATTTTCTAGGCGTTTTAATTTGTACCGGACAAACGGTAAATCCAATTGACACGAAATTTGAAACCTTACAATAATATCACATTAAGGATCCGATGAAACTAGTTTTGTCGAAATCCGAGACTGTTTGAATAATGGCTATTTTAACTCGCCAAATTAATATTAAAAACAATTCGATGTGTTTCGAGCTGCCACGATCAAACAATAGCTCCGATTGACACGAAAATTGAAATACGGTGATAACTAACTATTACGGATCCAATGGAACTGGTCTCGTCCAATTCTGAGACTGTTCAAAAATTGACTATTTTCACTAGTCGATTTTAATATTAAAATATTCAATTTTCACAAATTAACTTTTAATTCGATTTTAAAAGTTCTAAAATATCGTTCTAACTCCAATATGATAAAATAAAATTTTACAAATCATTTTCAATCATATTTAACTCAATTTTCAATTATTTCCATAATTTAACATATTAAATTATCGATTTAATTATCCAATTAAATCCAATTATTCGAAATAAAATTTATTCGACTTATAATTTCACTTATTAATATTTAAAATTAATTAAATATTCAAATTTTAATTACTAAAAATCCTGGGTCGTTACAATCTTCCCCCCTTAAAAGAATTTCGTCCTCGAAATTAACAAGTAAGAAAAGTTACAGAATTTATTAACTTTCCCAAAATTCATAATTAAACTTCTTATAATACTTTACTAAGTTTTCAAATCATACTTAGTTATCTTTTCAAAAACAACTACTATTGTTTAACTTTCAATTCCAAATAAAAGTTAAAGTTTTCAAAAAAAAAAAAAATCCAATTTTCTCAAATTTTTTCTAGCGCCTTAAATTTTCGGAAAAATTCGTCATAGTCTCCTTTGCGCGGCTCGATCCGAAAAAAAATGACAGTATATATATCACAAATATACATCTCATCAAGTAATGAGGCATCCCGAAGGGAAAAAACTGTAAAAGTACGGTATGTAATCCGAGATATGTACCTTATATTTTATTAGCGAGCGTATACGACTAATATAGCGCGAAAGCGAGCTCCAAATGCAAAGCAAACGCAATCCGCACCTACTAAACACTCAACAAACAACATGAGAATCATGCATATAGACAATAGTATCAATATACTACATATAGCAACATAATAACTATATATGTCAACACAGAAAATGTAGTAAAAGCAACAAATGCAAACATCAACCAACTAGCATTCATAACCAATAAATATTCATTCATATTCTCATTAATATTTAATGAAATGGTTTTCAAGTTAATCACATTTGATTCATTAGCAGTGGATGTTTCTAACATTCATTTTCAATTAGTTTATATTCACTAATTCATATTCAAGTTGGTTCACTTCCAAATCAAATTCAATTCTATTTAAGATTCACTTAACCTTCAAATTGGATTTCAATTATTTTAGCTTCCAATTTCATTAACTCAATTTCATTAATACTTAATGAATTATATACAATCAATCAACTAACAACCATATAACAACCAATGTATATCAATTGCAACCAAATTTCCTTTGCTTATATTCATTCAATTCAACTTCCAATAACATTAGATTTTAATGAATTAACACTTATATTCATTATTTCATGTCAACTTAATTCACATTCAATTGATTTAACATTTTATCCATTAATTCAATTCAATTACAAAAGTTGAATTTCATTTATATAACTCAAGTTCATATTTATCACTTAACTTCATTAATTTACTTTGATATCAAAATCAACTTCATTCAACACCTTTTAAGTTATATTTCATTTTATAAACATCAATTGGTTTTACTTAACTTAAATTCCAACTTATAAATTAATTCAGCTTCTAAATTCTAAAGTAAATTTCGATTTAACTTTAAATTCATTTTTTTATTTCAACTCATATTTATAAATATATTCATATAGTTTCACTTCTTATATATATAAGTTTATTTCTCAATTGTAAATCACTTTAATTATAATTCAATCTTATAATTCTTTTGCTTATACAATTATTCTTTTACTTAGATTATTCAGACATCTAAACAATCAATTTACATACACTTTAATAATTCTGAAAAATTATTCCTTTATATATAAAATATAATCAAGGTAAAATTATTTCATCTACCCAATTTAAAACAATACTGTGTCGAATTGTTCTGTACAAGTGTTTAGAGATCCCTATCAACAACGTTAATTACTCGTATTAACCAGAATCTATATACCACTCAACAAACCAATCATCACAATATAAAACAATTTTATATATTCACTAACAAATACGCTCTCATAGCTATTTATTACACTCAAACTCATTCTAGAGTACTACTGACTCTATCTCTAATGAGTAATACCCAACAGAACCATGGTTGTCGTTTAACCATATGCTCTGATACCAGATGTAAGGACCCGTTTCTTCGACTTTCGAAAATTCAACATCGATACTCACTTTATCGACTGCCGAGAAATCGAAGGCCGGAAACCCGAAATGTTATGGTTTAAGAAAAGGAAAGAGGAAGAAGAAGAGAGGAAAGACAGAAAATAGATAAGGTAGAAAATAGAGAGAAAAGAAAATAGAAAATAGAATGGAACAGAAAACAACAGAACAATAACAGAATCTCACAATTCGCAGCGGAACAACATATAATAAATAAATGAATAATCTTTAAACAAAGAACTATATCAGTTATTACATTTTATACATTACATTACATTTCATTACATCAGAGTGTACAACAACAAACATCAAACAGCGGAAAAGAAATACTATATACCAATAATACGTCATGCCATCCAGCTTGCCTCCAGCAGTTCCAAAATATCCAGAATATCCTGGTAAACCTAAACCTTTGACTGCCCGTGTGGAAATTGGTGGGCACCCAGAGTTTAGGAAGGAAAACAATAAACTCCGAGTCAGCCATGTGACTGGTGTGGGAACTCAAAACAGTTTATTTATCTTTAAAATCAAAATAGAGGAATATTTTTAAAGTCAATTCGCAATGCTTTTTAAAAATGAGACTACCATAAGACCTCCTGCCACACACACAATGCAAACGCAGACTTGGAGGAGATTTCTTCTTATGTTAGTCAAAGATGCTTGATACGCATTAAAAAGAAACATTTGATATTATTATTAGTGCATAGTGTAGGAAAAATCATTTCGAAAGTAGAATATAAATCTTAGCCAGCATAGGTACCATTATATTATGCCTACTATAGCTACCTCCTGAGGAAGCAGGTTCTACAACTAAAACCGTACAAGTCTCGTATTGTTTCTTTGGATTTCCAACGAATGATCAGGCCAAGGAACTTCCCATTGCCACATGAGAATGCCTCTGGATGGACATCCCCGAGAACCAAACCGGATCTCTACCAACACAAGGCCGAGTTACCCCTAACTGAGTAACAACTGACCGAATATGCCATCCCCCGGTCCTTTGGGACCTTTCACCGAGCGCTCGTAATCAATTCACACAATCATAAAGTGTTTTCAACGTGAGTAAGTATCTGGGCTCCATACCATGATACCACCCTTTTCCAGAAGGAAATGCACATATTCTAAAGGGCGCTACCCCTCATAACCTTGCTGCATCTTTCCTGTTTTGACCATTCCCGAGGTGTGAGGCTCGACGAAGTCTCGTCCACAAAAACATACTTTATACAAAAGCCATGCTTTGGGTCAACAAATGATCATAGAAATGATCACCAGGATAGACGATCAAATAAATGATCCTATCACAAATAATCAACACAATGATCATTTCACAGCAACACTCAGCATGTCACATTACCAAATTGGGAATATATCGCTGATAACATTCAACTACATAACCTCTGAGCTCGTACGTCTCAGAGAAGGGTGTTAAGCTAAAAGAATAAATTCTCCGCCACCAACATAAATATATTTGAAAGAAATCTGCTTTATATCTCAATTTGTAATGTCAGACATACAATCCATACAAGTCTGTTCCGGGCTCGAACAGAACCGAAGGCACTTACAAAGAAGTCCTTGCAATCCGGATATCCACAATCCTGATCGGATTTCCCATCACATATGGAGAACTCAATACCGTAGCTACTCGGTGCAGAGTCAATCGACAGGTCATCCTATCGCTCTCGCTAATACCGGTCTTCAACACCGATCTTCAATGCTATCCATTACGTCGTATCACTATTCGGAATGGGTAATCCGAATAACGAGCGCAATAATTTAAAATAAGTGTAGCATTCAAATTCAAACAAATCACAACAAATACCTTTCAAAGGTAAATATTGATAGTCGGTTATTGAACTATCAATGGATATGCACACATCACCAGATTCCAAATAATTTTCCAAATTATTTATTTTCCAAAATATCTTTACAAGATATATAATTTCAATATGTCAAAAATAAATCAATATTTATCTTTAAACAACTTCCCTTTTCATTCATAAATTCTATAGTGAATTTATATTTCAAAATATTTATGAATAAACGATTTAAATTATTCATTTTCAATTTATCTTCAAAAAGATAAATTCTCAAAACATTTCATTTCACATTGGAAAAACATTCCCATACTTATTTATTCATAAGTAGTTCACAAATTTTATTTATTTTCAACACTTGGAAAATATTCAATATACTTCAATCGAAATTAAGTATATATTTCATTCTTTAAGGAAATCATTCTCTTAAACATATTTATTTGGGCCAAAATGAATGCTGCGTAAAACATCGTTACGACAACCCAAAATCACTAGTATAGGGATTCAAAATTAAAATAGATATATAAATCCCAATACTATACAAAACATTTCCTTTCGGAAATCATTTACTGTAACAACAGTGTTATAGTCCACTATTTCCTTCTATTTCTCAAAAACGTCTATTTCAACAATAAATGTTGAAATCTATGGTTTCGAATCTCAACACATTTTAAAACATCATTAGATTGTTTTAGTTCTATTTAAAATATCACATTCTAAACATTTTCTTTAACACATTATTCACTATTCAAAAACGTGAATATACTACATTAACAAATTTCATCCTTTTATTCATTTTATTTCAAAGTATTATTCACAGTCAAAAATGTGAATATAACTCCATTAATAGGTTTCAACAATTTACTTATCAAAATAAGTCGTTTGCGGATTTATAAAACAACGTTTATAAATTCCATTTCTATTTATTTTATAACAACTTCCTTTTATAAATTCCTTTATTAACCTACTCAATTTATAACTCAATTATAAAACAAAAGTTCATATCATAAGTGAAATACTTATAATTTATTTGTTTGCAAAATCGTTCCTTTGAACTTCATAATTATAAATCTTATAACTTATAAGATTCAATTATTTATCCAAATCTATTCTTTCAATAACTTTATAAATTTTATAAACCTACTGCTTATAAAATTCCATTTATAACTTCACCGTTTATAATTCTATAAATTTCATTCATTTATGAAATCCATTCACAATTCATTCTAATAGTTATAAAAACTCGTTTTATAATTCCAATATTTTTAATTTATAAATATCAATTTATAAATCTCTTATATAATCATTTTATATTATTATTTTAAAACATCTTTAATCTCCTTTATAATTTTACTATTTTGATTTATAAAATAATCAATTTTATAAATCCTATACTTTCAACCTTTTATAATAGATTCAAAAAATCCCGATTAAACTATTTTATAAAAATCATTTTAAAATTCCAAAATTTGGTCCAATGGTGCTACACACCAAATAGTCAATCACGACAACAACGATATCATATATCGATATGATAATCCATCAAATATCAAAATATCTGAAATCAAATAAAAACTGTTGAGGAATCCAGTTGGATCCCTCCAACCTGTTTTCCTGCATCCACAAACATTAGCACAATACCAATTCCGCTCCAGTACGGAATTATCGCGGTATATGGGATTTAAAATATTATCCGCTTAATAGACGGCGCAATAGGGTCTCATCCGCTAAACAAATGCGGGAAATCAATAACTCCAATATATACATATGCCAATATATATATATATATATTGCTATTATATATAATACCAATTTCACTGTTTATGAAATATTCGCGGTATATGTTTTTAATAAATAACATCCGCTTACTAACGGCGCATAATGTCTATTTTAAAAATCAATAGATAACAATCATCATTCAAACATGCATTCAAATATTTTAAATCTAACTATTTAAAATAAAATCGAAACTGTTCGATTGAGTGAGAAGTTCTCACCTTGATTTCAATTTCGCTTTAGCGATTTATTTCGAATAAAATTAAACGGACGTTTAATTTTACACGAAATTTTCACTAACTCCAAACGACTCCAATCTAATTCCATCGCGTAGTGCTCGTCCATACAATTCCAATGCAACTGGTTTCGTGCGTTTTCGACCTCGTATGAAAAAGTTATGCATTTATGAAGTTTACACGATTTAATATATATACTAATTACAACAAAATTTTTATATTTTAAAACCTAAATCTATTTCCAGCCGTTAGATCTCTCCCCCTTGCATCATGACCGCACACCCCTTCTTCCTTCTCATGCGCTTCAACTCCAGTAGCCGAACGCAAAAAGAAACCCATCATCCAATTTAGGGTCTCATACCACCATCTCCTCGCTCGACGAAAACACGATCAGCAACTTGCAACACGAAGCTCGCCTCCTCCACTTCACTCGGCTGCCACCCAGCCAAGCTCGGCCCCCCATGGCACGAGAAAACACGTGCGCAAGCAGCTAGCGTCGGCCCCCTGTAGCTCCCACTACGATGCTCCATTTACGATCATACCCGTATGGATTTAAAGATCTCGTCGTGCTCTAAAATGTTGTAGTTAACAACTTTTTGTATTAACGCATGGATTGAAGGAGATTTGAGGAGAATTGAAAGTGAATTCTGGCCTTTGAATATGTTAGAGGCGGCTAGGGTTTAGATTTAGGTTTATATTTTTTTTTCTTAATTTATGAAGGGGTAAGGGTATATTTATAGGAAATCGTTGAACACTATTCATCCGGAAATTCCGAACTCCGATTTACGCGCCGAAACCAGCGTTTCTAGGGTTTATCCTGCGTTCCGGACACAATGGAACATGTTTCGGAAGCTAATTCGATCATCTGTGCGAGTTATGGCAATAAACGTTCAATTTAAATTAAACCGATTTAAACGATTTTCTAGGCGTTTTAATTTGTACCGGACAAACGGTAAATCCAATTGACACGAAATTTGAAACCTTACAATAATATCACATTACGGATCCGATGAGACTGGTTTCGTCGAAATCCGAGACTGTTTGAAAAATGGCTATTTTAACTCGCCAAATTAATATTAAAAACAATTCGATGCGTTTCGAGCTGCGACGATCAAACGATAACTCCGATTTACACGAAAATTGAAATACGGTAATAACTAACTATTACGGATCCAATGGAACTGGTCTCGTCCAATTCTGAGACTGTTCAAAATTGACTATTTTCACTAGTCGATTTTAATATTAAAATATTCAATTTTCACAAATTAACTTTTAATTCGATTTTAAAAGTTCTAAAATATCGTTCTAACTCCAATATGATAAAATAAAATTTTACAAATCATTTTCAATCATATTTAACTCAATTTTCAATTATTTCCATAATTTAACATATTAAATTATCGATTTAATTATCCAATTAAATCCAATTATTCGAAATAAAATTTATTCGACTTATAAATTCACTTATTAATATTTAAAATTAATTAAATATTCAAATTTTAATTACTAAAAATCCTGGGTCGTTACAGATAGAGATTCAAATTTGATTAATTCAAATCGTAGAAAATTTTGATTTGTGGATAAGTTGGAACAAAAAATATAAGATGATTAACTAACTGAATAAGGAAATGGATAAGCTTATATAAATCGCGGACAACCTTAATTGGGTCAACCATGACTTCAAGAATCAGATCGATGTGTAATTCTAAGGCAAATCTACGTTCGATCTCAAGAGATAGAATTCGAGATAACAAGAGACACTAGCATCTAAACCGAGGATATAGAAATCTCCGGCAAATCATGCCAATTGTAAAGGAGTTATCGGATACTCCAGAATCAAAGAAGATGAATAGTGAGGGACAAGAGTGAATTTTGAAACCGTAGGGAACGTTCCAAAATTCAAAGGAAATCGAGTCAAAAGAAGAGATTCACACTCGAATGAAAGTGATTCTGCAAATAAATTTACCATATATGCTAAGTTTTTCCTAGGGCCAAAGCTCTGATACCAAATGCAACGACCCGATATTTTCTACCATTCGCATCTAAACATGTCGGACTTGAATAGTTCAAAATACCGAATTGTAATATAAATTTGGCAAAACTCAGAATATACGGTAAATAAATAAATCATAGATCATAGACACAGAGTAATATAATGCAGCGGAAGTAAAGAAATAGTATTCATGAAGCTACTATACATGTACATCAGAATTAGACAAGATACAACAGAAATAACAAGATGAAATCAAGTACAAAGCTGAATACAACCCTGAAATCAACTGGATAACTAGGAGTGAAATAGATGACTGGATCTTCAAGCAAAGATGCAACTCCGAAGATGAGTCTCTAATGTTGTATCGCTCAGTCTGACCCGAGCGTAAAGCAAAACACAAAACACTCGAGTCAGGACATACATACTTATACAATGTAACCAACTCAAGTGAACTGTAACATAGGTATAAGTAACTTAAAGAATGCTTGGGACCGCCCATCCTCTAAGGATCCGTTAAACTATTTACTATGTAGTAATATTTCGCTGTTATAATAATGTCTACAGTAAAATAAACTTACTTCAAAGTAGCGTTAAGGCTTTACATTTTCCACCTTAACAAATACATAGTGCCGGTAGTCTACACAGTACCGTATTACCTCCTGATTGGGAGGCTATCAGAGGATACTCCATACGTACAACGCAAATCAAAATCGTACAAGGCGCGCTAGGGTAGGTGATACGACACAACTAGGCAATTCCATGGTAGATATAACAATTACGCTTCCAGGCCGGTGGTAACGCGTAGCGCACAGCTGCCGCCCACCTCGAGCCACACTCCCAAAATCAAAGGTGCGCACTAAACAATCACAAAGTAATAGAATGGCATACGAAGAAGTGCGTCCGATAAGAGGTGCTAGCTCCTTAGCCCGTCGATCAATCCTGTTTTAGCCACCTTATGCCAACCCACGGGAGTCGGGTCCACGTACATACCTCAATAGGACGTCGCCACCATCCTACTTCATTCTGGAATCTCCACCGTGCACACGGTTGTCAAAGTGGTTTTCGGTATCCACAGAGAGTATATCCATATCCGATCCCGGTCTCTTTGCCAACCAATCGTTATTATAACCCATGGATATTTATTTCAAAGCAGTATATATTTCCAAAACCAAAATATCATATCCGTTTCAAACCATATCATTTATTTCAAAATAGTATATACTTTCAAAACCAAATTATCATATCCACTTCAAAACCATAGCAATTATTTTAAAATAGTATATACTTTCAAAACCATATTATCATGTCCACTTCAAAACCATAACATTTATTTCAAAATAGTATATACTTCTACTTTACCATTTTATATAATCCAAATGTTTATATACTTGTAATTCTTACCATAGTTATTTTATCATTTCTATTTTATTTCACTAATTAATTCATTTGGATATTAAATAAACCATGCTTTTAAGTTAAATAAACTTAATTACTGTAATTTTCTATTTAAAGTTGAAATTCCTTATGTTAAGTTAAAAGTATATTATTAACTTGCATTTCATTATTACAGTAAAGAACATGCATTGGTTTAATCAATATTGCATTAACTAAAATTACATATAAAATGTACATTTTTAACTTACATTTTATTTTCACAATAAAGAGCATTTATTGTCTTAATCAATATCACATTAACTAAAATTACATGTCAAATGTACATTTTTAACTTACATTTTATTATCACAATAAAGAGCATTTATTATCTTAATCAATATCACATTAATTAAAATTGCAAATCAAATGTACATTTTTAACTTACATTTTATTATCACAATAAATAGCATTTATTGTCTTAATCAATATCACATTAATTAAAATTACATGTTTACCACTTAAATCATAAGTATTAGTTTTCCAAAACATATCCATTTCACAAATAAAATATTTTGTCATAGTTAATATAATAATCAATTTTCTTTACAAATTTATTCATTTATACTTCAAATAACTATGATTCAAATTAAATATTTATTACAAAATTCCAATTAAACTGTATTTCATTGTATCCAAAATACATCATTTATTATGCAAACCAAATCCATTTCATGAAATAACCTTTATTAAAGTTACTAGATTAAATTTAAGATTCCATATTAAATCAAATTTAATTATTAAGATATTTATCATAAATAAAATCTTTAAATTTCTTAAACCAATAATAGACTTAAAAAAATTTAACTTATAGGAAAACCAAATACACCTTTACCATTTAAAGCATTAAGTCAAATTAAGTTAAAATTTCATATATTCATAATTTCAAAATACTTAAAAATTTCAGAAAATATTCAAAACACTTGATGAAATTTTAGGAAAATATTATTTAAAAATATAACCATGGGTCTGTATAATATTTTCTAACCTAGGTCAAGTGATACGGATGTGTATCATTTCAATCCGTAATTTAAAAAGAAAATCCGGGTTCTATCATTTCAAACCCGCAATCCCATGTAAACAATTATAATAAAAGTCACTCGAGCCTATCATTTTAGCCCATAATGATTTTTCCTTATTCTAAAGTCCGTTTGGGTGTGTATCATTTCAACCCATAGTGATTGGGAACTTGAAGTGGTGATTAACAGAAATAAAATAACAGTATGCATATAATATCATAACAGATGATGTAATAAATATATAAACGACATTTATCATCATGTAAACACAACACAGGCATATATGAATAACATATCAATGTCTACAGACTCACTTTTCATTATTTCACAAAAATATAAGTACATGTGTCTAAAGTGATAAAAACTCACCTTTCTAAAGATGAAGGCAACAATTCAAACACAAAGATCAAACTTCGGAAAGCACAAAAGGCACGACAAAGCACGATTCAACTTGAGTGATAGGAGAGCCAAGATTTCAACTTATATGCACAAACAAATACAACATACATAAGCATATTTAATACAAAATATTAGATGAATTAAACAATGAAAATAATTGAGATAAGATGACATAACCTTGCTCTAACCTATGCAAGTGCTGATGTGGTTGGCAATAGGAGGTAGAGGCCGAGCCTATTCATAAAGGAAACAAAGAAAGAAAAAGAAAAAAAAGAAAAAGAGAAAGAAGAGGAAGAAGAAGCCATGGATATTTAGATCTATATTTTTTTCTCTTAGGATGTAACGACTCGGATTTTGCCCGCTCGAAAATCGACATCCATACTTCAAATCATATTCGAATGCCATAGATTCGATCGTTCACATCCGATTCGCCGGAGCTTATAACAATCATTAAGTAAACAACACAGCGGAATAAAAGAATAATACATTGATATACAGCTTTGATACAATATCTGATACAACAGATGATCCAATAGATATCAATATACATCAGAGATATGATACAATAAAACAGCAGCGGAAAAGAAAACGATAGATAACATCTAGCAGCGGAACAATATAACTCTAAGATAGTCTTCAAAAAAGAACTCCGAGAACTGCAACTCCACCTCCAAGAATCAATCCAGCAATAGCTCGAACTCCCAATAACGATGCACCAAGCTAAGCAAGACTGGTGTGATCCAAAGACTGAACTAACTCCAGATAATCCACTATATCCAACTATCTGAAAAACCCAACTCTAGACTGCTCGTGTAGAAAAATTTTGAGCACCCAGAGTTTAGGAAAGAAACAATAAACTCCGGATCAGTCGTGGGACTGGTGTGAGCAACAAAAACAGTTTATCTTTAAACAATCAACAAAAGATTTTAAAGTCAATTCGCAATGCTTTTGAAAAATGAGACTACCATAAGGCCTCCCGCACACACACACAATGCAAACGCAGAATCGGAGGAGATTTCTCCTTATGATAGTCAAAGATGCTTGATACGCATTAAAAGGACATTTGATATTATTACTAGTGCATAGTGTAGAAAATTCATTTCGAAAGTAGAATATAAATCTTAGCCAACATACGACCATTATCGTATGCCTACTATAGCTAACCATGTTCAATAGCAGGTTACCGCCACATTCCATGGCAGGTTATACAACTAATACTGTACAAGTCTCGTATTGTTTCTTTGGATTTCCAACAAATGGTCAGGCCAAGGAACTTCCCATTGCCACATGAGAATGCCTCTGGAAAGACATCCCCGAGAACCAAACCGGAACTCTGCCAACACAAGGCCGGGTTACCCCTAACTGGGTAACTACTGACACGAGCACGCCATTCCCCGATCGTAAACGACCTTTCTCACGAGATCCCGAAAACCAACAACCACAAAGTAATAAATTCATAGTAACCACATAGGTTAAATATCTGGGCTCCATACCATGATACCACCTCTATCCAGAAGGAAATGTACATACCCTAAAGGGAGCTACCCCTCATAACCTTGCCGCATCTTTCCTGTTTTGACCATTTCCGGGGTGTGAGGCTCGACGAAGTCACGTCCACAAAAACATACTTTATACAAAAGCCATGCTTTGGGTCAACAAATGATCATAGAAATGATCACTAAGATAGACGATCAAATAAATGATCCTATCACAAATAACCAACACAATGATCATTTCACCGCAACACTCAGTATGTCACATTACCAAATTGGGAACATATCGCTGATAACCTTCAACTATATAACCTCTGAGCTCGTACGTCTCAGAGAAGGGTGTTAAGCTAAAAGAATAAATTCTCCGCCACCAACAGAAATATATTTGAAAGAAATCGGCTTTATATCTCAACTTGTAATGTCAGACATACAATCCATACAAGTCTGTTCCGGGATCGAACAGAACCGAAGGCACTTACAAAGAAGTCCTTGCAACCCGGATATTCACAATCCCGATCGGATTTCCCATCACTTAGGGAATCTCTATACCAGGAGCTACCCAGTGCAGAGACAATCGATAGGTCATCCTATCGCTTTCGCAAATACCCGGTCTTCATCACCGGTCTTCAAATGCTATCCATAACGACGTATCACATATTCGGAATGGGTTATACGACACAAAGGTCCTTTCCCGGCTAAACCGAATAGTGAGCGAAATAGTTCAAAAACAAATGGATAATGGGATTTCAATTAAGTCACAACTTAATAATTCAAAACTTTCTTTCAAATGGTTTGAACCGATTACCACCTCAAATCTCTTAACAAAAAGATTCATTTTCACAACCTTTAACGGTTTAAACAGTTTTCACATTTTAATCTTTTAAATAAAAGATTCATTCACAGATTTTCCAAATCAATCTTCATTTCAATTTGATTAACTCGTTAAATCTTTAAATCAAAGATTTAACTTATAGCCTTCGAAACAATTTCATTTCAATTTGATTTAAACAAATCATCAATTTAAATCTGTTAAAATAAACAGATTTAATCCTTAGTTTTCAAAAAGAATTCATTCATAACTTAGGAAAACCATTTCTCTATTCAATCTTGAAATTCCCCTAATTAACTGGAATCTCAGTTCTTATCTAAAAGTGTTTATCATTTGAAAACAACAGTTTTTATTTTGGAAATCTGGTTCATTTATACGAGTTTAAATCCTTGGGTTAAATTCAAATTCCCAAAAACAATACTTAAAAGTGGTTTAATCCCTATATAACCAATATAACATCTTTAATCCTAATTTCAAATCATAGAATTCAATTTCAAGTATTGAATTTAAATTTAAATCAAATTATTTAAATTCCAAAACTTAATCAAGTAATTTAAAAATAATAAATTTTATTTTGAAATTCCATTCCAAAAGCTTTTCACATTTATTCCGATTCCATTTCCAAAACATTTGAATTTAAAGATTCAAATTTAACTATTTCAAAAATCTGCGACTTAATCGATTTCCTCGTGAAATCCATATTTGTGTGTGTATGGTGTGGTGCAGGGGTTTAACACAGTAGTGCAACATCATTCAATCATCATAGATCAAATACAATAGTTATACGATAAGCGATGTAAATTATAACGCTTATCTTTCATACACAGATTCGCAGATATATATATCACAAATAATAAACTATATCACAGATCACAACACAAATCAGGATAATCATAAAGCATCATATATCAGGGATATCAACAATTCAACATCCAATAAAATCCAAACATCCATAAGTAGGATCAATTTAATCATCTGATAAATTTAAATCAGATTAAATTTCTATGAATAATTCTTTTCACATTTATCATCAAATAAATTTCAAGTAAATGATCCTCATTAACTATTCATAATTATTTAATTACTATTCTTAAGTAATTAAACTCAATTTAACTATTGTTAATTATCATTTAATTAACCTTTAAAATCATATATTTAATCACTGATTATTTAATTAATTAAGTTCTAAACTGTAACTTAATAAATCTTAATTGCTTGATTAAATAACCTTAATCATTTGTTTAAAAGACAACTCTTTATTAAATTAATAAATCTATATTTACAAATTTATTTACCTTAATTAATTTAACTCAAATCTTAATTTCTTGATTTAAATAAATTAATCAATTATTCACTTGAACTAATTTAATGAGTGCATATCATTTTATCTTTACTAATTCAATTTTAAAACATTTTCTAACTAATGTTTTAATTATCATCACAAATCAAATTTAAACAATTTAAATATTAAAACTTCTTTGATTTCTGACTAGGATTCAAATTATCTTTAATTCAGATTTAAATTTAAATTTAAACTTTTAATTTCAACTTGCTTAAATTTTTCATTTAAAATTTCAACTCCATTTCAAATTTCTTTAATATATTTTGAATTGCTTTTAAGTTATTAACACAAGTTAAAGTTAAAACTTATTTATGTTCAAACTAAACTCTACATTCAACTTGAATTTATATTAACATTTCAATTTGAACTCAGCTTTAAAAATCTTGGTTTAAATTTTAATTTGGGTTTTAAAATTTTCAAACCAAAATAGTTTCAGGTTAAAACCTGTTACAACTTTGACTCGAGCCCCCCCTGCTAATGCTTCGAGTTAGATACCTGAACAACTCGAGTCAAATACAAAACTTCTCGATACCATCCCCGAGGCATATCTTCCTCTTCTTCCCAAATTTTTTTCCAGACCTCAAAACAATTTGCACGGTGCACGTGCACAGCCCCTTTGGCCAACTCCGGTCATCGTCGACGTCATCAACAAGTCGACCATCATCCCCCAATCTGACAACGACCATCCAAACTTCCTTGCGCACACGAAATCAAATTTGAGTTATTCGACTCAAACCTGGAAAACATGACCAGGTTTCACCATCATCCTGGAAACACGGCTCGTTCACGAAGCGTCAACCACCAGGAAGCTTCAAACTCCGGTTACCTATTCTCCAATATCTCCTCTACCCCACGCAAAGTCACGGCGAACTCGGTCGCCTGAGCAAATCGCGGCGGCTTCACAAACGTAGCAACCCGAAAGTAATGTTCGAACCCTAAATCGTTCTCATCCCCAAAATCCTCACATTAGAAATTTTTTTCAATATTTTTTCTACAATCTACGATCACACTAGCACCTCCATGCCAAATTTCGCCAAAAATTAACACGCCGATCACCAGATTTTCCCCCAAAACCATATCTCGTTCATCTCGCAACTGCTCTTTTATCTTAGCCCTAAAAATCATGATGTTTGTTTTAAAAATCAAGTTTAAGTAAGAGAATTCAGTTTATATGCTTGAAATCGTGAATTAAAACATTTGTATCTCAACATATTTCAAGCTTGCTCAGTATTCTTGCTTTCCAGAGCTAATAACCTGTGTGTTCTTCTTTAATAAATTTTTTAATCTTTAATTTATGATATAACAAACAATTTTTGTTTGAAACTTAAGCCCAAACAATACATAGAACGAGGGTAAATAATTTATTTTCTTAAATAAGAATTTTGAGTTTTAAAACCACAACACAGAGAACCTGTACAACAATAGCCTGTAAAAATACTTCCAGTTTTTAAATTTGTCCAGAGAAACCATATATATATACACAACTTATTCAAAAATATATATAACCAACATATTTATACCTTTAAGTTTTATGAAAAATATGCTACTCGCTTGTGTTTCCCGAAAATGAACATATAAGTAAATTTACACAGATCAAAATAAAACTGTTTATAAACTTATGTGTACTCTCAGAGCATTCAAATATATAAAACTATACTTGTTTCCAGATGTAAATGCAACAAAGTCAAGTTTGTTAAAATTTTAAAAGGTGGATGTTACTCACCTGTCTCAGAAGAAATAAACAGAGGAGACTCAGGCTTGAAATTGGAAATACTTTTGCAAACTAGAGTTTGATGATCTGAAATGCTTCAGGTCTGAATCATTGGAAACATTGCTTCTTTGTTTTGTTGAAGATTTTATTATTATTAACTTGCATGCTTTCAGATTCTTGTTTCCAGACTTCCATTTTTTCTCTCAAGTTGATGATGCTCGAACTAAAATGAGGAGGAAGTTTGGTATATAGAAGATGAGTTGTTTAGGTGATATTATAATGCTTTGTACAATGAAGTGATACTTTTTTTTTTCCTTGTATAGGGGCTGATACATAGGAAAGTGTACAGGTTAATTATATCATTTAGTATAATAGGCATGGCTAGAGTGATTCTTGTATTAAATGCATGAAGCATGTTGCATTAATTGCTCTGTCCTTTGACCCTTTTCTTATGCATTTTTATAATGAATTTGATTTGTTTACACATGCCTTTACTTGTTCTTGCCTGGTTACTCTTTATATTTGTTTTATAAACTTGTACAGTTTGTTTATGTATTTTTTTTTTTTTACTTACTTTCTATTTGCCTTGCCTTACCCAGGTTGATGCTGCATTACTTGCTTTAACATGCTTGTCTATACTTTGCATTATGAATAAATTTCTATTGTTAACTAAAAATATCATTTTACTTGTCTTTATCACTTTGAAATAAAAATGAAGTTCTACTTTTGTCATGTTGTTATAGTTTATTCTTTTATGCATTTACTTCCTATTTTACACTAATGTGTTACTATATATGTTATTTCTTTTGTTTTAGTCCTTTGTATTGTATTTGTTTGTTTTATTTTCGTCTACATTCTTTTCATATTTTAAATGTATTTTATTTTCTTTAAATCTACTTGTTTTGAAATATAAATAAATTTCTATTTTATTATGTTGTTAGAATTTAGCAAATGTTCTACTTCCTATTTTTATTAAAATTTATCTCATATTATTTTTCTATTTCTAGTTTAAATATTTATTGTTATCTTACTTTAATATTTAATTATGAGTTACTATATATATATATATATATTTTTCTTAATTTATTTTATAACTCAAATATTTATTAAACCATTCATCTAAGATTTAAATTCAAATCAAAATATATATATATATATACACACTCAAGATTTTATAATTTCAAATTGACTCATATATACCCAAATATACATATACATATATATACATTCACATATATACATACATATATATATATATATATATATATATATAATATTTAAAAATTTAAATGATTTATTATAGAATATATTTGAACTTGGGGAAACTCGCTTCCATTTATAATCAATTTCCCTTACAATTTTATTCAGAATTTCATTTAATTATCAATTTAAATTAAATTAAAATCTAGGGTCGTTACAAACTTCCCCACTTAAAAGAATTTCGTCCTCGAAATTCGAAGGCGCGAAAACAACATAGAGATATATTCAAAGATAGAGAAATATCTTTTCAGATCAAACTGGATATCAGTTCTGCATTTGACTCACCAAATCAGAATATCACAACAGATACAAGAAATTACAATAGAATTCCAAATTCGGTTTTTAAACGAAATCATTTTATCGATACAATTCTAATCATTCTTCATATTTTATTAATCAATTTAACTCAATTTAAAATTTCTAATTTATTTAAATTTTCAATTTCAAATTCATTAAGGTTTAAATCAAAAACTGATAAGAAATCAGATGAAGATACGAAGTAAGAATTTCCTACAACGATTCGTAGAGCATCACCACACCGAAACATCTTCTGGAAACGAATCAAAAGAGATTGATAAGAAAGATGTTCCCACTGTTGTTACAGAGTTTTGACTAATTATAGTCGCATTCCCTGTCCCCTATCTCGTTCTCTTCTTGCACTCATACTTACTATCAGTAGATAGTAAGAGAATTTACTGAGGCGTTAAAACGGATATCTTAAGGATTACTCATTCTAGGATTTACTTCACCCTATCTCTAATGAGTTACTTAATGTGTTACACTCCTGAGCTAAAGTTCAACCCTTAGCTCTGATACCAAATGTAACGACTCGGATTTTGCCCGCTCGAAAATCGACATCCATACGTCAAATCGTATTCGAATGCCATAGATTCGACCGTTCACATCCGATTCGCCGGAGCTTATAACAATCATTAAGTAAACAACACAGCGGAATAAAAGAATAATACATTGATATACAGCTTTGATACAATATCTGATACAACAGATGATCCAATAGATATCAATATACATCAGAGATATGATACAATAAAACAGCAGCGGAAAAGAAAACGATAGATAACATCTAGCAGCGGAACAATATAACTCTAAGATAGTCTTCAAAAAAGAACTCCGAGAACTGCAACTCCACCTCCAAGAATCAATCCAGCAATAGCTCGAACTCCCAATAACGATGCACCAAGCTAAGCAAGACTGGTGTGATCCAAAGACTGAACTAACTCCAGATAATCCACTATATCCAACTATTTGAAAAACCCAACTCTAGACTGCTCGTGTAGAAAAATTTTGAGCACCCAGAGTTTAGGAAAGAAACAATAAACTCCGGATCAGTCGTGGGACTGGTGTGAGCAACAAAAACAGTTTATCTTTAAACAATCAACAAAAGATTTTAAAGTCAATTCGAAATGCTTTTGAAAAATGAGACTACCATAAGGCCTCCCGCACACACACACAATGCAAACGCAGAATCGGAGGAGATTTCTCCTTATGATAGTCAAAGATGCTTGATACGCATTAAAAGGACATTTGATATTATTACTAGTGCATAGTGTAGAAAATTCATTTCGAAAGTAGAATATAAATCTTAGCCAACATACGACCATTATCGTATGCCTACTATAGCTAACCATGTTCAATAGCAGGTTACCGCCACATTCCATGGCAGGTTATACAACTAATACTGTACAAGTCTCGTATTGTTTCTTTGGATTTCCAACAAATGGTCAGGCCAAGGAACTTCCCATTGCCACATGAGAATGCCTCTGGAAAGACATCCCCGAGAACCAAACCGGAACTCTGCCAACACAAGGCCGGGTTACCCCTAACTGGGTAACTACTGACACGAGCACGCCATTCCCCGATCGTAAACGACCTTTCTCACGAGATCCCGAAAACCAACAACCACAAAGTAATAAATTCATAGTAACCACATAGGTTAAATATCTGGGCTCCATACCATGATACCACCTCTATCCAGAAGGAAATGTACATACCCTAAAGGGAGCTACCCCTCATAACCTTGCCGCATCTTTCCTGTTTTGACCATTTCCGGGGTGTGAGGCTCGACGAAGTCACGTCCACAAAAACATACTTTATACAAAAGCCATGCTTTGGGTCAACAAATGATCATAGAAATGATCACTAAGATAGACGATCAAATAAATGATCCTATCACAAATAACCAACACAATGATCATTTCACCGCAACACTCAGTATGTCACATTACCAAATTGGGAACATATCGATGATAACCTTCAACTATATAACCTCTGAGCTCGTACGTCTCAGAGAAGGGTGTTAAGCTAAAAGAATAAATTCTCCGCCACCAACAGAAATATATTTGAAAGAAATCGGCTTTATATCTCAACTTGTAATGTCAGACATACAATCCATACAAGTCTGTTCCGGGATCGAACAGAACCGAAGGCACTTACAAAGAAGTCCTTGCAACCCGGATATTCACAATCCCGATCGGATTTCCCATCACTTAGGGAATCTCTATACCAGGAGCTACCCAGTGCAGAGACAATCGATAGGTCATCCTATCGCTTTCGCAAATACCCGGTCTTCATCACCGGTCTTCAAATGCTATCCATAACGACGTATCACATATTCGGAATGGGTTATACGACACAAAGGTCCTTTCCCGGCTAAACCGAATAGTGAGCGAAATAGTTCAAAAACAAATGGATAATGGGATTTCAATTAAGTCACAACTTAATAATTCAAAACTTTCTTTCAAATGGTTTGAACCGATTACCACCTCAAATCTCTTAACAAAAAGATTCATTTTCACAACCTTTAACGGTTTAAACAGTTTTCACATTTTAATCTTTTAAATAAAAGATTCATTCACAGATTTTCCAAATCAATCTTCATTTCAATTTGATTAACTCGTTAAATCTTTAAATCAAAGATTTAACTTATAGCCTTCGAAACAATTTCATTTCAATTTGATTTAAACAAATCATCAATTTAAATCTGTTAAAAATAAACAGATTTAATCCTTAGTTTTCAAAAAGAATTCATTCATAACTTAGGAAAACCATTTCTCTATTCAATCTTGAAATTCCCCTAATTAACTGGAATCTCAGTTCTTATCTAAAAGTGTTTATCATTTGAAAACAACAGTTTTTATTTTGGAAATCTGGTTCATTTATACGAGTTTAAATCCTTGGGTTAAATTCAAATTCCCAAAAACAATACTTAAAAGTGGTTTAATCCCTATATAACCAATATAACATCTTTAATCCTAATTTCAAATCATAGAATTCAATTTCAAGTATTGAATTTAAATTTAAATCAAATTATTTAAATTCCAAAACTTAATCAAGTAATTTAAAAATAATAAATTTTATTTTGAAATTCCATTCCAAAAGCTTTTCACATTTATTCCGATTCCATTTCCAAAACATTTGAATTTAAAGATTCAAATTTAACTATTTCAAAAATCTGCGACTTAATCGATTTCCTCGTGAAATCCATATTTGTGTGTGTATGGTGTGGTGCAGGGGTTTAACACAGTAGTGCAACATCATTCAATCATCATAGATCAAATACAATAGTTATACGATAAGCGATGTAAATTATAACGCTTATCTTTCATACACAGATTCGCAGATATATATATCACAAATAATAAACTATATCACAGATCACAACACAAATCAGGATAATCATAAAGCATCATATATCAGGGATATCAACAATTCAACATCCAATAAAATCCAAACATCCATAAGTAGGATCAATTTAATCATCTGATAAATTTAAATCAGATTAAATTTCTATGAATAATTCTTTTCACATTTATCATCAAATAAATTTCAAGTAAATGATCCTCATTAACTATTCATAATTATTTAATTACTATTCTTAAGTAATTAAACTCAATTTAACTATTGTTAATTATCATTTAATTAACCTTTAAAATCATATATTTAATCACTGATTATTTAATTAATTAAGTTCTAAACTGTAACTTAATAAATCTTAATTGCTTGATTAAATAACCTTAATCATTTGTTTAAAAGACAACTCTTTATTAAATTAATAAATCTATATTTACAAATTTATTTACCTTAATTAATTTAACTCAAATCTTAATTTCTTGATTTAAATAAATTAATCAATTATTCACTTGAACTAATTTAATGAGTGCATATCATTTTATCTTTACTAATTCAATTTTAAAACATTTTCTAACTAATGTTTTAATTATCATCACAAATCAAATTTAAACAATTTAAATATTAAAACTTCTTTGATTTCTGACTAGGATTCAAATTATCTTTAATTCAGATTTAAATTTAAATTTAAACTTTTAATTTCAACTTGCTTAAATTTTTCATTTAAAATTTCAACTCCATTTCAAATTTCTTTAATATATTTTGAATTGCTTTTAAGTTATTAACACAAGTTAAAGTTAAAACTTATTTATGTTCAAACTAAACTCTACATTCAACTTGAATTTATATTAACATTTCAATTTGAACTCAGCTTTAAAAATCTTGGTTTAAATTTTAATTTGGGTTTTAAAATTTTCAAACCAAAATAGTTTCAGGTTAAAACCTGTTACAACTTTGACTCGAGCCCCCCCTGCTAATGCTTCGAGTTAGATACCTGAACAACTCGAGTCAAATACAAAACTTCTCGATACCATCCCCGAGGCATATCTTCCTCTTCTTCCCAAATTTTTTTCCAGACCTCAAAACAATTTGCACGGTGCACGTGCACAGCCCCTTTGGCCAACTCCGGTCATCGTCGACGTCATCAACAAGTCGACCATCATCCCCCAATCTGACAACGACCATCCAAACTTCCTTGCGCACACGAAATCAAATTTGAGTTGTTCGACTCAAACCTGGAAAACATGACCAGGTTTCACCATCATCCTGGAAACACGGCTCGTTCACGAAGCGTCAACCACCAGGAAGCTTCAAACTCCGGTTACCTATTCTCCAATATCTCCTCTACCCCACGCAAAGTCACGGCGAACTCGGTCGCCTGAGCAAATCGCGGCGGCTTCACAAACGTAGCAACCCGAAAGTAATGTTCGAACCCTAAATCGTTCTCATCCCCAAAATCCTCACATTAGAAATTTTTTTCAATATTTTTTCTACAATCTACGATCACACTAGCACCTCCATGCCAAATTTCGCCAAAAATTAACACGCCGATCACCAGATTTTCCCCCAAAACCATATCTCGTTCATCTCGCAACTGCTCTTTTATCTTAGCCCTAAAAATCATGATGTTTGTTTTAAAAATCAAGTTTAAGTAAGAGAATTCAGTTTATATGCTTGAAATCGTGAATTAAAACATTTGTATCTCAACATATTTCAAGCTTGCTCAGTATTCTTGCTTTCCAGAGCTAATAACCTGTGTGTTCTTCTTTAATAAATTTTTTAATCTTTAATTTATGATATAACAAACAATTTTTGTTTGAAACTTAAGCCCAAACAATACATAGAACGAGGGTAAATAATTTATTTTCTTAAATAAGAATTTTGAGTTTTAAAACCACAACACAGAGAACCTGTACAACAATAGCCTGTAAAAATACTTCCAGTTTTTAAATTTGTCCAGAGAAACCATATATATATACACAACTTATTCAAAAATATATATAACCAACATATTTATACCTTTAAGTTTTATGAAAAATATGCTACTCACTTGTGTTTCCCGAAAATGAACATATAAGTAAATTTACACAGATCAAAATAAAACTGTTTATAAACTTATGTGTACTCTCAGAGCACTCAAATATATAAAACTATACTTGTTTCCAGATGTAAATGCAACAAAGTCAAGTTTGTTAAAATTTTAAAAGGTGGATGTTACTCACCTGTCTCAGAAGAAATAAACAGAGGAGACTCAGGCTTGAAATTGGAAATACTTTTGCAAACTAGAGTTTGATGATCTGAAATGCTTCAGGTCTGAATCATTGGAAACATTGCTTCTTTGTTTTGTTGAAGATTTTATTATTATTAACTTGCATGCTTTCAGATTCTTGTTTCCAGACTTCCATTTTTTCTCTCAAGTTGATGATGCTCGAACTAAAATGAGGAGGAAGTTTGGTATATAGAAGATGAGTTGTTTAGGTGATATTATAATGCTTTGTACAATGAAGTGATACTTTTTTTTTTCCTTGTATAGGGGCTGATACATAGGAAAGTGTACAGGTTAATTATATCATTTAGTATAATAGGCATGGCTAGAGTGATTCTTGTATTAAATGCATGAAGCATGTTGCATTAATTGCTCTGTCCTTTGACCCTTTTCTTATGCATTTTTATAATGAATTTGATTTGTTTACACATGCCTTTACTTGTTCTTGCCTGGTTACTCTTTATATTTGTTTTATAAACTTGTATAGTTTGTTTATGTATTTTTTTTTTTTTTACTTACTTTCTATTTGCCTTGCCTTACCCAGGTTGATGCTGCATTACTTGCTTTAACATGCTTGTCTATACTTTGCATTATGAATAAATTTCTATTGTTAACTAAAAATATCATTTTACTTGTCTTTATCACTTTGAAATAAAAATGAAGTTCTACTTTTGTCATGTTGTTATAGTTTATTCTTTTATGCATTTACTTCCTATTTTACACTAATGTGTTACTATATATGTTATTTCTTTTGTTTTAGTCCTTTGTATTGTATTTGTTTGTTTTATTTTCGTCTACATTCTTTTCATATTTTAAATGTATTTTATTTTCTTTAAATCTACTTGTTTTGAAATATAAATAAATTTCTATTTTATTATGTTGTTAGAATTTAGCAAATGTTCTACTTCCTATTTTTATTAAAATTTATCTCATATTATTTTTCTATTTCTAGTTTAAATATTTATTGTTATCTTACTTTAATATTTAATTATGAGTTACTATATATATATATTTTTTTTTTCTTAATTTATTTTATAACTCAAATATTTATTAAACCATTCATCTAAGATTTAAATTCAAATCAATATATATATATATATATACACACTCAAGATTTTATAATTTCAAATTGACTCATATATACCCAAATATACATATACATATATATACATTCACATATATACATACATATATATATATATAATATTTAAAAATTTAAATGATTTATTATAGAATATATTTGAACTTGGGGAAACTCGCTTCCATTTATAATCAATTTCCCTTACAATTTTATTCAGAATTTCATTTAATTATCAATTTAAATTAAATTAAAATCTAGGGTCGTTACAAACTTCCCCACTTAAAAGAATTTCGTCCTCGAAATTCGCAGGCGCGAAAACAACACAGAGATATATTCAAAGATAGAGAAATATCTTTTCAGATCAAACTGGATATCAGTTCTGCATTTGACTCACCAAATCAGAATATCACAACAGATACAAGAAATTACAATAGAATTCCAAATTCGGTTTTTAAACGAAATCATTTTATCGATACAATTCTAATCATTCTTCATATTTTATTAATCAATTTAACTCAATTTAAAATTTCTAATTTATTTAAATTTTCAATTTCAAATTCATTAAGGTTTAAATCAAAAACTGATAAGAAATCAGATGAAGATACGAAGTAAGAATTTCCTACAACGATTCGTAGAGCATCACCACACCGAAACATCTTCTGGAAACGAATCAAAAGAGATTGATAAGAAAGATGTTCCCACTGTTGTTACAGAGTTTTGACTAATTATAGTCGCATTCCCTGTCCCCTATCTCGTTCTCTTCTTGCACTCATACTTACTATCAGTAGATAGTAAGAGAATTTACTGAGGCGTTAAAACGGATATCTTAAGGATTACTCATTCTAGGATTTACTTCACCCTATCTCTAATGAGTTACTTAATGTGTTACACTCCTGAGCTAAAGTTCAACCCTTAGCTCTGATACCAAATGTAACGACTCGGATTTTGCCCGCTCGAAAATCGACATCCATACTTCAAATCGTATTCGAATGCCATAGATTCGACCGTTCACATCCGATTCGCCGGAGCTTATAACAATCATTAAGTAAACAACACAGCGGAATAAAAGAATAATACATTGATATACAGCTTTGATACAATATCTGATACAACAGATGATCCAATAGATATCAATATACATCAGAGATATGATACAATAAAACAGCAGCGGAAAAGAAAACGATAGATAACATCTAGCAGCGGAACAATATAACTCTAAGATAGTCTTCAAAAAAGAACTCCGAGAACTGCAACTCCACCTCCAAGAATCAATCCAGCAATAGCTCGAACTCCCAATAACGATGCACCAAGCTAAGCAAGACTGGTGTGATCCAAAGACTGAACTAACTCCAGATAATCCACTATATCCAACTATTTGAAAAACCCAACTCTAGACTGCTCGTGTAGAAAAATTTTGAGCACCCAGAGTTTAGGAAAGAAACAATAAACTCCGGATCAGTCGTGGGACTGGTGTGAGCAACAAAAACAGTTTATCTTTAAACAATCAACAAAAGATTTTAAAGTCAATTCGCAATGCTTTTGAAAAATGAGACTACCATAAGGCCTCCCGCACACACAATGCAAACGCAGAATCGGAGGAGATTTCTCCTTATGATAGTCAAAGATGCTTGATACGCATTAAAAGGACATTTGATATTATTACTAGTGCATAGTGTAGAAAATTCATTTCGAAAGTAGAATATAAATCTTAGCCAACATACGACCATTATCGTATGCCTACTATAGCTAACCATGTTCAATAGCAGGTTACCGCCACATTCCATGGCAGGTTATACAACTAATACTGTACAAGTCTCGTATTGTTTCTTTGGATTTCCAACAAATGGTCAGGCCAAGGAACTTCCCATTGCCACATGAGAATGCCTCTGGAAAGACATCCCCGAGAACCAAACCGGAACTCTGCCAACACAAGGCCGGGTTACCCCTAACTGGGTAACTACTGACACGAGCACGCCATTCCCCGATCGTAAACGACCTTTCTCACGAGATCCCGAAAACCAACAACCACAAAGTAATAAATTCATAGTAACCACATAGGTTAAATATCTGGGCTCCATACCATGATACCACCTCTATCCAGAAGGAAATGTACATACCCTAAAGGGAGTTACCCCTCATAACCTTGCCGCATCTTTCCTGTTTTGACCATTTCCGGGGTGTGAGGCTCGACGAAGTCACGTCCACAAAAACATACTTTATACAAAAGCCATGCTTTGGGTCAACAAATGATCATAGAAATGATCACTAAGATAGACGATCAAATAAATGATCCTATCACAAATAACCAACACAATGATCATTTCACCGCAACACTCAGTATGTCACATTACCAAATTGGGAACATATCGCTGATAACCTTCAACTATATAACCTCTGAGCTCGTACGTCTCAGAGAAGGGTGTTAAGCTAAAAGAATAAATTCTTCACCACCAACAGAAATATATTTGAAAGAAATCGGCTTTATATCTCAACTTGTAATGTCAGACATACAATCCATACAAGTCTGTTCCGGGATCGAACAGAACCGAAGGCACTTACAAAGAAGTCCTTGCAACCCGGATATTCACAATCCCGATCGGATTTCCCATCACTTAGGGAATCTCTATACCAGGAGCTACCCAGTGCAGAGACAATCGATAGGTCATCCTATCGCTTTCGCAAATACCCGGTCTTCATCACCGGTCTTCAAATGCTATCCATAACGACGTATCACATATTCGGAATGGGTTATACGACACAAAGGTCCTTTCCCGGCTAAACCGAATAGTGTGCGAAATAGTTCAAAAACAAATGGATAATGGGATTTCAATTAAGTCACAACTTAATAATTCAAAACTTTCTTTCAAATGGTTTGAACCGATTACCACCTCAAATCTCTTAACAAAAAGATTCATTTTCACAACCTTTAACGGTTTAAACAGTTTTCACATTTTAATCTTTTAAATAAAAGATTCATTCACAGATTTTCCAAATCAATCTTCATTTCAATTTGATTAACTCGTTAAATCTTTAAATCAAAGATTTAACTTATAGCCTTCGAAACAATTTCATTTCAATTTGATTTAAACAAATCATCAATTTAAATCTGTTAAAAATAAACAGATTTAATCCTTAGTTTTCAAAAAGAATTCATTCATAACTTAGGAAAACCATTTCTCTATTCAATCTTGAAATTCCCCTAATTAACTGGAATCTCAGTTCTTATCTAAAAGTGTTTATCATTTGAAAACAACAGTTTTTATTTTGGAAATCTGGTTCATTTATACGAGTTTAAATCCTTGGGTTAAATTCAAATTCCCAAAAACAATACTTAAAAGTGGTTTAATCCCTATATAACCAATATAACATCTTTAATCCTAATTTCAAATCATAGAATTCAATTTCAAGTATTGAATTTAAATTTGAATCAAATTATTTAAATTCCAAAACTTAATCAAGTAATTTAAAAATAATAAATTTTATTTTGAAATTCCATTCCAAAAGCTTTTCACATTTATTCCGATTCCATTTCCAAAACATTTGAATTTAAAGATTCAAATTTAACTATTTCAAAAATCTGCGACTTAATCGATTTCCTCGTGAAATCCATATTTGTGTGTGTATGGTGTGGTGCAGGGGTTTAACACAGTAGTGCAACATCATTCAATCATCATAGATCAAATACAATAGTTATACGATAAGCGATGTAAATTATAACGCTTATCTTTCATACACAGATTCACAGATATATATATCACAAATAATAAACTATATCACAGATCACAACACAAATCAGGATAATCATAAAAGCATCATATATCAGGGATATCAACAATTCAACATCCAATAAAATCCAAACATCCATAAGTAGGATCAATTTAATCATCTGATAAATTTAAATCAGATTAAATTTCTATGAATAATTCTTTTCACATTTATCATCAAATAAATTTCAAGTAAATGATCCTCATTAACTATTCATAATTATTTAATTACTATTCTTAAGTAATTAAACTCAATTTAACTATTGTTAATTATCATTTAATTAACCTTTAAAATCATATATTTAATCACTGATTATTTAATTAATTAAGTTCTAAACTGTAACTTAATAAATCTTAATTGCTTGATTAAATAACCTTAATCATTTGTTTAAAAGACAACTCTTTATTAAATTAATAAATCTATATTTACAAATTTATTTACCTTAATTAATTTAACTCAAATCTTAATTTCTTGATTTAAATAAATTAATCAATTATTCACTTGAACTAATTTAATGAGTGCATATCATTTTATCTTTACTAATTCAATTTTAAAACATTTTCTAACTAATGTTTTAATTATCATCACAAATCAAATTTAAACAATTTAAATATTAAAACTTCTTTGATTTCTGACTAGGATTCAAATTATCTTTAATTCAGATTTAAATTTAAATTTAAACTTTTAATTTCAACTTGCTTAAATTTTTCATTTAAAATTTCAACTCCATTTCAAATTTCTTTAATATATTTTGAATTGCTTTTAAGTTATTAACACAAGTTAAAGTTAAAACTTATTTATGTTCAAACTAAACTCTACATTCAACTTGAATTTATATTAACATTTCAATTTGAACTCAGCTTTAAAAATCTTGGTTTAAATTTTAATTTGGGTTTTAAAATTTTCAAACCAAAATAGTTTCAGGTTAAAACCTGTTACAACTTTGACTCGAGCCCCCCTGCTAATGCTTCGAGTTAGATACCTGAACAACTCGAGTCAAATACAAAACTTCTCGATACCATCCCCGAGGCATATCTTCCTCTTCTTCCCAAATTTTTTTCCAGACCTCAAAACAATTTGCACGGTGCACGTGCACAGCCCCTCTGGCCAACTCCGGTCATCGTCGACGTCATCAACAAGTCGACCATCATCCCCCAATCTGACAACGACCATCCAAACTTCCTTACGCACACGAAATCAAATTTGAGTTGTTCGACTCAAACCTGGAAAACATGACCAGGTTTCACCATCATCCTGGAAACACGGCTCGTTCACGAAGCGTCGACCACCAGGAAGCTTCAAACTCCGGTTACCTATTCTCCAATATCTCCTCTACCCCCACGCAAAGTCACGGTGAACTCGGTCGCCTGAGCAAATCGCGGCGGCTTCACAAACGTAGCAACCCGAAAGTAATGTTCGAACCCTAAATCGTTCTCATCCCCAAAATCCTCACATTAGAAATTTTTTTCAATATTTTTTCTACAATCTACGATCACACTAGCACCTCCATGCCAAATTTCGCCAAAAATTAACACGCCGATCACCAGATTTTCCCCCAAAACCATATCTCGTTCATCTCGCAACTGCTCTTTTATCTTAGCCCTAAAAATCATGATGTTTGTTTTAAAAATCAAGTTTAAGTAAGAGAATTCAGTTTATATGCTTGAAATCGTGAATTAAAACATTTGTATCTCAACATATTTCAAGCTTGCTCAGTATTCTTGCTTTCCAGAGCTAATAACCTGTGTGTTCTTCTTTAATAAATTTTTTAATCTTTAATTTATGATATAACAAACAATTTTTGTTTGAAACTTAAGCCCAAACAATACATAGAACGAGGGTAAATAATTTATTTTCTTAAATAAGAATTTTGAGTTTTAAAACCACAACACAGAGAACCTGTACAACAATAGCCTGTAAAAATACTTCCAGTTTTTAAATTTGTCCAGAGAAACCATATATATATACACAACTTATTCAAAAATATATATAACCAACATATTTATACCTTTAAGTTTTATGAAAAATATGCTACTCACTTGTGTTTCCCGAAAATGAACACATAAGTAAATTTACACAGATCAAAATAAAACTGTTTATAAACTTATGTGTACTCTCAGAGCATTCAAATATATAAAACTATATTTGTTTCCAGATGTAAATGCAACAAAGTCAAGTTTGTTAAAATTTTAAAAGGTGGATGTTACTCACCTGTCTCAGAAGAAATAAACAGAGGAGACTCAGGCTTGAAATTGGAAATACTTTTGCAAACTAGAGTTTGATGATCTGAAGTGCTTCAGGTCTGAATCATTGGAAACATTGCTTCTTTGTTTTGTTGAAGATTTTATTATTATTAACTTGCATGCTTTCAGATTCTTGTTTCCAGACTTCCATTTTTTTTCTCAAGTTGATGATGCTCGAACTAAAATGAGGAGGAAGTTTGGTATATAGAAGATGAGTTGTTTAGGTGATATTATAATGCTTTGTACAATGAAGTGATACTTTTTTTTTCCTTGTATAGGGGCTGATACATAGGAAAGTGTACAGGTTAATTATATCATTTAGTATAATAGGCATGGCTAGAGTGATTCTTGTATTAAATGCATGAAGCATGTTGCATTAATTGCTCTGTCCTTTGACCCTTTTCTTATGCATTTTTATAATGAATTTGATTTGTTTACACATGCCTTTACTTGTTCTTGCCTGGTTACTCTTTATATTTGTTTTATAAACTTGTACAGTTTGTTTATGTATTTTTTTTTTTTTACTTACTTTCTATTTGCCTTGCCTTACCCAGGTTGATGCTGCATTACTTGCTTTAACATGCTTGTCTATACTTTGCATTATGAATAAATTTCTATTGTTAACTAAAAATATCATTTTACTTGTCTTTATCACTTTGAAATAAAAATGAAGTTCTACTTTTGTCATGTTGTTATAGTTTATTCTTTTATGCATTTACTTCCTATTTTACACTAATGTGTTACTATATATGTTATTTCTTTTGTTTTAGTCCTTTGTATTGTATTTGTTTGTTTTATTTTCGTCTACATTCTTTTCATATTTTAAATGTATTTTATTTTCTTTAAATCTTCTTGTTTTGAAATATAAATAAATTTCTATTTTATTATGTTGTTAGAATTTAGCAAATGTTCTACTTCCTATTTTTATTAAAATTTATCTCATATTATTTTTCTATTTCTAGTTTAAATATTTATTGTTATCTTACTTTAATATTTAATTATGAGTTACTATATATATATATATATATATTTTTCTTAATTTATTTTATAACTCAAATATTTATTAAACCATTCATCTAAGATTTAAATTCAAATCAAAATATATATATATATATACACTCAAGATTTTATAATTTCAAATTGACTCATATATACCCAAATATACATATATATATATATACATTCACATATATACATATATATATATATATATATAATATTTAAAAATTTAAATGATTTATTATAGAATATATTTGAACTTGGGGAAACTCGCTTCCATTTACAATCAATTTCCCTTACAATTTTATTCAGAATTTCATTTAATTATCAATTTAAATTAAATTAAAATCTAGGGTCGTTACATAGGAAATAAAATGAGATGTGGGAAAAATGTTTTTGTACGTGAATTAGTAATAGAGGAGGCGACTAAGGTTTGAGGTATGAACGGCCAAAAGAGTAAATGGTAAGAAAATAACAAAGGGGGTTTAATTCCTATTTAATAAAAGAAACGTAGGCAAAGATCTTTCAATTAGAGGAAGAGATATATTAAGAAGATTTTTATGCATGATTAGGAGAAGTAATACACGGCTATAGCATGTGAGGAACGGCTAAAATAGTAAATAAATAGGCTTAAGCAAATAAACTCAAGAAATAAAGCCAAAGAACTTATGCCAAAATAAAACAACGTAACATACAACTAATTGATTCGTTTCCCAACTATTAAATACAAAATATACAAATGTACATCCAAATAAATAAATTAAAGTGTATACACATAAATAGAAAATAACATAAGTTATGAACATTTTAACATCCTGCCTTTTTGTACGTTTTAAATCGACGATAAACCACATACGTGAGAATCAAACCATACAAAAAGCGGATTGTTATTGGGGTGAATAATAAAAAGCAGAGAAAGAAAAAAACAAAACAGAATCTTGCAGCGGAATGATAAAATATAATAAACAAACAGAAGTTCATAAAGCTGTTTTACAAGAACATTTGATTATACTTATACAACACAGAATCAGAGTTGCACATACCAAAGAATAATAAATAATAATGCAGCGGAACAATGTGATTCAGTGGAACACAGTAGTAAATAATAGTAATACGATCTTCGTCTTCATCCTCCAGAAATGAGGTCTTCAAATCCTGAAATGCTTAGGCTGATCCGAGCGAATTGAAAAGACGAAACGCTCGAGTCAGAACTAAAAGATCTTGTGTAAGTTAGATCAACGGTAAATAATATGAGTGGAATGGCGTCAGAGATTTTTCGGAATTTGACATCTCCTATCCATTGTCTAACGTGAGTGTAGTAACTTAAGAGATGTTCAGGATTCACATATCCTAAGGATCCGTTAAACTATTTACTATATAGTAATATTTTGCTATTATACTAATGTCTATAGTAAAATAAACCTACTTTTAAATAGCGTTAAGGCTTTACATTTTGCACTTAACACGTAATAGTTCCAGTAGTCCATCCAGTATAACGCATCTCCAGATCGGAAGACTACCCTAAATACTCCACGGGCTACGGGAGAAATCCAAACTCGTGCAGGTGCACTATGGTAGGTGACACGGCACACAAGGCAATGCCAGGGTAGATATACCAGTTACGCACACGAGCTGGTGGTGACGCATAGCATGCAGCTACCGCCCACCTCGACCCACACCCCCAAAAATCAAAAGTCAAAAGTGGCCACCAAATCAATCTCAAAGTTAGAATATAATATCGAAGAAGTATTCCGATAAGAGAGGCTACCTCACTGGCTCGAGATCGCTTCTCTTTTAGCCACCTTAAGCCAAATCAAGAGAGTCGGGTCCACGTTCATACCTCAAATGTTATTATAACACCACAATCATTTTCAAAAAATTTTATACTTTAAAGCCAAATATCATTGCCTTTCAAAAACAAATCAATACGATATCATTTTCATTTCAAATATATCCTTTTTCTAAAATCGTAACCCTTTCAAAGTTATACATTTTGAAATCAAGACACTTGAAATATACACTTGCAAATCATAATATCTTGAACTCATAACTTTGAAACATGACTTCCACCACTTAAATGGTTTAAATATTTAAAATACTGTAGATAATAAAATAGCTTCTTCAATTTCACAAACCAAATCCAACACAACTCGAATTTCTACATTTTGTGTTTAACCAAATCACAAATCATAAATTTCACTTCAATCCATTTTCCAAATAAACTATTCCAAATTTATTGATTTCAAAGCAGATTTGATCCACAAATAAACCATTTCAAATTCAATATATTTCAAACTTCAAGCATTCAACAATTTCAAAACTAAGTTTGATAATTTCATATATATATATCAAATTCAATTTTCTATTATTAAGTTTCAAAATATTTTACTTAATAAATCCATTATCATTTAAATAAATACCAAATTACAAATAACTAAATATTTCCTTCAATTTATTTATACTCAAAATACTCATTTAATTTACATTAATCCAAAATCAAGTTATAAAAATCATACCCTTTAAAATTTCCAATTTAATAAATTTCACATCAACTTATTTGAGTTAAATCCTTAAATAAATTCAATTTCAAATAAATTTCCAATTTATCTTCCAACCTTAATTTATTTAAATGATTATAAAATATAATTTAAATACTTAACCATATCATCTCAATAAAAATCAAACTTATTATTAAGCTTATTTTATGTTAAAACAAATTAAACATAGCTTAAAATCAAGAATAAATAACATTTATACAACATCTAAAATAAATATTTAAATAAAACCATATATTTCTTTACAAAACCATCGAAATCAATTCAAAAATATTTTTATACTTAGACCACCGTGTCTGTATATAATTTTCTATTCTATGGTCAAGTGATACAGATATTTATCATTTCAATCTGCAATTTACAATATAAATGCGGTTATATCATTTCAAACTGCAATCTCAAACGAAATAAAAATCCATAACAACTTGCAGTTTATAACAATATAAAATACAACATCCATTCATACAATATCAATCATCAAACATTTATCCCAATCATCATCCATTTCAATCAAAAACATCCATATAGAACATATAATAAATAACAGGTATTTACTGGCAGTTTATATTCAATAATAAATTAAATAACTATTTTATCCAAATAAATTCAAATAACTGAGAAGATGATTTCAAAATATGCCAAACTGTCATAAATAAACTTCTAATCACATCGTAAATCAATTTAACAAACATAAGAAATTTTAGAAGTTGTGAGTGGGTTAAAATACTCACTTTTTGAATTTAAATTGAATTAAAATCCAATTTAGACCCAAAATTCGAACAGTCTCAGAATCTATCCCAACCAGTGCCAAAATGTCTAGAATTTCGATAAGATCCTAGCGGAGAAAACCGCGCGAGAAACGAACCTCGTATCTGGAAATTATTCGAGTTAGAAGATTGAAAACGAAATTAAAATAAAAATAAAAAATAATCAAATGGACCAAACCACAGCAGACACGTCATCACGCGTCTTCACCACACACGAGAACAACACGGTAGTTCGAAACCCAAACGCATGGTCGTTGACCCGCCTTTGACCACAAACGCTCTTCGCCACGGCCATCTACAGCAACGCCGACCTACTCCATCGGCACGCCCTCGACGAGCCGAGCACACCAACCCCACACCTGACGACCTCCGGCCTCCCTGAAACTCACGCCGTCGGTTAGGCTTCCAACCCTAATCAAATTATCCACCGCGATCCGACCATTAATTCATCACAAAATCCACATGGTTGTGATCCCCTCGGTCCTCTCCACAATACGCTACCCTCAAATCGACGATCCATGGAAGTTCATCGTCGCGTGATGAATGGTCGAGGATTGATCATTAATTTCTGGGGAAACCAATGATTCAAATTGAAAAATGAACCTCAAATCTAAGATGCACTCGTCGAGAGCTTTAGATCAATATGAAATTTGATATTATTTGAGGTGTTTGAATTTTTGTTGTTGGATTTTGAATTAGAATGGAATTGGAAAATTTAGGGTTTACAAGCATTGAGGAAGAGGAGCAACAGAAGTTTCTATATGTACAAAAATGAGAAATAGAAAGACTGCTAGGGTTTATAACTGGATATATATAGGTAGGGCAGAGAAATAGAGGGACAGATACGATTGGTTTGGACCGTTGAACGATAAATGGCCCAAAAAGCCCGTTCTGACTACGGAACGAAAATTGGTCAACATAGATGTTTTAAAATAATTTAAAATCAATCGAACAGGTTTCAAGTCTAAATTCCATCGTATGAAGAAGTTACGCGAAAATCATATTATTTCAAATTGATTTCAATTTAATTGATTTCTAGGCGTTTCGAGCCCGGACGATCAAACGACAAGTCAGATCGTTATGAAACTTGAAATCCTACAATAATTCACTGTTATGGATCCGATGAAACTGGTTTCGTCGAAATTCAAGTCAGTGGCAAAATGGCTATTTTTACATTAATTAATTAATTAGATTAAATTTTAAATTTAAATTCTATAATTGACAACTTTTATCATTTCTATCATTTTTTATTACAATTAACTTCTAATTCATTAACCAAAATTTCCAAATCAATCAAATAAGGATTATTGCAAAATTTACAATGTTTACCTTCAATTTAAGTAAATTCAAATAAATTATATTTTTAATTTCAATTAAATTAATTCAATTTGTTTTCACTCTCCTTTTTTCAGTCAATCATCATCTTATGGATAAATTTAACATGTATATATCCAATTACCCTAATGGTTTATAGTCATCAACTAAATTCATACTAACTTATGTTTAATTACGTTTAATCGCAATGGATTTAAATCTAATTCTATAGATTAAATAAATGGGTAAACACTTAATACTTATCCCAATTTGCCTAATTTAATCCCATTCATACTTTATTATCAAATAACAAATATTATAATTACTTATCGAACATTGATTTTATCAAATTTCAGTTTATTGCGTATTATTTCATCAATTTATATAATTCTGAGTTTATTTCCTAATTTACTATTTACAATCAATTATAGCCTTACAATTGTTTCAATTTATTGGGATTGCACTAAATTAGTTATTTATTAACTTGCATTAACATTCTTACGTTTCATTCCCGCTATTAATTCGTTAACGAATTTCAATTTTTTATTTATTCTAGATTTAATTACCAAAATCTTATTAAATTAACAAATTTTAAACATCGAAAATTATGGGTCGTTACACTCTCCACCACTCAAAACTTTTCGTCCCCGAAAAGGAAAAGAACGGAAAAGAAGGAATTAAGTAATCAATATATCCTATTCAAAAATATTAACTTTATAAACAGTTAAATTTACAAAATTAATTAATTTATATAAATATACCAATTTATAACCATTAAATCGTTTTATACTCAAATTAATAAAGTTTGGAAACATTTTTCAAAAATTTTCTAAGTCCAAAATTTACGAAAATTTTGGCCGAGTCTCCTTTGTACGGGGAGGCTCGGAAGAAAATATAATATCAAATATAACAATATATATCACAATATCATAAAATAATGTATCCCAACAATGGAAAAATAATATAATAACGCTATAAAACCGTAATTCGAGAACGTACTATTTGTCGGGCAAACAAAGTTTAATTATGAAACCAAAAGCAGTAGCAATTGCTTCCATAACCTATATTTCACTTATGTAATCTAAAAGAGTTAATAATAATTATATAAATGAAATATTTAAAGTTGTTTCAACCAACTCAATATAAAACAACAATCATTTGGAACCAATATACAATCATCACATAAAAATCAACCCAATCAATTATCCATTCATATCAAACAAAACAAATAGTTGTTCGGGTTCAAAATCTTCAAATTGTACATAATGGAAAATAAATTATTAAGTGCACCATTTACTCAACGGTCTTAGATGAAACTAAATAGATTATTCATACATCCAAACAATTTTAAAGTATCCTTGCCCAAACAACCATAAACTAAACAAATAACAATTTCAAACAACAGATCACATTCATTCTTATTAATTTCATTTCATAACATTTGTTATTTGATTTCCTTTTCATTCATATAATGATTTATATTTTTAATTTACATTTATTTCTTGCAAATTTTCATTTCCATCCATTGACTCAGTGTTTATTTCACTTATTTGCACTTACACTCACATGAATTCATTTTTATTTATTCATATTATATAAAATTTCTTTTTATTGCATTACATTCATTCATTTCTCAATTTCATTTATTTTCATTCATTTATCCATAGTATTCATATTCAATTCAGTTACTTGGCATATCAATTTCATTTACTTAAGTTTTTAAATACTTTCTTATAATGCTTACTTTCTATCACAATTTGTTATAGTAATATTTCAATTATAACATAAGTTTATAATAATTACAACATCAAATTCTTATTTATTAAGGAATTTCATTGAATACTTTTCATTACTTCAAGTTTACTAGTATAATATCCTATTACATTTCTTATAAGCATTAGAACTTTTAATATTTGGTAAGTTATATATATGCTTTTAAGGATGTAATTGAAAGTTACACAAATTTATTTTATTTCTTTGAATTAACTTAATGTTCAATACTAATAGCCTTTGTTTCATAGATTAAAATTCAAATTTCTTTTGATCCCATTTATAACTTAGCATTAAATCTCTTATTTCATTTAGGGGTTTTAATTATTAGTTAAATTCCATTTCACTACACTAATTGAAACTATTAATTAACGGAAACTTAAGAACTAAATGCCGGGTTAATTTTCAAATCGTTTTAAAATAATAGATAGATGTATACACTTACAATTTATATATCCAGTTATATTTAAAATAATTAAAATTTATATTTGTTTATCAAAATAAATCTGCATTGAAACTACTATAGTGGCCTTCCCACTTAGAAACTCGAAAATGAATGTCGATGATGCGTGCACTCATTACCGAAATTATTTTCCAACGACAGAGAGGGAAGTACAGAACTTATTTCTTCCAAAATTTCTTTAAAACAATTCTTTCAAATCATATTGAAATATTTATATCAGAAAATACTTTGAATTAACATTACTATTATATTCCAAAATCATTCGAAAGAAATTTTCAAAAACCCCGGGACTTAGGTTCTAAATTTCCAATTTTATATTCATTTTCTTTGTAAATTTTATTTCTCAATCAATATTTATAAAATTCACAACCTAACAACAAATATATAATAACCAAATATAACCTTTATAAAATTTATTACTTATATATAGAAAATATAGTAGGAAAAATTATTTCATTCACCTATATTCAAAACAAATATTATGTCTGTCTGTCCTATTAAGAGTTTGGAAATCCATATTGATGTCATAGCATCCTATGCACCAACCAGAATTTATAAATACGAAACGGAACAAATTAATACAATATCGAAACCCTTTTATAACACTAACAAATATGCTTTCTCATACACACACACACACACGCTCAGTGACTCATCATAGGGTATTACTACCCTATTAATAAAGAGTCAGACCCCACAAAGCTAAGGTTCATCGCTAAACCAAAGCTCTGATACCAGAAGTAACATTCCTCCTTTTTATACATTTTAAATCGATGATAAACCACACATGTCGGACTCAAACCATACAAAAAGCGGATTGTTATTGGGGTGAAAAAGAAAAAGAAGAAAAGGAAAAAACAAAACAGAATCTTGTAGCAGAATGAAAAAATATAATAAAAAAATAACAGGTCATAAAGCTGTTTTACAAGAACATTTGATTATACTTATACAACACAGAATCAGAGTTACACATACCAAAGAATAATAAATAACAATGCAGCGTAGCAATGTGATTCAGTGGAACACTATAGTAAATGATAGTAATACGATCTTCGTCTTCGTCCTCCAGAAATGAGGTCTTCAAATCCTGAAATGCTCAGGCTTACCCGAGTGAATTGAAAAGACAAAACACTCGAGTCAGAACTAAAAGATCTTATGTAAGTTAGATCAACGGTAAATAATATGAGTGGAACGGCGTCAGAGATGTTTACGGGATTTGACATCTCCTATCCAGTGTCTAACGTGAGTGTAGTAACTTAAGAGATGTTCGGGATTCACATTTCCTAAGGATTCGTTTAAACTATTTACTATATAGTAATATTCGCTATTATAATAATCTATAGTAAAATAAACCTACTTTTAAATAGCTTTAAAGCTTTACATTTTCCACCTTAACACGTAATAGTCCCAGTAGTCCATCCAGTATCAGCGCATCTCCAGATCAGGAGACTACCCTAAATACTCCACGGGCTACGGGAGAAATCCAAACTCGTACAAGGCGCGCTATGGTAGGTGTGACGCCCCACCTCTATACCCACGCTAGACAAGAACATTACGGTGAATGTTGTCGACTAGCACGGAGAATAAGGCTGTTGAGGAGCGACCATCCATGTAATTTCTTTGCGCGAGCACCGATATGTCAGATAATATAACACACATTCTATTTCAAGAGGAAATCCGACATACCGACACAAACTCAAAGCTACTACACGGTGGCTATATAAATCCTTCGGAAAACAAATATAGAAATAAGCATAACACAAATCAGTCACAGACAATTCATATCACAAAGGCGGAATAAGATATGAATATTACACTAGAAAGTGTACATCAGAGTAGTGGTCTAAAAAGATCCACAATATCACAAAAGAATAGTTACACGAACTTCACAAAAGAATAAGTATACATTAAGGAGTCTATATCTCAAATGTATACAACAAAATAACTACTAATCTAAGTAGTTAACCCAAAAGTCAAGGAGTTAATCCCGGATGAAAAGTCAAGCAGAAGCACCTGTAACATCTTGGTCTGACCCGAGTATTATTTAATAAGAAAATAATAAACGGATCAGTCTAACTATAAATATCAGATGAAACGATATAGAATAAGAGATATGACTAAACACTTAATAATCACAATGCCAAGCTATGATATATATATATATATATATATATATATATACTTAGTTGATAATCATCAAAAGATTAATCAATGTCACCAAATCTACACAAGAATCAAAGAAACGTCATACTCCTTATTTCGTTCACCATACCATAAATATTGACGATAATATCAATGTCAATCACAAAAGTCAATGACACACAAATTCTAGAAGACTACACAAGAAATCCAGAAATCCAGAAATCACAAAAGTCAATGACGCACAAATTCACCAATGCACAAAATATTGATAAAACTTATCAATGGAAATCACGAAAATTGGTGAAACACAAATTCTAGGAATCTACACAAGAAATCTAAAAATCACAAAGGGGGGGGAGGCCTATCACAAACGGGAGCATAAAGCCCACCAACACGTGTATCACAAACGGAACGCTAATTCCATGGTCGCTAACCATCATAAATTGAGCCGAAGCTCCACAAACGGCCCGAGGACCATGGGTTGCTACCCCATCACAAATTGAGTCGAAACTCCACAAAACGGGGTTTAGTCTCCCTCGCAGACAAAGAGACATCGCACATTGCTAGTCTAAATCACAAAGATGATCGTCATGATCAACGAGAAGTGTCAATTACACTAAGCTAGTAAATATATGAGTTTAGCTTCATGTCCCATAACCACTTGCTTAACTTAAATATTTACGAACAAACTGTAAATCTCCACTAGAAAATTGTCACAAGAGGTTCAATCGAACAAGTCCAAGAATTAACCGACAAAGTAAACGCAAGCGTTTCATACCACTTGTTTTACTAAGCCGTTTAATTAGATTTCTCATACGAGTGAGGTAAAGGTTTGTATATACTAATAGATTGGAAAACGGTTTTATAAACGAATTTGGTATTAAAATAGTATTGAGATCGTTTGAGAAAAGAGTTTTGATATTTACTACTAGTATAGAAAACCTTTATATTTTTAAAGTGACAAATCACGAAGAAGATTGTAAGAACAATCAATCACAAAAATTCACATACGAAGACGTGAATAAAATCCAACGAAATCGATAAAGGATCCATCGAAATGGATATTCAAAAATCCCTAAAAAGAGTCATCAAAGTCACAATAGATGATAACAACAAATAGGATTATCACGAATCGATTTAAATTGGAATTTCAATCCAAAAAGGCAAATTGGACTCAAACAGCAGGTTCAGTCGACTGAACAGAGATTTTCAGTCGACTGACCCTGTACCTGGAGATTTTCCAGGTTCAGGAAACTTTCTGTTTCCAGTTTCAGTCGACTGTGCAGAGTTTTTCAGTCGACTGAATCATGCCTGGAAACTCTCGGGTTTCAGGTTCAGTCGACTGAACAGAGTTTTCAGTCGACTGAATCATGCCTGGGCTGTTTTTCAACCTTATTCAAATGAAGAGCAAACTCTTCCAAAATACAACCGGACGGACATTGGCTCTAAGGGTTTATGCCAATCGGCAACCCGGCCCTATATGCTCCTCGATGCATCACCAAAAGCATGATCAAACATCCATAAAAGGATTTTACACAAATTTGACTTAAAAACCCAAAAATTGGAATATTTACAAAACCAATCCAAATCAAGAGCAAATTCTCATGAAGAAGTGTTATGAATTCATACCTAACAACCAAAGATAATTATAGTCATAGATGTGAGATAAAAATCTCACCTTTTCTAAAAATCAAATAAGAAAAAGCTTGAAAGCAAGTGGAGAATCAACCTCTCTTCAACACAACCCAATTGAGCTTGAATCTAAGCTCAAAAACAAGAACATTCCCAAAATTAGGTTTAGGAATTTCTGAAATTGGTAAGAGAATAAGTTGGAGAAGAAGAAGAGAAGCTTACCAATGGGTTCTTCTTGAGTTTGGAGCTAGGAATTTGATTTGCAAGAGAAACTAGGGTTTTGGAGTTTTAATTTCCAATCTCCTCCACCATTAAAGCTAAGAAAACTGAAATGAGAAGAGAATGAGAGTGAGTGGGGAAGAGTGGCTCAGATTTGAGCATTAGTTAACATAGGGCTGAGCCCAAAAACCAAACCCAAAGTAAAAAGTAGCAGAAATCATCTTTCTCCAAACATATTGAAGCTTATACTCAAAAAGGTCGCAAACGGCATTTTAAACTCAATGGGAGTGGTCCCGAGCCCTAATTCGACCGTATGCAAAAAGTAGCTTTTCGGACTAAAATCCGACTAACGATAAAATATTTAAATAAAATATTTAAATATAAAATCGATAAATATGCGGGTTGTTACAGACTCCCCTCCTTAAAGAAATTGCGTCCTCGCAATATTACAAGAAGAAGATATATAGTAACAACCATAAAAGCATATTTAACACAAAAGAAGTTTGAAATAGGAAGTTCACCTCAAAGAGCACGAGAAAGTAAGTCCGGATGTGTACGCTCGATGTACTCTCTAGACTCCCAAGAACAATCCTTAGGATTTGAAGACCATTGAACTTTAACAAGCGGAACATCTTTATTTCGAAGTCGTTTGACTTCCGAAGCAATAATACGAATAGGATGTTGCTCATAAGTTAAATTAGGCGAAACTTCAATCTCTTCCACAACACCGGGCTCAAGAATAGAATTGGAATCTCGAAGACATTTCCGAAGTTGAGAAACGTGAAACACGTCATGCATGGCAGAAAACTGAGCTGGTAATAAAAGGCGATAAGCCATGGAACCAATACGTTCGGTGATAGGAAATGGCCCAATATATCGAGGCGCAAGTTTTCCCGATCGACTGAAACGTACAACACCTTTCATTGGTGAAACAAGAATAAACACAAGATCTCCCACAGAAAATTCTAACTTCCTTCTCCGGTTATCGGCATAGGATTTTTGTCTACTCTGGGCTTCTTTCATCCTATGACGAATAAGATCAATCTTTTCCGTCGAATCCCGAATAAAATCTGGACCTAAAACCAGCTTCTCACCGGCCTCAAGCCAACAAGAAGGAGATCGGCATGGCCTTCCATAGAGTGCCTCAAAAGGTGCCATACCAATACTAGATTGGAAGCTATTATTATAGGAAAATTAAACAAGTGAAATATGATCTTCCCAACTTCCACCAAAATCAAGAACACAAGCACGAAGAAGATCTTCAAGAGTTTGATTCACATGCTCGGTTTGTCCATCGGACTGGGGTGGTAAGCGATGCTAAAATTAAGCTTCGTTCCCAAAGCTTTTTGAAGACTCTTCCAAAATCCACTAGTAAACAATGGATCACGATCACTAACAATAGAAGTAGGAACACCATGCAATTTAACAATTTCTTTGATAAATATCTTGGCCAAAAGAGGAACAGTTCGGTTAGACCGAACGGGAATAAAATGGGCGGATTTAGTAAGTCTATCTACAATTACCCATAAGCTATCATAACCCGATCGAGAACGGGGATGGCCATCTATAAAATCCATGGAAATTTGATCCCACTTCCAAACTAGAATTTCTAAAGGTCGCAATAACCCTCCGGGCTTTTGATGTTCGGCCTTAACGAGTTGGCAAGTCATGCAACGTTTAACGAAGTTAGCGATGTCAAGTTTCATTCCCTCCCAATAATAAAGTCGCTTCATATCCGCGTACATTTTACTACTACCGGGATGAATGGTAAATTTAGAGTGATGAGAATCTTCTAAAACATCTTTACGAAGATCCCTAACATTTGGCATGATAAGTCTACCAAATTTCCGAATGCCGCCACGAGAATCGATATCAAAGTCTTTCAAACCTTCAATATCAATTTTATCCCTAATATTTTGGCCAAGAAGAGCCAAGTCGGGATCTAGCCCTTGAGCTTCAAGAATGCGGTCTAAAAGAGATGGATGAGCCTCAAGGCTACATAAAACAAATGATGAGCATAAATCGGAAACACGGTCTCGAATTTCGCAAGTGGATAAAATCTCGAGATCGTTCCATTCGGATATCATCATAGAAACAACAGCTTGTTGTTTACGGCTAAGAGCATCGGCGACAAGATTACCCTTACCGGGAGTATAAAGAATATCAAGATCGTATGGTGCAAGAAATTCGAGCCAACGCTGTTGACGCAAATTAAGTTCCTTTTGAGAGAATAAATATTTCAAAGACTTATGATCTGTGTAAAGAACAAATTTCTCTCCTAAGAGATAATGACGCCAAATCCGAAGAGCAAAAACAATAGCCGCGAGCTCTAAATCATGAGTGGCATATCTAGTCTCAGCAGGCTTTAATTGCCTAGAAGCATAAGCAATAACGCGTTCCTTTTGCATAAGAACGGCACCCAAACCAATGCGACTAGCATCGGTATAAACAACGAAATCTTGATTCCCATCGGGAATAACAAGAATAGGAGCATCAGAAAGAAGTTCTTTTAATTTCTGAAAAGAAGCTTCACATTTGTCCGACCAAATGTATTTAACACCTTTCTTCGTCAAGCTAGTGAGAGGCACGACAATTTTAAAAAAGTCTTTAATAAAACGACGGTAATAGCCCGCCAATCCAAGAAAACTACGAATCTCTGTCACACTCTCCGGTCTCTTCCAATCTTGAATCGCTTCAATCTTTGACGGATCCACGGAAATTCCGGATTCAGAAATAATGTGATCGAGAAACTTCACACGAGATTGCCAAAAGTGGCACTTAGAAAATTTTGCCTTTAATTGATTACTCCTAAGAGTTTCCAACACAATCCGAAGATGTTTTTCATGCTCCTCCTCGGTTTTAGAATACACAAGAATATCATCAATAAAGATGAGAACAAATCGATCAAGAAAATCTTTGAAGACTCGATTCATAAGGTCAACGAAATAAGCAGGGGCATTCGTTAACCCAAATGGCATCACAAGCCATTCATAAGATCCATAACGAGTACGGAACGAGGTCAATGGAATGCTATCCTCTGCAATACGAAGCTGATGAAAACCGGTAGCCAAGTCCAATTGTGAAAAGACTCTAGCACCACTAAGTTGATCGAATAGATCATCAATCCGAGGTAAAGGATATTTATTTTTGATAGTAAGATCATTAAGCTTGCGGTAGTCAACGCAAAGCCTAAGTGTACCATCGGATTTCTTCACAAAAATAGCTGAAGCTCCCCAAGGCGAGGAACTAGAGCGAATAAATTGCTTCGTTTCCAATTCAGATAATTGTTTACGCATCTCCTCGTTTTCTTTATTGGACATACGATAAGGAGGACGAGTGATAGGTTGAGCTCCCGGAATAAGATTAATTCTGAACTCAATTGCTCGCTTAGGTGGTAATCCTAAAACGGGCTCGAATATGTCGAAAAATTCACAAACGACGTGAATAAGAGAAATAATATCACCCTCATCATCATCATCGTCATCACGAGGATTTAAAGAATATAAAGATGCAACCAAAGCAGAATCTGAATCTTTAAGAATAACAGAAACCTGATTAACAGATTGAGGATGTCGAAGATGAATAGTCCGCTCAGGACATAGGATATGAGCTTCATAATGGTTAAGCCAATCCATTCCCAAAATCATTCCAAAGCCTAAATAACGCATGACATGCAAATCGGCTCGGAAAGATAAATCACACAAAATAATCTCGACATCTTTACACAATAAACTGATTGTTGCGGATCCCCCAACCGGATTCGCAATTCTCAAAGAAGTCATTAAACACAAAACATCCAAAGAAAAAGTATCAACAAGTTCTTTTGATATAAAAGAATGGGACGCACCCGTATCAAAAAGAACTCGAATAGGACGATCACGAAACAAAATAATTCCATCTAGAATAGAATGAGAAATACCTTGGCCACGAGATGTGTTGCCAGGGGCTTGAGCAACATTTAACTTTCCCTCCTTCTTGCCCTGAAGCTTGGGGCATGAAGATAAAACATGACCGGGAACTTTGTAGTAGCGACAAGAAAGAGACTTTGGGCACTTGTTCGCATAATGGTCCTTCGAACCACAATTATAGCATTCCCCACGACCAAAGGAAGAAGTCTTTGCCACGGAGGTTGCTTGCTTCCCTTTCTTATTGGGATAAGGGCCTTTAAATTTGTTTGACCTCTTCTTGTTGTTTAAGTTTGGTTTGGAACCCACCACTTCAACATCATTCTCTCTATCCGCCTCTTCAAGACGAAGAGCGATATCAACGAGTTGGTCGAAAGAAACTTCTAACTTTAGAAGTAATGGCTTCTTGAGACTTTTGTTTAAGCCATAAACAAATCTCTGATTCTTCTTCAGAGGGGTGTTGATGTATTCAACCCCATATTTGGAAAGCGACTCGAAGGAGGCGACGTAATCAGTCATGGAGGACTCACCTTGAACAAGGTCTATAAACCGTCGAGCCAATGTCACTTTCTCTGCTTCCGGTACAAATTTCAACTCGAAGCGTTCTCGGAATTTCTCCCAGGTGAGATCCGCTTCATTAATCTTAGAAATAAGAAGCTCGTACCAATCCAATGCTCTTTCTCGGAGCATACTAGATGCCACCTGAACTCGGTGAAGGTCAATAAGATTCATGCGCGAAAAGATGCGATCACATGTTCTTAGCCAAGCCTGTACTTCAATAACAGTTTCGGAACCTTTGAATGGCTCCCCACCCAAATTAGTGTAATCGCTACACAAGCGTGCAAATCCCGACTTTGGGTGAGTAGGTTCCGGGTTAGCTCCAGCTGCTTGAGCATTTGTTACCAAATCAAGAAGCTGTTGAGCAGTCATAAAAACTCCACCCTGGGGCGGAGTGCTAGATGGCACGGCTCTGGGGCGGCCAGGTCTAGACATTTCTCTTCCTTTAGAAAGAAAGAAGAAGAAGAAAAGGTTATTCACCAAATTGAATATCAAGCAATCTTGATAGATAAAACAAGGAATCATAAAGAAAATAGGATAGAACGGTACGAAGACCCGAATAAAATCCTAAAGCACAACTCCCAAGATGGACTTAGGACGATGATCCTTGTTATAATATTCCATATTGTTCCGAAGTTTGGCTCTGATACCATGCTGTGACGCCCCACCTCTATACCCACGCTAGACAAGAACATTATGGTGAATGCTGTCGAGTAGCACGGAGAATAAGGCTGTTGAGGAGCGACCATCCATGTAATTTCTTTGCGCGAGCACCGATATGTCAGATAATATAACACGCATTCTATTTCAAGAGGAAATCCGACATACCGACACAAACTCAAAGCTACTACACGGTGGCTATATAAATCCTTCGGAAAACAAATATAGAAATAAGCATAACACAAATCAGTCACAGACAATTCATATCACAAAGGCGGAATAAGATATGAATATTACACTAGAAAGTGTACATCAGAGTAGTGGTCTAAAAAGATCCACAATATCACAAAAGAATAGTTACACGAACTACACAAAAGAATAAGTATACATTAAGGAGTCTATATCTCAAATGTATACAACAAAATAACTACTAATATAAGTAGTTAACCCAAAAGTCAAGGAGTTAATCCCGGATGAGAAGTCAAGCAGAAGCACCTGTAACATCTCGGTCTGACCTGAGTATTATTTAATAAGAAAATAATAAACGGATCAGTCTAACTATAAATATCAGATGAAACGATATAGAATAAGAGATATGACTAAACACTTAATAATCACAATGCCAAGCTGTGATATATATATATATATATACATACTTAGTTGATAATCATCAAAAGATTAATCAATGTCACCAAATCTACACAAGAATCAAAGAAACGTCATACTCCTTATTTCGTTCACCATACCATAAATATTGACGATAATATCAATGTCAATCACAAAAGTCAATGACACACAAATTCTAGAAGACTACACAAGAAATCCAGAAATCCAGAAATCACAAAAGTCAATGACGCACAAATTCACCAATGCACAAAATATTGATAAAACTTATCAATGGAAATCACGAAAATTGGTGAAACACAAATTCTAGGAATCTACACAAGAAATCTAGAAATCACAAAGGGGGGGGGAGGCCTATCACAAACGGGTGCATAAAGCCCACCAACACGTGTATCACAAACGGAACGCTAATTCCATGGTCGCTAACCATCACAAATTGAGCCGAAGCTCCACAAACGGCCCGAGGACCATGGGTTGCTACCCCATCACGAATTGAGTCGAAACTCCACAAAACGGGGTTTAGTCTCCCTCGCAGACAAAGAGACATCGCACATTGCTAGTCTAAATCACAAAGATGATCGTCATGATCAACGAGAAGTGTCAATTACACTAAGCTAGTAAATATATGAGTTTAGCTTCATGTCCCATAACCACTTGCTTAACTTAAATATTTACGAACAAACTGTAAATCTCCACTAGAAAATTGTCACAAGAGGTTCAATCGAACAAGTCCAAGAATTAACCGACAAAGTAAACGCAAGCGTTTCATACCACTTGTTTTACTAAGCCGTTTAATTAGATTTCTCATATGAGTGAGGTAAAGGTTTGTATATACTAATAGATTGGAAAACGGTTTTATAAACGAATTTGGTATTAAAATAGTATTGAGATCGTTCGAGAAAAGAGTTTTGATATTTACTACTAGTATAGAAAACCTTTATATTTTTAAAGTGACAAATCACGAAGAAGATTGTAAGAACAATCAATCACAAAAATTCACATACGAAGACGTGAATAAAATCCAACGAAATCGATAAAGGATCCATCGAAATGGATATTCAAAAATCCCTAAAAAGAGTCATCAAAGTCACAATAGATGATAACAACAAATAGGATTATCACGAATCGATTTAAATTGGAATTTCAATCCAAAAAGGCAAATTGGACTCAAACAGTAGGTTCAGTCGACTGAACAGAGATTTTCAGTCGACTGACCCTGTACCTGGAGATTTTCCAGGTTCAGTAAACTTTCTGTTTCCAGTTTCAGTCGACTGTGCAGAGTTTTTCAGTCGATTGAATCATGCATGGAAACTCTCGGGTTTCAGGTTCAGTCGACTGAACAGAGTTTTCAGTCGACTGAATCATGCCTGGGCTGTTTTTCAACCTTATTCAAATGAAGAGCAAACTCTTCCAAAATACAACCGGACGGACATTGGCTCTAAGGGTTTATGCCAATCGGCAACCCGGCCCTATATGCTCCTCGATGCATCACCAAAAGCATGATCAAACATCCATAAAAGGATTTTACACAAATTTGACCTAAAAACCCAAAAATTGGAATATTTACAAAACCAATCCAAATCAAGAGCAAATTCTCATGAAGAAGTGTTAGGAATTCATACCTAACAACCAAAGATAATTATAGTCATAGATGTGAGATAAAAATCTCACCTTTTCTCAAAATCAAATAAGAAGAAGCTTGAAAGCAAGTGGAGAATCAACCTCTCTTCAACACAACCCAATTGAGCTTGAATCTAAGCTCAAAAACAAGAACATTCCCAAAATTAGGTTTAGGAATTTCTGAAATTGGTAAGAGAATAAGTTGGAGAAGAAGAAGAGAAGCTTACCAATGGGTTCTTCTTGAGTTTGGAGCTAGGAATTTGATTTGCAAGAGAAACTAGGGTTTTGGAGTTTTAATTTCCAATCTCCTCCACCATTAAAGCTAAGAAAACTGAAATGAGAAGAGAATGAGAGTGAGTGGGGAAGAGTGGCTCAGATTTGAGCATTAGTTAACATAGGGCTGAGCCTAAAAACCAAACCCAAAGTAAAAAGTAGCAGAAATCATCTTTCTCCAAACATATCGAAGCTTATACTCAAAAAGGTCGCAAACGGCATTTTAAACTCAATGGGAGTGGTCCCGAGCCCTAATTCGACCGTATGCAAAAAGTAGCTTTTCGGACTAAAATCCGACTAACGATAAAATATTTAAATAAAATATTTAAATATAAAATCGATAAATATGCGGGTTGTTACAGTAGGTGACACGGCACACAAGGCAATGCCTGGGTAGATATACCAATTACACGCACAGACTGGTGGTGACGCATAGCACGCAGCTACCGCCCACCTCGAGCCACACCCCCAAAAATCAAAAGTCAAAAGTGGCCACCAAATCAATCTCAAAGTCAGAATATAATATCAAAGGAGTGTGTCCGATAAGAGGGGCTACCTCACTGGCCCGAGATCGCTCCTGTTTTAGCCACTTTAAGCCAACTCAGGGGAGTCGGGCCTACGTTCATACCTCAAAGGACGTCGCCGCCATCATACTTCATTCTGCAATCTGCACCGCGTACACTGTTGTTAAAGTGGTTTCGGAGTTGGCAGACAGTATGACAACTTCCAATCCCTGTCACTTTAACAACCAAACAGTATTATAACACCACGGTCATTTTCAAAATAGTTTATACTTTAAAGCCAAATATCATTGCCTTTCAAAACCAAATCAATACGATATCATTTTTATTTCAAATATATCCTTTTTTCTAAAGTCATAACCCTTTCAAAGTTATACATTTCGAAATCAAGATACTTGAAATAAACACTTGCAAATCATAATACCTTGAACTCATAACTTTGGAACATGACTTCCACCACTTAAATGGTTTAAATATTTAAAATACTTTAGATAATAAAATAGCTTCTTCAATTTCATAAATCAAATCCAATACAACTCGAATTTCTACATTTTATGTTTAACCAAATCTTAAATCATAAATTTCACTTCAATTTAGTTTCCAAATTAACTACCACAAATTTATCGATTTCAAAGCAGATTTGCTACACAAAAGAAACCATTTCAAATTCAATATATTTCAAACTTTAAGCATTCAACAATTTCAAAACTATAATTTCATATATATATATATATATATATCAAATTCAATTTTATATTATTTAGTTTCGAAATATTTTACTTAATAAATCCATTATCATTTAAATAAATCCCAAATTACAAGTAACTAAATATTTCCTTCAATTTATTTATACTCGAAATACTCATTTAATTTACATTAACCCAAAATCAAGTTATAAAAGTCATACAATTTAAAATTTCCAATTTAATAAATTTCACATCAACTTATTTGAGTTAAATCCTTAAATAAATTCAATTTCAAATAAATTTCCATCTTCCAACCTTAATTTATGTAAAATAATTATAAAATATAATTTAAATATTTAACCATATCATCTCAATAAAAATCAAACTTATTATTAAGCTTATTCTATATTAAAACAAATTAAACATAACTTAAAATCAAGAATAAATAACATTTATATAACATATAAAATAAATATTTATATAAAACCATATATTTCTTTACAAAACCATTGAAATCATTTCAAAAATATTTTTATATATAGACCACGGTGTTTGTATATAATTTTCTATCCTATAGTCAAGTGATACGGATATTTATCATTTCAATTCGCAATTTAAAATATAAATATGGTTATATCATTTCAAACGGCAGTCCCGAATGAAATAAAAATCCATAACAACTTGCAGTTTATAACAATATAAAATACAACATCCATTCATCTAATATCAATCATCCAACATTTATCCCAATCATCGTCCAATTATATCAATAACATCCATATAGAACAGATAATAAATAACAGGTATTTACTGGCAGTTTATATTCAATAATAAATTAAATAACTATTTTATCCAAATAAATTCAAATAACTGAGATGATGATTTTAAAATATGCCAAACTTTCATAAATAAATTTCTAATCACATCATAAATCAATTTAACAAACATAAGAAATTTTAAAAGGTGTGAGTGGGTTAAAACACTCACCTTTTGAATTTAAAACCAATTTAGACCCAAAATTTAACAGTCTCAGAATCAGTCCAAACCAAAACCAAAATGTCCGGAATTTCGATACGATCCTAGCGGAAAAAACTACGCGAGAAACGGACCTCGTATGTGGAAATTATTCGAGTTAGAAGATTGAAAACGAAATTAAAAAAAAATCGAACGAACCAAACCACAGCAGACATGTCATCACGCGTCTTCACCACGCACAAGAAGAACACAGCAGTTCGAAACCCAAACGCACGGTCGTTGACCCGCCTTTGACCATGAACGCTTGTCGCCACGGCCATCTACAGCAACGCCGACCTACACCGTCGCCATGCCCTCGACGAGCCGAGCACATCGACCCCACCCCGACGACCTCCGGCCTCCCTGAAACTCGTGTCGTCGGTTAGGCTTCCAAACCTAATCGAATTATCCACCTCGATCCGACCATAATTCATCACAAAACCCACATGGATGTGATCCGCTCGGTCCTCTGCACAATACGCTACCCTCAAATCGACGATCCGTGGAAGTTGATCATCGCGTGATGAACGGTCGAGGATGGATCATCAATTTCTAGGCAACCAATGATTCAAATTGAAAAACAAACCTCAAATCTGAGATGCGCTCGTTGAGAGCTTCAGATCGATATGAAATTTGATATTATTTGAGGAGTTTGAATTTTTGTTGTTGGATTTTGAATTGGAATGGAATTGGAAAATTTAGGGTTTACAGCCATTGAGGAAGAGGAGCAACAAAAGTTTCTATACGTACAGAAATTAGAAATAGAAAGGCTGCTAGGGTTTATAACCGGATATATATAGGTAGGGCTGAGAAATAGAGGGACGGATACGATTGGTTTGGATCGTTGAACGATAAATGGCCCGAAAAGCCCGTTTTGACTGCAGAACGGAAATGGGTCAACCCATATATCAAAATAGATGTTTTAAAATAATTTAAAATCAATGGAACCGGTTTCAACTCCAAATTCCATCGTATGAAGAAGTTATGCTGAAATCAAGTTATTTCAAATTGATTTCAATTGATTTCAATTTAATTGGTTTCTAGGCGTTTCGAGCCCGTAGATCTAACGACAAGTCCGATCGTTACGAAACTTGAAATCCTACAATAATTCACCGTTATGGATCCAATGAAACTAGTTTCGTCGAAATCTGAGTCAGTGGCAAAATGGCTAGTTTTACATTAATTAGATAAATTAATAATTAATTAATTACTTAAATCAAATTTTAAATTTCAATTCTATAATTGACAATTTTTATCGTTTCTATCATTTCTGATTACAATTAACTTCTAATTCATTAACCAAAATTTCCATATCAATCAAATAAGGATTTATTACAAAATTTAGAGTGTTCACCTTCAATTTAAGTAAATTCATAATTTCAATTAAATAAATTTAATTTGTTTTCAATCTCCTTTTTTCAGCCAGTCATCATCTTATGGATAAATTTAACATTAATATATATCCAATTACCCTAATGGTTTATAGTCATCAACTAAATTCATATTAACTTAGTGTTTAATTACGTTTAATTGCAATGGATTTAAATCTAATTCAATAGATTAAATAAATGGGTAAACACTTAATAGTTATCCCAATTTTCCTAATTTAATCCCATTCATAGTTTATTATCAAATAGTAATTACTTATCTAACATTGATTTTATCAGTTTTCTGTTTATTGCGTATTATTTTATCAATTTATATAACTCTGAATTTATTTTCTAATTTGCTGTTACAATCAATTATAGCCTTACAATTGTTTCAATTTATTGGTATTTCACTAAATTAGTTATTTATTAACTTGCATTAACATTCTTATATTTCATTAACGTTATTAATTCATTAACGAATTTCAAATTTTTATTTATTCCAGATTTAATTACCAAAATCTTATTAAATTAACAAATTTTAAACATCGAAAATTACGGGTCGTTATAAACAACTATGGTAGGAAATAGATAGGAAAATAAAGAGATAAAAAATAAAGAACGTAACATATGCCAAATTAAAGCAAAGTAACATACGTCAATTTGATTTGTTTCCTTGTCGTTAATTAAAAGGTATACACAAAGAAACATTCAATAAACAAAATAAATAAAATTTTAAAAAGATATCCTTTAAGATAATATAATGTATATCCATTAAAAAATTTTCAAGCAATAAATAAGAGATAAAACACATAACAATTGAAATAATAAAATGAATGTCAAAAAAGGAAAATATAGAAAGATAAAATATAGATGAATATATATGAAATATATATATATATATATACACAGAAATTATTCATTTTGTTATATTTGGAAAGGAAATTACAAACAAAAATCCAAACTTTATTAGAAGAATTTCAACATTCAAATTTTGGATAATTAAACACCAAAGTTTTAAATAAAATGAATTAAAATATTTAACAAAATTTTGGGTTGTTACAGAGATTTTATGTATACAATGATATAACATTCACTTATTCAATTGCTAATGAATTACATATATGTTAACTTTTCTACCATTCCTTGAAATTGATCTTATTCATATGTTAAATTTGTATGTACAATTGTTTCAATCTTTATTTTTCTTAAAAGGGGGAAACTTTGATTTAAGATTATTGAATGGACTTGAGTACAAATTATAGTTCTTTGTTGTTTTTCTACATTTGAAGTTTCGTGTAAAATTTAAAATTTTTGTTTCATTCCTAAATTAAAAATTTAATGAAATCTTTTAACTTTAAAACCAAAACCTTTTATAAAAATATGTGTGTGTGTGTGTGTGTCTATATATATATATATATATATAATATGTTAGAGTGCTTGCAAATGTATGTTGTTCGGATCCAAATTATTGAATTGTAATTATCGTATATAAGGAATATAAATGTTTAGTTTAATTCAAACTTGTACAAAGATTACGAGCGATGAAACATTTTTTTTAAACCTTTCTTAATTGATATCATAACTGTTAATGTTGATTTTTGACATCAAATTATTTAAAACAACGGATAGTATATGTATGTATTTATATATGTATGTATTTACAATTATTAGAAATGTATGTATACATTTCATTAATAAAATTTAGACAACATAGGCGTGTGTAAATTTGATTGATAAATAATAAATGTTATTTAATATATTAATTGTTACCATTGAATAGAGTAAGAAATGATTGGTTTCCATCCTTTTATATCATCATCTCTCTATTAATTGAATGGGGTAAGAGATGGAAAGTAATGAAATGTTTCCCTCCTTTTATATTCTGCCATATCTTCTCTTTTTAAATGAATAAAATAAGAGAGAGAGAAACAAATGATCCATTTTTCTTAATTCATTTGTACATATTTCATATATACACCACTTGTATAATGCACTTAAACTTCACATAAATGAATGTATTGATACATTCATTATAATACGTATAAGTTGAAATTAAATTTAAAATTCCTTTTTGCCTTATAAAATAAAATATTGATTTTATTTAAAAGAAACTTAGAAAAGTTCTAAATAAATTTAGATTCCATAAGCCCACTAAAGATCCAAAGTGGCTAATTTTTTTGAAATTCACCCATTTATTCCACTACGGTTTGGCCTAATTCCTTCAATGGTATAAGAGCCCAATAGCCTATGTAGTTTAAATTAGTCATGTTAGGGCTAACTAATTAAGCTTGCAAACTTAGTATGGTATTTAGAAAGGTGACGTCCAGTATTGGAATTGAGCAATCAAGTGCCTTATCCTATCTGGTTAACAACCTAGCCTGAAAGGTGAAGTGAACCCAAAGGTTGACCCTAATTGAAAATGCCCAATTTGAATTAGGCCTTAGGCTAATTTTCAAAATAGTTTTGAAATTAAGACAAGATTTTATATTTAAATTTAAATTTAAAATAAAAACATATTTATTATAATAGGTTATAATATAACATAAATGTCCAAAATGTTTGAAAATGTAACGAAAAGATCAAAATGTTTAATATATGTAAATATTAATTTCAAATTTCAAATTTTATTAATAAAATTAACAAAATAAATTAATCGACTTAAATAATTTAATACTTTTATGAATGTATTATATATGTTGATATATGCTATGTTATTTTAAAAGTGTTTAAGATAACATAAGCATACATGTATGTATGTGTTATCCCGCTTTTTGGCAAAGCCGCGATACCAAAAGATCGATCGAAAAACGGAGGATGGTTCGACTCAGAGGTTGATTATATTTCGCTTCGATGTGGATATCGCTGAATTTTGTCCGAGTCCGGATTGAGCTACAATTGATAGGACATGGCAAGAAAGACCGTATGAGTCAGCATCTCAAATTTCAAGTCAATCCGAGTTCGTATGCTCAAGTTATGATCGACTCAATTTGGAGGGGAAAACCAAAGTTTCAAACCGATGGTTGAATAGTGGTTCGAACCGATCACCTTCGAACCCATCTACTTCGAAACCATCAACACACCTCAGGTTCGACTCCATCACCTTCGAATCCATCGAGCATCAGTTGTTCGAACCCACCTGCGAAGCCTTGTTCGAACCCATCACGGAGGCCTTGTTCGAACCCATCACAGAGGCCCTGTTCGAACCCACCTGTGAAGCTTCATTCGAACCCACTGGGTTAACCAACCATGATGACGTGTCTTTCATCGGTTCGAATGCGCCGAGATATATGGAATCGAAGCAGTCAACACGGAGTGAAGACCAGATCGATTCGAAGCTTGCGCGCCATGACAGCGCGAGGCCATGTGCCACCATAGTTTCGAAACCATCGGTTCGAATGCGTGGTTTCGAACCAAACAGCCACGCCGTGAACCCTATTTCGAATCCATCATATCTCCCAATCCACTGATCCAAATGCCATGAAATTTTCACAGAAGCTTGAATGCATGTCGAAGAGTCTCCACACCAAATTTCACCTCGATTGGACGAATTCTTGATCGGTTCGAATGGAGTTCGAACTGATGCCAAAGTGGGCCCAAACTTCCTAAGACCGTGCGTGTGGGCCTCCTCACGTGCCAGAAGTGGTCCCCCGAGTTTTCAGCGAAATATCAGCAGCCTACGCCTACAAATAGAGCCCTAGGGCCAACGGAAAAGAGATCTTTCGACTCTGAAGCGCCCAGACTCTGCCGGATCAAGACCTACATCATCCTACATCATAATTTCATTGTTGATTTCGAATTTCCAGTTGTAATTTTCTGTTGATTGCTGCAACAACTTGTAACCATTGAAAGAAAGTCAATAAAATATCAAAAAACTTCACAGTGGACGTAGGCAACACGCCGAACCACTATAAATTGCTCTCCTTTGTCCTTGCTACATTGTTGTTTGGAGTTTTGTTAGATAATCCTCATTTTTAATTCATATTCTTCATTTATCATCTCTTCAAAAGACTCCCGAAGAGTGTTGTGCCCAATTTTGGTACAAACACTTTGGTGCTTTCACTGAGAGAAAACCCAGTTTTTTCTCCTGCTCCTTGGATCTGTCGCCAATACCGGATTGCATAAGTCTAAGGGAGAGATCCAGATTTCATCTTCAGATTCCTTCCGTTCTATTCAGATCTGCTAAAGTCTAGGAAAGGAGTTCACTATCCAAAATGGTTAGCACAAGAACTACATCTGCAGCTGGTCAAGAAGGTCGGGATAGACAAAATCCCGCGCAACTACCTCCGCCTAACCAAGATGATATTGGGCATTCTGACCCCTCAGGTCCGGTCACCAGGCAAGAGTTCCAGACATTGCTCCAAGAACTAACTCAAAGTCGGCAACAGCTAGCCGAGCAATTGCACGTCAACACTGAGTTAGCCAGCCAACTAGATCGCCAAAAGCGAAGAAGATCCAAAAGGGATCAAGCTCCTCATTCTTCCACCGAAAGCTCTGGTTCGTCTGACTACAACAACAGGTCTACCCGTCCCAGGCTAGACGAAAACCATGCGCAAGCCGCTGACTATCAACAGGCGTTAACTGTTGGGCAAATAAGAGTTGGCCCATCTACCAGTTTCAACACTGGACCCTCCTCCCAAGGAGGCACTATTCCACAATACACTGCAGATGATCGAGCTCCTACAGCCGCTGCAGCCGACATAGGGGTTGATACCCGAGATCACTCTAATGAAAATTATCATCAGCCGGGACGTGCTCCAGAACCCTATGTCTCGGAAGACCTCGCGCCAAGGAGGCGAGACACGGATCGTCGACAGCGTCCGATCCCATCTCGCACTGTGGAACCCGACCACACTTTGGCTCACCACCCTCAGAATGTTCCAACACCAGACCTATCAGCCATGGTATGCCAAATGATTCGCGAGAGTCAAGGCCTGACAAATGACGATTGGGGAATCTCCCGAAGTCATACCCCGTTCACTGACGACATATTGTACGCTGAACCTCCTAGGCGATTCAGAATGCCAACCCTGTCCATGTATGAGGGGAATTCCGACCCAAATCAACATGTTTTGAAGTACGAATGGTCGATGACAGCTGCGAGAGCCGATGACGCAGTAAAATTCCGTAGTTTTCCCATTTCTTTAGAGGGAATTGCAACAATGTGGTTTACGCGATTGCCACCGCGATCTATTTTTTCTTTTGATCAGTTAGCTACCAAATTTGTTGAGTAGTTTCGTATGCATATTGCCAGACCTAAGGATGTTAACACCTTATCAAGTGTTACCCAAGCTCCCGAAGAAACACTTAGATGATATTTGGAGAGGTTTAATGCTGCGTGCGCAGAGATCACCAACCCCAATGATAATTCCATCTTAATGGCTTTGACTAAAGGAATTGATCCTGATTCCGAGTTTGGCAATTGGTTGGCTGGAAAGCCTCCCGCATCGTTGGACCATTTCTATTCTAAAGCCGCTCAGTTCTTGAGGCGTGAGGATGCGAAACAGTCTAGGAAGTAGGACGATGCAAGGCCCAGCAGTGAAGGGATTCAGAGTAATGTTGCGGTTAAGCAGACCGGTGAGAGTTCAGGAAAAGTCGAGTTGAATATCCAAAATAAACAGACTCAACGACCGAGAAACGGTGATAACCGAGGCAAGAAGCAGGATCAGAATCGTGGTCCGAGGCGTAGGGCCGCAATGTTTGACAGTTATACACCGCTTAACACGTCGCTGGAAAACGTATACCTACAGACTTGTAATACTATGCAATACAAGAAGCCAGCTCCGAAGCCTTCGTCGGAGAGGCAAATTCAAACAGGAAAATTCTGTAGGTTTCATGAAAGTTACGGGCATAATACCAATGAGTGTAGACATTTGCAAGACCTCATTGAAAAGTTAATCAGAGAGAGAAAGTTGGACCAGTATGTTCGGGCACCGCAGTCTGGTGGACCGGGCCCATCCAATCAAAATCGTAAACAGAATCAGAAGAGACAAGGTGAACCCGCTCGTACGGGCGGAAGTTTGGTTATCAATACAATAAGCGGTGGTCCCCATCCAGCAGACAGAAGCTGGAGAGAAATGGAGTCATATGCTAGCTCGATCAGGCATATGGACTTTGAATGCTATAGTAACTCAGAAGACGGGACACCGGCTAAACAGCAAAAGACGATGACAGATGACATCGTGTTTAGAAATCGAGATGCTGATAGAATCGAAGCTCCCACAATCGACCCACTGGTTATATCCGCTCAAGTTGGTCCTGCTTGGATGAAGAGGATCTTGGTAGACAGTGGGAGTTCTGTGAACATACTGTTTAAAAGAGCGTACGATTTAATGAAGATGGAAGCTAAGGACTTAAAACCTTGCCAATCACGAGTCCACGGCTTCAACGGAAGTGCGACGATACCGACCGGAATGGTTGAATTGCCAGTGGAGTTGGGAGTGGGAGAATGCCGAAGAGTTCGGATGTTACAATTTATTGTCTTGGATATTCCTTCTCCGTATAATGCTTTCTTGGGCCGACCGGCCCTCGCTGAATTTAGTGCAGCTATCGCCCCATGGTGTTTGACCCTTTAGTTCCCTACTGATCACGGGATAGGGGTTATACAAGGAGATCAGGCTGCGGGGAGAGCCTGCTATGTTGCCGAGCTGCGAGAGGCGCAGCGGAAGGAAAAAGGAAAGGGCGTAGAGGAATCTCTCTGCGTCCGTTTCACCGACAATTGACAATTAACGCCTGGGCCTCGGCCCAGGCATCACGACCAATTCCGGAAGGATCTGGACCCCCGAGACAATGAGAATAAAAATGAATCTAGAGAAAGTCAGGCTTCGCCGGCTGAATTAACAATCGACGTTCCAATCAGCGGTAACGATACTCAAAGGTGTTGAAAATTGGGTCGCAATTAAGCCTGCAAGCACAACGGGAATTGGTCGAGTTTCTCCAAGTGAATCTAGACGTATTTGCTTGGACGCATTCCAATATGTGTGGGATCTCGCCTGATATCGCGAGCCATACCCTAAATATTGACCCGCGGTTTGTCCCGGTCAAGCAAAAAAGGCGTGGTATGGATCCAGAGAGATCTACCGCCCTAAAGGAGGAGGTTGATAAGTTGAAATCAAATGGGTTCATCAGAGACGCTTTATACCCAGAATGGGTGTCCAATCCCGTACTCGTCCGAAAACCAAACGGGAAATGGAGAACGCGTATCGATTACTCAGATCTGAATAAAGCCTGCCCGAAAGACAACTTTCCACTCCCCCGAATCGATCAACTGGTAGATTCAACCGCAGGACATGAATTATTATCCTTCATGGACGCTTACTCAGGTTACAATCAGATACCCATGCATGTACCTGATCAAGAGCACACAAGCTTCGTAACCGATTTGGGGTTATACTGCTACAAGGTCATGCCTTTTGGATTAAAGAATGCTGGCGCAACCTATCAACGCTTGGTCAACCGAATGTTTGCCGATCAGATCGGGAAGACTATGGAGGTTTATGTAGATGACATGTTGGTGAAATCACGATACTCCGTTGATCACGTCAAAGATTTGGAGTTAATGTTCAGCATTCTCCGAAAATACGGAATAGCTCAATACGTTGAAGTGTCATTTCGGAGTCGCATCCGGAAAATTCCTTGGGTTCATTGTCAATGCCAGAGGAATAGAGGCTAACCCCGAGAAGATCTGGGCTATCAGAAATCTTCAAACTCCGAGAACCATAAAGCAAGTCCAGAGTCTTAATGGGAAAATTGCAGCACTGAGCAGGTTTATCTCAAAGTCGACTGACAAATGCATTCCCTTCTTCGATTTAATTCGAAAAGGGAAGAGAAACTTCGAATGGACTGCTGAATGTGAGGGCGCATTTCAATCTCTAATCCAGCATCTTTCCGTACCACTAATCCTTTCAAAGCCTGTTGATCATGAACAGTTATATCTCTACCTGGCGGTATCTGAAAATGCAATCAGTGCTGCATTAGTTCGGGAAAAAGACCGAGTGCAAAAACCTGTCTATTACGTGAGTAAACGATTAACCGGAGCCGAAAGAAATTATCCAAAGCTCGAAAAGTTGGCATATTGCCTAGTCATTGCCTCGAGGAAGCTCCGTCCATACTTCCAAGCTCATCCTATTACTGTGTATACCGATCAGCCGTTACGACGGGTCCTCACGCGGCCTGAGACGTCTGGTAGGTTACTAAAGTGGAACATCGAACTGAGTCAGTTCGACATCGCTTATACTCCGAGAAGAGCCATTCACGGCCAAGTCCTAGCAGATTTTATAGTCGAGTTCACTATTTCTGAAGACTTGCCCGAGACCAGTAAATCTCCCGAATGCATCTGGAAGTTGTACACCGATGGTGCGTCAAACGATCGGTGCTCAGGAGCTGGGGTAGTGCTTGAAACCCCCGAGGGACGATCCATATGTTATTCTTTAAAGTTTGAGTTCCGTGCAACCAACAACGAAGCCGAGTACAAAGCTCTACTTACTGGACTAAAGCTCGCCCGTGATCTGAAAATCATCGCCGTAGAGATCTACTGCGATTCCCAACTGGTAGTATGTCAAGTCCGAGGAGAATATCAGGCCAAAGATCGAAGATTAGCCGCTTATCTAACTCAAGTTCTGGAGATGCTTGATCAATTCGATTACTATGCCATTTTCTACGTACCCCTAGAGCACAATCAAAAAGCTGACTCGTTGGCAAAGTTAGCGAGTATAGGTGAAGCTCAGCAGTTGGGGGTTGTTCCGGTTGAAACCCTGTCCTCTCCGAGCATTGATCAAAGGGAGACTGATTTCACGTTTGAAGCTGCCTCCGATAAGGAGTCATGGATGACTCCCTATCGGGATTATATCGAACGTGGTGTATTGCCCGAGCGACGGAGCGAGAAAAGACAAGTTCTACGAAAGGCCTCGCGATTTGTTATTCAAAATGGAGTCATGTACCGGAGAGGATACTCTGTTCCACTCCTCCGATGTATCGCGCATGATGAAGTCAAACGAGTGTTACACGATGTACACGAAGGAGAATGTGGCGATCACACTGGGGGGCAAGCACTTGCAAAGAAAATACTTCGATATGGGTATTATTAGCCTACTGTAAATCGCGATGCCATGGATTATGCGAAAAAATGTGACAGATACCAAAAACACGCTCGGATTCCTAGAGCCCCGCCTACTGAAATGACCCAAATGGTCAGTCCATGGCCATTTGTAATATGGGGGGTTGATATAATTGGTACATTGCCTTTGGCCAAAGGTGGCGCGAAATATTCTATCGTCGCAGTCGATTACTTTACGAAATGGGCGGAAGCCGAACCGCACGCAACGATCACGACGAAGAAAGTTATCAACTTTGTAGTACGCAACATCATCTGTCGGTTCGGTCTCCTGCATACTATTATTACCGATAACGGAGCCCAGTTTGACAATGCTGAATTCAAGAATTTCTGTCTGCGATTCCATATCCATAAGAAATTCTCCGCTGTTGCACATCCGCAAGCAAATGGCCAAGTCGAAGCCGTAAATAAGGTCATCAAATCTATTTTGAAGAAACGACTGGAAAAGGCCGGTGGCAAGTGGGTTGATGAACTCCCCATGGCTCTGTGGGCTTATCGGACGACTCACAAAACTGCAACCGGCCACACTCCATTCTCTCTATCTTATGGCGCTGAAGCTGTTATTCCGGTCGAAATGGAGGTTCATTCTCATCGTGTGACATATTATGATCCGAAAATGAATGCTATACTACTTGCTGAATCCCTGGATCTGCTTGATGAAAGGCGCGAAGAGGCCGATTTGAGGGCATCCGCATATCGGAGTCGAATCGCCCGAATGTACAATGCCAAGGTCCGACCACGGACCTTCGAACTCGGCGACCTTGTACTCAAGAGAGTTTACCTGGTTCCTTCTCACATGAAGCAAAATTGGGAAGGACCGTATGTGATTTCACAAAAGCTTGGAGATGGCACATTCAAGTTATCGACCGTTGACGGTCTACTCTGCCGGGAGCCTGGAATAGCGAGAGTCTCCGTCGCTACTATACATGACAGGCTTTATTTGTTCTAGCTCGTTATTTCCTTTGCATTTTATTTTCGCATTTTGAGATTTGAATTTGTAATAAGGCAGCTGACTTTGCCATGTTTTCTCATTTCAGCAATAAAATGCTATCTCTTCAAGCCAGAGTTGTGATTTATCGAATACGCCGCAAAACATCACAATGCACGAAGAGCTAAGTTCCATCATGCGGTGGGATTTAATTCAAGTAGGGAGTGACTGTGATACGACCGGTCACTTGCTACGCGAAACCCAGGCTCGGGGGCATGTCACCACGTTAACACTTAAAGGGATTGATACACGACAATCCTCACACTAACTCCAAATTCCCAGAGTGCGAATCGGGGTATAAACATTAAATAAATCGTTCCTAGAGTGCGAACGGACTCCAAATTCCCAGAGTGTGAATTGGAGTATAAACATTAAATAAATCGTTCCCAGAGTGCGGACGGACTCCAAATTCCCAGAGTGTGAATTGGAGTATAAACATTAAATAAATTGTTCCCAGAGTGCGAACGGGCTCCAAATTCCCAAAGTGTGAATTGGAGTATAAACTCCCAATAAGTCGTTCCCAGAGTGTGAACGGGTTCCAAATTCCCATAGTGCGAATTGGAGTATAAACATAAAATCCGTCGTTCCCAAAGTGTGAACGAATTTCTAAAAGGCCCAAACAGGTGCGACTGACCATCTATTGGCCGACTCCAACTTCCCAGAGTGTGAATTGGAGTATAAACATTCATTCTAGGTTCCCTAAGTGCGAACCCAAACGTACATGTTTTCTCCGAGTTCCCGGAGTGTGAATCGGAGCACAAATGCCACGTTAAAGTTCTCGTAGTGCGAACTGAAATGTTAATACTAACTCCGAGATTCGCAGAGTGTGAGTCAGAATGTGAACATCAATTCCGAGTTCCCGGAGCGCGAACCATGTTACAAACATAGATAACTCTCGAGTTCCCAGAGTGCGAATCGGATTATCGGTTTCAAATTATCTTAAGTCCCCAGAATGTGGACATGTGCTTAAAGTTTGCAATAAACGCACTCAACCACCAAAACATAAATGTTATTCCCCGAGACTAGGGGGCAAAAAAAAAGCAAAGTGTTAATCGCTAACCAAAGTGTTACAATGTCCGAAGTTCGATTATTCATCGATCACAACCTGCGACCAAAATTCTCAGACTTGGCAAATAAAAACAAGTTCTACTTGACAGTAGAAACACCACAAGTGCACCGGACTGAAAACAAGACATTACAGACACTTAAGCATAAAAGAAATGAGAGTTGAAGCAAAGAAACTAAATTTTATTTCAACTAACTGAAGATAAAGGCTTACATGCAAATAATTTTCCCAAAAAAGAATCCCTACTAGCAGGGGCCGAACCTGCATCTACACACGGCCTACTAACAAAAAACGAAACAAATTCCTATCTATCCAAAAAATCTGCATGGGAAGCCGATCTATTCCTTCTTTCTGGGCTTCCTTATCAGTGGTTCGTCGTCAGAATCGATAGGAACCGAAATCCTTCGTTTGGACGACCTCCTCTCCGGTGGTTGCTCTTCGGCCGGGGGCATAATATCTACGTCCTCCTCAGAACTTGAATCTAAATAAAGGCTCCCCGTCGGAGGAGTAGGAGGGACCGGACCCGCAACGGAAGATGGGATAGTGCCACCCGACGATACTATCCTCGCAGGTGCTGGGCTCTGCGCCGCCGTGCCACCGCCAACACTACCACTTTGCCCCGCAGCTTCTAATTCTGCCTGAATCTCGGCCCGAATCTCTTCATCGCGAATCGTATGGGCTTGGCTGGGGGCATCCGCGGCCTGCATCGAAGAGCTAGAGGTCGGCGGAAGGTCACTAATGATGAACGGCAGATCTGAGGAGAACCCACCCTGCTCACCAAGCAGCTCGCTTACCATTTGTTCCTCAAGAGATAATCCACTCCCCTGCGCTGCCTCGGTTGATACCGCAGTTACAGTAGTAGTCTCGGTGGTGATGGCCTTATTCTCTTTGCTTGACTCTTGGGTCGCGGCAGTCAGAGCAACTCCAGTCACTAAACAAAGATAAGAAGAGGTTATCAGCAACTGCTTCAGAACAAACTCTCTATTTAGAAAACACTTGAGATAAATCCAAAATACCTTCCCCAGTTTGGCTTGCGGACGACTGAGCGGCCTTGGAAGTATGCTCATGAATAGGAGATAACCGCGGCTGTTTCAGGTCGTAAGCAGGAACAGATTGCGAGCCGACCGTAGATACAGGCACTGACGAAGGTGGTGTGGTGACTTCGATGACCGCAAGACGGTGCTCAACGCCTGATCCCTCTCCAACCTCCAGAGATCGACCACCGATCATCTCCTCCTCATGAGCGATAATAGCGTCGTGAAGGACCCTCTTCTCGTCGTCAGTTAATAGCCGATTCTCAAGTTCGACGATCGACCGATTCACCCGGACGTGCTTCCTCTTCTTCCTCGACCAATCGACCCCAAGTGCTGCGGAGGTGTATCGGGTAGTCTTGAAGCCAGGCCAAATTTCGGTGTCTCAACACGTTGGCATTGTAAGTGATAAGCAAATCTTCTATATTGGCCTCCAGCCTGGCCTCCGCTTGATGAACATTCTCCTCAACCTCCATCTCAGCTGCCTGGACCTTAGCCACTACTGCATCCCGTTCAGTCCGGAGAACCACGGCTTGTTCACACGCCTCCTGGGCTGCATTATTCGCATCGTCCCTATCCTTGGCGATTTTGGCAAATTTGGACTTAAGCTCGTTCAACTCCTTCAGGGATGCGTCCCTCTCAGCAGTGACCAGGGTGTTTCGATGGCCCATATCTTCTACCGTGGCATAGTGCTCACGTTTCATCCTATCCATGGTTGCCTGGGCTTCATCGGCTCTTTTGATGGCTTCCATTTCAGACTTTCGAGAAGATTCAGCTTCAGTATTTAGCACATCAATAATACGGCTTTTTTGGGATAACTCGGCTTGCATTTTCTCGATAGTAGCCCCACGCTCAAAGGCCAATGATGACGCTTTCTCGGCCGCCTTGTACCAAGCTCTGTATTGGGCATAAAAGTCGTGCACATAATCGTGCGCCGTCTGCTCGGCCTCCGGCGGAATTCTTTTCAAGTGAAGAGGAAATATGTAGTTATCGAAGCAAATATTTGGAAAGTCCTTCTTCAGTTGAGCAAGCCTGATTGCTCCTTCTCCCGAAATTTCAGTGGGAGGTTGTTCCGCAACTACTGGAGGCATTGCCTCAGATCTGGGGTGGCGAGATTCATACTTAGAAGATTGAGAGGCCGACTGATAGTGTGAGGAATCAGAAGGACGAGAAACATGGACAGGAGGCTGTATAGGAGCTCTTAGAGGAGGGGTGCGCGATCGAGACCGATGTCTATAGTCCCTATCTCTCCGTTCTTGCTAGAATACCCGGAGTACCTGCGATCGTAATCCCTATCTTTTTCTCTCCGTTGTGACTCGTAATATGAGGAAGATTTGCGAGCATGTCGTAGGCTCCCTAGCATCGAACCGCGTCCAGTCATAATATCTGCGAAGTGAAATGAGAATAAAGTTAGTGGTTTCTCGAAACCGATGACCTAAAACTCGGGACTATGTAGTGTCGTGAAGTGTGTATGAATATGTATTCCCCCCGACCAACCAGAAGTGTCGACTGAGCTAGTAATAACAGGCTCGCTCAATTCTAGAGTACGATGAAACTCCTCCAACCCGACATCATGCTGAAAAGACACATCATCTGGGATTGGAAGGTCGGTAAGCCCTTCGTAAAGACTTTCAGTTCGCGGAGGAGACATCTCGAAAATTCTAACTCCGGGAGAGGATCGGGCCGTAACAGCCGATTTCCATCTCCCCTTCTTAGTTGATGAGACGACGGCAGCCTTGCCTTTTCTTTGCTCTTCAACATCCTGAACCACGTCTGTAGGCTCCAACAACGGCTCATCGTCAGTATGAATCCTTTCAGAATCAGCCTCCTCGGCTATGATAACTTTGGGCTTCTTGTGTTTGACTCGCTTCTTCGAAACAATCCTTAGTGCCCCGTCAAACAGTATGCTCTGCCCCCGTTCAATCAGCCCGTAGGTCCGGAGATTCCTATCGGTCAAAAGCAACTCGATATCCCTGTCCTCGCTCGGGACTCCCCGGAGTACTCGCACCATCTCTTTAAAGCGCTCGCCTTCAGGTCGCTGAATCGTCGCTGTGAAAAGAGAAAGAACATAATTTTCGCTTCGACCGCATTTGTCTTAGAAATAACTTAATAACTCAGCTATACTCACGTCTGAATAACCATCGCCGGGCAAACCCCGGAGGACACCTGACATAGAACCATTCTGTCCTATAGTAGCTCAACCTGGTCCAGGACCCAGTAACCACTTGGCAGTTCCTCACCGCTTCCAGAAATGTGAAGGAAGGATAATCGCCTCGAGTCTTGAAGTTAAATAGATATCTGATCTCGGTCGGGATTGGCGGTCTATGAAGGTATTCCATGAAGACGATGAATAAACTATTCATGGAGGCGTACCCATTCGGGTGTAGCTGAGATGGAGCGATCCTCAAAAATGACAACACCTCCCTTATGTACTCGTTGAACGAAGGAAGCGTTCCAGCCGCGCACGCGTGGCGATTAAATGCTGTATATCCCTTCGGCGGGTTGTGTGGTCTATCATTCGGCCCTGACAATAACACGTCATCCAGTGACAGGCCGTGCCTTAAGCATATTCTCCCTAACATGTCTTCAGAAATATTCGATTGGACGGAATCCGACGGATTGGCAATGAAAGATGCATTGGGAAGTTCGTCCGGGGCCGGACCAATGATCTCAGGTTCGATATCTGGAACCTCTAGTCTCGGAGCAGCTGTACTTTGAACCTCCTGCTGTTGCGAACTTGACGGTTCCATAACTAGCTAACTCATGAGAAACCATCGTTAGACGACAAAGAACCCTTGTGTTTCCCAGTGTAAAGTGTATGAATGTATGTTGTGCAGTGCCATGCATTACTTGAATAAATATCGCAGAGTTAAAAGAAATATACAAACGACAAAGCTACAGAGTCCAGTAATAATGACCGTCATCGCTGACCGTCATCGTTGAACCGTTTATATGATGGAAATTTGATTTGAATAGAAGTCGTTATTGTTCCATCAACGAGCTTCGAAAGGTGGTCAAGTATGCAGTTTAATATGTCCAAATATGCAGGAATGAAGCTCGCCGGAGTTATGCTTGGAAATGTCAAATTTTGGAATCCATCATAGAGGGTTCGAACCGATCATAGGGACCTCGTTCGAAACCAACCTAACATCACTTCGAACCGATGGCTGGAAAGCGCGCTTCGAAACGATGACCAGGTGTCGAGTTCGAATCGATCAAAAATGGATGACTTCGAATCGATCCTTGTTTGGCTAGTTCGTACCGATTCGAAACCACCAACTTGACATCGATATCGTTCGAATGGATCTTATTCGAATCGATATAAAGTTGCGAACTTCGAACCGATAGCCGATGGATTCAAATCCATCGATTCGAATGGACCCCTCGAATCCATCAATCGGTGCGAACTGCGTCACCCCCATAAGGTCATCCAAGAGATCGATACGAAATCCAAGAAAAATGACGTCGCCGTCATCGATTCGAACTCGAGATCACGTATCGTTTCGAAGCCTACCCAAACCAGATCTGGTTTTGCCAATCATTGAAGCGAGCAATCGATGAAGAGATGGGTTCGAAATAGCTTTGCCGTTTGGATTCGAGGCTAATTACCTAGTTTATGTGATGGATTCGAGGATTTAAGGTCTTGGATCTGGATCGGTTCGAGTACGCGATGCAGTGTTTTCTCCTTTGGAGCTTCGAAACAATGCGTAGCACAGAAAAATCAAGGCAAAAGTAAAAAGTGAAAAGTGAAAAATGTGAAACCCTTCTGCTATTTATATGAAGCCTCGAAGACAACCGAGACGATTCCCTTTCCGGTAAACGCGACCGGTCGCAACCAGTCAATGCACGGATCGTTTCGAAGTCCTCATTCGAAACCATTCAACTAATGCCTTGTGGGTTCGCAGTTAACCTCGTACTTCATCGATACGAAGTATGCAGCAGGACAACAAGTTGCGTCGATTCGAAGCGTGCAGTGGACACGTCATTTCGAAGCCTCTGTTCGCGAATCCATCCACAACTTACCAAAACAAACTGCTAGTTCGAACCCATCCATTCACATCGTTTCGAATGTCAATTTCGAACCCATCACAACACAAGCATCAACGCGACCATACGAACGTGGATTTCGAACCCATCTGTGCTTCAGCGCATCGGTTCGAAATCTTACACTCGTGCAATACAAATTCAATTCCTTCCACTTTAAATATCGGTTCAGGAGAGGATCGATACGAAGGAACTTTTCAAGACAACCATCAAGCGTTGTCTCAATTCAAATTTCAAAATCGGTTCAGGAGAGAATCGATACGAAATTCAATGGTAAACAAAACTAACAACGACTTGTAGGCGCACGACGTTAACAAAAATCAAACGCACATATGTGCAGATATGTCAACTAACATTCGATTTTAAACGTTTATAGGGATCAAGTATCCACCTTGTTACAAATGCAACGGCCAACGGCTAAGCGTTATTATACAGCAATCAATCATATCAATGCGAGGTTGCAGCAATGCAGAGTACGAGTCCCAATAAAAAGAAAGCACTGATTGTTCGGAGAGAAGTTGCAGCTATTCAAAGTACGTCATGTTTTCACAAGACGTACTTTGGGGGGTAAAATGTTATCCTGCTTTTTGGCAAAGCCGCGATACCAAAAGATCGATCGAAAAATGGAGGATGGTTCGACTCAGAGGTTGATTATATTTCGCTTCGATGTGGATATCGCTGAATTTTGTCCGAGTCCGGATTGAGCTACAATTGATAGGACACGGTAAGAAAGATCGTAGGAGTCGGCATCTCAAATTTCAAGTCAATCCGAGTTCGTATGCTCAAGTTATGATCGATTCAATTTGGAGGGGAAAACCAAAGTTTCGAACCGATGGTTGAATAGTGGTTCGAACCGATCACCTTCGAACCCATCTACTTCGAAACCATCAACACACCTCTTGTTCGACTCCATCACCTTCGAACCATCGATCATCAGTTGTTCGAACCCACCCTACGAAGCCTTGTTCGAACCCATCACAGAGGCCTTGTTCGAATCCATCACAGAGGCCCTGTTCGAACCCACCTGTGAAGCTTCATTCGAACCCATTGGGTCAACCAATCATGATGACGTGTCTTTCATCGGTTCGAATGCGTCGAGATATATGGAATCGAAGCGGTCAATACGGAGTGAAGACCGGATCGATTCGAAGCTTGCGCGCCACGACAGCGCGAGGCCACGTGCCACCATGGTTTCGAAACCATCGGTTCGAATGCGTGGTTTCGAACCAAACAGCCACGCCGTGAATCCTATTTCGAATCCATCATATCTCCCAATCCACTGATCCAAATGCCATGAAATTTTCATAGAAGCTTGAATGCATGTCGAAGAGTCTCCACACCAAATTTCACCTCGATTGGACGAATTCTTGATCGGTTCGAATGGAGTTCGAACCGATGCCAAATTGGGCCCAAACTTCCTAAGACCGTGCGTGTGGGCCCCCTCACGTGCTAGAAGTGGTCCCCCGAGTTTTCAGCGAAATATCAGCAGCCTACGCCTATAAATAGAGCCCCAGGGCCAACGGAAAAGAGATCTTTCGACTCTGAAGTTCCCAGACTCTGCCGGATCAAGACCTACATCATAATTTCATTGTTGATTTCGAATTTCCAGTTGTAATTTGCTGTTGATTGCTGCAACAACTTGTAACCATTGAAAGAAAGTCAATAAAATATCAAAACACTTCACAGTGGACGTAGGCAACACGCCGAACCACTATAAATTGCTCGCCTTTGTCTTTGCTACATTGTTGTTTGGAGTTTTTGTTAGATAATCCTCATTTTTAATTCATATTCTTCATTTATCATCTCTTCAAAAGACTCCCGAAGAGTGTTGTGCCCAATTTTGGTACAAACAGTATGTAAGATAAATTTGAAATTAATATAATTTAACTAATTTTTTTAACCAAGTATATTAATTAAAGAATAATTAATTAAATAAAAAATACGCATATATAAGATATAAGTGTTAAACTATAAAGGTTATAGTATACACTATGAAGGTTATAGTAGATATGTCCAATACAAAAGTTGTATCGGAATACTAATTTAAAATTAATTTAAGAGTTAAGTAAAATTGATTAAATAAGATTTAATTAATAAAATAGTATACATAAGACTATTATATAAGTAATATGTAATATAAAAGTTAAATAATAGTAAAACATATATGATATGAATGTATAAACTAAAGGTGGAACATTAAAGAAACCCAAATAGACTTAATAAATAAACACATACGTAAATGTACGTATACCTCGATTTCTGATGTGTCCGACACTTGAATCACGAAGGTATTTCATAAGAAATACATTATTTCGTAAGTCAATATCACTCAACACAATATATTGAAGATTATGGATCTTCAATATAATGTTGTTCTCTAGCATATATATTAATAAATTATTTATGTACTCATTAGTTGTTGAGCAAACTCAAGCTAGATATGTTATGTAGTATTATTAATATATTGAATAGACGAGGTAAGATCACTATATGTATTTGTTCAGAAATATTAAGGTACATATAGTATACTTAGGCTATTGTAACGATCCACTTTTTCGTACATTTTAAACTGACATTTTATCTCACTTGTCCAGCCCAAATTGCACGAAAATGCGGATAGTTAAGAAAAAGAAAGTAGAAAGAAGGTAAAATGAAAACCAAACAACATAGAATCTCACAGCGATCTATAATATAGAAAAATCTTTACACAAAGAAAAAATGTAATTAATATATATATGACAACAATTAGAGTATACCAACCTATACAGCACGGACAATTATAATAACATGTCCTTACAATTGCTGATAAACACAACTAAAATGCAACGGAATTGTAATCATCTATGTGAATACGACTCTTGGCCTCAAGCTCCTCTCCTGAAGCTCCAATCCTTCCAGCTAAACCTGGAAATATACTCGGTTTGACCCGAGCAATTAGGAAAAAACCACGCCTGGATAAATTTGGTAAAACCAGCTTGAGAATTTGAATCACACGGAATTTTATTCATGATAACTTTCAAAATCCTTTTAAAATTAAAGGTATCCCGTAAGACCACGTGACACATAAACACGACGGGTTTTTCCCTTACGGTAACCAAAGCCTTTTATAAAAAATCCAGTGATATTATAATAGTGCCTAAGTACAAATACATATTCAAATAGCCAAAAATGTTATATTAATTAAATTCCAGCATACTAGGCTCTACAACAAAAACTGTAAAGGCACATATTGGAGAATAGATTTCCATAAATGACTAGGCACTATGGTACCACCTATCAAAGTACACGTCTAGAAAAATGTATCAAGGACCTCGTCGAGATCCCCTACAACACAAGACCGGCCTACCCTTAACCTTAATAGTACCGAATATGTTACCACCCCGGGTGTTCTCACTCTTATTGAGAGCTCTTTTTCCATGCACCACCGTACCCATAATTTATAATATATCCGAAGGGTATCTAGAAAGGTGATAGCATACCCTAATTGGGCGCGACCCACTTAGCCTTGCTGCATCTCCCCTGATTTTCAGTCATTCCGATTGATGTGGCTTGAGGCTATGATTACCTTTTTAAGGATTTTCACTAAGAATGTTCACTGCCCACTAATGACAATGTGTTGAAAACATTCATCCATACAAGTCCGTTCTGGATCAGAACGAAATTAAAGGCGGTATTCCTACTACATCCATTTTTGAATTATCCTCAGGATTAGTAGCGATTAGCCCTTGCACTTAAATGCTTCATCTTTGATTCCATGCTATTGTCTTCACTTCGAAAACATATCATTTGATCACAGTGGTTTTCAGATAACTTATCTGTCTTGGTCTCTTCGAAACAACGTTTGTTATTTTCGGTAAATTCAACCCCGGTTCTTTAGAAAATATACAGACAGAAATAAGATCGGATATCACCTGCTAGCCGTTAGTGGACGGATTTCTCTATCATCGTCCTAGAAGAACGAAACGAGTTTATACGTACAGTATAGCACCTTCCGACGGTAACTGTATGAAAGTCTATATAAGTGGGTCATATATGATATATATGCAAGTATGAACAACTAACTATATAATATAACTAGATAGATAATAATAGAAACGTAAATTAAAATAATCACACCAGGATTTATACTGGTTCGACCTCCCGTCCTACGTCCAGTCCCGAAGCTCCTCTTCGGATTTTCCTTTCAGCTAACCCTCACTTGACCTGAAGGAACAGGTTTACAATAGCAGAGTTTCTTTGTCAAGAATGTGTTCTATAACACTGATGTTGACTATTGAGTACAAGTGCTTCCAATATATATCTATCTGGAGGATATTGAATGATGAATTCTGAATATATGGAAGTGTTAAATACAAGTAGTTGATTGCTAGAGAATAGGTATAAGTTAGAGTATAGGAAATAAGAGCATAAGTAAGCAAGGTGAGAAAACTCTTTGCATTCCTGATGCTATTTATAATGATGAAGAGTTTTCTTGTATAGTTACATCTGTTGTAATCTTCCTAAAGTCGCTTCTAATGGTGATGAAGGGTTGCGACAAAGAGAAGCAGATGTGTCCTTTCGAATGTGACAGTTGCTCTTGAAATTGCTCAGTCGAGTTCAAATTCAGACGCTGGAGGAATGTTTCAGACGTCTGGTCTTCATATGTTTCTTTGTGTCTGGTTGCTATTCAGACGTCTGAGTTTATTATCAGACGTTTGGTTCCTTCTGAATTGTGAACCAGAGAGTTTAACCAGACGTCTGAGCTTATTTCCAGGCGTCTGAGTTTATTATCAGACCTTCGGTTCCTTCTGAATTGTGAACCAGAGAATTTATCCAGACGTCCGAGCATATGTACCAGATGTCTGATTTTCTTTGATTTGCAAACCAGAGAAAACATTCAGACGTCTGGCTATTATACTCAGACGACTGAAAATGTATTTGTGTCTGTGCCATTTTTTTTCAACTTCTACCGATTTGACGTCTTTTGATACTTCTCTTAAGTCTTGTTTTTGTCTCTTTTGTGATGTTACTCTATCATCTACCTGTAAATATATATATATATATTCGATTTCCATTGTATAGTTGTTATCATCGAAACCATAGAGTTGATTTCCTAACAATCTCCCCCTTTCTGATGATGACAACTATTCAATGTACTTATATATAGATTAAAAATCTCCCTCTGAATATGTGCTTATTTTTATTGTTTTATGCTTATATTTAAATTTCTCTCCCTTTAACATTATCAAAAAGAATTCGTGATAATTAAGCTAATCGTCAAAAAAGAAAATTCTCATTAATAGCATAAAGGAGTTACATTCAAGGATGCGTACAAAAACATAAACAACTACGATTCCTAATTTTTAGAATTTCTTTGGAGAAGATTGATTTGGATCATCCTTCTTTGGTGAAGCTTGATTTGTATCACCCTCCTTTGGTGAAGCTTGATTTGTATCATCTTCCTTTGGTTCTTCTTTGGTAGAAGTGCTAACTTTTGAAGGAGATGTTAAAGCTTCCTTTGGAGGTTCGTCCTTAAATAATTTAGAATGTTTTGCATGAGGAGAAGGTACAGGAGTTACCCAATCGTCAGAAGATGGAGTTGGACCACGAACCCTTTGTAACACTTCTTTAAGAACCGATTGAACAGTTGAAAGAGAATCTTTAATTGTGGCTAGTCGTGTAGCGAACGAAGTTTCAAAGCTCTCAATTTGGTTAGCCATATACTTTTGATCTAGAGATATTATATGTTGGTTCCAGAGAGTGAGATATCGAATACTTTCATTTGGATTTGTTTCTAGTCGAGTTTCTAAAATTTCTTCTTGTCCCGGATAATCAAAAGGTTTAGGAGGAGGAGGAGTAATTTCTCGTTGTTGCTCTTCTTATTGAGATGGAACAATGGGTGGTTGAGGAGGATTTTCAACTCTTCTAGATTGTCGATGATGCGTCCAATCTTCAAAGGACATGAATTCCGGAGGAATTTCAGGTAAGTGCATCAAGGAAAAGAATTTGTGGAAGCGTATTTTGGCGAAATTTCTTCGAACTTCGAGAGATAAGAAGGAATATTATGTGAACGAAGAAGTATCATAATATAGGTAGGATAGATGATCGACGGCCTTGATCGAGTCCAAAAGTGTTTGAGCTCGTCGAAGATAAATTTTGCCTAATTTACTCTTGTCCTACTAAATATAGCATATAATGCTTTATGCTCCAATTCAGTAATTTGCTCGTGACTACCCATTCTTGGAATAATTGTATTAATTAACATCCGTGTTAGGAGTCGAGCTTTCGGACATAAATACTTTGAAGCAAACTTGGGCATTTCGTCTTCCCAGATTTGGTGAGTAATAGTATTTCGAGGCTTGAATCTCATATCTGGTATGTTGTGTAAGTCTTCCCCAGTGTCGGAGCAACCTAGGGTTCGTCCTATCAAACCAAGGGTCAATCAAATCGTATTCCTGTATATACTAGACCAAAGCCAATTGTCCTCGTCCTCAGTGTTCCATACTGAGGTACTATCTAGATTCACATAAAATAGAAAAATGGCTAATTGGTATATTTGGATATTTGATGTAATGTTAATTAGAGTCTCTAATCCGGCATCTTCACATAACTCATCCAATTCATACATCGGGAATTTTAAGAGATTGTAAAAAAGTCCTATGTGAAGTTTCTTTTTCTGGATATCTTCATACCTTTTTATAGAATGCGGAGCTCTATTCATCCACCGTGCAATATGGTCGTCCGAGCAAACCTGGGGATTCGAAGATGTAGTCGGTTGATCTTGCTTTCTTTTGGACATTTTAGGATTCTTAGTACGAGGCGGCATCGTGGTAATATTTGGTGTAGGATAGTGAACTGGAGCGAAAATTTTCTTTGAGAAAATCGTAGGAAGTAATAATTTTGAGATAAAAGGAAAAAAGTGACATTATCTAATCGATTTTAAATGGTCGATTGGGAATCAGACGTATGGATTAGAAATTAGACGTCTGGTTTGCCCTAATTTTTGTCCAGAAGATAAAATCAGACGTCTGCTTTGTGACCCAGACGTCTGGTTTTGAGCATAGTTATAAAATTGTAGATACAGCGAGATTTTTCAGATGTCTGGAATTGAAAACAGACGTTTGTTTTTGTTTAATTTCGAAACAGAAAACTAATGCAGACGTTTGGATCTTATTTCAAACGTCTGGATTGTTCTTAATTTTATTTGGACGAGACAGAACAACATTTCAGACGTCTGGGGGGTATATCAGACGTCTGATATATGCACACTCCTAAGTTTTGAATAGTATATCCTTGTGTCAGACGTCTGGAAGTTGTTGATAGACGTCTGAAAATTGCAGATGGGCTAAAAATGACTTAAAGTGTGATGATTTCACTTATATATCGAATGTAGATAACAAATAACTTTATTGTTGTAAAAATATAATAACAAAAAAGTTTAGACACATTCAATAATTAATACAATTTATTTATTTAGATGGAGATGGAGTTTTTGGATTTTCTGACTCATTATCCTTTCGTGGTCTAAGTGGAGACTATATATTTCCACGTTCGTGAGTCCTTGGAGAGCCAGAAAATCGTCTTGGTGAGGGATCTGAAGAGGTACGATATGAAGAAGATGGATCCAATGAACTACAAGGATTTGGTAGCGGTTCATGAACATCTTTCTTTCGGAACGAACAAAACTTCATCGCCACTTGCTCGAGAAAGCTTAACCTTCGTGCTGTGACTTTTTGTTCGAAATAAAGCTCTCGTTGAAGATCCATCTTTTGTTTTTGGTAATGATGGATTTCATCAATTTTCTCCTTTGTGTTAGAAGAAATAAATAGAGAAATTTTAGTTTTCTTATTATCCGGAGTAAAACCCGTATGATACGAAGACCACCTATATGTTGGCTCTTGCTTTGGTGTAGGTGTCGGAAATCGTTGTTAGGAACTGAGTTGATGATGTTTTGATGACAACAACCTTATATAGTTATTATACTTTACTTTATGAAATATATACTAACATTTTCATATAGATATATATATATATATATATATGTATATATATGTATATAGGAAGAATATGCAGGTATTATCGAAGACTGATCAGTATAAAGACTCAAGCATCAAGATGAAGATTAGAGATTCAAGATTCACGACTCTAGAGAATCAAGATTTCAAGATCTCAAGATAAGTGTCTAGTATTTTGTTAAAACTTCATAATAGCACTCTCATCTTTCTTCCAATTTTCTTTTGGGATGGAACCCAATTTCTATCGAAACCAGTGGCTCACAAACCCAGGACAAGTAGCTTACAAACCTACGACAAGTGGCTTACAAACCCACGAAAATCAAAATCATTTAAACTATTTTGTACAAGTTCTCGAGTCCTATGGAGGAGCTCTGTAGGAAGGTTCTTGCAATTTCAGTTTGAATACATTTTTCAAAATGTTTTTAAATTTGTTTTTCAAAATGTTTTAGCTTTCAAAATCATGTTTTCAAAAATGTTTTCAAACTTTGTTTTAGCCTTAAAATATTCCTCCATTCTGATTTTAAAAACTTCTATTTTTAAAACATCAAAACTTATTCTGATTTTAAATATTACTTATATAATTGACGGTCTATATCAATTATATATATATATATACATTTAAAATAATGTTTTATATTCATTCTCTATCTCAAAATATTGTTTAAACACTTTATTTTGCTTCCGAGAAGTTTCAACTTGTTTTAAATTCAAATGCTTTTACAAAACAACATCTCTACAATTTTGAACTGAGGGATGTCGACATATGGGGATACCCCATGTCGACATAGTGACAGTTGGATTCAAAATTCAAATTTCAAAAGAAGTGTCCATTCGTTCAAAAACCTTTCGCCAATGGTTATGACTGTTGAGCATCTATATAAAGGCTTCCAAAACGAATTTTTTCAACAACTACTTTCTTATTTTCTTCACTCTTTCTTCTCCACCATTCCATATCCATAAAACTTCATATTTTCAAGATCGTGCCATCATTCTGCCAAATTCTCAATAGGAAATCATTTAGATACTCTCTCTATTTGATTCTCCATCATTCTACTAAAGATCAAAGTGCTATTCAGAGTTATAGGATTAATTTGTATTCAAAAAGTCCATAGAGTCTATCCATTCAAAAGGATTGTTATTAAGAAGTATTAGTGTGATCTTGTGTCCCGTAAATCAAGAGAGTTTACCCCAGACTCGGAGATAGGAGGGTTCCTCAAGGCCTTAGAAATTGAAGGTTGTAATTTGGATATTGGCTTATAAAAATCTGTACAAGGATATTTCCTTGGTGCAGGACTGGATGTAGGAGGATTCCGAACCAGTATAAAATCCGGTGTGTTCTTTCCTTTTACTTGCTTTACTTTACTATTTGCATTTGTTATATGTTCTGTGATCACTCTGTGTTAGAATTCTGTTTAGATTTGTGTTGAAAGTTTAATTTAGTTATATAGTTCATATATTCTTTAAAACACTATTCACCCCCCCTCTAGTGTTATTTCTGCCTTAAGATCCTTGATCCGCATCCCCAACAATTGGTATCAGAGCATTGGTTTTCATTATTTTCATAATCTGAAATTTTGAAAAGTTTTAATGGCACAACACACTAATAATGTCACTCCTGTCACCACTACTTCTGTCAACACAAGCACTAACACTAGTTCATTTGTAGAGGGTCAGTCTACTGTCAGACCACCACTTTTTAATGGCAGTAATTATGCATATTGGGCATGTAGGATGAAAATTTATTTACAATCCATAAGTTTAGATACTTGGAATATGACACAAATTGAATATGTTGAACCAACTACAAATTTTGCCTGGACTACTGAGCAAAAGACAGTTGCACAAAACAATTCTAAGGCTATGAATATACTATTTTGTTCACTAGATAGGAATGAGTTTAATAGAGTCTCTGTTTGTAAGTCTGCGTTTGAAATCTGGAAAACTTTTCAAGTAACTCATGAAGGAACAAGCAAAGTTAAGCAGACTAAAATTTCCATATTAACTAACCAGTTTCAATTGTTTAAAGTGCATGAAAATGAGTCTATTTCCAACATGTATTGTCGATTTCAAGACATTGTACACTCATTGATTGCTTTAGGAAAGGGTTTCTCAAAAGAAGATCAAGTCAGAAAAATACTCAATTCACTCACTCCAGAATGGGATCAAAAGATACTTACTATTGAAGAGGCAAATGATGTTAGTCAAATGAAGATCGAAGAGTTAATCGGTAATCTAATGCCGTATGAAGTTCAACTACAAGGGAGAAAAGAATCTAAGGCAACGGAAAAGAAATCGATCGCATTCAAAGCAACAACTGGAGATTCAGAACAAGAGAGTGATGAAGAAATTGCTTTCATAACCAGAAATTTCAGGAAATTTCTGAAGTATAGAAAGATGAATAACTTTAAAAGAAATGATCAAAGAAATTCCAGAAATACTTCGGAGAACTACAACAACAACAATAATTGTGATAGATGCTATAACTGCAACAAAACAGGGCACTACAAGATGGATTGTCCATATCCAGACAAACAGACATTTCAACCAAACAACGAGCAACCAAAGAAAAGAAAGAAGGCATATGCAGCAACTCTAGACGATTCAGATTCATCCAGTGATGACGAGAAGAAAACTGATAATTCAAATCTGTGCTTCACGGCTATTCTCGAATCAGAAGACGATCGGAGTTTGGATCTAAAAATAGGTACACATTTATTTTAATTTTATTGGATGCTTGCTTGCTTTGATTTTGTTTGCAATTTCTTGAATTTTTAAATTCAAAATCACACTTTGAAATTTGAATTTTTAAATTCAAAATAATATTATTTTAATAATATTTTAAATATTAAAATATTTTAATGTTATTATATTTAATATTATTACTAAATTAAATATAGATATAGAATATAGATTAGTTTTCTTAGGATTTTAGGAATTTATTAGATTTTAGAAATAGACACCTCCTTTCAAATTCAACAGGCACATGTCGACATGCCGTGATACCCCATGTCGACATGCCTCTCAGAAATTTGATTTCAAAATTTGAATTCAAACTTTTGAATTTCCCTCCACCTTTTCACTTACTTCAAAATTCTGAAAAGACACCTCTTGACCAGAGAACATGACTTTAGAGAATCTATTTAATATACTTCTCTTATCATCTCTTTTCACTTTATTCTCATAATTCAAACTTTCTTCATTATCTTCTACTCCTCTCAAACACTCATCAATGGCTTCCTCAAGTAACCCATCAACTATGAGGCTGCCCAAATCCATCAAAAATGATCTTTTCAATGACCCGGAGGCTATCAAAGCTTACATAAACTATGTAAACTATGGTAAAGTCAATACGGGAAAATTTGCCATTTTTGATGATTTTTCTTCTTATGAAATCGATCAACTTTTTGAAGAAAACTCCATTCTTAGCTTGATTGATAACAAGCAAAATGATTTCGTTTGTTATCCAAACCTTGTCAAAATGTTTTATGCAAACCTAAATCGTGGATTTTATAATGGAAATGAAGATCAAATTTGGAGTAGTGTTAAAGGAACACTTATTGTTTTGGATTCCGATATTTTGGGTACTATTTTGGGTTGCAAATCTACCGGTATGAATCTCTCGGAATTTCAAATCAATGAAACCGATCGAGAGACTTTTCATCACATTTTTGAAAGCGATGACCACATGGATTTTAAGAATCGCTTTTTCCGCCCAAAAGCAAGAATTGTCAACCTTCTTATTCAACACACAATTATTTCTAGGTCGGGAAACTACAATAATCCCACCTCAAAAGTGTGTAAAGCTCTTTTTGCTATTTTTGGAAAATATGATATTAATTGGGCACAAACTATTTTGGATGAGTTAAGACCCAAAAATTTTAATATGGGAGAAAATACTCTTTATCATGGAATTTACCTTACTCGGGTTTTCAATTATTTTGGTGTGGATGTTAAAAGGGAAGAGTTTGTAAGTAGAAAAGTGTTCAATCATGGGAACGTTTCTCTTATGAAAATCCCACTCATGTTTCAACCATATGAAACACTTGCCGAAAAGGAAGAGAGATTTACTCATGAAGAGATGGAAGAAGAGGAAGAAGAAGGGGAAGGAATGGAAATTGAAGAAGAAGAGGAAGATGAAGAAACATCTTTGGAAAGTATAGAGTATCCACATACCCCCGCCAATCCGTCCAACAAAACCATACTCAAGAACCAAAAGATACTTGCCCAAAACCAAAAGGTTCTTAGGAGATCTATTAGCAAGAAAATGGATAAAATCTCTACCAAGATCGACAAGTTCTTTGGGAAGATAGGCAGGAAACTTGGCTTGTCCTCATCATCATCTTCATCAAACTAATCCTAGCCATTATCTCTCTAGCTATCGTTTATCTATCTTTGTATTTTCTACTTTTTTAGTTAAGATTATGTAATGTTAACTAATATAAGTAATGCTATCTTATTCTCTGTTTTCCAGCTTTATATATCTCTGATAGTTATTTATTTTAAGTTTATATAGGTCCACTAGTATAAAAATAAAATTAAAAATCAAAAATAACTCAACTTGGTCATTCTGTCTAGACCATGTCGACATGCCCCATCCCCCCATGTCAACATGTAACAATCAAAAAGTAGTTACAATTTCTAACTTCAAATTCTTTTAACTACCAAGTGACAATTCATTTTGAACGGCCAATAACTCCTATAAATACCTATTTCTTCCAGAAAAACTTCTCTCCCTCCATTTCTATTCATCTCCTCTCATACTTCAACTTATTTCTTAAATTATGGCTTCTCCAATTAAAAATTTAAGTGAAAATTTTGAAGAAACTCTTACTTCTTTCAAGAATATTCTTTCTTTTATACTTAGAAATCAAAGGCACTTAGAATTAAGCCAAATGCAGATGATCAAAGAGCAAGAGAAACACTTCGACGCACTTCGTTGGATGATCTCAAGCCTTAGCAAAGACGAACCCGAAGCAAATCCACCAGTCACTCTCGATAAAGATAATTGGGATGTTATCAAAACTGATCCTATCTTTGGAGAAGATGGATGGGTGGAAGTCCCAAGGAATGTCTGATCATTATGTATGTTTGTTTGTTTGTTTGCTTGATTTGATTTGATTTAGATTTGATTAGGATTTAATTGGATTGTTTACTTAAGTTTGATTTGGATTTGGTTTGTATATAACTCCATATACTATACATGATTGGTTTGCTATGTATGATATTGATTTGATTGTCAAGTTACACTTATATATATGCACACACACTTGATCACTTACACGTTCACTTTACACTTTTATTCTATATATACTTTAGAACAGGTAAATCTTTTATTCCTTTTTGTTGATGACAAAGGGGTAGAAAGTTATAAAAATATATGTGCTTGGTGTAAGGGGGAGTCATGGAATAAAGGGGAGTTGTAGTTTTAAGAAGAAATCACGAAGTAAGGGGGAGTTATGGGGAGTTATGGTATGGTAAGAATATTTTATAAATAAAGGTTGTCATCATCAAAAAGGGGAAGATTGTTAGGAACCGAGTTGATAATGTTTTGATGACAACAACCTTATATAGTTATTATACTTTACTTTATAAAATATATACTAACATTTTCATATAGATAGATATATATATATGTATATAGGAAGAATATGCAGGTATTATCGAAGACTGATCAGTATGAAGACTCAAGCATCAAGATGAAAATTAGAGATTCAAGATTCAAGACTCTAGAGAATCAAGATTTCAAGATCTCAAGATAAGTGTCTAGTATTTTGTTAAAACTTCATAATAGCAATCTCATCTTTCTTCCAATTTTCTTTTGGGATGGAACCCAATTTCTATCGAAACCAGTGGCTTACAAATCCACGACAAGTAGCTTACAAACCTACGACAAGTGGCTTACAAACCCACGAAAATCAAAATCATTTAAACTACTTTGTACAAGTTCTCGAGTCCTATGGAGGAGCTCTGTAGGAAGGTTCTTGCAATTTCAGTTTGAATAGATTTTTCAAAATGTTTTTAAATCGGTTTTTCAAAATGTTTTAGCTTTCCAAATCATGTTTTCAAAAATATTTTCAAACTTTGTTTTAGCCTTAAAATATTCCTCCATTCTGATTTTAAAAACTTCTATTTTTAAAACATCAAAACTTATTCTGATTTTAAATATTACTTATATAATTGACGGTCTATATCAATTATATATATATATTTAAAATAATTTTTTATATTCATTCTCTATCTCAAAATATTGTTTAAACACTTTATTTTGCTTCAGAGAAGTTTCAACTTGTTTTAAATTCAAATGCTTTTACAAAACAACATCTCTACAATTTTGAACTATGGGATGTCGACATATGGGGATACCCCATGTCGATACAGTGACAGTTGGATTCAAAATTCAAATTTCAAAAGAAGTGTCCATTCGTTCAAAAACCTTTCGCCAATGGTTATGACTGTCGAGCATCTATATAAAGGCTTCCAAAACGAATTTTTTCAACAACTACTTTCTTATTTTCTTCACTCTTTCTTCTCCACCATTCCATATCCATAAAACTTCATATTTTCAAGATCGTGCCATCATTCTGCCAAATTCTTAATAGGAAATCATTTAGATACTCTCTCTATTTGATTCTCCATCATTCTACTAAAGATCAAAGTGCTATTCAGAGTTATAGGATTAATTTGTATTCAAAAAGTCCATAGAGTCTATCCATTCAAAAGGATTGTTATTAAGAAGTATTAGGGTGATCTTGTGTCCCGTAAATCAAGAGAGTTTACCCCAGACTCGGAGATAGGAGGGTTCCTCAAGGCCTTAGAAATTGAGGGTTGTAATTTGGATATTGGCTTATAAAAATCTATACAAGGATATTGCCTTGGTGCAGGACTGGATGTAGGAGGATTCCGAACCAGTATAAAATCCGGTGTGTTCTTTCCTTTTACTTGCTTTACTTTACTATTTGCATTTGTTATATGTTCTGTGATCACTCTGTGTTAGAATTCTGTTTAGATTTGTGTTGAAAGTTTTAATTTATTCATATAGTTCATATATTCTTTAAAACACTATTCACCCCTCCCCCTCTAGTGTTATTTCTGCCTTAAGATCCTTAATCCGCATCCCCAACAGTCGTCGTGGGGTGTCAACCGAGCTGTCTGTTATTGTGTTGAGACGGAGACAGATATATAGGAATCTTCTGACGACATTGTTATATTTTGTTTCTTCCTTTTAATTATTGAAAAATTCAATTGTTTGAATGTAGTTTTTCTGTTTGGCTATATTTATATGCTGAAAATATTAAATATAGGCAAACTAATTTTCTAAAAGTTTAAAGGTGCAGAAATCAATGATATAAATTGTGGTGATTACTTTGGTGACTAATTTTAGCCTTAAAAAGAATTATTTTACATATATATATATATATATATATATATATATTATTAAGGAAGAAGGTAATTTAGTGAGAAAATACCTAAACTTCGTCGGAGTTTAGAGAAAGTTTGTTCATTTAATGGTTTTGTAAAGATATCGGCTACTTGATTTTTGGTATTTACGTATTCTAATGAAATGGCTCCTTTTTCAACATTGTCTCATAAAAAATGATGCCGTATATCTATATGTTTGGTTCGTGAGTGATTAATAGGGTTTTTTGACAAATTAATTGCACTTGTGTTATCACAATAAATTGGAGATTTGGTGATAAGTTTACCAAAATCCGTTAATGTTTGTTGCATGTATATTACTTGTGCACATGCTAGAGCGGCGGAGATGTATTCAGCTTCGCAAGTAGATAGAGGAACACAATTTTGTTTTTTACTAAACCATGAAACTAAAGATCGTCCATAAAATGACAAGTTCCACTAGTACTCTTACGATCTGTTCTACATTCACCGAAATCTGTATCGCTATATGAAACAAGTTCAAACGATGATCCTTTAGGGTAGAACAAACCATAATCTTTAGTGCTAGATAGATAACGTAAAATTCGCTTAACCGCTTTTAGATGAGATTCTTTTGGATTTGCTTGAAATCGAGCACAAAGACATACACTCATCATAATATCCGGTCGACTAGCCGTTAAATAAAGTAAAGAACCAATCATGCTACGATATAATTTTTCATCAAAATCTTTTCCGTTTTCATCTTTTTCTAAGTGAATAGTGGTGCTCATTGGTGTTGGTTTGCTTGTTGTTTTATCCATTTCAAATCGTCGTAATAAATCGTTACAACATTTTTCTTGATGAATGAAGATTCCATTTTCGAGTTGTTTTATTTGTAACCTAAGAAGAAATTTAATTCTCCCATGTGTGACATTTCAAATTCATTTTTCATGATATTAGAAAATTGATTACATAGTTTTTCGTTGGTTGAACCAAAGATGATATAATCAACATAGATTTGTACAACCAAAATATCGTTATCTTCTCTTTTAATAAATAAAGTTGCATCTATTTTTCCTATATGAAAACCAGATGTTATTAAGTTATTTTTAAGACGTTCGTACCTTGCACGGGTGCTTGTTTTAATCCATACAGTGCTTTATGTAATTTAAAAACATGATCAGGATATTTTTCGTGAACAAATAGTGGTGGTTGTTCGACGTATACATTTTCCTTAATTAAACCATTCAAAAAGGCACTTTTGACATCCATTTGAAATTGTTTAAAATTGTTATGAGTTGCAAAGGCGATTAATGTACGAATGGCTTCTAATCTTGCTACTGGAGCAAACGTTTCATCGTAATCTATGCCTTCTTCTTGATTATAACCTTGAAAAACCAAACGTGCTTTATTTCTAACAATATTTCCATTCTCGTCTGCTTTGTTTTTAAATACCCATTTTGTTCCTATTACCGATTGATCTTCAGGTCTTGGTACTAATTCCCATAGGTTATTACGTTCAAATTGATTTAATTCTTCTTGCATAGCTATTATCCAAAAATTATCATTTGATTCTTCTTTATAATTCTTTGGTTCAAAGTTTGACACAAATGCTATATGGCTTATATGATTGAGTTGATTTCTAGTTACTCTTGAATTAAGATCTCCAATAATATTATCTAGTGGATGATCCTTAAGAATTCTAGGAGATGATATCAAAGTGTTGTTTTGACTATTTATTTCATTAGTAATAGAGTTTGTTGAATTTGTTAGTGGAATAATTTCTTCTTCATCATTAGTATGATGTTTAAAAAGATTTTCGTCGAATGAGACACGTAAGCTTTCTTCAATAGTATTATTTCGTTTATTAAAAATTCTATATGCTTTGCTACGTTCCGAATATCCAACAAAGACACCTTCATCGGCTTTTGGATCAAACTTTCCTAAATTATCTTTTGTATTTAATATAAAACATTTTGAACCAAAAGTTTTAAAGTATGATACTTTAGGTTTTTTACCAAATTTTTTTTCAAAACAAGTTTATTTAGTCATGGGGCGAATAGTTACTCGATTTAGTACATAACAGGATGTTGCAATAACTTCAGCCCAAAAGTGTTTTGGTAATCCACTACTATTTAATAATGTTCGTGCACATTCTTGTAATGTACGATTTTTTCTTTCTACGACACCATTTTGTTGAGGTGTACGAGGAAAAGAAAAATTATGAGTTATACCTTTCTTATTGCAAAAGTTTGTGAAAAGAACATTTTCAAATTCTCCTCCGTGATCACTTTTAATATTTTTAATTTTTAAATTCATTTGATTTTTAATTCTTTTAGCAAATATTTTAAACATACCAAAAGTATCGCTTTTATGTTTTAAAAATAAAGTCCATGTATATCTTGAAAAATCATCGACTATTACGAACACATATTTGTTGTGATTTATAGACCGTACTTGTGATGGACCAAATAAATCTAAATGTAATAATTCTAATGGTTGTTTTGTAGAAATATTATTTTTAGATTTAAACGAGCTTTTCTTTAGTTTTCCAATTTGACAATCATCACATAAATTTTCTACTTTGTAATTTATTTTAAGTAATCCTCTTACTAACTCATATTTTTCCAATTTATTAATACTTTTAAAAGTGATATGACAAAATCGTTTATGCCATAACCATGGATCATCATGTTTGACGGTTAAACATAAGTTTGAATTTTTATTTATATTCATGTTTAATACATAAGTATCTTTGTTTCTAAATCCTTCAAAAATGAGTTGTTTGTTATTATCTAAAATATTACATCTATCTTTTTCAAAATTTATTTGAAAACCTTTATCACATAATTGACTAATGCTTAGCAAGTTATGTTTTAAATTTTCTAGTAATAAAACATTTGTAATAATAGGAGAGTTAGATATACCAGAGTTGATGACTTCTCCAATTCCTATGACATATCCTTTTGAATTGTCTCCAAAGGTTACCGTTCCACCACGATGTATGTTATATTTGATAACATTTTTGAATATTCGGTCATATGCTTGGAGAAACCGCTATCTAGTATCAATTTCTCCTTATTTTTTATTTTGGGTACCTACAAAATAAAAAATGTTTTAATTGGTACCCATATATTTTATTAGGGTCCTATTTGTTAGAGGAAGGTAGCCATACCCAAGATGGTTTGATACCTTTATAAATATAATTTTTATTATAGACTACATTTTCTAAGTAATTATTAATATGCTTTTGTCTAATCAAATTATTATTCGTTTTAGGAATCCAAATTTTCATATTATTGGTATTCAATTTAGTCTTAGACAAACTTATAGCTTTTATATGTCTACTATTTTTAGCATTATTTTCTTTTTGTTTAAAAGAATTTTTGAATCCTATTTCATTTCTATTACCTGATGGTTTTGAGGTTTTGATAAGATTTTCCAAATCTTGTTTACCTTTATTGAATTTTGACACATTATTGGTAATTTTATCCAATCTTTCTCTCAATTTTCAACAATTCAATACTATTTTTAAAATCAATATTTTCTTTTAACAAATTGTCTATAGAAATATTCTCACTTTCTATCATATTATTTTTGATTTTTTGTTGAGATATTTCAAGTTCTTCTTCTAGAATAATTTTTTCATCTTTCTACATTCCTACCTCAAGTTCTATTCTATTTATTTTGACTATATATTCTTTGTTCAATTTTTTTATTTGTCTAAATTTATCGTCTAGTTCCATGCTAAGTTCTAATAGTTTATCATAGCTAAGTTCAAGACATACCTCCTCAGTTTGTGCCATAAAACATACATTAGCTTGTTCTCTATCACTATCGCTATTACTTTCAGAAGATGAAGAATCCGAATCATTCCAAGTTACTTTGAAAGCCTTCTTCTTCTTGAATTTTTGAATTTTGTTATTCTTTTTGTCATTATTGAGTTTAGGGCAATCCTTCTTCATATGTCCGTATTGATCACATTTATAGCACTTGATTTGAGATATGTTTGTTGTGTTGGACTTTCCTTCTTTTTGAAACTTGGTCATCTTTCTAAATTTCTTGAATCTATTATAATTCTTAGCAATAAAAACTATTTCTTCTTCATTTAGATCAGAGTCATCATTTTTTCTTGTTGGAAATGCAATATTCTTTTTCTCCGAATTAAGTTCTTTTCGTGCCTGCAAGTTAGCTTCATAGGACATTAAATTTCCTATCAACTCTTCAACTTTGAGAGTGGAAAGATCATTAGCTTCTTCTATAGCTAAAACCTTCCTTTCCCAATCTGATGTCAAAGAGTTGAGTATTCGAGATATTAAATCAAAATCAGTGAATTTAACTCCTAATGCCATAATATCATGTTGGATAGTTTGAAATCTAGAATACATGTCAACAATAGTTTAATTTTGCTTCATTTTGAATGAAGAAAATTGGTTTTGCAGAATCGAAATCTTAGTTTGTTTGACCTTTGTTGCACCCTCATGTGTAATTTGTAAGGTACGTCAAATATCGAATGCAGTGGTGCATAACATGACACGTCAAAATTCATTTTTGTCTAAAGAACAAAGTAAAACGTTCATAGCTTTAGCATTATTTGATGCTAACGTCTTTTGTGCATCAATCCAAGTGTTCATAGCAGTGGCAGGCACTTCATATCTATCTTGTGTGGCTGACCAAATTTCAAGACCATTAGCTTCCATAAAAATTCTCATACGTGTTAACTAATATGCATAGTTAGATCCATTAAAAAGTGGGGGTCGTGCAGTGGATTGTCCTTCTTGAAAAATACTTGCCATGTTAAACTGATTCAAAAACGTGTTACTGTTATTTGATCGAAACCTTGCTCTGATACCAATTGAAAGTCTATATGAGTGGGTCGTATATGATATATATGCAAGTATGAACAACTAACTATATAATATAACTAGATAGATAATAATAGCAACGTAAATTAAAATAATCACACCAGGATTTTATACTGGTTCGGACCTCCCGTCCTACGTCCAGTCCCGAAGCTCCTCTTCGGATTTTCCTTTCAACTAACCCTTACTTGACCCGGAGGAACAGGTTTACAATAGCAGAGTTTCTTTGTCAAGAATGTGTTCAATAACAATGATGTTGACTACTGAGTACAAGTGCTTCCAATATATATATATCTATCAAGAGGATATTGAATGATGAATTCTGAATATATGGAAGTGTTAAATACAAGTAGTTGATTGTTAGAGAACAGGTATAAGTTAGAGTATAGGAAATAAGAGCATAAGTAAGCAAAGTGAGAAAACTCTTTGCATTCCTCATGCTATTTATAATAATGAAGAGTTTTCTTGTATAGTTGCATCTGTTGTAATCTTCCTAAAGTCGCTTCTGATGGTGATGAAGGGTTGCGATAAAGAGAAGCAGATGTGTCCCTTCGAATGTGACAGTTGCTCTTGAACTTGCTCAGTCGAGTTCAAATTCAGACGTCTGGAGGAATGTTTCAGATGTCTGGTCTTCATATGTTTTTTTGTGTCTGGTTGCTATTCAGACGTCTGAGTTTATTATCAGACGTCTGGTTCCTTCTGAATTGTGAACCAGAGAGTTTAACCAGACGTCTGAGCTTATTTCCAGACGTCTGTCTCCTTTTGAATTGTGAACCAGAGAATTTATCCAGACGTCTGAGCATATGTACCAGACGTCTGATTTTCTCTGATTTGCAAACCAGTGAAAACATTCAAACGTCTGGCTATTGCACTCAGACTTCTGAAAATATATTTGTGTCTGTGCCATTTCTTTTCAACTTCTACAGATTTGACATCTTTTGATACTTCTCTTGAGTCTTGTTTTTGTCTCTTTGGTGATGTTACTCTATCATCTACCTGTAAATATAGATATATATACACACTCGATTTCCATTGTATAGTTGTTATCATCGAAACCAAAGAGTTGATTTCTGTACCCTATAATTCTCGCGTTTCTCATATACATTTCCAAAGTTATGTTTTTGGTCCAGATTTGATAGTCGGTTATTTAACTATCGAATAAACAATCATTCAACTAAAAATTTCATTTCCCGTTGAAATCACTAAGCCATATTTAATTTAAATTTCAATAAACTAAATCTCTTTATAAAAAAGTATACACTTATCTCACCGGGATAAGTATATTCTCCAATCATTCCTTTCAAGAATATATGAAAACTTTTTAAAAATAAATAAATATGGAAAGCATCATTCGGTATCGACCATGGATCGCAGCTCAATGATCACGTCTCTATCGCAGAGAAATTCAACTTAACTTAGGCAATCTCAACCTCCCGATTTCCGCCATGCAATCAATCATAGATCGCAGTTTGCACAATGGTTACGTCGCTATCCCAGCGAAAGCATAACAAACTGTAGATAATCTTTGCCCCTCGAATTATGCTATGAAAATATATCATTACTTTCCCGAAATCTTTTATTTTAATAAATATCTCAAAATAGTGCTTATAAAATTTCTTTTTAAATTCCCAAGTTTAATTTAGGAAAATACTCTTTTATAAATCTCCAACCATTTGCAAAACTTTCCTTTTTAAATCCTTTCTTTTTACCAATTCTTAAGAACAAAAATACTATTTAATTATGGTAAAATAAGCTTTTAATATTAAAAATAACTTTAATCATTTTAAACTACTTAACTTTAACAATATTAATATAATAAGAAATTTTTAAAACAATATTAATAATTTAACAAATTATCTTTGAAATAATAATGTTATAATACTAATTAACTCATAAAGTAATAATAACTTCAAAATCAATTTATTATAATATATAACGCTAACTAATAATTAAATTATAATTTAAAACATTTTAAAGTGTTTAATAACTTTGAAAACGATAATTTACTATTCTTAAATAACCTCTAAGAATCAAATTAATAAATAATTAACTTGGAATCATTACTAAAATAATTATTAATTATCTTTTAAAATATAATTAATAAATAATAATCATTCTGAAAATAATTTTGTTTCAAAAATAAACGTCAATTTTTTTAAAAAGGGTGTAGTAACTCTAATGGTACATAATCAAGTCACTATTAATTCAAATAACTATCTAAATTATAATTCCAACATGTACATAACATCAAATATGTAAATTAACTCACAATTAAAAATTTATTGTTAATACCACACTTATCAAATACTAACCAATTGAAATGTAATTAAGTGCCTGTACTAATGTATTAGCAGAATGAGGTTTTTTCTACCAAATAAATGTCCAAATTAACTTATCTAATGAATAATAGCAGAATGGTGATTTATTCTGCTAAACAAGGCAGAATTAATTTGATTGGCGGAACAGTGATCTGCTTCCGCTAAACAATTGTCCAAATCTGTAGGATAGCAGAAGGGGGTTTTATTCTGTTAATTTATTTACCAAATTTATTTAATTAGCGGAACGGTGTTTTATTCCGCTAAACCAATGTCCATTTAAATCAATTAACGAAACGGTGTTTTAATGCACTAAATAGACATCCAATTTACCACATTCAATTCAAATTAACTCAACAGTATTTATTTAGCCAATAAACATCAATATTTAAACTATATAAATTTAATCGATGTTATTATTTAAAACAACGCAGTTAAATCTGGTCTGTTTCCAGTATATTATAATTTTATACATTTCCAAAGCTATTGACATGTTACACTACAATGTCGTACTGGGTTAACATGAGTCCAACGCCGAACACCAGAGATCAATTGGATTTCGAACGGATGAGATGAAATTTTAAGTTTTTAAACACTTAACTTACTTAAATAGAAATAGAAATATGCTCCTTGTGCAAACAATAAATTAATAGATATGAATTATTAAGGTGTAACAATTGGTTTATTCCTCATCCCATTGATTAGTCTACTTTGGAATTTATTTTGTAATCAATGGAATTAAGTGTAATTGAAATCTTTCAAATAAAAGGAAAGAGAACATTAATTGTAATTAATGGACGTAATAATAAAATTGTATGTTTGAATTAAAATGAAATAGGAAGCTGAGAAAATAAAAAGGAAACATATGTTTAATTGAAAGAGAAATCTGATGTAATATAAAGAACATGTAAATCGAAATAAAAGGATATAATTTTGTTTGAATTATTTAATGAAAATAAAATGATTAGAGTGTAACCGACATTCAATTGGAAATTTAGTATTGGATTAATTGGAATTAAATCTTTTAATTGAAAGAGAAATAGATGGTAATTGATTTAGTTAAGAATAAACAACATATGTTGAATTGAATAAAATGGACATTTGAACGAAGACAAACCAATGCTAATAAAATGATAGTTCAATTCAGTCAATTTTAAAGTATATTATTATTTGAATTTAAATAAAATTTAAAGGTTAAAATTAAAGAACAAATTTTGGAATATTGAGTAATATATTTTTTCGAATTCAATAAAATAGAATTTTTTCTATAATTTTAAATTTTAGTCAAACTTAGTCAAAATTTAACCTTTAGTTGAAAATTATAAACTTGAATTTTAAAATTTTGTTCTTTTATATGATATTAGAATGAATTCTGATCTTTTCTTCACTTTTTTTTGTCAAAATCAAATTTCTATTGCTCTAAATATTTGAATTTCTATGAAAAGCTAACATAAGTTTGTGGTGTTTGGTTGTGAAATTTGGCTAAGTCCTAATGGGTTTTGTTTGGCCTAATGGGCCTTAGTTAAATAAGAGACTCTAACCATACCAAGAGACTTGTGTCTATTCCTATGCATAGGACCATTTATTTCCTTTTGACAAACATGTACGTACATAATTTTCTCTTGAGAAAACTTTCTCATCACACTTCCTTCTTCCTCTCCAAATTTACAGAGAGTCTAAATCTAAAAACTCAAATTTCTCCAAATCAAAACTCCTTCCTCTTCTCTTCCAAATTCCTTTCACCTCCTCTCCTATTGCCGCCTCTTCTCCACCATCCAAGTCATCTTCTCCTCCCCTTCATCTCGGCCACCATCTCCTCGAAGCAAGGCCGAAATCAACCCCTCTTTCCTAGCCTATAGTCACGCCATATCTCCACTAAATCCCACCCAAATCACCACCATCTTCAACTCTTGCATAGCCACACCATCTCCTCCACCCTGTGCCACATTAGCTGCACCCAACCCATCCAAAGTTTAATGACAGGAAAATTTCAACCCTCGAAAATCTACATTTGTATGTCCACTGTATAGAATACCAAGTAGTCAAGTGCCGTAAATACTAGTTCATTAGGGGTGAAGAATAAAAAGGTAGAAAAAAATATACAACAATACAGAATCTTACAACTGCAGTGGAACAAAATATAATATATAATAATAGATTTTCATACAAAGGAGTCTGTGATTGTATTATACTTACAATCATCAAAGTACAAAAGTCAATACATCGATCTGGACAGTTATAGTAACTTGTCCTCATACAGCAGAGATATAACCAAGTACGAAAATACGTCTGAACTCCTCCAGCTCATCTTCTGATCTCAACAGCGTTTAAACCTGAATCCATAGTACTCAGTCTGACCCAAACATTATAATAAAATAACACCGGAGTAAGTCTGTTTCCTGAAGATTTGACCAGACAACTAGGTACTTGGCATCTACACACCGTTCGGCATTTTGAACACGCGGCACAAATGGTTCAAAAAGCATTCGTGAGTACTCGGCATTGAGAAGTGTTCGGCAGTCAGGGTCATTCGGCATTTGGAAACGCTTGGCATCCAACAACGCTCGGCATCTTGAAACGTTCGGCATCAGAAGAACGCTCGGCACAAAGAAACGCTCGGCATGAAAGAGCGCTTGGCATCTAGAAGCGTTCGGCATTAAGAAACGTTTGGTATTGTATATCGTTCGGCATTCGGGAGCACTTGGCATCCAAGAGCGCTCGGCGTCTAGAAACGTTCGGGATCGGAAGAACCCTCGGCACAAAGGAATGCTCGGCATGAAAGAGCGCTCGGCATCTAGAAGCGTTCAACATCAAGAAACGTCGGTATTGTATATCGTTCAGCATCTAAAGGACTTTTGGCATATAAGGAACGTTCGGCATCAATGAACGTTCGGCATACCAAGGACGTTCGGCATACAAGGTACGTTCGACATCCATGAACGTTCGGCATACCAAGGACGTTCGACATACATGGTACGTTCGGCATCCATAGACATTCGGCATTCCTGAACTGTTCGGCATCCAATATCGTTCGACACAAGTCTTGTTCGGCATCCCGAGGTCGTTCGGCACCCCACTTCGGCCGGCATAAGGATATCGTTCGGCCTACTCCTTCCACTCAATACCTCATATCGTTCGGCGTGAAGACTACAGTTCAGCATTTGGCCGTTCAGCGTATATGGATCGGCGTACAAAGCTTACTCCATTTGGGCCGAGGAATTCAGCTACCAGGCCCACCAGGGAAGTCCAACCCACCTTCGTCTATAAATAGAGAGGCAGGGGTACAGTGAAAAGGAGGAGTTTTTTGGAGAACACTGGGGAAACTCTACCGCATTCAACACTCGCTCAAGACTTAATATTTTACTTTGCAATTATATTCAAGTAATTAGAAACAGATTATATCTATAATCAACTATCAAGGAAAGCAATAGAAATCAACTTCAAAGTGGACGTGGCAGTTACGCCGAACCACTATAAATTGGTGTGCTTGTTCTCTGCATTTAAATTTACATACTATCTCCTGTTTTAATTTTCTATCTTCATTAGTCTCTCTATACAATCTTTCTTAAGTGTGTTAGTGGCCAATTTTTGTGCTAACATTTTGGTGCTTTCACTGAGAATCGAATTCTCAGGCTGTTAGGATCTGCTTTGTAGCTACTGGATTGCATAAGTCACTCAGAGGAGATCCAAGATCCTTCACCAGGAATCTGTTAATTCTATTCAGTCACAACCAACAACTCTACCATGGAAAGACCACGAACCAGATCAGCTTCCCACAACGCAGATGCCCACGAGACCGCTAGCGTGCAACAAGTTGGACCTAGAAATCAGCAAGCAACTTGAGATGTAGGGCCCTCCACCCAAAACCAAGCGGAAGTTGTTTCCCGAACAGAGTTCAACGACTTGATAAGAGAAATCAAGGAAAGTAGAAGGCAACTTGCTAAGCAGATTCAAGCCAACACTAACCTCATGACTCAGCTCACTCGGCAACAGCGTCAAAATGTTGGAGGTAACCCTGCCCCTTATTCTGAATCTGATAGTTCGACCTCAGCTGATGAACCTCCTAGTCGTAGGCGCCGTAAGGATGAAGGTGCACAGGTAGGTATCACAGATCGATCGACTAGGGATCAATCCCGTGAGGAGACCGGACGCCCGAATCCCCAAGACCCAAATCAGGCAGGACATCAGCCCGCACGGTCCCGTAGGACGGAACCCAACCTTCCATCCTCCATACAAACTCCGGACTTAACAGCTATGGTCAGACAGTTGATGAGAGAGAACCAAGGCTTGACCAATGAAGATTGGAGAGTGTCCAGAAGTCGTACTCCCTTTACAGATGGTATCCTACAGGCTGAGTACCCGAAGAAGTTCAATATGCCGACTATCACAGCATACGAAGGGAAGACTGATATCAGGCTGCATGTGATGAGGTACAGATGGATGATGGATTTTACAAGAGCTAATGATGCAACCAAGTGTAGGTGTTTCCCAATCACTCTGTCCGGAATTTTCACCATGTGGTTTACTCGACTTCCCCCACGATCTATATCCAGCTTCGACGAATTGGCAATGAAATTCATAGAATAATTCAGGATACACACCACTCGCCCAAAGGATGTGATGTATTTATCGAGCGTAATCCAAGCTCCAAGAGAGTCATTGAAAGCATACTTGTAGAGATTTCATGTTGCTTCTACTGAAGTGAGTAATCCTAATGACCATGCAATTTTGATGGCAGTAATGCGTGGAGTGGATCCAAATTCTGAATTTGGAGATTGGTTGGCGGGAAAGCCCCAAGCCACGTTGGAACGGTTTTATTCGAAAGCTTATCAGTTCATAAGAAGGGAAGAAGCCCGATGGACAAGACGAGACAAGGCACCAGGGCCTGCTCAGGAGACTGTGAAAAGTACCGTCGCCATGAAGCAAACCGACAATAATTCGGGAAAAGCTCAAGTCAACGTCCAAAGCAAGCTTGGGTAGTCTAAAGGATCCGGAGGTGGAAATCCCGGAAAGAAAAGAGAGATGGGGAAATGGAAGTCAAGGATCCCGATGTACAATGAATACACACCGCTCAACGCATCTCTTGAGAACATCTATTTGTCAAATTGCAACGCTTTTCAGTATAGAAAACCGCGCCCAAAGGAATCAACGGAGGAACAGAAGCGGACCGGGAAGGATTACCGCTTTCACGAGTCTTATGGGCACAACACAGAGGAGTGCAGACACCTCCATGACGCTATAGAAAAGTTGATTAGGAAAAAGAAGCTACAGGACAAGAGACATCGGACCCCGAATGCGGGCCAGCTCCACGCCCACCAGAACAACCTGATCGAGCTGTGGGTAGATTGGTTATCAACATGATTGCTGGCGGACCTCATCCTGCGGATAAGAATTGGCAGGAGATGGAGCGATGTGCTAACTCTTTAAGACATATGGAGTATGAATGTTGTTCGAATGTGGAGGATGGGACTCCTGCAAAGCAGCAGTGCACGATGGATGATGATATTGTATTCAGGAGCAGAGATGCGGATAAGGTGGAGGCTCCTACCATCGACCCGATGGTCATATCTGCGACAATCGGACCGGTGTTTGTGAAGAGAATTCTAATGGATTGTGGAAGTTCCGTTAACATCATCTTCAAGAAGGCATACGACCAAATGAAGCTAGAGACTAAGGATTTGAAACCATCTAAAGCTAGAATCCATGGCTTTAACGGTGCAACAACGGATGCAGTTGTATATGTGGAGTTACCAGTTGAACTGGGGCAAGGCGAGCGTAGGAGGGTGCGAATCCTACCATTCATAGTGTTGGATGTTGACTCTCCATATAACGTATTTCTAGGACGTCCAGCCCTGGCAGAATTTAGGGTAGCATTGGCCCCTTGGTGTCTGACATTAAAATTTTCAACAGACGGAGGTGTTGGAGTGGTACACGGCGATCAGGCGACCGGTCGTGCATGCTATGTGGCTAAGCTGAGAGAAGCTCGGCGTAGAGAGAAAGGAAAGGGTGCAAACAGCTCCGTCCGCATCCAAAATTCTGATGATTGACAAGTAGCACCCGAGCCTTGGCTCGGGCAACATTCTCGGATCTATAGAGACATAGTTTGAGAGATGATGATGGGGGATCCAGGGAAACAAATGCAGCACCGGTTGAACTAACAATTGACATCCCAGTCAGCCGAGATGACCCGTCACGAATTCTTAAAATTGGATCACAATTCGACCCCGTGGTGGCCGAGAACCTTACTGACTTCCTCCGAGCGAATCTTGATGTTTACGCTTGGACACACTCTGATATGTGCGGGATTTCTCCAACAATTGTGAGACATATGTTGAACATAGACCCAAATTACATTCCCATAAAACGGAAAAGGAGAGGTATGGACCCGGAGAGGTATGCGGCTCTCAAAGAGGAGGTGGACAAACTCAAACCCAATGGGTTTGTCCGCGACGCCCTCTATCCTGAATGGGTATCTAACCCAATGCTAGTGAAGAAAGCAAATGGAAAGTGGAGAACTTGTGTTGATTACTCCGATCTGAATAACAGCATGCCCGATGGATAGTTTCTCTTTACCTAGAATCGACCAGCTCGTCGACTCTACCGCCTGACACGAATTATTGTCATTTATGGATGCGTATTCAGGATACAATCAGATCCCGATGCATATTCCAGACCAAGAGCACACCAGTTTTGTCACGAATATGCGGCTGTATTGCTATGTAGTAATGCCCTTTGGATTGAAAAACGCGGGAGCAACTTATTAGCCTCTGGTGAATCGAATGTTTAAAGACTAGATCGGTAAGACGATGGAAGTCTATGTGGATGACATGCTCGTGAAGTCACGGTAGTCAAGCGACCACATTCGAGACTTAGTAGAAATGTTTGACATACTCAGGCATTGTGGAATGAAGATCAATCCTTTGAAGTGTTCATTCGGCGTAGCGTCAGGAAAGTTTCTGGGTTTCATTGTGAATGCGCGCTAACCCGGAGAAGATTCAGGCTATCCGAGATATACAAGTGCACAGAACTATAAAACAGGTGCAAAGCTTGAAGGGAAAGGTGGCCGCGCTGAGCCGATTCATATCCAGGGCCACAGACAAGTGTATTCATTTCTTCGATGTCATAAAGAAAGGAAAGAGGACTTTCGAATGGACGTTTGACTGTGGGGAAGCATTCCGAGCTCTTGTAAGGCATTTAGAAAGTCCCCCGGTATTGTCGAAACCAATAGACCACGAAATGCTGTACATATACTTGGCTGTATCCCAGCACGCTATCAGTACAGCCTTGGTTCGCGAGGAAGACCAGGTTCAAAAGCCAGTTTATTATGTTAGTAAACGCTTGATGGGGGTAGAAAGAAATTATCCAAAGATTGAAAAATTAGCTTATTACTAGTGATTGCATCACGCAAGCTACGTCCATACTTCCAGGCACACTCAGTCAGTGTTTACACTGATCAATTCTTGCGACAGGTACTCCAACGACCGGAAACTTCCGAAAAGATGTTAAAGTGGAATATCGAATTAAGTCAATTCGATATTACCTACCTGCCGCGAAGGGCCATACAAGGACAAGCACTAGCAGACTTTATTGCTGAGTTTACTATGTCAGACGAATCAAACGGCCACAATGTCATACCTCCTGTTCGATGGAAGATGTACACCGATGGGGCATCTAACGACCATTGTTCGGGGGTTAGCATAGTTCTTCTAACTCCTGCGAACCGATCAACTTGCTACACTTTGAAGCTCGAATTCACAGCAACAAATAACGAAGCCGAATATGAAGCGTTGATTGCCGGCTTAAGACTTATCAAAGAACTGGGAGTAAAATCGGTTGAAATCTTTAGCGACTCGCAGCTGGTGGTGTACCAAGTGCGAGAAGACTACCAAGCAAAGGGGCAGAGACTTGCCGCATATTTGGTCCGAGTTCAGGAAATGCTAGCGAATCTCGAGCATTATGATATTTCACATGCCCCGCGTGAGCAAAACAGAGCAGCTGATTCATTGGCAAAATTCGCAAGCACTGGTGATGCACAGCAAATGAGATTATTTCCTGTTGAGACCCTCCATGCTCCGAGTATAGATATGATGGAGATGGATTTCGCGTTCGAAACCGAAATCGAGAAGGAATGGTGGATGACCCCAATCAGCCAGTAGTTGCTATTCGAGACCTTACTTGGAGAAAGGAGCGAAAGACGACAAGTCCTTCGTAAGGCTTCACAATATATAATTCAAGATGGGGTACTGTATTGGAGAGGATTCTCGACCCCCTTACTGTGGTGCATGGCCCACGATGAGATAAAATGAATATTAAAGGATGTCCATGAGGGAGAGTGCGGCGACCACGGTGGGGGGCAGATATTAGCAAAGAAAGTCCTGCGTTATGGATACTACTGGCCAACTGTGAATCGGGATGCTATAGACTATGTGAGAAGATGTGACAAATGCCAGATATACGCAAAAATCCCAAGAGCTCCGCTGATGGAACTCATGCAAATCGTTGGTCCCTAGCTATCTGCAATGTGAGAGATCGACCTAGTTGGTTCTTTACCCTTAGCCAAAGGTGGAGCGAAATATGCAATAGTTGCCGTCGACTACTTTACCAAATGGGAAGAAGTAGAGCCTCTAGCCAAATAACCACCAAGAAGGTTATTAATTTCGTCATACGAAATATCATATGCCGTTTTGGCCTTCCACGGACCATCATTACAGACAATGGGACTCAATTCGAAAGAAAGGAATTCAAAGAATTTTGTCAGAAATATGGCATTGAGAAGAAGTTTGCAGCGGTTGCTCACCCGAAAGCCAACGGACAAGTGGAAGTTGTAAACAAGATAATCAAGTCCATATTGAAAAAGCGTCTGGAAAAGGCTAGAGGCAAGTGGGTAGATGATCTTCCAACAGCGCTTTGGGCCTACAGGACCACCCACAAGGCCGTGACTGGCCACACTCCATTCGCATTGGCATATTGCATGGAAGTTGTCATACCCGTGGAACTTGAGGTTCCATGTAATAACCCGCAAATCTGCACCTCTTGAATCAACACTATTCTACAACAATCAACTCAAGTTGTACAGAAATACGAACCATTTGGGTTAAAGAAGATGAGGTAGAAGAAGAAAATAGAAAATCATAACAGAATCTAACCATCGCAGCGGAATAAAATATAATAAATAATAAATGATCTTTACTCAAAAATCAGATATCTCTGTTTATATATTACATCATCAGAGTACAACAACTACAGCCCAACGTCAATACTAGACAAATGAATACACAGCAACTCAACACAGCGAAATATATATATATATATATATAAGTACGAGAGTACGTAACGTCATCCAGCTCGTCTTCTGAGATCCACAGCATCATATCCTGTATCCTATAATACTCGGTCTGACCCGAGCATTACAGTTAAATAACACCCGAGTCAGTTTGGAATACCAGCGTGAGAAAATCACACCCAATTGATTATTGAAGTTTCAAAATCCTTTTGAAATCAAAAGCATCTCGTAAGACCATGCCACAAATAAACATGTCGGGTTTTACCTTACGATAGCTAAAAAAATTTTTTTTAGAAATCCTCTGATATTATAATAGGGTCTATTTAAAAATATTTACAAAATAGCCGAAATTGTTAAATCTATTAAATTCCAGCTACTAGCCACAAAGTGGGTAATACAAACAAAACTCGTACAAGGCTCGTAGGGATAATGGATTTCCAACTAATGACTAGGCACTGGGGTACCACCTGTCACAGTACAGGGCCTAGATCACCGTACCGAGGAGTACGCCCGCTCCCCTGCAACACAAGGCCGGGACTACCCCTTACTGGATAATCTCAAGTGAGATCACCCCGCGGTTGGGATCAGCAACCGTCCACTAAGCCGAAATAAAAAGGGATGTCTAGACTGGAATGACCTCACCATGCTTGGGTGCTACCCACCTAGCCTTGCTGCATAACCCCTGATTTTCAGTCATTCCCATTTGATGAGGCTTGAGGCTAAGCGTTACCTTTATAGAACATATTCCTTTGAATTCCCATCGTCCACCTGATGATGTTTCGCAAGCATTCATCCATACAAGTCCATCCCGGGTCCGAACGGAACCGAAGGCATTATTCCTACTACATCCATTTTTGGAAACATCCTCAGGATTAGTAGCGACTAGCCCTTGCACTTCACTGCTCCAACTTTGAATCCAAATCATTTTCTACGAAACGTACAAACCGGATCGAAGTGGTTTTCGAGAAATTAATCTCGATCCCGGTCTCTTCGAAACGATCAACGCATTTGGCCAATATTGATAGTCGGTGATTTAACTATCAATTAATTTTCACAAACAACCATCAACCAATAAATAATTTCCCAAATTATTTATCTCAAAATATCTTCACAAGGTATAATTTCACTTTCAAATCCTTTTGAAAACAGTTTTCAAACTATCTTCCTTTTTCTCAGAATAAATATCGAGTATTTCAATTTCCACTGGAATCACCAAACACAAAACTTTAGATTTTTAAAACAATTTAAAAGCACTTTATTGCAAAATATATTTTAGTGTTCAATTTAGAAAATTTTACTATAATACTTAATTTATAATAATACTTTAAACAAAATACCAAACCATTCTGTAAATAATTATTACAATAATAATTAAAATAAAATACTTACTTTGGAATTTACTTTAAAACATTCAAGTTAAGATTACTTCCAGAGTTTACTAAAAATACATACTATATAAACATTTGAAAATAAAGTTACTCAATAAAATATAAAACTAAATTTCTACTTTTAAAAACAAAATACTAAGTTACTTCTAAATTAGGTTAAAGGAAATACTTACTTTAGACTTTAAATATTAGAAATAATAAATTTTACAAAACTCACTTTCTTTAAAAAAACAACTTTGAAAACAATTAATTTATATGTAAAATTTACTTTTAAAAACATGTACTTGGCTATCCAGAGAAAATTCCAACTTCAATCACTTAAATCAATGTTCCCCAATTGATATCTAATTTATTTTATTTGAAATAAATTCTTTAACTTATCAGTTCATTTTCAAATTACTATTACTATTACTATTATTATTATTATTTCTTCTTTACTCTTTCAATAATCCAAATCTTAAATTCTATATAAATGTTTGTTCTTTTTAATTAATAATACGGCATTTTAAAATTCATTAACTTTTTGTTTATTAAATTTTCCTTTCAATTCTCAGGATTCATTTTTAGAACTTTAAAGTCACTTTATTTCTTTTCTAAGCCATTCTTAGATTTATTCTATAATTATTTTACTTGCAATTTCACTTCTTTTATTTTCATTCCCAAAATCAAATTTATATTTTTGGTAATTCATTATACCAAATTATATCAACCAAGCCATAGCATTCAATATTTCCACATAATTCATTATAGAACATCAAATAATCAAAACAGGGAATATTAAATAATTTAAATAAAAGTTGAGGGGTCCAATTGGATCCCTCCAACCTGTTTTCCCTGCATCCACAGACATTAGCACAACATATAATACCAATTCCAAAATATACAGTACTATAGCACATCAATCAATTCAACCATTCAAACAATTGTTTAAATTTAATCGTTTAAATTTAAATTTAAATTGAACTGAGTGAGATTAACTCATCTTGCTTTTTATATGCAATCCATTCCTGACCAGCTTGTCTCCTTACGATTTTGGACCTTGTATAAAAATTTACGGTTTGTTAATATTTGAATTGATCGAACCATTTGTTATCATTTATTTATTTAATTCAACCAATAATTTAGTTCTCACTAATAAGTTGATTTCATAATAATTTTCCTTTTAATATATCATTTTTAGAACAAAATAGTTTCATAAGTTTATTAAATAAGTAAATACCCTAAACACATATTTTTATATTAAATAGTAAGTGAGAACATATATATTTATAAATTAGTCTATAGGGATTCCCAAAAATCTGATTCTTTTTTTATATATATATCCTACTGTATAATATATTTTTTCCTGTTTCTGCATAATCATTTATACATTATCACATCGAAATTGAAAAGGATAAATTGTATATACCTTTATCATTCGTCCCAAATCGATCTCAACTCGACTCGTCTCTTGATGATACTTGACACGTCTTCACCAACGAATCCATATACGTGCCGTTTCTGCAACAGTACCAAAATAAACGAGCTCGACCCATGCTAATAGATCGTAATCTGAACGACTTGACCATCCCTGCAATGACGCGTTTGCTTGAAATCTCCAGACTAGATGAACCTTGATGCAACAATGCGCGCTGCCAAGAGAAGTTCAATGACACCGGTCTTGCTACCTAACTCCACTCCAATCGCTTGCAAATATGAAACCCTAGACGTCGCGCGTGCATCCCCAAACCCCTCGTGAATTGCCAACCTACGAACGTACGCCGCTCACTCGCAAACTCCTCTGGTACCGTTGTTACCTCGCCGAACTTATCGCGACTTCCCCTATCTTCTCTCTCTCTCTGTTTTTTTAAAAACTCGGTTCAACTTCGATCGGCCATTAAGGTCTCGATTTGGGAACCCAGAAGAAAAGATACAGTTGGATTCAATAGAGTTTAATTTGAATGAAGAGACACTGCAAATTTGATTTCGGCCATTTTCTATTTTTTTTTTACACCGATTGATTATTGAAAGAGAAGCACGGGCTCGGTTTTAAAAGGAAAGAATTAGCTTCTGATGGAAGATAGTGTAGCGTGCTTGAAACGAGAAGGGGAGACAACTAGGTCGACGGAATCAGATGCTAGGGTGGCTACTGATTTATCCTCTTTATTTATATTGTTTTATTTTATTTTTATTTTTTTCTTTAGAAAACTTGATTAAATTTTCAACGCGTTTACTTAGGGTATAAGCACACAACAACTCCGATCAATACAAAATTTGAAACACGATGATAATTCAATATTACGGACCCAATGGAACTAGTTTCGTCGAATTCCGAGACTGCGCCTCGGAAGGCTATTTTTACATTCAATTCAAACTATAAAATTTGAAAACTGAACAAATCACTGTTTAATTCAATTTTAACACTTCTATTATCCTCAGTATTATCAATATAAACTTTTCAAGCCTTTAAATTATTTTTAATAGACTTAAAACTCCAGATTCAACAATTTACCCAACTTCACTTATTTAATTTAATTATTCAATTATCAATTCAAGTTAAAATTACTCTATTGAATATTTAAAATCAATTAAATATTCTGATTTTAAATGCTAGAAAATTCCGGGTTGTCACATTCCTCCCCCCTTAAAAGAAATTCATCCCCGAAATTACTAATTAGGAAGAATGATCCAATACCCATTTACTCTTCCTCAAAACCAAACAATTCAACATCCAACCAACTATCTTTTATAAAAGACCATTATCATTCTTATTAACTTTCCATACCTTTCCCTAGTTTCAAACTATACCATTTGTTTAACCATTCAAGCTTCAATTTACAACCAAATTTTGAATTATCAAAATTTTCTCAAAAATTTTCTAACTCTCTAAATTTCCTAAAAATTTCGCCAGCTTCTCCTTTGCGCGGCTAGCTCGGTACAACTACAAAATGGCTCTACGACCTACCAAATCCAAAAAGAAAACAAAAGGCCAAGTGGCTCGATCCAAATCCCAATCAAATTTCACACCAAATTTAAATACATACCTTTTTGTCGAGCATTTCAAATTTATCTTCTGAAATCAAAATCAATTCTCTTTACCTTTATATTACCTGCACATCTTACACAGCAATAGGTCCAATCACAATATTCAAAAACATTTTATCGACTCACTTACAGATGTCAATATCTATTAACTCAAATACTAACTTAGATTATATTTGAAATATCAATTTCCAATTGAGAATGCCTCATTCCTTACTTAAGCTAGTATAAGCATTTATGTGTTTCTTATATTTATTTTCATCTTACCACTTTGTTTATATCCATTTCTATTCACATTGATTCTTTCATTTCCATACGAATTCAATTTATCTTTAACTTTAAATATTGAATTTTATTTTCCATTTATAACTAATTCATGTCATTACTTTAAATTAGTTTCATTTTACAAGTTTATTTAAATTTTCAGTTTGAATACGTTTGCCGTTAACAAAATTTTCAAAAAATTTCTAACTACCAAAATTTCTGAATTTTTTTGGCAGAGTCTCCTTTATACGGAGGAGCTTTTGCAATTTGACAAAAGAGATAAATATATATACATCGACTCACACAGTCGGAAAAACCAAAAACAGTTCATATTTCCTATTTTTATTGCGTAGGCGTACCTTGTTTAGCATTTTAAGCAAGCGGCTTATTATTTTTAGCAAATAGCATAACCAAGTCCAGCCACACGGCTTCCAAGTACCTGTACTTACTCAATTTAAACATGTAAGTGCCAAATATATGCAGTTTAACTATATTTCATTTAGATGCAATGGTTGAACACATGAATTCTAAAAGAAATTCACACCATACATTTTTCCGTAAGCAATTTATATAGTTTTCATACTAATTCCACTGTTCCAATTAATTTACAAACTATTTCATTCAATTTGAATGGTTTTCAATCCATTCATATACAACTTCATCAATTTGAATGGTTTAAAACTCAATCACTTACATTTAATTTATTTTTAAGCCAACTGAACTCATATTTAACCCAATTGATCTCAAAATCAATTTATTTTACCCCTACCGATACATAGAATTTTAATTACTTCCATTTATATCAAATGACAATTTATTCTATGCAATTCAACCAGATTTATGTGAATAAATAAGTTCATAACCAATTTAAATGGATTTCAACTCAATTTATACTTAATTCTATTCCATTTTTAAATTTATTCACAATCCATAAATTCTCATTTTCATTGCATTTCCAATTTGAATACATTCACTTGCATTTCACTTTATTAACCAAACTAGTTCATTCAAAACCATTAATAACTTAGGTTCATCTTCATTACCAATTAAATTTCCTTTTTATTTTAATTCATTCACAACCGATTATTTAGCTCGACACATTCCATTTTAAATTTATTCTCAACCCAATCATTAGCGTTTCATTTAAAACTATTCTATTAAACTTGAAAACATTCAATTGTTAATATTGTCTCCAAGTTATTTCAATTCCTTAACATTTTAAATGGTTTACAATTATTTATTTAAGCATTTTCATTTCATTAAATATTACCGACAACTCACCGAATTTTATTTCAATTAAAATTTATTTTTACTTGATTTAAATCCAATCCACTATTATTAAACTTAGTTTTAAGTTGAATTTAATTCAATTCTCCTCCATCTATTTAGCTTAAGTCAATTTACTTCAATTTATTCAAATTTTATCTTAAGCTCATTTTCATTTCACAAGTAAATTTTCTTTTCTATTCAACTTAATTCTCTCTCAATTAAATCTCATTTTAAATCTGCAATTTCATTTGATTGGTTATTATAGAATTTAACTTTCCAGATTCAACTCATCTAGTTTATTACATGGCCATATCCAATTTATTTCTACTTATTTGGATTTTATTTGTAACTCCTACCATTACTATTTTAATCCATTTACATTTTCCTTTATTCGACACATTTCCAATTATATTTATTTTGTTACCACTTTAAGTTAAATTTTAATTTAAAACTCAAGTTCCGAATCCACTATCCATTTTCAATTTACCATCCAATTTTATTAACTCACAATTCAACTTCATTCTCAATTACTTTCGCTTCATCAACAATTTAAGTCGAATTTAATTTATAACTTGAGTTTATTTCCAAACTTTATCATAAACTCACAATTCAGCTTCTATTAAACAACATTACGTTCCCATTTACACATCTTATTAACTAATCTATTATAAAATTAGTTCTCTCCTATTTATAGTTCAATACATGATTTTTAATTTCAAATATCACTTCATTTAATTTTTCTTAGTTCAGTTTTTTCTTCTTCAAGTTTTGGATTTTCCTTCGTTTTATTATCCAAAACATCAAACAATATTTATTTTGGATTTTATATTCCACTTTCAAAATTTATAAGTCACAACTTATTATTTACACAATTCCATTTATTCTAGGCTTGGATATATTCTTCCTTTATTTTTAACTCAAGCCTTATGCTTATTAATAACCCAAGCATATTTTATTCTATGGATTTTTAATCCTGATTATTTTATAAGTTATTCTAATTTATTTACTTCAGTTACAATCCTTATTCAATTTATTTCCCATTCGTTAAGGTAAGAATTTAACTCTATTCATTAATTCAATTGAATTCTCATCCCAATTCAATTTCAACTTGATTCGAATACAACTGGATATTATTTTCAGCCTATCCGATTAATGTCAATCCAGTCAAATTTTAATTTCCCATCCAAGTTAATTTCATTTTTAACCTTTCTCTTAAAATTCAAATTCCATCATTCAAAGCCTATATTTCCTTCCTGATTTAAAAATCATCTCAATTTATAATCTTACAACTATCTCATCAGGATTTTTAAACACCCGACTTTTGGTTTAGAATTATCTTGAAATCTCCAACATCTCAAATCTCATTTCTCAAAAAATTTAAACCAATCCTGGCTTTATTCCCGACAAATTTCCCTTGAAATTTTCAAAACAACTAGCTTTTCTGAACAAATTTATTTTTGGCAGCAATCTGTCACTCAGAAATTCGAAAATGAATACTGATGATGCGGCCGTCATCATCGGAATTATTTTATAATAATCCAAGTGATTTCAATGCTATATCACTTTCAAAATCCATTTAAAACAAATTTCCATTCAGAAATATCTCCAAAACAATAATGTTATTATTTATCTTCAAATACTTCGACCAATACTTCCAAAATCTCCGAGATTTTAAATTTCCAAATCCTGCTTAAATCAATTTTAACTATAATTCATTTGCATAGTTTCCCATTTGATTATAATTCAATTTATAATTTACATTTATAATTCATATTTATAAATTTCATTTCATAATAGAATTTATCTTCTCAATCTTTGATTATATTTACAATTTCTAGTTAAATTTTTCACTTAACAATGATAATACTTTAATATCATCGTTTCTAACATACAAGCAACCATATATTAGCTAAATAGTTTTCAAAAGCTATTCTTTATATCAAAATATATTTTTGGGTAAAATTATTTCATTTACCCATATTTAAAACAATACTGTGCCAATTGCTCTATTCAAGTGTTTAGAAACCCCTTCGATACAGTTGTCGAGACTGTGCCGACGAAGGTTCATATGCCACTCAATAAACCAATCAACACAATATTAAAACAATTTATATTCACTAACAAATACGCACTCACATTTATTAATACGCTCAAACTCATTCTAGAGTATTACGGACTCTATTTTAAATGAGTACTTCCCACCAGAGCCAAGGTTATCACCAAACTACGCTCTGATACCAAGTGTAATAACCCGCAAATCCGCACCCCTTGAGTCAACACTATTCTACAACAATCAACTCAAGTTGTACAGAAATACGAACCATTTGGGTTAAAGAAGATGAGGTAGAAGAAGAAAATAGAAAATCATAACAGAATCTAACCATCGCAGTGGAATAAAATATAATAAATAATAAATGATCTTTACTCAAAAATCAGATATCTCTGTTTATATATTACATCATCAGAGTACAACAATTACAGCCCAACATCAATACCATACAAATGAATATACAGCAACTCAACACAGCAGAATATATATATATATAAACAAGTATGAGAGTACGTAACGTCATCCAGCTCGTCTTCTGAGCTCCACAACATCATATCATGTATCCTATAATACTCGGTCTGACCCGAGCATTACAGTTAGATAACACCCGAGTCAGTCTGGAATACCAGCGTGAGAAAATCACACCCACTTGATTATTAAAGTTTCAAAAATCCTTTTGCAATCAAAAGCATCTCGTAATACCATGCCACAAATAAACATGTCGGGTTTTTACCTTACGATAGCTAAAACATTTTTTTTAGAAATCCTCTGATATTATAATAGGGTCTATTTACAAATATTTATAAAATAGCCGAAATTGTTACATCTATTAAATTCCAGCAACTAGCCACAGAGTGGGTAATACAAACAAAACTTGTACAAGGCTCGTAGGGAGAATGGATTTCCAACTAATGACTAGGCATTGGGGTACCACCTATCACAGTACGGGGCCTAGATCACCGTACCGAGGAGTACGCCCGCTCCCCTGCAACACAAGGCCGGGACTACCCCTTACTGGATAATCCCGAGTGAGATCACCCCACGGTTGGGATCAGCAACCGCCCACTAAGCCGAAATAAAAAGGGACATCTACACTGGAATGACCTCACCCTGCTTGGGTGCTACCCACCTAGCCTTGCTGCATAACCCCTGATTTTCAGTCATTCCCATTTAATGAGGCTTGAGGCTAAGCGTTACCTTTATAGAACATATTCCTTTGAATGCCCATCGTCCACCTGACGATGTTTCACAAGCATTCATCCATACAAGTCCGTCCTGGGTCCGAACGGAACCGAAGGAACTATTCCTACTACATCCATTTTTGGAAACGTCCTCAGGATTAGTAGCGACTAGCCCTTGCACTTCACTGCTCCAATTTGAATCCAAATCGTTTTCTACGAAACGTACAAACCGGATCGAAGTGGTTTTCGAGAAATTAATCTCGATCCCGGTCTCTTCGAAACGATCGACGCATTTGGCCAATATTGATATTTGGTGATTTAACTATCAATTAATTTTCACAAACAACCATCAACCAATAAATAATTTCCCAAATTATTTATCTCAAAATATCTTTACAAGGTATAATTTCACTTTCAAATCCTTTTGAAAACAGTTTTCAAACTATCTTCCTTTTTCTCAGAATAAATTCCGAGTATTCCAATTTCCACTAGAATCACCAAGCACAAAACTTTAGATTTTTAAAACAATTTAAAAGCACTTTATTGCAAAATATATTTTAATGTTCAATTTAGAAAATTTTACTTTAATACTTAATTTATAATAATACTTTAAACAAAATACCAAACCATTCTGTAAATAATTATTACGATAATAATTAAAATAAAATAGTTACTTTGGAATTTACTTTAAAACATTCAAGTTAAGATTACTTCCAGAGTTTACTAAAAATACATACTATATAAACATTTGAAAATAAAGTTACTCAATAAAATATAAAACTAGATTTCTACTTTTAAAAACAAAATACTAAGTTACTTCTTAATAATTAATTCTAAATTAGGTTAAAGGAAAATACTTACTTTAGACTTTAAATATTAGAAATAAGAAATTTTACAAAACTTACTTTCTTTAAAAAAAACAACTTTGAAAACATTTAATTTATATGTAAAAGTTTACTTTTAAAAACATGTACTTGGCTATCCAGAGAAAATTCCAACTTCAATCACTTAAATCAATGTTCCCCAATTGATTTCTAATTTATTTTATTTGAAATAAATTCTTTTACTTATCAGTTCATTTTCAAATTACTATTACTATTATTATTTTTTCTTCTTTACTCTTTCAATAATCCAAATCTTAAATTCTATATAAATGTTTGTTCTTTTAATTAATAATATGGCATTTTAAAATTCATTAACTTTCTGCTTATTAAATTTTCCTTTCCATTCTTAGGGTTCATTTTTAGAATTTTAAAGTCACTTTATTTCTTTTCCAAGCCATTCTTAGATTTATTCTATAATTATTTTACTTGCAATTCCACTTCTTTTATTTTCATTCCCAAAATCAAATTTATATTTTTGGTGATTCATTATACCAAATTATATGAACCAAGCCATAGCATTCAATACTTCCACATAATTCATTGTAGAACATCAAATAATCAGAATAGAGAATATTAAATAATTTAAATAAAAGTTGAGGGGTCCAGTTGGATCCCTTCAACTTGTTTTCCCTACATCCACAGACGTTGGCACAACATATAATACCAATTCCAAAATATACAGTACTATAGCACATCAATCAATTCAACCATTCAAACAATTGTTTAAATTTAATCATTCAAATTTAAATTTAAATTTAAATTGAACTGAGTGAGATTAACTCACCTTGCTTTTTATATGAAATCCATTCCTGACCAGCTTGTCTTCTTACGATTTTGGACCTTGTATAAAAATTTACGATTTGTTAATATTTGAATTGATCGAACCATTTGTTATCATTTATTTATTTAATTTAACCAATAATTTACTTCTCACTAATAAGTTGATTTCATATTAATTTTCCTTTTAATATATCATTTTCAGAACAAAATAATTTCATAAGTTTATTAAATAAGTAAATCACCTAAATACATATTTTTAAATTAAATAGTAAGTGAGAACATATATATTTATAAATAAGTCTATAGGGATTCCCAAAAATCTGATTCTTTTTTTATATATATATCCTACTGTATAATATTTTTTTCCTGTTTCTACACAATCATTTATACATTATCACATCGAAATTGAAAAGGATAAATTGTATATACCTTTATCATTCGTCCCAAATCGATCTCAACTCGACTCGTCTCTTGATGATACTCGATATGTCTTCACCAACGAATCCATATACGTGCCGTTTCTGCAACAGTATCAGAATAAATGAGCTCGACCCATGCTAATAGATCGTAATCTGAACGACTTGACCATCCCTGCAATGACGCGTTTGCTTGAAATCTCCAGACTAGATGAACCTTGATGCAACATTGCGCGCTGCCAAGAGAAGTTCAATGACACCGGTCTTGCTACCTAACTCCACTCCAATCGCTTGCAAATATGAAACCCTAGACGTCGCGCGTGCATCCCCAAACCCCTCGTGAACCGCCAACCTACGAACGTACGCCGCTCACTCGCAAACTCCTTTGGTACCATTGTTACCTTGCCAAACTTATCGCGACTTCCCCCTATCTTCTCTCTTTTTTTCTTTTTTTTAAACTCGGTTCAAATTCGATCGGCCATTAAGGTCTCGATATGGGAACCCAAAAGAAAAGATACATTTAGATTCAATAGAGTTTAATTTGAATGAAGAGACACTGCAAATTTGATTTCGGCCATTTTCTATATTTTTTTTACACCGATTGATTATTGAAAGAGAAGCACAGGCTCGGTTTTAAAAGGAAAGAATTAGTTCTGATGGAAGATAGTGTAGCGTGCTTGAAACGAGAAGGGGAGACAACTAGGTCGACGGAATCAGATGCTAGGTTGGCTACTGATTTATCCTCTTTATTTATATTGTTTTATTTTATTTTTATTTTTTTATTTAAGAAAACTCAATTAAATTTTCAACGCGTTTACTTAAGGTATAAGCACACAACAACTCCGATCAACACGAAATTTGAAACCCGATAATAATTCAATATTACAGACCCAATGGAACTGGTTTCGTCGAATTCCGAGACTGTGCCTCGGAAGGCTATTTTTATATTCAATTCAAACTATAAATTTTGAAAACTGAACAAATCACTGTTAAATTCAATTTTAACACTTCTATTATCCTCAGTATTATTAATATAAACTTTTCAAGCCTTCAAATTATTTTTAGTAGGCTTAAAACGCCAGATTCAACAATTTACCCAACTTCACTTATTTAATTTAATAATTCAATTATCAATTCAAGTTAAAATTACTATATTGAATATTTAAAATCAATTAAATATTATGATTTTAAATGCTAGAAAATTCCGGGTCGTCACATTCCATCACATCGGGTAACTTATTATGACCCTGAGTCGAACGAAAATCTTTTATTGGAATCGCTGGACTTCATTGACGAAAAACGCGAAGGAGCCAATTTGAGAGTGGCCGCATACAGACATAGAGTCGCTAAGTATTATAACGAAAAGGTCCGACCAAGAATTTTTGGTGTGGGAGACCTCGTTTTGAAACGAGTTTTTCCGATCCTATCTCATATGAATCCCGCATGGGAAGGTCCTTACGTCATCGAACGGAATCTTGGAGAAGGAACTTTCAAGCTAGCGACTGTCGATGGTGCGTCACTCACCCAAGCATGGAACAGCGAGTACTTGCGGCATTATTATACTTAGTCTATTTCTTTCATATATTAGTTGCATTTATTTCCAGTACGCTTTTATTTCTAGTTCTTGGCATGTAGTAAGACAATTTAGCTTGCTTTCATTAATAAAGGCTTGAAGCCATCTTTTCCATGAATTACTAATTTTTCTGTGTATGATGATCCCGTGACAGGAAAATGTAAATTATATTATTCTGGCTGACGTACGAACACATGCAAACGACTCAAAATCTCCAAGTCCCCAGAGTGCGGACTGGAGTACTCTAAGTCCCGGAGCACGGACTCGAGTATAAACGACTCAAAATATCCAAGTCCTCAGAGTGCGGACTGGAGTATTCCTAGTCCCCGGAGCACGGACTCGAGTATAAACGATTCAAAACCTCCAAGTCCTCAGAGTGCGGACTGGAGTACTCTAAGTCCCCAGAGCGCGGACTCTCAAATCTCCAAGTCCCCAGAGTGTGGACTGGAGTACTCTAAGTCCCCGGAGCGTGGAATCGAGTATAAACGATTCAAAACCTCCAAGTCCCTAGAGTGCGGACTGGAGTACTCTAAGTCCCCGGAGCGAGGACTCGGGTATAAGCAGCTCAAAATCTTCCAGTCCCCAGAGTGGGGACTGGAGTACTCTAAATCCTCGAAGCACGGACTCGAGTATAAATGATTCAAAACCTCTAAGTCCCCGGAGTGCGGACTGGAGTACTCTAAGTCACCGGAGCGCGGACTTGAGTATAAGCGACTCAAAATCTCCAAGTCCCTAGAGTGCGGACTGGAGTACTCTAAGTCCCCGGAGCACGGACTCGAGTATAAACGACTCAAAACCTCCAAGTCCCCAGAGTGCGGACTGGAGTACTCTATGTCCCCGAAGTACGGACTCGAGTATAAATGATTCAAATCTCCAAGTCCCCAAAGTGCGGACTGGAGTACTCTAAGTCCTCGGAGTACGGACTCGAGTATAAACGATTCAAATCTCCAAGTCCCCAGAGTGCGGACTGGAGTACTCTAAGTCCATGGAGTACGGACTCGAGTATAAACGATTCAAATCTCCAAGTCCCCAGAGTGCGGACTAGTGTACTCTAAGTCCCCGGAGTGCGGACTCGAGTATAAACGATTCAAACCTCCAAGTCCCCAGAGTGCGGACTGGAGTACTCTAAGTCCCCAGAGTGCAGACTCGAGTATAAACGATTCAAATCTCCAAGTCCCCATAGTGCGGACTGGAGTGCTCTAAGTCCCCGGAGCGCAGACTCGAGTATAAACGTCTCAAATCTCTATGTCCCTAGAGCGCGGACTGGAGTACTCTAAGTCCCCGATGTGGGGACTAAAAAACATTCTAAGTGCTTGAAGTGCGAAATGAAAAATGAACAACTCTCAAAGAATCTCCGAGCTATGTGAAGTGAACCGAGAAGTCCATGTTATTCACAACAGCTTGGATTTAAGTCATAATCACACAAAAATTGAACGACAAGAGTCTTTTGTAAGACAGAAAAAGGGACTAAACTTTATTCAGAAAAAGTTTCCACTACAACCCTCCATAGTTGGAAGTCGACAATCTATTTACAAAGACTACGGAAGTAGATGAAAATAATTACATGACTTAAACTAACTCTCGTTGAACGGGAGTAATGGTCACTTCTTGTGCTTCTTCGACTTCTTCACCTCCATTGTCTTCTCGGATGGCTCCTCTCCTGTGCGTTTACCCTTGGTACTCTTCTTTGATGGAGGGGTAGCAACTGAAGAAGTACGGGGAACATCCATGGCTTGGACCCGGCAGGAAGGATGACCTTCAACGGCTTATTCAAAGGGTCGTCCAGATCCACAACTCGAGGCTCGACCTTGATCTTGGCTGTCTCTCTCTTCTCCTTCTCAAGCTGCTCCTTCATACTCAGCTCAGATGTGTGTTCGGAGGCGCCTGTAATTTCTACTTCATAACTCCCATCGATGGGAGAAGAAGTCTCAAACTTGTCCTCATCCAGCGCTCCAATCACCCGAGCATCTGGCCCGGGAGCCTCTTCTGCATGAGTGGCCTCGCTTATCTTTCCCTCTACCTCCTTGGCGACATCACTCCTCGGAGTGGGCCCAGAATCAGAACAGCCTGCGCAAAATCATAAAAAAGAAGCATTAGAATACAATAATCCTTCAAAAAGAATGTCGACTTCTGAAGTCTTAAAGTGAAGGGTTATCTACCAGGTTCCGGTAGGCTCTCAGCCATCAAGGAGATCTCACCCTCCGGAAAGGGGGACAGAATATGGACGCCAAGGCAGGGTTCCTCTGGATTATAACCGATATGCTTCTCAAATGAATCGAGTATCGGCTGATCGGTCGATTGAGTAGGCACATGAGCTGGAGGCACGACTCCGGATGGATCGGTAATCACTTCTTTCCCTTTCTTTTAGGGGGAGCCTTTGCAATAAATAGATTTGGCTGCTGACAAGTCCGAAGGCTTATTCCCCTTGAGGAATTCTTTTATCAAGGCCCCCTCATCAATCTCTTCAGTACCGTGCTCGGCCTTCCTGATTTCTATCAAGGCCTCCCATGCCTCGGCTAAAGAATCAAGATAGCCCTCGCCCAGAAAAGTCAAGTCTCGATGCATGAGGACGCGGGCATTGAATTCAGCGATTAGCGGGTCAAACATGCTTTTGACCTCTTCCCTACCTTCTTCTCTAGCCGCCTCAAGACGGGAGTCGATGTCCGCAGACGCTATCTTCTTACCTTCTTCACGGGCTTCACTCCTTATCGCCTCAACTTTAGAAAGCTCAGCCTCAAGTTTTTCTTTTAAAAGTCGAGTAGCAACGATTTCGTCACAGTATCGTTGTGACTCTTCTTGGGCAGCCGTTTTCTCTTCTCTCTCTCTCTACGAAGCTGCTCCTCAAGTTCCTTGACTCGGAGGCTGAATGCGTCTCTCTCTTTTTGGACTGAGTCCTTCTCTAGTGCTAAGGCCCCACGGCGTTGTACTGCCTCGTAGATCTCTTATTTATATGTCGATTCCAGACGAGTTACGGCTTCGGCAGTGTCTTGAGCGCTCTGTCGGGCGGCCTCAAGCTGAGATCTATAAGTCGCAATCTCTTCGTCCTGAGCTTTAATAATATCTTTGTCGTGGATGGCCTCAAGCTTTAGGTGGTCGATCTCGTATTGGCACTCCATGGAGACTTTAGAAAGTTTTTCAGCCAAATGAACAAACGCGTCATGTTGAACATAGACGTCATTGATACAGGCGATGGCGCTCTAGTTGACATGTACGGGAATAGGACGAATCGCCGGGAGCAATTTCAGGCCAACAAAGTAGATTTTTGGAAATTTATCTTTAAGCTCGACCAACCTCTCCGATACGGTTGGATCTGTTGCAGGAGCAGGAGGAGACGACTTTGAAAGTTCGGCTCTCCTGTGAGGATCTCGGGACTGTTGAGTGGAAGAGGAATCAGAGTGTTGGTCCCAGGGGACATCAGATTGCGACCCCTTATGGCCGCGCTTATCTTTGCTTTGCTGCGGGTGAGAAGAGGTATCCTGGTGGTATTTTGGCTGATAGTAAGTTTTCTTCCGAGATGATGAGTCTTAGAAATGATAATCTCTATCGCCGTCGTCATCCCTGTCTCGACATCTTTCGAAACCCGAGTCCCGTCCAGGTTGATAAAAGATAGATGAACCACGAAGGCGATCGAATCTGTGTGAACGACCCATGTCACCTGCACAGAATTTAAACAACAACGAATTAGCAAAGAGTAGCGTGACGACGAAAATCTAAGTGCAAATTGAAGTGCAAGTGTTTGTGCGTGTCCTAGTGTTTCCCCCGACGGACCATTTGCTTTACTAATAGGATTTTTTCTCCCTGGCTTTGGGTTAGAGCGCCCGCATCGCCTCTAATGGGCGAGTGAAGTTTAAATGCTTCTAGGTCGTTGAAGTCATAATTGAGCAGATCATCGGGAATGGAGATGTTCGATAGGACCTTTAAAGATCTTTCTACATGCTGTGAAGAAGCCTCTTTCTCTGTTGGAGTGAGCGTAATCTTTGAAGTTCTGCCAACCTTCTCCTTCCTTATCTTGTATGTCAATTTCCTCTTCCCCTTCGAAGGGAAGATGACATTTTGATGTCTTGTACTTCGAATATCAGATCCTGAGAACACGTTCTCACCCTGTGCTTCGGGTGTTTCATTTTATTTAATTTCCCCATCTTCCGGTGCGTCAGGGGTGTGACGTGATGACTCATTAATTTTTCCCTTTGCCAGAGGCAAGCCTGAAACGGTAGCGCCTTGAGGGAGGCTTATCTGATGGCTTGCTGCAAACAACCCAAACCTGGTAAGCGACTTATTCACAATGAGAGTCCGGATGTCTCTTTCTTCGGCAAGAAGGACTCGAATAGCCTCGACGGCCTCAGAGTATCTGCGACCATCAGGACGCGAGTTGATACCTGAAAAGATGAAGCAAGAGTTAGAAAAGGCATAGCCCCAACCAAGCACAAACATCGATCCAGAGAAAAGACTTACTTCCTTCAACCCATCTCCTTGCGAAACCAGGAAGGCAACGCACATAGAACCATTCCTGTTTGCACATGGAAAATTTGCTCCACACCCCGGTTAAAATCTGGCATTTGTGGTGCGGCTCGAGGAACACAAAAGAGGGCTATCTTTCCGCTTCTTGATCATATATATATATATATATATATATATATATATATATATAATGTCGCCCAAAGTTGGGGGCCTAGAGAGGATGGTCATGAAGAGGATGAAGGTACCGTAGATAAATGCGTGGCCGTTCGAGTGCAGTTGTGACGGGGCAATGTCAATGTATTGCAGCACATCACGAAGAAATAAGTTGAATGGAGGCATGCTGCCAACCCAGCACATGAGTTTATTACAGGCTGTGCATCCAACTGGGGCAAGTGTGGGCGATCGTGCCCCGATGGAACCAGCACGTCGTCGAAAGGGATTCCATGGATAGACCATATTCGTCGGAGGGCAATTTCATTGACCTTCGAAGCCTATGAATCAACAGAGTTATCCAAGAGAATTGCTGCCTCCAGAGCGTCGGGAGCTAAGTTATGGGCAGGGGAGGTTTACGGATTTGAAATATCTGCGACTTCTTGTTTTGAAGACGGTCCCGGTCTCTCTGAAATCGTGGCGGAGCTGGATTTCCTAGACATCTCTGATAAATATCGAATTTGGCAGAGCAACTGTGTGAACTATACTTGAAAAATGATCGACGTTAGAATTAACAACGTAAATATTACCCCCGTGTGGTGTGTGAACTAGTGCGATCATTCTGTGTAAGTGTTGAGAAATTATAAGTCATAGAATTAATGATATAAAGTTGAACTTTGGATTGTCATTCTCGAAGACCGTCATCGCTGACCGTCTCTGAAAGCCAGCCTGCCGATGTTTTCAATTTTGGACTCGGACATTGGCACTACGTGTTAAAAGCTTTTATCTGTTCTGGTCGATTTAAGTTCACACTTGTGGTAATTGAAACTAGGAAGTGATCAGTCCAGAGTAATTCGATATGCTAGTATGCTGGGGTCCTTGTCATTATTTTTGTTATATGATTAGGAAAGATGAATAAGTGTTTGGCCTAAGTACTGGTCGGCTAAAGTATGGTTCGACACTCATGATTGTTCGGCCTAAGTGCTGTTCGGCTAAAGTATGGTTCGGCACTCATGATTGTTCGACCTAAGTGTCGTTCGGCTAAAATATGGTTCGACATTCGTGATTGTTCGGCCTAAGTACTGTTCGGCTAAAAGTATGGTTCGACATTCATGATTGTTCGGCCTAAGTATTGTTCGGTCGAAATATCCTTCGGCCACGGTTGAAACAATGTTCGGTCGAGTTATCAATCGGCACTCTATCCAGTTCATGCTTCCTTCCTGTCCTTCCACTCAACTACTCGGCATGTGATGAATCATGCCGAACCAAAGTTGCGTCGAGTCCCAACGCTCGGCACTCCATCTTTAATAACGATTTCGCCTTTGTCCTCCATCCATGTCGAACGAGGTGAACGAGCCATTCGGCAAATCATACTGAACTGTGTTGTTCGGCATTTTAACCAATTCCTGCTCCTCCTCTATTCCTCCCTCCAAACTCGCTCGGCGTTAGAGAATCATGCCGAGCCACTGCAATGCATCTTCCACCTTCCTCTTCTCCAATCCATCCACCGCAAGGTCATCTGAAGGCGTACTAAGTTTCGACCTTAAAGAGCGCCTGAACCTTAAATCATCAATAACAAGTGATACTTCCTAATCTAAGAGGGTGATCAAAAAGCTCTTACCTAAGAGTATGGCAGGGACTAGGGGGTCAGTAAATTTAGGAAAGATCAAAGGAGTGAATGAAACTCGAGGGAAGTAATTTGTGTGTTCTTGGAAAGTCACGGAGGTAAAAAGTGAAAAAAATGGAGGAGAAGGGAAATGCTGGCTTTTATAGAAAACAAGAAGAATACGAAGAGGCAATGACCGGCAGAACCGATCAAGGCGATATCATTCGGCATCGGCTATGTTGGTTCGTTCAGCATCCCGGGTGCTCATCTTCAGCTAGATTGTTCGGCATTCGCATTGCGTTCGGCACACACCATCATACCATAGAGAGAAATAAACCAAGGATCCAAGAGGAGCACGGTGGACACGTAATTCAAAGTGCATCACGTTCGGTCACGCAATACACTTTGGGGGGAAGTGTTTCCTAGAGATTTGACCAGGCAACTAGGTACTCGGCATCTACACACCGTTCGAATTCTGAATGCTCGGCACAATTGGTTCGAATAGCATTCATGAGTACTCGGCATTGGGAAGTGTTCGGTAGTCAGGGTTGTTCGGCATTTGGGAGCGCTCGGCATCCAGGAGCGCTCGGCATCTAGAAACGTTCAGCATCAGAAGAACGCTCGAACAAAGGAACGCTCGGCATGAAAGAGCGCTCGGCATCAAGAAGCGTTCGGTATTGTATATCGTTCGGCATTTGGGAGCGCTTGGCATCCAGGAGCGCTCGGCATCTAGAAACGTTCGACATCAGAAGAACGCTCGGCACAAAGGAACGCTCGGCATGAAAGACTGCTCGGCATCAAGAAGTGTTCGGCATCAAGAAACGTTCGGTATTGTATATCGTTCGGCATCTAAAGGACGTTTGACATACAAGGAACGTTTGGCATCCATGAACGTTCGGCATACTAAGGACGTTCGGCATACAAGGTTCGTTCGGCATCCATGGACATTCGACATTCCTGGACTGTTCGGCATCCAGTATCGTTCGACACAAGTCTTGTTCGGCATCCCGAGGTCGTTCGGCACCCCACTTCGGCTGGCATAAGGATATCGTTCGGCCTACTCCTTCCACTCTATACCTCAAATCGTTCGGCATGAAGACTACGGTTCGGCATTTGGCCGTTCGGCGTATATGGATTGGCGCACAAAGCTTACTCCATTTGGGTCGAGGAATTCAGCTACTAGGCCCACCAAGGAAGTCCAACCCACCTTCGTCTATAAATAGAGAGGCAGGGGCACAGTGAAAAGGAGGAGTTTTCTGGAGAACACTGGGGAAACTCTGCCGCATTCAACACTCGCTCAAGACTTAATCTTTTGCTTTGCAATTGTATTCAAGTAATTGAAAACGGATTGTATCTGTAATCAACTATCAAGGAAAGCAATAGAAATCAACTTCAAAGTGGACGTAGGCAGTTACGCCGAACCACTATAAATTTGGTGTGCTTGTTCTTTGCATTTAAATTTACATACTGTCTCATGTTTTAATTTTCTATCTTCATTAATCTCTCTACACAATCTTTCTTAAGGGTGTTAGTGGCCAATTTTAGTGCTAATAAAGTATGGAAAACCAGCGTGAGAAACCACACTCAGTTTGAATTATTAACTTTTCAAAATCCTTTGAAAACGAAGATATCTTGTAAGACCACATCATAAATAAACACGATGGGTTTTAACCTTACGATAACCAAAATATTTTTTATCAAAATCGTCTGATATTATAATAGTGTCTATAGAAAGTAAATAGAAAATAGCTGAGATGCTTGCATCTCACATTCCAGCATAGTTGGGCACAATTAAAATAGTACAGCGCTTATTGGAAAATGGATTTCATCGAATGACTAGGCCACTGGGTACCGCCCACCACAGTACACCGCTTGAACAATGTGCCGAGGACCACGCCGGGATCCCCTGCTACACAAGACTGGCATACCCCTAACCTGGATAGACCGAATATGTTATCACCCCGAGTGTTCCCACCCTTACCACTGGGCGTTCCTTCCATGCACAGCCATATCCATAATATAAAGGTTTCCAAGGACATCTAGAAAGGTGATAACATAGCCTACTTGGGTGCAACCCACTTAGCCTTGCTGCACCTCTCCTATTTTAGTCATTCCTAGTTGATGAGGCTCGAGGTTAAGCATTACCTTTCAAGAACACATATTACTCAAAATGCTCATCGTCCTCCAATGATGATGTTCCGATAACATTTGTCCATACAAGTTGTCCAGGGTCTTGGCAAACCGAACCACCATCTTCATCATCTTCACCGTATTCATTCGTAACGTACAAACCGTCGAAGTGGTTCCAGATAATTAAACCTGATCCCAGTCTCTTCGAAACGGTTAACGAAATTGGTCAAAATTGATAGTCGGTTGTTTAACTATCAACACACATCCATAAAAACTCATCAGGACTTATTATAAATTTTCCAAAATTTATTTCAACAATATCTTTATAAGATATTACTCTCAGTTCTTCAACATTTTGAAAACAGTTTTCAAATCCTTATATTTTCAACAGAACATTTCCAACCCTTCCCAATATTTAGAATATTATTCCCACTTCATTTTATATTCAGCACTCAGAAAATATTCCTTTTATTTCCTATTTCTTTCTCAAAATCATTTACAATTTTATTTGTAAACTCCTTGATTCGTTTATAACGTAATCTATAAACCCGGAATTCCTTAATTAATTCCTTTTAATATTTTCAAATCAAATTATACTTCCTTATAAACTCAATTTTCCTTTGTACTTTTTTATTAATTCAATTACATTCTTCGAAGTTCACTTTTATCAACCCCTTCGAAATTTTCTTGCTTTTCTTTCCAACTCTGTTTTAAGAATTTCCCTATAATCCCATCTACTAAATAAACCCATTTCCAGACTTCCGAGAAGGTTTATAAATAATTTAAAATGTTTCAAAACTCTATACATATATATACATATACACACACGAAAATAAGTATTTTAAAAAAGAAAATAATAATTTTATTTTAAGACATGTTCAAATAATTATTTAAAATATTGAAATACTTTTTATAACGTCACTTTCAAAGCAAGTTTAAAAATTTAGGATTTCATTAAAATATATATTAAGTATTTAAAATTCAGTTCTGAAAATTTCAATACTAACTAGCTTTAAAATTACATAGCTTAATAAATAAAATTTCCTTTTTAAACTTTAAAACTTAACTTATTTATAAAAATATATTTTTAAATCTGGGTAACTAGATTTTTATTTTTAACCCCTCTCGGTTTTCATCACATTTTTCCCATTTCGGTCTTCTTAACATCTTCACTTTATAAAAAATAGTATCTATTATTATTCTCACCCTATTTCCATATTCCAATATAAATTCTTCCTATAATTTTTTATATTTCCAATTTATTTTCCGATATCACTTTCCTTTATTTATAAACTTCGTTTATAATTTTCTTATATCTCCTTTGAGTTTCACTCAAATAATCTCATTTATAAAATCCCATCACTATAAATTCAATTCCTTTAAAAATCCATTTATTTTTGCCAATCTATTTTTAATATCGCTTCAACCTTTTTCTATATTTCCCAAATATCATTTTTAAATTCCGATCTCAAAAATCCCTTTATATAATTTTATTTTTTAATCTCTATTTAAAATATTTCCCCGCATTATTTTGTATGATCAAAAATATTTTTTTGCTTATTCAAATCAGTCTCTTTTAAATACCTCAAATTTCGATATATATATATATATATATATATATATATATTTAACTTAAAAATCTATTTTTAATTCCTTAAAATTATAAAATATTATTTATGGTATTTAATATACCTAAAATTAATTTCCATGCCATTATAACATTTAAAAATTTACAACACACAATAATCCAGCATTTTATATATACGAAAAATAATAATATATTTGAGGAATCCAGTTGGATCCCTCCAGCATGTCTTCCTGCATGATGTTAGACAACAATAAAAATACCAATCCCTCTTCAAGGGGGACATCATGGTATATAGGTCATCCGCTATTATGCTGGACACATAGGGTCTCATCCGCTATAATGTGAGGGAATATCGCACCAATACCAATATATATACTACTATATATATTATATCATTCAACAGATAATTATAAATTTATCAATCAATCAAACATCCAACAAACTTTAGATTTAAATAATTAAATTTAATAGCGTAATCCAAATGAGTGGGAAATTCTCACCTTTGATTTTTATTTGCAGTCCATTCCAATTTCGACTTGATTTCCCGATTTTTAAACCTTGTATAAATGAATTTTGAATTTTATAAGATTTTCAATTCAATAAGAAAATTAACTAATTTAACTAAACACCATTAAAATAAACATACCCAATTAAAAGTTCACTGTCATTCAACTTGATGAACTCGCGTTCGACTTTAGATAACCAAAGTAGCTTCGCCTTTTAGAAAAAGTAAAGTCGAGATCGACTCTCAGAGTATCGAAGTCGCGTTCGATTGCCAGCCCTCTTCCAACGACATCGAGCCTCTACCGAATGCTACTGCTCTCACCGAGCACTCATCTACTGCCAAATACCACTTCCTTCCCACGCACGTACGGGTGCTGCGACTTTGGCCTTCGATCGAATCACGTCCCCATCGATCGACGTCGGTCTTCCCTCTCACGACCAATTAATGATGCCCCCTTTCGTTCGTCGCTACCTCTCCTATTGCCTCAATGACCCGAGCTCCCCATTTATATGTGCTTCGCCTTTTGCCGCCTAGCTTGAACGCGATTAGGTTCTGATATCTTTTTTTAAAAAATCGATTTCATGAATTTGATTTCATTAGCTGGTTTGAAGGAGAAAAGGGGAAGCGCAATTTTTATATGAAATTGATTTTTTTTTTAATTTCAGCTGGGACGGTTGCTTGAGATATAGGATGAAGGAGATGTGAAGTTTGTGTGCTTGAATAAGCAAGGTCGCCGTCCTAGATTGTAGAGGAACCGACATTTGGACTAAACACACACACACACACACACACACACACACACACACATATATTAATTTTATTTGCAAATATCTCCATTTTCGTAACTTAAAATCTTGACCTCCTATCTAGGTGTGCCGCCAGGCGTTTATAAAGTTATACCTCTATTCTGAACATAATGGAAAAGGTTTTAAGTCCTAATTCGACCGTATGGAGAAGATAGCTTTTTGAACCCAATTATCATATTGAATTTTCGATATGAATTTTAGCACGTTTATATCTCGTACGACCAAACGATAACTCCAAATGCTACGGAACTTGAAATTCGACAATAATACACTATTACAGATCCAATGGAACTAGTTTCGTTGAATTCCGAGACTGTGCCTCGGAAGGCTATTTTCAAATGCCAATTTAAACAATATATTTTTAAAACTGAACAAATCGCTTTTAAATTCAATTTTAAAAATTTTATTATCTTCATTAGTATTAGTATAAATTTTATAAGCCTTTAAATAATTTTTAACAAGCTTAAATTCCAGATTCACTATTTTAACCAATATTCAATTGTAAACTTAGATAATTAAATTTTCAAGTAAATTGCTATATCAAATTCTTATTTATTTTATAAATGAAAAACCAAATTTTCCATATTTAAAACCAATCTATAATTCAAATCCAATATTTAAAAGCATTTAAATATTCAAAATTGAACGTCGAAAATTCTGTGTCGTTACATTCCTCCCCCCTTAAAATAATTTCATCCCCGAAATTCGCTAAGATAGGAAAAATGCTCCAAATCCATTACTTAACCAACCCCCACTTAGTTACTGACATTTCACTTTTTTAATCTCCAAGTTTTCGATTATTTTCCATCCTAAACCAAAATCCTTTATTTCGATCACAAATCCGAAATCAAATTTTTGTTAACAAATTTTTTTCAAAACTTTTGTGACACCCTAAATTTCAATTTTTTTTGGTAGAGTCTCCCTTGTATGGAGAGCTTTTTGCAATATGACAAGAGAGATAAATATATATTCATCGACCCACACGTTCGGAAAACAGAAATATATATCAATATTTATATATTTGTGCTATTTAATCTGAAAATGTACCTTATTTAGCATTTTTACGCAAGTGGCTTATTTTTTTTGAGATTTGCACGATCAAAATCTAACCAAATGGGCTCCGGGTACCGATATTTACTCAGTTTGTGCACGTAAGTTCCAAAGTATGAAAGTTCGATAACATTTCATTCAATTAACTAATTAAACACATGAATTTCATATACAATATTCCAAACAAAGATTTATAAGCAATTCCAAGGTTTCGTTACTAATTTAATTGCTTCCACTCGATTCATATCCCATTTAATTCAATCCGAAATGACTTACAACCCAATTAATTGCATTTAATTTATTAATATATCAAACAAACCTATATGCTTTTCAATTTGACTAAAAATTAAGTTATTCGCCTTCTTTTAATCCATATAATTTTATTACTTATGTTTGACAAACGCTAATTTTTCTCTGCCAATTTTGGCGATATTCGTTTAATAGAATAACCATTTCAGTTTGTTACTATTTTAAATTGATTCTAAATAAATTTATATTTAATTTTGTTCTATTCCCAGTTGATTTTAAATCAATTCTGTTGCATTCCATTCATATCCACTCTCTTTATATTCTAATCCTTTTTATTTAAATTGATTTCTATTCAATCGAATTCCAATTCAATTATTAATTAATTAATTAGTTCGTCCATTTAATCCACTTCAATTTTAATTCCATACTCTAATCCATTTATTTAATATCCCAAGCCATATCAATTTATTTACGCTTTAATTGAATTTATTTATAACTTGAGTTATCACCATTTCAAACTATTTCCATTTTACTCGACACATTCAAATTTTTATTTAATTTGCTTACCAACTAAGTTGAATTTTATTTAACTCAAGTTTCATTTCTACTTTATAATTCAATAACTGATTTTATTCCAAAAATCATTCTATTTAATCCACTTGAGCTCAAAGTTATTTTATAACCCCAGCTTGGATTTTTATTTCTTTACTAGACATTTCATTCTTATTATTTTATTTTTCTATTTGACTTTTCAATTTTATAAGTCACACCACTTATTTTTCACATTTCCATAATTTCTATGCTCAAGTACATTTACATTTTATTTTTCACTAGAGATTATACACTTATTTATAGCCCAAATATATTTTTGTTCAATTCATTTCAATTTTCTATAAGCAATTGAAGTTTTTTTATTCCATTCAAAATCATCTATACTCAATTCAATTTTATTTTCAATAATCCAAACACAACTCAATTTTTTTTAACATAGCTTAAGCTAAATTTCAATCCGTTTAGTTTAATTTAATTAACTTAAGCTAAGATCCCATTTATTATAATCACTTCACTTGTTGATTACATTTACTTTGCTTAAGTTGAATTCAAATTTTTTTCATTACCAGTTCAATCTATTTAACTTTCATGAGTCAAATTCAATTAATTTTATTTATTTCAATTTGCTTTGCTTATATACTCAAGTTAAAATTTAATTCTGAAATCCAATTTCCATACTTTCCTTATTCAGAATTATTTTTAACTTATAAGTTTATAACTTTCCTAATGGTCTCTAAATTATTTAAATAAGGATTCCAAAATTCTAACGCCTGGCATTTTTTCCAATTCATTTTGAAATCTCAAGTATCTCGAAGTCACAATTTTTCACATTTTAAACCAAACCTAGTATTTTTTCCAAAACAAATTCCCTTTGTAATTTCCAAAACAAAACTGGTTTGCCAAACAAATCTAAAAAAATCAATTACGGTAGCAATCCGTCACTTAGAAACTCGAAAATGAATACTGATGATGTTGTGCAGTGATCACCAGGATTATTTTCCAACGACTGAAGTGAGTTCAGTGCTATTTCTCTTCCAAAATCCATTTTCAAACAATTTGCTTCCAAAAATAATAGTCTTATTATTATTTTCTACACTGCTCTGAAAAATATTTTCTTTTTCAAACTTCCCAGGATTTAAATTTCTAGGTTTGCTTTGAATCCAATTTTAATTATAATCCAGTTGTATAATTTATACAAATTTTCATTTGGTTGTATAAACCATTTCCATCATTATAATCTTGTTTGATTATATATTAACATCCAAACACTCCATATATATATATATATTTCAGAAAACTATTTCTTTTATGTCAAAATATAATTTGGGTAAAATTATTTCGTACACCCCATTCCAAAAAAATATTTTGTCGAATTACTCTATTAAAGTTCATAAGCCACTCAATAAATCAACCAACACAATATAAACATTTTATACTCACTAACAAATACACGCACATATCTATTAATACACTCAAACTCATTCTAGAGTACTACTGACTTTATCTCTAATGAGCAATCCCCAACAGGACCAAGGTTCTCGCTTAACCTTCAACTCTGATTCCAACTGTAATGGCCGGGGATTTTCGACCCTTGAAAATCGACATTTATACATCCACTAAATAGAATGTCGAGTAGTCGAGTGCTGGAAATACCAGTTCATGAGGGATGAAGAATAAAAAGTAGAAGAAAATAAACAACAATACAGAATCTCACAACCGCAGCGGAACAAAATATAATATATAATAATAGATTTTCATACAAAGGAATCTGTAACTGTATTATACTTAAAATCATCAGAGTACAACAATCAATACACCGATCTGGACAGTTATAGCAACTTGTGCTCTGTTGGGTGCATTATCACCACCGAACCAAGGCAGGACCGAACACCCCCACTACCGAACCAATCCACCTTCCTCTCACCACCGGACCAATCCACCTTCCTCTCACCACCGGTCCAATCCACATTCCTCTCACCACCGAACCAACCATGATCCACTCACTACCGAACCAATCCACCTTCCTCTCACCACCGGACCAATCCATCTTCCTCTCACCACCGGTCCAATCCACATTCCTCTCACCACCAAACCAACCACGCTCCACTCACCACCGAACCAATCCACCTTCCTCTCATCACGGACCGAGACGCTACCGAACCCACACGAAGAAGACCCTACCGAACCCACACGAAGAAGACCCTACCGAACCAGAAGCATACTGCCACTACCGAACCAAAGTGAAGAAGGTATTATCGAACCAACAATGCTAGGCCAGATCACATCAGCCCAGGCCCACCAACCGCTATGTACATCCAAGACCCCTACCCCCAGCCTCACTCTATAAATAGAGGGGTAGGGGTACAACAATGTCAGACAGGTTTGAGAGCTCAAGCATGGACGGAACTTTCATACACTCGTAATCAAAGCTTTGTACTTGTAATCTGAACAGTGAAAGAGAATAACATATGAAGTGGACGTATGCACATTCTGGCCGAACCACTGTAAATCTGTGTGTCTTTTACAGTTTAGTCCCTGCTTTTTACATATTTGCATAAATCACCCAAATCATTAAGAACAACATACAATCGACTAAATCATACGACTTGGAGGTGTTTGTCCATTTTTTGTGCAAACATTTTTGGTACTTTCACTTAGAGCTCGAGCTAGAAGCTTCAGCTTCTCCCACTTAACCTTCTTCCCGACAGCATCGCTCATTGCTTGGAAGACATGCCTCCCAGGCAGAAGAAGGATGTTAGCAAAGGAAAGAACATCGCAACTATTAACGTTCCAGATCCAGTAATCACAGATCAAGAGAACCGTCCTGTTCCGACAGCAGTACGAAATGGAAATCAGGCAAATCCGACAGCCCCTGCCACGGAACAACCTGCAGCAATTACTAGGGCATATTCTAGACAGGGTTATGGCTGAAGTGACTAACCGCTTCACATCCCAACAAGAAGCCTTGGTGGACCAACTCATGTCACGCTTAAGGGATGCGGAAGAATCCAACCGCAACACTGAATCATGGGATGAGTCCCAGTCTGGAGGATTTGGGAGGCGACAAAGATCTTTCTTCTTCGAAGAAGCTAACAACAGAAACAGCAACGGTAGGAGCCGAGCCCGGCCTCAGCCCGAATTCCGACCCGAGGAAACACTTGGAACCAAGCCCAACAGGGGGGGTACCAGGCGAGGGTCGGATGTAGCTGAGCTTGTCATGCTACCTAGCCATGGAAACACCAATGAACGAGGCCGAGCTAGAGTTCAGCCCGAAGTTGGACCCGAGGAAGTGTTCGTAACAGAACCCAGCAGGGGAAGATCAAGGCAAGGGCCAACTGTAGATGACCCTAGCATGCTCCCAGAAGACCAGAGACAGCCACTGGAAAATATTAGGAGTGATAGACGATACCATCCCTACAGATCATCTGGACGGAATCAATCTCGTAGAGAAGAACCAAACTCATTTCTATCTGCTCCAAATTCTGACGAAAGGATGGCGCGATTGTTCATAGAGTGCGTCCAAGGGGATCAAAGAGATCGAGGGATAGGCGCTAGGGTAACCAGCCCTTTCACCCGCAATATCGAAATTGCCATCACCCCCCGAGAATGGAAAATGCCAACAATGGAACCTTACAAGGGAATCTCTGACCCCGTTGTACACTTGCAGAGATACACACAGCATATGCTCATGAGTGGAGCCATAGAAGGAGTATTGTGCAAATGCTTTCCACTATTCTTGGCAGATCTAGCTACCTCCTGGTTCTGCCATCTACCTCAAGGATCCATCAGCTCATGGGAAATGTTGAAAGAAAAGTTCATCAGCCAGTTCCGCATTCATGTGGAACAACCCAAGGACGCTTATTCCGTATCTAATATCAAACAGAAGCCTGGAGAGACAGTACAACAATATCTAACCCGATTCAATGCTGCAGCGGCCGTAGTCTAAGATGCCGATGAGAAGCTTATCTTAATGGTCCTCTGTAGTGTTGTGCATCCGGATACTAAGTTTGCTAGAAGAAAAACCAGCTAGCTTACCCGATTTCTTCCATGAAGCCGGAAGATATATGAGACTTGAAAACGCTGCCACTGAAAGACAGACAGGGCAACAAACCAAGGCAGCTCATGGCGACACAACCGCGGTAGCAAAGGACATTCGAAGAAGTGACTCTAGAGACAATGCTGGGGGCAAGAAGGGAGAAAAGCGTCTATATCGACCAGGACCGAGATTTGACGCTTACACTCCCTTGAATGAAACAATCGAAAACATCTTCCTGACCACCCAAGACGAAGTTAAATACAAACGACCCCCGTACAAGAAGGAATCAGATAACGCAATTAAGTCTGGAAAGTTCTGCCGCTTCCACGAATCTCATGGGAATGATACTAATGAATGCCATCATCTTCGGGACTTAATTGAAGAACACATTCGAAGAAAGAGACTGGAACGCTATATAGAAGGTCAGAACGGGACTCTAGCTCCTGCCAATGAGAACCCAAGGCTACCCCTCCCAGAAACAGGAGGGGGAAATCGCAACACCAGCAGCTCCAGTCAAGAGAAGATAGTGGTCCATACCATATCAGGAGTACCACACATCGCCGATAGAAACTGGACAGAGATGGAAAGATACGGAAATTCACTTAGAAACAATGAAGGCTGCGTTAATTCTGTTATGGAAGAACGCCACCCGAAGCGAAAAGAGAATGATGACATTACATTCAATAGGCGTGACCTAGAGGGAAGGCAGTACCCTCACATGGATCCTATGGTCATCTCTGCCTGGTTCGGTCCAGCCGAAGTTTTTCGAATTCTAGTAGACACTGAAATCTCAGTAAATATCTTATTCAAGCATGCTTTCGACAGAATGAAGCTGTCAATGAAGGATGTGTCTCCCTGCAACAAACCACTACACGGTTTCACTGGAGATGCGAAGATGCCCCTCGGGCAACTGGACCTCTTTGTTGAAATAGGAAGTCACCCCCGCTCTGTTGTACGGAAACAAACATTTGTGCTAATAGATAACCACTCGGCCTACAATGTCTTTTTAGGAAGACTAGCCTTGTCTGACTTTCAAATTGTCCTTGCCCCGTGGTGCCTAAAGATGAAATTTCCAACAGACAATGGAATAGGGGAAGTAGAGGGAGATCAAGACGCCGCTCGAGATTGCTATATAACTGAACTTTGCAATAATCGTAGGAAGGATAAAGGGTAAAATGCAGAGACTACTCTCAGCATGAAAAACTTGGAAGTATAGCAACTAAAGAAAGCCCCTCCTCTTCGATATACCAGTGATCCTTTCAATGAATTAGACCCAAGGGACAAAGAGGAGGAGGCCACCGCCGAGCCTGCAGAGGCTATGGAGTTTGTATCTGTAGACAAACATGACTCAAGTAGGCTGTTGAAAATCGGATCTCAGCTAAGAGCGGAATTGAAGGATCAACTCATTGATTTTCTCCGCCACAACTTGGATGTATTTGCATGGACGCACGCTGACATGACTGTAATTTCCCCAGACGTAGCATGCCCCGCACTAAACATCGATCCTACCAAGGTGCCAGTAAAGCGGAAAAAGAGAAGTATGGGGGCAGAACGATCAGCAGCCCTCGATGAAGAAGTAAAGAACCTACTTGCCAATAACTTCATACGAGAAGCCATCTACCCAGAGTGGATCCCTAACCCGGTACTAGTAAAGAAGGCTAATGGGAAGTGGCGAACATGCATTGACTTCTCCAACTTAAATGACGCTTGCCCGAAGGATTGCTTCCCGCTCCTCCGAATCGATCAGCTTGTGGACAGCACAGCCGGGCGCGAACTCTTATCTTTTATGGACGCATACTCAGGATATAACCAAATTCCTATGCACGCTTCCAATCAAGACCACAATAGTTTCATCACTGACCAGGGATTGTACTGCTACAGAGTAATGCCTTTTGGACTTAAAAATGCCGGAGCTACTTATCAGCGCCTCGTCAACAAGATGTTCGCGGAACTAATGGGACGAAATATGGAAGTTTATGTGGACGACATGCTATTAAAGTCAAGGAAAGCTGACGATCACGTAAGCCACCTGGGCGAGATGTTTCAGGTACTTCGCCAATATGGAATGAAGCCGAATCCTCTAAAGTGCTCCTTCGGAGTATCATCAGGAAAGTTCTTGGGATTCATCGTCCATGCCAGAGGAATTGAAGCAAGCCCCGAACAAATCCGAGCCCTGAAAGATATCAGGATACCTTCCACTCGAAGACAAATGTAAAGCCTAAATGGGAAGGTGGCCGCCCTAAGCAGATTTATATCTAAAGCGACTGACAAGTGCATCTCCTTCTTCGAGGCTCTAAAGAAAGACAAAGGAAAGTTCGAATGGACTGACGAATGCTTAACATCCTTCCTTAACCTAATCGAACACCTCCAGAGACCACCAGTACTCTCAACCCCAAATGAAGGCGAAGAGCTATACCTATACCTTGCTGTGTCATCTCATGCTCTAAGCGCCGCTTTGATGAGAGAAGACAACCACGCGCAACGACCAGTATACTTTGTAAGCAAGAGGTTAATGGGGGCAGAAGCCAGATATCCTAAATTTGAGAAGCTAGTATACTGTTTACTAATCACGTCACGGAAGCTGCGACACTATTTCAAATCTCATTCCATCAGAGTTCTAACCGATCAATCGCTAAGGCAGGTACTCCATCGTCCCGACACTTCTGGAAGACTACTTAAATGGTGCATTGAACTGAGTCAATATGATATCACCTACCATCCTCGCACCGCCATCAAGGGACAAGCCATGGCCTATTTCATTGCCGAATTCACTATCAACGAAGGTAAGGAGCAATCTGAAATAGCAAAAGACATCAAGTGGAATCTCTTTGTTGATGGAGCATCAAACGAACAAGGCTCGGGGGCAGGTATTGTAATAATCACTTCCAGGGGAAGGAAGCTACATTATGCTTTAAGGTTGGAATTCGCTGCTACCAACAACGATGCGGAATATGAAGCAATAATAGCTGGATTAGAACTTGCCTTAGAGATTGGAGTCGGTTCTTTATGTCTTCATAGTGATTCTCAACTTATTGTAAACCAAATGCTAGGAGAATTTCAGACTCGATGAGAACGACTCACAGCATATTTAAAGAAGACCAAGCTGTTACTCGATCAGTTGGATCACTATTTAATCAAACACATCCCTCGAGAAGAGAACCAAGAGGCCGACGAGCTGGCAAAACATGATAGCATGAAAGACTGTACCATTTTCGGAACAGTAGCCATCTCAAAGCAACTAACCCCGAGTTTCGAGCAAGTGAATCTGATAGCTGCAATCGAAGAGAAACTTGGATGACTCCCATTCGAAAATTCTTACAAGATGGCACACTGCCCAGCGAGCGTAACGAAGTCAGGAAAATCTTGAGGAAAGCTTCCCGCTACACAACACAAGAAGGCATCCTCTATCGGCGTGGCTTCTCTAACCCCTTATTAAGGTGTGTCGCTGGAAGGGAAGATAAGGAAATCTTATCCAACATCCATCAAGGAAGCTGCGGAGATCACACTGGAGGGAAGACTTTGGAAAAGAAAATACTCCGATATGGATATTTCTAGCCTGCCTTAAACAAAGACGCCTTAGACTTCGTCAAAAAATGTGACAGATATCTGAAATTTGCCAAGATTCCTCGACTACCAACAAATGAGATTACTCGAATGACCAACCCTTGGCCCTATGCAGTAAGGGGAATTGACTTGATTGGCGAACTGCCAGTGGACCGAGGCAGAGCCAAATATGCTATAGTGGCAGTTGACTATTTCACCAAATGGGTGGAAGCAAAACCTCTAAATAAAATATCTTCGGCAAAAGTTATTAACTTCTTAATCAGAAATGTTCTATGTAGGTACGGAGTTTCACTCAAAATCATATCGGACAATGGACTTCAGTTTGATAGCGAGGAGTTTGCCGACTGGTGCCAAGAGCACGGAATTCACAAGAGCTTCTCATCTGTAGCTTATCCCCGGGCAAACGGACAAGTCGAAGCTGTCAACAAAATTCTCAAAACTTTAATCAAGAAGAAACTTAAAAGTCAAAAGGCGTTTGGGTGGATGAACTTCCTATGGCACTTTGGGCCTACCGCACATCTTTAAGAACATCAACGGGGCATACTCCTTTCTCTTTGGCATACGGATTGGAGGCCATGCTCCCAGTCGAAACTATAGTGCCTTCCCACCGTAGGATCCACTATAACCCAGAAGAGAACGAAGAACCCCTTCACATGTCTTTGGATCTAATTGAAGAGAAAAGAAACGATGCAGCGCTCAAAGTAGCAGCTCACAAGCAAAAAGTGGCAGCGCAATACAACTCCAAAGTTAAGGATCGTAGCTTACAAGAAGGAGATCTTGTCCTCAAGCGAATCTTCCCGCACCCCGGTGCACTAGATCCAATATGGGACGGACCATATGTAATTCATAAAGATCTCCACAACGGAGCTTATATTTTGTCAACAGTGGACGGAGAGGTGTTCCAGAGGGCATGGAACATCCAACACCTTCGTCGATACTTTTCTTAACTTGTACTGCCCATATGAAGTGAATTAACAAAGAGAATCAGTGGACGCAGGCATTTTCGTGCCAAACCACTTTAAAAACTTGTCTCTTTTTTAACTTGTTCCTTCATATCCTGCCTGCTTCTTAACTTTATCCTTTTCTGTTAAAAAAAATCCTGTGTAATGGCATTTCCATTCAAGACACATCACGGGGCAACTTCACCTGGACAAGACCTAACAGGTATTATACGAATCTATGCCCTCGCCAATGAGACACTTTTGCTCCAGCATCCCTCTGCTGCAGGTTAACTCATTGCTCGCGATCGGCCCTTAAAGCCAACTGTAATGAGCCGATTATAAGCCACCGAGAAGGCCGACTATAGCCGAGGCAGCTCATTACGGCGTTCGGCTCGTCGGCAACTGTGAACCTACTTTAAGCCCCAACATAAGGTGTGGCCAGCCAGGGGTAGTTCATAGTTGACGATCGGCACCCACGCTTGCCGGCCATGGTAAATCGAATAATACCCACGATTACGGGCCATAATGGGCGGGTAGTTACTGTGCGCGATCTCGGCTCCGAGTGTCTTAAGTACGGATGTGGTAAAAAAGAGAAACTCCCCGCAGAGGCGTAAGATGGGTGACAAATGTCTCCAAGACCCACAATAAGGGAAAGTGACTACAAAACCCGTTTGCCACGAACTTAAGCACATCGCAGGCCTTCCGTGATCGGAAGTTTTACTGTTTCTTATATTTCTATTTTTGTTTAAAAACTTTCCTCATATCCTCTATAACGATCTCTAAAGTACAGGACACAAAATAGGAGAGGCTCGCTAATGGGAGTAGGAGCTTACAACTGGATGACAGGTCACTCAGCTGCATTCCATGCTCAGTCATACAAGACATTCAAAGCAACCGTCTACGACTAAAACATGAAGGGCGGTACTTTCTTCTTTTGTATATGAATACGTAGCTATAATTTATTTGCACATCACACTAACATTGCAAGATATGAAATTATATTTTAAGCAAGAACTTGACATCAAACACAATTGAATCACAGGAATGTGCACAGCTATATTTCTTATGCAACACACCAAAATAACGATAGCAGTCAAATATGACAGAATCAGCTTAAGTTAAACATTACATGCCAAGAATAAAGTCGTTCGTTACAAATAACATAATTACAGCCTAAAAGTTACATTAATGTTTTGGGACTACCATAGACAGCAATGTCAAGTAAACCAAAAGATATCCATATCAAGTCAAGGAGTCAGCTGCATCGGAGCTTCACCTCTATCCTACTGGCCCTCCGAGATCTACTTAACCGCATGATCGGAACTCTCAGCATGTTGACCAGAGGTAATTGGTGCTCCACAGGTCCCGGCTGTCCAATTTAGGAGAAGAATCCATTAAATAAACAATAAGCAATCAAGTTATGAAAAGCTAAAAGGGGAAGACTTACCAGCATCAGCTCCATGATCATCATCCTCTAACTGCACACCTACCTCCTCAGTAGTAAGCAACCGCATACCCTCCTTCACCGCCGCTTTCTCCTCCTTGGTGAATTGAGCCGTAACCACATCCATTCTAAAGGCCACGTCACCCTCCTTATCTGCATCGGCCTTAGCCTCTTCCAGGGGTCTGAGATAAATTCTGGCCATGACTCGGGGATAATCATCCATCTAAGATAAGTTGCCCTGTTTCCAGGTGCGAAAGTATATATCCTGAAGCATCTCATCCATTATCCCCTCATTCTCCTCGAACTCCCTTATTCAGTCCTTAGAAGCCAATAGCTTTGCAGTGGCAGCATCTCTCTCCGATCGGCATCGCGAGCAGTCAGCCTGAAAGGATTTCCTCATCGCATCCATCTCCTCCTTCAGCTTGGTTTGAGCAAGCTCTATAGCTTCAAGTTTCTCGGATAGCTCCTGTACCCGCTCGAGATCCGCTTTGCGAACCTCATCCACCGTTGCAATAGCCATATCAATCTGTTCCTTACAGACAGCCTCCATTTTCTGTAACTCTGCCCTGCTGGCCTCTTCCATGGTTTTCTTTAATTACGTAGAAGCGGCCTCGTGTTAAGAGATCTGGATGGCCTGATCAGCGAGCTGTTTGGCCTGATCAGAAACCATTAACTGCAGTCGAATGTTAGCACTCCCGATTTCTTCTCCAGCCTTGACCAGTCGGGCATGATGCCCCATCAGCTTCCTGGTTTCCTCAGCAACCCGGTCAATGTTTGCCTTAGCTTCGTCGCCCAAAGTTACAACCCGAGTGGTAAGCAAATCAAGATCCAGGGACTTAGCTTCATCCAATACTCTTACCATAGGATTACGGGGAAGAAGGTGCTCGCGGGTAGCCTCATCAAAGGTAATATCACAAGAACCCGGATCCAGATCCGGATGACCTGCAAACGGATTACGAGCCAAGCCGGGATGGCCTATCCGGGTAACGGTAGGATGTTCAGACGGGTACGGAGGGGATATAAGTTCAGTATTCTTCTTCGTGGTATCCCGAAGAGGCTGAGTTGGAGACTGAGGACCAGGTGAGGATTCAAACAAGGAGCGACTCCTCTTCTTCTTTTGGATATCCTCTTCGATAACTCTAAGAAGAGGACAGTAGCCGACTACGTCCCCAGGGCGGTTAGTCGGAGGCTTTGGTTTAGTGGAAGCCTTGACAAGTTTGTATTATTCAAGACGGTGCCGAACATCTGATGTCTTGGCCACCTTACCCGCTTCTGTGATAAAAACTCTGTGTTACAAACATACATTGAGCTATAATTCAAGAAATATACCAAGTTAAGAAGAGTAAAGAGACGCTTTTATTATACAAACCCTGGGGAGGAGTAGGATATTACAATAAGTCCTGGATCTCATTTCAGGACGGGAGCCAACCATAAAATATTCCTAAATCCTTATCATAAATGGAGTCGGCAGGAGTCAAAAATTCACCTTGAATCGCAGGAGTTGCCTTAGCTGAAGCGCTTGTAGAAGATGAATCAGCGTCGGTCCCGGCCTTGTCAACTTTCTTAGGCTTCTCCACTAAAGCCGATCCTTCCTCCAACCCTTCAAAAGCTAGGCGAAAAGCGTCATCTGTCCACTCCTGGATCACACCTGCTTGCTCAGAAGACAAAGCCCCGGTGCCATCACCACTCTGTCCGTCGCCACCATCATCGCTATGACCATCACCATCACCTTCTCCACCACTTACACTCTCCGCCTCACCTCCTTCATCCTCGCCTCTTTCCTCCTCCACATCTTCCTCCTCCGGGACATCTGGACATGTGCTGGGGGAGGGTCCATCGGATTTCTTAAGTTTCTTCCCCCGGCAATTGGATGTTTCGAGAAGGGTTTCCTTTTGCTGCTCTTCATCGTATCCCCTCCTTTAGCTTTGGCGGCCCTCTCCTCAGTTGTGTCTCTTTGCTTGACCACAGACTGGCGTGGCAGAATCAAGTTGTGCCCCAAAAGAGTAGCATTCCTGATCAAATAAGAAGCTGCCCTCTCCTTTTCCGGAATGTCTTCTATTTCCTCAGCCATCCGAACCAAACGATCATTCTCTACAACCGCAAAACCACCTGTCGCTAGCAAGAAACCAAGCACATAAGGAGGAGCATTGCAGTCAGAACGGAAATTATAAATAAGAGTTAACTTACAGCCAGAGGTGAAGCGGTGGAAAGAAACTGAGTCATCTCTGACAAAGAACCATTCCTTCTTGAACATGATAAATTTTGAATATAAGTCCAGGACTGGCTTGAAAGACACGGCCGATTCTAAGCTAATGTATGGAGACCCCTTCTTGTAGCCTCTCAAGTTGTACATGTACCGAATTTCCCAGTTGGAAGGGGACGCCTGTATTTTCTCTGGAAAATAATGAACAGACTCACCAAGATGGCATAGGAGTTGGGCTGAAGCTGGAATGGGGCCACCTTCAAGTATGTGATGAAGCTGATGATCCAAGCGTTGATCGGAGGAATGGCCCAGCACATGCAATGATACCTACTATAAGCAAAATATCCTTCAAGGGGTTATACGGCATCACTCCTTTCCCTGGCAACATCATGTGCGCTCTGTCGATCCCAAAGGATCTAGATATAACGTCAAGTTGCTCGTCTTTGAGGGAGCTGGGAAAGCAGTCAGGCGGTGAGTCCAAAAGCTTCTGGGGACCATACCCATCTACTAATGATCTCGGGATGGTCCACGTCGTTCTGGCTCTGACTGAACTGGGGGCACTATGGAGGACTCCTCTTCACCCTTGGATTTCTTCTTGTCAGAACGAGTTTCTACTTTATGAGACATTATCTGCAACACGAGAAAACACATCGTTATAACAAGGGGTGTAGACAAACAAGTACCTACGGCCTGGAATCCCATTCATAATTCAAAACATAAAAGCTCAATCGGTAGTTCGAGGCTAAGGGCCATTCGGCACTCGTACTCCCCAAGTTCATTCGGTAGTACAAGGCTAAGGGCCATTCGGCACTCGTACTCCCAAGTTCATTCAGTAGTTCGAGGTTGAAGTCCATTCGGCACTCGTACTCCCCAGACTCATTTGGTAGTTCAAGCATAAGGTTCATTCGACGAAAGAAGACTAATTCACTTGGACCGGCAGTCAAGTGTGGTTCGGTGATATGGTTGATTCGGCAGACCAAGGTTTGGTTCGGCTATTTCAAAAGGTATGGAATAGTAGAGGCATGAAGCCCCTACTTATAAGCAAGCATAGGATGAGCGGACCAACCGGTTCGGCACTTAGGCCGGACAGGGAGAAAACAAAGCTTGACATATGCAGTCATATGCCCCACTTTGGGGGTCAAATGTTGGGTGCGTTCTCACCACCGAACCAAGGCAGGTCCGAACACCCCCACTACCGAACCAAGGCAGGACCAAACACCCCCACTACCGAACCAATCCACCTTCCTCTCACCAACGGACCAATCCACCTTCCTCTCACCACCAGTCCAATCCACATTCCTCTCACCACTGAACCAACCACGCTGCACTCACCACCGAACCAATCCACCTTCCTCTCATCACCGGATCGAGACGCTACCGAACCCACACGAAGAAGACCCTACCGAACCAGAAGCATACTACCACTACCGAACCAAAGTGAAGAAGGTATTACCGAAACAACAATGCCAGGCCAGATCACATCAGCCCAGGCCCACCAACCGCTATATACATCTAAGACCCCTACCCCCAGCCTCACTCTATAAATAGAGGGGTAGGGGTACAACAATGGCAGACAAGTTTGAGAGCTCAAGCACGGACAGAACTTTCAAACAACTTTCATACACTTGTAATCAAAGCTTTGTACTTGTAATCCGAACAATAGAGGAGAATAACATATAAAGTGGATGTAGGCATATTCTGGCCGAACCACTATAAATCTGTGTGTCTTTTACAGTTTAGTCCCTGCTTTTTACGTATTTGCATAAATCACTCAAATCTCTAAGAACAACATAAAATCAACTAAAACATACGACTTGGAGGTGTTTGCCCATTTTTTGTGCAAACAGGACTATAATTAGAATAATAATTAGGAATATAACTAGGGTTTTGATAATGAATACTTAAAGATAAATATAAGCGAAATGGTTTTGGGTTATAGTAAACAATGTTTAAGTAACATTTGTTTTTAACCCCTATAATTATACTTAGGAATATAATTAGATATTTTAAGAGAATGTTTTAAAAATAATTATGACTCAAGTGTTTTGGGTTTGAAGTGATATTGTTTAAGTAACAATTGTCTTTAACAATTGTAAAAGTAATTAAATCTTCAAAAAGAAAGTTTTAAAGAAAATGTTTAAGCACGAAATGTTTTGGTTTTTTTTTTGCCAAGGATATTTTGGGTTTGTTGATACAATTTTAAGTAACACTTGTCTTTATCCCTTAATAATATACTTACATCTTTATTAATAGAATTTTAAAGATTATAACAAGTATGGAACCTTTTGGAAAAATATAGGAAATGTATACATGTTATCTGGGTTTTTAACCCAGGAGAATCTAGATGAAGTCGAGAAAACTCCATGGAGTCAGAACGGCTCAGAACTCAAACAAAAAGGGTTAAAACAACGACTGAGTTTGACTAAACCAAAAGACCAGCATCCGTTCAGTCCAATCAGCAGCTAAATACAACTAACTAGCAAATCATTGTCAAAACAAAGCAACGTGCAACGAGACTACTCAAACAATGTTGATACAAGACAATGAAGGCATTCCAGACATCAAAGTCCAAAAATAATCTAAGTGCATGAATCGCCGGCGATCCATATAAAATCATTGGGTTGCTATGGCATGCAGAAGTAAAGGAGGCTTAGAGAACACAGATTTATAGTGGTTCGGTCAAAATGTGCCTACGCCCACTTTATATGTTATTCTCCTTTATTGTTCGGATTACAAGTACAAAGCTTTGATTACAAGTGTATGAAAGTTGTTTGAAAGTTCTGTCCATGCTTGAGCTCTCAAACTTGTCTGCCATTGTTGTACCCCTACCCCTCTATTTATAGAGTGAGGCTAGGGGTAGGGGTCTTGGATGTATATAGCGGTTGGTGGGCTTGGGCTGATGTGATCTGGCCTGGCATTGTTGGTTCGGTAATACCTTCTTCACTTTGGTTCGGTAGTGGTAGTATGCTTCTGGTTCGGTAGGGTCTTCTTCATGTGGGTTCGGTAGCGTCACGGTCCAGTGATGAGAGGAAGGTGGATTGGTTCGGTAGTGGGGGCGTTCGGTCCTGCCTTGGTTCGGTAGTGGGGGTGTTCGGACCTGCCTTGATTCGGTGGTGAGAACGCACCCAACAAAAGGAGCTAAGTAAGTAGCTCACACGCAAGCTAAATCTATGGATTGCTAGCGATCCATGGTTTTGGCTCAGGTCGCGAGATAAGGTCAGTTGACTCTTCCTATGTCCATCTACAAGCAGTCAGTGAACGGGCCTGGCCCAAAAGCTCTTCGATTTCTATAAATACCATCCTATCTGCAACATAAATGGGATCTTTTCCCAACTGGTTACTGAAGCTCTATTGGAAACTTTCTTCATTCTTCGTCTCCCTTACAATAATCTCCTAAGGGATTCACTGTGATTCTCTAGGGGATTCCAACTCTGGGGATTCAATCTAGCTGAGGACAATCAAGAGCCTTGAAATCAAACATTACTTGTAATAGCAATCAGTCATAATAAAACTATAAATGGACGTTGATTTCGTTAACAGCCGAACCACTATAAATATCTTCTTGTCTCCTTTCTTTTACTTCTCTTTTCTATATCTATTATCTGTATTATTGCTCTGTACAAACAGGACTGGTGCTTTCACACTCAAAATAGAGTGTTGATCCATTCTTTGGGTTAACATTTTGGTGTTTTCACTGAGAACCCAACTCAGGCAAAGATCTAGCTATATACTTTGGATCAGATAGATGCAGAAGTTAGATCCTTAATCTTTATTCAAAAGATCTAGCTCTCTAATTTGGATCACATAAGTTAATAACATATACCGTAAACTTCGGAGGCGTTGCCCCTAATCTCCCATCTTCTATGGATCGCTAGCGATCAATGGTGTTCGCTCGTGGATCAATCAACTCTCTTGCATCATGATCCAATAGGCACCCCAAAAAACAAAGTACTGAAATCAGTTAAGTACATGGATCACCAGCGATCAATATACAATGGATCGCCAGCGATCCATACTATTTTTCCATGAGCTTTGAGGCAGAATGTAAGGGGAAGCTTCTCAAGCCACTGGATCACTAGTGATCTATAAAGTTAGCTCGGTTCGTGACGATTTTTTCATATACCGTAAATTTCGGAGCCATTGCCGGGCAGCGAGACTCCCATATGGGTCATTTGAAGGGGATATAATTGTTGGATCTTAGGTTTTGATTCATGCCAAGACGATCAAGACGACATAAGAATGATGGAATATTCGATAAATCTACGACATAAGAAGGTAATTAGATTCTAAGATCTTATATCAAGTATGAATATTTTGTTTTAGAGTCTAAGTTAGTGTTCATATATGTTAAAGTCTTTCCTCAAGTAGTTCACACTCCCTCACAAATAAACCGATCATTTAAAAATTTATTTTACAATATTTCTCAAAATTGATTTTATGGGAATACACAGATCAGTCGACTGCATGCATATACTTAGTCGACTGAACCTATGCATATTGGTTTTATAAAGTACATAGCTCAGTCGAATGAATGCACTCAGTCAGTCAACTGAATCTATGCACATATTTGTGCATGTATATATTTTTAAATTCAATCGACTGAAGTTCATATAGCAGTCGACTGACTTGGTTTCAACTATCATATTTATGAACATACACTTCTTTTCACGAATGGATTTCTTGTTCACGGAGAGTTACATCCATTGTTGTTCGATATCACCTTTCACCAGGCATTGTAACTCTTTGTCTACTATAAATAAGCATGAATTTAAAGATCAATTTACTTCACTTACTTAATTTTATTTGAAATAACTTTTCTGAATTTACTGCTCTCTTGAATATTCAAATATCTATTGCTTACGAATATAATTCTACATCTCTTAAGCAATCTAAATCTTTCTAATCTTCATATACACACAATTACACATATTATATTTGAGGAAAAGATTATAGGAATGGTGTACTGCAATTGAAAAATCTGTGTTGTTAAAGAACACAAAAGGTTAAGACAATTAATCAACTTTGTATTCAAATCCTGTTCAGTTACTCAAGCGGTCAAGTCCTGTTCGGTTGCTCAGGTGGTAAAAGTCTTGTTCGGTTGCTCAGGCAGTGTAAATCTATGACTTTGAGTTAAGTGAGGGCTACTAGTTTGAATTCCAGAAGGAGTCTGGGACTGGACATAGAACGGGAGTTCGAACCAGTATAAAAATCTCTGGTGTCATTTACTTTAATGCTATTTTTATTTTATAGTTACTTTCTGAACTAGTTAATAAGTTTAGTATATATTCCATATTACACGATCCTATAGCTTAGTAACTTTCATTTGGTATCAGCGCATGGTCGTCTTATAACGGTAATACGGTTATTCGATGTATTAGTAATGTGGAAAACAACACTAGCACAAGTTTTACTAGAGGTCAATCTACTATATGACCACCACTATTTAACGGATTGAACTATAACTATTGGTCTACCAGAATGAGAATTTATATGCAAGCTAATGATTATGAAACCTGGAATATTACTCAAGCAGAATATAATATACCTACTACTGAATATTAACAATGGTCTAAAACACAAAACCTGGATGCTACGACAAATGCCAAAGCTATGAATATGTTATTTTATGCATTAGACAAAAATGAGTTTAATAGAGTCAGCATGCGTGACACTGCTCATGAAATTTGGCGTACACTTAAAATTATACATGAACATACTAGCAAAGGAAATCAGAGTAAGATTTCTATGCTTAAGAATCGGTTCCAAAATTCCAAAATGAAGCAAGATGAAACCATAAATGAAATGTACTCTAGGGTTCAAGTTATATATCATTCCCTTTTAGCATTAGGAGAAAAATATTCAGATTTTCATATTGTTTTAAAAATCCTCAACTCTTTAACTGACGAATGGGAATGAAAGGTCTTAGCAATTGAAGAAGCTAACGACATTTCAACCATTAAATCAGAAGAGTTGATAGGAAATCAAATGTCTTATGAAGTTAATCTCCAAGCAAAACTGTGACGACCTGAACTCGATGCCGGACAAACAACATCGAAATCTATATCGCCGAAGCTTATAACAACATTAGATGAAAACAACAGAAACAAAAGATGATTAAATTGATATACAACAAAGATACAACTTTGATACAATATCCATTACAACATCGATCACCAATATTAGAGTGATATACAAATGATACTACAATAAAGTGAAAACTCCACCGCGGAACAACAAAGGCTTCAAAAAGTATCCAACATACTTCAACTTGATAAGGTCTTCAAAAACTCCCAAAACTCCAAGCGCTTCAAAAGATTTTCAAATCCACAAGCTTTCCAAAATCAGATAGCTTCCAAAAGACTTCCGAATCCAAGCTAGCTCCAAAACACGGATAACCTACTTCTAGGATGCCCGTGTGGAAAATTGTGGGCACCCAGAGTTTAGGAAGGGAACAATAAACTCCGAATCAGTCATGAGACTGGTATGAGTAAACAAAAACATTTGGTTTGAACAAAAGAAGTTAAAATGAAATTCGCAATGCTTTTTGAAATGAAACTGCCATAAGGCCTCCTGCTACACACACAATGCAAGCGCACATTTGGAGGAGATTTCTCCTTATGACAGTTAAAAATGCTTGATATGCGAAAACCATTTGATATTATTATTGTTGCATAGTGCAAAAAACCTTTCGAAAGTATAATATTAATCTTAGCCAGCATACCACGTTTCGTCGTATGCATGTTATAGCTGCCATGTTCAATAGTAGGTTACCACCATATTCCATGGCAGGTTATACAACTAAAATCGTACAGGGCACGTATTATTTCTTTGGGTTTCCAACAAATGGTCAGGCAAAGGAACTTCCTACACCGAATGGGTATGTCTCTGGAAGGACGCCCCCGACAACCTGATTAGATCTCTGCTAAAACAAGGCCGACGCTACCTCATGCTTTAACTAAGCTGTAACATAGGTAACTACCACACAAGTATGTCATCCCCGGTCGTTACCGACCTTTATCCGAGGCGCCTCTCAACCAACAACCACAAAGAAATATGTTTGTAGCAACCACATAGGTTAAATATCTAGGCTCCATACCATGATATCACCTTTTATCCAGAAGGAAATGGACATACCATAGGGGAACGACCCTTGAAAACCTTGTTGCAACATTCCTGTTTCGACCATTTCCGAGGGGTGAGGTCCCGATGCAGTCTCATCCACAAAGCTACACTTTTTCACAAAGCCATGCTTCGATTAACAAATGACCTGCAGCACTTCATATTCCACATTACCAAATTGGGAATGTATCACGGTAACCATCAAATACATAACCTCTGACCTCGTACGTCTCAGAGAAGGGTGTTAAGCTAAGAGAATAAATCTCCTCCACCAAATAGAAATGTATTTGATAGAAACCAGCTTTACACCTCAAAGTGTAATGTCAGAAATACATCCATACAAGTCTGTTCCGGGTTCGAACAGAATCGAAGGCACTTCAAAAGAAGCCCTTGCAATCCAGGTATCCTCAATCCCGATCGGACTCTCCATCACATATGGAGATCTCTATACCGTAGCTACTCGGTGCAGAGTCATTCGACATGTTATCCTATCGTTCTCGAAGACACCCGATCTTCACCACCGTCTTCAAATGCTATGCATAACGTTGTATCATTATTTGGAATGGGTTATGTTAGCACCAAAATTGGTCACTAACACCCTTGAGTAGAGTTATGTAGAGAGATTAATGAAGAGAGTAAATTAGGACTGAAAAATAGTGTAATTCAATGAAAAAGAATAACAAAAACGAGAACACCATATTTATAGTGGTTCGGCGTAACTGCCTACATCCACTTTGAGTTTAATCTTTATTGCTTTCTCAGTTACTTGAGTACAGATACAATCCGTAAATCAATCACTTGGATACAAGTTTGAATTAAAAAGAGGAGAGTATAAGAAATGGCAGAGTCTCCCCAGTGTTTCCCGGAAAAAAGGGTCCCTTTTCAGTGTGCCCCTGCCCTTCTATTTATAGACGAAGATGGGTTGGACTTCCTTGGTGGGCCTGGTGGCTGAATATCTCGGTCCAAATAGAATAAGCCCTGTGTGCTGACCCAAACATGTCGAACAGCCAAATGCCGAACGACGTGAGGCCGGATGCTCTGCATGCAGCACGAGATTTGTGCCGAACGGTGCAAGGTGTTGATTGAGGGGTGTAGGCCGAATGAGACTGGTAATGCCGAACAGTCCAGGAATGCCGAGTGAAGCATGAATGTCGAGCGCTCTAGAAGTCAAACGCTCTTAAATACCATTTGACCCATACGTGCCGAACGTACCTTGTATGCCGAACGTTCATGGATGCCGAACGTTCCTTGTATGCCGAACGTTCATGGATGCCGAACGTTCCTTGTATGCCGAACGTTCATGGATGCCGAACATTCTTTAGGTGCCGTTCGATATTCAATACCGAACGTCCCTTTATGCCGAACGTTCATGGATGCCGAACATTCTTTAGGTGCCGTTCGATATTCAATACCGAACGTCCCTTTATGCCGAACGTCCTTCTAATGGGCCTGACAACTTGCTAACGCCTCCAGGCTCTTCGAGGTCAGAATCTTGTCTAGCGCTAATAATAGTGTCTTCAACTGTCGTTTTGTAACCAGGCCAAGATGCCGGTTAACATTTGCCCCCCAAAGTGTGTCGTGTGAAGCAACACAACACGCTTTGAATCAACGAGTATTCCTTTTCTTCAAAAAGAAATCCATCATGTTTCTTGAATAGTCATTATCCTTCGACTTTATCCTCCCAAGCTGTCATATCCTTCTTTGGCCGTCTTGATGCTTGGTTGATTCCCAATATTATAAATCCAGGGTTGTAGTTCACCAGTGACCACCCGTGTCTGATTCTACAGAGCTAGCAAGCTTCGGCTATCTGATCTAGTCTTTTCTTAATAACCCTTAGTGAGAATTCAATTTCTGTTGATTTCAAGAAGTCAGACTTGTTCGGATGTACACATGCACATTTGGGTACATGTTCTTCCCATTGGCTCTCGGATGCGTTTTATATGCTCATAAGTCGTCGCTAACTCCGTCCAGTTTAATTGCAATTCAATTGCGATTCCTTGATTGTAATTTCTGTGAAATAAGGGTTGCAATCAGCCACTTGAGGAGTTTTCTGAACCCCTCTTCAGTACAGACTCTATGATTTTGTTCACAGCTTCAACGTGAAGTCGGTTAGTGGCTCTTGGACTTGGCCGAGATAAGGAGCAAGACAATGCCCCCTAGCAAGATCAACTTCCTTAAATTTGTGTACTACCAATCAAGAATCGCAAAAGATATGTAAGGTTTTCACTTCGAATCCTCTAGCAAGTTTGAGGCTAGCGGTCAAGGCTTCATACTAAGCATCGTTGCTTGTTATAGGTAAATCGAGTTTCAGGACGTAGCAGATTGATCGTTCCTCAGGAGTTATTATCATGACTCCTATGCTATAACACTGATCATTGGATGCTCCATCCGCGTACATTTTCCATCTTATGGTTGGTTCTTTTCTACTCTTCGAGTAGTTTTCTGAGGTAGTGAATTTGGGTGTGAGGTCTGCTGATTTCCGTCCTTCGATAGCCCTTCGAGGGAAATAAGTGATATCGAATTAGCTTAGTTTGATATTTTATTTAAGTAGTCTTTCAGACGTCTCAGGTAATTGTATGCCCTATCGCAACGGCTGGTAGGCATAGACGTTGATGGATTGAGCCTAAAAGTAAGAGTGGAGCTTTCATGGTGAAATCAGTAGATATTATGCTAGCTTTTGTAGCTTCGGGTTGATATCCGATGCATGGCTCGCGATAGTTAATGAAATCACATATGCTTGTCAGAATGGGTCCAAGGGAACATATCATCATTTATTCAGAAAATCCAACTAATTCTTTTATCATCACTACACTGAGTTGTGATCCGATATTTAGCACCCGGGATGGGGTCACCATGGCTGGCTATAATGTTGATCGTTAGCTTAGCAGGTGCCATCCCAGATTCTTTGAGTACAGATGTAACTATTTTGCATAACATTCAATGTGAAATATGGTTGGGACGACCAAAGTTGACGGTTATTCTAGTCGAATCCTAGAGTCTTGTCATGAGTTATTAAGTCTAATAGTGAAGGACTCTGAATGCTCTAATAGATTATTAGCAAATGGCCAAAGATCAGGCTTAAAAGCGCATTGAAGGAAATGTCGGTGGGGGTCAGCCTTGAGTGGCGTGCAACTGTATAGCTGGATCTTACTATGAGTTTGAATTTGCTTGTATATTCGAGTAATGCACTTTCTATTCAATGCATTCGCGACCCTTTACCCGTCCTTCGAGTTGGAGTGAAAGTCAATTGCCCATGAGCTAAGGTATCGATTTAATGATTCTATCTCTAGGCATCCTTTCGGTCATTGCCTTGAGTAGCTGTAAGCACTATATATAAGTTTTAATACTGAGCTATCGTAGCCAGTCTTTCGACGACCATGCGTCTTCCCCCAGTCTCGGGTTGATAAATGTACTGCATGGATGGTTGAATAGCCGTTCTAGCCATGTCTATGTTCTCACCTAAATTCCAAAGACATAGAGGTGATCGGTGAATAGTCGGTTCACATTCATCCTGCTTCTCGCTCGTGCCCCCAGGTCTGGGGCATATACCGAGAAGTAGGAAGGCCAGCCACGCCCACTTTAGCTTTACTCTCTTTCCCGTTGAATCGTGGGATCATGTCAATCGATGGGAGACTAGGTATCACCTATCTCGGAATTTATCGTGGTTTTTCATTCCAAGAGGAATACTTCAATGCCACGTCAGTTTCAGGGCGTAATTTGGACAGTGGATGGTCGTCTACGTCCACTTTGGTTCATGCTCTGTAATCAGTTCTTGGGGTAAAGTTGGCTACAAATGCAGTCAGGTTATGCTCATCCAGTTTCATACTCCTCCTGACGAATCGAATGAGGGTGCTGGAGAATTTTTGACCAAGTATTCATGGTTTACCCTCCTTTCCACACTCTGGAGGTCATAGTTTTTCAAGAAACATCCGAGTCACATTCGTATGTGCTTGGTGCGGATCGGTATTGACCCTCGATCTGAGGTATGATATAGTCGATTGCTCGTAGCTATGGATGCCATTTCGATTAGTTTTGTATTGAGGCTTCCCTGCAGTCGTTGCTTCAAGTTATAAAGAACGCCACGCTAGAGCTATAGTAAGCTGTCGTATTCGGCTTTTTAGTGATTTGTACCCATGCTCCCAGCATTGATTTGGCCAGGCCACTAGTTGGATGGTCGAACTCCATCCTCAGCGGGTTAATAATCCTTCGGTCGATTCCATGCGGAAGTTTGCGTAATAGAGAATGGTCGGAATCCACTCGTCTATTTATCGATGTTTATACACCACTCTGCATTCTGGTGACTTAGTGTTATTCTCCCCCCGGTTGATTCGCGCCCAATTTGTACTCATGCTTCGGTCCATGCTCCGGGGACTTAGAGATTTGTCGAACGGTTTATGCTTTAGTCCACAGTTCAAGACGCAGGGATTTTTGTCAACTCGTTTATACTCCAGTCCGCATTCTGGGATTTTAGAGTAATCTAGTCCGCTTCTGGGATTTGGAGATTCTTCTCAAGTCTTCTATAATCTAGTCCGTGCTCTGGGGACTGTGAGTACCGTAGTCCGCACTCTGGGGATGTAGAGGTTTTTTAAGCCGTTTATACTCTAGTCCGCACTCAGGGGACTTAGAGCACTCTAGTCCGCACTCCGGGGATGTAGAGGTTCTTAGGTCGTTTATACCCTAGTACGCACTCAGGGGACTAGGAGCACTTTAGTCCGCACTCTGGGGACATAGAGGTTTCTGAGTCATTTATACTCGAGTCCGCACTCTGGGGACTTAGAGTACTCCAGTCCGCACTCTGGAGACTTGGAGGTTTAAGTCGTTTATACTCTAGTCCGCACTCTGGGGACTTAGAGTACTCCCGTCCGCGCTCAGGTGATTGGAGCGCTTGATGAAGACAAGTCCGGAACCTCCTCCTATACCGACGGGGGTTATGAAGTAGAAATTACAGGCGCCTCTAATCACACATCCGAATTGAGCATGAAGGAGCAGCTCGAGAAAGAGAAGGTCAGGGTCAAGGTCGAGCCCCGAGTTGTGGACTTGGATGATCCTTTGAACAAGCCGTTGAAGGTCATCCTTCCTGGCGAGTCCAAGCCTATGGAAGTTCTCCGTACTTCTTCAGTTGCTACCCCTCTATCAAAGAAGAGTACCAAGGGTAAATGCTATGGAGAGGAGCCGTCCGGAAAGGAGTTGAAGAAGTACAAGAAGTGATTACTATCCTCGTTCAACGAGAGTTAGTTTAAGTCATGTAATTATTTTCATCTATTTCCTTAGTCCTTGTAAATAGAATGTCGACTCCAAACTTTGGAGGGGTTGTAATAGGAACTCATTTTTCATTAAAGTTTAGTTCCTTTTTCTGTCTTACAAAAGACTCTTATTGTTCAGTTTTCTTTGTGATTGTGATGTTGATCCAAGCAGTTGTGAGTAACATAGACTTCTCGGTCCATCTTCATATAACTCGGAAACACTTCGGGAGTTGTTGAACTTCCATTCTGTGCTTCGAGCACTTAGAATACATTCTAGCCCGTATGTCAGGGATTTGACAAATTCAAGTCATCTGTGTCATAGTTCATATTCAGGGAACTAGGAGATCCGAATTGCTTATATTCGAGTCCGTACTCTGGGGACTTAGAGTACTCCAGTCCGCACTCTGGGGACTTGGAGGTTCAAGTCATTCATACTCTAGTCCGTGCTCTGGGGACTTAGAGTACTCCAGTCCGCGCCCTGGGGATTTGGAGGTTTAAGTCATTTATACTCTAGTCCGCGCTCTGGGGACCTAGAGTACTCCAGTCCGCGCTCTGGGGAGTTGGAGGTTTAAGTCATTTATACTCCAGTCCGCGCTCTGGGGACTTAGAGTATTCCAGTCCACGCTCTGGGGAGTTGGAGGTTTAAGTCATTTATACTCCAGTCCGCGTTCTGGGGACTTAGAGTACTCCAGTCCACACTCTGGGGACTTGGAGGTTTAAGTCATTTATACTCTAGTCCGCACTCTGGGGACTTGGAGATTTGAGTCGTTTATACTCTAGTCCGCGCTCTGGGGACTTAGAGTACTCCAGTCCGCACTCTGGAGACTTGGAGGTTTAAGTCATTTATACTCTAGTCCGCGCTCTGGGGACTTAGAGTACTCCAGTCCACGCTCTGGGGACTTGGAGGTTTAAGTCGTTTATACTCTAGTCCGCGCTCTGGGGACTTAGAGTACTCCAGTCCCCGCTCTGTGGACTTGGAGGTTTAAGTCATTTATACTCTAGTCCGCACTCTGGGGACTTGGAGATTTGAGGCGTTTATACTCTAGTCCGCGCTCTGGGGACTCAGAGTACTCCAGTCCGCACTCTGGGGACTTGGAGGTTTAAGTCATTTATACTCTAGTCCGCGCTCTGGGGACTTAGAGTACTTCAGTCCACACTCTGGGGACTTGGAGGTTTAAGTCATTTATACTCTAGGTTACACTCTGGGGACTTGGAGATTTGAGTCGTTTATACTCTAGTCCGCGCTCTGGGGACTTAGAGTACTCCAGTCCGCACTCTGGGGACTTGGAGGTTTAAGTCATTTATACTCTAGTCCGTACTCTGGGGACTTGAAGATTTGAGTCGTTTATACTCTAGTCCGCGCTCTGGGGACTTAGAGTACTCCAGTCCGCACTCTGGGGACTTGGAGGTTTAAGTCATTTATACTCTAGTCCGCGCTCTGGGGACTTAGAGTACTTCAGTCCACACTCTGGGGACTTAGAGGTTTAAGTCATTTATACTCTAGTCCATACTCTGGGGACTTGGAGATTTGAGTCGTTTATACTCTAGTCCGCGCTCTGGGGACTTAGAGTACTCCAGTCCGCACTCTGGGGACTTGGAGGTTTAAGTCATTTATACTCTAGTCCGCGCTCTGGGGACTTAGAGTACTCCAGTCCACGCTATGGGGACTTGGAGGTTTAAGTCATGCATACTCTTGTCCGCGCTCTGGGGACTTAGAGTACTCCAGTCCGCGCTCTGGGGACTTGGAGGTTTAAGTTGATAGTAGTCGTATTTCCACTCTTTAATTTGTATTCATCTACCGTATCGAGGCTAATGTTGTCGAATGAACAGTCGAACCACGTTTGCTCATGGAATGGGATCTTGCCCCCAGCTCAAGGGACGAAATTTGAAAAATGGACGATCGATTCTCGTCCACTTGGTAATTATAGCTCTTCCAATCGAGTCAAGGAAGGAGGTATATGACAGATGGTTGGATCACATCCGTGTTGGGTTAGATAGCAGAATCTCTTACAATTTGCTCCGTATCTCCTTCTTTTATGTTGAAGGCAGGATTTGGTGTGTAGATAATCAAATCACGTCCACTCTAGACAGAACTTGGCGTCACTGAGCTTCAAAAGAGGCCTCTGTATTTTGTCAAACTTTGTTCTATGACTTGATTTGAGTGGGCGATCAGGCCATACTAATTCCAAGCCTTGTTTAGGTCTCCGAGTCAAACGCGGAGGTCAATGAATAGATGGTCAGTCATGTCGACTTTATATTTGGGCTCTAATTGTAATGAGCTTTTCAATCTCTAGTTCTTGGCCCTAAATTAAAGGCACATGATTGATGATGAGCGATTGAATTATTCTCATCTGGATGTACTCCACACGTCCGATCATGGTCTGCGTGGATTGGTTGGTGACCAAATCTGAGTATCCAATCTCCTGCATCGTTTTGAAAGTAGTTTAGTTACAGTTAGTCGTAGTTAATAGAACAATTGAAATAGAAATGGAAATGATTCAAAGAAGATTATGATAAATCTCATTGATAGATGAAGTAGCATCGTGTGCTTGCTATTCGACTTTTGCCCTTGGCTCCTTTCAAAGGGATGTCGGCCGTCAGCAGTCCAATTGATAATCATAGCCCCTTATTAATAGGCATCGGATATTCGCTGCCCTCCATTTTGCAGGACATGTACATACTATTGAAGCTTTACTTTCTAGATCATCTTTTTGATCACACCTCGGAGGTGTTTGTAATCGCCCGTGTTAGGATCAGTGAGCATTTGGGAATATACAACATTCCCCTGATTTTCTTTAGACTTTGGTGTACTCTCTCGAGGTTGGTTTCCAATATCACTCCGAGTCGTGAGTCTTCAAGTAGAGGTTGTCAATTGAATCTTTCAAAGAGCATATGAGCCAAATTTTGAGGTCTTGTTTCGGCTACTAGGATCTACATCCTTAGTCAACGGGCCTTCATTGTTATTTTCCTTAGTCTGTTCTGCTCCTCCACAGTTTGATTTAGATTCATTATTGTCATAGAGACGATCCATGGTCGTTGGAGGCTCTCCAGCTAAACGGCTGCTAAAATATATATGGAGGTCGATTATCCTCAAGTGATCAAAATAATATCCCTTTGAGAGTATCGTTCGAGTAGCAGTTGTTTGTCCGCTCCCTTGTTGTCGTTCAGAAGCTGTCGCTAGATCCTCTATGCCTCGGTCGATCAGGGGATGTAAGGGAAGTAGATAGAATGTTCCTTTATTAAGTCGAGTTTTGAATTCACTATAGGGGTCGTATAAGAGACCGGTGTAACTTAAGTTTGGAACGGTCTGGATGCCGCTCGGCATATACAATACCGTTCGACATTATAGAGGTGTTCGGCATAGAGGTATGTTCGGCCTGGAAGAGCGTTCGGCCTAGAGGTTTGGATCGGCCTGGAGGAGCGTTCGGCCTAGAGGTATGGATCGGCCTGGAGGAGCGTTCGGCCTAGATGGATCGGCCACGAGTGTTCGGCCGAGATGGATCGACCACGAGTGTACGGCCAAGATGTAACTCGGCATACACCTTTTCTGCAACGATCGGCATAGACTTTTTCTGGGGCGATCGGTTGAATTGCCTTTAGAGGAGGGTCGGCCTTCATTCAACTTGAGTGTAAACTTTAACATCCAATCGCCAAATCTTGCGTACATCAGTGAATCCAATCTACGGCTATCAGCTTCCTTTAGATTTCTTTCAAATCTGAGTAGAATAGGAAGTTTTCTATTAGACAACTGGATCTATCTCGCGAATATGGAAATCCAATAGTAGATGATGAGATCCAATCAAGCTGAGAATTCAATTCTCAGTGAAAGCACCAAAATGTTAGCACCAAAATTGGTCACTAACACCCTTGAGTAGAGTTATGTAGAGAGATTAATGAAGAGAGTAAATTAGGACTGAAAAATAGTGTAATTCAATGAAAAAGAATAAAAAAAACGAGAACACCAGATTTATAGTGGTTCGGCGTAACTGCCTACATCCACTTTGAGTTTAATCTTTATTGCTTTCTCAGTTACTTGAATACAGATACAATCCGTAAATCAATCACTTGGATACAAGTTTGAATTAAAAAGAGGAGAGTATAAGAAATGGCAGAGTCTCCCCAGTGTTCCCCGGAAAAAAGGGTCCCTTTTCAGTGTGCCCCTGCCCTTCTATTTATAGACGAAGATGAGTTGGACTTCCTTGGTGGGCCTGGTGGCTAAATATCTCGGTCCAAATGGAATAAGCCCTGTGTGCTGACCCAAACATGTCGAACAGCCAAATGCCGAACGACGTGAGGCCGGATGCTCTGCATGAAGCACGAGATTTGTGCCGAACGGTGCAAGGTGTTGATTGAGGGGTGTAGGCCGAATGAGGCCGGTAATGCCGAACAGTCCAGGAATGCCGAGTGAAGCATGAATGCCGAGCGCTCTAGAAGTCAAACGCTCTTAAATACCGTTTGACCCATACGTGCCGAACGTACCTTGCATGCCGAACGTTCCTTGTATGCCGAACGTTCATGGATGCCGAACATTCTTTAGGTGCCGTTCGATATTCAATACCGAACGTCCATTTATGTCGAACGTTCATGGATGCCGAACATTCTTTAGGTGCCGTTCGATATTCAATACCGAACGTCCCTTTGTGCCGAACGTCCTTCTAATGGGCCTGACAACTTGCTAACGCCTCCAGGCTCTTCGAGGTCAGAATCTTGTCTAGCGCTAATAATAGTGTCTTCAACTGTCGTTTTGTAACCGGGCCAAGATGCCGGTTAACAGGTTATATGACATAAGGTCCTCTCCCAGCTAAACCGAATAATGAGCGCAATATTTAAAAATCATATGGATAATGGGATTTCAGTCAATTCACAACTTATTGTCTAAAACCTTTCTTTCAAATGGTTCAAACAAATTACCATTTCCAAATCTTTTAAACAAAAAGATTCACTTCACAAAGTTCACCAATCTTTCACACAGATTCATTCATGGCTTTTTTCAAAATAATTCCCCTTTCAAAACTTTTATAGAAAGGTTACACTTTTAAGATCCCTTTTCAATTTGAAAACAAAGTGTACCAATCTTTAACAAAGATTTGTTCATAATTTTCAAAACAATTTCCCTTTCAAATTGGATTAACTCATCAAATATTTAAATCGAAGACTCAATTCATAGCTTTCCAAAACCAATTTCCAAAGGTTCATTCATAATTTTCAAACCAATTCTCATCTCTCATCTTTTATATAAAAGATACACCATTTAAAAATCCTCTTCAATTTCAAAACAACGGTCAATCATCTTTCACAAAGATTAATTCATAGCTTTCAAAACAATTTCATTTCAAATTTGAAATCATTTCAACATAAATTGGTAATCGTTCCTTTATATGAAAGCTATTATTATTTGAAAACAAATAGTTTTCGTTTCGGAAAAATCTGATTGCATTTACAAAATTTAAAGCCTTTCAAATATAAAACTTGGGTTAAATTCAAATTCCCAAACCAATACTTTTAAAATGGTTAAAAAAACCCATATAAATACATTATATAACTTGTTAAACCATAATACAAATCTTGAATTCACATTTAAATCAAACCATTTAAATTTTCAAAACTTAATCAAGTTATTCAAAATAACTTTTATCTTAAAAACTCCTATTCCAAATTTTCCATATTTAATCCAATCCCATTTCCAAAACCATTTGGATTCAAAATTCTATTTTTACAACCATTTCATAATATTAAATTCAAATATTTGTGACTTAACCGCTTTCCTCGTGAAATCCATATTTGTGTGTGTATATGGTGTAGTCCAGGGGATTTACATAATAATGCAATAACATCAATCATCACAGATTCAATCATATCAATACCGATAAGCGGTATAATCCATAACGCTTATCTTCATTTACAGATTCATAGATAAAGTCAATTTATCAATCATAAAGATTCACCATTACGATTCGATGTGGGTTGGATAACCAACTGGAATCCGATTCCCTGTCGCATCGAAATTCAAATGCCGTTTTACGGGCCAAGGGGTTTTCACATTTATGCTTACACGTATCACATGAACAGATATCATAACTCAGAACAAAGTAATTCACATTACATAGCATCACATCACATATCCGAAATATCAATCCAACACACAGCTTTCAATAACAATCAAACATCTTCAATTAAGATGAATAAATTGTGCGGTATTAAATTTATTAACCACATAATTACTTTCGTTAGTAATCTTAAATCAATGATTAATTATTAATTACAATTGATCAAATCTTAATCACCTTCATTAATTAATCATTCGTTAATTAATAATCTTAATTTTATTAACCCTTAATTGTTAATTAATTAAAACTTAATTACTTTTACTAATTATTATTCCTCAATTAATTACAAATTAATTAACCTTAATTATTTATTAAGTTAATCTTTAATATAAAATAATTACTTTTAAAATAATTATATTAACAAATCATTAATTACTTAATGAATTAAAAGATAAATCTTTTTATCTTTATTAACCACTTTGGATATTTTATAAATCTTGTTTAATCATCATCCTCATACATTAGTTCCTTTTAAAAAGGTTAAGATAGATTAAATAACTTTCTATCTTAATTACCCTTTTTAATTACATTATTTATTAAATATAAATAACTTTATAAAATAATGTATCAAAATTTAATAATTTTTCTTTTAAGAAAAATGTATGATCCTCTATTGAATAGAGGAGAGTACACATGCAAAGATATATATAACACAAAAGCAAGGTGCTGCCAACATGCCTAACAGGTAACAAAAACAAAAAAACAAAGAAACAAACAAAGAAGAAATCTAAAAAAAGGTACCCCTAATGTAACGACCCAGGATTTTTGATAATTTGAATTTGAGTATTTAATTAATTTTAAATATTAATAAGTGGAATTTTTAAGTCGAATAATTTATTTTTCGAATATTGGGTTTAATGGGATAATTAAATCGATGATTTAATAGTGAGATAACAGAAATAATTAAATATTGGGTTAAATATGATTGAAAATGATTTGGAAAATTTTGTTTTATCATATTAAAGTTATAGAAATATTTTAGAACTTGTAAAATTGAATTTGGAGTTAATTTGTAAAAATTGAATATTTTAATATTTAATTATCGACTGAAAAATAGCCAATTTTTGAACAGTCTCGGAATTGAACGAAACGAGTTCCATTGGATCCGTAATAGTTAGTTATTATCGGATTTCAAATTTCGTAGCAAACGGAGTTGTCGTTTGACCGTGGCAGCTCGAAACGCATCGATATCGTTTTAATATTAATTTAGCGAGTTAAAATAGCCATTTTTCAAACGGTCTCGGATTTCGACGAAACCAATTTCATCGGATCCATAATGTGATATTATTGTAAGATTTCAAATTTCAAGTCGTTTGGATTTGCCATTTGTCCGGTACAAGCCAAAACGCCTAGGAATCGCTTAAATCGGTTTAAATTTAAATCGAGCGTTTATTGCCGTATCTCACACATACGATGGAATTAGCTTCCGAAACCTATTCCATAGCGTCCGGAACGCCGAAAAACCTTAGAATCGCCTGTCGGCATGCGTAAATTGGAGATCGTTTGAGAAATTGGTTTATAAGTGATTTAATGTTAAAATAATAAGATAATTGGTTATAAATATAATTTTTTATTTTTCAAAACCCTAAACTATAGCAGCCGCCGTTCATTGTAATTAATGGCCGATAATCTCCCGTTTTCTCCTCCATTTTGCAATCAATCCATGCAACGATTATCAAAATCTCCAACTAGGAAAGCGTAGAGGGCGCTTGGATCTATAGATCCAACGGTTATGATGGGTTTTCGTCGATCTGGGGGGAAGTTTGGAGGCCGCGAACGTGCGCCGTTAGTGCTCGATTTTCGAGCTACAGGGACAACCGAGCTTCGAAGCGTTTGGGCTGAAGGTGAACGTGCGTGAGGGCTTCCATGTGAAGGTGGTTGATTGTGCTCTAGTCGCTTGTAGGTGGAGCGGCCGTCGTTTTCTCCTGCGTGATATGGGTTTGAAGTCGCGTGGTTTACTGGGGAGAAGGAAGAAACATGGAATGGCTTGGATTGTGGATGCAAGGATCAACGGCTATGGATGACTAGGGTTAGAAATATAATAAAATTTGTAAATTAATTATGTTTTAAAATCGTGTAAACTTCATAAATTCATATCATTTTCATACGAGGTCGGAATTGCGCGAAACCAGCGGCGTTGGAATCGTATCGTCGAGCACTACGCAATGCAATTGGTTTGGAGTCGATTGGAGCTCGTTCGAATTTTGGGTAAAATTAAACGTTCGTTTAATTTTATTCGAAACGAACGCCGAAACCGGAAATAAAATCAAGGTGAGAACTCCTCACTCAATCGAAAGGTTTTGTTTAAAATTTTGAATAGTTAATATTGATTGTTGATTGTTGATTGATTGTGGTAGTAGATATAGTAGGATATATACTATATATAGCAATATATATATATTGGCATATGTATATATTGGATTTGATTTCCCGCCTCGTATAGCGGATGAGACCCTATTGCGCCGCTATTAAGCGGATATTTTATAAAATCCCATATACCGCGATATTCCACCTTGAAGTGGAATTGGTATTGTGCTAACGTCTGTGGATGCAGGGTAACAGGTTGGAGGGATCCAACTGGATTCCTCACATATTTATTTGTTTATAAATATTATGTTGATTGTTGATAACCATATTGATATATGACACTTATTCCCGTGATTGACCATCTGATGCTGTTGCATCATCGGATTCAATTTTTTTTAAAATTAAAAATAACGGTTTTGAATTAAAAAGGGGTTTAAAAGTGATTTCTCATAGAATATGGTTTATTAAAAAAATTTTGAATTGATTAAATTTTAAAATAAATAGATGGATAAATTTTTATGTTTTAGAAATTTATATTTTTATGAAATATAACCAAAAAGGACAATTTTAAAATCAATTGATTTTATTAAATGGTTAAATTGGGGTTTTGGGTAATTATTATAGATCGTCTATATAGAGGGTGTTTATAAATGGATATTTATAAATCTAAATTCATAAAGAATTATGAGACGAGTTATAAAGTATTGAAAAGGGTTATAAAATAGGGTTCGTTAAAAAATTATAGATTTGTGAATCTTGGAAGTTGTAAAATAAATAGGTGTGGAAAATAAAAGTTTTATAAGTGATTAACTTATAAAAATGGAATTTGGGCATATAATTGGGTTTATAAATTGAATTGGGTAAATAAAAGAGGTTTCTAAACCGAAGTTATTAGTAGAATGGAATTTGTAAACTGTGTTTATAAATTTGAAATCCGTCGAATTTGATAAATTGAATATGGGAATTTGATAATGGGCTATATTCACTATTTTGAATAGTGAATAGATTATTAAATAAAATGGGTATGTTTGGGAAGAAATGTTTTAAATGGAATTTAAAACAAATTAAAGGTGTTTTGAATAGTATTGGATTTATGTATCCATTTTTATTTCAAATCCATATACTAGTGATTTTGGGTTGTCGTAACGATGTTTTACGCAACATCCGTTTTGACCCAAATAAATGTGAATAAAAGAATCTTTCCTTAAAAAGAATGGAATAAAATACTTAACGGTAACTTAAGTATGTTGAATATTTTCAAAATTGTTGAAAATAAATTAAATTTGTGAATTACTTATTATTAAATAAGTTTAGAAATGGTTTTCCAATATGAAATAGAACGTTTTGAGAATTCACCTTTTAAAGGTAAATCGAAAGTGAATATATTGAAATTGATTTGAAAATCATTGTATGTGTAGATATTTGGAAATTTGGGAATTCACTATGGGATTTGAAAAGGGAAGGGGAATTTGTTTAAAAGTAAATGTTGATTTATTTTTAAATATGGAAATATAATTTACGAATTTGGAGTGTAAATTTAAAATAAATCGGTAAGGATTTATTTGTTGATTTGGAATTTGTTTTCAAAAGGTATAAAGAATGAATGGTAGTTGAAATTGGTTTTCAAATGGTTGAAGTATGTAATTTGAAATTGGATTTCAAATGGTCGAGTTGTGTAATTTGAAATTTGTTTTCAAATGGTTGAGGTGTTTAATTTGAGATGGGTTTTCAAATGGGTAAAGTGTGGAAAATTTTATTGTGAAGGTGTTTTGGTAAAGCAAATAAATTGGGCAATTATTTGGAAATTGTGTATATATATCTTGTAAAGATATTTTGGGATTTAATAATTTTGGAAAATTATTTGGAATCTGATGATGTGGCGCATCTTTATTGATAGTTAAATAACCGACTATCAGTATTTACCCTTAGATGGTAATTGTTGTGATTGTTTGAAATTGAATGCCACACTTATTTTTAAAATAAGCACTCGCTATTCGGTTTAGCCGGGAGAGGACCTTTGTGTCGTATATCCCATTCCGAATATGTGATACGTCGTTATGGATAGCATTTGAAGACCGGTGTTGAAGACCGGGTATTTGTGAAAACGATAGGATGACCTATCGATTGTCTCTGCATCGTTAGCTACGGTATGGAGATTTCCTTTGTGATGGGAAATTTTATCGGGATTATGAATACCCGGATTTGCAAGGGCTTCTTTGGAAGTGCCTTCGGTTCTGTTCGAACCCGGAACAGACTTGTATGGTTACGTGTCTGACATTACATTTTGAGATATAGAGCAGATTCCTTTCAAATACATTTCTGTTGGTGGCGGAGAATTTATTCTCTTAGCTTAACACCCTTCTCTGAGACGTACGAGCTCAGAGGTTATGTAGTTGAAGGTTATCAGCGATATTTCCCAATCTGGTAATGTGGCATGCTGAGTGCTGCTGTGTGATGATCATTGGTTGATCGTTTGGATATGATCATTTGTTTGATCATTTATCTTTGTGATTATTGCTTTGGTCATCTGTGGACCCAAAGCATGGCTTTGTTGCACAAAGCGTAGCTTTGTGGACGAGACTTCGTCAGGACCTCACTCCCCGGAAATGGTCGAAACAGGAATATGCGGCAAGGTTATGAGGGTCGCGCCCTTTAGGGTATGTCATTTCCTTCTGGAAAAGGGTGGTATCATGGTATGGAGCCCAGATATTTACTCATGTGGAAACACTATATATATTTCTGTGTGGTGTTGTTGGTATCGAGCGCTCGGATAAAGGTCCCAAAGGACCGGGGGATGACATATTCGTGTAGTAGTTACCTAGTTACAGAGGTAACCCGGCCTTGTGTTGGCAGAGATCTAACCGTAACGTTAGTTCTCGGGACGTCCCGCCAGAGGCGATCCCATGTGGCAGTAGGAAGTTCCTTAGCCTGACCATTTGTTGGAAATCCATTCATCCAATACGCGCCCTGTACGGTTTTAGTTGTAGAACCTGCCATTTAACATGGCAGCTATAGTAGGCATAGTATCATGGTACCTATGCTGGCTAGGATTTATATTATACTTTCGAAATATTTTCCACTATGCACTAGTAATAATATCAAAGAATTTTTCTCGTAGTAAGCATGTTTGACTATCATAAGGAGAAATCTCCCCCATGTGTGCGTTTGCATTGTGTGTGTGCCGGGAGGCCTTATGGTAGTTTCATTTTCCAAAAAGCATTGCGGATTTCAAAATTTAAATTTTCTTGTTGCTTGTTTAAAGATAAACTGTTTTGAGTTCTCACACCAGTCCCATGACTGACCTGGAGTTTATTGTTCCTTTCCTAAACTCTGGGTGCCCACTATTTTCCACACGGGCAGTCTAGAGTTAGGTTATCAGGTTATTCTGGATTCGGGAGTTGCTGTGCAGATCTGGAGGCGAGCCAGATAGCGTAGTCTATTATCTATTGTATATAGTATTTCTTTCCGCTGTTGTTGTCGTACACTCTGATTGATGTAATGTAATGTGATGTAATGTATAAAATGTATAGTTCTTTTGTTTTAATGAATATTTATTTATCTATTATATGTTGTTCCGCTGCGACTGTGAGATTCTGTTATTGTTTCTCGTTCTGTTACTTGTTTTTCTGTTTTCTCTTCTCTTTCTTTTCTTTCTTCTTCTACCTCTTTCTTCTTCTAAAACCTAACGGTTCGATTTTTCGGCAACGAAAAATCGCGATCGTTACATTTGGTATCAAAGCATATGGTTAAGCGACAACCTGCTCTGTTGGGTGTTACTCATTAGAGATAGAGTCAGCAGTACTCTAGAATGAGTGTGAGTGTAATAATAGATATGAGTGCGTATTTGTTAGTGAATATAAAATTGTTTTATATTGTGATGATTGGTTTATTGAGTGGTATATGAACCTTCGTCGGCGCAGCCTCGAAAACTGAATCGAAGGGGTTCCTAAACACTTGAATAGAACAATTCGACACAATATTGTTTTAAATTGGGTAAATGAAATAATTTTACCTCGATTATATTTTATATATAAAAAGAAAATAATTTTTCAGGAATTATTGAAGTGTGTATATAATTGATTGCTTGGTTGTTGTAAATGATATATATATATAAAATAATTAAAAGTTGTTTGAATAAGCTAATAAAAGCAACTATTGTAAAAAGAATAATGGTATAAACCAATGAATCATAAGATGAAATTATAATTAATAATGATTTACAATTGTAAGATAATCATGTATGTATATAAGAACTAAAATTATATAAGTAAAAGGTTTATAAAAGTGATTTATGAATAATAAAAGAAAACTTTTTGAAAGAATATTTAGCATTGATTTCACTATTGTCACTGGGAAATAATAAGGGTGATGACTGCAGCATCATCAGTATCATTTTCGAGTTTTTATGTGATGGATTTGCTACAAAAATGAATTTAAAATTGAAGTTTTGTTGTAATAAATCAATTTGAAATTAAAATTCAATTTGAAGTTGATAAGTATAAGCGAAATAAGTTTTGAACTTATAATATAAGTTAGAAGTTGAATAATAAGTTTTATAACTTATAGAATGGGAAAATGTAAGTGAAACCAGTTATTGAAGTGGTTAAACAATTAAGTTAAATAAAATGGAATATGAATTTGAATATTGATATGAATTTGACTTAAGTAAAAGTTAAATAGGATTTACTTTGGAATTTAAAATCCGAATTGAATTGATAAGTAAAACTTAAGTTTAATTAACAAATGATGTTTAAATGGAATAACTTAAGCAAAGTTGAATAAAAATTGATCTTTGTATCAAAGTTAAATAATCAAGTGAATTAAATGAGGTAAATAAAGTTGAAATGGAATATAACTTAAGTAATATTGAAAGAATTGATGTTGATATCAAAATAAAATGAATAAAGTGAATTAATGAAATCGTTAAATGATGTGAACTTAAGTTATATAAATGAAATTCAATTTTATTTGTAAAAAGAACTAGCAATTGAATTAAAGAATGGATTGAATGTTAATCAATAGAATATGAATAAGTTGATATGAAATGATGCATGCAAGTGTAAATTCATTTGAAAATAGTTGAATAATTGAATGAAAATCAATTGAATGTTAAACCAATTGGAATTGAGATAGTCGAACCAAATTGCATGTAAGTAAAATAAATAAATTTGGTTGTATTGGATGTGCATTGGTTGTTATTTGCTTGTTGGTTGATTGTATGTAAATTCATTAAGTGATAATGAAATTGAACTAGCGCAATTGGAAGCTATGTAATTGAATTCAAATGAAATTGAATAGAATTGAATTGGAATTGAAACGAATGAAAATGAATATGCAACTTTAATAGTAAACTAAAAGTGGTATAAGAAGCATGTATTGGGAATTTTATAATTGAGTTGGCAAATTGGTTTGAATATTATAATTGGATATTATGCTAGCAGGATATACAGGTATATAATGGATTGGAATTTTGATTTTGAAGTTAAAAATTGAATGACTCGACAAAAAGGTACGTATTTCAGTTTTTATATGAGATTTGATGATTTCCTTCTCTAGCCACTTGGCTTTCTCTTTTCTTTTTTGATTCTGAGGGGCCGTAGAGCCGTTTTGTAGTCGTACCGATCTAGCCGCGCAAAGGAGACTCTGGCGAAATTTTTCGAAAATTTCGGGTGTTAGAAAAAATTTTGAGAAATTTTGAAAGTTTGAAATTTGAATTTAAATTTAAATTTGAATTGTTGAGTAAACAATGTTGTTTGAAACCTATAATTGAAGTTGGAAAGCTAATTGAAATGATAGTAAATCTTTAATAAAAAGATTGGTGTTAGAAGGTTGATAAAACTATTAGTTTTGGAAAAATAATAAACGGATTATGAATTATTCTCCATAACTTGCAATTTCGAGGACGAAATGCTTTTAAGGGGGGAAGATTGTAACGACCCAGGATTTTTGATAATTTGAATTTGAGTATTTAATTAATTTTAAATATTAATAAGTGGAATTTTTAAGTCGAATAATTTATTTTTCGAATATTGGGTTTAATGGGATAATTAAATCGATGATTTAATAGTGAGATAACAGAAATAATTAAATATTGGGTTAAATATGATTGAAAATGATTTGGAAAATTTTGTTTTATCATATTAAAGTTATAGAAATATTTTAGAACTTGTAAAATTGAATTTGGAGTTAATTTGTAAAAATTGAATATTTTAATATTTAATTATCGACTGAAAAATAGCCAATTTTTGAACAGTCTCGGAATTGAACGAAACGAGTTCCATTGGATCCGTAATAGTTAGTTATTATCGGATTTCAAATTTCGTAGCAAACGGAGTTGTCGTTTGACCGTGGCAGCTCGAAACGCATCGATATCGTTTTAATATTAATTTAGCGAGTTAAAATAGCCATTTTTCAAACGGTCTCGGATTTCGACGAAACCAATTTCATCGGATCCATAATGTGATATTATTGTAAGATTTCAAATTTCAAGTCGTTTGGATTTGCCATTTGTCCGGTACAAGCCAAAACGCCTAGGAATCGCTTAAATCGGTTTAAATTTAAATCGAGCGTTTATTGCCGTATCTCACACATACGATGGAATTAGCTTCCGAAACCTATTCCATAGCGTCCGGAACGCCGAAAAACCTTAGAATCGCCTGTCGGCATGCGTAAATTGGAGATCGTTTGAGAAATTGGTTTATAAGTGATTTAATGTTAAAATAATAAGATAATTGGTTATAAATATAATTTTTTATTTTTCAAAACCCTAAACTATAGCAGCCGCCGTTCATTGTAATTAATGGCCGATAATCTCCCGTTTTCTCCTCCATTTTGCAATCAATCCATGCAACGATTATCAAAATCTCCAACTAGGAAAGCGTAGAGGGCGCTTGGATCTATAGATCCAACGGTTATGATGGGTTTTCGTCGATCTGGGGGGAAGTTTGGAGGCCGCGAACGTGCGCCGTTAGTGCTCGATTTTCGAGCTACAGGGACAACCGAGCTTCGAAGCGTTTGGGCTGAAGGTGAACGTGCGTGAGGGCTTCCATGTGAAGGTGGTTGATTGTGCTCTAGTCGCTTGTAGGTGGAGCGGCCGTCGTTTTCTCCTGCGTGATATGGGTTTGAAGTCGCGTGGTTTACTGGGGAGAAGGAAGAAACATGGAATGGCTTGGATTGTGGATGCAAGGATCAACGGCTATGGATGACTAGGGTTAGAAATATAATAAAATTTGTAAATTAATTATGTTTTAAAATCGTGTAAACTTCATAAATTCATATCATTTTCATACGAGGTCGGAATTGCGCGAAACCAGCGGCGTTGGAATCGTATCGTCGAGCACTACGCAATGCAATTGGTTTGGAGTCGATTGGAGCTCGTTCGAATTTTGGGTAAAATTAAACGTTCGTTTAATTTTATTCGAAACGAACGCCGAAACCGGAAATAAAATCAAGGTGAGAACTCCTCACTCAATCGAAAGGTTTTGTTTAAAATTTTGAATAGTTAATATTGATTGTTGATTGTTGATTGATTGTGGTAGTAGATATAGTAGGATATATACTATATATAGCAATATATATATATTGGCATATGTATATATTGGATTTGATTTCCCGCCTCGTATAGCGGATGAGACCCTATTGCGCCGCTATTAAGCGGATATTTTATAAAATCCCATATACCGCGATATTCCACCTTGAAGTGGAATTGGTATTGTGCTAACGTCTGTGGATGCAGGGTAACAGGTTGGAGGGATCCAACTGGATTCCTCACATATTTATTTGTTTATAAATATTATGTTGATTGTTGATAACCATATTGATATATGACACTTATTCCCGTGATTGACCATCTGATGCTGTTGCATCATCGGATTCAATTTTTTTTAAAATTAAAAATAACGGTTTTGAATTAAAAAGGGGTTTAAAAGTGATTTCTCATAGAATATGGTTTATTAAAAAAATTTTGAATTGATTAAATTTTAAAATAAATAGATGGATAAATTTTTATGTTTTAGAAATTTATATTTTTATGAAATATAACCAAAAAGGACAATTTTAAAATCAATTGATTTTATTAAATGGTTAAATTGGGGTTTTGGGTAATTATTATAGATCGTCTATATAGAGGGTGTTTATAAATGGATATTTATAAATCTAAATTCATAAAGAATTATGAGACGAGTTATAAAGTATTGAAAAGGGTTATAAAATAGGGTTCGTTAAAAAATTATAGATTTGTGAATCTTGGAAGTTGTAAAATAAATAGGTGTGGAAAATAAAAGTTTTATAAGTGATTAACTTATAAAAATGGAATTTGGGCATATAATTGGGTTTATAAATTGAATTGGGTAAATAAAAGAGGTTTCTAAACCGAAGTTATTAGTAGAATGGAATTTGTAAACTGTGTTTATAAATTTGAAATCCGTCGAATTTGATAAATTGAATATGGGAATTTGTTAATGGGCTATATTCACTATTTTGAATAGTGAATAGATTATTAAATAAAATGGGTATGTTTGGGAAGAAATGTTTTAAATGGAATTTAAAACAAATTAAAGGTGTTTTGAATAGTATTGGATTTATGTATCCATTTTTATTTCAAATCCATATACTAGTGATTTTGGGTTGTCGTAACGATGTTTTACGCAACATCCGTTTTGACCCAAATAAATGTGAATAAAAGAATCTTTCCTTAAAAAGAATGGAATAAAATACTTAACGGTAACTTAAGTATGTTGAATATTTTCAAAATTGTTGAAAATAAATTAAATTTGTGAATTACTTATTATTAAATAAGTTTAGAAATGGTTTTCCAATATGAAATAGAACGTTTTGAGAATTCACCTTTTAAAGGTAAATCGAAAGTGAATATATTGAAATTGATTTGAAAATCATTGTATGTGTAGATATTTGGAAATTTGGGAATTCACTATGGGATTTGAAAAGGGAAGGGGAATTTGTTTAAAAGTAAATGTTGATTTATTTTTAAATATGGAAATATAATTTACGAATTTGGAGTGTAAATTTAAAATAAATCGGTAAGGATTTATTTGTTGATTTGGAATTTGTTTTCAAAAGGTATAAAGAATGAATGGTAGTTGAAATTGGTTTTCAAATGGTTGAAGTATGTAATTTGAAATTGGATTTCAAATGGTCGAGTTGTGTAATTTGAAATTTGTTTTCAAATGGTTGAGGTGTTTAATTTGAGATGGGTTTTCAAATGGGTAAAGTGTGGAAAATTTTATTGTGAAGGTGTTTTGGTAAAGCAAATAAATTGGGCAATTATTTGGAAATTGTGTATATATATCTTGTAAAGATATTTTGGGATTTAATAATTTTGGAAAATTATTTGGAATCTGATGATGTGGCGCATCTTTATTGATAGTTAAATAACCGACTATCAGTATTTACCCTTAGATGGTAATTGTTGTGATTGTTTGAAATTGAATGCCACACTTATTTTTAAAATAAGCACTCGCTATTCGGTTTAGCCGGGAGAGGACCTTTGTGTCGTATATCCCATTCCGAATATGTGATACGTCGTTATGGATAGCATTTGAAGACCGGTGTTGAAGACCGGGTATTTGTGAAAACGATAGGATGACCTATCGATTGTCTCTGCATCGTTAGCTACGGTATGGAGATTTCCTTTGTGATGGGAAATTTTATCGGGATTATGAATACCCGGATTTGCAAGGGCTTCTTTGGAAGTGCCTTCGGTTCTGTTCGAACCCGGAACAGACTTGTATGGTTACGTGTCTGACATTACATTTTGAGATATAGAGCAGATTCCTTTCAAATACATTTCTGTTGGTGGCGGAGAATTTATTCTCTTAGCTTAACACCCTTCTCTGAGACGTACGAGCTCAGAGGTTATGTAGTTGAAGGTTATCAGCGATATTTCCCAATCTGGTAATGTGGCATGCTGAGTGCTGCTGTGTGATGATCATTGGTTGATCGTTTGGATATGATCATTTGTTTGATCATTTATCTTTGTGATTATTGCTTTGGTCATCTGTGGACCCAAAGCATGGCTTTGTTGCACAAAGCGTAGCTTTGTGGACGAGACTTCGTCAGGACCTCACTCCCCGGAAATGGTCGAAACAGGAATATGCGGCAAGGTTATGAGGGTCGCGCCCTTTAGGGTATGTCATTTCCTTCTGGAAAAGGGTGGTATCATGGTATGGAGCCCAGATATTTACTCATGTGGAAACACTATATATATTTCTGTGTGGTGTTGTTGGTATCGAGCGCTCGGATAAAGGTCCCAAAGGACCGGGGGATGACATATTCGTGTAGTAGTTACCTAGTTACAGAGGTAACCCGGCCTTGTGTTGGCAGAGATCTAACCGTAACGTTAGTTCTCGGGACGTCCCGCCAGAGGCGATCCCATGTGGCAGTAGGAAGTTCCTTAGCCTGACCATTTGTTGGAAATCCATTCATCCAATACGCGCCCTGTACGGTTTTAGTTGTAGAACCTGCCATTTAACATGGCAGCTATAGTAGGCATAGTATCATGGTACCTATGCTGGCTAGGATTTATATTATACTTTCGAAATATTTTCCACTATGCACTAGTAATAATATCAAAGAATTTTTCTCGTAGTAAGCATGTTTGACTATCATAAGGAGAAATCTCCCCCATGTGTGCGTTTGCATTGTGTGTGTGCCGGGAGGCCTTATGGTAGTTTCATTTTCCAAAAAGCATTGCGGATTTCAAAATTTAAATTTTCTTGTTGCTTGTTTAAAGATAAACTGTTTTGAGTTCTCACACCAGTCCCATGACTGACCTGGAGTTTATTGTTCCTTTCCTAAACTCTGGGTGCCCACTATTTTCCACACGGGCAGTCTAGAGTTAGGTTATCAGGTTATTCTGGATTCGGGAGTTGCTGTGCAGATCTGGAGGCGAGCCAGATAGCGTAGTCTATTATCTATTGTATATAGTATTTCTTTCCGCTGTTGTTGTCGTACACTCTGATTGATGTAATGTAATGTGATGTAATGTATAAAATGTATAGTTCTTTTGTTTTAATGAATATTTATTTATCTATTATATGTTGTTCCGCTGCGACTGTGAGATTCTGTTATTGTTTCTCGTTCTGTTACTTGTTTTTCTGTTTTCTCTTCTCTTTCTTTTCTTTCTTCTTCTACCTCTTTCTTCTTCTAAAACCTAACGGTTCGATTTTTCGGCAACGAAAAATCGCGATCGTTACACCTAAGATGAGTTCCGGCAATGCCACCACCCATCACACCCTCATATCGAGTTCCTGCATAGCCACCACCCGATAATAAGGTGTTAGCTAGAGACAATAGAGAATGACGCTCTATATAACTCAATAGCTCCATGCAACAAACAAAGAAGAAAAACTCAATGCATTTGAACCGGAATGAGGCTCCAAAAATCTCTGAAGCTCTAAGCAACACAAAGAAACAAAGCAGTAAAACTCCATGCAGTTGGATCAAAAGGACAGAAGAAGCCTCAACTCTGAAGTGACGAGATGCTGGGTAGGATAATCTGCACTGGAATCTCTAAACAAGGGAAGAAATGCCAAGCTGTAGCACGAATCCTCTCTGAAAGCCTCGCAACAAACCAAAACATGTGCTCTGAAGATAAGGGAACCTGAAAGATAAGCCTGGAAACCTTTCACTCATATCTGAATCTGAGGGGTGACTAAGGAAAAAGTAAGAATTATACATATATATGTATATTATATAAATAATATACATATATATGTATGTATAAAGAGAGAAGAAAAACAAAAAGGAGATAAAACTAGTAACAACAGAATTAGGATAAATCAAAACAAATACACTAAAAACGAACAAAAATAAAAATAAAAAAAGAAAACTAAGAATCATTAATCATAAGTAAGTTATGATTAACCGATAGATCATGATATGAATTTGAAAAAATATTCATATTAATACTGATGTCATTAAAAAGACAATTATTATTAAAAAATTAATATTGTAGCTAACCATATTAAGATACCCTTTAAAAGAATTATTCTTAGCTAATTTATATTTGGGATCAGAAATCCAACGAAAACAGAATGGAGAAATTGTATAAATCAATTTATTATTATGACTATTATTATTATTAAAAACTCTTTGATTTCTTTCAAACCATATATACCAACTAATAATAGTGAATAAAGAGTCAAGAAGAAGTCTAATATTCTTTTTAAACCTAAATCTAAAATTATTCCAATAAAAGTCACAATCCCAAACTTTAGTTATAATATTAAAATTGAAAATTTAGAGAACGTTATTAAGAATGTAATAAGAATCCAATCAATCATAGTATAAAAGCTTAATGTCTTCAACATGCAAATTACAAAAATAAAATTTATTATCATTATGAATGTTCTTTCTTTTTAAGTTTTCAATTGTATTAAGTTTACCATGCAACCATATGTGTATTTTAGATTTAGGAGGAGCATTTGATTTCCAAATAAATTTGAACGAATTATTTATAGTACCCGAAAAATTAATAAATTTATAAAAAGAGTTAGAAGTATAAATCTTACTTCTATCTCATTCCCAACAAAAAATATCATTATCATTATCAATATTGTAAAGATTTAATTTTTCATGGAGCACATGAAGAAGCCTAAGAGTTGAACCTACTAAAATTCTGTTAAAGCTGAAATTCCAAGGAGGATCATTTTCAAGAGAAAAAACTTCACCAACAAGATCAAACTTAAAATTACAGATATCTTAAAGCTCTTTAAATTCCATATTAAAAGGTAAGACCGAAATCCAATGGTCATGCCAAAGGAAGTGCGGTTACCGGAATGGACAATAGTATTAATTCCTAAGTTAAAAATCTCAAGACATTTTAAAATGTTTCTCCAAAAATTAGAAAAATTGTGAGTGACTAGAGAAGCTATTTGATAAAATTACTATTTCCATTATAGTAATAATTAGTAATAATATCTTTCCAAATAGCATTATCATTAATATCTTTAAACTTCTATAACCATTTACCTTGCAATGATAAATTCATATTACGCAAGTTAATAACCCCTAAACCACCTTCCTTCTTGGCTTTACAGACGGTCTCCCAATTAACCATACATTTTATACTATTATTAGAATTATCCCCACTCTGAAGGAAATCTCTTCTAATTTTTTCAATTTTATCAATAACCCAATCAGAAAATAAATGCATGGACATCCAATAAATTGGAAGGGCTGATAAAACTGAATTAATTAAAACTAGCCTTCCTGCCTTAGATAAATATCTCCCATTCCAATTAGAAAACTTATTCTTAGTTTTATCAATAATTATAAATCAATCTTCATGCTTGAGCTTAGAGGGTCTAATCACAAAACCAAGATATTCAAAAGGAAAGCTCATAGTTTTACAATTTAGAGTATTAGCAACTGAGTTTTCAACATTTTCAAAATCATTTAAAATTAACACTGAACTTTTGTTAAAATTTATTTTTAAACCATATAAAAGTTCAAAACTGCAAAGAATAAACTTGAGAGCTATGATGTGTCTAGGCAGATGGGAAGAAAAAATAAAGTATCATTGGCAAATTGGAGAACCGATATACCATTACGCGAAATATCGTTTCCAACATTACCTAGAGAACCATTATCCACTGCTCTTTTTATAATTTTAGCAAAAACATCAGCATCTAATTCAATCATAAAGGCGATAAAGGATCTCCTTGCCTTAATCCTCTCTTAGATTGAATTTTATTACCTAATATAGCATTAACCATAATACTAGAATTTCCGGTTCTGAGCAAAGTCATAATCCAATTGATTCATCTAGGACCAAAACCTCTAGCGCGAAAAATATCAACAATAAAATTCCAATCAACCGAATCAAAAGCTTTAGCAAAATCAAGTTTTAAAATCGCATAAGTAATGTTATTCTTGCAACAGAAATTAACATATTCTTGAACAACTACCACTCCATCCGTGATATTTCTACCTTTAATAAAAGCTGATTGAGAACAATCAATTAATTCGTTCATTCTTTTACTAAGTCTATTAGCTAAAACTTTAGAAAAGATTTTAACTGAGCAGTTAATCAAAGAAATAGGACTAAAATCCTTTAAATTATTAGCATCTACTTTATTATGAAGCAATATAACATTTGCAAAATTAAATCTTCCCAATTGTAAATTGCCATTATAAAAATCGTTGAACATATTAATTAAATCGAATTTTAAAACATCCCAAAAAGTATTATAAAATAAAATAGGAAATCCATCTGGTCCCGGCGATTTATCACTGGGCATGTTATTAATAGCTTTTCTAATTTCATCTTCGATGGTATGATAGTCTAACTTTGATAAATCAACAATAGAATCAGGTGGGTATAGATCCGACCATCTTACATTAATTATATTATTAACTTTAGAACCCAAAATATCCTTATAGTAATATGTAAAAGCCTTGTTAAGATCTCTTTGATTAACAAGTTCTATATTATTAACAAAAATAGAGTTAATTGTATTACTACATTTCCTACCATTGGCTATATTATGAAAAAACTTAGTATTGTTATCACCTTCATTGATCCATTGAATTCTGGATCACTGTTTCCACATAACCTCCTCATTTTCTAAAATAGAATTTAATTCCTCTTTTAAGTTAGAAAGAACATTACGTTGGCCTAAGTTAAGAGGTCTAGATTCTTCTATCTTATTAATTTTAAGCATTTCATTAAGAATATTGTCTTTTATTATTTTTAATTTACCAAAGACATTTTTGTTCCAATTTTTAAGGAAAATCCTAAGATCTCTAAGCTTAGAAACAAAAGCTTTTACAGAGTTATCCCTATTTCTGATATTATGGAAACTCAAAGAAACCCATTTACTTTTAACAAGATTCACAAAGTTATTATCCAAAAGCCACATCTTTACAAACTTAAAAGGCTTTAAAATAGCCCTATGATACTCACAAGTAAGTATAATAGGACAATGATCCGATAAGGTAAAAGGAAAACCAGAAACTTTACAAATTGGACATTTGTCATCAATTTCATCACTAACAAAAAATCTATCAAGAAGAGCCATGGAAGGACACTCTCTAGCGTTTCTCTAAGTAAACTCTCTAATTGAAAGAGGAATTTCAATAAAATTAGAATTAATAATAAATTGATCGAATTCCTCCATAGCAGAGTATTCCCCTTCCCTAGGAAATCTATCAAAATTCAATAAATTAAAATTTAATTACTTTGAAAATATCTTACTTAAATCATTAATTTATTCAAACTTTAATCAAATCATCATTTTGAAAACATGGGTTTTAAAAATGTTAAAAAGTTTGAAAGATTTTTAAAGTAAAATTGTTTTACGAGGTGGACCGAGTCTACTTCGAGTCACCCCTGAGAGAATCGCCTGTTTACTTCGAGTTTTGTCGAAAATCAACCCGAGTGCCTAACTTTCAAACTTAAATTTTTTTCTAAGTATTGTTACCTGGTACATTAATTTTTTTACTCAAGTTAAAACTTGAGTTCAAACCCTTCTCTCCCGAAGGCTGCTTCGAGTTTTCTTCCTTCTCCCCAAACCTATGTCTACTGACTCAAACCCATTGCTGTGCACATGCACAGCCACTACAAGCACCTCTGACCGATGCTACGGCCTTCCACACATCGGCGTCGAACACCTCGAGCCTCACGACCACCTAGAACCCCTGAACAACGGCGAACTCTCAATCGAGTTACTTGGTCCAGACCAGCACAAAACTAATCAACACATAATCGTCTCGCACCACCGCCCTAGGCCATCGGAGGCCACGGAAATCTCGTAAGAGCTTCGCCTACCCTCCTAGATTCGATCGCCACTAGTGCAAACCGTTCCGGTCCATCGACGATGACGCATTAGCAAGCTTTTCGACCACGACTATTCACAAGTATAAACCCTACTTTAATCTCATTCACCATCTACAAAGAATTATAAAATCATTGGATATTTTTCACATGATCTCTAACCTCCAACCATGCTCCGACTTCGATCTCGAGAATCAATGACACCTCGATCACCGAAATTTTGCAAAAATGATGATACCATTCATCCTCAAGTTTCACCGAGAATACATTATTAAAAATTTCGATTTTTCTTTTAAAAATCATGGATTTTAAAAATGTTTCGAATCATATACTTGAAATCAAGAATTTTGATAATTTAATTTTTTAACATGATTTGGGTTTACCTGCTAATTCAAATTTCCAGGAAAAACTCAAGTCAAATCTTCTTGAATATATTTTTAAGCCTTAAACCATAGCTAAACAAACAAAGTTTGTTTAGATTCAAAAGCACAGTAAGGATCAAGGGAAGAGGAATTTAATTTTGCATAGGTTTTAGAAATCTGAGAACAGATACATGCAAATGTGCCTGTAACTCAAACATGCACATTCTTCTCTGCATATAAAGGTCTACAAATTTGCATGCATGTTAATTCATTACAATTTTATTGTTTACATCATCACAAACAACACATAATGCTTCAGATTTTAAGTGTTTACTCACTTGTGAATTTGGAAAAACAGAGAAGGCTTGTACTTTTTCTTTCATTTGAAATAACTGGGATTTTTCCAGGTTTTGTTCCTTTTGAATTCACTGTTTTATTGTGATGATCCTTGCTTTAGTTTAATTGTTGAAGTTGAATCCTACTTTCTTTGATTGCTGAAAAGCTTTGAATTTTGCTTTGATTGAAAATTTGTTTCCTGGTTTGAATTTCTAAGGAGATTGTTTCAGATTTGTGTTTATGACCGAGATGGATGTTTTGTTTTCAAAGATTTTTTTTCTCTGGGTTCTGATTTTTAGAGTTTGTACAGGCTTCTTTCTTTTCCTTTTGTAATTTGAAAATGTTAAAAGAAATGAGATGGAGGAGGTTTGATGGTCTATATAACCTCATTTCCTAATTTTATAAATTTCTTTTTCAAGAATAAAACAAAATGACACTTGTCCCATTTAATTATGAGATTATTACACTTGTTCATTATAGGTTAAGATTTTAACACTTGTTAATTCATGCATAAGAATTTTAAATAAACTTTTATAATTACTTTTCTCTTATTTATATAATTACATTTTTCTTATTTATATAAAGACATTCCTTTTATATTATTATATACTATTAATTAAAGAATATGCTTTTAAAACTACTATACATTAAATAATGTACATAAATAATATTTTTAAATCCAAATCATTTTTCTAAGTCATTTATTTAAATTTTAAACTCAAATACAAATTCAATATTCAAATTCAAATTTTTATTGTCAAATTCAAATCTATTACTTAAATAGGAAAGCAGAAACCAGGGCAGTCATATGTTGCCACGTGTCCTTTTCAAACGACACCCTTTCTTCTTTAACTTCTAATTCATACCCGTTGTTGTCTTCCTCCCCCAACTTATTCCCCTCCGCTTAATTTTTCATCCCACCGAACCGCTTATTTTTAATCTCTGCTTCCCTCCTCTTCTACCCTCACCGTAATAGCCCCCCTCCCCTTCAAAATCCCTAAATCGACCCTGACCGTTCAGTTCAATTTACAACTACCCACACTCGGTTCTCCACCTCATCTACCCTAACTCCCCATCTCCCTCCTTACCTCCTCTCCATCTACAAACGGCTAAGATTGCCTGCTACGTCGGCTTGGGTGGTGGCCTTAACCTTCGCTCCGAATTAGGTCAGTACTTTATTTACTTACGTTTCTTCATTTTCGGGCTTGATGTAAACCCAGCAACGAATTACCACATATCCACTGTTTGGATCGCCAAATGTTTTTCCTTTCACGCTGCTTCTGTTTCTGGTCTTCTCACTTACTTCACGGTGCCCTATTCGTCCATTAACCACTTTCCCTCTATTGCCTACAGTCCACCTTATACAACTATTTTATGTTAATTTCAGTGGACAGTTAGTTGACGTGGATTGTTGACGCGAAGCTGTGACCCCGTACAGTTTTATCAACCATATTGATAGACTCCTACCCCCCCCTCCCCCGCTTCTATATGTCATCTATTTCAATGTCTTACCTCTGTACATTATTTAAAGATGTCAGAGAACGTGTGTAAAATGTAACGCATTCTTACTTCCACCTAATGGGGGGTGCATACATGAAACGGTAGGTGGTAATGCACCATTATGGAAGTCAATTAGAGGGTCATCCTACTTTTTCCCCAATGTGTTCGCAGTTGAAATTGTTGAGCGTAACATTGGGTTTACATTTGTCTTCCAACGCAACGTTCTACTGTTTCAAAAGTAGCTACGTTGCGAGTATATGAATCATAGATGAAATAATTTATGAACAGGAGCTCAGTTAGATGTAGAAAAAAAAAATTTGTACGACACATGCGGTTGGGAATTATCGTTACAACTTTGTCGACCTACACTACGCAACTTCTGTATTATGGCCACTGGATAATATGTTTTTAACATTCACAAGGGTCAACATGTTCATTGTACCTTTCTGACAACCTGTACGTTTACGGTGTAGACGGTACTATTAACATATGTGTGGCAACCACTGTAAATACCAATAGGAACACAATGCCTTCCACTCCTACTCACATTTCACCGTTCACTGTCTGTATTTCCTCTTATTATGTCTGTCATTACAGTTCTGCAAAATATGATTTATACTATGGTATCTTTTCCAACTTACCATATACAGCCCGCTAACTTGATCTCCACTTTATTTTTCAGGTCTTCAAACGGGATGACTCTGTCTGCTGAGTAACGAACATTTAATACTCCTGGAAAGGTATTTATCTGATCACTGATTCCCTCTGATTGTATTCATACCCCTTTTTGTTCTCCAATACTTACTATTCAACATAACTTTACCTCACAAATTCATATGAATGGGTTATATTGACTTCTTCCTACTGTTACTGATTTCTATACTCCAAACAAAATTTATTTCTTATTTTCCAATGCCTCTTCGTAATATGAGCTCCTTTCAGCGGTGCAATGTTAGTCATACACTCACACAGACACCACCACACAGATATGGACACATACGAACAAGTGCAACTTATTTTTCTCACTATTTCCACAGTGCAATCAGTATCACGCATGGTTAATACGAGCTCAGATTGATCGCGTCATGTTACTCGTGTCATACTGCTATTAAATTAACTGTGTACTACACATATTTACTCCACCTCCTTCCTGTCCGATGGGAATTGTTTATTTAACTTTTAAAATGCTGCTTCAACTCAACTGAATTACTCACCATTTTAATTTCATGCACATAACCAATCACATTTTGTTTCAAATTTTCCAGCAATTTTTTACACGCCGCTGCGTGTTCAAGTTATAATACTCCAAACTAATTTGATTATAGTGTTTCTTATGTATGTAATTATAAGTTTTAATCACTTATTATATGTTACATACATAGATTTAACACTTTGACAAGTCATTGAAATATAAAAGTACTTACACTGCGTACATTGTAACAAACTGTTGTTATTTTACTTTGATTTGTAACACTTATTGTCTGTTATATTAGTTGCCTGTGGAGGAGGCACTCCCGGTCCAAAGTGCAGTATTTAAGTGGACAGACGGTCGTTCAGGTATATGTAACCCTGTCAGACGCAGCGGCCGTTCTTCTGTAAGTGTACTGTATAAATTTCAAGTCATTGTTTAGTCCACGATGACGGTTTTACATTGTAATATACACTCCTCCATCATAACTGTCCCTCTTCTCCATTTGTAGACAGTAAAAACGTAGTTCCTTCAAAATTGCACCGCTTTGCAACCAACAACGGCTTGCTGCTTCCTTTCTCCACATTTGGTACGATATAAGTCCATCTCAATTTCTGTCCTGCACGCTGCTGCTACGTGTTTATTCATCATCGTATTCGAACTCATTACTTGACGGATAGTCATACAGCACGGTGCTTAAAGTATAATCAAACAAAGTAAGGGATTTCCCCTCCGACCATCTGTATCAGCCCAGTACAGATACTCAATTCCAATCTGGGTAAAAAAGTCTTTTTGGGAAAGTGCTTTTCTGCATCATCCCGTTGGTTGAACGCCAGTTTAAATGCACCGTACTTTACTCCACATACATGAACTTGATGTTATAGTCTAACTTGACGGCAACGATATTTTAGCGTTTGAAAAATATCTATGTGCGATTTTACGAAGCATATATGAAATAATTTACTCACATGAGTTCAGTTAACTACACCCAAAAAATAATTTGTCCGGCACCTGCGGTTGGAAATTATCGTTACCACTGTGCTGACCTACACTCTGTCATTTGTGTATTCTGACAACTCAATAATATGCGTAAAACATCCACAATGGTGAACATGCTCTTCGCTAATTTCTAACAACCTGTAGGTTTACATTATAGATAGTAACGTTAGCAGATGTCTGGCAACCACTGTACATAGCACTACGAAAATTGATTACACTGTTCGTTATATACGTAAATATAAGTTTCAATCAATTTTTATTTGTAAACTACATAAATTTAACAGTTTGTTAAGTAATTGAAATATACAATTACTTACGCGGACTGCGTTGTTAAAAACTGTTGTTGTATTACTTTGATTCTAACGCTTAATCTGTGTTATATTAGTTGCCTGTGGAAGAAGCACTCCTGGTTCAAATTGCAGTATTTAGCCGGACAGACGGACGTTCAGGTATAAATAACGTTGTGAGACACAACATGTTTTCTTATGTATACGTAGCGTACAAATTACAATTCATTGTGTACTCCACTTTGACGGTTTTACATTGCAATATACAGTGCTCCATTATAACTGTCCCTCCTATCCAATGGCAGACATTAAAATCGTGGTTCCTTCATAACTGCATCGCTTGGCTACCAACACAGACTTGCTGATTCCTTTCTCCAAATTTGGTAAGGTATAAGTTGGTATCATTTTCTGTCGTAACTTCTACCGCTACGTTCTTATTTATCATCATATTTGAACTCATTATATGGCGGTTAGTCAAATGATAATGTTGTTAAACCTTTTCTTTTTTCCAAACGGCTGTACTGTTTGCCTTACATTTTTGTACACCCTACTGTTCACAGTACGGTCATCGATGAACACCCTCATCCGTTCTTTCATTAGGCAAACCAGATGTACAACAAAGCTAAGTGATGTTATGGCGGTACATCTACGGAACATATTAAATTTTCTAATTTCAATTAACACTGCTGGTAGACAGTAAAGCAATGCAACAAAATGTTGTGAGGTTCGGGTGTTTGTATCGAAGAAACCAACGTTGTAGTTCTCTGCCACGTGCCATTGCACAACCACCTAATGTTCTTCCCCAAAAACGTTTTGAATAACCGGTTTCCTGAATACTCTTTTCTTCTTTTCTAATTCAATCTCGCATCTTATGGCTATCATTATAATAGATTTCACCATCTTCTTAAATAATTGAAGGGACCTAGAATTCGACTGAGTGATTCAACAATCGTCTAAATTTCCTCTACAACATGTTGAAAATTTCATTGCACTGGCATAAATAAAAAATTGGGCTTATACTAACGCAGGTATTCGCATCACCGCCTTGATCTGTTTTATCAATGTAGATGTTATTTACAGTTTCATACGTAGATTTTGTTGATGTCTATGCTGATTTTGGTATTAAACCTTCGCTTTCAGAAGGTAATATTTGGATTTTTGTGTTTTTGTGTTTTTTTTTGTTTTAATTATCCATGGATAAAAAATAAAAAATGCGTTCACGAGTTTGTTACTGAATAAATTTTCGGAATAGGTTCAACTCATTGAAAGTTCGAAACTTCCAAGTATAAGAAAGTGGAGTTTTATAAGATTATTATGATAAAACAATTAACTATTTCTTATTTTAAGAAGAATTTGAGTGTTGGAGATTGTAGAGAGAAGTGAAGAGATAGAACATGTACTTGACTACATCGCCAACTGAGTTGCTTTCCCTGGTACTTCTTTGTTGGCAATGATTCAACGAATTTGTGTTATAATGCATCTAAATTATGTGGATCCACTCATTATCTCTCTTTCTAAAATTTTGAAAGTTTATCATGTTTGGTTTACTTTTGATGTTTAGCCATTAGTTTAGTTTGTAATTTTTCTATTGAGAGAGAAAGTCACAGTTGACACATGATGAAACAATGATTTAAAAGGTTTAATGATTCTGATCAAAAGGCTAGAGAGGTTGTTCTTTGTCTTTAATGATGAGTAATATGTTTGGTGATATAACCATTTGAAATTCATTTTAAAACTTATGTACATTTCTTATATGTTTCACAATAACTAAGGAAAAATATAAGTTTGTAGTATACTATTTCCACTCAACTTCATCTTCCACTAAGCAATATCTTTTCTTCACGTGATAAAAATTTAGTTGCTGCCAAATTTTGTTCAACAATTTAACTTTAATTTATCGTATTCGAGCATGTTACCAAGGTCAATCTACGAGAGCCTTACCCAAAAATCTATACAAACTTTACACAAATCATCTACTATTTAGCAAGCCAAAATTATTATGCCATAACTTCATCGCTTAGCGATATTGTGGTGATGATTTCATCTTAGGCATTAGTCATACCTAACAATATGTGCTCAGTAATTGCACTAAAAAGGTAGAATCAAGACTATCCTTTGATCAAGAATTAAGATCGGTGATTATAGTTGGGATGGCTCTCTTAAATTTTATTACTGTGCACTATAATTATAATCGATTAATGAATTCATGTGACTGTATTCAACTAACAACTTTAACCTTGCCTTGTGACATTGAGTGCTATAGAGCCACATTATATTCCTTACGTTGATGCTTATCATCCACTTAAACCATCAATTTCTAAAGATAGGAATGGTCTTTAATAACGTTATTTGGGGTGAATATTTAAAATTTTCTATAAGGAAAATCATGAAAATTATTATAACAAGTTGTGTTGATTAATCATCTATGCAATCTATTATTTAATTTAAATAGTAAAACAGAAACCACAGCCTGATATGTCAATATCTTTGCCAAATCGCCATCTTCATTTGCAAAGCATGATAAACTAATGAAATACCACTCTACTGTTCGTTATTGATAATAAATAAGAAATAGTTACTTCCCCCACTTTGCCATTTCCTCTCCAATCTCCAACAAAAATATCACTGCACCGAATTCCCAATTTTCTATTGGTAACTACCTTTGTTCAGTCACCAATATAGCTTCTAACATTGCCTCGACCTCGCAATGCTCATTCCGTTCAAGTTTATCACTTTTCCTCTCATAGTTATTAAATCTTTTAAGGTATTACTATTTTTTGATCTCATTTTGTTGTTTTTATGTTCTGTTTTCAGATTATTTCCGAGTTCAAGGTTATCTTCATGTTCAATGTTGATTTTTACTCTTTATAAAGTTTATACTCTAGCCCTAATTGCCAACTACAAATATTTAAATGTGATTGCCTATTAAATTGTTGGTTTTACGAGTGACAAAGAGCATGTTATTATATTTTCGAATATGTAGTATGTCATAATAATAATAAGAATAATAATAATAATAATAGCAGTAGGAGGAGGAGGAGGAGCTGCTATTGTTGTTCTTATTATTATCATTAATCCTAAACTCTAATATGAATTTGTATTAGTTGGACACCCAATTTTTTGTTGGAGGGACCCAATGAACACAATTCATAATTTGTGCTAAAAATGTATTTTTAATAAATTAATACGTTCACAAGGTGTATCTTTATAGCATCTGAGATTGAAAATAAAAAAATTCAATCTATGGTTCCTCTTCCAAATTAATTTTTACGGTAATGTCAATTCTGCAATGTCCAGACACAAGTTTGAGTTTGAGAAAACTTTTGTAATATAAATTCATTATTATAATTTTTTTAGTTTCCAATTTTCCTATCAATGAAATTTTATATATAATATTGTCATATGATTTTCCTTCATACACTTTACTTCGTTTGGCAATTGCATATATTTTTAGGCAGATCAATAGAATATCATTTTCTCAGCATGCTTTTTTAGGTGTACTTATGTTCTGCTCTTGCTTACAAATATTGCTATACTGATGGCATATGATGAAATAATATATCTCCATGAGCCAAATTAGTAGCATCCAATACCATGGGAAAAAACCATGGTAGAATGACTAATGATAACAAGATATTAGATAGTCGAAAGATATACTCTAGCTAAGTATTTGTAGATATTATGTATGGATTTGAAAGTGTTTCAATATTTAATAAATCCAGGATTTTTAAACTGAATAGAAATACCACCATGTTTTGAATTTTCCATGCTAATGATATATCTATATATTCACTGCATCCCTTATGAAAATAGTCCAACATGATCTATAACCTTTCTCCATCCTTATCAAATACAACAATTACAGTCTGCTGCATGGATCATATGGGCTTTTTTAAAATTGCTCTAAGGTTGAAAATATGAAGCTATATTGCTATGTGAGTAGTTTACTAAACTGTATCTTTATTCCAGGATATAAATTTATTCTCAACGATATAAAATAAGATATTTTATTTATGCAAGTAATTTAGTTCTCATCAAATCCAATTTATTTCATCTATGTTTAATGCAGGGTATATGTGATTTTAAGAAACAAATGAAAAATACAAATACAACTGACATATAGTACCTATCTGCTATTTGATTGGAAAGGAGAATCTATCATATGATTTTGTAGTAAAAGTGGATTTTTTGCTTCTAGACTTGCATGATTTTCCTATGTAATTTTTGGTGACGGTTTCAAATTCAACCACTATTCTCACTCCCCAAACACTCCATTTACAAACTTCTTAAAGTGAAAAATCAAGACAAATTTCAGCTATGTTATTTTATGCAGCCATCTAAATTTCTTGCACTCGGATCAACATCATCGCAACTCCTGAAGGGAGATCTGTGTGATTCTTCCTCATCGCAATTTTGTTTCTCAAGTTTGGTTTTTATATTCGCTTAAAGTCTGGGTTGGGATCAACACTCAACTGAGAGTATGGAAGCATATATTAGTTCAGGTAAAAAGAGACCAACTGGAGAAGGTAGCTTATTTTCCCTTATCCTAATCCTTTTTCCAATAGTTTCTATGTCATGATTCATTCGTTTGGTTGCTAATTTTTTTTTCAAAATAAATGTGGTTGAAAGCTTTATTTTGAATAGGCTTATTTTTATTGAGAAAGAATAGGTTATTGAGCTATAATAATGTTTCTGAAGAGTTAAATCTTTTGAACTATTGTAAGAACCAAATGCTGGAATAGTAGACTGGGCTATGAATAATGATATATTTAATTTTTATTTTACTTTTAATCTTACATTTAAAGTTTATCAAAGTTTATGAACTTAATTAAGATAGGAAAGATAAAAGATAAAGCAACTTCATACTTTCGTCCATTAACTGCTGATATAATAAAAGTGGTTTTTATCGAGTTTAATGCCAAATAGTATCAAAGGATCATTATATGCACCTAAACAGCCTTATTTGAGTAAAAAATACCAATTAAGTTTTTTTAATCCAGTTTGGACATTTGTTATGTGTCAGCTTTATTTTGTTGTAGATTTTTTTCTATTTCATTGGCATTTCACGGCTAAACAAATACTCTAGCAAGACATTTAATGCTGTCATAAAAAATGGGTTTTTTTAAGGTACAGGGAAACCAAAAAAAATGTTTGGTTAGGTGGAACCAAGGTTCTATACAAAAATCAATAAAAAAACATAGTGGTTTCTATACAAATGGATATTATTAAGGTAAATATTAATAAGAAATTATTTTTGTTTGTTGAGTAATATCAAGGTTCAGTAAATAAAGCATTATGGACTTCATACAAACTGGTATTCCTTTGGATTTGGCCCTTTCCCAGCTTTATTGAAAAATAGATCATAAGTAAAATGATGCGTCAATATACATGAGCATCTATTACAAATTAATAGTTCATTCACACATAATTCACTTTCTTTCTTATTGGTTAAGTTAAAAATGTATTTTTGACATGTATATGATGTAAAAAACTGTGGTTGGATGTAGTAACCAAATAGGTTTATTTCAAAATTGTAAATATTAAACTCTCTCTCTCTCTCATATTTTCATTAAGTTTAGGATTCAATTTTACAGGTATAATTTTTTGTGGTGTTATTGAATTTTGGTACTTGGTGAAGTGATTTTATTTGCCAAATATTGATTTTCTTCAAATGTAAGGCTTTTATGGAACCAGTTTTAATTTGATGTAAATCATTTTTTATGTGGTTATTTCTTAGTTTGGATCTTTTCAAAGGCTTAGTATAGACAAATCTTCATGGCGTGGTGCAAATGTTGAACTCCTTGAGTAATTTAATTGTAGTATTGTACTTTAACTATAGATTAATTTTGTCATCAAATTGTAGTATTGTACTTTAACTATAAAGTCCCATTTCCAGAATCAACTATCCATTATTATGCAATTTGATTCGCTAGTATTTCGATTCTTATGTTTCATTCTTTATAATCCAGTATTTTACTTTAACTATTGTTAGGATGAGTAACATCATGAACCTTGATTTATAAATTGCCTTTAGCTGTAAATGTTTTAGACACATATTGAGCTCCTTATCACTATAATTATAAGGAAGAGATTCTGCTTGGTTGAAAATTTTGTAAAAGAATGTTTGTTAGATATGTTAAATCAAGTGCTACTATAACCATTAGCTTTATAAATAACAATGAATTCTCTGTACAACTACATGAAATTGGATATTGTGTTTGTCAATAAAAGTGCTATAAACATGAATTCTAAAGTGTCTTACTTGCTTTGTTGTTGATTTTTATCGAATTAATAGATGCGCTTCCACTGAACAAGAACCAAAGATGTTGAAATCATTAGAGCTTGATATCATTATACTCAATTGGAAAAGTTATATGCATACAAAGAGAAATTAGAAGTAAGCTGTATGAGGAATTGGATGAAGTAGTGTTTGAAATTGCTTTTGCAGCAAATGCTCATTTGGAGAAAAGGCAACAAGGGTGATGGTCTTGACGTGTCTATTTGTTAAATTGTCTTAAAAAATTATTTCGATGCTATTGATTGAAGGTTGGGCCAAGGGAGTTCAGTGTTTATCGCATTTGTGGCTTCAGTTGAAGATGCTAGCATGTATCTCGAAGAGTACTGTGTTTGGGCAATGTATTATTTAATGTTGTCGTTTATTTAAGTTTTAGCATATTAAATTTATTGCCTGTTGGGGACAAATGTATGTGTTATTCGATGTGAATTAAAGTTAGGATGCAAATTTAGAAAGTAAATGCTTAGAATATAATGGTAGTAGAAATTTTTGCTCTTTGTCTACGTTTAATCGTATTATACCTTCTATACCAGCTGATTATATCAATAAAATATAAGAAGAGAAAAGCATAGTATTAAACTAATTGTCGCTGTTGTAAATTCTTTGTATATATCTTGAGAAGCGTGTTTGATATTAGAATATATAGATCTTTAGTTTTAAGGATATATTTTAGAAAAAAATTGAACCAAAGGACAATGAACTTTCATAATTAAATTAAGGACGAAGACCCCATAAAATTATGTAAATCTCAAGTTCATTTTAATTACTTATTTCGCTAAATCAATAAAAGATAGAGAAAAACGCTCAAATTGCAAGAAAAAAATTGATTTATCGATTAATGTTAATAAGAAAATGTAGAAGTAAAGAGTTCGGAAAGTTAAATGAACATAGCTTTATAACTTAAAAAATAGCATTATATTGTATCACTTAAAATATAGAACTAAGCAGTTTCGAAAGCTAATTCTCATTTAGCATTTAAATAGTGTTTGTTGCAGATAATAAAACTATGTACATTTACCTTTTCGTGCTGATTTTCCTATATTCTTTTTTTTCACATTTATAACATTTTCGTAATTATTTTTATTATTTGTTATATATATTTTTCACATTCACAAAAAATGTTTTCATAATTAATCATTATTATTTGTGGACTTCCGATGTGTGTCTTTAATTTAAAATATTTGGATCTCATCCAATTAATACTTTAAAGTTGTCCTTGATGTGGATAAGGAAAGTTGGTTGTTCTTTAAAATAAAAAAGAAAACAATTTCGTTCTTGAAACAAATTTCCACATTAGAATATATATCCTGAGAAGCTTGTTTGATATTAGAAACAATGGAAACAAAATGTAAAACTTGACCATACAATGGAAAAGGTCCGTGTTAAGTTATTTTGAGCTAAAAATCTTATCATCGGTATGAGATGAATGACCTATTCAATGGACATATAAATATATCATCGGTTTTGTTATTTCAATAGCCTAAATCTTGACCAGTCGCGCATCCTATCTCCCTTTTCTTCGATTATAGTAATGTTACTCATGTATCATCAGATAATGAAGATGGAGAACAATTTTTTATTTGTCATAGTAATAACAATTTTTCATAGTTTAATTTCCTATAGTTTAATCAGTTTGTGAAAAAATTATTTTAGAGTTTCTTTTTGGTTTTGTGCATTATCACTTTAGTTATAAATAAATTTTATTTCATTTAGGTGTTTTTAAGTTTTTTTTTTCCGTCGGCTTTGACTTGATGGGTTTTGGTTAGCTCCTTTTATAAAGTATCTAAAAAACCAAAGTTTAAGAATTTCTTAAAACACTGGTTTTGAAAATTTTTATAAACTGGTCAAAAACAATTTAGTGCGATTTTGGTCGTTTCTTTCGACATACCAAATCAGTGATTTTTTTGGTTTCCCATATTTTCTTCAAACTTTACCATCGTTAAAATTATTGTTTCAAATATTTAAAACTAAATATATAATTTTTATTTTATATTTTCTACTTTAAAAAAATATTGAAAATATATTATTTTAATGGTGATACATGAATTTTTCAAAAACAAAAATAAGAAAGTTGTTAATACTAATTTTTAATAATACTTATCTCAATTGGAATATTTTAAATTTAATTTGAGATTGACGTTATTTAATTTGATTTATTTTCTTTTAAGATATAGTTTATTATGGATTTAGTCAAGGATCTCTAGCTCAACTAATTAATTGTATGACGCTCTAGACGTAAGTTCTAGAGGCCATGGGTTCGAATAATTGAAACCTTAAAATGAGTGTTCTTTTTGAATAAAGTATCACTCTTACAATAAATAAAAAATTATTATGAGTTTATGGTAAAAAAAGTTAAATCTAACCTTTGGATCTTAGAAACTTACTTTTTTTATTTTTAGTATAACATGTATTTTGGGCTTAGGTATAATTTCAGTATGATCTACATAACTTATGAAATAAAACTCTCAAGTATAGTTTCATATATTACAAAATCGTTTGTAATAACCTTTCAAAACTGAACCTCTCATTGATAGTCAAAACCAGTATGATGAAAACCCCTCATACACAGTACAATCAAATTATCAAGCAGAGCCTCAGTAGTTTAGAACAAGAACTAGAAACTGCATTTAAATTACATCCTAAAATAAAAATATTACATCTCGAATAAAATGATCCGTGGATCCATAAAAACAATATCTATGAAGACAAAATCTTCTTCTAAATGTGATATGCACGATTTTCATATGTGAAAAAATGGACAACTTATATTTATAAAGAAAAAAAAGGACAATTGTATTACGTTGAAACTGTGTGTAAGGATGTCTGCAGATTAAAAGTGATGGCATTATAGTTAAGTAAAAATGTTCATATTGATAAACAACTTAGTGCTTATGAATTTAACTATTACAATATAAATAATTTTTAGTTTCTTAAATTAATAAATTTGGACCATTTACTAAATACATATAATTTTTACCAGTTGGTCCGTAAAATATTACATGCATACAGTTACTTGCAATTATCTGACGGTAATTGTTGATTATTTCTTATACATACAAAAGTTATCAAACTTTCCATGCCCATTGTCCTAAAATGTTAAATGCATGCAGTTACTTGCAATTATCTAACGGTGGTTGTTAATTATTTCTTATACATACAAAAATTATCAAACTTTTACCATACCCATTATCCTACGTTTAAAATGAAAAAGAAAAGGACATAATTTATCATCCTACTTCAAGACATCTCAACGTGTTCTTCCAAAATAAAAGCAAAATGAAGTTCCAATAATAGATATAGAATTACTTTCCACATACAGCCAATAAAAGGAAGAAATAACAAGAAAAAATAACATTACATAGTAGAACCTCCACATTTATAAGCTTCACAACACCCCGTGTGCGTAGCACGGGTCACTCACTAGTTTACTCATATATACATATACATATATATTTCAAATTCAAATAATTTTAAAACATTTATTATTTTGGATTCTTAAACTCAAACGAATATTCACAATCTTATTTATATATACAAATCAACACTTATTTTATTTATTTTGAAAAAATTCAAATTAATTCCATAATAAATTCCGAAATTTACATTAATTATTAATTTAAATTTAATTCAAAATTGTGATCGTTACAGATTCCCCCTTTAAGAAAATTTCGTACTCGAAATTTGAGAGAGAAAGACAAACAAAGAATATAAGATCATAGAAAAAAAATAGAGAAATGGCTTATCAGATCAAGCCGGAATATCCACAAATATGAGAATAAACTCACTTAACACTCTATGAAGTATTTTGTAATGACCCGTAAATTTAACTGGTTTTAATAACGTTATTAACTGAAATTTTATGGAATTTTAAACGATAATTTTTTTAATACAAATTGAATATTTGAATGCGTCTAGTTAAACATAGCAACTGGTAAATTTTCGTCCAAAAATACGAAAGTTTATTTAGAGCATAAATTTACTTCAATTCAATTAGTTAAAAAGCGATGAAAATAAACGTTTTCAAAACCAAAATATTTTTCATAGAAAAATTCTAAACCATCTTCTGAGCAAGATGTCAGTTTGTCGTTTTTCCAAATTCGGACATCTTTGGCCCCGTCGATCTTAATTTTCTACGATTTTCATGCATTTTCCGCTAGTATAAAAAATTTGAATTTTTATAATCCGATCATACCACTAATATCTGACTACCGTTTTGATCGTCTCGTTATGCTGATCTCCGTAGTATATACATTTGCATGATTTGGAGTTCGGGATACGATGAAATCGATATACCGATCAGTCGTATCGGTTCCGCATTTGAGTTGTTTGACCTTGTTCCTTTATTCTTTAATATGGCAAACAGTTTAAGTTAATAGCCGCAAGCTATTAATCTTCCTATCAGCTGTCAATAGCCTTTTATATTTCCCAAAATTTTCCGACTATTACTATTCCCACCGGTTCAAGATAAAATTGTTTCATTGCTGTTCATCCTCTTCCTTTTATTTTCTTCTTCTATTCGTTATAAAAGAAAAATGAATGTTGACAGTTGAAATTTTTTCCCCTATAGCTCTCGACATTTCCCATCTTCGTCCCTTTTCGCATGAAAAGTACCTAGTAGCCGACCTCAAACCTTCCCTGTACTCACGTCCGCCTCATGCTCTCTGCTCTAGGATTTGCTTAGTCGACTTCAAACCTCCACCTTATCTCCTCTTCCTCGGCCAGAGCGCGAGTTCACCATCCATCTACGCCGCCTACCACCTCCCTCTCTCTCTCCCATTCGAGCTCGGTTGCAAACCACCTCACCGCCTTCCACCGAGCAGCTCGCCCGGCCTCGTCCACTTTTTCCTCACCCCGTTGGTCTCATCACTGCCACATCGAGCTTCCAGCTCAACCAAAACTGTGCCTTCTTTTCGTAAGCTAATTTTTTTTTAGTTACATGTATAAGTATGCTCTATTATATAATGTAGGATATTGTTTCAGGTTAATGTCAGTTATATTGATGTTATAATACCGTGGTTATAGAGGTTGAGTGTATTTGTGCTTACTTTATACATATGTTATATATGCTATATAAGCTGTATGTTGGTATACATGATTATTTTCAAATAGATGTAAAACCCTCTGTTATTTTGCAATGTATAAATCTACAAAACTTTATTGCTTATCTGTGGGAAATCTTCTAGTTATAAATAAACTAAGGTTTTATGTAAGTTGTTATTTCAGTTCATATATTAGTAGTTGTTAAATTTTAAAATCTTATTATATGTATGTTTCTATAGTTATAAAGATCTGTTGCTTTATGGCCACTTCGATAATTTATTATGTATAGTCTGTAGTTGTTGCATGGCCACTTTGATGATTTATTATGTATAGGCCTGTAGTTGTTGCATAGGTTAATGTAAGTTATACATGCAATACTTTATATGTGCTTAAATTTATGTGTTGCGTGTGTGCATTGGCTTCTGCATATATAAGTTATGTAAAGGATAGTTTATATAATTGTTAGTTCGTATGTGGATGCGCTATTGGTTTTGTATAAGTACTTAGTCTGTTGAATTCATATTAGCCTATATACTAGTATACATTACCATTATATGTAGGTATGATTGTGTGTGTATATTCGTATATATAGGGTATGCATAGGATATAGCAACTAAGTGATGATTTGGCTTTAAAAATGTACTATGTATATCATGATCTGAAGAAAAAAAAAGGGAAATTTTCGCATATTTGAAAGCCTGCGCCTTCTTCTGCTTGATATCACAAATATTATGTTATGTCAGTTGCATATGTGTAGTTTATATTATATTAGTCTATATAGATTATAAAATCTGTTAGCTAGATATGTTAGAAATCTTGTTCACATTGGTTTATGTATTATATCATAGGTCTGCATACTTACATTGGTCTTGGGTCATTTAATTTCATTTGTTTTTTATATATATATGAAGTTCAACATATATGATTGTATAATGTAAGTGTTTTGCATTTTTGAGTATAGATATGTATATGCATTAATTTAAAAATAAGATATGTACGTATGTTTGGTTTATATGAGAGTATAGGATGGTATAGTTGTGTAAGCTAGTTATTATAATATATAAGTATATGAAAAGTCTGTATATTTTGTAGTTATCTAGTTTAAATGCATTTTGTTGAACCTGTTCATCCACTTTGTTTTGTTTTAAATTTGAAAATAAATATATGTTTTAAATTTATTTTTGAAAAATAATATATATATATATATATATTTAGTTAAATTTATATCAACTGACTCAATCGTTCTCTTCGATTTCCCATTATCAGCCTTGTCCGTCGTGCCTATTCTCTGCATCAAATCTTGTCCATCCAGCGTTGCTTTGGATTTCGTAGCTCACTTCATTGTCTATATCTCTAAGCTCGAAAGGTGAGCAATCACTCACGATTAATATTCTTTTATTTATTAAATTTGATTTCAATTGAAATGACAAATTGAAATATGCTGCTGTTAGTTAATTACACTGTTATATATGCTATGACCTGTATCAGTTCACTTGTGACATCTAAAACTATTATCTGTTATGTGCAAAATAAGCTAGTTTGATTGATAATTTGATTGATTGTGTGATGTTGACATTGAACGTTAAACTATTAATATTGTAAATGATAAATAACTTGAAATTGAAATTGTCATTGGATAGTTAGGTTTGACATATGGGTTAAGTTTGATTTGATGACATTTGCATAAGATGACCCCTTAAATGTTTAAATGAATCGACACGTAGAAATATGGTAAATCGCACTTTGAACTATTTAAATGTATGTTGTGTAAATCGATGTAGTTAAAATTGAATAATGAATGACAGTGAAGAACCATATAAATAATATTGTAATAATCTTTAATCTACATGAAATGATAGTGTAGATTCTAGAGATAATTATATTAATTCGCACAAACAACAATGCGAATTAATATGATTATTTCGGGATTATTTGAATTAATTATTGGATTGTATTGATTGTTGTTATTGCTTGTTTATTTACTTTGACACCATCCCAGTTATCACACTGCAAGTTCCCTTTATTATGATTGATCTGGAATTGAATTTGGAATCGGGTTGAAATGATAAATACCCAAATGAATTTGACCTAGGATAGAGAATTTAATAAAATCCGATTGGTCAATAAATTGATTTAAAAATAAAATAATGATTTTTATTCGAGCAAAGAATAAGTTTTGAAATGAAGTTGGAATTTGAATTTTGAAAGAAATTATAAAGATTGAAATCTGAACAAATATTAACGTAGTAATTGATGAACGAACGTTGTTTGAAGTTTAATCATTTAATAATTAAATTTAAAATTATAATTAAGTTTGGAATTATAATTAAGTTTGAAATTATTAAGTTGAAATTATAATTAAATCAAAATGATTTGATAATTAAGTTTGAATTCAAAATTAGGTGGAAATGATTTAATAATTAAGTTTGAATTGATAATCAAGTTTGTAATTATTAAGTTTTGAAATTATTAATAATTAAGATTTAAATTATTAAATAATTGAATGAGATTGAATTATTTGATAATTGAATAAAAATTGAATTCTTTGATAAGAGAAAACCGAACTTTTGATTAAGTGAATTTGATCCACGTTAATAAATGAAATGGGTTCTTTATTTATGAAGTTTGGAAAAAAATTTAAATAAGTAAATAAGTGAAATTGAACTTCTCGAATATGTGAAAGTTTGTTTTATTAATTGAGTTTGGAATTTATGACTAAGTAAATAAATAAGTGAAATTGAATTTCTTTAACAAGAAATAAATTGCGATTTATTGAGATTAATGTAAGACTTGGAATTTAAGAATTTGATTTGACGAATCTAATTTAATTAAATTTGTAAGTTGATATAAAGAAGTTGAACGTAAATAATTGATTTAATGAACTGGAAATTAAATGGAAACTGTTTGAATGATAAATAAACTTAACGAATATTGAATGAAATTGATTAATGAATTGAAATTTATTTTTGAATGTTAAATTTAATTTAATTTAAATGATTTCGAAATGAAATTTATATTCAAACTTGAATCAATATTTGAAATGTTTAAATAAAAATTGGAATTGAATTATAAGATTTTGAAACGGAAAGTTAGAAGTTTTGAAAACGTAAATTTTAGGAAATTGTTTTAGAAAAGACAAATGAAATGTTGATTTATAAATTGAAATTGAAATTGATTTGGTTTTGAAATTTATTAAACGACCAATCGGTGAAATAATTACGAAAGTTATTAAAGAGACCGGAATCGGTTATGGATATACTCTCTATCTAAACCGAAAACAACTTTAATAACTATACATGGAGTGTGATCCAGAATGAAGTGGTTGGAATGATGTACGTGATGATTGAAGAAAGAGAACGATAATGGATAGCTTTGACACTTGTGTCAAATTGGAAATGACTAAAACAGTAGCCGTGCTGGGCCAAATGGGGTTGGCCACCTCGAGCGAACACACTTCTTCGTAAACTACTCATTACTTGTGATTGATTGGTTCACCCTCGGAATTTCAGTAGTGTTGTTTCGCGGTGTTGCGATCGCTGCGGCGATGCGTACTCACCAGTCCGGATCAGGCGAACGGTAGTTTCACTACCTTGGGTATTGCCTCATGTGCCTTGTCATACTTGTATCCCTAAATACGCGACCACTACGAATTTGTTTTGTGTTATACCTATGGAGTACTCCCTGATATCCCACTAGTTTACGGTGGAGTTTACAGTGCTGTATAGACTATGACATTATATGAAAATGTGTTAAGGGGGATAATGGTAACGCCTTAACACTATTTTGATATTTATATTAATGATAGGCATTATCTATTTAGCGTATATTACTACATAGTAGATAGTTTAACAGATCCTTAATGAATGGTTATTCCAACGTCTTTTGAGTTACTTGTCAATTGTTATTTCACTTGAGTTGGATTTATTGATATAAGAATATTAATCCTGACTCGAGTGTTTTGTGTTTTGCTTTACGCTCGGGTCAGACTGAGAGTACCAGCTTTCGAGGCTCATCTTTGGAGTTGGAGCTTTGCTTGAAGATCCAGCCATCTATTTTACTTTCAGTATTCGATGATTCCAGTGACGTATTCTAATTTGTACCTGATATATCGTATTACTCTTCTGTTGTAAACTCTGATGTATCTTATATAGTAGCTTCATGAACTACTATCTCTTTTACTTCCGCTGCATATGATTACTCTGTGTCTGTGATTCTGTGATTATTTAGTTACTGTATATGTTCAGTTTTGCCAAATTTAAATTAACAATTCGGTACTTTGAATTATTCAAGTCCGACATGTGCGGATGCGAATAGTCCAAAATAGCGGGTCGTTACAGTTGGTATCAGAGCTTTTGGTAGCTCTAGGAAAAACTTAGCATATAGGGTAAATGTATTTACAGAATCACTCTCATTCGAGTTTCAATCTCTTCCTTTTGACTCAATTTCTTTGAATTTTGGAACGTTCCCTCGGTTCCGAAATTCATTCGTCCCTCGCTATTCGTCTTCTTTCAATTCGGAAGCATCACATAACTCCACTTCGAATAACTCTTATAATGAATCGGCGGTCTCGCCAAACTTCGAATTGATTTATAAAGGGGTGAAACTCCTTTACAATAGACATCGATTTACCGGAGATTTCTATATCCTCGGTTTATGATGCTAACTATCTCCTACTATGCCTAAATTCTAATTCTTGAGATCAAATGTAGATTTGCCTTGAAATTCTACATCGATATTATTCTTGAAGTCACGGTTGACCCAGTTAAGGTTGCCCATAAATTCAATAAGCGTATCCATCTCCCGATTCGGTTAATTGAATTATCCTATCTTCTGTTTCGAACTTATTATTGAATCAAAATTCTCTTAATTTGATTTCCATCAAATTTGAATCTCTATACTTATTTTGAAATCCATCCATGTATCGTCAAGCGAGAAAGTGCATTTGTTAATTAATATTAAAAATAAGAAAAATATATTGTGTTGTTTGAGTTGTTGATGTTGATTTGGGTTTTCGATCGATTCGTCTGATCAACGCTATCGATAGGATTCCCAAAACACTTGAGCAGAGAAAACCGACACAATGTTGTTTTCAAATTGATAAATATGATAATTTTGACTGATTATATTATATAAGTATAAATTTTTTTGAAATTAAATTGTTAATGAATTTGTTGTCAGAAATAATAAATAAATGAATTGGTTAACTAAATGAGGATATTTGATTTTCATTTATTGTTTTGTAAACAATGGATTTACTGGCATATAAATAAACGAAATTATAAAACTTGGTTTGAAAATTGATTTGGAAATTTAAATGAATGTAAATCAGGAATTTGAGAATTCGATTTTCAGTGATTTCAAACTTTGATTTTAAAATTTTAAAGCGTATAGTATTTAAATACCTTTCAAATGGAAATCATTTCAAAGAATTTAAAATATTTAAATCTGTGCTCTCCTATATTATAGCTGGAAAATAATTTTGATGATGACGGCCGCATCATCGACATTCATTTTCGAGTTTTGAAGTGGAGAGACTATTCTGTAGCTTTGCTGCGGTTTGTTTTGAAAAATAAATGGATTTGAATTGATTGATATATGTTTTAAATCTGATTTGTTATATTATATATATTTATTTACCTCTAAATAAATTTGAAGTTACTCGAAAATTTAATTCTTAAATTTATGTTAAAGGATAATTTATATTATAAAATGAAATCGAAATTTTGAATAAAAATTTAAGCCTGAATAATTAAACTAGAAAATTTTACTTGTATAATACTCGATTGCAGTATATATATAACTTACCTAAATTTTCAAAAGTTAACTATGTAATTGAATATTATACAGCATAAAATGATGTTAAAGGAATTTTTATAAGTTTATTTAAATTGAATTTATATGGTTTGAACCAACTGATTATTTTGTTTTTCATTCTATTTTCTTCCGGTTGTTCTATTCTCCTACCGCCTTCCTTTTCGGGGACGAAAAGTTTTGAGTGGGGGAGAGTGTAACGACCCGTAAATTTAACTGGTTTTAAACTGAAATTTTATGGAATTTTAAACGATAAAATTTTGAAATACAAATTGAATATTTGAATGCGTCTAGTTAAACATAGCAACTGGTAAATTTTCGTCCAAAAATACGAAAGTTTATTTAGAGCATAAATTTACTTCAATTCAATCAGTTCAAAAGCGATGAAAATAAACGTTTTCAAAACCAAAATATTTTTTCATAGAAAAATTCTAAAACATCTTCTGAGCAAGATGTCATTTTGTCGTTTTTCCAAATTCGGACATCTTTGGCCCCGTCGATCTTAATTTTCTGCGATTTTCATGCATTTTCCGCTAGTATAAAAAAATTTGAATTTTTATAACTCGATCATACCACTAATATCTGACTACCGTTTTGATCGTCTCGTTATGCTGATCTCCGTAGTATATTCATTCGCGTGATTTGGAGTTCGGGATACGACGAAATCGATATACCGATCAGTCGTATCGGTTCCGCATTTGAGTTGTTTGACCTTGTTCCTTTATTCTTTAATATGGCAAATAGTTTAAGTTAATAGCCGCAAGCTATTAATCTTCCTATCAGCTGTCAATAGCCTTTTATATTTCCCAAAATTTTCCGACTATTACTGTTCCCACCGGTTCAAGATAAAATTGTTTTATTGCTGTTCATCCTCTTCCTTTTATTTTCTTCTTCTATTCGTTATAAAAGAAAAATGAATGCTGACAGTCAAAATTTTATCCCCTGTAGCTCTCGACATTCCCCATCTTCGTCCCTTTTCGCATGAAAAGTACCTAGTAGCCGACCTCAAAACCTTCCCTGTACTCACGTCCACCTCATGCTCTCTGCTCTAGGATTTGCTTAGTCGACTTCAAACCTCCACCTTACCTCCTCTTCCTCGGCCAGAGCGCGAGTTCACCATCCATCTACACCGCCCACCACCTCCCTCTCTCTCTCCCATTCGAGCTCGGCTGCAAACCACCTCACCGCCTTCCACCGAGCAGTTCGCCCAGCCTCGTCCACTTTTTCCTCACCCCGTCGGTCTCATCACTGCCACATCGAGCTTCCAGCTCAACCAAAACCGTGCCTTCTTTTCGTAAGCTAAATTTTTTTTAGTAACATGTATAAGTATGCTCTATTATATAATGTAGGATATTGTTTCAGGTTAATGTCAGTTATATTGATGTTATAATACCATGGTTATAGAGGTTGAGTGTATTTGTGCTTACTTTATACATATGTTATATATGCTATATAAGCTGTATGTTGGTATACATGATTATTTTCAAATAGATGTAAAACCCTCTGTTATTTTGCAATGTATAAATCTACAAAACTTTATTGCTTATCTGTGGGAAATCTGCTAGTTATAAATAAACTAAGGTTTTATGTAAGTTGTTATTTCAGTTCATATATTAGTAGTTGTTAAATTTTAAAATCTTATTATATGTATGTTTCTATAGTTATAAAGATCTGTTGCTTTATGGCCACTTCGATAATTTATTATGTATAGTCTGTAGTTGTTGCATGGCCACTTTGATAATTTATTATGTATAGGCCTGTAGTTGTTGCATAGGTTAACGTAAGTTATACATGCAATACTTTATATGTGCTTAAATTTATGTGTTGCGTGTGTGCATTGGATGTCTGCATATATAAGTTATGTAAAGGATAGTTTATATAATTGTTAGTTCGTATATGGATGCTCTATTGGTTTTGCATAAGTACTTAGTCTGTTGAATTCATATTAGCCTATATACTAGTATACATTACCATTATATGTAGGTATGTGTGTGTGTGTGTATTCGTATATATAGGGTATGCATAGGATATAGCAACTAAGTGATGATCTGGCTTTAAAAATGTACTATGTATATCATGATCTGAAGAAGAAAAAGGCAAATTTTCGCATATTTGGAAGCCTGCGCCTTCTTCTGCTTGATATCACAAATATTATGTTATGTCAGTTGCATATGTGTAGTTTATATTATATTAGTCTATATAGATTATAAAATCTGTTAGCTAGATATGCTAGAAATCTTGTTCACATTGGTTTATGTATTATATCATAGGTCTGCATACTTACATTGGTCTTGGGTCATTTAATTTCATTTTTTTTATATATATGAAGTTCAACATATATGATTGTATATTGTAAGTATTTTGCATTTTTGAGTATAGATATGTATATGCATTAATTTAAAAATAAGATATGTATGTATGTTTGGTTTATATGAGAGTATAGGATGGTATAGTTGTGTAAGCTAGTTATTATAATATATAAGTATATGAAAAGTCTGTATATTTTGTAGTTATCTAGTTTACATGCATTTTGTTGAACCTGTTCACCCACTTTGTTTTGTTTTAAATTTGAAAATAAATATATGTTTTAAATTGATTTTTGAAAAATAATATATATATATATATAGTTCAATTTATATCAACTGACTCAATCGTTCTCTTCGATTTTCCATTATCAGCCTTGTCCGTCGTGCCTATTCTCTGCATCAAATCTTGTCCATCCAGCGTTGCTTTGGATTTCGTAGCTCACTTCATTGTCTATATCTCTAAGCTCGAAAGGTGAGCAATCACTCACGATTAATATTCTTTTATTTATTAAATTTGATTTCAATTGAAACGACAAATTGAAATATGCTGCTGTTAGTTAATTATACTGTTATATATGTTATGACCTGTATCAGTTCACTTATGACATCTGAAACTATTATCTGTTATGTGCAAAATAAGCTAGTTTGATTGATAATTTGATTGATTGTGTGATGTTGACATTGAACGTTAAACTGTTAATGTTGTAAATGATAAATAAACTTGAAATTGAAATTGAAATTGTCATTGGATAGTTAGGTTTGACATATGGGTTAAGTTTGATTTGATGACATTTGCATAAGATGACCCCTTAAATGTTTAAATGAATCGACACGTAGAAATATGGTAAATCGCACTTTGAACTATTTAAATGTATGTTGTGTAAATCAATGTCGTTAAAATTGAATAATGAATGACAATGAAGAACCGCATAAATAATATTGTAATAATCTTTAATCTACATGAAATGATAGTGTAGATTCTAGAGATAATTATATTAATTTGCACAAACAACAATGCGAATTAATATGATTATTTCGGGATTATTTGAATTGATTATTGGATTGTTATTGATTGTTGTTATTGCTTGTTTATTTACTTTGACACCATCATAGTTATCACACTGCAAGTTCCCTTTATTATGATTGATCTGGAATTGAATTTGGAATCGGGTTGAAATGATAAATACCCAAATGAATTTGACCTAGGATAAAGAATTTAATAAAATCCGATTGGTCAATAAATTGATTTAAAAATAAAATAATGATTTTTATTCGAGCAAAGAATAAGTTTTGAAATGAAGTTGGAATTTGAATTTTGAAAGGAAATTGTAAAGATTGAAATCTGAACAAATATTAACGTAGTAATTGATGAACGAACGTTGTTTGAAGTTTAATCATTTAATAATTAAATTTGAAATTATAATTAAGTTTGGAATTATAATTAAGTTTGAAATTATTAAGTTGAAATTATAATTAAATCGAAATGATTTGATAATTAAGTTTGAATTCAAAATTAGGTGGAAATGATTTAATAATTAAGTTTGGATTGATAATCAAGTTTGTAATTATTAAGTTTTGAAATTATTAATAATTAAGATTTAAATTATTAAATAATTGAATGAGATTGAATTATTTGATAATTGAATAAAAATTGAATTCTTTGATAAGAGAAAACCGAACTTTTGATTAAGTGAATTTGATCTACGTTAATAAATGAAATGGGGTTCTTTATTTATGAAGTTTGGAAAAATATTTAAATAAGTAAATAAGTGAAATTGAACTTCTTGAATATGTGAAAGTTTGTTTTATTAATCGAGTTTGGAATTTATGACTAAGTAAATAAATAAGTGAAATTGAATTTCTTTAACAAGAAATAAATTGCGATTTATTGAAATTAATGTAAGACTTGGAATTTAAGAATTTGATTTGACGAATCTAATTTAATTAAATTTGTAAGTTGATATAAAGAAGTTGAACGTAAGTAATTGATTTAATGAATTGAAAATTAAATGAAAACTGTTTGAATGGTAAATAAACTTAACGAATATGGAATGAAATTGATTAATGAATTGAAATTTATTTTTGAATGTTAAATTTAATATAATTTAAATGATTTCGAAATGAAATTTATATTCGAACTTGAATCAATATTTGAAATGTTTAAATAAAAATTGGAATTGAATTATAAGATTTTGAAACGGAAAGTTAGAAGTTTTGAAAACGTAAATTTTGGAAATTGTTTTAGAAAAGACAAATGAAATGTTGATTTATAAATTGAAATTGAAATTGATTTGGTTTTGAAATTTATTAAACGACCAATCGGTGAAATAATTACGAAAGTTATTAAAGAGACCAGAATCGGTTATGGATATACTCTCTATCTAAACCGAAAACCACTTTAATAACTATACGCAGAGTGTGATCCAGAATGAAGTGGTTGGAATGATGTACGTGATGATTGAAGAAAGAGAACGATAATGGATAGCTTTGACACTTGTGTCAAATTGGAAATGACTAAAACAGGAGTCGTGCCGGGCCAAATGGGGTTAGCCACCTCGAGCGAACACACTTCTTCGTAAACCACTCATTACTTGTGATTGATTGGTGCACCCTCGGAATTTCAGGAGTGTTGTTTCGCGGTGTTGCGATCGCTGCGGCGATGCGTTCTCACCAGTCCGGATCAGGCGAACGGTAGTTTCACTACCTTGAGTATTGCCTCATGTGCCTTGTCATACTTGTACCCCTAAATACGCGACCACTACGAATTTGTTTTGTGTTATACCTATGGAGTACTCCCTGATATCCCACTAGTTTACGGTGGAGATTACAGTGTTGTATAGACTATGACATTATATGAAAATGTGTTAAGGGGGATAATGGTAACGCCTTAACACTATTTTGATATTTATATTAATGATAGACATTATCTATTTAGCGTATATTACTACATAGTAGATAGTTTAACGGATCCTTAAAGGATGGTTATTCCAACGTCTTTTGAGTTACTTGTATTTCAATTGTTATTTCACTTGAGTTGGATTTATTGATATAAGAATATTAATCCTGACTCGAGTGTTTTGTGTTTTGCTTTACGCTCGGGTCAGACTGAGAGTACCAGCTTTCGAGGCTCATCTTTGGAGTTGGAGCTTTGCTTGAAGATCCAGCCATCTATTCTGCTTTCAGTATTCGATGATTCCAGTGATGTATTCTAATTTGTACCTGATATATCGTATTACTCTTCTGTTGTAAACTCTGATGTATCTTATATATTTATATAGTAGCTTCATGAACTACTATCTCTTTTACTTCCGCTGCATATGATTACTCTGTGTCTGTGATTCTGTGATTATTTATTTAATGTATATGTTCAATTTTGCCAAATTTAAATTAACAATTCGGTACTTTGAATTATTCAAGTCCGACATGTGCGGATGCGAATAGTCCAAAATAGCGGGTCGTTACATATTTGGGTCATTTGATCTATGCAAGGCGTTGGAGCATTGGTTAGTCCGAAGGAATAACTAACCGTTTGTAGAATATATCGAAAACCAATGAAATAGACAAAAATAGGTTCGACTACGATCTCAGATTCAAGATTTAACTCACTTATGATTTGCTGAGAAATGAAACTATGTGTAGTTTCCGTATCGAACAAAACTCGAAAAAATTTGTCGTAAAAGAGAAGGTTACCTTCTAAAATTCTTTTTTCCTTATCAACCTTTGAGTTTGAAGGATCATCTTTGATTGCATATACCTTTGCTATATGTGCTTGCTTCTTCTCAGGCAATCTTTAACTTCGTGACCAGGCTTGTGACATTAATAGCATTTCTTAACTCCTTAACCAGTCTCCACAGGTTGTTCTTTCTTAACTTGTTTCTTCGGATTCTTGCAGTTGTTTGAATAGTGGCGCTTTTCTTGGCAATTGTAACAAGTTATATCTTTCGTCGGGTTTCCCTGATTGTCCTTCTTTTCCTCGTCTTGATATGGTTTCTTATCCCCGAACCTTCTTTTCTTCCAATTTTGATTGCTCGTATTTCCTCCTTCACTCGGGACTTCCTGCATATCCAGGGTAGCATACCTATACCCCATATCTATCAAATCTGAAAAAGATTCTTTGACGTGTGTTGTCATCCTTTCGTGGTACTTATTATTCATCCCACGAATGAATCTTTCATTTTTTTAGAGGCGTGTTCACCAATTCTGGGCCGAAACGAGATAATTCGTTAAATTTGTTTAAGTACTCCTCAAATGACAAACTCCCTTGCTTTAAGTCCATGAATTCTTGGTACATTCGGGAGATACCAGCCGACGGCATATAGCGCTTCTCAAACACCTCCTTAAATCGACTCCAAGTAAATTTTTCTTTTGGCTCATCTATAGTAATTGTCTCCCATCATGCTAGGGCTTCCTCTTGGAGTTGCTAAGAAGCTATTAATCGCATTCGATCGTCTTCCAACTTTAGCCCTCTAAAAATTCTTTCGCTTGATCGGATCCAGGCTTGGGCTTCGATAATAGACTCTTTGCTAATAAACGGCTTTCCACCTAGTCTGGAAAAACTTCGATACAAATCAGCCACATCCGGCTGAGGTTGAGTGGGAATAGCTGCCGATGTAGGGACTTGACCAGATGTAGTGGTATTTTCTTGTCCCCTACCTTGTCCTCTTCTTCCGCTCATTCTCACTATCTGTAAATAGTAAGAAAACTTGATTTAGGCACATGGACAAGATATCATATGGATATCAATAGTTTAAATAAATAGACTAAGTAATTCGGGTTTTCGGTTCATGGGTTGTATTCATTCTAGGGTATACTTCACCCTATCTCTAATGAGCCATCTAATGTGTTATATTCCGTAGCTAAAGTTCTTACTCAACCTTTAGCTCTGATACCACTTGTGACGACCCAAACTCGAAGCCTAACAAATGACATCGAAATCCGTATTGCCGGAGCTTATAACAACATTAGATGAAAACAACGGAAACAAAAGATGATTACATTGATATACAACAAAGATACAACTTTGATACAATATCCATTACAACATCGATCACCAATATCAGAGTGATACACAAATGATTCTACAATAAAGTGAAAACTCCACAGCGGAACAACGAAGACTTCAAAAAGTTTCCAGCATACTTCAACTTGATAAGGTCTTCAAAACTCCAAAACTCCAAGTGCTTCAAAAGATTTCCAAATCCAAAAGCTTTCCAAAATCTAACAGCTTCCACAAGACTTCTGAATCCAAGCTAGCTCCAAAACACGGATAACCGGCTTCTAGGCTGCCCGTGTGGAAAATTGCGGGCACCCAAAGTTTAGGAAGGGAACAATAAATTTCGGGTCAATCATAGGACTGGTACGAGTAAACAAAAACATTTGGTTTTAACAAAAGAAGTCAAAATGAAATTCGCAATGCGGGTATCCTCGATCCCGATCGGACTCCCCATCACATATGGAGATCTCTATACCGTAGCTACTCAGTGTAGAGTCATTCGACAGGTTATCCTATTGTTCTCGAAGACACCCGGTCTTCATCACCGTCTTCAAATGCTATCCATAACGTAGTATCAATATTCGGAATGGGTTATATGACACAAGGTCCTCTCCCGGCTAAACCAAATAATGAGCGCAATATCTAAAAATCATATGGATAATGGGATTTCAGTCAAGTCACAACTTATTGTCTAAAACCTTTCTTTCAAATGGTTTAAACAAATTACCATTTCCAAATCTTTTAAATAAAAAGATTCACTTCACAAAGTTCACCAATCTTTCACACAGATTCATTCATATCTTTTTTCAAAACAATTCCCCTTTCAAATCTTTTATAGAAACGTTACACTTTTAAGATCCCTTTTCAATTTGAAAATGAAGTATACCAATCTCTAACAAAGATTCGTTCATATTTTTCAAAACAAATTCCCTTTCAAATTGGATTAACTTATCAAATCTTTAAATCAAAGACTCAATTCATAGCTTTCCAAAAGCCATTTCCAAAGGTTCATTCATAATTTTCAAAACAATTCTCATCTCGCATCTTAAGCCATTTCCAAAGATTTAATCATAACTTTCAAAACAATTCTCATCTCGCATCTTTTATATAAAAGATACACCATTTAAAAATCCTCTTCAATTTCAAAACAAGGTTCAACATCTTTCACAAAGATTAATTCATAGCTTTTAAAATAATTTCATTTCAAATTTGAAATCTTTTCAACATAAATTGGAAATCCTTTCTTTATATAGAAGCTATTATTATTTGAAAACAAATAGTTTTCATTTTGGAAAAATCTGATTACATGTACAAAAGTTAAAGCCTTTCAAATATAAAACTTGGGTTAAATTCAAATTCCCAAACCAATACATTTAAAATGGTTATAAAAACCCATATAAATACATTACATAACTTGTTAAACCATAGTTCAAATCTTGAATTCACATTTAAATAAAACCATTTAAATTTTCAAAACTTAATCAAGTTATTCAAAATAACTTTTATCTTAAAAACTCCTTTTCAAAACTTTCCATATTTAATCCAATCCCATTTCCAAAACCATTTGGATTCAAAATTCTATTTTTAAAACCATTTCATAATATTAAATTCAAATATCTGTGACTTAACCGATTTCCTCGTGAAATCCATATCTGTGTGTGTATATGGTGTAGTCCAGGGGATTTACACAATAGTGCAACAACATCAATCATCATAGATTCAATCATATCAATATCGATAAGCGGTATAATCCATAACGCTTATCTTCATTCACAGATTCACAGATAAAGTCAATTATCAATCACAAAGATTCACCATTACAATTCAATGTGGGTACCGGATAACCAACTGGAATCCGACTCCCTATCGCATCAAAATTCAAATGCCGTTTTACGGTCCAAGGGGTTTTCACATTTATGCATACACATATCACATGAACAGATATCATAGCTTAGAACAAAGTAATTCACATTACATAGCATCACATCACATATTAGAAATATCAATCCAACACACAGCTTTTCAATAACAATCAAACATCTTCAATTAAGATGAATAAATTGTGTGGTATTAAATTTATTAACCACATAATTACTTTCACTAGTATTCTTAAATCAATGATTAATTATTAATTACAACTGATTAAATCTTAATTACCTTCATTAATTAATCATTCCTTAATTAATCATCTTAATTTGATTAACCCTTAATTGTTAACTAATTAAACCTTAATTACTTTTATTAATTATTCCTCAATTAATTAAAAATTAATTATAAATTAATTAACCTTAATTATTTTAATAATTAATCTTTAATATTAAACAATTACTTTTAAAATAATTATATTAACAAATCATTGATTACTTAATGAATTAAAAGATAAATCTTTAATCTTTGTTAATCACTTTGGATGTTTTATAAATCTTGTTTAATCATCATCCTCATACATTAGTTCCTTTTAAAAAGGTTAAGATAGATTAAATAACTTTCTATCTTGTTTACCCTTTTTAATTACATTATTTATTAAATATAAATAACTTTATAAAATAATGTATCAAAATTTAATAAATTAAAATTTAATTGCTTTGAAAATATCTTACTTAAATCTTTGTGTAACGTCCCACCTTTTCGCATACTTTAAATTGACACACGTGCCAATTTAAAGCATACGAAAGGGTGGATTGTTATGGGGTAAATCAGAAGAAAACAAGAAAGAAATAAAACAAAATAGAATCTCACACCGGAAGGATAAAATATAATAATCAAATATAAAGTTTATAAAGATGTTTTACAAAATATTCGATTATATTTACAACATTTATCAGAGTTACACATACCAATAACAATGCAGCGGAACAGTATGAGTATAGTGGACTAATAATAATAATATAAATCTCCGTCTTCGTCCTCCAGAGCTAAGTTCTTCGAAATCCTGAAACGCTCGGACTAACCCGAGCGAATTGAAAAGACAAAACACTCGAGTCATAACTAAAAGATCTTATGTAAGTTAAATTAACAGAAATAAATATGAGTGTAGTAACTCAAAAGATGCTCGGGATTCACATCTCTCAAGGATCCGTTAAACTATTTACTATGTAGTAAATTTCGCTATTATAATAGTGTCTAATAGTAAAATAAACTTACTTCTAAATAGCGTTAAGGAGTGACCCAATATTCCCCTTAACACAAAATAATGCCAATAGTCTATACAGTACCGTAATACCTCCTGATCTGGAGGCTACCAGAGGATACTCCATAGGTACGACACAAATGGAAACTAGTACAAGGCACGTTAGGGTAGGTGACATGGCACAACTAGGCAATGCCAGGGTAGATATACCAATTACGCTTCTGGGTCGGTGGTAACGCGTAGCTGCTATTATCGCCCACCTCAAACAACACCCCTAAATCAAAGAAATCAAAAGTGGACACCGAATCAATCCAAAAGTCAAGTATAATATCGAAGGGATGTGCCCGATCAAAGGTGCTACCTCAATTAACCCGTCGATCGCTCCTTTTTAGCCGCCTTATGCCAATCATGGGAGTTGGGTCCACGTATTTACCTTAAAGGAAATGCCGCCACCATCCTACTTCATTCTGGAATCTCCACCGCGTACACGGTTGTTAAAGTGATTTTTGGAGTTGGCAGAGAGTACGACAACTTCCGATCCCGGTCTCTTAAACAACTAAACGTTATTATAACACCGCGGTTATTTCAAAATAATTTATACCTTTAAAAAAACCAGAATAAAATATTCATTTCAAAACTACATAAATACGATATCATTTATATTTTAAAGACCCAAATCCATATGATATCAAATATATCTTTTTCAAAAATCATAGCCCTTTCAAATCTATATACCTTGAAACCATAGCTTTGAAACATAACTTTTAATACTTAATGGTTTAAGTATTATATAACTTTATGTAATAAAATAGCTTCTTTAAATTTCACAATAAAATCCCAATATCAATTTGAACCTCCAAATAAACCATTTTAATTCCCGTATATTTCACAGCTTAAATATTCTATATTTCAAAACTTAAATTTTTATAGTTCATATATTTCACTCTTTAAATATTCCACTATTTCAAAATGGATTCTTTGAAAATTTAATATATATCAAATCCAATTCCTATTATTTAAAATTTTAAATGTATACTTAATAGAACAAATATTATTTAAGTAAAACCCTTAAACTTCAATAACAGGATATTCTTTTTAATTAAATTAACTTGATAATATTCTTTAAATCAATTGGATATTCATTTAAATTCTCAAATCAAAATCAAGTTATAAAATCATACCCTTTAAATCTTAATTTGTTTACATTCCAAAACAAATTTTACGAAGATAATTCTTAAATACTTTAATTCAAATCATATTCATGTTTATCTTCAACCTTACTTTTATTTGAGTTATTATAAACTTGATATACAATAGAATTTTTAAACAGATACTTAACCATATTTTATAAAAGAAATCAACTTCACTATTTAGCTTATTTTATAATTCAAATTTTTTTTAGCTAACTTCAGTAATAAGATAGCATTTATAAAATATTTAAAAATTAATATCTATATACTCATATATTTCTTTACAAAACCACATAAATCATTTTAAAAATAATTTTACATATAGCCCGCGGTGTCTGTATATAATTTTCTATCCTATGGTCAAGTGATACGAATACTTATCATTTCAATCCATAATTTGAAAATAAAATTTACGGCTATATATCATTTCAAACCACAAACCCGAATGAATGAAAATGCATAATAACTTGCAATTTATAACCAAAAAAAATTCAGCATCCATTCATACAATATCAACCATCAACCATTTATTAAAATCATCATCTAATTTAAACAAACCTCAATAGAGAGCATATAAAATATAACAGGTATCAACGAACAATTTATATTCAAAAATAAATTAATAACTGCTTAATTGACAGTTTATATGCAATAATAAATAAATTTAACTAGTAATTTTTATGCAATACTAAATAAATTCAACTGTCAATTTATATGTAAAATAAAATTAAATAACAATTTAGTTTGAATAAATGCAATTTAAATGAGATGATGATTAATAATATGCCAAACAACCATAAATAAATTTAAATTCACATCATATATCAATTTAACAAACACAAGAAATTTTAGAAGTTGTGAGTGGGTTAAAACACTCACTTTTTGAATTTAAATCGAATTTAAATCCAATTTAAACCCAAAAATTGACCATCTTAGAATTTGTCCAAACCAGTGTCATCAAGTCCGGAATTTCAATACAATCCTAATAAAAGAAACCGTGCGTAAATCAGATATAGAATGCAAAAGTTATGACGATTAATGCGAATTGAAATCAAAAAAATAAAATAAATAAAAAGAACACATTTACTCAAGTCCATGTTATCTATGCTTCTCTCTTCTACTACCAGTAAAATGCACGCACCAAAATAGAACCCACGCACGCAATCTCGTACATACCCAGGTCGCCACCGCAACGCAAGACACGGCCGCCACTGGCCACGTCGTGCGCCGCGCGCGACTCTCCCCTCGCGAGCCCTGCCCCCTCGCGATGCGTGCAGGTGCTGAACGCAATGCCCAAAGTAGCCGCCGCCAAGAACATCTAACCCTAGTTGAATTGTTTACGACGATCCAACCATTGAATCACAGAACGAACACCACCGATGAACTTTACTCCGTCCCCTCTTCAAAACACAGAAAGGGTTTGTCGATCCGACAACTTTCACCGACGCGTGATGGGCGGCCGAGACTTCTTCGATTTTTACCGGCCAAACGACAAACTGAATTGCAAAATGAACACCACCAGTGAATTACGCTAATCGAGAGCTTCAACATATAATTTTTTCAGATTTTTCTGAGGACTTTGAATTTTATGCTTTGGATTTGGTTTGGAACTGTATTTTGGATCTAGGGTTTGCATCCATTAAGGAAAAGGAGGAGCTGGTGAAATTTTACATGCATACAAATGAGAATAGGCGTAGGCTAGGGTTTATAGCAAGATATTTATAGAGAAATTGAAAATAGGATTGATCGGGTAAGATAGATGTACGCGCTGACGCCAAAGTGGCCCGGAACGAAATTTGGTAAATCCATATATCAATATAGGTGTTTAAAAATATTTTAAACGCAATGGAAAAGGTTTCAGGTTCAAATTGCATCGTATGAAGAAGTTATGCTCAAATCAATATTTTCAAATTGATTTCAATTGATTTCAATTAAATCGATTTCAAGGTGTTTCGCGTTCGTACGATCAAACGATAAGTCTGATTGTTAAGAAACTTGAAACCCTACAATAATTCACCGATATGGATCCGATGAAACTGGTTTCATCAAAATCCAAGTCAGTGGCCAAAATGGCTAATTTTCTATTAATTAAGTCAATAAATAAATGAATTTAACCAAATTTCAAATTTAAATTCTAAAATTTGACAATTCTTATTATTTAAATTTCTTAATCATTTATAATGATTTTAAACAAATTTAGATGTCAAATTAAATGTTGATTCAATCCTAAGTTTCAGAGTAAATTCAAATTTCATATTATTCATCAATTATAAATTATATTTTCAATAATTCCATTGAATTCACATTCATTCTTATTATTTAATCTATTATGATTAAATGGATGAAATTAACATTGGGTTCAAAGCTATTACATTAATATTCTCAAAATTTAACTTAACTTTTAAATTAATGAAATATTTAAACATTTAATTTCAATTAATTGCAAATAAGTCATACTATCGTAATTTAAATTAAAATAAATAAATAAATAAATGTTGATCCCCATTTTTATTATTCAACAATCATTGCCCTATAAGCATATTTAACATTGTTTACATTTCATTGCCCTGATACTTCCCGCTTCACCTTTATTCATATTAACTAATTTTATTTCCATTAATTGTGTAATAACTACAAAATTCAAACCTATTGAAATTTGTCAATTTCATCCGTAAATTTAGATTTTAAATCCAATAAATAAATTTGTCTTGGCTCCATTCTTAATTACATCAGTGTTCTCCTTCCATCTAGTTTCAATTAACGTAATATTAAATGTTGAATTTCAGTTATTTGCAATAAATTCAATTACTGAATTTTGCACTTAAATCAAATAAATAAATCTTTCTTTCTATTCTTTAAATCAACAAATATTCATACAGTAAATAGGCTTAGCATTAATCTCATCTTATCAAATTTTCCATCTTTAATTACAAAACAAATCCACCCTAATTGCACAATTTAAGTCAATTAGTTGTAATTGATTCCACATTATATGTTATTAATTATAAATTGAAACCTCAATAAATTTGTTTATTGATTTAAAATCTTGCTATTCAGTAAATAGACATTTTACGGGTATAAAAATCATTGAATTGTTATACATTTCATTAATGCATGCTTCATTTCATATAAATTTCCCTTTATTAACTAAATCACATTAACAAAACAAAATAATTAATTTAGATTTGCTTCAATCGATTACCAGTCTTAACTTAATATACTAAATAAATGGTTAACCTAAATTAATTGTTACCCTTTAACATTCAAATTCACTTACAACTATCATTAACAACAATGTTGCCATTGATTTTAGATTTAATTAAATAAATTAGATGAATGGGAAAAACTTTAATTTATCCCCAATGCCAAATTTACTCACATTCATCCTTAATTACCAACTACAATTTATTATAATTACTTAATTTGCATTGATTAAACCAAGTTGAAATTTATTACGTATTATTTCCTTAATTAATATAACCTTTGAATTAAATTCCAAATTTATCAATTACTACCTTTAAAATAATTTATTTTTCTGTTTTATTTTCATTTACACTTCCGTTGCTATACTAATAATCATTAAAGTAAGGTTTATTTTCAACACGAACAATAAAATTTCATTTCTAACATTGATTGTATTTGTTTTTAATATATTCCATTTATAGTTAAGTCATAATATTGAATTTTAATTAAATTGTAACGTTCATTCAGGTTTATTAAATATTAACTTGCATTAACCCGTTTTCCTTAATTTACAATCAAATACCATTAACAATGTTTTATTACATTAATCAATTTAATACTTTTATTTATTTCTCATATACAATTTTTACATCCAGGTATAGTCTTTTCACTACTTTCATTCAACTTTATACCCAATTAAATTTATAAAATTGACTAATTTAGATAAAATATACCACTTTATGACCATTAAATCTTTTTATACTTAAATTATTAAAGTTTGGAAATCATTTTCAAAAAATTTCTAAGTCCAAAATTTACGGAAAATTTTGGCAGAGTCTCCTTTGTACGGGGAGGCTCGGGAGAAAATATAATATCAAATATAACAATATATAACATATATTTTCCAAAATAATATAAACCCCAACACGAGAAAGCAAAATAATAATGCTATAAACCGTAATCCGAAAACATACCTATTTGTCGGGCAATTAACGCTTATTTTATGGAACCAAAGCAGTAGCAATTGCTTCCATAATCTGTATTTCACTTATATACTCCAAAAGGTTAACAGTTATATAAAATGAAATATCTAAAGTGGTTTCAACCACAGCAAACAATCAATACAACAAAAATCAATTTCAACAAACTTCATAAACACAAATCAACCATCCAAGCATATCAAACAAAACAAATAGTTGTTCGGGTTCAAAACTTTAAATTGTACGAAATGAAAAATAGGCTACTAAGCGCATCATTTACTCAACGGTCTTTGATCAAGCTAAATAGATTTATTCATTCAATCCAGACACTTTTAAAGTATCCTTACCCAAACAACCATAAAACAAAAAAACAACAACTATTTCAAACAATAGATTTAGTTTATTCTTGTTAATTTCATTTCATACTATTGTTGTTTGATTTTCTTTTATTTATATAATGATTTATCCTTTACATTACATTTACTTCTTTCAACCTTTTTCTTTAATCCATTGGTTCAATGTTTATTTCAATTATTCATTTATTACTTACAAATCTTATTTCATTTATTAATGCCATCATTTATCAATTATTACATAATTTCATTTATTAATATTCATGTTATTCATGTTTAATTCAATTCCTTTGCACATTAATTCATTTACTAAAGTTTACAATCATTTATTTATATTGCTTACCTTCCTATTATATTAAATTAGTAGCATTTTAATTAAACTTAAATTTATAACACTCCAATATCAATTCTTATTTATTAAAGAATTCCATTAATTACTTTCATTACCTTAAGTTAACTACGTGTATAATATCTATTACATTTTCTTATTAACATTTTCAACTTTTATCTCCTTTGGTAAGTTATATATATCTTTAAGAATGTAACTGAAAATCATAAAAGTTTATCTTATTTCCTTCAATTAATTTAATGTTCAATAATTATATCCTTTATTTCATAGGTTACAATTTCAAATTTCCTTTAATTTCATTCATAGCCTAGTATTAAATTACTTATTTTAATTAAAGGCTCCAATTATTAATTAACTACCATTTTACTATCCTTAATTGAAACTATTAATTAATGGAAACTTAAGAATTAAATACCGGGTCTTTAATCAAAATCATTTTAAAATATCAGATAAATGTAAATACTTACACTTTATATATCCAATTATATTTAAAACAATTCAAGGTTTTCATTTGTTTATCAAAAATGAATCTGCAGTAAAACTGCTACAATGGTCTTCCCACTTCGAAACTCGAAAATGAATGTCGATGATGCGTGCACTTATCACCGAAATTATTTTCTAGCGACAAAGAGGGTAGTACAGAAATTTTTCTTTTCGAAATTCCCTTTAAAACAATTTTTTCAATTTATATTGAAATATTTATACCAAAAATATTTCAAATAAAATTATTATTATATTTCAAATTTATTCAAAAGAGATTTCAAAACCTCGGAACTTAAGTTCTAAATTTCCGAATTTTATTTATTTATTTTATATCTTATTTCAATTATTAGTTATAATTTTCATTACCTAACAACCAGTATATTACAACCAAATAAAATCTTTATAAAATTTATTACCTTATATATAGAAAATATAACAGGCAAAATTATTTCATTCACCTATATTAAAACAAATATTATGTCGGTCTGTCCTATTAAGTGTTTAGAAATTCCTATTTATGTCAAAACGTTCCATGCATCAACCAGAATCTATAAATACAAAACAGAACAGATTAACACAATATTAAAACCTTTTTATAACACTAACAAATACGCTCTCTCTCATATATGTATATATATATACACACACACACAAACACACTCAGCGACTTCCATAAGGTATTACTATCCTATTAGTAAAGAGTCGGACCCCACAAAGCTAAGGTTTATCGCTAAACCAAAGCTCTAATACCAGATATAACATCCCGCCTTTTCGCACGCTTTAAATCGACACACGTGCCAATTCAAAACATACGAAAGGGCGGATTGTTATAGGGTAAATCAGAAAAAAACAAGAAAGAAATAAAACAAAATAGAAACTCACAGTGGAAGGATAAAATATAATAATCAAATATACAGTTTATAAAGCTGTTTTACAAAATATTCGATTAAACTTACAACATTTATCAGAGTTACACATACCAATAACAATGCAGCGGAACAGTATGAGTATAGTGGACTAATAATAATAACAATAATAATATAAATCTCCGTCTTCGTCCTTTAGAGCTAAGGTCTTCGAAATCCTGAAATGCTCGGACTGACCCGAGCAAATTGAAAAGACAAAACACTCGAGTCAGAACTAAAAGATCTTGTGTAAGTTAAATTAACAGAAATAAATATGAGTGCGGTAACTCAAAAGATGCTCGGGATTCACATCTCTCAAGGATCGGTTAAACTATTTACTATGTAGTAATATTTCGCTATTATAATAGTGTCTAATAGTAAAATAAACTTACTTTAAATAGCGTTAAGGAGTGACCCAATATTCCCCTTAACAAAAAATAATGCCAATAGTCTATATAGTACTGTAATACCTCCTAATCAGGAGGCTACCAGAGGATACTCCATAGGTATGACACAAATAGAAACTCGTACAAGGCGCGCTAGGGTAGGTGACACGGCACAACAAGGCAATGCCAGGGTAGATATACCAATTGCGCTTCCGGGTCGGTGGTAACGCGTAGCTGCTACTACCGCCCACCTCGAACAACACCCACAAATCAAAGAAATCAAAAGTGGCCACCGAATAAATCCAAAAGTCAAGTATAATATCGAAGGGATGTGTCCGATCAAAGGTGCTACCTCAATTAACCCGTCGATCGCTCCTGTTTTAGCCACCTTATGCCAACTCACGGGAGTTGGGTCCACGTATTTACCTTAAAGGAAACACCGCCACCATCCTACTTCATTCTGGAATCTCTACCGCGTACACGGTTGTTAAAGTGGTTTTCGAAGTCGGCAGAGAGTATGATAACTTCCGATCCCGGTCTCTTCAACAACCAAACGTTATTATAACACCACGGTTATTTCAAAATAATTTATACCTTTAAAAAGACCAGAATAAAATATTCATTTCACAACTACATAAATACGATATCATTTATATTTTAAAGACCCAAATCCATATGATATCAAATATATCTTTTTTAAAAATCATAGCCTTTTCAAATATATATACCTTGAAACCATAGCTTTGAAACATAACTTTTAATACTTAATGGTTTAAATACTATATTACTTTATATAATAAAATAGCTTCTTTGAATTTCAAAATAAAATACCAATATCAATTTGAACCTCCAAATAAACAATTTTAATTCCCATATATTTCACAGCTTAAATATTCTATATTTCAAAACTTAAATTTTTATAGTTCATATATTTCACTCTTTAAATATTCCACTATTTCAAAATGGATTCTTTGAAAATTTAATATATATCAAATCCAATTCCTATTATTTAAAATTTGAAATGTATACTTAATAGAACAAATATTATTTAAGTAAAACCTTTAAACTTCGATAACAGGATATTCTTTTTAATTAAATTAACTTGATAATATTCTTTAAATCAATTGGATATTCATTTAAATTCTCAAATCAAAATCAAGTTATAAAATCATACCCTTTAAATCTTAATTTATTCACATTCCAAAACAAATTTTTCGAAGATAATTCTTAAATACTTTAATTCAAATCATATTCACATTTATCTTCAACCTTACTTTTATTTGAGTTATTATAAACTCTATATACGATAGAATTTTTAAACAGATACTTAACCATATTTTATAAAAGAAATCAACTTTATTATTTAGCTTATTTTATATTTCAAAACAAATTTATACATAGCTAACTTCAGTAATAAGATAGCATTTAATAAATATTTAAAAATTAATATCTATTTACTCATATATTTCTTTACAAAACCACAAAAATCATTTTAAAAATAATTTTACATATAGACCGCGGTGTCTGTATATAATATTCTATCCTATGATCAAGTGATACGGATATTTATCATTTCAATCCGTAATTTAAAAATAAAATTTACGGTTATATTTCATTTCAAACCGCAAACCCGAATGAGATGAAAACGCATAATAACTTGTAATTTATAACCAAAAAAATTCAGCATCCATTCATACAATATCAACCGTCAACCATTTATTAAAATCATCATCCAATTTAAACAAACCTCAGTAGAGAGCATATAAAAGATATCAGGTATCAACGAACAATTTATATTCAAAAATAAATTAAAAACTGTTTAACTGATAGTTTATATGCAATAATAGATAAATTTAACTAGCAATTTTTATGCAATACTAAATAAATTCAACTGTCAATTTATATGCAAAATAAAATTAAATAACAATTTAATTTGAATAAATGCAATTTAACTAAGATGATGATTAATAATATGCCAAACAACCATAAATAAATTTAAAATCATATCATATATCAATTTAACAAACATAAGAAATTTTAGAAGTTGTGAGTGGATTAAAACACTCACCTTTTGAATTAAAATTGAATTTAAATCCAATTTAAAGCCAAAAATTTGACTGTCTCAGAATTTTTCCAAACCAACTTCATCAAGTCCAGAATTTCAAACGATCCTAACAAAAGAAACCGCGCGTAAATCGGATATCGAATGCAAAAATTATGACGATTAATGCGAATTGAAATCAAAAAAATAAAATAAATAAAAAGAACACCTTTACTCATGTCCACGCCATCTATGCTTCTCTCTTCCACTACCCAGTAAAACGCACGCACCAAAATAGAACCCACGCACACAATCTCGTACGTACCCAGGTCGCCGCCGCAATGCAAGACACAGCCGCCTCTGGCCACATCGTGCGCCGCGCGCGACTCTCCCTTCGCGAGCTCCGCCCCCTCGCGATGCGTGCAGGTGCCAAACGCCATGCCCAAAGCAGCAGCCGCCAAGAACATCTAACCCTAATTGAATTGTTTACGATGATCTAGCCATTGAATCACAAAACGAACACCATCGATGAACTCTACTCCATCCCCTCTTCAAAACCCCGAAAGGGTTTGTCGATCCGACAACTTTCACCGATGCGTGATGGACGACCGAGACTTCTTTGATTTTTACCGGCCAAATGACAAAATGAATCAAAAAACTAACACCACCAGTGAATTACGCTAGTCGAGAGCTTCAACATTTTTTCAGATTTTTCTGAGGACTTTGAATTTTATGCCTTGTATTTGGTTTGGAACTGTATTTTGGATCTAGGGTTTGCATCCATTGAGGAAAAGGAGAAGCTGATGAAATTTTATGTGTAGACAAATGAGAATAGGCATAGGCTAGGGCTTATAGCAAGATATTAGTAGAGAAAGTGAAAATAGGATGGATCGGGTAAGATAGATGTACGTGTTAACGCCAAAGTGGCCCAAAAAGCCCGTTCTGACCCCGAAACGAAATTTGGTTAATCCATATACGAAAATAGGTGTTTTAAAATATTTTATACGCAATGGAAAAATTTTCAGGTTCAAATTGCATCGTATGAAGAAGTTATGCTCAAATTAATATTTTCAAATTGATTTCAATTAAATTGATTTCACGGTGTTTCGCGTTCGTACAATCAAACGAAAAGTCCGATTGTTGCGAAACTTGAAACCCTACAATAATTCATCGATACGGATCCGATGAAACTGGTTTCATCGAAATTCGAGTCAGTGGCCAAAATGGCTATTTTTATATTAATTAAATAAATTAATAAATAAATGAATTAAATCAAATTTCAAATTTAAATTCTAAAATTTGATAATTCTTATTATTTAAATTTCTTAATCATTTATAACGATTTTAAACAAATTTAGATGTCAAATTAAATGTTGATTCAATCCTAAGTTTCAGCGTAAATTCAAATTTCATATTATTCATCAATTATAAATTATATTTTCAATAATTCCATTGAATTCACATTCATTCTTATTATTCAATCTATTATGGTTAAACGGATGAAATTAACATTGGGTTCAAAGCTATTACATTAATATTCTCAAAATTTAACTTAACTTTTAAATTAACGAAATATTTAAACATTTAATTTCAATTAATTGCAAATAAATCATACTATCGTAATTTAAATTCAAATAAATAAATAAATGTTGATCCCCATTCTTATTATTCAACGATCATTGTCCTATAAGCATATTTAACATTATTTACATTTCATTACCCTGATACTTCCCGCTTCACCTTTATTCATATTAACTAATTTTATTTCCATTAATTGTGTAATAACTACAAAATTCAATCCTATTGAAATTTGTCAATTTCATCCGTAGATTTAAATTTTAAATCCAATAAATAAATTTGTCTTGGCTCCATTCTTAATTACATCAGTGTTCTCCTTCCATCTAGTTTCAATTAACGTAATATTAAATGTTGAATTTCATTTATTTGCAATAAATTCAATTATTGAATGTTGCACTTAAATCAAATAAATAAATCTTGCTTTCTATTCTTTAAATCAACGAATATTCATATAGTAAATAGGCTTAGCATTAATTTCATCTTATAAAATTTTCCATCTTTAATTAAAAAATAAATCAACCCTAACTGCAAAATTTAAGTCAATTTGTTGTAATTAATTCCAAATTATATGTTATTAATTATAAATTGAAACCTCAATAAATTTGTTTATTGATTTAAAATCTTGCTATTCAGTAAATAGACATTTTACGGGTATAAAAATCATTGAATTATAATACATTTCGTTAATGCATGCTTCATTTCATATAAATTTCCCTTTATTAACTAAATCACATTAACAAAACAAAATAATTAATTTAGATTTATTTCAATCGATTACCAGTCTTAACTTAATATACTAAATAAATGGTTAACCTAAAATAATTGTTACCCTTTAACATTTAAATTCACTTACAACAATCATTAACAATAATGTTGCCATTGATTTTAGATTTAGTTAAATAAATTAGATGAATGGGTAAAACTTTAATTTATCCCCAATGCCAAATTCACTCACATTCATCCTTAATTATCAACTACAATTTATTATAATTACTTAATTTGCATTGATTAAATCAAGTTGAAATTTATTACGTATTATTTCCTTAATTAATATAACCTTTGAATTAAATTCCCAATTTCTCAATTACTACCATTAAAATTGCTTATTTTTCTATTTTATTTTCATTTACACTTCCGTTACTATACTAATAATCATTAAAGTAAGGTTTATTTTCAACATGAACATTAAAATTTCGTTTCTAACATTGATTGTATTTGTTTTTAATATATTCCATTTATAGTTAAGTCATTATATTGAATTTTAATTAAATTGTAACGTTCATTTAAGTTTATTAAATATTAACTTGCATTAACCCTTTTTCCTTAATTTACAATCAAATACCATTAACAATGTTTTATTACATTAATCAATTTAATATTTTTCTTTATTTCTCATATACAATTTTTACATCCAGGTATAGTCTTTTCACTACTTTCATTCATTAGAATTCTATTCCAATTACTAATAAATAGGTTTTAAATTACCATCAAATTATTTTAATGTTCATTAATTATAAAAATCTTATAAATTTAACCCATTAAAATTGTCGAAAATTACGGGTCGTTACATTTTAATTGATTCAAACTTTAATTAAGTCATCATTTTGCAAACATGGGTTTTAAAAATGTTTAAAAAGTCTGAAAGATTTTAAAAGTAAAACTGTTTTACGAGGTGGACCGAGTCTGCTTCGAGTCACCCCCGAGAGAATCGCCTGTTTACTTCGAGTTTTGTCGAGAATCAACCCGAGTGCCTAACTTTCAATCTTAAATTTTTTTCTAAGTATTCCTACCCAATACATTAAAAATTTTACTCGAGTTAAAACTCGAGTTCGAACCCTTCTCTCCCAAAGGCTGCTTCGAGTTTTCTTCCTTCTCCACAAGCCTATGTCTACTAACACAAACCCATTGCTAAACCCTACTTTGATCTCATTCACCATCTACAAAGAATTATAAAATCATTGGGTATTTTTCAAATGATCTCTAACCTCCAACCATGCTCCGACTTCGATCTCGAGAATCAATGACACCTCGATCACTAGAATTTTGCAAAAATGATGATACCATTCATCCTCAAGTTTCACCGAGAATACATTATTAAAAATTTCGATTTTTCTTTTAAAAATCATGGATTTTAAAAACGTTTTGAATCATATACTTGAAATCAATAATTTTGATAATTTAATTTTTAACATGATTTGGGTTTACCTGCTAATTCAAATTTCCAAGAAAAACTCAAGTCAAATCTTCTTGAATATATTTTTAAACCATAGCTATGTTTGTTTAGATTCTAAAGCACAGTGAGGATCAAAGGAAGAGGAATTTAATTTTTCACAGGTTTTAGAAATCTGAGAACAGACAAAGTCAAATGTACATGTAACTCAAACACGCACATTCTTCTTCGCATATAAATGTCTACAAATTTGCATGCATGTCAATTCATTACAATTTTATTTTTAACATCATCATAAACAACACATAATGCTTCAGATTTTAAGTGTTTACTCACCTGTGAATTTGGAAAAACAGAGAAGGCTTGTACTTTTTCTTGAATTTGAAATGACTGGGACTTTTCTAGGTTTTGTTCCTTTTGAATTCACTGTTGTATTGTGAAGATCCTTGCTTTAGTTTAATTGTTGAAGTGGAATCCTACTTTCTTTGATTACTGAAAAGCTTTGAATTTTGCTTTGATTGAAAATTTGTTTTCGTGGTTTGAATTTCTGAGGAGATTGTTTTAGATTTATGTTTATGAAAGAGATGGATGTTTTGTTTTCAAAATTTTTTTTCTCTGGGTTCTGATTTTTAAAGTTTTTGCAAGCTTCTTTCTTTTCCTTTTGTAATTTGAAAATGTTAAAAGAAATGAGAGGGAGCGGGTTTGATGATTTATATAACCTCATTTCCTAATTTTATAAATTTATTTTTCAAGAATAAAACAAAATGACACTTGTCCCATTTAATTATGAGATTATTACACTTGTTCATTATAGGCTAAGATTTTAACACTTGTTAATTCATGCATAAGAATTTTAAATAAAGTTTTATAATTACTTTTCTCTTATTTATATAATTACATTTTTCTTATTTATATAAAGACATTCCTTTTTGTATTATTATATACTATTAATTAAAGAATATGCTTTTAAAACCACTATATATTAAATAATGTACATAAATAATATTTTTAAATCCAAATCATTTTGCTAAGTCATTTATTTAAATTTTGAATTCAAATTCAAATATTTAAAGTCAAATTCAAATTTACTCATATATACATATACATATATATTTCAAATTCAAATAATTTTAAAACATTTATTATTTTGAATTCTTAAACTCAAATGAATTTTTACAATCTTATTTATATATACAAATCAACACTTATTTTGTCTATTTTGAATAAATTCAAATAAATTCCAAAATTTACATTAATTATTAATTTAAATTTAATTCAAAATTGGGATCGTTAAGAAAACGAGTGCAGGCGCAATATAAGAAGAATATAACATTCCAAGCAGAAAAGGATGAATCAGATTCAGATGAAGATGATATGGGTTTTATTGTTAAGAATTTCAAAAAGTTTTTAACGTTCAAAAAGAGTAATAATAACAATAACAAGTCATCGTCTACTACTCTAGAATGTTATGAACGCCACAAGAAAGGGCACATTAAGAAAGATTGTCCCTATCAAAAGAGAGACAAATATAAGAATAAGAAAGACAAATTCAAGAAAGCCTTCTCTCTTACATGAGGCAATTCAGAATCATCTTTGTCATCAGACAGTGACACAGACATCGATTTTAAACAAGCCAACATTTGTTTTATGGCCACAAATGATGAGGTGAGTGATCTAACTTTTGATGATTTAATGGAAATAAACTCTGATTTACTTGACAAACTAAGAAACAAAAAAAGAAAATATAAATGAACTCTTGAAAAATTAAATAAGACTGAAGGTAGATTTGTTAAGAGATGAGAAAGAAATTTTAGAAGAAGAAATTGAATCTTCTCAAGAATCTTGTTCTAATACATCTAACCTCTCAATGTTAAGTCAAGAAATAAAAACTCAAAAGGAAACGAATGAGCTCTTTTAGTTGAAAATCACGACCTTAAAGCTAATATTAAAATATTAGAATTAGAAATTTCTAGTATGAAAACAAAATTAGATAATATTACTAAACATGTCTCTAATTTTAACAAAGGAAGAGAGGATCTTTCTAAAATTATAGAAAATTCTTAGACGGTTTCAAATAAAAGGAGATTACGATATAAGAAAGTTTCAAAGAGTATTCCAAAGAAAAAGTATTCTTTATATAACAATTTCAAAAGGAATACTATTATAAAATCAATTTCAAATGTTCCAAACTATTCTAAATCAATTAGGTTTTAGGTTCCTAAAACAAATAATTCTTTGATCGGAAAAAATATATAAAAACTTTTATAGAAACCGTTCACAAAAATAAAATTTTGTTTTTAAATGAATTCTAAACCCTCTAAGTTTTGGTTTTCAATAACCTAATTTTTTCAGACCCCATAAAAAGGTGGGTACCAATGTTAATTCTATATTTTGTAGGCACCACTTAAAAAGAGAGGAAAATGGAAATTGGACAGTGGTTGCTCAAAACATATGACATGAAACAAAGAGATGTTAACAAACATTACCTACTCAGATGGAGGTTCTGTAACTTTTGGAGATAATTCCAAAGGTTATATCATCGGCAAAGGCGATGTGAGTAATAACGGTATATCTAATTTACCTCTTATTACAAATGTCTTGCTAGTTAAAAATTTAAAATACAATTTACTTAGCATCAGCCAACTGTGTAACAAAGGATTCAATATATCTTTTTCTGAAAATAAGTGTAGCATTTTTTGATCAAGATAAAAATCTTATTTTTGAAGGTTTTATAGATAAAAATATATATGTATTAAATATGAATATAAATCACAACACTAATATGTGTCTAATGGCCAAAAAAAATGATCCTTGGTTATGGCACAGAAGGTTTTGTCATATAAATTTCGAAGATATAAACAAATTATCTAAAAATGAATTAGTAAAAGGTTACCGAAAATGAATTTTAAGTAAAAAATATTTGTGATCCTTTTCAATTAGGTAAATTATCAAAATCATTTTTTAAATCAAATAAAAATATTTCTACAATGCAACCACTTGAACCATTGCATTTGGATCTTTTTGGTCTATCTCAAGATCAATCCATAAACCATAAAAAATATGTATTTGTTATAGTAGATGATTTTTCAAGATATACTTGGACTATTTTTATGAAAAATAAAATTGATACTTTGGAAATTTTAAAATCTTTACTAAAAGAATTCAATGTCTCTGAAACTAAATAATTAAAAACATTAGAAGTGATCATAGAGGTGAATTCGAAAATAAAACTTTTAAACATTATTATAATAAAAAGGGAATTTACCATAATTTCTCTTTTCCTAGAACACCACAACAAAATAGCGTTGTAGAAAGGAAAAATAGAACCTTACAAGAATGTGCAAGAACTTTATTAAATTGAAGCACTCTACCAAAATATTTTTAAGCAGAAGCTTATGCTATTTGGGGACAACATTGAGTAAATTGGGCTAAGGTAATTCTTGATGAATTTCTAACTTTTAATCAAGGCCGTATGAAAACCATATACTACGGCACTTATATCATAAGGATTATTCGTCATTTTGTGATTAATCTCCCCGATTCGGACTATTCCTCAATTGGTTCCCTAAACACCAAAACTCTAAGCCTCATGGGACTTCTAAAGCAATACAAAAATCATACTATTATAACATTTAAACATTGGCTAGAAAACCAAGCGTCCGGTCAACCCCAACCTTCTTCTAGACAACAAGCTCAATAATTCGAAGCCACACCCTCTTCTCAACCACAACCTCCTCAAGAATTCAATGAAATTGAAGAGATTAGACCGGAAGCTCAACCAGAGAAGCATTAACAATTGTCTCTAGAAATCAAAAGCCCTTAGATAGGTGACTATCTCATGTCGAGACAGCCATTACCCATGTTGAGAAAACCGTCACTAAAGTAAACTCAAAGCTAAATCACATTAAGGGGTTCTTGGATAATATTTGGGAAGTACTATCTTGTGGACAATCCTCCTCCGCATCCGTCCATATGCCTACAGCCCCAGGAAAGCATCCACAACCACACTCCACTTGGTCAACTTCCGAAGAAGGAAAAGAAGGAAAAGAAGGAGAAGAAGAGGGAGAAGAAGTAGGTGGTCAAGTAGGTGACTCTAGTGGGAATGATGAACAAAGCGAAGGAGATGATGAAGTGGGAGAGGAAAGCTCTGATGATGATGGAAATGGCGATGAGTAAGTAGCTTACTTAGTTTTATTTTCAATATTTTGGAAAAATGGTTTGCTTTTATTTTGAAACAATGATATATTGTTATGTCTTAAGACTATGTATTCTGTATTATATATGTTATGTAAGCAATATATATAGTTGTTGTCTCATGTTGTGTTTATCATGTGTGCTTTTATAATGATATATCGTGTTTATATTGTGAATGATGATATATTGCTTTCATATTTTTAAATATCCATATCTCCTTTTTATTGATGACAAAGGGGGAGAAGAAGTGTTGTACTAACAATGTTGGTAAGTTTAAGAAAAAATTCATCTCGGATTTAGGGGGAGTTATATAAGGATTTTGTCAAGATGTTGCTCATATTTCAATATGTCACAAAGAGTTGTCGTCAATCAAAAAGGGGGATAATGTTGAATCTTGAGTTTTGATTCATGCCAAGACGATCAAGACGACATAAGAATGATAGAATATTCTAGAAATCTACGACTGCAAATCTACAACATAAGAAAGCAACTAGACTCGAAGATCTTATATCAAGTACAGATATATATTTTTAGAGTCTAAGTTAGTGTTCATATCTGTTAAAATCTTTCCTCAAGTAGTCCACACTCCCTCACAAATAAACAGCGATCGTTTAAAATTTGATTTTACAATATTTCTCAAAACTAGTTTTATGGAAATACACATATCAGTCAACTGCATGTATATACTTAGTCGACTGAACCTGTGCATATTGTTTTTATAAAATACACAGCTCAGTCGACTAAATGCACTCAGTTAGTCGACTGAATCTATGCACATATGTATGCACATATATATTTTTAAATTCAGTCAACTGAAGTTTATATACTAGTCGACTGACCTGGTTTCAACTGTCATATTTGTAAACAGACACTTCTTTTCATGAATAGATTTCTTGTTCGCAGGGGGTTAAATACATTATTGTTCGATAGCACCTTTCACCAGATGTTGTAACTCTTTATCTGTTATAAATAAGCATGAATTTCAAGATCATTTTACTTCACTTACTTTCTTTTATTTGAATTAACTTTTTCGAATTTACTGCTCTTTTGAATATTCAAGTATCCATTGCTTACGAATATAATTCAACATTTCTTAAGCAATCTAAATCTTCTTAATCTTCATATTCGCACAATTACATATTGTACTTAAGAAAAAAATTATAGGAAGGGTGTATTGCAATTGACAAATCCGTGTTGTTAAAAGAACACAAAAGGTCAAGACAATCAATTACTTTGTATTCAAGTCCTGTTCGGTTGTTCAGACGGTCAAGTCTTGTTCGGTTGCTCAGGTGGCAGATGTCCCATTCAGTTGCTCAGGCAGTGTATACCTATTGCTTCGGTTAAGTGAGGGCTGCTAGTTTGCATTCCAAAAGAAGTCTAGGATTGGACGTAGGAAAGTAGTCCGAACCAATATTAAAATCCCTAGTGTCATTTACTTACTGCTATTTTTATTTTATAGGTACTTTCCATACTAGTTAATAAGTTTATTATGTATTCGATATTACACGATTTTATAGCATAGTAACTTTCAGTAATCAATGGGTGGAGCTCCAAGAATCATGATGGAAGAACGCTAACACTCCACCTACTGTAAAAGCACTAGCTACAAACTCAAACTTAGGGGTGATAACCTCACGAAAGTATACAACGATGGCTCTCTCCGACTCTGAAGATGAAAAATAATTTGAGGAAGACAAATTGGATGAAAATGCCAACTTGCAAAATGCTAGAAGATGCTCTAAAACCTGTGTCGTAGCACAGTGCCAAGCAATGGACGAAGAACTACTACTTAAACGGTATTCCTTAAGGCAAGAGGACCAAGAAGATATGATACAAACCGAGATCAATTACAATGCCAAGCTCCCGTGGTATATTGTGACCACTTCCAACTGACCAGCTTCAAATCCCATCATAGAGCTCAATCGTCGAACCACGAATGGTTGTCATCAAAAATCATCAAAATAGTTGTCGGAAAACTCACTTTAGGGTTGACTCGAAGTTGAACTCGAGTAATCACCTATTTGACCTGAAGCAGATTTTGGAAGTCTTGACTCGAAGTCGAATTATGGTAATCACCCATTTGACTCGAAGTAAACCTAGGAAATTCTGGCCTAAAATCAGACTTGGGTAAAACCAAGATTTTCTCCAAGTAAACATGCAAATGGCTCTAAGCAACGTTTGTCACCAACCCAGCGCTTCAAATTTTGTGACCCCAGAAAAATGGAAAATTTTCTCGGTCAATCCATCTTCTTTTGCTTATAACTCGAACATGCGAACTCCAGATACCTTGAAATTTGGAATGCAACCTTATGAGGCCTTCTTTGTCACCCCAACCAATCTCACCTAGTTTGAAATTTTTTGGGGATCGTCGCCGATCCATGACCCCATCATAAGTGATTCGTTATTCGGTTGGCATTTCCAATCATTCGAACTTGGAAAATCATGCATATATCATTCTCAAACATTATAAACAACCATAACTTGAAAACGAACTGTTCTGACAACGATTAAAGTATCGTCCCCAATCGAAACCCATTCACTGAAGCCATTCAATATGCAAAATATCCAAAGCAATTTATCATGCTAACTATACCTTTTGTACAACTGTACAACTGATTCAAAATTTCTTTGTTACAGGTATGACTAGCATATGGACACGAGGGCGATGGATGCAGTCTACTACACGGCCCTCGGGAATCATTGAAGGATGAAATAACCTGCTACCCTAGAAGAATTTTGTGGGAAGGCAAACTTGTTCTAAAGACTAGAAGTTGTGCAATTGAAAGAAATCAAACCTGGCAATTTTCCAAACAAAATACCAAATGGTGAATGAGCTACATGACCTTAGGGACCTTCTGCCCAAGCAAGGGTACTAAGACCCAGTAGATAAGCGCCCTAGCTAACTTACGAAATCATATGAATGGATGGTTATCAAATAACACTCAAGCTAGCTAGCAACTAAGGAATGGGGTAGTAACCTAAAGAAATGCCTTCTAAGAACTGACAATGGGGCATTGCAGAGAGCACGGCAAAAGAAATGCTTCTATGCCTCGACGAGTTATGTCGATCCCTCTTCTGAGAACCGATGTTGCTCTGGTAGCGTCAAGAAGTCTTGTCCAAAGGATCGTCGAACAAACAGATCCAACCCCTTAGTCTCCAAGAACCAATAAAACCATGTTCTCGCGAGCCAAACTCCAAAATTCCTCTCAGAACCGATAAATTATAGTACCAAGGCCGTCTGGTCGTCGAACATCTGACCACAAAGACCCTTCGTGAATGTGAAGGTCTTTCAGGAGCTAAAGCATCATGAAGGCGAATCAGTAGATCAGTGGTCATCTGTTGCAAATGTTAAGATCTTTCACGAACTAAAGCATTGTGAAAGTAATCCAGTAGATTAGCTATCATCTGATCCGAAAAACATTTCGCAAACGTGAAGGTCTTTCACGAACTAAACTATCATAAAGGTAAACCTATAGATCAGTGGTCACCTGATCCAAAAAAGCCTTCGCAAACGTGAAGGTCTTTCACGAACTAAACCATCGTGAAGGTGAACCGGCGGATTAGTGGTCATCTGATCCAAAAAACCCTTCGTGAGCATGAAGGCCTTTCACGAACTAAACCATAGTGAAGGTGAACCGGTAGATCAACGGTCATCTGATCCAACAACCCTTCGCGAACGTGAAGGTCTTGTAACGACCCGGAAATTTCGATCTCGAAAATTTCAGATAGTTAGGAAAAGAAGAAAAGAGAAAGAAGAAGGAAATAGAACACGACATAGAAACCTCACATTCGCAGCGGATCAAAATATAATATCATATAATTAACAGTTTTACAAGAAGAACTGTATAAGTACTCTTATATTTTTATACATCAGAGTTACAACATTTACACAACATTGGACAGTTTAAAACAACATGTCCCAAATAATCAGCAGTAATACACACAGCGAAAAACGCTCCATATGTTCCTGCCATCTAGATCGCCTCCTGAACTCCAGAACGTCCTTACCTGGAAAGCTGTAATACTCAGTCTGACCCGAGCATTACATCAAAGTAACACCCGGGTCAGGCTGGAAACCAGCGTGAGTAAACTCATCTAACAAGGAATACCAAAACATACAACTTATTTAATACCTGGGGTAACTCATATAGATTTACATCTTCACAAGTTGTTATAGACATCACTTATTTCACACATCAATTTCTAAGTACCAAAACTTAGATTAAATGGTCCAATTCACTTAAATCATTCCATTTCAGCCTATTGATTTCACATATCAATTCACAAAGAGTCGAAGTGGTTTTAGATATTAACTAATACCCGACGCTAGCCCCTTCGAATCCAATGTCATCCCAACCCAAATTATTCAAATGAAATGTAATTCAAGCTTTAAATATAGGATGTCACTTTATACAATATTTTACCATAGACAACCACATTATCACTGTTCAATCCATCATATGATATTACAGGACATTTCATATCACATAGCATCACAATCGCATACCAGGGATAACAAATAATCCAAGGTATTCAAATATCATTCAATCATTCATAAGCAAAATATTTTAGTCATACCATTTATAATTACTTTAATTATCTATCAATGAATTGAACTAATTACTTATTACCTATAAACCTTTCTTGTTTAACAATAATTAATTATAGTCAATTAATTAATCATTCTTTAATTATTCATCTTGATTGATCATCCTTGATTAATCGTTCCTTGATTATAATAAGTAATTAACTCTCAATTAATTACACATATTTATTTATTCTTTACCCATCCATACCAGTTACATTGACCCTTGATTAACCATTCAAATTAAGTATCTTATATTCATTTCATTTATCAATTATCCATTAATAAATCATACTCATTATCTAACTAATCACTGATTAGTTTCCTTAATCAATCAATACTTAATTAATTACACTAAATAATTAATCCTTAATTACTTCCATTAAGAAATTAATTAGTTACTAATTACCACTAAATTACTTAATTAACCTCTAACTATAATTAATTACTCTTAATTACCCTATTTGATTAATTATTTGTTTATTATCCAAACCTTAATTATTTCTTAAGACAAATCTTTATTTTTATTAGTGAATTACTTATCATTAACAAAATTTAAATACATTTCAAAACATTCAATTTTTAGATTAAACTTGAAATTAAAATTTAAGATTTTAATTAACTTATACTTTAACTTAACAAATTTAAGTTAAACGCACTTCAAATCTTCCAAATCAATGTTTAACAAAACATTTAATTTACATAAAAAATTTAAAATTTAAATTCAATTTACATTTTTAAAACTTGTTTTGTGAAAAAAAACCTTTAAAATTCCTGCATTTAAACCAATCCAGGTTCTACCCGAGAAAACTCGAGTCTAACCTTGGATTTCCTCATCTTCTACCTAAATTTTCAAAACTTGTTAGTTCGGTAATATTTCATTTCAGAACCGTGTTAACTACAGTAAAGGCAATTAAAAACACTTCGAGCCCAAAGCCCAATATTCCGATCATAAACCTGATCCAACACATGATTTTCCCCAACCCATAATTCTTCTTCCCTGATCAAGGTAAGCAATCCAACACAGCCAGACACGCACTGATATACATGCGCATGCACTAATGATCGACCCCCCTCCCTCCATCGGCGCTACCCCTAGCAGGTCATCATCGACCATCTGAACCCTATCAACAACTCAGCGTCAACAATTCTATCCTAAATCAAAAATGAGAAGAACGAGGCCCTCACGATAGATCTACTCACCCCAAAATTTCTTTGACACGCCACCACCCACCACCAGAAAGTTCGACTCTTTGACCGTGACTTCAAGAGGACTCGCAAATAATTTCCCCCATTCGCGAACTACTCCGGCGGCACCGAGACATCAATTTCGATCGACAACCCTACTTGACTAAAACTTTGCCTTAAACCCTTGTTAGCTTCGCCGCATCAACCACGGAAAATACTTAACCTTTCTACAATTTTTCCCATACACCCCGACACCCAAGCTTGCTTCAACCAAGGTCTCGGCCATCCCTATATCATCAATCTCCAGAATTTTACCCAAGACCAAAATTCGATCAACAAAAAATTTCTCAATACTCAACAACTTAAAAATCTACAAATTTGTTTTAAAATTCATCATTTTTGATAACGAATCTGGGTATATAATCAAAGCATCAAGATTTGAAAATCAAAGTTTAAGTTATTGAGGGATTTTCTCTGTAATATTTAAATTTGGGAACATTAACCAACATTTTACTATGTCATACACACTCGAATATTTTCTTATTAGAGATCAAGACCTAGAAATCATTTTAGGTTGATAATTTGAAAATTTAGACCAGGTTTTAAACCTGTAGTATTCAAACAGGGACATGATATGACTGTTCCAGGCATGTACTTAAAGATTATCATCTATATTTATTCACAAATTCATTTTTAATGACATGCACAGCAAAATACTTATCATATTTTCAAGAATCATCACCTACAATCTTAAGATAATTCCAGATTTCATTATTTACTCACCTCTGTTTGAGGACAACAGAGAAGCAGGATACTTCTAGGTTTTAAATCAAGTTTTTTTTACATACATACATACATATGTATAGATATATATATATATATATATATAATCACCTCTAACAACATGCAAGTATATTACCCATCATAGTACCCACAAATTATCACATCCAGGCACATATAAAAACAGATTAAATTTAGATAGTAGTTTACTCACCTCTAAACAGAGAAATAGATTTTAAATGTGGCTGATTTTCAATTTGTAGAGAGCTTGAACTTGATTTTTTTGTTTGATTCCAGGTTGCACTATCAGTTTGAAACTGCATCTTAGTTACAGGCTTGCATTTGGTAAGAGTAAATTGATTACAGGTTTTTATCTTTGAAATAAGAATAGTTATAGGATTGATCTTTTGATTTGGAAAATGTATTACAGGTATTTGTGTTTTGAACTTGAAGAGTGTTTATTGATTTTCTTTATGGTTTGTAGGGTAGATCAGGTTGAGTTTTTCTTTGAGTTTAGAATTAAGATTTGAAAAAGCAATAAGTATGAAAGATGTACACTTATATAATCTAATTTATGATTTTATAAAAATTAAGAAAAATAAACTAAAGGAGCGACATTTGTCCCTTACCACATTTTAATTTCTTAACACACTTGTTATCAAGTAAATTTATATGCTAACACATGTATTTGTATATTTCATTTATTTTAAAATTGATTTTAAAATCTTTTATATAAATATCCTAATTAGTTAATACATTTCTAATTTAATAAAAGCTTTTGTAATTAATTTTCTAATTTATATATACATATTCTAATTTATATAAACGAATTTCTTTAAAAAGAAAATAATACAAACAATTTATATTTTCAATAAAAATCAAATAAAAGACATTTTAAAACCAAAGTATAATTTAAGATATATATATATATCTATTTATCCTTTGAACTTCAATTTAAATATCTAAATTCAAATTAAATTTCAAATTAAAATTAAAAATCCAATTGATGGATACAAACTATTTTAACAATTTCAAATTCCATTTATATATAATAATTCTATTTAAAATCATATATATACAACACAATTATTATTATTGTTTGAAAATAATGATTTTGTCAAGTCTAAATAATTTATAAAGGAGATTATTAAATAATTATTTTTCCTAGATATGAATAATTCAATTCTTGTTATATTTCCATATTCATTTACACATCCTGATATATTTTATTATCATAATTTTATCCGTTCAATTGATTAAAACAGTTAATTACCCATTTATCAGATGTCCAAAGCCCGGGTTATCACAGGTCTTTTATGAACTAAAGCATCGTGAATTTGAACCAGTAGATTAGCAGTCATCTGATCCAAAAACCCTTCACGAACATGAAGGTCTTTCATGAACTAAACCATCGTGAAGGTGAACCAGTAGAATAGTGGTCATTTGATCCAAGAAACCCTTCGTGAACATGAAGGTCTTTCACGAACTAAAGCGTCGTGAAGGTAAACCTATAGATCAGTGGTCATCTGATCTTAAAAACCCTTCAAGAATGGGAAGGTCTTTCATGAACTAAAGCATTATGAAGGTGAACCGGTAGATTGGTGAAATTTAAGTACGATTGATATCCGCGAAGGTGAACTGGAAGATCAGCAGTCGTCTGGTCGAAAGCTCCTCGAAGTCAATGAGGTCACACTTCATGGCCACCAATTAACAATCATATCAGTCACTCTGCCAAAGCTTCAAATTCGCTAAAGGAACTAGGCCAAAACTGAACCGATCTTGTTGTTTATCAGAGGCAGATTCGAATTAGGCCAAGACTTAGAACTCAAGAGAACCGCACCAACTGGACTGGGGCAACAAAACGAGTTGTGGAGAGGCCTTGGGTACAGTTCAAGTGTGCCAACAGCCCTATGGCATAGGGGCACCGCACACACTTAAATAGCCACAAGGAAGACCGAGACTAATCATACCACAGTTTTGTTATGCCCAATCAAAAATTCTGCCATTCTGACAACTATAGACTTAATGGTCTAGCTAGCACGACAAATGAAATAAAAGCATAATACGTGCTTACTTATTCCCAACTCCTCATTTACCACCCTTAGTGACCGGTTCATTTTCTTCTTAGACTGTATGCCAGTTGAAGATCAATTCTCTAAAGGCAGTTTGGACCAAAATTTGAAAGTCTTACACCCAAACTCCTATAAGCTCTTTCTTTTAACCATCTCCATGCAGTCAGTTGTAGATCTCTCCACCATAGCAACCCTATCAATTTGGCCATGCACATATTCCTAAAATATGTGAGGATTGTCCAAGCCATGGTCATCTGATCCAAAAACTAATTATCGTCAAATCGCTGGATTGATGGGAAATCTTGATCCTTACCTTCTAAGAACTGGTATCGCTTCTCCAGCATCGGGAAGGCCCAAACTATTGCATGCACTCCCATAAGCCGCGCATCACTTCTTGAGCTGTGGAATCATTCTCTCGAAGCACGAACTCCTCACGTTACCCGAATAATGGCAACGTCAAGAAGTTGTAAACCATTTCGGGTCGATGAGTCGTATCGACCCCATGACCCGTGCACTCTCAAAAACAGTGCATTTCGTAAGCCATGCATGCTCTTATGCGGCACATTTCATAAGCCGCACATCTGATAAACCAAGAAAACACTACTTGATGTTGCTCTGGCATCATCAATGAACCGTTAAAATTTTCTAAGTACTGGTGTTGTCTCGACAACACCGGAAAACTTGTCTATTGCAGGATTAACAGGGATCAACTCCCATTACTCGAAAGAACCGACATCGCTACGGTAGTGCAGCAAAGCTCACAAACCAAGAAGCCGTCAAAGAATTCTGATCTTTGACCAAAGTTAATGTACATAAAGTCTAAATTCGAGATACTCAAGTCATGAGTTCCCAAAGATAGGAGTTGTGACGTACCTTTGACGATGGGCATCCAGGGTGCCGTCCAAAACATCAAGTCTCACATCAATTTTCAGAAGAATCAGCCTTGTGGATAAGGGGCACATAACACATTAGTACTTGGTCAGGGTAAAAGATCGCTCCAACTTGCAATAAAAGGAGGAACTTACCATTGTACAAAGATAAACGATGGTGGAAGGCATTTCCAGAATCAAATCATCAACGCACTAGCTTCCAAAGACAGAAGTAGGTGTTCGAATGAGGTCTCAACCCCTAACTTGCAAAAAACCAACTGTTATCCAATGACAAGCAACGGCAAGGAGAGAACACTCAAAATCGAGCAGCTAAACCATTGATTTCCGATGATTGAAGCCGATGAATAAGGTTGATATCTGCAACAATGCTATTAGTCCAACATAATGCATATGGCCTGAAACAAGAAAGGTTAGGTGTCACGGATTCAAAAAACATTACCGAACTCTACCAATCCATGATCAGTATAGAAATGAACGTAGTACCTGGGGCAATGTGATGACTTGCTTCACAATTTCAAATTTTCTATAAGAACCGGGAGTTTGACGCCTAGAAATGAAGGGTTTTGCTAATAGTTGTCGGATCATGATCGATTGGAGGAAGTCGATTTTCCTTGAGTATGAATAATTATGGAATTGGTTGAGCAACAGCCTTGCATCTCCATGGGTAATATTTAACGGTTATAAACATAGCTAAGCAACGAAAACGCTTAGGACTCTCACCCTTCTAGAATGTGGCGTATCCCAGATTTAAGCAAGGTTGATAAAACAACCTCATTGGGTTAAAAGGTATCTACTCAACTCTACAGGATCGGATGAATGATTTAATCCTCACCAACATGACTTTAACACTGCTCGAAGATAGGAAGCACTAAGAAAATATTTCTATAATCCAATCATCGAAGTGCTAATTTCCAAAGATCAAAATTAGCACTTAATTGGACTAAAAGTATTGCTGAATCGACGGGGAAAATCGATCCAAACTCCCGACTGCCAGTGTTGCCTCAACAACGCCAAGGCATTCTTTTATCTTTCAAGTACTGGTATTGCACTAGCAATGTCGGGAAAATTTTACATTTCCTTAGTACTGGTGTTGCCCTAACAATGCTGGGAAACATTCTATTTCATAAGTACCAGTGTTGCCTCGGCAACTCCAAGAAACTTTCTACTCACTAAGTATCGATGTTGCCTCAGCAATGCCAGCAAAACTTTAATTTATAGGGTTGATGAAAAACACTCATCGTAGTGAACATCGATGCACTAGCTTCCGGAGATAGATGTTGGACCTCAATTGAGTTTCTACCCCTGTCTTCAGAAAACTACTGTTGTCCAATGACAGGCAATGACAGGAAGATATATCCTTTCATAGTTCAGGCGGATGGTTCAACCTAACATCGCAGGAATCAACCACTGCATGGGATTGAGCTGCACAGAAAGGAAATCCCAGGATTGAATTTCTCCTGTGCTAATTTGTATGGATAAAAGATGGTGCACAATCGAATTTCCAAAAGTCAATTTAGAAAGAATTTAGATACAACCAAAAATAGGTAGACTTGACGAAATGTTGTTTAGAACCAAGCAGCTAGGTTATCAATTCCCAAAGATGGGAATTGGCATATGAACAAGACTTCCCTGACGACAGCAATCAAGCAAAGCATGCATAACTAAGGACATGTAGGGACAATCACGGAAGGTCGGAACTAATACCACCGGACTTCTGTAATCCTAGAATGGGATTTAGAACTAGACCAGGGGCAATCGAATCATGTGTCCCAAACTTCTCCATCTCTCACAATCACCCAAATACAGGCATTTGAAATAGCTAGTCCCTCGAGCAGGGATAGACGTACAAATACTTGATCGAAAGAAATGTTGTAAAGTCCAAAAAGAAATAACTGCAAGGTTGGTTAGATAATGGTTCAGTATCACAAAACAGAGCATTCTGGCAACAAAATCGCCAACAAAGGAAGTGAAGGATTTAATGTTCAGATCAACTGTCGGCCATTGTCTGGCAATGACGAGATAGATCGATGACCTACTCAAGGTCTAACTAGATCATTTGGTTCCAACTTGCAGGAATATGCCATTACCCAAAGTTTGGTGATGCTAAGAAGAAACTCCCAGAATGAAACTATCGATACATTGACTTTTGAAAATAGAAGCAAAAGCTTGGTAGACTCTTTAATCCTACCTTCTGGAAACTTGCGTTATCCAAAGGTCCACAACATCAAGGAAAAATCCACAGATTTGAGTCATCCGTACATGAATTTACGAAAATAGAAACCAACGCCTGATTAGAATCTCAATGTTGGACTCAGGAGAATTTACTTAGCAAAAGATGCCTGAAACACATCTTTCTAATGCCTACTAACATCATTACAAAAACTCAGATCGTGGGATCAAGCAACAAAGTCCCTAGTTTTTGAAGAAAGGAGCTATCGTGTCGATAAATCTGGGGCAATCAAACTTGTTGCTTAGGAGACCTTACCTCCCAAAACGTGTTAGTTCAGTAGTCAAAGTAATCAACCATACGGGCTAAGGCATTTACAGCAATGTTTTGTTAAACGAGCTCAGCTGAGTATGAACTCGATTGAACATAAATAAGAACAGTCACGAAACTGGCTAAACCAAGTTGCCTCATAGTTCTATAAAAAGCAATTCTCAAAGTCGAAGGAATTAAGCCAATAGCTCTGAGATAGAAGCTAGTGTGCATATCGAATTCCAAAAACCACAAAGGAAAGATATTCATAATCGAATAACTCATGCACTAGTATCTAAAGACAAAAGCTGTGCCTGATCGAACTTCAACTACCACTCTACAAGAGCAATTGCGCCTCATAATTTAACTGTAATTAGTTATCCTAATATGATAGGAATAATAAGCAAAGCATAAATTGCGAAGGACCCAGCTTCTGGAGGATTGGAAGTACCTCCGCTAGCTAAAGATTGGATGACCGCAAAATCATTTTCAACAAAAAAAACTTGGCATTTAACGATGTTAGGTATGTTTTACATTAAATAATATCCATGTATAACCAACGCTCGAAATTTAAGGGAAGTCAGCGTATGTTGACCAGTCGGGTTCCGAGCGTTGACCGGGATAGATGCAATGTGTTATCTACATGAGAAGAGTCCGGTATCCTAAATACTGTAAACAAACAATCCAGCATAGATATCTTGCGTACATTTGAAAAACAATCCACATCGTCCTTTGAAATTATCTCTTCCACACTTATCCGTTGTCGATCAATGATCGATAACGGAGCCGCTGTTCGAAGCGACGAGGGAAGCTTTTCTTTCCAAGATCACTGGAATACAGAAACGGGAAGAGCAATACGATTGAATCATCCACTATATCCGATTATGGAATAAATTATTGCATTGGAATTCAAAAAAATCGACGGGAACATAACTAAATTCTCGAGAAGAAAAAGCTAAAGACAAAAAGCAAGACCTCGCTCTAGAATGGCATACAATCGTTCGAGACAAAACCTAGTTTCACCGTCGGTATAATATGGCACAACTCCAAACCTACGTCATGCACCCACTTACTGACCTAAACCCCTGCGTAAACTACGGAGCAAAGATTGCATTGTCAATACCAGGAATTGAAATTCAGATCGAAATCAAAAATCAAACGGCTTTCAAAAGTCAGTTAATTGAACAACAACATCTTGAGGTGGACTCCGACGATCCACACGGAAAATTCAATAGATGGCTGAATAGTCAAAGCCAAATTTGCATAGAACCTCGACACGATCAACTAGATTTCACAAAATTAAAACTCGAAAGAAGTTACTTCCATAGCACACCTTGTTTTCAATGAAGGCAAACTCTGGGGGGAAAATGTTATCCGAGTTTTTAATCTAGCAGAATCCAAACAAAGTCGAGAGAACTCCATGGAGTCAGAACGGCTCAAAACTCAACCAAAAAGGGCTAAAGCAACGACTGAGTTTGACTAAACTAAGAGACCAGCATCTGAGTAGTCCAATCAACATCAAAATACAGCTTGCTAGCAAATCGTCATCAAAGCAAAGCAACATGCAATAAGACTACACGAACAACATTGATACAAGGCAATGAAGGCATGCCAGACATCAAAGTCCAGAAATAATCTAAGTGCATGGATCTCTAGGGATCCATACCCCATGGATCACCAGCGATCCATACAAAATCATTGGGTCGCTATGGCACACAGGAGCAAAGGAGGCTTAGAGAACAAAGTGCAAAATATACTAAGTGTATGGATCACTAGTGATCCATACACCATGAATTGCCAGCGATCCATACGAAGCCATGGAATACTTGCGACCTAGCATAGTAAAGTAATGAAGAAAGGAGCTAAGTAAGTAGCTTGCATGCGAGCTAATTCTATGGATCGCTAGTGATCCACAGATCACGGATAGCTAGCGATCCATGATTTTGGCTCGGGTCGCGAGCTAAGGTCCATTGCCTCTTCCTATGTCTATCTGCAAGCAGTTAGTGAACGGGCCTGTCCCAAAAGCTCTCCGATCTGTATAAATACCATCCTACCTACAACATGAACGAGATCTTCTCCGAACTGGTCACTGAAGCACTGTTGGAAACTTTCTTCACTCTTCATCTCTCTCACAACAATCTTCCAAAGAATTCACTTTGATTCTTTAGTGGATTCCAACTCTGGGGATTCAATCTAGCTAAGGACAATCAAGAGCCTTGTAATAAAACATTACTTATAATAGCAATCGGTCATAATAAAACTATAAAGTGGATGTAGGCTTCGTTAATAGCTGAACCACTATAAAACTTTTCTTATCTCCTTTCTTTTACTATTCTTTTCCATACATATTATCTGTATTATTGCTCTGTACAAACAGAGCTGGTGCTTTCATGCTCAAACCAGGATGTTGATCCATTTTTGGGTTAACAATATGTTTAAATTTAAAAGAGATAAGGGGTATATAATAACAATGTTTAAGCAATATTTGTTTTTAACCTCTTTGATGATGTTTTAAATAATAAAGGAGTAGTAATCAATAAAGGAAGTTTTGATTCATAAAGGAGTATTAACTAATAAAGAAGTATTAACTAAATAAAGGAGGTATTAATTAATGGAGTATTAATTAATAAAAGAAGTTTTAATTAGTAAAGGAATATTAATTAATAAAGTAATTTTTAATTAATTAGAAGTTGTAATTAACTAAAGTTGTAATTAATTATGGGTTTAAATAATTAGGAGTTTAATTAATCAGGAGTCTAAATTAATAAGGAAAGCTCTTATTAATAAAAATAAGTCTTATTAGATAAAAGGAGTTTTACTAATAAATGAGATTTAATTAATAAAGGATTGACTAAATAAAAAGGGGATTGGAAGTCGTTGATGTAACTTAATCATGCTTTGTGTGAATTAATCATGCTTTGTGTGTTTACTTATCTGTGGAAAGCATTTAGTCATGTACTTAGCACTAAAGTTGATGAAGTAGACTTGCTCTATCTGTGAGAGTTAAGAATAATGATTCGAGTAGGGTGTATAAGCAACATGATCTAACCTACCGAGCTTCACCCTTGACTAAGGGATAGCGGAATTTGAGAAGGTGGAAAACACGTTAAGTATATGAGACTTAGTTTCCATATGTGACCATTCTCATTGTTGTGGAATTTGACCAAAAAGTTAACTTCGGCAATATCTAGAAGAAACACGAGGATTATACGGTACGACTATTCACTGGGTGATGATATGACCGATGTATAAACTCGTCATGCTCTTCTAGGACAAATGATAACCAAATCTATCTGGATAGTAGATGATATACACCCTTATGTATTGTTTGTTTATTTCTGAAAGAACCGGGGTTGAGTTAACCGTAAATTTATCGATTGGTTTTGAAGCGCTTGGTATGCGAAGGAGTGTACTTATATGAGAAGATTCAAAATCATAGCCACTTCAAAACCATATACATTATCTATGTTTTGGAAAAGGTTTGTAATTTGTTTGAGATGATGGAATCTATGTGGAGATTCATGATCTATTCAAGATGCTCGAATCCATATGGAGATTCGTGAATTTTGTTTGAGATGATGGAATCCATTTAGGGATTCATATTTTGTTCGAGTTATGGCTCGTTTTTTTGGGATTCTAAATGTGACCTCATCATCGGTAATGATATAAACCAAAGATAGGGTGCATAGGCATAGGTTTAGCTAACTATGGGTGCATGGGACTCCATTATAGTGTTACTTACGGAGCGGGAATAATGCATTAGATGCCACGTGTTCAGGAGTGGACCAATTATGTATTTTGCTATGTTACATTCCCTTGAAATGTATGATGTTATGAAGGATATCTCTGATCCTTGTGAAGGAGGACCATTCTCGATGTACTGAAGGCACCTCCATGGAAAACCTACACAATTATGTGAATGTGCCTTAGTGGTTTTTGATTGTATACCTAGTTATTGTTATGGTGCACATGCACCATAACTATTTTTACTTATATTCTACACCCTAGACATTATCTACTATATCGAAATATGTATTTAATACATGGTTGGCTCTTTTGAGGGGAAAACCAATCTGATGATTCGGTTAGTGTCAAATGGTGATGTTATTTGTCACATATATTTCTTGAGTTTCTCACACCAGACTTTTGTCTGATCCATGGTGTTATTTTCACCTTATTTCCATGGGTGTTATTTCAAGTGTTCTGAGGAAGGCAGGTTTTCACCGATGTTCATTGAGCTCTTAGAGAGGAGCTGGATGTTTTACCTACCATCACATTTATTTCCGCTGCATTACTTTATGTGTGTATATCGACATTTGTAAGGACATGCTGCTATAACTGTCCAGACTGATTACAGTGCTTAGATTAGTAACTCTAAAGTGCTATGTATATTAGAATAACATTGAGTATTATCTTTTGATATTATATGTTATCATTCCGTTATGAGATTCTGATGTTTTCGTTTTCCTCTTTCTTGTTCGTTTTCTTTTCTTCGTTTTCTTTTATCCTAACAATTCGTCTTTTTGGCACTTGGGTGTTCGACACGTGAATACCATGGATTTAGTAGTGTCGACATTCGAGGGTCGAAAAGGGCGATCATTACATATGACATATATACATAAAACATTATTATATAAGATAACTACACTATAACATGTGTATAAATATACACACACATATAGATAATAGGGTATATATCTATTTTATGTGTGTGTAATATACTAACATATGTATATGATAATTTCATATATATATACCATGGGTTAATAAATACCAACATATATATGTATGTGTGTGTGTGTGTGTTTATGCTTGAATATATAAGGATAAGCATATATTGTTTTGTATACACATATTCTTAATGCCATATATATATATAGTATATATATAATATGGCCATATTAAGTTTACATATATATTTATTAAATAAATACTTTCATAATATATTTTATGTGTAATGCATATACATATTTATTCAAATTTATTAATAAAACAAGTTATTTTAACTAAGCAAAATTTAAACTTTAAATTTTAAAATATAATAATTTAAGATTAATTTGACTAAGACAAAAATATTTTATTTTAAATTTTAAACCAAATTAGATTAGTTTAAAATATCATATGATTTTAAAATACAAGTATAAAACGTATATATCTTGTACTTTGACTAAGTCAAATAAATTAATTTTATAAAATTCCATTTGCCTTATTTTCAACTGAAATTATTTTAAAACGTGTATATATTATTTGTTAATATATATGTGTAATGCAATATAAATATAATAATTCTTAAAATATTTTATTTTAGGCCATGAAAAAGGAAATTTGTTTTTTTAATTTAAAATAGACAGTCGAAGTTTTTTATACTAGATGCATGCATAAAATTTATATTGATTTTTTTTTGGAGAATAAGCTGGGTTTTAAAGAGGACCCTTACCTCTAATAAAAAAGGAAGGTACAAGTCATAAGAAGAAAGGAGAAAAAACAAAAAAAAATAAAGGTCCGACAAATCAGCCCATTTCCACACAAATTCCTCATCTTCATTCAGAATGTCATTATCCCTAATCCATACTCCTATCTTCCTACTTATAGTTTTGAAGCAACTTCTCTCCACCTCTTTTGCTGTACTTTTCTCGTTTCCAAATTGTAACAACCCAGTTTTTATTGTAAATGAGAAATAGATATTTATTTAATTAAAAATGGGCTTTTGAAATTTAATTAAATAATTTGATTTATTTCAAAATATCGGAATTTTATAACGAGATAATTAATGATTATTTGGTAAATAATGAGAAAGATTCTATACCATAATGGTTTAATAATTTATTTAATTATTTTGAAATTTAAAAATATGAGTGAATCATTTTGAAAATAATGATAATTTGAAATTCTATAAATACAAAGTAATTTGAATATAGGAAGAAAAATTATTAAAATAGATTGAAATCAATTAGTAAAAGAATTAAATAAAATAGTCGATTAAAGAAATCAAATAATTTTGGAATTTGGGTCTTATATTAAATTATTTATAAAACAAAGTAAAATAAAATAAAATAAATGCACTAAAGCCCAACATTTCTAGCTCATTAGCCTAAACCCTACAAATCAAATATCCTGGCTCTTCCATCTCGGTGAGTTCGATCTTCGGAACTCTTCTTCCTTTCTATAAATATTCCATTAGCAATAACATTTGTTTATTTTAGAAAATCATTTTTTACCCAAACCCTATTTCCTTATAAATTCAAATACAAATTCTTATATACTAGTAAGTATCCCACTCACATCACTTATGTTTAATCTTATAATGATATAAATATATACACCTTTATGCATGAATTAGTTGTTGCCGACTGCAAAACACATCAAAGCATTGAAATCGGTCAGTGAAGGGAGAGGAGAGTCGCCTTTAATAGGCGAATATATGGCAATATTTTCCAAGGACCTGTGACGACCGCCCATGACTCCCGCACCAAAACAAGAAAATAGTGCGCTGAAAGGTGTGCCAGGCAGCCATGGGTGACCGTCAAGGGTAGAATAAACGTCGCAGAATCTATTGCATAACTCACAGCGCATGGATAAAATACAATAGAGAAATATATGTATAGTGAAGCTTCATAACAGAATATCATCAAATAAGCATCTTAGAAGTTTGATACAATCATCAGAACAGTCAATACATCAAAACCTCACTACAAAGCACTCAAAGTATATACAGCGGAACACCCAGTACATAATATGAAATAATATGCAAAAGCCTCCTGCTCGTCTTCGTCATCATAAAAGTAGATCTCCAAGAACAGCATCTGTCACCTGCTACCTAGTCTGCCCATCCCAACATGGATGAACAGCCCAAGGTAATAAGAGGAGACATAAAACCTTGAGTCAGACAACAGTCTTAGTGAGCAGTAAATCAACTATCAAACATACCAAAAGAGCATAAGGGATAAAAGGAATAGGAACCAAACCATCCCACTCCGCCTCTTTCTACAGTGATAGCCCCCAGACACACACTAAGGAGAAGCAAACATAACATGGCAGACAATCAAAGTAAAGCAATAATCATTCGAATCAAGGTCGATGTTTTCCAGATACAAACCCCCAATGCCTAAACCAAGATCAGATAAGCACCCGAAAAACACCGCTCTTGAGACCGAATGATGATACAACTAAACGTCCAAACATCCATGACTCTGGCTATCACTGTTATCATTGCCTTGATTTCACCGTTAGTTGAATGACCACCTATCAAGGGCTAATGGGAACCCCGGTTCTAGACATAACTCCGCACGTCGTCGCAGCCCGTGCCTAGGAATTTTCGCAACTACCCAGAGTACTAGCACGTCGTCGCAGCCCATGCTTGGAACATCGTCGCAGCCCGTTCCAACGTACTCTTGCTTTGAGCATGCTAGAACCTTCAACAACGATGAGATCTCAGCCTCCTAGTCATCCTCCTTGACGACTATTTTCATACTAGCTCAAGCGCCTCTCAAGCTAACCATTATCATCAACCCGGATCACATCACCGAGTTATCAACATAGCTTCGCACGTCGTCGCAGCCCGTGCTTGGAACGTCATCATGACCCGTCCCATCTCATCATCATGCTTTGCCTCCTCGCATCATGGCAAAGTCCATCTCAATACCATGCTTTGCCTCCTCGCATTATGGTAAAGTCCATCTCAACATCATCTAATCCATACATATGAGCTTCAACATCCGCTTCATAGCCACATGCAGCTTTCACCATTCAAGAGCCTTTCCACTTAGCTTTTGAATCATCTTCGACCATCTTGTTTAGATCTAACTATCAATCAACTAACATACATAGCAATCAATCAAATCAATCATTAGCTTAAGCAATCAAGTAATCAAATATGGTCTAAGTAGGCATTTATAACTACAATGGCAATTTCGTAAATAAATGAGCATAGATATAACATACATGAATAATGGGTTTTTAGCATAGATCCAACAAATATAAATCATGGGTTTTGTCTCTACAACTTGATGAATGAACTTGCATAAGTGAACATCTTCATAAGTAATGGATCTACACTTGGATCTAAGGAAAATGTATGAAATCACTATCTACAACACTCTAACAAACCACCAATCCAATATACTCCTTTGGGTCCGCGTGAGAGATAACCACCACTCACCAAATCACCCAAACACTTCAAAAACTATCAACTTCAGATCTGGACAGCGAAGATTCAAGCTTGATTCGTCGAAATCCCGCTTGAAACGATGAAATCTAGCTTGGTTGGATGAAGATCTTCAACTTTGACTCTTGGATCTTCGATCTTGGATGGATGTTGGAACTAGATTAGAGTGGAGAAAAGAAGATGAAGAAATGTTGTAGTCGAGCTCTCAAAATGGCAGCACTTCGTCGCTTCAAAAACCGGTGCCAAAAAGTGAGCCAAACCCCTCTATTTATAGGCTGAAATCACCCTTAGGTCGCCCAGATCTTAACTCGTAGGCTCGCTATTAGGTCGTTGCTGACCTAAAAAGTCTCGACCTAACTATACTACGACCTTAGACCCACAGTATGCACGCTACCTAAAAACATAAGCGCGCGACCTAACAATCTATGTAACCTACCTTAGGTCGTCTAATCGACCTAACTGCACCACATAACTACCCAGCGACCTAACTATTGCCGACCTACCATTCCCAACGACCTATGACTCAATGGAAACTCGACCTAACGGTCTAGCCACCTCCCCGACCTAACAGCAACACGAGCTACGACTCATCACTAAGTCGCTAACGACTTAGCATGTGCAGACCTAAACTCACGCGACCTAAAAAACCCTGCCGTCCTAACTTAGGTCGTCTACGACCTAACTAACATGACCAACTTCCTTAGGTCGTAAACACCCTTAAGTCAGTCCATTCTTATAGGTCGTTTAACTCTTAGGTCGGCTAACTACTGGGTCGCTTCTCCTTAACTCGGTCGATACTTAGGTCGGTCAGAAACCATAACTCGTATACGACCTATCACTTATCTTGTTAACTCGGCTAACTGTTAGGTCGTTAACCCTAAGTCACTCATTCCTATAGGTCGGATATCAGCCTTAGGTCGCTCCCATCCTATAGGTCGCTAATCCTATAAGTCGCCCCCTCGACCTAAACATCATACGAGCCAAAATCTGCACGAGCTAACACTCACTACACTACTAGGTCGCTAACCTGTCCCAACTTAAGTCGCTCCATATCTTAAGCCGCTTGCCTAAGCCACCATACGACCTAAGCTACACCACGACCTAAGCCTCTACACAAGTTAACTTCTATAACTCGGCAACTTCCTTAAGTCGGTCAGGCACTATAGGTCGGTCACTACCTTAACTCGGCCACACGACCCAAGCTTCCTACGACTTAAACACCACAACACGAACTAACTCAGGTTGACCCAAACAAGACTAACGACCTAATATAACCATTTTACGATTTATCGACACGTAAAATACGGGTTGTTACAGGACCAGTCGACCGATGGTCGAGTGCCATCGTCATTTCATTCATGTGTATATTCGTACTTGTATGTGCCTCAGTGGTGTATGCATGGGTGAGTGATGAAGTACGTGCATGCATTGGCTAACAGGTGTGTGCATTCTCCTCGATAGTGCATGTTCTCTATATGTTGTACCTTCTTTTAAAGTTCATGGATATTAAAGGAAAGAAACTAGTTTCTAATTTTATTTCCAAATATTAAATTATTTTTATAAAAGATTGATAAGTTAGTTTTATTCAATAACATAATATGGACCATAATCTCTATTTTATAGTTTTTAAAGTATTATGTTTTGTAGTTATCAAATCCATGTGTTTAAGTTAGTATACTTAATTGTTGTATAACTATGTCATTTTAACATGTATATTAATTAATTAATTGTACTAATAATAAGAATTACTAATATAAAGAAGTTTGGCGCTTTATAAACTCAACAAAAGAAAAAAGATTTCTAAATATAGCATTTCATCTAACTTTCAAAAGTTAGAAAATTACTTATTCGTTATATTACGATTATATATTTAATTCAAATCTATTTATTTATTTTGGGGTATCTAATATATTATTAAGGCTATGTATATTGTTGGTTTGGATAATTATTCGTTAATCTTAGAATCTTTATTTTGCATTTATTTCTGTGTACTTATTTTGTTATATCATGTTATATACGAACACATGTCATGGAAGAGTCATTATCTAATATTTATTCACATGTTGCTATGTTTATTTTTTATAATAACTTATTTTTATCCCTTTTCTGATTGTCACTCTCTCGTACGTCGATTTTGACCTAAAAATGATTCACCGCTGATGCTGTTTTGATTATTGATTTGTTATGATATGGTGATGAAATCCTTTATATTTGACTTATTGATGTTTATTCAGTGTGACGAGAAATTAGTTTAAACAATTTAGTGATACCGTTTAGTATGAGACTTTCGATAACGCTTTTTTGGTTATTCTTTGGACTCGTTATATAGAATAAAGAAGGGAAAGTGTGATGTGTGAGCACTGAATAAATGAACTAGTAATATGCGTTGGTATAGAACGTCATTGTGTTATTTATTCAGTTATTCTTTGCTCGTGGATGACACTAAATACGGGGATTATTGTAAGTGATACTCATTGCATTGAACATACTTAGAACCATGTGTCAGTCATGATATTTTGTTATATGTGTTTATCTACCATTGTCCAGCTCCTTTTATGGTCCAAGGGTGAACCGAATTGGCCATAAGCCACCCCGACGGCTTGATCATGAGGTTGTGCCCTAAATCTATGACATCGTTGTTGTATTTTATATTCGATACGCATCATATGATTTGGGTTTGGTTACCCAACGTTATGAAGTTTGGGTTAGGTGACCTATAGCCCTTTGTTGCCAATAGTTTATTACTTATTGGAGAAAAGTAGGGTCATGACCAAGTCTATGCATTGATGAGCCACTAGTGGATATGTGTTACTATATCCGTTGAGGTGACTGAAGATTATAGGAGCAGATCTGGTTAGATGACCCTGGGATCCTAAAGCAGGCATATGGCCATTAGTATCCTATCTAGTTTTGGTTCACCCAAATTAATGTTATAGGAATAGATCCGGCTACATACCATATGGCATAGTAGTCCCTGGGTTCTTGGAGCGGGCATATGGCCATCAGTCTCCTATTTGGGTTCGGTTCACGTGCGGTAGAAAGGCATATAAGAGATGAGATTATACCTGAGACTGTGTCTAGAATATAGCCAGCCCTATATCCTTCTTAGGTAGATGACCCATTATCTATAGCAAGACAGCCTAACTAGTATTGATTATATTTGAATTTTTTTATGAGTTGGCTCACATCTTTCTTATTGACTTTACTGATTGGATGATGATAATTTGTATATGAGATTAATAAATACTTGGGCATTGCTTCGTGCTAGCTCAATAAACTTAGGGATATCTCGCATATCATTGTTTTCTATATTTATGCGTTGGTTTCTGGATATGTATGATTCACCAATTTATATTGATTACATGATTATGATTTAATGTGTTTTATATGGGTGATGACATTTTTTAATATCAGCCCTGATGTACGGCCCAGAATTTTGGTTATTTGAAATTTGAATATTAATACATTTTAAATGTTGGAAGGTCAATTATTATAGATTAAAATAACTTGAATTCCAAAAATAGTGATTTATTGGATAATTTGATTATTGAATTTAATAATTGGAAATCATTTAAATAATTGAATCTTGGATTTTTATTTGGATAAAAATAGTTTAAAAAGCTTATTTAATTTCTATTTAATAAGAATGAAGGCAATAAACTTTTAAATTGGATTTAAAAGTGATACGCTCTATTTTAAAAATAACTCGTTATTAACGAGTGAAAATAGCCTTCTGGGGCATAGTATCAGATTTCGACGAAACCATTGGATCTGTAATAGTGTATTATTATCTGATTTCAAAGTTTCATAGCGTTGGAAGCTAACGTTTGGTTGTATGGGTTAGAAACGCATCGAAATTAACATCGAAAATTTAATATAATAATTGGGTTCAAAAAGCTATCTTCTGCTTACGATCAGATTGGGGCTTGAGACTTGTTCCATTATATTCGGAATAGAGGTATAACATTAAGAACGCCAGGCGACATGCCTTGATTGAATTTCGTAATTCATAGCTAGATATTTTAAATTTTAAATTATATATTTCTATTGATTTAACCATAGGGCCCCATTTCCTTCAAACTAGCCGACCTACCCTGAACGCTTAGCCACCCTACACTGATATGTATCTTCCCTCCTCCTTTCTACCTTTTTAAACGCTAGCAGAGGAAAAAAAAAAGAAAACTAGGATTTCAAAAATCAATATTTGAAAAATCTTTAAATTAAAAATTATCAAACAAGATTTTAAAATCTTGGCTTGCTGAGAAGCTTCATTCCCGTACAATCTTGATAGGCATGCATTAGCTTGGACATGGCCATGTATCATGGACGATTAGGATTTGTAATCGGTGGAGTTGTAGGCCATTTTGGGCGGAATGATGGGTAGAGTCAATCTCAGGCGGTGGAGCAACACATATGGCCAAAGGTTGGAGGTATGAGGAGGCATGGGTCAAATCGCAATCTGGTCGAGAGTGAGAGGGGTTTGGGTGGTCATGATTTGATTGGCATGGTTGTTTGTGAGTTTTCGGGTATAGGTGTGTGGAGATCGGAGAGGGAGGAGCAACGGTGAAGTCGGTTCGTCAATTGGATGATTGGAGCTGTGTGTCAATGTTGGTGATGCATGGCCTTGTTTTTGCTCGTGTACAGGGAGAAGTTATTAGCGAGGGAGGAGATAGATTATAGGGTAATTTAAATATTAAATTATGTAAATGATAGTCTAATTAATTTAAAACGTTCATTTATTCATTTTTAACTCATATAAGGTCAAAATCGAACGCGATAGGCGCGTTGCGATCGTATTGGCGAGTGTTGCACAACAAAATTGGTATGGGATTTTTCAGAGCCAGTTGGAATTTTAGATTAAATCAAATATTGTTTGATTTAATTCAAAATCTAGATGCACTCACTTGGATAACTAGTTTTATTTTGAAGTGTTATAATTATTTATTAGCTGATTGGATGAATTGATAAATTATTATTTTTATCAGTTGGATGTTATATTATATATATATATATATTAGTAGTTAGATATATTCCCACCGATTGGAGCGGATGAGACACTATGCGCCCCACGTAATAGCGGATGACCCTATATTACTGTGATATCCCGCCTCGCAGCGGGGTTGGTATTTTATGCTATATAACATCTGTAGATGTAGGGAAATAGGTTGGAGGGATCCAACTTGATTCCTCAAATATATTGATTCTTTTTCATATATAGTGATATATAATGTGGTTGAATAATCTGTTATGGATTGCTGTGTGATTTGATATATTGGATGCTATAGTAGCATTGGCCCTAATTTTGGTATTTTAAATACCATCAACAATATTTTTGAATTTAAAAGGGAAATTCAAAAGCAATTTTGCAATTGATAATTTTTATATTGAATTTTGGATTATTTTAAAAGGATTTGAAAGGATGGGTTTATAAATGAAATCTTATAAATGAGATTATTTTATAAACAAGTGAAACTAGAAACGAGTTTATAAAATTTATAAATGATGGTACAAATAAAGTGAAGTGATTATCACTCGATGAATTGAGAATATAAATTCACACAATGAATTTATATCGAGTTATGGAAATCGGCTTTGAAAGAGATAGTGAATCTTGCATTGGAAACTGGAAATAGTTGTGGGATTGGTAATAAAAATCGATTTGTGATAATGAAAGAGATTTATAAATGTAAAATGGTTATGATTAAACTTCAAAAATATTTCTTTATCGAGAAGTTAAATTTTGTTTTTAAAACATATTTTATTTATTTATTAAATTGCGTAATTTAAAAACTATTTTTTTAGTATTAAATGTTTTGGAAAGTTGATTATTCAAAATTTCAATCTTAACTAAAATGAATTCTTATTTTTAAATAAGCTTGTAAATCGATTAGTTTTATTTATAAATTGGAAATTTGTTGTCGTTGTCTATTTAAAAGTGTTTTATATTTAAATAATCATTAAAATGATTTGAAATTTTATTACTATTATTTAAAATACTTATTTATAATATAGAGTTTTGAAAATTGATTGAAGTTATTTATAAATACTCTCGATATTTATAAATCGAGTTTTATTTAATGGATGTGATTTTATAAGAGAAAATTTTATAACGGAATTTCGGAAAACTTGAGAAAATATCCAAAATGTTTAGGTACGAGAGCTTCGAAAATGAATTTGAATTCGTAAAAGAAGTTATAAATTATTGGTTAGGTTTATAAAAGAGTATAACTGGTTTGGAAATTGTAAATATTTGTTAATAATTTCAGAGTTTTATGAGATCAGTTATGAAATATTTCCTAAATTTGATATTAAAATGATTTTAGAGAATATTTCTATAAATATCCTTCTAAGTATTTAAAAGTGGGCTTTTGAAATATTTTGAATGTGAAATGAATTATATAGAAATATTTTTCTAAGTGTGATAAATTGAATTCTGAAATATTTCTAAGTGTTGAAATGGTTTAAAAATATTCTGTTAGGAATAAGTATTTGAAATTGTTTTCAAATGTTGGAATGCTGGAAGAGAGTTCAATATATATATCTTTGTAAAGATAATTTTAAATGAATGTTTTGAAAGATTTATAAAATTGGGCCTAGTGACTGCTTATGTGTGTGATTTGATAGCTAAATAACCGACTATAAAATTTGGCAAAATTCGTTGATTGTTTCAAAGAGACCGAGATCAGATTTAATTATATGAAAACCACTTCGATCCAATTTGAGCATTACGAATTATGATATTGTGATGATAATGAAGACGATGATTTTGGAGATTCGGTTTGTTCAGACCCAGCACAACTTATATGGATGAATGCTATCATTGCATTGTTTTCTGGAAGGCAGTGTTAGCATTCCAAGAGTGAATGCTATTTTTAAGGTAATACGTAGCCTCAAGCCTCATCAACCGAGAATGACTAGAACAGAGGAGATGTAGCCGGGCTAAGTAGGTCGCACCCAAGTAGGGTATGTTATTACCTTTCTAGACACCCACAGATATATTATAATTATGGATATGGTTGTGCATGGAAAAGAGAGCGCTTGATAGGGTGGGAACACCCAGGGTGATAACATATTCGCTACTATCCGGGGTAGGCCGATCATGTGTTGGCAGGGGTCGTTAGGTACGATCTCGGTACAATTTTTTAGAGGTGTAGCCTGGTTATTGTATGGAATTCATTCTCCAATATGTGCCTGTATGGTTTTGATTGTGCCCAACTATGCTGAAAAGTGAGATGCAAGCATTTCAGCTATTTTATAGTTTATTTTCTATAGACACTATTATAATATCAGATGATATTGATATAAAATGTTTTGGTTATCGTAGGGTAAAAACCCGTCGTATTTATGTGTGGCGTGGTCTTATGAGATACCTTTGTTTTTAAATAATTTTGATGAAAATAATAATTCAAATTGAGTGTGTTTTCTCACGCTGGTTTTCCAAACCGACTTGGGTGTTATTTTATTATAATGCTCGGGTCAGACCAAGTACTACAGATTCAGGTTAGGATGCTATGAAGCTTAGGAGATGAGCTGGAGGATTTGAGACGTATTTCACGTACTTGGTTATTTCTGGTGTGTTGTGTTATGCTGTATATTGGACACTTGTGAGAACAAGTTATTATAACTACTCAGATTGATATTATTGACTGTTGCACTCTGATGATTATATGAATAATAATTGTTACAGTTTTCTTTTTGTATAAAGATCAGTTATTATATATTATATATTGTTCCGCTAAGATTGTGAGATTCTGTATTGTTTTTTCTGTTTCTTCTTCTTCTATCCTCTTATTTTTCTTAGTTATTCGTTTTTTTTGTACAATTTGTGTAGGAAAAGTGTGATTAAATGTCAGCTCAAAGGGTACAGAAAAGGCGGGTAGCTACGCTTGGTTTCAAAGCTTAGATTGAGTGAATACATAAGCTTTGGTGGGGATTACTCATTAGAGATAGGGTTAGTGTACCCTAGAATGAGTCTGAGTGCATTATAGATATGAGCGCGTATTCGTTAGTGAATATAAATTGCTTTATATTGTATTGACTTATCGGTTGAGCGCTTATGAATTCTGGTCGGTACGGTCTGGACAACTGTATCGATAGGGGTTTCGAAACTCTGAAAAATTAAATCAACATGGTATTGTTTTAAAGTGGGTAAATGAAATAATTTTACCTAAATTATATTTTATATAAAGGAAATAATTTTCTAGAAATTATTATAGTATATTTGGAGTGTTTGGATGATATTATTATAATCAAAACAAGATTATAAAATTTGAAATGGTTTATATAACCAAATAGAAATTGTATAATATGATTTATACAAACGAGTTAAACTGAAAATGGATAAAACCATAATTTGGAGATTTAAATCCCGAAAAATTTGGAAAATATTTTTTGAAGTGTTGTGAAAATAAAATAGCATTATTTTTGGAAATTTTTTTGAAGAGAAATTGTTTTTAATTGGATTTAAAAATGGATTTTTGAAGTAGGTAAGCACTGCACTCACTTCCATCACTGAAAAATAATTCTAGTGATGACGGCCGCATCATAAGTTCTCATTTTCGAGTTTCCAAGTGACGGATTGCTACCGTGGTCGTCGTTTTTGGATTATTTTGAGAAAAACAAGTTTATTTAAAAATTCCGAAAAGGAATTTGTTTTGGGTAAAGCCAAGTTGATTTAAAATTCCAGAGCGAATTGTTTTGGGCAAAACCAAGTTCGGTTTAAGTTTAAAGTGAGGTTTGATATATAGAAAGGGGGAGAGAGAGTGTGTGTGTGTGATTTCAAAATGATTTGAAATAAAACCGAGTATTTGAATTCTGGATTTTCATCAAAAGTTTGTGAAAGCATAATAGAATAAGTTTTTAAAACTTGTAGTTGGGAATTGATACATATAAAGAATGAAAGTGTGAATTTTAATCCTTGAATTGAAATTTAACTAGAGTAAGTTAAAATGGTTGAATTTGATTTGAGATAATTTAAAAAAATTGACTAGAATTGAAACGATATCAAATTGAATTGGATATAAATAAGAATTGCGAAGGGTAAAAATCTATTAAATAGTTAATGGGTAAGTTTGTGTAACTTATAAATTTGGCAATAAAATGGAATTTTGATGATTTTGGATAATCGGAAAACCACCAGAATGGATGTTAAAATTTACTAAGTGTTTGGTGAAATAAAAACTAAGTTTTACAACCTATTGAATTGAGAAATAAATTGGTAAAATCAAAATGAAATGGTTAAATATTTGGAACGAAATCCAGTTTGGATTATAAAAATGGAGTTAACTCAAGTCTAGTTAAATTAGGTGGTTTTCGGAATGGAAATCTATATTTGAATCATGTAATGGAATTGAAGTCAAGTCAAATTTATCGGTTATGGAATAAAACTCAACTCGATTTAGGTAAAATAAAATGAGACCAGTAAATAGAAATGATTTGAGAATTTAGATAGCTTGAATTATAAAATTGAAATCAAATTTAAATGCAACTGTGGATAAATGAAATTTAACTTAAGTTAAATAGCGAGAACTGAGTGGAATTTGGCTCAAGAAAAATGGAATTTGGCTCAAGCAAAATGGATTTGGATTTAATCCAAAAATTTGACTTCAAAAAAAAGAAAAAAAAAGAATTTAAACTTGGTTAATGAAATTGAATTTGCAAATATAAGTGGTTGAATAAGGATAATTTGAATATTGATTAAGGTAGGTTTATTAATTAAATGGAAATTTATTAAATATAAATTTGAATTTTGGGGAAATGAAATTCAGCCTAAGTGTATATAAATTGAATATGGTTAGGAATGTTGTTTAATGAGAATGGAATATGAACTCAAGTTGAAATGGAAACGAACTAAAATGTTGCATAAAAGGTTATGGTAAACCTTTATAATAATTTTATGAAATGGTTCATAAATTGTTCGTTGTGGAATGTAATGATATTTGATATGGAATAAGTTAGTAGCATTATATGAATATAAAATGCATGCGAGCGAATGAATATGAAGTGAATGAAAATGAATTGATTGTAAATCAACTGGAATTTGGAGTAAATGATATATTAATTGATTTGAAGAGAAAAATCGAATGTTTGGACCTTGTATTTGTTTATCCATTCTAAATCTATGATATGACATGTTTGTTTAGTGAAAATTATGTGTTTAAGTTGTTAAAAGAATGGGATGTTATTAAATTTCATATTCATGAAACTTACATGTTTTAATTGGGTAAGTACAGGTACAAGAAGACTGATTGGCTTGATTTTGGTTGTGCAAATTTGCATATAAGTTAAGCAAACTCCCTTAATAACGCTAAATAAGGTATACTTACGAATTTAGCACATGAAAATAAAACTATTGTTATATATTGCATTTTTCGGCCATGAGATCCGATGTATATCTTTTTATCATATTTTTCATATTGCAAAAGACTCCGCACAAGGGAGACTCTGCCATAAAATTTCGAAAATTTAGGGTATTAGAAAAAAATTTGTTAACCAAAATTTTATTTCGAACTGTAATTGAAATAATGGATTTTTTTCTAGAAATGAAAACTAATTGTTTTGAATGGAACTAAAAGATTTAGGAAAATGAAATATCGAGTTTCAACTAAATATCTTTTAACAAGTTAATAGGTTTGTTGCATATTTCCTACTTAGCAATGTCGGGGATGAAATTCTTTTTATGGGAAAGGAATGTAACGACTCGGAATGTTGGTTATTTGAAATTTGAATATTTAATAAATTTTAAATGTTGGAAGGTTAATTCTTATCGATTAAAATAACTTAGTTCCAAGAACAGTGGTTTATTGGATAATTTAATTATTGAATTCAAAAATTGGAAATCATTTAAATAATTGAATCTTGGATTTTAATATGAATAAAAATAGTTTAAAAAGCTTATTTAATTTCTATTTAATAAGATTGAAGATAATAAAACATTTAAATTGGATTTAAAAGTGATTTGCTCGATTTTAAAAATAACTCGTTTTAATTAACGAGTGAAAATAGCCTTTCGGGGCACAGTCTTAGATTTAGACGAAGCCTGTTCCATTGGATCCGTAATAGTATTTTATTATCAGATTTGAAAGTTTCATAGCGTTCAGAGATAAGTTTGGTCGTATGGAATAGAAACGTGTTGAAATTAATATCGAAAATTTAATATAATAATTGGGTTCAAAAAGCTATCTTCTGCATACGATCAAATTGGGGCTTGAGACTTCTTCCGTTGCATTTGGAATAGAGGTATAATATTAGGAATGCCAGGCGACATGCCTCGATTGGAGTCCGTAATTCATAGCTAGATATTTTGAATTTTAAATTATATATTCCATTGATTTAACCATACAGCCCTATTTCCTTCAAATCAGCTGACCTATCCTAAACGCGTAGCCATCCTACACGGATACATATCTTCCCTCCTCCTTTCTTCCTTTTTAAACGCTAGTAGAGAAGAAAAAAAGAAAACTTGGAATTCAAAAATCAATATTTCAAAAATCTTTCAATTAAATTTTTTCAAACAAGCTTTAAAAAGCTTGGCTTGTTGAGAAGCTTCATTCCCATACAATCTTGATAGGTGCACACCAGTTTGGAGATGGCTATGTATCCGTGGCCGATTAGAGTTTGGAATTGGTGGAGTTGTAGGCCATTTTGGGCAGAGTTATGGGTATATTCAAGCTCGGGAGGTGGAGCAGCACGTATGGTCAAAATTTGGGGTTCTGAGGAGGCTTGGGTCAAATCGCAATTTAGTCGAGAGCGAGAAGGGTTTGGGCAGTCATGATTTGATAGGTAGGGTCATTCATGAGTTTCTGGGTATGGGTGCGTGGAGATCGGAGAAGGAGGAGCAACAGCGAAGTCGATTCGTCAATCGGATGACTAGAGCTCTGTGTCAACGTTGGTGATGCACGGCTATGTTTTTGCTCGTGTACAGGTAGAAGTTATTAGTGAGGAAGGAGATAGATTATAGGGTAATTTAAATATTAAATTATGTTAATGATAGTTTAATTAATTAAAAATGTTCATGTATCCATATTTAACTCATGCAAGGTCCAAATCGAACGCGACAGGTTGCGTTGCCATCGTATCGACGAGTGTGGCGCAAAAAAATTGGTTTGGGATTTTTCGGAGCCAGCTGGAATTTTAGATTAAATCGAATGTTGTTTGATTTAATTTAAAATATGGATATTCGGCAAATTAAAAATCAAGGTGAGTAATCTCACTCATTTGGATGACTAGTTTTATTTTTAAGTGTTATAAACTATTTATTGACCAATTGGATGAACTGATAAATTATTATGTTTATCAGTTGGATGTTATATTATATATGTATATATGTATTAGTAGTTTGATATATTTCCGCTTATTAGAGCGGATGAGACACCATGCGCCTCGTATACTAGCGGATGGCCCTATATTACCGCAATATCCCACCTTGAAGTGGGATTGGTATTTTATGTTATATAACATCTGTGGTTGCACATAAGCAGGTTGGAGGATCCAACTCGATTCGTCGGATATATTGATTTTTTTCATATATAGTGATATATGATGTGATTAAATAATCTGTTATGGATCATGTGATTTGATATATTGGATGCTATAGTAGCACTTTCCCTAATTTTGATTTTCTTAAATACCATCAATAATATTTTTGAATTTAAAAAGGAAATTAAAAAGCGACTTTGGAATTGGTAATTTTTATATTGAGTTTTGGATTATTTGAAAAGGATTTGATTTGGATAAAACAAATGATTTGATTTTTAGATTTGTACTTATCTATTTCGAAAGATATTTTAAATAGAGATTTTAAAATAATTCATATAAGGAAATTTGAACAATGGATTTAAAGTGGTATTTTTGAAATATGAAAAAGGAGTCGAAATTGGTATTTAAAATAGGTTTGAAACATAAAAAGGATTTATGAAGGGATGGGTATATAAATGAAATCTTACAAATGAGATTGTTTATAAACAAGTGAAACTGGAAATGAGTTTATAAAATTTATAAACGATGGTATAAATAAAGTGAAGTGATTATCACTCGATGAATTGATAATATAAATTCATAATATGAATTTATATCGAGTTACGGAAATCGGCTTGGAAAAAGATAGTGAATCTTGTTTTGGAAATTGGAAATAGTTGTGGGATTGGTGATGAAAACCAATTTGTGATAAATCGAGAGAGATTTGCAAATGTAAAATGGCTATGGTTAAACTTCAAAAATAAATTTTATCGAGAAGTTAAGTTTTGTTTTAAAAAGAAATTCTATTTATTTACTAAACCGTGGAATTTAAAAACTGTTTTTTAGTGTTGAAATATTTTTTAAAGTTGATTATTCAAATAATTAATCTAAACTGAAATGAATTCTAATTTTTAAATAATCTTGTAAATCGGTTAGTTTTATTTATAAATTGGAAATTTGTTATCGTTGTCTATTTAAAAGTGTTTGATATCTTAATAATCATTAAAATGGTTTGAAAGTTTATTACGATTCTTTTAAAATACTTATTTTATAATATAAAGTTTTGGAAATTGATTGAAGTTGTTTATAAATATTCTTGAGATTTGTAAATCGGGTTTTATTTATTGGATGTGATTTTGTAAGAGAAATCTTACAACGAAATTTTGGAAAACTTGAGAAAATATCCAAAATTTCACGTTCTTGGTTATTTCCACTAGTTATGTTATGATGTTTATTCGGCACTTGTGGGGACGGGTTATTATTCCGAATTGATATTGTTGACTGTTGTACTCTGATGATTGTATGAATAATAATTGTTACAGTTTTCTTTTCGTATAAAGATCGGTTATTATATATTATATATTGTTCCGCTGCAATTATGGGATTTTATATTGTTGTTTCTTTTTATTCGTCTTCTTCTATCCTTTTCTTTCTCTTAGTTACTCATCTTTTCGTACAATTTGTGTTGACAAGTGTGATTAATGTCAGCTCAAAGGTAAGGAAATGGCGGGTCGCTCCACTTGATTTTATTATATGGGTTTGAGATATTTGGGTGATTTAATGCCGTGAGGATTATTCTACACACACACACACTTTGTCCTCTCGTCTAGTGTTTTGAGTATTTTTTGTGCTGATATCATATTATTCTACACACACATTTTGATGGTTATGTAATATTTGTATCTCATCGATTCATATTTTATACGTGTATATATATATAATTGTTATTTGAGATGTATTGTATCCTTATAGCATTAGTGTATTATATATTATATATTTTCGCTACGATTGACTCTGTGTTATCTATGATGTACTGTATATTATGTATTGTTCTACCTTGGAGGCACACATGCCTATTATTTTGTACTTATATTGTATACATACGAATTATTTGTATATAAAATATTTTAATGCGTACCAGTGTTAGTCCAAGAGAATATTCACGTGTGTAACCCATATAGCCTCATTCTCTGTATTACCTAGCATATTATTTTGTAATGCTCTTGGATAATATTATAGAGGTGGGGTGTCACATAAATAGTCTTTGGTTTCTCTCCCACCAAAATTCACATGTTACAGTTTTCAGTCTGATAGAGTTAGAGGTATACTCTAGGGGCAATTATGAAATTTGTTACATATATCTAACTTATTGACCAATATTGTTCGAAATAAAGTGTTTTCCTTCTATTACATATTTGATATAATGCGGTTATAATAATTAGTTAGTTCAATTAAAAGTATATGTAATAAAAAATCGGTAAATGGTATTTTTTGTGGTAGTAGTTACGAAATGTTGTAACCGGTGAGTATTTATCGAAATAAAAACTAAATATACCATTTTAAATGTTCCTAATAAAGATGTATCGAGATTAGATATCGGTGTATCCATTGAGATTAGATTATGTAACGCTTTCCAAATATTGGACAGTGTATTACTCATGGCTGTTGCGGGCCACCAAAGGGTTATGTACTAATAGTTATTGTTTAACTATGGAATGACTCACTTGATAATGTAACAACCCGATATTTTCAACCATTCGCATACAAACATGCCGGAATTAAATTGTGCAAAATACCAGATTGTTATTTTATATTTGGCAAAACTCAGCATATACAGTAAATAAATAATCACAGAATCACAGACACAAAGTAATATACAATAGTATGCAGCGGAAACAAAGAATAGTAGTTCATGAAGCTACTATATATATATCAGAGTTAAATCGGGTAGAACAGAAGTTTCAAATACAATAGTCAAATCCAAGATCAGAATGCATCACTGGAATCAACTGAATATCTAAAAGATGAATAGATAGCTGGATCTCCAAGCGAAGCTCCAGCTCCAAAGGTGAGTCTCAAAAGCTGTATCACTCAGTCTGACCCGAGCGTAAAGCAAAACACAAAACACTCGAGTCAGGATTAACATTCTTATATCAATAAATCCAACTCAAGTGAAATAACAACTGAAATACAAGTAACTCAAGGGATGTTTAGGATAACCATCCTCTAAGGATCCGTTAAATGATCTACTATGTAGTAATATACACTATTATAATAATGTCTAAAGTAAAGTATAATATATTTGAAAATAGCGTTAAGGCTTTACATTTTCCACCTTAACGCATTTTATATATTCCCATAGTCTATATAGTAACGTAATTTCCCCCGTACTGGGCATCGTCTGAAGGCACTCCATAGGTAAGGTACAAAACAAACTCGTATAAGGCACGCTAGGGTAGGTGACATGGCACAACGAGGCAATGCCATGGTAGATATATCAATTACGCATCCGGACTGGTGGTAACGCATAGCAGCCACTGTCACCTACCGCGAGCCACACTCTCAAAAATCAAAGGTGCATCCAATCAATCACAAAGTAATAGAATGGTATCGAAGAAGTATGTCTGATATGAGGAGCTACCTCTATGGCTTGGAATCGCACCTGTTTTAGCCACCTTAAGCCAACTCATGGGAGTTGGGTCCACGTACATACCTCAATAGAAGGTCGCCACCATTCTACTTCATTCTGGAATCTCCACCGCATACACGGTTGTTAAAGTGGTTTTCGGAGTTGGCAAAGAGTATGACAGTTTTCGATCTCGATCACTTTAACAACCAAACGTTATTATTACACCGCGGTCATTTAAAATAATTTATACTTTAAAACCAAAATATCAATGCCATTTCAAATCAAACACGATATCATTTCAAAAATCATAGCACTTTCAAAGCTATAACATTTTCAAAACCAAACACTTAAAATTATAACACTTTCAAAACGTAATACTTTGAAATTCATAACATTCAAAATATAACTTCCATCACTTAAACGATTTAGATTGTGACAACCCGGAATTTTCAAGCATTTAAAATCGGAATATTTAATTCATTTTAAATATTCAATAGAGTAATTTTTACTTGAATTATGAGAATCACAATTTATTTGATAATTAAATTATTAAATAATTTGAAGCTGAGTAAAATGTTGAATTTGGAGTTTTAAGCCTGTTGGAAATAAATTGAAGGCTTATGGAATTTATATTGATAATACTAAAGACAATAGAAGTGTTAAAATTGAATTTAATAGTGATTTGTTCAGTTTTGAAATTTCATCGTTTAAATTGAATTTAAAAATAGCCTTCCGAGGCACAGTCTCGGAATTCGACGAAACCAGTTCTATTGGGTCCGTAATATTGAATTATTATCGGATTTCCAATGTCGTTTTGATTGGAGTTAGTGTGTGAGTATACGATATATAAGTGCGCTAAAAATTTAATTGGTAATAATTTAATGAAATTTAATTTCATTTATCAGGCTTCTTGTATACGCCATTTTCAATCCATTCCCCAACACGGTACTTTCTCCTCAATTCCGTGTCTTATCCTTTGTATAAACGCTAGAGCATACCAGAACTAAAATAAAATCACTTTAGCTACTCCACTTCAATTCGAAAATCAATAATGGCCGAAGCCATTAATTTTCAAATCTGTAACTGAAAAAAAAAGGGCAATCGCTTCCTAATATTGAATCATGTTCCCCGTATCTCGAAGCAAAAAGGGAGAAACGACATTGCAACGGTGGATCGATGTGGGTACCATCTTACGGTAGGTCGCGATAATGATCACGATGAGATCGAGGCGCGCGTGGCTGTAGGGTTTCGCGAGTACGATTGATGAATGCTCGTGCTCGAGTTCAGTGAAGGTGGAAGCGTAATTCGAAGCGCATCGGGGAAGGCGATAGGTCGGAGAAGGGCAACGTCGTGGTCGATGTCACGAATGGAGGTGGTTGGGGGGAGACGATTGTTTTTGCAGGCACGAAGAATTGGGAATGGAGGTGGGTTCGATTATGGGGATCTGCGACTTGGGCTGTGATGTAACTGTGCAGGCAGAGGGGTTATAGGAGTTGTGCACCGTGGTTGGAGTTGCAGCCACTGTTTGGTGGAGATGTTCGATCAGCAGAGGTATTGATTTATTCTTTTAAAATTTAAATTTACAATGGTTTTATATATATATACACACAGAAAGAAAAAAACATTTATAACAAAACTAAATATATTGAGATTTTGTTGAAGATTTTATATCGAAATAAAATGTTTAGTATATGTATAAATTAATTTTATAAGTGTGGATTTCAAAGGAAATATGTGTAAAGGTAAATTATCTATATAAATATATATATACACATACATATTTTCATGTACTAGTTAATTTTAAAATAATGTATTATGAAGATTAATTTATTAAATAAACTCATCTAATTATTTTAGCCACCAAAATATTTTAGTAAAAGGAAACTAAGGTAAAATTAATCTATTAGTTTAAAAGAACATTTGTTGGTTTAAATGAAATGAATAAATTATAATTAATAGTTCGATCAATCCAAATATTAATAAACTACAAAATATTTATACAAGGTTAAAAATCGAGGAGGAGGCAAGCTGGATTTGAATGGATGTGAATAAAATAAAAAGGTGAGTTAATCTCACTCAGTTAAATTTAAATTTAAATGATTAAATTTAAATAATTATTTGAAATGGTTGAATTGATTTTTGTGCTGTAGTGTGGTATATATTTGGAATTGGCATTTTATATTGTGCTAACATCTGTGGATGCAGAAAAAACAGGTTGGAGGGATCCAACTGGACCCCTCTACTTTATTTAATTATTTAATATTCTCTGTTCTGAATATTTGATATTCTGTAATGAATTATGTGGAAATATTGAATGCTATGGCTTGATTGTTATAATCGGGGGATAATGAATTACCAAATATATAATTTGAGTTTGGGAATGAAAATAAAAGAAGTGAAATTGTAAGTAAAATAATTATAGAAAGGTTGAATAAATTTATGAATGAACTGGAAAGGAAATAAAGTGACTTTAAAATTTTAATAAATAAATCTTGAGTATGGGAAGGAAAATTTAAATAAACAAAAAGTTAATGAAACTTAAACTTCAATGTTATTGTTTAAAAGAACAAAACATTTATTTTAAATTTAGGATTTAAATTATTTAATAAGAATAAAGAAGAAATTGGGAATAACCTGAAATTTTTATATTTCAGCTAAAGGATTAAAAATTCAAACTGAAAATAATAATAAAGTCCATAATTAATGAATTTTGAAATGAACTAATAAGTGAAGAAATTTATTTCAAATGGAATCAATTTGGAAAATTGATTTAAGTGATTGAGATTGGAAATTTCTCTCTGAATAACCAAGTATGTTTTCAAAGTAAATTTTTAAATATAAATTAAAAGTTTAAAGTTGTTTTAAGAAGTATGTTTTGAAAAATTTACTATTTCTAAATATTTGAATTCTAAAGTAAGTATTTCCTTTTAATCTATTATAGCAATAATTATTTTAATCTATTATAGAAATAATTATTTTAATCTATTATAGCAATAATTATTTAAAGAGTGACTTAGTATTTTATTTTTAAAAGCGAAATCTAGTTTTATATTTTATTTAGTAACATTATTTTAAAATATTCATATAGTATGTAACAAATCATTGAAGTAGTTTTAACTTAAATGTTATAAAGTATATTTCTAAGTAAAGTGTTTTAAATTATTTTAAAAATCTAGTTTTGTGTTTGGTGATTTCAGAGGAGATAAACAATATTTGGGAAAGTTTATTCTGAAAAGAAAGATGGTTTTGAAACTGTTTTCAAAGGATTGAAAATAGAAATATATCTTGTGAAGATATTTTTGGGATTAATAAATAATTTGGAAAATTATTGGTTGATGGTTGCTTGTGAATATTAATTGATAGTTAAATAACCGACCATCAATATTGGCCAAATGCGTTGATTGTTTCGAAGAGACCGGGATCGAGATTTATATCTCGAAAACTACTTCGATCCGGTTTACACGTTTCGTAGAAAACGAGTTTGGAATCGAAGATGGAGCAGTGAAGTGCAAGGGCTAGTCGCTACTAATCCTGAGGATATTTCCAAAATGGATGTAGTAGGAATAGTGCCTACGGTTCCGTTCGAACCCAGGACGGACTTGTATGGATGAATGCTTGCGAAACATCGTTAGGTGGACGATGGGCATTCTAAGGGATATATTCTAAAAAGGTAATGCTTAGCCTCAAGCCTCATCAAATGGGAATGGCTGAAAATCAGGGGTTATGCAGCAAGGCTTCGTGGGTAGCCCCCACTGGTGGGTGAGGTCATCCCTGTCTAGATGTCCCTTTTATTTCGGCTTAGTGGGCGGTTGTTGATCCCAACCGCGGGGTGATCTTGCTCGGGACTGTCCAGTAAGGGATGGTTCCGGTCTTGTGTTGCAGGGGAGTTAGGGTGGCTCCTCGGTACGCTGATCTAGACCAGGTACTGTGACAGGTGGTACCCCAGTGCCTAGCCATTAGTTAGAATCCATTTTCCCTATGCGCCCGTACGGTTTTGATTGTGCAAAACTATTGCTGAAACGTGAGATGCAAGCATTTCAGCTAGATTCTACTTTACTTTCTATAGACACTATTATAATATCAGAGGACTTTAATAAAAATGTTTTAGCTATCGTAAGGTAAAAACTCGACATGTTTATTTGTGGCGTGGTCTTACGAGATGCTTTTGTTTTCAAAGGATTTTTGAAACTTTAATAATCAATTGAGTGTGATTTTCTCACACTGGTATTCCAGACTGACTCGGGTATTATTTAACTGTAATGTTCGGGTCAGACCGGGTATTATAGGATACAGGATATGATGCTGAGGAGCTCAGGAGACGAGCTGGATGACGATATGTACTCTCGTACTTGTATATATATATTTCCACCGTGTTGAGTTGTTGTGTATCCATTTGTGTAACAACCCGAGTTTTTGTGAAAATTTATTATCGTCATTTAAATAATTATTGTCGCTAGCAAATTGAGGATGGAGTTTTTGTTTTACCGGGTTGAAATTCTTAAAAAAATAAAATAAAATTGGTCAAGTGTTGTGAGCTTTGAAATTGTGAATATCGGCCTCTTATTTTTTTTGAGTGTCGTTCGAACCGTCCCCCTCTTTACGTTCTTTAACCCGTTCCCCTTTTTTATTTTCTTCATTTTTCCCATTCACTAGCCCGAAAGCAAACGAGAGCGAGAGAGTTAATGGCGGCTTCGTCCTCCTTCCTCTTCGTCCAAAAATTGGGGCTTCGGCAATCATTTAATAACTTCAAATCGTTCGTGTTCGATTCCGATGGCCTCTGCTTCGATTTGGCAACAAGGTGAGTAATTTATGCTCACATCTAATTCAAATTCTTTGACCTCGTTTGCTTATTTCGTTTCTTTGTTTCGGCCTTGACTTGATTTTGGATGTTGAATTGGTTTCGAATTCGCTAGTTCGACTTTGGCATTGACTTGCGTACTGTCGGCCTTGGCATTTTTTATTGGCATTATTTGAAACCACTTCTGATATGAATGTTTGACCTTGACTTGTTTATCTTGGTTTTGGGTTTGGTGTTGCATCCATTGTGATATTTGTAGTAGCACTGTGCTTGAATCATTTTTGTAGTCTGCACATTGCATGCCTGATGGTTCTGTCCACTTCGAATTGTGATCTTTGTAGTTGCTTGAGGTCACTCATATGCTGTTAGCTACTGCATACTTGTAGTTATGTGCCAGTTGAGTTTGAGCATGTTTCCAGGCTAGTTCATTCAGGTTGTATTTGGTATCTTCACTTGAATTATTTAAAGTGTAGGTTGCTGAACTGTTAGCTTCAACTTTGATCTTGATCATTAGTAGCTAGTCTGCATTTACATACTTCACGGTAGTACTGCCACTGCCTATTTCAAACTGCATTTCGATGTTCTCTTGACATCTGTTTTGTTTTGAACTCAAACCCACTGAACCTTATTGTTATATTTGAACTTTATGCGTGTTGTCCCTTGCACCATTCATCAGTTGCATCCATTATGTTTGTTGCGATTTGTGACATTCAGGTCAGTTGCACACTTAATTCATGTGGTCTGGGTTCTTCCCTGACCTATACACTTTGATATTTTTAGACCACTGTCTTCATTGCATATGGATAATTTCTGAGGCATATCGTAGCATTGCTTGCATTACTGTCTCATTTCGATATTGAGGTTCACTGTTTGGTTAGACTTGAACTGACTGCACACATATATGTATATGTTTACTTCATGTACATATTCATATTTCATATGTTGGTCTGGTCCTGTTTTTGCATTGAACTGTACTCAGTTTAACTTGAGTTTTGTTGCACTGCATGTTGTATACATTGAGTAGCCTGGTCTTTATTTCTTATTCATCTGATGGAAAATTAGTCAAGATTTGTATCCCTTTTGTCCATGTTCACATGAGTTTGCTTCGTGTTGCGTGGTGCTGCATATTCACCACTGTCTTAACTGTATTTGACTCACTGCTTCGAGTCACTTGCGCATGCTCTCTGAAGTTGTGGCATTCATTCTTTACTACCCTGATTATGTTGCAGCCATTTTACTGTATATATATATATATATACAATGGAGGCTGTACATTAGAGTCTTGTTCATGCCATTTGGCACTGTGCTTCGAGTATATAAGCAGTTTCAATTTGTGTTGAAGCTGTCTTGACCCTTTGAACTTAGTTGATGTTGGTTTTGTGATTTTTGGTTTATTGCAGTTTGATGTAAATTGCATCTTTCTTTTGCACCATTTTGTATCATTACCATGTGTATTTGGTCATTCGAGCCTTCGTGCTCTGTTGGTTCAGGTTGCATAAATCCATTTTGCCTGCATCACTTGTATACTACATTTGCTAGTCTAGTCATTGCACTACACTTGTTTATGTGCACTTGTATATGCACAGTACTTGTTCATGTGCATTTATACATTCTTTACTTTGTTTTAGTGTACATGACTTGCTACTTTGCTCATCGCCTTGTGTTGAGCCTAAAATTCATTGGGCTTGACCTCGCATTTGTCTCTGCAATTTAATCGACACTTGGCCTTATGATATTCACGGCGACGCTTGTGAATTTTCATTGGGTACATCATCACTATAGTGGCAAGGCAGTGCACGCAAGCATGAACTGCAGCCACACGGTATTCAATGGGTACATCATCACTATAGTGGCAAGGCAGTGCACGCAAGCGTGAACTGCAGCCACACGGTATTGGTTTTGGTGTTATTTCTTTTGCTTTTGATTTATGGATCTATTTCGTATTCAATATGTTGTAGTGGCGTGGCAGTACACGCTTGCGTATACTGCAGCCCTGCTCGAGTTGTCGTTTTAATTGATGTTCCCAATTACTTGATTGTTTCCTTTGTCCAATTCATCCTTGTTAGTGATTGGATAGACGAGATTTATTGTGATTGTCATCTATTCGTTATTTGATTATTAATGCTTCTGTGCATTAATAACTGAGTTTGAATTAGACTGACCCGGGTATTATTTTCTTTTGATTGTAATACTCGGGTCAGACCCGAGTTATTTCATGTTGTAGATATTCTGCTTTGGGATGCTGCTCGAGCTATGAAGTTCTTTCATATCTTTTGGAGTTGTCGTGTCATAGTATAGGTTGATATGTCTTCATGTATATTAATCGTTAATGTACTTGTATATGTAACTTCCTGAGTCGACTGTTGTAGTTGTATCACATGTACCGTGTCAAATGTATTGTAGCTGACATCAGTTATTAAATATATATATGAGACTTTTTGTTTCATCTGTGTTCCGCATTTATATTATTTGTGTTATTATTTTATATTTTTGTCCTAGACTATTATAGCCACTGTGTAGTAGCTTTGAGTTTGCATCGGCATGTCGGATTTCCTCCTGAAATGAAATGCATGCTTTTACTATCTGGCATATCGGTGCTCGCACAAAGCAATTACACGGATGGTCGCTCCTCAACAGCCTTATTCTCCGTGCTAGTTGACAGCACTACACCGTAGTGTTCTTGGCTAGCGTGGGTATAGAGGTGGGGCGTTCCAGCTTGGTATCAGAGCCTGGAGTTTAGAACAAATATAAAACATAACTTAGATAGTACATGTGTTACAACTATTTGTCGATGTTTTATCTCACATCTTTATCTAAAATCATCTTTGATTTGTTAGGTATGAATTCCTAACTCTTATTCATGAGCATTGCTGCTATTCTCTGTTGCACTTACTCATTCGAGTATGCACTGCTAAGTATCCTTGTGTATATGCTATACCAAGTTGCATACTGCTGCAACTCGTACCCACTTCGATTTGAACTTGCGTTGTTTATTCGAACTGCTGTATATATGCATTCTTATCTCGGATTCGTGTACTGGATGGAGTCTCCATGCAATTGGGTTTTGGGTATCAATCTTTGAGACAAATTGCATTTCAATTGTCGACTCTGTCTGTTTATCCGGCATATTGCATTTCAATTGTTGACTCTGTCTGTTTATCCATGGTTTGTTGGCTTTCATGTGCCTCTCTCTGATAGTTTTAAAATTTCTTTGGTATAAAAGAAATTGTCTTGGACTTTGCCTGGTCGATATCGACATTGACTTGACTTTTACTTTTGCTAAAGTCATTCAAGCATTTATGCTCGTTCTGCTTTGTTTTTTCAATTGTTGATCGATTCTTCTTTTCCGGATAGTTGTTATCACCTTTGTCGACTTTGATAACTTCTATTTCAGGAATTTTTGGGTATTCCTACTTTGATGGATTGGAATCGAATTCTTCGGATTTTATTCACGTCTTCGAATGTGAATCTTAGTGAATTGATTTGGTTTTCGAATTTAATCGATTCTTGATTATTTCCCGATTTGTTGCTATCATTTATTAGCAACTTTGATGACCTTTTCTTCGGGATTTTTATGGACATACCTTTCGATGAATTCGGTATCAATTTCTTTGGATTCTATTCACGTCTTCGTATGTGAATTATTGTGATTGATTGTTTCTACAATCATTTTTGTGATTTGTCACTTTAAGAATATAAAGGTTTCAGTACTAGTAGTAAATATCAAAACTCTTTTATCAAAATGTTTTCAACTCTATTTTCAATACCAAACTCGTTTTTAAAACCGTTTTCCAATCTATTAGTATATACAAATCTTTATTTCACTCGTATGAGAAATCTAATTAAACGGCTTAGTAAAACAAGTGGTATGAAACGCTTGCGTTTGCTTCGTCGGTTAATTCTTAGACTTGTTCGATTGAACCTCATGTGACAATTTTCTTGTGAAGATTTACAGTTTGTTCGTAAATATTTAAGTTAAGCAAGTGGTTATGGGACATGAAGCTAAACTTTTACATTTACTAACTTAGTGTAATTGACACTTCTCGTTGATCATGACGATCATTTTTACGGTTAGACTAGGCCTCATCGGTGTGATTTCGTCTCACACATATCTCTTGGGCTTTGAGGATTGTCTAGACACCATTTGTGTGATTTCGTTCACACATACCTTTTCGGTTAGACTAGGCCTCATCGGTGTGATTTCGTCTCACACATATCTCTTGGGCTTTGAGGATTGTCTAGACACCATTTGTGTGATTTCATTCACACATACTTTCCTTTTGTTTGTGAGGTTAGACTAGACACCACTTGTGTGATTCCACTCACACATACCTTTTTGAATTTTGGTTAGTCTAGACCTCAATCTGTGTGATTTCGACTCACACATGTGGGGTAGCGCCCCACGGTCTTCGGACCATTCGTGTGTCAAAATTAATGGCTTGCAACCATGAGATAGCGTCTCGTTATGTGTTGCACGTGTTGGTGATTTTCATGCTCATGTGTAGGTGAGATTCCGTGCTCCCGTTCTCGCTTTGCGTTGCACGTGTTGATGATTTTTCATGCTCGCGTGTAGGTGAGATTCCGTGCTCCCGTTCTCGCTTTGCGTTGCACGTGTTGGTGATTTTCATGCTCACGTGTAGGTGAGATTCCGTGCTCCCGTTCTCGCTTTGCATTGCACGTGTTGGTGAGTTTTCATGCTTGCATGTAGGTGAGTTTTTGTGCTCCCATTCTCGTTATGCGTTGCACGTGCTGATGAATTTTCATGCTCGCATGTAGGTGAGTTTTCGTGCTCCCGTTCTCACTTTGCGTTACATGTGCTGATGAGTTTTCATGCTCGCGTGTAGGTGAGTTTTCGTGCTCCCGTTCTCGTTATGCGTTACATGTGTTGATGAATTTTCATGCTCGCGTGTAGGTGAGTTTTCATACTCTCCTTCGAGTTTTCATACTCCGTTTGAGTTTTCATACTCTACTTCGAGTTTTCATACTCCGTTCGAGTTTTCATACTCTGTTCGAGTTTTCATACTCCGTTCGAGTTTTCATACTCTGTTCGAGTTTTCATACTCCATTTGAGTTTTCATACTCTCCTTCGAGTTTTCATACTCCGTTTGAGTTTTCATAGTCTCCTTCGAGTTTTCATACTCCGTTCGAGTTTTCATAGTCTCATTCGAGTTTTCATACTCTGTTCGAGTTTTCATACTTCGTTTGAGTTTTCATACTCTGTTCGAGTTTTCATACTCCGTTTGAGTTTTCATACTCTACTTCGAGTTTTCATACTCCGTTCGAGTTTTCATACTCTACTTCGAGTTTTCATACTCCGTTCGAGTTTTCATACTCTGTTCGAGTTTTCATACTCCGTTTGAGTTTTCATACTCTCCTTCGAGTTTTCATACTCCGTTTGAGTTTTCATACTCTCCTTCGAGTTTTCATACTCCGTTCGAGTTTTCATACTCTCATTCGAGTTTTCATACTCCGTTTGAGTTTTCATACTCTGTTCGAGTTTTCATACTCCGTTTGAGTTTTCATACTCTACTTCGAGTTTTCATACTCCGTTCGAGTTTTCATACTCTGTTCGAGTTTTCATACTCCGTTCGAGTTTTCATACTCTGTTCGAGTTTTCATACTCCGTTTGAGTTTTCATACTCTCCTTCGAGTTTTCATACTCCGTTTGAGTTTTCATACTCTCCTTCGAGTTTTCATACTCCGTTCGAGTTTTCATACTCTCATTCGAGTTTTCATACTCCCGTTCGAGTTTTCATACTCTCATTCGAGTTTTCATACTCCCGTTCGAGTTTTCATACTCTTATCTTGTGATTTCTGGATTTCTTGTGTAGATTTCTAGAATTTGTGATTCACCAATTTTCGTGATTTCTATTGATAAGTTTTATCAATTCTTGTGCATTGGTGAATTCGTGTGTCATTGACTTGTTATGAGTACAAGTTTAGGGTATGATATCCCTTTCTATCTTTGAGAAGATTCTTGTGACAGTTTTGATGAATGAAGATCCACTTATCGAAGTTTCTACTGATATCGCTGTTTTAATCACGTGTTTAAAAAAAAATTGTTTCAAAAATAAAAGTCGTTTTCAAATTTTTTATAGTTTACGCTTTCAAAAGAATGAGAAAGCGATTTAAACGTTTCAGCAAAATCGAGGACTATGACCCCTTTCTTTTACTAATTCGTTTAATTCCGGACTTGTCCGTTTGAGGGTGAAAATTTGTAAATTCCTTTTATAAAATTAAAAGAATGTTTTGTGATTGTATTGCCCATTAAGTGCTTTAAGAATTCTGGTCGATGCGCTTGATCAACGTTATCGATAGGAATCTCCTAGACGCTTTGATGAGACAATCAGACACAGTAAATTGAATTTTAAATGTAAATTTGTTTGAAAAGATAATTACATAAAGTAAATTGTAAATTTCGAAAGTTTTAGCTTTTCGGGAAAGAATTAAAACAACTCTTTTCCGACACTTCTATTCTTGTGATTCCCGAGGGAACCAAGACTTTATCGATTGTACCAATGCTAATCGTGTTGGTTTGCATACCATTCTCTTGCAGAAGAGAACGTGCTGTCTCTTGTGTTTCTAAATCATTAATGCCTATTGAGACTAGATATGCTACTCATGATCTAGTGCTCTTGGCTATTGATTTCGTTCTTCAAAATTTGGCACCATTATTTTTGGGTGAGAAATTTGTTCTCTACCCTGATCATGAATCTTGGGAATATTTATTTTCTCATAAGGAACATGATTTGAGTCAACCACGTTGACCCGAGCTCCATACATCTTATGATCTTGATATTATTCACCACTCCCGGAAGGGAAAATCTTGTTACCGATGCACTTTGTCGTAGGCGACAAGTGGTTGTTACCTTTTGTCCATTTATTCCTTAAGATTGCGAGGATGCAATTTCTTTAAGGAGGGGAGTCTGTAACAACCCGAGTTTTTGTGAAAATTTATTATCGTCGTTTAAATAATTATTGTCGCTAGCAAATTGAGGATGGAGTTTTTGTTTTACCGGGTTGAAATTCTTAAAAAAATAAAATAAAATTGGTCAAGTGTTGTGAGCTTTGAAATTGTGAATATCGGCCTCTTATTTTTTTTTGAGTGCCGTTCGAACCGTCCCCCTCTTTACGTTCTTTAACCCGTTCCCCTTTTTTATTTTCTTCATTTTTCCCATTCACTAGCCCGAAAGCAAACGAGAGCGAGAGAGTTAATGGCGGCTTCGTCCTCCTTCCTCTTCGTCCAAAAATTGGGGCTTCGGCAATCATTTAACAACTTCAAATCATTCGTGTTCGATTCCGATGGCCTCTGCTTCGATTTGGCAACAAGGTGAGTAATATATACTCACATCTAATTCAAATTCTTTGACCTCGTTTGCTTATTTCGTTTCTTTGTTTCGGCCTTGACTTGATTTTGGATGTTGAATTGGTTTCGAATTCGCTAGTTCGACTTTGGCATTGACTTGCGTACTGTCGGCCTTGGCATTTTTTATTGGCATTATTTGAAACCACTTCTGATATGAATGTTTGACCTTGACTTGTTTATCTTGGTTTTGGGTTTGGTGTTGCATCCATTGTGATATTTGTAGTAGCACTGTGCTTGAATCATTTTTGTAGTCTGCACATTGCATGCCTGATGGTTCTGTCCACTTCGAATTGTGATCTTTGTAGTTGCTTGAGGTCACTCATATGCTGTTAGCTACTGCATACTTGTAGTTATGTGCCAGTTGAGTTTGAGCATGTTTCCAGGCTAGTTCATTCAGGTTGTATTTGGTATCTTCACTTGAATTATTTAAAGTGTAGGTTGCTGAACTGTTAGCTTCAACTTTGAACTTGATCATTAGTAGCTAGTCTGCATTTACATACTTCACGGTAGTACTACCACTGCCTATTTCAAACTGCATTTCGATGTTCTCTTGACATCTGTTTTGTTTTGAACTCAAACCCACTGAACCTTATTGTTATATTTGAACTTTATGCGTGTTGTCCCTTGCACCATTCATCAGTTGCATCCATTATGTTTGTTGCGATTTGCGACATTCAGGTCAGTTGCACACTTAATTCATGTGGTCTGGGTTCTTCCCTGACCTATACACTTTGATATTTTTAGACCACTGTCTTCATTGCATATGGATAATTTCTGAGGCATATCGTAGCATTGCTTGCATTACTGTCTCATTTCGATATTGAGGTTCACTGTTTGGTTAGACTTGAACTGACTGCACACATATATGTATATGTTTACTTCATGTACATATTCATATTTCATATGTTGGTCTGGTCCTGTTTTTGCATTGAACTGTACTCAGTTTAACTTGAGTTTTGTTGCACTACATGTTGTATACATTGAGTAGCCTGGTCTTTGTTTCTTATTCATCTGATGGAAAATTAGTCCAGATTTGTGTCCCTTTTGTCCATGTTCACATGAGTTTGCTTCATGTTGCGTGGTGCTGCATATTCACCACTGTCTTAACTGTATTTGACTCACTGCTTCGAGTCACTTGCGCATGCTCTCTGAAGTTGTGGCATTCATTCTTTACTACCCTGATTATGTTGCAGCCATTTTACTGTATATATATATATATATATACAATGGAGGCTGTACATTAGAGTCTTGTTCATGCCATTTGGCACTGTGCTTCGAGTATATAAGCAGTTTCAATTTGTGTTAAAGCTGTCTTGACCCTTTGAACTTAGTTGATGTTGGTTTTGTGATTTTTGGTTTATTGCAGTTTGATGTAAATTGCATCTTTCTTTTGCACCATGTTGTATCATTGCCATGTGTATTTGGTCATTCGAGCCTTCGTGCTCTGTTGGTTCAGGTTGCATAAATCCATTTTGCCTGCATCACTTGTATACTACATTTGCTAGTCTAGTCATTGCACTACACTTGTTTATGTGCACTTGTATATGCACAGTACTTGTTCATGTGCATTTATACATTCTTTACTTTGTTTTAGTGTACATGACTTGCTACTTTGCTCATCGCCTTGTGTTGAGCCTAAAATTCATTGGGCTTGACCTCGCATTTGTCTCTGCAATTTAATCGACACTTGGCCTTATGATATTCACGGCGACGCTTGTGAATTTTCATTGGGTACATCATCACTATAGTGGCAAGGCAGTGCACGCAAGCGTGAACTGCAGCCACACGGTATTCAATAGGTACATCATCACTATAGTGGCAAGGCAGTGCACGCAAGCGTGAACTGCAGCCACACGGTATTGGTTTTGGTGTTATTTCTTTTGCTTTTGATTTATGGATCTATTTCGTATTCAATATGTTGTAGTGGCGTGGAAGTACACGCTTGCATATACTGCAGCCCTACTCAAGTTGTCATTTTAATTGATGTTCCCAATTACTTGATTGTTTCCTTTGTCCAATTCATCCTTATTAGTGATTGGATAGACGAGATTTATTGTGATTGTCATCTATTCGTTATTTGATTACTATTGCTTCTGTGCATTAATAACTGAGTTTGAATTAGACTGACCCGGGTATTATTTTCTTTTGATTGTAATACTCGGGTCAGACCCGAGTTATTTCATGTTGTAGATATTCTACTTTGGGATGCTGCTCGAGCTATGAAGTTCTTTCATATCTTTTGGAGTTGTCGTGTCATAGTATAGGTTGATATGTCTTCATGTATATTAATCGTTAATGTACTTGTATATGTAACTTCCTGAGTCGACTGTTGTAGTTGTATCACATGTACCATGTCAAATGTATTGTAACTGACATCAGTTATTATATATACATATATGAGACTTTTTGTTTCATCTGTGTTCCGCATTTATATTATCTGTGTTATTATTTTATATTTTTGTCCTAGACTATTATAGCCACTGTGTAGTAGCTTTGAGTTTGCATCGGCATGTCGGATTTCCTCCTGAAATGAAATGCACGCTTTTACTATCTGGCATATCGGTGCTCGCACAAAGCAATTACACGGATGGTCGCTCCTCAACAGCCTTATTCTCCGTGCTAGTTGACAGCACTACACCGTAGTGTTCTTGGCTAGCGTGGGTATAGAGGTGGGGCGTTACAATTTGTATGACATTGATGTTGAGATGTGATTGATGTACTCTAATGATGTAATATATAAACAAAGATATTTGATGTTTGAGTAAAGAGTATTTATTATCTATTATATTTTATTCCGCTGCGATGGTTAGATTCTGATGTTGTTTTCTATTTTCTTCTTCTCCCTCTTCTTCTTTAACCCAAATGGTTCGTATTTCTGTGCAACTTGAGTTGATTTAGGTAGAATGGTATTGACTCAAGGGGTATGGATTTGCGGGTCGTTACACTTGGTATCAGAGCTTAGGTTGGTGATAACCTTGGCTCTGGTGGGAAAATACTCAATTAGAATCCGTAGTACTCTGAAATGAGTTTGAGCGTATTAATAGATATGAGCGCGTATTTGTTTTAGTGAATATAAAAATGGTTTTATATTGTGTTGATTGGTTTATTGAGTGGCATATGAACCTTCGTCGGCACAGTCTGGACAACTGTATCGAAGGGGTTTCTAAACACTTGAATAGAACAATTGACACGGTATTGTTTTAAATGTGGGTGAATGAAATAATTTTACCCAAAATATATTTTGATATAAAGGAAATATTTTCTTAAATTATTATATAACTTGGATGTTTGGATGATCATATTTTAAACAAATAAAATTATAAAAATTGGAATTACTTGTATGATCAAATGGAAATAAATTATATGAGCATAAATTATATAATTGGGTTATAATTAAAATTGAATTCAAATTAAATTGAAATTTAAAACCCCGGATATTTTGGAAATGTTTTTCGAAGTGCTTTGAAGACAATAATAGCATTATTATTTTAAAAGTATTTCTGGAAGAAAATTGTTTCAAATAAATTTTGGGAAGGGAAATAACATTAAATTCACTTCAGTCACTGGAAAATAATCCTGGTGATGACTGTGCAGCATCATCAGTATTCATTTTCGAGTTTCTAAGTGACGAATTGCTGCCAAATTGATTTGTTCAGGAAAAACCTGTTTTTTTTTTGAAATTTCAAAGGAAATTTGTTGGGAATAAAACAGGATTGGTTTAACTTTTGAGAATTGTGATTTGAGATGTTGAAGATGTAACGACCCGCAAATCCGTACCCCTTAAGTTATCACTATGATGCCTAAACAACTCAAGTTGTACAGAAATACGAACCATTAGGGTTTAAGAAGAAGAGGTAGAAGAAGAGAAAATAAAATCTACATCAGAATCTAACCATCACAGCGGAATAAAATATAATAGATAATAAATGATCTTTACTCAAAAGTCAAATATCTCTTTTACATATATTACATCATCAGAGTACATCAATCACAGCTCAACATCAATACTATAAAAATGGATACACAACAACTCAACACAGCGGCATATGTGTGTGTGTGTGTGTATATATATATATACAAGTACAAATGTACGTATCGTAATCCAGCTCGTCTCCTGAGCTCCACAGCATCAAACCTGTGTCCTATAATACTCGGTCTGACCTGAGCATTACAGTTAAATAATACCCGAGTCAGTCTGGAATACCAGTGTGAGAAAATCACATCCAATTGATTATTAAAGTTTCAAAAATCCTTTGAAAACAAAAGCATCTCGTAAGACCACGCCATAAATAAACATGTCAGGTTTTTACCTTACGATAGCTAAAACAATTTTATAGAAATCCTCTGATATTATAATAGGGTCTATATACAAATACTTATAAAATAGCCGAAATTGTTACATGATTAAATTCCAGCTACTAGCCACAGAGTGGGTAATACAAACAAAACTCGTACAAGGCTCATAGGGAGAATGGATTTCCAACCAATGACTAGGCACTGGGGTACCACCTGTCACAGTACGGGGCCTAGATCACCGTACCGAGGAGTACGCCCGCTCCCCTGCAACACAAGGCCGGGACTACCCCTTACTGGATAATCCCGAGTGAGATCACCCCGCGGTTGGGATCAGCAACCGCCCACTAAGCCGAAATAAAGAGGGACATCTAGACTGGAATGACCTCACCCTGCTTGGGTGCTACCCACCTAGCCTTGCTGCATAACCCCTGATTTTCAGTCATTCCCGTTTGATGAGGCTTGAGGCTAAGCGTTACCTTTTAGAACAATATTCCTTAGAATGCCCATCGTCCACCTGACGATGTTTCGCAAGCAATCATCCATACAAGTCCGTCCCGGGTTCGAACCGAACCGAAGGCACTATTCCTACTACATCCATTTTGGAAATATCCTTAGGATTAGTAGCGACTAGCCCTTGCACTCCAATGCTCCATCTTCGAATCCAAATCGTTTACACGAAATGTACAAACCGGATCGAAGTGGTTTTCGAGAAATAAATCTCGATCCCGGTCTCTTCGAAACGATCAACGCATTTGTCGAATATTGATAGTCGGTTATTTAACTATGAATTATATTCACAAAACAACCATTAACCAATAAATACTTTTCCAAATTATTTATTGATCTCAAAAAATATCTTCACAAGATATATTTCTATTTTCAATCCTTTGAAAACAGTTTCAAAACCATCTTTCTTTTCAGAATCAACTTTCTCAAATATTTTCTATCTCCTCTGAAATCACCAAGCACAAAAATGGGTTTCTAAAATAATTTAAAACACTTTACTTTGAAATATATATTTTAAAACATTTAGGATAAAACTACTTAAATAATTTATTAAAAATACATACTATATGAATATTTGAAAATAAGGTTACTTAATTAATATAGAACTAGATTTATACCTTTAAAAACATAATATCAAGTCATCCTTTAAATAATTACTACTATAATAGATTAAGAGAAAATACTTACTTTCGAATTTAAATATTAGAAATAAGAAATTTTCCAAAGCTTGCATTTTAAAACAACTTTAAAACCTTTAATTAAAATTAAAAATTTACTTTGGAAACTTACTTGGTTACCCAGGGAGAAATTTCCAATCTCTATCACTTAAATCAATTCTCCAAATTGATTACCAATTTATCCCCTTTGAAATAAATTTCTTTACTTACTCAATTCATTTCAAAATTCATTTATTATGGATTTATTGTTATTATTAGTTTCTGTTTGATTTTTAAATCTTTTAACTAAAATATACAAATTTTCAGGCTTTTCCCAATTTCCTTTATCCCTTCAATAATTTAAATTTTAAATATTAAATAAATGTTTTGTTTTGTTAAATAATATTATTGAAGTTTTCAAACTTCATTAACTTTCTGTCTATTCAAAAATTCCTTTCCATATACAGAATTTTATTAATTAGCATTTTGAAATCACTAATATTCTTATCCAATTCACTTTAATTTATATACATTCTTTATAATTATTTCTTAAGAGTTCACTTCTTTTATTTCCTTTCAAAGTCCAATTCTATATATTTGGATAAACAGAGTACCGAAATATTCAAGCAGTCTATAACATTCAATATTCTAATATAATTCATCACAGAATATCAATTAACCACAGCAGTGGGTATTAAATAATTTAAATAAATGTTGAGGGATCCAGTTGGATCCCTCCAACCTGTTTCCCCTGCATCCACAGACGTTAGCATAATATAATACACCAATTCCAAATATACCATACTATAGTACATCAACCAACCCAATCATTCAAACAATTATTTAGATTTAATCATTCAAATCTAAAATTAAATTTAAACCGAGTGAGATTAACTCACCTTTGGTTTACTTTGCAATCTGATCCTAACGGCTTTATATCTTCCAGATATTGACCATGTAAAAACAATTCACGATTTATTACTATTTGAATAAATCAAATAATTGATCACCATTCACTTATTTAATTTTTAACTTATTCTTTGATTTAAGAATGTTTAACTGATAGTTTCCTTTGACAAATTATTTTTAGCAGCCCAAAAATCAAACAAATTAATTACAATAGCTTAAATTTTCAAACCCATTCCTTAATAAAAATTCATTTGTACATATTTAAAATCTAATTTTATATAAACCTCTAGTCATTTCAAAATTTCTATATTCATTATATATATATTAAAAATCTGCAGTAACATGTATACACATGTTTATAAATTAAAGAAAATAAACCCTTTATGAACTTACTGTCATTTTTCTTTTTGCTTTTCTTCTAGCCTATATATATCTATATATATATATATATATATATATATATATAGAATTCGAACTCATCGTAAATTCATTTGATTTTCTGCTGTTCATCTAACCTCTCTTTTTTTTCTATATAAATGTAAATATTTATTATTATTATCTTTTTCTTTACTTAAGTTTTACTGAGCAAATACATATATATAAATTAATTTAAATTAAAACAAAATGTAAATTATACGTTACCACTCTACCCGGCTCGAGACCACCGAACTCCAGTCGCCTCCACATGCATCCTACCCAAAACCATGCCCTACCTCGCAACGCCTCTAGCTCCTCCCTTGCCTCCTTTGCCGAGCCACTGGATCACCATCCAAGTTACTCGCGAAACCCTATTCCAAATCCACGCGCACCTGAATGAGATTTCAAATCGCGTGTTCAGATGCGATATCCACTCCTTCGTCACTAATTTCGAGATTGAAATCGAACTCGCTCTGCAGTTTCGAGTAGACTTCTTCTTCTTTTCCTTTTTTTGTTTTAGCCGAAAGGGTTTGAATTAAATTGAGGGGAGAAGGAAACGACTCGCCATTTTTTTTCCTCTTAGATTAGGTTTCGGGATTCATTTAGGCTTCTTTTTTTTCGAATACGGTTTAAAAATACTGAAGGAGGCGATTTTATTAAGGCAAAGAAAGAAGAATGAAGAAGAAAGTGATGTTTCTTTCACAGGAAGGTTGGCGAGGGAGACAAAATTAAAATAAATAAATAATATAAAAAAAACAAGATTTGAAATATAAGCGGTGTGAGTTGAAAAGGAGGGTTGCGTGCTATCAGCTGAAAAGGAAACAGTGATTTGAAATAAAGAAAACAACTGATGTAAATTTGCTCTGACTGGTCAACGATAGTATATATATCACTAAATATAAACCGTCTCAAACAATCTATTTCTAGGCGTTTATACACCGTAGACTCACACAACAACTCCAATCACTACGAAAATTGAAATCCGATAATAATAAAATATCACGGATCCAATGGAACTGATTTCGTCGAATTCCGAGACCGTGTCTCAGAAGGCTATTTTAAATTCAATTTAAACGATTAAATTTCAAAACTGACCAATTCAGTGTTAGATTCCATTTTAACACTTCTATTATATTCAGTGTTATCAATATAAATTTTATAAGTCTTCAAATTATTTTCAACAGACTTAAAATTTCAGGTTCAACATTTTACCCAACTTCAAATTATTTAATTTAATAATTCAATTATCAAATAAATTGTGATATTCGAATTCAAGTTAAAAATTACTCTATTGAATATTTAAAATCAATTAAATAGTCCGATTTTTAAATGCTTAAAAATTCCGGGTCGCACAGAAGATTTCAAAATGATTTGAAACAAAGCCGGAAGTTTAAAAATCCTGATGAGATAAGTTGTAAGCTTATAAATTGTAAGCTTATAAATTGAGATGAGTTTTAAATCAGGAAGGAAATATAAGTTTTGAATGTTGGAATTTAAATTTAAAGGGAGAAGTTAAAAATGAAATTAACTTGGATTGGGAAATAAAATTTAACTGGATTGGCATTAATTGGATAGGTTGAAAATAATATCCAGTTGTATTCGAATCAAGTTGGAATCGAATTGAGATTAAATAAATCCGAGTTATAATAAAATTGAATTGGAATAAAAATCTAATTGAGTTATCAAATGGAATTAGATACTTACCTGAATAAATGGAAATAAGTGGGTTAAGGATTGGAATTGAAATAAATAAATAAGAATAACGTGTAAAAGAATTAAAAATCCATGGAATAAAAATATGCTTGGGATATAAATAAGCATAAGGCTTGAGTTAAAATAAAAGAATAATATATTCAAGCCTAGAATGAATGTGATTGTATAAAGTAATAAGTTGTGACTTATAAAATTGAAAATGGAATACAAAGCCCAAAATTAATATTTTGATGAATTGAAAAATAAAATAAAAATCAAAACTTGAATTATAAACTAAATTGAACTAAGTAAATTAAATGGAGTGATATTTGGGATTAAAATTCAAGTGTTGGATTATAATTAATTGATAATAAATTAGTTAATGAAATGTGTAAATAGAGTTCAATGTAATTAAATAGAAGCTGAATTGTAAGCTAATAATGAAAATTGGAAAAAAACTCAAGCTATAAATTGAATTCGACTTGAATTGTAAATAAAGTAAATGGAATTAAATTGTGAGTTCATAAAATTGGATAGTAAATTGAGAATGGATAGTGGATTTAGAACTTGAGTTATAAATTAAAATTTAATGTGAAGTGTTAACAAATTAAGTATAATTGAAATGTATTGAGTAAAAATGTAAATGGATTAAAATAGTAATGGTATGAACTACAAATAAAATCCAAATAAGTGAAGATAAATCGGAAAATAGTCAAGCAATAAATTGAATGAGTTGAATCTGGAAAGTTAAATTTTATAATAACTAACCAAAAGAAATTGTAGATTGGAATGAGATTTAATTGAGAGAGAATTAAGTTGAATAGAAAAGAGAAAAAAAATTTACTTGTAAAATGAGAATGAGCCTAAAGTATAAAATGAAGTAAATTGACTTAAGCCAAACAAATGGAAGAGTTGGATAAGTGGTTATAAATAATATTTAAAGAAATGAAAATTCCTAATGGATTGTGTGGATAAACTAATTATATTGAATAAACAAATGGATAGAATAAATAAGAATAAAAATGAAGTGTGGTTTAAATAAGTTAAGAAATGGTTATTGAAGGAAATAGCTTGGTTTGTTTTGAGCTAAATAAAATAGTATGGAATAAAACGTTAATGAATAGATTGTGAATGAAATTTAAATGGAATGTGTCGAGCTAAATAAATAATTGTGAATGAATTAAAATAAAAGGGGAAATTAAATTGGCAATGAAGATGAACGTAAGTTGTTAATGGTTTTGAATAAACTAGTTTGGTTAATAAAATGAAATGCAAGTGAATGAATTCCAATCTGAAATGAAATGGAAATGAGAATATATGGATTATGAATGAATTTTAAAATGGAATAGAATTAAGTATAAATTGAGTTGAAATCGATTTAAATTGGTTATAAACATAAATACTTATTTATTCACATAAATCTCGTCGAATTGCATGGAATAAATTGTCAGTGGATATAAATGAAAGTTATTAAAATGCCATGGATGGATGGAAGTAAAATGAATTGATTTTGATATCAATTGAATTAAATATGAGTTCAGACTGCTTAATAATAAATTAATGTAAGTTTGTGAGTTGTTAACCATTCGGATTAAGTGGAACGATATATGAATTGGTTGTCAACAATTAAGAATTATGTTGGAACATTGGAAATTAAACAGAGTAAAGTATAAATTGAATTGATATTAATTTTAAGTAGTTATAAAATAGAATGGATATTCTATTAAGTGAACATCATTGAATTTGCATAAAAATGGTCGTCGTTGACGCAAATGAGATTGTATAAAATTCTATGAGTTAATATAAGCAACGAAATTGATTTTTGAATCAATTGAGATAAATATGTGTTCGTTTGGATTAAAATGAATAGAATGTAAGAAATGAAGTGTAAACCATTTAAATAGAATGAAATTGATGGGTGATTTAGTTGTAAACAACTAAATTTGTATCGGAATTTTATTAATTTGCTTTTGGAAGTGTTTAGTGTATATTGTTTATATTATATATGTGTTTAACTATTGAAATTAAGTGAAATGCTATAAACTTTGTATATTCGTCACTTACATGTTTAAATTGAGTAAGCACAGGTTTTTGGAAGCCGTGTGGCTGGATTTGGGTTGCATTAACTGCTAAATAATAAGTCGCTTGCTTAAAATGCTAAATAAAGTATGCCTACGCAATAAAAATAGGAAATATGAACAGTTTTTGGTTTTTCTGACCGTGTGGGTCGATGTATATATATTTATCTCTTTTGTCAAATTGCAAAAGCTCCTCCGTACAAAGGAGACTCTGCCAAAAATTTTCAGAAATTTTGGGAGTTAAAAATTTTTTGTTAACGACAAACGTATTCAAACTGAAAATTGAAATAAATTTGTAAATGAAATTAATTTAAAGTAATGACATGAATTAGTTATAAATGGAAAATAAAATTCAATATTTAAAAAAGATAAATTGCATTCGTATGGAAATGAAAGAATCAATGTGAATAGAAATGGATATAAACTAAAGTGGTAAGATGAAAATAAATATAAGAAACACATAAATGCTTATACTAGCTTAAGTAAGGATGAGGCATTCGCAATTAGAAATGGATATTTCAAATATAATCTAAGTTAGTATGTGAGTTAATAGATATTGACATCTGTAAGTGAGTCGATAAATATTTTTGAATATTGTGATTGGACCTATTGCTGTGTAAGATGTGCAGGTAATATAAAAGTAAAGGGAATTGATTTTGATTTCACAAGATAAATTTGAAATGCTCGACAAAATGGTATGTGTTTAAGTTTCTATATGAAATTTGATTGGGATTTTGGATTGAGCCACTTGGCCTTTTGTTTTCTTTTTGGATTTAGGAGGCCGTAGAGCCATTTTGTAGTTGTATCGAGTCAGCTGTGCAAAGGAGACGCTGGCGAATTTTTTTTTTGGAAATTTAGAGAATTAGAAAAATTTTGAGAAAATTTTGATAATTCAAAATTTAGTTTTGAATTATAATTTGAATAGTTGAACAAGTAAGTTATTTGGAAACTATAGAAGGTTTTAGAAAAGTTTGGGAAGTTGATAAGAAAGGTAATGTGTCTTTTATTAAGAAGATAGTTGGTAGGATGTTAAATTGTTGGTTTTGGAAAAATAGTAACGGGTATTGGACCATTCTTCCTAACTAGTAATTTCGGAGACGAAATTCTTTTAAGGAGGGAGGAATGTGACAACCCGGAATTTTCAAGCATTTAAAATCGGAATATTTAATTGATTTTAAATATTCAATAGAGTAATTTTAACTTGAATTACGAGAATCACAATTTATTTGATAATTAAATTATTAAATAATTTAAAGCTGAGTAAAATGTTGAATTTGGAGTTTTAAGCCTGTTGGAAATAAATTGAAGGCTTATGGAATTTATATTGATAATACTGAAGACAATAGAAGTGTTAAAATTGAATTTAACGGTGATTTGTTCAGTTTTGAAATTTCATCGTTTAAATTGAATTTAAAAATAGCCTTCCGAGGCACGGTCTCGGAATTCAACGAAACCAGTTCTATTGGGTCCGTAATATTGAATTATTATCGGATTTCCAATTTTGTTTTGATTGGAGTTAGTGTGTGAGTATACAATATATAAGTGCGCTGAAAATTTAATTGGTAATAATTTAATGAAATTTAATTTCATTTATCAGGCTTCTTGTATACGCCATTTTCAATCCATTCCCCAGCACGGTACTTTCTCCTCAATTCTGTGTCTTGTCCTTTGTATAAACGCTAGAGCATACCAGAACTAAAATAAAAATCACTTTCGCTACTCCCCTTCAATTCGAAAATCGATAATGGCCGAAGCCATTAATTTTCAAATCTGTAACCGAAAAAAAAGGGAGATCGCTTCCTAATATTGAATCGCGTTCCCCGTATCTCGAAGCAAAAAGGGAAAAACGACATCGCGACGGTGGATCGATGTGGGTACCGTGTTACGGTAGGTCGCGATAACGATCGCGATGAGATCGAGGCACGCGTGGCTGTAGGGTTTCGCGAGTACGATTGATGAATGCTCGTGCTCGAGTTCAGTGAAGGTGGAAGCGTAATTCGAAGCGCATGGGGGACGGCGATAGGTCGGAGAAGGACAACGTCGTGGTCGATGTCGCGAATGGAGGTGGTTGGGGGGAGACGATTGTTTTTGCTGGCTCGGAGAATTGGGAATGGAGGTGGGTTCGTCCCTGTATTTTATGATTTATTTTTTTGTATATTTTAATTATTTTAATTAAATTTTTGATTCAAAAACTTATTTTATTTATTTTGAATGATCAACTTTAATTTTGATATGAATTATCATTCCAAAGCATGACTAAAAAGAATATTTTCCAAAAAGTGAGTTTTTGGTCAAAATAGTCAAACTTTGACTTTTATTTTAAAATTTTAAAAGTTTGAAAATTTAAATTTTTTTCTTTTATTTTGAAAGTACATAAAATTTTAGGAACATTGCTTTTTGTTTCATTGGAAACGGATTTAAATTGTGAAAGTTATGTATATTTCAATATTGAGTGCAATTCGTTTATTCTGCAATTTTGTTATTTTAAATAGTATAAATTTTATTTTTCTTTGTCATATTTTTTTGTAATATGTATTGATATGTTATTTTATGTATGTTTTTGTCTTTTAATATTTTTGAAGTGAAGTAGGAATTTTTCTAGAGCTAGTAGTATTTTCTTGTAATTTCCATGCCCTGTTTTCAATTTTTAAACATTTTCTTAAGTTCTTTTCAATTTTTCTCTAATTTAATTATTTATTTTATTTTAGAAATGATAGATAAATTATTTTATTTCAAAATTTTGCTTTAGAATATTTTTAAAATGAAGTAGATATTTTTCCAAAGTCATTGATGTTTTAATTGTAATTTTTGAACCCTGTTTTCAATTTTTAAGCAATTTCCTTAATTCTTTTTATATTTTCTTTAAACTTAATTATATTTTTTATTTTATTTCACTTTGTTTCGGTTTTTAGATGTACTTGCTGAAGTTTATTTTGTTTTACTTTATTTAAAAGAAAAGGAAGTATGGAAGGTTTTAAAAGCTAAGAAACGTAAAGTCGTTTCACCGTTTCTTTTACCGTTTCTTTTTCAATCAATACATCAATTTATTTTGGCGGTACCTTTCTCTATTCTTTTCAGTTGCATTCTCTTATCTTTTTCACGCAAATTTCATCCATTTCTCAAGGAAAAAACCGCGGCCATGGATGTCTAAATTTTTTTCTGGTAAAGCTTTTTTTTCTTCTTGTTTTTGTGCTTTTCTAAGTGATTTTGTATATTGTTCTCAACTTCATGGATCCACTCCTCCTCAACCAGATCTAGGACAACCTCCACCACTTTATTCTCTGATCAACATCCACCCTAGATCACCACCATGGTAGGCCAAGCAACACCAAGGCAAGCATCACCACCAAAATCCACAAATCCATCACCTATGCACTCAAGCTGACCTAGTTTTGGTACCATCACCTTCATCCACCTTTTGCCGCCACTTGCACCACCACCAGCTCTGACCTGACCACCACCCCTTGCACATCAGCCATCACCACCTAAGTTTCTGACCATGACCCTAAAGCCTATGGCCGAACCAAATTGTAGCATAGAGTTGTTGAATTTGCCTTGAAATTGCCTTATAGTGTTGACTTGTTGCACCTATAAATCTCCACACTTTTAAACCATGATAGGCTGACCCCTATGGACCCAAACCAGACCTTTATACATGCCTTGGCTGTGCTATTTCAGTTCATAACTGAAGTATGTGAAGTTGAGAACAAGTGCAAAGCATTTGTCTTTGTTTTTAGCTTTGATTCCTAGTATCGTTTAGTGTAATTTGGCTTTGAAAAACTTATGTATTTTGAATTGTTTTGTTTATATGTATACAAGGCAATTATATTTGTCTCTCCACTCTCAAATCATGGTAGTGTTGTCGTGCCTTCGTTGTGTCTGTATCGTGTGCTTTGGTGTCGTTCTCCAGCTTGTGACATGTGAGTATTTCTCACCAGATGTTTATACTTATACAAATGTGAATTGATACCCTGTGAATCTGTAGAACTATATTATCATGTTATATATGCTTATATTATTATCATATGATGTTCACCCATGCATAAACACCTGTTATATCATATGTTACTGTTATTTCATGCTATTTTGTATATTTTATCAGTTTATCACACTGCAAGTTCCCTGTAAATTAGAATCACTATGGGTTGAAATGATACATACTCGAACGGACTTTAGAATAGGGAAAATCATTATGGGCTGAAATGATAGGCTTGAACGGTTTTTATTTAATTTATTTTAACTTGAGATTGCGGGTTTGAAATGGTAAAACCCGGATTTTCTTTGTAAATTACGGGTTGAAATGATATATTACCCGTATCACTTTACCTAGCGTAGAAAATTATATACAGGCCCTTAGTTAAAATATGTTTTTCTAAAAAATTTAAAATAATTTAGGAATTTAATTATTATAATATTTTATTTGAAATTTAATAAAATATAACTTTTGTAAAGTATTATTTATTTTTTGGAAATCTATAAGTTGAATAAGTTATGGAAAAGTTAGAAAATACGAATGTAAGTTATTTTGGAAATTTTGATTTAATTTTTAATGTAGTTTAAATTAACTTTGAAAATATGATAAATTTATGATATTTTGAATTTAAATTAATTTAAAGTGATTTTATATCATATTAATGATTTTTGATAAAGTTGAATGTGAAATGAATGAATATTTAAGTTGAAATTTTGAAATATAACTAAAATTGGAAATTTATGAAATTGACTTAAAAGTGAACTTTAAGTTAAACAAATAAAAATAAAACTAAGTTATATTTGAGAATTTGAACTTAAGTGTTAAGTTGAAATTTAATGCAAGGAATTTAAAATTGAACATTGCAATTTAATAAGTGAATTATTATTAAATCTTGATTTTTGAATGGAAATTTAACTTTAAAAAATCATGAACTTGAGGAAAATTAAATGATGTTTATAAATGTGAAAATGTATGATTTTATTAGTTAAAAATGTTTTAAATAAAAATATAATTGGTTGAGAAATTATATTGAATATTTGGAGTTAATTGACTGCATTTTTGAAATGCTATTAATTACAATGTAAATGATATTACAGTATTTGTAAATGCTGTAGTTGATGATAATGAACTAAAAAGCTAAATTGAATTAAAAACTATTATAGCAATTTTGTAAGTGCTATAATTTTTGAATTTAACTAAGTTTATTTGGAATTTAAGTAAACCCTATTACAACATTTTAAAATGTTGTCTTTTGTTAAATTGAACTGTTTTGAATGTAACTTTCCGTAGCGTTTTCTAAATGCTGCGAAAAGTGGAATTTCACTGTTTTGATAAACGTAAGTGAATAAATGAACTTTGGAAGTTGAAAATTTTGGAAATTTAATAATTTAATTTTTAACATAATAACTTCATTTTTATGATTAAAAATGATTTTTTTGGGAATATAAACTGTTTTGAAATATGAATTGAAATGGTATTTTAAATTGAATAAAATGAATAATGATTTGAAATGTGGTTTCGAAAAGATATGATATTTTGATATAGTAAAATGATTTGAAATGTGGTACTAAAAGATTGGATATTTCGATATATTAAAATGATTTGAAACGAAGTTTTGAGAGATATGATATTTTGATATTAAATGATTTGAAAAATGAAGCATTGAAAGGTTATGATATTTTGATGTATTAAAATGATTTGAAAGGAAGTTTTTAAAGGATATGATAACTTAAAATATTGAAATGGTTAGATATGACTTGATATTTATTTTGATAAATATTTGAATCGAAAGATATGGTATGATGATATATTGAAATGGTTTGGAAATAATTTAATCTTTATTTTGATAAAGATTTGGGTTGAAATGATATTTTATTTTGAAGTATAAAATATTTTTTTAAAAGTTATAACTACGGGTTATGATAATGATTGGTTGTTAAAGAGACCAAGATCGGATATTGTCTTATAGCCGGCCAATACCGAAAACCACTTTAACAACTGTGTACGCGGTGGAGATTCCAGAATGAAGTAGGATGGTGGCGACGTTCTCGAGGTATATTACGTGGACCCAACTCCCCTGAGTTGGCATAAATGACTAAAACAGGAGCTATACCGGGCTACACAAAAGGTCTCACCCTTTCATCGAGCATGCTCCATCGGAAACCATTCTATTACTTTTGTGATTCGATATGTGGCGCCACTTTGATTCGGGGGTACTGTTCGAGGTGGGCGGAAGCTGCTGGCTTGCCATCACCACCGGTCCGGAAGTGCAAACGGTGTTTCCACCCTGGCATTGCCTCGCGTTCCGTGTCATCTCCTTATAGCGAGCCCACTACGATTTTTGTTTTAAAGATCCGACCGCGTTAAGGTTCACCATCCCCTTAACGCTATTTTCTATATGATTATACTGATTAGACACTACTGTATATAGCGCAATATACTACATAGTAAATAGTTTAACGGATCCTTAGAGGATGGGCGGTCCCAAGCATCTTCTAAGTTACTTGTACCTTTACTACAGTTCACTTGAGTTGGTTTACATTGTATAATTATGTATGTCCTGACTCGAGTGTTTGTATTTTCATTTATCGGGTCAGCCTGAGTATTCACAGATTTGGATTTCCACTTTCTGGAGATTGGAATCACTGGAGATTATCTACTTGTCAAGTTTTATCTTTTGCGTAGACTTCTATGTAGTGAGACTTCCTTTGTACTTTATTTATTCTGTTGTATCTTATGTAACTTTGATATATTTATATAGTAGCTTCATGAACTACTATCTCATTTACTTCCGCTGCATTATTATTACTCTGTGTCTGTGATCTGTGGTTATTATTTACTGTATATTCTGAGATTTGCCAAATTTTTATTTACAACGCGGTATTTTGAGCAATTCAATTCCGGCATAAGTGTCTACCTATACACTTATAATGGATGCGAATGGTTGAAAGTATCAGGCTGTTACAGTTCGATTATGGGGATCTGCGACTTGGGCTGTGATGTAACTGTGCAGGCAGAGGGGTTATAGGAGTTGTGCACCGTGGTTGGAGTTGCAGCCACTGTTTGGTGGAGATGTTCGATCAGCAGAGGTATTGATTTATTCTTTTAAAATTTAAATTTACAATGGTTTTATATATATATATACACACAGAAAGAAAAAAAACATTTATGATAAAACTAAATATATAGAGATTTAGTTGAAGATTTTGTATCAAAATAAAATGTTTAGTATATGTATAAATTAATTTTATAAGTGTGGGTTTCAAAGGAAATATGTGTAAAGGTAAATTATCTATATAAATATATATATATATATATATATACATATTTTCATGTACTAGTTAATTTTAAAATAATGTATTATGAAGATTAATTTATTAAATAAACTCATCTAATTATTTTAGCCACCAAAATATTTTAGTAAAAGGAAATTAAGGTAAAATTAATCTATTAGTTTAAAAGAACATTTGTTGGTTTAAATGAAATGAATAAATTATAATTAATAGTTCGATCAATCCAAATATTAATAAACTGCAAAATATTTGTATAAGGTTAAAAATCGAGGAGGAGGCAAGCTGGATTTGAATGGATGCGAATAAAATAAAAAGGTGAGATAAACTCACTTAGTTAAATTTAAATTTAAATGATTAAATTTAAATAATTGTTTGAAATGGTTGAATTGATTTATGTGCTGTAGTGTGGTATATATTTGGAATTGGCATTCTATATTGTGCTAACATCTGTGGATGCAGGAAAAAAACAGGTTGGAGGGTTCCAACTAGACCCCTCAACTTTATTTAATTATTTAATATTCTCTGTTCAGAATATTTGATATTCTGTAATGAATTATGTGGAAATATTGAATGCTATGTCTTGATTGTTATAATCAGGCAATAATGAATTACCAAATATATAATTTGAGTTTGGGAATGAAAATAAAAGAAGTGAAATGGTAAGTAAAATAATTATAGAAAGGTTGAATAAATTTATGGATGAACTGGAAAGGAAATAAAGTGACTTTAAAATTTTAATAAATAAATCTTGAGTATGGGAAGGAAAATTTAAATAAACAAAAAGTTAATGAAACTTAAACTTCAATGTTATTGTTTAAAAGAACAAAACATTTATTTTAAATTTAGGATTTAAATTATTTAAGAAGAAATTGGGAATAACCTGAAATTTTTATATTTCAGCTAAAGGGTTAAAAATTCAAACTGAAAATAATAATAAAGTCCATAATTAATGAATTTTGAAATGAACTGATAAGTAAAGAAATTTATTTCAAATGGAATAAATTGGGAATCAATTTGGAAAATTGATTTAAGTGGTTGAGATTGGAAATTTCTCTCTGAATAACCAAGTACGGTTTCAAAGTAAATTTTTAAATATAAATTAAAAGTTTAAAGTTGTTTTAAGAAGTATGTTTTGAAAAATTTACTATTTCTAAATATTTGAATTCTAAAGTAAGTATTTCCTTTTAATCTATTATAGCAATAATTATTTTAATATATTATAGCAATAATTATTTAAAGAGTGACTTAGTATTTTATTTTTAAAAGCGAAATCTAGTTTTATATTTTATTTAGTAACATTAATTTAAAATATTCATATAGTATGTAACAAATCATTGAAGTAGTTTTAACTTAAATGTTATAAAGTATATTTCTAAGTAAAGTGTTTTAAATTATTTTAAAAATCTAGTTTTGTGCTTGGTGATTTCAGAGGAGATAGAAAATATTTGGGAAAGTTTATTCTGAAAAGAAAGATGGTTTTGAAACAGCTTTCAAAGGATTGAAAATAGAAATATATCATGTGAAGATATTTTTGGGATTAATAAATAATTTGGAAAATTATTGGTTGATGGTTGCTTGTGAATATTAATTGATAGTTAAATAACCGACTATCAATATTGGCCAAATGCGTTGATTGTTTCGAAGAGACCGGGATCGAGATTAATGTCTCGAAAACCACTTCGATCCGGTTTACACGTTTCGTAGAAAATGAGTTTGGAATCGAAGATGGAGCAGTGAAGTGCAAGGGCTAGTCGCTACTAATCCTGAGGATATTTCCAAAATAGATGTAGTAGGAATAGTGCCTTCGGTTCCGTTCGAACCAGGGACGGACTTGTATGGATGAATGCTTGCGAAACATCGTCAGGTGGACGATGGGCATTCTAAGGGATATATTCTAAAAAGGTAACGCTTAGCCTCAAGCCTCATCAAATGGGAATGGCTGAAAATCAGGGGTTATGAAGCAAGGCTTCGTGGATAGCCCCCACTGAAGGGTGAGGTCATCCCTGTCTAGATGTTCCTTTTATTTCGGCTTAGTGGGCGGTTGCTGATCCCAACCGCGGGGTGATCTTGCTCGGGACTGTCCGGTAAGGGATGGTTCTGGTCTTGTGTTGCAGGGAAGTTAGGGTGGCTCCTCGGTACGCTGATCTACACCAGGTACTGTGACAGGTGGTACCCCAGTGCCTAGCCATTAGTTAGATTCCATTTTCCCTACGCAGCCGTACGGCTTTGATTGTGCCCAACTATTGCTGAAACGTGAGATGCAAGCATTTCAGCTAGATTCTATCTTACTTTCTATAGACATTATTATAATATCAGAGGACTTTAATAAAAATGTTTTAGCTATCGTAAGGTAAAAACCCGACATGTTTATTTGTGGCGTGGTCTTACGAGATGCTTTTGTTTTCAAAGGATTTTTGAAACTTTAATAATCAATTGAGTGTGATTTTCTCACGCTGGTATTCCAGACTGACTCGGGTGTTATTTAACTATAATGCTCGGGTCAGACCGAGTATTATAGGATACAGGATATGATGCTGAGGAGCTCAGGAGACGAGCTGGATGACGATACGTACTCTCGTGCTTATATATATTTCCGCTGCGTTGAGTTGTTGTGTATCCATTTGTATGACATTGATGTTGAGTTGTGATTGATGTACTCTGATGATGTAATATATAAACAAAGATATTTGATGTTTGAGTAAAGAGTATTTATTATCTATTATATTTTATTCCGCTGCGATGGTTAGATTCTGATGTTGTTTTCTATTTTCTTCTTCTACCTCTTCTTCTTTAACCCAAATGGTTCGTATTTCTGTGCAACTTGAGTTGATTTAGGTAGAATGGTATGTACTCAAGGGGTACGGATTTGCGGGTCGTTACATAGATATTAAATAGTATATATAATGTAAATAGTTTTAAATTTAAAATTACTTTATAAAATAAAATAATTTCCTCAAACTTCCCAAATTGATTCAAATCAACTTGAATCCAAACCTTCAGTTTAAATCAAATCTCAATTCATAAATTTCAACTCCATTCAGTTCTCAATAATTCATTTCAATTTATCAATTCCAAATACAGATTTGAACCCCCTAATAAACCATTTCAATATATTTCAAAGTTTTCGGTATTCAACATTTCAAAACTAAATTTTATAACTTCATATATATATATATATATCAAATTCAATTTACTATTATTTAGTTTTGAAATATTTACTTGATAAATTCAATATCATTTAAATAAACTCAAACTTGAAATATTTATTAATCACTTTGAACCAACATCAAGTTATAAAATCATATTCTTTAAAATCTCAAATTCAATAAGTTCCAAATCGATTTTTATTAAATATAATTCTTAATTAAATAAAATTTCAAATCAATTTCAAATCCATCTTCTCAACCTTAATTTATTTTAATCATTATAAACTCTATATTAAAATAATTTAAATAAATACCTAACCATAATATATTTTAAAAAAATCAAACTTAATTTTTAAAATTATTTAATATCAAAAAAATTTACACATAGCTTAAAATCAAGAATTTAACTATATATTAAATAACATTTGTATAATATCTAAAATCAATATTTATATAAAACCATATATTTCTTTCCAAAACCAAAGAAACCCTTTTCAAAATATTTATATATAGACCAGTGGTATCTGTGTATAATTTTCTATCCTATGGTCAAGTAATACAGATATTTATTATTTCAATCCGCAGTTTAAATATATATACGGGTATATATCATTTCAACCCACAATTCCAAATTCAATTAAATGAAAATCGCTTGGGTCTATCATTTCAACCCATAACAATTTTCTTCTATTCTAAAGTCCGTTCGGGTATGTATCATTTCAACCCATAGTGAATTCAATTCTAACAGGGAACTTGCGTAGTCATAACAGATATGATAATAATCTAACCAGCATGTATCATCAATACAAATAATAGATAATGGTGTAATATGTCACAGGTGAATAGATACAGATAACATCATATATATATATATAGCAATGCAAATAACTAGCAGAAGCATATTTCAATTGTCGTTTCAATTGAAATCAAATTTAATAAATATAAGAACGTTAATCGTGAGTGATTGCTCACCTTTCGAGGCTAGAGAAATTTGACGCAAAAATGAGTTACGAATCCAGAGCAAAGTGAGATGGGCACGAATTCGATGAAGCAAACACGCACGAATTCGACAAACAGATCTGATAACAAAAATCAACGGGAATAATCAAACTAGCTTGATATAAATTTTAAACGAGATGTCTATTATATGAATATTTTCTTTTAACCCACAATTCAATTCAAATTACATATACATTTTTTAATAAATCTTAAATTTAAACATATATATACATATAAAACAAGGCAGCCTCAATACAAAATAATTTGGAAATCACACACACGCGCACACACACACACACACACACACACACACATATATATATATATATAAACTTACTTTAATATTACTATAAACACACATGTAAATAAACAAAATCAATAGGCATAGGAAAGAATAGTATATAATGCAAACTTAACTATGTATACATAAGTGTTCGAAATCCATCATGTTGTATACATAGGTGTTATAATCCAGTCAATACCTCAGCAACAATTACACTATGTCCACTATATATACTTCTATAAAAGAAATCTTCAACAAACTTATATAAATTTAAAAGTCTAAATTTTAACCTTTAAAAATAACATATATATACCCTTCAAAGCTTACATATATACTTACCATCATATTATAAATTCTTTTATATAATCTAAAATATATATGTATATAGATTAAAATAAAGTATACATAATTCTTTTAAAATAAATACATGGTACTAAAGTTTTTACAACACATAACTCATACGCAAACATGCAATCGTATATACAGTGAACCAAAACATAATGTGTAGAACAGCAGCATGCATACCATTATCAACTATATAGCTTTATAACTTTAAACTTCATAAACATTATATATAAACTTCCCTATATCTATCTATATATACTGTAACAACAATTTCTTCTTTATAGACTGAATTAGATTTTTATAACATATATATATATATATATATATATATATACTGTGACTATATAACTTATAAAAATATATACCATCATATTATATACAGACGGCCAAAATCATAAGCAGACATCATAAAATATACAATATTTAGAACAGAGCAAAACATATCTTTATATATATATATATATATATATATATATATATATATATATATTACTCAAAAGTAAACTTACTTTATATATAACAAAAGAGCAAAGGCCAGGGATAAAGGCGGACAAGGTTTATGCACTGGCGTGGGAGAATGAATAAGTTGATGCGGGAGGACAACAACATGGCCATTGAATTTGGCTATGGCCGCGACCAAAGGGGAGAGAATGCGGTTGCGGTGGTTGTCCACTTCGTGATGAGCGGCTGCAGCCTTGCATTGCTATGGGTTGCACGAGAACGGCTATGGCGGCGGCTAGGTGGAATAGGTGGAAGAAGAGAGGCCTAGGGTGGGGTCTCGGCTGCTATGGTTCGAAAAAACGGTGGTGATTATACATGCGTGGCCGAAGTCATAAGGAAGAAGGGGAAGAACGGTGAATCTGGGGCTTCGGCTATGGCGAACTACGGGCGGTGGTATTTGATGATGTGGCGAATGAGGCGAAGCAGCTGTTGTTCTGGGGTGGAAGGAACAGCATGGTGAATTGGAGGCAAAAGTATGGAGAGCACGAAGGATCTCGGGTTCCTACAGCAAATTGATTAAATACAAAAAAATTCCCAAAGTAGAGAGAGTGAGATAAGCAGTTTCACACACAAGCTGTATGAATGCAATTCAAAAGAGAAAAAGGCTTTTGAACTATAAAGGTGAGAACAGGGTGAGGAAGGTGAAAGAAAATTGACAGGTTAATAACTGGCAGGAAGGAAATGTAAAGTTTGTATGGAATATATTTATTATTACTTTCAAATGAAAGGACAGAGAAATGGCAATAGCCATACATTGATTCAGAAAATAATAATTAGAGCAATTAATATTTGGGTATGTATCATGTTTCAATATTTGGAGCCGAAGGAGAGTGAAAAATTAAAAAGTGGCACCGCTACAACGGACCATTATCAACATTTTCGTTGTGTATCAGACCTCAAAATACAGAAATAAATATACCACAGAGATCAGCACGACAAGACGATCAAAACAGTATAAAGATATCAGAGGTATGACCATCCGATCAAAAGTCGATACGGACACTTATACACATTGCTATTCCATACGGAAAAATCCAAACGGAGCTAGAAACGTCCGAAATTTGCAAAACAAATTACGCAGTCTTATTCAGAGTATTCTAAATAAATTTTCTCATGATGACATATTTAGGTTTCGGAACACATTTAAATTCAACTGTTATTAACTGATGTAAATTGAAATAAAATTACACAATAAAATAAATATTCATATAATTAATTGAAAATTTACCAATTGCTATATTTAATTAGACGTATTTCAAATATCAAATTTTTAGTTCATAATTTTATTGTTTAAAATTTCACAAAATTTAAATTAAATATACTAATAAAACAAATAAAATTTTATCAAAAATTTCGGGTCGTTACACTCTCCCCACTCAAAACTTTTCGTCCTCGAAAATGAAGGAGGTAGGAGAATAGAAACAACTAGAGGAAAAACATTGAAACAAAATAAAACAATTTATTTAAAACCATACAAATTTCAGTTTAAATTAATTAATATTCAATAATTGATTTTAAATTCAAGGTTTTTCAATTAGTTGATCTAATTTCATTTTATTAATATTTGATACCAAAAGATTTCTTCTAAACAAAATTTTATTTAATTTGTCTCATTTACTATTCAATCAACTTATTATTCTATTTATCTCTGTTTTCATTTTATAAATAAAATCTAAGTGCATAACATTTATCATAACCACTCAAATTGTATTTATAAAATCATTAATCATCATTTACATTGTAAATTATACAATTACATATTCAACTTCTGAATGGTTTAGGTAAGTTATATTGGAATGTAATTAAATATTATACAAGTAAATTTTCCCAATTCAATTATTTCAATTTTAAATATTTATTTAAAAATTTTGACTTCATTTTATAATTGAAAATATCCGTTAACATAAATTTATGAATTAAATTTCCGATTTCACTTCATACCATTGGGGATAAATATACAAATATATATAAGTCAAATCAAATCTATAAACATATACCTATATTATAAATCAAATCATACTTCAGCACTTCAAATCAAATTAATTTCCAATATAATAGTGTAGCAAGGCTACAGAATGGTCTCTCCACTTCGAAACTCGAAATGGAAAGTCGATGATGTGGCCGCCATCACCGAAATTATTTTCCAGCGACAAAACAGGAGATCATTAATTTAAACATTTAAAATTCTTTGAAAACCATTTCTATTCGAAAATATTTTAAATAATATACATTTTAAACTTTTAAAACCATAGATTGAAATATTGAAAATTAAATTCTCAAATTCTAAATTTTAAATTCATTTAAATTCTAAATTTAATTATAAACCATTTTTGATAAATTAAATCAATGGTTTACAAAATAATAACCGAAAATCAGATATTATTATTTTGTTAATCAATTCATTTAACAATTATCTTTTAGAAAATTTACTCATATATCACACAAAATTTTATTTTGTTTACCGGATTTGAAAACTATATTGTATCAGTTTGCTCTGTTCAAATGTTTTGGAAATCCTATCGATAGCGCTGATCAAACGAATCGATCGAAAACTCAAATCAACATCAACAACTCAAGCAACACAATATATATATATATATATATATATATATATGTATGTATATGTATGTATGTATGTATATAACATTTTTAATATAAATTTACAAATACACTTCCTTGCTCATCGTTACAAGAATGGATTTCAAAGCAAGGATAGAGATTCAAATTTGATGGACTCAAATCAAAGAGAATTTTGATTCAAAGATAGGTTTGAAACAAAGATAAGAAATTTAAATAACAAAATAGGAAGATGGATAAGTTTATATAAATCGCGGGTAACCTCAGCCGGTCAACCGAGACTTCAAGAATAAGATTAGTACAGAATTCCGAGGCAAATCGACATTCGATCTCAAGAGATAGAATTCAGGCATAGCCGGAGATAGATGGCATCATAAACCAATGATACAGAAATCTTCGGTAAATCAATGCCAATTGTAAAGGAGTTTCACCCCTTTACAAATCATTCGAAGATTGGCGAGACCACTGATTTATTATAAAGACTGTTTGAAGTGGAGTTGTAGGATACTTCAGAATACGAATAGGGATGGACAAGATGGATTTCAGAACGAATGGAAGAGTTCCAAAATTCGAAAGAAATCCGGATCAAAGGGTGGAATTCAAGCTCGAACGAAAGTGATTATGTAAATAATTTACCATATGTGATAAGTTATGCCTTGAGCCAAAACTCTGATACCACATGTAACAACCCGATGTTTTCAACCATTCGCATCTAAACATGTCGGAATTGAATTGCTCAAAATACCATAATGTTATTTTATATTTGGCAAAACTCAGCATATACAGTAAATAAATAATCATAGAATCACAACATAGAGTATTATACAATAATATGCAGCAGAAACAAAAGAATAGTAGTTCATGAAGCTACTATATATCAGAGTTAAATCAGATACAATAGAAGTTTCAAATACAATAGTCAAATCTAAGATAAAAATGCATCACTGGAATCAACTGAATATTTGAAAGCTGAATAGATAGCTGGATCTCCAAGCGAAGTTCCAACTCCATAAGTGAGTCTCAAAAGCTATATCACTCAGTCTGACCCGAGCGTAAAGCAAAACACAAAGCACTCGAGTTAGGATTAACATTCTTATATCAATAAATTTAACTCAAGTGAAATAACAGCTGAAATACAAGTAACTCAAAGGATGTTTGGGACCATCCTCTAAGGATCTGTTAAACTATCTACTATGTAGTAATATACGCTGTTATAATACTGTCTAAAGTAAAGTATAATATATTTGAAAATAGCGTTAAGGCATTACATTTTCCACCTTAACGCATTTTATATATTCCCATAGTCTATACACTACCGTGATCTCCGCCATACTGGGCGTCGTCAACTCCATATGTATGGTACAAAACAAACTCATATAAGGCGCGCTAGCGTAGGTGACATGGCACAACGAGGCAATGTGAGGGTAGATATACCAATTACGCATCCGGACTGGTGGTAACTCATAGCAGCCACTACCTCCCACCTCGATCCACACTCCTAAAAATCAAAGGTGCACCCAATCAATCATAAAGTAATAGAATGGTATCGCAGATGTGTGTCCGATAAGAGGAGCTACCTCCTTGGCCTAGAATCGCTCCTGTTTTAGCCACTTTAAGCCAACTCATGGGAGTCGGGTCCACGTACATACCTCAATAGAACGTCGTCACCATCCTACTTCATTCTCGAATCTACACCAAGTACACGGTTGTTAAAGTGGTTTTCGGAGTTGGCAGAGAGTATGACAGCTTCCGATCTCGGTCTCTTTAACAACCAAATGTTAGTATTAAACCGCAGTCATTTGAAAATAGTTTATACTTTAAAACCAAAATATCATTGCCATTTCAAACCAAACACGATATCATTTCAAAAATCATAGCATTTTCAAAGTTATAACATTTTCAAAACCAAACACTTGAAATTATAACACTTTCAAAACGTAATACTTTGAAATTCATAACTTTGAAAGTATAACTTCTATCACTTAAACAATTTAGATATACATAATATAAATAGTTTTAAATTTAAAATTACTTTATAAAATAAAATAATTTCCTCAAACTTTCCAAATTGATTCAAATCAACTTGAATCCAAAAATTCAATTTAAATCAAATCTCAATTCATAAATTTCAACTCCATTCAGTTTTCAGTAATCCATTTCAATTTATCAATTCCAAATACAGATTTGAACCCCATAATAAACCATTTCGATATATTTCAAAGCTTTCAATATTCAACATTTCAAAACTAAATTTGATAACTTCATATATATATATATATATATATATATTTGTGTGTGTGTGTATCATATTTAATTTACTATTATTTAGTTTTGAAATATTTACTTGATAAATTCAGTGCCATTTAAATAAACTCAAACTTAAAATATTTATTAATCACTTTAAACCAACATCAAGTTATAAAATCATATTCTTTAAAGTCTTAAATTCAATAAGTTCCAAATCGATTTTTATTAAATATAATTCTTAATTAAATACAATTTCAAATCCATCTTTTCAACCTTAATTTATTTTAATCATTATAAACTCTATATTAAAATAATTTAAATAAATATTAATCAAACTTAATTTTTAAACTATTTGATATTAAAACAAATTTACACATGGCTTAAAAACAAGAATTTAACTATATATAAAATAACATTTATATAATATCTAAAATCAATATTTATATAAAACCATATATTTTTTTCCAAAGCCAGAGAAACCCTTTTCAAAATATTTATATATAGACCAGCGGTGTCTGTATATAATTTTTATCCTATGGTCAAGTGATAAGGATATTTATCATTTCAATCCGCATTTTAGATATATATACAGGTATATATCATTTTAACCCGCAATCCCAAATTCAATTAAATGAAAATCGCTTGGGTCTATCATTTCAACTCATAACAATTTTCTCCTATTCTAAAGTCTGTTCGGGTACATATCATTTCAACCCATAGTGAATTCTATACTAACAGAGAACTTGCAGAGTGATAACAGATAAGATAATAATATAACCGGCATATATCATTAATACAAATAACAGATAATGGTGTCAGATGTCACAGATGAACAGATACAGATAATAGCATATATATAGAGATGTAAATAACTAACAGCAGCATATTTCAATTGTCGTTTCAATTGAAATCAAATTTAATAAATATAAGAACGTTAATCGTGAGTGATTGCTCACCTTTCGAGGCTAGAGAAATTTGATACAGAAATGAGTTACGAATCTAGAGCGAAGTGAGATGGGCACGAATTCGATGAAGCAAACAGGCACGAATTCGATGAACAGATTTGATAACAGAAACCGATGGGAATAATCAAATTAGATTGATATAAATTTTAAACAAGATTTATATTATATAAATATTTTCTTTTAACCCAAAATTCAATTTAAAATACATATACATTTTTAAATAAATCTTAAATTTAAACATATATATACGTATAAAACAAAGCAGCCTCAATACAAAATAATTTGGAAAACACATACATGCATATATATATATATATATATAACTTACTTTAATATTTCTATAAACAAACATGTAAATAAACAAGAAATTAATAAGCACAGGAAAGAATAGTATATAATGCAAACATAAATATGTATACATGAGTGTTCGAAATCCATCATATTGTATACATATGTGTTATAATCCAATCAATACCTCAGCAACAATTACACTATGTCCACTATATATACTTCTATAAAAGAAATCTTCAACAAACTTATATAAACTTAAAAGTCTAAATTTTAACCTTTAAAAATAACATATATATATATACCCTTTAAAGCTTACTTATATACTTGCCATCATATTATAAATTCTTGTATATAGTTTGAAACATATATGTATATAGATTAAAATAAATTATACATAATTCTTTTAAAATATAATACACGGTACCAAAGTTTTTACAGCACATAATGCAAACGTGCAATCATATATATGCAGTGAACCAAAACATAATGTGTAGAACAGCAGCATGCATACCATTATCAACTATATAGATTTATAACTTTAAACTTCATAAACATTATACATAAACTTCCCTATGCCTATCTATATATACTGTAACAACAATTTCTTCTTTATAAACCGAAGTTAGATTTTTATAACATGCATATATATATATATACACACACACACACACACTTTGACTATATAACTTATAAAATATATACCATCATATTATATACAGACAGCCATAATCATATGTAAACATCACAAAATATACAATATTTAGAACAGAGCAAAGCATATCTTTATAAATACATATTATTACTCAAAAGTAAACATACTTTATATATAACCAAAGAGCAAAGGCTAGGGGAAAAAGGCGGACAAGGTGTATGCACTGGCGTGGGAGAATGAATAGGTTGACGTGGGAGGATAACAATGTGGCCATTGAATTTGGCTGTGGCCACGACCGAAGGGGAGAGGACACGGTTGCGGTGGTTGTCCGCTTAGTGATGAGTGGCTGCAGCCTCGTATGGCAATGGGTTGCACAAGAATGGCTATGGCAGTGGCTAGGTGGAAAAGGTGGAAGAAGAGAGGTCTAGGGTGGGTTCACGGCTACCATTGCTTGGAAAAACGGTGGTGATTATACGTGCGTGGCCGAAGTCATAAGGGAGAAGGGGAAGAACGGAAAATCTGGGGCTTTGGCCGTGGCGAACTGCGAGCGGTGGTATTTGCTGATGTGGTGCATGAGGCGTAGCACCTATTGTTCTCAGGTGGAAGGAACAACGTGGTGAATTGGAGGCAGAAGTATGGAAAGCATGAAAAATCTCGGGTTCCTATAGCAAACTGATTAAATACAAAATTTTCCCAAAGTAGAGAGAGGAAGATGAGCAGTTTCACACGCAAGCTGTATGAATGCAATTCAAAAGAGAAAAAGGCTTTTGAATTATAAAGGTGAGAACAGGGTAAGGGAGGTGAAAGAAAATGGACAGGTTAATGGCTGGCTGGAAGGAAATGTAAAGTTTGTATTGAAAATATTTATTATTACTTTCAAATGAAAGGACAGAGAAATGGCAACAGCCATACGTTGATTCAGAAAACAATAATTAGAGCAGTTAATATTTGTGCGTGTATCACGTTTCAATATTTAGATCCGAAGGAGAGTGAAAATTTTAAAAGTGGTACAGCTACAACGGACCGTTATCAACATTTTCGTCGTGTATCGGACCTCAAAATATAGAAATAAATATACCGCAGAGATTAATGCAACGGTACAATCAAAACAGTATATAAATATTAGTGGTATGACCATCCTATCAAAAGTCGATATGGACACTGATATATGTTGCTATTCCGTTCGGAAAATTCCAAACGGAGCTAGAAATGTTCGAAATTTGCAAAGCGAATTACGCAGTCTTATTTAGAGTGTTCTAAATAAATTTTCTCATGTTGGCATATTTAGGTTTCGGAACACTTTTAAATTCAACTGTTATTAACTGATGTAAATTGAAATAAAATTACACAATAAAATAAATATTCATATAATTAATTTAAAATTTTGCCAATTGCTATGTTTAATTAGACATATTTCAAATGTCAAATTTTTATTTCAAATTTTTATTATTTAAAATTTCATAAAATTTGAATCAAATATACTAATGAAATAATAAAATTTTATTGAAAATTTACGTGTCATTACAGATAGTTTTCTATTGGTTAAATAATTAAGGTCAAACAGAAAATATCAGTGCTACTAATTTACATAGTTCTCTGACTTGAGAATACAGTTAATCTTCAATATGGAAGCTCCTCTTTGATTATAGTTAGATCGTGGCACGATGCACGTCAAATGAGTATAGTTAGGTCGCATGGAAGCATGGAAGTGAAACATTATTCAAGAGGGGACTCGTCTCCTCAGTTAGATGGGGTTCATATCATGGTCAACTGATGTCCGCTCAAAGTCAAAATCTCAAGCCAAAGCAGTTCGATTAATAATAATAGTTATTAGTGAAGCAAGGACTTTATGTTTGGACTATAAAGTTGAATGTGGACGATATTGGAATTTTGAACATTACCAAATTCCATAAGTCCTAATGTGATATAGTTTTGATAAAGAGAATTGGTGTAAATAATTGCTACTATTGGGTACTGTTTATAATAAGTAAAATTGGATTTTATCAAAAGATGTGTGAGTAATAAATTCAGCCAAAATGTCACACCAATTACTAAGTGATGTATGAACGTTAATATTCGAATAGTTCGATAGCAACCGCTGACTGAATTTACACCTTTTATTCGCACAACCGTGATGATGAAATCTTTTAAAAACCAATTATTTAATTAATTAATAAAATGTTGCAAATTGATTAAATTAATTGATATTTGAGAAATATTAATTATTATTTACTTGATGTTTGGAAGTTGTTTATAATTATTTTAATGTGTTTATAAAAGTTACATTTGCACGCATTGATATACAATATCGATGTAATTTAAAGATAATTGTGTGAAATGATTTATGAAAATTTTATGTCATTTAGTGGCATGATTTATGGAAATTTTATGTCAATTGATGACATGATTTTATGGAAATTTTATGTCGTTTGATGACACATCGTGTAAAGAAAGATTTGGAGAGAGATAAACAATCAAGGGAATTAATTAAGTAAGTTTTCATTAAAGAGGGAATTAATTAAGTGAGTTTTAATTAAAGAATGTGGAAGGTTCCATTCTTTTAAATAAAACATGCTCGTTAAGTCATTCATTTTGTACGTGCAATTCATTTCTTTCTCATTCATTCATTTTCTTTCTCTCCTCCTAACTTTTCATAACAGAAAAAAATCAAATTTCCAAATTCTTTCAACTCTAAATAAAAAAGATCAAATAAAATAAAATAAAAGTGGTTCTTCCATCTCTTGCAAGGATTGGATGGGAATCTTAATGATCTAAGAAGATACCATCATTTAAGGTGTGACTTCTAGGCAACATCCTAAATGGATTTCATTTTCAAGGTGTGCTTCAAGGCTTTGAGTAATAAGATCGATTCACAGAATCTAAGTTCTTTTGATTCATCATTCAAGGTATTCTCTTTGGCAATAGCAAGGCATCATCTTGATTTACAAATTCTTATAATCATTTAATTGTCTAATTAATTTATCCATTATTGCAATTCCCTATACATATTTGTTATCAACGAGAGATGCAAACATGAACATATGTATGTGTATATTTTGATTAAAACTCTGTTATGTTTACATGTTTGGAGATGTAAATTTGTTGATGACTTCACAATTGTATTTATCTTCTTAGCTTTAATTTTGATAGTTTTTGAAATAAGTTTTATTATGCTAACATTAATCTATACAAAATTATATATATATAACTGTATAACCATATGATTTTTCTAACCAACGAAATTTTTTCATATGTTTTATTTTATAACAAAGAAAATTACATTTTTAATATGTAGTTGTTAAATTTAATCATATATGTTTATACATGTTTTATTGTTTGTTTGCACATTTGTCAAATTAAATTCACATACATATTTTATTAGATACAAATTATGTGATTTAAAATAAAGGTTTTCTAATTTATTTTGTGCAAGAAAAGTTTTATTACAGTGTTGTTTAACCATATATCTGATTATATGTAAAGGAAGTTTTGTTAATTTGTTTAGTGTAAGCAAAGTTTTGTTCATATATTTTGTAACCATATGTGACTATATATATATATATATATATATATATATATATATACTTTTATCTCTATATTCATATACCTACACACAACATCTATTTAATTATAAATTTATTTTGTGATTTAAAGTGCATTTAAGTGGATTTAAAGTGCATTCAATGTGTACGTATGTGTATTTAAAACTTTCATTTATGATCATAAGTATATAGAATATAAATAGCCATTTGTTGCCAATTATTACTTATTCAAGGATTGCTTTACTTGGTGTTCATATTTTGAAATTAAAACAATAATCTAATTTACAAATATTGTATTAATAGTTAGAAATTCTGACATTTATACCACAATTGTATTAGTATGCATATACATAAATAAACGTGCAAATTTATATCATTTATAAACACCACAATGTTGCACTTTCATAATTCACGCTGGATATTTGGACAAACTTACATTTTATGTCATGTATTAATTGCTAATTAAAGGCATTTAATGTATCAATTAATTTAATTAAAGAGAGAGAAATGGAAGGTTTGTCTCTCCATATAAAGCATAGTATGCTTTAATTAATTTCATAACTTTTAGAGAAAGAGACAAAAGTCAAAATTACATAAGTTTTGGAGAAAGAAATGAAAAGTTTCTTACTCTTAGTTTACTTTTATGAGTAATTGTTGGATGTATTTGATACATTGTATATTTAAATTTAAGTTAATCAAAAACTTCTTTTAATTTGAATAAAATAAGATTTTATTTAAAAAATTATTATATTGGATCTATATATCTTTAGACTTCATAAACTGTAACAACCCGATATTTTCAACCCTTCGCGTCCGTACATGTCGGACTTGAATTGCTCAAAATAACGCGTTGTAAATAAAATTTGGCAAATCTCAGAACATACAGTAAATAATAATCACAGAACACAGAAACAGAGTAAGAAATGCAGCGGAAGTAAAAGAGATAGTAGTTCATGAAGCTACTATGTAAATATATCAGAGTTAAATAAAATACAACAAAATAAATAAAGTACAACAGAAGTCTCAAGATGATAACCAAGTACAAGCTGAATAGAACAACAGAACTGGAATAGATAAAACTAAATAAGCAGATAATCTCCAGCGATTCCAATCTCCAGAAAGTGGAATCCAAATCTGTGAATAACTCAAGCTGACCCGAGCGTAAATAAAAATACAAACACTCGAGTCAGGACAATATATACTTATATAATGTAAACCAACTCAAGTGAACTGTAATAAGGTACAAGTAACTTAAAGGATGCCTGGGACCCCCCATCCTCTAAGGATCCGTTAAACTATTTACTATGTAGTAATATTGCGCTATTATAATAATGTCTACAGTAAAATAAACTTGCTTTTAAATAGCATTCCGGGCTACCCATATCACCCTTCACACGTAATAGTCCCAGTAGTCCATCCAAAATCATGATATCTTCAAATCGGGAAACTATCAAAGGATACCACACGGGCTTGAATTGCCAACCAATTATATCCGATAGAGAGTATGCCAGATATCTGATCCCGGTCTCTTTGCGAATCAATCGTTATTATAACTCGCAGTTATAACTTTTAAAATAATATTTATACTTCAAAATAGAATATCATTTCAAATCCAAATCTTTATAAAAATAAAGATTAAATTAATTCTAAACCATTTCAAAAACATCATATCTTTCCAAAACTTCCTGTCAAATCATTTCAATATATCAAAATATCATATCTTTATAAAACTTCATTTCCAATCATTTTGATATATCAGAATATCATATCTTTACAAAACTTCATTTCCAATCGTTTCAATATATCAAAATATCATATCTTTCCAAAACTACATTTCAAATCATTTTAATATATTAAAATATCATATCTTTTCAAACCACATTTCAAATCATTTTAATATATCAAAATATCATATCTTTTCGACACCACATTTCAAATCATTTTAATATATCAAAATATCATTTCTTTCAAAATTCATTTCAAATCATTATTGGAATTCAAATCCAAATAAATACATTTAAATATCCTTTTTAAGTCAAAGATATCATTCATTTATTATCCTTTTTAATTTAAAGATATCATTCATTTATTATCATTTCAAATCACCTTTTAAATAGTTGTATATTTAAATCAAAACAATTCATGTAAACCATTTAAAAGTGAAGTCATTGTATTTATTATCAAATATGTAGTTCCCAAAATTTTAGACAAATTCTGAGCTCATTTATTTAAATCAAAACCTCAAACATTCATTTTAGCCTACCGCAACACTTATCAAGTGCTACTGTAGCCCTTTATTTTAGTTTCAGATTTTAATTATCTTTTTGTTATCACAGCACTTACCAAGTGCTGTAATACCTTTTAGTTATAATTTATACATAGTTCATTTGTATCAACCACGACACTTACAAAGCGCTGTATTATCAACATATCAAAATAAAGATCTAATCATTTCCAAACCATATTCATTTTATTCAATTTAAAATACCATTTCAATTCACATTTCGCAACAGTTTATATTTCAAATCAAATTACTTCATTTAAAATCAAAAATGAAGTTATTACATTTAATAATCTAATTATTAAATTTCCAAAATTTTCAACTTTCAAAGTTCATTATTCACTTAAGTTTATCAAAACAGTGAAAGTTCACTTTTCCCAGCATTTAGAATACGCTACGGAAAGTTACATTCAAAACGGTTCAATTTAACAAAAGACAGCATTTTAAAAATGTTGTAATAGGGTTTACTTAAATTTCAAATAAACTTAGTTAAATTCAACAATTATAGCACTTACAAAAATGCTTTAATAGCCTTTAACCAAATTTAGCTTTTCAGTTCATTATCATCAACTACAGCATTTACAAATGCTGTAATATCATTTGCATTACAATTAATAGCATTTCAAAAATGCAGTTAATTAACTTCAAATATTCAATATAATTTCACAACCAATTTTATTTTTATTTAAAACATTTTAAACATATAAAATCATACATTTTCACATTTATAAACATCATTTAATTTTCCTTAAGTTCATGATTTTATAAAGTTAAATTTCCATTCAAAAATCAAGAATTAATAATAATTCACTTATTTAATTCCAACATTCAATTTTAAATTCATCGAATTAAATTTCAACTTAACACTTAAGTTTAAAATTTCAAAATATAACTTAATTTCATTTTATTTATTTAACCTAAAATTCACTTTTAAGCCAAATTCACAAATTCCCATTTTGGTTATATTTCAAAATTTCAACTTAAATAATCATTCATTCCACAATTTAACTTTATTCAAAAATCATTAATATATTATAAAATCACTTTAAATACATTTTTAAATTCAAATTATCATAAATTTATCATAATTTCATATTTAATTTAATTTTCAATTATAATTAAATCAAAATTTCCAAAATGACTTACATTTAAATTTTCTAACTTTTCCATAATTTATTTAACTTATAAATTTCTAGAATATCAATAATACTTTAAAAAAATTATTTTTAAATCAAAATATTATAATAATTACGTTTCTAAAATATTTTTGAATTTTTAGAAAAAGATATTTTAACTACGAGTCTGTATATAATTTTCTACGTTAGGTAAAGTGATATGGGTAATATGTCATTTCAACCCGTAATTTACGAAGAAAATCCGGGTTTTATCATTTCAAACCCACAGTCCCACGTAAATGAAATAAATTGAAAATCATTCAGGCCTATCATTTCAGCCCATAACGATTTTCCCCTATTCTAAAGTCCATTCGGGTATGTATCATTTCAACCCATAGTGATTCTAATCTAAAGGGAACTTGCAGTGTGATAAACTGATAAAAATAATATAACAACATAATATAACAGTAACATATGATATAACAGGTGTTTAAGCATGGGTGAACATCATATAATCATAACATAGCAAATATAATATGGTGATGCATTTTACAAATTCAAAAGGGATCAATTTACTAGTTATATATGTACATATTGTCAGGTGAGAATAACTCACTTGTTTAATCTGGAGATGACAACCAAGACACACAACACAGAATCTTTGAAGGCACGACAATACGAATATGATTTGAGTGAGAGAGACAAAGATAAATCTCCTTGGATACACAAGACAAACAAATATATAAAACACAAGTTTTAAAACAAGATATACTTAAACAATGTTAGAAATGGATTGAGCAAAACAAAACCAAAACTATTGCACTTGCGTTCTATCACCTATGCTTCAGCTCCAGATCTGAATAGCATGGCTAAAGGCATGGTTTAGGTCTGGTTTGGGTTCCTAAGAGGTTGGCCAAACATAGGAAAAGATGGTGCAAAGTTGGTACAAAGAGCTAGGTGCATGGAACTAACACTACAAGACAACTACCATGGATTCTATGCAACATATGGGTTTGGCCACAAGCTAGCATGGTGTGGCCATCACTGTAGTGGGCTGGAGGATGGTGTGGTAGAGGGTTTAAGGTCGTCCATGGGTGGTGGAGGTGGAGTTGGTTGCGGCCAAAGGAAGGTTGAAGGTGATGAAGACCTACGTGTTGGCTATGGTGCATATAGGTGAAGTTTGTGTAGATTTAGGTGGAGATTCACCATAGGATGGCTCGGCTTGGCTATGGGGTTAGAGAGGAGGTGGTAGAGGCTGGCTCAGGTGGTGGTGGAGGCGGAAAGGTGGCTGAATTGGTGGGGCCAAACCTGAAGTAGAAGATGAAAATCAACATAAACAAGTAGAAAACAAGAAGAAATTTCATAGAAAAGAAGAAGAAGTTTACCACCTCTTTGCTTCAGAAATGGCCATAATTTTTTTATGATGAGGAAGAAAAAGTATTCACGTGAAATGAAAAATAAAATGTCGGCTGAAGAGTGTAGTTAAGGCAGCCAATTGAAGAGATGTTGGTTGAGAAATGAAAAGACAGAATACAAAAAGGCTTAAGCAAATAAAAGGTCACTAAACTCTTCAAATTTCCAATATTTCTTTTTTGAATTTTAAATAAATGAAATAAATATGAAAATTCAGATAAAAATATGAAAATTTAGTAAATAAACAAAAATAAATAAATAAATATTAAATATATATAATTAAATTAAGAAAATAACAAAGAAAATGTAAACTAGTCTAGCAAATTTGAAAATAAATGGAACAAACTTTGGAAAATTATTATGTACTTGAAAAATATTTATAAGTAAAGATAAGAACATAAAATAAAATTGCCTTCACAAAAATAAATAAATAAATTTTAATCAAATACAATTTAAATAAAGAAAATAACAGAAAAATGGAAACTAGGCTTTAAAATAGAAAATAAATTCAATAGACTTTGGAAAAATTCAAACACCACTTTAAAAATATTTAAAAGACAAAAATATATGTAACATAACATATAACACAAATTAGAATAAGATATGACAAATAAAAATATTATTTATACAGATTAGAATAAACAATATTGTTAAATAAAACAATTTACACCCAATATTGTAAAAAGCATAACTTTCACAATATAAATCCAATTTCAACGAAACGAACAGCAGTATTCTTGAAATTTAATCTAATTTCATAATAAAAAATAAAATTCAAAAATTCAAAATTTAAATTTTAAATTTAAAAATTAAAGTTTGACCAGTTTTGACCACAAATCCATTTTTCAGGAAAATATTCAATTTATACTAGTTTGAAATTACAATTCATATAATAATCAAAATTTATATTTAAAAATGAAATGTTTGAAATAAAACAAGTTTAAAATAATTTCAAAATAAAATAAAGTCAAATTTAAATTATATGCAAAAATCTAGGGTTGTTACACTCTCCCCCACTCAAAACTTTTCGTCCCTGAAAAGGAATGAGGTACGGTAAAGCACATAAAAAGATAAGTGAAATAAAATTAAGACAGGATGACAAGGAGATCGAAATTATACCTGATGACTATTGTTATAGGTAAGTTTAACATGATGGAGATTATCAAAGATTATAGAAAGATTTCTAAACAGAAAAATTATAGGAAAATGCCTACACCAGCCTGAAAAAGACAAGGAAAAATAAGGACAACCAAAAGATAGTTTGAAAAACCAAATAAGATAATAAGTTAGAAACTATGGAAATTTCAACTTAAATAGATAATTATTATTTTTTTCACAAGTTACATAAGCCTTAACTATCTCAAATTTTATTATCTTATCTTCTAATCATTTTAAATTAAAAATTTCTAAGATCATGGATTTGAAAAATAATCATTCATTATACTCATAATGCACTTAATAAATTTAATGCTTCTTTATTCCTACTTAAAGTTAAATTTATTCCTCTCAATATATCTTATCATCAATTCCCATTATACTTACTCTTATTATAACTGCCTTGATTTATTGTTAGTTCCATTAAAGTCATTTTATATTGTAAGTTACTCAATTGAACTTTTATTCTATTTACTCATGTTAATCATTTTATAACTAAAATTTAAGTGCATAACATTTATTTTAACCATTCAAATATTATTTATTAAATCTTTTTATACTGTATATTATCCAATTACATTGTTAACTTTTGTATAATTAGGGTAAGTTATATTTAAATGCAATCGAGTATTATACAAATAAAACTTTCTAATTCCCTCATTTCAAGTTTGAATCATTGATCTAAAATTTTGATTTTCTTTTTATAATTGAAATGATTCTTTAAGATAAAGCTTAAGAATAAAATTTCCGAATCCTTCAAACCATTTAGAGATAAATGAATTTATATACATAATATGTCAAATCAAATTTAAATCATATATCTATATATATTATAAATGCAGTCTTATTTTAGAAATTCAAATCAATTAAATTTCCCAAAACAAAGCTGTAGTAAGACTACAGAATGGTCCCTTCACTTCGAAACTTCAAAATGAACGTCGATGATGCCGCAGTCTTCACCGAAGTTATTTTCTAGCGACAAAGAGAAGAGCACTAATTTTAAACTTTAAAATTTCTTGGAAACAAATTTATATTAGAAAATACTTTAAATAATATACCCCCTTTTAAAACTTTAAATACAAGGTTGAAACCAACGGAAATTAAATTCTCAAATTTCTTGTTTTAAACTCATTTCAGTTCCCAAATCAATTTATAAACAGCTATTTATAAATTCATTTATAGAACAATAAATGATAAATCAAGTATTATCATTTCAAATGATTAATTTAAATCAATTTATTAAGCTCCATAAATTTACTTATATCAAAATTTATTTCATTAACCAAATTTTAAAATAATATTGTGTCAGTTTGTTCTGTCAAAGTGTTTTAGAAATCCTATCGATAGCGTTGATCGGACGAATCGTTCGGAAACCCAAATCAACATCAACAATTCAAACAGCACAATATAAAACAAAACATTAATATTGATTTACAAGTACAATTCAAAATGTTTGGAAGATAGATTGGAAAAAAAAGACAAGATGATTGAATAACAAAATAGGAAGGTGGATAAGCTTAAATAAATCGCGGGTAACCTTAACCGGGTCAACCGTGATTTAAAGAATAAGATCAATGTGGATTTTCTGGGATAAATCTACATTAGATCTCAATAGACAGAGTTTGGAATAACAATAGATATTAGCATCTAAACCAAGGACAGATATAAATCTCTGGTGAATCGATGCTAATTGTAAAGGAGTTTCCCCCTTTACAAATGAATTTTTGAGATTGGCGGGACCGCCAATTCACTATAAAGCTTATTCAAAGTGGAGTTATGGGATACTCCAGAATCAAAAGAAGATGAATAGTGAGGGACACGAATGAATTTTGGAACCGCAGGGAACGTTTCAAAATTCAAAGGGATCGAGTCAAAAAGGAAGAGATTTAAACTCGAATGAAAGTGATCCTGTAAATACATTTGCCATATATACTGAGTTTTTCCAAGAGCTACCAAAGCTCTGATACCACCTGTAACAACCCGATATTATCAACCCTTCGCATTCACACATGTCAGTCTTAAATTGCTCAAAATACCGCGTTGTAAATAAAATTTGGCAAATCTCAGAACATACAGTAAATAATAATCACAGAACACAGACACATAGTAAGAAATACAGCGGATGTAAAAGAGATAGTAGTTCATGAAGCTACTATGCAAATATATCAGAGTTAAATAAAATACAACAGAATAAATAAAGTACAACAGAAGGCTTAAGATGATAACCAAGTACAAGAGGAATAGAACAATGGAACTGGAATAGATAAAACTAGATAAGTAGATAATCTCCAGCGATTCCAATATCTAGAAAGTGGAATCCAAATCTGTGAATAACTCAGGCTGACCCGAGTGTAAATAAAAATACAAACACTCGAGTCAGGACAATATATACTTACATAATGTAAACCAACTCAAGTGAATTGTAATAAAGTACAAGTAACTTAAAGGATGCCTGGGACCGCCCATCCTCTAAGGATCCGTTAAACTATTTACAATGTGGTAATATTGCGCCATTATAATAATGTCTACAGTAAAATAAACTTACTTTTAAATAGCATTCCGGGCTACCCGTATCACCCTTCACACATAATAGTTCCAGTAGTCCATCCAATATCATGATATCTCCAGATCGAGAAACTATCAGAGGATACCACACGGGCTACGGGAGAAAAACTAACTCGTAGTAAAGGCTCGGTATGGTAGGTGACACGGCACACAAAGCAATTCCAGGGTAGATATACCAATTACGCACACGGGCTGGTGGTAACGCAGCAGCTACATACGCCCACCTCGAAACACACTCCGATATCAAAACCGAACGATGGCCATCTAATCAATCACAAGTAAGAGTATAGTATCGAAGGAATGTGTCCGACCAGAGGAGCTAACCCTTTTGGCCCGAGATCGCTCCTGTTTTAGCCACCTTATGCCAACTCACGGGAGTTGGGTCCATGTAATATACCTCAAGAACGTCGCCACCATCCTACTTCATTCTGGAATCTCCACCGCGTACAAGGTTGTCAAAGTGGTTTTCGGTATCGACAGAGAGTATGCCAGATATCCGATCCCGATCTCTTTGCCAACCAATCGTTATTATAACCTGCAGTTATAACTTTTAAAATAATATTTATACATCAAAATAGAATATCATTTCAAATCCAAATCTTTATCGAAATAAAGATTAAATTAATTCCAAACCATTTCAAAAACATCATATCTTTCCAAAACTTCCTGTCAAATCATTTCAATATATCAAAATATCATATCTTTACAAAACTTCATTTCTAATCATTTTAATATATCAGAATATCATATCTTTACAAAACTTCATTTCCAATCGTTTCAATATATCAAAATATCATATCATTCCAAAACTACATTTCAAATCAGTATAATATATCAAAATATCATATCTTTTCAAAACCACATTTCAAATCATTTTAATATATCAAAATATCATATCTTTTCGACACCACATTTCAAATCATTTTAATATATCAAAATATCATTTCTTTCAAAATTCATTTCAAATCATTATTTGAGTTCAAATCCAAATATATACATTTGAATATCCTTTTTAAGTCAAAGATATCATTCATTTATTGTCCTTTTTAATTTAAAGATATCATTCATTTATTATCATTTCAAATCACCTTTTAAATAGTTGCATATTTAAATCAAAACAATTCATTTAAACCATTTAAAAGTGAAGTCATTATATTTAATATCAAATATGTAGTTCCCAAAATTTTAGACAAATTCTGAGCTCATTTATTTAAATCAAAACCTCAAACATTCATTTCAGCCACCGCAACACTTATCAAGTGTTGTTGTAGCCCTTTATTTTAGTTTCAAATTTTAATTATCTTTCTGTTATCACAGCACTTACCAAGTGTTGTAATACCTTTTAGTTATAATTTATACATAGTTCATTTGTATCAACCACGACACTTACAAAGCGCTGTATTATCAATATATCAAAATAAAGATCTAATCATTTCCAAACCATATTCATTTTATTCAATTTAAAATACCATTTCAATTCACATTTCGCAACAGTTTATATTTCAAATCAAATTACTTCATTTAAAATCAAAAATGAAGTTATTACATTTAATAATCTAATTATTAAATTTCCAAAATTTTCAACTTTCAAAGTTCATTATTCACTTAAGTTTATCAAAACAGTGAAAGTTCACTTTTCCCAGCATTTAGAATACGCTACGGAAAGTTACATTCAAAACGGTTCAATTTAACAAAAGACAGCATTTTAAAAATGTTGTAATAGGGTTTACTTAAATTTCAAATAAACTTAGTTAAATTAAACAATTATAGCACTTACAAAAATGCTTTAATAGCCTTTAATTAAATTTAGCTTTTTAGTTCATTATCATCAACTACAACATTTACAAATGCTGTAATATCATTTACATTACAATGAATAGCATTTCAAAAATGCAGTTAATTAACTTCAAATATTCAATATAATTTCACAACCAATTGTATTTTTATTTAAAACATTTTAAACTTATAAAATCATACATTTTCACATTTATAAACATCATTTAATTTTCCTTAAGTTCATGATTTTATAAAGTTAAATTTCCATTCAAAAATCAAGAATTAATAATAATTCACTTATTTAATTCCAACATTCAATTTTAAATTCATCGAATTAAATTTCAACTTAACACTTAAGTTTAAAATTTCAAAATATAACTTAATTTCATTTTATTTATTTAACCTAAAATTCACTTTTAAGCCAAATTCACAAATTCCCATTTTGGTTATATTTCAAAATTTCAACTTAAATAATCATTCATTCCACAATTTAACTTTATTCAAAAATCATTAATATATTATAAAATCACTTTAAATACATTTTTAAATTTAATTTATCATAAATTTATCACAATTTCATATTTAGTTTAATTTCCAATTGTAATTAAATCAAAATTTCCAAAATGACTTACATTCAAATTTTCTCACTTTTCCATAATTTATTTAACTTATAAATTTCCAGAATATCTATAATACTTTAAAAAAATTATTTTTAAATCAAAATATTATAATAATTACATTTCTAAAATATTTAAGAATTTTTAGAAAAACATATTTTAACTACGGTTCTGTATATAATTTTCTACGCTTGGTAAAGTGATACGGGTAATATATCATTTCAACCCGTAATTTACAAAGAAAATCCAGGTTTTATCACTTCAAACCTACAGTCCCAACTAAATGAAATAAATTGAAATTCGCTCAGGCCTATCATTTCAGCCCATAACGATTTTCCCCTAATCTAAGTCCGTTCGGTTATGTATCATTTCAACCCATAGTGATTCTAATCTAAAGGGAACTTGCAGTGTGATAAACTGATAAAAATAACATAACAACATAATATAACAGTAACATATGATATAACAGGTGTTTAAGCATGGGTGAACATCATATAATCATAACATAGCAAATATAATATGGTGATGCATTTTACAGATTCAAAAGGGGTCAATTTACTAGTTATATATGTACATATTGTCAGGTGAGAATAACTCACTTGTATAAGCTGGAGATGACAACCAAGACACACAACACGGAATCTTTGAAGGCATGACAACACGAATATGATTTGAATGGGAGATCCAAAGATAAATCTCTTTGGATACATAGGACAAACAAATATATAAAACACAAGTTTCAAAACAAGATATACTTAAACAATGTTAGAAATGGATTGAACAAAACAAAACCAAAAAATATTGCATTTGCTTTATACCATCTATGCTTCAGCTCCAGATCTGAAATGGAACACCTAAAGGCATGGTTTGGGTCTGGTTTGGGTTCCTAAGAGGTCGGCCAAACATAGGAAAAGATGGTGCAAAGTTGGTACAAAGAGCTAGGTGCATGGAACTAACACTACAAGGCAACTACCATGGATTCTATGCAACATATTGGTTTGGCCACAAGCTAGAATGGTGTGGCCATCACTATAGTGGGCTGGTGGATGGTATGGCAGAGGGTTTCAGGTCATCCATGGGTGGTGGAGGTGGAGTTGGTGGTGGCCAAAGGAAGGTAGAAGGTGATGAAGACATACGTGTTGGCTATGGTGCATATAGGTGAAGTTTGTGTTGATTTAGGTGGAGCTTCACCATAGGATGGCTCGACTTGGCTGTGGGGTTGGAGAGAAGGTGGTGGAGGCTGTCTTAGGCGGTGGTGGAGGCGGCAAGGTGGCTGGATTGGTGGGGCCAAGCCTGAAGTAGAAGATGAAAATCAACATAAACAAGTAGAAAACAAGAAGAAATTTCATAGAAAAGAAGAAGAAGTTTACCGCCTCTTTGCTTCAGAAATGGCCGTGATTTTTTTATGATGAGGAAGAAAAAGGTATTCACGTGAAATGGAAAATGAAATGTCGGCTAAAGAGTGTAGTTAAGGCGCCAATTGAAGAGATGTTGGTTGAGAAATGAAAAGACAGAATACAAAAAGGCTTAAGCAAATAAAAGGTCACTAAACTCTTCAAATTTCCAATATTTCTTTTTTAAATTTTATATAACTGAAATATATATGTAAATTCAGATAAAAATACAAAAATTTAGTAAATAAATAAAAATAAATATATATTAAATATATATAATTAAATTAAGAAAATAACAAAGAAAATATAAACTAGTCTAGCAAATTTGAAAATAAATGGAACAAACTTTGGAAAATTATTATGTACTTGAAAAATATTTATAAGTAAAGATAAGAACACAAAATAAAATTGCCTTCACAAAAATAAATAAATAAATTTTAATCAAATACAATTTAAATAAAGAAAATAACAGAAAAATGGAAACTAGGCTTTAAAATAGAAAATAAATTCAATAGACTTTGGAAAAATTCAAACACCACTTTAAAAATATTTAAAAGACAAAAATATATGTTACATAACATCTAACACAAATTAGAATAAGATATGACAAATAAAAATATTATTTATATAGATTAGAATAAACAATATTGTTAAATAAAACAGTTTGCACCCAATATTGTAAAAAGCATAAATTTCACAATATAAATCCAATTTCAACGAAACGAAAAGCAGTATTCTTGAAATTTAATCTAATTTCATAATAAAAGATAAAATCTAAAATTTTAAATTTTAAATTTAAAAGTTAAAGTTTGACCAGTTTTGACCACAAATTCATTTTTCAGGAAAATATTCAATTTATACTAGTTTGAAATTACAATTCATATAATAATCAAAATTTATATTTAAAAATGAAATGTTTGAAATAAAACAAGTTTAAAATAATTTCAAAATAAAATAAAGTCAAATTTAAATTATATGCAAAAATTTAGGGTTGTTACACTCTCCCCCACTCAAAACTTTTCATCCCTGAAAAGGAATGAGGTACGTTAGAGCATAGAAAAAGATAAAGTGAAATAAGATTAAGACAAGATGACAAGGAGATTGAAATTATACCTGATGACTATTTTTATAGGCAAGTTTAACAAGCTGGAGATTCTCAAAGATTATAGAAAGATTTCTAAACAGAAAAATTATAGAAAAATGCCTACACCAGCCTGAAGCAAGACAAGAAAAATAAGGACAACCAAAAGATAGTTTGAAAAACCAAATAAGATAATAAGTTAGAAACCCCAGAAATTTCAAATTAAATAGATAATTAATTTTTTTTACACAAGTTACATAAACCTTAACTATCTCAAATTTTATTATCTTATCTTCTAATCATCTTAAATTAAAAATTTCTAAGATCATGGATTTGAAAAATAATCATTCATTATACTCATAATGCACTTAATAAATTTATTTCTTCTTTAGTCCTACTTAAAGTTAAATTTATTCCTCTCAATATATCTTATCATCAATTCCCATTATACTTACTCTTATTATAACTGCTTTAATTTATTGTTAGTTCCATTAAAGTCATTTTATATTGTAAGTTACTCAATTGAACTTTTATTCTATTTACTCCTGTTAATCATTTTATAACTAAAGTTTAAGTGCATAACATTTATTTTAACCATTCAAATATTATTTATAAAATCTTTTTATACTGTATATTATCCAATTACATTATTAACTTTTATAAATTTGGGTAAGTTATATTTAAATGCAATCGATTATTATACAAATAAAACTTTCTAATTCCCTCATCTCAAGTTTGAATCATTAATCTAAAATTTTGATTTTATTTTTATAATTGAAATGATTCTTTAAGATAAAGTTTAAGAATAAAATTTCTGATTCCTTCAAACCATTTAGAGATAAATAAATTTATATACATAATATGTCAAATCAAATTTAAATCATATATCTATATATATTATAAATCCAGTTTTATTTTAGAAATTCAAATCAATTAAATTTCCCAAAGCAAAGCTGTAGCGAACTACAGAATGGTCCCTTCACTTCGTTATTTTCCAGCGACAAAGAGAAGAGCACTAATTTTAAACTTTAAAATTTCTTGAAAACAAATTTATATTAGAAGATACTTTAAATAATATACCCCCTTTTAAAACTTTAAACACAAGGTTTGAAACCAACGGAAATTAAATTCTCAAATTTCTTGTTTTAAACTCATTTCAGTTCCCAAATCAATTTATAAACGGCTATTTATAAATTCATTTATAGAACAATAAATGATAAATCAAGTATTATCATTTCAAATGATTAATTTAAATCAATTTATTAAGCCCCATAAATTTACTTATATCAAAATTTATTTCATTAACCAAATTTTAAAATAATATTGTGTCAGTTTGTTCTGTCAAAGTGTTTTAGAAATCCTATCGATAGCGTTGATCAGAGGAATCATTCGGAAACCCAAATCAACATCAACAACTCAAACAACACAATATAAAACAAAACAATAATATTTATTTACAAGTACAATTCAAAATGTTTGGAAGATAGATTGGAAACAAAAGACAAGATGATTGAATAACAAAATAGGAAGGTGGGTAAGCTTAAAAAAATCGCGGGCAACCTTAACCGGGTCAACCATGACTTAAAGAATAAGATCGATGTGGATTTTATAGGATAAATCTACATTAGATCTCAATAGATAGAGTTTGGAATAACAAAATATAATAGCATCTAAACCAAGGATAGATATAAATCTCTGGTGAATCGATGCTAATTGTAAAGGAGTTTCCCCCTTTACAAATGAATTTTTTAGATTGGCGGGACCGCCGATTCAATATAAAGCTCATTCAAAGTGGAGTTATGGGATACTCCAGAATCAAAAGGAGATGAATAGTGAGGGACACGAATGAATTTTGGAACCGCAGGGAACGTTCCAAAATTCAAAGGGATCGAGTCAAAAAGGAAGAGATTTAAACTCGAATGAAAGTGATTCTGTAAATACATTTACCATATATACTGAGTTTTGCCAAGAGCTACCAAAGCTCTGATACCACCTGTAACAAACCGATATTTTTAACCCTTCGCATCCACACATGTCGGACTTAAATTGCTCAAAATACCGTGTTGTAAATAAAATTTGGCAAATCTCAGAACATACAGTAAATAATAATCACAGAACACAGACACAGAGTAAGAAATATAGCGGAAGTAAGAGAGATAGTAGTTCGTGAAGACACTATGTAAATATATCAGAGTTAAATAAAATACAACAGAATAAATAAAGTACAACAGAAGTCTCAAGATGATAACCAAGTACAAGCTGAATAGAACAACATAACTGGAATAGATAAAACTAGATAAGCAGATAATCCCCAGCGATTTCAATCTCCAGAAAGTGGAAACCAAATCTTTGAATAACTCAGGCTGTAAATAAAAATACAAACACTCGAGTCAGGATAATATATACTTATATAATGTAAACCAACTCAAGTGAACTGTAATAAGGTACAGGTAACTTAAAGGACTCTTGGTACCGCCCATCCTCTAAGGATCCGTTAAACTATTTACTATGTAGTAATATTGCGCTATTATAATAATGTCTACAGTAAAATAAACTTACTTTTAAATAGCATTCCGGGCTACCCATATCACCCTTCACACATAATAGTCCCAGTAGTCCATCCAATATCATGATATCTCCATATCGGGAAACTATCAGAGGATACCACATGGGCTACGGGAGAAAAACAAACTAGTAGTAAAGGCTCGGAATGGTAGGTGATACGGCACACAAGGAAATGCCAGGGTAGATATACCAATTACGCACACGGGCTGGTGGTAACGCAGCAGCCACATACGCCCACCTAGGAACACACTCCCATATCAAAACCGAAGGATGGCCATCTAATCAATCACAAGTAAGAGTATAGTATCGAAGGAATGTGTCCGACCAGAGGAGCTACCCCTTTTGGCCCGAGATCGCTCCTGTTGTAGCCACCTTATGCCAACTCATGGGAGTTGGGTCCATGCAATATACCTCAAGAACGTCGCCACCATCCTACTTCATTCTGGAATCTCCATCGCGTACACGGTTGTCAAAGTGGTTTTCGGTATCGACAGAGAGTATGTCAGATATCTGATCCCGGTCTCTTTGCCAACCAATCATTATTATAACCTGTAGTTATAACTTTTAAAATAATATTTATACTCCAAAATAGAATATCATTTCAAATCCAAATCTTTATCAAAATAAAGATTAAATTAATTCCAAACCATTTCAAAAACATCATATCTTTCCAAAACTTCCTGTCAAATCATTTCAATATATCAAAATATCATATCTTTACAAAACTTCATTTCCAATCATTTTAATATATCAGAATATCATATCTTTACAAAACTTCATTTCCAGTCGTTTCAATATATCAAAATATCATATCTTTCCAAAACTACATTTCAAATCATTTTAATATATCAAAATATCATATATTTTCAAAACCACATTTCAAATCGTTTTAAATATCAAAATATCATATCTTTTCGACACCATATTTCAAATCATTTTAATATATCAAAATATCATATCTTTCAAAATTCATTTCAAATCATTATTTGAATTCAAATCCAAATATATACACTTAAATATCCTTTTTAAGTCAAAGATATCATTCATTTATTATCCTTTTTAATTCAAAGATATCATTCATTTATTATCATTTCAAATCACCTTTTAAATAGTTGTATATTTAAATCAAAACAATTCATTTAAACCATTTAAAAGTGAAGTCATTATATTTAATATCAAATATTTAGTTCCCAAAATTTTAGACAAATTCCGAGCTCATTTATTTAAATCAAAACCTCAAACATTCATTTCAGCCTACCGCAACACTTATCAAGTGCTACTGTAGCCCTTTATTTTAGTTTCAGATTTTAATTATCTTTCTGTTATCACGCACTTACCAAGTGCTGTAATACCTTTTAGTTATAATTTATACATAGTTCATTTGTATCAACCACGGCACTTACAAAGCGCTATATTATCAATATATCAAAATAAAGATCTAATCATTTCCAAACCATATTCATTTTATTCAATTTAAAATACCATTTCAATTCACATTTCACAACAGTTTATATTTCAAATCAAATTACTTCATTTAAAATCAAAAATGAAGTTATTACATTTAATAATCTAATTATTAAATTTTCAAAATTTTCAACTTTCAGAGTTCATTATTCACTTAAGTTTATCAAATCAGTGAAAATTCACTTTTCCCAGCATTTAGAATACGCTACGGAAAGTTACATTCAAAACAGTTCAATTTAACGAAAGACAGCATTTTAAAAATGTTGTAATAGGGTTTACTTAAATGTCAAATAAACTTAGTTAAATTCAACAATTATAGCACTTACAAAAATTCTTTAATAGCCTTTAATTAAATTTCGCTTTTTAGTTCATTATCATCAACTACAGCATTTACAAATGCTATAATATCATTTACATTACAGTTAATAGCGTTTCAAAAATGCAGTTAATTAACTTCAAATATTCAATATAATTTCACAACCAGTTATATTTTTATTTGAAACATTTTTAACTTATGAAATCATACATTTTCACATTTATAAACATCATTTAATTTTTCCTAAGTTCATGATTTTATAAAGTTAAATTTCCATTCAAAAATCAAGAATTAATAATAATTCACTTATTTAATTTTCAATTTTAAATTCATTGAATTAAATTTCAACTTAACACTTAAGTTTAAAATTTCAAAATATAACTTAATTTCATTTTATTTATTTAACCTAAAATTCACTTTTAAGCCAAATTCACAAATTTCCATTTTGGTTATATTTCAAAATTTCAACGTAAATAATCATTCATTCCACAATTTAACTTTATTCAAAAATCATTAATATATTATAAAATCACTTTAAATTCATTTTTAAATTCAAATTATCATAAATTTATCATAATTTCAAATTTAATTTAATTTCCAATTATAATTAAATCAAAATTTCCAAAATGACTTACATTCAAATTTTCTAACTTTTCCATAATTTATTTAACTTATAAATTTCCAGAATATCAATAATACTTTAAAAAATTATTTTTAAATCAAAATGTTATAATAATTACATTTCTAAAATGTTTTAAAATTTATAGAAAAACATATTTTAACTATGGGTCTGTATATAATTTTCTACGCTAGGTAAAGTGATATGGGTAATATATCATTTCAACTCGTAATTTACAAAGAAATCCGGGTTTTATCATTTCAAACCCACAGTCCCAAATAAATGAAATAAATTGAAAATCGGTCAGGCCTATCATTTCAGGCCATAACGATTTTCCCCTATTCTAAAGTCCGTTTGGGTATGTATCATTTCAACCCATAGTGATTCTAATCTAAAGGGAACTTGCAGTGTGATAAACTGATAAAAATAACAGAACAACATAATATAACGGTAACATATGATATAACATGTGTTTAAGCATGGGTGAATATCATATAATCATAACATAGCAAATATAATATGGTGATGCATTTTACAGATTCAAAAGGGGTCAATTTACTAGTTATATATGTACATATTGTCAGGTGAGATTAACTCACTTGTTTAAGCTGGAGATGACAACCAAGTCACACAACACAGAATCTTTGAAGGCATGACAACATGAATATGATTTGAGTGAGGGAGCCAAAGATATATCTCCTTGGATACATAAGACAAACAAATATATAAAACATAAGTTTCACAGCAAGATATACTTAAACAATGTTAGAAATGGATTGAGCAAAACAAAACAAAACTATTGCACTTGCTTTCTACCACCTATGGTTCAGCTCCAGATCTGAAATGGCACGGCTAAAGGCATGGTTTGGGTCTGGTTTGGGTTCCTAAGAGGTCGGCCAAACATAGGAAAAGATGGTGCAAAGTTGGTACAAAGAGCTAGGTGCATGGAACTAACACTACAAGGCAACTACCATGGATTCTATGCAACATATGGGTTTGGCCACAAGCTAGCATGGTGTGGCCATCACCGTAGTGGGTTGGATGATTATGTGGCAGAGGGTTTCAGGTCATCCATGGGTGGAGGTGGAGTTGGTGGCGGCCAAAGGAAGATTGAAGGTGATGAAGACATAGGTGTTGGCTATGGTGCATATAGGTGAAGTTTGTGTAGATTTAGGTGGAGCTTCACCATAGGATGGCTCGGCTTGGCTATGGGGTTGGAGAGAAGTTTGTGGAGGCTGGCTTAGGTGGTGGTGGAGGCGGCAAGGTGGCTGGAATTGTGGGGCCAAACCTAAAGTAGAAGAGAAGGCAAGTGAAAATCAACATAAACAAGTAGAAAACATGAAGAAATTTCATAGAAAAGAAGAAGAAGTTTACCACCACTTTGCTTAAGAAATGGCCGTGATTTTTTTGTGATGAGGAAGAAAAAGTATTCACATGAAATGGAAAATAAAATGTTGGCTGAAGAGTGGAGTTAAGGAAGCCAATTGAAGAGATGTTGGTTGAGAAATGAAAAGACAGAATACAAAAAGGTTTAAGCAAATAAAAGGTCACTAAACTCTTCAAATTTCCAATATTTATTTTTTAAATTTTATATAACTGAAATATATATGTAAATTTAGATAAAAATACTAAAATTTAGTAAATAAACAAAAATAAATAAATAAATATTAAATATATATAATTAAATTAAGAAAATAACAAAGAAAATGTAAACTAGTCTAGCAAATTTGAAAATAAATGGAACAAACTTTGGAAAATTATTATGTACTTGAAAAATATTTATAAGTAAAGATAAGAACACAAAATAAAATTTCCTTCACAAAAATAAATAAATAAATTTTAATTAAATACAATTTAAATAAAGAAAATAATAGAAAAATGGAAACTAGGCTCTAAAATAGAAAATAAATTCAATAGACTTTGGAAAAATTCAAACACCACTTAAAAATATTTAAAAGACAAAAATATACGTAACATAACATATAAGAAAAATTAGAAGAAGATATGACAAATAAAAATATTATTTATATAGATTAGAATAAACAATATTGTTAAATAAAACAGTTTACACCCAATATTGTAAAAAGTATAACTTTCACAATATATAATCCAATTTCAACGAAATGAAAAGTAGTATTCTTGAAATTTAATCTAATTTCATAATTTAATATAAAATTCAAAAATTTAAAAATTAAAATTTTAAATATAAAAGTCAAAGTTTGACCAGTTTTGACCACAAATCCATTTTTCAGGAAAATATTCAATTTATACCAGTTTGAAATTATAATTCATATAATAATCAAAATTTATATTGAAAAATGAAATGTTTGAAATAAAACAAGTTTAAAATAATTTCAAAATAAAATAAAGTCAAATTTAAATTATATGCAAAAATCTAGGGTTGTTACATAAACACAAAAAATCCAAAATGGTAAAAAATTTGAAAATCATCCTTTTCTCCCATTGCGGGTTGGCCTAGTTCCTTCCTATGCAATATAGTAGAGCATTTAATGAATACGTATATACATAAATCGATATATATATATATATGTAATGTTTAAATGACATATTTATATACATAATGAATGATTTTATATTCAAATAAGTTTCAATACAAAGTTATAGTATATAGGCCGAAAATAAATAAGTGTATGTTTTTATACATACATACATACATACATACATATATATATATAATATAAAGCATGTCAACTTATATTAGAACCTTACTAAACATTTATTTATCCTAAAATATTAATTTAAATTACATGTATATGACAAAAATGCACATATGAGGTTAAAGGCATGATCATAGAGTCATATCTAAAAAAAAGTTGTTACCTTTGAAGAGTTAATCGCTTGTAATGCCTTGATCTGCTTTCATCTCCTTGGATACGAAATCCACCACTCAAGCTTTGCAAAAGGAAGAGTTGAATCACTAATGAAATGTTGTATTTTAGAGGGAGTGAAGCTTAAGTTTGTGTAACAAACGGGATTTTCGACCTTCAACAATCGACATCAATACGTCCACTGTATAAAATGCTGAGAAATCGAATGCCGGAAATATCAGATTGTTAGGGAAAAGAAGAAAAAATAGAAATAACAACATAGAATCTCACAATCGCAGCGGAACGAAATATAATATACATATATATATAACAGATTTAATACAAAAGAATCTGTAACCGCTTATACTTACAATCATCAGAGTACACAATCAATATGTAAATCTGGACAGTTATAATAACCTGTCTTCACACAGTGGAAATAAACAAGTACGAGATATACGTCAGAAATCCTCCAGCTCGTCTCCTGGGCTCCATAGCATCTTAACTTGACATTATAATACTCAATTAGACCCGAGCATTATAATAAAATGACACCCGAGTCAGTCTGGATAACCGGCATGAGAAAACGCACTCAATTTGAATTATTAGAGTTATCAAAATCCTTTGAAAAAATGTATCTCGTAAGACCACGCCGTAAATAAACACGACGGGATTTTACCTTACGATAACCAAAACATTTCATATCAAAATCCTCTGAAATTATAATAGTGTATAAGTATAAATACTTATTCAAATAGCTGGAGTTGTTACATTGATTAAATTCCAGCAATACTAGGCTCTACAGTCAAAACTGTAAAGGCGTGTATTGGAGAATGGATTCGAACTGTCACCTATCACGGTACTTGTCTAGAAACACCGTACCGAGGACCATTTCGAGTGCCCCTACGGCACAAGAGCGGACTTCCCCTTAAGCTGGACAGCCCGAATAAGATTACCCTGCGGTTGGGATCAGCAATCGCCACACAGTCAAATAAAAGGGACTGTAGATAAGGGTAACCTTACCCTATTTGGGTGCGGCCCGCTTATCCTTGCTGCATCTCTCCTGATTTTCTGTCATTCCCAGTTGATGAGGCTCGAGGCTAAGCGTTACCATTTCAAGAATTTTTTTTACTTAGAATGCTCATCGTCCTTCAATGATAATGTACTTATAGCATTCATCCATACAAGTCTGTTCTCGATCCAAATGGAACCGAAGGCACTATTCCTACCATATCCATTTTTGGAATCACCCTCGGGATTAGTAGCGATAAGCCATTGCACTTCATTGCTCCATCTTCGACTCCTGCTCTTGTTTTCACATCGAAAACGTACTCGTTCGATCGAAGTGGTTTTCGGATAACTTATCTAATCCCAATCTCTTCGAAACAACATTCGAAATTAGCCAATGTTAATACTCATTTATTTAACTATCAAAGTAAACATCCACAAGCGATCATCTAGACTTAATATAAATTTTCCCAAATATTTACTTTTCAAAATATCTTTAAAAACATATCAATTTCTCCCAACATTTGAAAACAATTTTTCAAATACTTAAATCCGTAACAGGACACTTTCCACATCTCAACACTTAGAAATATTTTCAAATTTCTATTTTTTATACTTAGGAAAATATTACCAGTCTCATTTTCCAAAATCTTTTCAATATTAACGTTTTAGAAAAATTATTCCATAATTTTCCTTAAATCTTCGGAATCATAAATAGATTTCCCCTCCTCAAATCATATCCTTTTATAAGCTCCTTTTTCTGAATCTCGAGTTAGTTTATAAAAATAAATTTTTCTCAAGTTTCTTTTAAACTATATATATATATATATATATATAATAAGTGCTTAAAAGTTTAATAATTAATTTTTTTACAATATGTTCAAGTGATTATTAAAATATCACAAACACTTTCATAACATAAATAACTCATCTTTAGTTAAATAAATAATTTTTTTGAAGCTGATTTTAAGAAAATTAAAATTTACTAAAATAGATACTTCTTTTAAATCTACTTACCCGGTATTTAAATCTCAGCTGGTTTAAAATTCCATCTTTTTAACTTAATAAAACTTTCCTTTTAAAACAAATTCACTTCTGAAAATTTAGAATATATTTTTAAAATCTCAATAACCAATTTTAATTTATAACTTCCTCTCGATTTCACAACATCTCGATTTATATTTCGCTTCTCTAACCATTTCCATTTCAAATATAGAATCTACTATTTTTCTCTCCCCTATTTCTGTGTTCCAATATAAATTCACCCTATGAATTTATATTCCAATTATAACATGATATCGAATTTCTTTATTTATCAACAACGTTATCAATTCTATAATCCTTTTGGTTTTACTCGTTTGTAAAAACAAAACTTATTTATAAAAATCCATTTTATAAATTTATCTCTTATAAATTCCATTAATTCTTCCAATCTATTTTTCAATATTGATTTCAACATCTTTTTACATTTCCAGAATATCACTTATAAATTCCTTTATATAATTCATTTTAAAAATCTTCATTTACTAATTCACAATAGTTAAGCATAACCAAATTCAATTAAAATTTTATTTTTCAAATTCAATTTCTCTAAAATGACTCCAATTCCAACATATATATATACATATATTATTATCAAATTCCCTTTAATTCATTAAATTTTAAAAATATATTTATGGTATTTAAAATATTAACATTCAGGCCAGTGTCGTAATACCATCCAATAGTTTCAATCACTGCAATACTCTATACTAGATTATTCTACACAATTCATATATCGCTATGTATGAAAAATAAACAATAACTTTGAGGAATCCAGTTGGATCCCTCCAACCTATTTCTCTGCATCCATAGATGTTAATAAATATCAATCCTAATTCGGGGGGATATCGCTGTATATAGGGTCATCCGATATTATGCAGGGTGCATAGGGTCTCATCCGCTATAATGTGCGGGAATATCACTCCAAATACTAGTATACATATACTATATATATTTTCATTCAACAGGTAACCAAATTTATAAACTCAACAGACATCCAAAATTTTATTTCAACTATTTAAATTTTAAATTTTGGATATCCAAATGAGTGGAATATTTTTTTCTCACCTTGATTTTAAATTTGCGATCCGTCCTAATTTCAACTCATTCCTATGATATTTAGACCTCGCATAAAAATTATACAATTTACTAACAATTGAAATAATTTTAAAATTATCATTAAAATTTTAAAATTTTAAATTTAAATTTAGAAAATTCACCTGCTACTCACAGTCCCTCCCAATCTACCGAAATGCTCCCAGTACCTTCCTCTACTTACATTCCCGAGCCCTAGATCACCATCGAAGTTGCGACCACCCCAGAACCCATCGAGACCCGTTCCAATGGTCGCGAATGCCTCGTCCACCTCTCCACAGAGATCGACTTCATCAAAACATGTCATCTAATCCCTAACCACGCCATCGCCTCAACTTGGAAACCCTCCAGGCATTCGCTATCCTTCCCTGCACGCCCACATCGCCTGCCTCGTGAGAGTCGCGATTTGCCGCTGATATTTACTGTGCGGATCGAGCTATATGGAATTATATTAAACTAGTGCGAAAAAAAACTAAGTTACTATAGTAAAGTAAATAAGTAAAATAAAACAAGCACACCAGGAATTTTTATACTCGTGTACAGGGAGAAGTTATTAGCGAGGGAGGAGATAGATTAGAGGGTAATTTAAATATTAAATTATGTAAATGATAGTTTAATTAATTTAAAACGTTCATTTATTCATATTTAACTCATATAAGGTCCAGATTGAACGCAATAGGCACGTTGCGATCGTATCGATGAGTGCTGCACAACAAAATTAGTATGGGATTTTTCAGAGCCAACTGGAATTTTAGATTAAATCAAACATTGTTTGATTTAATTCAAAATCTGGATGCACTCACTTGGATAACTAGTTTTATTTTGAAGTGTTATAATTATTTATTAGCTGATTGGATGAATTGATAGATTATTATTTTTATCAGTTGGATGTTATATTATATATATATATATATATATATATATATATATATTAGTAGTTGGATATAGTCCCACCGATTGGAGCGGATAAGACACTATGCGCCCCACGTAATAGCGGATGACCCTATATTACTGTGATATCCTGCCTCGAAGCGGGGTTGATATTTTATGTTATATAACATCTGTAGATGCAGGGAAACAGGTTGGAGGGATCCAACTTGATTCCTCAAATATATTGATTCTTTTTTCATATATAGTGATATATGATGTGGTTGAATAATTTGTTATGGATTACTGTGTGATTTGATATATTGGATGCTATAATAGCACTGGCCCTAATTTTGGTATTTTAAATACCATGATAATATTTTTGAATTTAAAAGGGAAATTCAAAATCAAGTTTGGAATTAATAATTTTTATATTGAATTTTGGATTATTTAAAAAGGATTTGAAAGGATGGGTTTATAAATGAAATTTTATAAATGAGATTATTTTATAAACAAGTGAAACTTGAAACAAGTTTATAAAATTTATAAATGATGGTACAAATAAAGTGAAGTGATTATCATTCAATGAATTGAGAATATAAATTCACGAATGAATTTATATCGAGTTATGGAAATCGGCTTAGAAAGAGATAGTGAATCTTGCATTGGAAACTGGAAATAGTTGTGGGATTGGTAATGAAAATCGATTTGTGATAATGAAAGAGATTTATAAATGTAAAATGGTTATGATTAATCTTTAAAAATATTTTTTTTATCGAGAAGTTAAGTCTTGTTTTTAAAACATATTTTATTTATTAATTAAATTGTGTAATTTAAAAACTATTTTTTTAGTATTAAATGTTTTGGGAAGTTGATTATTCAAAATTTTAATCTTAACTAAAATGAATTCTTATTTTTTGAATAAGCTTGTAAATCGATTAGTTTTATTTATAAATTGGAAATTTGTTATCGTTGTCTATTTAAAAGTGTTTTATATTTAAATAATCATTAAAATGATTTGAAATTTTATTACTATTCTTTAAAATACTTATTTATAATATAGAGTTTTAAAAATTGATTGAAGTTATTTATAAATACTCTCGATATTTATAAATCGGGTTTTATTTAATGGATGTGATTTTATAAGAGAAAATCTTATAACGGAATTTTGGAAAACTTGAGAAAATATCCAAAATGTTTAGGTGTGAGAGCTTCGAAAATGAATTTGAATTCGTAAAAGAAGTTATAAATTATTGGTTAGGTTTATAAAAGAGTATAACCTGTTTGGAAATTGTAAATATTTGTTAATAATTTCGGAGTTTTATGAGATCAGTTATAAAATATTTCCTAAATTTGTTATTAAAATGATTTTAGAGAATATGTTTATAAATATCCTTCTAAGTATTTAAAAGTAGGCTTTTGAAATATTTTGAATGTGAAATGAATTATATAGAAATATTTTCCTAAGTGTGATAAATTGAATTCGAAAATATTTCTAAGTGTTGAAATGGTTTAAAAATATTTTGTTATGAATAAGTATTTGAAATTGTTTTCAAATGTTGGAATGCTGGAGGAGAGTTCAATATATATCTTTGTAAAGATAATTTTAAATGAATGTTGAAAGATTTATAACATTGGGCATTGGGCCTAGTGATTGCTTATGTGTGTGATTTGATAGCTAAATAACCGACTATAAAATCTGGCAAAATTCATTGATTGTTTCAAAGAGACCGAGATCAGATTTAATTATATGAAAACCACTTTGATCCAATTTGAGAATTACGAATTATGATATTGTGAAGATAGTGAAGACGGTGATTTTGGAGATTCGGTTTGTTCAGACCCAGCACAACTTGTATGGATGAATGTTATCGTTGCATTGTTTTCTGGAAGGCAGTGTTAGCATTCCAAGAGTGAACGCTATTTTTAAGGTAATACATAGCCTCAAGCCCCATCAACCGGGAATGACTAGAATAGAGGAGATGTAGCCGGGCTAAGTGGGTCGCACCCAAGTAGGGTATGTTATTAACTTTCTAGACACCCTCAGATATATTATAATTATGGATATGGTTGTTTATGGAAAAGGGAGAGCTTGATAGGGTGGGAACACCCAGGGTGATAACATATTCGCTACAATCCAGGGTAGGCCGATCATGTGTCGGCAGGGGTCGTTAGGTACGATCTCGGTACAATTTTTTAGAGGTGTAGCCTAGTTATTGTATGGAATTCATTCCCCAATATGTGCCTATATGGTTTTGATTGTGCCCAACTATGCTGAAAAGTGAGATGCAAGCATTTCAGTTATTTTATAGTTTATTTTCTATAGACACTATTATAATATCAGATGATTTTGATATAAAATGTTTTGGTTATCATAAGGTAAAAACCCGTCGTATTTATGTGTGGCGTGGTCTTACGAGATACCTTTGTTTTCAAATAATTTTGATGACAATAATAATTCAAATTGAGTGTGTTTTCTTACGTTGATTTTCCAAACCGACTTGGATGTAATTTTATTATAATGCTCGGGTCAGACCAAGTACTACAGATTCAGGTTAGGATGCTATGAAGCTTAGGAGATGAGCTGGAGGATTTCAGAGGTATTTCACGTACTTGCTTATTTCTGGTGTGTTCTGTTATGCTGTATGTTCGACACTTGTGAGAACAAGTTATTATAACTATTCGAATTGATATTATTGACTGTTGTACTCTAATGATTATATGAATAATAATTGTTACAGATTTCTTTTTGTATAAAGATCAGTTATTATATATTATATATTGTTCCGCTAAGATAGTGAGATTCTGTATTGTTTTTTCTGTTTCTTCTTCTTCTATCCTCTTATTTTTCTTAGTTATTTGTTTTTTTGTACAATTTGTGTAGGAAAAGTGTGATTAAATGTCAGCTCAAAGGGTACGGAAATGGCGGGTAGCTACGCTTGGTTTCAGAGCTTAGGTTGAGTGAATACCTAAGTTTTGGTGGGGATTACTCATTAGAGATAAGGTTAGTGCACCCTAGAATGAGTCTGAGTGTATTATAGATATGAGCGCGTATTTGTTAGTGAATATAAATTGCTTTATATTGTGTTGACTTATCGGTTGAGTGCTTACGAATTCTAGTCGGTACGGTTTGGACAACTGCATCGGTAGGGATTTCGAAACTCTGAACAAGTTAAATCAACATGGTATGGTTTTAAAGTGGGTAAATGAAATAATTTTACCTAAATTATATTTTTATATAAAGGAAATAATTTTCTAGAAATTATTATAGTATATTTGAAGTGTTTGGATGATATTATTATAATCAAAACAAGATTATAAAATTTGAAATGGTTTATATAACCAAATAGAAATTGAATAATATGATTTACACAAACGAGTTAAACTGAAAATGGATAAAACCATAATTTGGAGATTCAAATCCCGAAAAGTTTGGAAAATATTTTTCGAAGTGTTGTGAAAATAAAATAGCATTATTTTTGGAAATATTGTTGAAGAAAAATTGTTTTTAATTGGATTAAAAAATGGATTTTTGAAGTAAGTAAGCACTGAACTCACTTCCGTCACTGGAAAATAATTCTAGTGATGACGGCTGCATCATTAGTTCTTATTTTCGAGTTTTCAAGTAACGGATTGCTACCGTGGTCGTTCTTTTTGGATTATTTTGAGAAAAACAAGTTTATTTAAAAATTCCAAAAAGGAATTTGTTTTGGGTAAAGCCAAGTTGATTTAAAATTCCGGAGCGAATTGTTTTGGGCAAAACCAAGTTCAGTTTAAGTTTAAAGTGAGGTTTGATATATAGAAAGGGGAGAGAGTGTGTGTGTGTGTGATTTCAAAATGATTTGAAATAAAACCGGTTATTTGAATTCTGGATTTTCATCAAATGTTTGTGAAAGCATAATAGAATAAGTTTTTAAAACTTATAGTTGGGAATTGATACATATAAAGGACGAAAGTGTGAATTTTAATCCTTGAATTGAGATTTAACTAGAGTAAGTTAAAATGGTTGAATTTGATTTGAGATAGTTTAAAAAAATTGATTAGAATTTAAACGATATCAAATTGAATTGGATATAAATAAGAATTGCGAAGGGTAAAAATCTATTAAATAGTTAATGGGTAAGTTTGTGTAACTTATAAATTTGGCAATAAAATGGAATTTTGACGATTTTGGATAATCGGAAAACCACCAGAATGGATGTTAAAATTTACTTAGTGTTTGGTGAAATAAAAACTAAGTTTTACAACCTATTGAATTGAGAAACAAATTGGTAAAACCAAAATGAAATGGTTAAATATTTGGAACGAAATCCAGTTTGGATTATAAAAATGGAGTTAACTCAAGTCTAGTTAAATTAGGTGGTTTTCAGAATGGAAACCTACATTTGAATCATGTAATGGAATTGAAGTCAAGTCAAATTTATTGGTTATGGAATAAAACTCAACTCGATTTAGGTAAAATAAAATAAGATCAGTAAATAGAAATGATTTAAGAATTTAGATGGCTTGAATTATAAAATTGAAATCAAATTTAAATGCAACTGTGGATAAATGAAATTTAAGTTAAGTTAAATAGCGAGAACTGAGTTGAATTTGGCTCAAGCAAAATGGATTTGGATTTATTCCAAAAATTTGACTTGAAAAAAAAAGGAAAAAAAGAATTTAAACTTGGTTAATGAAATTGAATTTGCAAATATAAGTGGTTGAATAAGGATAATTTGAAAATTGAATAAGGAAGGTTTATTAATTACATGGAAATTTATTAAATATAAATTTGAATTTTGGGGAAATGAAATTCAGCCTAATTGTATATAAATTGAATATGGTTGGGAATGTTGTTTAATGAGAATGGAATGTGAACTTAAGTTGAAATGGAAACGAACTAAAATGTTGCATAAAAGGTTATGATAAATCTTTATAATGATTTTATGAAATGGTTCATAAATAGTTCGGCGTGTAATGTAATGATATTTGATATGGAATAAGTAAGTAGCATTATATGAATATAAAATGCATGCGAGCGAATGAATATGAAGTGAATGAAAATGAATTGATTGTAAATCAACTGGAATTTGGAGTAAATGATATATAAATTGATTTGAAGAGAAAAATCGAATGTTTGGACCTTGTATTTGTTTATCCATTCTAAATCTATGATATGACATGTTTGTTTAGTGAAAATAATGTGTTTAAGTTGTTAAAAGAATGGAATGTTATTAAATTTCATATTCATGAAACTTACATGTTTAATTGGGTAAGTACAGGTACAAGAAGACTGTTTGGCTTGATTTTGGTTGTGCAAACTTGCATATAAGTTAAGCAAACTCGCTTAATAACGCTATATAAGGTATGCTTACGAATTTAGCACACGAAAAATAAAATATTGTTATATATTGCATTTTTTGGCCATGAGATCTGATGTACATCTTTTTATCATATTTTTCATATTGCAAAAGACTCCACACAAGGGAGACTCTGCCATAAAATTTCAAAAATTAGGGTATTAGAAATTTTTTGGAAAATTTTTTGTTAACCAAAATTTAATTTCGAACTGTAATTGAAATAAAGGATTTTCCTTCTAGAAATGAAAACTAATTGTTTTGAATGGAACTAAAAGATTTAGGAAAATGAAATATCGAGTTTCAACTAAATAGGTTTTAACAAGTTAATAGGTTTGTTGCATATTTCCTACTTAGCAATATCGGGAATGAAATTCATTTAAAGGGAAAGGAATGTAACGACTCGGAATGTTGCTTATTTGAAATTTGAATATTTAATAAATTTTAGATGTTGGAAGGTTAATTCTTATAGATTAAAATAACTTAGTTCCAAAAATAGTGGTTTATTGGATAATTTAATTATTGAATTCAAAAATTGGAAATCATTTAAATAATTGAATCTTGGATTTTATATGAATAAAAATAGTTTAAAAAGCTTATTTAATTTCTGTTTAATAAGAATGAAGATAATAAAACATTTAAATTGGATTTAAAAGTGACTTGCTCGATTTTAAAAATAACTCGTTTTAATTAACGAGTGAGAATAGCCTTCCGGGGCACAGTCTCAGATTTAGACGAAACCAGTTACATTGGATCCGTAATAGTGTTTTATTATCAGATTTGAAAGTTTCATAGCGTATGGAGATAAGTTTGGTCGTATGGAATAGAAACGCGTTGAAATTAATATCGAAAATTTAATATAATAATTGGGTTCAAAATGCTATCTTCTGCATACGATCAAATTGGGGCTCGAGACTTATTCCGTTGCATTCGGAATAGAGGTATAATATTAAGAATGCCAGGCGACATGCCTCGATTGGAGTCCGTAATTCATAGCTAGATATTTTGAATTTTAAATTATATATTCCATTGATTTAACCATACAGCCCAATTTCCTTCAAATCAGCTGACCTATCCTAAACGCGTAGCCATCCTACACTGATACGTATCTTCCCTCCTCCTTTTTTCCTTTTTAAACGCTAGTAGAAAAGAAAAAAAGAAAACTTGGAATTCAAAATTCAATATTTCAAAATTCTTTCAATTAAAAATTTTCAAACAAGCTTTAAAAAGCTTGGCTTGCTGAGAAGCTTCATTCCCGTACAATCTTGATAGATGCACACTAGTTTGGAGATGGCTGTGTATCCGTGGCCAATTAGCGTTTGGAATTGGTGGAGTTGCAGGCCATTTTGGGCAGAGTGATGGGTATATTCAAGCTCGGGAGGTGGAGCAGCACGTATGGTCAAAATTTGGGGATCCGAGGAGGCTTGGGTCAAATCGCGATTTAGTCGAGAGCGAGAAGGGTTTGGGCAGTCATGATTTGATAGGTAGGGTCATTCGTGAGTTTCTGGGTATGGATGCGTGGAGATCGGAGAAGGAGGAGCAACGGCGAAGTCGCTTCGTCAATCGGATGATTGGAGCTTCGTGTCAACGTTGGTGATGCACGGCTATGTTTTTGCTCATGTACAGGTAGAAGTTATTAGTGAGGAAGGAGATAGATTATAGGGTAATTTAAATATTAAATTATGTTAGTGATAGTTTAATTAATTTAAAATGTTCATGTATCCATATTTAACTCATACAAGGTCCAAATCGAACGCGACGGGTTGCGTTGCCATCGTATCGACGAGTGTGGCGCAACAAAATTGGTTTGGGATTTTTCGGAGTCAGCTGGAATTTTAGATTAAATCGAATGTTGTTTGATTTAATTTAAAATATGGATATTCGGCAAATTAAAAATCAAGGTGAGTAATCTCACTCATTTGATAACTAGTTTTATTTTAAAGTGTTATAAATCATTTGTTGACCAATTGGATGAACTGATAAATTATTATTTTTATCAGTTGGATGTTATATATATATATATATATATATATATATTAGTAGTTTGATATATTTCCGCTTATTGGAGCGGATGAGACACCATGCGCCCCGTATAATAGTGGATGACCTTATATTACTGCAATATCCCACCTTGAAGTGGGGTTGGTATTTTATGTTATATAACATCTGTGGTTGCAGATAAGCAGGTTGGAGTGATCCAACTAGATTCCTCAGATATATTGATTTTTTTCATATACAGTGATATATGATGTGATTAAATAATCTATTATGGATTATGTGATTTGATATATTGGATGCTATAGTAGCATTTTCCCTAATTTTGATTTTTTAAATACCATCAATAATATTTTTGAATTTAAAAGGGAAATTCAAAAGCGATTTTGGTATTGGTAATTTTTATATTGAATTTTGGATTATTTAAAAAGGATTTGATTTGGATAAAACAAATGATTTGATTTTTAGTTTTGTACTATCTATTTCGAAAGATATTTTAAATAGAGATTTTAAAATAATTCATATAAGGAAATTTGAATAATGGATTTAAAGTGGTATTTTTGAAATATGAAAAAGGAGTCGAAATTGGTATTTAAAATAGGTTTGAAACATAAAAAGGATTTATGAAGGGATGGGTATATAAATGAAATCTTATAAATGAGATTATTTATAAATAAGTGAAACTGGAAATGAGTTTATAAAATTTATAAACGATGGTATAAATAAAGTGAAGTGATTATCACTCGATGAATTGAGAATATAAATTAATAATATGAATTTATATCGAGTTACGGAAACCGGCTTAGAAAAAGATAGTGAATCTTGTTTTGGAAATTGGAAATAGTTGTGGGATTGGTAATGAAAACCAATTTGTGATAAATCGAGAGAGATTTGCAAATGTAAAATGGTCATGGTTAAACTTTAAAAATAAATTTTATCGAGAAGTTAAGTTTTGTTCTAAAAATAGATTCTATTTATTTACTAAACTATGGAATTTAAAAACTGTTTTTTAGTGTTGAAATATTTTTTAAAGTTGATTATTCTAATATTTAATCTAAACTGAAATGAATTCTAATTTTTAAATAAGCTTGTAAATCGATTAGTTTTATTTATAAATTGGAATTTTGTTACCGTTGTCTATTTAAAAGTGTTTGATATCTTAATAATCATTAAAATGGTTTGAAAGTTTATTACTATTCTTTTAAAATACTTTTTTTATAATATAAAGTTTTGGAAATTGATTGAAGTTATTTATAAATATTCTTGAGATTTGTAAATCAGGTTTTATTTATTGGATGTAATGTTGTAAGAGAAATCTTATAACGAAATTTTGGAAAACTTGAGAAAATATCCATAATGTTTAGATACGAGAGCTTCGAAAATGAATCTGAATTGATAAAAGAAGTTATAAATTGTTGGTTAGGTTTATAAAAGAGTATAATCGGTTTTGGAAATTGTAAAAAGGAATTTATTAATAATTTTGGAGATTTATGAGATAAGTTGTGAAATATTTCCTAAGTTTGATATTAAAATGATTTTGGAGAATATGTTTATAAATATCCTCCTAAGTATTTAAAAGAGGGTTTTGGAAATATTTTAAGTGTGAATGAATTATATAGAAATATTTTTCTAAGTGTTATATATTGAATTCAGAAATATTTCTAAATGTTGAAATGGTTTTGAAATATCCGGTTATGAATAAGGATTTGAATTTTTTTTCAAATATTGGAATGCTGGAAGAGAGTTGAATATATATATATATATATATATATATATATGTTTGTAAAGATATTTTCAAATGAATGTTTTGAAAGATTTAAAAAATTGGGCCTAGTAACTACTTATGTGTGAAATTTGATAGTTAAATAACCGATTATCAAATCTGGCCAAAATCGTTGATCGTTTTGAAGAGACCGGGATCAAATTTAATTATTCGAAATCCATTTCGATCCAATTTAAGCATTATGAATTGTGATATTGTGAAGATGATGAAGACCGTAATTTTGGAGATTCGGTATGTTCAGACCCAGAACAACTTGTATGGATGAATGTTATTCTTAAGGTAATACATAGCCTCAAGCCTCATCAACCGAGAATGACTAAAACAGGGGAGATGCAGCAGGGATTAATGGGTCACACCTAAGTAGGATATGTTATCACCTTTCTAGATACCCTTAGATATATTATAATTATGTATATGGTTGTGCATGGAAAAGAGATCACTCGATAGGGTGGAAACACCCCGAGTGATAACATATTCGGTACAATCCAACAAGGGTAGGCGGTCTTGTGTTGGTAGGAACCGTTAGGTACAATTTCGGTACATTTTTCTAGAGGTGTACTGTTGTAACAACCCTGGTTTTGGAGATTACCTATAAATATTAAATTATAATGGTAGTTATAATTTAATATTGTGAACTAAAATAAAATTGGAGAAATTAAATTGTTTATTTGGAATAAACAATGAATTTTGGAATAAAATAAGAAAATAAAGTTTGAAACTATATTTTATTTGTTTCGGTTAATAATAAATGAAAAATAGTTTTTATTTGGAGAAAATGCAATAATTTTATTAATTATTTCCAATTACTTCTTTTAATAATTTTTAAAGGAAGTATTTGATTTTTAAAGGTTGTTTATTGAAATAAAAGATGGAAATTGGGTTAAAAATAAGTTTTTTTTCTGTAAATAATGCTTTGAAATGGTTTGAAATATTTTTTTAAGTGATAAAATAAATTTTGTGGAATTTTAGGAGTTAAAAACATGATTTTATTCGTTTATTTGAGTAAATAGTGCATTTTTTTAAATAAAGGAATTTAGTAATAATAAAAAAAATGTTTTAAAAATTAAAATTATCTTTTTTTTTATGTAAACATTTTATTTAATATGTTTGTATGTTTTCATATTTTGTTTGGTTTTAAAACATGAGAGAAATGTGATTTGTTTTGTAAAATAGTGTAACTTATGCATAATTGTGTATGCACATAAATTAAAACTTGGGCTATTTGATTTTTTTTTTTTTCTTTTAATTGTTGGGTCCAAGCCCACTTATCCTAGGTTTGAAAGGAGAAAATAGAATTTCCTGTACGTTCATTTCTACCTCATCTTCTTCTTCCTCTTTCCAGTAAATAAGAATTAGAAACCCACTCCACAAACTTCAAAATCCAAGCCAAATCTCCAAACCAAACCAAAAACTTGATGTTTTCTTTCAAATTAAAACATATTCTACAGGTAATCTACTCCAAAACTGAACTATTTCATCAAAAAAAAAATTAATTTGTGTAATAGGGTTGTATGTAATCCCTTTTTTTGGGCTTGCATGTTTCTTTTTGAGTTTTTATAGGTATTTGAAGCATATTCTAGCTCCAAGCTCTCATCTTTCAGCCGAAATCCGAGACTTTGCATCAAAACAGCAAGGTGAGTTAATAAACTCACAATCTCTAGCTGAAGTAAAGCTTCAAATGCAAAGATATATGCACATAGGTTGAGAATATTGATTTTTTTTTTTTGGTTGATGTTTTTATTGAATTCTGTCCATCTTTGAAACTGAAACTAATTTGACAATAACTTCTTCATCCCTTATCCGATTTTAATAAATTTAAATGGTCCGGAAAGCTTAAATCCTATACTACAACTTTCATTTATTAACTTTTCTGTAATTTTGAGGTTATGTATGTCAAAATCGAATTTTTCTATTGTTATCCCGATAGCAAAACCAAGATTTGCTCTGTGCACGTAGCTGAAACGAATATTGACATAACTTCCTTATTTCTTAACCGATTTTAATAATTTTAGATGTTCCGGAAAGCTTAAATCGTGTTCTACAACTTTCATGTATTAAGTTTTCTGTATTTCTGAGGTTAGGTATGTCAAAATCTAATTTTTCTATTGTTATCCCGAGAGCAAAACCAAGATTTGCTCTGTGCACGTAGCTGAAACGAATATTGACATAACTTTCTTATTTCTTAACCGATTTTAATAATTTTAGATGTTCCGGAAAGCATAAATCGTGTTCTACAACTTTCATGTATTAAGTTTTCTGTAGTTCTGAGGTTAGGTATGTCAAAATCTAATTTTTCTATTGTTATCCCGAGAGCAAAACCAAGATTTGCTCTGTGCACGTAGCTGAAACGAATTTTGACATAACTTTCTTGTTTCTTAACCGATTTTAATAATTTTAGATGTTCCGGAAAGTTTAAATTGTATTCTACAACTTTCATGTTTTGAGTATTCGGTAATTTTGATGTTAGTGTGGTAAAAAATGCAAAGGTTTGTCGCTGTCCCGAGACAAAACGATAGAAGTTGTGAAATTCAAATCTCAGAATTGTTTTATCCATATCTTTTGCATTTCTTATCGGAATTCGATGATTTTTAATGTTCTGGAAAGCTTAGGATGTCGTCTACAACTTTTATGTTTTGTGTTTTCTCAAATTATGAACTTAAAAGAGGCAAACTGAACAAACAATACACAGGTCTGGGCAAAATGCCAAAGTTTATTTCTATGTATCTTGAATTGTTGCACCAGCTTTTGGTGTTTTCTTTTATGTTTTCCCGAACATGGTTTTGATGCCCATTTCAGTACATATATTGAGAGCTTTATATCATATATGCTCTAGTATTGAATCATTTATTTTCTTAAATTGTTCGAGCAAGTCTTTGATGATAAATTTTAATATAGATCTTGAGTGTTATATTATCTTATTCAAGGGATAAACCATGATTCTTTTGACTATATTTGGGTTGCTTCTACTATATAGAAGCCCGGATTTTCATGAATCCTTCATTGGGATTTTAATGATTCATTATGTGATGTTTTCATTATGATTCCGAGCACATGTGCACGTATTTTCAAACTATTTTTCCAAAAGTGCTCATATTTTATCTATTGTTCTAAGAAATATATTTTAAAAATTGATTTCATATAAAATATGATACAATTAATATTTCTAAATTATAAAGAGATTTTCAAATCGATTTCTTAAATATTTTCTGAAATTTATTTCAAAACCTGATTTAGCAAAAATATATTTTCTATATAAAGACACACGTTTTTGCACTTTTCGGACGTATGAGAAAGAGAATTAAACGATCTAGTAAAACATGTGGTATGGGACACATGAGTTTGCTTTTTCGGTTAATTCCGGACTTGTACGATCGAAACCTCTTGAGTATTGTATCTTGAGTTAATATTTAAGATTTTCAATTCCTATTATAGGAATTATCCGAGTAGCCAATATTTGGCGAGTTGAGATGTTCGAGATCTCCTATTATGAGAGTAAAAATTGTTGAGAACCACTTAAAGATGCTGTTTTACTTGCCGATGAGATGAGGCGAGTCTTGAGATGAGATTTTCCTTTTCGGAGATTATGGTTTATGAGAAACCATTATGAGATTTAATTGCATTTGCCGATGATATGAGGTAAATCTATTTATGAAGTATTCATGAAGTTAAGATGTTTATGATGATTTATGAAGTTAAGATGGTTATGATGATTTTTACTTGTCGATGAAATGAGACAAGTCACGATGGAACCATTACTCGTCGATGAGAAGAGATGAGTGTGGTATTATATTAACTCGCCGATGAGATGAGGCAGAGTGAGTTTTATGATGGTTCTGATGCTTTATGATGTTTTCTAATGTGGAACCAACTAACGATTAGTAAACCATTAGGGGAGAACGTATAGTATGGGATATACGTTCTCGCCTTTTGGGTTCCTATTCGAGAAGTTAAGACACATTCACGATGTTACTAGTGCTACAAACCGAGTACTCGATTGGAGTCATCACGATGTTCATGAGGTTATTACTCGACTCCAATCATCACGATGTTATTACTCGGGTTTTTGTGACTGGGTGTCATCAAGATGTTTCCGACTATAGTCAATCAAGATGATCACGATGTTATGATATTATGTGACCCCAAGTCATCAAGATGAATGGTACCAAATAATGGTAGTACTAGTCAAGATGTAAAGCACGTGCTGTTTTCCATGAAGTTTAGATGTTTCGTTTTCACTGTTTTGATGATGATGCTTTATTATAGCCTTATGTAAGAAAAGGGCTTATTTATATACATGGTTTTATGATGATTTCGAATATGATGTTTTGGATTCTTTTCGGGCTCTATCAAGATGGATTTGAGACATTATATATATTTATACCAATGAGATGAGGTATAAATTATGGTAATGCTTTTATGATGAGTGTTGATAATAGATTTAAGATAGATTTATATTTATACCAATGATATGAGGTATAAATGATTATGGAAATTTCTTTATAATGAGTTTAATGATGGATTTTAGATCTATTTATATTTATACCGATGAGATGAGGTATAATAATTAAGAAGTTTCTATTAGATGGGTTTTATTTATGATGGATTCTTGTAGTTTAATTATCTTATGAAGATTTACTTTATGGTCCATATCCTCACCCATTTCATTCGGTTATATATATAATTAGATAAACCATGTCTATCTAATATACATATTGTATTCCTCTATGCAATCATGATGAACCATTGATGTATCACTCTAGAGATAACTTGATGACCTATATCATTCCATTGGTAATGATGGAATGGTTTTCCCCTTATCTCTTATCATCACCTTCACTAATGATAAGTTCTAGCTAGACTGACCCGTGTGTTTTCACTCGGGTCAGACCGAGTTGTTTCAGGTATCATTTATTGGGCTTAGCTTGAAGTTGATGTTGGATATCAGCTCTTCTTTCTCTTGAGTAGTTTATTTCTTCCGCATATTCTGATGTTCTTACATTTGATTCGATGTATATGGTGTGGTCGTGTACCACCTTTATTGTATTCATATTGTATTGTACTGAACGTGTATCAGTGTATATGTATATATATGATGTTGGTTACTGTTCTGTGATGTAGTTTACATTCAGTTATTGTATTTTGTTCTGATAGATCCGTTAGCCACCTATAGTTTTGGATTAAGCATTTACTGGGTATGTCGATCCACTTGAGTTGAAAAAAAAATTATATTGCATTTATCGACGTACTCAATGGATGTTTAAGACAAAATTATAGATGGTCGCCCTTAACCAGCCCTATTCTCCGCTTTAGTAGACGGAATTACTTGTTAATTCTTTTTGCTAAGGTGGGTCTCGGGGTGGGGCGTTACAACTGTGATGGGCGGTACCCCAGTAGCCTAGTCATTGTATGGAATCCATTCTCCAATACGTGCTTGTACGGTTTTGATTGTGCCCAACTATGCTGAAACGTGAGATACAAGCATTTCAGCTATTTTATCATTTATTTTCTATAGACACTATTATAATATCAGATGATTTTGATATAAAATGTTTTGGTTATTGTAAGTTAAAACCCAACATATTTATGTTTGGCATGGTCTTACGAGTTACCTTTGTTTTCAAAGAATTTTGATGACAGTAATAATTAAATTAAGTGTATTTTCTCACACTGGTTTTCCAAACTGACTCGGGGGTTATTTTATTATGATGCTTGGGTCAGACCGAGTATTAAAGATTTAGGTTAGGATGCTATGGAGCTCAGAAGATGAGCTGGCGGATTTCAGGCATATTTCACGTTCTTGGTTATTTCCACTGTGTTATGTTATGATGTTTATTCGGCACTTGTGGGGACAGGTTATTATTCCGAGTTGATATTGTTGACTGTTGTACTCTGATGATTATATGAATAATAATTGTTACGGTTTTCTTTTTGTATAAAGATCGATTATTATATATTATATATTGTTCCGTTGCGATTATGAGACTTTATATTGTTGTTTCTGTTTATTCTTCTTCTTCTATCATTTTCTTTCTCTTAGCTATTCATCTTTTCGCACAATTTGTGTTGGACAAGTGTGATTAATGTCAGCTCAAAGGTATGGAAATGGCGGGTCGCTCCACTTGATTTTATTATATGGGTTTGAGATATTTGGGTGATTTAATGCCGTGAGGATTAGTCTACACACACACACTTTGTCCTCTCGTCTAGTGTTTTGAGTATTTTTTGTGCTAATATCATATTATTCTACACACACATTTTGATGGTTGTGTAATATTTGTATCTCGTCGATTCATATTTTATATGTATATATATAAATATATATATATATAATTATTATTTGAGATGTATTATATCCTTATAGCATTAGTGTATTATATATTATATATTATCGCTACGATTGACTCTGTGTGATCTATGATGTACTATATATTATGTATTGTTCTATCTTGGAGGCACATGTGTCTATTGTTTTGTACTTATATTGTATACATACGAATTATTTGTATATAAAATATTTTAATGCGTACCTTTGTTAGTCCAAGAGAATATTCACGTGTGTAACCCATATAGCCTCATTCTCTGTATTACCTAGCAATATTATTTTGTAAAACTCTTGGATAATATTATAGAGGTGGGGTGTCACATAAATAGTCTTTGGTTTCTCCCCCTCCAAAATTCACATGTTACAGTTTTCAGTCTGATAGAGTTAGAGGTATACTCTAGGGTCAATTATGAAATTTGTTACATATATCTAACTTATTGACCGATCTTGTTCGAAATAAAGTGTTTTCCTTCTATTACATACTTGATATAATGAGGTTATAATAATTAGTTAGTTTAATTAAAAGTATATGTAATAGAAAATCGGTAAATGGTATTTTTTGTGATAGTAGTTACGAAATGTTGTAACTGGTGAGTATTTATCGAAATAAAAACTAAATATACCATTTTAAATGTTCCTAATAAAGATGCATCGAGATTAGATATCGATGTATCCATTGAGATTAGAGTATGTAACGCTTTCCAAATATTGGACAGTGTATTACTCATGGCTGTTGGGGGCCACCAAGGGGTTATGTACTGATAGTTATTGTTTTAACTATGGAATGACTCACTTGATAGTGTAACAACCCGATATTTTCAACCATTCGCATCCAAACATGCCGGAACTGAATTGTGCAAAACACCAGATTGTTATTTTATATTTGGCAAAACTCAGCATATACAGTAAATAAATGATCACGGAATCACAGACACAAAGTAATATACAATAATATGCAGCGGACATAAAGAACAGTAGTTCATGAAGCTACTATGTATATATATATATATATATATATATATATATATATCGGAGTTAAATCGGATAGAACAGAAGTTTCAAATACAATAGTAAAATCCAAGATCAGAATGCATCACTGGAATCAACTGAATACCTAAAAGATGAATAGATAGCTGGATCCCCAAGCGAAGCTCCAACTCCAAAGGTGAGTCTCAAAAGCTGTATCACTCAGTCTGACTCGAGCGTAAAGCAAAACACAAAACGCTCAAGTCAGGATTAACATTCTTATATCAATAAATCCAACTCAAGTGAAATAACAACTAAAATACAAGTAACTCAAAGGATGTTTGGGATAACCATCCTCTAAGGATCCGTTAAACGATCTACTATGTAGTAATATACACTATTATAATAATGTCTAAAGTAAAGTATAATATATTTGAAAATAGCATTAAGGCTTTACATTTTCCACCTTAACGCATTTTATATATTCCCATAGTCTATAAAGTAACGTAATCTCCCCCGTACTGGGCATCGTCGGAAGGCACTCCATAAGTATGGTACAAAACAAACTCGTATAAGGCACGCTAGGGTAGGTGACATGGCACAACGAGGCAATGCCAGGGTAGATATATCAATTACGCATCTGGACTGGTGGTAACGCATAGCAGCCACTATCGCCTACCTCGAGCCACACTCTCAAAAATTAAAGGTGCATCCAATCAATCACAAAGTAATAGAATGGTATCGAAGAAGTGTGTCCGATAAGAGGAGCTACCTCTATGGCTCGGAATCGCTCATGTTTTAGCCACCTTAAGCAAACTCATGGGAGTCAGGTCCACGTACATACCTCAATAGAAGGTCGCCACCATCCTACTTCATTCTGGAATCTCCACCGCATACACGGCTGTTAAAGTGGTTTTCGGAGTTTGCAAAGAGTATGACAGCTTTCGATCTCGATCACTTTAACAACCAAACATTATTATTACACCGCGGTCATTTAGAATAATTTATACTTTAAAACCAAAATATCAATGCCATTCCAAATCAAACACGATATCATTTCAAAAATCATAGCACTTTCAAAGTTATAACATTTTCAAAACCAAACACTTGAAATTATAACGCTTTGAAAACGTAATACTTTGAAATTCATAACTTTGAAAATATAACTTCCATCACTTAAACAATTTAGATATTAAATAGTATATATAATGTAAATAGTTTTAAATTTAAAATAACTTTATAAAATAAAATAATTTCCTCAAACTTCCCAAATTGATTCAAATCAACTTGAATCCAAACGTTCAATTCAAATCAAATCTCAATTCATAAATTTCAACTCCATTCAGTTCTCAATAATCCATTTCAATTTATCAATTCCAAATACAGATTTGAACCCAATAATAAACCATTTCAATATATTTCAAAGTTTTCAATATTCAACATTTCAAAACTAAATTTGATAACTTCATATATATATATATATATATATATATATATATATATATCAAATTCAATTTACTATTATTTAGTTTTGAAATATTTATTTGATAAATTCAATATCATTTAAATAAACTCAAACTTGAAATATTTATTAACCGCTTTAAACCAACATCAAGTTATAAAATCATATTCTTTAAAATCTCAAATTCAATAAGTTCTAGATCGATTTTTATTAAATATAATTCTTAATTAAATAAAATTTCAAATCAATTTCAAATCCATCTTCTCAACCTTAATTTATTTTAATCATTATAAACTCTATATTAAAATAATTTAAATAAATACCTAACCATAATATATTTTAATAAAATCAAACTTAATTTTTAAAATTATTTAATATTAAATTTTTTTACACATAGCTTAATATCAAGAATTTAACTATATATTAAATAACATTTATATAATATCTAAAATCAATATTTATATAAAACCATATATTTCTTTCCAAAACCAGAGAAACCCTTTTCAAAATATTTATATATAGACCAGCGGTGTCTATATATAATTTTCTATCCTATGGTCAAGTAATACAGATATTTATTATTTCAATCCGCAGTTTAAATATATATACGGGTATATATCATTTCAACCCACAATTCAATTAAATGAAAATCACTCGGTCTATCATTTCAACCCATAACAATTTTCTCTTATTCTAAAGTCCGTTCGGATATGTATCATTTCAACCCATAGTGAATTCTATACTAACAGGGAACTTGCGTAGTGATAACAGATACGATAATAATATAACCGGCATATGTCATCAATAAAAATAATAGATAATGGTGTAATATGTCACAGGTGAATAGATACAGATAACATCATATATATATATATAGCGATGTAAATAACTAGCAGAAGCATATTTCAATTATCGTTTCAATTGAAATCAAATTTAATAAATATAAGAACGTTAATCGTGAGTGATTGCTCACCTTTCGAGGCTAGAGAAATTTGATATAGAAATGAGTTACGAATCCAGAGCAAAGTGAGATGGGCACGAATTCGATGAAGCAAACACGCATGAATTCGACGAACAGATCTGATAACGGAAATCAATGGGAATAATCAAATTAGCTTGATATAAATTTTAAACGAGATGTATATTATATAAATATTTTCTTTTAACCCAAAATTCAATTCAAAATACATATACATTTTTAAATAAATCTTAAATTTAAACATATATAAACTTATAAAACAAGGCGGCCTCAATACAAAATAATTTGGAAAACACACACACACACACACACACACACACATATATATATATAAACTTACTTTAATATTACTATAAACACACATGTAAATAAACAAAAAATCAATAGGCATAGGAAAGAATAGTAGATAATGCAAACTTAACTATGTATACATAAGTGTTCGAAATCCATCATATTGTATACATAGGTGTTATAATCCAGTCAATACCTCAGCAACAATTACACTATGTCAACTGTATATACTTTTATAAAAGAAATCTTCAACAAACTTATATATATTTAAAAGTCTAAATTTTAACCTTTAAAAATAACATATATATACCCTTCAAAGCTTACATATATACTTACCGTCATATTATAAATTCTTTTATATAATCTAAAATATATATGTATATAGATTAAAATAAAGTATACATAATTCTTTTAAAATATAATGCATGGTGCTAAAGTTTTTACAGCACATAACTCATATGCAAACGTGCAATCGTTTATACAGTGAACCAAAACATAATGTGTAGAATAGTAGCATGCATACCATTATCAACTATATAGCTTTATAACTTTATACTTCATAAACATTATATATAAACTTCCCTATATCTATCTATATATACTTTAACAACAATTTCTTCTTTATAGACTGAATTAGATTTTTATAACATACACACACATATATGTATACTGTGACTATATAACTTATAAAAATATATACCATCATATTATATACAGACAGCCAAAATCATAAGCAGACATCACAAAATATACAATATTTAGAACAGAGCAAAACATATCTTTATAAATATATATATATATATAACTCAAAAGTAAACTTACTTTATATATAACGAAAGAGCAAAGGCCAGGGAAAAAGGCGAACAAGGTTTATGCACTGGCGTGGGAGAATGAATAGGTTAATGCAGGAGGACAAGAACATGGCCATTGAATTTGGCTGTGGCCGCGGCCAAAGGGGAGAGAACGCGGTTGCAGTGGTTGTCCGCTTGGTGATGAGCGGTTGCAGCCTCGCATTGCTAAGGGTTGCACGAGAACGGCTATAGCAGCGGCTAGGTGGAACAGGTGGAAGAAGAGAGGCCTAGGGTGGGGTATCAGCTGCCATGGTTTGAAAAAACGGTGGTGATTATACATGCGTGGCCGAAGTCATAAGGAAGAAGGGGAAGAACGATGAATCTGGGGCTTCGGCTATGGCGAACTACGGGCGGTGGTATTTGCTGATGTGGCGCATGAGGCGGAGCAGCTGTTGTTCTTGGGTGGAAGGAACGGCGTGGTGAATTGGAGGCAAAAGTATGGAGAGCATGAAGAATCTCGAGTTCCTACAGCAAATTGATTAAATACAAAAATTTCCCAAAGTAGAGGGAGTGAGATGAGCAGTTTCACACGCAAGCTGTATGAATGCAATTCAAAAGAGAAAAAGGCTTTTGAATTATAAAGGTGAGAACAGGGTGAGGAAGGTGAAAGAATATGGACAGGTTAATGGCTGGCAGGAAGGAAATGTAAAGTTTGTATTGAATATATTTATTATTACTTTCAAATGAAAGGACGGAGAAATGGCAATAGCCATACATTGATTCAGAAAATAATAATTAGAGCAATTAATATTTATGTGTGTATCATGTTTCAATATTTGGAACCGAAGGAGAGTGAAAAATTAAAAAGTGGTACCGCTACAACGGACCATTATCAACATTTTCGTCGCGTATTAGACCTCAAAATACAGAAATAAATATACCACAGAGATCAGCATGACAAGATGATCAAAACAGTATACAAATATCAGAGGTATGACCATCCTATCAAAAGTCGATACAGACACTTATATACATTGCTATTCCATACGGAAAAATCCAAACGGAGCTAGAAACGTCCGAAATTTGCAAAACGAATTACGTAGTCTTATTCAAAGTATTCTAAATAAATTTTCTCATGAAGACATATTTAGGTTTCGGTACACATTTAAATTCAACTGTTATTAACTGATGTAAATTGAAATAAAATTGCACAATAAAATAAATATTCATATAATTAATTGAAAATTTACCAACTGCTATATTTAATTAGACGTATTTCAAATATCAAATTTTTATTGTTTAAAATTTCACAAAATTTAAATTAAATATACTAAAAAACAAATAAATTTTTATTAAAAATTTCGGGTCGTTACACTCTACCCGCTCAAAACTTTTCGTCCTCGAAAAGGAATGAGGTAGGAGAATAGAAACAACTAGAGGAAAAACATTGGAACAAAATAAAACAATTTATTTAAAACCATATAAATTCCAGTTTAAATTAATTAATATTCAATAATTGATTTTAAATTCAAGGTTTTTCAATTAATTGATTTGATTTCATTTTATTAATATTTGATACCAAAAGATTTCTTCTAAACAAAATTGTATTTAATTTGTCTCATTTACTATTCAATCAACTTATTATTCTATTTATCTCTGTTATCATTTTATAACTAAAATCTTAGTGCATAACATTTGCCATAACCACTCAAATTGTATTTATAAAATCATTAACCATCATTTACATTGTAAATTATACAATTACATATTCAAATTTTGAATGGTTTAGGTAAGTTATATTGGAATGTAATTAAATATTACACAAGTAAATTTTCCCAATTCAATTATTTCAAGTTTAAATATTTATTCAAAAATTTTGACTTCATTTTATAATTGAAAATATCCTTTAACATAAATTTATGAATTAAATTTCCGATTTCACTTCAAACCATTGGGGATAAATATACAAATATATATATATAATCAAATCATACTTCAGCACTTCAAATCAATTTAATTTCCAATATGATAGCGTGGCAAGGCTGCAGAATGGTCTCTCTACTTCGAAACTCGAAAAGGAAAGTCGATGATGCGGCCGCCATCACCGAAATTATTTTCCAGCGACAAAACATGAGAGCATTAATTTAAGCATTTAAAATTCTTTGAAAACCATTTCTATTCGAAAATATTTTAAATAATATACATTTTAAACTTTTAAAACCATAGTTTGAAATCATCGAAAATTAAATTCTCAAATTCTAAACTTTAAATTCATTTAAATTCTAAATTCAATTATAAACCATTTTTGATAAATTCATTTATTTATATATTAGAAAAAAAATCAATGGTCTACAAAATAATAATTGAAAATCAGATATTATTATTTTGTTAATCAATTCATTTAACAATTATCTTTTAGAAAATTTACTCATATATAATATAATCACACAAAATTTTATTTTATTTACCGGATTTGAAAACAATATTGTATCAGTTTGCTCTGTTCAAATGTTTTGGAAATCCTATCGATAGCGTTGATCAAACGAATCGATCGAAAACTCAAATCAACAACTCAAAAAAAACAATATATATATATATATATCTATATATAGATATATATATATATGTATATATATGTATATGTATATATATGTATATATATGTATATGTATATATATGTATATATATGTATATGTATATATATGTATATATATGTATATATATGTATGTATATATATGTATATATATATAACATTAGTATAAATTTACAAATACGCTTCCTCGCTCAACGATACAAGAATAGATTTCAAAGCAAGGATAGAGATCTAAATTTGATGGACTAAAATCAAAGAAAATTTTGATTCAAAGATAGGTTTGAAACAAAGATAAGAAAATTAAATAACAAAATAGGGAGATGGATAAGTTTATATAAATCGCGGGTAACCTTTGCCGGTCAACCGAGACTTCAAGAATAAGATTAGTATAGAATTCCGAGGCAAATCGACATTCGATCTCAAGAGATAGAATTCAGGTATAGCCGGAGATAGATGGGATCATAAACCAATGATACAGAAATCTCCGGTAAATCAATGCCAATTGTAAAGTAGTTTCACCCCTTTACAAATCATTCGAAGATTGGCGAGACCGCTGATTTATTATAAAGACTGTTTGAAGTGGAGTTATAGGATACTTCAGAATACGAATAGGGATGGACAAGATGGATTTCAGAACGAATGAAAGAGTTCCAAAATTCGAAAGAAATCTGGATCAAAGGGTGGAAATTCAAGCTCGAGCGAAAGTGATTCTGTAAATAATTTACCATATGTGCTAAGTTATGCCTTGAGCCAAAACTCTGATACCACATGTAACAACCCGATGTTTTCAACCATTCGCATCTAAACATGCCGGAATTGAATTGCTCAAAATACCATAATGTTATTTTATATTTGGCAAAACTAAGCATATACAGTAAATAAATAATCACATAATCACAAACATAGAGTAATATACAATAATATGCAGCAGAAACAAAAGAATAGTAGTTCATGAAGCTACTATATATATAAGAGTTAAATCAGATACAATAGAAGTTTCAAATACAATAGTCAAATCTAAGATAAAAATGCATCACTGGAATCAACTGAATATTTGAAAGCTGAATAGATAGCTGGATCTCCAAGCGAAGCTCCAACTCCATAGGTGAGTCTCAAAAGTTGTATCACTCAGTCTGACCCGAGCGTAAAGAAAAACACAAAGACTCGAGTTAGGATTAACATTCTTATGTCAATAAATTTAACTCAAGTGAAATAACAGCTGAAATACAAGTAACTCAAAGGATGTTTGGGATAACCATCCTCTAAGGATCCGTAAACTATCTACTATGTAGTAATATACGCTATTATAATACTGTCTAAAGTAAAGTATAATATATTTGAAAATAGCGTCAAGGCATTACATTTTCCACCTTAACGCAATTTATATATTCCCATAGTCTATACAGTACTGTGATCTCCGCCACACTGGGCGTCATCAGATGGAACTCCACAGGTATGGTACAAAACAAACTCGTATAAGGCGCGCTAGGGTAGGTGACATGGCACAATGACACAATGCGAGGGTAGATATACCAATTACGCATCCGGACTGTTGATAACTCATAGCAGCCACTACCACTCACCTCGATCCACACTCCCAAAAATCAAAGGTGCACCCAATCAATCACAGAGTAATAGAATGGTATCGAAGAAGTGTGTCCGATAAGAGGAGCTACCTCCTTGGCTCTGAATCGCTCCTGTTTTAGCCACTTTAAGCCAAATCATGGGAGTCGGGTCCACGTACATACCTCAATAGAATGTCGTCACCATCCTACTTCATTCTGGAATCTCCACCACGTACACGGTTGTTATAGTGGTTTTCGGAGTTGGCAGAGAGTATGACAGCATCCGATCCCGATCTCTTTAACAACCAAACATTATTATTAAACCGAGGTCATTTGAAAATAGTTTATACTTTAAAACCAAATATCATTGCCATTTCAAACCAAACACAATATCATTTGAAAAACCACAGCACTTTCAAAGTTATAACATTTTCAAAACCAAACACTTGAAATTGTAACACTTTCAAAACATAATACTTTGAAATTCATAACTTTGAAAATATAACTTCCATCACTTAAACAATTTAGATATACATAATATAAATAGTTTTAAATTTAAAATTACTTTATAAAATAAAATAATTTCCTCAAACTTTCCAAATTGATTCAAATCAACTTGAAACCAAAAATTCAATTTAAATCAAATCTCAACTCATAAATTTCAACTCCGTTCAGTTTTCAATAATCCATTTCAATTTATCAATTCCAAATACAGATTTGAACCCCATAATAAACCATTTCAATATATTTCAAAGCTTTCAATATTCAACATTTCAAAACTAAATTTGATAACTTCGTATATGTATATATATATATATATAATATTCAATTTACTATTATTTAGTTTTGAAATATTTACTTGATAAATTCAGTGTCATTTAAATAAACTCAAACTTAAAATATTTATTAATCACTTTAAACCAACATCAAGTTATAGAATCATATTCTTTATAATCTCAAATTCAATAAGTTTCAAATCGATTTTTATTAAATATAATTCTTAATTAAATACAATTTCAAATCCATCTTCTCAACCTTAATTTATTTTAATCATTATAAACTCTATATTAAAATAATTTAAATAAATACTTAACCAAACTTAATTTTAAAACTATTTGATATTAAAAAAATTACACATAGCTTAAAAACAAGAATTTAACTATATATAAAATAACATTTATATAATATCTAAAATCAATATTTATATAAAACCATATTTTTTCCAAAGCCAGAGAAACCCTTTTCAAAATATTTATATATAGACCAGCGGTGTTTGTATGTAATTTTCTATCCTATGGTCAAGTGATAAGGATATTTATCATTTCAATCCACAGTTTAAATAAATATACAGGTATATATCATTTCAACCCGCAATCCCAAATTCAATTAAATGAAAATCGCTTGGGTCTATCATCTCAACCCATAACGATTTTCTCCTATTCTAAAGTCTGTTCGGGTATGTATCATTTCAACCCATAGTGAATTCTATACCAACAGAGAACTTGCAGAGTGATAATAGATAAGATAATAATATAACCAGCATATATCATCAATACAAATAACAGATAATGGTGTCAGATGTCACAGGTGAACAGATACAGATAATAGCATATATATAGTGATGTAAATAACTAACAGCGGCATATTTCAATTATCGTTTCAATTGAAATCAAATTTAATAAATATAAGAACGTTAATCGTGAGTGATTGCTCACCTTTCTAGGCTAGAGAAATTTGACACAGAAATGAGTTACGAATCTAGAGCAAAGTGAGATGGGCACGAATTCGATGAAGCAAACAGGCACGAATTCGATGAACAGATTTGATAATGGAAACCGATGGGAATAATCAAATTAACTTGATATAAATTTTAAAAAAGATTATATTATATAAATATTTTCTTTTAACCTAAAATTCAATTTAAAATACATATACATTTTTAAATAAATCTTAAATTTAAATATATATATATATATATATATACGTATAAAACAAAGCAGCCTCAATACAAAATAATCTGGAAAACACATACATATATATATAAACTTACTTTAATATTGCTATAAACAAACATGTAAATAAACAAGAAATCAATAGGCACGGTAAAGAATATTATATAACGCAAACATAAATTGTATACCTTAGTGTACGAAATCCATCATATTGTATACATAGGTGTTATAATCCAGTCAATACCTCAGCAACAATTACACTATGTCCACATATATACTTATATAAAAGAAATCTTCAACAAACTTGTATAAACTTAAAAGTCTAAATTTTAACCTTTAAAAATAACATATATATACCCTTCAAAGCTTACTTATATACTTGCCATCATATTATAAATCCTTTTATATAGTTTGAAATATATATGTATATAGATTAAAATAAAGTATACATAATTCTTCTAAAATATAATACACGGTACCAAAGTTTTTACAGCACATAACTCATACGCAAACATGCAATCATATATATGCAGTGAACCAAAACATAATGTGTGGAACAGCAGCATGCATACCATTATCAACTATATAGCTTTATAACTTTAAACTTCATAAACATTATACATAAACTTCCCTATACCTATCTACATATACTGTAACAACAATTTCTTCTTTATAGACCGAAGTTAGATTTTTATAACATGCATATTTATATATATATATATATATATCTATGTGTGTGACTATATAACTTATAAAAATATATACCATCATATTATATACAGGAAGATAAAATCATATGCAGACATCACAAAATATACAATATTTGGAATGGAGAAAAATGTATCTTTATAAATACATATTATTACTCAAAAGTAAACATACTTTATATATAACAAAAGAGCAAAGGCTAGGGGAAAAGGCGGACAAGGTGTATGCACTGGCGTGGGAGAATGAACAGGTTGACGCGGGAGGATAACAATGTGGCCATTGAATTTGGCTATGGTCGCGACCGAAAGGGAGAGGACACGGTTGCGGTAGTTGTTCGCTTGGCGATGAGCGGCTGCAGCCTCGCATGGCTATAGGTTGCACAAGAACGGCTATGGCGGCGGCTAGGTGGAACGGGTGGAAGAAGAGAGGCCTAGGGTGGGGTCTCGGCTACCACGGCTCGGAAAAACGGTGGTGATTATACGTGCGTGGCCGAAGTCATAAGCAAGAAGGGGAAGAACGGCGAATATGGGGCTTCGGCCATGGCGAACTGTGGGCGGTGGTATTTGCTGATGTGGCGCATGAGGCGTAGCACCTATTGTTCTCAGGTGGATGGAACAGCATGGTGAATTGGAGGCAGAAGTATGGAGAGCATGAAAAATGTCGAGTTCCTATAGCAAACTGATTAAATACAAAAATTTCCCAAAGTAGAGAGAGGAAGATGAGCAGTTTCACACGCAAGCTGTATGAATTCAATTCAAAAGAGAAAAAGGCTTTTGAATTATAAAGGTGAGAACAGGGTGAGGGAGGTGAAAAAAATGGACAGGTTAATAGCTGGCTGGAAGGAAATGTAAAGTTTGTATTGAATATATTTATTATTACTTTCAAATGAAAGGACAGAGAAATGGCAACAACCATACGTTGATTCAGAAAATAATAATTAAAGCAATTAATATTTGTGTGTGTATCACGTTTCAATATTTGGAACCGAAGGAGAGTGAAAAATTTAAAAGTGGTACAGCTACAACGGACCGTCATCAACATTTTCGTCGCGTATCGGACCTCAAAATATAGAAATAAATATACCGCAGAGATTAACGCGACGATACAATCAAAACGGTATACAAATATCGGTGGTATGACCATCCTATCAAAAGTCGATATGGACACTGATATATGTTGCTATTCCGTACGAAAAATTCCAAACGGAGCTAGAAATGTTCGAAATTTGCAAAGCGAATTACGCAGTCTTATTCAGAGTGTTCTAAATAAATTTTCTCATGTTGACATGTTTAGATTTTGGAACACTTTTAAATTCAACTGTTATTAACTGATGTAAATTGAAATAAAATTACACAATAAAATAAATATTCATATAATTAATTGAAAACTTGGCCAATTGCTATGTTTAATTGGACGTATTTCAAATATCAAATTTTTATTTCAAAATTTTATTGTTTAAAATTTCACAAAATTTAAATCAAATATACTAATAAAACAAATAGTTGAAAATTTATGGGTCGTTACAGATAGTTTTCTATTGGTTAAATAATTAAGGTCAAACAGAAAATATCGGTGCTACTAATTTACATAGTTCTCTGACTTGAGAATACAGTTAATCTTCAATATGGAAGCTCCTCTTTGATTATAGTTAGATCGTGGCACGACGCTCGTCAAATGACTATAGTTAGGTCGCATGGAAGCATGGAAGTGAAACATTATTCAAGAGGGGACTCGTCTCCTCAGTTAGATGGGGTTCATATCATGGTCAACTGATGTCAACTCAAAGTCAAAATCTCTAGCCAAAGCAGTTCTATTAATAATATTAGTTATTATTGAAGCAAGGACTTTATGTTTAGACTATAAAGTTGAATGTGGACGATATTAGAATTTTGAACATTACCAAATTCCATAAGTCCTAATGTGATGTAGTTTTAATAAAGAGAATTGGTGTAAATAATTGCTACTATTGGGTACTGCTTATAATAAGTAAAATTGGATTTTATCAAAAGATGTGTGAGTAATAAATTTAGCCAAAACGTCACACCAATTACTAAGTGATATGTGAACGTTAATATTCGAATAGTTCGATAGCAATCGCTGACTGAATTTACACCTTTTATTCGCACAACCGTGATGATGAAATCTTTTAAAAACCACATTATTTAATTAATTAATAAAATGTGCAAATTGATTAAATTAATTGATATTTGAGAAATATTAATTATTATTTACTTGATGTTTAGAAGTTGTTTATCATTATTTTAATGTGTTTATAAAAGTTACATTTGCATGCATTGATATACAGTATCGATGTAATTTAAAGATAATTGTGTGAAATGATTTATGAAAATTTTATGTCATTTAGTGACATGATTTATGGAAATTTTATGTCAATTGATGACGTGATTTTATGGAAATTTTATGTCGTTTGATGACACATCATGTAAAGAAAGATTTGGAGAGAGATAAACTATCAAGGGAATTAATAAGTAAGTTTTAATTAAAGAATATGGAAGGTTCCATTCTTTTAAATAAAACATGCTCGTTAAGTCATTCGTTTTGTACGTGCAATTCATTTCTTTCTCATTCATTCTTTTTCTTTCTCTCCTCCTAACTTTTCATGACAGAAAAAAATCAAATTTCCAAATTCTTTCAACTCTAAATAAAAAAGATCAAATAAAATAAAACAAAAGTGGTTCTTCCATCTCTTGCAAGGATTGGATGGGGATCTTAATGATCTAAGAAGATGCCATCATTTAAGGTGTGACTTCTAGGCAACATCCTAAATGGATTTCATTTTCAAGGTGTGCTTCAAGGCTTTGAGTAAAAAGATCTATTCACAAAATCTAAGATCTTTTGATTCATCATTCAAGGTATTCTCTTCGACAATAGCAAGGTATCATCTTGATTTACAAATTCTTATAATCGTTTAATTGTCTAATTAACTTATCCATTATCGCAATTCCCTATACATATTTATTATCAACAAGAGATGCAAACATGAACGTATGTATGTGTATATTTTAATTAAAACTCTGTTATGTTTACATGTTTGGAGATGTAAATTTGTTGATGAATTCACAATTGTATTTATCTTCTTAGCTTTAATTTTGACAGTTTTTGAAATAAGTTTTATTAAGCTAACTTTAATCTATACAAAATTATATATATAACTGTATAACCATATGATTTTTCTAACCAACGAAATTTGTTCATATTTTTTATTTTATAACAAAGAAAATTACATTTTTAATATGTAGTTGTTAAATTTAATCATATATGTTTATACACGTTTTATTCTTTGTTTGCACATTTGTCAAATTGAATTCACATACATATTTTATTGGATACAAATTATGTGATTTAAAATAAAGTTTTTCTAATTTATTTTGTGCAGGAAAAGTTTTATTACAGTGTTGTTTAACCATATATCTGATTATATGTAAAGGAAGTTTTGTTAATTTGTTTAGTGTAAGCAAAGTTTTGTTCATATATTTTGTAACCATATGTGACTATACACACACACACACACACACACACACTCTCTTATCTCTATATATACAAACATCTATTTAGCTATAAATATATTTTGTGATTTAAAGTGCATTTAAGTGGATTTAAAGTGCATTCAATGTGTACTTATGTGTATTTGAAACTTTCATTTATGATCATAAGTATATAGAATATAAACAGCCATTTGTGGCCAATTATTACTTATTCAAGGATTGCTTTATTTGGTGTTGATATTTTGAAATTAAAACAACAATCTAATTTACGAGTATTATATTACTAGTTAGAAATTCTGACATTTATACCACAATTGTATTAGTATGCATATGTATAAATAAACGTGCAAATTCATATCATTTATAAACACCACAATGTTGCACTTTCATAATTCATGCTGGAATATATTTGGACAAACTTCCATTTTATGTCATGTATTAATTGCTAATTAAAGGCATTTAATGTATCAATTAATTTAATTAAAGAGAGAGAAATGGAAGGTTTGTCTCTCCATATAAAGCATAGTATGCTTTAATTAATTTCATGACTTTCAGAGAAAGAGATAAAAGTCTAAATTACATAAGTTTTGGAGAAAGAAACGAAAAGTTTCTTACTCTTAGTTTACTTTTATGAGTAATTATTGGATCTATTTGATACATTATATATTTAAATTCAAGTTAATCAAAAACTTCTTTTAATTTGAATAAAATAAGATTTTATTTAAAAAATTATTAGATTGGATCTATATATCTTTAGACTTCATAAACTGTAACAAACCGATATTTTCAACCCTTCGCATCCGCACAGGTCGGACTTGAATTGCTCAAAATACCGCGTTGTAAATAAAATTTGGCAAATCTCAGTACATACAGTAAATAATAATCACAGAACACAGACACGGAGTACGAAATGCAGCGGAAGTAAAAGAGATAGTAGTTCATGAAGCTACTATGTAAATATATCAGAATTAAATAAAATACAACAGAATAAATAAAGTACAACAGAAGTCTCAAGATGATAACCAAGTACAAGCTGAATAGAACAACAAAACTAGAATAGATAAAACTAGATAAGCAGATAATCTCCAGCGATTCCAATCTCCAGAAAGTGGAATCCTAATCTGTGAATAACTCAGGCTGACCCGAGCGTAAATAAAAATACAAACACTTGAGTCAGGACAATATATACTTATATAATGTAAACCAACTCAAGTGAACTGTAATAAGGTACAAGTAACTTAAAGGATGCCTGGGACCGGCCATCCTCTAAGGATCCGTTAAACTATTTACTATGTAGTAATATTGCGCTATTATAATAATGTCTACAGTAAAATAAACTTACTTTTAAATAGCATTCCGGACTACCCATATCACCCTTCACACATAATAGTCCCAGTAGTCCATCCAATATCATGATATCTCCAGATCGGGAAACTATCAGAGGATACCACACGGGCTACGGAAGAAAAACAAACTCGTAGTAAAGGCTCAGTATAGTAGGTGACATGGCACACAAGGCAATGCCAGGGTAGATATACCAATTACGCACACGGGCTGGTGGTAACGCAGCAGCCACATATGCCCACCTCGGAACACACTACCATATCAAAACCGAAGGATGGCCATCTAATCAATCACAAGTAAGAGTATAGTATCGAAGGAATGTGTCCGACCAGAGGAGCTACCCCTTTTGGCCCGCGATCGCTCATGTTTTAGCCACCTTATGCCAACTCACGGGAGTTGGGTCCATGTAATATACCTCAAGAACGTTGCCACCATCCTATTTCATTCTGGAATCTCCACTGCATATACGGTTGTCAAAGTGGTTTTCAGTATCGACAGAGAGTATGCCAGATATCCGATCCCGGTCTCTGCCAACCAATCGTTACTATAACCCGCAGTTATAACTTTTAAAATAATATTTATACTCCAAAATAGAATATCATTTCAAATCCAAATCTTTATCAAAATAAAGGTTAAATTAATTCCAAACCATTTCAAAAACATCATATCTTTCCAAAACTTCTTGTCAAATCATTTCAATATATCAAAATATCATACTTTACAAAAATTCATTTCCAATCATTTTAATATATCGGAATATCATATCTTTACAAAACTTCATTTCCAATCGTTTTAATATATCAAAATATCGTATCTTTTCAAAACCACATTTCAAATCATTTTAATATATCAAAATATCGTACCTTTTCGACACCACATTTCAAATCATTTTAATATGTCAAAATATCATATCTTTCAAAATTCATTTCAAATCATTATTTGAATTCAAATCCAAATATATACATTTAAATATCCTTTTTAAGTCAAAGATATCATTCATTTATTATCCATTTTAATTCAAAGATATCATTCATTTATCATCATTTCAAATCACCTTTTAAATAGTTGTATATTAAATCAAAACAATTCATTTAAACCATTTAAAAGTGAAGTCATTATATTTGATATCAAATATTTAGTTCCCAAAATTTTAGACAAATTCTGAGCTCATTTATTTAAATCAAAACCTCAAACATTCATTTTAGCCTACCGCAACACTTATCAAGTGCTACTGTAGCCCTTTATTTTAGTTTTAGATTTTAATTATCTTTTTGTTATCACAACACTTACCAAGTGCCATAATACCTTTTAGTTATAATTTATACATAGTTCATTTGTATCAACCACAGCACTTACAAAGCGTCGTATTATCAATATATCAAAATAAAGATCTAATCATTTCCAAACCATATTCATTCTATTCAATTTAAAATACCATTTCAATTCACATTTCATAATAGTTTATATTTCAAATCAAATTACTTCATTTAAAATCAAAAATGAAGTTAGTACATTTAATAATCTAATTATTAAATTTCCAAAATTTTCAACTTTCAGAGTTCATTATTCACTTAAGTTTATCAAAACAGTGAAAATTCATTTTTCCCAGCATTTAGAATACGCTACGGAAAGTTACATTCAAAATAGTTCAATTTAACAAAAGACGGCATTTTAAAAATGCTGTAATAGGGTTTACTTAAATTTCAAATAAACTTAGTTAAATTCAACAATTATAGCACTTACAAAAATGCTTTAATAGCCTTTAATTAAATTTAGTTTTTTAGTTCATTATCATCAACTACAGCATTTACAAATGTTGTAATATCATTTACATTACAATTAATAGCATTTCAAAAATGCAGTTAATTAACTTCAAATATTCAATATAATTTCATAACCAATTATATTTTTATTTAAAAAATTTTAACTTATAAAATCATACATTTTCACATTTATAAACATCATTTCGTTTTCCTTAAGTTCATGATTTTATAAAGTTAAATTTCCATTCAAAAATCAAGAATTAATAATAATTCACTTATTTAATTCCAACATTCAATTTTAAATTCATTGAATTAAATTTCAACTTAACACTTAAGTTTAAAATTTAAAAATATAACTTAATTTCATTTTATTTATTTAACCTTAAATTCACTTTTAAGCCAAATTCACAAATTCCCATTTTGGTTATGTTTAAAAATTTCAACATAAATAATCATTCATTCCACAATTTAACTTTATTCAAAAATCATTAATATAATATAAAATCACATTAAATACATTTTTAAATTCAAATTATCATAAATTTATCATAATTTCATATTTAATTTAATTTCCAATTAAAATTAAATCAAAATTTCCAAAATGACTTACATTCAAATTTTCTAACTTTTCCATAATTTATTTAACTTATAAATTTCCAGAATATCAATAATACTTTTAAAAAAATTATTTTTAAATCAAAATATTATAATCATTACATTTATAAAATATTTTAGTATTTTTAGAAAAGCATATTTTAACTACGGGTCTGTATATAATTTTCTACGCTAGGTAAAGTGGTACGGGTAATATATCGTTTCAACCCGTAATTTACAAAGAAAATCCGGGTTTTATCATTTCAAACCCACAGTCCCAAGTAAATGAAATAAATTGAAAATCCCTCAGGCCTATCATTTCAGCCCATAATGATTTTTCCCTATTCTAAAGTCTGTTCGGGTATGTATCATTTTAACCCATAGTGATTCTAATCTAAAGGGAACTTGCAGTGTGATAAACTGATAAAAATAACATAACAACATAATATAACAGTAACATATGATATAACAGGTGTTTAAGCATGGGTGAACATCATATAATCATAACATAGCAAATATAATATGGTGATGCATTTTACAGATTCAAAAGGGGTCAATTTACTAGTTATATATGTACATATTGTCAGGTGAGAATAACTCACTTGTTTAAGCTGGAGATGACAACCAAGACACACAACACAGAATCTTTGAAGGCACGACAACACGAATAGGAATTGAGTGGGAGAGCCAAAGATAAATCTCCTTGGATACGTAAGACAAAAATATATAAAACACAAGTTTCAAAACAAGATATACTTAAACAATGTTAGAAATGGATTGAACAAAACAAAACCAAAACTATTGAACTTTCTTTCTACCATGTAACAACCCGCATATTTATCGATTATATATTTAAATATTTTGTTTTAATATTTATCGTTATTCGAATATTGGTCCGAAAAGCTACTTTTTGCCAACGGTCGAATTAGGACTCGAGACCACTTCCATTGAGTTCGAAATGCCGTTTACAATCTTATTAAGTATAAACTTTGATATGTTTGGGGTTAGTGAAATTTCACTAACTTTTCCCGCTTTGGACTATGGGTTGGTTTAGCCTATTAAACCTAAGTTCCAACCCCTTTTCCTCATCTCTTCATAAATTCCTACCTAACTATAGTTTCAGCATTAATGGTGAGTGGAAAGGAAATTAAAATTCCAAGCCCAAGTTCATTAGCAAATTCAACATCCAACTCCAAAATCAAAGTAAAGACATTGGATTCAAGCTTGTAGTTGCTTCTCTATTGACTTCAAGCTTCTTCTTCATTGAATTTGTGCAAAGGTGAGATTTTTATCTCACAATTCTAGTCTAAAACTATATTGCACTGTTGGGAATGATTCCCCATCACTTTAGCATATACATTTGCATTTGGTTTGGATTGGATTGGCGAAAAACTCCAATTTTTAGTTATTTTGGTGAAAACTTGCATTTAGGTCGCACTGCCTCGGAATTAGGTCGTTATGGTGGAAAATTCGCCTCGGAGTTAGGTCGTAAGTCGTAGGTCGCTCGCCTTTAGGTCGTGCCCCTTTAGGTCGCTCAGCCTTGCCTACCTCGTTAGGTCGCGTGACCTTAGGTCGTTCCCCTTTAGGTCGTATGACCTTAAGTTGTTCACATGGTTAGGCCTTTAAACCATTAGGTCGCTCGAATGAGTTAGGTCGTCGGACCTTAGGTCGTTTACCCTTTAGGTCGCGTGAACCCTTAGGTCGTTGGACCTTATTCCCTCTTAGGTCGACAACCACTAGGTCGTTTGCCTTGCTTAACTCGCGAACACCGTTAGGTCGCAAGCCTATAGGTCGCATGACCCCTATCTTCCTTAGGTCATTGGACCTTTTTCCTTGGGTCGTTAGACCGTTAACCCGTTAGGTCGCGCATCACCCTAACTCGCTCGGCCTTGCCTTCGTTAAGTCGCGAGACACGTTAGGTCGCGCATCACCCTAACTCGCTCGGCCTTGCCTTCGTTAGGTCGCGCATCACCTTAACTCGCTCGACCTTGTTTAGGTCGTTAGGTCGCGAACACCTCTAGGTTGCTCGACCCCTTATACTCGTAGGTCGCTCGATCCTATCTTCACCTTAGGTCTTCACTAGGTCGTACCGTTTTGGATGGGGCGCTGCCCCCTGGACCCCCGCGACCTGACCGGGAAGGTCGAACCGCGTAGCGGGGGCGTTGCCCCCGCACCCCCACCTTGGGGGGTTGCCACCCCCTGGACCCCCCCTCCGTAGGGGATCTTATCTGAAAAACATTCAACAGAACTTTCTTTGTTGAGATGCTGAGTTGACCATTCTACGAGACAAACTATCTTTGCCTTCTCGGTCAATTTTATGGTATCACAGCCTTGCTAAAAAGGCGAGATAACAACTTTAGAAATATAAAGGTTTCAATACTAGTAGTAAATATCAAAACCCTTTCAACAAAATGATTTCAACTCTATTTTCAATAACAAAACTCTTTTCTTAAACCGTTTTCCAATCTACTAGTATATACAAACCTTTACCTCACTCGGATGGGAAATCTAATTAAACGGCTTAGTAAAACAAGTGGTATGAAACGCTTGCGTTCACTTCGTCGGTTAATTCTTGGACTTGTTCGATTGAACCTCTTGTGACAATTTTCTAGTGAAGATTTACAGTTTGCTCATAAATATTTAAGTTAAGCAAGTGATTATGGGAAACGAAGATAAACTTTTATATTTACTAGCTTAGTGTAATTGACACTTCTCGTTGATCATGACGATCATTTTATGATTTAGACTAGCAATTGTGCGATGTCTCTTTGTTTGCAAGGTTAGACTAGACCTCATGGGTGTGATTCCGACTCACACATATCTCTTTGTCCGCAAGGTTAGTCTAGACACCATTTGTGTGATTCCACTCACACATACCTTTTTGTTGCGAGGTTAGGCTAGACACCATTTGTGTGATTCCACTCACACATACCTTTTTGCTTTTTGGTTAGCCTAGACCTCATCTGGGTGATTCCGACTCACCGATATGGGGTAGCTCCCCATGGTCTTCGGACCGTCATGTGATAGGCCTCTTTCCCTTTTTCTGTGATTTCTGGATTTCTTGTGTTGATTTCTGGAATTTATGTCATTGACTTGTTATGAGTACAAGTTTAGGGTATGATGCCCTCTTTGGATCTTTGAGAAGATTCTTGTGATATTGATTTATCTCTTATTGATTGATCTTCTGTTGATCATCATTTGCATACTTATAGTAGTATGTCAGTATGGATATGTTATGTTTATGCCATATCTTTTATTTTATACCATGTCATCTGATATTTATAGCTAGACCGATCCGTTTATTATTTTCTTAAATAATACTCGGGTCAGACCGAGATGTTACAGGTGCTTCAGCTTGACTTCTTCTCGGGATTTGCTACTCTGACTTTTGGCTAACTATTTAGATTGGCAGTTTTTGTTGTATACACTTGAGATATAGACTCATAGTTGTATTCTTTTGTATAGCATGTGTTGCTATTCTTTTGTATTACTGTGGATCTTTTTGACCACTACTCTGATGTACACTTTCATGTGTTAGTTATATATTCATATCTTCTTCCGCCTTTGTGATATGGATGTCTGTGACTGATTTGTGTTATGCTTATTTCTATGTTTGTTTCTGAAAATTATTTATAGCCACCGTGTGATAAGCAATCACATGGATGGTCGCTCCTCAATAGCCTTATTCTCTGTGCTAGTTGACAGCACTACACCGTAGTGTTCTTGGCTAGCGTGGGTATAGAGGTGGGGCGTCACAGCTTGGCATCAAAGCCAAACTTCGGAACAATGTAGAATAACTTAACAAGGATCATCGTCCTAAGTCCACCTTAGGAGTTATGTCTTAGGATTAATCGAGTCGTCGTACTGATTCATCCTATATCCTTTATGATTCCTTGTTTTATCTAGCAAGATTGCTTGATATTCATTAGTGAATAATCTTCCTCTTTCTCTTCTTTCTTTCTTAAGGAAGAGAAATGGTTAGACCTGGTCGTCCTAGAGCTGGACCATCTAGTGCTCCACCCCAAGATGGAGTTTTTATGACTACCCAGCAACTTCTTGACCTTGTCACGAATGCTCAAGCAGCTGGTTCTAATCCGGAACCTACTCACCCTAAATCTTGGTTTGCACGTTTGTGCAATGATTACACCAACCTGGGTGGGAAGCCATTTAAAGGTTCTGAAACTATCATCGAGGTCCAGGCTTGGTTGAGGACCTGCGATCGAATCTTCATTCGCATGAATCTCGTCGATCTTCACCGTGTTCAGGTGGCTTCCAGTATGCTCCAAGAGAGAGCATTGGACTGGTATGAACTTCTTATTTCCGAAGTCAACGAAGCGGACCTTACCTGGGAGCACTTCCGGACACGCTTGGAGTTAAAATTTGTAACAGAAGCAGAGAAGGTAACTCTGGCTCGACGCTTTATAGACCTTGTTTAAGGTGAGTCCTCTGTGACTAATAATGTCGCAGCCTTTGAGTCGCTTTCCAAATATGGGGTTGAATACATCAACACCCCATTGAAGAAGAACTAGAGGTTCGTTTATGGCTTAAAAAAGCCTCAAGAAGGCATTACTTCTAAAATTAGAAGTTCCTTTTGACCAACTTATAGATATCTCTCTTCGTTTGGAAGAGGCTGATAAAGAAAGTGATGTTGAAGTAGTAGCTTCCAAACCCAACTTCAACAACAAAAAGAGGCCCAGTAAATTCAAAGGCCCTTATCCCAACAAAAAGGGTAAGCATGCAACCCCTACGGCAAAGTCTCCTTCTCCTAGTTGTGCGAGATGCTTCAACTGTGGATCTGGGGATCATTTTGCGAATAAGTGCTCTAAGCTCAAATCTTGTCGCTATTATAAGAGCCTGGATCATTACATACATCAATGCCTCAAACGTGAAGGAAAGAAGGAGGGAAAGTTAAACGTGGCTCAAGCCCCTGGAAACACATCTCATGGCCAAGGTATTTCTCATTCCATTCTTGATGGTATTATTTTATTTCATGATCAACCTATTAGAGTTCTCTTTGATACGGGTGCATCCCATTCTTTTATATCAAAGGAACTTGTCGACACTTTCTCTTTAAATGTTGATGCTTTAATGACTTCCTTGAGAATTGCGAATCCTATTGGTGGATCCGCAACTCTTAGTTTTCTTTGTAAAAATGTGTAGATTATTTTATGCGATTTTCCATTCCTAGCCGATTTGCATGTTATGCGTTACCTAGGCTTTGGAATGATTTTGGGAATGGATTGGCTTAATCGTTATGAAGCACATATCCTAAGTCCTGAGCGGACTATTTATCTCCGACATCCGCAATCTGTAAATCAGATTTATATTATTCTTAAAGATTCGGATTCTGCATTGACTGCATCTTTATATTCTTTAAATCCTCATGATGATGATGATGATGATGATGATGATGAGGAAGATGTCATTTCTCGAATTCACGTCGTTTGTGAATTTTCCGACATATTTGAGCCCGTTTTGGGTTTACCACCTAAACGAGCAATTGAGTTCAGAATTAATCTTACCCCTGAAGCTCAACCTATTACTCGTCCTCCTTATCGGATGTCTAATAAGGAAAATGAGGAGATGCACAAACAATTATCTGAATTGGAGACGAAGCAATTTATTCGCTCTAGCTCCTCGCTTTGGGGAGCTTCGGCTATTTTCGTGAAGAAATCTGACGGTACGCTTAGGCTTTGTGTTGACTATCGCAAGCTTAACGATCTGACTATTAAAAATAAATATCCTTTACCTCGGATTGACGATCTGTTTGATCAGCTTAGCGGAGCTAGGGTCTTTTCACAGTTAGACTTGGCTACCGGTTTTCATCAGCTTCATATTGCTGAGGATAGTATTCCTTTGACATCGTTCCGTACTCGTTATGGATCTCATGAATGGCTTGTTATGCCATTTGGTTTAGCGAATGCTCCGGCTTACTTCGTTGACCTCATGAATCGAGTTTTCAAGGCTTTCCTCGATCGGTTTGTTCTCATCTTCATTGATGATATCCTTGTGTATTCTAAAACCGAGAAGGAGCATGAAAAGCATCTTCGAATTGTATTGGAAACTCTTAGGAGTAATCAATTAAAGGCAAAATTTTCTAAATGCCACTTTTGGCAATCTCGTGTGAAGTTTCTCGGTCATATTATTTCCGAATCCGGAATTTCCGTGGATCCTTCAAAGACTGAAGCGATTCAAGATTGGAAGAGACTGGAGAGTGTGATAGACATTCGTAGTTTTCTCAGATTGGCGGGTTATTACCGTCGTTTCATTAAAGACTTTTCTAAGATTGTCGTACCTCTTACTAGCTTGACTAAGAAGGGAGTTAAATACATTTGGTCGGACAAATATGAAGCCTCTTTTCAGAAATTGGAAGAACTCCTTTCTGATGCTCCTATTCTTATTATTCCCGAGGGGAATCAAGATTTTGTTGTTTATACTGATGCTAGTCATGTTGGTTTGGGTGCCGTTCTTATGCAAAAAGAACGTGTTATTGCTTATGCTTCTAGGCAATTGAAGCCGGCCGAGACTAGATATGCCACACATGATTTAGAACTCGCGGCTATTGTTTTCGCCCTTCGAATTTGGCGTCATTATCTATTGGGAGAGAAATTTATTCTTTACACGGATCATAAGTCTTTGAAATATTTATTTTCTCAAAAAGAACTTAATTTGCGTCAACAGCGTCGCTTGAGTTCCTTCCACCTTATGATCTTGATATTCTTTATACCCCCGGTAAGGGTAATCGTGTCGCCGATGCTCTTAGCCGTAAACAACAAGCAGTTATTTCTATGATGATATCCGAATGAAACGATCTCGAGATTATATCCACTGTGAGATTCGAGAGCGCGTATCCGATTTATGCCCATCACTTGTTTTACGTAGCCTTGAGGCTCATCCTTCTCTTTTAGACCGCATTCTTGAAGCTCAAGGGATAGATCCTGAATTGGCTCTTCTTGGCCAAAATGTTAAGGATAAAATTGATATTGAAGGTTTGAAAGACTTTGATATTGATTCTCGTGGCGGCATTCGAAAATTTGGTAGACTTATCGTACCAAATATTGGTGATCTTCGTAAAGATATTTTAGAAAATTCTCATCGTTCTAAATTCACCATTCATCCCGGTAGTAGTAAAATGTACGCTGTATGAAGCGACTTTATTATTGGGAGGGAATGAAATCTGATATTGCTAACTTTGTTAAGTGTTGCATGACTTGCCAACTTGTCAAGGTCGAACATCAAAGGCCTAGTGGGTTATTGCAACCTTTAGAAATTCCAATTTGGAAGTGGGACCAAATTTCCATGGATTTTATAGATGGCCTTCCCCGTTCTCGTTCGGGTCATGATAGCTTATGGGTGATCGTTGATAGACTTACTAAATCCACCCATTTTATTCCCGTTTGATCTAACCGAACCGTTCCTCTTTTGGCAAAACTCTTTATCAAAGAAATTATTAAATTGCATGGAGTTCCTACTTCAATTGTTAGCGATCGATATTCATTGTTTACTAGTGGATTTTGGAAGAGTCTTCAAAAAGCTTTAGGAACGAAGCTTAATTTTAGCACTGCTTATCACCCCTAGTCCGATGGACAAACCGAGCGTGTGAATCAAACTCTTGAAGATCTTCTTCGAGCTTGTGTGATTGATTTTGGTGGAAGTTGGGAAGATCATATTTCACTTGTCGAATTTTCCTATAATAATAGCTTCCAATCTAGTATTGGTATGGCACCTTTCGAGGCACTCTACAAAAGGCCGTGTCGATCTCCTTCTTTTTTGCTTGAGGCCGGTGAGAGGCTGGTTTTAGGTCCAGACTTTATTCGTGATTCCACAGAAAAGATTGAACTTATTCGACATAGGATGAAAGAAGGCCGGAGTAGACAAAAATCCTATGCCGATAATCGAAGAAGGAAACTAGAATTTTCTGTTGGAGATCTTGTTTTTATTCGTGTTTCACCTATGAAAGGTGTTGTACGTTTCAGTCGTTCGGGAAAGTTAGCGCCTCGATATATTTGACCATTTACTATCACTGAACGTATTGGTTCCATGGCTTATCGCCTTTCATTACCGGCTCAGTTTTCTTCCATGCATGACGTGTTTCACGTTTCTCAATTACGGAAATGCCTTCGAGATTCCGATTCTATTCTTGAGCCTAGTATTGTGGAAGAAATTGAAGTTTCGCCAAATTTAACTTACGAGCAGCATCCTATTCGAATTATTGCTTCGGAGGTCAAACGACTTCGAAATAAAGATGTTCCGCTTGTGAAGGTTCAGTGGTCCTCAAATCCTAAGGATTTCTCTTGGGAATCTAGAGAATTCATCGAGCGAACACATCCGGACTTGCTTACTCCTGCTCTTTGAAGTGAACTTCCTATTTCAAATTTATTTTGTGTTAATATGCTTTTATGGTTGTTACTTTTTATTTCCATCTTATATATTGCGAGGATGCAATTTCTTTAAGGAGGGGATCTGTAACAACCCGCATATTTATCGATTATATATTTAAATATTTTGTTTAAATATTTATCATTATTCGGATATTGGTCCGAAAAGCTACTTTTTGCAAACGGTCGAATTAGGACTCGAGACCACTTCCATTGAGTTCGAAATGCCGTTTACAATCTTTTTAAGTATAAACTTTAATATGTTTGACGTTAGTGGAATTTCACTAACTTTTCCCGCTTTGGACTTTGGGTTGGTTTAGCCTATTAAACCTAAGTTCCAATCCCTTCTCCTCATCTCTTCATAAATTCCTACCTTACTCTAGTTTCAGCATTAATGATGAGTGGAAAGGGAAATTAAAATTCCAAGCCCAAGTTCATTAGCAGATTTAACATCCAACTCCAAAATCAAAGTAAAGACATTGGATTCAAGCTTGTAGTTGCTTCTCTATTGACTTCAAGCTTCTTCTTCATTGAATTTGTCCAAAGGTGAGATTTTTATCTCACAATTCTAGTCTATAACTATATTGGACTGTTGGGAATGATTCCCCATCACTTTAGCATGTACATTTGCATTTGGTTTGGATTGGATTGGCGAAAAACTCTAATTTTTAGTGATTTTGGTGAAAACCTGCATTTAGGTCGCACTGCCTCGGAATTAGGTCGTTCTGGTGGAAAATTCGCCTCGGAGTTAGGTCGTAAGTCGTAGGTCGCTCGCCTTTAGGTCGTGCCCCTTTAGGTCGCTCGGCCTTGCCTACCTCGTTAGGTTGCGTGACCTTAGGTCGTTCCCCTTTAGGTCGTATGACCTTAAGTTGTTCACATGGGTTAGGCCTTTAAACCATTAGGTCGCTCGAATGAGTTAGGTCGTTGGACCTTAAGTCGTTGCACCTTGGGTCGTTTACTCTTTAGGTCGCGTGTTCCACTAGGTCGCGTGAACCCTTAGATCGTTGGACCTTATTCCCTCTTAGGTCGGCAACCACTAGGTCATTTGCCTTGCTTAACTCGCGAACACCGTTAGGTCGCAAGCCTTTAGTTTGCATGACCCTTATCTTCCTTAGGTCGTTGGACCTTGTTTCCTTGGGTCGTTAGACCGTTAACCCGTTAGGTCGCGCATCACCCTAACCCGCTCGGCCTTGCCTTCGTTAAGTCGCGAGACACGTTAGGTCGCGCATCACCCTAACTCGCTCGACCTTGCCTTCGTTAGGTCGCGCATCACCTTAACTCGCTCGACCTTGTTTAGGTCGTTAGGTCGCGAACACCTCTAGGTCGCTCGACCCCTTATACTCGTAGGTCGCTCGATCCTATCTTCACCTTAGGTCTTCACTAGGTCGTACCGTTTTGGACGGGGAGCTGCCCCCTGGACCCCCGCGACCTGACCGGGCAGGTCGAACCCCGTAGCGGGGGCGTTGCCCCCGCACCCCCACCTTGGGGGGTTGCCGCCCCCTGGACCCCCCTCCGTAGGGGATCTTATCTGAAAAACATTCAACGGAACTTGCTTTGTTGATATGCTGAGTTGACCATTCTTCGAGACAAACTATCTTTGGCTTCTCAGTCGATTGTATGGTATCACGGCCTTGCTAAAAAGGCGGGATAACAACTTTAGAAATATGAAGGTTTCAATACTAGTAGTAAATATCAAAACTCTTTCAACAAAATGATTTCAACTCTATTTTCAATAACAAAGCTCTTTTCTTAAAGCGTTTTCCAATCTACTAGTATATACAAACTTTTACCTCACTCGGATGAGAAATCTAATTAAACGGCTTAGTAAAACAAGTGGTATGAAACGCTTGCGTTCACTTCGTCGGTTAATTCTTGGACTTGTTCGATTGAACCTCTTGTGACAATTTTCTAGTGAAGATTTACAGTTTGCTCGTAAATATTTAAGTTAAGCAAGTGATTATGGGAAACGAAGATAAACTTTTATATTTACTAGCTTAGTGTAATTGACACTTCTCGTTGATCATGACGATCATTTTATGATCTAGACTAGCAATTGTGCGATGTCTCTTTGTTTGCAAGGTTAGAATAGACCTCATGGGTGTGATTCCGACTCACACATATCTCTTTGTCCGCAAGGTTAGTCTAGACACCATTTGTGTGATTCCACTCACACATACCTTTTTGTTGCGAGGTTAGGCTAGACACCATTTGTGTGATTCCACTCACACATACCTTTTTGCTTTTTGGTTAGCCCAGACCTCATCTGGGTGATTCCGACTCACCCATATGGGGTAGCTCCCCATGGTCTTCGGATCGTCATGCGATAGGCCTATTTCCCTTTTTCTGTGATTTTTGGATTTCTTGTGTTGATTTCTGGAATTTATGTCATTGACTTGTTATGAGTACAAGTTTAGGGTATGATGCCCTCTTTGGATCTTTGAGAAGATTCTTGTGATATTGATTTATCTCTTATTGATTGATCTTCTGTTGATCATCATTTGCATACTTATAGTAGTATGTCAGTATGGATATTTTATGTTTATTCCATATCTTTTATTTTATACCATGTCATCTGATATTTATAGCTAGACCGATCCGTTTATTATTTTCTTAAATAATACTCGGGTCAGACCGAGATGTTAAAGGTGCTTCAGCTTGACTTCTTCCCGGGATTTGCTACTCTGACTTTTAGCTAACTATTTAGATTGGCAGTTTTTGTTGTATACACTTGAGATATAGAATCATAGTTGTATTCTTTTGTATAGCACGTGTTGCTATTCTTTTGTATTATTGTGGATCTTTTTGACCACTACTCTGATGTACACTTTCATGTGTTAGTTATATATTCATATCTTCTTCCGCCTTTGTGATATGGATGTCTGTGACTGATTTGTGTTATGCTTATTTCTATGTTTGTTTCTGAAGATTATTTATAGCCACCGTGTGATAAGCAATCACATGGATGGTCGCTCCTCAACAGCCTTATTCTCCGTGCTAGTTGACAGCACTACATCGTAGTGTTCTTGGCTAGCGTGGGTATAGAGGTGGGGAATCACATACCACCTATGCTTTAGCTCCAGATCTGAAATGGCACGGCTAAAGGCATGGTTTGGGTCTGGTTTGGGTTCCTAAGAGGTCGGCCAAATATAGGAAAAGATGGTGCAAAGTTGGTACAAAGAGCTAGGTGCATGGAACTAACACTACAAGGCAACTACCATGGATTCTATGCAACATATGGGTTCGGCCACAAGCTAGCATGGTGTGGCCATCACTGTAGAGGGATGGAGGATGGTGTGGCAGAGTGTTTCAGGTCGTCCATGGTTGGTGGAGGTGGAGTTGGTGGCGGCCAAAGGAAGGTTGAAGGTGATGAAGACATACGTGTTAGCTATGGTGCATATAGGTGACGTTTGTGTAGATTTAGGTGGAGCTTCACCATAGGATGGCTCGGCTTGGCTATGGGGTTGGAGAGGAGGTGGTGGAGGCTAGCTCAGGTGGTGGTGGAGGCGGCAAGGTGGCTGGATTGTTGGGGCCAAACCTGAAGTAGAAGATGAAAATCAACATAAACAAGTAGGAAACAAGAAGAAATTCCATAGAAAAGAAGAAGAAGTTTACCACCTCTTTGCTTCAGAAATGGCCGTGATTTTTTTATGATGAGGAAGAAAAAGTATTCACGTGAAATGGAAAATAAAATATCGGCTGAAGAGTGTAGTTAAGACAGCCAAATGAAGAGATGTTGGTTGAGAAATGAAAAGACAGAATACAAAAAGGCTTAAGCAAATAAAAGATCACTAAACTCTTCAATTTTCCAATATTTATTTTTTAAATTTTATATAACTGAAATATATATGTAAATTCAGATAAAAATACGAAAATTTAGTAAATAAACATAAATAAATAAATAAATATTAAATATTTATATAATTAAATTATGAAAATAACAAAGAAATGTAAACTAGTCTAGCAAATTTGAAAATAAATGGAACAAACTTTGAGAAATTATTATGTACTTGAAAAATATTTATAAGTAAATATAAGAACACAAATATAATTTCCTTCACAAAAATAAATAAAAAAAATTAATTAAATATAATTCAAATAAAGAAAATAACAGAAAAATGGAAACTAGTCTTTAAAATAGAAAATAAATTCAATATACTTTGGAAAAATTCAAACACCACTTTAAAAATATTTAAAAGACAAAAATATATGTAACATAACATATAACACAAATTAGAATAAGATATGACAAATAAAAATATTATTTATATAGATTAGAATAAACGATATTGTTAAATAAAACAGTTTACACCCAATATTGTAAAAAGCATAACTTTCACAATATAAATCCAATTTCAACGAAATGAAAAGTAGTATTCTTGAAATTTAATCTAATTTCATAATAAAAGATAAAATTAAAAAATTCAAAATTTTAAATTTTAAATTTAAAAGTCAAAGTTTGACCAGTTTTGACCACAAATCTATTTTTCAGGAAAATATTCAATTTATACCAGTTTGAAATTACAATTCATATAATAATCAAAATTTATATTTAAAAATGAAATGTTTGAAATAAAACAAGTATAAGATAATTTCAAAATAAAATAAAGTCAAATTTAAATTATATGCAAAAATCTAGGATTGTTACACTCTCCCCCACTCAAAACTTTTCATCCCTGAAAAGGAATGAGGTACGGTAAAGCATAGAAAAAGATAAAGTGAAATAAGATTAAGACAAGATGATAAGGAGATTGAAATTATACCTGATGATTATTGTTATAGTTAAGTTTAACAAGATGGAGATTATCAAAGATTATAGAAAGATTTCTAAATAGAAAAATTATAGAAAAATGCCTACACCAGCCTGAAGCAAGACAAGGAAAAATAAGGACAACCAAAAGATAGTTTGAAAAACCAAATAAGATAATAAGTTAGAAACCATGGAAATTTCAACTTAAATAGATAATTAATTTTTTTACACAAGTTACATAAACCTTAACTATCTCAAATTTTATTATCTTATCTTCTAATCATCTTAAATTAAAAATTTCTAAGATCATGGATTTGAAAAATAATCATTCATTATACTCATAATGCACTTAATAAATTAATTCTTCTTTATTCCTGCTTAAAGTTAAATTTATTCCTCTCAATATATCTTATCGTCAATTCCCATTATACTTACTCTTATTATAACTGCTTTAATTTATTGTTAGTTCCATTAAAGTCATTTTATATTGTAAATTACTCAATTAAACTTTTATTCTATTTACTCCTGTTAATCATTTTATAACTAAAATTTAAGTGTATAACATTTATTTTAACCATTCAAATATTATTTATAAAATCTTTTTATATTGTATATTATCCAATTACATTGTTAACTTTTGTATAATTTGGGTAAGTTATATTTAAATGTAATCGAGTATTATACAAATAAAACTTTCTAATTCACTCATCTTAAGTTTGAATCATTGATCTAAAATTTTGTTTTTCTTTTTATAACTGAAATGATTCTTTAAGATAAAGTTTAAGAATAAAATTTTCGATTCCTTCAAATCATTTAGAGATAAATAAATTTATATACATAATATGTCAAATCAAATTTAAATCATATATCTATGTATATTATAAATCCAGTCTTATTTTAGAAATTCAAATCAATTATATTTCCCAAAACAAAGCTGTAGCAAGACTACAGAATGGTCCCTTCACTTCCAAACTCGAAAATGAACGTCGATGATGTCGCGGTCATCACCGAAGTTATTTTCCAGCGACAAAGAGAAGAGCACTAATTTTAAACTTCAAAATTTCTTGGAAACAAAATTATATTAGAAAATACTTTAAATAATATACCCCGTTTTAAAACTTTAAACACAAGGTTTAAAACCAACGAAAATTAAATTCTCAAATTTCTTGTTTTAAACTCATTTCAGTTTCCAAATCAATTTATAAACGGCTATTTATAAATTCATTTATAGAACAATAAATGATAAATCAAGTATTATCATTTCAAATGATTAATTTAAATCAATTTATTAAGCTCCATAAATTTACTTATATTAATATTTATTTCATTAATCAAAATTTAAAATAATATTGTGTCAGTTTGTTCTGTCAAAGTGTTTTAGAAATTCTATTGATAGCGTTGATCAGACGAATCGATCGAAAACCCAAATCAACATCAACAACTCAAACAACACAATATAAAACAAAACATTAATATTGATTTACAAGTACAATTCAAAATGTTTGGAAGATAGATTGGATACAAAAGATAAGATGATTGAATAACAAAATAGGTAGGTGGATAAGCTTAAATAAATCGCGGGCAACCTTAACCGGGTCAACCGTGACTTAAAGAATAAGATCGATGTGGATTTTCTAGGATAAATCTACATTAGATCTCAATTGATAGAGTCTGGAATAACAAAAGATATTAGCATCTAAACCAAGTATAGATATAAATCTCTGGTGAATCGATGCTAATTGTAAAGGAGTTTCCCCCTTTACAAATGAATTTTTGAGATTGGCGGGACCGCCGATTCACTATAAAGCTCATTCTAAGTGGAGTTATGGGATACTCCAGAATCAAAAGGAGATGAATAGGGAGGGACACGAATGAATTTTGGAACCGCAGGGAACGTTCCAAAATTCAAAGGGATCGAGTCAAAAAGGAAGATATTTAAACTCGAATGAAAGCGGTTCTGTAAATATATTTACCATATATACTGAGTTTTGCCAAGAGCTACCAAAGCTCTGATACCACCGGTAGCAACCCGATATTTTCAACCCATCGCGTCCACACATGTCGGACTTAAATTGCTTAAAATACCGTGTTATAAATAAAATTTGGCAAATCTCAGAACATACAGTAAATAATTATCACAGAACACAGACATAGAGTAAGAAATGCAGCGGAAGTAAAAGAGATAGTAGTTCATGAAGCTACTATGTAAATATATCAGAGTTAAATAAAATACAACAGAATAAATAAAGTACAACAGAAGTCTCAAGATGATAACCAAGTACAAGCTGAATAGAACAACAGAACTAGAATAGATAAAACTAGATAAGCAGATATCTCCAGCGATTCCAACCTCCAGAAAGTGGAATCCAAATCTGTGAATAACTCAGGCTGACCCGAGCGTAAATAAAAATACAAACACTCGAGTCAGGACAATCTATACTTATATAATGTAAACCAACTCAAGTGAACTGTAATAAGGTACAAGTAACTTAAAGGATGCCTGGGACCGCCCATCCTCTAAGGATCCGTTAAGCTGTTTACTATGTAGTAATATTGCGCTATTCTAATAATGTCTACAGTAAAATAAACTTACTTTTAAATAGCATTGCAGGCTACCCATATCACCCTTCACACATAATAGTCCCAGTAGTCCATCCAATATCATAATATCTCCAGATCGAGAAACTAAAGGATACCACATGAGTTACGGGAGAAAAACAAACTCGTAGTAAAGGCTCGGTAGGGTAGGTGACATGGCACACAAGGCAATGCTAGGGTATACCAATTACGCACACGGGCTGGTGGTAACACATCAGCCACATACGCTCACCTCGGAACACACTCTCATATCAAAACCGAAGGATGGCCATCTAATCAATCACAAGTAAGAGTATAGTATCGGAGGAATGTGTCCGACCAGAGGAGCTACCCCTTTTGGCCCGAGATCGATTCTGTTTTAGCCACCTTATGCCAACTCACGGGAGTTGGGTCCATGTAATATATCTCAAGAACATCGCCACCATCCTACTTAATTCTAGAATCTCCACCACGTACACGGTTGTCAAAGTGGTTTTCGGTATCGACAGAGAGTATGCCAGATATCTGATCCCGGTCTCTTTGCCAACCAATCGTTATTATAACCCGCAGTTATAACTTTTAAAATAATATTTATACTTCAAAATAGAATATCATTTCAAATCCAAATCTTCATCAAAATAAAGATTAAATTAATTCCAAACCATTTCAAAAACATCATATCTTTCCAAAACTTCCTGTCAAATCATTTCAATATATAAAAATATCATATCTTTACAAAACTTCATTTCCAATCATTTTAATATATCAGAATATCATATCTTTACGAAACTTCATTTCCAATCGTTTCAATATATCAAAATATCATGTCTTTCCAAAACTATATTTCAAATCATTTTAATATATCAAAATATCGTATCTTTTCAAAACCACATTTCAAATCATTTTAATATATCAAAATATCATATCTTTTCGACACCACATTTCAAATCATTTTAATATATCAAAATATCATATCTTTCAAAATTCACTTCAAATCATTATTTGAATTCAAATCCAAATATATACATTTAAATATCCTTTTTAAGTCAAAGATATCATTCATTTATTATTCTTTTTAATTCAAAGATATCATTCATTTATTATCATTTCAAATCACCTTTTAAATAGTTGTATATTTAAATCAAAACAATTCATTTAAACCATTTAAAAGTGAATTCATTATATTTAATATCAAATATTTAGTTCCTAAAATTTTAGATAAATTCTGAGCTCATTTATTTAAATCAAAACCTCAAACATTCATTTCAGCCTACCGCAACACTTATCAAGTGCTGCTGTAGCCCTTTTTTAGTTTCAAATTTTAATTATCTTTCTGTTATCACAGCACTTACCAAGTGTTGTAATACCTTTTAGTTATAGTTTATACATAGTTCATTTGTATCAACCACAGCACTTACAAAGCGCTGTATTATCAATATATCAAAATAAAGATCTAATCATTTCCAAAACATATTCATTTTATTCAATTTAAAATACCATTTCAATTCACATTTCACAACAGTTTATATTTCAAATAAAATACTTCATTTAAAAATATAATTATTAAATTTCCAAAATTTTCAACTTTCAAAGTTCATTATTCACTTAAGTTTATCAAAACATTGAAAAATCACTTTTCCCAGCATTTAGAATACGCTACGGAAAGTTACATTCAAAGCAGTTCAATTTAACAAAAGATAGCATTTTAAAAATGTTGTAATATGGTTTACTTAAATTTCAAATAAACTTAGTTAAATTCAACAATTATAGCACTTACAAAAATGCTTTAATAGCCTTTAATTAAATTTAGCTTTTTAGTTCGTTATCATCAACTACAGCATTTACAAATGCTGTAATATCATTTACATTACAATTAATAGCATTCAAAAATGCAGTTAATTAACTTGAAATATTCAATATAATTTCACAACCAATTATATTTTTATTTAAAAAAATTAACTTATAAAATCATACATTTTTACATTTATAAACATCATTTAATTTTCCTTAACTTCATGATTTTATAAAGTTAAATTTCCATTCAAAAATCAAGAATTAATAATAATTCACTTATTTAATTCCATTTTAAATTCATTGAATTAAATTTCAACTTAACACTTAAGTTTAAATTTTCAAAATATAACTTAATTTCATTTTATTTATTTAACCTAAAATTCACTTTTAAGCCAAATTCACAAATTGCCATTTTGGTTATATTTCAAAATTTCAACTTAAATAATCATTCATTCCACAATTTAACTTTATTCAAAAATCATTAATGTATTATAAAATGACTTTAAATTCACTTTTAGTTTCAAATTATCATAAATTTATCAGAATTTCATATTTAATTTAATTTCCAATTATAATTAAATCAAAATTTCCAAAATGACTTACATTCAAATTTTCTAACTTTTCCATAATTTATTTAACTTATAAATTTCTAGAATATCAATAATACTTTAAAAAAATTATTTTTAAATTAAAATATTATAATAATTACATTTCTAAAATATTTTATAATTTTTTGAAAAACATATTTCAACTACGGGTCTGTATATAATTTTCTACGCTAGGTAAAGTGATACGGGTAATATATCATTTCAACCCGTAATTTACAAAGAAAATCCGGGTTTTATCATTTCAAACCCACAGTCCCAAGTAATGAAATAAATTGAAAATCACTCAGGCCTATCATTTCAGCCTATAAAGATTTTCCCCTATTCTAAAGTCTGTTCGGGTACGTATCATTTCAACCCATAGTGATTCTAATCTAAAAGGAACTTTGCAGTGTGATAAACTGATAAAAATAACAGAACAACATAATATAACGGTAACATATGATATAACAGGTGTTTAAGAATGGGTGAAAATCATATAATCATAACATGGCAAATATAATATGGTGATGCATTTTACAGATTCAAAAGGGGTCAATTTACTAGTTATATATGTACATACTGTCAGGTGAGAATAACTCACTTGTTTAAGCTGGAGATGACAACCAAGACACACAACACAGTATCTTTGAAGGCATGACAACACGAATATGATTTGAGTGAGAAATCCAAAGATAAATCTCCTTGGATGTATAAGACAAACAAATATATAAACATAAGTTTCAAAACAAGATATACTTAAACAATGTTAGAAATGGATTGAACAAAACAAAACCAAAACTATTGCACTTGTTTTCTACCACCTATGCTTCAGCTCCAGATCTGAAATGGCACGGCTAAAGGCATGGTTCGGGTCTGGTTTGGGTTACTAAGAGGTCGGCCAAACATAGGAAAAGATGGTGCAAAATTGGTACAAAGAGCTAGGTGCATGGAACTAACACTACAAGGCAACTACCATGGATTCTATGCAACATATGGGTTTGGCCACAAGCTAGCATGGTGTGGCCATCACTGTAGTGGGCTGGAGGATGGTGTGGCTGAGGGTTTCAGGTCGTCCATCGGTGGTGGAGGTGGAGTTGGTGGCGGCCAAAGGAAGGTTGAAGGTGATGAAGACATAGGTGTTGGCTATGGTGCATATAGGTGAATTTTGTGTAGATTTAGGTGGAGCTCCACCATAGGATGGCTCGGCTTGGCTATGGGGTTGGAGAGGAGGTGGTGGAGGCTGGCTTAGGTGGTGGTGGAGGCGGCAAGGTGGCTGGATTGGTGGGGCAAAACCTGAAGTAGAAGAGAAGGCAAGTGAAAATCAACATAAACAAGTAGAAAACAAGAAGAAATTTCATAGAAAAGAAGAAGAAGTTTACCACCACTTTGCTTCAGAAATGTCCATGATATTTTTGTGATGAGGAAGAAAAGTACTCATGTGAAATGGAAAATAAAATGTCGGCTGAAGAGTGGTGTTAAGGCAGCCAATTGAAGAGATGTTGGTTGAGAAATGAAAAGACAGAATACAAAAAGGCTTAAGCAACTAAAATGTCACTAAACTCTTCAAATTTCCAATATTTCTTTTATAAATTTTATATAACTGAAATATATATGTAAATTCAGATAAAATACGAAAATTTAGTACGTAAACAAAAATAAATAAATAATCATTAAATATATATAATTAAATTAAGAAAATAACAAAGAAAATGTAAACTAGTCTAGCAAATTTGAAAATAAATGGAACAAACTTTGGAAAATTAGTATGTACTTGAAAAATATTTACAAGTAAAGATAAGTACACAAAATAAAATTTCCTTCACAAAAATAAATATATAAATTTTAATTAAATACAATTTAAATAAAGAAAATAATAGAAAAATGGAAACTAGGCTTTAAAATAGAAAATAAATCCAATAGACTTTGGAAAAATTCAAACACCACTTTAAAAATATTTAAAAGACAAAAATATATGTAACATAACACATAAAATAAATTAGAATCAGATATGACAAATAAAAATATTATTTATATAGATTAGAATAAACAATATTGTTAAATAAAACAGTTTACAACCAATATTGTAAACTTTCACAATATAAATCCAATTTCAACGAAACGAAAAGCAGTATTCTTGAAATTTAATCTAATTTCATAATAAAGATAAATTTCAAAAATTAAAAAATTTAAATTTTAAATTTAAAAGCCAAAGTTTGACCAGTTTTGACCACAAATCCATTTTTTAGGAAAATATTCAATTTGTACCAGTTTGAAATTATAATTCATATAATTATCAAATTTATATTTAAAAATGAAATGTTTGAAATAAAACAAGTTTAAAATAATTTCAAAATAAAATAAAGTCAAATTTAAATTATATGCAAAAATCTAGGGTTGTTACATAAACACAAGAAATCCAAAATGGTAAAAAATTTGAAAATCATCCTTTTCTCCCATTGCGGGTTGGCCTAGTTCCTTCCTATGCAATATAGTAGAGCATTTAATGAATATGTATATAATAAATCGATATATATATATATATGTAATATTTAAATAACATATTTATATACATAATGAATGATTTTATATTCAAATAAGTTTCAATACAAAGTTATAGTATATTGGCCGAAAATAAATAAATGTGTATTTTTATATATACATACATACATACATATATATATAATATAAAGCATGTCAACTTATATTAGAACCTTACTAAACATTTATATATCCTAAAATATTAATTTAAATTACATATATATGACAAAAATGCACATATGAGGTTAAGGGCATGATCACAGAGTTATATCTAAAAAAAGTTGTTACCTTTGAAGAGTTAATCGCTTGTAACGCCTTAATCTGCTTTCATCTCCTTGGATATGAAATCCACAACTCAACCTTTGCAAAAGGAAGAGTTGAATCACTAATAAAGTGTTGTATTTTAGAGGGAGTGAAGCTTAAGTTTGTGTGACAAACGGGATTTTCGACCTTCAACAATCAACATCAATACGTCCACTGTATAAAATGCTAAGAACTCGAATGCCGGAAATACCAGATTGTTAGGGAAAAGAAGAAAAAATAGAAATAACAACATAGAATCTCACAATCGCAGCGGAACAAAATATAATATATAATAACAGATTTAATACAAAAGAATATGTAACTGCTTATACTTACAATCATCAGAGTACACAATCAATACGTAAATCTGGACAGTTATAATAACCTGTCCTCACACAGTGGAAATAAAAAAGTACGAGATATACGTCACAAATCCTCCAGCTCGTCTCCTGGGCTCCATAACATCTTAACTTGAAACTATAATACTCGATTTGACCCAAGCATTTTAATAAAATGACACCCGAGTAAGTCTGGAAAACCAGCATGAGAAAACGCACTCGATTTGAATTATTATAGTTATCAAAATCCTTTGAAAAAAATGTATCTCGTAAGACCACGCCGCAAATAAACACGACTGCTTTTTACCTTTCGACAACCAATAAATTTCATATCAAAATCCTCTGATATTATAATAGTGTATAAGTATAAATACTTATTCAAATAGCTGAAATTGTTACATTAATTAAATTCCAGCAATACTAGGCTCTACAATCAAAACTGTAAAGGCATGTATTAGAGAATGGATTCCAACTGTCACCTATCACGGTACCTGTCTAGAAACACCATACCGAGGACCATTTCGAGTGCCCCTACCGCACAAGACCGGACTACCCCTTAAACTGGATAGGCCGAATAAGATTACCCTGCGGTTGGGATCAGCAACCGCCACACAGCCAAATAAAAGGGACTGTAGATAGGGGTAACCTTACCCTATTTGGGTGCGACCCACTTAACCTTGCTGCATCTCTCCTGATTTTCAGTCATTCCTGGTTGATGAGGCTCAAGGCTAAGCGTTACCATTTCAAGAATTTTTTTACTTAGAATGCTCATCGTCCTTCAATGATAATGTACTGATAGCATTCATCCATACAAGTTTGTTCTCGATCCAAATGGAACCGAAGGCACTATTCCTACCATATCCATTTTTGGAATCACCCTCGGGATTAGTAGCGATAAGCCGTTGCACTTCATTGCTCCATCTTCGACTCCATGCTCTTGTTTTCACATCGAAAACGTACTCGTTGGATCGAAGTGGTTTTCGGATAACTTATCTAATCCCAATCTCTTTGAAACAACATTCGATATTAGCCAATGTTGATACTCGTTTATTTAACTATCAAAGTAAACATCCATAACCAATCATCTAGACTTAATATAAATTTTGCCAAATATTTACTTTTCAAAATATCTTTAAAAACATATCAATTTCTCCCAACATTTGAAAACAATTTTTCAAATACTTAAATCCGTAACAGGACACTTTCCATATCTCAACACTTAGAAATATTTTCAAATTTCTATTTTTTATACGTAGGAAAATATTACCAGTCTCATTTTCCAAAATCTTTTCAATATTAACGTTTCAGAAAAATTATTCCGTAACTTTTCCTTAAATCTCCAGAATCATAAATAGATTTCCCCTCCTCAAATCATATCCTTTTATAAGCTCCTTTTTCTGAATCTTGAGTTAGTTTATAAAAATAAATTTTTCTCAAGTTTCTTTTAAACTCTCTATATATATAATAAGTACTTAAAAGTTTAATAATTAATTTTTTTACAATATGTTCAAGTGATTATTAAAATATCACAAACACTTTCATAACATAAATAACTCATCTTTAGTTAAATAAATAATTTTTTTGAAGCTGATTTTAAAAAATATTAAAATTTACTAAAATAGAAACTTTTTTAAAATCTACTTACCCGGTATTTAAATCTCAACTGGTTTAAAATTTCATCTTTTTAACTTAATAAAACTTTCGTTTTAAAACAAATTCACTTCTGAAAATTTAGAATATATTTTTAAAATCTCAATAACCAATTTTAATTTATAACTTCCTCTCGATTTCACAACATCTCGATTTATATTTCGCTTCTCTAACCATTTCCATTTCAAAAATAGAATGTACTATTTTTCTCTCCCCTATTTTCATATTCCAATACAAATTCACCCTATGAATTTATATTCCAATTATAACATGATATCGAATTTCTTTATTTATAAATAACGTTATCAATTCTATAATCCTTTTGGTTTTACTTGTTTGTAAAAACAAAACTTATTTATAAAAATCCATTTTATGAATTTATCTCTTATAAATTCCATTAATTATTCCAATCTATTTTTCAATATTGATTTCAACATCTTTTTACATTTCCAGAATATCACTTATAAATTCCTTTATATAATTCATTTTAAAATGTTCATTTACTAATTCACAATAGTTAAGCATAACCAAATTCAATTAAAATTTTATTTTTCTAATTCAATTTCTCTAAAATGACTCCAATTCCAACATATATATATACATATATTATTATCAAATTCCCTTTAATTCCTTAAATTTTAAAATATATTTATGGTATTTAAAATATTAACATTCAAGCCAGTGTCGTAATACCATCCAATGGTTTCAATCACTGCAATAGTCTATACTAGATTATTCTACATAATTCATATATCACTATGTATGAAAAATAAACAATATTTTTGAGGAATCCAGTTGGATCCCTCCAACCTATTTCTCTTCATCCATAGATGTTAATAAATATCAATCTTACTTTGAGGGGGATATCGTTGTATATAGGGTCATCCGATATTATGCAGGGTGCATAGGGTCTCATCCGCTATAATGTACGGGGATATCACTCCAAATACTAGTATACATATACTATATATGTTTTCATTCAATAGGCAACCAAATTTATAAACTCAACAGACATCCAAAATTTTATTTCAACTGTTTAAATTTTAAATTTTGGATATCCAAATGAGTGGGAATTTTTTTTCTTACCTTGATTTTTAATTTGCGATCCGTCCCAATTTCAACTCATTCCTACGATTTTTAGACTTCGCATAAAAATTATACAATTTATTAACAATTGAAATAATTTTAAAATTATCATTAAAATTTTAAAATTTTAAATTTAAATTTAGAAAATTCACCTTCTACTCACAGTCCCTCCCAATCTACAGAAATGCTCCCAGTACCTCCCTCTACTTACATTCCCGAGCCCTAGATCACCATCGAAGTTGCGGCCATCCCAGAACCCATCGAGACCCGTTCCAATGGTCACGAATGCCTCGTCCACCTCTCCCCAGAGATCGACTTCATCAAAACATGCCATCTAATCCCTAACCACGCCACCGCCTCAACTTGGAAACCCTCCAGGTATTCGCTATCCTTCCCTCGCACGCCCACATCGCCTGCCTCGTGAGAGTTACGATTTGTCGCTGAAATTTTCTGTGCGGATCGTGCTATATGGAATTATATTAAACTAGTGCGGAAAAAACTAAGTTACTATAGTAAAGTAAATAAGTAAATTAAAACAAGCACACCAGGAATTTTTATACTGGTTCGAACTTTCCGTTCTACGTTTAGTCCCAGACTCCTTCTGGAATTTCAACTACAACAACCCTCACTTAACCCGGAGGAATAGGTTTACACAACCCTTGAACAACCGAACAAAGGACCTGAGTAGAAGAACGGGATTTCGCATCAAAAGCCGAAGAGGACTTCAACTTATACAGAATGTATGTGACATAATATGTTCTTAATAACACGAATTTGTCTCTTGATAGTACAAATTTCCTATAATCTTTCTCCTTTATGATATATGTGTGAATGCGTGAAGATTAAGGAAGTGGGAAATGAATTTGAATGATGTTGAAAGCACAAATATATTAGAATCAAGAATTTCAAGAATAGAATGATAATCAATAGAATTGGTAATTTTAAAACTTGATTCTTAATGTGTTTATATAGATAGTAAATAGTTGCAATTCTTCATCAAGAGTTATCATCAAGAGTTATGTTTATCAGTTGGATTAAAGATCGCACCTCTTCATGAATGGAAATGTCTTTTCAAAAAAAAATATCCGTTGTAAATATTCAAACGTCTGAAATGCAACGAAATCAAAACAGAAAGAAAATAGGCAAAAAATTATTATATTCAGACGTCTGAAATATAAGTTTCAGACATCTGAATATTGTAGTTTACAACATTCAAACTTTCAGAACCAGATGTCTGAGTCGAAGCTTTCAGACGTCTGAGTCAAAGCTTTCAGACGTCTAAATGTAACATGAAAAATGAGATTCTCTTTAAAACATGAAAAATTGAAATGATAATGTTAGTGTATATCATATAGGAGAGATTTTAACATATTTAAAACTCTAGACACAGACTCGATACATACTTAAGAGTCGTAGCTCATTTGAATCCAGTCTTTGATTGATTCCTGTAAAAAACAAGTTAGTATACAATAATGACGTATATAGTTGTTATAGTCAAAATATCATTATTATGGAAATATCGTAAATATAAAGTTTCAACATTCTCCCCCTTTTTGACGATGACAACTATATACACACACAATGTAAACATATATTTACTCCCCCTTACTATAAGCTCCTCCTTAATATAAACTCCCCCTGTATATCTCCCTCTTTGACATTGACAAAAAGGAAAGTGTAAAATATAAACAAGGAATAGTAGAATAGGGGAGCATCAGAATTATCAGAAGATACAAGAAGCCAAAAAAATAGTAGTCATCTTTTTAAGTTACATACCAAAAGAAGAAGTAGCATACGTTACATACCAAAATAAGAAGTAGCATATGTTTAAGTTACATACCAAAATAAACATCAGGAATTTTAAAATAAACAGTGCAAAAAGATTTGTTATGAGATATTGAAGTGAAAGTTTCATACTACCACCAATTTTAAAAAGATGTACTAGGATGATCATCACTTTCTTCATCATCATCATCTTCATCATTGTTAGTACCGGAGCTAGATGACCATTGAGAAGGTGCGGGATTAAAGACCTCGGTAGAAGTGGAAGATGAGCAACCAATACGTTCCCAAATCTTATTTAGGAAGCCACGAATAGAATTAAACTTCTTATTGGTTTGCTTTTCTAAGCTATCAATTTTGGTATTGATCTTGGCCTGATTTTGAGAAATTGTAACAAAGGCTTTTTTGGTGTTGATTCAAGGGAAAGTACTTCTATGTTATCATCATCATGCTCGGGAGCTTGTGGAGCAATGTGGTGATGAGGTTGAGGTATATTTTTATCCTAGTTTGTGATCCATTATTGGAAAGAAATAAATTTAAGGTTCTGTGGACGCTTAGGCAAGTTCATCAGACCTAAGGTTTTGGATCCTAGCTCCTTTATAGGAGAAAATTCTGATTCTGGAAAAGTTTCTCCATAATTTCTATGAATTTTCATTATATATGCACCATAATGAAAAGTTTTATAACGACGGCGACGATTAACATCCATAAACTCCTCAAGAATAACACGACCCTAATTTATAGTTTGTTCCGAATATATGGCATACAAAGCTTGGAAGTAGTGTTTGTTGATAACTTCATAACTTCCGGTTCTTGGTAAGGCGGAACGAATTAAAGCTTGATGAAGAACACGGGCATGTGGTCGGAGTTGGACAGAGGTAAGCCTAGTGATATCGTCGGAAAGAAATCTATGGGTGACTTCATCTCTATTGCAAATATCTCCAAGACAAATTAACGGAAGATAGATTTTAAGACCACATACCAAAGACCAAATACAGTCCTCTCTATTATGGGGATAATGATGGTCTAAGTTCATATTTGCATAGAATAATTTAACTAAAAGATGATTTATCTTAACATTATTTGCAGAAAAGGACAAGAGAGATTCTAACCCACTTGAGCGAGCAATTTGTTGAATTCTGTAGGGTTCAAATTCGTCAAACTTAACAAAAGCTCCCGGGAAGAAACCAGATCTATCCATCTGAGCAAATCTTTTCTTTGCTTCATCATTCCATAACCATTCATCTATATTTGGTGTAGATGAAGAGCTTGGAGCCCTTGGTCGTTTTGTTCTTGGATGCATTGGAGTTTTGTGCTAAAAATTTTTGAAGATGAAGAGATAAAAAATGGAGTTTTGGAGGATAGAAAGTGCTGGTTTGGATGATGTAGGAGATGAAGTGGAAGATAAAAGTAATTAAGGTGGTTGGTGGATGGATAAATTTAAAAAACCCCTTGAATTTTAAATCTCTAGTCGGATTCAGAAATCTGGAATTTCAATTTCAGACGTCTGAAATTGTAAAATTTTAAACAGAAAAAAACAGTGCAATTTTAGGTACTTTCAGACGTCTGAAATTTAGTGTACAGACATTTGAATCTGCGTGAAGAAAAAATTCTTCAACAATATTCAGACATCTAAAACTTCTATTTCAAACGTTTGAAATATGTATTTCAGACATTGTTCCATATATTGTTGATGACTAGGCACAATGGATACACAACAACTCAAGATACACAACAACTCAAACACAGCGGAATATATATATATATATATATATATATATATATATATATAAACAAGTACGGGAGTACGTATCGTCATCTTGCTCGTCTCCTGAGCTCCACAGCATCACATCCTGTATTCTATAATACTCGGTCTGACCCGAGCATTACAGTTAAACAACACTCGAGTCAGTCTGGAATACCAGCGTGAGAAAATCACACCCAATTTGATTATTAAAGTTTCAAAAATCCTTTGAAAACAAAAGCATCTCGTAAGACCACGCCACAAATAAACATGTTGGGTTTTTACCTTACGATAGCTAAAACAATTTTTATAGAAATCCTCTGATATTATAATAGGGTCTATATACAAATACTTATAAATAGCCGAAATTGTTAAATCTATTAAATTCCAGCTACTAGCCACAGAGTGGGTAATACAAAAAAAACTCGTACAAGGCTCGTAGGGAGAATGGATTTCCAACTAATGACTAGGCATTAGGGTACCACCTGTCGCAGTATGGGGCCTAGATCACCATACCGAGGAGTATGCCCGCTCCCCTGCAACACAAGGCCGGGACTACCCCTCACTGGATAATCCCGAGTGAGATTACCCCGCGGTTGGGATCAGCAACCGCCCACTAAGCCGAAATAAAAAGGACATCTAGACTGGAATGACCTCACCCTGTTTAGGTGCTACCCACCTAGCCTTGCTGCATAACCCCTGATTTTCAGTCATTCCCATTTGATGAGGCTTGAGGCTAAGCGTTGCCTTTTTAAGAATATATTTCTTAGAATGCCCATCGTCCACCTGACGATGTTTCGCAAGCATTCATCCATACAAGTCCGTCCCGGGTTCGAACGGAACCGAAGGCACTATTCCTACTACATCCATTTTGGAAATATCCTCAGGATTAGTAGCGACTAGCCCTTGCACTTCACTGCTCCATCTTCGAATCCAAAATCATTTTTCACGAAAACGTACAAACCGGATCGAAGTGGTTTTCGAGAAATAAATCTCGATCCCGGTCTCTTCGAAACGATCAACGTATTTGTCCAGTATTGATAGTTGGTGATTTAACTATCAATTAATATTCAGAAACAACCATCAAACAATAAATAATTTCCTAAATTATTTATTTATCTCAAAAATATCTTCACAAGATATATTTCTATTTTCAATCCTTTGAAAACAATTTCAAAACCATCTTTCTTTTCAGAATAAACTTTCCCAAATATTTTCTATCTCCTCTGAAATCATCAAGCACAAAACTAGATTTTAAAATAATTTAAAACACTTTATTTTGAAATATACTTTAAAACATTTAAGTTAAAATTACATCAATAATTTATTAGAAATACCATACTATATGCATATTTGAAAATAAGGTTACTTAATAAATATAAAACTAAATTTATACTTTTAAAAACATAATATTAAGTCATTCTTTAAATAATTACTACTATAATAAATTAAGAGAAAATACTTACTTTAGAATTTAAATATTAGAAATAAGAAATTTTTCCAAAACTTGTTTTTAAAACAACTTTTAATCTTATAACTTATATTTAAAAACTTTACTTTGAGAACGTACTTGGTTAGCCAGGGAGAATTCCAACTTCAATCACTTAAATCAATTTTCCAAATTGATTCCCAATTTATTCCATTTGAAATAAATATCTTTACTTCTTAATTCTTTTCAGAGTTCGTTAATTTTGGTTTTTATTATTATTATTTTTTTCCGTTTGATTTAAACCTTTTTAACTGAAATATACGAATTTTATCTTTTCCCAATTTCTTCTTTATTCTTTTCAATAATTTAAATCTTAAATTTTAAATAAATGTTTGTACTTTTAAATATTAGCATTGGAGTTTACAATTTATTAACTTTCTATTTATTCAAAAATTTCCCTTCTATGCTCAAGATTTATTAATTAGAATTTTTTTGTCACTTTAATTCTTTTTTTTTCTTTTTCATTCTTAAATTTATTCAAATTTCCATAATTATTTTACTTACAAATTCATTTCCTTTATTTTCTTTCCAATATCCAAGTTATATATTTTTGGAAATTCATTATACCCAATTATATCCAATCAAACCATAGCATTCAATATTTCAACATAATCCATCATAAATATTAAATCATCATAACAGAGGGGTTTAAATAATTTAAATAAATGTTGAGGGATCCAGTTGGATCCCTCCAACCTGTTTTCCCTGCATCCATAGATGTTAGCACAATAATATACCAATTTCAAAATATACCATACTATAGTACATCAATCAATTTCAATCATTCAAGCAATTATTTAAATTTAATCATTTAAATTTAAATTTAAATTAACTGAGTGAGATTAACTCACCTTTAATTTCCATTCGCAATCCACTTCAATATTGCCTTGGATTTCTAGATGTTTGACCTTGAATAAACAATTCACAATTTATCACAATTTGAATTATCAAACAATTATCACCGTTTACATATTTGATTTTAACTTATAATTTGATTTAACTAATTCCCCTTTGAAATCTTTAGTATCTAAAATAATTAAACAAACAGATTAAACAATTTAATCACTACAATACATTTTAAAATTAAATGAACTGATGATTTAACCATCTTATTTATCATTTTAAAAAAAATAAATTGTGAGTTTAGAATTATGCACATATTTTTCTCTTTAATAAATAACAAAAATAAGAATTTTTTTTACTGTTCCAAATATATATATGGCTGATTCTATTTTAAACAAAACTGCTTTGAAATCAAAATAAATTTTTAAAACTCGCTGTATACTTCCTGTATATGTAACATTTATTAAATTAAATTAAGAATGAAAATAATACCTCACTAACAACTCTCTTGCGAGCATCTCAAACTGACAGCACCTCCTCCCCAGATCGAACTGCCTTCCTCCAACGATCGATGCACCTTGACACCTCATTCTCAAACTCAACACCAAGTCGCGACATACCCTCCATTACACCAACACCCACGCTGCTTTCATCGAGCTCGAAACTGCCCTCTTTACCATCTCGAGACACGTGCATGTGAAAAATATCCACCATCCAAAGATCGAATCGCGCTTCCAGTTCGCTGCCTCAAATCGCGCGCGTGCATCCGCTAATCGATTTAAGCCCAACCCCAAATTGTCGTTCGACTCTCACCACTGAAGCCCTAAATCGCGACGGAGTATGATCGATTGCAGGTGCCAGGCGCACGCGATTTGAATCGAAATCGAACTCGATTTCGATGCATATTTTTTTTTTCATGATCTGCGTTAAAGGGGAAGCTTAATCTGAATGATGATGGCTTCGGCCATTATTTGAAAGTTTTCGATCTGAGGAATTTAGGGCTTCGGCCATTAATATTTTTTCTTATGCTTTGATTTCATTAAAGCTGTATAGAGGAGAAAGAACGAGAAGCCCTTCAAATTTACTTCTGAAAGTGGCGTGTGGGGAAAGCTTGCGTGAAGTAAATATCGAGCTACAGTAATTTGAAATGATAGGAAAGCGGCCGATGGAATGAATTTGACTAACCGAAATATTATATTTATATTCCGAATCGGCTATCATCAATTTAAATTTCCAACGCGTTTTCTTACCGTACGCTCATACAACAATTTCGATTACTACGAAATTTGAAATCCGATAATAAAATAATATACGGATCCAATGGAACCGGTTTCGTCGAATCCCGAGACTGCGCCTCGGGAGGCTATTTTTAAATTCAATTTAAATAGTATAAATTTTAAAACCGAATAAATCAATATTAAATTTAATTTTTAAAACTTCTATTATCTTCAACATTATCAATATAAATTTTATAAGCTTTCAAATTATTTTTAACAGACTTGAAATTCAAGATTCAACAATTTACTCAAATTCTAATTATTAAATTATATTATTTAATTATCAAATAAATAGCGATATTTGTAATTCAAGTTTAAATTACTCTATTGAATATTTAAAATTAATTAAATATTCAAATTTTAAATGCTCAAAAATTCCGGGTCATCACATTCCTCCCCCTTAAAAGAATTTCGTCCTCGAAATTACTAGTTAGGAGGAATGGTCCAATACCCGTTTATTATTTCCCTAAAACTAAATAGTTTCTTACACTTCAACATCTTTACCAATTATCTTTTATAAAAAAAAACCCACTGTTATTCTTATTAACTTTCCAAACCCTTCCCTAGTTTAAACTATACTATTTGTTTAACCATTCAAGTTTAATCTTAAAACCAATTTTGAATTATTAAAATTTCCTCAAAATTTTTATAACTCCCTACATTCCCGAAAAATTTCGCCAGCGTCTCCTTTGCGCGGCTAGCTCGGTACAACTATAAAATGGCTCAACGGCCTCCCAAATCCAAAAAGAAAACAAAAGGCCAAGTGACTATAGCCAAAAACCCAATCAAATTCCATACCAAACTTAAATACATACCTTTTTATCGAGCATTTCAAATTTATCTTCCGAAATCAAAATCAATTCTCTTTTCCCTTTATATTACCTGCATATCCTGCTTAGTACTAATATCCAATCACAATATCTCAAAACATTTTATCAACTTCCTTACAATTGTCAATATCTATTCATTCTAATATTATCTTAGAATATATTTGTAGCATCAATTCCCAATCAAGAATTCACCATTCCCTTCTTAAGTTAGTATAAGCATTTTATATGTTTCTTATATTTATTTTCATTTCCGACTTTAGTTTATATCTATTTCTATACAAATCGATTCTTTCATTTTTATATGAATTCAATTTATCTTTAACTCTGAATGTTTAAATTTTATTCTTCATTTATAACTAATTCATGTCATTATTTTAGAGTAGTTTCATTTACTAATTTATTTAAATTTCCAGTTTGAAATCGTTTTGTCGTTAACAAAAAAAAAATTCGAAATTTTCAAAAAATTTCTAACTCCCAAAATTTCTGAAAATTTTTGGCAGAGTCTCCTTTGTACGGAGGAGCTTTTGCAATTTGACAAAAGAGATAAATATATATACACCGACCCACCCGGTCGGAAAAACCAAAAATAGTTCATATTTCCTATTTTTATTGCGTAGGCGTACCTTATTTAGCATTTTAAGCAAACAGCTTATTAATTTAGCAGTTAACGTGCCCAAAATCCAGCCACACGGCTTCCCGGTACCTGTACTTACTCAATTTAAACATGTAATTGCCAAATATATGAAGTTTTATCAATATTTCACTTAGTTGCAATAGTTAAACATATGGATTCTAAAAGAAATGCCCATTAATCACTTTTATAAGCAATTTAAATATTCCAACTTTAATTTTAATTGTTTACAACCAATCACATAATGTTTCACTTAATCCGAATGGTTAACAACTCACAAACTTACATTTACTTTATTTTTAAGCAAACTGAACTCATATTTAATTCAATTGCTCTCAAAATCAATTTATTTTACCCTTATCAACACATAGAATTTTAATTACTTCCATTTACATCCAGCGACACTTTATTCTATGCAATTCGACGAGGTTTATGTGAATAAATAAGTATTTATGTTTATAACCAATTTAAATTGATTTCAACTCAATTTATACTTAATTCTATTCCAAACTATTTTATTCAGCTCAAAAACAAACCAGGCTATTTCATTCAATAGTTATTTCTCAACACATTTAAACCATACTCCATTTTGAGTTCGGAATTTATTCAACACTTACTTAAGTCAATAACTTAAGTTCATTTCCATTTCTTTTTATAATAAGTTCTACTTCCATCTTTCATTTGATTCTTATTCATTTTATCTATTTATTTATTCAACATAATTAGTTTATCCACATTCACTTAAACCATTCTAGTAAACTTGAAACATACTATTTTCCCTATTGTCTCAAGTTATTTCAATCCCATAATAATTTAAATGGTTTACAATTATTTATTTAAGAATTTTCATTCCATTAAATATTATCGGTAACCTACCGAATTTTATTTTGATTAAAATTAATTTTTTTACTTAATTTAAATTTATTCCAATATCATTTAACTTAGTTTAGGTTGAATTAAATTCAACTCTCTTCCATTTGTTTAGTTTTAAGTTAATTCACTTCAATTTATTCAAATCTTTTTTTTTATATATACTTAAGCTTATTTCATTTTGTAAATAAATTTCTCTTTTCAATTTAACTTGATTCTATTTTAATCCAATCCCATTTCAAACTACAAATTTATTTGATCAGTTATTATACATTTCAACTTTTTAGATTCAGCTCATTCAATTTATTACAAGGCCATTTCCAATTTATTTCCACTTATTTGGATTTCATTTGCAATTCAAACCATTACTATTTCAATCAAATTTCATATTTATTCGATATTTCCAATTATATTTAATTTGTTAACGCTTCAAGTTAAATTTTAATTTATAACTAAAGTTCTGAATCCACTATCCAATTGCAATTTACCACCAAATTTCATGAACTCACAATTAAGTTACACTTACTTTACTGACAATTCAGGTCGAATTCAATTTATAACTTGAGTTTTATTTCCAATATTCATCATAATTTCACAAGTCAGCTCCAATCAAACAACATTACGTTCCCATTTACACATTTTATTAACTGATTTATTATAAAATTAGTTCTCTCCTATTTATAGTTCAATACTAAATTTTTAATTTCAAATACCACTTCATTTTATTTTCTTAGTTCAATTTTTATTATATAATTCAAGTTTAGATTTTCCATTTCATTATCCAAAACATCAAACAATATTTATTTTGGATTTCTATTCCACTTTCAAAATTTATAAGTCACAACTTATTATTTACACAATTCCATTCATCATAGGCTTGAATATATTGTTCTTTTATTTTAACTCAAGCCTTATGCTTATTTATAACCCAAGCATATTTTATTCCATGCATTATAATTCTTTTACTCATTATTCTTATTATTTATTTCAATTCCAATCCTTATCCAATTTATTTTCCATTTGTTCAGGTAAGAATTTTATTCCATTCATTAATTCAATTGAATTCTTATTTCAATTCAATTTTACTTTAACTCAGATTTATTTGACTCGGTTCGATTTCAACTTAATTCGAATACAACTGGATATTATTTCGGCCTATTTAAATTAATTTCAATCCAGTAAAATTTTAAATTCCCAATCCAAGTTAATTTCATTTTCATATTTTTTAACTTTTCACTTTAAATTCAAATTCTCAACATTCAAAGCTTATGTCCCTTTCCTGATTTAAAAATCATCTCAATTTATAAGCCTACAACTTATCTCAACGGTATTTTTAAATACCCGGCTTTGGTTTCAAATCATTTTGAAATCTCCAACATCTCAAATCATACCTCTCAAAAATTAATCCAATCCTGGTTTTATTTCCAACAAATTTCCTTTAAAATTTTCAAAAACAAACAAGTTTTCCTGAACAAATCAAATAGGCAGCAATTCATCACTTAGAAACTCGAAAATGAACATCGATGATGCTGCAGTCATCACCGAAGTTATTTTCCAGCGACTGAAGTGAATTCAATGCTATATCCCTTTCCAGAATTTATTTAAAACAATTTCCTTTCAGAAATACCCCAAAAACAACAATGCTATCATTATCTTCAAAATACTTCCAAATCTCCGAGATTTAAATTTCCAAATCCTGCTTAAATCAATTTTAACTATAATTCATTTGCATAGCTTATGCTCATACAAATACTCATTTGATTATATTCCAATTTTATAAATTACATTTATAATTCATATTTATAAATTCCATTTTACAATGAATTTATTCCCTTAAATTTTAGTTATATTTCAATTTCTAGTTAAATTTTTACCCACGATGATAATAATTTAATATTATTCTTCCTAACATCCAAACAACCATATATTAGCTAAAATAGTTTACAATACTTTTATTTATATCAAAATATACTTTGGGTAAAATTATTTCACTTACCCATATTTAAAACAATACCGTGTCAATTGTTCTATTCAAGTGTTTAGAAACCCCTTCGATACAGTTGCGCAGACTGTGTCGACGAAGGTTCATATACCACTCAATAAATCAATCAACATAATATTAAAACAATTTATATTCACTAACAAATACACACTCATATCTATTAATATGCTCAAACTCATTATAGAGTAATTTCCCACCAGAGCCAAGGTTATCACCAACCTAAGCTCGGATACCACTGTAACGACCCGTAAATCCATACCCCTTGAGTCCACACTATTCTACAACACTCAACTCAAGTTGTATAGAAATACGAACCATTTGGGTTAAAGAAGAAGAGGTAGAAGAAGAAAATAAAAAACAACAACAGAATCTAACCATCGCAGCGGAATAAAATATAATAGGTAATGAATAAGTTTACTCAAAAACCAAATATCTCTGTTTATATATTACATCATCAGAATACATCAATCACAGCTCAACATCCATATCATACGATGGATACACAACAACTCAAGATACACAACAACTCAAACACAGCGGAATATATATATATAAACAAGTACGGGAGTACGTATCGTCATCTTGCTCGTCTCCTGAGCTCCACAGCATCACATCCTATATTCTATAATACTCGGTCTGACCCGAGCATTACATTAAACAACACCCGAGTCAGTCTGGAATACCAGCGTGAGAAAATCACACCCAATTTGATTATTAAAGTTTCAAAAATCCTTTGAAAACAAAAGCATCTCGTAAGACCACGCCACAAATAAACATGTTGGGTTTTTACCTTACGATAGCTAAAACAATTTTTATAGAAATCATCTGATATTATAATAGGGTCTATATACAAATACTTATAAAATAGCCGAAATTGTTACATCTATTAAATTCCAGCTATTAGCCTCAGAGTGGGTAATACAAACAAAATTCGTACAAGGCTCGTAGGGAGAATGGATTTCCAACTAATGACTAGGCACTGGGGTACCACCTGTCACAGTACGGGGCCTGGATCACCGTACCGAGGAGTACGCCCGCTCCCCTGCAACACAAGGCCGGGACTACCCCTTACTGGATAATCCCGAGTGAGATCACCCCGCGGTTGGGATCAGCAACCGCCCACTAAGCCGAAATAAAAAGGACATCTAGACTGGAATGGCCTCACCTTGTTTGGGTGCTACCCACCTAGCCTTGCTGCATAACACCTGATTTTCAGTCATTCCCATTTGATGAGACTTGAGGCTAAGCGTTACCTTCTTAAGAATATATTCCTTAGAATTCCCATCGTCCATCTGACGATGTTTCGCAAGCATTCATCCATACAAGTCCGTCCCGGGTTCGAACGGAACCGAAGGCACTATTCCTACTACATCCATTTTGGAAATATCCTCAGGATTAGTAGCGACTAGCCCTTGCACTTCACTGCTCCATCTTCAAATCCAAAATCTTTTTTCATGAAAACGTACAAACCGGATCGAAGTGGTTTTCGAGAAATAAATCTCGATCCCGGTCTCTTCGAAACGATCAACGTATTTGTCCAGTATTGATAGTCGGTGATTTAACTATCAATTAATATTCAGAAACAACCATCAAACAATAAATAATTTCCCAAATTATTTATTTATCTCAAAAATATCTTCACAATATATATTTCTATTTTCAATCCTTTGAAAACAATTTCAAAACCATCTTTCTTTTCAGAATAAACTTTCCCAAATATTTTCTATCTCCTCTGAAATCATCAAGCACAAAACTAGATTTTAAAATAATTTAAAACACTTTATTTTGAAATATATTTTAAAACATTTAAGTTAAAATTACATCAATAATTTATTTAAAATACCATACTATATGCATATTTGAAAATAAGGTTACTTAATAAATATAAAACTAAATTTATACTTTTATAAACATAATATTAAGTCATTCTTTAAATAATTACTACTATAATAAATTAAGAGAAAATACTTACTTTAGATTTTAAATATTAGAAATAAGAAATTTTTCCAAAACTTGTTTTTAAAACAACTTTTAATCTTATAACTTATATTTAAAAATTTACTTTGAAAATGTACTTGGTTATCCAGGGAGAATTCCAACTTCAATCACTTAAATCAATTTTCCAAATTGATTCCCAATTTATTCCATTTGAAATAAATATCTTTACTTCTTAATTCTTTTCAGAGTTCGTTAATTTTGGTTTTTATTATTTTAATTTTTTCTGTTTGATTTAAACCTTTTAACTGAAATATACGAATTTCAGCTTTTCCCAATTTCTTCTTTATTCGTTCCAATAATTTAAATCGTAAATTTTAAATAAATGTTTGTACTTTTAAATATTAGCATTGGAGTTTACAATTTATTAACTTTCTATTTATTCAAAAATTTCCCTTCTATACTCAAGATTTATTAATTAGAATTCTTTTTTCACTTTAATTCTTTTTATTTCTTTTTCATTCTTAAATTTATTCAAATTTCCAAAATTATTTTACTTACAAATTCATTTCCTTTATTTTCTTTCCAATATCCAAGTTATATATTTTTGGAAATTCATTATACCCAATTATATCCAATCAAACCATAGCATTCAATATTTCAACATAATCCATCATAAGTATTAAATCATCATAACAGGGGGGTTTAAATAATTTAAATAAATGTTGAGGGATCCAGTTGGATCCCTCCAACCTGTTTTCCCTGCATCCGCAGATGTTAGCACAATAATACACCAATTTCAAAATTTACCATACTATAGTACATCAATCAATTTCAATCATTCAAACAATTAATTAAATTTATTCATTTAAATTTAAATTTAAATTAACTGAGTGAGATTGACTCAATTCACAATTTATCACTATTTGAATTATCGAACAATTATCACCGTTTACATATTTGATTTTAACTTATAATTTGATTTAACTAATTCCCCTTTGAAATCTTTAGTATCTGAAATAATTAAACAAACAGATTAAACAATTTAATCACTACAATACATTTTAAAATTAAATCAACTGATGATTTAACCATCTTATTTATCATTTAAAAAAAAATTGTGAGTTTAGAATTATGCACATATTTTTCTCTTTAATAAATAACAAAAATAAGAATTTATTTTACTGTTCTAAATATATATATGGCTGATTCTATTTTAAACAAAGCTTCTTTGAAATCAAAATAAATTTTTAAAACTCGTTGTATACTTCCTTCCTGTATATGTAACATTTATTAAATTAAATTAAGAATGAAAATAATACCTCATTAACAACTCTCTTGCGAGCATCTCAAACTGACAGCACCTTCTCCCCAGATCGAACTGCCTTCCTCCAACGATCGATGCACCTTGACACCTCATTCTCAAACTCAACACCAAGTCGCGACATACCCTCCGTTACACCAACACCCACGCTGCTTTCATCGAGCTCAAAACTACCCTCTTTACCATCTCGAGACATGTGCGTGTGAAAAATATCCACCATCCAACGACCGAATCGCGCTTCCAGTTCGCTGCCTCAAATCGCGCGCGTGCATCCGCTAATCGATTTAAGCCCAACCCCAAATTGTCGTTCGACTCTCACCACTGAAGCCCTAAATCGCGACGGAGTATGATAGCTTGCAGGTGCCAGGCGCACGCGATTTGAATCGAAATCGAGCTCGATTTCGATGCATATTTTTTTTTTCATGATCTGCGTTAAAGGGGAAGCTTAATCTGAATGATGATGGCTTCGGCCATTATTTGAAAGTTTTCGATCTGAGGAATTTAGGGCTTCGGCCATTAATATTTTTTTTTATGCTTTGATTTCGTTAAAGCTATATAGAGGAGAAAGAACAAGAAGCCCTTCAAATTTACTTCTGAAAGTGGCGTGTGGGGAAAGCTTGCGTGAAGTAAATATCGAGCTACAGTAATTCGAAATGATAGGAAAGCGGCTGATGGAATGAATTTGACTAACCGAAATATTATATTTAAATTTCGAATCGTCTATCATCAATTTAAATTTCCAACGCGTTTTCTTACCGTATGCTCATACAACAATTCCAATTACTGTGAAATTTGAAATCCGATAATAACACAATATTACGGATCCAATGGAACCGGTTTCGTCGAATCCCGAGGCTGCGCATCGGAAGGCTATTTTTAAATTCAATTTAAATAGTATAAATTTTAAAACCGAATAAATCACTATTAAATTTAATTTTTAAAACCTCTATTATCTTCAACATTATCAATATAAATTTTATAAGCTTTCAAATTATTTTTAACAGACTTAAAATTCAAGATTCAACAATTTACTCAACTTCTAATTATTAAATTCTATTATTTAATTATCAAATAAATAGGATATTTGTAATTCAAGTTTAAATTACTATATTGAATATTTAAAATTAATTAAATATTCAAATTTTAAATGCTCAAAAATTCCGGGTCGTCACAGACACTCATCATTATGTCAGGATGACTTGCAGTTAAATATAGTAATGATCCAATCATACTTCGGTACAGTTTCTGATCTACACTTTTGCCATTGTCATCTTTTTCAAGATGTGTCATTGTACTCGTTGGAGTTGGTTTGGCAGAAGTATTTTCCATTCCGAAACATTTGATTAAATTATTACAATATTTTTCTTGATTAATGAATATACCATTTTGAAGTTGTTTAATTTGTAAACCAAGAAAATATGTTAATTCTCCCATGTGAGACATTTCAAATTCCTTGGTCATTATGTCGGAGAAGTCCTGACACAACTGGTCATTAGTAGAACGAAAAATGATATCATCAACATAAATTTGAACTATTAAAATATCCTTTTTCGAATGTTTAATAAGAAGTGTTTGATCAACTTTCCAAATTTGAAATCCTGAAGAAATTAGATAAGTCTTTAATCGATCATACCAAGCACGTGGTGCTTGTTTTAAACCGTAAAGAGCTTTCTTAAGTTTATAAACATGATTAGGAAATTTCTCGTGAATAAATAAGGGAGGTTGTTCAGCAAATGCTTTTTCTCTTATAACCGTTCAAAAAAGCACTTTTAACGTCCATTTGATAAAGTTTGAAATTGTGAAAACATGCATAGGCCATTAAGATTCGTATTGCTTCTAGTCTTGCAACCGGAGAAAATGTTTCTTCGTAGTCAGTTCCTTCTTCTTAATTATATCCTTGTGCAACTAACCTTGTTTTATTTCTAGTGATGTTACCTTGTTCATCCGCTTTGTTCTTGTAGACCCATTTTATTCCAATAACAGCTCGATCACTTGGTCTAGGAACTAATTCCCAAACTTCATTGTGTTCAAATTGGTTTAGTTCTTCTTGCATTGCAATTATCCAGTAGTCGTCTGAGGAAGCTTCTTTGGAATTCTTTGGTTCGATATTAGAAAGAAATGTTATGTGGCCCATTTGATTTAGTTGACTTCTAGTTCGTACTTTTGAATTAATTTCTCCAATAATATTTTAGACAGGATGATCTCGTAATATTTTTGGTGGAGATCTTAATTCATTATTACTATCAACAATGTTTTCATCAATTTCTAAATTTTTAGATTCTGTATTTGTAATGTTATCCGGAAAATCTTCATCATCTTATATACTTGATTTTTGTAGAAAATTTTCATCAAAAGATACGTGTAATGTTTCTTCAACAGTATTTGATCTTTTATTAAATACGTGATAAGCTTTGCTACGATCTGAATATCCTAGAAAGATTCCTTCGTCGGATTTCGCATCGAATTTACCAAGCTGATCTTTTGTATTTAAAATAAAACATTTTGAACCAAAAACTTTAAAATAAGAAATCTTTGGTTTTCTTCCAGTAAAAATTTCATAAGAAGTGCTTTTTGTTAGAGGTCGAATAGAAACACGATTCAAAACATAACAAGCAGTTGCAACAGCTTCCGCCCAAAAATGTTTTGGAATAGTGCTTCCATTTAACAAAGTTCGTGCACATTCTTGTAAAGTTCTGTTTTTATGTTCTACAACTCCATTTTGTTGTGGAGTTCTAGGAAACGAAAAATTATGAAAAATTCCTTTCTTTTTACAAAACTGGTCAAAGACTTCGTTTTCAAATTCTCCTCCATGATCACTTCTTATATCCTTTATCTTCAAACCTTTTAAATTTTGAATTCGTTTGACAAAAATTTTAAAATGCTCAAATGTATCACTTTTGTTTCTCATAAAAATGGTCCAAGTATATCTAGAAAAATCATCTACTATTACAAACACATATTTATTATGGTTTAAGGATTGAACTTGAGTTGGCCCAAATAAATCCATGTGTAGTAATTCAAGTGCTTGTAATGTAGAGATAACTTTCTTAGATTTAAAGATGATTTGGTCAATTTTCCTAATTGACATGCATCATAGATGTGATTAATTTTGAAGTTCATTTTTGGTAATCCTCTGACTAAATCATTTTTAGAAAGTTTGTCTATAGTTTTGAAGTTGATATGACAGAATCTTTTATGCCATAGCCAAGGATCATTTTCATTAGCTATTAAGCACATATCCGAATTGTGATTGATTTTCATATTTAGAACATAAATATTTCTGTCTCTATTTCCTTCAAATATAATATTTTGATTTTTATCAAAATGTTACATTTATCTTCAAAAAAAGAGATTTTGAAACCTTTGTCGTATAACTGGCTGATACTTAAATGATTGTGTTTTAAATTTTTGACTAGTAAGACATTAGAAATAAGAGGTAAATTAGATGTACCGACATTGCTGACATCGCCTTTTCCAATGATATATCCTTTGGAATTGTCTCCAAAAGTGACTAAACCTCCATTTGAATAAGTAATGTTTGATAGCATATTCTTGTCTCCAGTCATATGTTTTGAGCAACTACTGTCGAGTATCCATTTTCCTCTCTTTTTAAGTGGGTCCTGCAAAAAATAATAATAATATTGGTACCCACTTTGTGATAGGGTCCTAAGAGTTAGGTCTTGGAAAACCAAACCCAAGTGGGTTCAGTATCCCACTTACAAATATAATTTTCATTTTTATGAACAGTTTCAAAAAAGGTATTCATACATTTATTTCTAATCAAACTATTGTTTGTTTTAGGAATCCATATTTTTATGGTTTTAGAATTATTTTTCTTTTTTGGATAAGTATTAGTATTAGAAAATTTCTCCAATTTTCCTTTTTAGGTGGAGATTTTTATTTCTTAGTGTATCCTAGTCCCTTCTTATTAGAAGTGGATTGAGAATTTTTAATGATATTGGATAGATTTTCTGTACTTTTATTAAAGTTAAAAATATATCTAGTAATATTATCTAACTTGGTTTTGAGACAAGTATTATCTAGTTCTATCATTTTGATCTTAGTTTTTATCTCATGATTTTCAGAGACAAGAGAGCCATTCTTTTCTTTTTGAGTTTCAATTTCTTGACTCAATAAAGTAAGTTGAGAGTTATCATTAGAGAAGATATCTTGAAGTTTTCCAAGTTCTTCTTCTAAGATTTTCTTTTCATCATTAAGCATATCTCTCTCGAATTCTGCTTTTCTTTGATTTTCTAGAGCCTCTTTATATTTTCTTTTGATGCTTTTTAAGGTATCAAGGAGTCTAAATTAATTTCAATCATATCATCAAAAGTAAGATCATTTACCTGACTTTCTGTAGCCATGAAACAGACATTTGCCTGTTCTTTCTCACTATCACTGCTGCTTTCTGAAGAAGAAGAATCCGAGTCATCCTATGTTACTGAAAATGCTTTTCTTTTAGACTTGTCCTTTCGATTCTTATTGTGATATATCTTCTTTTATTCTGGACAGTCTTTTTGCATGTGTCCTTTCTTACGTCAATTAAAGCATTCTAGTATTGATGAAGATGGCTTATTGTTGTTGAAGTTTCTTTTTCCGTTGTTTCTATTTCCTTTTCTATACTTTAAAAACTTTTTAAAGTTCTTAGCGATGAATGCTAAATCTTCTTCATCCGAGCCTGATTCTTCTTTTTCGGCATGGAATGCCATATTCTTTTTGTTTTGCGCTTGTACTCTTTTAGCCCGCAAATTCACTTCATAGGACATTAGATTTCCTACCTATTCTTCTGTTTTCATGGTTGAAAGATCATTAGCTTCTTCAATAGCTAAGACTTTTCTTTCCCATTCATTCGTTAGAGAGTTAAGGATTTTTGAAATAATATCGAAGTCAGAATACTTTTCTCCAAGTCCTAGTAAAGAGTGATATATATCTTGAAATCTAGAATACATATCGTTTATAGATTCATCCTGCTTCATTCTAAAATTTTGAAATTGACTTTTGAGCGTGGATATTTTGCTTTATTTAACCTTGTTAGTCCCTTCGTGAGTAACTTTAAGTGTTCTTCATATTTCATAAGCAGTTGTGCACATGCTAACACGGTTAAACTCATTTCTATCTAAAGCATAAAATAACATATTCATAGCTTTGGCATTTGCAGTAGCATCTAGTTTTTGTGTGTTTGACCATGTAGAGTATTCTGTCGTAGGAATGTTATACTCTATTTGAGTGATATTCCATGAGTCAAAACCACTTGCTTGCATATAAATACGCATACGAGTTGCCCATTAGTTGTAACTCATGACATTGAATAGTGGAGGTCGTGCAATAGATTGACCTTCATTAAAACTAATGTTAGTGACAGTGTTAATAGTGCTGGTGTTGTTTTCCATCTTAGCAAAATATTAGATAACTGTGTAACGGTTATAAGAAACCTCGCTCTGATACCAATTGATAGTTACTGTGCGGATCGTGCTATATGGAATTATATTAAACTAGTGCAGAAAAAACTAAGTTACTATAGTAAAGTAAATAAGTAAAATAAAACAAGCACACCAGGAATTTTTATACTGGTTCGAACTTCCCATTCTACGTCCAGTCCTAGACTCCTGGAATTTCAACTACAACATCCATCACTTAACCCGGAGGAACGGGTTTACACAACCCTTGAACAACCGAACAAGGGACCTGAGCAGCAGAACATGATTTTGCCTCAACAACCGAAGAGGACTTCAACTTATGCATAATGTATGTGACATAATGTGTTCCTAATAACACGAATTTGTCTCTTGATAGTACAAAATTCCTATAATCTTTCTCCTTTATGATATATGTGTGAATGCGTGAAGATTAAGGAAGTAGGAAATGAATTTGAATGATGTTGAAAGCAAAAATGTATTAGAATCAAGAATTTCAAAAATAGAATGATAATCAATAGAATTGGTAATTTTAAATCTTGATTCTTAATGTGTTTATATAGATAGTAAATAGTTGCAATTGTTCATGAAGAGTTATCATCAAGAGTTATGTTTATCTGTTGGATTAAAGATCGCACCTCTTCATGAATGGAAATGTCTTTCCAAAAAAATAGTCGTTGTAAATATTCAGACGTCTTAAATTAAAAATTCAGACTTCTGAAATGCAACGAAATCAAAACAAAAAGAAAATAGGCAAAAAATTGTTATATTCAGACGTCTGAAATATAAGTTTCAGACATCTGAATATTGTAGTTTACAACATTCAAACTTTCAGAACCAGATGTCTGAGTCGAAGATTTCAGACGTCTGAATGTAACATGAAAAATGAGATTCTCTTTAAAACATGAAAAAAATGATATGATAATGTTATTGTATATCATATAGGAGAGATTTTAACATGTTTAAAACTCTAGACACAGACTCGATACATACTTAAGAGTCGTAGCTCATTTGAGTCCGGTCTTTGATTGATTCCTGTAAAAAACAAGTTAGTATACAATAATGACGTATATAGTTGTTATAGTCAAAATATCGTAATTACGGAAATATCGTAAATACAAAGTTTCAACATTCTCCCCCTTTTTGACGAAGACAACTATATATATACATAATATAAACATATATTTACTCTCCCTTACTATAAGCTCCTCCTTAATATAAACTCCCTCTGTATATCTCCCTCTTTGACATTGACAAAAAGGAAAGTGTAAAATATAAACAAGGAATAGTAGAATAGGGAAGCATCGGAATCATCAAAAGATACAAGAAGCCAAAAAATAGTAGTCATCTTTTTAAGTTACAAGCCAAAAGAAGTAGCAGCATAAGTTACATACCAAAATAAGAAGTAGCGTATGTTTAAGTTACATACCAAAATAAACATCAGGAATGTTAAAATAAACAATGCAAAAAGATTTGTTATGAGATATTGAAGTGAAAGTTTCATACTACCACCAATTTTAGAAAGATGTACTAGGATGATCATCACTTTCTTCATCATCATCATCTTCATCATTGTTAGTACCGGAGCTAGATGACCATTGAAAAGATGCGGGATTAAAGACCTCGGTAGAAGTGGAAGATGAGCAACCAATACGTTCCCAAATCTTGTTTAGGAAGCCATGAATAGAATTAAATTTCTTATTGGTTTGCTTTTCTAAGCTATCAATTTTGGTATTGATCTTAGCCTGATTTTGAGAAATTGTAACAAAGGCTTTTTTAGGTGTTGATTCAAGGGAAAGTACTTCTATGTTATCATCATCATGCTCGGGAGCTTGTGGAGCAATGTGGTGATGAGGTTGAGGTATATTTTAATCCCAGTTTGTGATCCATTGTTGGAAAGAAATAAAGTTAAGGTTTTGTGGACGCTTAGGCAAGTTCATCAGACCTAAGGTTTTGGATCCTAGCTCCTTTATAGGAGAAAATTCTGATTCTGGAAAAGTTACTCCATAATTTCTAAGAATTTTCATTATATATGCACCCTAATGAAAAGTTTTATAACGACGGCGACGATTAACATCCATAAACTCCTCAAGAATAACACAACCCCAATTTTAGATTGTTCCGAATATATGACATACAAAGCTTGGAAGTTGCGTTTGTTGATAACTTCATAACTTCCGGTTCTTGGTAAGGCGGAACGAATTAAAGCTTGATGAAGAACACGGGCTTGTGGTCGGAGTTGGACAGAGGTAAGCCTAGTGATATTGTCAGAAAGAAATCTATAGGAGACTTCATCTCTGTGATCCAAGGAGAGTGAAACATCTATTTCATCCAAATCTATTCCGGATGAAGGACATTGCAAAATATATCGAAGACGAATTAACGGAAGATAGATTTTAAGACCACATACCAAAGACCAAATACAGTCCTCTCTATTATGGGGATAATGATGGTCTAAGTCCATATTTTTTTTTTTTTTTTGAAAAAGAGGTCAAAATACTTTATTGATATTGAGGAGAAATCAATACATACTCACACTTTACATTATATTGCTTACACCAAGTATACGGCCCATTTACACCACGACCAAACCCTAAACATACTGCGTAACTTTTGCGTTGCTTTTCTCATGGCGGCTCGTTTTCTCTGCCTGGTAAATCTTCTTCTCTTCCAACTATAGATCTTCCACTTTCGGTGCATCTGGACTTAATAGAGCTCTCAGCTTCATCATCTTCTCTATCAATCATGTACCTTGAGGATGTTACTGTGGTTGAGGGATTGGGTGGCGCGGGTAAGGTAAGATCTGCACGCAAAGGTATAATTTCCCATCTGGCTAGGGTTTCATTGGGATTAATCATGCTGAGTGGAAAAAACTTGGATTTGTTGATGATAATGTCTCGAACCATGAGCTTTATGGATTTGCAAACAGCAATTTTATCTGGATTGTCAAACTTGAATATTTTTGAGTTTCTGCTCTTCCAAATGAACCATATGGCTGTGCTAACCGCAGCAATAATGATATCTCTTTCGATGTTTTTAGTTGCAAAATTCTGACTAATATATGCCATAATGTCAGAGATGGAAAAATCAATATTGTTATGCGTAATAGGTTTACCCATCATAGTCCTGATCCAGTACCATACATGTTTGGAAAAGGAGCAGTTGAAAAATAAGTGCTTGCATGTTTCCTCTTCTGTGTTGCATAAAACACAGATGGATTCTTCAATCACTCCTTGCCTTTTTAATTTGTCTTTGGTTGGTAGAAAGTTGAAATGAGCTCTGTAGAAGCACGCATTCATTTTAGGTAGAGATATGTTATTCCATATGATTCTGTGATAATTGATTTCCTGCAGTTTATTTCTTTGATTGTTCCATACAATGCGGAAGGAGAAGTTTCCATTTTTACTATTGTTGCAGAACCAGTAGTCCTCTGCTTTATCATGATAAATGGGCACTTGTTTTATGTCTTCACTTATGTTGCCAAGGAATGAGATAGATTCTGTTCTCCATGCATTGTTAGAAATGATTTGATTTACTTTGTGATTTTTGCCTCTGGAGTATGTTAAAGTCTCTTGTCCCAATTTTTCTAATAATGTTGAGCCATTTATCCAAGGAGTGAACCATAAACTTGTTGACTTTCCATCAACAATTCTTCTGTCTAATGATTTTTGTGCTTCTCTTCTGTGGTATAGCATTTTTTTCCAAGTGCATGAGAAACTGTTATTGTAGTTAGATTCCCACAGTGTTTCTTTATTTGCATATCTCTCATTTAACCACCTTGCACTGAAAGTGGAATTGTTAAGTGTTTCCCAAATTCTTTTTATGCAGAAAGTGATATTTAAATCTGATAATTTTTTCAAACCCATTCCACCTTCTGATTTCTCAGTTGTAACAGTTTCCCATGGAACCTTGCTTTTTTTACCTTTCCATATGAAAAGTTTGCATAATTGATTGATTTTCTTGATGGTTATGCTAGGGAGCATGAAGCACTGCATCCAAAAACTAACCATGGGATAGATAACAACCTTAATTAATTCAATTCTTCCTGTAATTGTTAGAAATTTGCATTCCCAACCTTGCATTTTCTTTATTACTCTGTCAATCAGATGATTGCAGTTTGACTGTCTGATATATGTCACTGATAGAGGTAACCCAAGATATCTGACTGGTAATTGGCTTTCCTGTATGTTTAGAATGTTGAGCACTTGTTCCTTGTTATTGCAAAATTTGTTGAAAAAAACTTGAGTTTTAAGATTGTTCATTTCCAAACCAGTTACTTTCTGTAGCTTCTTGAAACAGCTTTTGATAGCTTTTGCTCCAGTAGCACTTGCATTAGTGAAAATTAGTAGATCATCTGCATAGATTAAATGAGTAATTGTGGGATTGTTTTTTACTACAGATTCTATTTTACCCTTAGCAGCTTTTGCATCCATCAACAAAGTGAAATATTCCATGCATAAAGTAAAGAGATAAGGGGATAATGGGTCTCCTTGTCTCAATCCATTACTGCCAGTAAAATAACCTTTGTGATATCCATCAATTGAAAATGAAAAACTTGGTGTACGTATCATTTCATGTATGATTTTTACCCATTTAACAGGAAAGTCCATGTTTTTCATCATGTGTAAAATGAAGTCTCTATTAACTGAATCATATGCTTTTTTGAGATCTACCTTGATGCACATTTTATTGCTGCCATGTTTGTTGAAGTTTCTGATGTGTTCATGAGCAATTATTATTCCATCTTTTATCTGTCTGTTTGGTAAGTATGCTGTTTGGTTGTCTGAAATTAATTCTGCAAGCACATACTTCATTCTGTCACATAGAATTTTTGATAGAATTTTGTATAACATGGAACAACAAGCTATGGGTCTGAAATCTGACACTGATTGGGGGGTTTTAACTTTTGGTATTAATGATATGATGGTGTGATTGATCTCTCTCACTATTTTACCATTATCAAATGAGGTCTGCATTGCTTCTAAAAGAGGTTTCTTTAATTCATTCCAGTGTGTTTTGTAGAAATTGGCATTAAATCCATCATACCCAGGGGCTGTGTCATTATGCACACTGAAGATGGCTCTTTTAACTTCTTTTTCATCAAAAGCGGTGTTTAGAAAAACTTTTCCCCAATCATTTAGTTTTCTTTTTGGGATGATGTTGGGAAAAAGTTTTTCCATATTACTTTTGTTATATAAATTGGAGAAAAATTTCACAGCTTCTTTCTCTATTTCTTTTGGTGATTTGACCATTTCTCCATTTTCTTTTAGAATGTTATGAGAGTTGTTGATAAATTTCCTGGTTGTTTGTTTAGCAAAGAAGAATTTAGAGCAGCTGTCATCCCATTTGATCCATTGACATTTAGATTTTTGCTTGGTGTCAATTGCTAGTAACTCCATACTTTTGGCCAGATTAACTTGTGCTTCATGCAATTTGTGGGCATTAAAGGAAGTGTGATCTGATTCTAAAATTTGCAGAGCATCATTAACCTCTTGTCTGCATTTAGTTACTTGAGATTGTAAATCATTTTTCCTTTTGCTCCAATTTTTGATTTCCTTTTTTATATTTTTCTGCATCTGGATGAGATTAAACATCTGATTGCTTTCAGGGAATTTAAAGCATTTTTCTACTATTTCTTTATACCCCTTGCACATAATCCAATGATTCATGAACTTGAAAGGTTTAGGACCATCATATGTTTGGATGTTGTTAAAGTGGAACAAGATAGGGACATGATCACTTGTTGATAGGTCTAGGTATTTTGCATGAGAATTTTTGAACATGAGCATCCATTCTATATTGCAGAAGAGTCTGTCTATTTTTGTGGCAATGTTTTTATGAGGCCCTGATCTCCATGAATATTTAACTCCAGAAATATTTATTTCATTAACCCCCGTAGAATTGATAAAGTTATTGAGTTCTTGAACATTTTTGATGTTCAGTTTATTACCTCCCAATTTTTCATTCAATAGTCTAACACAATTGAAATCTCCAATAATGCACCAAGGGATACTGAAAGTATTAGCTTCTTTTTCCAACTGACTCCATAAGCTAGCTCTCTCAGATTCTAAATTTAAAGCATAAATGACTGTTATGATGCATTGTGCCCCTGCAATGTTGTTGATCATGCAAGTGATGTGCTGTTTACTCATAGAAATTACATAGCTGCTCCACATGTCTGAATTTATCATGATGAGAATTCTACATTTGTGATGATGCTCTATGTTACTTATGCAAGTCCATTTGTTTCCCCATGATTCAATATATTGCTGAAGCTTATTTTCCTTTAATTTATTTTCCACTAAGCAAAAAATTGAAGGTTTATGAGAGCTCACAATTTTTTTTACCTCTATAATATGCGCTGCTTTATTAAGGCCTCGCACATTCCAACATAGAATAGACATTATTTAGTTGAATGTGCTTGACTCCTTGTTCTAATAGTGGGAGTCACACTTTCAAGTATCCCTTTGTTTTTTCTCCTGTCATGTGAATTCTTGATTCTCATATCTGCAATTTCTTTTTCAAATTCAGGGTTGATGGATGTGAGGTTTTTGGACATGATGTTGGGAGGCTTATCATTTGAGGGATATGTGGGATTGATACATGATTGTGATAGAGAAGATTCTTCCACTTTCGAGTCTACCTTGTCTTTCTGCACCTGCAAAGTATCAGATACCACAGTTGTTAGATCAGAAATTTGAGGGTTTGAATTATTTAAAGCAATTTCGTTATTATGATTTGACAACTCCCTGTGACTGATAATCTCCAATGATGATGAACTGATTGAGACTTTTGCCGATGATATCACTGCATTGATGTCCAGGGTTTTTGTACTCAAAGGACCTTGTTCGATGTTGTGAGTGTGAAGTGTTTCAGAAACATGATCATTGTGGCCCTTTGCAATTGTAGCAGCCATGCTACTTGTTGATGGTGAGACAGATACTGCATTTATTGCTGGCGAGGCTACAATTGCAACTGTTGGATCCTCTGAGAGTGTCTGAGCTGCTTTAACATTCCTAGCATTTGAATCTGAAGGAGATATTACATTTTCTATGTTTGAATTGTTTTCTTTGTTTTGTGCTGTAAGATTTTGAACATTGGACTCTTCTGTTGTGATGGTTTCTGCATTCTGGTACACTACTCCTTGTGAGTTTACATACAGTATTTGTTGCACTGTCACGTCTGCTGTGATAGTATCCTTGCTTTTATTTTCTTGATTACTGCATGCCTGTTTTGGAATCCATTTTTGTTTAAATGAAATCGGGCATTCATTGTCCATATGACCAAAACATATGCAGTTGTGGCATACTGGTGGAATGAATTCATATTCGACTTGTTGCATAACACAATCGCCATTAGGCAGTTTGATTTGAACTTCATTTTCAAATTTGGATGATGCATCCACTTCTATTAGCATTCTAGCGAAAGCTATTCTGCTTCTGTTTTTGGTATGTTCATCCATGGCAAGTGGTTTTCCAATTGTACTAGCAATTTTACATAATGTTATATGATTCCAATATGCAAAATTTAAATTTGGGAATTTCACCCATATAGGTATCGATAGCAGTAAGTCTTTTTCATATTTGATTGAGCTGTTCCATTTTTTCATGATGATGAATTTTCCATCCATCATCCATGGTCCCCCTTCTAATATTTTATTGCAATCTTCTGCTAGTTCAAATTGAACAAGATAAAAACCATTATCTCTAGCATAAACTTCAAACTTACCTTTCGGAAGCCATACTCTTTTGATATATGCCTTGAAAAACATGTAGTATGGTCTTTTACCCACCAAGTAGATAAGTATTGAATTGGACCACATTTTTTCCGCAGATCTAAGTTCCTCCTCTTCAATAACAGCTGTTTTTCTATCATTCACAATAATTGGATTAAAATATTGTATGGTTTCATCTTGCTTTTTACCTTTGACCAAATCACACCAATTGATTGGTGATGCTTTAGGGTTAGCTGCAAAACCATGTCCCCTTATAGAAGCTTTCGCCCGATCTGGTATAAGTGTTGTTGACTTTTGTTTTCTCCGATCCAGATCTGTGTTGTAAACCGATTTATGCCCTTGTTTGCCCATGTTTCGAGATATGATTTGTCTACTGGATTCCTGCGAGAATGGCTGCTTCCGTCTCCTGTTCTTCACCAAGTTCCATCCATCTTCATCAGCCTCCTCTCCTCCTACATCCGTTGCTGCCTCTGCTGTCGTCTGGGACCCTGTTGCGTGATTTGCGAGATTTGCGTGATTTGCATTATTTGCTTCAGCCGCCATTTTAAGAATATTTTACCTTTAAATTAATCGATATGAGATTTTATGTCTAAGTCCATATTTGCATAGAATAATTTAACTAAAAGATGATTTATCTTAACATTATTTGCAGAAAAGGATAAGAGAGATTCTAACCCACTTGAGCGAGCAATTTATTGAATTCTGTAGGGTTCAAATTCGTCAAACTTAACAAAAGCTTCCGGGAAGAAACCAGATCTATCCATCCGAGCAAATCTTTTCTTTGCTTCATCGTTCCATAACCATTGATCTATAGTTGGTGTAGATGAAGAGCTTGGAGCCCTTGGTCGTTTTGTTCTTAGAGGAATTGGAGTTTTTTGCTAAAAGATTTTGAAGATGAAGAGATAAAAAATGGAGTTTTAGAGGATAGAGAAGTGCTGGTTCGGATGATGTAGGAGATGAAATGGAAGATAAAAGTAATTAAGGTGGTTGGTGGATGGATAAATTTAAAAAACCCCTTGAATTTTAAATCTCCAGTTTGATTCAGACGACTGGAATTTCAATTTCAGACGTCTGAAATTGTAAAATTTTAAATAGAAGAAAAACAGTGCAATTTTTGGTACTTTCAGACGTCTGAAATTTAGTGTTCAGACGTCAAAATCTGAGTGAAGAAAAAATTCTTCAATAATATTCAGACGTCCGAAACTTCTATTTCAAACGTCTGAAATATGTATTTCAGACATTGTTCCATATATTTTTGGTGAAGTCATTATTACATATATTTGTGATATATAATAATTTTTGACTGATTTATAAAATGTAAATATGATTATTCAACAACAACGAATATAGATGAAAGAAATCATTTATCTGAATCACTAGGAGTCTTGCATTCTTCCGGTTCTATCTAGGTTATCTCTGTGTATGGTTGTATTGGAGACCAATATGGTTGACGTTCTCAAGAATTTGGAGAAACCGGAGGACGCTGTGGACTCGGCTCCCATCGATTTGAAGTAGAAGGTTGAACTACATCTTTCTTTGGAGATGTACCGCAGAATTTTAATGCCACTTGTTCAATGAAACTAAGTCGCTTGGCGTTAAATTTCTGTTCGTAATACATTTCTCGTGCAAATCCAACTGTTCTTTTTGGTAATGATGAATGTCGGATATTTTTTCTTTGGTTGATGGAGAACCGAAGAAAAGAAACCTTCGGGATTTCTTCTTTTCTGGCGTATAACCAGAATGTTCACGTGAAGGACGAGGTCTATCCTGTTCACGTGGTGTTGGAGTTTCCAAAATTTCGATAGAAGATATAGAATAACTTGATGGAGAATTTTCTGAGTCGGAGTTGTTGTTGCATACCATTGAGAGAAGGAGGTAAAACATTTTGAAATCCATTTCTGAAATTCTTTTGGGTAATGAGGTTGATAGAGATAGAATGAATAAATAGAAGTGAAAAAATTTTAAAAATAGAATTTTTGTTAAAGTGATGAGTGGCTGAAAATCTATGGTTAGTAATATTCATACGTTTTAAAAAGAAAAGAGAATAAGAGGTGGGAAAGAAAGTAATTACAAATATGTTAGAAGCATAGCTTTGTGCCTTCACCAGAATAAACAATCAGGTTCATCGAATTTTTTAAGTTCTATGTAACTCAAAAGTATTCATTGGTCTTATTCTGACAAGGATAAGAAACAAAATTATGAACTAAAGAATAAGAAAAAAATATTGATATTAGCTAAATGAAATTTTATGAATTTTAGTAATAGTTAACTGTTAGTAAGAGATTATGAAGCAAAGTTACAAATCTTAACATAAAAAACAATCATAGATTTTTATGAGAGACAATACCAAGCTCTCGTCTTAGTTTGATAAAAACATTTTTTAAAAGAGGTTTTGTACAAATATCAGCCAACTGATTTTCAGAAGAAACAAAATCTAAATTGATTGTTCCTTTTTTAACATTGTCATGAAAAAAATGATGACGAATGTCAATATGTTTTGTTCGTGAATGATTGATAGGATTTTTTGATAGGTTAATAGCATTAGAGTTGTCACAATATATAGTTGAATTTGTTAATCTTATATTGAAATCTCTAAGTGTTTGTTGTATATAGATTACTTGAGTACAAGCCAAAGCAGTAGAAATATATTCTACTTCACATGTAGAAAGAGAAACACAGTTTTGTTTTTTACTAAACCAAGATACAAGTGATTTTCCGATAAAATGGCACGTACCACTTGTACTTTTTCGATCTGCTCGAGAGCCACCGAAATCAGCATCACTATATGAAACTAATTCGAATGGACATTCTTTAGGGTAGAATAGACCGAAATCTTTTGTGTTTGTAAGATAACGTAATATATGTTTTGCTGCTTTTAAATGTGATTACTTTGGATTGGCTTAGAATCTAGCACACAAACAGGCACTCATCATTATGTCAGGACGACTTGCAGTTAAATATAGTAATGATTCAATCATACTTCGGTACAGTTTCTAATCTACGCTTTTGCCATTGTCATTTTTTTCAAGATGTGTCGTTGTACTCATTGGAGTTGGTTTGGCAGAAGTATTTTCCATTCCGAAACATTTGATTAAATTATTACAATATTTTTCTTCATTAATGAATATACCATTTTGAAGTTGTTTAATTTGTAAACCAAGAAAATATGTTAATTCTCCCATGTGGGACATTCCAAATTCCTTGGTCATTATGTCGGAGAAGTCCTGACACAACTGGTCATTAGTAGAACGAAAAATGATATCATCAACATAAATTTGAACTATTAAAATATCCTTTTTTGAATGTTTAATAAGACTCATTCAAGACTTGTCCTTTTTACTTAGCAGTTGTATTCAAATAGTCGGTGTACGGATTGTATCTGTAACCAGTTGTTAAGTAAAGCAATAAAGATTAACCTCAAAGTGGACGTAGGCAATTACGCCGAACCACTATAAATTTGTTGTTCTTATTTCTAGCATTTAATTTAGCATACTGTACTCTGTTTAACTTTGATTTCTTCATTAATCTCTCTACACAATCTCTCTTAAGGGTATTAGTGACCAATTCTGGTGCTAACATATATATATATATATGCATGCATGCATACATATACATACATAAATACATACATACACACACACACACACACACACACACATATATATGCATTTATATTTTTTCAAAACATACGAATTTTACCATTTTATCGAAGATTCGCTTTTTAAAGAAAAAGATTGATGAAGTGATCTTTGAACAAAAAATTAAACAAATAAACTTTGAACTAAGCAAATGTAGTTTAGGATAAACAAATTCGAAATGCATACAATCCATTTTTCTACATTTATCTTTAAAAAAATGATAAGCTAGTTACACGTTGAAGAAAAAAAACTAGTATGTTGGATTTATTTTCCTTTTTGCGTAAGTTATGTTTAAAATGTAACACTTTTCAGGTATACATTTGCATTTATCTTTTTTCAAAACATACGAATTTGATCATTTTATCCAAGATTCACCTTTTAGGGCAAAAGATTGATGAACTAAACTTTGAACAAAAGATAAATAACTAAATTTTGAACAAATGTATTTTTGGGTAAACAAATCCGGTTTAAAATAAAAAAGATAAATTAATTTATGTTTTTGTCAAATCTAATATTTTCCATTAACATTTTTAGACAAGAACATTTAATTCATTTGTTTGCATTTAACTTTTATACGAAAAAGATTCATGTGTTATAATTTTATACCTAGAATGTGTGTATTCACATTGATAAAATATAAAAGATAACGATAAAAAGATAGTATTTAAATATTTGTAAAATAGTAAAAAGTCATACATACATACATACATACATATACATATATATATATATATATGTATATATATATATATGTATATATATATATATATATCTTATATTATAAAGCAAAACTTTGGTCAAAGGTGAAAGTGAAGCCTATTTCGGTTTATCAAAACTACCCTTTCTAAAAAAAAACCCATTTGCAATAGTAAACATATAGCAAACGTTCAAATATGGATAAATTTGTCTTTTTCCCTCTAACCCACCACGTTCCTGATTTTCAGGCCCATTTCTTCCTTTACTCGGCTTCTCATAGCTTCCCTTCTTCCATGCGCAGTTTCCAATCGGAAAATAAAAGAAAAAAATCATCCAAAATGCAAGCATGGTAAATCAGAAAAAAATGGTGTATCTTGAAATCTAAAAATGGACTTATGATAAAAAGTTTTCATAGTTTATCAGATGTTACAGCAACCTTTCATATTACCCAACATCCTTCGACATCGTCAACAACTAATATTCATGCAAACTCAACTTTAGACAAGACCAAAAACCTTCAATTCTAATTGGAATCATACTCAAGCGATCCAACAAGCAACGGCCGTGTCATCACCATCGCAAGCAAAATGCAGTAAGTGTTATTTGATGTTAAAGAATTTTTCTTCATTGCTATTCAGTTTGCTAACAGTCTATGATATATTCATTGTTGTATTTGTTAGATTCAGATTAACTGTGATATATGTAACTAATACATTGGTTCACAATTCTAGTCATATCCATGCGCACAAACTGTTTGAAACAATGCCCGAGTCACAAAATCTGAGGTACCAATGTACATTTCTTCACTCAAGATTGTATTCCTGACTGAATCTAGAAAATGAGGCTACTGTACCTGAATTAGCAATGCTTCCAATTAAACTTCATGAAACATGCACGCTTTGTAATGACGTTTGCAAAATTTAATGTAATTAATATTATGGTCAACTAATATTGAAGACATATCTATCAATATTGTTAGGGCTTTATTGTTATTTGCTTATTTTAAGCATGCCGTAAAAGCTTATAAACACTCATAGTAGTAGATAGACAAAAATAGTTCCACTGGAATGTTTTTATTCCATTTTCTTGAGCACTTATCAAAGGTTATTGCATTTTAAAAAAATTAGAATAATATGCACATTTACTGATCAGTATGCATGATTTATCAATTTACTGATCTCTTTATTACCTCTTATTCTCATTTGGATTTACTCTATTAATGAAACAGCTTTTGCTGAATGTTAAAAGCATATGTGTTTATAGTTGGCTTGCGTAGGTGCAACAGGCTTGCAGAATCAGCCATATGCTATGGTGTACCAGCCCGTACGTTGTTGGTGCAGTGGAGAGGTGAAAATGTAAGTAGCAGACTTGATGTAAAGGTTTACAAGTGCTGTGGAGCTGGAGCGTGCAGGAAGAAGGGTGAAGTGAAACTGAAGTGTGCAGGGAAAAAAGGGCTGAGCTCAGTTGCGTGCCTCTTGAAGGTGCTAGCGTAGGAGGCAGGTCAGATTGTGATATTCGTGTGGGAGGCCAACCAGGTTGTGAAAGGCGGAGCTCTAACTAAGGTGCTTTTTGAAAAGAAAAAAAACCATTTGTGCATTGTTTATCTATGAAGTTATTGTTAGGCAAGTGCGTATTTACTGTTATTTTAAATATGGGGCTATGAGTAACATGGATGTTGCATGATATAAGGTCCTTTCAGTTGATTTTGTATATCCTTATCATAACAAACTTTTGATAATGGATTACATGTACTAGACGTTTTTTATTTGATTAAACAAAGTTAGTTATCAACATCTCTATATTTATATTTTTATAAGGGGATATGTAATTGTGCATTGATTAGGAGCTGAAATTAGGCAATCAATTTTGTAGACATTTATGTCTTTGGTTATCGAACAGTGTAACAACTGTAGAGCTATGCATCTACTTATTCAACTGATAAAATATTTTATTGTTATCCCGTAAATGAATTATAAATATGAAGTGATGTTCAGGCCAACGATTTCGTTCTCCCTTTGGTTATCTAATTTATTCATTGAAGCATTTATCAATAACTATTTTGTTAATAAATAATATGTTTCAAAGGTATTATATGCAGAGTACCGATTGTGTTTTGGGTTATTATCCTAATAAAGTTTTTACCATACATAAATTTCGATATGGTGGCACAAAAGATAAAAAAAGGCTAATATTATGTAGGCAAAGTCAGGAAAATTCTGCATGTGAACCATTGTGTGGATGTAGAAGCTGTTGTTAAACTAATTGCTCATATTTAACAGTCTATTCAAATTATGTTTATGTTGTGTTACTACCAACATGAAGTGGACAAAGTTGAAAGCGGCTCCACTGGCTAGAAAAAAAAGCAAACAGCACAAGAAGGAAACCTGCAAATTTGAATGCCACCTGTTCAAAGTAAATCCATACTACCCGCTTCTCTGTTCCTAGCTGTTTGTTATTACTTTCTTTGTATGTTCCTTTATCAATTTGTACCTATGCTCTTTAATTGTTGTGCACTACAAGTTTGGATGATTTAAATGGACAATTATCTTTTTTCAGAGTAGTCATAATTGGGCATATTAAGCTAACTATGATTATGCATCGTCGTTGACTTAACGATATTGTATCCTTTACGGGAGCTTCGTATGTATTGTTTGTTGGAATTCCTCTAATACAAATTGAATGAAATATACATATAGTCCCACATCACCAATTTGTTGAGAGGTATAGAGGTTTATATATGCCTTTCTCATGAGGAGGTTGGGGGCCTGGGGCTCCCAAATGTATGCTTCGTTGTGAGGAGGGAGATCTTGCATCACCACCACGCGCGCCGCCGCCGCCGTCCGACCGACCGGGCCGGGTACGGGTCTAAAATGACCATTCTTTTTACTAGGCCACTGTTTAACAGTTTTGGGCTTTGTCTGAAACTGGGCTGGGCCTGGAAATTGAAGAGAAGCGGGCGGATGAAAGACAGACGCGGATTTTGTCTGAAGAGGCGCGATTTTTGAAACGGGTGCGACCTGACTGAAGCAGACACAGGCGAACGGGTGCGACCCGACTGAAGCGGTGCAGGCAAAACAGTACGAGCGGGCGGGTGCGATACAGATGCGACTGTATGGACGCGACTGCTTGAACGAACGGGTGCAGACACGACCGTTCGGAAGGGATACGGACCAACTATAAATAAGGAGGAAAACTGATCACTTTCCTCACTGAATTTTCTAATCCCTTCTCTTCTATTAACTGCTGTTCTTATACTCAAATCACAGAGTGATATACTCATTACAATTTCGAGCGGAATTCGTCTGTTGTATCTTGGGAGAATTTTTGAAATAAAATTCTTAAGGAAATCGTTACGACGAGCCTCAGACACAATCCGGTTAGAATTTTAGTCTGTTTGTATATTCATATACATTATTCTATTTTTCTACCCTTTATTTTGGTTATACTATTTATTCGAAATAGTATAACGTTGTTGTAATTTATTTACAATATTCATATTGTTATAATAATTAATACAGAATTCCAGTATAGTGGAAATCTGAATTATAAACTTGTGCGACGAGTTTATATTCTCTGTTTTGGTATACTAACGTATAACATCTTAAGAATTTTACTGTTTTCTTACTAAAACAGAGATGGCAACAGTAGAATTTTCAAAGAATACTACTCACAACAGACCTGAACCGTTCAAGGGAGATGGTGATGATTTCTTGACATGGCAGAATCAGATGTTGTTTTATCTCACCACACTCGGTCTGCAAAAGTACCTCGAGGAGGAGGAACCGATTCCTACACCAGGCAAGGAAGCAGAGGTGAATATGTGGAAGCATTCCGATTTCTTATGCAGAAACTATATTCTGAATTGTCTCGACAAGGTGCTATACAAAGTATATCAGCCTTTAAAGACATCAAAAGAGCTCTGGAATGCACTTACCGCAAAATACAAGACGCAGAATATCAGTCTTAAGAAATTCATTGTAGACAAATTCATGGACTACAAGATGGTTGACTCCAAACCAGTGACTACTCAACTGCATGAACTGCAAATCATCATTCATGAACTCGAGGCGGAAGGTCATACGGTTGGAGAATCATTTTTGGTTGAAGCCATCACGGGAAAACTGCCGCCGTCATGGAGAGATTACCGCAATTATCTAAAGCATAAAAAGAAGGAAATCTCTTTACAGGATCTCATAGTCCGATTGAAAATTGAGGCAGATAACCGTGGAATTACAAAACAAAGCGAGGAGGCATTTGTGGTTGAAGATTCAAAGACCAAAAACAAAAAGAAGAATTTCCAGAAGAAAAGGAAAGCTCAAGACAACAAACCAAAAGACAACAAACGAACCAAGAAGTTTAATGGCGAATGTTGGGTTTGTGGAAAAGTTGGACATGCCGCTAGAGATTGCAGGCTCAAAAAGGACCGCAACAAAGAAGCAAATTTAGTAGACAACATGGAAGTGGATGAGTCCAACTTCTCAGCAGTTGTATCTGAATGCAATATGGTTCAGAATCCTAATCAATGGTGGGTAGACACAGGCGCTACACGTCATGTCTGCTCTGACAAATCCATGTTCTCTACATACAAGAAATTCGATCATGAAGAAAAGCTCTATATGGGTAATTCAGCAGTATCTATGATCGAAGGCAGTGGCACAGTTATCCTCAAGTTTACTTCGGGAAAAACAGTCAAGTTGAATGACGTGCTCCACGTTCCAGACATACGCAAGAATCTCATCTCTGGTGCGGTATTATCAAAGAAAGGATTCAGAATGGTGTTCGAGTCAGACAAAATGGTTCTGTCCAAAGCTGGAATGTATATCGGAAGGGGTTACTTATGTGATGGCCTATTTAAGGCAAATGTAGCCGTTATCGGCAATAAAACTATGTATTCTGATTGTGCTATTAATAAAATTGAAGTTTCTTACTTGCTTGAGCACGAAATTTTACTATGGCATGATAGATTAGGACACATAAACTTCCGAAAAATGAAGAAATTATCAAACTTGGGATTGATTCCAAATTTCCAAGTAGATAAGAACTACAAATGTGAGACATGTGTAGAAGCAAAAATGGTCAAACAACCATTTAAATCTGTTGACAGAAGCACCGAACCATTAAGTTTGGTACATACGGATTTATGTGATTTTAAATCACTACCTACAAGAGGTGGGAAAAAGTATTTCATTACTTTTATTGACGATTATACGCGATATTGCTATGTATATCTTTTAAATAGTAAAGATGAAGCAATAACAGCGTTTATAAAATACAAGGCTGAGGTAGAAAATCAGTTAAGTAAAAAGATCAAGATATTGAGATCTGATCGAGGTGGAGAATATGAATCACCATTTGAACAGTTCTGTGCCGAAAATGGTATAATTCATCAAACAACAGCTCCATATTCACCACAACAAAATGGTGTAGCGGAGAGGAAGAACAGAACGTTAAAAGACATGATTACTGCAATGCTTTTAACTTCTGGCCTACCGACGAACTTGTGGGGGGAAGCCTTAAATATGTCTAATCACATATTAAATAAAGTTCCTCACAATAAAACAGGAACAATTCCATATGAGATATGGAAAGGACACAAACCAAGCTTTAAATACCTCAAAGTGTGGGGGTGCTTGGCAAAAGTTCCAGTTCCGCCTCCCAAGAGAGTCAAACTTGGACCAAAAACAGTAGATTGTTACTACTTAGGGCCGGCCCAAAATAGTAGTGCCTACAGATTTTTGGTATTCAAGTCTGATATAACTGATATTCATGTAAATACAATCATGGAATCAAGAGATGCCTCATTCTTTGAAGATGTGTTTCCGCACAAAAGGAATGAAGGAAATAATGTCCCAAAAAGGACAAGGGAAGAATCAAACGATTCGCATGAAGATGAAACTCATCATGAAATTGAGGATGTTGAACCGAGAAGAAGCGTAAGGGCTAGAACTTCCAAAACGTTTGGTTCGGACTTTTTTACATATGTATTACAGCACGAACCTCAAACATATACGGAAGCAATGTCATCTTCTGAATCTTCATGTTGGAAAGAAGCAATCCAAAGTGAGATTGATTCAATTCTAAGTAATAAAACTTGGGAAATTGTTGATATTCCACCTGGAATAAAACCTATTGGCTGTAAATGGATTTTCAAAAAGAAAATAAAAGCAGATGGCTCTATCGATAAGTATAAAGCCAGATTAGTAGCCAAAGGATATCGTCAAAAAGAAGGAGTAGACTTCTTTGATACATATTCGCCAGTAACACGAATAACCTCTATAAGAATGCTAATAGCAATTGCATCTATCTATGGTCTAGAAATTCATCAAATGGATGTAAAGACAGCATTCTTAAATGGAGATCTCGATGAGGAGATCTACATGGAGCAACCTGAAGGTTTTATTTCAAAAGGAAATGAAAACAAAGTCTGTAGATTAGTAAAATCATTATATGGACTAAAACAAGCTCCAAAACAATGGCACGCAAAATTTGATAGTGTCATGATAAGAAATGGTTTTCGTATAAATGAGTGCGATAAGTGTGTTTATTATAAACAAATTGGACAAACATACGTAATGATTTGTTTATATGTAGACGATATGTTAATATTTGGTCCAAATACTCAGGTAATAGAGACCATAAAGAAGATGTTAACAAGCAATTTCGATATGAAAGATTTAGGAGTTGCAGATGTTATTTTGGGAATCAAAATAATAAGAACTCCTAATGGAATTGAATTATCTCAGTCACACTATGTAGACAAAGTGATTGAAAAATTCCAAGACTATGGAATTAAAGGAGTGAGAACACCTTTTAATCCATCAGAATTACTGCATAAAAACACTAATGAGAGTGTAATGCAACTGGAATACTCTCGTGTAATAGGATGTCTCATGTATCTCATGAATTGCACAAGACCAGATATAGCTTATGCAGTAAGTCGACTGAGCAGGTATACAAGCAATCCAGGAAAGGAACACTGGAAAGCACTAATGAGAGTACTTGGATATTTGAAAAATACCACAAATTATTCCTTACATTATAGAAAATATCCTGCCGTCTTAGAAGGATATAGTGATGCAAACTGGATTGCAGATTCAGAAGAATCAAAATCAACGAGTGGTTATGTCTTTACCCTAGCAGGGGCAGCAGTATCATGGAAATCTACTAAACAAACATGCATAGCTCGATCCACTATGGAATCAGAGTTCATCGCACTAGATAAAGCAGGCGAAGAAGCAGAATGGCTTCGTCATTTTTTAGAAGATATTCCGTTCTGGCCTAAACCTGTACCGGCCATATGCATACACTGCGATAACCAAGCAGCGCTAAGCAGAGCGCAAAACTTTGTGTATGATGGAAAGTCACGACATATTCGTCGACGCCATAACACAGTTAGGCAGTTACTCTCAAATGGAACTATTTCCATTGATTATGTGAGGACAAATGATAACCTAGCGGATCCATTTACTAAAGGTTTATCAAGAGAGAAAATTGACTGCGCATTGAGGGGAATGGGTTTAAAAGCCTAAACCAACAAGAGTTACCTTATACGGAAACCTATCCTAGCGACTGGAGATCCCACGGACTAGGATCAATAGGCAAACCAGTTATGAGTAACTCAAGAAGTAATGCATTTGTCTGGACTTAGTCCCACTCCATTCCTATGGTGCACAATATAAATGCATGCCTACAGAAGTATTTAAAGGTTAAAACTATGTTTTTTTAATGATGACCATATCTTGGAAATAACAAGTGGGGTATATGTAGGATACTCTTAATGGTTGCGATCACCTATGTTAGTGTGAGCTGGGTCGGCTCTATGAGAATATTAAAAGGCTTTTATTCTCTAAAACACTCGCAGAACCTAAAATTGTTCAGGACCAAAATGAACAAAACCAAGAGATTGGATGTGAAGGGAATCAATGCTTCGTAAAACTTATTGTCTGGGTATACAATAAAGGCTGACGGTTCAAGATGAAATAATTCACCGATTAGCCAAGTAGATCCGATAAGTTTTAACTAGGGAAAGTTCAAAGTGAAATATCTACTTATCCACGATAAAGCATTATTCCATATATACTCTGTGATATTTCGCTTTGTGTGGGGGATATGTATATTATCATTCATGTGGGGGATTGTTGGAATTCCTCTAATACAAATTGAATGAAATATACATATAGTCCCACATCGCCAATTTGTTGAGAGGTATAGAGGTTTATATATGTCTTTCTCATGAGGAGGTTGGGGGCCTGGGGCTCCCAAATGTATGCTTCGTTGTGAGGAGGGAGATCTTGCATCACCACCACACGCGCGCGCGCGCCGCCGCCGCCGTCCGACCGACCGAACCGGGCCGGGTTCGGGTACGGGTACGGGTCTAAAATGACCATTCTTTTTACTAGGCCACTGTTTAACAGTTTTGGGCTTTGTCTGAAACTGGGCTGGGCCTGGAAATTGAAGAGAAGCGGGCGGATGAAAGACAGACGCGGATTTTGTCTGAAGAGGCGCGATTTTTGAAACGGGTGCGACCTGACTGAAGCAGACACAGGCGAACGGGTGCGACCCGACTGAAGCGGTGCAGGCAAAACAGTACGAGCGGGCGGGTGCGATACAGATGCGACTGTACGGACGCGACTGCTTGAACGAACGGGTGCAGACACGACCGTTCGGAAGGGATACGGACCAACTATAAATAAGGAGGAAAACTGATCACTTTCCTCACTGAATTTTCTAATCCCTTCTCTTCTATTAACTGCTGTTCTTATACTCAAATCACAGAGTGATATACTCATTACAATTTCGAGCGGAATTCGTCTGTTGTATCTTGGGAGAATTTTTGAAATAAAATTCTTAAGGAAATCGTTACGACGAGCCTCAGACACAATCCGGTTAGAATTTTAGTCTGTTTGTATATTCATATACATTATTCTATTTTTCTACCCTTTATTTTGGTTATACTATTTATTCGAAATAGTATAACGTTGTTGTAATTTATTTACAATATTCATATTGTTATAATAATTAATACAGAATTCCAGTGTAGTGGAAATCTGAATTATAAACTTGTGCGACGAGTTTATATTCTCTGTTTTGGTATACTAACGTATAACATCTTAAGAATTTTACTGTTTTCTTACTAAAACAGAGATGGCAACAGTAGAATTTTCAAAGAATACTACTCACAACAGACCTGAACCGTTCAAGGGAGATGGTGATGATTTCTTGACATGGCAGAATCAGATGTTGTTTTATCTCACCACACTCGGTCTGCAAAAGTACCTCGAGGAGGAGGAACCGATTCCTGCACCAGGCAAGGAAGCAGAGGTGAATATGTGGAAGCATTCCGATTTCTTATGCAGAAACTATATTCTGAATTGTCTCGACAAGGTGCTATACAAAGTATATCAGCCTTTAAAGACATCAAAAGAGCTCTGGAATGCACTTACCGCAAAATACAAGACGCAGAATATCAGTCTTAAGAAATTCATTGTAGACAAATTCATGGACTACAAGATGGTTGACTCCAAACCAGTGACTACTCAACTGCATGAACTGCAAATCATCATTCATGAACTCGAGGCGGAAGGTCATACGGTTGGAGAATCATTTTTGGTTGAAGCCATCACGGGAAAACTGCCGCCGTCATGGAGAGATTACCGCAATTATCTAAAGCATAAAAAGAAGGAAATCTCTTTACAGGATCTCATAGTCCGATTGAAAATTGAGGCAGATAACCGTGGAATTACAAAACAAAGCGAGGAGGCATTTGTGGTTGAAGATTCAAAGACCAAAAACAAAAAGAAGAATTTCCAGAAGAAAAGGAAAGCTCAAGACAACAAACCAAAAGACAACAAACGAACCAAGAAGTTTAATGGCGAATGTTGGGTTTGTGGAAAAGTTGGACATGCCGCTAGAGATTGCAGGCTCAAAAAGGACCGCAACAAAGAAGCAAATTTAGTAGACAACATGGAAGTGGATGAGTCCAACTTCTCAGCAGTTGTATCTGAATGCAATATGGTTCAGAATCCTAATCAATGGTGGGTAGACACAGGCGCTACACGTCATGTCTGCTCTGACAAATCCATGTTCTCTACATACAAGAAATTCGATCATGAAGAAAAGCTCTATATGGGTAATTCAGCAGTATCTATGATCGAAGGCAGTGGCACAGTTATCCTCAAGTTTACTTCGGGAAAAACAGTCAAGTTGAATGACGTGCTCCACGTTCCAGACATACGCAAGAATCTCATCTCTGGTGCGGTATTATCAAAGAAAGGATTCAGAATGGTGTTCGAGTCAGACAAAATGGTTCTGTCCAAAGCTGGAATGTATATCGGAAGGGGTTACTTATGTGATGGCCTATTTAAGGCAAATGTAGCCGTTATCGGCAATAAAACTATGTATTCTGATTGTGCTATTAATAAAATTGAAGTTTCTTACTTGCTTGAGCACGAAATTTTACTATGGCATGATAGATTAGGACACATAAACTTCCGAAAAATGAAGAAATTATCAAACTTGGGATTGATTCCAAATTTCCAAGTAGATAAGAACTACAAATGTGAGACATGTGTAGAAGCAAAAATGGTCAAACAACCATTTAAATCTGTTGACAGAAGCACCGAACCATTAAGTTTGGTACATACGGATTTATGTGATTTTAAATCACTACCTACAAGAGGTGGGAAAAAGTATTTCATTACTTTTATTGACGATTATACGCGATATTGCTATGTATATCTTTTAAATAGTAAAGATGAAGCAATAACAGCGTTTATAAAATACAAGGCTGAGGTAGAAAATCAGTTAAGTAAAAAGATCAAGATATTGAGATCTGATCGAGGTGGAGAATATGAATCACCATTTGAACAGTTCTGTGCCGAAAATGGTATAATTCATCAAACAACAGCTCCATATTCACCACAACAAAATGGTGTAGCGGAGAGGAAGAACAGAACGTTAAAAGACATGATTACTGCAATGCTTTTAACTTCTGGCCTACCGACGAACTTGTGGGGGGAAGCCTTAAATATGTCTAATCACATATTAAATAAAGTTCCTCACAATAAAACAGGAACAATTCCATATGAGATATGGAAAGGACACAAACCAAGCTTTAAATACCTCAAAGTGTGGGGGTGCTTGGCAAAAGTTCCAGTTCCGCCTCCCAAGAGAGTCAAACTTGGACCAAAAACAGTAGATTGTTACTACTTAGGGCCGGCCCAAAATAGTAGTGCCTACAGATTTTTGGTATTCAAGTCTGATATAACTGATATTCATGTAAATACAATCATGGAATCAAGAGATGCCTCATTCTTTGAAGATGTGTTTCCGCACAAAAGGAATGAAGGAAATAATGTCCCAAAAAGGACAAGGGAAGAATCAAACGATTCGCATGAAGATGAAACTCATCATGAAATTGAGGATGTTGAACCGAGAAGAAGCGTAAGGGCTAGAACTTCCAAAACGTTTGGTTCGGACTTTTTTACATATGTATTACAGCACGAACCTCAAACATATACGGAAGCAATGTCATCTTCTGAATCTTCATGTTGGAAAGAAGCAATCCAAAGTGAGATTGATTCAATTCTAAGTAATAAAACTTGGGAAATTGTTGATATTCCACCTGGAATAAAACCTATTGGCTGTAAATGGATTTTCAAAAAGAAAATAAAAGCAGATGGCTCTATCGATAAGTATAAAGCCAGATTAGTAGCCAAAGGATATCGTCAAAAAGAAGGAGTAGACTTCTTTGATACATATTCGCCAGTAACACGAATAACCTCTATAAGAATGCTAATAGCAATTGCATCTATCTATGGTCTAGAAATTCATCAAATGGATGTAAAGACAGCATTCTTAAATGGAGATCTCGATGAGGAGATCTACATGGAGCAACCTGAAGGTTTTATTTCAAAAGGAAATGAAAACAAAGTCTGTAGATTAGTAAAATCATTATATGGACTAAAACAAGCTCCAAAACAATGGCACGCAAAATTTGATAGTGTCATGATAAGAAATGGTTTTCGTATAAATGAGTGCGATAAGTGTGTTTATTATAAACAAATTGGACAAACATACGTAATGATTTGTTTATATGTAGACGATATGTTAATATTTGGTCCAAATACTCAGGTAATAGAGACCATAAAGAAGATGTTAACAAGCAATTTCGATATGAAAGATTTAGGAGTTGCAGATGTTATTTTGGGAATCAAAATAATAAGAACTCCTAATGGAATTGAATTATCTCAGTCACACTATGTAGACAAAGTGATTGAAAAATTCCAAGACTATGGAATTAAAGGAGTGAGAACACCTTTTAATCCATCAGAAGTACTGCATAAAAACACTAATGAGAGTGTAATGCAACTGGAATACTCTCGTGTAATAGGATGTCTCATGTATCTCATGAATTGCACAAGACCAGATATAGCTTATGCAGTAAGTCGACTGAGCAGGTATACAAGCAATCCAGGAAAGGAACACTGGAAAGCACTAATGAGAGTACTTGGATATTTGAAAAATACCACAAATTATTCCTTACATTATGGAAAATATCCTGCCGTCTTAGAAGGATATAGTGATGCAAACTGGATTGCAGATTCAGAAGAATCAAAATCAACGAGTGGTTATGTCTTTACCCTAGCAGGGGCAGCAGTATCATGGAAATCTACTAAACAAACATGCATAGCTCGATCCACTATGGAATCAGAGTTCATCGCACTAGATAAAGCAGGCGAAGAAGCAGAATGGCTTCGTCATTTTTTAGAAGATATTCCGTTCTGGCCTAAACCTGTACCGGCCATATGCATACACTGCGATAACCAAGCAGCGCTAAGCAGAGCGCAAAACTTTGTGTATAATGGAAAGTCACGACATATTCGTCGACGCCATAACACAGTTAGGCAGTTACTCTCAAATGGAACTATTTCCATTGATTATGTGAGGACAAATGATAACCTAGCGGATCCATTTACTAAAGGTTTATCAAGAGAGAAAATTGACTGCGCATTGAGGGGAATGGGTTTAAAAGCCTAAACCAACAAGAGTTACCTTATACGGAAACCTATCCTAGCGACTGGAGATCCCACGGACTAGGATCAATAGGCAAACCAGTTATGAGTAACTCAAGAAGTAATGCATTTGTCTGGACTTAGTCCCACTCCATTCCTATGGTGCACAATATAAATGCATGCCTACAGAAGTATTTAAAGGTTAAAACTATGTTTTTTTAATGATGACCATATCTTGGAAATAACAAGTGGGGTATATGTAGGATACTCTTAATGGTTGCGATCACCTATGTTAGTGTGAGCTGGGTCGGCTCTATGAGAATATTAAAAGGCTTTTATTCTCTAAAACACTCGCAGAACCTAAAATTGTTCAGGACCAAAATGAACAAAACCAAGAGATTGGATGTGAAGGGAATCAATGCTTCGTAAAACTTATTGTCTGGGTATACAATAAAGGCTGACGGTTCAAGGTGAAATAATTCACCGATTAGCCAAGTAGATCCGATAAGTTTTAACTAGGGAAAGTTCAAAGTGAAATATCTACTTATCCACGATAAAGCATTATTCCATATATACTCTGTGATATTTCGCTTTGTGTGGGGGATATGTATATTATCATTCATGTGGGGGATTGTTGGAATTCCTCTAATACAAATTGAATGAAATATACATATAGTCCCACATCGCCAATTTGTTGAGAGGTATAGAGGTTTATATATGTCTTTCTCATGAGGAGGTTGGGGGCCTGGGGCTCCCAAATGTATGCTTCGTTGTGAGGAGGGAGATCTTGCATCACCACCACACGCGCGCGCGCGCGCCGCCGCCGCCGTCCGACCGACCGAACCGGGCCGGGTTCGGGTACGGGTACGGGTCTAAAATGACCATTCTTTTTACTAGGCCACTGTTTAACAGTTTTGGGCTTTGTCTGAAACTGGGCTGGGCCTGGAAATTGAAGAGAAGCGGGCGGATGAAAGACAGACGCGGATTTTGTCTGAAGAGGCGCGATTTTTGAAACGGGTGCGACCTGACTGAAGCAGACACAGGCGAACGGGTGCGACCCGACTGAAGCGGTGCAGGCAAAACAGTACGAGCGGGCGGGTGCGATACAGATGCGACTGTACGGACGCGACTGCTTGAACGAACGGGTGCAGACACGACCGTTCGGAAGGGATACGGACCAACTATAAATAAGGAGGAAAACTGATCACTTTCCTCACTGAATTTTCTAATCCCTTCTCTTCTATTAACTGCTGTTCTTATACTCAAATCACAGAGTGATATACTCATTACAATTTCGAGCGGAATTCGTCTGTTGTATCTTGGGAGAATTTTTGAAATAAAATTCTTAAGGAAATCGTTACGACGAGCCTCAGACACAATCCGGTTAGAATTTTAGTCTGTTTGTATATTCATATACATTATTCTATTTTTCTACCCTTTATTTTGGTTATACTATTTATTCGAAATAGTATAACGTTGTTGTAATTTATTTACAATATTCATATTGTTATAATAATTAATACAGAATTCCAGTGTAGTGGAAATCTGAATTATAAACTTGTGCGACGAGTTTATATTCTCTGTTTTGGTATACTAACGTATAACATCTTAAGAATTTTACTGTTTTCTTACTAAAACAGAGATGGCAACAGTAGAATTTTCAAAGAATACTACTCACAACAGACCTGAACCGTTCAAGGGAGATGGTGATGATTTCTTGACATGGCAGAATCAGATGTTGTTTTATCTCACCACACTCGGTCTGCAAAAGTACCTCGAGGAGGAGGAACCGATTCCTGCACCAGGCAAGGAAGCAGAGGTGAATATGTGGAAGCATTCCGATTTCTTATGCAGAAACTATATTCTGAATTGTCTCGACAAGGTGCTATACAAAGTATATCAGCCTTTAAAGACATCAAAAGAGCTCTGGAATGCACTTACCGCAAAATACAAGACGCAGAATATCAGTCTTAAGAAATTCATTGTAGACAAATTCATGGACTACAAGATGGTTGACTCCAAACCAGTGACTACTCAACTGCATGAACTGCAAATCATCATTCATGAACTCGAGGCGGAAGGTCATACGGTTGGAGAATCATTTTTGGTTGAAGCCATCACGGGAAAACTGCCGCCGTCATGGAGAGATTACCGCAATTATCTAAAGCATAAAAAGAAGGAAATCTCTTTACAGGATCTCATAGTTCGATTGAAAATTGAGGCAGATAACCGTGGAATTACAAAACAAAGCGAGGAGGCATTTGTGGTTGAAGATTCAAAGACCAAAAACAAAAAGAAGAATTTCCAGAAGAAAAGGAAAGCTCAAGACAACAAACCAAAAGACAACAAACGAACCAAGAAGTTTAATGGCGAATGTTGGGTTTGTGGAAAAGTTGGACATGCCGCTAGAGATTGCAGGCTCAAAAAGGACCGCAACAAAGAAGCAAATTTAGTAGACAACATGGAAGTGGATGAGTCCAACTTCTCAGCAGTTGTATCTGAATGCAATATGGTTCAGAATCCTAATCAATGGTGGGTAGACACAGGCGCTACACGTCATGTCTGCTCTGACAAATCCATGTTCTCTACATACAAGAAATTCGATCATGAAGAAAAGCTCTATATGGGTAATTCAGCAGTATCTATGATCGAAGGCAGTGGCACAGTTATCCTCAAGTTTACTTCGGGAAAAACAGTCAAGTTGAATGACGTGCTCCACGTTCCAGACATACGCAAGAATCTCATCTCTGGTGCGGTATTATCAAAGAAAGGATTCAGAATGGTGTTCGAGTCAGACAAAATGGTTCTGTCCAAAGCTGGAATGTATATCGGAAGGGGTTACTTATGTGATGGCCTATTTAAGGCAAATGTAGCCGTTATCGGCAATAAAACTATGTATTCTGATTGTGCTATTAATAAAATTGAAGTTTCTTACTTGCTTGAGCACGAAATTTTACTATGGCATGATAGATTAGGACACATAAACTTCCGAAAAATGAAGAAATTATCAAACTTGGGATTGATTCCAAATTTCCAAGTAGATAAGAACTACAAATGTGAGACATGTGTAGAAGCAAAAATGGTCAAACAACCATTTAAATCTGTTGACAGAAGCACCGAACCATTAAGTTTGGTACATACGGATTTATGTGATTTTAAATCACTACCTACAAGAGGTGGGAAAAAGTATTTCATTACTTTTATTGACGATTATACGCGATATTGCTATGTATATCTTTTAAATAGTAAAGATGAAGCAATAACAGCGTTTATAAAATACAAGGCTGAGGTAGAAAATCAGTTAAGTAAAAAGATCAAGATATTGAGATCTGATCGAGGTGGAGAATATGAATCACCATTTGAACAGTTCTGTGCCGAAAATGGTATAATTCATCAAACAACAGCTCCATATTCACCACAACAAAATGGTGTAGCGGAGAGGAAGAACAGAACGTTAAAAGACATGATTACTGCAATGCTTTTAACTTCTGGCCTACCGACGAACTTGTGGGGGGAAGCCTTAAATATGTCTAATCACATATTAAATAAAGTTCCTCACAATAAAACAGGAACAATTCCATATGAGATATGGAAAGGACACAAACCAAGCTTTAAATACCTCAAAGTGTGGGGGTGCTTGGCAAAAGTTCCAGTTCCGCCTCCCAAGAGAGTCAAACTTGGACCAAAAACAGTAGATTGTTACTACTTAGGGCCGGCCCAAAATAGTAGTGCCTACAGATTTTTGGTATTCAAGTCTGATATAACTGATATTCATGTAAATACAATCATGGAATCAAGAGATGCCTCATTCTTTGAAGATGTGTTTCCGCACAAAAGGAATGAAGGAAATAATGTCCCAAAAAGGACAAGGGAAGAATCAAACGATTCGCATGAAGATGAAACTCATCATGAAATTGAGGATGTTGAACCGAGAAGAAGCGTAAGGGCTAGAACTTCCAAAACGTTTGGTTCGGACTTTTTTACATATGTATTACAGCACGAACCTCAAACATATACGGAAGCAATGTCATCTTCTGAATCTTCATGTTGGAAAGAAGCAATCCAAAGTGAGATTGATTCAATTCTAAGTAATAAAACTTGGGAAATTGTTGATATTCCACCTGGAATAAAACCTATTGGCTGTAAATGGATTTTCAAAAAGAAAATAAAAGCAGATGGCTCTATCGATAAGTATAAAGCCAGATTAGTAGCCAAAGGATATCGTCAAAAAGAAGGAGTAGACTTCTTTGATACATATTCGCCAGTAACACGAATAACCTCTATAAGAATGCTAATAGCAATTGCATCTATCTATGGTCTAGAAATTCATCAAATGGATGTAAAGACAGCATTCTTAAATGGAGATCTCGATGAGGAGATCTACATGGAGCAACCTGAAGGTTTTATTTCAAAAGGAAATGAAAACAAAGTCTGTAGATTAGTAAAATCATTATATGGACTAAAACAAGCTCCAAAACAATGGCACGCAAAATTTGATAGTGTCATGATAAGAAATGGTTTTCGTATAAATGAGTGCGATAAGTGTGTTTATTATAAACAAATTGGACAAACATACGTAATGATTTGTTTATATGTAGACGATATGTTAATATTTGGTCCAAATACTCAGGTAATAGAGACCATAAAGAAGATGTTAACAAGCAATTTCGATATGAAAGATTTAGGAGTTGCAGATGTTATTTTGGGAATCAAAATAATAAGAACTCCTAATGGAATTGAATTATCTCAGTCACACTATGTAGACAAAGTGATTGAAAAATTCCAAGACTATGGAATTAAAGGAGTGAGAACACCTTTTAATCCATCAGAAGTACTGCATAAAAACACTAATGAGAGTGTAATGCAACTGGAATACTCTCGTGTAATAGGATGTCTCATGTATCTCATGAATTGCACAAGACCAGATATAGCTTATGCAGTAAGTCGACTGAGCAGGTATACAAGCAATCCAGGAAAGGAACACTGGAAAGCACTAATGAGAGTACTTGGATATTTGAAAAATACCACAAATTATTCCTTACATTATGGAAAATATCCTGCCGTCTTAGAAGGATATAGTGATGCAAACTGGATTGCAGATTCAGAAGAATCAAAATCAACGAGTGGTTATGTCTTTACCCTAGCAGGGGCAGCAGTATCATGGAAATCTACTAAACAAACATGCATAGCTCGATCCACTATGGAATCAGAGTTCATCGCACTAGATAAAGCAGGCGAAGAAGCAGAATGGCTTCGTCATTTTTTAGAAGATATTCCGTTCTGGCCTAAACCTGTACCGGCCATATGCATACACTGCGATAACCAAGCAGCGCTAAGCAGAGCGCAAAACTTTGTGTATAATGGAAAGTCACGACATATTCGTCGACGCCATAACACAGTTAGGCAGTTACTCTCAAATGGAACTATTTCCATTGATTATGTGAGGACAAATGATAACCTAGCGGATCCATTTACTAAAGGTTTATCAAGAGAGAAAATTGACTGCGCATTGAGGGGAATGGGTTTAAAAGCCTAAACCAACAAGAGTTACCTTATACGGAAACCTATCCTAGCGACTGGAGATCCCACGGACTAGGATCAATAGGCAAACCAGTTATGAGTAACTCAAGAAGTAATGCATTTGTCTGGACTTAGTCCCACTCCATTCCTATGGTGCACAATATAAATGCATGCCTACAGAAGTATTTAAAGGTTAAAACTATGTTTTTTTAATGATGACCATATCTTGGAAATAACAAGTGGGGTATATGTAGGATACTCTTAATGGTTGCGATCACCTATGTTAGTGTGAGCTGGGTCGGCTCTATGAGAATATTAAAAGGCTTTTATTCTCTAAAACACTCGCAGAACCTAAAATTGTTCAGGACCAAAATGAACAAAACCAAGAGATTGGATGTGAAGGGAATCAATGCTTCGTAAAACTTATTGTCTGGGTATACAATAAAGGCTGACGGTTCAAGGTGAAATAATTCACCGATTAGCCAAGTAGATCCGATAAGTTTTAACTAGGGAAAGTTCAAAGTGAAATATCTACTTATCCACGATAAAGCATTATTCCATATATACTCTGTGATATTTCGCTTTGTGTGGGGGATATGTATATTATCATTCATGTGGGGGATTGTTGGAATTCCTCTAATACAAATTGAATGAAATATACATATAGTCCCACATCGCCAATTTGTTGAGAGGTATAGAGGTTTATATATGTCTTTCTCATGAGGAGGTTGGGGGCCTGGGGCTCCCAAATGTATGCTTCGTTGTGAGGAGGGAGATCTTGCATCACCACCACACGCGCGCCGCGCGCCGCCGCCGCCGTCCGACCGACCGAACCGGGCCGGGTTCGGGTACGGGTACGGGTCTAAAATGACCATTCTTTTTACTAGGCCACTGTTTAACAGTTTTGGGCTTTGTCTGAAACTGGGCTGGGCCTGGAAATTGAAGAGAAGCGGGCGGATGAAAGACAGACGCGGATTTTGTCTGAAGAGGCGCGATTTTTGAAACGGGTGCGACCTGACTGAAGCAGACACAGGCGAACGGGTGCGACCCGACTGAAGCGGTGCAGGCAAAACAGTACGAGCGGGCGGGTGCGATACAGATGCGACTGTACGGACGCGACTGCTTGAACGAACGGGTGCAGACACGACCGTTCGGAAGGGATACGGACCAACTATAAATAAGGAGGAAAACTGATCACTTTCCTCACTGAATTTTCTAATCCCTTCTCTTCTATTAACTGCTGTTCTTATACTCAAATCACAGAGTGATATACTCATTACAATTTCGAGCGGAATTCGTCTGTTGTATCTTGGGAGAATTTTTGAAATAAAATTCTTAAGGAAATCGTTACGACGAGCCTCAGACACAATCCGGTTAGAATTTTAGTCTGTTTGTATATTCATATACATTATTCTATTTTTCTACCCTTTATTTTGGTTATACTATTTATTCGAAATAGTATAACGTTGTTGTAATTTATTTACAATATTCATATTGTTATAATAATTAATACAGAATTCCAGTGTAGTGGAAATCTGAATTATAAACTTGTGCGACGAGTTTATATTCTCTGTTTTGGTATACTAACGTATAACATCTTAAGAATTTTACTGTTTTCTTACTAAAACAGAGATGGCAACAGTAGAATTTTCAAAGAATACTACTCACAACAGACCTGAATCGTTCAAGGGAGATGGTGATGATTTCTTGACATGGCAGAATCAGATGTTGTTTTATCTCACCACACTCGGTCTGCAAAAGTACCTCGAGGAGGAGGAACCGATTCCTGCACCAGGCAAGGAAGCAGAGGTGAATATGTGGAAGCATTCCGATTTCTTATGCAGAAACTATATTCTGAATTGTCTCGACAAGGTGCTATACAAAGTATATCAGCCTTTAAAGACATCAAAAGAGCTCTGGAATGCACTTACCGCAAAATACAAGACGCAGAATATCAGTCTTAAGAAATTCATTGTAGACAAATTCATGGACTACAAGATGGTTGACTCCAAACCAGTGACTACTCAACTGCATGAACTGCAAATCATCATTCATGAACTCGAGGCGGAAGGTCATACGGTTGGAGAATCATTTTTGGTTGAAGCCATCACGGGAAAACTGCCGCCGTCATGGAGAGATTACCGCAATTATCTAAAGCATAAAAAGAAGGAAATCTCTTTACAGGATCTCATAGTTCGATTGAAAATTGAGGCAGATAACCGTGGAATTACAAAACAAAGCGAGGAGGCATTTGTGGTTGAAGATTCAAAGACCAAAAACAAAAAGAAGAATTTCCAGAAGAAAAGGAAAGCTCAAGACAACAAACCAAAAGACAACAAACGAACCAAGAAGTTTAATGGCGAATGTTGGGTTTGTGGAAAAGTTGGACATGCCGCTAGAGATTGCAGGCTCAAAAAGGACCGCAACAAAGAAGCAAATTTAGTAGACAACATGGAAGTGGATGAGTCCAACTTCTCAGCAGTTGTATCTGAATGCAATATGGTTCAGAATCCTAATCAATGGTGGGTAGACACAGGCGCTACACGTCATGTCTGCTCTGACAAATCCATGTTCTCTACATACAAGAAATTCGATCATGAAGAAAAGCTCTATATGGGTAATTCAGCAGTATCTATGATCGAAGGCAGTGGCACAGTTATCCTCAAGTTTACTTCGGGAAAAACAGTCAAGTTGAATGACGTGCTCCACGTTCCAGACATACGCAAGAATCTCATCTCTGGTGCGGTATTATCAAAGAAAGGATTCAGAATGGTGTTCGAGTCAGACAAAATGGTTCTGTCCAAAGCTGGAATGTATATCGGAAGGGGTTACTTATGTGATGGCCTATTTAAGGCAAATGTAGCCGTTATCGGCAATAAAACTATGTATTCTGATTGTGCTATTAATAAAATTGAAGTTTCTTACTTGCTTGAGCACGAAATTTTACTATGGCATGATAGATTAGGACACATAAACTTCCGAAAAATGAAGAAATTATCAAACTTGGGATTGATTCCAAATTTCCAAGTAGATAAGAACTACAAATGTGAGACATGTGTAGAAGCAAAAATGGTCAAACAACCATTTAAATCTGTTGACAGAAGCACCGAACCATTAAGTTTGGTACATACGGATTTATGTGATTTTAAATCACTACCTACAAGAGGTGGGAAAAAGTATTTCATTACTTTTATTGACGATTATACGCGATATTGCTATGTATATCTTTTAAATAGTAAAGATGAAGCAATAACAGCGTTTATAAAATACAAGGCTGAGGTAGAAAATCAGTTAAGTAAAAAGATCAAGATATTGAGATCTGATCGAGGTGGAGAATATGAATCACCATTTGAACAGTTCTGTGCCGAAAATGGTATAATTCATCAAACAACAGCTCCATATTCACCACAACAAAATGGTGTAGCGGAGAGGAAGAACAGAACGTTAAAAGACATGATTACTGCAATGCTTTTAACTTCTGGCCTACCGACGAACTTGTGGGGGGAAGCCTTAAATATGTCTAATCACATATTAAATAAAGTTCCTCACAATAAAACAGGAACAATTCCATATGAGATATGGAAAGGACACAAACCAAGCTTTAAATACCTCAAAGTGTGGGGGTGCTTGGCAAAAGTTCCAGTTCCGCCTCCCAAGAGAGTCAAACTTGGACCAAAAACAGTAGATTGTTACTACTTAGGGCCGGCCCAAAATAGTAGTGCCTACAGATTTTTGGTATTCAAGTCTGATATAACTGATATTCATGTAAATACAATCATGGAATCAAGAGATGCCTCATTCTTTGAAGATGTGTTTCCGCACAAAAGGAATGAAGGAAATAATGTCCCAAAAAGGACAAGGGAAGAATCAAACGATTCGCATGAAGATGAAACTCATCATGAAATTGAGGATGTTGAACCGAGAAGAAGCGTAAGGGCTAGAACTTCCAAAACGTTTGGTTCGGACTTTTTTACATATGTATTACAGCACGAACCTCAAACATATACGGAAGCAATGTCATCTTCTGAATCTTCATGTTGGAAAGAAGCAATCCAAAGTGAGATTGATTCAATTCTAAGTAATAAAACTTGGGAAATTGTTGATATTCCACCTGGAATAAAACCTATTGGCTGTAAATGGATTTTCAAAAAGAAAATAAAAGCAGATGGCTCTATCGATAAGTATAAAGCCAGATTAGTAGCCAAAGGATATCGTCAAAAAGAAGGAGTAGACTTCTTTGATACATATTCGCCAGTAACACGAATAACCTCTATAAGAATGCTAATAGCAATTGCATCTATCTATGGTCTAGAAATTCATCAAATGGATGTAAAGACAGCATTCTTAAATGGAGATCTCGATGAGGAGATCTACATGGAGCAACCTGAAGGTTTTATTTCAAAAGGAAATGAAAACAAAGTCTGTAGATTAGTAAAATCATTATATGGACTAAAACAAGCTCCAAAACAATGGCACGCAAAATTTGATAGTGTCATGATAAGAAATGGTTTTCGTATAAATGAGTGCGATAAGTGTGTTTATTATAAACAAATTGGACAAACATACGTAATGATTTGTTTATATGTAGACGATATGTTAATATTTGGTCCAAATACTCAGGTAATAGAGACCATAAAGAAGATGTTAACAAGCAATTTCGATATGAAAGATTTAGGAGTTGCAGATGTTATTTTGGGAATCAAAATAATAAGAACTCCTAATGGAATTGAATTATCTCAGTCACACTATGTAGACAAAGTGATTGAAAAATTCCAAGACTATGGAATTAAAGGAGTGAGAACACCTTTTAATCCATCAGAAGTACTGCATAAAAACACTAATGAGAGTGTAATGCAACTGGAATACTCTCGTGTAATAGGATGTCTCATGTATCTCATGAATTGCACAAGACCAGATATAGCTTATGCAGTAAGTCGACTGAGCAGGTATACAAGCAATCCAGGAAAGGAACACTGGAAAGCACTAATGAGAGTACTTGGATATTTGAAAAATACCACAAATTATTCCTTACATTATGGAAAATATCCTGCCGTCTTAGAAGGATATAGTGATGCAAACTGGATTGCAGATTCAGAAGAATCAAAATCAACGAGTGGTTATGTCTTTACCCTAGCAGGGGCAGCAGTATCATGGAAATCTACTAAACAAACATGCATAGCTCGATCCACTATGGAATCAGAGTTCATCGCACTAGATAAAGCAGGCGAAGAAGCAGAATGGCTTCGTCATTTTTTAGAAGATATTCCGTTCTGGCCTAAACCTGTACCGGCCATATGCATACACTGCGATAACCAAGCAGCGCTAAGCAGAGCGCAAAACTTTGTGTATAATGGAAAGTCACGACATATTCGTCGACGCCATAACACAGTTAGGCAGTTACTCTCAAATGGAACTATTTCCATTGATTATGTGAGGACAAATGATAACCTAGCGGATCCATTTACTAAAGGTTTATCAAGAGAGAAAATTGACTGCGCATCGAGGGGAATGGGTTTAAAAGCCTAAACCAACAAGAGTTATCTTATACGGAAACCTATCCTAGCGACTGGAGATCCCACGGACTAGGATCAATAGGCAAACCAGTTATGAGTAACTCAAGAAGTAATGCATTTGTCTGGACTTAGTCCCACTCCATTCCTATGGTGCACAATATAAATGCATGCCTACAGAAGTATTTAAAGGTTAAAACTATGTTTTTTTAATGATGACCATATCTTGGAAATAACAAGTGGGGTATATGTAGGATACTCTTAATGGTTGCGATCACCTATGTTAGTGTGAGCTGGGTCGGCTCTATGAGAATATTAAAAGGCTTTTATTCTCTAAAACACTCGCAGAACCTAAAATTGTTCAGGACCAAAATGAACAAAACCAAGAGATTGGATGTGAAGGGAATCAATGCTTCGTAAAACTTATTGTCTGGGTATACAATAAAGGCTGACGGTTCAAGATGAAATAATTCACCGATTAGCCAAGTAGATCCGATAAGTTTTAACTAGGGAAAGTTCAAAGTGAAATATCTACTTATCCACGATAAAGCATTATTCCATATATACTCTGTGATATTTCGCTTTGTGTAGGGGATATGTATATTATCATTCATGTGGGGGATTGTTGGAATTCCTCTAATACAAATTGAATGAAATATACATATAGTCCCACATCGCCAATTTGTTGAGAGGTATAGAGGTTTATATATGCCTTTCTCATGAGGAGGTTGGGGGCCTGGGGCTCCCAAATGTATGCTTCGTTGTGAGGAGGGAGATCTTGCATCACCACCACACGCGCGCGCGCGCCGCCGCCGCCGCCGTCCGACCGACCGAACCGAACCGGACCGGGCCGGGCCGGGCCGGGGCCGGGGTCGGGTACGGGTCTAAAATGACCATTCTTTTTACTAGGCCACTGTTTAACAGTTTTGGGCTTTGTCTGAAACTGGGCTGGGCCTGGAAATTGAAGAGAAGCGGGCGGATGAAAGACAGACGCGGATTTTGTCTGAAGAGGCGCGATTTTTGAAACGGGCGCGGAAATGAACGGGTGCGACCTGACTGAAGCAGACACAGGCGAACGGGTGCGACCCGACTGAAGCGGTGCAGGCAAAACAGTACGAGCGGGCGGGTGCGATACAGATGCGACTGTACGGACGCGACTGCTTGAACGAACGAGTGCAGACACGACCGTTCGGAAGGGATACGGACCAACTATAAATAAGGAGGAAAACTGATCACTTTCCTCACTGAATTTTCTAATCCCTTCTCTTCTATTAACTGCTGTTCTTATACTCAAATCACAGAGTGATATACTCATTACAATTTCGAGCGGAATTCGTCTGTTGTATCTTGGGAGAATTTTTGAAATAAAATTCTTAAGGAAATCGTTACGACGAGCCTCAGACACAATCCGGTTAGAATTTTAGTCTGTTTGTATATTCATATACATTATTCTATTTTTCTACCCTTTATTTTGGTTATACTATTTATTCGAAATAGTATAACGTTGTTGTAATTTATTTACAATATTCATATTGTTATAATAATTAATACAGAATTCCAGTGTAGTGGAAATCTGAATTATAAACTTGTGCGACGAGTTTATATTCTCTGTTTTGGTATACTAACGTATAACATTGTTTTCTAACTTTAGCCCAACTCATTTTGTTTTACATAGTACATCCATATCATGTATTTGTGCTTCAACCTTCCATATGAACATGTGCGCGGGTGCATATGATATCTTACATATTGTTTCTATATTTTCTAATTGAACCATGCAGACGTTGCCTATGTATAAATGATGTGGACAAAGGCTGCAAAAGTCGCACAATAGTTAGGTAAATAGAATAGTCTCATTAATGTTTTGATAAATGGTTGATTTATGAATGTATGTACATAGAAAATGCAACATTACGTACACATCAAGTCATTTCGTAAGATTTAAAAAAATATCTTACAACTAATGTCTTATAATACCAACTCCTCCCGCGCACGTGCATCACACGTGCCAATGTATTCGTATATATAATACCAATCATCTATACTTCCACTGAAAATGGTAAAAGTTAAAACATAAAAATAATTTTACAATGTATGAAATGCTAAACGATAAAAGATAAAAATAGAATGAAAAGATACTAATATAATTAAAATGTAAAAGATATATTATTTTATTATTTTAAACGCATTAAAAGTAATTACCTTAATGATTACAGTATAAAATCTAATATGTAAAATATTTTTAGAGTGATAAGTAAGTTTAACATTTCAAGATTTTATAGCGTGCAACTAAAAGATGATTTATTTTAAAAGAAATAACTAATTTAACAATGGAAAGAAACAAAACAGAAATAACCTGGCTGGCCATACAAAAACAACAAAGCAAAGGCCTAGGAACACTTAATCAGCCCAATCAAATTGACCAAGGACATAAATCTGTATATGTTAGTCTAACTTAATCAAAGAATTAATCAAATTAAAACATCGTCTAACTTAATCAACGAACACAATCATATGTTACTCGATGAAGGATAACGGGAGTTATATAATAATAAACAATTACGGTTTATACCTTAATCAATTGAACAAACAAATTAAAGTCAACATTGATTGAGAATTGAGCAACTTTAGTATTTTTAACTAGATTAGGGTCTGTATGAGTGGATTCAGATAGGCCTTGTGTTGATTCGAATACGAGTTGCATTGGTTTGAGTGGATCTAGAGAGGATTTGTGTGAACTCAGAGAAGGCTTATGTTAATTCAGAGCAGATTTGATAATTATCGAAGAGACTGAAAGTGAACGTTTTGGGTTGATGGAGTTTTTTAATAAATTTGAGGGTATACTTGTAATTTCATGGTTTATGTAATGAGAATTTAATATTTTTATACAACGTCATGAAAACACAGTTTGTAGCCTTAATAGTTCCTTTAAATGAAAATCCCTTTTAGATTTATCCAATAAAACAAAAGATAAGAAAATAAATAAAAGAATTTATCTTTTTCTACTACGGATTTCAAATTTCTTTTTTGCCCAAGCATAAAAGATAAATTTATATCTTTAGATTTGGTTTTTGAATTTTTTTGATAAAATTTTAAAAGAAACCGAATATAACAAAAAATGAAAAGATACAAATAATTATCCTAACTAGTTTAAGCTACACAATAAATGCAATTAAATCAAATGATAAAAATGGTTATTTTTTATATAAAACTATAAAAAGGTGGAATCTGGTGCATGAGGCTTCCAAACGATACCGAACTCTGAGAAGGTCGATAATGTACACAGTCTTTTTCTGGTATTGTGAAGAGGTTGTTTGCAGACTCGAACCTGACCGTCTAAATCACCATGCAAGTGACCTAACCATTACGCTAAGACTCCGTCTCATTTTTTTATATAAAACCATAGAAGAATAAATTTATAACTTCAAATTTGGTTTTTTCGTACTTTTGTTAAAAAGTAAATTATAAAGAGTAAAACATTATAAAAAAAAGATAAAAGGTAATGGTAAAAGACAAATATTATAACTCAGTTTTGTTGAAGCATAAATTGATATCACTCATTTGATTTAAACAAGTAATTATGTTTTATTTAAAACCTTAAAGGATGATTTTCTAACTTTAATTTTTGTTCTTTATACAGAATCAAGGCTTTTTGAAATAATAAAAAATGAAAGATAAAATGTTGTAATATACATTAATAATAGGGATGAATATGCTAAATAAGAAAGGGCACTATTGTAATCTGCACTGCATAAGTAGTCTATAAATATGGAGCTTGATTGTATTGTAAGATCTTTCTCTCAATTCAATAAAATTGTTCTCTCTCTAATGACCTTCATTCTCTTTATTCTGTAACACGTTATCAGCACGAAGGAATGCGAATTAATTATTGACCTCAACCTGTTCACCTTCAAACTTTCCAACTTCTCAGCAAGTAATTAAATATTAATTACTCTGACTGTTTCTCTTCTGACCATTCCAATTCTAAGGCTATTTATATTCAAAATCCTATTATATATTAGTACACGAGTCTTTTAGAATATATCTACACACATTCTATTTCTTATTTCCTTTAAAACAGTATGTAAAGGAATTGTTCTTGCATTTCTTTATAAACTTGTTACTTTTCCTCTCTCCAAAAAGGTGATTGTCAATATCATATTTTTTTGATAAAGCTATCAAATCAGCACATGCTAGTTTGGGGTTCGCTTCTATATTTTTCATGTCTTTTCTTGTATCACTCTTATTTTTATTCTTTGGCTTCTAAATTCAATATATTTTTTTCCCTTCGTGGATCTATTGCCAAATAAAATTCAAAAGTTTGAAATGGAATATACGCAAAAGCTGACTTTCCTTTCTTATTTGATAAATACATGAAAGTTGCAAAATCCAAATGTTTGGTTTTGTTGATACAATTTTTTTGGTATAGTTGTTTGATACCATGAATGAAGACTTTCCATTTTTTCTTCTTCTTTTTAGCTGCAAACAAACAAATAGTGAATGCTGTTGTGGCGAATATTTTCACCTTATGCAATTTATTTTATGAACAGTTCACAAAATGATAAACATCGCCAAGCTTGAATTTAAAACTTTGGATATATTTGGAGACAACTACTTATCATGGATACTGGATGCTGAGATTCATTTGCAATCTCAATGCTTAGAAAATGCCATTAAAAATGGCAATATTATGTCCCAGCAGGACAAGGCAAAGGCTCTATTATTTTTAAGACGTCACATCCATGACGATCTAAAAACAGAATATTTGACTGAAAAAGACCCTCTCCACTTATGGAACTCCCTGAAGGAGCGTTATGACCACCAGAAGACGGTCATACTTCCAAACACTAGGTAAGAGTGGTTGAACCTGAGGTTTTAGGACTTTAAGTCCGTAAGAGAATATAATTCTGCAATGTTTAGAATCACTTCTAAACTGAAATTATGTGGAGAAAAGGTGGATGACGCACAAATGCTTGAAAAGACTTTCTCAACATTTCATGCCTCGAATATACTCCTGCAGCAGCAATATCGAGAGCGTCATTTTACAAAATATTCTGAACTCATAGAATGCTTACTAATTGCTGAACAAAATAATGAATTGCTTATAAAAAATCATTCCTCAAGACCAACTGGGGCAACTGCATTACCTGAAGTTAATGCTAATTTTGCCCACTCTGGAAGAGGTAGGGATCGAGGTCGAGGTAGAGGACATGGTCGTGGATATAACTCTAGCAGAGGTGGTTATGGTGGTTTTAAAGCCAACAAAACCACCAACTTTAAAAAGCAACAAAAGAAAATTGAGCCTATAAAGAACAATGATTCAGCTTCAGAAAATAAAAGGCATTATGAGGAAGTTTGTTATAGATGTGGACGATCTGGTCGCTGGTCACGTACATGTAGATCATCAAAGAAAACAGTTGAAGAACATCATCGCTCGAAGAATATTGAGGCAAATAATGTCGAAAAGTTACTTGAAAACACTAACCTGAAGTTAGATGATTTCTTCGAAGATGACAATGGAAATTTCATTAATGATGAAAATCTAAGTGCAATGATCAATGATATGACCGAGTTGATCATGAAATGTCTTGTAGTTTGTTATGTGACTTTCGTTTTATTTCATTAGCTTGCATCAATAAATCAGTTTGAAGTTTGTGTTCGTTTAATTGTATTTCCCTTTGCAGTACTAGTAATGTGTAATGTGGATGTTGTTTTTAATCAATAGCCTATTTTAATCATATTACTTTGTTTGTTTACATTACATTTATTTATGCATACAAATTTTTAATGATTGACTAATCATTGTCTTTGATTCTTAAGGTACGGAACGCCATTTGGGTGATGATATATGCTTACTAGATAGTGCAACTACTCATACAATTTTGAAAAACCAGAAGTTTTTCTCTGAACTGTCTGAAAATTTCTCAGCTAAAGTCTCCACTACAGTTGGATCTGCTAATATAATTGACGGGTCCGGAAGAGCCCATATAATATTACCAAATGGTACGCGTATCTTTATTCAGAATGCATTATACTCAAGCAACTCTAAAAGAAATTTGCTGAGTTTCAAAGATATAAGAATGAATGGATACCATATTGAAACTATAAATGAAAACAACAAAGAATATCTTTGTGTTGTTTCTATAATTGAAAGCCAGAAGCTTATCCTAGAAAAATTTGGTACAATTTCAACTGGTTTATATTTTACAAAAATTGGCATAGTTGAATCTCACTCTATAAACATGAGCCAGAAGCTCACAGATACAAAGACATTGATTCTTTGGCATGATCGCTTGGGTCATCCTGGATCAACTATGATGTGTAAAATTGCCAAAAACTCAAACGGACATGATTTATCAAACCAATTGAATTTACCAAGTGATTACTTATGTGCCCCATGTGCACAAGGAAAATTAATCACTCCACCTTCATATAGTAAAATCACTTCTGAATCTCCAACATTTTTACAAAGAATTCAAGGTGATATATGTGGCCCAATCCACCCTGAATGTGGACCATTCAAATATTTTATGCTATTGATTGATGCATCAACTCGTTGGTCACATATCTGTTTACTTTCTACAAGAAATTTGGCATTTGCCAAGCTACTTTCTCAAATAATAAAATTGAGAGCATACTTCCCTGATCATCAAATTAAATCGATTCGACTAGATAATGCTGGAGAATTTACTTCTCAAGTATTTGATGATTATTGTCTATCATTGGGGATTGAAATTGAACATCCAGTAGCTCATGTTCATACTCAAAATGGTCTAACAGAATCATTAATTAAGCGCTTGCAACTTATTGCAAGACCATTGCTTATGCAATCAAAACTAGCCGTTTCAGCTTGGGGGCATGCAATTTTGCATGCATCGAAATTGGTTAAAATTAGACCAACAGCTTATCATCAGCTTTCACCATCACAGCTCTTAACTGGATTTCAACCAAATATTTCACATTTACGAAAATTTGGTTGTGCTGTGCATATACCTATTAATCTCCCACTTCGTACTAAAATGGGTCCTCAACGACGGTTGGGAATTTATGTGGGATTTGATTCCCCGTCGATAATTCGTTACCTTGAACCTCTTACAGGTGATGTCTTCACTGCAAGATTTTCAGATTTTAAATTTGATGAGACAATATTTCCGCCGTTAGGGGGAGAAAAGACCGTCCCAGTAGAAGGGCGTGAAATATCATGGAATAATCCATCTATGTCTTATTTGGATCCACGTACTAAACAGTGCCAATATAAGGTACAAAATTTTTTGCATATTCAAAATATTTCAAATCAACTGCCGGATGCATAGAGTGACACTGCAAAAATAACTAAATCTCACAATCCAGCGGCAAATGCACCAGCAAAAATTGATGTCCCTAAAGGATCAAAAGTAAATATAGCAGCAAATGAATCTAAAGCAAGACAAAAATGTGGAAGGCCAATTGGTTCAAAAGACTTGGCGCCTAGAAAAAGAAAGTCTAATGAAAAATCATCAATTAAGGAACCTCCTGAAGAGGTTATAAATGATCAAAAAGATCACTTAAATGAAGATCCCAATTCTCCTAGAAGCGTGGAAGGAAATATTATCCCAGAAGAGATAAAAGAAGATTCCAACGATAAAATGGTACCTAATAATAATGAGATCTCAATATTTTATACGAACTACGGAGAAATATGGGATCCAAGTAAAATAATAATTGATGATGTATTCTCATTCGCAGTAGCTACTGAAATAATTGAAAGTCATGACCGTAATGAGAATAATGAGAATGATGATAATGAACCAAATAGCATAAATGAATGTCAAAAAAGACACGATTGGCCAAAGTGGAAAGATGCTATCCAAGTGGAACTAGATTCACTTCAAAAACATGGTGTATTTGGACCAATAGAGAAAACACCAGAAAATGTTAAACCAGTAGGTTATAAATGGGTATTCGTTAGAAAACGAAATGATAAAAATGAAGTCATGAGGTACAAGGCACGACTTATCGCACAAGGTTTCCTGCAGAGACCAGGTTTTGACTTTAAGGAAACTTACTCCCCTGTCATGGATGTCATGACATTCCGATATTTGATAAGCCTTGTAGTTTCTGAAAAACTCGATATAAAATTAACGGATGTTGTGACAGCTTATCTTTATGGTGAATTAGATACCAACATTTACATGAAAATTCCAGATGGATATAAATTGCCTGAAGCAAAATCAAAGTCCATGTACTCATTAAGACTAAGACGATCACTATATGGATTGAAACAATCTGGAAGGATGTGGTATAACCGTCTTAGTATATATTTGGTAAAAGAAGGATACGAAAACAATCTCATTTGTCCATGTGTCTTTATAAAGAAATCGGTAAAGGGATTCGCTATCTTAGCAGTTTATGTTGATGACATAAATTTGATTCGGACTCCAGAAGAGATTGATGAAACAATAAATTATTTAAAGAAGGAATTTGAAATTAAAGATCTTGGCAAAACTAAGCACTGTCTCGGTCTGCAGATTGAGCATTGTACTAATGGCATATTAATCCATCAATCAAACTACATTGAGAAAATTCTAAAGCGTTTTCAAATGGATAAAGCATATCCACTTAGTACGCCAATGGTTGTTAGATCTTTAGATATTAAAAAGGACCCTTACCGCCCAAAAGAAGAAGATGAGAATGTGTTTGGCCCGGAAGTGCCATGTCTTAGTGTCATTGGTGCATTATTATATTTGGTCGAATGCACAAGACCAGATATTGCATTTTCAGTAAATCTTCTAGGAAGATACAGTTCAGAACCAACAAAAAGACACTGGAATGGTATAAAACATATCATGAGATATCTTCGTGGAACGACAAATTTGGGTTTATTTTACTCTAACACGGGCAATAATCCAAATCTAGTTGGCTATGCTGATGCGGGTTATCTTTCTGACCCACATAAAGCAAGATGACAAACTGGATATGTATTTAATAACAGCAATGCAGCAATTTCATGGCGATCTACAAAACAAACATTGGTAGCAACTTCATCCAATCACTTTGAAATACTAGCACTACATGAAGCAAGTAAAGAATGTATTTGGCTAAGATCACTGATTGAGCATATTCGAAAAAGCTGCCAACTTCCATCAGTAAGGAAAGGTCAACCATTATTTATGAAGACAATGCAGCTTGTGTAGCTCAAATTCAAGCGGGTTACATTAAGGGTGATAGGACGAAACACATTTCTCCTAAATTTTTCTTCACACATGAGCTACAAAAGGATAATAAGATAGAAGTGAAACAAATCCGATCCCAAGAAAATCTAGCGGACTTATTTACAAAGGCGCTTCCAAAATCAACATTTCAGAAGATGGTGTACAAAATTGGTATGTGTCGGCTGCATCAACAAACTAATTGAATAATGCGTTATAATCCAGGGGGAGCGTATGAAATACGCTATAATGTACTCTTTTTTCTTCACTAATATTTTTTCCCACTGGGTTTTTTTTTTGAAACTGGGTACTTATATTTACAAAGTAGGCAGCGCACAAATCTGCAAGAATCATCGTGGCGCACAGTTTAATATGCCAGAGGCAGGGATCGAACTGCCGACCTTGTCGTCAACAGCCTGGCGTTTTTACCACTGCACCAAGGCCTCAGACCCCACTGAGTTTTTATTAGTAAGGTTTTAATGAGGCATTATCTTGATCCAGAAGAATCAACCCTCGTAGTAACATTATAAAATATATATTACTTAAAGATGAAATCATGTTGTACTCTTTTCCTTGTTTATGATTTTTTCCCACTGGGTTTTTCATAACAAGGTTTTTAATGAGACAATCACTCTTATCATCTTTACATACGCATATTCAAGGGGGAGTGTTGTAATATAAATTAATAATAGAGATGAATATGCTAAATAAGAAAGGGCATTATTGTAATCTACACTGCACAAGTAGTCTATAAATATGAAGCTTAATTGTATTGTAAGATCTATCTCTCAATTCAATAAAATTGTTCTCTCTCTAATGGCCTTCATTCTCTTTATTCTGTAACATAAAAGAAGTTATGACAAAAAAATGTTTGCAAGTCCTAAATTGGTCAAAAGTTCTATTAAATGATTTACCATATTCGTGTTAAGTTATGAAATCATGATACAAAACGTTAAAGGTTCTGCAATAAGTAGCCACTAGCCAATAACTTGCCACTAGCCAATAACTTTGTTAAACGACTTATTGCATTGAATTATAATTATTACCAACCTTATTGTATAATTTATTACAAGACTTTATGTAAATTGTATATTGTAATAAATAAAAAAAAATAAAAAAGTATTATCTTTTCAAATGTAAGTTACATTATAAAAATTGAATTCTTAATTGAGCGAAGTGATAAAAAAGTTAACATTTTATTTAAACCGTAAAGGATAAACATCATCGAACTATGTTTCTTTCTTGATCAATTATAAATTCAAAGCAATAGGCTGACATACATGCTAAAAACCCAATCGTAATACTAACCTAACAATGGTAAATTAGTTTATCATTTTTCGTTTTACGACTAATTTACACTAACATGCATTCATCTATCATATTGAACATGAGTTAGTACTTCTTTGTTCTCATCGCTTCTTCCATTTTTTGTTTCTCTGCTTGACATGTGGCAGCTTCTGTCCTTCCGTTTACGTTTTTTGTAAAAATTCAATTACATGTTATGAAAATAAATTAAGGTCTTCATTTTCAACTTTATATTCTTCCTTTATTTGGAAATGCATGGTGACATATGTCAATTATGTTGGTCATTTAATTCTAAGAGCGTGAAAATTTTGTCGTCTATTCTTCTTATATTTGTTACATATTACAAAGAAACATCTATTTTTGTTTATTCACTTTTTCATTCCTTTTCCTTTTTTCTTCACATGAATTTATTATTTCTACGTTGTTTCCTCTTTATTTTTTCGCTACCCATAAGCATTGTCTTTACTTTCTGCCAACTTTAAAGTAAAAATTCAACTCTTGATTAAAAGCACATCCAAATTCATGTCCTAAAATTATATCTTAGCTTCATTTCTTATTATTTTATATCGTATAGATTAAACTGACCTCCAACATCTTGCCTTTCAATTTGATCTTTATATCCCCAAATTTATTTCACGAAGACCCCAACCAGTGGTCTTCCTTCAAAGTTTCATGCAAAGGGGATTGCAGCTTAATTTGTCAAATCGTTGGAGTTTACCATGTTCTAGGCACAATAGAGTTACAAAGGAGATAGTGGAAAATGTGCTTTCTCAGCTCTATGTTCGCTAACTAGATTTCTATGATTTCTATATGTAAGTTTCTTAATGAGATTAATGCATATACATAAATTTATTTGTCATTAGCTGAGAATTCAGTTAGTCCATAAGTTAAATTTTTGTATTGATTGTTTTGTCTAAACTGAGTATGCTAAATTTCTAGTATTCGTAGATATATACTATTTAGTGTTTCATAATATTGTATTTTATAAATATCTACTACTAATTTACATGATTAAATTGATTGCACTAAATCGATTAATCAGTTTAAGCGACTAAATAGAATGTGAAAATTTTATTGATTTGATTGACTAGCATCATAATATTATGGCATTAAATTTGTAACCTTTAAAACTTACTAGAATTGAATTGATTAATTGGATTGGTTATACCGCTTTTCCTACTATTGTGAAATATTAGTGTTTATAAGAACATTTCATTACTCATAGGAAAGTAATAATTTGACTGATTAAATTTTGCTATGCTAAATTTATAGTTTTTCGTTGTATATAGCATTTATTCGAATGTCTCAATATCTATAATAGGAAAACATATATGAAGGAATGTGATACACATCATAATTGGTAAAGGAAAGATCTCAATAAGTGTATTAGGAATGTACACAAATTTACATGGATAATGAAATGTGGGTTGTGACTCTTTGTTTCTGAGTCCATCAATTTCCATTTTTCTCTAATAATGTTACATATCACACAATTCATACAATTATATTTTATGTTTTATTATTTGTCTCCATAAGTACTATAAAAGCATATCCTTTCATGTATTGATGTATATTTATTTATCCTTTCAAATATATGGTATCTACCCAAATTGAATTCAAATTTCTCCAGTGGTAAATAATATATTCTAATAGATAATAGGTTCAATCTCCAAAAGTAGTAACCTGTTTTCATTCTTTCACAAAATTACAACACTAATTTAGCAATTAATGTTTTATGCATCTTGCACCTTTAACATAAAAATCCAAAAGCCTTTAAACGTATTTAAAAAAAATTAATCAACATTAATCATTTCTTTATGTTTCCATTTCTTACCAAAATTACTTAACCTTATTCCATATATTTTGTTTTAATTCCTAATTATGTGCCAAATCCTATGATGTAAATTTGCTTAGTTTTCTATTCTAAAATTCGTAAGAGTAGAATATTGCCCATTCTTTATGTTTTTTCTTTTATTTATTATCACCTTTTTATTTTTATCTAAATTGTTTTAGGTTTTAGATTGAAACAATGGATGAGTAAAAAATTAAATTTAAAATGATTTTTCGATGGTATGGTAACATATCTCTACTTCTCTACCTTAAGATTTATTGTTACAAAATTAAAAAGAAATTCGATTATTTAGCATTATTTTTACTAATCACCTTTCTTTATTTTAGTTCTAATTATGGTACGAGATTACATTCTAAATGATATAAATGTATTTGAGTTTTCCTTTCTAAATTTAAGAAATATAGAATGATTTTTAACTCTTTCCATTTGTTTAAGTTTTTACTAAAGATTGGTTTTTCATTAGAGGAAATTAAGGAAAATGACAAACTTTGAAGAAGAAGAAATTAGGATGAAGGACAACAATTTTTATTTTTAGGCTGAAGGACAAATGTTAATTATAATTTAGACCGAAGGGCAAACTTTGAAGAAAAAAATTAGATTGAAGGACAAATGCTAGTTTTATTGTTAAGCATTATATTCAGTTTTATACTATAAAAAAATAGCATTGTCCTTCAACCTGAAATTTTTTTTACTAACCTTCAGCCTAATTTTACACTATAAAAATTGGCCTTTTCATTAGTGCCTAAATTTTGGTAGGTTTTAGATTGAATTAGTGTTATAAAAATCTCAAAATCTATTAAATATTAATTTTATTTTCATGTTTTACTCGGTATGAATACTTCATTCTCCTTAATTCAATGATTAACAGTACTTTTAGTGTATGATCGTTTTCACCATAGAGGGGGGGGGGGTGTGAATAGCTAGGGTGATACTAAAAATTAACGAAGAAATAAAATAAGAATAAAAAGTAATGCAGTAAAGATCACACACAGATTTATCCAACTTCGGCAAAAACATGTCTGCTGCCCTCAAGGTTTCTACTTGAAATTAAGTAATCAGACGCTTACAAACACACGTAAACTTGTGATACATGCTAACTTGATTAACCTAACTCTAAGCTTAAAACCCTGCCACAATTCAGCCATTGAGTTGCGAATTCTCAAACTACGCCCCGTAGTTTGTACCTAGTTACACAACTAGAAATTCACCAAATTTTAAAAGAAAATTACAAATAAAAAATAAAAATAAACAAAAGCTATTTAAAAAAGGAAGCCTAATAGAAGTATAGACCGGTCCAAAGTAAAAAAGGAAAGTTTGTCTCCCTTAATTCGTTTAATCACTTCAGCCGATCCCTTTTGTTGCTTATCAAAAAAATTAGGGTTTTGATTCCCTTGAAGTCGCCGCTTGGAATTCAAATCGATTGTCTTTCATTCCTCGGTTAGCTTCGATGCTTCTTCGTTCTATGCTCTTTCATTTGTTTGCAGTCCCTTCAATCTAGTCGATATCGAATGATGTTTTGAACTGGTACGTGATTTGGCCCTTTTCAATTTTAATTATGCTCGACGTGATTCGAGTTTTGGATTTGTTTTTGGTTTGTTCTAAGTAAGCTCTTCCGAATTTTTCTCGAACTCGAATGATCTTGCCGATGATGATTTGAGTTTGATTTATAGGGATCAAAAACCCTATATTTTCGTTCGTATATATTGGTTTGAATTCTTCAATTGATTTTCTCAGTCATTCGATTTTTTATTGAATGCTTGTGATTCCTTTGATCATCAGTAGAATGAGTTTCGATATATTTGAATTTGCTTGAATAGTTTGAGTCGGTTCCGTTCTTTGCTCCTACGACTTGTTCAACATATCATTCGTTCGCTGACTTGTTCACCATGATTTGTTGTTCCATTTTCAGAAGTACATTTCCTTATAACCTCTGATTGAATTCATTTGACTTTGTTTCGAACTGCTGAATGCTCTGTGACTTTTTCTACGATTTTATGAATTTGTTGTATGCATGTGTACTATGCTCTAACCATTTCATTGTATCCTATTCACTGTTTGCTTGCACTCATGTGTATTCATGTGTATGTTTGTATTTGAAGTCATGGTTCAATTTCATGTTGCGCTACTTTGCAATTTTGGTCCATGGTTTGCTTGTGTACTTCATCATAATATCATCCCTGTACTTGTGTCTGAAATCTTGTTGCTTTCCATTCATGTTTATGTTGACTGGTTTTATGTGTACATGTTCTGCTGCATACTCATGTTCATATGAATTGACCATTAAGCTTGTATTCTCTGAAGTCATTCGGAGTCTGGTTCTGACATTTCATTGCTCTTTTCGCTCGAGTGCTTGCTTCCACGTGTGACTCTCTTACATTGCTTTGAGTTGAATTGTCAGTTGCTTCGAGTCATTTCATTTACCTGGTCTGTGTTACATTGTGTGGTGGTCTGGTCAGGTCTGATTTCTTCTCAATTAAATCAATATGGATCACCCATTCAGATATAGAGTTTCATGGTAAATTAATCCTAAAATATATCAAAATTCTAACAGCACAGACTTTCCCATTTAACCTATCGTATTTACGTCGGACTTTGCTTCATCTATCGGTCCAATGTACATAATATTTTATATAACTCGGTTGAATTTTTACGCTATAGTTTTGTGCATTCTTTTTGTTACTCTTACAAGCAGCGTACGCTTTTATAGCACATTTCAGCGGACGACCAACTGTGCAGGTTTTTTCGAACATTATGCGATATTATAAAAATTGAAAATCATAAAAGTAAACAAAAAAATTCAAAAATATGCGTGGTATATACAAAAAAAAAGGAAATCATTGCCAAGGACAAAATTTCTCAGCGTTTTAGCCTCAAGGACAAACTTTTATTTTATCCTGAAGAACAAGTTTCTTTAGGTATTAGTTTTTAGTTACAGGTAAATAGACACAAGGAAAAAGTTGCAAAAAAATTTAGTCTAACAGACAACAAGTTTGCTTTTTTGCCTGAAAGATACTTTTAGTGTAAACTGAAAATGATAGTTACAACTATCATTATGTGATTTACACTAAAAAGTGTCCTACGGCCAAAAAAACAAACTTATTTACCCTGAAACTAATTTTTTTTTCCTAATCTTTTCCTTTAGCCTAAAAACTCCTTTTAGTTAATGATAGCAGTTTTTAGGTACCAGTTTGTAGTTATTAGTAGCAGTTTTTAGGTATCAGTTTTTAGTTCATTGGCAATTTTGGAAGAATGTTAGTCCTTATAAATAATTTTGAAAATATTTGTCTTTATGAATAATTTTAAAAAAATGTTTGTCTAGGCTAAAAATTTACAAATTTCTGTCTTTTAAATTAATTCTTCCAAAAAAAATACATATAAAAATAAAAATAAAAATAAAAATAAAAAATATATACCAAAAAGGAAGGAGGAGCAAACAGACGGCTGTACGCGTCGGACCGCATCATTTTCCCAACTTTGCATCATTTTCCCAACTTTGTATACACGGTAAGGCCCGCCTGGTATAATCCCCTCTTTTTGTTCCGTCTATTTCCATCGAAGTATCGGAACCCTACTTCCCTTGTCTCCTCGTCCGCCAATTCAGCGATGCAACCAAAAACAAGCGAAGGTTAATCTACAGCCCGCAATTGAAACTCCATTATCACCTGAAAGAAGCCTAAGCTATCCCATGGCCGTCGTGGTTGAGAACGTGGGGCTCTGAGGTAGCATCTAATCTGCTTGCTCGACTCCTACCTCCTTGCCCCATTTCATTTTCTAAACACAAACAGTGAGGTAGTGAGATAATAATGCGAGAACGAAAGCAATTATTTCGACGCATAGTCTAAAGCAGAAAGGGCAACACTGTATTTTTACAGCAATAAAAATACATTAAAACCGAAATCCACGAAATCCATCAACTAATGGAACCGTGATAGTTCGAATCGAATCGCTTACTAAAAATGGCTGCAAAGCCGAAGAATCGGACGCTTCTACTACTCACAATCGTATTCTCCATATCCACGGTGGCGATCTTCTTGGTTAGAAACATTCTCGATTCATGTGATTCAAGTCGAGATATAGTAAAAGCACCGGGCCGATCTCAAATGCAGTCCGAGCAGAAAATTAATCCGCTTGAATTTATGAGATCCAAGAGTACATTACTTGTTTCTCATGAGCTATCTCTTTCAGGTACACTATTTTAATTAACTAATAAGCTCGTTACTTTTATTTGTTTATACGGGCGAGGCTATTTTATTTGGAATGCTGAATTCTAAAATCTCAGGCCATCTCCAGTCCATTCAGAGCTGTATATTCAGACAGTCCGTCAGACGCTCAGGCGCCTGGTGCTAGGCTCTCATTTTATGAGAGCCTGCCACCCCCACAATTGGGGGCTTGGGTGCCCATTTAATGGACGCCAGAAGCCTAGCGCCCAGGGCTTGGAAGTCCATAGTCCACTTGAGGATCCTGAAGCGGATCCAGAATATTACCTTTAATTTTAAGGCTTGAAGTAACGACTGGGGTTGAAAATTTTAATATTCAATCCTGAATTGTTACCACTGGAGATGCCCTCGTAGCTGAACTTTGAATTTGGAATGTTAGTCGTCGAATATTGAATTCTAAATAATCACATATTTATTTGTTTGCATTCTAAACCTTCTTAGAATTAATAATTATGTTTCTTTTGACGGTAACGCCATCTATTTCAATTGTTTTTTAAATAAAGATTATTAGAAATAGTTTTTAAAATTTAAATGCTTTACATTATAAAAAAGTTTGAATTGAGAAATTTTTTGAATATTAGAAAAAATTGTAAAAATGTTAATTTTGAAAATTAAATTTTTATAATTAATTACGAATTTTTAATGTTTGAAATTATTATTTTAAAAACAATAGAGAACTTTTAATTTTATAATTTTTGGAATTTCTAATCAAAACAAATAATCTTCACAACTTTTATTTCTAAAATTCAAATTTCAAAATCTTGAATTTTCAAATTTAGCATTTTCAAAAATATAGATTTAATAATATACTGAATTTTGCAAATTTGAATTTTTTGAATTTTGAGATTTCAAATTTTAATATTAAAATTTCAAATTTGCATTACATTTATAGATTTTAACAAGTGTATAAACTAAACAAACCATCATTAATAATAAGAAAGAAAAAAAGGTATGAATAGTTTTGTCTGAACGTGGGGTTTTAATAGGAAAACTGATCAAAAAACAAACAACGTAAAATGTTCTAATTTAAAATTCAAAAGTCAGAACTTATTAATAAAAACAAACAATGCTTGAGTGTGTTATTTATGTGATTCTTCCAATTGGAATGAAATGCTATGTTTGTTTGCAATACTATAATTCTACTTCAACCGGCCTAAACATGATACGGCGCTGCGCGAAAGAAGTCTTAACCGCGTGATTAGATTAACACTCCGATATCCTCCTTTGGTCTGCAGATATGCAACCCCCGTATGCTTTAAAGCCAATTGACCTAGCAATACTCTCAAAATACCTACTTTTGTAGTAGCGACCATAAGGGAATTTAGGGTGTCCATAGTTATGAAAGACGTGTTACGGTGTGTGCCATTACGCAAGACACTTCGCTCATGGCGTTTGCGCCGTTCTTCTGTATGATGTGTCGTACGTGGAAAGGCTCGATAAATGGCACTTATAGCGCAAATGGTGCGCGGCGCAAAAATCTTTTTTACTTCTTTTTTATTTAATTTTCAATTTTCACAATTCAACCTAATCTTGAATGTATTATATATATTTTTATATGATGACACGATTACACTTCGAACTAATCTCCAATAAAGTTTGAACTATTTACTTGATATTATCGTCGCACTCAAATACGATGGACAATTAAAACCGCGATCCGCAAATCCAAACCAAACCGATCCGAACCGGATTTGAACTCGATGGTTTTCGGGTTGGGTGTAGTTGATGAAAAATAACATGAAGAACCGATCCGACCCAGATGATTAAACAAAAAGCGAGAAAATATATGCATTTTTAGCGTTATTACTCAGTTAGATCCGAACCAACCCGATCCAAATCGAACATTTGTTCGGATCAAAATTTTAAAATATACAAGTTAGACTCGACAAAATCCAACTCGACTAGAATCGAGATCCGTCGGGTTGGTTCCAAATCCAACCCGACGGATCCGATTACCACCCATGTACCGAATAAATAATCTCAAATGATCACACTATCCAAATTGAATAAATTTTGAATTATCTGTTCTTACTATTGTTGCACCGAACAAATATTCTCGAATAGATGTTTTTTCAAATTGATCTCCAACGAACTTTAAACTATCTGTTTTTATAACGGTTGCACTGAATAAATCGTAAATCAATGCGAGACAGATGAGGCAGATACTAAAGCTTATAAACAAGGTTTTAAATATCGGATTTCGGTCACGTTTCGTCTTGGAATTTTTACACAAGTTATCTCGTATTGGGAGAGATCTCGGACGAGATGAATATGTATCGGGTGTACATCTCGGATTGACATCTCGGGTCTTATAATGCATTTCGGGAACATCTCGGATGTACTTATGTGTTTAAAATTGATGTGTCAAAAATTTATTTAACGATTATAACTTTTTTAGTAAAAATAAAAAATGGTAACATACTTGATTTACATGGAAAAAGAAATATTTTTAGAAGATTAGTAGCTTGATTAGCTTAATTGATTTGTTAATGATTGAATAATATTCTTTTATTTGAACGTAATAAAGAAGTGAAACCTTTCGCTATGACTCATTAAGATAAAAAGTAAAGAATATGTTCAAGAAGTTGGTAAATTATAACTGGATTGAGTAGTTTTTTTTGAATCAATATAAAAATAAGAATTATTATGGAAAATAGGAAAAATGTATAACTTCGGGTGAGATCTCGGATTGAGATTTTGATCAATATATCGGGTGAGATTTGAATATATCGGACGAGATGAGTGTCGAGGGAGATATGAAGGAGATTTGATGTCTCGTCTCGTTTAAGTGTGAAAATGAGATCTCGAGCAAGATCTCGGGCGAGATATAGGAGATTTAAAACGATGCTTATAAATGTGATGATGCAGATATTGATTTAGAAAATATGAATGTTGAATCAGATTCAGATTTTTTTGTAGTTTATCAGTAATATATACTATTACCTTGGATTTTAGCTTTTGAAGACTGTTGTGCTTGAAGTTCTATGTTTATGATTATATTTGATGATGTTTTCTGCAAAATGTCAAATATTTTTATTATTACATTTGTTTTAGTAAAAAATAGAAATTATATCGAACTTTCAAATTAATTGTTATATATATATATTAAATTTATAAAAAAATTCTCAACATGCGCAGTAAATTAAAAAGACGCGTGCCATTTGCCGTTATACGCCAAGGCTCTGGGAAGGCTTCACTTTTTTCGTGCCGTGTACCATTAATAACTATGGGAGTATCGATTATTACCATAAATGGGAATACCGCCTTTTACAGGTTCCTATGAGGTGCTTTTATAGTCTTTAGTACACACTTCTTGGTTAATTATGCATAAGTTTAAGGAGTTTAGTTACAAACATAAAGTTACTTACATATCTATACAATCCACATGAAACAAAATGTTAAATCTGTTTCCACCTACTTAATTTTCCTTTCCTACTTTGATGTTCTTGCAAACGCCCTCCATAAATTTCTTTTCATACAACTATCTGTACCATTTTATCCTTATTAATTTTTTTATCTTCTTTTCATCTTTTTAATCTCTACAACCCATGAAACCTAAAACCATTGCTTGTTAGTTTGCAATTCTTAATATTAATTTTCATGAAATGAACAAGGTAGTTAAGGCATTAAGGTGCAAAAGGCGTCAAGCTCGCGTTTTGGGCTTTTTTGCATCTTGAACCTTTTTATGCATCTTTCATACAACTTTGCGCTATTTTACTTCAAAAATTGTACTATAAATTGCCATCAAAAAGGCATTTTTAGTGTTGAAAACTTAAGACATGTCTATAACCATTTTTTTCAAATAAGAAAACACTAGATAATAGATACAAAGTCATAAATGATTACCTTGATCAAAATGATGTCAGATTTAAACCTACAAATTTGTATACGTAGAAATTACAACAACAAAAAAAATAAAAATTATAAAAATGTTTGCACTTTCAGGCGCTTGAGTTTTGACGCCTCATCAGAATGCTCGTTTTGGATGTCTTGAGTAGATCGTGTGTCTTAGCTCAAAGAAGGTTCAAGCCATGCGCTTAAGCCTTTTTGCACCTTAGCCGCTTGCCTTAATAACATTGGAAATGAATAAAAAAATCCGAAGCTAAATCAATTAAAAAGAGATAATTGCTCCTTCATCTAGTGTTTGGGTCTACAACAATTTTGATTTTTCTTGAAATTGGCCAATATATGTTTTAAATTTGCTGAATTAAATTGGTCTTTTTATATAAAAATATTGAGTTAGTTGAACATATTTGAATCAAAATTAGGCATAGACAGTTTTCTTCAACTTTTTAGTTTGAGATTAAAAAGAGGGAGAAGAAAGAAGGGAAAAAAGAAACATTTTGGACATGTTGTTTTGAGGGAAAATAAAAAATCCTTAAATCGGTCTTTTTATATAAAAATATTGATTGAGTTGAACATATTTGAATCAAAATTAGGCATAGACAGTTTTCTTCAACTTTTTAGTTTGAGATCAAAAAGAGGAAGAAGAAAGGAGGAAAAAAAGAAACATTTGGACATGTTGTTTTGAGGAAAAATAAAAAATCCTTAATTTTTTGTCTTACCGAGGAGGGTGGGGTTGGGGGAGGGGAAGGAAAGGAGAAGAAAACTTGGATGTGAATAGATTTAAGCAAATCAAGATGCATTGGAAAATATTATCAAAATGAAAATCATTAACAAAATAAGTCCCATACAAACTCACTAGAATAATTGATTAAAATGGATAACATTATTCTCAAAGGTCTACATTGAATTATTATATACATTATAAAAAACTAAAATTAACCATGTTGAAGTATATTATTTTATAGCAAAATATATTAAAAGTAAAAAATGCATTAATACAGCAATTTGTATTGTCGTAAAAGTATAGTTTTATAAAGTGAATAAAATATAAGTTAGAGGAATAAAATACAATCAAAATAAAATCTATCCATGTGGGTATAGGTGGAATAAAATAAGGATCAAATAATCATCAATTTGAGTGTTTTTGAGAAATACAATAAAACTAAACTATATTGATTTTTATAACCATACATAGCTAATGGTTAAAGAAATCGAAGAGCAAGGAATTTCTCGTCCATTGTTATCCAAAATCTTAGAAGCTTACGGGCTGAATCCTGTTTCAAATTGAATATCTCCATTTGCAATTCAGTTTACATTCCAATTCAAATTTAGTTGAAACCTACAGTTGAAAAAGATCGTTTAATTCATAATTAAGAAGCTTAATTGGATCCACAATTCCAATTTTGTTTGTTCTAAATATGACAAAGATAATAAAATAATTCAGGTTTACATGTAAAAACTTTAACATCAATTCTAAGGTATCTATAAACCCTAAAATGTGAAATTTTTGAATATGTGGTTTATGATTTAAACATTATTTTGGTTTAAAGCTTAAACTTTAGGATTAACATCCCGTTTTGAAAACCTTGTCAACACTTTAAATACCGAGTTGATTCTGTTTGGACCTCTCAATGGTAGATACGCTACGTTGATGTTAGAATCTGATTCAAGATCCTTACTAAGAATCTGATTTTTGAAATGGTTAATGAGGAAAATATTATTCCATGAGACAATAATGACAGAGAGTTCATGTTTTTGTTTTTGTTTTAGAAAGTAAAGAACGCAATTTTAAGGTTTAAAATTTTGAACATGGAGCAAAAAAAATCACGCTTTTCTTATGTGAATTATGTTGTAGAGACGTATAATAACTCTCAATATATGTCAGACTTCAGATATGAATCGAATCATAGATCACATGCTTGTGCTGTTGGAGTTGACACTGTACTTATTGATGGAAACCTTCTCTTTAGTAGATGAACATGTTGTTATAGAATGAGATATTGATTCCTTAATCCATTATATATATCTCCTCAATACGGAGGACCTTCGGGAGGGACGGTGGACCGACCAACTACAAATGATGATTAAATTGTGCATGCCCGCTTCAACTCATGACACCTATAACTCTAGGGTACTGTTTTTTTACAAAAAGTGTGTGTAAGGTAGTGCTCGAATCTGGGTCTGTTACCAGACCCATGGCACTTATAATCCATGATATATTTAATTGCTTAACCCATGAGATGTGGAAGGTGGTTAGGTATTTTGTTGTTATAGTCTCCATTCCTTTAAGTTAGGCTTCGCCTTTACCTTTGAGGGTGCCAGATGGGTTTGAATTTTCCCTAACACAACTATTTTCGTTTCTTAGTTTCCATTCTTCTTATCATCCATTCTCTTTTTACTTAACTGAACTCATTTCTCTTCTTCTTATTGCAAGTTCTATACTTGTGTAATACTCAACTCTAAACATTTCCTTGTTTCTACTGAGTGGTCTCGCAAATTTCATCATAATTCGACGCAAATGGCGTAAACATAAATCAGTACCTGTTTGAAGACTGCGATGATGGCGTTATAACTCTATGTTGGAAAATAGCCAACCCGACGAGAAGTGAGGATGGCGGTATAACTCTATGTTGGAAAATAGCAAACCTGACGAGAAGTGAGGACGGTCAAAGTTGGCAAGTTATCATGACATGGACGGTTTAGCAGACAAAGGGTTATTGGGAGTATTTGGTGGAAGATAATGTTATAACCCTTCATCGGTGGCTAAAGGGTTTCATTTTCTAGGGTGGAAGCAGATTTTTTTTCTAGGACTATAAGGTCTGCAGATGCGGGTAGTGGAACGTTTATGAGAAATTAGCAGAACAATTTGTCATACTTTAATCAACTTGCATCTTCTGTAATATGCCTTGGTAATTATATTGTATATATTACCTCATTTGTCCCTTTACCTTGTGTCAACCATCCATATATTGCATATGCCTCATTTGTGATGTTTCTGTTAACTTGAAATATTACTATATAGGTGGACCTTTACTTTTAATGGAGTTAGCATTTCTTTTAAGAGGAGTTGGTGCAAAAGTACAATGGATAACTAATCAAAAATCAACGGAATCGAATGAAGCTACCTATAGTTTGGAACATAGGATGTTGAATCACGGGGTGCAGGTCAGTTTTAAGTTACATTGAATGTTAAACAGTTAAAAGATGTATTGGAAGAATCATCTCAAGATTGTACATACAAGAACATCATCACTGATATATAATTTTAGAAATAAGTTGGAAACTGATAACCAGTTCTACAAATTTGAATCTTTATAGTGAAAGTATACACATGCAGAAATGTCATTACCTGATAATTGTCGAACAAACTTAGTAGTTGAATTCTATATACTTATATGGATGGACCTAACTTGATGAATTAGATATCTCAACCGAGTTCTACTTAATCAAGTAAATTTATACGTTTCCTCTCCTGTATATGGCCATGTAAAATTTGGTATTTGCTTTGGTATTGAATAGGAAAAAACTTAGGAAATAAATAAAGTAGCAAAAAAATTTCTCTGACAATGGTCTTTGCTCATGAGGGAAAAAAAAGAGCCCATAAAAACGATTTCTCTTGTACCTACCATATAGTGATATACCTTTCTAACAAGGAAAGTTCACACCTGCCTAGTATATTAGTAGCATCTTTTATAACCATTATCCAAAATCCTGGTTAATTCTGTGAAATGTTATTTTTTTCAGAAGGTTGATTAGTTCGTCCATGTGAATTGTTAGGTGAACTTAAGTAGGATGATGCATGTTGGTATTGGTGACTGTAACTATATTTTTATCGTATGATATTATTTCAAGTATTTTGTTTTAGCTTTTCTTTTCTTTTTCAAATCTAGCTATTTCGAGTTTGTACTTCTTCTAAGTCAAAAATACTCTTTCAAATAAAATACCATTAAATCCAAACATGATAATGAAATAATTAAACTTACCAATCAATGATGACGTAAATGATACTTTTTAGAAAGAAGGAAAGCATGCCAAACAGACAAAATCAATTAATGCATTTGTCAATATATTGTTTTTTTACAAGCCTTTAGACTACCTTCTTCAACATGCTCTTTAGAGAACTACGACAAATTACAAGTTAATCACTGCAATAGGTTTAAAATTATCATTTGATATAATCAATGTTATTGGTTATTTAACATATTGTGAAAGGGAAAATGGTTACTAGATAACTAATATGTTTCATTTAATTCTGTAATTTTGAAGAAGAAACTATGATTGTCGAAATTATTTACTTGATGATATATGGAAAATAATATACATATGTGTATAACATCAGAGATTTTTTTTTAAAGAAAAGTTTGAAGTTTACTTGGTTATGAAAATGATGGTTAGAAGTAAATTATATACCTAGATATGTGTAATATATATTACATATATTTGTGTATGCGGGTATGTATGTATATATAAAAAGGTTAAATAATCACATCATTCATTTATTTACTATTTTGTTTATCTAACGTAGATTTTCAGTACTTGCAATTTTTTTTATAACAACTTTTTTGTAGATCCAATTTTAGATTGTTTTGTCACCATAAAGTTTTGGATCATTAAAAAACTTTAAATCTCACTAAATATGTTTCAAATCAACTATTAAATACATATTTTGATATACAAATTTTTACATTTCTTCCTAAAATTATTTTATTTACATCCTTTTATCAAGCCATTTTGTCGATGTTTTCTTATTTTGTAAATCATTTCTATAAAAATTGCATTTTGAACTTTTAACTCTTTCAACATCGCAAGTCAACGTAAGTTGTAATTTCATGATATAAAAAGCGTACATGAATTTATCATTTTGAGGATAGAGGATGTGTAAACTTACTCATATAAATCATAATATTTTTACGATTCATCATGTTATAAGTTCATTCATAGCGTTTTTAGTGTGGTTGAACCAACAAATTTGTTGTGTACACCAAGGTTCAAGAACTCGGTTTCGATCATTTTGAAAATTTCTTGATTTCGGTCAATTTTGAAAATTTCGGAAGATTCAGTTTCAGTTCTTGAAAATATAAATGATATACCATGCCTAAAATTATAAATAAATGATATAATAAATGTATTCATAACAAACAATATACTAAACAAAATTTAAAGATAAATTAATACTGGTCCACCCATTCATTCAACCTACCCATTGCAGATTTAAAATCAATTCACCTACACATTTAATTTAGGTTAATCTAAATAATTATCATAACTTGCCCAACCCTTTTAGCATTCAGCCCACCCATTCATTTTAAATCCAATGTCAACTTTAACCCTAGCCCCTAAAAGTGTTGATATTATCTCGACTTTAAACGGTGGACGAGAAAAAAAAACAAAAAATCACCAACGACGGTCAAGGACGAGATTGAAGACGACGAAACTACTCGAATTTCTCTGACGTCTGATGCTTGAATTCAATCTTCACTGTCTTGAATTACTTTGGATGATCGAAGTAATTCATGTTTTCAATTTCATGCTTTTATTGATTATTTTTGATTCGATTTTATCGTATTGTCACGTTTTTTCTTCAACAAAAGCAAACTGAATTGATGTATTATTCGATTGAGACTGTGTTTTTTTCTAGATTCTATCCTTTTCTCTTTTTTGTCATTTACCCCTCTTTCCCACTCACTGCAGCAATTCCATTTTTATTGACAGTACCGGGACGAGATTTTGACCTAATTCTTCTTGTCTTGCTCTCACCCAAAACCAACCGAGATGGCTGGAATCTCGTGGTTCCATCCAGGACCTAATAACATGGTATATACATTAATTTTTTTTAAATTAAACATGATATTTTGTGAATCATATACTATCATTTTTATGATCTAGTAAGTTTATATCAGCTTGGTCTGGATTACTAGTATGGTATATATTGCAATGAACATGTTCATTAAAAATCAATTTCTTTCATTTCAATCACGTGTTCTTTTGCTTTACAAGGAATTCCTCACAAACCTAAGATTAATCTTGTATACATGATGGCATTATTATTATTTCGGATCACAAAGATTGCGATATAAGTGTTTCGTCACAGTTTCCATATTGGTTGCTTGAAAATAACATCATTGTTCTAATGCGATTTGAGAAACGAAGTTTGCATATTATATATATGTGACGAAAATGTAACAATCACTATACAAATATGTGCATATGTAATGGTATATATGCTAAGATAAAATGGTGGCATAACCACAATTTGCTTACACAAATATCACGTGCGCAAGCGTGCACGCACGTGTGTGTTTGTGTGTATATAACATTAGGCTGATCACAATGTAACACAGGTTTCTTGTTATTCAGTCCGTATTTAGCAGGTTTCTTGTTATTCAGCTTAAATGTAACACAGATGACACGGTTAGGTTGTATTCATCTCTGGAAAATTTTCTTTGTATGCTCTCTACAAATCCTATATGTATATCTTTCAGTAACCTTTTTTTGACAACAGTCCACATTCTGGTTATGTTTTTTAAGATGCATTGTTTGATTGATCATTTTCTCACAAAATCCAAATGGAAATACTGGATATCTCGGTGTAGCTTATTCCTTAGTTTTTATCATGTGATATTCATCTATGACTACATTCTCCTTATTAAGCTGTCTATCTTTCTGATCAGTTGAGTAGCTTACCTTGATATGCTTGAGATTCAAACCTAATTTTAATGTAAGTAGGAAAATAAAGGCTTTGAATTCTCATCAAGGAACCCTTAAGGTGTACCATACTAGATGTGGAAACAGAAAGAACAAAGAAGAAATTCAAGATAAGGAGCGGGATATGTTTGTAGATTCTGGCAATATATCAGTATCTTAATATTCGTTACAGACAGATTATAGGTATACAACCCAGTTTGGTACACCAGTCACCTAATGTAACTCACATTCAAAAGACATCAACTGCTCAGATTTACACTTGAAATAACTTCAGCTGACACTAAAAAACCAAATTAGCTAATAAATATATAAATTATAGTGCTTCTGTTATACAGGTCATTTCAGCTAAGGGCCAAGAAGCAGTCGATGCTGCTCTTAAAGCAGATTTGGTTGTGTTAAACACTGCAGTTGCTGGAAAGTGGCTTGATGCTGTTCTTGGAGAACATGTTCCTCAAGTTCTTCCAAAGATATTGTGGTGGATCCATGAAATGCGTGGTCATTATTTCAAACTGGAGTATGTCAAGCACCTTCCTTTTGTTGCAGGTGCCATGATTGATTCTCATATAACAGCTGAATACTGGAAAAACAGGACACGTGAGCGCTTAGGGTATGTCTTTACTGAAATTTATATGGAAAAGATGTTTTGAACCATAAAACATTTTGTTCTTTTTTTTATATACCACATTTTAATACCTTTCAGGTGTTTTCTAATATGCATTTAAATTTAATAATAATCGGTATTCTAAGCTTGAACAACGACATGTGACATCCTATCTAGCTTTCATACGCTGAAGGACCATGACCTGCTTTTTCTGCAATTATGTTCAACATTTTTGCTTTCTGGATCGTAATAAAAAATAGCGTTCTGCATCTCCATATGCATACCATTTTCTGGTTTCCAGTTGCTATATTGAATAGTTTCTGGCATTTTTCGATCATAATATTTGTTTATTAGCACCTTAGCTTAACTAGATGAAAAATTTAATCTTCTACAACAGTTGCCATTCAGTTACCTATAGTTCTGTTTGCTAATTAATTTATAAGGGTGAATTTAGCTTGTTTTTCATCTCATTTTCTGCGTTAACCTTGTTTTCTGTTTCATATTTAGGATCAATATGCCACAAACCTATGTTGTTCATCTTGGAAATAGCAAAGAACTCATGGAAGTTGCTGAAGATAGTGTTGCTAGAAGGGTTCTTCGTGACCATGTACGTGAGTCCTTGGGAGTACGAAATGAGGACCTAATCTTTGCTATCATTAACAGTAAGCTTATCCGATATGTACAGATATTGCACTCTTAATAATTTTTACCATCTTAATTCAAAATGTAGACAGTGCATCTTACACACTTGCGGACACAGTGTAGGCCCTCCAGGGGTCTAAGCCCCTGCTAAAATTTTGCATGAAGTCACTGGTTATCTGCTGTTGTATTTAGAAATTAAATATTCATACCAATGGAAACTTCCATATTTTATTGCACCTAATACATTTTTCACTTTAAATGACCCAATTTGACAACTCGTAAACCACAATCCTATGTGCTGCAGCGCGCCATTGCCAGTTCTCCCTTCACCATCAACACGGCTATCATTTTTCCTTCCTCCATCAGAGCCATTGGCTGCTGCACTGGAGGCATCTGCTTCTCTCCATTGTTCTTCCACGTTCCAACTTTCGCTGTTTTCAAGTTCATCTTTACTTTGACTGCACAAGCTAAGGAAACTAATTGAAGGAAATTTGGTTTCATGTTTTTATGTTCTTTTGTAATTTTGGCATGAAGTGGATTGTTTAGAAGTAAATTTCAATACAAAAAAGTTAACCTCTCTATTTGTTTGTTTTGATGATGAAAACAACCATTTCAAAACGTGAATTAGGCGGTCTTCGACAGGTTGTCGAATAGGTTACTGAAAGTATTGACACAATTTCTTTGAAAGAAAAGCATTGAGGCTTTAAAAGATGTTGTATGATAAATTGGTTGATGTTACTGAAAATGTTGACACAATTTCTTTAAAATAGGGCATCAATGCTTTATAAGATGTTGAACGATAAATTAGTTGATGTATTCAGCAGTTTGTTAAACGAGAAAGATGTACTAATTTATTGCTGTCTGCCACTTGATTCTCGAATAATTCTGCTACTAGTTTGTTATATTTTATAAAAAGGATGATCTAATGCATATAAACGAATAGCTGAGTGTACGTTAAATAATTATGGTCAGCACGATGCAAATAATTTAGTAGTCTACATTAATTCCGACAGTGCACTCAGTTTGTCTCTTTTCATGAGTCCAATGTTCGCCTGATAGTGATTTCGTTTTTCTCATTCCCAAATAATCTTGTTTTTCCGTGCTTCTCTTTACGAGAGTTTCATTACAGTATCAAATTCTGAGTTTTTCCTTGCAGTTTTATTATGACTTCGAAGTGACAAAATTTGACATATTTAGTGTTATATTCAAATTGTTTACTTTTTTTAGTTTTGTTCCATCGAAGCTGATCCAATTTAAAATGGAATATCGAAGTTATGTTTCAAACTTGTATACTTAACAGATATTCAAAGGCGGAAAACTAACTATTAATTTATTTCAAAAGAAGGTAATTTTTTGTTACTTTGAACTATAATAAAAAGTCTCTGTTAATGTGTATGTGCATGTGTGGTGTTTGTGTAAAAATGAAAATACAACGAATACAACCTGCTCAATTAACATTTTAATAGCTATGTCTTATGGTTATAGCTCAATTTAATGTCTAGTTCTTAAAGTAGGTTGGCCCCCCTGAAGTTTATAAGAGAGAAGGGACGGGGATATGGATTGGTTTGAGAAGGAACAATTTGGTGAAGTTTGGATGACATCGACATCGAAAGACAATGGAAGCAATGACTGAATGAGTAGTTGGATTAATTACCATATTAGTTGGTGATTGGTAATAAAAAAAAATAGTGTTAATAAGAGCATTGCGTTAACGTTTTTCTTTTCTAAGGTTTGAGGGGTGAAAGTTACCCAGCAACTAAATTTTAATAACTATTAAGATAAGTATAAGAACTACTATTGTCCAATACAAAAGAGAGTTATTTAGAGATCTTAATATGGGTAATTTGGTCCATGTTTTGCACATTTCTGAGACATAGCACCCAATTTTACTGTTATTTATTGCAGTTCCTCAAATGTTAGACTACCCATATCTTAAAATGATAAAAAATATTAAGCGAGAAAGCAAATGTCTTTTTAATATAGTGTACTTTAACTTTATGATATGAAACGATAGGTCAAACAGTCGTACCATTTCAAGATCACGAATCTTCTAATTCAGCTAGTATTCTCATTAGCACCAACTTTCTATGTTTATTAGGTATTTTAATGGATAAATGAATATGTTGCAGGTGTTTCACGTGGTAAAGGACAGGACTTGTTTCTTCGCTCGTTTTATGACAGTATGCGGTTGATACAAAATCAAAAGCTTCAGGTTCCTACTGTGCATGCGGTGGTAGTTGGGAGCGATATGAATGCTCAAACCAAATTTGAGATGGAACTTCGTGATTTTGTGTTGAAAAAAGGAATACAAGGATATGTTCATTTTGTTAATAAAACACTTGCAGTTGCTCCATTCTTGGCTGCTATCGATGTGCTTGTTCAGAACTCTCAGGTATTTGAATTTTAGTTCTAAAGCCATTCATTTGTCTTGCTTTTATTTTTATTTTATGTTTTACTTTCACGAGCATTCCCAACTAGTATGTCTGGCAATGACATCGTCAAGAGAGTATGTTCTATTATACCACTCTTTTAATAATAGGATTTATATTTTCAGTTTAACTCACATTCCAACTTTATAACAATTTTACCCCATTTCCAAAACTGTTTAAAAAAAATACGCCACTGTATTTTTTTCAATTAAATTGCACTAGCTTGATCTGAAATCATGACGGTACAAAATGTTGACTTAGCGCAAGTGTGGCAAAGATGGTATGTTCTTGTAATAAGTTTCGAAAATGAATTAAAATTGCTAATATTTTAGGCATGTCGGAAAAATTGGAAAAAGAAAACCCTTAATAATACATGATTTAGATCGACTTCCTTCTTTATCTCTTAAGCCTGAATGCGTCAAAATTAATTTAGGTCCTTACTATTCTTTATTATCTTCTCAGACATGTATTACTGTTAAAAGTTTATGACCAATGTAACTGCTCTTAACATCAATTTTCTCTTCTTTTCCTTTTTTTTAATAACCTTTTTCTTTTCTGTAGGCGCGTGGAGAGTGCTTTGGAAGGATAACCATTGAAGCAATGGCATTTCAGTTGCCAGTATTGGTTAGTATTCGATGCCAATGATTCAAATAATCAGTGCATTCATTGTATGCTTCCTATTTTACCTCTTAATGTAAAATTTGAAGTGATCTGATCAGCAACAACATAATGTTGTCAGCACTAGTATGCATTGCAATGATCATGTATTATACACACCTTAGCGTAAATTCGATTCAAGATAAACCATTTCAGCATATGCACTTCTTTATTCAGTAAAAGCCGCTGTAAGGTTCCCTTCTCTCAAAAATTTACTAGTATACTGGAACAGAAAAAAAATTCTGCTTTACCTTTTCTTCTTTCATTTTGTCTTTTGTATATTATACCGAGTGAATTCTTTAAATATGATCATAAAATACAGGGTACTGCTGCTGGTGGCACTATGGAGATTGTTGTCGACAAATTGACTGGTCTATTACATCCTGCTGGAAAAGAAGGCATTACATCACTTGCACAAAATATTGTAAAACTTGCTACTCATGCCGAGCAAAGGATAGCCATGGGAAAGAAAGGTTATGAGCGGGTTAAAGAAATGTTCTTGGAACACCATATGGCTGAACGAATTGCAGTTGTTTTGAAAGAAGTTGTTCAGAAATCAAAGCAAAAGTTATATTGACACTAAAGTCTTTTGTGATGGATATGCAATCTATGTGTAGAGTACTTATGTAATTTAAATGATGCTCGAAATGCTGTATTGTAGACAAACTCTTTCCTTCTATATTTTGGTTGTTTTATAGGCGAAGAATTAATGGTAATCGCCACGGTTTGATATTGCCGTTAAAGGTTGAACTAAATTTAAACAGTGTTGAGGTGATAATGATTTTGTTTCATAGCACATACAAGTTACGCTAACCAGCATTACAACAATTTAATACAAGAATGAGCATCTCCAGAGTTAACAATTAATTACTGGTGTTTGGATTAGTTATACAAGTGACCTCTTCTAAATCGCTATTTAAAATTTTTTAACATCATCTGCCATATGTTATAGTAGAAGTGTGCCGCAATCATAATCCTAGTACAAACGAACTTAAGCATGGAAACTAATTGAAATGTTCATCATAACCAACACCTTGAAGTGGATGAACTTTTGCCATCAACGTATGAACGTAACTTTATAAGTTCGTACACCTGTCTTTCTTGAAGAAACACTTACAATCGATGTATTTTACCCCTTTTCGGATGCATCTTTCTTAGTCCATACTTTGGTTATGCACATGAAATCCATTTCGGACTTCATAGCATCTAGTCATAGAGTTGAGTCTTTACTCTAAAATGCTTGTTGGCAAGTGAGGGGATCATCATCATAAATAACATAACGCTCTTTCCCTTCATTGATGAGAAACTCATATTATCTCTCTGATCCATGAATTTACTACTAGATCTAATAGGTTGCTTAACTTGAGGTGGAATTAAATTGGTGCTATCTAATAATATATTTCCATGTTCATTTTATAGATCTCATCCAAGCCTGTTTTACTGTCACTGATTTCTTTAGAAATAAACACATTTCCAATAAGACGGCATGTTGAAAAACAAAAATCTTTTGGTCCTCGGTGTGATCGAATAGACACCCATGGAATTTTTAGAATACCTATTATAACCTTGCATAAAATAAATCTTATCTTGAGCTTACTACGGCTTTCATTCTGAATGTAGGAAGGACGACCCCAAATTTCAAGATAATTTATATGTTCTTTCTTCCCATTATATATCTCATATGGAGTAGAAGGCAGTGACTTAGATAGTACCATATTTAACATCCCTATTGCGCTCTCCAGCATGTATCCTCAAAAATAAAGAGGTAACCCAGCTTCACTCATCATAGATCGAACTATGTCCAACAGAAAGTTTGATTTCTTCTCTTTAAAACACTACTCTGTTATTGAGTATATGGAGGAGTAACTTTAGAGATAATCTCATTCTCTTGTAAGTACTCTTGGAGCTAATAAGCAATGAACTCACCTCCTCGTCTGGATCAAAATATTTCGATTTTCTTGCATGTTTTCTTTGCAACATTGTTCTTATGATCTTTAAACCTAATGGAGACCTTTGATTTGTATTTCATAAGATGCAGGTATCCATATCTAGACAAGTTGACAAAATATGGAATTTGGTTGTTATAGGCATTGGACAGATACGTCAGTACGTACTAATCCTAAGACTTCAGTAGCTCGTTCGCTTCTTCCACTAAATGGGTGCCTAGACATATTTCCTTTGAGACATGATTCACTTTTATCATATGATTATAAATCATATATAAAGGGAGATAACATTTGTTCCTAAACTTAGTTAATCACGGCTAATCATTTCTCACCATTATAGCCAAGTCCACAGTGCCAAAGGTTGTTGTCATTAGTTTTAGATGTATTTCTATTTTCTACAACAAATTATTACAGTCAAGAACATATATGCTATCATTAAAAGCACCAAAACCAACAGTTATGTCTCCACGGTAAATGTGCATAACTTGTTATCTGAAATAAGACTATATCTATCTTCCATCAAATAAAAGATAAAATTATTCCATAAACGATATTGATAAAACTAGAATGTGTCCACTAGCTAAATTCAGGTGGTACTTTCCCACTACTATAGTTACTACAATTGAGCCAGTTCCAAGGTGAAATTTCGTAGTACCTTTAACATAATTTTTTTTCATCCAAGTCCTTGTTAACAATTACAAATAAAAGTTCAAGATACAATATCTAAAACACAAGAGGAAGTACTTTTAAACAAATAATATTCTATAATTAAAATACCTTTTCGAGAGGCATCAAATCCCTCTTTATCCTTTTGTATCTTAAGGTAACTTAGACGGTTCTTATTACAGTATCCCTTCTTAGATAAATCATAACCATCTACGATTCATAGCATTTGGCGCCAGTGACTAACTCAACATCTAGTCCATACGCACCATGAACCGAAGGTATAAACGGTAAAAATATTTAAACAAACAGGGCAATCTACTATGAATACGTCATATCAACTCAACAATGAAAGGGTAAAAGGATACTCATGCACATGCACATAATATGATGTATATGATAGAGTTAGGGGTATGTCCTGGGACCAATTATGTAATTTATTACATATATCTAATTTGATGACCAATCTTGTTCAAAAATAAAAGGTGTTTTCTTTCTATTATATACTTAATATAATGTGTTATATTAAATTATTTAATTTAATTAAAAGTATATTTAGTAGAAAATTCATAAATAGTATGTTTTGTGATAGTAGTTACAAAGTATTGTGACCGTGAGTAATGTATCACAATGAAAATAACTATACCATTTTAAATATTCCTAGTCAAGGTGTAGTGAGACTGGATATCGATGCATCCGTTGAGACTAAAATATCGTAACGCTCTCTAAATGTTGGACAATGTAATACTCATGACTACTGGGGGCACCAAGGGGTTACTTAGTGATAGTTATTGGATAAATATGGAATGACCCACTGATTAGTCTTTTTTGGTTAATATAACTAAGGTCAAGCAGAGAATATCGATGCGACTAATTTACACTGTTCTCTCGACTTGAGAATACTGCTGATCTTCAACGTGGAAACTCCACTGTGATTATAGATAAATCATGGCATGACATCCATCGAACGACTATAGTTGGGTCGAGTGTAAGCATTAGAAGTGAAATACTATTCAAGTGAGGATTCGTCTCCTCAGTTATATGAGGTTAGTATCACGGTCAACTTAAGTCAACTCAAAGTCAAAGTCTCTAACCAGATCACTTTGGTTAATAATAATTGTTATTATTGAACTAAAGACTTTATGTTTGGACTATAATGTCAAATGTGGACGATATTGGAATTTTAACCATTACCAAATTCCATAAGTCCTAATGTGATATAGTTTTGACGAACAGAGTTGGTATAAATAATTGTCACTATCGGGTACCGCTTATAATAAGTAAGACTGGATTTTACCAAAAGATGTGTAAGCGATAAATTCAGCCAAGATGTCACACTACTTGCTAAGTGATGTGTGAACGTTAATATTCGAATAGTTTGATATTAATCGCTGACCGAATTTACACCTTTAAGTCGCACAACCGTAATAATGAATTCTATGAAAAACCACATGATTTAACTATTTATAAAATATTTTAAGTTGATTAAATTAATGATATTTAAGAAATACTAATTATTATTTATTTGATATTTGAAAGTTGCTTGTAATTATTTTAATGCATTTATAAAAGTTATATTTGCGCACATTGATATACGATCTCGATGTAATTTAAAGATACTTGCGTGAAATGATTTATGGAAAATTTATGTCATCTGATGCATGATTTATGGAAATTTTACGTCATTCAGTGACATATTATATAAAAAGAAGGATTAGAGAGAGAGAGAGAGAATCAAGGGAATTATTTAGGGAAGTTTTAATTAAAAAATGTGAAATGTTTCATTTTTTCAAATAAAACATATTCTCTAATTCATTCTGTACGTACATTCATTTTATTCATCCATTTTTTTTCTTTCTCTCCTTCTAAGTTTCCATAGCAAGAAATAAAAAATCAAATTTCCAAAATCTTTTAACTTCAAATAAAACATCAAACAAAACAAAACAAAAGTGGTTCATCCACCTCTTGCAATGATAGAATATGGATCTTGAAGATCTGAGGAGATATCATCAGTGATTTCTAGGTAACATCCTAAGGCATTTCTCTGATTTATTTATTTGACAAATTCTATTTCAACACAGATAATTACATAGTAGCCCCTCTAAAATAAATAAAATTTTAAAGACTAAAATTCCCTTAGAAAGCTGCATACTTTCTTTTTTCTCAATTCCATTATCTTCTGACGTCAGTTTCTTACTGTCTAATCCACCGCTTCTTCAAAACCTTAGTTTCTAAATCAGTGAAGAAAAAATTCAATTTTTTACTACCAGCTGATGAATTTTGAAGAGGAGAATGAATTGTTAACGCAATCACAATAGGTAATTCAAAAAATTGAAAAGTTTTCAATTTTTGGCAAATACAATCGTAGGTTGTCGATTACGGGGATTGGTGATAATTCATGCCGGGGGTAGATTTCTGGCTTAATCGCGCAAATAATTGCGTGAATTTTTACACATCCATGCAAAAAGCCTACATGGTATCGACACAAACCACGGAGTTACCTTGGGTGGTAGTTCTTTTTTTTCTTCTGTTTGAACTTTTCAGTGTTTGATGGAAAGGGCAGTTTTGGAAATGGTAAGGGGCTACTAAATTGTTTTTTGGGTTTACAGACTTTTTTAATTTTTGAGGGCTAGTAATTAAATACTCGATTTGAAATAGAATATGCCTATTTATTTATATATTTAATCCTTTATATGTTTGGATATGAATGTTTTATTGCGTTCATATTAGATTAATTAAACATGTGAATCAAAACCCTTTTTATCTCAATTAATAACTTGTTTATTATTTGATTCAATTCAGATCTGGACATGCTTTTCATATTTTTATTCATGTTAATTATTATTAATATTTTTTATGATCTAATTCCATTTTTTTATCACTTCTTCTTTAATAATATATGTTTATAATATCAATTGATTTACATCTATTTTGGGCTATTCCATTTTTGATCGCATGTCCATATTCTTAGCATTCGAGTCATGAAATATTACATCTCATTTATTTGTTGTTCATGTTGTTCTTATAGTTCAGATATGAAATTTTACTATGAATTTATATGTGCCTAAGTTGTGTCCTTAATCCTATTTGAAACCATTTATTTATATAATTTATTTTGTTTCAACTTATATAAGTTACATATATTATCTATTTTAAATCATCTGAGAATTGAATACGATTTGTGTTTGATTTTTTTCTGTTATCGTAATGTTTTCTTTTAAAAAAACATAATTGGACTTTGTGTAGATTTGTTAACTTCTAATTCTAACACATTACTTCACACATTCATTTATTATTTTAGATTTTAAATTAGCTTGCAATTAATTACATATATGTGTGAATGTGTTGTTTTAATTCAAGGTTTGAAAATTTAATTTTATATAAAATCAAAATTTTAATATTAAAATTCTTCCCGTACTATATTTAAAACTACGATAACAGTGAAAACTTATTTTATATGCATATACGTTTTAGAGCATAATTACTAATTTGAATTGATATTGATTGAATGTAAAGGAAGAAGGAAAATGCTCCATTTTTCCTTTTTCATAATGTCTACCTTAGTTCTTTAACAATCATTTGTGTTAGTGCAAGTTAACTTTTGTTTGTTAGTAAAATATTTTTAAATATATTGTACATTAGTGTAAATTGAACCAGCGCGCACACACACATACACATATTTTACTGTTAGTTACATGTTTTAAAATAATAACAAAAGCATGTATTAATTCTATAGTTAATGTCATTAATTTGTCACTTAACCTAATTAAAGAGGGAGAGAAATGAAAGTTTTCCTCTCTACATTTGTGATCCATCTTTCTCTAATTAACTAGTGCGAATCCGTGCTTCGCACACGGGCTAACGAAAATAGCCGTATACAATAAATAATTGGTAATAGCAAGAAATAATTTATAGTACTTGATTTATGAATTGGTAATAATAGTAACTAATGAGCAACAATGCATTACTATTGATATTTATGGTTTGAAAGCATAAAAATAACACAAAATTATTTTCCCTAAATGTTGTAAATATTATTCATAATTCTTGGTTATAAAAAAGTTGCACATCACAATGTTTAAGATACTAAGGATCCGTTTGGTTTTATTTTGAACTTTGTGTTATGTGTTTTCAAAATTAATTATAAAATATGAGAAGAATGGAGGAACGATGGAATGAATGAAAGGAAGATGAAGAGGACAATGGAAGGATGGATTGTTTTTTATACTATTGTTATATTTCAAAACACTAAAAATTAAAAAGTTGTTTTTTTTGTATGTTAGCGTCATTTTATAAATTGATCGTTTGCTACAATATACATGCATCGTGCGTATTTTTCTATGGATGGAATCTCAAAATTTTAAAAATGGCAAACAAACCACAGTCTAAACGTTTAGAATAGAATTTACCTATTGTTTATTTACAATAGCTATAGTTTATAAAAGTCATGGTGGATGACTTGGTGTATAGAATTGCAATGTGATATAATAGGGATGAGTTGGTGTAATTGTAACAATAGTCGGATGGTTGAAGAAATAAATTCAAGTGTGCATCGTGCACAATAGCTACTCAATTATATAAAAGACAGGGCTTGGCCCATCTTGCAGATAAAAAGTCAACACCAATTTAGAATTACAATGGGCGAAAGTGAAACATGTGCCAGATATTAAGAAACTAAATTCAACTGTGCACATGCACCTGAGATATCGAATTATATAGTAGCCCGAGTTAGTATATTTTGCATGTATAAATTAAGTTTCAGTTATAAAATTGGTTTGCGTAACCTCAATTTTAAGTGGATAATGACATACCATGGAAAGCAAATAATAATATAGCTTGAAAAATATATTAAACTCTGAATTGCAGAAACAACAATAAACAAAAGGAGTCGGAACAACACAAAATGAAACAAAATCTTAAAGCAGCGGCAACAATTTACGTCTAGAAAATATTGTCGCATACATTTTTTTTGGTTGAAGAAACACTAGAAATGGTTAAAGTACCATAAAAATCAGTGCAATGCATCTTGGTAAAATGCACTTGAAGCCTAATAATTAGTTGTATTCTATTTAATAACGTGCTTCATAAAGGTAAAATGTGAAGTTTTCGACTATTTGTCATTCTTGCTCGAGACGTAATAATAATTTCTATATCGTCAATATGATTACCCACATCTAATATAGGAACCTTATTTGTTGTTTTATTTACATCCATAAATTTTGTGGAGCAATTTATATGTACTTCTTGTCCATGGCCAGCTCTTAAAAATAGTGATAATAAATGTTAAAATTGATATGTGAATAACTATAATTAGTTAAAATTAGTTGGTAAAAAACGTAGTAGATATGTAGCTATTTTCAATATCGAAACACAATTACTTGACAGGAAAACATATGTTTTCCTAAAATCATTCAGTACTTAATATGGATATACGAAATAACGATAAAGTATCTAGTATTTTCAGTCTCTAAACACATGGTAAAGGATGATATAATATCAAAAGCAAATGAGAAATGCATAAACTATCTATTACAAACCATTGAGTGCCTTGATATTTTTAATGAAATAAAGATGGGCCGTCGCTAAGAAAAATAAAGCCGGTTGAATGTGGGAATGCAAAATGCAGGGAAATAGTGGTTAGAATCTTCCCGTAATAGTATCAGCACAAAACTTTGCATCCAGTCTCTTGGCATTTGCTTGTTCCTGCATATTATTGCGTCAAAAGTTGTTAACAGATGTTGAAGTATAGGATAATGCCACACGTTTATGTATACTGAAGGGAAATTGCATGGACGGAAAGAAAGCATAATGTAATCAAATATATTACAGCTCATGTGCAGGGTAAGAGAGTAGGTATCATTGTTGGGGTAAATCGAGTTAGTCTTCACAAAGCATATTTGTTTCAATAAGAACTAAATGAACTACTTTCACCATTGCGGTAGTTTTACATTTTTGCAAGTGGGTAAAGACTTTCGATTGTAAGTGACATGAGAGCATTAGCGGCAGTTGAGGCAACTGCCGCAGTTGTAGTTATGGCAACTACATCACTTACAAATAAGGCAGCTGCAACAGTTGCAAAATAAGGCAACTGCCTTAGTTGAAACTTAGGCATTTTCCTCAGTTGAAATATAGGCTATTGATTCAGATGAAATTGATGCAATTGAATTAGATGAAATTGAGCCAACTGAGGCTTCTGCCTTAATTTTAATTGAGATAATTTCCCTTAGTTTATCAACTGAGTCTTGTGTGCAAGTAAGGCAACAGCTTTGGTTTCGAGTGAGGGAAGATCTTCATTTGAAGTGAGGCAACCGCCTTAGCCTTGGTTCCAAGTGAGGAAAGATCTTCATTTAGAAGTGAGGCAACTACCTCGGTTTCAGCTAAGTCAAATGCCTCGGTTGCTTTTGAGGCAACTGCCTCAGGTGCTTTTGAGGCAACTGCCTCAGCTGCAAAATGAGGCAACTGACTACTTAGTTTCATCCCATGGCATTTTTTTAAGTTTACCACATTACAAGTGAGGTAAGGGACTCGGTTCCATGTGAGGCAAGAGCTTCGGTTGGAAATGAGACAACTTCATTAGTTGCAGTTGAGTCAACTACCTCCGTTACAATAGAGGCAATGAGGCAATTGGAAAAGGATGCAACTAATTATTTTAATCATCAAATATTAAGTTAAAAGTATAGAATAATGTCTAGCAAGGACAAAAAAAGATTTGATAACTGAAATATGTGCTTTAGTTGATCCTCATCATTATTATTTTTTTGAATATATTCAAGAGAACCGTATGAGAATGTGTGCAAGGCATGGCTCAAACCTAGGTCTATTAACAGACCTAGGCACCCTTTTCCATTATGTCACACCTGCGGATAGTTGATCCTTATTATATTCGTGCGATATTACATAATCATTATATAGCATGCTTTATTTGGTTAACTATGTATCATTCTAGTATATATTTACCGAAGGGAAAATAATTTGTCTTAATATAATTCTGTATAGTAGGTAGATAACTTCTTCTTGTTAGCAACAAATAGTTCCATTTGAATAGTATAGTAAGGAAACCATGCTTTAACGACATAAAATATTATATTGTTAACTTGTGATTATATAATATTGGTTTCATTTGCCTGAAGTCATAAAAACTTATATATTTGTTCTCTTTGTAAATATACTATGCAGTTTATAGTTTATTATTCATCTCTAAGTGATTTTACAATAGTAATTTTAATAGTTGAAAATATTTCAGAATAGCAACGATTTCAACTTAAATTAGTCAAGAATAGACTTTAAATGTATGCCCTTTAGTGCCAATAATCGATGACTTGTATATTTTTCTAATTGTGTCCGTTTGTGTTTTTTAACCTGTCTAGAGATAAAGAATGATTCAAAATTAATACATGCAATGATTAGTTTAGAACAGTGGAAAACTCAAAGACATAGTAGATCGGTGTATTACAGTGGGATTTAAGCAAGGAGGTACAGTCAACCACTACATAGTGACCTACTCACTCATGTAATTTGATTAGTGTTTATTGTGCATGAAGTTTATTATAGAGGAGAGGAAAATTCTTATTATAGCTTTTAATTGTGAACTTGAGCCCAAATAGAGTAACGAACCTCATTAAGAAATTTTAATGCTTCAAATCATGTAAAATATAATGGGTGCTTATACTTACCTGCACTTTAAAATTATTGAAATATGTTTCCACCAATTTCCATGTTCCAATTGTTGGCAGAATGCATAATGTACTAAACTTTCATATTTTAATATTTCAACCACCTGATATATGAAGACTCGTAATTTTATGCTAGAGCAAGCATAACATACATTGATAAACCAACTGAGGCATCGGCTGTAGTGTGGGAAGAGCTTGACTTGTCATTTGAATTTGACGTTGATACATGTCAAGAAGGATGCATAATTACTAACAAGGAACACGACAATGCTTCTATTTCCCTTCTTAAGTGGTAAAAATCATTATATGCACCTAAAAAAAAGCTTAATGTATAACATTTTCAAAAACTTGTTCTCCTCAATGAAAAATTAAAGAACATAAACCAAAGTTATATCCACTATATTAAAAAGTTACCTTTAAACTAACACAAATCTTATATCTATCTAAAGTAAATAATTTTTCTTGTTAAGAAGGAAAATTTATTGTCACACTTGGATATGGATTCCATGATAAAAAACATCTAACGCAACATTCAGGAAATGAGAATGAAAATCCACCATATGATCAGCAAAAAAGACAATTTATGAAACAACATTTTCAATAATTCACTTAAAAATAATTTATTCACCCACACCATATAAAATATATAAATTTTCATCTAACCACCAACGATTTTCAAAATCAAGGAAGAACATGTTAGAAAGGGATAGAAATAACATAACTTAATTCAGCAAAAATATCAAATGGGAAGCAATTTCAAACCTTTTTACTAGAAAACATATCAAGAACAAATGATTTTTTAAATGAAGTTTCAGAGTGATATTAATTGAAATCCATAATAATTGCTAAAAGGAAGCAGTGTCAAATATATGAAAATTATTTATTATTTATTATTAGCAAAAATCATTTAAACCAAAACTAAAACTCATACTCTATCAAACAGAGTCGGTAGCAAATTTCTATCTTATCACCACAATGCAAGAATTTGATATATCATGAGTTTTTGAATTGGACGTGAAACATTATAACAATATTTTGATCAGCTAAGAATTGAATCCCACCTCAATTGCCATAATGGTTTGATTGAAACATTTGACTCAATCGAAAAGGATATACTTTAAATTGTAGGTTTAATCAACAAAAAGTCTTCAAATTCCTTAGCAAAAAGGTTCAAAACAAATACATATAAATTGGCTAATTGCTAAAATTGAATGCACACATTTGACTATGTTGTCTTCGATTTCATATAAATTATTACTACTTTTGAAGATATGTCGAGCAAAAATGAAAAACGCATTGTACAAAAGGAAAGAAATGTAAGTTGATTTTGTCACCATTATTAAATGAATTATATTGGTTTGTACGATGATAAGGATATATTGATTTTTTATCAGATATCAATTGATTCACTGCCAAACGTAGTAAGAAATATGAAGAAACAGGATTGCATTACCCACTTTCAAACATATGAAGAAATATTCAATACTATAGTAATATATGTTTTAAATACATTGATTTGCATATAACACCATCACATGATAAAGTATTGGAGAATATGTTAGCATATGATTTTATTTTATGTTCTTTCATGACTATCATATAATTCTTTTGTCTTAATAGCAAAAAGATATAATATTACTTAACTAATAAACCACTTTCACACAATCAAAAGAGCAAATATAATTTTTTATGACATAAATAGTTGACATAAATTAGAATTTCATAGTAAGGATCGTTACCTAAAGTTAAGATAATCCACTAGCGCTCGTTAATCTCCATTTTAAACTTAAATCTAAAGTTCCAAGGTTTTGAAACTGTAACGATCCGATATTTTCAACCATTCGCATCCACACATGTCGGACTTGAATTGCTCAAAATACTGAATTGTAAAATAAATTTGGCAAATCTCAGAATATACAGCAAATAAATAAATCATAGAATCACAGACATAAAGTAATATAATGCAGGGGAAGCAAAGAGATAGTAGTTCATGAAGCTACTATATAAATACATCAGAGTTAAACAAGGGTACAACAGAAGTTTAATATAATAATCAAGTACAAAGCTGAATACATCACTAGAATCAACTGATTAACTGGGATCAACTGAATACTGAAATCGAAATGGATAGCTGGATCTTCATGCAAAGCTCCAACTCCAAAGGCGAGTCTCTAATGCTGTATCACTCAGTCTGACCCGAGCGTAATGCAAAACACAAAGCATTCGAGTCAGGACATACCTATACAATGTAAATCAACTCAAGTGAACTGTAATATAATGTACAAGTAACTTAAAGGATGCTTGGGACCGCCCATTCTCTAAGGATTCGTTAAACTATTTACTATGTAGTAATATTTTGCTATTATAATAATGTCTATAGTAAAATAAACTTACTTTCAAATAGCGTTAAGGGGTTACCCATATAGCCCTTAACACGTAACAATGCCAATAGCCTATACAGTACCGTAAAACCTCCTGATCGGGAGGCTACCAGAGGATACTCCATAGGTACGACACAAATCAAACTCGTATAAGGCGCGCTAGGGTAGGTGACACGACACAACTAGGCAATGTCAGGATAGATATAACAATTGCTATCCGGGCTGGTGGTTAAGCATAGCCGCAGCTACCGCCCACCTCGAGCCACACCCCCAAATCGAAAATCAAAAGTGTACACCAAATAAACCTCAAAGTCAGAATATAACATCGAAGGAGTGTGTCCGATTAGAGGAGCTACCTCATTGACCCAAGAATCGCTCCTGTTTTAGCCACCTTATGCCAACTCACGGGAGTCGGGTCCACGTATATACCTCAATAGGATGTCGCTGCCATCCTACTTCATTTTGGAATCTCCACCGCGTACACGGTTGTTAAAGTGGTTTTCAGAGTTGGTAGAGAGTATGACAACTTCCCATCCCGGTCTATTTATCAACCAAACGTTATTATTGCCCATGGATATTTATTTCAAAACCTTTTCTATTCCAAAACCATTTAAAATAAAATACTATTACCTTCCAAAATAATATACATTTTCAAAAATGGTAATATTTCCAAATCCCTATACTTTCCAAAATAATATCCATTTTCAAAACTAAACACTATATTATTCATTTCAAAACCAATCAATATATCATTTCCATCCAAAATATAATATATCATTTAAATTCCAAACCAAATCCATATATCATTTAAATAAAACCCAAATGTCAAATCACTGAATATTTCCTTCAATTTATTAAACTTGAAATATTCCTTTAAATCATCTTGCATCAAATCACTTTATAGAGTCAGATTCTTAAATCTTCAATTTCAATAAGTTCAAATTTCTATATTTAATACAATTATTATTTAAATACAATTTCAAATAAATTCATTTCCAAAGCCATATTACTTTCAAGTCATAACAACTCTGAAACCAAACACATTGAAACATATTTATTTAGACCATTTAAATTCAATGTTAATATCTTCCAAACAAGATTCATTTAACCATTTATATTCAATGTCAAATAATATTCATTTCAAAGTTGTAGCATTTATAAGTCTATTCATTCAATTATAACCTTCCAAAACATTGTATATTTCAGCTACACTAAAATTTCAATTTTTAGCCAATTTAACTTTTAAAAATCACATTTCACGCTTCAAAAATATTCATTTGGATATCATTTAACTTATGATTTAATAAAATAAAATTTTATCAATAAATATCCAAATTAAACTATAATTCATTAATAAGTCAAAATTACCCTATTTTACGTAACTTATATTTTTAACAAATAACTTTACACTTTATTTTAAAATATCCATCCCACAAATAAAATACCCTTATCACCAAATTTACTTAACTTTCAATTGAAAACTAAATTTTCAATTATCAAGTTAAGTCATTTTAAGTTGCATTTTTCCATTTAAATCATAATCATTTATTTTTACAAAACATAACCATAAATCAAGTATTTTCTCATAGTTAATATACAGTCCAATCCTCTTTATATTTCTATTCATATAGATAGCAATAAACTGTGATTCCAAATTAAATAAATTTTATTACTAAGTCCAATCAAAACTGTAGTTCATTTTATGTAACGACCCGTAAATTTTGATGAATAAATTTGGTCAATTTAATTAAATTTTATAATTAAATTTAGGAAGAAATATTTTTTATAATTTATGCTGAAGTAAATGTTAAAAATGAAATTGCGATTAATTAAAACAGATTGTAGAGTTATAATTGATTTAAATTAGGTAATCGGGGAATAAATTCAAAAGTTATTAACTAAGAAAGTAATACATAATAAATTGAATATAATATAAACTTAAGTGTAAATTTAAGGGTATGATAACAATTATTATAAATTACCTAATTAATTGGTCAATGAATTTATTAGAAATCAAGTTCATTTAAATGTTAAGTAATTATAATGTTGTTATTGATAATAAACATTACTTTATTGATTATTAATATAGTAATGGAAGTGTGAATGAAAACTTAATAGAAACATAAATTTATTTTAAGGAAACAAGAGATATATTGTACAAATTGATGAATTAGTATAAATTTAATGGTAATTGGATAAAATCAATATCATATGAGTCATTGCAACATTTGTTGTAAACTATAAACCTATACATGTGATTTAGGGCAAATAGTGACCTTTATTATTTGTTACTAGTTTACTGAGGCTATTAAACTGTGAGTGGGAATCAATTGAAATTTAAAATGAAACTTGGTATTACAATTATGAGTTTAAGAAAATAATTACAGGATATAAATGTAATAAGATGCATAGAAATGTTGGTTATTTTGTAAAGTAATAAATGATGTAATAAAAGAACGAAATCCAGATAAATAAATTTAATTGAGACTTTAATTATAAATAATGGGTGAAATAATAGGATAGATGGTAATTGTTTGTGGAGAATAACCATATAAGTCTTATAAAGAGTATATTGGTGATAAACGGTTATTTCGAATAAAGGTAATTAAATATTACTTTGATGAATATAAATGTAGTAACGGATAGAGTGAATGAAATTAGCATTATGAAAATGAATGCCAACATTGATTTGTAAGTAATAAAGGCTTATTTATGTGACTAAAGAGTAATGGTAATGTTTATTTTAGGTTACCTATTTATTTATATTGTTAATTGGAATTGGAGATAAATTGTAATAAATGGAAATAAATGTTACATTGGTGTGAAATTTAATACAATGGTTAGGAGTTGATAAATTGGGTATATTAAAGTAATGAATGGGAAAAATAAGGCAACTAAGTTTATAGAGTAGTATTGAACTTAATAAAAAGATTTGAATTAAAACAAATCAATCCATTGAAATTGAATTTATAAAAAAGTGTAAATTTTGTAGCAATTGGAATTAAAGGTTATGCAATTTGAAATAAAGATAAATTGGGAAAATGTTAATTTTTCAGGATATATACCAATGTAAATGGTACCTAGGGTGAAAATATGACAATTAATTGAATTAAAAGAATGGGAGTCAGGATTTATTTATTTATTTGAATTTACAGTTGAAGAATTGGATTTATTGCAAATAAGTAGAATTAAATATTAAACTAATTGAAATGAAGATGAAATTTGAATATATTAATGGAATGAAATGTGAGACAAGTGTTAACTGTGTTATAGAGTAATAATAAACTCAATTAAAGGGTTAGAATTGAATCTAACCAGTTTAATTGGAACTTATAAAAATAGTTGGATTCAATTTATAATAAAAGGATTAATTGCAATTAAATGAATTAAATATTTAAAATGGGAATTTAGATGATAGTAAGAATATGTATGTAATAGTTTTGAGTCCAAGGTTTAATCCATCTATTTGACAGGAATGAATGGAATAATAATTAATTTATTTAATTAAATGGAATTTTGGGTATTTTATTTATAATTTGCGAATTTAATAAAATTGGGGTTAATATTGAAATTTATAAATTAATCATCTCTAAATTGACATTTAAATTTGTTTACATCATTGTAAATAATTGAGGAATCATAAGGGATGAAATTTGTCAATTTTCGAATTGAAATTGGAAATTTGATTCAATTAATTAATTTTTAATATATTTAATTAATATAGAAATAGTTATTTTGGCCACTGACTCGGATTTCGACGAAAGCAGTTTCATCGGATCCGTTACGGTGAAATATTGTAGGATTTCTAGTTTCGTAACGATCGGACTTGTCGTTTGATCGTACGGACTCGAAAACGACTTGAAACAAATGAAATTGAAATCAATTTGAAAAATATTGATTTTAGCATAACTTCTTTATACGTTGGAATTTGGACTTGAAACTTGTTCCATCGCGTTTAAAATATTTAAAAACATCTATTTTGATATATGGGTTGACCCAATTTCATTCCGGTGTCGAAACGGGCTTTTTGGGCCACTTTGGCGTTAGCGCGTATTATCCATCCATTCAAATGTCAACCCTGCCTATATATATCCTGCTATAAACCCTAGTAGCCCTATAAATACATACAGAAAACTTTTGTGCTTCTCTTCCTCAATGGCTGAAAACCCTAATTTATCCAATTCAAATTTCAATTCAAAAATCAACATCAACAATTCAAACTCCTCAGAAAAATTTGGAAAAATATATATCGAAGATCTCAATGATACGAACCTATGTCTGCTATTCGTTTTTCGAGACAATGACCGGATCGATCAGAAATCGTGGTCAAAGTTGAATTAGGCGTTTTTGATTTCGACATCAATCGGAAAAATTGGAATATGGGTTTTGTAGAGAATGTCGTCGGGAGTCTAGGGGTGGTGGCTGCGTCACCTACCTCGACCTGTGGTGGTTGGAATCGACGAACTAGGGTTTCGAAACCCTAGTTAAAATTGGCGACGACTCATATTTTTTGGCGACCGGAGCGAGCATGGGGGGCACTAGTGGGTGCGGCGTGGCGAGCAGGTGAGGATGGTGGTGGCAGCTTGGCCCACGGCGGCGTATGGTGGTCGAAGATCATGGTCAAACCTTCGGTCAAGGGTGGGATATTGGGTTCGGCTGTGTCTTGCACGCGTGTGTTCCTCTAGATTGCTTACGTGAAGGGGGGAGGGCCTGCTGAGAAGACACGTGACGTGGCATTTGTGAGTTGTGTTTTTTTTTCCATTTAATTTTAATTTCAATTTCAAATCGTTTAACGATGATAACTTTTACATACGATATCCGTTTCTTGTGCGGATTTCTCCGCTAGGTTCGTATTGGAATTCCGATCACTTAGATGCTTATTTGGACAGATTTGGAGACTGTCCAATTTTTGGGTTTAAATTGGATTTAAATTCAAAAGGTGAGTGTTTTAACCCACTCACAACTTCTAATATTTCTTATGTTTGTTAAATTTTATTTTTGTTGTGATTATGCATTTATTTATGGCTTTTTCGTATATTTTTAATCATCATATCAGTTATTGCATTTATTTAAATTAAATCGTTATTTAATTTATTATTGAATATAACTGCCAGTTAATTACTTGTTACATATTATCAGTTATATATGTATATTGATTGATTGTTTTGGATGATGGTTGTGATGGATGTATGATTTTATGATGGATGAATTGATGTTTTATTTATATCATCGTAATCTACAAGTTGTTATGCATTTATTTTTATTCGGGATTGCGGTTTGAAATGATATATAACCGTAATTTTATTTTAAATTACGGATTGAAATGATAAATATCTGTATCACTTGACCATAGGATAGAAAATTATATATAGGCATCGCGGTCTATGTATATAAAAATATTTTGAAACGATTTTCTATGGTTTTGGAAAGAAATATAAGGTTTAATAAATATAAGTTTTGATATTATATAAATATTATTTTATATATATAGTTAAATTCTTGAAGTTAAGCTATGTATAAATTTATTTAATAAAAAAGTTAATAATGGAGTTTGATTGTTTATATTATATGGTTAAGTACCTGTTAAGATATTGTATATATAGAGTTTTAATGACTTAATTTTTTTTAATTAAGTTGGAAGATAAATATGAAATTGATTTGAATTGAATTATTTAATAATTTTACTCGAATGAATTTGATTTGAAATCTAATTAAAATTGAGATTTTAAAGGGTATGATTCTTATAACTAGATTTGGTTTAAAGTGATTTAAATGAATACAAAGTTGAGATAAATGAATATATGAAGTTAAAAGTTTTACTTCAATTATACAGGATTTATTAAGTAAACATTTCAAATCTAAATAATAGTAATTGAATTTGATATTCATGGAATTATCAAAGAACTAGTTTGAAATGGTGGAATATATAAAGCTTTGAAATATATGAATTGAAATGGTTTATTTGGAGGTTCAAATCATTATTTGGAATTTATTTGTGAAATTAAAGAAGCTATTTTATTTTATAAGGTAACTTAATATTTAAACCATTTAAGTATGAGAAGTTATGTTTCAAAGCTATGGGTTTCAAGGTATATTGATTTGAAAGTGCTATGATTTTGGAAAAGGATATATTTGAAATAAAAATGATATCATATTGATTTTGGGTTTTTAAAATTTGAAATGATATCGTATTTATATGGTTTTGAAGTGGATATTATATTCTGGTTTAAAAGTAAAAACTATTTTGAAAGACCGCGGTGTTATAATAACGTTTGGTTGTTGAAGAGACCAGGATCGGAAGTTGTCATACTCTCTGCCAACTCCGAAAACCACTTTAATAACCGTGTACGCGATGGAGATTCCAGAATGAAGTAGGATGGTGGCGGCGTTTCCTTTGAGGTAATTACGTGGACCCGACTCCCATGAGTTGGCATAAGGTGGCTAAAACAGGAGCGATTCTCGGGCCAATGAGGTAGCACCTTTGATCAGACACATCTCGATATTATACTTTGACTTTTGGATTGGTTCGGTGGCCACTTTTGTTTTTTTTATTTGGGGGTGTGGCTCGAGGTGGGCGGTAGCTGCGGCTATGCGTTACCACCAGCCCAAATATCAATTGGTATATCTACCCTGGCATTGCCTAGTTGTGCCGTGTCACCTACCCTAGCACGCCTTATACGATTTTGTTTTATACCATACCTATGGAGTGCTCTTTGACGACGCCCAGTACGGAGGAGATTACGGTACTGTATAGACTATGGAAATATAAAAGTATGTTAAGGGCTATATGGGTAACCCCTTTACGCTATTTTCAGTATATCATACTTTACTTTGGACACTATTATAATAGAGTATATTACTACATAATAGATAGTTTAACGGATTCTTAGGAGATGAGAATCCCGAACATCTCATAAGTTACTGCACTCACGTCAGACACTGGATATGAGATATCAAACCCCGTAAACATCTCCGACGTCGTTACACTCATATTTATTTTAGTTGATTTAACTTACATAAGATCCTTTAGTTCTGACTCGAGTGTTTTGTCTTTTCAATTCGCTCGGGTCAGTCCGAGCATTTCAGAATCGAAGACTTTATTTCTGGAGGACGAAGACGAAGATTTCATTATTATTATTATTATTATATATTATATTTTTCCACTACACACTGTATTCCGCTGCATCGATTATTATTTCATTGGTATGTGCAACTCTGATATGTATTGTATAAATATAATCAGATGTTTATAAAACAGCTTCATGAACTGTATATTTGATTATTATATTTTATCGTTCCGCTGTAAGATTGTATTTTGTTTTTTGCTTTCCCTGCTTTTTCTTATTTACCCCATAACAATCCGCCCTTCTGTATGGTTTAAGTCTGACGTGTGTGATTTATCGTCGATTTAAAGCGTGCGAAAAGGCGGGACGTTACATCTGGTATCAGAGCTTTGGTTTAGCGATAAACCTTAGCTTTGTGGGGTCTGACTCTTTACTAATAGGGTAGTAATACCCTATGATGAGTCGCTGAGTGTATATATGAGAGAGTGTATTTTTAGTGTTATAAAAAGGTTTTAATATTGTGTTAATCTGTTCCGTTTTGTATTTATAAATTCTGGTTGATGCATGGGACGCTATGACATCAATAGGGGTTTCTATACACTTAATAGGATAGACTGACATAATATTTGGTTTTAATATAGGTAAATGAAATAATTTTGCCTATTATATTTTCTATATATAAAGTAATAAATTTTGTAAAGATTTTATTTGGTTGTAAAATATTGGTTGTTAGTAAATAAAATTTATAAATAATAGTTGAAATAAGATTTAAGATAAAATAAATAAAATTGGAAATTTAGAACTTAAGTCCCGCGGTTTTTGAAAATTTCTTTCAAATGATGTTGGAATATAATAAAAATATTATTTACAAGTATTTTCTGATATAAATATTTCAGTATAATTTGAAAGAATTTTTTAAAATAAATTTTGGAAGAAATAAGTTCTGTACTCCCCTCTCTGTCGCTGGAAAATAATTTCGGTGATGAGTGCACGCATCGTCGACATTCATTTTCGAGTTTCGAAGTGGGAAGGCAACTGTGGTAGTTACTGTAGATTTCTTTTGATAAACAAACATAAATTTTAAATTGTTTTAAATATAATTGGATATATAAATACGTTTGTCTATTATTTTAAAACTATTTGAAATTTAACCCGGCATTTAGTTCTTAAGTTTCCGTTAATTAATTGTTTCTATTATTGTAGAAAATGGAATGTAACTAATTAACCATTGAAACCTCTAAAGGAAATAAGAGATTTAATGCTAAGTTATAAATTAAATAAAAAGAAAAATTAAATTTGTAACATATAAAACAAAGGATATTATTATTGAACATTTAATTAATTAAAAGAACTTAGGAAAAAAACTTGTATATTTTCAATTACAGTCTTAGAGCATATATATAACTTACCAACTATAAAAAGTTAAAAATGTTATAAGAAAATGTGATGGAAAATTGTACAAGAAAAATTATATAATGAAAAGGTTCAATGAATCACCTTAATAAATGAGAATTTGGTGTTGTAGTATACTTAGGTATAATTGAAAATGTTACTATGAGTAAATATAATAGAAAGATAAGGATTTTAAATAAAAGATTATAAACTTAAGTACATGAAATTAAGCAGTGAATAAATGAATGTAATATAATAAAAGGAAAATTTCATGATATAAATAAGTGAAATGAGATTTTGTTAGAAATGAATAAAAGTAAATGAAACTGTAAGAGAGAAAAAATGTAAATTAAAAAGATAAATTATTATATGAATGGAATTAATAAGAATGAAATTAATCTATTGTTTGAAATTGTGGTTTGCTTGACTTATAGCTGTTTGGGCAAGGATACTCTAAAATTTTTTTGATGAATAAATAATCTATTTAGTTTCATCTAAGACTGTTGAGTATGGTGCACTAAGTAGTTTATTTTCCATTCCGTGCAATTTAAAGTTGAACCCGAACAACTATCTGTTTTGTTTGATATGAATGAATGATTGATTATGTTGATTTTATGTGATGGTTGTATGCTTGTTGCAAGTGATGGTTGTTATATTGAGTTGTTGTTTATGGTTGAAACCACCTTAAATATTTCATCTTATATAATTGTTAACCCTTTTGGATTATATAAGTGAAATACAGGTCATGGAAGTAATTGCTACTGCTTTTGGTTCCATAAATAAGCGTTAATTGCCCGACCAATAGGTACATTTTTGGATTACGGTTTATAGCGTTATTATATTGTTTTCCCGTGTTGGGATATATATTATTTTGGAAAATATATGTTTTACATTTCTATATTGATATTATACTTTCTTCCGAGCCTCTCCATACAAAGGAGACTCTGCCGAAATTTTCGTAAATTTTGGACTTAGAAAATATTTTGAAAAATGTTTTCCAAACTTTATTAATTTGAATATAAAGGATTTTATTGTTTATAAATATATATATTTCATTTAATTTATCCAATTCTGTAAACTTATTGTTATGGATATAATGTTTGAATAAAATATATTGATTTATAATTCTTCTTTTCCCTTCTTTTCCTTTTCGGGGACGAAAAGTTTTGAGTGGGGGAGAGTGTAACGACCCGTAAATTTTGATGAATAAATTTGGTCAATTTAATTAAATTTTGTAGTTAAATTTAGGAAGAAATAATTTTTTTATAATTTATACTGAAGTAAATGTTAAAAATGAAACTGCAATTAATTAAAACAGATTGTAGAGTTATAATTGATTTAAATTAGGTAATTGGGGAATAAATTCAAAAGTTATTAACTAAGAAAGTAATACGTAATAAATTGAATATAACATAAACTTAAGTGTAAATTTAAGGGTATGATAACAATTATTATAAATTACCTAATTAATTGGTCAATGAATTTATTGGAAATCAAGTTCATTTAAATATTAAGTAATTATAATGTTGTTATTGATAATAAACGTTACTTTAATGATTATTAATATAGTAACGGAAGTGTGAATGAAAACTTAATAGAAACGTAAATTTATTTTAAGGAAACAAGAGATATATTGTACAAATGGATGAATGAGTATAAATTAATGGTAATTGGATAAAATCAATATCATATGAGTCATTGCAACATTTGTTGTAAACTATAAACCTATAAATGTGATTTAGGGCAAATAGTGACCGTTATTATTTGTTACCAGTTTACTTAGGCTATTAAACTGTGAATGGGAATCAATTGAAATTTAAAATGAAACTTGGTATTACAATTATGAGTTTAAGAAAATAATTACAGGACGTAAATGTAATAAGATGCATAGAAATGTTGGTTATTTTGTAAAGTAATAAACGATGTAATAAAAGAATGAAATCCAGATAAATAAATTTAATTGAGACTTTAATTATAAATAATGGGTGAAATAATAGGATAGATGGTAATTGTTTGTGGAGAATAACCATACAAGTCTTATAAAGAGTATATTGGTGATAAACGGTTATTTCAAATAAAGGTAATTAAATATTACTTTAATGGATACAAATGTAGTAACGGATAGAGTGAATGAAATTAGCATTATGAAAATGAATGCCAACATTGATTTGTAAGTAATAAAGGCTTATTTATGTGACTAAAGAGTAACGGTAATGTTTATTTTAGGTTACCTATTTATTTATATTGTTAATTGGAATTGGAGACAAATTGTAATAAATGAAAATAAATGTTACATTGGTGTGAAATTTAATACAATGGTTAGGAGTTGGTAAATTGTGAATATTAAAGTAATGAATTGGAAAACAAGGCAACTAAGTTTATAGAGTAGTATTGAACTTAATAAAAAGATTTGAATTAAAACAAATCAATCTATTGAAATCCAATTTATAAAAAAGTATAAATTTTGTAGCAATTGGAATTAAAGGTTATGCAATTTGAAATAAAGATAAATGGTGAAAATGTTAATTTTTCAGGATATATACCAATGTAAATGGTACCTAGGATGAAAATATGATAATTAATTGAACTAAAAGAATGGGAGTCATGATTTATTTATTTATTTGAATTTACAGTTAAATAATTGGATTTATTGCAAATAAGTAGAATTAAATATTACACTAATTAAAATGAAGATGAAATTTGAATGTATTAATGGAATGAAGTGTGAGACAAGTGTTAATTGTGTTATAGAGTAATAATAGACTCAATTAAAGGGTTGGAATTGAATCTAATCATTTTAAATGGAACTTATAAAAATTAATTGGATTCAATTTATAATAAAAGGATTAATTGCAATTAAATGAATTAAATATTTAAAATGGGAATTTAGGTGATAGTGAGAATATTTATGTAATAGTTTTGAATCTAAGGTTTAATCCATCTATTTGACAGAAATAAATGGAATAATAATTAATTTATTTAATTAAATGGAATTTTGGGAATTTTTTTTTAATTTGCGAATTTAATGAAATTGGGATTAATATTGAAATTTATAAATTAATCATCTCTAAATTGACATTTTTTAAATCACTGTAAATGATTAAGGAATCATAAGGGATGAAATTTGTCAATTTTCGAATTGAAATTGGAAAATTGATTCAATTAATTACTTTATAATTTATTTAATTAATATAAAAATGGCCATTTTGTCCACTGACTCGGATTTCGACGAAACCAGTTTCATCGGATCCGTAATGGTGAATTATTGTAGGATTTTAAGTTTTGTAATGATCGGACTTGTCGTTTGATCGTACGGACTCGAAAACGCCTTGAAATAAATGAAATTGAAATCAATTCGAAAAATATTGATTTTTGCATAACTTCTTCATACGATGGAATTTGGACTTGAAAATTATTCCATCGCGTTTAAAATATTTAAAAACACCTATTTTGATATATGGGTTGACCCAATTTCATTCCGGAGTCGAAACGGGCTTTTTGGGCCACTTTGTCGTTAGCGCGTAAATCTATCTTATCCATCCATTCAAATGTCAACCTTGCCTATATATATCCTGCTATAAACCCTAGCTACCCTCTATTCCTCATTTCTATACGTACAGAAAACTTCTGTGCTTCTCTTTCTCAATGGCTGAAAACCCTAATTTATCCAATTCAAATTTCAATTCAAAAATCAACTTCAACAATTCAAACTCCTCAGAAAAATTTGGAAAAAATATATATATCGAAGATCTCAATGATACGAACCTATGTCGGCTGTTCTTTTTTCGAGACAGTGACCGGATCGATCAGAAATCGCGGTCAAAGTCGAATTGGGCGTTTTAGATTTCGACATCAATCGAAAAAATTGGAAAATGAATTTTGTAGAGAATGTCGTCGAGAGTCTAGGGGTGATGGCCGCGTCACCTACCTCGACCTGTGGTGGTTGGAATCGACGAACTAGGGTTTCGAAACCCTAGTTAAAATTGGCGGCGGCTCATATTTTTGGGCGACCGGAGCGAGCATGGGGGGCACCAGTGGGTATGGCGTGGCGAGCAGGTGAGGATGGTGGTGGCAGCTCGGCCTACGGCGGCGTATGGTGGTCGAAGATCATGGTCAAACCTTCGGTCAAGGGTGGGATATTGGGTTCAGCTGTGTCTTGCGCGCGCGTGTTCCTGTAGATTGCTTGCGTGAAGGGGGGGGGCTGCTGAGAAGACACGTGACGTGGCATTTGTGGGTTGTGTTTTTTTTTTCCATTTAATTTTAATTTCAATTTCAAATCGTTTAACGATGATAACTTTTACATATGATATCCGTTTCACGTGTAGCTTTCTCCGCTAGGTTCGTATTGGAATTCCGATCACTTTGACGCTGGTTTGAATGGATTTGGAGACTGTCCAATTTTGGATTTAAATAGGATTCAAATTCAATTTAAATTCAAAATGTGAGTGTTTTAAACCACGCACAACTTCTAAAATTTCTTATGTTTGTTAAATTTATTTTTTGTTGTGATTATGCAATTATTTATGACTTTTTCGTATATTTTTAATCATCACCTCAGTTATTGCATTTATTTAAATTAAATCGTTATTTAATTTATTATTGAATATAACTGCCAGTTAATTACCTATTATATATTATCAGTTATATATGTATATTGATTGGTTGTTTTGATGATGGTTGTGATGGATGTATGATTTTATGATGGATGAATGGATTTTTTATTTCTATCATCATAATCTACAACTTGTTATGCATTTATTTTGATTCGGGATTGCGGTTTGAAATTATATGTAACCGTAATTTTATTTTAAATTACGGATTGAAATGATAAATATCCGTATCACTTGACCATAGGATAGAAAATTATATACAGGCACCGCGGTTTATGTATATAAAAATATTTTGAAACGATTTTCTATGGTTTTGGAAAGAAATATACGGTTTAATAAATATAGGTTTTGATATTATATAAATATTATTTTATATACATATAGTTAAATTCTTTATGTTAAGCTATGTATAAATTTGTTTAATAAAAAAAAGTTAATAATGGAGTTTGATTGTTTATATTATATGGTTAATACCTGTTAAGATATTGTATATATAGAGTTTTAATGACTTTAAAAAAAATTAATTTAGTTGGAAGATAAATATGAAATTGGTTTGAATTGAATTATTTAAGAATTTTACTCGAATGAATTTGATTTGAAATCTAAATAAAATTGAGATTTTAAAGGGTATGATTCTTATAACTTGATTTGGTTTAAAGTGATTTAAATGAATATAAAGTTGAGATAAATGAATATATCAAGTTAAATAAATTGGAAGAATATCCAGTTGTTTGAAGTTAAAAGTTTTACTTAAATTATATTGGATTTATTAAGTAAACATTTCAAATCTAAATAATAGTAATTGAATTTGATATATATGGAATTATCAAAGAACTAGTTTGAAATGGTGGAACATATAAAGCTTTGAAATATATGAATTGAAATGGTTTATTTGGAGGTTCCAATCGGTATTTGGAATTTATTTGTGAAATTAAAGAAGCTATTTTATTTTATAAGGTAACTTAATATTTAAACCATTTAAGTATGAGAAGTTATGTTTCAGAGCTATGGGTTTCAAGGTATATAGATTTGAAAGTGCTATGATTTTGGAAAAGGATATATTTGAAATAAAAATGATATCATATTGATTTGGGTTTTTAAAATTTGAAATGATATCATATTTATATGCTTTTGAAATGGATATTATATTCTGGTTTAAAAGTAAAAACCATTTTGAAAGACCGTGGTGTTATAATAACGTTTGGTTGTTGAAGAGACCGGGATCGGAAGTTGTCATACTCTCTGCCAACTCCGAAAACCACTTTAACAACCGTGTACGCGGTGGAGATTCCAGAATGAAGTAGGATGGTGGCGGTGTTTCCTTTAAGGTAAATACGTGGACCCGACTCCCGTGAGTTGGCATAAGGTGGCTAAAACAGGAGCGACTCTCGGGCCAATGAGGTAGCACGTTTGATCGGACACATCCCTTTGATATTATACTTTGACTTTTGGATTGATTCGGTGGTCACTTTTGTTTTTTTATTTGGGGGTGTGGCTCGAGGTGGTCGGTAGCTGCGGCTATGCGTTACCACCAGCCCGGATAGCAATTGGTATATCTACCCTGGCATTGCCTAGTTGTGCCGTGTCACCTACCCTAGCGCGCCTTATACGATTTTGTTTTGTACCATACCTATGGAGTGCCTTTGACGACGCCCGGTACGGGGGAAATTACGGTAGTGTGTAGACTATGGAATATAAAAGTGTGTTAAGGGTTATATGGGTAACCCATTAACGATATTTTTAGTATATTATACTTTACTTTAGACACTATTATAATAGCGTATATTACTACATAGTAGATAGTTTAACGGATCCTTAAGAGATGTGAATCCCGAACATCTCATAAGTTACCGCACTCATGTTATACACTGGATGGGAGATGTCAAACCCCGTAAACATCCCCGACGCCGTTACACTCATATTTATTTCAGTTGATTTAACTTACATAAGATCTTTTAGTTCTGACTCGAGTGTTCTGTCTTTTCAATTCGCTCGAGTCAGTCCAAGCATTTCAGGATCGAAGACTTTATTTCTGGAGGACGAAGACGAAGATTTCATATTATTATTATTACATATTATATTGTTCCACTACACACTGTATTCCGCTGCATCGATTATTTGTAATATCCCGGAATTTCAAGGAATTTAAAATGTGATAATCTCTTAATTAAATTGTTTATAATTGATAAAATTGTTATTTTCAAATATAAATAGCCAAATAATTAATAATGTGATTATGATTATAGGTTGATTTTAAATAAGAATAATTATTTAGTTTGTATAAATAAATTCTAAATTGACTTGTTGTTTTCAAAATTAATAAGTGCGTTTATATATATATATATATATATATATATATATATATATATATATATCTGTGTATTTAAATTGATTTTTAATAGAATAAATTATTTATAAATAATATAAAAATAAATTAGGACAAGTGTTAAAACTTTAAACCTCTTAAGTAACATGTATTAACATAATAATGAAAGTTAGGGACAAGTGTCACATTATTTTAATTTTCTTTTAATTTTAATAAAAGCTAAAATTAACCTATATAAACCCATATCTCCTCTTCATTTTCTTTTTCTTTCAAATCTAAGACCATTTCTAAGAAACAGAATGTTTCCATGCAATCTTCATTTTTCAAAGCCTGAAATGCAAGAACCTTTCTCAGTTCAAATCAATATCCTGTAAAACTTCCTCAAGTTCAATGCAAAACTGAAAACTTTCAAAACCATATATTATCAAAGCCTGTGATTTTCAAATACCCTGTAATACATTTCTCAATTCAAACAACTTTCAAATCTGAACTCCTCAAACCTGTAAACAAATGTCAAAACCAGAAATGCAAGATCAAAACCTTGTAACCTTCCTCAAAGTATTTTCAAAACTTTGTAATTCATTTCCAAATCAAGAAAAGATCAAACCAGTAAAATTCTCATGATCAAATGCCTGCAACATTTTCAAAACAGTTTCCAGAAAAGCAAGCAATATGTATTTTAGTTTCCAGGAAAATACAAGCTCTCTGCATTTCATTAAAAAAGTGAGTAAACCTTTAAATTAAGAGTTTAATTAGATCATTGATGATTGCTTATGAAATCTCTGTGATGATAATGCCTCCATGTGTATAAATAAATAAAAAAAGGTTTTAAAATTTAAGTTTTGAAGTTTAAAACTTTAATTTAATATAAATCCTCTTATGTAAATTTACTTTATATAAATAATTGTTTTCTTAAACAATTTGTTAAGAGGTTTTGACATATGTTTAACTTAAATTTTATTAAGCAAAGTTTTAAGTTGATTTAAGGTTAAGTTAGAAATAAAATTTTAAAGGGTGTTTGTAAAAGCAAGTTTTAAATCTTATTTTGTAACTAGTTTTAGAAAAACTATTACCTGATAATATTTTAAGTATCTAAAGGAAGCTTTGTTAACCTTAATTTATCAAGATAAATACTTGTTGATTTTAAAACTTAATTACTGAATTAATTAAGTGAAATTAATTATTAAGCTAAAATGTTTAATGATAATTTAGTCATTAATTAAGATAATGTTTTATCTTAAGATAATTAAGGTTCAAGGGGTTGAAATTAATTAAATCAATTAAGGAATTAGATATGATTAATTAATTTAATTAATAATGCTTAAAGAATTAATTAAGGAATTAGATGATTAATTAATTTAATTAATAATGCTTAAAGAATTAATTAAGGAATTAATTAAGAATAATTAATTAATTTAATTAATTAAGAATAATTAATTAATTTAATTAATTAAGAATAATTAATTAATTTAATTAATTAATTTATTTAAAATTAATAATTAAGGGTTATAAGTTAAATAATTAGAGGTTAATTAATTTATAATTAAGTTTAGTTAACTAGATAATTAGAGATTATTAATTAATGACTAAAGATTAATTAATTAATTAATTAAGGTTGATTAATTAGTAATTAGAGATTAATTAATTTGTATTTAAAAAGGTATTTAATTTGTAATTAAGTTTTATTAATTAATAATTAAGTTTTCTTAATTGATAATTAAGAAATAATTAATCTATAAATTATTAAGGATTAATTAACTATTATTTAAGGTTAATTAATTGTGATTAAGAATTAACAGATTAATTAAGGATTAATTAATTTGTTATTAAGTTTTATTAATTGATAATTAAAGTTATTAATTGATAATTAAGGACTAATTAATCTATAATTAAGGATTAATTAATTTATTTAAAAGGGGTAATTAAGGGATGAATTACCCAATTGTAATTAATCAAATAGGTGTGATTAATTTGGGTTAATCAAATGGGTTGATTAATTAAAGATAACCATTTGGTGGTTGATTAAGTATAATCATTAATGAGACGGATAAGTGTAATTACTTAAGGTAAGTAATTAATGTATAATTACAGAATGTAATTAATTATTGGGAAGTAATAAAAGGGTAATTACTTAGTAGAAGTAATTGAGGATTAATTACTTGGTGTAATTAATCAAAGGGTTAATTAATTGATTAATCAAAGGGTTAATTAATTAATTAATCAAAGGGTTAATTAATTAATTAATCAAAGGGTTAATTAATTAATTAATCAAAGAGTTAATTAATTAAGGTAAGTGATTACGGGATGGTAATTACTGTTTAGGATTAATTAAAGTTGATTAATAGAAGTAATTAATCAAGGAACATTAATTAATGTAAATAATGAGAATAATTAAGGATTGTTTAAGATTTATTAATCAATAATAAGTGATTATAAGGTAATTAATTAATTGTAATTGATTTAGGATTAATGTAATTAATTATAGTTAATGAATTCATTAAGGTTAATTACTAAATGGTTTGAAGATAATTAATATGTGTAATTAATTAAGGGTAATTACTTAATGTAATTAAGGGATAATTAATCAAGATTGATTAATTAAGATGATGATTAATTGATTGGTTAATTAATGTTTATGTAAGCAAGATTTATTGTGATGAAGGTAATCAATTTAATTTATTTAAATTAATTAAAGATGAAGTAATTAATTTAATTCATTTTAAATTAATTATAGATGGTGTGATTAATAGATCATTGCTTATGGATGGTTGTTTGATATTGGATGGCTTGATTGTTTGATATCTCTGATGAGGTATGTGTGATATATGATATGAGATGCTTTGGTTGAAGTATGATGATAATATGGATTATCTGTTTCCAATGATAATGTAGATTATCTATTGTGATATTGTGAATTATCCATCTGAGTGTATATAGATAACAGAATTGAATTGTTTTAACTTTAAAACAACTTGGACCTAAAAGATGGCATTTGGGATTTCGATGAGACCGGGATTGGGTTTCTAGATTTGGATATCCGAAAACCACATCGATCCAAATTGGGATAGGTCATGAATCTCAAGTGAAGATGAAGATTCAGAGTGCAAGGGTTATCGTCGTTAACTCTAAGGGTGATTCCAAAATGAGTGTAACGAGATAATGCCTTCGGTTTCGTTCGAACCCGGAACGAACTTGTATGGATTGAATGCTTCCAGAACATCGTCAGGTGGACGATGAGCATTCCAAGTGATGTGTTCTATAAAGGTAATCGTAGCCTCAAGCCTCATCAACCGGGAATGGCTAAAACAGGGAAGGTGCAGCAAGGCTAAGTGGGTCATGCCCAAGTAGGATGAGATGAACCCTTGTCTAGAGTCCCTTTTATTTCGGCTGTGTGGGCGGTTGCTAGCTACAACCGTAGGGTTATCTTATTCGGAACTGTTCAATAAGGAATGGTTCCGGCTTTGTGTTGTAGGGAATTGGGAGTAATCCTCGGTACGGTGATCTAGGCCCCGTACTGTGACGGGCGGTACCCCAGTAGCCCTGCCATTGTATGGAATTCAAACTCCAATAAGTGCCGTACGTTTTAGATGTGCCCAACTATGTTGGAACGTGAGATGTAAGCATTCAGATATTTCTGTATTTTATTTGAAAATCCTAGACCTTATTATAATATTACTGGCTTTCCTATCAAATGTTTTGGTTAGCGTAAGGTAAAAACTTTCCCGTGTTTATGTGTGGGGAGTCTTATGTGATATGTTTGTTTTCAAAAGGTATTTAAAGTTAAGAAACTTAGCCGTTTACTCACACTAGACCCATGTCTGACCCGGAGTTTATTCTGTTTTTCTTAAACTCTTGGGTACTCAAATTTTTATGAGTAGCCAAGGAATTCAGGTTAGGTTTGAAAAATTCTGGAGGAGCAATGGAGCAGGAGGCTTCAGCGTATAGATATATAGCATTCTGCTGTGTGTTCTCTGAGTCATTTGTCTGTGTTGTATATATGGAGTTGTATAACTAGACATGTGTTTTATAACCGTCTAGTATGTGTTGTTTAATCTGTGTAACTCTGATTGGTGTTGTATATTATGTAATACTTATGTTATTAATATAATTTATTCGTTCCGATGTTTAGATTCTGATGTTGTTCTTTCTTTCTTCTCTATCGTTTCTCTTTTCTATCCCTTTCTTTCTTAATAATGATGCGTCTTTCTGTGGAGAGAAAGGTGGGTCGTTTCACTTGGTATCAGAGCATAGGTTGAGTGAATACCTAGGCTCTGGAGTGGTGTCTTTCTTGAGAGAGCGTACTTGTAATTTTTATATATAACTATATGTATATTTCTACCTATCTGTTGGGTTACCTGTTCGGGTTTTCCAACATAAGTTATAAAGGTAGATATGGTAGTGGTGTGTAACACGACTACCAACGGTTGGAGTTTGAATGTTTGAGGTTAGAAGTGTACTTTAGATATAATATCGCCTCGAGTAATCTTTGCAGCTTGGTGTAAGGATTTCACTGATCTCTGAAGGAAACCTCTTAAGGTTCGGAGTTCATCTTTTAAGTGCAAGTTGATCGCACTTGTGTGAGCGGATTTTTGAGATTTTGGATCTGTTGGTTAGGCAGAAGCAAGTGATGGTATCTTGGCAACCTCAGGAAGTAGTAACTGCGTGATGAGATGCAGTGACTATGGATGTCTCCGAAGATATTTTCTTTTGGAGAGAATTTAAGGAAGTGTGTCTGCTTCAGTATTGTAGATGAGTTCAGTAGGATGTATGTGTTTGGTTAGAGGCCCGAGTTTCTCAAGGAGCTTTGGATTAAGAAGTCTTTAGCATCTGTGTCAACGGTGCAGCTCGGGAGTGTTCTGTGTTCCAACAGGAAGATCTTTTGGCTTAGCTTTCCTAGAAGTGGAATTCAGAAGCAGCAGAGAGGACAAGTTTCTTCGATGGATTTGTTGCTCGAGGATAAACTGTTCTAATTGGTGAAGAGAGAACAATATCTTTGGAATTTAGGTTGGGTTGATCGCAAAAGTGACTTGCGATAGTTTGGCTGATTCTCTTAGATAATCTTTTGCTTGGGTTTGAGGCATCTCTAGAGGACGTAGGAGTTATGGAGTTGTCGAAGATTTTTCGAATATCTTCAGGGAAGTTAGAGATTTGTCCGCTTTGGAGATTGAGTTCTGTATCGACTTGATGTAAGGAGTGATACCGGTAATTCGGCTGGGTAGAAGGGTGTCTCCTAGGTTGATTGTTTGGTGAAGCAGCTCTATATTTCTTGGAACTTTTGTTGAACCATATTTCTGGGATGTACTGTCTAGTCTGTGTCTGTGTTCATCGACGACATTCTCATTTGCTCCAGATCAGAGTTGTGCAGCGGAAGCAAGGTGGCAGTTGTTCTAGAGTAGAAGCAATTGGAAGTTGCAGTGTTTGGATTAGAGAGTTTCTACTGGAGTTTATTAGGATATGAGGCAAGTTGGCAAGTGATCCTGTTCCGTCTTTTCTGGATAGGAGAAGTAGGTTGTAATCTTCTGATGATTTTGAAGTGGAATTTGTGATTTTGATTTTGGGTAGATCTTGTGAGGGTCAGTTTGTTGAGTTGTTTGATCCAGTTTGTTTCAAGAAGCATCAGCAAAGGTTGAGCTGATCGGAAAGGATCTGTGAACAACCCAGGATCGTAAGTAGAGTTTTGAGGGTAAGAGATGGAAGAATGTGGAATTCGAAGTTGGAGACTTCGTTGTCGTAGAGATTTTCTCCAATAAAGGAAACAATAAGATTTGATAAGATTATGAGGTTAGCTCCGAGGTATATTGGATTCTTCTGAGTTTTTATAAGGATCAGTGCTTTGGTCTGAAGAGTTGAATTGCTAATTTGGAAGACTGGGATTCAAAATATTTCACGTGTCTCTGAGGGAGTACGTGTCTGGTCCATCACTGGTTTTGGAACTAGTAATCCTGAAGGATTTAGTTGTTGATCGGTCTTGTATGTGGTCTGATATCTTGTGCATATTATAGATCTAGATGAGTAGGAGCTCAATAGTTTAGCAGTATAGCTAGTTTGGATTTGGTAGAGTGAGTATCCCTGTGTCTGTACCTGGGAAACTCAAGATAATTTTAGAAAGCTTATCCGGATCTGTGTCCAGATAGCTAGAGTTGTTTGATTGAATTGCTTATTTGGATGAAATTGTTTATTTGGTCATGTATGGCTGATATTTATGTTTGAATTGGATGAAATAGAATAAAACTTCGGATTATCTTTGTTTTAAATTTCGAGGACGAAATTCTTTTAAGGGGGAAGGAATGTAATATCCCGAAATTTCAAGGAATTTAAAATGTGATAATCTCTTAATTATATTGTTTATAATTGATAAAATTGTTATTTTCAAATATAAATAGCCAAACAATTAATAATGTGATTATGATTATATACTGATTTTAAATAAGAATAATTATCTAGTTTGTATATATAAATTCTAAATTCACTTATTGTTTTAAAATTGATAAGTGTGTATAAATATATATATCTGTGTATTTAAATTGATTTTAAATAGAATAAATTATTTATAAATAATATAAAAATAAATTAGGACAAGTGTTAAAACTTTAAACCTCTTAAGTAACATGTGTTAACATAATAATGAAAGTTAGGGACAAGTGTCACATTATTTTATTTTTCTTTTAATTTTAATAAAAGATGAAATTAACCTATATAAACCCCTATCTCCTCTTAATTTTCTTTTTCTTTCAAATCTAAGGTCATTTCTGAAAAACAGAATTTTTCCATGCAATCTTCATTTTTCAGAGCCTGAAATGCAACCTTTCTCAGTTCAAATCAATATCGTGTAAAACTTCCTCAAGTTCAATGCAAATCTGAAAACTTTCAAAACCAGATATTATCAAAGCCTCTGATTTTCAAATACCCTGTAATACATTTCTCAATTCAAACAACTTTCAAATCTGAACTCCTCAAACCTGTAAACAAATGTCAAAACCAGAAATGCAAGATCAAAACCTTGTAACCTTCCTCAAAGTATTTTCAAAACTTTGTAATTCATTTCCAAATCAAGAAAAGCTCAAACCAGTAAAATTCTCATGATCAAATGCCTGGAACATTTTCAAAACAGTTTCCAGAAAAGCAAGCAACATGTATTTCAGTTTCCAGGAAAATACAAGCTCTCTACATTTCATTAAAAAAGTGAGTAAACCTTTAAATTAAGAGTTTAATTAGATCATTGATGATTGCTTATGAAATATCTGTGATGATAATGCCTGCATGTATATAAATAAAAAAAGGTTTTAAAATTTGAGTTTTGAAGTTTAAAACTTTAATTTAATTTAAATCCTCTTATGTAAATTTATATAAATAATTGTTTTCTTAAACAATTTGTTAAGAGGTTTTAACATATGTTTAACTTAAATTTTATTAAGAAAAGTTTTAAGTTGATTTAAGGTTAAGTTAGAAATAAAATTTTAAAGGGTATTTCTAAAAGCAAGTTTTAAATCCTATTTTGAAACTAGTTTTAAAAAAACTATTACCTGATAATATTTTAAGTATCTAAAGGAAGCTTTGTTAACCTTAATTTATCAAGATAAATGATTGCTGATTTTAAAACTTAATTATTGAATTAATTAAGTGAAATTAGTTATTAAGATAAAATGTTTAATGATAATTTAGTCTTTAATTAAGATAATGTTTTATCTTAAGATAATTAAGGTTTAAGGGGTTGAAATTAATTAAATTAATTAAGGAATTAGATATAATTAATTAATTTAATTAATAATGCTTTCTTTAAGGAATTAGATACGATTAATCAATTCAATTAATAATGCTTAAAGAATTAATTAAGGAATTAATTAAGAATAATTGATTAATTTAATTAATTAATTAATTTAAAATTAATAATTAAGGGTTATAAGTTAATTAATTAGAGGTTAATTAATTTATAATTAAGTTTAATTAACTTGATAATTAGAGATTATTAATTAATGACTAAAGATTAATTAATTAATTAATTAATTAAGGTTGATTAATTAGTAATTAGAGATCAATTAATTTGTATTTAAAAAGGTATTTAATTTGTAATAAAGTTTTATTAATTAATAATTAAGTTTTCTTAATTGATAATTATGAAATAATTAATCTATAAATTATTAAGGATTAGTTAACTATTATTTAAGGTTAATTAATTGTAATTAAGAATTAACAGATTAATTAAGGATTAATTAATTTGTTATTAAGTTTTATTAATTGATAATTAAAGTTATCAATTGATAATTAAGGACTAATTAATGTATAATTAAGGATTAATTTATTTATTTAAGAAGGGTAATTAAGGGATGAATTACCCAATTGTAATTAATCACATAGGTGTGATTAATTTGGGTTAATCAAATGGGTTGATTAATTAAAGATAATCATTTGGTGATTGATTAAGTATAATCACTTAATGAGACAGATAAGTGTAATTACTTAAGGTAAGTACTTAAAGTATAATTACAGAATGTAATTAATTATTGAGAAGTAATAAAAGGGTAATTACTTAGTAGAAGTAATTAAAGATTAATTACTTGGTGTATTTAATCAAAGGGTTAATTAATTAATTAAAGAGTTAATTAATTAAGGTAAGTGATTACGGGATGGTAACTACTGTTTAGGATTAATTAAAGTTGATTAATAAAAGTAATTAATCAAGGAACATTAATTAATGTAAATAATTAAGGATTGATTAAGATTTATTAATCAATAATAAGTGATTTTAAGGTAATTAATTAATTGTAATTGATTTAGGATTAATGTAGTTAATTATAGTTAATGAAGTCATTAAGGTTAATTACTTAATGGTTTGAAGATAATTAATTTGTGTAATTAATTAAGGGTAATTACTTAATGTAATTAAGGGATAATTAATCAAGGTTGATTAATTAAGATGATGATTAATTGATTGGTTAATTAATGTTTGTGTAAGCAAGATTTATTGTGATGAAGGTAATTAATTTAGTTTATTTAAATTAATTAAAGATGAAGTATTTAATTTAATTCATTTTAAATTAATTATAGATGGTGTGATTAATAGATCATTGCTTATGGATGGTTGTTTGATATTGGATGGCTTGATTGTTTGATATCTCTGATGAGGTATGTGTGATATATGATATGAGATGCTTTGGTTGAAGTATGATGATAATATGGATTATCTGTTTCCAATGATAATGTAGATTATCTATTGTGATATTGTGAATTATCTATCTGAGTGTATATAGATAATAGAATTGAATTGTTTTAACTTTAAAACAACTTGGACCTAAAAGATGGCGTTTTGGATTTCGATGAGACCGAGATCGGATTTCCAGATTTGGATATTCGAAAACCACACCAATCCAAATTGACGATAGGTCGTGAATCTCAAGTGAGGATAAAGATTCAGAGTGCAAGGGTTATCGTCGTTAACTCTAAGGGTGATTCCAAAATGAGTGTAAGGAGATAATACCTTCCGTTTCGTTCGAACCCGGAACAAACTTGTATGGATTGAATGCTTCCAGAACATCGTCATGTGGATGATGAACATTCTAAGTGATGTGTTCTCTAAAGGTAATCGTAGCCTCAAGCCTCATCAACCGGGAATGGCTAAAACGGGGAAGGTGCAGCAAGGCTAAGTGGGTCATGCCCAAATAGGATGAGATGAACCCCTATCTAGAGTCCCTTTTATTTCGGCTGTGTGGGCGGTTGCTAGCTACAACCGCGGGGTTATCTTATTCGAAACTATTCAGTAAGGAATGGTTCTGACTTTGTGTTGCAGGGGATTAGGAGTAATCCTCGGTACGGTGATCTAGGCCCCGTACTGTGACGGACGGTACCCCAGTATCCCTGCCATTGTATGGAATCCAAACTCCAATAAGTGCCGTACGTTTTAGATGCGCCCAACTATGTTGGAACCTGAGATGTAAGCATTCCAGCTATTTCTGTATTTTATTTAAAAACCCTAGACCCTATTATAATATCACTGGATTTCCTATCAAATGTTTTGGTTAGCGTAAGGTAAAAACTTTCCCATGTTTATGTGTGGGGAGTCTTACGTGATATCTTTGTTTTCAAAAGGTTTTTAAAGTTAAGCAACTTAACCTTTACTCACACCAGACCCATGTCTGACCCGGAGTTTATTCTATTTTTCTTAAACTCTTGGGTACTCAAATTTTTACGAGTAGCCAAGGAATTCAGGTTAGGTTTGATGAATTCTAGAGGAGCAATGGAGCGGGAGGCTTCAGCGTATAGATATATAGTATTCCGTTGTGTGTACTCTGAGTCATTTGTCTGTGTTGTATATGGAATTGTATAATTAGACAGGTGGTTTATAACCGTCTAGTATGTGTTGTTTAATCTGTGTAACTCTGATTGGTGTTGTATATTATGTAATACTTATGTTATTAATATAATTTATTCGTTCCACTGTTTAGATTCTGTTGTTGTTCTTTCTTTCTTTTCTCTTTTCTATCCCTTTCTTTCTTAATAATGATGCGTCTTTCTGTGGAGAGAAAGGCGGGTCGTTTCATTATTATTCGTTGGTATATGCAACTCTGATATGTATTGTATAAATATAATCAAATGTTTATAAAACAGCTTCATGAACTGTATATTTAATTATTATATTTTATCTTTCCGCTGTAAGATTCTATTTTTTTTCTTTCCCTGCTTTTTCTTATTTACCCCATAATAATCCGCGCTTCTGTATGGTTTAAGTCTGACGTGTGTGGTTTATCGTCGATTTAAAGCGTGCGAAAAGGCGGGACGTTACATTTTATCCACTCAAAATACATTATTTACTATATAAGCCTTACTTATTTCAAGAAATAACCTTTATTAAATTTACTAGGTTAGATTTTAGATTCCAAATTAAATCAAACTTAATTATTAAAATATTGATCATAAATGAAATCTTTAAATTACAATTTAAAATCAAATAATTTTTTTTAAATTACAATCTAAACCAACTATCAACTCATACAATTTTAACTTATAGGAAACCAATATCTCAATATCTCTTTATATTCAAATCCTTAAATCAACTTTTTAATCAAAATTCCATATATTTAAAATTCAAAATACTTAAAATTTTAAGAGAACTATTATAAAAATTTATCCATGGGCCTGTATAAAATATTCTAACCTAGCTCAAGTGATACGGATATGTATCATTTCAATCCATAATTTAAAATGAAAAATCCACGTTTTATCATTTCAAACCCGCAATCCCAAGTAAAATATATACAATAAAAATCACTCGAGCCTATTATTTCAGCCCATAATGATTTTTCCTTATTCTACAGTCCGTTCGGGTATGTATCATTTCAACCCATAGTGACAGGGAAGTTGCAGTGTGATAAATAGGAAATAAAATAACAGTATAGCATACAATATCATATCAGACGATGTAACAGGTATATAAACACCATTTAGTATCATATAAACATATCATAGGCAGGCATGAACATAGCATATTAATTTCTACAATTCATTTGTCATCATTTCAAAATTGTATAAGTACGTAATGTCCAGAGTGAATAACTCACCTTTTTAAAGCTCGGATTGAAATTCAAACCCAAATCTAAACTCCACAAAGCGCAAAAAGGCATGACAAGCACAGCTATATTCTTTTGAGTGGATGAAGAGTCGGATCCAAATCTTGTATACAAACAATTTCACAAACATAAGTGTAAAATTCAACATACAAGATTATGAATCAAACAATGAACAATATAGATCAAAGGGTCATAACCTTTTGATAAAACAAAACAAGATGCAAACTTGAATGAAAAGAGAGCGAAAATCCACATTTTGTACATAATAAAATAAAGCAAACAAATATCACAAACATAAGAACATGATTCAATACAAAGAATAGAGATTACAACAATGAAAAGATAGGAAATAAAATGGCATAACCTTGATGAATCAAAGCAAGGTGATCAATCTATGGCTTGGTTTGGTCAAAGTTTTTGTGATGTTGTCTTCATGGTGGTCATGGCCTTAGATGGTGGTGGTGGAGATGGTGTAGTGGTCAACCATAAGGGTGAGGCCGGGCTAGGCATGAAGGAAACAAAAGAAAAACAAAAATAGGAAAGAGAAAAGAAGGAAAAAGCCATGAAAATTACTTGGGCTTGCTATATTTTTTTTCAGATGCAAAATGAGAAATGAGATGTTTTGGGAAGTTTTGTACGTGATTTATGAAGTGGAGTGGATGGCAAGAAAAGATTTGAATGACTAAAGAGGAGTAAATGATAGGAAAACAAAAAGGCAAAAATTAAAGAGAATATATATATATATATATATATATATATATATATATATATTGTTAAATGCAAATGAAAATGAGGAAATGAGATAATGAGAATATTTTGTGCTAGATTTGATAGGGGAATACACGGCTAGAAGAGGTGAATGGCTAGGGTAAGAAATAAAGCGGCTAGGCAATAAAAGGCAAGAGTTTGAATGGTTTGGAAAATAAAGAGGCAACAAATACTTGATGTATTTAATAAAAAAATTTCTTTCTTTCAAGGGATGAAATGAAATATGGAATAAATTGAGAGATGTTTGAGGAATTTTGTACGTGAATGATAGGAGCAATTTACGGCTATGAGGAGTTTTGAATGGTAAGAAAAAGAAAAGTCACAGTTTGTATTAAAGGAAAAGAATCTTGTATACATTTTATCCTCAAATGAAAATGAAAAATGAGGATATTGAGATGAAAATGAAATATTCTTGTACGTGAATGGCAAAAGGAAATACACGACTATAGAAGGAAAAAAAAGAAACAACTAAGTAGTTATGAATGCTAAGGAAACAGAAAGGCATAAGTTAAGGAGAAAGAAACGTATAATATATTTTATTTTTAAATGCAAACGGAAAATGAGAGATGGGAAATAATTTTTTGTGTGTGAATTTTCAACTTGATATGCACAACTATGAGAGAGTAATTCATGGCTAGGAATGAGGAGGAAATGGCTAGAAAATTAATAAAGAGGTTAGGAAATAAAAAGGTAAGAATTTAAACAATGTAACGCGTGCCCCCTTGATTTTCTCCAACCATTTATAAAAAGATATAAACAAATAAATTCCAATAAATACAATAAAAGTCTAGACAAATAAATAGAAAGATAATATAGAGATGGATATAGGAAAAATATAAAATATATAATAATAAAAGTACAGTAATTTATTGCGTGTAAAATGATGTAATTTATCCAAATCTAAAAGTACAAATTAGAATTAAATGAAAAAAAAGCAGAACGGATATCTGAAATGTATTCTACTTCAAAGAAAAAGATTAAAGTTAAAAATTCAAATTTAAAATTTTAAACTTGAATTCAAAATTTGACTAGAGTTGACCAAAATACAAAATTTCAAAAATTGTTTATTTTATTGGATTTGGAAAACAAATTATAAACAAATTGCAAACTTACATTGGAAAATTCCAAAAATTTAATTTTTAAATAATTAAAGTCAAAGCTTTCAAATAAAAATAAAGTCAAAAATATTTACAAAATTAGGGCCTGTCACACTCTCTCCGACTCAAAACTTTTTGTTCCCGAAAAGGAAACAAAGAAAACAAGATAGAAGGAGATAGGATTAAGACAAGAGAAAAAGAATAACCCCGAAAGAAAAAGAGATTGGAAAACAAATTAAGATAATAAATTTAAAACTATGAAAATTTCAACTTAAATTAATAGTTGATTTCATCCATTTAATTTCACCTAAGTTAAATAAATCTTAACTATTTCTAACTTCATTGTCATATCAACCAATTATTTTAAGTCAACAATTTCTAAAACCATGAATTTGAGAATCATTTATTATACTCATAATTTAGTCAATAAATTTCATCCTCTTTATTCCAAGTTGTTATTAAATTTATTCCACTTAATATTTCTAATCACATACATTAAGTGTATGTACACCTACCATAACTATTCCAATTTATTTAAAATTCCTTTAACACCATTTATATTGTATTTTATTCAATTAACTTTTATTCTATTTACCTTTATTAATCTTTTATAACTAAAATTTAAGTGTATAACATTTATTATAACCACTCAAATTTTATTTATAAACATCTTTTTATATTATATATTATCCAATTACATAGTTAACTTCTAATAATTAAGGTAAGTTATATTGGAATGCAATAGAATATTACACAAATAAAATTTTATAATTCAATTATCTTAAGCTTAAATATTTATTCAAAATTTGGGTTTTATTTTATAATTGAAATTATCCTTTAAGATAAAATTCTAAGAATTAAATTTCCGACCAACTTCAAGCTATTTAGAGATAAAATAAATATATATACATAATATATATCAAATCCAATTTAAATCACATATCTCATATAATATAAATCAAGTCATATTTTAGAAATCCAAATCAATTTAATTCTCCAAAGCAAGACTGTAGCAAAACTACAGAATGGTCACTTCACTTCGGAACTCGAAAATAAACGTCGATGATGCTGCAGTCATCACCGAAATTATTTTTCAACGACAAAGAGAAGAGCACTGATTTACAAATTTAAAATTCTTTGAAACAATTTCTACTTGAAATATTTTATATAATACACCCTTTAAAACTTTAAACACAAATTTTGAAACCATCGGAAATTGAATTCTTTATTTTCTTGTTTTAAATTCATTTAAATTTCCAAGTTAATTTATAGCCATGTTTTATAGTTCAATTATTTATATATGAAACAAAGCCAAAGGTTACAAGCTATATACAAAGTCAAATATTATTTCTCAACATCTAATTCAATTAACTATCAAAATTCAGAAAATTATATTTATAGACATATAAAATATAATTATACAAAATTTATTTCTTGTACTAAATTTGAAAACTATATTGTGTCGGTTTGCACCGTTCAAGTGTTTTGGAGATCCTATCGATAGCGTTGGTTGGACGAATCGATCGAAAACGCAAATCAGCATCAACAACTCAAACAACACAATATATAAAACATTTTAAATATAGATCTACAAATACACTATACATGAATAGATTTTCAAAGCAAGGATAGATATTCAAATTTGATTTACTCAAATCAAAAGTAAGTTGGAACAAAAGATACGATGATTGAATAACAGAATAAGGGAAATGGATAGGCTTATATATAAATCACGGGTAAGCTTAACCGGGTCAGCCTTGATTTAAAGAATAAGATCGATGTAGAATTCTGGGCAAAATCTACATTCGATCTCAAAAGATAGAATTCGGGTTAACAAAAGATATTAACATCTAAACCGAGGATTTAGAAATCTCCTGTGAATCAATGCCTATTCTAAAGATCATTCGAAATGGAGTTATGGGATACTCCAGAGTCAAAAGAAGACGAACAGTGAGGGACCAGAATGGATTTCGGAACCGAGGGAACGTTTCGAAATTCAAAGGAAACAGAGTCAAAACGGAAGAGATTCACACTCGAATGAAAGTGATTCTGTAAATAAATTTACCATATATGCTAAGTTTTGCCAAGAGCCAAAGCTCTGATACCAAATGCAACGACCCAATATTTTCAACCATTCGCATCCACACATGTCGGACTTGAATTGCTCAAAATATAGAATTGTAAAATAAATTTGGCAAATCTCAGAATATACAGCAAATAAATAAATCATAGAATCACAGACATAGAGTAATATAATGCAGCGGAAGCAAAGTGATAGTAGTTCATGAAGCTACTATATAAATACGTCAGAGTTAAACAAGGGTACAATAGAAGTTTAATACAATAATCAAGTACAAAGCCGAATCAATACTAGAATCAACTGAATAACTGTGATCAACTGAATACTGAAATCGAAATAGATAGCTGGATCTTCATGCAAAGCTCCAACTCCATAGGCGAGTCTCTCATGCTGTATCACTCAGTCTGACTCGAGCGTAAAGCAAAACACAGAACACTCGAGTCAGGATATACATACTTATACAATGTAAACCAACTCAAGTGAACTGTAATATAAGGTACAAGTAAATTAAAGGATGCTTGGGACAGCCCATCCTCTAAGGATCCATTAAACTATTTACTATGTAGTAATATTTCGCTATTATAATAATGTATATAGTAAAATAAACTTATTTTTAAATAGCGTTAAGTGGTTACCCATATAGCCCTTAACACGTAATAGTGCCAATAGTCTATACAATACCGTAATACCTCCTAATCAGGAGGCTACCAGAGGATACTCCATAGCTACGACACAAATCAAACTCGTACAAGGCGTGCTAGGGTAGGTGACACGGCATGACTAGGCAAGGCCAGGGTAGATATACCAATTGCTATCCGGGCCAGTGGTAACGCATAGCCGCAGCTACCGCCCACCTCGAGCCACACCCCCAAATCAAAAATCAAAAGTGGCCACCGAATCAACCTCAAAGTCAGAATATAATATCGAAGGAGTGTGTCCGATCAAAGGAGCTACCTCATTGGCCCGAGAATCGCTTCTGTTTTATCCGCCTTATGCCAACTCACGGGAGTCGGGTCCACGTATATACCTCAATAGGACGTCGCCACCATCCTACTTCATTCTGCAATCTCCACCGTGTACACGGTTATTAAAGTGGTTTTCGAAGTTGGCAGAGAGTATGACAACTTCCCATCCCGGTCTCTTTAATAACCAAATGTTATTATTGCCTATGGATATTTATTTCAAAACCTTTTCTATTCCAGAACCATTTAAAATCAAATACTATTACTTTCCGAAATAATATCCGTTTTCAAAAATGGTAATATTTCCAAATCCATATACTTTCCAAAATAATATCCATTTTCAAAACTAAATACTATATTATTCATTTCAAAACCAATCAATATATCATTTCCATTTCAAAACCAAAATATAATATTTCATTTAAATTCCAAACAAAATCCATATATTATTTAAATAAACCCGAACGTCAAATCACTGAATATTTTCTTCAATTTATTAAACTTGAAATATTCCTCTAATTCATCTTAAATCAAACCACTTTATAGAGTCCTATTCTTAAATCTTCAATTTCAGTAAGTTCAGATTTATATATTTAAATACAATTCTTATTTAAATACAATTTTAAATAAATTCATTTCCAAAGCCATATCAGTTTCAAATCATAACAACTCTGAAACCAAACACTTTGAAACATATTTATTTAGACCATTTAAATTCAATGTTAATATCTTCCAAACAAGATTCATTTAACCATTTAAATTTAATGTCAAATAATATTCATTCCAAAGTTGTAGCATTTTTAAGTCTTAAAAATCAAATTTCACGCTTCAAAAATATTCATTTGGATATCATTTAACTTATGATTTAATAAAAATTTATCAATAAATATCCAAATTAAACTATAATTCATTAATAAATCAAAATTACCCTATTTTGCTTAACTTTTATTTTTAACAAATAACTTTACACTTTATTTAAAAATATCCATCCCACAAATAAAATACCCTTATCACTAAATTTACTTAACTTTCATTTGAAAACTAAATTCCAATTAACAAGTTAAGTCATTTTAAGTCGCACATTTTGTAACAACCCTGTATTTTTTGATTATTTTAATTGTATATTTTAATTATTTTAAATTGAATTTCCTGATTTAAAAAATTTATTTTATTTATTAAAACGAATAATTTTGATTATTTTAAATATAAATTTTGATTTCGATGTAAATTATAACTCCAAACATAAATAAATAGAATATTTTCCAGAAATGTAAATTTTTGTCAATATGGTCAAACTTTGACTTTTAATTTAAAAATTTAAAAATTGAAATTTTGAAATTTATCTTTCTTCTATGAAAGTAAGTAAAATTTTAAGTATACTGCTTTTCGTTCATTGGAATCCGATTAATATTATGAAAGTTATGCTTTTTAAACCATTGTATGTAAATTGCTTTATTTAACAAAATTGTTTATTTTAATTTATATAAATAATATTTTTATTTGTCATGTCATGTTCTTATTTATGTTTACATGTGTAACATTACGTGTTATGTATATATATTTTATTTTTAAAACATTTTAAAAGTGCAGTTGAAATTTTCCAATGTTAGTTATATTTTGTTTACAATTTTAACTCTAGTTTCAATTAAATAAAGTAATTTCTTTATTTATTTTCTATTTCCCTAAAACTATTTATTTATTTTGATTTCTACTTTATTTTGTTATAATTTTTTACTTTATTTACTTAATTTTTATTTGTTTATATTGGATTTAAAAGAATTGGAAATTCTATGAGACTTAAGCTTTTAATCTTGTGACTTTTCCTTTTCCTTGTCCTTGTCTCTTCATTGCCTTGGCCTTTCATTTTCTCTTGGTTTAGCCATGTATTTCATTTGTTTTTCACGTGAGAAAACTTCTCATCCTCATCATTTGTTCGGCCATTCCTTATTTCTGAGAAAAAAGTATGGCTTCCATTTTCTTATTTTCTTCTTCATTTTCCTTTGATTTTGCCTTGCTCCTCTGTATGTTTGCTCGGCCTAAACACCATCACCTTCACTGACCACCACCACCATCTCCTCCCCCTCATCATCCTCGGCCAACCACCCACTGCTCTGACTTGATCTGGCCGTGACCATCTAGATGAACAAACACCACAAAAGCTTTGCAAAACTCCAAACAATGCCTAGCCAAGCCATGTATTCCCATCACCTTCATGTTTAGCCTTGGCCACCACCTCTAACACCACCACCACTTGCTTCCACGACCTCTAGCCATCACCATCAGCCTCTGATCTGACCTGTAGTGGTATGGTCGAGCCAAATGTTGGCATAGGCCGAGCCTATGTTGCACCAAAACCTTCCATCCCTTGACCCCTTGCATACTTTTGCCTCTCCATGCCTTTGCCTTCCATTTTCATGTCCATAGCCATGTCCTATGACTCATGGCTGAGCATACATGACCTAGTCCGAGCCTAGGTGTCGTTAGATCAAGCCCATTTGCATTTTGGCAAGCTTATGTTGTCTTGTACAAGTCTTTTGCTCCTAAGGTTTGGTTATCTCTCTTGTTTTGCAATTGTTTTGCAAACAAAAGTTGTTAACTTTATTTGTATGTCAATATTTATATTTGTGCGTATGTATGTTATATTTTGTGTTGTTTACAAGGCTCTCCATCCATTCAAATGTAATCATGCTTATCGTGCTTTTGAAATCGTTCTTGAGTGTTGTTTTGGGTCTCTAACCTTGATAAAGGTGATTCCTTCTCACTCTGACATTATTACTTATGAAATGGTAAATGGATGACAAGTGATTTAACTTTGTTAATTATCATATGACATATGATATATGACAAGTGATTTAATGTTATTACCATGTTAACTTTGTTAATTATCATATGACATATGATATATGACAGTATATTGTGACATTGACATGTAGTATAATTGTTTATATGGTTTATGCATATGTTCACACTGCAAGTTCCCAGTTAGAATAGAATCACTATGGGTTGAAATGATACATACCCAGACGAACATTAGAATAGGGAAAAAATTATTATGAGCTGAATGATAGGCTCAAGTGATTTTTATTGTATTTTATTTGACTTGGGATTGCGGGTTTGAAATGATAGAACCCGGGTTATTCTTTTCGAATTACGGACTGAAATGATACATATCCGTATCACTTGACCTAGGATAGAAAATGATATACGGACCCCGTGGTATATTTTAATTTTTTTATTTAAATATGTATTTTAAAGTATGAAATTATGATTTAAATATTTTTCTTATATTTTAAGAAAGTTAAATATTTGAATAAAATTTAAGTATGTAAATTTGAAGTGAATGTGATTTTTGACTTTAAATTTTATTTTTAAAAATGTAAGTAAATGATAGAAATTAAATGTAAAGTTTAAGATATTTGAAGTAAAATGTCAAAGTTTTGTTAAATTAATAAGTTAAGAAACAGTGCAAATGATTGAGTTTTAAATTGGATATTTAATTATAAAATTTTGTTGTGACAAATCATATTTTAAATTGATTTAAATGCAAAGTTTTGAAGCCAAAAAAATATGATTTATAAGTTTAAAATTTGCTAAAATTGAAGTTTTATTGTTTCTGAAAAGTTATAATAAAATCTGGAATTTTATTGATAGCATTTCCAATAATACCGTGGTTTTACGATGGCATTTGTTAAGTGCTATCACTTCTGAAATTTAACTAAGTTCTATAATAACTAAATATCTATTATGACATTTATAAATGCTGTTGTTTCTGAACTATTTTGGAAATTAAATACCTACCGTAGTACTTTATAAATGCCGTCGTTGCTAAAATTTGACAATGTTTTGAAATGTTATAGATTTTAACACTGTTTGAGTTATATTTTAAAGTGATAATGATTTAACTTTTGGAATTGATAAATTGTGAAATTTAAGGAGTTAAAACATATTTTAAATATTTAAATTTGAAGTTTTAAGGAATTTAAATTGTGGTTACTTTGTTATGTGTTAAATGGAATGAAATGAAATGAGATGAATAAATTTTTGAATGGAATTTTGAAATGTGTTTTGTAATGATATTTGGAATAATAAATGAATAACATATTTGATTTTAAAATAATATTTGATTGAATATTTGAATTAAAGAATGATAATGAACTGATAAAGGATTTGAAAGGAAATGATTTTGAAATGGTTTTGGTTTCGAAGTATAAACTATTTTGATTTGAATATAGTTTTGAAATAAAAATGGTATTGGTTTTAAAGTATAAACTATTTTGAAAGGAATATAGTTTGGAAATGAAATGATTTGATTTTTAAGTATAAACTATTTTGAAACGACCACGGCGTTATAATAATGATTGGTTGTTAAAGAGACCGGGATCGGAAGTTGTCATACTCTCTGCCAACTCCGAAAACCTCTTTAACAACCTGTATGCGATGGAGATTCCAGAATGAAGTAGGATGGCGGCGACGTCCTTTGAGGTATATACGCGGACCCGACTCCCATGAGTTGGCATAAGGTGGCTAAAACAGGAGCGATCTCGGGCCAACGAGGTAGCCCCTCTTATCAGACACTTCCCTTCGATATTGTACTCTGACTTTTGGATTGATTCGGTGGCCACTTTTGATATTTGATTTGGGGGTGTGGCTCGAGGTGGGTGGTAGTAGCTGCTATGCGTTACCACCAGCCCGTGTGCGTAATTGGTATATCTACCCTGACATTGCCTTGTGTGCCATGTCACCTACCCTATCGTGCCTTGTACGAGTTTGGTTTTCTCCCGTAACCCGTGGAGTATTTAGGGTAGTCTCCCGATTTGGAGATACGTTGATACTGGATGGACTACTAGGACAATTACGTGTTAAGTTGGAAAATGTAAAGCCTTAACGCTATTTAGAAGTAAGTTTATTTTACTATGGACATTATTATAATAGTGAATATTGCTACATAGTAAATAGTTTAATGGATCCTTAAAGGATGGGAGATCCCAAGCATCCTTGAAGTCACTGATGCATTTTGTTACTATTCACTTGAGTTGATTTACAGTTCATAAGTATGTACGTCCTGACTCAAGTGTTTTGTGTTTTGCTTTACGCTTGGGTCAGACTGAGTGATTCAGCATTCAAGACTCACCTTCGGAGTTGGAGCTTTGCTTGAAGATCCAACCATCTATTTAGCTTTCAGTATCCAGTGATTCCGGTGATGTATTATGATTTGTACCTGATATATTTGGTTACTCTTCTGTTGTATCTTGTTTAACTCTTATATATCTTATATATATAGTAGCTTCATGAACTACTATCTCTTTTACTTCTGCTACATTATTATTTACTCTGTGTCTGTGATTATGTGATTATTTATTTACTATATATGATGAGATTGTAAAATTTTATTTACAACGCGGTATTTTGAGCAATTCAAGTCTGACATGTGCGTGAGTGGTTGAAAATACCAGGTCGTTACAGTTGGTATCAGAGCTTTGGCTCTAGGCCAACTTAGCATATATAGTAAATTTATTTACAGAATCACTTTTGTTCGAATTTGAATCACTTCCTCTTCCATTCAAATTTCCTTTGAATTTTGGAACGTTTCCTACAGTTCCAAAATCCATTCACGTTTCTCACTATTCGTCTTCATTTGATTATGGAGTATCCCATAACTCCACTTCGAATGATCTTTATAATGAGTCGACGGTCTCGCCAATCTCAAATTGATTTGTAAAGAGGTGAAACTCCTTTACAACAGCATCAATTCACCAGAGATTTTATATCCTCGGTTTAGATGCTAGTATCTCTTATTATCCCAAATTCTATCTCTTGAGATCCAATGTATATTTACCCCATAAAATCCACATCGATCTTATTCTTCAAGTCACGGTTGACCGGTTAGAGTTGCCCGTGATTTATTTAAGCTTATCCATCTCCCTATTTTGTTATTTAATCATCTTTTCTTTTGTTTCTAACCTATCTTCAAAACATTTTTGGATTGTACTTGTAAATCTATGTTTAATGTTTTGTTTTATATTGTGTTGTTTGAGTTGTTGATGTTGGTTTGGGTTTTCGATCAATTCGCCTGATCAACGCTATCGATAAGATTTCTACAACACTCGAATAGAGCAAACTGACACAATATGGTTTTTTAAATTTAGTAATGAAATAAATTTTGTAACTATATTATAAATTTTTTTGGATTTTGATTGAATTGGTTGTTAAGAAATAATATTTGATTGTATATATCATTATCCCTAGTTTCATACATAAATAATTGAACTATAAAACATGGTTATAAATTTATTTAGAAATTTAAATTGAATTTAAAACAAGAATTTGAGAATTTAATTTCCAATGGTTTCAAACCTTGTGTTTAAAGTTTTAAAAGGATATATTACTTAAAGTATTTTCGAATAGAAATTTGTTTTCAAAGAATTTTAAAGTTTAAAATTAGTTCTCTTCTCTTTATCGCTGGAAAATAACTTCGGTGATGACTGCAGCATCATCGATATTCATTTTCGAGTTTCGAAGTGAAGAGACCGTTCTGTAGTCTTCCTATAATTTTGTTTTAGAGAATTTAGTTGATTTGAATTTCTAAAATAAGACTGGATTTATAACATATGATGATATATGATTTAAAATTTGAATGGATATATATATAGTATATGTGCATCTATTTATCTCTAAATAGTTAGAATTTATTGGAAATTTAATTCCTAAATTTTATCTTGAAAGACAATTTCAAGTATAATTTCAAGATTTGAATAAATATTCATTAAAATGATTGAATTAGAAGGTTTTATTTGTATTATAAACAATTTCATTCCAATATAACTTACCTAAATTATACATAAGTTGAATATGTAATTGGATAATATACAATATAAAAAGATTTTATAAATAAAATTTGAGTGGTTATAATAAATGTTATACATTTAAATTTTAGTTGTAAAAAGATTAACAGAGGTAAATAGAGAAAAAAGGGGTAAATGAATAATTTACAATATAAAATGATGTTAAAGGAACTAAGAACAAATTTAAAGCAGTTATAATAGGTATAAATATATTTAACATAGCTGATAAAATATATTGAGAGGAATAAATTTAATTATAATTAGGAATAAAGAAGAATTAATTTTATTGAGTACATTATGAGTATATTAAATGATTTTTTTTCAAATCCATGATTTTAGAGATTGTTAATTTAAGATAATTGGATGATAAGATAATGAAATTAGAGGTGGTTAAGATTTATTTAACTTATGTAAAATTAATTTTCAATTTAATATGAAATTTTCATGATTTCAAATTTATTATCTTATTTTGTTTTTCAAACTATCTTTTGGTTGTCCTTATTTCCCTTATCTTGTTACAAAATGGGGAAACTATTGCTTATACCAATCTGTTTGGAAACGTTTCTATAATCTTTGGTACTCATTTTGAATTTGAGCACTGCTGGCCATCCACAGACCGTCGGTCAAACGGAAAAGGGGAATTAGATTCTAAAGGATTTTTTTCGTGCTTGTGTTCTTGATTCCAGAGGATCTTGGGAAGATCATCTCCACCATAGTTATCAGGTATAATTTCAATCTTCTTGTCATCTTGTCTTAATCCTATTTCATTCCATCTTTTTTCGTGTTTTCCCATACCTCATTCCTTTTCAGGGATGAAAAGTTTTGAGTGGGGCAGAATGTAACAACCATGTATTTTATGATTATTTTAATTGTATGTTTTAATTATTTTAAATTGAATTTCCTGATTTAAAAACTTTATTTTATTTATTAAAACGAATAATTTTTGTTATTTTAAATATAAATTTTGATTTTGATGTAAATTATAATTCCAAACATAAATAAATAGAATATTTTCCAGAAATGTGAATTTTGGTCAATATGGTCAAATTTTTACTTTTAATTTAAAATTTTAAAATTTGAAAATTTGAAATTTATTTTTCTTTTATGTAAATTTTAAGTATACCGCTTTTCATTTCATTGGAATCCGATTAATATTGTGAAAGTTATGCTTTTTAAACCATTGTATGTAAATTGTTTTATTGAACAAAATTGCTTATTTTAGTTTATATAAATAATATTTTTATTTGTCATGTCATGTTCTAATTTAAGTTTACATGTGTAACATGACGTATTATGTATATATATATTTTATTTTTAAAACATTTTAAAAGTGTAGTTGAAATTTTCAAATGTTAGTTATATTTTGTTTGCAATTTTAATTCTAGTTTCAATTAAATAAAGTAATTTCTTTATTTATTTTCTGTTTTCCTAAAACTATTTATTTATTTTCATTTCTACTTTATTTTTTTCATTTTTATTTTATTTACTTAATTTTTATTTGCTTATATTGGATTTAAAAGAAGTGGAAATTCGATGAGACTTAAGCTTTTAATCTTGTGACTTTTCCTTGTCCTTGTCTCTTCATTGCCTTGACCTTTCATTTTCTCTTGGTTTAGCCGTGTATTTCATTTGTTTTTCATGTGAGAAAACTTCTCATCCTCATCATTTGTTCGGCCATTCCTCATTTCTGAAAAAAAGTAAGTATGGCTTCCATTCTCTTATTTTCTTCTTCATTTTCCTTTGATTTTGCCTTTCTCCTCACCATGTTTGCTTGGCCTAACCGCCATCACCTTCACTAACCACCACCACCATCTCCTCCCCCTCATCATCCATGGCTAACCACCTACTCCTCTGACTAGATCTGGCCATGACCATCTAGACGAACAAGCACCAAAAAAACTTTGCAAAAACTCCAAACAATGCCTAGCCAAGTCATGTATTCCCTTTATGTTTAGCCTTGGCCACCACCACTAACACCACCACCACTTGCCGCCATGACCTCTAGCCATCACCATCAGCCTCTTACCTGACCTGTAGTGGCATGGCCGACGCAAATGTTGGCATATGCCGAGCCTATGTTGGACCAAAACCTTCCATCCCTTGACCCCTTGCATACTTTTGCCTCTCCATGCCTTTGCCTTCAATTTTCATGTCCATAGCCATGTCTCATGACTCATGGCCAAGCATACATGACTAGTCCTAGCCTAGGTGTGGTTAGATTAAACCCATTTGCATTTTGGCCAAGCTTAGTTGTCTTGTACAAGTCTTTTGCTCCTAAGGTTTGGTTATCTCTCTTGTTTTGCAATTGTTTTGCTGTTAACTTTATTTGTGTGTCAATATTTATATTTATGCTTATGTATGTTATATTTTGTGTTGTATACAAGGCTATCCATCCATTCAAATATAATCGTGCTTGTCATGCTTTTGAAATCGTTCTTGAGTGTTGTTTTGGGTCTCTAGCTTTGATAAAGGTGAGTCCTTCTCACTCTGACATTATTACTTATGAAATGGTAAATAGATGACAAGTGATTAGTAATTAAAATATTTGTGCAAGTTAATGATGATTATATATGTATTTCATGTTATTACCATGTTATTTGTTAATTATCACCTGACATATGATATATGACAGTATATTGTGACATTGACATGTAGTATAATTGTTTATATGGTTTATGCACATGTTCACACTGCAAGTTCCCTGTTAGAATAAAATCACTATGGGTTGAAATGATACATACCCGAACGGACATTAAAATAGGGAAAAAGTCATTGTGAGCTGAAATGATAGGCTCAAGTGATTTTTATTGTATTTTATTTGACTTGGGATTGCGGGTTTGAAATGATAGAACCCGGTTATTCTTTTTAAATTGCGGATTGAAATGATACATATCCGTATCACTTGACCTAGGATAGAAAATTATATACAGACCCCGTGGTATATTTTAATTTTTTTTATATAAATATGTATTTTAAAGTATGAAATTATGATTTAAATATTTTTCTTATATTTTAAGAAAGTTAAAAATTTGAATTAAATTTAAGTATGTAAATTTGAAGTGAACGTGATTTTTGACTTTAAATTTTATTTTTAAAAATGTAAGTAAATAACGAAAATTAAATTTAAAGTTTTGAAAAGATATTTGAAGTAAAATGTTAAAGTTTTGTTAAATTAATAAGTTAAGAAAATAGTGCAATTTTGACTTAACAAATGAATTGAGTTTTAAATTGGATATTTAGTTATAAAATTTTGTTGTGATAAATCATATGTTAAATAAATTTAAATGTGAAGTTTTGAAGCCAAAAAATATGATTTATAAGTTTAAAATTTGCTAAAATTGAGGCTTTATTATTTCTGAAAAGTTATAATAAAATCTAGAATTTTATTGATAGCATTTCCAAAAATGTTGTGGTTTTATAATGGCATTTAATAAGTGCTATCACTTCTGAAATTTAACTAAGTTCTGAAATAACTAAGCATCTATTATGGCATTTATAAATGCTGTTGTTTCTGAACTGAACTATTTTGGAAATTAAATACCTATTGTGGCACTTTGTAAATGGTGTCGTTGCTAAAATTTGACAATGTTCTGAAATATTATAGATTTTAACACTGTTTGAGTTATATTTTAAAGAGGTAATGATTTAACTTTTGGAATTGATAGATTGTGAAATTTAAGGAGTTTGAATATATTTTAAATATTTAAATTTGAAGTATTAAGGAATTTAAATTGAATTTGAATTTAAATAATGATTACTTTGTTATGTGTTAAATGGAATGAAATGAAATGAGATAAATGAATTTTTGAATGGAATTTTGAAATGTGTTTTGTAATGATATTTGGAATAATAAATGAATGACATATTTGATTTTAAAATGATATTCGATTGAATATTTGAATTAAAGAATGATAATGAATCGATAAAGGATTTGAAAGGAAATGATTTTGAAATGGTTTTGGTTTCGAAGTATAAACTATTTTGATTTGAATATAGTTTTGGAATAAAAATGGTTTTGGTTTCGAAGTATATACTATTTTGAAAGGAATATAGTTTGGAAAGAAATGATTTGATTTTGAAGTATTAACTATTTTGAAATGACCATGGCGTTATAATAACGATTGGTTGTTAAAGAGACCGGGATCAGAAGTTGCATACTCTCTGCCAACTCTGAAAACCACTTTAACAACCGTGTACGCGGTGGAGATTGCAGAATGAAGTAGGGTGGTGGTGATGTCTTTTGAGGTATATATGTGGTCCCGACTCGCATGAGTTGACATAAGGTGGCTAAAACAGGAGCGATCTCGGACCAAGGATGTATCCCCTCTTATCGGATACATCCCTTCGATATTGTATTCTGACTTTTGGATTGATTCGGTGGCCACTTTTGATAATTGATTTGGGGGTGCGGCTCGAGGTGGCGGTAGTAGCTATTACGCGTTACCACCAGCCATTGTGCGTAATTGGTATATCTACCCTGGCATTGCCTTGTGTGTTGTGTCACCTACCCTATCGCGTCTTGAACGAGCTTGGTTTTCTCCCATAGCCCGTGGAGTATTTTGGGTAGTCCCTCGATCTAGAGATACGCCGACATTGGATGGACTACTAGGACTATTACGTGTTAAGGTGGAAAATGTAAAGCCTTAACGCTATTTAAAAGTAAGTTTATTTTACTATATACATTATTATAATAGCCAATATTACTACATAGTAAACAGTTTAACAGATCCTTAAAGGATGGGCGATCCCAAGCATCCTTTAAGTTACCGATGCATTTTGTTACTGTTCACTTGAGTTGATTTACAGTTCATAAGTACGTATGTCCTGACTCGAGTGTTTTGTGTTTTGCTTTACGCTTGGGTCAGACTGAGTGATTTAGCATTCAAGACTCACCTTCAGAGTTGGAGCTTTGCTTGAAGATTCAGCCATCAATTTTGCTTTCAGTATCCAGTGATTCCAGTGTTGTATTATGATTTTTACCTGATGTATCTGGTTACCCTTTTGTCGTATCTTGTTTAACTCTTATGTATCTTATATATATATATATATATACATAGTAGCTTCATGAACTACTATCTCTTTTACTTCCGCTGCATTATTATTTACTCTGTGTTTGTAATTATGTGATTATTTATTTACTGTACATGATGAGGTTGCCAAATTTTATTTACAACGTGGTATTTTGAGCAATTCAAGTCCGACATGTGCGGATGCGAGTGGTGGAAAATACCGGGTCGTTACACTTTTCCACTTAACTCATTATTTTTACAAAACATAATCATAAATCAAGTATTTTCTCATAATTAATATAACAGTCCAATCCTCTTTATAAATCTGTGATAACTCGAATTTTAGAATATCTATAGTTGATAAATTAACTGGATTTAATAGTAATACCGATAAATAATTCAGGTAATATATATATGTGTGTGTGTGTGAGTAAGTATTGTTCGATAATCCTCCTAGTATAATTAGCAAAATTATTATTTTCAAACAACAATAATAATGTGCTGTTTATATATATATATATATATATATATATATATATATATATATATAAATGTAAATAGATTTTTAATAGAATTATCGTTTACAAATTAAACGTGTGTTTGTTTAAATATTTATATATTTGAGTTAATTTTAAATTGGATTTTAAAATTTAATTCGAATTCGAAATTCAAAAGATAGATATCTTAAAATGTTTTGGATTTAAAAATATATATGTATGATTTTTTTAGAATATAATTTGTTTTATAAAAAGGGTTTATTTATATAAATTAGGAAATGTATTTATTAATTAAGAAATTTAATTGTAAAAGTTTATAAACCATTTTATAAATAAATAAAACATGCATAATTCACATGTATGTTTAAATGAATAAATTTAACAAGTGTAAGTGATTTGAATAGGTATATGACAAATGTTAAATGAATTAACAAGTGGCATCCTTTTTTTTATATTTAAATAACACTAATTAAACCTTTATAAACATTTATATCACCTTTTAACTTCTTTTTTTCGTACCATTACAAATCAAGAAAAAGAACAAAGCCTGTAAACCATTTTTATTCAAACCAAAAACCTGTAAACCCAAACCAGGAATGTAATCAAGCAATCTTCTGCCTGAATTTTTAAGCTAGTGCAAAATTAAATCAAGCCAAGAATCAACTTTAGCATTTCAGTTCAAGGATTAACAAAGCTAGCAGTAAATCAAAGTCAGAATTCAGATCAGAGCTTCCTGATCAAACTCAATAGCATTAACAGGTTCTAGGCCTTCTGCTTTCAAATCAAAGTGAGTAATCTTGCTCGCTAGATCTTGAATCTATGACATGTGTTGATATTTATAGTTGTTGAGAAAATGTTGATGATTATATCTGCATGTTTATATATATATATATATATATATCTTATGTATATGTGAATTTAAACATGTATGCCAGGCATATATCCCTGTTTTTATGTTTAAAGGCAAGAAAACAGAATCAAAAATCATAATCTCATCCTATAGTCTTGTATAGGCTTTGATGTATAAATGGGAAAGGCTTGAATTAACAAAGTATTTTTGTTAGAAATAGTCTCAATAAAAATATCAGGTAGATATATTGAAAAAAATAAGAATTACAGTAAATACTCGATTATATCAAGATCTTGATTTGAATAAATTATGTATTTGAGTATATAATTTGATGTATTATCTGAAATAATGATTTTTAAAAATAAAATCATGAATTTTAGGTTTATAAATCGCGAGATTTCATGGGTTCAACAGAATTAATGTTTTCATCTTTTTCTGGTCAACTGGTTGATCCGGAGTGACGGGGTTGAGGCCGGAGATGGGTTGTGTGACGCCCCACCTCTATACCCACGCTAACCAAGGACACTACAGGGTAATGCCGTCAACTAACACGGAGAATAAGGCTGGTTAGAAGCGACCATCTGTAGCCTTGCTCTAACTATCTATTGAATACATCGACAATAGACATACCAAGCGGGTCGACATACCCAATGAATACTTAAAACAAAACTATAGGTGGTTGGAGGATCTATCAGAACAGAATATAACAACTCAAATGTAATATACATCACCGAATAGTAGATCATCATATACACATATATTGATACATAACAGAGTTTACAAACTGATACACGTCAAGTGGTATAGCAAACCACTATATACAGAAGAATTCAAAAGAATACATATATCAGAGTTATAATAGAAAGGACTACACAAAAAGCTTTAACAAAAAGGAACAAGCTGAATAGTCCATGCGAAAGCAAAATATGCTAAGTCCAAATGCACCTAACCTGAAACATCTCGGTCTGACCCGAGTATAAATTACATGGGTCAGTCTAGCTAAACAAATCAGTAAGATAAACTGAACAACAATAAACCTACAAGGTTACAAGTATAACAAATATCTCTAAAGGAGATAATACAATCATCAACAAAAGATGAATCATATCATAACAAGCCTCATATCATCGGCAACTCAGAGAAGCAAAGGATAGGAATATCCCAAAACAAGCCATAAAGGCAATTAACAAATACCAATGAAGGTAACACAAGTTCCATAAGGCAATCGCTACATATCATGCGGCTCAAAAAGACCAACACCGAAGGGTGATACCTAGGGAATATACATATCAATGAAACATCATAAAATTTGCACGTGCTCGGTACTGTATAAACAAGGATCCATGAGCCCGAAGACTCCAAACCCAAATATCACTCGAGCGGCTCATAAAGACCTAACTCCGAAAGCGATACAATAGGGCAACAAACCTGAAGGCACAAACCCGAAGGCAACATACCCGAAGGCAACAAACCTGAAGGTGCAAACCCGAAGGCAACACACCCAAAGGCAACAAACCGTAGTGGTGAAGGTCCGGAGGCCCAGTACTGGACACCAGTAACTAGCGGAATGTGTCATAACTTTCAAAAAGGAATCCGAAAAGTGGTAACGTGAGTCCCATAACCACTCGTTCGCACTAAACGGTTTACTATCCGTTAGTTAATTTCACACTCAAAGCAGTACAAAGTTCACCTCATCTCATCGGCAAACCAGACCAAAAGGCCAAAACGATCAATCGAATAGGTCGGGGATTAATCGGAAAGACAAACGAATGGATTCATGGTCCATGTTTTACCTAACCCTTTAATCTTCTTTCCACTCCGCTCGAAGTGCGAAATTGTGTGTGCGTTTTAAATAGAATTTATAAATCGGAGAAACGAGCTTTTAATACGATTTGAAGGGATTATTTATGAAAACTCATGGATGAAGTCAAAAAGGAATCATCGAAGTCAAATATGCATAAAAAACTAATTGGAATCAACGTAGATCGATAAAAGTTGGAATCACAAACAAATAGGCAAACTAGGGAAAACAGGGAAATATGAGCAGGTCGGTTGACCAGACTCTGAGCTCGGTCGGCTGACCTGATCCAGAGGCAGAAAAGTGCCCGGGAGTAGCAGGTCGGTCGACCGGCCCAGAGGTTCGGTCGACCGAACTGCAATTTTCTACAGTTCCCGCCCTTTTCCATCCAAGAGCAAACTCTCCCTAAATGCAACCGTTCGAGCAATGGACCTAAGGAGCCTTAGCCAATTGATACCCCAGCTCCATTAGCTCTCGGATTCGCCACCAAAAACATGTTCAAACATCAAAGTTAGGATCTTTAAAGAATTGAACCCAAACACTAAAAATTTGGATATTCACCAATTCAATCCAAACCAAAAGCAAGTGCATATGAAAAAGAGTTAAGAATTCATACCCAACAATCAAAGATAGATATAAGCATAGATGAGAGATAAAAATCTCACCTAACATCAATAATATCAAGAGAAGTAGATGTGAGTTCAAAACTCATCTTTTATCACTAAACAAAGAAGAAGAAGCTCAAACACAAGAAGGAGACTAACTACTCTTTACTTCAACTCTACAAGCTTCAATCTAAGAATAAGACACATATTTCCCAAATTAGGTTTAGGAAACTTTCTGAAATTGAAGAGGAGAAGAGTTGGAGAAGATGAAGAAGAGGCTTACCAATAGCTTCACTTTGATTTTGGAGCAAGAATTCAAGTTGCAAGAAGAAAGTAGGGCTTGGAATTTCTAATTCCCATTCTCTTCCCCCATTTTCAGTTTTTAGCTTAAGTTTTATGAAATGAAATAAGTGAATGGAGGAAAGGGACTGAGTTAGGGTTAGTTATTTAGTTAGTGGGCTGAACCCAAACCCAAACCCAACTAGAAAAAGTTGCAAAATTCAACTTAGTCCAAACATATCAAAGCTTATACTCAAAAAGATCGCAAACGCCATTTTGGACTCAATGGAGGTGGTTTCGAGTCCTAATTCGTCCATTTGCAAAAAGTAACATTTCGGATCCAAAAATCCGACTAACGACACTATATTTAAATAAAACATTTAAATATAAAATCGTTAAATATGCGAGTTGTTACAGGTTGTTGATTGATGATTGGGAGAAAAATAGTCAGAGGCGTTTCCTTTTGCCGTGGTGGCGCGGTGAGATGATTTTAGGGTTTTAAGAGGAGTATGTGTCAGGGTTGATTGCGGGGTGATCACGACTTCGTACTTGCACCGAGTGATGCCAGAGGAAGGGGATAAGATTGCGGGGGTGCAGAGTGAAGTTTCAGGCATGACGACGAGTTGTCAGGTGGTTTGTGGTGGCGCTACGGAAGGTTTTTCGATGGCCGATCTTGTTCTGGTATTCACTCTGGGTGCTCAATTTTGAGTTATTAGGATTTAGTGTTTTCCGGCAGATCGGGTAGCTCGTCGATGTCATCGCTGACATGGTAGGGGTTACGGCGCCTGGCGAAGGTGACAGGAACGACTGTGCACATTCACAGTGCAACTTGTGGTATCTGGTTTTGGTTGGATTCGGGAAGAAGGTGGACTATGGGTCGAACTCGAGGGGCTTGGCGTGTTGAACTCGAAGTTGATGAGTAACTCAGGTAGCTCGGGGTTCATATCGGGGAGGGAGCGAAGCAGGCTAGGTTCTTGTAAATAGCAGTATCAGTTATCAATTTTAATGAAACAAGTTTTAATATAGGTTTAAAGTCGAATGATTTTGATATATAATTCACGTTAACTTAGTATAATTCTATAACAGGATATTAAAAGCAAAATAGTATTAATTAATTCATATTTCAAAGTATATTAACAAAGTTTTAAGCAAGGTAATTGTTAAACAAGTTCAAGTTTGAAGTAAGGTTAAATGATTTAAATTGTTGGGTTTTAAATTGGATATATATATTGGTTAATTTTGGAATAAAATACTATGTGTTATCAAAAATAATAAATTAATGTTTAAAATAAGAGGATAAGTACTTATGGAAGTAATTCAAATGTAAGTAATTAAATGAAAGTAACTAAGAATAATTACTTAGTGAAATTTTAGGTTAGTTAATTAAGGATAATTAACCAATGAGATAATTACTTGATGGAAGTAATTAACTGAAAGATAATTACTTGATGGAAGTAATTAATTGAAAGAAAATTACTTGATGGAAGTAATTAAAGGTTAATTACTTAAGGAAAGTAATTAAAGATTAATTACTTAGTGTTATTAATTAAAAGATTTATTAATTAAGGAAATTAATTAAGGGTTAGTTAATTAATGAGTGTGATTAATGAAAGGATAATTAATCATTATGAATGATTATAGAATAATTAATTTGAGTAATTAATTAAGGGTCAATGTACTTAATATGAATGTGAGGTTAATTAATTTGTATGATTAATTAACAGTTAAGTACTTAATGTAATTAAAGGATAATAAATCAAGGGTGATTAATTAGGATGGATAATTAAAAGACGATTAATTGATTATTAATAAAAAAAGTCAAGTAAGGGTAATCTAGGTAATTAAAAAGTAGTAATTAATTTAATTAGATATAAATTAAATTAATTTTGGAAGTGATCAATATTGCTTATGAATGATTGAATAAGGATTAAATGCCTTGAATTGGTTGATATCTCTGATATGAAATGTTTTGTGATATGATATGTTTAGGTGGACGGTGATAATGTGGTTATCCAATAATGATGAATTGCTGCGTAAAGGTGACAGCTTGTATTTAAAGTTGAATTGAATTTCACTTGAATGATTTGGGATAGATGGTATTAAAATTCGAAGAGACTGGGATCGGGTATCAGTAAATACCCGAATCCACTTCGATTTGTAGCATATAATGATTTTCCATAGATTGATATTCTAAATCAATAGGCTGAAACGGAATAATTTTAAGGACTAGACCATTTAAAACTAAGTAAAGGTACTTAGGGATTGATGGTGAATTTAAGTGTTGAAGCATATCAAGTAATGAACTCGTAGTGAAGTAAGAGTTACCCCGGGTCCTTCAAATAGATTTTATATCTTTGTATTACATGTTAGATGGGTTTACTAACATTGTTGTCAGCCTGACCAGGGTGTTACTTTGATGTAATGCTTGGGTCGGATTGAGTATTATAGATTTTCAAGTAAGGACGTTCTATAGCTCAGGAGGCGAGTGTAGGATCGATTTCACCCTAGAGGGGGGGTGAATAGGGTGATAGTGTAAATTATAAAAATTAATCGCGGAAGCTTATAAATTAATTTCAATTCAGATCACAGAATAGCAGCACAGATATCGCAGAATATAAATAACAGAATAAAACAAAACAATACAGAATTTACCCAGCTTCGGCAAAACCCTGCCTACGTGCTGCCCCCAAGGTTTCTACTAGAAATTAGATAGTCCCTCGCTTACACACGTAAACTCGCTATACACCGCTATTGACTAATCTAACTCTACGCTCAAAACCCTGCCACAACTCAACTACCGAATTGTGAATTCTCAAGCTACACACCGTAGCTTGTCCCCTAGTCACACGACTAGAAAATTAAACGGTTTAAGAAGGAAAATACAAATTAAAATAAAATAGCCCTAATATAAACAAAACCCTATTTATAAATTTAAAGCCCTTATTTTTACTGCCGGCCCCTTTTATATTTTAGACCGTTACTTTTATTTTCTTCGTTCGTTTATTTTTGAGATGCGGCCGTTCCTCTTTGAAACAAAATTAGGGCTTTTTGTCCTGTCGATCCACACTAGGGTTCTTGAAGCAGCCGTTCCTCTTTGATACTGTTCGACTTCGATGCTTTGATACTGTTCGACTTCGATGCTCTTTGATTTGCTCACCGCAGCTGCTTCGTTGATCGAACTCCGGTATATAATTATGTGCTTTTTCTTTTTATTGATTTATGCTTTCTGGAATTCGATACATTGATTGCCGATGATGATTGGGTTATATATGCGTTCGATTTCCTGAATCTTCGATCGTATATATTTATTTGAATTTGTCAAATATTCATCTCGGCCACTTTATTATTCTTGAACGATGCTGATGATTTCTGACCTTTTCAATTCCTGTATATTCATTGCTTGGTGATCACGGCTATAACTTGGTCAATTATGACTCATACATCATATCCACGGCTTGATTAATTTTGTGGTCACCAGCGATGTTGAATTCATTTGACTTCGGCCACTTAATATTGACCATGGTTCCTCTGTAGCTTCTTTTGGCTTCAGTAATTTTTGAAGAAAAATCTTTCTTGATTTTGCTCGGCCTGTACCTCTGTATTTTATACATGTGTATATATATTCTTGAATTTGCACTTGGATTTGAACTACTTCATATGTATGTTTGTTGCTGCCTTGACTTGTTGTTATTTGCACCAGGTCTCTGTATATTTCTCTGGTTTGGTTCTCGGCCTATAGTATTCATAATGCATTTTGTTTCATGTTTGAGACTGTGCTTGCATTGTTACTTGGTCGACACTTGCATCGTTATCTGTTACATACATGAGACTGACACTGTACTTTTGTTGTTCACTGTGTTCATGCACTTTGTAAATTTGTTGCTTTCGTTGCTGTGTCGATCACTTGATTTTTGACACTGGTCTGCTGTCATGGCTGATCTGTTGTTCAGTTTGCATTGGTGCATTCTTCATGTATCTGCTGACTTGTTGTAGTACACTGCATATTTCATTGCCTTGCTGAACTCGATCCAGTAGTTTGCTTCATTTTGCACACTGATCATCTGTATACATTTGTGGCATTTCTCTGGCCCTTTGTGTTATTGCTTCATTATGTTGTATACACTGGTTTTGGTCGAAACTTGTTGCTTTCATGTATATGTCAAACTGATCGGTTGCATCTGTGGTATGCATATGTGTAGTTGTTATTGCCAGTTGCCACTTTGACATTTTGGCCTTGAACCTGTACTTGTAGTTTGCATTCATGTACTTGCAGTGTTGGTCTGACTTGAACTCGATTCACTTGTGTTGAATCCAGTTTCAAAACTCGGATTTGACCTTGTGTTCGTGTCGTATTTTCAATGTTATTGCATGTGAGTTGAACCTGTCCGTATATTTGGGTTTGACCTTGTGCTCACCTGTCCCTGTAGCATTATCAAGTGTATATATCGGCGTGCACGGCCTTGTGGCATATACAGTAATACACTGTGTATGTCACAAGTTGTTCGTGTATGATGAATTCAAATTTAAATGATGACGAACAACCCAAATAACTGAGGCAAATCATATTTTCAAAATCCATCTTTTATTTTATATTGCAAAAATATTTCTTTTTCAATTTTACTGCGTTAGTGAATATTTTTGCAGATTGCTCAGATGCTGGATTCAAACTGGAATGCAGTTGAAGATAAAAACACGAGTGTGAGTGATATGTAGTGAGGTTAACTGTAAATGTGAAATGTGATGTAATTGTAATTAAAGTTGTATAGTTATAGTGAGAGCTTGAAATTGTACTATTCAAAGTTGTAATAAATATTTATTTGAATAAAATATTCGTTTGAATTCAAATTCTGTGTTATTTATTTTATTCAGCAAATATTTATTTAATCTGTGAAAATAAATAGTATATTATCAAATACATTTAAACGAATGTATATATGTTTATTATCATCAAACAAAAATCATATAAGCGCATATTCAACAATCTCCCCCTTTTGATGATAACAAACATATATTTAAGATTTTGAATATGTTAAATGTATTTGATCATTCATATGCTCTAATTGCTCCCCCTATTTAAATGCTTCCTCTTTACACAAGGCTCCCCCTACAAATATGCATACAATTAAATAATATGCAAATAAGCCTAGATGCAAATGGAAAATTATTTGACCCTTGCTTGATTTTATTTAACAAAATCTTAACTTTTCTCTCCCCCTTTTGTTATCAGCAAAAGAATAACAGTGTTATAAAAATAGGGATGAAGTGACAGATATGAATCAAACATTTAACTCAATTGAATATAAATATCAAATTTCAATAAACTTCAAACAAAAATCATAATTACCCATGTGAGACGAATATTCCACTTTCAGAAATGATGGGGATAAATTCATAAAAATCATACAGTTCTGTCTATTTGTGGTATATTTATTTCGGGAAATTTGAATATCTACTAACCATGCATAACCGTTAGGACTTTTAAATGAGATTAGTAGTATTCTAATTTAATTTTAAAAATGAAATCAAGTATCTTCTAACCACGCATGACCGTGAGGACTTTTAAATGGGATTAGAATCAACTTGTCTATTTAACCAATTAATTTTGATATGCGTTCCATACATGCATAACCGTGAGGACTTTTAAATGAGCATGGAAGCACATAATCAAAAATCCAAGTAATTCACCCATGCATAACCGTGAGGACTTTTAAATGAGAGTGAATACTTTGGATATTTATTTTTATTGAAGAATATAATAAATTGAAGCACAGATAATTTTCTTTATGAATCTGAAGATAAAACAAATTGAAGAACGAATAATTTCCTTTGTAAACTACCACAAATTTACATACTATATATGATTTTGATGAGTGATGGTCGATAGAAAGATGATAGAAATAGAAATGATCATGGAATTTTTACCCAACAAAAAGTTTTTATAACTTTTGTTATGAAATTCTAAAGAAATTTTTCTAAATATATTGTCTTGAGTAATGTATGACAAATATCAACACTCATCACTTTTTCAATCACTATTGATTTTTTCGATAATCATTAGGGAGTTAGATTAGTCAAAATAGTCATTTAAAATCAAATCCAAAATTATAAAATTAATTTTTCAAAAATGACTAATCTGTAAATATGGTCAAACATGATTTTCTCGAGGGGGTTTTATTAGGAAATTTTCTGCTATTTGAAAATTATTTCAAGTGAAAAATATGCAGACATTTTCTTTGAAAAACGATGCAGCAAATGAATGTTTCAAAAAAAAAAATTAATCACATTCCACTAGTAATTTTTCTATTAACATATTTCCAGTGTAATCTGCATCTGAATTTAAATTTCACTCAAAAATTCTTTTGTTAAATGTCAAAGACCAGATTGTGAAATTTCAACAAATTATCTCAGAATGAAATTCTCTTGAATTTGAAAATGAAGCCAGTGTTAACAATCAAACATATATCAAAGTGTCAATCTTAGAAGCCATAGACTAAACAGTTATATTCATGAGTATTTAATAGTCAACCAAACATCATTATTTCAAAACAAATGTTTCAAAAGAATTTCTTAAAGTTTCAACAATTTTTAAAATCCTTTTTTTCACATGAATTTGAAATCGTGCAAATTTACAAGCAGTGACCAAAATGTCAAAACCAATATATCTACGTGTAGCATGAGTAATCAAATACCATCATTTGACCGAACAAATTTATATGGATTAGTTCAATGTTGAAAATCTGATTGGTCATCATTTAAGCACAAATCAATGTCATAAATAAAAACAAGTCAAAAATTTCTTAAAATCCTTTTTACAATTTTTTAAATAGAATTCATTAGGATTTTAAGTTGAAGCCATGTAAATAGAAGAAACCGTGAATATGGATTTAGCCAAAAATATTATAACAAAAAAGTATTATCATCCAATCAAAACACTATTTTTATCCCAAGCTTATATATCAAGTAATTCTAGAGAATTTTATAGTGTTTTTGGCATAAGAATATAATTGGCCAACAACTTTGAATAAGTCAGAAACAAAATCTTTTCATCATCTCAATATTGGCTGATTTTTAATTCAGAATATGGTGCAGATTATCACATTTTAGTATATCGTTCAAATAAATATACCTTTACCTGTTTTTACCTTTACGATATTTTTCGTTGTTGTCCATTGTGATTCTGTCACCTTTATACTAGGCTAAGGAACTTTGCTTCGTCGTCCGTTGTGTTTCTGGAACAGCCAAAAATCCAGATAACACTATTGTTGTTCCTTAGCCCGCCACCACACCTACACGATGAAAATTATATGTGACCTATTTGTTTTTATAGGTCCATGGTTGTTAGTGGCAGAAAATTTTGAAAAATAATTTTGTGTAGACCCAAAACTATTTATAATTGTTCCCTTTGGCACCCAAATTTGTTTAACTTTGAGAGATTTTATATTTGTGCCTTTAGGAACCCAAATCGATATAGTTTTCACATGTTTGGGTCTATACCAACAATTATTGTGATTGTGTCCATATTTTCTACAAATTGTGCACATAGAATTAACTTGATTAATATTGCTTTCAACAATCTTCGAATTATTATATCCAAGTCCTTGTCTAACCGTATTAACAGTTTGCTTTCCTAATAGCATATTCAACGATTTTTCACTTTTTGAAAATTTATCTAAAGTCGTTGACAATTGTTGGACTTGTGTTTTGAGAGATTCATTTTCGTTTAACAACTGTGTGCACTTTTTAATAGAATTCTCTCTCCTAGTATTTTCATTCTCCTTTAAAATCAGAATTTCATTTTCAAGTGATTTTATATTGATTTCTGATTTTTTAATTTCCTCTTCGAATGTTGGACACTTATCACACTTAGGGATTCTACTTTGATAGGTTTTAACTAATTGGTCAAGTTGTTTATTACATTATATCAAAGTATCTTTTTGAGATTCAAGTTTGGCGTATTTTTCCCTAAGTCGTTCAAAACAACCGTTTACTTCATGAAAATATATAAGCAACTCAGAATGGGTAAGTTTTGATACCTCACTTGGCTCGTCATCGTCACTGTCAGTTGTATCACCTCGAAGACACAATTCTGCCTTTTCGCTTTCACTACCAGTGCTTTGATCATTCTCGTCTATTTCATCCCAAGTGGCTGCAAAACTTTTCTTTTTCCGTTTCTTTCCGTGGCTGGATTTAATTTGTGGACAATCGGGCTTGATATGGCCGGGTTTGTTGCAATTATAACAAATAAACTTTTGTTCTTCCGAGTAGTCTAGTGCTTTGGCTATTCTGCTTTTTGCTTTTTGAATTCGAGCTGAGTTACCATGTTTTTGATTCCATTTTTTGAATTTCCTTATCAACAGCTCCAATTCTGCTGCTCCATCATCTTCATCGTTATCATCATCACTTTTGGTTGTTCCTTTGAGAGCTATTGATTTCTTTTGAGCGTCACCTCCTTCACGCTCTTCTTTGAATTTCATTTCTAGCTCATAAGTGGTGAGATTTCCGATGAGTTCTTCAACTTTAAGTTGTTTTAAATCTTTCGATTCTTGTATGGCAGTTACTTTTGCTTCAAAGCTTCGTGGAAGGACTCTGAGGATTTTCCGGACTATTTCTAATTCGGTGTATGTTTTTCCGAGAGCTTTTGATTTGTATACGATATTGGAGAGTCGTCCGTACATCTCTTTGACATTTTCTTCCTTCGCCATTTTGAAGTTCTCGTATTCGCTGCTTAGCATTGCAAGGCGAGATTCTTTGACTTGAGATGTTCCTTCGCGAGTCACTTCTAGTATGTGCCATATTTCCTGCGCAGTTAGACAATGTGAGACACGATTAAATTCAAACTGATCCAATGAACAGATAATAGAATTCATAGCTTTGGCATTAGTATTCTGTAATTTATTTTCTAATTCTGTCCATTGTTCCTTTGGTTTCTCTATTTCCTGATTATCTACAGTTATAGTTGGTATTCTATAACCTGTCTCAACAATATTCCAAGCGTCAATGGTTTTCAGAAAAATTTGCATTCTATTTTTCCAATAAGCATATTCACCATTGAACATTGGTGGTCTAACTATGGATTGACCTTCTGCAAAAGCATTATTAAAAGAAGCCATTTTAAAAATTCAAAATTTTAAAACAAAAACTGATTTTTTCAAAAAAAATCGAATTTTTAAAACAGATGTTGACTTCTATTCCTGTCCTAGCTCTGATACCACTTGTAGGATCGATTTCACCCTAGAGGGGGGGGGGGTGAATAGGGTGATAGTGTAAATTATAAAAATTAATCGCGGAAGCTTATAAATTAATTTCAATTCAGATCACAGAATAGCAGCACAGATATCGTAGAATATAAATAACAGAATAAAACAGAACAATACAGAATTTACCCAGCTTCGGCAAAACCCTGCCTACGTGCTGCCCCCAAGGTTTCTACTAGAAATTAGACAGTCCCTCGCTTACACACGTAAACTCGCTATACACCGCTATTGACTAATCTAACTCTACGCTCAAAACCCTGTCACAACTCAACTACCGAATTGTGAATTCTCAAGCTACACACCGTAGCTTGTCCCCTAGTCACACGACTAGAAAATTAAACGGTTTAAAATGGAAAATACAAATTAAAATAAAATAGCCCTAATATAAACAAAACCCTATTTATAAATTTAAAGCCCTTATTTTTACTGCCGGCCCCTTTTATATTTTAGACCGTCACTTTTATTTTCTTCGTTCGTTTATTTTTGAGATGCGGCCGTTCCTCTTTGAAACAAAATTAGGGCTTTTTGTCCTGTCGATCCACACTAGGGTTCTTGAAGCGGCCGTTCCTCTTTGATACTGTTCGACTTCGATGCTCTTTGATTTGCTCACCGCAGCTGCTTCGTTGATCGAACTCCGGTATATAATTATGTGCTTTTTCTTTTTATTGATTTATGCTTTCTGGAATTCGATACATTGATTGCCGATGATGATTGGGTTATATATGCGTTCGATTTCCTGAATCTTCGATCGTATATATTTATTTGAATTTGTCAAATATTCATCTCGGCCACTTTATTATTCTTGAACGATGCTGATGATTTCTGACCTTTTCAATTCCTGTATATTCATTGCTTGGTGATCACGGCTATAACTTGGTCAATTATGACTCATACATCATATCCACGGCTTGATTAATTTTGTGGTCACCAGCGATGTTGAATTCATTTGACTTCGGCCACTTAATATTGACCATGGTTCCTCTGTAGCTTCTTTTGGCTTCAGTAATTTTTGAAGAAAAATCTTTCTTGATTTTGCTCGGCCTGTACCTCTGTATTTTATACATGTGTATATATATTCTTGAATTTGCACTTGGATTTGAACTACTTCATATGTATGTTTGTTGCTGCCTTGACTTGTTGTTATTTGCACCAGGTCTCTGTATATTTCTCTGGTTTGGTTCTCGGCCTATAGTATTCATAATGCATTTTGTTTCATGTTTGAGACTGTGCTTGCATTGTTACTTGGTCGACACTTGCATCGTTATCTGTTACATACATGAGACTGACACTGTACTTTTGTTGTTCACTGTGTTCATGCACTTTGTAAATTTGTTGCTTTCGTTGCTGTGTTGATCACTTGATTTTTGACACTGGTCTGCTGTCATGGCTGATCTGTTGTTCAGTTTGCATTGGTGCATTCTTCATGTATCTGCTGACTTGTTGTAGTACACTGCATATTTCATTGCCTTGCTGAACTCGATCCAGTAGTTTGCTTCATTTTGCACACTGATCATCTGTATACATTTGTGGCATTTCTCTGGCCCTTTGTGTTATTGCTTCATTATGTTGTATACACTGGTTTTGGTCGAAACTTGTTGCTTTCATGTATATGTCAAACTGATCGGTTGCATCTGTGGTATGCATATGTGTAGTTGTTATTGCCAGTTGCCACTTTGACATTTTGGCCTTGAACCTGTACTTGTAGTTTGCATTCATGTACTTGCAGTGTTGGTCTGACTTGAACTCGATTCACTTGTGTTGAATCCAGTTTCAAAACTCGGATTTGACCTTGTGTTCGTGTCGTATTTTCAATGTTATTGCATGTGAGTTGAACCTGTCCGTATATTTGGGTTGACCTTGTGCTCACCTGTCCCTGTAGCATTATCAAGTGTATATATCGGCGTGCACGGCCTTGTGGCATATACAGTAATACACTGTGTATGTCACAAGTTGTTCGTGTATGATGAATTCAAATTTAAATGATGACGAACAACCCAAATAACTGAGGCAAATCATATTTTCAAAATCCATCTTTTATTTTATATTGCAAAAATATTTCTTTTTCAATTTTACTGCGTTAGTGAATATTTTTGCAGATTGCTCAGATGCTGGATTCAAACTGGAATGCAGTTGAAGATAAAAACACGAGTGTGAGTGATATGTAGTGAGGTTAACTGTAAATGTGAAATGTGATGTAATTGTAATTAAAGTTGTATAGTTATAGTGAGAGCTTGAAATTGTACTATTCAAAGTTGTAATAAATATTTATTTGAATAAAATATTCGTTTGAATTCAAATTCTGTGTTATTTATTTTATTCAGCAAATATTTATTTAATCTGTGAAAATAAATAGTATATTATCAAATACATTTAAACGAATGTATATATGTTTATTATCATCAAACAAAAATCATATAAGCGCATATTCAACAGCGAGCTGAATGGCAGGAACATATGGAGTGTATTCCGCTGTAATATATTTTCAAAATTTATCTGGGACATGTTGATTTTAACTGTCCAGTGATTGTGAAATGTTGTAACTCTGATGTATTGTATGTAATTTAACTGATACAGCTTCTTTGTATAAATGTTATTTTATGATATTATATTTTAATCCATTGTGAATGTGAGATTTTGTGTTTCATTTTTGTTTCTTCTTCTATCTCTTTCCTTCTTTTCCTAACTATCTGGATTTTCAGGATTGAAAATTCTAGGTCGTTACATTTGGTATCAGAGCAAGGTTAAGCTAGAACTTTGGCTCTGGTAGGAGTACTCATTAAGGTTGGGGTCAATGATACCCTAGAGTGAGTTGAGTGTTAATATGAGAGAGCATACTTGTTATTTTCTTATATAAAGGTTTTAAAAGTAAATGATTTTTATGTAAGTTTATATAAAGCAATGATTTTTCTAACCACTATAAATTAAAGAAATTGGTTGTTGACTATTGGAATTGAATAAAATAATGAGAATTAAGTGGAAGTAGTAGTACAACCAAATTGAAATTGAATAAAGATAAGTTTGAAATATGTGTTAATGTGTAAGCAAAATGAAATGTTTTAAGAAAGTAAAACATTTAGGTGAGTATGATTGAAGATGATCTAAATTGTGATGTTTTAAAATATAAACCCGAAATTTGAAAATCCATTTCAAAGTGATAATATTATTTAATATATTTGTATGAAAGGGTCCTATTTCAAACAAGAGTTGTTTGAAAATTCATAGGAATTTGTTTTGAATTTAAAACCAAAGGTGGTTTAAAATTTAAAGTAACTTGGTGTGTAAAGGAAATAAATTTGTATATTTGAAATAAACTCGAAGGTTGAGTTTTGGATTTCCCTTGGAATGTGATGTGAAAACCCAAAGTGAAATAAATTTTTAAACTTAAGTAGATATGAAGTTTAAAATTTGAAATAGGAATTCAAATTAGATAAAGTTGTCTGGATTAAATTTAAGTGAATTTAAATTTTAGGAAATTAAATAAGTTTAGAACAGACAACGTGAATTGGAAATTTCAAGATGAAATTGAGAGTTTGTGTGATCTCAAAATGGGTTTGAAATCTGGAAATTGAAGATGGATGGATGCTTTAAATAATTTGGATGATATTATCCCGTTGTTATTAATAATCTTTAAACCGTGAATTGGGTTTGTTTAAATGAATGAAGAAATGGTTTGTGGTAATATATCCATTATGAAAAAAAATTAAACTTTAATTTGAAATTATTTAAGGTAATTTTGGTTTTTGAAGATAAAGTTGAACTTGTGAAAGTGAAATCACTTTGCACTTAAGTTTTTGTAAGTGAAATTGCTGAAAATTGGTTTCAAAATTGAAATTGGGTAATAAATTGAATTTTGAAGATAAAATTGTTTTGAACTCTTACCTGAACCTTGTAATGGATTAAATAAAGGCAATTTAAACTGGATTTATGAAATTTGGACTCAAATCTAAATTGTTTAAAAAAATTTAGGCTGTTAAATTAAAGATAAAGGTTAGTTTGATTAAATCAACGTTTGAAATTTAACTCGAATTTATATAATTCGGGATGGTTTAAAGTGAAATGGAATTTGAAGTTAGTTCAAATTGAAATTTGATTGGAAAGATTTGGAATTTTGATTAAAGTTGAATAAGTAAATTCAAATGGAATTTGATTTGAATTTGGAAAGAAATTGAGGTTAATTCAACTTGAATTGGGATTGAATCAATTTAATGGAAGTGGAAATTTAAATTGAATTGATTGGAAATGGAAATTGGGAATTGAACAGTTTGCTCTGAAACTATTTTCAAATAAATTATTTTAATATAAACTGATTAAATCTATTTTCCAAACTGTTTACTATACAACTTTTCTTTTTAAAATCCAAAATTAGTTTATACTTATTTTATAACTACTTTTGGAACTATTTGACTATTTTACAATTATTTAACTATTTTATAACTATTTTAACTATTTTATCACTACTTAACTATTTTATAGCAATTTTACAAAGAGAAAATTAGGGAAAAGGACAAACTTTGATAAAAAATTTGTCTCAAGGACACCAAGATTCTTTTTTTTTGCTGAAGAACAAACTTTGGGAAAAATTTGGCTGAAGGGAAATGCTAGTTCTAACTAGAATTATATTCAGTTTTTACACTATACAAAATGCTAATTCTAACTTGCATTGTCTTTCAGCCTAATTATTTTCAAAGTTTGTCAGCCTAAAAATGAAACTTGTTGTCCTTCAGCCTAATTTTTTTTAAGTTTGTCCTTATGCCTATTTTCCACTTTTACAAACTAATAATTATTTTTCAACTACTTATCTATTTCAAACTTTTCGAGCTATTTTCTAAATTTAAAAGTTGGTCAGAGTGCAAACTGTTTATGATTAAAATTCCAATTGAGATAAGGATCAAAGGGATAATCCAAACGGGATTGAAGCAATTATGAATAAGTGAATAGAAATCATAAGTGATGTGAATAGAAAAGAGAATTGATTTGGCTAATAATTAATGATGATAGATACGTAGAATGTACGTATATTATTCTATTCGTATAATGATTTGATCCAGATTCGAGCACAGAATGTCATGATAGTATATCGATCTGAATTGGGGTTTTTCACTCGATTTTCGACGGCGAACTTGGATATGGATTTTAGGCTGATTCAGGATATTCTCTATCATAGTTATGACTATGCAAGGAGAATGACGGTTTCTGATCAAGAAACCAGATCTGTGTCCGTACTAGGAAGTCGGATGGACAATACTAGTTCAGAGGTGAAATTGTGTGATCGAGTGAGCGATTAAATTGACATTGTAACAACCCGATATTTTCAGCCATTCACATCCAGACATGTCGGACTTGAATTGCTCAAAATACCGCATTGTAAATAAATTTGGAGCAAATAAAATCATCACACAGAATCACAGACACAGAAATATCAGAATAACTCGCAGCGAAAATTAAAATACCATACTAGTTCATGAACCTACTATTACAAAATCTCAAAACAATTACATAATATCAGTCTGAAAACAATTAAAATAGAAATCCCAAATACATAGGATATCACTAATACAAGAGCTAAAGTAGAACAACTGAAGCTGAAAGATATAGATAATAAGACAAGCAAAATCTCCAGCGATTCCTAGCTCCAGAATGAGAAATCCAAAGCTAAGCTGTGAATACTCAGGCTGACCTGAGCGTAAAGCAAAACACAAAACACTCAAGTCAGGACATACATACTTATACAATGTAAACCAACTCAAGTGAACTGCAGTAAAGTATAAGTAACTTAAAGGATGCTTGGGACCGCCCATCCTCTAAGGATCCGTTAAACTATTTACTATGTAGTAATATAACGCTATTATAATAATGTCTACAGTAAAATAAACTTACTTTAAAATAGCATTGAAGGGTTACCCATATAGCCCCCAACACGTAATAGTCCCAGTAGTCCATCCAGTATCAGCGTATCTCCAGATCGGGAGGCTACCCTAAATACTCCATAGGCTACGGGAGAAAAACAAACTCGTGGTAAGGCTCGCTATGGTAGGAGACATGACACAACTAGGCAATGCCAGGGTAGATATACCAATTACGCTTTCGGGCTGGTGGTAACGCATAGTAGCTACTACCGCTCATCTCGGAACACATTCCCAAATCGAAATCGGAGGATGGCCATCAAACCAACCACAATAAAGAGTATAGAATCAAAGAAGTGCGTCTGATAGGAGGAGCTACCTCACTTGGCCCGTTAATCGCTCCTTTTTTAGCCACCTTATGCCAACTTATGGAAGTCGGGTCCACGTTCATACCGCAATAGGATCGTCGCCACCATCCTACTTCGTTTTGGAATCTCCACCACGTACACAGTTGTTAAAGTGGTTTTCGGTATCGATAGAGAGTATGTCCATATTCGATCCCGGTCTCTTTAACAACCAATCGTTATTATAACCGGTGGTTATACATTTCAAAAATAGTTTATATTTAAAACCAAAACCATTTTTATTTCAAAACTATATTCAAATCAAATAGTTTATCATTTCCATTTCAAACATATATTCACCTTTGAAAAATCATAATACTTTCAAAGTTATAACTTTTCGAAACCAAAATACTTGAAATCATTACACCCTAAAAAATCATAACATTTTAAAATCATATATTTGATGCCATACTTTAATTCTTTTACATCTTCAAATTTATTCAATTAAACCAAATTTTCAAATTTCAAATTTAATTCAATTCAACCATTAGTTTCAATTCAATTCAGTTTCCCAACAAATCATCTCAAATTCAAATATAGATTTGGTCCATAAAATAAACTATTCAATTATTAGTATATTTCAAAGTTTTAATATCCCACATTTCAAAACTAAATTTTATGATTTCATATATCTCAAATTTAACTTCAATATTACTTAGTTTTGAAATATTCATTTCATAAATCCAATATCATTTTAATTTAAATACCATTCCAATTTACGTTTCAAAAAATGGTTTATATTTCAAATCAAAATACTCCATTTAAACTATATAAAAGTGAAGTTATTATACTTACAAATCAAGTATTCAATTCCCAAAATTTTAGTCTTTTCAGAGTTCATTTATTCAGTTAATAAATTAAAATAGTGAACTTCAGCTTTCCACAGCATTTAGAAAATGCTGCGGTAAGTTCTATTTGACAATAGTTCATTTCAGCAAAGACAACATTTAAAACTGCTGTAATAGTTCAGTTTTAGTCGAAAAATAGTTAAATTCAGCAAAGACAACATTTACAAAACTTCTGTAATAGTTCAGGGTTCAAATTAATAGATTTAATTCAATTCAGCCAACTGCAGCACATATCAAGTGCTACTGTAGCCCTTTCATTAGTTTTAGATTCAAGTTTAGTTTCTGCAACTACAGCACTTACCAAGTGCTGCAATAGCCCTTAGTTAATTTTAGCTTTTTAGTTCATTTGTATCAACCACATCACTTACAAAGTGCTGTAATATCCTTTACAACATATTTTAAGTTAACTTCAGAAACGATAGCATTTCTGAAGTGCTACTAAAAGAATTTCCAGATTTTCAATACAATTTCAGAAACATTTAAACTTTCAATATAAAATAACCACGGGTCTGTATAATATTTTCTAACCTAGGTCAAATAATACGGATAATATATCATTTCAATCCATAATTTACAAAGAAAAATACGGGTTCTATCATTTCAAACCCGCAATCCCAAGTTAAATAAAATAAATAAAAATCGCTCAGGCCTATCATTTCAGCCCATAACGATTTTTCCTTATTCTAAAGTCCGTTCGGGTATGTATCATTTCAACCCATGGTGATCCTATTCAACAGGGAACTAGCAGTGATATAAACAGATATAAATGAATAGTATGATAAAATACAACATAGCAGATGAGGTGACAAGTTTATAACAGGGTTTAACATCATATAATTCATATCACAGGCAGGTATAACATGATATAATAATTCTACAGATTCACTTGGCGTCAATTCACAATTTATATAAGTATGAAATGCTAAGTGTGAATACTCACCTCTTTACGCTGGAGATAGCCAATCAAAACACACAGAATGTAACGACCCGTAAATTTTAACTGTTTTAATAACGTATTTAATTGAATTTTGGAGAAATTCTAAAAATAAAATTTTGAAATAAAAATTTAATATTTGGAATACGTCTAACTAAACATAGCCACCATCAAATTTTCGTTAGAAAATATAGAAGTTTATTTTTCTAGTGTTATTTTATTTAAATCTATATCAGTTAATATTTGATGATAATTAAATGTTTTCCAAACCTAAATATTTTTCAATAGAAAAATTGTAAATCACCTTCTGAGCAAGACATCACATTTCGTTTCTCAAAATTTTGCCTGTTATTGTTCTGTCGATCTTATTTTCGACAAAATAACAGTCGAATTTAAAAAGTTTTCCGAAACCTAAATATGTCAACATGAGAAAATTTATTTAGAACATTCTGAATAAGACTGCGTAATTCCTTTCGCAAATTTCGGATGTTTCTAGCCCCATTCGATTTTTTCCGTACAGAATAGCAACATATATCAGTGTCCGTATCGACTATTGAACGGATAATCGTTTCGATGATCTATGCATACCGTTTTGATCATCTCGTTGTGCTGATCTCCGCAGTGTATTAATCTGTGTATTTTGGTGTCTGGTACACGGCGAAACGACGGTACGGTTAGTCGTATCGGATCGTATTCGAGCATTTAGTTTTCCATTTCTCTTCCTTTTGTTCATTTGTCTCTGTTACTTTCATTTCAGAAATATAATAATGTTCTATAACATAACTTACTCATCTTTTTGTTTAACCCATTCGTGTCCATTTCTTATGAAAGAGGAAATAATATATATACAAATATAAGCTGCTCCATCTTCTTTTGCATGGAAACTTGTTCCATTGCCAGCCTTTCAATTCCATTAATAACCAGACCCTTACACTTCTCTAACTTAAATAAAAAGAAATAAATAATATATACAAGTTACTTAACAGTTGTATCTATTTGACCTAAGGATTTTAGCTCACCCTCTTCCTTTATTTTCTTTTTCCATGGTCGAGACTGTTGCTGCCACCTCCCTTCAAGCACGAGCAACCCCTCCTCTTCCCCTTGATACCGCCTCCTCTGCCCTTAGCCTAGCTCATCAACACCAATAGCCGAGACTTCCTACCCTCCAAGATTTCCATTTCATCACTGTTCCTCCACCTCCTGGCCAAAACCCGGACCCGCTTCCACCAAGAAACCAACCCTGCTCCGCTCGTGTTCGCCACCGTAATAGTCGACCTTCCCATGCTCTGAACCCGCGCCACCCTCCTCCTCCGCGTGCCAGCTTAAGCATCCCCATGATCTCACATCCACCATGATCGCCTCCACCAACTCACCCAGGCTGAGTTTTCTTCCGCCATTATCACCGTCGCACGTAACTACACCTACCTTCCTCTCTTTTACCCTCTATGTGAAGCAGCCGTAAGCCTCCTTTCTACCTTATATATTTGTGTTTCGTGCCTTTAATATTCTGCTTATATATTATATATGCACTTTCGTATTATCAGTATGTAGTTTAGTCTGTTATAAAGTGCATATAGGGATGCATATTGCTTTATTTGCTTTTATATTATTATATTCCTGTCTGCATATTCACTAGCCTGTAGATACACACATATATATTTATATGAGGCATTTATATATATGTTATAGTTTCTAAGTCTTTATTTTATATGAGTTTATAAAGTTATCTATTTTATAATGGTCATATATATACATTCGGTTGAGTTATACGTATATTATAAACAAATGAAAGTTTTGTCAGTTGCATATTTTAAAGTATATATACACCTTGTTTATGTGTTTTATTTAAATGTATAGATAGTCTATAAGTTGCATTGACATTTTTTTTGATATAATCTACGTATATATACATTTTATCTATTAGAGTGTTAGTGTATAATGTACATTTATTTAAACGTATGACAATATATAAGTTTATACGTTTTGTTTAAGTGATAGATATATTAGGTATATAAGTATATATAGACACACACACACACCCCATATATTGGTTTATATGCAATTGCATATGTAAGTGTGTAACATATATATTTACCATATATCATATTTTGGGAAATAATATATTGCATTGTTTAAAAGTACATAAGTTATATTTTAGTATTATATTGGTTTTTAAAGTGATATATATATATATAAGATGATGTTGTATGGGTATAAGTTTGTATTGCTTTGCTAGTACATAATATATATAGAGAGTTTTAAAAACAATTGTTTCGAATGAAGTAATAAAATAATGATACAATATACTCTTCATTTCTATTTAGCGGATTCTAATTGGTTCTCATCAATTTCCATCTATCAGCTTTACCCATCAAATTCGTGTTCAACTTACTTCGCCGTGAATTATTGTTGGATCGGTCGATTTCGTGATTCAAATCGTAGCTTGCTGTGTTGTCTATCTTCTCTAACCTCGAAAGGTGAGCAATCACTCACGATTTACGTTCTTATATATATTAAATTTGATTTCAATTAAAACGACAACTGAAATATGCTGCTGTTAGTTATTTACATTGTTATATATATGCTATTACCTGTATCTGTTCACCTGTGACATCTGACACCATTATCTGTTATTTATATTGATGATACATGCCTGTTATATTATTACATATGTTATCACTCTGCAAGATCCCTGTTAGTATAGAATCACTATGGGTTGAAATGATACATACCCGAACGATCTGTAGAATAGGAGAAAATCGTTATGGGTTGAAATGATAAACCCAGGCGTTTTTCATTGAATTGAATTTGGAATTACGGGTTGAAATGATAATATATATCTATATATACCCGTATATATTTAAATTGCGGATTAAAATGATAAATATCTGTATCACTTGACCATATGATAGAATTTATATACAGACGCCGTTGGTCTATATATAAATAATTTGAAATGATTACTATGGTTTTTGAAGGAAATATATGGTTTTATATAAATATTGATTTTAGATATTATATAAATGTTATTTAATATATAGTTAAATTCTTGATTTTAATCTATGTATAAATTTATTTTATATAAAATAAGCTTAATAATAAAGTTTGATTTTTATTAAAATATAATATGGTTTAGTATTTATTTAAATTATATTTTAATATAGAGTTTATAATGATTTAATAAATTAAGGTTGAGAAGGTAAATTTGAAATTGATTTGAAATTGTATTAATTAAGAAATATATTTAATTTGAAATCGATTTGAAACTTATTGAATTTGAGATTTTTAAAAGGATATAATTTTATAACTTGATTTGGTTTAAGGCAATTTAACGAATATTTCAAGTATAAATGAATTGAAGGAAATATTTAGTCATTTGAAATATGGGGTTTTATTTAAATGATAATGGATTTAGTAAGTAAATGTTTCAAAATAAATAATAGTAAAGTGAATTTGATATATATGTATGGAATTATCAAATCTAGTTTTGAAATGTTTGAATATTTAAAGTTTCGAAAATATTGAAATATTGAAATGGTTTATTTTGTGGTTAAAAATTTGTATTTGAAATCGATATATAATTTGAAATGGTTTATTGGGAAACTGAAATAAATTAAAATTGATGATTTGAGATTTGATTAAATTTGAATTTTGGAATTTGAGTTGATTTGAATCGATTTATGAAATTTGAGAAAACTATTTTATTATATAAAGTATTTTTAAATTATATTTAAAACTATTTATATATGTTACTTTATAAATTTATTTCATATAAACTATTTTAATATAAGTTATTTTTAATATAAACTATTTTAAATTATATCTATTTTTATATAAACTATTTTAAATTATAAACTGTTTTATTATATATACTATTATTTATACTTAAACAGTTAAGTGGTAAGTGTTATGATTCTAAAGCATTATGATTTCTAAATTTTGATTTCAAAAGTATTATCATTTCCAAAGTGTTTGATTTAGAATGTGTTATAACTTTAAAGTAGTAAGATTTTGTATATGGATATATTTGAAATGGAAATGGTATCGTATTTAGTTTTGAAATGGAAGTGATATCGTATTGATATGGTTTTGAAATGGCAATGCTATTTTCGTTTTGAAACATAAACTATATGAAAGTTTATAAAATGACCAACCGGTGTAATAATTACGTAGTTATTAAAGAGTCCGGGATCGGTTAGGGACATACTCTCTGTCTAAACCGAAAACCACTTTAATAACTATTATATGCGAATGTGATCCAGAATGAAGTGGTTGGAATGATGACGTTGCTGGATTTGAAGAAAGAAAACAATAATGGACAGCCTTGACACTTGTGTCAAATTTGAAATGACTAGAATAGGAGCCGTGCCGGACCAATGAGGTTAGCTGCCTCTAGTGGACACATTTCTTCGTAAACTACTCATTACTTGTTTTTGACTGGTGCGCACCTTTGAATTGGGAGTGTTGCTTCGTGGTGTTGCAATCGTTGCGGCGATGCGTTCTCACCAGTCCGGATCAGGCAAACAGTAGTTTCACTACCTTGGGTATTGCCTCATGTGCCTTGTCATACTCGTATCCCTATGCGCGGCCACTACGATTTGTTTTGTGTTATACCTATGGAGTACTCCCTGATAGCCCACTAGTTTACGATGGAGTTTACGGTGCTGTATAGACTATGACGCTTATATAAATGTGTTAAGGGGGACAATGGTAACGCCTTAACACTATTTTAATTGTTTACTTTACCATAGGCATTATTATAATAGCGTATATTACTACATAGTAGATAGTTTAACGGATCCTTAAAGGATGGTTATCCCAACATCTTTTGAGTTACTTGTATTTTCAGTTGTTATTTCACTTGAGTTGGATTTATTGATATAAGAATGTTAATCCTGAATCGAGTGTTTTGTGTTTTGCTTTACGCTCGGATTAGACTGAGTGTACTAGTATTCGAGACTCACTTTTGGAGTTGGAGCTTTGCTTGGAGATCCAGCTATCTATCCAGCTTTCAGATATTCAGTTGATTCTAGTGATGTATTCTGATTCTTGTATTTGACTATTGTATTCGAGACTTCCATTGTAACTTATTTAACTCTGTTATATATATAGTAGCTTCATGAACTACTATTCTTTTGTTTTCGCTGCATATTGTATGTTACGCTGTGTCTGTGATTCTGTGATTATTTATTCACTGTATATGCTAAGTTTTGCCAAATACAAACTTACAATCTGGTATTTTGAGCAATTCAATTCCGACATGTTTGTATACGAATGGTTGAAAATATCCGGTCGTTACATGTGGTATCAGAGCTTTGGCTTTAGGCAAAACTTAGCATGTATGATAAATTTAATTACGGGATCACTTTCGTTCGAGCTTTAATCCTTTCCTCTTTGATTTGAATTTCATTTGAATTTTGGAACATTCCCTCAGTTCCAAAATCCATCTTTATCTCTCCCTATTCTTATTCTGGAGTATCCCATAACTCCACTTCAAACAATCTCTATAATAACTCGGCGGTCTCGCCAATCTTCGAATGATTTGCAAAGGGGTGAAACTCCTTTACAACAAGCATTGGTTCACCAAAGACTTCTGTATCCTCGGTTTACGATGCTATCTATCTTCTGCTATGTCTGAATTCTATCTCTTGCGATCGAATGTTGATTAGCCTCGGAATTCTGCATCGATTTCATTCTTGAAGTCACGGTCGACCCAGCTAAGGTTGCCGTGATTTAATTAACTTGTCCATCTTCCTATTTGTTATTTCAATCATCTTATCTTTGTTTTGAACCTATCTTCGAATCAAAATTCTCTTTGATTTGAGTCCATCAAATTTGAATCTCTATTCTTGTTTGGAATCTATTCTTGTATCGTCGAGCGAGGAAGTGTATTTGTGAATTAATTTAAAAATGTTTTATATATTGTGTTGTTAATGTTGATTTGGGTTTCTAATCGATTCGTCTGATCAGCGCTATCGGTAGGATCTCCAAAACACTTGAACAGAACAAACTGACACAATATTGTTTTCAAATTTGGTAAACAAAATAGTTTTGTATGATTATATTATATATAAGTATAAATTTCTCTGAAATTAAATTGTTAATGTATTTATTGTCAGAAATGATAATATTTGATTTGCATTTATTGTTTTGTAAACCATTGATTATTGCATAACTTTAATAAATGAATTATAAAACTTGGTTATAATTTGATTTGGAATTTGAAATGAATTTAAATCAAGAATTTGAGAATTTAATTTCCGGTGATTTCAAACTTCGGCTTTTAAAGTTTTAAGGTGTATATTATTTAAAGTATTTTCAAATAAGAATTGTTTCAAAGAATTTTACTGTTTAAAATCAGTGCTCTTCTCTTTTGTCACTGGAAAATAATTTCGACGATGGCGGCCGCATCATTGACATTCATTTTCAAGTTTCAGAATGGAGAGACGATTTGGTAGCTTTGCTACGCTTTTGTTTTGAAATGAAATTGATTTGAATTTCTTAAAGTATGATTTGAATTATAATATATATATATATATATATTAGTTTATGATTATAAATTTGGTTTGATGTATGTTGTGTGTGTGTGTGTGTGTGTGTGTGTGTGTGTGTATAAATAGTTTGAAATGAAATCGGAAATGTAATACTTAATCTTATGTTAAGAATATTTTCAATTATAAAATGAAGCCAAAATTTATGTTTAAACTTGAATAATTGAGGTAGAAATCTTTACTTGTAAAATATTCAATTTTATTCCAGTATAACTTACCTAAATCATTCAAAAGTTGAAATTGTAATTGAATAATTTACAATGTAGAATGATTATCAAAAATTTTATAACTTTTTTCTTGAGTGGTTGTAATAAGTGTTATACACTTAACTTTTAATTATAAAATGTTAATAGAAACAAATAGAATAATAAGTTGAATGAATAGTAAATATGACAAATTAAATAAAATTTTGTTTTGAAGAAATCTTTTGGTATCAAATATTAATAAATTGAAATTAAATCAACTTATTGAAATACCTTGAATTTTAAATCAAATATTAAGTATTAATTAAGGTAAATTGAAATTTACATGGTTTGAACTAATTATTTGCTTTGTTTTCAATCTATTTTCTTTCTGGTTGTTTCTATTCTCTTACCTCCTTCCTTTTCGGGGACGAAAAGTTTTGAGTATGGGAGAGTGTAACGACCCACAAATTTTAACTGTTTTAATAACGTATTTAATTGAATTTTGGAGAAATTCTAAAAATAAAATTTTGAAATAAAAATTTAATGTTTGGAATATGTCTAATTAAACATAGCCATTGTAAATTTTCATCAGAAAATATAGAAGTTTATTTTTCTAGTGTTATTTTATTTAAATCTATATCGGTTAATATTTGATGATAATTAAATGTTTTCCAAACTTGAATATTTTTCAATAGAAAAATTGTAAATCATCTTCTGAGCAAGACGTCGCATTTCGTTTCTCAAAATTTTGACAGTTATTGCTCCGTCGATCTTATTTTCGACGAAATAACAGTCGAATTCAAAAAAAATTCCGAAACCTAAATTTGTCAACATGAGAAAATTTATTTAGAACATTCTGAATAAGTCTGCTTAATTCGTTTCGCAAATTTCGGACGTTTCTAGCCCCGTTTGGATTTTTCCGTACAGAATAGCAACGTATATCAGTGTCCGTATCGTCTTTTGAATGGATAATCGTATTGTTGATATATGTATACCGTTTTGATCATCTCGTTGTGCGGATCTCCGCAGTGTATTAATCTATGTATTTTGGTGTCCGGTACGCGGCGATACCGCTGTACGGTTAGTCGTATCGGATCGTATTCGAGCCTTTAGTTTTCCATTTCTCTTCCTTTTGTTCATTTGGCTCTGTTACTTTCATTCCAGAAATATAATAATGTTCTATAACATAATTTACTCATCTTTTTGTTTAACCCATTCGTGTCCACTGCTTATGAAAGAGGAAATAATATATATACAAATATAAGCTGCTCCATCTTCTTTTGCATGGAAACTTGTTCCATTGCCAGCCTTTCAATTCCATTAATAACCAAACCCTTACACTTCTCTAACTTAAATAAAAAGAAATAAATAATATATACAAGTTGCTTAACAGTTGTATCTATTTAACCTGAGGATATTAGCTCACCCTCTTCCTTTATTTTATTTTTCCCATGGCCGAGACTGTTGCAGCCACCTCCCTCCAAGCACGAGCAACCCCTCCTCTTTCCCTTAATATCGCCTCCTTCGCCCTTAGCCTTACTTCATCACCACCAATAGCCGAGATTTCCTACCCTCCAAGACTTCAATTTCATCAACGCTCCTCCACCTCCTGGCCAAAACCCAAACCCGCTTCCACCAAGAAACCAACCCTACTCCGCTAGTGTTCGCCACCACAACAGTCGACCTTCTCATGCTCTGAACCCGCGCCACCCTCCTCCTCCGCGTGCCAGCTCAAGCATCCCCATGATCTCACATCCACCATGACCGCCTCCACCAACTCACCCAGGCTGAGTTTTCTTCCACCATTATCACTGTCGCACGTAACTACACCCACCTTCCTCTCTTGTATCCTCCACGTGAAGCAGCCGTAAGCCTCCTTTCTGCCTTATATATTTGTGTTTCGTGTCTTTAATATTCTGCTCCTATATTATATAGGTACCTTCATATTATCAGTATGTAGTTTAGTCTGTTATTAAGTGCATATAGGGATGCATATTGTTTTATTTGCTTCTATATTATTATATTCCTATCTGCATATTCACTAGCCTGTAGATACATACATACATACATACATACATATATATATATATATATTTATATGAGGCATTATATATATATGTTATAGTTTCTAAGTCTTTATTTTTTATGAGTTTATAAAGTTATCTATTTTATAATGGTCATATATATACATTCGGTTGAGTTATACGTATATCATAAACAAATGAAAGTTTTGTCAGTTGCATATTTTAAAGTATATATACACCTTGTTTATGTGTTTTATTTAAATGTATAGATAGTCTATAAGTTGCATTGACATTTTGTTTTGATATAATCTACGTATATATAAATTTTATCTACTAGAGTGTTATAGTGTATAATGTACATCTGTTTAAACGTATAACAGTATATAAGTTTATACGATTTGCTTAAGTGATAGATATATTAATAATATACAATTAAAAATAATATATTACATTGTTTAATAATAATAGGTATATAAGTATATATATATATATATATATCATATATTGGTTTATATACAATCACATATGTAAGTGTGCAGCATATATATTTACCGTATATCGTATTTTGGGAAATAATATATTGCATTGTTTAAAAGTAAATAAGTTATATTTTAGTATTATATTGGTTTTTAAAGTGGTATATATAAGCTGTTGTCGTATGGGTATAAGTTTGTATCGCTTTGCTAGTATGTGTGTGTGTGTGTGTGTGTGTGTGTATATTTAAAAACAATTGTTTTGAATGAAGTAATAAAATAATGATACAATATGCTCTTCGTTTCTATTTAGCGGATTCTAATTGGTTCTCATCATTTCCCATCTATCGGCTTTACCCGTCAAATTCGTGTTCAACTTACTTCGCTGTGAATTATTGTTGGATCGGTCGATTTCGTGATTCAAATCGTAGTTTGCTATGTTGTCTATCTTCTCTAACCTCGAAAGGTGAGCAACCACTCACGATTTACATTCTTATATATATTAAATTTGATTTCAATTAAAACAACAATTGAAATATGCTGCTGTTAGTTATTTACATTATTATATATATGCTATTACTTGTATCTGTTCACCTGTGACATCAGACACCATTATCTGTTATTTATATTGATGATACATGCCTGTTATATTATTATATTGTTATCACTCTGTAAGTTCCCTGTTAGTATAGAATCACTATGGGTTGAAATGATACATACCCGAACGATATGTAGAATAGGAGAAAATCGTTATGGGTTGAAATGATAAACCCAAGCGTTTTTCATTGAATTGAATTTGGGATTACGGGTTGAAATGATATATATATGTATATATACACACACATACATATACATACACCCGCATATATTTAAATTGCGGATTGAAATGATAAATATCAATATCACTTGGCCATAGGATAGAAATTATATGCAGACACCGTTGGTCTATATATAAATAATTTGAAATGATTACTATGGATTTTGAAGAAAATATATGATTTTATATAAATATTGATTTTAGATATTATATAAATGTTATTTTATATATAGTTAAATTCTTGATTTTAAGCTATGTATAAATTTGTTTTAATATAAAATAAGCTTAATAATAAAGTTTGATTTTATTAAAATATAATATGGTTAGGTATTTATTTAAATTATATTTAATATAGAGTTTATAATGATTTAATAAATTAAGGTTGAGAAGGTAGATTTGAAATTGATTTGAAATCGTATTAATTAAGAAATATATTTAGTTAGAAATCGATTTGAAACGTATTGAATTTGAGATTTTTAAAAGGATATAATTTTATAATTTGATTTGGTTTAAGGTGATTTAATGAATATTTCAAGTATAAATGAATTGAAGGAAATATTTAGTCATTTGAAATATGGGGTTTTATTTAAATGATAATGGATTTAGTAAGTAAATATTTCAAAATAAATAATAGTAAAGTGAATTTGATATAAATATGGAATTATCAAATCTAGTTTTGAAATGTTTGAATATCTAAAGCTTTGAAAATATTGAAATATTGAAATGGTTTATTTTGTGGTTAAAAATCTGTATTTGAAATCGATATAATTTGAAATGGTTTATTGAGAATGGAAATAAATTAAAATTGATGATTTGAGATTTGATTAAATTTGAATTTTGAAATTTGAGTTGATTTGAACCGATTTATGAAATTTGAGAAAGCTATTTTATTATATAAAGTATTTTTAAATTATATTTAAAACTATTTATATACACTACTTTACAAATTTATTTCATATAAACTATTTTAATATAAATTATTTTTCATATAAACTATTTTAAATTATAACTACTTTTATATAAACTATTTTAAATTATAAACTGTTTTATTATATATACTATTATTTATATTTAAACAGTTAAGTGGGAAGTGTTATGACTCTAAAGCATTATGATTTCTAAATTTTGATTTCCAGAGTAATATGATTTCCAAAGTGTTTGGTTTAGAAAGTGTTATAAATTTGAAGTACTAAGATTTTGTAAATGGATATATTTGAAATGGATATATTTAAAATAGAAATGATATCATATTTAGTTTTAAAACGGAAGTGGCATCGTATTGATATGGTTTTGAAATGACAATGATATTTCGGTTTTGAAACATAAACTATTTGAAAGTTTATAAAATGACCAACCAGTGCAATAATTACGTAGTTATTAAAGAGTCCGGGATCGGTTAGGGACATACTCTCTGTCTAAACCGAAAACCACTTTAATAACTATTATTGTGACGACCCAATTTTTTTTTACATTTCAAGTGGAATATTTAATTGATTTTAAATATTTGGAGGTTAGTTTAACTTGAATTTCAAATATAAATATGAATTTGGCAATCAAATTATTGAATTTGATTAATTAATGATGGGTAAAAATTTGAATTTTCAATTTTTAGCTTGTTAAAATAATTTGATGGTTTGGAAAATTTATATGGATAATACTGAAGATAATGGAAGCTTCAGAATTGGACTTCAAAATGCTTTAATCAGGTTTGAAAATTTATCATTTAACTCGATATTTACAAAAAGCATTCCGCGGCACAGTCTCAGAATTCGACGAAATCAGTTCCATTGGATCCGTAATGTTGTATTATTATCGAATTTCAATTTTCATAATGTTTGGAGCTGTCGTTTGGCCGTACGATAAGCAAACGCGTTGAAAATTAAATCGAAATTTATTTTAATAGCTGGGTTCAAAAAACACTATCTTCTTCATACGATCGAATTTGGACTCGGAACCTTTTCCATTGCATTCGAAATAGGGGTATAACATTATAAACGCCTAGCGGCACGCCTTGATAGTAGATCAAGATTTTGAGTTGCGTTTTCCGAGACCATTTATTAATTAAAACGATATATATTCTGGTCAAATTACTCACATCAGCTGTTTTTATTTCACCTCAAGTTACTGTACATAAGCAAGTTCTTCATGCCATCGTTATTTCTTTCATTTCATTCAAATCACAGTTAATACAGAGAAAAAAATATCTCCTTCTTTTTTCTTTTTAAATCACAAAAGTTCATTCTTATTCCAGGCTTCCATTCGAAGTCAACGAACCATACCATTGTCCCTTCTCTTCCCTCAGAAGCTAAGTAAAAAAAAAGGGAAAGTCGAACACGGTAAAAAAGAAAAAGAAAAAAAATGGAAAGTTCAAAATTTTAATTCTTGCGATCCAATCGATAAAAAATTATGAAACCACTTCCTAAATTCGTGTTTTTTTGAAGAGCTTTGATCTGATGTATTGGTTGTGAGGTACGGCGTCTGTTTTGGCGATCGACTAGGGGAAGGTGCATGCGACTTTGAACTAGGGTTAAGGATTTACAATGTTTCGGTCATCGATATGGATTTTTGAGCCTAGATTCGACATCGGAAAGTTGAATTGCAGCCATAAGCAAAGTTTGGGAGGTCGCGAGGAAACGAGGTGAGGTGCGACTTTTCCAGTCGAACGTGGAAAGGGCTGAATGTCGCATCTTCAAGGAGAAGGCCGAGCTTTGACACTTTGGGTCGAAAAGGTGGAGCTCACATAGAGGGGATGAGTGGCTTTGGTTTCGGGTGATTTCATGGAGGGACGAGAGGAATTAGGGGTGCGTGCATGCGTGAGATGCTGGTTGTGCACGTTTCTTAGCTTCAGGAGCTTTTGGGGAAGAAGGATTCTAACTGGGCCAGGTTTGAAAATGTAGGGAATGGGCTTTGCTTATTTAATTATAAAAAAAGAGTTATATAAGTTATTATTTAAACTAAAATGGTTAACTTGTAAATATAATATCTCGTTCGTTTTAGATTGGAATCCAACATGGTCAGTCTTGTTGGATTCGTACAGGGGTGATCTTGGCTATGGAGTCAGTTTGGTTGAAAGTAGAGCTTGCTGAATTTTCAGATACATTCAAATGCGTTCGGATTTAATCGAAATCGAAACGCGAAAAGCAACAGGAAATAAAAGTGAGTTAATCTCACTCTTCTGGATTTTAATTTAAATTTAAATGGTTAAATTTAAATATTTGGTTGAATGATTGAATTGATTGAATGCGATATATTATATAGTAGTATATAGTATATATTAGATGATTGATTTCCCGCATTATATAGCAGATGAGACTCTACGCGCCGCATAATAGCGGATGATATTTTATAAATCCCATATACCGCGATATTCCACCTCGAAGTGGAATTGGTATTTAATTGTTGTGCTAACGTCTGTGGATGCAGGGAAACAGGTTAGAGGGATCCAACTGGATTCCTCAAAACATTTTGATTTGTTTTCAAAATTGTGTGTTGATTATTTATAATCTGTGTGTGATTATTTGTGATTGAAACCATTGAAGGCTAAAATTTAACCGAATGTATTTTTGGTATCACAAGATACCAAAAATAAATAAAATTGGATTTTTAAATTTAAGTAGAAAATCTATAGTGAAATCCTATTGAATAAAATTCCAAAATATGGGAAAAAGTTTAATAAATGGATTTCAAGTAATAATATTCAAAAGGTGAAGAATTTATTTTAAAAATATAATTTTTAAATAATTTGGAAAGGATAAAGGAATTTATTTTAAAAACAAATTCGAAAATTGATTTGGTGTTTGCAAATGGTTTTTAAAAATCGATTTAAAAATCATATCTCAATGAATATTTGGGAATTTAAATCCACAATCATTGGGTTATTTTTTTTAAAGTGTGGAAAGGAATTTACGAATATGGAACGAAAATTTAAAATAAATCCTGAAAGATTAATAAATTGATTTGAATGAACCATTTTAAAATGGAAGGTGTACTTTCCCTGGAACGCCGAGCGTGTTTTCAAAGTAGCTTTCGAATATAAATTAAAAGTTCTAGGGTTGGTTTTAAAAGATATTTTGGAGATATTTTCTTAAGTTATTTTGAAAATCTTTAAAGTAAAGATTTATCTAATTAATTATAGAAATGATTTTTTTAAAGATTAAATTGATATTTGTTTTAGAAAATGGGTATTTAAAATAGTTATACCCTATCTACTAATGTTATTTTAAAGTTAGTTTGGACTTGAAATTTTATATGAGACATTTATATAATATTTTCATAACTAATATTTAAACAAATCTTTTAAAATAGTTTTATCTAAATGTTTCCAAGTATATATATTTTGGATATGTGATTTAAAGTATTTTAAAGTATTTGAACTCGACAGACTTTCAGTGGAAATAAATAATATTGGGAATCTTATTCCGCGAGTGAAAAGTGATTTGAAATTTGTTTTCAAATGGTTGAAGTGTTAAAAATATATACCTTGTGAAGATATTTTGAAAATAATAACTGGGAAATTATTTAGATCTTAGTGATTGTTGTGAATATTTATTGATAGTTAAATAACCGACTATCAATATTGGCCTTTAAATGGCATTTGAATTTCGATGCGACCGGGGGTCCGATTCCAAATGGATATTCGAAACCCACATCGAATCTTTGTGATTGTGATGGACCTTTTATTTAAAAGATCAGAGTGGAAATTTGTTGTGATTTGTTTGAAATCTGATTGAACACTTACTTTTAAAAAATAAGTGCTCATTATTCGGGTTAGCCGGGAGAGGACTTTGTGTCATAAAACCCATTCCGAATAAAGATACGACGAAATGGGATTGCATTTGAAGAAGGTGTTGAAGACTGGGTATTTTCAAAAACGAAAGGATTACCTGTCTAATGTCTCTGCATCGGGTTGCTCTGGTATAGGGATTTTATCACCCTTTGTGATGGGGATTCTGGATGTGATTAGTGAATATTCGGATTTGCAAGGGCTTCTTTGAAGTGCCTTCGGTTCCGTTCGATCCTGGAATGGACTTGTATGAATGTGTGTCTGACATTACACTTTGAGATGTAAAGCTGGTTTCTATTAAATACATTTCTGTTGGTGGCGGAGAATTTATTCTCTTAGCTTAACACCCTTCTCTGAGACGTACAAGCTCAGAGGTTATGTAGTTGATGGTTACTAGTGATACATTCCCAATTTGGTAATGTGGCATACGAAGTGCTGCTGATTATTTGTTAGTCAAAGCATGGCTTTGTGAAAAGCGTAGCTTTGTGGACAAGACTTTGTCGGACCTCGCACGCCGAAAATGGTCGAAACAGGAAAGATGCGGTAAGGTTATGAGGGTCGCGCCCTTTATGGTTTGTCATTTCCTTCTGGAAAAGGGTGGTATCATGGTATGAAGCCTAGATATTTAACCTATGTGGTTGCTACAAATCTGTCACTCTTTGTGGTTGTTGCTTTGTGGTAGAGGATCCTCGGATAAAGGTCGTAAACGACCGGGGGATGGCATACTCGAGTAGTAGTTACCTAGTTACAGAAGTAACCCGGCCTTGTGTTGGCAGAGATCCGGGTAGGTTCTCGGGACGTCCCTCCAGAGGCGTAACCATGTGACAGTAGGAAGTTCCTTAGCCTGACCATTTTTTGGAAATCCAATTCCCAATACGAACCCAGTACGGTTTTAGTTGTATAACCTGCCATTTACTAATGGTGGTCACCACTGTTTAGATGGTAGCTATAGTAGACATAGTTCGGAATGTCTATGCTGGCTAAGGTTAATATTATACTTTCAAAATGTTTTCCGCACTATGCACTAATAATAATATCGAAAGGATTTTGCGTATTAAGCATGTTTGACTATCATAAGGAGAAATATCCTCCAATTCTGCGTTTGCATTGTGTGTGTGGCGGGAGGCCTTATATTAGTTTCATTTTCCAAAAGCATAGCGGATTTCTTTTTATTTTCTTTGTGATTTTAAGATCTCACACCAGTCCCACGACTGACCTGGAGTTTATTGTTCCTTTTCTAAACTCTAGGTGCCCACAATTTTTCCACATGGGCAGCCTAGAGTCAGGTTATCATTATTCGAAAGCGAAGTCGAAAAAGAGATGTTGTGGAGATCAGGAGTAAGCTGGATGGCGTAGCGTATCACTAGTATATGTTATATTATTTTCCGCTATTTGTTGTTGTAACACTCTGATAATGTAATGTAACAACTGATATAGTTCTTTGTTTTAAAGATATTCATTTATCTATTATATGTTGTTCCGTTGCGAAATGTGAGATTCTGTTATTGTTTTCTTTTCTTCTTCTTCTACCTCTTTCTTCTTTAAACCCGAAGACTCGTACATTTGTTCCACTTTGGGCTTAATTGTTGTGGAATTTTGCCAGCTCAAAAGGGGTATGGATTTGCGGGCCTTTACAGTGGTATTAGAGCATTTGGTTAAGCGATAACCTTGGCTCTGTTGGGTATTGGTCATTAGAGATAGAGTCAGTAGTACTCTAGAATGAGTTTGAGTGTAATAATAGTTATGAGCGTGTATTTGTTAATGAATACAAAATTGTTTTATATTGTGATGATTGGTTTGTTGAGTGGTATATGGATTCTGGTCGATATAGTCTGTACAACTCTATCGATAGGGATCTCTAAACACTCGTACATAACAATTCGACACGATATTGTTTTAAGATAGGGTGAATGAAATAATTTTACCCAATACTATTTTCGTAGATAAAGGAAATAATCTTTGTAAATTATTATAGTATATGGTTGCTTGATTGTTAGGAAGTGATAGTATTATTATTATTTGAATAGGAAATTGAAACTGTAACTCCAAAATTAAGAAATAAATTAACATACAAATGGAAATTTGAGAATGTAAATTGAAAATGTGATTTGTAATTTGAAATGGAATTCCAGAGAAATGTTTTGAAAAGAATTGAAAGGGTTTCAAAAGTTTTGGAGTTTGGAAAGGATTGGAGATTTGGGAAAATTTAGATCAATTTTTAGTTTGAAAATGATTTTCAAAGGTTTGGAAAAATGTTTTTGAAGGGATAAAAGCTCTCACTACAAGAGAAACGGCTATTTCCAACGGCGAATGGCCATTGGAGGCCGCTGGAATTGCCGTTGGTATACACTTCAACAGTTTCCAACGGCCTCCAACGACATCAACGTGGATATACCAATGGCAAATTTGCCAACGTGGCAAAGCCTGTTGACCAACATGCCATTGGAGATCGTTGGAATATGTCGTTGGACGCCGTTGGAAGCCGTTGGAGTTAAATGGCCAATTGGTCGTTGGAAGCCATTGCAAATCTGGGTATTTTTTTTATATATAAAAGCAGCGGTGCTTGCTTCTAGCCACACATAACCACAATTATATCAAAACAGCTTCATTTCGAGCATATACATATAACAACTATATCCAAACACACACACACACACACATATATATATATAACCAAATCTTACATATATTTCAACATAAACCAACAACCAAACAAAACACAACATAACCATCATTAAAAAATCCAAACCAACATCAACAAATCCAAACCAACATCCACAACCAAACCATCAGAATGTATGAAATCCAAATATACACAAACCATCACATCAAAATGTATCAAATTCTCACCAACTCCAAAATATACATGCCAATAACAAAACATACCTAAATCACTCAGCACCAGAACCCCCAGATGAAGGAGGCTGTCCATACTGTGCGATGAACTCCGCCATACGCCGGTTCAACTCCTCCGTCCTCGCTTCATGCAGCAAATTGCGTTTCCGCATCTCAGCAAGCTCGGCTCGTAGCTGCGCAATCTCTTCTTTATCTTGAGCCATTTGATATTCTTCTGGGCTGTCTGAACCTGTAAACAAATTTAAATTATCAACTGCACTAAGAAATTAGTATTAAAATAATTGCAAATTAGCTAACCAATTGGCTTCCATATCCGTAGCGTCTGCCGCGGGTCACTGGATTCATGACGGACTCAAAAATGGCGTCCTCCTCATCGGGGGTCAAGTGAGCTCGTCCCGTACTCTCAAGTAAGGCTGTCCGCGCTTCCTGAAACTTTTGCTGTCATGCAAAATATAATTGAATTTAGTTAATTATGTTATTTCAATTAACTTGTAAGTTTTAGTTACTTATGTTATACTTACATAGGCAGCACGCGCTTTGTCATCGTGGTACCAAGAGTAAGAAACTGCGTCGGAATCATCGACCTGAGTCAATGCATGTGTATGGGTAAACACATCCCAATAACTAACAGCCCCCCCCGCGTTGTCTCTCCTGAAATATGCACATATAAATATACATTATTTATAATTTAACAAATTAAAACTTAAAATAATTAACTATTTGTCTTATTTAATAATTATACCAAATCTTCCCAGTGATGCTGGAAAGACTTGAAACCACCGCGATGTGTAACGGGGTTCCTGCTCCTGTTTGCAGAATTCCTCTCGGACTGCCTCTGCAAATTTATATTGAAAACAAAAATTGTTTTGACAGTTTTAATTTTTTATATATTATTTGCCTCAAACAATTTAAATTAAATATATGATAGAGATTTACCACAAAATCCTCGTTGCTCCACCAGGTGGCGAACTCATCAAAAACTGCTTCACTCATCCAATGAGGCCTCTTTCCCGATGTTTTGATGTTGTTAATCGTTTCGCCATAGTTTTTTGCAATTTTGCTGCTCCAATGGCGACGGACAACTGAAACATCAGAATCGGCCAAGTCCACTTCCCCCTGCACGTTTGAAAAAATATGAGTTATACAGTTGCTATAAATAGTGCAAACATGGATTGACATAATGTACATGACTACATAATGCAATAATTGCTATACCACACATACCAAAAAGTCCTGCCAGATAGCCTCCCGCACCCCCTCTGGTATCGCAGTCCACCTCGGCCAACACGAGGTCATATGAGCCATATACGCCCATTTACCTACGCATAAATTACCTTTGAGTGAAAATAAATTATGTCCATTTGACGAACAAGGCAATATGAAACGCAAGTTTATTTCGACATGAAATTATATCAGATTTTAATGTATCGGGTTGAACCATTTATTCTTTGTAATTCTTACAAAATATGTGAATCGTTCTTTATGCTAAGTTATAGAAGGTACAACAGTTTAAGTACAATCCCCATTTACAACCTACTAAGGGCTCACTGCACTTAACCAACGTAGTACATTGGTATCTCAGCTGAAGTTCAGCCTTAGGTATATAACCTGCACTGTTAATGAGAACACTTATTGATGTCGATTGTTAATCAATTTTATGGCATAATTATTAAAGTTAGGAAAACATGAAAGGATAAATATTACCACCGGAGGAAGGTTACACTGTAGTTTTGAACTTCAGATCCAAGAAGCATATTGGAGCCGTATTACATGATGAAAGAGTTTTACAAGCGACATACGATTTGAAGCATCACATCAAATCATAAGTTCTACCTTTGTATAATTACACCTTAACCTTATAATTCCTCACTATCAAGATGAAAAGTATTGTCCCACCCTCTACTGCTATGGCCCCTGCCACCTGGTCGGCCTCTTTTCTTATTTGCTAACTTTTGCTTCCTCATATTTTTCTTCTCAAATCAAGAACACCTCTCCTCTTATACATTTTAAAACTTATGTTTTTCTTATTTACCTCCAGCTCCGATCAGTAAAATAATTGTCCATTTACCTACACATATAATTAAAAAGTACGATATAATTTTGCGTTGACATTTTTTATTAAAACAATTTTATAAACATTCTTCTTGTTTTTGTTATATCTGTTAAAATAATACTTAAAGCTTATTTTGAAATGAACATTATATTCTATTTAAACAATTTTATTAGCGAATTCGATATTAATTGATCATTGACATTTTGTTGATGGGTCATCCTACCTCCCATTACAAATACAATAACGTAATTAAATCGCATAAATCATTTCAATTTAAATGATCCAACAAAATTTCGACAGCACTTCGCTTTAGTTCCCTGAACAGTACACAATTGCGTGTACACAGGGAACAAAAAGGGAAGCGCTGTCGAATTTTGCGAACTGTTTAAACTGAAATGATTTACGAGATTTAATTACGTTATTGATTTTGTAACTTGTCCAATACATGGACAAATCCAACAAATACTGTATACGGTGAATATTGATGTCCATTCTGTTAAAAAACGAATATCCACACAACGATCATATACAATACTTATCAGACGGGGCCAAAAACACTCTAAGGGTTTAAAATTTTAAATTAGCGATATAAAAGTTTAAATTTTATTTTCATAAAATTTAAACTTTTATATCAATAAACAAATTGTTGAATCAACGCATATATAATGATTTTTTCCTAAAACAAAAAAAATCCAGTGTGTGCGCGCAACGTATAAAATAAACGAACAATGTTATACATATAATCGCATCACAGATCACATTCAGTCATACACAAACTGTATCACGTATATATCGTATCATAACATGTCAAAAGTGAACAATTTATATGTCAATATAAACACTTAATTTCTACGTACGTTTTTACGCAATTCAATCACCAATATAATAACAAGTGAGGTTCATGCTTAGGTTAGTGACAATTATTAAGTTTGAAACTAATTTAATAATAAACCTAATTTAACAAATCATAGTTAAACATGCAATAATTAGTTTAATAACAGTAATTAAGGTCCAATACACTACACTACACGAACAATAACACAATACATACATTAAAATTACCAATTTAAGCTAAAATAAAAAATTTAACAAAATTAGGGTTTTAGCAAATAATACCTGATTTTGGAGGTTGTGAAGCTTGCAAACGAAGATGGGGATGCTAGAACGTGTAGAAGGAGATAAAATGGGGTTGGAAATGTTTTATGGGGGGAAAATGGGGGGTTTTTGGAATAAATTTCGGGCGAAGATGGAATGGGGAAGAAGAAGATCGAGCTGCAGATTACTCTCGGTTTTCCAACGGCCTGCAACGGCCGCCAACGGCATATTTCCAACGGCTTCCAACGGCAAGTGTTCTTTGTTATTAAAAAATTCCGAGAAAAAGCTTGCCGTTGCTAGCCGTTGGAAGCCGTTGGTCAATGGCCGTTGGAGGCCGTTGCCCCGCCCGTTGCTATAAACAGTAATTCTTGTAGTGTCTAAACTCTTTTCGGTCGCTGGAAAATAATTCCGATGATGATCGCGACATCATCGGTCTTCATTTTTGAGTTTCCAAGAGAGGAATTGCTGCCAAATATTTAAAATTTGAGGTTGTTTGGAAAACTAGGGTTGCTTTTGGGAGTTCAAAAGATAATTTGAATTGATTTCAAAAAAAAGATTTTTGAAAGGTTGAAAAGACTCTGAAATGTTATATAAAATATTTATGGAATATCATTAAGTTGATAACTTGTAAAGTTTGAGGTTGTTAAAATAAAAATCTAACTTAAAGAGAAGTTAGATAAAGGTAGATGTGGAAACAAAATAAGTTGGAAGGAAAATTTAATTCAAGTGGAATTAAAAATGAAAATTGAATAAAAAAAATTGAGATTGAAAATTCAAGTCAAATAAAATGATGATATGGATTCAAAATGAAATTGAAATGCAAGAAAATGAAAGTGAATTGAATGTTGAAACTCATTTCAAATTTATAAGTAAATAGAACTGGAACTGGAATTGAATTTGATTTGTAAAGCAAAGTATTAAAATAAAATTAGTAAGTGAAATTAATTGAAGAAATGATCAAATAGATATGGTTTGAAATGAATTGAATCCAATATTTATAAATGAAAGATAAATTAAATTCATATGGAATTTGAAATCCAGTTTAAATATAAGTGGTTGTAAACCAAATGGTGAATTGAAAATAAATTTTTGGGAATAAACAAAAGAATAAAACTGGAATTGAAACTGAATATTGAAAACCAATTTGAATTGTGTGAAATAAAATGAAATTGTAAAATTAGTTCGAAGTGAACTAAAGATAATAAAGATAGAAAAAAATGGTTTGAGATGAAATCAATTAGAACTTGTAATGAATTGGTAAAAGAAACAAATTTAAAATAATGATATGAATGAGTTGTGAATAAAAGATAGTTGATAAAATTCAATATTCAGAAGGTAAACTGAATCCAAATAGAATTGATATTGAAAATTGAATACAAATGAAATTAAAAATGTAAAGTTGAATGAAAATGGATATATAACTTCAATAGTGAAGTAAAAATGGTATAAGAAGTAAGTATTCAAACTTTTGTAATGAAATATGCAAAATGATATATGAATGTTGTAATTGAATATTATGGCTAGTAGAATATACAGGTATGTTACAGGAAAAAGAAAAATTGGAATTGGGATTTCGAAGATAAATTTGAATTGCTCGACAAAAGGTATGTATTTAAATTTGAATTTGACTTGGCTTTTCATTTTCTTTTTGAAATCTGGGGGCCCGTGGTGCCTATTTGTAGTCGTACCGAGCTAGCCACGCAAAGGAGACGCTGATGAAATTTTTCAAAAATTTAGGGAGTTAGAAAATTTTTCAGAAAGTTTTGAAAATTTGAAATTTGAATTTAAATTGAATTTGAATTACTTAGAAAACAATGTTGTTTGGAAACTATGGAAGATTTTGGAAAGTTAGATGAAATGATAGTGGGTTTCTAATAAAAAGATTTGTTTTGGTAAGATGATAAAACTATTTGGATTGGGAAAAATAATAAATGGGTTAAGGATCATACTTCTTAACTAGTAATTTCAGGACAAAATTCTTTTAAAGGGGGAAGGATGTGACGACCCAGAAATTTTTAACATTTGAAATGGAATATTTAATTGATTTTAAATATTTGGAGGTTAGTTTAACTTGAATTTCGAACATAAATATGAATTTGGCAATTAAATTATTGAATTTGATTTATTAATGATGGGTAAAAATTTGAATTTTCAATTTTTAGCTTGTTAAAAATAATTTGATGGCTTGGAAAATTTATATGGATAATACTGAAGATAATGGAAGCTTCAGAATTGGATTTGAAAATGCTTTAATCAGGTTTGAAATCGATATTTACAAATAGCATTCCGAGGCACAGTCTCGGAATTCGACGAAATCAGTTCCATTGGATCTGTAATATTGTATTATTATCGAATTTCAATTTTCGTAATGTTTGGAGTTGTCGTTTGGCCGTACAATAAGCAAGCGAGTTGAAAATTAAATCGAAATTTAATTTAATAGCTGGGTTAAAAAAACTATCTTCTTCATATGATCGAATTTGGACTCGTAACCTTTTCCATTGCATTCGAAATAGGGGTATAACATTATAAACGCCTAGCGGCACGCCTCGATAGGAGATCAAGATTTTGAGTTGCATTTACCGAGACCATTTGAATTTAATTAAAACGATATATATTCTGGTCAAATTACTCACATCAGCTGTTTTTATTACACACAAGTTACTGTACATGAGCAAGTTCTTCATGCCATCGTTATTTCTTTCACTTCTTTCAAATCACAGTTAATACAGAGAAAAAATATCTCCTTCCTTTTTCTTTTTAAATCACAAAAGTTCCTTCTTGTTCCAGGCTTCCATTCGAAATCAACGAATCATACCTTCGTCATTTCTCTTCCCTCAGAAGCTAAGTAAAAAAAAAGGGAAAGCCGAACACGGTAAAAAAGAAAAAGAAAAAAAATGGCAAGTTCAAAATTTTAATTCTTGTGATCCATTCGATAAAAAATTCGGAAACCACTTCCTAAATTCGTGTTTTTCGAAGAGCTTCGATCTGATGTATTGGGTGTGAGGTGCGACGTCTGTTTTGGCGATCGACTGGGGGAGGGGGCGCGTGCGACTTTGAACTAGGGTTAAGGATTTGCAATGTTTCGGTCATCGATATGGATTTTTGAGCCTAGATTCGACATCGGAAAGTTGAATTGCAGCCAGAAGCAAAGTTTGGGAGGTCACGAGGAAACGTGGTGAGGTGCGACTTATAGAACGTGGAAAGGGCTGAATGTCGCATCTTCAAGGAGGAGGCCGAGCTTTGACACTTTGGGTCGAAAAGGTGGAGCTCGCGTAGAGGGGATGAGTGGCTTTGGTTTCGGGTGATTTCATGGAGGGATGAGAGGAATTAGGGGTGCGTGCATGCGTGAGATGGTGGTTGTGCACGTTTCTTAGCTTCAGGAGCTTTTGGGGAAGAAGAATTCTAATTAGGCCGGGTTTGAAAATCTAGGGTATGGACTTTGCTTATTTAATAAAAAAAGAGTTATATAAGTTATGGTTTAAATTAAAATGGTTAACTTGTAAATATAATATCTCGTTCGTTTTAGATTGGAATCCAACATGGTCAGTCGCGTTGGGTTCGTATAGGGGTGATCTTGGCTATGGTGTCAGTTTGGTTGAAAGTAGAGCTTGCTGAATTTTCAGATACATTCAAATGCGTTTGGATTCAATCGAAATCAATACGTAAAAAGCAGCAGGAAATAAAAGTGAGTTAATCTCACTCTTCTGGATTTTTATTTAAATTTAAATGATTAAATTTAAATATTTGGTTGAATGATTGAATTGATTGAACGCGATATATTATATAGTAGTATATAGTATATATTGGGTGATTGATTTCCCACATTATATAGCGGATGAGACCCTATGCACCGCATAATAGCGGATGATATTTTATAAATCCCATATACTAAGATATTCCACCTCGAAGTGGAATTGGTATTTAATTGTTGTGCTAACGTCTGTGGATGCAGGGAAACAGGTTAGAGGGATCCAACTGGATTCCTCAAAACATATTGATTTGTTTTCAAAATTGTGTGTTGATTATTTATAATCTGTGTGTGATTATTTTTGATTGAAACCATTGAAGGCTAAAATTTACCCGAATTTTGGTATCGTAAGATACCAGAAATAAGTAAAATTGGATTTTAAATTTAAGTAGAAAATCTATAGTGAAATCCCATTGAATAAAATTCCAAAATATGAAAAAAAGTTTAATAAATGGATTTCAAGTAATAATATTCAAAAGGTGAAGCATTTTTTTAAAAAATATGATTTTTAACTAATTTGGAAAGGATAAAGGAATTTATTTTAAAAAAAAATTCAAAAATTGATTTGGTGTTTGTTAATGATTTTTAAAAATCGATTTAAAAACCATATATCAGTGAATATTTGGGAATTTAAATCCACAATCATTGGGTTATTTTTTTAAAGTGTGGAAAGGAATTTACCAATATGGAATGTAAATTTAAAATAAATCCAAAAAGATTTATAAATTGATTTGAATGAACCATTTTAAAATGGAAGGTGTACTTTCCCTGGAAAGCCGAGTATGTTTTCAAAGTAGCTTTCGAATATAAATTAAAAGTTCTAGTGTTGGTTTTAAAAGAATATTTTGGAGAAATTTTTTTTTTAAGTTATTTTGAAAATCTTTAAAGTAAAGATTTATCTAATTAATTATAGAAGTGATTTTTTTAAAGATTAAATTGATATTTTTTTTAGAAAATGGGAATTTAAAATAGTTATACCCTATCTACTAATGTTATTTTAAAGTTAGTTTGGACTTAAAATTTTATATTAGACATTTATATAATATTTTCATAACTAATATTTAAATAAATCTTTTAAAATAGTTTTTATCTAAATGTTTCCAAGTATATATATTTTGGATAAGTGATTTAAAGTATTTTAAAGTATTTGAACTCGACAGAATTTCAGTGGAAATAAATAATATCGGGAATCTTATTCCGCGAGTGAAAAGTGATTTGAAATTTGTTTTCAAATGGTTGAAGTGTTAAAAATATATATCTTGCGAAGATATTTTGAAAATAATAACTGGGAATTATTTAGATCTTTGTGATTGTGGTGAATATTTATTAATAGTTAAATAACCGACTATCAATATTGGCCTTCAAATGGCATTTGAATTTCGATGCGACCGGGAGTCGGATTCCAAACGGATATTCGAAACCCACATTGAATCTTTGTAATTGTGATGGATCTTTTATTTAAAAGATCAAAGTGGAAATTTTTGTGATTTATTTGAAATCTGATTGAACACTTATTTTTTAAAAATAAGCGCTCATTATTCGGATTAGCCAGGAGAGGACTTTGTGTCATAAAACCCATTCCGAATAATGATACGACGAAATGGGATTGCATTTGAAGACGGTGTCGAAGACTGGGTATTTTCGAAAACGAAAGGATTACCTGTCGAATGTCTCTGCACGGGTTGCTCCGGTATAGGGATTTTATCACCCTTTATGATGTCGATCCCGGACGTGATTAGTGAATATCTAGATTTGCAAGGGCTTCTTTGAAGTGCCTTCGGTTCTGTTCGATCCCGGAACAGACTTGTATGGATGTGTGTCTGACGTTACACTTTGAGATGTAAAGCTGGTTTATATCAAATTACATTTCTATTGGTGGCGGAGAATTTATTCTCCTAGCTTAATACCCTTCTTTGAGACGTACGAGCTCAGAGGTTATGTAGATGATGGTTATTAGTGATACATTCTCAATTTGGTAATGTGGCATACGAAGTGCTGTTAATCATTTGTTGATCAAAGCATGGCTTTGTGAAAAGTGTAGCTTTGTGGACGAGACTTCGTCGGACCTCACACCTCGGAAATGGTAGAAACAGGAAAGATGTGGCAAGGTTATGAGGGTCGCGCCGTTTAGGGTATGTCATTTCCTTCTTGAAAAGGGTAGTATCATGGTATGGAGCCCAGATATTTAACCTATGTGGTTGCTGCAAATCTATTACTCTTTGTGGTTCTTGCTTTGTGGTTGAGGATCCTCGGATAAAGGTCGCAAACGACCGGGGGATGACATACTCGAGTAGTAGTTACCTAGTTACAAAGGTAACCCGGCCTTGTGTTGGCAGAGATCCGGATAGGTTCTCGGGACGTCCCTCCAGAGGCGTACCCATGTGGCAGTAGGAAGTTCCTTAGCCTGACCATTTGTTGGAAATCCAATTCCCAATACGAACCCAGTACGGTTTTAGTTGTATAACCTGCCATTTACTAATGGTGGTCACCACTGTTTAGATGGTAGCTATAGTAGACATAGTTCGGAATGTCTATGCTGGCTAAGGTTAATATTATAATTCGAAATGTTTTCCGCACTATGCACTAATAATAATATCGAAAGGATTTTGCGTATTAAGCATGTTTGACTATCATAAGGAGAAATCTCCTCCAATTCTGCGTTTGCATTGTGTGTGTGGCGGGAGGCCTTATATTAGTTTCATTTTTCAAAAGCATGGCAGATTTCTTTTTATTTTATTTGTGAAAATAACCGTTTTTAAGATCTCACACCAGTCCCACGACTGACCTGGAGTTTATTGTTTCTTTTCTAAACTCTAGGTGCCCACAATTTTTCCACACGGGCAGCCTAGAGTCAGGTTATCATTATTCGAAAGCGAAGTCGAAAAAGAGATGCTGTGGAGATCAGGAGCAAGCTGGATGGCGAAGTGTATCACTAGTATATGTTATATTATTTTCCGCTGTATACTTTACTTTAGACATTATTATAATAGCGTATATTACTACATAGTAGATAGTTTAACAGATCCTTAAAGGATGGTTATCCCAACATCTTTTGAGTTACTTGTATTTTTAGTTGTTATTTCACTTGAGTTGGATTTATTGATATAAGAATGTTAATCCTGACTCGAATGTTTTGTGTTTAACTTTACGCTCAGGCCACACTGAGTGTACCAGTATTTGAGACTCACCTTTGGAGTTGGAGCTTCACTTGGAGATCCAGCTATCTATCCAGCTTTCAGATATTCAGTTGATTCTAGTGATGTATTCTGATTCTTTTATTTGACTATTGTATTCGATACTTCCGTCATAACTTATTTAACTCTGTTATATATATAGTAGCTTCATGAACTACTATTCTTTTGTTTTCGCTGTATATTTTATATTACTCTATGATTACTTATTTACTGTATATGCTGAGTTTTTCCAAATATAAACTTACATGGTATTTTGAGCAATTCAATTTCGACATGTTTGGATACGAATGGTTGAAAATATCAGGTCGTTACATGTGGTATCAGAGCTTTGGCTCTAGGCAAAACTTAGCATGTATTGTAAATTTAATTACGGAATCACTTTCATTCGAGCTTTAATCCTTTCCTCTTTGATTTGAATTTCATTTGAATTTTGAAACATTCCCTTGGTTCCAAAATCCATCCTTATCTCTCCATATTCGTATTCTGGAGTAACCCATAAATCCATTTCAAACAATCTCTATAATAACTCGACGGTCTCGCCAATCTTCGAATGATTTGCAAAGGGGTGAAACTCCTTTACAACAAGAACCGATTCACCGAAGACTTCTGTATCCTCGGTTTACGATGCTATCTATCTCCTGCTACGTCTGAATTCTATCTCTTGCGATCGAATGTCGATTAGCCTCGGAATTCTGCATCGATTTCATCCTTGAAGTCACGGTCCACCCGGTTAAGGTTGCCATGATTTAATTAACTTATCCATCTTCCTATTTGTTATTTAAATCATCTTATCTTTGTTTCGAACCTATCTTCGAATCAAAATTCTCTTTGATTTGAGTCCATCAAATTTGAATCTCTATTCTTGTTTGGAATCTATTCTTGTATCTCGTCGAGCGAGGAAGTGTAGTTGTGAATTAATATTAAAAATGTTTTATATATTGTGTTGTTTGAGTTGTTAATGTTGATTTGGATTTCCGATCGATTCGTCTGATCAACACTATCGATAGGATTTCCAAAACACTTGAACAGAACAAACCGACACAATATTGTTTTCAAATTTGGTAAACAAAATAGTTTTGTATGATTATATTATATATGAGTATAAATTTCTCCGAAATTGAATTGTTATTGTATTTGTTGTCAGAAATGATAATATTTGATTTGCATTTATTGTTTTGTAAACCATTGACTATTGCATAACATAAATAAATGAATTTATAAAACTTGTTTATAATTTTATTTGGAATTTGAAATGAATTTAAATCAAGAATTTGAGAATTTAATTTCCGGTGATTTCAAACTTGGGCTTTTAAAGTTTTAAGATGTATATTATTTAAAGTATTTTCAAATAGAACTGTTTCAAAGAATTTTACTGTTTAAAATCAACGCTCTTCTCTTTTGTCGCTGGAAAATAATTTCTTTGATGGCGGCCGCTTCATCGACACTCATTTTCGAGTTTCAGAATGGAGAGACCATTTGGTAGCTTTGCTACGCTTTTGTTTTAAAATGAAATTGATTTGAATTTCTTAAAGAATGATTTGAATTATAATATATATATATTGGTTTATGATTATAAATTTGGTTTGATGTATGTTATGTGTATATATATATATATATATATATATATATATATATATATTTATCTCTAAGTAGTTTGAAATGAAATCGAAAATGTAATTCTTAATCTTATGTTTAGAATGTTTTCAATTATAAAATGAAGCCAAAATTTTGAAATAAAATATTTAAACTTGAATAGTTGAAGTAGAAATCTTTACTTGTCAAATATTCAATTTTATTCCTGTATAACTTACCTAAATCATTCATAAGTTGAAATTGTTAATGAATAATTTACAATGTAGAATGATAATTAAAAATTTTATAATTTTTTTTGAGTGGTTGTAATAAGTGTTATACACTTAACTTTTAATTATAAAATGTTAATAGAGGTAAATAGAATAATAAGTTGAATGAATAGTAAATGGGACAAATTAAATAAAATTTTGTTTTGAAGAAATATTTTGGTATCGAGTATTAGTAAATTGAAAATAAATCAACTTATTGAAATACCTTGAATTTTAAATCAAATATTGAGTATTAATTAAGGTAAATTGAAATATACATGGTTTGAACTAATTGTTTGCTTTGTTTTCAATCTATTTTCTTTCTGGTTGTTTCTATTCTCCTACCTCCTTCCTTTTCGGGGACGAAAAGTTTTGAGTGGGGGAGAGTGTAACGACCCGCAGATTTTAACTGTTTTAATAACGTATTTAATTGAATTTTGGAGAAATTCTAAAAATAAAATTTTGAAATAAAAATTTAATATTTGGAATACGTCTAATTAAACATAGCTATTGTAAATTTTCAGCAGAAAATATAGAAGTTTATTTTTCTGGTGTTATTTTATTTAAATCTATATCAGTTAATATTTGATGATAATTAAATGTTTTCCAAACCTGAATATTTTTCAATAGAAAAATTGTAAATCATCTTCTGAGCAAGACGTCGCATTTCGTTTCTCAAAACTTGGACTGTTATTGCTCCGTCGATCTTATTTTCGACGAAATGACAGTCAAATTTAAAAAGTTTTTCGAAACCTAAATATTTCAACATGAGAAAATTTATTTAGAACATTCTTAATAAGACTGCGCAATTCGTTTCGCAAATTTCGGACGTTTCTAGCCCTGTTTGGATTTTTTTGTACAGAATAGCAACGTATATCAGTGTCCGTATCGACTTTTGAACGGATAATCGTATCGCTGTTATATGTATACCATTTTGATGTCTCATTGTGCTGATATCCGCAGTGTATTAATATGTGTATTTTGGTGTCCGGTACGCGGCGAAACCGCGGTACGGTTAGTCGTATCGGATCGTATTCGAGCCTTTAGTTTTCCATTTCTCTTCCTTATGTTCATTTGGCTCTGTTACTTTGATTCCAAAAATATAATAATATTCTGTAACATAACTTACTCATCTATTTGTTTAACCAATTCGTGTCCATTGCTTATGAAAGAGGAAATAATATTTATACAAATATAAGCTGCTCCATCTTCTTTTACGTGGAAACTTGTTCCATTGCCAGCCTTTCAATTCCATTAATAACCTGACCCTTACACTTCTCTAACTTAAATAAAAAGAAATAAATTATATATACAAGTTTCTTAACAGTTGTATCTATTTAACCTGAGGATATTAGCTCACCCTCTTCCTTTATATTTTTTTCCCGTGGCCGAAACTGTTGCAGCAACCTCCCTTTAAGCACGAGCAACCCCTCCTCTTCCCCTTGATACAGCCTCCTCCGCCCTTAGCCTTGCTTCATCACCACGATTAACCGAGACTTCCTACCCTCCAAGACTGCCATTTCATCACCATTACTCCACCTCCTGGCCAAAACCCGGACCCGCTTCCACCAAGAAACCAACCCTAATCTCCTCGTATTCTCCACCACAACAGTCGACCTTCCCATGCTCTGAACCCGCGCCACCCTCCTCCTCCGCGTGCCAGCTCAAGCATCTCCATGATCTCACATCCACCATGACCGCCTCCACCAACTCACCCAGACTGAGTTTTCTTCCACCATTATCACTGTCGCCCATAACTACACCCACCTTCCTCTCTTGCACCCTCCACATGAAGCAGCCGTAATCCTCCTTTCTGCCTTATATATTTGTGTTTCGTGCCTTTAGTATTCTGCTCCTATATTATATAGGTACCTTCATATTATCAGTATGTAGTTTAGTCTGTTATAAAGTGCATATAGGGATGCATATTGTTTTATTTGCTTCTACATTATTATATTCCTGTCTACATATTCACTAGCCTGTAGTTACACATATATATTTATATGAGGCATTTTATATATATGTTATAGTTTCTAAGTCTTTATTTTATATGAGTTTATAAAGTTATCTATTTTATAATGGTCATATATATACATTCGGTTGAGTTATACGTATATCATAAACAAATAAAAGTTTTGTCAGTTGCATATTTTAAAGTATATATACACCTTGTTTATGTGTTTTATTTAAATGTATAGATAGTCTATAAGTTGCATTGACATTTTGTTTTGGTATAATCTACGTATATATACATTTTATCTATTAGAGTGTTATAGTGTGTAATGTACATCTGTTTAAACGTATGACAATATAAGTTTATACGATTTGTTTAAGTGATAGATATATTAATAACATACAATTAAAAATAATATATTACACTGTTTAAAAATAATAGGTATATAAGTATATATATACATACATACATATATATATATATATATATCATATATTGGTTTATATACAATTACTTATATAAGTGTGAAGCATATATATTTACCGTATATCATATTTTGGGAAATAATATATTGCATTGTTTAAAAGTACATAAGTTATATTTTAGTATTATATTAGTTTTTAAAGTGATATATATATATATATATAAGCTGCTGTTGTATGGGTATAAGTTTGTATTGCATTGCTAGTATATAATATATATATATATATATATATATATATATATATATATATATATATATAGTTTTAAAAACAATTGTTTTGAATAAAGTAATAAAATAATGATACAATATACTCTTTGTTTCTATTTAGTGGATTCTAATTGGTTCTCATCAATTCCCATCTATCGCTTTACCCGTCAAATTCGTGTTCAACTTACTTCGCTGTGAATTATTGTTGGATCGGTCGATTTCGTGATTCAAATCGTAGCTTGCTGTGTTGTCTATCTTCTTTAACCTCTTAAGGTAAGAAATCACTCATGATTTACATTCTTATATATATATATATTAAATTTGATTTCAATTAAACAATAATTGAAATATGCTGCTGTTAATTATTTACATTGTTATATATATGCTATTACCTGTATTTGTTCACCTGTGACATCTGACACCATTATCTGTTAGTTATATTGATGATACATGCCTATTATATCATTATATATGTTATCACTCTGCAAGTTCCCTATTAGTATAGAATCACTATGGGTAGAAATGATACATACCCGAACGATCTGTAGAATAGGAGAAAATCGTTATGGGTTGAAATGATAAACTCAAGCGTTTTTCATTGAATTGATTAGGGATTACGGGTTGGAATGATATATGTATATATACACCTGTATATACTTAAATTGCGGATTGAAATAATAAATATCTGTATCACTTGACCATAGGATAGAAATTATATACAGACACCGTTGGTCTATATATAAATAATTTGAAATGATTACTATGGTTTTTGGAGGAAATGTATGGTTTTATATAAATATTGATTTTAGATATTATATAAATGTTATTTTATATATAGTTAAATTCTTGATTTTAAGCTATATATAAATTTGTTTTAATATAAAATAAGCTTAGTAATAAAGTTTGATTTTATTAAAATATAATATGGTTAAGTATTTATTTAAATTATATTTTAATATAGAGTTTATAGTGATTTAACAAATTAAGATTGAGAAGATAGATTTGAAATTGATTTGAAATCGTATTAATTAAGAAATATATTTAATTAGAAATCGATTTGAAACTTATTGAATTTGATATTTTTAAAAGGATATAAATTTATAACTTGATTTGGTTTAAGGTGATTTAACGAATATTTCAAGTATAAATGAATTGAAAGAAATATTTAGTCATTTGAAATATGGGGTTTTATTTAAACGATAATGGATTTAGTAAGTAAATATTTCAAAATAAATAATAGTAAAGTGAATTTGATATTTATATATATATGGAATTATCAAATCTAGTTTTGAAATGTTTGAATATTTAAAGCTTTGAAAATATTAAAATATTGAAATGGTTTATTATGTGGTTAAAAATCTGTATTTGAAATCGATATAATTTGAAATGGTTTATTGAGAAACTTAAATAAATTAAAATTGATGATTTGAGATTTGATTAAATTTGAATTTTGGAATTTGAGTTGATTTGAATCGGTTTATGAAATTTGAGAAAGCTATTTTATTATATAAAGTATTTTTAAATTATATTTAAAACTATTTATATATGTTACTTTATGAATTTATTTCATATAAACTATTTTAATATAAATTATTTTTAATATAAATTATTTTAAATTATAACTATTTTAAATTATAAACTGTTTTATTATATATACTATTATTTATATTTAAACAGTTAAGTGGGAAGTGTTATGATTCTAAAGCATTATGATTTCTAAATTTTGATTTCCAAAGTATTATGACCAAAGTGTTTGACTTAGAAAGTGTTATAACTTTGAAGTACTAAGATTTTGTAAATGGATATATTTGAAATGGATATATTTAAAATGGTAATGATATCGTATTTAATTTTGAAATAGAAGTGATATCGTATTGATATGGTTTGGAAATGGCAATGATATTTTGGTTTTGAAACATAAACTTTTTGAAAGTTTATAAAATGACCAACCGGTGTAATAATTACGTAGTTATTAAAGAGTCCGGGATCGGTTAGGGACATACTCTCTGTCTAAACCGAAAACTAATTTAATAACTATTATACGTGGAGTGTGTTCCAGACTGAAGTGGTTGGAATGATGACTTTGCTGGATTTGAAGAAAGAGAACGATAATGGGTAGCCTTGACACTTGTGTCAAATTTGAAATGACTAAAACAGGAGCCGTGCCGGACCAATGAGGTTAGCTGCCTCTAGCAGACACACTTCTTCATAAACTACTCATTACTTGTTTTTGATTGGTGCGCACCCTTGAATTGAGAGTGTTGTTTTGCGGTGTTGCGATCATTGCGGCGATGCGTTCTCACCAGTCCGGATCAGGCAAATGGTAGTTTCACTACCTTGGGTATTGCCTCATGTGCCTTGTCATACTCGTATCCCTATGCGCGACCACTACGATTTGTTTTGTGTTATACCTATGGAGTACTCCCTGATAGCCCACTAGTTTACGGTGGAGTTTACAGTGCTGTATAGACTATGACGCTTATATAAATGTGTTAAGGGGGATAATAGTAACGCCTTAACACTATTTTAATAGTTTACTTTACTTTAGACATTATTATAATAGCGTATGATGCTACATAGTATATAGTTTAACGGATCCTTAAAGGATGTGTCAGGACCCGATTCTTCGTCTTCCGAAAATTCGACATCGACACTCACTTTATCGACTGCCGAGGAATCGAACGACGGAAAACCGAACACTGAGGGTTTTTTTAAAAAGAATTTATGAAAAGAAAAGAAAGAAGAAGATAGAAAATTTTAAAAATAGAAGGAAAAGAGAATAGAGAAAGATAGGGAAAAGGAAAATAGAGAAACATAGAATAGAGAAGAGGAAAGAAAAATAGAACGGAACAGAAAGAACAACATCAGAATCTCACAATTCGCAGCGGAACAACATATAATAATAAATGAATAATCTTTAAACAAAGAACTATATCAGTTATTACATTACATACATTTCATTACATCATATCATCAGAGTATACAACATCAACAACATCAAACAGTGCAGCGGAAAAAGAAATACTATATAGTAGTAATACGTCATGCCATCCAGCTTGCCTCCAGCAACTCCAGAATATCCAGAATATCCTGATAAACCTAACTCTTAACTGCCCGTGTGGAAAATTGGTGGGCACCCAGAGTTTAGGAAGGAAAACAATAAACTCCAAGTCAGTCATGTGACTGGTGTGAGAACTCAAAACAGTTTATTTATCTTTGAAAACAAAATAGAGGAATATTTTTAAATCAATTCGCAATGCTTTTAAAAATGAGACTACCATAAGGCCTCCTGCCACACACACAATGCAAACGCAGACTTGGAGAAGATTTCTCCTTATGATAGTCAAACATGCTTGATACGCATTTAAAAAGAGCATTTGATATTATTATTAGTGCATAGTGTAGGAAAAATTCATTTCGAAAGTAGAATATAAATCTTAGCCAGCATAGGTACCATTATATTATGCCTACTAATAGCTACCATATTAGATGGCAGGTTCTACAACTAAAACCGTACAAGTTTCGTATTGGGAATTGGATTTCCAACGAATGATCAGGCCAAGGAACTTCCCATTGCCACATGAGAATGCCTCTGGATGGACATCCCCGAGAACCAAACCGGATCTCTACCAACACAAGGCCGGGTTACTCCTAACTGAGTAACAACTGACCGAATATGCCATCCCCCGGTCCTTTGGGACCTTTATCACCCGAGCGCTCGTAATCAATTCACACAATCATAAAGTGTTTTCAACATGAGTAAGTATCTGGGCTCCATACCATGATACCACCCTTTTCCAGAAGGAAATGGACACATCCTAAAGGGTGCTACCCCTCATAACCTTGCTGCTTCTTTCCTGTTTTGACCCTTCACGGGGTGTGAGGCTCGACGAAGTCACGTCCACAAAAACATACTTTATACAAAAGCCATGCTTTGGGTCAACAAATGATCAACACAATGATCACAAGGATAAACGATCAAATAAATGACCCTATCACAAATAATCAACACAATGATCATTTCAGCATCACTCAGCATGTCACATTACCAAACTGGGAATATATCGCTGATAACTTCAACTATATAACCTTTGAGCTCGTACGTCTCAAAGAAGGGTGTTAAGCAAAGAATAAATTCTCCGCCACCAACAGAAATATATTTGAAAGAAATCGGCTTTATATCTCAAATTGTAATGTCAGACATACAATCCATACAAGTCTGTTCCGGGCTCGAACAGAACCGAAGGCACTTACAAAGAAGTCCTTGCAATCCGGATATTCACAATCCTGATCGGATTCACCATCACATATGGAGAACTCAATACCGTAGCTACTCGGTGCAGAGTCAATCGATAGTTCATCCTATCACTTTCGCAAATACCGGTCTTCAACACCGATCTTCAAATGCGATTCACAACGACGTATCACATATTCAGAGTGGGTTATACGACCCCATGGTCCTTTCCCGGTTAACCCGAATAGTGAGCGCTTATTCAAAAATAAGTGTGCATTCAAATTCAATCAATTCACATCAAATACCCATTCAAAGGGAAATACTGATAGTCGGTTATTGAACTATCACTGGATATGCACACATCACCAGATTCCAAATAATTTTCCAAATTATTTATTTTCCAAAATATCTTTACTAGATATATAATTTCAACACTTCAAAAATAAATCAATATTCATTTTTAACAAATTCCCTTTCACATATAAATTCCATAATGAATTTATATCTCAAAATATCCATGCATATACGATTTCAATTATTCATTTCAATTTATCTTCAAAAGATAAATTCGAATTATTCACTTCATATTGGAAAAACAATTCCATACTTATTAAAAATAAGTAATTCACAAATCTTTTTATTTTCAACACTTAGAAAATATTCAATATACTTAAATCGAATTAAGTATATATTTCATTCTTTAAGGAAATCATTTACTTAAACATACTTATTTGGGCCAAAAACGAATGTTGCGTAAAACATCGTTACAACGTCCCAAAATCACTAGTATAGGGATTCGAAATTAAAATAGATATATAAATCCCAATACTATACAAAACATTTCCTTTCGGAAATCATTTACTATAACAACAGTGTTATAGTCCATCATCTCCTTTTATTTCTCGAAACGTCTATTTCAACAATAAATGTTGAAATCTATGGTTTTGAATCTCAATGCATTTTAAAACATCGTTAGATCGTTTTAATTCTGTTTAAAACACCAAATCTAAAAACAATTTCTTTAACGTGTTATTCACTATTCAAAAACGTGAATATACTTCTTTAATAAACTTCTATATTCAATTTATCAATTTCAATTGATTACGAATTTATAAACAATGTTTACAAATTCTATTCCTACTTATAAACTCTGATTTATAAATTTCCTTTATCAATCCAATTCAATTTATAAACCCAGTTACACATACCAAAAGCTATATTATAAGTTAAATACTTATAATATTATTCATTTACCAAATCGTTCCTTTGAATTTCACAAATCTTAAATCTTATTACTTATAAGATTTCTTTATATATTTCCTATTTCCAGCTTATCAAATTCAATTTGATTTCGGATTTATAAAACAACGTTTATAAATCCCATTTATAATTTCATAAACTTCTATTTACCAAAAATCAATTTATTAACAAATTCCATATATATTTCATTTAAATGCCAAAGTCCGATTTATAAGTAATTTTACTTATAATCTTTTATTTCTCAAATCTATCCAGTTTACAACTTCACAATTTTATAAATTTAAAACTTTCGATTTTCTTATAAGAATCCATTTTTATTTCACTTAAATACTTATAAGAGTTTGGTTCATAATTCCAATATTTTCAAGTTATAATTATTAACTTTATAAGTCTTTATATATAAACCCATTAAAATATTTCAAAAATCCAAATTTAACCCATTTCATAAATTCATTAACTACATATCTCAAAAATAACAATTTGGTTATATTTTTTCAAAAATGTTAACTCCTATAGTTTTAAAAATTAAATTTCAATTTAAATAAAATGAATCAAACATATTCTTTGGAAAAATCAATTAAAAATCCTCTATAATTCAAAATAGTTATTTTTATCTTTAAAAACGGATCCGATGATGCCACAGCATCGAATGGTCAATCATTACACAAATATCATATATCGATATGATATTCATAATCATCACAATATATTTATAAACAAATAAATATTCGTGAGGAATCCAGTTGGATCCCTCCAACCTGTTTCCCTGCATCCAAAGAGTTAGCACAATACCCATTCCACTTCGAGGTGGAATATCGCGGTATATGGGATTTTATAAAATATTATCCGCTTACTAACGGCGCAATAGGGTCTCATCCGCTATACGAGGCGGGAAATCAATCAACTGCAATATATACATATGCCAATATATATATATATTGCTATATATAGATATATCCTAAAATATCTACTATCACAATCAAACAACAATCCATCGATCAACAAATTTTAAATATAACTATTTAAAATTTAAGATAACCCTTTTTTAGTGAGAAGTTCTCACCTTAGCTTTTATTTTGCAATCCATTCCCTTTTCAGGTTGTTTTCTTCACAGATCATACCTTGTATAAATAATTATACAATTAATTAATATTCGAATAAAATTAAACTATTAATTTTCACTTGGTAATTTAATTAGCCCGTGATTTTATTTTGACTAACAATTTCCTTTTAACAATTTGATTTAACAAAAATTTAAATTCAAAACTAAATTTTCCCTTTTTATTAATATTCGAAATAAAACCGAGCAATTAAATTTTAATTTCTTAACTAAATTTTTTTTTTTTTTTTTTTTTTTAACTAAGGGCTACGGCCATTATCCTCTGAATTTGAAAAGGAGGAATCGAAATAAGGGGGAAGGGAGAATTTTCAGTTAGGACGAGAAGGCAAACTATAGTCGCCATTTTAGTTTATCAGAGAACGTGATTTTTTCTATTTCTTATGCGTTTTGATTTTCTTTTCTTTGCGTGAGATTTGTAAAGCAATGGGGAGACAGCGAACGTGATTAAGCAGAGAGTAGGTCTGCTTGCTCAGGAGTAGGATGGCTGAGTTGACATGTTTTAAAATTTAAATTTAAATCGAATTTGATTTTTTTCAAAATCTCAACGCATTTACACGTCGTGTGCTCACATATAAACTCCGAAAAATACGAAATTTGAAACCCGGCAATAATTCAACGTTACGGACCCAATAGAACTGGTTTCGTCGAATTCCGAGACTGTATGAAAAACGACTATTTTTAAATTATAGATTCAAACGATTTAATTCCAAAACTGAACAATTCACTTTCAAATTAAATTCTGAAGCTTCTATAACCTTCAGTACTATCAATATAAATTTTACAAGCCTTTGAAATATTTTTAATCGGCTTAGAATTGAAGATTCAATTTTTATTCACTTTCAATCGATTAAATTTTATAATTTAATCGCCAATTTCATTCTGATAATTTGAAATTCAATTCAAACCATCGCCCAAATATTTAGAATTAATTAAATATTTTCAATTTAAATTGTTTAAAATCCTGGGTCGTTACAATCTTCCCCCCTTAAAAGAATTTCGTCCCAAAATTGCAAGTTAAGGAAGAATGATCCTAAATCGTTTATTATTTTTCACAATTCAAAAAGTTTTATCAACTTACTAACCTAAATCTTTTTATTAAAGATTCATTTTCATTTCAACTAGCTTTCCAACTTCACTTACAAGTTTCAAACAACATTGTTTACTTCAAAATTCAAATTTAAATTCAAATTCAAATTTCAAACTTTCAAAATTTCTCAAAATTTTTCTAACACCCTAAATTTTCAAAAAATTTCGCCAGCGTTTCCTTTGCGCGGCTCGATCGGTACGACTACAAAATGGCACCACGGCCCCTCAGAATCAAAAAGAAAAGAGAAAGCCAAGTGGTTGGAGAAGAGAATCATCAAATTTCACACTAAAATTGAAATACGTACCTTTTTGTCGAGCAATTCAATTTTTTTTATCTTTGAAATCAAAATCCCATTCCCATTTCTTTTAATATACCTGTATAACCTGCTAGTAGTATACATAATATCTAACTACAATATTCAAACCAATTTGCCAATTCCATTGCAAAATTATCAATATATACTACTTATACCATTTCTAGTTTACTATTGAAGTTACATATTCAATTTCATTCAATTTTTACATTTCAATCAATTTTGCATTTCAAATTTCATTTGCAATTCCTAAAGTTTCAATTCATCTTTAGTTGCTTACGACCAATTCATATGCCATTTTCCATTTAATTCAATAGTTTACAATTCATTTTCATCATTCTATTCATTTCTAAGCAAAAACGAATTCATATTCATTCTAGTTTATATCTAATTTAAATTGATACCAATTCATATTTATCTTAGTTTTCCAATTGGTTCTATGAATTATGGTAATTCCATATTCATCCCGATTTTTCTTAAGCTAGTTCACTTCAAATTCAAGTTCATTTCTTTATAAACAATTTCCAGTTTCATTTAATTCAATTTATTTACAAATCATATTTACTTTCATTCCTTCAATTAGTTTAGCTTACTAATTTTATTTCAATACTTCGCTTTATTTAAATCAAATTCAACTCCAATTATAAGTCACATTTATAATTTACATTTTCGAATTTCATTTGTATATGGATTTCATTTTCTTATCTTTATCTCAATTTTTTTCATATATCATTAATTTCAATTCTTATCCAATTTCAATAGTAATAGCTTAATATTATTACTTCCTAGCAACCATGCATCCATATACTATAATAATCTACAGAAAATTATTTCTTTTATATACAAAAATAGTTTTGGGCAAAATTATTTCATTTACCCTATTTTTAAAACAATGTTGTGTCGAATTGTTCTATTCAAGTGTTTAGAAACCCTTTCGGCATAGTTTTGCAGACCACGCTGACGAAGGTTCATATGCCACTCAACAAACCAATCATCACAATATAAAACAATTTTATATTCACTAACAAATACGCGCTCATATCTATTATTACACTCAAACTCATTCTAGAGTACTGCTGACTCTATCTCTAATGAGTAACACCCAACAGAACCATGGTTGTCGCTTAACCATCAGCTCTGATACCACATTGTCAGGACCCGATTCTTCGTCTTCCGAAAATTCGACATCGACACTCACTTTATCGACTGCCGAGGAATCGAACGACGGAAAACCGAACACTGAGGGTTTTTTTAAAAAGAATTTATGAAAAGAAAAGAAAGAAGAAGATAGAAAATTTTAAAAATAGAAGGAAAAGAGAATAGAGAAAGATAGGGAAAAGGAAAATAGAGAAACATAGAATAGAGAAGAGGAAAGAAAAATAGAACGGAACAGAAAGAACAACATCAGAATCTCACAATTCGCAGCGGAACAACATATAATAAAAAATGAATAATCTTTAAACAAAGAACTATATCAGTTATTACATTACATACATTTCATTACATCATATCATCAGAGTATACAACATCAACAACATCAAACAGTGCAGCGGAAAAAGAAATACTATATAGTAGTAATACGTCATGCCATCCAGCTTGCCTCCAGCAACTCCAGAATATCCAGAATATCCTGATAAACCTAACTCTTAACTGCCCGTGTGGAAAATTGGTGGGCACCCAGAGTTTAGGAAGGAAAACAATAAACTCCAAGTCAGTCATGTGACTGGTGTGAGAACTCAAAACAGTTTATTTATCTTTGAAAACAAAATAGAGGAATATTTTTAAATCAATTCGCAATGCTTTTAAAAATGAGACTACCATAAGGCCTCCTGCCACACACACAATGCAAACGCAGACTTGGAGAAGATTTCTCCTTATGATAGTCAAACATGCTTGATACGCATTTAAAAAGAGCATTTGATATTATTATTAGTGCATAGTGTAGGAAAAATTCATTTCGAAAGTAGAATATAAATCTTAGCCAGCATAGGTACCATTATATTATGCCTACTAATAGCTACCATATTAGATGGCAGGTTCTACAACTAAAACCGTACAAGTTTCGTATTGGGAATTGGATTTCCAACGAATGATCAGGCCAAGGAACTTCCCATTGCCACATGAGAATGCCTCTGGATGGACATCCCCGAGAACCAAACCGGATCTCTACCAACACAAGGCCGGGTTACTCCTAACTGAGTAACAACTGACCGAATATGCCATCCCCCGGTCCTTTGGGACCTTTATCACCCGAGCGCTCGTAATCAATTCACACAATCATAAAGTGTTTTCAACATGAGTAAGTATCTGGGCTCCATACCATGATACCACCCTTTTCCAGAAGGAAATGGACACATCCTAAAGGGTGCTACCCCTCATAACCTTGCTGCTTCTTTCCTGTTTTGACCCTTCACGGGGTGTGAGGCTCGACGAAGTCACGTCCACAAAAACATACTTTATACAAAAGCCATGCTTTGGGTCAACAAATGATCAACACAATGATCACAAGGATAGACGATCAAATAAATGATCCTATCACAAATAATCAACACAATGATCATTTCAGCATCACTCAGCATGTCACATTACCAAACTGGGAATATATCGCTGATAACTTCAACTATATAACCTTTGAGCTCGTACGTCTCAAAGAAGGGTGTTAAGCAAAGAATAAATTCTCCGCCACCAACAGAAATATATTTGAAAGAAATCGGCTTTATATCTCAAATTGTAATGTCAGACATACAATCCATACAAGTCTGTTCCGGGCTCGAACAGAACCGAAGGCACTTACAAAGAAGTCCTTGCAATCCGGATATTCACAATCCTGATCGGATTCACCATCACATATGGAGAACTCAATACCGTAGCTACTCGGTGCAGAGTCAATCGATAGTTCATCCTATCACTTTCGCAAATACCGGTCTTCAACACCGATCTTCAAATGCGATTCACAACGACGTATCACATATTCGGAGTGGGTTATACGACCCCATGGTCCTTTCCCGGTTAACCCGAATAGTGAGCGCTTATTCAAAAATAAGTGTGCATTCAAATTCAATCAATTCACATCAAATACCCATTCAAAGGGAAATACTGATAGTCGGTTATTGAACTATCACTGGATATGCACACATCACCAGATTCCAAATAATTTTCCAAATTATTTATTTTCCAAAATATCTTTACTAGATATATAATTTCAACACTTCAAAAATAAATCAATATTCATTTTTAACAAATTCCCTTTCACATATAAATTCCATAATGAATTTATATCTCAAAATATCCATGCATATACGATTTCAATTATTCATTTCAATTTATCTTCAAAAGATAAATTCGAATTATTCACTTCATATTGGAAAAACAATTCCATACTTATTAAAAATAAGTAATTCACAAATCTTTTTATTTTCAACACTTAGAAAATATTCAATATACTTAAATCGAATTAAGTATATATTTCATTCTTTAAGGAAATCATTTACTTAAACATACTTATTTGGGCCAAAAACGAATGTTGCGTAAAACATCGTTACAACGTCCCAAAATCACTAGTATAGGGATTCGAAATTAAAATAGATATATAAATCCCAATACTATACAAAACATTTCCTTTCGGAAATCATTTACTATAACAACAGTGTTATAGTCCATCATCTCCTTTTATTTCTCGAAACGTCTATTTCAACAATAAATGTTGAAATCTATGGTTTCGAATCTCAATGCATTTTAAAACATCGTTAGATCGTTTTAATTCTGTTTAAAACACCAAATCTAAAAACAATTTCTTTAACGTGTTATTCACTATTCAAAAACGTGAATATACTTCTTTAATAAACTTCTATATTCAATTTATCAATTTCAATTGATTACGAATTTATAAACAATGTTTACAAATTCTATTCCTACTTATAAACTCCGATTTATAAATTTCCTTTATCAATCCAATTCAATTTATAAACCCAGTTACACATACCAAAAGCTATATTATAAGTTAAATACTTATAATATTATTCATTTACCAAATCGTTCCTTTGAATTTCACAAATCTTAAATCTTATTACTTATAAGATTTCTTTATATATTTCCTATTTCCAGCTTATCAAATTCAATTTGATTTCGGATTTATAAAACAACGTTTATAAATCCCATTTATAATTTCATAAACTTCTATTTACCAAAAATCAATTTATTAACAAATTCCATATATATTTCATTTAAATGCCAAAGTCCGATTTATAAGTAATTTTACTTATAATCTTTTATTTCTCAAATCTATCCAGTTTACAACTTCACAATTTTATAAATTTAAAACTTTCGATTTTCTTATAAGAATCCATTTTTATTTCACTTAAATACTTATAAGAGTTTGGTTCATAATTCCAATATTTTCAAGTTATAATTATTAACTTTATAAGTCTTTATATATAAACCCATTAAAATATTTCAAAAATCCAAATTTAACCCATTTCATAAATTCATTAACTACATATCTCAAAAATAACAATTTGGTTATATTTTTTCAAAAATGTTAACTCCTATAGTTTTAAAAATTAAATTTCAATTTAAATAAAATGAATCAAACATATTCTTTGGAAAAATCAATTAAAAATCCTCTATAATTCAAAATAGTTATTTTTATCTTTAAAAACGGATCCGATGATGCCACAGCATCGAATGGTCAATCATTACACAAATATCATATATCGATATGATATTCATAATCATCACAATATATTTATAAACAAATAAATATTCGTGAGGAATCCAGTTGGATCCCTCCAACCTGTTTCCCTGCATCCAAAGAGTTAGCACAATACCCATTCCACTTCGAGGTGGAATATCGCGGTATATGGGATTTTATAAAATATTATCCGCTTACTAACGGCGCAATAGGGTCTCATCCGCTATACGAGGCGGGAAATCAATCAACTGCAATATATACATATGCCAATATATATATATTGCTATATATAGATATATCCTAAAATATCTACTATCACAATCAAACAACAATCCATCGATCAACAAATTTTAAATATAACTATTTAAAATTTAAGATAACCCTTTTTTAGTGAGAAGTTCTCACCTTAGCTTTTATTTTGCAATCCATTCCCTTTTCAGGTTGTTTTCTTCACAGATCATACCTTGTATAAATAATTATACAATTAATTAATATTCGAATAAAATTAAACTATTAATTTTCACTTGGTAATTTAATTAGCCCGTGATTTTATTTTGACTAACAATTTCCTTTTAACAATTTGATTTAACAAAAATTTAAATTCAAAACTAAATTTTCCCTTTTTATTAATATTCGAAATAAAACCGAGCAATTAAATTTTAATTTCTTAATTAAATTTTTTTTTTTTTTTTTTTTTTTTAACTAAGGGCTACGGCCATTATCCTCAGAATTTGAAAAGGAGGAATCGAAATAAGGGGGAAGGGAGAATTTTCAGTTAGGACGAGAAGGCAGACTATAGTCGCCATTTTAGTTTATCAGAGAACGTGATTTTTTCTATTTCTTATGCGTTTTGATTTTCTTTTCTTTGCGTGAGATTTGTAAAGCAATGAGGAGACAGCGAACGTGATTAAGCAGAGAGTAGGTCTGCTTGCTCAGGAGTAGGATGGCTGAGTTGACATGTTTTAAAATTTAAATTTAAATCGAATTTGATTTTTTTCAAAATCTCAACGCATTTACACGTCGTGTGCTCACATATAAACTCCGAAAAATACAAAATTTGAAACCCGGCAATAATTCAACGTTACGGACCCAATAGAACTGGTTTCGTCGAATTCCGAGACTGTATGAAAAACGACTATTTTTAAATTATAGATTCAAACGATTTAATTCCAAAACTGAACAATTCACTTTCAAATTAAATTCTGAAGCTTCTATAACCTTCAGTACTATCAATATAAATTTTACAAGCCTTTGAAATATTTTTAATCGGCTTAGAATTGAAGATTCAATTTTTATTCACTTTCAATCGATTAAATTTTATAATTTAATCGCCAATTTCATTCTGATAATTTGAAATTCAATTCAAACCATCGCCCAAATATTTAGAATTAATTAAATATTTTCAATTTAAATTGTTTAAAATCCTGGGTCGTTACAGGATGGTTATCCCAACATCTTTTGAGTTACTTGTATTTTCAGTTGTTATTTCACTTAAGTTGGATTTATTGATATAAGAATGTTAATCCTGACTCGAGTGTTTTGTGTTTTGCTTTATGCTCAGGTCAGACTGAGTGTATTAGTATTCGAGACTCACCTTTGGAGTTGGAGCTTCGCTTGGAGATCCAGTTATCTATCCAGCTTTCAGATTATCAGTTGATTCTAGTGATGTATTCTGATTCTTGTATTTGACTATTGTATTCGAGATTTCCGTTGTAACTTATTTAACTCTGTTATATATATAGTAGCTTCATGAACTACTATTCTTTTTTTTCTGCTGCATATTGTATATTACTCTGTGTCTATAATTATGTGATTATTTATTTACTGTATATGCTGAGTTTTGCCAAATATAAACTTACAATCTGGTATCTTGAGCAATTCAATTTGGACATGTTTGGATACCAATGGTTGAAAATATCAAGTCGTTACATAGAACAAGTTCAAAAAGCACGATATGGCACAGCACGAGAATGGATTCAAACGAATGGAGAGAGCCAAGATATTATCTTGTAAACAACCAAATAAACAAAACAATACAACATACATATGAATATATTAAACACAAAACACATTGAAACAATTCGAATTTAAAATGCAACAATGGACAAGATGACTTTACCATGCCTTAACCATTCAAAAGCTTAGACATAGCCGGACCTAGGCTCGGCCATGATGTGTGTTTGGGTCCGGTTAAGTATCATAACACACGGCTACATGAGTGTGAAGAGGTAGGAGTGTTGCAAAGTGAAGTATACAAAAGGTCAAGGCAAATATGTGAGGTTTGGTTCAACTTTTGGCTCGGCTTGGTCATCCCATGGGCTCGATCATGCTTAGGTCAGGTCTGGATATGTCAGGTGATGGTTGGAGTGATGGCCAGATGAGGTGAACTTGTCGGTGGTGGTGGCTAAGGGGGTGTCCAAAGTGAAATAGGAAGGGTAGGTGGAATCAAGGCTCAGCTATGCATGCTTTGGAGTGGAGTTTGTGCAAATTTTTGTGATGCAATCTTCATATAGTGGCACAACCAGTATTAGTCAGAGAAAAGGGGGAGGAGCAGCTGGTGGATGATGGTGATGTGGTCTGTGGTGATGATGTGGAGTAGAGGCCGAACAAGCTAGAGCAAGTGAGACACAAAATCAATGAAAAGAATAAGGGAAAATGATAAAAGGAGCCATTAGAAAACTTACAAAAATTTCTCAAGAGATAGCATGGCCGTGAATTTTGATGTGAGAAGTATTTTCACATGAAAAGTGAAGAGGAAAAACATGGCTACAGAAAAAGAAATGGTTGGCTACAAGAAAAAATGAAAAGGCAATTGAATTTGAAAAGACAAGGTCATTTCAAAAGCCAATGGAAAATGAAAGGTTTTGTCTCTTTGATTTTCTATTTTCTTTTAAATCAAAATAAATCAAATAAATTTTGTAAATAAAATAGAAAAAGAAAAAAAAATAAAGTGAAAAAGAAAATAAATAAATATTTTATGGAAAAATAGAATGTAAATAAGAAAATAGTTATTAAATTGAAACTAGAAAAACTGAAAACAAAATACAATCATCATCGAGAAAATTATAACCACACTTATAAAATGTTCTGAAAATAAAACTATATACATAAAATGTCGTATAACGCATATATACACAATTAAAACAAGATATGACAAACAAAAATATTATTTATATAAATTAAAATAAACAATTTTGTTAAATAAAACAATTTACACACAGTATTGTAAAAAGCATAACTTTCACAATATAAATCAGATTTCAACGAAACGAAAAGCAGTATTCTTAATATTTAATTTATTTTCATAATAAAAGGTAAAATTAAAAAATTCAAATATTTACTTTTTAAATTTAAAAGTCAAAGTTTGACCACATTGACCAAAATCCACATTTTTGGAAAATATTTTATTTATTCATGCTTGGAATTATAATTCACATAAAAATCAAAATTTATATTTAAAATAAAAAATTTCCATTTTAATAAATAAAATAAAGTTTTTAAATTAGGAATTTAAATTTAAAATAATTAAAATATACAATCAAAATAATCACAAAATACAGAGTTTTTACACTTTCCCCCACTCAAAACTTTTCGTCTCCGAAAAGGAATGAGGTACGGGAAAACACAGAAAAAGATAGAATCAAATAAGATTAAGAAAAGATGAGAAGAAGATTGAAATTATACCTGATAACTATTATTATAGGTTAGTTCACAAGGTGGAGATGATCACAAACACGAAGAAGATCCTCGAGAAATCCGATTCGCTCTTTCCATTTGACCGTTAGTCTGTGGATGGTAAGCGGTGCTCAGATTCAGATGAGTACCCCAAAGATTCCTGAATAGATGTCCAAACTGACGGGTAAAGATAGGATCACAATCACAAAAAATACTGAACACCATGGAGATGAACAATCTCTCATGTAGATCTCAGATAAGCTAAAAGCAAAACGGGTAGACTTGACCGGAATGAATTGAGCGGACTTGGTCAATCTATCCACAATGACCAGATAAACTCATTCTTACGAGTCAAAACAGTGAGAGGTGATGCCATCCGAGCAAAATTATCACTGAATCTCCGGTTATAACCGGCAAGGCTTAGAAAACTACGAATCTCAGAAGGAGTCTTAGAAGTTTCCCAATCCTGAATAGAATAAGGAGAGATAAGAACAACAGAAAAGATAGAATGACGAAGGAAAAAGAGAAAGAAAGACTAATATTGATCGCAGCGATCATGACTGGATCATAAGAAACCGCATTACTGGAAACAATATGTCCAAGGAATCGAATATCATCCTTCTAGAAATGGCATTTAGAAAATTTAGCCTTCAATTAATGATTTCTAAGAGTCCCCAGAACAGATTTCAAATGCGACCCATGCTCTTCCCTGGTCTTAGAAAAGACAAGGATATCATCAACAAAGACTAGAGCAAATTTATTAAGCACAACACGAAAAACAATTCATTAAATCAACAATGAAAGCAGGAGTATTAGTCAAACCAAAAGGCATGACTAACCATTCATTGAACTCATTCTCAGTACGGAAAGCATTCTAGGGAATACTTTCCTCAGCAACACTGAGCTAGTGGAAACCTATGGCAAGAGCAAGCTGAGAGAAAACAGAGCTCCATAAAGTTGATCAAACAAATCATTGATACGAGGCATTGGATATCTGTTTTTCATAGCGACTTATTCAGCTCCCTATAATCAACACACATCCACAAAGATCCATCGGACCTAGTGATGAAAACCACCGCTGCCCCCATTCTGGATGGCTAGATCTGATCAGACCTTTGGAGAACAAGTCCTCAATTTGCTTTCCCAACTCAACCTTATCGTGGAGTGTCATTCTTCTAGAGGAAGAACAACAGGCCGAATTCCAAGAATAAGATCAGTATGGAAATCAATTTCCCGCTTAAGAGGTAAAGTAGTGACTTCACCAAATATATCGGGAAAGAATCTGACCACACGGGTTGAATGAAGATCACTAGGAGAAGAATCCAGAGAATAAATAAAACTGCCAGCAAAATCCAAAGACATGCGGCACTGAATAATCAAAGGATTCCCTTGATCTTCAACAAGATAAACCGACCGGGCTTTACAAGAGATATGAGCATCATGCTAACCAAGCCAATCTGTTTCAAGCAATAAATCAAAAGCATCAAAGCCAAGAACAAAGAAATCACCACTAAAGCGATGATAAGAATAGAGAAGTTTCACTTGTTTACAAATCTGATTAAGGTTTGCGAGACCCCCAATTGGATTTGAAACACATAAAGGAACAGAAGCATACTTAGGAGAAAGGAGATGCTCGAACTTATCATGCAAATCAACAGAAATAAAACTATAGGAAGCTCCAGTATCAAATAAACACGAACAGAATGCTGAAATAAAGAAAGATACTCTTCAGATACTCTTCAGGGCACCTCAGATAAGGAGAAGAAAAAGATAGATCTAGGACAAAGCTAAAGAGAAGATAAAGATAGATAAGATAAAATTCACTTGGATGAATATCTAAATGAAAGAAAATACTAACAAGGTAGATACGAAAAGAAGGAAGTTTAGAAAATTTTTCCTTTAAAACAAGAAAATTTTATATCAAAATAATCTTTTAAAAATCCTTTGAAAAATCATTTTGAAATCGGTTTATACTTTGAAAATACGTTCTCTCACAAAGAAAATGATTCTAAGATTGATTTCACTCATTCTAGGGTATTTCTACCCTATCTCTAATGAGTTTTTACTCCGCAGGCTATGGTTTGCCTAAAAAAAAACCAAAGCTCTGATACCAACTGTAACAACTCGCGTCAGTGGGGTAACGCCCACCGTAGCATACAGTTGTACCTATGTTCTGCCTTTACGGCCAGCCTCTCGACTGCACCACCAACCCCCGCGGGGTCATGTAGGGGTAAGAGTCATCCGCCCGCTACCAAACCAAATGCGAGGACCCCCTATCATGTTGCACCCTCCAAATGCATAGGCAGACACACATATCAGACTTGAATTGCTCAACATAGCGCATTGTAAATAAATTTGGAGCAAATAAAATCATCACACAGAATCACAGACATGGAAGTATCAGAATAACTCGCAGCGAAAATTAAAATACCACTGTAGTTCATGAAGCTACTATTACAAAATGTCAAAACAAATACATAATATCAGTCTGAAAACAATTACAATAGAAATCCCAAATACATAGGAGATCACTAATACAAGAGCTGAAATAGAACAACTGAAACTGAAAGATATATATAACAAGACAAGCAAAATCTCCAGCGATTCCTATCTCCAAAATAAGAAATCCAAAGCTAAGCTGTGAATACTCAGGCTGACTCGAGCGTAAAGTAAAAACACAAAACACTCGAGTCGGGACATACATACTTATACAATGTAAACCAACTCAAGTAAACTGCAGTAAAGTACAAGTAACTCAAAGGATGCTTGGGACCGCCCATCCTCTAAGGATCCGTTAAACTATTTACTATGTAGCAATATTGCACTATTATAATAGTGTCTATAGTAAAATAAACTTACTTTAAAATAGCGTTGAAGGGTTAATCATATAGCCCCCAACACGTAATAGTTCCAATAGTCCATCCAGTATCAGCATATCTCCAGATCGGGAGACTACCCTACATACTCCATGGGCTATGGCAGAAAAACAAACTCGCAGTAAGGCTCGCTATGGTAGGTGACACGACATAACTAGGCAATGCTAGGATAGATATACCAATTACGTTTTCGGGCTGGTGGTAATGCATAGCAGCCACTACTGCCCACCTCGGAAGACACTCCCAAATCAAAATCGGAGGATGGCCATCAAATCAACCACAAGAAAGAGTATAGTATCGAAGAAGTGCGATCGATAGGAGGAGCTACCTCACTTGGCCCGTCGATCGCTCCCGTTTTAGCCACCTTATGCCAACTCGTGGGAGTCGGGTCCACCTTCATACCTCAATAGGATCATCGCCACCATTCTACTTCCTTTTGGAATCTCCACCGCTTACACAGTTGTTAAAGTGGTTTTCGGTATCGATAGAGAGTATGTCCATATCCGATCCTAGTCTCTTTAAAAACCAATCGTCACTATAACCGGTGGTTATACATTTCAAAAATAGTTTATATTTAAAACCAAAACCATTTTTATTTCACAACTATATTCAAATCAAATAGTTTATCATTTCCATTTCGAACATATATTCGCCTTTCAAAAATCATAATAATTTCAAAGTTAAAACTTTTCGAAACCAAAATACTTGAAATCATTACACCTTGAAAAATCATAACATTTCGAAATCATATATTTAATATCATACTTTAATTCTTTTACATCTTCAAATTTATTCAATTAAACCAAATTTTCAAATTTCCAGTTTAATTCAATTCAAACCATCAGTTTCAATTCAATTCAGTTTCCCAACAAACCGTATCAAATTCAAATATAGATTTGGTCCACAAAATAAACTATTCAGTTTTTAGTATATTTCAAAGCTTTAAAATCCCATATTTCAAAACTAAATTTTATAATTTCATATATCTCAAATTTAACTTCATTTCATAAATTCAATATCATTTTAATTTAAATACCATTCCAATTTACATTTCAAAAAATGGTTTATATTTCAAATCCCTCCATTTAAACTATTTAAAAGTGAAGTTATTATACTTATAAATCAAGTATTCAATTCCCAAAAATTTAGTGTTTTCAGAGTTCATTTATTCTTTTAAATACATTAAAATGATGAATTTCATCTTTCCACAGCATATAGAAAATGCTGCGGTAAGTTCTATTTGAAAATAGTTCATTTCAGCAAAGACGGCATTTAAGACTGCTGTAATAGTTCGGTTTTAGTTGAAAAATAGTTATATTCAGCAAAGACGGCATTTACAAAACTTCTGTAATAGTTCAGGGTTCAAATTAAAAGATTTAATTCAATTCAGCCAACTGCAGCACATATCAAGTGCTACTGTAGCCCTTTCATTAGTTTTAGATTCAAGTTTAGTTTCTGCAACTACAACACTTACCAAGTGCTGCAATAGCCCTTAGTTAATTTTAGCTTTTTAGTTCATTTGTATCAACCACAACACTTATAAAGCGCTGTAATATCCTTTACAACATATTTTAAGTTAACTTCAGAAACGATAGCATTTCTAAAGTGCTACTAAAAGAATTTCAAGATTTTCAATACAATTTCAGTTTTGATTTAATTTCAATTCTATTCTCAATAGATAAAGAAAATTTTATATTAGATTGTACTACCACAAAATATTCCATACATTAATTGACTTCACACTAGTAGTTCATACATTACATACATTTATCCAAAATAAGAGTCTTACAGAAGTCATAAATCTAGATGTCTTTTCTATTACCTAGAAGTTTGGAAAGAACAGAGCCCTAATATTCTTACAAGAATCCTTCTATGGACTTTCTTCTAAAGGGCAAAGCCCGAACATACACTTCTCAAAAGGGTGTCCCCACTTATAACATTTACCACAAAATGTTTCTACCCGTCATCAATCTGGATAACCTTCATGCCTCCAACAGTACGTTCCACAGCTTTACTCCTCTTCTGCCTCTCGGAACAATTCCTAGCGATGTGCCCCGTCTTCTTACAATGATAGCAAATAGTAGACTCATTGACCGGTTCAACTGGTTTACGTTTCGCTTTTCTCACTTCAGGGCAATGATTTAGAAAATGTCCTTTCTTATGACACTTAAAGGACAAGATCTCGAGCGAAACCGTTGGAAAGTACCCTTCAATTCCTCCCTTGTTTTACTGCACTTGGCTGCATAATGTCCCTTATTGAAATATATGTAGCAAGTGACATTATCACAAGGCCCTGGTTCAGCCCTTTCCTTAACCTGTTTCTCATATTCTTGAATTGCTTCTTCTCGATCCTTACGTGCAACTGCTCTTTGCTCTCTACGTCTAACCTTCCATTCTTCACTCTTAGTCATCTCTCTCAAAGACTGAATTCTAGAGGGATTTCCTAACCTATAAATTAGAATTAATTAGAAGAATTCAACTTTTACTCTTTTATATATATATATATATATATATATATATATATATATATTCTTATCAAGTTATACCTTATGTTTTAACACCTTTGGTTTTTAATTCCAAACAAAGTTTTCAAACAACTTCTTATTTCAAAATAAGATTACTTTCAAAAATATTCTGAATAATATTATTTATCATTCCTTTTAACAGTTTGAAAAAAAAATTCAAATGTTTCTAAATCTTAGGATTCTAACTTCACAATTTAAAACCCACTTCAATTTACAAGTCATACTTATCTAAAAGTTTACTCCCTTAACACATTTCATTTTGCTTATCATTATTAGGAAACAATCATCCCAATATTTGATACAATAACCATTTTATTTTATTTTGGTTTGAAACCAAATTTAATTCTCCATATTTGAATGGTTCATTATATTCAATTCCTATTTGGATATATATTTACCACTTAAATTCTTATTTAATTTCAATATCCAACAACCAATTATTGCTTTACATATAAACTTATATAAATTTTCTTTACTTTTAAAACCATTGTATAAAAATAACAAGTATGCTCTCTTATATATATATATATTACACTCAACTAATTTCAAGGTATCATGTACCATATCCTTAATGAGTACTCCCACCAGAGCCAAGGTTCTCGCTTAACCCTGCTCTGATACCAAATGTAACGACCCAGAATTTTCAATCCAAAAAATTCCAAATAGTTAGGAAAAGAGGAAAAGAGAAAGAAGAAACAAAAAAAAGTCACAGAAATCTCACATTCGCAGCAGATCAACATATAATATCACATAAAATAACAGTTTACAAAGGAAAACTGCATCGGTCAGTTACATTTTAATACATCAGAGTACAACATTTACACAATCACTTGGACAATTCAAATAACTTGTCCTAGATAAATAACAATATATCACAGCTGTACACACTCCGTACGTTCCTGCCATCCAACTCGACTCCTGAGCTCCAGAACGTCCTTACTTGAAAATCTGTAATACTCGGCCTGACCCGAGCATTACATCAAAGTAACACCTAGGTCAGGCTGGAAACCAGCGTGAGTAAACCCATCTGACATGGAATACAACAGCATACATAAAACCCGAGTAACTTGTTTCAATTTACAAATTCACAATTTGTTATAGACATCTCTAATTTCACATATCAATATCTAAGCACCAAACTTAGATTAAATGGTCCAATTCACTTGATTATTCCATTCTTGCTTGTTGGTTTCACTTATTAATTTATAAAGGATCGAAGTGGTTTCGGGCATTTGCTAATACCCGACTCCGGTCTCTTTGAATCCAATGTCATCTCTAATCCACATTGTTAAGGTTTAAAACAAATCAATTCAAACTCTGGATATCATATCACACAATAAATTTAACTCAGATATATAACCCACATTATTCACAGTTCAGTCCATCCATATCACAACACATCTCAATTGCCCATTTGTGACAACAACAAACCAAATCATCCAAAATCATTCAACTATCCATACTCAAGATTTATTAGATATATAATTCCAAATTAATTTTAATTAATCTCTAATTAAATTAATTGTCAACTTAATTCCTCGGTTTACTTTTTACCTGCTTACTTATCATTAATTAATTACAATCCCAATTAATTAATCATTCCTTAATCGTCAATCTTAATTTATCATCCTTGATTAATTAACCTTTAATTACATTAAGTAATTAACCTTTAATAACACAAATTAATTAACCTTCGCCCATTTATATTCATTTCGATTCCCTTAATTAATTTCCTAAATTAATTATCCCATAATCACTTACATTAATTAAATATCCTTTAATTAATCGCACTCATTAATCTACTAACCCTTAATTAATCAATCCTTTAATTAAGTACATTGAGTAATTAATCCTTAATTACTTCCCTTAAGTAATCAACCTTTAATTGCTTCCATCAAGAAATTTCCATTTGTTAATATATTGGTTAATTAATTAATTAACCTCAATTAACTACCCTTAATTAGCTATTCTTACTTAATTATCCTTAATTAAAAATTAAACACAACTATTAATTATTAATTAATTAATCTTTATTTACTAATTTATTAATCAATAAATAATCTTTAATTACTCATTAATTTATCTTTAACTATCAATCAATTAATACATTTAAATGATAAATCATTTATCTTAATTCATCTTCTAAATCATTTCAAAATCCTACTTACTAACCTTGGAGCCAAATAATTTAAAAGCTTAGGTTTAATTAAAGTTTAAAACACTTAATATTTTAATTAAACCGTTTAATTATCTGATTAAGTAAGTTATTAAACAACTTAAGGATTAACTTAATTAATATCTTAAAATACTTTCTCAACCTAAATTAACAACATTAAGTAATCAATTTATCACCTAAAATAGTTTAAGTAAATTAATTTTTCTTGACTTCGATAAGTTTCAAAAATTTGTTAATCATCTAATTTATAACCTCGAGAATAATCCCGAGTATTACCTCACCAAAACTCGAGTTACCCCAACTTCCCAAGCTTTCTTTAAAAACTTACTTAAATCTAAAACTTTAACACTGGCAACCCACGAAAACATTCCAAGACAACGCAAGCAAACCACACAAACATCCTGAGCTACTCACGAGAATTCGCGTCGATCACAGCTCCGAGACACTCACTAAAATTACACGAGATCGCCCCCGAGTACCATCTTCTTCCCAAATCATTGACATTAGGCCTCGACGTGCACATGCATAAGCGTTCCCACCAATTCCGATCCCTGCTTCGATCATCGTTAAGTCGACAACCATTCACTCAGTCCATACGAACACGCAGATTCAAGAAAATATCACAGAGACAAAATCGAACATGATCAAGGCCACATTCACGAAAACTGTACACCAAAAGTGTAACAACCCGCATATTTATCGATTTTATATTTAAATATTTTATTTAAATATTTTATCGTTAGTCGGATTTTAGTCCGAAAAGCTACTTTTTGCATACGGTCGAATTAGGGCTCGGGACCACTCCCATTGAGTTTAAAATGCCGTTTGCGACCTTTTTGAGTATAAGCTTCGATATGTTTGGAGAAAGTTGATTTCTGCTACTTTTTACTTTGGGTTTGGTTTTTGGGCTCAACCCTATGTTAACTTATGCTCAAATCTGAGCCACTCTTCCCCACTCACCCTCATTCTCTTCTCATTTCAGTTTTTAGAGTGTTAATGGTGGGAGAGATTGGAAATTAAAACTCCAAAACCCTAGTTTCTCTTGCAAATCCATCTCCTTGCTCCAAACTCAAGAAGAACCCATTGGTAAGCTTCTCTTCTTCTTCTCCAACTTATTCTCTTCCCAATTTCAGAAATTCCTAAACCTAATCTTGGGAATGCTCTTGTTTTTTAGCATAGACTCAAGCTCATTTGGGTTGTGTTGAAGAGAGGTTGGTTCTCCATTTGCTTTCAAGATTCTTCTTGTTTGATTTTGAGAAAAGGTGAGATTTTTATCTCACATCTATGACTATAATTATCTTTGGTTGTTGGGTATGAATTCCTAACACTTATTCATGTGCATTTGCTCTTGATTTGGATTGGTTTTGTGAATCTTCCAATTTTTGGGTTTTTAAACCAAATTTGTGTGAAAATCCTTTTATGGATGTTTGATCACGCTTTTGGTGATGCATCGAGGAGCATATAGGGTCGGGTTGCCGATTAGCATAAACCCTTAGAGCCAATGTTCGTCCGGTTGCATTTTGGAAGAGTTTGCTCTTCATTTGAATAAGGCTGAAAAACAGCCCAGGCATGATTCAGTCGACTGAAAACTCTGTTCAGTCGACTGAACCTGAAACCCGAGAGTTTCCAGGCATGATTCAGTCGACTGAAAAACTCTGCACAGTCGACTGAAACTGGAAACAGAAAGTTTCCTGAACCTAGAAAATTTCCAGGTACAGGGTCAGTCGACTGAAAAATCTGTTCAGTCGACTGAACCTGCTGTTTGAGTCCAATTTGCCTTTTTGGATTGAAATTCCAATTTAAATCGATTCATGATAATCCTATTTGTTGTTATCATCTATTATGACTTTGTTGACTCTTTTTAGGGATTTTTGAATATCCATTTCGATGGATCCTTTATTGATTTCGTTGGATTTTATTCACGTCTTCGTATGTGAATTTTTGTGATTGATTGTTCTTACAATCTTCTTCGTGATTTGTTACTTTAAAAATATAAAGGTTTTCTATACTAGTAGTAAATATCAAAACTCTTTCCTCAAACGATTTCAATACTATTTTAATACCAAATTCGTTTATAAAACCGTTTTCCAATCTATTAGTATACACAAACCTTTACCTCACTCGTATGAGAAATCTAATTAAACGGCTTAGTAAAACAAGTGGTATGAAACGCTTGCGTTTACTTTGTCGGTTAATTCTTGGACTTGTTCGATTGAACCTCTTGTGACAATTTTCTAGTGGAGATTTACAGTTTGTTCGTAAATATTTAAGTTAAGCAAGTGGTTATGGGACATGAAGCTAAACTTTTATATTTACTAGCTTAGTGTAATTGACACTTCTCGATGATCATGACGATCATTTTTTGTGATTTAGACTAGCAATGTGCGATGTCTCTTTGTCTGCGTGGGAGACTAAACCCCGTTCGTGTGTCAAATTTGTGGGGTAGCTACCCACGGTCTTCGGACCATTCGTGTGTCAGGTCTTCGGACCATTCGTGTGTCAAATTAATGGCTAGCTACCATGAGATAGCTTCTCGTTCATGTGTTACAGCTGTTAGTGAGTTTTCATGCTCCCGTTCATGTGATAGGCCTCTCCCCCCTTATTTTGTGTCATTTCTGGATTTCGTGTGTCGAATTCTGGAATTTTCTTCTTCACCTATTTTTGTGATTTCTATTGATATGATTTATCAATTCTTGTGCATAGGTGAATTCGTGTGTCATTGACTGGATTTTTTGTGTTGATTTCTGGAATTTATGTTTCACCAACTTTGTGATTTCTATTGATATGGTTTATCAATTCTTGTGCATAGGTGATTTCGTGTGTCATTAACTTGTTGTGAATACAAGTTTTGGGTATGATACCCTTTTTGGATCTCTGAGAAGATTCTTTGATATTGATTAATCGTTTGTTGATTATCATTTACATACTTATAGTAGTATGCCATTATGAATATTATACGTCTTTGCCATATATTATATGTCATTTATTGTGGCTTGGTGAATGAAATCAGGAGTATAACATCCCTTTTCATCTTGAGCAGATTATCATGATATTTATATATCCCTTGACGATTTTCAATTACTTATGTATATATCACAGCTTGGCATTGTGATTATAATGTGTTTAGTCATATCTCCTATTCTATATCATGTTATCTGATATTTATGGTTAGACTGATCCGTTTATTATTTTCTTATTAAATAATACTCGGGTCAGACCGAGATGTTACAGGTGCTTCTGCTTGACTTCTCTCTTGGGATTGATTTCTCTTGCTTTTGGTTAACTACTTAGATTAGTAGTTTTTGTTGTATACATTTGAGATATAGACTCCATAATGTATACTTATTCTTTTGTGTAGCTCATGTAACTATTCTTTTGTGTTATTGTGGATCTTTTTAGACCACTACTCTGATGTACACTTCCATGTGTAATATTCATATCTATTTTTCGCCTTTGTGATATGAATTATCTGTGACTGATTTGTGTTATGCTTATTTATATATTTGTTTTCCGAAGGATTTATATAGCCACCGTGTAGTAGCTTTGAGTTTGTGTCGGTATGTCGGATTTTCTCTTGAAATAGAATGCATGTTATATTATCTGACATATCGGCGCTCGCGCAAAGAAATTACACGGATGGTCGCTCCTCAACAGCCTTATTCTCCGTGCTAGTCGACAGCAATCACCGTAATGTTCTTGGCTAGCGTGGGTATTGAGGTGGGGCCTCACAGCTTGGTATCAGAGCCAAACTTCGGAACAATATGGAATATTATAACAAGGATCATCGTCCTAAGTCCATCTTAGGAGTCGTGCTTTAGGATTTAATTCGAGTCTTCGTACCGATTCATCCTATTTTCCTTATGATTCCTTGTTTTGTCTATCAAGATTGCTTGATATTCAATTTGGTGAATAACCTTTTCTTCTTCTTCTTTCTTTCTAAAGGAAGAGAAATGTCTAGACCAGGCCGTCCTAGAGCCGTGCCATCTAGCACTCCGCCCCAAGATGGAGTTTTTATGACTGCTCAACAGCTTCTTGATTTGGTAACAAATGCTCAAGCAGCTGGAGCTAACCCGGAACCTACTCACCCAAAGTCAGGATTTGCACGCTTGTGTAGCGATTACACTAAATTGGGTGGGGAGCCATTCAAAGGTTCCGAAACTGTTATTGAAGTACAAGCTTGGCTTAGAACATGCGATCGCATCTTTTCGCGCATGAATCTTATTGACCTTCACCGAGTTCAGGTGGCCTCTAGTATGCTCCGAGAAAGAGCATTGGACTGGTACGAGCTTCTTATTTCTGAGATTAATGAAGCGGATCTCACCTGGGAGAAATTCCGAGAGCGCTTCGAGTTAAAATTCGTACCAGAAGCAGAAAAAGTGACATTGGCTGGACGATTTATAGACCTTGTTCAAGGTGAGTCATCCGTGACTGATTACGTCGCCTCCTTCGAGTCGCTTTCCAAATATGGGGTTGAATACATCAACACCCCTCTGAAGAAGAATCAGAGATTCGTTTATGGCTTAAACAAAAATCTCAAGAAGCCATTACTTCTAAAATTAGAAGTTTCTTTCGACCAACTCGTTGATATCGCTCTTCGTCTTGAAGAGGCGGATAGGGAGAATGATGTTGAAGTGGTGGGTTCCAAACCAAACTTCAACAACAAGAAGAGGTCAAGCAAATTCAAAGGTCCTTATCCCAATAAGAAAGGGAGGTAAGCAACTCCTGTTGAAAAGACCTTTTCCTCTACTCAAGGGAAATGCTATAATTGTGGTTCGAAAGACCATTTTGCGAACAAGTGTTCAAAGCCTCGTACTTGTCGCTATTGCAAAAGCCCGGACCATTTTATGCATGTGTGTCCCAAACTTCAAAATAGGAGGGAGGGAAAGTTAAATGTTGCTCAAGCCCCTGGCAACACATCTCGTGGCCAAGGTATTTCTCATTCTATTCTGGACGGAATTATTTTATTTTGTGATCATCCTATTCGAGTTCTTTTTGATACGGGTGCGTCCCATTCTTTTATATCAAAAGAACTTGTTGATACTTTGTCCTTGGATGTTTTGTGTTTAATGACTTCTTTGAGAATTGCGAATCCGGTTGGTGGATCCGCAACAATCAGTTTATTGTGTAAAGATGTCGAAATTATTTTGTGTGATTTTCCTTTCCTAGCCGATTTGCATGTCATGCGTTATTTAGGCTTTGGAATGATTTTGGGAATGGATTGGCTTAACCGTTATGAAGCTCATATCCTATGTCCTGAGCGGACTATTCATCTTCGGCATCCTCAATCTGTTAAGCAGATTTCTATTAATCTTAAAGATTCAGATTCCAGCTTGGTCGCATCTTTATATTCTTTAAATCCTCGTGATGACGATGATCATGATGAGGGTGATATTATTTCTCTTATTCACGTCGTTTGTGAATTTTCCGACATATTCGAGCCCGTTTTAGGATTACCACCTAAGCGAGCAATTGAGTTCAGAATTAATCTTATTCCGGGAGCTCAACCTATCACTCGTCCTCCTTATCGTATGTCCAATAAAGAAAACGAGGAGATGCGTAAACAATTATCTGAATTGGAAACGAAGCAATTTATTCGCTCTAGTTCCTCGCCTTGGGGAGCTTCAGCTATTTTTGTGAAGAAATCCGATGGTACACTTAGGCTTTGCGTTGACTACCGCAAGCTTAATGATCTTACTATCAAAAATAAATATCCTTTACCTCGGATTGATGATCTATTCGATCAACTTAGTGGTGCTAGAGTGTTTTCACAATTGGACTTGGCTACCGGTTTTCATCAGCTTCGTATTGCAGAGGATAGCATTCCTTTGACATCGTTCCGTACTCGGTATGGATCTTATGAATGGCTTGTTATGCCATTTGGGTTAACAAATGCCCCGGCTTATTTCGTTGACTTAATGAATCGAGTTTTTAAAGACTTTCTCGACCGGTTTGTTCTCATTTTTATCGATGATATTCTTGTTTATTCTAAAACCGAGGAGGAGCATGAAAAACATCTTCGGATTGTGTTCGAAACTCTTAGGAGTAATCAATTAAAGGCAAAATTTTCTAAGTGCCACTTTTGGCAATCTCGTGTGAAGTTTCTCGGTCACATTGTTTCTGAATCCGGAATTTCCGTCGATCCTTCAAAGATTGAAGCGATTCAAGATTGGAAGAGACCGGAGAGTGTGACAGAGATTCGTAGTTTTCTCGGATTGGCGGGCTATTACCATCGTTTTATCAAAGACTTTTCTAAGATTTCCGTGCCTCTCACTAGCTTGACGAAGAAAGGTGTTAAATACATTTGGTCGGACAAATGTGAAACTTCTTTCCAGAAATTAAAAGAACTTCTTTCTGATGCTCCTATTCTTGTTATTCCCGATGGGAATCAAGATTTCGTTGTTTATACCGATGCTAGTCGCATTGGTTTGGGTGCCGTTCTTATGCAAAAGGAACGCGTTATTGCTTATGCTTCTAGGCAATTAAAGCCTGTAGAGACTAGATATACCACTCATGATTTAGAGCTCGCGGCTATTATTTTTGCTCTTCGGATTTGGCGTCATTATCTCTTAGGAGAGAAATTTGTTCTTTACACAGATCATAAGTCTTTGAAATATTTATTCTCTCAAAAGGAACTTAATTTGCGTCAACAGCGTTGGCTCGAATTTCTTGCACCATATGATCTTGATATTCTTTATACTCCCGGTAAGGGTAATCGTGTCGCCGATGCTCTTAGCCGTAAACAACAAATTGTTGTTTCTATGATGATATCCGAATGGAACGATCTCGAGATTTTATCCACTTGTGAAATTCGAGACCGTGTTTCTGATTTATGCTCATCATTTGTTTTATGTAGCCTTGAGGCTCATCCATCTCTTTTAGACCGCATTCTTGAAGCTCAAAGGCTAGATACTGAATTGGTTCTTCTTGGCCAAAATATTAAGGATAAAATTGATATTGAAGGTTTGAAAGACTTTAATATCGATTCTCGTGGCGGCATTTGGAAATTTGGTAGACTTATCGTGCCAAATGTCAGGGATCTTCGTAAAGATATTTTAGAAGATTCTCATCACTCTAAATTTACCATTCATCCCGGTAGTAGTAAAATGTACGCGGATATGAAGCGACTTTATTATTGGGAGGGAATGAAACTTGACATCGCTAACTTCGTTAAACGTTGCATGACTTGCCAACTCGTTAAGGCCGAACATCAAAGGCCCGGAGGGTTATTACAACCTTTAGAAATTCCAGTTTGGAAGTGGGATCAAATTTCCATGGATTTTATAGATGGCCTTCCCCGTTCTCGATCGGGTTATGATAGCTTATGGGTAATTGTTGATAGACTTACTAAATCCGCCCATTTTATTCCCGTTCGGTCTAACCGAACCGTTCCTCTTTTGGCCAAAATATTTATCAAAGAAATTGTTAAATTGCATGGTGTTCCTACTTCTATTGTTAGTGATCGTGATCCATTGTTTACTAGTGGATTTTGGAAGAGTCTTCAAAAAGCTTTAGGAACGAGGCTTAATTTTAGCACCGCTTATCACCTCCAGTCCGATGGACAAACTGAGCGTGTGAATCAAACTCTTGAAGATCTTCTTCGTTCTTGTGTGCTTGATTTTGGTGGAGGTTGGGAAGATCATATTTCACTTGTTGAATTTTCCTATAATAATAGCTTCCAATCTAGTATTGGTATGGCACCTTTCAAGGCACTCTACGGAAGGCCATGCCGATCTCCTTCTTGTTGGCTTGAGGCCGGTGAGAAGCTGGCTTTAGGTCCAGATTTTATTCGTGATTTCACAGAAAAGATTGATCTTATTCGTCATAGGATGAAAGAAGCCCAGAGTAGACAAAAATCCTATGCCGATAACCGGAGAAGGAAGTTAGAATTTTCTGTGGGAGATCTTGTGTTCATTCGTGTTTCACCTATGAAGGGTGTTGTACGTTTCAGTCCATCAGGAAAACTTGCGCCTCGATATATTGGGCCATTTCCTATCACTGAACGTATTGGTTCCATGGCTTATCGCCTTTTATTACCAGCTCAGTTTTCTGCTATGCATGACGTGTTTCACGTTTCTCAACTTCGGAAATGTCTTCGAGATTCCGATTCTATTCTTGAGCCCGGTGTTGTGGAAGAGATTGAAGTTTCGCCTAATTTAACTTATGAGCAACATCCTATTCGTATCATTGCTTCGGAAGTCAAACGACTTCGAAATAAAGATGTTCCGCTTGTTAAAGTTCGATGGTCTTCAAATCCTAAGGATTGTTCTTAGGAATCTAGAGAGTACATCGAGCGTACACATCCGGACTTACTTTCTCGTGCTCTTTGAAGTGAACTTCTTATTTCAAACTTCTTTTGTGTTGAATATGCTTTTATGGTTGTTACTATATATCTTCTTCTTGTAATATTGCGAGGACACAATTTCTTTAAGGAGGGGAGTCTGTAACAACCCGCATATTTATCGATTTTATATTTAAATATTTTATCATTAGTCGGATTTTAGTCCGAAAAGCTACTTTTTGCATACGGTCGAATTAGGGCTCGGGACCACTCCCATTGAGTTTAAAATGCCGTTTGCGACCTTTTTGAGTATAAGCTTCGATATGTTTGGAGAAAGTTGATTTCTGCTACTTTTTACTTTGGGTTTGGTTTTTTGGGCTCAGCCCTATGTTAACTTATACTCCAAAACTGAACCACTCTCCCCATTCTCCCTCACTTCTTTCTCTTTTCAGTTTTCTTAGCTTTAATGGTGGGAGAGATTGGAAATTAAAACTCCAAAACCCTAGTTTCTCTTGCAAATCAAATTCCTAGCTCCAAACTCAAGAAGAACCCATTGGTAAGCTTCTCTTCTTCTTCTCCAACTTGTTCTCTTACCAATTTCAGAAATTCCTAAACCTAATTTTGGGAATGTTCTTGTTTTTTAGCATAGACTCAAGCTCATTTGGGTTGTGTTGAAGAGAGGTTGATTCTCCATTGGCTTTCAAGCTTCTTCTTGTTTGATTTTGAGAAAAGGTGAGATTTTTATCTCACATCTATGACTATAATTATCTTTGGTTGTTGGGTATGAATTCCTAACACTTATTCATGTGCATTTGCTCTTGATTTGGATTGGTTTTGTGAATATTCCAATTTTTGGGTTTTTAAACCAAATTTGTGTGAAAATCCTTTTATGGATGTTTGATCATGCTTTTGGTGATGCATCGAGGAGCATATAGGGCCGGGTTGCCGATTAGCATAAACCCTTAGAGCCAATGTTCGTCCGGTTGCATTTTGGAAGAGTTTGCTCTTCATTTGAATATGGCTGAAAAACAGCCCAGACATGATTCAGTCGACTGAAAACTCTGTTCAGTCGACTGAACCTGAAACCCGAGAGTTTCCAGGCATGATTTAGTCGACTGAAAAACTCTACACAGTCGACTGAAACTGGAAACAGAAAGTTTCCTGAACCTGGAAAATTTCCAGGTACCGGGTCAGTCGACTGAACCTGCTGTTTGAGTCCAATTTGCCTTTTTGGATTGAAATTCCAATTTAAATCGATTCATGATAATCCTATTTGTTGTTATCATCTATTATGACTTTGTTGACTCTTTTTAGGGATTTTTGAATATCCATTTCGATGGATCCTTTATTGATTTCGTTGGATTTTATTCACGTCTTCGTATGTGAATTTTTGTGATTGATTGTTCTTACAATCTTCTTCGTGATTTGTTACTTTAAAAATATAAAGGTTTTCTATACTAGTAGTAAATATCAAAACTCTTTCCTCAAACGATTTCAATACTATTTTAATACCAAATTCGTTTATAAAACCGTTTTCCAATCTATTAGTATATACAAACCTTTACCTCACTCGTATGAGAAATCTAATTAAACGGCTTAGTAAAACAAGTGGTATGAAACGCTTGTGTTTACTTTGTCGGTTAATTCTTGGACTTGTTCGATTGAACCTCTTGTGACAATTTTCTAGTGGAGATTTACAGTTTGTTCGTAAATATTTAAGTTAAGCAAGTGGTTATGGGACATGAAGCTAAACTTTTATATTTACTAGCTTAGTGTAATTGACACTTCTCGATGATCATGACGATCATTTTTTGTGATTTAGACTAGCAATGTGCGATGTCTCTTTGTCTGCATGGGAGACTAAACCCCGTTCGTGTGTCAAATTTGTGGGGTAGCTACCCACGGTCTTCGGACCATTCGTGTGTCAGGTCTTCGGACCATTCGTGTGTCAAATTAATGGCTAGCTACCATGAGATAGCTTCTCGTTCATGTGTTACAGCTGTTGGTGAGTTTTCATGCTCCCGTTCATGTGATAGGCCTCTCCCCCCTTATTTTGTGTGATTTCTGGATTTCGTGTGTCGAATTCTGGAATTTTCTTCTTCACCTATTTTTGTGATTTCTATTGATATGATTTATCAATTCTTGTGCATAGGTGAATTCGTGTGTCATTGACTGGATTTCTTGTGTTGATTTCTGGAATTTATGTTTCACCAACTTTGTGATTTCTATTGATATGGTTTATCAATTCTTGTGCATAGGTGATTTCGTGTGTCATTAACTTGTTGTGAATACAAGTTTTGGGTATGATACCCTTTTTGGATCTCTGAGAAGATTCTTTGATATTGATTAATCGTTTGTTGATTATCATTTACATACTTATAGTAGTATGCCATTATGAATATTATACGTCTTTGCCATATCTTATATGTCATTTATTGTGGCTTGGTGAATGAAATCAGGAGTATAACATCCCTTTTCATCTTGAGCAGATTATCGTGATATTGATATATCCCTTGACGATTTTCAATTACTTATGTATATATCACAGCTTGGCATTGTGATTATAATGTGTTTAGTCATATCTCCTATTCTATATCATGTTATCTGATATTTATGGTTAGACTGATCCGTTTATTATTTTCTTATTAAATAATACTCGGGTCAGACCGAGATGTTACAGGTGCTTCTGCTTGACTTCTCTCTTGGGATTGATTTCTCTTGCTTTTGGTTAACTACTTAGATTAGTAGTTTTTGTTGTATACATTTGAGATATAGACTCCATAATGTATACTTATTCTTTTGTGTAGCTCATGTAACTATTCTTTTGTGTTATTGTGGATCTTTTTAGACCACTACTCTGATGTACACTTCCATGTGTAATATTCATATCTATTTTCCGCCTTTGTGATATGAATTATCTGTGACTGATTTGTGTTATGCTTATTTCTATATTTGTTTTCCGAAGGATTTATATAGCCACCGTGTTGTAGCTTTGAGTTTGTGTCGGTATGTCGGATTTCCTCTTGAAATAGAATGCATGTTATATTATCTGACATATCGGCGCTCGCGCAAAGAAATTACACGGATGGTCGCTCCTCAACAGCCTTATTCTCCGTGCTAGTCGACAGCAATCACCGTAATGTTCTTGGCTAGCGTGGGTATTGAGGTGGGGCCTCACAAAAAGCATCCTCGCACCACCACCACTAGTCGCCAGAATCTTCGCCGTCCTGACCAGATCTTTGCCATAGTCTAACGCATCCATTCCACCCACTCTTATGAAGTCTGATGCTTCGTCGACATCATACTTCCCTCAAACCCGAAGCCAACCAAAACAGGATTTTAAACCCTAATTTGCCTTCGCATGATCACTATGGTCATCAGTAAAATCATCAAGCATTTTTCTTGTGCTCCCCACCATTCATGCCTCCGCTGACCCCAACCCTGAGACACCAAATCACTGAGATCACCAGAAATTGACCAATCTTCCGCTTCCGTTCATTATGAGAATCCTCATGATTTCCAAAGTTAAAAATCCTAATTTTTGTATCAAAATTCATAACTTCCATCCAAGAATCAAATTATATAATCCAAACTTGAAATTACAATTATTTATTTTTGACCAATTCTAGAGTAATACTGTATTCTCTAAATTTTGAATTAATTAACAAACTAAATTCTTGAGACAAATTTTAAAATTAAGGTTATGTTGTTGTAACCATACTTCATTCAGGAATCAAACTCAAATCTGATCGTATGAAGAGATTTAGATTTTTGAAGATGTTTTAACTATCGAAACAACAGAGACAGGTAGCATGCATAGATATATACAGATGTACACATTTTCACACAGAAATTTAAAGCATATATATGTATCCTGATCAATCATGTGAACCATCAAACAACAATTTCCATATAGATTTATCGCATGCAACACTATAAAACTGTTTTAAGGAAAATCTACTCACAGATTAAAAGCAGAGACAGGCTAAAATGGAAAACTGGAAGCTACCGTGATATCTTCTGGTTTTTGCTTTGATCCTTGTTTACTGGGACTTGAATGCTTAAAAACTTTGATTTCAGGTTGCAAACGAAATTTGATAATTTTGTTATAGACTTTGGTTCCTGATTCTGAAACTTTTTTTCTTTGATTTTTTAGTTATCTGATTTGTTACAGAATTTTGATTTCCTCGTTTCATTTTTTTTTCGGATTTTCTTGTTTTAAAATGGAGTTGAAAGAAGAGACATGAAGATGTACATATATTATTTATCTTTATTTATTATTTATTTTTTTAGAAATAATGACACTTGTATATTTCCTTACATTTGTTATAAGCATGCTATAATAAATTTACATTTGCATTAATGAATAGAGGATTTGTTAACAAGTGTAATTATAATATGTTAATATGTTATAAATATTTATATAATATCTAAAATTTAGTTTATATATATTCATGTCTTTATATTTATCCTTTCTTTTATTTATCTGTACATCTCTTAAAAGAAAATGGAAGAAAATCCCAATTTAAACACTTGTAAATAATCATGTATATATACATACTAGCTTTAAAAATAAAGAATTTTCCCTAATAGCCTTGAAAATAAATATTGATTTTAAACCATAGCTAACCATTAACAACATCCATATTAAAATAGAAAACATATTTATTTATAAAGATAAATTTTTGCCCAATTGAAAATTTATATATATACATACATACATACATACATACATACATACATACATACATACATATATATATATATATATATATATATATATATATATATAAGAAGATCATTAAACAAATATACTAAAATAAATACTTATCCAAATATGTTAAAATTCAGCATTTATTTAAGTTCAGGTTCTTTTTATATACGTATCTAGATATATTCAAATTATCAGATTTATTTATCCAATTTATAAAACGGTGTTTTAATAAATTTAATCCTGTTAATTATAAATTAACAGTGGTCCAAAAATCCGGGTTATCATAATATGGCACGACACAGCACGATAATGGATTCAAATGAGTGGAGAGAGCCAAGATATTATCTTGTAAACAACCAAATAAACAAAACAGTACAACATACACATGAATATATTTAACTCAAAACACATTGAAATAATTTGATTTTAAAATGCAACAATGGACAAGATGACTTTACCATGCCTTAACTATTCAAAAGCTTAGCCATAGCTGGACCTAGGCTCGACCATGATGTGTATTTGGGTCGGGTTAAGTATCATAACACACAGCTATATGAGTGTGAAGAGGTAGGAGAGTTGCAAAGTGAAGTATACAAAAGGTCAAGGCAAATAGGTGAGGTTTGGTTCAACTTTTGGCTCGACTTGGTCATCCCACGGGCTCGACCATGCTTAGGTCAGGTCTGGACATGTCAGGTAATGGCTGGAGTGATGGCCATAGGAGGTGAACTTGCTGGTGGTGGTGGCTAAGGGGGTGGCCAAAGTGAAATGGGAAGGGTAGGTGGAATCAAGGCTCGGTTATGCATGCTTTGGAGTGGAGTTTGTGCAAATTTTTGTGATGCAATCTTCATATAGTGGCACGGCCAGTATTGATCAGAGAAAAGGGGGAGGAGCTGCTAGTGGATGATGGTGATGTAGTCAGTGGTGATGGTGTGGAGTAGAGGCCGAACAAGCTAGAGGAAGTGAGACACAAAATCAATGAAAAGAATAAGGCAAAATGATACTTACAAAAATTTCTCAAGAGATAGCATGGCCGTGAGTTTTGATGTGAGAAGTATTTTCACGTGAAAAGTGAAGAGGAAACACACGGCTACAGCAAAAGAAATGGTTGGCTAAAAGGAAAAATGAAAAGGCAATTGAATTTGAAAAGGCAAGGTCATTTCAAAAGTCAATGGAAAATGAAAGGTTTTGTCTCTTTGATTTTCTATTTTCTTTTAAATCAAAATAAATCAAATAAATCAAATAAATTCAGTAAATAAAACAGAAAAAGAAAAAAATAAAGTGAAAAATAAAATAAATAAATATTTTAAGAAAAATAGAATATAAATAAGAAAATAGTTATTAAATTGAAACTAGAATTTAAAAATTGAAAACAAAATACAATCGTCATTGGAAAATTATAACTACACTTACAAAATGTTTTAAAAATAAAATTATATACATAACATGTCATATAGCACATATATACACAATTAAAACAAGATATGACAAACAAAAATATTATTTATATAAATTAAAATAAACAATTTTGTTAAATAAAACAATTTACACACAATATTGTAAAAAACATAACATTCATAATATAAGTCATATTTCAACGAAAAGAAAAGCAGTATTCTTGAAATTTAATTTATTTTCATAATGAAAGACAAAATTCAAAAATTCAAATATTTAAATTTTAAATTTAAAAGTCAAAGTTTGACCACATTGACCAAAATCCACATTTTTGGAAAATATTTTATTTATTCATGCTTGGAATTATAATTCACATCAAAATCAAAATTTATATTTAAAATAACAAAATTTCCATTTTAATAAATAAAACAAAGTTTTTAAATCAGGAATTTAAATTTAAAATAAGTAATATATATAATTAAAATAATCACAAAATACAGAGTTGTTACAGATATAACATACGGATGATATGTGTACATCGTACGGGTTTGAATGAAATTGATATTGAAATTTGTGGATAAGAACTGTAAATGACTTTTGAAATGAAAAGTATATTTTTGGAGATATATGATAAAATAAAATGGAAATTTGATATTTCTATGGTAAAAATTTATTTTATGGAAGTAAGTGATATGGTAAGTGATTTTGTAGAGTAATCAAACTTGTATATTGGTTTGGTATAAACAAAGTGATGTATATATAATGGATAAACTCCCCTTGTTGAATCTATTGCCAGAAGAAAGGGTTTTTGAAAGTATTTGAAGTATAAAAAGAGAATTATACAAGTATGAAATGATCCAAAGATTTTCAAAGCTATATATATATATGAAGGATTTTATGAGAATGATTTTGGGAAAAGGTTTTTGGAACCTTTGGATTCGGTAAGGCTTTTGATTTTTGGGTAAAATCAATTTTGAAAATTTGAAAAACCTAGCTTGAGAATTATCGATTTTGGGATAATTGATTTTGAACAAGGAGATTTATATGAGATTCATACTAGGTGTGTGATTTGGAAGATACTAAAAGGGTATAGTATAAAGTGTTTTGAGATTGGCTCTGGGGGAAAGGCGCTCCCTTGAAATGAACTTCTCAGGAGCGCCACAGGGTGGTACTGCCTTGAACCCTAAGGGAGGTTCTAAAGTTGATCCTGTGAGAAGTCCATACAAACTAGTTCCTGAGGATTTTGTGTAGTGTGTAGCGAAAATCAAGGGTGTTGATGCCTACAGAGACATTTGGGTTATGCTGTGATGTCAGTGTAACTCGATGTCACTGCGATCTACTGCATACCATAGTGAAAGTCGTGTGTGCTGATGAGAGCCAACAGTCTACGCTTGATTTTACATTGGTAGACTGCGACCTATGGTGACATAGCGAAAGTCGAGAGGCCATGAGAGCCTAAGGCTGCATTGGGATTTGACTGATGTAGTAAGCGACCTATGTAGGAGTGGTTAAGTTTCATTTGGCAACGAAAATCGAGGGCACTAATTCCTACAGTTACATGGACTTTTGCTGTGATGGCAACGTAACCCAGGATGTAGCGATCTATGGCAGGTTCCATGGCGTAATCGAGGGGCGCGGAGTGCCTATAGTTACATAGACTTTTGTTGTGATGGCAACTTAACCCAGGATGTAACTGCGACCATGGATGGGGGTGATGATTTCCAGAGCATTCTCACCAAAGATGTTTCCTCTATTTTCAAAAAAAATGTTTTCTATATTTTCAGCAAAATATTTTCCAAATATTTTCACTGGGCGTTGAAAATGGGTCTATTAAGTACTTATAGATTTTCAGTCTTACGCCTGATCGACGTATGACCAAATTTCTATAAGAACAAAGATAGACTGGTTGAAACATTGAGTTATAAGAAGTATTTTTTTATAAAACTAATTTTGTAATGATATGTAGATTTTAAAAGAGTTTTTTTTTAAAAAATTCTTGATAAAAAAAGAAGAAAAAGAGTTTATAGTTTAAGAATGTTCAAAGAATAATTTATTTGGTATAAGTATTTTTTTTAAATTCTGGCTTCGTTTCTTTTCGAGGACGAAAAGATTTTAAGGGGGAGGAATGTGATAACTCGAATTTTAGAATATCTGCAATTGATAAATTAACTGGATTTAGTAGTAATACTGATACATAATTCGGGTAATAAAATATATATCTGAATAAGTATTGGTTCGATAATCCCCCTAGTATAATTGGAAAAATTATCATTTTCAAACAATAATAATAATGTGTTGTTTATATATATAAATATAAATAGATTTTTAAGAGAATTATCATTAACAAATTAAATGTGTGTTTGTTTATATATATATATATATATTTGAGTTAATTTTAAATTGGATTTTAAAATTTAAATTCGAATTTGAAATTCAAAAGATAGATATCTTAAAATATTTTGGAATATGTATGGTTTTTTTAGAATATAATTTGCTTTATAAAAAGGGTTTATTTATATAAATTAAGAAATGTATTTATTAATTAAGAAATCTAATTACAAAAGTTTATAAACCATTTTATAAATAAATAAAACATGCATAATTCACATGTATGTTTAAATTAATAAATTTAACAAGTGTAAGTGATTTGAATAGGTATGTGAATGTTAAATGCATTAACAAGTGGCATCCTTTTTTTCAAATAATACTAATTAAGCCATTATAAACATTTATCTCACCTCTTAACTTCTTTTTTTCCTATCATTAAAAATCAAAAAAAAAATAAGAACAAAGCCTGTAAACCATTTTTATTCAAACCAAAAATCTGTAAACCCAAACCAGGAATGTAATCAAGCAATCTTCTGCCTGAATTTTTAAGCTACTGCAAAACTAAATCAAGCCAAGAATCAACTCTAGCATTTCAGATCAAGGATTAAAAAAGCTAGCAGTAAGTCAAAGTCAGAAATCAGATCAGAGCTTCCTGATCAAACTCAATAGCATTAACAGGTTCCAGGCCATCTGCTTTTAAAACAAAGTGAGTAATCTTGCTCACTTGATCTTGAATCTGTGACATGTTTTGATATTTATAGTTGTTGAGAAAATGTTGATGATTATATCTGCATGTTTATATATATATATATATATCTTATGTATATGTGAATTTAAACATGTATGCCAGGCATATATCCTTGTTTTTATGTTTACAGGCAAGAAAACAGAATTAAAAATCATAATCTCATCCTGTAATCTTGTATAGGTTTGATGTATAAATGTGAAAGGCTTTAATTAACAAAGTATTTGTGTTAAAAATAGTCTCAGGCAAAAATATCAGGTAAATATCTTGAAAAAATAAGAATTACAGCAAATACTCGATTATGTCAAGATCTCGATTTGAATAAATTATGTATTTGAGTATATAATTTGATGTATTATCTGAAATAATGATTTTTAAGAATAAAATCATGAATTTTAGGTTTACAAATCGCGAGATTTCATGGGTTGAACGAAATTAGTGTTTTCAACTTTTTTTGATGAACTGGTTGATCGAGGGTGACGGGGTTAAGGCCGGAGATGGGTTGTTGATCGATGATTAGGGAAAAAATAGTTGGAGGCGTTTCCATTCGCTATGGTGGCGCGGAGAGATGATTTTAGGGGTTTAAGATGAGTATGTGTCGTGGTTGATTGCAGGGTGATCACGACTTCGTACTTGCATCGAGTGATGCCGGAGGAAGGGGATAAGATTGCTGGGTGCAGAGTGAAGTTTCAGGCGTGACGACGAGTTGTCAGGTGGTCTGTGGTGGCGCTACGGAAGGTTTTTCAATGGTCGATCTTGTTCTGGTGTTCACTCTGGGTGCTCGATTTCGAGTTATTAGGATTTAGTGTTTTCTGGGTGATCGGGTGGCTCGTCGATGTCATCGCCAACATGGTAGGGGTTGCGGCGCCGGGCAGAGGTGACAGGAACGACTATGCACGTACACGGTGTAACTTGTGGTATCTGGTTTTTGTTGGATTTGGGAATAAGGTGGATTACGGGTCGAACTCGAGGGGCTTAGCGTGTTGAACTCGAAGTTGATGAGTAACACCGGTAGCTCGGGGTTCATCTCGGGGAGGGAGCGAAGCAGGCTCGGGTTCTTGTTAATAGCAGTATCGGTTATCAATTATAATGAAACAAGTTTTAATATAGGATTTAAAGTCGAATGATTTTGATATGTAGTTCACGTTAACTTAGTATAATTCTATAATAGGATATTAAAAGCAAAATAGTATTAATTAATTTATATTTCAAAGTATATTAACAAAGTTTTAAGCAAGGTAATTGTTAAACAAGTTCAAGTTTGAATTAAGGTTAAATGATTTAAATTATTGGGTTTTAAATTGGATATATATTGGTTAATTTTGGAATAAAATACCATGTGTTATCCAAAATAATAAATTAATGTTTAAAATAAGAGGATAATTACTTTATGGAAGTAATTCAAATGTAAGTAATTAAATGAAAGTAACTAAGAATAATTACTTAGTGAAATTTAAGGTTAATTAATTAAGGATAATTAACCAATGAGATAATTACTTGATGGAAGTAATTAACTGAAAGAAAATTACTTGATGGAAGTAATTAATTGAAAGAAAATTACTTGATGGAAGTAATTAAAGGTTAATTACTTAAGGAAAGTAATTAAGGATTAATTACTTAGTGTAATTAATTAAAAGATTGATTAATCAAGGAAATTAAATAAGGGTTAGTTAATTAACAAGTGTGATTAATGAAAGGATAATTAATCAATATGAATGATTATAGAATAATTAATTTGAGTAATTAATTAAGGGTCGATGTAATTAATATGAATGTGAGGTTAATTAATTTGTATGATTAATTAACGGTTAAGTACTTAATGTAATTAAAGGATAATTAATCAAGGGTGATTAATTTAGATGGATAATTAAAAGACAATTAATTTATTATTAATAAAAAATGTTAAGTAAGGGTAATCTAGGTGATTAAAAAGTAGTAATTAATTTAATTAGAGATAAATTAAATTAATTTTGGAAGTGATCAATCTTGCTTATGAATGATTGAATAAGGTTAAATGCCTTGAATTAGTTGATATCTCTGATATGAAATGTTTTGTGATATGATATGTTTGGGTGGACAGTGATAATGTGGTTATCTAATAACGATGAATTGCTGCATAAAGGTGACAACTTGTATTTAAAGTTGAATTGAATTTCACTTGAATGATTTCGAATAGATGGTATTAAAATTCGAAGAGAACGGGATCGGGTATCAGTGAATACCCCAATCCACTTCGATTTGTAGCATACAATGATTTTCCATAGATTGATATGTAAAATCAATAGGCTGAAATGGAATAATTTTAAGGACTAGACCATTTAAAACCGAGTAAAGGTACTTAGGGATTGATTGTGAATTTAAGTATTGAAGCATATCGAGTAATGAACTCGTAGTGAAGTACGAGTTACCCCGGGTCCTTCAAATAGATTTTATATCTTTGTATTACATGTTAGATGGGTTTACTCACGCAGGTTTCCAGCCTGACCAGGGTGTTACTTTGATGTAATGCCCGGGTCAGACCGAGTATTATAGATTTTCAAGTAAGGACGTTTTAGAGCTCAGGAGGCGAGCTAGATGGCAGAACGTATGGAGTGTATTCCGTTGTAATATATTTTCAAAGTTATCTGGGACATATTGATTTTAACTGTCTAGTGATTATGAAATGTTTTAACTCTGATATATTGTATGTAATTTAACTGATACAGCTTCTTTGTATAAATGTTATTTTATGATATTATATTTTAATCCGCTGTGAATGTGAGATTCTGTGTTTCATTTCTGTTTCTTCTTCTAGCTTTTTCCTTCTTTTCCTAACTATCTGTGATTTTCGGGATCGAAAATTCTGGATCGTTACAAAATATATTCATCTAGACATCAATTAACTATGATTCCAAATTAATTTTTTTATTACCAAGTCCAATCAAAACTGCAGTTCATTTTATCCGCTCAAAATACATTATTTACTATACATGCCTTATTTATTTCAAGAAATAACCCTTATTAAATTTACTAGGTTAGATTTTAGATTCCAAATTAAATCAAACTTAATTATTAAAATATTGATCATAAATAAAATCTTTAAATTACAATTTAAAATCAAGTAAAGATTTTATATTACAATCTTAACCAATAATCAACTCATACAATATTAACTTATAGGAAACCAATATCTCAATATCTCTTTATATTCAAATCCTCAAATCAACTTTTTAATCAAAATTACATATATTTAAAATTCAAAATACTTAAAAAATTTAGAGAACAATTTTAAAAATTTATCCATGGGCCTGTATAAAATTTTCTAGCCTAGGTCAAGTGATACGGATATGTATCATTTCAATTCGTAATTTAAAAAGAAAAATCTTGGTTCTATCATTTCAAACCCACAATCCCAAGTAAAATATATACAATAAAAATCACTCAAACCTATCATTTCAGCCCATAATGATTTTTCCTTATTCTACAATCCATTCGGGTATGTATCATTTCAACCCATAGTGATAGGGAACTTGCAGTGTGATAAACAAGAAATAATATAACAGTATAACATGCAATATCATATCAGATGATGTAACAGGTATATAAACAGCATTTAATATCAAATAAACATATCACAAGCAAGTATGAATGTAACATTCCCGGATTTTAACTAGAATTAATTTGATAATAAATTTAATTTCTGAAATTTAACTGTGAATTAATTTGGTATTTTCCAAATTTAATAGATATTTGTTTGTTTATTAATATAAATGAATGGTTTTTAAAATAGGATTTCTAATTGGATATTCAGGAATAAATATTTTTGAATAATATTTTAATTTTAAATTTAAGAGTGAAATAATTTGAAACATGGAATATATACATATACATATATATATATATATAAGTTTTTAAATAAAGAATTTTGATTTGGAAATTTAAAAATGTATTGGAAATGAATTGGATTTAAAATTATATTTTAAAGTCAATAAGAATTTGCTTTCTAAGTATATAAAATATGCACTTTGATTTGAAAATGATATTTTGAATTTGATATGATAAATTTTCAAAGGTAAATTAAGAATTAAATTATAATATATTTATTCATGTATAATTTAACTTTAAAACCATTTTCTTTAAAAGATTATATCAATGATTAATAAAGAAAATATATTTATTTAAATAGGAAATATAATATAAAGTTATGTTTAAATATTATTTAAAGTGTTTAAAAGATAAACATAAGTACTTAATTCAAACAAAGGTTTAAAACATAAAACATGTTTATAAATTAAAATAAAGTGAGGGTTGAAACTATAAAACATAAATAAAGGTTTAACAAGGGTTTAAAACAATTTTTTTACTAATTAAGCTAAAGGGCTGAAACATAATTTGAACTATTTTTAACAAGTGTAGAAGAATTAATTCATGCATATAGGTAATGTAGATATAATAATACAAGTGGCAAAGTTAGATTTTCTTTTAATTTGGAATTTTAGAAAAAAATGTCGAGAAAAGAAAACCAGGCTATTCTCTTTGAAACTTCAAAAACAAATTACCTCATACAAAAAATAAAACCAGGAGATTAAGATTCAAAAAAAGCAAAGCTCAAACTTGAAAAACAAAATTTTAAATCAAAGAAAGAAAAGAAGATCAAGTATGGATTTTAGTTTTCAAACCTGGAAACTAAGCTGGAAGCAAAGGAGGATTCAAATTTGTTTTCAAATCAAAGCCTGAGAATCAAATCAAAATAAGTTCAGCTTGACTCAAATCTGAATTATGCAAACATCAAGTTTAACCTGGAAATGAAGAGAGAAAAAAACAAATCAAAGCCTGAAGCGAAACAGGTTCCAGGAAATCAAACAGCATAATCATGATCAACTTCAACCAAATCAAATTCAACTCAGAAGAAACAACAGAACAAAAATCAAGCATTCATATCAACATCAGATGAGTTCAATATTTCCAGATCAAAACGAATAAAAGAAAAAAATTCTGTCTCTATTCAATTAAGTTCCAGGCTCAGGATTTGTTCTCTATTTCCTCTCTGTTGAAAGCAAAGGTGAGCAAACATTTTTCTTTATTCTAAACCTGAAAATTTGATGATACTTGAAATGTGTTTGAATTATTGAGTGAAATCTGGTTTGCATGATTATAAATATGCGGACATGAAGGTGTGCATGTCTGTATATAGCTGTATATATCCCTGTTCTTATTACAGGTTAGGAAACGAATCAAAAAAAATCAACATCTCCTCCATCATTCTCTTATAGGCTTTGATGAAAAAATGAAATATATTTTATCAGACCAGATCTAAATTGTAAAAATATTTTTTGAATACTAGTTTAAGTTTCCTGGAAAAATTTAAAATATACAGAGATAGGCTGGCATAAGTCAAAAATCAATAATTATAATTTCATATTTGGATTCCATAGATGAATTCGTCTTAGAAAACTATGAATTTTGACAGCGATTTGAAGATTTTAAAGACTGGAATTACTGTGTTATCTCAAGTTGAACAAAATTCATAATATCATCTACTGCCATCAGTGAATGACGAATTAAAGCTCGGGGTCGATGTCAAGGGTAGCTCGTGGTTTATTGATCATCAGAAAATGATCACATGATTTACTTGTTGACGAGGAGCTCGGGAGAAGTTGAACTAGAATTTAAGCCTAGTTTTGATTAGTGATTGATTTCAGGAAAATTTGGCGTCATCGATGCATCAAGTTGAACTGAACTGATGGGAAGTGATGCGTGGACGATCGACGAAGATCCAGTTGAAATTGCGTGGTCATTGGTGGTCGGTGGTGGTGGTTCGAGGCTATTTTGGGTGTCTGGGTTGATTCCAGGTCGGGGATGGTAGCTCGAATTCGAAGTGATCGTAATTTTGGGATTCTGGGTGGTTAATTGAGATGAGGTGTTCAAAGATGACTTGTGGATGATCTCGTCGATGAACAGAAGGGCGGCGATTGGTGGTGCACGTATACGCGTGCATTTGTGTGCATCTGAAATTTGAGAGGGGAGAAGAAGAAGGACTCGGGAATGGTATCGAGCAAAAACGATTTTGGCTCGTGTATTTTTCAGGGGCATTGTTGTGGGATTAATCTGTTGAAATTTAAGAAAGTAAAAGAAAAAAAATGTAAAAGAAGGGAAACTCGAAGCTGTGTTCGGGTAGATCAAGGGATTAGCTCGGGTATTTTTAATTTTGGCTCGGGTCTTTAAAAACAGGCTTTAAACTTTAAAACTAATCAAGTCTTATTGAAAACAAAGATGTTAAAACTACTTCTTTTGTAAATAATGGATGTTTATCTAAGTTTTTAAAATTTGTTAAAGGTTTTCAAATAATTTTTTTAATTATTTCAAATTAAATTAGTTTAAAGTGTTTAACCTATATCACTTTTGATTTAAAAAAAGTTTGTTGTAAATAAAATCAATGTTATAATTAATTAAAGATGAAATGTTTTTGTTATGTAAAATATTAAAATAATTACCCAATGTAATTAAAAGGATTAATATGTAAAGATAAATTAATCAAGGTGATTAATCTAATTGTATGATTAATTGAAGGATTATTTAATTAATAACAAAGATTTATTGATTAATAATTAAGGAATAAATTAAGGTTAATTAACTTCATAATTAAGGTTAGTTAATGAAAGTAATTAAGGGTAATTAATTACCTGAGGATAATTAATTGTTGCAATTAATTAAGGATAACTAATTTAATGGTAATTGATTAAGGGTTAATTAATTAGTGTAATTAACGGTAAATAATTAGGGGTTAATTATTAAATGATTGAAGATTAATTGATTTATTAATTAAGGTTGATTAATTTATAATTAAAGGATTGATTAATTTGTTATAAAAGGATAATTAATTTACTATTGAAAGTTAATTAATGAATGGTTAAAAGGATAATTGGTCAAATGGTTTGTAATTAATTTATGTTAATAAACCAGGGTATAGTAATTTGTTAATCTTGTTTAAGTTAAGATCAGAATTGAGTAATTAATTCATAAGTAATTGATTGAAAATTTAATTGAGCTAACTAAGAATTAAACAATTAATTAATTCTGCCTATAAATGATTATTGAATGCTTGGATTGCTTGTGAATGTTTGTATTGTATGAAATGCCTTGAATTGATTGTTTTCTTTGGACTATAATATTCTGTTCTGTGAATTGAGCCGTGCGTAATTTATTTATTTATCGGTAATACATTTATATGTGAATATGTGAATGGAGATAAGCGTTATAAGAATATACCGCTTATCGTTATTGATATGCTTGAATCTGTGGTGATTGATGATGTTGCACTATTGTGTGAAACCCCTGGACTACACTTTCCACAACAAATATGGATTGCACGAGGAAATTGGTTAAGTCACAGATTTTCAAAATGGTTTTAAAGTTGAATTTTTAATTCAAATAGTTTTGGAAATGCAATTGGGTTAAAATATGAAAAGCTTTTGAAAAGGAATTTTAAAGATAAAAGTTATTTTGAATAACATGATAAAGTTTTGAAAATTTAAATAATTTGATTTGAAATTGAATTCAAGATTTAGAATTGAATTCTATATTTGGAAAGTATGGTTTAAAAAGGCTATACAAGTTATAAAGGTGTTTATATGGGTTTTAAAACCATTTTAAAAGCATTGGTTTTGGGAATTTGAATTTAAACCTAGTTTTTATACTTAAAGGGCTTTGACTCGGGCAAATGAAATCAGATTTTTCCGAAATGAAAACTAATTTTTTTCAAATAATAAAAGCTTTCATATAAGGAAAGAATTTCCAATTTATGTTGAAAAGATTTCAAGTTTGAAATAGAATAGTTTTGGAAGCTATAAATAAATCTTTGTGAAAGATTGTTGAACTTTGTTTTGAAATCGGAAAGATGTATCTTTTGTATAAAAAAATTTGAAATGGAAATGGTTTTAAAAGATATGAATTAAATCTTTGATTTAAAGATTGGATGAATTAATCCAATTCGAATGGAAACTGTTTTGAAATCTGTGAATGAATCTTTGTGAAGGAGGGGAGAGCTTTGTGAAATAAATCTTTTTGTTTAAAGTTTTGGAAATGGTAATTTGTTTAAACCATTTGAAAAGAAAGTTTTGGTTTTTAAGTCGTGACTTAACTGAAATCCATTATCCATATGTTTTTAAATATTGCGCTCATTATTCGGTTTAGCCGGGAGAGGACCTTGTGTCATATAACCCATTCCAAATAATGATAAGACGTTATGGATAACATTGAAGACCGGTGGTGAAGACCGGATATTTTCGAAAGCGAAAGGATAACTCGTCGAATGTCTTTGCACCGAATGGCCCCAGTATAGAGATCTCCATATGCGATGGGGAGTCCAGATGTGATTAGGAATTATCCAGATTTGTAAGGGCTTCTTTGGAAGTTCCTACGGTTCTGTTCGAACCCGGAACAGACTTGTATGGATGTGTGTCTGACATTACACTTTGAGATGTAAAGCTGGTTTCTATTAAATACATTTCTGTTTTGTGGCGGAGATTTATTCTCTTAGCTTAACACCCTTCTCTGAGACATACGAGCTCAGTGGTTATGTAGTTGATGGTTACTAGTGATACATTCCCAATTTGGTAATGTGGCATACGAAGTGTTGCTGATCATTTATTGATTGAAGCATGGCTTTGTGAAAAAGCATAGCTTTGTGGACGAGACCTCATCGAGCCTCACAACCCGGTAATGGTTGAAACAGGAAAGATGCAGCATGGTTGCAGGGGTCGCACCCCTAGGGTATGTCCATTCCTTCTGGAAAAGGGTGGTATCATGGTACGGAACTCAGATACTTAACTCATGTAGACACTGTAAATCTATTACTGTGTGATGGTTGTGGTTGAGAGCTCTCGGATAAAGGTCGCAAATGACCGGGGATGGCATATCTTAGGTGTCACCCCCGGAAAGGGGGTAAACCGACCTTGTGTTGGCACAGAGCCGGGTAGGTTCTCGGGGCGTCCCTCTAGAGGCGTTCCCATGTGGCCCAGGAAGTTTCTTTCCCTGACCATTTGTTGGAAATCCAATCATCCAATACACGCCCTGTACGGTTTTAGTTGTAGAACCTACCATCTAACATGGTAGCTATAGTAGGCATACTATAATGTATGTATGTTGGCTAAGATTAATATTATACTTTCGAAATGTTTTCCACTATGCACTAATAATAATATCAAATAGTTTTCACGTATCAAGCATTTTTGACCGTCATAAGGAGAAATCTCCTCCAAGTGTGCGCTTGCATTGTGTATGTGGTGGGAGGCCTTATGGCAGTTTTATTTTCCAAAAAGCATGGCGGATTTCAATTTTAAAAGCTTTTGTTATTTGTTTTAAAGATAAACTGTTTTTGTTTGCTCATACCAGTTCCATGATTGGCCTGGAGTTTATTGTTCCCTTCTTAAACTCCGGGTGCCTATAATTTTCCACACGGACTGTCTAGAGTTGGGTTTTTTAGATAATCATATAATATGTGTAGATTCGATAGCCTTTGAAGTCTTTGGATTTTGGCTATCGTTTTGTGCTTCTCTTCCACATTCAAGACCGGCCTTGCTTAATACAACTTGATGGTGGTTCAAGCTTATTGGATTGGAGTCTTCGAAGTTTTGGATTGGAGATGGAGTTGCAGATATTGGAGTCCCTTTTGGAGTTCAGGTTATTTCCGATGCTGGTGTATTTGTGTTTCCGCTGGGTTGCTGTAGATTTCTGATATGTATTTGCGGTCATTGTTGTACATCATTGAATATTGTATCATTGGAGTTATATGATATATTCATTTTCTTCCGTTGTATTGTTGTACTTAATGTGTTATAAGCTCTGACGAATCGGATTGAACGTTTGAATCTACGGAATTCGAGTACGAGTGAAGTACGGGTGTCGATTTTCGAATGCGAAAATCCGGGTCGTCACGTTTGGTATCAGAGCTAAAGGTTGAAACTTTAGCTTTTGGAGTATAACACATTAAGTAACTTATTAGAGATAGGGTGAAGTATACCCTAGAATGAGTATATCCCTAAGATATCCGTCCGTATGCCTCAGTAAATTCTCTTACTATCCACTAATAGTGAGTTTGAGTGCAAGAAGAGGACGAGGTAGGGTTAGGGGAGTACCACTACAATAGTCAATACCCTACAACAACAGAAATATCTCTCTCTATCAATCTCCTTTGATCCAATTTCAAATTCTTTGATGTCTTCGTAGCAGCTCGAGGGAGAAGCTTTGGTATGTGATGGCCCTGCATAGATAAGTTCTTATCTCGTATTCTTGTTATCAGCTTTTCGTTTTTAACTTTAACGAAATTGAATTTTTATTGAAATAAATTGGTTAATAGAATATGAAGCTGAATTTGAATTGTATCGATAAAATAATTTCGATTAAAATCCAAATTTGAAAATTTTGTTTGTAATTTCTTGTGTGGATTAAAGTCCGATGAAGGACAAGTTGGTGTATACTTTAGGATATTCCAACCTGGATTGAATATCCATTATTTGTTCTGTTGGGTCCAGATATATTCTACGAACGGTTAGTTATCCTTCGAACTAACAAATACCCTTGTATATTCGTAGACCAGGTGACTTGAGTATCTTGTGAAGTGTTAAATGAGTTCGTTCTCATATTTATTGGTGATATTCTTATTTGGTAAGCCAAATACATAATAGATATTCAGTTTGATCTGAAAAGATATTTCTCTATCTTTCATCTATTCTTTGTTGTCTCCCTAGCAAATTTCGAGGACAAAATTTTCTTAAGGGGGAATCTGTAACATTCTCGGATTTTAACTAGAATTAATTTGATAATAAATTTAATTTTTGAAATTTAATTGTGAATTAATTTGGTATTATTCAAATTTAATAGATGTTTGTTGTTTATTAATATAAATGTATGATTTTTAAAATAGGATTTCTAATTGGATATTCAGGAATAAATATTTTTGAATAATATTTAAATTTAATTGTGAAATAATTTGAAATGTGGAATATATATATATATAAGTTTTAAAATAAAGAAATTTGTTTTGGAAATTCAAAAATGAATTGGATTTAAAATTATATTTTAAAGTCAATAAGAATTTGCTTTCTAAGTATATAAAATATGCACTTTGATTTGAAAATGATATTTTGAATTTGATATGATAAATTTTCAAAGGTAAATTAAGAATTAAATTCTAATATATTTATTCATTTATAATTTAGCTTTAAAACCATTTTCTTTAAAAGATTATATCAATGATTAATAAAGAAAATGTATTTATTTAAATAGGAAATATAATATAAAGTTATGTTTAAATATTATTTAAAGTTTTTAAAAGATAAACATAAGTACTTAATTCAAACAAAGGTTTAAAACATAAAACATGTTTATAAATTAAAATAAAGTGAGTGTTGAAACTATAAAACGTAAATAAAGGTTTAACAAGGGTTTAAAACTAATTTTTTTACTAATTAAACTAAAGGGCTGAAACATAATATGAACAATTTTTAACAAGTATAGAAGAATTAATTCATGCATATAGAAAAGTGTAGATATAATAATACAAGTGGTAATGTAAGATTTTCTTTTAATTTAGAACTTTAGAAAAATATGTTGAGAAAATAAAACCAGGCTATTCTCTTTGAAAATTCAAAAACAAATTACCTTATACAAAAATTAAAACCAGGAGACTAAGATTCAAAAAAAGCAAAGCTCAAACTTGAAAACAAAATTTTAAATCAAAGAAAGAAAAGAAGATCAAGTCTGGATTTTAGTTTTCAAACCTTGAAACTACCATGGAAGCAAAGGAGGATTCAAATATGTTTTCAAATCAAAGCCTGAGAATCAAATCAAAATATGTTTAGCTTGATTCAAATCTGAATTATGCAAACATCAAGTTCAACCTGGAAATGAAGAGAGAGAAAAATCAAATCAAAGCCTGAAGCAAAACAGGTTCCTGGAAATCAAACAACATAATCAAACCTGATCAACTTCAAATGGATCAAATTCAACTCAGAAGAAACAACAGATCAAAAATAAGGCATTCAGATCAACATTAGATGAGTTCAACATTTCCAGATCAAAACGAATAAAAGAAAAAAAATTCTGTCTCTGTTCAATCAAGTTCTAGGCTCAGGATTTGTTCTCTGTTTCCCCTCTGTTCAAAGCAAATGTGAGCAAACATTTTTATTTATTCTAAACCGGAAAATTTGATGATCTTTGAAATGTATTTGAATTATTGAGTGAAATTTGGTTAGCATGATTATGAATATGCAGACATGAAGGTGTGCGTGTATGTATATAGCTGTATATATCCCTGTTCTTCTTACAGGTTAGAAAATGAATTAAAAAAAATCAAAATCTCCTCCATCATTCTCTTATAGGCTTTGATGACAAAATGAAATATGTTTTATCAAACAGATCTAAATTGTAATTTTTTATGAATAACTAGTTTAAGTTTTCTGGAAAAATTAAAAATATACAGAGATGAGCTGGCATAAGTCAAAAATCAATAATTATAATTTCATATTTGGATTCCATGGATGAATTCGTGTTAGAAAACTATGAATTTTGACAGTCATTTGAAGATTTTAAAGATTGGAATTACCGTGTTATCTCGAGTTGAACAAAATTCATACTATCGTCTACTATCGTCAATCAATGACGAATTAAAGCTCAGGGTTGATGTCAAGGGTAGCTCGCTATTTACTGATGTAACGACCCGTAAATTTCAATGATTAAAATTAGTTAAATTAATAAGATTTTTGTAATTAAATTTAGTAAGAAATAAAAAATTTATAATCCGTAATGAAGCAAATGTTAAAAATGAAATGCAACCATGGAAAGTAAAGCTAAGTATTAACAATTGAAATGAAATTACGATTAATTGAAGTAATGTAAATTGTTATACTAGGTTAAGAATTGAATATAAGACAACAAAGGTAAATAGGAAATTAATTAATGAATTAATAATAATAAATAGTAATTGAATAAAATCAGTGTCCTGTAAGTAATTATAATATTGTTTGGAAATGAAAACTTATAAAAGTACGAATAAGAGTAAGAGTATTGAATCAACCAATGGAATAATACATTGATTAATAGTAACTGAATGTAAATTAATGTAATAAGGTTTATGCAAATTGATAAGTGACTATTTTAGAGCAGTACCTATTAATTGAAACAAATTGTAAGGTTATAATTGATTGAAATTAAGGAATTGGGGAATAAATTAATTTAATGTATTGAATTAGATCTAAATCAATTGCAACATTTATTTGCTAATAATAGCTTATAAATAAAATTAAACGTTAATGGTGACGATTAGTATAAGTTAACCATTTATTTAGTATATTAAATTTAAACTGGTAATCAATTGCAATAAATCTTAATTAAAAGTTATGTTAGTATAAATTAAGGAAATAATTGGAAATAATGTCAATTCTATTCATAATATGACAATTGGTTGAATAAAAGGAATGGAAATAAAGTTTTATTAATTTATTGGATTTGAACTAGAATAATTGGATTAATTGCAATTAAATGAAATTAAAATATCTATATATTATGTTATTTGAAATTAAGATGGAATGTGAGAATATTGATGTAATAGTTTTGAATCAAATGTTAAATCCATCTGTTTGACAATAATGAATGGAATAATCATTAATTTATTTAATTAAATGGGATTATTGGGAATTATATTTATAATTTTTGAATTTAATGAAATTGAGATTAATACTGAAATTAATAAATTAATCAACTCTAAATTGACATTTAAATTTGTTTAAATCATAAATGATTGAGAAATCAAAAAGGATGAAATTTGTCAATTAAAGAATTGAAATTGGAAATTTGATATAATTAGCTAATTTATTAATTTAATTAATTAGTGTAAAAATAGCCATTTTGGCCACTGACTCGGATTTCGACGAAACCAGTTTTGTCGGATCCGTAACGGTGAATTATTGTAGGGTTTCAAGTTTCGTAGCAATCGGACTAGTCATTTGATCGTACGGACCTGAGACGCCCAGAAATCAGTTTGAAATAACATGATTTGAGCACAACTTCTTAATATGATGGAATTTGGACTTGAAACCTGTTCCATCGTGGTTAAAATATTTTAAAACATCTATTTTAATAATATATGGGTTGACCTAATTTCGTTCCGGAGTCGAAACGGGCTTTTCGGGCCACTTTATCGTTCAACGCGTATATCCAATCGATCCGATCCATTCTATTTCAGCTTTGTCTATAAATACCTTGTTGTAAATCCTAGCCTACCTCTATTTCTCATTTGTCTATATGTACAATTCAACTATATCTACTCCTCAATGGCAGACAAACAAATTCTCAATTCCAAATCCAATTGCAATTCAAAAATCAAATTAAAAATTCAAACTCCTCAATACACATCAAATTTTATATGGATTTGAAGCTCTCGACGAGCGCATCTCAGATCTGCAATTTTTTTTTGGTTTAAGATCATCGTTTGTCCTGAAATCGCAAATTGATATTCGGCCGTTCATTGGCGTTTGATGATCTTCGACGAATCATTGATTGAAGGGTAGCGTTTTGAACAGGGGACCGAGGGGTTTGCATTAGGTGGTTCGTATGGCGAATCGATGGTGGGATTGCTCGCTAAATTTGCCTAGGGTTAGTATTGAGGCAGCGGCGTGGTTACAGTGGGGGACGCCGGTGGGGTCGATGTGTAGAGGGAGGCAGGCCGAACTCAGGGGCGGAGGTGCCATGGTGTACGACGGCGCAAGGTGGGGGAGAACCGTGGTCAAACGGTCGGTCAAAAGGAGGGCTTGCGGGTATGTTTTGCGTGCGTTCTATTGTCTCGTGCGTTGCTGGGAGAAGATGATGGGGGGGTGACGTGGCCTATGACATGTAAGGAATGTTAGTTGCTTGTTTATTTTATTTATTTTCAAACTTAAAAAAATCATAACGTTCTAACGTGAATAACTTTTGCATACGGTGTCCGATTTCCACGCAGTTTTTTTGTAAGGATCATATTGAAATTCCGGACAGTTTGACGTATGTTTGGACGAATTCTGAGACTGTTCAAATTTTGGGTTTAAATTGGATTTAAATTCAAAAGATGAGTGTTTTAACCCACTCACGACTTCTAAAATTTCTTATGTGTGTTAAATCAATTTCTGATGTGAGTGGAAATTTATTTATTATTGTTTGGTATATTTTTATCATCATTCTAGTTAAATTGAAGTTATTGAATTAAATCGTTATTCAATTTATTATTGCATATAAACTGCCAGTTAAATTAATTTAGTATTGAATATAAACTACCAGTAATTACCTGTTATTTATTATCTGTTCTATATTGACGTTATTATTTGAATTGGATGATGATTGTGATAAATGGTTGATGATTGATATTGTATGAATGGATGTTGTATTTATATTGTTATAAACTACAAGTTGTTATGCATTTTTCATTTCATGCGGGATTGCGGTTTGAAATGATATATAACCGTATTTTTATTTTAAAATTACGGATTGAAATGGTAAATATCCGTATCACTTGACCATAGGGTAGAAAATTATATATAGACACCGTCGTCTATACATAAAAATATTTTGTAATGATTTCTACGGCTTTGTAAAGAAATATATGATTTTATGAGATATTGATTTGGATATTTTATAAATGTTATGTTATATATAGTGAAATTCTTGGTTTAAAAGCTATGAATAAAATTGTTTAAAGAAAAAAATAAGTTTAATAATTAAGTTTGATTTACTAAAATATAATATGGATAAGTAATTACTTAAATTATGTTTTAATATAGAGTTTATATTGATTTTTATAAATCAAGGTTGAGAAGATAGTTTTGAAATTGATTTGATATTTTATTTAGTTAAGAGTTATATTTAATAAGAATCCATTTAGAACTTATTGAAATTGAGATTTTAAAAGAATATGGTTTTATAATTTAATTCGGGTTCAAGGTGATTTAAGTGAATATATCAAGTCTAAATAAATTGAGGAATATTCAGTTATTGAAATTTGAAGTTTATTTAAAGGATAGTGGATTTATTAGGCAAATATTTTAAAAGTAAATAATAGTAAAGTAAATTTGGTGTGTGTATATATATATATATATATATATATGATTTATAAAATTTAGTTTTGAAATGTTGAATATTTAAGCTTTGAAATATATTCAATTTGAAAGGGTTTATTTTGTGGATCAAATCTATTTTGAAATCGATATAATTTGGAATGGTCTATTCGAAAACCGAATTGAATTGAAATTTATGATTTGGAGATTTGGTTAAATTTAAAACTTAGAAATTCGGGATGTTTTGGAATTGATTTGTGAAATTTAAGAAGCTAGTTTATTTTATAAAATATTTTAATATTTAAACCATGTAAGGGGTGGAAGTTATGTTTCAAAGTTATAAATTTCAAAGTATTACGTTTGGAAGTGTTATAGTTTTAAGTCTTTGGTTTTGAAATTTTATAACTTTGAAATACTATGATTTTAAAATGTGATTTGGTTTTTAAAATGAAAATGATATCGTATTTACATGGTTTTGAAATGGATATTATATTCTGGTTTTAAAAGTATAAATTATTTTGAAAAGACCGCGGTGTTATAATAACGTTTGGTCGTTAAAGAGACCGAGATCGGAAGTTGTCATACTCTCTGCCAACTCGAAAACCACTTTAACAATCGTGTACGCGGTGGAGATTCCAGAATGAAGTAGGATGGTGACGATGTTCCTTTGAGGTATATACATGGACCCGACTCCCGTGAGTTGGCATAAGGTGGCTAAAATAGGAGCGATTGACGGGCGAAGAAGGTAGCACCTTTTATCGGACACATCCCTTCGACATTATACTCTGACTTTTGGATTTATTCGTTGGCCACTTTTGATTTTTAATTTAGGGTGTGGCTCGAGGTGGGTGGTAGCTGCGCGCTACGCATTACCACCGATCCGGAAGCGTAATTGGTATATCTACCCTGGCATTGCCTAGTTGTGCCGTGTCACCTACCCTAACGCGCCTTGTACGATTTTGGATTTCTCCCGTAGCCCGTGGAGTATTTAGGATAGTCTCCCGATCTGGAGATGCACTGATACTGGATGGACTATTGGGACTATTATTGTGTTAAGGGGAATATTGGGTCACTCCTTAACGCTATTTAAAAGTAAGATTACTTTACTACAGACATTATTATAATATCGAAATATTACTACATAGTAAATAGTTTAACGGATCCTTAGGAGTTGTGAATCCCGAGCCTCTCTTAAGTTACTGCACTCACGTTTGACACTGGATAGGAGATGTCAAATCCTGTAAACATCTCTGACGCCGTTCCACTCATATTATTTACTGTTGATTTGACTTACATAAGATCTTTTAGTTATGATTTGAGTGTTTTGTCTTTTCAATTCGCTCGGGTCAGGTTGAGTATTTCAGGATTTGGAAGACCGTATTCTGGAGGACGAAGACGAAGATTTTTGATTATTTATTATAGTATTCCACTACATTCATACTATTCTGCTGCATTATTTATTATTCTCTGGTATGTGTAACTCTGATATGTATTGTATAAGTATAATCGAATATTTTGTAAAACAACTTTATGAACTGTTTATTTGATTATTATATTTTATCGTTCCGCTGCAAGATTCTATTTTGTTTTTCTCTTTCTCTTCTTTTTCTTATTTACCCAATAACAATCCGCCCTTCTATATGGTTTAAGTCTGACGTGTATGGTTTATCGTCGATTTAAAACGTACAAAAGGCGAGACGTTACATCTGATATTAGAGCTTTGGTTTAGCGATAAACCTTAACTTTGTGGGGTCTGACTCTTTATTAATAGGGTAGTAATACCCTATGATGAGTCATTGAGTGTATATATGAGAGAGCGTACTTGTTAGTATTACAAAAAGGTTTTAATATTGTGTTAACTTGTTCCGTTTGTATTTATTAATTCTAGTTGGTGCATAGGACGCTATGCCATTAATAGGGATTTCTAAACACTTAATAGGACCGACCGATACAATATTTGTTTTGAATATAGGTGAATGAAATAATTTTGCCTATTTTGTTTCCTGTATATAAAGTAATAAATTTTATAAAAGTTATATTTGGTTGTAATGTATTGGGTGTTAGAATTGGAAACTAGAGTAGAAGAAAATAAAATAAAATGAGAATTGGAAATTTAGAACTTAAGTTCCGGGATTTCTGAAAATTTATTTTGAATGATTTTGGAATATAGTAATAATATTATTAGAAGTATTTTTCGATATAAATATTTCAATATGATTTGAAAGAATTGCTTTAATGAAATTTTGAAAGAAATAAGTTATGTACTCCCCTTTCTGTCGCTGGAAAATAATTTCGGTGACGAGTGCATGCATCATCGACATTCATTTTCGAGTTTCGAAGTGGGGAGGCCACTGTAGTTTTATTACTGATTTATTTTGATAAACAAATATAAATTTTAAATTTTTTAAAATATAATTGGATATATAAGTTGTAATTATATATTTATCTATTATTTTAAAATGATTTGAAATTAAACCCGGTATTTAAATTCTTAAGTTTCCATTAATTGATGGTTTCAACTGCTTTAGTGAAATGGAACTTAACTAATAATTGAAACCTATAAATGAAATAATAGATTTAATGCTAAGTTATAAATGAAATTTTAAGAAAGTTGAAATTGTAATCTATAAAACAAATGATATGATTATTGAACGTTTAATTTAAAAGGAAATGAGAAAATTTTGTATAATTTTCTATTGTATTCGTATAAGCATATATATAACTTACCAAATAATAAAAGTTACAATGTTTAATAATAAAATGCAATATGATATTATACAAGCAAAAACTTGAAGTAATGGAAGTATTTAATGAAATTATTTAAATAAAATTTGATGCTGTAGTTGTTAGAAACTTAAGTATGATTGAAATGTTACTATAATTAAATATAGTAGGAAGATAAGTATTATAAATAAATGATTATAAATTTAAGTAAATAAATTGAAATGCTAAGAAATTGAATAAATGTAAGTAATAAATGAAAAAAAATGAAATAAACACTAAATAAGTGAATGGAAATAAAAGTTCGTAAGAAACAAATGTAAATTAAAAAGATAAATCATTATATGAATGAAAAGGAAAAAAAATGTTATGAAATGAACTTGATCTATTGCTTGAAATGGTTGTTTGTTCTAGTTTATGGTTGTTTGGGTAGGGATACTTTAAATTTGTTTGTATGTATAAATAATCTATTTAGTTCCATCGAAGACTGTTGAGCGAACGGTGCACTTAGTAGTTTATTCTTCATTCTTTACAATTTAAAGTTTTGAACCCGAACAACTATTGGTTTGGTTTGATATGAATGGATAATAGATTTATGTTGATTTTGTGTGATGGTTGTATGTTTTGTTGCAAGTGATTGTGTTATATTGATTTGATTGTCAGTGGTTGAAACAACTTTAAATATTTCATTTTATATAATTGTTAACCCTTTTTAGATTATATAAGTGAAATACAGGTTATGGAAGCAATTGCTACTGCTTTTGGTTTCATAATTTAAGAGTTGTTTGCCCGACAAATAGGTACATTTTCGGATTACGGTTTTATAGCGCTATTATATTGGTTTCCCGTGTTGGGATATATTTTTTTGGAAATTATATGTTATATATTGTTATATTTGATACTATATTTTCTCCCGAGCCTCTCCGTACAAAGGAGACTGCCAAAATTTTCCGTAAATTTTGGACTTAGAAAATATTTTGAAAATGTTTCCAAACTTTATTAATTTGAGTATGAAAAGATTGATTGGTTATAAATTGGTATATTTTATTTAAAGTAATTAATTTTGTAAATTTAATTGTTTATAAAGTTAATGTTTTGATAGATGTATTGTTTATTTAATTCTTTCTCTTCCCTTCTTTTTCCTTTTCGAGGACGAAAAGTTTTGAGTGAGGGAGAGTGTAACGACCCGTAAATTTCAATGATTAAAATTAGTTAAATTAATAAGATTTTTGTAATTAAATTTAGAAAGAAATAAAAAATTTATAATTTATAATGAAGAAAATGTTAAAAATGAAATGCAACCATGGAAATTAAAGCTAAGTATTAACAATTGAAATGAAATTACGATTAATTGAAGTAATGTAAATTGTTATACTAGGCTAAGAATTGAATATAAGAAAACAAAGGTAAATAGGCAATTAATTAATGAATTAATAATAACAAATAGTAACCCTTGCATTCATTTAGTTGCATTAGTTCATGCATATTTAAAAAAAAAATCAAAATCCAAAACTAAAAAAAATTGTAAATATTCCTTTTCCTTTGAAATTTTTAAATCCTTTTCTTTGAAATTTCAAAAAAATCCAAAAAAAATTTAGAAAAACCAAAATTCAACAAAAAAAAATTTTGAAAATAAAAACAAAACAAAATTAGATTTTCCTTTTGAAAAATAATTTTTCTTTGTAAATATTTTTCGCTTATAAAAAAAACCAAAAAACATTCTTGAAAATGTCCGAATTTCCATATTCACTTGAATTTTACAATAGTTGTGAAAATCAATATAATCCATATGATTTCAGTCCAAATTCGTATGGATATTTTAACAACAACTATTGTGTAAATAATTCAAATTTCGAATAACAAAATTTTCAAAACAATGACCAACCTTCGACTCTTGAAAATAGCATTGAAATGATTTCATTTTTACTCGAACTTTCTACACGACAAAATCAAGAGATAAATGATTTATGTAATTCTTATTTGTATAATAACTCGAGTCAAGGATTTCAAAATTTGAATTCAATTCAAAATTCAAACGATTACGATTATAACCCATGCCAATTTAATTTCGAACTCCAAAATGAATTTCAAACTCAACACGAAAATGGGAATAACTTTTCAAACGAATTTGGCAATGGGAATAATCTTAACCATGTTACGAGTGAAAATTTTTGTTCTCAACAAATCCAAAACGAAAATTCTCAATTTAATAACTACAAATTGGATTTTGTTGAACAAATGAATGAAATTTACGATGACCACACAGATTTGTTGCTTGAAACTTATATGAAACAACGTAACAACAAAATCAAATCTCAACGTGTGATGAGTCAAGTGATAATTCACCTTTTACCCAAATCAACGATTTTCAAATAACAACTTTTGAATTTGATAATGACGATCTTAATCAAGTTGTTAAAAATAGGGTAATTAAGTTGGATTTCAATTCTTTTGAGGGTGCGAAGCTCGATTTAAACTTCGATCTTCCTTTTTCTGAAAATTTGAATACGACAACTTTGAATTTTAAACTCGATTTACATGATGAAGTTGTTGATAATCCAACAAAGGAAGTCGAATTTAACGAACATGAGTTTTATGGACTTTTTGAAAATGAGTTGCTAAATTCTATAGGGGACGATCTGAATCACCATTTCGATTTTGAAATCGATGATAAATTTGGTGAAAATAAATTTCAAGCAATTGTTTTATCAACCCCGAAAATCATTGAAAATAAAACAACTCATTCAACTTTCGATAAAACGAAATTCGTTTTTCCAAATCAACATTCAACTTTAAAATCTTTAAAGGTTTGGTTTTTCGTGCTTAAGCTGTGTCACGCACACTTGACGAGACAAATGAATCGGTTTTTGAAAGACCGTTTCATTTACTTTTTGACGATATACTTTCTGATCTAGTGTAAATATTGTTAGTTTTCATGTAAATATATGTCATCTTTTTATTTATTTATTTTTTTCCCCTTCCACTTGGGTTGACTGTGGGGACACAGTCAAAATCAAGTGTGGGGGGAGACTCGTCTTGTTTTTTATTTTTCATTTTTCTTCCAAAAACAAAAAAAAAATAAAAACAAAAGAAGAATTTTTTTAAGCATTTTGATTTATTTTTAAAGAAACACTATAGGATAAATATATGGTTTTGGCTTATTAAATTGAAAATTTTGAAAGTTTGTTTGTCTTAAAAAATGAATAAAAATGAAGTTTGATTACATATAATAATGGTTTAACTAGTGTATAGGAAGATTCATACGTGTTAATTATGAAGTACATCCTAATTGAAAATCTTTGTTTTAAAAAGTGGTTGATTTAAAGTAAAGGATATAACATTTTTTTTGTCTTCTAAGTTAAATGGTGTTAAGATGATTTTGAAAAACATTCACTCTCTCTTAAAAAAAGAAAAAATATATCCAAGTATTCACTCTCATTTAAAAGTCCTCACAGTTATGCATGGGTGAATTACTTGAAATCTTTGATTATGTGCTTTCATACTCATTTAAAAGTCCTCACGGTTATGCATGTATGGAACACATGTAAAAACAAACATAATAAAAACCACCTACGGTCGATAGGTGTATGCATGAAAGTGTGTGCACTTGCCATGCTCTGTACTCCCCTCACATAAGCTCAAAAGGCATGGCATGGTTGGTATATATGGCCTCAGTTTTGCCTGAGCTAGGTGTGTAATTTTTTGCAAATAATGAGAGAGTAAGCAATTGAAATCCTAGCACTATTTTTACTTATTTGATTTGATTTGTTATTGAAAAGAAATGAAAAAACCACTTTGATAAACTTTGATAATCAACTAAGGATCAATTTCATAATTACACTATGTTATCAACGAAGACAATGAGTTAAACTATCGTTTATTTGTTATGATAACTTTGATTTTATTGAAAATTTTGATGAGTAAATGAATAAAAAATTTCAAGATAATGACCAAAACCTATATTAACTTATTCGTGTCAATTTAAAAATAAATCCTTCATCTGTAAATAATTACAAAAACTTGCATTCATCTCTTTGTAAATAAATCTTGCATTTTGTAAATATTTTCATCCTGCATTAGGATTTTGTGGGTAGTATCCGCTAAAAACCCTCAAGAGACAACACTCGTCCTACTGGGGACACCCAGAGGTTTAACGGCTTGTTGCATATGCTCAATGCAATCGTGCTCCCTACGAAAATGGATTTTATCTTAGTTTTTCTTTATTCGAGGACGAATAAAAAGATAAGTGTGGGGGTGTTTGATGTGCACGTAAATTTGCATAATTTTACCACCATATTTAATCTATTTAAATTGAATAAATGATCATATTGGGTATTTTAACTTGTCTAAACCATAATTCATATTATTTAAAATTGTCACATATTCATCTTCATCTATGGGCAAAATGATCATTTTTGTGCATATATTAATTGAGAAAATTTAATTGGAAATCTCTATATTATGTAGGAAATTAAACTCAATTACAAGTGGGTTCATGAAGGAATATGCATGCACAAAGAAGATACAAAAGAATGAAGATGGAAATAATTCAAAGTGAAGAACATGGAGGACCCCACCCACCTACTTACCTTGATTTTCAGTTAGGAGCTAGGACACATGCTAAAAGGCCATTAAAAGCTTCATGTACATTTAAGTCGGGGATTATTGAAGCTAATGATAACTTGGCCACCACACTTCCTACAAGGGCATTTTGGGCGCTCCCCAAAAATATGAATTAGGGTTTAACACTTGTATAAATAACCCCTTATGTTTCATTTAGTATCTCCTCTTCCTCTTCATTAGTTTTAGTTTAGAAAATAAATCAAAACTCTCTTTCTCTTTCCATGGCTACTTAGCCAATTTTATTCTCATGTAATTTCTTTTTTTATGCAATTTAATACATGATCTTTTCCTTTCTTTGTTTATTTCCTTTCATGTTGTAGTGTAGATCTCTTTTTCTTTTGTGCAAATAGAATAGATCTCTTTCCATTAGCTTTCATTTTTCTTTCTTTTTGCTTTCATGTTGCATGCTACTTGTGTTGATATGATAACACAAATGAGAGGCTAATCCCTTCAATTTAGGGGTAATGAAACCTTTAATCATGTAGCTTCAACATTTTGATGTTTTATACTCTCTTTTTGTCCTTTAATGAGAATGTATGAAGTGGTTAACTTGTTGTTTTTGCTTTGAATTTGATAGCCTATATTGTTGACACCAAACAGGCTATACTTAAACAATCACTAACACAAATTACCTCTACATCTACATATGATGATGGTAATGAAGTGAATGTTGAGATTAAAATTTGATGGTCTATATTTCTAATTAATAGTTAATGGGCCATACTTAAAATAGATTTTGCTTTCAACTTTGTTATCATTTTTCATGTGAGTTAGTAAATGGTTTAAGGGGTATGCTATAGTTTGATGGCTTATGTTGAGCTAATTAATAGCACAAATAGGTCATACTTATGATAAGCACATCGATTAAGCTAACTAATGACAAAGAAAAGAGAGATCATAACTTCATTTTGTTGATTTATGTGATCTAGAGAGTGTAACTTGCCTCTAAATTGTCTTAACACTCTCATATTTTTATCTATTTTCTTTTGTCATTTTTCTCCTTTTTTTAGTTAATCACTCTTTCAACTTTGGTTAATTTGATTGAGTAGAATTTTAAAATCATCAATTCTCTGTGGATCGACCCGTATTCGCCACGTGCTACATTCGTACACCGTGCACTTGCGGTTATCTTTATTTCTAAATTCTTCGACGGTTTTCTAATCCGATGGAATTTCCGTCGTTGAACAATTAGTGTCCTGTAAGTAATTATAATATTGTTTGGAATTGAAAACTTATAAAAGTATGAATAAGAGTAAGAGTATTGAATCAACCAATGGAATAATATATTGATTAATAGTAACTCAATGTAAATTAATGTAATAAGGTTTATGCAAGTTGATAAGTAACTAATTTAGTGCAGTACCTATTAATTGGAAACAAATTGTAAGGTTATAATTGATTGAAATTAAGGAATTGGCGAATAAATTCAAAAGTTATATTAATTGATAAAATAATACACAATAAATTGCAGTGTGATAGAATCAATGCTAGATAAGTAATTATAATAATTGTTAGTTCATAATTAAGTATGAATGTGGCTAAATTTGGCAATAGTGAAATTTTTTAATCGTTTACCCATTCATTTAATGTATTGAATTAGATCTAAATCAATTGCAACATTTATTTGTTAATAATAGCTTATAAATGAAATTAAACGTTAATGGTAACGATTAGTATAAGTTAACCATTTATTTAGTATATTAAATTTAAACTGGTAATCAATTGCAATAAATCTTAATTAAAAGTTATGTTAGTATAAATTAAGGAAATAATTGAAAATAATGTCAATTCTATTTATAATATGACAATTGGTTGAATAAAAGGAATGGAAATAAAGTTTTATTAATTTATTGGATTTGAACTAGAATAATTGGATTAATTGCAATTGAATTAAATTAAAATATCTAAATATTACGTTATTTGAAATTAAGATGGAATGTAAGAATATTGATGTAATAGTTTTGAATCAAATGTTAAATCCATCTGTTTGACAATAATGAATGGAATAATCATTAATTTATTTAATTAAATGGGAATATTGGGAATTATATTTATAATTTTTGAATTTAATGAAATTGAGATTAATACTGAAATTGATAAATTAATCAACTCTAAATTGACATTTAAATTTGTTTAAATCATTATAAATGATTGAGAAATCAAAAAGGATGAAATTTGTCAATTAAAGAATTGAAATAGGAAATTTGATTTAATTAGCTAATTTATTAATTTAATTAATTAGTGTAAAAATAGCCATTTTGGCCATTGGCTCGGATTTCGACAAAACCAGTTTCATCGGATCCGTAACAGTGAATTATTGTAGGGTTTCAAGTTTCGTAGCGATCGGACTTGTCGTTTGATCGTACGGACCTGAAACGTCCAGAAATCAATACAATTGAAATCAATTGAAATCAATTTGAAATAACTTGAGTTGAGCATAACTTCTTCATACGATGGAATTTGGACCTGGAACCTGTTCCATCGCGGTTAAAATATTTTAAAATATCTATTTTGATATATGGGTTGACCCAATTTCGTTTCGAAGTGAAACGGGCTTTTCGGGCCATTTTATCGTTCAACACGTGTATCCAATCGGTCTGATCCATTCTATTTCAGCTTTGTCTATAAATACCCTGTTATAAACCCTAGCCTGCCTCTATTTCTCATTTGTCTGTACGTACAATTCAACTATATCTACTCCTCAATGGCAGGTAAACAAATTCTCAATTCCAAATCCAATTGCAATTCAAAAATCAAATTAAAAATTCAAACTCCTCGATACGCATCAAATTTTATATGGATTTGAAGCTCTCGACGAGCTCATCTCAGATCTGTAATTCATTTGTCCTGAAATCACAAATTAATTTTCGTCCGTTCATTGGCGTTTTTTGATCTTTGACGGATCGTTGATTGAAGGGTAGCGTTTTGAAACGGGGAACGAGGGGTTTGCATCTAGGTGGTTCGTATGGCGAATCGACGGTGGGATTTCTCACTAAATTTGCCTAGGGTTTAGTATTGAGGTGGCGGCGTGGTTACAGTGGGGGACGTCGGTGGGGTCGACGTGTAGAGGGAGGCTGGCTGAAATCAGGGGCGGAGGTGTCGTGGTCTACGGCGGCGCAAGGTGGGTGAGAACCATAGTCAAACGGTTGGTCAAAAGGAGGGCTTGCGGCTATGTTTTGTGTGCGTTCTGTTGTCTCGTGCGTTGCTGGGAGAAGATGATGGGGGTGACGTGGCCTATGACATGGTAAGGAATGTTAGTTGCTTGTTTATTTTATTTATTTTCAAATCTAAAAAAAATTCATAACGTTCTAACGTGAATAACTTTCGCATATGGTGTCCGATTTACACGCGGTTTCTTTTGTCAGGATCATATTGAAATTCCGGACAGTTTGACTTAGGTTTGGGTGAATTCTGAGATTGTTCAAATTTTGGGTTTAAATTGGATTTAAATTCAATTTAAATTCAAAATGTGAGTGTTTTAACCCACTCACAACTTCTAAAATTTCTCATGTGTGTTAAATTAATTTCTGATGTGGGTAGAAATTTATTTATTGCTATTTGGTATATTTTATCATCATTCCAGTTAAATTGAAGTTATTAATTAAATCGTTATTCAATTTATTATTGCATATAAGCTGCCAGTTAAATTAATTTAGTATTGAATATAAAATGCCAGTAATTACCTGTTATTTATTATCTGTTCCATATTGATGTTATTATTTGAATTGGATGATGATTGTGATAATTAGTTGACGATTGATATTGGATGAATGGATGTTGTATTTATATTGTTATAAATTGCAAGTTGTTATGCATTTTTCATTTCATATGGGATTGCGGTTTGAAATGATATATAACCGTATTTTTGTTTTAAATTACGGATTGAAATGATAAATATCCGTATCGCTTAACCACAGGGTAGAAAATTATATACAGACACCGTGGTCTATATATAAAATATTTGGTAATGATTTCTATGGCTTTGTAAATAAATATATAATTTTATGAGATATTGATTTGGATATTTTATAAATGTTATTTTATATATAGTGAAATTCTTGGTTTTAAAGCTATGAATAAAATTTCTTGAAGAAAAAATAAGTTTAATATTTAAGTTTGATTTATTAAAATATAATATGGATAAGTATTACTAAAATTATGTTTTAATATAGAGTTTATATTGATGTTTATAAATCAAGGTTGAGAAGATAGTTTTGAAATTGAATTGAGATTTTATTTAATTAAGAGTTATATTTAATAAGAATCCATTTGGAACTTATTGAAATTGAGATTTTAAAAGAATATAGTTTTGTAACTTAATTCGGGTTTAAGGTGATTTAAGTGAATATATCAAGTCTAAATAAATTGAGGAATACTCAGTTATTGAAATTTAAAGTTTATTTAAAGGATAGTGGATTTATTAAGAAAATATTTCAAAACTAAATAACTGTAAAGTAAATTTGGTATATTTATATATGAATTATAAAATTTTGTTTTGAAATATTGAATATTTAAGCTTTGAAATATATTAAATTTGAAAGGATTTATTTTGTGGATTAAATCTGTTTTGAAATCGATATAATTTGGAATGGTCTATTCGAAAACCGAATTGAATTGAAATTTATGATTTGGAGATTTGGTTAAATTTAAAACTTAGAAATTCAGGATGTTTTGGAATTGATTTGTGAAATTTAAGAAGCTAGTTTATTTTATAAAATATTTTAATATTTAAACCATGTAAGGGGTGGAAGTTATGTGTAACGACCCAGGAATTTTAATAATTTAAAATATGAATATTTAATTAATTTTAAATATTAATAAGTGAATTTATAAGTCAAATAAATTTTTATTTGAATTTTTGGATTTAATTGGATTATTAAATCGATAATTTAATATGTTAAATTATGGAAATAATTAAAAATTGAGTTAAATATGATTGAAAATGATTTGTAAAATTTTATTTTATCATATTGGAGTTAGAACGATATTTTAGAACTTTTAAAATCGAATTAAAAGTTAATTTGTGAAAATTGAATATTTTAATATTTAATTATCGACTATAAAATAGTCAATTTTTGAACAGTCTCAGAATTGAACGAAACTAGTTCCATTGGATCCGTAATAGTTAGTTATTACCGGATTTCAATTTTCGTGTCAATCGGAGCTATCGTTTGATCGTGGCAGCTCGAAACGCATCGAATTATTTTTAATTTAAATTTGGCGAGTGAAATAGCCATTTTTCAAAAAGTCTCGGATTTCGACGAAACCAGTTTCATCGGATCCGTAATGTGATATTATTGTAAGGTTTCAAATTTTGTGTCAATTGGATTTACCGTTTGTCCTGTACAAATTAAAACGCCTAGAAATCGACTTAAATCGGTTTAATTTAAATTGAGCGTTTGTAGCCATAACTCGCACATACTTCCGAATTAGCTTCCGAAACCTGTTCCATTGTGTCCGGAACGCGGGATAAACCCTAGGTACGTCAGTTTCGGCGCGTAAATCGGAGTTCGGAATTTCCGGATGAATAGTGTCGATCGTTTCTCTATAAATACACACCCACACCTTTCATAAATTAAAAAAAAAAAATAAACCCTAACAAAACCCTAGCCGCCACATTTACAACCAATGGCCAGAATCGTCTCTCACTTCTCCCTCAATCTCTCTCAATCTACAAAGATTTAGCCAAGGTGTTCAACACGAAAGTCGAAGAGCTCGACGAGAGCTTCGATTCCATACGGTGATGATCGAATTTGGAGCGACGATGGAGGAGCTATGTGGGGCCGACAGTGCTAGGCTGCGCACGACTTTCCATGTACATGATGAGGCCAAGCTTAGGGGGGTTCTGGCCGTGGGTAGCTTAGGTTGGTGGCTTCGATTTGGTGCCTACGTGATGAAGTATAGTTGAGCGAAGAGATCGAATTATTAAACCCTAGTTCTTGTGTTATGGGTTTTGTTGTGCGTGATGGCCTGTAGCCGTGCGTGATGAAGGAGATGAAGGGGAACAGTCCAGATCTGATGGCAGTGAGATCATGTGGCTTGTGTTAGCTGTAGGTTATAAATTTTATAATTAAGGTTGTAATTTGTTAATATAAATACGTGTAACTTCAAAAATGCATAACTTTTTCATACGAGGTCGAAAACACGCGAAACCAGTTGCGTTGGAATCGTATGGACGAGCACTACGCGATGTAGTTGGTTTGGAGTCGTTTGGAGTTAGTGAGAATTTTGGATAAAATTAAACGCGCGTTTAATTTTATTCGAAATAAATCGCTAAAACGGATTTTAAAACCAAGGTGAGAACTTCTCACTCAATCGAATCAGTTTCGATTTTTTTTTAATAGTTAGATTTAAAATATTTGAATGCATGTTTGAATGATGATTGATATCTATTGATTGTTAAAATAGACATTATACGCCGTTAGTAAGCGGATGTTATTTAGTAAAAACATGTACCGCGAATATTTCATAAACAGTGAAATTGGTATTGTATATAATATCAATATATATATTGGCATATGTATATATTGCAGTTGATTGATTTCCCGTATTTTTTAGCGGATGAGACCCTATTGCGCCGTTATTAAGCGGATAATATTTAATAAGAACATATACCGCGATAATTTCGTACTGGAGCGGAATTGGTATTGTGCTAATGTTTTTGGATGCAGGAAAACAGGTTGGAGGGATCCAACTGGATTCCTCAACAGTTTTTATTTGATTTCAGATATTTTGATATTTGATGGATTTCATATTGATATATGATATCGTTGTAGTCGTGATTGACTATTTGGTGTGTAGCATCATTGGACCCAGATTTTGGGATTTTAAAATGATTTTTAAAGTGATTTTTGAAAATATACTATATTTTTAGAATTGATCCATTTTAAATAATTAAAAGCTATAATTTTTAAAGTTACAAAATTATGGTTTTTGTGTAATATAGTTAAAAGCTGATTTTTGAGAAATATGAACCAATGATTTTATAAAATAGTTTAAACTGGATTTTTGAGTTTATTATTAAAAGTTTGAATATAAGATTTATAAAATTTGATTATTTTATAAATCAGAATGGTGAAATTATAAAGGAATTTAAAGATGTTTTTAAAGAATAATATAAATTGATTTATATTAAGAGATTTATAAATGGATATTTATAAATTGAAATATTGACTTATAAAACGAGTTTTTATAAGTGTTTGAATGAAGTGAAAATGAATTTCATAAATGAATGAAATTTATAGAATTATAAATGGTGAAGTGATAAATAAAATTTATAAATAGTAAGATTTATAAATTTATAAAGTTATTTGAAGAATAGATTTGGTTAAGTAAATGAATCTTATAAGTTATAAGATTTATAATTATGAAGTTCAAAAGAACGATTTTGTAAAATAATCGTTTTATAAGTAATTAACTTATAATATGAACGTTTAGTTTATAATTTAGTTATAAACTGGAATAGGTTAATAAAAGAATTTATAAAAAAAAAGAAGTTTTTATAAATAAATAAAAATGGAATTTATAAACGTTGTTTTATAAATTCGCAAATGACTTATTTTGATAAGAAAATTGTTGAAACCTATTAAAGGAGTTATATTCACATTTTTGAATAGTGAATAATCCTTTGAATTAAAATGAATAAAAGGATGAAATTGTTAAAGAAGTATATTCACGTTTTTGAATAGTGAATAACACGTTAAAGAAAATGGTTTGAATGTGAATGTTTTAAATAGAATTAAAACGATCTAACGATGTTTTAAAAATGTGTTGAGATTCGAAACCATAGATTTCAACATTTATTGTTGAAATAGACGTTTTCGAGAAATGAAAGGAAATAGTGGACTATAACACTGTTGTTATAGTAAATGATTTCCGAAAGGAAATGTTTTGTATAGTATTGGGATTTATATATCTATTTTAAATTCGAATCCCTATACTAGTGATTTTGGGTTGTCGTAACAATGTTTTACGCAACATTCGTTTTGGCCCAAATAAATATGTTAGGAGAATGATTTCCTTAATAGAATGAAATATATACTTAATCTCGATTTAAGTATATTGAATATTTTCTAAATGTTGAAAATAAAAAGATTTGTGAATTACTTATTGAATAAGTATGGAATTGTTTTTCCAATATGAAGTGAATAATTAAAATTTATCTTTTTGAAGATAAATTGAAATGGATAATTGAAATGATACGCATGGATATTTTGAAATATAAATCCATTATGGAATTTATATGTGAAAGTGGAATTTGTTTAAAAATAAATATTGATTTATTTTTGAAGTGTGAAAATTATATATCTTGTAAAGATATTTTGGAAAATAAATAATTTGGAAAATTATTTGGAATCTGGTGATGTGTGCATATCTATTGATAGTTCAATAGCCGACTATCAATATTTCCCTTTGAATGGGTACTTGATGTGATTTGTTTGAATTTGAATGCCACACTTATTTTTGAATAAGCGCTCACTATTCGGGTTAACCGGAAAAGGACCATGGGGTCGTATAACCCATTCCGAATATGTGATACGTCGTTGTGAATTGCATTTGAAGATCGGTGTTGAAGACCGAGTATTTGCGAAAGCGATAGGATGACCTATCGATTGTCTCTGCACTGGGTAGCTCCTGGTATAGAGATTTCCTTAAGTGATGGGAAATTCGATCGGGATTGTGAATACCCGTATTGCAAGGGCTTCGTAAGAAGTGCCTTCGGTTTTGTTCGAGCCCGGAACAGACTTGTATGGATTGTATGTCTGACATTACAAGTTGAGATATAAAGCCGATTTCTTTCAAATATATTTCTGTTGGTGGCGGAGAATTTATTCTTTTAGCTTAACACCCTTCTCTGAGACGTACGAGCTCAGAGGTTATGTAGTTGAATGTTATCAGCGATATATTCCCAATTTGGTAATGTGACATGCTGAGTGATGCTGAAATGATCATTGTGTTGATTATTTGTGATAGGATCGTTTATTTGATCGTCTATCCTTGTGATCATTGTGTTGATCATTTGTTGACCCAAAGCATGGCTTTTGTATAAAGTATGTTTTTGTGGACGTGACTTCGTCGAGCCTCACACCCCGTGAATGGTCAAAACAGGAAAGAAGCAGCAAGGTTATGAGGGGTAGCGCCCTTTAGGATGTGTCCATTTCCTTCTGGAAAAGGGTGGTATCATGGTATGGAGCCCAGATACTTACTCATGTTGAAAACACTTTGTTATGATTGTGTGAATTGATTACGAGCGCTCGGTGAAAAGGTCCCAAAGGACCGGGGGATGGCATATTCGGTCAGTTGTTACTCAGTTAGGGGTAACCCGGCCTTGTGTTGGTAGAGATCCGGTTTGGTTCTCGGGGATGTCCATCCAGAGGCATTCTCATGTGGCAATGGGAAGTTCCTTGGCCTGATCATTCGTTGGAAATCCAATTCCCAATACGAAACTTTGTACGGTATTAGTTGTAGAACCTGCCATTCACTTATGGTGGTCACCACTGTTTGGATGGTAGCTATAGTAGGCATAGTTCGAAATGTCTATGTTGGCTAAGATTTATATTCTACTTTCAAAATATTTCTCTACACTATGCACTAATAATAATAGCAAATGTTCTTTTTAAATGCGTATCAAGCATCTTTGACTATCATAAGGAGAAATCTCCTCCGATTCTGCGTTTGCATGTGTGTGTGTGTGCGGGAGGCCTTATGGTAGTCTCATTTTTAAAAGCATTGCGAATTGAATTTAAAAATATTCCTCTATTTTTGATTTTAAAGATAAATAAACTGTTTTGAGTTCTCACACCAGTCACATGACTGACTTGGAGTTTATTGTTTTCCTTCCTAAACTCTGGGTGCCCACCAATTTCCACACGGGCAGTTAAGAGTTAAGGTTTATCAGGATATTCTGGATATTCTGGATTTGCTGGAGGGAAGTTGGATGGCATGGCGTACTAGTATATATAGTATTTCTTTTTCCGCTGCACTATTTGTTGTATGTTGTTGTACACTCTGATGATATGATGTAATGAAATGTATAATATGTAATAACTGATAGTTCTTTGTTTAAAGATTATTCATTTATTATTATATGTTGTTCCGCTGCGAATTGTGAGATCTGATGTTGTTCTGTTGTTTTCTGTTCCGTTCTATGTTTTCTATTCTCCTTTTTCTTCTATTTTAAAATTCTCTATTTTCTTTTCCCTCTATTTCTCTTCTCTCTATCTTATTTCTTCTCTCTCTTCTTCTTTCTTTTTCTTTTCTTAAATTCTTTTTAAAACCCATAACATTCCGGTTTTTGACCTTCGATTTCTCGGCAGTCGATAAAGTGAGTATCGATGTTGAATTTTCGAAAGTCGTAAATTTTCGGGGCGTTACAGTTGGTATCGGAGCATATGGTTAAGCGACAACCATGGTTCTGTTGGGTATTACTCATTAGAGATAGAGTCAGCAGTACTCTAGAATGAGTTTGAGTGTAATAATAGCTATGAGAGCGTATTTGTTAGTGAATAAAAAATTGTTTTATATTGTGTTGACTTATCGGTTGATTGTTTATAGATTCCCGTCGATCTAGTCTAGCTAACTATTGTAGATAGGGGTTTCTAAACTCTTAAACAAGATAAATCGACATAATATTGGTTTTAAATTGGGTAAATGAAATAATTTTACCTTGATTATATTTTATATATAAAGGAATAATTTTTCAAAATTATTAAAGTGTATATAAGTTGATTGTTAGGTTGTTTGAATAATCTAAATAAAAGAATAATTGTATAAGTAAAAGAATTATAAGAATTGAATTATAATTAATGTGATTTACAATTGTGAAATAAACTTATATATATAAGAAGTGAAACTATATGAATATGAGTTGTAAATAAAAGTGAATTTAAAGTTGAATGGAAATATAACTTAAGAAGATGTTAAATGGAGTTGATATTGGTATCGAAGTAAATAATCAAGTGGATTAAATGAATATGAACTTAAGTTATATAAATAAAATTCAACTTTGGAAATTGAATTAAATTAATGGATTGGATGTTAACCAATTGAATGTGAATGAAGTTGATATGGAATAATGAATATAGGTGTTAATTCATTGAAATCTAATGTTATTGGAAGTTGAATAAATTGAATGAGAATGAATATAAACAAAGGAATTTGGTTGAAATGAATATACTTTGGTTGTTATATGATTGTTAGTTGATTGTATATAATTCATTAAGTGTTAATGAAAGTGAATTAGCGAAATTGGAAGCTATGAAATTGAATTCAAATTGAAAGTAAATAAATTTGAATAGAATTGAATGTGAATTGGATTTAAATTAGTAAATGATAACTAATTGAATTGAGAATGAAAGTTGATAAAATCCAATGTAAATAAATCAAATATGATTTAGAGTGAAAACCATTTCATTAAATATTAATGAGAATATGAATGAATATTTATTGGTTATAGATGTTAGTTGGTTGATGGTTGAATATATGTTGTTTTACTACATTTGCTATGTGACATATATAGTTATGTTGCTATATGTTATATATTGATACTATTATCTACATGCATGATTCTCATGTTGTTTGTTGAGTGATTAGTAGGTGCGGATCGCGTTTGCTTCGCATTTGGAGCTCGCTTTCGCGCTATATTAGCCGTATATGCTTGCTAGTAAAATATAAGGTACATATCTCGGATTAAATATCGTACTTTTACAAAAATTTCCCTGCGGGATGCCTCATTACTTGATGAGATGTATATTTGTGATATATATACTGTCATTTTTTTTCGGATCGAGCCGCGCAAAGGAGACTATGGCGAATTTTTCCGAAAATTTAAGGCGTTAGAAAAATTTTGAGAAAAATTGGAAAATTGTGAAAACTTTAAACTTTGTTTTGGAATTGAAAGTTAAATGATATAGTTGTTTTTTGAAAAGATAACTAAGTATGATTTGAAAACTTAGTAAAGATTTGTAAGAAGTTTAACTATGAATTTTGGGAAAGTTAATAAATTCTATAACTTTTCTTACTTGTTAATTTCGAGGACGAAATTCTTTTGAGTGGGGAAGATTGTAACGACCCAGGAATTTTAATAATTTAAAATATGAATATTTAATTAATTTTAAATATTAATAAGTGAATTTATAAGTCAAATAAATTTTTATTTGAATTTTTGGATTTAATTGGATTATTAAATCGATAATTTAATATGTTAAATTATGGAAATAATTGAAAATTGAGTTAAATATGATTGAAAATGATTTGTAAAATTTTATTTTATCATATTGGAGTTAGAACGATATTTTAGAACTTTTAAAATCGAATTAAAAGTTAATTTGTGAAAATTGAATATTTTAATATTTAATTATCGACTGTAAAATAGTCAATTTTTGAACAGTCTCAGAATTAAACGAAACCAGTTCCATTGGATCCGTAATAGTTAGTTATTACCGGATTTCAATTTTCGTGTCAATCGGAGCTATCGTTTGATCGTGGCAGCTCGAAACGCATCGGATTATTTTTAATTTAAATTTGGCGAGTGAAAATAGCCATTTTTCAAAAAGTCTCGGATTTCGACGAAACCAGTTTCATCGGATCCGTAATGTGATATTATTGTAAGGTTTCAAATTTCGTGTCAATTGGATTTACCGTTTGTCCTGTACAAATTAAAACGCCTAGAAATGGACTTAAATCGGTTTAATTTAAATTGAGCGTTTGTAGCCATAACTCGCACATACTTCCGAATTAGCTTCCGAAACATGTTCCATTGTGTCCGGAACGCGGGATAAACCCTAGGTACGTCAGTTTCGGCGCGTAAATCGGAGTTCGGAATTTCCGGATGAATAGTGTCGATCGTTTCTCTATAAATACACACCCACACCCTTCATAAATTAAAAAAAAAAATAAACCCTAACAAAACCCTAGCCGCCACATTTACAACCAATGGCCAGAATTGTCTCTCACTTCTCCCTCAATCTCTCTCAATCTACAAAGATTTAGCCAAGGTGTTCAACACGAAAGTCGAAGAGCTCGACGAGAGCTTCGATTCCATACGGTGATGATCGAATTTGGAGCGACGATGGAGGAGCTATGTGGGGCCGACAGTGCTAGGCTGCGCACGACTTTCCATGTACATGATGAGACCGAGCTTAGGGGGGTTCTGGCCGTGGGTAGCTTAGGTTGGTGGCTTCGATTTGGTGCCTACGTGATGAAGTATAGTTGAGCGAAGAGATCGAATTATTAAACCCTAGTTCTTGTGTTATGGGTTTTGTTGTGCGTGATGGCCTGTAGCCGTGCGTGATGAAGGAGATGAAGGGGAACGGTCCAGATCTGATGGCAGTGAGATCATGTGGCTTGTGTTAGCTGTAGGTTATAAATTTTATAATTAAGGTTGTAATTTGTTAATATAAATACGTGTAACTTCAAAAATACATAACTTTTTCATACGAGGTCGAAAACGCGCGAAACCAGTTGCGTTGGAATCGTATGGACGAGCACTACGCGATGTAGTTGGTTTGGAGTCGTTTGGAGTTAGTGAGAATTTTGGATAAAATTAAACGCGCGTTTAATTTTATTCGAAATAAATCGCTAAAACGGATTTTAAAACCAAGGTGAGAACTTCTCACTCAATCGAATCAGTTTCGATTTTTTTTTAATAGTTAGATTTAAAATATTTGAATGCATGTTTGAATGATGATTGATATCTATTGATTGTTAAAATAGACATTATACGCCGTTAGTAAGCGGATGTTATTTAGTAAAAACATGTACCGCGAATATTTCATAAACAGTGAAATTGGTATTATATATAATATCAATATATATATTGGCATATGTATATATTGCAGTTGATTGATTTCCCGTATTTTTTAGCGGATGAGACCCTATTGCGCCGTTATTAAGCGGATAATATTTAATAAGAACATATACCGCGATAATTTCGTACTGGAGCGGAATTGGTATTGTGCTAATGTTTTTGGATGCATGAAAACAGGTTGGAGGGATCCAACTGGATTCCTCAACAGTTTTTATTTGATTTCAGATATTTTGATATTTGATGGATTTCATATTGATATATGATATCGTTGTAGTCGTGATTGACTATTTGGTGTGTAGCATCATTGGACCCAGATTTTGGGATTTTAAAATGATTTTTAAAGTGATTTTTGAAAATATACTATATTTTTAGAATTGATCCATTTTAAATAATTAAAAGCTATAATTTTTAAAGTTACAAAATTATGATTTTTGTGTAATATAGTTAAAAGCTGATTTTTGAGAAATATGAACCAATGATTTTATAAAATAGTTTAAACTGGATTTTTGAGTTTATTATTAAAAGTTTGAATATAAGATTTATAAAATTTGATTATTTTATAAATTAGAATGGTGAAATTATAAAGGAATTTAAAGATGTTTTTAAAGAATAATATAAATTGATTTATATTAAGAGATTTATAAATGGATATTTATAAATTGAAATATTGACTTATAAAACGAGTTTTTATAAGTGTTTGAATGAAGTGAAAATGAATTTCATAAATGAATGAAATTTATAGAATTATAAATGGTGAAGTGATAAATAAAATTTATAAATAGTAAGATTTATAAATTTATAAAGTTATTTGAAGAATAGATTTGGTTAAGTAAATGAATCTTATAAGTTATAAGATTTATAATTATGAAGTTCAAAAGAACGATTTTGTAAAATAATCGTTTTATAAGTAATTAACTTATAATATGAACGTTTAGTTTATAATTTAGTTATAAACTGGAATAGGTTAATAAAAGAATTTATAAAAAAAAGAAGTTTTTATAAATAAATAAAAATGGAATTTATAAATGTTGTTTTATAAATTCGCAAATGACTTATTTTGATAAGAAAATTGTTGAAACCTATTAAAGGAGTTATATTCACATTTTTGAATAGTGAATAATCCTTTGAATTAAAATGAATAAAAGGATGAAATTGTTAAAGAAGTATATTCACGTTTTTGAATAGTGAATAACACGTTAAAGAAAATGGTTTGAATGTGAATGTTTTAAATAGAATTAAAACGATCTAACGATGTTTTAAAAATGTGTTGAGATTCGAAACCATAGATTTCAACATTTATTGTTGAAATAGACGTTTTCGAGAAATGAAAGGAAATAGTGGACTATAACACTGTTGTTATAGTAAATGATTTCCGAAAGGAAATGTTTTGTATAGTATTGGGATTTATATATCTATTTTAAATTCGAATCCCTATACTAGTGATTTTGGGTTGTCGTAACAATGTTTTACGCAACATTCGTTTTGGCCCAAATAAATATGTTAGGAGAATGATTTCCTTAATAGAATGAAATATATACTTAATCTCGATTTAAGTATATTGAATATTTTCTAAATGTTGAAAATAAAAAGATTTGTGAATTACTTATTGAATAAGTATGGAATTGTTTTTCCAATATGAAGTGAATAATTAAAATTTATCTTTTTGAAGATAAATTGAAATGGATAATTGAAATGATACGCATGGATATTTTGAAATATAAATCCATTATGGAATTTATATGTGAAAGTGGAATTTGTTTAAAAATAAATATTGATTTATTTTTGAAGTGTGAAAATTATATATCTTGTAAAGATATTTTGGAAAATAAATAATTTGGAAAATTATTTGGAATCTGGTGATGTGTGCATATCTATTGATAGTTCAATAGCCGACTATCAATATTTCCCTTTGAATGGGTACTTGATGTGATTTGTTTGAATTTGAATGTAACACTTATTTTTGAATAAGCGCTCACTATTCGGGTTAACCGGAAAAGGACCATGGGGTCGTATAACCCATTCCGAATATGTGATACGTCGTTGTGAATTGCATTTGAAGATCGGTGTTGAAGACCGAGTATTTGCGAAAGCGATAGGATGACCTATCGATTGTCTCTGCACTGGGTAGCTCCTGGTATAGAGATTTCCTTAAGTGATGGGAAATTCGATCGGGATTGTGAATACCCGTATTGCAAGGGCTTCGTAAGAAGTGCCTTCGGTTTTGTTCGAGCCCGGAACAGACTTGTATGGATTGTATGTCTGACATTACAAGTTGAGATATAAAGCCGATTTCTTTCAAATATATTTCTGTTGGTGGCGGAGAATTTATTCTTTTAGCTTAACACCCTTCTCTGAGACGTACGAGCTCAGAGGTTATGTAGTTGAATGTTATCAGCGATATATTCCCAATTTGGTAATGTGACATGCTGAGTGATGCTGAAATGATCATTGTGTTGATTATTTGTGATAGGATCGTTTATTTGATCGTCTATCCTTGTGATCATTGTGTTGATCATTTGTTGACCCAAAGCATGGCTTTTGTATAAAGTATGTTTTTGTGGACGTGACTTCGTCGAGCCTCACACCCCGTGAATGGTCAAAACAGGAAAGAAGCAGCAAGGTTATGAGGGGTAGCGCCCTTTAGGATGTGTCCATTTCCTTCTGGAAAAGGGTGGTATCATGGTATGGAGCCCAGATACTTACTCATGTTGAAAACACTTTGTTATGATTGTGTGAATTGATTACGAGCGCTCGGTGAAAAGGTCCCAAAGGACCGGGGGATGGCATATTCGGTCAGTTGTTACTCAGTTAGGGGTAACCCGGCCTTGTGTTGGTAGAGATCCGGTTTGGTTCTCGGGGATGTCCATCCAGAGGCATTCTCATGTGGCAATGGGAAGTTCCTTGGCCTGATCATTCGTTGGAAATCCAATTCCCAATACGAAACTTTGTACGGTATTAGTTGTAGAACCTACCATTCACTTATGGTGGTCACCACTGTTTGGATGGTAGCTATAGTAGGCATAGTTCGAAATGTCTATGTTGGCTAAGATTTATATTCTACTTTCAAAATATTTCTCTACACTATGCACTAATAATAATAGCAAATGTTCTTTTTAAATGCGTATCAAGCATCTTTGACTATCATAAGGAGAAATCTCCTCCGATTCTGCGTTTGCATGTGTGTGTGTGTGCGGGAGGCCTTATGGTAGTCTCATTTTTAAAAGCATTGCGAATTGAATTTAAAAATATTCCTCTATTTTTGATTTTAAAGATAAATAAACTGTTTTGAGTTCTCACACCAGTCACATGACTGACTTGGAGTTTATTGTTTTCCTTCCTAAACTCTGGGTGCCCACCAATTTCCACACGGGCTGTTAAGAGTTAAGGTTTATCAGGATATTCTGGATATTCTGGATTTGCTGGAGGCAAGTTGGATGGCATGGCGTACTAGTATATATAGTATTTCTTTTTCCGCTGCACTATTTGTTGTATGTTGTTGTACACTCTGATGATATGATGTAATGAAATGTATAATATGTAATAACTGATAGTTCTTTGTTTAAAGTTTATTCATTTATTATTATATGTTGTTCCGCTGCGAATTGTGAGATTCTGATGTTGTTCTGTTGTTTTCTGTTCCGTTCTATGTTTTCTATTCTCCTTTTTCTTCTATTTTAAAATTCTCTATTTTCTTTTCCCTCTATTTCTCTTCTCTCTATCTTATTTCTTCTCTCTCTTCTTCTTTCTTTTTCTTTTCTTAAATTCTTTTTAAAACCCATAACATTCCGGTTTTTGACCTTCGATTTCTCGGCAGTCGATAAAGTGAGTATCGATGTTGAATTTTCGAAAGTCGTAAATTTTCGGGGCGTTACATTATGTTTCAAAGTTATAAATTTCAAAGTATTACGTTTGGAAGTGTTATAGTTTTAAGTCTTTGGTTTCGAAATTTTATAACTTTGAAATACTATGATTCTAAAATGATATTATATTGATTTGGTTTTTAAAATGAAAATGTATCGTATTTATATGGTTTTGAAATGGATTTTATATTCTGGTTTCAAAAGTATAAATTATTTTGAAAAGACCGCGGTGTTATAATTACATTTGGTTGTTAAAGAGACCGGGATCGGAAGTTCTCATACTCTCTGCCAACTCTGAAAACCACTTTAACAACCGTGTATGCGGTGGAGATTCTAGAATGAAGTAGGATGGTGGCGACGTTCCTTTGAGGTATATACGTGGACCCGACTCTTGTGAGTTGGCATAAGGTGGATAAAACAGGAACGATTGACGGGCTAAGAAGGTAGCACCTTTTATCGGACACATCCTATCGATATTATACTTTGACTTTTGGATTTATTCGGTGGCCACTTTTGATTTTCGATTCGGGGTTGAGGCTCGAGGCGGGCGGTAGCTGCGCGCTACGCATTACCACCGGCCCAGAAACGTAATTGGTATATCTACCCTGGCATTGCCTAGTTGTGTCGTGTCACCTACCCTAGCATGCCTTGTACGATTTTGGATTTCTCCCGTAGCCCGTGGATTATTTAGGGTAGTCTCCCGATTTGGAGATGCGCTGATACTGGATGGACTACTGGTACTATTATTGTGTTAAAGGGGAATATTGGGTCACTCCTTAACGCTATTTAAAAGTAAGTTTACTTTACTATAGACATTATTATAATAGCGAAATATTACTACATAGTAAATAGTTTAACGGATCCTTAGGAGTTGTGAATCCCGAGCATCTCTTAAGTTACTGCCCTCACGTTTGACACTGGATAGGAGATGTCAAATCCCGTAAACATCTCTGATGTCATTCCACTCATATTATTTACTGTTGATTTAACTTACACAGGACCTTTTAGTTCTTACTCGAGTGTTTTGTCTTTTCAATTCGCTCAGGTCAGCCTGAGTATTTCAGGATTTGGAAGATCGTATTCTGGAGGACGAGGATGAAAATTTATTATTATTTATTATAGTATTCCACTACATTCGTATTGTTCCGCTGTATTATTTATTTTTCTCTGGCATGTTTAACTCTGATATGTATTGTATAAGTATAATCGAATATTTTGTAAAACAGCTTCATGAACTGTTTATTTGATTATTATATTTTATCGTTATGCTGCAAGATTCTATTTTGTATTTCTTCTTTCTCTACTTTTTCTTATTTACCCCATAACAATCCACCCTTCTGTATGGTTTAAGTCTGATGTGTGGTTTATCGTCGATTTAAAACGTAAAAAAAGGCGGGACGTTACATTTGATCATCAGAAAAATGATCACACGATTTATGAGTTGACGAGGAGCTCGGGAAAAGTTGAAGTAGGGTTTAAGCCTAGTTTTGGTCAGTGATTGATTTCAGTAAAATTTAGGGTCATCAGTGCATCGAGTTGAACTAGACCGATGGGAGGTGATGCATGGACGATCGACGGAGGTCCATTTGAAATTGCATGGTCATCAGCGGTCGGTGGTGGTGGCTTGAGGTGATTTTGGGTGTCTGGGTTGATTCCAGGTCAGGGACGGTAGCTCGAATTCGAAGTGATCGCATTTTTGGGATTCTGGGTGGTTAATTGAGATGAGGTGTTCAGAGATGACTTGTGGATGATCTCGTCGATGAATAGAAGGGCGACGATTGGTGGTGCACGTATATGCGTGCATTTGTGTGTATCTGAAATTTGAGAGGGGAGAAGAAGAAGGACTCGGGAATGGTATCGAGCAGAATCAATTTTGGCTCATGTATTTTTCAAGGGCATTGTTGTGGGATTAAACTATTGAAAATTTAACAAAGTAAAATAAAAAAAATATAAAAGAAGGGAAACTCGGAGCTGTGTTCGGGTATATCAAGGGATTAGCTCGAGTAATTTTAATTTTGGCTCGGGTCTTTAAAAACAGGCTTTAAACTTTAAAACCAAACAAGTTTTATTGAAAACAAATTTGTTAAAACTACTTCTTTTGTAAATAATGGATGTTTATCTAAGTTTTTAAAATTTGTTAAAGGTTTTGAAATAATTTTTTTTAATTATTTCAAATTAAATTAGTTTAAAGTGTTTAATTTATATCACTTTTATTTTAAAAAAAGTTTGTTGTAAATGAACTCAATGTTATAATTAATTAAAGATGAAATGTTTTTGTTATGTAAAACATTAAGATAATTACCCAACGTAATTAAAAGGATTAATTATGTAAAGATAAATTAATCAGGGTGATTAATCTAATTGTATGATTAATTAAAGGATTATTTAATTAATAATAAAGATTTATTGATCAATAATTAAGGAATAAATTAAGGTTAATTAACTTCATAATTAAGGTTAGTTAATGAAAGTAATTAAGGGTAATTAATTACTTAAGGATAATTAGTTATTGTAATTAATTAAGGATAATTAATTTAAGGGTTAATTAATTAATGTTATTAAGGGTAAATAATTAGGGGTTAATTATTAAATAATTGAAGGTTAATTGATTTATTAATTAAGGTTGATTAATTTATAATAAAGGATTAATTAATCTGTTATAAAAGGATAATTAATTTATTATTAAAAGTTAATTAATGAATGATTAAAAGGATAATTAGTTAAATGGTTTGTAATTAATTTATGTTAATTAACCAGGGTATAGTAATTTATTAATCTGGTTTAAGTTATGATCAGAATTGAGTAATTAATTCATAAGTAATTGATTGAAAATTTAAATGAGTTAACTAAGAATTAAACAATTAATTAATTCTGCCTATAAATGATTATTGAATGCTTGGATTGCTTGTGAATGTTCGTATTGTATGAATTGCCTTGAATTGATTGTTATCTCTGGACTGTAATATTCTATGCTGTGAATTGAGCCGTGTGTAATTTATTTATTTGTTTATTTATATGCGATACATTTATCTGTGAATATGTGAACGGAGATAAGCATTATAAGAATATACCGCTTATCGTTATTGATATGCTTGAATCTGTGGTGATTGATGATGTTGCACTATTGTGTGAAACCCCTGGACTACACTATGCACACACAAATATGGATTGCACGAGGAAATTGGTTAAGTCATAGATTTTTAAAATGGTTATAAAGTTGAATTTTTAATTCAAATAGTTTTGGAAATGCAATTGGGTTAAAATATGAAAAGCTTTTGAAAAGGAATTTTAAAGACAAAAGTTATTTTGAATAACTTGATAAAGTTTTGAAAATTTAAATAATTTGTTTTGAAATTGAATTCAAGATTTAGAATTGAATTCTATATTTAGAAAGTATGGTTTAAAAAGGCTATACAAGTTATAAAGCTATTTATATTAGTTTTAAAACCATTTTAAAAGCATTGGTTTTGGGAATTTGAATTTAAACCTAGTTTTATACTTAAAGGGCTTTAACTTGGGCAAATGAAATCGGATTATTCCAAAACAAAAACTGTGACGCCCCACCTCTATACCCACGCTAGCCAAGAATACTACGGTGTAGTGCTGTCAACTAGCGCGGAGAATAGGGCTGTTGAGGAGCGACCATCCATGTAATTTCTTATCACACGGTGGCTATAAAATAATCTTCGGAAACAAATATAGAAGTAAGCATAACATGCGAATCAATCACAGATATCCATATCACAAAGGCGGAAAGAGATATGAATATATGTCACATAAAAGTGTACATCAGAGTAGTGGTCTAAAAAGATCCACGATAATACAAAAGAATAGCAACGCGTGCTATACAAAAGAATACAACTATGAGTCTATATCTCAAGTGTAAACAACAAAAGCTGCTAATCTAAACAAGTAGCCAAAAGTCTGAGTAGTGAATCACTGGGGGAGGAGTCAAGCAGTAGCACCTGTAACATCTCGGTCTGACCCGAGTATTATTTATAAGAAAATAATAAACGGATCAGTCTAGCTATAAATATCAGATGACATGATATAACATAAAAGATATGGCATAAACATAAAATATCCATACTGACATACTACTATAAGTATGCAAATAATGATCAACAGGAGATCAACCGATAAGAGATAAATCAATATCACAAGAATCTTCTCAAAGATCCAAAGAGGGCATCATACCCTAAACTTGTACTCATAACAAGTCAATGACATAAATTCCAGAAATCAACACAAGAAATCCAGAAATCACAGAAAAAGGGAAAGAGGCCTATCACATGATGGTCCGAAGACCATGGGGAGCTACCCCACATGTGTGAATGGAATCACACAGATTGAGGTCAAGACTAACCAAAAAGCAGAAAGGTATGTGTGAATGGAATCACACAAGTGGTGTCTAGTCTAACCTTGCAATGAAAGAGACATCGCGCAATTGCTAGTCTAATTCATAAAGCGATCATCAAGATCAACGAGAAGTGTCAATTACACTAAGCTAGTAAACATAGAAGTTTAGCTTCATGTCCCATAACCACTTGCTTAACTTAAATATTTACGAACAAACTGTAAATCTTCACTAATAAAATTGTCACAAGAGGTTCAATCGAACAAGTCCAAGAATTAACCGACGAAGTGAACGCAAGTGTTTCATACCACTTGTTTTACTAAGTCGTTTAATTAGATTTCTCATCCGAGTGAGGTAAAGGCTTGTATATACTAATAGATTGGAAAACGGTTTAAGAAAAGAGCTTTGTTATTAAAAATAGAGTTGAAATTGTTTGTTAAAAGAGTTTTGATATTTACTACTAGTATTGAAACCTTTATATTATAAAGTGACAAAACACAGAAGCAATTGTAGAAACAATCAGTCACAAAAATCGCATACGGAGATGTGAATAAAATCCAAGGAAATCAGCTCAATGTTTTTCAGATAAGATCCCCTACGGAGGGGGGGTCCAGGGGGGGTGGCAACCCCCCAAGGTGGGGGTGCGGGGGCAACGCCACCGCTTACGGGGTTCGACCTGCCCGGTCAGGTCGCGGGGGTCCAGGGGGCAGCGCCCCCGGCGGGGTGCGGGGCAGCGCCCCCGGCGGGGTGCGGGGCAGCGCCCCGACCAAAACGGTACGACCTAGTGAAGACAAAATGAGGTCTAACGACCTAAGGGGAATAGGGTCGAGCGACCTATAAAACTCGCGACCTAGTGAAGACCTAAGGGAGGCGAGCGACTTATAAAACTCGCGACCTAAAAGTTAGCAAGGTTGAACGACCTATAGAGGCATAGGGTGCAGCGACCTAAAACATCGCGACCTAGTGAAGACCTAAGGGAGGCGAGCGACTTATAAAACTCGCGACCTAAAAGTTAGCAAGGTCGAACGACCTATAGAGGCATAGGGTGCAGCGACCTAAAACATCGCGACCTAGTGACCTAACGGTTTAAGGGTCTTGCGACCTAACTGGAAACAAGGTCCAAACGACCTAACGACTTAAAGTGAAACGTGGCTGAGCGATATAAGGTCGGAGACGACCTACGACTTAACTCCGTGTGAGCGACCTACGACCTATGGTTGCTACGACCTAACGAGTTCCAATAGTGAAGGCTTAAGGTCTAACGACCTAAGGGGTACGACCTAAGGTCTTACGACCTAAGGTGTTGAGGTTGGACGACCTAACCAAATTGCATAGGCCATACGAGCTAAGGCCTAACGACCTAACTCCGAACGAGCTATACGCGAGTGACCAAGGGCGCTAACTCGCAAACGACCTAACGTTAACTCGCGAACGACCTAACTCCAGACGCGCCTTTTCAACGCGTGCGAGCTGAAGACCTGCCGACCTACGACCTAACTCCAAGCGACCTAAGGCCTAACGACCTATAGTGGACGAATGGGCTAAGGCCAGAAACGACCCAAATGAAGGTGACGACTTTTCCACGCGAACGACCTATAGATGCTGGGCGACCTAAGGGGGACAGAGCGACCTAAGCCAGAAATTCACCCCAAAACACTAAAAAGTGGAGTTTTTCGCCAATCCAATCCAAACCAAATGCAAATGTGCATGCAAACATGATAGGGATGCATTTCCAATAGCCCAAGATAGATATAGACTAGAATTGTGAGATAAAAATCTCACCTTTGCACTAAAGTTTATGAAGATGAAGTTTGAAAGCAAGGAGAAGCAATCCAAAGCTTGAATCCAATATCTTCTACTTGAATTTGGAGTTGAATGTTGGATTTGCAATTGAATTTGTGCTTGGTGTTTTAATTTCCCATTCCCTCCACCATTAATGCCAAAGCTTGATTAGTTAGGAAATTTATGAAGAGTGAGGAGAAGAGGGTTGGAACTTGGGCTTAATAGGCTAAACTAACCCAAAGTCCAAAGCGGGAAAAGTTAGTGAAATTTCACTAACTCCAAACCTATCGATGTTTATACTTAAAAAGTTGTAAACGACATTTCGAACTCAATGGAAGTGGTCTCGAGTCCTAATTTGACCGTTTGCAAAAAGTAGCTTTTCGGACCAAAATCCGATTAACGAGTTAATATTTAAATAAAATATTTAAATACAAACTCGATAAATATGCGGGTTGTTACAAAAACTATTTGTTTTCAAATAATAAAAGCTTTCACATAAGGAAAGAATTTCCAATTTATGTTGAAAAGATTTCAAGTTTGAAATAGAATTATTTTGGAAGCTATAAATAAATCTTTGTGAAAGATTGTTGAACTTTGTTTTGAAATCGGAAAGATGTATCTTTTGTATAAAAAGATTTGAAATGGAAATGGTTTTAAAAGCTATGAATTAAATCTTTGATTTAAAGATTGGATGAGATAATCCAATTTGAATTGAAACTGTTTTGAAATCTATGAATGAATCTTTGTGAAGGAGGGGTGAACTTTGTGAAATAAATCTTTTTATTTAAAGATTTGGAAATGGTAATTTGTTTAAACCATTTGAAAAGAAAGTTCTGGGTTTTAAGTTGTGACTTAACTGAAATCCCATTTTCCATATGTTTCTAAATATTGCGCTCATTATTCAGTTTAGTCGGGAGAGGACCTTGTGTCATAAACCCATTTCGAATAATGATATGACGTTATGGATAGCATTTGAAGACCGGTGGTGAAGACCGGATATTTTCGAATGCGAAAGGATAACTCATCGAATGTCTCTGCATCGAATAGCCCCGGTATAGAGATCTACATATGTGATGTGGAGTCCGGACGTGATTAGGTATTATTCGGATTTGCAAGGGCTTGTTTGGAAGTGCCTTCGGTTCTGTTCAAACCCGAAACTGACTTGTATTGATGTGTGTCTGACATTACACTTCGAGATGTAACGCTGGTTTCTATCAAATACATTTTTGTTTGGTGGCGGAGATTTATTATCTTAGCTTAACACCCTTCTCTGAGCACTGAGACGTACGAGCTCAGAGGTCATGTAGTTGATGGTTACTAGTGATACATTCCCGATTTGGTAATGTGGCATACGAAGTGTTGCTGATCATTTGTTGATCAAAGCATGGCTTTGTGAAAAAGCGTAGCTTTGTGGACGAGACCTCATCGAGACTCACAACCCGGTAATGGTCGAAACAAGAAAGTGCAGCAAGGTTGCAAGGGTTTCACCCCTAGGGTATGTCCATTCCTTCTGGAAAAGGGTGGTTTCATGGTATGGAGCCCAAATACTTAAATCATGTGGACACTGTAAATCTTTTACTGTGTGATGGTTGTGGTTGAGAGCTCACGGATAAAGGTCGCAAACGACCAGGGATGGCATATCTTAGGTGTTACCCCCGGGAAGGGGGTAAACCAGCCTTGTGTTGGCAAAGAGCCGAGTAGGTTCTCGGGGCGTCCCTCCAGAGGCGTTTCCATGTGACCTAGGAAGTTCCTTTGTCTGACCATTTATCGGAAATCCAATCATCCAATATGCGCCCTAAACGGTTTTAGTTGTAGAACCTGCCATCTAACATGGTAGCTATAGTAGGCATACTATAATGGTACATATGCTGGCTAAGATTAATATTATACTTTCGAAAAATTTTCCACTATGCACTAATAATAATATCAAATGGTTTTCGCGTATTAAGCATTTTTGACTCTCATAAGGAGAAATCTCATCCAAGTGTGCGCTTGCATTGTGTGTGAAGCAGGAGGCCTTATGGCAGTTTCATTTTCCGAAAAGCATTGCGGATTTTAATTTTAAAGGCCTTTGTTGTTTTTTTTAAAGATAAAATGTTTTTGTTTGCTCATACCAGTCTCATGACTGACCCGGAGTTTATTGTTCCCTTCCTAAACTATGGGTGCCTATAATTTTCCACACGGGCAGTCTAGAGTTGGGTTTTTCAGATAATCATATAATAGGTGTAGATTCGATAGCCTTCAAAGTCTTTGGATTTTGGCTATCGCTTTGTTCTTCTCTTCCACATTCGGGACCGACCTTTCTTAATACAACTTGATGGTGGTTCGAGCTTATTGGATTGGAGTCTTTGAAGTTTTGGATTGGAGATGGAGTTGCAGATATTGGAGTTCCTTTTGGAGTTCAAGTTATTTTTGATGCTGGTGCATTTGTGTTTCTGCTGGGTTGTTGTAGATTTCTGATATGTATTTATGGTCATTGTTGTATATCATTGAATATTGTATCATTGGAGTTATATGATATATTCATTTTCTTCCGCTGTGTTGTTGTACTTAACGTGTTATAAGCTCCGACGAATCGGATTGAACGTTTGAATATGCGGCATTCGAGTATGAGTGAAGTACGGGTGTCGATTTTCGACGCGAAAATATGGGTCGTCACAATGAACATAGCATATTAATTTCTACAATTCATTTGTCATCATTTCACAATTGTACAAGTACGTAATGTCTAGAGTGAATAACTCACCTTTTTAAAGCTAGGATCGAAATTCAAACCCAAATCAAAACTCCACAAAGCACGAAAAGGCACGGCAAGCACGACTATAATCTTTTGAGTGGATGAAGAGTCGGATCCAAATCTTGTATACAAACAATTTCATAAACATAAGTGTAAAATTCAACATACAAGATTATGAATCAAACAATGAACAATATGGATCAAAGGGACATAGCCTTTTGAAAAACAAAACAAGATGCAAACTTGAGTGAAAAGAGAGCCAAAATCCACATCTTGTACATAATAAAATAAAGCAAACAAATATAACAAACATAAGAACATGATTTAATATAAAGAATAGAGATTACAACAATGAAAAGATAAGAAATAAAATGACATAACCTTGATGAATCAAAGCAAGGTGATCAATACATGGCTTGGTTTGGTCAAAGTTTTGGTGATGTTGTATTTATGGTGGTCACGGCCTTGGATGGTGGTGGTGGAAATGGTATAGAGGTCAGCTATATGGGTGAGGCCGAGCTAGGCATGAAGGAAACAAAAGAAAAACAAAAATAGAACAGAGAAAAGAAGGAGGAAGCCATGAAAATTACTTGAGCTTGCTATTTATTTTTTCAAACTTAAAATGAGAAATGAGATGTTTTGGGAAGTTTTGTACGTGATTTATGAAGTGGAGTAGATGGCAAGAAAAGATTTGAACGGCTAAGGAGGAGTAAATGATAGGAAAACAAAAAGGCAAGAATTAAAGAGAAAGAAACACACACACACACAAATATATATATATATATATATAATTCTTAAATGTAAATGAGGAAATGATATAATGAGAATATTTTATGCTAGATTTGATAAGGGAATACACAGCTAGAATAGGTGAATGGCTAGGGAAAGAAATAAAGAGGCTAGCCAATAAAAGGCAAGAGTTTGAATGGTTTGGAAAATAAAGAGGTAAGAAATACTTGATGTATTTAATAAAAAATTCTTTCTTTCAAGGGACGAAATGAGATATGAAATAAAATGAGAGATGTTGGAGGAATTTTGTACGTGAATGTAGGAGCAATTTACGGCTATAAATGAGGAGTTTTGAATGGTAAGAAAAAGAAAAGTCACATTTGTATTAAAGGAAAAGAATCTTGTATATATTTTATCCTCAAATGCAAATGAAAAATGAGGATATTGAGATGAAAATGAAATATTCTTGTACGTGAATGGCAAAAGGAAATACACGACTATTAAGTAGTTTTGAATGCTAAGGAAATGGAAATGCATAAGTTAAGGAGAAAGTAACGTACAATATATTTTATTTTTAAATGTAAACGAAAAAAGAGTAAAGGGAAACAAATTTTTGTACGTGAATTTTCAACTTGATATGCACAGCTACAAGTAGAGTAATTCATGGCTAGGAATGAGGAGGAAATGGCTAGAAAATTAATAAAGAGGTTAGGAAATAAAAAGGTAAGAATTTAAACAATGTAACGCGTGCCCCCTTAATTTTCTCCAACCATTTATAAAAAGACATAAATAAATAAATTCCAATGAATAAAGTAAAAGCCTAGACAAATAAATAGAAAGATAAAATAGAGATGGATATAGGAAAAATATAAAATACATATAATAAAATTATAGTAAATTAGAATTAAATGAAACAAAAAGTAGAACGGATATCAGAAATATATTCTACTTCAAAAAAAGATTAAAATTTAAAAATTCAAATTTAAAATTTTAACCTGGAATTCAAAATTTGACTAGAGTTGACCAAAATACAAAATTTTCAGAAATTATTTATTTTTTTAGATTTGGAAAAAAAATTATAAAAAAATTGCAACCTTACATTGGAAAGTTCCAAAAATTCAATTTTTAAATAATTAAAAACCAAATCTTTCAAATAAAAATAAATTCAAAAATATTTACAAAATCAGGGGCTATTACAGAAACTGTCTCTTCAGTAAAGGTCCTATAAATCAGTTGACGTTAAACTAACATTCTGAGCTCACTCTTACAAAAGTTGTAAGGCTGATTTGACTCCCTTTGCCTATTCAAAATCCTACCAAAGAAATATCTGTTATCTAAGAAGTTAACTTATTTATGGTTATATCAATCTCAAAATAGGATTTGGAAAGTTCATAGATTAGTGAAGAAATAATACGAAGTAATTATTGATTTTTTCCAAAATATTGATAATAGTATTTTTAAATTTTGGCTAGTGTTTCTCAATTGTGCATTGTCCTTTAAGCCACACTAATAGCTCTTTGGGTAATGCATTTAGCTATCACACAATAAGTTGCCAGAATTTGTTGGTTTGTTCTTAAAATTGCAGCTCATCATATAGAAGAAAAGAATAAAATAAGTATAAATTAAAAAAACAATTAGGTGCATGAACTTTATGTGTGGGAAACATGGTAGGTTAATATATTAAGTTATTAACTAACCAAAACTTTGTGGGCTCTTTTCTATTATCAAGCTATTAATTTTTAGTGAAGTTCAATGAAACATATAACCTCACCAAAAATAAAATCCACAAATCCACTCATGATTGAAAACTGTTACTATTAGATGATTCTATGAGCCTATGGCCGAACTGCAAAAAGAAACTATGATCAACGAACGTTAACTCTGATTCTAAAGTAATGGAGATTACTCTCATATTTCTAATGATATTTCAGCTGAAAAAATTACAATCATTGTTAAATAATAGCCATAAAACCTTGCAAAAATATATTATATATGTGATAACCCGAATTTTTGAACAGCCGTTAATTGATAATTAACCGTATTGAATTAATAAAAATACTGATATATATGTTAAACAAATAAATTTTTTGCTAATTAAAGTGTCTAAAATTGATTTGGAAATATAATAAATATTGGATTATAATATTATAATGAATTAATATATATATATACACATATAAATGTTGTTGTGCATACTTAATAATGTTGAAATTTTAAAGTATGATCATATACAAGTACATAAGTGTATATATGTTTTCTGAATTGGGAGCATTAACTTGAACTTAATATATAAAATTTTCAAGAGTGATTTAAAGTTATAATTCTATAAACACATAAGATAAATACTCATTCAGTTTAAATATGGTAGCTCAAGTTTAAATAGGAGTTAATAGACGATCATACTTTCTTTAAAATATATATATGTTGTGTACATACATAAAGGAATTCAACATAAAAATATCAATAAATAAGTTCTCTTTGAGTTATATATATATATATGTAACGACCCGCTATTTTGGACTATTCGTATCCGCACATGTCGGGTTTGAATAATTCAAAATACCGAATTACTAATTTAAATTTGGCAAAACTAAACATATACAGTAAATAAATAATCACAGAATCACAGACACAGAGTAATAATATGCAGCGGAAATAAAAGAGATAGTAGTTCATGAAGCTACTATATAAATATATAAGATACATCAGAGTTAACTAGATACAAAAGAAGAGTAACACGATACATCAGATATAAAACAGAATACATCACTCGAATCATCGAATGCTGAAAGCAGAATAGATGGCTGGATCTTCAAGCAAAGCTCCAACTCCAAAGGTGAGTCTCGAAAGCTGAACCACTCAGTCTGACCCGAGCGTAAAGCAAAACACAAAACACTCGAGTCAGGATTAACATTCTTATATCAATAAATCCAACTCAAGTGAAATAACAATTGAAATACAAGTAACTCAAAGGACGTTGGAATAACCGTCATCTAAGGATCCGTTAAACTATCTACTATGTAGTAATATACGCTAAATAGATAATGTCTATCAGTAATATAAAATATAAAAATAGTGTTAAGGCGTTACCATTATCCCCCTTAACACATTTTATATAAATGTCATAGTCTATACAGCAGTGTAAACTCCACCGTAAATTGGTGGGATATCAGAGAGTACTCCATAGGTATAACACAAAACAAATACGTAGTGGTCGCGTATACGGGAATAAAAGTATGACAAGGCACATGAGGCAATACCCAAGGTAGTGAAACTACCGTTCGCCTGATCCGGACTGGTGAGAACGCATCGCCGCAGCGATCGCAACACCGCGAAACAACACTCCTGAAATTCCGAGGGTGCACCAATCAATCACAAGTAATGAGTAGTAGTTACGAAGAAGTGTGTCCGCTCGAGGTGGCTAACCCCATTTGGCCCGGCCCGGCTCCTGATTTTAGTCATTTCCAATTTGACACAAGTGTCAAGGCTATCCATTTTCGTTCTCTTTCTTCAGTCATCACGTACATCATTCCAACCACTCCGTTCTGGATCATCACTCCGCGTATAGTTATTAAAGTGGTTTTCGGTTTAGATAGAGAGTATATCCATAACCGACTCCGGCCTCTTTAATAACTTTCGTAATTATTACACCGATTGGTCGTTTAAAAATTTTCAAAAATCAAATCAATTCAATTCCAATTAGAATTCGTAAATCGACATTTCGTTTGTCTTTCTAAATCAATCTCCAAAATTTACGTTTCAAAACTTCTAACTTTCCGTTATAAAATCTTATAACTCAATTTCAACTTTTATTTAAACAATTCGAGTATCGATTCAAGTTCGTATATAAATTTCATTCCGAAATCATTTTACTAAATTTAGTTTTCATTCAAATCAATTTAAATTCATTTATCGATTTCATTCAATATTCACCAAGCTAGTTTATCACTTAAAAAAAATTTCATTTAAATTCCAATTCATTTAAATCGATCACTTAAGTTCAATTTTATTATAACAAACTTACAAATTTACTTAAATTCGATTCGTCAACTCAAATTCTTAAAATTACAAGTCTTACATTGATTTCAATAAAACGCATTTTTATTTCCTGTTAAAGAAATTCAATTTCGCTTATTTCTTGACTTAGTTACAAATTTCCAAAACTCAATTAATAAAGAAACTATATTCAAGAAGTTTAATTTCACTTATTAACTTACTTAAATTTTTCCAAAGCTTAATTAATAAATAGAGAAACTCAATTTCATTTAGTAACAAAGTTCAAATCCACTTATTCAAAAGTTCAATTTCTCTTATCAAAAAATTAAATTTTTTATATTCAATTATCAAGTAATTCAATCTTTTTCAATTATTAAATAATTTCAATCTTGATTATAAATTCAAACTTAATTATTCAATCATTTCCACTTAATTATGAATTCAAACTTAATTATCAAATAATTTCAACTTAATTATAAATTCAACTTAATAATTTCAAACTTAATTATAATTTCAAACTTAATTATAATTTCAAATTTAATTATTAAATGATTTCAACTTAATGATTTCAAAACTCAATTATTACTAAGTCCAAATTATTTATTAATAATTCCAGATTTAATTATTTAATAATTAAATTTCAAACAACGTTCTTTCATCAATTACTACGTTACTATTTGTTTCAGGTTTCAATCTTTACATTTTCTTTCAAAAATGCAATTTCCAACTTCATTTCAAAATTTATTCTTTGGTCGAATCAAATCATTATTTTATTTTTAAATCAAATTTTTGACCAATCGGATTTTATTTAATTCTCTATCCTAAGTCAAGTTCATCTGGGTATTTATCATTTCAACCCGATTCCAATTTCAGTTCAAAATCAACCATAATAAAGGGAACTTGCAGTGTGATAACTGGGATATTGTCAAAGTAAATAAAAAAGCAATAACAACAATCAATAACAATTCAATAATTAATTCAAATAATCCCGAAATAATCGTATTAATTCACATTGTTGTTTGTGCAAATTAATATAATTATTTCTAGAATCTACACTATCATTTCATGCAGATTAAAGATTATTACATTACGGTTTTTCACATGTCGTTCAATTTCAATTTCAGTTTCATCGATTTAAACAACATACATTCAATGGTTAAAGGTGTAATTAATCAAATCCTACGTGTCAACTAATTTAACATTTAAAGGGGTCATATTATACAAATTTAACCAATCAAATTCAACACACATGTCGATTCAAATTTTTTAAACTATCCTACGTCAAATTCAATTGCATAGTATTTATCACTTTATACATTACAATTTACATCCAATATAAACAACAATCAATCAATCAATCATCAACCAAACTGTATTATCATTGCATAAATAACAGATAATAGTGTCAGATGTCACAGGTGAACTGATATAGGTAATAACATGCATATAATAGTGCAAATAACTAACATTCGCATATTTCAATTGTCGTTTCAATTGAAATCAAATTTAATAAATAAAAGAATATTAATCGTGAGTGATTGCTCACCTTTCGAGGCTAGAGAATGAACAAGATTGAGTCGAGTTTCGAATCCAAGCACGAATTTCCAAAACGAAGTAAGATTGGCACGAATTCGACGAATAGATCTGATAAACACGAATCGATGGAACAAATCACATCAGTTTGATATAAATTGAAACTAATATCTATATTATATACATAAATTACAAAATAAATTTTAGAAACATATACTTATGAATAAAATTTCAAATCAACGCATATTTTTAAAATAACATATCATATCAAAAATATTATATAAATTACATTTTCTTCATTATATGGACATAAATCTTATATGACATTATAAAGATCGACTATACAACTAACTATATAGATCAATATATAACAAAAATTTGTAACATACTTTTTCTAGAATTTGTAAATCAAAGTCTGAATATAAAACACATGGGTTCTAACACATCTAGCAAAACATTGTATACCCTTATATAACTAATATATATTTACAATCATATACAGACACACACTTATATAAAATATATACATAAACTCAATAGAGCATGTTTAAGCCTATATACTCTTAACAAAACAGAAAATACAGCATAACATATTATACTTATAAACCATTTTATAATAGCAAATGCTAGTATGCATGTGCACGTATGTAAATGAAATCACTTCCTAAATTACCTTCTTTTCTCTGTCATGCAAATATACAACTAACCAATATATTATTTTATACAAATATCTACCATTGTTACATATACTAACACTACAGGAAGTTACACTTCAACCAAGACACATAACCCAACATAAGTAAACTGTTGTATATATATATAAACTATAAACGAGAAAGTAAAAGTTTATAAACTATTATATATTTAGTTAATATAAAGTGTATACCTCCTTTTCACATCTAGTACACAGTACGAAATATAAATTATAGCTTAAACCATACTTACATATACATACTAGTAACAGGCTCCATGTGACATACCATAATATAATACAAAACAACTACTTTATAATAATATAAATAGTACTTATATTATATTACCTTTTGACTTAAAATAAACAGCAAGTAAATATACCTAGAAAACATATCCACAAACGGAAGAAAGGTTGGTCATATGAACTAATATAAATACATATTTCTCAACATATCTTATATATAAGACTGACAAGCTAATATTCAATAATACATACAAATTTTCATACCCATAGGTGAAAGAATGGGTGGGTGCTGGCGCTTGGTTTGAGGGTGAAGGTTCCGTGGCCAGACTTCGGCTGATGAATTGCAGCGGCTATAGGGCCGAGATGGTAAAGGTGTAGCGCGGAGGCCGTTGGGCTTGAAGGCAGAGACGTGGCGTGTGCAAAGAGAGAGGGAGGAGATGGATGCGGAAGGGTGGGCCGAGGTGGGTTTCAAGGAGGGTGCGGTGATGAGACAGGGAAGGGATGCGGTGGCAGATTATGTGGAGGTGGCGAGTACATACAGAGCAGGTCGGAGCCGTGCTAAGTAGTGGTGGCTCGGATCTGACGGTGGAAGATGATCGGGGTTTGTGTGCGTGGATGAATGGGCGGACGGGAGGAGGCAACATGGAAGAACGAGCGCAAGGTGGAGGAGAGCGAATCGACGATGGAAAAATATGGACTGCGGTGGTTCTAGCGATGGCGAGCTCGGGTTTGTATGACTTCGGGAATTTGGTTGCAAAATGCGGCATGACTTTGGGTTAGTTAGCTCAGAAGAGGGTGAGAGGAAGTATCTGTAGGTTTTTTTTCTTTTTGGTTGAGAGAAGATAAGGTGGGAAGAGAGAAGAGAATGAGATGTTGAACAAAAGTAAAGATGGCTTCTGGAAAATTGGAATGGACGTGTGATTTTAAAGGTAGTAAATGAAAGTGAGAGAACAGAAGTGAATAAACCAACTGACGTAAATAATTTGAACTAGGAAATAACAAACGTCACAAATTGGAATTTGGGCAAGTACGAATTCAAAGAGTTAATAAAGCAACGTCCACCTATTTCTTGACTGTTGGAACAAACGAATGGTCAGTTGAAGACAAAAAGGCTCAAATAACGAACCGCATCGGCTAACTGTTTACTGATTCCACGGCGTACCGGGTTCAAAAATAGAAATGAATATACCGCTGAGATCGGCACGACGGGACGATCAAAACGGTATATAAATATTAGCGATACGATTGAATTATAAAAATTCAAATTTTCCTACTAGCGGAAATGCATAAAAATCGCAGAAAAATAAGATCGACGGAGCCAAAGATGTCCAAATTTGAAAAAACGACAAACTGACAACTTGCTTAAAAGATGGTTTAGAATTTTTTTATGTAAAAATATTTTGGTTTTGAAAACGTTTTATTTTCATCGTTTTTTAACTGATTAAACTGAAGTAAATTTACGCGCGAAATAAACTTCTGTATTTTTGAACAAAAATTTACCAGTTGCTATGTTTAACTCGACGCATTCCAAATATAAAATTTGTATTTCAAAATTTTATCATTTTAAAATCCCGCAAAATTCCAATTTAATAACGTTATTAAAACCGGCTAAATTTACAGGTCGTTACATTCTCCCCCACTCAAAACTTTTCGTCCTCGAAAAGGAAGGAGGTAGGAGAATAGAAATAAGTAGAAGAAACTAGATTTTAAAACAACATAAAATAATTTGTTTAAGCCTTATAACTTTCAATTTTAAATAAACCTATATTCAACAATTTGTTTTTAAATTCACGGTTTCCATTAAATAGATTTGATATCACGTTTATTAATCTTAGGTACAAAAGTTTTCTTTCCTAAATGAAATTCAATTTAAATTCAATTGATTCAAGATACCGCATTAAATTGATTTAATTTCAATTTATTAACCTTCAAACAATTTTTTATTTATTTTATTAATCACTCTATTATTCATTTAACTTATTATTCTATTTATCTCCATAAACATTTTATAATTAAAATTTAAGTGAATAACATTTATTATACGCACTCTCATTTTATTCATAAAGACAATTCATATTGTATATTATCCAATTTTCTTAAACTAACAATTTCAAAGATCATAAATTTGAATAGTCATTTATTATAATCATACTTTATTCGACAAATTTGATTCTTCTTTATTCCAATTATTATTATGTTTATTCTACTTAATATATCTTATCCCATATATTAATCATATTTACTTATTTATTATAACTACTCAAATTTATTTAGAAATTTCCTTGATATCATTTCTACTGTATAATATTCAATTACATGGTTAACTTTTAAAAATTTAGGTAAGTTATATATAATACAATTGAGAATTATACAAGTAAAATCTTCTAATTCAATTACTCAAGTTTAAGTATTTATTAAAAAAAAATTCGCTTTATTAATAATTAAAATCATCCTTTAACATAAATTCAAGAATTAGGTTTCGATTCACTTCAAACCATCTAGGGATAATTATGTATTTACTATATATATCAAGTCAAATTAAATTTAAAATAATATATCTATATATATAATCAAATCCTACTTAAGGAATTTAAATCGATTTAATTTCCAAAACAAACTTTAGCAAAGCTACGAATTGGTCTCTCCACTTCGAAACTCGAAAATAAATGTCGATGATGCGGTAGTCATCATCGAAATTATTTTCCAGCGACAAAGAAAAGAGCATCGATTTAAACATTTAAAATTCTTTGAAAATGGTTTCTATTTGAAAACACTTTAAATAATATACGTTTTAAAACCTTTAAAACCAAAGTTTGGAACCACCGGAAATTAAATTCTCAAATTCTTGATTTACATTCATTTAAATTTCCAAATCAATTTACAAACCAAGTTTTACAAATTCAATTATTTATTATTATGCAATAATCAATGGTTTATAATACAATTAATGAGAATTAAATTTTAACATTTTGAACAACAGATTCATTAACCTTTTGATTTCAGAAAAATTTATGTTATATATAATATAATTATACAAAACCATTTTATTCACCAAATTTGAAAATATTATTGTGTCAGTTTGCTCTGCTCAAGTGTTTTAGAAATTCTATCGATAGCGTTGATCAGACGAATCGATCGAAAATCCAAATCAACGTCAACAACTCAAACAACACAATATATAGATATATAAAACATTTTTAATATCAAAACAAATACACTTCCTCGCTCGACGATACAAGGATGGTTTTCAAAGCAAGGATAGAGATTCAATTTTGATGGAAATCAAATCAAAGAGAATTTTGATTCGATAATAAGTTCAAAACAGAAAATAAGATAATTCAATTAACAGAATCAGGAGATGGATAAGCTTATTTAATTCACGGGCAACCATAACTGGGTCGACCGTAACTTAAAGAATAAGATCGATGCTGATTTCCAAGGTAAATCAACATTCAATCTCAAGAGATAGAATTCAGGTATAGCACGGAATAGATAGCATCGTAAACCGAGGATACAGAAATCTCTGGTAAATCGATGTCTATTGTAAAGGAGTTTCACCCCTTTTATGAATCAATTCGAGATTGGCGAGATTGCCGTCTCATTATAAGATCATTCGAAGTGGAGTTTATGGGATACTCCAGAATTTAGACGACTACGAATAGTGAGGGACAAGAATGAATTTCGAAACAGAGGGGACGTTCCAAAATTCAAAGGAATTGAGCCAAAAGGAAGAGATTGAAACTCGAATGAGAGTGATTCTGTACATACATTTACCCTATATGCTAAGTTTTGCCTAGAGCTACCAAAAGCTCTGATACCAACTGTAACGACCCACTATTTTGGACTATTCGTATCCGTACATGTCGGGCTTGAATAATTCAAAATACCGAATTGTTAATTTAAATTTGGAAAAACTGAACATATACAGTAAATAAATAATCACAGAATCACAGACACGGAGTAATAATATGCAGCGGAAATAAAAGAGATAGTAGTTCATGAAGCTACTATATAAATATATAAGATACATCAGAGTTAACTAGATACAAAAGAAGAGTAACACGATACATCAGATATAAAACAGAATACATCACTCGAATCATCGAATGCTGAAATCAGAATAGATAGCTGGATCTTCAAGCAAAGCTCCAACTCCAAAGGTGAGTCTCGAAAGCTGAACCACTCAGTCTGACCCGAGCGTAAAGCAAAACACAAAACACTCGATTCAGGATTAACATTCTTATATCAATAAATCCAACTCAAGTGAAATAACAATTGAAATACAAGTAACTCAAAGGACGTTGGAATAACCGTCATCTAAGGATCCGTTAAACTATCTACTATGTAGTAATATACTGTAACGACCCAGAATTTTATTTAATTAAAATTTGAATATTTTATTAATTTTAAATATTAATAAGTGAATTTATAAGTCAAATAAATTTTAATTTGAATTATTGGATTTAATTAGATAATTAAATCGATAATTTAATATGTTAAATTATGGAAATAATTGAAAAATCGAGTTAAATATGATTGAAAATGATTTGTAAAATTTTATTTTATCATATGGGAGTTAGAACGATATTTTAGAACTTTTAAAATCGAATTAAAAGTTAATCTGTGAAAATTGAATATTTTAATATTTAATAATCGACTGTAAAATAGTCAATTTTTGAACAGTCTCAGAATTGAACGAAACCAGTTTCATTGGATCCGTAATAGTTAGTTATTGCCGGATTTCAATTTTCGTGTCAATCGGAGTTATCGTTTGATCGTGGCAGCTCGAAACGCATCGAATCATTTTTAATTTAAATTTGGCGAGTCAAAATAGCCATTTTTCAAAAAGTCTCGGATTTCGACGAAACCAGTTTCATCGGATCCGTAATGTGATATTATTGTAAGGTTTCAAATTTCAAGTCAATCGGATTTACCGTTTGTCCGGTACAAATTAAAACGCCTAGAAATCGAGTTAAATCGGTTTAATTTAAATTGAGCGTTTTCAGCCATAACTCGCACATACTTCCGAATTAGCTTCCGAAACCTGTTCCATTGTGTCCGGAACGCGGGGTAAACCCTAGGTACGCTGGTTACGGCGTCTAAATCGGAGTTCGGAATTTTCGGATGAATAGTGTTCGAAAATTTCTCTATAAATAGACCTAAAATCACAAAATAAATAAATAAAAAAAAGAACCCTAATCTCTATACGCAGGCCGCCACCTCTGGCTTTAATGGCCGATATTCTTCCTCGCTTTCTCTTGTTTTTTCTCCCAATCCATCAATCGATTCGCGAAATCATCAACACGAAAGTCGGAGAGCTATGTGAGATCTTGCGATCCATACGGATATGATCGCGTATAGTTGAGCCAATCGACCACAAATCGAGGAGAAAGGGGCATTTTTCGTGCACGCAGTTCGAAGCTATGGGGGGCCGAGCTCCTAGGGATTGAGGCCGAACACGTGTCTCGTGTAGACGAAGGGCATGGAGCAACCTGATCGAAGTTTCGTCGAGGGGTCGTGTTGAAAAAATCAAACCCTAAATTTCATTTTTGGGTTTCGGTCGCGTGCAAGTTTTCTGGAGGGGGAACAAACGCGTGGGGGAGATGATGGGCAACGGCCCTGATGCAAGCAATGGGATCTAACGGTGATTGTTAGTGATAGGTTTAAAAATAATTATAAATGTTGTAATTAGTTTATAATAAATTCGTGTAAGTTTAAAATATCGTAACTTTTTCATACGAGGTCGAAAAAATGCAAACTCAGTTGCGTTGGAATCGTACGGACGAGCACTACGCGATAAAGTTGGTTTGGAGTCGTTTGGAGTTAGTGAGAATTTCGGGTAAAATTAAACGCGCGTTTAATTTTATTCGAAATAAAAGCTAAAACGGAAATTAAAACCAAGGTGAGAACTTCTCACTCAATCGAATAGATTTCGATTTTATTTTAAATAGTTAGATTTAAAATATTTGAATGCATGTTTGAATGATGACTGTAAATTATTGATTGTTAAAATAGACATTATGCGCCGTTAGTAAGCGGATGTTATTTAGTAAAAACATATACCGCGAATATTTCATAAACAGTGAAATTGGTATTATATATAATATCAATATATATATATTGGCATATGTATATATTGCAGTTGTTGATTTCCCGCATTTTTTGTTTAGCGGATGAGACCCTATTACGCCGTTATTAAGCGGATAATATTTATTAAGAACATATACCGCGATAATTTCGTACTGGAGCGAAATTGGTATTGTGCTAATGTTTTTGGATGCAGGAAACAGGTTGGAGGGATCCAACTGGATTCCTCAACAGTATTTATTTACTTTCAGATATTTTGATATTTGATGGATTATCATATTGATATATGATATCGTTGTGGTCGTGATTGACTATTTGATGTGTAGCATCATTGGACCCAAATTTTGGGATTTTAAAATGATCTTTAAAGTGATTTTTGAGAATATACTTTATTTCTGGAATTGATCCATTATAAATAAATAAACGTTATAATTTTTTTAAGTTATAAAAATTATGGTTTTTGTGAAATATAGTTAAAAAGCTGATTTTTAGAAATACGATTAAAAGTCGATTTTTGAGAAATATGAACCAATGATTTTATAAAATAGTTTAAACTGGATTTTTGAGTTTATTATTAAAAGTTTGAATATAAGATTTATAAAATTTGATTATTTTATAAATCAAGAGAACGGTGAAATTTTAAAGGAATTTAAAGACGTTTAAAAGAATAATATAAATTAATTTATATTAAGAGATTTATAAATGGATATTTATAAATTGAGTTATGGACATTATAAAACGAGTTTTTATAAGTGTTTGAATGTAGTGAAAATGAATTTCCTAAATGAATGAAATTTATGAAATTATAAACTGTGAAGTTATAAATGAAATTTTATAAGCAATAGGTTTATAAAATTTATAAAGTTATCGAAAGAATGAATTTTGGATAAATAAACAATCTTATAAGTTAAGATTAATAATTTGGGAAGTTAAATGAACGATTTTGTAAAATAATCGTTTTATAAGTAATTAACTTATAATATGAACTTGTAGTTTATAATTGAGTTATAAACTGGAATAGGTTAATCAAGGAATTTATAAAAAGGAAGTTTTATAAATAAATAGAAACGGAATTTATAAACGTTGTTTTATAAATCCGCAAATGAATTATTTTGATAAGTTAATTGTTATAACTTAGAGATAGAGTTATATTCACATTTTGAACAGTGAATAATCCTTTAAGTTAAAGTGAATAGAAATGATGAAATTTGTTAAGGTAGTATATTCACGTTTTTGAATAGTGAATAATACGTTAAAGAAATTGTTTTAGATATGATGTTTTAAATAGAATTAAAACGATCTAACGATGGTTTAAAATGTGTTGAGATTCGAAACCATAGATTTCAACATTTATTGTTGAAATAGACGTTTTCGAGAAATAAAAGAAAATGTGGACTATAACACTGTTGTTATAGTAAAGGATTTCCGAAAGGAAATGTTTTTGTATAGTATTGGAATTTATATATCTATTTTAATTTCGAATCCCTATACTAGTGATTTTGGGACGTTGTAACGATGTTTTACGCAACATTCGTTTTTGGCCCAAATAAATATGTATAAGTGTATGATTTCCTTAAAGAATGAATTATATACTTAATTCGATTTAAGTATATTGAATATTTTCTAAGTGTTGAAAATAAAAGGAATTTGTGAATTACTTATGAATAAATAAGTATGGAATTGTTTTCCAATATAAAGTGAATAATTAGGATTTATCTTTTTGAAGATAAATTGAAAATGAATATTATAAATCGAATTGAAGTCATATATTCATTAATACTTTGGAATGTAAATTCACCAGAGAATTTATAAATGAAAGGTAGAATTTGTTTAAAAATAAATATTGATTTATTTTTAAAGTGTTGAAATTATATATCTTGTAAAGATATTTTGGAAATGTAAATAATTTGGAAAATTATTAGGAATCTGGTGATGTATGCATATCCATTGATAGTTCAATAGCCGACTATCAATATTTCCCTTTGAATGGGTATTTGATGTGAATATGATTGAATTTGAATGCACACTTATTTTTGAATAAGCGCTCACTATTCAGGTTAACCGGGAAAGGACCATGGGGTCGTATAACCCACTCCGAATATGTGATACGTCGTTGTGAATTGCATTTGAAGATCGGTGTTGAAGACCGGTATTTGCGAAAGCGATAGGATGAACTATCGATTGACTCTGCACCGAGTAGCTACGGTATTGAGTTCTCCATATGTGATGGTGAATCTGATCAGGATTGTGAATATCCGGATTGCAAGGACTTCTTTGTAAGTGCCTTCGGTTCTGTTCGATCCCGGAACAGACTTGTATGGATTGTATGCCTGACATTACAAGTTGAGATATAAAGCCGATTTCTTTCAAATATATTTCTGTTGGTGGCGGAGAATTTATTCTTTGCTTAACACCCTTCTTTGAGACGTATGTGCTCAAAGGTTATATAGTTGAAGTTATCAGCGATATATTCCCAGTTTGGTAATGTGACATGCTGAGTGTTGCTGAAATGATCATTGTGTTGATTATTGAGATAGGATCATTTATTTGATCGTCTATCTTAGTGATCATTGTGTTGATCATTTGTTGACCCAAAGCATGGCTTTTGTATAAAGTATGTTTTTGTGGACGTGACTTCGTCGAGCCTCACACCCCGTGAATGGTCAAAACAGGAAAGAAGCAGCAAGGTTATGAGGGGTAGCACCCTTTAGGATGTGTCCATTTCCTTCTGGAAAAGGGTGGTATCATGGTATGGAGCCCAGATACTTACTCATGTTGAAAACACTTTATGATTGTGTGAATTGATTACGAGCGCTCGGTGAAAAGGTCCCAAAGGACCGGGGGATGGCATATTCGGTCAGTTGTTACTCAGTTAGGAGTAACCCGGCCTTGTGTTGGTAGAGATCCGGTTTGGTTCTCGGGGATGTCCATCCAGAGGCATTCTCATGTGGCAATGGGAAGTTCCTTGGCATGACCATTTGTTGGAAATCCAAAGAAACAATACGAAACTTGTACGGTATTAGTTGTAGAACCTGCTATTCACTTATGGTGGTCACCACTGTTTGGATGGTAGCTATAGTAGGCATACGATAATGGTCGTATGTTGGCTAAGATTTATATTCTACTTTCGAAATAAATTTTTCCTACTCTATGCACTAATAATAATATCAAATGTTATTTTAAATGCGTATCAAGCATCTTTGACTATCATAAGGAGAAATCTCCTCCGATTCTGCGTTTGCATTGTGTGTGTGTGCGGGAGGCCTTATGGTAGTCTCATTTTTAAAAGCATTGCGAATTGAATTAAAAATATTCCTCTATTTTGATTTTAAAGATAAATAAACTGTTTTGAGTTCTCACACCAGTCACATGACTGACTCGGAGTTTATTGTTTTCCTTCCTAAACTCTGGGTGCCCACCAATTTCCACACGGGCAGTTAAGAGTTAGGTTTATCAGGATATTCTGGATATTCTGGAGTTGCTGGAGGCAAGCTGGATGGCATGACGTATTACTAGTATATAGTATTTCTTTTTCCGCTGCACTGTTTGATGTTGTATGTTGTTGTACACTCTGATGATATGATGTAATGTAATGTATAAAATGTAATAACTGATATAGTTCTTTGTTTAAAGATTATTCATTTATTATTATATGTTGTTCCGCTGCGAATTGTGAGATTCTGATGTTGTTCTGTTGTTTCCTTTCTGTCCCGTCCTATTTTCTTCTGTTTTTTTCTTTTTCCTCTATTCTCTTTTTCTTCTATTTTAAAATTTTCTATTCCTTCTTCTCTATGTTCTATTATAAAATTTTCTGTTTTCAAATATCTTCTTTCCCTCTATTTCCTATCTCTTCTCTCTTCTTTCTTTTTCTTTTCTTAAATTTTCTTTTTAAAACCCATAACATCTCGGTTTTCGGCTTTCGATTTCTCGGCAGTCGATAAAGTGAGTGTCGATGTTGAATTTTCGAAGAACGAAAATCCAGTTTGTTACATTTGGTATCAGAGCTGATGGTTAAGCGACAACCATGGTTCTGTTGGGTATAATTCATTAGAGATAGAGTCAGCAGTACTCTAGAATGAGTTTGAGTGTAATAATAGCTATGAGAGCGTATTTGTTAGTGAATATGAAATCGTTTTATATTGTGATGGTTGGTTTATTGAGTGGCATATGAACCTTCGTCAGCACGGTCAGTCAAACTATGCCGAAGGGGTTTCTAAACACTTGAATAGAACAATTCGGCACAGTATTGTTTTAATTGGGTGAATGAAATAATTTTACTTGATTATATTTTTATATATAAAGAAATAATTTTTCAAAATTATTAAAGTGTATATAAGTTGATTGTTAGGTTGTTTGAATAATCTAAATAAAAGAATAATTGTATAAGTAAAAGAATTATAAGAATTGAATTATAATTAAAGTGATTTACAATTGTGAAATAAACTTATATATATAAGAAGTGAAACTATATGGATATATATAAATATGAGTTGTAAATAAAGGTGAATTTCAAGTTAAATGGAATATAACTTAAGAGATATTGAATGAAGTTGATATTGGTATCAAACTAAATTAATTAAGTTAAGTGATGGATATGAACTTAAGTTATGTGAATAGAAATTCAACTTTTGTAATTGAATGGATGAATTGAATGTTAATCAATTAAATGTGAATTAAATTGATATGGAATAATGAATATAAGTGTTAATTCATTAAAATCTAATGTTATTAGAAGTTGAATGGTTGAATAAAAATCAATCTAATTAAACCAAATTGAATGAATATAAGCAAAGGAATTTGGTTGAAATTATATATACATTGGTTGTTATATGATGTTGATTGATTGTATAAAATTCATTAAGTGTTAATGAAATTGGAAGCTATGTAATTGAATTCAAATTAAAAGTAAATAAATTTGAATAGAATTGAATGTGAATTAGATTTAAATTAGTAAATGTTAACTAATTGAATTGAGAATGAATGTTAGTAAATCCAATGTGAATAAATCAAATGTGATTTAAAGTGAAAACCCAAATTCATTGAATATGAATGAGAATATAAATGAATATTGATTGGTTATGGATGTAATTGGTTGATGGTTGAATATATATTGCTTTAGTTGCATTTGCTATGTGACATGTATAGTTATGTTGCTATATGTTGTATATTGAGATTATTTGCATATGTGCATGATTCTCATGTTGTTTGTTGAGTGTTTAGTAGGTGCGGATTGCGTTTGCTTCGCATTTGGAGTTCGTTTTAGCGCTATATTAGCCGTATATGCTTGCTAATGAAATATAAGGTACATATCTCGGATTAAATATCGTACTTTTACACTTTTTTCCCTTCGGGATGCCTCATTACTTGATGAGATGTATATTTGTGATATATATACTGTCATTTTTTTTTTCGGATCGAGCCGCGCAAAGGAGACTATGGCGAATTTTTCCGAAAATTTAAGGCGTTAGAAAAAATTTGAGAAAATTGGAAAATTTTGAAAACCTTAACTTTGATTTGGAATTGAAAGTTAAACTATAGTAGTTGTTTTTGAAAAGATAACTAAGTATGATTTGAAAACTTAGTAAAGTATTGTAAAATGTTTAACTATGAATTTTGGAAAAGTTAATAGATTCTGTAACTTTTCTTACTTGTAATTTCGAGGACGAAATTCTTTTAAGGGGGAAAGATTGTAACGACCCAGAATTTTATTTAATTAAAATTTGAATATTTTATTAATTTTAAATATTAATAAGTGAATTTATAAGTCAAATAAATTTTAATTTGAATTATTGGATTTAATTAGATAATTAAATCGATAATTTAATATGTTAAATTATGGAAATAATTGAAAAATCGAGTTAAATATGATTGAAAATGATTTGTAAAATTTTATTTTATCATATGGGAGTTAGAACGATATTTTAGAACTTTTAAAATCGAATTAAAAGTTAATCTGTGAAAATTGAATATTTTAATATTTAATAATCGACTGTAAAATAGTCAATTTTTGAACAGTCTCAGAATTGAACGAAACCAGTTTCATTGGATCCGTAATAGTTAGTTATTGCCGGATTTCAATTTTCGTGTCAATCGGAGTTATCGTTTGATCGTGGCAGCTCGAAACGCATCGAATCATTTTTAATTTAAATTTGCCGAGTCAAAATAGCCATTTTTCAAAAAGTCTCGGATTTCGACGAAACCAGTTTCATCGGATCCGTAATGTGATATTATTGTAAGGTTTCAAATTTCAAGTCAATCGGATTTACCGTTTGTCCGGTACAAATTAAAACGCCTAGAAATCGAGTTAAATCGGTTTAATTTAAATTGAGCGTTTTCAGCCATAACTCGCACATACTTCCGAATTAGCTTCCGAAACCTGTTCCATTGTGTCCGAAACGCGGGGTAAACCCTAGGTACGCTGGTTACGGCGTCTAAATCGGAGTTCGGAATTTTCGGATGAATAGTGTTCGAAAATTTCTCTATAAATAGACCTAAAATCACAAAATAAATAAATAAAAAAAAGAACCCTAATCTCTATACGCAGGCCGCCACCTCTGGCTTTAATGGCCGATATTCTTCCTCGCTTTCTCTTGTTTTTTCTCCCAATCCATCAATCGATTCGCGAAATCATCAACACGAAAGTCGGAGAGCTATGTGAGATCTTGCGATCCATACGGATATGATCGCGTATAGTTGAGCCAATCGACCACAAATCGAGGAGAAAGGGGCATTTTTCGTGCACGCAGTTCGAAGCTATGGGGGGGCCGAGCTCCTAGGGATTGAGGCCGAACACGTGTCTCGTGTAGACGAAGGGCATGGAGCAACCTGATCGAAGTTTCGTCGAGGGGTCGTGTTGAAAAAATCAAACCCTAAATTTCATTTTTGGGTTTCGGTCGCGTGCAAGTTTTCTGGAGGGGGAACAAACGCGTGGGGGAGATGATGGGCAACGGCCCTGATGCAAGCAATGGGATCTAACGGTGATTGTTAGTGATAGGTTTAAAAATAATTATAAATGTTGTAATTAGTTTATAATAAATTCGTGTAAGTTTAAAATATCGTAACTTTTTCATACGAGGTCGAAAAAATGCAAACTCAGTTGCGTTGGAATCGTATGGACGAGCACTACGCGATGGAGTTGGTTTGGAGTCGTTTGGAGTTAGTGAGAATTTCGGGTAAAATTAAACGCGCGTTTAATTTTATTCGAAATAAAAGCTAAAACGGAAATTAAAACCAAGGTGAGAACTTCTCACTCAATCGAATAGATTTCGATTTTATTTTAAATAGTTAGATTTAAAATATTTGAATGCATGTTTGAATGATGACTGTAAATATTGATTGTTAAAATAGACATTATGCGCCGTTAGTAAGCGGATGTTATTTAGTAAAAACATATACCGCGAATATTTCATAAACAGTGAAATTGGTATTATATATAATATCAATATATATATATTGGCATATGTATATATTGCAGTTGTTGATTTCCCGCATTTTTTGTTTAGCGGATGAGACCCTATTACGCCGTTATTAAGCGGATAATATTTATTAAGAACATATACCGCGATAATTTCGTACTGGAGCGAAATTGGTATTGTGCTAATGTTTTTGGATGCAGGAAACAGGTTGGAGGGATCCAACTGGATTCCTCAACAGTATTTATTTACTTTCAGATATTTTGATATTTGATGGATTATCATATTGATATATGATATCGTTGTGGTCGTGATTGACTATTTGATGTGTAGCATCATTGGACCCAAATTTTGGGATTTTAAAATGATCTTTAAAGTGATTTTTGAGAATATACTTTATTTCTGGAATTGATCCATTATAAATAAATAAACGTTATAATTTTTTTAAGTTATAAAAATTATGGTTTTTGTGAAATATAGTTAAAAAGCTGATTTTTAGAAATACGATTAAAAGTCGATTTTTGAGAAATATGAACCAATGATTTTATAAAATAGTTTAAACTGGATTTTTGAGTTTATTATTAAAAGTTTGAATATAAGATTTATAAAATTTGATTATTTTATAAATCAAGAGAACGGTGAAATTTTAAAGGAATTTAAAGACGTTTAAAAGAATAATATAAATTAATTTATATTAAGAGATTTATAAATGGATATTTATAAATTGAGTTATGGACATTATAAAACGAGTTTTTATAAGTGTTTGAATGTAGTGAAAATGAATTTCCTAAATGAATGAAATTTATGAAATTATAAACTGTGAAGTTATAAATGAAATTTTATAAGCAATAGGTTTATAAAATTTATAAAGTTATCGAAAGAATGAATTTTGGATAAATAAACAATCTTATAAGTTAAGATTAATAATTTGGGAAGTTAAATGAACGATTTTGTAAAATAATCGTTTTATAAGTAATTAACTTATAATATGAACTTGTAGTTTATAATTGAGTTATAAACTGGAATAGGTTAATCAAGGAATTTATAAAAAGGAAGTTTTATAAATAAATAGAAACGGAATTTATAAACGTTGTTTTATAAATCCGCAAATGAATTATTTTGATAAGTTAATTGTTATAACTTAGAGATAGAGTTATATTCACATTTTGAACAGTGAATCATCCTTTAAGTTAAAGTGAATAGAAATGATGAAATTTGTTAAGGTAGTATATTCACGTTTTTGAATAGTGAATAATACGTTAAAGAAATTGTTTTAGATATGATGTTTTAAATAGAATTAAAACGATCTAACGATGGTTTAAAATGTATTGAGATTCGAAACCATAGATTTCAACATTTATTGTTGAAATAGACGTTTTCGAGAAATAAAAGAAAATGTGGACTATAACACTGTTGTTATAGTAAAGGATTTCCGAAAGGAAATGTTTTTGTATAGTATTGGAATTTATATATCTATTTTAATTTCGAATCCCTATACTAGTGATTTTGGGACGTTGTAACGATGTTTTACGCAACATTCGTTTTTGGCCCAAATAAATATGTATAAGTGTATGATTTCCTTAAAGAATGAATTATATACTTAATTCGATTTAAGTATATTGAATATTTTCTAAGTGTTGAAAATAAAAGGAATTTGTGAATTACTTATGAATAAATAAGTATGGAATTGTTTTCCAATATAAAGTGAATAATTAGGATTTATCTTTTTGAAGATAAATTGAAAATGAATATTATAAATCGAATTGAAGTCGTATATTCATTAATACTTTGGAATGTAAATTCACCAGAGAATTTATAAATGAAAGGTAGAATTTGTTTAAAAATAAATATTGATTTATTTTTAAAGTGTTGAAATTATATATCTTGTAAAGATATTTTGGAAATGTAAATAATTTGGAAAATTATTAGGAATCTGGTGATGTATGCATATCCATTGATAGTTCAATAGCCGACTATCAATATTTCCCTTTGAATGGGTATTTGATGTGAATATGATTGAATTTGAATGCACACTTATTTTTGAATAAGCGCTCACTATTCGAGTTAACCGGGAAAGGACCATGGGGTCGTATAACCCACTCCGAATATGTGATACGTCGTTGTGAATTGCATTTGAAGATCGGTGTTGAAGACCGGTATTTGCGAAAGCGATAGGATGAACTATCGATTGACTCTGCACCGAGTAGCTACGGTATTGAGTTCTCCATATGTGATGGTGAATCTGATCAGGATTGTGAATATCCGGATTGCAAGGACTTCTTTGTAAGTGCCTTCGGTTCTGTTCGATCCCGGAACAGACTTGTATGGATTGTATGCCTGACATTACAAGTTGAGATATAAAGCCGATTTCTTTCAAATATATTTCTGTTGGTGGCGGAGAATTTATTCTTTGCTTAACACCCTTCTTTGAGACGTATGTGCTCAAAGGTTATATAGTTGAAGTTATCAGCGATATATTCCCAGTTTGGTAATGTGACATGCTGAGTGTTGCTGAAATGATCATTGTGTTGATTATTGAGATAGGATCATTTATTTGATCGTCTATCTTAGTGATCATTGTGTTGATCATTTGTTGACCCAAAGCATGGCTTTTGTATAAAGTATGTTTTTGTGGACGTGACTTCGTCGAGCCTCACACCCCGTGAATGGTCAAAACAGGAAAGAAGCAGCAAGGTTATGAGGGGTAGCACCCTTTAGGATGTGTCCATTTCCTTCTGGAAAAGGGTGGTATCATGGTATGGAGCCCAGATACTTACTCATGTTGAAAACACTTTATGATTGTGTGAATTGATTACGAGCGCTCGGTGAAAAGGTCCCAAAGGACCGGGGGATGGCATATTCGGTCAGTTGTTACTCAGTTAGGAGTAACCCGGCCTTGTGTTGGTAGAGATCCGGTTTGGTTCTCGGGGATGTCCATCCAGAGGCATTCTCATGTGGCAATGGGAAGTTCCTTGGCCTGACCATTTGTTGGAAATCCAAAGAAACAATACGAAACTTGTACGGTATTAGTTGTAGAACCTGCTATTCACTTATGGTGGTCACCACTGTTTGGATGGTAGCTATAGTAGGCATACGATAATGGTCGTATGTTGGCTAAGATTTATATTCTACTTTCGAAATAAATTTTTCCTACTCTATGCACTAATAATAATATCAAATGTTATTTTAAATGCGTATCAAGCATCTTTGACTATCATAAGGAGAAATCTCCTCCGATTCTGCGTTTGCATTGTGTGTGTGTGCGGGAGGCCTTATGGTAGTCTCATTTTTAAAAGCATTGCGAATTGAATTAAAAATATTCCTCTATTTTGATTTTAAAGATAAATAAACTGTTTTGAGTTCTCACACCAGTCACATGACTGACTCGGAGTTTATTGTTTTCCTTCCTAAACTCTGGGTGCCCACCAATTTCCACACGGGCAGTTAAGAGTTAGGTTTATCAGGATATTCTGGATATTCTGGAGTTGCTGGAGGCAAGCTGGATGGCATGACGTATTACTAGTATATAGTATTTCTTTTTCCGCTGCACTGTTTGATGTTGTATGTTGTTGTACACTCTGATGATATGATGTAATGTAATGTATAAAATGTAATAACTGATATAGTTCTTTGTTTAAAGATTATTCATTTATTATTATATGTTGTTCCGCTGCGAATTGTGAGATTCTGATGTTGTTCTGTTGTTTCCTTTCTGTCCCGTCCTATTTTCTTCTGTTTTTTTCTTTTTCCTCTATTCTCCTTTTCTTCTATTTTAAAATTTTCTATTCCTTCTTCTCTATGTTCTATTATAAAATTTTCTGTTTTCAAATATCTTCTTTCCCTCTATTTCCTATCTCTTCTCTCTTCTTTCTTTTTCTTTTCTTAAATTTTCTTTTTAAAACCCATAACATCTCGGTTTTCGGCTTTCGATTTCTCGGCAGTCGATAAAGTGAGTGTCGATGTTGAATTTTCGAAGAACGAAAATCCAGTTTGTTACATATACGCTAAATAGATAATGTCTATCAGTAATATAAAATATAAAAATAGTGTTAAGGCGTTACCATTATCCCCCTTAACACATTTTATATAAATGTCATAGTCTATACAGCAGTGTAAACTCCACCGTAAACTGGTGGGATATCAGGGAGTACTCCATAGGTATAACACAAAACAAATATGTAGTGGTCGCGTATACGGGAATACAAGTATGACAAGGCACATGAGGCAATACCCAAGGTAGTGAAACTACCGTTCGCCTGATCCGGACTGTTGAGAAAGCATCGCCGCAGCGATCGTAACACCACGAAACAACACTCCTGAAATTCCGAGGGTGTACCAATCAATCACAAGTAATGAGTAGTAGTTGCGAAGAAGTGTGTCCGCTCAAGGTGGCTAACCCCATTTGGCCCGGCACGGCTCCTGATTTTAGTCATTTCCAATTTGACACAAGTGTCAAGACTATCCATTTTCGTTCTCTTTCTTCAGTCATCACGTACATCATTCCAGCCACTCCGTTCTGGATCATCACTCCGCGTATAGCTATTAAAGTGGTTTTCGGTTTAGATAGAGAGTATATCCATAACCGACTCCGGTCTCTTTAATAACTTTCGTAATTATTACACCGATTGGTCGTTTAATAAATTTCAAAAACCAAATCAATTCAATTCCAATTAGAATTCGTAAATCGACATTTCGTTTGTCTTTCTAAATCAATCTCCAAAAATTTACGTTTCAAAACTTCTAACTTTCCGTTATACAATCTTATAATTCCATCAACTTTTATTTAAACAATTCAAGTATCGATTCAAGTTCGTATATAAATTTCATTCCGAAATCATTTTAATAAATTTAGTTTTCATTCAAATCAATTTAAATTCATTTATCGATTTCATTCAATATTCACCAAGCTAGTTTATCACTTAAAACAATTTTCATTTAAATTCCAATTCATTTAAATCGATCACTTAAGTTCAATTTTATTATAACAAACTTACAAATTTACTTAAATTCGATTCGTCAACTCAAATTCTTAAAATTACAAGTCTTACATTAATTTCAATAAAACGCATTTTTATTTCCTGTTAAAGAAATTCAATTTCGCTTATTTCTTGACTTAGTTACAAATTTCCAAAACTCAATTAATAAAGAAACTATATTCAAGAAGTTTAATTTCACTTATTAACTTACTTAAATTTTTCCAAAGCTTAATTAATAAATAAAGAAACTCAATTTCATTTATTAATAAAGTTCAAATCCACTTATTCAAAAGTTCAATTTCTCTTATCAAAGAATTAATTTTTTTTATTCAATTATCAAGTAATTCAATCTTTTTCAATTATTAAATAATTTCAATCTTGATTATAAATTCAAACTTAATTATTCAATCATTTCCACTTAATTATGAATTCAAACTTAATTATCAAATAATTTCAACTTAATTATAAATTCAACTTAATAATTTCAAACTTAATTATAATTTCAAACTTAATTATAATTTCAAATTTAATTATTAAATGATTTCAACTTAATGATTTCAAAACTCAATTATTACTAATTCCAAATTATTTATTAATAATTCCCGATTTAGTTATTTAATAATTAAATTTCAAACAACGTTCTTTCATCAATTACTACGTTACTATTTGTTTCAGGTTTCAATCTTTACATTTTCTTTCAAAAATGCAATTTCCAACTTCATTTCAAAATTTATTCTTTGGTCGAATCAAATCATTATTTTATTTTTAAATCAAATTTTTGACCAATCGGATTTTATTTAATTCTCTATCCTAAGTCAAGTTCATCTGGGTATTTATCATTTCAACCCGATTCCAATTTCAGTTCAAAATCAAGCATAATAAAGGGAACTTGCAGTGTGATAACTGGGATGTTGTCAAAGTAAATAAACAAGCAATAACAACAATCAATAACAATTCAATAATTAATTCAAATAATCCCGAAATAATCGTATCAATTCACATTGTTGTTTGTGCAAATTAATATAATTATTTCTAGAATCTACACTATCATTTCATGCAGATTAAAGATTATTACATTACGGTTTTTCACACGTCATTCAATTTCAATTTCAGTTTCATCGATTTAAACAACATACATTCAATGGTTCAAGGTGTAATTAATCAAATCCTACGTGTCAACTAATTTAACATTTAAAGGGGTCATATTATACAAATTTAACTAATCAAATTCTACACATATGTCAATTCAAATTTTTTAAACTATCCCACGTCAAATTCAATTGCATAGTATTTATCACTTTATACATTACAATTTACATCCAATATAAACAACAATCAATCAATCAATCATCAACCAAACTGTATTATCATTGCATAAATAACAGATAATAGTGTCAGATGTCACAGGTGAACTGATATAGGTAATAACATGCATATAACAGTGCAAATAACTAACATTCGCATATTCCAATTGTCGTTTCAATTGAAATCAAATTTAATAAATAAAAGAATATTAATCGTGAGTGATTGCTCACCTTTCGAGGCTAGAGAATGAACAAGATTGAGACGATTTCCGAATCCAAGCACGAATTTTCAAAACGAAGTAAGATTGGCACGACTTCGACGAATAGATCTGATAAACAAGAATCGATGGAACAAATCACATCAGTTTGATATAAATTGAAACTAATATCTATATTATATACATAAATTACAAAATAAATTTTAGAAACATATACTTATGAATAAAATTTCAAATCAACGCATATTTTTAAAATAACATATCATATCAAAAATATTATATAAATTACATTTTCTTCCTTATATGGACATAAATCTTATATGACATTATAAAGGTCGACTATACAACTAACTATATAGATCAATATATAACAAAAATTTGTAACATACTTTTTCTAGAATTTGTAAATCAAAGTCTGAATATAAAACTCATGGGTTCTAACACATCTAGCAAAACATTGTATACCCTTATATAACTAATATATATTTACAATCATATACAGACACACACTTATATAAAATATATACATAAACTCAATAGAGCATGTTTAAGCCTATATACTCTTAACAAAACAGAAAATACAGCATAACATATTATACTTATAAACCATTTTATAATAGCAAATGCTAGTATGCATGTGCATGTATGTAAATGAAATCACTTCCTAAATTACCTTCTTTTCTATGTCATGCAAATATACAACTAACCAATATATTATTTTATACAAATATCTACCATTGTTACATATACTAACACTACAGGAAGTTACACTTCAACTAAGATACATAACCCAACATAAGTAAACTGTTGTGTATATATATATATATATATATATATATATATACTTAAACTATAAACGAGAAAGTAAAAGTTTATAAACTATTATATATTTAGTTAATATAAAGTGTATACCTCCTTTTCACATCTAGTACACAGTACGAAATATAAATTATAGCTTAAACCATACTTACATATACATACTAGTAACAGGCTCCATGTGACATACCATAATATAATACAAAACAACTACTTTATAATAATATAAATAGTACTTATATTATATTACCTTTTGACTTAAAATAAACAGCAAGCAAATATACCTAGAAAACATATCCACAAACGGAAGAAAGGTTGGTCATATGAACTAATATAAATACATATTTCTCAACATATCTTATATACAAGACTGACAAGCTAATATTCAATAATACATACAAATTTTCATACCCATAGGTGAAAGAATGGGTGGGTGCTGGCGCTTGGTTTAAGGGTGAAGGTTGCGCGGCCAGACTTCGGCTGATGAATTGCAGCGGCTATAGGGCCGAGATGGTGAAGGTGTAGCGCGGAGGCCGTTGGGCTTGAAGGCAGAGACGTGGCGTGTGCAAAGAGAGAGGGAGGAGATGGATGCGGAAGGGTGGGCCGAGGTGGGTTTCAAGGAGGGTGCGGTGATGAGACAGGGAAGGGATGCGGTGGCAGATTATGTGGAGGTGGCGAGTACATACAGAGCAGGTCGGAGCCGTGCTATGTAGTGGTGGCTCGGATCTGACGGTGGAAGATGATCGGGGTTTGTGTGCGTGGATGAATGGGCGGACGGGAGGAGGCAACATGGAAGAACGAGCGCAAGGTGGAGGAGAGAGAATCGACGATGGAAAAATATGGACTGCGGTGGTTCTAGCGATGGCGAGCTCGGGTTTGTATGACTTCGGGAATTTGGTTGCAAAATGCGGCATGACTTTGGGTTAGTTAGCTCAGAAGAGGGTGAGAGGAAGTAGCTGTAGGTTTTTTTTTTCTTTTTGGTTGAGAGAAGATAAGGTGGGAAGAGAGAAGAGAATGAGATGTTGAACAAAAGTAAAGATCTGGAAAATTGGAAAGGACGTGTGATTTTAAAGGTAGTAAATGAAAGTGAGAGAACAGAAGTGAATAAACCAACTGACGTAAATAATTTGAACTAGGAAATAACAAACGTCACAAATTGGAATTTGGGCAAGTACGAATTCAAAGAGTTAATAAAGCAACGTCCACCCATTTCTTGACTGTTGGAACAAACGAATGGTCAGTTGAAGACAAAAAGGCTCAAATAACGAACCGCATCGGCTAACTGTTTACTGATTCCGCGGCGTACCGGGTTCAAAAATAGAAATGAATATACCGCTGAGATCGGCACGACGGGACGATCAAAACGGTATATAAATATTAGCGATACGATTGAATTATAAAAATTCAAATTTTCCTACTAGCGGAAATGCATAAAAATCGCAGAAAAATAAGATCGACGGAGCCGAAGATGTCCGAATTTGGAAAAACGACAAACTGACAACTTGCTCAAAAGATGTTTTAGAATTTTTCTATGTAAAAATATTTTGGTTTTGAAAACGTTTTATTTTCATCGTTTTTTAACTGATTAAATTGAAGTAAATTTACGCGCGAAATAAACTTCTGTATTTTTGGACGAAAATTTACCAGTTGCTATGTTTAACTCGACGCATTCCAAATATAAAATTTATATTTCAAAATTTTATCATTTTAAAATCCCGCAAAATTCCAATTTAATAACGTTATTAAAACCGGCTAAATTTACAGGTCGTTACAATATATATAATAAAAATAAGAAATAGGAAGTGTTAAATAAGGAAATATGATATAATAAATATTCAATAAATGCATAAAACACTTGTAAGTCAAGGATGACATGCATAATAACATGTGGCATATGTGTTTTTCTTTCTTTAGAAAAAAAAGGCTGGGCATATTCCAAGTTCTTCTTCCAAAATGAATTTAAAACTAAAGAGAAATCAAAAGTTTCAAACAAGAAAATCAACAAGCCTGGAACATCTCTATTTCAAAGTTAATTCTTCTCAACAACTTAGTTTGAAAATTTTAAACCAGCTCAATTTCAAAATCTAGTGGCAAGAGATATTCCATTCTCAAAAATCATCTTCAGAGTCCTCTGTTCATCCTTTAACTGTGAGTAAACAAGTTTTTTATTTTGTTTAAGTCTTGTTGCATGCAATGATCCTGAGGTAAATTAGTGATTCCATGATTATTTAATATAATCATATGTATATATGAAAGAATATATTGGTGTGCATGCCTGTTATTGCTCTGTACTTATGCTTTAGGATTGTAGAACTTTGTTAAAAATTTCTTATCTCCTTCAACAATTCTTATTATACTTAGATATATAAACAAATCTTTCTTGCATTAACAGAATATCTAATCTAAAATATTTACAGTTAAGGATCGAAGCTAGTTTAAACAATAAGAAGAGATATAGTAAAATTCTAGTTCAAAACAAAATTTCAATCATGATAAATATTTGATTCAGTTATATCATCAGTCACGTTTTTAAAAAGTAGGATTTTTAAGATTTAAATCATGAATTTTGAGTTTGTAAATTATGAGATATTGGATGTTGATCGAATTTTTGTTTTCGAGCAATATCTGATGATCCGTAAAGATTTGGTGATTGGGGATTATGCTGTAGTTAGCTTGGAGGAAGGCGAGTTTGGAAAAAATGGAAGGTGAATTCTTTGTGCATCGTGGCGGCGGCGTGGGGTCATAGTAGGGTTTAAGGAGCTTGCCTGGTCGATGTAGAGATCGGGGCATTTGCCACGTCGTGGTTGATTTGGAGGTTATCGGTGGTTGGGAAAAAGAAGTAGGAGGGCAAGGCAAAGGATTGGATGGAGTTGTGGGTTCTCCGGTGGGCAGCAGTGGCGGCGCGAAGGGTGTTTGTCAAGCAGGATGGGTGATAGGTTGAGGCTGAGTGACTCGATTTTGATTTCTGACCTAATCAACGGTGATGGGTGGTCAGTATGATCGGGGAACGCTGGGGCGACTCGCGAAGGATTTCGAAGTTGATCAACAATGGTTAGATCGTCGTGCTCGGTGCACGAGTGTACGGTGTAGCTGAGAATGGTAGAGGAGTTGCGGAAGATGGACTTTCTCGCGATTGGCTCGAAGACGTTTTCATGTTTAACTCGAGGCCGGTGAGTTCTTGAATAACTCGAGATTTGACCCAAGTGTTTTTTATATGTGGCTCGGGTATTTTTATTTAGGTAATTAGGTAGGCTTTAATTTTAAGGTTTAAAAACAAAGAAAATTGTATCCAGTTTTCAAAACAAGTTGAAATGAACAAGTTCTCACAGCCATTATCAAACAGGTTTCAAATATAAGTATATTGAAAACTTTAATAAGAAGTGATTTGACTAAATTAATTTTAAATATTTTGGATTTCAAATAAGTTTATTAATGAACTAAGTAATTAATTTAAGTATGTGGTTTATCTTAATTATTTAAGATTTTACAAATTGAAATATAATCTATTAATATAAATTAATGGGTAGTCAATTACTTAATATAAGTGATTAAAGAGTAATTATTGAATGAAATTCATTAAAGAATAGTTAATTACTAAATGTGATAATTTAAAGTAAATAAATATAAAGATAATTAACTAATGAAAGTAACTAAGGGTTAGTTTATTTAACTTAAGTGATTATGGATAATTACTGAATGGAAATGGCTAAGAAATGATTAATTACTTAATGTAGTTAATTAAAAAATTAATCTGTTGAGGGTTAATTAAATAAATTAGTAATTAAAGGCTAAATTAATTAATGAATAAGGTTAACTAATCGAGGAATTGACTATGGGATAATTACTCGATGAAAGTAATTAAAGGTAAATTACTTAAGGAAAGTAATTAATGATTAATTACTTAGTGTAATTAATTAAAGGATTGATGAATTAAGGAAATCGATTAAGGGATAGTTAATTAATGAGTGTGATTAATTAAAGGATAATTAATCAATGTGAATGTTTATAGATAATTAATTTGAGTAATTAATTAAGGATAAATGTAATTAATGTGAAGGGGCAAAGGTTAATTAATTCGTATTGTTAATTAGAAGTTAATTACTTAGTGTAATTAACAAGGAAAATTAAAGGTTGATTAAATTATGGTTTGTAATTAACTAAAAGTTAGATAAGAAGGACTAAAAGTGATTAAAGAAATTAATTTAATTTATTTAAATTAATTAGGATGTGTGACTAATTAACCATACTTATGAATGATTGAATGGTATTAAAATGCCTTGGATTATTTGATGTTTCTGTTATGAAATGTTTTATGATATGATTGGGTTGAATAGTGATAATATGGTTATCTATCAAGATAAATTGCTGTGTAAAGTGACATCCTATATTCAAGGTTTGAATTGTATTTCACTTGAATAACTTGGGTTAAAATGGCTTGGGATTCAAAGAGGCTGGGGTCGGGTATCAGTAAATACCCGAAACCACTTCGATTTGAAATCTAATATAATTCTTTATAGACTTGATATGTATAATCAGTGGGCTGGATTGAAATAAATTAAGTGAACTGGACCATTTAAACAATGTAAGGGTACTTAGAGATTGATTTATGAAATAAGGTATGGACTATAACAAGTTATGAACTCGTAGAGGAGTACGAGTCACCCCGAGAATAAATAAGATTTATGCTTTGGTATTTCTTGTTAGATGGGTTTACTCACGCTGGTTTCCAGCCTGACCCGGGTGTTACTTTGATGTAATGCTCGGGGCAGACCGAGTATTACAGATTTTCAGGCAAGGACGTCATTGGAGCTCAGGAGGCGAGCTGGATGGCATGAACGTATGGAATGCATTCCGCTGAAATATATAGTTATTTATCTAGGACAAGTTATTTTAACCGTCCAGTGATAGTGAAATGTTGTAACTCCGATATATTAATGTAAATTAACTTATACAGTTTTTCCTTGTATAACTGTCATTTCATTTGATATTATATTTTGATCCGCTGCGAATGTGAGATTTTGTAACTTGTTTTCTGTCCTTCTTCTATCTCTTTTCTTTTTCCCTAACTATTTGGAATTTTAGGGATCGAAATTTCCATACCGTTACATTTTGGTATCAGAGCTGAAGGTTAAGCGAAAACCTTGGCTTTGGTAGGTTTACTCATTAAGGTTAGGGTCAGTGTAACCCTAGAATGAGTTAAGAGTGTATGTGTGTCTACACACACACACACACACACACACACACACACACACACACATACATATATGAGAGCGTACTTGTTATTTTCTTATATAATGATTTTAAATGGTTTTATATATAGAGTAAATAATTTTCAAATTATTATATAAAGAAAGTGGTATTGGAATCGAATAAGAATTAAGTGATATATATATATATATATATATATATATATATATATATATCAAAAAGAAAATTGAAAATGGATGCTATTAATTGGTGTTTGGATAAAATTTGGATGTTTATTTATCCTGATATCAGTTTATTATTATAAATAATCTATGAAACTGAAAAATGAAATTGAAGATAATCTAAATTATGAAGTTTTAAATCTAAGCCTAGAAAATTTAGAATTTGTTTCAAAGTGCTAAAAGAAATAATAAATAGTATTATTTAATGAAAGGTCTTGTTTCAAACAAGAGTTGTTTGAAGATTCTAAAGAAATTTGTTTTGAATTAAAACCAAAAGTGGTTTAAAATTTAAGGTATAACTTGGTGTGTAAAGGAAATAGATATATATGTATGTGGGATATACATAATATTAGAACTGTTTTGAAATAAACTCTAAGGTTAGAGTTTTAAATTTTCCTTGAGATGTGATGTGAAACCTAAAGTGAAGTAGGTTTTTAAAGTTAAGTAGGAAGATTATTAATCCGTAGTTCAAAATTTGAATGGGAATTCAAATTGAGTAAAGCTGTTTGGATTAAATTAAAGTGAAATTAACTTTGGGGAAAGTAAATAGGTTTAGAACAGACAAGCTGAATTGGAAATTTCAAAATGAAATTGAGATTTAACTTTGGAAATTAAATGGTAGAATTGAATGGGGAGTTTGTGTGATCTCAAAATGGGGTTGAGATCTGGGAATTGGAAACGAATGGACGTTTTAAAATATATTGGATGATATCATCCTATTATTATTAATAATCTTCAAACTGTGAATGGGATTTGTTTAAATGAATGAAGAAATGGCTTGTGGTAATATATCCATTATTGAGATAAAAGGGAAATTAAACTTTAAATTAAGGATATGGAATCACATTGAACTTAAGATTTGAATGTTAAAAATTGAATTTGTAAATTAAAATTTTTTAAGAAACGGTTTCAAAGTTGGAAGATAAAATTGGGTAATAAATTAAAATTTTAAAATATAATTTTTTTGAACTCTTATGTGAACTTTGAAATAAGTTAAGTAAAGATAATTTAAGACTCAGAATTAAATTATTTAAAGATTTAGATTTTTGATTTAAAAATAAAATATAATTTGATTTAAGGGATTAAATCAACATTTAAAATTTAACTCGAATTTATAATTCGAGATTGTTTAAAGTTGAGATTTAAATTGAATTAGTTCAAATTGGATTGGATTTTAATTAATTAGAATTGTGATTGAAGATGGATAAGCTTAAAAATTCAAATGGAAAATTTGAATTGGATTAGTTTGAAATGAAATTAAAGTTGAACGAGTTCAAATTCAAATGTGAATTGGGATTAATTCAAACTGGAATTGATATGAATTGAAATTGGTTCAATTTGAAATTTATTTGAATTAATTGAAACTATGATTAAAGTTGAATAAGTAAATTCAAAAGGAATTTGATTTGAATTTAGGAAAGAAATTGAGGATTAATTCAACTTGAATCGGGGTTAAATCAAGTTCAGTGGAAATTTAAATTGAATTGATGGGAATGGAGATAGGGAATTTAACAGTTTGGCTTTGGACTATTTTCAAAATATATTATTTTAATATAAACCTATTTTTTCACGCTATTTACTATACACAATCTTTCTTTTAAAAGCCAAACTATTTTATACTTATTTTATAATTATTTTTGTAACTACTTAACTATTTTACAACTGTTTTATAAACTAATTACTATTTTTCAACTACTTTATAACTAACTACTATTTTACAATTATTTTGCAATTATCTAAGTATTTTATAACTATTTGTCTATTTTACAACTACTTAAATATTTTACAGCTATTTACAAACTAATAATTATTTTTCAACTATTTATCTATTTTAAAATTTTCAAGCTATTTTCTAAATCTAAGCTGGACAGAGTTCAAACTGCTTATGATTTATTACCAGTTGAGATAAGAACTGAAGTGATAATCCAAATGAGGATTGAAGCAACTGTTAATAAGTGTATAGAAATCATAAGTGAATGTGAATAGATATGAGAATTGATTTGGTTAATAATCAATGAGGATAGATACGTAGGATGTACGTGTATTATTCTATTCGCATAGTGATTTGATCCAGATTCGAGCACAGAATTTCAACATAGTATATCGGTCCGAGTTGGGATTTTTCACTCGATTTTCGACGACGAACCTGGATATGGATTTTTGATTGATTCTGGATATTCTCTATTATAGTTATGGATATGCAAGGAGAATGACGGTTTCTGATCAAAAAACTAGATCCGAGTTCGTACTAGAAAGTCAGGTGGACGATACTAGTTCGGAAGAGAAATTGTGTGATCGAGTGAGCGATCAGATTGATATAGGGTACGAATGATATGTGTATATCATGGGTTTAAATGAAATTGGTATTGAAAATTTGCGAATAAATTTTGTAAAATGGTTTTTGAAATCAAAAATATATTTTGTGAAATATATGATGAAATAAAGTGGAAATTGGATATTTCTATGGTAGAAATTTATTTTATGGAAATAAGTAATTTGGTAAGTGGCTTTATAGAGTAATCAAATTTGAATATTTGATTTGGAATAAACAGAGTTATGTATCTTTGTTACATAAGATAAATCTCCCCTTGTAGAATCTATTGCCAGAAGAAAAGGGTTTTTGAAAAATATTTGAAGCACAAAAGGGAATTTATGCAAGTATGAAGTGATTCAAAAAGATTTTTCAAGGTTATATATATATATATATATATATATATATATATATATGAAGGATCTTATGAGATTGATTTTGATGAAAGGTTTTTGGAACCTATGGATTTTAGAAAGGCTTTTGATTTTTGGAAAAAATTCAATTTTGAAAATTTGAAAAGCCTAGTTTGAGAATTATAGATTTGGGATAATCGGTTTTGAGAAAGGAGATTTATATGAGATTCATACTAGGTGTATGATTTGGAAGATACTATATGTGTATAGTATAAAGTATTTTGAGAATGGCTCTGGAGAAAAAGGCACTCCCTTGAAATGAACTTCTCAGGAGTACCATAGGTTGGTACTGCCTTGAGCCTCAAAGGGGGGAGGTTCTAAAGTTGATCCTGTGAAGAGTCCGGACAAACTAGTTCCTGAGGATTATTGGGCAACGAAAGTCGAGGGCGCTGATGCCAACAGAGGCATTTGGGTTATGCTGTGATGACATTGTAACTCGATGTTGCTTCGATTGATTGTGGACCATAGCGAAAATCGTGTGGAGGTGAGTGTCAACGGTCTACGCTTGATTTTGCCGGGAATGCAACATAACATCGGCAGACTACGATCTATGGTCGAGTGGAGTGGAGAAGTTTCATTCTTTTGGCAGCGGAATTCGAGGGCGCTGATGCCTACAGTTACATGGACTTTTGCTGTGATGGCAACGTAACCCAGGATGTAACTGCTATCTGTAGCGGGGTCCATGGCGTAATCGAGGGGCACGGAGTGCCTACAGTTATCTATGGATTCTGTCGGGATGACAATGTTACCATCGGGTTAACTACGACCATGATGGGGGTGATGATTTCCGGAGCATTCTCACCAAAAGATATTCTCCCTATTTTCAAAATGATTTCTATATTTTCAATAAATTATTTTCCAAGGATTTTCACTGGGTGTTGAAAACGGGTTTACCAAGTACTTATAGATTTTCAGTCCTACGCCTAATCAACGGATGACCGAATTTCTGTGAGAACAAGGATGGACTGGTTGAGACATCGAGTTAGAAAAAGTATTTTTATAAAAATATTTTTGTAATACTATGTAGATTTTAAAAGTGTTTTAAAAAAAATTCTTAATGAAAAGGGAGCTTATAGTTTAAAAATGTTAAAGAGTAATTTATCTAATATAAATATTTTAATAAACTCTGGCTTCGTTCCTTTTCGAGGACGAAAAGATTCTAAGGAGTGAGGAATATGATAACCCGGATTTTTTAACAGCTGTTAATTGATAATTAACCGGATTGAATTAATAAAAATACTGATATATATGTTAACAAATAAAAATTTTGCTAACTAAAGTGTTTATAAATGGATTTGGAAATATAATAAATATTGGATTATAATATTATAGTGAATTAATACACACACACACACACACACATATATATGTTGTTGTGCAAACTTAATAATGTTGAAATTTTAAAGTATGATCATATACAAGTACATAAGTGTATATATATTTTCTGATTTAGGAGCATTAACTTGAACTTAATACATAAAATTTTCAAGAGAGATTTAAAGTTATAATTCTATAAGCACATAAGATAAATACTTATTCAGTTTAAATATGGTAGCTCAAGCTTAAATAGGAGTTAATAAAGGATCATTTTTTTTAAATATATATATGCTGTGTACATACATAAAGGAATTTAACATAAAAATATAAATAAATAAGTTTTCTTTGAGTTATATATATATATATATATATGTAATAAAAATAAGAAATAGTAAATGTTAAATAAGGATATATGATATAATAAATATTTAATAAATGCATAAAACACTTGTAAGTCAAGGATGACATGCATAATAACATGTGGCATATGTGTTTTTCTTTATTTAAAAAAAAACAGGCTGGTCATATTCAACGTTCTTCTTCCAAACTGAATTTAAAATTAAAGAGAAATCAAAAGTTTCAAACAAGCAAATCAACAAGCCTGGATCATCTCTATTTCAAAGTTAATTCTTCTCAACAACTCAGTTTCAAAATTTAAAAGCGGCTCAATTTCAAAATCTAGTGGCAAGAGATATTTTAGTTTCAAAAATCATCTTCAGAGTCCTCTATTCGTCCTTTAACTGTGAGTAAACAAGCTTTTTATTTTGTTTAAGTCTTGTTGCATGTAGTGATCCTGAGGTAAATTAGTGATTTCATGATTATTTAATATAATCATATGTATATATGTAAGAATATATTGGTGTGCATGCCTGTTATTGCTCTGTACTTATGCTTCAGGACTGTAGAACTTTGTTAAAAATTTCTTATCTCCTTCAACAATTCTTATTATACTTAGATATATAAACAAATATTACTTGCATTAACAGAATATCTAATCTAAAAATATTTACAGTTAAGGATTGAAGCTAGTTTAAACAATAAGAAGAGATACAGTAAAATTCTAGTTCAAAATAAAATTTCAATCATGATAAATATTTGATTCAGGTATATCATCAATCACGTTTTTGAAAACTAGGATTTTTAAGATTTAAATCATGAATTTTAAATTTGTAAACTATGAGATATTGGATGTTGATCTGAATTTTGTTTTCGAGCAATATCTGATGATCAGTAAAGTTTTGGGGATCGGGGACTTTGTTGTAGTTAGCTTAGAGGAAGACGTGTAACAACCCTAGATTTTTGACTATAAATTTCTTTAGTTTATTTTAAATTTGTTTTAATTGTTAAATTTCATCTCTAAATATTTTTAAAATGATAATAGAATTTTTTTCAAAATTTACTGTATTTATTTCCTATTTTTAAAGGTTGTTTTCTAATTTTATGCTATTTTCTTCATTTTAAATTTCTTTATTTTGTTTTAAATTTGTTTTATTTGTGAAATTTCATCTCTAAATATTTTTAAAATAATAATAGATTTTTTCCAGAATTTACTGTGTTGATTTCCTATTTTAAGGGCTGTTTTCCTATTTTCCGCTATTTTCTTCATTAAAATTTAATTTGCAGAAACTCCAGTGAAAGACCAGCTCCAGGAAGAGAATCCAAAGCTGTGAATACTCAGGCTGACCCAAGCGTAAAGCAAAACACAAAACACTCGAGCCAGGACAATATATACTTATATAATGTAAACCAAATCAAGTGAACTGTAATAAAGATACAAGTAACTTAAAGGATGCCTGGGACCGCCCACCCTTTAAGGATCCGTTAAACTATTTACTATATAGTAGTATTTCGCTATTATAATAATGTCTACAGTAAAATAAACATACTTTTAAATAGCGTTCCGGGCTAACCATATCACCCTTCACACATAATAGTCCCAGTAGTCCATCCAATATCATGTCATCTCCACTCCAGGTGACTGTCAGAGGATACCACAGGGGCTACGGGAGTAAAACAAACTCGTACTAAAGGCTCGGTATGGTAGGTGACACGGCACACAAGGCAATGCCATGGTAGATATACCAATTACGCACACGGGCTGGTGGTAACGCAGCAGCCACATACGCCCGCCCTGAACAACACTCCAAAATCAAGGGGTGCACCCAATCGATCACAACAGTAATAGAATGGTATCGAAGAAGTGTGTTCAGCCAGAGGTGCTACCTCATTTGGCCCGAGATCGCTCCTGTTTTACCCACCTTATGCTAACTCATGGGAGTTAGGTCCACGAAATGTACCTTAGGAACGTCGTCACCATCCTACTTCATTCTGGAATCTCCACCGCATACACAGTTGTTAAAGTAGTTTTCGGTATGGACAGAGAGTATGTCCATATCCGATCCCGGACTCTTCAACAACCAATCGTTATTATAACCCGTAGTTATAATTTCAAAATGGTATTTATTTTTCAAAAATCAAATATCATTTCAAATCCATTTCAAAATATCAAACTTATCATTTCATTTGAAAACATATTCATTTTATTCAATTTAAAAATACCATTTTAATTCACATTTCAAAATAGTTCAATTCCAAACAAATTACTTCATTCAAATCATTTAAAAATGAAGTTATTACATAAAAAAATTTAAATTATTAAATTTCCAAAATTTTCAACTTTCAAAGTTCATTTATTCACTTAAATTTTATCAAAAAAACTTTCGCAGCATTTGGAAAATGCTAGAGAAAGTTATATTCAAAACAGTTCAATTTAACAAAAGACAGCCTTTAAAATGCTGTAATAGAGTTACATTAGTTTCAATGAAAAAAATTTAGTTTAATCCAACAATTATAGCATTTAAAATAAAATTCTATAGTAGCCTTTAATTCAATTTAGCTATTTAGTTCACTTATCAACTACAGCATTTACAAATGCTGCATTATCATTTACATTATAAATAATAGCATTACAAAAATGCAGTTAATTAACTTCAAATTTTCAATATAATTTCACAACAATTATATTTTTCTTTAAATCACTTTTAACTTATAAAATCACTCACTTTTACTTTTATAAACACCATGTAATTTTCCTTAATTTCATGATATCATAAAGTTAAATTTCCATTTAAAAATTCATATTTAACACTAATTCACTTATTAAATTGCAATGCTCAATTTTAAATTCCTTACATTAAATTTCAACCTAATACTTAAGTTAAAATTCTCAAATATAACTTAGTTTTTTTTTATTTACTTAACTAAAATTCACTTTTAAGTCAATTCCATGAATTTCCAATTTTAGTTATATTTCAAAATTTCAACTTAAATATTCATTCATTTCACATTTCAACTTTATTAAAAATCATTAATAAGATATAAAATCACTTTAAATTCATTTAAATTCAAATTATCATAAATTTATCATGATTTCATATTCAACTTAATTTCCAATTATAATTAAATCAAATTTTCCAAAATAACTTACATTCAAAATTTTCTAACTTTTTCATTAATTTATTTCACTTATAATTATTCAGAAAATCAATAATATTTTACAAAATTCATTTTTAATTAGATTTAAATCAAAATATTTTAATATTTACGTTTCTAAAAGAATTTTAAATTTTTTAGAAAACATACATTAACTACGGGTCTGTATATAATTTTCTACACTAGGAAAAGTGATACGGGTAATATATCATTTCAACCCGTAATTTACAAAGAAAATCCGAGTTTTATCATTTCGAACCCGCAGTCCCAAGTAAATGAAATAAATTGAAAATCATTCAGGCCTATCATTTCAGCCCATAATGATTTTCCCTTATTCTAAAGTCCGTTCGGGTATGTATCATTTCAACCCATAGTGATTCTAATCTAAAGGGAACTTGCAGTGTGATTAACTGAAAAAATAACAAAACAGCAAAAATATAGCAGTAACATATGATATAACTATTGTTTAATCATGTGTGAACATCATATAATAGTGACATAGCAAATAAAATATGGTGATGCAGTTTACATATTCACAAACGATCAATTTACTATTCATATAAGTATAAGGCTGTCTGGTGAGAATAACTCACTGTTTTGAGCTGATGACACAACGACGAATTGCACAACGGGATCTACACAAGCACAAAAGCACGATACAGATACGAAATGGAGGAGCCAAGGATTAATTCCCTTGAATACAAATCAAACAAACAATATAACAATTATAAGGTTTCAGACCAAAAATATGATAAACGATGCTAGAAATAACTTTATAAAACAAAGCTGAAATGCTTTGCACGTGCTTTCGACATCCCATAGGCTCGGCCAGAGGTAGATTACAGGTCAAAGACAATGGTTTAGGGTCAGGTCTAGGTTGCTAAGGTCGGCCTAACATGAGTTTGAGTGATGGTGTAAAGGTGGGTGAAGGCAAGAACACAAAATCATGCATACACATGGGTTTTGGGCCATGAATTGGGCTCGTCCAAGGCCCTAGGTTTCACGGCCAGAGGAGTGGGGTCCACTGTGGTGGTGTGGTCGTGGGTGCTGGAGGTGCTGGAGGTGGTGGTGATGGAGTAGGGGGTGGCCATGGTTGGTGGAAGTGGTGGATGTGAAAGCTAGTGCTCGGCTAGGTCAATATGAAGGGTGTTTTGAAACTTTTGTGGATATGCATCACCAAGGGGGTTCATGGCTTGGGTGGCTGGTGAGGAGGAGGTGCTGGTGGTGTGTCATCAGGTGGTGGAGGTGGCTAGGCAGCAAGGTGGCATGGTTGAACCTACATGAGGTGAAGCAAGTGCAAAATCAAACTAGAAAAATCAACATAAGTGAACAAAAGAAGATAAAAGGAAATAGAATTTTACCAAACTTCTCAATCAAGAGGAGGCCGAAATTTTTTTTAGGAAGGAGGAAAAAGATGTACGTGAATGAAGAATGGAGGTAGGCAGCTGAATTATGTGAGTAGTTATGGCTAATTGATGGCAAAAGTAAGTTAAAATGTGAAAAGGTGGGAAAATCAAAAGCCATAGGAAACAAAAGGTCACAACCCCTTTCAATTTACTTTTGTTATTTATATAAATTTATGTAGCTGAAATAATAATATCAGATAAGATTTCGAAATTTTTAACAAATATACAAATATATATAATATTTATCAATTATGTAAAGTAAAATTAAGGAAAATAGTTAAAATAGTGAACTAGACTAGCAAAATTTGAAATTAAATGAAATAATTTTTAGAAAATTACTATAAGCTTGTAAATTATTTTTAAACATAAATAATAACATAAAATAAAAATATATTTACAAAATAAATATTTAAAATTTAATTTAAATATAATTTTTAATGAAGAAAATAGCGGAAAATAGGAAAACAGCCCTTAAAAAAAGGAAATCAATACAGTAAATTCTGGAAAAATTCTATTATTATTTTAAAAATATTTAGAGATTAAATTTCACAAATAAAACAAATTTAAAATGAATAAAATAGCAGAAAATTAGAAAACAGCCTTTAAAAATAGGAAATAAATACAGTAAATTTTGGAAAAATTCTATTATCATTTTAAAAATATTTAGAGATGAAATTTAACAATTAAAACAAAATTAAAATAAACTAAAGAAATTTATAGCCAAAAATCTAGGGTTGTTACAAGACGAGTTTAGAAAAAATGGAAGGTGAATTCTTTGTTCACCGTGGCGGCGGCGTGGGGTCATAGTAGGGTTTAAGGAGCTTGCCCGGTCGATGTCGAGATCGGGGCATTTGCGACATCGTGGTTGATTTGGGGGCTATCGGTGGTTGGGAAAAAGAAGTTGGAGGTCAAGGCAAAGGATTGGACGGAGTTGTGGGTTCTCCGGCGGGCGACAGTGGCGGCGGGAAGGGGATTTATCAAGCAGGATGGGTGATAGGTTGAGGCTGAGTGACTCGATTTTGATTTCTGGCCTAATAAACTGTGATGGATGGTCAGTATGACCGGGGAAGGCTAAGGTAACTCACGAAGGGTTTCGGAGTTGATCAACGATGGTTAAATCGTCGTGCACGGTGCACGAGGGTACGGTGTAGCTGAGAATGGTAGAGGAGTTGAGGAAGATGGACTTTCTCGTGATCGGATCGAAGACGTTTTCGTGTTTAACTCGAGGGCTGTGAGTTCTTGAATAACTCGAGATTTAGCCCGAGTGCTTTTGATATGTGGATCGCGTATTTTTCTTTAGGTGATTAGGTGGGCTTTAATTTTAAGGTTTAGAAACAAAGAAAATTGTATCCAGTTTTCAAAAAAAGTTGAAATGAACAAGTTCTCACAGCCATTATCAAACATGTTTCAAATATAGCTTTAATTTTAAGGTTTAAAAACAATGAAAATTGTATCCAGTTTTCAAAACAAGTTGAAATGAACAAGTTCTCACAGCCATTATCAAACAGGTTTCAAATATAAGTATATTGAAAACTTTAATAAGAAGTGATTTGACTAAATTAATTTTGAAGCTTTTGAATTTCAAATAAGTTTATTGATGAAATAAGTAATTAATTTAAGTATATGGTTTATCTTAGTTATTTAAGATTTTACAAATTGAAATGTAATCCATTAATATAAATTAATGGGTAGTTAATTCCTTAGTATAAGTGATAAAAGAGTAATTATTGAATGAAATTCATTAAAGAATAGTTAATTATTAAACGTGATAATTTAAAGTAAATAAATATAAAGATAATTAACTAATGAAAGAAACTAAGGGTTAGTTTATTTAACTTAAGTGATTATGGATAATTACTGAATGGAAATGGTTAAGAAATGATTAATTACTTAATGTAAGTAATTAAGGAATTAATCTGTTGAGGGTTAATTAAATAAATTAGTAATTAAAGGCTAAATTAATTAATGATTAAGGTTAATTAATTGAGGAATTGACTATGGGATAATTACTTGATGAAAGTAATTAAAGGTAAATTACTTAAGGAAAGTAATTAAAGATTAATTACTTAGTATAATTAATTAAAGGATTGATGAATTAAAGAAATTAATTAAAGGATAGTTTACTAATGAGTGTGATTAATTAAAGGATAATTAATCAATGTGAGTCATTATAGGATAATTAATTTGAGTAATTAATTAAGGATAAATGTAATTAATGTGAAGGGGTAAAGGCTAATTAATTCGTATTGTTAATTAGAAGTTAATTACTTAATGTAATTAACGAGGAAAATTAAAGGATGATTAAATTATGGTTTGTAATTAATTAAATGTTAAATAAGAAGGATTAAAAGTGATTAAAGAAATTAATCTAATTTATTTAAATTAATTGGGATGTATGACTAACTAACCTTACTTATGAATGATTGAATGATATTAAAATGCCTTGGATAATTTGATGTTTCTGTTATGAAATGTTTTGTGATATGATTGGGTTGAATAGTGATAATATGGTTATCTATCAAGATAAATTGTTGTGTAAAGTGACATCCTATATTCAAGGCTTGAACTGTATTTCACTTGAATAACTTGGGTTAAAATGGCTTGGGATTCGAAGAGGCCGGGGTCGGGTAACAGTAAATACCCGAAACCACTTCGATTTGAAATCTACTATAATTCTTTGTAGAGTTAATATGTATAATCAATGGGCTGGATTGAAATAAATTAAGTGAAATGGACCATTTAAACTAATTAAGGGTACTTACAGATTGATTTGTGAAATAAGGTATGGACTATACCAAGTTATGAACTCGTAGAGGAGAATGAGTCACCCCGAGAATAAATAAGATTTATGCTTTGGTATTTCTTGTTAGATGGGTTTACTCACGCTGGTTTCAAGCCTGACCCGGGTATTACTTTGATGTAATACTCGGGTCTGACCGAGTATTATAGATTTTCAATTAAGGACGTCTCTGGAGCTCAGGAGGCGAGCTGGATAACAGGAACGTATGGAGTGCATTCCGCTGAGATATATGGTTATTTATCTGAGACAAGTTATTTTAACTGTTCGGTGACAGTGAAATGTTGTAACTCTGATATATTAATGTAAATTAACTTATACAATTTTTCCTTGTACAACTGTTATTTCATCTGATATTATATTTTGATCCGCTGCGAATGTGAGATTCTATAACTTGTTTTATGTCCTTCTTCTATCTCTTTTCTTTTTCCCTAACTATCTGGAATTTTCGGGATCGAAATTTCCGGACCATTATAATATACCTTTAATTGTATATGTTATATGCAATAAACTTCATTTTATCAAATGAGCGATGTTCATTCACTGCTTATCTGCATTACATGTTTAGAGAACATAGGCTTCAATCCATTCACAAAATAGCTAAATATGCGTTAGAAGCTTATACAAAGGCAAAAACAGTAGGCTGCTAGTCCCAAATTAGTGGGACTGAAATCCAGAGAACATACCTAGATGTATAAATAGCTGCCATGATGTGGAGAGTTTTTGGAGCAGCTGGCACACATCCTTTAACAAATGACTTGCGAGGTACATCTACACTCCACTTGGGGGATATGGATAGAAGTCATTCAACATATGGCAAATACGTTATGTTTCTCTATGACATGATTTGGAATGAGACTTCTGCCATTGGCATAACATCTATTGATAAACCTTGAAATAATTATTAAGTCAATAATGATAATATATTTAGTAAAAAAATAACTGGGAGGTCTATCATTCTTGAACTAAATATCGCTTGTGAAGTCATTACCATTCCATGTATCATGCTAGCAGAGCTTAATGGATATGTTATAGGGCCCTGAAGTTTGAGGTGGTTTGTTTGACGGTTTCTCCACATTGATAGCTTACCTATTCAGAGTACCTTTACAACATTATATGTCAGACAAAGCTTCCATTTCATATTGTGATGCAGAAAATAATCTCCAAGGGATTGTAAATGTATTCGAGATCGACGTACGAAATTCATGTCTCATGATATAAATGGCTAGCGAATTATAAACAGTATGGACATAATACCCAGATCACTATAATGACAATTTGGTTTGTGTTCCTGTGCGTTCAATGAGTCTGTTGGATAACTGAGAATTTCAGTCATTTGAAATTCGTGTACTTAATTGATTTTAAATATTCACAAGTAAATTTAATAAGCTGAATAATTTTTATTTGAAATATAAGGATTTAATTGGATAATTAAAATTTTAATTTAATATTTGGAATTGTGTAAATAATTGGATTTTGACTTATAAATGAATTAAAATGATTTATAAAGTTGAATTAAATCTTATTTGAATTAGAATGATGTTGGTGAACTTTCAAAATTGAATTAAAATTTAAATTGCAGAAATTGAATATTTAATATTTAATTAACATGTAAAAATAGCCATTTTTCATACAGTCTCAGATTTGGACGAAACAAGTTTCATTGGATCCATAATGTTATATTACTGTAAGATTTCAAATTTCATGTCAATCAGATATACGATTTGTCTGTACGAAGCTAAAACACGTAGTAATTTGTTTAAGTGAATTTTAAATTTAAATAACTCGATTTGAATACCTATCTTCCAAATATGATCGAATTGGCTCCCGATATATATTCCATTGTGTTTGGAATAAGAGTAAAACATTATAAACGCCAAGCGGCACGCTTCGTTTGAAGTTCGAAAAAATTTCGAGTAAATAGTATTGCAACATTTTCTATAAAAGACCTACTATTTTCACATTTGCACTCAAACCCTAGCTAGGGTTAGCCGTCGGGCCTAATTATCATCAATGGTCGAAAAGCTCCTAGTTTCTCCCTTCGATTTCTTTTAATCTATTAACTATCATGAAAAACCTTCTACATGAAAAATGTAGAGCATGACAAGTTCTACAAGATAAACGTTAATGATTGAAAATAACATGGTGGATCATCGGCAAATCGAGCTTGAACATTCAGCTTTTTTTCACATTTTTCGAGGCCAAATACTCAACCGAGCTCGACATGCATCGGCTGTAGGTAGAGGCGTGGTGGAGCTTTGAAGTGGTGGGGTTCGAGCAACATGAAGATGTTTGTATAAGTCGCAAAAATTCGAGAGAAGATGGCGGCCATGGGTTAGTTGCGTTCGTATTTCACCTGGGAGGAGAAGATAGAATGCACGGTCGTGACCTAGTGAAGCAAAACAAACGGTTGAGATTGAAGTAAGGTTTAAAAATTAAAAAGGTTTTGTAAATTATTTTATCATAAATCGTATAAACTTTGTAACATCATAACTTCTTCATACGAGGTCCGTTTTTGACGAAACGAATTGCATTGGATCCATATTGATGAGAACTACATTTTAGAGCTCGTTTGGAGTTGATTAGAGCTAGTGTAAATTTTGGCTAGAATTAACCGGCTGTTTAATTTTATTCGGAATAAAACACTACAACTGTTGTTGGAACCAAGTGAGTACATCTCACTCTTTCTGACTTACTGATATTTTTATATGAGTGAGAATAAATTTATTCTGTGATGATTGGTGATTGATTGGATGGTATATGATATATTATCCATATATTGATTAGCATTTGGATATATTCCTGCCTAGTGGAGCAGATGATACCCTATATGTTCACGTGTATGAGCGGGTGACCTTTTGTACGTGCGTTTTCCTCGAAGCGGATGTTGTATGCATATTCTCATATGTATATTTGTTACAGGTGACAGGTTGGAGGGATCCAACTGGATTCCACATCAGTATTGGTTTTATTTATAGATATTGATATATATGCTGTTATGATGTGACATATGATGTTTTGGATGCCGTGATTGGATTATTTAGTGATGTTGTAGCATTGGGCCTATTTTTGGTAATTTAAAAAGGTTAAAGTGATGATTTCAAATCAAAAAGGATTTTTAAGCGATTTTGAAAATAAGTGTTTTATTGAATTTTGAATTGTTAAAAGGAAATGAATTAATTTTAGATAAATAAAGTTATAATTTTTATGTTATAAAAATTATGTTTTTTGTCAAATATAATTGAAATGTGATTTTTGAAATACAGGGTTAGTTATTTTGTAAAATAGTTTAAATTGTGATTTTGGATTTGTTATAAATGGTTTATATATAAGATTTATAAAATTAAATTTTTGTAAATCAAAATGACTGGATTGTAAAGGAGTTTTTTAAGTGTCAAAATGGAGTTATAAATGAATGTTATAAATGAATAAGATTTATAATTTGTGAAGTTATAAAAGGAACGAATTCTGTAGATAAGAGAATTATAAGTGAATTAACTTATAATTTGGATTTTTGGCATGTAATTGAGTTATAAATGGAATTGGCTAATAAAGGTATTTTATAAGTTGAAGTTTTTATTATATATAAATGAAATTTATAAACATTATTTTATAAATGTGAAATCAATTGAACTTGATAAGTAAATAGGAAATTTTATTTAAGGGATTTCAACCATGATTTTGGACAGTGGATAATTGTTTAATAAAATGTGTATAAGTAATGAATTTGGTAAAAAAGATATATTCACGATTTTCGACAATGAATAATCTTTTAAATAAAATAAATGTTTTGGGAAGTTATCTTTTAAATGGAGTTAAATGGTTTGAAGGTGTTTTAAAATGTGTTATATATCGAATACATCGATTTCAACATTCGTTGTTGAAATAGACGTTTTTGATAATTAAGGAAATGATGGGCTATAACACTAGTAAATGATTTTCGAAAGAAAAAGTTTTGTATAGTATTTGGGATCTATATATATCTGTCTTATTTCGAATCCCTATACTAGTGATTTTGTGTTGTCGTAACGATGTTTTAGGCAACATTCATTTTAACCCAAATAAATGTGTTTAAAGAGAACGTTTTCCTTGTGGAATAAAATATATACTTAATCGTGATTTAAGTATATGTAATATTTTCTAATTGTTGAAAATAAATGGATTTATGAATTACTTATTATTAAATAAGTATATGAAAATGTTTTCCAATAGTGAAATATTGAAATGGTATTGAGATTATATCTTTCTAAAGATAATTTGAAATAAATATTTGGCAAGTGATTTAATTAATAAAAATTAATTAAAAGGGCCTAGCGTTTGCGTATGTGCTTAATATTTGTTTGTTTGCTTTGATAGTTAATTAACCAACTATCAAATTTGGCCATTTTAGTTCCTCGACTTGATGTGGGAACTATTTAGTCGTACACTTAGTACGTAGCCTTCTGTATAGGCTTGATTGTCGTTTGTGTTGAGGATGTTGATTCGTATAATTCGGAGTATTACTCCAATCCATCGAGCTTCCTTCGTGGCCTGAAGGATAACAAGTTGAAAGTTGGAGACGTGATAAGTCTATGAGATTCAGTTTAAGTGTGAGGTTGAGAAACGCTTTTGCATTGTTGGTGCGAAGAGACTGGGATCGGTTTATCCAAAAACCACTTCAGACCAACGTATATGCAAATTTATTATGCAGGTTGCTTGTATTGATATTAATATTCAGGATTTTCATAGTGGGGGACTGCTTGTTGATCGTTCGTTGTTAAAATCCCAATAGACGTATAGTAGCAGTGGTCTCTTCATTATGAAATATCCAATGCAAGGACTATTAGCTACTAATCCTAAGGATTTTCCAACAAGATGTGGTAGGAAAGTACCTTCGGTTTGTCCTGTTCCGGGATAATTTGTATGGATGTTTGTCTGACATGCATTTCTAAAGATTACGCACATTGTTTTTTTACAATCGTCCATCAGTGGTGGCGAAGAAGGCAACTTCTCTTAGCTTAACACCCTCCTTGAGACATATGAGCTTAAGGGTTGTACTTTTGTGGAAGGCAATTAGTAGTCAACGTAAATGGCCATGTGACATTCAAAGTGATGTGATTTGTGATATGCGAAAGGTAATCGTTACCTCAGGCCTCATCAACCGAAAATGACAAAAACAGAGTTAGATGCGGCAAGGCTAAGTGGGTCGCTCCCAAGTAGGGTATGATCATCCTCTTCCAGATATATCTTTACATGCTATGACGTGTGTATCTCATTATTTTGGTTTGTATGCTATGAGGGCCCTCGGAAAAGATAGGTAACGACCGGAGGATGACATATTCTACACTATCTTGTTATAGAGGTGCGCCGGACTTGTGTTGGTAGAGTGCATATGTACTGTGCCTCGGGATATCCATCTAGAGGTGTACCAATCGGAAGGTAATCCCTTCACCTGGTCATTTGTATGGAAATCCAAACTCCACTACGTAATTACCATTTTGATTGTATTACCCATTTTGGGCTATATGCTAAAATTTAATCAATGTAACAATTTCAACTATGATTAATATTATTTATGCAATAGACACTATTATAATATAAGATGATTTGATATGAAATGTTTTAGTTATCATAAGGTAAAAACATGTCCTTGTTTATGTGTGGGCGTGCCTTACGAGATACTTTTGTTTTGATAAAGGAAAAGTTTGGTAATTTAATAAATCCAATTGAGTGTGCTTCTAACGCTGGTTTATCAGACTGATCCGGGCTTTCTTCCCTTTCAATGCTCGGGTCAGACCGAGTATATTTACAGGTTCAGATTTGGTGCTTTTGGAGCTTCAACAGGAGAGCTAGAGATCTTTATTTTCGTATACACATATCTATTTTGATTATCCGTTGCATTATTATTGTTTATTATTGGCAATTGAGAGGACATGTTATTATAACTGTCCAGGTTGATAACTAGTGATTGATTGTTGAACTCTGATTGATGTATGTATATACAGTTTCTGTTTTGTAAAGATCATTGATATGATATTATATGTTTTCCGCTGCGATGTGAGATTCTGTATTGTTCTGTTTTGTTCTATCTTGTCTCTTCTCTTCTTCTCTCTTCTTTTCTTTCTCCTGACTTTCCATTAATCTGTGTTTTTTGGGTCGGACATGTGTGGTTTATTATCGATTCAAAGGGTATCAGATTTGTTTGATTATGTTCAGCATGATAGGGGTTCTCGCTTTGTGAAAGGGTTGGTTGATAGTTGAGAGGCTTGCCTTAAAAGCAGATCTGAGGTAACACTTGTGGTCACCTCCATGTTGAAAAGCAGGAGTACCCCCATGTTGAAAAGCAGAAGGGTAACGGGATGGTTGAAAAGCCTATTGGCGCAGGTCCGAAAAATTAGTTCATCACATTTGGTATCAGAGCTTAATTTTGTATATTTCTAGGCTTTGATGTGTACACAGTATAGATAGGGACAATAGCACCATAGATTGAGTTGAGTGTATTATATATATGAGAACTTATTTTTTAGTGAATATAAAATGTTTTATATTGTGTTTGCTTATCCACTGAGTTGTTTATGAATTCTGGTCGGTATGTTGAACGCCATGTTATCGATAGGGATTTCCAAACACTTGAACGAGGTAAGTCGACATAGTATTAAATTAAATTGGGTAAATGAAATAATTTTACCTCGACTATATTTTATATATAAATGAAACAATTTTTCAGGAATTATCAAAATGTATATAGTTAATTGTTTGGTTGTTTGAAAATGTTAACATATATAAGTTAATAAAAGCTTTTTGAATAATCTAAATAAAAATAACAATTGTAAAAGGAGAATATATTATATAAGCAAATGAATTATAATATGTGGAATTATAGTTAAAATGATTTACTAATGGTGAAATAATCTTATATATAAGAAATGAAACTACATGAATATATTTATAAATTTGAGTTATAAATAATAAGAATGAATTTAAACTAAGAATTTGAAATTTTGAATCTCGTTGATTTTGAAAGTTATTTTTCAAATTTAAGGAGATTATATTTTTATAAATCTAAATAAGATAAATAAATTTGGAATGATCTTATACAAGTGCAATAAAAATAATGAAGTTATATAAATATAGATTTATAAATGTGATTTATAAATAATAAAAAGGATTTCTGAAAGAATATAAAGCACTGAATTCACTATTATTGCTGGGAAATAATAAGGGTGATGACTGCAGCATCATCCGAATCGTTTTCGAGTTTCTATATGATTGATTTGTTACCAATAGTAAATTGAAATTGAAGTTTTCTTGTTAAAATCCATGTGAAATGGATAAATATAAGTAAAATGAATTTGAATTTATAATATGAAATAAAAAAAATTAACTTAAGGAAAGCTAAATTGAATGGAGTTAGAAAGTGAATTATATAAATTGAAATTTAACTAAAGGAATGTTTATAAATTGAATCGGATTTGAACCAAATTAGATAAGTTATTGAAATGAAAACTGAAACTAAGTTGTAAAGTGATTATATAACCATGATTTGAAATTATAAAATGAGTTTGTTGAATGGAAGTATACTTAGGTAATGTTCATGGATGTTTAAATAAATAAGCTGTATAACTTATAAAATGAGAAAAAGGTAAGTAAAACCAAATATTAAAATGGTTAAACAATTTTGTTAAGCAAAACAAAATATGAATTTGAATAGTGATATGAAAATTTTAAAGCTAAGTAAAATGGAATTTGAATTAAATTAGAAATGAACTTAAGTTGTATAGTGAAAGTAAATGAAGTTGAAATGAAACATAACTTAAGTAACGTTGAATCAAGTTGATTTTGATAAATAAAATGAATATGCAAAGTAAAGTTGAATGATAAGAAGTTAATGAGATGATGTAGTTAAATGAATATGAACTTGAATTATGTAATGAAATTTGACTTTAGTTGTAAAATGAATTAATGAATGAATTGATTGTTAATCAATCGAATGTAAATGAATTGATATGGAATGGTCAATGTAAGTGTTAATTCATTAAAAGCTAATGAAATTGGAAACTGCATAATTGAATGAAAGTCAATTAGATACAAATCAATTGAAATTAAATGTGTTAAACCAGATTAAATGTAAACGAAGTAAATTAAATTAATTTGGCAATGTTGGATATACATTGGTTGTTAGATAAATGTTAGTTGATTGTATAGAAATTCATTAAATGTTAATGAAATTGAATTAATAAAATTGAAATCTAAATAATTGAATTCAAATTGGAAGTGAAGTAAATCTAAATAGAATAAAATTTTATTTGAATTGAAATTGAACAAACTTGAATGTGAATTAGTGAATGTAAAGTAATTGAATATGAATAAATGAATGTTAGTAAAATCCAATGTTAATGAATCAAATATAATTAAATTGAAAACCAATTCAATGAATATCAAAGATAAGTGAATTTATATTGATTTGGTTATGGATTGATTGGATAAATATTGGTTTATTGGATGATAATTGTTTGATGGTTAGATTTGTTGCTTTTGATTGCATTTTCTATATTGGAATATATAGTTGTTATATTGGTATATGTTGTATATTGATATTACTTTCATATATACATGTTTCTCATTTGTTTTGTTGAGTGTTAAGTAGGCGGACGATGCTTGCTTTGCATTTGGAGCTTGCTTTCGCGCTATATTAGCAGTATATGCTCGCCAATAATATATAAGGTACATATCTCGGATTGCATATCATACTTTTATATTTTTCCCCTACGTGATGCATCATCCTCAAAGATGAGATGTATATTTATGATATATATATATATATATATATATATATATGTTATGATCCTACTACGATAGAACCGCGCAAAGGAGGCTATGGCGAAATTTTTTGAAAATTTAAGGCGTTAGAAATTTTTTGAGAATTTTGAAAAATTATTTTTGATAACTAAATTTTTGAATTTGAATTAAAAGTGAAACGATATTAGTTGATTTTGAAAAGATAACTAAGCATGGATTTGAAAACTCAGAAAAGTTTTGTAAGAAGTTTAACTAAATGATTTTGGAAAAGTTAATAAGGATTATGATGTTGGTAAATCTAGTTTGGACAAACTGTCTTGAAAGTTAATTGATTTTGTGACTTTTTCTTACGAGGTAATTTCGAGGACGAAATTCTTTTAAGTAGAGGAGAATGCAACGACCGAGAATTTCAGTCATTTGAAATTCGTGTATTTAATTGATTTTAAATATTCACAAGTAAATTTAATAAGCTGAACAATTTATATTTTAAATATAAGGATTTAATTGGATAACTAAATTTTTAATTTAATATTTGAAATTGGTTAAATAATTGGATTTTGAATTAAGTGTGAATTAAAATGATTTATAAAGTTGAATTAAATCTTATTTGAATTAGAATGATGTTGGTATACTTTAAAATTGAGTTAAAGTTAAATTACATAAATTGAATATTTTAATATTTAATTAACGTGTAAAAATAGCCATTTTTCATATAGTCTCAGATTTCAACTTAAATTAGTCAAGAATAGACTTTAAATGTATGCCCTTTAGTGCGAATAACCAATGACTTATATATTTTTCTAATTGTTTCCGTTTGTGTTTTTTAACCTGCCTAGAGATAAAGAATGATTCAAAATTAATACATGCAATGATTAGTTTAGAACAGTGGAAAACTCAAAACAGAGTAGATCGGTGTATTACAGTGGGGTTTAAGCAATGAGGTACACCTGACCACTACATGGTGACCTACTCACTCATGTAATTTGATTAGTGTTTATTGTACATGAAGTTTATTATAGAGGAGAGGAAAATTCTTATTATAGCTCTTAATTGTGAATTTGAGCCCAAAAGTAGAGTAATGAACCTCATTAGGAAATTTTAATGCTTCAAATCATGTAAAATATAGTGGGTGCTTATACTTATCTGCACTTTAAAACTATTGAAATATGTTTCCACTAATTTCCATGTTCCAATTGTTTGCAGAATGCACAGTGTACTGAAGTTTCATATTTTAATATTTCAACCACCCAATATATGAAGACTCGCAATTCTATGCTAGAGCAAGCATAACATACAGTGATAAACCAACTGAAGCATCGGTGTAGTGTGGGAAGGCTTGACTTGCCATTTGAATTTGACGTTGATACATGTCGAGAAGACTGCATAATTATTAACAAGGGACACGACAATGCTTCTATTTCCCTTCTTAAGTGGTAAAAATCACTATATGCACCTAAAAAAATGCTCAATGTATAACATTTTCACAAACTTGTTCTCCTCAATGAAAATTTAAAGAACATAAACCAAAGTTATATCCACTGTATTAAAAAGTTACCTTTAAACTAACACAAATCTTATATCTATCTAAAGTAAATAATTTTTCTTGTTAAGAAGGAAAATTTATCCTCGCACTTGGATATGCATTCCATGATAAAAAACATCTAACACAACATTCGGGAAATGAGAATTAAAATCCACCATATGATCAGCAAAAAAGACAATTTATGAAACAACATTTTCAATATTTCACTTAAAAATAATTTATTTACCCACACCATATAAAATATATAAATTTTCATCTAACCACCAATGATTTTCAAAATCAAGGAAGAACATGTTAGAAGGGGGTAGAAATAACATAACTTAAAATTTTGTGTCAATCGGATTCACGGTTTGTCCTTACGAAGCTAAAACGTGTAGAAATTTGTTTAAGTGAACTTTAAATTTAAGTAATTCGATTTGAAAACCTATCTTCCAAATATGATCGAATTGCTTCCACTATATATTCCATTATATTTGAAATATGGGTAAAACGATATAAATACCAGGTGGCACGCTTCGTTTGGAGTTCGAAAAAATTTCGAGTGAATAGTGTAGCAACATTTTCTATAAAATGCCAACTATTTTCACATTTGCACTCAAACCCTAGCTTGGTTAGCCACCGGTCCTAATTATCATCAATGGTCGAAAAGCTCCTTGTTTCTTCCCTCGATTTCTTCTATTCTATTAACTATCACGAAAAACCTTCTACACGAAAAATGTAGAGCATGAAAACTTCCACAAGATCAACGGTAATGATTGAAAATAACATGGTGGATCATCGGCAAATCGAGCTTGAATGTCCGGCTTTCATTCTTGTTTTTCAAGGCCAATACTCGACCGAGCTTGACATGCTCGTGGCTGTAGGTGGAGGCATGGTGGAGCTCTAAAGTGGTGGGGTTCGACCAACATGAAGATGTTTGTTTAAGTTGTGAAAATTCGAGAGAAGATGGCGGCTATGGGTTAGTTGCATTCGTATTTCACCTAGGGTGAGAAGATAGAATGCACGGCCGCGATTTAGTGAAGCAAAACGAACGGTTGAGATTGAAGCAAAGTTTAAAAATTAAAAAGATTTTGTAAATTAATTTTATCATAAATCGTATAGACTTTGTAACATCATAATTTCTTCATACGAGGTCCGTTTTTGATGAAACGAATTGCGTTGGTTCGTATTGACGAGCACTACATTTTAGAGATAGTTTGGAGTTTATTGTAGGTAGTGTAAATTTTGGTTAGAATTAAACGGCTGTTTAATTTTATTCGAAATGAAACACTGCAACTGCTATTGGAACAAAGGTGAGTACACCTCACTCTTTTTGACTCACTGATATATTTATATAAGTGAGAATAAATTTATTATATGATGATCGTTTGGATGATATATGATATATTTTCTATATATTGATTGGTATTTGGATATATTCAAGCCCATTGGAGCAGATGAGACTCTATGCGTTCCCATGTATGAGCGGATGACCTTTTGTACGTGCGTCTGCCTCGAAGCGGGCATTGTATACAAACTCTAATATGTATATGAGAATGTTGCAGGTGACAGGCTGGAGGGATCCAACTGGAATCCATACCAGTATTGGTTTTATTTACAGATATTGATATATATGCTGTTATGATGTGACATATGATGTTTTGGATGTCGTGATTGATGTATTTAGTGCTATTGCAGCATTGGACCTATTTTTGGCAATTTAAAAATGTTAAAGTGATGATTTCAAATCAAAAGGGATTTTTAAGCGATTTTGAAAATAGATGTTTTATTGAATTTTGAATTGTTAAAGGAAATAAATTTATTTTAGATAAATAAACTTATAATTTTTATGTTATAAAAATTATGATTTTTGTGAAATATAATCAAAATGTGATTTTTGAAATACGAAGTTAATGATTTTGTAAAATAGTTTAAATTGGGATTTTTGATTTATTATAAATGGTTAATATATAATATTTATAAAATTGAATTTTTATAAATCAAAATGATAGGATTATAAAGGAGTTTTATAAGTGTTAAAATGGAGTTATAAATGAATCTTATAAGCGAATAAGATTTATAATTTGTGAAGTTATAAAAGGAATGAATTCTGTAAATAAGAGAACTATAAGTTAATTAACATATAATTTAGATTTTTGGCATGTAATTGAGTTACAAATGGAATTGGTTCATAAAGGTATTTTATAAGTTGAAGTTTTTATTAAATAATTGTTTTATAAATGTGAAATCAATTTAATTTGACAAGTAGATATGAAAGTTTATTTAAGGGATTTCATCCATGATTTTGGACAGTGGATAATCCTTTAATAAAATGTGTATAAGTAATGAATCTGTTAAAGGAGATATATGCACGATTTTGGACAGTGAATAATCTTTTAAATAAAATAAATGTTTTGGGAAGTGATCTTTTAAATGGTGTTAAATGGTTTGAAGGTGTTTTAAAATGTGTTAAGTATTGAATACATAGATTTCAATATTCATTGTTGAAATAGACGTTTTCGAGAAACAAAGAAATGGTGGACTATAACACTGTTGTTATAGTAAGTGATTTTCGAAAGAAAATGTATATATCTATCTTATTTTTGAATCCTTATACTAGTGATTTTGGGTTGTCGTAACGATGTTTTACGCAACATCCATTTTAACCCAAATAAACGTGTTTAAAGAGAACGTTTTCCTTATAAAATAAAATAAAATATATACTTAATCATGATTTAAGTATATGTAATATTTTCTAATTGTTGAAAATAAATTGATCTGTGAATTACTTATTATTAAATAAGTATATGGAAATGTTTTCCAATAGTGAATAATGACATGGCTTTGAGATTATATCTTTTTAAAGATAATTTGAAGTGAATATTTGGTAAGTGATTTAATTAATAAAAGATTAATTTAAAGGGCCTATTGATTGCTTATGTGATAAATATTTGTTTGTTTGCTTTGATAGTTAAATAACCGACTATCAAATTTGGCCAATTTAGTTCCTCGACTTGATGTGGGAACTATTTAGTCGTACACTTAGTACATAGCCTTCTGTGTAGGCTTGATTATCATTTATGTTGAGGATAAATTAATTCGTATAATGCGGAGTATTACTCCAATCTATCGAGCTTCCTTCTTGGCCCGAAGGATAGCAAGTTGAAAGTTGGAGATGTGATAAGTCTATGAGATTTAGTTTCTATGTGAGGTTGAGAAACACTTTTGCGTTGTTGGTGCAAAGAGACTGAGATCGGTTTATCCGAAAACCACTTCGGACTAACTATATGCAACAATTGTGCAGTTTGCTTTTGATGATATTGATATTCAGGATTTTCATAGTAGGGAACTGCTTGTTGATCGTTTGGGGTTAAAATCTCAATATACATATAGTAGTAGCGGTTTCTTCATTATGAAATATCCAATGCAATGACTATTCGCTATTAATCCTAGGGATTTTCTAACAGGATGTGGTAGGAAAGTACCTTCGGTTTGACCTGTTCTTGGACAACTTGCATGGATGATTGTCTGACATTGTATTTCTAAAGATTACGTACATTGGTTTTTACAATCGTACATCAGTGGTGGCGGAGAAGGAAACTTCTCTTAGCTTAACACCCTCCTTGAGACATATGAGCTTAAGGGTTGTACTTTTGTGGAAGGCAATTAGAAGTCAACGGAAATAGCCATGTGGCATTCAAAGTGATGTGATTTGTGATATGTGAAAGGTAATCGTTACCTCAGGCCTCATCAACCGGAAATCGCTAAAATAGGGTTGGATGCAGCAAGGCAAAGTGGGTCGCTCCCAAGTTGGGTATGATCATCCTCTTCTAGATATATCTTTATACATGCTATAACGTCGTGTAACTGATTATTATGGTTTGTATGCTATGAGGGCCAAGGTCGGTAATGACCGGAGGATGACATATTCGGTATCATCTAGTTATAGAAGTGGGCCGGTCTTGTGTTGGTAGAGAGCAGATGTTCTATGCCTCGGGACATCCATCTAGAGGTGTACCCACCGGAAGGTAGTCCCTTCACCTGGTCATTTGTATGGAAATCCAAACTCCACTACGTACCTGCCATTTTGATTGTATTACCCATTTTGGTCTATATGTTGAATTTTAATCAATGTAACAATTTCGGCTATGATTAATATTATTTATGCAATAGACATTATTATAATATAAGATGATTTAATGTGAAATGTTTTAGTTATCGTAAGGTAAAAACATGCCCGTGTTTATGCGTGGGCATGTCATATGAGATATTTTTGTTTTGATAAAGGAAAAGTTTTATTAAACTCAGTTGAGTGTGTTTCTCACGCTGGTTTACCAGACTGATCCGGGCGTTCTTCCCTTTCAATGATCGGGTCAGATCGAGTATATTTACAGGTTCAGATTTGGTTCTTTTGGAGCTTCAGTAGAAGAGCTAGAGATCTTTATTTTCGTATACACGTATCTGTTTTGATTATCTACTGCATTGTTGTTGTTTATTATCGGCAATTGTGAGGACATGTTATTATAATTTTAGCCTTTGATTATGTATTAATGGACTTATGTATTTGGATTTCCTATTGTATTTGCTTTCAGACTCAGGTATTATGTATTTTGTTTTGTGACTATGTATGTGGTAGCTTCATGAACTACTATGGTTATTTTATTTTTGCTGCGAGTTATTCTGATATTCTGTGTCTTTTTTTCTGTGTTCCTGTGATTGGTTTTATTTGCTTCAAATTATATTAACAATCTGTTGTTTTGAATTATTCAAGTCCAACATGTGTGGTTTTATTGTCGATTTGAATGGTCCAAAATAGCAAGATGTTACAGAATGCCTAAATCGAAGTGTAAAAATTGAATTCAAACTTGAATATTGATTGTTCATATGAAGTCAATGCAAATTTGTTTAGTCTCTTAAACTTTTGTATCTATATTGTTTAAATTGAATTTACTTGCACAAGAAAATATAGTCCTTACTCGAGTATATTATTTTCCTATTACACTCAGGTCACCATTATGCTCGGGTCAGTCCGAGCTATTTTAGTTCTCAAAGACCTTTTTTATCTAAATACGAAGATGGAGATTGGAAGACCGTACTTAGTACTATTATTCCGCTGCACCATATTGACATGTTCAGTTAAATGTATAGCTCTGATAATATTGAAATGTAATCAAATGTAAATTGGCAAACATCATTGTAATTACGTTATTATTATATTTTATTCTTTCGCTGTGAGATTCTATTGTTTCCTTTCTCCTCTCCTTTTCTTTTAAATACCCTTGATAATTCGTCTTTTTGAATGATTCGGGTCAGGCACATGTGGTTAACTGACGACTTGAATTGGCGGAAAAGGCGGTTCGTCACATCCTCGATGTTTCTTGGTAGTCTCGTTCTACGGCCTTCTTCTAGTAAGCCAAAGACAAAAAGGAACTCGTCAGTAAGAAGAGATCTGATGTCCCTATCTGCCACCGGTATATTTTTTAGCGCTGAAACCACCTTCGAGTACACATCACCAGAAGTACATGGATGGATACTTGCAATGTTCAATAATAAAAACTGCTTAGTTTAGGATACAACTTGAATAAAAGCACTTAAAGTTGAGTTTGAAACGACACTTATGTTCTTCCAGCCACCGTCCTACAAAACCATATGGACAGGGCATATAGAACCATTCATCCTTAATAGTACTCAGTTTGTTCCAAGCACCAGTTATGACCTGGTAGTTAGCGACTGACTCGGGGAAAGTATACCAGAGGCTTCCATTTTGTTGCTTGAAATTGTGAATGAATCTGATGTCTTTTGGAGTCGACTCACGGTACAAGAGTAAGAGGAATATCATATATGTATAGTGCAGAAACGCGTGGCTGTTTGGATACAACTAAGCCGGTGCTAATCTAAAATTATGTAACATTTTTCGAATGAATGGATTGAAAGACGGAACGCAACCAGTCTAGCACATAAATTTGTTGCATGCAGTATACTCCTCAGGGGGAACATGATCCACATTGTTACAAGACGGGACAATCACATCCTCAACAGAATCCTGTGTTTATTGCACAGTCTGCGAAGAGAGGCTACATCGACCTTTAAAGTCACTAAGTCAACCGGATCATTTAAAAATATGACATCTTCTAAAGTGTCAGGAGCTGGTTTTATTTTTGCTTCTAAGTTCGAAGGAATTTCTGGCACCTCTTGAGAACTTTCAGGCTATTCAGATTGATGGCCCAGAGAGTTTTGAGCGGATTTTGCTGCTGAGACTGATCAACATTAGGATTGTTATGTGAAGTAGTTTGTTTAATTCCCAAAGCAGCTAAACGCTCCAAGCATCTAGAACCTATAGCTATCAAACTTAGCAGATACTTGTTATTAGAAATATAAACCCGTTCCCATTGTGTAAGGTGTAAACTAGTGTAGAGTGGTGCAGCGTATTGGTGTACGGTTTGGAATTAAAATGACAGTTGTACCGAGACTCTGGGATTCGATTGGAGTGGTCGTCACCACTGACCATCTCAATCGGCTTTCACATCAACGGTCGTGGATTTTATCTAAGTCCTAGGATCAGTTATTGGCATGTCGAAGTCTAATATTTGCATTCGAATTCATATGAGCATCAAAATCTGTACGAGGCATATGTTGCAATTCAAGTTTATATTCAAGTCCATTTTCATATGCTAATATGTTCACGTCCGGTTCATGTTCAAGTTTAAGATCATATTCAAGTCCATGTGAATTCCTGTGCATGTGTTCAAGTTCTAAGTAATGACCTATTGCAAGTTCATATGGTCAAGCATATGGCCGATCGAATTCAAACGCTCCTGTTCAGCTCAAAGAAAAATGCCTAAGTCCTCATAGGCAAATATGTAATGAACCGGATTTTTCGATGCTCGAAAATCGACATCAATACGTTCACTATATTACATGCTGAAATAATTGGATGCCGAAAATACCAGATCATTAGGGAAAAAGAAGAAAGTGGTAGAAGAAGAAACGAAAACAACAACACAAAATCTCACAACCACAGCTGAACAACATATAGTATATAATAAGATGTCTTTATACAAAAAGAACTACAACATTTATTTACACATAACATCATCAGGGTACAACACATCAATAACTCAATACTGGACGGTTATAATAACTTGTCCTCACAAGGGCTGAATATACAGCATACAATACACAGCGGTGTATAATCAAGTACGTGTGATATGTCTTCGTCATGCGACTCATCTCCTGAGCTCCATGGCATCCTATCATGTATTCGTAATACTCAGTCTGACCCGAGCATTATAATAAAATAACACCCAGGTCAGTCTGGAAAACCAGTGTGAAAAAACACACTCAATTTGAATTATTAAAGTGATCAAAATCCTTTGAAAAACAAAGGTATCTCGTAAGACCATGCTACACATAAACACCATGGGTTTTACCTTACGATAACGAAAAACATTTTATATCAAATCATCTGATATTATAATAGTGTCTAAGCACAAACACTTATTCAAATAGCTAAAATTGTTACATTAATTAAATTCCAACATACTAGGCTCTACAACCAGAACCGTATAGGGCACACATTGGAGAATGGGTTCCATACGAATGACTAGGCACTGGGGTATCACCTGTCACAGTACACGTCTAGAAAAATATACCGAGGACCATGTCGGGATCCCTTGCAATACAAGACCAGACTAACCCTAACCTAGATGTTATCACCTCGGGTGTTCCCACCCTTTCCGACTTCTTCCATGCACCATAGTAATAATATCCGAGGGCATCTAGAAAGGTGATAAACGTAACCTAATTGGGTGCGACCCACTTAGCCTTGCTGCATCTCCCTGATTTTCAGTCATTCCCAGTTGATGAGGCTAGAGGATACGATTACCTTTAAAGAAATTTTCACTTAGAAAGCTCATTGTCTTACAATGACAATGTACTGATAGCATTCATCCATACAAGTCTGTTTTGGGTCTGAACGAAACCAAAGGCACTATTCCTACTACATCCATTTTGGAATCATCATTAGGATTAGTAGCGATTAGCCCTTGCTCTTCAGTACTCCGTCTTCGACTCCATGCTCTTGTTTTCATTTCAAAACTGTACTCGTTGGATCAAAGTGGTTTTCGAATAACTTATCTGATCCCCGTCTCTGTTAGTGCTTGAGATGATAGTTTTGATGACAATAATCTTAGGACTTGTTATAAAATATAAATACTAACATTATAGTTTAGATATACATGTATATGCAGGATTTAACTATGCAGGTTCCAAGAATGAAGACTATACAGTATAGCGATTCAAGATTGAAGATATCAAGATTGAAGACTCATGAGTATCAAGATATTAAGAGTTCAAGATTTCAAGAGCACAAGATAAGTATTGAGTCTAGAATTATGTTAAAACTTCTTGAAAGCACTTACATTTTTATTCGAAATTTATTTATGGAATGGAATCCACTTCGAGCTAGTTAAAGGGATGGAACCTTAGTGGGATGGAACCCACGACAATATCTAGTGGAACATATAGTGGTCCTATTTTGATATCCACAAATTTAATGAAAATGCTTTTCAAAAATATATCTCTTATTTTAAATGTTTTCAAAACCTTCTTTTCAAAGAGACATCTCTCTTGTTTGAAATATTTTAGACTCATAATTATCTTTATCATTTTTAATATTTTGATTTCAAAATTGTCCTTGATTTTAAACTATCTCTTGTTTTAAATATTTAGCTTTAAAATATTTATATACTCGGATTTTAAATCAATTTATAAATTAAGATTATGTATTAAAAATTAATTTTATATGTTTAAACTATATTCAAATATATTTACAAAGTTTAGAAATTGTTTTAACAAATTATAGAAACCAATTTTAGTAAGAAAATAAAAATCACCATTTTTTCCTAGAGCATGTCCACATACTTTTCTACCCCCCATGTTGACATAGTGCCTGTTAAAATTCAAAATTCAAATTTTCAAAAGAAGTGTTTATTCGTCGTATCCTTTCATGAATAGATATGCCTGTTGATCTTCTATAAATACCAGTAGTTCTAAACGAATTTTTAACCAGATTTCTCTTGTTTTCTCTCCTCTTCATCTTCCACATTTATTCTAAAGAATCCCAAACTACGCTCTGCCGAAATACCAAGTGAATCAAACTTTATTATCTCTTGTTTGATTCTCTGCTTCTCTCTCCATAAGATCTCCATGCTATTCAGAGTTATAGAATTATTTGTGAATCAAACTGTTGAGTAAAAGATGCGGTTGAGCCTTAAAATCAATTGGGTGTGATTGTTGCCATGGAAATCGATTAGGTGATCTTGTGGCCTCGTAAATCAAGAGAGTTTGTCCCGGACTCAAATAGAGGAAGGTGTACCTCATGGCCTTGAAATCGAGGGTGTAACGTGGGAGATTATTTTGAAAAGAAATCCATACAATTGTAAGGGACTGGATGTAGGGTAACTCTGAACCAGTATAAAATCCTTGTGTGTTCTTTCCTTTACTGCTTTTATTTATTATTTTCATCTGTGTCTGATTCTGTGATTATATCTGTGTTTGTGTATTGCATTTGTTGGTGATCAAATTACATAAGTTTTAAAAAGATTTACAAAATCCACAAAACACTATTCACCCTCTCAGTGTTATTCTAGCCTTAAGATTCGTAATCCGTATTTCTCACAGTCTCTTCGAAACTATGTTCGATATTTCTGGTAAACTCAACCCCGGTTCTTTAGGAAATAAACAGATGAAAATAAGATCGGAGATCACCTCCTAATCGTTAGTCGACGGATTTCCTTACAATCATCCTAGAAGAACGAAACGAGTTTATACGTACAATATAGCACCTTCGGACAGTAACTGTACCATATAATGCCCATGTTTCTCCTAGATATTTTCAAAGTTATGTTTTTGGGTCCAGATTTGACAGTCGGTTATTTAACTGTCAAATAATAATTATTCAACCAAATATTTCATTTTCTACTGATACACCAAGTCTCAATTGAATAAATTAAATTTCTTTATCAAAAAATATGCACTTATCTCATCAGAGTAAGTACGTTTACTAACTATTCTTTTCAAAAATATTTGAAAACTTTTTTAAAGTAATATGGAAAGTACCACTACGATATCAACCGTGGATTCACAGCTCAATGATTACGACTCTGTCCTAGAGAAATCCAAAACTTAACTGCAGGCAATCTCTGCCTCCGATTCCATTATAAAAGCATACCATTACTTTCCGAAAACTTTATTAAATACTTTTCCAAAGTAATACTTATAAAATTTCTATAATAATTTTTTTCAAGTTTAATGCGATAACCCGGATTTTCAGGCATCAGATAATTGGATAGTTATATGATTTGACTTCTGAAAATACTGATTTATAAACTAAACAAATAAGTGAAATAATCTCCTTTATAATTATTTAAAATTAATAAAATTGATTATTTTCAAAACAATAATAATAATGTGTTATTTTTATATACGTAAATGGATTTTACATAGAATTGAATTTGTGTTGGTCTAAATATATATATTTGAGTTGAATTTAAATTGAGTTTTTGATTGAAATTGAATTTGGATTAGAATATTGAAATTCAAAAGATGGACATATATTTGTGTGTGAATTGAAAGCATTAATTTGGATTCAATATATTAAATTCTTAAAGGATATAATTAATTAGTATATTTATATAATTAATTTTAAGTTTACAATTGGGTTTTTTCTTTATTTTATTTCATTTCCTTTCAAATTTTATATAAGATAAATAAAGAAGAATTTTGAATATTAAAACAATTAAGACATTTATAAATATAAAAATAAATTGAAATATTATATAAATACATATTATAACATACTAAAACATGGAAATTACAAATGTAAATCATATATAATACAAGATTAACAAATGCAAGTCATTAAGCATAGAAATAGACAAGTGTAACAATTATAATATACATTTGAAACAAGTGTCACTTATTTTAGAAACTTTTCTAATAAAAAGAAAATGAGATTTTATATTATCCTTGCTTTCATCTCTATCATTTTCTTTTACAGTTCAAACATAAACCTGAAAAACAATTTTCAAACCAAAGAAAACAAAGGCCTACAAACTTCTTTTTTTTGAACTAGAAATCAATTATATTCAAACTGAAATCAAAATATAAGAAAAATCAAAGGCAAAGCCTATTAACCATTTTAAAAGCATATTCTCAAAACAGCAATTCAAAGGAAACCAGAGGATTTAAAACCAAAGCTACAAGCCACTGGTCAAAATCCTTCAAAAAATTTCATCAAGATCAAAGGTCAAATCAAAGTTTTCAAAAACAAATGCAGGCTTCTCTGTTCAAAATAGGCGAGTAAACAGAGCCTTAATCTATTTTTTAAACTTTGTTGCATGTAGTAAAAATGTGAGTAAACATTGAAAACTGGTATATCTTGAATTAGTATATGGTGATCATTGAAGTATGATTTGAATTATGCAGTGCATGTTGTTTAAAAAAATGATTTTTTTTATGTATATAAGTGTTTTGACATCTGGGTACAATGTTTGGACCAGGCAAGTATGCCTCTGTTTAACATTACAGGTTTTAAAACCTGGTTCAAAAGAAATTCAAATCATCCAATTAAATGATTTTTAGACTTTGATCTCTAAATGGAAAGTGTTCGTATGTATTTAACATCATTTTTAAAATTTCATTCAGGTGAGAATGATTAGTAATTATCTCAGAAATGAAATATTACAGTGATGAACCAATTAGTGTCAGAATATCAATTATCAAATTCCCATACTTTGATTATATAATCGTATTCGTTTACAAAATTGATGAATTTTAATAATAATATGGAGATTTTTAAGTTGTTAGATATTGAGAATTTTCGGGTCGATCAGTTTATGAGTTTGGGTATTTTCTTGGTGATCGAAGTGAAGGCGGAGAGTCGTGGTTGTTTCTGGAGATAGCATGAAGTTCAGTAAGCTCAGGAAAAATGTATGATAATTTTTACGATCATCGTGGTGATCGGTAAGGCGAGAATTAGGGTTTAGAGCGAGTTCGATTATCATCGAACTACAGCGTCGCGATGAAGTTAGGTTTGCGGGGTAAGAGGGAAAGGAGGAGATAGGTAAGGCGGAGCTTTTGACGTATGGGCTTGGGCTCCGGTGGTCGGAGTTGATGGGTCGAGGTGTATCGATGATCGCGATTCACGGGTCGAGTTGTGTCGGGAGTTTGATTTTCGAGTAGGACGTTTTCAGTGATACTCGGGTGGTTAAACAAGGTGTGAGGGTCGAGAGGAACTAGTAGGGATGATCACGGCGCCGCAGACTGACCGGAATGTGTGTGCATGGATATACGTGCGTGTACAGTTTTATGCTTCGGGGAAATGTAGGGAAGACTGGAAGATTTTCGGGTTTGCTTTATGTTTTATTGTAGAGTAAAGAGGAGGGTAAGGTGAGCTTTGAGAGTAGAAATAGGTTGGGCCAGGAATTGATGGGCCGAAGTTTTATAAGGAATAATTAATTTAAATAAAGGGAATGAATAAGAAAATGTTATCGATGCAAGTTTAAAAGTTTAATGATAATCAAGTTAAACTGATTTTTAAACATTTTCTTTTAAATAATAAATGTTATATAAAATGGTTGGTTAATTAAAGTTATGAAATTTATTTTAACTTAAATTAATTAAGATAGATTCTAAGTTTATTTAAACTTAATCAATAATGTGATTAAATGGGAATTAAGGGAATAAATGTTTATCTTTAATTAAACTTAAAGGTCTTAAGTTAAATTATCAGTTAATGATAACTTAATTTCAAGATTATTAAATAAGATTTTAAAGGATAATTAAGAAAGTAATTAAGATAAATGGTTCATCTTTAATAAATTTAGGTTTGGGTAATTAAAGAGCAATTAATTAATAAATGGACAATCATAGATTAATTAATGAAGTAATCAAGGATTAATTGCTGATTTATTAATTAATTAAGTAACTAAAGAGAAATTAATTTAATAGTTAAGGATTAATTTATTTATAATTGAGGGTTATAAGTTAATTAATTATAGATTAATTAATTAGTAATTAGGGATTAATTAATTAGTAATTAGATATCAATTAATTAAACAATAATTACTTAATGTAAGTAATTAAGGATTAATTTGTTAAGGGTAAATTAATTAATTATTAGAGGATAATTAATTAATAATTAAAGGTTAATGAATTGTGGATAATTAACCAACGGGATAATTACTAAATGGAAGTAATTGTGGATAATTAATGGGTAATTAAAGGATGATTAACTAATGGTTTGTAATCAATTAATGTTGGAGTAATCAGGATTTAAAAGGTGATTGAAGTAATTAACTCAATTTATTTAAATTAATTGGTATGGTGTGATTAATTAATCTTGCTTATAAATGATTGAATAATGTTGAATGCCTTGGATTATTTGATATTCTACTATGTAATGTTGTGTGATATGTTTGGGTGGACAGTGGTAATATGGTTATCTACCAATGATGAATTGCCGTGTAAAAAGTGATATCATGTATTTAAAGTTTGAATTGTATTTCATTTGAATAACTTGGGTTAAGATGACATGGGATTCGAAGAGACCGGGGTCGGGTATCAGTGAATACCCGAAACCACTTCGATTTAAAATCTTCAATAATTCTTTAAAGATTTTATATGTGAATCAAATAGGTAGGAGTGGGATAAATTAAATGACTGGACTATTCAAACTAAGTAAGGGTACTTAGGTATCGATTAGAGAAAATAAGGGTTGACTACAACAAGTTTGAACTTGTAGTGAAGTTACGAGTTACCCCAGGTTTTTAAATAGTTCTATGCATTGGAATTTCATGTTAGATGAGTTTACTCACGCTGGTTTCTAGTCTGACTCGGGTGTTACTTTGATGTAATGCTTGGGTTAGACTGAGTAATATAGATTTTCAGATAAGGATGTTCTGGAGCTCAGGAGGCGAGCTGGATGGCAGGAGCGTATGGAGTGTTTTATGCTGTGATATATTGCTATTTATTTGGGACAAGCTATTTTAACTGTCCAATGATTGTGAAATGTTGTAACTCTGATGTATTAATGTAAATTATCCGATACAATTTTTTTCCTTGTATAAGTGTTATTTTATTCGATATTATATTTTGATCCATTACGAATGTGAGATTCTATGTTTCTTTTCTATTTCTTCTTCTATCTCTTTTCTTATTTTCCTAAAGATCTGGAATTCTCTGGATCGAAAATTCTGGGTCTTTACATTTAATTTAAGCAACTACTCTTTTGTAAAAGTTATTATATAAGATAATATTAATATTGAATAATTTATCTTTTCAAATAATAAATAAAAATTAATTCTTAAATAATAACTAAATTAATATCAACTCATTATAACAAATTAATTAATAATTAAATATATTTTAAAAAAATTAAAATAATTAAATAACTTTGAACAACAAATAATTATGATTTATTAATAAAATTCTAATCGATTTACAAGGCACATTTATAACACATAATCCATTTTAACAATTTTAAAATATTTAAATAACTAACCTTCTAGAATATTTTTATGCTAATGTTTTTTCAATTACCTTGTTTAATAATTAAAAATCCTCCTTTTTTTAAAAATAAACCCATCTCCTCGATAAAGATTGACTTTTCGATTCTAATATAATCAATCTAATTCTTATAAATCTCTCTCGATTTATCACCAATTTGATTTACGTTCCAATTTCGTAAATCCCCTTTTCACGTTTCCAAAAGAAAAATCTATCTTTTCTTTTTAAACCGATTTACCCATCTCATTATGAATTCTCACTGTGCATTTATATCTTCAGTTTATTGAACGATAATCACTTCACTTTAATTATAAACACCATTTATTAATCTCACAGTTTCAATTTCAATTTATAACAGTTTCACGTCACTTACATCCATTATAAATTGATTTCTACATTAAATTCCATTTATATATCAATTTCTTAAATAATCCAATTTATATTCCAAACAAATCCAGTCTCGTTTTTTGTTCTATTCCATAATTTAGAAATCTTACCTAAGATCCAGTATAACCAAATTTACATTTATTTCCAAATTCACTACTATTCTTCGATCTGTTTAAAATCTTGATTTTAAAGCTCTTTATATTTAAAACAAGTATCAATTATTTTTAAAAATCCTATATATGTGTATATATATTCCAAATCTCTATTTACAATATCACGAAATAGTTAAGATAAATTTAAAATCATTTATTTTATCACGATAATTTCTTTTTAATTAAACCCAAATTCCATATAAATATTTTACTTCAAAAATTCCTTTTTAAATTCAATACATATTTATGGTATTTTAAAACACCAAAATCTAGTCAAATGCTAACATAGCATCCAACAAATTCAATCACACAATAATCTATCATAGATTTCTCAAAAAAATCATATATCAATATATATATATATATATATATATATATATGAAATTTAATTCAACATTTTTGAGGAATCCAGTCGGATCCCTCCAACCTATTTTTCCTGCATCCACAGATGTTAATACAATACAAAAATGCCAATCCCGCTTCGAGGTGGGATATCGTTGTATATAGGGTCATCGTTATTATGCGGCGCATATAGAGTCTCATCCGCTAAAATATGCGGGAATAAACACTCTAATTACACACACACACACACACACACACATATATATATATATAACATCCAACTGATAATAATTATCAAATTCAACAAATCAACCAATAATTAATTTTAACTATTTAAAATTAACTAGAAATCCAAAATTGAGTGAGATTAATTCACTTTTATTTCCTATCGTTGCTCCACATTCGAATTTTAGTTAAAAATTCTTTAAGTATGAAATCACTCCAATCCACTTCCTTAACGTAGAATTCGTTAGCATGATCCTAACGCAACTCGTTGCTTTGAATTCGGATCTCGTATGAACATGATATACATTTTATAAGATATTAGGTTCATTAAATAAATTAATCACAAATTAATTACTAATTTCAATTAACTTGAGTTACCCTTACTCAACATTTCTACCAGCCCACCAAAGCCCAACCTGCACGTCCCCTTTCTCCTTTGATTTTTTATATTTTTTCTTTTTCTGTAACAAATGTCCAGCCATGCCTTTTTGAAAAGGTGAGAAGATGCTTTACGTGTATGAATGGGTAAAGTTAGAGTTCTAGGTTGTAGAAAAGAGACAGATTTGACTAGAATATATAAATATATGAGGTTTTAGGCTCAAGGAAAAAGTTAGAGAAAAATTTAGTTTCAGGGACAACAAGTTCGTTTTTTAGGCTGAAGGACACTTTTTAGTGTAATTCATAGAATGATAGTTGTAACTGTCATTTTCAGTTTACACTAAAAAATGTCCTTCATATTAAAGAGCAAACTTGTTGTCCATGAGACAAATTTTTTTGCAAATTCTTCCTTGTGCCTATTTACATATAAATATATATTAATTAAGTTCAAAATGTCTCGTTTTACGTAACTTAAAATCTCGAACCCCTATCAAGGCATGCCACTAGGCGTTTATAATGTTATGTCCCTATTTCGAGCGCGATGCAAAAGGTTCCGAGTGCTAATTCGATCGTATGGAGAAGATAGCATTTTGGACCCAATTATTATGTTGAATTTTCAATATTATTTTCAGCGCGTTTATATTTCGTACGACCAAACGATAACTCCAAAAGCTGCGAAATTTGAGATCCGATAATAACACACTATTACGGATCCAATGAAACTAGTTTCGTAGAAATCCGGGATCGTGCCCCAGATAGCAATTTATATACGTTGATTCGAACGATATATTTTTAAAACTGAACAAATCACTTTTTAATTCAATTTAAAATGTTTTATTATCTTCATTATTATAAATATAAATTTTATAAGCCTGCAAATTATTATTATTAAGCTAAAACTCAAGATTCAATTATTTGAGTAATTCCTAATTTTTAAATTATTCAATAAATCATTTTATTTGAAATTCAGGTTAAAAATTAAGTTCTCAATATTTTAAATCGATTAAATATCCCAATTTCAAATACCTAAATATCTGGGTCATTAAAAATAGATCGTAACCGATCCTCACCTAAGCAATGTTGCCTTAAACCATTTCGAACTCCATATGCCTCCAACCGATCCCCATAATAACCGATCCCTCCACTCCATTAAGCGATCGACCCACCATCATAGAATGACCCGGCTCAACTTCGATGTGCCATAACCTATCACTACTAATCCACTAGGCTTTACTACTTTATTTCATCTCCCACATGCTTCCATCTGATCCCATGATTCGATTCCATATCGAAAGATCCCTCCTTATCACTCCACTTCATCTACTTTGTGTTAATAGTGGATCCACATTGATCCCCATATTCCAACAACACCGATCCACTCCTTCATTTCAAAAAATGGAAATGAATAACTTACCATCAGTCGATTACTCCACTCCAGGCTACCAAACCCTAAATCTGTATCCACAAACATGAATAAACCCAAGTTGTCTTGTCACTTATTACTCCAGTCACATATAACAAATTTGATACCAACATATATAATTACGGTCAAAAGAATCAATAATAAAGGATAACTAAAGGGTCAGGTTCGATTCGATTTGGGAATATTGAAGTTGGGTGTTAAGATTGGGTTAATAAAGGCGGCAAATTGAACGGTGAAGGTTGAAGAGGGTAGAGAAGGACTGGATTGACGAAGGGATTGGGAGAACTCGTGATTTTCTTATCTAAAGCTTGTTAATGGCGATAGCAAGGAGGAGTAAAGTTTAGGATCGGCTAAAGTATGAAATAAAGCAAGTAAAGGAAAATGAACCGAGTTATCAGCTTAAATACTAATATGGGTTCGACCCATTTCCACATAGCCACGAAACGGCTATGTCCACCAAGATGAAGGGATCAGATCCGATCCCCCACCTAAGGGATTCATACCGATCCCTTACCAATTTTTATATATATAGCAACGCAAATTTTTTTTCAACTACATGAAATTATAAATGACCTACAAGCGTATGACGAGTTTGGGAGCCAACGAAAAACATGTACATGAATTTTCATATGTGTACCCAACATTCAATTTCTTGAATCGATAGAGATTGAATTATTACAGGATTTCATAGAAAAGAAGTCATTATAGATAACAACTAACTCGATCGACAAGCTCAATGGAACCGAGCAAAGACAAAGAATGGGGATTAAACTCCGGATTTATATTGACAAATATCGACCAAGCATCACGACGAATGGAAAGAAATACGACACTTCGGAAAGACAATTCAATGGAAAGATAATGACTATTCAGGAAATTGAATGGAATCCTTCCTGGCAAGCCTAACTTGTTCGATTCAGAGCACGTCATGTTCGAAACATGACGTAATTTGGAATGGCAAGTGTTATCCAGAATTTTGACTTGGTTATATCAAGACTATTGGACAAGTAAGATTCGATGATGGATAAGGCAAGCAACTCAGAGAGGTGATCACAAAGACTAAAGATCAAGCACATACAACAATATGAAGTTACGATCAAGGGAAACCAAGAGATAGACTCTATGGAACATTCTAAGAATAGATTAGTACCTCCCCTAGATAGGGGATCGGTACCTATCCTTTCACCTATGCAGGGGATCAGATCACTATGGCTATGAACAGCTTGAATCAACAGTTAAACTCAATGGTAATCGATCAATATCTCTAAAAACATGAAAGCAATTATGAAAACAACTTTGGAAACATGAAGCTAGCATGGAGGTACCTATCGCGCACCTCACGTGGCGTCTAAGTCCGATCTGGGCCAATTGTTATATATTGGAAGTTGGGCCTTTAAATTTTTTGGTGACCTTTTCTACATCTGAAGATTCTGCTGGCAAATTTTTAAGAAGGTATTTGGTCATCTATGTGAGAAATGCAGATTATGCATCTTAAGGCTGGAATAACACTAGGGGGTGAATAGTGTTTTGTGGATTTTCTAAATCTTTTTGAAACTTATGTAATTTAATCACCAACAAATGCAATTCATAGACACAGATATAATCACAGAATCAGACACAGATGCAAATACTAAATAAAAGCAGTAAAGGAAAGAACACACCAGGATTTTATACTGGCTCGAAGTTACTATACATCTAGTCTCGTACAATCCTACAGATTTCTTATCAAAATAATCTCCCAGATTACACCCTCGGTTTTAAGACTACGAGGTACACCCTCTTGTATTCGAGTCCAAGGCAAACTCTCTTGATTTAACCAGGCTACAAGATCATCTAATTGATTTCTGGAGCTATAATCACACCCAATTGATTTCAAGGCTCAACTGCACCTTTTACTTAACAGTTTGACTAACAAAAGATTCTATAACTCTGAATAGCATTGAGATCTTATGGAGAGAGTGGCAGATAATCAAACAAGAGATAATCAAGTTTGATTCACTTGGTATTTGGCAGAGTATAGTTTAAGATTCTTTAGAATAAATGTGGACGATGAAGATGAGAGAAAATAAATGAAATCTGGTAAAAAAATTCGTTTAGAAATTATTGGTATTTATAGTAGAGCAATAGCCATATCTATTCGTGAAAGGTTATGATGAATAGACACATCTTTTGAAAATTGAAATTTGAAAATAATGGACACCATGTCGACATAGGGGGTTGAGGGATGTCTACATGCTCAAGGCAAAATTGATGTTTTGATTTTCTTATTAAAATTGGTTTCAATTTTTAAACTTTGTAAATATATTTGAATATAGTTTAAACATACAAAAGAGTTTAGAAAGTAATTTTTAATATATATATATATATATATATTATCTTAATCTATAAAGTGATTTACTGAGTATATAAATATTTTAAAGCTAAATGTTTAAAACAAGAGATGGTTTAAAAACAAGGACAATTTTGAAATCAAAATATTAAAAATGATAAAAATAGTTTTAAGGCTAAAATATTTAAAACCAAGAGAGATGTCTTTTTGGAAAGAAAGTTTTTGAAAACATTTTTTAAAAACAAGAGATATATTTTTGAAAAGCATTTTTATAAAATTAGTGGATATCAAAATAGGACTACTATATGTTCCACTAGATATTGTCGTGGGTTCCATCCTACTAGGGTTCCATCCCTTTAATAGGCTCGAAGTGGATTCCATTCCACGAATAAATTTCGAGTAAAGATGTAAGTGCTTTCAAGAAGTTTTAACATAATTTTAGACTCAATACTTATCTTGTACTATTGAAATCTTGAACTCTTGAATCTTGATACTCATGAGTCTTCAATCTTGACATCTTCAGTCTTGAATCTCTATACTATACAGTCTTTATTCTTAGTACCTGCATGTTTATATTCTGCATATACATATATATCTAAACCATAACATTAGTATCTTGATTTTATAACAAGTCCTAAGGTTGTTGTCATCAAAACAATCATCTAAAGGACTAACAATCTACCCCTATAAATACAGAGTTTATAAATCATTTAGGGTATTTTTACGCGATTATTTTGTTTGTACTCCATTATATTTAAGGATTCTGGTCAGATCCCTGTTGTACTCAGAAATTCAAGCGATTGATAAAGCTATTTCTTCAAAGTGGACATAGGCATTCAATGCCCAACCACTATAAATCTGTTTGTCATTGTTTTTTTACTAGTTTTCTGCTTGTTTTCTCTATTTGAATTTTGATTACTTCATTTATTTCTTTATATATAATTTATTGGGTGTTTGTGCCAACATTTGGTGCAAACATTCACCACAGGTTATTTCTTAAAAGACGATGCAACAACCTCCTCTTGAAACAAAAATGCATAACCTGAAGTACTTCTTCCATCATCAAGATCTCCAACGTAGTTGTGTAGCCAACTAAGTCTCCACTTCCTCCTTTCTTGTATAGAATGCCTTGATTCAAGGCTCCTTTCACATATCGAAGAAGCCTTTTTACTATATTAAGATGAAGTTCAATAGGATATTTTCCATATATTGACTCTTCGGTCCAACCACAATAATCAAATTTGGCGTCATCACTATTAAATATGGAAGACTTCCCACTATCTACTTGTAACTAGTGGCTTCAAATCTAACTCCATTTTCATTTTTCACAAGTTTTGTTCTTGGAAAAATTGAAATTCTAACAGAACTACACTCTATCATGTCAAACCTTTCAAGAACCTCGTTGGCATACTTCTTCTGACTAATGAAAACACCCTTCTCATTTTGTAAAACTTCCACATTGAAGAAGGTACCTCGTCCTCCCAAGACCGGTAATTACAAATTCTTACATCATAGAATTCTTATTCAAACAATCACAGTCTGCATACAAACTAACAACAAGAATTCGGTCCTTGAAATCAGTTTTGATGGAAAGAGTTGGTTTAAATGGCACCTTTCGAGACCTTCCTTAGTAAAGGATTCAATGCGACTGTACTATGCTCTTGGGGCATTCTTACAGCCATACAAGCCTTCTTCAACTTACAGACTTTATGTTCTTCTCCTTCTTTCTCAGAACACCATGGATGATTAACAAAATCCTTATGAATCAACTCTACATTAAGGAAAGCAATTTTAACATCAAGTTGGCAAATGCTCCATGTGATGACCCGGAATTTTGGATAATTTAAATTGAGATATAATTGATTTTAATATTTAAAAGTTAGTTTGTAACTTAAAATTTCAAATATCACCATTGTTTAGAAATTTAATTATTGGATTTAATTACTGGAAATTGGGTAAAAATGATGAATCTGGAGTTTAAAGCCTGTTAAAAATAATTTAAGAGTTTGTAAAATTTATATTGATAGTGCTGAAGATAGTAAAAGTGTTGAAAATTTATCGTTTAAATCGATATTTAAAAATAGCCTTCCGAGGCACAGTCTTGGATTTTGACGAAACTAGTTTCATTGGATCTATAATAGTGTATTATTATCGGATTTCAAATTTTGTGGCATTTGGAGTTGTTGTGTGATTGTATGATACATAAACACGTTGAAACTTAAATCGAAATTTAATATAATAACTGGGTTCAAAAAGCTATCTTCGCCATACGATCGAATTAGGGCTCGAAACCTTTTCCGTTCGGCATAGGGTATAACATTACAAACACCTAGCGGCATGCCTCGATAGGAGTTCGAAATTTTGAGTTGCGAACTGAAGATAATTTAAATCTAAATTTGAAATTTATAAATATATATGGTTGACTGGTCAAATATTTTTCCATCAGCCGCTTTCCTTTCCCATCACAACTTTTCCCTATCACTGTAGCTTGTTTTCCCCAACATGCAATCTTCCATTGCATATTTTTTTTAAAACAAACCGAGCAAAATTAGCATGTTCTTCCTGTTTGAATTGTATATACGCGAGTTTCCCCCTCTTCATCTCCGTTCAACCCTTTCCCCTCGGTTACTTCACAAAATTGAACCCTATTCCCTTCTCTTCTAAATCAAGCAACGAAAAAAAATCCCTTATTCAAAATCAAATGGCCTAGAGCTGTCTTCGTTCGAATCAAATCGAACGTATAGGAGAGAGAACAAAGACGGTCATGGCGCACGAATCGAGGTGTTGTTCGTTTGGGCATAGGAATCGAAGAGGAGCTAGCGAAGGCAACATTCGTAAGGTGGAGGGAAGGATCGGCTTTGTTGGTGGCACCGTAGGTCAGAAGGGGTGTCGCGAATGGGCGATTTGGGGTTGCAAATAACTCGGCCTGGTGGCAGTAGCGCGGGAGACAGGGCGGTGACGAACGATAGATTGTGGCCGGGGATCTACGGGTTGACTTAGATGAAGGCGCGGTTTGGGATATCAAGCAGAAGCTCGTTGAATTCTGGTTTTCTGTTCGAATTTTAGGTAGTTTAATTTTAAATATTTTAATTTAAATGTTACATAGGTTTAAAACTTATAAATGAACTATTTATTATTATTTCACTTATCAGTACATTAACAACAAGTTATTTACGGTTTTGTTCAATGTAATAAATAAACATATACCCGTTGAAGAAAATATATACGCACGGTTTTAGGAAGAAAATAGGAAGTAAAGTACAAACCTGTTTTGGTTTTAATCCTATATATATATATCTATGTATGTATGTATGTTTATGCTAAAAAGTAAATTAAAATAATAATAATAGGAAGGTATATATGCCATTATTTTTCAAGTCAAAGATTTATATGTATAATTGTATACAGTAAAGAAAATTTGGGGGTTTATATAAAAGTTGATTTTTTGAAACCTATAATTTATTTTTATAAGTATATATATGTAGCTTCAAGGGAAAAATAAATATACATATTTATAATTTACTATTTATTTTAAATAATGGATTTAGTGATTAACTTGTTTATTTAACTTATTTAATTTATTTTGGTTACTAAAAGATTTTTAAAAGGGAAATCATTAGTTTAAAAGCAAACTATTAGTTTAAAATTAAGTAAATAAATAGTGATTAACTGTTTGATTTATTCAAAAGTTAATAAATTGTAAATTGTTATACAAGGACCAAAATCATGAGGTAACTAGTACGGATGGATCGGATTGCAAAGAAAAATTCAAAGTTGAGTTAATCTCACTCTTTTGGATTTTTATTTAAATTTAAATGGTTAAATTTAAATAATTGGTTGAATGATTAATTGATTTGATGTGCTATATTGTATATAGTAATATATATATATATAGTATATATTAGAGTGATTGATTTCCCGCATTATATAGCTTATGAGACCCTATGCGTCGCATAATAGCGGATGATATTATATTTAAAAACCCATATACCGCGATATTCCACCTCGGAATTGGTATTTTATATTATGCTAACATCTTTGGATGCAGGGAAACAGGTTGGAGGTATCCAATTGGATTCCTCAAAATTATTTAGATTGTTTAATATTCTGTGTTATGAATATTTGATATTCTGTGATGGATATTATTGATAATTGGAATATTGATTGCTATGGTTTTCTCGAATATATTTCGGTACACCGAGTTATCAAAATATATATAATTTGATTTTGAAAAGAAAATAAAAGAGTGAATTCTTAAGTAAAATAATTATAGAGAACTTGAATAAATTAAAGAATGAATTGAAAACGAATAAAAGTTGATTTTTGAATTCTAATAAATAAAATTCCTAGGATGAAGAATGAGATTTTGAATAAATAGTAATAAGTGATTTTTCTTGAAACTCAAGTGTTATTATCTAAAGGAATAAAGAATTTATTTTAAAATTCAATGTTTGAATTTATTTGCAAGGATAAAGAAGAAATTTGGAAAATATGAAATTGGCATTTTCAGTTAAAAGATTTTAAACCATAATTAACGAATAAAGTCTGAAATTAATGGATTTTGAAATAAATGTAGTAAGTAAAGAAATTTATTGCAAAATGGAGTAAATTGGGAATCAATTTGGAAATTGACCTAAGTGTTTGGAATCGGGATTTTAAAAGGAAGTTTAGACTAAGAAATTTATAAACTGGGTTTATAAAGGTGAAGTAATATATCAGTGGATATTTGGAAGAATAAATTCATGATGGGAATTTATTAAAGAAATGGGAAATTTTGTTTAAAAATAAATAGTGATTTATTTTTAAAGGATGTGAAAAGAAGTATATTTCCCTGGATAGCCAAGTACGTTTTCAAAGTAAATTTTTAAATAAATGTTAAAGGCTTTAATGTTGTTTTAAAAAGCATGTTTTAGAAAATTTATTATATCTAAATGTTCAAATTCTGAAGTAAATATTTTTCAAATCTATTATCGTAGTAATTATTTTAAAGGTGACGTGGTATTTTGGTTTAAAAACAGAAAATCTAGTTTAATATTTTATAAAGTAACCTCATTTTCAAATATTCCTATAGTATATGTTTTGAATAAAGTATTGAAGTAGTTCTCAATTTAAATGTTTAAAGTATATTTTATAATAAAGTGTTTTAAATTATTTTAAAATCTAAAGTGTTTGTACTTAGTGATTTCAGTGGAAATAGAAAATATATGGGAAATTTATTCTGTAAAAGGAAGGTGGTTTGTAAACTGTTTTCAAAAAGGTTTGAAAGCGGAAATATATCTTGTGAAGATATTTTGAGGTTAATAAATAATTCGGTGAAATTATTTATGTTGGATGGCTGTTGTGAATGTTATTTGATAGCTAAATAACTGACTATCAATATTGGACAATGCGCTGATCGTTTCGAAGAGACCGGGATCGGGATTAATTTCTCGAAAACCACTTCGATTCGGTTTGTACGTTTTCGTGAGGAAGACGAGTTTGGATTCGAAGATGGAGCAATTAAGTGCAAGGGCTAGTTGCTACTAATCCTGAGGATAATTCCAAAATGGATGTTGTAGGAGTAGTGCCTTCGGTTCGGTTTGAACCCGGGACGGACTTGTATGGATGAATGCGTTCGGAACATCGTCAGGTGGACAATGGGCATTCTAAGTGAAATGTTCTAATAGGTATTGCTTAGCCTCAAGCCTCATCAAGCGGGAATGACTAAAAATCAAGGGTTATGCAGCAAGGCTAGGTTGGTAGCGCCCATTAGGGTGAGGTCATCCCTTCTAGATGTCCCTTTTATTCGGCTTAGTGGTGCGGTTGCTGATCCCAACCGTGAGGTGATCTTACTCGGGATTATCCAGTAAGGGATAGTCCCGGTCTTGTGTTGTAGGGGATTGGGAGTAATCCTCGGTACTGTGATCTAGGCCATGTACTGTGACAGTTGGTACCCCAGTGCCTAGTCATTAGTTGGAAATCCATTCTCCCTATGCGCATGTACGGTTTTGATTATGCCCAACTATTGCTGAAACGTGAGATGCAAGCATTTCAGCTAGATTCTATTTTACTTTCTATAGACATTATTATAATATCAGAGGATTTTGATAAAGAGTGTTTGGCTATCGTAAGATAAAAACCCGACATGTTTATTTGTGGCGTGGCCTTACGACATGCTTTTGTTTTCAAAGGATTTTGAAACTTTAGTAATCAATTTGAGTGTGGTTTTCTCACGCTGGTATTCCAGACTGACTCGGGTGTTATTTAACTATAATGCTCGGGTCAGACCGGGTATTATAAGATACAAGAAAAGATGTTGTGGAGCTCAGGAGATGAGCTGGATGGTGATACGTACTTCCGTACTTGTGTACTGTTCTGCTGTGTATTCAGTTTTGAGGATAAGTTTATATGACTGTCCAGTTGTATGTTATTGATGTTGTCGAACTCTGATGATGTATTCTTATGATGTATATATATAAAACAGATATAATTTTCCTTTGTGTAAAGATATGTTATTATCTATTATATTTTATTCCGCTGCGATGGTTAGATTCTGATGTTGTTTCTACTTTCTTCTTCTACCTCTTCTTCTTTAACCCAAATGGTTCGTATTTCCGTTCACCTTGATTTGATGTGTTGGAAATAGTGTTGACTTATGGGGTATGGATTTACGGGTCGTTACACTTGGTATCAGAGCTTAGGTTGGTAATAACCTTGGCTCTGGTGGGGATTACTCATTGAAAATAGAGTCTGTAGTACTCTAGAATGAGTTTGAGCGTATTAATAGATATGAGCACGTGTTTGTTAGTGAATATAAATTGTTTTAATATTGTGATGACTTATTGGTTGAGTGGAATATGAATTCTGATCGAGTAAGTTGGCCGCTATTCCAGAAGAGTTTATAAACACCTAACATGATAAATTGACACAGTATTGTTTTAAATATGGGTAAATAAATAATTTTACCCAAAATATATTTTGATATAAAGGTAATATTTCCTTAAATTGTTATATAACTTGGATGATAATAGTATATTAAACAAATAAGATTATAAAAATTGGAATGACTTGGATAATCAAATAGGAATTTGTATGAGCATAAATTGTACAAATGAATTATAGCTAAAATTTGGTTTAAGTCAAAATTTGAAAATTTAAAACCCCGGAGATTTTGGAAGTGTTTTTCGAAGTGTTTTGAAGACAAATAATAGCTTTATTATTTTAAAAAGTATTTCTGAATGGAAATTGTCTCAAATAAATTTTGGGAAGGGAAATAGCATTAAACTCACTTCAGTCGCTGGAAAAGAACTTCGGTGATGACTGCAGCATCATCGATGTTCATTTTCGAGTTTCTAAGTGACGGGTTGCTGCCAAATTGATTTATTCAGAAGAACTAGTTTGTTTTTGAAATTTCAAAGGAATTTTGTTGGGGATAAAAACCAGGATTAGTTTAAAATTTTGAGAAATGTGATTTTGGGATGATTTGAACCAAAATCCGGGTGTTTGAAATCCTGAATCCTCATTTGAATTGAAAATCCTGATGAGATAAGTTATAAACTTGTAAAATTGAGATGATTTTTAAATAAGGAAGGAAAATATGAGCTTTGAATGTTGGAATTAAAATTTAAAGTGAAAAGTTAAAAATGAAATTAACTTGGATCGAGGAAGAAAATTGAATCGAATTGAATTAAATAAATCTGAGTTAAATTAGAATTGAATTGGAATAAAGTGAAGAAATTAAAATTCTAAAACTTAAATGGATTGTGATTGAAAAAAAAATTGGAATTGAATTGGATGGAGAAATTAAATTGTGGAAATTTAGTTAATGGTGATTTGAAAGAAATAAAATTTAGTTGACTTAAGCTAAATAAATTATTTGATAGAGTATGTTAATAAAATTTAACTCGGTTAAATGAAATGGATTGTACCTTAATAATGAAGTTTGGAAATAAACTCGAATTATAAATAGAATTCGACCTGGATTGATAATGAATTCAAATAAGTGGAGATGTTGTAAAAATAAAATGGAATTGGATTAAAGTGGTAATGGTTTGTATTGCAAATAAAATCCAAGTAAGTAGAAATAAATTGGAAATGGCCTTGTTATTAATAAAATAAATTTGGGATGAATTGAGTATGGAAATTAAAATTCATAATGGATTGAGTGAATAAACCAATTGTATTGAATAAATAAATGGATGGAACTTGATTAAATAAGAATCAAATGAAAGATGGAATAGAACTTGTTGCAAAAAGAAATGGAGGTTGGTTGAATGAAATGAACATATGCTATAATGTTAAAAATGGAGTAGTTTTAGTCGCAACAAGTTAAGAAGAAATGAAATTGTTAAGGAGTTGAAATAGCTTAAATACAATAAGAGAAATGGAATGTTTTCAAGTTTAATAGAATGGTTTCAAATGAAATGAATTCGGATAAGAAATGAAATGCAAGTGAATGGATCGTGAATAAAATTGAAAGGGAATAAAATTGAAAGGGAATAAAATTGAAATGGAATGTGTCGAGATAAATAAAATGGTTGTGAATGAATTAAAATAGAAGGAATTAAATATAAATTGAGTTGGAATCAATTTAAAATGGTTATAAGCTTGAGTAATTATTTATTCACATGAATATTGTCGAATTGCATAAGAAAATGGGTCGTTCGATGTAAACGAGATTGGATAAAATCCTATGAGTTATTAGAAGTGAAATAGGATAATTTTGAAATCAATTGGAATGAATATGAGTTTGTTTTTCTTAGAATTAATTAAATATAAGCGAGTAAGTTGTAAATCGCTTAAGCTGAATGGAATGGTTTGAGAATTGGTTGTAGGCAATTATAATAAGTGTCAGAGCCTTGTATGTGCTTATGGAAATTATATGACATGCATTATATGTGAAATTTATGTGCTAGCTATATTAAAATAAGTGAAATACTAGTAAATTGCAAATATTTAGCACTTACATGTTTTAGTTGAGTAAGTACAGGTTCAGGGAAGCCGTTGGGCTGGATTTGATCGCCAAAAATGCTAATTAAATAACTCGCTTACCTAGAAATGCTAAATAAAGGTACGCCTACGCAATAAAAATAGGAAATATGAACTTCTTTTATTTTTCGACCGGGTGGGTCGATGTATATATATTTATATCTCTTGTCAAATTGCAAAAGCTCTCCCTACAAAGAAGACTCTGCCAAAAAAATTCGAAAATTTTAGGAGTTAGAAAATTTTTCTTAGCGACAAAACAATTTCAAATTGGAAATTGAAATAAATTAGTGGATGAAAATAATTTAAAATAATGATATAAATCAGTTATAAATGGAAGATAAAATTCAATATTCAGAGTTGAAGATAAACTGAATTCATATGGAAATGGGAAAACTAATTTGAATAGAAGTAGATATGAAACTTATGTAAGGAAATGTATAAAATGATTTTAAAAGCTATGATTGGATATTATTGCTAAGTAGGATATGCAGGAATTATAAAGGGAAAGGAAAATTGGTTTTGATTTTAGAAGATAAATTTGAATTGCCCGACTAAAAATGTATGTGTTTAAATTTCTGTATGAAATTTGATTGGGTTTTGATCTAGCCACTTGGCCTTTTGTTTTGTTTTGGAATTTGGGAGCCCTAGAGGCATTTTGTAGTTGTACCAAGCTAGCCGAGCAAAAGAGACGCTGGCAAAAAAATTCGGAAATTTGGGGAGTTAGAAAAATTTTGAGAAAATTTTGATAATTCAAAATCTGGATTTGAATTCGAATTTGAATTGTTAAATAAATAATATTATTGGGACTTATGGATAAGTTTGGAAAGCTATAAAAAAGGTTAGTGTGTCTGTATAAAAAGATTGTTTTGAGAATTGTTAGGAATTGTTTGGTTTTGGGAAAAAGTAAATGGGTATTGCACCATTCTTCTTAACTAGCAATTTCGGGGACGAAATTCTTTTAAGGGGGGAGGAATGTGACGACCCGGAATTTTAGACAATTTAAATTGGAATATAATTGATTTTAATATTTAAAAGTTAGTTTGTAACTTTTTCAAATATCACCATTATTTGGAAATTTAATTATTAGATTTAATTACTAGAAATTGGGTAAAATTGATGAATCCGGAGTTTTAAGCCTGTTAAAAATAATTTAAGGGTTTGTAAAATGTATATTGATAGTATTGAAGATAGTAAAAGTGTTGAAATTGAATTTGGGAATGTTTTGTTAAGTTTTTGAAAATTTATCGTTTAAATTGATATTTAAAAATAGCCTTCCGAGGCACAGTCTTGGATTTCGACGAAACTAGTTTCGTTGGATCCGTAATAGTGTATTATTATCGGATTTCAAATTTTGTAGCGTTTGGAGTTGTCGTGTGATTGTATGATATATAAACACGTTGAAATTTAAATCGAAATTTAATATACTAACTGGGTTCAAAAAGCTATCTTCGCCATACGATCGAATTAGGGCTCGAAACCTTTTCCGTTCCGTTCGGAATAGGGTATAACATTACGAACACCTAGCGGCATGCCTCGATAGGAGTTCGAAATTTTGAGTTGCGAACTGAAGGCAATTTAAATTTAAATTTGAAATTTATAAATATATATGGTTGACTAGTCAAATATTTTTCCATCAGCCGCTTTCCTTTCCCATCACAACTTTTCTCTGTCACCGTAGCTTGTTTTCCCCAACATGCAATCTTCCTCTGCACATTTTTTTCAAAACAAACCGAGCAAAATTAGCATATTCTTCATATTCGAATTGTATATACACGAGTTTTCCCCTCTTCATCTCCGTTCAACCCTTTCCCTTCAGTTACTTCACAAAATTGAACCCTATTCCCTTCTCTTCTAAATCAAGCAACGAAAAAAAATCCCTTATTCAAAATCAAATGGCCTAAAGCCGTCTTCGTTCAAATCAAATCGAACGTATAAGAGAGAGAGCGAAGACGGTCACGGTGCATGAATGAGGCACTCTTCGTTTGGACATAGGAATCGAAGGAGGAGCGAGCGAAGGCAACATTCGTAAGGTGGAGGGAGGGGTCAGCTTTGTTGGTAGCGCCGTAGGTCAGAAGGGATGTCGCGAATGGGCAATTTAAGGTTCGCAAATAACTCGGCCTGGTGGCAACAGCGCGCGAGATAGGGCGGTGACGAACGATAGATTGTGGCCGGGGATCTACGGGTTGACTTAGATGATGGCGCAGTTTGGGATATCGAGCAGTAGCTCGTTGAATTCTGGTTTTCTATTCGAATTTAAGGTAGTTTAATTTTAAATATTTTAATTTAAATGTTACATAGGTTTAAAACTTATAAATGAACTGTTTATTATTATTTCACTTATTAGTACATTAACAACAAGTTATTTACAGTTTTGTTCAATGTAATAAATAAATATATATCGGTTGAAGAAAATATATACGCATGGTTTTAGGAAGAAAATAGTGAAGTAAAGTATAAACCTGTTTTGGTTTTAATCCTATATATATATATATATATATGTGTGTGTGTGTGTGTGTGTGTGTGTGTGTGTGCTAAAAGGTAAATTAAAAAATAATAATAGGAAGGTATATATGCCATTATTTTTCAAGTCAAAGATTATATGTATAATTGTATACAGTAAAGAAAATTTGGTAGTTTATATAAAAGTAGATTTGTTGAAACCTATAATTTATTTTTATAAGTATAATATATATGCAGCTTCAAGGGAAAAATAAATATACATATACATATTTATAATTTACTAGTTATTTTAAACAATGGATTTAGTGATTAACTTGTTTATTTAACTTATTTAATTTATTTTAGTTACTAAAAGATTTTTAAAAGGGAAATCATTAGTTTAAAAGTAAACTATTAGTTTAAAATTAAGTAAATAAATAGTGATTAACTGTTTGATTTATTTAAATGTTAATAAATTGTAAATTGTTATACAAGGACAAAAATCATGAGGTAACTAGTCCGGATGGATCGGATTGCAAAGCAAAAATCAAAGGTGAGTTAATCTCACTCTTCTGGATTTTTATTTAAATTTAAATGGTTAAATTTAAATAATTGATTGAATGATTGAATTGATTCGATGTGCTATATTGTATATAGTAATATATATAGTATATATTGGAGCGATTGATTTCCCACATTATATAGCGGATGAGACCCTATGCGCCGCATAATAGCGGATTATATTTAAAAACCCATATACCACGATATTCCACCTCGAAGTGGAATTGGTATTTTATATTGTGCTAACATCTTTGGATGCAAGGAAACAGGCTGGAGGGATCGAACTGCATTCCTCAAAATTATTTAGATTGTTTAATATTATGTGTTATGAATATTTGATATTCTGTGATGGATATTATTGATAATTGAATATTGATTGCTATAGTTTGCTTGAATATATTTCGGTACACTGAGTTACCAAAATATATAGAATTGGATTTTGAAAAGAAAATAAAAGAGTTAATTCTTAAGTAAAATAATTATAGAGAATTTGAATAAATTAAAGAATGAATTGGCAAAGAATAAAAGTTGATTTTTGAATTCTAATAAATAAAATTCCAAGGATGAAGAATGAGATTTTGAATAAATGCGAATAAGTGATTTTTCTTAAAACTCAAGTGTTATTATCTAAAGGAATAAAGAATTTATTTTAAAATTCAAGGTTTGAATTTATTTACAAGGATAAAGAAGAAATTTGGAAAACATGAAATTGGCATTTTCAGTTAAAAAGATTTTAAACCATAATTAAGGAATAAAGTCTGAAATTTATGGATTTTGAAATAAACGGAGTAAGTAAAGAAATTTATTGCAAAATGGAGTAAATTGGGAATCAATTTGGAAATTGATCTAAGTGTTTGGAATCGGGATTTTAAAAGGAAGCTGAGACTAAGAAATTTATAAACTGGGTTTATAAAAGTGAAGTAATATATCAGTAGATATTTGGAAGAATAAATTCACGATGGGAATTTATTAAAGAAATGGGAAAATTTGTTTAAAATAAATAGTGATTTATTTTTAAAGGATGTAAAGAGAAGTATATTTTCTTGGATAGCCAAGTATGTTTTCAAAGTAAATTTTTAAATATAAGTTAAAGGCTTTAATGTTGTTTTAAAAAGCATGTTTTAGAAAATTTATTATTTCTAAATGTTTAAATTCTGAAGTAAATATTTTTCAAATCTATTATCGTAGTAATTATTTTAAAGGTGACTTGGTATTTTGGTTTAAAAAGAGAAAATCTAGTTTAATATTTTATAAAGTAACCTCATTTTCAAATATTCCTATAGTATATATTTTTAATAAAGTATTGGAGTAGTTCTCAATTTAAATGTTTAAAGCATATTTTATAATAAAGTGTTTTAAATTATTTTAAAATATAAAGTGTTTGTACTTGGTGATTTCAGTGGAAATAGAAAATATTTGGGAAATTTATTCTGTAAAAGGAAGATGGTTTGAAAACTGTTTTCAAAATTGTTTGGAAGCGGAAATATATCTTGCGAAGATATTTTGAGGTTAATAGATAATTCGATGAAATTATTTATGTTGGATGGTTGTTGTGAATGTTATTTGTAGTTAAATAACCTACTATCAATATTGGACAATGCGCTGATTGTTTCGAAGAGACCGGGATCGGGATTAATTTCTCGAAAACCTCTTCGATCTGGTTTGTACGTTTTCATGAGGAAGACGGGTTTGGATTCGAAGATGGAGCAATGAAGTGCAAGGGTTAGTCGCTACTAATCCTAAGGATAATTCCAAATCGGATGTAGTAGGAGTAGTGTCTTCAGTTCCGTTCGAACCCGAGACGGACTTGTATGGATGAATGCTTTCGGAACATCGTCAGGTGGACGATGGGCATTCTAAGTGAAACGTTATAAAAGGTAACGTTAGCCTCAAGCCTCATCAACCAGGAATGACTGAAAATCAAGGGTTATGTAGCAAGCCTAGGTGGGTAGCACCCATTAGGGTGAGATCATCCCTGTCTAGATGTCCCTTTTATTTGGCTTAGTGGTGCGGTTGCTGATCTCAACCGTGGGATGATCTTACTTTGGATTATCCAGTAAGGGGTAGTCCCGGTCTTGTGTTGTAGGGGATTGGGAATAATCCTCGGTACTATGATCTAGGCCACGTACTGTGACAGGTGGTACCCCAGTGCCTAGTCATTAGTTGGAAATCTATTCTCCCTACGCGTCTGTACGGTTTTGATTGTGCCCAACTATTCCTGAAACGTGAGATGCAAGCATTTCAGCTAGATTCTATTTTACTTTCTAAATACATTATTATAATATCAGAGGATTTTTTTAAAAAGTATTTGGCTATCGTAAGGTAAAAACCCGACATGTTTATTTGTGGCGTGGTCTTATGAGATGCTTTTGTTTTCAAAAGATTTTGAAACTTTGATAATCAATTTGAGTGTGGTTTTGTCACGATGGTATTCCAGACTGACTCGGGTGTTATTTAACTATAATGCTCGGGTCAGATCGAGTATTATAGGATACAGAAAGATGTTGTGGAGCTCAAGAGACGAGCTGGATGGCGATACGTAGTTCTGTACTTGAGTATTGTTCCGCTGTGTATTCAGTTTTGAGGATAAGTTTATATGACTGTCCAGTTGTATGTTATTGATGTTGTTAAACTCTAAAGATGTATTCTGATGATGTATATATATAAAACAGATATAGTTTTCCTTTGTGTAAAGATATGTTATTATCTATTATATTTTATTCTGTTGCGATGGTTAGATTCTGACGTTGTTTCTACTTTCTTCTTCTGCCTCTTCTTCTATAACTCAAATGGTTTGTATTTCCTTTCACCTTGAGTTGACGTGTTGGAAATAGTGTTGACTTAAGGGGTACGGATTTGCGGGTCGTTACACTCCAACCTTTCTATGCTGCTATTGCAATCACCATTCAAATAGTATTCCATCTTGCAACCGGCGCAAAAATTTCACTGTAATTAACTCCATGTTTTTTAGTATATCCCTTCGCCACCAATCATGCTTTATGTTTGTCAACCTCACCAAGTTCATATCGCTTGATTTAAACACCCATTTCACTCCAATCTTCTTTGCACCAGCAGACAGCTCCACCGATTCCTATGTCTCAGTTTTCTCATTGGCCTAAATCCCAAGTGTCATATCTTCTAGCCATTTTTCACTTGTAGTAGCTTCTTCATTGAATGGGTCTAGAACCGTGTATAAAACCAGGTTACAAGCTTCTTGTTCATTTGGAATACCTAATCTCGTGCCACTCACATAGTCTTCTATCCACATCGGAGTTTTTCTTCCCTTGAGTTGCAATTAGACTATTTTGACTTAGTAGCGGTTCATTTAGAGAATCTTGAGTTGCTTCCTCCATGTTTGGTCACTCTTCAGCTCTATCTTCTTCACTTCCGCTGTCACCGCCATCTTCAAACTCATTATCTCCCTCATTCTAGCTCTTGGCTCTTTACCTTTGAATTTTGACTCCACTCCCAACAACTATCTTCCTCAAAGACAACATTATGGCTTATGAAAATATGTTTGGAGACTGGATCATATAACGTATAAGCCTTGGGTTCATGTCACACACTAAATAAAAACATCTGAAGCCATGTCATCTAATTTCATTCTTCTTTATTTAGGTATGTGTACATATGCAACACACTCATACACCCGAAAATAATCCACAGATGGCGTGACATTACTCCATACCTCCTTTGGTGTTTTCCCTTTTACAGTACTATCAAACCCTTATTCATCACATGAGTACATCACTGAACCGCTTCCGGGAAGAATTCCCTTGGAACCTTTTTTCAAACAATGTTTCAAACTAAGTTCATAATTGCTTGATTCCTTCTCTCTGCTACGCCATTTTTTGGGGAAGTGCAAGCTATAGTTAACTGTCTTCCAATACCACTTTTCGTATAAATATCAATAAATTCATGAGAAGTAAACTAACCATTATTATCCATATGTAAACATGTTATGAACTCACCACACTCCTTCTCAACAACTTCTTAAAACTTTTAGATGATCTAAATGTATTTGACATCTCACACAAGTAATGGACCCAAACTTTACAAATGAAATCATCAATAAAACTAAAGTAAATACCTCTTTCCACTTGTTGAGATTGGTGCAATCGGTCCACATATATCCTAGTGAACCAACTATAGTTTGGTTGCTGCTCTCCAATAACTCTTCTTTGACATCTTCTTCTTATGTTGCTTCCCTACTAGACAGTGAGTACAAACTTTGCTTGACATGGTTATTTTTGGTAAACCATGAACTTACTTCTGAAAATTGCATTGTTTAAATCAAATGACCAAACCTGCAGTTCCATACGTGAGAAGTAGCCTCTGTGGTAGCATGAAAGCATGTAAGACTGAGCGACATAGAGTCTATGTTTGGTGGAAAAATAGCTAGAAGCATAAACATCCAATTTTGGGTCATCCTTGTTGCCACAATCAATACACTTTATATATGATACAACTTACACTCTTCTCCTTGAGTTAGAATACAAAACGCTTTCTCTTGAATTTGTCCTATGCTAAGCAAATTATTCTTAAGCTATAGAACAAAATACACTTCAAAAATCACTTGTTTGACTCCTCCAATCTCCAAACTTTTCCCATGATTGTCATTCTTGTATCATTGTCAAGCTTGACGGAATGTTGAAACTCTGATCCAGGTGCGAAAACCATTTCTTGTTTTCGCACATATAATTTGAACATCTTGAATCAAGAAACCACACAACGTCTCTTTTTGAATCATACGTCTCCAATGAGACATTAGGAGTAGCTCCTCGTTTTCATCCAGCGCCATAAAGTTGACTTTGCTTTCCCAACTTGGACACTCGTATTGAAAATGCTCCAATTTGTGGCAACATTTCACAAGAGCTTTGTCAAAAGCTCTTCCTCTACCCCTTCTACATCCTCTGTATGGACTACCTCCCCTGCCACTATCCTTTTTTCATCACCAACTGCAGCTCTAAAGGCTTGGTCTTCTTCTTTGTCAAGCAATTTGAATTTTTTTTCATGCACATATAAGGAGCTCGGCAACTCGTTGATGGACATGGTGCGTGTTTCTTTGCTTCTTCAGTCGACACCACTACATAGGTGAATCATTCAGTCAAATTCATCAAAATCTTCTCCACCACCTTAGAATTAGACATCTCTTCTCCATTGCACCACGTATGATTTTTCACAGGATTCACTCTGGAAAAATACTCCTTGATCGTCTCTCCTTTCTTCATTTCTAGCACTTCAAACTCTCTTCTCAAGGTGGGGAGGAGGCCTCTTCATCCTCTCATCGTCCTCATACTTTCTCTTCATAGAATCCCAAATGATTTTGGAGGTATGTATGTCCAAAATCTGCTCAAAATTCATCCGATCTATGGCTTAATACAAATAGTGTTTGACCTTATGATCCTTGACTCTCTAGCAGTTTCTTCTGCCTAAGGATAGAGGTTTTGGCCAGTACTCCGAAATTCTGGGGGTATAGGACCTGTACCGTTCATCAATGGTTCGAACCGATGAAGAAAATCTCTTTGGGACTAGGAATAAAAATCAAATCTAGCTTGCAAACATATGATCGAATAGCAAGATTAAAAGTGGAAAGCAATTAGAATAATATATCAAATCAAATGCTTTAATCGTTCAAGCGTGAAGCATGGTAGAAAATTGAATTACTTAATCAATTCGAAAGCTTTAAATAGAAGTAATTAGAGAAAATACTTACCGCATCGAAGAAACCTCAAATTATTTTTGCTCAGTCGATTCTCTCCTCTTTAGACGTGTCGATTATCCAGTCAAGACAGTGATTTCTCCTTCTTTTTTGTGCTTTTTGTCAACCGACATAGAAATTATCGATTTAGCCATTTTTTCCATCGATACAAGAAATAGAATGGAGGAAAATGAAATCGTGAATTGTATTATATGGCAGAAAAGGAGAAGATAGTTGGACTAGGATATTTTCATATTTAATAATAGTTATTTATGGTTGTTTGTATTCTAATTTAATTTACTTAGGGATGTTTAATTGTTTAAGGTTGAATTTAAGTTATTTTGGGTTGAATTCTAATAATACAAAAAGTAGTTATTTTGGTCTATTTATTGTAACTCTAACGTAAGTTTATTGATAAATTATCAAAAACTGAAATCTCGACCGAAACCGAAGAAAACCAAAACTTTCAAAATTTATAAATCATCTGCAAATAACAAAATTTCAAAAAATGAAAGCAAGATCGAAACCGAACTTCTCGAATCTTGCTTCTGCCTATCTGTCAACATCATTCCCTCTCTTGGCTCTATGAAGCCATTCTCTACCAAACTCCATAAACCAATTGTCCTAAGCAAATTCTTCATGAGCTCACTCCAGTGGTCTTGGTGGAGACCATCAAAGTGAGGAATTGTTGGAAATTATTTTGAAAAATAAGTGAATTATTAAAAATTGACTAAGTGTGGAAATTGGCTCCTACTTGTGAATAGTCCCGCATTGTAGGATTATATGCAAGATACTTGATTCTTAGAGGCTAAGTTGGGCCCTTTGGGCACCCAATGATGCTCTTTCGTGAGGAGTGAGATCATGCTTGACCACCACACGCGCATGCGTGCCGGCCGACTTGTCTCGACCCGGACCGGGTTCGGGTTCGGGCTTGTAGTGATGTAACACTTATATTTTTGGTACAAATTTATTAACCGTTTTTTGACCGGGCTAACCCACATTGAAGAACGTTACATAACGTTCATTGATTTGACCCGTTATTTATCAGATCCGTTTTTAAGACCACGTTTCCCACAACCAGCAACGTTCTTTTTACTACTCCGCCTTCTTAAAAGATAAGAAGACGAAACAGAAAGAATACATATCTCATTTTCGTCTTTCCCAAAAAATTCGAGCTATACTTTTTTGAGTGCAAACAGAATCGCTTCATCCGTGCAAACGAATCGATACCACAAACTTCGAGAGGCTGTTTTATCCCAGAGGCGGTGGTGATTGACACGAACTACTTGCACCGAGAGCAGATCTTCGAAACGTCTTCAAGAAAGTGACGTAGTCCACGACTCAGCCGAAGATAATCATTGTTTCCAATAATTTAAAAACGACGCCACCGAAAATGACTTCTGCTGCAGATCTCGATGCCGCTGCTCCTGCTTCCCTCTTCCAAGTTCCAATGGTCTCTGCTGCGCCTTTCAGATTCGAGGGCCTCCACTTCAAACGCTGGAAACAGAAGATGGAATCCTTCCTAACCATAAGAAAGGTGGTGGCTGTGCTAACAACCGACAAACTACAGCTGTCGGACAGACCAGACGAAATCGACGCAGATCTGATGCGAGCCTAGACAGAAAAATCAAAGGAGGTGCCGAACTAGACCGAGCAGGAGTACCTGTGCCAGAACTTTATACTCAACGGCCTCAATGATGACCTCTACGACTACTACAACTCTGACAAGTCGGCCAAAGAGATTTGGGAAGCGCTGCAAAAGAAGTATGACACTGAAGAGGCTGGAGCGAAGAAATATACGGTCAGCCATTATTTGAAATACCAGATGACAGATGACAGGTCAGTAGGGATGCAATCTCATGAGCTATAGAAAATTGCCCATGAGATCATCTCCGAAGGTACGAGTTTGGATGAATAGTTTTAGATTGCTGTTATTAGTGATAAATTCCTCCTATGTTGGAAAGACTTTAAGAATGTGCTTAAGCACAAAACTAACGAATTCTCCTTACAGAGCTTGATCACTCGCCTCCGTATTGAGGAGGAGGCTCATAAGTAGGACCAGAAGGAGGAAGTGCTTGTTGTTACCAACAACAACACTAAAAAGTCCAAGCCCGCGGTTCTGAAACCGAATCTGAAAAACTTTAAGAATCAGAACCGCAACCGCAACAAACAGAATTGGAACCAGCAAAGGAACCAAAAAGGACAACAGAAACCGACCCAAAAGAATGACTCTGGGCAGTTGTTTCTGTGTTATAACTGTGGAAAACCAGGTCATATGGCACGCAAGTGTAGGAATAGACCAGGCCCTGCACCGCAGGCTAACCTGGCTAAGGAGCCTCTTACGGCTATGATTTCTGAGATTCACCTTGTTGGTGGATCAGAGGGTTGGTGAGTAGATGCTAGTGCATCCCGCCATGTCTGCTATGATCGTGCTATGTTCAGTACATACACGGCTGCTGATGATCAGAAAGTGCTGCTGGGAGATTCTCACACCACTACAGTTGCTGGCATTGGAAATGTGGAAATAAAGTTTACCTTTGGAAAGACAGTTATTTTGAAAGATGTGATGCATACTGCAAAGATGAGAAGGAATTTGGTTTCTAGTTTTCTCCTTAATAAGGCTGGTTTTACTCAAGTTATAGGGGCTGATTTGTCTACTTTGACTTATAAGGGGATGTTTGTAGGGAAGGGTTATGCTTGTGAGGGTATGTTTAAATTAATGTTGAATCTAATAAAGTAACCAGTTATGCTTATATGTTGTGTGGCTTTAATATTTGGCACTCTAGATTATGTCATGTAAATAAGTGTATAATTTATAACATGATCACATTAGATTTGATTCCTAAAATGTCACAAACTGATTTTGATAAATGTGAATTCTGTAGTCAAGCAAAAATCACTAAGAAACCCCATAAATCAGTTGATATATTTTCCGAACCCTTATACTTGATTCATTCTGACATATGTGAGATAGATGGCACTTTGACTAGACATGGACACCATTATTTTATCACTTTCATGGATGATACCTCTGATTTCACTTATGCATATCTTATGAGAAATAAAAGTGATGCATTTGATATGTTTAAATTATTTAAAACTGAAATCAAGAATCAATCAAATAAGAAAATTAAGAGACTTCGTAGTGATAGAGGAACAGAATATGAATCTAGTTCATTTCTTGATTTCTATAAATTACATGGTATAATTCATGAGAGAACTGCACCTTATTCACCTGAAATGAACGGTAAAGCTGAAAGAAAGAATAAGACCTTTACCGAATTAGTTGTAGCTATTTTATTAAATTCGGGTGCAGCAAAACATTGGGGGGGATATTTTGTTGATTGTATGCTATGTATTGAATAGAATCCCTAAATCAAAACGTAAAATTTCACCTTTTGAAATTTTAAGAAATTATAAACCAAATGTATCTTACTTTAGAACTTGGGGATGTTTGGCATATTTTCGTATACCCGACCCTAAAAGAATAAAATTAGCAAGTAGAACATACGAATGTGTATTTATTGGCTATGCTATTAATAGCAAAGCATATAGATTTTATGACCTGAATACACATAATATAGTAGATTCTAATGATGCTGATTTTTATGAAAGTAAATTTCCTTTTAAATTGAGGAATAGTGGGGGCACGTCAAATAACACCGTGCCTATTAGAACAGAACTTAATGAATCTTCTGAAATTGAACCTAAAAGAAGTAAAAGAGCAAGAGTTGATAAAGATTTTGGCTCGGATTTTTGCACTTTTACTATAGAGGAGGATCCAACAAACCTCCAAGAAGCCTTTCATTAGATGCCATTTTTGGCAAGAGGCTATAAATGATGAGATGGATTCCTTGGAATCCAATAAGACTTGGCACTTAGTAGATTTACCACCTGGTTGTAAGTCTATAGGTTGTAAATGGGTACTTAAAAAGAAATTAAAACCTGATGGAACAGCTGAAAAATATAAAGCTCGTTTGGTAGCTAAAGGTTTTAGACAAAGAGAAAATATAGACTTTTTGATACTTTTTCACCTGTAACTAGAATCACATCCATTCGAGTACTAGTTTCATTAGCATCTATTTATAATTTAATTATACACTAAATGGATGTTAAAACTGCTTTTTTAAATGGTGAATTAGAAGAGAAAATTTATATGGACCAACCTGAAGGCTTTTTTATTCTGGTCAAGAACATAAAGTTTGCAAATTAGATAAATCATTATATGGTTTAAAACAAGCACCTAAACAATGGCATGAAAAATTTGATAACTTAATTAATAATCTCAAATGGTTTCAAAGTTAATGAAAGTGACAAATGCATTTATTATAAATATGAAAATGGCATTTGCACTATAATATGTTTGTATGTAGATGACCTATTTATTTTTGGATCAAACATTCATAACATAAATACTGTTAAATCTTTGTTAAGTGCCAATTTTGATATAAAAGATCTAGGTGAAGCGAGTGTAATCCTTGGTATTAAGATTACTAGGTCCGAAAAGGGACTTTCTTTGGATCATTCTCATTATATTGAGAAGATCTTAAAAAAATACAATTACTTTGATTGTAAATCTGCATGTGCACCATATGATCCTAGTGTAAAGCTTTTAAAGAACACTGGTGAAGGTGTAAGACAGTCTGATTATGCAAGCATCATTGGCAGCCTTTGGTATGCCACTGATTGTACTAGACCCGACATTGCCTATGTCGTGTGATTATTATGCAGGTTTACTAGTAGACCTAGTATAGAATATTGGCACGCTATTGAGAGGGTCATGAGATACCTAAAATGAACCATAAACCTTGGATTACATTATGTAAAGTTTCCAGCTGTTCTTGAAGGTTACACCGATGCAGACTGGAATACTTTATCTGATGACTCAAAGGCAACAAGTGGCTATATCTTTAGCATTGCTGGAGGAGCTGTTTCTTGGAAATCCAAGAAACAGACTATTTTGGCTCAGTCTATTACGGAGTCTGAAATGATAGCACTAGCCACAGCTAGTGAGGAAGCAGAGTACTTAAGAAATCTGCTAGTTGAGATTCCTTTATGGGAAAAACCAATACCAGATGCGTTGATCCATTGCGATAGTACCGCGGCTATTGCAAAAGTTCAGAACCGTTATTACGACGGTAAAAGACGACAGATACGTCGTAAGCACAATACTGTTAGAGAGCTACTCTCTTCAGGAGCTGTTAGAGTGGATCACATACACAGTGATGAGAATTTGGTAGATCCTTTGATGAAAGGACTGGACAGAGAGAAAGTCCTTACGACTTCTAAAAAAAGGGGACTATTGCCCTTTGATTGTTGAGTCACGCACAATGGTAAACCAACCTAATGACTGAAGATCTCAAGAACTAGGTTCAATAGGTAAGAACAAGTTGTGAAGTGATATGAGCTGAACATGCTATTTTTCATCCATATTGAAGCATGTATTCCTAAAGTGATTAGAGAATGAGTTAATAGAAACACTTAATGAGATCTATACTCCATTTGGAGTGGAGTACCTACCTTCAGAAGTACTCTTGATAGACTCACGTGTGTGAATGTGGAAATTTGGTCGTTTCCTATGGAGTTTTGGGCAAAACTCCTAAAGCATTCACTAAACTGGGATAGATGTGCATGACCATAAATACATGGGCTTATTTGATTGCACTCTAGGAAGATTGTGTATGGTTTGATGTCAGAAATAGAGTTCAAGACTACGTGACACTCTAGTAAAAACCGAATCTTATTCACTATGTAAAGGTTCAAGTCGAACGACGCCTTTGTTTATGCACAATCTTATGTTTTCAGAAATTGCTCAAAAATATTTTTTTAAAATTCAAGTGGTGGATTGTTGGAAATTATTTTGAAAAATAAGTGAACTATTAAAAATTGACTAAGTGTGTAAATTGGCTTCTATTTGTGAATAGTCTCACATTGTAGAATTATATGCAAGAATCAAGTATTTATACTTGATTCCTAGAGGCTAAGTTGCGCCCTTTGGGCACCCAATGATGCTCTTTTGTGAGGAGCGAAATCATGCTTGACCACCACACACGCACACGCTGACCGACTCGACCCGACCCAACCCAATCCGGGCCGGGTTCGAGCTTGTAGTGGTGTAACACTTATATTTTTGGTACAAATTTATTAACTTTTTTTTACTGGACTGACCTGCATTGAAGAACGTTACATAACGTTCGTTGATTTGATCCGTTATTTCTCAGATCCGTTTTTTAAAACCACGTTTTCCCCAACCAGCAACGTTTTTTTACTACTCCGCCTTCTTAACTGATAAGAAGACGAAACAGAAAGAATACATATCTCATTTTCGTCTTTCTCAAAAAGCCGAGCAATACTTTTTTGAGTGCAAACAGAATCGCTTCGTCCATGCAAACGAATCGATACCACAAACTTCGAGAGGCTGTTTTATCCTAAAAACAGCGGTGATTGATACGAACTGCTTGCACGCTCGAGCAGATCGTCGAAACGTCTTCAAGAAAGTGACGTAGTCCACGACTCAGTCGAAGAATAATCATTGTTTCCGACAGGAATCTTTTACGAGGCTGCTGCGCTCTTTTCTCCACTCAATTTTCCTCTGTGTGTTTCTTCTTCTTTTGATTCTGCAGCTCTGGTACCAAATTGAAAGGTATCAAGATCTCAAATAAACACAAAAGATTGTAGAGTGAACTAAACTATCTTCCTTTAAGTTTTAACTGAAAGTAAACCGTTGGCTTAAATAACCTTACAACCAAATCAGAAAAGTATAGATAAGAAACAATTGCAAATTCCAACATCATTATCCATCTTCTAATTCAGTTCTTTCATCTTTTTCGTTCTTTCAGTCAGCACACACATTTGGTTTAAACACCGGCTCCTTACAACTTCCTACCATGCAAAGTGGTTTTCATTTTCATCCCATGCACGTTTAAGCACCAAAATTATGGACAGCCAATTTAGAACGTTAATTAGGAGCAGCAAAACAACAAACTCTAAGCTGCAGTTGTGATGATGAAACAGTAATAATAATTAATACTAAATACGATACTTGTACCAAATATTAAATAGCTGTCAATAACTGAGCATATATGATCACACCATCCAATTACAAAACCATTTTTATTGTGGACATGCTGCCGTTTTAGATGCCCTTAGCGCATAAAATATCGTAAAAAGAAACAGAAACAAAAACGTAATGGGAATAAATGAACAATCAAAAGTGATGATTTTGATTTTGTAATGTCTAGTTTGGAGGCATTTCCACGTGCTGAAACAGTACATCGAACGGAGTGGTGTTGCCACCACACACGTTTTGTTCGCAACTCCGTTATCCCTTACGGGAATCCTATGTCCTTTTGTTTTCTTTTATTCAATGCAAAAGTTACTAGATTCGTGAAATTAGCTGCATTTTATCTTTTGTTTAAGATGCCAAGCTAATCAAATATCCAACTTGCAGGAATCGAATACGGTATGTGGGCGAATAAGATCGTGTTTGTTGCATGCAATATATATATGTACACTCTTTATTTGATCTCCTTGCTTTGCACAAAAGAAGACATTTCACTTTTTGCAATTCAGTGCACCGACTAACAGACATTGAAAGATAATGCTTACTTTGTCCATTAACCACTTAGGCAAATTTTATTTGTTTTGTTGTTAAAAATTGATTTTATTCTAGTTTTGTTTTTGAACCGAATTTAATTTAGTGTTGTTAAATGAGTTTAAATTCATACTAAATTATAGTATGTTTTTGAAAAGGTACAGCTGTATATTTTAAAACATAGATATGATGTTTTGCAAATCTTCCCAAAAATGTTTCATATTTTCACTTTATAAATATTTATAAATTTTTTGATGATATGGTCTATTATTACTAATATTATTTTATTTTCACAAAATTATTTTTGTTTGTTTTATTTTTAATTGTTTCAAAAAATTAATTACTTCTGCAAATTATAAATATTTACCTATAAAATTAAATTCTACAAAAATCTTCATGTGTATGGAATAAGACAAATTGGTTGGGACATCCGTCCCCGCATTTGACACGTTCCTCCAATATGTTTGACAATGTAAATGTAGCGGGTGTACATTTTGGTGTGAATACAGCATATCTCTACTACTAATAAAGAAAATTCATTAAATTAATTTACTTGGTGTCTTTTTTAAAATTTCAAAAATGCTCTTGCTTTCACTTTACATATTTGCGCTTAAACAAAATATCAACGTATACAATGACACTAACAGCCCGTGTGCGAAGCACGAGCCAATACTAGTATGTCACAGGTTAAATTTAGCTTGATTTACATTGAATGCAAGAGCTACTGTACATAATGAATGTTGGCTTGAGATAAAGGAAGGTGAAGCAGTCATCGGACCAATTTTAGTTTTGAACAATATGGTATCTAAATAATCATGTGCTAATTGTTATGATATGTCAAAAAGAAACATTCATTTCGTTTAAGGAAGGATCCATCACCTCCTTGGCCTACCTAGATGGAACAAAATTATAATGGACATATTTTAAAAAATTATCTAACATAACTGGCATGTACATACTATAAAAACATTCATTTCGTTTAAGGGGAACCATATGAACGATAAGAATAATCTTTTATCTGTGTGTGTGTGTGTTATAAAGTTTTTATTCAAAATTTATGACTTCTGAGAAAGCGCAATAAGTTATAAATAAGGTGGCTGAAAACGGAGTTATGTTGGTGACAGAAGAGTTTGAGTAGTTAAGGCATTTCAAGGTATCCTATGAGCTTTTGTCGGGATATAGTAAATTAGTAAAAGCAAAATTATGATAAAATTATTTCTACTTCTTTTATTAGTGCTCAATTAGGTGAACTTTACGACGGTTTGTTTATTTTTGTACAGTAAACGGTGATGCTTATCAGGAATTTTATACAGTACTCTGTGGTTTTAACGTTCTCCAATTCGTGGTATCATAACCTGCTAATTTTACTTCACATCATCGCAGGCTAACAAATTTATTGACAACTATGATTCATAAATGTTATAGTCAACTTTACGCTGAATGAATTCAGTTCTTTGCAGTTCGTAATGCTAGATAAATGTTAACGCAACTGTTCATCATAAGTTTAACGCCATGCACGGCACAGTGATATTACAATGTGTAGGGACGGAGGAGCTACGTAGCATCAAACAAACAATATTAATTCTCTTGTACGTACGTTTTGAAGAGTTACATTGATAGGGTAATATGCATTTTTCCTTAAATACATGTAACTTTTCATCTAATATTCGGAGTTAAATTCTATCTTTATTCCTATAACATTTTTTTAGCTGGTTTTTTAAATACTTACGCCAGATGTAATGATATTAGTTTTTAATTGTTTGTGCCTACAGCTAAAAAAAGGTTAATGTGTATGGCACATAGGTCCAATGTCGTAGAATTTTGATCTATTACATACGCGGACAGGAGGATATTATATTCAAATTATGCACATAGCATTTAGATAGATTTAGTATGCTACACTGATAGTTGGTGCACCCTTAATGTTTTCTCATTGTTGAAACAAGGATCGGTTTGTTGAGACTTGTACCTAAATTCAGATTGTAAAAAGGGCAAAATTTGAACACGGTGGCATCTTTGCATATCGGGTAAAACAACATCTATATCACAAGAGTGAGTATAAGACATGACACCTTCCAAATGGCCCATCTTGGGATAAGATACCTTAACCCTCTTCCCAACGTGGGTTCCACCTTCCACATGAAAAATTAAATATAAAAAAAGTTGAAAAGGAAATCAACATTGAAAAAGAGAACTATAATAGAATAGAAGAGCAAAGAAGAATAGTAGGCCAACTCTAAAATAATCTAATCAATAATCAATCAATGTCTTCCCTACTTTCTTGCTACCTTCTATAGTAAGCCTTAGTTATTTTCCTATTATATATCAATCTCATAAATTCCTCTCCTCCACTTTATCATATTGATTTCAGTTCTGGTCATGGACCAAAGTTCAAAACAGCCAAAGCATGATGATGGTTCTCAAGCTCCATCTGAAAATGAAGAAGAAATTGAACATGGTAAAATTGTAGAAGAACATGTGGTAGTAATTGATGAAGAAACAAAGAAAGAAGAAGAAGATGACTGCAAAACTCCAACATCAAGTGACAGCAAATTGATTAGCTCAGATAATCCAGTAGTTTTATGTTGTCCAAATGCACCAAAGAAGCGAAGGGGCAACTATGCAAGTGTTACCAATAGGTGCAAAAGGCGGATATCCGACTTTGATTTGATAAGTTTGGACAGTGAACAGTTGGAGAAAGCTTTTGGACCAAGACGACGTGAGTTTCAACCCGAAAGTTCGAAGAAAAGGAAGTGTAATTCTTGCTAATTTGATTTTTTTTTTAGTTATGCTTTCATGATTTAGCCTAGATTGGTTTAAATTGTGACTCATATAAGTTTTTTTTATCATTTTTTTTACTTTTTCTTGATTGTTTTGGTAGCACATATGTGTGAATGTCTATGTGTTTTAGGATTGTGATTGACTAATAAAGACGAATTAATGCTTCCTTTCTTTTGGTTTCTGGATTTGGGATGGTTTTAGTCAATTATAATTAACACGACATAAGTTTCAAAATTCAAAGAATTATTGGAAAAAAAGGTATTTTAGAATCATCATTTAAGAGTGTTTTTCCATAAGGATAATATTTGTAATTTTAGACATGAATCCAAGACCGAAACAAAGTATGATAAATATATTAGATTTTAGATCAATTGCTTTAATTAGTTTCATAAACAAAATCCTTGATGCTGTCATTTAAAGATGTAAATGCTAGATGCTAGCTGATCTATTGATTACATAGACTGCTTTCGATAGATTAAAAATAAATAATTGAAATCACATGTTGTTTATATCCATTTACATGAAATTTTCTTCGCTTTAATCCTTTGCACATGTAAATTGTACTGTATAAGAAAAATAGAAAAATGAAGATGGAAATAATACATTAAAGACATGTGGTTAAAAACATCTACAAGAAGGAGAATCAAAAGAGTACTATAGTGAACAGTGTCAAATTGATGATAAAGTGAGAAGACAAGCACACGTGACTGACACACCTGCCATTATTCATTCATCATGCTCCTTTCCATTTACTGATGACCTCACCACCTTCTCCTTCCTTTTTCATCTCACCATCAACAAAATGGTAGAAGGAAGATAAACGTACGTTACAAGGTTGAGATTGGAGACATTGGTTTGAAAGATGATTAAGTACGATTTTGTTCGCAGAAGAAATGTTAAGACGTTCTGGCGATTGAACTTTGTTGAAAAAAATTGGTATATATTTGTGGGAAAATTTGAAAACTTAGGTTAGATTGCCTAATGCTGTTTGTTATGATTGGTATCATGTATCTACTATTCAATACTTCTATCAGGTAGGGAAGATTAGCTATTTCCGTTTAGATCGACCAACGATAATGGTTTAGCATGAAATGACACAAAGACGACTGAGTAAATCCCTACAAAATAATAATCAACAGCTAGGACGTATCCTATGATATGATATAAAGGTAGGTCTCGATCATGGGCTCGGTGTATTCATGCTTATGAAACATATGCAAAGAGCATATATAATACAATGGGGTTAAAAATATAGGTGAGAGAGTATGATCAGTTCTAGCGCATTGATGATCATAATCACTTTAAACGCGCCTGTACTTGCAATCACCAAAGTGTTGGTCGTCTGTTTATAACTGAGACCCCCATGTAGAAAAAGAGTTTGTCCAGTAATAGCGTCCTCGGTCAAAAAAATGAGTGAGCATATTAAGTTTGATCTAAGGAAAATTGTAGCGATAGGGTTAGTGGTGACTTATCAGTACAGCACCTTCACCAGTTAATTGATTGCCTTTTTAAAACCAGATCGATATATATTACAATCATTATGATAGCTTTGAATTTACCCTTGTTTAAAACATTCTATTTTTCTTTCAAAACGGACCTAGAAGCATCTACAATCCGTATGTATTTATAAGAGCAACACTAACCGTTTTCATGTTCAATATTGCATTTTAAATGTGGCACTACAAAATGTAACTCGTTGACTTTGGTGTTAAGACGCTTGTTCAACATACGCTTGAAGGCAAAACATTGATCGAACAGGCGTCCGCTTCTAGCCTCTTGATAAACGCTGGTTCAACAAGCCCTGAGCTTCAAGCGTTGGTTGAACGAACGCTTGAAATCCAATGTTTATATTAGACACTAATGTGCTACTGTTGCTCATTTTAATTTTTCACCTTTCGTTTTCACTTTTTCTTTTTTATTCATTGATACGTCGAAATGCCACCACGATCCACCAAAATTAATAGACGAACCATGCATTATACGATCGATACCAATGTTTGCATGAGCTGCCACCAACGAGGATACATTGATTGGGTGCAGCACTAGCGACACCGTATGTATATTTTTAATATATATTTATTAGATCAATATGTCTATCATAAACTATAAATGTTTGTCGGTTTGTTTGGTTTACTATTAACTTAAAATAATTGCTTTTATAGGCCAGTCATATTGCTATGCGTGATAGTTGGCATAAATGCATCACTGAGTACTTTCATATACTACCTGTGCCAGTTAGGGTTAGGCTATATGCATCACATTTCTCAGTGAATTTCTACAGTTGCATACATTTGCTCATGTAGACCATTGTGTAATAGATGCTCTTACTAAGAGACGGTAACCTACTATACTTACGTTTTATTTTTTAAATTTTGAGTTGGGATTGACTCCTTTGAATTTTTATACACTGATCAATGCAGAGGTGGGTGATCAGACCATGCACCGGTACCCTTTCATAGTGCATATGATGAGTTTATGCCATATTCTGAGTATTTACCAGCTTTGGCCGAAGATAAGGTTAGAGGAGATGTTGTTACACTTAAATGTCTATATATAGAAGACTATAGGGATGCTGAGGAGATGCACACTCATGTTATACATGCCTTCTTGTTATATCTGCTTGGTTCTATATGTTATTTCAAACAACAAAAGCACGATTAGATTTGAATATCCAGCTGGATTGGTAGATTAGATGGACTTCATATTTACGGCGAACTGTCGTCTTTGGAATATATATATATATAGCGCTCGATATTTATGTGATGCAACAGTACCATAGATGTTTGATTTTTTGGTACATCCTCCCATTTTTGTACTACGAGCATACGACCAACATGCACCCACGACTTGCTAGTGAAGTGAACATTACTCCATATATTTTCGTCTCTAGATTAAATCATTGGGGAATGCTATTCATGTAGCATGTGCTGTACAGGGTGTATATAATGAGTTGATGGAGGCTACACAACGGATGGATATGAGGCGATGCAACAACATTATTTTACATCCCTAACATGAGTATATTCAATTTATGGAGCTCGATGCCGCCATCCCATTACTTTTCAATTTTCTATTTCGAGACGTAGGGTATGTTTTCGGGTTCCTACATGTCCTTTCATCCAATATTTAGAGGAGCGGTGTTGGTTGCATTTATTCCGTATAGTTCGTATTCCTTCTAAACCGCTTCCATGGAAATGCATGTATTGATCTATTCAGGCTGATCCGACTTATATTGCTTGTATGATCGCAGTAGGATAGGTAGATGGAGATCCCTTTACTGTACTCAAAGATTTTGACGCATACCGGGCACGGGTAGCCCCAAATGTTTACTAGTTACCTGGTTATATACAAGGTTTGAACTCTGATCATATTGGCATCTGTATCTCCCTCAACAGATTTTCATTACCACCGGCTACATTTAAGCCTTCGGTGTCTCGATAAGCGCATCCTCATATGTATGAATCCCCTTGGCATGCATTCAAAGCATACACATTATAAAATGAGTTGTTGAGCATCTACTACAGTATCTTGTATATAAGGATGTTCTAGGTGTACCTTCTGCTGGTTTATGTCATCCACATCATGTACATATTACTATTAAATTTTCATATGGTTCACTTTCATTTACAGCCATGATATATGTATAATTTTCCTTTCTATATTGTAGTACACTCAGTATATGGATCTGAACAGACTAAAGATTGCTGGATTTGAGCGTATGACACTAGATTATACACAGCTTATATATGTAACAGGATTATCAGACCGTCATACAACAATAACAGACTTAGTATTAAACTGGGTATCAGACTTAGACAACTCAATATGAGGCTTAAATACATGATTATCGAGCTCATATTTAGCAGTTTCAATATCAGCATCAGCCGCCATCTAAGCCACATGACTTCAATGATGTCGATAATAACAGTGATGATGGTAGCGACCATGAAGGGAGTGGTATTGGGTCACCTCACATAGACTAATGCTAATTTTATGTTTCATAGACGTATTTTTATTTCTTTATATCTATGCATGTCTTTATCCAAGATGATTTACACATATATCATACTAGTGTATTTAAGATGTTTGTATGTTGAAGATGATATTTGTGTATGCTTGTTAACGTATTCTTGTATTGGTCGTATGATGATAATTCATATTATTCTATTTCATTTTTTTACTATATTCATAACATAATAAAATAAACAAGTAATGTTTAGTCCATAAACAAAAATAATTGCAAAGTAATTAACATGAGTGGTATGGATCGCCAAATAGAAACAAATACACTTTTGTTTATTTGTTTCAAATTCGTGGATGGTCACCATATGGTCGTTCATATAATACTTGATTCAAATGCTGAGGATTGTGAACTTTCTGTTTAAATGAAAGTTTTATATTGCAAGTTTCACAACATGTCCAACAGGAAATGGAACTTGGACTCTACAATATTATTTGATGCCAATTAAACCATATATTGAAGCCGGCCATAGTCATATAGAAGAGGAGATTAATCAAGATTTAACTATAATGCTATATTAAATAGTGTTCCACTTTGAATTCTTCCACTTGACCTAACTATAATTGTTTGATGACACCGTGCCATGATTTAAGTACAATCAATGCGGAGTTTCTACACTGAAACTCGATGGTATTCTCAAGTTGAGAGAATTGTGTAATATTGGCACATCGGTACTTAATGTTTGACATTAGTTGTGTTAACCAACAGAAAAGTATCGAATGAGTCATCCCATAGTTATCCAATACCTATCAGTACATTACCCTTTAGTGCCCCCAACCAGCCACGAGTAATACATTACCCAACATTTGACGAGCATTACGTATTGTAGTCTCAACGGACGCATCAATATTCAGTCTCGTCATGTCGACTAGGATATTTAGAATGATTTGTTTACTGTATATTGTGATATATTGCTCATGATTACAACGCCTTGTAATTACTATCATAAATACACCATTTATCGGTTTTTATTTATTAAACATACTTAAAATAACACATTATAACAAGTATATAACATAAAGAAAAACATCTTTATATCAAACAGGATTTTATTGCAGATTTAATAATTTACAATAAATTACAGAATTGCACCTAGAGCAGACCCTTAACTCTATGAATCTCCCACTTGCATTTGGGCCAACTATAGAATCTCAATCCTATGCTGTCAATCAGTTTGACGAGATCCGACCGAGCTAGTCCTTTCGTGAATGGATCTACTATTTTTTTCTTGGTATCTAACCTTTGTATCACGACCTCTTCCTTCTCAATGAATTCTCCAATTAGGTGGAACTTTTGAAGAATGTGTCGTGATTTCTGGTATGCTTTAGACACTTTTGCGATTTGTATTGCCACAATTTTGTCGCAAAACAATGCCATCGGATGCTCCGAGTCGGGAATCACTCTAAGCTCACTTAGAAACTTGCTGATCTAGACCACTTCTTTAGCTGCTTCATTAAGGGTGATCTAATCAGGTTCCGTCTTGGAATTAGCCACCGTTTTCTATTTGCAACTTTTCAAACTGATAGCACCATCATCAACAGTAAAGACGTAACCTGACACTAACTTACTATCATAAATATCACTCTAAAAGCTAGAGTCGGTATAGCTTTCATAAAGAGGTCTCCATTCCAATACGTCATGAATAATTCTCTAGTATTTCTTAAATACTTTAGTACATATTTTACAGTCGTCCAATATTCTTCTCTAGGACTAAACTGGTATCGACTTACACATCCTAATGCTTTTTCCAAGTACATAGCGTAGCATACGTTATGGACCTAACTCAGGAGCATACGTATCCTCTTCATACACTCTTTCTTATCAGTTTGAGGAGCGCTCTTTATAGAAATGACGGTTTCAGATTACATTTGAACATTTCCGCACTTGGAATATTCCATACCAAACCTTTTAAGTATGGTGTCTAGAGATTGGGATAATCCCAACTGTCTTTTAGATCCATCTCTATATATCTTTATACCTAGTATATATACCGCTTCTTCCAAATACTTCATGGAGAAGTTTCTGAAAAGTCGAGAATTCATTGATTGTAATAATGAAATATCATTTCCAATCAACCAAAGATCACTAATGTATAACACTAAGAATATGATAACATTTCCTTATTCCCTTTGGTATACGTACATTTCCTCTATATTTTGATGAAAATCAAATTGTTTGATTACTTTATCAAAACACTTACTCCAACTTCTTGAAGGTTTTTTTAGTCCATAAATGGACTTTAACAACTACAAGGCTTGCCCTCACTCCATTTGACCTCAAAACACTCTTGTTGTGACATACAGATAACCTCTTCTCAATAACCATTTAAAAATGTTGTCATCAATTTGTCATATTTTGTAGTCATAGAATGCAAAAATAGCTAGCATTATGCAAATGAACTTAAGCATTGCTACAGACGAAAATGTTTCGTCATAACCAACACACTGAATTTGAAAAAATCGTTTTACCACTAGCTTTACTTTGTATGTTTCCACTTATCTGTCTGCATTTAGTTTTTTCCTAAAAATCCAAACCGATGGACTTTGTAACACCCCATAAATTTAGGTTAATAATTTAATAATTAATTAGGATCCAAAAATGGAATTTGAGAGAACGATGAAATTTGGTTGCAAAACTTGCACTATTGCATTCATGATGATTTTTTGAGCAACTTTCATATTTAGAGTTTCAAGGTCGGAGTTCAAACGAGCAAGCTACAGATGTTTAAAGAAATCAGAATGAAAATAATTAAATAACAATTAATAAACATTTATAATAATTAATCGGGACCCACCGATGGGCCCCCCTCCATGGGCCGGTTGACCAGTAGTAGTTGATCGCTCATTAGGATGCGATCTACCGGTCGAGGGTTCTCAGTGTAGTCTGAACCTTGGCCAACGATCTAGATTTAATATTTTTAATCTGAAAGTTATGGTTGATTCGAGAGCCTATAAGTACAGGCATAACCCCTTCCTTCTCCTCTTATATTTTTTGATCTAGTACAATGAAGCCCTACCATTTCCGCTTCTCCTCTATTCCTTCTAACTTTAAAATAGTTTTTATTTACACAAATTGGAGAAAAGCAAAAAATAAATAGAAGAAGAGAAGAAATAGGCCAGCGTTGTGCAAACAGCAAGGTAAACTTCAATATTGTAAATTCATATTTCCTTTCAACCCCAAATCTCTTCTCAGATCCGAAATTCTAATCGATACACACATGCGCGCGCACACACACACACACACACACACTTTTCATGGATATTTCTTAGATTAGAAAGAAGTTGGAGTTGAGTCAAGGAGTCAGATTCAGATCTGGACATTTGTAATGTTCTAAAAGGTGAGTGCAAAATTATGTAATTTGTTTATAACGTTGGAATTTATTTTATTGTATTTTTGTTTTGATTATTATACCTAAATATAGATCTAAGAGCTATAGGCTTGAATTATACGTATAACATCTTGCCTACAAATTCCGCGACTTAGGAAATTCGATTAGAAATATCGTTTATCTTAAAATCGGTCCCCAATATATTAAGAGTTGAATGTTAATAAGATGTAGATTTTATTTTAGATCTACAACTGGGTTGTAAAGATGTTAGTATAATCTAGATTTATACTCTAGTTCTATTGGAATGTGGACTTTCAGTATTTTAATTGTTGGGAATATTATCATTTTAATTTTTATAAATTTTCCTAATATTCTTAATTACATAGAAAAGTGCAGCATTTGATTTAATAAGGAATATGCATAAATAGAGTAAAGGGATGTGTATAGTATGAATTTATCTTCCGTAGTTTACACTGCGTAATCAATAAAAAGAAAATAAACCATTCTTGTAGTTTCAAATGAAGCGAATATCTTAATTTGTGCTAATTTACGGAAATTATAATAGAAAACCTTTTTAGAAATATAGTTCCAATAAATTAGTATATGGAAAAGAATATTTAAGTTAGGGATTGATAACTAGATATATAATTAGTAAAATACACACACACACACACGTATTTAACCGTGCCAATCAATTAAAACGAAAACTTAACTAATACAATGATTTACGCATAATATTCGCATTAGGTATAATTAGAATAAATCACATCTTGCAACAAATGCTCCTCCTAAATCTAAAATTTATATGTGGTTAATCACGCAAGGAAAACTAAATACTACAAAAAATTTAAAAAGAAAAAATATGCAAATTGACAACGAATTTTTTTTCGTACTCTGCATTTTGAAGATATTAAACATGTATGATATTCTTGCATAGATACTTACTACATTCTGAATAATATTCTTGAAATTTTTAATTTTAGCCTTACAAATTTTTTCTGATTGTGATTGTTATTGGAATATATTTAAGTTTAAAATGGATAATAGATTTTTACTTGACATTTTATTCAATATAATTTGTTGGTATATTTGGTTTGAGAGAAATTAGAGAATTCTTAATAATAACAACGACCATTTTAATAAATTGATTTTTATAATTTCTTCATTTGTTTTAAGTGGATCTTAAATCCTAAATATAAATTAGCTAAAAATTATCTTTTTAAAGAATAACTTAATAAGGTTTGTAATAATATTAAGTTATTTAAACATAAAAACAATATTTTTGGCATTACTAATTGTAGTATTAACATTTTTTCAAACTTAAATGATGATTTCACTGTTCCTTTTGATCAAAGGACCATAACAATAAGTTGTTTTTGTTATAGTTTATAGATCTTTAACTTATTTTGATCATGGATTATTTTTGTCTATTTTTTATTTTTATATTCTATCCTATTATCTTAGCTTTTGTATCTTTACTTCATTTTATTAATATATATGTACATATATATGTATATAAATTTCACTTATATACATTATGTGTATTATTCTTATAATCTTTTAGCTCTTTTTTACAGATATATGTGTTGGCCAGAAGTGGCGTTTGATTCTTTTTGCAGGTTCATAGGATTGCTTATGGAAGGATGCGGCTTGTAGTTAGGAGTTCTTCTCAGTTCTTCTTCATCTTTAGTATGGTGTTTTACTTTCTGGATGATTCACTTTTCAACGAGGTTCTCTCTCCAATTCTACCGAGTCCACAAAGAGGAGCTTTCTATTCTAGAGCTTCCGCATTACCATTTCTTCCGAGACTACAGTATGGTGCTTCCTTCTCAGATGGAGTTGGCTTCTAGTATCTTTGGCGCTGAGATACTCCATAGTTTTTAGGTACTTCTAACACCTCAATATCAGGCGATGCCCTCGCCGGATTTCGATATTGCGGGTGTAATGGGCGGTGGCCGTGCGGAGCTCATTCTAGGGGTACCTGAGTTATTTTATCTGTTTTTGTACTTTGATTAGCTACCTGCCAGGCATGATGGCAGCACCTTGACTTATGTGATTTATACATATTTACATGTGTGCTCTTCTCTTTTATAGAGGATCACACATTTTCCCCAAAAAACAAAAAATTAAAATAAATCACGCCTTGAATAATAGAATTAGGAAATAGAGATGGAAATATTGTAATTCCAAATAAATAGGTAATGAATGTGGAACAAATTTGGGAGTAGCAAGAATTTAAATAGGGCATAAATTGAGTAATGGGATTGATTGATGAGATTGTTAGAATTATAAATATGGAGATATACAGAAGGAATGCTAGGCAAAATTTGAATAAGTAAATAAATGATTTTAGGAAATGTCCGTTGAGATAATAATAATTTATATGGACAAAGTGGAATTTATGGAAAACTAAACAAAAATGTTAGGTAGTGATTGTATATTTTAAGGTTGTATAATTAACACTAGACTAAATTATACAGCCTTAAATACGCAATAGGGATTAGCGGACTTTGCCTAATATTAAAGTTTATAAATTTGATTTAGGGGTTTGGGATGCGAGGTCAGTAGAGTTACACAATAGAAGTCTTCTCTTCGCTCAGAGGCTACCAACAGCTGTGTACACTTACTACTAATGTGGGATATCTCCAACCTTAAGACATGTGGGAATGGGATTTATGTTGCAGATGGTTTAGGGAAAGTATGCTCGGAGTTCGCCTTGGGTTTAAAGTGTGAAATTGCCCAGTATGTTTTTAGGAAATAGGATCTGCTTCCTATCCAATAAAACGTAGTAAGTAACCAGATAGGGTGTTTTCCTTGACTACTTACATTGGTCTAAATGTGAATATCAGCAGGCCATGTCAGTAGTAGGTACCAATATTTAGTAGTAGGTCTGGCATATAGGCTTGGAAGCCCAACAATCCCAAATGAGCGGTAGTAAAGAATAGGTTTATGCCCAAGGTTTCAAATCTCGGATTTCGGTCATGTCTCGTCTCGAAGAATTTAGAGAGCTTATCTCGTATCGGGTGAGATATTGAACGAGATGAGTACATCTCGGTCGTCCATATCGGATTTACATCTCAGTTTCTAAAATTCATTTCGAAGTTATCTCCGAGTATATGTCATGTCAAAAATTAGTTTCATACACCTAAATCTATATTACTAGTCACTGCCTTACGTAAAACACTATGCACTTACCTTGAATATATCACATGCTTATCATTAGTAATTTAGTATGAAAAAATATCACTCGTATCATGTAAAATAAACAAATAACTAGATTTCATGAATAATGTTCAATATAATATCATATGAGATAAAGTAGACAAGAAAAAACCATAACATATGCACCTTTACTTTGTTTGATCATTCACTTAACTTTCCTACACAATATAATGTCTCATTTCTACCTTTTATGATTTATAGTGCTGCAAGGGAAATCTTAATTTTTCTAACTTCAAATACAAAAGTCTACAAGTAGAATTAAGATATTCTATGTATGATTATAGGAATTACTAGCAAAAAAAATCTCATTAAGCAACTAATAACATAGACATTTCAAACAAACGTAGAAAATAGCATACATAGTATAAACAATTTTCAAACATTTAGTAATATTATAAGAAAAGCAAAAAAATGATGTACGAATGAACATGTAATCATCAAATGAAATTAATAGACGAAATAGAATTCCTTTGTTGCTTAAAAATAATCCTTGAGGAAAAAAATTATAGCAGCAAAGACTGGATGAAATCAAATTAGGAGTCCGTTTGGAACATAAAGTTAAATAAGTGAAGCCTAAAATTTATAGTCGCAAAAAAATAGGGTTAGGAAAAAAACTCAAGAAAGTGTCGAAAAAAGAAAAATGAAATCGGATGTAAATTAATTTGGATCAGAAACCTAAATGGAAATCATAAAGTGAAATACTTACCATAATTGATGTGGATTTTATTATCTTCTTACACTCGTTACTGCCTTAAAATAAGAGTCAAAGATATAATGAGATTTATATAAGAAATAAGGGTTAAAAAAAGTACAATTAAGAAGGCTTAAATTAAGGTAAAGGATGAGCTAGCCCAATACGGAAAAAGAGTTGATTTTTTCCAAAATTCAACAACTCGGGCGATATCTCGTTCTTAAATCTCGTCCGAGATACTAGACGAGATATTGAAATATCGTCCGAGATTTGGGTCAGACGAGATTCAAATGAAATAGCCCGTTTCGGATCACCCAGGCTTGAAAATGAGATTTCGGTCGAGATCTCGGCCGAGACGAGCGAGATTTAACACCTTAATTAATTTTGCTTCCTACTAGTGTAGAATCCATACAGGATGTGCATAAACCTCATGATAGAGATAGTTGAAAATTAGTTTAGCGGATGTGGACTAGTTAACCGTTAGATAAATCTTCGAATGGCGATAGTAATATGGAAAATAAATTATATATTATTGTTAAAGTCGTATATAGGAGTCATCGGTCTCTATAACTTGGACCGATAGACTAGTGATGACGATGTACAAGGCCCGCTTCATAATTGAGAAGTATTAAATGGTCAGGGTTTTGGGCAGAGAATGGTTAGAATGTACATATATACATAGGCATATATATGTATAGTATACCTTAGAAAAGATTATGGTAGATATATCATATGCACATATATCAAATTAAACGGGTTAATCATTAATAACAAACATAACATTTAAATAGAAATTACATGGTGTAAATTTATGTTATGGATAAAGCATACAATTTTCCAATCACCGGAACGTTGTTCTAACTCCCTCCTCATTTGTAACGACCCGTAAATTTTGATTAATAGATTTGTTAGTTTGATTTAAATTTTGCAATTTAATTTAGGAAGAAATAAAAATTCTAGTAGTTATAACGAAGCAAATGTTAGAAATTTAATGTAGCGATTGAAATTAATATTTACAAATTAAAAAAAATGAAACAGAAATTAATTAAATTTATGAAATTTTTCATACTTGGTTATAAGTTTAATTTAGGAAACAAACAAGAATATTGAATTAACTAATGAAATGTTATAATCAGATGTAGTTGAATGAATTCAATATTATGTAAGATATTTTAGTAATTGGTTGGAAATATAAACTTAAATAAAAATTGAAATCCTACTAATTTAATATAATAAGAAGGTAAGTAATATAAATAAATGATCGTAAACTTTAGTAAATGAATTAATGTGCAAAGGTATTGAGTTAAACATGAATAGCACGAATATTAATGAATGAAGTTTATGAAATAAATTGTTAAATGATCGCATTTATGAATGAAATAAGATTTGTAAGTAATAAAGGAAAGTATAAATAACCGGGTATAAACTTCAGTAAACAATTGAGTTACTAAGAAATTGGATTAAGCACAAATACTATAAATGAATAAATAAAATATAAATGAAGTTATGCAATAATGAATGAATGAATGAATGAATACATTGCAATAAAAGAAGAAACTGACATGACATTTATAAATGATAACGAATATTGGTAGGGAATAAATGAGAATAATTGAAATAAGCTTAAAGGTAATTAAAGTTCAATAATTACATTTGATAAGATACCTATTTGGGTAGTTAATAAACTTTAATGCGAAAACAATTGAAAACTTTTGACCCAATTTGTGTAGTTAAGGTAGTTTTAATTGGCATTGAAGTTTGTTAATTCTAGAAGATGCAATCAATGTTAATTTTATTTATAATATGACGATTGGGTGATTTAAGAAGTGAAAAACCAAGATTTATGAATATATTTGAAATTTGAAATTCAATTTGTGGATTTATTACAAATAAGTGAAATTAATATTTAACTATTACGTTAGTGGAGTCTAATAAATTAAAATGGGAAATCAATAGAAAATTTTGGTTATAAATTGAATTATAGCCATTTGAACAAATCTAAGATGAATATAGGAGTATTGGGCAATAAATTTATTGTAAGAAAAACCAATGCAAATGTTAAATTAATCAGTGAAACAATAATAATAAATAGTAATTAATTCAAAATTTGTAACTTGGGAATCATGTAGATTGATATACGTTAGTTATTTAGAGTAATGAGTAAAATTGGTAATCCGTTTGCAATTAATGATAATAGTATTGATATAAGCTAATAAGTTTAAATGTCAATGCAATTAAAGGCACATAAGTTGCAATTTTTAGGTTGCTTGTTTATTTAATAAGTTAAAATAAAATTTGGCGATCGATTACAAATAAATCTTAATTGTACGTTGGTTAATGTAAATTAAAGTAACAGTTGATGTAATAAAGGATGGATTGAATTGAAATTTATATTTAATTTAAATGGAAATATTAAAGGCTTATAATAATGGAAAATTTAGGTAATAAAAGTTAGCACAAGTGGATAAATAATAACCATATAAGAGAAATAAATGTAAGCATTTAAAATATTAATTTATGTTGGTTTGATGATAACGTAACTGGTGATTAATTAGATAGTAACGGAAGTGTGAACGTAAAGTAATAAAAGAGTAGATTTATGTTAAGTAATAATTTGTGGTCTTGGGGAATAAAGTTTAAGTTTTGATAATTAAGAAATTAATAAGAAAAAGTATACAAAGTAAGTTATAGAATGTAAATTAAGAAGTAATAATAAGTAGAAATTGGATGACATTAATACAAGATGATGAAGTGCAAATTTTAGGTTTAAAATAAATGGTACCCAGGATGGTAATATGATCAATAGTGAATTTAAGAATGGGAATCAACATTTATTTATTTATTTGAATTTTTTTTGTTGAATGAATTAATTTGACTTTTAATTTGATAAATCAAAACAATTTTATTTTATATATGTTAAAAGAATGTTTAATTATAGATTTATGTTTTAAACTCTTAAACCAAATTGCATTTTTTGTTAGATCTGAAAGTTTATATACATATAATTTGCATTTGTGTTGAAACAGAAATATTGTATACACATATTGTCACTTTATCTTGAATTGAATATATCATGAAATTTGAATACTTTGTTGAATAAATTATTTGTTCTTAATCTAATAAATTATAATAGAAGTTTACATATGCTTAACAATTTTTCGATAATAAATCTAAGCTTTGATTTTGATTACAACAATATTTAAATTTGTTACCTAATTTATTATCTCAAATGTCTTTATTTAAGGATCTTAAAGGTTTATTACTATATTGCTTAATTTGCCATGTTCCAGTTTTGTTTTGTTAAAAATTTAAATAAATTTCATTAAGGTAAAAAGGTTTAATTTATATGTATATATGTATTTTTGACTTCAAGTATACATAAGTTTACAAATGCATTGGACAATTTAATGTGGTATGGAAGTATGCTTTGAATTAATTAATAAGCTTTGGTTTAATCTTTATACACACATGTATGTGTGTTTGTGTGCATGTGTACACATATAAACATTTAATATTTTAATTTCAAATTGCTAAAACATTATTTAATTTTTATTATTTTTGTCAAACAATTTAAAAGTGAGGTAATATTATATACATATTAATTTATTGTTTGTTGTTTATGTTTTCTAGTCATAATACAACTTGCATGATAATTAAATGTCGTATTAATAAATTGGCTAAAGTGGGAAAGTGGAATTAATCAACGTCGTTACTTTTTATCTCCTTCCCTATTAGATCCTTATGTGTTTGCATCTACATTTATTCTTGTTTATTCCTATATATTGTCACCAATTAATCGTACTTGATATATGTTTAGCAATTTTGACACACAGTTAAAGTATGAATATATATGATGCATTCAAACTTTTCTATATCTAGCACTTAATTAATTTAGAATCAAACTAACGAAACGTGTCATTTATTTTTGTCCCTCCATATTCATTCCCTTTCTAATTAATAATTACCTTTTTTTAATACCTGCTACTTTTAAAAAAAAGGGCTGTTCATATTTACTATATTTCAATACCAAGTTGTTCGTATTTACTTTATTTCTAATTAATAGCAGCCTCTCCTTTCAAATCTCTTTGTCCCTAAACAACCTTATAAATACGATATGATACAAATGAAACCCTAGCCTCCATTCAAATCTCCTTCTTCTTCTATTTTTCTTCAAATCTCCTTATTATATCTCATTTTAATTTTTCCTTCCTCTTCAAATATTCTTCTTCTCAAGTTTTATTCTATTTCAAACTTTCTTCTTTCTTTTCAAAACTTGATCTTCTCTACAATTTTCAGTTCTTCTTATTTCAATCCTTTTCTTTTTCAAATTCTTCTTTTTCAAATCTTTTCCAAACCTTTTAAAAATACATACATAAATACATATATGTATTAATATGATAAGGATGGAAATTTAAGTAAATCAAAATAAAAGAAATTACGGAACAAAGCTAGCAATCAATAAGAAGACTAAGGAAGCATAGAGCGAAGCTATTGATTAGAAGTCTATTATTTTCAGATTCATATAAAGGTGAGTGTTTTAACCCACTCACAACTTCTAAAATTTCTTATGTTTGTTAAATTGATTTTAGATATGAGTAGAAATTTATTTATGACTGTTTGGCATGTTTTATTCATTATCTCAGTTAAATCGTATTTATTTAAATTAACTGTGAATTAATTTTATTATTGCATAAAAATTTGACATTTAAAATTTATTTATTTGCATATAAACTGATAGTTAAACAGTTAATAAATTTATTTATGAATATAAACTGTTAGTTAATAACTGTTATTTATTACCTGTTATATTTTATATGCTATATATTGATGATTGGTTAAATTGATGATGATTGCAATAAAATTAGTTGATGATTGATATTGGGTGAATGGATGATGTGTTCTACGTTATATAAACTACAAGTTATTATGCACTTTCATTTCATTCGGGATTGCGGTTTGAAATGATATATAACCGTAATTTTTATTTTTAAATTGCGGATTGAAATGATAAATATCTGTATCACTTGACCATAAGATAGAAATTATATACAAGCACCGTGGTATATATATAAAATTATTTTTTGAAATGGAATTTTCTATGGTTTGGATAGGATACGGTTAATAAATATAAATTTTTATATTATATCTTATTTTATATATACGTCTGTAGTTAAGTATTGAATTTAAGCTATGTAGGGATTTGTTAAATAAAATAAATAAGCTGAATAATGGAGTTTGATTATTTTATATTATATTGTTAAGTACATGTTAAGATATTGCAATTATTTAAAATTTTAAATGATTTAAATCAATTAAGATTGGGAGTTAAATTGGAAGATTTATTTGGAATTGAGCTTAATTAAGAATTCAATTTCATAAGTTGATGTAAAATTTAATAACTTGAAATTTTAAAAAGGGTATGATATTTATAACTGAAATTTTATTCAAGATAAATTAAATGGATATTCTAGTATAAATAAATTGAAGGAAATATTTAATTGTTAGAAATTTTGAGATTTATTTTATGGATTTATTTTATGAATATTTCAAAACTAAATAATAGGACAATAAATTCTTGAATAGAATTTCCAATCTTAAGTTTTGAAATTGTTAAATACTCAAAGTTAGGAATATATTGAAATCAAAGTGTTTTATTCAAACTGAAAGTGAATCTAAAAGTTATGTGTTTAGACTGAATTTAAAGTGAATAAAAATTGTGAAGGTGTGGAAATTATTTACCTTTAAAGAAATTTTAAATTCAACTGTTTTATTTTATATACTGTTGAATATCCAAACCATTTAAGTTTTGAAAGTTATGGTTTTAAAACTATGGATTTCGAAGTATTATGTTGAAAGTTAAAATTTAAATATTTGGTTTTGAGGTATTATAAATTTTAAAAGTGGCATGATTTTGGAAAAGAAATATATTTGAAATAAAATGATATCATATTTATTTGGGTTTTAAAAAGGAAATGATATCGTATTTATAGGTTTTGAAATGGATAATTTTTTTTGGTTTTGAAAGTATAGTTATTTTAATGACCGCGGTGTTATAATAACCTTTGGTTGTTGAAGAGACTGGGATCAGAAGTTGTCACACTCTCTGCCAACTCCGAAAACCACTTTAACAACCGTGTACGCGGTGGAGATCGCAGAATGAAGTAGGTTGGTGGCGGCGTTTCCTTTGAGGTAAATACATGGACCCGACTCCCGTGAGTTGGTATAAGGTGGCTAAAACAGGAGCGATTCTCGGGCCAAGGGGGTTAGCGCCCTTTATCGGACACTCCTCTTCGATACTATACTCTGACTTTGGATTGATTCGGTGGCCACTTTTACTTCTGATTTTAGGGGGAGTTTGTTCGAGGTGGGCGGTAGCTGCGGTTATGCGTTACCACCAGCCCGGATAGCAATTGGTATATCTACCCTGGCATTGCCTAGTTGTGCCGTGTCACCTGCCCTAGCGCGCCTTATACGATTTTGGTTTTGTACCATACCTATGGAGTGCCCTCTGACGACGCCCATTACGGGGGAAATTACGGTATAGTATAGACTATGGGAATATATTATGTGTTAAGGGGAATATTGGGTCACATCTTAACGCTATTAAAAAGTAAGTTTATTTTACAATTAGACAATATTATAATAGCGAAATATACTACATAGTAAATAGTTTAACGGATCCTTAGGAGATGAAAATCCCGAGCATCTCTTAAGTTACTGCACTCATATTTATTCCTGTTGATTTAACTTACATAAGATCTTTTAGTTCTGACTCGAGTATTTTGTCTTTTCAATTCGCTCGGGTCAATCCGAGCGTTTCAGGATTTGAAGACTTTATTTCTGGAGGAAGAAGACGAAGATTTTATTATTATTATTATATATTATATGGTTCCACTACACTGTATTCCGCTGCATTGAGATTTATTGGTATGTGAACTCTGATATTTATTGTATAAAGAAGAATCAAATGTTTTGTAAACAGTTTCATGAACGGTATATTTAATATTATATTTTATCCTTCTGCTGTGAGATTCTGTTTAGTTTTTTTCTTTCTTTCTTCTCTGTTTTCTTATTTACCCCATAACAATCCGCCCTTTTGTATGGTTTGAATTGGCACGTGTGTCGATTTAAAGCATGCGAAAAGGCAGGACGTTACATCATTACAACCCACATGGTAGATTTAGAGGAATAGGTCACTGGAGAAAGACGGAAAGGTTAATGGAGAAGTCTTCTTATTTATGCTCGGTGCTGACAAGGCGATTTGATGACCAAGGAATACCATTAATTCCGACATAGTGGCCTTAGTCGGTATTTATATCCTATTAAATTTTATATTCCACTAGGGGATTAGGTGATCGATCTATGATATACTTATGTTTATTATAGGTTACCAAAATCAAAGATCCATACCCTAATATATTTATGATTCACCCGGCCAAGTTGCATATTGATGTAGCATGATAGGGGTTCTCGCACTGTGAATTGTGTCCAGGCTTTGTCTCTTACCCCTACACGTCACGACAATGTTGATTGGTGGCGAATGACATAGGAAATCGAGAGGCTGGGCCTTAAAACCATTTGCTGAAGTTACCATTTGTTGCTACCACCATTTAGGGTACTGTAACATTTGATGTCAGAGCCTAGGTTACTAAATCATAGAGATTATGATACTTTGAGAATACATATTTGTATTTTTCTAGCTATAAATATATATTATACACCAAATCTATAAATTTAAACTATGGAATAGTTTCCGCCATATTCCAAAAGGATGGACGGGGCAACTATGAGTTTTTTTTATAGAGTTTAAAATTTTTGCACCCACTTCGATTATCCCATAGAGGGTTGGCTATACGTAAGGCGTTAACCTATGAGAGCATAAGCATGACATGTGGAAGGATCTTGAAGGCTGGATGGTGTTTGACTTAATGGCCGAGGCATAGCTACAGTATGATTTTGGATTTTGATGGATTGGCAGTGGAAGCGGCACATTTTATCCAAGCAAGCAGGAAATAAGAGTCTACATATCATAAACATCTAGAGGCAAGTTCTCATAGAGAATGTTCATCAATCACCATAAGTTGATGAATTGGATTTTTATTTAAAATGAGTAAAGACCATTTATGAGTCCGACCCCAAGTGACAGATTCCGATAAAATATTTTTAAAAGTGCATTGAGATGTTTGAATTGGTTTTTCAAAGGATTTTCCAAAGGGTCTGTTTGGAAATTGTTTTGAAAAATAATTAATTTTTGAAATCGATTTTTTTTGGGCTGCATTGAATAGTCTTGATTTTAAAAGAGCAAGTCTTGATATTCTTATATACAGAAAATAAAAGCTTGATTTTGGTTCAGAATGGTTTTCGGACGGAAAAGAGTTTCTCATTTTTGAAACAAATTGAAATGAGCATATGTAAACTTGGACGATTTAGTCTATTTATAAAAATTGGAAGTTTTTAAAAATTCTCTTTCTTTTAAAGGGATGGATGAAATAGAAATGACTTCAGCTTAGTCGGGGTATGTAATTAGGAAGTGTGTTGAATCCTACCAGCGAATAGGATGAATATTCCCGTATAAAAATAATACAGAGAATAGTAGCTGGAATATTTTGGAGTTTTCAAATTCGTTGATGGAAGAAGCAGTATAAGTTAGGTATACTACAAAATAATTATGGAGAAGGTTCAAAGAGCCAGATGATAAGCTAAGACACCGTCATGAAGACGATAAGAATTTTTAGATCGTGTCGGATCGAAGGAAATGGCGTGAAACAATTATTATTGTTATTATTATTAATTAAACTACACCTAAAATTCAATGATCAGTCAACCCCTAGCGGTCGACAGGTAATGGTCAACCGTTTTCCCTAAGGCGGTCGACTTGTTAACGGGTTGAGCGTGACAAAAACTTGGAACATGACATATTGTCACGTCCAAGCTCCAGACGTCTCATTTTCCTTTTTCCCCTCGCCTCTCTCCAGTGTCAAACCCAAATCTCCCTCGCTTCCCTCCAAGCGAGCCACTGCCGACTCCTCCTCTCCTTCATAACAGGCGACGTCGCTTCCTTCCTAGCAGCAGTAGCTTCCACTCCTACGCATTAATTTTTCACACTAGATCTACCCATGCCAACACTTCAGATCTGAATCTAATCACCTCTCTTCAACCTCCACTTAGTCAATGGCACCATCTCGAACCTCCAGCTCTTGCTCACGCCATCTAGATCTCACCCTTCTAGAGATCGCTGCGCTCGACCGGAGCAATCAGAAAATCTTTGTTTACTTGGCCTTAGCAGATTTCACCTTTCTCCAGGGGCCAATGATCAAATTTGGAGATTTTGATGCATTTGGACTCGAGGAATTTTTGCAACGGTAGGATTAGCATGACTACGATGCTTTTAAGCAGGAATGCTACCACACTGCATGCGTCTATTAGACGCAAATTTGGCATACAACTTCGATGAAGGCATCAACAATCTTCAGTCAAAAGTTATAAAATATGGGTTGTAAAGATAAAGACTTTATTTCCGATCTATAATTAGGTTGTAAAGATGTTAGAATAATCTATATTTATACCATAATCCTGTTGGAATGTAGACTTTCTATATTTTAGTTGTTGGGAATATTATCCGTTTAATTTTTATCAGTTTTCCTAATATTTTTAATAACATAGAAATATGTAGCTTTTGATTTACCAAGGAATCTGCGTAAACAGAGGAAAGAGAAGTGGAAAGTATGGATTTATCTTTTATAGTTTACACTGTCTATTTCAATAAAAAGAAAATAAGTCATTCCTTGTAATTTCAAATGAAGCAAGTCTCTTAATTCGAGCCAATTTATGGAATTATAACAGATAAACTTTTTAGAAATATAGCTCAAACAAATTAAAATATGGAAAAGAATATTCTTGTTAGGGATTGATAACTAGAAATATAATTAGTAATATACATACATATATCTATGCACACGCACACATATTTAACCGCGCCAATCAATTAAAATGAAAACTTAGCTAATCCAATGATTTATGCATAATATTCGCATTAGGCATAATTAGAACGTTAGAGTAAATCACGCCTTGAATAATAGATATGGGAACTAGAGATGGAAATATTGCAACTCCAAATAAATAGTGAATGAATGTGGTATAAATTTGCGAGTTGCAAATGTTTATATAGGGTATAAATGGAATAATGTGACTGATTAATGGGATTGTTAGAATAATAAATATGGAGAGATAAAGAAGGAATACTATGAAATATTTGAAAAGGTAAATAAATATATTTGGGAAACATTCGTTGAGATAATAATCATTTATTTCGACAAAGTGACATTTATAGAAAAGTAAATAAAAATGTTAGGTAGTGACTGAATATTTTAAGGCGGTATAATTATCATTAGAGTAGATTATATAGCCTCAAATATGAAAATAGAGATTAGCTGGTTTTGCCTAATATTAAAGTTTAGAGTAATTAATTTGATTTAGTGGGTTGGGATGGAAGGTCGGTAGAGTTAAGCAATAATAGTGCGCCTTTCGTAGAGTCTACTAGTAGTTGTGTACACTTACTACTAATGTGGGACATCTCCAACCTTAGGACCCATGTGAAATGGATTTACATTGCGGATTGGTTAGGAGGAGTATGCCCAGGGGTTTGTCTTAGATTCGAAGTATTAATTGGCCCACTACTTTCTATCAATAAGAGGTAGCAAGTAACTAAATAGCGTATTTTCCTTGACTATTTAGATTAGTCTAAATGGGAGTTTCATCTGTGGAAGTTCAGTAGGCTATGCCAATGGTTAGTACCAATATCTAATAGTAGCTTTGGCATATAGGCTTGGATGCCCAGCAATCCAAAACGAGCGGTAGTAAAGACTTATGTTACGCACTGACATATTTTGCTTCCTACTAGTGTAGAATCCGTATAGGATATGCATAGACCTCATGATAGAGATAGTTGAAAATTAGTTCAGTGGAGGTAGGCTTGTTAACCCTTAGATAAGTTCTTTGAATGACGATAGTAATATGAAAAATAAATTATATATTATTATTAAACCTTATATAGGAGTCATCGGGCTCTATAGTTAGGAGCGATAGACTAGCGATGATGATGCGCAAAGCCCGCTTTATAATTAAGTATTAAGTGGCTGGGGTTTTGGGTGAAGAATGGATAGAATGTATGTGTGTGTGTGTGTACATATACATAGGTATATATGTGGATAGTATACCTTGGAGAAGGTTAGGGTAGATATATTGTACGCACATATATTAAATTAAACGGGTTAGCCGTTAATAACAGACATAACATTTAGATGGAAACTAAACGGTGTAAATTTATGTTATGGATAAAATATACAATTTTTCAATCACCTTCTGACCACCTCCTCATTAAAACTCCATGATAGATTTAAAGGAATTGGTCATTGGAGCAAGACATAATGGTTGATGGAGAAGTCTTCTTATTCATGCTTTGCACTGACAAGGCGATTGGATGACCAAGGAATAGCATTGATTTTGTGGTAGTGGCCTCAGTCAGTATTTATATCCTATTGTATTTTATTCCTTTGTGAGATTAGTTTGACCAATCTCCGATATACTTATGTTTATTACAGGTTTCCAAAACCAACAATCCATACCCTAATGGACTTGGATTTGTATTTTTTCAAAATTCGAACCCATTAAGGTGCGGGTTGTTGCAGTCTTTACTGCTTCGGGTATGTTAGACAAAGTCTGTACTTTTCTTTATATACGGAATCCATGTAGGATTTCATTGCTTCAAGCCAAATTGCAGAGTTTTATTGTACAGTGTTTGTTGGAATGACAAAGGAGTATCATCATCTAAGACACAGTCCTCCTTTTCGTTGAGAAAACCATAATCTCACTTTGGTACGTGATATTTTCAACTAGGCCTTTTAATGGGTTGTATGTTTTTGTATATGGGTGAACTTGATTCTCTCACTGATTCGATCTCTGTGTTTGACTCTCGAATATCATCCAATTCTACAAATTCGTTGTTAATTTTTTTCTGACAGAAATTCCTTTTCTAAAAATACATTGTGTTCAAAAATGATGACCTTTTATTCCTCATTGTTGTCAAAAATCTACCCAATAGAGTTATTGGGATATCCTATGAGCTTACACAAGACCGATCTTGGGTCAAGCTTGTTTGGATCGACGTTCTTAACGTAAGTTAGACAACCTCATACCTTCAAATAATTAAGGTGGGATTTTTTTCTACGTCACATCTCATATGGTGTCTTAGGCACAGATTTAGTGGGTAACAAATTAAACATATGTCTGTGGTTTCTAACACATATTCTCGGTAGGACAGAGGTAACTCATCCTAAATCATCATGGAATGAACCATATCTAATAAATTTCAGTTCATTCACTCCTTAACATTATTGAGTAATGGAATATTTAATAGAGCAACCTGAGCAATAATCCTGTTATCTTTTAAGTATTGTTAGAGCTCTTGTCTAACGAACTCAACTCCTTAATTGGATCGAAGTATTTTAATCTTTCGGCTCGTTTGGTTTTCATCATTTTTATATTCAAATAATTTCTCATGGAAAATGGATTTGTTTTTTATAAGATGAAGATATCCTAATCCTGAAAAATCATACGTCAAGGTTACAAAATAAGAACAATTGTCTTTAGTAACTGTAGGCATTGCGCCACACACATCACCATTTATGAGACCCAAGAGTTTGTTAGCTCTTTCATTGCTCTCGCTAAAAGTGTGCACGGTCATTTTACCTTTGAGACACGACTCACGCATGTCAAATGATTCAAAATCAAATGATGGTAGAGAAACCTTAATTTTCAATTGGTATAGTTACTTCTCACTTAGTCTACAATGCCAAAGATAGCTTTTATTTATATCATCATTCAAAGAATTACTCATAGCATATACATAATTGGTATTGATCACATAAATGCAATTATCCAAAATACCATCATAGACTTTATTACCATCTAACATAATGTTTATAACATTATTAGCACAATGAAAAATAAAGCCAGTCCTAGACAGTCTAGACACAAAAGTAATCCTATAAATAAAGTCTTTTACGTAATAGAAATTAACTAATATCAAAACTAATCCACTAGGCAAACTTAAATGAAAATCTCAAATTGCCATTGCATCTACTAGAGGCCCATCAACAATTTTAAGCCACGTCTCTCCATTTGCCACATTACGCCTTCTCTTAAGCCATTGTAATGAATTACAGATCGGAATTCGTGATTCACTATCTAAAACCCAAGATAAGTTGTAGATCCCAAAATAATTTTGAGTCCTGAATATACTATATAAGCAACTATACTATTCTGTTTCTTCTCTCTAGCAATCTTTAAGTACTCCGGACAATTCTTTTTTCGGTGACCCATCCTATTATAGTGATGACATTCACCATTGTCAACTGGAGCATTCTTCTTATTCTACTTATTAACCTTTTTCCGCTTCTTCGAAGCTTTCAAAGATGACGCATTCATCTTAACTGTGAACACCGTATTCTAATCTTTGGACGAAGACTCACTGACCTCAACATATTGAGGAGTTTCATGAGCCATACGTTTAGGTGGTTCATACTATAGTTTAATATGAATGGCTCAAATCGAGGAGTAAGAGACCTTAAATAGATATATTAGCAGCTCATTGTCTACTCAACGTCCAATCAAGCAAGTCTATCAATATAGTCTTTCAACAATAGAACATAATCACCTACCTTTGTCCTTCCATTATTTTCATATTAAATGGTTTCTTCGTAAATTCATACTTTATCGAACAAGACTGTTCCCCTAATAGAGCTTTGAGGCTATTGAAAATTTGATGGACAATCATGTTTTCATGCTATCTATACAAAGGTTTGTCTAAAGTGGATAGCATGTAAATTTAGCGATTTCAAGACCCATTTGCTATTGGTTAATCTTAGTTTTGGGTCCACATCATCAACAGCTTTAACCAAGGAGGTTTGGTTATCGACGACCAAGGATGTTCATAAGTTAATATCATCTTTATTTCCCTTAGCTAGTTTATGTAGTTAGGTCCAGCAAGTTTGTCGTTTTTAGAAAACAATTTGGGTGTAGATATTTTTCTGTAAAATTTAACTTACTATATTAGGACATTTTCGTAATAGTTGTTCATAGAATATTAATAAGGTTAAAAATTACATTTTATTTTACTAATACGCTCTTACTAATCTTTTATGTTTCTCCAAACTCTAAAAGATGATATGTAGAATTCTTTCAACTTTATTAGTGGTGTTAGGACTTATATGCTTTGGGGTTCTGACCTTGGGAAAATCTCAACAAATCATACTCTGGCATACGATGGATAAGTTCTTATTGGTTGTATCATATACAACTCCTTACCTTGTGGTCTTTGTCCTAATATCATCTTTACCTTAAGGAAATCTCAATAAATAAAGAGAGATTATTCACTCGTAATTACTGTTTCATGACGGCTTAAGTTAATGCATATACCTCGAGGAAAGCTTAATAAATATGTGCATATATCTTACCTCATCTTTTTATATGTTAATAAACTACATATAATACCCTAACTTGGGTAAAACTCAACAAGTAAGGAGTATGCAAGTAATTTATTAACATGTAAATGGTAGAGGACAATTTTATATTAAAGATTCATAACCTTTAATATATTGAATCGGGTGGTACCGACTCGTGATTCAAGTATCAGACACATCAGAAATCAGAATATGCATACTAGACGTATGCATTTATCCCTTAAATTTATTTAGGGTTTTTATTCTTCCACTTTTCTCTATACATTTGTATTTTATAAGATTTAATTAATATATAACATATAAAATTTAATTGACTTATATAATACTCTTATGTATAACATTATATTAATTAAATCTTTTTTAATTAAGATAATTAATTAACATTTTGACTAATTTTATATTATTCGATTAAACATTTTATGTTGAATAGGTTTACTGTAACATATATCGTTATACACACACATCTTTTTGTATATGCATTTTATAATTTATCAATTAACTTTTAATTAATATTTTTAATTAAATAATTTTAATTTATTCTTAATTTCAAAAATTTCTTATATGTAAATATATACTTACATCATCTTAAATAATTCAAGATAACATAACATATATCAATATTATACTGCATAATAATTTAACTGTTTAATTAATTTAGCTAATTTATTAATCTAATTAATATCTTAACATTTTTGAGATATTTTTACTATATTTTCAAAACAATTTTGAAAATTATATTATAACATTTATAATATATTTCTTATTTTAAATTTAAAATTTTATTTTAGTTTGAAAACAATTTTGAACATTAGCTCAAGGCCTAAATTCAAATTCGGCCTATTCTATTAGGGACAACATTTTGGGCACACTTCACCTTTCAGGCCTGACCTATGGCCAAGTAGGGTAGGGCACTTGATTAGCCAAACTCAACATAGATACCACTTTTCTAAACACCCTACTAATTGATAAGCTTAATTAGTTAGCCTCAACATGACTGATTTAGATTATATATGCTATTGGGCTATGATACCATTGTTGGACAAGGCTAGCATGCAGTGGGTTAAATAAGTAAATTGTATAAAAATTACTATTTTGGATCTTATTGGATCTATGAAGTCTAAATTTATTTAGATCTAATCTTAATTAATTTAGAATGAAATCATTATTTTATTTTATTTGTAAATAAAATTTTGTTCTGATATTATATTTATGTTATATATTATGAACATCCATATCATATATGCATGTGTGTATGTGCACGTGTAACATATACAAATTAAATGGTTTAGCATGCCGTACATAATTGTTGGGATTCATGCCGCAATGGAAAAATCAACCTCTTCTTATACATATGTGCTCTCTAATATATATATATATATATATATATATATATATATATATATATAATTTAAAGTGATAAAAAAATATTTATAATAGAATATATGTATATATATATATTACATTATAAAATAGTAATATTTGTAAATACAATATGCATAATTAAATATTTAAATTCAAATTCAAATTTCTAATATCAAATATAGAATAGATTTAAACTATATTTTCTAACTAAACCAATAAATTATATTTAGATAATATATATCTATATATATAAACATGCAAAATTGATTTTTTTGCAAGTATATGTGCGTGTATGTATTAATATTGAAAATTAGAATATGAAATAACATTATATATTTAAATATAAACTAATAAAATTATAGATATACATATATACATACATACATATACATATATATATATATATTCATATATGTTTTTGACTAAAAATAGTTTGAAAAAACCTAATTTTTTTTCAGTTTGAAATTTTTTTATAAATCATTTTCGTACAGAAATGCTCAACTCGTTTTCTGAAATCATATGACAATTATGGGAATAATTAGTGTATATAAAATATGTATATGTATGTAATACATATATATTAATATATATATATATATATATATATATATATATATATATAAAGTAATATGTTGTATTTTAAAATAAATAATTTATATAAATTTATATGCAATTTTAAAATTATATATATATATATATATATATATATATTGTGTGTGTGTTATTTTCGAAATGCTTAAATAAAAAATATTATATGTAATAATATTTTCATTATACATCAAAAATCAAATTTTATCTTAAAATCCTTTTAAAATTAATATTTAAATTCTAAAATTGTTTGTTCTCCTTTGTTGGCCGAGAGTTATATATGCATGCGCATGCGCGTGCACGCACATACATGTATATGGACAAGGGTCGAATATACCTCAATTCACCCTTGATTTCCACTGTGAGTTCCGATTTAAATAATGTTGTCGGTGATAAGAAATAGAAAATACTATTATTTAGATTGGAACTTGTGCTGGAATCAAAGGGATTAGAGATGTAGCAAAATTGAGATGCAGTCGATCCTTGCCCTATATATATGTGTGTATATTTATATGTATGTATATGTAAATACACAATTTTTTTAATCATAATATATATATATATATATATATATATATATTCACATCCAATGTTGACAACACAAATATATATGGATTCGTGGTATCATGGTCTAATCTATGGATATATGATTCAAGATCATTATCAAATACACATATGTACACATACACACATATTTATATATATAATTATAAATGGTTAAGTTACCTTGACTGTAGCCTAATTAGTACACATTGAATGCTGAATCGATTGACTTAGCTTGAATATGAATTCAAATCCTTCTATAGTAAGCTACCAGACTGAAAGCACTACACACCGTTGTCTTGATTTTATTTGACTTTTCATTTTTATTGCTTGAAATGGAGGATGTAAGGGGTTATATACAGTCAGAAATAAGAGGGGTTAGAGCAAAAGAGAGAGCTCAAATGAGTGGCTAAGGTGGTTTAAATAATAGAGAAAGAGAGGAGTTAAAAGTGAATATAGATCCATAAATATCTCTTTTGATTCAAACTCCTTTTAAATCAAATTTAACCCCATATTCACCCACTTATAGCTGGCCATTCTTACCCCAAACATGGGCCTCTAAATTACTTCAAGCCTGATCAAATATAATGCAACTAAATCCAATTTAAATGTACATCGACACAAATAAAATAAATTTTATAAATAATATTTTATAAGTATTAGTTAATTTAACTAACTTATAACAATTATAATTAAATCAGGTGGTAGTCAGAGTATTCAACATTTTAGTTGTGTGACTCTTAAGTGCGAGTTCGATTAGCGGCTAATATCGAACAATTTAAATATCTCCGTTTACATGTCACTTCAGGTAGTGGTGTGACATTATGGTCAAATTTATCGCTTACATAGCTTTTGTAAAATCCAATTTTATTTATTTTAAGCGGTACCGGATAGTGATAATTATCTACACCAATTCTCTTCTTCAATATATCACATTAGAAATTATAGAATTTTATAATGGTCTAAATTTCAGTATCATCCATACTAAACTTTATAGTCCAATCACGAAATCCTTAATCTAATAATAAAAATTATTATTAATCGAACTGCTTTGGAAAGTGACTTTGAATTTGAGTTGTCATCAGTTGATCATGATACTAAACCCATATAATTGAGAAGATGGATTCTCTATTGAATAGAGTTTCACTTCCAATATTTCAACTCGATCTAACTTTCGATGGACGTCGTGCCATTATTTAACTATAACCAAAGTGAGATTTTCAATTGAAGCTCTACGATATTCTCAAGTCGAGAGAATTATGCAATATTGTCACATCGATATTATCTATTTGGCCTTAGTCATATTAACCAACAAAAAACTATCAAACGAGTCATTCTATAGTTACCCAACAGTTATCAGTATATAACCCCTTGTTATCTCCAAAGCTATAAATATTGCCTAATATTTGGAGACTGTTGCATACTCTAGTATCACGGATGTGTCAATATTCAATCTCGATACATCTTGAATAGAAATATTTAAATGCTATGTTTATTATATTTATGACATATTACTCATGATTGTGACACTTTGTAATTATTGTCATAAAGCATACCATTTATGGAATTTTTACTAAATATACTTAAATTAAACAATCAATCAATTATGAAACATTATAAAAAATCTATAATAGAAAGAAAAATACCTTTTATTTGGAACGGAATTTTATTATGGAGTTAATAATTTAAAATAAATTACAGAATTTCCCCTACGACATACCCTAACCTTCTATTCGAATGAGATGGATCATCTCTTTAATGATATTCCATTTCAGGTAGCTCAGTTTATACCTAAATATAGCCTTAATGTAATGACCCAAATTCTAACTAACATTATTTAGAGCATTTAATTAGATAAATTAAATGAAATAATGCAGCTGGTTAAAGGTTTGAGATTTGTTAACCCATGAAAGGGGGGCCATGCATTAATGAAAAATAAGCAGAAGAGAAATAAAATTTAGTTGGTAGAAGGAATATGAAAAGAGAAAAAGAGGAATGGGTTGTGTTCTTATACCCTAAACCCTTCTCATCTTCATTCTTTATTCATTTTCAACAATTACAAACAAAAGTAAAACCCCTAAAGTGTTCGGTCGGCCACCATTAAGAGATTCAAGAAGAAGAAATGGCTAAGATTCAAGTAGGAAGCTTAAGAAAATCAATTAAAAGACAAATCTCAACCATCTTATCACCAATCTCCTTAAGGGTTGTGAATCCGATAAGAGGGTATGCGACTCTTGGATGAGATGTGACCATTCAAAATTTGAATTGTTAGGTCATACATTTGCTTGCAGTTTGCATGTATTTGATTTCGTATGGTTCAGAATTATTTTGGATATGGATTGGTTAAGCAAATATGAGTCTAGGATATTTTGTCATGATAGGAAAATACCACTTAGATATCCTAGTTGTAGTGATCGGCTTATATACTCCGTAAAAACCCTAGTTTTTGGTTAAATTCTTTGTTGGATGTTATGGAGGAAGAAGTCGAGTTGAACTGAGTTTTCGCTATTAGAGAATTCGCAGACGTTATTGAGGCTGTAGTAGGACTACTGTCGAAACGAGTCATTGAGTTTTGGATAGATTTAGTACTAGGAGCGGAACCATTAACTAGACCACCAAGCAGAATGACACCTACCGTGATGAACGAATTAAAGGTGTAGTTGGTGGATTTGAAGAGTTAGAACTTTATTTGACCAAGAAGCTCGCCCTAGGGACTATCCATAGTGTTTGTAAAGAAACAGGATGGATCATTAAGGTTTGTATTAATTTGAATGAGAATACGATAAATAATCGATATCCGTTACCTAAAATTGGCGATTTGTTCCATCGGTTGAGTGGATCCAAAGTATTTTCCCAGTTGGATTCGGCAAAGGGTTCCATCAGCTTAGAGTGGCTTAAGATAGTATTCTTTGACGGTGTTTAGAATAAGATACGGATCGTACGAATGGTTAGTGATGCCATTCAGACTAACTAATGCGCCGACATTTTTCATGTACTTGATGAACAGGATCTTCTGGATGCATCTAGACAGATTCGTGTTAGTGTTCATAGATGACAATTTGGTATACTCTAAAGATGAAAGAGAGCATGAGGTTCATCTTAGAGTAGTGCTTGAGACGTTGAGGCAGCATGTACTGAAAGCGAAATTTTCGAAGTGCCATTTCTGGAAGAAGGAAGTGAAGTTTCTTGGTCATGTAGTCTCGAAGAAAGGGTTGTCCATAGGTCCGGCTAAGATCGAGATGGTGAATAATTGGAAAAGACCCAAGACTGAGATAAAGAGTTTTATTGGATTAGCTGGTTATTTTCTTAGATTCGTCAAGATTTTTTTTGCAAATAGACCGATGATCAAGTTAATGCGAAAAGATGTGAAGTTTGTTTGGACTAATAAGTGTGAGGAGGCATTCTAGAAATTGAAACACTTATTGACTAGTGCACCTGTGTTGGTTGTCCTAGAAGGGATTTAGTACTTAGTGGTGTACACGGATGCATGTGGAAAGGGTTAGGAGATATGTTAATGCAAAGAGGTTAAGTGATTGCCTATGCTTCATGACAGCTTAGACCACATGAAGTTAGATATCCAACTCATGATTTAGAATTGGCTACGGTAATTTTGGCATTGAAGGTGTGGAGGCATTACATTTCGGGAGAGAGGTTTGAGTTATATACGGACCATAAGTCACCGAAGTATTTATTCTCTCAGAAGGAGTTGAACATGAGACAACAAAGGTCGTTAGAGTTTTTAGCTACTTATGACTTTGGTATTGAGTATACACTGGGAAAAGGGAATAAGATTGCAGATGCACTTAGCGGGAAGCATCAAAATACAGTATTGGCAATGATAGCCAAGTGAAAATATTTAGAAGCATTGATTATGTAACGAACTAAATTTTAGACCCTCCAAAATCGTCACTAACACGTCCACTATATCTCATACCAAACATTCAAGTGCCGAAAATACCCATTTGTTAGGGTTAAAGAAGAAGGTAGAAGATAGAAGAAAACTAAACAACACAGAATCTCACAATGTAGCGAATAATATATAGTATAACAATGATTTTTACAAAAAGGAAACACCTTTATTCATATGTACAACATCAGAGTACACAAGACTTATCCTAAATTTGGACAGTTATAGAATCCTCTCTTTACATTGAGAAACATACAGACTCTATAATACAATGGAAGAAAAATATACGTGAATACATCCTGACCATCCAGCTCCTCTCCAACTCCAAAGTATCCAGCTGACCTAGGAAAAACATACTCGGTCTGAGCAGAGCATTATGTGGAATAACACCCGAATCGGTCTGGTAAACTAGCATAAGTAAAACTTGATAACAAGTAAAACCAAACTGATTTCTACATTTGAAAACTTTTCAAACAAATGGTATCTCATAAGACCACATCACACATAAAAAGGGATGGGTTCTTACCTTACGATAACCAAAATATTTTATATCAAGATCTAGTGATATTATCATAGTGTCTAGGTTTAAATTAAATAGATAAAATAGCTGAAATGCTTGCATGTAACATTCCAACATATTAGGCTCTACAATCAAAAATGTAAGGTATTTATTGAAGGTTGGATTCCAACAATGGAAATGTAAGGGACTACATTCTGATGATACATCTCTAGAGAATGCATTAATGCTAACACAGAGCCGGCTACCTCTTTAACATGGCAGACTGGATCACCTCACCCCCTTGACATTAAGGCCTTATACTACCATGGTGTTTGCACACAAACCAACTCTGAAAGGGACATCTAAAATGGGGTGACCGCTCCTACTGGTAGGTAACCACATAGCTCTACTACATTACCGATTTTTGCCATTCCTCCCGGTTGTGAGGCTTGAGCTACGCTTTAAATTTTTGAATAGCAATCCATCTTGGAGTGCTATCGCTGCCTTCCAGGAATCCATGCAATGACATCATTCATCCACATAAGTTCATTCTAGGTTTGATTGAAACCGAAGGTACCAACTCTACTACATCCATTTTGGAATCACCTTCGAAATTAGTGACAATAGCCCTTGCACTTCAACGAGCGCCATCTTGAATCATCATCAAGATGTCTTCCACTCAATTGTACATGTTGGTTCGGAGTGGTTTTCGAATATATAAATCTGATCCCGATCTCCCCGTACCAACAAACAATAATTTCCGGTTGACTCATTCTTGGTTCTTTTGGAAGTAAGTATTCGAGTCCTTATCGAAAACTCAAATTTTACATTCATACTTCCAATCAAATTAGGTCAAATTTGATAGTCGGTTATTTAACTATCAAATAACTACAACAAAATCTAGAGATTTAATTACCCTAAGTAATCACTAAGCCTCTAAACTTTTTCCCATTTATTAAATCTCTTTTCCTAAAAATTTATCAACATTCATATACTTATCTCCTTTACATAAGTATATGCACAAAACATTTATAAGATTTCAATTTCCAAATCTCTTAAACGAATTTAACTATATTATTTAAATTGGAAAAAATGATAACTCTAAGCATTATCCCTTCGGTGTTTAGTATGGAACGAATGTTCTATACCACCATTTTTTTCTAAAAGTCAACCTCAAGAAACTCAAATCTCGAATTCCTATAATAACTATCTTCAATAATCCTTATATAAATTTCCCTTTATAGACATCCAAATCCATTTATAAAATATTTTTATAAACATTCAAAACTATTTCTAAAACTCCTTTTATGAATACCTCAAAATCATTTATAATACTTCTCGAACCAATTATCAAACCATTCTCCAAATATTTTTTTTAAATAGACAGCTTTGAAGACCATATTAAAAGAAAATGAAATATTTACTTTACAAAACCAAATGGAGGCTCAACGAATACAGTGTATCATTAAATTTGGGTTTAACTTATCTAAGTTATATCATAGATGATGCCAAATATTAGATATGTAAGGGATTCACACATAACATACAATCAATTATAGGTAGATGTCCAAGTTATAAATACAGGTAAATCCATAATCGGGTGAAAAATGTACATATAAAAGTATATCTATATGGTTAAGTTATCATGCTCCTCTTATTGAAATTAACTCTCTTGTGTCTATCATGTTACCGATATTCAACGTTTGTACTAAACACAAGTCAACTTACTTCCCATAAAACATATCAACGTTTTATAATCGCTACTTTAATTCATTTGCTACTTAATGTTCCAGACGAGAGATCATTTGATTAAAAATCAATTAGCTTGAAAAGAAGATTGATTTAAAATATAACCGATTAAGTTTAAAAATAGCTTTGAAAAGATTAAAATATTTTTAATTAGCTTAAACCATAATTATATATAAATTAAACCAAGATTAATTCATAATTAAACTTTAATTAACTTAATGGACTTGGTTAAGTCCTAATTAACTTCCTAATGTATCGTAGTTAAGGTAAATCAATTCATTATTGGCTAAAACCCTAATTAAATAAAATTAACTAAATAATCACTTAATTAAATAATAATTAAATGACCAACTAACTTAAATAAATAGTTATTAATCATTAAATTACTTCTTATCGTCACAAATCACTAGTTAAAACCTTATTAATCAATAATTAGTCATTAAACCTCCTTAAATGTTATTTAACCTCTATTCACTTACTTAATTACTAATTAAGTGCTAATTACCTTTAATTAATTTATTAAATAATAAAATATTAATTTAACTAAACTTAGTCTCTTTTTATATAACTAATTAAGTTTGAAAAACTTTTGCAAAACCATTTCAGAAGAAAACATTTTAAAACAAAAATTAAAAATTTTGTCGAACTGCATCCATAGCGACTATCGCTATGAGTGTAGTTCGCTTAAACAGACTTTAATGGAAACATTTGTTTATTATTTCCTATATCATTTTTAGAGATATAATTTTTAAAGTTCTTGAGTCTTAGAAACAAAGATAGAAACTTTCAAACAATTTCCAAATTTTAAAACAAGAAAATATAGTTTTTGATTTCGAATCGGATCTCACGTCCGTCGCAATGCACAAAGTTGTTAATTTTGATTCAACTCAACATATTTTGGTTCTTAGATCACAACCATACATCCACACTACCATAAATTTAGCATCATAAAAAAACACATATATAAACATAAACTTATATGCTTACTAACTCGGTAACATCACATTGAAATCTCAAATTCTACACCAAACATAAACATCCATCAAATCACCATCAACCAACATAATGACCATTTAATTTTCTCATTATATTATCACCACAATAACACATCATAATAAGTAAAAAAAATCCAAAATAAAGTAGTTTTACTCACCGAAACTCCGCAAACACAAAATGAACTTCGACTAGAATTTGAAAACAACATGCGAGCTTCGAAGAGTGAAGATTTTTGGGGTTTTGAGCTTCAAATGGGCTCAGCCTGATATGTAGGGGCTTGACCTAGTAGTGTGGGGGTGGGTATGAGCTTCGTTTTTTGAAGAATAAAGTGAAGAAATGAATGTAAGAAAGTTTAAACTAGATTCAAAAAAGATTTAAAGTGAAAATTTAGGATTTTTAAATACGTAGAAAGGTTTTGGAAGCTGTGGAAATTTTAGAGAGGAAGTTTTAGAAAATAAAGTAGAGAATGTAAATAAAAATGTGTGTATATGAGTGTGTATTTATAGATGAAGAAAAGTGGAGAAATTACCATTTTATCCTTAGTTTAAAATATCAAAACATGTCATCATTTTGACATGAAAATCACCGCCTTCCTCCCCTTCATATGTCACATCTCCCCCTCTCTAGTTACATCCCCTAAGAAATGATGGGTAATGATGATGGTACTTAAGGAAATGATAAGAGATAATGATATGGTTTAGTACATATATAAATTATTATTTTAAAACCATGTCTATCCTATTATGTAACAACCCATAAATTTTTTAACGGTTTTTAATAACGTATTTAATTGAATTTTTGAGAAATTTTAAATAATAATATTTTGAAATAAACTTTAATGTTTGGATTACGTATAATTAAATATAAGTAGTGAATGAATAAGAAAAGATATAAATTTATATTATGTTACTTGTTAATTAATTTGGGTGTACGTTCGTTTTAATTATTGCATCTACTGTACACACTCTTTGATTTCATATCTTAACTGTTAAAAATCAAATCAGCACGTGCATTAAAAAAAAAGAATTAAAACCCTGCCTCCAATTCACATGTAAAACTTTCCACTTTCATTTGCGTCTCCGTATTTAATAGGAATAAAAATCTTTGATTTTTTAACCGTTTCAAAATCTCTTCCCATCTTCATTTTTTGCAATGCATTTCAGATTTGAAAAAAAAGCGTAATGGGTAACGATCCGAAATTTCAGACCAATTTAAAATTTTAATTTTTTTAAAATATTGAATAAAATTTGGTAGAAACAAAAATGATGGGAATAATAATAGTTTGTATGAGATTTACAATTTGAATTAAAAACAACAAATGTTAAAAATTTAATAATAATTGTTAATTGTAAATATTGATCTATTGAATAAAATTAAAGAGGAAACAATAGTTTAATTGTATTGTTGTAATTCAAATAAGTTAATCTCTGACAAATGAACTAAAATTGGTAACTAATGGATATGCTGAGTTATGTGAAATTTTTAAATAATGTTTGATTTATTATTAATAAAAAGAAGTAGTTGAATTAGATTTTTATTTGATTTTAATTACGAAATTAATATTTGTATTTGTTGAAATCTTTCCATTAAGGAAAGAGAATGTATTAAAATGAACACTTAATTTGGTAGTTAACATAATAATATTTTATTTAAAAGTTTTAAAAGAGAAAATTATTTCAAAATGTTTTCCAAATATAATAACTGTTATAAGAAAGATATTTTGAAATAAAAGTAACAGGCTGTATTCTGTGAATTTACAATTTTTTTTATTTACTATAAAGCAGTAGATAGTTGTTATTATTTTATATGTTAATTTAATGATTTAAAAGTTAATATGGTTTCAATTGAGAATAATATTTATTTTGACGTTAAATAATAAATTTATCTGTAGCCTTGCATTCCAAGTGGGAAAGAAATCATTTCCCTAGATGTTCAGTTTCTTTTAAATCTAGTTTTGATAAGTTACGTGTAAATTTCTACGCTTTCCTTTTTTCTTATTTTTATAATAGGAATAAAAATTCTCGTAGCAGTTTCAAGCAAATTTATAACTCTTTAGAAGTTCAAAATCCGTTTCAAGATTGTTTGAAATTCACGTGTATAAGTGTCTCTTATTTTCCATTTACTCCTTTGCAATTAATAGGAACAAAATCTTCGATTTTCCTTACCATTCATACGAAATTCTTTTATTTCCTTAATGTTCCTATACCATTAATTAGTACGTTTCTTTATTTAATCTATCCAACGCAATTATCTCCTAAATCAAATATCACGCGCAAATTCCTCCTGACAGGAATCATTTCCTGCCGTTTCTCCAAGCAATCAATACTAGTTTCATTTAAATACTCAACCTTGTACGCAAATAATTTTCACCACCTTCCCATTTTATAAATATTTCTTGCGTTTTAATCAACGCATTTACTTCCTAATAAATTTTAAACGTGTACAAAATGCTTGCCAAAGATTTCTTGCAGTTTTCTTTTGCTAAATTCACGCAATCAATACCACTGTAAATATTCGCTCAAATCTTTCTTGCCTATACTCTCTCACCTCAATCAAAGCAATCGTGTATAATTGATTTAAATTTATTTCTTGCCTATATTCTCTCATCTCAATCAATGCAATCGTGTATAAATATAAGCCTCGTACACAAATAGTTTTCAATTGCATCTCAACGTTTTCTTCATTTCTTCTTGCGTGCGTGAGCTCTGAAGGTATGGCCTCCATTTTCTTCTTTTTATTATATATATATTTTTTCCATGCTTTGCTTCTCCCCTCCCTGTCCTTTCCTTCCAATATATTTGACAAATCCATCTTTATATTTCGACTCGCGTTCACAAATTTTCGCATTATAACAGTCTCCATTTAATTGATAGCATAAAACTATATCTACATATTTTTTTTATGTTTAATGCTTATGTGAATTTTAAGCCAAGCTTTTCAGAGACATATATATACATTAGTCTTATATCTTATTTGTTATTATAAAATAGTAGTAATATACATATTTTGAAAATATAATTAGCTTTTTTTTCCTGTTCGAATATAACACATATTAGTATAGCAGCTGAGTGTTGAGTGATTTATGTTGTAAAACTAAAAATTTAAATGTATAATTTTCATCTCGATTCTAGTGTATATATATAAAGTATGTTTTGTTTTTTTCTCTTTTGTGTAGTGCTTTCATAATGTGTGGTCTATATATATAGATTGATTTTTTCAGTATATGCTTTGAATTTTGAGTAAACTATATATAAATATGTTATTTTAAAATGCATGTTTTAAATAAGTGATGATTTTTATATATATTATGCCTGTATTTTATTTTGTGTGTGTGTTTAAATGTAATATTGATTTAAGAGGAAAAACATTTATGTGTTTAAATTTAAGTATTGATTTTTCAATAATATGATGATGTTTTAATATGTATTTTAAATTTAATATCAGTTTCAAACAACGTGAATATTTTATTTGAACATCCGTCTTGAATTAAGTTTATTGAGATTTTAAGGAAATTTTAATAACACATATAATATATACTCTGTTTATATCAAACCGATTGATTTTTTTTTCACCGATTTTTATCTATCAGCATTGTCATCAAATTCATGCCAATTTTGCTTTGCTTCAAAGTTCATATTGGGATCCATAACTGACCTCATTATCGTTCTTCTCTAGCCTCGAAAGGTGATCAATCACTCACGATTAACATTCTTATATTTTATTAAATTTGATTTCAATTGAAACGACAATTGAAATATGATGCTGTAGTCATTTAAATGTTATATATATGCTATTTTTTGTAACTATTCACCTATGGGATATGACACCATATCCTGTTGTTTATATTATATTTTTATTGGTGATATATGCATGTTATTTTATTGTATTATCTGTTATCACTCTGCAAGTTCCATGTAGTTTAGAATTCACTATTGGTTGAAACGATACATACCCGAACGGACTTTTGGATAGGAGAATTTCGTTATAGGTCGAATGATAAACCCAAGCGATTTTCAATTAAATTGAATTTGGGATTGAGGGTCGAAGTGATATCTACCCGTATATTTAAATTTTGGATTGAAATGATAAATATCTGTATCCCTTGACCATAGCGTAGGAAATTATGTACAAACATCGTTGGTCCATATATATATAAATGTTTTGAAAATAATTTCTATGGTTTGGGAAAGAAAAATATAGTTTTAATAAAGACTGACTCTTAGAATATTATATGTATAAAAATGAAAATTTTATGAATAGACCTAATAATAATATCTAACCTAATTGAGATTGATTTAATACATATAATACGTTTAAGGATTCGTTTAAATTTATATTTCAAATTAGATTTGGCAAAATTTTGAATAAGCTAGAGTTGAGAAGATAAAGTTGAATTAATTGGAAATGGTATTTAATTAAGAATTATATTCAATTAAATCGATTTGAAACTATTGAATTCGGGATTTAAGATATGATTTTATAACTTGGTTTTGGTAAAAGGGATTAAATGGATATTTTAAGTTTAAACAAATTTAAGGAAATATTCTGTAAAACGAAATCTAAGGCTATTTAAATGATATTGAACTTGTTAAGTGGATATTTCCTGACTAAATAATAATGATGAAGCTAAATCAAGATCTATATGAAACTGTTAGATTTAACTTTAAAATATTGAATATTAAAGCTTTGAATATAACAAAAGCTTAAATGGTTATTGGAAGCTGAATTGAATTAATGAATTGAGCTTTGAATAAATGGGAATTTGGAACTTGAGTTGATTAGAATCAATTTGTGTAGTTGATTCGTTCAGAGAGGTCATCTGTTCGTACTGGAGACTTCACTGTATTTGATATATTTTGTTGTATTTTTATTTCTAACTCTGGTATTTATATAGTAGCTTCATGAACTACTATTTATCTATTCCGCCGCATTATTTCATATTACTCTGTGTCTATGATTCTGTGGTTGATTTATTTACTGTATATGCTGAGTTTTGCCAAATTTTAATTAACAATTCGGTATTTTGAATTATTCAAGTCGGACATGTATGGTTTTATTGTCGATTTGAATGGTCCAAAATAGCGTGTCGTTACAGTTGGTATCAGAGCTTTGGCTTTAGGCAAAACTTAGCATATATGGTAAATTTATTTACAGAATCACTTTCGTTCAAGTTGAATCTCTTCCTTTTGACTCGATTTCCTTTGAACTTTGGAACGTTCCCTGTGGTTCAAAAAATTCATTCTTGTCTCTCTCTATTTATATTCTTTTGATTCTGGAGTATCCAATGACTCCACTGAATGATTTGTAAAGGGGGTGAAACTCCTTTACAATTGGCATTGATTCACCGGAGATTTATGTATCCCTCGGTTTAGTTGCTACTATCTCTTGTTATTCCGAATTATATCTCTCACGATCGAATGTCGAATTACCTCAGAATTCTGCACCGATCTAATTTTGGAATCACGGCCAACCGGTAAAGGTCGCCTGCGATTTATAGAAGTATATCCATCTTCTATTTTGTAATTTAATTATCTCATCTTCGATCGAGTCTATCTTCGATTCAGGATTCTATTGATTGGAATTCCTCTAAATTAAATTTCTATCTTTGTTTTAAAATCCATTCTTGAATCATCCTTTGAAAATTGGATTTTGTTTGTATTTTAAAATTGTTTTATATGCCGAAATTTTTATTTGGGTAACTATGATTTTATCCAATATATAAAAGAGAAAATGCTTTCGATAAGGATTATATACCTTTAAAAAAAGAGAATTTGAAGTTTCGAAAAGATTTGAAATTTTGAAAATATTATAAGAAAATTTATTTATATAAAAATGATTTATAACTGAAAGGTTTTGAATTTGAAATTCGAGAGATTGGACTCCGGTATTTTTGAAAATTGGTTTAAGATTTTGAACTATATAATAATAAGATTTGAAAGTATTTTCTGAATAAGAAATGTTTCAAATGACTTCAAATGAGTTCCAAGGATTTCGAAAAAAAATTCAAAGAAGTTTTCAAGAAAATAGAAGTCCAGAACTCACTTATGTCGCTGGAAAATAATTTCGGTGATGAGTGCACGCATCATCGACATTGATTTTTGAGTTTCAGAGTGGGGAGAGGCCACTTTAATAGCTTTGCTATGCGAGTGACTTTGTGAAACCAATTTTGATTTCAAATTCCGAAGTATGATTTGATATTCGAAAGATATAGGTATATATATTTGAAATAATTTAAAGTAAGCCGGCGTTCAATCCTCGAGTTTTCGATTTGATTTAGTATAACTCTATATATATAAAAATAATAATTGATTTACTGATTTGTTGCTGATTTCCAACTCTTGGATTTGAAATTTGATTTCACCGACTATTTTGAAGGTTCGAGCGCTTCCAAATTAAGGTTTAAAATTTTAAAACTAAGAAATTTCAAAGAGTATAAAATATTTGATAAAGAATATAAGTTTAGTTTTATATGTTCAGAGTATGAAGAGTATGACTTAAGTAAATTTGAAACTTTTATTAAATAAATAATTTGAAAAAGGAAATTGGATTTTTCATATAGAAATAAATAGTTTAAAGGTTTTAAAGGGATAATTATAATTTTAGAAACCATTTTGAGTATAATTTATTTTGAGAAGAATATTTGGTTTTGAAATTAGATTGGAATTAAAACTAGTATTTATATGGAGATTTTGGAAATGAATTTGTTTAACATAAATTTTGTTGATTTGGAAATTTGGATTATTTTCTAAACCTATTGTTTAAGAAACTTTGAAACTGAATATATTTAATTTGGAAGAAAATTTGGTGAAATCATATATGATCTTGAAACTGAAATGTTGTTGAAACGAGAAAAAAAATTGAGAACCTTGATTTACTAAATACTTGATTTGGGAGTTATTGGACTTATATAAAACTGATTTGTATAGTATGAAATTGATTTGAAGCCTGTTGATTTGTAAGGTACTCAATTTGGAAAGAGAAATTTTATATAATCGAAGTCTATATAAGTGTGATTTGATATATTATTGATTGGGAAAGTATTCGATTGAAAATGGAATCCTATATATAATAGACTTTATATAAGTATGATATTTGAAATTTATTTGAAAAGGTATTATATGATACATATTTTCGAAGTAAAGATATGGAAAGTGCCTTCTGCTTGATATCCGCTTTGTGGCCACATTGTAGATTCATTCTATCGATATTATTCTCTCTGATTTTTGGTTTTTCGGATGTGATACTCGAGTGTCCCACCGTGGGGTAACCCAAGGTTTTTTTTCTCGCGACTGCATAGCGCAACTGCCTGGGTGAGACGGCCTAGGGGTATGGATTGTTTCCTGGAGGATCCATGCGTAACCATTGTGTATCCTGCAATCTATGTAGGTCGCATTAGTAGCGAAACTGCCAGGCTGAGACAGCCTAGGGGTACGGATTGTTTCCTGGGGGATCCAGGCGTAACCATTGTGTATCCTGCACCCTACTAGTCATCATGGCGTAACTCGCAGGGCTGAGAAAGCTTACGGATACAGATTGTTTCATGGGGGATCCAGGCGTAACCATTGTGTATCTGCGAACCATGGTTAGACAAAGGTTTTGTTTTGGTTATTTTGTTTGGATTGTACTTTCCATATCTGTTTTTAAAGGTTTTTTAAGTATTTTCACTGGTTGTTGAAACAGGTCTACTAAGTACTTGAAGAATTCTAACTTTGCGCCTGATCAACCCATGGCCAGAGTCTGCAAGAACGAGGATAAACTTGTTGAAACATCGAGCTATAGAAGTATTTTCAAAAGGAAAATTGGTCGACGTAAAAGTTTTTTTTTTGAAAAGGTATTTTATTATAAAATATTCCAACAAGAAATTTTGTATTAATCTTTTTTTTGGTTTGAAATTAACTATTCGTGCCTGATACTATTCTTTGGAATCTACCTTATCCGCTCAGCTTTAGTTATTCACCTTGATTCTGTTTTCCGAATCTACCTTCTTTCCTTGTTGGATATATCCCTTTTAAATATTGTTTATTTATATACTACATGGTATAATATAAATTTTTTAGTGTTTCAGAAGTTATTAATTAATTATAACATATTTAAAGAGAATGATTATTAATTTATCTATAATGTTGGAAGTATCTTGAGATAATTTTTTTTATAAATTTTGGATTTAATATTTTCAATAGCTTCTTTGTAAATATAAGTAATAATGTAAATAATTGTTTTCAAAGGAGTTTTGAAAAGTATTAAAGTATTAAAGAAAATTAAATTTCAAATGAAGTTTTTATATGAATATTTCAAGTAAAATTTGTATAGTTTTAAATTAATTGTTTATCTTGTACTTCAATCTATTTTTTCTTTCTGTTTGTAGCTATTCCCCTACCTCCTTCCTTTTCGAGGACGAAAAGTTTTGAGTAAGGGAGAGTGTAACAACCCATGAATTTTTTAACGTTTTTAATAACGTATTTAATTGAATTTTTGAGAAATTTTAAATAAAAATATTTTGAAATAAAAATTTAATGTTTGGATAATGTATAATTAAATATAAGTGGTGAATAAATAAGAAAACATATAAATTTAGATTACGTTACTTGTTAATTAATTTGGGCGTACGTTCGTTTTAATTATTGCATCTATTGTACGCACTCTTTGATTTCATATCTTAGCTGTTAAAAATCAAATCAGCACGTGCATTAAAAAAAAAGAATTAAAACCCTTCCTCCAATTCTCATGTAAAACTTTCCACTTTCATTTGCGTCTCCATATTTAATAGGAATAAAAATCTTTGATTTTCTGACCGTTTCAAAATCTCTTCCCATCTTCGTTTTTTGCAATGCAGTTCAGATCTGGAAAAAAAGGGTAATGGGTAACGATCCGAAATTTTAGACCAATTTAAAATTCTAAGTTTTTTTAAAATATTGAATAAAATTTGGTAGAAACAAAAATGATGGGAATAATAATAGTTTATATGAGATTTACAATTTGAATTAAAAACAACAAATGTTAAGAATTTAATAATAATTGTTAATTGTAAATATTGATCTATTGAATGAAATTAAAGAGGAAACAATAATTTAATTGTATTGTTATAATTCAAATAAGTTAACCTCTAACAAATGAACTAAAGTTGGTAACTAATGGATATGTTGAGTCATGTGAAATTTTTAAATAATGTTTGATTTATTGTAAATAAAAAAAAGTAGTTGAATTAGATTTTTATTTGATTTTCATACGAAATTAATATTTGTATTTGTTGAAATCTTTCCATTAACGAAAGAGAATGTATTAAAATGAACATTTAATTTGGTAGTTAATATAATAATATTTTATTTATAAGTTTTAAAAGAGAAAATTATTTCAAAATGTTTTCCAATTATAATTATTATTATAAGAAAGATATTTTGAAATAAAAGTAACAGGTTTTATTTTGTGAATTTACAATTTTTTTTATTTACTATAATGCAGTAGATAGTTGTTATTATTTTATATGTTGATTTAATTATTTAAAAGTTAATATGGTTTCAATTGGGAATAATATTTATTTTGACGTTAAATAATAAATTTATCTGTAAGCTTGCATTCCAAGAGGGAAAGAAATCATTTCCCTAGACGTTCAATTTCTTTTAAATCTAGTTTTGATATGTTACAATGTAAATTTCTACGCTTCCTTTTTCCTCATTTTTATAATAGGAATAGAAATTCTCATAGCAGTTTCAAGCAAATTTATTTCTCTTTAGAAGTTCAAAATCCGTTTCAAGATTGTTTGAAATTCACGTGTATAAGTTTCTCTTCTTTTCCATTTACTCCTTTCCAATTAATAGGAACAAAATCTTTGATTTTCCTTATCATTCAAACGAAATTCTTTTATTTCCTTAATGTTACTATACCATTAATTAATATGTTTCTTTATTTAATCTATCCAACGCAATTATCTCCTAAATCAAATATCACGCGCAAATTCCTCCTCACAGGAATTATTTCTTGCCGTTTCTCCAAGCAATCAATACTAGTTTCATTTAAATACTCAACCTTGGACGCAAATAATTTTCACCACCTTCCCATTTTATAAATATTTCTTGCGTTTTAATCAACGTATTCACTTCCTAATAAATTATAAACATGTACAAAATATTTGCCAAAGATTTCTTGCAGTTTCCTTTTGCTAAATTCACGTAATCAATACCACTGTAAATATTCGCTCAAATCTTTCTTGCCTATATTCTCTCACCTTAATCAATGCAATCGTGTATAATTGATTTAAATTTATTTCTTGCCTATATTCTCTCACCTCAATCAATGCAATCGTGTAAAAATATAAGCCTCGTACACAAATAGTTTTCAATTGCATCTCAACATTTTCTTCATTTCTTCTTGCGTGCATGAGCTCTGAAGGTATGGCCTCCATTTTCTTCTTTTTATTTTATATTTTTTTCTATGCTTTGCTTCTCCCCTCCCTGTCCTCTGCTTCCAATGTATTTGACAAATCCATCTTTATATTTCTACCCGCGTTCACAAATTTTCACATTATAACAGCCTCCATTTAATTGATATTTTAGCATAAAACTATGTCTACATATTTTTTTATGTTTAATGCTTATGTGAATTTTAAGCCAAGCTTTTCAGAGACATATATATACGTTAGTCTTATATCTTATTTGTTATTATAAAATATTAGCAATATACATATTTTGAAAATATAATTAGATTTTTATTCCTGTACGAATATAACATATATTAGTATGGCAGCCGAGTGTTGTAAAAGTATGAGTGATTTATGTTGTAAAATTAAAAATTTAAATATATAATTTTCATCTCGATTCTAGTGTGTATATATATAAAGTATGTTTTGTTTTTTCTCTTTTCTGTAGTGCTTTCATAATGTATGGTTTATATATATAGATTGATTTTCTCAGTATATGCTTTGAATTTTGAGTAAACTATATATAAATATGTTATTTTAAAATGCGTGTTTTAAATAAGTGATGATTTTTATACATATTATGCCTATATTTTATTTTTTGTGTGTGTTTAAATGTAATACTGATTTAAGAGGAAAAACGTTTATGTGTTTAAATTTAAGTATTGAATTTTAAATAATATGATGATGTTTTGTTTTAATATGTATTTTAAATTTAATATCAGTTTTAAACAATGTGAATATTTTATTTGAACATCCGTCTTAAATTAAATTTATTGAGATTTTAAGGAAATTTGAATAACATATATAATATATACTCTGTTTATATCAAACAGATTGATTTTTTTTTCATCGATTTCTATCTGTCAGCTTTGTCATCAAATTCGTGCCAATTTTGCTTTGCTTCAAAGTTCGTATTGGGATCCATAACTGACCTCATTATCGTTCTTCTCTAGCCCCGAAAGGTGAGCAATCACTCACGATTAACATTCTTGTATTTTATTAAATTTGATTTCAATTGAAACGATAATCGAAATATGATGCTGTAGTCATTTAAATTGTTATATATATGCTATTTTTTGTAACTGTTCACCTATGGGATATGACACCATATCCAGTTGTTTACATTATATTTTTATTGATGATATATGCCTATTATTTTATTCTATTATCTGTTATCACTCTTCAAGTTCCCTCTAGTTTAGAATTCAGTATGGGTTGAAATGATACATACCCGAACGGACTTTTGGATAGGAGAATTTCGTTATGGGTTGAAATGATAAACCCAAGCGATTTTCAATTAAATTGAATTTGGGATTGCGGGTCGAAGTGGTATCTACCCGTATATTTAAATTTCGGATTGAAATGATAAATATCTGTATCCCTTGACCATTGCGTAGGAAATTATATACAGACATCGTTGGTCCATATATATATAAATGTTTTGAAAATAATTTCTATGGTTTGGGAAAGAAAAATATAGTTTTAATAAAGACTGATTCTTAGAATATTATATGTATAAAAATAAAAATTTTATGAATAGACCTAATAATAATATTTAATCTAATTGAGATTGATTTAATACATATAATACGTTTAAGGATTCGTTTAAATTTATATTACAAATTAGATTTGGTAAAATTTTGAATAAGCTAGAGTTGAGAAGATAAAGTTGAATTAACTGGAAATGGTATTTAATTAAGAATTATATTTAATTAAATCGATTTGAAACTATTGAATTCGGGATTTAAGATATGATTTTATAACTTGGTTTTGGTAAAAGGGATTAAATGGATATTTTAAGTTTAAACAAATTTAAGGAAATATTCTGTAAAACGAAATCTAAGGCTATTTAAATGATATTGAACTTGTTAAGTGGATATTTCCTGACTAAATAATAATGATGAAGCTAAATCAAGATCTATATGAAACTGTTAGATTTAACTTTAAAATATTGAATATTAAAGCTTTGAATATAACGAAAGTTTAAATGGTTATTGGGAGCTGAATTGAATTAATGAATTGAGCTTTGAATAAATGGGAATTTGGAACTTGAGTTGATTAGAATCAATTTGTGTAGTTGAGGAAATTTCAAATACTTTACTTTATAAATTATTTAATATACATATACTATCTTGGAAAATAGATATATTTGAAAGGGAAATGATGTTTTGATTTTGAAGTCTAAATAAAATTGAATGACCATGGTGTTATAGTGTATATTTCTACCTTGTAGATAGTTCCATGGACCCTTAGAGGATGGTTATCTCAAAGATCCTTAGTTATTTGTATTTCAGTTGATATTTCACTTGAGTTGGATTTATTGATATAAGAATGTTAATCCTGACTCGAGTGTTTTGTGTTTTTGCTTTATGCTCGGGTCAGACTAAGCGATACATCATTTGATACTCATCTTTGGAGTGTGGAGCTTCGTTTGAGGATCCAACTATTGATTCAGCTTTCAACTCTTTCAGTTGATTCATTCAGAGAGGTCGTCTGTTCTTACTGGAGACTTCACTGTATTTGAGATATTCTGTTGTATTTTTATTTCTATCTCTGGTATTTATATAGTAGCTTCATGAACTACTATTTATCTATTCCGCTGCATTATTTTATATTACTCTGTGTCTGTGATTCTGTGGTTGATTTATTTGCTGTATATGCTGAGTTTTGCCAAATTTTAATTAACAATTCGGTATTTTGAATTATTCAAGTCAGATATGTATGGTTTTATTGTCGATTTGAATGGTCCAAAATAGCGGGTCGTTACATATTACTTGCTAAAAATAATTAACATAAGATAATACATTAAGTATATTATTATATAGTTAATTATCTACTATATGTGTGTATATATAGTGCATAAATGCGAACAACGTTCCTAACAACTTTCCGGTGTCGAAAAATCGAAATTCCGGAAAACGTTCTTCGGTCATATTTTCTATCTTTCTACGAAGTATCTATTTTGGTAAATAATTTTAAAAAAATAATTACTATCATTATTAAATAATTAAAATAGATTTATTTGTAAATAAAAACACATTTATTTAATATTTAAACTTAACTTGAATTTCCAAAGAAATATATAAAATCGACGATATCAACTGTCGATGTCATAAATACATTTTATTTTCCAAAAATAAAATAAATTATTTTATTTCATTATCTTGTTTAAATACATATATTAGTGTATGAATCCAAAGCCACGCACGATCCCTATTGTTTAAAAGTAGTTTTATCGATAAAATGATTTCCATTTATCGATATTTTACCTAAGACAGTATTTAATATTTATCAATATTTTACCTAGGTATTTTGTTCACAATATTTTTCCTAGGTTAACTATTAATATTTATCACTTAAAACATGGTTATTTCTTACTTTTAAACCCTTATCTATATTTTTATATCCAAGTTATAAATTTGCGGGTCATTACATTCTTTCCATTTTAAAAAAAATTCGTCCTCGAAATTTGCCAAAGTCCTATCCCAAAACATCTAAAATTATTCATTTGAAAATTCTTTTTTTTTTCAACAAATAATTTTTTATCCTTCTAACATATAAAAATATCTCACAAAATCTCTACTTAGGTTCAATCATTTATGTTATATAACTTTACTCACAAAATTATTTCAAAATTTTCTTGTGGAATACTCCTCTTCTACATCCTAAGAGTATATATAACATCTAACTTTAAAATATAATTCACTTCTAACTATTTATATGTTAAAAGAAAAAAATATTGTTTAATAAAACCAAGTTTATTATATCGTCTTATTAATTCGAATTCGAATTCAATTTTCATTTATTAATCTACCTTCTAGTCCAAATACCATATGATTGGTCAACCCTTAACCAACTAAGTTTGACATAACCTAAAGCCATGAACCTTATTAGTCTTAGTCTTTGTCTATCTATAATGTCAAGAGAGGTAAAACTGTGATGAAAGTTAACACCAACTAAGAATAATAAAAGAAACGATACATATATAGAATATCATTCAAACAACACACAATGCTAGATACACACCAAGTGACTCCATCATAGACGGGAAGTGCACTTCATAAGATAATATACAACAAAAGATACTAAACATGGAACAACTTAGGATACTATTCCTAATACCAATCCTTATCTTCCTAGGCTAAACCGATCCTTACATAACTCCATTTCCATTTGTTGTTGCTGAAGCAGATGTTTCTGTGAAGATAACAAAGGTCTAGGCTTCTCCCCTATCTTGAGCATTGGATAATCCTTGACGGTGTGGCCCTTTAAGTGGCAACAATAACATTTCCTTTGTGCGATTCAAGCTTTAGCTTCTTAAAAGCCTTAATCTTTTCCCATTTCTTTTTCTTACCAACCTTACATTCTTTAACAAAGTGATCTTTTTCCCCATATCTGAAACAACCATATTGGGAGCTTTTTCTTTGAACTTGCTCTTTTATCTTTGGTTGGTGCGGCAGTAGATGGCTATGGAGCAAAATCTTCAAACCGTAAAACATTACTTATCATCTTTCCGAATGATCCGTGGATATAATTCATTATGTCATTGCATGACTTCTCACACCACCCCAACCAATTCTTAACCTCTATGATCGACTCCATACCTAAAAACTTCCTTTTGCTTAAAATCTCAAAATCACAACATAATAAAGCAAAGTCCATTGGGGTTTGATCTTCCTCAACCATATATCCCTTAGTTATGAAAACTCTAGCATTCATGATTCCTGGATTACCTGAATTCATATCAAACATCTGATTTCAAAACTCTTATTAACTATTTAATAAGTTTAAATAAAGGTTTTAAAAGCAACTAATGATAATTGCATATCATTCAAAACATTTCCAAGGGTATACATATTATACATAACTTCCCAAACACCTTATGTATTAAGAGTTCATACTAAAGATACTTATCCCCATCTACTATTATCCTCTGGTTTTCATAAATATACTCCCTTAATTATCCCTCTCGAGGTGCTGGTTTCTTCTAAACAATTCCTCCAACTTGAATTTCTCTTTGAATCATAAGGCAATCTTTCTTGATGTGTCCAAGTTTTTGGCAAAAGAAGCAATGTTTCTCCCAGACTTTATGAACTATCGGCCCTTCCTTTCCTTCAGTACAGTCGTCCATGGTATGTCTCCTCTTGTGATAGTGGTAGCAACTAATTTCTTTTCCCTTTTTGAAGAATTTCCTTTGTTGACTATCCTCTTCTGATTTGTCTTCCCAAGGTCTCTTCCAATGTGGTAGGAATTTTCTCTTTTTGCGATTATTGACACTATTACTCTTAGGTGAGGATGTCGGCTTCTTCTAAACTACCAATACCTCTTCAATTGGAACCATCACTACTTTGGTGGCCTTTCCATCGACCTTTCCATAATTTGTGGTTGATTTCTTCGATCTCTTTCTTCATCCATGTCTTTCTTGCATACCCATTTCTTATTACCTAATCATGGTAAAATATTCTTTGAATACACTTCCATTATTACTCCCTAACATTAATTACAACCAGTAGCCTATTAATTTTGAAAATTTTCCTATACATAAAATATAACCTTAGGTAAAATTATTTTATTTATCATTTTTAAATGATATTGTGTCGGTTTGCCTTGTTCGAGTGTTTAGGTATCCACTATCGATACCGTGGTGTCCCACGTATCAACCAGAGTTCTTAAGCCACTTAATTGATAAATCAACATAATACAAAAGAAATTTATACACTAACAAATAGGTGCTCTTATATATAATACACTCCACTCAATCTTGGACATTACTAATTCTATCCCTAATGAGCTTACCCCATCAAGGCCTAGGTGTTCGCTCAACCTAAGCTCTAATACCAAATATAATGAACCATATTTTCGACCCTTAAAAATTGACACTAATACTGTATCACATACCGAACATTCAAGTGCTAGGAATACCAATTTATTAGGGTGAAAGGAGAAGGTAGAAGATAGAAGAAAACTAAATAACACAGAATCTCACAACGCAACGAATAATATATAATACAACAATGATCTTTAAGAAAAGGAAACATTTTTATTCATATATACAACATCAGAGCACACTATACTTATCCTACATTTGGGCAGTTATAGAATCCTGTCCTTGCATTGACAAACATAAGAACTCTATAGTACAACGGAAGAAAAATATACGTGAATACGTCTTGACCATCCAACTTCTCTCTAACTCCAAAGTATCATGCTGACCTGAGAAAAACATACTCAGTCTAACTCGAGCATTACATGAAATAACGTCTGGGTCAGTCTGGTAAACCAGCGTGAGTAAAACTCGATAACAAGTAACAACCAAAATGATTTCTAGATTTAAAAACTTTTCAAACAAATGGAACCTCGTTAGACCACACCACACATAAAAATCGATGGGTTTTTACGTTACGATAACCAAAATGTTTTATATCAACATCCAGTGATATTATCATAGTGTCTAGGCTTAAAGTAAATATATAAAACAGCTGAAATGCTTACATCTCACATTCCAACGTACTAGGCTCTACAATCAAAAAAGTACGGCGTGTATTGAAGATTGGATTACAACAATGGCAAGGTAAGGGACTACCTTTCGATGATATACCTTTAAAAAATGCACTAATGCTAACATAGAGCCGACTTCCCCTTTAACATGGCAGATCGGATTACCTCACCCCTTGACACCAAGGCCTTATACCACCATGGTGTTTGCATGCAAACCAACTCTGAAAAGGACATCTGGAATGGGGTAACCGCTCCAAATGGTAGCTAATCACATAGCTCTGCTGATGCCCTGTTTTTTCCATTGCTTCTAGCAATGAGGCTTGAAGCTACAATTTACCTTTCTAAATATCAATCCACCTTGGAGTGCTAACACTACCCTCTAGGCGTCCATGTAATGGCATCATTCTTACAAGTTTGTTCTAGGTTTTAACAAAATCGGAGGCACCAACTCTACTACATCCATTTTGTAATCTGTAACGACCCGGAAATTTTAGGCAATATAAATTTAATAATCTGTGTAAATAATTTAACTGGTTTGATAATTTTTCTTTATGATTTTAATTTAAACTGATAAATTTATTCTTTTAAAGGTTAATAAATTTTTAATCTAGCATTATTGATTATATTTGTTTGTCAAAGCTAATAAATTTTTAATCTATTTATAATATATGGATTTGATATATATTGTGAATAGGATATCTCTTGTTTTAATATAAAGATTAAATTTGCAAATTGTAATATATATGTATGTATATGTTATAATTTGATATTGTTTTGGAATTTAATTTAAATCTATTGATAATTTATATAGGTATGAATTGTAATTTAAAGCTTTGTTTCAAATTATAAGATAATGGTTTATTATAAATATGATAGTTTATAAAGAAATTAATCAATGTTTTTCTTCTTCTTTAAAGTGTTCGATTTAAATGGTTATAAATGTATATATGAATATTTTAGATTTTTAACAACATGTATAAGAAAATATATTTGTGTTATATTTAGTTTTAGGATATTTTCTTTAAAAAGAAGTTTATATTTACATATGTAAGTACTCATTTATAAAGTAAAATAAAAATGTATGTTTATATTTACATTTAAATTAAATAAAAGTTTAAAAACACTTAAAGACATATGTAAACATATTAACACCTCTTAGAACACATGTAAAACAATTAAGTAGTGTAAATGACAAATGTAAACTCTTGAAGACAAGTGGCATATTCATTTTAATTTTTAATAAATGATTAAAGAAGAAAACTAATTTTTCTCAAACACTTTCCTTCTTTGTTTTCTTTTCTTCATTCTTTCAAAACTAATGGCAACCAGAATTTAATTCAAAAACCTGAAAAAAAACAAAATGCTAACTGAAAAGTAAAGTGAAATCTGCAAAATAAAGTTCTTATCAACAATTGAAACTACAACTTCAATCTGCAACTTCAACTCAATTGCAATGCAAATGGAGTTCATCAGCAATTAAAGCATCATATCTCCAGCAATTTAATTAAAAAGCAACTGCAAGTTTCAACTTTTAATCATCAATCTGAAAGCATGCAAAGGAAATTTCAAAAGCAAAATCAAAATCTTTTTCCAGATTAAAGTTCAAGAGCCTGAAAAATAATGAACTGCTTTGTCCTCTGGAAAATATATAGGTGAGTAAATTGTTTTTAAAAACAGATAAGTTGAATTCTGATTTTTATTGCATGTGTTAATCTGTGATTTGATACTGGTGTTGCATGAAAATCATTCAGTATTTATAACATTGAATTTACAAATATGTTTTTTTATGTGAAAGGATCTGTGTTTATATAAACTCTCTATTCCTTGTTGTTTCAGACTAGGATCAATTTTCAAAATTCCAAATCTCCCAATAAACATTATTATTTGGCTTTGATGATTAGATGGAAATTGTTTGTTAATGTTTGAAGGTAATTTTAAAAATAGTTTGTGGAATTTTAAATTTACAAATAATTTTTAAAATGGGAAACACAGTAAATTTCTGTTTCATGTGAAGAATCAACATCTTTAATTTATGCTATGGATTATAGTTGGATTCGTAGTTGAAAATGATGATTTTTAACATGCAATTCATAATTTTTAAATTGATATTCAAAATGGAATTTGGGTATGAACAGTTTTAGCAATATGGTGAATTGCCACTGATCAAGATGATGGTTTGAGTTAAATTTAGGGTCGAGGCTTGTTTATGGAATGTGGATGTTGGGAAAAATATTCAAGAATTTTTCCAATGTTTAATTTGTTCGTAATTGAACAAATTAGGGTTTTAAGTTATTTTGTTTCGGTCGTACTGAAATGGGATTTTGCTACTTGAACATTTGACCGGGGTTGATCGTTTCTGGGTAGAACGAAGCTCGTGTCGAGGCGACTCGATGGAGTAGATCGGCGGGGTTCACCGGAGTTTGGATGGACGGCGACGTTGGAATTTTGGGTCGGGTAGTTCTGTAGATTTTAGAGCGTGATGCTTGAATTTTGATTCGTACGCATATTGTTGAATCTGGGTTCGCATTCGTACTTGGGTGGGGTTTTGTGATCTTCGACGTTTGTCGCGACGACCGTTGGTGGCCGGAGGCGAGGGGAGACGTGCACGTTCGTATGCACTGGGTTTGGGAGTTTGGAGAAGAAGGAATTTTCTCGGTGAAGCCCTCGTGTTTTTCATGGGGATGACTCGGAGCGTTATGGGTGGGAGAGTGACTCGGGAAACTCTCGCGTGATTGCCGAGTCGGTCTCGGGTTTTTAGGGTTATTGTTTTAGTTGAGTTCGGTGATGATTTTTAAGTTGTATTTGAACCGGAGTTGATAAAATCAAGCATTAAGTTGAAAACAAGTTTAAAAAGAAACAAGAGACAAAGTTAAAAACTGGTTGTTTTAAAAGTAGAAGTTAATCAAACATTTAAAGTGGAAATTAAATTTATATTTAAATTGTTTTAAGAAGTTTGTTCTTTTTGAAATAATTATCTAATTAAAATTTGAACTTCAATATTTAAAAGTGATTTGATTTTAAATATTAAATCAAAGTTTAGAGTAATTTTAAGTAATGATTTAAAAACTAAAGTTTTAAAATTTTATTTAAAATTGAATAAGATTAACATTAAATAATTTAAAATATTTTAAATTTTGGAGTTGATGTAACATCCCGGAATTTTTAACATGGGATTTGTGAACATTTAATTCATTTTAAATGTTTACTATGGGTTTAAGGGTTATTTTAAACTAAAGGAATTGGTTTAAATTATATTAACAAGTTAAAATTTCTAAGGTGTGGATTTAATTTGAAAATTTAACAATAATAATATAATATTCAGAATTGAAATAAAAGAAATTCTGGATGTAAATAGTGATAAAATGGTTTTAAAAATTTATCTTGGGCTATCTGAGTGTAAATAGCATGGTGGAAATATTAGATGAATTTTGAGGTCAATAAATTAATATTTGGTATTTTATATTAATTTAAAAATAAATTTAATATTATTAAAAATGCCAATAATCAGATTTTGGTCCGGAATGAGCCAAAATGATTTTTTATGTGTTTATAAATGTAATATGAATTATTGTTAAGTTAATAAAATTTTAAAAGTGGAAATTTTGAGTGTTTTCGATAATTTCGAAAATCGCTTGATTAAATAGACGAGTTAAAATAGCCTTCCGGGGCACAGTCTCGGAATTCGACGAAACTAGTTCCATTGGATCCGTAATAGTTAGTTATTACGGATTTCAATTTTCGTAGCAATCGGAGTTGTCGTTTGACCCCGGCAGCTCGAAACGCATTGAAATCGTTTTAATCGATTTAATTTAAAATTGAACGTTTAATTCCGTAACTCGCTCATACGATCAAATTAGCTTACGAAACCTGTTCCATTGTGTCCGGAACGCGGAAAAACCTAAGGAACGCCTGTTGGTATGTGAGAATTGGAGTTCATTTGCGTACGTTGTTAAATTGAGAAATTTTATTAATTAAATCATATTAGAGCTATTTTATATATATTAATATCTTCAAAACCCTAGCATCATACGTGAGCCGCCGTTTCTTGTATTTCATGGCCGAGAATCTTCCTCACTCGTCTCTAAGTTTTGATAAATCCACCAATTAATTTCAATAATCTTCAACTACAAAGTCGTCAAGCGCCCCGAGCTCTACGTATTGACCGGTTGTGATCGATTATCGAGCGATGTGGTGGCCAGAAATCGAGTGGGAAGGCGTTGCGTTCGAGCGCACGGATCGAGGAAAAGAGGGAACCGAGCGTGGCCACGTCCTGGCCGTGGGGGCGTGTCGACGTGCTCTTCGGAGTGGTGGTACTGGATCTTGTTTTCGACAATGGTGGGAGGTGCGGCACCAAGCCCTAGATCGTGCGAAGTTGGGTTCTTTTGTGCCTGGATGTCGCGTGTTTCCTGAAATTGTGTGTTGAGGGAGAGGATGGCCTGTAGTTGTTTGGTAAATAAAAAAAAAATTGTTCTAAATTTATATTCAAACTTAAATAATTAATAACTCTTGCATACATTATCAGAATTCAACAAATTTGGAAGCGCCGGAATCACAGAGACACGATCTACGCAGTGGAACAATTTCCGAATCCATTCCGGGCAAGTAGAAATTTGAGTTAAATCGAACGTCGTTCGGTTTACTTTAAATTTCGAACGCTCGCCGAAACTCAAGGTGAGTTATTCTCACTCACTTCTGGATACTAGTAAAGTAGACAGCTAGTATTGATTGTTTGTTTGGATGTTTAGTTGAATATGTTAATTATTATCAAATTGAATTGATATATATTTGGTTGTGCTAATATTTGTGGATGCAGGGAAAACAGGTTGGAGGGATCCAACTGGATTCCTCACAATGTAGTATTATTTTTATAATCGATGATGATGCCTGTTTATATATTGTGGATGAAAATTTTGGAATTATCAGTATTGTGATATTGTGGTATAAATTACCAATCCAGAATATTAATTATAAGAAATTTGGAGTTTAATTATAAAGGAATTGAATTGAGTTTCAAAGGAAATTAAGAAAAGTAATAAATAAGGAATTTTAAAAGAATACAACAATTTGGATCTATTGGATAGAAAACTGAAATAAAATTTAATTGGAATAATGCTGAGTAAATTATGAATCCATAATTAATTGTAAATGGATAAATTGAATTTTAGAATAATAAAGGATATTGTTAATTAATGAATTTTTAAGAATTAAAATTTGAAATTTATTTAGAATGGAAATTGAAAATTTGTAAAATCTAGAATGATAAACAAGAGAAATGTTATCAGTTGACACATATGAAAGTAAATTTATGTTATTAAACTATGAAACTAAATTGAAATAAATTGACAGAAATCGTGAGAAGGATTACTGTGATGTTTAAGTGGAAATGAAATTCCTTGGAAAAACCAAGTTCGAGTTTAAATTGATTTTATAAAAAGGAAGTTTTGAAGTTTAAACTTGTTTAAAAGAGTGTTTGGAAATTATTATTTTTAAAGTAACTATTTATTAATTAGTAATAGTAAAGTAATTATTCTTTTACAAATGGATTTGTTTAAAAAGCTAGTTTTGACCTAAGTATATGGCAATAAGTCTTAATCTTTTTACAACTCTATTTTTAAATATAGTTTAACTAAAACCTTAGTTTAAATCAAGTTATATCCTATAAAATAGTTTCGCTTTAAATATTTTGAAATTATATTTTGAGTAAATAATTAGTAGTAAATTTACCTATCTTAAAGTATATATTTTAAACTAAAATGTTTTAAATTGTTTTTAAATCTAAACTGTTTTGGACTTGGATATTTCCAATGGGAATATATGGTAAATGATTTACCTTGTAAAGGAGAAATTTTGGGAAATGTTTTCAAATGAGGTTTGAAAATTGGGTAACATATCTTTTAAAGATATTTGAGGCAAATAAATAATTTGGGAATTATTTATTGTGTGATGGATGCTTATGGATATTAATTGATAGTTAAATCATCGACTATCAATATTGGAAAATGCGTTGATCGTTTCGAAGGGTCCGGGATTGAGATTTATTTCTCGAAAACCACTTCGATCCGGTTTGTACGTTTCGTGCGGAAAACGCGTTCGAAGTCGAAGATGGAGCAGTGAAAGTGCAAGGGCTAGTCGCTACTAATCCTGAGGATATTTCCAAAATGGATGTAGTAGGAGTAGTGCCTTCGGTTCCGTTCGAACCCGGGACGGACTTGTATGGACGAATGCTTGCGAAACATCGTCAGGTGGACGATGGGCATTCTAAGTGAAAACGTTCTAAAGGTAACGTTTAGCCTCAAGCCTCATCAAATGGGAATGACTGAAAATCAAGGGATATGCAGCAAGGTTAGGTGGGTCATGCCCAAGCAGGACAAGATATTTCCCCTGTCTAGATGTCCCTTATATATTTCGGCTTAGTGGGTGGTTGGTCGCGCCAACCACGGGGTTTATCTTGTTCGGGACTGTTCAGTAAGGAATGGTTCCGGCCTTGTGTTGCAGGGGATGAAGGGAGTAGTCCTCGGTACGGTGATCTAGGCCCCGTACTGTGACAGGTGGTACCCCAGTGCCTAGTCATTGTTGGAAATCCATTTTCCCTACGAGCCTTGTACGTGTTTTGTTTGTATTACCCACTTCGGTGGCTAGTAGCTGGAATTTAATAAATGTAACAATTTCGGCTATTTTATAAGTATTTGTAAATAGACCCTATTATAATATCAGAGGATTTCTATAAAAAGTGTTTTAGCTATCGTAAGGTAAAAACCCGACATGTTTATTTGTGGCGTGGTCTTACGAGATGCTTTTGTTTTCAAAGGATTTTGAAACTTTAATAATAAATTTGGATGCATTATTATCAGCTGGTATTCCAGACTGACTCGGGTGTTATTTCATTATAATGCTCGGGTCAGACCGAGTATTATTTGTACATGATAGGTTGCTTGGGAGCAGGAGAGGAGCTGGAGCCCGAGACGTATTATCTATATATATATGTAAATTCCGCTGCTGCGGTTGTATGGTATGTCTGATAGGTAATTTGATGTATATGAAACTCTGATATGTGAGGATGTGATATGTAAAATCAGCAAGAGATTTCATTTTGTGTAAAGTTATATATTTATTATTATAGTTTATTCCGCTGCGACTGTGAGATTCTGATATTGTTTAGTTTCTTCTTCTTCTATCTCTTTCTCTTTAACCCTAATGGTTCGCAATCCTGTGCCACTTGAGTTAATAGAGGTAGATTTGTGTTGATTCAAGGGGTACAGATTTGCGGGCTGTCACACTTGGTATCAGAGCTTAGGTTGGCGACAACCTAGGCTTTGGTGGGGAAATTACTCATTAAACAGAGTCAATTGTACTCTATAATGAGTTGAGAGTAATAATAGATATGAGAGCGTATTTGTTAGTGGATATAAAATTATTTTTATACTGTGTTGACTTATCGGTTGAGTGTTTATGAATTCTGGTCGGTGCGGGAAGTACAACCGTATCGACAGGGGTTTCTAAACTCTTAAACAAGATTAACCGACATAGTATTATTTTTAAAGTGGGTAAATGAAATAATTTTACCCAAAATTATACTTTGATATAAAAGAAATGATTTTCTAGCTTATTATATATTGGGTGTTTGTTGGTTGTTAATACCATGATCAAGTAAGAATCTTGAATTTGATCAAAATTTGAAATAATAAGCTAATAATAATTTAAATATTAAAATGGTTTATAACCCAATAGAATTAATTAAATATGTTGTGAGTAAGAAGTGAAATTAAAATTTGAATTGAACCAGAATTTAAATCCCGGAAGTTTTGGAAAGGATTTTAAAGGTAATGGAAATAAAAGGATTTGGGAAATTTAAAATCCTGGGAAGGATTGAAATGTTTTCCAATGTATTGAAGGTAATGATGAAATATTGTTTTGAGTAATATGTTTTGAATGAAAACTGTTTTGAAATGAATTTGGGAAAGTAAGAAGCATTGAACTCACTTCAGTCGCTGGAAAATAATCCTGATGATGCTGGCCACATCATTAGAATTCATTTTCGAGTTTCTAAAGTGATGGATTGCTTTCCTAGTATTTGGTTATGGTATTGTTTAGATTTGTTGGGTAAAACAGTTGTTTTGGATAATTCAAAGAGGGGAAAATTTGTTTTGAGGTATAAACAAATTATTTTGGAAATCTGAAGATTTGAATTGGTTTACCATTGGGTATGAGTTGATTATGATTTCAAAATAATTTTGAAATAAAACCGGGTAATAGAATTCTGAGAAAATTCTAATTTAATAATGTGTAAAAATTTAATCGAATCAACTATTAAACTTATTAAGTAAAGTGATATTAATAAGAAGGAAGAAATGGAAATTTTAATCTTGAAATTAAAATTCAACTTAAGTAAATGGAAGTAAATAAAATATACTGAAGTAAATAGAAAATTTAAATTTAACTTGGATAAGATAAATAAATTGAACTTAAAATAAAAATGATTTGAATCAAATTAAAATGTAAGATGACCTTGGAATTATGGGTCATTGTGAAATGAATTGAACTCCTGAGCTATCAGGTGTATGCTTGTAGTTGAAACTATGGATTTGGAATTAGCAAAGGATTAAGGTGTAAGAAGGTTGGTAACCTTAAGAATTCAGATGTATATACATATGCATATGGAATTTGAAATTGTGATTATAGGATGTAAATGGATTAAAATGAGCTATGTAAGCTTTTAAAATAAATAAGTTGGTGAACATATATAAATAAAATGAAATTATAATCACAGATGGAAATAGAGAAATGGTATGGAAGATCCAAATTTAATCTCAAATGAATGTGGATTGAGATGAGGTAAAGTGAGATATGATGAAGTGAATGAATTTCACTAGGTAAACAAGTTTTGAACTTGTATTTAGAGAATTAAAATTGTGAAATTGAGATGGAAGTGAATCTAAATGAAATGGAGAATTAAAATTTAGAAATTTGAAATTAAATTAAATCTAGATGAATTGGAATTAAAGTAAATGGATATAAAGGTGAAATATAAATTGTTTATAATTGCATAAAGAAATTCACATACTTAAGTTATTAAGTGTTATAATTTAAATTTGTAAATATAAAATGGAAGTGAACTTAAATAAGAAATCTAAACTCTTGAATAAAAGTGAAACTGAAAATTTATTAAATGAAAGGGTTGAAGGGTGTGGCAAATTTAAAATTGACCATAATGAAATGCAAAGCCTAATGAAGCAAAGTGAGCACATAAATGTGGATGTTCTTAAGTTAGCAAATAAGTTTTGGACTTATGAATGGGGAACTGGAATTTGTTTTGGTACTGGAATTGAAATTTAAATTTCAGTTGAGTAACAAATAATATTGAAGGGAATTTAGATTTTATTTAAAGAGGTATAAGGAAAGGTAGGAATTTAAATTGCTAAATGAAATAATTGGAAAATGGTGATATTATAAAGAATTCAGAGTGAGTTAAGAAAGTGGATTGAAACCTAATATGGATTAGGTTAGTGGCTAACTTGAATTACAATTAAATGGAAATTGTATTGAAATGAATAGAATTTTGATAATTGATCAAAATTTGGAAAGTAAATAAAAAAAATCCAGTTGTAGCATGGGATTTAATTATGGTAATAAATATTGGAAGTATGGATATATAATAGAATTAGCTATCATAATGATGGTTTTGAATTGTAAGTAAATTCGAATGAAAAAAAAAAATTAAATGGTCTCTTTGTTAATAAAATAAACTTAACATGGATTGGATAACTAAACGAAGGACATTAAATTTGAATATGAATTGAAATTTGATTTGAATGAGAATCAAATGGAAATAAAAATTAATTTGATAAGAAAATAATGAAAATATTGTTAAATAATAAAATAATGGTTGGGAATGAGCTTTATTAAGTAATGTTGAATTAAATTTGTTGGATAATAAAATTTTGAATTGCAAGTGAAATGGTATTAATTAATTTCTATGGTAAATTAAAGATGTATGAGTTGTCAATAATCTAGAATGGAATGATATTCATATAAATCTATTGGACAATGAATTGGAAATATAAGATTTGAGATATAATTCAATGATTGTAATAAAGCAAGAATGTTTGGACTGTAAATAAAATAGAATGAGATGTTATTAATTTGAATTTAAATGATGATCTTGAAGTGTGAATAAGAAATTGATTTAATAAATTGAAATGAAATAAGATGTAAGAAAATATGATTTAACAATTGCATTGGAAAAAGGAAATGTTTGTTTTGTGAACCTTGTAATGGAGTAAAATTAATTTGAATCTAAGCTGAAATTAATTTTTAAATGGTTATAAGTTTAAGTGGCAATTGTTTTGCTTGAATGACTTGAATATTTGAATGTATTTAGAATTGAGTTGTTTAAACAATAAATGAATTGGTTCTGGATAAATTGGAATTTGATTAAGTAAAGTCAAATTAAAATAAAACTAAGATTTGGTATGCGAGAAAGAATTGAGATATTATGCAATGGAATTGATTCTTGAATAAAATTGATATGGATTAGAATCCAATTCAAAGAGTTGGTAAATGAATGCAAGTGAATAGGTTTCAAGAAGCAAGTGGAATTGATTTTAAATCAATTGGAGTGAATTATCATTTAATAAGCAATATTTGCATATGAATGAAAATGAGGCCTAAAAGAAATGTGGGTGCTTCAATTGGAAATAAAATTTGATTGTAAATCAAACTGGAAAGGTAAGTTATAATAAGAAGAGGTAAGTGAAGCATATGATAATCATATTTAAATAGAAATGAATTGGTAGAGATAAATATGGATTGTATGTAGTGAAACTTGAATTTAAACCATTCAAGTGAAATAAAACAAAGTTGGACTTGAATAGGTAATTTGAAAGGTGATTTAAATCTTTGATTTGTTGGTAAATGGTTAACATTGTTAAAGGTATGAAGTTACTTGGTTAGGGTGTAAAATGGATATGTTGGCTTGCATTTTCATTTGAAATGTTGTTATAATGCTCATATCTGTGAAAACTGATATGTTTGTTGAGTATAGCACAGGTGCGGGAGGCGTTCGAGAGAGTTGGAGCACATATATGCATTATATTAGCTGCTTGCTATTAAAAATTTGCTAAAAAGGTACGCCTACGCAAATAAAATTGGGAAAATGATATATATATTGTGTTATATTTTGGTTTCCGGCCGTGTGGGCCGATGTATATATATTTGTGTATCCTGCGATATCGCAGAAGCTCCTCCGTACAGGGGAGACTCTGCCGAAATTTTCCGTAAATTTTGGGAGTTAGAAAATTTTTGGGGTTTTGGGAAAAGTTAAATAACTTAGGAAGTTATAAGTAAAAATTTAAGCTTTAGAGTTAATAAAGCAAATAGATTTGGGAATCGAACAAAAAGGGATTTTGTGAAGTGTATATAAGCTTTTAACTAAGCAAATGGGGTAAGTAAATAGGTTTGAGAGTATGTTCTACCTTATACAAATTTCGGGGACGAAATTTTTATAAGGGGGAAGGAATGTAACATCCCGGAATTTTTAACATGGGATTTGTGAACATTTAATTCATTTTAAATGTTTACTATGGGTTTAAGGGTTATTTTAAACTAAAGGAATTGGTTTAAATTATATTAACAAGTTAAAATTTCTAAGGTGTGGATTTAATTTGAAAATTTAACAATAATAATATAATATTCAGAATTGAAATAAAAGAAATTCTGGATGTAAATAGTGATAAAATGGTTTTAAAAATTTATCTTGGGCTATCTGAGTGTAAATAGCATGGTGGAAATATTAGATGAATTTTGAGGTCAATAAATTAATATTTGGTATTTTATATTAATTTAAAAATAAATTTAATATTATTAAAAATGCCAATAATCAGATTTTGGTCCGGAATGAGCCAAAATGATTTTTTATGTGTTTATAAATGTTATATGAATTATTGTTAAGCTAATAAAATTTTAAAAGTGGAAATTTTGAGTGTTTTCGATAATTTCGAAAATCGCTTGATTAAATAGACGAGTTAAAATAGCCTTCCGGGGCACAGTCTCGGAATTCGACGAAACTAGTTCCATTGGATCCGTAATAGTTAGTTATTACCGGATTTCAATTTTCGTAGCAATCGGAGTTGTCGTTTGACCCCGGCAGCTCGAAACGCATTGAAATCGTTTTAATCGATTTAATTTAAAATTGAACGTTTAATTCCGTAACTCGCTCATACGATCAAATTAGCTTACGAAACCTGTTCCATTGTGTCCGGAACGCGGAAAACCTTAGGAACGCCTGTCGGTATGTGAGAATTGGAGTTCATTTGCGTACGTTGTTAAATTGAGAAATTTTATTAATTAAATAATATTAGAGTTATTTTATATATATTAATATCTTCAAAACCCTAGCATCATACGTGAGCCGCCGTTTCTTGTATTTCATGGCCGAGAATCTTCCTCACTCGTCTCTAAGTTTTGATAAATCCACCAATTAATTTCAATAATCTTCAACTACAAAGTCGTCAAGCGCCCCGAGCTCTACGTATTGACCGGTTGTGATCGATTATCGAGCGATGTGGTGGCCAGAAATCGAGTGGGAAGGCGTTGCGTTCGAGCGCACGGATCGAGGAAAAGAGGGAACCGAGCGTGGCCACGTCCTGGCCGTGGGGGCATGTCGACGTGCTCTTCGGAGTGGTGGTACTGGATCTTGTTTTCGACAATGGTGGGAGGTGCGGCACCAAGCCCTAGATCGTGCGAAGTTGGGTTCTTTTGTGCCTGGATGTCGCGTGTTTCCTGAAATTGCGTGTTGAGGGAGAGGATGGCCTGTAGTTGTTCGGTAAATAAAAAAAAAAATTGTTCTAAATTTATATTCAAACTTAAATAATTAATAACTCTTGCATACATTATCAGAATTCAACAAATTTGGAAGCGCCGGAATCACAGAGACACGATCTACGCAGTGGAACAATTTCCGAATCCATTCCGGGCAAGTAGAAATTTGAGTTAAATCGAACGTCGTTCGGTTTACTTTAAATTTCGAACGCTCGCCGAAACTCAAGGTGAGTTATTCTCACTCACTTCTGGATACTAGTAAAGTAGACAGCTAGTATTGATTGTTTGTTTGGATGTTTAGTTGAATATGTTAATTATTATCAAATTGAATTGATATATATTTGGTTGTGCTAATATTTGTGGATGCAGGGAAAACAGGTTGGAGGGATCCAACTGGATTCCTCACAATGTAGTATTATTTTTATAATCGATGATGATGCCTGTTTATATATTGTGGATGAAAATTTTGGAATTATCAGTATTGTGATATTGTGGTATAAATTACCAATCCAGAATATTAATTATAAGAAATTTGGAGTTTAATTATAAAGGAATTGAATTGAGTTTCAAAGGAAATTAAGAAAAGTAATAAATAAGGAATTTTAAAAGAATACAACAATTTGGATCTATTGGATAGAAAACTGAAATAAAATTTAATTGGAATAATGCTGAGTAAATTATGAATCCATAATTAATTGTAAATGGATAAATTGAATTTTAGAATAATAAAGGATATTGTTAATTAATGAATTTTTAAGAATTAAAATTTGAAATCTATTTAGAATGGAAATTGAAAATTTGTAAAATCTAGAATGATAAACAAGAGAAATGTTATCAGTTGACACATATGAAAGTAAATTTATGTTATTAAACTATGAAACTAAATTGAAATAAATTGACAGAAATCGTGAGAAGGATTACTGTGATGTTTAAGTGGAAATGAAATTCCTTGGGAAAAACCAAGTTCGAGTTTAAATTGATTTTATAAAAAGGAAGTTTTGAAGTTTAAACTTGTTTAAAAGAGTGTTTGGAAATTATTATTTTTAAAGTAACTATTTATTAATTAGTAATAGTAAAGTAATTATTCTTTTACAAATGGATTTGTTTAAAAAGCTAGTTTTGACCTAAGTATATGGCAATAAGTCTTAATCTTTTTACAACTCTATTTTTAAATATAGTTTAACTAAAACCTTAGTTTAAATCAAGTTATATCCTATAAAATAGTTTCGCTTTAAATATTTTGAAATTATATTTTGAGTAAATAATTAGTAGTAAATTTACCTATCTTAAAGTATATATTTTAAACTAAAATGTTTTAAATTGTTTTTAAATCTAAACTGTTTTGGACTTGGATATTTCCAATGGGAATATATGGTAAATGATTTACCTTGTAAAGGAGAAATTTTGGGAAATGTTTTCAAATGAGGTTTGAAAATTGGGTAACATATCTTTTAAAGATATTTGAGGCAAATAAATAATTTGGGAATTATTTATTGTGTGATGGATGCTTATGGATATTAATTGATAGTTAAATCACCGACTATCAATATTGGAAAATGCGTTGATCGTTTCGAAGGGTCCGGGATTGAGATTTATTTCTCGAAAACCACTTCGATCCGGTTTGTACGTTTCGTGCGGAAAACGCGTTCGAAGTCGAAGATGGAGCAGTGAAAGTGCAAGGGCTAGTCGCTACTAATCTTGAGGATATTTCCAAAATGGATGTAGTAGGAGTAGTGCCTTCGGTTCCGTTCGAACCCGGGACGGACTTGTATGGACGAATGCTTGCGAAACATCGTCAGGTGGACGATGGGCATTCTAAGTGAAAACGTTCTGAAGGTAACGTTTAGCCTCAAGCCTCATCAAATGGGAATGACTGAAAATCAGGGGATATGCAGCAAGGTTAGGTGGGTCATGCCCAAGCAGGACAAGATATTTCCCCTGTCTAGATGTCCCTTATATATTTCGGCTTAGTGGGTGGTTGGTCGCGCCAACCACGGGGTTTATCTTGTTCGGGACTGTTCAGTAAGGAATGGTTCCAGCCTTGTGTTGCAGGGGATGAAGGGAGTAATCCTCGGTACGGTGATCTAGGCCCCGTACTGTGACAGGTGGTACCCCAGTGCCTAGTCATTGTTGGAAATCCATTTTCCCTACGAGCCTTGTACGTGTTTTGTTTGTATTACCCACTTCGGTGGCTAGTAGCTGGAATTTAATAAATGTAACAATTTCGGCTATTTTATAAGTATTTGTAAATAGACCCTATTATAATATCAGAGGATTTCTATAAAAAGTGTTTTAGCTATCGTAAGGTAAAAACCCGACATGTTTATTTGTGGCGTGGTCTTACGAGATGCTTTTGTTTTCAAAGGATTTTGAAACTTTAATAATAAATTTGGATGCATTATTATCAGCTGGTATTCCAGACTGACTCGGGTGTTATTTCATTATAATGCTCGGGTCAGACCGAGTATTATTTGTACAGGATAGGTTGCTTGGGAGAAGGAGAGGAGCTGGAGCCCGAGACGTATTATCTATATATATATGTAAATTCCGCTGCTGCGATTGTATGGTATGTCTGATAGGTAATTTGATGTATATGAAACTCTGATATGTGAGGATGTGATATGTAAAATCAGCAAGAGATTTCATTTTGTGTAAAGTTGTATATTTATTATTATAGTTTATTCCGCTGCGACTGTGAGATTCTGATATTGTTTAGTTTCTTCTTCTTCTATCTCTTTCTCTTTAACCCTAATGGTTCGCAATCCTGTGCCACTTGAGTTAATAGAGGTAGATTTGTGTTGATTCAAGGGGTACAGATTTGCGGGCTGTCACAGTTGATTTCTAAATACCTTGTTTAAAAATAGGGTTATTGATATGATTTTGAAAACCAAATTGAATAATTTTTTTTTGAGGTGTTAAAATTTGATTTAATTCAAATAATTTATATATGAAGATAAATATTTATTTGATAGGGATTTAAGAATACCTATTTAATATGATTTAAGTAAGGTTTAATTAAGATTTATGATTTTCTTAATTAAGTGAAGATTTAAAAATATAAGAAGTTAATTAATTATTTATTCAATTAATTTTAAATAATTAGTTAATTATGTATTTAAATTTATATAATCACTTAATTATAGATTAATTAAGTATAATTACTTAATAAAGTAACTAATGGTTAATTGTTGAATGTAATTAAGGAAGTTAATTACTTATGGAAGTAATTAATGGTAATTACTCATGGAGTAATTAGTTGAAATGATTATTGGTTAATCACTTAATGATATTAATTAAAGAATTGATTAATATAATTATTTTAAAGATAATTAATTATGAAGTAATTAATTAAAGTATTAAGGATTATTTAATAATGGAATTAATTATTTGTAAGGTAATTAATTAAGAAAGTAACTAAGATTTATTAGTGGAAGTTATTAGAGATAATTACTTATGTAATTAATTAAGAGTTACTTACTTATTTATTTAGTTAATTAATTAATGTGATTAATTAATTAATTAATTAATTTAACTTAAGATTAATTACTAAGTGTAATTAATTAAAATTATAATTAATTAACTCAATTAAGGATTTATTTATTAATTGAATAATAAACTACTTAATAAAGTAATTAAAGATTAATTAATTGAATTAATTAATCAAGGATTAATATAATTAAATTAGAAATTAATTAATTAAGAAGTTAATTAATTAAGATAAGTAATTACAAATTGTTAATTACTAATTATGATTAATGAGTTGATTAACTATAAGTTAATTAGTTAATTATTTAAAGTATTATTAATTAATAAGGATCATTAATGAATGTGATTAATGATATTAATCAAGGTTGATTAATATAAGTAATTAATTTAAGGGTGATTAATTATTGTAATTAATTGAGGTATAATGCAATTAATTATAGTTAATTAATAGAAGTAAATGAATGATCATTAATTATTATAATTAATGATAGTAATTAAAGATTTAATTACTGAATATGGCTAAGGATAATTACTTGAATGTAATTAAATATAATTAATCAGGGAAGATTAATTAAGGAAAAATCATCAGAGATAATTAATTATTTTATTTGGAATAATAATTAATGAAGAAGGGTTATGGTAATCCAATTGATTAAGAGATAATCAATTCTATTTTGGATGTTTGATTAATATGGGTTGATTGATTAATATTGGTTAATTGATTGATATTAGATGATTAATATTGGAGACTGATATTAGATGATTGGTTGATATTGGATGTTTGATATTGGTTGATATTGGTTGATACTAGATATCTCTGTTATGTGATATGCTGCTTTGTGGAGATGAATGTTATTATGAATTATCTATTGTGATAATATGATTCATCTATCTGTTTATAAATCATCCAGAATATAAGTTTAAATTGTTTAAACCCTTAAGTACAACTTGGACATTAAAATGGCGTTTGGCTTCGGTGAGACCGGGATCGGGTTTCCATACTTGGGAATCCGAAAACCACATCGATTCCAATTAAACGTTAGGTCGTTAATCCAAGTGGAGCAAGTAAAGACTCGAGGTGTAAGGGCTATACGTCAGTATAACTCTGTGGGTGATTCCGTAATGAGTTGACGGAATAGTGCTTATAGATTCGAGATGGTGATTTAGAGTGCAAGGGCTATGGTCGTTGACTCTGAGGGTGATTCCAATAATGAGTACAACGAGATAGTGCCTTCGGTTTCGTTCGAACCCGGAACGAACTTGTATGGATTGAATGCTTTCAGAACATCGTCAGGTGGACGATGAGCATTCTAAGATAGATGTGTTCTATAAAGGTAATCGCAGCCTCAAGCCTCATCAACGGGGAATGGCTAAAACAGGGGAGGTACAGCAAGGCTTCATGGGTAGCCCCCACTTGAGAACGAGATTTACCCTTGTCTAGAGGTCCCTTTCTATTTCGGCTTAGTGTGTGGTTGGTCGCGCCAACTACGGGGTGGTCTTGTTCGGGACTGTCCATTAAGGGATGGTTCCGGCCTTGTGTTGCAGGGGAGTTAGGGTGGCTCCTCGGTACGGTGATCTAGGCCACGTACTGTGACGGGCGGTACCCCAGTAGCCCTGCCATTGATGGAAACCCATTCTTCGTACGAGACCCTACGGTTTTGATTGTATTACCCACTTTTGTGGCAAGTAGCTGGAATTTAATGGATGTAACAATTTCGGCTATTTCTTATTTACTTGAAAATCCTAGACACTATTATAATATCACTGGATTTCCTATCAAATGTTTTGGTTAGCGTAAGGTAAAAACTTTTCCATGTTTATGTGTGGGAAGTCTTACGTGATACCTTTTCTTTCCAAAGGTTTTTCTAAAGTTAAGCAATTTTAACCTTTTTACTCACACCAGACCCCTGTCTGACCCGAGTGTTTATTTTCTGTTTTATTAAACTCTTGGGTACTCATATTATGTATGAGTAGTAAAGTGATTCAGGTCAGATTGACGAATTCTGGAGGAGATATGGAGTAGGAAGCTTCGACGTGTAGATATATATTGATTCCGCTGTGTTTGTTATATCTGTTTTTCTTGTATCTTGAGTTGTATGGTTAGACAGATGTTTATAACTGTCTAATAGGTATTATTTAAGTTGTGTACTCTGATGTAAATAGATACTATGTAATATTTTATGAGATATATTATATTTCATTCGTTCCGCTGTGAGTTCTCTGATGTTGTTCTGTTTCTTCTTTCTCTTTCTTTTCTTCTTCTATCTCTTTCTTTCTTCAAGATGATGCTATATCCTGGAGATTGGAAGTCGGGTCGTCTCAGTTGGTATCAGAGCATTAGGCTGAGTGAATACCTAGGCTCTGAAGTGTGTCTTTCTTTAGAGAGCATTAGGCTGAGTGAATACCTAGGCTCTAAAGTGTGTCTTTCTTTAGAGAGCATTAGGTTTATGAATACCTAGGCTCTGGAGAGATGTCTTTCTTGAGAGAGCGTACTTGTAATTTTTATATATAACTATATATTTATATATATATCTGCCTAAACCTGTTGGGCTATCTGTTTAGATTTTCCAACATAATTTTTGGAGGTATAAAAGAATAACGGTGTATGTGGGTAACATGATTACCACTGATGGAAGAGATCCATATGTTGAGGTTGGAAGTTTTTGTCGAGACTGTAGACCTGGTACCGTCTCGAGTAAGATTTGTAGTTTGGAGTAAGGATTTCTCTGATATCCGAAGGAAATCTTTTTAAAGATTCGGAGTCTATCTTTGAAGTATAAGTTTGTATTTCGCTTGGGTGAGCGAATTTTTCTTGAGTTTGAATCTGTCGGAAGTGCAGATAAAAGTGATGATATCTTGATAATGCGTGATGAGATGCAGTATCCATGGATATTTTCAGAAGGTATTTTCTCTCGAAGCAGTTTTAGAAGTGGTTGAGGAGCAGTCTTTACCTGCCTCAGGGAAGACTCGTCTGTGTAGAAGTTATCTGGCTCTTCAGCATGGAGGTTGGCTGTTTTGGAATATGAGACTAAGATTTATAAGTTATTTGCTTTGGCATAGTCTCATTTGTTATTCTTTAAGGTGAGCGAGATGTGTATGCTTGGTTTGGAGTCCGAGTTTCTTTTGGGATGTCTGCCATCTCGAAGGTATGCTGTGTGGATTGTTGATAGTTTTGGTTTTCTAGAAGCTTTTGGATTAGAAGTCTTTGGTTAGCTGTGGTAGCAGTGTAGTTCGAAGTGTTCGGTGTGCTGTCAAGGAGATCTTTTAGCTTTGCTGTATCATCGAAGTAGAGTTTGGAAGCAGTAGTGTGGTCTGTTTCTCTGATGATTCAGGAATCTGGGTGGTTCTTCTATCAGCAGCCCGGGAAGTTGGTAAAAGTTTTCTTGGAGGTTAACCTTGTTTGGAAAAGCTTTAAAGCTGTTCTAATTTGTAAAGTGAGGACAGTTTCTTTGGAATCCGAACTAGGTTGGATCGCAAAAGTGACTTGCGATTAGTTTGGGATTTTCTTGAGCAATCATTTGTTTGAGACTGAGAGTTCTCATATGGAAGTAGGAGCTACTGAAGTAATCTGAAGTTTGTATGAATCTGAAATTGAGTTCCATATTTGTTTTGGTTCCAGAAGTGATTTTGGTAGTTAGTCTGATAGTTGGATGGTTCTTGGAGAAAGGAGAGATGGTATAGCAGCTCAGAATTATTTTTGGATTTGGATTTGGTCAGATCTTGTTTTGAGTTGGATTCTACTGCAAGGTTGTGACTGAGTCAGATGAGTCACTCAGATTTGTATGGATTTGATGAACAAAGCTTTTCAGATATTGGTTAAGTTTGTATTCGTGTTCATCAGCAGTACTCTCATCTATTTCGGAATCAGAGTTGTGCAGCGGAAGCGAGTTAGCAGCTTTGCAAGGAAGGAAGCAAGTTCTGTTTGCTATTGCTTGAGTAGTAGAGCTTGTGTTCTAGATTTTGACGGATTTTGGAAGACTTTTCTTTTGAATAGGATCCAGAAGCTTGTTTGCTTTGGTCTAGTTGTTTCTGGAAGTATCAGCATAGGCTGAGCTGATCAGGAAGAAGTTTGGCAGCCCAGGATTATCTGTTGAGTTACAGATATGAGATAAGAAGTTTTGGAATTCGAAGTTGGAGACTTCAGTGTTGTTAAAATTCTCTGGTTAAGAGAGCAGTAATTGGATAAGATTGGTTGGTTAGTGTTGAGGCATTTAAAGATTTATTATCTGTATTTCGATAGGATAAGATTGAATTGCCAGTTTGGATAGGTGGAATTCATTGTGTATCACGTATCTCTGAGGGAATACGTGTATGATTCATCATTGGTTATTGAATCCGTAGTTCAGTTGGAGTTGGATGTTGAGCTGGATTTGAGAGTAATCGATGTTCTGTTTATATTGATGGATCTAGAGATGAGGGGAGCTCAGAATGTTGGTAGTGTAGTCAGTTTGTTGGCTTTTGTAGAGTGAATCTCCCAGTGATTTATCTTGGGAAACTCGAGATAGTATTAGAGATTTATTCTGATTTGTGTCAGAATAATTAGTTAAGTTTGTTTGTTCATTTGATTTCTATGGATGTTAGTTACTGGTTGTTAAGTATGCTTTGCTATTTGAAATTGAAATCTTTGCAGGGTTATTAAATTACCTTTGCTTTTAAATTTCAGGGACGAAATTCTTTTAAGGGGGGAGGATTGTAACGACCCGGAATTTTCAGCCAATATAAATTTAATAATCTGTGTAAATAATTTAACTGGTTTGATAATTTTTCTTTATGATTTTAATTTAAACTGATAAATTTATTCTTTTAAAGGTTAATAAATTTTTAATCTAGCATTATTGATAAGATTTGTTTGTCAAAGCTAATAAATTTTTAATCCATTTATAATATATACATTTGATATATATTGTGAATAGGATATCTCTTGATTTAATATAAAGATTAAATTTGCAAATTGTAATATATATGTATGTATATGTTATAATGTGATATTTTTTTGAAATTTAATTTAAATCTATTGATAATTTATATAGGTATGAATTGTAATTTAAAGCTTTGTTTCAAATTATAAGATAATGGTTTATTATAAATATGATAGTTTATAAAGAAATTAATCAATGTTTTTCTTCTTCTTTAAAGTGTTTGATTTAAATGGTTATAAATGTATATATGAATTTTTAGATTTTTAACAACATGTATAAGAAAATATATTTGTGTTATATTTAGTTTTAGGATATTTTCTTTAAAAAGAAGTTTATTGTGACGCCCCACCTCTATACCCACGCTAGCCAAGAACATTACGGTGAACGCTGTCGACTAGCACGGAGAATAAGGCTGTTGAGGAGCGACCATCCGTGTAATTTCTTTGCGCGAGCACCGATATGTCAGATAATATAACATGCATTCTATTTCAAGAGGAAATCCGACATACCAACACAAACTCAAAGCTACTACACGGTGGCTATATAAATCCTTCGGAAACAAATATAGAAATAAACATAACACAAATCAGTCACAGACAATTCATATCACAAAGGCGGAATAAGATATGAATATTACACTAGGAAGTGTACATCAGAGTAGTGGTCTAAAAAGATCCACAATATCACAAAAGAATAGTTACACGAACTACATAAAAGAATAAGTATACATTAAGGAGTCTATATCTCAAATGTATACAACAAAATAACTACTAATCTAAGTAGTTAACCCAAAAGTCAAGGAGTTAATCCCAGATGAGAAGTCAAGCAGAAGCACCTGTAACATCTCGGTCTGACCCGAGTATTATTTAATAAGAAAATAATAAACGGATCAGTCTAACTATAAATATCAGATGAAACGATACAGAATAAGAGATATGACTAAACACGTAATAATCACAATGCCAAGCCGTGATATATATATATATATATATATATATATATATATATATATATATATATATATATACTTAGTTGATAATCATCAAGAGATTAATCAATGTCACCAAATCTACACAAGAATCAAAGAAGTGTCATACTCTTTATTTCGTTCATCGAACCACAAATATTGACGATAATATCAATGTCAATCACCAAAGTCAAAGACGCACAAATTCCAGAAGACTACACAAGAAATCCAGAAATCACAAAAGTCAATGACACACAAATTCACCAATGCACAAATATTGATAAAACTTATCAATGGAAATCACGAAAATTGGTGAAACACAAATTCTAGAAATCTACACAAGAAATCCAGAAATCACAAAAATAGAGGGGGGGGAGGCCTATCACAAACGGGAGCATAAAGCTCACCAACACGTGTATCACAAACGGAACGCTAATTCCATGGTCGCTAACCATCACAAATTGAGCCGAAGCTCCACAAACGGCCCGAAGACCATGGGTTGCTACCCCATCACAAATTGAGTCGAAACTCCACAAAACGGGGTTTAGTCTCCCTCGCAGACAAAGAGACATCGCACATTGCTAGTCTAAATCACAAAGATGATCGTCATGATCAGCGGGAAGTGTCGATTACATTAAGCTAGTAAATATATGAGTTTAGCTTCATGTCCCATAACCACTTGCTTAACTAAAATATTTACGAACAAACTGTAAGTCTCCACTAGAAAATTGTCACAAGAGGTTCAATCGAACAAGTCCAGGAATTAATCGATAAAGTAAACGCAAGCGTTTCATACCACTTGTTTTACTAAGCCGTTTAATTAGATTTCTCATACGAGTGAGGTAAAGGTTTGTATATACTAATAGATTGGAAAACGGTTTTATAAACGAGTTTGGTATTAAAATAGTATTGAAATCGTTTGAGGAAAGGGTTTTGATATTTACTACTAGTATAGAAAACCTTTATATTTTTAAAGTGACAAATCACGAAGAAGATTGTAAGAACAATCAATCACAAAAATTCACATACGAAGACGTGAATAAAATCTAAAGAAATCGATAAAGAATCCATCGAAATGGATATTCAAAAATCCCTAAAAAGAGTCATCAAAATCCTAATAGATGATAACAACAAATAGGATTATCACGAATCGATTTAAATTGGAATTCCAATCCAAAAAGGCAAATTGGACTCAAACAGCAGGTTCAGTCGACTGAACAGAGAATTTCAGTCGACTGACCCTGTACATGGAAATTTTCCAGGTTCATGAAACTTTCTGTTTCCAGTTTCAGTCGACTGTGCAGAGTTTTTCAGTCGACTGAATCATGCCTGGAAACTCTCGGGTTTCAGGTTCAGTCGACTGAACAGAGATTTCAGTCGACTGAATCATGCCTGGGCTGTTTTTCAGCCTTATTCAAATGAAGAGCAAACTCTTCCAAAATGCAATCGGACGAACAATGGCTCTAAGGGTTTATGCTAATCGGCAACCCGGCCCTATATGCTCCTCGATGCATCACCAAAAGCATGATCAAACATCCATAAAAGGATTTTACACAAATTTGACTTTAAAAACCCAAAAATTGGAATATTCACAAAACCAATCCAAATCAAGAGCAAATGCACATGAAGAAGTGTTAGGAATTCATACCCAACAACCAAAGATAATTATAGTCATAGATGTGAGATAAAAATCTCACCTTTTCACAAAATCAAACAAGAAGGAGCTTGAAAGCAATTGGAGAATCAACCTCTCTTCAACCCAACCCAAATGAGCTTGAATCTAAGCTCAAAAACAAGAGCATTCCCAAGATTAGGTTTAGGAATTTCTGAAATTGGGAAGAGAATAAGTTGGAGAAGAAGAAGAGAAGCTTACCAATGGGTTCTTCTTGAGTTTGGAGCAAGGAGATGGATTTGCAAGAGAAACTAGGGTTTTGGAATTTTAATTTCCAATCTCTCCCACCATTAACACTCTAAAAACTGAAATGAGAAGAGAATGAGGGTGAGTGGGGAAGAGTGGCTCAGATTTGAGCATAAGTTAACATAGGGTTGAGCCCAAAAACCAAACCCAAAGTAAAAAGTAGCAAAAATCAACTTTCTCCAAACATATCGAAGCTTATACTCAAAAAGGTCGCAAACGGCATTTTAAACTCAATGGGAGTGGTCCCGAGCCCTAATTCGACCGTATGCAAAAGGTAGCTTTTCGGACTAAAATCCGACTACCGATAAAATATTTAAATATAAAATCGACAAATATGCGGGTTGTTACAGACTCCCCTCCTTAAAGAAATTGCGTCCTCGCAATATTACAAGAAGAAGATATATAGTAACAACCATAGAAGCATATTCAACACAAAAGAAGTTTGAAATAAGAAGTTCACCTCGAAGAGCACGAGAAAGTAAGTCCGGATGTGTACGCTCGATGTACTCTCTAGATTCCTAAGAACAATCCTTAGGATTTGAAGACCATTGAACTTTAACAAGCGGAACATCTTTATTTCGAAGTCGTTTGACTTCCGAAGCAATAATACGAATAGGATGTTGCTCATAAGTTAAATTAGGCGAAACTTCAATCTCTTCCACAACACCGGGCTCAAGAATAGAATCGGAATCTCGAAGACATTTCCCAAGTTGAGAAACGTGAAACACGTCATGCATAGCAGAAAATTGAGCCGGTAATAAAAGGCGATAAGCCATGGAACCAATACGTTCGGTGATAGGAAATGGCCCGATATATCGAGGCGCTAACTTTCCCGATCGACTGAAACGTACAACACCCTTCATAGGTGAAACACGAACACAAGATCTCCCACAGAAAATTCTAACTTCCTTCTCCGGTTATCGGCATAGGATTTTTGTCTACTTTGGGCTTCTTTCATCCTATGACGAATAAGATCAATCTTTTCTGTGGAATCACGAATAAAATCTGGACCTAAAGCCAGCTTCTCACCGGCCTCAAGCCAACAAGAAGGAGATCGGCATGGTCTTCCGTAGAGTGCCTCAAAAGGTGCCATACCAATACTAGATTGGAAGTTATTATTATAGGAAAATTCAACAAGTGAGATATGATCTTCCCAACCTCCACCAAAATCAAGAACACAAGCACGAAGAAGATCTTCAAGAGTTTGATTCACACGCTCGGTTTGTCCATCGGACTGGGGATGATAAGCGGTGCTAAAATTAAGCTTCGTTCCCAAAGCTTTTTGAAGACTCTTCCAAAATCCACTAGTAAACAATGGATCACGATCACTAACAATTGAAGTAGGAACCCCATGCAATTTAACAATTTCTTTGATAAATATCTTGGCCAAAAGAGGAACAGTTCGGTTAGACCGAACGGGAATAAAATGGGCGGATTTAGTAAGTCTATCAACAATTACCCATAAGCTATCATAACCCGATCGAGAACGGGGAAGGCCATCTATAAAATCCATGGAAATTTGATCCCACTTCCAAACTGGAATTTCTAAAGGTTGCAATAACCCACCGGGCCTTTGATGTTAGGCCTTAACGAGTTGGCAAGTCATGCAACGTTTAACGAAGTTAGCGATGTCAAGTTTCATTCCCTCCCAATAATAAAGTCGCTTCATATCCGCGTACATTTTCTACTACTGGGATGAATGGTAAACTTAGAACGATGTGAATCTTCTAAAATATCTTTACGAAGATCACCAATATTTGGCACGACAAGTCTACCAAATTTCCGAATGCCGCCACGAGAATCGATATCAAAGTCTTTCAAACCTTCAATATCCGTTTCATCCCTAATATTTTGGCCAAGAAGAGCCAAGTCGGGATCTAGCCCTTGAGCTTCAAGAATGCGGTCGAAAAGAGATGGATGAGCCACAAGGCTACATAAAACAAACGATGAGCATAAATCGGAAACACGGTCTCAAATTTCGCAAGTGGATAAAATCTCGAGATCGTTCCATTCGGATATCATCATAGAAACAACAGCTTGTTGTTTACGACTAAGAGCATCGGCGACAAGATTACCCTTACCGGGAGTATAAAGAATATCAAGATCATATGGTGCAAGAAATTCGAGCCAACGCTATTGACGCAAATTAAGTTCCTTTTGAGAGAATAAATATTTCAAGGACTTATGATCTGTGTAAAGAACAAATTTCTCTCCTAAGAGATAATGACGCCAAATCCGAAGAGCAAAAACAATAGCCGCGAGCTCTAAATCATGAGTGGCATATCTAGTCTCAGCAGGCTTTAATTGCCTAGAAGCATAAGCAATAACGCGTTCCTTTTGCATAAGAACGACACCCAAACCAATGCGACTAGCATCGGTATAAACAACGAAATCTTGATTCCCATCGGGAATAACAAGAATAGGAGCATCAGAAAGAAGTTCTTTTAATTTCTGAAAAGAAGCTTCACATTTGTCCGACCAAATGTATTTAACACCTTTCTTCGTCAAGCTAGTGAGAGGCACGGCAATTTTAGAAAAGTCTTTAATAAAACGACGGTAATAGCCCGCCAATCCAAGAAAACTACGAATCTCTGTCACACTCTCCGGTCTCTTCCAATCTTGAATCGCTTCAATCTTTGAAGGATCCACGGAAATTCCGGATTCGGAAATGATGTGACTGAGAAACTTCACACGTGATTGCCAAAAATGGCATTTAGAAAATTTTGCCTTTAATTGATTACTCCTAAGAGTTTCCAACACAATCCGAAGATGTTTTTCATGCTCCTCCTCCGTTTTAGAATAAACAAGAATATCATCGATAAAGATGAGAACAAACCGGTCGAGAAAGTCTTTAAAAACTCGATTCATTAAGTCAACGAAATAAGCCGGGGCATTAGTTAACCCAAATGGAATAACAAGCCATTCATAAGATCCATACCGAGTACGGAACGATGTTAAAGGAATGCTATCCTCTGCAATACGAAGCTGATGAAAACCGGTAGCCAAGTCCAATTGTGAAAAGACTCTAGCACCACTAAGTTGATCGAATAGATCATCAATCCAAGATAAGGGATATTTATTTTTAATAGTAAGATCATTAAGCTTGCGATAGTCAACGCAAAGCCTAAGTGTACCATCGGATTTCTTTACAAAAATAGCTGAAGCTCCCCAAGGCGAGGAACTAGAGCGAATAAATTGCTTGGTCTCCAATTCTGATAATTGTTTACGCATCTCCTCGTTTTCTTTATTGGACATACGATAAGGAGGACGAGTGATAGGTTGAGCTCCCGGAATAAGATTAACTCTGAACTCAATTGCTCGTTTAGGTGGTAATCCTAAAACGGGCTCGAATATGTCGGAAAATTCACAAACGACGTGAATAAGAGAAATAATATCACCCTCATCATCATCATCATCACGAGGATTTAAAGAATATAAAGATGCAACCAAAGCAGAATTTGAATCTTTAAGAATAACAGAAACCTGATTAACAGATTGAGGATGTCGAAGATGAATAGTCCGCTCAGGACATAGGATATGAGCTTCATAACGGTTAAGCCAATCCATTCCCAAAATCATTCCAAAGCCTAAATAACGCATGACATGCAAATCGGCTCGGAAAGAAAAATCACACAAAATAATCTCGACATCTTTACACAATAAACTGATTGTTGCGGATCCACCAACCGGATTCGCAATTCTCAAAGAAGTCATTAAACACAAAACATCTAAGGAAAAAGTATCAACAAGTTCTTTTGATATAAAAGAATGGGACGCACCCGTATCAAAAAGAACTCGAATAGGATGATCACGAAACAAAATAATTCCATCTAGAATAGAATGAGAAATACCTTGGCCACGAGATGTGTTGCCAGGGGCTTGAGCAACATTTAACTTTCCCTCCTTCTTGCCATGAAGCTTGGGGCATGAAGATATAACATGACCGGGAACTTTGCAGTAGCGACAAGAAAGAGACTTTGGGCACTTGTTCGCATAATGGTCCTTCGAACCACAATTATAGCATTCCCCACGACCAAAGGAAGAAATCTTTGCCACGGAGGTTGCTTGCTTCCCTTTCTTATTGGGATAAGGGCCTTTAAATTTGTTTGACCTCTTTCTGTTGTTGAAGTTTGGTTTGGAACCCACCACTTCAACATCATTCTCTCTATCCGCCTCTTCAAGACGAAGAGCGATATCAACGAGTTGGTCGAAAGAAACTTCTAACTTTAAAAGTAATGGCTTCTTGAGGTTTTTGTTTAAGCCATAAATGAATCTCTGGTTCTTCTTAAGAGAGGTGTTGATGTATTCAACCCCATATTTGGAAAGCGACTCGAAGGAGGCGACGTAATCAGTCACGGAGGACTCACCTTGAACAAGGTCTATAAATCGTCGAGCCAATGTCACTTTCTCTGCTTCCGGTACAAATTTCAACTCGAAGCGTTCTCGGAATCTCTCCCAAGTGAGATCCGCTTCATTAATCTCAGAAATAAGAAGCTCGTACCAATCCAATGCTCTTTCTCGGAGCATACTAGAGGCCACCTGAACTCGGTGAAGGTCAATAAGATTCATGCGCGAAAAGATGCGATCGCACGTTCTTAGCCAAGCCTGTACTTCAATAACAGTTTCGGAACCTTTGAATGACTCCCCACCCAAATTAGTGTAATCGCTACACAAGCGCGCAAATCCCGACTTTGGGTGAGTAGGTTCAGGGTTAGCTCCAGCCGCTTGAGCATTTGTTACCAAATCAAGAAGCTGTTGAGCAGTCATAAAAACTCCATCCTGGGGCGGAGTGCTAGATGGCACGGCTCTGGGGCGGCCTGGTCTAGACATTTCTCTTCCTTTAGAAAGAAAGAAGAAGAAGAAAAGGTTATTCACCAAATTGAATATCAAGCAATCTTGATAGATAAAACAAGGAATCATAAAGAAAATAGGATAGAACGGTACGAAGACCCGAATAAAATCCTAAAGCACAACTCCTAAGAAAGACTTAGGACAATGATCCTTGTTATAATATTCCATATTGTTCTGAAGTTTGGCTCTGATACCAAGCTGTGACGCCCCACCTCTATAACCACGCTAGCCAAGAACATTACGGTGAACGCTGTCGACTAGCACGGAGAATAAGGCTGTTGAGGAGCGACCATCCGTGTAATTTCTTTGCGCGAGCACCGATATGTCAGATAATATAACATGCATTCTATTTCAAGAGGAAATCCGACATACCAACACAAACTCAAAGCTACTACACGGTGGCTATATAAATCCTTCGGAAACAAATATAGAAATAAACATAACACAAATCAGTCACAGACAATTCATATCACAAAGGCGGAATAAGATATGAATATTACACTAGGAAGTGTACATCAGAGTAGTGGTCTAAAAAGATCCACAATATCACAAAAGAATAGTTACACGAACTACATAAAAGAATAAGTATACATTAAGGAGTCTATATCTCAAATGTATACAACAAAATAACTACTAATCTAAGTAGTTAACCCAAAAGTCAAGGAGTTAATCCCGGATGAGAAGTCAAGCAGAAGCACCTGTAACATCTCGGTCTGACCCGAGTATTATTTAATAAGAAAATAATAAACGGATCAGTCTAACTATAAATATCAGATGAAACGATATAGAATAAGAGATATGACTAAACACGTAATAATCACAATGCCAAGCTGTGATATATATATATATATATATTTATATATATATATATATATATATATACTTAGTTGATAATCATCAAGAGATTAATCAATGTCACCAAATCTACACAAGTATCAAAGAAGTGTCATACTCTTTATTTCGTTCATCGAACCACAAATATTGACGATAATATTAATGTCAATCACCAAAGTCAAAGACGCACAAATTCCAGAAGACTACACAAGAAATCCAGAAATCACAAAAGTCAATGACACACAAATTCACCAATGCACAAATATTGATAAAACTTATCAATGGAAATCACGAAAATTGGTGAAACACAAATTCTAGAAATCTACACAAGAAATACAGAAATCACAAAAATAGAGGGGGGGAGGCCTATCACAAACGGGAGCATAAAGCTCACCAACACGTGTATCACAAACGGAACGCTAATTCCATGGTCGCTAACCATCACAAATTGAGCCGAAGCTCCACAAACGGCCCGAAGACCATGGGTTGCTACCCCATCACAAATTGAGTCGAAACTCCACAAAACGGGGTTTAGTCTCCCTCGCAGACAAAGAGACATCGCACATTGCTAGTCTAAATCACAAAGATGATCGTCATGATCAGCGGGAAGTGTCGATTACACTAAGCTAGTAAATATATGAGTTTACCTTCATGTCCCATAACCACTTGCTTAACTAAAATATTTACGAACAAACTGTAAGTCTCCACTAGAAAATTGTCACAAGAGGTTCAATCGAACAAGTCCAAGAATTAATCGATAAAGTAAACGCAAGCGTTTCATACCACTTGTTTTACTAAGCCGTTTAATTAGATTTCTCATACGAGTGAGGTAAAGGTTTGTATATACTAATAGATTGGAAAACGGTTTTATAAACGAGTTTGGTATTAAAATAGTATTGAAATCGTTTGAGGAAAGGGTTTTGATATTTACTACTAGTATAGAAAACCTTTATATTTTTAAAGTGACAAATCACGAAGAAGATTGTAAGAACAATCAATCACAAAAATTCACATACGAAGACGTGAATAAAATCCAAAGAAATCGATAAAGAATCCATCGAAATGGATATTCAAAAATCCCTAAAAAGAGTCATCAAAATCCTAATAGATGATAACAACAAATAGGATTGTCACAATCGATTTAAATTGGAATTCCAATCCAAAAAGGCAAATTGGACTCAAACAGCAGGTTCAGTCGACTGAACAGAGAATTTCAGTCGACTGACCCTGTACATGGAAATTTTCCAGGTTCATGAAACTTTCTGTTTCCAGTTTCAGTCGACTGTGTAGAGTTTTTCAGTCGACTGAATCATGCCTGGAAACTCTCGGGTTTCAGGTTCAGTCGACTGAACAGAGATTTCAGTCGACTGAATCATGCCTGGGCTGTTTTTCAGCCTTATTCAAATGAAGAGCAAACTCTTCCAAAATGCAATCGGACGAACATTGGCTCTAAGGGTTTATGCTAATCGGCAACCCGACCCTATATGCTCCTCGATGCATCACCAAAAGCATGATCAAACATCCATAAAAGGATTTTACACAAATTTGACTTAAAAAACCCAAAAATTGGAATATTCACAAAACCAGTCCAAATCAAGAGCAAATGCACATGAAGAAGTGTTAGGAATTCATACCCAACAACCAAAGATAATTATAGTCATAGATGTGAGATAAAAATCTCACCTTTTCACAAAATCGAACAAGAAGGAGCTTGAAAGCAATTGGAGAATCAACCTCTCTTCAACCCAACCCAAATGAGCTTGAATCTAAGCTCAAAAACAAGAGCATTCCCAAGATTAGGTTTAGGAATTTCTGAAATTGGGAAGAGAATAAGTTGGAGAAGAAGAAGAGAAGCTTACCAATGGGTTCTTCTTGAGTTTGGAGCAAGGAGATGGATTTGCAAGAGAAACTAGGGTTTTGGAATTTTAATTTCCAATCTCTCCCACCATTAACACTCTAAAAACTGAAATGAGAAGAGAATGAGGGTGAGTGGGGAAGAGTGGCTCAGATTTGAGCATAAGTTAACATAGGGTTGAGCCCAAAAACCAAACCCAAAGTAAAAAGTAGCAGAAATCAACTTTCTCCAAACATATCGAAGCTTATACTCAAAAAGGTCGCAAACGGCATTTTAAACTCAATGGGAGTGGTCCCGAGCCCTAATTCGACCGTATGCAAAAAGTAGCTTTTCGGACTAAAATCCGACTACCGATAAAATATTTAAATAAAATATTTAAATATAAAATCGACAAATATGCGGGTTGTTACATTTATATTTACATATGTAAGTACTCATTTATAAAGTAAAATAAAAATGTAAGTTTATATTTACATTTAAATTAAATAAAAGTTTAAAAACACTTAAAGACATATGTAAACATATTAACACCTCTTAAAACACATGTAAAACAATTAAGTAGTGTAAATGACAAATGTAAACTCTTGAAGACAAGTGGCATATTCATTTTAATTTTTAATAAATGATTAAAGAAGAAAACTAATTTTTCTCAAACACTTTCCTTCTTTGTTTTCTTTTCTTCATTCTTTCAAAACTAATGGCAACCAGAATTTAATTCAAAAACCTGAAAAAAAACAAAATGCTAACTGAAAAGTAAAGTGAAATCTGCAAAATAAAGTTCTTATCAACAATTGAAACTGCATCTTCAATCTGCAACTTCAACTCAATTGCAATGCAAATGGAGTTCATCAGCAATTAAAGCATCATATCTCCTGCAATTCAATTAAAGAGCAATTGCAAGTTTCAACTTTTAATCATCAATATGAAAGCATGCAAAGTAAATTTCAAAAGCAAAATCAAAATCATTTTCCAGATTAAAGTTCAAGAGCCTGAAAAATGATGAACTGCTTTGTCCTCTGGAAAATATACAGGTGAGTAAATTGTTTTTAAAAATAGATAAGTTGAATTCTGATTTTTATTGCATGTGTTAATCTGTGATTTGATACTGGTGTTGCATGAAAATCATTCAGTATTTATAACATTGAATTTACAGATATGTTTTTTTTTATGTGAAAGGATCTGTGTTTATATAAACTCTCTGTTCCTTGTTGTTTCAGACCAGGATCAATTTTCAAAATTCCAAATCTCCCAATAAACATTATTATTTGGCTTTGATGATTAGATGGAAATTGTTTGTTAATGTTTGAAGGCAATTTTAAAAATAGTTTGTGGAATTTTTAAATTTACAAATAATTTTCAAAATGGGAAACACAGTAAATTTCTGTTTCATGTCAAGAATCAACATCTTTAATTTCTGCTATGGATTATATAGTTGGATTCGTAGTTGAAAATGATGATTTTTAACATGCAATTCATAATTTTTAAATTGATATTCAAAATGGAATTTGGGTATGAACAGTTTTAGCAATATGGTGAATTGCCACTGATCAAGATGATGGTTTGAGTTAAATTTAGGGTCGAGGCTTGTTTATGGAATGTGGATGTTGGGAAAAATATTCAAGAATTTTTCCAATGTTTAATTTGTTTGTAATCGATCAAATTAGGGTTTTAAGTTATTTTGTTTCGGTCGAACTGAAATGGGATTTTGCTACTTGAACATTTGACGGGGGTTGATCGTTTCTGGGTAGAATGAAGCTCGTGTTGAGGTGATTCGATGGAGTAGATCGGCGGGGTTTACCGGAGTTTGGATGGACGACGACGTTGGAATTTTGGGTCGGGTAGTTCTGTAGATTTTCGAGCGTGATGCTTGAATTTTGATTCGTAGGCCTATTGTTGAATCTGGGTTCGTATTCGTACTCGCGTGGAGTTTTGTGATCGTCGACGTTTGTCGCGACGACCGTTGGTGGCCGGAGGCGAGGGGAGACGTGCACCGTGCACGTTCGTATGCACTGGGTTTGGGAGTTTGGAGAAGAAGGAATTTTCTCGGTGAAGCCCTCGTGTTTTTCATGGGGATGACTCGAAGCGTTATGGGTGGGAGAGTGACTCGGGAAACTCTCGCGTGATTGCCGAGTCGGTCTCGGGTTTTTAGGGTTATTGTTTTAGTTGAGTTCGGTGATGATTTTTAAGTTGTATTTGAACTGGAGTTGATAAAATCAAGCATTAAGTTGAAAACAAGTTTAAAACGAAACAAGAGACAAAGTTAAAAACTGGTTGTTTTAAAAGTAGAAGTAAATCGAACATTTAAAGTGGAAATTGAATTTATATTTAAATTGTTTTAAGAAGTTTGTTTTTTTTGAAATAATTATCTAATTAAAATTTGAACTTCAATATTTACAAGTGATTTGATTTTAAATATTAAATCAAAGTTTAGAGTAATTTTTAAGTAATGATTTTAAAACTAAAGTTTTAAAATTTTATTTAAAATTGAATAAGATTAAAATTAAATAATTTAAAATATTTTAAATTTTGGAGTTTATTTCTAAATACCTTGTTTAAAAATAGGGTTATTGATATGATTTTGAAAACCAAATTGAATAATTTGTTTTTGAGGTGTTAAAATTTGATTTAATTCAAATAATTTATATACGAAGATAAATATTTATTTGATAGGGATTTAAGAATACCTATTTAATATGATTTATGTAAGGTTTAATTAAGATTTATGATTTTCTTAATTAAGTGAAGATTTAAAAATATAAGAAGTTAATTAATTAATTATTAATTAATTTTAAATAATTTGTTAATTATTTATTTAAATTTATATAATCACTTAATTATGGATTAATTAAGTATAAATAGTTTAATAAGTAATTAATGGTTAATTGTTGAATGTAATTAAGGAAGTTAATTACTTATGGAAGTAATTAATGGTAATTACCTATGGAGTAATTAGTTGAAGTGATTAGTGGTTAATCACTTAATGATATTAATTAAAGAATTGATTAATATAATTGTTTTAAAGATAATTAATTATGAAGTAATTAATTAAAGGATTAAGGATTATTTAATAATGGAATTAATTATTTGTAAGGTAATTAATTAAGAAAGTAACTAAGATTTATTAATGGAAGTTATTAGAGATAATTACTTATGTAAGTAATTAAGAGTTACTTACTTATTTATTTAGTTAATTAATTAATGCGATTAATTAATTAATTAATTAATTTAACTTAAGATTAATTACTAAGTGTAATTAATTAAAATTATAATTAATTAATTAATTAATTAATTAAGGATTTATTTATTAATTGAATAGTAAATTACTTAATGAAGTAATTAAAGATTAATTAATTGAATTAATTAATCAAGGATTAATATAATTAAATTAGAAATTAATTAATTAAGAAGTTAATTAATTAAGATAAGTAATTATAAATTATTAATTCCTAATTATGATTAATGAGTTGATTAATTATAAGTTAATTAGTTAATTATTTAAACTATTATTAATTAATAAGGATTATTAATGAATGTGATTAATGATATTAATCAAGGTTGATTAATATAAGTAATTAATTTAAGGGTGATTAGTTATTGTAATTAATTGAGGTATAATGCAATTAATTATAGTTAATTAATAGAAGTAAATGAATGATCATTAATTATTATAATTAATGATAGTAATTAAAGATTTAATTACTGAATATGACTAAGGATAATTACTTGAATGTAGTTAAATATAATTAATCAAGGAAGATTAATTAAGGAAAAATCATTAGAGATGATTAATTATTTTATTTGGAATAATAATTAATGAAGAAGGGTTATGGTAATCCAATTGATTAAGAGATAATCAATTCTGTTTTGGATGTGTGATTAACATGGGTTGATTGATTAATATTGGTTAACTGATTGATATTAGATGATTAATATTGGAGACTGATATTAGATGATTGGTTGATATTGGATGTTTGATACTGGTTGATACTGGATATCTCTGTTATGTGTTATGCTGCTTTGTGAAGATGAATGTTGTTATGAATTATCTATTGTGATAATATGATTCATCTATCTGTTTATAAATCATCCTGAATATAAGTTTAAATTGTTTAAACCCTTAAGTACAACTTGGACATTAAAATGGCGTTTAGTTTCGGTGAGACCGTGATCGGGTTTCCATATTTGGGAATCCGAAAACCACATCGATTCCAATTAAACATTGGGTCGTTAATCCAAGTGGAGCAAGTGAAGACTCGAGGTCTAAGGGCTATACGTCAGTATAACTCTATGGGTGATTCCGTAATGAGTTGACGGAATAGTGCTTATAGATTCGAGATGGTGATTTAGAGTGCAAGGGCTATGGTCGTTGACTCTGAGGATGATTCCAATAATGAGTACAACGAGATAGTGCCTTCGGTTTCGTTCGAACCCGGAATGAACTTGTATGGATTGAATGCTTTCAGAACATCGTCAGGTGGACGATGAGCATTCTAAGATAGATGTGTTCTATAAAGATAATCGCAGCCTCAAGCCTCATTAACCGGGAATGGCTAAAACAGGGGAGGTGCAGCAAGGCTTCATGGGTAGCCCCCACTTGAGAGCGAGATTTACCTCTGTCTAGAGGTCCCTTTCTATTTCGGCTTAGTGTGTGGTTGGTCGTGCCAACTACGGGGTGGTCTTGTTCGGGACTGTCCAGTAAGGGATGGTTCCGGCCTTGTGTTGCAGGGGAGTTAGAGTGGCTTCTCGGTACGGTGATCTAGGCCACGTACTGTGACGGGCGGTACCCCAGTAGCCCTACCATTGATGGAAACCCATTCTTCCTACGAGACCTACGGTTTTGATTGTATTACCCACTTTTGTGGCTAGTAGCTGGAATTTAATAGATGTAACAATTTCGGCTATTTCTTATTTACTTGAAAACCCTAGACACTATTAAAATATCACTGGATTTCCTATCAAATGTTTTGGTTAGCATAAGGTAAAAACTTTTCCATGTTTATGTGTGGGAAGTCTTACGTGATACCTTTTCTCTCCAAAGGTTTTTCTAAAGTTAAGCAATTTTAACCCGTTTACTCACACCAGACCCCTGTCTGACCCGAGTGTTTATTTTCTGTTTTATTAAACTCTTGGGTACTCATATTATGTATGAGTAGTCAAGTGATTCAGGTTAGATTGACGAATTCTAGAGGAGATATGGAGCAGGAGGCTTCGACGTGTAGATATATATTGATTCCGTTGTGTTTGTTATATCTGTTTCTCTTGTATCTTGAGTTGTATAGTTAGACAGATGTTTATAACTGTCTAATAGGTATTATTTAAGTTGTGCACTCTGATGTAAATAGATATTATGTAATATTTTATGAGATATATTATATTTCATTCGTTCTGCTGTGAGTTCTCTGATGTTGTTCAGTTTCTTCTTTCTCTTTCTTTTCTTCTTCTATCCCTTTCTTTCCTCAAGATGATGCGATTTCCTGGAGATTGGAAGTCGGGTCGTCTCATAATCACCCTCGGGATTAGTAGTAGTAAGTGTTGGTACTTGGTTTTGATTCATGACACGAAGCTATCACTACAACATACAGATTTGACGACTGTTATAATAAAAAGAGAATATATAATACGTGGAGACAAGACATCAAAATCGGTGCATCAATGTTTATTATCTTGTTTTGAGTCTTAAGTCAATTTTGTTAAGATCACTCCTCGTTTAACATATATATTAGCTTATATATAATCATCCTATTTTCAAATCATTTATATATATGTAAGCATATAAAATATGTATATATAATATCAAATTATTTTCCTAAAAATCATATATATATATATATATATATATAAACCTGAGAAAACTGTGTAGATTGCACAGAAATCACTAGGTCACTCGACTGACCTGTCTGAAAGTGTGCTATGGATCATGTAATATGGATATATGATATTAGTGATGATAGTAATACTGTAAATAATGCGGAATATAAAAATAAGTATAGTAAAATGACACCAGAGATTTTTATACTTGTTCGGAGCACCATCCTACGTCTAGACCTAGACTCCTTCTAGAATTTCACTAAAACAACAACCCTCACTTAACTCGGAGGAACAGATCTATGCAACCCTTGAACAGCCGAACAAGGACATGAGCAGAAGAACATGATTTCGCCTCAGCAGACGAAAAGGACTTCACTCGCCTGAGCAGTAGAACAGGACTTCAACAAAAACAGAAAATAGTTTTAACTTTCGTGTGTTCTGATAAACAGATTTGTCACTTATAGTACACCCTTCCTATAATCTTCTCCTCGAGTATAAATATATATATATTTGAAGTATATGAACAACAGAAAGGTATAGTATTGTTTAATGCAGAATAATTGAAAGTATGATAACAAATAGATTCCAGAGTATTAGATCAGAGAGGTAAAAAAATTGGACTATGATTAAGTGATTTGGAATCAAGTAGGAGTTTGTATTTATAAAGGTCAGAAAGCAGCGACTATTGGTGAAGAGTTTCAATTGAAGTGTTGCGTCCAAATCTTTTCATTAGAGGTTCGTAACTCTTCACAAAAAGTCGTGTCTTTTCGAAAAGTAGCCGTTGTAGAAATTCAGTCAAATGAGCCTCTGGGTCGGTCGACTAAATATTCAAAATAATTTTTAAATATAAATTCGTATATCTATGCACCTGTGCATGTTGCATAAATTTTACATTGTCAGTGGACCGAGCTTCTGGGTCAGTCGACTGACCTGGTGAAATCTGTGCAATATGTACAGTTTACATAGGTATATTAATTTCTATAACTTTAAAACACTTATAATTTAATTATATGCTTATATATGTATAAAATATTTGGGAAACATAATGATTAAATATAAGCTAATATATACGTAACCGAGGACAGATTTTAACAATATTGAACTAAGACCTAAAAAACAAAATAATATAATTGATGCATCGGTTTTAAAGTCTCTTCTCCTTGTAGTATATATTCTCTTTTTGTCATAGCAATCGTCAAATATGTATGCCGTAGTGATATCTTCGTGTCATGAATCAAAACCAAGTTTCAACATTCTTCCCCTTTTTGATTGATGACAACCTATAAATAGATATAGATTTCAATTGCATACATATAACATAAATTCTTACTCATCCTGAATTTTTTACGTTCTATATCCTACATTCTTAATGTCAGCAACAATATTTCTCCCCCTTTGTCATCGAAAAAAGGAATAATTAATATGAAGTTATAATGTCATAGATATTGCGAAGAAAACAATCATTCATACATTAAACTTCCATAACCAAGAGTGTTCCAAATAATATAAATTGAGTGGACATTTAGTATAAGCCATACGAAATGAATACTAATGTTTAAATAAAAAGAAAAAACATCTTAAGCCATTGGTTGCTTACCCCTACCACCATATGATGTCCGACCACCACTATCACCTCCATCACCATCATCGTTACTGCTACTTGCTTGATCATCGGAAGAAGAAGGCCAAGTGAAGACGGGTTGCTTAACTGGATCGCCCAAAGTAGCCGTGGAAGTCCCGGAAGAACATGAGATAGCTTGAAATAATTTCATAAAAAATCCTTTAACCTTATCAAGCTTCTTGTCAACTTTGGTGATATGGGATTTAAGAATTTGTTGGTTACGACATATTGTAGAAATTGACTCACGTGGTTGAAGGCCCGGATTCGGAATCAAAATTTCATCTTGTTGATGTCGAGTTGATCTTTGACGAGATGGGCCTTGAGATGGTTCGCCATGTTGTTGCAGTTGGTCTTGAGATAATTGCCGTTGAGTCCAATCTTCGAAAGATATGATAGTGGTGGTCAAGCAACTGGTAGCTTCACTAAAGCCGAAGTGCGAGACTTTAAACATCCAACGGTAGAAATCGACGAGTCCGGTTCTGGAATCTCATAAGCCTTTAAAAGTCGCATGATATATTCACCGTAGTAGATTGCATTCATTCTACCTTTGTTGAAGCTTATGAATTTATCAAGAATTAAACATAGCTAACTGACTTTAATGTTTCCTAAAACAGTGTATAAAGCTTTAAAGTTATGTTCGTAGACAAGTTCATAACTCCCGATTCTTGGAGTTATGGTTTTCCTTAGAGCGCAATGTATAATTCTTGCTTTTGGTCGTAGAGACATGGATTTGAGTTGATGCATGTCGTCTTCTAAAAACAAATGACTTATATTGTTACAAACAACCAAGTCACAATCAATATTGGCCAATTCCATAATATCATTTTCTGTTTGCAAAATATGAGCCATGCGATCTAAGGAGAAATAGATGGGTTTTCCACACACTAGATTCCATACACATACACAATCTTGTTGATTTTGAACTTTTTGGTGACCCCAGTTTAGATTTGCGTAGAATAGTTTCACCATTATTTGATTGATTTTGTGTTTATTATCATCAAATTGAAAAGAGATTCCAAGTTGCTCCTACGAGCTAATTCTTCGATATGGTATGGTGAGAAATCGAAAAACTTAAGAAAAGAATCTTCGAGGATCTGGGAATCTTGCATTCTTCTACACCTCCTAATTGCGGTGTCATCGAATAGCCATCTTTGGGTTTTCTCATTTGACGGAGGTTGAGAGGGTGAAGAAGCTTGTCCCTTTCATTTAGGACCCATTAATTTGAATTTTTGAAGAATAAAAATGGAGTTTTTAAACGGCTAGGGTTTGGTAAACATTGAAATCTGAGATGAAAACGGTGAAAGAAGGTAAAGTAGAAGTTAAAAGGAGAAAAGTGGGTGGGTAAAAGCAATAATGTGACTCAGATTTACGATTCAGTCGACTGCCTCAGTGCGTCAGTCGACTGAAGCTGAAAATCAAAAAAATTCATCTTTTTGGTCCAGTCGAGTGAGGCATTGAGATAGTCAACTGGCCATGCTTTTTCAAAAAATTTGCTTCTGTGTTAGTCGAATGATCACTTGGTCCAGTCGACTGACCTAGGGTGAATTTTTGTAGTGAATTTTATTTTAGAGTAAAATATTAATGTATTTATATATCTGAACGTTGTAAGTTTATTATTGAATATTATAATTAATTTACGTATGGATGAATGAAATAGAAATAAATTTATTCCAAGAACAAAAACGTACGTACATAGTAGAATTAAACGGAAATAAAACAAAAGATAACTACGCTTTATTTTGAAGGGCCAGGTGTCTTATAGCCCTTTAGTTGCTTGCGACGAGCATTCGATTCTTTATTGCGATCCCATGAATTCGGTAAAGACGATGGTCGTGGTGCGGACGAAGTCGAAGGTCGTCTAATAGGCGAAATAGCATGTTCGTCTATCGGATGTGACGAGGCCCTACAAAACTTCATAGCAATATGCTCAATTATTCCTAATCGTCTGGAGTTAATCTTTTGTTCATAGTACATTTCATGTTGAAGAATTAGTGATTCTTGTTGATAATGTTGCAAATCATCTATCTTTTGCTTCATGTTTGGAGATATGTCAATCGTCTTCTTTCCTTTCTTTTTATCTGGAATATATCCAGTACGATAAGCAGAAGATGGTGTAGTTTTATGAACCGGAGTCTTCGGTGTATTGTTTGAGGCAAGAATTTCGATAGAATCGGTGAATGAGGACGTTGACATCTTAAAAAATAGTTGTTGAAAGTAAAAAGGAATGAAGGCTGTGTTTGTATTTCATTTTGGTTGTATATAAAAAATGAAGTATGCATATCTATTTATAGCATATGTTTAGAGAAAAAATAGGTAGAAATAAGTGGCTTGTATTGAATTTAGCCAAGAATTAGGGTAGTACGTTAGTTTTTCAGCTGTTTGTTTTATTTTATGTAATTTAATGTTGATAAAGTTAGTAATATATATTTATAAAGTAAAAGGTTACACATATTTTTAGTATATATTGATGTCACTATATAATAAAATCCCCACATTAGACTGTAACAGAAAAAATCTATAGCTCAGGTGGTTAAGACACTTGGGCTATTCACAACAGGTCATGGGTCTGAGTCTCAGCATGGTCAGAATTTCGAATTTTTTTGTAAAAAAAATTATTTTTGAGTTTTTAGTCAAAATTTTTGTATTTATATATCTGTAATTGACATTATACCAAGTTCACGACGTAATTTTATAAAAGCATTTTTTAACATTGGCTTAGTAAAAATATTGGCTAATTGATTTTCTGATGGTATGTACTCTAGATTTATCCCTTTTTTTCTATATTATCGCGTAAAAAATGATGTGTAATATCTATATATTTAGTTCTTGAGTGCTTTACTGGATTTTTGGATAGATTTATTGCACTAAAATTATCGCGGTAAAGATAGATTGATTCCAAAATCTTTAAATGTTTATTGCGTATAAATTACTTGTGTGCAAGCTAGTGCTGTAGAAATATATTCTGTTTCACAAGTTGATAGTGAGACACGGTTTTGTTTCTTGCTAAACCATGATATTAAAGATATGCCAATGAAGTGACATGTACCGCTTGTATTTTTTCTTTCTATTCGTGATCCTCCAAAATCAGCATCGTTGTATGATACTAATTTAAACGAGCACTCTTTCGGATAGAAAAGTCCGAAATTTGTAGTTTTACTAAGATAGCATAGTATACGTTTTACGGCACATAAATGAGATTCTTTCGAGCCAGCTTGAAATCATGCACATAAGCATACACTCATCATAATATCGGGTCCACTTATTGTTAGATAAAGTAGTGATCCTTTCATACTACGATACAGTCTTTGGTCAGCACTTTTTCCATTTTCATCATTATCAAGTTGTGTTGTTGTGCTCATAGGTGTTGGTTTGGTAGAAGTGTTTTCAATTCTAAAATGTTTGATAAGATTATTACAGTATTTTTCTTGATTAATAAATATTCCATTTGAAACTTGTTTTATTTGAAGTCCTGGAAAATATGATAATTCTCTCATATGGGACATTTCAAATTCTCTAGTCATTATTTCAGAAAATTCATTAAATAATTCATTATTAGTTGAGCCAAATATAATGTCATCGACATATATTTAAACTATTAATATATCATTTTTAGAATTTTTTATAAATAAAGTTTGATCTACTTTTCCTGTTTCGAATCCTGAATCAATTAGATAGCTTTTAAGGCATCCATACCAAGCACGCGGTGCTTGCTTTAAAACATATAAAGCTTTCTGAAATTTATATACATGATTTGGGTATTTTTCATGAATAAGTAAAGGAGGTTGTTCAACATAATGTTTTCTTTAATATAGCCATTTAAAAAAGCACTTTTAACATCCATTTTATAGAGTTTAAAGTTATTAAAACATGCGTACGCCAATAAGATTCGTATTGCTTCTAGTCTAGCGACTGGAGAAAACGTTTCTTCATAGTCTATTCCTTCTTCCTGCTTATATCATTCCGCTACTAATCTTGCTTTGTTTCAAATTATACTTCTTAATTCGTCTGCTTTATTTTTATAACCCATTTAGTTCCTATAACAGTCTGATCTATCGGTCTGGGTACTAGTTCCCAAACTTCTGTTTATTCAAACTGATTTAGTTCTTCCTGCCTAGCAATAATCCAATTTTCATCGGATGATGCTTCCTTGGTATTTTTAGGCTCTATAGTAGAGAGAAAAGCTATATTACCCATTAAATTTAGTTGCTTTCTAGTTCAAACATTTGAATTTATTTCTCCAATTATATTTTTTGTAGGATGATTTCACAAGATTCTTCGAAGAGATCTTATTGTATTAGTAGTATTTTTATTTTCGAAATTAACAATGTTTTCATTTTCTCTAGAATTATGATCAATATCGTCATCATCTCTTGAATTGTTTATTATTATATTCGTTTTATTATTATTAATCAAATCATTGTCATTAATTGTATTAGAAATAATTTTAGAATTCTCATAAAAAGATACATGGAGTGACTCTTCGATAGTATTAGTTCATTTATTAAAAATTTGATAAGCTTTGCTTTGATTCGAATATCCAAGAAATATACCTTTGTCACATTTTGAATCAAATTTGCCAAGCTGATCTTTGGTATTTAATATAAAACATTTTGATCCTAATATTTTAAAATAAGATATGGTTGGTTTTCTACCGTTAAAAAGTTCGTAAGGAGTATTCTTGGTGAGAGGTCTGATAGAAACACGATCCAAAACATAACAGGCAGTTGCAACAGCTTCAGCCCAAAAATGTTTTGGTAACGTGTTTTTATTTAGTAACATTCTTGCACATTCTTGTAGAGTTCGATTCTTTCGTTCTACAACTCCATTTTGTTGTGGAGTTCTAGGAAACAAAAAGTTAAGAAACATTCCTTTCTTTTTACAATAGTTATCAAATTGTATATTTTCAAATTCACCTCCGTAATCACTTCTAAAAATTTTAATTCTAATACCCTTTAAATTTTGAATTTGTTTAACAAATGTTTTGAAATTTTCAAAGGTAGCATTTTTATTTTTCACAAAGATAGTCCATGTATAACTAGAAAAATCATCAACCGTTACAAATACGTATTTATTATGATTTATGGATTGAATTTGGGTAGGTCCAAATAAATCCATATGAATTAACTCAAGCTGTTGTAATGTCAAAATAACTTTCTTAGATTTAAACGAGGATTTAGTTAATTTACCTAATTGACATGAGTCACATATATTATTAACTTTAAAATTCATCTTTGGTAATCCTTTTACAAGATTATTTTTGTAAATTTTATTTATATTTTGGAAATTGATATGACAAAATCGTTTGTGCCATATCTAGGAATCATTTTCTTTAGCTATTAAACACATATCTGAGTTATGATTAACTTTCATATTTCAAAACGTAAATGTTTTTATCTCTATTTCCTTCGAAAATAAGATTTTGATTCTGATCAAGAATATTTCATTTATTTTTAGAAAATGATATTTTAAAACCTTTATTGCATAATTGACTTATACTTAATAGAATATGTTTTAGATTCTTAACTAATAAAACATTTGTAATAAGAGGTAAATTAGATGTACCGTAATTGCTCACATCGCCTTTGTCGAAGATATATCCCTTGGAATTATCTCCAAAAGTGACAGAACCTCCCTCTAACTATGTAATATTTATCAGCATATCTTTGTCTCCTGTCATGTGGTTTGAGCAACCACTGTCGAGTATCCATTTTCCTCTTCTCTTGCGTGGGACCTGCAAAATCTATGAGATAATGTTGGTACCCACCTTTTTAATAGGGTCCTAAGATTAGGTCTTAGGAAACCAAACCCAAATTTAGGTACTTAGATATTTATAAATATAATTTTTATTATTATGACCATTTTCTATAAATGAATTAATATACTTTTTATTTATAAACTTGTTATTAATTTTAGGTACCTAGATATTTATAGTTTTAGAAACTAGTCTTTTTGAAGGTGTAGGTGTTTTATCATACTTCACTTTGTTTAAATTACTAGATTGTATTCTTGATTTTACTCTTATATCCTAAACCATTTTTATTATTAACAGATTGTGAATTCTTAATAATTCTAGATAAATTTTCTCTTCCTTTACTAAAATTTGAAGCATTTTTAGCGATTCCTTCTAGTTTGGTCTTTAGACTTGAATTTTCTAGTTCTACCATTTTAATATTAGTTTTTAAAACATGATTTTCAGAAACATGACCATCATTCTTTTCTTTTTGAGTTTCAATTTCTTGACTCAATAATATAAGTTGAGAATTAATATTTGAAAGAGATTCTTGAGTTTTCTCATGTTCTTCTTCCAATATTTTCTTCTCCTCTTTAAGCATATCTCTTTCAAATTCTGCATTATTCTGATTTTCTACAGCCTCTTTATATTTTCTTTTAAGACTTTTTAAAGTATCTAATAGTTTAGAATTTATTTCTATCATATCATCAAAAGTTAAATCACTAACCTCGTTATCTTTGGCCATAAAGCATACTTTAGATTGTTCGTTATCGCTGTCACTTTCACTTCCAGAAGGAGAAGAGGAGGAATTTGAATCATCCCATGTAACAGAAAAAGCTTTTCTTTTGAATGTTTCCTTCCTTTTATTTCGATATTCTTTCTTTTGAACTGGACATTCCTTCTGCATATGGCCCTTTTTGTGACAGTTAAAGCACTCCATAAGAGATAAAGACGATGGTTTATTGTTGTTTGAGCTTCTCTTTCCATTATTTCTGTTTCCTTTTCTATATTTCAAGAATTTCTTGAAGTTCTTGGCAATAAAGGCTAGGTCGTCTTTGTCTGAATTTGATTCTTCTTTTTCTGCATGGAATGCTATATTCTTTTGATCTTGAGCTTGAACTCTTTTAGCCTGCAAATTCACTTCATATGACATTAGATTTCTTATTAACTCTTCCGGGGTTATTTTGGAAATATCGTTCGCTTCTTCAATAGCGAGAACTTTACTTTCCCATTCTTCGGTTAAAGAGTTAAAGATTTCGGACACAATATCAAAGTCTGAATATTTTTCTCCTAATCCTATTAATCAATGGTAGATATCCTAAAATCTTGAATACATATCATTTATAGATTCATTTTCTTTCATCCTAAAGTTCGGAAACTGAATTTTAAGCATGAGTGTTTTGCTTTGTTTGACCTTGTTAGTTCCTTCGTGTGTAATTTTGAGTGTACACCATATTTCATATGTAGTATTGCACATGATAACATGGTTAAACTCATTTTTATCTAAGGCACAAAAAAACATATTCATGGCTTTTGCATTAGCCGTGCATCTAGTTTCTGTGTATTTGACCAAGTAGAATATTCTTCGGTAGGAATAGCATATTCTATTTGAGTTATATTCTATGAATCAAAACCATTTGCTTGCATATATATTCTCATTCGTGTGGCCCAATAGTTATAATTAATGCCATTAAATAGTGGTGGACGTGCAGTGGATTATCCTTCAATAAAGCTAGTGTTAATGCTAGTGCTACTGCTAGTGTTAGTGTCCATATTATTAGATTATCAGATAACTGTGTTACGGTTATATGATGACCTTGCTCTGATACCAAATTAAAGTGTGCTATGGATCATGTAATATGGATATATGATAATACAAAGTATAGTGATGATAGTAATATTGTAAATAGTGCGGAATATAAAAAGCAGTATAGTAAAATGACACCAGAGATTTTATACTGGTTCGGAGCACCGTCCTACGTCTAGTCCTAGAATCCTTATGGAATTTCACTAAAACAACAACCCTCACTTAAATCGGAGGAACATGTCTATACAACCCATGAGCAGCAGAACAGTGACCTGAGCAGCAGAACATGATTTTGCCTCAGCAGCCGAAGAGGACTTCACTCACCTGAGCAGCAGAACATGATTTTGCCTCAGCAGCCGAAGAGGACTTCACTCACCTGAGCAGCAGAACAGAACTTCAACAAATACAGAAAATAGTTTTAACTTTTGTGTGTTCTGATAACACCGATTTGTCACTTGTGGTAAACCCTTCCTATAATCTTCTCCTCGAGTGTGTGTATATATATATTTGAAGCATACGAAGAATAGAAAGGTATAGTATTGCTTTAATGCAGAATAACTGAAAGTATGATAGCAAATAGATTCCATAGAATTAGAATAGAAAGATAAGAAAATTCAATTGTGATTAAGTGATATGGAATCAAGTTAGAGTTTGTATTTATAAAGGTTAGAAAGCAGCGACTATTGGTGAAGAGTTTCGATTGAAGTGTTGCGTCCAAATTTTTCGTTAGAGATTTGTAACTCTTCACAAAAAGTCGTATCTTTTCGAAAAGTAGCTGTTGTAGAAATTCAGTCAACTGAGCCTCTGGGTCAGTCGACTGAATATTCAAAATAATTTTTAAATATAAATTTGTATATCTATGCACCTGTGCATGTTGCGCAGATTTTTCAGTGTCAGTCGACGGAGCCTCTGGGTTAGTCGACTGACCTGGTGAAATCTATGCGATATGCAAAGTTTACATAGGTATATTAATTTCTTTAACTTTAAAACACTTTTATAATTTAATTATTTGCTTATATATGTATAAAATATTTGGGAATTAGAATGATTAAATATATAAGCAAATATATACGTAACCGAGGAGGCATTTTAACAATATTGACCTAAGAATTAAAAACCAAAATAATATAAATGATGCACCGGTTTTAAAGCCTCGTCTCCTTGTAGCATGTATTCTCGTTTTGTCACAACAATCGTCAAATCTATATGTCGTAGTGATATCTTCGTGTCATGAACCAAAATTAAGTTTCAACACTGTCAATTTCTATGCAACATGCACAGGTGCACAAATAAACAAATATATACGTTTGAATATCCAATCGACTAACCAAGAGGTTCAGTTGATTGAATTTCTACAACAACTATTTTTTGAAAAGACATGACTATTTGTGAAGAGTTACGAATCTCTACAAAAAGATTAAGACGCAAATTCAATCGGAACTCTTCATCAACAGTCGCTGCTTTCTAACATCTATAAATACATACTCTAACTTGAGTCCAAATCACCGAATTTTCTAATCTTTCTAATCTAACACTCTAGAATCCACTTGTAACTATACTTTCAAATATTCTACATTAAAGTAATATATACCTTTCTATTCTTCATACACTTCAAATACACACACACAAACACTCAAGGAGAAGATTATAGGAAGGGTGTACTATAAGTGACAAATCTGTGTTATTTAACACACAAGGTCAAAACAATCTTTTGTCTTTGTTGAAGTCCTGTTATGCTACTCAGGCGTGTGAACTCCTCTTTGGTTGCTGAGGAGAAATCCTGTTCTGCTGCTTAGGTCCTTTTTCGGCTGCTCAAAGGTTGTATAGACCTGTTCCTTGGGGTTAAGTGAGGGTTATTATTTTAGTGAAATTCTAGAAGGAGTTTGAGACTGGACGTAGGACGTAGGGCGAAGCTCCAAACCAATATAAAAATCTCCGGTGTTAGTTTTATTATTCTGCTTTTATATTCCGCACTATTTACTATATAACTATCATCTCTATACTCTTTATTATCGTATATCCATATTATACGATCCGTAGAACACTTTCAGTAGCCCTTGTACTTCAAAGAGCACCATCAATCATCATCAAGATATCTTCCACTCGAACGTACATGTTGGTTTGGATTGGTTTTTGGACATATAATCCGATTCCGGTCTCTTCGTACCAATAAACGATAATTTTCGGTCGACTCATTCCTGGTTCTTTTGGAAGTAAATATTCGAATCCTTGTTGGAAACTTGGATTTTACATTCATATTCCTAAGTCAAATTAGGTCAAAATTGACAGTCAGTTATTTTAATTAACTTAAACCCTAATTATATCTTAATTAAACCAAGATTAATTCATCTTTAAACTATAATTGGCTTAATGGACTTGGTTAAGTCCTAATTAACTTTCTAACGTATCTTGTTAAGGTTAAATCAATTCATTATTAGCTAATGCCTAATTAATTAAATAATCACTTGATTAAATAATAATAAATTAACTATCTAACTAACTTAATTGAATAGTAATTAATCATTGAATTACTTCTTTCTTCATAAATCACTAGTTAAAACCTTATTAATCAATAATTAGTCATTAAACTTCCTTAAGTGTTACTCAACCTCTAATCACTTACTTAGTTACAAATTAAGTGCTAATTACCACTAATTAATTTATTAAATAATAATATTAATTTAACTAAACTTAACCACATTCTATATTACTAATTAAGTTTGAATTTTTTTGCAAAACCATTTCAAAAGAAAACGTTTTAAAACAAAAATCAAAATTTTTGTCAAACTACGTCCATAGCGCCTATCGCTATGAGCGCAGTTCGCTTGAACATACTTTAACGAAAACACTTGCTTATTATTTCCTATTTCATGTTTATAAATATAATTTTTAAAGTTTTTGAGACTTATAATCAAAGATAGAAAATTTGAAACAAATTCCAAACTTTAAAATAAGAAAATATAGTTTTTGATTTCGAATTGGATCTCACGTCCGTCACAATGTACAAAGTTAGCTTTGTTTCAACTCAACATACTTTGGTTCTTAGATCACAACCATACATCCATACTACCATACTTTTAACATCACAATGAAACACATATATAAACATAAGGTTATATGTGACGTCCCACCCGGAGACCCATATTAACAGAGAGTATTACTGGGTAATACTGTCGGCTAATGCGGAGAACAGGGCTGGTTAGGAGCGATCATCTATAGCTTTGTCTTAAACATCTATTAAATACGTCGATTTTATGCTCTAATTTTTTTCTTTCTTAAGTGGATCGACATATTAAATAAATGCATAATACAAAACTACAGTAGCTAACGGATCTATCAAAATAAAATACAACAATAATAATATAAAACTTATCACATAACAGTAGCCAAACAAATATACACACACACATACATATACATAGATACTTCCCATATAATACAAATGATACAACAAAAGTGTTACAAGGACCATAATATATACAGCGAGTCGATACAAAAAATACATATTAGGGTCATACAAAACGATTATAAAACTACAAAAAGTTATAAGCAGTTATCCATGGTGGAAGCAGCAAAGCAAAGTCCTGTGGTAGGTATCTAACCTGAAACAACTCGGTCTGAGCCGAGTATAAAATACACGGCTTAGTCTAGCTAAAACAATCAGTTTAGTAAGGATAAAAGATAATACGAAGCATAAGGAAAAGGGTGATAATTCTTCTCAAATGAGCAGAAATAGTTCTAAGTACATGTGGTTACTTCAAGTTATGAAATGTCACTAAGCATATGCAACGACCCACTATTTTGGACCATTCAAATCGATAATAATCCACACATGTTAGGCTTGAATAATTCAAAATAACAGATTGTAATAAAATTTGGAGCAAATAAAATCATTCATAGAACCACAGACACAGAAAGCTTAGAATAACTCGCAATGGAAATAAAATACCATAGTAGTTCATGAAGCTACTCTATACAAACTCTCAAAACATATACAAAATATCATAGTTTAAAAATGGATACAATAGAAGTCTGGATACATAAATTGATAATACAGAGACAGATACCGAATAGGAACTAAGTGGAAGAAGTAGACGAATAGATAGACAGATAAGCTCTAGCTAAACTCTAGCTCCAGAAGGTGAATCCAAAGTTGTGATTCTCAGGCTGACCCGAGCGTAAAGTAAAACACATAACACTCGAGTCAGAAAAACCAACCCAAATGAACTGTAACAGCAATGCACGATAACATAAAGGATGCATTGGATCGCCCATCCTTTAAGGATTCGGTAAGCCATCAATTAAGCAGAAATAAACACTATCACAGAAATACCCATATTTAAGTAATTAATGCAAATAGCAGTGTTAATGTGACTAGGGTGGCGCAGAGCTGTAGTAATCGCTCACCTCTAGCCACACTCTCAAATTCAAGGCGTGTATCAAACAACCACAAGGAAGTCACTTTGCACACAAAGAAGTGTACCCATGGTAATAAATTTCAAAATAGTATTTTATATTTCAAAAATAAAATATCATTTCAAATACGCTTAATCAAAATAAGGATCAAATCATTTCCAAACCATTTCAAAATATCAAAATATCATATTATTTCAAAATCTCGTTATCAAATCATTATTTGAATTCAAATTTAAATACCTTTTAAATTCAAGTATATCATTCATTTACTATATTTAAATACCATTCCAAATTACATTTCCAAAATGGTTTATATTATAAAAAAAATCTTTTAAACCATTTAAAAGTGAAGTTATTATACTTTCAAATCAAATATTCAATTCCCAAAATTTTAGACATTTCAGAGTCATTTATTCAAAAAAAAACTATAAACATTGAAATTTCAGCCCTACAAATAAACTTCAATTTAAACCATTTTTAACTTATAAAATTTCATATTTTCCACTTTAAATATGGTCATTTAAATACCCTTGAACTTATGAATTTTATAAAGTAAATTTCACAAATAAATATCAAATTTTCAATAATTCACTTATAACATTCAAGTGTACAATTTTCCTATTCTTTGCATTTTAACAATTTATTTAACACTTAAATTTTTATACTACCATTTCATAAATTAAACTTAATTTCCATTTTATTTAATTTACTTAAACTTCCAATTTAAAACAAATCACAAATTTCCAAATTAAGTTATATTCCAAATTCCCATTTAACTATCCATTTATTTAACATTTTAAACCAATTCAATTTTTCTCACCCGTACTTATCAAATTTATTTTACCTTTCAAAATTCATTTTTTTGGATACCATTTAACCTATAATTTTAATAATTAACATCTTTATTAGATGAACATCCAATTTTAATTATAATTCTTTACATACAGTCAAAATCTACTGTAAGTTGCTTGCTTTACTTTACAATAACTTGATGTTTTCTTTTACTTTAAATTTATCCAATTCATACCTCTATTATTTTAATTACGAAGTTGAGCTTATAATTCCATTTTTACTTAAATTCCCATTATTAAGTTAAAACAAACTTTCACACTACAACCCAAACCATCTATTAAATTATAACATTTAACTTTTTAGAAAATCACTGCTTAACCATTTTAAATCCAATTTAAGTCCAATTTCATAGTTTTTTTTATTTTTATTCTTTCATTTACAATTCATGAAATTTATAAGAAATCATATTTTGAATTCAACCACGAGTCTGGAAAATATTTCACACCTAAATCAAGTGATACGGAAAATATCTTTTAAATCCGTAATCAGTAAAATTTCAGTGTTTTTGATTATTTCAAGCCCACAATTCCAAGTCAAATACAAAAAAATAAAAATCACCCAGGCTTATCATTTCAGCCCATAATAATTTTTATCTATTCTAAAGTCCGTTCGGGTATGTATCATTTCAACCCATAGTGATTCTATTCTATAGGAAACTTGTAGTGTGAGAAACTGAAATAAATAAACAATATAACAGAATAGAATATAACAGATGATGTGACAAGTTAGTAACAGGGTTTAACATCATATAAATGATATCACAGGCAGGTATAACATAATATAAAAGTTTCTACACATTCACTTGGTGTCACTTCACAGTTATATAGGCATATATGTCATGTGTGAATTACTCACCTCTTTAAAGCTGGAGTTCGCAAACGACACACATAAAAGAGAATCCGGAGAGCACGATAGCACGATCTGATTCAAGTGGAAAGAGCCAAGATGTATATCTTGTATATAATAATAAAACAAGACCATACATAAATATATATACAATACCAAAATTATTGAAACAAACTGATATAGAGATAAACAAAGTCATCACCATGTTTCAAACAAGTTTTGCTTGCTCTTGACTCAAGATGTGCTCGGCCTTAAGGCTAAATTGGCTCAGCCATGACATGTTTCATGTGGTAAAGGATCAGGTTTGGACTGAAAATAACAAGGCTTGGTCAAGAATCGAAAGGGTTTGGAAGTTACAAAGCGTGGAAGGTCAAAAGACAAGGCTAGAAAGGGTTTTGGTTCAACTTGGGCTCGGTCAAAGGCATATTTTGGCTCATCCAGAGGCTACTATAGGTCAGGTCAGAGGTTAGTAATGGTTTTCAGAGGTGGTGCTTGATGGGGGTGGTGGCTAAGGAGGTGGCCGTGCAATGAAGGTGGTGTTGCATATAGGGCTCGGTTAGCATGGTTTTGTGGAGTTTTCATAGTTTTTGTGGAGTTTTGTTCAAGGGGAGGCCATGGCACTTTCAGGTCAGAGGTGTATGGTGGTTAGGTTGTGGATTAGGTGGGGAAGAAATGGTGGTGGTCGGTGGAGGGCAATGGCCGAGCAAAAGCATGATGGATCCAAGGAAAAAATCAAGGAAAAATCAATAAAAGTGAAAAGAAAACGTGAAAAAAGAAAGAAGACATTACCTAATTTTTTTCCAGATCTGACTTGCGTGAAAATGAAGTGGAAAAGATGTTTTTCTCATGTGAAATATGATGGAGGCGGCTAGGTTTTTGTATGTATGGCTAAAATTGTGGATAGGTTAGAGAATAAAAAGGCTAGGAAGTTTAAAAAGGCACAATTTAAGGAAGAAAAATCCTGTATATATTTTTCTTTGTTTGCACATAAATGAAAAGAGGCGTTGAGAGACTTTGTGTGTGATTGGAAAAAAAAAAATCAAGGCTAAAATTTTGGGGAAGTTAGGGTTAAAAATTAAGGGATGGAAAGATAAAAAGGGTAATAAATCAATATGTAACGCATGCCTTTAATTAAAAATTGGTAACGTATCTTTAATTTAATTTGTTTCCCATCTATTTAAAATAAATATGCCAAAGGAATAATTCAATAAATACATACCATTTATATAAACACTATATAAATAAATAAGAAAACGGTTATTGAGACGTATAAATTAATTGCTATTTACATCTTTGTATGCTACTTAATTTACAAAGTATATATCCAAATTAAATGAAACAAAAACGGACAAATGTTGTAAATATACACATAACATGTAATGTTACATATATATTCACAATTATAACATGATATATCAACCAAAAATATTACTTATATTAATTAAAATAAACATTTAAAGGCATGCCTTTTAAAATAATAACATGTGTGTGTGTGTGTGTATGTATATTTGAGATTTCTTTACAAGAAATAAATAGGGATCTAAATACTTATCCATTTAATTACTAAATAAATGTACAAATAAGAAAAATATGGTAGAGATAGATATTATGAAGAATAAATAAATGGTTTTAGGAAAAGTAGGAAATAAATAAAGAAAATACTTTATTTAATGGAAACTAGAATTAAAGATTGTAAACAATATACAATCAACATTTGAACATTATAACTATACTTTAAAAATGTTTTAAAAATAAAATATATGCAAAACATATCATGTTACACAAATTAGAACATTATTTTACAAAAAAAAATATTATTTATGTATATTAAATAAACAAATTTGTTAAATAAAACAATTTACACACTATATTGTAAAAAGCAGAACTTTCACAATATTAATCCGATTTCAACGAAATGAAAGAAGTATTCTTGAAATTAAATCTATTTTCATAATAAAGGATAAAATTAAAAAATTCAAATATTTAAATTTTAAATTTTAAATTTAAAAGTCAAATTTTGACCATTTTGACCAGAAATCCACTTTTCTGGAAATATTCCATTTATTTAGGTTTGGAATTATAATTCACACAAAAGTCAAAATTTATATTTAAAATAACAAAATTTATTCATTTTAAATAAATAAAATAAAGTTTTTAAATTAGGAAATTAAAATAATTAAAATATACAATTAAAGTAATTACAAAAAAATAGTGTTGTTACACTCTCCCCCACTCAAATCTTTTCATCCTTGAAAAGGAACGAGGTATGGGAAAAAACAGAAACAAATAGAATGAAATAGGACTAAGACTAGATGATAAGAAGATTAAAATTATACCTGATAACTGTTGTTATAGGAAAGTTTAACAAGGTGGAGAATAGGAATGGCTAGAAGGGAAAAATAGGTTGAATGACAAGGATGAACCATTATTTTAAAGCTATATAAATTTCAATTATTTAGAAAGGTAAAATAAATGATCAAAATATCTTTTATATAATATTTTATCTAAATACTTTTATAACTCGATGTCTTAACAAGTTTATCCTCGTTCCTACAGACTCTGGCAGTGCGTTGATCAGGCGCACGGCTAGAATTCTCCAGGTACTTAGTAGACTTGTTTCAACATCTAGTGAAAATACTGGAAAATCTTTTAAAAACAGATATGGAAAGTACAATCCAAACAAAACAACCAAACCAAAACCTTTTTCTAACCATGGTTCGTAGATACACAATGGTTATGCCTGGATACCCCAGGAGACAATCCTTATCCGTAAGCTTTCTCAGCCCTGCGAGTTACGCCATGATGACTAGTAGACTGCAGGATACACAATGATTATGCCTGGATCCCCCAAGAAACAATCCGTACCCCTAGGCCATCTCAGCCAGGCGGATTTCGCTACTAATGCAACCTACATAGTTCACAGGATACACAATGATTACGCCTGGATCCCTCAGGTAACAATCCGTACCCTTAGGCCAGCTCTGCCAGGTGAATTGCGCTATGCAGTCGCGGTCGAAAAAACCATGGGTTACGCCATGGTGGGACTCTCGAGTATCACATCCAAAAAACCAAAAATCAGAGAGAATAATATTGATAGAATGAATCCACAATGTGACCACAGAGCGGATATCAAGCAGAAGGCACTTCCCATATCTTTACTTCGAAAATACATATCATATAGTACCTTTTCAAATCACTTTCAAATATCACACTTATATAAGTCCATTATATAGGATTTCATTTTCAAATTGAACACTTTCCAAAATCAATAGTATATCAAATCACACTTATATAGACTTCGATTATATAAGATTTCTCTTTCCAAATTGAGTACCCTTTCAAAATCACTAGTTTTCAAATCAACATCATACTTATACAAATCCATTTTATATAAGTTCGACAACCCCCAAATCAAGTACTTAATAATACAAGGTTCTCAATTTCGAATCATTTCAATATCAATTCAATTTCAAAATCATATACGATTTCACCAAGTTATTTCTTCCAAATTAACATCTTCAATTTCGAAGTTTTCAAAAATAATAGGTTTTGAAAATAATTCCAAGTTTCCAAATCAATATAATATAGGTCAAACAAATTCATTTCCAAAACCATCATATAAATACTGGGTTTACATTCCAATCTATTTTCAAAACCAAATATTTTCTCAAAATCAATTATACCCAAACTGGTTACTAAGTTTAAAACCATCCCCTTTAAAAACCTTTAAGCTATTTATTTCTAGCAAAAGATGCAATTTACCTTTTGCAAATTATTTACTTAAGAATAGTTTCAAATTTATTTAAGTCATACTCATCATACTTTACACATACAAAACTAAACTTATATACTTTATCAATTATTTTATACATTTCAAAATTACTTAGCTTGGAAAAGTCAACCTTGATTTGGAAGTGTTCGAACCTTCAAAATAGTTGGTGATATCAAATTTCAAATCCAAGAGCTGGAAATCAGCAACAATCAGTAAATCAGTTTTTGTAAATAGAGTTATACTAAATCAAATCCGAAACTCGAGGATTGAACACCGGGCTCACTTCACATCATTTCAAATATATATACATATATCTTTCGAAAATCAAATCATACTTCAAAATATGAAATCAAAATTGGTTTCACAAAATCATTCGCATAACAAAGCTACTAGAGTGGCCTCTTCCCCACTCTGAAACTTGAAAATCAATGTCGATGATGCGTGCGCTCATTACCAAAATTATTTTCCAATGACATAAGTGGGTTCTGGACTTCTATTTCTTAAAACTTCCTTGAAATTTCTTTGAGATCATTGATACTCATTTGAAGTCATTTGAAACATTTCTTATCTAGAAAATACTTTCAAATCATATTATCATATATTTCAAAACCTTACCAATTTTCAAAATGCCAGAGTTCAATCTCTCACATCTCAAATTCAAAACCCTTCAGTTATAAATCTATTTATACAAATCAAATTTATTATAAAATCTTCAAAATTTCAAATTCTACTTTTTAAAGGTTATATAATCCTTATCAAAAACATTTCACTTTTATATATTGGATAAAATCATACTTATCAAACTAATAACGTAGATATATAAAATATGGTCATCCTTATCAAAATTATAATTTCGATGTATACACAATTTCAAAAATACAATCAACCATAAATTTTTCAAGGGATGATTTAAGAATGGATTTCAAAACAGAACAGAGACTCAAATTTATAGGCACCCTAATCAAATAGAATTTTGATTCGAAGATAAGCTCGAATGAAGATGAGATAATTAAATTATCAAATAGAAGATGGATAAGCCTATATAAATCACGGGCGACATTAACCGGGTCAACCGTGACTTTAGGAATATAATCAATGCGGAAATCTAAGGCAATTCAACATTCGATCGCTAGAGATAGAGTCTAGGTATAGCAGAAGGTAGATAGCATCGTAAATCGTGGATATAGAAATCTCCGGTGAATCAATGCCGATTTTAAAAGAGTGTCACCCCTTTACAAATCATTCAAAGATTTGCGGAATCAACGATCTTTATAGAGGTCATTCAAAAATGGAGTTATGAAATGCTCCAAAATTGAAGGAATACAAATAGGGGAGACAAGAATGGATTTCAGAACAAGTGGGAGCGTTCCAAAGTTCAAAGGAATCCAATTGATAAGAATCCTATCCAAGAGATTACTAACAGGGTGGATACAGAAGAGATGTAGTTTAGAAAGTCTTAGTTTCAAAATAAGAAATTTTATACCAAAATAATCTTTAAAAATCCTTCAAAATCATTTGAAAATCATTTTATACTTAGAAAATAAGTTCTCTCTCAAAGAAATGTTTCTGAGATTGATTTCAGTCATTCTAGGGTATTTCTACCCTATCTCTACTGAGATTTTGCTCCACAGGCTAAGGTTTGCCAAAAACCAAAGCTCTGGCACCAAATGTAATGACCCACTATTTTGGACCATTCAAATCGACAATAATCCACACATGTAAGACTTGAATAATTCAAAATAACAGATTGTAATAAAATTTGGAGCAAATAAAATTATTCACAGAATCACAGACACAAAAAGCTCAGAATAACTCGCAGCGGAAATAAAATACCATAGTAGTTTATGAAGCTACTATTACAAACTCTCAAAACATATACAAAATATCATAGTCCAAAAATGGATACAATAGATGTATGGATACATAAATCAATAATATTGAGATAGATGCCGAATAGGAACTAACTGGAAGAAGTAGACGAATAGATAGACAGATAAGCTCTAGCTAAACTCTAGCCCCAGAAGTTGAATCCAAAGCTGTGATTCTCAGGCTGACCCGAGCGTAAAGTAAAACACAAATCACTCGAATCATAACTACATACTTATACAATGTAAACCAACTCAATTGAACCGTAATAGTAATGCACGATAACTTAAAGGATGCTTGGGATCGTCCATCCTTTAAGGATCCGGTAAACCATCAATTAAGCAGAAATAAACACTATCACAGAAATACCCATATTTAAGTAATTAATGAAAATAGCAGTGTTAATGTGACTTGGGTAGCGCAGAGCTATAGTAATCGCTCACCTCTAGCCAAACTCTCAAATTCAAGATGTGTATCAAACAATCACAAGGAAATCACTTTGCACGCAAAGAAGTGTATCCGTGGTAATAAATTTCAGAACAGTATTTTATACTTCAAAAATAAAATATCATTTCAAATACAAATATTAAAAAAAATAAGGATCAAATCATTTCCAAACCATTTCAAAATATTAAAATATCATATTCTTTCAAAATCTCATATTCTTTCAAAATCTCATTATCAAATCATTATTTGAATTCAAATTTAAATACCTTTTAAATTCAAGTATATCATTCATTTACTATATTTAAATACCATTCCAAATTACATTTCCAAAATGGTTTATATTACAAAAAAAATCATTTAAACCATTTAAAAATGAGTTATTATACTTCCAAATCAAATATTCAATTCCCAAAATTTTTGACATTTCAGAGCTCATTTGTTCAGAAAATAAAACTGTAAACATTGAAATTTCAGCCCTACAAATAAACTTCAATTTAAACCATTTTTAACTTATAAAATTTCATATTTTCCACTTTAAAAATGGTCATTTAAATACCCTTGAACTTATGATTTTTATAAAGTAAATTTCACAAATAAATATCAAATTTTCAATAATTCACTTATTACATTCAGGTGTACAATTTTCCTATTCTTTGCATTTTAGCAATTTATTTAACACTTAAATTTTTATACTACCATTTCATAAATTAAACTTAATTTCCATTTTATTTAATTTACTTAAACTTCCAATTTAAAACAAATAACAAATTTCCAAATTAAGTTATATTCCAAATTTCCATTTAACTATCCACTTATTTAACATTTTGAACCAATTCAATTTTTCTCACCTTTACTTATCAAATTTATTTTACTTTTCAAAATTCATTTTTTTGGATACCATTTAACCTATAATTTTAATAATTAACACCTTTATTAGATGAACATCCAATTTTAATTATAATTCCTTTACATACAGTCAAAATCTACTATAAGTTGCTTACTTTACTTTACAATAACTTGATGTTTTCTTTTACTTTAAATTAATCCAATTCATACCTCAATTATATTAATTACCAAGTTGAGCTTATAATTCCATTTTTACTTAAATTCCCATTATTAAGTTAAAACAAAATTTCACACTACAACTCAAACCATCTATTAACTTATAACATTTAACTTTTTAGAAAATCACTGCTTAACCATTTTAATCCAATATAAGTCAAATTTCATAGTTTTTTTATTTTTATTCTTTCATTTACAATACATGAAATTTGTAAGAAATCATATTTTGAATTCAACCACGGGTCCGGAAAATATTTCACACTTAAATCAAGTGATACGGAAAATATCTTTTAAATCCTTAATCAGTAAAATTTTAGAGTTTTTGATTATTTCAAACCCGCAATCCCAAGTCAAATACAAAGAAATAAAAATCACCCAGGCTTATCATTTCAGCCCGTAATAATTTTTTCCTATTATAAAGTCCGTTTGGGTATGTATCATTTCGACCCATAGTGATTCTATTTTACAGGGAACTTGCAGTGTGAGAAATAGAAACAAATAAACAATATAACAGATTAGAATATAACAGATGACGTGACAAGTTAGTAACAGGGTTTAACATCATATAAATAATATCACAGGCAGGTATAACATAATATAAAAGTTTCTACACATTCACTTGGTGTCACTTCACAATTATATAGGCATATATGTCATGTGTGAATTACTCACCTCTTTAAAGTTGGGGTTCGCAAACAACACACATAAAAGACCATACATAAATATAAATACAATACCAAAATTATTGAAACAAATTGAAATAAAGATAAACAAAGACATCACCAAGTTTCAAACAAGTTTTATTTGCTCTTGACTCAACATATGCTCGGCCTTAAGGATAAATTGGTTCAGCCATGACAAGTTTCATGTGGTAAAGGATTAGGTTTGGACTGAAAATAACAAGGCTTGGTTAAGAATAGGAAGGGTTTGGAAGTTACAAAGTGTGGAAGGTCAAAAGGCAAGGCTAGAAAGGGTTTTGGTTCAACTTGGGCTCGGTCAAAGGCATATTTGGGCTCAGCCAGAGGCTGCTACATGTCAAGTCAGAGGTGCAGAGGTGGTGCTTGATGGTGGTGGCGGCTAAGGAGGTGGCCGTGGCAAGCAATGAACGTGGTGTTGCATATAGGGCTCGGTTAGCATGGTTTTGTGGAGTTTTTCATAGTTTTTGTGATGTTTTGTTTAAGGGAGGCCATGGAACTTTCAGGTCATAGGAGTATGGTGGTTAGGCCATGGATTAGGTGGGGAAGAAGTAGTAGTGGTCGGTGGAGGGCAATGGCCGGGTAAAAGCTTGATGGATCCAAGGCAAAAATCAAGGACAAATCAATAAAAGTGAAAAGAAAAAGTGAAAAAAGGAAGAAGACATTACCTAATTTTTTTCAGATCTGACTTGCGTGAAAATGAAGTGGGAAAGATGTTTTTCTCATGTGAAATATGATGGAGGCGGCTAGGTTTTTGTATGTACGGCTAAAATTGTGGATAGGTTTGAGAATAAAGGCTAGGAAATTTAAAAAGGCACAATTTAAGGAAGAAAAATCTTGTATATATTTTTCTTTGTTTGCACACAAATGAAAAGAGGAGTTGAGAGACTTTATGTGTGATCGGAAAAAAGAAAAATCAAGGCTAAAATTTTGGAGAAGTTAGGGTAGAAAATTAAAGGATGGAAAGATAAAAAGGGTAGTATCAAAATGTAACGCATGCCTTTAATTAAAAATAGGTAACGTATCTTTAATTTAATTTGTTTCTCATCTATTTAAAATAAATATGCCAAAGGAATAATTCAATAAATACATACCATTTATATAAACACTATATAAATAAATAAGAAAACGGTTATAGAAACGTATAAATTAATTGCTATTTACATCTTTGTATGCTGCTTAATTTACAAAGTATATATCCAAATTAAATGAAACAAAAACGAACCAATGTTATAAATATATACATAACATGTAATGTTACATATGTATTCACAATTATAACATGATATACCAACCAAAAATATTACTTATATTAATTAAAATAAACATTTAAAGGTATGATTTTAAAACAATAACGTATGTATGTGTGTGTGTATATATATATATATATATATATATATATATATATATATATATTTGAGATTTCTTTACAAGAAATAAATACAGATCTAAATACTTATCCATTTAATCACTAAATGAATGTATAAATAATAAAAATAAGGTAGAGATAGATATTATAAATAATAAATAAATGGTTTTAGGAAAAGTAGGAAATAAATAACGAAAATACTTTATTTAATGGAAACTAGAATTAAATAATGAAAACAATATACAATCAACATTTGAACACTATAACTATACTATAAAAATGTTTTAAAAATAAAATATATGAAAAAAATATCATGTTACGCAAATTAGAACATGATTTTACAAACAAAAAATATTATTTATATATATTAAAATAAACAAATTTGTTAAATAAAACAATTTACGCACAATGTTGTAAAAAGCATAACTTTCACAATATTAATCCGATTTCAACGAAACAAAAAGCAGTATTCTTGAAATTAAATATATTTCATAATAAAACATAAAATTCAAAAAGTCAAATATTTAAGTTTTAAATTTAGAAGTCAAAGTTTGACTATTTTGACCAGAAATTCACTTTTTTGGAAATATTCCATTTATTCAGGTTTGGAATTATAATTCACACAAAAATCAAAGTTTATATTTAAAATAACAAAATTTGCTCATTTCAAATAAATAAAATAAAATTTTCAAATCAGGAAATTAAAATAATTAAAATATAAAATTAAAGTAATTACAAAAGAACAGGGTTGTTGCAGCATGTATACTCTCGAAAGAGATAACTCAACATCAAGCATAAGCATACCTAGTATCATCGGCGTAATCCCAAAACAACAATAATGGTTTAGATAAACCATATTCATAAAAAAAGGAGAAATCCCAAAATCCACCATAACGGCAGTCACAAATACCTTCCCAAAAGAGAAATCTCAAATCTCGAAAAATACGCCATAAAGGCAATCACATATATCTCCAAAACAGAAGAGTATAAATCTCAAATAAATGCCAAGAATGGAAAAATCTCAAATAAATGCAAAGTGTCGGCAACTCAAATCCCAAATATAGAACTCAATGGAGTTCCAATTTCCAAAGGTGTAATCTCCATATATATGATGTCTCAAACGGCTCAAACGCCAATAATGTAAAAAGGCCATACACGTGGAAAATCACAAATAATCAATGAAATCATCTCAAAGATATATCATGTGCTTATGGCTGAAGCCTGCCAAATACGGCTCTCTCAAAATATGGCACTATGTCTCGAAGAAAAACGTCCCGAAGGACAAATACGTCATAATGACAAACATCCTAAAGGACAAATACAACGCAATGACTAACATCTCGAAGGACAAATGAATCGAAGGCCCAGTATTGGAAAATACGTCTTGAACACAAATATGTCACAAACTCTCAAACAGGAACCTGAAAAGTGTTAAAGTGCATCTCATACCACATGTTCGCACTAAACGGTTTACTAACTGCTAGTAAATGCCGCGCTAGAAAGTAGTAAAATATTTGTCTCATCTCATCGGCAAACACGACCCGAAGGTCAAAACAGTCAAACTGACAAGTCATGAGTTAACCGATAAGATAAATGCATATGTACCTAATCGTTTAATTCTCCTTCTCATATGCTCGAATAATGCAAAAACATATATTTTATATGTAGAAAATAAGTTGTTTGAGAAAACAATCTTTAAAAATGATTTTCGAAATCGTTTTATGAAACCAAACTTTGAAATTCCTTTAAAATAGAGAATACATAATTTTTATAGCTTGATAACAATTTATAAATATTGTATAATAATTATTTCAAAACCCAATTTATATTAAAAATTATTTTAAAATTATTTAGAAAAGCCCGTGCTCGAAATCAAGGAAAAACATCGAAAATCTCCAAAACCGACATTCGAATTCATCTAAAAAAATTCATTTTGAATCAAAAATTCACCAAAATTTTGGCTTGCCTATTGCTAGGATTCATGTTCATTAAAACCACACAAAAATGTCACCAAAATCAAGTAAAAATGTAAGCAACTAAAACAATTATCACAGAAACAAACTAACTATAGAAAATATTGTACAGAGGTAAAATTTTTGCACAAATATTTTTATTTATAATATACAGTATATTAAAACAAGTATTTCTTTCAAAAATCAATAAAAGAAGAATTTGGCAAAAATTACTAGAATTTTTGCATTTTCACTAAATAAAAATCATATTTCGCTCATATTTCTAACACACAACCAGGATAGAATTTTTAAAATTTTATTCACATTTTATTCAAAAATCCATTGTTTATTCCGAATGAACAATTTAAATCTCCACTTTATTTTTATTTCACAATATTAAATTATAACCAACGTTATAATTTAATATTTACAGGTAATCACCAAAACCCGGGTTGTTACAAACTCCCCTTATAAAAATTGCGTCCTTGCAATTTCTAGAGAAGAGTTGTATTCAACACGATTATTTCATCAAGGAAAAGAAAAATAGATAAGCTCGAATTAAAAAAATTCTCCCCCTAACACAATATGATAGAAAACCAAGATCAGATTGCTTGATAAATTTTATGATTTTCCAAGTGTAATTATTGAGATTAGCGGAACATTGGATTTTTATGAGCAATACATCATGATTTCGAAGGTATCTCATCTTCAAAACAAGAATACAGACAGAATGCTACACAAAAGATCAATCGAGTGAGATTGATTTCTTAGAAGCTTCTCGGATAGAGTAGGCATTTAGTCACAACCTTTTCCGGACACTAACTCGCAAAATGGCAATCGATATGACTTTTCGTATAACACTACGAAGGGAGTCATACCAATATTAGATAGACAACTATTAAGGAAAGAAAATCTAATAAGAGGTTGGTGGTTTCTCCAAATACCACCAAACTCATATGACTTCAAAAATGCAAGTCATAAAGTAATTGCACAAAGGTAAGTTAATACAAGGAATGGATTTTTATACTCTCTTTTACTAATCAAATATTTTTAGAGTTTTTAACCCATTATCTTCAAAATAATTAAATTCCTAATTTTCAACATTTGAAAATTTCTAAAGCTTCTTACTTAGATTTTTAGTTTCACTCATTACATTTTATCTAGAGTAAATTAAAATTTTGAGTTGTCTATCCTCTAATTCTTCTATAAATTTCACATATGTTTTCCATATTTGTTTCTCAAATTTTCTAAGTGTTAGAAATTTTCATAAAAAATGTGGAGTCTCCTTTTTATGGAGGGTCGTATACAATATTACAAAAATGATTTATATAATATACATCGACCATTAGGTCGGAAACACAATATATGTGATCATCTAACACTTTAAACATGTAATCCTAAAACATACCTTCCTTTTTAGTATTTTAAAGCGAGTTTTGTACAATCTTATATATAATCTTTTTGCTCAAAATATATTCCAACTATCCTCTTTCACCTGTACTTAACTCAAATAGATGATATTAGTTCATGTTCATAAATAAGTACTACACTTAACTATTAAGAAAAATAGATCAATTTCATTTCAGACCTGCTATAAAGAAGACAAGTTTTGACATAACAACCAAGAAAATCTGATAACTTTTATTAAGTGAAAGTTGTTCTACTAAGTCTAAGTTTTCCGGCAATATAAAGATCATCAAAATATGATTTAGGTTTGAAAGTTATGTTAAATTTACTTTCAGCTTAAATCCTAGAGAATTTTGTAATAGAGCAGAAATGCCTATCCACTTTAAAACCTATTTTAAAATAAATACAATGCAAAATCTTCCAGACTAGCAGAAAGAAAATTTATAGCTTACTGAAATCTCTTTCATTTACAAAAAGATTGAATTCATTTGCAGTTATAAATCTCATGTTATCGCTGTTTTAGTACGACACTTTTCCAAACAAAATTTCAGCTTTTAAATCAATTTAAAATTTGAAATTTACTCAAACCATTTTAATCTCAAAATTACATTTTCAAACAGGCTTTTTGCTAATCATTTATTGAATGATTTTTTTCCCTGGAAAGCTAAGACATATAAAATTATGATCAACTTTATGTAATTGTTTGCGCCAAAAATGGTTACAAACCCCCAAGTATCGTGAAAGCACCAAACTATGAATTTAAATCAGTAATATTCATACACAAGTTGTAGATCTCAATAGATAACAAACAGCAATATCAAAATATTGAACAGGGACACAGGATTTATAGTGGTTTGGCTATCTCCGGCCTACATCCACTTCAAGTAATCATCTTTTATTGATGTTCTTTGCTGATTACAAGTGATTGCAGTAGTTACAATGATTGAATTCGAATATAACAGTAATGGTAGGATGTAGAATCGAATCCGGCAGAGCCTGGACGTTGAATAGCCAAAAGATCCTTCTTCTGTATGCTCTGGGGCTCTATTTATAGGCATAGGAGGCTGAGACTTCGCTCAAACTTTGGGAGATTCCCTCTGGCACGTGAGGGGGCCCACATGACCAATTTCAGAAAGTTTTGACTCGAAGCGTGATCAATACGAAATCATTTAGTATCGATCAAGATCATGTCCGATGGAGCTGAAATTTGGTGTGAACGTTCCTTGGCTCGTATGCAATCATCTGTGAAAATTTCGTTGCATTTGGATAAGCAGTTTAAGAGATATGGTCGATACGAACTTTGATTGCTTGATGGCTGTTTAGTTCGAATCCATTGATTCGAATCGATCACTTCGACTCGATGGTAACGTGCGTGAGCAAGTTGACGTGGTGCGGGCTCTTCGTGTCGATCCGCTTTTCACTCCGGTTTGATCGAGTCACTTCGAGTATTTCGCCGCGTTCGCATCCATAACTAACGCATCGTCTCTGGCCGGTTTGACTCGATAGATACGAACAATAATTATTCATGGATTCAAACAAGAACTCCTGATGAATACGAAGTGGTCACCACCTGATGGATGCGAAGTCATATGATGGATTCGAGACAGATGGATAGGAAGGAACTGTATCCCTAATCGATATGAAGACGATGGATTCGAATGGAAGTTCACACATGGTACAGACCATGTCTAGCTGGAAGGATACGAAACAGGACATAACCGATCGATATGAAGCGCATGCCCTGTTGATGGATATGAACTTGATCGGTGCGAGCCGAGGTTGCTCGATGGATTCGAACTCGATCGATGCAAAGTTGATGGATACGAATGGAGACGTGATAATGGATACGGACTCCCTCGATACGAAGCTAATGCGGTCTAATGGATACGAAAATGTAACTTTTTTCATCAACTTGCATCGATCATATCTTGAGCATATAAACTCGGATTGACCTGAAATTTGGAACACAGGCTTCCATAGCTTTACTTGTCATGTCTTGTCAATTATAGCCCGATCCGGACTCGGACAAAATTCATCAATATTCATGGTTATCCTGCAATGCATAGTTGATATTCATGACTTGTTATTGTCGATTTTCAATTAATTTGTAGGTATCTCAGCTTTTCCAAAAGGTGGGATAACACTTTGCCCTCCAAAACATGCCTTTTGGTAAAAGGTGTGTTTTGATCAGTCTCAAATCGAATGCAGCCAGTTCATGTTTTGTTTAGAGCTTATAGTATTTTCAATCAAGTTCATGGCTGTTCGAAGCCAAATCGTTATACATTTCTTCCTGTGGAAGTCAAGAATGAAATTATATAGTCTCTCCGGACTATCGGTGGTCACTCCGGACACTTGCCAAGCCCATTCCAGACTTGGCGATTGAATAAAAAGATCCCATTGCACTCCGGCGTTGCTTTCTATCCCTTGCACTTTAGCCCCAGCTAGGGCATATAGCGATGTCCTGGTTGTTCTAAACCGATCATAGCCTCTCCGGCCTCTTGCTGGATCCCATCCTGTCACTCTTCGGTGAAGGAAAGGCAGCGTTAAGTGAGTCGATCCTGTCGCTCTCCAGCGAAGCAACCCACTTCTTACACTCCGCTTCAGTGTACCTGAACATTAAGCGATGTCATGGCCTAAATCGTGGGCCGATCACAGCCTCTCCGGGCTTTTATCGAATCCTGATCTAATCACACTCCGGTGAATGAAAAACGACGTTAAGTGAGTCGGTCCTGTCGCTTTCCGGCGAAGCAACTCACTTCTTGAACTCCGAACCCCGCCTCTCCGGGTAGGGTCATAAAGCGATCACTTCCATGTCGGTATTTAATATTCATCCTTTAACTCTCCGGTCAAAGGTTTATTTCAAGAAATTCAAGTTTATTTATTAGATTAAAGTCCTAGATGTTCAGTTTCAAACATCAGGAGAAAACTAAACATTGCCTCTCCGGGCAGATTGGTCTATTTCCATCTCAGAGCGTGCCTAGGGATCTCTTCGGTTCCCATACATGATTAAGTGGAATAGCCGTTTATTTTTAAAATCAAATATAAGAAAACAGATCGACCAAAGTCCAAATCCCAAACTTGGCCCTTGCCATCATAATAAATTGATGATGAGTTGTGATCCCGATCCAGGATCTGTTCTGTTAGGTGGAGGCGGTAGTTGTTCAGGTCTTACGGCCGCAGTCCGTTCTATGATATACTGTGGCAACCTACCACTCCTGGCATGTTCTTCCACCTCATCTTTTAGGTGACGGCATTCATCGGTAGTGTTCCCATCTAGCTCGTAGAATAGGCAATATTTTCAAGTTCTACGCTACCGCTCAGTGGGATCTCTCCTGGGTGGTTTTCGATAGGGGAGTTGCCCATGAGTTCTGCGTAAATCCTTTCTAGACTTGCCGTCAAATCTGTGTATTGTCTGAATTTGGGTTCTCGGAATTTCTTCCGTTGATCAGGACCATCATGTCTATCATCCTACTATCTCTTTCCTTTGTCCGCTATAGACTGTGCCCTGGCGTTCCTTCGCCCTGCACAACATTTATTTCTCGCCTTTCGTCTCGTGATTCTTCCAACCGAATGAATCTTTCAGCTTCATGATAAAATTCTCCAAGATCTTGTGGTGGTTCTCTTGCCAAAGAATCTTTAAACTCGGTGCCTTCCGTGACTCCAGCCACCGCCGCCATCAAAATCATCGATGGATCCGGGGGATCGACCGAACCCACTGTTGCATTGAATCGCAGTAGGAAATCTTTTATGGACTCTCCAGTCCATTGCTTTATTGAAGCCAAAGTCATCACACTCTTGGGTCGCATCACGTGGACCCTAAGCTGTCTCATGAAGCATTCTACGAGCTCACCCCATGTTCTGATCAATCCGTTCTCTAGCTGCCTAAACCAAAGCGCAGCCAAATCTGACAAGTATAGAGGGAAGCATCAAGCCATCACTTCCTCGGATGCCCCTAGCACTTCCATGTGCCTGATGTATCGAGTAATATGCATCGTTTGGTATGACTTCCCGTCATAAGGATCCAGCATAGGCAGTTTGAACTTTGGAGGGTCCTTGCATTTCTGATATTCGGAGTGAACGGACTCCGACTAACTTCTTCCAATCCTCCTCTCATGATTCATCGCACCAGACCAATCATTCTTTCATCTCCATCCGGGGGCTGCCCCCATGTCATGTTTCTATCCTGCCCCCAAGTCTCGAAGGGAATTCTGGTACATACTCTTCATGTGGCTCAGTAACATTAGCATCGACTCCAGCCTGCTGAGCTTCATCTGCAGGCCTTCTTCCAGTGTCTGATCCTGAAGTTCTGCCCCCAAGTCCTTGTTGATTGCTATCAGGTCCTGCATTCCGGTCTTGAACCTGACCTTCATTGGTTTCCGCAATCCTGACACCTTGTCCTGCACTTGCAGCCGCCGTAGTTGGCCCAAGGTTCTGCGTGTTCGCTGCTCTCGTCTGTTCAAAGAAATTCTGCAGCATCTCCTATTGGCTTTCAACAATCTTTCTTGCAATGAATTGGCCATAGCCTCCATTTCATCCCTGTGTTGTAGATCGAAGCTTGTCCTTCCCCAGCTCCGGAGGATGCTTCTTGACTTCCTTCCTGTTGGCTTCTCTCAGCCCTTTGTCTTCTGCTTGCCTGTCGAGTCATTGTCTTTCAAACCTAAACTCTTCACTCTTTTCAAATCTGAACTTCAATCCGATGTAGCGGGTGCTAGTCCTTCTCAGTGAAAGCACCACAGTGTTTGCACCAAAAATGGTTACAAACCCCCAAGTATCATGAAAGCACCAAACTATGAATGTAAATCAGTAATATTCATACACAAGTTGTAGATCTCAGCAGATAACAAACAGCAATATCAAAATAACGAACAGGGACACAGGATTTATAGTGGTTCGGCTATCTCTGGCCTACGTCCACTTCAAGTAATTATCTTTTGTTGATGTTCTTTGCTGATTACAAGTGACTGCAGCAGTTACCATGATTGAATTCGAATATAACAGTAATGGTAGGATGTAGAATCGAATTCGACAGAGTTTGGATGTCGAATAGCCAAAAGATCCTTCTTCTGTAGGCTTTGGGGTTCTATTTATAGGCGTAGGAGGCTGAGAATTCGCTCAAACTTTGGGAGTTTCGCTCTGGCATGCGAGGGAGCCCACACGACCAATTTCAGAAAGTTTCGACTCGATCTGTGATCGATACAAAATCATTTCGTATCGATCAAGATCATGTCTGATGGAGCTGAAATTTGGTGTGAACGTTCCTTGGCTCTTATGCAATCTTCTGTGAAAATTTTGTTGTATTTGGATAAGCCATTTAAGAGATATGGTCGATACGAACTTTGATTGCTCGATGGCGGTTTAGTTCGAATCCATTGATTCGAACCGATCACTTCGACTCGATGGTAACGCACGTGAGCAAGTTGACGTGGCGCGCGCTCTTCGTGTCGATCCGCTTTTCACTTCGGTTCGATCGAGCTACTCCGAGTATTTCGCCATGTTCGCATCCATAATTAACGCATCGTCTCTGGCTGGTTTGACTCGATAGATACGAACAAGTAATTATTCATGGATTCGAACAAGAACTCCTGATGGATACGAAGTGGTCACTGCCTGATGGATGCGAAGTCATTTGATGGATTCGAGACAGATGGATACGAAGGAACTATATCCCTAATCGATACAAAGACGATGGATTCTAATGGAAGCTCACCCATAGATACAGACCATGTCTAGTTGGATGGATACGAAACAAAACATAGCCGATCGATACGAAGCACATGCCCTGTTGACGGATACGAACTTGATCGGTGCGAGCCGAGGTTCCCCGATGGATTCGAACTCGATCGATGCGAAGTTAATGGATACGAATGGAGACGTGATGATGGATACAGACTCCATCGATACGAAGCTAATGCTGTCTAATGGATACGAAAATGTAACTTTTTTCATCAACTTGCATCGATCATATCTTAAGCATATGAACTTGGATTGACATGAAATTTGGAACATGGACTTCCATGGCTTTACTTGTCATGTCTTGTCAATTGCAGCCTAATCCGGACTCAGACAAAATTCATCGATATCCATGGTTATCCTGCAATGCATAGTTGATATTCATGACTTGTCATTGTCGATTTTCTAGTTAATTTGTGGGTATCTCATCTTTTCCAAAAGGTGGCATAACGGTAATCATCATAAAAACATTTCATTAAGTAGAAAGAGTTTCATTACTTTCCAAAATCTAACTTTAAAACAATTAACTTGAAAACTCATTTTGCAAGAGATAACTAATCTCTTCCATTGTCAAGTGATGATTATTAGTTACACCCCAAAATAAATTTTTAGAATATATATATATAAAAGTTAAAAGAAAATTTTCACAATTTAAAATGATTATACTACATGAATTATTCTTTTATCAAAAATAATTCAAATTCACATTTTCACGTGTCACAAAATTAAATTTCCAACTAGTTGTCAACATAAATCTAATAAAAGTTGATAATTAATTCAAACTTGTTTTTCAAAAGAATTTTGCAAATTCACACCAAGTAATTTTTAATACAACCAAAATTTAAAACAAAATTTGCTCACAACTTCATGCTAAAAGTTTAAAATTAGCATTTTTTTAAGATAGAGTTTTATATCTATCCTCAAATATTACTCAATAACTAAGTGTCAAAACAATTTTTTTGTAGTCATCATTAATAACTTGTACTAAAATATTCAATTAATATTTTAATTTTCCAAACCAAAGTATTCTTTTTTCCTTAAATACATCATTTTATTAGTCAAAGCATCAAATGATATTTTCTTGTAGTTAAGACATCCCCTTAGTTAGAATATTCACTTTACTTACCCAAATTACCATCTTCAATTTCTCAAATTTCAAACAATATAAGGGTATTGTCGCGCCATTGATTTATAGTGAATGGCCTCCTCGATTGGTTGCAGATTGATCAAATGATCAAAACTGCCTCGCCACTCATCCAACACTCACTATGGTGTAATGGTTTCATTAAACATTTAAAATAATAATAAATACTCCACCATATTAATTATTTCCAAACTTAACTTATTAAAACTCAATTTACCATGTCTGACTGACTCAACATAATGTTTAAGAAATTCCTATCAATAATGTTCATCAGGCGCATCGACCAGAATTCTTAAAGCACTTGATGGACAATGTAACATAAAATCATTTTTAAATGATAAATACGTCTCTCATATAATTTTTATAAAATACTCTTTGATTATCCCAATAAAAAGAATCCATTTTTGACTCATAAGTATATCTTCTATTAGAAAGATTTACAATATAAATTATTGCAGCTTACATTATTATCAAAGAACATAAGGAGAGTTCATCGAGATATTCCCATAATACTCGATTCACAAGACTGACGAAATCAGTTGAAGTGTTCATCAAACCGAACGGTATAATGAGCCACTTGTAAGGTTTATAACAAGTGTGGAATGCGGTAAGAGGAAAGCTATCCTCCACAAATCGTAGTTAATGAAAACCGATGTAAGATTAAACTGAGGAAAGATATCAGCACCACTCAATTGATCGAACACATCGTTGATCCTAGGCAATGGATACTCATTCTAAAAGGTTAACTCGTTAAGCTTGCGAAAATGGATGCAAAGCCTAAGAATACCATTGGATTTTTAAGCAAGGATGACCGTGACATATTATTGTAAAGACTGGACTGAATGAATTGCTTGGCTTCACACTTCAGCAATCGATTCTATAGTTTCTCATTTCCTTAGTGGACACCCTCATGGAAGGACGACTAACAGGCTTAGAACCAGGGATGAGGTTAACACAAAACTCAATTGCCCGATAGGGTTGTAAACCCGAAACGGACTCACATATATTAACAAAATTAGGAGCAACTGGAATTCAAGATACATCATCATCTTGAAACTCAAGAACAAATAAAGACACATCAGAATTATCATCAACATTCCTTACAACTAGAGACATATCAGCCAAATTAGGATGCCTAACATGTAGGATCCTTTTAGAATATAGGATTGGGGTTCGATAATAAGCAAACCAATCCATCCCTAAATCATATTAACCCAAGGTGAAGACTAATGTGCAGATTTGCAAAAAAAGAAAATCTACAAAGAACAACCCCAATATTGTCACATAACATGCCAAGTATTGTTGATCCCCTCGATAGCATTTGCAATCCTCAAAGGAGTAACAAGATAAGAAATCAAGCACTTGTATCGAAGAGAACTAGAATAAAATAATCACGATAAGGATTATTCATAGGATAAGATATCATTAATTCAATTATGTAATACTATGGAATAAAATATATTCCTAGACATATTCCAGCTTATACCTATCCCAAAGGACATGAAAAGGCTAGGGACATAATGATTAAGGGAAATGTAACTCTCATATTGTATTTTGACGTATCGTAATATATGTTATGTTCTGTGTTTATCGTACTTTGTTCTGAACTTAGCTCTTATACCAATCTGTGGCACCCCATCTCGAGATCCACATTAACAAAGAGTATTACAGGGTAATATTGTTTGCTAGTGTGGAGAATAGGGCTGGTTAGGAGCGATCACCTATAGCTTTATCTTAAACATCTATTACATACGTCGATTTAATGCTCTATTTTTTTTCCTTTCTCAAGCGGATCAACATATTCAATAAATGCTTAATACAAACTACAGTGGCTAACAGATCTATTAGAACAAAATAAAACAACAATATATAAAACATATCACAGAACAGTAGCCAAAATGTATACATATACATAGATACATTCCATACAGTACAAATAATACAATAGAAATGGTATAAGGACCACAATATATATAACGAGTCAATACAATAAATACATATCAGAGTTATACAAAAAGACTATAAAACTAAAAAAAGTGATAAGCAGATATCCATGGCGGAAGCAACAAAGAAAAGTCCTATGGCAGGTATCTAACCTGAATCAGCTCGATCTGACCCGAGTATAAAATACACAGGCCAGTCTACCTAAAAAAATCAGTTTAGTAAGGATAAAAGATAATATGAAGCATAAGGAAAAGAGTGATAATTCTTCTCAAACGATAAGAAATAATTCTAATTACATGTGGTTAATTCAAGTGATGAAATGTCACTAAGCATATATAGTCTTGAAAGAGATAACTCAACATCAAGCATAAGAATGCCTCGTATCATCGGCATAATCCCAAAATGACAATAATGGTTTAGAGAAATCATATTCCTAAAAAAAGGAGAAATCCCAAAATCCACCATAACGGCAGCCATAGATATATTCCCAAAAGAGAAATCTCAAATCTCGAAAATAAGCCATAAGGGCAATTACATATATCTTCAAAATAGGAGAGTATACATCTCAAATAAACGCCAACAATGGAAAATTTCAAATCTCAAATAAATGTCAAGTGTTGGAAACTCAAATCCAAAATATAGAACTTAAAGGAATTCTAATTTCCAAAGGTGTAATTGCCATACATATTACATCTCAAACGGCCAATAATGTAAAAAGGCAATACACTTGAAAAATCACAAATAATTATTGAAATCATCTCAAAGATATTGCACGTGTTTATGGACAAAGCCTTCTAAGTACCGTTCTCTCAAAATAAGGCACCAAGTCTTAAAGAAAAACATCCCAAAGGACAAACGTGTCGCACTGATAAACATCCCCAAGGAAAAATGTCCTAAAGGCCCGGTATCGGGGAATATGTCTCGAAGACAAATGTGTCACAAACTCTCAAATGGGAACACGAATAGTGTTAACGTACATCTCATACCACTCGTTCGCACTAAATGGTTTACTAACCATTAGTAAATGCCAAACTAGAAAGCAGTAAAATGTTTGACTCATTTCATCGGCAAACACGACCTAAAGGTCAAAACGATCAAACGGACCAGTCAGGAATTAACCGGTAAGATAAATGCACATGTCCCACACCACATGTTTTACCTAATCATTTAATTATCCTTCTCATGTGCTCGAATAGTGCAAATACGTGTATTTATATATAGAAAATAAGTTATTTGAGAAAACAAACTTTAAAAATGATTTTCAAAATCGTTTTTGGGAAAACAAAGTTTGAAATTCTCTTGTTATAGAGAATATATAGTTTTTATAGCTTCAAAATAATTTATAAATATTGTAGGATAATTATTTCAAAAGCCAATTTATTTAAAATATTTCAAAATTATTTAGAAAAGCCCATGCTCGAAATCATGGAAAAACATCGAAGATCTCCAAAAAACCGACATTTGAATTCATCTCAAAAACGATTAATTTTGAATCATAAATTCGCCAAAATTTTGGCTTGCCTATTTCAAGTCTTCATGGCCATTAAATCAACACAAAAATGTCGCCAAAATCAAGTAAAATGTAAGCAAAACAAGCTTGAAATACGGCAGAATAAAGAAGCAGAAGAAGCAAAAATTCACAGACCATATGTCGACCTATAGGTCGATGTTATTGCTCCATAGGTCGATGTATGGTCGGTTTATGTGGCCATTTGGTCGACCTTGGTTATATGAATTTGTTCTAGGTGTTTTTCCCACTTCGATTGCAATTTCAAGCAAATGTTTTAGGTAGTTATAGATGGATTCAGGCTATGAAAAATTGCATGCATAAACTACAGCATATAAACTATCATCAGGAAAAATTCCGACAGCATTTCATTACCGGAATTGAAAGATAATAACATGCAGAGAAGAAGCCAAAACATTTTATCACAGAAACAAACTAACTATAGAAAATATTGTAAATTTTTTGCACAGATCTTTGCTTTTGAAGCTTTGCTTTAGCTAGAAATTATGAGTTTTCTAACTCACCTTGCAATTTTGAAGAGCAAATTGATCAAACTTGAAGAAAGTTGCAAGCTTGGGAAAGAAGAAGCATCAGCAGCTTGTAAAATTGGAATACATAAACATACAAAGCAAGCAAAGAGATTACAGCAACCCGAAACACAAAAGCTAGATTTTGATGAAATACTCTTTGTTTGAAGTTGACTACCTATTTGAAATTAGCTTCTATTTAATTAAAACGGCAAATAGTTGGAGAAATTGAAGATCGAAAGCCTTGGTTTCAAGAGAGTAAAGTTTTATTTTGTTTTGATTTTTGTTTTCTATAAAGAGGGAAGTGTACATGCTGGTGAAATGAGGAGAGAAACTCTCTCATTTCTTTGTCTTGGTTTGTGTTATTAAATGGGCTTGGACCTAAAAAAATTAATTAACAAAGCAAAATCAATTATCTCTTAAAACACAAATATATACTAGTATAAATGTCAAACAACATATTTTCTCAAGATTTCAACACAATAAACTTACATAAACAAATTTCCATATTTAATAAAACATTTTACATATATAAAAAGATAATTTAGTTAAATTTTTTTTTATTATCAAAAACTTTTAAATTTAAATAAATACATAATGTATACCAATATTCACATAAATCACTATTTGCAACACCAAAAATTATACAAAAATAATTTTCTTATGTAATAAAATATAACAAACCATTTTAACCTCAATTTATAACCAATACTTATTTTTAAACAACATTTCATCTTTTTATTTACAATATACAATATATTAAAACAAGTATTTCTTTTAGAAATCAATAAAAAAACGCATTTGGAAATAATTACTAGAATTATTGCATTTTCACTAAATAAAAATCATAGTTCACTCATATTTCTCACAAACAACCAAGATAAAGTTTTAAAACTTTATTTTCACATTTTATTCAAAAATCCATTGTTTATTCCCAATAAACAATTTAAATATCAATTATATTTTTATTTCATAATACTAAATTATAACCACCGTTATAATTTAGTATTTTTCAGGTAATCACCAAAATCAGGGTTGTTACATTATATGCTTACTAACTCGTTAGCGTCATATTCAAATCTCAAACTCAACACCAAACGCAAGCATCCATCCAATCACCATCAACCAACATAATAATCATTCGATTTTCTCATCATATTATTACGACAATAACACATCGTATTAAATTAAAAAAAAAATTAAAACAAAGTAGTTTTACCCACCGAAACTCCACAGACACAGAGCCAACTTCGACTAGACTTTGGAAACAACACACGAACTTCGAAGAGTGAAGATTTTTCATGGTTTTGAGCTTTAAATAGGCTTGGCCTGATGTGTAGGCGCTCGGCCTAGTAGTGTGGGAGTGGTTATGAGTTTGGTTTCTTAAAGAATGAAGTAAAGAAATGAATATAGGAAAGTTTAAACTAGACTCGAAACAGATTTAAACTGAAAAGTTAGGATTTTTAAATACTTAGGAAGATTTTGGAAGCCATGGAAATTTTAGAGAGGAAGTTTTAGGAAATGAAGGAGACAATGTAAATAAAAATGTGTGCGCATGAGTATGTATTTATAGATGAAAAAAAGTGGGGAAATTACCATTTTATCCTTAGCTTAAAATATCGTAACATGTCATCGTTTTGACATGTCACATCACCACCTTTCCTCCCCCATATGTTACATCTCCACCCTCTCTAGTCACATACCCTAAGCCATGATGGGTAATGATGATGGTACTTAAGGAAATGACAAGAGATAATGATATGATTTAGTGTGTGTGTGTGTGTTATATAAGTTATTATTTTAAAACCATGTCTTGACACATTACTTGCCAAATATAATTAACGTAAGATAAAACATAATTAAGTATATTATTATATGGTTAATTATCTACTATATATGTGTGTGTATATAGTGCATAAAGGTGAACAATGTTCCCAATAACTTTCTGTGTCGAAAAGTCAAAATTCCGAAAAAAGTTCTTTGATCGCGTTTTCTATTTTTCTACGAACTATCTATTTTGGTAAACAATTTTTAAACCTATTTAACCATCATTATTAAATCATTAAAATTGGTTTATTTGTAAATAAAAACCCTTTTATTTAATATTTATACTTAACTTGAATTTTCGCAGAAATATATAAAACGATGATATCAAATGTCGATGTCATAAATACATTTTATTTTCCATAAATAAAAAAAATATATTTTATTTCATAATTTTGTTTGAGTACATATATTAGTGTATGAATCCAAAGTTGTGCATGATCCTTATTATTTAAAAGAAGTTTTATCGATAAAATGATTTTCGGTTATTTATCGATATTGTACTTAGGACGATATTTAATATTTATCAATATTTTACCTAGGTAATTTGTTCACAATATTTTTCCCAACTAAAGTAACTATTATTATTTATCACTTAATACATGATTACTTCTTACTTTTAAACCCATATCTAAATATTTTAAAAATAAATGTGATTTATCCAAGTGATAAATTTGTGGGTCGTTATAGACTACATGTAGATTATAGTGGAGATATGAAGCCAGTTCTAGTTAGAAAACTGCTATGTTTTTGTGTTTAGAAGTTCAACCAGGGACAATCTAAAGGATTTCTTCTAAGCAAGGGGAGATCCATTATTGGCTGAATGGATTAGAGAACTAAGGAATGGAACATAGAGAGATAACTTGAAAATTTTCAGTCTTAACCAGAACGGGTGGCTAAGGAAGAAAGAAAGACTGTGTGTTTCGAATGTGGGAAACATTAGGAAAGAAGTTCTTGGAGAATGCTATCGTTCAAAGTTCACCCTTCATTCGGGAGGAACTAAGATGTATCAGAACATGCAAAGAAGTTTCTTCTGGGAAGGTATGAAGAGAGATGTTGGCTTATGGGCGAAGTAGTGTTTGAACTGTCAATAGGTAAAAGTTGAACATTAGAAACCAAGTGGGTTACTTTAGCCTTTAGATGTTCCAGCTTGGAAATGAGATTCTATCTCAATGTATTTTATAGATAGGTTGCTAAGGTCAAATTGAGGAAATGAAAGTATATGGGTCATAGTGGAGAGGTTAAATAAGAGTGCCCATTTCATCTGGATAAGTCAACCAGGATGACACCTGTTTTGGCTAAATAATTCTTGAAGAATGTAGTTAGACTGCATGGAATTCATAGTAGTATAGTAAGTGATAGAGATTTCCTTATTCATTAGCAGGTTCTGAAAAAGTCTACAGCAGACTTTAGGTACCAAACACGAAATGCGTACTGCTTACCATCCACAGACAAATGGACAAATGGAAAGAGTTAACAAAATCTTAGAGGATTTGTTAAGAGCTTGTGTGCTAGACTTTAGAGGATCATGGAAAGACCACATACAGTTAGTCGTGTATTCGTGTAACAATAATTATTAGACTAGCATAGGGATGACACCGTTTGAGCTTTGTATGAAAGGCCATGCAAATCTGCCATTGTTGGGTAGAGACTGGGGATAGATTAGTTGTTGGTCCATATTTTGTTGGAGAAGCTGCAAAAAAGATTGAGTTACTTCGAGCTAGAATGAAGGAAGCTCGGTCTAGGCAGAAGGGTTATGCTGATAAAACACAGAAAGACCTAGAATTCTCAGTTGGAGATCATGTTTTTGTCAAGGTATCACCGATGAAATGTGTAATCTGATATGGAAAATCAGGAAAATTAGCACCAAGATTTGTTGGACCATTTCCTATAGTAGAAAGGATCGGGAAACTCACATATAGAGTAAAGTTACCAAATAGTTTGACAGGAGTCCACAACGTCTTACATGTTTCTCATCTAAGGAAGTGTATTCGCGATCCAGAAGCTGCTATTGCGCCGACTATGTTAGATGATTTAGTAGTGGAACTGGATGTGACTATAGTTAGAAAATCAGTTCGTACAGTCGAGGGATGAGAAGAAACTAAGGACCAAGACAGTTGGATTAGTCAAAGTCCAATGAATTGACGGCGTAAGAGATTATACTTGGGAAACCGAGTGAATAATTAGAGATACTTATCTTAACTTGTTCATGGTGTGTTTTACCTTTATGTTTGATTTTTATAAGTACCTTATCATAATTTCGAGGAAGAAATTCTTTAAGGAGGAAAGTCTGTAATGACCCTAATTTTGACTAAAATTATTTAGAGCATTTAATTAGATAAATTAAAAAATAATAATGTAAATTATTAAGGGTTTTGAGATTTGTTAACCATTAAAAAGGGAAGCCGTGCCCTAATGAAAAATAAGCAAAAGAGAAACTAAATTTAGTTAGCAGAATGAATATGAAAAGGGAGAAACATGAATGGATAATGTTCTTATACCCTAAACCCTTCTCATCTTCATTCTTTATTCATTTTCAACAATTACAAACAAAACTACAACCCTTAAAGATTTCAACTGGCCACCATTAAGAAACTCAAGAAGAAGAAAAGGCTAAGATTCAAATAGAAAGCTTAAGCAAATCAATCAAAAGACATATCTCAACCTTCTTAACACCAAGTTATGGTGAATAATGACCCTACATCTCATTTTTATTGATTTCGGTTTCTAGTTAGATCCGAGTTGATTTTGCAAGTAATATTCCATGATATGACTGTTTAAATGGATATATATGCTTGTTGCTGATTTATGTTGTTTCATATAGATTTTATGATACGTTTAGATTTGAAAAACCTATTAAATGACATCCAAATGACTTGCGCTTTTGATATATGGTCGAAAACATATGAAGTGGGTTTTAAGTTTCATAATTTTCTAAGTTATTGTGGATTCATTATGAACTTTCTATGAAAGAAAATAGTTAAAATTGAGTTTAAATTAATTACAACAATTATTTATTGATTTTGGGTCTAAAATTTAAATTTGTTAGAAAACATATTAAAAGTGAAGTATGGTAATTTTTGGGGATTTTTCTAAGTATTTTACTATAGATATAAAATTATTTAAGGTATGAGACTTAAATGTTTTATACATTTTACCAAGGAGAAGGGCTTCTTTGTTAAATGTTTTAATTGCAAATTTCTAAATTCGGAAGCACTTTTAGAAAAGAAAATTTTGAAAAGAAATGGGAAAAAAATTGTATTTTGTCAAACAAGGCATATTAGTTGAAAAGCAATTACTTTAAAAGGCTATAAAATAGTTTTGTTTAAATCACTACTTTGCCACTTCATCTGAAAGCTTTCGATGCCACACCTTCGCCCATAACCAAGTTGAAACTAATGCACATGGTATCAAACAATCGATACGTGATGAATTGCAGAAAGAAGGAAGGTATAGCGTCAGAACCTAGCTTTCGAAGGGTAGAAGCTACTCTCATTGACTTTGAACTATTTCTGTTTACAATGGATGCTTTTGAAGGGGATATACTAGCTTTTGACTTAATCAATTTTCCATTGTTATAGAAAAAGAGCCTTCGAAAGGGTTGCTGCCTTTTGTTTTGAAAGAATCTTTCGAAAGGAAAATATGAATATATTCGAAACCTAGCTGCTTCATTCTACCTTTCGAACAAGTTAAGGCCGCTTTTCTTTATAGCCTTTAAACAATGTATTCGAAAGGGAGCTTTTGCCTTTGTACTTTAAAATTGCTTCTCAATATTTTCGAAAGGGTTGGTATCGAAACCATCCCCTTTCCTTTACTTAGGACCAATGCTTTCGTAAGCAATTGTAACAACCCTAGATTTTTGCCTATATATTTTAAATTTGACTTTATTTCTATTTTAATTTTTTTTAAATTTATTTTTATTTCAAATTTTTCATTTTAAATATAAATGCTGACTATTAAGTGATCTATAGTTCAAAAGAGTATAAATTGGACATTTCACTAAAAAGGTGAATTTCTACTCAAACTGTTTAAACTTCGACTTTTAAAATTAAATTAAAATCATTTCAAATCTTAAATTTTATCTTTTATTATGAAAATAGATGTAATAACTTGAATACTGCTTTTCGTTTCGTTGAAACGGAGTTAAACTGTGAAAGTTATGTATATCTCAATATTGTGCAATTTTGTTATTTTTAAATTGTATAAATCATATTGTCATATTTCATTTTAATCTGGGTCAACATGTTATTGTATGTATAATTTTGTATTATAATAATTTTAAAATAAAGTAAACAATTTTCCAAAGTCAATGGTGATTTATTTAAAATTTCTGGACACCGTTTTGGATTTTTTAAGCAATTTCTTTAAATCTTTTTGTATTTTCTTTGAAAAAAAATTTATGTGTTAATATTTTATTTTAATTATATTTTGTCTTTTAATATTTTTTAAAGTGATGTTATAATTTTTTCAAAGTTTACTGTGTTGATTTCTCTTTTTTTAAAGGTTGTTTTCTTATTTTCTGCTATTTTCTTCATTAAAATTATATTTAAATTTAATTATTTTTATATTTATTTTGTGAATGTACTTTTATTATATAAAATTATTTATGTTTAAAAATATATTATAAGCTCATATGAATTTTCTAAAATTTATTTCATTTAATTTCAAATTTACTAGACTGGTTTACTATTTTTAGCTATTTTCCTTAATTTAACTTTATATAATTAATAAATATTATATATATTTTTATAAATTTTTGAAATTTTATCTGGTATTATTATTACTTCCAGAAATATCAAGTTATATAAACAAATTTAAGGAATTTGAAAGGTTTAAAACATTTGGAATTCCTAAGTCTTTTCATCTCTCGACCTTTCATTTTTCCAACTCTTCTCTTAATTGTTTTGGCCGTGTAATCTACTCATTTCAGCTGCTTGTTTTTTCACTTTCATGAAAATGATTTCTCTTTCTCGCAAAAAAAAAGTACGGCTATTCTCCTTGTGAAGCTTTGGTAAAAAAATTCTATCTCTTCTTGTCTTTTTATTGATTTTCTACTTGAATTTGCACATGCTCTCCACCTTCATACCTGTATTCCCCCTCCTCCAAGCTGTGGCCGACCACCACCACCACTTTTTTCTGACCATCACACATCCTAACACCTCTCCTCCTCAGGCAAAGACAAGCCATGGTGAAGATCATCACAAAAATCCATCTAAACTAGCACTAGCCATCACCTGTACCAAATCTTGTCTAAGATTGCCATCTCCTTCTTCCTCCACCTTTTGCCGCCACAACCTCCACCACCACCTCTGACCTGACCTCCACCCTCTTCCACACCACCCACCACCACCTGAGCATCAAGCCGAGCCCAAATGACCTCTGGCCGAACCATAATATAGCCTAGATGTGATGATTATTAGCCTTATACACCTAGTTATGCACCTAGATCACAACCACCTTCAAACCCATGTGTAGGCCGACCCTTTGCACACCCAAACCAGACCCAATTCCCTGTGTTATCTGAGCTTAGTCACTGCATAACTGAAGTACCTAAGGTAGAGAGCAAGTGCAACTCAAATGTTTATGGTTTTGGGTGTTGAATTATATGTTGTTTGATGATAAATGTGTGTTGTAACTTATGTATGCATTGTATTGTTTGTGTAATTGTTTTCAAGGGATATAGCTTTGGCTCTCCACTCTCTAGTCTTGTCCATAGTTTCGTGCCTCTGTTGTGTCAGTATCTGTGCTTTGGTGTCGATCTCCAGCTTTGAACATGTGAGTATTTCTCACCAGACATTATGTACTTATATTAGTAGTAAATTGACACCCTGTGAATCTGTAGAACTATATGATCATGTTATAACTGCTTATATTATTATCATACGATGTTCACACCTGTTATTACACCTGTTATATTATGTGTTACTGTCATTTCATGCTATTCTGTTTATTTTATCTGTTCATCACACTGCAAGTTCCCTTTGGATTAGAATCACTATGGGTTGAAATGATACATACCCGAACGGACTTTAGAATAAGGGAAAATTGTTATGGACTGAAATGATAGGCCTGAATGATTTTCAATTTATTTCATTTACTTGGGACTGCGGGTTTGAAATGATAAAACCCGGATTTTCTTTGTAAATTACGGGTTGAAATGATATATTACCCGTATCACTTTTCCTAGTGTAGAAAATTATATACAGACCCGTAGTTAATATATGTTTTTCTAAAAAAAATTTAAAATTATTTTAGAAATGTAAATATTAAAATATTTTGATTTAAATCTAATTAAAAAGGATTTTTGTAAAATATTATTGATTTTCTGAATAATTGTAAGTGAAATGAATTAATGAAAAAGTTAGAAAATTTTGAATGTAAGTTATTTTGGAAAATTTGATTTAATTATAATTGGAAATTAAATTAAAAATGAAATTATGATAAATTTATGATAATTTGAATTTAAATGAATTTAAAGTGATTTTATATCATATTAATGATTTTTAATAAAGTTGAAATGTGAAATGAATGAATATTTAAGTTGAAATTATGAAATATAACTAAAATTAGAAATTTATGAAATTGACTTAAAAGTGAATTTTTAGTTAAGTAAATAAAAATAAAATCAAGTTATATTTGAGAATTTTAAACTTAATTGTTAAGTTTAAATTTAATGTAATGAATTTAAATTTGAATGTTGAAATTTAATAAGTGAATTATTAATAAATATTGATTTTAGAAAGGAAACTTAACTTTATAAAATCATGAATTTAAGGAAAATAATATGATGCTTATAAATGCAAAATGTATGATTTTGTAAATTAAAAATGATTTAAATAAAAAAAAAGTGTTTGTGAAATTCTATTGAATATTTGAAGTTAATTGACAGCATTTTTAAATGCTATATTTTGTTAAATTGAATTGTTTTGAATGTAACTTTCAGTAGCATTTTCCAAATGCTGCGAAACTTGATTTTTCATTGTTTTAATAAATTTAAGTGCATCAATGAACATTGAAAATTTAAATTTTTTGAATTTAATAATTTAATAATTAAATGTAATAACTTCATTTTTATGATTTAAAATGAAGTAAGTTGTTTTGAAATACAACTATTTGATATATTAAAATGATTGAAATGTGGTTTCGAAAAGATACGATATTTTGATATATTAGAATGATTGAAATGTGGTACTGAAAGATAATATTTTGGTATATTGAAATGATTTGGAATGTGGTTTTGAAAAAATATAACTATTTTAGTATAGTGAAATAATTTGAAACGAAGTTTTGAAAAGATATGATATTTTGATATATTAAATTGATTTGAAACGAAGTTTTGAAAGACATGATATTTTGATATTAAATGATTTCAAAAATGGAGTTTTGAAAGATATGACATTTTGATATTAAAATGATTTGAAAAGAAGTTCTGAAAGATATGATATTTTGGAAATGAACTTTTGATATATTAAAATGATTTGAAAGGAAGTTTTGAAAGGATATGATAATTTAATATATTGAAATGTTTAGAAATGACTTGATATTTATTTTGATAAATATTTGAATTGAAAGATATGGTATGATGATATATTGAAATGGTTTGGAAATGATTTAATCTTTATTTTGATAAAGATTGGGTCGAAATGATATTTTATTTTGAAGTATAAAATATTGTTTTAAAGTTATAACTACGGGTTATAATAACGATTGGTTGTTAAAGAGACCGGGATCGGATATTGTCTTATAGCCGGCCAATACCGAAAACCACTTTAACAACTGTGTACGCAATGGAGATTCCAGAATGAAGTAGGATGGTGGCGATGTTCTCGAGGTATATTACGTGGACCCAAATCCCATAAGTTGGCATAAATGACTAAAACAGGAGCTTTACCGGGCTACACAAAGGGTCGCACCCTTTCATCGAGCATGCTCCATCGGAAACCATTCTATTACTTTTATGATTCGAATGTGGCGCCACTTTGATTTGGGGGTATTGTTCGAGGTGGGCGGAAACTGTTGGCTTGCCGTCACCACCGGTCCGGGAGTGCAAACGGTGTATCCACACTGGCATTGCCTCGCGTGCCGTGTCATCTCCTTATATCGAGCCCACTACGATTTTGGTTTTGAAGATCTGACAGCGTTAAGGTTCACCATCCCTTAACGCTATTTTCTATATGATTATACTTTACTGATTAGACACTACTGTATATAGCGTATATTACTACATAGTAAATAGTTTAACGGATCCTTAGAGGATGGGCGGTCCTAAGCATCTTCTAAGTTACTTGTACCATTACTACAGTTCACTAGAGTTGGTTTACATTGTATAAGTATGTATGTCCTGACTCGAGTGTTGTATTTTTATTTACGCTCGGGTCAGCCTGATTTATTCACAGACTTGGATTTCCATTTTCTGAAGATTGAAATCGCTGGAGATTATCTACTTGTCAAGTTTTATCTTTTGTAGTCTGTTGTTCCTTTCAGCTCTTGTATTAGTAGACTTCTATGTAGTGAGACTTCCTTTGTTTTTTATTTCTTCTGTTGTATCTTATGTAACTTTGATATATTTATATAGTAGCTTCATGAACTACTATCTCTTTTACTTCCGCTGCATTATTATTACTCTGTGTCTGTGATCTGTGATTTTTATTTACTGTATATTCTGAGGTTTGCCAAATTTTTATTTACAACGCGGTATTTTGAGCAATTCAATTCCGACATGTGTGTCTGCCATTGCACTTGGAGGGTGCAGCATGATAGGGGTTTCTCGCTTCTTGGTTTGGTAGCGAACGGTTGACTCTTACTTCTACATGTCCCCGTGGGGGTTGGTGGTGCAGTCGAGAGGCTAGCCGTAAAGGCAGAACACATGTACCAATGTATGCTACGGTGCGCGTTACCCCACTGGCGTGGCCCGTTACAGTTGGTATCAGAGCTTTGGTAGCTCTAGGCAAAACTCAGCATATGGAGTGAATGTATTTACAGAATCACTTTCATTCGAGTTTGAGTCTCTTCCTTTTTGACTCGATTCCTTTGAATTTCGGAACGTTCCATACGGTTCCAAAATCCATTCATAACCCTCACTATTTATCTTCTTTTGACTCTGGAGTATTGCATAACTCTGCTTCGAATGATCTTTCTAGTGAGTCGGCGGTCACGCCAATTTAAAATTGAATTGAAAAAAAAGGGGAAACTCCCTTCCTATTAGCATCGATTCACCAGAGATTTATATCTATCCTTGGTTTAGACGCTAATATCTTTTGTTATTCCAAACTCTAAATTTTGAGATCGAATGTAGATTTACCCAGAAAAAAAATCCACATTGATCTTATTCTTTAAGTCACGGTTGACCCGGTTAAGGTTGCCCGCGATTTGTTTAAGCTTATCCACCTCCCTACTCTGTTATTTAATCATCTTGTCTTTTGTTTCCAATCTATTCTTCCAAACATTTTGATTTTTACTTGTATATCTATGTTTTGTTTTATAAATTGTGTTGTTTGAGTTGTTGATGTTGATTTGGGTTTCCGATCGATTCGTCTGATCAACGCTATCGATAGGATTTCTAAAACACTTTGACAGAACAAACTGACACAATATTATTTTAAAATTTGGTTAACGAAATAAATTTTGATATATATAAGTAAATTTATGAAACTTAATAAACTGATTTAAATTGATTATATGAAATGATAATACTTAATTTATCATTTATTGTTCTATAAATGAATTTATAGATAGTTATAAATTGATTTGGGAACTGAAATGAATTTAGAATAAGGAATTTGAGAATTTAATTTCTGATGGTTTCAAACTTTGTGTTTAAAGTTTTAAAAGGTCATATTATTTAAAGTATTTTCGAATAAGAATATGTTTCCAAAGGATTTTTAAAAGTTTAAGAATTAGTGCTCTTCTCTTTGTCGCTGGGAAATAATTTCGGTGATGATTGCAGTATGATCGACATTCATTTTCGAGTTTCGAAATGAAGAGACCGCTCTGTAGACTTACTACAGCTTTGTTTTGGTAAATCAAATTGATTTGAATTAAATTTCTAAAATATGACTTGATTTCTAATATAGATAGATATATGATTTAAATTTGAGTTGATAAACCATGTACATACCTTTAGTTATCTCTAAGTGGTTTGAAGAAATCAGAAATTTAACTCTTAAATTTTATTTTTAAAGAATAATTTCAATTATAAAAAGAAAATCAAAAATTTTGAATAACTAATTTAGGCTTGAAATGATTGAATTGGAAAGTTTTATTTGTATAATACAATTGCATTCAGATATAACTTACCTTAATTTCAGAAGTTAACAATGTAATTGGATAATATACAATATAAAAGATTTTATGAATAAAATTTGAGTGGTTATAATAAACGTTATATACTTATATTTTAGTTGAAAAAAAAAAGAAAAAAAGAAGAGATTAACAGAGGTAAATAGAATAAATAGGTAATTGAATAATTTACAATATAAAATAATGTTAAAAGAACTAAGAATAAAAGAAAGCAGTTATAATAAGTGTAAGTATATTTAACATAAGTGATAAATATATTAAGCGGAATAAATTTAATTTAATTAGGAATAAAGAAGAATAAAATTTATTAAGTACATCGTGAGTGCAATAAATGATTATTTTTCAAACCCATATTTTTGAAAATTGTTAATTTAAGATGATTGGATAATAGATAATGAAATTTGGGATAGTTAAGATTTATTTAACTTGTGTAAATATTTATTCTCTTCAAATTTATTTCCTTATTTTGTTTTGAAAACTATCTTTTTTTTGTCCTTATTATCCTTATCTTCCTACAGACTGGTATATGCATCTTTCTATAATCTTTCCATTTAGAAATCTTTCTATAATCTTTGGTAATCATTTTGAATCCTTAGTTCTTGTGTTCTTTATTTTAGAGAATCTTTGAAAGATCATCTCCACCTTGCGAAACTTACCTATAACAACAGTTATTGGGTATAAAATTCAATCTTCTTGTCATCTTATCTTAATCCTATTTCACTCTATCTTTGTCTGTGCTTTTCCGTACCTCATTCCTTTTCGAGGACGAAAAGTTTTGAGTGGGGGAGAGTGTAACAACCCTAGATTTTTGCCTATATATTTTAAATTTGACTTTATTTCTATTTTATTTTTTTTAAATTTATTTTTATTTCAAATATTTCATTTTAAATATAAATGCTGACTATTAAGTGATCTATAGTTCAAAATAGTATAAATTGGACATTTTACTAAAAAAGTGAATTTCTACTCAAACTGTTTAAACTTTGACTTTTAAAATTAAAATTAAAATCATTTTGAATCTTAAATTTTATCTTTTATTATGAAAATAGATGTAATAACTTGAACACTGCTTTTCGTTTCGTTGAAAACGGAGTTAAACTGTGAAAGTTATGTATATCTCAATATTGTGCAATTTTGTTATTTTTAAATTGTATAAATCATATTTTATTGTCATATTTCATTTTATTCTAGGTCAACATGTTATTGTATGTATAATTTTGTATTACAATACTTTTAAAATAAAGTAAACAATTTTCCAAAGTCAATGGTGATTTATTTGAAATTCCTGGACACCGTTTTGGATTTTTTAAGCAATTTCTTTAAATCTTTTTCTATTTTCTTTTAAAAAAATTATGTGTTAATATTTTATTTTAATTATATTTTTTCTTTTAATATTTTTTAAAGTGATGTTATAATTTTTCCAAAGTTTACTGTGTTGATTTCTCTTTTTTTAAAGGTTGTTTTCTTATTTTCTGCTATTTTCTTCATTAAAATTATATTTAAATTTAATTTTTTTATATTTATTTTGTGAATGTACTTTTATTTTATATTATTATTTATGTTTAAAAATATATTAAAAGCTCATATGAATTTCCTAAAATTTATTTCATTTAATTTCAAATTTACTAGACTAGTTTACTATTTTTAGCTATTTTCCTTAATTTAACTTTATATAATTAATAAATATTATATATATTTTTGTATTTTGATAAATTTTAGAAATTTAATCTGGTATTATTATTATTTCCAGAAATATCAAGTTATATAAACAAATTTAAGGAATTTGAAAGGTTTAAAACATTTGGAATTCCTAAGTCTTTTCATCTCTCGACCTTTCATTTTCCCAACTCTTCTCTTAATTGATTTGGCCGTGTAATCTACTCATTTCAGCTGCATTTTTTTTCACTTTAATGAAAATCATTTCTCTTTCTCTCAAAAAAAAATTATGGCTATTCTCCTTGTGAAGCTTTGGTAAAAAAATTCTATCTCTTCTTGTCTTTTTATTGATTTTCTACTTGAATTTGCACATGCTCTCCACCTTCATAGCTGTATTTCCCCTCCTCCAAGCTGTGGCCGACCACCACCACCACTTTTTTCTGACCATCACACATCCTAACACCTCTCCTCCTCATGCCAAGACAAGCCATGGTGAAGATCATCACAAAAATCCATCTAAACTAGCACTAGCCATCACCTGCACCAAACCTTGTCTAGGATTGCCATCTCCTTCTTCCTCCACCTTTTGCCGCCACAACCTCCACCACCACCACCTCTGACCTGACCTCCACCCTCTTCCACACCACCCACCACCACCTGAGCATCAGGCCGAGCCCAAATGACCTCTGGCCGAACCATAATATAGCCTAGATGTGATGATTATTAGCCTTATACACCTAGTTATGCACCTAGATCACAACCACCTTCAAATCCATGTGTAGGCCGACCCTTTGCACACCCAAATCAGACCCAATTCACTGTGTTAGCTGAGCTTAGTCACTGCATAACTAAAGTACCTAAGGTAGAGAGCAAGTGCAATTCAAATGTTTATGGTTTTGGGTGTTGAATTATATGTTGTTTGATGATAAATGTGTGTTGTAACTTATGTATGCATTGTATTGTTTGTGTAATTGTTTTCAGGGGATGTAGCTTTGGCTCTCCACTATCTAGTCTTGTCCGTAGTTTCGTGCCTTTGTTGTGTCAGTATCTGTGCTTTGGTGTCGATCTCCAGCTTTGAACATGTGAGTATTTCTCACCAGACATTATGTACTTATATAAGTAGTAAATTGACACCCTGTGAATCTATAGAACTATATGATCATGCTATAACTGCTTATATTATTATCATATGATGTTCACACCTGTTACTACACCTATTATATTATGTGTTACTGTCATTTCATGCTATTCTGTTTATTTTATCTGTTCATCACACTGCAAGTTCCATTTGGATTAGAATCACTATGGGTTGAAATGATACATACCCGAACGGACTTTAGAATAAGGGAAAATTATTATGGGCTGAAATGATAGGCCTGAATGATTTTCAATTTATTTCATTTACTTGGGACTGCGGGTTTGAAGTGATAAAACCCGGATTTTCTTTGTAAATTACGGGTTGAAATGATATATTACTCGTATCACTTTTCCTAGTGTAGAAAATTATATACAGACCCGTAGTTAATATATGTTTTTCTAAAAAAAATTTAAAATTATTTTAGAAATGTAAATATTAAAATATTTTGATTTAAATCTAATTAAAAAGGATTTTTGTAAAATATTATTGATTTTCTGAATAATTGTAAGTGAAATGAATTAATGAAAAAGTTAGAAAATTTTGAATGTAAGTTATTTTGGAAAATTTGATTTAATTATAATTGGAAATTAAATTGAATATGAAATTATGATAAATTTATGATAATTTGAATTTAAATGAATTTAAAGTGATTTTATATCATATTAATGATTTTTAATAAAGTTGAAATGTGAAACGAATGAATATTTAAGTTGAAATTTTGAAATATAACTAAAATTAGAAATTTATGAAATTGACTTAAAAGTGAATTTTTAGTTAAGTAAATAAAAATACAATTAAGTTATATTTGAGAATTTTAAACTTAATTGTTAAGTTTAAATTTAATGCAATGAATTTAAATTTGAATGTTGAAATTTAATAAGTGAATTATTAATAAATATTGATTTTTGAAAGGAAACTTAACTTTATAAAATCATGAATTTAAGGAAAATTTTTATGATTCTTATAAATGCGAAATGTATGATTTTATAAATTAAAAATGATTTAAATAAAAAAAGTGTTTGTGAAATTCTATTGAATATTTGAAGTTAATTAACAGCATTTTTAAATGCTGTCTTTTGTTAAATTGAATTGTTTTGAATGTAACTTTCAGCAGCATTTTCCGAATGCTGCGAAACTTGAATTTTCATTATTTTAATAAATTTAAGTGCATCAATGAACATTGAAAATTTAAATTTTTTGAATTTAATAATGTAATAATTAAATGTAATAACTTCATTTTTATGATTTAAAATGAAGTAAGTTGTTTTGAAATACAACTATTTGATATATTAAAATGATTGAAATGTGGTTTCGAAAAGATATGATATTTTGATATATTAAAATGATTGAAATGTGGTACTGAAAGATAATATTTTGGTATATTGAAATGATTTGGAATGTGGTTTTGAAAAAATATAACTATTTTAGTATAGTAAAATGATTTGAAACGAAGTTTTGAAAAGATATGATATTTTGATATATTAAAATGATTTGAAACGAAGTTTTGAAAGACATGATATTTTGATATTAAATGATTTGAAAAATGGAGTTTTGAAAGATATGACATTTTGATATTAAAATGATTTGAAAAGAAGTTCTGAAAGATATGATATTTTGGAAATGAAGCTTTGAAAGGTTATGATCTTTTGATATATTAAAATGATTTGAAAGGAAGTTTTGAAAGGATATGATAATTTAATATATTGAAATGGTTAGAAATGACTTGATATTTATTTTGATAAATATTTGAATTGAAAGATATGGTATGATGATATATTGAAATGGTTTGGAAATGATTTAATCTTTATTTTGATAAAGAATGGGTTGAAATGATATTTTATTTTGAAGTATAAAATATTGTTTTAAAGTTATAACTACGGGTTATAATAACGATTGGTTGTTAAAGAGACCGGGATCGGATATTGTCTTATAGCCGGCCAATACCGAAAACCACTTTAACAACTGTGTACGCGGTGGAGATTTCAGAATGAAGTAGGATGGTGGCGATGTTCTTGAGGTATATTACGTGGACCCAACTCCCATGAGTTGGCATAAATGACTAAAACAGGAGCTTTACCGGGCTACACAAAGGGTCGCACCCTTTCATCGAGCATGCTCCATCGAAAACCATTCTATTACTTTTGTGATTCGATATGTGGCGCCACTTTGATTCGGGGGTATTGTTCGAGGTGGGCGGAAGCTGCTGGCTTGCCGTCACCACCGGTCCGGGAGTGCAAACGGTGTATCCACCCTGGCATTGCCTCGCGTGCCGTGTCATCTCCTTATATCGAGCCCACTACGATTTTGGTTTTAAAGATCCGACCGCGTTAAGGTTCACCATCCCCTTAACGCTATTTTCTATATGATTATACTTTACTGATTAGACACTACTGTATATAGTGTATATTACTACATAGTAAATAGTTTAACGGATCCTTAGAGGATGGGCGGTCCTAAGCATCTTCTAAGTTACTTGTACCTTTACTACAGTTCACTTGAGTTGGTTTACATTGTATAAGTATGTATGTCCTGACTCGAGTGTTGTATTTTTATTTACGCTCGGGTCAGCCTGAGTTATTCACAGACTTGGATTTCCACTTTCTGAAGATTGAAATCGCTGGAGATTATCTACTTGTCAAGTTTTATCTTTTGTAGTCTGTTGTTCCTTTCAGCTCTTGTATTAGTAGACTTCTATGTAGTGAGACTTCCTTTGTTTTTTATTTCTTCTGTTGTATCTTATGTAACTCTGATATATTTATATAGTGGCTTCATGAACTACTATCTCTTTTACTTCCGCTGCATTATTATTACTCTGTGTCTGTGATCTGTGATTTTTATTTACTGTATATTCTGAGGTTTGGCAAATTTTTATTTACAACGAGGTATTTTAAGCAATTCAATTCCGGCATGAGTGTCTACCTATACACTTATAATGGATGCGAATGGTTGAAAATATCGGGACGTTACAGCAATGGTTTCGCCCCAGTTCTTTTAGACCATTAGTCATATTAAAAAGTAAAGCTCAAAGGTTTCGAATGGAATGATTTTATATTGTTTCGAGCCACCGTTTCCACAAGCTTTTACTTGAACCCAATACTTTCGAAAGGTACATTTTAAGTGAAGGATTTTTATGTTTTCGAAAGATATATAATATGAGGTTCGAAGGGGAGATCCCTAATATTTTCAAAAGGTTTATTTTAAGAATTTGAATGGGGGTTTCTAATGCTTTCGAAAGAAAAGATTTAATTGTTTTAAAATAGGACATCTAAGGTTTTAGTAAAGCTTTCGAAAGGGTTATTCTCAATGATTTCGAAAGACATTGTTTAAGGTTTAACAAAGGTTTCAAAGGTATTTTTTGGCTTTATGTCCTATAATCTTTAAGTTAAAAAGGTTTTTTTTTCAACTTACTTAGAAGAGATAGATAATCCCATTGACAAGGTCTCATCAACACTATTTTATGTGAAGTGCATATATCAGGGCATAAGTGTTTTGAGTAAAGAAAAGTATATGATTTCCTTGTTTTATAAAAGTATGATTTTAGGTCTAAATCATTTGTATAGATTATTTACAAGGAAATAAAGTTTTATCGGGGTAGTTAACCCTAAGACAGGAAATGAAACATGAATATGGTAGTTAACCTTAAGTTTATGACTCGGATATTAGAAAACTAGATGGGACTGGTGTAGGGTCATGCCCTATACTTTAATTATTAGCCTTTAGATAAAATAATTTCAAAATTCTAGTGTGTAGGACTTTTCACAGGTGGGACTAAATTAATGTTACACACAGACGGGAAAATACAGAACAAAGATAGGTTATTGGGGAGCTCGAAAAACCATTAGGTTCAGTTGACCCTGGAAAAGAAGGTAAACTCTTTAGAAGTCTTTCGGTTAGTTGAGGGGTGGCTGCGTGGGGCCATGGGCACGATGAATAAGAGACAGACCAACTAGAATATCTATATTATAGGACTAACAAAGCAGTCCTTTACAGATATAGAAAATCGCCGACTGAATTTCGTATAAAGTAGACCTTGTTTGCGGGATTCAGATAGTTGACAAAACGAATATATAGTCCTTAATATACGCACTAGGTGGTACATTGTGGATGTCCAAGCATTGGCATATACTAGTGCGGACGCAATTTACTTTTTCATAATAAGTAGTGGAGCATTTGTATTGTAGGCCTAACGAAGCAATCCTTTACAGATGTAACTACGAAACGCTCACAGAGCAAGGCGATGGAGTATCTGTATTGTAGGCCTTACGAAGCAGTCCTTTATGAATATAGCTACTGAGCAATACGAAGGAGCATCTGTATTATAGCGAAGTAGTACTTTATAGATGTAGTTATGGAACGCCCTCGAAGGAAGACGATGAAGTCCTTTGCCAGGAGCGTACGAAAAGTACTATGGGTATGTAACGACCCGCCCTTCTGACCGCCCCTAGTCGGTAATTAAACCAACTTGAAACATTCAAAATGACGGATTGTTATTCAGTTTATAGAGTTTAAACAGAATAAGCCACAGAAACACAGAATAATTATATTTCACATAATGAATTTTCTTACATATATCAGAGTTTGTACAATGCATTAATTTATACAGCGGAATATTTCTTTAGGTACAAAAATAAATCCCCGAAAAGCTAAAGTGAAGCGTTATCCCCCTCTCTCTCTAACTTCGCTGCCCGAAAATCTTTAAGCTGTAAAATACTGGGTCTGACCCAAGTATTACATTCAAAAGAAAATAATACACGGGTCAGTCTAATTCAAACTCAGTTATTAGTGCATAGAGGCAATAATAATCAATTAACAATTAGACGACAGTTTCAATATAAATTCACCTATTCGATCCTTTAACAAGAAATCGGATAACGGTAAATATAACACTTAACAGTGTTAAACAATAAATCAGTAGATTCAAATTATCAACGAAGATAGATGAAGGAATTTTTTTACGAAGATAATTTTTAGAAGAGCATCAGAATTGCCTAAACAGCAATTAACAAAAAAATCATCAATTTAAATCAAATCAATTTAAGCAATTGAAATATCATTTAAAACATCAATATCGATTGGCTGCAGTACACGCACGCATGTACGGCCTCGCCACATTTAAACGTTAAATTTGTGTGGCTGCAGTACACGCACGCGTGTACGGCCTCGCCACTATAGTGATGTAATACGTAAAAGATCAACAAATCAGAATCAAATGGCACCAACTCAAACCAAAATAAACCCAAGTGCAATCTAAATAAATAGTGACATGCACAAGTGACTCGAACCAGTGAGTCAAGTACAAGTCAACACAGTGGACCCATATCCAGTGCAACTTCAAAATGAAGCGTATGTACCAGTAATTTAGGCTACTACTTATCACAACAAATAGAAACGGTAGAGGTCAAATTAGTGCTATCGCGACTCAACGCAACTGCAAATAAAACTAACAGTGTAATAGGCTAGAAATTCAAATGCAAATCTATTATCAGAAATGTAGATTGCAATTAAACAGGCCCAAATCAAACTTCAACAAAATGCAAAAGGTCAAGTCAGTGACTCAACGCAGCTGCAACACCAAAACCCATGCAACATGGCAAGGTCGAAATGCAATTGTTTTGCATATACTCAAGTAAACTCAAGAAAACAAGTTCCCAAACATATTATTACGGCACACTTCAACAAGTGTAAAATTTTCATACAAATGAAACTGCAGCCCCACTTTGAATTCAGAGCAAACTACAACAAGAATGCAGCTACCACCTGAATACAAAGGCACAGCAAATACAAACTGCAACTACAACATGTTGCTATTATACTTGAAAACCAACTAGCAGTAGACAGTGCCAAAAGAACAACCACCCAAATGTGCAGGTATCAAAATCAAGAACAAGGTGCAGTGCCGCGGCAAAAAAAAAGTATTGCTTTTCCAAAACAAATAATATACAGTGCAAACCATCAATGCAAAGTCAAAGGTGATAATACTACAGGCACCAGGTCAGAGAGACCACAGAGACAAACTCAAAATGAAGAGCAATGTCAAATGCGAAATTGAAACAATTTTGCTACGGGTTATTGAAGAATATCAAATATCATCGAGTAAACAAGACTCAAGACAGTACAAATCCAATAATATATGCATACACACATACAAATATATGTATGCTTATATATGCAGACTTGAACAAAAAGGTTACAGATCAAGGCCACCATTTAAAACAAATTGACGCAGCTAAAATGATTCAAGTTTAAATATACAAGTATAGCTAGTAAAATCGAAATTGACAGCAGCTACTACACAAATGCAAGAAGGTCAAGCCACTTGACTCAACACAGCTACAAAGCAAAAATGCTATCAAGACTTCAAGTCCAAAGCAACAGAGAATTCAAAGAAACGGGAATAAGCAAGCACAGAGGCTCGCATGACCCAATACACCGAAGACCAAATTATATTATGGCAAAAATGTAACCGATCAGAGGTGACAATATTGAACATCAGACCCAGTAGTATGAAGGTGAGGGCACCATAGATATGGCACCACAGCACACGATAGTCAATATCCAGCACCAGGTTGAAAAATGATATAAGTGAAGAAACTGTAGGTTGCCAACAAAAAAATCAAGTTTGCAGAACTCAAACAAAAATTAGTGCCGTGGTAAACATAAATCGAACCAAAACAAATCAAAATCATCAACATCAAAACAAAGTCGAACAACTGAAGAATGAAAACAGATGTGAGCAATAATTCACTCACCTTATGTTGACGAGGCCAAAGAATCGATCGAACGAAGCGAAGACGAAAGCCCTAATTTTTTTGGGGATGAAGAACTCATTGCCGCTATTAATTCCTTCGTTCGTTTTTTTCTTCTTCTGATTTTCGAAGAAGACTACGGCCTTGCTTTGAAACGAAATGTGCGTGATTTTGGGCGTAAGTTTAGGCATAATTTTAGGCGTGAATTTAGACGAACTGTAATGCAACCACGTTTTTATTAAATGCAAAGTAAGAAGGAAGGACAATGACATCGATGCCCGTGTAGAATAGGAAAGATATTTTTCTTGGTTAAAGTTTTAATATTATTTTTACTTTAAATTAAATTTGTTTCTCGACACAATTTCAACGCGTTTAAACGTTGTATGCTCACATATCAACTCTGAACGCCACGAAAATTGAAATCTGATAATAATTCAACACTACGGACCCAATGGAACTGATTTCGTCAATGACCGTGCCTCGGAAGGCTATTTTTAAATTCAATTTAAACGATAAAATTTCAAAACTGGACGAATCACTTTCAAATTCAATTCTGAAGCTTCTATTATCTTCAGTATAATCAATTTGAGTTTTCTAAGCCTTTAAATTATTTTTAATCAGCTTAAAATTGAAGATTCAAATTTTTATTCAACTTTCAATAGATTAAATTCTAAAATTTAATCGCCAATTTCATAGTTATATTGGGAATTCAAACTAAACCATCATTCGAATATTTAAAATTAATTAAATATTTTCAATTTAAATCGTTCAAAATTCAGGGTCATTACAGGGTAGTACTTGGGACCAATATGGTCATTGAGCATATGCTACATATATATCAGTTATTAGGCTTTAATCTACTAAGGAGTAGATGGGTACGATTCACGCATAGAGGCGAGAGTATGATAAACCTAGTGGACCTAATATAACAGTAAATGGAAATAAAATGGTATATGTAGAATTAAGCTTTAAAGTGTATAATTTATCCATTCACTAGAACTTTAGTTCTGACCCCCTCTTCATAACATCCTACAAGTTAGGTAGGGCAGAGACTTTTCAGCTTTAAGACACTTATCTAGAAAGTGTTATTATATTAATGATAATTTACTTATTATTATATTTTAGTTGATTCGGCTGTGAGATATTTAATTGAGCTCTGATATATTTATCATTGCCGATTTGCAGGATACCATATTCCCAACTAGGATTTTAGTGGGCTTGGGTTTCAGCATTTTTGCAAAAAATTCGAACCACTGAAATTCGGGTTGTTACATTTTATATTAGAGCCTAGGTTTAGAATTCTAGGTAGATAGTGAGTGAACGTATTTGTATTTTCGAATAAAATATAAATATGTTTTGTACTAAAATCCAAATAGTCCCTAACCATAGATTTTAACATATGGAACGTTATTGGAAGTATATTTGTGCATAATTTGCTAGCTGGGTTTGGGATGAACCAAGTATGTAGAGCCCTATTTTAGCATACAAATAAGCCATATTTTGAGAGAAAATTTGTATCTATATATTTTAGGAAGTAGGGAAGTTCCTTAAGGATAGTAGGGAGAGTGTTTTTATTTCGGGAAGAATAAGAGGCTTTAGTATGAAAAAAATCCACCTTATGTCTAACCCGACAAAAAAATGGAACTTTTGAATTAAAAAAGTTGAAAAATATAATTGTTAATATATTTGAGGGAGTAAATATTAGGTTTTTGAAAAATAAGTGGTATGAAATTTAAATTGGTTTTTTTAAGATGTAAATTTTATTAAAAGTGAAATTCTTTTTGAAGAATTATAGAGCATGTATAGCTCGCTAGTTTCTTTGTAGATAGACAATGATTTTAAATATAAAAACCTAGAGGGTGTTAAGTATCGAAAACGTAGGTTACAACATTTATTCAATAAATGTTTTCAGTAAAAATAAACTGTGACGCTATTGTTATAGTAAGTGACCCCAAAGTAAATGTTTTTACATAACATACGGGATTTATTAATATTTATTTTAATAGAATCAATATATTAGTAATTTTGGATTGTAGTAGTGGTGTTTTACGCAACATCTGTTTTGACCCAAATGAGTTTTGGAGATAATTTCTAAAGTGGTTTGTATGTACACTTATTATTTAAATAAGTATATGAAAATATTTTCTAGTTATAAATAAGTTTTAAAAATGAGTTATTTTGAAAAAATAATGTACGATAAATTAATGAATTTAGTAGGAGATATCTTAGATAAGTAAATATAGAGTAAACATGTCTTAATCTATTAGGATGAAATTAATAATGATACAATTTTCTATGAATCACAAATGAAGATATTTTGTGCAAGTTATAAGGAATACGTGAAAGAGATGTACAAGGTATGGAAATAATCATATTTTGTATAGCCTATTTCTATAAAATAAAAAATAAATTCCTTATAATTTAACATAAACATGAAATCCTCCTTTAAAGGATTCATAGAAGGTGTTTGTGTTAATGGTTGCTCATAAGAGAAAGCAATTCCAATACATTAAGGTATAAAACCATTAAGTGTAGTAAGTTAGTAACTCCTTCAAGGTTAAGTAATTGGAAGAGTAGGAAAGTAAAGAGATTTTTGTTAAAATAATTGTTCTTATTTACCCTAGTTTTAGCAAATTTGAAAATCTATATAAAAAAGAAGGATATTTTAAAAACATGTGGGGACATTTTTTTTTAAAGTCAAGAAAAAAGAAAATGTTTTAAGAACAAGCAAGACATGTTTAAAAAAAGATCGTTTGGTGGAAAAGAATAAGGTTTTGAAAAGATAAAATTTAGAAGTTTTAATTTTTGAAGAAAAATTGATAAATACCAAACCAAATCAGACTTTTAAATACGGAGTAGATAGAAATCATTTCCTAGGTGTAACGGAAAAGGTATAAGGTTATAGCAGTAATTACTCTTAATAATAATAAAAGTTCCTATAAGGTGTATCGGACATTAGTAAAAATCTAGAAATGTAGCTTCATGTGTGCATACTATAGAAGAACAGTGAAGTGATATTAGTAAGATAGTAAGGCACATGTAACAACCCAGAACTGTGGCTATTTGAAATTGGAATATTTAAAAGCTAATTTTTAACTTGAATTTCAAATATAACTATTTATCGGATAATTTAATTATTTAATTTAATAATGGAATATTGGTTAAAATATTGAATCTAGAGTTTTAAGCTTGTTAAATATAATTTAAAGGCATATAAAATTTATATTAATAATAATGAATATAATAAAACTTTCTATACTAAATTTAAAAGTGATTTGTTCAGTTTTAAAAATATATCGTTTAAATTGACATTTTAAAATAGCTTTCCAGGGCACAGTCTCGGAATTCGGCGAAACTAGTTCCAATGGATTCGCAATAGGTTTTATTATCGGGTTACAAATTTCATGGAATTTGAAGTTATCGTTTGGTCATACGGGATATAAACGCGCTGAAATTTATATCGAAAATTCAATATAATAATTGGGTCCAAAAAGATATCTTCTTCATACGATCGAATTGGGACTCGAAATCTTTTCCATTACATTCGGAATAAGGATATAACATTATAAACGCCTAGCAGCACGCCTCGACAGGGTACAAAAATTTAAGTTACATAAATCGAGATATTTTAAAAATTAATTAATATATATTAACAAGTCAACCTTTCCTTTCAACTATATATTCCATCTTTTCACTGTTCCTTCTATAACATGCCTCTTTATTTTCCATGTATCACCAGCACGCAACAACAGAGCAGAAAAAAAAGAATTCAAACTTCAAAAGAAAACCCAATGTCGCTTGGGTCTATATTCATATCAACCAGTGTTCTTCGCTAATGCTCTTGCTTCCATTCTCAATGAAGTAATAACGGCTGATCCTAGGAAATATGAAATCAATTCAAGTTTATATAAAATAATATAAAATTCAAAATATGATTTCTTTGGTTTGCTATGTGGCCGCGTTTCAACTAGATGTCAATATGGAGATTACGACAGCCATTTGGGCATTCGACAGTTTCTCACCAAAGCGGGATCGGGTTTGGTTAGTGTATTATGCGATGCGATGTCGTTTGAAGGATGGATTTGCATCTGGGAAGGAGAGGCGCACACATGGTCTATATTTGGTGGTGTGTGATCGGAAATGGGAGGTTGCAACTTTTCTTTTATTTCCTATAGCACGTAGAGGATTATAGCATTTTGGTGTGGGGTATCGAGATTGTGGAGAAAAGTATGGGTATGTGGAGATTTTGGAGACGAACATGATGGCGAAATTGGTTCGTCAATCACACGATCGGAGCTAGGCATCAGTTTTTGCGTGCACAGTATAATGGGGGTCTCGGATACAGGTGAGAAGAAAAGGGGGAGGAAGAAGGGATAGGTTCATTTATTTTGGGTCGGGTTTGAAGATTAGTTTGGGTATTGTTTTTAAATTTTAAGTTAATTTATATAAATTGTTAGTTAAAAATTTCAATTCTTATAAATTACATAAATCACTCATTTTAAGTCAGATTCGAACAAAACGAGTTGTCTTAGGATCGTATCGTCGAATACTACAAAATGGAATCGGTTCGGTAGAATTTAGAGCTTATTATAATTTTGGGTTGAAATTTAATGCCACTTCAATTTTAATTCCAAAGAAAAATTGGATGACAGAAAAATTCAGGTGAGTTAATCTCACTGAATTTTAGATTATTGCAATTGATTTTAAATAGATAAAATTAACAATTGATTAATTGGTTGAATTGATAAATTATTATCGGTTTAATGTGATATTATATATAGCAGTATATACATTAGTAATTGGAGTAATTATTCCCGCAAATTTTAGCGGATGAGACCCTATGCGCCCCGCATAATAATGGATGACCCTATATACTGCGATATGCCTCTTGAAGTGGGATTGGTAATTTTATATTGTATTAACATCTGCGGATGCAGGAAAAACTAGTTGGAGTGATCCAACTGGATTCCTCAAAAATGTTGAAATTACTTTCATATTCAGTGACATGATTTGTTTGAATAATCTGTGATAGATTATAGTGGAATTTGAATTCATTGGATGCTATGGTATTACTGGTTAGATTTTGGCATTTTAAAATACCATAAATATGAATATTGAAATTTTAAAAGAAAATAAGAAGGGAAATTGGAAGTAAAATATTTGTAGTGAAATTTGGATTTATTAAAGGAAATGAATTTGGAAAGAAAGAAAACAATTGATTAAAAATTTGTACTTAATAATTTCAGAATATGGAAAATTTGAGATTTTGAATAATGTAAATAAAAGGTTTTTAAATATAAAAATCTTAAGCGATATTTGTTTCAGTGTAAAAAAATATATTTTAAAATGGAGATTTAAAATAGTTTGGGAAAAATAAAAGGGAAATTTGAAAAATAAAATATGAAATTGTTATACCGGATTTTAGATAAAATTCTAAATGATGAAAAGGAAAGTGGAATATGGTTGGGTTATTTAAGAAATTGATTTGGAAATGGAATTTAACTTAGAAATCGATTTAAAATCGATTAAGTGTTGTGAAATCGTTATAAACAGGAAATGAGACTTTGGAATTTATAAACAAGGTATGTAAGTAAAGTAAAGTGATTATCAGCAGATAAATTGAAGATAAAAATTCACATGAGGATTTATAATAAGTTGGGAAAATCGGCTTTAAAATAAATGGTAGAATTATTTTTAGAAATGCGAAAAAGGGATTTACAGAATTGGGAAATAAATAAAATTGGGAATAAATCGAGGGAGATTTATAAATATTGGCCTGGTTATATTGGAATTGGAAAAAATATTTTTATCGAGAAATTCAGTAATTTTAAAAGGGGAATTTTTAAGTATTAACTAGAAAATTTAAAAGTGTTTAAGAATATTTGTAACGACCCGATTTTTCGACGCCCAAAAGTCGACATTAATACGACCACTGTATCGAATGTCGCACAGTCGAATGCCGGAAAACCGAACCATTAGGGTTTAAGAAGAAGAAGGTAGAAAAAACACAGAAACAATAAACAAAATCTCATATTTCGCAGTGGAACAATATACAATAGATAAATAAATAATCTTTTAAATAAAAGAGATATATCAATTTATACATCGCATTATCAGAGTTTACAACGACACAATACAAACACTAATAGTTATAGTAACTTGTGTACAATAAAATTTAACTTGCACTAACCCAGACGAAATGGAGACTACATAATATAAGTGGTACATCTGCCATCCAGCTTGCCTCCAGATCTCCATAGAAACTTCTTGACTTTGCTCCCGAATAACTGATAACCTGACTCTAGGCTGCCCGTGTGAAAAAATGTGGGCGCGTAGAGTTTAGAAAGGGAACAATAAACTCCAGGTCAGTCGTGGGACTGGTGTGAGATCTCAAAAACAGTTATTTTCACAAAGAAAATAAAAAGAAATCCACTATGCTTTTGCAAAATGAAACTACCATAAGGCCTTCCGCCACACACACAATGCAAACGCAGAATTGGAGGAGATTTCTCCTTATGACAATCAAACATTCTTGATACGCAAAATCCTTTGATATTATAATTAGTGCATACTGCAAAAAATATTTTGAAAGTATAATATTAATCTTAGCCAGCGTAGACATTCCGAACTATGCCTACTATAGCTACCATCTAAACAGTGGTGACTACCATAAGTAAATGACAGGTTATACAACTAAAACCATACAAGGCACATATTAAAGATTGGATTTCCAACAAATGGTCAGGCTAAGGAACTTCCTACTGCCACATGGGTACGCCTCTGGAGGGACGTCCCGGGAACCTACCCGGATCTCTTCCAACACAAGGCCGGGTTACCTCTATAACTAGGTAATTACTACTTGAGTATGCCATCCCCTGGTCGTTTGCGACCATTATTCGAGTATCCTCAACCACAAAGCAACAACCACAAAGTATAATAAATTTGCAGTATCGGCATAGGTAAAATATCTAGGCTCCATACCATGACACTACCCTTTTCCAGAAGGAAATGACATACCCTAAAGGGCGCGACCCTCATAACCTTGTCGCATCTTTCCTGTTTTGACTATTTCCGGGGTGTGAGGTCCGACGAAGTCTCATCCACAAAGCTACACTTTTCACAAAGCCATGCTTTGATCAACAAATGATCAGCAAAACTTTGTATGCCACATTACTAGTTTTGAGAATATATTACTAATAACCATCAACTACATAACCTCTGAGCTCGTACGTCTCAGAGAAGGGTGTTAAGCTAAGAGAATAAATTCTCTGCCACCAATAAAAATGTATTGGATAGAAACCAACTTTACATCTCAAAGTGTAATGTCAGACACACAACCATACAAGTCCTTTTCGGGATCGAACGGAACCAAAGGCACTTCTAAAGAAGCCCTTGCAAATCCGGATATTCACAAATCATGTCCGAAATCCCCATCACAAAGGGTGATAAAATCTCTATACCGGAGCAACCCGGTGCAGAGACATTCGAAAGATAATCCTTTCGCTTTCGAAAATACCCGGTCTTCAACACCATCTTCAAATGCAATCCCATTTCGTCGTATCATTATTCCGAAAGGGTTTTATGAAACAAGGTCCTCTCCCGGCTAATCCGAATAACGAGCGCTTATTTTTAAAAATAAGTGTTCAATCAGATTTCAAACAAATCACAACAATTTCTACTTTGATCTTCTTAAAAAAAATCCGTCACAATCACAAAGGTTCGATGTGGGTTTCGAATATCCATTTGGAATCCGACCCCATCGCATCGAAATTCAAATGTCGTTTAAAGGCAAATATTGATAGTCGGTTATTTAACTATCGATCAACATTCACAACAATCACCAAGATTTAAATAATTTTACCAACTATTTATTTTCAAAATATCTTCGCAAGATATATTTTTAACACTTCAATCATTTGAAAACAAATTCCAAATCACTTTTCACTCGCAGAATAAGATTCCCGATATTATTTATTTCCACTGAAAGTCTACCGAGTTCAAATGCTTTATAATACTTTAAATCACTTATCCAAAATATATACTTGGAAACATTTAGATAAAACTATTTTAAAACGTTTATTTAAATATTAGTTATGAAAATATTATATAAATGTCTCTTATAAAATTTCAAGTCCAAACTAATTTTAAAATAAAATTAGTAGATAGGATATAACTGTTTAAATATCCATTTTCTAAAACAAATATTCAATTAAAACTTCAAATAATCACTTCTATAATAGTTTAAAGTATATTTTTCATTAAATATTTTCAAAATAACCTATGTAAATAATTTTTTTTCCAAACATTCCATCCTTAAAACCATCTTTACAACTTCAATCTATATTTATAAACTATATTGAAAACATTCTCGGCTTTCAGGGGAAAGTACACATTCCATTCTAAAATGGTTCATTCAAATCAATTTATAAATCTTTCTGGATTTATTTTAAATTTACGTTCCAAATCCGTAAATTCCTCTCCACACTTTTAAAAATAAAAATAAAAATTATTTTAAAACAAATTTATCTTTCTTTTATCAAATTCCCATTTGTGGATTCAAATTCCCAAATATTCGCTGATATATGATTTTTAAATCGATTTTTGTAAAAAAAATCATTTACAAACACCAAATCAATTTCCAAATTTATTTCTAAATTTATTTCAACACCAAATCGATTTTCATTCAAACACCAAATCAATTTTCATATCGATTCCTCAAAGATTTATTCTTTTAACAACAAATCAATTTTCGAATTTATTTTTAAAATAAATTCCTTTATCCTTTACAGATTATTTAAAATTCATATTTTTAAAATAAATCTTCACCTTTTGAATATTATTACTTGAGATGCATTTATTAATCTTATTTCCATATTTTGGAATTTTATTCAATAGGATTTCACCATAGATTTTCTACTTAAATTGAAAAATCAAATTTTATTTATTTCTGGTATCCTATGATACCAAAAATATTATTTGGCTAAATTTTAGCCTTCAACGATTTCAATCACAATATAATCACACACAGACTTATAAATAAGTAAACACACACATATGAAACAAAATCAAATGTTTGAGGAATCCAGTTGGATCCCTCCAACCTGTTTTCCTGCATCCACAGACGTTAGCACAACAATTAAATACCCATTGCACTTCGAGGTGGAATATCGCTATATATGGGATTTATAAAATATCATTCGCTACTATGCGGCACATAGGGTCTCATCTGCTATATAGTGTGGGAAATCAATCACTCCAATATACTATATACTACTATATATATAATATCATTCAGTAAATAAATTATTATAAATCGATCATCCAAGCACACAGTCAATAAATTTTAAATATTCAAAATTCAAATCAGAACAATATTTGATTGGGTGAGAAGATCTCACATTTGCCTACGCATGCAACCCATTCTCATTCCAGATTGTTTTCATCATTGTATTAGACCTTGTATAGACTATTTTATACAATCGACTAATATTCGAAATAAATCGAATAATTTAATTTGCCATTTTACAATTTTAATTTGAATAAGATTTTCAGTTAAACTAATAATTTAATTTAAACTATTTTCCCTTTAGATAGATTTTAAAAATCAAATCTTTATGTAATTTATCCATTATCAAATTTTATCCATATAAACTAATCTATTATTTACTGTAAATTTCTAAAATTATATACATATACTTATTTATTTTTAATCTAACAGAAACCTTATCACTTGCTGTAAATTAAATACATATTTATATGCATTAAATAAACTAATACCTTACTGACCAAAACTTGAATGAACCTTAGCCACGACTTTGCGACCGAAGCCCTAATGAATCCATCACTTGCCATTTCACGAAGATCGACAACAATTCCTAGATCTCGCCTCCAGATCGAGCAAGATGACGTCCTGAGGCGGCGGGAATGCACCCATGAGCCGCGACTGCAGGCGAAACGCGACCTGGTCCTCATTGTTGTAGCCGCACCAGTCGAAATCAAGCTGGAATCCCAAATCATGACCTTCTTTCACAATCCGGCGCGCGCGCATGTCCAAACCCTAAACAAGCTCGAACCCCCTGCCTTGTAGCCGATGAACCACATGAGTCTCAAGACTTCCTGAGCCTTCATGATTTCCAAACCCTAGGCCACTACGACCCTCCTCCTCGCGTGCGAGCTTTCCCTAGTTTCGACATCGGGTCGACCGCCGCCACCTCCTAATCTTGCCGTGCGATTTGATTTGAATTTAACAAAGAAGATGCGGCCATTATCCTTTAAATTTTTTTTTCGAACTGTATTTATTTTGATTGAAAGAAAGGGGTGGCCATTAATTGATTTTGAACGAAAGGGTTTTTTCTTCTTTTGTTTTTTTTTCTTTCGATAGTTTTTGAATTCCACTGCAAGGAAGTGTCGTGCATTTGAAAGAAGGGCAGAACAAACATTAGCGTGATGAAGACGCTTTGCTACTGTAGCCCGAAATGAATAAAAAGACAACTGATGTGAAGGAATTTCGACTGATGTTTGACCAGGAAATAAATATAAATTAATTCAAATTCAAATCCAAATTGTCTCGATTTACGTAGCTAAAAATCTTGACATCCTATCGAGGTATGCCGCTAGGCGTTTATAATGTTATATCCCTATTCCGAACGCAATGGAAAAGGTTTCGAGTCCTAATTCGATTGTATGGAAAAAATAGCTTTTTGAACCAGTTATTATATTAAATTTCGATTAAATTCTCAGCGCGTTTATATACCGTATGCTCATACAACAATTCCAAACACTACGAAATTTGAAATCCGATAATAATTCCACATTACGGATCCAATGGAACAGGTTTCGTTGAATTACGAGATTGTCCCTCGAAAGGCTATTTTCAAATATCGGTTTAAACGATATAAATTCAAAATTAAACAAAACATTTCCAAATTAGATTCTGAAGCTTCCATTACCTTCAGTATTATCAATATAAATTTTCAAAGCCATCAAATTATGTTTAACAAGCTAAAAATTGAAAATTCAAACTTTTACCTATCATTAATAAAAAAATTCAATAATTTAATTGCCGAACTCCTATTTATATTTGAAATTCAAGTTAAACTAACCTCCAAATATTTAAAATCAATTAAATATTCCATTTCAAATGTTAAAAATTTCCGGGTCGTCACATACTTCCCCACTTAAAAGAATTTCGTCCCGAAATTACTAGTTAAGAAGAATGATCCTTAACCCATTTGCTATCTTTCCAAAACTAAACAGTTTTATCAACTTGCCTAAAACAAATCTTTTTATTTAAGACCCATCATTAATTCAACAAACTTTCCAACTTCAATTATAAGTTCCAAAAAACATTGTTTTCTTTAACAATTCAAATTTAAATTTAAATTTTAAATTATCAAAAAACTCTCAATTTTTTTCTAACTCCCTAAATTTTCGAAAAATTTCGCCAGCGTCTCCTTTGCGTGGCTAACTCGGTACGACTACAAAAATGGCACCATGGCCTCCAGATTTCAAAAAGAAAACAAAACGCCAAGTGGCTAGACAAGAAAATCATCAAATTTCATACTGAAATTTAAATACATACCTTTTTGTCGAGCAATTTAAATTTATCTTCGAAAATCAAATCCCAATTCCTTTTGCATTTAATACACCTATATATCTTGCTAGCCATAATATCCAATTACAACATTCGAATTTATTTTGCACATTGCTTTACAAAATTTTCAGTATATACTTCTTATACCTTTTTATTTTTTTACTTCACTATTGAAGTTGTATATCCATTTTCATTCAATCTTACATTTTTAATTTCATTTGTATTCAATTTACAATGTCCATTCTATTTGGATTCAATTTACCTTCTGAATATTGAATTTTATCATTATCTTTCATTCACAACTGCACTATTTTTATTTAGTTTCATTTGCGAATTCATTACAAATTTCAACTCATTTTATCTCAAACCATTTTTTTCTATTTCCACCTTTTTTAACTTTAGTTCACTTCGAACTAACTTTACAACCTCATTTTATTTCACACAATTCAAATTGGTTTTCGATATTCAGTTTTCAATTTCAGTTTTGTTCTTTTATTCATCCCCAAACACAATTCAATTTCAATTCACCATTTTGGTTTACAACCACTTGTATTTAAACTGGATTTCAAATTCCATATGAATTTAGTTTATCTTTCATTTATAAATATTGAATTCAATTCATTTCAAACCATATCTATTTGGTCTTTTCTTCGATTAATTTCACTTACTAATTTTAATACTTTGCTTTACAAATCAAACTCAATTCCAATTCAATTCTATTTGCTTACAATTTCGAAATGAATTTCAACATTTAATTTCCCACTCATTTAATTGCAATTGTAAATTTATTCATTCATTCACAATTTTATTTTCCACCTTTATAGATTTTATTCCAATCATTTAGTCTATAAGACTTCTCAAATTCACCTTCATACAAATTAACTCAAATTTTCAATCTCAATTCTTTTATTCAATTTTCATTTTTTAATTCCACTTGAATTAAATTTTCCTTCCAACTTATTTTGTTACCACCTTTACTTTTATCTAACTTTTCTTTAAGTTAGATTTATATGTTAACAACTTCAAACTTTACAAGTTATCAACTTACTGATATTCCATAAATATTTTATATAACATTTTAGAGCCTTTTCAACCTTTCAAAAATCATTTTTGAAATCAATTCAAATTATCTTTTGAATTTACAAAACCAAACCCAGTTTTCCAAACAAATTTAAAATAATTTGGCAGCAATTCCTCTCCTAGAAACTCAAAAATGGACATCAACGATGCTGCAGTCATCACCGAAGTTATTTTCCAGTGACTGAAAAGAGTTTAGTGCCTTCATCCCTTCAAAACGTTTTTTCCAAAAGCTTTGAAATTCATTTTCAAACTGAAAGGGATTTAATTTCTAAAATTTCAAATCCTTTCAAAATGTTTTTCCAATATTCATTTGGAATTCTATTTCAAATTATAAATCACATTTACAATTTACATTTTCAAATTTCATTTGTATATGGATTTTATTTCTTAATTCTTTGTTTATCATTTCAATTTCTTATTCAATAACAATGATAATAACTTAATATTATCACTTTCCCAACATCTAAGCAACTATATACTATAATAATTTACGGAAATTGATCTCTTTTCTGTATAAAAATAGTTTTGGTAAAATTATTTCATTTACCCTATTTTAAAATAATACTATGTCGATTTACCTCGTTTAAGAGTTTAGAAACTCCTATCGACACAGTTAGCTAGACTGTACCGACAGAATCTATAAACAAACAACCAATAAGTCAACACAGTACAAAACAATTTTGTATTCACTGACAAATACACGCTCATATCTATTATTACACTCAGACTCATTCTACAGTACTACTGACTCTATCTCTAATGAGTAGCACCCAACAGAGCAAAGGTTGTCGCTTAACCAAATGCTCTGATACCACATTGTAACGATCCGATTTTTCGATGCCCGAAAGTCGACATCAATATGTCCACTGTAGCGAATGTCGCACAGTCGAATGCCAAAAAACCGAACCATTAGGGTTGAAGAAGAAGGTAGAAGAAGAACAGAAATAATAACAGAATCCCACATTTCGCAGCGGAACAATATATAATAGATAAATAAATAATGTTTTAAATGAAAGAACTATATCAACTTATACATCACATTATCAGAGATTACAACGACATAATACAAACACTGGAAGTTATAGTAACTTGTGTACAATAAAATTTGACCTGCACCAACCCATACGCAACGGACACTACATAATATAAGTGGTACGTCTTGCCATCCAACTTGCCTCCAGATCTACATAGAAACTTCTTGACTTTGCTCTCGAATAACTGATAACCTGACTCTAGGCTGCCCGTGTGGAAAATTGTGGGTACCTAGAGTTTAGAAAGGGAACAATAAACTCCAGGTCAGTCATGGGACTGGTGTGAGATCTTAAAAATAGTTATTTTCACAAAGAAAATAAAAAGAAATCCGCTATGCTTTTGGAAAATGAAATTACCATAAGGCCTCCCAGCCACACACACAAAAACGCAGAATCGGAGGAGATTTCTCCTTATGATAGTCAAACATGCTTGATACCCAAAATCCTTTGATATTATTATTAGTGCATAGTGCAGAAAACATTTTGAAAGTATAATATTATTCTTAGCCAGCATAGACATTCCGAACTATCCCTACTATAGCTACCATCTAAACAGTGGTGACCACCATAAGTAAATGGCAGGTTATACAACTAAAACTGTACAAGACACGTATTGAAGATTGGATTTCCAACAAATGGTCAGGCTAAGGAACTTCCTACTGCCACATGGCTATGCCTCTAGAGGGACGTCCTAAGAACCTATCTAGATCTCTGCCAACACATGACCGGGTTACCTCTGTAACTACGTAACTACTACTCGAGTAGGCCATCCCTCGGTCCTTTGCGACCTTTATGCGAGGATCCTCAACCACAAAGCAACAACCACAAAGTATAATAAATTTGCAGTATCAACATAGGTAAAATATCTGGGCTCCATACCATGATACTACCCTTTTCCAGAAGAAAATGACATACCCTAAAGGGCGCGACCCTCATAACCTTACCGCATCTTTCCTGTTTTGACTATTTTCGGGGTGTGAGGTCCGACGAAGTTTCGTCCATAAAGCTACACTTTCCACAAAGTCATGCTTTGATAAAAACAAATGATCACCAGCACTTCGTATGCCACATTACCAGTTTTGGGAATATATCACTAATAACCATCAACTACATAACCTCTGGGCTCGTACGTCTCAGAGAAGGGTGTTAAGCTAAGAGAATAAATTCGCCGCCACCAATAGAAATGTATTTGATAGAAACCAGCTTTACATCTCAAAGTGTAATGTCAGACACACATCCATACAAGTCCGTTCCGGGATAGAACGGAACGAAGACACTTCTAAAGAAGCCCTTGCAAATCCGGATATTCACAAATCACGTCCGGAATCCCCATCACAAAGGGTGATAAAATCTCTATACCGGAGCAACCCGGTACAGAGACATTCGATAGATAATCCTTTCACTTTCGAAAATACCAGGTCTTCAACACCATCTTCAAATGCAATCTCATTTCATCGTATCATTATTCGGAATGGGTTTTATGACACAAGGTCCTCTCCCAGCTAATCCGAATAACGAGCGCTTATTTTTAAAAATAAGTGTCCAATCAGATTTCAAACAAATCACAAAAATTTCCACTTTGATCTTCTTAAACAAAAGATCCATCACAATCACAAAGGTTCGATGTAGGTTTCGAATATCCATTTGGAATTCGACCCCCGTCGCATCGAAATTCAAATGTCGTTTAAAGGCAAATATTGATAGTCGGTTATTTAACTATCAATGAACATTCACAGCAATCACCAAGATTAAAATAATTTTTCCAACTATTTATTTTCGAAATATCTTCGCAAGATATATTTTTAACACTTCAATCATTTGAAAAAAAAAATCCAAATCACTTTTTACCCGCGGAATAAGATTCCCGATCTTATTTATTTCCACTAAAAGTCTACCGAGTTAAAATACTTTAAAATACTTTAAATCACTTATCCAAAATATAAACTTGGAAACATTTAGATAAAACTATTTTAAAACATTTATTTAAATATTAGGTATGAAAATATTATATAAATGTCTCATATAAAATTTCAAGTCCAAACTAATTTTAAAATAAAATTAGTAGATAGGATATAACTATTTAATATCCATTTTCTAAAACAAATATTAACTAAAACTTTAAATAATCACTTCTATAATAGTTTAAAATATAGTTTTCATTAAATATTTTCAAAATAACCTATGTAACTAATTTTTTTTCCAAACATTCCATCCTTAAAACCATCTTTACAACTTCAATCTATATTTATAAACTATATTGAAAACATTCTCGGCTTTCAGGGGAAAGTACACATTCCATTCAAAAATGGTTCATTCAAATCAATTTATAAATCTTTCTGGATTTATTTTAAATTTACGTACCAAATCCGTAAATTCCTTTCCACACTTTTAAAAATAAAACAATATTTATTTTTAAAACAAATTTCTCTTTCTTTTATCAAATTCCCATTCGTGGCTTCAAATTCCCAAATATTCACTGATATATGATTTTTAAGTCAATTTTTTAAAGAAAATTGTTTACAAACACCAAATCAACTTCCAAATTGATTTCTAAATTTATTTCAACACCAAATCGATTTTCATTCAAACACCAAATCAATTTTCATATCGATTCCCTAAAAATTTATTCTTTTAACACCAAATCAATTTTCAAATTTATTTTTAAAATAAATTCCTTTATTCTTTACAAATTATTTAAAATTCATATTTTTAAAATAAATTCTTCACCTTTTGAATATTATTACCTGAAATCCATTTATTAAACTTTTTCCCATATTTTGGAATTTTATTCAATAGGATTTCACTATAGATTTTCTACTTAGATTTAAAAATCAAATTTTATTTATTTCTGGTATCCTATGATACAAAAATATTATTTGGCTAAATTTTAGCCTTCAACGACTTCAATCACAATATAACCACACACAGATTTATAAATAAATAAACACACATATATGAAACAAAATCAAATGTTGAGGAATCCAGTTGGATCCCTCCAACCTGTTTCCCTGCATCCACAGACGTTAGCACAACAATTAAATACCCATTCCACTTCGAAGTGGAATATCGCGGTATATGGGATTTATAAAATATCATCCGCTATTATGCGGCGCATAGAGTCTCATCCGCTATATAGTGTGGGAAATCGATCACTCCAATATACTATATACTACGATATATATAATATCATCCGGTGAATAAATTATTATAAATCGATCATCCAAGCACACAGTCAATCAATTTCAAATCTAACTATTCAAAATTTAAATCAGAACAATATTTGATTAAGTGAGAAGATCTCACCTTTTCCTACGCATGCAACCCATTTTCATTCCAGATTGTTTTCTTCATTGTATTAGACCTTGTATAGACAATTTTATACAATCGATTAATATTCGAAATAAATCGAATAATTTAATTTGCATTTTACAATTTTAATTTAACTAAGATTATCAGTTAAACTAATAATTTAATTTAAACTATTTTCCCTTTAGGTAGATTTTAAAAATCGAATCTATATGTAATTTATCCATTATCAAATTTTATCTATATAAACTAATCATTTGTTTACCGTAAATTTCTAAAATTATATACATATACTTATTTATTTTTAATCTAACAGAAACCTTATCACTTGCAGTAAATTAAATACATATTTATATGCATTAAATAAACTAATACCTTACTGACCAAAACTTGAATGAACCCTAGCCAGTGCTTTGTGACCGAAGCCCTAATGAATCCATCACTCGCCATTTCACGAAGATCGACAACAATTCCTAGATCTCGCCGCCAGATCGAGCAAGATGACGTCCTGAGGCAGCGGCAATGGCACTACGAGCTGCGACTGCAAGTGAAACGCGACCTGGTCCTCATTATCGTAGCCGCAACAGTCGAAATCAAGCTGGAATCCCAAATCGTGACCTTCTTCCACGATCGGGCGTGCGCGCATGGCCAAAACCTAAACAAGCTCGAACCCCCTGCCTTGTAGCCGACGAACCACACGAGTCTCCAGAATTCTCAAGCCTTCGGGATTTCCAAACCTTAGGCCACTTCAACCCTCTTCCTCGTGCGCGAGCTTGCCCTAGTTTCGGCATTGAGTCGACCGCCACCACCTCCCAATCTTGCCACGCGATTTGATTTGAATTGAACAAAGAAGATGCGGCCATTATCCTTTAAATTTTTTTCGAACTGTATTTATTTTGAACGAAAGAAAGGGGCGGCCATTAATTGATTTTGAACGAAAGTGTTTTTTCTTCGTTTGTTTTTTTTCTTTCGTTAGTTTTTGAATTCCATTGCAAGGAAGAGTCGTGCACTTGAAAGAATGGCAGAACAAACATTTGCGTGATGAAGATGCTTTGCTACTGTAGCCTGAAGTGAATAAAAAGACAACTGTTGTGAAGGAATTTCGACTGATGTTTGACCAGGATATAAATATAAATTAATTCAAATCCAAATTATCCCGATTTACGTAGCTTAAAATCTTGACATCCTATCGAGGTGTGCCGTTTGGCATTTATAATATTATATCCCTATTCCGAACGCAATGGAAAAGGTTTCTTGTCCTAATTCGATCTTATGGAGAAGATAGCCTTTTGAAGCAGTTCTTATATTAAATTACGATTAAATTCTCAGCGCGTTTATATATCGTACGCTCATACAACAATTCCAAACACTACGGAATTTGAAAACCGATAATAATTCAATATTACGGATCCAATGGAACAGGTTTCGTCGAATTCCAAGACTGTCCCTTGGAAGACTATTTTTAAATATCGATTTAAACGATATAAATTCAAAATTAAACAAAACATTTCCAAATTAAATTCTGAAGCTTCCATTACCTTCAGTATTATCAATATAAATTTTCTAAGCCATCAAATTATGTTTAACAAGCTAAAAATTCAAAATTCAAAATTTTACCCATCATTAATAAATTAAATTCAATAATTTAATTGCCAAATTCATATTTATATTTGAAATTCAAGTTAAACTAACCTTCAAATATTTAAAATCAATTAAATATTCCATTTCAAATGTTAAAAGTTTCCGGGTCGTCACAATATTTTAGAAAATTAAATATTTAGTTGTTTTAGATTGTTTGAAGTATATTTAACTATTAATTAAGTTAGTTATAGTAAGTCAATTATTATTTAGGAATTAATCAGCATTGTTCTTTCAAAAGTATAAATCATTCAATATTAATATTTTATATAATAACTTTTCTTAAAGAGTGTTTTCCTAAAATTTAACTTGGAAATTTATTATAGGAGTTTTATAAGTATAATTTTGAAAAATTTTAAATAAAATTTTCGAAAAGTAATGGTATACTTGAGAAATCAAAGGCAGTGAGTGCCTGTAGTTGAGTTTTGGATTTCTCTGAGACAGAGACGTAACCATTAAGCTATGAATCCATGGTTGATACCGTAGTTTTGCTTTCCTTAACTGTTTTAAAGGATTTTCAAATATTTTGAAAAGGATAGTTTGTGAATATACTAAATTCGGTAAGATAAGTATGTATTTTGGATAAAGAGATTAAATTTATTAAAATTAAATTAGAAAGAGATTTGGTGTTTTATGTGGAAAAGGAAATATTTGGTTAAATGATTGTTTATTTGATAGTTAATGAACCGACTATCAAATCTGGACACAAAATATAACTTTGGGAATATCTAGAAGAAACATGGGAATTATATGGTACAGTTACCGTTCGAAGTGTTATACCGTGCGTATAAACTAGTTTTGTTCTTCTAGGACATTTATAAGGAAATCTGTCCACTAATAGTTAGGAGGTGATCTCCAATCGTATTTTCGTCTAATTATTTCCTAAGGAACCGGGGTTGAGTTTACCGAAAAAATATCGAACATTGTGTCGAAGAGACCGAGATCGGATAAGTTATTCGAAAACCACTTCGATCCAACGAGTACGTTTTTGAAGGGAAAACAAAAGCATGGAGTTGAAGATGGAGCAATGAAGTGCAAGGGCTAATCGCTACTAATCATGAGGATGATTCCAAAATGGATGTAGTAGGAATGGTGCCTTCGGTTCTGTTCGGACCCAGAACGGACTTGTATGGATGAATGCTATCATTACATTGTCATTAGAGGACAATGAGCATTCTAAGTGAAAATTCCTTTGAAAAGGTAATCGTAGCCTCTAGCCTCATCAACTGGGAATGACTGAAAATCAGGGGAATGCAGCAAGGTTAAGTGGGTCGCACCCAATTAGGATATGTTTATCACCTTTCTAGGTACCCTTAGATATTGTATTACTATGGTGTGTGGAAGAGCTCGGAAAGGGTGGGACACCTAGGGTGATAGCATATTCGGTCTATCCAGGTGTGGGATAGTCCGGTCTTGTGTTGCAGGGGATCCCGGCATGGTCCTCGGTATGCTATTCTAGACGTGTGCTGTGATAGGTGGTGCCTAGTAATTCATATGGAATCTATTCTCCAATACGTGCCTTTACGGTTTTGGTTGTAGAGCTTAGTATGCTGGAATTTAGTTAATGTAATAATTTCAGCAATTTGAATAAGTATTTGTACTTAGAGACTATTATAATATTAGAGGATTTGATATAAAATGTTATGGTTATCGTAAGGTACAACCCGTCGGGTTTATCTATGACGTGATCTTATGAGATACCTTTGTTTTTCAAAGGATTTTGATAGCTTTATTAATCCAAATTGAGTGTGTTTTCTCACGCTGGTTTTTCAAACTAACTAGGATGTTATTTTATTATAATGTTCGGGTCAGACCGAATATTATAGATATAGGATATGATGTTATGGAGCTCAGGAGACGAGCTAGATGGCGAAGACGTATTTCATGTATCGTATTTATATTCCGCTTTATATTGTAGGCTGTATATTCAGCATTTGTGAGGATAAGTTAACATAACTATCCAGTATTGTGTTATTGATGTGTTGCACTCCGATGATGTGATATGTAAATAATAGTTATAGTTCTTTTTGTATAAGGACCAGTCATTATCTATTATATATTGTTCCACTCCGATTGTGAGATTCTTTGTTGTTATTTTTCTATTTTCTTCTTCTACCTCCTTTTCTTTTTGCCTAACGATCTGGCATTTCCGGCTGTTGATTGCTCGGCATGTTATACAGTGAACGTATTGATATTGATTTTCAAAGGTCGAAAATCTTGGTCATGACAACACACATGGTTGGGAAAAAGAGTCCTTAGTTGGAGAAAAATGAAAGGTAAAGATAAAATTTCCCCAGGCTTAGTTTCGTTTTTAGATAGATATTGCAAAGATTGAAATCCAGATCCATTGAAGTTAACGGGACATAGTTATTCCTTTTGGAGCATGGAATAGAAGGGATGAATAGATCTTATTCGCAAGAGTAATACAGTGAAAGTTGGTAATAAGTAATAGAAGGTAGGAGTAGCATATGTGTAACGACCCTGACTCGGCCTCCAAAAATCAACGCCCAAGTACATCACCCGTATTCGAATGTCGTAGATTCAAACGTCGAGCCTGGTTCGTCGGAGCTTATAACAACATTAGGCGATAACAACACAGCGGAAAAGGAAATGAAATTTTTTATTGATACACAACATTCGATACAACAATGATACAAATGAAATGTTCAACCTGATCAGAGATACAAAACAGCAGCGGAAATACACAAAGCAGCAACAGCGGGAAAACAACATCTTTAACGGCAAGCTCCAAAGACTCCAAAGCAGAAGCTCGAACCACTATCATGGAGAAATGAAACGCAATGCGATCGCCAAATCCAAAGACTTTTAATATTTCCAAATGCTACATCTATTATTTGATTATCTGAAAATCTGACTCTAGGCTGCCCGTGTGGAAAATTATGGGCACCCAAAGTTTAGAAGGGGAATAATAAACTCCAGGTCAGTCATGGAACTGGTGTGAGCACACAAAAACATGCAAGCGCACACTTGGAGGAGATTTCTCCTTATGATAGTCAAACATGCTTGATATGCAAAAATCCGTTTGATATTATATTAGTGCATAGTGAAAAAAACATTTGCAAGTATAATATTAATCTTAGCCAGCATACATACCATTATAGTATGCCTAATATAGCTACCATAATAGATGGCAGATTCTACAACTAAAACCGTACAGGGCGCGTATTGGATGATTGGATTTTCAAAAAAGGGTCAGGCTAAGGAACTTCCCTACCACATGGGTACGCCTCTGGAGGGACGCCCTGAGAACCTAACCGGCTCTTTGCCAACACAAGGCTGGGTTAGCTCTATAACTAGGTAACTGCTGACACGAATATGTCATTCCCCAGTTGTCATCGACCTTTATACGAGGGCCCTCAATACCAAAAAATTCCAACAACCACATAAGTTAAATATCTGAGCTCCATACCATGATATCACTTTTTATCCAGAAGGAAATGGACATACCTAAAGGGCACGACCCTCACAACCTTGCCGCATTCTTCCTATTTCGACCATTTCCGGGTTGTGAGATTCGACGAAGTCTCGTCCACAAAGCTATGCTTTTCACAAAAGCCATGCTTTGATCAACAAATGATCAGTAGCACTTACCATGCCACATTACCAAATTGAGAATATATCACTAGTAACCATCAACTACATAACCACTGAGCTCGTACATCTCAGAGAATGGTGTTAAGCTAACAGAATAAAATTCTCCACCACCAAACATAAATGTATTTGATAGAAACCAGCTTTACATCTCAAAGTGTAATGTCAAACATACATCCATACAAGTCTGTTCCAGGTTCCGAAGGCAATTCAAAGAAGTTCTTGCAAATCCCGGTATTCACAATCCCGATTGGACTCCCCATTACATATAGAGATCTTTATACCGGTGCGACACAGTGCAGAGACATTCGACAGGTAATCCTTTCACTCTCGAAAATACCCGATCTTCACCACCGTCTTTAATTCTATCCATTTCGTCATATCATTATTTGGAATGGGTTTTATGACATAAAGTCTTCTTTCGGCTAAACCGAATAATGAGCGCTAATTTTAAAACCATATGGATATATTGGGATCTTAGTTATGTCACAACGTTAAGCCCAAAACCTTTCCTTTTGAATGGTTTGAACAAATTTTCACTTTTAATCTTTTAAATAAAAGATGAACCCATGAAGATCCTCTTCAATTTGAAAACAAAGTTCACCAAATTTTTAACAAAGAAAGCTTTCAAAATAATTTCCATTTCAAACATAAAATCTTTCCCACAAAAACGGATGTCCTTTTGTTATATGAAAGCCATGATCATTTGAAAATAAATGCTTTTCATTTCAAAAAAATCCGATTAATTTTGCACAAGATATATCCTTTTAAATGAAATCAGCGAACTTTCGTATCCTCGGCAAGTTCTATTTGAATTAAATTCGAATTTCCAAAATAATTTATTCAACATTCTTTAAAATGGTTTAAATTCCATATATATATATATATATATATATATATATATATATGCTGTATAATTTGTATAACCCTTTCAAACCATAATTTCTAAAATAATTTCAAAACTTAAACAAGATATTTTATATTCAACTAAATTTCAATTTCAAAACTTCCTTTTCAAAACTTTCCATATTTAACTCAATTTCACTTACAAATCATTTGGATTTAAAATTCAACTTTTAAAACCATTTTGAAGAAAACAGTATCAAATTCAAATACTCATGACTTAACCAATTTCCCATGCAATTCATATTTGTGTGTGTGTGGTATAGTCCTGGGTTTTTACACACAATAATGCAATATCATCAATCATCACAATCCAAACACAGCAATATCGATAAGCGGTATAATCCTGTAACGCTGATCTTCATTCACAGATTCATAGATAAGTATGTAACTTTAACACGGAGAAATAATTTACACACAACTCAATCCAAAACAATTCATATCATAGAATATTACAGATCAGAGATATCAAACAATTCAAAGCATTCCATATAATCCAAACATCAATAAGTAAGATCAATTAATCATCTGATTAATTTGAACCAGATAAATTACTTATGAGTAAATTACTAATCCTGCTTAATTAACATTAATTAATTACAAACCATTTTAATTAATTATGCTTTAATCATTTATGAATTAACCGTTAAAAATAAATTAATTAACCTTTAATCATAAATTAATCAACCTTAATTAATAAATCAATCCCTTTAATCATTAAATAATTAACCTTTAATTACTTAATAATTCTTTAATTAATTATCCTTAATTAATTACATTAATTAATTAACCCAAAATTAATTACCATTTAATTAATTATCCTTAATTAATTACAATAAGTAATTATCCCTAATTACTTATATTAATAAATCACAAATTAATTACATTGAGTAATTATCCTTTAATCACTTGATAAATCAACTTTAAATCATTAACTAATTACGTTTAATTAAGTAATTATCTTTAAGTAATTAATTACATTTAATTACTTATATTAATTATTAATCTTTAACTAATTACATTAAGTAATTATCATTAATTAATCAATAATGATCCTTTAATTGAGACCTTAATTAATCAAGATAATTTCTTATTTTAACTGATCACTTAATTATAACATTTAAATCTCATTAAATAAAATAAATTATCATTAACAAATAAATTAATTTTAAATCCTTTAAGTTAATTAATAATCAAAACATTATTTAAGATAAACCATTTATCATTTTAAAATCTCCTTAAAAATTAACTTAACATATGAGTTAATGTTAAAATTCTTAAGTGAATTAAAACCATCAACTTTTAACTACTTAAATATATCATTTATGTTTATTTCAAATAAATTTAAGAATTCATTTTTTAAAATTAATAATTAAAACATTGAACTTAATTTATTTAAAATAATTATTTTAAAACTTTAACTAATTAACAAAACTAGTATAAAACATTTATCATCAATTAAGGAAGTGTTTAAAAAATTTAATTTAAATTGGAGAAAAAACTTGTTTTATTTTTAAAAAAATAAATAACTGTTTCAATACCAACCCAAGACCACTTCGGGTTTTTACCCGTGCCAGATTTTAAAATCACCGAGCAAACCTTCGAGTATTATATTTTTTCTTAGATTTTTAAAACCCTGCTATCATTACAAAAATACACGAGCCATCAGACTGAACTTCATGAACACTTACACGAGCCAGATCTGCATCTACCCGTGCCCATCTCCGAGTAATCTTCTTTTTCCCCAAACTTTGATCAACCCAGATACATAAGTGCACATGTGCACATGTACGACCGTTCCGACCATCTTCGGTCGACGCATCAACCCCCAATATGTCGTCACCGATCTCACCGACCAATACAACTTCCATCTCCGACGAACTCACAAGGAAAACTAAATCGAGCAACTTGATCACCATCTGGAAATAACTAAGTCGCCAAAAGCTACGTCGTGCCGGCGATCTCGAACACTAGAGGTCATGGATCACGTCCAAATCTCCACTGTGGAACCACGCTCCTACTCCCCTTTGCCCCATCCAACTAGATGCGACATCGATGACGATCATGCCTTGAATTCAACAGCCAACCAAACCGGTCTTTAAACTCTAAATCATCATCGATCAACAACCTCGACCATCTATAAATGCTCTGAGCATTTTTTTCAAGTTTCCCCGGTCTCCACCTTCCTCCAATGACGATCCCGACAAACAGCTATACATTGATCGCCAGGAATTAAACAAAAACCAAAATCTGTTAAACTCGAAATATCTCCACCATCCCAAACTTAATAATCATAATTTTATCATCAAAAATCCTTGTTTTCTTGCACGAATCAGAATATATAAATAAAACTTGGAATTGCGAGACTTGATTTTCTTGATTTAAATTTTTTATTACTATAATTTTCCAATTTTAAAATATTTACTCGATAAATATACTTGAAACCATTTTTAAAATTGGTATTACATAGTCATAATCTCTTTTCATTTAGAGATCGAAACCTAAAATCATTTAGATGAAATGATTTGAATTTTTTTGATCAAATTTTAAAACCTGTAACTTATAACAGAGCACCAATACACATATACACAAGCATGCACAGACATATATACACATTTATGTATATGTATATGTATATGCAACACAATTTCATCACTTCATTTCACAAACATCAAGTTTATAAACAAATTCAAGCATTAACGGGTTAGTTTGCTCACCTGGATATAAAAACAGAATGTGGAAGTTTTGATTCAAACTGAAACTTGATTTTTGAACTTTTGATCAGTAGCTTTGAAACTGACATTTGGTTTTGATCTGATCTAGAAATAATTTTGAAATGATCTGCTACCAGATTTTTGATTTACTTGGTTGTTGAATTTGAATCTGCACTTTGCTCTGTTTTACTTTGAAGTTGTTGTTTGATTTGTTCTTTGCTTTTGAATTTTTGCTTTCAGGTTTTGGATCATCTGTACTCTGCATGCTTGTTTGATCTGAGATGATCAGATCTTTGTTTTGATTTAATTTTGTTTTTCTGGTTTTCCTTTTGTTTCAAGTTTGTTGTTTCTTTTAGTTCCTTAGATTTTTGATATGTAAAAGAAAGATGAGAAAGAAGTATTGATGTATATATAGCTTATTTTCTCTTTATTCATTAATTTCAAAAATAAAAAGAAAAATAAAACCAAGCATGACACTTGTTATTTTCATGTTTTCTTGTTTTACACTTGTATCTTCATGTTATTGAATGGTTACATTTGTAAATCTCTTTGTTTATAATGCTTACACATGTATTTATGTGTTTTACATAAAATTTTATATATTATATTTACAATTTACCTTCATGCATTTCTTTTTATAAACATTTATTAAACCTTAAAGAAATGATTTTAAAACTAATTACATAAATAAATAAACACACATATATATATATTATATAATAGAAACTAACCTTTTGAAAATTTATTATATTAAATTTAAATAATAACTTTCAAAATATATACTACATATATATATTAAAATTAGAAAACAAATTTCTATTAGTTTATAAGGTTTTTAAATCCAACTTATTTTTATAAGATATTTATTTTTGAGTTTCAAATTCAAAATTCAATTTAAAATCAATTTCTATACATATATATAAGTAAACAACATATATTATTTATTTTGGAAAATTTCTAATTCACATTTCAAATTACTATTTATATAAATAAACAGGCATATCTTATTTAATTTGAAAAATTCAAATTAATTCACAATTTAATCCAAAACTTTATACAAATTACCAATTTAATTTTGACTCAAAACTGGGACCGTTACAGATTTCCCCTCTTAAGAAAATTTCATCCTCGAAATTTACAAGACAGGGAGAAAACCAAAGAATATATGAACATATAGAAAGATAGAGAATGGATTACCAGGTCAAACTGAAATATCTATTCTATATTTGGCTTACCAAATCAGAATATCATCAATAAATTTAAGAACGAACTCATTCAAAACTTTACGAAATACTTGGGTCATTCGGTCCACGAAATGTGCAGGGGCATTGGTTAGTCCAAAGGGATAACTAACCATTCGTAGAATATATCTGGACCTCAAAGAATAGACAAATGGATACAATTTTAATTCAGTTTCACATTTTGATAACCAATTGATTTCAAATAAAATTTCAAATTCATTAAAGTTAAGGACGAAAAGATTGATGAGAAACTGAACATGAGAATACAAAATAGGAACTTATCTACAACGATTCGTAGGGCCACCACCACACCAAAGTTTCTTCTTGTCGCTGCCACGAAGCCCTCAAAGAATTGAAAGTGGACGATGATCAAAAGAGATTGATAGAAAAAATCCTTATTGTTGCAGGGTATCGACCATCTGTAGTGGTATTTCCCTATCCCCTACCTCATCCTCTTTTTGCACTCATACTCACTATCGGTGAATAGTAAGAGAATTTACTGAGGCATATGGACAAGATATCTTAGGGATACTCATTCTAGGGCATTTGTAACCCTATCTCTAATGTTTCACCTAATGTGTTATACTCCTGAGCTAAAGTTCTCACTCAACCTTCAGCTCTGATACCACTGTAATGAACCTTACTTGACCTTTGAAAATCAACACCCAAATACAACACCCATATTCGAATGCCGTAGATTCAAACGTTGAGTCTGGTTCGTCGGAGCTTATAACAACATCAGGCGATAATAACACGGCGGAAACAGAAATGAAATTTTTATTGACACACAACATTTGATACAACAATGATACAAATGAAATGTTCAACCCGATCATAGATAAAAAAAACAACAGCCGAAATAAACAAAGCAGCAGCATGAAAACAACATCTTTAATGCCAAGCTCCAAACACTCCAAAGCAGAAGCTCGGACCACCATCATGCCGAAATGAAATGCAATGCGATCGCCAAAATCCAAAGACTTTGAAGATTTCCAAATGCTACATCTATTATTTGATTATCTGAAAATCTGACTCTAGGCTGCCCGTGTGGAAAATTGTGGGCACCAAGAGTTTAGAAAGGGAACAATAAACTCCAGGCCAGTATAGGACTGGTTTGAGCAAACAAAAACAGTTTATTTGAACAAAAATAAACAAACAGAAGAAAAAAATGAAATCCGCTATGCTTTTTGGAAAATAAAACTACCATAAGGCCTCACACCACACACACACAATGCAAGCACACACTTGAAGGAGATTTCTCCTTATGATAGTCAAACATACTTAATACGTTAAAATCCATTTGATATTATTATAAGTGCATAGTGTAGAAAACATTTACAAGTACAATATTAATCTTAGCCAACATACATACTACTACAGTATGCCTACTATAGCTATCATATTAGATGGCAGGTTCTACAACCAAAACCGTACAGGGCACGCATTGGATGATTGGATTTCCAACAAATGGTCAGGCTAAGGAACTTCCCCACCACATGGGTACGCCTCTAGAGTGATGCCCCAAGAACCTAACCAGCTCTCTGCCAACACAAGGCCGGGTTACCTCTGTAACTAGGTAAATACTAACACGAGTATGCCATTCCCCGGTCATCACCGACCTTTATCTGAGGGCCCTCAACACCAACAAATTCCAGCAACCACATGAGTTAAATATCTGGGCTCCATACCATGATATCACTTTTTATCCAGAAGGAAATGGACATACCCTAAAGGGCGCGACCCTCATAACCTTGTCGCATTCTTCCTATTTCAACCATTTTCAGGTTGTGAGGTTCGACGAAGTCTCATCCACCAAGCTACGCTTTTCACAAAAGCCACGCTTTGATCAACAAATGATCATCAGCATTTAGCATGCCACATTACCAAATTGGGAATATACCACTAGTAACCATCAACTACATAACCTTTGAGTTTGTATGTCTCAGAGAAGGGTGTTAAGCTAAGAGAATAAAATTCTCTGCCCCCAAACAGAAATGAATTTGATAGAAACCAGCTTTACATTTCAAAGTGTAATGTCAGGCATACATCCATACAAGTCAGTTCCAGGTTCGAACGGAACCGAAGGCACTTCAAAGAATCCCTTGCAAATCCGAGTATTCATAATCCTGATCAAACTCCCCATCACATATAAAGATCTCTATTCCGACGCGACTCGGTGCAGAGACATTCGACAGGTAATCCTTTCATTCTTGAAAATACCCAGTCTTCACCACCGTCTTCAAATGCAATCCATTTCATCATATCATTATTCAGAATGGGTTTTATGACATAAAGTCCTCTCCCGGCTAAACCGAGTAATGAGCGCTAATTTTAAAACCATATGGATATATTGGGATCTTAGTTAAGTCACAACGTTAAGCCCAAAACCATTCAACCCAAAACCTTTCCTTTTGAATGGTTTAAACAAATTTCCACTTTTAATCTTTTAAATAAAAGATGTACCCTTGAAGATCCTCTTCCATTTGAAAACAAAGTTCACCAAATCTTTAACAAAGAAAGCTTTCAAAACAATTTCCATTTCAAACTTAAAATCTTTTCCACGAAACTGGAAGTTCTTTTGTTATATGAAAGCCATTTCCATTTGAAAACAAATGCTTTTCATTTTGGAAAAATCCGATTAATTTTGCACAAGTTATATCCTTGTAAAGGAAATCAGTGAACTGTCGTATCCTCTGTAAGTTTTATTTGAATTAAATTCAAATTTCCAAAATAATTTATTCAACATACTTCAAAATGGTTTAAAATCCATATATATATTGTATAACCTGTATAACTCTTTCAAACCATAATTTCTAAAATAATTTCAAAACTTAAACAAGATATATTATATTCAACTAAATTTCAATTTCAAAACCTCCTTTTCAAAAACTTTTCATATTTAACTCAATTTCACTTCCAAATTATTTGGATTCAAATTCAACTTTTAAAATCACTTTGAATAAGATAATGTCAAATTCAAATAATCGTGAGTTAACCAATTTCCCGTGCAATCCATATTTGTGTATGTGGTGTAGTCTAGGGGTTTTACACACAATAATACAATATCATCAATCATCACAATCCAAACACAGCAACATCGATAAGCGGTATAATCCTATAAAGCTTATCTTCATTCATAGATTTACAGATAAGTATGTACGTTCAACACAGAGAAATAATTTACGCACAGCTCAATCCAAAACAATTCATATCATAGAATATTACAGATTAGAGATATCAAACAATTCAAAGCATTCCATACAATCCAAACATCCATAAGTAAGATCAATTAATCATCTGATTAATTTAAACCAGATAAATTACTTATGAATAAACTACTAATCCTAGTTAATTAACATTAATTAATTACAAACCATTTTAATTAATTATGCTTTAATCATTTATTAATTAACCTTTAAAAATAAATAAATTAACATTTAATCACAACTTAATCAACCTTAACTAATAAATCAGTCCATTTAATCATTAAATAATTAACCTTTAATTATTTAATTATTCTTGAATTAATTATCCTTAATTAATTACATTAATTATGTAATCCTAAATTAATTGCCATTTAATTAATTATCCCTAATTAATTACAATAGGTAATTATCCATAATTACTTATATTAATAAATCTCAAATTAATTACATTGAGTAATTATCCTTTAATCACTTGATAAATCAAATTTAAATCATTAATTAATTACGTTTAATTAAGTAATTATCTTTAAGTAATTAATTACCTTTAATTATTTACATTAATTATCAATCTTTAATTAATTACATTAAGTAATTGTCATTAATAAATCAGTAGTGATCCTTTAATTGAGACCTTAATTAATCAAGATAAATTCTAATCTTAACTGATCACTTAATTATAACATTTAAATCTCATTAAATAAAATAAATTATCATTAAAATATAATTTAATTTTAAAACCTTTAAGTTAATTAATAATCAAAACATTATTTAAGATAAACCGTTTATCTTTTTAAAATCTTCCTTAAAAATTAAATTAACAAAAGATTTAATATTAAAATTCTTAAGTTAATTAAAACCATCATCTTTTAACTACTTAATATATCATTTAAGTTTATTTCAAATATATTAAGAATTCATTTTTCAAAAATTAAGAATTAAAACACTTAACTTAATTTATTTAAAATAATTATTTTAAAACTTTAATTAATTATCAAAACTAGTATAAAACATTTATCATTAATTAAGAAAGTGTTTAAAAATTTGATTTAGCTTAAATTTGAGAAAAAAAACTTGTTTTATTTTAAAAAAATCAAAACTGTTTCAATATCAACCCGAGACCACTTCGGGTTTTCACCAAGCTAGATTTCAAAATCCCCGAGCAAACCTTCGAGTATTATTTTTTTTCTTAGATTTTTAAAACCCTGCTACCATTACAAAAATACCCGAACCACCAAACCGAACTTCCCGAACACTTACACGAGCCAAATCTGCATCTACCCATGCCTATCTCCAAGTAATCTTCTTCCCCAAACTTTGATCAACCTAGATACGTAAGTGCACATGTGCATGTGTACGATCGTTCCAACTATCTTCGGTCGACGCTGCAACCCCCAACATGTCGTTGTCGATCTCACCGACCAATACAACTTCCAGCTCCGATGAACTCATATGGAAAACTAAATCGTGCAACTTGATCACCATTTGGAAATAACCAAGTCACCAAAAAATACCTCGTGCCGGTGATCCCGACAACCAAAGGTCATGCGCTCATGTCTAAAGCTTCACCGTGGAACCATGCTCCTATTCCCCTTTGTCCCATTCAACCGATGCAATGTCAATGACGATCAAGCCTTGAATTCAACAGCCACTCAAATCGGTATTTAAACCCTAAATCATCATCGATCAACAACCTCGACCATCTATAAATGCTCCGAGCATTTTTCCCGAGTTCCCTCGACCTCCAGCTTCCTCCAGTGACGATCTCGACGAACAGCTATACACCGATCGCCAGGAATTGAACGAAAAGAAAAATCTATTCAACTCGAAATATCTCGACCATCCCAGACTTAATAATCATAATTTTATCATCAAAAATCCTTGTTTTCTGGCACGAATCGGAATATATAAACGAAACTTGGAATTACGAGATTTGATTTCCTTGATTTAAATTGTTTACTGTAATTTTCCAATTTTAAAATATTTACTCAGTAATTATACTTGAAACCATTTTTAAAATTGGTATTACATCGTCATAATCTCTTTTCATTTGGAGATCGAAACCTAAAATAATTTAGATGAAATGATTTTAATTTTTTTTGATTAGGTTTTAAAACTGGTAACTTATAACAAAACACCAATATACATATACACAAGCATGCACAGACGTATATACATATTTTATGTATATGCAACACAATTTCATCACTTCATTTCACATACATCAAGTTTATAAACAGATTCAAGCATCAATGGGTAAGTTTGCTCGCCTGGATATAAAAACAGAACCTGGAAGTTTTGATTCAAACTGAAAATTGATTTTTGAACTTTTGATCAGCAGCTTTGAAATTGACATTTGGTTTTGATCTGATCTGGAAATAGTTTTGAAATGATCTGCTACCAGATTTTTGATTTTCTTGGTTGTTGAATTTGAATCTGCACTTTGCTTTGTTTAACCTTTAATTGTTGTTTGATTTGAATTTTTGCTTTCAGGTTTTGGATGATCTGTACTTTGCTTGCTTGTTTGATTTGAGATGATCAGATCTTTGTTTTGATTTAATTTTGTTTTTCTGGTTTTCCTTTTGTTTCAAGTTTGTTGTTTCTTTTAGTTTCTTAGGTTTTTGATATATAAAAGAAAGATGAGAAAGAAGTATAGATGTATATATAGCTTATTTTCTCTTTATTCATTAATTTCAAAAATAAAAAGAAAAATAAAACCAAGCATGACACTTGTTATTTTCATGTTTTCATGTTTTATACTTGTATCTTCATGTTATTAAATGGTTACATTTGTAAATCTCTTTTTTTGTAATGCTTACACATGTATTTATGCGTTTTAAATATATTTTTATAAAATTTTATATATTATATTTACAGTTTACCTTTATGCATTTCTTTTTATAAATATTTATTAAACCTTAAAGAAATGATTTTAAAACTAATTACATAAATAAATAAACACACATATATATTATATATATTAGAAATTAACCTTTTGAAAATTTATTATATTAATTAAATCATAACTTTCAAAATATATACTACATATATATATATATATAGTAAAATTAGAAAACAAATTTCTGTTAGTTTATAAAGTTTTTAAATCCAACTTATTTTTATAAGATATTTATTTTTGAGTTTCAAATTCAAAATTCAATTTAAAATCAATGTGAATACATATATTTAAGTAAACAATATATATTATTTATTTTGGAAAATTTCAAATTCAAATTTCAAATTACAATCTATTTATATAAATAAACAGGCACATATCTTATTTAATTTGAAAAATTCAAATTAATTTAATCCAAAACTTTATATAAATTACCAATTTAATTTTGACTTAAAACTGGGATCGTTACAATATGAATTATTTGGATTCCTAGAATAGGACATTTCTACGTCAGAGTAGACATGGTCCTAGACGTCCTAGCCCTAGATGATAGCTGTGTTTAGTTGCTATATTAAAAGAAGAGTAATAGCAAATAAAATGTAACTAAAATAAAAACAGTAAGATCTAAAGAAAGCAACAGAAACGTCAATAGAAATAAATGAGAAATGCAAAGGAAAAATACAACTTTTCCATAAATTAAGCTTGGGAAAAAGTTTGAAAGGATTTAAAAAGCTGTTTTCTTATACAACTCTGCTTGGGAAAAACAAAAAGGGATTTTTATAGGATAGTAATTCGAAGTAGAGGGAAAGATGTGCGTAAAAGAAAATCAGAGAAATATGAAGTTTCTCTGTTTTCCGTCTTCTTTCTAACATAAGAACTCGAATTCAGAAAATTAGATTTTCCTTAAATACGAATATTAAAAGTTGTGTGTTAGGATTTGGATGAAAATTTTTGTTGAATTATACACCTATTCAATCGGAGTGTGGGAAAAATTGAATGAAAAATGTTTTGAGTTTTAAAAAATTGCATTCATATAAAAATTGCAAGTATATTTAGGATGTGTGCATCATGTTTTAAAAGGAATTTCTAAAAGAACAAGCATTCATATAGGAGATGTCGCATAGAAATTCTTGTACATTTAATATTTTATGACGTATTGCACTTTGCACTATGCACGATTTGTTGCAAAATTAGACATACACAAAATAGTTGTAACTAATGCGCGGGATCATATAAATTTTACCCTTGTTAAATTTCGGGGATGAAATTTCTTAAGGGTGGCAGAATTTAACACCCCGCATTTTTGTATAGTTAAAAGTTAATGAATAAATGATAGGAAATGAAAATAAATATTTATGGAATTATGAAAATATGACTTTGGAAATTGTACCATTGCGTCCGAGGTAATTTTCTGATCAGATTCCATATATAACTTGTCAAAATCCGAGCCAATATGAAAAAGTTAGGAATGAAACGAGCATGGGTGACCATAAGAAAAAAAATATACGTATATGGGATGACAAGGAGGTCGATCCAACTAGCCCAACGGTCGACCGGTGGCTTTGGGCGGTTGACCGCCCAGTCGACCCGCGTAGCGACCTAGACGAAGCTTCGTCCAGGTACACACAGTGACGAATTTTCTAGTTTTTAAGCGATCTGAGTTGTACATTCTTCAATCTGATGGCTCCTGATTGGCCTGTGACGTGGTGGCTCTAGATTCAATCCAAGAATCCAATGGTCCGAGATCCCTAAACTCTCCATAAATAGAAGCCTAGGCCTAACTCTTTTCTCACAATTAGATTTTCTCCCAATGGGTTCTAGGCCTAAGGCTGAACCATAAATAGAAAATATTTCTTTGGGTCCTTGGCCAAAAGGGTGGACCCTAAAAAGAAAATATATTTAGGAAGAAGATCTTCTAAATTTAAATATTATGCATCTTGGAGGGGGGTCTAGAAGGACCATGGAGCCAAGGTGAGCACAAACAAAGCTAAGGACGATAGGTGAGTGGATTTATATATATATTAAGTTTAAGATATATTATCGTTAAATTCCCGTTTAGATAATTATATTCAATAATTAATCCTATTAATTAAGTTATGATGAACTACAAGGAATTTATAGTTTATTTACAATATTTGTATTTATTTACATCTGTTTCTATGCTTTGGATTTCTATGCAAGCGTCATTTTTCTTTCTCCTCTTTCTTCGCGTATGGATTAGAATAGATTAAACATGAATATAGATCAAATAATTAAGAACACTGAAATCAAAGAAATAAGATGTAAAATAATAAAAGTTTGAGAGATGGAATTACTGTAATAAATTACGTTGAAATAAGAAGAGTTAATCGATCTAGTAACTGGATTTGGAAGTGATTAAAAGGTTAATTGGTTAGTTTAGAAAATAGGATGCATTTCTATAATTTAATATTTAAAAGACAACAATGAACATAATTTCTAGAATAAAAGAAAGTAAAAAAGAATTAGTGTGAAATAGAGAAACCGCTTATTTTACACTATTCCAAAATAGTAAAAGAAATATGTAGCAGTTACAGATTATTGTTTGCAGTATTATATAATATTAAATTATGGGAATGGATTTTTAAATATAGTTTTCATAACCAACAAAATAAAATAGAATTACTTCCTAGAATAGAAGATAATAAAGCAAATTATGACATGAATCAATTAAATTATTCGATAAGAACTTGAAGCTGTAAGGATAATGAACCTAGGTCTGCATTCACTGTGCAGACTATTTAAGAAGATACTTACTATAATAAGTGAATTATATAATATATAAGAGAATAAAATAATATTCTATATCACAATAAAAGAAGGCAAATTAGAATAGAAAAGAATTGCTGGAATTATATACGGACTATAAAAGAAGAGAAAATGACAATTATAGGTAGAATTATAATATATGTTATAATTTAGTAATAAGAACAAAAAAGCTTATTTTGAGACTTTGAACAAATTAATGACCAATAATAATGGAAGAAGCTTATTTAAATAATTTATATTAAGTGAATAAGAAAATAAAGCAGGAATGATAAAAGAGGCTTATTTTAACGAACTTAAGATTTATATTAAGTTAAATAAGCAAGATAATAATGTGGCTCATACCAACAGCAATACCCTATTAAATAATTGGAAATCTCACAATAGATAGAGGTGAGACGAGGGAAAGAATATGTTAATTAGGGTAAATAAGTAGCCAACAGAATAAGAAAAGTAAACTAAACGCAAACTAAAAGATTGGACTTATGATCTAATAAAAGAGTGAGATGCGTTTGGAGCAGCCTAAAGGATGAAGAGCCAAACGAAACAATTCATCGCTGATTTCAGCAAAAGAGAAGCACGTCCAACTTAGTTACTTTAGGCTAGAAGGAAGTACGAGACTTCGACGGGACGTGAGGATATTCTAGGATGGCCCTCTAGGTAGGCCTAACGAAGCTGCACCCCCAGAGGCAGGTGTTAACCCCGTTTCACCTACGAGTTAAAGAGCACACGAGTTAAGGAGTCTACAAGTTAAAGAGCACACGAGTTAAGGAGTCTATGAGTTAAAGAGCCTGCGAGTTAAAAGCTTACGAGTTAAGGAGCTAACGACCTAACAGGTTAAGACCTTAACGACTTAGGGAATGTCACGACTTAAGAAAGTCCATGACTTAAAGACGTTATGACCTAGCGACCTAAAGGAGTGATGACTCAAAGAACTAAAAGGAAGAGTCAACAACACTTAAGTCACTGCTGACTTATAACTGCAGATAAGTCGTTCACGACCTAAGACTTGGAGACAAGTTCAATACCATGCTGTAATAAGATGACTCGTTGACGACTTACGACCGATGATGAGTCGTGTACGACTCACGCTAGCATAAAGGAAGTTGCATTTGGTTAACTCGTGAACGACTTAGAACTTGTATCATTCATCCAAATGGGTGCATAACTTTGGACCAAGCCATGAGCTAAACCCAGTAGTTCGGCCGCGACCTACCATGAGTCATCTACGAGTTACGACTTACCATAAGTCGTGTATGAGTTACGACCTAACTCCGAGAAATTTCTATAAATACGACCCTAGTTCCAACTAGAAAGGGACTTTTTGGCTCATTCTTTTCAAGCACCGATACTCTGCTACATTCCAAACCGACTCGACACTCAAAGCTTTCAAGACACGTAGAACGCTACCAACAACTTCAAGAAGGAATCTCATACATCTGACATGGATTTGAAGACTTTCACTTACATTGAAGTTTAAGCTACTCGTTCAAAGTGTTTAGTAATTCAAAGTGTATTGTACTTGGGAAGAATTGTATCGACTTGTAACGAAATCATCAATAAAGATATTCAAAGTGGATGTAGGCGAACTATTAAGCCGAACCACTATAAAATCGTTGTTGTTTACTGTTTTTTCTGTGGTTTTCTGCTTATACTCTGTTCCCGAATCATCGGGTGGTGCTTTCACAACTACACTTTACACACCGAGGTGTTAGCGTTCAAATTCTAGCGTTAAGATTTTTGGTGCTTTCACTGAGAAGGATCGAACTCAGGATATTGACATCATTGCTTCACCAAACTGTGAGGAAAGAGTCTCCGTTAAGACCAGAAGTTTAACAGAAATTATGGCTCCCGGAAGGAAACGTAGATCTGCCAGATCTGATGATGTTCAAGAGAACACCGCCACTTCTCCACCTCTGAGTCAGACAACTCCAACTGTGGGAGTTACGCGAGCGGAATTAGACGCTGTGGTTTTGGGATTGAATCAACAGTTAAATGCTCAAAATGCACAATTAGAGGCTCAAAATGCTCAGAATACCTTGATATTGAATAAGCTAAATGATTTGCTCGAGGCTAACCGTCAGCCAACAAATAAAGAAGGAAACTCTGCTGATAGAGCTCAGGGGGTTAGAGGGAATACTTCTCAAAGGGCGGTAAGCCCTATCGAAAGGCCACTTCCTCAGGACGGAGGATCGGGACCTCAAACGACCCTTCGTGAACGACTGTCAAGGCAGAACTCTGAAAGAATGGCTGACGTTTTCCCCGCAGGGCCTGTGGATGATGAAGAGTATTTTTCAGGAATGGTCCGTCAAATCATGAAAGAAAGTATGCGAAAGGACGAGGATGAGAAAGAGTGGGGCTTTGCTCCGAGCAAAACTCCATTCACTGAGAGGATTCTGAAAGCTGAATTCCCAAGAAAATTTGTTCCACCCACTATTCCAGCTTACAAAGGAACAAGTGATCCTAACGAATTTCTGTATAAATATGACTGGCATATGACTGGCGCCAGGGCATCCGATGAGATTAAATGCCGATACTTCCTGGTGTATTTGGAAGGAGTAGCTTTATTATGGTTTACCAAGCTGGCAGTTAGATCCATTAATCAGTTCTCGGACTTAACTAAGAAGTTCAAGGAGCAGCTTCGGTTGTACGCCTCTAAAGCAAAGGACATAATGTCATTGTCAAATCTGGAGCAAAACCTAGGGGAATCCATCAAGTCGTTCCTGAATCGATTCAACATAGCTTTGGCTGAGGTTGATAATGCTGAGCCACGCATGGTTTTAACATACTTGATGAGGGAAATTGATAAATCAAGCAAGTTTGGAGAATGGTTGAAAATGAAAGAACCAAATTCACTTGATAAATTCTATAAAAAAGCCGATGAGTTCATGCGCCTGGAAAGCCTTCAAGCACCAGCTAAGGTGGCATCAGCGGAAATTAAGAATGATAGTAATGCTCCAGACACAAAGGAATCCAATGCTCAGAAAAGGGGGAACGACGGCAGAAAGAAACAAGGGGATGCAAAGAAGGGTCGAGCTTTCAACTTCACACCTTTGGCTGATACCCCTGAAAATATCTTCTTCGCAACCAAAGATAATATCAGTTATCCTACTCCACCTAAGATGAGGGTTGGAGGTAAAATGGAGAAAAGTGGAAGATTCTATCAATTTCACAATCAGCCTGGTCATGACACTAACGAATGCCGACACTTGAAAGAAGTAATTGAGCGACTGTTGAAAGAGAACAAGCTCCAACAGTATGTTAGAAGGGGTAGGGACACAATAACCTCATCGGTCCAAAGGCAACAAGTCCCCGCTCACCATCCAAGCTCGAGTGAGAAGGCCGTAGAACATGAGTCAGACAGGCATGTCATTAATGTGATAACGGGAGGTCCTCACCCAGCAGGCAGGAGCTGGGGTGAGATGGAAAGGTATGCTAGAGCACTGAAGCATGCACCCGCAGAAGAGAGTGTTTTTGTGTTAGAGGATGCTGCGCCATTGAAACAACAGAAAACTTTCCCTGATGACATCATATTTAGCACCAGGGACTCTATGGGTATTGAAGCCCCTACGATAGATCCTCTGGTCATTTCTGCCGGTATTGGCCCGGCCACTGTGAGAAGAATTCTGGTCGATTGCGGGGCTTCGTGTAATATTCTCTTCAAGAAAACTTTTGACCATATGAAGATACCAATGACTGACGTTCAGGCTTCGTCATTGAAAATTGCTGGCTTCACTGGGGAGCCAAAGCAGCCGATTGGGACTATAGACTTGATTGTAGAGCTCGGAGAGGGGCTGAGAAAGGTAGCTCGAAGGCAGACCTTTATAATTGTTGAAGAATTTTCTGCTTATAATGCTTTCTTGGGCCGACCGACTCTGGCTGCATTCAAAGCTGTTCTCGCCCCATGGTGTCTAACTATAAAATTTCCCACTGATAACGGAATTGGGATAATTAAAGGAGATCAAAACGTGGGACGGGAGTGCTATCTTGCAGAGCTACGTGAAACAAAGAGGAGAGAAATGGGAAAAGATGCGGCGCCTTCAGTCCGCATCAAAGAACGAACCTTGTAGCAACTACAGGTTGGTCCCTGCACTGGCGAACATAGCGGTGCCCGGAGAGAGATGGATCCAAGAAAAGCTAGTGCAGGGGAGAATAGAGTAGTGCCGGTAGAGGTGACAGTGCTAGTACCTGTTGACTTAAAGGACCCAAACAAGGTGCTGAATGTGGGTTCACAACTCAACACTACAGCTCAGAATATTCTGGTCTCATTCTTGAAGGCAAATTTAGATGTATTCGCATGGACTCATGCCGACATGTGCGGAATATCACCAGAGATTGCGGTACACGCTCTGAACATCGATCCAAAGTTCACGCCAGTAAAACAGAAAAGAAGAACTCAAGGTCCAGAGAGGTCAGCAGCGTTGAAAGAAGAAGTCGATCGACTCATGGAGAATGGCTTCATCAGAGAATCTATTTACCCAGATTGGGTCTCAAATCCTGTCCTGGTTAAAAAGGCTAATGGGAAGTGAAGAGTATGCATTGACTTCTCAGATCTGAATAAGGCTTGCCCCAAAGACTGTTTCCCGCTGCCTAGAATTGATCAGTTGGTGGACGGAACGGCGGGACATGAATTGTTGTCTTTTATGGATGCTTATTCCGGGTACAATCAGATCATGATGCATGAGCCAGATCAGGAGGACACGAGCTTCATAACGGATGTTGGTCTTTACTGCTACAAAGTCATGCCCTTCGGACTCAGGAATGCGAGGGCAACCTACCAAAGGCTTGTTAACACTATGTTTAAACCACAGATCGGAAAGACAATGGAAGTCTATGTCGATGATATGTTGGTAAAGTCAAAGAAAGCAGTGGACCACATGGATCACTTGGCGGAAATGTTCGCGGTCCTCCGGAGATACGGAATGAAACTTAACCCGTTGAAATGTTCATTCGGAGTGGAGTCCGGAAGGTTTTTGGGATTTATTGTGAGCGCTAGGGGCATTGAGGCTAATCCTGCTCAAATCACTGCCTTGAAGGAGGTCAAAGCTCCTAGAACAAAGAAGGAACTGCAGAGTCTTAACGGAAAAATTGCTGCTTTAAGCCGATTCATTTCTAAAGCTACTGATAAATGCATTCCATTCTTTGACGCTCTAAAGAAAGGAAGAAAAAAACTTTGATTGGACTCCCGAGTGTCAGAACGCATTTGATGAACTGGTTCGTCATATGGAAGTGCCTCCAATACTCTCAAAGCCCGACAACGGTGAAGATCTCTACATCTATCTGGCAATATCATCTCACGCTCTGAGTGCAGCATTGGTTCAAGAAGATACAAGGATCCAGCGACCAGTCTATTACATTAGTAAAAGATTCACTGGGGCAGAGATGAATTACTCGAAGCTGGAGAAACTTGCCTATTGCCTATTGATTGCATCACGGAAATTGAGGCCGTATTTTCAAGCTCATCCCATCAAAGTCCTCACTGATCAACCTCTGAAGCAAGTCCTGTTTCGCCCTAAAACTTCGGGCCGTCTTTTAAAGTGGAATATTGAACTCAGTCAATATGATATCACTTACCATCCCCGAAGAGCTATCAACGGACAAGCTTTAGCAGACTTCATTGCTGAATGCACAGATAAAGGTGATAGTGAGGAAGAGGAAACTAATGACGTCCCGGTGAAATGGAAATTATACGTTGATGGCGTAAGGAATCACTACTGTTCTGGGGCAGGGGTTGTCCTTGAGACCCCTGAAGGACGATCATTGTGTTATGCACCGAGACTGGAATTTCCTTCGACTAATAATGAAGCAGAATATGAAGCTCTCATTGCAGGTTTGAGAATCACTAAAGAGCTAAATATCAGAACATTATAGATCTTCAGTGACTCACAGCTTATCGTATGCCAAGTCAAGAAGGAATTCCAAGCTAAAGGAGGAAATTTACCCGCTTATTTGTCAAAGGCCTGGGAGCTTCTTGAAGATTTTGATCATTATTCAATAAACCATATTTCCCGGGAAGAGAATATGAAGGCAGGTTCCCTCGCGAAGTATTCAAGTACCGGTGAAGCTCAACTATTGGGATTAGTCCCCGTAGAAGTCCCGTCAGCACCAAGTACAGACGAGATGGATGTTGATTGGATTATGAATGTATCTCAGGAACAAGAATCATGGATGACTCCAATACTGGACTATCTACTCAGAGGTTCTTTGCCAGAAAATTCAAGAGAAAGACAGAAGCTTCTAAGGAAAGCCTCCAGATATATAGTCCAAGACGGCCAATTGTACAGGTGGGGTTTTTCAATGCCATTACTCCGATGTGTAACTAAAAACGAAGCCAAGACAATTCTAGCTGAGGTACACGGAGGGGAATGTGGAGATCACACGGGTGGTCAGACATTAGCAAAGAAAATCCTCCGTTATGGGTATTTTTGGCCAGAAATTAATTAAGACGCCGCTGTATATTCTCGGAAATGTGACAAGTGCCAGAGATTCGCCAAAATTCCTAGAGCGCCTTCCACTGAGCTAACACAGATGATCAGTCCGTGGCCATTTGCCATTTGGGGAATGGATCTCATTGGGCCATTACCAACTGCTAAATCAGGGATTAAATATGCTATTGTTGCAGTTGATTATTTTACTAAATGGGCTGAAGCTGAACCTTTGGCTACTATTACCTCTAAGAAAATGATAAATTTTGTGACTAAAAATATCATTTGCAGGTATGGTGTGCCGTAGAAAATAATCACAGACAATGGTACTCAATTTGAAAGTGAGGAATTCCAGGACTTCTGCAAACGATTCAAAATCCAGAAGAGTTTCTCAGCAGTGGCCCATCCGCAGGAAAACAGGCAAGTGGAGGCAGTAAACAAAATCATCAAATCAACCATCAAAAAGCAGCTGGAAAAAGCAAAAAGTGGCTGGGTTGACAAGTTACCGCTTGCACTATGGGCATACAGAACCACCCACAAAACTGCGACTGGGCATACTCCATTTTCGTTGGCATATGGATCAGAAGCAATGATTCCAGTGGAAACTGAAGTCCCCTCACATAGAAGAATCCATTTTGATAAAGATGAGAATGAAAAACTGCAATTAGAAGCACTTGACCTCCTTGATGAAAGAAGAGAAGAGGCTAGACTTAGAATTGCAGCTCATCAACAAAGAATAGCCAGGCACTTCAATTCCAAAGTTCGTCAGCGCAACTTTGAAGTTGGGGACCTAATTCTGAAAAGAATCATAACAGCCACAGGTGTGTTTGGTCCAAACTGGGAAGGGCCATATGTTATAGGCACGAAGCTTCTTGACGGCACATTCAAACTCACAACTGTCGAAGGAGAACCAATTCCAAGAGCTTGGAACAGCAATCATTTGCGTCCTTATTTTACTTGAAAGCTTTACTGAAGTATTGTAAAAAGTGTTGCAAAAATATGATTCTTGTATTGAAAGCAATTGTAAAGCAAGTGAATAATGAAAAGCTATAAAGTGGATGTAGGCCCAGTTTTTGGCCGAACTACTATAAATCTTGTGTTCCCTACTATTATAAACTGCTTTGTTTTATTTCGACATATAAAATACATTAATTGTGTCATTAAAATGTCAATTTAATAATGCAGGTCATGAAAGTAAAGCTTACCCATCTCAAGACCGAGCAAACACACACTAAACCATCAAAAATTTCCACACTCAAATCCTACAAAAGAAGTGCTTCAAACAAGAGTGAGCAATGTGGGTGGAATTGGACCATCTCTAACTAACTATAAATGTTTGAACAAATAGCCAGTTAAGCAAAATGTGTCCACCACCACCAACTCACCTAACTGTGAAGTATATTTCTTTGGATAAGGGAAATTATTGGCAACTAAAAAGTGTTGACACTTGCAAAAGACAAGGAGTATCTTCAACATGAATGGATGGCGAAAGAGACATGGGCGAGCAAGCATCGATCAACAAAAGACCTCTTCGGAGGCGCAAGACCTCTACGGAGGCACAACTCTTCGAAGGAGAAAGACCTCGAGTGGGCCTAGCCAGAAAAAGAGAGATCTTTCTCGTTACAAAGTTGCGGAATGATCGGTCGATACACTCCCGTGAATCCGTCCAACCGAGAGGAAGAAACTCCAAACTTCCAGGCAAAAGTCCTACTCAGAGGCACACGTTTCACCAAGATTTAAATAAAACTTCCAGGTGTTGAAACGTAAAAAAAAAAGCCCTCTTCGAAGGCCCATTTCACCACAGTTGAAATGCTAAAAGACCTCGGGCGGGCCAACCAGAAAAAGAGAGATCTTTCTCGATACAAAGTTGCGGAATGATCGGTCGATACACTCCCGTAAATCCGTCCAACCGAGAGAAAGAAACTCCAAACTTCCAGGTAGTAACCCAGCTCAGAGGCACACATTTCATCATCGGTCGATACACTCCCGTAAAATGAAATGTGAAAAGCCCTCTTCGGAGGCCCGCTTCCCAGCGAACAGGGAAAAATAAAAGCCTCTCTCATGGGGCAGAAACCAAAAAGACCTCTTCCCAGAGGCACAACAAAAACAAAAAGACCTCTTCCCAGAGGCAGAAATGAAAAGACCTCCTCCCGGAGGCACAAGCAAGCAGAAAAATCTCTTCGGAGACACACGTTTCACCAAGATTGAAATAAAACTTCCAAGTGTTGAAACGTGAGAAAGCCCCCCCCCTCAGAGGTGTAATTTTTCAAAGGCACACTTTAGCTCTCCAAGGAAGAATGATCCACCTATTCTGGAAAATTTTCTTCCTTAAAAAGAAGTTAAAGTACCCTTCAGATACCCGCTTTACCACATAGAAGAATTCATTCAGTAAAATGTGTATATGCACAAAAGAAAAAATGATATCTTCGAAGGATGAAGCGTAAAAACGTATTTGTACTCTATTTTTTAATGAAATAATATTCCTCCAAGTATGGAATAATTATTCTCTAAAAAATAAAAGTACAAGTCCCTCATAAAATAAAATATTGCAATGAGCTTATGGTATAGGGGCAACATGGTATAACTACATCGGTAAAGTTGCGCTCGAACAGTATACCACGAGCTCACTGCAATATCGTGCAAAGAAACTTGTACAAAAGTGAATAATAAATGCATTCTCAAATTCAAATAAGAAGTTTGTACAAATAAAGGATCATTTTATTTAATTCTGTTACAATTTCTTACAGATACAAGTTTCGAAATAAAGAAAACGGGGGCCAGTACCCGCACAATCTCCGGTCAGTACATGCAAAAAAGGCAAAAAGCGATATGAAAGCCACAGAACCAGAACCATCATTTCTTCTTCCGTCCACCTTTTGAGCCCGCACCTGGCCGGATAACCAACTTCTTAGGCCGGCTTGTAAGAGTAGGGGATGAAGGAGAAAGGGGCTCAATCGGACTTTCTTCCGTTTTTTCTTCGCCAGTTGAGGATCCCTTCTTCTTCTTCTTGGAAACTCCCTGCTTTCCTCTCTTCTTGGAGGAAGACCCACTCCCTGGAGAAAAAAGTTTAGCTAATGGTTCATCATCGGAACCAGTTGCTTCTGGAGTCTTCTCACTCCCTTCAGTTTCTTCTCCCTTGTGTTCTTGTGAAGCAATGGGATCGTCCAAGTCTTGGAGAGCTTCTATTTGCTCCTCTTGTGATCCCGGTTGCGAGGCAGAAGGAGGAGTCACCTGAATAGATGGAGGAGGAATAATTGGAGGAGGGGAAGGTTGAACGATGCTCGACGTTTTCTCTACAGAGGGAAAAAAGTTCAAGTCAGTAAAAAGTGGAGATAAAGGTTCGCTGAGGTTCAAGAAGTAGTCAAGAAGCTCATCAAGCTCGTAAGAAGCAGATGAGCAGTCTACTTGGGCAAGATTAACAGTAGGGTTACCTGCAGAAGCCGGTTTCCTGACATCAACTTCGTAAGCCTGTGCTTCGGCACTCTCGTCGCCTTCATCCCCACCTTGTATGCTTGTGATCTCGACGGTAACTTTGGTAGGAGATAGAGAATGAGAACTAGAACCGATAAGGTCAATTTCGGCCGAAGGAGAAGGCTGAATTGGAACAGTTGAGATAGTTTTTCCCGAATATTCTCCTGTCGCTGTTTCGGCCCTTAATTTTGCAAGCTATTCTCTCCCCCTGGCGAGAGCGGCGCGAGCATCATCATCAAGATAATGCTCCTCAAGAGCTGACTCGGCATAGCCAGCGCCTTTACCGCCAAGCATATCGAGTGCAGCCTCCCAAACTTCTGCCAGAGTAATTTCATACTTGGGGCCTAGAAAGGCGAGGCTACCGCGCCCCAAGACGCTATGCAGGTAGAAGTCAAATAATGTTGAGCTGATGTTGGTCCTCGTTGCCTCGTGAGATTCTTCAGCTGCAATTTTGCCGGCAACGGCCTCATCACGCTCCCTTTCAGCTTTGGAAAGTTAAAGCTTAAGCATTTGAATCTCCGCCTCTTGGAAGCTGTTTTTCTTCTGAAGCTCTTCAATATCAGCAACATAGCCCTCACTAATTCTTTTTTGCACTTCAAGCCTGTCTTCGGCATCTCTTTGGCTGGCATGAGCATCTCTCACTTGTTTTAGGAGCACTTCTTCTTTTTGAGTATAGGAAGTAGAGGAAGTAGCAAGCTCTTGTTTAAGTTCCTCAACTTTTGCTTCAAGCTCTTCATTTGAGCATGGCCTCTATATTTGCACGATTAACCTTTTGGAGCTCGTCAACAAGTTTTTCCCAGTTCGACATCCTTTCAATATCAAGCTTGACGGCATCGAGATTTCGTAACATGGCAGACTTGTCAATGGGGACCAAGTCAAGGTCGAACCTCACTCCCTTCAGGCACCACTGTGGAAACCGGCTTTGCAAAGTGGCCGAGCCCGGTCCAACTTGGAATTTTGGCCTGCTAATTATTGTTTGGATGTCTGTCTTCCCGAGAGCGGGAGAGCCGGAAGGAATGTCTAGCGAAACGGGGGCAGTAACCTTTTCAGGAGTGGTAGAGGTATGCTTCTCACCATGTCGGGCTCGCTTGCTTGAATCCTCAACCATATGACCTTTTCCTCGGTCATCATGGGATTTTCTCTTGTGGGAATCGTCGCCTCTCTGCGAAGAATCGTGGCGCTCCTCCCTCTCTCTTCCTTCATAACCCTCCTCTTGAGCCCTCTTCTCTTGAGCCTTTCGGGCGGCTCTTTCTTCATCGGATTCTCTGTAAGAGGGGAGGTAGCGCCTATAATCATATTGGCTACGCCTCCCGTAGCGCTGGAAGTCATCATAGTAGGATCCGCTGCGTCCCATCGGAGAACCTGAAATAAAAAGAGATAAGCTTTAGAAGTCTTCAAAGTACAGAGAGTCAAAAGCATGAAAGTGCCAAGAAATTCTAAGTGCGTGTAATGTGCAAACTATGCGCATCAAACTACGAACCACTCTTTAATTGTGGAGTAATTGTGGGTGTAGTAGTTAGCGTCAACTCTTGAGTTGACGGAGTCTGTTGCATAATGGAAGTCGCTTCAACTACTGAAGAAGAAACCCCGGCAGTGATAGGATCATCTTTAAAGATATCTTGTGAGGTGGCAAAGAGATCACTTAGTCCTTCGAAAGTGTCGTCCGTGCTCTGCTTGGCAGGGCTGGTTTTCTCAGCTTCTTCGCCAGATTTTTGTGAACATTGGGGAGATCCCTGAGGTTCTTCCTCAATAACCGGGGCAAGTTTGTCAGATGGTCCCGCAACATCAACATAAGTGGAGCACTTCACTAGTGAAGCCTCGGGAGCGGGACCTTTTGGTATATATGTGTCAGTAGAAGCTGGGGCATCCGACGCTCTAGCCGGGGAGTCTGGGATTTCATGAGGATGTGTAGAACGAGGAGTATGCAAAAGTCTGTACTGATGCAAAAATTCGTCTTTCAACAGAAATTGAATGTCTCTCTCCTCAACTGGCATGGCCTTGAGCCTCTCGAAAGTTGGCTTGTGACTGGGATCCCTAGAAGGAGGAGGGAGCGCTAAAAAAAAACGGAGTTAACACTTAGTAATTCAGTCTCGCAAAAGTCGGATAACAAACGAAGTAAGAATGGTTAATCTTACTTCCTTCCCTCCATACAGCGTAAAACCCCGGGGGACAGTGAACATAGAAAAATTGAGTCAAAAACCCATGAGCGCTGTCAGGAAGACCGACGATCAATTTACGATTTCGAGCACTTCTCACGACAGTAATAGAGGGGTGATCTTTAGTCCTGGTGAAAGAGCATAGGAAGCAAATCTCGTCAAAGCTTGGGAATCGATCAAGCGTCCTCCTAAACAGTACACACAACCCCATTAAAATGGATAGCCATTGGGGTGTAATTGGGATGGGGCGATGGCCAATTGACGAAGAAGTTGTTGGAAAAAGTCATGGAAAGGAGGAACGCCCCCACTCAGGCACATTTGTCGATTGACCGTTACAAATCCAGGAGATGCTATGCCAGCAGTGTTACTTCTCTCGGGAATAATGGAATCTGATTCAGCAATGCCAAACTGAGCACACAACTGGCGAAAAACTTTGTATGATAGCGTGGTAGGGGCTCTTTCGGGAGGATTGACTAGTGGAGCCGGAATAACAGTTGCCTCTCCAGTCTGAACTGTTGTATCTTCTTCCTGAGAAGTCATTCTACACAAGCAACTGGATATTCAAATGTGAAGGTGCACGTTTCCTAAAAGTGTGGAGTGTCGTGCAGAACTAATAAAAATAACAAATAAATATAACTGGAATTAAACTAGCCGACGATTGATCGACTACAAAATTTCAGAACTTGTTAGTCTAAAGTTCAAGCATAATATTAGTGCAGGCTGGTCAGTTTCAATTGACTATTTCAGTGTTGCTTTAATATTTTACTTGAAATTGATGAGTTGAAAGCACTTCGTTCGCACAATTTATTTAAGTTAATTATCTGTTATTAACTAATCTGTCATTGGATGTGGGCAGTCGATGGCAGTATATTCGTCCCAATTTTCTGTAAATGTTGTATTGGACAGATTGTTGGCTTGCAAGTTAGAGTGACTTGTGAATGAATGCAATAAAGTTCAATAGTTCAAAGTCCATGCAACGGTTCAAAGTACGAACAAAATTCATACAAGTCATGACTCGCCAACGACTCAAAGATTTTCCTTTTAATTTCTTATGGGTTAAGTCAGGCCATTGGTTTTCTGGCTAACTTGCCCACGACTTAAGGGTTAAGGGGCGAGTCAGTTTAGGTCGCTTCAATTTTAAGTCAATGATGTTCTAAGTCGGTAGTGCTTTGGGTCAAAGGTTGTGAAACAGAGGAAGGACTCCAGTGGAAAAGCAGTGGGAAATTTCCTAAGTACTAACGTGGCCACGACTCAAGATTTCAAGCTTTAACTCGGCTACGACTCAAGGCTTGAGTCGTAAAGGTTGCTATGTCGCAGAGAATACTTGGTCGCATAAGACTGCTGAATCATACTCAAAACAACGATTCACTCCTAACCCGTTAACTTCTTCTCCTAACCCGTTAGTCTTTTCTCCTAACCCACAAGCTTTTTCCTCCTGACCCATTAATCCAGTAACTTCACAGTCCTTAACCTTAATCTTATCACACTACGAAATCGTTATAAATCGCGAGTTATCCTGAATCAAATCAAATAGCCTTAAGTGCACCGATGATCCATGCAGCAGTATTTGCATGGCTCAAGGATGTAAATCGTGGGCGGAGATCGATGATGGTGATCGGCGATTGGGAAAAAGAGAAAGTTGCTTACGTGGTGTGAAGCTAGAGATGGTTGGAAGTAAAATTGGGTCGAAATCGCCTTTGAAAGCTTGATGACGTGATAATGGCAGGAATGGCTCAGGGGATAACTAATGAGAAGAGTGAGATAGAAGGAACGACTCAAGCATTTTATATCTGGAGGCGCTGGAACTCGAATCGGCGCGCCCGGGTTATGATGAGTCGAAGCACACGACTTACGACTTAAGCGTGTGCTTCGAGGGGCAAATGTTAACCCCGTTTCACCTACGAGTTAAAGAGCACACGAGTTAAGGAGTCTACGAGTTAAAGAGCACACGAGTTAAGGAGTCTACGAGTTAAAGAGCCTGCGAGTTAAAAGCTTACGAGTTAAGGAGCTAACGACCTAACAGGTTAAGACCTAAACGACTTAGGGAATGTCACGACTTAAGAAAGTCCACGACTTAAAGATGTTACGACCTAGCGACCTAAAGGAGTGATGACTCAAAGCACTAAAAGGAAGAGTCAACAACACTTAAGTCACTGCTGACTTATAACTGCAGATAAGTCGTTCACGACCTAAGACTTGGAGACAAGTTCAATGCCATGCTGTAATAAGATGACTCGTTGACGACTTACGACCGATGATGAGTCGTGTACGACTCACGCTAGCATAAAGGAAGTTGCATTTGGTTAACTCGTGAACGACTTAGAACTTGTATCATTCATCCAAATGGGTGCATAACTTTGGACCAAGCCATGAGCTAAACCCAGTAGGTCGGCCGCGACCTACCATGAGTCATCTACGAGTTACGACTTACCATAAGTCGTGTATGAGTTACGACCTAACTCCGAGAAATTTCTATAAATACGACCCTAGTTCCAACTAGAAAGGGACTTTTTGGCTCATTCTTTTCAAGCACCGATACTCAGCTGCATTCCAAACCGACTCGATACTCAAAGCTTTCAAGACACGTAGAACGCTACCAACAACTTCAAGAAGGAATCTCATACATCCGACATGGATTTGAAGACTTTCACTTACATTGAAGTTTAAGCTACTCGTTCAAAGTGTTTAGTAATTCAAAGTGTATTGTACTTGGGAAGAATTGTATCGACTTGTAACGAAATCATCAATAAAGATATTTAAAGTGGATGTAGGCGAACTATTAAGCCGAACCACTATAAAATCGCTGTTGTTTACTGTTTTTTCTGTGGTTTTCTGCTTATACTTTGTTCCCGAATCATCGGGTGGTGCTTTCACAACTACACTTTACACACCGGGGTGTTAGCGTTCAAATTCTAGCGTTAACAGCAGGTCTGTAGGTGTTCCATCAAGAAAGTATGTCTTGACTGTATTTGCATTGTAGGCCTAACGAAGCAGACCTTTGTAGGCAGTCAGAAGGGTTTGGTGTCAGGAGTAGGATATTTGTATGTCCCAGTATTTGCAAGTAAGTTTAGTGGGCAGGACTGAAAAGGGATAGTCACAAGCGGATATCACGTCAGTATCAAAACCAAGAAAAAGTACGGAAAAGACTAGAGTTAAACCAACAGACCAATGATTCTTTCATTATCGAGACATTGGATGAGGGGCATCGCCAATTGGATGTTAGATTGTTTGCAAAAGGGCACGACCACTTAACTCTTTAGAAGTCTTTCGGTTAGTTGAGGGGTGGCTGCGTGGGGCCATAGCCACGATGAAAAAAAGACAGACCAACTAGAATATATGTATTATAGGCCTAACAAAGAAGTCCTTTATAAATGTAGAAACTCCTCGACTGAATTCCGTACAAGGTGGACCTTGTTGGCAAGATTCATATAGTAGACAAAACGATTACGTAGTCCTCAATGTACGCATTGGGTGGTACATTGTGGATGTCCGAGCACTGAAATAGACTAGTGCGGATGCGATTTATGTTTTCATAGTAAGTAGTGAAGCATCTGTATTGTAGGCCTTACGAAGCAGTCCTTTACAGATGTAGCTACGAAACGCTCACGAAGCAAGATGATGGAGTATCTGCATTATAGGCCTTACAAAGCAGTCCTTTACAGATATAGCTATGGAGCAAGACGACGGAACATCTGCATTGTAGGTCTTACGAAGTAGTCCATTACTGATGTAGTTACGGAACGCTCTCGAAGCAAGACGAGGGAGTCCTTTGCGAGGAGGATACGGAAGGTACCGTGGGCATTACCTAGGAACAATATGGTCATTGGGCATATAGTACATATATATATATGTATGTATATCAGTTATTAGGTTTTAATCTACTAAGGAGTAGATGAGTACGATTCACGCACAGAGGCAAGAGAATGATAAACCTAGTGAACCTAATATAATAGTAAACTGAAATAAAACGGTATATGTACAATTAAGCTTAAAAGTGTATAATTTATCCATTCGCCTGAACTTTAGTTCTCACCCCCTCCTCATAACATTCTATAGGTTAGGTATATGGCAGAGACTTCTCAGCTTTAAGATACTTGTTTAGAATGTGTTATTATATTGGTGAGTATTTACTTACAGTTATATTTTAGTCAATTCCGCTGTTAGATATTTAATTGAGCTCTGATATATTTATCTTTTCCTATTTGTAGGATACGAAATACCCAACTTGGGCTTCATTGGGCTTGGGTTTTAGCATTTTTACGAAAAATCCAAACCACTGAAATTCGGGTGTTACAGGAACATTTAAATACAAACATTTATTTTTTCGATTCAATACTCATGATTGCGAATACATTTGTAACTGTAATCTACTTCTTAAAGATTTTCTACCTGTATATGTACAATTTGTTTATAACATTATTTATATCTCAACATAACAATAGCAATATAAAATAAAACTAAAAGCTTACTTCATTTCGAACAAGATTCGTCATACTAGTTAAATTATATAATCAAATTAAATAACTATCTATGCACAGCTTACTCAATCAACATCTATATGATATCAAACGTGTTGAACCAACACCAGAATTGTCCAAAACACTCGCTACACATCTAGCAATTTTAGTAACTAGACATCTACCTATTAGCATAGGATTGATATTTTTCTGAGAAAAATGTGCGATCCTCTAAAATAAAGGAGAGCACACATGTAAATATGTATACATCACAGATACAAGGTGTTGCCAACATGCTTGGCGGATAGCTAATCATAGTACAGATAACAAAGATAAGAACTCAGGTACTCCTAGAATGAGCTCCAGCAAGGTCACCGTCCATTACACCCCAATATTGAGCTCCGGCAAGGTCACGGTCCGGTAGTGTTAGAACTACCTAAAAAATCTATGAAGCAACTCTTCACCAATGATACTAGAAGACAGCTCCATCTGAGAAGGAAACGCCATGCTACAGACTCAGAAGAACTGAAAATGCGAATGATCTTGAAAGGAAAACGCCACTCTGTAGACTCGGAAGAACTAGAGAGAGCGCCTCACTAAAAAGCGAATCATTAAGAAAGTAGAATGCCGCACTGAAGATGTAGAAGAACCGAGAAGAACTCGTCCTTATAAACAACAATCATGTGAACCTGCAAAAAGAATCTAACACCTTTTGTGGCCAAAATCTGTATCTGTAAAAGGAACTAAAGCAAATTTTAAGAATAATACGTACATATGTATATAAATTAAATATATATATGTATGTATGTATGTATTAATGAAATAAAATAAATATACAAAAGCTAAGAAAATAGGACAGGAAATAATAAAAATTAGAAAACAAACTTAAAAGGGATCCATGGTCAAAAGAAGTTAAAAATCTATAAACTAAACCAAAAACAAACTAAAACTAAAACAAAGGTAAAACAAATTAAAACTCATCCTTATGCCCCTTTGATCAAAAGGATATTGTGATAATCAGTGAAATCATCATTTAAGTTTGAAAAAATGTCAATGCTATAATTATTAATATCAAAAATATTGTTTTAATGTTTAAATAACTTAATATTATTACTAACCTTATTAAGATATTCTTTAAAATGATTAATTTTAGCTAATTTATATTTAGGATTTGAGATCCAATTAAAACAAAATGGAGATATTATAAAAATCAATTTATTAAAATGACTATTATTATTATTAAAAATTCTCTGATTTCTCTCAAACCAAATATACCAACAAATTATAATGAATACCGTATCAAATAAGAATCTATTTTCCATTTTAAACTTAAATCTAAAATTATTCCAATAGTAGTCACAATCAGTAACTTTAGTTGTAAGATTAAAGTTTAAGATTCCGAGAGTATTATTCAAAATGTAGTAAGTATCCATGCAATCATAATATATATGTTTAATATCTTCAAAATGTAGATTACAAAAATAACATGTATTATCAATTCGCATATTTTTATTTTTAAAATTTCTATAGTATTTAATTTTCCATGCACGATTAACCACATATGAATTTTAGACTTAGAAGGAGCATTTGTTTTTCAAATAAATTTAAAAGAGTTATTTGCTACACCTGAGAAATTAAGAAATTTATAAAAAGAATTAGAGGTAAATTTCTTACTCTTATCCAAATTCCAGCTAATATTATCATTTTCATTATCAATATTACATAGATTCATTCTACCATAAATCAAAGAAAGCTGCCTAATAGCTGTACCTATTAAAATTCTATTAAAACAAAAATTCCAAAGGGGGTATTTTCGAGAGAAAAAACATCTATAATTAAAGCATTCTTAAAGTTACAAATTTTGTAAGCTCTTTAAATCCTATCATATACTAAGGTTAAAAATTTCATAGCATTTTAAAATTGATTTTCAAAAATTAGACAATTTATTTATAACTGTAAGAGTAATTTGATGTAAATTATTACTACCGTTGTAGCAATGCTTAATAATAATCTTTTCCAAATAGAATTATCATTTGTATCCTTAAATTTCCATAACCACTTTCATAGTAAAAATAAATTCATGTTTCGTAAACTAATAACTCCTACACCACCTTTCTATTTCGATTTACAAACTATATCTCAATTGACTAAACATTTAAGACTACTGTTGGAATTATCGCCACTCTATATCGCCACTCTATAAGAAGTCCCTTCTTATTTTATCAATCATCCAAACTGGAAAAAGATACATAGACATCCAATAGATCGGGTGAGCTGATAAAACAGAGTTTATAAGAACTAATCTACCCGCTCTCGATAAAAATCTTCCGTCCCAATTAGAAATTCTATTTTTAATCTTATCTATTATAACTAACTAGTCATCGTGTTTAATTTTAGTTGGTCTAATCAGAAAACCAAGATAATCAAAATGGAAAGTCATAGTTTTACAATTAAGCGCATTAGCAACTAAATCTTCAACCTTATCAACTTCATTTAATACTAAATCGGAACTTTTTTCAAAATTGATTTTAAACCCCGAAAGAAGTTCAAAACTGTGTAATATAAATTTAAGAGTACCGACATGATTAGGCAAATGAGAGGTAAATAGTAAGGTGTCATCCACAAATTGAAGAACGGATATACCATTACGAGAGATTTTACTACCTACACTTCCCAAAGATCCACTGCCCACCGTTTTTTTAATTATCACAGCAAAAACATCTACGACTAGGTTAAACAAAAGATGCGATAAAGGATCGCCCTACCTTAATCCTAGTTTAGATTGAATTTTATTACTTAAAATACCGTTAACCATTATACTTGAGTTATTCGTTTTAAGCAAAGCCATAATTCAACCTATGCACTTGTGACTAAAACCTCTAGCATGTAACATATCAACTAGAATATCTCAATCCACCGAATCAAAAGCTTTCGTAAAGTCCAGTTTTAGAATCGCATAAGTAATATTATTTTTACAATAGTGATTAATGTATTTTTAAATAGCGGTCATACCATCAGTGATATTTCTACCCTTAATGAAAGCAGTTTGTGACTAGCATATGATTGACATTTTGTCGTGGTTAAAGAATAAAATGAGAAATAAAAAAGGAATTGAAATGAGAAATGTATGTTAAGTGCCAAAGGTACACATTTAGGAATCTACACTGCTTTATATTTCATATCAATGGTTTTACTCACACGGAAAATTATGTTCTGCAAGCATGTATTCAGGTTTAACAAAAACACACCATTCTATCCATCTATCATTCTATACATCTGTGATCTTACCATCTACATAAACATAAAGTCCAAACATCAAATCTTAGTTAGAAAAACTGGATGAAGACTGATTCACAGACGTAGAACTAGAAGCGGTACACTTGATTGTTCTAATTTCATCGGACTTCAGTACTTTGAGATCCCTGATCACTCCAGGTGGTGAAATTCGAAGATCCTTTGTGCTTTCTTTCGTGGATAACATTTTTACTACTCTGGACATACATGGTCTGTGGCTTGGCATCTCCTGCACACAGAGAAGCGCGACTTTTAAGAAATGCTCCACTTCTTCTTCTTCCCCCATTGACTCGTTTTTCATTGAATGATCAATGAGTTGAAGAAGATTGTTGTCGTTGTATAGTTGCCAAGCCTGGAACACACAATTGTATATCAGTTTGGTAAAAAAATGTATCAGTCAAGATAAGGTGCATATCATCTCGCTGTGCAATACATATCATTATTTCCATTGGACACAGCTTATGCACATATTATATTTTGCTATAAAAGCACATGTTGTAAACCAGACCTTCTTACTTCATAAAACACAAAAGAACACAGTGTTTAGAGTTCTAAACTTAAATAGCCACGAAACTTAGTTCTGTCAACCCCTTTATATCATGCAATGTCATTAAGTTGCCAGAACTATATTGTATCATCACTATGCATTTTTCAAGGACATAGAAAGCAAGACGGACTAAATCAACTTGAATTTTACCTTCTCGACTGTATTATATTTATCTAGTCCGAAAGCATGGTTTGTCGCGGTTCTTCCACTTACAATCTCCAAAAGTAACACTCCAAAACTATAAACGTCTGATTTCCGTGTTAGCTTTCCACATCTTGCATATTCCGGAGCAAGGTAGCCTCTTCATTAATCAAAATAGAAAGTTAAATTTATAGGTGAACATAAAATAACTAATATGCACACTATACAATATATGTTAAAACTTACAATGTGCCAGCAACACGCGTACTAACATGTGTGAGATTATCAGGGAAGAGTTTTGCAAGACCAAAATCAGAGATTTTAGGAACAAGGTCGGAATCAAGAAGTATGTTGCTTGGTTTAATATCTCTATGAATTATTTGTGGTTTGATTCCCTCGTGCAAATAAGCAAGGCCATGAGCTATTCCTGTAGCAATCTTCCTTCTTATTTCCCATGTGAAATCGATGTCGCAATGCCTTCCACCTTACATTAACAAAAGTCAGAATGAGTATCCTATTTTTGTTATTAGATACAGAATTCTAAATACTAAGGTTAGAAATTTACCTAGAAGAGTTTGAGCAAGACTATTTTTCTCCATATAATCGTAGACTAGTATCCTGTTGCTACCTTCTATACAATAACCACACAGCCTTAACAGATTTTGATGTTTAGCGCTGGTCATGGATTCAATCTCTGCTACAAACTCGCGTTCTCCTTGTAAAGATTTAGCTGAAAGAACCTTAATGGCTACGGTTACTCCATTTTTAAGCTTTCCCTGAAGATTCACATGGCATAGATGTTAGTTGCATCAGATTAATGCTGTTCCGAGTTCTTGCATATTGAGTCATGTGGAGTTATAAAGACACCAAATTTGACTAAGAAGATGTTTATAATAAAAAAGACTACAAAATCTGCATTATTCTAGAAAAAAGAAAGATAAATTGCATGTAACTCTCATCACAATATCCCGTTGAACAAAAAGAGCTCCTCTAAATCAAATTTGGAGGTCCAGTGACAGTGACTGGCAAGTTTAGTTTCGGAAAGGGTATACGTCTTCAGTATATTCGTTTCTTTTGATAGTAGTAAGGTAAAAGAACTTGTTAGAACTTAAAATCTCCTCAATTACAACCACCTTAGAAACATGTACATACCTTATAAACAGAACCAAATCCACCTTCGCCAACCTTAGAATTTAAATGAAACCCTTGAGTAGCAATCTTCAAAGTTTTATATGAGTACCTAACTATACTTTTCCCTTTGAGTGGGCGAAGAAAAGAAGATGTTAAAAAAATCAGACTGCGGAATAGTCGTAATTTGCATAAGCTGCAAGAAATAAAGTAAGGAACTCACCCTCATCTTGAATTGAAGTTGATAGAGAAGATGAAGAATCTCGGTGGCGGAAAAAAGGCAACTTGAAACATGTGTCAACTTTCATTTCTGTTTGAGATAAAAACACAAGTAGTTTTGTTCAACGAAAAAATATTTATAAGCTGCAGCAGTCAAAATTAGTGTGGGTCTTCGGTCAAAAGAGGGGTTCTGAACTTTGATCTAGTCTGAATTTTGTTTAGGTACGCTGAATCGCAAACAACAGAAAGGCAATCATCCTAAAATAAAACAAATAGACACCAGGAGCTCGTTTCATAACCGTTTACTCGTGTGATTTTCAAATGCCCGGATTTGCATCCCACTTTGGGCCTTGTCGGTTCTATTGAAACGGTTAGTGATTACCTTTAATTATCCATGAAAGCTAATGTACTAAGTTGAATCATACGGCCGATTTCGGTAGGTGGATTATTATTCGGTGGTGTAGATGATTTCGGACTTGAACCCTGGTCTAACTTTTCGGGTCTTTAAGAATTATTGTATTTGAAGCCAGTGTTTCATTAGAATGTTATCAAATCCGATAAGTAATTGAATCTAACAACTAATTATCGATTGTTCATGATGTTCTTTTCTTGTAAAAGTTCCTAATCCTATTCTAATTTAGTTTTAATTGCATTCTGGGAATTGCTAAAGAGGAAAATGATTTGTTTAAGCGAAACAAAAGGTAGGAAGATTTTTTTTTTTTAAAGTTATAATTTGACAAAAAGAGAAACATTTAATATGAGTAAATTATTTATAAAAAATGCAGAAAAATTGTTTGAAGGACAAAGCTGTAGCAAATTTTGGATTCAAGAACATCAACTTATCACAAAGTCAAACTAGCACTAAAAATTCACTAGAAGGGCAAAATAGTTCATAAGAAAGGCTTCTTATTTTTTAACCATCGCGACAAATAAAATTAGGGATTGATACCATCATTGAACACTGTGGAGGAGAACATCGAAGCATGTTTAAAGATGTTTGTGGCGACTACAATTGTAATAATGGATGATGCAGTTAGAGTTTCAAAGTTAGGCAAAGAAGACAATGACTAATACTCCTCAACTATTCCCACGACCGACCCACACATACCGATTAGACTCAAATTAATCTTGGACCAGCTCACCTACTTAAGTAGCACATCAAGCCTGCAACTGGCCGTCTAACTCAAAGAAGCTTCCACGGCCAACTCATTAGATAAGTACAAAGCTAAATATAACCAGCAGGTTAAAAACCGGGCTGACTCAATTATGGCCGGCTCTCTCTTTCTAACCCACCTCTAGCCTGACTCTAAGTTAGCCTGCCCTCTTAACACTACTTATGTTTCAGCCGAAACGATTTCAGACAACCTAAATATTCAACAAGACCAGATTAATTATGGTCCGTCTTCGGTCTGGTTTTATCACAGCCGCCTTCGACCGATCCCAAGCAGCTCATCTCATCATCTCATATCCGTTATGTCATCCCTCTTGTCGGGCCTGACTACCACTCTCGATCTGGTATCTCGTAAGATCATGCCATAAATAAACATGCTGGGTTTTTATCTTATGATAACCAAAACATTTTTATCAAATTCGTCTAATATTATAATAGTGTCTATAGAAAGTAAAATAGAATCTATATGAAATGCTTACATCTCACGTTTCAGCAATAGTTGGGCACAATCAAAACCGCACAGGCACTTATTAGAGATTGGATTTCATACAATGGCAGGGCTACTGGGGTACCGTCCATCACGGTGCCTGGTCTAGGTCAGCGTACCGAGGATCCCCTGCAACACAAGACTAGAGCTACCCCTTACTGGATATTCCGAATAAGATCACCTTGCGGTTAGGATCAGCAATCGCCCACATAGCCGAATAAAGGGACATCTAGACAGGGATGACCTTACCCTAATTGGTTGCTAGCCACATAGTCTTGCTGCACCTCCCCTATTTTAGTCATTCCCGATTGATGAGGTTTGAGGCTATGCGTTACATTTTTAGAGCACATTTACTTAGAATGCTCATCATCCTCCTGACGATGTTCTGAAAGCATTCATCCATACAAGTTGCCTTGGGTCTGGACAAACCAAATCACTATCTTCATCATCTTCAGGGTCTTAATTCGCAAACGTTCAAACCAGATCGAAGTGGTTTTCAAAAAATTAATCTCGATTTCGGTCTCTTCGAAACGATCAGCGCATTGGCCAATGTTGATAGTCAGTTATTTAACTATCAAATAACATACACAAACACCCATCAGGCCTTACTAATTTCCCAAATTATTTATTTTAAAATTTCCTCGCAAGATATATTTCTACACTTGAACCCTTTGAAAATAGTTTTCAAATCACTTTTTCTCTCATGGAATAAATTTCCACCAAACTGTTTTATTTCCATTGAAAATCACCAAGTCTTAATACTTTAGATTTTTAAATTATTTAAATCACATTATCCAAAAATATATATATATATATATACTTTAAAATACTTGTAATAAAAACTACTTAAAACACTTTATTCAAAATACTAGTTATGAAATTTTATAATAATTTCTCATGTAAAATTGAAGCCAAAACTAATTTTAAAATAAAAGTTATTCTATAAGGTATAAATATTAAATAATTATCTTTTAAATCATGATACTAGTTTCACCGTCAAAATAATTATAAAAAATCAGGTCATGACATATATGGTTAATGAACATGGTTATTGATTATATAGGTAGATATTGAGACTTCCACTCTGTAAACATTGATCATTTATATATGTATTAGTTCTCTTTAAATAATGTTTTAAAATATTTGTGAAATATATAAACATAAGATTTGGAACTATTTATGTATAATAAAGCATAAAATATTTAATCTAGTTTTTACTATGTCAATAAACCATAAATTCAAAGTTTGTATTTAAAACAGATAATTACGAGTTAAAAACATTGTAAAGTTCAAAACTAGACATCAAAAAAATTAGTTTAAATATATTTAATTAAATACATATATATGTATGTGACGCCCCACCTCTATGACCACGCTAGCCAAGAACACTACGGTGTAATGCTGTCAACTAGCGTGGAGAATAAGGCTGTTGAGGAGCGGCCATCAGTAGTTAGGCCTTACACTAGTATTGGTTATCTCGATAGGAGTGGTATATAAATATATATATTCTTTCATTTTTCATCTATGATTTATTTTCTCCCATCGACATACCCCAATTCCAGTATAAAACGAACTACGATGGTTCATAATAGTTTAGAACGAAATATATAATAATATCACAGATAAATATAAATGCGGAACACAGATAAAAACAGAAAGTCTCGTATATATAATAACTGATATCAGTTACAATACATTTGACACGGTACATATGATACAACAACAACAGTCGACTAGGAAAGTTACATATACAAGTACACTAACGTATATAATATACATGAATACATATCTTCCAATACAATTATACTGACTACTATAAATGACGACGACTACTCCAAAAGATATGAAAGAACTTCATAGCTCTAGCAGCAACCCAAAGCAGAATATCTACAACCTGTGAATACTCGGTCTGACCCGAGTATTAAATTCAAAAGAAAATAATACTCGGGTCAGTCTAATTCAAACTCAGTAATTAGTACCTAGAAGCAATAGTAATTAAATAATGAATAGACGATAGTAATTAAACCAAATCAGAATGCAATTCAGAATATTGAATTGAATAAACAAAACAGTTCAAACCATTGAAATATCAATTAAAGTATTAATTCGAGTAGGGCTGCAGTACACGCACGCGTGCACTGCCTCGCCACTACAACATAATGTACCCAAAAACTCAATTTCCGTGTGGCTGCAGTTCACGCTTGCGTGCACTGCCTTGCCACTACAGTAATGATGTACACAACCGGACACAAGGTCAAACCCGAACTATTAGCTGGATTTAACTCAAGTAAATTCGAAAACCAATAAAATGCAAAGGTCAAGTCGCAGATATCACGACTCAACACAACTGCAAGTATTCAAGTTCAAAATGGACCAGACTCAAGCAATGCATAGAACCAAGACACAAAGGAAATGTCAAAATGATAGTGAAGTGGTCCTAATCCATATATACAACATGAAGTGGCCAAACCACAAAAATAATCAAAGTGGACAGGCGGTCCAAATACAAGGCAATGCCTTGATGCACAACACTGTGCAACATCTAAAACAACAAAAGCAGCAAATGTATGAAGGCAGCAAGGCCAAAATAACTTGATATTATTTCATGCTTTGCCTAAAGATGATGACCCAGGTTTTACTCATGAATACATGTGACAGTATGAAAAGAATGTAACCTGGAAGATATGTCACAAGAGTTCAAGGTACAGTACAAAAGCCCCACACTAACCACTGTCAACTACAAAATTCCAATGATCAACAACGATCCAAAAATCATCAAAACAAGAATCAAAATAGTGATAGTGTCAAAGTCACAGAGACAAAAATCAAATAAGTTACAGTTTCAAACGCAACAAAACAATGAACAAAACCAATTGAAGCATCTAGAATGCAGAGGCACACAACAGCATGCTACAATGAAATGAACAAGTGATGCACATGAAGATCAAATGCAACCTGGAAATGGGGTTGATACAAGCAACTGAGCAGTATCAGTCACCAATGTAATCAACCAAGGTGAACCAGGCTAACAGAGCTTCAACCAATCAAAGTTCAAGCATGGGGATTAAAATGAAACAGAGGTGGCTGCAAGGAGTTGCAGACCAACCAACAAAAGAAGCACAGTGACAGTGAAATATACAATATGCACACAAAAGCAATGCTCAATGCACCAAGTACAGGTAACAGCATGGTACACATACATGGAACAATACCAAAGTATGGAGTGTGCAAGTGCAGATGACACAGTTTCAATATGAAATGCATCAGATAGCAAATAATGGTAGCAGTTTCAAATCACAAAGCATGCAGCATACGACAGTGCACACAAGTGCACAAGACTCAAAAATACAACAGAGTGAATGCACAACATGACAGTGGACCGGCCATACAACTACAAAATAGAAGGAGGGTGAGGGCACCAGAGGTATGGCACCACAACACATAAATACAAGTTCAACTTCACAACCAATGGGCAGTAACAATAAAGCAGTGAGACAGTAAATGACCACAATTAAATCAAAGATCCAAAGTCCATCAAGCAATACAAAACTGTCAAGAGAAACCAGTAAACAACAAAAGGGGCCAGGTACAACATGCATCATTCGAAGCCGCAGCAGTATACATATGCCCAAGGCAAGGCAAAAAAATCCAATAGAAGGACAAGTCTAGCCTGAAGCTCAATCAAGTCAAGCTACAGGGAAGAACACAACAGGTGAGAGTTGAGCGATGACCACGAAAACGAACAGCTCGGAACGATAAAGCCAGAAATAATATGCGGTTCGAAATCAAAACAATGCCGAAATCAAAATAGTTCAAGCAATGACCAAAGTCAATACTCAAAGTAAATATATAGTCGAATGGCCGACAAATCAAGGGACGAATTCAACAATCAAATACGAACGAAAATCATCGATTTCGAACACTAATAAACTCGAGATAGGAATTAGATGTGAGTGAAACACTCACCTTTTCGAGTCGCAGATTCATAGCCGAGCACGAGAATTGGATCGAGCAAGGCTACAGGAGAACACCCCAATTTGGAACGAAGCCCTAATTTTAAAGAAAGGGGGGCGACGAAAACGAGCAGCCACCATAATTTTCTTTCGTTAAGTTTTAGGTCATGAACCAGAATGAATCAAGGGGGAAAAAGAAATAGGTTATAAGCTTATGTGAATTATCACGGCCCAATAAAGAAAATGGACCACTATTTAATTTTCAAGGCCCGTCAATCTTTTTAGCACTTTATAAAAGAATTTTAATTCAATTTTAAAAAAAAACTTCAATTGGCAATTTGCAACAATATTAATCGTTTCGCAATCATAAGGAATAAAGGGACAACTGGTAACAACCATAAAAGCATATCATCACAAGATGAAGAAATTTGAAAATAGGAAGTCCAACATATAGAGCACGAGAGAGAGAGAGAGAGATCCTGGACGTGTTTACCCGATGAATATTCTGGATTCCATAGTGAAATCCATAGAATTTGAGATCCGATGAACTTTCATGAGAAAAACATCTTTATTTCGAAGGTGCTGAACCCCCGAAGCATTGATATGAATAGAAAGTTGCTCAAGAATAAAAATCGAAAATCCCTAAGGCATTTCCGTAATTGGAAGACGTGAAAAACGTCATGAATAGCAGAAAATTGAGCTGGTACACCGACGTAGTACAATATAAACACCAAAGAAATCTTTTAATTTCATAAAAGAAATTCACAAATTCTCAACAAAATTTAATTATCGAATAGATAATCAGAATACAGAAATCACAAAACAGCAATATCTAATCACCGATTCGATAATCAGAAAACAGCAAAATCAGCAAATCTAATTATCAACAAAGATAATTAGAAAACACAAATATCTAACTATCAAAAACGATAATCAGGAATTACCACAACGGTAATCAAATTTCAAATCAGCAAATATTCAATTATCAAAACAATAATCAAATCTTAAATCACAAATATTTAATTATCACAAACGATAATTAAATCTCAAATATCTAATTATCACAAGCGATAATCAAAAACAATAAATATCTGATTATCAAAAACGATAATCAGAAATCACAAATCAACGAATATTTAATTATCACAATTGATAATCAAATCTTAAATCGCAAATATTTAATTATCACAAACGATAATTAAATCACAAATATCTAACTATCACAAACGATAATTAGAAACAACAAATATTTGATTATCCAAAAACGATAATCAGAAATCACCAACATCCGATTATCAAAACGATAATCAGAAATCACAAATTTTTCAATTAACGAGTCCGGAATTAACCGAAATAGCAAACGCACATGACCCATAACCACGAGTTTTACTAAATCGTTTAATTCACTTCATCGTTTTCTTTAAAGTGCATAATTGTGTATTTAAAAAAAATAACATTTCACGTTCTCAAACGGACAAGTCCGGAATTAAGCGAATTAGTAAAAGAAAGGGGTCATAGTCCTCGATTTTTCTGAAACGTTTAAATCACTTCCTCATTCTTTTGAAAGCGTAAACTGTAAAAATTTTGATAACAATTTTAATTTTTTATTTTGAAACAATTTTGAAGAATAACAAATTTTTTAAAACACGTGATTAAAATAGCAACGTCAGTAGCAACTTCGACAAGGAAATTTCACTTCTTAAAATACCATAAAAACGGACAACAAAATCAGCATTGCGGGATAACCGCTTGAAAATTCATTTTAAAATTGACGGTTACCGAAGTTAATACGTCAAAATTTCAACGAAATAATTGGCATCAAAATATAATACCAATGAATTTTCATTCATCAAAAATGTCACAAGAATCTTCTCAAAGATAGGAAGGGGTATCATACCCTAAACTTGTATTCATAACAAGTCAATAACACACGAATTCACCAATGCACAAAAATTAATAAAACTTATCAACAGAAATCACGAAAATTGGTGAAGCACAAATTCTAGAAATCATCACAAGAAATCTAGAAAACACAAATTCTAGAAATCTACACAAGAAATCCAGAAATCAAAAAATGAGAGTATGAAAACTCAAATGGGAGTACGGAAACTCGAATGGGAGTATGGAAACTCAAATGGGAGTATGAAAACTCACCTACACGTGAGCATGGAAAATCACCAACACGTGTAACGCAAAGCGAGAACGGGAGCATGGAAACTCACCTACACGTGAGCATGAAAAATCACCAACACGTGCAACACAAAAGCGAGACGCAATCTCATGGTGGCTAACCGAAAAGCAAAAAGGTATGTGTGAATGAAGTCACACAAATGGTGTCTAGGCTAACCAAAAAGCATAAAGGTATGTGTGAATGGAATCACACAAGTGGTGTCTAGCCTAACCGGAAAGCAAAAAGATATGTGTGAATGGAATCACACAAATGGTGTCTAGGCTAACCAAAAAGCATAAAGGTATGTGTGAATGGAATCACACAAGTGGTGTCTAGCCTAACCAGAAAACAAAAGGATATGTGTGAATGGAATCACACAAATGGTGTCTAGGCTAACCAAAAAGCATAAAGGTATGTGTGAATGGAATCACACAAGTGGTGTCTAGCCTAACCAGAAAACAAACAAAGAGACATCGCACAATTGCTAGTCTAAATCACAAAGATGATCGTCATAATCATCCAGAGATCAATCAATATCACAGAAAAAGGGAAAGAGGCCTATCACATGACGGTCCGAAGACCATGGGGAGCTACCCCATATGGATGAGTCTGAGTCACCCGAATGAGGTCAAGGCTAACCAAAAAGCAAAAAGGTAAGTGTGAATGGAAACATACAAATGGTGTCTAGCCTAACCTCGCAAACAAAAAGGTATGTGTGAATGGAATCACACAAATGGTGTCTAGGCTAACCAAAAAGCAAAAAGGTATGTGTGAGTGGAATCACACAAGTGGTGTCTAGCCTAACCTTGCAATGAAAGAGACATCGCGCAATTGCTAGTCTAATTCATAAAATGATCGTCAAGATCAACGAGAAGTGTCAATTACACTAAGCTAGTAAATATAAAAGTTTAGCTTCATGTCCCATAACCACTTGCTTAACTTAAATATTTACGAACAAACTGTAAATCTTCACTAAAAAATTGTCACAAGAGATTCAATCGAATAAGTCCAAGAATTAACTAGCGAAGTAAACGCAAGCGTTATATACCACTCGTTTTACTAAGTCGTTTAATTAGATTTCTCATACGAGTGAGTTAAAGGTTAGTATATACTAATAGATTAGAAAACGGTTTAGGAAAAGAGCTTTGTAGTAAAATAGTTTTGAAATCGTTTGGAGAAAAGGGTTTTGATATTTACTACTAGTATAGAAAACCTTTATATTTTTAAAGTGACAAATCACAAAAATGATTGTAGGAACAATCAATCACAAGAATTCACATACAAAGATGTGAATAAAATCCAAAGAAATTGATACTGTATCCATCTAAAAGTATGTTCACGAAAATCCCGAAGGAAATGTTATCAAAGTTGCTAATAAATGATAGCAACAAATCGGGGAATTAACAAGAATCGATTAAATTTGGAAACCAAATCAATTCACTAAAATTCACATTCGAAGACGTGAATAAAATCCAAAGAATTCGATTCTAAATCCATTAAAGTAGGAATATCCAAAAATTCCAGAAATAGAAGTTATCAAAGTCGACAAAGGAGATAACAACTAATCGGAAAAGAAGAATCGATTAACAATTGGAATAACGAAGCAAAACGAGCACAAATGCATAAATGACTTCAACAAAAATAAAAATCAAGTCAATGCCGAAGTCAACAATTAATGGCCAAGTTCAAACAAAATCAACGTCGGCTAAATCAATTCAAAGCCGAAAACACAAAAACAAAATCCTCATCATCAAAAATCCAACTTGAGTTCGCAAAGCAAACGGAGGCCGAAGCCAAAATACTTTCACGAAATCAAAATCAAAGGCACATGAATAAGCGTTAGGAATTCATACCTAACAATCAAAGATAATCATATGCAAAGATGAGAGATAAAATATCGACAAATAGTTGTAACATATGTTCCATCCAAGTTATGTTTTATATTTGTTCTAAACCCCAGGCTCTGATACCAAGCTGTGACGCCCCACCTCTATACCCATGCTAGCCAAGAACACTACGGTGTAATGCTGTCAACTAGCGCGGAGAATAAGGCTGTTGAGGAGCGGCCATCAGTAGTTAGGCCTTACACTAGTATTGGTTATCTCGATAGGAGTGGTATATAAATATATATATTCTTTCATTTTTCATCTCTGATTTATTTTCTCCCATCGACATACCCCAATTCCAGTATAAAACGAACTACGATGGTTCATAATAGTTTAGAATGAAATATATAATAATAACACAGATAAATATAAATGCGGAACACAGATAAAAACAGAAAGTATCGTATATATAATAACTAATATCAGTTACAATACATTTGACACGGTACATATGATACAACAACAACAGTCGACTCGGGAAGTTACATATACAAGTAAATTAACGTATATAATATACATGAATACATATCTTCCAATACAATTATACTGACTACGATAAATGACGACGACTACTCCAAAAGATATGAAAGAACTTCATAGCTCTAGCAGCAACCCAAAGCAGAATATCTACAACCTGTGAATACTCGGTCTGACCCGAGTATTAAATTCAAAAGAAAATAATACTCGGGTCAGTCTAATTCAAACTCAGTAATTAGTGCCCAGAAGCAATAGTAATTAAATAATGAATAGACGACAGTAATTAAACCAAATCAGAATGCAATTCAGAATATTGAATTGAATAAACAAAACAGTTCAAACCATTGAAATATCAATTAAAGTATTAATTCGAGTAGGGCTGCAGTACACGCACGCGTGCACTGCCTCGCCACTACAACATAATGTACCCAAAAACTCAATTTCCATGTGGCTGCAGTTCACGCTTGCGTGCACTGCCTTGCCACTACAGTAATGATGTACGCAACCGGCACAAGGTCAAACCCGAACTATTAGCTGGATTTAACTCAAGTAAATTCGAAAACCAATAAAATGCAAAGGTCAAGTCGCAGATAACACGACTCAACACAACTGCAAGTATTCAAGTTCAAAATGGACCAGACTCAAGAAATGCATAGAACCAAGACACAAAGGAAATGTCAAAATGATAGTGAAGTGGTCCTAATCCATATATACAACATGAAGTGGCCAAACCACAAAAATAATCAAAGTGGACAGGCGGTCCAAATACAAGGCAATGCCTTGATGCACAACACTGTGCAACATCTAAAACAACAAAAGAAGCAAATGTATGAAGGCAGCAAGGCCAAAATAACTTGATATTATTTCATGCTTTGCCTAAAGATGATGACCCAGGTTTTACTCATGAATACACGTGACAGTATGAAAAGAATGTAACCTGGAAGATATGTCACAAGAGTTCAAGGTACGGTACAAAAGCCCCACACTAACCACTGTCAACTACAAAGTTCCAATGATCAACAACGATCCAAAAATCATCAAAACAAGAATCAAAATAGTGATAGTGTCAAAGTCACAGAGACCAAAATCAAACAAGTTACAGTTTCAAACGCAACAAAACAATGAACAAAACAAATTGAAGCATCTAGAATGCAGAGGCACACAGCAGCATGCTACAATGAAATGAACAAGTGATGCACATGAAGATTAAATGCAACCTGGAAATGGGGTTGATACAAGCAACTGAGCAGTGTCAGTCACCAATGTAATCAACCAAGGTGAACCAGGCTAACAGAGCTTCAACCAATCAAAGTTCAAGCATGGGGATTAAAATGAAACAGAGGTGGCTGCAAGGAGTTGCAGACCAACCAACAAAAGAAGCACAGTGACAGTGAAATATACAATATGCACACAAAAGCAATGCTCAATGCACCAAGTACAGGTAACAGCATGGTACAAATACATGGAACAATACCAAAGTATGGAGTGTGCAAGTGCAGATGACACAGTTTCAATATGAAATGCATTAGATAGCAAATGATGGTAGCAGCTTCAAATCACAAAGCATGCAGCATACGACAGTGCACACAAATGCACAAGACTCAAAAATACAACAGAGTGAATGCACAATGCAAATGAACACGACAGTGGACCGGCCATACAACTACAAAATAGAAGGAGGGTGAGGGCACTAGAGGTATGGCACCACAACACATAAATACAAGTTCAACTTCACAACCAATGGGCAGTAACAATAAAGCAGTGGGACAGTAAATGACCCCAATTAAATCAAAGATCCAAAGTCCATCTAGCAATACAAAACTGTCAAGAGAAACCAGTAAACAACAAAAGGGGCCAGGTACAACATGCATCATTCGAAGCCACAGCAGTATACATATGCCCAAGGCAAGGCAAAAAAATCCAATAGAAGGACAAGTCTAGCCTGAAGCTCAATCAAGTCAAGCTACAGGGAAGAACACAACAGGTCAGAGTTGAGTGATGACCACGAAAACGAACAGCTCGGAACGATAAAGCCAAAAATAATATGCAGTTCGAAATCAAAACAATGCCGAAATCAAAATAGTTCAAGCAATGACCGAAGTCAATACACAAAGTAAATATATAATCGAATGGCCGACAAATCAAGGGACGAATTCAACAATCAAATACGAACGAAAATCATCGAATTCGAACACTAATAAACTCGAGATAGGAATTAGATGTGAGTGAAACACTCACCTTTTCGAGTCGCAGATTCATAGCCGAGCACGAGAATTGGATCGAGCAAGGCTACAGGAGAACACCCCAATTTGGAACGAAGCCCTAATTTTAAAGAAAGGGGGGCGATGAAAACGAGCAGCCACCATAATTTTCTTTCGTTAAGTTTTAGGTCATGAACCAGAATGAATCAAGGGGGAAAAAGAAATAGGTTATAAGCTTATGTGAATTATCACGGCCCAATAAAGAAAATGGACCACTATTTAATTTTCAAGGCCCGTCAATCTTTTTAGCACTTTATAAAAGAATTTTAATTCAATTTAAAAAAAACTTCAATTGGCAATTTGCAACAATATTAATCGTTTAAATGTCGATTATTAATTGATGCGAAATACCGGGTTGTTACAATGTATATATAAAACAATTATTATAGCCGAAAATAATATATTTTCTATTAATGTGCACATACATATATACACACACACATATATTGTTCAATTAAATAAAATACACTATATTAATATTTATAAACAAATATATATATATATATATATATTATAAAATAAATATTTTAAAATTATTGTAACGACCCAAAATTTTCGACTTCGAAAATTCCAGATTATTAGAGAAAAGGAGAAAGAAGGTAGAAGAAGAACAGAAAACAACATCATCTCACATTCGCGGCGGATTTAAATATAATAAAAAATAATAGCATTTATACAAAGAAAAGCCGTAATTGTTAGATTACATACATTCCATCAGAGTTACAACCATTTATACATAACTGTGCAGTTATAACAACTTGTCCCAGACTACAATAACACAATTCCAATATTCAACGGTAAACTTCATACGTTCCTGCCATCCAGCATGCCTTCTGAGCTCCAGAAAGTTCGAACCTGAAAAGCTGTAATACTCGGTCTGACTCGAGCATTACATCAAAGTAACACCCGGGTCAGGCTGAAAGCCAACGTGAGTAAACCCATCTAGCATGAAATACTAAGATGTAAAACTTATTTAAAACCCTGGGTAACTCCTACCCTCACTACAAGTTCATAACTTTTTATAGTCAAACACTTATTTCCCACATCAGTCCCTAATAATCCTTACTTAGTTTCAAAGGTCCAGTTCACTTAAATTGTTTCATTTCAGCCTATTGATTACACATATCAAATCTATAAAGAATTATAGTATATTTCAAATCGAAGTGGTTTTGGGTATTTGCTGATACCCGACCCCGGCCTCTTCGAACTCAAAGTCATTTCTAATTCAAGTTGTTTAAGTGAATATAAATCAATTTTAAATACAGGTTAACAATTTACACAGTAGTTTATCATCAAAAAATAATCCATATTTCATAGTTTAACCCTAACACATCATATCACAAAGTATCACAAATTATCAGACAGATATTAATCTAATCATCCAATACAACTTATCCATTCGTAAGCAAGATTAATTGGTCTATTCCTAATTAATTAACACAAAATAAGTTAATTAACTTTAAATATTGCTTCATTAACATCAATTAAATCATTTAGTTAACTTAATGAAATTATAATTATTCCTTAATCATTTAAATCATACACATTAATTAGTTTAACCTTTAATAACTCACATTAATTAATTATCCCTTATTTACGTTAAGTAATTTTCCTTTAATCACATTGATTAATTATTGTAACGATCCAAAGTTTCTATCATTTGAAATTCAGATATTTAACTGATTTTAAATATCAACAAGTTAAATTTATAATTCGAATGAATTATATTTCCAATATTTAGATTTAATTGGATAATTAAATCGATAATTTAATATTTGAAATTTCGTAAATAATTGGGAATTGGGTTTAATGTGATTAAAAATGATTTATAAAGTTATATTAAATCATATTGGAGTTAGAACAATGTTTGTGAACTTTTAAAATTGAATTAAAAGTTACTTTATGAAAATTGAATATTTTAATATTTAATCGACTAGTGAAAATAGTCATTTTACAAACAGTCTCGGATTTCGACGAAACTAGTTTCATCAGATCCGTAATGTTATATTATTGTAAGATTTCAAATTTCGTGTCAATCAGATTTACCGTTTGTCCAGGGCAAACCAAAATGCATAGAAATTTGTTTAATCGATTTAATTTAAATTGATCGTTTATTTCCGTAACTCACACATACGATCGAATTGGCTCTCGATACCTATTCCATTGTGTCTGGAATGTGAGGTAAACCCTAGAAATGCCAACCGGCATGCTTCGTTTGGAGTTCAGAAAATTTTGGATGAATAGTGTTTTCGTTGAAATTTATATAAAAGCACCCCTATTATCTTCATTTGCAACACAACTCAAACCCTAGGGTTTCAAGAGCTCGGCCGCTATTATAATTCGAACGGCCAGAAAGCTCCTGTCTTCCTCCTCCTTTTCTTCTTGATCCACTCAGTATTAACAAAAATCTCCAACTACAACATCAAAGAGCGTAATGAGATCTTCGATATGAACGGCTACGATCGTAAATGGATCGACGTGGAGGAAGTTATCGTGGCCGATAGGCCTCACGTTCATGCGAGTATTCTCACGCCTGGGGACGACAGAGTTGGCTAGGAGTTGGGGCGGTGGTGGTGTACGTGATGGCCTTCGTAGTGGCGTAGGCCGATCGAGTTCAAGAAGATCAGAGGATGAGCGGTGAGCAAACCCTAAGGATCGATGTTGGGTTCATGCTCGCGTATGAGATCTGGAAAGGGGGGAAGGGATAGGCGCATCCGGTCTTGATCTCGTGAGTTAGAATGGACGGCCGATCTAAATTCTAGGTTAAAAATAATAAAAGAAAGTGTAAAATTTTATATTTAAATTCGTTCGAACTTTGAAGTAACGTAAATTTTTGATACGAGGTCGGAATTGCGCGAAACGAATTGCGTTGCAATCGTATGGACGAGCACTATGCAATGGAGCTGGTTTGGAGTCGTTTGGAGCTAGTGATAATTTTGGGTAAAATTAAACGCACGTTTAATTTTATTCGAAACAAAACGCTATAACTGTTATCGGAAACTCAAGGTGAGAACTTCTCACTCAATCGAATTGTTTTGATTTAAATTTTAAATAGTTAGATTTAAAATTGCTTGATTGTTTGATTGGATGATAATTATTATCTGTTGTATTGAAATAAACCCTATACGCAGTATATTAAGTGGAGGTTATTTATTAAAAACATATACCGCGATAATTCCATCTTGATATGGAATTGGTATTATATATGTACTTGGAGTTGATTTCCCGCATTATATAGCGGATGAGATCCTATTGCGCCGCATAATAGCGGATAGTATTTTATAAATCACATATACCGCGATATTCCATCTTGAAGCAGAATTGGTATTGTACTAACATCTGTGGATGCAGGGAAACAGGTTGGAGGGATCCAACTGGATTCCTCAAATAGTTGAATTTATTTCAATGTTGCGTGTTGATTTATTTATAATCTACGTGATTATCTTTGTGATTGAAATCGTTAAAGGCTAAAATTTAGCCGAATATATATTTTTTGGTATCGGTAGATGCCGAAAATAAATAAAATTTGATTTTTGAAAAATTAAGTTGAAAATTCATAATAAAATTTAATTTTGGAATTAATTCATTTTAAATAAATAAACGTTGAAATTTTTATGTCATAAAAATTATGATTTTTGTGAAATATAACCAAAATGTGATTTTTGAAATAAGTAGTTGATTAATTTATAAAATGGTTTAAATTGGGATTTTTGAATTATTATAAATAATTTATATAAAAGATTTATAAAATTGATATTTATAAATTAAAATATTGGAATTATAAAACGAGTTTTTATAAGTGTTAAAATGAAGTATAAATGGATTTCATAAGTGGATGAAATCTATAGATTTATAAATTGTGAAGTTATAAAATGAATAGATTTTTGTAAAATAAAAGATTTATAAGTAATTAACTTATAAATTGGATTTTGGCGTGTAAATGGGATATGGATAGAATTTGTTAATAAAGTGATTTTATAAGTTGAAGTTGTTAAAAGGTATAAATGGAATTTATAAACGTTGTTTTATAAATCCAAAATCGACTTATTTTGATAAGTTCCTATTTATAGCTTATTAAAGGAGATATATCCATGATTTTGGGACAGTGGATAATCCTTTAAATAAAATATGTAGAAATTGAATTTGGTTAACGAAGTATATTCACGATTTTGGACAGTGAATAATATATTAAAGAAATATTTTGGGAAAGTGATATTTTAAATAGAATTAAAACAATTCAAAGATGTTTTAAAATGTATTAAGTATCGAAACCATAGATTTCAACATTCATTGTTAAAATAGACGTTTTCGAGAAATAGAAGGAAATGGTGGACTATAACACTGTTGTTATAGTAAATGATTTCCGAAAGGAAAAGTTTTATATAGTATTGGGGTTTATATGTCTATCTTAATTTCGAATCCCTATACTAGTGATTTCGGGCTGCCGTAACGATGTTTTACGCAACATTTGTTTTGACTCAAATAAACGGGTTTCAGAGGATGTTTTCCTTAAAGAATAAAATATATTCTTAATTGTGATTTAAGTATATTGAATATTTTTCAAATATTGAAAATAAATAGATTGGTGAATTACTTATTATTAAATAAGTATGGAAATGTTTTCCAATATGAAGTGAATGTTTTGAGATTATATCTTTTAAAGATAAATTGAAAGTGAATAATTTAAATCGATTTGAAAAAATATATAAAAAGTGAATATTTGGAAATGTAAATTCATAATGGAAATTTATAAGGGAAATTTGTTTTAAAAATAAACATTGATTTATTTTTAAAAGTGTGGAAATAAATTTATGGATTTGGAACGTAAATTTAATAAATCGGTAAGGATTTATTTGATTGGTTTAAATGAACCATTTTGAAATGAATGTTGTAAAGGTGAAAAGTGATTTGAAATTTGTTTTCAAATGGTTGAAGTGTGGAAAATATATCTTGTAAAGATATTTTTTGAAAATAAATAATTTGGGAAATTATTTGAAATCGGGTGATGTTGTGAATATTGATTGATAGTTAAATATCCGACTATCAATATTGACCCTTAAATGGCTATTTGTTGTGAAATAGTTGAAATTGAATGCTACACTTATTTTTAAATTATTGCGCTCGTTATTCGGATTTTCCATTCCGAATAGTGATACGACGTAATGGATAGCATTGAAGACCGGTGTTGAAGACCGATATTTGTGAAAATGATAGGATGACCTATTGATTGTCTTTGCACCGTTAGCTACGGTATGGAGATTTCCTTTGTGATGGGAAATTCGATCGGGATTGTGAATACCGGGATTGCAAGGGCTTCTTTGGAAGTGCCTACGGTTCTGTTCGAACCCAGAGCAGACTTGTATGGTTACGTGTCTGACATTACATTTTGAGATATAAAGCAGATTTCTTTCAAATACATCTCTGTTGGTGGCGGAGAATTTATTCTCTTAGCTTAACACCCTTCTTTGAGACATACGAGCTCAGAGGTTTTGTAGTTGAAGTTTATCGGCGATATACTCCCAATTTGGTAATGTGGCATGCTGAGTGTTGCTGTGTGATGATTATTTATTGATTATTTGTTGATCAAAGTGTGGCTTTATGAAAAATGTAGCTTTGTGGGCAGAACTTCGTCAGACCTCACACCTCGGAAATGGTCGAAACAGAAATATGCGCCAAGGTTATGAGGGTCGCTCCCTTTAGGGTATGTCATTTCCTTCTGGAAAAGGGTGGTGTCAGGTATGGAGCCATGATGCTTAACCTATGTGGTTGCTCCAATTTCATTTTCTATGTGGTTGTTGCTTGGTGATAGAGGGCCCTCGGATAAAGGTCCCAAAGGACCGGGGAGTGGCATACTCGAGTAGTAGTTACCTAGTTACAGAGGTAACCCGGCCTTGTGTTGGCAGAGATCCGGTTAGGTTCTCAGGATGTCTCGCCAGAGGCGATCCCATGTGGAAGTAGGAAGTTCATTAACCTGACCATTTGTTGGAAAATCCAAAGAAACAATACGAGCCTTGTACGGTTTTAGTTGTATTACCTGCCATTCACTTATGGTGGCGCCCCACTGTTTGGATGGTAGTTATAGTAGGCATAGTTCGGAATGCCTATGCTGGCTAAGATTTATATTCTATTTTCGAAATGCTTTCATCACTATGCACTAATAATAATATCAAAAATGATTTGTTTTGCGTAGTAAGCATCTTTGACTATCATAAGGAGAAATCTCCTCCAATTATGCGTTTGCATTGTATGTGTGCGGGGAGGCCTTATGGTAGGTTCATTTTCCAAAAGCATTGCGGATATTTTTCACTTCTCTTGTTGTTGTTATTTTAAAGATAAATAACTTCTTTATTTCTCACAGCAGTCCCATGACTGACCTGGTGTTTATTGTTCTCTTCCTAAACTCTGGGTGCCCATCATTTTCCATACGGGCAGCCTAGAGTCGGGTTATCAGGTCATTTTGGATTCAGAAGTGCTATGGAGCTCAGGAGGCGAGCTGGATGGCGAGACGTACCACTTGTATATGATGTTATCTTTTCCGTTATAGAATTCGCTTGTAAGGACAAGTTTGTATAACTATCCATTCTTGTATTGTGCTGCTTATTGACTCTGATAATGTAATGTAATGTGATGTAATGTGAGAACTTATATAGTTCTTTGTTTTAAAGATATTCATTTATCTATTATATGTTGTTCCGCTGCGATTGTGAGATTCTGATATTGTTTTGTTCTATCCTTTTCTTATTCTTAAACCCTAAGAATTCGGTTTTTCGGCATTCGATTGCTTGGCAGTTGATACAGTGGACGTATTGATGTCGATTTTCGAAAGTCGAAGAATCGGGTCCTAACAATTATTCTATGTTTACTTAAGTTTATCAATTAACTCTTAATTACGTAAATTCTTAATTAATCAAAGATAAACTTTTATCTTAATTTATCTCTAATAATTATTTAAACTAAATTTAATGTTGGAGTACAAAAGCACTCAAAGTCCCTATTAAAATTAAAATTCAATATACTTATCTAATCATTATATTCTATTTTGAAATTACCTTGGGATTACCTAAATGATTAACTAATACATATTTCAAATCAAATCGAATTAATCACATTTGAATTTATAAATATAGTTTTGAACTTGTTTACAAATTTGATCAATACCTTATTTAAAGCTTATAAAACAAAATTTGCTTTGAAACCTTTGTTTAAAATTTTGCTTTGCCTTACTTTTAAAACTTGGTTTATCTTCCTATTTTAAGTTACCTTTGCTCTTAAACCTGATACTACCTTTACTACCCATATTTAAAACCTGATGCTTATACAAACATCCCGAGTCCAAACCATAAATACCCGAGCAACAACCCGATCCTTCTTCCATTTAAAAAAAACTCAAGTTCGATAACGAGAAAATCCTCATCTTCCCCGAAGCTCCACAACACACAGCAACTCCTTGACATATCTGATAACCGTACACGTGCATACATGGTCGAAGCATCTCCGACCACCGTCACTACCATCAGCAAACAGCGTTGACCTTCCCAATGGCTTCCAGTGCCAAGAAATCCAATTCAATACTCAAAATTAAAAAAGAGTACCACACAACCCACTGGAACGAGATCGACCACCAAAAACTTCCTTGCGACGTCCCCACCGATCACCAGAAACCCCGACATCCTGTCCAAAGACTCACTATCGTCCTACCCTTCTATTCCACCCACCCTGACCAAGTCCGATGCACCATAGTCGGAGGAATCGACTCAAAATCAAGGACAAACCCAACATGCTATAAAACCTATCACGTTGCCGCCACGATGATCATTGAACCCTCTGGCCATTTTTCCCACAACCACCAGTCTACCCGCTACCTCCTACATTGATCTCGTCGATGATCATCTCACCAATCATCGAAATTCAACGATAAGCCATAATTCATTCAACTCGAGATAACTCGTCAATCTTACGCCTAAAAATCTAGATATCACTATCAAAGTTCATCGTTTTCCAACACGAATTCATTCATGAAATCCAAACATGGAATCATAATCATAGATTTTTGACTTATATAAAAAATTTACTGTTATTTCTCATTTTTAAATTAATCACTAAATTAAAATTCTAGAAACCATTTTTGGACTTGATATTACATTGTTATCATCATTTTTCATTTAGGAATCAAAGCTAAAAACAATTGCATAATGAGAACTTTAATTTTTAGTTGTTCTTGAGTCTGAAGTTTATGAACAGGGTTGAATATATAACACGCACACGCACACACGCACACACACACACATATATATTGCAATTTAAACTGAAATCCTTTTTAAAATCAGCCATGAAATCCATACTTACATCCTTACTTTACAAAATTAACACATGCATTACAATATTCAACCAGTTTAATCTTTTAAATATATGTTTACTCACTGTTTTTGAAGATACAGAGGAACATGCTTCCTTGATTTTAAATCTAGATCTTATGTTGAAACAAAAGTTTGATTGATGATCTGCTACTTGAATGCTTGAGTTGAACCTGAAGCTTGATCTTGCTCGGATTAAAAGTTGAAATAGCTGAAGTTATGGTTCAGTTATATATATATATATATATATATATATATATATATATATATATTATTTACAAGAGAAGAAAGAAGGAATTGAGGAAGTAAAAATAAAAGGATTTTTGAACTGAAATCACTAGGTTCCTCTAATAAACTATATTTACTTATAATTTAAATTAATAAAAAACATCTAGCATACAAATGTTTAATCCCATTTATTTCATTAATTACTCACATTTTCATATAAATATATTATGTTTTTATGTTTTATTTATATATATACAAATTTAGTTCATGTGCAATGTTTTATTATAAATTTATGTATTAACCACATTTAGTATATGTATGTTTATTTTTTTAAAGAAAGTATATTTAAACCCTCTTATTTAAAACTTATTCAAATTCTAAAATATTATATCTTAAGTATTTGAAAAAAATATATAGAGTTTATCTTTAAGTGTCTTCTTTTGATGATTTATCAAATTCAAACTATAGCTTTCACATCAAAATAAATAAATAAACACACACACATATATATTAAAATTAGGATATCTTAAGTAAAATTTTATATTATATATATATCCACCATTTAACACACTTCCATATATTTAACTTCTCACGGCACACTTATATACCTATATATGTATATACTTACAATGCGATATCATAAAGTTTGCATATATCTATTTATAAATTTATTAATTTACTGTAAGTTTCATCATTTTAATTCAACGATTATTATAGTTTCCAAATCCCTTTATATACATCCAGACATCTTTAATTATCAAAATTTTATTTATTCAATTTTACAAATTAGTATTTTAATAAATTTAATCATGTTTATTACCAATTTACAGATGTCCAAAAATTAGGATTATCACATTCCTCCCCCCTTTGAATCTTTTCGTCCTCAAAAAGGAACAGAACCAGAATTTTATTAAAATACTTGATATCAGTTAAATTACTCTTTGAACATTTTAACTATAATCTCCCTTTCATTCAATTTTTTTAGAACACTTTAAAATCTACATAATATTATCAAAATAGTTTTATAAAAATACCTTTTTATAACTTGATGTCTCAACAAGTCCATCCTTGTTCTTATATAAATTTGGTCATATGTTGATCATGCGTAGGACTGAAAATCCATAAGTACTTGGTAAACCCATTTTTAACACCCAGTGAAAATACTGGAAAATATTTTGTTGAAAATATAGAAAACATTTTTGAAAGTAGAGGAAACATTTTTGGTGAGAATTCTCTGGAAATCATCACCCCCTCCATGGTCGCAGTTAACCAGATGGTTAAGTTGCCATCCCGGCAAAATCCATAGATAACTATAGGCACTCCGCGTCCCTCGATTACGCCATGGAATCCGCCACGGATCGCAGTTACATCCTGTGTTACGTTGCCATCACAGCAAAATCCCACGTAATTATAGGCATCAGTGCCCTCGATATTCGCTGCCAAATGAAACTTCACCACTTCCACATAGGTTGCAGACTACATCAGTTGAGTCCCAATGTAGCCTTAGGCTCTCACGGCCTCTGGACTTTCACTATGTCACCATAGGTCGCAGTCTACCGATGTAAAATCAAACGTAGACTGTTGGCTCTCACGGCACACATGACTTTCGCTATGGTCCATAGTAGATCGCAGTGACATTGAGTTATAATGTCGTCACAGCATAACCCAAATGTCTTTGTAGGCATGAACGCCCTCGATTTTCGCTACCCATAACACATAATCCTCAAGAACTTCAGTTTGTCCGGACTTCCACACAGAATCAACTTTATAGCCTCCCCCTTAGGGCTCAAGGCAGACCCACCCCGTGGATCTCCTAATGAAGTTCATTTCAATGGGAGCGCCTTTTTCCCCAGAGCCAATCTCAGAACACTTTATACTATACACTTATAGTATTTTCAAATCATACCCTTTATGATTTACGTCAGAATCTCCTTTACACAAAATCGATATCTCAGATCGATAGTTCCACATTTGGCTTTCCAAAGTCCCAAAATTGATTTTCCCAAAAATCAAAAGCCTTTTCAAAATCCATAGGTTCAAAAACCTTTTCCAAAATCATTCTCAAAACCATTTATATATATAGATATATATAACCTTGAAAAATCTTTGGATCATTTCAAACCTGTATAAATTCCCTTTTTATACTTCAAATAGTTTCAAAAGCCCTTTTTCTTCTTGCTATAGATTCAACAAGGGAGTTTATCCATATATAACAAAGATATATAACTTTATTCCAAATCAAATATTCAAATTTGATTAATCTTTTATAAAGTTATTAACCATATTACTTTTCTATAAAATGAGTTCTAATCATAGAAATATCAAACTCCCATTTCATCATTCATTTTTCAAAATATACCTTTCCATTTCAAAAAATCATTTTATAGTTCTTATGGATCCATACATCTCGATCGAAAAAGAATCAATTTTCCTCTTCTTTCTCTTTGTTTGTTTTCTCCACAAATTTTCAATATCAATTTCATTCAAACCCGTACGATGTACGCATATCATCCGTACGCAATATCAAATCTGATCGTTCATTCGATCACATAATTTCACTTCCGAACTAGTATCGTCCACTCGACTCCTAGTGTGGACTCAGATCTGGTTTCTTGATCAGAAACCGTCATTCTCCTTACATAGTCATAACTATGATATAGAATTCCCAAAATCAACCCCAAATCCATATCCATGGTTCACCGTCGAAAATCGAGTGAAAAGTCCTTACTCGGATCAACATACTATCTCGTAATTCTATGCTCGAATCTGGATCAAATCATTATACGGATAGAATAATATATGTACATCCTACGTATTTATCTTCATTGATTATTAGCTAAATCAATTCTCTTTTCTATTCAAATTTCCTTTGATTTCTATTCACCCATTCACAATTGCCTCAATTTCCATTTGGATTATCACTTCAATTCTAAACAGTTTGCACTCTCACCCACTTGAATTTAGAAAATAGCTTGAAAAGTTTTAAAAATATAAATAAATAGTTGTAAAAAAATAGTTATTAATTGTAAAATAGCTGTAAAATAATGAAGTAGTTATAAAATAGTTTAAAATAGTTAGATAACTGTGAAATAATTGTAAAATATTAATTAGTTATAAGATAGTTGTAAAATCATTGAAAAATAGTTAAATAGTTCCAAAAATAATTGTAAAATAAGTATAAGATAGTTTGGGCTTTCTTAAAAAAGATTGTATAGTAAATAGCTGGGAAAAATAGATTTAAGAAAGTTTACATTAAAACAGTTTATTTTTAAAATAGTCCGGAGCCAAACTGTACAACTTCCCAATCTCCATTCCCATCAATTTCCATTTAGGTTTCCACTTCCTTTTGAATTGATTCAGTTCCAATTCAATTTAAATTAACTTCAGTTCCTATCCCAAATTCAAATCAATTCCCATTTGAGTTTCAAACTTATTCAACTACAATTTCCCTTCAAATTAATTCGATTCAAATTTTCCATTTGAATTTTATTCTTTTTCCATCTTCAATCACAATTCCAATTAATTCAAATCAAATTCAATTTGAACTAATTCAATTCAGATCTCAACTTAAAACCATCCCGAATTTCATAAGTTCGATTTAAATTTTTAGATGTTGATTTAATCCTTCAAATCAAACCAACCTTTATTTTTAAATTAACAACTATTTTTTTTCAAAGTTCAAATAAGAGTTCAAAAACAATTTAATCTTCAGAATTTAGTTTATTATCCAATTTTATCTTCCAACCTTGAAACCGATTCTTAAACAATTTTAATTTACAAGTTCAATTCTTAACATTATTCAAATCTTAAGTTCAAAGGGATTCCATATCCTTAATTTCAAACTAAAGTTTAATTTTTATTTATCTCTATAATGGATATATTACCAAAATCCATTTCTCCATTCATTTAAACAAATCCAATTCACAGTTTAAAGATTATTAATAACAACAGGATGATATCATCCAAATTATTTTAAAACATCCATCCATTTCCAATTTTCAGATCTCAAACCCATTTTGAGATCACACAAACTCCCAATTCAAATCAACCATTTAACTTCCCAAGTTAAATCTCAATTTCATCTTGAAATTTCCAATTCAGATTGATTGTTCAAAACTTATTTAACTTCCCCTAAGTTAAATTCAATTCAATCTAATCTAGACAACTTTACCCAATTTGAATTCCCATTTCAAATTTTAAACTTCATATTAACAGTCTTCCCACTTATAAGTTCAAAAACTTATCACTTCGGGTTTTCTCATCACATTCCAAGGAAGAAATTTAAAAATCAACACTTACAGTTTATTTCAAATCATCTTTGGTATTATGCATATCTCTCACACATACATATTCATTTCCTTTGCACTCAAGTCATATTTTAAATTTTAAACCACCTTTGGTTTTTAATTCAAAACAAATTTCCTTTAAAATTTTCGAAACACTCTTGTTTAAAACAAGATTCCTTTATTCAAAAATATTCTGAATAATATTATTATAAGTCATACTCACCTAAATGTTTACTTCCCTAAAACATTTCATTTTTGCTTAATCATTAACAAACATTTCATTATGAAATACAACAACCATTTATGATAATAACCAAGATTATCAACCTGGAAACCAATCCATCATATATTATCTTATAAAATCAGGGTCACTTAATTCAACCTTTTGAAAAAACTTCTACAAATTCAGGATTTTAATTTCAATTTGGATCCATTTATCTTATTTATATAGTTTATATTATCCAATTCCTATTTGGTTGTATCTCTATTACCACTTAATTCTTATTATTTTATTTAATTCCAATAATCAACAACCAATTTCTTTAATATATTTAATAATTAGAAAAATTATTTCTTTATATATCAAAAAAAAACTTATATAAAAATCATTTAAAAAAAACATTTTATAGGAAAATAAAAAATACGCCCTCATATATACTACACTCAACTCATTCTAGGGCACTAGTGACCCTATCCATAATGAGTAAACTCGCAAGAGCCAAGGTTCTTGCTTAACCTTCTGCTTGATACCAAATGTAACGACCTAAAATTATCGACTTGAAAATTCTAGGTTGTTAGAGAAAAGAAGAAAGAAGAAATAAGGTAGAATAAGAACATAAAACAATAGCATCTCACATTCGCAGCGGATTTAAAATGATAACAAATAATAGCATTTATACAAAGAAAAGTCGCAATTGTTAGATTACATACATTTCATCAGAGTTACAAACATTTACACATAACTGGACAGTTATAACAACTTGTCCCAGACTACAATAATACAACTCCAGTATTCAGTGGTAAACTCCATACGTTCCTGCCATCCAGCTCGCCTTCTGAGCTCCAGAATGTCCTAGCTGAAAAGCTGTAATACTCGGTCTGACCTGAGCATTACATCAAAGTAACACCAGGGTCAGGCTGGAAAACAGCATAACTAAACCCATCTAGCAAGAAATACTAAGATATAAAACTTATTTAAAACCCGAGGTAACTCGTACCTCACAACATGTTCATAACTTGTTATAGTCAAACGCTTATTTCCCACATCAATCCCTAAGTATCCTTAGTTGGTTTCAAAGGTCCAGTTCACTTAAATTGTTTCATTCCAGCCTATTGATTACACATGTCAAATCTATAAAGAATTATAGTAGATTTCAAATCGAAGTGGTTTTAGGTATTTGCTGATACCCGACCCCTGCCTCTTCGAATTCAAAGTCATTTCTAATTCAAGTTATTTAAGTGGATACAAATCAATTTTAAATACAGGTTGACAAAATTTACATAGTAATTCATCATCAACAGATAACCCACATTTCACAGTTTAACCCCAACACATCGTATCACAGAGTATGACAACTTACCAGATAGATATTAATCTAATCATCCAATACAACTTTTCCATTCGTAAGCAAGATTAATTGGTCCATTCCTAATTAATTAATTAACGCAACATAAGTTAATTACCTTTAAATCCTACTTAATTAACATAAATTAAATCATTTAATTAATTTAATGAAATTAATTAATTATTTCTTAATCATTTAAATCATGCACATCAATTAGTTTAACCTTTAATAATTCAAATTAATTAATTATCCCTTATTTACGTTAAGTAATTTTCCTTTAATCACATTGATTAATTATTCCATGTTTTCTTAAGTTTATTAATTAACTCCTAATCTTAATTAATCTAAGATAAACTATTATCTTAATTTATCTCTAAATATTATTTAAACTAAATTTAATGCTAGAGTACAAAATCACTTAAGTCCCTATCAAAATTAAAATTCAATACACTTATCTAATCATTATATTCTATTTTGAAATTACCTTAGGATTACTTAAATGATTAATTAATACATATTTCAAATCGAATCGAATTAATCACATTTGAATTTATAAATTAAGTTTTGAACTTGGTTACAAATTTGATCAATACCTTATTTAAAACTCATAAAACAAAATTTGCTTTGAAACCTTTGTTTAAAATTTTGCTTTGCCTTGCTTTCAAAACTTGGTTTATCTTCCTATTTTAAGTTACCTTTGCTCTTAAACCTGATAATACCTTTACAACCCATATTTAAAACCTGAGCTTATACAAACTTCCCGAGTCCAAACCATAAATACCCGAGCAACAACCCGATCCTTCTTCCATTCGAAAAAAATCGAGTTCGATTACGAGAAAATCCTCGTGTTCCCCGAAACTCCACAACACACAACAAATCCTTGACATATCTGATAACCGTACACGTGCATACATGGTCGGAGCATCTCCGACCACTGCCGCTACCATCAGCAAACCACCGTTGACCTATCCAATCGCTTCCAATGCCAAGAAATCCAATTCAATACTCAAAATAAAAAACGAGTACCATGCAACACACTCGAACAAGATCGACCACCAAAAACTGCCTTGCGACGCCTCCACTGATCACCAGTAATCCCGACATCCTATCCAAAGAATCACCGTCGTCCTACGCTTCTATTCCACCCACCCTGACCAAGTCCGATGCACCATAGTCGGAGGAATCGACTCAAAATCAAGGACAAACCCAACTGGCTATAAAACCCTACAACCCCATCACGTCGCTTGTAACTACCCTGTATTTTGTGATTATTTTATTTTTTTAATTTTAATTATTTTACCTAAAATACCTAATTTAAAAACTTTATTTTATTTATTAAAATAGATAAGTTTAGTCATTTTAAATATAAATTTTGATTTTTATGTGAATTATAATTCCAAACATGAATAAATAGGGTATTTTCCAAAAATGTGAATTTCGGTCAATATGGTCCAACTTTGACTTTTAAAATTAAAACTAAAATATTTGAAATTTTTAATTTTATCTTTTATTATGAAAGTAAATTAAATTTCAAGTACACTTCTTTTCGTTTCGTTGAAATCCAATTTATATTGTGAATGTTATGCTTTTTATACTATTGTGTGTAAATTGTTTTATTTAACAAAAATTGTTTATTTTCATCAATATAAGTAATATTTTTGGTTGATATATCATGTTATAATTGTGTATATATATGTAACATTACATGTATGTATATATTTACAACATTTTTCCTTATTGTTTCATTTAATTTAGACATATACTTTGTAAATTAAGTAACATACAAAGATGTAAATAACAATTAATTTATACGTTTCTATAACCGTCTTCTTATTTATTTCTATAGTGTGTAAATAAATGGTATGTATTTATTGAATTATTTATTTGGTATATATTTTATTAAATAGATGGGAATCAAATCAAATTAAGATACGTTACCTATTTTTAATTAAAGGCATGCGTATGTTTTGATTTATTACCTCTTTATCTTTCCATCCATTAATTTCATACCATAATTCCTACATATTTGTTTCCATTTATTCCTTAATCCCTAGCCTCCTATATCACTATATTTACGTGAAAAATCTCTTCCTATCTTCATTTTTGCAACACATGTTCAGATCCGAGAAAAAAAAAGTGGTAATGTCTTCTTCTTTTTCTACTTTTTCTTCACTTTTCTTATTGATTTTTCAATGTTTTGGCCATGCTCTTCTCTTGCCATGCTCGGCCATAGCCACCACCACCTCCTCGTCTTCACCATCCACTGCCTATCACCTCCTGCTCCTCTGATAAGTCAAGGCCATGCACTCCTTATGACAAATCTCTACCCAAAAAAATATTTCGTGATGTTTTGAAAAGAACTCCACAATTGTAAACCTTGATTTCGAAAATCTTTTATGAGCTAATTTTGAAAAGGAAATTGTAACAACCCGCAAATCCGTACCCCTTGAGTAAACATCATCCTACATCAATCAACTCAAGTTGAATAGAAATATGAACCATTAGGGTTAAAGAAGAAGAGGTAGAAGAAGAAAATAGAAAACAACATCAGAATCTAATCATCACGGCGGAATAAAATATAATAGATAATCAATGATCTTTGCCCAAAAGAAAACTATATCTGTTTATACATACATCGTCAGAGTACATCATCAGAGTTCAACATCAATAACGTACAACTGGATACACAGCGGAATAATAATCAAATACGGGAGTACGTATCGCCATCCGGCTCGTCTCCTGAGCTCCACAGCATCCTTATCCTGTATCCTATAAAACTCAGTCTGACCCGAGCATTATAGTTAAATAACACCCGAGACAGTCTAGAATACCAGCGTGAGAAATCACACTCAAATTGATTATTTAAGGTTTCAAAAATCCTTTGAAAACAAAAGCATCTCGTAAACCACGTCACAAATAAACATGTCGGGTTTTTACCTTACGATAGCTAAAACACTTTTTATTAAAATTCTTTGATATTATAATAGTGTCTATATAAAGTAAAATAGAATCTAGCTGAAATGCTTGCCTCTCATGTTTCAGCAATAGTTGGGCACAATCAAAACAATACGGGCGCGTAGGGAAAATGGATTTCCAACTAACGACAAGGCATTGGGGTACCACCTGTCATGGTACCTGGTCTAGATCAGCGTATCGAGGAGCCACCCTAACTCCCCTGCAACACAAGGCCCGGACTATCCCTTGCTGGATAATCCCAAGTAAGATCACCCCATGGTTGGGATCAGCAACCGCGCCACTAAGCCGAAATAAAAGGGACATCTAGACAGGGATGACCTTACCCAGAAATGGGTGCTGCCCACCAAGCCTTGCTGCATAACCCCTGATTTTCAGTCAGTCCCGGTTGATGAGGCTTGAGGCCAGCGTCACCTTTTAGATCGTTTCACTTAGAGTGCTCACCGTCCACCTGACGATGTTCTGAAAGCATTCATCCATACAAGTCCATCTCGGGTTCGAAAGGAACCGAAGGCACTATTCCTACTACATCCATTTTGGAAATAACCTCAGGATTAGTAGCGACTAGCCCTTGCACTTCACTGCTCCATCTTCGCATCCAAAATCGTTTTCCCCATGAAAACGTACAAACCAGATCGAAGTGGTTTTCGAGAAATTAATCCCGATCCCGGTCTCTTCGAAACGATCAGCGCATTTGGCCAATATTGATAGTCGGTTATTTAACTATCAATTAACGTTCACAACAACCATCTAACATAAATAATTTCACCAAATTATTTATTAAACTCAAATTATCTTCACAAGATATATTTCCACTTTTCCACCCTTTAAAAATAGTTTCAAACCATACTCTTCTCATGGAATGAATTTCCAAATATTTATTTCCACTGAAAACGCCAAGTACAAAGCTTTAGATTTTTAAAATAATTTAAAACACTTTATTATAAAATATATTTTAACATTCAGATTGAGAACTACTTCAATATTTTATTAAAAATATACACTTTAGGAATATTTAAGATGAGGTTACTTTTATAAAATATAAAACTAGATTTTCACTTTTAAAACAAATACCAAGTCACTTTTAAATAATTACTACCATAATAGATTAAAAGAAAATACTTACTTAGAATTTAAATATTTTAGAAATAATAAATTTTCCAAAACTTGCTTTTTTTTAGAACAACTTTAAAACCTTTAACTTATATTTAAAAATTCACGTTGAAAACGTACTTTGTTATCTAGGGAGAATTTCCAATTTCAATCACTTAAATCAATTTTCCAAATTAATTCCCAATTTACTCCATTTGAAATAAATTTCTTTACTTACTCAATTCATTTCAAAATTCGTTAAATATAGACTTCATCATTATTATTATTATTTTCCATTTGATTTTAAATCTTTTAACTGAAATATACAAATTTCAGATTTTTCCCAATTTCTTCTTTATTCTTTTCGAAATTTAAATCTTAAATTTAAAATAAATGCTTTGTTCTTTTAAATAATAGCATTGAAGTTTAAAATTCATTAACTTTCTGTTTATTCAAAATTCCCTTTTCATATACAGAATTTATTTAGAATTTTAAAACCACTAATATTCTTATCCAGTTCATTTTAATTTATTTAAATTCTCTATAATTACTTCACCTTCAAATTCATTTCCTTTTATTTTCAAAAATTCAATTCTATATATTTTGATAATTCAGTGAACCGAAATATATTGAAGCAACTATAGCATTCAATATTTCAATATGATTCATCACAGAATATCCAAATAATCCTAACAAAGAATATTAAACAATTTAAATAAATGCTGAGGAATCCAGCTGGATCCCTCCAACCTGTTTTCCCTACATCCACAGACGTTAGCACAATACCAATTCCACTTCGTGGTGGAATATCGCGGTATATGGGATTAATATAATATCACCCGCTATTATGCGGCGCATAGGGTCTCATCCGTTATATAATGCGGGAAATCAAACATTCCAAGATGTAATATATACTATAATATAACATATCAAATCAATTCAATCATCCAACCAATTATTTAAATTTAACTATTTAATATTTAAATTAAAATTCAAGTGAGTGAGATTAACTCACCTTTGCTTTTTAATTTGCAATCCACTCCAGACCAGCTTGTTTCTTCACAAATTTAGACCTTACACAAACATTTGTACGGTTTATTATTATTTGGATTAACCAAACAATTTATTTCCATTTAACAAATTTAATATACTAATAATTAAAATCTAAGTAGTAGTTTAAAACCAATTTCCTTTTAACAATATTTTTAGGAACAAAATAAGTAAATAAGCTTGTTAACCAAATTAATCCCTACTACTATATTATTTTGACAACACCAGTAGGTTAAAATATGAATATTTTTTTATTATATATGTTTTTCCAGAAATTACGTACAGATTGATAAAATAGTTCATATAGTTTTACTTTGTTTTTTTACTTATTCATATATTCTATTTATTTATTTAAATCTAAAAACAGAAAAATAATTTATCGCTTACTGAAAAATAAAAATTTCAATTTAACTGCACTATACATCCATACACAAATTTATTTAAATTAAAATAAAATACTGGTATACCTACGTATATATAAATTACGTTAAATAACAAAATTGAAAATCTTGTACCTGGTGCTTTGAACCACCCTCCCTCAGCTCTTTCACCTTCGATCACGACTTGCTCAAGAACACGCGTACGCACGCGTTAACCCCACTTGCTCTCTCTGTCGCGACTGACTCGCGATGAACACCGGCCTCGCGCAATTCAAATCGCCGCCACAAACCTCGATCGAGATCGTGGCCAAGCCCCTTTTCGCTGCTCCTTCTCTGACAATCGAGTTGAAGACGTCGCGACTTGCCAACTCCTAGCCTTAACCCACGCGACCTCGCCTCGATTTCGATTGCCGCAGTCCCCTTTTTTTTAAAGCCGATCGATTCGATTTAAAAGAAATTGGAAGAGGGAAGAAAATCTGGGTTTCGATTTCGGCCATTATTCGATTTTTCAGAAGAAAGGGATAAGCGATTAATTATAAAACGAAGTAGCCCCCCTTTTTTCTTCGGTTCTGTGTAATTTTCTTTCGAATTTGGGGAAGTGTTGATGCAAGTGATTATGTGTAGCATGTTCCAGGTTTAAACTACCACGTGGTGATGTTTAGTATGTTGACATGAGGGAAAAGTTGATGTGAGATATTTTCAACTATAGTTGATAATATAAATATTCAATTTAAATTCAAATTCAAATTGTCCGATACATGCAACTTAAAAACTTGACTTCCTATTGAGGCGTAACGCTAGGCGTTTATAATGTTATACCCCTATTTTGAACGCAATGGAAAAGGTTTCGAGTTCTAATTCGATCGTATGGAGAAGATAGCTTTTTGGATCAGTTATTATATTAAATTTTCGATATAAATTTCAACGCGTTACTTATTGTACGCTCACACAACAACTCCAAACATTACGAAAATTAAAATCCGATAATAATACAATATTATGGATCCAATGGAACTGGTTTCGTCGAATTCCGAGACTGTGTCTCGGAAGGCTATTTTTAAATTCAATTTAAACGATAAAATTCCAAAACTTAACAAAACACATACAAATTCAATTTTAACACTTTACTATCTTTTGCACTATCAATATAAATTTTATAAACCTTCAAATTATTTTTAACCGACTTAAAACTCCAGATTCAACATTTTACCCAACTTCCAATTATTAAGTTCACTTATTTAATTATCAAATAAATAGTGATATTTGAATTCAAGTTAAAAAAATTAACTTTTAAATATATAAAATCAATTAAATATTCCAATTTTAAATGCTCAAAAATTCTGGATCGTCACATTCCTCCCCGCTTAAAAGAATTTCGTCCCTGAAATTACTAGTTAGGAAGAATGGTCCAATACCCATTTACTATTTTTTTCTAAAACCATTCAGTTTCAAACGCTTCCCGAAACAATCTTTTTATTAAAGATACACTATTACTTCAACTAACTTCCCAAAACCTTATATAGTACCCAAACAAGTTTACTTATTCAACCATTCAAATTTAAATTTAAATCCAAATTTAAATTATCAAAATTTTCTCAAAAATTTTCTAACTCTCTAAATTTCCAAAAATTTTCGCCAATGTCTCCTTTGCGCGGCTAGCTCGGTACAACTACAAAAGGCCTCTACGGGCTTCCAAATTCCAAAAGAAAACAAAAAGCCAAGTGGCTATATCAAAAACCCAATCAAATTTCATACTAAAATTTAAACGCATAACTTTTTGGTCGGGCAATTCAAATTTATCATCTGAAATCAAAACCAATTTTACTTTCCCTTTATAATCCCTGCATATCCTACCTAGCAATAATATCCAATCACAATATTCCAAAAACATTTTATCGACTTTCTTACAAAATGTCAATATTTATTCATTCTAATATTTACTTAGAATATATTTGTAATATCAACTTCCCATTTAAGAATTCACCATTCCTTTCTTAAGTTTAGTATACGCATTTTATATGCTTCTTTATTTATTTTCACTTCATCGCTTTGGTTTATATCTATTTTTATTCAAATTGTTTCTCCCATTTCTATCCGAATTCAATTTATTTTCAACTCTAAATATTGAATTTTATTTTCCATTTATATCTGATTCATGTCATTATTTTAAAATAGTTTCATCCACTAATGCATTTCTATTTCCAATTTAAAATCGTTTGTCGCTAACAAAAGTTTTCCCAAAAAATTTCAAAAATTTTCTAACATCCAAAATTTTCAAATTTTTTTGGCAGAATCTCCTTTGTGGAGAGGAGCTTTTGCAATTTGACAAAAGATATAAATATATATACATCAACCCACCCGGTCGGAAAAACAAAAACAGTTTATATTTCATATTTTTTACTGTGTAGGCATACCTTATTTAGCATTTATAAGCAAGCGGCTTACTTATTTAGCACTTTGCGCAATCAAATCCAGCCCAACGACTTCCCTGAACCTTTACTTACTCAACTAAAACATGTAAGTGTCATATATATGAATTTTAACAACATTTTACTTATTTGCAATAGTTAAACACATGAATTCTAACAACAATGCACACTAAACACTTTCTGTAAGCAATTTATATAGTTTTAATACTAATTCAACCGGTTTCAATTAATTCATATACCATTTCCATTAAATTTGAATGGTTTACAATCCACTTGCTTACATTCAATTCATTTTTAATTTTAAACTAACCCATATTATTCCAATTGATTTAAAAAAAAATCAATTCTATTCACCTCTGTTAATACATTTACTTTTGTTTACAATAGAATGGTAACCTTTATGTGCAATTTTGATATTATTGATGTAATAACAATTACTTAAACTTATAATCATTTTAAATTGATTCCAACTCAATTTATATTTATTTCCTTCTATTTTAATTCATTCACAACCATTTTATTTAGCTCGACACATTCCATTTCAATTTTATTCACGATCCATTCATTTACGTTTCATTACTTATCCGCATTCATTTAAAACTATTCAATTAACTTGAAAATATTCTATTTTTCTTATTGTCTCTAAGTTATTTCAATTCCTTAACAATTTAAATGATTTACAATTATTTATTTAAAAATTTCATTCCATTAAATACTTTCTATAACTCACCAAATTTTATTTCGATTAATATTTTTTTTCACTTGATTTATATCCAACCCAATATCATTAAACTTAGTTTAAGTTGACCTCAATTCAACTCTCCTCCATCTATTTAGCTTAAGTTAATTTACTTCAATTTTATACTTAAGCTCATTTTCATCTTACAAGTAAAATTTTCTTTTCTATTCAACTTAATTCTATCTCAATCAAATCTCATTCTAAATCTACAGTTTCATTTAATTAGTTATTATAAAATATAAATTTTCAGATTCAATACAATTAGTTTATTCACTCAATCCATTATGAATTTTTAATTTCCATACTCAATTCATTCGAAATTATTTTATTAATAACCATGCCATTTCCAATGTATTTCTACTTATTTGGATTTTATTTGCAATTCAAACCATCACTATTTTAATCCAATTTCATTTTTATTTGATACATTTCCGATTAAATTTAATTTGTTACACCTCAAGTCAAATTTTAATTAATAACTCGAGTTCTGATTCCACCATCCGTTTTCAATTTACCACCCAATTTTATGTACTCACAATTCAATTACATTTACTTCACTAACAATTCAAGTCGAATTTGATTTATAACTTGAGTTTTATTTCCAAACCTCATCATTAACTCACAATCCAGCTTCTATTTAACTACATTAGGTTCCAATTACATATTTCATTAACTAATTTATTATCTAATTAGTTCTCCTCCGGGTTAAAATTCAAAACTTGATTTTTTTTTTCCAAAAATCACTTCATTTTATTTTCTTAAGTTTAATTTATTTTATAATTCAAGTTTGGATTTTTTTTCGTTTTATTTTCCAATTCATCAAAAATATTTATTTTGGGTTTTCTATCCCGCTTTTCAATTTTATAAGTCACAACTTATTATTTTACACATTTCCATTCATTCTAGGCTTGAATATATTCATCTTTTATTTTTAACTCGAGCCTTACGCTTATTTATAACCTAAGCATATTTTTATTCCATGCATTAGTAATTCTTTTACAAGTTATTCTAATTCATTTATTCCAACTTATTTCTTATCCAACTTACTTCCATTTTTTCAGGTAAGAATCTAATTCCATTCAATAACTCAACTGAAATTTTATTCCAATTCAATTTTATTTTAACTCAGATTTATTTAATTCAATTCGATTCAATTTTCTTCCTCAATCTAAGTAAATTTTATTTTTAACTTTTCACTTTAAATTTTAATTCCAACATTCAAAGCTTATATTTCCTTCCTGATTTAAAAATCATCTCAATTTATATGCTTATAACCTGTCTCATTAGGATTTTAAACATCCGGCTTTGGTTTTCAAATCATTTTGAAATCTTCAATATCTCAAAATCACACTTCTCAAAAATTTTAAACCAATCCTTGTTTTTATCCCCAACAAATTTCCTTTGAAATTTTCAAAAACAACTGGCTTTTCTGAACAAATCAATTTGGCAGCAATCCGTCACTTAGAAACCCGAAAATGAACATTGATGATGCTGCAGTCATCACCGAAGTTATTTTCCAACGATTGAAGTGAGTTCAATGCTATATCCTTTCCCAAAAGTTATTTGAAACAATTTCCTTTCAGAAATACTTCAAAAATAGTAATGCTACTATTTATCCTCAAAACACTTAGTAAAACACTTCTAAAATCTCCGGGATTTTAAATTTTCAAATTCTGTCTTAAATCAAATTTAACTATAATTCAAATGTATAATTTATGCTCATACAAATTTCCATTTGATTATATTTCAATTTATAAATCACATTTATAATTCATATTTATAAATTTCATTTTATAAATAAGTTTATTTCCTTAACCTTTGGTTATATTTTTAATTTCTAGTTAAATTTTTACACAATAATGATAACAATTTAATATTATCATTCCTAACATCCAAGCAACCATATATTAGCTAAAATAGTTTACAAAAACTTTTCTTTTATATCGAAATATATATTGGGTAAAATTATTTCATTCATCCACATTTAGAACAATATCGCGTCAATTGTTCTATTCAAGTGTTTAGAAACCCCTTCGATACAGTTGTCTAGACTGTGCCGACGAAAGTCCATATGCCACTCAATAAACCACTCAACACAATAAAAACCATTTTTATACCTACTTACAAATACGCGCTCATATCTATTAATACGCCCAAACTCATTCTAGAGTACTACGGACTCTATTTGAGTAACTCCCACCAGATCCAAGGTTATCGCCAACCTAAGCTCTGATACCAACTGTAACAACCCGCAAATCCATACCCCTTGAGTCAACACCATTCTACATCAATCAACTCAAGTTGAACAGAAATACGAACCATTAGGGTTAAAGAAGAAGAGGTAGAAGAATAAAATAGAAAACAACATCCGAATCTAACCATCGCAGCGGAATAAAATATAATAGATAATCAATGATCTTTACACAAAAGAAAACTATATCTGTTTATACATACATCATCAGAGTACATCATCAGAGTTCAACATCAATAACATACAACTGGATACACAACGGAATAAGAATCAAATACGGGAGTACGTATCGCCATCCGGCTCGTCTCCCGAGCTCCACAACATCCTTATCCTGTATCCTATAACACTCGGTCTGACCCGAGCATTATAGTTAAATAATACCCGAGTCGGTCTGGAATATCAGCATGAGAAATCACACTCAAATTGATTATTTAAGGTTTCAAAAATCCTTTGAAAACAAAAGCATCTCGTAAGACCATGCCACAAATAAACATATCGGGTTTTTACCTTACGATAGCTAAAACACTTTTTATTAAAATTCTCTGATATTATAATAGTGTCTATAGAAAGTAAAATAGAATCCAGCTGAAATGCTTGCATCTCACGTTTCAGCAATAGTTGGGCACAATCAATACCGTATGGGCGCGTAGGGAAAATGGATTTCCAACTAATGACTAGGCACTGGGGTACCACCTGTCATGGTACTTGGTCTATGTAACAACCCGCATATTTATCGATATTTTATTTAAATATTTATCGATACTCCGAATTTAGTCCGAAAAGCTACTTTTTGCAAACAGCCGAATTAGGACTCGAGACCACCTCCATTGAGTTCAAAATGCCGTTTGCGACCTTTTTGAGTATAAACTTTGATATATTTGGAGTTAGTCAAAAATTTGACCTTTTTCACTTAGGGCTTTGGTTTGGACTGCACCCTTATTAGCTCAGCCCAACCCCCTTCTCTTCATAACTTCTCCTCTTTGCTTAAACACTCAAGCTTTAGCAACAATGGTGGAAGAAAATGGGAAATAAAAATTCCTAAGCCCTAGCTTGCTTTGCAAATCCAACTTCTAGCTCCAAATTGAAGAGAACCCATTGGTAAGCATTCTCTTCTTCTTCTCCAACTTATTCTCTTACCAATTTCAGAAATTCCTAAACCTAATTTTGGGAATGTTCTTGTTTGAGCATAGATTCAAGCTCATTTGGGTTGTGTTGAAGAGAGGTTGATTCTCCATTTGCTTTCAAGCTTCTTCTTGTTTGATTTTGTAAAAAGTGAGATTTTTATCTCACATCTTTGTCTATAATTATCTTCGATTGTTAGGTATGAATTCCTAACACTTATTCATGTGCAATTGATTTTGGTTTGGATTGATTTCGTGTATATTCCAATTTTTGGTGTTTTGGTCTAATTTATGAAAATCCTATTATGGATATTTGGACATTGAAATTTGAGGCGTATCGAAGAGCCGTTTAGGCTTGGTTGTCGTTCGACGTAATTCCTTAGTCATCGCCATTTGCTCGTTCGATCGTTTCCGATATTCATTTGGCCATTTTTGGCCTAGGTTCAGGGAATGCCCTGAACCCCAGATTCAGACGTCTGAAACGTAATATTTAGACGTCTGAATATTGTGTGGGAAGTTTTATATTTCCAGATTCAGACGTCTGAATATATGGTTTCAGACGTCTGAATTGGTTCATTTGGAACCAGAAAGGAAATAGGCTAAAATATGCCTATTTCAGACGTCTGAAACATTTGATTCAGACGTCTGAATTGTGTTCTGGAAATTTTTATATTTCCAGATTCAGACGTCTGAACCACTTGTTTCAGACGTCTGAAACTGCAGTGTTTTGCCCATTTGACTATTCGCTTGAGAATTCCAATTTAAATCGATTCGTGATGATCCTATTTGTTGTTATCATTTATTATGACTTTGATGACTCCTTCTTAGGGATTTTTGAATATCCATTTCGATGGATTCTTTATCGATTTCTTTGGATTTTATTCACGTCTTCGAATGTGAATTTTAGTGATTGATTGTTCTTACGATCTTCTTTGTGATTTGTCACTTTAAAAATATAAAGGTTTTCTATACTAGTAGTAAATAACAAAATTCTTTCATCAAAATGATTTCAACACTATTTTATTACAAAGCTCGTTTCTTCAACCGTTTTCCAATATATTAGTATATACAAACCTTTACCTCACTCGTATGAGAAATCCAATTAAACGACTTAGTAAAACAAGTGGTATGAAACGCTTGCGTTCACTTTGTTGGTTAATTCTTGGACTTGTTCGATTGAAACTCTTGTGACAATTTTATAGTGGAGATCTACAGTTTGTTTGTAAATATTTAAGTTAAGCAAGTGGTTATGGGACATGAAGCTAAACTCATATATTTACTAGCTTAGTGTAATTGACACTTCTCATTGATCATGACGATCATCTTTGTGGTTTAGACTAGCAATGTGCGATGTCTCTTTGTCTAGGAGGGAGACTAAACCCCGTTTTGTGGAGTTTCGACTCAATTTGGTGGGGTAGCAACCCATGGTCTTCGGGCCGTTTGTGAAGCTACGGCTCAATTTGTGATGGTTAGCAACCATGGAATTAGCATTCCGTTTGTGATACACGTGTTGGTGAGCTTTATGCTCCCGTTTGTGATAGGCCTTCCCCCCCCCCTTTTGTGATTTCTGGATTTCTTGTGATGATTTCGAGAATTTGTGTTTCACCAATTTTCGTGATTTCCATTGATAAGTTTTATCAATATTTGTGCATTGGTGAATTTGTGTGTCATTGACTTTTGTGATTGACATTGATATAATCGTCAATATTTGTGGTTTGATGAACGAAATAAGGAGTATGACATTTCCTTTGATTCTTGTGTAGAATTTGTGATATTGGTTAATCTTTTGTTGATTTTCAATTACTTATATATATATATCACAGCTTGGCATTGTGATTATTATGTGTTTAGTCATATCTCTTACTCTATATCGTTTCATCTGATATTTATAGTTAGACTGATCCGTTTATTATTTTCTTATTAAATAATACTCGGGTCAGACCGAGATGTTTCAGGTGCTTCTGCTTGACTTCTCCCCAAGGATTCATTACTCTGACTTTTGGTTAACTACTTAGATTAGTAGTTTTTGGTTTGTATACATTTGAGATATAGACTCCATAATGTATACTTATTCTTTTGTGTAGTTCTTGTAACTATTCTTTTGTGATATTGTGGATCTTTTTAGACCACTACTCTGATGTACACTTTTATGTGTAATATTCATATCTTATTCCGCCTTTGTGATATGAATTGTTTGTGACTGATTTATGTTATGTTTATTTCTATATTTGTTTCTGAAGATATTACAGCCACTGTGCAGTAGCTTTGAGTTTGTCGGTATGTCAGATTTCCCTCTTGATAAAGAAATGCATGTTATACTATCTGACATATCGATGCTCGCGCAAAGAAATTACACGGATGGTCGCTCTTCAACAGCCTTATTCTCCGTCCTAGTTGACAGCATTCACCGTAATGCTCTTGGTTAGCGTGGGTATAGAGGTGGGGCGTCACAGTCTAGATCAGCGTGCCGAGGAGCCACCCTAACTCCCCTGCAACACAAGGCCCGGACTATCCCTTACTGGATAATCCCGAGTAAGATCACCCCACGGTTGGGATCAGCAACCGCGCCACTAAGCCGAAATAAAAAGGACATCTTGACAGGGATGACCTTACCCGAAAATAAGTGCTGCCACCAAGCCTTGCTGCATAACCCATTATTTTCAGTCATTCCCGTTTGATGAGGCTTGAGGCTAAGCGTTACCTTTTAGATCGTTTCACTTAGAATGCTAACCGTCCACCCGACGATGTTCTGAAAGCATTCATCCATACAAATCCGTCCTGGGTTCGAACGAAACCGAAGGCACTATTCTTACTACATCCAATTTGGAAATATCCTCAGGATTAGTAGCGACTAGCCCTTGCACTTCACTGCTCCATCTTTGCATCCAAACTCGTTTTCCCCACGAAAACGTACAAACCAAATCGAAGTGGTTTTCGAGAAATTAATCCTGATCCTGGTCTCCTAGAAACGATCAGCGCATTTGGCCAATATTGATAGTCGGTTATTTAACTATCAAATAACATTCACAACAACCATCTAACATAAATAATTTCACTAAATTATTTATTAAACTCAAATTATCTTCACAAGATATATTTCCACTTTTCCACCCTTTAAAAATAGTTTCAAACCATACTTTTCCCATGGAATGAATTTCCAAATATTTATTTCCACTAAAAACACCAAGTACAAAGCTTTAGATTTTTAAAATAATTTAAAACACTTTATTATAAAATATATTTTAACATTAAGATTGAGAACTACTTCAATACTTTATTAAAAATATACACTTTAGGAATATTTAAGATGAGGTTATTTTATAAAATATAAAACTACATTTTCACTTTTAAAACAAATGCCAAGTCACTTTAAAATAATTACTACCATAATAGATTAAAAGAAAATACTTACTTAGAATTTAAATATTTTAGAAATAATAAATTTTCCAAAACTTGCTTTTTTTTCTAAAACAACTTTAAAACCTTTAACTTATATTTAAAAATTCACTTCGAAAACGTACTTGGTTATCCAGGGAGAATTTCCAATTTCAATCACTTAAATCAATTTTCCAAATTGATTCCCAATTTACTCCATTTGAAATAAATTTCCATTTGAAATAAATTTCTTTATTTACTCAATTCATTTCAAAATTCATTAATTATAGACTTTATTATTATTATTATTTTCCATTTGATTTTAAATCTTTTAACTGAAATATACAAATTTCAGATTTTTCCTAATTTCTTCTTTATTCTTTTCAAAATTTAAATCTTAAATTTAAAATAAATGCTTTGTTCTTTTAAATAATAACATTGAAGTTTAAAATTCATTAACTTTCTGTTTATTCAAAATTCCCTTTTCATATACGGATTTTATTTATTAGAATTTTAAAACCACTAATATTCTTATACAGTTCATTTTAATTTATTTAAATTCTCTATAATTACTTCACCTTCAAATTCACTTGCTTTTATTTCCAAAATTCAATTCTATATATTTTGATAATTCGGTGAACCGAAATATATTCAAGCAACTATAGCATTCAATATTTCAATATAATTCATTACAGAATATCCAAATAATCCCAATGAAGAATATTAAATAATTTAAATAAATGTTGAGGAATCTAGTTCGATCCCTCCAACCCGTTTTCCCTGCATCCACAGACGTTAGCACAATACCAATTCCACTTCGAGGTGGAATATCGCGATATATGGGATTAATATAATATCACCCACTATTATGCGGTGCACAGGGTCTCATCCGCTATATAATGCGGGAAATCAAACATTCCAAGATGTATTATATACTATAATAAACCATATCAAATCAATTCAATCATCCAACCAATTATTTAAATTTAACTATTTAATATTTAAATTAAAATTCAGCTGTGTGGGAATAACTCACCTTTGCTTTTTAATTTGCAATCCACTCCAGACCAGCTTGTTTCTTCACAGTTTTAGACCTTACACAAACATTTGAACGGTTTATTATTATTTGAATTAACCAAACAATTTGTTTCCATTTAACAAATTTAATATACTAATAATTAAATTCTAACTAGTAGTTTTAAAACCAATTTCTTTTTAACAAATATTTTTAGGAACAAAATAATTAAATAAGCTTGTTAACCAAATTAATCCCTACTACTATATTATTTTGACATCACCAGTAGGTTAAAATATGAATTTATATTTTTATTATATATATTTTTCCCGAAATTACGTTCAGATTGATAAAATAGTCCATATAGTTTTCCTTTGTTTTTTCTTCTTACTTATTCATATATTCTTTTTATTTATTTAAATCTAAAAACAGAAAAAGAATTTATCGCTTACTGAAAAATAAAATTTTCAATTTAACTACACTATACATCCATACACAAATTTATTTAAATTAAAATAAAATACTGCTACACCTACGTATATATAAATTAAGTTAAATAACAAAATTGAAAATATTATACCCGCTGCATTGAACCACCCTCTCTCAACTCTTTCACCTTCGATCACGACTTACTCAAGACCACGCGTATGCACGCGTTAACCCCACTTGCTCTCTCTGTCGCGACTGACTTGCATGAACCCCGGCCTCGCGTAATTCGAATCGCCGCCACAAACCTTGATCGAGATCATGGCTAAGCCCCTTTTTTGCTGCTCCTTCTTTGACAATCGAGTTGAAGATGTCGCGACTTGCCAACTCCTAGCCCTAACCCACGCGACCTCGCCTCGATCTCGATTGTCGCAGCCTCCCCACTCCCTTTTTTTTAAAGCCGATCGATTCGATTTAAAAGAAATTGGAAGAGGGAAGAAAATCTGGGTTTCGATTTCGTCCATTATTCGATTTTTCAGAAGAAAGGGATAAGCGATTAATTATAAAATGAAGTATCCCTTTTTTTTCTTCGGTTCTGTGTAATTTTCTTTCGAATTTGGGGAAGTGTTGATGCACATGATTATGTGTAGCGTGTTCCAGGTTTAAACTACCACGTGGTGATGTTTAGTATGCCGACATGAGGGAAAAGTTGATGTGAGATAATTTCAACTGTAGTTGATAGTATAAATATTCAATTTAAATTCAAATTCAAATTGCTTCGATACAAGCAACTTAAAAACTTGACCTCCTATTGAGACGTATCGCTAGGCGTTTATAATGTTATACCCCTATTTCAAACGCAATGGAAAAGGTTTCGAGTCCTAATTCGATCGTATGGAGAAGATAGTTTTTTGGATCAGTTATTATATTGAATTTTCGATATAAATTTCAACGCGTTTACTTATTATACGCTCTCATAACTCTGAACATTACGAAAATTAAAATCCAGTAATACAATATTACGGATCCAATGGAACTGGTTTCGTCGAATTCCGAAACTGTGTCTCGGAAGGCTATTTTTAAATTCAGTTTAAACGATAAAATTCCAAAACTTAACAAAACACATCCAAATTCAATTTTAACACTTTACTATCTTTGGCACTTTCAATACAAATTTATAAACCTTCAAATTATTTTTATCCGGCTTAAAACTCCAGATTCAACATTTTACCCAACTTTCAATTATTAAGTTCAATTATTTAATTATCAAATAAATAGTGATATTTGAATTCAAGTTAAAAAAAATTAACTTTTAAATATTTAAAATCAATTAAATATTCTAATTTTAAATGCTTAAATATTTCGGATCGTCACAGAAATCCACTACAATATATTTATTTTGGAATGTGATGTTTGAAAATCCCTTAATTTTTTTAAGATATGGCTTTGAAGGTATGTATATACGTATTTTGAAAATTATATGTGTTTATGTAAACATTTTAGATTTCTCCTAAGAGGAAATTATGGGGATGCAATTTTCTTAATTGGGGAGTCTGTATAACCCTAAATTTTGGGAAACATGTAATTTTAGTATATAATTGAGATTTAATTACTTAAAATGAAAATAATATATTATAATTGGATTGTGTATTAATTGACATATATCTTGATTTTGGAATATGTATATGATTGGTTATATATTGATTTCATATACTATGGTAAATTAATTGAATGGACTGACAATTAGTTGAGCATTAATTGACATATATCCTAATTTTTGAATTATGTCTATAATATAAATGTGCCTTGATTTCATGTATTATGGAAAACTAACAAATACGGTTATAGGCATCAAATTCTATATTTGGAGTTTTTACTTGTGGGCCTAATATGTATATACATATTTACTGTAAATATATACATATATATTTATATTTTCTATATCTTAATTATGGAATTTTATTCAAGATTTGAAATTTGAATATATATTTATTTACTATATATACATTTTGGAAAATTAATTGCTTGAGTATCAGTTAATTTTACATTAATTAGAATTGGCGTAAGTTATCCAATTTTGACCCTAACTATTGGAAATAAAAGGGAAGGAATCGAAAATAAATTAAAAACACATTTTTTTTCTTCCTTCTTCCTCTCACCATCCTCTTTACAATAGAACCACTATAAATATTTTCAAATCCCTAAAATTCTAAAATTAGAACATGTTGCTCTCAACACCAAACAATATCACTGACTATGAAGAAGTTTGAGTTTTGTTGTTGTAACTCCACTGCCTCTTCCTATTCTCTTGTAACCGTGCATTTGAGTCCAAATGCAAAGGCCCGCAAATCTGTATCCCTTTTGAGTTGGCAAAATCCCACAACAATTCAGCCCAAAGTGGAACAACGTACGAGTCTTAGGGTTTAAAGAAAAGAAGAAAGAGGCATACAATGGTACCTTGCCCTTGCTTTTACGGCCAGCCTTTCGACTGTCTTGCCTTACGGCTAACCAACCCCTTAAAGAGGACATGTAGGGGTAAGAGTCTCCTGCTCTTCACTAAACAAAAAGTGAGAACCCCCCACCACGTTTCATAAAGATAAACAAGGTCAGTCGTAGGACTGGTATGAGATCTTAAAGACAGTTATTTTCACAAAGAAAATAAAAAGAAATCCGCTATGCTTTTGGAAAATGAAACTACCTTAAGGCCTCCTTCCACACACATAATGCAAATGCAGAATTGGAGGAGATTTCTCCTTATGATAGTCAAACATGCTTTATATGCAAAATCCTTTTTAGTATTATCATTATTAGTGCATAGTGTGGAAAACATTTCGAAAGCATAATGTTAATCTTAGCCAGCATAGGTATCATAATATTGCCTGCTATAGCTACCTCCTGAGGAGGAAGGTTATACAATTGCAATCGTAAAGGGCTCGTATTGTTTCTTTGGATTTCCAACAAACGGTCAGGCTAAGGAACTTCCTACTGCCACATGGGTACGCCTATGGAGGGACGTCCTAAGAACCTGCCCGGATCTCTGCCAACACAAGGCTGGGTTACCTCTGTAACTTGGTAACTACTACTCGAGTATGCCATCCCCCGATCGTTTGCGACCATTATCCGAGGATCCTCAACCACAAAGCAACAACCACAAAGTATAATAAAATTTGCAGCATCGACATAGGTAAAATATCTGGGCTCCATACCATGATACTACCCATTTTCAGAAGGAAATGGCATACCCTCAGGGGGCTCTACCCCCAAATTACCTTGCCGCATCTTTCCTGTTTCGACCATTTCCGGGGTGTGAGATCCGACGAAGTCACGTCCACAAAGCGACACTTTTCACAAAGTCATGCTTTGATCAACAAATGATCAGCAGCACTTTGTATGCCACATTACCAAATTGGGAGTATATCACTAATAACCATCAACTACATAACCTCTGAGCTTATACGTCATATAGAAGCGTGTTAAGCTAAGAGAATAAATTCTCTGCCACCAACAGAAATGTATTTGATAGAAACCAGCTTTACATCTTAAAGTGTAACGTTAGACACACATCCTTACAAATCCGTTCTGGGATCGAACGGAACCGAAGGCACTTCCATAGAAGCCCTTGCAAATCCGGATATACACTAATCACGTCCGGAATCCCCATCACAAAGGGTGATAAAATCTCTATACCGGTGCAACCCAGTGCAGAGACATTCGACATGTAATGCTTTCATTTTCGAAAATACCCGGTCTTCAACACCATCTTCAAATGTAATCCCATTTCGTCGTATCATTATTCAAAATCGGTTTCATGACACAAGGTCCTCTCCCGGCTAATCTAAATAATGAGCACTTATTTTTAAAATTAAATGTACATTCAGATTTCAAACAAATCACAACAATTTCCACATTGATCTTCTTAAACAAATAATCCATCACAATCACAAAGGTCGATGTGGGTTTCGAATATCCATTTGGAATTCGACTCCCGGTCGCATCAAAATTCTAATACCATTTAAAGACAAATATTGATAGTCGGTTATTTAACTATCAATCAACATTCACAACAATTACTAGATTTAAATAATTCTTCCCAAATTATTATTTTCAAATTATCTTCGCAAGATATAATCTTAACACTTCAACCATTTGAAAACAAATTTCAAATCACTTTTCACTCGTTGAATAAGATTTCCGATATTATTTATTTCCACTGAAAGTCCGCCGAGTTCAAATACTTTAAAATACTTTAAATCACTTATCGAAGATATATACTTGGAAACATTTAGATAAGATTATTTTAAAACATCATTTAAATATTAGTTATGAAAATATTATACCAATATCTCATATAAAACGTCAAGTCCAAACTAACTTTAAAATAAAATAAGTAGATAGGGTATAACTATTTTAAATAACCATTTTCTAAAACAAATATCAATTTAATCTTTAAATAACCACTTCTATATTAAAATAAATATATACTTTAAGGATTTTCAAAATAACCCAAGTAAATAATTTTTCCAAAATAATCTTTCCTTAAAACCACCTTCACAACTTCAATTTCATATTTATAGACTATATTGAAAACATATTCAGCTTTCCAGGGAAAGTACACCTTCCATTCTAAAATGGTTCGTTCAAATCAATTTATAAATCCTTCTGGATTTACTTTAAATTTACGTTCCAAATCCGTAAATTCCTTTCCACACTTTTTAAAAATAAAACAATATTTATTTTTTAAAAAAAATTCCTTCCTTTTATAAATTCCCATTGTGAATTTAGATTTTCAAATATCAACTAATATACGATTTTTAAATCGATTTCCAAATATTCACTTTCAACACCAAATCAATTTTCAAATTGATTTCTAAATTTATTTCAAACATCAAATTTATTATCTTTTGAAACAAATTCCTTCTTTTAAATTTATTCGATTTCCTAAAATTAATTTACTATATATTTTCTACTATATTTTCAAAAATCCAATTCTATCTTTTTCTGGTATCCTACGATACCAAAAATATATTCGGCTAAATTATAGCCCTCAACGATTTGAATCATAATATGATCACACACAGATTATAAATAGATAAACACACAACATATGAAACAAAATCAAATGTTTGAGCATTCCAGTTGGATCGCTTCAACCTGTTTCCCTGCATCCATAGACGTTAGCACAACAATTAAATACCAATTCCACTTCGAGGTGGAATATCGCGGTATATGGGATTTATAAAATATCATCCTCTACTATGCGGCGCATAGGGTCTCATCCGCTATATAACACGGGAAATCAACAACTCCAAATACATATATAATACCAATTCCACTTTGAGGTGGAATATCGTGGTATATGGGTTTAATATAATATCATCGGTTATTATGCGGCGCATAGGGCCTAAGCTAATATAACTAATAATAAATCAATCATCCAAGCACACCATCAACAAATTTTAAATTTAACTATTTAAATTTTAGATCAAAAAAATATTTGATTAAGTGAAAAGATATTACCTTTGCTTTCGCATGCAATCCATTTTCATTCCATATTGCTTTCTTCACAGTTTTCACCTTGTATAAACAATTATATAATTTTTATTAATATTGAACTTATCGAAACTAAATTTCCATTTATTAAAATTAAAATTTTAATTCTAACTAATTTTCCTTTACAGACCTTTAGTAACTAAAATAAATTTAATAAGCAGTTAAATAAGTTAACCATCTTAATATTTATTTTAATTGAAACAGTGAGTGGAAATATATATAAGTATATTTATTCTTTCCTTTTCTTTTGAAATCACATATATATATATATACACTTATAAAATAACTCACGTAGATTTAAAAATCCAATTTGAATAAACTCTACAATATTTTTAAAATCCTTATATATTATATATATAAATTAATTTTTTTTATCTTATCTTTGAAACTATATATATACACACACTTATAAAATAGTTTATATTGCCATTTAAAACAATTTCTATTTCCCTAAATTTTATCCTCAAATTTTAAGTTAAATTGACAACAAATAAAATAAACTACTACCTCAAAGCTTAACGAACACGACTCGACTGCCACAAGTCGACTGGGACACTCCATCCAGCGCTTCGAACGAAGCTGTCCTGCCGAACATACATGGTCGCGACATCGACCACCTCTGCTTCTCTCGTGAAATCACTGCCCTAACTAACCCTAAACCGAGAGCTGCAACCCAATTCCCACCAGCGAATGCTAGGCCGTCCAGACCTCCACCATCCCTCGCCGACCTCAAAAATAAATGCGAGCTTCCATCGGTTCGACCATCATTTCATTGGCCTACAACCCAGGCGCTGCTCTACCCAATCACCCACGCCATTGACTCCGAAACCATAGATCGAAATTTCCCTTTGCCTAGAACAGCAACGACACTGGACCCTTGAGTTGAATCGAGATAAATGAGACTCGATCATGAGTTGCATACATGAATACTATCATGAAAAAGAACGGTCGCCATTTATCGATTGGAAATGAGGAGGGAAAACGCGATTTTGATTTGCTAAGAACTGAGAATGAGGGAAGGGGAACTTAGGGCTCACGAGTGTAAATTATTATGGATTCGAACGGGGAGAAGGCCATTTATTTCTTTTCTGCTTTTCTTCTTTCCCCTTTTTTTATATCGAACAGCATGATTTGAGAAGAGGAGGAAAGAAGAGAAAGGGGTACGAAGGAGACAAATTGGTGGCAGGTTGTACGTATTGTCGGAACAAGGAAAAGCAATAATCATCATATTAGAAAATATCTAACCAACAGCCCACCAAATATTCCGAACTCCAAATGACTCGTGCCGCCTAACGTTCAAAATGTTAAACCCATATCCCGAATGCAATGGGAAAGGCTTCGAGTCCTAATTCGATCGTATGGAGAAGATAGCTTTTTGAATCCAGTTATTATATTAAATTTTCGATATAAATTTCAGCGCTTTAATATATCGTACACTCACACAACAACTCCAATAACTACGAAATTTGAAATCCGATAATAATACAATATTACGTATCCAATGGAACTTGTTTTGTCGAATCCAAGACAATGCCTCGGAAGGCTATTTTTAAATATCTATTTAAACGATATAATTTCAAAACTGAACAAAGCGTTTCCAAATTCAATTCTGAAGCTTCTATTATCTTCAACGTTATCTATATGAATTTTCTAAGCCTTCAAATTATTTTTATCAAGCTCAAAAACGGAAAATTTAATATTTTATCCAACTTCAATAAATTAAATTCAATAACTAAATTGCCAAATTCATAGTTAATTTTGAAATTCAAGTTAAACTATCCTCCAAATATTTAAAAACAATTAAATATTCCATTTCAAATGCTAAAAATTCCGGGTCACCACATCCTTCCCCCCTTAAAAGAATTTTGTCTCGAAATTACTAGTTAAGAAAAATGATCTTTATCCCATTTGCTATCTTTCCAAAACTAAACAGTTTTATCAATTTACCAACAAATCTTTTCATTAAAGATCATCATTTCAACTAACTTTCCAAAATCTTCCATAGTTTTCAAACAACAATGTTTTCTCAATAATTCAAATTTAAATTTAAATTCAAATTTCAAAATTTCAAAATTTTCTCAAAAATTTTCTAACACCCTAAATTTTCGAAAAATTTCGCAAGCGTCTCCTTTGCGCGGCTAGCTCGGTATGACTACAAAAATGGCACCACATCCCCCAGATTTCAAAAATAAAAAAAAGCTAAGTGGCTAGACAAGAAAATCATCAAATTTCATATAGAAATTTAAATACATACCTTTTTGTCGAGCAATTCAATTTTATCTTTAAAATCCCAATTCCAATTTTCCTTTTTCCTGTAACATACCTGTATGTTCTACTAGCAATAAATTCAATTACAACATTCATACATCATTTTGCATATTTCGTTACAAAAGTTTGAATACTTACTTCTTATACCATTTTTACTTTACTATTGAAGTTATATATTCATTCAATCTTGCATTTTTAATTTCATTTGAATTCGATTCACAATTTCAATTCTTTTGGATTCAATTTGTCTTCTAAATATTAAATTTTTATCAACTATCTTTGATTCACAACTGATTCATATCATTATTTTAAATTAGTTTCATTTACTAATTCATTCCAATTCATTTTATCTCAACCCCTTTTTTCACCTTTATTATCTTTAGTTCACTTCGAACTAATTTTACAACTTTATTTTATTTCACACAATTCAAATTGGTTTTCGATATTCAATTTCATTTCCAGTTTTATTCTTTTGTTCATCCCCAAACATAATTCAATTTCAATTCACCATTTGGTTTACAACCACTTATATTTTAACTGGATTTCGAATTCCATATGAATTTAATTTTACCTTTCGTTCATAGTTATTGAATTCGATTCATTTCAAGTCATATTCAATTTCGTCATTCCTTTAATTAGTTTTATTTACTAATTTTATTTCAATATTTCACTTTGTTTAATACAAATCAAATTCAATTCCAATTCCAGTTCTATTTACTTACAAATTCGAAATGAATTTCAACATTCACTTTCATGTACTTGCAATTGCAAATTTATTTATTCATTTACAATTTATTTTCGATCTTAATAAATTTTATTTCATAATTTTTTTTATAAGATTCCAGAGTCTTTTCAACAATTCAAAACCATTTTTGAAATCAATTCAAATTATCCCTTTAAATTTCTAAAACCAAACCCAGTTTGCAAATAACTTCCATTTAAAATAATTTGGCAGCAATTTCTCTCTTGGGTAACTCGAAAATGAACATCGATGATGCTATAGTCATCACCGAAGTTATTTTCCAGCGACTTAGAAGGGTTTAGAGCTTTCATCCCATCAAAACCCTTTCCCAAATCCTTTGGAAATCATCTTCAAAATCTAAAGGGATTTAAACTTCCCAAATCTCCAAAATTTTCAAATTCTTTTCAAAACATTTCCGTATACTTCTCTGGAATTCCGTTTCAAATTACAAATCACATTTACAATTCACATTCTCAAATTCCATTTGTATGTGAATTTATTTCTTAATTTTGGAGTTACGTTTTCAATTTCCTATTCAAATGATAATAATATTATCACTTCCTAACAATCAAGCGACCATATACTATAATAATTTACAGAAAATTATTTCCTTTATATAAAAAAATTGTTTGGGTAAAATTATTTCATTTACCCTATTTTAAAACAATATCGTATCGTATTGTTCTGTACGAGTGTTTAGAGATCCCTATCGATAGAGTTGTACAGACTATATCGACCAGAATCCATATACCACTCAACAAACCAATCATCACAATATAAAACAATTTTTTTTATTCACTAACAAATACGCACTCATATCTATTAATACACTCATATCTATTAATACACTCAAACTCATTCTAGAGTACTGCTGACTCTATCCCTAATGAGTAACACCCAAAAAAGCCAAGGTTCTCGCTTAACCAATTTCTCTGATACCAAATGTAAAGGCCCGCAAATCTGTATCCCTTTTGAGCCGGCGAAATCCCACAACAATTCAACCTAAAGTGGAACAAACGTACGAGTCTTTGGGTTTAAAGAAAAGAAGAAAGAGGCATACAATGGTACCCTGCCCTTGCTTTTACGGCCAGCCTTTCGACTGTCACGCCTTACGGCTAACCAACCCCTTAAAGAGGACGTGTAGGGGTAAGAGTCTCCTGCTCGCCACCAAACAAAAAGCGAGAGCCCCCCCGTCACGTTTCACAAATATAAGCAAGGTCAGTCGTAGGACTGGTGTGAGAACTTAAAAATAGTTATTTTCGCAAAGAAAATAAAAAGAAATCTGCTATGCTTTTGGAAAATGAAACTACCATAAGGCCTCCTGCCACACACAATGTAAACGCAGAATTGGAGGAGATTTCTCCTTATGATAGTCAAACATGCTTGATACGCAAAATCCTTTTTAATATTATCATTATTAGTGCATAGTGTGGAAAACATTTCGAAAGTATAATATTAATCTTAGCCAGCATAGGTACCATTATATTATGCATGCTATAGCAACCTCCTGAGGAGGCAGGTTATACAATTTCAATCGTAACGGGCTCGTATTGTTTCTTTGGATTTCCAAAAAATGGTCAGGCTAAGAAACTTCCTACTGCCACATGAGTACGCCTTTGGAGGGACGTCCCGAGAACCTACCCGGATCTCTGCCAACACAAGGCCGGGTTACCTCTGTAACTAGATAACCGCTACTCGAGTATGCTATCTCCCGGTCATTTGCGACCTTTATCCGAGGATCCTCATCCACAAAGCAACAACCACAAAGTATAATAAAATTTGCAGCATCCACATAGGTAAAATATCTGGGCTCCATACCACGATACTACCCTTTTCCAGAAGGAAATGACATACCCTCAGAGGGCGCTACCCCCAAATAACCTTGCCGCATCTTTCCTGTTTCGACCATTTCCGGGGTGTGAGGTACGACGAAGTCTCGTCTACAAAGCTACACTTTTCACAAAGTCATGCTTTGATCAACAAATGATGAGCAGCACTTCGTATGCCACATTACCAAATTGGGAGTATATCACTAATAACCATCAACTACATAACCTCTGAGCTCATACATCTCAGAGAAGGGTGTTAAGTAAGAGAATAAGTTCTCTGCCACCAACAGAAATGTATTTGATAGAAACCAGCTTTACATCTCAAAGGGTAATGTCAGACACACATCCATACAAGTCCGTTTTGGGATCGAACGGAACCGAAGGCACTTCCAAAGAAGCCCTTGCAAATCCGAATATTCACTAATCACATCCGAAATCACCATCACAAAGGGTGATAAAATCTTTATACCGGAGCAACCCGGTGCAGAGACATTCGACAGGTAATCCATTCGTTTTCGAAAATACCCGGTCTTCAACACCATCTTCAAATGTAATCTCATTTCGTCATATCATTATTCGTAATGGGCTTTATGACACAAGGTCCTCTCCCGGCTAATCAGAAAAATGAGCGCTTATTTTTAAAAATAAGTGTTCATTCAGATTTCAAACAAATCACAACAATTTCCACGTTGATCTTCTTAAACAAAAGATCCATTACAATCACAAAGGTTCGATGTGGGTTTCAAATATCCATTTGGAATTCGACTCCCAATCGCATCGAAATTCTAATGCCATTAAAGACAAATATTGATAGTCGGTTATTTAACTATGAATCAACATTCACAACAATTACTAGATTTAAATAATTCTCCCCAAATTATTATTTTCAAAATATCTTCAGAAGATATAATCTTAACACTTCAACCATTCAAAAACAAATTTCAGATCACTTTTCACTCGCTGAATAAGATTTTCGATACTATTTATTTCCACTGAAAGTCTGCCGAGTTCAAATACTCTAAAATGCTTTAAATCACTTATCCAAGATATATACTTGGAAACATTTAGAAAAGATTATTTTAAAATTTCATTTAAATATTAGTTATGAAAATATTATACCAATATCTCATATAAAACTTTAAGTCTAAACTAACTTTAAAATAAAATAAGTAGATAGGGTATAACTATTTTAAATAACCATTTTCTAAAACAAATATCAATTTAATCTTTAGATAACCACTTCTATATTAAAATAAATATTTACTTTAAGGATTTTCAAAATAACCCAAGTAAATAATTTTTCCAAAATAATCTTTCCTTAAAACCACCTTCACAACTTCAATTTCATATTTATAGACTATACTGAAAACATACTCGGCTTTCCAGGGAAAGTTAACCTTTCATTCTAAAATGGTTCATTCAAATCAATTTATAACTCCTTCTGGATTTACTTGAAATTTACGTTCCAAATCCGTAAATTCCTTTTCACACTTTTTAAAAATAAAATAATATTTATTTTTAAAACATATTTTCCTTTCTTTTATAAATTCCCATTGTGAATTTAGATTTCAAATATCAACTGATATACGATTTTTAAATCGATTTCCAAATATTCACTTCAACACCAAATCAATTTTCAAATTGATTTGCAAATATATTTCAAACATCAAATTTATTATCTTTTGAAACAAATTCCTTCTTTTAAATTTATTCGATTTTCTAAAATTAATTTACTACAAATTTTCTACTACATTTTCAAAAATCCAATTCTATCTATTTATGGTATCCTACGATACCAAAAATATATTCGGCTAAATTATAGCCCTCGGCGATTTGAATCACAATATGATCACACACAGATTATAAATAGATAAACACACAACATATGAAACAAAATCAAATGTTTGAGGAATCCAGTTGGATCCCTCCAACCTATTTCTCTGCATCCACAGACGTTAGCACAACAATTAAATGCCAATTCCACTTCGAGGTGGAATATCGCGGTATATGAGATTTATAAAATATCATCCGCTATTATGCGGCGCATATGGTCTCATCCGCTATATAATGCGGGAAATCAACAACTCCAAATACATATATAATACCAATTCCACTTCAAGGTGGAATATCGCGGTATATGTGTAATATAATATCATCCGCTATTATGCGGCACATTGGGTCTAAGCTAATATAACTAATAATAAATCAATCATCCAAGCACACCATCAACAAATTTTAAATTTAAGTATTTAAAATTTAAATCAGAAAAATATTTGATTGAGTGAGAAGATCTCACCTTTGCTTCCACATGCAACCATTTTCATTCCATATTGTTTTCTTCATAGTTTTGACCTTGTATAAACAATTATATAATTTTTATTAATATTTGAACTTATCGAAACTAAATTTCCATTTATTAAAATTAAAATTTTAATTCTAACTAATTTTCCATTACAAACCTTCAGTAACTAAAATAAATTTAATAAGCAGTTAAATAAGTTAACCATCTTAATATTTATTTTAATTGAAAAGTGAGTGGAAATATATATATATATATATATATAAGTATATTTATTCTTTCCTTTTCTTTTGAAATCACCTATAAATATACTTATAAAATAACTCACGTAGATTCAAAAATCCAATTTGAATAAACTCTATAATATTTTTAAAATCCCTATATATTATATATATAATTTTTTTTATCTTATCTTTGAAACTATATATATTCACTTATAAAATGGTTTACATTGCCGTTTAAAACAATTTCTATTTCCCTAAATCTTATCCTCGAATTTTAAATTAAACTAACAACAAATAAAATAAACTGCTACCTCAAAGCTTAACGAACATGACTCGACTGCCACAGCTCGACTGAGCCACTCCATCCAGCGCTTCGAACGAAGTTGTCCTGCCGAACATCCATGGTCGCGACATCGACCACCTCTGCTTCTCTCGTGAAATCACTGCCCTAACTTACCCCAAACCGAGAGCTGCAACCCAATTCCCACCAGCGAATGCCAGGCCGTCCAGACCTCCACCATCCCTCGCCGACCTCAAAACCAAACGCGAGCTTCCATCAGTTCGACCATCACTTCATCGGCCTACAACCTAGGCGCTGCTCTACCCAATCACCCACGCCATTGACTCCGAAACCCTAGATCGAAATTTCCCTTTGCCTACAACAGCAACGACACTGGACCCTTGAGTTGAATCGAGATAAATGCGACTCGATCGCGAGTTGCGTACATGAACACTATCATGAAAATGAACGGTCGCCATTTATCGATTGGAAATGAGGGGGAAAATTGCAATTTTGATTTGCTAAGAACTGAGAATGAGGAAAGGGGAATTTAGGGCTCGCGATTTTGAGTTATTATGGATTCGAACGGGGAGGAAGGCCATTTATTTCTTTTCTTTTCCCTTTTTTTAGATCGAACATCATGATTTGAGAAGAGTGGAAAAGAAGAGAAAGGGGTACGAAGGAGACAAATTTGTGGCTGGTTGTACGTATTGTCGGAATAAGGAAAAGCAATAATCATCATATTAGAAAATATCTAACCAATAGCCCACCAAATATTTCGAACGCCAAACGACTCGTGCCGCCTAACGTTCAAAATGTTAAACCCATATCCCGAACGCAATGGGAAAGGCTTCGAGTCCTAATTTGATTATATGGAGAAGATAGCTTTTTGAACCCAGTTATTATATTAAATTTGTGGCTGGTTGTACGTATTGTCGGAATAAGTACGCTCGCACAACAACTCCAATCACTACGAAATTTGAAATCCGATAATAATACAATATTACGGATCCAATGGAACTGGTTTCGTCGAATTTTGAGACTGTGCCTCGGAAGGCTATTTTTAAATATCGATTTATACGATATAATATCAAAACTGAACAAAGCATTTTCAAATTCAATTCTGAAGCTTCTATTATCTTCAGCATTGTCTATATGAATTTTCTAAGCCTTCAAATTATTTTTATCAAGCTCAAAAACTGAAAATTCAATATTTTATCCAACTTCAATAAACTAAATTCAATAACTAAATTAACAAATTCATAGTTAATTTTGAAATTCAAGTCAAACTAACCTCCAAATATTGAAAAACAATTAAATATTCCATTCCAAATGTTAAAAATTCTGGGTCGTCACACCAAACCAGACCCATACTCGAGCCATACCATGTCATGGACGAACCATATTAATTCCCTAGGTCGAGCAATTGATTGTTGAAGGCATGGCTAAAGCAATTGTGTTCATTTTGCTTCTTATTTAAAAAATTGTTTCAATATATGTTGTATTAAATTTATATTTATATTTGTCTTGTTCTATTGGTTGCTACAAGATCAATAGCTTGGCTCTCTTCCCATTTGAGTCTACAGTCATGTTATCGTGCCTTCTGGAATTCATTCTTGTTGTTTGTTTTGCGAACTCCTGCTTTAAAAGGTGAGTTTCCACTCATGACATTTATACTTATATAATTAGTGAAGTGACAACAAATGAATGTGTAGAATTGTTATAACATGTTATACCTGTTTGTGATGTTAATTATATGATGTTAAACCCTGTTATAAACTTGTCTCATCATCTGTTATGTTTTATGTTGTTATACTGTTTATTTTATTCTATTCTCACACTGCAAGTTACCTGTAGTGTAACGACCCGCTATTTTGGACCATTCACATCCGCACACGTCGGACTTGAATAATTCAAAAAACCCAATTGTTAATTTAAAATTTGGCAAAACTCAGATATATAGTAAATAAATAATCACAGAATCACAGACACATAGTAATAATATGCAGCGGAAGTAAAAGAGATAGTAATTCATGAAGCTACCATACAAATATATAAGATACATCAGAGTTTACAACAGAAGAGAAATACGATACATCAAGTACAAATCAGAATACATCACTGGAATCATCGAATACTGAAAGCAGAATAGATGGCTGGATCTTCAAGCAAGGATCCAACTCCAAAGGTGAGTCTCGAAAGCTGAGCCACTCAGTCTGACCCGAGCGTAAAGCAAAACACAAACACTCGAGTCAGGATTAACATTCTTATATCAATAAATCCAACTCAAGTGAAATAACAATTGAAATACAAGTAACTCAAAGGACGTTGGAATAACCATCCTTTAAGGATCCGTTAAACTATCTACTATGTAGTAGTATACGCTAAATAGATAATGTCTATCAGTAATATAAAATATCAAAATAGTGTTAAGGCGTTACCATTATCCCCCTTAACACATTTTATAAATGTCATAGTCTATACAGCACTGTAAACTCCACCGTAAACTGGTGGGCTATCAGGGAGTACTCCATAGGTATAACACAAAACAAATTCGTAGTGGTCGCGTATATAGGATACAAGTATGACAAGGCACATGAGGCAATACCCAAGGTAGTGAAACTACCGTTCGCCTGATCCGGACTGGTGAGAATGCATCGCCGCAATGATCGCAACACCGCGAAACAACACTCCTGAAATTCCGAGGGTGCACCAATCAATCACAAGTAATGAGTAGTAGTTATGAAGAAGTGTGTTCGCTCAAGGTGGCTAACCCCATTTGGCCTGGCACGGCTCCTGATTTTAGTCATTTCCAATTTGACACAAGTGTCAAGGCTATCCATTATCGTTCTCTTTCTTCAGTCATCACGTACATCATTCCAACCACTTCATTCTGGATCATCGCTCCGCGTATAGTTATTAAAGTGGTTTTCGATTTAGACAGAGAGTATGTCCATAACCGATTCCGGTCTCTTTAATAACTTTCGTAATTATTACACCGATTGGTCGTTATATATTTCAAAACCAAATCAAATTCAATTTCAATTTCAATTCGTAAACCAACATTTCATTTGTCTTTTAAAGTCAATTTCCAAAATTTACGTTTCAATACTTCCAAATTACCATTTCAAAATCTTATAATTCGATTTCAACTTTTATTTAAAACAATTCAAATATTGATTCAAATTCATATATAAATTTCATTTCGAAATCATTTAAAATGGTTTAATTTTCATTCAAATCAATTTAAATTCATTTATCGATTTCATTCAATATTCTCTAAGTAAATTTATCCTTCAAAACAACTTCTATTTAAATTCCAATTCATTTAAATCAATACTTACGTTCCACTTCATTATATCAAAACTTCAAATTGAAATAAATTAAATTCGTCATATCAATTCTTTAAATTACAAGTCTTATGTTAATTTCAATAAATCCCATTCATTTCAATAAATCACATTTTATTTCTTGTTAAAGAAATTCAAAATTTTCATTTATTTATTGACTTCGTTACAAATTTCCAGCTCAATTAATAAAGAACTAAATTTCATATATTCAAGAAGTTTAATTTTTACTTATTAATTTACTTAAATAATTTTCCGAAACTTAGTAAATAAAGAAAGCCCAATTTTAGTTATTAACGAAGTTCAAATACACTTTTTCAAAAGTTCATTTTCTCTTATCAAAGAATTCAATTTTTATTCAATTATCAAATAATTAAATCTCATTCAATTATTAAATAATTTCAATCTTAATTATTAATAATTTCAAAACTTAATAATTACAAACTTGCTTACAAATTCAAACTTAATTATTAAATCATTTCCACTTAATTATGAATTCAAGCTTAATCATCAAATCATTTCAATTCAATATAAATTCAATTTAATAATTTCAAACATAATTATAATTTAAAACTTAATTATAATTTCAAATTTAATTATTAGATGATTTCAAACTTAATAATTTCAAAACTCAATCATTACTAATTCCAAATTATTTACTAATAATTCCAAATTTAATTATTAAATAATTAAATTTCAAATAACGTTCTTTCATCAATTACTAGGTTAGTATTTGTTTCAGATTTCAATATTTACATTTTCCTTTCATAAAGATTCAAATTCTAACCTTATTTCAAAACTTATTCTTTATACGAATAAAATTATTATTTTATTTTTAAATCAAATTAATGACCAATCGGATTTTTATTTAATTCTCTATCCTAAGTCAAGTTCATTTGGGTATTTATCATTTCAACCCGATTCCAATTCAGTTCAAAAATCAAAACATAACAAAGGGAACTTGCAGTGTGATAACCGGGATGGTGTCAAAGTAGATAAACAAGCAATAGCAAACATCAATAACAATTCAATAATTACTTCAAATAATCCCGAAATAATCGTATTAAATCACATCGTTATTTTTGCGAATTAATATAATTATTTCTAGAATCTACACTACCATTTCATGTAGATTAAAGATTATTACAATATTATTTATACGGTTCTTTACTTGTCATTCATTATTCAATTTCAACTACATTGATTTACACAACATACATTTAAATAGTTCAAAGTTTGAGTTACCATATTTCTACGTGTCGATTCATTTAAACATTTAATGGGTCATATTATGCAAATGTCACCAAATCAAACTTAACCCATATATCAAACCTAACTATCCAACGGCAATTTAATTTCAAGTTATTTATCACTTATAACATTAACAGTTTAACGATCAATGTCAACATCACACAATCAATCAAATTATCAACCAAACTAGATTATTTTGCATACATAACAGGTAATGGTGACAGACGTCACAGGTGAACTGATACATGTAATAACATATATTTAACAGTATAAATAACTAACAGCAGCATATTTCAATTTGTCGTTTCAATTGAAATCAAATTTAATAAATAAATAAAAGAACATTAATCGTGAGTGATTGCTCACCTTTCGAGGCTAGAGATTTTTTTTACAGCAGAGCAAGCTACGAATTCCAAAGCAAAGTGAGATGGGCATGAATTGGTGGAGGAAATAGGTACGACGTACAAAGCTGATAATAAGAATAGATGAAATAAATCAGAACGGGGTCGATGAAGACAGTTGGCACAAGCGAATTTATGCAAATAACTAAATATGACTATTTTCATATATAAACATATTCTAAATACAACGCGTTTTCTTTTAAAAAAAATTAACATATATATATATATATATATATATATATATATATGTGTGTGTGTGTGTGTGTGTGTGTGTGTGTGTGTGTGTTTTCAAAATCATTGTTTTACATTAAAAACATACATCAAAAATCAACCATATACTTAAAGTAAAATCCATGTATAAAATTTCAAATCAACGCATATTTAAAATAACATATCATATCAAAAATCTTATACAACTAACCGATATATTATTTAATACAAATATCTACCATTGTTACATATACTAACTCTACAGGAAGTTACACTTCAACCAAGATACATAACCCAACATATATAAACTGTTGTATATATATACTTAAATTATAAACCAGAAAGTAAAAGTTTATAACTATTATATATTTAGTTAATATAAAGTGCATACTTCCTTTTCACACTAGTACACAGTAACAAAATATAAATTAAAGCTTACACCATACTTACATATATATACTAATAACAGGCTTCATGTGACATACCATAATATAATATAAAACAACTACTTTATAATAATGTAAATAGTACTTATATTATATTACCTTTTGACTTAAAGTAAACAGCAAGCAAAAATGCACTACAAAACATATATACAGGTGGAAGAAAGGGTGGTCATATGAACTAATATAAGTATATATTTCTCAACATATCTCAATTACACGACTTACTAGCTAATATACAATAATACATACAAATTTTTTATTTCCGTGAAATCAAAATTCAATTAAAACAAGTATTAAAATAACCTCTCTATATAAATATATATGAAACTAGACATGCGATACTATACTATACTTATTATAAAATTCAATATAACAAGCTTTTAAATATAACATAGCCATAAACTCGCCTTCTTTAAAAGCGAACACACACATATAATGCCCAACGTAAAAATAAATATATATTAGCACTTGTACTGTTTATATAAACTGACATAGGACAAAGTATATATACAATATTCAATACAATACGTATATTAAAATGCAAGTACCTTCAAATAATAAGAGATGCAAGGCACGGTCAGTGGTGAAAAAAAATGGATGGCTCGTGTCATTTGTTGCTGAGCACAAGGTGGTGGTCGAATGCGGAACACGGTGTCGGAGGATGAGAGGAAAAAGAGGCGACGAGTCTGTGCGGTGGCGGCGTTCGATGGCTTGCTGCGCAGGTCGAGCACGCTAGAGCACGGAGGAGACGGTGGAGGTGGGCACGGTTGCGCGGTGGGGCAGGCCGAGTAGGAGCGGCGGCAAGCGGAGAAGAGGCGCGGCTTGCAGGCGATGGTGGAAGATGAAGGCCATGCGTGGTTCTCGTCAGACAAAAAAAAAAGAAAAAAAAGGAAGGCATTGGAAGAATGAAAGAAGGGAGGCAAGAGGAGTGTGGAAATGGGGTATGCTGGGTTCATGGTTGCATGGTTCAGAGGCATGCATGCGTGCATGGTTATCATGTTCAAAATAAATTTTTTATAATAAATTATCAAAGTAACAACTGAAATATTGGAAAGGTGAAAGCCAACTAAAGTGGATAACGAAGGGACGGGACACAATAGCTGAATTCTAGAAATAATAAATGCAAATGACCGTTTGCTTCACGTTGAACAATTGAAGTTACGGGAAGTCAAAAGACTCAAGTAAATACCGCTACCGTTAACTATTACACGGTTTCCGTAACGCATCGGTTCCCGAAACACAGAGATGAACATACCGCAGAGATCAGCACAACATGACGATCAAAACGGTATACAGATGTCAGTGGTATGGTTGAATTTTAAAAATTCGAAATTTTCTACTAGCGGAAAATGCATAAAAATCGCAGAAAAATAAGATCGACGGAGTCAAAGATGTCCGAATTTGGAAAAACGTCAAACTGACAACTTGCTCAAAAGATGTTTTAGAATTTTTCTATGTAAAAATATTTTGGTTTTGAAAACGTTTTATTTTCATCGCTTTTTAACTGATTAGATTGAAGTAAATTTACGCGCGAAATAAACTTTCATATTTTCGGACGAAAATTTTTCTGTTGCTATGTTTAACTGGACGTATTCCAAATATCAAATTTTTATTTCAAAATTTTATCGTTTGAAAATTTTCACAAAAATTTCAATTAAATACGTTACTAAAACCGTTAAAATTTACGGGTCGTTACATTAACCCCCACTCAAAACTTTTCGTCCTCGAAAAGGAAGGAGGTACGAGAATAGAATCAACCAGAAAGAAAATAGATTTGAATTCGAAAATAAAATAATTAATTTAAACCATATAGATTTCAATTTAAATCAATTAATATTCAACAATTGATTTTTAAAATTCAACGTTTCTATTAAACTGATTTGGTTTCACATTTATTAATGTTAGGTACAAAAGGTTTCTTTCAAATGAAATTGAATTTAAATTCAATAAATTCAAAATACTCACTTACGTTGATTTAATTCAATTTATTAACAATACTCACTTACGTTGATTTAATTCAATTTATTAACTTTCAAAATAAATTTTCCATCTATTAATCATACCTATTATATAACTTATTATTCAATTTATCTCCATAAACATTTTATAATTAAAATTTAAGCGAATAACATTTATTATACGCACTCACGTTTTATTTATAAAGACAATTTATATTGTATATTATCCAATTAACAATTTCATAGATCATAAATTTGAATAATCATTTATTATAATCATACTTTATTCGACATATTTAATTCCTCTTTATTCCAAATTATTATTAAATTTATTCTACTTAATATATCCTATCACATATATTGAGTATAATTTACATTTATTATAACTACACAAATTTATCTAAAATTCCTTTGATATCATTTATATTGTATAATATTCAATTACATAATTAACTTTTGAACATTTAGGTAAGCTATATATAATGCAACTGAGTATTATCCAAATGAAGTTTTACCATTCGCTTATTTCAAGTTAAGTATTTAGTCAAAACTTTGGTTTCATTGTAAATCATCTTTAAATCAAAATTTTAAGAATTAATTTTCGATTAATTTCAAACAACTTAGAGATAAAATAAATAAGTATATATATATATATCATAATATATTAAATCAAATTCAAAATCTTCAATATATATAATAAATCAAGTCATGTCTAGAAATTCAAATCAATTTATTTTTCAAAACAAACCGTAGCAAAGCTACAGAATAGTCTCTCCACTTCGAAACTCAAAAATGAATGTCGATGATGCGGCCGTCATCACCGAAATTATTTTCCAACGACAAAGAAAAGAGCACTGATTTTAATCATTTAAAATTCTTTGAAAACTATTTCTACATGAAAATATTTTAAATAATATATACATTTTAAACTTTTAAAACCATAGTTCGAAATTATCGGAAATTAAATTCTCAAATTCTAATTTAAATTTACTTCAAATTCAAAATCAAATTATAACTAAGTTTTTCAAATTCATTTATTTATATTATGAAATAGTCAATGATTTATAAAACAATAAATGAAAAATAAATATTATCATTTCGGAAAACAAATTCATTAACATTTTAATTTTAGAAAAATTTATACTTATATATAATATAATCATTCAAAATTATTCTATTTACCACGTTTGAAAACAATATTGTGTCAGTTTGCTCTGCTCAAATGTTTTGGAAATCCTATCGATAGCGTTGATCAGACGAATCGATCGGAAACCCAAATCAACATCAACAACTCAAACAACACAATATATATAAAACATTTTTAATATTAATTTACAAATACACTTCCTCGCTCGACGATACAAAGATGGATTTCTAAATAAGTATAAAGATTTTAAATTTTATGGAAATCAAACCAAAGAGAATTTTGATTCGATAATAAGTTCGAAACAGAAGATAAGATAATTCAATTAATAGAATCGGGAGATGGATAAGCTTATTTAATTTACGGGCAACCTTAACCGGTCGACCGTTAGTTCAAGAATAAGATCGATGCAGACTTCCGACGTAAATCAACATTCAATCTCAAGAAATAGACTTCTTAGGTATAGCCGGAGATAGATAGCATCGTAAACCGAGGATACAGAAATCTTCGGAAAATCAATGCTTATTGGAAAGAAGTTTCACCCATTACAGATAATTTGAAAATTGGCGAGACTGCCGATTCATTATAAAGACCATTCGAAGTGGAGTTATGTGATGCTCCAGAATTCAGAAGAATATGAATAGTGAGGGACAAGAATGAATTCCGGAACCAAGGGACGTTCTGAAAATCCAAAGGAATCGAGTCAAAAGGAAGAGATTGAAACTCGAATGAGAGAGATTCTGTAAATACATTTACCCTATATGCTAAGTTTCGCCTAGAGCTACCAAAAGCTCTAATACCAACTGTAACGACCCGCTATTTTGGACCATTCGCATCCGCACACGTCGGACTTGAATAATTCAAAATACCGAATTGTTAATTTAAAATTTGGCAAAACTCAGATATATAGTAAATAAATAATCACAGAATCACAGACACAGAGTAATAATATGCAGCGGAAGTAAAAGAGATAGTAGTTCATGAAGCTACTATACAAATATATAAGATACATCAGAGTTTACAACAGAAGAGAAATACGATACATCAAGTACAAATCAGAATACATCACTGGAATCATCGAATACTGAAAGCAGAATAGATGGCTGGATCTTCAAGCATGGATCCAACTCCAAAGGTGAGTCTCGAAAGCTGAGCCACTCAGTCTGACCCGAGCGTAAAGCAAAACACAAACACTCGAGTCAGGATTAACATTCTTATATCAATAAATCCAACTCAAGTGAAATAACAATTGAAATACAAGTAACTCAAACGACGTTGGAATAACCATCCTTTAAGGATCCGTTAAACTATCTACTATGTAGTAGTATACGCTAAATAGATAATGTCTATCAGTAATATAAAATATCAAAATAGTGTTAAGGCGTTACCATTATCCCCCTTAACACATTTTATAAATGTCAAAGTCTATACAGCACTGTAAATTCCACCGTAAACTGGCGGGTTATCAGGGAGTACTCCATAGGTATAACACAAAACAAATTCGTAGTGGTCGCGTATATAGGATACAAGTATGACAAGGCACATGAGGCAATACCCAAGGTAGTGAAACTACCGTTCGCCTGATCCGGACTGGTGAGAACGCATCGCCGCAACGATCGCAACACCGCGAAACAACACTCCTGAAATTCCGAGGGTGCACCAATCAATCACAAGTAATGAGTAGTAGTTATGAAGAAGTGTGTTCGCTCGAGGTGGCTAACCCCATTTGGTCCGGCACGGCTCCTGATTTTAGTCATTTTCAATTTGACACAAATGTCAAGGCTATCCATTATCGTTCTCTTTCTTCAGTCATCACGTACATCATTCCAACCACTTCATTCTGGATCATCACTCCGCGAATAGTTATTAAAGTGGTTTTCGATTTAGACAGAGAGTATGTCCATAACCGATTCCGGTCTCTTTAATAACTTTCGTAATTATTACACCGATTGGTCGTTATATATTTCAAAACCAAATCAAATTCAATTTCAATTTCAATTCGTAAACCAACATTTCATTTGTCTTTTAAAGTCAATTTTCAAAATTTACGTTTCAAAACTTCCAAATTACCATTTCAAAATCTTATAATTCGATTTCAACTTTTATTTAAAACAATTCAAATATTGATTCAAATTCATATATAAAATTCATTTCGAAATCATTTAAAATGGTTTAATTTTCATTCAAATCAATTTAAATTCATTTATCGATTTCATTCAATATTCTCTAAGTAAATTTATACTTCAAAACAACTTCTATTTAAATTCTAATTCATTTAAATCAATACTTACATTCCACTTCATTATATCAAAACTTCAAATTGAAATAAATTAAATTCGTCATATCAATTCTTTAAATTACAAGTCTTATGTTAATTTCAATAAATCCCATTCATTTCAATAAATCGCATTTTATTTCTTGTTAAAGAAATTCAAATTTTCATTTATTTATTGACTTCGTTACAAATTTCCAACTCAATTAATAAAGAACTAAATTTCATATATTCAAGAAGTTTAATTTTTACTTATTAATTTACTTAAATAATTTTCCGAAACTTAGTACATAAAGAAAGCCCAATTTCAGTTATTAACGAAGTTCAAATTCACTTTTTCAAAAGTTCATTTTCTCTTATCAATGAATTCAATTTTTATTCAATTATCAAATAATTAAATCTCATTCAATTATTAAATAATTTCAATCTTAATTATTAATAATTTCAAAACTTAATAGTTACAAACTTGCTTACAAATTCAAACTTAATTATTAAGTCATTTCCACTTAATTATGAATTCAAGCTTAATCATCAAATCATTTCAATTCATTATAAATTCAACTTAATAATTTCAAACTTAATTATAATCTAAAACTTAATTATAATTTCAAATTTAATTATTAAATGATTTCAAACTTAATAATTTCAAAACTCAATCATTACTAATTCCAAATTATTTACTAATAATTCCAAATTTAATTATTAAATAATTAAATTTCAAATAACGTTCTTTCATCAATTACTACGTTAGTATTTGTTTCAGATTTCAATATTTACATTTTCCTTTCATAAAGATTCAAATTCTAACCTTATTTCAAAACTTATTCTTTATACGAATAAAATCATTATTTTATTTTTAAATCAAATTATTGACCAATCAGATTTTTATTTAATTCTCTATCCTAAGTCTAGTACATTTGGGTATTTATCATTTCAACCCGATTCCAATTCAATTCAAAAATCAAAACATAACAAAGGGAACTTGCAGTGTGATAACTGGGATGGTGTCAAAGTAGATAAACAAGCAATAGCAAACATCAATAACAATTCAATAATTACTTCAAATAATCCCGAAATAATCGTATTAATTCACATTGTTATTTTTGCGAATTAATATAATTATTTCTAGAATCTACACTACCATTTCATATAGATTAAAGATTATTACAATATTATTTATACGGTTCTTTACTTGTCATTCATTATTCAATTTCAACTACATCGATTTACACAACATACATTTAAATAGTTCAAAGTGCGAGTTACTATATTTCTACGTGTCGATTCATTTAAACATTTAAGGGGTCATATTATATAAATGTCACCAAATCAAACTTAACCCATATATCAAACCTAACTATCCAACGACAATTTCAATTTCAAGTTATTTATCACTTATAACATTAACAGTTTAACGATCAATGTCAACATCACACAATCAATCAAATTATCAACCAAACTATATTATTTTGCATACATAACAGATAATGGTGACAGAGGTCACAGGTAAACTGATACATGTAATAACATATATTTAACAGTATAAATAACTAACAGCAGCATATTTCAATTTGTCGTTTCAATTGAAATCAAATTTAATAAATAAATAAAAGAACATTAATCGTGAGTGATTGCTCAGCTTTCGAGGTTAGAAATTTTTTTTACAGCAGAGCAAGCTACGAATTCCAAAGCAAAGTGAGATGGGCATGAATTGGTGGAGGAAATATGTACGACGTACAAAGCTGATAATAAGAATAGATGAAATAAATCAGAACGGGGTCGATGAAGACAGTTGGCACAAGCGAATTTATGCAAATAACTAAATATGACTATTTTCATATATAAACATATTCTAAATACAACGCGTTTTCTTTTAAAACAAAATTAATATATATATATATATATATATATATTTGTGTGTGTGTGTGTGTGTTTTCAAAATCATTGTTTTACATTAAAAACATACATCAAAAATCAACCATATACTTAAAGTAAAATCCATGTATAAAATTTCAAATCAACGCATATTTAAAATAACATATCATATCAAAAATCTTATACAACTAACCGATATATTATTTTATACAAATATCTACCATTGTTACATATACTAACTCTACAGGAAGTTACACTTCAACCAAGATACATAACCCAACATATATAAACTGTTGTATATATATACTTAAATTATAAACCAGAAAGTAAAAGTTTATAACTATTATATATTTAGTTAATATAAAGTGCATACTTCCTTTTCACACTAGTACACAGTAACAAAATATAAATTAAAGCTTACACCATACTTACATATATATACTAATAACAGGCTTCATCTGACATACCATAATATAATATAAAACAACTACATTATAATAATGTAAATAGTACTTATATTATATTACCTTTTGACTTAAAATAAACAGCAAGCAAATATGCACTACAAAACATATATACAGGTGGAAGAAAGGGTGGTCATATGAACTAATATAAGTATATATTTCTCAACATATCTCAATTACATGACTTACTAGCTAATATACAATAATACGTACAAATTTTTTATTTCCGTGAAATCAAAATTCAATTTAAAACAACTATTAAAATAACCTCTCTATATAAATATATATGAAACTAGACATGCGATACTATACTATACTTATTATAAAATTCAATATAACAAACTTTTAAATATAACATAGCCATAAACTCGCTTTCTTTAAAAGCAAACACACACATATAGTGCCTAACGTAAAAATAAATATACATCAGCACTTGTACTGTTTATATAAACTCACATAGGACAAAGTATATATACAATATTCAATATAATACGTATATTAAAATGCAAGTACCTTCAAATAATAAGAGATGCAAGGCACAGTTCGTGGTGAAAAAAAATGGATGGCTCGTGTCATTTGTTGCTGAGCACGAGGTGGTGGTCGAATGCGGAACACGGTGTCGGAGGATGAGAGGAAAAAGAGGCGACGAGTCTGTGCGGTGGCGGCGTTCGATGGCTTGCTGCGCAGGTCGAGCACGCCGGAGCACGGAGAAGACGGTGGAGGTGGGCACGGTTGCGCGGTGGGGCAGGCCGAGTAGAAGCGGCGGCAAGCGGAGAAGAGGCGCGGCTTGCAGGCGATGGTGGAAGATGAAGGCCGTGCGTGGTTCTCGTCAGACAAAAAAAAAAAGGCATTGGAAGAATGAAAGAAGGGAGGCAAGAGGAGTGTGGAAATGGGGTATGCTGGGTTCATGGTTGCGTGGTTCAGAGGCATGCATGCGTGCATGGTTATCATGTTCAAAATAAATCTTTTATAATAAATTATCAAAGTAACAACTGAAATATTGGAAAGGTGGAAGCCAACTAAAGTGGATAACGAAGGGCAGGACACAATAGCTGAATTCTAGAAATAATAAATGCAAATGACCGTTTGCTTCACGCTGAACAATTGAAGTTACGGAAAGTCAAAAGACTCAAGTAAATTCCGCTACCGTTAACTATTACACGGTTTCCGTAACGCATCGGTTCCCGAAACACAGAGATGAATGTACCGCAGAGATCAGCACAATATGACGATCAAAACGGTATACAGATGTCAGTGGTATGATTGAATTTTAAAAATTCGAAATTTTCTACTAGCGGAAAATGCATAAAAATCGCAGAAAAATAAGATCGACGGAGTCAAAAATGTCCGAATTTGGAAAAACGACAAACTGACAACTTGCTCAAAAGATGTTTTAGAATTTTTCTATATAAAAATATTTTGGTTTTGAAAACGTTTTATTTTCATCGCTTTTTAACTGATTAGATTGAAGTTAATTTACGTGCGAAATAAATTTTCATATTTTCGAACGAAAATTTTCCTGTTGCTATGTTTAACTGGACGCATAGCAAATATCAAATTTTTATTTCAAAATTATATCGTTTGAAAATTTTCAATTAAATACGTTACTAAAATCGTTAAATTTACGGGTCGTTACATGTAGGATAGAACCACTATGTGTTGAAATGATACATACCCGAACGAACTTTACAATAGGAAAATCATTACGGGCTGAAATGATAGGCCTGGGTGATTTTTATTTATTTGTATTTGTCTTGGGATTGCGGATTTGAATTAATCAAAACCTAAATTTTTTACTGATTACAGATTTAAATGATAATTTCCGTATCACTTGATTTAGGTTTGAAATATTATCCGGACCAGTAGTTGATTTCAAAATATGATTTCTTATAAAAATTCATGTATTGTAAATGAAAGAAAAAAATGTAATTTGACTTATATTGGATTTAAAATGGTTAAGCAGTGATTTTCTAAAAGGTTGAATGGTATAAGTTAATAGATGGTTTGAGTTGTAGTGTGAAAGTTTGATTTAACTTAATAATGGGAATTTAAATAACAATGGAACTATAAGCTTAATATAATTTATGTATGAATTGGATCAATATAAAGTAAAAGAAAATATCAAGTTATTTGTAAAATAAAGTGAAGCAACTTACAATGTATTTGGAATTTATGAAATTAGTTTAAATGTAAAATAAATGGATAGTTAAATGGAAATTTGGAATTTAAATTGACTTGGAATTATGAGATTTTAAAAGGAAGTTTAAGAAAATAAAAAAATGGGAATTTAGTTTGATGTATGAAATGGAAATTTGAAATTTAAGTGATAAATAATTGTTAAAAGATAAAGAATGGGAAATTTATACACTTGAATTTAATAAGTGAAATTATTGATATTTATTTATGAAATTTACTTTATAAAAATCATAAGTTAAATGTATTTTAATGAACATTTTTGAGTGTTAAAATATGATTTTTATAATATTTAAAGGGTTAAAATCAAAGTTTATTTGTTGCTGGAATTACATTGAAAATCTGGAAATTAAATAATAGCACTTCAGAAATGCTATCATTTCTGAAGTTAACTTAAAATCTGAAGTAAATGATATTACAGCACTTGTTAAGTGCTACAGTTGGCTGAATTGAACTACTTTTCAACTGAAACTATTATAGTAGTTTTAAATGTGGTCTTTGCCAAATTGAATTGTTTTCAAATGTAACTTACCGTAGCATTTTCTGAGCGCTGCGAAAGCTGAAACTTCACTGTTTTATTGTATTTAAGTGAATAAATGAACTCTAAAAAGGCTAAATTTTTTAGAATTGAATATTTGATTTGTAAGTATAATGACTTCATTTTTAATGAGTTAAACGAATGATTTTAATTCGAAATTATAACCATTTTGAAATCTATAACCACAGGTAAACATCCTTGGGTGCCATTTGATTTCCTAGTGATTGTTTTGATGCACACATTCAATTTGATAGTGTGACTAGAGGTGAGCGATTACTGAAGCTCTGCGCTACCCTAGTCACATTTACACTGTTAGTTGCATGGTTTACTTTAATATGGACATTTCTATCATAGCGTTTATGTGACGCCCCACCTCTATACCCACGCTAGCCAAGAACACTCCGGAGAAGTGCTGTCAACTAGCACGGAGAATAAGGCTGTTGAGGAGCGACCATCCATGTAATTGCTTATCACACGGTGGCTATAAATAATCTTCGGAAACAAACATAGAAATAATCATATCACAAATCAGTCACAGATATCCATATCACAAAGGCGGAAGAAGATATGAATATATAACTAACACATGAAAGTGTACATCAGAGTAGTGGTCAATAAGATCCACGATAATACAAAAGAATAGCAACACGTGCTATACAAAAGAATACAACTATGAGTCTATATCTCAAGTGTATACAACAAAAACTGCTAATCTAAACAGTTAGCCAAAAGTCAGAGTGATGAATCCCTGGGAAGAAGTCAAGCAGAAGCACCTGTAACATCTCGGTCTGATCCGAGTATTATTTAAGAAAATAATAAACGGATCAGTCTAGCTATAAATATCAGATGACATGATATAACATAAAAGATATGGCATAAACATAAACATCCATAACGACATACCACTATAAGTATGTAAATAATGATCAACAGAAGATTAATCAATAAGAGATAATCAATATCACAAGAATCTTCTCAAAGATTCGAAGGGGGCATCATACCCTAAACTTGTACTCATAACAAGTCAATGACATAAATTCCAGAAATCAACACGAGAAATCCAGAAATCATAAAAAAGGGGAAGAGGCCTATCACATGACGGTCCGAAGACCATGGAGAGCTACCCCACATGTGTGAGTGGAATCACACAGAATGAGGTCAAGACTAACCAAAAAGCAGAAAGGTATGTGTGAATGGAATCACACAAGTGGTGTCTAGTCTAACCTTGCAATGAAAGAGACATCGCGCAATTGCTAGTCTAATTCATAGAGCGATCATCAAGATCAACGAGAAGTGTCAATTACACTAAGCTAGTAAATATAGAAGTTTAGCTTCATGTCCCATAACCACTTGCTTAACTTCAATATTTACGAACAAACTGTAAATCTTCACTAATAAAATTGTCATAAGAGGTTCAATCGAACAAGTCCAAGAATTAACCGACGAAGTGAACGCAAGCGTTTCATACCACTTGTTTTACTAAGTCGTTTAATTAGATTTCTCATCCGAGTGAGGTAAAGGCTTGTATATACTAATAGATTGGAAAACGGTTTAAGAAAAGAGCTTTGTTATTAAAAATAGAGTTGAAATTGTTTGTTAAAAGAGTTTTGATATTTACTACTAGTATTGAAACCTTTATATTATAAAGTGACAAAACACATAAGTAAGTGTAGAAACAATCAGTCACAAAGATCGCATACGGAGATGCGAATAAAATCCAAGGAAATCAGCTCAGGAAGTTCGGTTGAATGTTCTTCAGATAAGATCGCCTACGCAGAATGAGGTCTAACGACCTAAAGAGTTCGCGGCCTAAGGGATACGACCTAAGTGGCGCGACCTAGTGGATGACAGGTCATACGACCTAAGGGTAAGGTCGGAGGCGACCTACGACTTAGTGGGGTCGAACGACTTAAGGACAGCCGACTTAACAAACAGGTCATACGACCTAAGGGTAAGGTCGGAGGCGACCTACGACTTAGTGGGGTCGAACGACTTAAGGACAGCCGACTTAACAATTCGCGACTTAGAGAGGCTTAGGTCGGATACGACCTACGACCTAGTGGAGACAAAATGAGGTCTAACGACCTAAGGGGAATAGGGTCGAGCGACCTATAAAACTCGCGACCTAAAAGTTAGCAAGGTCGAACGACCTATAGAGGCATAGGGTGCAGCGACCTAAAACATCGCGACCTAGTGACCTAACGGTTTAAGGGTCTTGCGACCTAACTGGAAACAAGGTCCAAACGACCTAACGACTTAAAGTGAAACCTGGCTGAGCGATATAAGGTCGAAAACGACCTAATTCCGAGGCTAACGACCTAACGCTGCAGGGGGGTTTTAAGGCCAGAAACGACCTACGACCTAAAGTGAAACGACCTAACTCCGAAGTGAAGATTCAAGGCAGTGCGACCTAGCGCGATAACACGCGAGCGACCTAAGGGTTAGGTCGCGAGCGACCTATACGCGAACGACCTAAAGTCCAACGACCTACGACCTAAATCCGAGGCGAACAAAATATGCAGGCCGTGACTTTTCCACGCACGCGAGCTAATGATTCCGAGCGACCTAACCTAGGCAGAGCGACCTAAGCTCAGGAAATTCACCAAACAACTAAAAAATGGAGTTTTTCGCCAATCCAATCCAAATCAAATGCAAATGTACATGCTAAAGTGATGGGGAATCATTCCTAACAGTCCAATATAGTTATAGACTAGAATTGTGAGATAAAAATCTCACCTTTGCACTAAAATTTATGAAGATGAAGCTTGAAAGCAAGGAGAAGCAATCCAAAGCTTGAATCCAATATCTTCTACTTGAATTTGGAGTTGAATGATGGAGTTGCAATTGAATTTGAGCTTGGAGTTTTAATTTCCCATTCTCTTCACCATTAATGCTAAAGCTTGAGTTAGTTAGGAAATTTATGAAGAGTGAGGAGAAGAGGGTTGGAACTTGGGCTTAATAGGCTAAACTAACCCAAAGTCCAAAGCGGGAAAAGTTAGTGAAATTTCACTAACTCCAAACCTATCGATGTTTATACTTAAAAAGTTGTAAACGACATTTCGAACTCCATGGAAGTGGTCTCGAGTCCTAATTTGACCGTTTGCAAAAAGTAGTTTTTCGGACCAAAATCCGATTAACGATTTAATATTTAAATAAAAATATTTAAATGTAAACTCGATAAATATGCGGGTTGTTACAGTTTATTTCAGTTTAATCGATGGTTTAATGGATCCTTAAAGAATGTGCGGTCCCAAGCATCCTTTAAGTTATTATGCATTACTATTACAGTTCACTTGAGTTGGTTTACATTTTGTAAGTATGTATGTCCTGACTCGAGTGTTTTGTGTTTTACTTTACGCTCGGGTTAAGCTGAGATTCATAGCTTTGGAATCACCTTCTGAAGCTAGAGTTTTGCTGGAGCTTATACGTCTATCTATTCGTCTACTTCTTCCAGTTAGTTCCTCTTTGGTATCTATCTCTGTATTGTTGTTTATGTATCCTGACTTCTATTGTATCTATTTTACTATGTTAATTATATATGTTTTGAGAGTATGTGTATAGTAGCTTTATGAACTACTATGGTATTTTATTTCCGCTGTGGGTATTCTGATATTTCTGTGTATGCGATTCTGTGAATGATTTTATTTGCTCCAAATTTTATTATAATTTTTTATTTTGAATTATTCAAGTCTGACATATGTGGATTATTTTCGATTTGAATGGTCCAAAATAGTGGGTCATTATATCGCCGCCACGATGATCATTGAACCCTCCGACCATTTTTCCCGTCCACCAATCTACCCGCTACCTCCTGCACTGATCTCGTCAACGATCATCTCATCGAACGTCAGAATTCGACGATAAGCCATAATTCGTTCGACTCGAGATAACTCATCAATCTTACTCCTAAAAATCTAGATATCACAACCAAAATTCATCGTTTTCTAACATGAATCCATTCATAAAATCCAAACATGAAATCATAATCATAGATTTTTGAATTATATAATTTTTTTACTGTTATTTCTCATTTTTGAATTAATTACTAAATTAAAATTTTGGAAACCATTTTCAGACTTGATATTACATTGTTATCAACATTTTTCATTTAGGAATCAAAGCCTAAAAACAATTGCATAATGAGAACTTTAATTTTTAGTTGTTCTTGAGTCTGTAGTTTATGAACTGGGTTGAATATATAACACGCACACACACACACACACAAACACACACACACACACACACACACACACATATATATATTGCAATTTAAACTAAAATCCTGTTTAAAATCAGCCATGAAATCCATACTTACATCCTTACTTTACAGAATTAACACATGCGTTACAATATTCAACAAGTTTAAGCTTTTAAATATATGTTTAGTCACTGTTTTGGAAGATACAGAGGAACAGGCTTCCTTGATTTTAAATCTGGATCTTATGTTGAAACAAAAGTTTGATTGATGATCTGCTACATGAATGCTTGAGTTGAACCTAAAGCTTGATCTTGCTCGGATTAAAAGTTGAAATAGCTAAAGTTATGGTTCAGTTATATATATATATATATATATATATATATATATATATATATATATATTATTTACAAGAGAAGAAAGAAGGAATTGAGGAAGTAAAAATAAAAGGATTTTTGAACTGAAATCACCAGGTTTCTCTAATACGCTATATTTACTTATAATTTAAATTAAAAAAAACATCTTGCCACTTGTAAAATTGTATATTACTTAACTTACATTTGTCTTTTTGCATGAAATCTAGCATACAAATGTTTAATCCCATTTATTTCATTAATTACTCACATTTTCATATGAATATATTACGTTTTTATGCTTTATTCATATATATACAAATTTAGTTCATGTGCAATGTTTTATTATAAATTTATGTATTAACCACATTTAGTATATGTATGTTTATTTTTTTTAAAGAAATCATATTTAAACCTTCTTATTTAAAACTTATTCAAATTCTAGAATATTATATCTTAGGTGTTTGAAAAAAAATATAGAGTTTGTCTTTAAATGTCTTGTTTTGATGATTTATCAAATTCAAACTATATCTTTCACATCACAATATATATATTTATACACATATATGTTAAAATTAGAATATCTTATGTAAAATTTTATATTACACACACACACGCACGCACGCACATATTCACCCTTTAACACATTTCCATATATTTAACTTCTCATGGCACACTTATATACCTATATATGTATATACTTACAATTTCAATATCATAAAGTTTGCATATATCTATTTATAGATTTATTAATTTACTATAAGATTCATCATTTTAATTCAACAATTATTATAGTTTCAAATCCACTTACATATATCCAGACATCTTTAATTATCAAAATTTTATTTATTCAATTTTACAAATTAGTTTTTTTATAAATTTAATCCTGTTAATTACCAATTTACAAACGTCTAAAAATCTAGGTTATCACAATTATATATATGTAAAACATCAACTAACTAGTAAATTTAATAAGAAAAACTAAATATTGTTTTATTCTATAGAATATATATATGTGTGCGTGTGTGTTTACACATACATACATATATATATATACATCGAATAATATTAAAAGTACATCAAATAATAATTAATGTGTGTGTATATAAATATATAATTAAATAAAATTAGTTTTTCAGCTAAAGTATATATTTTTTAAATGTAGCAATCGAAAATAATTTTAATAATATATAAAATTTTAAAATAGTTTTAAGGTATTATTGACTTTATAATTAGTAAAAATCATTTAAAATTAAAAAACAAATATTTATAATATTTAGAAAATTAATATATATATATATATATATATATATATTAGTAGTCTCCTGTAGATTAATTATTTTACAACTTAGCATATATTAATTTTTATGGCGAGGTAATATCACATATAAAATTGTTATAATGATACGAACAACTTATAGTAGACAATATATATAACCCAAAAGAGCATACCTAAGAGAAGTAGCCTTTGATTTACATGTCAATTAAAATCATCTCATGGATCCCCAAGATCCCTATCCAAAGGTGCAAACATCAAAGTGCTACTACTTGAAAGAGTTTTTTGTTTGTTTTATGGTGAATGTATGCTTTTCTATGATCCGAAATAGAGAAGGATAATAATGTCCACCGAGTCAGAGAGGTGGAGAAAAAAATAACACAAAAAGAAAAGCAGAGGCTTATCTACACTTATATAGAGGATCTAGTAAAATTACTTTCACCATATCCTTTTACCAAGTCTTGCCTTGTGACCTCCTATCCTGCTTAATTTGGGCCAGCGTATACCTGATCTATTATGGGCCAAATGGATTTCAAAACCCAATAGTAATTAATTCTATTTAAATCTAATTTAAATTCTTATCGATATCGTATATCGATACACATATATATAACTTTTATATACGCACCAAAAATTACCAACTGCACTCAGCACATATCTAAACATTGCCACATTTACTAAATACACCCCAAATGTTAAATACGACACTAATTAATAATTCTTTAAATATTAATTTATAATATTTTATAAACTAATTAAATCGAGTGGTGTTTTGGATAATTCGGTTATGTGATTCGCGGATGTGAATTTAGCGAGCAACTAATATTTGAATAATTTAAATACTAATATTTATACGTCTCCTTATGTAACACTCCGTAATTTTACATCATTAAATTTAAAAAGGAAAAATCAAAATTTTACATAAAGGCTAAAATAATAAATTTCTATAAGAGCTGGAATTGGAAATCAGCACCAATCCTATTATGTCTGGAATGCTGCTTATGGTCAGAAAACATATATAATAGCTGAATTTAGTTTAATGGGCTAGAAATTAGAAAAAGTCAAACCTGTGGCATTTTTGTAATACATTAATTTCAATATTTTAGCCTAAATTTGAATGATTTTAGCCTTTAATTGGAAATCAAAATCTATTCTCTGATCAGAATTTGGCCTAAACATCTTACCTTTATCTTTATCTTCTCCTTCATCTATCTTTAAAAAAAATCAATTCTTGGTCCACCAAATCAAATCTGAATTTTTTTTTGAATTGGTACTTTATATACAACAAATTATTGGGACAACATATCCCATGTCAAATAAACGTTCGAAAGAAAGTTTCAAACTTGTGACATCCTGCACCAAAGTCGAATTAATTAACCACTTGGACAAAGGTGCTTGTCAATCAAATCTGAATTAAACAAACAAATATATGGAGTCGATCATCGTGAAGAGAGCTATGCAAATAAATCGAAGCTACTAAGAAATTTGGCATTTTTAGGATGAGGAATTTTGGGATAGGAAAGGAGGAGGAGGAATTAAATAAAGAAGATGCACGACTAATCAGTGAGTGAGATTAATCATATTTGTGTGTATATTAACAAGCCATGGTGAGTGAGATTCATCTTATTTGTGTCTATATTGATAATTCATAGTAATTCACTTCTTATGGCCTTATATTAATCAAATTATAAATGATGAAATTGAAAAATAATTGTTTATACACATGATTAGGATGTACTATGGCATGGCTAGATAATTAAAAAAAGTGATCTTTTAGATGATAAAGTTTGATATCTCCCTAAGTAGAAAGTGTATAACATAAAAGTACTCCAAATTAGACAAATTATATATCAACATTGTATTTTTCAATAACACGCATTGGTGGTGCTCGTTTGACGATATAAAGTAATACTAAAAAAAATAAATTATTTAATAAAGAATGAAAATGCTCGAGAAACTTTAAATTCTTACATCTCTTGCATACTGTTTTCGTTTTTCATTACATCAGGGTCATGGCGAGACGAGGCACCCTTTGTTTTATTGTTTGTTGTGGTTGAACTATTTTAAAAAGGTGTCTTATTTTAGTAGGTTTTTTGTATGGGGATCTGCTAGGATGTTTTAGCACAAATGTAGGGAAATAAGTTCTTGGTTGAACTAATGACATTTGGCGACGATGAGTTTGGGCATGATCTAGTAGCTCCTAACGCTAACTAAATACTATATTGCGGTGAATAGTGTTTTCTAACTTCTATGAATCTTTTTTATTTTCATTCAAGTTTGATATTAAACCATAGATTAATAACACAGAATTATACTAACAATCAATCATAGTTGCAATAACAAATAAAAATAAAAGAGAGAAAGTAAAGTAAAGAGCTAGAGAGATGACACTAGGGATTTTATAATAGTTTGGATTTCTCCTCATCTACTTATGTACAATTGCTTGTACAGATTCCTTTTCAAATGTCAACCTTTAACCGAGCAGAAGGCGAACCAAATACAATCTCGATTTTGAGGCTATGAGAGACACCTTCCTGAATTTTTAAGCTCAGGGTAGACTTACTTGATTTGACCGGGCTACAAGCACACCCACTTGATTTGAATAGAGCTACAAGCACACCACTTGAGCTACAAGAATATCCAAGAAAATATAAATAGAGTTGATAGTTTTTACATAGACAAATTCTTGTACTATGGATACAATAGATACTATAGCCTCTTGGATAGCACTTTGACCTTTGAATTGAGAGAGAGAGATATGTTTCCAAAACAGCAAGAAAGTAGTATTAAATCAATATAACGAAGTATGATTTGATTCTATGTAATTTTGAAGAGAATAAAGTATATTTTCAAAAGAGTAAAAGGATGGAAGAAAGTAAGTAGTTAGTCATTAAAATTCATTTGCACTCCCTTTTATGTAGCAAATGAATAGATGTGTCCACTCATGAAGAGTAGCAACGAACATATACTTCCTTTAAAAATTTAATTGACAACATGTATGCCGGCATACCTTACACCTACATGTTGGCTATGTTAGTTAAAATAAAAACTATTTTCTTTTAAATTGTTTTGGAAAATCCTATACTTTGTAAAATAATTTGATACTTTGTAAAATATTTTGAATATAGTTTATAAACATTTTGAACTTCGAATTTTTTTTTATAATATATTATGAAATTTATTTTGGTTAAAATATAAAAGATTAAAAAATTAGAGAGATAATCAAAGATTGATATCAAGGACTTTAACAATTTATGCTATGACTCTACACACTAAATTATAATCCCGAGACCTTTAGGTCTTTGAACCCATGAGTCTTCATGTCTATCTCTTGAGTCTTTATTCCATACAGTCTTCGATTCAATACATTTGTAATATTCTGCATTATATATTATATAACTTAGCAAAACATTAGCATCTATATTGTATATGATTGTATATGGTTGTTGTCATCAAAATCAATAACTGAGGTATTAACAATCTCCCCCATTTTAACGATGACAATCATTAAATATTCCTGTATATAGAATATGGTATCACTCCCGCTGAGTTGGATAACTCCCCACGAATACATGCATGTGTATATTTCATATTTTTCTCCCCTTTATCATCAACAAATGGATGAAAAGTAACACTTTCCCCAAAAAAAATATTTATGATCTTGTAGAGTCAAGATCAGTAGTTTTGGACTAAAATGATCGAAGAATCGTTAACATGATGTACTATAATGATGATATGTTGTAACGTCTGTGATTTTTCGTTGACGAAAACCGACATCAATACGTCTACTGTATCAACTGCCGAGCAATCGAAAGCCCAAAAACCGTACCGTTAGGGTTTTAGAAAAAGAAAAAGTAGAAGAAGATAGAAAAAGATAGAACATAACAGAAGAAATAACAGAACAACATCAGAATCTCACAATTCGCAACGGAACAACATATAATAGATAAATGAATAATCTTTAAAAAAAGAACTATATCAGTTATTACATTACATTTCATTTCAAATACATCAGAGTGCACAACAACAAACAACATCAACAGCGGAAAAGAAATACTATATACTAGTAATACGCCATGCCATCCAGCTTGCCTCTAGCAACTCCTGAATATCCTGATAAACCTTAACTGTTGACTGCCCGTGTGGAAATTGGTGGGCACCCAGAGTTTAGGAAGGAAAACAATAAACTCTGAGTCAGTCATGTGGCTGGTGTGAGAACTCAAAACAGTTTATCTTTAAAACAAAATAGAGGAATATTTTTAAAGTCAAGTCGCAATGCTTTTTAAAAATGAGACTACCATAAGGCCTCCCGCACACACACACAATGCAAACGCAGAATCGGAGGAGATTTCTCCTTATGATAGTCAAAAATGCTTGATACGCATTAAAAAGAAACATTGGATATTATTACTAGTGCATAGTGTAAGAAAAATTCATTTCGAAAATAAAGATATAAATCTTAGCCAGCATAGGCATTCCGCACTTATGCCTACTATAGCTACCATGTTCAATAGCAGGTTACCGCCACATTCCATGGCAGGTTATACAACTAAAACTGTACAAGATCGTATTGTTTCTTTGGATTTCCAACAAATGGTCAGGCCAAGGAACTTCCCATTGCCACATGGAAACGCCTCTGGAATGACGTCCCGAGAACCAAACCGGATCTCTGCCAACACAAGGCCGGGTTACCTCTAACTGGGTAACTACTGACACGAATATGTCATCCCCCGATCGTAACCGATCTATCCGAGGATCCTCGATTTCCAACAACCACAAAATATGCAGAAACAACATAGGTTAAATATCTAGGCTCCATACTATGATACCACCTCTATCCAGAAGGAATGACATACACTAAAGGGGTGCTACCCCCTAATAACCTTACTGCATCCTTCCTGTTTTGACCATTTCCGGGGTGTGAGGTCCGACGAAGTCTCGTCCACAAAGCCACGCTTTATACAAAAGCTGTGCTTTGGGTCAATCAAATGATCATAGAAATGATCACCAAGATAAATGATCAAATAAATGATCCTATCACAAATGATCAAACAATGATCATTTCACAGAAACACTCAGCATGCCACACTACCAAATTGGGAGTATATCACTAATAACCTTCAACTATATAACCTCTAAGCTCGTACGTCTCAGAGAAGGGTGTTAAGCTAAGAGAATAAATTCTCCGCCACCAACAGAAATATATTTGAAAGAAATCAGCTTTATATCTCAATTTGTAATGTCAGACATACAATCCATACAAGTCTGTTCCGGGATCGAACAGAACCGAAGGCACTTACAAAGAAGTCCTTGCATTCCGGATATTCACTAATCACGACCGAACTTCCCGTCACTAAGGGTGATAAAACCTCTATATCGAAGATCAGCCGATGTAGAGTAACTCGACGGTAATCCTTCTGTTTTCACTAATATCCGGTCTTCAACACCGGTCATCAAATGCAATCCATAACGACGTATCACATATTCGGAATGGGTTATACGACCCCAAGGTCCTTTCCTGGCTAACCCGAATAGTGAGCGCTTATTCAAAAATAAGTGTGGCATTCAAATTCAAACAAATCACAACAAATACCTATTTAAAGGTAAATATTGATGGTCGGATTATTTAACTATCAATAGGCATGCTCAACATCACCAAATTCCAAATAATTTCCCAAATTATTTACTTTCCAAAAATATCTTTACTAGATATATAATTTCCACTTGTAACCATTTGAAAACAAATTTTCAAATTCCTTTTCAATCCTTTATCACTTTTGAAAACAAATTTCAATCATTTCCTTACTCGGAAATACTTTCATTTCAAAATGGTTCATTTAAACCAATTAAATAAATCCTTACCGATTTACTTTATATTTACGTTCCTAATCCGTAAATTTATTCCCGTACTTTAAAAATAAATCAACGTTTATTTTTAAACAAATTCCCCTTTCTTTTATAAATTCCATAGTGAATTTATAATCCCAAAATATCTATGATATACGATTTTCAACCGATTTCAAATATTCACTTTCAATTTATCTTTACAAGGATAAATTCTAAAACGTTCATTTCATATTGAAAAAATATTTCCATACTTATTTAATAATAAGTACATCACAAATCTATTTATTTTCAACACTTGGAAAATATTCAATATACTTAAATCGAAATTAAGTATATATTTCATTCTTTAAGGAAATCATTCGTTTAAACATATTTATTTGGGCCAAAACGAATGTTGCGTAAAACATCGTTACTACGACCCAAAATCACTAGTATAGGGATTCGAAATTTAGATAGATATGTAAATCCCAATACTATATAAAACATTTCCTTTCGGAAATCATTTACTATAACAACAGTGTTATAGTCCACCATTTCCTTCTTTCTCGAAAACGTCTATTTCAACAATAAATGTTGAAATCTATGGTTTCGATTCATAATACATTTTAAAACATCTTTAAAATAATTAACTTCATTCTATAATATTCATTTTGCCAAACATGACTATTTCATTCAATAATGTATTCACTGTCCAAAATCGTGAATGTATTTCCTTTAATAAACTTCACTATTCAATTTGTCAAATTAAATTGATTTCGAATTTATAAACAATGTTTATACATTCCATTTCTATTTATAAGCTTCGATTTATAAATCTCATTAACAAATTCCATTTATATCTCATTTAAATGCCAAAATCCAATTTATAAGATAATTACTTATAAATCTTCTATTTTACAAGATCTATTCATTTTATAACTTCACAATTTATAAATCTATAAATTCTCATTCACTTATGAATCCATTATACTTCATTTTTAACACTTATAAAAAACTTCGTTTTATAATTCCAATATTTTTAATTTATAAATATCCATTTTATAAATCTTTTATACACATCGTTTTTAATAATTCAAAAATCCCAATTTAAACCAATTTATAAATTAATTAACTATTTAATTCCAAAAATCTCATTTCGGTTATATTTCTCAAATGTCTAAATTTTTATAACATAAAAATTTATAACGTTTTAATTATTTAAAATGAATCAATTCAAAATTTAATAAAAACATATACTTTGAAAAATCACTTTAAAATTCCTTTTAAAACCAAAATCATTAATTTAAAAACTTCAGAAATGGATCTGATGATGCAACAGCACCAAATAGTCAATCACGACATCCAAATATCATATATCGATATGATAATCAACAAATATCAAAATATCTGTAAATAAATCAATACAGTTGAGGAATCCAGTTGGATCCCTCCAACCTGTTTCCCTGCATCCAAAAACATTAGCACAATACCAATTCCGCTCCAGTACGGAATTATCGCGGTATATGGGATTTATAAAATATTATCCGCTTAATAGACGGCGCAATAGGGTCTCATCCGCTATACAATGCGGGAAAATCAACAACTGCAATATATACATATGCCAATATATATATTGCTATTATATATAATACCAATTTCACATACGGTGAAATATTCACGGTATATGTTTTCAATAAATAACCTCCGCTTACTAACGGCGCATAATGTCTATTTTAACAATCAATAGATAACAATCATCATTCAAACATACAATCAAGAATTTTAAATCTAACTATTTAAAATTAAAATCGAAACCGATTCGATTGAGTGAGAAGTTCTCACCTTGATTTCAATTTCGATTTAGCGATTTATTTCGAACAAAATTAAACGCGCGTTTAATTTTACCCGAAATTCTCACTAGCTCCAAACGACTTCAAACAAGATCCATTGCGTAGTGCTCGTCAAAACGATTCCAACGCAATTCGTTTCGTCCAAAACGGACCTCGTATGAAAAAGTTACGCTTGTTTAAAGTCTACACGAACTTAAATATAAATAAATTACAATTTTCTTTATTTTTTTTATACCCTCAACCAATCTGGGCCGTTGGATCATGCTTCTCCCACATCAGGCCGTACCCCTCTTCCTTCCTTCATCATGTTTCCTTCTACAGGTCAATACGCGTGAAAACAAACCCACCAAGGCCGAACTAGGGTTTAGAACCACGGCCTCCACGAGCATCGAAAGTTCATCAAACCACCACCATACGAACCACCATTCGAAGCTCCACCTTCACCATCAATGGCCTAAAGCTCGGCCTTCAATATTGCCTCGAAATGCGTGCCGAACGTGCGGCCTTTATATGCAATTTGCCGTTGATTCTTGACTTCGATTTCGATCATAACCGTTGAGATTGAAGCTCTCGACGAGCTCTACAACTTTCATGTTGAAAGTTTCTCCTAATTGTTGATGGATTGAGATAAAATTGAGGAAGAAAACGATGAATTCCTGGCCGTGCATCAGGTTGGAGGCGGCGGCTGAAGAAAATAAAACCCTAGCTTTTTTCTTTGCAAATAATGAATTTTTAGGGGCTTATATACAAAAATTCTCAAACACTATTCATCCCGGTTTTTCCGAACTCCAAACGAAGCGTGCCGGTTGGCGTTTCTAAGGTTTACCCCGCGTTCCAAACACAATGGAATGTTTTTCGGAGGCTAATTCGGTCATCTGTGGGAGTTATGGCAATAAACGTTCGATTTAAAATTAAACCGATAAACGATTTTGTAGGCGTTTTAGCTTGCACCGGACAAACGGTAAATCTAATTGACACGAAATTGAAACCATACAATAATATCACATTACGGATCCGATGAAACTAGTTTCGTCGAAATCCGAGACCGTTTGAAAAATATCCATTTTAACTCGCCAAATTAATATTAAAACAATTTCGATGCGTTTCGAGCTGCCACGGTCAAACGACAACTCCGTTTGCTACGAAATTTGAAATCCGATAATAACTAACTATTACGGATCCAATGGAACTGGTCTCGTCCAATTCTGAGAGTGTTCGAAAATTGACTATTTTTCAGTCGATAATTAAATATTAAAATATTTAATTTTCACAGATTAACTCCAAATTCAATTTTAAAAGTTTTATAATATCGTTCTAACTCCAACATGATAAAATAAAATTTTACAAATCATTTTCAATCATATTTAACCCAATTTTCAATTATTTCTGGAATTTCAATTATTATATTATCGATTTAATTGTCAAATTAAATCCAATATTCGAAAAATAAATTATTAGACTTAAAAATTTCACTTATTAATATTTAAAATTAATTAAATATTCAAATTTAAATTATCAAAAATTCTGGGTCGTTACATACTTCCCCCCTTAAAAGAATTTCGTCCTCGAAATTACCAGGTAAGAAAAGTTACAGAATTCATTAACTTTCCAAAACAAATTTAAACTTCTTACCATACTTTACTAAGTTTTCAAATCTATACTTAGTTATCTTTTCAAAACCAAACTATATCGTTTAATTTACAATTCCAAAACCAAAATTATAGTTTTCACAAATTTCCCAAATTTTCTCAAAATTTTTCTAACGCCTTAAATTTTCGGAAAAATTCGCCATAGTCTCCTTTCGCGGCTCGATCCGAAAAAAAATGATAGTATATATATCACAAATATACATCGCATCAAGTGATGAGGCATCCCGTAGGGAAAAAAGTGTAAAAGTACGATATGTAATCCGAGATATGTACCTTATTTATTATTAGCGAGCATATACGGCTAATATAGCGCGAAAGCGAGCTCCAAATGCGAAGCAAACGCGATCCGCACCTACTAAACACTCAACAACAACATGAAAATCATGCATATATGAAAATAGTATCAATATACAACATATAGCAACATAACAACTACATGTGCCAACTTAGCAATTGCAACAAAACAACAAATGCAAACATCAACCAACTATCATCCATAACTAAATCAATATTCATTCATATTATCATTAATATTCAATGAATTGGTTTTCAATTTAAATCACATTTGATTTATTTACATTGGATTTTATCAACATTCATTCATATTCAATTTCAATTAGTTTACATTCACTAATTAAATCCAATTCACATTCAATTCTGTTCAAAGTTATTTACTTCCAATTTGAATTCAATTTCATAGCTTTCAATTTTGCCAATTCAATTTCATTAACACTTAATGAATTATATACAATCAATCAACAATCAAATAACAACCAATGTTTATTCAATACAACCAAATTATTAATTTTACATTCAATTTGGTCCATCACTTTTAATTCCAATCGGATCATATTAAATTGACTTCCATTCAACTTATTCAACTTCCAATAACATTAGCTTCTAATGAATTAACACTTATATTCATTGTTTCATACTAATTATTTACATTCAATTGATTAATATTCCATTTATTAATTCAACTGTTAACTCCTTTAACAATATAAAGTTGAATTTCATTTATATAACTCAAGTTCAAATTCTTAATGACTCCATTTCATTAATTCACTTATTAATTTATTTCGACACCAAAATCAACTTTATTCAACATCACTTAAGGTTATATTTCATTCCAAACACCTTTTATTTAATTTAACTTAAGTGTTCACTTATAAATCCAATTCAAATTCCAATCCTATTTAACTTTTTACCAAAGCTAAATTTATTAACTCCTATCATAAGTTCAAAACTTATTTCACTTATATTCATCATCTTATAAGTTATACAACTTATATTCAACAATTACTACTTGGATTTTATTGATTTACTTATACTTCCTTTAATTTAACTCCGTCCTTTAAGTTAAATTTATTCTATCGAAATTCAATTTGTATAAGTTATCAACTCATTTATCATTTCCATAATATTTAAATAGGATTCCAGAGTCCTTTCAATCTTTCAAAACCATTTTTTTGAAATCAATTCAAATTATCTTTTGAATTCCCAAAACCAAATCCAAATTTTCCAAACAATTTTCATTTAAAATTACTTGGCAGCAATCCCTCTTTTGGAAATCCGAAAATGAACACCGATGATGTCATGATCATCATCGGAATTATTTTCCAGCGACCGAAAAGAGTTTAGAGCTTTCATCTCTTCAAAACAATTTTCTCAAAATATCAAATCCTTTCAAAACACTTCTCTGGAATTCTATTTTCAGAATATAAATCACATTTATAAATCTTTTCCTTATATAATTTCACTTCTTATATATAAGATTATTTCACAATTGTAAATCATTTTAATTATAATTCCATACTTATAATTCATTTGCTTATACAATTATTCTATAAAAATTGTTGTTTTTATCCAACAACCAAACAATCAATTCATATACACTTTAATAATTCTGAAAAATTATTCCTTTATATATAAAATATAATCAAGGTAAAATTATTTCATTTACCCAATTTAAAACAATATCGTGTCGAATTATTCTATTCAAGTGTTTAGAGATCCCTATTAACAACGTAAATTACTCGTGTTGACTAAAATCCATATACCACTCAACAAACCAATCATCACAATATAAAACAATTTATATTCACTAACAAATACGCGCTTGTATCTATTATTACACTCACACTCATTTTAGAGTACTACTGACTCTATCTCTAATGAGTATTACCCAACAGATCCATGGTTGTCGCTTAACCATAAGCTCCGATACCAAATGTAACGTCTGCGTTTTTTCGTTGACGAAAACCGACATCAATACGTCTACTGTATCAACTGCCGAGCAATCGAAAGCCGAAAAACCGTACCGTTAGGGTTTTAGAAAAAGAAAAGGTAGAAGAAGATAGAAAAAGATAGAACAGAACAGAAGAAATAACAGAACAACATCAGAATCTCACAATTCGCAGCGGAACAACATATAATAGATAAATGAATAATCTTTAAAAAAAAGAACTATATCAGTTATTACATTAAATTACATTTCATTTCATTACATCAGAGTGTACAATAACAAACAACATCAACAACGGAAAAGAAATACTATATACTAGTAATACGCCATGCCATCCAGCTTGCCTCCAGCAACTCCTGAATATCCTGATAAACCTTAACTCTTGACTGCCCGTGTGGAAATTGGTGGGCACCCAGAGTTTAGAAAGGAAAACAATAAACTCCGAGTCAGTCATGTGACTGGTGTGAGAACTCAAAACAGTTTATCTTTAAAAAAAAATAGAGGAATATTTTTAAAGTCAATTCGCAATGCTTTTTAAAAATGAGACTACCATAAGGCCTCCCGCACACACACACAATGCAAACGCAGAATCGGAGGAGATTTCTCCTTATGATAGTCAAAGATGCTTGATACGCATTAAAAAGAAACATTGGATATTATTACTAGTGCATAGTGTAGGAAAAATTCATTTCGAAAATAAAGATATAAATCTTAGCCAGCATAGGCATTCCGCACTTATGCCTACTATAGCTACCATGTTCAATAGCAGGTTACCGCCACATTCCATGGCAGGTTATACAACTAAAACCGTACAAGATCGTATTGTTTCTTTGGATTTCCAACAAATGGTCAGGCCAAGGAACTTCCCATTGCCACATGAAAACGCCTCTGGAATGACGTCCCGAGAACCAAACCGGATTTCTGCCAACACAAGGCCGGGTTACCCCTAACTGGGTAACTACTGACACGAATATGTCATTCCCCGATCGTAACCGATCTATCCGAGGATCCTCGATTTCCAACAACCATAAAATATGCAGCAAAAAACATAGGTTAAATATCTGGGCTACATACCATGATACCACCTCTATCCAGAAGGAATGACATACACTAAAGGGGTGCTACCCCCTAATAACCTTGCTGCATCCTTCCTGTTTTGACCATTTCCGGGGTGTGAGGTCTGACGAAGTTTCGTCCACAAAGCCACGCTTTATACAAAAGCTGTGCTTTGGGTCAATCAAATGATCATAGAAATGATCACCAAGATAAATGATCAAATAAATGATCCTATCACAAATGATCAAACAATGATCATTTCACAGCAACACTCAGCATGCCACACTACCAAATTGGGAGTATATCACTAATAACCTTCAACTATATAACCTCTAAGCTCGTACGTCTCAGAGAAGGGTGTTAAGCTAAGAGAATAAATTCTCCGCCACCAACAGAAATATATTTGAAAGAAATCCACTTTATATCTCAATTTGTAATGTCAGACATACAATCCATACAAGTCTGTTCCGGGATCGAACAGAACCGAAGGCACTTACAAAGAAGTCCTTGCATTCCGGATATTCACTAATCACGACCGAACTTCCCGTCAATAAGGGTGATAAAACCTCTATATCGGAGATCAGCCGATGTAGAGTAACTCGACGGTAATCCTTCTGTTTTCACAAATATCCGGTCTTCAACACCGGTTTGATCCGGTCATCAAATGCAATCCATAACGACGTATCACGTATTCGGAATGGGTTATACGACCCCAAGGTCCTTTCCCGGCTAACCCGAATAGTGAGCGCTTATTCAAAAATAAGTGTGGCATTGAAATTAAAACAAATCACAACAAATACCTATTCAAAGGTAAATATTGATGGTCGGATTATTTAACTATCAATAGGCATGCTCAACATCACCAAATTCCAAATAATTTCCCAAATTATTTACTTTCCAAAAATATCTTTACTAGATATATAATTTCCACACTTTAACCATTTGAAAACAAATTTTCAAATTCCTTTTCAATCCTTCATCACTTTTGAAAACAAATTTCAATCATTTCCTTACTCGGAAATACTTTCATTTCAAAATGGTTCATTTAAACCAATTAAATAAATCCTTACCGATTTACTTTATATTTACGTTCCTAATCCGTAAATTTATTCCCATACTTTAAAAATAAATCAACGTTTATTTTTAAACAAATTCCCCTTTCTTTTATAAATTCCATAGTGAATTTATAATCCCAAAATATCCATGATATACAATTTTCAATCGATTTCAAATATTCACTTTCAATTTATCTTTACAAGGATAAATTTTAAAACGTTCATTTCACATTGGAAAAATATTTCCATACTTATTTAATAATAAGTACATCACAAATCTATTTATTTTCAACACTTGGAAAATATTCAATATACTTAAATCGAAATTAAGTATATATTTCATTCTTTAAGGAAATCATTCGTTTAAACATATTTATTTGGGCCAAAATGAATGTTACGTAAAACATCGTTACTACGACCAAAATCACTAGTATAGGGATTCGAAATTTAGATAGATATGTAAATCCCAATACTATATAAAACATTTCCTTTCGGAAATCATTTACTATAACAACAGTGTTATAGTCCACCATTTCCTTCTTTCTCGAAAACGTCTACTTCAACAATAAATGTTGAAATCTATGGTTTCGATTCATAATACATTTTAAAACATCTTTAAAATAATTAACTTCATTCTATAATATTCATTTTGCCAAACATGACTATTTCATTCAATAATGTATTCACTGTCCAAAATCGTGAATGTATTTCCTTTAATAAACTTCACTATGCAGTTTGTCAAATTAAATTGATTTCGAATTTATAAACAATGTTTATACATTCCATTTCTATTTATAAGCTTCGATTTATAAATCTCATTATTAACAAATTCCATTTATATCTCATTTAAATGCCAAAATCCGATTTATAAGATAATTACTTATAAATCTTTTATTTTACAAGATCTATTCATTTTATAACTTCACAATTTATAAATCTATAAATTCTCATTCACTTATGAATCCATTATACTTCATTTTTAACACTTATAAAAAACTTCGTTTTATAATTCCAATATTTTTAATTTATAAATATCCATTTTATAAATCTTTTATACACATCGTTTTTAATAATTCAAAAATCCCAATTTAAACCAATTTATAAATTAATTAACTATTTATTTCCAAAAATCTCATTTCGGTTATATTTCTCAAAAATCTAAATTTTTCTAACATAAAAATTTATAACGTTTTAATTATTTAAAATGAATCAATTCAAAATTTAATAAAAACATATACTTTGAAAAATCACTTTAAAATTCCTTTTAAAACCAAAATCATTATTTTAAAAACTTCAGAAACGGATCCGATGATGCAACAGCACCAAATAGTCAATCACGACATCCAAATATCATATATCGATATGATAATCAACAAATATCAAAATATCTGTAAATAAATCAATACAGTTGAGGAATCCAGTTGGATCCCTCCAACCTGTTTCCCTGCATCCAAAAACATTAGCACAATACCAGTTCCGCTCCAGTACGGAATTATCGCGGTATATGGGATTTATAAAATATTATCCGCTTAATAGACGGTGCAATAGGGTCTCATCCGCTATACAATGCGGGAAAATCAACAACTGCTATATATACATATGCCAATATATATATATATATATATATATTGCTATTATATATAATACCAATTTCACATACGGTGAAATATTCGCGGTATATATTTTTAATAAATAACCTCCGGTTACTAACGGCGCATAATGTCTATTTTAACAATCAATAGATAACAATCATCATTCAAACATACATTCAAGAATTTTAAATCTAACTATTTAAATTAAAATCGAAACCGATTCGATTAAGTGAGAAGTTCTCACCTTGATTTCAATTTCGATTTAGCGATTTATTTCGAACAAAATTAAACGCGCGTTTAATTTTACCCGAAATTCTCACTAGCTCCAAACGACTTCAAACAAGCTCCATTGCGTAATGCTTGTCAAAACGATTCCAACGCAATTCGTTTCGTCCAAAACGGACCTCGTATGAAAAAGTTACGCTTGTTTAAAGTTTACACGAACTTAAATATAAATAAACTACAATTTTCTTTATTTTTTTTATACCCTCAACCAATCTGGGCCGTTGGATCATGCTTCTCCCACATCAGGCTGTACCCCTCTTCCTTCCTTCATCACGTTTCGTTCTACAGGTCAATACGCGTGAAAACAAACCCACCAAGGCCGAACTAGGGTTTAGAACCAAGGCCTCCACGAGCATCGAAAGTTCATCAAACCACCACCATACGAACCACCATTCGAAGCTCCACCTTCACCATCAATGGCCTAAAGCTCGTCCTTCAATATTGCCTCGAAATGCGTGCCGAACGTGCGGCCTTTACATGCAATTTGCCGTTGATTCTTGACTTCGATTTCGATCATAACCGTTGAGATTGAAGCTCTCGACGAGCTCTACAACTTTCATGTTGAAAGTTTCTCCTAATTGTTGATGGATTGAGATAAAATTGAGGAAGAAAACGATGAATTCCTGGCCGTGCATCAGGTTGGAGGCGGCGGCTGAAGAAAATAAAACCCTAGCTTTTTTCTTTGCAAATAATGAATTTTTAGGGGCTTATATACAAAAATTCTCAAACACTATTCATCCCGGATTTTCCGAACTCCAAACGAAGCATGCCGGTTGGCGTTTCTAAGGTTTACCCCGCGTTCCAAACACAATGGAATGTTTTTCGGAGGCTAATTCGGTCATCTGTGGGAGTTATGGCAATAAACGTTCGATTTAAAATTAAACCGATAAACGATTTTGTAGGCGTTTTAGCTTGCACCGGACAAACGGTAAATCTAATTGACACGAAATTGAAACCATACAATAATATCACATTACGGATCCGATGAAACTAGTTTCGTCGAAATCCGAGACCGTTTGAAAAATATCCATTTTAACTCGCCAAATTAATATTAAAACAATTTCGATGCGTTTCGAGCTGCCACGGTCAAACGACAACTCCGTTTGCTACGAAATTTGAAATCCGATAATAACTAACTATTACGGATCCAATGGAACTGGTCTCGTCCAATTCTGAGAGTGTTCGAAAATTGACTATTTTTCAGTCGATAATTAAATATTAAAATATTTAATTTTCACAGATTAACTCCAAATTCAATTTTAAAAGTTTTATAATATCGTTCTAACTCCAACATGATAAAATAAAATTTTACAAATCATTTTCAATCATATTTAACACAATTTTCAATTATTTCTGGAATTTCAATTATTAAATTATCGATTTAATTGTCAAATTAAATCCAATATTCGAAAAATAAATTATTAGACTTAAAAATTTCACTTATTAATATTTAAAATTAATTAAATATTCAAATTTAAATTATCAAAAATTCTGGGTCGTTACATACTTCCCCCCTTAAAAGAATTTCGTCCTCGAAATTACCACGTAAGAAAAGTTACAGAATTCATTAACTTTCCAAAACAAATTTAAACTTCTTACCATACTTTACTAAGTTTTCAAATCTATACTTAGTTATCTTTTCAAAACCAAACTATATCGTTTAATTTACAATTCCAAAACCAAAATTATAGTTTTCACAAATTTCCCAAATTTTCTCAAAATTTTTCTAACGCCTTAAATTTTCGGAAAAATTCGCCATAGTCTCCTTTCGCGGCTCGATCCGAAAAAAAAAATGATAGTATATATATCACAAATATACATCTCATCAAGTGATGAGGCATCCCATAGGGAAAAAAGTGTAAAAGTACGATATGTAATCCGAGATATGTACCTTATTTATTATTAGCGAGCATATACGGCTAATATAGCGTGAAAGCGAGCTCCAAATGCGAAGCAAACGCGATCCGCACCTACTAAACACTCAACAACAACATGAAAATCATGCATATATGAAAATAGTATCAATATACAACATATAGCAACATAACAACTACATGTGCCAACTTAGCAAATGCAACAAAACAACAAATGCAAACATCAACCAACTATCATCCATAACTAAATCAATATTCATTCATATTCTCATTAATATTCAATGAATTGGTTTTCAATTTAAATCACATTTGATTTATTTACATTGGATTTTATCAACATTCATTCATATTCAATTTCAATTAGTTTACATTCACTAATTAAATCCAATTCACATTCAATTCTGTTCAAATTTATTTACTTCCAATTTGAATTCAATTTCATAGCTTTCAATTTTGCCAATTCAATTTCATTAACACTTAATGAATTATATACAATCAATCAACAATCAAATAACAACCAATGTTTATTCAATACAACCAAATTATTAATTTTACATTCAATTTGGTCCATCACTTTTAATTCCAATCGGATCATATTAAATTGACTTCCATTCAACTTATTCAACTTCCAATAACATTAGCTTCTAATGAATTAACACTTATATTCATTGTTTCATACTAATTATTTACATTCAATTGATTAATATTCCATTTATTAATTCAACTGTTAACTCCTTTAACAATATAAAGTTGAATTTCTTTTATATAACTCAAGTTCAAATTCTTAATGACTCCATTTCATTAATTCACTTATTAATTTATTTCGACACCAAAATCAACTTTATTCAACATCACTTAAGGTTATATTTCATTCCAAACACCTTTTATTTAATTTAACTTAAGTTTTCACTTATAAATCCAATTCAAATTCCAATCCTATTTAACTTTTTACCAAAGCTAAATTTATTAACTCCTATCATAAGTTCAAAACTTATTTCACTTATATTCATCATCTTATAAGTTATACAACTTATATTCAACAATTACTACTTGGATTTTATTGATTTACTTATACTTCCTTTAATTTAACTCCGTCCTTTAAGTTAAATTTATTCTATCGAAATTCAATTTGTATAAGTTATCAACTCATTTATCATTTCCATAATATTTAAATAGGATTCCAGAGTCCTTTCAATCTTTCAAAACCATTTTTTTGAAATCAATTCAAATTATCTTTTGAATTCCCAAAACCAAATCCAAATTTTCCAAACAACTTTCATTTAAAATTACTTGGCAGCAATCCCTCTTTTGGAAACCCGAAAATGAACACCGATGATGTCATGATCATCATCGGAATTATTTTCCAGCGACCGAAAAGAGTTTAGAGCTTTCATCTCTTCAAAACAATTTTCTCAAAATATCAAATCCTTTCAAAACACTTCTCTGGAATTTTATTTTCAGAATATAAATCACATTTATAAATCTTTTCCTTATATAATTTCACTTCTTATATATAAGATTATTTCACAATTGTAAATCATTTTAATTATAATTCCATACTTATAATTCATTTGCTTATACAATTATTCTATAAAAATTGTTGTTTTTATCCAACAACCAAACAATCAATTCATATACACTTTAATAATTCTGAAAAATTATTCCTTTATATATAAAATATAATCAAGGTAAAATTATTTCATTTACCCAATTTAAAACAATATCGTGTCGAATTGTTCTATTCAAGTGTTTAGAGATCCCTATCAACAACGTTAATTACTCGTGTTGACTAAAATCCATATACCATTCAACTAACCAATCATCACAATATAAAACAATTTATATTCACTAACAAATACGCGCTTGTATCTATTATTACACTCACACTCATTTTAGAGTACTACTGACTCTATCTCTAATGAGTATTACCCAACAGATCCGTGGTTGTCGCTTAACCATAAGCTCCGATACCAAATGTAACGTCTGCGTTTTTTCGTTGACGAAAACCGACATCAATACGTCCACTGTATCAACTGCCGAGCAATCGAAAGCCGAAAAACCGTACCGTTGGGGTTTTAGAAAAAGAAAAAGTAGAAGAAGATAGAAAAAGATAGAACAGAACAGAAGAAATAACAGAACAACATCAAAATCTCACAATTCGCAGCGGAACAACATATAATAGATAAATGAATAATCTTTAAAAAAAGAACTATATCATTTATTACATTACATTTCATTTCATTACATCAGAGTGTACAATAACAAACAACATCAACAGCGGAAAATAAATATTATATACTAGTAATACGCCATTCCATCCAGCTTGCCTCCAGCAACTCCTGAATATCCTGATAAACCTTAACTCTTGACTGCCCGTGTGGAAATTGGTGGGCACCCAGAGTTTAGAAAGGAAAACAATAAACTCCGAGTCAGTCATGTGACTGGTGTGAGAACTCAAAACAGTTTATCTTTAAAACAAAATAGAGGAATATTTTTAAAGTCAATTCGCAATGCTTTTTAAAAATGAGACTACCATAAGGCCTCCCGCACGCACACACAATGCAAACGCAGAATCGGAGGAGATTTCTCCTTATGATAGTCAAAGATGCTTGATACGCATTAAAAAGAAACATTGGATATTATTACTAGTGCATAGTGTAGGAAAAATTCATTTCGAAAATAAAGATATAAATCTTAGCCAGCATAGGCATTCCGCACTTATGCCTACTATAGCTACCATGTTCAATAGCAGGTTACCGCCACATTCCATGGCAGGTTATACAACTAAAACCGTACAAGATCGTATTGTTTCTTTGGATTTCCAACAAATGGTCAGGCCAAGGAACTTCCCATTGCCACATGGAAACGCCTCTGGAATGACGTCCCGAGAACCAAACCGGATCTCTGCCAACACGAGGCCGGGTTACCCCTAATTGGATAACTACTGACATGAATATGTCATCCCCCGATCGTAACCGATCTATCCGAGGATCCTCGATTTCCAACAACCACAAAATATGCAGCAACAACATAGGTTAAATATCTGGGCTCCATACCATGATACCACCTCTATCTAGAAGGAATGACATACACTAAAGGGGTGCTAGCCCCTAATAACCTTGCTGCATCCTTCCTGTTTTGACCATTTCCGGGGTGTGAGGTCCGACGAAGTCTCGTCCACAAAGCCACGCTTTATACAAAAGTTGTGCTTTGGGTCAATCAAATGATCATAGAAATGATCACCAAGATAAATGATCAAATAAATGATCCTATCACAAATGATCAAACAATGATCATTTCACAGCAACACTCAGCATGCCACACTACCAAATTGGGAGTATATCACTAATAATCTTCAACTATATAACCTCTAAGCTCGTACGTCTCAGAGAAGGGTGTTAAGCTAAGAGAATAAATTCTCCGCCACCAACAGAAATATATTTGAAAGAAATCAGCTTTATATATCAATTTGTAATGTCAGACATACAATCCATACAAGTCTGTTCCGGGATCGAACAGAACCGAAGGCACTTACAAAGAAGCCCTTGCATTCCGGATATTCACTAATCACGACCGAACTTCCCTTCACTAAGGGTGATAAAATCTCTATATCGGAGATCAGCCGATGTAGAGTAACTCGACGGTAATCCTTCTGTTTTCACAAATATCCGGTCTTCAACACCGGCCATCAAATGCAATCCATAGCGACGTATCACGTATTCGGAATGGGTTATACGACCCCAAGGTCCTTTCCCGGCTAACCCGAATAGTGAGCGCTTATTCAAAAATAAGTGTGGCATTCAAATTCAAACAAATCACAACAAATACCTATTTGAAGGTAAATATTGATGGTCGGATTATTTAACTATCAATAGGCATGCTCAACATCACCAAATTCCAAATAATTTCCCAAATTATTCACTTTCCAAAAATATCTTTACTAGATATATAATTTCCACACTTTAACCATTTGAAAACAAATTTTCAAATTCCTTTTCAATCCTTTATCACTTTTGAAAACAAATTTCAATCATTTCCTTACTCGGAAATACTTTCATTTCAAAATGGTTCATTTATACCAATTAAATAAATCCTTACCGAATTACTTTATATTTACGTTCCTAATCCGTAAATTTATTCCCATACTTTAGAAATAAATCAACGTTTATTTTTAAACAAATTCCCCTTTCTTTTATAAATTCCATAGTGAATTTATAATCCTAAAATATCTATGATATACGATTTTCAATCGATTTCAAATATTCACTTTCAATTTATCTTTACAAGGATAAATTCTAAAACGTTCATTTCACATTGGAAAAATATTTCCATACTTATTTAATAATAAGTACATCACAAATCTATTTATTTTCAACACTTGGAAAATATTCAATATACTTAAATCGAAATTAAGTATATATTTCATTCTTTAAGAAAATCATTCGTTTAAACATATTTATTTGAGCCAAAACGAATGTTGCGTAAAACATCGTTACCACGACCCAAAATCACTAGTATAGGGATTCGAAATTTAGATAGATATGTAAATCCCAATACTATATAAAACATTTCCTTTCGGAAATCATTTACTATAACAACAGTGTTATAGTCCATCATTTCCTTCTTTCTCGAAAACGTCTATTTCAACAATAAATGTTGAAATCTATGGTTTCGATTCATAATACATTTTAAAACATCTTTAAAATAATTAACTTCATTCTATAATATTCATTTTGCCAAACATGACTATTTCATTCAATAATGTATTCACTGTCCAAAATCGTGAATGTATTTCCTTTTAAAATCTTCACTATTCAATTTGTCAAATTAAATTGATTTCGAATTTATAAACAATGTTTATACATTCCATTTCTATTTATAAGCTTCGATTTATAAATCTCATTATTAACAAATTCCATTTATATCTCATTTAAATGCCAAAATCCGATTTATAAGATAATTACTTATAAATCTTCTATTTTACAAGATCTATTCATTTTATAACTTCACAATTTATAAATCTATAAATTCTCATTCACTTATGAATCCATTATACTTCATTTTTAACACTTATAAAAACTTCGTTTTATAATTCCAATATTTTTAATTTATAAATATCCATTTTATAAATCTTTTATACACATCGTTTTTAATAATTCAAAAATCCCAATTTAAACCAATTTATAAATTAATTAACTATTTATTTCCAAAAATCTCATTTCGGTTATATTTCTCAAAAATCTAAATTTTTGTAACATAAAAAATTATAACGTTTTAATTATTTAAAATGAATCAATTCAAAATTTAATAAAAACATATACTTTGAAAAATCACTTTCAAATTCCTTTTAAAACCAAAATCATTATTTTAAAAACTTCGGAAATGGATCCGATGATGCAACAGCACCAAATAGTCAATCACGACATCCAAATATCATATATTGATATGATAATCAACAAATATCAAAATATCTCTAAATAAATCAATACAGTTGAGGAATCCAGTTGGATCCCTCCAACCTGTTTCCCTGCATCCAAAAAAATTAGCACAATACCAATTCCGCTCCAGTATGGAATTATCGCGGTATATGGGATTTATAAAATATTATCCGCTTAATAGACGGCGCAATAGGGTCTCATCCGCTATACAATGCGGAAAAATCAACAACTGCAATATATACATATGCCAATATATATTGCTATTATATATAATACCAATTTCACATACGGTGAAATATTCGCGGTATATGTTTTTAATAAATAACCTCCGCTTACTAACGGCGCATAATGTCTATTTTAACAATCAATAGATAACAATCATCATTCAAACATACATTCAAGAATTTTAAATCTAACTATTTAAAATTAAAATCGAAACCGATTCGATTGAGTGAGAAGTTCTCACCTTGATTTCAATTTCGTTTTAGTGATTTATTTCGAATAAAATTAAACGCGCGTTTAATTTTACTCAAAATTCTCACTAGCTCCAAACGACTCCAAACAAGCTCCATTGTATAGTGCTCGTCAAAATGATTCCAACGCAATTCGTTTCGTCCAAAACGGACCTCGTATGAAAAAGTTACACTTGTTTAAAGTTTACACGAACTTAAATATAAATAAATTACAATTTTCTTTATTTTTTTTATACCCTCAACCAATCTGGGCCGTTGGATCATGCTTCTCCCACATCAGGCCATACCCCTCTTCCTTCCTTCATCACGTTTCCTTCTACAGGTCAATACGTGTGAAAACAAACCCACCAAGGCCGAACTAGGGTTTAGAACCACGGCCTCCACGAGCATCGAAAGTTCATCAAACCACCACCATACGAACCACCATTCGAAGCTCCACCTTCACCATCAATGGACTAAAGCTCGGCCTTCAATATTGCCTCAAAATGCGTGCCAAACGTGCGGCCTTTACATGCAATTTTTCGTTGATTCTTGACTTCGATTTCGATCATAACCGTTGAGATTGAAGCTCTCGACGAGCTCTACAACTTTCATGTTGAAAGTTTCTCCTAATTGTTGATGGATTGAGATAAAATTGAGGAAGAAAACGATGAATTCCTAGCCGTGCATCAGGTTGGAGGCGGCGGCTGAAGAAAATAAAACCCTAGCTTTTTTTTCTTTGCAAATAATGAATTTTTAGGGGCTTATATAGAAAAATTCTCAAACACTATTCATCCCGGATTTTCCGAACTCCAAACGAAGCGTGCCGGTTGGCGTTTCTAAGGTTTACCCCATGTTCCGAACACAATGGAACGTGTTTCGGAGGCTAATTCGGTCATCTGTGCGAGTTATGGCAATAAACGTTCGATTTAAAATTAAACAGATTAAACGATTTTCTAGGTGTTTTAGCTTGCACCGGACAAACGGTAAATCCAATTGACACGAAATTTGAAACCATACAATAATATCACATTACGGATCCGATGAAACTAGTTTCGTCGAAATCCGAGACCGTTTGAAAAATGACCATTTTAACTCGCCAAATTAATATTAAAACAATTTCGATGCGTTTCGAGCTGTCACGGTCAAACGACAACTCCGTTTGCTACGAAATTTGAAACCCGATAATAACTAACTATTACGTATCCAATGGAACTTGTCTCGTCCAATTCTGAGACTGTTCAAAAATTGGCTATTTTTCAGTCGATAATTGAATATCAAAATATTCAATTTTCACAGATTAACTCTAAATTCAATTTTAAAAGTTCTATAATATCGTTCTAACTCCAACATGATAAAATAAAATTTTACAAATCATTTTCAATCATATTTAACCCAATTTTCAATTATTTCTGGAATTTCAATTATTAAATTATCGATTTAATTGTCAAATTAAATCCAATATTCGAAAAATAAATTATTAGACTTAAAAATTTCATTATTAATATTTAAAATTAATTAAATATTCAAATTTAAATTATCAAAAATTCTGGGTCGTTACATATGTGGATTTGAAATATATAAGATAAGACCATCTTTATTTATCAAACTATATAAATTAAACTGTCAATCCAAGCATACATACTTAAACGAATCAAAATCTAATAGAACTTAATTAGTCTAAGCCTAGACAAGCCAAACTATGTGTACAAACCAATGCTTCTTTTTAATTATAGGGGACTTATGGATGGGGAAAAGGGATAACCGAGACAAAATTTTCCTTTTTGTTCCATGAGATTTCCATCATGATCGAAGCAAACTTCTCTTAACATTTGACTCCACGTCATCTTTAGTGACATCTTCCTCCTCCTCCTCCACTTCTTCCTCTTCATCATTCATGGGGTTGTGAATGACAAGTTTATGATTTTCTTCTGTGATCGCTATTGGATTAGCTACATTATCCAATAGATTCTTTTGAAGGTTTTGAAGGATTCATCCTTTCTTTACTTGTTCTTTTAAGAGGCATAGTTGAACAACCTCTATTCCTAAAAGCATGTTGAGGAAATGCTTCAGATCATCCTCAACTTTGATAACTTTGGCCATGGTGGTGTTTTGAAAGGGGCCTAAAGTGGAGATTTCAAAGTTTAAAGGGGTGGTTTCTTCTCTTAATGTAACGACTCGCAAATTTTAACGATTTTAATATTGTAATTGACTAATTTTTCTTGGAAAATTAACAAAAAAATTTAGAAACGAAAATTTGGTATTTGGTATGCGTCTGTTGAAGCATAGCATGTAGTAGATTTTAATTTGAAAATTTGATAGTTTGTTTGGTTGTGAAAATTAAATTTAAATCAGGTGAAAATTTGATGAAAATAAAATAATTTTTGAAATCTATATATTTTTATATAATAAAAATGTTTATCATTTTCTAAGTGAGATGACATATTTCGTTTCGCCAAATTTGGACCGCTATAGCTCCGTTTACTTTATTTTCTACGTTTTAGCAGCATATTGACAACGAATATCGAGTTTTAATAGATGGGTCATATCACTCATATCTTTGTATCGTCCTATTCATCTCGTCGTGTTAATTTCTGCAGTATATTCATATCTGCATTTCGGAGTCCGGTACGTGGCGAAATCTACGAAACCGTTAGCCGTATCGGTACCCGTTTAAGCCTTTTAGGCTTTTGTGTCATTTCGTTTGTCTATGGTTAAACCAATAGCCATTAGATTTTCTTTTTTAAATTCAATGTACTTGTCCTTTTTGTTTCCCATAATTTGATAATTAGGCTGGTTATCTTCCTCTCTTCTTTCTATTTGTTTCTGGTTCGTGAAAAAATATATAATATACAAAGTTTACATTCATATTTTAAAAAACTTACATCTCCTACATGTTCATCTTCATTTCTTTTCCTTTTTGTTTCTCTTCATTCTATTCTTGATTCTATGCTAAATGTAGAATAATAATAAATAAATAATATATATATTTATATATATCAAATGTGGGAAGCATTTCTAAAAGCAAGTTTATATTCATTGGATTGAGAATCTGCTCGTGCTTTCCATATTTTGCCCGAAGCAAGCATTATCCTTGCAACGACCCAGAATTTCCGTTAATTAAAATTTGTATATTTAATTGATTTTAAATATTAATAAGTGAAATTTATAAGTCGAATATTTTTATTTCGAATATCTGGATTTAATTGGATAATTCAATCAATAATTTAATATTGAAAATACAGAAATAATTGAAAATTGGGTTAAATATGATAAAAATTGATTTGTAAAATTTTATTTGATCATGTTGGAGTTAGAACGATGTTATAGAACTTTTAAATCGAATCAAAAGTTAATTTGTGAAAAATTGAATATTTTAATATTTAATTAACGAGTTAAAATAACCATTTTTCAAACAGTCTCGGATCTCAACGAAACTAGTTTCATCGGATCCGTAATGTGATATTATTGTAAGATTTCAAATTTCAAGTCAATTGGATTTACCGTTTGTCCGGGGCAAGCTAAAACGCACAGAAATTTGATTAACTGATTTAATTTTAAATCGATCGTTTATTGCCATATCCCACACATACGGTCGAATTAGCTTCCGAAACCTATTTCATTGTGTCCGGAACACAGGGTAAACCCTAGAAACACCGGTCACTGCGCGTAAATCGGAGTTCGAAAAATCTAAAATGAATAGTGTTCGGTAGAATTTCTATAAAAGCCCTTGCTTTTTTCATTTTGCAAATAAACCTAGCTAGGGTTTCATGGCCGTCACTTATAATTCAATGGCCAGAAATTTGCGTGCTTCACCTCCAATTTTCTCTCGATCTACACATTAATTCAAAAAGTTGTCAACTACAAAGTTGTAGATCTCCTCGAGATCTTTAAAACCAACGTTCATGATCGGAAAATACTGACCGGATCGACGGGAAATTGACCACAAAGTCACTACGTTTTGCACGAAATTCGAGGTGGAGGGGGGCAGCCGAGCTTGGCCGTGCTCTGGCCGTGGGTGGAGTCGGAGCTAGGCTTCGACGTGGCCATCTCTGATCATCTTCAAGTGCGTCGTGGGGGTCGTGATAATTGAAGCAAGGATGGCGGCTATGGGTAGGGTTGAACGTGAGCTTTAACGTAGAGGAGAAGTGAAAGGGGACGGCCTGGATCTGCTTAGGCTTGGGGTTGGACGGTCCAGATTTGCCTAGGGTTAGAAAAATAAAAATAAAACTGAAATTATATATTTAAATTTGTGTAAACTTTAAAATAGCATATCTTTGTCATACGAGGTCCGTTTTGGAAGAAATGAATTGCGTTGCAATCGTTTTGTCGAGCATTACGCAATGGTGCTGGATTGGAGTCGTTTGGAGTTAGAGAGAATTTCGGGTAAAATTAAATGCGTGTTTAATTTTATTCGAAATAAAAGCTGAAAACGAAATTGAAAGCAAGGTGAGAACTTCTCACTCAATCGAAATTGTTCGATGTTAATTTTAAATAGTTAGATTTAAAATTGTTCATTGTATGTCTGGATGATAAATTGTTATCTATTGATTGTTAAAATAGACATTATACGCCGTTAGTAAGCGGACGTTATTTATTAAAAACATATACCGCGATAATTCCACCTTGATTGGAATTGGTATTATTTATGTACTTGGAGTTGATTTTCCCGGATTATATAGCGGATGAGACCCTATAGCGCCGCATAATAGCGGATAATATTTTATGAATCCCATATACTGCGATATTCCGTACTGGAACGGAATTGGTATTGTGCTAATGTTTGTGGATACAGGGAAATAGGTTGGAGGGATCCAACTGGATTCCTCACCAGTATTTATTTGATTACAAATATAGTGATGTTTGTTGATTATCATATCGATATATGATATTTGGATGTCGTGATTGACTATTTGGTGCTGTTGCATCATCGGATCCATTTTTGAAGTTTTAAAATAATGATTTTTGATTTTAAAAAGAATTTTAAAAGTGATTTTTGAAAGTATACGTTTTATTAAATTTTGAATTGTTAAAATAAATAAACATTGTAATTTTATTGTTATAAAAGTTATATTTTTGGAAAATAGTACTTAAGTATGATTTTGGAGTTATATAAGTTTTAAATAACGTTTTGTAAATTATTAAAAGGATTGGTTTATTTAAATCGAGATTTTTGAATTATTATAAACAGTTTATAATAAAGATTTCTAAGATTAATATTTATAAATTAAAAATGTAGGAATTGTGAAACGAGTTTCATTAAGTGTTAAAATGAAGCATAAGTGGATTTCACAAGTGAATAAAATTTATAGATTTATAAATTGTGAGGTTATGAAATGAATAGATTTTGTAAAATAAAAGATTTATAAATAATTAACTTATAAATCGGATTTTGGTATTTAAATGTGGTATAAATAGAATTTGTTAATAAGTTGATTTTATAAGTTGAAGTTATAAAATATAAATGGGATTTGTAAACATTGTTTTATAAATCCAAATCAATTGAATTTGATAAAGTAAATGTAGAAATTGTTAAAGGAGTTGTATCCATGATTTTGGAAAGTGAACAATTCTTAAAAATAAAATGTATAGAAATGATGAAATTGGTTAACGAAGTATATTCATGCTTTTGGATAGTGAATAATATGTTAAAGAAAATGTTTTGGATGTGATATTTTAAATAGAATTAAAACGATTTGTAGTTGTTTTAAAATGCATTAAGTGTCGAAACCATAGATTTCAACATTCATTGTCGAAATAGACGTTTTTGAGAAATAGAAGGAAATGGTGGACTATAACACTATTGTTATAGTAAATGATTTCCGAAAGGAAATATTTTTGTATAGTATTGGGATTTATATATCTATCTAAATTTTGAATCCCTATACTAGTGATTTTGGGTTGTCGTAACGATGTTTTACGCAACATTCATTTTGGCCCAAACAAATGTGTTTAAGAGAATGATTTCTTAAAGAATGAAATATATACTTAATTTCGATTTAAGTATATTGAATATTTTCCAAGTGTTGAAAATAAATGGATTTGTGAAATACTTATTATTAAATAAGTATGGAAATGTTTTCCAACATGAAATGAATGTTTTGAGATTTTATCTTTTAAAGATAAATTAAAAATGAATATTAGAAATCGATTTGAAAATCGTATGTTCATAGATATTTTGGAATTGTAAATTCACTATGGAATTTATAAAAGGAAGGGAAATTTGTTTAAAATTAAACGTGGATTTATTTTTAAAGTGTGGGAATAAATTTACGGATTTGGAACGTAAATATAAAGTAAATCGGTAAGGATTTATTTAATTGGTTTAAATGAACCATGTTGAAATGAAAGTATTTCCGCGTAAGGAAAATGTTTGAAATTTGTTTTCAAAGGTGGTAAATGTGAAAAGGGATTTGAAAATTTGTTTTCAAATGGTTGAAGTATGGAAATATATATATATATATATATATATATATATATATATATATATATCTAGTAAAGATATTTTTGGAAAATAAATAATTTGGAGAAATTATTTGGAATCTGTTGATGTTAAGCATACCTATTGATAGTTAAATAACCGACTATCAATATTTACTTTTAAATAGGTATTTGTTGTGATTTGCTTGAATTCGAATGCCACACTTATTTTTGAACAAACTCTCACTATTCGGGTTAGCCAGGAAAGGACCATGGGGTTGTATAACCCATTCCGAATATGTGATACGTCGTTATGGATTGCATTTGATGACCGGTGTTGAAGACCGGATATTTGTGAAAACGGAAGGATTACCGTCGAATGTTTCTGCATCGGCTGATCTCTGATATAGAAATTTATTACCCTTTGTGATGGGAAGTCCGGTCGTGATTAGTGAATATCCGGATTGCAAGGACTTCTTTGTAAGTGCCTTCGGTTCCGTTCGATCCCGGAACGGACTTGCATGGATGTGTGTCCGACGTTACAAATTGAGATGTAAAGCTGGTTTCTATCAAATATATTCCCGTCGGCGGCGGAGAATTTATTCTCTTAGCTTAACACCCTTAGAGGTTATGTAGTTGATGGTTACTAGTGATACATTACCAAATTTGGTAATGTGGCATACGAAGTGCTGTTGAGCATTTGATGATCAAAGCACAGCTTTTGTATAAAGCGTAGCTTTGTGGACGAGACTTCGTCGGACCTCACACCCCGAAAATGGTCAAAACAGGAAGGATGCAGCAAGGTTATTGGGGGGTAGCGCCCCTTTAGTGTATGTCATTCCTTCTGGATAGAGGTGGTATCATGGTATGGAGCCCAGATACTTAACCTACGTTGTTGCTGCAAATTTATTGCTTTGTGGTTGTTGGAAATCGAGGATCCTCGGATATAGATCGGTTACGATCGGGGAATGACATATTCATGTCAGTAGTTACCCAGTTAGGGGTAACCCGGCCTTGTGTTGGCAGAGATTCGGTTAGGTTCTCGGGTCGTCTTTCCAGAGGCGTACCCATGTGGCAATGGAAAGTTCCTTGGCCTGACCATTTGTTGGAAATCCAAAGAAACAATACGAACCTTGTACGGTTTTAGTTGTAGAACCTGCCATTTAATATGGTAGCTATAATATGTATAATATAATGGTACCTATGCTAGCTAAGATTTATATCTTTACTTTCGAAATGATTTTTCCCTACACTATGCACCAATAATAATATCAAAAATGATTTGATTTTACGTAGTAAGCATCTTTGACTATCATAAGGAGAAATCTCCCCCAAGTCTGCGTTTGCATTTTGTGTGTGCCGGGAGGCCTTATGGTAGTTTCATTTAAAAAGCATTGCGAATTGACTTTGAAAATATTCCTCTGTTTTGTTAAAAAAATAAACTGTTTTAGTTCTCACACCAGTCACATGACTGACTCGGAGTTTATTGTTTTCCTTCCTAAACTCTGGGTGCCCACCAATTTCCACACGGGCAGTCAAGAGTCAGGTTTATCAGGATATTCTGGAATTCAGGAGTTGCTGGAGGCAAGCTGGATGGCATGGCGTATTCACTAGTATATAGTATTTCTTTTCCGCTGTTTGTTGTTGTACACTCTGATGATGTAATGTAATGTAATATGATGTAATGTAATAACTGATGTAGTTCTTTGTTCAAAGATTATTCATTTACCTATTATATGTTGTTCCGCTGCGATTGTGAGATTCTGATATTGTTTTATTGTTCTTTCTGTTCTTCTTCTATCTTTTTCTCTCTTCTTCTACCTCTTTCTTCTTCTTTAACCATAACATTTCGGTTTTCCAGCATTCGATTGCTCGACAGTTGATACAGTGGACGTCTTAATGTCGGTTTTCGAGCGATGAAAAATCGCTATTGTTACAATCCTGCTCGTTCATTCCCAATACATCTGTCATCTTCCTCTTCCTATTTGAACGGCACGTGCCTTGACATCCCACCTTATGCCTTACCGCATACTCACCCATTCCCATAGCCATGTCATGCCGACAAACTAGAAATTAACCACATCACCCCGCATATTTGCTTACAAAATGAACTGCTCGTCTCCATGATTACCCATGGCTATGACTCTAACCTTCGACCGCCTCCATTCTCCCCACAACTATTCCCTCTGCCCTTCTCATCAGCTCACCATAGTGACCCGACAAGCCACCCATCAGCCTCGTCTCCCGCTTGCAGTCACCATCAGCAGAACGAACCCCTCCAATCTCTGCCACTCCTTCCATCTCACATCCCATACCCCTTCAACAGTTTTTCACACCATAGCCATCCTTGTCGTGATAGCCGAGTGCATCTCTAGTAGTCGACTTCAGCCCATAAACCACTACCATATGAACCCACATCCCATCGGCTTCTCTACATCCTCGCCAAACAGTTGCCAATACCCAACAACTTGAAGCACCAAGTAGCCCACCCTTCTATTGCCATGATGAGTCATCTCGATTGTGGTGTTTGCATTACGCAGTTGTCTGGCTTCAGGTATCTTGCATAGTGGCACCAAACCAAGTCTATCTTATTTTCAAAGAAGGAAAAATAAATTATATATATATATATATATATATATATTGTTCTCATTGAATTCATCAAGTTCAATTCGCCTTACTTTGCTTTGGAGTTGTCGTTTAGATTGGTAGCGCTTATAGAGCTCGAGATTCAAACTCGTAGCTTATCACATTGTCAAAATTCTCTAGCTTCGAAAGGTGAGCGATCACTCACGATTAACATTCTTATGTTTAGTAAATTTATATTCACATGAAATGACGAATGAAATATGTTGTTAAATTTGAATTGTTAGTTATTTAATTATTGAATATGATATGTTCATATTTAAAAAAAATTATCGATGTTAATTGACATATGACACCATAACCTGTTTTATATATTATATTTAAATGGTCAATTATGACATACGCTTGCAATTAATATATATGCCATTTTATACTATTGTTGCAATTGATATGTATGTCATTTTATATTATTATTTTATTGTTTTCACTCTACAAGTTCCCTTCTAGTTTACGAAATCCCTATGGGTTGAAATGATACATACCTGAACGATCTTATAGATAGGAAAATTCGTTATGGGTTGAAATGATAAACCCAAGCGATTTTACCGATTTTTGATTTTGGGATTGCGGGTTGAAATGGTATATACTTGTAAAATATTAAATTATTGTGGATTGAAATGATAAATATCCATATCACTTGGCCATGAGATAGAAAATTATATACGAACACCGTTGGCCTATTTCTGGAAAATGATTTCCAACGTTTGAAAGGAAATAGATGGGTTTTAATAAATGTTGATTTTTTAAAGATAATATAAAGATTTTATTTTAATTTGTGTAAATGTTAGATTTTTAAATTATATGTTTTGAAAATATTAAAAATTGTAAGTAAAGTTGTGAAAATGTAAATTTTAAGATTTTACTAATAATTTTATTATTTTGAACATATATAATAAGATTTAACATAAAATAAATATAGTAATAAAAATTAATTTAATTAAATTTAATGCAATAAAATTTGATTTATTTATTATATATATCATATGTTTAAGTATATATCTAAATTTATATTAATATTTTTAAAATAGATTTTTGTAATAACTTTAATAAATTAAGGTTGGAAGGATAAATTAAATTGATTTGTAATTTAATTGAATTTAAATAAATTGATTTGGACTTATTGATTTTGAGATTTTTAAAGATATGAAATTTATAGCTTGATAATTTTATTTTGATTAAAGGTGATTAAATGAATATTTTCAAATTTAAATAAAACTGAATATTTAATTTTGACTTAAATTTGTAATTTGAAATTATCTAAATGCTTGTAGAAAGGTGATTAGGTGAATATTTTAAAATTAAATATAATTGAAGTTTGATGTTTAATTATTGATTTTATTTCAATTTGTAATTTGAGATTTTCTGTTGTATTTGTTTTAGACTCAGATGTTTATGTAGTAGCTTCACGAATTACTATTTATCTATTTTACTACTTATTGTTATATTACTCTATGTCTGTGATTATGTGATAGATTTATTCACCATATATGCTAAGTTTTTCCAAATAAAAATTAACAATATGTTATTTTAAGCAATCCAAGTCCTAGAGTGTGGATGATTATCGATTTGAATTGTTCGAAATAGCAGGTCGTTACATGTGGTATCAGAGATCTGGGAACTAGTAGACCTATTCTCCAACAATAGGAAAGCCAGTATATTAATTGGCGATCGCTCTTCTTTAGACAAACTTAGCATATGGATTAAAAATCATTAAAGATAGGGTAGTGATACGCCAGAATGAGTAGAATCAATTATAGAATCATCTTCGTTCGAGCTTGAAATTCTTTGTTAGGATCCTTTTGGATTAGGATTTCATTTGAATTTTGGAACTTTCTCTTTTGTTCTAAAATCCATTCTTGTCTTTTCCTATTCATGTTCTTTTGATACTGGAGCATCCCATAGCTCTATTTCTATTGGTCTCTGTAATAAATTTGAACACATCCTGCCACCTCAATTGGCAACTTCGTCCTCATGTGTGATTAATCCCATTGGCGGTTCCGCAAGCCTTGGTATGATTGTAGAGGGGTGGAACTCCTTTACAACATGCGTCGCTTCATAGGAGATTTCTACATCTTTGGTTTTGATGCTATTATTAGTTGCAATGCCCGAACTGTTTCTTTAGTAGACGAACAGGAAATTCTCTTGTGATAGAATGTCGATTGCTTAAGGATTATGCAGGCAGTTTCATCTTTTCGCTTGATTATCAGCCTAGTGATCTTGACTCCACATGGTTGTCCAACTATTTTCGGATGTCTTTGGTGAAGTCACTTCTTTTCCTCCCAACCGAGAAATTAAATTCCACATCGATCTTATTCCTGGAGCTCGACCTGTTATCCTTCCTCTTAGAGAATGGTTTCTATGAATGGTTAGTTATGGCCTTTGGATTAACCAATGCTCATGCCTTCTTCGTCGATATCATGAATCATGTTTTCCGCAACGTTCTCAACGAGTTTGTCTCCATTTTCTTTGATGATATTCTCATTTTTCTTTATCTCAGTTGACCCGATCAAGGTCGCCGCGATTATTACAAGTCTGTCCGTTTTTCCTCTTTTGTAATTTAATTATTTTATATTCCTTTCGAGCTTACCTTCTTCGTTAGAGTTCTCTTTGATCAGGGTCCCTCTAAATTTGAATCTCAACCGTTGTTTAAAATCCATTCTTGAATCATCCTATGAGAGAATGTATTTGTAATTACTATAAAAATGTTTTATATTGTGTTGTTTGAGTTGTTAAGTTTGAATTTTGGGTTTTGATCGATTCGTCCGGTCAACGCTCTCGATAGGAATTCTAAAACACTTGAACAGAGCAAACTGAGACAATATTGTTTTTGAAATTTGTAAATAAAATAAATTTATGTATTATTATATTTTATGTATAATGGTATAATTTTATGAAATTAGATAAATAAATGAATTGGTTGTTAGAAATGATAATACTAGATTATCATTTATTGTTTTGTCAACATTCCTAAACTTTTAACTATTGTTGTATGTTATAAGGAGTTGAAATTTTATAAACATGTTTTATAAATCTAATTTGCAAATGAAATGAATTTAAATTAAGGATTTGGAAATTAAATTTTCGGTGCTTTCTGAAAATTTGTTTTCGAAGTTTGAAAATATATTATTCGAAGTATTTTCGGATGGAAATTGTTTCCAAAGATTTTTTTTTTTTAAAATTAAGTCGGTACACTCCTCATTTTTCACTGGAAAATAATTTCGGTGATGACTGCAACATCATCGACATTTATTTTCAATCTCAAAGTGGAGAGGCCAATTTGTAGTTTGCTACGTTTTTGTTTTGAAAATGGATTTGTTTTGAATTTCTGGAGTATGATTTGATGTATAAAATTTACATATATGTATGTATGTATGTATTTATTTCAAATGGTCTGAAGTGAAACCAAAAATTTAATTCTTAAGTTTTAAGTTAAGTGATGGTTTTCAATTATTGAAATAAAGCAAAAATTTTAATAATCGAAGAGCCAAAAATGAGAAATTAAATTGAAATAACTTGAAATAATTGAACTAGAATAAATTGATTTGTGTAATACTCAATTGCATTCTAAAACATATATAGCTTACCTGAAATATTTAAAAAGTCAAATGTTAATGTGAATTATAATTGAAGGTTATACAAGAGAAAACTTAGGTAATAAAAATGGTCAAACTAATTTTTTTTCTTAATAGATGTTTGTAAATAAAAGGGTACATTTACGTATAAAGTGCTCAATTACATTAGGAATAGTAATAAAACTTACCTGGAAAAGTATGAATGTAATGAGATCATGTAATTTAATAGTATACAATATATATTGTAAGTAACATAATGTCAAAAATGAAATTTTGTTAAGGGAATTAATAAATAAAAATTGAGTGGTTATAATAAATATTTACACACTTAATCCATGTTGCAAGATATGTTAAGTGAAATAAATTGAATAATAAAAAGAGAATGCTATATAATTGAATAAATATGAACTTAAGAAATTAAACAAGTAATAAGTAGATTCATATCTTTGTAAACTGTTTGTGATACAACAAAAGACTTCAAAGAATAGTTGAAATTGAATAGTGAAGAAGAATTAACCTAAGTGAAGTCAAACGGATTATATAAATGAGTTAAATAAAATAATTTTTTTTTGGAAGTAAATTTTTGGTAACAAATGTTAATAAATTAAAAGTAAATCAATTGAATGAAAATACATTGAATTGAAATCAACTAAATCGAATACAATGAATATTTATTGATTGAGTAAAATGGATTGAAACCAAATTAATTGAAATAAAATAAATGAAATTTATATAGTTTTGAATTAATTGTTCTATTTTGTATTTCAAATCTATCTTTCCTTTTTGTTGCTTCTATTCTCCTATCTTGTTCTTTTTCGAGGACGAAAAGTTTTGAGTGAAAGAGGGTGCAACGACCCATAAATTTTAATGATTTTAATGAGGTAATTAACTAATTTTTCTTGAAAATTAACGATAAAATTTTAGAAATGGAAATTTGCTATTTGATATGCATCTGTTGAAGCATTGCATGTGGCAGATTTTCATTTGAAAATTTTGATGGTTTGTTGGTTGTGAAATTTAAATGTAAATCACTTGAAAATTTGATGAAAATAAAAATATTTTTGAAATCTAAATATTTTTATATAATAAAATTCATCATTTTCTGAATGAGACGTCATATTTCGTTTCGCCAAATTTGGACTGCAATAGCTCCGTTTACTTTATTTTTTGCGTTTTAGCAGCATTTTGGCAGCGAATATCGAGTTTTGATAGATGGGTCGTATCACTCATATCTGTGTACCATTCTGTTCATCTCGTCGTGCTGATTTTCATAATATATTCATTTGCGCATTTCAAAGTCCAGTATGCGTCGAAATCTGTGAAATGGTTAGCTGTATCATTACCCGTTTGAGCCTTTTGGGCTTTTATGTCCTTTCGTATGTCTCTGGTAAATCCAATAGCCGTTAACTCTTATTATTTTCTAAAATTCAACGTATCTGCCTATATATTTCCCACTATTTGATATTTAGGCTGGTTATCTTCCTCCATTTGTTTCTGGTTCGCGAAAATATATATTATATATTAAGTTTACATTCATATTTTATAAAAAACTTGCATCTCTTACATGTTGTATCTTCGTTTCTTTGCCTTTCTATTTCTCTTCCTTTCTATTTCTCTTCATTCTATTCTCAATTCTCTGCTAAAATATTATATATATATATATATATATATATATATAAATCGAATGAAGGAAGCATTTCTAAAAGCAAATTTATACTCGTTGGATCGAGAATCTGCTCATGCTTTCCATATTTTGCCTGAAGCAAGCATTAGCCTGCTCATTTCATTCACAATACTTTCGTCATCTTCCTCTTCCCTTTTGAATGGCACGTCCCCTGTCATCCTGCCCTCACGCCTCATCACCTACTCACCCGTGCCATAGCCATGTCATGCCGACAACCTCGAAAATAACCAAATCACCACCCATATTTTCTTGCAAAATAAACTACTTGCCTCCATGATTTCCCATGGTTGTGCCTCTGACCTTCAGCCACCTCCATTCTTCCCATAACCATTCCATCCGCCCTTCTCATCTGCTCGTCGCTAAGACCTGACCAGCCACCGATCATCCTCGTCTCCTGCTTGCGTCGACCATTAGCACAACGAATACATCCAAACTCCTCCACTCTTTCCATCTTACATCCCATACCCCTCCAACAATTTGTTACACCATAGCCATCGATGTTGTGGCAGCCGAGTGCATCTCCAGTAGCCGCCTTCAGCCTGTGAACCACTACCACATGAACCCATATCCCATCGGCTGCTCCACTTCCTCACCAAACGGTTGCCAATACCCAACAGCTCGAAGCACCAAGCAGCCCACCCTTCCATTGCAATGATGAGTCGTCTTGACAGTGGTGTTTGCATTACATTGTTGTCTTGCTTCGGGTAGCTTGCATAGTGGCACCAAACCAAGTCTATCTTATTTTCAAAGAGGGAATATATATACATATATACATACACACATACTTTCATATATATATATATATATATATTGTTCTCATTGATGAATATATATATATATATATATATATATATATATATATTGTTCTCATCGAATTCATCAAGTTCAATTCACCTTACTTTGCTTTGGATTTGTCGCTTGGATTGGTAGCACTTGTAGAGCTCGAGATTCAAACTCGTAGCTTGTTGGTTGTCAAAATTCTCTAGCCTCAAAAGTTGAATGATCACTCATGATTAATATTCTTATGTTTAGTAAATTTATATTCACATGAAATTACGGTTGAAATATGTTGTTAAATTTGAATTGTTATTCATTTAATTGTTAAATATGATATATTCATGTTTAAAATTATTTATTGATGTTAATTGACATATGACACCATAACATGTTGTATATATTATATTTAATTGGTTAATTATAATATATGCTTGCAATTTATATATATGCCATTTTATATTGTTGTTGCAATTGATATGTATGTCGTTTTATATTATTATTTTATTGTTTCCACCCTATAAGTTCCCTGCTAGTTTAGAAAATCTTTATGGGTTGAAATGATACATACAAGAATGATCTTATAGATAGGGAAAATCGTTATGGGTTGAAATGATAAACTTAAGCGATTTTATCGATTTTTGAATTTTGGAATTGCGGGTTGAAATGGTATATACCCGTAAAATATTAAATTATTACGGATTGAAATGATAAATACCTTTATCACTTGACCATATGATACAAAATTATATACGGATACCATTGGTCTATTTCTGAAAAATGATATCTAAAATTTGGAAGGAAATAGATGGGTTTTAATAAATGTTGGTTTTTTTAAAGATAATATAAAGATTTCATTTTAATTTGTGTAGAAGTTGGATTTTTAAATTATATGTTTTGAAAATGTTAAAAATTATAAGTAAGTTGTGAAAATGTAAATTTTAAGATTTTACTTATAATTTTATTATTTTTAAATATATATGATAAGATTTAATATAAAATAAATTTAATAATAAAATTTAATTTAATAAAATTTGACATAATAAAATTTGATTTAATTAGTATGTAAATAATACGTTTAAGTATATTTTTTTAATTTATATTAATATTTTGAAAATAGAATTTTGTAATAACTTAATAAATTAAGGTTGAAGGATAAATAAAATTGATTTGTAATTTAGTTGAATTTAAATAAGATTGATTCGGACTTATTGATTTTAACTTTTTTTAAACATATGAAGTTTATAACTTGATAATTTTATTTTGATTAAAGGTGATTAAGTGAATATTTCAAATCCAAATAAAATTGAATACTTAATTTTGATTTAAATTTGTAATTTGAGATTTTATTTAATTGCTTATAAAAAGGTGATTAGGTTTATATTTTAGAATTAAATATAATTGAAGTTAGAAGTTTAATTATAGATTTTATTTCAATTTATGTAGCGACCTAATATTTCGGTCCGTTCAAATCGACAATCATTCACACATGTTAGACTTTATTGTCCAGACAACAGATTGTTAATTTAATTTGGCAAAACTCAACATATACAGTAAATAAAATCAATAACAGAATTACAGACGCAGAGTAATATAACAATAAGCAGCAAAATAAATAAATTGTAGTTCATGAAGTTACTATAAAGCAACAGAGTCTAAAACAAGATACAACAAAAATCTCAAATACAGAGTAGTCTCAAATACAAAAGTAACTGACAAGACTGAACATAAACTGGAAACAACTAGAATAACTGAAAGTTGAATAAATATAAGACAGATCTTCAAGCAAAGCTCTAAACTCCAAAGGCGAGTCTCAAATGCTGTAACACTCAGTCTGAACCATACATAAAGTAAAACACAAAACACTCAAGTCAGGATTAACATTCTTATACCAGTAAATCAACTCAAGTGAAATGTCAACTGAAATATAAACTAACTTAAGGGATGTTTGGGATTCCTATCCTTTAATGATCTGTTAAACTATCTACATACAAAGTACAATATGCAACGTATATAATTTCTATAGTAAAGTAAACTATTAAAATAGCGTTAAGGTGTTACCCATATCCTCCTTAGCACAATTTATATGTTCCCGTAGTCTATACAGTACCGTAAGCACCACCAAACCTGTGGTTTAGCCAGAGGGCACTTCATAGGTATTATACAAACCAACTCGTAGAAGGCGCAATAAGACATGTGACAAGGCACGCGAGGCAATGACCAGGGTAGGATACTACCGTTTTGCGGATCCAGACTGGTGATAATGCATAGCAGCTACTACCGCCCACCTCAAGACACAATCCCAAATCAAAGGTGCTCCCAATCAAATCACAAAGTAATGGAATGGTACAAAAGAAGCATGCTCGATTGGACCGATCTCACTTGGTCCGGCGTGGCTCCTATTTTAGTCACATCAAGCTGACTCACGGGAGTCGGAGCTGCATTAAAACCTCATATAGACTCCTTGCCAAAACCATCCTACTTTGTTATGGAATGTCCTCCACGTACACAGTTGTTAAAGTGGTTTTCGGTATTGGCAGAGAATATGACAATATCATATTTAACAATTAGTGACAAATTTAAATATAGTATATACAATATGTTATGGTGTCATATGTCATAGGTAAACAATTGCAGATAAGGATATATCATATTTAATAATCAAATAACTTAACAATTCAAATTTAACAACATATTTCAATCATCATTTCATGTGAATTAAATTTACTAAATAGAAGAACGTTAATCGTGAGTGATCGCTCACCTTTCGTGGTTAGAGAAATTTGACGATGAAATTGAGCTACGAAACCAAGCACAAATTCCAAAGAACAGATCGATGAACACGAATTTGATAAATAATGTAAGACATGACAGACTCGAATTATTGAAAAAAAATAAAAAAAAAGATTAAAATCTAAAATTTGCCCACAACTTTATAATAAAATCTATATATTATATTTTAAAACCAATATTCAATTTAAAACATATTTAAAATTACATATATATATGTATATTATCCAAAATATAAATCTTTAAATTTAAACACATAATAAAATAAATCACCATATATATAATTTAAAATCAATTTTTAATTTAAAACCCATATTAAAATAAATTCTATATATATTATATTTCAAAAATCAATATTTAAAATATATACTCTTTTCTTTTATAGAGTGGAATAAAAGACAAACTTTATAATATATATATACATATATATAATATCCCTTTATATACTTTAAACATATATATGTATACACTATTACAATGTATATTTAAAAATATGTTCTTACAAAACTTTCTACGGAGCTTATCAGGGAAGGAGGCACATGGCTGATGGAGGGTTGAACTGCTCGGAGACCTCCGGTGGTCAAGACGTTCGGAGTTGCAGCACTAAGGTGGAAGGGCGGAGTCTTCTGCATGCATCAACAGGTATTCAGGTGGTTACGAGCGGTGATAAAGCGACTGTCAGTTCTGGTGGTGGTTACCGAGTGGAGGTTGCATGCTCTTGTTCGATGGTAGGATGGGAGCTGCCATGGGCTGGCGGGTCTCTGGGTTTGGTGAAGATGGCGGTGCTTTGGAAGCGGCTATGGCTTGAGGGTGAAGGAAAACAGGTAATGAGGTGGAAATATGGAAGCAAACTATACATTGCTATATCTCTTTCAGAAGCGAGATTAATCAAAAGGAGCAGGTTTTATCAACTATGTTTTTTTTCTTCTTATATATATATAATATATATATATATATATAGACACACACACACAAATATATATATATATATATATATATATAGCCGAACAACAACACACAAAAAAAGAGGAGATCGGGAAGGAGCTGGAGGTAGGCGAAGGGAGAGGCTGTGGGTTCATGAAGCAAGGAGGAGGTCGATGACTATGCTTCGACGGACACTGGGTTGGTGGGTCGGACAGGGAAGGCTTGCTATGGGGAGGCGAAAGTGTTTGGTTGGAGTGGCGAACGGCTAGTGGGGTTCAACGTGGGGTTGCGGCTAGTGGTAAGAGGAGCGGTCTCAAGGTCGAGGGTGGCTGAAAGTAGATGATGTTGCGCATTTGCATGTGTTGTCACTTAGAGAAAAATGGAGCTTTTGGGTTGCAGGCGGCCGAAGAGAAATAGGCTGGTCTCGAAGCAAGAATGATAGCAAGCAGAAACTGGCTAATCTCAAAATATAAGAATTCCTATTTTATATACACATACTTTTTTATAGCATAGCATATGGAAAGAGAAAATAATAGAGAATAGGAAAGGAGAAGGTGAACAAACAGGTTCAGATTATCTATGCTTTGGTAATATTTATTCCTTTCAGAATGAAATGGAACGGAAGACATAGAAAATGAAACCATAGAAAATGAAACGAACGAACCAAAATATTATATTGAATTGGTCAAATGGAAATAGTCAAGGAATAACAAAAGTCAAAAGTTGGATTTTTCAGAAATATAAATGCTAGTGATTGATGGTATATTACGGTAGGCAAATGAATGGACATGAGAAATAAAAGGGCACAAAATGGGTACCGATACAGTTAACAGTTTCGCTGATTCCACCATACACCGGACTCCAAAACACACAAATGAATATACTACGGAGGTCAGCACGACGAGACGAATAGAATTGTACATAGATATGAGCGATATGATCATCCTATCAAAAGTTGATATTTCGCCGCCAAAAAGCTACTAAAACGTGCTAAATAAGATAAACGGAGCTATAACAGTCCAAATTCGATGAAATGAAATATGACATCTCACTCAAAAAATGATAAACATTTTTAGTATGTAAAAGTATTTAGGTTTCGAAAATATTTTGTTTCCATCAAATTAACAGACTTTAAACTGAAATTGAAAAATTATACAACAGGATTAACTTTCATATTTTCCATTGAAAATTTACCGTTTTCTATGTTCAAATAGACGTATCACAAATATCAAATTTTCATTGCAAAATTTAATTGTTTTATTTTTAAGAAAACTTCAGTTAATTACACTGTTAACACCGTTAAAAATTCAGGGTCGTTACACTCTCCTCGCCTCAAAACTTTTCGTCGCCGAAAAGAAACGAGATGGGTGATTGAAGCAACAGAAAGGAAAAATAGATTCAAAATACAAAGTTGCAGATACGACTATTAATTTAGACCATAGAGATTTCAATAGTTTTAAATTGATTAATATTCAACAAATTTGGATTCAATTCATTTTATTTAATCAGTATGTCCATCGCATTCACATTTGGTTGATTTTAATTTAATGTGTTTCAATCAATTTATTTGACTTCAATTTATTAACATTTTGTTAAAAAAATTCTTTCGAAACAAATTTATTTTACTCATTTATTTAATCCATCAATCTTAAGTTAAGTTGATTCCACTAATAACTCAGTTGTAACTATTTTTCAGTTCATATTTATTTACTTAAATCGCATCTACTTTATATATTATATGTATATGTATGCGTGTTTATAAAAATTTATTATAATCACTTAAATTTTATTTGTAAATTCCCTTAACAAAATATCATTTTGGAACATCTTATTACTTATATTTATATTGTATATTATCTAATTACATATTAACATTATATTCAACTTTTCCAGGTAAGATTTATTAATGTTTTTGAGTGTAATTGAGTATTTATACAAAATTTACCTTTATTCAAAATTTTAGTTTAAACATTCTTTTACTTAAGTTTCTTTTTTATAATGATCAATTGCAATTCCTATTAACTTTTAAGTTTTTGAATATATTAGGTAAGTTACATATGTTTTAAAAATGCAATTGAATATTATACAAATAAATTTTATCCTAGTTCAACCGTTTTAAGTTTTTTAAATTCCAATTCTCATTTTAAGCACTTTAATTATTCAAAATTTTATTTCATTTCAATAATTGAAAACCATCACTTAACACAGAATATAAGAGTTAAATTTCTGTTTCCCTTTAAACCAATTTGAAATATATATATATATATATATATATATATATATATATATATATATATATTGTACATCAAATAACATTCAAGAAATTCAAATCAAATCCATTTCCCAAAACAAAAGTGTAGCAAAGTTACTAAGTGGTCTCTCTACTTTAAAACTCGAAAATGAACGTCGATGATGATGCAGTCATCACCGAAATTATTTTCTAGCGACAAACGAGGGAAGTACGGACTTACTTTCATTAAAATTCTTTGAAAACACTTTCCATTTGAAAAATACTTTCAAAATATATATTTCCAAACTTTGAAAAGCACCGAGAATTTAATTCTTAAATCCTTAATTCAAATTCATTTTATTTCCAAGTCAAATTTCATAAACCATGTTTTAAATTTCCAACTCGTTATCATTCAGTAATAGTTAAGAATTTAGGAATGTTAACAAAAGAATAGATGATAATCTAGTATTATCATTTCTAACACCTAATTCATTTAACTATTTAATTTCAAAGTACTTTTATATATAAACTATAATCGTACATAAAATTACTCCATTTACCAATTTCGAAAACAATATTGTATTAGTTTGCTCTATTCAAATGTTTTTTGGAATTCATATCGATAGCATTGGCTAGACGAATCTATCGAAACTAAAAATCAAACTCGATAACTCAAACAATACAATATAAAACATTTTAATATTAATTACAAATACACTCCCTCACAAGATGATTCAAAAATGGATTTTAGAACAAGGATAGAGATTTAGATTTAGGGGGGTCCCTAATTGAAGAGAATTATAACTAAGAAGATAGGTTCGAAAATAAGATAAGATAACTAAATTACAAACGAGGGAAGATGGATAGACTTATATTAATCGCGGTGATCTTAATCAGGTCAACCGAGACTTATAAAAGATGAGAATATCATCAACGAAAATAGGATGAACTTATTGAGATCGTCGTGGAAAAAGCAATTCAAGAGATCGATGAAGAAGGTAGGAGCATTTGTTAATTAAAAGGGCTAGGCTAACCATTTACAGAAACTGGTCTTCTGGGAGGAGGAACAAAAGGCCGAGCTCCAGGAATAAGATCGAAGCAGAATTCATATTTCCCGCTTGAGAGAGAGATGAGCGACTTCACCAAAACATCAGGATAATCCTTGACTATCAGGATGGAGTCAAGCTCACTAGATTGAGAATCAAGCAGAATGATAAACTGCTTGCACATTCCTAAGGCAATTGATATTTGATCACAAAAGAATTACCTAAGTCGCCAACAAGAGAAACGATTCGGGCTTTGCAAGAGATAATAGCACCAAAACCGAGGGCGTAAAAATCTCCAGTGAATCGATGCCTGTTGTAAAGGAGTTTCACCCCATTTATAATACATACTAAGGTTGGCGGAACTGCCGATAGGATTAGTCACACATAAGGGTGAAGTTTCCAATTAAGATGGCAAGATATACCCGAATCTATTACAAAGATGAATATAAATGAAGCTATGGGATGCTCCAATATCACAAAAAACACGAACATGACAAGACACGAATGGATTTCAGAACAAAAGGGAAAGTTCCAAAATTCCAGGGAAACCGTAGTCTAGGAGGTTCCTAATGAATAAATTCCAAGCTCGAATGAAGGCGATCCTATGATTAATTCGACTCATTCTAGGATATTACTACCCAATCTCTAATGATATTTACTACATATGCTAAGTTTTGCCTAAACCTAGCTCTGATACCAACTGTAATGACCTGCTGTTTCAAACTTTTCAAATCAACGATCATCCATACATGCCAGACTTGAATTTCCCACACAACAGATTGTTAATTTATTTTTGGCAAAACTCAACATATATGGTAAATAAAATCAATCAAAAAATCACAGACACTGAGTAATATAACAATGAGCAGTGGAATAGATGAATAGTAGTTCATAAAGCTATTATAAAACAGCAAGGTCTAAAATAAGATAAAATAGAAATCTCAGATACAAAGTAGTCTCAAATACAAAAGTAACTGACAAGACTAAACATAAACTGGAAACAACTGGAACAATTAAAAGCTGAATAGATATAAGATAGATCTTCAAGCAAAGCTCCAAACTCAAATGGCAAGTCTCAAATGTCGTAACACTCGGTCTGACCCGAGCATTAAAAAAAACAATCGATTCGACATCAACATTCTTATACCAGTAAATCAACTCAAGTGAAATGTCAACTGAAATACAAAATAACTTAAAGGATGTTTAAGATTCCCATCCTTTAAGGATCCATTAAACTATCTACATACATTGTATTATACACTATATATATAATGTCTATATTAAAGTAAACTATTAAAATAGCATTAAGGCGTTACTCATATCCTCCTTAACACAATTTATATATTCCCGTAGTCTAGACAATATCGTAAGCTCCACCAAGTTTACCCAGAGGGCACTTCATAGGTACGGTATAAAACAAACTCATAGAAGACGCGATAAGGCATGTGACAAGGCACGCGAGGCAATGCCTAGGGTAGGACACTACTGTTTTGCGGATCCGGATTGGTGGTAAAGCAAAGAAGCTACTACCGCCCACCTCAAGACACACTCCCAAATCAAAGGTGCACCCAATCAAATCACCAAGTAATAAAATTATATCGAAGAAGCATGCTCTATCGGAGGTGCAACCTCACTAGGCCCGATGTGGCTCCTGTTTTAGTCACATCAAGGTGACTTGCGAGAGTCGGGGCTGCGTTAATACCTCATATAGACTCTTCGCCAAACCATCTTACTTCATTCTGGAATCTCCTCCATGTACATAGTTGTTAAAGTGGTTTTCAGTATTGGCAGAGAGTGTGGTAGTATCCGATCCCGGTCTCTTTAACAACCAAAAGCTTATTTCACGCGCGGTCGTTTATATTTCAAACAGTTTATACTTCATATCAAAATATCATATTCTTTCAAAATCATGTCACTTTCGAAATCGTATTCACTTTTGAAATCATAACCACAAAATAGTTTAAACCATCTTATCAAATATTTTCATTTAAATCCATTAAATCTAATTATAACATATCCCATTTAAACAATGTATATATTGAAAATAGATTATATATATTGAAATAGTTATAAATAAAATAGTTGACATAATTAAAATAGAATATAGATTAAAATAGTTAATATATTAAAATAGTTTATATATATATATATTGTAACGACCCGTATTTTACGTGTCGATAAATCGTATAATAGTTGCATTAAGTCGTTTGGAGCTTGAGTCGTTCTAGAGATAAGTCATGTTAAAGTTAAGTCGTGTGGAACATAAGTCGTGACCGACTTAGAGGATGGAACGGCTTAGGGTAAGTGGCCGACTCATGGGGTCAACGGTTTATAGGTTGGCTGACTTATTAGAGTGAGTGGTAGTTGCCGACTTATGGTTGTTGGCGAGTTAAGGAGTTAGCAACTTAGGGGCTGGGACGAGCTAACAAGTTAGCGGGTTAGTGAGGTTAGCGTGCTGGCGAGTTATTGGAGTTACGACCTATAGGATGACCGACTTATAGAGTTTGACCGAGTTAAGATTTGGACCGACCTAAAGGTTAGCGGGTTAAGGTGCTTAGGTCGTGAGTCGTTTGGAACGACTTAACGATAAGTCGTATGTCGTTAACCCTGATGAGTTGTGAGTGTGTTAGGTCGTAGGTCGTAACACAGTTAGGTCGTAAGGTTGTTAATTCATGATGATGTTAAGCTGTTGAGTGCTAAGTCGTATGAACGACTTAGTGATGAGTCGTAGGTCGTTGACTCGGTAGGTTGTTAGGTCGTGAAATAGATAGGTCTTTAGCTGCAGGGATTCTATGAGTCGTAGACGACTTAGTTAGGTCGGAGATTTCTTGAGTCGGCAACGACTCATGGGCGACGACTCATGGACAAATCAGCCTATAAATAGAGGGCTTTGGCTCACCTTTTGGCACCGGTTTTTGAGGCGACGAAGTGCTGCCATTTTGAGAGCTCGACTACAGCATTTCTTCATCTTCTTTTCTCCACTCCAATTTAGTTCTAACATCCATACAAGATCGAAGATCGAGATTGAAGATCCAAGAGCTAAAGTTGAAGATCTTCATCCAACGAAGCTAGATTTCATCGTTTCAAGCGGGATTTCGACGAATCAAGCTTGAATCTTCGCTGTCCAGATCTGAAGTTGATAGTTTTTGAAGTGTTTGGGTGATTCGGTGAGTGGTGGTTATCTCTCACGCAGACCCAAAGGAATATATTGGATTGGTGGTTTGTTGGAGTGTTGTAGATAGCGATTTTATGCATTTTTCCTTAGATCCAAGTGTAGATCCATTACCCGTGAAGATGTTTACTTATGCAAGTTCATTTACCAAGTTGTAGAGATAAAAACCCATGATTTATATTTGCTAGATCTATGCTAAAAACCCATGATTCATGTATGTTATGTCTATGCTCATTTATTTACGAAATTGCCATTGTAGTTATAAATGCCTACTTAGACCATATTTGATTACTTGATTGCTTAAGCTAATGATTGATTTGATTGATTTCTATGTATGATAGTTGATTGATAGTTAGATCTAGACAATATGGTCGAAGATGATTCAAAAGCTAAGTGGAAAGGCTCTTGAATGGTGAAAGCTGCTTGTGGCATATGAAGCGGATGTTGAAGCTCATATGTATGGATTAGATGATGTTGAGATGGACTTTGCCATGATGCGAGGAGGCAAGGCATGATGATGAGATGGGACGGGTCATGATGACGTTCCAAGCACGGGCTGTGACGACGTGCGAAGCTATGTTGATAACTCGGTGATGCGATCCGGGTTGATGATAATGGTTAGCTTGAGAGGTGCTTGAGCTAGTATGAAAATAGTCGTCAAGGAGGATGACTAGGAGGCTGAGATCTCATCGTTGTTGAAGGTTCTAGCATGCTCAAAGCAAGAGTACGTTGGAACGGGCTGCGACGACGTTCCAAGCACGGGCTGCGACGACGTGCTAGTACTCTGGGTAGTTGCGAGAATTCCTAAGCACGGGCTGCGACGACGTGCGGAGTTATGTCTAGAACCAGAGTTACCATTAGCCCTTGACAGATGGTCGTTCAACTAACGGTGAAATCAAGGCAATGATAACAGTGATAGCCAGAGTCATGGATATTTGGACGTTTGGTTGTATCATCATTCGGTCTCAAGAGCGGTGTTTTTTTTCCGGGTGCTTATCTGATCTTGGTTTAGGCCTTGGGGGTTTGTATTTGGAAAAAAACATCGAACTTGACTCGAATGATTATTGCTTTACTTTAATTGTCTGCCATGTTATGCTTGCTTCTCCTTAGTGTGTGTCTGGGGGCTATCACTGTAGAAAGAGGCGGAGTGGGATGGTTGGGTTCCTATTCCTTTTATCCCTTATGCTCTTTTGGTATGTTTGATAGTTGATTTACTGCTCACTAAGACTTTGTCTGACTCAAGGTTTTATGTCTCCTCTTATTACCTTGGGTTGTTCATCCATGTTGGGATGGGCAGACTAGGTAGCAGGTGACAGGTGCTGTTCTTGGAGATCTACGTTGATGATGACGAAGACGAGAAGGAGGCTTTTGCATATTATTTCATATTATGTACTGGGCGTTCCGCTGTATACACTTAGAGTGCTTTGTAGTGAGGTTTTGATGTATTGACTGTTCTGATGATTGTATCAAACTTCTAAGATGCTTATTTGATGATATTCTGTTATGAAGCTTCACTATACATATATTTCTCTATTGTATTTTATCCATGCGCTGTGAGTTATGCGATAGATTCTGCGATGTTATTCTACCCTTGACGGTCACCCATGGCTGCCTGGCACGCCTTTCAGCGCATCATTTCCTTGTTTTGGTGCGGGAGTCATGGGCGGTCGTCACATTTGGTATCAGAGCTTTGGTTAATCGATTTTAGCCAACGCTCGCTGACGTAACTACGTAGGAGAGACGTAATTGTATTTTGATGAATGATTACTATATTTAATATAGTAGTTTAGAAGGATTTGAACTCCTTATGCAGTTGTTTCTCAAGGTGTTCTAAGTCATTCCTTTTTGTAGATATTAAGGATGAGTCGAAGGGGGGGACCAGCTGCTAGGGAAGGCCGTGCTGCTAGGGAAGCTGTTGATTATGCTCCTATGTTTGAGGCCATGATGACTTCGATCATGAGAAGGATACCAGCCTCGGGGCCATCAGTAGATGTTGGAGTTCAAGTTCAAACTCCAAGACCAGTGGATTTTGCTAAGCTTTGCAAGGACTATACTTCTCTTGGAGGAAAGGTTTTCTTGGGAACGGAATCAACCATTGAAGTGCAAAGATGGATTGATGCTTGTAGAAGGATCTTTGGTGACTTGGGAATTGAGGATACAACTAAGAGGAAGCTTGCATCAAGGCAACTTCAAGGGAGAGCTTCGGATTGGTGGAATTCTATCACCACTGATACTCCGGAGGAGGAGATTACTTGGGAGCAATTCCAAGCTAGATTTGAAGCTAAGTTCATCTCTACGGCTCAGAGATCTGTCTTGTTTAAAAAGTTTGTGGAGCTCAAGCAAGGTGGAAGACCAGTTCTTGAGTATGTTTCTGAGTTTGAAGCTTTGTCCAAGTATGCTCGGTCATATATTGATTCTCCCTATCAGAAGAATGAGAAGTTTGTGACGGGCTTGGACGCTTATCTTGGGAGGCAGTTGGTGGATCACTTGGATGACCCATTTGAGAAGCTTGTGGAGAAAGCTCTCAGGCATGAGAGTTTGTTTCCTAAGGAAGGATCTGTTGTTGTTGTAACCAAGGAAGGGTCTAGGCCACAGCAGGGTGGAAACAAGAAGAGGAAGCAGCAGCAACAGAAGGGTAAGGATGGCCAGAAGAAGCCGAAGGGCGAAGTGACTTGCTACAATTGCCAGCAGAAGGGCCATCTTTCCAAGAATTGTAAGAATCCTAGGGCACCGGCGAAGTGCCACAACTGTGATAAGCCTGGGCATTTCAGGAGGGATTGTCCGGAACCAAGGAGGGATAGGCAGATTGTGCAAGCTTATGCTATGGGAGCTGTGCCGTCGTCTTCAAAAGCTCCTACTGCTGAAGAGAAGGGGAAGAGTGTGGTGGTTCAAGGTACTCTTCTCATTTGTGGTGTTCCAGTTAGAGTGTTGTTTGATACTGGAGCATCGCATTCTTTTGTTTGTGATGATTTGGTAGGCCGGTTAGGTTTGAAACCGGATATTGTTGATAGGCCATTGGTTGTGACTAATCCAGTTGGGGGTTCGTCATGTTTGTGTATGATATGCCGTGGTCTAGTTGTGTCGAGTCATGATTGCTCGTTTGTTTGTGATTGCTTTGTTCTGAACTTTGCGGGGTTCGGAATTATTTTGGGTATGGACTGGCTTAGGAAGTATGCGGCAAGGATTGATTGTGAGAGGCTGGAGGTGACAGTCGGGAATGTGGAAGGGCGAAAGGTTATGATACGATGTAAGCATGAGGAAGGCGTCTTCATGAGCTTCATGTATTCGCTGGTTGTTCCACGGGATGGACTGTCATCGGTGCCTATTGTAAATGGGTTTGAAGATGTCTTTGGCGAAGTCAAAGGGTTACCGCCGCATAGGGAGATCGAGTTTCGTATCGATCTAGTTGAGGGAGCCAGACCTGTTGTGATGCCTCTTAGGCGGATGGCGCCTAAGGAGCAGCTAGAGTTGAAGGTGCAAGTTGATGACCTTTTACGGAAAGGATTCATTCGGAGAAGTGTGTCCGAATGGGGTGCACCAGTTGTGTTCGCAACCAAAGCGGATGGATCGTTGAGGTTGTGTGTGGATTATCGTGAGCTGAATAAAGTGACTAAGAAGAACAAGTATCCATTGCCGAGAATAGATGACTTATTTGATCAGCTTCACGATGCTAAGGTGTTTTCTCAGATGGATTTGGCAACGGGATTTCACCAGTTGAGAGTGGCAAAGGATAGTGTGCCGAAGACTGCTTTTAGGACACCATCCGGTTTTTATGAGTGGCTGGTAATGCCGTTTGGATTGACTAACGCACCAGCATATTTTGTGGATCTTATGAATAGAGTGTTCAGAGATCAGTTGAATAAGTTCGTGCTTGTGTTCGTGGATGATATTCTGATTTATTCCAGAACTGAAGAAGAGCACAAGACGCACTTACGTATTGTTTTGGAAACCTTACGGAAACATCAACTGAAGGCTAAGTTTTCGAAGTGTCACTTCTGGAAGGGTGAAGTGAGGTTCTTAGGCCATGTTATCTCTGGAAATGGAATCGCGGTTGATCCCGCTAAGGTGGCAGCAATCCAGGATTGGGTTAGACCTAAGAATGCATCTGATGTGAGAAGTTTTCTTGGATTAGCAGGATATTATCGTCGGTTTATCAAAGACTTTTCCAAGATAGCTGCACCGTTAACAGGATTGACGAAAAAGAACCAAGTGTTCAGATGGGATGATAAGTGTGAGCAAGCTTTCGTAATCCTGAAAGAGCGACTGACGAGTGCTCCTGTTTTGACTATTCCAAGTGGGAATGATGAGATGGTGGTTTACACCGATGCATGTGGTACTGGACTTGGAGCAGTGCTGATGCAGAAGGATAAAGTTGTTGCGTATGCTAGTCGACAACTGAAGCCGCATGAAAGGAATTATCCGACTCATGATTTGGAGCTAGCGGCGATTGTATTTGCTTTGAAGATGTGGAGACATTACCTGTTGGGGGTTAGATTTGAGTTGTTTACAGATCATAAGTCGTTGAAGTATCTGTTCTCCCAAAAGGATTTGAATCTTCGGCAGCAACGATGGCTAGAGTTTTTAGCATCATATGATTTTGGTATAGCCTATACTCCGGGAAAAGGCAACGCAGTGGCAGATGCGTTAAGTCGAAGACATTCAGGATTGGGAGCCATGTTTTCGGAATGGAAGAGTCTAAAGTATTTGGCTGAATTTGACTTCAGGCCTAGATGTGAATTGGAACCTGAGATGTTGGCAAACTTATCGATAAGGCCTACTCTTGTGGAGAGAATTGGCGGGAGCCAAAAGCGAGACGATAAGCTTGTCAAGATTTTTCGAGATTTGGAATCTGGATTGAATCCAAAAAAGGATAAAGGATTTGAAGTCGATCGAGAGGGTTGGCTTCGAAAGCAAGGACGACTAGTTGTCCCCGATGTAGATGAATTGAGAGATGAAGTTCTTAGGGAAAGTCATCACTCGAAGTTGACAATTCATCCAGGTGGAAATAAGATGTATCGAGATATGAAGAGAACCTATTATTGGGCAGGTATGAAGAAGGATGTTGGAAATTTTATTTCCAAGTGTATGAATTGCCAGTTGGTTAAGGCAGAGCAGAAGAAGCCAAGTGGATTGCTTCATCCATTAGAAGTTCCTATGTGGAAGTGGGAACAGATATCGATGGATTTTATCGATGGTCTACCTAGAACAAGAGCAGGAAATGAAGGGATTTGGGTCATAGTAGATCGGTTGACCAAGAGTGCAAGATTCATTCCTGTCCGATCAACTAGGACTGCATCGAAGTTGGCTGAGTTGTATGTTAAGTGGATAGTTCGATTCCATGGTATTCCGAAGAGTATAGTGAGCGATCGAGACCCATTGTTCACTAGTGGATTTTGGAAGAGCTTCCAGGAAGTTTTGGGAACCGAGTTGTGTTTGAGTACAGCTTATCATCCCCAAACAGATGGTCAGACTGAGAGAGTCAACCGAGTTTCTGAAGATCTCCTCAGAGCATGTGTTTTGGATTTCGGAGGATCATGGGAAGATCACCTTCATTTGGTGGAATTTGCATATAATAACAGTTATCAGTCAAGTATTGGTATGGCACCATATGAAGCATTGTATGGAAGACCGTGTAACTCTCCGACATGTTGGTTGGAAACTGGAGAAAAGCTGATACTTGGGCCAGAGATGATTCGACAGACTACGGATTGTAGTGATCATTCGGCAACGAATGAAGGCAGCCCAAAATCGTCAGAAAAGTTATGCCGATAAGCGTCGTAAGGATTTGGAATTCGACGTGGGTGATATGGTTTTTGTGAAGATTTCTCCATTGAAGAATGTTATTAGATTCGGGAAGAAAGGAAAGTTAACTCCGAGATTTGTTGGACCATTCCCGATTATCGAGCGAATTGGAAAGCTCGCTTATAGATTGGAGTTACCGGAGAAGATGGCGGGTGTGCACAATGTCTTTCATGTATCTTATCTACGGAAGTATGTGCATGACTCGAATACGGTGGTTTCTGCTGATAGCTGTGAAGACTTGGAGGTTGATCCAGTGGTTACGAGACCTCGTAAGCCGCTTCGTGTTGTTGAAACCGACACGAAACAGCTTAGGAGGAAGACGATTACGTTGCTCAAGATACAATGGAGTGATGATGTTAACGACTGTACGTGGGAGGAGGAAGAGAGGATGAAGGCAGCTCATCCTGAACTCTTCGAGGTATGGCCCTAAGGTGTTGAGACATCTCACGAATTTGTAGCTTGTTCTAATCTTAGAATTCTGCATGCTAGGCTGGTAATTGGATGCATGGTTTGTTGATTGTTATGGATGGTAGGCATGCAGAATAGTTTTGATTGCTCTTGTTTGTTTGGAATTTCGGGGGCGAAATTCCTAAGGGGGAGAGAATGTAACGACCCGTATTTTACGTGTCGATAAATCGTATAATAGTTGCATTAAGTCGTTTGGAGCTTGAGTCGTTCTAGAGATAAGTCGTGTTAAAGTTAAGTCGTGTGGAACATAAGTCGTGACCGACTTAGAGGATGGAACGGCTTAGGGTAGGTGGCCGACTCATGGGGTCAACGGTTTATAGGTTGGCCGACTTATTAGAGTGAGTGGTAGTTGCCGACTTATGGTTGTTGGCGAGTTAAGGAGTTAGCAACTTAGGGGCTGGGACGAGCTAACAAGTTAGCGGGTTAGTGAGGTTAGCGTGCTGGCGAGTTATTGGAGTTACGACCTATAGGATGACCGACTTATAGAGTTTGACCGAGTTAAGATTTGGACCGACCTAAAGGTTAGCGGGTTAAGGTGCTTAGGTCGTGAGTCGTTTGGAACGACTTAACGATAAGTCGTATGTCGTTAACCCTGATGAGTTGTGAGTGTGTTAGGTCGTAGGTCGTAACACAGTTAGGTCGTAAGGTTGTTAATTCATGATGATGTTAAGCTGTTGAGTGCTAAGTCGTATGAACGACTTAGTGATGAGTCGTAGGTCGTTGACTCGGTAGGTTGTTAGGTCGTGAAATAGATAGGTCTTTAGCTGCAGGGATTCTATGAGTCGTAGACGACTTAGTTAGGTCGGAGATTTCTTGAGTCGGCAACGACTCATGGGCGACGACTCATGGACAAATCAGCCTATAAATAGAGGGCTTTGGCTCACCTTTTGGCACCGGTTTTTGAGGCGACGAAGTGCTGCCATTTTGAGAGCTCGACTACAGCATTTCTTCATCTTCTTTTCTCCACTCCAATTTAGTTCTAACATCCATACAAGATCGAAGATCGAGATTGAAGATCCAAGAGCTAAAGTTGAAGATCTTCATCCAACGAAGCTAGATTTCATCGTTTCAAGCGGGATTTCGACGAATCAAGCTTGAATCTTCGCTGTCCAGATCTGAAGTTGATAGTTTTTGAAGTGTTTGGGTGATTCGGTGAGTGGTGGTTATCTCTCACGCAGACCCAAAGGAGTATATTGGATTGGTGGTTTGTTGGAGTGTTGTAGATAGCGATTTTATGCATTTTTCCTTAGATCCAAGTGTAGATCCATTACCCGTGAAGATGTTTACTTATGCAAGTTCATTTACCAAGTTGTAGAGATAAAAACCCATGATTTATATTTGCTAGATCTATGCTAAAAACCCATGATTCATGTATGTTATGTCTATGCTCATTTATTTACGAAATTGCCATTGTAGTTATAAATGCCTACTTAGACCATATTTGATTACTTGATTGCTTAAGCTAATGATTGATTTGATTGATTTCTATGTATGATAGTTGATTGATAGTTAGATCTAGACAATATGGTCGAAGATGATTCAAAAGCTAAGTGGAAAGGCTCTTGAATGGTGAAAGCTGCTTGTGGCATATGAAGCGGATGTTGAAGCTCATATGTATGGATTAGATGATGTTGAGATGGACTTTGCCATGATGCGAGGAGGCAAGGCATGATGATGAGATGGGACGGGTCATGATGACGTTCCAAGCACGGGCTGTGACGACGTGCGAAGCTATGTTGATAACTCGGTGATGCGATCCGGGTTGATGATAATGGTTAGCTTGAGAGGTGCTTGAGCTAGTATGAAAATAGTCGTCAAGGAGGATGACTAGGAGGCTGAGATCTCATCGTTGTTGAAGGTTCTAGCATGCTCAAAGCAAGAGTACGTTGGAACGGGCTGCGACGACGTTCCAAGCACGGGCTGCGACGACGTGCTAGTACTCTGGGTAGTTGCGAGAATTCCTAAGCACGGGCTGCGACGACGTGCAGAGTTATGTCTAGAACCGGGGTTACCATTAGCCCTTGACAGATGGTCGTTCAACTAACGGTGAAATCAAGGCAATGATAACAGTGATAGCCAGAGTCATGGATGTTTGGACGTTTGGTTGTATCATCATTCGGTCTCAAGAGCGGTGTTTTTTTTCCGGGTGCTTATCTGATCTTGGTTTAGGCCTTGGGGGTTTGTATTTGGAAAAAAACATCGAACTTGACTCGAATGATTATTGCTTTACTTTAATTGTCTGCCATGTTATGCTTGCTTCTCCTTAGTGTGTGTCTGGGGGCTATCACTGTAGAAAGAGGCGGAGTGGGATGGTTGGGTTCCTATTCCTTTTATCCCTTATGCTCTTTTGGTATGTTTGATAGTTGATTTACTGCTCACTAAGACTTTGTCTGACTCAAGGTTTTATGTCTCCTCTTATTACCTTGGGCTGTTCATCCATGTTGGGATGGGCAGACTAGGTAGCAGGTGACAGGTGCTGTTCTTGGAGATCTACGTTGATGATGACGAAGACGAGCAGGAGGCTTTTGCATATTATTTCATATTATGTACTGGGGGTTCCGCTGTATACACTTAGAGTGCTTTGTAGTGAGGTTTTGATGTATTGACTGTTCTGATGATTGTATCAAACTTCTAAGATGCTTATTTGATGATATTCTGTTATGAAGCTTCACTATACATATATTTCTCTATTTTATTTTATCCATGCGCTGTGAGTTATGCGATAGATTCTGCGATGTTATTCTACCCTTGACAGTCACCCATGGCTGCCTGGCACGCCTTTCAGCGCATCATTTCCTTGTTTTGGTGCGGGAGTCATGGGCGGTCGTCACATATATATATAATAGTTTTAAATTAGAATCGTTTCTTCCAATTTCACAAATCAATTCAGATTCTAATTAAACCATATTTATTTGTGTCGATTTCTATTCTAGGTTTGAATTACAAATCTAAACCACTTCCAATTCAATAGGTTTTAAAGTTTAATTATTCATACATTTACAATAACTTAATTTGATAAATTTCATTTTATTTCATAATTCAACTTTACTTTTTACTTAAATTTGAAAATACCCACTTAATCATTTTTAATAACATTTAAATTAAATATCAAGTTACAAATTTAAATCAAAATTAAATGCTCAAACTAAAATTTAATTAAATTCGAAAATTTTCCTTTAATCACCTTTAACAAAATCCAATTATCAAGTTATAAAAATCATATCTTTCAAAATTTCAAAATCAATAAGTTCAAATCAATTATTAATTAAATATAATTCTTAAACAAATAAAATTTCAAATAAATTTCCAATTTATCTTTCCAACCTTAATTTATTAAAGTTATCACAAAATCTATTTTTAAAATATTAATATAATTTTAAATAATTACTTAAATATATTATATATATATATATATATTTGCTAATTTAAATTATATTAATTAAAATCTTATTAATAAATTTATTTTAAATATTAATTTATATATTTTAAAAGTAATAAAGTTATAAGTAAAATTTTATAAATTACACTTAAACTTAACTTATAATTTTAAAATTGCAAAAACATCTAATTTAAAAAATATAAATTATTTACTCATCTTGAAATAAAATATTTATAAAAATCAATATTTATAAAACTCATATATTTCCTTTCAAACTTTGGAAATCATTTTCAAAAATAAACCAACGGTGTCCGTATAAAATTTTCTAATCTACGGTCAAGTGATACATATGTTTATCATTTCAATCCGCAATTTTTTAATATTTACGAGCATATATCATTTCAACCTGTAATCCCAAATCCAAGTTCAATAAAATCGCTTGGGTTTATCATTTTAACCGATAAAATTTTTCCCTTAATCTATAAGATCATTCGGGTATATATCATTTCAACCCATAGAGAATTTCTAAACTAACAGGAAATTTGTAGAGTGAGAACAAATATGATAATAAAATAACATATCAACGACTATCATATATCATCCGCAACAAATTTAAATATAATATATACAATAGGTTATGGTGTCATATGTCATAGGTAAACAATTGCAGATGAGGGCATATCATATTTAACAATTAAATAACTTAACAATTCAAATTTAACAACATATTTCAATCGTCATTTCACGTGAATTAAATTTACTAAATATAAGAACGTTAATCGTGAGTGATTTATCACCTTTCGTGGTTAGAGAAATTTGACGATGAAATTGAGCTACGAATCCAAGCACAAATTCCAAAGCACAACAGGATGAACAAGAATTTGATGAACAAAGCAATGCATGACAGACTCGAATTCATTAAACAAAATAAAAAAATAAAAATCTAAAATTTGCTCACATATCTATAATAAAATCTATATATTATATTTTAAAACCAATATTTAATTTACGACACACATTTAGAATAACATCTCTATATATATTATCTAAAAAAATCTATCTTTAAATTTAAACACATAATAAAATAAATCCTCATATATATAATTTAAAATCATTTTTAATTTAAAACCTATATTAAAATAAAGTCTATATATATTATATTCCAAAGATCAAGTTTAAAAATCTATACTCTTTTCCTTTATACAACAGAATAAAAGAGCAAAACTTTACAATATATAAAATATCCTTTTATATACTTTAAACATACACACACACACACACACACACTATTACAAAGTATATTTAAAAATATATTCTTAGAAAACTTTCTGCGGAGGTTATCAAGGAAGGAGGCACGTGGCTGATGGAGGGTTAAACTGCTCGGAGGCCTCGGGTGGTCAGGCCTTTTGGAGTTGTAGCACTAAGGTGGACGGGTGGAGTCTACTGCACGCATCAGCGGATGTGTAGGAGGTTGCGAGCAATGATAAGGCGATTGTCAGTTCTGGTGGTGGTTACCGAGTGGATGCTACGCGCTCTAGTTCGGTGGTAGGAGGGGAGCTGCCATGAATGGCTGGTCTCTTGGTTTCGGTGAGGATGGCGGTGCTTTGGAAGTGGCTATGGCCAGAGGGCGTAAGAAAATAGGCGATGAGGTAGAAATATGGAAGCAAACTATACATTGCTATATCTCTTACAGAAGCGAGATTGATTAAAAGAAGTAGGCTATATCAACTATCCTTCTTCTTTTCTTTTATATATATAGCCGAACAACTACAAAAAAAGAGAAGAGGATCGTATTTTTTTGGGACTCAGATGTTTGTGTAGTAGCATTATGAACTGCTATTTATCTATTGCATTGCTTATTGTTATATTACTCTGTGTCTATGATTATGTGATTGATTTATTTATTGTATGTGCTAAGTTTTGCCCAATATAAATTAACAATCTGTTGTTTTGAGAAATTCAAATCCTTCGTGTATGGATGATTTTTGATTTGAATGGTTCGAAATAGCAGGTTGGTACTTATGGTATCAGAGCTCTGGTTTAGGAAAAACTCACTAGGGATAGGGTAGTGATACCCTAGAATGAGTAGAATTAATTATAGAATCATCTACTTTCGAGCTTGAAATTCTTTGTTAGGATTCTCCTGGATTATGATTTTTTTTGAATTTCATAACTTTCCCTTTTGTTCTGATATTCTTTCCTATCTTTTCCTATTCGTGTCCTTTAGGTACAGGAGCATCCCATAGCTCTATTTCTACCGGTCTTTATAATAAATTTGAACACATCCTACTACCTCAATTGGCAACTTTGTCCTTATGTGTGACTAATCCGATCGGCAGTTCCGTTAACCTTGGTATGATTGTAGAGGGGTGGAACTCCTTTACAACAGGTGTCGATTCATCGGAGATTTCTACATCTTCTGTTTTGATGCTGTTATTTCTTGCAAAGACCAAATCGTTTCTTTAGTAAATGACCGGGGTAATTCTCTCGTGATCGAACGTCGATTGCCTCAAGATAATGTTGGCAGTTTCATCTTTTCGCTTGATTATCAGCCTCGTGATCTTGACTCCACTCGGTTGTCCAACTATTTCCAGATGTCTATGGTGAAGTCGCTTCTTTTCCTCCCAACCAAGAAATTAAATTCCGCATCGATCTTATTCCTGGAGCTCGACTTGTGGTCCTTTCTTCCAAAGAATGTTATGCCTGTTGGATTAACCAATGCTCCTGCCTTCTTCATCGATCTCATGAATCACGTTTTTCGCAATGTTCTCAACAAGTTGTCTCCATTTTCTTTGATGATATTCTCATTTTTATAAGTCTCGGTTGACACGGTCAAGGTCGCAGTGATTATTACAAGTCTATCCATCTTTCCTCTTTCGTAATTTAACCATCTAATCTTGCTTTCGAGCCTATCTTCTTGGTTAGGATTCTCTTTGATCAGGGTCCCTCTAAATTTGAATCTCTATCCTTGTTTTAAAGTCCATTCTTGAATCATCCTATGAGAGAATGTATTTGTAATTGATATAAAAATATTTTATATTGTGTTGTTTAAGTTGTTAATTTTGAGTTTTAAGTTTCGATCGATTCGTCTGGCCAACGCTATCGCTAGGAATTCCAAAACACTTGAATAGTGCAAATGACACAATATTGTTTTTGAAATCTGTAAATAAAATAAATTTATGTATGATTTTATTTTATAGATAAGGGTACAATTTTCTAGAATTAGATAGTTAAATGAATTTGTTGTTGGAAAGATAATACTAGATTATCATTTTTTTTGTCAACATTCCTAAACTGTTAGCTATTATCGTATGTTATAAGGAGTTGAAATTTTATAAACATGGTTTATAAATTTGATTTGCAAATGAAATGAATTTAATTAAGGATTTGAGAATTAAATTTTCGGTGCTTTTCAAAAATTTGTTTTTTGAAGTTTTGAACATATATTATTCGAATTTTTGGATGGAAATTGTTTCCAAAGAATTTTTTCTAGAAAAAAGTAAGTCTGCACTCTCCTCTTTTGTCACTGAAAATAATTTCGATGATGACTGCGGCATCATCGACATTCATCTTTTAGCCTTAAAGTGGAGATACCACTTAGTAATTTGCTACATTTTTATTTTGAATATGTATTTGATTTGAATTTCTAGAGTATGATTTGATGTATAAAATATATAAATATATGTAGATGTATGTATGTGTTTATTTCAAATGGTTTGAAGTGAAATGGAAATTTAATTTTTAAATTTTAAGTTAAGGATGGTTTTCAATTATTGAAATAAAACAAATTTTTGAATAATTGAAGTGCCTAAAATGAGAAATGGAATTGAAGCAACTTGAAACAGTTGAACCAGGACAAATTGATTTGTATAATACTCAATTGCATTTTAAAACATATGTAACTTACTTGAAATGTTTAAAACGTTAAAATGTTAATGTGAATTATAATCGAAAGTCATACAAGAGAAAACTTAAGTAATAAAAATGGTCAACCTAAATTTTTTCTTAATAGAAATGTGTAAATAAAAATTTATGTATATAGTACTCAATTACATTAGGAACAGTAATAAAACTTACCTAGAAAAGTTTGAATGCAATGAGATTATGTAATTGAATAGTATACAGTATAAAATGTAAGTAGTAAGACATCCAAAAATGAATTTTTGTTAAGGGATTTAATAAATAAAAATTGAGTGGTTATGATAAATATTTACACACTTAATCCATGTTGCAAGGTATGTTAAGTCAAATAAACTGAATAATAAAAGGTGAATGTTATTTAATTGAATAAATATGAACTTAAGAAATTAAACACGTAATATGTTAATTCATATCTTTGTAAACTGTTTATGATACAAAAGAAAATTTCAAAGAATAGTTGAAATTGAATTACGAATAGAATTAACTTAAGGGAAGTCAAATGGATTATATAAATGAGTTGAATAAAATAAATTTAGTTTTGAAAGAAATTTTATGGTAACAAATGTTAATAAATTGAAAGCATATCAATTGAATAAAAATATATTGAATTAAAATCAACCAAATTGAATACAATGAATATTTATTGATTGAATAAAATGGTTTGAAACCAAACTAGTTGAAATAAAATAAATGAAAATGGTTCTAAATCAATTGTCGTATTTTGTTTTTCGAATCTATCTTTCCTTTTTATTGCTTTTATTCTCCTCTCTTGTTTCTTTTCGAGGACGAAAATTTTTGAGTGGGGGAGAGTGCAACAATCCGTAAATTTTAATGATTTTAATCACATAATTAACTAATTTTAGTTGAAAAATTAACAATAAAATTTTAGAAATGAAAATTTGATATTTGGTATGCATCTATTAAAGCATAGCAAGTGGCAGATTTTCATTTGAAAATTTGATGGTTTGTTTGGTCGTGAAATTTAAATTTAAATCAATTGAAAATTTGATGAAAATAAAATATTATTGATCCGAATTTTTTTATATAATAAAAATGTTTATCATTTTATGAGTGAGACGACATATTTTATTTCGTCAACTTTGGATTGATATAGCTCCGTTTACTTTGTTTTCGGTGTTTTAGCAACATTTTGGCAGTAAATATCGAGTTTTGATAGATGAATCGTATCACTAATATCTATGTACCATTCTATTCATCTCGTCGTGCTGATTTCTGCCGTATATTCATTTGTGCATTTCGGAGTCCGGTACGCGGTGAAATCTGCGAAACGGTTAGCCGTATCGGTATCCGTTTGAGCCTTTTGGGCTTTTATGTCCTTTCGTTTGTCTTTAGTTAAACCAATAGTCATTAGCTATTATTGTTTTCTAAAATTCAATGTACCTGCCTTTCTGTTTCCCATTGTTTGATATTTAGGCCGGTTATCTTCCTCTCTACTTTCTATTTGTTTCTAGTTCGTGAAAAAGTATATAATATACTAAGTTTACATTCATATTTTGTAAAAAACTTGCATCTCCAACCTGTTCATCTTCGTTTCTCTGCCTTTCTATTTCTCTTTGTTCTATTCTCGATTCTTTGCTACAATGAAAAATGATAATAAATAAATAACATATATAAATCAAATGAGGGAAGCATTTCTAAAAGCAAGTTTATTTTCGTTGGACCGAGAATCTGCTCGTGCTTTCCATATTTTGCCTGAAGCAAGCATTAGCATGCTCGTTCCATTCCCAATACATCCGTCATCTTCCTCTTCCTTTTTGAATGGCACATTCCCTGACATCCCACCCTCACGCCTCCTCGCCTACTCACCCATGGCCACAGCACTACCATGCCGACAACCCAGAAAATAACCATATCTCCACCCATATTTGCTTGTGGAATGAACTGCTCGTCTCCATGATTTCCCACAGCTTTGTCTCTGACCATCAACCGCCTCCATTCTTCCCATAACCATTCCTTCTGCCCTTCTCATTTAATCGCCGCCATGACCGGACCAACCACACATCAGCCTCGTCTCCTACTTGCAGCCACCATCAGCACAGCGAGCCCATCCAACCTCTACCACTCCTTCAATCTCATATACCACGCCCCATCAATACTTCATCACACCACAGCCATCCATGCCGTGACAGCCGAGTGCATCTCCAGTAGACGCAATCAGCCCGTGGACCACTACCACATGGACCCACATCCCATCGGCCGCTCCACTTCCTCACCAAACAGTCGCCAATATCCAGCTCGAAGCACCAAGCAACCCACCTGTAACAATCCCAATTTTTAATTAAATTAAATTTAATAGTTAATGTAAATTTTGGAGTTAATTTGAATTTGAAATACATATGTACATATTAGTAAATTTGAATTTGACTTTAGAATTTGGATTTGAATATTGAATTTGTATTTGAATTTAAATAAATGACTTAGAAAGATGATTTGGGAAGTTAGTTTTAAAAGCAATTTTCTTTCAAACAATATGTATATAATAATAATGATTTAGGAGACGTATATAAAATAATAAAAATGTAAAAATAAGAATTGTGTTAAACATAAATATATATAAGATAAACTATAAAGACAACATATGGAATACATATAGGGTTGCATATGAATTAGGCAAGCAAGTAGATAAAACAAAAGAATGTAAGCAAGAAAATAATAAAACAAAGAAAACAAAAATACACAAAAGCCAAATGAGATGATGCATGTAAACCTATATGGAAACCACTTGCATTAATTGCTATCATCTCAGCAAACAAAATAAATTATTTCAGCCTCCAAAATAAGAAAACATCTTTAGTCAAAGATGGAGGCAAGGAAAGGAAAAAAAATCTGATCAAAATGAAAGGCTTGTACAGCAAGCCTCCCCCTACAAACACTATCTTTTCTATATATATATATATATATATATATATACTATTCTTGTTTGTTCATCAACTTAGCATTCCAGAAAAAGATATAAGCATCATCAAAGACAGTTCAACAGCAAAACAAAGCAAGTTTAAGGGAAAATCAAACTACAGTTTTCAACATAGTACTGTTCTCTGTTTTCTCAAGATCCTGTGAGCAAATCTTCAACTTTTAATCTTTGATACTGATGCATGTGATTAACCTATGTGATGATGATGTGTGTATATGTTTTCTGGTTGTATACACTTGAATAAAATTGAATTAGGCTATATATAGCAGGCATGACGGGGTATATATACATACTCTGTTGTGTTTTCCAGACCAAGAACAAACAAAGGAAAAAAATCCATATCACCCAAATTCTTGCATCAAAATTGGTCACAACACTCTTCAGAAGTTTTTGAAGAGATAATAATGAAGAGTATAAATTGAAAATGAGGATTATCTAAAAAAAACTCCAACTAACAAGAATGTAAATGCGTAGACAAGCAATTTAAAGTGGTTTGGTGTGTTGCCTACGTCCACTATGAAGTTTTTGCAACTTTATTAATTCTCTTTCAATGATTACAAGCAACTACAGCAAACAACAACAAGTTACAACTGGAAATTCGAATTCAACATTAGTAAAATGATGGAGATCTCGATCCGGCAGAGTCTCGGCACTTGAGAATCAAAAAATCCTTCTTCTATAGGCTCTGGAGCTCTATTTACAGGTGTAGGAGGCTGGGACTTCGCCTAAATTTCAGGAGACTCGTTCTGGCACGTGAGGGGGCCCACACGACCAATTCCAGAAAGTTTCGAGTCGATCTTTGATCGATACGAAATCATTTCGTATCGATCAAGATGATGTCCAATCGAGCTGAAATTTGGTGTGAACGTTCCTTGTCTCGTGTGCAATCTCCTAGAAAATTTCATTGTATTTGGATCAATGGATTGGGAGAAATAGCCGATACGAAATGATGTTCTTCGCTAGGCTGCTTTATTCATATCGATGGTGGCATGCACCTACGTGATGACGTGGAGCGCAATCTTCGTATTGATCTGCCTTTTTCGTCGAGTTGATCGAGTCGTTCCAAAGATTTCGCCGTGCTCGTATACATGTTTACCGTGTTGACCCAGGGCTCCTAAACTCGGTGGATTCAAACATATTATCATGTATGGATTCGAATGCAGAGTCTTGTTCGTATCGATCATGACGTGCTCCAGTCGATCGATACGAATTCGTTGTTACAGGATGGTTTCGATGCGAGGCATTCTGATAGATACGGAGCAGGGTATCTGGATCGATATGAATCAAGGCACCTTGATGGGTTCGAAGGACTCAAGCCTACGGATTCGAATCAGAGGGGAGCGAGGTTACTGCCATTGGTCGATGTGAAGTCGATGGATTCGAACTAAGTTTAACTTAGGGGTTCGAATGTGACTCCGGGCGATGGATACGAAGTGGGGGATGAATGATCGATACGAAGCTAGACCGTCTGATGGATACGAAAACATCCCCGTTGATGGATACGAAGCTAATGCTAGACGATCGTTGTGACGTGGTCTATCTGCTGATGGATTTGAATTAGGAGGCGGTGATCGATTCGAAATAGACACGTGTTGATGGATACGAACAAGAAGTCGCTTGATGGATACGAAGAGAGGCTTCTATGATGGATGCGAAGAAGACACTAGCCAATAGTTACAAGGCACAACACCTGTTGATGGATACGAAGCCCATCGATATGAATACGATGGATTCGAATACTGCCAACATGATCGATACGAACCGAGTGCACTCTTGATGGATACGAAATCACCCACAGTGATGGATACGAAGGCTGGGCCGTTTCCTCTAGATTGAATCGATCATAACATGTGCATATGAACTCGTATTGTCTCGAAATTTGTAATGCTGGCCTTCATGGCTTTGCCTGTCATGTTCTATCAATTGTAGCTCAATCCGGACTCGGACATAATTTATCGATATCCATAGCGAACCTATGTATGTTTGATATCCAGGAAGAGTGATCCTTGGTTTTCAATCAGTTCCTTGCTATCTCGGCCTTGCCAAAAGGTGGGATAACATTTGCCCCCCAAAGTACGTCTTGTGGAAACATGACGTGCTTTGAAAAGTTGTGGTTTCTTTCTGAACCAATCATCGTATTTTTCGTTGAAAGCTGTACTCTATATTGCTGTAACTGGCTGCTGTGTGATAGTGATCAGCTATTTGTCGCCTAATCGTAATGAGATGAGTATTCGATCCCTGTGAATGTTGAAAATCGAATATTAGTCCGACATACATGCGTATATGTTAACTTGACTCTCGTTAACATTGTGTGTTCACGAGTCGTTGTCAGTTTAGCTTGCTATCGAATTTCGTATCGATTCTCTCCTGAACCGATTTGAAATTCGAGTTGAAACAACGCTTGATGGTTGTTTTAGACTATCCTCTTGTATCGATCCTCTCCTGAATCGATGTAAAATGTTGAAAAGTAGTTTTCTACATTGGCGCGGTTTTCATTGATGGATACGAAATGATCGTTCGTATCGATGAGTTTTGATGGATACGAAATATTCGCCCTTATCAATGGACCTGCACTATCGTGAGTTGATGGCTGCAAAATAGACACTTCGAATCGATGGAGTTCGATGCTTTTAGTGCAGCCTCCGTTATGAACTTCGAATCGATGAAGTCTGATGGTAACTTCGAATCGATGAAGACAAAGTCCGATGGATTCGAAAGGAGCATTCGCATCGATCCATTACTTGACCGGTTGCGACCGGTCACGTTAACTGGGAGGCGAAACGGCCCAGTCTTTCCTTAGGCTCCATATAAATATCTTGGACTTTGGCATTTTTTCACTTTTTACTTTACACTGTTGCTTTCTGTTTTTAACTTCTTATCGATAGATAGACCGAGAGAAAGAACTGCGTTCGCCTTCAAATCGAACCAAACCTTCGATCCTTTGAGCATAATCATTAAAATCAGGTAATTAATGGATAGAATCACGTTAAGAATGATGAAACTTGAAATATCAACCTTCCTTCTTGCTCTTACGACTGGCTTTGATGAATATGAGACCTGGACGAGTGAGAGCAAGATTGTGGATGGAGCATGGCCATGGAGTTGAGGCCCTTTTGAGAAGGAGGTGTGGAGGAATCACTTTACCTCTGTGTTGTGTCGATCTGGAATAGGAGAGTTCGAATCGACCCAGAGTATTTGACTTTGTATCGATCCCCGTATTGATTGAAAAGTTAAGTGGGACAGAGAGGTTCGCATCGATCGAAGATGGTTGGAGCTCGTGTCGATCTGGAATGATCGATGCGAGTACTTGGCTCGTATGATCGATACTAGGTTCTTACTCCTACGATGGATATGAACCGTATCGGCTCGAACCTGATCGATATGAAGCATATCGAGTCGAAACTAATCGATACGAAACATATCAATACGAACCTAAGCGTTTGTTATCGATCGATTCGAAATGCATCGAGTCAAATCTGATCGATACAAATGTATCGATTCGAACATGGTCGATATGTAAAATGATGCATCTCTGACGCAATATGAATTTGAACTGCGGCGACCGATTCCAAGTTGAAATTAGACGAACTTAGAGAACTTTTGCGCATTAAAACATTCGACTCCGACGAGCTTCTTCCTTGCACGATTGAACTTGATCGCAGAAATGCATATTGGACTACCTTTCGAAGCTCGCCAATGGAACCGCTAGGCGAACCTGCGGATGTAGCCCAGGATGTCGAAGAGAAGATAAAAGGCAAGGCATCCATTGACAAACCATCTAAAAAAGGAAGATGGAAATCTGTTGTCACGTCCCGGCCCGCCTCCGGAATTAGAACTTCGGAGATGTCTCCCCCAAGAACTGAGAATCTCTATGAAGGGCTCGCTGATCTTCCAATTACGGACGATGTGTCGTTGCAGCAGGATGATCCGCCAAAGGGTAAGGGCTTGAAGCGAAAGACTGTTAGCGGTTCTAGTAGTTCCGCTTCGAAGAAAAAGACGAAGAAGAAAAAATAGACGGTCCCCTCTGGCACATTTGGCAGTTATGAAGTTGTTTTTGACTTTCTTTCATAGGACATGTATAGAGGCAGGCTCGGCCCCCTACTGGTAAGAATTTTTTGGAACAACTTGTACATGAATCTTCACATACAGTTAGTTGAAATGACATTTAGTTTCTTTGCTTCAACTCTCATTTCTTTTATGCTTATGTATTTGTAGTCCTCTACTTTCAGTCCAGTGTACTTGTGGTGTTTCTACCTTCAAGTTGAGTTTGTTTTATATGCCAAGTCTGAAAATCTTGATCACACGTCGTGATTGATGAATGAGTTGAATTTTGGACATTGTACTGCTTTGGTTAGTGATTAACACTTGAGCTTTTTCCCCCCAGTTTCGGGGAACAACATTTGTATTTCGATGGTCGATCGCATCTTTTGCAAATCTTGAGCGCATGTCCGAACTCCGGGGACTTAGGATAATCTGTGATCGATAATCTGGTTCGCGCTCTAGGAATTTGAGGGTTATCGATGTTTGTAACACAGTTCGCACTCCAGGAACTTTGACTTGGGTTTTGTACTCTAATTCACACTTTGGGAATTTGGAGTCAGCTTGTATATTTCGGTTCGCACTCCGGGAACCTGGAATTGATGTTTATACTCCAACTCGCGCTCTGGGAATCTGGAGTTAGCATGTACGTTTCGGTTCGCACTACAGGAACTTTAACTTGGTATCTGTACTCCAATTCACGCTCTGGGAACTTGGAGTTAGCATTGATGTTTCGGTTCGCTCTCCGGGAACCTGGAATCGATGTTTATACTCCAATTCACGCTTTGGGAATTTGGAGTTAGCCTGTATGTTTTGGTTCGCACTCCGGGAACATGGAATCGATGTTTATACTCCAATTCACGATCTGGGAACTTGGAGTTAGCCGACAGATGGTCAGTCACACCTGTTTGGGCTTTTTAAGAATTCGTTCACACTCAGGGAACGATGGATTTATCGGGATCATGGATGGTCGGATCATATCCACCCCGAGTTAACAAGCGAGGTTGTTAGACGGACGGGTCCATCCTCCTCAAACTTGGTTAGGATACAGCCGAAGTCGTTAGGCGGACGGGTCCACCCTCTCCGGGACGCATTTTTGTGTTTATACTCTAACTCGCACTCTGGGAGTTTGGGGTTAGTGTTTGTACTCCGGTTCGCACTCTGGGAACCTAGAGTTGATGTTTATACTCCAATTCGCACTCTGGGAAAGTGGAGTTAGGATTTATACTCCAGTTCGCACTCTGGGAACCTAGAGTTGATGTTTATACTCCAATTTGCACTCTGGGAATTTGGAGTTAACGTTTATACTCCGGTTCGCACTCTGGGAACCTATAGTTGATGTTTATACTCCAATTCGCACTCTGGGAATTTGGAGTTAGGATTCGCACTCAGGCTCGCACTCTGGGAATTTGGAGTTGATGTTTTAGGACTGTCGTGTGTCGGTCCAATTTAGCCGTTGATGTGATGGTTTACCCCCGAGCTGAGGTTTCACTTAGTGAGGGCCGGTCGTATCACAGTCACTCACCATTTGAATAAATTTCATCGTGCGATAGAACTTAGCTCTTCGTGCGTCGTGATTGTTGAATGTCGCATTCGGTGAATCACAGCTCTAGCTTGAAGAGATGGTAATTTATTGCTGGAATAGAAAAACATGGCAAAGTCAGTGCCTTATTACAAATTCAAACTTCAAAATGCAAAGAAAATTGCAAAGTATTCATAGAATGAACAAAACCTGTCATGTGTAACAGTGACGAAGATCCTCGTCGTTCCAGGCTCCTGACGAAGTGGGTCCGCCACTGGCGGCGTTTACCACTAATCTCTCGCCGGGACAGGTAGAGTTCTCCTGTCTCGGTCATTCGTGTTCATTATTTTGATTTGATGGGCCCGCTCCTCCAGACTACGGCGTCTGCACAAAGTGTTCCATCTTTCTTTCTCTAATGAATTTTTCTACGAGATCTTGCAAGTGACGACAGTCATCCATATAATGCCCATAGGTTTCATGGAACCTACAAAATTTTCCCGTCTGGATTTGCCTCTCTGACGATGGTTTTGGAGCAGGTTTTTTATATTGCATTGTATTACAGATTTGTAAATACAAGTTCTCCAGTGATGTATTCAAAGGAGTGTAACTGTCAAACATAGGATTCTTACGCTGTGGGTCTCGATTCTGATCTCGCTTTCTAGTTTGATTCATGCTCTCTCTCCACTGAGCTTGTTTGTTTTTAACGTTCAACTGAATTTCCCCAGAGCTCTAACCGGAATGTTTGATTGCGACATTACTTTGGATCCCTTCCGTGCTTGGCCCTGCATCAGTCTACTTCCTAGACTGTTTCTCATCTTTCCTTCTCAGGAACTGAGCCGCCTTGGGGTGGAAACAGTCCAATGATGCAGGTGGTTTTCCAGCCAACCAGTTGCCAAACTCAGAGTCGGGGTCAATCCCCTTGGTCAACGCCATAAGGATGAAGTTATCGTTCGGATTGCTGATTTCCACACATGCAACATGGAATATCTCTAAGTAGTGTCTGAGCGTCTCTCCAGGAGCTCAGGTGACGCTAGATAGAGTGTTGACATCTTTTGGCCTTGCGACATGCATGCGGAATTGCTCAACAAATTTTGTGGCCAACTGGTCAAAGGAGGAAATGGATTGAGGTGGCAGTCGAGTGAACCACATGGTAGCGATGCTCCATAAGGAAATGGGGAAACTACGACACTTCACTGCATCGTCAGCTCTAGCAGCGCTCATCAACCATTCATATTTCAGAATATGTTGGTTAGGGTCGGAGTTTCCCTCGTACATGGGTAAAGTCGGCATCCTGAATCGCCGCGGGGGTTCAGCAGTAAGAATATCATCCATAAAGGGAGTGTGACTTCGGAAGATTCCCCAGTCATCATTCGTGAGACACTGGCTCTCACGGATAGTCTGACGTATCATGGTCGGAAGATCTGGCATTTGTATGTTCTGTGCGGCTCGCGTCGGAGTATGTTGGTGTTCCATATAATGGGGTTGGACCGGATGCTGTCGACGGTCCACATCTTGCCTTCTTGGCTCATAGTCCTCTGGGACATACGGTTCAGGAGTACGTCCATGAAGACGGCGGTCCAGGTTCGACTGATTTTGGGCATCGACTCCTGGTTCAACCGCGATGTTAGTGGCATGGTATTCTGTGGTGTAGTGAGGAGCGATACCCCCTCGGGAGGAGGGCCCGGTCTGGAAACTGGCTGATGGGCCAACTCTCAGTTGTCCAACAGTCATTGCCGGTTGATACCCAGTAGCTTGTATGTGACTCCATCTAGCCGGGGTCGTGGAGATCAATCATGATAATTAGAAGATGAAGAACTTTCATTGGAGGAGTGAGAAGCATGGTCTCTCCTGGATCTCCTTCGCTTCTGGCGATTTAGCTGGTTGGTCAGCTTGGCATTGGCGTGTAGCTATTCTGTTAGCTGTTGCCGACTCTGGGTCAGCTCTTGAAGCAGCAGCTGAAACTCTTGTCGGGTAACCGGACCTGATGGTTCCGTGTGTCCAATAGCGTCTTGGTTAGAGAGAGGTAGTGGCGCAGAATTCTGTCTATCCTGTTCTTCTTGATTGACAACATTAGAGGTGGTCCATATGCTAACAATCTTGAAGGTTGAATTCCTTTCTTAGACGTTATGCAAATCTGAATAGAAAGGAAGGAACTCGAATTAGCGATCTAGATCTCTCTCTTAGATTTATTCAATCCGGTATCGATGACAGGTCCAACGAGCAGGAGAAAATATGGGTTTTCTCAATGAAAGCACCAAAGTGTTTGCACCAAAATTGGTCACAACACTCTTCGAAAGTTTTTGAAGAGATAATAATGAAGAGTATAAATTGAAAATGAGGATTATCTAACAAAAACTCCAATTAACAAGAATGTAAATGCGTAGACAAGCAATTTAAAGTGGTTCGGCATGTTGCCTACATCCACTGTGAAGTTTTTGCAACTTTATTGATTCTCTTTCAATGATTACAAGCAAGTACAGCAAACAACAACAAGTTACAACTAGAAATTCGAATTCAACAGTAGTAGAACGATGGAGATCTCAATCCGGCAGAGTCTCGGTGCTTGAGAATCAAAAAGTCCTTCTTCTGTAGGCTCTAGGGCTCTATTTGTAGGCGTAGGAGGCTGGGACTTCGCCCAAATTTCAGGAGACTCGTTCTGGCAAGTGAGGGGGCCCACACGACCAATTCTAGAAAGTTTCGAGTCGATCTGATCAAGATGATGTCCAATCGAGCTGAAATTTGGTGTGAACGTTCCTTGTCTCGTGTGCAATCGCATGTGAAAATTTCATTGTATTTGGATCAATGGATTGGGAAAAATAGCCGATACGAAATGATGTTCTTCGCTAGGCTGCTTTGTTCGAATCGATTTGTTCAAATCGATTGCTTCGAATCGATGGTGGCACGCGCCTTCGTGATGACGTGGAGCGCAATCTTCGTATCGATCCGCCTTTTTCGCCGAGTTGATCGAGTCATTCCAAAGATTTCGCCGCGCTCGTATCCATGTTTACCGTGCTGACCCAGGGCTCCTAAACTCGGTGGATTCAAACATATTATCATGTATGGATTCGAATGCAGAGTCTTGTTCGTATCGATCATGACGTGATCCAGTCGATCGATACGAATTCGTTGTTACAGGATGGATTCGAAGCGGGGCATTCTTATGGATACGGAGCAGGGTATCTAGATGGATACAAATCAAGGCACCTTGATGGGTTCGAAGGACTCAAACCTACGGGTTCGAATCAGAGGGGAGCGAGGTTACTGCCACTTTGGTCGATGTGAAGTCGATGGATTCGAACTAAGTTTAACATAGGGGTTCGAATGTGACTTCGATCGATGGATGCGAAGTGGGGGATGAATGATCGATACGAAGCTAGACCGTCTGATGGATACGAAAACATCCCCATTAATGGATACGAAGCTAATGCTAGGAGATCGTTGTGACGTGGTCTATCTGCTGATGGATTCGAACTAGGAGGCGGTGATCGATTCGAAATAGACAAGTATTGATGGATACGAATAAGAAGTCGCTTGATGGATACGAAGATAGGCTTCTATGATGGATGTTCAGAAGACACTGGCCAATCGTTACGAGGCATAACACCTGTTGATGGATACGAAGTCCATCGATACGAATACGATGGATTCGAATACTGCCAACATGATCGATATGAACCGAGTGCACTCTTGATGGATACGAAATCACCCACAGTGATGGATACGAAGGCTGGGCCGTTTCCTCTAGATTGAATCGATCATAACTTGTGCATATGAACTCGGATTGTCTCAAAATTTGGAACGCTGGCCTTTATGGTATTGCTTGTCATGTCCTATCAATTATAGCTCAATCCGGACTCAGACAAAATTTATCGATATCCATAGCGAACCTCTGTATGTTTGATATCCAGGAAGAGTGATCCTTGGTTTTCAATCAGTTCCTTGGTATCTCGGCCTTGCCAAAAGGTGGGATAACACCAAATAACTTAGTATTAGGCTTGGATCTCTGAAAGAAAAATGTTCATAATGTTGTAAAGTTATTTTTAAAAATAATATAAAATAAATTATGTGATGAAAAATTTGAAAATTTACGATTTACAGAGAAAATATTAGAAACAGTAAAATTCAAGTATTTTAATTCTAAAATTCTGATCATTGGATCAAATTCGTTTTACTAAATGATGATTTTTAAGAGAAGTTTCATTATTTTAAAATCCCTAAATGTTGAGAAATCTCGTGTTGATCGGAAATGGGAAATTGGTCAAATCCCAGTGATCGCGGTGGTTAAGATTCTCGAGTTTGAAGTAGGAGATGGCTGAGGTAATGGTGATTGTTGAAAAAATGAGGGAAATTTTTATACTACATCGAGGTAGTTGATCGGTGTGGGTTTAGGGTTTTATACACAGTTTAAGTCACGAGTCTTCTGAGGAAATTTGCGGCATCGGGAATTGACCCAAAGAGGCCGGAGTTTGGGAAATTGTCACTCAGAGGTGCATGCAGCTTTGGACGAACCCACATGATTTCTGGTGGATTAGGTAGTCGGTGTTGAGGCAAAGTTTGAAGGGTAGTTAGGTTCCAGTTTCTATCAATCAACTCATTTGAGTTTCATGGGTGATCTCATCGGTCTGGGTGTTTGAGAGGAGAGTGGAGGTTGTCGGTTCTGGACTGTCGATTGAAGTTTCTGTCGAAGATGGCCAGCTTGCCTGTACATGTGTACGGCGTATCCATGGTGTCAGTGGTTTGGGGGAAGAAGATGGTTTCTGTTCAAGCGCGAGTGAAATGGAGGGTCAACTCGAAGTTCCTCGTGTTTGACTCGGGGAATTGATGGCATTGCTCGAGTATGTGCTCGTGCGGGATAGCCTGGTGTAACAGTTTTTAAATTAAAACCAATTTAAAAGGAAAAAGGAAAAGAAGAACATGGTTTGACGCGGGGAAGGATGGAAATGTCTTGGGTATTCTTGAGTTTGGCCTGAGTATTTTCTGATATTGGCTTGAGTTAATGTTTATGTAACCTGTTTTAAAATGTTTTATAATAAAGACTTGCAAATTATTATTATTATTTTTAAATAAAAATAGAATACAGATTTCAATACTAAGTAAGTACATGTTTTGTGGGCTATTATGTTTCTGAATTTTAGTACAAAGCTTGAAAAAGCTTAAAAGTAAATCTTTCATAAGTTTCAAAATTGAATTTTAAAATTCAAAAATAATTTGGTATGGGTTTGAAATTGATTTTTAAATTAGATTTCTGATAGTTTTTATGTAATTAACCGATGTGGTTAAATGGACAACCAAGTAATGATTTAGTTTTAAATCTTGCGTAATTAAAGACTGTTTGATTTCTTAATAATAAAAGGTTAAAGTTCTAAGCAACTAAAGTACAATTACTTAATGTAGTTGATAAAGTAAAATCAATTAAGAATAACTAATTAATTAAGTTTAATTAATGATAAGTAATTAATTACTCAAAGATAATTACTAAATGAAAGTAATTAAGATAAATTAATTAATAATTCAAGTTTAATTAATCAAGTAATTGAAGAACGATTAATTAAAAGATGACTAATTACCTAAAAATAATTGCTTGATTTGAAGTCATTAAGGATGAATAATTAATGATTTAAAACTTGATAAATCAAGTGTTTAAAGGTTAATTAATTTAAAGAATAGTTAATTAATGTGATTTGTGAATAGTGGATAATCAATTAAGGGTTAATAATTAATTAAAGGTGATTAATGAAATGGTGAATTAAATAATTAAAGGTTAATTATTTGATGGTTAAAGGTTAAGTATTTAATGATTTAAGGTTGATTATTTAATAATTAAAGGTTGATTAATTATAATTAAAGGTTAATTAATTTATAATTAATCAAAATGATTTGTAATTCCTTAATGTTAATTAACCAGGATTAGTAATCATAAGTAGTTAATCTGATTTAAATTAATCAGACTAACTGATTTTACTTATGAATGTTTGGATTCTATTGGATGATTGAATTGTTTGATATCCCTGATTGTGATGCTCTATTTTGATTTGAGCTGTGTTTGACGTAGTTTATTATCTGTGATATATATCTGTGATCTGTGAATAAAATATAAGCGATATAGTTTATACTGCTTATCAAATATATTGCTGTATTGGAATATGTACTGACTGACGATGTTGCACTATTGTGTAAAACCCCTGGACCACACTTATACACACACAAACATGGATTGCACGTGGAAATTGGTTAAGTCGTAGATTTTTGAAATAGTTTTGAATTTGAATTTTGAATTCAAATAGCTTTGGAAATGGATTGGGATTAAAGTAAAAAGTTTTTAAAAAGAAATTTCAAAGATAAAACTTATTTTTGAATAACTTGATTAAGCCTTGAAGTTTAAATAATTTGATTTAAATTCAAAATTTGAAATTGAATTCTATGTTTGGAAACTAGGAATTAAAGATGTTATACAAGTTATATATGGGTTAAACCATTTTAATGTATTGATTTGGGAATTTGAATTTAAATTCAAAGGCTTTAACTCATGCAATTATAATTGGATTCTTCTGAAATGAAAACTATTTGTTTCAAATAACAAAAGCTTTCACATAAGAAATGAACGTCCAATTTGTGCTAAAGGGATTTCAAGTCTAAAATGAAAATGATTCCAAGTTATGGAAATGGTTTGAAAGCTATATGTTAAATCTTTGATTTAAAAATTGGATGAGTTAATCCTAATCGAAATGGAAATTGTTTTGAAATCCGTAAATGGATCTTTGTGAAACTGGGTGAACTTTGTGAAATAAATCTTTTTATTTAAAAAGATTTGAAATTGTAATTTGTTTAACCATTTGAAGAAAAGTTTTGGATTTTATAAGTGTGGCTTAACTAGAATCCCAATATCCATATGTTTTTAATATTGCGCTTATTATTCGGCTTAGCCGGGAGAGGACCTTGTGTCATATAACCCATTCCGAATAATGATACGACGATATGGATAGCATTTGAAGACCGGTGGTGAAGACCAGATATTTTCGAAAATGGAAGGATAACTCGTCGATTGTCTCTGCACCGGCTGATCCCCGTATAGAGATCTCCATATGTGATGGGAAGTACGGACGTGATTAAGAATTATCCAGATTTGCAAGGGCTTCTTCGAAAGTGCCTTTGGTTCTGTTCGAACCCGGAACTGACTTGTATGGATGTGTGTCGGACATCACACTTTGAGATGTAAAGCTGGTTTCTATCAAATACATTTCTGTTTGGTGGCAGAGATTTATTCTCTTAGCTTAACACCCTTCTCTGAGACGTACGAGCTCAGAGGTTATGTAGTTGATGATTACTAGCGATACATTCTCAATTTGGTAATGTGGCATATGAAGTGTTGCTGATCATTTGTTGATCAAAGCATGGCTTTGTGAGAAGCGTAGCTTTGTGGATGAGACCTCGTCGAGCCTCACAACCCGGTAATGGTCGAAACAGGAATCGTGGCAGCATGGTTATTTGGAGGTAGCTCCTCCTGTGGGTATGACCATTTCCTTCTGGATAAAAAGTGATATCATGGTATGGAGCCCAGATATTTTCTTATGTTGATTTTTGAAAGTTGGAATCATGGTATGGAGCCCAGATACTTTACTGTGTGGTTGTTGCATTGAGGGCCCTCGGATAAAGGTCGGTAACGACCAGGGGATGACATGCTCGTGTCAATTGTTAGCTAGTTACAAAGGTAACCCGGCCTTGTGTAGTAGATATCCAATTAGGTTCTCGGAGGCGTCCCTCCAGAGGCATTCCATTTTATGTGGGAAGTTCCTTTGCCCGACCATTTGTTGGAAATCCAAACAAAACCATACGAGCCCTGTACGCTTTTAGTTGTAGAACCTGCCATTTAAAATGGTAGCTATGGCTGGCATAATATAATGGTACCTATGCTGGCTAAGATTAATATTATATTTTCGAAAGGTTTCCTGCACTATGCACAAATAATAATATCAAATGGTTTTCGCGTATCAAGCATTTTTGATTGTCATAAGGAGAAATCTCCTCCAAGTTTGCGCTTGCATTGTGTGTGTGGCAGGAGGCCTTATGGTAGTTTCATTTTCCAAAAAGCATTATGGATTTCAATTTTAAAATCTTTTGTTTTTTTTAAAGATAAACTATTTTTGTTTGCTCATACCAGTCCCATGACTAACCCGGATTTTATTGTTCCCTTCCTAAACTCTGGGTGCCCACCATTTTCCACACGGGCAGTCTAGATTTGGGTTTTTCAGATAGTAGATTCGGTAGCTTTCTGCTTTTTCTTTGGTATTCTTTGGAGACTTTGGATATTGAAGTCTTTGATTAGGACGACTGACCTTGCTTATTTTGGTGAAACTTGATGGTGGTTCGAGCTTGTGGTTTGGAGTTTGGGCTTTGGAGCATTGCATTGGAGTTATCCCTTGGCTATTTGTTTTCCACTGCTGTTTATGGTCTCTGATATTCTTATATCATATTGTATCAGTGTTGTATCATAATTGGATATTGTATTTGTTGGAGTTGTATTTGATATTCATTTCTTTTTCTTCCGCTGTGTTGTTTACTTAATTGTGTTATAAGCTCCGGTACGAGTCAAATTTCAATGGTTGAATCCGCGGCATTCGAGTACAAGTGAAGTACGGGTGTCGATTTTCGAAAGCTAAAATATGGAATGTGACACCACCCTTTCGTTGCTATGATGAGTCGTCTGGACAGTGATGTTTGCATTACACTGCTATATGGCTTTGGGTATCTTGCATAGTGGCACCAAACCAAGTCTACCTTGTTTTCATCGAATACATCAAGTTCAATTCGCCTTACTTTGCTTTGGTGTTGTTGTTTGGATTGGTAGCGCTTATAAAGCTCGAGATTCAAACTCGTAGCTTATTGCATTGGCCAAATTCTCTAGCCTCGAAAGGTGAGTGATCACTCACGAGTCACGATTAACATTCTTACGTTTAGTAAATTTATATTCACATGAAATGACGATTGAAATATGTTGGTAAATTTGAATTATTAGTTATTTAATTGTTGAATATGATATGTTCATATTTAAAATTGTTTATTGATGTTAATTTGACATATGACACCATAACCTATTGTATATATTATATTTAAATGGTTAATTATGATATATGCTTGCAGTTGATATATATGCCATTTTATGTTATTATTGCAATTGATGTATATCATTTTATATTATTATTTTATTGTTCTCACTCTGCAAGTTCTCTGCTAGTTCAGGAAATCCCTATGGTTTGAAATGATACATTCCCTAAGGATCTTATAGATTAGGGAAAATCTTTATGGGTTGAAATGACAAAGCCAACGATTTTATTGATTTTTTAGGATTGTGGGTTGAAATGATATATACTTATAAAATATTAAATTATTGTGGATTGAAATGGTAAGTATCTGTATCACTTGACCATAGGTTGGAAATTATATACGGACACCTTATGTCTATTTTTGAAAAATGATTTCCAAAGTTTGAAAGGAAATAGATGGGTTTTAATAAATGTTCATTTTTTAAAGATAATAATTTTAATTTGTGTAAAATTTAGATTTTTAAATTATATGTTTTGAAAATGTTAAAAACTATGAGTAAGTTGTGAAAATGTAAACTTTTAGATTTTACTTATAATTTTATTATTTTCGAATATATATAATAAGATTTAATATAAAATAAATTTAATAATAAGATTTAATTTCATAAAATTAAATATAATATAATTTAATTTAATTATTATGTATATAATATGATTAAGTATTTATTTAAATTTATATTAATATTTTCGAAATAGATTCTTGTAATAACTTTAATAAATTAAGGTTGGAAGGATAAATTAAATTGATTTGTAATTTAATTGAAGTTAAATAAAAATTGATTTATACTTGTTAATTTTCAGATTTTTAAAGATATGAAATTTGTAACTTGATAATTTGATTTTGATTAATGGTGATTAAATGGATATTTTCAAATTTAAATAAAATAGAATATTTAATTTTGATTTATATTTGTAATTTGAGATTTTATTAAAATTCTTATAAAAAGGTGATTAGGCGAATATTTTATAATTAAATATAATTGAAGTTAGATGTTTGATTATTGAAATATTTCAATTTGTAATTGGAGATTGTCTATTGTATTTGTTTCAGACTCAAATATTTGTGTAGTAGCTTCATGAATTACTATTTATCTATTCCGTTGCTTATTGTTATATTACTCTATGTCTGTGATTTTGTAATTAATTTATTTACTGTATATGCTAAGTTTTTCCAAATATAAATTAACAATCTTTTGTTTTCGCAATTCAAGTCCGACATGTGTTGATGATTGCAAATTTAAACGGTTCGAAATAGCAGGTCGTTACACTTGATCTTTTGGAACTTGAAGAATACATTTATTTTTATTTTATTTGGAGTTTACAGAAGAAAAAAAGATAGGGAAATGAGAAAGAAGTCAGAGGTGGTTATATAATCACATTTTGAAATTTTAATCTAAGAGGGAAAACACATTTCAAAATTTTGCAATATATCTCGACATATAAGTAGATAGTTTGTCACTATACGTTGGATATTTTTGAAAACTTTATTTATTTTGAACTTATAATTTATATTTATTTTACTTATAGTTCAAAGAAAGTACGCATTCATAACTCTCTTCTAATTTTAATAAAAGTTGTTTGAGTTAATGGTTTTGTTAATACATCTGCTACATGCTTTTCAGTACTTATAAATTTAAGTGAAACTACTCCTTTATTTATGTTATCTCTCAGAAAATTGTGTCTTATGTCCATATGTTTGATCCCAACATGATGTATTAGGATTTTAGATATGAAAGTCTAACATATGGTGGATCGATTATACAAAGGACAAGTATATGACTAATTTAAACTATAGTATAGCAATAACAAAGTATGTAAATAAGAATAATCATGCTAGGGATTTTATATTGGTTCGTACCTCCTGTCCTACGTCTAGTCTTGAAGCTCCTCTTCGAAATTTTCTTTCACCAAATAGCCCTCGCTTCACCCGGAGGAACAGGTTTACAATAGCAGAGTTTCTTTATCAAGAGTTTGTTCTTTATTACACAGGTTTTGACTATATCGTACAATTAAACTTCCTATGTCTCATGAATGATTGAATACAATATTGTTTGAGAGAATATGGAAATGTATGATTTCAGATTTGCCGATTGGATAGCAAGTGGATGGTTAGATGATCAAGATAGTAGAGTGAATTAGATAATTAAGAAGTAAGTAAGTGCTTTGATTCATCTTGATTCTTGTTTATATAGTTGTAGAGGGTTGCTTCTAGTAGTCACATCTCTTTCCTTTCAGCCTAGAGTCGTCACTGTTCACTTGTAAAGAGTTGGGGAGGAAAGATGGAGTTGTGTCTCTTCGAAGATGACAGTTGTAATTTGAATTAACTGCCCCGAGCCTAGTTTCAAATGTATGAATGGTGTTCTTAGAGGTCTGAGAGCCTTTTATTATTTTTGTTCGTCTTCTACGTTCATATGTCTGAAGTTCTGCATTCAGACGTCTGAACCTGTTAAATGAAGTTCTCCTGGGTCTATTCTTGAGTGCATCTCCCTTCGATCTTCGTGCAACTTTGTAAATGAATCTCTTTAGTGCTTTGGACATCATCTTGTCATAGTAGTGGTTTGTCTTGCTATAAAGTTGTATGATATATATATATATATATATATATATATATATATATATGATTTCCATTATATAGTTGTCATCATCGAAATTGTAAACTAAGGGTTCTAAAATTCTCTCCCTTTTTGATGATGACAACTATATAATTACTTAGATACTAATTGCAGAAGGGTTCTCTCCCTAAATATAATCTCCCCCTATAGATGTGCATATTTATATTTCTCCCCCTTTGTCATTATCAAAAATAATTGAAGAATTTAAAGATAACGCAGAACCACACATAAATATATATTAGTAACAAATTAGGTTATGATTACATCATTAAGTACATCAAACAAAGGAATATTGATAGTGTTTTACCAGAACTTTAAGTAAAATAAAATATTACCTTATGATGTTAAGATATTTCATCATGAGAGGAGTCTAATTTCTCTTTCTCCTTATCGTCGGTTTTTGGCGATGTGTGAGGAGATTGTGAAGGTGTAGACCAGTCAGAAGAAGGTTGATGGGCTTGTGAAGTGCTTGTTAAAGTTTGGAAACCACTGAAGCAAGTGAGTCTTCCACTTTGGAAAGCCTTATAGACAACGCATGATCAAGCCTTGCTATTTTTTTGCCAAGGAGAATTTGATTTCTAGATAGGAGCACTTGGTTTTATAAGGTTAAGTGAGCAATATTTTCATTAGCATTAGGTTGAGTTCGTGCTTCCAAAATCTCCATATCAGAGTGATATTTAAACGAGGAAGGAGCAGGTGGAGATGCTTGCCTTGGTATTTCAACATTACCTTGTTCTTGTTGTTGAGGAAGAGGAGGTTGATCTTGTGCATTTCTCCATTCTGGAAAAGTCATATAAGATGGTGGTTCCTCTGGCAAACGCATAAGATTGAAAATTTTTGTTTCACTGTATTTGATACGTTACTCCTCAAAAACAGAAATGTACAATGGGATGTTTAGTGCTTTGAGGATTCGCATAATATAAGCCAGGTAAATGATAGTCTGGCGAGATCTATTTCAAAAACTTTTTAGTTCATCGAAGATGTACTGAGCCTAATTGATCTTAGTGAGATTAAATAATACATATAGTGCTTTGTGTTCAAGATCAATAATTTGTTCATGGCTACCCAATCGAGGGATAATGGTATATATAAGCATTCGGGTAAGGAACCTAGCACGTGGCCTAAGGAATTTGGATGAAAACTGAAGCATTCGATTTTCCCATAATTGATGAGTGATAGTATCACGGGGTTTGAATCACATGTCCTCTATTTCAGATAAATTATGACCCATATAAGAACACTCTAAGAATCGTCAAATCATAGCGGGGGTTAACTTGATTGTTGTTCCATAGACCCTTGTCCATGACCAATTTTCATCTTCCTCAATAGTCCATACCGATGGACTATCTAGATTAGCGTAAAAGAGATATATGGCTAATTGATCGATAAAAACGTCATTGGCACTAAAAGAAATAAGAGTTTTCAATTCACCTTGCTCACATATGTCATCCATATCATAAGAAGGAAATTTGATTAGGCTGTATAAAGGATGCATCTTCTTAATCTTCAAGTCGTCAAAGCATCGTCTATTTATTGGATTCTAAAACAACCAAGTGTTGATTTGAGTATCAGTTACCATCAATGATTGAGAGAAAGATTCTTCTACACTCTTCCTTTTCTTAACTCCCATCTTTTTAGTATGTGATAGGATTAATTTGGTAAGAAATTCGATTATAAGATTTTGAGAAAGATAAATTTTAAGTTGAAAAACGAATTGAAATAGTGAAAAAGGAATTGATCGGTTAGATATAGGGTTTGAAAAACTGTCGTTTCCAGTTCCAGACGTCTAAAATAGTGGATCAGACGTTTGAAGATGCCTAATTTAGAAACAGAGAGTAAAATCAAACGTTTGGAAATAGAATTTAGGCATCTGGAAAGTTTAAATATAAGACAGTGAGTAACTTCAGACGTTTGGAAATGAGTTCAGACATCTAGGAACATATATCAATTGTTCCATATTCCTATTTCAGACGTGTGGAATCTATTTCAGACGTCTGAAAAACTCCAGATTAGTTTTTTGTTGATATTTTTGAAAAATTTATTTAATGAATGGAATACAGTACACAAATATATATATATATATATATATATATATATATAATTGTTTAGAAATGTCATAGTTTATTTGCCTTGGTTCCATTCCTGACGATCCCATGAATTTGGTTCGTAGGTGGGATCACCATAATTGATTGGGGACCAAGAAAGAGGTTTTGGTGATGAAGTTGACGGTTCGTCTCTCAGAGTTTGTACAAAGCGTGGAGATTTTTTATGTAAACATTTCTTTGTTGGAGAATGACCACATACAACATATAAAGCTTTTTCCAGAAAGTTCAAATGTTTGATTGTTCCTCGCTGTGTATAGTACATTTCCTTTTGAACATCCATCATTGCGAATTGATAATGTGATATTTCATCAAGTTTTTCATGGATTGTAGGAGGTCTATCTTTTTTGGCTTTCTTCGGTAGTGGTGATAGTTCCCATCGATTTTTTTGAGAAGTCAGGAGAAGGTAGGAACGAGGAGGTGAAGGAGTACGAAGCGAAGGGGTGGATACGTTTGATGACGGTGATCCAGAATTATATGAAGTTATTTCTTGAGATGACATTTTGATTTTACCACTTGATATTTTTTTTTAAGAAAAACTTCAGAAAGTTAGATTTATAGCAATCCAAATGTAAAAATAGATAGTATTTTTATGGTTCAAAATTGTTTTTTAACAGACTAATAAACTTGTGGATATAAGAAATTTTTCCTAGCTTAAAATTTCATTAAGCGAACAAATGCCTAAGTCTCGTTGTAATTTGACAAAAGTTTGTTTGTTTAATGGTTTTGTAAAGATATCGGCTATTTGATTTTCAGTGTTAACATATTCTAGAGTTATGGTTCCTTTTTCGACATTATCTCTTAAGAAATGACGTCTTATATATATATATATGCTTAGTTCGCGAATGATTTGCCGGATTTTTAGATTGATTGATTGCGCTAGTGTTATCACAATAAATCGGGGATTTTTCAATTATTTTTCCAAAATCTTTTAAGGTTTATTGCATGTAAATTACTTATGCACATGTTAATACCGCTGAAATATATTCGGCTTTGCAAGTGGATAGAGAAACACAATTTTGTTTTTTACTAAACGATGAGACGAGAGATTATCTGATGAAATGACACGTTCCACTAGTACTTTTTCTATCTGTTTTTCATCCTTCAAAATCTGCATCGCTATATGATACAAGTTCGAAGGATGATCCTTTTGGATAGAATAGTCCATAGTTTTTTGTGTTAGATAAATATCTTAAAACATGCTTGACGGGTCTTTGATGAGATTCTTTTGGTTTTGCTTGAAAACATGAAAAGAGACAAACACTCATCATTATATCGGGTCGACTTACGGTTAAATATAATAACGAACCAATCATACTCCTATATAATTTTTCTTCAAAATCTTTCCCATTTTCATCTTTATCAAGATGAACTGTAGTACTCATAGGAGTAGGTTTACTAGATGCTTTATCCATACCGAAACGTTTTAATAGTTCATTGCAATATTTTTCTTGATGTATAAAGATACCATTCTCTAGTTGTTTTATTTGTAATCCTAAAAAGAAATTTAATTCTTCCAAGTGTGAGATTTCAAATTCATTTTTCATTATATTAGAGAATTTTACACATAAATTTTCATTAGTTGATCCAAATATAATATCATCGACATAAATTTGAATAATTAAAATATTATCATTTTCCTTTTTAATAAATAAAGTCGAGTCAATTTTACTAGTTTGAAATCCTGACGAGATTAAATGAGTTTTAAGCCTATTGTACCATGCTCTAAGAGCTTGTTTTAACCCATATAATGCTTTATTTAATTTAAAACATGATTTGGAAATTTCTCATGTTCAAATAACAGTGGTTGTTCAACATAAACATTTCCTTTGATAAAACCATTCAAAAATGCACTTTTGACATCCATTTGATATAATTTAAAATTGTTATGACAAGAAAAAGCGAGTAGAGTTCGTATAGCTTCTAATCTAACTGCAGGTGCAAACGTTTCGTCGTAATCGATTCCTTCTTCTTGATTATATCCCTGTGCTATTAAACGTGCTTTATTTCGAAATATATTTCCAGTTTCATTGGCTTTATTTTTAAATACCCATTTAGTTCCAATGACGGATTGATCTTCTGGTCTTAGTACGAGTTCCCAAACATTATTTCGTTCGAACCGATTTAATTCTTGTTGCATGGCTAAAATCCAAAAGTCGTCTTTAGAAGCTTCTTTATAGTTCTTTGGTTCAAAATTTGAAAAGAATGCAACATGAGTTACTTGATTAAGTTGATTTCGAGTTACTCTAGAATTTAAATCTCTAATGATGTTATCTATAGGATGATTCTTTAAACTTCTAGGAGGTGAAACTAGAGTATTATTTTGATCAATAGCTTCACTATTATTGTGAGATGTGTTAGAGGAATCTTTTGGATGTATTTCTTCATCGTCATTAATTTGTGTCGTTATAAAATTTTCATCATTAGAGACATGTAAAATTTCTTCTATAATACTCGTTCTTTTGTTATAAATTATATAAATTTTGCTACGATCTGAATAACCAACAAATATTCCTTCATCGGCCTTAGGATCAAACTTTCCTAGATTGTCTTTAGTATTTAATATGAAACATTTTGATCCAAATGTTCTAAAATATGATACTTTAGGTTTTCTCGAAATAATATTTCATAACAAGTGTTTTTTGTCATTCGTCATAGTATCACTCTATTCAAAACATAACAAGCCGAGACAATAACTTCAGCCTAAAAATGTTTTGGTAGATTACTACTGTTTAATATTGTTCTTGCATATTCTTGTAATGTTCGATTTTTCCGTTCAACTGCACCATTCTGTTGTGGTGCATGTGGTATTGAAAAATTATGATTAATTCCCTTTTTATTGCAAAAATTTATAAAAAGTTCATTTTCGAATTCTCCCCCATGATCACTGCTAATATTTTTAGTTTTCAAATCCATTTGATTTTTATTTCTTTCTGCAAATATTTTAAACATACCAAAAGTGTCGCTTTTATGTTTTAAAAACAAAGTCCATGTACATCATGAAAAGTCATCAACAATTACAAAAACATACTTGTTATGATTTGTTGATCTTACTTGAGTAGGACCAAATAAATCTAAATTCAACAATTCTAATGGTTGTTTTGTTGAAATATTATTTTTAGATTTAAAAGAACTCCTTTTTAGTTTTCCAATTTAACATGCATCACACAAATTGTCCATTTTATTATTTATTTTTGGTAAACCTCTAACTAGTTCATGATTTGATAATTTATTTATATATTTGAAATTCATGTGACAAAATCATTTATGCCATAGCCATGGATCATTAAGTTTAGCGGTCAAGCATAAATCCAAATTTTGTTTTATATTCATATTCAAAATATAAATATTTTTAATTCGAAATCCTTCAAATAATAAATTTTTATTATTATCAAATATATTGCATCGATTTTTCTTGAAATTTAGTTGAAAACCTTTATCACATAGTTGACTAATGCTAAGTAAATTATGTTTTAAATTTTCTACTAATAAAACATTCGAAATAATAGAAGAGTTAGAAATACGGACGTTTATGACTTCTCCAATTCCGATGACATATCTTTATGAGTTGTCTCCACAGGTTACGTTGCCTTCATCAATATATTTTATATTTGAGAGCATCTTGGCACTCCCTGTCATGTGTTTTGAGTAGCCACTATCGAGTATCCATTTCTCCTTGCTTTTATTTTTGGGTACCTATAAAACACAAAATTTTCAATTGGTACCCACTTCTTTTATTAGGGTCCTAAATGTTAGAAAGGGAGGGTAGCCATACCCAAGTGGGTTTGGGTCCTTTAAAAACATAATTATTGTTAAATACTACACTCGATAGAAAACTATCAATATGTTTTTGTCTAATTAACTTAATATTAGACTTTCGTATCCAAATTTTTATACTTTTAGATTTTACCTCTTTACTTAGCTTTGGTGTCTTTTTAAAATTTTGATACAAGATACTTTGCTTTATAGTATTACCTTTTTTCTTTTGTGAATTTTTTTTCAAATCCTAATCCATTTCGATTACCAGAAGGTTTCGAAATTTTAATTAAATTATTAAAATCTTGTCTTCCTTTGTTAAATTTTGAAACATTGTTAGTAATTTTTTCTAGTTTATCCTTTAATTCACAAATTTCAGTTTTTGGAATTTCTATACTACTTTTTAGTTCAATGTTCTCCTTAATCAAATGACTATTCTCGAGTTTTAACCTATCTATTTCACTAAGTTGTGTATCATATTCGATAGACTTTTTACATTTTTCTTGTGAAATCTCTATTTCTTCTTATAAAATAACTTTTTTCATCCTTTAATAATTCAATTTCTAGTTCTAATCGATTTATTTTGGCTAGGTGTTCTTTATTCAATTTTTTGATTTGTCTAAACTTGTCATCAAGTTCAATACTTAACTCTAATAGTTCATTATAGCTAAGTTCAGGACATACCTTATCGGTGTTAGCCATAAAACATACATTAGCTTGTTCTCCATCGTTATCACTACCACTCTCGGAAGATGATGATGAATCAGAATCGTCCCAAATGACTTCAATAGCTCTTTTCTTCTTAAATTTCTCAAATTTGTTCTTTTTCTCATTGTTGAGTTTAAGGCAATCCTTCTACATGTGTCCGTATTGATCACATTCATAGCATTAGATTGAGATAGATTTGTTGTATTGGACTTTCCTTCTTTTTGAAATTTTGGTCATCTTTCCAAATTTCTTGAATTTGTTGAAATTTTTGGCAATGAAACCTATCTCTTCTTCATCCAAATCTGAGTTATCATTCTTTGCTTGAAATGCTTTGTTTTTTTTTCAACATTTTGTTCTTTTCTAGCCTATAAGTTAGCTTCATAGGACATTAAATTTCCTATCAACTGTTCAACCTTGAGAGTAGAAAGATCATTAGCTTCTTCAATAGCTAATACCTTCCTTTCCCAATCCGATGTTAAAGAGTTGAGTTTCGAGAAACTAAATCAAAATCAGTAAACTTAACTCCTAATGCCATAAGATCGTGTTGAATAGTTTGAAATCTAGAATACATGTCAACAATAGTTTCATTTTTCTTCATTTTGAACGAGGAGAATTGGTTTTGCAAGATTGAAATCTTAGTTTGTTTGACCTTTGTTGTACCTTCGTGTGTAATTTGTAAGGTACACCAAATGTCAAATGCAGTTGTGCACAACGTGACAAGTGAAAATTCATTTTTATCTAGAGAGAAAAATAAAACGTTCATAGCTTTAGAATTATTTAAGGTTAAGGCCTTTTGTGCATCGGTCCATATGCTCATAGCAGTGTCAGGTGATTCATATTTATTTTTTGTGCCAGACCATATTTCTAGACAATTGGCTTACATAAAAATACGCATACGGGTTGACTAATATGCATAGTTGGAGCCATTAAATAGTGGGGGATGTGTGGTGGACTGACCTTCTTGAATGATACTTGCCATATTAGTGATTCAAAAACTTGTTACAGTACTTTTGATCAAACCACGCTCTGATATCAATTGAAAGTCTAACGTATGATGGATCGATTATACAAGTGGCAAGTATATGACTAATTTAAATTATAGTATAACAATAATAAAGTATGTAAATAAGAATAACCACACCAGGGATTTTATACTGGTTCGGACCTCTCGTCCTACGTCCATTCCTAAAGTCCCTCTTTGGAATTTTCTTTCAGCAAATAGCCATCACTTCACCCGGAGGAATAGGTTTACAATAGCAGAGTTTCTTTGTCAAGAGTGTGTTCTCTATTACACAGATTTTGACTATATCGTACAATTGAACTTCCTATATCTCTTAAATGATTGAATACGATATTGTTCGATAGAATATGGAAATGTATGATTTTAGATTTGCAGATTAGATAGCAAGTGGATGATTAGATGATCAAGATAGTAGAGTGAATTAGATAAGTAAGAAGTAAGTAAGTGCTTTGATTCATCTTGATTCTTGTTTATATAGTTTTAGAGGGTTGCTTCTAGTAGTCACATCTCTTTCCTTTCAATTTAGGGTCGTCACTGTCCACTGGTGAAGAGTTGTGGAGGAGAGATGGGTTGTGTCTCTTTGGAGATGATAGTTGTAATTTGAATTAACTGCCCCGAGCCCTGTTTTAGATGTCTGAATGGTGTTCTCAGACGTCTGAGAGTCTTTGTTATTTTTGTTCATCTTCTACGATCAGACGTCTGAAGTTCTGCATTCAGACGTCTGAACCTTTTAATTGATGTTCTCCTGGGTCTATTCTTGAGTGCATCTCCCTTCGATCTTCATGCAACTTTGTAAATATATCTATTTAGTGCTTTGGCCATCATCTTGTCATAGTAGTGGTTTATCTTGCTGTAAAGTCATATGATATATATATATATATATATATATATATGATTTCCATTGTATAGTTGTCATTATCAAAATCGTAAACTAAGGGTTCTAACAAGACAGATTTATTTCACTGTTATTGTCACAGTATATTGGTGATTTAGATAAATTTAAACCAGTATCTTTTAATGTTTGTCGCATATAGATAACCTATGAATAGGCTAATGCAGCTGAGATATATTCTTCCTCTATTGTAGATAGAGACAAATAATTTTCCTTTCTACTAAACCAGGAAACAAGAGAGAGTCCTGAAAATTAACAAGTTCTACTTGTGTTTTTTTAGTTTGATTTGCATCCAACTTAGTCAGCATCACCATATGAAATTAAAGCAATGGAAACTTTCTTTGGATAGAAGATTTTATATTCTGGTGTGTTGTTTACATATTTTAGTATTCATTTTACAGATTTTAGGTGAGTTCCCTTAGATTGAGATTGATATCTTGTACCGAGACAGATAATATGCATTATATCGGTTCTACTAGTAGTTATACAAAACAAGGAACCTATCATGCCTCTATATGTTTTGATCTACATCCTTTGAGTTTTCTTTCTTATTTAAATTTCTCATTAGTTACTATAAAAGTTGGTTTACCACTAATATTTGACATACTAGATTTCTTAACTAGATCCTTAGCATATTTTCTTGGCTTATTAAAATACCATTACTTAATTGTCTTATTTGTAATCCTAAAAAGAAAGTTAGTTCTTCTATATGACTCATTTCAATTTCTTTAGTCATTATATCAAAAAATTCTTTATTTAATTTTTCATTTTCTGACACAAAATATTATCATCTACATATATTAGTATAAGTTGAATATCATTATTATTTCTTTTAATAAATAGAGTACTATTTAGTTTTCCTATTTTAAAGTTAGATTGTAATAAATAGGAATTAAGTCTATCATTCCATGTAGGATTGATTTCACTCTAGAGGAGGTGAATAGGGTGATACTATTTATTATAAAAATTTATTGTGGAAGTATATAAAATAATTGCAGCATTAAAAGTAGCAGAATAATAGCAGCACAGATAATAGCAGAAAATTAAAAGCAGAAAATAGAACGCACAGACTTACCCAACTTCGGCAAAACCCTGCCTATGTGCAGACCGCAAGGTTTCTACTAGAAATTAAGTAGTTAGACGCTTACACACGTGAACTCGCGACATCCGCTATCGACTAACCTAACTCTATGCTCAAAACCCTACCACAACTCAGCCGCTGGGTTGCGAATTCTCGAACTACACCACCGTAGTTCCTCCCTAGTCATATAACTAGAAAATTACAAACTTTTAAAAATAAAATACAAGATTAAAACAATTTAAAACTCAAAACCCTAATTTTAAAATATTAAAGCCCAAATAATAAGTTAAAGAAGCCGGCCTAAATAAAAGAGCATCCCTCTTTTGATTTTTATATTATTAGCCCTCTTTCCTTTGCTTTAAAAAAATGGTTGCTTTCTTTGTGCTTGTTCGTTCCTATCAGAAAAATTAGGGTTAACTTTGTTGAAGCTGTCGACTTTAGTTGATTGTTCGAATAAGCGATTTCGCTTTCCGTGCTCTATCGATCGATCATCTCTTTGATTTGCACGTGGCTGCTTCTCTATCGAGTTCGATTTTGAATTGTTATTTAATTTCCCTTTTGCTTCTCTGGTTAATTTGCTTGAACTCGATGCCTTTCCATGACGACGATGATTGGGTTTTAAATAAAGTTCAATTCCCTTGAATTCCATTTGAATTGAATTCATTTGATAATTTACTTGCCGTTCGATTTTGCTTGAGTGTATACGATTTGTTTAGACTTGTTCAATTCATATAATTCTGTGTTTAATTGTTCATCACCGCTTTGATTTTGAACTTGCTCGATCCTTTGGTCACAGGCTTTGAATTCTCTAGCATTGGATTTGATTCCGTTTTGACTTTGGCCTTGACTTTGTTTATGTGAGGATATTTTAGACACCTCTGTCTTTGTTCGTAACTGCTGCTTGATTTGGTTCCAATTTTTGTTGGCTTTGGTTATGATGTTTGAATTTGCTGATTGCACTTTGGTTGATTGACCTATCCACTTTTTTTCTCTGTTGGTCTGCACTACTTAATTCGAAGTTTGGTATTGGCCATTTGATTTATGCATAGCATATATATGTATACATACATTTTATAGCTAAAGTTTGGTTGATTGCACTGTCCACTTTGTTAAAAACTGTTAAATGTTTTGTAGTATTTTTGACCTAATTCTTGATCACTTATAGTTGCATATACATATGTCTTTGTATTTGTATTTACTTCACTTGAATTTGCACTAGTTTGAGATCCTGGATTTTTTTGACTTTGTACTTGCATTTGAGTTATATTGTTCTTGTGCTTGGTCAGTTGAGTTTAAAATTGCTTTCTTGTATCTGGTCTGTTTTCCTCCATGCCTTCATGAGTCTGTTCATTTGAAATGAACTGGGTTGTAGCCTCTGTTGCATGTCACCATGTGTACGTTGTTGAGACTATCAATGTCTTCGACATTGCCTTTTCATGTGTGGTCTGCTTGGAGTCTTCATGTGACTACACTTCTGTTGTATACTTGCATATTAGGTTGTTCTGTTTTGTTGTACTGAACTGTCGAGTTGTATGTATGCATATAAATTTGGTTTTCAAGTTGCATTGTTTAGAACTTGACATCTATACTTGTGCTTTATGTGTATGGACCTAATATACAAGCTCAAGTTGGTCTTCGAGTTACACTAAAGTTTACTCTTGTGAATGTTTTGGTCCAGTTGAGTTTTGTACATTTGTGTCTCTACTATAATCATTTACTGTTGAGGCTACTGGTTTTGGTTTGAAATCTGACCATGCTTCACGTCTGTAGTGTTGCAGTCTGATATGCTTCGTTTATGTGCTAATCACCACTGTTGCACTGATTTTTTACATTTTGTACTTGAGTTTGGTTGAGCTATCTAGCCTCTGTTGTTGTTGGCTTCATGTGTACACTTTCATCTGGATTTGTTTTTTGTTTTGCACCTGAGTTGAATCCAGCTTTTAGCTCGATTTTGACATTGTGCTTATGTTGTGACTTTACTTTTATTGCACTTAAGTTGAACCTAGATTTTGATTTGGTTTGACCTTGTGCTCACCTGTCCCTGTAGTTTTGTCAAGTGTATCTAAGAGTGCATGGTGTTGTGGCATGTATAGTAATACACTGTGCATGTCATAAGTTGTTCGCGTATGATGAATTCAAAAATGAACATGATGACGAACAACCCAAATAACTAGGAAAATAACATTTTCAAAATACACATTTTATTTTATGTTGCATAAATATTTCTATTTCAATTTTACTTCGTCAGTGTGTACTTTGCACATAACTTAGATGCTGGATTCAATCTGGAATAGAGTTGAAGAGCAATACAAGTGAATGAGTGAAATGTAATAAAGTGCAAATGTAAATTGAAAATTGTGATGTAATCAAAACATTATTGTAATTGAAATTGTGTATATATAGTGAGAGCACAAATTTGTACTATTCAAGATTGTAATAAATATTTAAATTTTGAGTTATTTATTTTATTCAGCAAATATTTATTAATTATGTGAAAAATAAAATCGTACATTAACAAATACATTAAATTGAATATATATATATATACATGTTTATTATCATTAAACAAAAATCATATACTTGCATATTTAACAATCTCCCCTTTTTTATGATAACAAACATATATTTAAGATTTTGAATTTATTAAATATATTTGATCATTCAATTTGGTCCCCCTATTTGAATGCTCCCTCTCTACAAGCTCCCCCTTCATATATGCATAAAAATATGCAAATGATCCTAGACTAAAGTAGAAAATACAAAATAAAATATTTGACCTTTATTTTCCAAAATCATAACTTTTCTTTCTCCTTTTTGTTATCAGCAAAAGTGTAATAGTGTTAGAAAAGATAGAGATAAAGTGAAAGACATTAATACAACATTAATACCCAATCGAGTATAAATATTAAATTTCAACAATAAATCAAACAAAAATCAGAAATACTCTATTAGACACATATTCCACTTTAGAATGATAGGAATGATGTCGGTATACGAAACCATATAGTTGTGTCTATTTGTGGTATATCTATATTAGGAATTAGAATATCTACTAACCATGCATAACTGTTAGGACTTTTAAATGAGATTAATAGTATTCCTAATTTTTTATAAAAAATGAATTCAAGTATCTTCTAACCACGCATAACGATGAGGACTTTTAAATGGGACTAGAATCAACTTGCCTATTTAATAACTAATTTTGATATGTGATCCATACATGCATAATCGTGAGGACTTTTAAATGACATGAAAGAACATAATCAAAAATTGTAAGTAATTTACCCATGCGTAACCGTGATGAATTTTAAATGATAGTGAATACTTTGGATGTTTTTTATTGGTAAAAATATAATAAAATGAAAAAGGAATAATTTTCCTTTTAAAATACCACATATTGACATACTATGTTGGATTTTGACTAGTGATGGTCGTTAGAAATATAATAGAAATAGAGATGGTCATGGAATTTTTACCAACAAAAAGTTATTATATATCTTGTTAAAATTTCTAAAAAATTTAACTAAATATACTGACAAGTTATAATGTATGATTAATATCAACACTCATCACTTTTTCAATCACTATTTATCTTTTCGATAATCAGTAGGAAGTCAGATTAGTTAATGTAGTCATTTAAGATCAAATCCAAAAAATAATTATAAAATCAACTTTTTTAAAATAACTAATCTAAAACAAGGTCAACAAATACTATTTTCTGGAAGGGGTTTTATAAAAAAATGTGTGCTAATTTAAAAATTATTTGAAATGATAAAATATGCATATACTTTCTTTGAAAATGTGATGCAACTAATGAATGTCTCTACGTAAAACATGTTCCACTAGTAATTTCTCTATCAACTAAGTTACCAGTGTAATCTGCATCCGAATTTTCCTTTGACTCTAGATTTATCATTAGATATCATAGACCAGATTGTGATGTGTACAACACATACCTTGAAATCATTTTTACAGTTTTTAAATGAAATTCTTTTTAATTTGAATTGAGACCATGCAAGTAAACAAATAGTGAACATAATGTCAAGTCTACATGTATCAACATCATTAGTCCAGAAATTTTATATGAACCAGTTCAAAGACGAAAAGATGATTGTCAACATTTTTAAATCAGAATAAAAAATAAGAACAAGTCAAATAAGAACATACCAAATTAGAATAAGTCAGAATTAGAATCAACATTTAATTTATTATCACTTATCTGGCTGAGTTAAATCAGATTAGGGTGTAGATTATCATATTTAATAAATCATTCAAGATAAATGTATCGTTACCTATTTTACCTTCACGATAATTTTTCATTGTTGCCCATTGTGATTCTGTCACCTTTATACTAGGCTAAGGTACTTTGATTTGTAGCCCATCGTGTGCCTGGAATGGCTAGAATCTAGGTATCACTCTTGTTGTTCCTTAGCCTGCCACCACACCTACATAAGAAAATATTTTTTTTGATCTGTTTGTTTTTATAGGTCCATGGTTGTTAGTGGCAAACGTTTTTGAGAAATATGTTTGAGTAGATCCAAAACTATATATATTTATGTATGTTCCTTTAGACACCTAGTTTTGTTTGACTTTAAGGGAATTTACATTTGTGCCTTTGGGAACCAAAATTGGTATGGTTTTCACGTATTTGGGTCTACGCCAACAAATATTGTAATTGTGTCCAAATTTTCCACAAATTGTGCACTTAGAATTTACTTGTTTAATTTTTCTTTTGATACATTCAAAGTGATTATACCCAAGTCTTTGTCTATCAGTATTAACAGTTTGTTTCCCTAATAGCATATTTAATAATCTTCCTCCTTTGGAAAATTTTCCTAAAGTTGTAGACAATTGTTGGACTCGTATTTTGAGAGATTCATTTTTGTTCAAGAATTATGTGCACTTTTTAATAGAGTTTTCTCTCTTTGTATTTTTGCTTTCTTTCAAAATCAGAATTTCATTTTCGAGTGATTTAATTTTAATTTATGATTTTTTAATCTCTTCTTCAAGTGATGGACATTTATCACACTTAGGGCTCTTGCTTTGATAGTTTTTTACTATTTGATCAAGTTGTTTATTTAAATCGATCAAAGTATCTTTTTGCGATTCAATTTTGGAATATTTCTCCCTAAGTCTTTCGAAATAGCCATTTACTTTGTGAAAATATATAAGTAGTTCTGAATGGGTAAATTTTGATATCTCACATGGCTCGTCATCATCACTGTCAGTTATATCACTGTCGGTTTCATCCCAAGTGGTTGCAAAACTTTTCCTTTTCCATTTCGGTCCATGGCTGAATCGATTTTGAGGACAATTGGGCTTGATGTGACCGGGTTTGTTGCACTTGTGACAAATGATCTCCCGCTCTTTTGGGTTATCTAGTGCTTTGACTATTCTACTTTTCAATTTTTGATTTAGAGCAGGATTTCTGTATTTGCGGTTCCACTTTTTGAATCCTTCATTAGTAGTGCCAACTCAGCTGCTCTATCATCATCGCCACTACTGCCTTTTACCAATCCTATTAAGCATGTTTCGTTAACTGAGTCGATTATGGAGAATTTCCCATTGCTGTTGACTTTTGCACCATAAATTACATCAAAAGTATTCCAGATTTCCTGTGCATTTTCACAATGAGAGATAAAGTTAAAATTATCTTGATTAATATTAGAATATAGTATATGCATAGCAAGAGCATTAATCGAAGTATTTTTCTCGTCTATTATATCACACCTATTTTCAATAATATCCCAACATTTAAAATTAACAGATTTTAAATAAAATTCCATTTATAATTTTCAATTAGAAAAATCTGTTCCATTAAAGACAGGAGGAATAATATTGTACCGACCCTCATTAAAAGTATTATTAAAAGAAGCAATTTTAAAATTTCAAATTTGTAAAACAAAAATTAGTTTTTGAAAAAACAAATTTTTAAAACAAAAATTGCTTTTGTTCCTAGTTCTGATACCACTTGTAGGATCGATTTCACCCTAGAGGGGGGTTGAATAGGATGATACTATTAATTATAAAAATTTATTGCGGATGTATATAAAATTATTGTAGCACTAATAATAGCACCATAGATAAGAGCAGAAAATAGAAAACACAGATTTACCCAGCTTTGACAAAACCCTGCCTACGTGCTACCCCCAAGGTTTCTACTAGAAATTAAGTAGTCAGACGCTTACACATGTAAACTCACGACACCCGCTATCAACTAACCTAACTGTAAGCTCAAAACCCTACCACAACCTAGCCTTTGAGTTGTGAATTCTCGAACTACACCATCGTAGTTCATCCCCCAATCACACGACTAGAAAATTACAAACTTTTAAAAATAAAATACAAGATAAAAACAATTTAAAACTCAAAATCCTAATTTTAAAATATTAAAGCCCAAATAATAAGTTAGAGAAGGCGTCCAAATAAAAGAGTATCCCTCTTATGATCTTTATATTATCGGCCCTCTTTCCTTTGCTTTAAAAAAATGGTTGCTTCCTTATTTCTCATTCTTTCCTCTCTGAGAAATTAGGGTTCAACTTTGTTAAAGCTACCGACTTTATTTGATTGATCGAATAAGTGATTTCGCTTTCCTTGCTTTGTCGACCGACCGTCTGTGTGATTTGCACACGGCTGCTTCTCAATCGAGTTCGATTTTGAATTGGTATGTAATTTCCCTTTTGCTTCTCTGGTTAATTTGCTTAAACACGTTGCCTTTCCATGTCGATGATGGTTGTGTTTTAAATAGAGTTCAATTCCCTTGATTTCCATTTGAATTGAATTTGTATGATAATTTACTTGTTGTTCGATTTTGCTTGAGTGTATATGATTTGTTTAGACTTGTTCAATTCGTATAATTCTGTGTTTACATGTTTATCACGACTTTGATTTTGAAGCTTGATCCCTTGGTCACCATGGCTTTGGATTCTTTGGCATTGGATTTGATTCCGTTTTGACTTTAGCCTTCACCTTGTTTATTTGATGATATTTAATTAAGACACCTCTGTCTTTGTTCGAAATTGCTACTTGACTTGGTTCGAATTTTTGACGGCTTCGATTATGATGTTTGAATTTGCTGACGGCACTTTGGTTGATTGACCAATCCACTTTGTTTCGTTATTGTTCTGCATAGCTTGATTCAATGTCTTGTCTTGTCTATTTGATTTATGTATAGCATATATATGTATACATACATTTTATAGCTGAAGTTTGGTTGGTTTCACTGTCCACTTTGTTAAAACCTGTTAAATGTTCTGTGATATTTTCGACCTGATGCTTGATCACTTATAGTTGCATATACATATGTCTGTGTGTTTGTATTTACTTCACTTGAGTTTGCACTAGTTTGAGAGCCTGGACTGTTCTTTTATTTGGAACTTACATTTGAGTTGTATTGTGCTTGTGTCTGGTCGGGTTGAGTTTAAAACTGTTTTCTTGTATCTTGTATGTTTGCCTCCATGCCTTCGTGAGTCTGTTCATATGAACTGAACTGGGTTGTGGCCTCTATTACATGTCACCATAAGTACATGTATATGCATGTGTGCGTGTATATGTTATTGAGACTTTCATTGTCTTTGACATTGCCTTTTCATGTGCGGTCTGCTTGGAGTCTTTATGTGACTACACTTCTGTTGTATATTTGCATATCAAGTTGCTCTATTTTGTTGTACCGAAATGTCGAGTTGTATGTATGCATATAAGTTTGGTTTTCATGTTGCATTGTTTTGAACTTGATGTCAACACTTGTATCCTTATGTGTATGGACCCGATATACTAGCTTGAGCTGGTCTCCGAGTTACACTGCAGCTTTAACTCTTGTGCATGTTTTGGTCCAATTGAGTTTTGTACATTTGTGTCTCTACTATGATCATTTATTGTTGAGGCTACTGGTTTTGATTTGAAATCTGACGCTTCACATCTGCAGTGTTGTAGTCTGATATGCTTCATTTATGTACTGTTCACCACCGTTGCATAGATTTTGTACATTTTGTACTTGAATCTGGTTGAGTTGTATAGCCTCTGTTGTTGCTGGCTTCATGTGTACACTTTCATCTGGATTTGTTTTACGTATTGCATCTGAGTTGAATCCAGCTTATAGCTTGGTTTTAACCTTGTGCTTTTGTCGTGACTTTGTTTTTATTGCACTTGAGTTGAACCTAGCTTTTGATTTGCTTTGACCTTGTGCTCACCTGTCCCTGCAGTTTTGCCAAGTGTATATAGGTGTGCACGGCCTTGTGGCATGTACAATGATACACTATGCATGTCACAATTCTTTTAGTAAAATTTTAAACATTTCAACACTTTTTAATTATAAGGAAATTGCCCATGTAAATCTAGAAAAATCACCTACAATTACAAAATATTTCTATTATGATTTATTGGTTATATTTGTGATGGTTCAAAAGGTATAGGTGAAGAAGTTCAAGAGGATGAGAAGTAAAAATCATATCTTTTGATTTAAAAAAACTTTTATAAAGTTTTTTTAGTTGATAGGTGTAATAGCCCGCAGTTCTGTACCCCTCTGAGTCGACATATTCTTCAGTAGTTCAACTCAAAGTGGACGGATATACGAATCATTAGTGTTAAAGAAGAAAGAGGTAGAAGAAGAAATAGAAAACAACATCAAAATCTCACAAACGCAGTAGAATAAAATACAATATATAACAACAGCTTTAAATACAAAGAAATCTGTAACTGTTTAATACTTACAATCTTCAAAGTACACAATCATCACATCAAATCTGGACAGTTTAATAACTTGTCCTTACACAGCGGAATATAAAAATAAACGGAAATACGCCTCATCATCCAGCTCATCTCCTGAGCTCCACAGCATCCTACCTTGTATTTGTGATACTTGGTCTGACCTGAGCATTATAATAAAATAACACCCGAGTCAGTCTGAAAAACCAGCATGAGAAAACGCACTCAATTGAATTATTAAAGTTTTCAAAATCCATTAAAAATCAAAGGTATCTCGTAAGACAAGGCCATAAATAAACATGTCGGGTTTTTACCTTACGATAACCAAAACGTTTCTTATCAAACCCTCTGATATTATAGTAGTGTCTATATACAAATACTTATTCAAATAGCCAAAATTGTTATATTCATTAAATTCTAACATAATAGGCATACAAACAAGTCCGAAGGCACTTATTAGAGATTGGGTTTCCATACAATGGCAGGGCCACTAGGGTACCGCCCGTCAAAGTGCGTGGTCTAAATCAACGTACCGAGGATCACTTCCGATCCCTGCAACACAAAACCGGAGCTATCCCTTAGTGGATAGTCCGAATAAGATCACTCCGTGGTTGGGATCAGCAATCGCCCACTAAACCGAATAAAAAGAGGCATCTGGACAGGGATGTCCTTACCCTACTTAGATGCTACCCACTTAGCTATGCTATACCTCCCCTGTTTTATCCATTCCCGCTTGACGAGGTTTGAGGCTATGCGTTACCTTTTTAGAACACATTTCACTTAGAATGCTCATCATCCTCCTGACGATGTTCTGATAACATTCGTCTATACAAGTTGCGTTGGGTCTGGAAAAACTGGATCACCATCTTCACCGTCTTCATGGTCTTCATTAGCAAATATTCAAACCAGATCGAAGTGATCTTCGGATAATTAAACCCGATCTCGGTCTCTTTGAAATGATCAGCGCATTGGCAAATATTGATGGTCGGTTATTTAGCTATCAAATTTAATAATCATTTAACCAATGATTGACCTATCCAAATTTTTACTTAAGAATTTCCCCATCCACTTCTTAAGTTCAATTGTAATTATTTCATACAACTCCATATGTTAGTTTCAACTTCATCATCCATTTTTACTCAAAATTAGATTTCACTTCCATTAGAATTTAATTTTCTTTTCCCGGTCTCTAAACATTGGGTTTATCCATCGTCTCTTAAACTACTTTTAGCTCAGTAATTTCTTTAGTTAGTTTCACTTACTAAATTATTTATACCTCAAACACTTTTTATTCCAAACCTTTATTATTTTTAGTCCATTCGAATAAATTTTCTGATTTCAATTTACTTAACACAATTTAAATTGAATTTCAATATTCAGTTTCAATTCCATTTACTCACAATTTAAATTAGTTCGTTCATTTACCATTCATTCCCACTTAATAAATTTTATTTAGCCCCATTTGAACGGATTCCTCAATAACACGGTTCAAATTAAATTCCAATATTCAATTTCCATTAATTTATTACAAATTAAATTAATTTGTACATTGACAAATTAATTTTCAACTTAATAAATTTTATTTCAGTGCTTATTCTATTTAGTCTACTTAGATTCATTTCCCAAAATCACTTCTATTTAACTAGATTCACTTACATTCCGATCCAATTCAAAATTTTAAACTTCTATAAGTTTTTCAACTTATTTATATTCCATCTACCAATCTCATTAATTTATTTCATTTAATTGGCTTGCCTTTCTAACTTAATTTGATTTTAACTCTTCTTCAAGTTAAATTTTTATGCTAACAAATTTCAAATTATTATAAGTTTTCAAACTCATTTATTATCCCATAAACATTTTAAATAAGATTCCAGAGTTTTAAACAATTTTTCACATTTCAAAATCATTTTTGAAATCAATTATATCCCAAAATCCTTTAGTGTGTCAAATTATTTCTTTGAATTTCAAAACCAAACCCAACTTTTTCAAACACCAACTTAGAACATTCAGGTAGCAATCCCTCTTTTGGAAACTCGAAAATGAACACCGATGATATCGCGATCATCATCGGAATTATTTTCCAGCGACCGAAAAGAATTTCGTGCTTTTATCTCTTCAAAAAAAATTTCAAATTTTTTTGTATTCCAAATCTCACCAGATTTCATCTCCAATTCAAAAATATTTCCAAATAATATCACTATTATTTCTCCAAAGTCTTTGAAAATCATTTTCAAACTCAAACGAAATTAAATTTCCTAAATTTTTGAACTCCAAATCCTTTCAATCTATACTCAAATATTACTCTGGAATTTTATTCTATTCCAAGTTATAAATCCCATTTATAATTCAAAACTCAAATTCCATTAATTCCTTAACTTTGGCATAACATTACTTTCTTATTTCAATTTCCACAGAGCAATGATAATAATTTAATATTATCATTCTCTAACAACCAAGCAACCATATATACTTATAATAATTTACGAAAACTTATTCCTTTTATGTACAAAAATACTTCGGCTAAATTTATTTCAGTCGCCCTATTTTTTAACAACATTTTGTCGAAGTGTTCTATTCAAGTGTTTAGAGTTCCTATCAATAACGTTAATTACTCGTAATGAATAGAATTCATAAGCCACTTAACAAACCAATCAACACAATATGAAATGATTTTGTATTCACTAACAAATACGCGCTCATATCTATTAATATGCTCAAACTCATTTTAGAGTACTACTGACTCTATCTCTAATGAGTAATCCCCACCAGAGCCAAGGTTCTAGCTTAACCTTCAGCTCTATACCACTGTAATAGCCGTAGTTCTGTACCCCTCTGAGTCGACAATATTCTCCAGCAGTTCAACTCAAAGTGGACGGAAATACGGACCATTAAGGTTAAAGAACAAAGAGGTAGAAGAAAAAATAGAAAACAATACCAAAATCTCACAAACATAGCGGAATAAAATATAATATATAACAACATCTTTAAATACAAAGAAATCTGTAACTGTTTAATACTTACAAACATCAGAGTACATAATCATCATATCAAATCTGAACAGTTTAATAACTTGTTCTTACACAGCGGAATATACAAATCTATGGAAATACGCCTCTTCATCCAGCTCGTCTCTTGAGCTCCACAGCATCCTATCTTGTATTTGTAATACTTGGTCTGACCAGAGCATTATAATAAAATAACACCCGAGTTAGTCTGGAAAACCAGCGTGACAAAAAAACACTCAATTGGATTATTATAGTTTTCAAAATCCTTTAAAAATCAAAGGTATCTCGTAAGAACACGCCATAAATAAACATGCCGGTTTTTACCTTACGATAACCAAAACATTTCTTATCAAATCCTCGGATATTGTAGTAGTGTTTATATACAAATACTTATTCAAATAGCCAAAATTGTTACATTCATTAAATTCCAGTATAATAGTTATAAAACAAGTCCAAAGGCACTTACTGGAGATTGGGTTTCCCTACAACGGCCCGGCTACTGGGGTACCGCCCGTCACAGTACGTGGTCTAGATCATCGTACCGAGGGTCACTCTCGATCCCCTGCAACAAAAGACCGGAGCTACCCCTTACTAGATAGTTCGAATAAGATCACTCTGTGGTTGCGATCAGCAACCGCCCACTAAACCGAATAAAAAGAGACATCTAGACAGGAATGACCTTACCCTACTTGGGTGCTACCCACTTAGCCTTGTTGTATCTTCCATGTTTTAGCCATTCTCGGTTGATGAGGTTTGAGGCTATGCATTACCTTTTTAGAACACATTCCACTTAGAATGCTCGTTGTCCTCCTAAAGAAGTTCTGATAGCGTTCGTCCATACAAGTTGCCTTGGGTCTAGACAAACCGAATCACCATGTTCATAATTTCACGGTCTTCATTCGCAAACATTCAAATCGGGTTGAAGTTGTTTTACAAATAATTAAACCCGATCACGGTCTCTTCGAAACGATCAGCGCATTGGCAAATATTGAAAGTCGGTTATTTAACTATCAAATTTAATAATCATTCAACCAATGATTTTCTTTCCCCTGAAAGCACCAAGTCCTTTTTAAATATAGCTTTTAAATAAATTGAATCACTTAATAGACAAGCTTATATTTAATTTAAATTAGATTAAATATGGCCTCAGCAACTGCAGCAGCCGATTCTTCCGCCGCCGCCACTTCTTCAATTGCCGCTGCCACCAATCCAGCTGTCACCGATGATGAAGATCGGGAGGGCTGGCAGGAGGTCCGCCGTCGTGGAAAGCAGAAACTAGATGCCCCTTCTAATCCATGGTCAAACCCTAAAACAACTACATCTCTTTTTAAATTCAATAAATCACAGGGTGTTAGATCATGGTCGGATTTATTTGATAAACACGTCTCTATCAAAGAAGATGTTATCTTCCACCAACCAGCTAAGGACGATACAGGTGATTTTGCTATTATAGATGACTTGGATTACAAGTTATCCAATGAGATGTGGAATAACTCAATATTCATTTATCTTACGGGTAAACGACCATACTATGTGCATTTTAATGCGTATATTAAAAGGATCTGGAAACCTGAAGGCTCATGGGAAATTTTCTCTAGAGATAATGGTTTTTTCTTAGTAAAGTTTGAAAATCATGCTGATTTTGATAAAGTATTAAATGGGGGTCCCTGGTTTATGGATAGTAGACTTATTTTTATGAAAAAATGGGATGCTAATTTCCAATTTGAAAGAGACATGTTAGACTCGTATCCTATTTGGGTAAGGTTAAATAATCTACACCTATCTCTGTGGAATGCTAGGGGCATTAGTAAACTTGCTAGTCTTATTGGTAAACCTTTGGACATTGATGATTTCACCAGAAATGTTAAAAGGCTTAAATTTGCAAGAGTGTTAATAGAAGTGACAGCTGATGCTACTTTTCCCAAAATAATCAGAGCAAAAGATAATAAAGGAAGAATTTATGAACAAGAGGTGGAATATGAGTTTATTCCACCGAGATGTAAGCAATGCAGTTGTTTCGGACATAGTGATTTACAATGCCCAAATACAACTACTCAAAAGTGGATCCCCAAAGTTTCAGCACCAAACCATACTGCTTCTACTAATACACTGACTGAACAAACTTCTAAACTGCCTGAGCACCCTAGTAGCTCAGTGCCAAAAAATAGCCTAGACCATAATAACTACAAAGATTTACAACAGACTAACTATGAAGCTGGCTTTAATACTGGAAGTCCCACACCTGAGGAGAGGCAGTCCAATCTGGAAGGGCAGCATTGTTTAACAGAGCAGAATAAGAATCCACCACTGCAAAATCTTGTTCAAATAAATGAGTCTCCACTGAGTGAACATTCTCTTCAGAATAAAGCTGATCAAGGTAATCCCTGCATGGTTGAAACTCCTGTTGAAATTCATTCCCCTGGACGCTCAGCAACTGCGGAGTTAGAGCTTTCAATTGCAATGTCCCCAACAAGGTCTGCAACTGCTTGTCAACATAATAAGTATCTGGCAAATGCTGAGGCACATCATAATAAATCTCCTGCAACTGTTGCTGTTGTACAACATGATGATACACCTAATAATATACAGGAAATTAATCAGATGGGAATTGAATTGGATATGGAATCCATAAACTCAGAAGAGGAGGTTTATTTTTCTGACCAATATACTAAAGAAAATCCAAAATATGTGGAACAATTCAATGACAAAAACAAAGAAAAAAAGAAAAATAGGAACACTTTGGCTCGTGTAACAAGGAGCCAATCCAGACATTCTTAATGTCTATTATATGTTGGAATGTAAGGGGTCTAAATGGTGAAACTAGAAGATTAGACCTCTTTAATTTAAGAAATAAAGTTAATCCTACCATAATTGCTTTTCTTGAGAATAAGATGGGGGATAGTAGTATTCAGATATTTGCTAACATGTTTGGTAAAGATTGGGAATGGATAGACAATAATTCAGCATCGTCTAAAGGTCGTATACTGATCACTTGGCACAAATCCATATGGAACCTATCTATCAAAGATAAATCTGAACAACATATTACTGTTACTTGTAATAATGTAGGTGGTTTGAATTTCATATGCACTTTTGTTTATGCCCATAACTGGGCTTCTCTTCGCAGACAATTATGGTCTTATTTAGTTCAAACATCAAAGCAAATTAATAATAATTGGATGGTAATGGGGGATTTTAATGCAGTTCTTAAAACTAATGAGAAAAGAGGTGGAAGTACCCTTAGACTATCCCAAACAGAGGAGTTCAACAAGTGTGTTGTAGCAGCTGGCCTCTCTGAAGCTATCCACTTTGGCCTGAAATTTACTTGGTTTAGTGGAGAAGTTAAAAAAATTGCCTGCAGACTTGATAGAGTTCTTATAAATGACAAAATTCTAACAAGCATCCCAAATTTGAAAATATCAGTTCTTCCTAGCTCAACAAGTGATCATTCCCCATTACATATTCAATTTAATCAACAAGCTAACTCATTGAAAGGAAAACCTTTTAGATATGGAAACCACTGGCACCAAATTGAAGGATATGCTGATGTTGTAGACTTCAATAACATTACTAAAACTGATGGAAATTGCTGGTTTTCCATGGTCATGATGCTAAGAGAGTTAAAAAAGAGATTGAAGAAATGGAATAGAGAAAGGAATAAAACAAAGGATACTATAAGTCATTTACAACAAAAATGTGAACAGATGCAGACCCTTCTTGATACGGACCCTCTTGATGATGATAGAATCTCAAATTATTTTTCTACACAACAGAAACTTAAAGAGGCATTGCATTTACAAGCTATACAAGCTAAACAAATGGCAAAGGAGAAATGGCTCACTCAAGGAGATGAATGTACCAAATTTTTCTATGCTAAGATGTCTTATAGGAGGAACTGCAATGCTCTTATTAACTCTATAAATGACCAGGGGGATATAGCAACTAATATATCCCAATTTGAACAGGGAGCCATATCTTATTTCACAAATTTATATAATAGTGAGATTAAGATAACATTACCTCCTATTAATTGCAGGGCTATAATATCTGATGTGGGAAGGCAAATGTTGCAAGAGACTGTTACTGAGGAAGAAGTAAGGGCTGCTGTCTTCTCCATTCACATAGACTCCTCCCCAGGACCTGATGGTTGGAATTCCAAGTTCTATCAATTGCACTGGCAACATCTGAAAAATCAATTATTAGAAGCTATTCAGGAATCTTTCAACACTGGCAAAATTCTTCATGAATTAAATCACACATTTATCACTCTTATCCCAAAGGTAGAAAGCCCTACTATGATTGAAGAATTTAGACCTATTGCATGCTGTAATGTGCTATATAAGATCCTCAGCAAGGTAATATGCAACAGACTTACAAAAGTCCTCCCTGATCTAATTTCTGAATGTCAATCTGCTTTTATAAAAGGAAGACACATTTCTGAAAATTCTTTACTAGCTCATGAACTAATTAGAAATTTCAACAAACCTGGAGCTGACAAAATGTGTCTAAAGATTGATCTACAAAAAGCATATGATAAAATTAATAGACAATTCATTATACATGTACTACACTGTATGAATTTTCCTACTTCTTTGATCAATCTCATTGAAGAATGCATATCTACCCCCACATATTCAATAATTATTAATGGTATCCCCAAAGGATATATAACTAGCAACAGGGGTTTGAGACAAGGTGATCCCCTCTCCCCCTACTTATTTGCAGTTGCCATGGAATTCTTTACACTACAAATGGAAATAGCTTGTCACAATTCTTTGATTCAGCCTCTGTTTAAACATAACCCTAATGTCAATCATCTTTTATATGCTGATGATTTGATAATTGCTATTAGAGCTTCCTCTTCTGCAGCTCAGGGTTTACTACACATATTTGATCAATTACAGTTATTTGTGGGACTTGAACTAAATACTAATAAGTCCAAATGCTACTTTAGCAAATACTGTACATCCAAAAATCAGATCCTGGAAATTTTGCAAATTAAGGAAGGACAACTTCCTGTCAAGTATCTTGGAGTTCCTTTATCAACTAATGTAATTACTGATCGTGAATGTGGTGAACTAGTTGGTAAAATCAGAGACAAACTCAATGGTTGGAGCTCTAAATTACTTTCTTTTGCTGGCAGAATTGAATTGGTACACACAGTTATCACTGCTAAAGTTAGATTTTGGCTTCAAACATTTCACATTCCTGATAGTTCAATTGAGAAGATTAAATCAGCATGTGCAAACTTCATCTGGAGGGGGGGATTACATAAAGTTAGTTATGATATTCTTTCTAGGCCTAAAGCTGAAGGAGGTGTTGGTCTTATCAACCTGAAAGACCTTAGAAAGACTTACCAAATCAAACATGGATGGAAAATTCTAACATCAAATACTCTTTGGGCCAGGTGGATGAGAAATAGATATATAAAAGGAAGTTTCTGGACAATGCATGAGGATATTAACTCTTCTGGGGTTTGGAAATGTATTTTAAGAAGCAGGGAAGTTCTGAAAACATGCATCTCAAAGAGAATTGCTAATGGAAGGGATACTTATCTTTGGAGGGACCCATGGATAAATGGAAAATCATTTGCTAACAAATATGGCTGGGGTATGATTTCATGTATTGGGGAATATGATGACCTAGTTGCATCAATCATTTATCAGGGCACTTGGATACCAGAACAAAAAGGATTACATGCCATAGCTGAAGATGTCAAGTACATCCCTATCTACTCATCTGAACCTAATGATACTTGGACTTGGAATTATACAAAAGACGGCATTTTTACCACCAACAGTACATGGGAAGCAATTCGAACTAAACATACTAACAAATATTGGGCAGCCCCTATCTGGTCCAGATCTAACAACCCAAAGATGGCTTTCACAACGTTTAAAGCAATTAATTTAAGACTTCCCACAGCTGACAGATTAGCAAGATGGGGTATGGAGGTTAATCTAACATGTAAACTATGTAACTACACTCCAGAATCACACAATCATCTATTTTTTGAATGTGAATACTCCACTCGTGTACTAAGCCATGTTAAAAGCAAAAATCGAGACATGCATGCGATTTCTACACTTGAAGACGAACTGCTATACCTGAGCCACAGCAAGAAAGGAGACCTGCTGACCCAATTGCAGACCATCAGCCTCACTACAACTGTTTATCACCTCTGGAAGGAGAGGAACCGGAGAATCTTCAAGAGCACTGCAAAGGATCATAAACAAATTCAAATTGCAATAGAGCAAGATGTCAAGATACTTGTAAGAAGAATTAAAGGAAAATTATTTACTCATGTGACTGATTTGGAAAACAAAATCCTTCGAGAATGGAAAGTGGATCCGCCATGAACCTATGCTTCAGAGCTTTTAGAAAGGGGCATTTGTTGTTTTGCTTTGATTGGTGGAATGTTCTTTATAAATAAACTTAGCACGTGTTTTGTTTTACTTTCTATGTAATACACGAAACATGTATATTTGTTCTGAGCTTTGATGCATCAATAAAATTCACCAATTTTCAAAAAAAAAAAAAAAAATTGAATCACTTTATCGAAAAATATATATTTAAAACATTTTACCATAAATCTACTTAAATCACTTTACTCTAAATAATTGTTATGAAATTTTATAATAATTTACCAAGAAAAGCTTTAAAATAAATCTAAAATATAAGATATAAATATTAAATAGTTATCCTTTAAACTTTAATACTAATTTAACCCTTTAGAAATAATTACTACTATAATTAACTTAAACAAATATTCACTTTAATAGTTTAAGACAACTAAATAATAATTTTTCTAAAACATTCTTTCAAAACCCACTTTTAAAATTTCTAATTTATACTTAAAAATCTCCTTTAAAATTATACCTGGCTTTTTTAGGAAAACATACTTTCCACTTCACTATAACCCATCTAATCATTTATAAATCCTTCTTAATTTATTCCAATTTAATTTACATCTTCATCCCGTAAATTTTCTTTTCCATACTTTTTAAAAATAAAGCCACCTTTTTATTTTTAAAACGAATTACCCTTTCTTATAAATTCCCACCATGAATTTATACTTCTAAATTTTATCAATTGATAAATATTTCACTTTATTTATAAACCCCATTTATAAATTCAATAATCTTATTCTCCTTTAAATCACAGTTTCCAAAACACTCGATCGATTTCGCAATCGATTCTCTGAATTAATTCCATTTTAAAACTTTTTTTATTACCCCAAATTTATTCAAAAATCCATTAACTTCCAGTTTTACTCTTTTATTTTGATTCAAAACCTTATTTAATTCTGAAATGCCAATTTCATACTTTATTTCAAAATCATCCCTTTATTTCCCAAACTCATTTAAATCTTGAATTTATAAAAATATATTTCTTCGTGCTTTCAATAATATTGCTTAAGTCTTTACTTTAAAATTTTCTTCTTTCACCTTTATTCAAAATCCCTATTTTTCCTATATCCTGGAATTCATTATGTAGGATTTACAAAAAATCAAACTATTTATTTTTCTAATTCTTTTTTTTTAATTTATCTATCTTTACTATCAATTTCCTAGTTTAAATATTCCCTTTATGTTTCTCTTTAAAAATTCAATATTTATATTTTTAAAATGCCACAATATATCCAGCAATATATTAACATGAAATAAGTTGATTTTTCAACATAATATATCATATAATTATTTAACATTTCATATATTGAATATGAAAATAAAATTCAACATTTTTTAGGAATCCAGTTGGATCCCTCCATCCCTACATTCACAGATGTTAGCCAACAAATAAAATACCAATCCCACTTCGAGGGGATATCGCAGTAATAGGGTCATCCGCCATTATGCAGGGCGCATAAGGTCTCATCCACTATATAATGCGGAAATATCAATCACTCCAATATATATATACACACTACTACATATAATATCACTACCACACTGATAATAAATTATCAATTCAAGCAATCAACTAATAAACTTAATTTTAACTAATTAAATTAACTAGTAATCCAGAGTGAGATTAACTCATCTTTGTTTTATTTGCAGTCCACTTCAATCTCGCTTTGATTTCTCGGTTTTTGACCTTGTATAAACATTATAGGATTTATTAATATTTGAACTAATCGAACAGTTAATTCTTCCATTTGATAAATTTAATTAACAAAAAATTATTTTAAACTAATTCCTTTTTAATAGAATATTTTCTTTTCTTTTTCCGAAACCCGCACACTTATAAACATTAATTTATATAGATTCAAAAATCAAATTTTATATAAACTTTCAAACATTTCAAACTCCTACTTTTTTTTCTGTTTTAAACTTTTATATATATATTATTCCCAATATATGTATATATATACATATACTTATTAAATCAAAATTAATTGAAAAGAAAAATTCAAAAACCTCATTGCCTCAGAGTTTAAATTCTAAGCATTTGAAAGGTTTAAAATGGAGGTTACTGGTTATAAACAATTTAAAAAGCAAAACCCTTTTAAAGAAAATTATTTTATAACTTACTGTAGATTTAAAATCTTGTCTATATATATATATATATATATATATATATATATATATATATATATATATATATACATACTTTACTCCTTGTAAGATGTGTGTGTGTGTGTGCATATAGTTTAATAGACAAACTGAAGATACCTTTCATTTTCGTTGTAGGAAAATCACATAGCAACCAAAACCTAGAAATCGACAGGAATAGTGCACCATGAACCTGATCACCGCGATTTCTGCACAACCCACTGTCGCCGCTCGCACGCCTCCCTAATGCCACTGCCACTCCTCGCGACTACGCAGCCATAACCCAACCAACTCCTCATTATCGCTTTCCTATACAGGTCGAGATCTCCCCCTTCGAGCAATTTGAAGCTGCCACGACCGCATTTTCATTTTCTCTCTCGAGTTCGTCATCGACTTTGAATTTCTATCACCTCTCTTTCTTTCTTTTTTCCGAAGGATGATTTCGTTTTCTTCACTGATCATTTTGTTCGTCCATTATTCAATTTCTTTTATCATACGAGGAGACAAAATTTCTCTAAAGTATCGAACATTTTATCTCTAAACTTTTTTGTTTCTTTTTATTACTTCGTTCATTTCTTACTTCGATTTGAATTTCTGAAGCCAGACCAACGTTAGCCAGATTAGTCAACACGATATCGCAGTAATAGGGTCATCCACTATTATGCAGGGCGCATAAGGTCTCATCCACTATATAATGCGGAAATATCAATCACTCCAATATATATATACACACTACTACATATAATATCACTACCACATTGATAATAAATTATCAATTCAAGCAATCAACTAATAAACTTAATTTTAACTAATTAAATTAACTAGTAATCCAGAGTGAGATTAACTCATCTTTGTTTTATTTGCAGTCCACTTCAATCTCGCTTTGATTTCTCGGTTTTTGACCTTGTATAAACATTATAGGATTTATTAATATTTGAACTAATCGAACAGTTAATTCTTCCATTTGATAAATTTAATTAACAAAAAATTATTTTAAACTAATTCCTTTTTAATAGAATATTTTCTTTTCTTTTTCCGAAACCCGTACACTTATAAACATTAATTTATATAGATTCAAAAATCAAATTTTATATAAACTTTCAAACATTTCAAACTCCTACTTTTTTTCTGTTTTAAACTTTTATATATATATTATTCCCAATATATGTATATATATACATATACTTATTAAATCAAAATTAATTGAAAAGAAAAATTCAAAAACCTCATTGCCTCGGAGTTTAAATTCTAAGCATTTGAAAGGTTTAAAATAGAGGTTACTGGTTATAAACAATTTAAAAAGCAAAACCCTTTTAAAGAAAATTATTTTATATCTTACTGTAGATTTAAAATCTTGTCAATATATATATATATATATACACACTTTACTCCTTGTAAGATGTGTGTGTGTGTGTGCATATAGTTTAATAGACAAACTGAAGATACCTTTCATTTTCGTTGTAGGAAAATCACATAGCAACCAAAACCTAGAAATCGACAGGAATAGTGCACCATGAACCTGATCACCGCGATTTCTGCACAACCCACTGTCGCCGCTCGCACGCCTCCCTAATGCCACTGCCACTCCTCGCGACTACGCAGCCATAACCCAACCAACTCCTCATTATCGCTTTCCTATACAGGTCGAGATCTCCCCCTTCGAGCAATTCGAAGCTGCCACGACCGCATTTTCATTTTCTCTCTCGAGTTCGTCATCGACTTTGAATTTCTATCACCTCTCTTTCTTTCTTTTTTTTCCGAAGGATGATTTCGTTTTCTTCACTGATCATTTTGTTCGGCCATTATTCAATTTCTTTTATCATACGAGGAGACAAAATTTCTCTAAAGTATCGAACATTTTATCTCTAAACTTTTTTGTTTCTTTTTATTACTTCGTTCATTTCTTACTTCGATTTGAATTTCTGAAGCCAGACAAAGGAAGGTGGTTTTTAAAAAAGAAAGTACTATTGCGTGTGCTTTTTGTCTAGCGTGTATGGATAAGCAATAGACAGTGATCTGAAAAGATGAAAAAGAAATGGCTGATGTGAATAGAATCTCAGCTGATGGTTGACTAAAATATGCAAATATATATATATACATATATATATATATATATATATTCAAATTGTCTCGGCAAATGCAACTTCAAATCCCGACCTCCTATCGAGGTGTGTCGCTATGCGTTTATAATATTATACCCCTATTCCAAACGCATTGGAAAAGATTTCGGGTCCTAATTCGATCGTATGGAGAAGATATATATTTGGACCCAGTTATTATGTTGAATTCTCAATGTAGATTTCAGCGCGTTTACCTACCGTATGATCACACGACAACTTCAAACGTTATGAAATTAGAAATCCAATAATAATATAATATTATGGATCCAATGGAGCTGGTTTCGTCAAATTCCGAAACTGTGCCTCTGAAGGCTATTTTTAAATGTCAATTTAAACGATATATTTTTAAAACTGAACAAATCACCTTCGCATTCGATTTAAAACTTTTATTATCTTCAATATTATCGATGTAAATTTTATAAGCCTTTTAAATATTTTTAACAAGCCTGAAACTCCATATTTCATATTTTACCCAAATCCCAATTATTAAATTCAATAATTTAAATCATCCAATAATTGGTGATATTTGAAATTCAAGTTAAAAATTATCACCTGAATATCTAAAATCAATTAAATATTACAATTTCAAATGTCCAAATTTCCGGGTCACAACAGGCATTTCATAAGCTATTGACGTTGAAACTCATTTTTGGGAGACCCTTAACGAGTTCGTTATTAAGCAACTTTAGATAGGTGTTTAAAATTCAATTGACCAAATCTGTTATGCCAAATCCAATGGTCACTAGATTCGGCCAAATAACACTGATTATCATTATACTTTCATACGTAAAATATAAATATTACTTTTCCTTAAACCTTCAAAGATAATGTTTGACTCATTATCTTCAATATGATAATTATCTTTTTCAAACTTTATTTTAAAATATTTATCATACAAATGACTAATACTAAGCATGCTATGTTTTAAATTCCTAACTACCGAAGCATTAGAAATAGTAGGAGTTTTAGAGTTATCAACATTGTCGATGCCAATCACATATCCTTTAGAGTTGTCTCCAAAGTTAATCAATCCACCATCTTTGTAAATAATATCTTTCAAAATCTTTTGAATTTTTAGTCATGTGTCTTGAGCATCTACTATCCTATATCCATTTGTCCTTCTTGATTTGTGATGTTTAATATCAAGTTTGTTCACCATTAGCCATATAACAACTTGTTCTTGCATTTCAATATTGCACCTTTCCTAAAAATAAAGTGACTTTTCAAAATAACGAGTTCCTAATTTCTTGAAATTTTACAAAACTACTTTTTCATACAAGTGTTAAAAGAAGTGCTAACAAAATTAATACAAGCCATTTATATTTTTCAAAAATCAAATTACAAGTTTTTGAAAATATAGTGCTCTATTAGAAAATGTAGGTTGCAGAATTAAGGATCTTGATGCTAATTAAGCACTAGAAGAGGGGTGAACAGTGTTTTCAAAGTTATGTAGATATTTTTAATTTTCTTTCAAGTTTGATATTAAATCATAGATTAACAACACATAATTACACTAACTATCAATCACATATGTAATCATAGATAAAAATAAAAGTAGTAAAGTAAGTAAAGAGTTAGAGAGATGACACCATGGATTTTATACTGGTTCGGATTTCTCCTGCATCAAATCCCGTATAATTCTCGTATGGATTGCTTTTCAAATGCCAATCTTAAATTGGGCAGAAGGTAAACCCAAATACAATCTCGATTTTGAGGCTACGAGAAACACCCTCCAGAATTTTTGAGCTTAGGGTAGACTCATTTGATTTGACCGGACTACAAGCACACCCACTTGATTTGAATTGGGCAACAAGCACACCCACTTGATTTGAACAGACTACAATCACACCCAAACAAATAAAAATAGAGTTGATTTTTTCAAACACAAATTCTTGTACTTTGGATACAATCGATCCTATAGCCTCTTGGATAGAACTTTCATCTTTGAGCTAATAGAGAGATGTTTCCAAAATAGTAAGAAAGTTGTATTGAATTAATATAATGAAGTATGAATTGATTCTATATAATTTTGAAGAGATAGAGTACATTTTTCAAAAGAATTTTCAAGAGAGTAAGACGAGGGAAGAAAATAAGTAATTAGTTGTTAAAAAATTCACTTGCACCCCCTTTTATGTAGAAAACGAATAGATTTGCCATTTATAAAGAGTTGTGATGAACTGATATTTCCTTTAAAATTTTAAAAAACAATTAGTGGCATGTATGTTGGCATACCCTATACCTAAATATCGACATATGCTCGTTAAAAATGAAAAAATATTTTCTTTTAAATTGTTTTGAAAATCCTATACTTTGTAAAATAATTTGATACTTTGAAAAATAGTTTTAACATAGTTTATAATCATTATGAACTTTGAAAAACTTTTATAAAATATTTTAAAATTTATTTTGGTTAAAAATATAAAGATTAGAAAATTGGTGATAGAGATCAAAGATTGCTATCAAGGATTTTATCAATATATGATATGACTCTATATAATAAATTATAATTTTGAGATCTTTATATCTTTATCTTTGGACTCATGAGTCTTTGTGTCTATATACTGATTCCTTATACCGTACATTCTTCAATTCGACGTCTGAGTAATATTCTGCACTATATATCATATAACTTGGAAAAACATAGTATCTATATTTTATATTTTTGTATATGGCTGTTGTCATCAAAATCAATAACTAAGGTATTAACAGTAGCTTTGTAAATAGTGCAGTGGCGACGACTATTGGCCTTGATCCCAATAGTGTTGCAGAACATTATGTGAATGTCTAGCATGTACTTATCTCAATAGTCATACATGTTTTCAACATATGAGTTGGGACTTTGGACTCGTTCGTGCGCATATATTTTTGGCACAAAAGTTGAGCCTTTTGGCTTGATCTTGTGCATACATTTTTGGCATACGAGCTAGAACTTTGAACTCGATCATATGTATACGTTTTTGGCAATCAAGCTGAGACTTTGGGCTTGATCATTTGCATATGTTTTTGGCATATGAGCTTGGACTTTAGGCTTGGTCATGTGCATACATTTGTGGTATGCAAGCTAGGACTTTAGGCTCAATCGTGATGTAGTGTAACGACCTAGAATTTCTGCCATTGGAAATTCATATATTTAATTTATTTTAAATATTAGCAATTGAAATTTTTAAGTCGAATAGATTTTATTTTGAATATCTAGGTTTAATTGGATAATTATTTCGATAATTTAATATGTGAAATTACAAAAATAATTGGAAATTGGGTTTAATGTGATTAAAAATGATTTATAAAGTTGTATTAAATCATATTGGAGTTAGAATGATGTTATATAACTTTTAAAATTGAATTAAAAGTTAATTTGTGAAAATTGAATATTTTAATATTTAAATTGACGAGTAAAAATAGCCATTTTCAAACTGTCCTGGATTTCGATGAAACCAGTTTCACCAGATCCGTAATGTTATATTATTGTAAGATTTCAAATTTCGAGTCAATCGGATTTACGGTATGTCCGGGGCAAGCTAAAACGCATAGAAATCGGTTTGAGTGAATTTTTAAATTTAAATAGTCAATTCGAAAACCTATCTTTCAAATATGATCGAATTGGCTCCCAATATATATTCCATTGCATTTGGAATAGGGGTAAAACATTATAAACGCCAGGCGGCATGCTTCGTTTGGAGTTCGGAAATTTTTTGGGTGAATAGTGTTTTGCAATTTTCTATAAAAGCCCCCCCCCATTTCAAATTTACTTCAAAACCCTAATTCTAACCCTAGCCGCCAGAAAACGTTTAATGGCCGAAAATTTGTCTCATTCTTCCTCATTTTTCATCAAATCCATGCATTATTTCAAAAAGTTTCCGACTGCAAAGTTGTAGAGGGTGGTGAGATCTTGCTATCCAACAGTAGTGATCGTGTTTCGAGCAACGTGGAGGGAGAAATCGAGGCTAGAACGTGCCGTGTTCGTGCGCATTTTTCAAGGCAAGGGGGGCGTTGAGTTTTATGGTGTCACGACTGAAAGTGGAGTCGACGATGCTCGTCGTCGTGGCACTCTCTGATCGTCTTCAAAATCGACGATGATGGTCGCGTCATTTAGGGTTTTGGGGCAGCATTGGGTTCTCGGTCGCGTTTTTTTATTCTAGAGGAAGAAGAAAAGGCCGAAAGGCCAGATGCGATGAAGGAAAAAAATCAACGGCTGTGATGATGAAGGTTGAAAATATAAAAGAAAATTGTAAATATAATTTTATTTATAAATCGTTCAAACTTTAAAATGTTGTAACTCTTTCATACGAGGTCTGTTTTGGACGAAACAAATTGCTTCGGGTTCGTATTAACGAATACTACACGATGGAGCTTGATTGGAATCGATTTGAGTTAGTGAAAATTTTGGGTAAAATTAAACGCGCGTTTAATTTTATTCGAAATAAACGCTAAAGCCGCTATTCGAAACAAGGTGAGAACTTCTCACTCAATCGAATTTGTTTCGATTTAAATTTTAAATAGTTAGATTTAAAATTGCTTGATTGTATGTTTGGATGATAAATTATTAACTATTGTTTTGAAATAGACCCTATACGCCGTATATTAAGCGGTTGTTATTTATTAAAAACATATACCATGAAATTCTATCTTGAAGTGGAATTGGCATTATATATTTACTTGGAGTTGATTTCCCGCATTATATAGCAGATGAGACCCTATTGCGCCATATAATAGCGGATAATATTTTATAAAACCCATGTACTACGATATTCCGTCTTGAAAGGGGTCGTGCTAACGTCTGTGGATGCAGGGAAACAGGTTGGAGGGATCCAACTGGATTCCTCAACAGTATTGATTTATTTACAGATATTTGAGATGTATTTCGTTATCATATTAATATATGATGTTTGGATGTCGTGGTTGATGTATTGGTGCTGTTGCAGTATTAGGCCTATTTTTGGAGTTTATAAAATGTTAAAGTAACGATTTCGAATTTAAATGGATTTTAAAGTGATTTTTTTAAAGTATAAGTTTTATTGAATTTTAGGATTGATTCATTTTAAATAAATAAACGTTATAATTTTTATGTTATAAAAGTTATGATTTTTGTGAAATATACCCGAAATGTGATTTTTGAAATAAGTAGTTGACTATTTTGTAAAATGGTTTAAATTGAGATTTTTTGAATTATTACGAATGGTTGGTATAAAAGATTTATAAAATTGATATTTATAAATTAAAAATATTAGAATTTTAAAATGAGCCTTTATAATGTTAAAATGAAGTATAAATGGATTTTATAAGTGAATGAAATTTATAGATTTATAAATTGTGAAGTTATAAAATGAATATATTTTGTAAAATAAAAGATTTATAAGTAATTAGCTTGAAATTTGGATTTTGGCATATAAATGGGATATGGATAGAATTTGTTAATAAAGTGATTTTATAAGTTGAAGTTATTATAAAATATAAATGGAATTTGTAAACATTATTTTATAAATCCGAAATCGACTTATTTTGATAAGTTAATTATTTTAGCTTATTAAAGGAGATATATCCACGATTTTGGCAGTGGATAATCCTTTAAATAAAATGTGTAGAAATGTTGAATTTGGTTAACAAAGTATATTCATGATTTTGGACAATGAATAATATATTAAAGAAATGTTTGGGAAAGTGATATTTTAAATAGAACTAAAACGATTTGAAGTTGTTTTAAAATGTGTTAAGGATCGAAACCATAGATTTCAGCATTCATTGTTGAAATATGTTTTCAAGAAATAAAAGGGAATGGTGGAGTATAACACTGTTGTTATAGTAAATGATTTTCGAAAGGAAATGTTTTATGTAGTATTGGGATTTATATATCTATCTAAATGTCGAATCCCTATACTAGTGATTTTGAGTTGTCATAACGATGTTTTACGCAACATTCGTTTTGACTCAAATAAATATGTTTAAGAGAATGTTTTCCTTAAAGAATGAAATATATACTTAATTGTGATTTAAATATACTGAATATTTTCTAAGTATTGAAAGTAAATAGATTTATGAGTTACTTATTGTTAAATAAGTATGGAAATGTTTTCCAATATGACGTGAAATGTTTTGAGATGATATCTTTTAAAGATAAATTGAAAGTGAATATTTGAAATCGATTGAAAATCGTATATCATTGGATATTTGGAAATTTAAATTCACCGTGGAATTTATAAAGGAAAGGGAAATTTGATTTAAAAATAAACATTGATTTATTTTTGAAGTGTGGAAAAATATATCTTGTCAAGGTTATTTGGGGAAATAAACAATTTAGGAAATTATTTGAAATCTGATGATGTTGTGCATATCTATTGATAGTTAAATAACCGATTATCAATATTTACCTTTAAATGGGTATTTGTTGTGATTTGCTTGAATTTGAATGCTACGCTTATTTTAAAAATAAGTGCTCGTTGTTTGGTTTAGCCGGGAGAGGACCTTTGGGTCATAAATCCCATTCCGAATAGTGATTCGTCGTAATGGATAGCATTTGAAGACCGGTGTTGAAGACCGGATATTTTTGAAAACGGAGGGTTTACCGTCGAATGTCTCTGCATCGGCTGATCTTCGATATAGAGATTTTATCACCCTTTGTGATGGGAAGTCCGGACGTGATTACTGAATATCCGGATTTCAAGGGCTTCTTTGGAAGTGCCTTCGGTTCCGTTCGATCCTGGAACGGACTTGTATAGATGTGCGTCCGACGTTAAAATTTGAGATGTAAAGCTGGTTTCTATCAAATGCATTTCTGTTGGTGGCGGAGAATTTATTCTCTTAGCTTAACACCTTCTCTGAGACGTATGAGCTCAGACGTTATGTAGTTGATGGTTACTAGTGATATATTCCCAATTTGGTAACGTGGCATGCTGAGTGCTGCTGATCATTTGTTGATCAAAGCGTGGCTTTTATGAAAAGCGTAGCTTTGTGGAATAGACTTCATCGGACCTCACACCCCGAAAAATGGTCAAAACAGGAAAGATGCAGCAAGGTTATTAGGGGATAGAGCCCCTTTAGTGTATGTCATTTCCTTCTGGATAGAGGTGGTATCATGGTATGGAGCCCAGATACTTAACCTATGTTGTTGCAGCAAACTTATTATTTTGTGGTTGTTGGTGGATCCCAGGATAAAGGTCGGTTACGACCGGGGGATGGCATACTCGTGTCAGTTGTTACCCAACTATGGGTAACCCGGCCTTGTGTTGGCAGAGATCCGGTTAGGTTCTCGAGGCGTCTTTCCAGAGGCGTTTCCATGTGGCAATGGGATGTTCCTTGGCCTGACCATTTGTTGGAAATCCAAAGAAACAATACAGGCCTTGTATGGTTTTAGTTGTAGAACCTGCCATTTACTTATGGTGGCGTCCCACTGTTTAGATGGTAGCTACAGTAGGCATACGATAATGGTTGTATGTTGGCTAAGATTTATATTGTAATTTCGAAATGTTTTCATACACTTTGCACTTATAGTAATAATATCAAACAAATTTGCGTATCAATCATGTTTGACTATCATAAGGAGAAATCTCCTCTGATTCTGCGTTTGCATTGTGTGTGTGTACGGGAGGTTTTACGGTAGTTTCATTTTCAAAAGCATTGCGAATCTATTTTAAAAATATTCCTTTATTTGTTTTAAAGATATAACTGTTTTAAGTTCTCACACTAGTCTCATGACTGACCTGGAGTTTATTGTTTCCTTCCTAAACTCTGGGTGCCCACCAATTTCCATACGGGCAGTCTAGAGTCAGGTTATCAGGTCATTCTGGAATTCAAGAGTTGCTGTAGAGATCAGGAGGCAAGCTGGATGGCATGGCGTATCAACTAGTATATAGCATTTCTTTTCCGCTGTTTTGTTATTGTACACTCTGATAATGTAATGGTAATGTGATGTAATGTAATAACTGATATAGTTCTTTGTTTTAAAGATATTCATTTATCTATTATATATTGTTCCGCTGCGATTATGAGATTCTGTTATTGTTTCTGTTGCTTCTTCTTTCTTCCTTCTTCTATCTTCTACCTCTTCTTAAACCCCCAAGGGTTCGGTTTTCCGGCATTCGATTGCTCGGCAGTTGATACAGTGGATGTATTACTGTCGACTTTCGTGAGTCGAGAATCCCTATCCTCACATTTGGTATCAAAGCATTTGGTTAAGCGACAACCTTGGCTCTGCTGGGAATTAATCACTAGAGATAGAGTCTGCAGTACTCTAGAATGAGTGTGAGTGTAATAATAGATATGAGCGCGTATTTGTTAGTGAATATAAAAAAAATTGTTTTATATTTTGTTGATTGGTCTATTGAGTGGTATATGGATTCTGGTCAATACGAGTTATTAACGTTATTGATAGGAATCTCTAAACACTTGTACAGAACAAATTAGACACGATATCGTTTTAAAATAGGGTAAATGAAATAATTTTACCTAAATTATTTTCATATATAAAAGAGAAAGATTTTCTGTGAATTGTTATAATATATGATTGATTGGTTGTTAGAAAGTGATGATATTAAATTATTATCATTAATGTTGAAAAAGAAATTGAAATCGTAACTCCAAAGTTAAGAAATAATTTCACACACAAATAGAATTGGAGAATATAAATTGTAAATGTGATTTGTAATTTGAAGTAAAATTCCAAAGGAATATTTGGAAATGTTTTGGTAAAGGTTGCAATTTGGAAAAGATTAAATTCCCTTTTGAGTTTGAAAATGGTTTTCAAGGGTTTGGAAAAATGTTTTTGGAGGGATAAAAGCTCTAAACTTTTTTCGGCCGCTGGAAAATAACTGCGGTGACGACTGCAGCATCATCGGTGTTCATTTTCGGGTTTCCAAAAGAGGGATTGCTGCCAAGTTGTTTTAAAATGAAAGTTGTTTGGAAAATTTGGGTTTGGGTTTTGAAATTCAAAGGATACTTTGAATTGGTTTCAAAAATGGTTTTGAAATGTTGGAAAGACTCTGGAATCTGATAAAAATAATTATAGAAATAAATTTATGAATGAATGAATTTACAATTGCAAGTAAATTGAAAATTTGTCAAGTTGGATCAAATGAAGCTAAGTATTAAAATGAAATTAGTAAATAAAACTAACTGAAGAACTGACAAATTTAATATGGGTTCAAATGAATTGAATTCAACATTTATAAATAAAGGGTAAATTAAATTCATATGGAATTTGAAATCAAGTTTAAATATAAGTGGTTATAAACCGAAATAGTGAATTAAATTGTGTTTGGGAACGAACAAAAGGATAAAAACTGAAATTGAAAACTGAATATCGAAAACCAATTTGAATTGTGCTAGATGAAATGAGTTAGAACTTGTAATGAATTAGTAAAAGAAACTAATTTAAAATAGCAAGATGAATCAGTTGTAAATGAAAAATAATTGATAAAATTCAATATTCAGAAGGTAAATTGAATCCAAATAGAATTGAAATTGTAAATTGAATTCAAATAAAATTGTTAATGTGAGATTGAATGAAAATGGATATTATGGTTAGCAGGATATACCGGTGGATTTAAGGAAATTGGGATTTTGAATTCGAAGATAAAAAAATTGAATTGCTCGACAAAAGGTATGTATTGGAATTTCAGTATGAAATTTGATGATTTTCTTGTCCAGCCACTTGGATTTTTCGTTTCTTTTTGAAATCTGGGGGGCCGTGGTGCCATTTTTGTAGTCATACCGAGCTAGCCGCGCAAAGCATACACTGGCGAAATTTTTCGAAAATTTAAGACGTTAGAATATTTTTGAGAAAATTAGAAATTTTTGAAAACTATAACTTTGATTTTGGAGTGAAAAGTGAAACGATATAGTTGGTTTTGAAAAGATAACTAAGTATGATTTGAAAACTTAGTAAAGTTATTGTAAGAAGTTTAACTATTGGATTTTGGAAAAGTTAAAATGTTTAAATGAATTTGAAATTTAATTTGAACAAATGGTTTTGAAAAGTTAATGGATTCTGTAACTTTTTCTTACTTGGTAATTTCGAGGACGAAATTCTTTTAAGGGGGAAGTGTGTAACGCCTAGAATTTCTGTCATTGGAAATTCGTATATTTAATTGATTTTAAATATTAGCAAGTTAAATTTTATTTTGAATATCTAGGTTTGATTGGATAATTAAATCGATAATTTAATATGTGAAATTACAAAAATAATTGGAAATTGGGTTTAATGTGATTAAAAATGATTTATAAAGTTGTATTAAATCATATTGGAGTTAGAATGATGTTATAGAACTTTAAAAATTGAATTAAATGTTAATTTGTGAAAATTGAATATTTTAATATTTAAATTGACAAGTAAAAATGGTCATTTTTCAAGCAGTCTCGGATTTCGACGAAACCAGTTTCATCGAATCCGTAAAGTTATATTATTGTAAGATTTCAAATTTCGAGTCAATCGGATTTACGGTTTGTTTGGGGTAAGCTAAAACGCATAGAAATTGGTTTGAGGGAATTTTTAAATTTAAATAGTCGATTCAAAAACCTATTTTTCAAATATGATCGATTTGGCTCCCGATATATATTCCATTGCGTTCGGAATAGGGGCAAAACATTATAAACGCCAGGTGGCACGCTTCGTTTGGAGTTCGGAAATTTTTTGGGCGAATAGTGTTTTGCAATTTTCTATAAAAGCCCCCCCATTTCACAATTTGCATCAAAACCCTAATTCTAGCCCTAGCCACCAGAAAACGTTTAATGGCCAAAATTTTGTCTCATTCTTCCTCATTTTTCATCAAATCCACGCATTATTTCAAAAAGTTTCCAACTGCAAAGTTGTAGAGGGTGGTGAGATCTTGCTATCCAACGGTAGTGATCATGTTTCGAGCAACGTGGAGGGAGAAATCGAGGCTGGAACGTGCCGTGTTTGTGCGCGTTTTTCAAGGGAAGGGGGCGTCGAGTTTGATGGTGTCAGGGCCGAAGGTGGAGTCGATGATGCTCGTCGTCGTGGCACTCTCTGATCGTCTTCAAAGTCGACGATGGTGGTCGCGTCATTTAGGGTTTTGGGGCGGCATTGGGTTCTCGGTCGCGTTTTTTTTCTGAAGGAAGAAGGAAAGGCCGAACGGCCAGATGTGATGAAGGCAAAAAACCAACGGCTGTGATGATGAAGGTTGAAAATATAAAAGAAAATTGTAAATATAATTTTATTTATAAATCGTTCAAACTTTAAAATGTTGTAACTCTTTCATACGAGGTCCGTTTTGGACGAAAAAAATTGTGTCGGGTTCGTATTGATGAATACTACACGATGGAGCTTGATTGGAATCGATTTGAGTTAGTGAAAATTTTGGGTAAAATTAAACGCGCGTTTAATTTTATTCGAAATAAACGCTGAAGCCGCTATTCGAAACAAGGTGAGAACTTCTCACTCAATCGAATTTGTTTCGATTTAAATTTTAAATAGTTAGATTTAAAATTGCTTGATTGCCTGTTTGGATGATAAATTATTAACTATTGTTTTGAAATAGACCCTATACGCCGTATATTAAGCGGATGTTATTTATTAAAAACATGTACCGCGATATTCCATCTTGAAGTGGAATTGGCATTATATATTTACTTGGAGTTGATTTCCCGCATTATATAGCAGATGAGACCCTATTGCGCCGCATAATAGCGGATAATATTTTAAAAAACCCATGTACCGCGATATTCCGTCTTGAAACGGGATTGGTATTGTGCTAACGTCTGTGGATGCAGGGAAACAGGTTGGAGGGATCCAACCGGATTCCTCAACAGTATTGATTTATTTACAGATATTTAGATATATTCTGTTACCATATTAATATATGATGTTTGGATGCCGTGGTTGATGTATTGGTGCTGTTGCAGCATTGGGCCTATTTTTGGAGTTTATAAAATGTTGAAGTAACAATTTCGAATTTAAAAGGATTTTAAAGTGATTTTTTTTGAAAGTATACGTTTTATTGAATTTAGAATTGATTCATTTTAAATAAATAAACGTTATAATTTTTATGTTATAAAAATTATGATTTTTGTGAAATATAACTGAAATGTGATTTTTGAAATAAGTAGTTGATTATTTTGTAAAATGGTTTAAATTGAGATTTTTTGAATTATTATGAACATTTTATATAAAAGATTTGTAAAATTGATATTTATAAAATAAAAATATTAGAATTTTAAAACGAGTCTTTATAATGTTAAAATGAAGTATAATTGGATTTCACAGGTGAATGAAATTTATAGATTTATAAATTGTGAAGTTATAAAAGGAATATATTTTGTAAAATAAAAGATTTATAAGTAACTAGCTTGAAATTTGGATTTTGGCGTATAAATGGGATATGGATAGAATTTGTTAATAAAGTGATTTTATAAGTTGAAGTTGTTATAAAATATAAATGGAATTTATAAACATTAAATCCAAAATCGACTTATTTAGATAAGTTAATTATTTTAGCTTATTAAAGGAGACATATCCACGATTTTGGACAGTGGATAATCTATAAAATGTGTAGAAATGTTGAATTTGGTTAACGAAGTATATTCATAATTTTGGATAGTGAATAATATATAAAAGAAATGTTTTGGGAAAGTGATATTTTAAATAGAACTAAAACGATTTGAAGTTGTTTTAAAATGTGTTAAGGATCGAAACCATAGATTTCAACATTCATTGTTGAAATAGACGTTTTCGAGAAATAAAAGGGAATGGTGGACTATAAAACTGTTGTTATAGTAAATGATTTTCGAAAGGAAATGTTTTATATAGTATTGGGATTTATATATCTATCTAAATGTCGAATCCCTATACTGGTGATTTTGAGTTGTCGTAACGATGTTTTATGCAACATTCGTTTTGACTCAAATAAATGTGTTTAAGAGAATGTTTTCCTTAAAGAATGAAATATATACTTAATTGTGATTTAAGTATATTGAATATTTTCTAAGTATTGAAAATAAATAGATTTATGAATTACTTATTGGTAAATAAGTATGGAAATGTTTTCCAATATGAAGTGAAATGTTTTGAGATGATATCTTTTAAAGATAAATTGAAAGTGAATATTTGAAATCGATTTGAAAATCGTATATCAGTGGATTTTTGGAAATTTAAATTCACCATGGAATTTATAAAGGAAAGGGAAATTTGATTTAAAAAAAAACATTGATTTATTTTTGAAGTGTGGGAAAATATATCTTGTAAAGGTTATTTGGGGAAATAAATAACTTGGGAAATTATTTGGAATCTGGTGATGTTGTGCATATCTATTGATAGTTAAATAACCGACTATCAATATTTACCTTTAAATGGGTATTTGTTGTGATTTTCTTGAATTTGAATGCTACACTTATTTTAAAAATAAGCGCTCGTTGTTCGATTTAGCCGGGAGAGGACCTTTGGGTCATAAATCCCATTTCGAATAGTGATTCGTCGTAATGGATAGCATTTGAAGACCGGTGTTGAAGACCGGATATTTTCGAAAACGGAGGGTTTACCGTCGAATGTCTCTGCATCGGCTGATCTTCGATATAGAGATTTTATCACCCTTTGTGATGGGAAGTCCGGACGTGATTATTGAATATCCGGATTTCAAGGGCTTCTTTGGAAGTGCCTTCGGTTTCGTTCGATCCTGGAACGGACTTGTATAGATGTGCGTCTGACGTTAAAATTTGAGATGTAAAGCTGGTTTCTATCAAATGCATTTTTGTTGGTGGCGGAGAATTTATTCTCTTAGCTTAACACCCTTCTCTAAGACGTACGAGCTCAGAGGTTATGTAGTTGATGGTTACTAGTGATATATTCCCAATTTGGTAACGTGGCATGCTGAGTGCTGCTGATCATTTGTTGATCAAAGCGTGGCTTTTATGAAAAGCGTGGCTTTGTGGAGGAGACTTTGTCGGACCTCACACCCCAAAAAATGGTCAAAACAGGAAAGATGCAGCAAGGTTATTAGGGGATAGCGCCCCCTTAGTATATGTCATTTCCTTCTGGATAGAGGTGGTATCATGGTATGGAGCCCAGATACTTAACCTATGTTGTTGCTGCAAACTTATTATTTTGTGGTTGTTGGTGAATCCCGTGATAAAGGTCGGTTACGACCGGAGGATGGCATACTCGTGTCAGTTGTTACCCAGCTATGGGTAACCCGGCCTTGTGTTGGCAGAGATCCAGTTAGGTTCTCGGGTCGTCTTTCCAGAGGCGTTTCCATGTGGCAATGGGAAGTTCCTTGGCCTGACCATTTGTTGAAAATCCAAAGAACCAATACGGGCCTTGTACGGTTTTAGTTGTAGAACCTGCCATTTACTTATGGTGGCGCCCCACTATTTAGATGGTAGCTATAGTAGGCATACGATAATGGTCGTATGTTGGCTAAGATTTATATTGTACTTTCGAAATGTTTTCCTACACTTTGCACTTATAGTAATAATATCAAAGAAATTTGCGTATCAAGCATGTTTGACTACCGTAGGGAGAAATCTCCTCCGATTCTGCGTTTGAATTGTGCGTGTGCGCGCGGGAGGCCTTATGGTAGTTTCATTTTCAAAAGCATTGCGAATCTAGTTTAAAAATATTCCTTTGTTTATTTTAAAGATATAACTGTTTTAAGTTCTCACACCAGTCCCATGACTGACCTGGAGTTTATTGTTTCCTTCTTAAACTCTGGGTGCCCACAAATTTCCACACGGGCAGTCTAGAGTCAGGTTATCAGGTCATTCTGGAATTCAGGAGTTGCTGTAGAGATCTGGAGGCAAGCTAGATGGCATGGCGTATCAACTAGTATATAGTATTTCTTTTCCGCTGTTTTGTTGTTGTACACTCTGATAATGTAATGATAATATGATGTAATGTAATAACTGATAGTTCTTTGTTTTAAAGATATTCATTTATCTATTATATATTGTTCTGCTGCGATTGTGAGATTCTGTTATTATTTCTGTTGCTTCTTCTTTCTTTCTTCTTCTATCCTCTACCTCTTCTTAAACCCTAAGTGTTCGGTTTTCCGGCATTCGATTGCTCGGCGGTTGATACAGTGGACGTATTAATGTCGATTTTCGTGAGTCGAGATTCGCTATCCTCACATATAGTGTACTGTTATATCATTAAAAGGCAGACATTCTAGTGAGGCCTCAGCTTTTGATGCCACTATAGTATTATTTTGTCTAGATGACTTGTTGGGTGCAGGTGACATAGTTAAGGTATGGTTTTTAAGCATAAGTGTTGATTTACTAGCTTATTAGTATTATATACTTATGATGCATTTCACTCACCAAACATATGTCTGGCCCCCTTTACCATTTCATCTATTTAGTTATACTCTAAGAGGTCGATAGAAAGCACTGGTGGTGATTCGCAGGCATGATGATACAGTGGAGACCCACATATTTATCTATTAGATATCTACTATCTTAGTTATTCCCAAAAAATTAGGCTATTTTTTTTACTTATGTGGAGAAATGAGGTAGGTGGATTACATTTGATGTTATATTCTTTTGTTCATCTAGGATTACTGTATTACTGATTATATTATATTATATTTCTGCCGTCGTGAGTTTTAGAAAGTGTAGATATTGTAGATAGCTCTGTTACATATAATATATTTACCTTAACACGATCCATCGTCTATGAGATTTGTGATGTGTGCATCATTTTAGCATAAATCAATATGTCGTAGAAGATGGGTTGTTTCATTTGATATTAGAGCTTAGGTTATGCAATTCTTACTAAACTAGCGCACGGAGAGACTGTATTTATAATTTTCATTATTTATATTATACTATATTAATTTTTATGCCACACCCCATGTATTTTGACCCGTAGAGGTAGTTGTTGGTTTTACTTCTTATTCAAGCACACAACTATGAGTAGAAATATTAATATTCAAAACAGTTTTGGGGTGAAAAATAATCCATCATTTTTGTTATAATTTACTCCATATGGAATAACTAGTGGAGGGTCCTATACCAACCAGCAGTAGAGTAAATCGAGGGACCAAGCATGAATAAGAAGAAGAGATGCACCCTTAATTCCATAGAATATAATGTGATGTCGATGAGGCATAATGAAGGTACTTAAGCAATTTTTAGGTTGTAGTTATGCTTGTGAAAGTTATGCTCTACTACAATCAAACTAAATAAATTAGTTTACATATTATTTCTAAAAGGTTAGGAATAATTACGTTTGAAATATTAGGGAAAATATAGAAGTTGAAACGTGATTGTGAAAGGTTAAACCATATTTCAGTTTTGAATATGATAATTTTCATAAGAGGTAATTTTTCATGTATATTTTAAAGTTTTATTTTTGTAAAAAGATTTTAACATTACATTTTATTTACACTTTTATGAACATTTTCTTATTTATAAAAGTAAAATTTTGAAAAGACATGTTTTACATATTTATTTTTCTAAGTTAAATAGAGCCATCTTACATAGAGGTTAAACTGAAAAAAGAACAGAGAGAGAAGATTTTAAATGACAATTTTTAAATTTATGCAATTTCTTTTCGGTTTCAATATATAGTTGCTTTTGAATGGAAGTTGAAGGATTTGTGATATACGCTCTTAAAAATATGCATTGATGGAAATTATTTTTTAATACAGTACAAATATAGTTAGTAAAAAAATGAATTTCAAAAGGGGGCATTTCACCAGAAGGACAAACTTTGCAGTCCAATTAGTTTTTAGGACACACATTCAAAGAAATTACTTTCAAGGCCAAAATTAGAGAATAATTACTTTCAATGACAAAGTCAGCAGTCCAATTACTTTCAAGGACATAATTTGTAATATCCCAGAATTTTGGACAATTTAAATTTAATAATCTGTGTTTTAATTTATATTGAAACGATAATTTTTGTTAATAAATTTGATTAATTTAATAATCTTCTTTATTTAAATATTTAATTTGTGAATTTATTTTAATAAACTAATATATTTAATTTGTTTTGAAAATAGAAATTATGATTTATTTTTGGATTTAAGATTTTCAAAAATATTTAATAAAATACTATATGATTTTAAATATGAGAAAAATGTTTTAATTGGTTTAAAATTCATTTTTAATTTAAGTTTGAATATTAAGTTACAAACTCTTTTATAAATTTATTTTAATTGTTTAAAAGTTTCTTTTTTCCAAATGATTAATTTGTATGTTGTTTTATTTAAATACTTTGTTTTGTTCTTTATAAATTATTTATCTATATATAACTAAGTATTAATAAACTAATTAACTAAGCTTAATATTTTCTTAACTCTAATTATAAACACTAATTAATTTATGATGACATGTGTAGTGTATTAAGGAATAATATAACATATGTTAAATAAGTAAACAAAGAAGTTAACAAGTGTCCATTTCTTTTTACAAGTGTCAAATTTATATCTTTTATTTTTCTTTGTTTTTAATAAATCATAAATTTAGACTATAAAACATTTCACTTACTCATTTCTTTCCTCTTCTCATTTTTCAAATCTGAAACCCCTCTTCAAAATCAAACTTCTCCTTTTCAAACACACAAACCTGCATTCTTCAAATCTATAACATATTCATCTTCAAATACACTTTAATTTCTTCAATCTGGAAACATAAAGACCTGCATTTCAATTTTAATCAAATGAAGACCTGCATATTTTTTCTAAAATCTGCAAAATGCAAACATGCACTCCAATTTCAAGCAACCTGCATTTGATCTGAAACATGCAATTGAATCTGGAAAGGCAAGATGTCTGCATGCATGAATTTTCAATTCTGGAAGCATCAGGTTGGAAGCAAGTTTTAAAATGCATTCAAACTTAAAGTTTTAAAAGGGATTCAAGCAGATTTTCAACAGGATTTCAAAATTTGTTCTGCATAATTTTGGACTCTGCATTTTATTTCAGGTGAGTAACTCATCTTTTAAATTTGTTTAATAGGTTAGGTTGTGTATGCTTTATCAATCACAAATGAACTTATATGAAATTGTTGAAATGTTATACCTATAAATATTTGGCCCGTGTTCAAGTTGATGACTGTGCATGTGTGTGTCTGCAAATTTTCAAACTCATGTTTGATCCCTGAAATTCTTTGCTTGACTTGATTGTTGTTATGACTCAGACTTTTGAATAAAACATATTTGTTTTAGAATTGAGTATGTTTAAAATTTTGTATAAATTAAACAAATTGCCTGTAACCTGAAGAAAAAAAACAAGTTACACAGAACAACTATTAGAATAGGGTGAAAATCCAAATGTTATAATTTATTGTTTTAGGTTTACTAATAGAAACAATAAGTGAATTCAAGAATCTTAAATCAAAAATTACAATTTATAATGTTGTAAACCAAGTGCAGAGATGAACATACTGTATTTTACATTTTGATAAAGTACACTTGATTCTTGCATTTGATTTGATTGATTTTGCTTCTGGAGATAGTGTAGCTATCAAAGATCATAAGAAAATTTCTGAATTGGATTACAATTAAATTTTGAAATTGTAATTTGGGATTTTGAGTGGTGAACCCTAGTTCTGTTGGGTCTCTGATTTTGTCTAAATGTGATCGCCTGAGTTGATCGAGTTCAACCGTGATTTGCATGATGATAGATGGTGATTTGGTTAAGGATTTGCCGGAGTTTGGAGTGTGATGGTGGTCGGAGTTGGGTGATATCGCCGTTGACAGGTTTTAGGGGGAAGGTGGTTCGGTTGTTCCAGGTTTCAGTTTTAAAACTTGAAATTAAATTCAAGTTGAATTCATGGATTTTGGGGTGTCGAAGTTTGATGTGGGGATTTTGGTCGATGGAGGATGGTCAGAGATGATGGCCAGTGATGCCGGAGTTGGGAAGTGGATGCACAGGGGTGTTGTGCATGTTGATGATGGTGGTAGTGTTGTTTTTGGGTTGCAGGGTTTTGGTTGCTCGGGTTTGTCTCGGGAAAATTAGGGAGTGACTCGAAGAAGTATGGCTTCTGACTCGAAGTAAATTATAGGATGGCTCAGGTTGTAATGTTTCAGGTTTTAAACAGAGCCTTATTTCCAGGTTTTAAAATTTTAAAAGTAAGTTTTTAAAATGTAAAATTTAAAACCTGAACTAAGTATAAAATTTAAACTGAATTTAAATATAAATTCAACTAGTTAAATTTTGGGTTTTTGAAATAATTTAAATTTTGAAATTTTTAAGCAAATCTGAAACCTGTTTTCCAGGTTTATATGTGAAAAGTAGAAATGCAAACTTAAAATTTGAAAACTAGCTTGTAACCTGAATTTATATATAAATTCAAATAATTTGAATCTTGATCTTTGTAATTATTGAGTTTTTAAAATTTAGTTTGGATTTTAAACAAAACAGAAACTGTTTTCTGTTTTTAGATTTAAAAGAGAAATTTAAAATTTGAAAGATGAAGTTCAATCTGAGATTTTTAAAAACCTGAAATTTAAATCTGAGTTCAATAATATAATTCTTGGATTTTGGAACAATTTTGAATTCAGAAATTTAAGATGTTTTAAACCAAACAGAAACTGTTTTCTGTTTAAAATTTAAAAGTAAAATTTTAAATTGCAACTGAATTTTAAAAGTTTAAATCTGGAAATCTGAAATATGGAACTTAGCTAATGAAACTAAGTTGAATTTAATTTAAAACTGGAAATTTAAATTTAGTTTTCAAACTTTTTAGAGTATAAAGGAATACTGGTTTGAATTTTAAACTATGAGTTTTAAATTATGAAATAAGAATTTAAAATAAGTTTAAATTCAGTTTTGAAAATCTGGAATTTGACTTTAATGTCAGTTTTTAAAATTTAATAAGTTTTTAAATTTAAATTTGTTTTAACTATTTTAGAAGTTTAAATAATTTGAATTTAAAAATGAAGATGGAAGTGTAAGTAAAGTTTTTAAATTTTTAAGTTTGAATCTAGAATGAAAATTTGAATTGTGTTTCAGTTTGAAATTTAAAAAGAAATTTTAAATTGAATTTTGTTTGAAACAAATTGTTTAAATTACTTTGTATAAAGAAGAATGTTTCTTAATTTAGAATTCAAGAAATTGATTTCATTTAAATTATTTAATTTAATTTAAATCGAATATTAATTATTTAATTAATTAATAATGGGGATGTTTAATTAAGTAATTAATAAATTTTTAAGTTAATTAATTAAGATTTGAGGTTAATTAATTTAGGTTAATTAATTTATAATTAAGGATGGTTAATTAAATTTTAATTAATGATTAAGATTTATTTAATCAAGTGATTAAAGATAATTAAGATTTTAATTAATTAATAATTAGAGATTAATTAAATTGTAATTAAAGATTGATTAAATGATAATTGATAAGTTAAATAAGTTAATTCTTAATTATGTAATTAAGAAAGCTTAATGAAGGTCATTAACTTAAGATTATTTTAACAATGAATTAATGTGATTAATTTTTAATAATTAATTAGATAATTAGTTAATAATAAGCAATTGTTAATTACTTAATGAAGGTAATTAATGAATTAATTACTTGGTGTAATTAATTTGATTAATGTGATTAGTTTAGATTAATTAAGTTAAATTAATTTAAACATTTGTTGATTTATGATAATTACTTATGTAATTAATGGGTTTAGAATTACTTAAGGAAGTAATTAATTAATAATTACCTTATGTAATTAGGGATATTTATTATAGAAGTAATTTGATTTAAATTACTTTAGAATTAATCAAGGATTAATTGAGATAAATAATTGAGAATAGTTAATTATGGGATGAGAATTTAAAGCAGTTGATTACTGAATGGTTATTAATCAAAGGTGATTAATGTATATATGGATTAAATTGAAGATTAATTACTTATGTAATTAATTTATATTGAGAGATTGATTAAATGTAATCAGAAATCATTAATAACTTAATTAATGATGAATTTGGAATTGATTAATTAAGGTATAATTAATAATGAATAACTGATTAATGTAATTAATTAATTAATTACAAGTTAATTATTTGCTAGGGGTTAAGTAATTAACTTGTGTAATTAATATTAAATGCTAATTACTTATTGTAATTAGATATGGTTAATCAGTAATGATTAAGTGAAATAAATTATGAGATGATGATTTATAAATTGATTTGTAATCAATTGATGGTTAAGTTAAGCAGGATTTTAATGATGAAGTAATTAATTTAATTCATATTAAATTAATTAGAGTTTAGGTAATTAATTTAATTCATTTTAAATTAATTATAAATGGTGTGATCATTAGATCATTGCTTATGTTTGATGATTGGTATTGATTGCCTGGTATGGTTTGTAATCTCAGTTATGAGATGAGTAGAGTATGTGATATGGATGCATTGGTTGCTTTTGGATAATAATATGGATTATCTGATTATGATATGAATTATCTCTTGATAATGATAAGGTTGATTATCTATTGTGTTGTGATTATCTATCTGTGTATATTTAGATAATGAATTGAATTGTTTTAAAACTTAAAACAACTTGGACCTTAAAAGACACGCTTTGGATTTCGATGAGACCGGGATCGGGTTTCCATATTTGGAATCCGAAAACCACATCGATTCCAAATAACGTTAGGTCGTTAACCCAAATGGAGCGAGTGAAGGTTCGAGGTGTAAGGGCTATATGTCAGTATAACTCTATGGGTGATTCCGTAATGAGTTTGAAGGAATAGTACTTATAGATTCGAGATGGTGATTCAGAGTGCAAGGGTTATTGTCGTTAACTCTGAGGGTGATTCCAATACGAGTGTAATGAGATAATGCCTTCGGTTTCGTTCGAACCCGGAACGAACTTGTATGGATTGAATGCTTTCAGAACATCGTCAGGTGGACGATGAGCATTCTAAGTGATATGTCCTATAAAGGTAATCGTAGCCTCAAGCCTCATCAACCGGGAATGGCTAAAACAGGGGAGGTGCAGCAAAGCTTCGTGGGTAGCACCCACTTGAGAACAAGATTTATCCCTGTCTAGAGGTCCCTTTATTTTTGGCTTAGTGGTGCGGTTGCTGATCACAACTGCAGGGTTGTCTTGTTTGGAACTGTTCAGTAAGGAACGGGTCCAGCTTTGTGTTGCAGGGGATTGGGAGTAATCCTCGGTACGGTGATCTAGGCCACGTACCGTGACGGGCGGTACCCCAGTAGCCCATGGAATCCAAAATCCAATAAGTGCCAGCGGTTTTGATTGTATTACCCACTTTTGTGGCTAGTAGCTGGAATTTAATGAATGTAACAATTTCGGCTATTTCTTATTTACTTGGAAATCCTAGAAACTATTATAATATCATCAGATTTCCTATCAAATGTTTTGGTTAGCGTAAGGTAAAAACTTTTCCATGTTTATGTGTGGGAAGTCTTACGTGATACCTTTTCTTTTCAAAGGTTTTCCAAAGTTAAGAAACTTTAACCTGTTACTCACACCAGACCCATGTCTGACCCGGAGTTATTTCTGTTTTTTTTAACTCTTGGGTACTCAAATTTTTATGAGTAGTCAAGGGAATTCAGGTTAGGATTCAGGTTAGCTTTGACGAATCGTGAAGGAGCAAATGGAGCAGGAGGCTTCTGCGTATAGTTATATAGTTTTCCACTGTGTTGGTATCTCTGAGTTCTTTTGTGTGTATTGAGTTGTAATAACTAGATAGGTGTTTATAACTGTCTAGTATGTGTTGTATTGACTGTGTAACTCTGATAATTGTTGTATACTATGTAATACTTATGTTATTAATATAATTTATTCGTTCCGCTGTTGAGATTCTTGTGTTGTTTCTTCTTTCTCTTCTTTCTTTTCTCTTTTCTATCTCTTTCTTTCTTAAGGACGCTGCGACTTCCTGGAGTTTGGAAGTCGGGTCTTCTCAGCTGGTATCAGAGCGTTAGGTTGAGTGAATACCTAGGCTCTGTAGTGGTGTCTATCTTGAGAGAGCGTATTTGTATTTTTAATATATATATATATATAATTGTTTCTACCTATTCGTTGGTTTACCTGTTCAGGGTTTTTCCAATGTAAGTTATAAAGGTAGATAAGGTAGAAGTGCGTGTAACACGACTACCATAGGTTGGAGTTTGAATGTTTGAGGTTGGAAGTGTATTTGTCGAGACTGTAGACCTAATACCTTCTCGAGTAAGCTTTGCTTGGTGTAAGGACTTCATCGATCTCTGAAGGTAACCTGTAAAGATTCAGAGTTCATCTTTGAAGTGCAGAATTGAGTTTTGATCTGTCGGTAGGGCAGAAGCAAGCAAGTGATGATATTTTGATATCTTAGGAAATAGTAGCTACGTGATGAGATGCAGTGAATATGGATATTTCCGAAGATGATTCTTTGGAACAAGAATAAGAAGTGAGTCTGCTCGGTGATGTGGCTGAGTTTAGCTGAGTCTTCTGTGTTGGTAAGGAGTCTTTTGGCTGAGTAGTTTTTCTGAAGTGGAGTTTAGAAGCAGTAGAGTGGATCCGTTTCTCTGGTGAGTTGGCTAAGCCAGTATAAGCTGTTCTGTTTGGTTGAGAGAGAGCAGTTTTCTTTGGATTTAGGCTGAGCTGATCGCAAAAGTGACTTGCGATAGTATGTTCTCTTGTGCTTGTTGGAGATTGTCTAGATTTCTTCCAGGAAGTCAGAGTTTGTCTGCATCTGGAGATCGAGTTTCTTTCCAGGAATGGAACTGGTGGTTCAGTTAATAGATAGATGGTTCTTTGAGATAGAAGTTGGTGAAGTAACTCAGGTTTGGGAGGAACATCTGAGTTTTCTTATGGATATGTGGAACCATATTTCTGTGCTGGGATGTCTAGTTTGTGCTTGTGCTCTTCTTCAGCATTTTCTTCTGTTTCGGATCAGAGTTGTGCAGCGGAAGCAGTTTGGGGGTGTTTCTTTTTTTTTCCGGATAAGAAGAAGTTTGTTCTGTCTTCTGTTGTTGAGAAGCAGGGTTTGTGTTCTTGGTTTTTGAGTGATCTTGAGGAGATCATTGGATTGTTTTGAGTCAGTCTATTTCTAGTGGAATCAGCAAGAGTTGAGTTGATCATGAGGGATGTTGGTAGCCCAGGATCGTCCGAAGAGTCTTTATGGATAAAAGGCAGAGAAATTTGGATTCTGGAATCGGAGATTTGATTTGGGATAAGTTTTTCTCTGATCCAAAGAGCTATAAGTTTGGGAAGTTAGCTCCGTAGTGTTTTGGTTTCTTCTGTGTTTTGGTTAGATCAGTGTTTTGTTTTCTAGAGTTGAATTGCCAGTTTGGATAACTGGGATTCAGAGTGTTTTCACGTATCTCTGAGGGAGTACGTGTTTGATATTTCTGGTTGTAGAACCAGTAGTTTAGGATGGTTTGGTTGTTAAGTCAGACTCGTTTGTAGTCTGATATTCTGTATAGAATTGTTGTTTGGAGCTCTATAGCTTAGTAGTATTGATTGATTGGATTCTATAGAGCGAGTATCCCTATATATATATATACACACACACACATACCGGGGAAACTCGTGAGAGTTTTATCCAAAATTATTTTGGATAGTTAGATTTGTTTTGATTGTGTGAATTGGTTGCTTTGGTTGTTGGCATATGATTAACATATGTTGTGTTTTAAAATAAAATCTGTAAATAGATTATTAAATTACCTTTGTTTTAAATTTCGGGGACAAAATTCTTTTAAGGGGGAAGGATTGTAATATCTCGGAATTTTGGACAATTTAAATTTAATAATCTGTGTATAAATTTATATTGAATTGATAATTTTTGCTAATAAATTTGATTTAATTTAATAATCTTCTTTATTTAAATATTTAATTTGTGAATTTATTTTAATAAACTAATATATTTAATTTGTTTTGAAAATAGAAATTATGATTTATTTTTGGATTTAAGCTTTTCAAAAATATTTAATAAAATACTATATGATTTTAAATATGAGAAAAATGTTTTAATTGGTTTAAAATTCATTTTTAATTTAAGTTTGAATATTAAGTTACAAACTCTTTTATAAATTTATTTTAATTGTTTAAAAGTTTCTTTTTTCCAAATGATTAATTTGTATGTTGTTTTATTTAAATACTTTGTTTTGTTCTTTATAAATTATTTATCTATATATAACTAAGTATTAATAAACTAATTAACTAAGCTTAATATTTTATTAACTCTAATTATAAACACTAATTAATTTATGATGACATGTGTAGTGTATTAAGGCATAATATAACATATGTTAAGTAAGTAAACAAAGAAGTTAACAAGTGTCCATTTCTTTTTACAAGTGTCAAATTTATATCTTTTATTTTTCTTTGTTTTTAATAAATCATAAATTTAGATTATAAAACATTTCATTTACTCATTTCTTTCCTCTTCTCATTTTTCAAATCTGAAACCCCTCTTCAAAATCAAACTTCTCCTTTTCAAACATACAAACCTGCATTCTTCAAATCTATAACATATTCATCTTCAAATACACTTTAATTTCTTCAATCTGGAAACATAAAGGCCTGCATTTCAATTTTAATCAAATGAAGACCTGCATTTTTTTCTAAAATCTGCAAAATGCAAACATGCACTCCAATTTCAAGCAACCTGCATTTGATCTGAAACATGCAATTGAATCTGGAAAGGCAAGATGTCTGCATGCATGAATTTTCAAATATGGAAGCATCAGGTTGGAAGCAAGTTTTAAAATGCATTCAAACTTAAAGTTTTAAAAGGGATTCAAGCAGATTTTCAACAGGATTTCAAAATTTGTTCTGCATAATTTTGGACTCTGCATTTTATTTCAGGTGAGTAACTCATCTTTTAAATTTGTTTAATAGGTTAGGTTGTGTATTCTTTATCAATCACAAATGAACTTATATGAAATTGTTGAAATGTTATACCTATAAATATTTGGCTTGTGTTCAAGTTGATGACTGTGCATGTGTGTGTCTGCAACTTTTCAAACTCATGTTTGATCCCTGAAATTCTTTGCTTGACTTGTTGTTGTTACGACTCAAACTTTTGAATAAAACATATTTGTTTTAGAATTGAGTATGTTTAAAATTTTGTATAAATTAAACAAATTGCCTGTAACCTGAAAAAAAAAACAAGTTACACAGAACAACTATTAGAATAGGGTGAAAATCCAAATGTTATAATTTATTGTTTCAGGTTTACTAATAGAAACAATAAGTGAATTCAAGAATTTTAAATCAAAAATTACAATTTATAATGCTGTAAACCAAGTGCAGAGATGAACATACTGTATTTTACATTTTGATACAGTACACTTGATTCTTGCATTTGATTTGATTGATTTTGCTTCTGGAGATAGTGTAGCTATCAAAGATCATAAGAAAATTTCTGAATTGGATTACAATTAAATTTTGAAATTGTAATTTGGGATTTTTAGTGGTGAACCCTAGTTTTGTTGGGTCTCTGATTTTGTCTAAATGTGATCGCCTGAGTTGATCGAGTTCAACCGCAATTTGCATGATGATAGATGGTGATTTGGTTAAGGATTCGCCAGAGTTTGGAGTGTGATGGTGGTCGGAGTTGGGTGATATCGCCGTTGACAGGTTTTAGGGGGAAGGTGGTTCGTCTGTTCCAGGTTTCAGTTTTAAAACTTGAAATTAAATTCAAGTTGAATTCAGGGATTTTGGAGTGTTGAAGTTTGATGTGGGGATTTTGGTCGATGGAGGATGGTCAGAGATGATGGCCAATGATGCCGGAGTTGGGAAGTGGATGCACAGGGGTGTTGTGCATGTTGATGATGGTGGTAGTGTTGTTTTTGGGTTGCAGGGTTTTGGTTGCTCTGGTTTGTCTCGGGAAAATTGGGGAGTGACTCGAAGAAGTATGGCTTCTGACTCGAAGTAGATTATAGGATGGCTCGGGTTGTAATGTTTCAGGTTTTAAACAGAGCCTTATTTCTAGGTTTTAAAATTTTAAAAGTAAGTTTTTAAAATGTAAAATTTAAAACCTGAACTAAGTATAAAATTTAAACTGAATCTAAATATAAATTAAACTAGTTAAATTTTGGGTTTTTGAAATAATTTAAATTTTGAAATTTTTAAGCAAATCTGAAACCTGTTTTCCAGGTTTATATGAATTGCAGTGAAAAGTAGAAATGCAAACTTAAAATTTGAAAACTAGCTTGTAACCTGAATTTATATATAAATTCAAATAATTTGAATCTTGGTCTTTGTAATTATTGAGTTTTTAAAATTTAGTTTGGGTTTTAAACAAAACAGAAACTATTTTCTGTTTTTAGATTTAAAAGAGAAATTTAAAATTTGAAAGATGAAGTTCAATCTGAGATTTTTAAAAACCTGAAATTTAAATCTAAGTTCAATAATTTAATTCTTGGATTTTGGAACAATTTTGAATTCAGAAATTTAAGATGTTTTAAACCAAACAGAAACTGTTTTCTGTTTAAAATTTAAAAGTAAAATTTTAAATTGCAACTGAAATTTAAAAGTTTAAATCTGGAAATCTGAAATATGGAACTTAGCAAATGAAACTAAGTTGAATTTAATTTAAAAATGGAAATTTAAATTTAGTTTTTAAACTTTTTAGAGTATAAAGGAATATTGGTTTGAATTTTAAACTATAAGTTTAAAATTATGAAATAAGAATTTAAAATAAGTTTAAATTCAGTTTTGAAAATCTGGAGTTTGACTTTAATGTCAGTTTTTAAATTTAAATTTGTTTTAACTATTTTAGAAGTTTAAATAATTTGAATTTAAAAATGAAGATGGAAGTGTAAGTAAAGTTTTTAAATTTTTAAGTTTGAATCTAGAATGAAAATTTGAATTGTGTATCTGTTTGAAATTTAAAAAGAAATTTTAAATTAAATTTTGTTTGAAACAAATTGTTTAAATTACTTTGTATAAAGAAGAATGTTTCTTAATTTAGAATTCCAAAAATTGATTTCATTTAAATTATTTAATTTAATTTAAATGGAATATTAATTATTTAATTAATTAATAATGGGGATGTTTAATTAAGTAATTAATAATTTTTAAGTAAATTAATTAAGATTTGAGGTTAATTAATTTAGGTTAATTAATTTATAATTAAGGATGGTTAATTAAATTTTAATTAATAATTAAGATTTATTTAATCAACTGATTAAAGATAATTAAGATTTTAATTAATACTTAATTAATTAATAATTAGAGATCAATTACATTGTAATTAAAGATTGAATAAATGATAATTGATAATGATTTAAATAAGTTAATTCTTAATTATGTAATTAAGAAAGGTTAATGAAGGTCATTAACTTAAGATTATTTTAACAATTAATTAATGTGATTAATTTTTAATAATTAATTAGATGATTAATTAATAATAATCAATTTTAATTACTTAATGAAGGTAATTAATGAATTAATTACTTGGTGTAACTAATTTGATTAATGTGATTAGTTTAGATTAATTTAGTTAAATTAATTTAAACATTTGTTGATTTATGATAATTACTTATGTAATTAATGGGTTTATAATTACTTAAGGAAATAATTAATTAATAATTACCTTATGTAATTAGGGATATTTATTATAGAAGTAATTTGATTTAAATTACTTTAGAATTAATCGAGGATTAATTGAGATAATTAATTGAGAATAATTAATTATGGGATGAGAAATTAAAGCAGTTAATTTCTGAATGGTTATTAATCAAAGGTGATTAATATATATATGGATTAAATTGAAGATTAATTACTTATGTAATTAATTTATATTGAGAGATTGATTAAATGTAATCAGACATCATTAATAACTTAATTAATGATGAATTTGGAATTGTTTAATTAAGGTATAACTAATAATGAATAACTGATTAATGTAATTAATTAATTAAGTAAGTAATTAGAAGTTAATTATTTGCTAGGGGTTAAGTAATTAACTTGTGTAATTAATATTAAATGCTAATTACTTATTGTAATTAGATATGGTTAATCAGTAATGATTAAGTGAAATAAATTATGAGATGATGATTTATAAATTGATTTGTAATCAATTGATGGTTAAGTTAAGCAGGATTTTAATGATGAAGTAATTAATTTAATTCATATTAAATTAATTAGAGTTTAGGTAATTAATTTAATTCATTTTAAATTAATTATAAATGGTGTGATCATTAGATCATTGCTTATGTTTGATGATTGGTATTGATTGCCTGGTATGGTTTGTAATCTCAGTTATGAGATGAGTAGAGTATGTGATATGGATGCATTGGTTGCTTTTGGATAATAATATGGATTATCTTATTATGATATGAATTATCTCTTGATAATGATAAGGTTGATTATCTACTGTGTTGTGATTATCTATCTGTGTATATTTAGATAATGAATTGAATTGTTTTAAAACTTAAAACAACTTGGACCTTAAAATACACGCTTTGGATTTCGATGAGACCGGGATCGGGTTTCCATATTTGGAATCCGAAAACCACTTCGATTCCAAATAACGTTAGGTCGTTAACCCAAATGGAGCGAGTGAAGACTCGAGGTGTAAGGGCTATACGTCAGTATAACTCTGTGGGTGATTCCGTAATGAGTTTGACAGAATAGTACTTATAGATTCGAGATGGTGATTCAGAGTGCAAGGGTTATTGTCGTTAACTCTGAGGGTGATTCCAATACGAGTGTAACGAGATAATGCCTTCGGTTTCGTTCGAACCCGGAACGAACTTGTATGGATTGAATGCTTTCAGAACATCGTCAGGTGGACGATGAGCATTCTAAGTGATATGTCTTATAAAGGTAATCGTAGCCTCAAGCCTCATCAACGGGGAATGGATAAAACAGGGGAGGTGCAGCAAAGCTTCGTGGGTAGCACCCACTTGAGAACAAGATTTATCCCTGTCTAGAGGTTCCTTTAATTTCGGCTTAGTGGTGCGGTTGCTGATCACAACTGCGGGGTTGTCTTGTTTGGAACTGTTCAGTAAGGAACGGGTCCGGCTTTGTGTTGCTGGGGATTGGGAGTAATCCTCGGTACGGTGATCTAGGCCACGTACCGTGACGGGCGGTACCCCAGTAGCCCAGCCATTGTATGGAATCCAAAATCCAATAAGCGCCAACGGTTTTGATTGTATTACCCACTTTTGTGGCTAGTAGCTGAAATTTAATGAATGTAACAATTTCGGCTATTTCTTATTTACTTGGAAACCCTAGACACTATTATAATATCATCAGATTTCCTATCAAATGTTTTGGTTAGCGTAAGGTAAAAAAAATTCCATGTTTATGTGTGGGAAGTCTTACGTGATACCTTTTCTTTTCAAAGGTTTTTCAAAGTTAAGCAACTTTAACCTGTTACTCACACCAGACCCATGTCTGACCCGGAGTTATTTCTGTTTTTTTAACTCTTGGGTACTCAAATTTTTATGAGTAGTCAAGGGAATTCAGGTTAGGATTCAGGTTAGCTTTGACGAATCGTGAAGGAGCAATGGAGCAGGAGGCTTCTGCGTATAGTTATATAGTTTTCCGCTGTGTTGGTATCTCTGAGTTCTTCTGTGTGTATTGAGTTGTAATAACTAGACAGGTGTTTATAACTGTCTAGTATGTGTTGTATTGATTGTGTAACTCTGAAAATTATTGTATACTATGTAATACTTATGTTATTAATATAATTTATTTGTTCCGCTGTTGAGATTCTTGTGTTGTTTCTTCTTTCTCTTCTTTCTTTTCTCTTTTCTATCCCTTTCTTTCTTAAGGACGCTGCGACTTCCTGGAGTTTGGAAGTCGGGTCGTCTCATAATTTCATAGGTTTTTAGCCCCTAAAAACTAATTATTTTGTGTTTTGTCCTTGAAAGTAATTATTTCAGTTGTGTGTCCTAGAAACTAACTCCACTTGCTAAAGAGGCTCTTGTGGCTAATTTCCACTTTCAAAAATATATTTTTATTCGTATGATTTATTATTCAAAGATGTTGGAAATTTGCTAATTAATAAAATGATATATTTATATACACACTTACACACACACACATATATTTGTATATGTTATAAATTGGTTTTATATGAAATAAGGGTATAAACACGAACTATGAGCATTATAGAAAAATAGCCGTAGTTATTTCAAAATTTATTTTGGGTAGTAATTATTGAATTGGTTAAACTATAATGATTTGAGTTTTGAGAATAATTTTTTTTAGGAAGCGATATTTTCAAGAGTCGTTAATAAAAAAATTAGCTTTAGAAATTGGAGGTGTAATAATTAGTTACTTACGGACATATGAATAGAATGAAGTAATTAAATCGAAATAAATATGGGTTATGACTTTTATGTCCAAAGTAATACTCTAAAAATTTCTTTAAGTGGAAGTTAAAGAATTTGATTTCAAAAAAATGAGTTACATTTTATTAATTAATATAAAATTATATATTTTTGGAATCTAACTCGTTTTTGAAGAATGAAATTTGAGATCAACGATTTTGATTTAAAAAATTATACAAAAAATTATTGATATTTCTAATTGTAATTTTATTGCGGCTAAAAAATAATTACATATCCTATAAAATTTTCATTGATTATGGTGAACAAACAAGAATAGTCAATATGTAGTATGATGAGTACTTGATAGAAAAGAACATTATAGATTTGTGATTTAAGGATTTATTGATAAAATAAATGAACGTATTATTTATGAATTTTGGGAAATCGCAAAACGTTAATGAAAAATCTATTCTGAATCTAGAATTTACATTCTTTATAAAGTGAGATTGACTTAAATAAATGTAACATGATTTGTTTTCAAAGACTGTCAAAATTTTAAGCAAGTAGTAATATGATTATTTTATGGAGTTTATGAAAAAAATTATAAGTATTTAAGTAATAAAAACTGGATGTATTTTCAGAATAATAATAATAAAGAGATATATTCCATGAATTCTTTTATGATAAATTATTAACATTTTTTATATGAATAACGGTGAGTTGGCAGGGGTTACCAACTCCCCAGCAGAGGGAGAGGGTTCGAGTCTTAGCAGCTACACTTTTGTAACTTCTAATTTGAGGAGGCATGTAATAATCCCTTAAAATGAATTGAAAATCTTGGAACCGAAAAGTGCTTTTGCAAGAGCCAAACTAAAACGGCGATAGAGGTGGTTAGGATGGGCCTACTGAATTACCTAGCTCTACTCTTTGGAGTAGATTTTTTAAAAATATTATCGTTTTGATGTAAAGTTGTAGTAATATTATTGTTTAGAAGGAGTTTAATGTTAACTATTATTATTGGATTAAATAATGATTTTTGAGATATATAAACTAGAATGATGAAAATAAAGGATTTTCGAAGTATATTTTTGACTTGAAAAAATATATACACCATTTTGAGATAATAGAGAAAATGTATTCTTATAATTAATGGTGCTGATATGATCTATATTTCGAAAGGAAATAATCAGTCTAAATTTATTATTTTAAATTGTTAAGACGTATGTGATTAAAGTTGTTTGAAATTAACATATATGTTTACGGTAAGGGTTGGGATATGCTTATACGATACATTAGAAGCATGAGAGCACAGTTTAAGTAAAAAATTTCCAAAAGGTTAAATAGCAGAAGATTGGTTGTATAAGATAGTGATCGATAGAGGATGACTATACTTTATCTACGTAAAGTGTTCTTGGAGTACGATGATGTACCTTAGGTACTCTTGTCGCGTTAATTCACAAACATGTAGAGTTGATATTTTCTAAAGTATCTAGTGTTGTATGGTTTCATGGCATGATGTACATGTCTTGACTTGCAAGTAATAAGGTACGAAGGTGATTTTAAGGAAGACGAGATTTGGCGATTTGGAAGAAAATTGACTAAGAGGTAAGATTAGTTCTTTCAATCATCACATGGATTGAAAAAAAAAACTATCTTACGAAGTCAATTTTATGAAATAGCGGCCTCTTATGCATAAATTATTTTCACTGCTTTATGCATGTAAAAAATAATTGAAAAATGCACAACCTAGTTTATTATAGTTCGCTATAGCGATATTATGTTCATAGAAAATAAATGATCGTCCATTTGTGATATCTATAAATTAAATGGTTTGGTGTATGTGGTTCATCTAAATATCCTAAATATTAGCCCAATTAGAGGGGAGACACCATCGGTTATTATGTTGTTGTGCCTATGGACTTAGGGAAGGAGTTTAGTGCAATTTGTCAAATGATACAAAGAGGGTTTTCTATTGATCAAGGATAAAGAAGCATGTAGCAAAGTAAGTTGCAAGATATTTGACAATGGAGACATCCCTGTAGTGAAGTCTATTTAAATTGAAGTCATAATTAGGCAATACATGATTAGGGATACCTCAGTAAAAGTTAAAGTGGTGCACAAAGGAATGAAAACTGCATAGGATAGGTATATATAAAAAGGTCGCAGTGGGTGGCATGATATAGATGGAGGACTCGATATTAAGATATGTTATAGGGAAAGCTAGTGCCATTGCTTGTTGGGGAATTCCCGGTTGTATAGAGAGTAGGGTAATCACCACGTTGAATAGGCTTCTTGAAAGTTTGTGGGTATTCACACACATTCTTTTTATCCCATTTGGTAACATACATTGAAGATGCAGGAGTTATGTTAAAGCCTAGCCATCGTGGTGAAGTGAATATAGAGGCAAAGTCTAGGATACTCTATAGGTGTATTTGGATCTTAGAGCTTGATGTGGACATAAGAGTGAAGAAATGAAATTGGTCCAAATAGACGAGGAAAAGGTTTGGATAAGAGTCTATGGGAACTCGAGGAGAGAATATGCGTTTTCCATCATAAGTTCTCTTCCAGTAAGTTTCTCTTTTATTAGTTTTCTTGTTAGGTCGTTTGTATGTTTGAATAGTTGCTTTAGCTAGCTTGTTGATATAGGCATGGATGTATGGATGTTAGGATTGGTAGAATGCTTGTCCTTATGATGTGTTTTGGTTGTTATGGTTGCTTTGTTTGGATTATACCAGTATAGTTTATACCATGTTGGCTTATACACACGCACACATACACACACATATTCCAACCTAGGATAGATACCTATATTTAGTGTCCTAATTTGTGCCAGTGGTTATATATTCAAAATTTATAGTTTTTTATATACATGTTTATTTATTAATATAGACATTGTTTTTTTACTTGCTTTCCAGTAGGGTTATTGCATACTGATCAATGGATGCGCATGCATGTAGAATTTTATAAGTATTTGCATATATTAGGATGTTTGCATACCTTTTGGTTGTCACTATAGGTCTTTTCATATAGAAGGTCAATTTAGTTGTGTTTGCAGCCATCTCATGCCATATCATTCTATTTTTATCTATCATATGTATTGTATACTCTTATTTGTGTTTTTCCTTATGTTTTATAATGGCTACTAGATAGATGCAGTTATGTTTATTTTGTATGCTTATATGTTGTAAAGCGAATAGCATTGACCGTTTCTTTGAATTTTGGGGAACATATTCATTTAAGGAGGGTAGAATGTAACACCATGTAATTTTATGTAATTAAATAATTAAATTAAAAAGGTAAAATCAAAATTTTACATAAAAGGAAAAATAGTGAATTTGTATAGGAGCTAGAATTAAGATTTAGGAGCTATCTCATTGCATATGGGATGTCGTTTATAGTCGAAAAACATACATAACTTCTTGAATTTGGTTTAATAGGAAAGGAATTAGAAGAATTCAAACCTATTGGTATCTTTTAACATATAACTTTCAAGATTTTAGCCTAAATTTGAGTTATTTCATCCCATGAATAGAAATGAAAAACTATTCTCTAATCATATTTAGTATAAACATATATGGAATAGACCACCGCGAAGAGAGCTATGCAAACAAATCGAAGCTATCGACAAATTTGGCATTTTCAAGACGAGGAATCTCTAGACAGCAAGGGAGAAGGAGTATTCACCTCGGATCGAAGAAGATGCACAACTTATCGGTAAGTGAGATTCATTCTATTTGTGTATATATTGATAAGCCATGGTAATTCACCCCTTATATTCTTAAATCAAATGATAAATGATGAAAATGAAATGATATGATTAGGATGTACTATGTTATGGCTAGATAAAAAAAAGTGATTTTTTTAATAAATTGACAAAGTTTGATCTCTCCTAATAAAAGAAAGTGCAAAACACAAAAGTGCTCCAAATTAAATATATTATCAAAATTGTGTTATTCAATGACATAAATCCAATAGTAGTGTTCTTTTGATGATATACATTAATATTATTCAGTTAAATCATTTAATAATTTATGAAAATGTCCTTGAACTTTAAAACATTATATCCTTGCCTATGGTCTCTGTTTCATGCATGGTTCATTGCATCGGGATCATGACGAGATGAGAAAAACTATGGTATGTCGTGTGCTATGTTTGAGCTTCAAGAAGGTGTCTTGTCTTAGTAGATTCATTATATGAGGGTTCTATAGGATGTCTCGGTACAGGTATATGGAAATTAGTCATTGATTATACTAGTGACGTTTGGTGACGATGACTTGGGGCTTCATCCAATAACTTCATAAATGGTGGTACGGTGATGAGTTTTGGGCTTGATCCTAGCAGTGTCACAGACCGATGGGTGAAGACTTGACCTCAATAGTCAAGTATGTTTTCGACATACAAACTGGGACTTTGGGCATAGTTGTGCACATATGTTTTCGGCATATGTGCTGGGACTTTAAGCTCGATCATGCGCATATGTTTTTGGCAATTGAGCTAGGATTTTCGGCATTCAAGCTCGAGCATTACGTTTCAGTCATTTGCAAATGTTTTAGTAGCTAGGACTTTGGGTTTGGTCATGTGAATATGTTTACAACATATAAGTTAATATTTTGGGCTTGATCACGTGCATATGTTTATGCCGATGGCGAGTTAGGACTTTGGGCTCAATTATGACATAATGTTTTGGTATATGATTACAACTAATTGACATTTAGTGAGACCTTAGTTTATGATGTCATTATAGTATATTATTGTGTTTGGATGATTTGTTGGGTGCAGATGAAATGAGGTATGGTTTTTGAGCATAAGTGTTGATTTACTAGCTTATTAGTATTATACACTTATATGATACGTTTCACTAACTAGATATATGTCTGACCCCTTTATCATTTCTTTTTTTAGCCATACTCTGATTAGCTGATAGACAGGACTAATAGTGACTTGATTATATTATATTTTGTCACGACCCGAACTCGATGACCGACAACAACATCAATTTCGTATCGCAGGAGCTTGCAACACCATTAGATGATAAATAACACCGCAGAAAAAATTAAAAGATGATATCACTGATATAACATGAATACAAAATCTGATACATCAATTTGATATAATGATATTCATCGACATCAGAGAATATACAACACAGAATACAGCGGAACATGACACAATATGAAATAAGTCTTCACAGAACCCAATACTGCAACACTGATCCAATGGCTCCAAAGACAAAGCTACAAAACTCCAAGCTCGGTCCACCATCAAGATTTCACCTAGATAATCAAGACTAGTGCGCATCCAAAAACTGAACTAGCTCCAGATGATCTACTGAACCTAACTATCTGAAAAAACAAACTCTAGACTGCCCGTGTGGAAAATTTGTGGGCACCCAGAGTTTAGGAAAGGGACAATAAACTCCGGGTCAGTCATGGGACTGGTATGAGCAAACAAAGAAAATGGTTTGTCTTTAAAAACAATCAAAAGATTTAAATTTGATAACCGCAATGCTTTTAGAAAATGGAACTACCATAAGGACTCCCGCCACACACACCATGCAAACACAGAATTGGAGGAGATTTCCCCTTACGATAGTCAAACATGCTTACTATGCAAAATTCTTCTTTTTATATTATTATAAGTGCATAGTGCAGAAAACATTTCGAAAGTATAATATAAATCTTAGCCAGCATAGACATTTCGAACCATGCCTACTATAGCTACCATCCAAACAATGGGGCGCCACCATAAATGAATGACAGGTAATACAACTAAAACCGTACAAGGCTCGTATTGGATGAATGGATTTCCAACAAATGGTCAGGCTAAGGAACTTCCTACTGCCATATGGGAACGCCTCTGGAGGGACGCCCCGAGAATCTACCCGGCTCTCTGCCAACACAAGGCCGGGATCCTCCCTGCCCGGGAGTAATACCTACAGATATGCCATCCCTGGTCCTTTGGAACCTTTATCCGAGAGCTCTCAACACTAACAACATCACACAGTAATAAATATACTACAGTGCCCACACGAGTAAGTGTCTGGGCTCCATACCACGATACTACCCGTTTCCAGAAGGAATGGTCACACCCTAGGGGAGCTACCCCTGAAACATTGCCGCATCATTCCTGTTTCGACCATTACCGGTTTGTGAGGCTCGACGAGGTTTCGTCCACAAAGCTATGCTTTACACGAAAGCCATGCTTTGATCACAGATGATCAACCAATGATCATCAACACACAACAGCACTTAGCATTCCACACTACCAAATTGGGAGTATATTGCTGATAACCTTCAACTACATAACTTCTGAGTTCGTACGTCTCAGAGAAGGGTGATAAGCTAAGAGAATAAATTCTCCGCCACCAACAGATATGTATTTGAAAGAAATCTGCTTTATATCTCAAAGCGTAGTGTCGAACATACAACCATACAAGTCTGTCCCGGGTTCGAACAGAACCATAGGCACTTTCGAACTAGACCTTGCAATCTAGGTATTCACAATCCCGATCGAACTTCCCATCACTTAAGGAATCTCTATACCGTAGCTACTCGGTGCAGAGACAATCGATAGGTCATCCTATCGTTCTCGCAAATACCCGGTCTTCACCACCGGTCTTCAAATGCTATCCATAACGACGTATCATTATTCGGTTCTTTCCAGCTAAACCGAATAATGAGCGTAATATTTAAAAACATATGGATATGGGATTTCAATTAAGTCGCAACTTAATAGTTCCAAACTTTCTTTCAAATGGTTTAAACCAATTACCATTTCAAATCTTTTTAAACAAAAAGATTTATTTTACAAAGTTCACTCAGTTTCACAAAGATCCATTTACGGATTTCAAAGAAATTTTCATTTCAATTAAATTAACTCTTTTAAAACTTTAAATCAAAGATTTATCTCATAGCTTTCAAAACTTGTTTCCAAAGATTCGTCCATAACTTGGAAAATCATTTTCAATTCAAACTTGAAATCCCTTTAATATAAATTGGAAGTTCATTACTCATATGAAAGCTTTTTATCACTTAGAAACAATAGTTTTATTTCAGAAAAACCCCGATTCCATTTATACAAGTTACAATCTTTGGTTTAATTCAAATTCCCAAAACAATACTTTAAATATGGTTTCAAACCCGTATATAACTAGCATAACATTTTTAATTCCTAATTTTAAATCATAGAATTCAATTTCAAATCTTAAATTTAAGTTATTCAAAATAACTTACACTTTTAAAACAGCTTTTCAAAAGCTTTCCACTTTAAACCCAATCCATTTCCAAAATATTTGAATTAAAATATTCAAATTTAAAACTATTTCAGACATCTATGACTTAACCGATTTCCTCGTGAAATCCATATTTGTATGTGTATGGTGTAGTCCAGGGGTTTAGCACAATAGTGCAACATCATTCAACCATCATAGATCAAATACAGAAATTTATTTGATAAGCGGTAAAAACTATAATGCTTATATTTGATAAGCGGTATAAACCATAATGCTTATATTCTATTCACAGAACATAGATATATATATATATATATATATATCACAAATAATAATTACATTTATCTCAGATAAATAAATTACATTTCAGATCATAACACAAATCAGGATATATCACAAAGCATCAATATCAGGGATATCAAACCATTTAATTATTCAGTCAAGTTCAAACATTCACAAGTAAAATTCATTAGTTGACTGATAAATTTGAATCAACTGTATTAATTATAAATATGGGTTAATCATCATAAGTTAATTACAATTTATTTAGAATAAAATCCCATTTTATCATTTATTAGTTCACTTTTAATTATGGACTAATCAATCTTATTTAATGAATCAATTTAAACTTTAATTATTTAATTTATCTTATTTGATCACAATTATTAATTAATTATTTAATTAATAAATTATACTAACCCCTTAACAAATAATTATACCCAAATTACTGATTATCATTTAATTAAATACATCCGGTAATTATCAATTAATTACTTTTCTAAGTAATTATAATTTCTAAAATTTTCAGGTGGTTATTTTAAATTAATTAACTTAAGTGATAAATCTGAACTAATCCAATTAACTCACTTAATTATATTTAATAGTTAGTTCTTTAATTACTGTCATTAAGTAATTACTCTTCAAACTTCCATAAATAATTATTATTAAATTAATCAATCTAATTTATTGTTTTCAAATTCCCTTTTCAATTCCATTTTAAATTCAAGATTGAAATGAATTCTTATTTATTTTTAAGTAAATTTAAAATAGAATTTTCTAACATTTTAAAATTTACATGTTAAAAAAACAATTTATTTTAAAGGAAATTCTTAAAGAGTTAAAAATCAATTTTCCTTTCCTCTTTTTTTATTTTAACTTTAGTATATTTAACTTATTTTAAACACTTAAGTTATAAACTAAAATTTATTTTAAAATTTAAAATCTGATTTAAAATTTATTTCAGGTTTACACTTTTAAATCTTCAACTTGTTTAAATTTCCATTTATAATTTCAAAATTCATTGTAAATTTCAAGTTACTTTCAATACACTTAATTATATTTCCAAGTCATTTGAAACAAATTGAATTTGAAAATTTTATTTATATTCAGTAGTAAATTCCAATTTTAAAGAAATTAACATTCTTAATTATAACATTTTAAACTTATAACTTTTAATTTCTTTTCAAACCTAAGATTCAAATTCAAATTTGAATTCAGATCTAAAATTTAAACTTAAATTTAAAATCCTATTTAAATCTTATTTTTTAGATTTTTAAAACAGTTTACAAAAATACCTTAACAATTTAAAGTGGTTAGAAACATTACATTTTTTTATAAACTTATTTATTTAAAAAAACTAGAATTCAAACTTGATTGAATTCAGATTTAAGCTTGTTTCAAACTTTTGTTTTAAACTTGCTTTGCTTCTTTATTTAAATTTAGTTTTAAATTTCAAAACTGCACACTGATAGTTTTAACAAAAGACTGTAACTTAGTAATTTACTAGAGTTAACAAAATAGGCTTCAACTAAACCTCTCAGGCACAATACCGTGCACCGTGCATATGCACGGTGGCGATGATCGTCATCGATCATCTCCGATGATCTCCCTCCATCACCCATCACCCAAACACCCCAGCCAAACCATCAACCACCACTCCAGATTTCGAGAATTGAAAATGTGTGATCGGCCCAAACCTGGAAACACAACATCCACCTCTACCCAAACCTGTCATCACCGCATTCTTCCAACCCTGACCACCTGATGGTCAATAGCTCCGGCCACGAACTCGACTACGACCGAGCTACCTCCTCTCAAAACCCCCTGCACTCGATCGCCTGACGGTGACGAACGAGACCAATTCCCTCGACCACTCCAAACTAGGTTTAGAAACTTACTACACTCGCCGCTGCCACCACCGAGGTCTGACCACCTCCCTGCTATTTTTCCCAGATGCTCCGCTCGCTCCTCTAGCACTCCAGAGAGCCACGACCTTCCGCTTCATCGAGATCACCGAAAAATGGTCGAAAAGCCATTTCCGTTCAACCCAAGATTGCTCTCTCCTCCCACTTCGAAAAATCATGATTCCTACCTTAAAATTCAAGTTAAAGCATGAGAATTCAGTTCGCAAACCTGAATTCATGATTTGAGATATTCGAAATTTTGATAAAAATCAAAATTTGCACAGTTCTGGATCTTCCAGTGGTATATACATATTGTTTCTACTTAAATTTATTTTTAGAACGTAGTTTAGGGTCAAACAACCATTATTTGTTTTAATCTTAAGTCCTCATATTTCGTAGTTTTTACCGAAATGATTTATTTATTTTAAAACAAAACATGTCATTGGAAAAAAAAATTCAAACAGGGAGTTTATAACGTAAATAGCCTGCACTTAAAATGTCACCATTCACAGGGCATCCGTGTACAAAGATATAACACACTTATTCACATTCATATGCATCAGAATTATATGTTAAAATTGTTACTCTTAGGTAAAAACAAAGAAGTCAAATAAAAAAAAGAAGTTTGCTCACATGTTTTCCAGGAAAGAACAGAGTTTGCTTTTATTTGCATTAGGCTTTGAATTTGCTAGCTAAATCCTTTCTCTTGATCCCTGATTTGCATTGATCGTTTATGTTGTATTTTGTTTAAGTATGAGATGATGCTATCTCAGATTTTCATCTTCGCTTATGGACGAACAAATGAAGAGTTTGATGTATATATAAAATGAAAAATAGTGTGCAGGTTCATATACATAAAAGAATGTACAAATTGATAGTGTATTTTGTTGTGAGAGGATGGGGGCATCAAATGCAATGTCCTATTTGGTTTACAAACTTATACTATTTGTTATCATGTATGTACTATTGTGTTTCAGCCCCCTTGCATTGCTTAATGTAATATTGTTTTATAAACTGAAACAAAATTTACATTTCAGCTGAGATAAACCAATTCGTGCTGAGGAGATGGGCATTAAATGCAATTCCTATTTTGTTTACTTTATTTACTTTGTACATAAATGTTCATAAGATGGCTGACATGTTAATATCATATGCATGTATTATTTTGTTTACAGCAAATCCACTTTTGTACTTCTTTGTTTTGTTCAGTAGATATTTATTTATTTTCCTTTGCTTCTTGTTTACATCTTGCTTTGCCAGGTTAATGAATTCTATTGTCTTCTTGTATACATTTTCTTTCTTCTTTCCTGCATACATTTCTTCATTTTGTTTCTAACTTCAATATCTTATTGATTTGTTTTTACATGCTTATCCTTTTATTGTTCATACTTGAATATATTGAATTGTCTTCTTTTCTTTTGCTTTGTAATATAAATGACATTCTAAAATTGATATGTTGTTATAATTTATTTTACTTCGTATGTTTACTTCATATTCTGAAATTTTATCTTATATTTATATTTCTAACTTAAGTATTAAATTTATTGTTTGTTTCTATTCAAGTTTAACAAGCCAATATTTAATTTATAACATATATTATATTTTTATATTTTACACTTAATATTGATAAGATAAATTTCGTACTTCTTATAACTTCATAAGGAAAATGGAGTAAAACACAACCTATACATTTAATAAATAATTATACATATTATTTTTCCAAAGTATGATTTATAAATCCAATTCATTTTATTGTGAGTTTCAAATCAAATTCATAAAAAATAAGTATACATTTCTTGTTAGTTTGAAAATTCAAATAAATTCGTAATTTAATCCAAGAATTCAATTAAATTACAAATTTAAATTCGTCATTAAATTGGGATCGTTACATATTTTGTTCCTTCTGATAAGAATTTCAAAAAGTGTAGAGTATTATAGATAACTCTGTGATCTATTTTATATTTTACCTCAAACTGTCCACTATGTATGAGGTTTGCAATGTTCGCACCATTATAGCATAAATCGGGACATTGCAATTGGTGGGCTATTTCACCTTAGATAGTCATGTCGCGGTTTGGCAATCTCATCACTTATAAATATCTTTAGTAAAATCCAATTTTACAAACTTAAGCAGTTCCTTTTTAGAATGATATTTACACAAATTCAGTTCATCAAAACTATATCACTTTACGACTTACAGAATATGGTTTTGGTCAAAATTTCAATATTAACAATATTCAACCAAATTAATCTATCAATAAAGTCTTTGGTTCAATAATAACATTTATTATTAACTATACAACTATAACTAGAGATTTTGACTTTGAATCAAAAAAGTAGACCATGATACTAACTTTATACAACCAAGAAGACAAATCCTCTATTGAATAGTGTTTGCGACAACCCGCACCTCCCGACACACCAATCCAAAGGCTAGGGTGACTTTCAAAACACACATCGGTGCCAAGAAGTACATGCTGTCAAGGTTTTAAAAAAATACAAAGACTAAGAGTAAATAGATATGATCTAAGACATTCTACACTTCCAGATCACATAGTGGAAGGCAACAAAATATTAAAATAGAAAATAACCATCTCAGAAATATTTCAAAACATAGTAATAATAAGTTGTATGTAGTCAAATTAGAGTACACGGAGATATGATGCATAGTCTTATAAATATTAAGTACCGAATTAGGTAGATAGTTATATATAGAGTATTACTAAATGACAAGCAACTCCAATGATGAGCTTGTATCTCCATGTATTAATATTGAGTCTATCACCTGCTGCCCTGTCCTCTTGTGGTAGGAAAAATGAAAGGAAAAGAGGTGGGTTAAACAAAAGTTTGGTGAATGAGTACACTATTAATATATGATGATCACATGCAGTTGATTTTAGTAATATTCTACGTGACTTAGAATGTTCTATAAGTATTCGCGAGTTACTTGTTTTCTTTACTTAAAGGGTGTAGCTAAATGCATACCTATACTAACTACTTGCGTAGGTCCATACTTAGAGTCAAACAACTAATCGAACCTCTAGATAACTAATGATCGGCTAATAGCTGTTTGTTATTCTATATAGGGTTATCCAGCCATTTCCCACATTACGACTGCACATAACTATACCGACATAGGTTTCCCTATAATTTCTACTATGGGACTAAGTTTCCCACAACTATGACTACGCGTACCCTAGTTACACATTGAGAATGCCGACTCACCAAAGTGTCTCATCTTCTGCATCTGTATCTGCTTCTCAATAATAACATAAAATCTCTTATTGCGCTGCGTCGGAATCTAACAACAACACAACATCACATCACGTTATCCGTGAATAGCAAGGAACTCACATTATTCTCGAGCCACACACTTCATCATGTATCATCATCACTGTTGCGCATCTACCATGAAACCTCCTATGAGTGCAATTTAAGATTAAATCGCCTTCTATCGAATACGAATCCCTGTTAGATAAATAGCACTTACCCAACCATGCAATGTCCTAGTGTCTCTCCTTATAGGGAACTAGCTTCCCTTCTTATACCGATGTACATACATACATTAATTCATATACACACACATATACATATACACATCCGAGCGCTAGTTACTATTTTATCTATAACTCGAGCCTTAGGCCAAGATTAATACTATGCTTTGAAAATGACAACCGGTTGAACGTTATATGCTGGAGGAGTCTACTGCTTGTTGTCGACCGCTCCAGTAAAAGTAGTCGACTGATCATCACTGTTTAATTAGGGTTATCATAGTTTTTGTTCATTAATTATTTATTAATCATGTTCGTTCCTAAATGTCCATTATGGTAACTTACTATTTCACCTTATAGCAATTACGATGAACCCTAATTTGTGATTATCAAAACTTCCTATTCAATTTAAATTTGCAGATTTACAGTAAGAATAATTTAACTTAGGGATACCATTAACATCATAGTTTATGTCAATTCTTATCATCTTACAAAAATGGTATATACATGTTTATCAATTTCATGAATAACGGGTTATCGTAAACTTATATTTAATGTTTAAATCTCAAATCTACATAATAGGACCTCCATTTTTAAATTTGAACAATCTAGCTCAAATAGGTTTCAATAAAACTAACTATATATAAATCACCTAATTAACATTGTACCTGCTCACCTTAAATCCAAGTTATCTCCTCTGAATCTCACCTTGAATCTTGCCTAGTGTCTACTTAGTTTGCTAGCTCTCCAATTGATTTAATTTCTTTAATCCCTCTAATTTTAATTTTTTCGGTTTGGAAAAATTTTATGATTGGAGGAAGTGGTTTGAATTTGATAGAGTGTAGATGTCTAGTTCTAATTTTTTTGACTTGCATTATGTGTACTTATAGGGGTTCAAAGTAATATGGACCACTGATCGACCTTTGAAAAATATTTATTGAATCTTGGCTGCTAATCATATACTTTGCCGTTAAGAAAAATATATGATAAGATCCGTATTGTTGGCCGCTCAAAACCCTAGCCGGTATAACTGCATCGGTCTGCCGTTATTGATTGAGACTGTCGATTACATGTGGTCGACTGGCCTCAATCAATCTATTGACTGGCGGATTTTTTGGTTTATTAATATTCATTTTCTATTTTTATTATTTAATTAATTTCGACTATGAATTTCCATACATTTATAGCTTTCTTATATTAGCTCCGATTCCAAAACGTTACATATGAAAATGGTCCACAAAGTCACTATGGATGCAATGTTGCAAGTTCCATAGCCATATTTGGACGGTTGTAAAAATTCAATTTTTGCCTTTTCATTTTAATTTTAATTCTTTTATTAAATTTTCACTTATGCTTCAGTTCAGACCCAACTATAGTCTCTCTATAGTCGTCATGCCATGATTTAACTATAATTAAAGTGGAGAATCGAAATTAAAGCTGAATATTATTTACAAGTCCAGAGCACTGTATAGCATCGTCACTTTGGGATTTTTTATTTTACTAATTTGTTATTAACCAATAGGATACTCTTGGAAGAGTCGTTCCATAGTTATCTAGTAACTATCAGCGCACAACCTCATAGTGCTCCTAGTAGCCATGAGTAATATACAATTTAATATTTGGAGAGTGTTACATTGTCTGGTCTCAACGGATATATCGATATCATTACTCAAAATATCTTAGCCATCAATATTTAATCATATTGTGAAATGTTTTCATGATTACAACTCCTTGTGATTATTATCATATAACATATCATTTAAGGATTTTCTATTCAATATACTTTTGAATTGATTAATTAATTACAACATCATACCACAGAGTATTTAATAGAAATCAAATACCTTTATCAAGAACAAGATTGGTTATAGATTTCCATATTTGTAACAAATTGCATAATTGCCGCTAGGGAATACCCATAAGTCTCTCAATAGTAGTATATGTACTTGTTATCATTTTTAGCATGATTTTTTTCATATAATGTTGCTCAATGGTGTCATTTCATATCTATTGCTTATTTTTGCCATAAGCAAGATGAGATGAAAATCAATGTCGTGATGCGCTGAAGGATGTAAAGGGTGCAGTAAATGGAGAAAAAAGATAGGTTTGTTTGCTATGGCTAAAATTTGAACAAGCATAATAAAGTGGTGGCTAAACCTTTAGGGTTTATGTGGTGGGTGGGAAGCACTTAGAGTAATGGTAGCAATTGATATGTTAGTGGTATGGTGGGTCAACTGAAGGTGGAGCGTCAGCTACTGCCACGGTTGCGGTGGTCAGTACCGGCATTTTGTAAAATGTGATTTGAAGAGAGAAATATATGCTTTCTTTATTTTTCCTTCATGATTAAATTTTGAAGGTAGCGACAAATGGACTAAGTTCTCATATAGTTTGTCCTTTAAACAAAATAACCCTAAAAAATACTAACAATTTTTCTAATAATACCTTTCATTTATCTAAAACCCTTTTCATTGAATTGTATTATTTTTAACCTAAAAACATACGAAATATTAATTTTAATTCTGTCTAGACAAACAATTTTTTTCTAAAGAAAAAGGAATTACATACCTTATTTTAAAATCGATCCAAACATGATATTCGTAGTATCATCGAAAGAGACTACTTGAACATTGAATACAATGAGAGAAATCAATATCCATATCATCTTGTGTTGGTAGAGATTAAGATGGGTTCTCTTCGATGGTCTTGAAGCTAACTAATCAGGGTTTAAAAGTAGAGAATCAGAGTTTAGCATTAAGAGATGAAGAGATGGAGAATTTTAATATGAAAAATAAAGAAGAAGAAATAAATCAGAGCTAAGTAATTTAGTCATTTCATTTTAATTTTATAAAATGATAATTATTAATTATATTATCCCCTTAACATAGAGTTTTAGTTATGAAAATGATTTTCCCTTTTCTAAACACTATTTTCATATTTTCGTTTATGAATCTGGTTTTCTTCCTATCCAATATGTTCATTCGTTTTCTTTTATTACCATTTCACTTGCATTTCACAGCATATAAATAAAGATAATAAAATCATAATTACTTTTCAATATGTAACTTAGTTATTTATCGTTGAAAATGACCAAAATACCCTTGAATTGGTTTTTTCAAAAAAATCATTATTTATTTCATGTCAACTAAAAAAAATTAAAAAACAATAATTATTAAATGGAATATTACATTGATTGCACTTAACAAGAAAGTACAACAAAAATTGGCTTCCATTACTTGAAATTCAAGCAAATCATAATATATTTCTATTGAAATTGGCATGCATGTTAGACAACGCAACCAGAAAAACTTTTAAAAAAGATATTGCATTACACATAATGCAAGTCAATCTAAATAAAGAAATAATTCAAAATAGATTGCATTATACATAATGTAGTCCACTTCTGACACAAAGCTATAAAATTGTCTGGCGTTATGTATCGTGCAAGCTAATCCTATCAAAGAATTATAAAATTTAGCTTACATTATAAATAATGCAAACCAATCCTGATGAAAATTGTATAATTTGGATTGCACTTCACATAATACAGGCCAAACCTAACTATATAAATTGGATTACATTGCACATAACACAAGATAATTTGGATAAATAACTAAAATTATTGGCTTGTACGATATATATTACAAGCCGGTTCTTATAAAAAAAACTTGGTTTCATTATATATAATGTAAGCCGACCCAGATACATAACTATAAATATTGGTTTGTGTTACGCATTATGCAAGGTAATCATGATATAAACATTCGTACAAACATCTTATCTACATTAACATTAATGATGAACTACAATAATCCACTTTTCTCCATCGAAAATCCCTATTTTTAAAGAGTTGAAAATTTCTCAACATGCAAAAATTTTTATGCCATTGGTGTCATCAAGTCCATAAGGACCTTTATGGATCTGCGTACTTTACCTCTTTCTAAAAAATATGGGAAAAAAGAAAAAAAAGCATTACACAAATAGGTATTACTACATCGAATTCCAGGTCAAGAATTATGAAGATGGAAATTGAGTTGAGAAAAAGAAGTGCACCCAAAGCACAACATGGCTAGCGATGCATAATATAGCCTAGAATCCCATACAAATTAACAAAAAAGAGGAACTACAATATTAGTGAACCAAGCCAAGCACTGACCATATTTTACCAAGCTAAACAAAATAAATTAGAGAAACAAAGGAGATATTCATGAATTATCAATCAACTAACAAAAACAAGGCCATAATAAGGACAAGCCCAAGGGTCAACCATTCAGTACAACTGCACCAAATCCAAATGTTTTTCATTCAAAAATTGGTAATCCCTTTAAAACCCGTCATAATTCCATTTTAGAATAAATGATCTCAAAGATGTGGTAATTCTTATCTAATTTTGGAAAACCATAAGATGAATGCAACGTGCATAGAATCCAATATTGTATAATATAAGCATGGCAAGGATGTCATCAATCCACAAGATCCCAGAATGATATAAATGGGAACATACTTCAGCAAAAATGGGCATCTTCTTCTTTTCAATAAACTTTTTGTGCTAAGGCCCAAATATCTTTAAAAAAATTAGGAATGTCAGCAGCAGCCGTAATAGAGTTAACTCTTATATGTGTTGCAATATAAGTAATGATCTTAATACATTAAACATTAAACATATATATAATAAAAAGCCCATAAGAAAAGTATTTAGCTGATTATAGTTAGTGAATGTGTATGTAACCAAGAGTTTTGAATCAATATTTAAAAGACCTATTCATTAATTGTTCTTAGTCAAGATGCATCTAGAAAATAATGTTGATACATTCATAGAGACTAGTGTACTAAATGATCCTCATATGACTGTTGGGAACATTAAGAGAATACATACTTGTGGTTATTTGGAATAATAATAGAATGAATCAATAACGGTCTTCTACAGGTTAAAAAACTAAATCAAAATTGAAGATGTCGGGTAATAATTTGCAGTAGTCTTTACTTAAGAGTACTTTGATCTTAAGCTTTTAAAATGTACTTTGACTATAGTGAATCACATGACATCAGGATCATGTTATGATCATAGTTAGATCCACATTAAACTACTTAAAGTGAAAACACTACTCAAAAGAGGTTTTGTTCCCTTCATTCTAGAAAGCTCATATCACCGTAATTAATGATCAACATTAAGTCAAAATGTAACGATTTGTATCTTTGGTCTTCGAATTTGAATATTTAATTTGGTAGATATTCTGATTTGAATTAAATAAGAATAAAAACTATGTTTCAAATGTGGAATTAATATCTAATGATGTTATTTTAAATTAATTTATAGAAATTTTCCATAAATTTTGATTTGGAAAATAATTAAATTTTGTTTGATGCTTTTTACGTCAAATGTCAGCATTTTTGAAATTTAACTGAATAAGATAACCGGTCTATTTTATTGATGTTTGTGATCGCATAACGATATTGTGCATGATCATATTTTAATTTTAGTCGTTCACGATTCATACACGAAAGAAATACGGTGTAGCGTCGTACCTCATGGCTTAAACTAAATGTCTACATATTTTATAAAATCCAAATCAAATATTTTCCCTCTCTTTTCACCTCAATCCCATATCAGCCACCCTACACTATTATTCAGTTGTAGCCTACCACTAGTCGATGACATCTCCATCGCCCTCCATCGCTTCATCATAAATGGCTCAACCCTTCACCACCAAGTCATCTCCATCTATAAACACAACATAACAAACTTATTCTTCTACTTCTAATTTTTTTTATTTACAAAGCATAAAAATTAAAACTTTTCTTCTCTTTAAAAATCACCACCCTTAAATCTATTCACTTTTAGCCTCATCGACCAACACTAAAGTTGTTCGTAATCAAATCTAATTTCCTGTACAAATAGTTTAGGGGTTTTTCGTTGAGTATTCAGATAGACGTCTTTGAATTACTGCAAATGGTCGAGAAAACGATCGTTTTCGATGATCGTGGATTGACAAATGGAAGATACGGCTTGGTTTATAGTGGCGATTAGGGATTTTTATAGGCATTCGTGGGAATTTTAGAGACTTGGTTGGTTCGGGAGGAAGAGATGATCGGAAAAAGTTCAAAAAATAATTTCGGCGAACCGATGATTGAGGGGTTGAGTGGAGATGTCATGGAGGAGCCTTGTGATGAGGCAGAGATCGTGACCGTGGTCGATTTTTGATTTTGGCTTTGGATTGTCATGTGATGATGGAATTAGGGTTTAAGGCATGTTTTTAAGGGGGTTCGGTTTTCTTCAGAATGGGAAGGAGACGCGATGTCAAGTGGGGCCATGATTGGCCAAGAGATGGGGCCAAAGGGGGGTCATGGTGGAAGTGGCGGCGCGTGTTCTGGTGGTGAGTTAGGTGGTGGTCCTTGGATTTGCGAGAGAAACCTACGGATGGATTTAGCTGCAAGGATGATGTTAATGAGTTTGAATCTAATCAAGAATAAGAAAAAGAAAACGATTGATCAAGAATTTAGAAGCCATTAATCAAATCTGAGTCTCTTTCATATTATTTCATTAACCCTTGTAAACGAAGATACACTAATATATATGTGTATTAGTAGGTATTAAGGCACTGTTCATATCACCAATGAAGTAACCAGCAAGCATATGTGATCCATAAACCAAATTGATTCCAAGCAAACTCGACCCCGACTGTAAGCAGATCTACCAAAACACCAAGCACACTGTCTGGACCAGCAACCAAATGAATACATATACATATATGTGTTTCATTACACTCCTCCTCAAGTTGGGTCATATATATCTATTAAACCCAACTTGCCTTTCAGGTATTTAACTCTATCTCCGTTTAATGCCTTGGTCCTCTCATGGAATATAGGGTTCGATGCAATGTGAATGGCTGCCTTATTGTCACACCATAGTCTTGTAGGTTGCTCAAACTCAAGTTTACACTCTTTCATTAAGTGTCTAATCCACATAACTTCACACACTGCCTTGGACATTGCTCTATACTCAGATTCTGCACTTGATCTTGATACAATATGTTGTTTCTTACTTTTCCATCATACTAAATTCCCTCTAATGTATACACAGAATCCAGTGGTTGATCTTCTATCATCCTTTGATCCATCCCAGTCAGCATCAGCAAAACTTTCAATCCTCATATGACCGTGGTTGGCATATATGATACCTTGGCCGGTAAATCCTTTCATATATCCTAATATGTGTTCCAGTGCTTGCCAGTGTTGTTTTGTTGGTGAAGTCATGTACTGACTCACCATACTCACAGTAAACGCAATATCAGGCCTAGTTATGATTAGGTAATTCAACTTGCCTACAAGTCTCCTATATCTTTCTGGATCATCAAATGGTTCTCCTTCAGATGTTAGATAACTATTAGGCAAGATAGGGGTGCTTTTTGGTTTAGTGCCAAGCTTTACAGTTTCTGATAACAAGTTCAAAGCATATTTTCTCTAGCATAATAAAATTCCTTTACTGCTTCTTAGAACTTCTACCCCTAGGAAATATTTTAACTCTCCTAAATCTTTAGTCTGGAATTTATTATGGATAAATTGCTTAAGTGAAGCAATTCCTTGTTCATCATTTCCTGTTATGATGATATCATCTACATACACAACTAATAGAAGTATACCTTTTTCAGAAATCTTATAAAACACTGAATGATCACTCTTGCATCTGGTTACTCCAAATTCTTCCAGAGTTTGATGGAATTTTCCAAACCAAGCTCTTGGACTTTGCTTAAGTCCATAGAGAGTTTTTTTTCAATTTGCAAACAAGCCCACTTTCTCCTTATGCAATAAAACCAGGTGGTTGAGTCATATAGATTTCTTCTTTGAGATCACCATGCAGAAATGCATTCTTAATATCCAGTTAAATTGTGTTGCTAATGTTATGAATAATCTAATAGAAGTCATCTTAGCCACTGGAGAGAAAGTTTCTGAGTAATCCATACCATATACTTGTGCATATCCTTTAGCCACGAGTCTTGCCTTGAATCTATCAAATGTTCCATTTGGACTCATTTTAACTGAATATATCCATCTACATCCAATTGCCTGTTTATTCTTTGGTAGCTTGACCAGATCCCATGTATTATTATTTTCTAAAGCGTTCATTTCATCAATCATAGCTTCTTTCCATTCTTGTTTGGATAGAGCTTCAGCAACAGTTTTAGGAGTATAGATAGAGTCTAGGGAAGTGGTGAACAAGTAAGATGATGGTGAGAGATTATCATATGACATGTAATTAGAGATGGGATGGATGCATTTCCTTTTCTCTTTTTTAAGAGCAATGGGGAGATCCATACTTGGATCTACTGGTGTAGAGCTTTCACTGATGGTTCCAGAAGTTGTATCACTCTCAGTATCCGGTTTAGATTCTTAAGATGGAATAGTAGAGTAGACCATATACTCATCAGTCTCCTCCTGATTTGGTATGTGTGGTGCTTGATAGAATGGTCTTTCTTCCATGAAATTTACATCTATTGATACTATATATTTATTTAGATTTGGGCAGTAACATCTATATCCTTTCTGCAGTCTTGAGTACCCAACGAATATACATTTTAAAGACTTAGGATCCATTTTTCCTACTTGAGGATTTACATCTCTCACAAAACAGATGCACCCAAATATCCTTGGTTTAATGGGATATACTTTGTTAGGACATAACACTTTGTAAGGAATCTTAAAATTAAGAACAGTTAAAGGCATTCTATTAATAAGGAAACAGGAAGTTAGCACTGCTGTAACGACCTACAAATCCGTACCCCTTGAGTCGACAGTATTCTATATCAATCAACTCAAGTTGAACAGAAATACGAACCATTTGGGTTGAAGAAGAAGAGGTAGAAGAAGAAAATAGAAAACAGCATCAGAGTTCATCGCAGCGGAATAAAATATAATAGATAATCAATGATCTTTACACAAAAACAAATACCATCTGTTTATACATACACCATCAGAGTGCATCGTCAGAGTTCAACATCATTAACATACAATTGTATACACAACGGAATAATAATCAAATACAGAAGTACGTATCGCCATCCAGCTCGTCTCCTCAGCTCCACAGCATCATATCCTGTATCCTACAATACTCGGTTTGACCCGAGCATTATAGTTAAATAACATCCGAGTCAGTCTGGATATACCAGCGTGAGAAATCACACTCAAATTGATTATTAAAGTTTCAAAAATCCTTTGAAAATAAAATCATCGTGTAAGACCACGCCATAAATAAACATGTCGCGTTTTTACCTTACGATAGCTAAAACACTTTCTTATAAAATCCTTCGATATTATAATAGGGTCTGTATACAAATACTTATTAAAATAGCCGAAATTGTTACATTATTAAATTACAGCTACTAGCCACAATGTGGGTAATACAAACGAAACTCGTAAAAGGTGCATATGGAGAATGGATTTTCAACTAATGACTAGGCACTGGGTGTAACGACCCTGAAATTTAAACAATTTAATTTGGAAATATTTAATTAATTTTAAATATTTGAATGACGGTTTAGATTGAATTTTCAATATAACTATGAATTTGACGATTTAATTTTAGAATTTAATCTATTAAGTGTTGAATAAAAAAAAATTTGAATCTTCAATTTTAAGCCAATTAAAAATATTTCAAAGGCTTGTAAAATTCATATTGATAACACTGAAGATTTTAGAAGCTTCAGAAATTAATTTGGAAGTGAATTGTTCAGTTTTGGAATTTAATCGTTTGAATCGATATTAAAAATAGTCGTCCGAGGCACAGTCTCGGAATTGGATGAAACCAGTTCCATTGGGTCCGTAATATTGAATTATTGCCGGATTTCAAATTTCGTGTTTTTCGGAGTTGATATGTGAGCACACGGCGATCAAACGCGTTGAAATTAAATTCGATTTAAACTTGAATTTAAATTTAATTTATTAACAAACGCACGTTATCTTCCTTTTACCACGCCTAAATCTTTGCCTAAAATCACGCTGAGAAATCGTGTAAACCATACTTCTTTCAATTGTAAATACTCCCTCTTCTCCTCAGTTCAAATCTAATTCACGAAGTTAAAAATGGCCGAAAGAAAATAAATGTATGAAAGCCTTGTTTCGAAATCAATTCGTTTCCCTCTCCCTCTTTTCTAAATTTCTTGTTCAAATTGAAACAATGGCCGACGTCCCTCTTCCCCTCTCTTCGATTTTTCTATTCGAGCCAGCGCGTTCCCAAATTGAAGCACATGAGGTTGGTAGCTCAGTTGAGCTCGGCGCGCGAGCGTGGAGGCTAGGGCACTGGAGAAACTCGGGTCTGTTGATGGCGAATGGGGAGGCGTGCGCGTGGGGATTTGGAGTTGTGGCGGCGCGACTCGAAGTGGTGGCGCGCGTTGAGGTCGAGGTGGTTCGTGGGGCCTGGTGTGTGTCGCGATGGTGAGGTGAAGGACAGCGGCGGCGCAAGTGTTCGGCGTTCGATTTTTGGGGCTTTGTGCTCGTGTGTGGCAATGGCGTTTGAGCCCGGGGTGGTTGCGCGTGAGTGGGCGAGATGTTGCTCACGATTGAGGGTTAGAGGAGAAGCTTCGAAGCCGAGGTAGGGGAAGGAGCTTCGATTGATGCCAGGTGATGAGCAAAGGCTTTGACCTGGGCAGTAAGGTACTTGTTGATTAATTTGGATATTTTAATTTAATAATAGGTGAAAAAAAAAAGGTTAACAAAAGAAAAAAATTATACATACATAAATATATACAGTGAAAATATATGTATAACTTTTACAGTAAAAAAAGTGGAAAAAAAATTATCACATTCTATTTATTTGCAGAAATATAAAAATATAAATGTATTATTGACTTATCTAAAACTATCTAAGTTACTAAAGAGATTTATTAAAGGGATTTAGTTTTTAATTTAAATTTTAGTTAAAATAATTTATCAAAAAGGAAAAGTTAGTTTGAAAGTAAAATGATTAGTTAAGTTGTTATAAATAATAGTTTACGATAATTAATTGGTTTTATCTATTATCGTTACTAAAAAGAAAATCTTTAGTTAAAATTAAATCTATAGTTAATTAAATTATTTGAAAGAGAGTTTGGTTAATTAAATTTAATTTTTAGTTAAAATAAAATTTTTAAAGAAGAAACTGATTTAAATAAAACTATTGATTTATTTAACAATCAAGAACGAAAATTTATTATCCGATCTGTTCGAATATTAATAGATTGTGTAAATATTTATACAAGGTATAAACCAAGGAAATCGAGTCAAGAGGGAAATTGGATTGCTAATAAAAGCAAAGGTGAGAACTTCTCACTCAAAAAGGGTTTATTAAATTTTAAATAGTTATATTTAAAATTTGTTGATGGATTGATTGATTGTTTGCTTGATTGTGATAGTAAATATTTTAGGATATATCTATATATAGCAATATATATATATTGGCATATGTATATATTGCAGTTGATTGATTTCCCGCCTCGTATAGCGGATGAGACCCTATTGCGCCGTTAGTAAGCGGATAATATTTTATAAAATCCCATATACCGCGATATTCCACCTCGAAGTGGAATGGGTATTGTGCTAACTCTTTGGATGCAGGGAAACAGGTTGGAGGGATCCAACTGGACCCCTCACAAATATTTATTTGTTTATAAATATTTTTGATGATTGTGAATATCATATCGATATATGATATTTGTGTAGTGATTGACCAATTGATGCTGTGGCATCATCGGATTCGTTTTTAAAGTTAAAAATAATGATTTTTGATTTTAAAGGGATTTTTAAATCGATTTTCCAAATATATGTTTTTAGTAAAATTTTGAATTGATTCATTTTAAACCAAATTAAAAATTTAATTTTTGAAGTTATAGAATTTAAGATTTTTATAAAATAAAATCAAATTGAGATTTTTTTGGAAATAAATAGTTAAGTAAATTGAAATTGGTTTAAATTGGAATTTTTGAATTATTAAAAACAATGTATATAAAAGATTTTTAAATTGATTTTTATAAATTTAAAATGATTGGAATTATAAATTGAGTTTTTATAAATGTTATAAATGAAGTATAAATTGTTTTTATAAATAAATAAAAATTTATAAATTTATAAAGTGTGAAGTTAGAAAATGTATAGATTTGTAAAACAAAAGTCTATAAGTAAATTTCTTATGAATTGGACCTTGTCATTTATGTGGAAGATAAATGGAATTTGCTAATAAATTGACTTTTGGTAAATAGAAGTTTATGAAATTATAAATGGGATTTATAAACGTTGTTTTAAAAATCCGAAATCAAATCGAATTTGATAAGTTGGAAATAGGAAATTTATAAAGAAAACTTATAAGTAATAAGATTTATAATTGGTGAAGTTCAAAGGAACGATTTGTAAATAAATAAATTATAAGTACTTGACTTATAATATAAACCTTTGGTATTAAAATTGAGTTGTATCAATTGAATTGGGTTAATAAACGAGATTTACAAAATCGAAGCTTTTAAATAGAAATGGAATTTATAACCGAAACCAATTGAATTTGATGAATTGAATATAGAAGTTATAAAGAAGTTATATTCACGTTTTTGAACGGTAAATATATTATTGAATAAAATGGATATCTTTTGAGGAAAGAATGTGTTAAAAAGAAATTAAAACGGTTTAAAGATATTTTAAAATGCATTGAGTATTGAGAACATAGATTTCAACATTTATTGTTGAAATAGACGTTTTCAAGAAATAGAAGGGAATGAGAACATAGATTTCAACATTTATTGTTGAAATAGACGTTTTCGAGAAATAGAAGGAAATGGTGGACTATAACACTGTTGTTATAGTAAATGATTTCCGAAAGGAAATGTTTTATATAGTATTGGGATTTATATATCTATTTTAATTTCGAATCCCTATACTAGTGATTTTGGGTTGTCGTAACGATGTTTTACGCAACATTCGTTTTGACCCAAATAAATTATAATAAAAGAATGATTTCCTTAAAGAATGAAATATATACTTGACTATGGTTTAAGTATATTGAATATTTTTCAAATTGTTGAAAATAAATAAGATTTGTGAATACTTATTTTTAGAATAAGTATGGAATTACTTTTCCAATATGAAATGGAATATTTTTAAGAATTTATCTTTTTAAAGATAAATTGGAATTTAATAATTAAAATCTATTGAAACTGTAAATCAATAGAAAATATGAAATATAAATTCACTATAGAATTTATAAATGAAAAAGGGAAATTGGTTTCAAAATAAACATTGGTTTATTTTTGAAGTATTGAGATTTTATATCTAGTATAGATATTTTTGGAAAAATAAATAATTTGGAAAATTATTTGGAATCTGATGATGTGGCGCATCTTTATTGATAGTTAAATAACCGACTATCAATATTTACCCTTGAATGAGTAATTGCTGTGATTGCTTGAATTGGATGCCACACTTATTTTTAAAATAAGCGCTCACTATTCGGGTTAACCGGGAAAGGACCATGGGGTCGTATAACCCATTCCGAATATGTGATACGTCGTTATGAATTGCATTCGAAGACCGGTGTTGAAGACCGGATATTTTCGAAAACGAGAGGGTTTCTTGTTGATTGTCTCTGCACTGGCTGATCCCCGGTATAGAGATCTCCATAAGTGATGGGAAATCCGAACGTAATTAGAAATTATTCGGATTGCAAGGACTTCTTTGTAAGTGCCTTCGGTTCTGTTCGAGCCCGGAACAGACTTGTATGGTTTGTGTGTCTGACATTACAAGTTGAGATATAAAGCCGATTTCTTTCAAATATATTTCTGTGGTGGCGGAGAATTTATTCTTTTAGCTTAACACCCTTCTCTGAGACGTACGAGTTCAGAGGTTATATAGTTGAAGTTATCAGCGATATATTCCCAGTTTGGTAATGTGACATGCTGAGTGATGCTGAAATGATCATTGTGTTGATTATTTGTGATAGGATCATTTATTTGATCGTCTATCTTAGTGATCATTGTGTTGATCATTTGTTGACCCAAAGCATGGCTTTTGTATAAAGTATGTTTTTGTGGACGTGAATTCGTCGAGCCTCACATCCCGGAAATGGTCAAAACAGGAAAGAAGCAGCAAGGTTATGAGGGGTAGCACCCTTTAGGATGTGTCCATTTCCTTCTGGAAAAGGGTGGTATCATGGTATGGAGCCCAGATACTTACTCATGTTGAAAACACTTTGTTATGATTGTGTGAATTGATTAGAGAGCGCTCTCGGATAAAGGTCCCAAAGGACCGGGGGATGGCATATTCGGTCAGTTGTTACTCAGTTAGGAGTAACCCGGCCTTGTGTTGGTAGAGATCCGGTTTGGTTCTCGGGGATGTCCATCCAGAGGCATTCTCATGTGGCAATGGGAAGTTCCTTGGCCTGACCATTTGTTGGAAATCCAATTCCCAATACGAAACTTGTACGGTATTAGTTGTAGAACCTGCTATTCACTTATGGTGGTCACCACTGTTTGGATAGTAGCTATAGTAGGCATACGATAATGGTCGTATGTTGGCTAAGATTTATATTCTACTTTCGAAATGGATTTTTCCTACACTATACACTAATAATAATATCAAATATTATTTTAAATGCGTATCAAGCATCTTTGACTATCATAAGGAGAAATCTCCTCCGATTCTGCGTTTGCATGTGTGTGTGTGCGGGAGGCCTTATGGTAGTCTCATTTTTAAAAGCATTGCGAATTGATTAAAAATATTCCTCTATTTTGATTTTAAAGATAAATAAACTGTTTTGAGTTCTCATACCAGTCACATGACTGACTCGGAGTTTATTGTTTTCCTTCCTAAACTCTGGGTGCCCACCAAATTTCCACACGGGCAGTCAAGAGTTAGATTTATCAGGATATTCTGGATATTCTGGAGTTGCTGGAGGCAAGCTGGATGGCAAGGCGTATTATTTATATAGTATTTCTTTTCCGCTGCACTGTTTATTGTTGTATGTTGTTGTACACTCTGATGATATGATATGATGTAATGAAATATAATGTGATGTAATAACTGATATAGTTCTTTATTTAAAGATTATTCATTTATTATTATATGTTGTTCCGCTACGAATTGTGAGATTCTGATATTGTTCCGTAGTTGTTCTATTCTGTTCTATTTTCCTTTCTTTCTGTTTTTTTTTTCTTTCTCTCTTTCTTCTACCTCTTTCTTCTTTCTTAAAACCCCCTCAGTGTTCGTATTTTCGTTCACCTTGAGTTAATCAATGGAGATTATTGTCTATTCAAGGAGTACGGATTTACGGGTCCTGACAATGTGGTATCAGAGCTGTTGGTTAAGCGACAACCATGGTTCTGTAGGGTGTTACTCGTTAGAGATGGAGTCAGCAGTACTCTAGAATGAGTTTGAGTGTAATAATAGATATGAGCGCGTATTTGTTAGTGAATATAAAATTGATTTATATTACAAAATAATTTTTGCCCAAAACTATTTTTGTATAGAAAAGAAATGATTTTCTATGGATTATCATAGTATATGGTTGCATGATTGTTAGGAAGTGATAATATTGAATTATTATCATTAGTATATGAAATTAAATAAAATGGATTGGATTTAAGTAAATTAACTTGATAATTTATTCATTTGTGATATAATCTCCAAGGGAATAAAATTTGAAATGCAAAATTGAATTGAATAATTAAGTAAAAATCGAGATGAATTGAAATATTGAGATGAATTAGTGAATAAAACTAATTTAAAATAGTAATATGAATTAGCAAATGAAAGTAATCGATAGAATTCAATATTTAAAATTTAGAATTTAATTCAAATAGAATTTAAATTGAGAATTGAATTCGAATGAATTTGAAGTCGTGAATTGAATTGAAAGGTGAAATTGAATGAAATAGATATGTAACTTCAATAGTGAAGTGAAAAATGTATAAGAAACATATATCGAAATTTTGCAATAGAATTGGCAAATTGGTTTGAATATTGTATTTGGATTTGGATGCTACTACTAGCAGGTTATACAGGTATATAAAGGAATTGTGATTTTGATTTCAAAGATAAAAATTGAATTGCTCGACAAAAAGGTACGTATTTCAATTTTTATATGAGATTTGATGACTTTCTTCTCTAGCCACTTGGCTTTCTCTTTTCTTTTTGATTCTGAGGGGCCGTGGTGCCATTTTGTAGTCGTACCGATCGAGCCGCGCAAAGGAAACGCTGGCGAAATTTTTCAAAAATTTAGGGTGTTAGAAAAATTTTGAGAAAAAAATTGAAAGTTTGAATTTGAATTTGAATTTAAACTTGAATTGTTAAGGAAAACAATATAGTTTGAAACTTATAATTGAAGTTGGAAAGCTAGTAAGTTGATAAAACTATTTAGATTGTGAAAAATAATAAACGGGATAAGGGCATTCTTCTTAACTTGTAATTTCGGGACGAAATTCTTTTAAGGGGGAAAGATTGTAACGACCCTGAAATTTAAACAATTTAATTTGGAAATATTTAATTAATTTTAAATATTTGAATGACGGTTTAGATTGAATTTTCAATATAACTATGAATTTGACGATTTAATTTTAGAATTTAATCTATTAAGTGTTGAATAAAAAAAAAATTTGAATCTTCAATTTTAAGCCAATTAAAAATATTTCAAAGTCTTGTAAAATTCATATTGATAACACTGAAGATTTTAGAAGCTTCAGAAATTAATTTGGAAGTGAATTGTTCAGTTTTGGAATTTAATCGTTTGAATCGATATTAAAAATAGTCGTCCGAGGCACAGTCTCGGAATTGGATGAAACCAGTTCCATTGGGTCCGTAATATTGAATTATTGCCGGATTTCAAATTTCGTGTTTTTCGGAGTTGATATGTGAGCACACGGCGATCAAACGCGTTGAAATTAAATTCGATTTAAACTTGAATTTAAATTTAATTTATTAACAAACGCACGTTATCTTCCTTTTACCACGCCTAAATCTTTGCCTAAAATCACGCTGAGAAATCGTGTAAACCATACTTCTTTCAATTGTAAATACTCCCTCTTCTCCTCAGTTCAAATCTAATTCACGAAGTTAAAAATGGCCGAAAGAAAATAAATGTATGAAAGCCTTGTTTCGAAATCAATTCGTTTCCCTCTCCCTCTTTTCTAAATTTCTTGTTCAAATTGAAACAATGGCCGACGTCCCTCTTCCCCTCTCTTCGATTTTTCTATTCGAGCCAGCGCGTTCCCAAATTGAAGCACATGAGGTTGGTAGCTCAGTTGAGCTCGGCGCGCGAGCGTGGAGGCTAGGGCACTGGAGAAACTCGGGTCTGTTGATGGCGAATGGGGAGGCGTGCGCGTGGGGATTTGGAGTTGTGGCGGCGCGACTCGAAGTGGTGGCGCGCGTTGAGGTCGAGGTGGTTCGTGGGGCCTGGTGTGTGTCGCGATGGTGAGGTGAAGGACAGCGGCGGCGCAAGTGTTCGGCGTTCGATTTTTGGGGCTTTGTGCTCGTGTGTGGCAATGGCGTTTGAGCCCGGGGTGGTTGCGCGTGAGTGGGCGAGATGTTGCTCACAATTGAGGGTTAGAGGAGAAGCTTCGAAGCCGAGGTAGGGGAAGGAGCTTCGATTGATGCCAGGTGATGAGCAAAGGCTTTGACCTGGGCAGTAAGGTACTTGTTGATTAATTTGGATATTTTAATTTAATAATAGGTGAAAAAAAAAAAGGTTAACAAAAGAAAAAAATTATACATACATAAATATATACAGTGAAAATATATGTATAACTTTTACAGTAAAAAAAGTGGAAAAAAAATTATCACATTCTATTTATTTGCAGAAATATAAAAATATAAATGTATTATTGACTTATCTAAAACTATCTAAGTTACTAAAGAGATTTATTAAAGGGATTTAGTTTTTAATTTAAATTTTAGTTAAAATAATTTATCAAAAAGGAAAAGTTAGTTTGAAAGTAAAATGATTAGTTAAGTTGTTATAAATAATAGTTTACGATAATTAATTGGTTTTATCTATTATCGTTACTAAAAAGAAAATCTTTAGTTAAAATTAAATCTATAGTTAATTAAATTATTTGAAAGAGAGTTTGGTTAATTAAATTTAATTTTTAGTTAAAATAAAATTTTTAAAGAAGAAACTGATTTAAATAAAACTATTGATTTATTTAACAATCAAGAACGAAAATTTATTATCCGATCTGTTCGAATATTAATAGATTGTGTAAATATTTATACAAGGTATAAACCAAGGAAATCGAGTCAAGAGGGAAATTGGATTGCTAATAAAAGCAAAGGTGAGAACTTCTCACTCAAAAAGGGTTTATTAAATTTTAAATAGTTATATTTAAAATTTGTTGATGGATTGATTGATTGTTTGCTTGATTGTGATAGTAAATATTTTAGGATATATCTATATATAGCAATATATATATATTGGCATATGTATATATTGCAGTTGATTGATTTCCCGCCTCGTATAGCGGATGAGACCCTATTGCGCCGTTAGTAAGCGGATAATATTTTATAAAATCCCATATACCGCGATATTCCACCTCGAAGTGGAATGGGTATTGTGCTAACTCTTTGGATGCAGGGAAACAGGTTGGAGGGATCCAACTGGACCCCTCACAAATATTTATTTGTTTATAAATATTTTTGATGATTGTGAATATCATATCGATATATGATATTTGTGTAGTGATTGACCAATTGATGCTGTGGCATCATCGGATTCGTTTTTAAAGTTAAAAATAATGATTTTTGATTTTAAAGGGATTTTTAAATCGATTTTCCAAATATATGTTTTTAGTAAAATTTTGAATTGATTCATTTTAAACCAAATTAAAAATTTAATTTTTGAAGTTATAGAATTTAAGATTTTTATAAAATAAAATCAAATTGAGATTTTTTTGGAAATAAATAGTTAAGTAAATTGAAATTGGTTTAAATTGGAATTTTTGAATTATTAAAAACAATGTATATAAAAGATTTTTAAATTGATTTTTATAAATTTAAAATGATTGGAATTATAAATTGAGTTTTTATAAATGTTATAAATGAAGTATAAATTGTTTTTATAAGTAAATAAAAATTTATAAATTTATAAAGTGTGAAGTTAGAAAATGTATAGATTTGTAAAACAAAAGTCTATAAGTAAATTTCTTATGAATTGGACCTTGTCATTTATGTGGAAGATAAATGGAATTTGCTAATAAATTGACTTTTGGTAAATAGAAGTTTATGAAATTATAAATGGGATTTATAAACGTTGTTTTAAAAATCCGAAATCAAATCGAATTTGATAAGTTGGAAATAGGAAATTTATAAAGAAAACTTATAAGTAATAAGATTTATAATTGGTGAAGTTCAAAGGAACGATTTGTAAATAAATAAATTATAAGTACTTGACTTATAATATAAACCTTTGGTATTAAAATTGAGTTGTATCAATTGAATTGGGTTAATAAACGAGATTTACAAAATCGAAGCTTTTAAATAGAAATGGAATTTATAACCGAAACCAATTGAATTTGATGAATTGAATATAGAAGTTATAAAGAAGTTATATTCACGTTTTTGAACGGTAAATATATTATTGAATAAAATGGATATCTTTTGAGGAAAGAATGTGTTAAAAAGAAATTAAAACGGTTTAAAGATATTTTAAAATGCATTGAGTATTGAGAACATAGATTTCAACATTTATTGTTGAAATAGACGTTTTCAAGAAATAGAAGGGAATGAGAACATAGATTTCAACATTTATTGTTGAAATAGACGTTTTCGAGAAATAGAAGGAAATGGTGGACTATAACACTGTTGTTATAGTAAATGATTTCCGAAAGGAAATGTTTTATATAGTATTGGGATTTATATATCTATTTTAATTTCGAATCCCTATACTAGTGATTTTGGGTTGTCGTAACGATGTTTTACGCAACATTCGTTTTGACCCAAATAAATTATAATAAAAGAATGATTTCCTTAAAGAATGAAATATATACTTGACTATGGTTTAAGTATATTGAATATTTTTCAAATTGTTGAAAATAAATAAGATTTGTGAATACTTATTTTTAGAATAAGTATGGAATTACTTTTCCAATATGAAATGGAATATTTTTAAGAATTTATCTTTTTAAAGATAAATTGGAATTTAATAATTAAAATCTATTGAAACTGTAAATCAATAGAAAATATGAAATATAAATTCACTATAGAATTTATAAATGAAAAAGGGAAATTGGTTTCAAAATAAACATTGGTTTATTTTTGAAGTATTGAGATTTTATATCTAGTATAGATATTTTTGGAAAAATAAATAATTTGGAAAATTATTTGGAATCTGATGATGTGGCGCATCTTTATTGATAGTTAAATAACCGACTATCAATATTTACCCTTGAATGAGTAATTGCTGTGATTGCTTGAATTGGATGCCACACTTATTTTTAAAATAAGCGCTCACTATTCGGGTTAACCGGGAAAGGACCATGGGGTCGTATAACCCATTCCGAATATGTGATACGTCGTTATGAATTGCATTCGAAGACCGGTGTTGAAGACCGGATATTTTCGAAAACGAGAGGGTTTCTTGTTGATTGTCTCTGCACTGGCTGATCCCCGGTATAGAGATCTCCATAAGTGATGGGAAATCCGAACGTAATTAGAAATTATTCGGATTGCAAGGACTTCTTTGTAAGTGCCTTCGGTTCTGTTCGAGCCCGGAACAGACTTGTATGGTTTGTGTGTCTGACATTACAAGTTGAGATATAAAGCCGATTTCTTTCAAATATATTTCTGTGGTGGCGGAGAATTTATTCTTTTAGCTTAACACCCTTCTCTGAGACGTACGAGTTCAGAGGTTATATAGTTGAAGTTATCAGCGATATATTCCCAGTTTGGTAATGTGACATGCTGAGTGATGCTGAAATGATCATTGTGTTGATTATTTGTGATAGGATCATTTATTTGATCGTCTATCTTAGTGATCATTGTGTTGATCATTTGTTGACCCAAAGCATGGCTTTTGTATAAAGTATGTTTTTGTGGACGTGAATTCGTCGAGCCTCACATCCCGGAAATGGTCAAAACAGGAAAGAAGCAGCAAGGTTATGAGGGGTAGCACCCTTTAGGATGTGTCCATTTCCTTCTGGAAAAGGGTGGTATCATGGTATGGAGCCCAGATACTTACTCATGTTGAAAACACTTTGTTATGATTGTGTGAATTGATTAGAGAGCGCTCTCGGATAAAGGTCCCAAAGGACCGGGGGATGGCATATTCGGTCAGTTGTTACTCAGTTAGGAGTAACCCGGCCTTGTGTTGGTAGAGATCCGGTTTGGTTCTCGGGGATGTCCATCCAGAGGCATTCTCATGTGGCAATGGGAAGTTCCTTGGCCTGACCATTTGTTGGAAATCCAATTCCCAATACGAAACTTGTACGGTATTAGTTGTAGAACCTGCTATTCACTTATGGTGGTCACCACTGTTTGGATAGTAGCTATAGTAGGCATACGATAATGGTCGTATGTTGGCTAAGATTTATATTCTACTTTCGAAATGGATTTTTCCTACACTATACACTAATAATAATATCAAATATTATTTTAAATGCGTATCAAGCATCTTTGACTATCATAAGGAGAAATCTCCTCCGATTCTGCGTTTGCATGTGTGTGTGTGCGGGAGGCCTTATGGTAGTCTCATTTTTAAAAGCATTGCGAATTGATTAAAAATATTCCTCTATTTTGATTTTAAAGATAAATAAACTGTTTTGAGTTCTCATACCAGTCACATGACTGACTCGGAGTTTATTGTTTTCCTTCCTAAACTCTGGGTGCCCACCAAATTTCCACACGGGCAGTCAAGAGTTAGATTTATCAGGATATTCTGGATATTCTGGAGTTGCTGGAGGCAAGCTGGATGGCAAGGCGTATTATTTATATAGTATTTCTTTTCCGCTGCACTGTTTATTGTTGTATGTTGTTGTACACTCTGATGATATGATATGATGTAATGAAATATAATGTGATGTAATAACTGATATAGTTCTTTATTTAAAGATTATTCATTTATTATTATATGTTGTTCCGCTACGAATTGTGAGATTCTGATATTGTTCTGTAGTTGTTCTATTCTGTTCTATTTTCCTTTCTTTCTGTTTTTTTTTTTCTTTCTCTCTTTCTTCTACCTCTTTCTTCTTTCTTAAAACCCCCTCAGTGTTCGTATTTTCGTTCACCTTGAGTTAATCAATGGAGATTATTGTCTATTCAAGGAGTACGGATTTACGGGTCCTGACACTGGGTACCACCTGTCACAGTACGTGGCCAAGATCACAGTACCGAGGATCACTCCCGACCCCCTGAACCACAAGACCCGGACTATCCCTTACTGGAAAATCCCGAGTAAGATCACCCCACGGTTGGGATCAACAACCGCACCACTAAGCCGAAATAAAAAAGGACATCTAGATAGGGATGACCTTACCCGAAAATGGGTGTTGCCCACCAAGCCTTGCTGCATAACCGCAGATTTTCATTCATTTCCTGTTGTTGAGGCTTGAGGCTAAGCGTTACCTTTATAGAACATATCCCTTAGAATGCTCATCGTCCAGGTGACGATGTTCTGAAAGCATTCATCCATGCAAGTCCATCCCGGGTTCGAACGGAACCGAAGACACTATTCCTACTACATCCATTTTGGAAATATCATCAGGATTAGTAGCGACTAGCCCTTGCACTTCACTGCTCCATCTTCGACTCCGAACTCGTTTCCCCACGAAACGTACAAACCGGATCGAAGTGGTTTTTGAGAATTTAATGTTGATCCCGGTCTCTTCGAATAGATCAGCGCATTTGGCCAATATTGATAGTCGGTTATTTAACTATCAATTAACATTCATAACAACCATCAAACAATAAATAATTTTTCAATTATTTATTTATTTCAAAATATCTTCGCAAGATATATTTTCATTTTCAAAGTTTTAGAAAATAGTTTCAAACTACCTTCCTTTATACATAATAAATTTCTCAAATATTTTCTATTTCCACTGAAACCGCTAAGTACAAAACTTAAGATTTTTAAAATAAATTCAAAACTCTTTGTTGTAAAAATATGCTTTAACATTTAAATTTAGAAAATCTGCTTTAATACCTTATTAAAAATAATACTTTAGAAATAATTAAAATAAGGCTACTTTAAAAAATATAAAACTAGATTTCTCTTTTAAACAAAATACTAAGTCACCTTTAAATAATTACTACGATAATAGATTTGAAAAATACTTACTTTAGGGTTTAAACATTTAGAAATAATAAATCTCCTATAACATGCTTTTTAAAACAACATTAAAACCTTTATCTTATATTTAAAAATTTACTTTGAAAACGTACTTGGCTATCCAGGGAAATATACTTCACTTCACGTTCTTTAAAAATAAATCACTATTTATTTTTAAATAAATTTTCTCATTTCCTCTAATAAATTCACACCTTAAATTTATTCTTCCCAAATATCCTCTGATATATTACTTTGCTTTTATAAACCCAGTTTATAAATTCTATAGTCACATTCTCCTTTAAGAAAATCCAATTTCAAACGCTTTAATCAATTTCCAAATTGATTTCCAATTTACTCTATTTATTCCAAAATCCATTCATTCAGATTTTATTCCCTAATTATGATTTAAAATACTTTTAACTGAAAATACCAATTTTAGATTTCTCAAATTACTTCTTATCCCTTTAAATAAATTTAAACTTTGAATTTTAAAATAATTCTTTATTCCTTTAATTGATATCACTTAAGTTTATAATTCATCAATTTCTGTTTATTCAAAATCTTTTTTTCCATGCTCGAAATTATTTTATTTATTAGTATCCTAATATCACTTTCATTCCTTTTTCAATTCATTCTTAATTTATTCCAATTTGCTATAATTATTTTACTTAAAACTTCACTCTTTTTCCAAAAATCCAATTTATATGTTTTGATAATTCAATGTACCGAAATATATTCAAGCAAACTATAGCATTCAATATTCCAGTAATATTCATCATAGAATATTAAATAATCACAACAGAGAATATTTATATTTAAATAAATGTTGAGGAATCCAATTGGATCCCTCTAACTTGTTTCCCTGCATCCACAGACGTTAGCACAACATAAAATACCAATTCCATTTCGAGGTGGAATATCACGGTATATGGGTTTTAAATATAATATCATCCATTATTTTGCGGCGCATAGGGTCTCATCCACTGTATAATGCGGGAAATCAATCATTCCAATATACTATATACTACTATATATAATATAGCACATCAAATCAATTCATCCATTCAACCAATTACGTAAATTTAATCATTTAAATTTAAATTACCACCAGATGAGTGAGATTAACTCACCTTTGCTTTCGTTTTGCAATCCAACCTATCTCAACTTGTTTTTCCACGATTTTCAGACCTTGTAAAATCATTAGATGTTTTTATTAATATTCAAACTAACCGAACAGTCTATTAACATTTAATAGTGTAGTTTAAACTAATTTTTTTTCTTTCTTAAACAATTTTAGTAACCAAAATAAATTTTATAGGTTAATCAAACAGTTTAATTCCCAAATCCATTATATATATTTACTGTAATATATTTCCTCTGTATAAAATTTTTCCACACACATATATATTTAACAGAATTCCCTTTACTGTAAAACCTTCTTTTTCTTCTTGTTTTTTTTCCAAAACCAAAACCTAAACAGTTTTAAAATTTGCAACTTAGAATCTGAAAACTGAAATTGCATGTTAACATAAATCTGAAAACAGTTTAATTCACACACACACAAATATATATATATATATGAATATATGTATTTTAACACAAATTCGAACATTAAAATCGTATACCTCACAGCCGACTCGATGCCATCACGACTTCGCCTAGCTGCCTCGCACATCGAGCGCCGAACGAACCACCATATCAGAACCTACCCATTCTTTGAAGCCTCGACAACCCACGACATCGCCTTAACGTCGCGAAACCAAACCCTAAGTCGCAGTCGCGACCTTCGCCCACTCGACGGCTGCCATAACCCATGCGAACGATGCCCAAATCGAACGTCACCTAAACCTACAGTCTTGCGACAAACTGCGACCAATTCGAGCTTCTCTCCTCCTCCTCGACCTCGTGCTCACGAGCCCGAGCTCCATGATTCACGTGCGCCACTTCACTTCGTGCTCGCTGCCTCTTCTTTTCTTTTTTTTATTTTGATTTCGAATTGGGGAAAATGGTTTTCGAGTATATTAAAATGGACCGATTTGGGATAAGGAGACGCGATTTTGATTTCGAATATGAGAGAGGATGCTAAAGAAATTTCGAACGGGAAGAAGCAAGGCTTGAGAACAAGGTCGGCCACCATTTCCCTACTGTTTTCTTTTTCTTTTGTTTTTTTTTAAAAATTGATCTGATGCCATTGAAAAGAAAAAGGAAGAGGGAACAAGATGAGACATCGGCCTGAGATTCTTGCATATTTCCTGGGTTAAAGCGAAACGAAAAAACGCTTTGTGTGCTGAGGCGAATATATATGTCAATCGACTAATATATATTTATTTAAATTTTAAATCATTTCGATAAACACAACATAAAATTATGACTTCCTATCGAGACGTGCCGCTAGGCGTTTATAAAGTTAAACCCCTGTTCCGAACGTAGTGGAAAAGGTTTCGAGTCCTAATTCGATCGTATGGAGAAGATATCTTTTGGACTCGGTTATCATATTAAATTTTCGATATAAATTTCAACGCGTTTATATATATTGTACGCTCACACAACAACTCCAAATACTACAAAATTTGAAATCCGATAATAATACAATATTACGGATCCAATGGAATTGGTTTCATCGAAATCCGAGAATATGCCTCGGAAGGCTATTTTTAAATTCAATTTAAACGATAAAATTCCAAAACTAAATTAATCACTGTTAAATTCAATTTTAACACTTCTATTATCTTCAGTATTATCAATATAAATTTTATAAGCCTTCAAATTATTTTTAACAGCTTAAAACTCCAGATTGAACATTTTACCCAACTTCAAATTATTATCTAATAATTCAATTATCAAATAGATAGTGATATTTGAATTCAAGTTAAAATTACTCTATTGAATATTTAAAATCAATTAAATATTCCGATTTTAAATGCTCGAAAACTCCGGGTCGTCATATTCCTCCCCCTTAAAAGAATTTCGTCCCCGGAATTACTAGTTAGGAAGAATGGTCCATTACCCGTTTACCTTTTTCCCAAAACCAACAATTCAACATCCTACCAACTATCTTTTATAGAAGACCCATTACCATTCTTACTAACTTCCCAAACTCTCCCATTGGTTGCAAACAATACTATTTACTCTATCATTCAAGTTTCAATTTGAAATTAAATTTTGAATTATCAAAATTTTCTCAAAAATTTTCTAACTCCTAAATTTCCGAAAATTTTTGTCAGCGTCTCCTTTGCGCGGCTAGCTCGGTACAACTACAAAACACCTCTACCGGCTCCCAAATTCCAAAAGAAAACAAAAGCCAAGTGGCTAGATCAAAAACCCAATCAAATTTCATACAGAAATTTAAACACGTACCTTTTTGGCGAGCAATTCAAATTTACCTTCTGATATCAAAACCAATTTTCTTTTCCTTTATAATACATGTATATCCTACATAGCAATAATATCCAATCACAACATTCAAAACATTTTATTGACTTCCTTACAAAATGTCAATATCTATTCATCCAAATATTAACTTAGAATATATTTGTAATATCAATTTCAAATCAAGAATTCACCGTTCCTTTCTTAATTTTAGTATAAGCATTTTACATGTTTCTTTATTTATTTTCACTTTATCACTTTAGTTTATATTTACTTCTATTCAAATTAGTTCTCCCATTTCTATATGAATTTAATTTATTTTCAACTTTGTATATTTAATTTTATCTTCCATTTATAACTGATTCATATCGTTTTTTAAAATTAGTTTCATTCCCTAGTTTATTTGAATTTCCAGTTTAAAATCGTTTTGTCGTCAACTAAAATTTTAGTAAAAATTTCAAAAAAAATTCTATCTCCCAAAATTTCTGGAAAATTTTAGCAGAGTCTCCTTTGTACGAAGGAGCTTTTGCAATTGGACAGAAGATATAAATATATATACATCGACCCACACGGTCGGAAAAACAAAAACAGTTCATATTTCCTATTTTTATTGCATAGGCGTACCTTTATTTAGCATTTTTAAACGAGAGGCTTATTATTTTAGCATTTTGCGCGATCAAATCCAGTCCAACGGCTTCCCAGTACCTGTACTTACTTAATTCAAACATATTAGTATTAAATATATGCAATTTATTAACATTCCACTTACTTTCAATAGCTAACACATAAATTTCACTTATAATGCACGTTATATAATTTCCATAAGCACATATAAGGTTCCGACACTTATTACAAATGCTTACAACCAATTCCCAAACCATTCCATTCAGTTTAAGTGATTTACAACTTACACGCTTATATTTAATTCATTCTAAGCAAAGAAACTCATATTCATTCTAATTGATTTCAAAATCATCTCATTTCACTTCTAATAACTCATACAATTTTATCTAACCCCATTTACATCAAACGATCCATTTCTTATGCAATTCGGCGATATTAACGTGAATAAATAATTACGTAAGCTTTATAACCAATTTAAATTAATTCTAACTCAAGTTACACTTGATTCCATCCCATTTTAATTTACTCACAATCTTTTCATTGCATTTTCTTTCATATCCAAAAAGTTTGATTCCAAACCATTTTATTATACTCGACATCATCCCATGCTTCTATTAACGTTAAACTTGAGTTAATTTACTTCAATTCACTCCCATTTCATAACTTAAGTTCATTCTCGTTTTTAATTTATTCATACTCGAATTGGATTTATTTTCATCTCAAATCATTTTTATTTTAATCCAATTCAATACAGCTCAAGCTTTATTTCCAAACTCTATTATCTATTCACAATTTTTGATTTGATTTTCCTTTGATCAAATCCCAACAATTTCACTATTTTATTCAACTAGTTTATTCTTTTATCCATTTTTAAATTTTAATTCACTTTAGCAATTCATTATAGAATTTATTAATAATAAGGTCATTCAATTTATGCTTGAATTGGATTTGTTTACAACTCACACCAAATCTATTTTAATCCAATTCAATACTTACTTAGTTTACATTTAATTATTTAAGTAAGAATTTTATTCCATTCACTATTATATATAACTCAACTAAATTAATTTCAATTCAATTTTATTTAACTTAACTCCAGTTAAATCTAGTTACATACCATTCTTTTGAATTTTGCTAAGCAAGGACTTAATTTCATTTAATATCATTCCAATATCCAATTTTCAGTTCATTTACTTACAATTATAAATTCATTTATTCATTCACAAATTCATTTTCAACCAAAAATAAATTTTATTTCCAAACATTATTATCTATTCACAATTCAATTCTAAGTTAATAATTTCGAGTTCCATTTCCATATTTCATTCACTAATTTATCCCAAATTTAGTTTATTTCTCACTTTTAATTCAATATTTGATTTTTGTCTTCAAAAATCACTTTATCACATAACTTGAATTCAATTCTATTTTATAATTCAAGATTGGTTTTTCATTTTGCCCACCAAAATGTCAAACAATTTTATTTTGGCCTTTATTTCTCTCTTTTTCTCTCTTATAAGTCATACACTTACATTCTTTTCATAAACTCCAACTTTTATAAGCCGTCGGGATTTATTTATTCCAGTTCAAATTTTTATTTAACTCTTTACCAGTTAATCTAACTTCTTATCATTCTTTTAATTTCATTTGAATAAGAATTCAATTCTATTTAATATTCTCTATAACTTACTGAATTTTAATTTAATTTAATTTTGAAAGCATATATATCTAAATCAAACCATTTCTTTGCATTTTCAAAACCAAATCAAATTTCACAAACAAACATTAATCCAAAACATCCTTGTAGCAATCCCTCTTTTGGAAACTCGAAAATGAACAACGATGATGTCGCGATCATCAACGGAATTATTTTCTAGCGACCGTAAAGAGTTCAATGCTTTTATCTCTTTTAAAACCCTTCAAATATTTTGAAATTCCAAATCTCTCTCTAGATTTCAAATCCGATTCAAAATATTTCTCAATATATATTATCTTCCTAACTTTTTGAGAATCATTTCCAAATTCGAAGGAATTTAAATTTCCAATTTTCAAATTCCAAATCCTTTAAATTTATATTCAAACATTACTTTGAAATTTATCTTACTTTAATAATTAATCATACTATAATTCACATTTAGTTTATATTTACAAATTTCATTTGTATACAAATTGGATTCTTAGTTTTTAATTATGGTTTCAATATCTTATTCAATTATAATTCATATTTACAAATCCCATTTATTTATTAATTTATTCCTTAATCTTTGGTTATTATTTCAGTTTCTTGTTCAATTTTACACATTAATAATAATAATTTAATATTATCATTCCTAACAACCAAGCATCCATATATAACTATAATAATTTACGAAAAATCATTTCCTTTATATACAAAATAATTTTGGGTGAAATTATTTCATTTACCCTATTTAAAACAATATCGTGTCGGTTTATCTGGTTTAAGAGTTTAGAAATCTCTATCGATGACATGACATCCCACATATCGACCAAAATCCATAAAAACTCAACCGATAAGTCAACACGATATAAAACAATTTTATATACACTAACAAATACGCGATCATTCTATTAATACGCTCAAACTCATTCTAGAGTACTTACGGACTTTATTTAATGAGTAATTCCCACCAGAGCCAGGGTTATCACCAACCTAAGCTCTTATACCACTATAACGACCCGCAAATCTGTACCCTTTGAGTCGACACTATTCTATATTAATCAACTCAAGTTGAATAGAAATACGAACCATTTGGGTTAAAGAAGAAGAGGTAGAAGAAGAAAATAGAAAACAACATCAGAGTCTAACCATCTCAGCGGAATAAAATATAATAGATAATCAATGATCTTTACACAAAAACAAATACTATATCTGTTTATACATACGTCATCAGAGTTCATCGTCAGAGTTCAACATTATTAACATACAATTGGATACACAGCGGAATAATAATCAAATACGGAAGTACGTATCGCCATCCAGCTCGTCTCCTGAGCTCCACAGCATCATATCATGTATCATATAATACTCGGTCTGACCCGAGCATTACAGTTAAATAACACCTGAGTCAGTCTGGATATACCAGCATGAGAAATTACACTCAAATTGATTATTAAAGTTTCAAAAATCCTTTGAAAATAAAAGCATCTCGTAAGACCATGCCACAAATAAACATGTCGGGTTTTTACCTTACGATAGCTAAAACACTTTCTTATAAAATCCTCTGATATTATAATAGGGTCTATATACAAATACTTATTAAAATATCCGAAATTGTTGCATTATTAAATTCCAGCTACTAGCCACAGTGTGGGTAATACAAACAAAACTCGTAAAAGGCGCGTAGGCTGAATGAATTTCCAACTGATGACTAAGCACTGGGGTACCACTTGTCATAGTACGTGGCCTAGATCACAGTACCAAGGATCACTCCCGACCTCCTGCAACACAAGACCCGAACTATCCCTTGCTGGATAATCCCGAGTAAGATCACCCCACGGTTGGGATCAGCAACCGCACCACTAAGCCGAAATAAAAAGGGACATCTAGACAGGGATGACCTTACCCGGAAATGGGTGCTGCCCACCAAGCCTTGCTGCATAACCCCTGATTTTCAGTCACTCCCGGTTGTTTAGGCTTGAGGCTAAGCGTTACCTTTATAGAACATATCCATTAGAATGCTCATCGTCCACCTGACGATGTTCTAAAAGCATTTATCCATACAAGTCCGTCTCGGGTTCGAACGGAACCGAAGGCACTATTCCTACTACATCCATTTTGAAAATATCCCTAGGATTAGTAGCGACTAGCCCTTGCACTTCACTGCTCCATCTTTGACTCTGAACTCGTTTCCCCATGAAATGTACAAACCGGATCGAAGTGGCTTTCGAGAATTTAATCTCGATCCCGGTCTCTTCGAAACGATCAACGCATTTGGCCAATATTGATAGTCGGTTATTTAACTACCAATTAACATTCACAACAACCATCAAATATTTATTTATTTCAAAATATCTTCGCAAGATATATTTCCATTTTCAACCCTTATGAAAACAGTTTCAAACTACCTTCCTTTTTACGGAATAAATTTCCCAAATATTTTCTATTTCCACTAAAATCTCTAGGTACAAAACTTAAGATTTTTAAAATAAATTCAAAAACTCTTTATTGTAAAAATATGCTTTAACATTTAAATTTAGAAAAGCTACTTTAATACCTTATTAAAAATAATACTTTAGAAATAATTAAAATAAGGTTACTTTATAAAATATAAAACTAGATTTTCTCCGTTAAACAAAATACTAAGTCACCTTTAAATAATTACTACGATAATAGATTTGGAAAATACTTACTTTAGAGTTTAAACATTTAGAAATAATAAATTTCCTAAAAAATGCTTTTTAAAACAACATTAAAACCTTTATCTTATACCTAAAAATTTACTTTGAAAACGTACTTGGCTATCCAGGGAAATATACTTCTCTTCACATTCTTTAAAAATAAATCACTGTTTATTTTTAAACAAATTTTCTCATTTCCTTTAATAAATTCCCACCTTGAATTTATTCTTCCCAAATATCCTCTGATATATTACTTTACTTTTATAAACCCAGTTTATAAATTCTATAGTCACATTCTCTTTTAAGAAAATCCAATTTCAAACACTTGAATCAATTTCCAAATTGATTTCCAATTTAATCCATTTATTCCAAAATCCATTCATTCAGATTTTATTCCTTAATTATGATTTAAAATACTTTTAACTGAAAATACCAATTTTAGGTTTCTCAAATTACTTCTTATCCCTTTAAATAAATTTAAACTTTGAATTTTAAAATAATTCTTTATTCCTTTAATTGATATCACTTAAGTTTATAATTCATCAATTTCTATTTATTCAAAATCTTTTTTTCCATACTCGAAATTATTTTATTTATTAGTATCTTAATACCACTTTCATTCCTTTTTCAATTCATTCTTAATTTATTCCAATTTGCTATAATTATTTTACTTAAAACTTCACTCTTTTATCTTCTTTCCAAAAATCCAATTTATATTTTTTGATAATTCAATGTACCGAAATATATTCAAGCAAACTATATCATTCAATATTCCAATAATATTCATCATATAATATTAAATAATCACAACAGAGAATATTAAATATTTTAAATAAATGTTGAGGAATCCAGTTGGATCCCTCCAACCTGTTTCCCTGCATCCACAGACGTTAGCACAACATAAAATACCAATTCCACTTCAAGGTGGAATATCGCGGTATATGGGTTTTAAATATAATATCATCCGCTATTTTGTGGCGCATAGTGTCTCATCCGCTATATAATGCAGGAAATCAATCATTCCAATATACTATATGCTGCTATATATAATATAGCACATCAAATCAATTCATCCATTCAACCAATTATGTATATTTAATAATTTAAATTTAAATTACTACCAGATGAGTGAGATTAACCCACCTTTGCTTTCGTTTTGCAATCCAACCCATCTCAACTTGTTTTTCCACGATTTTCAGACCTTGTATAATCATTAGACGTTTTTATTAATATTTAAACTAACCGAACAGTCTATTAACATTTAAAAGTGTATTTTAAACTAATTTTTTTTCTTTCTTAAACAATTTTAGTAACCAAAATAAATTTTATAGGTTAATTAAACAGTTTAATTCCCAAATCCATTATATATATTTACTGTAATATATTTTTTCCGTATAAAATTTTTCCACACACATATATATTTAACAGAATTCCCTTTACTGTAAAACTTTCTTTTTCTTCTTTTTTTTCCAAAACCGAAACCTAAACAGTTTTAAAATTTGCAGCTTAGAATCTGAAAACTGAAATTGCATGTTAACATAAATCTGAAAACAGTTTAATTCACACATACACACACACATACATATATATATATATGAATATATGTATATTAACACAAATTCGAACATTAAAATCGCACACCTCACTGCCGACTTGATGCCATCACAACTTCGCCTAGCTGCCGCATACATCGAGCGCCGAACGAACCACCATATCAGAACCTACCCATTCTTTGAAGCCTCGACAACCCATGGCATCGCCTTAACGTTGTGAAACCAAGCCCTAAGTCGCAGTCGCGACCTTTGCCCACTCGACGGCTGCCATAACCCACGCGTACAATGCCCAAATCGAACGTCGCCTAAACTTACAGTATCGTGACAAACTGCGACCAATTCGAGCTTCACTACTCCTCCTCGGCATCGTGCTCGCGAGCCCGAGCTCCATGCTTCACGTCCACCACTTCACTTCGTGCTCGCTGCCTCTTCGTTTCTGTTTTTTAATTTTGATTTCAAACTGGGGAAACGGTTTTCGAGTATATTAAAATGAACCGATTTGGGATTAGGAGACACGATTTCGATTTCGAATATGAGAGAGGAGGCTAAAGAAATTTCGAACGGGAAGAAGCAAGGCTTGAGAACAAGGTCGGCCACCATTTCCCTACTATTTTCTTTTCCTTTTGTTTTTTTTAAAAAAAATTGATTTGATGCCGTTGAAAAGAAAAAGGAAGAGGGAACAAGATGAGACATCGGCCTGAGATTCTTGCGTATTTCCTAGGTTAAGCGAAATGAGAAGACATTTTGTGTGCTGAGGTGAATATATATGTCAATCGACTAATATATATTAATTTAAATTTTAAATCGTTTCGATAAACACAACACAAAATTGTGGCTTCCTACAGAGGCGTGCTGCTAGGCGTTTATAATGTTAAACCCATGTTACGAACGCTGTGGAAAAGGTTTCGAGTGCTAATTCAATCGTATGGAGAAGATAGCTTTTGGACTCATTTATTATATTAAATTTTCGATATAAATTTCGACGCGTTTATATATATTTTACGCTTACACAACAACTCCAAATACTACGAAATTTGAAATCGGATAATAATACAATATTATGGATCCAATGGAATTGGTTTAGTCGAAATCCGAGACTGTGTTTCGGAAGGCTATATTTTAATTCAATTTAAACGATAAAATTCCAAAACTAAACAAATCACTATTAAAGTCAATTTCATCACTTCTATTATCTTCAGCATTATCAATATAAATTTTATAAGCCTTCAAATTATTCTTAACAGGCTTAAAACTCCAAATTCAACATTTTACCCAACTTCAAATTATTAAATTCAATAATTCAATTATCAAAAAGATAGTGATATTTGAATTCAAGTTAAAATTACTCTACTGAATATTTAAAATCAATTAAATATTTCGATTTTAAATGTTCGAAAATTCTAGGTCGTCACAACTGCATCGGTCTAGTAGATTTTTGGAACATTCATTTGAAATAATAGTGCTCTAGCAGTTTCAAGAAGGTGTCTATTCTTTCTTTCAGCCACCCCATTTTGTGCAGCAGTATCTACATATGATGTTTCATGTAGAATGCCATGTTGACTCGAGTATAAGCTAAAGGTTTGGGTGGTATACTCCTTAGCATCATCACTCCTTATTGTTTAAATACATGTTTTAAACTGGTTTTGAATTTCTACATGAAAAGTACAAAAAAATAGAGAAGAGTTCAGATCTATTTTTCATTAAGAATAACCAAGTAACTCGAGAGTAGTCATCCACAAATGTCACAAAATATTTATAACCAGATTTAGAAACAAAAAATGATGGTCCCCATATATCAAAATGTACAAGCTCAAATGGTGCACTTGCACATTTATTTATTCTAGGTTTTAAGCTACTCCTATGTAGTTTTGCATATTGACAAGGCTCACAGTCAAGAGTAGATATATAATTATACTGAGGATAGAGATGCTTGAATAAAGTGAGATGGATGACCAAGTTATTGATGAAGTTTGAGGGCAGCATTCATACTTGAGCAAGCTACTGGTGGATTTTCCAAAGCATAGAGTTCCCCTGATTCATATCCTTTACCAATAATCTATTTCGTTGTAAGATCCTAAAATATACGTGTTTCAGGAGAGAATACTACACTACAATTCAGGTCTTTAGTAAGTTTGCTCACAGACAACAGATTGTATGATAAGGTGGGTATGAATAATACTGATTTAATGGAAAAGTAGTATCAATATTACCAAATCCATGAACATTAGATTGTGACCCATTTTCCAAAGTGACTGCTTGACTTTCTCCATGTTTTTTAAAATCTATAAATAATTTAATGTTACCTGACATATGATCTGTGGCTCCTGAATCAATGATCCACTTTGAAGTTGGTTTTTCTAAGTTGGCAATTGTAGAAACCGCTGGTTTGTTTTGAGATTCCTGATATTTTGAGTACTTATCAAATTCTTCAGTGGTCATCAGAACAGTTTTATGAGTATTGTTGTTATTACTGGATGCTCCTTGATTCTTGAGTTGATTGTTGTATTTTAATTTCCTACATTAAATGATCAAATGTCCAGGCTTTTTGCAGTACAAACACACTTTGTTATTTGGTCTCCCTCCACTTCTTTGAGGTCTCCAAGATTGAGATGGTGGTGGTCTCCATGAAATAGGGGGTGTGTTAGAGCTTATTAGTGCACTATTATTCATGTTTATACTTGGTGATACATTCTTAGTTTTGAGAACACGACTAAAGACTTCCTAAGGAGATGTTATTGTGGATCCAGATAGTATTTGTGACTTTGCTGACTCAAACTCTGGTGGTAAACCAGCAAGGAAGGACATTATGGCCATTTGTTCTCGTAGAAGTTGCTGAACCTTCACATCTGGGCTCATAGGCAGTAGAACATTGAATTCTTCATAAGTTCTTTTAAAATTCATGAAGTAATTTGTGAGAGATTGATCTTGTTTCTCGGTTCTATAGAATGATTTGCATACTTCAAACATACGAGTGAGATTACCTTTTCCAGAATATAAGAATTCGAGATATTCAATTAACTCCTTGACAAATTCACAGTGATTTATGAGGCTAATGACTTCATCATCAATTGAGTTTCTGATTTGCAAAAACAGTCGAGCATCTTCCCTTAACCAGATAAGATCCTTTTCTTCTGTGGTTACTGGTGGATTTGTTGTTAAGTGGTCATCATTATCAATGCTTCAAAGATACAATCGGGTTGTCTTACTCCATTCTAGGAAATTTGTATGGTTTAACTTACGGTCTATGATTTTTGACATTATTGGAAGAACATCGACCATAGTAGAATTTTTTCTTTCAGACATATTTTCGGATTTAAGAAATTAGTAGATCTGAGCCGATTTTGAGAAGCGTGATTTCGAGAAGCCCTAGATCGATATCAGATGCTCTGATACCATGTTAATGAGTTTGAATCTAATCAAGAATAAGAAAAAGAAAAAGATTGATCAAGAATTTAGAAGCCATTAATCAGATCTGAGTCTCTTTCATATTATTTCATCAACCCTTGTAAACGAAGATACACTGATATATATGTGTATCAGTAGGCACTAAGGCACTGTTCGTATCACCAATGAAGTAACCAGCAAGCATATGAGATCCATAACCCAAACTGATTCCAAGCAAACTCAATCCCGGCTGCAAGCAGATCTACCAAAACACCAAGCACGCTGTCTGGACCAGCAACTAGATGAATACATATACATATATGTGTTTCATTACAGATGAGTAGAAGATGGAGTGCACTGCGGCATCATAATGGTGGTTGGAGGAGGTAAAGCAGGCAAGGCAAAGTTGTGGATGGTCGATGGTGTTGTGGGTGGTGCACGCATGCACTTACATGCACGTTCTTTGTTGTTCCAGGAGCTTCATGCTAGTTTGGGGAAGAAAGGGTGGTTAGTGGGGTTACATGAGTTGGGGTGGGTGTAACAACCCGATATTCGCGTCAATTCATAATTGACGTTAAAACGTTTTGTATTTTCGTCAATTGCCATATTGAAGTTTTTAAAATTTAAATTAAAATTTAAATTACAAATTGTTATAAAGTTTGATGGGCTTTGAGAAATTAAATGGTGGTCCATTTGCTTATGGGCCGTGATTATTTTCAAACCCATTCCTTTCTCTCGTTTCATTTTCTTTTTTTTTAACCCCGTTCCCCTTTTATTTATTTTTCAATTAAAAAAAAAACTAGTACAAAATAAACGAGAACAATGGCGGTCGTTCCTATCGTTCTTTTCGAAGCTAGGGCATAGAAATCGAAGATGAAAGATGACGCGTGCTCGTTCAACTCTCGTCGCCGTTCGCCTCCTTGCTTGAGTCTCGGCCGCTTCGAACAAAGGTGAGTGTTCAACACTCACATCTAATTCGACTGGTTTGATTTCGCTGCTTATTTTGATTTCGTGGTCTTCGACTTCGACTTGATTTTATCGATGTTAATTTTGTGACCTGATATTCTCGACATTGATGTCTAACTTGGTCACTTTGATTTGTTTGAATGTTTTGCTGTGATGTGGATTTCGTGACCACCACTATCTCGAATTCTTTTGTTGATATTGATTTTTGTGGACTTCGTATTTTCTATCTTCGTTCTTTCATTGTGACATGCATGTTGTTTGCATTGCTTCACCACTGTTGCAAGCACTCTCTGTTCATACCTATATTTGATTCCAGTTACCTTAAATTCTTTGTTTAGGTTGCCTGGTCTGACTAAACAGATTAGTTGATGTTCATTGGCAGTATATAAAACAACTCCTTGCTGATGCCAAGTTATTCGAACTGTACATTGGTTTTGATTTACATGTTCACACATTGATTTTGAATTTGTAGTACTCGAATCTTTCTTGATTCTCTGTTGCTACCTGGTCGTCATTGCGTACATGTTGCAGCGTGATTTTATAGTGTCACTGCGTGCATACATGTTGTATTTGTTATATTTTGAGACAGATCATATTCTCAAGTGACTGTCCTGGGTTGCTTGATGCATTTTGGTGTAAAAGTTTCATTGTTGCATTCATGTGTACATCACTTGTTGTTGTTCCACATGTTTGTTTCTCTGACCTGATTTCTGACTTGTTCTTGCTGTCTTGACCATGTCCCCTGTTGCATTATAATTGCATATGTAGTTGTTGATGCTCCTGTGCAATGGCCTGAGTCATTTGTAACTGCTGTTACATGTTGTTAGGCCTAGTTGACTTCGACTTTGTTTATGATACTTGCACTGTTTCACTGGTGTATGCATTTACTATTTTGAATCTTGCTCTTGTATACCATCACTTGTCTCTGCCTAATTCAATTTGCACATGGGTTTGGAGTTGTAGCCATTCATGCAAAAAATTCAGTTGCCTTCTTCTGGTTCATTTCATTTTGGAACCATTGCTTTGTGACCCTTGCATATGTGCTGCTTTGTCCAGTTTTATGCATTCTGACTGTTGTTCTATGGTTCACCTTGCGTCTTAGAGTATTCTTGCATCATGTTGAATTTGGTGTAGTTGTGTGAACATGCTGTTGCTACACACATACTTGTTCCACTTGTAGCCTTTGTGCTTTGTACTGTGTTACACTTGAATGTGAAGCCTTGTTTCACTAATTCAGGCTGGTACTGTTTCAGTGATAGGTTGTTTTATCATGTTCACTTGGTGTCTTTTGCAATATCGTTTACCTTTCCAAACAGTTCTGGTTATCTTGCTACACGTGGTGTTCAATTTAATTGAGCTTGCATTTGTATCATACTGTCTCTTGTGCTATTTACTTGGTGTTGTTCCATGTTGCACCCCAGTTTCATTTTATTTATGTGCAACCAGTAGTGTACGTCCATTGTGTACATTTGGGTTCGCATTTATATCGTCCAAACTTGACCTCTGCAGTTTTTGATTGCTGTCGGTATTCAATGGGTACATCATCACTGTAGTGGCACGGCAGTACACGCAAGCGTGAACTGCAGCCACACGGTATTCATTGGGTACATCGTCATTGTAGTGGCACGGCAGTGCACGCAAGCGTGAACTGCAGCCACACGGTATTCAATGGGTACATCATCACTGTAGTGGCAAGGCAGTGCACGCAAGCGTGAACTGCAGCCACACGGTTTGGTTTTGTGATATTCTATTTTGTTGTGATTTATTAATCTTTTGCGTTTTCCATATTCCGTAGTGGTGGGGCAGTGCACGCGCGCGTGTACTGCAGCCCTACTCGACTTAATATTTTAATTGATATTTAAATGTTTTGAACTGTTTTGTTTATTTCAATTCAATATTCTGAATTGCATTCTGATTTGGTTTAATTACTGTCGTCTATTCATTATTTTATTATTATTGCTTCTGTGCACTAATAACTGAGTTTGAATTAGACTGACCCGAGTATTATTTTCTTTTGAATTTAATACTCGGGTCAGACCGGGTATTTCAGGTTATAGATATTCTGCTTTGGGTTGCTGCTAGAGCTATGAAGTTCTTTCATATCTTTTGGAGTAGTCGTCGTCATTTGTAGTAGTCTGTAAAATTGTAAAGGAAGATATGTATTCATGTATATTAAATACGTTAATGTACTTGTATATGTAACTTCCTTAGTCGACTGTTGTAGTTGTATCATATGTACCGTGTCATATGTATTGTATCAAATGTATTGTAACTGACATCAGTTATTGTATATATGAGACTTTCTGTTCGATTTGTGTTCCGCATTATATTATCTGTGTGATATTTTATATTTACTGTTCTAAACTATTACGAACCATCGTAGTTCGTTTTATACTGGAATTTGGGTATGTCGATGGGAGAAAATAAATCAGAGATGAAAAATGAAAGAAAATATATTTATATACCACTCCCATTGAGATAACCAATACTAGTATAAGGCCTAACTATTGATGGTCACTCCTCAACAGCCTTATTCTCCGTGCTAGTTGACAGCACTACACCGTAGTGTTCTTGGCTAGCGTGGGTATAGAGGTGGGGCGTCACAGCTTGGTATCAGAGCCTGGGGTTTAGAACAAATATAAAACATAACTTAGATAGTACATGTGTTACAACTATTTGTCGATGTTTTATCTCTCATATTTTCATATGATTGTCTTTGATTGTTAGGTATGAATTCCTAACGCTTATTCATAAGCATTTGATTTTGATTCTTGTGTTTTCGGCTTTGATTAGATTTAGCCGATGATTGATTTTGTTCGAATCTCAGCGATTCTGAACTTGATATTTTATGTTTTCTTCGGCTTGAATTCCATTCAACTTCGGTCACTTTGTTTTTGAGAAATTTCTAAATTCTTGATTTCCAAGACTCTGACTTGGTTTGCCGTTGAGTCCTTTGATGACGATGTTGAATCGTTTTGTACTCTATTATGGCCATTAATTGTTGACTTCGACTTCGATTTGATTTTTATTTTTGTTGAAGTCATTTATGCATTTATGCTCGTTTTGCTTCGTTATCCCGTTTGTTAATCAATTCTTCTTTTCCGATTAGTTGTTATCTCCTTTGTTGACTTTGATAACTTCTACTTCTGGAATTTTTGGATATTCCTACTTTGATGGATTTAGAATCGAATTCTTTGGATTTTATTCACGTCTTCGAAGGTGAATTTTAGTGAATTGATTTGGTTTCCAGATTTAATCGATTCTTGTTAATTCCCCGATTTATTGCTATCATTTATTAGCAACTTTGATAACATTTTCTTCGGGATTTTCGTGAACATACTTTTGGATGGATACAGTATCGATTACTTTGGATTCTATTCACGTCTTCGTATGTGAATTCTTGTGATTGATTGTTTCTACAATCATTTTTGTGATTTGTCACTTTAAAAATATAAATGTTTCAATACTAGTAGTAAATATCAAAACTCTTTTATCAAAATGTTTTCAACTCTATTTTCAATATCAAAATCTTTTCCTAAACCGTTTTCCAATCTATTATACAAACCTTTATTTCACTCGTATGAGAAATCTAATTAAACGGCTTAGCAAAACAAGTGGTATGAAACGCTTGCGTTTACTTTGTCGGTTAATTTTTGGACTTGTTCGATTGAACCACTTGTGACATTTTTCTAGTGAAGATCTACAATTTGTTCGTAAATATTTAAGTTAAGCTAGTGGTTATGGGACATGAAGCTAAACTTTTATATTCACTAGCTTAGTGTAATTGACACTTCTCGTTGATCTTGATGATCGCTTTATGAATTAGACTAGCAATTGTGCGATGTCTCTTTCATTGCAAGGTTAGACTAGACACCACTTGTGTGATTCCACTCACGCATACCTTTTTGCTTTTTGGTTAGTCTTGACCTCAATCTGTATGATTCCATTCACACATGCTTAGTGTAATTGACACTCCTCGTTGATCATGATGATCGTTCTGATGGTCAGACTAGACACCACTTGTGTGATTCCATTCACACATACCTTTCTGCTTTTTGGTTAGTCTTGACCTCAATCTGTGTGATTCCATTCACACATGTGGGGTAGCTCCCCTTGGTCTTCGGACCGTCATGTGATAGGCCTCTTTCCCTTTTTCTGTGATTTCTAGATTCCTTATGTTGATTTCTGGAAATTTTATGCTTCACCTATTTTTGTGCATTGGTGAATTCATATGTTATTGATTTGTCATGAGTACAAATTTGGGGTATGATACCTCTTTGGATCTTTGAGAAGATTCTTGTGATATTGATTATCTCTTATCGGTTGATCTCCTGTTGATCATTATTTGCATACTTATAGTTGTATGTCAGTATGGGTATTTCATATTTATGCCATACCTCTTATTGGTTGATCTCCTGTTGATCATTATTTACATACTTATAGTAGTATGTCATTATGGATATTTTATGTTATGCCATATCTTTTATTCTATGTCATACTCCGTTTGAGTTTTCATACTCTGTTCGAGTTTTCATACTCCGTTCGAGTTTTCATACTCCGTTCGAGTTTTCATACTCCGTTCGAGTTTTCATTCTCCGTTCGAGTTTTCATACTCCGTTCGAGTTTTCATACTCCTGTTCGAGTTCTTATACTCTTATCTTGTGATTTCTGGATTTCTTGTGTAGATTTCTAGAATTTGTGCTTCACCAATTTTCGTGATTTCTATTGATAAGTTTTATCAATTCTTGTGCATTGGTGAATTCGTGTGTTATTGACTTGTTATGAATACAAGTTTAGGGTATGATATCCCTTTCTATCTTTGAGAAGATTCTTGTGACACTTTTGATGAATGAAAATCCACTAATCGAAGTTGCTACTGATGTCGCTGTTTTAATCACGTGTTTTAAAAAATGTTTCAAAATATAAATCAAAATTGTTTTCAAAATTTTTACGATTTGCGTTTTCAAAAGAATGAGGAAGCGAATTAAACGTTTCAGAAAAATCGAGGACTATGACCCCTTTCTTTTACTGATTCGCTTAATTCCGGACTTGTCCGTTTGAGAACGTAAAATGTTATTTATTTAAAATACACCATTTTGCACTTTCAAGGAAACGATGAAGTGAATTAAACGATTTAGTAAAACTCGTGGTTATGGGTCATGTGCGTTTGCTATTTCGGTTAATTTCCAACTCGTTAATTGAAAATTTGTGATTTCTGATTATCGTTTGTGATAATCAGATATTTGCTGTTTCTGATTATCGCTTGTGATAATCAGATATTTGAGATTTAATTATCGTTTGTGATAATTAAACATTTGCGATTTGAGATTTGATTATCAATTGTGATAATTAAATATTTGTGATTTGCAATTTGATTACCGTTGTGGTAATTTCTGATTATCGTTTTGATAATTGGATGTTTATGATTTCTGATTTATCGTTTTTGATAATCAGATATTTATTGTTTCTAATTATCGTTTGTGATAATTAGATATTTGTGGTTTGATTATCGTTTGTGATAATTAAACATTTGCGATTTGAGATTTGATTATCAATTGTGATAATTAAATATTTGTGATTTGAAATTTGATTACCGTTGTGGTAATTTCTGATTATCGTTTTGATAATTGGATGTTTATGATTTCTGATTTATCGTTGTTGATAATCAGATATTTATTGTTTCTAATTATCGTTTGTGATAATTAGATATTTGTGGTTTGATTATCGTTTGTGATAATTAAACATTTGCGATTTGAGATTTGATTATCAATTGTGATAATTAAATATTTGTGATTTAAGATTGATTTTCGATTTTGATAATCGAATACTTGTTGATTTGATTATCGTTTTTGATAATCGAATATTTGTGATTTGAGATTTCTGAATTATCTATTGATAATTAGATTTTGTTGATAATTTGTGAATTTCTTTTATGAAATTAAAAGATTTCTTTGGCGTTTATATTGTACTACGCCGGTGTACCGACTCAATTTTTCTGCTATTCATGATGTTTTCCACGTCTTCCAATTATGGAAATGCCTTAGGGATTTCCGATTTCTATTCTTGAGCAACCTTATATTCACATCATTGCTTCGGGGGTGTAGCACCTTCTAAATAAAGATGTTCCTCTTGTGGAAATTCTCAATGATTCTCAAATTCTATGGATTTCTCTTAGGAATCCAGAGAATTCATCGAGCAAACACGGTCAGGCTTTCTCTTTCATGCTCTATATGGTGAACTTTCTATTTCTAATTTCTTCATCTTGTGATGATGTTCTTTATGGTTGTTACCATTTGTCCATTTATTCCTTATGATTGCGAGGACGCAATTTATTTAACGAGGGGAGTCTGTAACAACCCGATATTCGCGTCAATTCATAATTGACGTTAAAACGATTTATATTTTCATCAATTGCCATTTTGAAGTTTTTAAAATTTAAATTAAAATTTAAATTACAAACTGTTATAAAGTTTGATGGGCTTTGAGAAATTAAATGGTGGTCCGTTTGCTTATGGGCCGTGATTATTTTCAAACCCATTCCTCTCTCTCGTTTCATTTTCTTTTTTTTTAACCCCGTTCCCATTTTATTTATTTTTCAATTAAAAAAAAACCTAGTACAAAATAAACGAGAACAATGGCGGCCGTTCCTATCGTTCTTTTCGAAGCTAGGGCATAGAAATCGAAGACGAAAGATGATGCGTGCTCGTTCAACTCTCGTCGCCGTTCGCCTCCTTGCTTGAGTCTCGGCCGCTTCGAACAAAGGTGAGTGTTCAACACTCACATCTAATTTGACTGGTTTGATTTCGCTGCTTATTTTGATTTCGTGGTCTTCGACTTCGACTTGATTTTATCGATGTTAATTTTGTGACCTGATATTCTCGACATTGATGTCTAACTTGGTCACTTTGATTTGTTTGAATGTTTTGCTGTGATGTGGATTTCGTGACCACCACTATCTCGAATTCTTTTGTTGATATTGATTTTTGTGGACTTCGTATTTTCTGTCTTCGTTCTTTCATTGTGACATGCTTGTTGTTTGCATTGCTTCACCACTGTTGCAAGCACTCTCTGTTCATACCTATATTTGATTCCAGTTACCTTAAATTCTTTGTTTAGATTGCCTGGTCTGACTAAACAGATTAGTTGATGTTCATTGGCAGTTTATAAAACAACTCCTTGCTGATGCCAAGTTATTCGAACTGTACATTGGTTTTGATTTACATGTTCACACATTGATTTTGAATTTGTAGTACTCGAATCTTTCTTGATTCTCTGTTGCTACCTGGTCGTCATTGCGTACATGTTGCAGCATGATTTTATAGTGTCACTGCGTGCATACATGTTGTATTTGTTATATTTTGAGACAGATCATATTCTCAAGTGACTGTCCTGGGTTGCTTGATGCATTTTGGTGTAAAAGTTTCATTGTTGCATTCATGTGTACATCACTTGTTGTTGTTCCACATGTTTGTTTCTCTGACCTGATCTCTGACTTGTTCTTGCTGTCTTGACCATGTCCCCTGTTGCATTATAATTGCATATGTAGTTGTTGATGCTCCTGTGCAATGGCCTGAGTCATTTGTAACTGCTGTTACATGTTGTTAGGCCTAGTTGACTTCGACTTTGTTTATGATACTTGCACTGTTTCACTGGTGTATGCATTTACTGTTTTGAATCTTGCTCTTGTATACCATCACTTGTCTCTGCCTAATTCAATTTGCACATGGGTTTGGAGTTGTAGCCATTCATGCAAAAAATTCAGTTGCCTTCTTCTGGTTCATTTCATTTTGGAACCATTGCTTTGTGACCCTTGCATATGTGCTGCTTTGTCCAGTTTTATGCATTCTGACTGTTGTTCTATGGTTCACCTTGCGTCTTAGAGTATTCTTGCATCATGTTGAATTTGGTGTAGTTGTGTGAACATGCTGTTGCTACACACATACTTGTTCCACTTGTAGCCTTTGTGCTTTGTACTGTGTTACACTTGAATGTGAAGCCTTGTTTCACTGATTCAGGCTGGTACTGTTTCAGTGATAGGTTGTTTTATCATGTTCACTTGGTGTCTTTTGCAATATCGTTTACCTTTCCAAATAGTTCTGGTTGTCTTGCTACACGTGGTGTTCAATTTAATTGAGCTTGCATTTGTATCATATTGTCTCTTGTGCCATTTACTTGGTGCTGTTCCATGTTGCACCCCAGTTTCATTTTATTCATGTGCAACCAGTAGTGTACGTCCACTGTGTACATTTTTGTTCGCATTTATGTCGTCCAAACTTGACCTCTGCAGTTTTTGATTGCTGTCGGTATTCAATGGGTACATCATCACTGTAGTGGCATGGCAGTGCACGCAAGCGTGAACTGCAGCCACACGGTATTCATTGGGTACATCGTCACTGTAGTGGCACGGCAGTGCACGCAAGCGTGAACTGCAGCCACACGGTATTCAATGGGTACATCATCACTGTAGTGGCAAGGCAGTGCACGCAAGCGTGAACTGCAGCCACACGATTTGGTTTTGTGATATTCTATTTTGTTGTGATTTATTAATCTTTTGCGTATTACATATTCCGTAGTGGCAGGGTAGTGCATGCGCGCGTGTACTGCAGCCCTACTCGACTTAATATTTTAATTGATATTTAAATGTTTTGAACTGTTTTGTTTATTTCAATTCAATATTCTGAATTGCATTCTGATTTGGTTTAATTACTGTCGTCTATTCATTATTTTATTATTATTGCTTCTGTGCACTAATAACTGAGTTTGAATTAGACTGACCCGAGTATTATTTTCTTTTGAATTTAATACTCGGGTCAGACCGGGTATTTCAGGTTGTAGATATTCTGCTTTGGGTTGCTGCTAGAGCTATGAAGTTCTTTCATATCTTTTGGAGTAGTCGTCGTCATTTGTAGTAGTCTGTAAAATTGTATAGGAAGATATGTATTCATGTATATTAAATACGTTAATGTACTTGTATATGTAACTTCCTTAGTCGACTGTCGTAGTTGTATCATATGTACCGTGTCATATGTATTGTATCAAATGTATTGTAACTGACATCAGTTATTGTATATATGAGACTTACTGTTCGATTTGTGTTCCGCATTATATTATCTGTGTGATATTTTATATTTACTGTTCTAAACTATTACGAACCATCGTAGTTCGTTTTATACTGGAATTGGGGTATGTCGATGGGAGAAAATAAATCAGAGATGAAAAATGAAAGAAAATATATTTATATACCACTCCCATTGAGATAACCAATACTAGTATAAGGCCTAACTATTGATGGTCGCTCCTCAACAGCCTTATTCTCCGTGCTAGTTGACAGCACTACACCGTAGTGTTCTTGGCTAGCGTGGGTATAGAGGTGGGGCGTCACAGTGGGCTTCGGTCCAAAGGGATTTGAAGGTGAGAATAAAATTGTTTAATTTAATTATTTAAGTTTAAATTTTTAAATTTCGAAAGTATATATCTCGCTCAAATTAACTTCGTCTGACCCATGGATTTTTACATTATACGCGTATTGACGAATACAACATTATAACGTAAGCTGTTGATAGATTGGAACACATAAAAATTTATTACATATTTAAACGGATAGGTTTTAAATCACGTTATTTTAATAATAACGTCAATTAATATTTATATATCTTAAATATTGATGTTACTTGACCAAATAAATTATTATTGAGTTAAAGTAGATTAAGTATGGTAATTGGACATCGGTTTAGCGGAATAAAACATTGTTCCGTTAACTAAATTAATTTGCCATTAATTAGTAGAATAAATCCCCATTCTGCTATTCTATGGATTTGGACATTTGATTATATATCATTGATGGATATTCTGCTTAAATTAGTGATATATTAACTAATGATGGTTCAGTGTTGTATTTCTTACATAGCCACAAATTATGTAAATATCTGTTATTGACTTGAAAAGTTAATTAAAAATATGGTAGTTTAATAAATACCATAGTGATCGTTAAGCGTACTTCAAATTTGGAAAATTTATTATTAAATTAAAAGTTATTTTAAGAATAATTATCTTATTATATGACTTAAAGATAATTATTCTTAAGTAATAAGATTTGAAAAGGTAAAAACTTATTAATAAATAATATTTTAAAAATAATTTATAATTGTTTTAATAATATTAAAGTTAATTATTTTATAAATATGATTCTTAAAGGTTATTCCTTAACGAATGTTAAATATTAATTTGAAGTTATTCAGTTATTGCTTTAAAATGTTTTATATTTTAATTTAATTACTAATTTAAAATGATTTAACAATATTTTAATTTTTAACCAAAGTTAATTAATTTTATTGATTTAAGTTATTTAATTATATTTAAATGGTAACTAATTTTTATATTAATATTAGTTTAAGGTTAATTAATCATTGTTTTGATAACGATTCAAAACATTTATAAATTTTTATATTAATGTTGTTTTTGAAATTAATATATTAATGCACCAATAATGTCTGAAATTAATCTAATATATTATTAATTAGATTCTTAAGTTATTATTTTAAATAAGATTGATTTAAATGAAAACTGGAGATGTTTACATATTAATTTGTTGTTTGAAGCTATTTTAAATAACTTATGGTCTATTAAGAGGATGTATTGAATTAAAGAGTCTATTAAGGAGTTGGATTAAATATGGAAAGAGTTTTATAAATTGCTTTGAGTAATTATAAAGGAATTTATAAATGAGTTTTAAAGAATCTGAGAAGAAGAAGTTTTATAAACGGGACTTGGAATTTATTAAAAATGTTTTATAAAAGGATTGGTGTTTTGGGTTTCCCAATTTAAGTGATAATTGGGTTTGATCATTTAAAATATGGTTTCAAAATAGAAAATCTAACTAAGTGTTGGTTAATATACCCTCTAAGTTTGAAAGTGAGATTTTCAAATATACTTATACTGGTGAGACAAGTGTATGGTTATATTTTCTAAGTGTCAAAAATATAGTTGTTTGTGAATATACTTATTCTGTTGAGATAAGTATATGGAAGTGATTTCCAAGTATTTGAAATGTGATTTTTTAATATTTGAAATTTAATTAAAATGAGTCTTGGTGATTTCTATGGGAAATGTAATCTTTATTTTGAATGGTTGTTTATTTGATAGTTAAATAACCGACTATCAAATCTGGACCAAAACGTAACTCTTGAAATATCTAGGAGAAACACGGAAAATATATGGTACAGTTACCGTCGGTGGTGCTACACTATATGTATAAACTCGTTCCGTTCTTTTAGGACGAATGGTAAGGAAATTCGTCCACAAACGGTTAGGAGATGAACTCCGCTTTTATCTTTGTCTGTTTATTTCCTTAAGAACCAGGGTCTAGTTCACTGGAATTATTGAAAGTTGTTTCGAAGAGACCGGGATCAGATATATTATCCAAAAATCATTTCGATCCAATTCAAGCATTTCAAACTGAAGACACCTTAAAGAATATGGAATCGAAGTCGGAGCATTAAAGTGCAAGGGCTGCTTGCTACTAGCCCTGAGGGTGATTCCAAAATGGACGTAGTAGAAGTAGTGTCTTTGGTTTTTCCTTGTCCTGGACAACTTGTATAAATGAATGCTGGCACTGCATTACTGCGTAAAGGGAAGTGTTCGCATTTTAAGTGGGATTGCAATTCAAAAGGTAAGCGTAGCCTCAAGCCTCATCAAGCAGTAATGACTAAAATCAGGAGAGATGCAGCAAGGCTAAGTGGGTCGCTCCCATTAGATTGTGTCATCATCTTTGTAGATACATATACATATTTATGGATTGGTTGTGCATGAGATCTAAATAAAAAGGGTTGCAAAGCAACTGGGGTGATGATATATTCGGTACTATCTAGTCAGGGCTAGGTCGATCGTGTGTTGGCAGGGGATCAGGCAAGGTCCTCGATACATTTTCTAGAAGTATTTCATGATAGGTTGAACCCCGGTGCCTTGTCATGGTATGGAACCCATTCTCTAATAAGTGTCGTACAGTTTTGATTGTGCATAACTATGTTGAAATGTGAGATGCAAGCGTTTCAGCTTCTTTATATTTCACCTTAACCCCTAGACATTATTATAATATCATTGGATTTTCTGATATAATGGTTTTGGTTATCGTAAGGTAAAAACTCATTCATGTTTATGTGCCGCGTGGTCTTATGAGATACCTTTGATGTTACAGGATTTTAAAAGTTATAATAAATAAAATTCCTTATGATTTAAGTTCTCATGCTAGTTTTTATCAGACTAACCCGGGCATTGTTGTCCTATAATGCTCGGGTCAGACCAAGCATATTTTGAGGTTTAGATGGATATTTTGGAGCAAGAGAGGAGCTGGAGGCCCAGAGATGTATTCACATGGATGATTATATTTCCATTGCTTACATTGTTAAATATTATTCAGCAGTTGTGAGAACTGGTTGTTATAAATGTCCGTGCTGAATAGGTTAGTATACTCTGATTGATGTATGTATATTCATATATTATAGTTTTGTTTTGTGTACAGACTTATTATATATTTTAGATCATTCATTCCGCTGTGAGATTCTGTGTTGCTTAATTTTTTCTTGTCTTTTTTCTTCTCTCTAACAATTCGTCTTTCTATTGAATTTGGGTTAGGCATATGGGGTTTATTGTCAGCTTAATGTGTATGTAAAAGTGGGTTGTTACAAGTGGTATCAGAGCTTAGGTTGAGCAAACACCTAGGCTTTGGTGGGGTTTACTCATTTTAGATAGGGTAAGCGAGACCGTAGGAAGAGTTTGAGAGCGTGTGAATATATATATATATAAGAGCGTGTATTTGTTAGTAATATAAAAGCATTTTATATTACATTGTTTGCTCTGTTGGTGGCTTAAGAATTCTGGTCAATGTGTTTGGATAACGTTATCGATAGGGATTTTCTAAACACTCGAACAAGAGCAATTGACATTGTATTGTTTTAAAAGGGTAAATGGAATAATTTTACCTGGAAATATATTTCATATATAAAAGAAATTTTTTCCATAGTTACTCTCGGTTGTGCTTGGTTGTTAAGAGTGATAGTATTCCATCATTTGATAGGTCATGCTCGCCATCTCTGAGCATTTATAATTATCGACTGATCTATCTTCAATCTTTCCTTTCGAAACGTGGATTGGATGGATAGGAATTTTGGGAACCTTGAAACGGATACCTTATGAATTAAGTTTCTCAATTTGAATATAAGGCATTCGTTAATATTGTTGGGTTAAAATTTGATTTCTAAGAGTTGTTTTAAAAGAAAATTTAGAATATTTGAAAATAATTGAATATAAAAGTTAGTTGTATTAAATTGGGGTTTAACAAAATGAGTTTGTTAGAGGAAAATCTAAATATTCTGGAATAAATACTTGAAAGATGATTTATATAAGGAAGCTATCATATTTTCACAATAAATATTTGAGAATGATTTCCTTTAAAAGGAGGTATTTTATAAATTTGATTTATAAAAATGTGTCTTATAAATAAAAGGAATTTGAGAATTTAAATCCAGATGATTTTTGCAAAATGGTTTTCAAGGTTTAAAGGGTTAATAATAGCAGTTGAAAATATTTTAGGGTTTCTTAATAGGGAGTTGTTACCATTAGGATCCAGATAAAATAAATTTTATTTGATTCCAAAGGTATGGTTTGATTTACTATAAAGTAAAGTGTATGTTGTTATTTCAAATGGTTTTTGAGAAAGGAAATAATAATTTTATTAGAGATAGCTTTGGGTCTTAAAGGGGTTTTTGTGTGTACCAATATTTTGGAAAGAGTTTTTTAGAAATATATTTGAGTATAAATATCTCTGAAAAAGAAATCTTACGGAAAAATGAGCATTTCTTTGGATTAGTTTGGGGAATAAGTCCTGATTCATTTTGTGGTGATCGAAATAATCTTCTAAGTGACGATCGGATGTTTGCTTAGGCGAACGACATTGTGCACTTAGTAAATTATTCTCTTTGGCATTGTACGGTCAGAATGAGTTCGGATCCGAACGAATCCAAAGCAAATCGAAACTGCATATTTCAACGAAATATTTTGCCAGAAATATATTTATGATATTGTTTCAAAATGGATTTTAAAGAAAAGAAGTGGCTTTAAGTTAACTAGTTCGAGTGGCTCAAAAATAACTAAAAATGGGTAGGAGATACGTTCGGATGGTAAATGTTTCTCTTGAGTATTATACTTCTAATAAGGAAATGTATAATGCTATTGGTAGTATCCAGTTTCTTGGTATAATTTTAGGGTTACTCGAGTTATATATGTATATTTTTGTTATGGTTTAATATATATATATATATATATATATATATATATATCATTTCAAAAAAAATGGAAATGAATATACAAGTATTTGACCCTTAATTTTCCAAAATATATTGTATTGTTTAAAAGTATTTGAACGAAAACCGAGTACTTAAAATTCTTAAGTGAATTCAAAATAAGGATTTAAATCTAATGGTTGGGTGTACCCTTAGGATATGTTAGAGAATATTATAAGTTTTACAACTTAAGCTTTAAAAATGTTTTCATAAATAATTTAGTAATAATGGGATTGATATTAGAGATAATAAATTAAACAAGTGCGGACATAGATAATTTCTTTTCCCATATACTTTTGATCTAATATTCGAGTACAAGGCTTTGAGTTGTTTTAAATCATTCCAAATAAGGATCTATTACTTGATTTTTAATGGCGAGCACTTGGTGAGGTTTGGAAGTGGAGTCATGTATTCGAGTGGTGATCAACTTCAATTTTGTATATGAATGACCTATGAACATCATGTGGTTTATGAATAGTAATGAGTGTTCGTGTGCTGGAATTTTGGGGACGAAATTCTTCTTAAGGGATGGAGAGTGTAACGACCCATATTTTTAGGTCTTCGATTTTGAATATTTAATTTGTTAGATATTCGAATTTGAATTAAATTAAAATAAAAACTATGTTTCAGTGTAGACTTGATTTCTAATGACATCATTTTAAATTAATTTATAGAAATTTTCCACAATTTTTAATTTGAAAAATAATTAAATTTTTGTTTAATGCTTTTTACGTCAAACGTTGGCATTTTTGAAATTTAATTGAACAAGATAACAGGTTTATTTTATTGTTGTTTTGTGATCACATAATGTTGTTATGTGCGATCATATTTTTATTTCGATCATTCGTCGTCCATGCACGACGGAATACGGTGTATCGTCGTACCTCATGGCTTAAATTAAATATCTAGAATTGTAAAATCCAAATCAAATCTCTTCCCTCTCTTTTCACCTCATTCCCACATCAGCCACCCTACACCATTATTCAGCCGTAGCCTACCACCTGCCTATGGCATCTCCATCACCTTCAATCACTTCACCATAAATGCCTCAACCCTTCGCCACCAAGTCATCTCGGCCTATAAATACAACACAATAGACATTATTCTTCTACTTCTCATTTTTTTATTTACAAAGCATAAAATCCAAAACTTTTCTTCTCTTCAATAATCACCACCCTTAAATCTATTCACTTTTAGCCTCAACGACCAGCATGAAGTTGTTCGTAATCGAATATACTTTCCTATAAAAATAGTTTCGGTGTTTTTCGTCGAATATTTAGAAAGTATCTTTCAATTACTACAAGTGTTTGAAAAAACGATCATTTTCGACGATAATGGATTGACGAATGAAGGATACGGCTGGGTTCGTAGCGGCGATCAGGGAATTGTAGAGGCGTCTTAGGATTTTTAGTGACTTGGTTGGTCGGGGAGAAAGAGATGATCGGAAAACGTTTGAAACTAATTTCCAGCGAATCGATGGTCGAAGGTTCGAGTGGAGATGTCGGAGAGGAGCCTTGGGACGAGGAGGAGATCGTGACCATAGCTATTTTTGATTTTGGTTTTGGTTTGTCATGTGTTGATGATTTAGGGTTTGAGGCATGTTTTTAAGGGGGTTCGGTTTTCTTCGGATTGGGAAGGGGACACGACATCGAGTGGGGCTATGATTGGCCAGGAGGTGGCGCCGAAGGTGGGGGTCATGGTAGGAGTGGCAGGCGTTGGGTTGGTGGTCCTTGGATTTGCGAGAGCGGCCTAGGAATGGGTTCGTACACAAGGACAAGAAGAAGATGGAGTGGACTGCGGCATCGTTATTATGGTCGGTCGAGGTAGAGTTGGCAAGGCGAAGTTGTAGATGTTGGAGCGTGGATAGTCGATGGTGTTGTGGGTGGTGCATGGTGCGCGCATGCACCTGCGTGCACATTCTTTGTTGTTCCAGGAGCTTCACGTTAATTTGGGGAAGAAAAGGTGGTTAGCGGGTTTAGGTGAGTTGGGTTGGGCTTCGGCCCTAAGGGATTTGAAGGTGAGAACAAAATTGTTTAATTTAATTTTTGAAGTTTAAATGTTTAAACTTAAAAAGTATATATCTTGCTTTTATTAACTCCATTTGACCCATGAATTATTGCATTGTACTCGTATTGACGAGTACAACATTATATCATAAGGTGTTGGTAGATTGGGACATGCAAAAATTTAAGACATATTTAAACGGATAGGACTTAAATCACGTTATTTAAATAATAACGTCGATTAATATTTATATATCTTAAATGTTAATATTATTTGGCCAAATAAATTATTATTGAGTTAAACTGGATTGATTATGGTAAGTGGACATTAGTTTAGCGGAATAAAACAACATTCCACTAGTTAAATTAATTTTGCAATATTCTATGGATTTGGACATTTGAGTATATATCGCTAATGGATATTCCGCTTGAATTAGTGATATATTAACTAATGATGGTTAAGTGTTGGATTCATTACATAGTCGTGGATTATGTAAATATATTTTATTGACTTGAAAAGTTAATTGAATAATGTGGTACCTTAATAAGTACAATGGTGATCGTTAAGCCTCTTTCAAAATCGAAAAATTTATTATTGAATTGAAAGTTATTTTAAGAATGATTATCTTGTCATACGAATTAAAGATAATTATTATTTTCTAATAAGACTTAAAAAGGTAAAAACTTATTAATGAATAATATTTTAAAAATAATTTATAATTGTTTTAATAATGTTAAAGTTAATTATTTTATAAATATGATTCCTAAAGGTTATTCCTTAGCGAATGTTGATTATTAATTTAAAGTTATTCAGTTATTTCTTTAAAAATGTTTTAAATTTTTATTTAATTACTTATTTAAAATGATTTAACAATACTTTAATTATTAATTAAAGTTAATTAATTTTATTGATTTAAGCTATTTAATTATATTTAAAGGATAATTACTTTTTATATTAATATTAGTTTAAGGTAAATTAATTATTGTTTTAATAACGATTTAAAACATTTATAAAGTTTTATATTAATATTATTTTTGTAATTAATCCATTAATACAAAAATAGTGTTTGAAATTAATCGAGTATTTTATTAAATGGGTTCTAAAGTTATTATTTTAAATAAGATTTGATTTAAATGAAATATAGAGTTGTTTAAATAGTAATTTGTTATTTAGAGCCATTTTAAATAACTTATGGTTTATCAAGAGGACGTATTGACTTAAAGAGTCTATTAAAGAGTTGGATTAAATATGGGAAGAGTTTTATAAATTGCTTTGAGTAATTATAAAGGAATTTATAAATGAGTTTTAAAGAATCAGAGAAGAAGAAGTTTTATAAATGGGATTTGGAATTTATTAAAAATGTTTTATAAAGGGATTGGTATTTTGGGTTTCTCAGTTAAAGTGATAATTGGTTTGATCACTTAAAATATGATTTCAAAATAGAAAATATTTCTACATGTTGGTGAATATACCCTCCAAGTTTGAAAGTGAGATGGTTAAATATACTTATAACAATGAGATAAGTATGTAATTATATTTTCTAAGTGTAAAAAATATAGTGGTTTGTGAATATACTTATCCTGTTGAGATAAGTATATGAAAGTGATTTCCAAGTATTCGAAATGTGATTTTTAAATATTGGAAATTTAATTAAAATGAGCCGAGGCTTAGTGATTTCTATATGAAATGTAACCTTTGTTTTGAATGGTTGTTTATTTGATAGTTAAATAACCGACTATCAAATATGTACCAAAATGTAACTCTAGAAATATCTAGGAGAAATACATATATTATATGATGCCTTTACCGTTGGTGGTGCGTATGTATAAACTCGTTTCATTCTTTTAGGACAAATAATAAGGAAATCCATTCATAATCTGTTAGTGGGTGAACTCTGCTCTTATCTTTGTTTGTTTATTTCCTTCAGAACCGGGGTTGAGTTTATCGGAATTATCGAAAGTTGTTTCGAAGAGACCGGGATAGGATATGTTATTCGAAAACCACTTTGATCCTACTCAAGCGTTTTGAACTGAAGACATCTTGAAGAATATGGAATTGAAGTCGGAGCATTGAACTGCAAAGGCTGCTTCCTACTAGTCCTGAGAGTGATTCCTAAATGGATGTAGTAGAAGTAGTGCCTTTGGTTTGTCCTTGTCCTAGAATGCTTGTATGGATGAATGCTGACACTACATTACTAATTGGAGGGCAGTGTTGGCATTTCGAGTGTGATTGCTATTCAAAAGGTAAGCATTGCCTCAAGCCTCATCAACCGAGAATGACTAAAATCATGGAAGATGCAACAATGATAAGTAGGTCGCTCCCATTAGGGTGTCATCACCTTTCTAGATACATCTACATATTTATGGATTGGTTGTGCATGAGATCTCAAATAAAAAGGGTTGCAAAGTAACCGAGGTGATGACATATTCAGTACTATCCAATTATTGTTAGGCCGGTCTTGTATTGGCAGGGGATCTAGGGGCGAGGTCCTCGGTACAATTTCTTGACGTGTACTGTGGTACCCCATTGCTTTGTCATAGTATGGAATCCATTCTCCAATAAACGTCGTACGGTTTTGATTGTGCCCAACGATGTTGAAATGTAAGATGCAAGCGTTTTAGCTATTTTCATATTTTACGTTGACATTTAGACATTATTATAATATCATCGGATTTTTAGATATAAAGGTTTTGGTTATCGCAAGGTAAAACTCATCCGTGTTTATGTGCGGCGTGGTCTTACGAGATTAAGTTATAATAAATAAAATTCCTTGTGACTTTAGTTCTCACGCTGGTTTTACCAGACTGACCCGGGCGTTGTTGTCCTATAATGCTTTGGTCAGACCGAGCATATTTTCAGGTTAGATGGATATTTTGGAGCTTCAAAAGAGGAGCTGGAGGCCTTGAGACTTAATCACGTAAATGATTATATTTTCGTTGTTTTTGTACATTATTCAACAGTTATGAGGACCAGGAGTTATAATTGTCTATGCTGAATTGGTTAGTATACTCTGAGTAATGTCTGTTTATAAATATATTATAGTTTTGTTTTGTGTAAAGACTTGTTGTATATTATAGATTATTCGTTCCGCTGTGAGATTCTGTGTTGCTTAATTTCTTCGTATCTTCTTTCTTCTCTCTAACTATCCACCTTTCTGTTCAATTTGGGTTGGGTATGTATGGTTTATTGTCAGCTTAAAGTGTACGCAAAAGTGGGCTGTTACACAAAATCTCTAGAAAGAGTAAATTAATTGATAAATATTATCAGACTGGACCAAGGGCTTTAAAGTGCATCATGCGATAAAATGCAGATGTTATTAGGGTTTTTGACCATTGACTAAACTCTAGATATCTTAGTGATAAAATGGTGATGAAAATAAAAAATGCACATAATATTGTTACAAATGTATAGCTTAATAAAGATTCGAATTGGATTTTTTATAAATGATTTATAAGCAACATAACTCATTGTCGATAATGAACTTCAAATTGTATGTGCTTTAATATATATATTAATTGTTTAAATATTACTAAGGATTGAGTTAATACAATGGAATCAATACAACAGCGCTGCTGGCAACTTTCCAAGTCTAACTTGTTTAAATTAATTTGTAAATTAATAGTAAAAATAATACAAATTTTGTGTCAAATATTTTGGCTTTGAGTTATTTATTCAGGGCCTTAAAACTAATAAAAATAATAATGTATAACCGTTATACATTAATTAAATATATGGGCTTAATTAGTTAACTAATATATAGAATGTTAATTACAGTTAACATCATGGAATGTCCATGAAAGGTGGATATTCAACACATGAAGGGGAGAGTGGTTTGATTGAGTCTTTTGACCTAGATCAGATCTAGTTTTAAAAGAGAGGAAAATCTAGAAATAGTTAATAATTATAGTGGCTATAAACAATCCTAGCTTCTCTCTTTCATCTACACAAAATGAAATAATCTTAGTCTCCATTAGAACTTATTAGGCCCCTAAAGCTGAGATTAGCATACCAAGGTTGAAGGTGAAAGGACTAGCTATTCAAAAGGAAGAACTAACATCACAACATGTCGACAATCGGTATATCCAAGACAATTAATATTATATATGCACATATCTCTCCTTTTATTTTTGGCCAAAAGAAAAATTATTTTCAAAAATAAATAAACATATAAATATAGTTGCACGTATTAGTTGTGTGTGTCTATATATATATGTGTGTGTGTGTGTGTGTGTGTGTGTGTGTGTGTTTATACACACATGCGTATATACATACTTATATACATACATACACATTAATTATTTTCTAATATATTTTTAATACTATACATATGTGCATACATACATACATATATACATATATATGTGTGTGTATACATAATGCCTAATGTGCAAATAATTTTTTTTGTTTAGGTTTTGTAATTGAAAAATCATTTTCGTTTTGGTTTGAGGAAACTATTATATACATAATTTGATCAAATTAAAAATTTTAATTTTTAAATTTTAAAAAGTAAATGCATATATATATATATATAATATTTGAAACTTTTCGATCGAAATATGATGGATCTAAATATTTATATTACGCACACATATATATACATAAGTATATTTATTAATAAAATAATTATATAAACTTTATTGCTAAAACTTTAAAACATTTTCTTTGTATGTGAAAAAAAAATTATATATATATATATGGCTGAAAACATATCTTCGTACACACAAACACATAATATATATATGTGTGTGTGTGTGTGTGTGTGTGTGTGTGTGTATGTGTATGTATGTGTGTGTGTGTGTGTGTGTGTATTCTGTGTTATTAATCAGGTAAATGTCTTAGATTTGTTTACACCACATATGAATTTCACATAACGACTGTGAATTTCCATTAAATAAATAACAAATTAAATTGTAAACTATATATTTTAATTTAAAAAATCATAAAATATATTAAAATTAAGTTATAATACACACAAATATATACTTATATATATAACATTAAAAGGTAGAATAAAAAGGAAATTAAAATATAATAATAAACTCACCCTTTCTAGTGATATTCACCAAATATGATTTAGTGCAAACAAGTTAATTATGTAAATACAATGCAAAGATCAATTGCAACCTTGACAAAAAGAAATTTTATTGATATTTCCTCATTTTAACCCGTTACCAATGAACCTAACCTAATAATGACATCAGAGCCTGCATTGCGTTTACATGAATAATTAACTAGTACATAGAGAAGTCATTTGATAAATCCAATTAGATGGGTAGCTAAGATAAGGGTGTTCAATTTAGGAAAAGGTTACTCCAATTAAGGAACATTCTAACAAACAGAAATTCTCCTATCTCCATGCTCTTACCCGGCTCACTGAAGTAGTATGTTTCAAAGGTATGTTTTTAGTGGATGATCCAAAATTATTTTGTGCCTTAAGTTGATTCAAATATGCACATTTGAATGTTACAACCTTATCAAGCTACTTCTTTAGGTACGATATTCACATGGACTAATGGAAGAGTGGTCCCCCTATTGCTTTCCTAGATAGGTTCTTTATAAGTGAGGCCTCGGAAGATAAGTTGTCGTTATCCAAAGCATATGGCCTTCCATGTATCATCTCCGATCATTGTCCTATTTCTCTAAACTCTCATGACCAATAGCCTAAAAACAGACCTTTGGAATTTGAAAAAAAAATGGCTTAAAGCAGACAATTTTTAAAATTTTGTTAACATGAAATGGAACCTATGAGTACTCAAGTTTTCAAAAAAGCGAGGAAATTTTTTGTTTTCAAACATAGTGAGTTAATAACTTAATTAAATAATTGGAATGCTAAATGTGTTCGGCAATATCTTTATTTAAAAAAATAAAATTCTAAACTAGATTAAAATAGAACAAAAGAAATCAGGACTCTAAATAGCATAGAGAAGAAAAATTAAGAAACTTAAAAAAGGAATTAAATAAACTAATGGATCAAGAGGAAATTATGTGGAAGTGACGCTCTTTTACTCAATGGATTGACAAAGAGGACAAAAACAATAAAACATTTCATCCCATGGCTAACGATGAATGCTTTTATAACACCATTAAATTAATCGAAGTTATTGAAATAGAAATTAGTGAATATGTTGAACTAAACAATACTATCACAAATTACTTAGGGAAATAATGGTGGGCAAATGTAGCCAAAGAATTCAATTGGATTGGACATCCCTGTACCATAGCTTGGACTCCTCTCTACATGAATTAGACACTCATTACACAAATGAGAAGTCTGGTTACCCATAAAGGGCTTGGTTAGTGATAAATCCCCCAGTCCTAACGGCACCCTAATGATTTTCTACTAAAAATTTTGACACTCTATCAAAAAAGACATAGTGCAACTTTTTGATGAACTTTACACTAGCAAGCTTCAACCGGGTTGGTTTAATTATGCCAATGTTATTCTAATTCCTAAAAAGAAAATATGGAAGAACTTAGAGTCTTTAGATCAATTTCCCTAATTAACTGCTCTTTTAAAATAATCACCAAAGTTCTACCTGATAGGTTAAGTAACAAAATGGATCTGATAAATCTCAAATGGTATTTATTCAAGGTAGGCATATCATGGATGGGTAGCTACCACTCAAGAATTTACTATCGCCACAAGAAAAATATCATGCATGCTTTCCTTCAATTGGATTTTTCCAAGGCTTTTGACTCGATTGACTAGGGATTTCTACTAGAAACCTTGCAAGCTAGGTAATTGCTGAAAAGCGGATCTACTAGATTGATCTCATCTTGAAATCCGGCATGTCTACCATTTTAGTAAGTAGGATTAGGGCTAACAAAATCCAATCCAAAAGGGGTCTAAGATAGGATGATCCTGTCTTACCTTTTCTTTTAACTTAACGGTGGATGTATTTAATAAAATAAATAAACTACTGTTTATAATAATATATTACTAAGATTTGGAAAGGGCACTACCTCTAATGAAGTTTCTTTCATCCAATATGTAGATGACACTCACTTATTATGCTCCCACCTCCCCCACTATATTGCATCACTTAAACTTATTTTATATAACTTTGTACTGCTCTCCGGAATGACCATTAACTTCCATAAAAGCTCGATATTAGTCATTAACGACATTTCAAATAATTCCAGGGAGGTGGTTGTTACTTTAAAATGTTAAACTATAGACAACATTATTAACTAAGTATTAACTACGTAGGTACACATATCAGGCAAGAAAAACTAAAAAAGAAGACTGGAACACATATATTGATAAAACTAGCAAAGAATTTCCTTCTTCGAAATCCATTTGTCTTTCAAGGAAAGCAGAGTATTCTTAACTCAGTTTTCTCAATAATTCCAATCTACCAGCTATCCTATTATCAATTCCCTATTTGGGTGATTAACAAAATTGATGACAACAGAAGTAATCTTTTATGTAAAGGGGACAGTAAAGGCTCCAATGTTAAGTGCCTAATTATTGGGATCTAGTGTGCAATCCCAAAACCTAGGGCTATCAAGGAATTACCAATCTAAAAGCCCTAAATATCTCCCTGCTATAAAGATGGCTTTGGAAATATCTAGAGAATGGTACAACAACTGAAAAGAAATAATTAGTAACTATTATTACGATAGTTCCAAAAATTTATATAACCCAACAAATAAGTGTTCTCCTTCATTTAGAAAATTATTTCTAGTCAGTTCCACATATTAAACTTGGTTTCCAGTTTAATACACACTTAGAAAATGAAACATCCTTCTAGAACAATCCCCAAGCTTCCCTAATTGCCTTAAACACAAATTTCGTAAACTTACTTTGCATCTAATAACAAGAACGATCTTATCACGGATGTGTTTAGACCATATGGTATATTTAATTGGAATATCTCTTTTAATCAAAATTTGATAGGGAATGTATTTAGGCAATTCCAAAGACTTATTAATATTAATGATAACATTAATTTATATGAACATCATGGACATCTATTTTTGTGCTGGGATAAATTGAAATGATACACTTCAAAATCCATGTATAGGTTTTAATTTTTTCGAAAACTCAACCCTATGGTATTTTAAAACTATTTGGAAAATAATGCTCCACCTAAAATTAAAATTCATACGTAGATTGTATTGCTTGATAAACTAAATATCATTACTAGAGTAAACGCTAAACTATTAAACAATCTTAACAATAGCACACATTCGTTTTCGAATGCCACTACACTGAGCATATAATAAAAAAATTAGTTGCAATTTTTGACCCTAACATTAATAGTATTATCCCATCCCCATATGAATATTGAACCTATTTAGATTTAGTTACAACCATTCACTTAAGAAAACTTTTAAACATGATTTTCTCTACTACATGCTGGAGTCTTTCGAGTGAAAGAAACCAGTGACTGTTAAGCAATTCATATAGAAATACATCTGTTATTTTATACTTATTGCTTGGCATATTTTACTTTGGATAAGGGCCTGGAGAAGTCATACATATTGGAGATACGATCAAGATTGGATATGTGAAACACTTTACCACATGGCGCCTCCTCTACTCCTTATAGAAAACCAACCAGGAGATGAGTGAAATTTTGACTCGCTACATGTTCACATAGGGGTCCCTTTGCTATAGCCCAATATCGGCACGCTTTTGTCTATCCCTCTAGTATCTCGAGTCTTTCAATAAGGCATTTCATTACTTCTTCCTCGTGTTTTAGTCCATGGTCAGTAGTAAGGTTACCATCCTATGCTCTTGGTTCTTTCTGCTCAGGCATCTCACCATTGCTATTGTCCTACTCGGTTCCAGACTTAGTTCTCAGATAACATTTTACTCACCTATAGCTTGTTATAAAGTTATTCCTTTTACTTATGTTCCTAGTCGATCATCTAGGAGATGGTCTCTATTTTTCTCACTCTATGATCATTATGTTCAGTCCATCAGACTTGCTAATCGCTTTTGGATATCCATTTAACATAATAATAACTAGCTTTCCCCGAAAATTAAGAACCAGTCTTCAATTAAAAGGATGATATTTTTATAAAGGGTTATAAAATGGAAATTACAAATTGTTTCAAATTTTACATAAATATAAATGTTACATTTAAATCAATTAGAAGGCTTAAATAATATATGATTACAAACGAATACGCACACATAATTTAATAGATTACAAATGTTATTATATATATGACATATGTATAGGAAAAGAAGGAAAAATGAACTAAAATCCACATAGACTTAGAGGGATAAACATGAGATGTGGAGACATATGATGTCTTGAGATATTATACTCACCTCCTTTAAAATATCGATAATACCTAGTTATTATTGTTTTAAATTATGAACTTAAAATCATGTTCTTCTCCATCATTTATAATACAAATAGATTACTATACCTACTTATGGTTGTTGAGCACCTATAAGTAGTGAAATATTTATAGTGATGTTTATATTGTTCCTATACCGCTAAGAATATTTTGTAACTTTGTTGAGCACGGGTTATAAAATTACCTTTAAGCTATCGCAAAATCGTGGATCTAGAATGTCTTACATATGTTTTAATTTGTTGATCACACACAAGGTCATAAAGAAGATTAGGAGAATATAAAAATATATATGGTCGGGAATTATATGAGATATATTTAGTAAAGTGTTACTTTCCATTTATGAGGACTACAATTTGTTAAGCACCCTTAAGGTTGTAGTAACATTAAAATGAATCCTAATACCCATTAGAAGAATTTAAGAAATCCTAGTGTCTCTTTTAGGGTTTTTAAGCGATGTAGAATCGAGAAGGAGACTTGTTAGGTAAATACAATTAACGAATCTAATATGTATGAGAACATTTGGGATGTTATCTAATTTCGCAATGACCTAGAATTTCGGACACTTCGTATTTAAATATCTGAATTATTTAAATATTTGGATCTTGAATTAAATGTTGTTAAATCAATTTAATAACCTAGTTAACCCCCTTATGAAGTCATAAGTAATGATGGTAAACTTGTTTTAGAAAAATGTTTATAAAAATAGTTATTTTGAAGAAATATCGATGTGAAAATTGTTTTATCGATAAACAAATTTTTAGCCGTCGGAAGTTGTTCAGATTTTTTTACACACTTATTTGCTTAAGAGAACATTAAAATGAAATAAAAATATTTCACCGTTTATGGAAAATAAAGTTTTTGATGATGTCATGGATGATGTCATAGAAGATATTTTGAAATGAGCTTTTAAGGAAATAATTAAGTGTTACGTAAAGAAAATAAGGTGTGAAGGTGGCCTGTGAGTGTGCGACTCTTCTGTGACTTTTTATGGAAGGTAAAAGGTGGTATTGACCTCTTTTTCAAAGCTATAACTACGCCATTAAGGGTAAGGCTAATCACGTTTTATGAATTAAAATAATGGTGGAAGTGGATTAGCACTAAGCCACTATATTCTTCGCTGATCTTTCTCTAATTAATTCACATCTCTTTCAAACCCCACCAAACTTTCATCAACACCTTAGGAAGCTTAGATCTAAAAGTGGAAAAGAGGGAGCATGGGTTTGGCCATGTGCATTGAAGAGAGCATGATGTCTTGCCTTGGTTTGTAAGTGCTAAAGCTTGAATCTTTGAAAGTTGGTTGATGGTAGAAAGTGTTGTTGGCTTTGTGAATGTTTAAGCATGTGTTTGACTTGAACCTAAGTGAATTATCTCACTATCTTTTGTGTATATATTGTGTATTTACATGTGTGTGCAAAATATAAAGTTTTAATGACACTAAGTAAAGTTACAATCTTTGAATTCCTCTTGGTTTTGAAAGAAAACGATTATTTTACACTACAACAAAAATGGTCTCTCGCAACTCTCAAAAAGAGTTGTAGTAGGTATTTTACAACGTTTTCATAAACGTCATCTTAGCCACAGTTAATAGGATCTATGTCTATTACAACTACTCAAAAAAGTTGCGATAAAATGTTGTAATTAGAGTATGTACAACCATTTGTTAGAGTTGTAATATAATAAACTACAACTGTTTATCCTTGTAAAATATTACTCGACTATTGTTTATTAAAACCGTTGTGGTACATATGTTACGACTTTTTTGAAAATTTGTTAAATATATATTACAATCTTTTAAAAACGTTGCATAGATATTTCTGCATATTCCAATCTGCCACTGGCACATTACAAGCACAATAATAGTACAGTTTCAGAAATTCAAACAAAATTCAACAATCAAACAATAAACAATACTATTCAAAAAGTTAACAGTTGTTCAAATACAAAATAAAATACATGTTCCAACAACACAAAAGATAACACAAGTTCCCTCATTCTCATGTACTGAAACAAGAACATTACACCTTTGTCAATATGCACAGAAGCATCTTTATCCACATCATCTATAATTTCCACACGCACTATATCTGATTATCACGCACAGTTACCATACTGTCCACAAAGCCAGTCACGTGTTTCACATTATCATTCCATGAATAGCCGAAGTTTTTTAACTTCCACCTGCCTCATCATATAGATTATCTACTACATACATGTCTACCAATTTATCTTCAAGACCAGAATTTGCCCCTGATGCAACGACAAGCCCACCATCCTAATGCCTTGTCCATGTTACGTTGTCCGGAACTTCAACACACTCACTGGCCATAACTAATTTCAAAACACCACAGTCCATCTCCTGCCTTATACATGTATAGTGCAGAGAAGTCTCTGTTTTTTGGCCTGGATTATTACCGTTAACCTGGTTCAAACAGTAAAAAATATTCTTCACCATTTAGTAGTATTTTTGTGATCTGTGTTATGTATAATGTGCAACTACTTATAGTGGGAATTATGTCACTAAACTGTCAATATCTCAATGAACTATAGATATAACTAATATAATTTTGACAAGAAAAAAAGACAGTAAATACCATATGCAGTAAATTCACAATGATCAAAAGTTCTATCCGTAGTCAGCAAATATAAGTCGGTTACTTAGGACCATCTTTCAAATAAATATGATAACAGTAACCTTATCATAATTCACCCCTTTGGCGTGTATGTGTATATGTATATGCATGTATGTATATATATGTGTGTGTGTGTTATAGATGTATTACGGGTGGAATGAGCGGTTTTGGAGGATGGAAAAAAGCAAAGGATTTAGGATCTCTCTGCACATTCAGGTATATATGAGTTAGATCATGTGCTCAGTGCTCTTGCAAGATTGAAAACCAACAGAATTCACTTATAAACTAGGATCTCTCAGTTAAATCAATGATTTGTCTAGTCTTCTAGATCAAGTAATAAGCATGTATTGGTACTTCTCCAAAGTATCAAATGTACGGAGACCCACATTTACTGATAAACATATGGTTTGCTACTTGCTAGAATAGACGATTAAAACTCCTATGTCTTATGCAGTTGTCCTTAATTTGCAAGTTTTGGACAAAATGCTGCCTTTGAAACTCATGTATGTTGGAAACAGTTTTTTCTTCTTTCAAACCTTTGTCAAAAGCAGAGAAATGAGTGCACATTCATATTCCTCTATATTCCTAATTTGTGAATATAATATAGAACTCAAATATTTGTGCCATTAATAAAATTAAGTAGATTGTGTCATCCGAAACTCCTATTTTTGAGAGCTAAAATGAATGCTCAACTTTTAGAGAGTTTCATAAATCTAAGCATACCTCCACATATCAGGAACAAAGATTATTCAAACAATGATCAAGCAAATCAAAGATTAAACCATAACTAAATTTCATTAAGGAGATATCAAGAAGGGAAATCAAAGTGTGAAATACAGAATATATTTTCAGTCAGTCAAATATGAAAAGACCTTTAGTCAAAGCGCAGCCCATTACTGCCAGTGAATTACATTTGACTGACCAGTGAGTTACAAAAATGTGTCTGTAATATCCCATTATCTGAAACTAGTGAGTCAGATTTCATTAGCTAACGTAGATTTAATAAAATAAAAAATATGCTCCTAACTCACAGGTTTGTAATGTACTCGAGTGCAAAGCTAATGTAATCTGTAGGCTGCCTTTCAGTGCATAGCTTCTCTAATTATTGTGCAATAAGACGATAGTTTCAGCTTCTAAAACATTTAAAAAAAAAAAGTAGGATATATAAAGTAGCACTTAGAGAAAAGACCAGTAAATAGTGTGCCTACTCTCAGTACTCTATTGTTAAACAAACGGAGATAAAGTCTCACCTCTAATCCACAGGAAGCAGCAGCCGATGTACCTAACTTAGTCAAACTCGGGCAAGGGGAAGGAGTAGCAAAATCGAGCAGTAGAAAAATCCACAGGAAGCAGCAGCCAGTGCATTAAGATAAAAGTTTAAACTCCCACAAAATCGACAGACCAAACCTATTCAAACACATTAATTAGCACTAGCAAAACCCAGTACCATACCCATACCATGAATCTGTATCAGCTAACGGAAACCCAAAATATGACGTACCAACCTACTCGTGCTTTAAATCCACGGAACCTCATGTGTTTCCATGAATATGTAATAGGAACAGAGGAAAGGTGGATGAAACGGTGTCTTATCCTTAACTGTTCTGGCATCTATTGGACTTCCAGTTCGTACGAGACGAACGAAGGTCAGGCATGGGGAAGGAGTAACAAGATTGTAGAAAAGCGGCTGATTTAGGATTTGAGATTTAGGGATTTAGGATCTACGAAGGTAGAGAAGCAACGATGCAGGTGGATGAGTTGGGATCTGGTGATCAATTTCGGATCTAGGGTTCTAAGAAAAATTAAAGAGCTAGAGGCGGGCATTGAAAGAAAGTGGAAGCGGGTCTCCGGTTGCGTGGAAAGTAGTCTTGTTCTGCTAGAAAAAGGCCGTTTGATTTTCTTTGCTATGTAAATTTATTCGGATACAAGTACTTGAATCAGCGGACGGCTTTACTATATCCTTCTTAGAAGATTAACGGTCTGTCGGGTTCTTCTGAATTTTCAACAAAAAAAAAAAATGGAAGAGGGCTTTAAAATTATGGCGCCTAGTCTTTTTTTTAGTTAGGATGGATGGTTGATTTAGGATGTAAAAAATAGGAGGGTTCATATCGATTAATGTTTAGAAATTAATAATTAATAATAATTAGTTTGAGATATGAGTTCATAATTTAATATGATATGTTTGAATTTATAATTATCAGTTATAAATTACTAATTATTGAATATTCTAGTATTTTAACAAGTATATATTTATATGCATAAAAATTTGTACGTTATTATTATTATACATTATCAACCATAATTTATTAATTATTATAGATTATTAATAAAAATTCAAAATCACAATTTCATAAGTTATTATAGTATTTAAAGAAATAGTAAACATATTTAAAGTACTTAATGTTAATTCAATCATTTTCTATGGTGATCATTTTCTCAAAGTTTTTGTAACCCATGATTAAAACAATTTTTATTGTACTAAATCAATATCTACAACTTCTAGGGAAAAGTTGTAAAAAATAATGCTTACAAAGTTTTGTGAAAAATAATTTTCGATGTAGAAAACATTATTATAACATTATGTTATTGAATTTTAGTAAAATTTACATTTTTTATGAATATTCCTAAATTTATTTTAGAAAATTTAAAGATTACTTATTAATTATTTAACATTAATTATTAATTATTACTTCTTATTTATTTTACCATTACTTCTTAATCATAACCAATTATTAACTATTTAATATTAATTATTCAATGGCAACTATTTAATATTATATATATTTATTAATTATTAAGTATAACTAACAAATGTTAACTATAATTTATTAATTATTAATGATTAATTATAATAAATTATCTATAAAAAATAATTATCGATTATAAATAATAATTAGTGATTATAAATTATTTATTAATAACCACTGGTTATAAATTATAATAATTACCTATTTAAGTTTTCATTTGTAATTATTAATTATAAATCATCATTATAAATTATTTAAATAAGTATTAAATATTTGTTATTGATTATAATATTTTAAGCAATGTTAAACATACTAAAAAAAATTAACATGAACCTACAGGTATACATTTAAAAAGTTGTAGTTAATTAATATTTAGTTGTTAAAAACAACACTTTTACAACATTTTAAAACTATTGTTAAAGCAATGTTGTGACAACATTTACAAAAAACGTTCTAAAAGGGTAGTTTATCAACATTTTTGAGGAATCGTTGTAAAAAGCCATGTTGTTCAACGTTTCTGTAAAAACGCTGTAAAAAGGATGTTTTTTACAATGTTTGTTAAGAAAACGTTGTAAAAGGACGGTTTTTTACAACGTTTAAATAAAAACGTCGTAAAATAAACGTTGTAATAAGCTGAATTTATTGATATATTGCATAACATCACTTCTATTACCCTCTTAAACATGTGGCATAGTCTTGACTTAATGTTTAAATGGTAGTTTGGCTTGTGTGTTGAACTGAAGTATGTTTGAAAATGTTTGAAGTGGAAATAGTCTCTAAAAGTGTACTTCGATATCCCTTAAATTTAACTTATATAAATGGAAGATTTATGATTTTAATTTGGGATAATTTGATTGGTTGTTCTCTACACGTATTTTGGTGTATTGGATAGTAAATAAATGGTTTGTGTTAGCGTCAAAATTGGTCACTAACCCCAAATGTGTGAAAGCACCAATATCCGGGTAGTTCCAATCACAAATCCTATGATAGTTATATGTAGAGGGTAATAAAGTGAAGAAACGCATGAAGTTTATAGTGGTTCAGCTATCTCCAACCTACGTCCACTTTAAGAGTTTTCTTTATATTTATTTATACTGTGATTACAGTTACAATGGAGTGTTATTCAATAGCTAAAATGGCAGAGTTTAGCCAAGCTTGAAGATAAAGGAGAACAAAGAGAAGAAGCTCCCTTTCTTGAGCCATGCTCTCTCTATTTATAGGTGAATATCTACAAAGATCTCATTGAAAATTAGGCAGAGAAGTCTCTTGGTCCATGTGGGCCCATATGCAGATCGGTGGGGCCCACCTCCGTGCTTTGGGATCGATCAATAAGTCATTTGTATCGGTAATCCCCACGTTAGAGTCAGCTGAGATCAATCATGGTAAATGATGATAGTGCAAAGTCCTTGCTCTCTAAATTTCATGAAGTTCCAACGCGTAGATTGTTAGATATGATCGATCCAAGTTTGAGTTTGCAAGTGTAGGCTGATGATTTTGTATCCATCGTCTCGTATCCATTAGATAACCCCGAGACTTGTGCCGTGATCCATGCTTTACACTCCATCTTGACTACTTCTTTTGTGTCAACCAATACGAACATGATCGATACGAAACACAGTTCTTAGTGCAATTGCTTCCTTTTGGGTTTGAGATGTTCTGCTCGATACTTTCGTATCCATCCAGCATAGCTTCCTCCATACGTGTCCTTCATATCGATCGATAAGTGATCGATACGAAATACACTTCCAAACCTCTATAACCATTGCTTCATATCCATCCTGAGTATAATGTTGAGTTGCCCATCATCGAGTTCCTTATTTGCCTTCCATATCCATCTAATCGATATGCCTGTATCGATACGAATGAACTGGTCTGAAGTAAACAGCTCTGTCCATCTTGATTGATACAAAAGTATCGATACTAAAACAACAATCCACATCATCAACCTATATACTTCCTGAAGCTGCCTGATCGATACGAATTGTATCGGTACGTGCCAGTTTTTCATGAATATTGATCCATCCATAACTCGAGCATATGAACTCCAATTGACCTAAAAATCGAAGTGTAGCCTCACCGAGCCTTGTTTATCATTCCCGATCATCCCACATTGATCGGAGCTTGGTCCAATTTTTATGGTATCAACCATAGTCTTGTTTCCAATCGATCTCCAATCTTGATATATATCTTTTTGTTGATATCCTGGCTTTGACCAAAAAGCGGGATGACGGTTTGGAAAGTTATAGAAATTGCGAACTAAGGTTGTGAAAGTTAGAAGCGAAAAGGTCGGTATGGATGCACTTTGAAAATAGCTTGTGTTCGGCGATTTTCAATGTTAACTTCGAGAGATATCCTAGTGGTTTTTTTCATTTTTAATAAGTACTATAAGTGTACTTATTAATGAAAAAATATGAAAGATTAATCCATTCATTAAATTATGGAAAAAAGTTGCAAAATATTATAGCAAGAAGAAGGTCGCTATATGAGCAGTTTGAAATGTCTTTTTTTGGATTTTTCTAATTAATTTGGAAGATACCCTTAGGGGTTTATTTCCATGGTTTTTAAGTACCCTAAGGGTATTAATTATTGTAAAAAGTTCAAGTCTTAAATTATTTGTTAAAGCGGTAAAAACTAGTTACAAAGATTGTGCTTTTCAATGTTGTCCTTTAACAAGGACTTTTAATAGCATTTATAAATGTTGTAGTAAGTTGTTTATGTTTTTGTGTGTTTAAAAATGAAGTTTAAATTTGGTTTTTATCCCTAATCTTTTTAGAGCTATTTCGTAACATGTTTTTTAGTATTTTAAATTTGGTTTGAAATTTAAATATATTTTTCATATATATATATATATATATATATATATATATATATATATATATATATATATATATATGAAGTAAAGGGGTAAAACATGTTTTTTAAATTATGTTCATCAAATTATAAATCAGTTATTTTCAAGTAATATTTTACATAGATATTTAAACTTATTTATAATCTATTGGATAGGTTGTGATAGTTATTTTCAAGTAATATTTTACATAGATAAGTATTTTAGATAAGCCTGATATGAATAATAATCTACCATCTCGAACCATTTACATATCTAGTGAGACCACGCCACTTAATGGAATGAGTTTTCCCCTTACTAGTATCTTACCTAAAAATTTACGATAACCATATACTGTGCTCCTACATCCACAACCGTTAAAAGTATAGCAATTTAAAATATCACGATGATATGCAAACAAGCAAAATATTCTGGATTTCCTATCCTCATTCATTTGACAATCTGTCTCAGTTATAGTTTTTAGGGTCACCATTAGCCTATTAGTTTCCATGAGCTGACTATATAACCTTTCTAAACTCTTATGGATTATTTGTCTGATATCATAGTTTTCATAGGATCACTAAGAACCTATTGCCATCTGCCAATAACTTCATTATTTCATGGGTTCTCCCTAAACGTATTGCCCTCTGCCAATAACTTCATTATTTCATAGGTTCTCCCTAAACCTATTGGTATCCCTAATAACTTATCTTGTATCATAGTTTTCATGGGTTGACAATGAACCTATTGACTTCTGTCAATAACTTTATTTGGATATAGCTTTCATGGGATCACTACGAACCTATTGGCCCCTGCCAATAACTTTGTAATGACCCGTATTTTTGGCTATTTTAGATTATTAAATTCTATGTAATTATTGGATAAATATGGGTAGTAAGAAAATTAATGATTTATTTATATTGGTTTATTGGATAATTAAATTGTTTAAAAATTAATTTTGGAATTTATTTGAATGATTTGATTCTGGATTTAAGATTATTGAAATTTATATCAAAAATTGATTTAAATTTTATTCAAAATATGAACGAAGATGGTTAACATTAAAGTTGGATTTAAATGTGAATAAGTTGAAATTTGAAATTTTATGTTTACGAGTGAAAATAGCCATTTTTGGCCACTGCCTTGGATTTCGACGAAACTAGTTTCATCGGATCTGTAATAGTGAATTAATGTAGGGTTTCAAGTTTTGTAGCAATCGAACTTGTCATTTGGCCGTGCGAACTTGGAACGCGTAGAAATTTATTTTAGAATTTAATAAATAATTGATTTTGTAAAGTTATCTTCTGCATACGATCGAATTAGACTTCGAGAATAGTTCCATTACGTTCGGAATGGGGGAAAACATTACGAACGCCTTGCGGCGTGCTTCATTTGGAGCTCGGAAAATTTCAACGTTAAACATCAGATATTTTCAAAGTTAATAATAATATAAATATCATTTCCCCAAACTTATCGTGTCCACGTATCCAACTCACTCTTTATGTCAAACTCGTACTCTCCTCCTTTCCTCTTTTATCCTAATTCGAATTAGATAGAAAAAAAAAATGAATGAACGAAGAAAAAAAGAAAAGAACGCAAATAAAATCGCGTACGCCAGGGACGAAAACGCGAGCGCGTGTGGCGGAGGCACGTCTACAGGCGCGATGACAGAGGCAAGGACCCGCTGGAGCCAGCGTGATCTGGCTTAGGGTTTTGAGCGCCTCGATCGCGTGGAGAGAAGCATGAGTCGCGATCTGGGAAGGGAGACGCGCATGTTTAGGCAACATTTGATCGGGTCTGGGCATCATTTGGATCGCGTGTGAGATGTTGTTCGTGAGGCAAGATGGTTCTTGCTGCGATTTTGCATGGGAAAGAGGTCAGACGAGAGAGGGGACGTGAGTTAAAAATTAATTATATTATTAATTAGTTAATTTTTTTTAGTAAATTATTAGTTAATCAAATTTCAGTTATATTGTGATACTAATTATCGCATAACATTTCCGTGCGAGTTCCGATCTGGATGAAACAAATTGTGTTGAGATCGTATCGATGAAGGCTTTAGCGTGGAATCGAATTAGGATTTATTTGAAGATGAATTATTTTCAATTTCAGATAAGCGGTGAGTGTTTTTATGCTCGCATTTGACTATTATATTTTATGTTAGAAAAATTTATATCGTGAAGTAATTTGAATGTATTGATGGTTATTGGATAAATTTAATTGACATCTGAATAAATCGGTAGAATTTAGATTGACAGTTAAAATTGAATTAGGATTTAAATTGCTAGCAAAATCCTTGATTTATCAATAATTGGTTGACTGTTGTGAACGTTGACTGTTTGGATGATTGATTGAGATGGATGATACTGATTCATATTTTGGATGTTTATTTATGTATCCTGTTATCATCTTATATATTATTTATAGTATATAAGACTGTAAATTGAATTATTTCAAATAAACTAAGAAATAGGTTGAAATGATATATACCTACGACATCTATTTTGGCTTGAAATAACATATATCCATCCTTGAAATTAATTTACAACAATTATCCACTTGGCCATAGGATAGAAAATTTCATACGGACACCGAGTTGGTTAAATTAAATGATTTTAAAAGTTATTTTGAAATTATTTAGATGAATTGATTTTAAGAATAAAATCCAATTAATGGAAATTGAATTATTTTGAATAGGGGCTCGAAATGTTGGAATTTAAACTTGGTAAATGAAATTGTTTAATTAATCGAAGTTTATATTTCTTTTTTAAGTTAAAAATTGAAATACGGCGTAAATTTTTGAAAGTGGATTTGTTTTAAAAGATTGGATTTTTGTTCGAACTTTGAATATTTCGAAGAAAAATTGATATGAAATGGTATTTCAAATTTGAGTTTGGAATTGAAAATTTGGATTTAAAATTTGGTATTGAAAGTAAATTTGATTTAAGTGTTGAAATCGAATTTGGAATTGGAATTGGAATTGAAATTGGAAATTAATTTGAAATTGAAATTTAAATTAATTTGAAATTGGAAACTAATTTTTAATTGAGATTTAAATTAATTTGGAATTGGAATTGAAATTTAAAGAAATTTGTGAATTGAAATCGAAATTTATTTGGAACCGAAATCTATTCGAGTTGGAATCGGAATTGAATCGATTAAATTGAAATGGAATTTGGGATTGGTTTAAGTAGGAAATTGGGAAGTTGATCGGTATAACTTTGGAATTATTTTTAAAATGAATATTTTAGTATAAATGATTTAAAATCTTTATTCTTTAAATATTCAAATTATTTTGATTTTCCAAACTATTTTACTATATAAACCATTTTTATATTCAAATTATTTTCGATTAAACTATTTAAATATTTTCTATTAAACTATTTTTAACTATTTTAAACTATTTTCTAAAATTCAAATTGGTTAAAGGGTAAATCGTTTATATTTAAATCTTGGATTTAAATAAGAACTAGGTTAAAGTGAAGAATATAACCTAAATTGAAGTCGAATCAAATTTTGGAAGTGGAATTAATTTATCGAACAAAATTTATGATTTTGAATATATGATAATTTTGAAATGGAATTGATGTTGAAGCGAATATATGATGATTTCAAAATGGATTTGATTTTGAAACGAAACTGATGTTTTGATATCAAGTGTAAATTGTTTTCGAAAGGTAAAGAATCAACTAGTGTGTAAAATTACGATTGGTTGTTAAAGAGACCGGGGCCTCTTATTGAAATACTCTCTTTCAATATTGGAACCACTTTAACAACTGTGTACATGGTGGATGATATCCAGAATGTAGTGGTTGAATTGGCGACATTTACTGGAATTAAGTAAGAGAACGATGATGGATAGCCTTGATATTCGTGTCATAATTAAAATGACTAAAACAGGAGCCTATGTTTGGCCAATGAGGTTAGTTACCTCTAGCGACGTTGATCTCCCGTATTACTATTGTGATTTCGTATTTGATGGGTGCACTTTTTGTCGTTTGGATTGATTATCGTGGTCGGCCATGGATGGGTTACGACCAGCCAGAAAGGGTAAACTGGTAGAATCCTACCTTGAGCATTGCCTCACGTGCCTTGTTATATTTATCCATGTACGTGCCCATTATGATTTTGGTTTGAAACTCTAAAATGTGTTAAGGTGGATCAATGTAAAGCCTTAACGCTATTTTGATATTTATTTTACTAATAGACATGATCTATTATAGCGTATACTATTACATATAAATAGTTTAACGGATCCTTAGGAGATGAAAAATCCTGTAACATCTCTTAAGTTATTACGCTCATATTTTTTATATTGATTTAACTTACATAAGAATATTTTAGTCCTGACTTGAGTGTTTTGTCTTTTCATTACGCTCGGGTCAGTCCTGAGTTTTTTAGCGTATTGAAGACTATTCTTTGGAGGACGAAGATGGATTTTTGGTATATTACTATTATTATTACCCCCTGCATCATGTATTCTACTGTATTGATTATTTATCCTTGATGTATATATATAACTCTGATAAATGCATATAGACTATAATCAAATGTATAGTAAACAACCTCGTAAATTATTTGTTTGATTATTATATTTTATCGTTTCCACTGTGAGATTCTACGTTTGTTTTCTTTTTCTCTTCTATTTTTCTTATTTAATCCCATTGATTATCTACATTTCGGATTGTTTAAGTTGGACATATGTGAATATTGTCGAGCGAATGTTTAGTGATAACTTTGGCTTTGTGGGGTTTGACTCATTAGAGATAGGATATTAGTACCTTAGGATGAGTCTCTTTGAGTGTGTGTATATGAAAGAGCGTACTTGTTATTGTTATAAATTTTTTATATTGTGTTACTTATCCGTTGAGTTGTTTATACATTCTGATCAATGTGCGGGACGCCATGTCATCGATAGGGTTTCTAAACACTTAAAAGAGTCAAGTCGACATAATATTGTTTTAAAATTGGGTAAATGAAATAATTTTTCCTGAATTATGTTTTATATATATGTATAAAATGATAATTTTTAATGAAATTATTGTTAGGAGATGATAATATATTAATTATCATCAATTGCTGGTTGAATTAAAAATAGAACTAATATTTAATGAATTTTATTTTATGAAGCATTTGATAATTAAATTGAATTGAAATAAAATTGCAATAAGAATTGGTTAAAATGACCAAGTCGTAAATCAAAGGAATATTTTTATAATAAGTTAAGGAAATTTGTATAAGTATATTTATAATATTGCTTATATATAGAATGATTGTAAAAATTGAGAAATTTTAGGATTTAAAATCCTTTGTTTTTTAAGATTTTAAAATTAATATTAATATTGTTTGGAAGATTTTTAACGAGAAAAATATTTTGAAAATATTTTTTTAGAAATAAAAGCATTAAACTCGCTTGATCGTTGGAAAATAATTCTGGGGATGACTGCAGCATCGCCAGTGTTCATTTTCGAGTTTCTGAGTGAGAATTGCTACCAAAAGAAATTTATTTTTGATTAAAACAAGTTTTGACTGTGAAAGAAAAACATTTTAAGTATGATTTGATAAATATATGAAAATAGTTCTGAACTTATCATTGGAAATAGTATAAAAAAAGTTATAACTTATAGATTTGAAAAGGGAAGTAAAACTAAATTTTAAAATGGTTAAACATTTCAATTAAGCAGACAAAAGAAAATTTTGAATTTGAGATACGAAACCAAATAATTAACGTAAGAAATGTTAAATATATCGAGTTAATGAAATGAAGTAAATAAAGTATATTTAACTCATAAAAAGCTTAAATAAAAATAAATTGTATTTAAAATAAAGTAGATAAATAACGAAATGAAATTTTAAGAAGTTAATTTTTATACCTTATAGATTATATAATTAATAAGCTAAAAACAAATTTAAACTTGATGAATGTTAATAATAAGAAAATTTAATTTGAATAAGATTAAATAAATGAGTAATGGATTAAAATGAAATGAAGTTTAACTTAATATTAAATAAATTGAATTTTATATTAGGTGAAACTAAATAAATTAGTAAAGTGAGTTAAATTCGTTTAAACTATAAAATGAATTAATAAAATGAATATGGGTTTTAAAAATAAAACAAAAAATAAAAAGTGAAATGTAATTTAAGTATGTAAGAAATTGAATAAAAATAAATGAATGTAAGTATAAATTTAATATGAGTAATTGGATTTGATTTAAAATGGGATAAAGAGATATTTAAATTGCAAGTGGAGTAGTTTAAGTAAAAATTGAATGTTAACTAATATAATATGGAATAAATTATAAAATTGAATTTAACTTAATAGAGGCTAAATGATTTGATCGTGGAAGGAAATTATATATTTATTTATATGAATTGAATTATAAGATAAAAAATTACTTTAGTAAATTAATAATATGAATTTAAACAGAGCAAGTGAACCAGTGAATTAATAATAAATCAAGATACGAAGTAATAATAATAACCGTGATTGTGTTGTATAAATTATTTATAATAAATTTAGATGGTTTATAGATGAAAAAGAGGATATACTAAGTGGAAATAAAACAAATAAAACTTAATTAAGGTTAATTGCAATAATTTTATAAATGATTCACCAATAAATTTATATGAAATAGGTTTTTTTTAAAAAGCGAAGCAACTGGAATATCACAAATTGAGTTGAATAAAAATTAAATATAATGAATTTATAATGAATGTTAATATATTGAAAGAAATAAATGGAACATAAATACATTAAATTGTAATAAATCAAAATGTGAATGCAATGAATCTTGGTTGATCGAATAAAAATGGATTGAAACTAAATTAGTTGAATATAAATCAATTAAAAACAAATGAATTGGATATAAATCCATTGTATGATTAATGAAATGAATATTAATTAGTGATTGTGAATCAACGTAAAATATATGGAATGTGGTATGGAATTAAATTACTTCTTAAGTGTAATTAATTATATGAATTATTGGAATGAAATATTAAAGTGAAGAAAGAAAAATAAATGTAACTATAAACGAGTGTAAAATAATAGAATGTGAAATTAATTGATGTTGATAAGTGCATGCAAATTAATTAGAAATAAATAATTGAATGAAAAATCAATTGAATGTGAATCTAATTTAATAAATGTTGACTGAATACAAATAAATTGAAATGAATCAATTAAAATGTTAATGAAATGAATGTTAATAAGAAATTAAGGATATAAATTAAAAATTGACATTGTATAATGAAAAATTCACATGGTTATGAATTAATTGGACGGATATTGATGGTTGGATGGTTTCTTTTGCTGCAAACCATTGTTTTTCTGTTTTGATTTCGTATGATTGTTGTATGTTGTGTATTTGTGCTTGTATTTATTATTTGGATTCAAAATCAATGTTATATGGTTAAATTAGACTTATACACGCTTCTATAACGTTATATGCAACTAATATCTAAATTGAGTTGAGATAGGTACATTTAAAGGGCGTTTGTGCATATATGCGGGGTTTTACATGCTTTTGCTTGCTTAATACGAGCAAACTCGCTCGTATTATAAATAATAAGGTTGTATCTCGGATTACATATCGCGATTTTATATTTTTGCCCTTCGGGATGCCTCATCATTGAGATGAGATGTATATTTGATATATATTGGTTATATTTGTGTTATATATTGAATTGTAAAAAAATTTCGATCGAGCCTCGCAAAGGAGACTCTGTCGAAATTTTCTGTAAATCCGGAAGTTGCAAATTTTGAAGTTTTAAAATGAAAAAAATTATAACTTTTTTCTATATAAATTATATTTTCTGTCAAAATCGATATAGAATCGTGTAGTAGAAGCTAATAATAGTTTTGCAAATAAAATGATTATTTTTATAAGTAAATTATTTGAAAAATATATATTGTATGTTAAATTCTTTACTTAATGCCTTTTCGAGGACGAAAAGTTTTAAGTGAGGGAGTATGTAACGAATCATATTTTTGGTTATTTTAAATTATTAAATTCTATGTAATTATTGGATAAATATGGGCAGTAGTAAAATTAATGATTTATTTATATTGGCTTATTGGATAATTAAATTGTTTAAAATTTAATTTTAGAATTTATTTGAATGAATTGATTTTGGACTTTAGATGATTGAAATATATATCGGAAATTGATTTAAATTTTATTCAAAATATAAACGAAGATGGTCAACATTAAAAATTGGATTTAAATGTGAATAAGTTGAAATTTTATATTTTATATTTTATATTGACTAGTGAAAATAGCCATTTTTGGCCACTGTCTCGGATTTTGACAAAACTTGTTTCATTGGATCCGTAATAGTGAATTATTGTAGGATTTTAAGTTTTGTAGCAATCGGACTTGTCATTTGGCCGTGCGAACTTGGAACGCATAGAAATTTATTTCAGAATTTAATAAATAATTGATTTTGTAAAGCTATCTTCTGCGTACAATCGAATTAGACTTCGGGACTAGTTCCATTACGTTCAAAATGTGGGTAAAACATTACGAATGCCCGGCGACACGCTTCGTTTGGAGCTCGGAAAATTTCAGCATCAAACATTAGATATTTTCAAAGTAGATAATAATATAAATATCCTTTCCCCAAACTTATCATGTCCACATATCCAACTCACTCTTTATGTCAAACCCGTACTCTCCTCATTTCCTCTTTTATCCCAATTCGAATCAGATAAAAAACAAAATAAAACGAACAAACGAAGAAAAAAAGAAAAAAAGCGCGAATAAAATCGCGTATGCCAGGGACAAAGTCGCAAGCGCATGTGGCGGAGGCGCATCTGTTGGCGCGATGACAGAGGTAAGGACCCACTAGAGGCAGCGAGATCTGGCTTAAGGTTTTGAGCGCCTCGATCGCGTGGAGAGGAGCATGAGTCGCGATCTGGGAAGGGAGGCACGCACGTTTTGGCAAAATTTGATCGGGTCTGGTCATCGTTTGGATCGCGTATGAGATGTCGTTCGTGAGGCAGGATGGTTCTTGCGTGCGATTTTACATGAGAAAGAGATCAGACGAGAGAGGAGACGTGAGTTAAAATTTTAATTATATTATTAATTAGTTAGTTTTGTTTTAGTAAATTATTAGTTAATCAAATTTTAGTTATACTGTGATATTAATTATCGCGTAACATTTTCGTGCGAGTTCCGATCCGGACAAAACAGATTGTGTTGAGATCGTATCGATGAAGGCTTCGGCATGGAATCAAATTGGGATTTATTTGAAGATGAATTATTTTCAATTTTAGATAAGAGGTGAGTGTTTTTATGCTCACGTTTGACTATTATATTTTATGTTAGAAAAATTTATATCGTGAAGTAATTTGAATGTATTGATGGTTGTTGGATAAATTTAATTGACATCTGAATAAATTGGTAGAATTCAGATTGACAGTTAAAACTTAATTAGGATTTAAATTGCTAGTAAAATCCCCGATTTATAGATAAATGGTTGATTGTTGTGAATGTTGACTGTTTGGATGATTGATTGAGATGGATGATATTGATTCATATTTTGGATGTTTAGATGTTTATTTATATATCCTGTTATCATCTTGTATGTTATTTATAGTATATAAGACTGTAAATTAAATTATTTCGAATAAACTAAGAAATAGGTTGAAATGATGTATACCTATGGCATCTATTTTGGATTGAAATGATATATATCCCTCCTTGAAATTAAATTAAAATAATTATCCACTTGGCCATAGGTTAGAAAATTTTATATCGACACCGAGTTGGTTAAATTAAATGATTTAAACGTTGTTTTGAAATTATTCAAATGAATTGATTTTAAAAATAAAATCTAATTTATGGAAATTGAATTATTTTGAATTGGAGCTGGAAATGTTGGAATCTAAACTTGGTAAACAAAATTGTTTAATTAATTGAAGTTTAGTTGAAATACGGCGTAAATTTTTGAAAGTTGATTTGTTTTAAAAGATTGGAATTTTATTCGAACTTTGAATATTTCTAAGAAAAAATGATATGAAATGTTATTTCAAATTTTAGTTTGGAGCTAAAAATTTGGATTTAAAATCTGGTATTGAAAGTAAATTTGATTTAAGTGTTTAAATTGATATTTTGAAATCGAATTTGGATTTGGAATTGAAATTGAAAATTAATTTAAAATTGGAATTTAAATTAATTTGAAATTGGAAGTTAATTTGAAATTGAGATTTAAATTAATTTGGAATTGGAATTGAAATTTAAAGAAATTTGTGAATTGAAATTTATGTGGAACCAAAACTTATTTGAGTTGGAATCGGAATTGAATCGATTAAATCGAAATGTAATTTAGAATTGATTTGGGAAGGAAATGGAAAGTTGACCGGTTTGACTTTGGAATTATTTTTAAAATTAATATTTTATTATAAATGATTTAAAATCTATATTCTTTAAATATTCAAATTGTTTTGATTTTCCAAACTATTTTACTATATAAACCATTTTATATTCAAATTATTTTCGATTAAATGATTTAAATATTTTCTATTAAACTATTTTAAACTATTTTCTGAAATTCAAACTGGTTAAAGGATAAATTGTTTATATTTAAATCTTGGTTTTAAACACGAACTAGGTTAAAGTGAAGAATATAACCTAAATTGAATTCGAATCAAATTTTGGAAGTGGAATCGATTTATCGGACAAAACAGATAGTTTTGAATATATGATAATTTAAAAATGGAATTGATGTTGAAGCGAATATATGATGATTTCGAAATGGATTTGATTTTGAAACGAAATGATATTTTGATATCAAGTGCAAATTGTTTTCGAAAGGTAAAGAACCAACCGGTGTGTAATATGAAGAATGGTTGTTAAAGAGACCGGGGCATCTTATTGAAATATTCTCTTTCAATATTGGAACCACTTTAACAACTGTGTACGTAGTGGATGATATCCAGAATGTAGTGGTTGAATTGGCGCTGTTTACTGGAATAAAATAAGAGAACGATGATGGATAGCCCTGACATTCGTGTCATAATTAAAATGACTAAAACATGAGCCTATGTCTGCCCAATGAGGTTAGCTACCTCTAGCGACATTAATCCCTCTTATTACTATTATGATTTCTTATTCGATGGGTGCACTTTTTCCGTTTGGATTGATTGTCGCGGTTGGCCACGGATGGGTTACGACCAGCCAGAAAGGGTGAACTGGTAGAATCCTACCTTAGGCATTGCCTCACGTGCCTTGTCATATTTATCCCTATATGAGCCCATTACGATTTTGTTTTGAAACTGTAAAATGTGTTAAGGTGGATCAATGTAAAGCCTTAACACTATTTTGATATTTATTTTATTGATAGACATTATCTATTATAGCGTATACTATTACATATAAATAGTTTAACGGATCCTTAGGGGATGAAAAATCCCGTAACATCTCTTAAGTTATTGCACTTATATTTATGATATTGATTTGACTTACATAAGAGTATTTTAGTCCTGACTTGAGTGTTTTGTCTTTTCATTATGCTCGGGTCAGTCCTGAGTTTTTGCAGCTTATTGATGACTATGCTCTGGAGGACAAAGATGGAATTTTGGTATATTACTATTATTATTACCCCCTGCATCATGTATGCTGCTGTATTTATTATTTATCCTTGATGTGTATATATAACTCTGATAAATGTGCATAGACTACAATCAAATGTATAGTAAACAACTTCATGAATTGTTTGTTTGATTATTATATTTTATCGTTTCCGTTGTGAGATTCTGTGTTTGTTTTCTTCTTATTTTTCTTATTTAATCCCATTGATTAACTACGTTCTGGATTGTTTAAGTTGGGCATTTGTGGATTATTGTCGATTTAAACCTTCCGAAATGTGGGTCGTCACAAACTCTTTCCAAACATAGTTTTTATGAGTTTACTATGAACCTGTCTAAACTGACAACTTCTTTGATCAGCCTCTAGGCATCCTATGTTCTGGTCTACCTGACCTCTTGGATGCAATTCTACTCATACAGGAGTTAACTCAATTTATATTCACTATTGGTTCAACCTAGCTGGTTATCCTGCACTTTCTCCCCAAAGTATAGTTATGAGTCCATTGTACAGTGAATATGTTTATAGAAGAAGCGAATACAATAACATAACAATACCAACATTTATGGTTTAATGTCCTTAAAACCATCAAAAAAATTCTTTCGAAAGTATTAAAGCATCATTTTCCAACTTATAGAACCATAGCTTCGGAACCATTTGGAAGTACCTCTTTCGAAATTGTTGGGTTTAATCTTAAATATAATTTTGGGTCAAAGTGAACCTAAGAGAAAGTACCCATTTTAGAATCATTAACCTCCAAGTAAAAGAGTTTGGGGAAAAACATATAGCTTTGAAACCATCTTTTCGAGAGCATTAACCTTTTAAGTAAAACAATTGGAATGATCGCTTTGAAACACCTTTTGAAGCCACTGATTTCGAAACCTTTAGCATAAGTGGCTATTGGACCCCTTTCGAAAGCATTTGGAAGTGGCTTGTTATTTTTATAAAACAAAAGCTTGCCTTTCGAACTCATTGAAAACTTTCAACCTATTCGAAAGGAAGACGACAACAAGATTTTGACTTGGTTCAAAACTACCCTTTCAAAAGCTTCTCTTTAAAACATAATATACGGCAATTCATTCGAAAGTTACCCTTTTAAAACAAAAAGGCAACAACTCCTTCGAAAGATATATAAAAGTAATTCAACCCTTTCGAAAGCGTCCATTAAAAGCAAGGCAATCAACATCTCTTTTAAAAGCAAAACAAAGACATTCGAAAGCTATTTAAAATGTCATCGACTCCTTCGAAAGCATGGTTTTGACTCTATACCTTCGCCTTTCTCTAGGCCACTACATACCAAAGCATCGATACCATGTGTATTGGTTTCGATTGGAGGTGGGGGTATGGGGTCGAAAGGTTGTAACTGAAAGCTGCGAAGCAGTATATCTATGCAAAAAATGTTTTGTTGCCTTTTTAACTAAATGCTTTTCAACTAACTTTCCTACTTATAAAAATATAATTGGTTGCCATAAAATTTACCAAAATCTTTTCTAAAAGACCGCTGAGTTCATCCAGAATTAAATAAACAAAGAAGTCCATCTGTTTAGCAAAACAATTAAGACATTTAAATCCTCCAACTTTACTAATTTAATTTCTATAGTAAATTACTTAGGAAAAATCCCCAAAATTCATCAAAATTCATTTTTAATACGTTATCCAACATATGTAAATTTTCGACACGAAATCCTTCTATAATAGCCAAAATAAAATTTTAAAACCAATTACTTATTTCTTCCTTCAAAAATTCATAATAAATCATCGATGGCTCGGATAATTATGAAAATATAAACCCGTCTCCAAAATAATATTTTACATAACATATTAAATCCTTTAGCATTCGAAGCCCAGTAAATTCGATTTTAGCCTTAAAATCGAATAAAACATTTATTAAACATACTTGTTTTAATCAAATAGTTCATATAATCCAATCATATCATCATTAAAATCACCATAAAGGTTTTAAACTTAAAACCCGAAATCAGATGCTCTTAAAAAATGAAAATGAATGGTTTTGATTATTATTCCCCTTTCTTTGGATAGGAACTTAAGATTTGATCTTGCTTAATTCTTCTTGCTTGATCCCTTAGCTTTTATTGATTTTTAATCCTCCTTTTCCTCTAGGTAATGGCCAGCTTGAGCTCTTTGGTTTATGTTTTAGAATTACGAACTTGTGAAATGATAATGGGAATAAGAGTTTAGGGGTTAAGGGTTATGGTGGATGGCTATTTCCCATAATCCCCTTGCCTTATTCTCATATTAATTAGCTTATAAAACCATTTCCATAAATCCATTCTTTTGAATTTTTATTTAGTTAAGCACGATCTCTATTTAGTTCTCATATCTAAATCCCCTTGTCACTCTAATATTTACATTATTCTATTTAATTTATCTAATTAAATCTCCTGAATAATGTTATTTAAAATTAGGGGTGCTACAGGCTCCCCTCCTTAAAGAATTTCGTCCTCGAAATTTAGTAATGACTTAATACTAAACATAGCAATCATCTATCACATCTCCTAACTACCATACTAGCCTACCTGACTAGCAATAGTCTATGTAAAGAAAATATAGAACATACTCTTATAGCAGATTAGGATAAGTATCTCTAATCATGTCTTTTGTCTCCCAAGTACAGTCCTTCTTGGTGTCGCTCCACTGAACTTTCACCAAGTTGACCATCTTGTTTTTTAACTTCTTCTCATCTCTCACAACAACTTGAACTGGTTGTCTAACAAAAGTCAAATTCAGTTCTACTATCAAATCTTCTAACTCTGTCGAAGGAATAATAGTCTCTGGATCATGCACATACTTGTGAAGATGGGATACATGAAACACATTATAGACACCTACCATACTGCTTAGTAGCTCTACTCTGTATGCGAGCTTTCCAATCTTCTCTATAATTAGGAAAGGACCATCATATCTCAGTGCCATTTCCCTGACTTTCCGAATCATCCCACACCCTTCATTGGTGATACCTTAATGGAAACTCCATCTCCAACTGGGAACTCTAGAGCTTTATCCTTTTATCTGCGTAACTCTTCTGTCTAAACCAAGCTTCCATCATCCTTTCTCAGATCAACTCAATCTTTCTCAATCGCCGCTTTAACCATAACTGGACCCAAGTCTAATTTGTCTCCAGCCTCTAACCAACATGCTCGTGATTTGCGTGGCCTTACATATAAAACTTCAAAATGCATCATTCCTATACTAGTTTGATAACTATTATTATAGGAAAACTCAACTAAGTGTAGGTGATCTTCACAAGATCCACCAAAGTCTAGCACACAAGCTCTTAAAAGATCCTCTAGTACCTTATTGACTCTCTCTCTCTATCTGCCCATCCATTTTAGGGTGATACGCGGTACTCATCTTAAGCTTGGTACCCAATACATCATGTAGACTCTTCCAGAATTCACTAGTAAACAAGGCATCTCTTTCACTGACTATACTGCTAGGAATTCCATGCAGTCTAACTATGTTCTTCATGAAAAACTAGAACATGTGCCGTCCTGGTTGACTTAACTGGAATGAAATGGACATTCTTGGTCAACCTGTCCAACTATGATCCATATACTTTCATTTCCTTTATTCGACCTTGGAAACTCATCTATAAAATCCATGGACATCGAATCCTATTTCCAAATTGGTATCTCCAAAGGTTGAAGGAACCCACTCGGCTTCTGATGTCGACCTTCACTTGTTGATAGTTCGCACACTGCCTAACGCACAAGCCAACATCCTTCTTCATACATTCCCAGTAGAGGCTCCTCTTCATATATTGATATATCTTGGTTCCTCCAGGATGAATTGCAAATTTGGATCGATGACATTCTCTAAGAACTTCTTTCCTCAAGTCCTCAACATTCAGAACACACAACCGTCCTTTCTTTCTCAACTATCCCCTCTGGTCAAGACTAAAATCCTTTAGATCATCGATCTCTGACCCAACCTGTAGCCTTCTAGTATTCTCGGCTAATAATGGATCCTTTTTCTGCTTAAAAGCAATCCTTTCGGTTAATGCGGGTTGAACTTTCAAAGAGGACAATAGGTGGTACTCTGGCTAGAACTAGCAGTCGATCTTAACTGCATACTCAAGTAGTCAAAGCTTCTAAATCTTTCCATTCTGTGAACTTGGCTAACACCACATTTTGATGTCTTCTGCTAAGAGCATCCACTACTTTATTTCCTTTCCTAGGTGTATACTCTATACCAAAATCATAAGCTGCTAAAAACTCCAATCACCTTTGTTGTCTCATATTTAGCTCCTTTTGGGAGCATAAATATCTTAAGGACTTATGATCTGTGTATAACTCAAATCTTTCCTCTAAGAGATAATGTCTCCATATCCTTAATGCGATGATCACCGCAGCCAACTCCAAATCATGAGTAGGACATCTTACTTCATGTGGTCTAAAATGTCGTGAAGCATAGGCAATGACTTTAGCCTTTTGCATCAACACAACTCCTAATCTGGTTCCACATGCATTGGTATACACCACCGACCCTTGATTTTCATCTGGAACCACTAACAAAAGCACGTTGGTCAACAAATATTTTAACCTAAGGAATGCTTCCTCACATTTGTCAGACCAAATGAACTTCACGTCCTTCCTGGTTAATTTAGTCAAAGGCGCTGCTATCCACGAGAAAACCTTAATGAATCTCCAGTAATAGCCAACAAGTCCAAGAAAACTTCTAATCTTAGTCACCGTCTCTGGTCTCTTTCAGTTGTTAACAACTTCGATCTTATCTGGATCGACTGACAAACCCTTCTTTAAAACCACATGACCAAGAAACTTAACCTCTTTCTTCCAGAAGCGACACTTGGAAAACTTCGCTTTTAGCTAATGATGCCTCAACGTCTCAAGCACTACTCTAAGATGATCTTTATGCTCTCTTTCATCCTTAGAGTACACTGAAATGTTGTTTATGAATACCAATATGAACCTGTCCAAGTACTCTCGGAAAACTCGGTTCATCAAATCCATGAAGAAAGCTAGTGCATTCGTTAACCCAAATGGCATTACTAACCACTCGTACAAACCATACCCAGTTGGAAATGCTGTCAACGGAATACAGTCCTCTTCCACTCTTAATTGATGGAAACTCGTCGCCAAATCCAATTGGAAAAATACTCTGGCTCCACACAACTGATCAAATAGATCATCAATTCTCGGCAAATGATACTTATTCTTGATCGTCTTCTCGTTTAACTTACGATAGATCTGGTTTCTTCACGAACACCACCGCTACACCCCAAGGAAAACTGCTTAGTTTGATATAATTTATCCCATCTAGATCCACTAACTACACCTTCAATTCTTTCATCTCGATCGGTGTCATCCTACTTGGAGGTTTACTTACAGGTTCAGCTCCTGGCACAACGAAACTCAATGGCTCTTTTTGATGGTAATCTTGTAACCGATTCAAAAACATCTACAAATTCTCTTGCTACTCGAACCTAACTTAACTCCTCTTCTACTTCTATAGCACTCAACAGAGCACAAGTACTCCGGTCAGAATCCTCTATGGAAGTATAATCTGGTTATGACTATCAGGGTATCTCAACAATATTTCTATATCTTGGCAAAATATCCTAGCATCATATTTACCTAACCAATCCATACTCAAAATGATTCCAAAATCTACGAAATCAAAAATGCACAAACTGCATGCAAACTTATGACCTAACAAATCAATTTCTAACTGGTCACACCTCATTCTCGGAGTTACATACCCTATAGGATTTGCAATCCTTTAGGAAGTAACAAGTTATATGGGTTCTAAACATAACCTATCAACCAAAACCAAGATATAAATGAATGCGATGCATAGGTATTAAAAAGTACCATAACTAGTATACTCTGAATCAAAAGCGTACCTTCCATTACGGTCTTTTCTTTCTTAGCAGTAGTTGGCCTAGCAGACAATGGTCTAACAACAAAGACTTTTCCCCTGTTCGCCCTGACTGGTTCTGGACACTGATTCTTATAATGCGTAATCTAGTCGTAGTTAAAGCACTTCACACCCTTCTTGTCTGCAGCCTTCTTCCCCTTGCCAGTTCGGCATTCATGAGCATAATGACCCTTCTTATCACACTTGAAGCAGACCAGATCAGCCTTCGCCTTCTTGGCAGCTTCTCCCTTTTAGATTTCTTTCTTCTTCAAGAACTTCCTCTTCTTACCCTGAGAACCCTGGGTTTCAACCTGATTCTCCTTTCTGTAAGTAGCAAGCATCTTCTCATTCTGGATTTCCATCTCCACAACAATTACTCGGATCATGAAGATGTGGCAAGGTCACCCTAGCAATCTTGTGTCTCAACCCTCGTATGAACTTCTCATTCCTCTTGACGACAATGTCAATGGTAGCATGTCCGTATCTGAATAACTCATCAAACTACGTAGCATACTCCATCACCGACATCTCACCTTGCACTAAGTTCATGAACTTCCTCAACAATGCTGACTTGGCAACTTCAGACAAAAACGTTTCTTCGAATCTCCTACGAAATTCTACCCAAGTCAATTCTCCCTCAAGAACTTCGATAGTGACACTATTCCACCAATGAAGCGCTGCTCCTTGCAACTATCGAGAGGCAATTCTCCCTTACTGCTTATCGTTCAATCCCAAGTCAGCGAAGATTCTCTCACAATGCAACAACCAATTCTCAACTTCTATAGCATCTTCCATTCCCAAAAATGGTTTCCCATCATGACTAGTACAATCTCTGCTCAACTTAGCATAGTTGCTTCCAACTGGAGCCACAAGATTAGCTCCTCTAACATTCCCAACATTACCCCCAGTTGCTCCTGCGGCAGCTCCTGCTTGCACCAAATTGATGAAGAACTAATACATCATCCCCATGTCTACTGGCGGATTTCCAACACCTAAGTTGGAATTTGCATTTGGATTAGCATTTGCCTATGGACCCTGGTTTCTCCGGTTGGGTCGAGCATTTCCATTTTTTGTGGTTCTTCATGCACCGAGATTTCCTCCTCTGTTTTCTGCCTCTATATCTTCTTTTCTCACAAATCTACATACGAGCCTTAGTAAGTTACAAAAGAACGGTCTAAGAGAAAGGAGAATACATAATTATATATACACATATATATCAAATACAAGTACGTTACTATAACGTTAACCCAAACCCCGACTTATTTTTTGATTCATTGGATTATATTTTGAAAAATCATTTTAAATTTGAAATTTCTTTTAAGTTTTCATAAACCTATGCTCTAATACCAACTTGTAACATACCTCACTTGGAGGCTCAAAACTAATGGCCATAGATGCTGCATTCATCCATAGTTGTTAATCCTCGGCGACCAAATGCGGTAATGTTAGGTACATTGATATAAAAGAAACACATGGGTATGGAAAAAAATTAAAGCCATTAAACAAATTTCTCATTCCATTTCAAATCATATTTCAAATTCATTACATAATCCTAAATTCGAGAACCATGTTCAGAGAAAATATATTTATTACAACATATGCCAAGAGCGACATATGAAGATGCCCCCTTGGACGATCAAAGTATATACGTAGGTAGTTTAACAACTTTTCCTTTACATCCAAACATAGCAGTATCAAATAGAAAATTTTTTCTAATAGCTAGCTTGCCTCCTGCACGTCTCTGGAAGCTTATACGTCTAAAGAAGTACCTGGAAACGTCAACTCTCAAACTACTCAAAATTGATTGAGCACCAAAGAGTTTAAGAGAAAAACATAAACTTCGAGTCAAACAAAAAGTCTGGTATGAATAATAACCTACCTTCTCGAACCATTTAGATATCTAGTGAGACTACGCCGCTTAGCGGAATGGGTAATCCACTCATGGTATTTTTTCCCAAAATTTATAATAATCATACATTGTGCTCCCGCATCCACAATGGTTAAAAGCATAACAATTTAAAATAGCATGATGATATGCAAACAAGCAAAATATTCTAGATTTCTCATCCCCATTCATTTGACTATCTGTCTCAGTTATAGTTTCTACGGTCACTATTAACCTATTAGTTTTCATGGGCTGACTAATAACCTTTCTAAACTCTTATGGACTATATGTCCGGTATCATAATTTCCATGGGATCGTTAAGATCCTATTGGCCTCTGCCTATAACTTCATTATTTCATGGGTTCTCCCTGAACCTATTGGTATCCCTAATAACTTCTCTTATATCATAGTTTTCATGGGTTGACTATGAACCTATTGACTTCTGCAATAACTTTATCCGGATATAGTTCTCATGGGATCACTGCGAACCTATTGGCCCTTGCCTATAACATTTTCCAAACATAGTTTCCAAGGGTTTACTATGAATCTGTCTAAATTGACAACTTTATTGATCGGCCTTTGGGCATCCTATGTTCTTGTCTACCTGACTCTTGGATGCAATTCTATTCATATAGGAGTTAACTCAACTTATATTCACTACTGGTTCGACCTAGCTGGTTTTCCTGCCCTATCTTCCCAAAGTATTGTTATGGGTCCATTGTACAGTGAAATATGTTTATAGAAGAAGCAAATACAGTAACATAACAATACCTATATTTATGGTTTAATGTCCTTGAAACCATTTGCACATGAAGTATAGTTAATCCCTTTAACCCATTATTTTTATCAAGGAGTGCTTCTTCAAAAACTCCAAAATCAAAAGTCATTCCAAAGCTCCTTTATATTTCCTCGGGTTTTCCTTTAAAAATGAGTTGGGTTCTTTGTTTTGAAAACTATGGATTTCGAAATCTTAGACCTTTACTTTCAAAACCATTAGAATATCCCTTTCGAAAGCATTTAGATCTTCTTGTCAAAACACTAAACGTATGCCTTTTGAAACGCTTTAAAACATCTCTTTCAAAAGCATCAAAACCTTCATTTCGAAACCATCAAAACAATCCTTTCGAAAGTAATAAAGCATCATTTTCCAACATATAGAAGCATAGCTTCTTAACCATTTGAAAGTATCGCTTTCGAAATCATTGGATTTAGTCTTAAATATAACTTTTGGGTCAAAGTGAACATAAGAGAAAGCACCCCTTTCAAAACCATTAACCTCCAAGTAAAAGAGTTTGGGAAAACCAGATGGCTTCTAAACCATTCTTTTGAAAGATTTAATCTTTTAAGTAAAACAATTGGAAGGATAGCTTCGAAACTCCTTTTAAAGCCATTACCTTCGAAACCTTTAGTATAAGTGGCTACAGGATTCCTTTTGAAAGCATTGGGAAGCGGCTTGTTATATTTATAAAACAAAAGCTTGCCTTTCAAACTTATTGAAAACTTTCAACCTGTTCAAAAGGTATGAAGATGGTAGCAAGGTTTCAACCTGGTTTAAAACTACCATTTCGAAAGCTTCTCTTTAAAACATAATATACGAAAACTCATTCGAAAGCTACCATTTTAAAACAAAAAGGAGGCAACCCTTTTTAGAGCTATGTAAAATTAATTCAACCCTTCTGAAAACATCCATTAAAAGCAAGGCAAGCGGCTTCTTTTTTAAAAGAAAAACAAAGACAATCGAAAGTTATTTAAAATGACCTCGACTCCTTAGAAAGCATGATTTTGACTCTATACCTTCTGCCTTTCTCTAATCCAATACGTACCGAAGAATAGATATCACGTGTATTGGTTTCGATTGGGGGCGGAGGTATGGGGTCAAAAGGTTGTAACTGGAAGTGGCGAAGTAGTAAATCTATGCAAAAACTGTTTTGCTGCCTTTTTATGTAAATGTTTTTCAACTAACTTGCCTATTTGTAAAAATATAATTGATTGCCATAAACTTTACAAAAATATTTTCTAAAGGACTGTCGAGTTCGTCCATAATTAATTAAAATAATTAGAAAAGAAGCTCTTCCCTCTAGCAAAACAATTAAGACATTTAAGTCCTCCAACTCAAGTAATTTAACTTCCATAGTAAATTACTTAGGAAATATCCCCAAAAACCATCAAAATTCATTTTTAATATGCTATCCAACATATATAAATTTCAAAGCCAAAATGTTTTATATAATAGCCAAAATAATTTTTCAAACCAGTTACTTATTTCTTCCTTCAAAAATTCATAATAAATCATCCATAGCTCGGATAATTATGAAAATTTATACCCATCTCCAAAATAATGTTTTACATAACATATTAAATCCTTATGAATTTAAAGCCCAATAAATACGATTTTAGCCTAAAAATAGAATAAAACATTTATCAAACATACTTGTTTGAATCAAACAATTCATGTAATCCAAGCATATCATCATTAAAATCACCATAAAAGTTTTAAACATAAAACCCGAGATCAAATACTCTTTTAAAAAAATGAAAATGGGATGGTTTTGATTATTATTCACCTTGCTTTGGATAAGGAACTTGAGATTTGATCTTGCTTAATTCTCCTTGTTTGATCCCTTAGCTTTTAATTAATTTTTAATCCTTTTTTTCCCTGGGTTATGGCTTGTGAAATGAAAATGGGAATAAGGGCTTAGCGATTAAGGGTTATGGTGGACGACTATTTTGTAACATCCCGATATTTCGTGTCCTTCGCATCTGCACATGTCGGACTTGAATTGCTCAAAATATCAGACTATTAATTTATATTTGGCGAAACTCAGCATATACAGTAAATAAATAAATTACAGAATCACAGACATAGAGTAATAACAATAAGTAGCGGAAACAAATGAATAGTAGTTCATTGTAACGACCCACCTTTTTGGATGATTTAAATCGACAATAAACCACACATGTCTGATTCAAACCATTCAAATGGGAGGATTATTAATGGGGTAAATAAGAAAATTATAGAAAAGAAGGAAAAATAAAACACAGAGTCGCGCAACGGAATGACAAAATATAATAATCAAATAAATAGTTCATGAAGCTATTTTACAAATGACATTTGATTATACTTTTACAATTCAAATCAGAGTTATACATACATCGAAAAATAAAAAAATAATGCAGCGGAAAACATAAGCACTGGAATAATAATTATAAGTAGCAATAATATACTGAATCTTCATCTTCATCCTCTAGAAAATAAAATGGTCTTCAATACACTGAAAAAGCTTAGACTGACCCGAGCATAATGAAAAACAATACACTCAAGTCAGACTAAAAATTCCTATGTAAGTCAAATCAGTCTCAAATAAAAATACGAGTGTAATGGCTTTAGAGATGTTATGGAATTTTTCATCTCCTATCAAGTGTGCAACGTGAGCGCAGTAATTTACGAGGTTTCAAATATTCGAATTACCATATTTTAACCACTTTATTTAAAATAAATCCGAAGTTTAAATTAAAAACTTAAACTTTTCAAATAATTCAGTTTCAATAAATAATCCAAATTCAAGAAATTGTATGGATATATCATTTCAACCCATAATTTAAATGTCTTAATTATCCAATTCTAAAATGATTTAGAGGACCACTTAAATGATGTCAATAATATAGAAGGTGATAACCGGGGCTTATTAAAATAAATAAACAACCATACATCCAACATATCAATAAACAACCATTCATTTCAAACAACATCCAAATCAACCAATATATTTCAATATATAATAGTTATCAATATCGAGGTTTAACTATCAATTAAATTCCAATATAAAATTAAATGTCAATTCAGATTCATTATCAATTCAAATGTCAACTTAAATCAACAAACAGAAATAAAAAAATTATATATCACATCATATATTTCATTTAACTTGCAATGGAATTTTTAGTATTGCGTGAGTGAGTTGAATCACTCACCCTTTTGCTTTCCCTTTTCTAGCCAGATTTGGATCTGCAACTACTTTCTCACTTTGTTTTGTTTCCTGGTTATCTCAATCTTTTTTTATAGAAATTTTTGGATTGAAGATTACATAGATCTGGATTTGAAGAAAAAGACATGGAAATAAGTGATGGTTTGAAAAAGGAATAAAAATTAAAGAAGAAGAAGAATTGAAAAAAAGAAAAGGAAGCTTTGAAAAAAAGATTCGTAGAATAAGAAGAAGAAAGAGAAAAACAGCTTTGGAAAAAGTATAGAAAGGAGATTTGAAGAAGAAACATGAAAAAAGGAAGGAGGAAGGTGAAGAGAGATGAAAAATTAAGCTACAGAAGATGAGATTAAAAAAAAAAAAAGCTACAAGAATGAAGATTGAAACTAGTGAAAAGCTAATAAAGCTAAATATAAACAAAGTAGGAATTGAAATAAAGTAAAAATATGAACAACCCTAAAACAACGGTAGGTATTAAAAGTGGTGAAGGAAAGAACTAAAAATATGAAAAGTATGTAACGTTCATGAAATGAAAAGGCTTTAGACAATGTAAATGGAAATGAGTAATTGAACAAATGAGGAAATAATGAAAAAAAGTGTGATAATTAATAATTAGAAAGGGAATGAATGGACCAACTCTACTCTATAAACAAACTTTTGGAATTCAAATTTTACAACATTTGTTCACTCAATTAATTTTGTTAACCCAAACATACAAAATTTGACATTCATTGAAGATTTAATTACCACAACATAACTAAATTTGAACACACTAATTTACATAATAGGGACCGCCGCTACATAAAATAAAATATGAACCATGATTTGAAATTCAAATTTAAAAACAACATTTTTTTCGACACATTCACTTTATTTTTCTCAAACATTCTTTTATTTTCATTAAAATGCTTGTTCGTTACTTGTAATTCATAAATGTAAACATTCTTATATTCTAAAATGATCAACTTATACAATATTAAATCCGTTCCTATATTTCCAAATAATGTACATTCCAAAAGAAAACATTCTTACATTAAATTTATTAATTGCACTTTGTTTCTTTTTCCCTTTTCAATTGAAAGATTTCAATAAATTTATTTCCAATTAATTTTAATCTTCCACTTCAAAACAGACCCTAATTGATGAAATCAATTAAATAAACACGTGAACATTGTAATCCTTATTTATAGTCATGCGAACACGTTTATAAATTACATTATCCAACAAGTATTAAATTACATATTAAACAATTGTTTTTCCCTATCAATCAATATTCATTTAACTCATCATTAAAAATGACATTTATTATTCCAATTCCTGTTATTAAATTATATTCTAATACGCGTTCGAACCTTCCACTTCATTGCAGTTTGTTGTTTTAGAATTTTATTTACGGTCCAAAATTATGATCTAATAACATAGTTAACATTTGCTTTACATTTCATTACGTAAATATACTCCAATTTCCATCATTTATTTGTATCAACTACTATATTTCCATTTTATTAATTTTTGGTTAATTTCACACAATAATTATAATTGAAGTCTCAAGTAATTTATTTACCTTGGCTTCATTCTCTTATTAAATCAATTGTTATCTTACATACATAGTCAACATTGTTATATCTTCCATTACATCGATATTTTACCATTTCATCTTACCTTTCATTTACGTAACATTTTATTTCACTGATTGTAATAAATTCATTTATTAAAATTTCCAATTCCAATAAATTTGAGTAAACTGATTTCCATTGTTTTATTCAAATCAAAGGTCATACAATGATAAAAATTTACATTGGTTACGTTGTATAGAATTAATCTTTTTACCATTACCAATTAAACCTACATTAACTGCACTAATTAAGGGAATTAATTGTCATTTATTTTCAATTAAATTTAATAGATCAAATAAATAGGTAATATATGTAATAATTGTCACTATTAGCCTTTAATTACATTTATAAGTTTATTACTTTCAAACAAATGTTACCATTTCTTTCATAACACTAATTTTATTCAATTTCCATTAACAATATATTATTTTAGTAATTAATTCAATATTTGCACTCTTTTTCTTATGTTCACTTTATAACCAAATATAACCCTACACTATTTCAATTAATTGGAATTCCATTTAAATTGTTCATAATTTGCTTTAATTAGCATTGTTGCATTTCATTTTAGTATTATTCTAGTTATAATATTAAATTTTAATTTCTTTCAACATTTAATTACAATTTTTTTTATTAAATTTACTATTTTTAATTGTCAAAAATTACGGATCATTACACTCTCCCCCACTCAAAACTTTTCGTCCACATAAAGAAAAAAAGGAAAAGAAGGAATTAAGTAATCAATATATCTTATTCAAAATATTAAATTTGTAAACAATTTATTTACATGATAAATAATTTAAATATAGTATATTAATTTATAAAAATTAAATCTTTTTATATTCAAATTAACAAAATTTTAGAAAACATTTCACAAAAAATTTCTAAGTCCAAAATCCACGAAAATTTCCAGTAGAGTCTCCTTTTAACGGAGAGGCTCGGATTACCAAAATAAAAAATATATCATATATTTTCAAAATAATATGTCCCAACAGCGGGGGAAACAATGTAATATCGCTAGAAAATCGTAATCCAAGAACTTACCTATTTGTTGGGCAAATAACGTTTATTTTATGAAACCAAAAGTAGTAGCAATTGCTTCCATAACATGTACTCCACTTATTTAATCCGAAGAGGTTAATAATTTTATAGAAGTGAAATGATTATATTGTTTTTAAATTAATAACAAACAATCAATATAACATAACAACAATCACTTTCAACCAAAAGCATACCATCATCACATAAAATCAAAATAAATCAATACAACATAACAACAATCTTTGCAAACAAACATACAATCTTCACAAGGGATCAAAGTAATCAACCATTTCTAAAGTTACAATCATTAAATTTAATATAGTGTTCATTTAATTATTTACTTTAATTATCAATAGCTTCAAACATTAACTTAAGTTCATAATTCTTTGCTTACAATATTCACTTTCTATTTCATTTTATTAAGTAGCACTACAATTATAACTCAGGTTTATAACCATTTCATATAAATTTCTTATTTATAAAAGTAAATTTCATTGAAACTTTCATTATTTAAGTTTTCTTGTATAATATCCTCTTACATATCCTTATTTAACATTACCACTTTTAATATTCTGGTAAGTTATATATATATATATATATATATATATATATATATATGTTTCTAAGAATGTAATTGAAAATTACACAAGTTTATCTTATTTCACTTTAGTAATAACAAATCTTCAATAATTATCATTTCTTATTTTCATATCCTTTTTGTTTACAAGTTACAAATTTCAAATTCCTTGTATATTTCATTTATAACTTAGTACTTACTTTCTTACTTTCAAGTTTAGAAGTTCCAATTATTAAATAGTTAAAATTTTGTTCCATTACAATAGTTGAAATTCTAACTTAAATTTACTCTAATTTATTCTACCAATTTTTTTTCTTCTCATTATTTACTTTTCCATTCATTTATTTATATAGAGATCAATCACTTACATAATTTGTTTTCCATTGAGGATTTAAGTCATTAATGAATCATCTCAAAAAATATAACTCAAGCTTCTACTGCCTTACATAAGTTTATAACTTAATTCGGTTATTGAATAAAAATTTAAGTTTTTGGTATTCGCCCTTGAAGAGAAAGGAAATATTTCAATATCTCTAAAAATCAATTAAAACATTTAACCTTATTCACTTAGTAAAAAATATAAGATATATTTAAAACACTCTCATAGCGTTATGTAAAGGTTTTTCAAAAGTCTAAAACAAAGTAAGAAATTTATATTAAAACTTTAAAATAAGCTTTTAAAATAAAGTTCTTTAAATCCGAAGATTTATTAGACTTGTTATTTTTAAAATAAGTATAAACTCAAGATTATTAAACTGAAACTAATAGTATACTCAAATCTTACATTAATTTCTAAATTAAAGTATAAAATTTCATATCTTCAAAATTAATTTTACACACTTGCTTTAAAAATGAATATTCAAATCATGGAAAAACATTTATTATGGTTTAATACAAAAATTCAAACAGTAAAAAAATCAATAAATTTACTATTAGTACTTTGAAATCAAGTCAATATTCCAAATTATACTTTCAAAATGGAGATTCACATTTATTTGTCAAGTATATTACTATAAATAAACTTCGCAAATCAAACTATTTCCATTTATATAATATCTTTTAATTATACATTCAAAGAAACTTATATAAATTTTACATGAAATTTTTATTTGAATGCTTCATTTGCAAATCAACCATCTTTAATACTTTAATACTTTCCAAAGAAATTCATTTGTAAAATTCCTTGCTTCATGTATAAATACCATTTAAATATTTAAATAACATCTTTATAAATATATGTAAACTATTTGAAAATAATTATTTACATCATTACTTATATTTACAAAGAGCTATTGAAAACCTAAAATCCATGATTTGTTAATTTATTAGTTTTATCTCAAGATACTTTTCAAACATTATTAGTAAATTAATAAGCATTTAATTTAAATATTTTTTATTTAATAAATAACTTCTCAAATATTTACATCATTAATAATTTACTATTAAACCATGTTATACATGAATAAACAATATTTTAAAGTATTTAGACTTGACAAAAATGATCAAAATATCCTTTATATAATACTTTATCAAAATACTTTTATAACTCGATGTCTTAATAGGTTTATCCTCGTTCTTGCAGGCTCTGGCCGTGCGTTGATCAGGCACAAGGCTAGAATTCTACAAGGACTTAGTAAATCTATTTCAACATCCAGTGAAAAATACTTAAAACAATAGGTATGAGAAGTACCGCTTAAAATCCAATGCAAATGATGATAATACAATAGCAGTGGCCTACTGCTGATCCAATATTTATGCAAAGGACACAAAACATTCCATAAGATCCTTCTACCTTCTGGATTCTAGAAAAATATTGTAGCCAGTTTGTAAATAAGGGACCATCGACCCCTGCTACAGTGGTACGCTGCTGATTCAATGATTTGCCCAATGGATGCACTTTCTTCCCAGAATATCCATAAACAAAAGATCCTAGGATCGAAAGCGCCTCCTTTGGATAAACTAAAGAACCATCTACCTTAAAAAAAATCGAGGAACTCATGAAATTAAGTCCGGACAACCATATCAGTTCGAATCCATTTCTAAATTCACCCAAGTCCATTAGGCTTTATCAGTCGAATCCATTCCTGGATTCCCTAAGTCCATCTGGGTCGAATCATATCATACTATACTTCTTCACGGAGGATGCTTCCCCATACCTCTTACTTCAAAATATAACATACCATATATAGTACCCTTTCAAAATCATAGCTTCAAATATCACACTTATATAAATTCCATTATATATAAGATTTCATTTTCATATAAAGTACTTTCCAAAATCAATAATCTCAAATCTATCAAATCATTCTTATATAAATTCCGTTATCTATAAGATTTATCTCTTCAGATCGAATACCTTCCAAAATCAACAGTTTCAAAATCACCTATACTTATATAAAGTCCATCTTATACAAGAATCAAAAATTTCCAAAATCAACTTTGATGTATGAAAAGCCATATGGGATTGAACATCTTTGCTTTATAAAAGGTTTTGAATTTTGAATGGTTTTGTATATAAAATCGTTTTATGAAATAGTTTTGTATATAAAATGGTAGTGTAAAATAGTTTGTAAAAAGTTTATAAATAAAATAGTTTGTAGGATAGTTTTTGTAAATAAGATAGTTTGTAAAATAGTTTTGCATAGAAGAAAATTCAAATTTAGATAACAAAGATATCCAACCCAAAAACTTTGAATTTCAGCATCAAAGCATATCAATAATATTAGAACATAAGATGTACATATGTCATCATTTCGCAAAATCACATTCGCTTGATCACACAAGTTCGCTTTAAAAAAGTATTGTCCATTCAACTTCCCTAATGCGAACTTCGATATGGTTTCTTGACTAGAAACCATCATACTCCTTGCATAGCCATATACTATGATAGATAATTCTAGAATCAAACCAAAAATCCATATCAAATATTCGTCATCAAGAATCGAATGAAAAATCCTAATACGAAATGGTGTAATTCACCTCGAACTTATGTACTCAATTCTGGATCAAATTAGTTATGCGAATAAAATAATATACGCACAACTTACGTATTTATTCCAATTTAATTCATCAAAATAACATTTCAATCAAATTCGTTTTTTTTAATCTCATTGATTAACACAAATATCACTTCATACTTTAATATTTGTTTCACAAAATTTCTCCATTTAATATAAAACATTAATATATTCATTCTCATAATATTGCTTATATTTCTCTTCAATTTAAATTACATTCATTTCACATGTAATATTTCTCATTAAATATTACATTTATTTGCAAATCATTTCATAAGGAATTTTCTCAAGTTTATAACCAATTTATAAAAGCTTAATTCCTTTTTATAAGACATTATACGAGTTTAAAGTTATCACAACTTTATTTGTAACCATTTACTGCATATCCATTTATTCCAAAACAATCTATAAGTCATGGATTTATTTAATCATTTCACTTTTAATTCCTATTTGCTTATCCCATTTTGTTTCACCTTTACCTTTCAATTTGTTTATGACCCATTTCATAAATGTTAATTATCTTTATAAACATATTTTTTTCAATTTAATAGTATTTACAACATTACCTTAATCACAATTTCAATTTAAACATCTCAAGGCTTAAATTTCATACTTGTATATCATTACATTACATGCCAATAATGTATAGAATAATTCTACTCAACAATAATAAATTAAACCTTGTTTCACTGGCTTTTAAATTAAGGTTATCAAATTCAATTGCATAATTAACCACAATTATTAAGTTTCAACTCATATATTAATTTAGAAGTTTGACTATCCAAATATCCAAATATTCCATTTTATTTTAATAGTTGAAACTACCAATCAACAAACCATAAGTTTCACAACAAAACATTTCAATTCCATAAACAAATATCCAAATTATTCATTTTATTCTCTTTAATACACCATTATTGAACTAGTGTTTAGTCTATTAGTTCAATCAAGAATAATTAGTCAATATTTATAATTTGATTAAATACATCTAGTCAACAATGATAATAAATAGATATTACCATTTCATAAAACAAACATATTACAAATACCTATATTAGTTATAGAAATTTATTCCTTTATATATAACATATAATATTAGGAAAAATAATTTCATTTTAAAAATTATATAAAACATTTCTATAACACTAACAAATACGGACTCTCGTATATATATACACTCAGACAACTCATTCTAGGGTATTACTACCCTATCTCTAACGAGTCAATCCTAACAGGCTAAGGTATGTCTAAACCAAAGCTCTGATACCAACTGTAACGAATCACCTTTTTGAACGATTTAAATCGATAATAAACCACACATGTATGATTCAAACCATCCAAAAAGGAGGATTGTTAATAGGATTGTTAATACGCTAGTGCATTGGTCAATCCAAATGGCATTACCAGCCACTCATAGAAACCGGATGGTGTCCTGAAAGCAGTCTTCGGCACACTATCTTTTGCCACTCTTAACTGGTGAAATCCCGTTGCCAAATCCATCTGAGAAAACACCTTAGCTTCGTGAAGCTGATCAAACAGTCATCTATTCTCGGCAATGGATACTTGTTCTTCTTAGTCACTTTATTCAGCTCACGATAATCCACACACAACCTCAACGATCCATCCGCTTTGGTTGCAAACACAACTGGTGCACCCCATTCGGACACACTACGCCGAATGAATCCTTTCTGTAAAAGGTCATCAACTTGCACCTTCAACTCTTGCTGTTCCCTAGGCGCCATCCGCCTAAGAGGCATCACAACAGGTCTGGCTCCCTCAACTAGATCGATGCGAAACTCGATCTCTCTATGCGGCGGTAACCCTTTGACTTCGTCAAAGACATCCTCAAATCCATTCACAATAGGCACCGATGACAGTCCATCTCGTGGAACAACTAGCGAATACATGAAGCTCATGAAGACGCCTTCTTTATGCTTACATCGTATCACAACCCTTCGCCCCTCCACATTCTCGACTGTCACCTCCAGCGTCTTACAATCAACCCTTGCCGCATACTTCCTAAGCCAGTCCATACCCAAAATAATTCCGAACCCCGCAAAGTTCAGAACAAAACAATCACAAACAAAAGGGCAATCATGACTCGATACAACCAGACCACGGCATATCATACACAAACAAGACAAACCCCCAACTGGATTAGTCACAACCAATGGTCTATCCACAATATCCGGTTCCAAACCCAACCGGCCTACAAGCTCATTACAAACAAAGGAATGCGACGCTCCAGTATTGAACAACACTCTAACTGGAACACCACAAATGGAAAGGGTACCTTGTACCACCACACTCTTTCCTTTCTCTTCCTCCATAGGAGCTTTTGAAGATGATGGCACAGCCCCCAAAGCATAAGCTTGCACAATCTGCTTGTCCTTCCTCGGTTCCGGACAATTCTTCCTGATATGCCCCAGCTCGTCACAGTTGTGGCACTTCACCGGCACTCTCGGATTCTTACAATCTCTGGAGAGATGACCCTTCTGCTGACAGTTGTAGCAGGTCACTTCATCTTTCGGCTTCTTCTGGCCATCCTTACCCTTTTGTTGCTGCCGCTTCCTCTTCTTATTCCCACCTTGCTGTGGTTTAGAATCTTCCTTTGTCACAACAACAACAGATCCTTCTTTAGGAAACAAATTCTCATGCCTGAGAGCCTTCTCCATAAGCTTCTCAAACGGATCGTCCAAATGATCCACCAACTGCCTCCCAAGATAAGTGTCCAAGCCTGTCACAAACTTCTCATTCTTCTGATAAGGAGATTCAATATATGACCGAGCATACTTGGACAAGGCTTCAAACTCAGAAACATACTCAAGAACTGGTCTTCCACCTTGCTTGAGCTCCACAAGCTTCTTGAACAGAACAGATTTCTGAGCTGTAGAAATGAACTTAGCTTCAAATCTGACTTGGAATTGCTCCCAAGTAATCTCTTCCTCCGGAGTATCAATGGTGATAGAGTTCCACCAATCAGAAGCTCTTCCCTGAAGCTATCTTGATGCAAGCTTCCTTTTGGTTACATCCTCAATTCCCAAGTCACCAAAGATCCTTCTACAAGCATCAATCCACCTCTGAACTTCAATGGTTGATTCTGTCTCCAAGAAAACCTTTCCTCCAAGAGCAGTATAGTCTTTACACAACTTAGCAAAATCCACCGGTTTTGGAGTTTGAACTTGAACTCCAACATCTACCGTTGGCCCTGGAGCTGGCATCCTTCTCATGGTCGAAGTCATCATGGCCTCAAACATAGCAGCATAATCAGCAGCCCCCTCAGAATCACGGCCTTCCCTAGCAGCCGGTCTCCCTCTTCGACTCATTCTTAATATCGATAAAAGAATGATTAGTACACCTTGAGAAACAACTGCATAAGAGGTTCTAATCCTTCTAAGCTACTATATTATATATAGTAATCATCCATCAAAATACAATTACGTCTCTCATACGTGGTTACGTCAGCGAGCGTTGGCTAAAATCGATTAACCAAAGCTCTGATACCAAATGTGACGACCGTCCATAACTCCTGCACTAAACAAGGGAATAGTGCGCTGAAAAGTGTGCCAGGCCGCCATGGACGATCATCAAGGTAAGGTAAACACAGAATAGTCTATCGAATTACTCACAGTGCATGGATAAAATACAATAGAAAAGCATACATAGTGAAGCTCCATAGAACAGAATCTCATCATATAAACTCATAATAGTTTGGTACAACAATCTGAAAAGTCAATACAGCAAGCCTCACTACCAATCAATCAGAGTAGATACAAACAACGGAACATCCAGTACATATGGTAAGAAACAATATGCAAAAGCCCCAGCTCGTCTTCGTCATCAACAACATTGGTCACTAAGAACAGCACCTATCACCTGCTACCTAGTCTGCCCATCCCAAAATGGATGAACAGCCCAAGGTAATAAGAGTTGAACATAAAACCTTGAGTCAGACAAAAGTCTTAGTGAGCGGTAAATCAACTATCAAACATACCAAAAGAGCATAAAGGAAAAAGGAATAGGAATCCAACCTTCCCACTCCACCTCTTTCTATAGTGATAGCCCCCAAACCCCCTAAGCAGAAATAAACATAGCAAAGCAGACATTTAAAGTAAAACAATTATCACTCGAGTCAAAGTCGATGTTCTCCAAGCACAAACCCCCAAGGCCTAAACCAAGATCAGATAAGCACCCACAAAACATCGCTCTTGAAACCGAGTGACGATACAACCAAAGCATCCAAACATCCACGACTCTGACTATCACTGTTATCATTGCTTCGATATCACCGTTAATTGAATGACCGGCTCATTCTTTCATCCGTCCGTCAAGGGCTAATGGTAACCCCGGTTCTAGACATAACTCCGCACGTCATCGTGACCCGTGCCTAGGACTATCGAATCTGCCCAGAGTACTAGACCATCAACTATTAGTCTTAGGACTATCGAATCTGCCCAGCGTACTCTTGCTTTGAGCATTCTAGAACCTTCAACAACGATGATATCTCAGCCTTCTAGTCATCCTCCTCGACGACTATTTCCATACTAGCTCAAGCGCCTCTCAAGCCAACCATTATCCACAAACTCGAACCATATCACCGAGTTATCAACATGCTTGGGATGATCCCGTATGGATTAAACCAAGGCTATCTCATATCATGCTTTGATTCATCGCATCATAGCAAAGTCCCATCTCAACATCATGCTTTGCCTCATCGCATCATAGCAAAGTCCCATCTCAACATCATCATCAAATCTATCCATATGAGCTTTATCATCCGCTTCATATGCCACAGGCAGCTTTCCTTATTCAAGAGCCTTTCCACTTAGCTTTTGAATCATCTTCAACCAACTTGTCCAAATTCAATCACTAAGCAACTAATCAATCAAATCAGTCATTAATCCATGTAATCAATCATTCAAAAAAGATCTAAATAAACGGTTATAACAATAATGGCAATTTCGTAAATAAAGAGTCCAAATCTAACAAGCATGAATTCTAAGTAATATCTTGATGAATGAACTAGCATAGGTTAACATGTAGTAAAGTGAATATCAAAACTTTACGAACGATGGATATACATGCAGACTTAAGGAAAATGCATGAAATCACTATCTTTAACACACAAATAAGCCACCGATCCAATATACTCCTTTGGGTCCGTGTGAGAGATAACCACCACTCACCGAATCACCTAAACGCTTCAAAAGCAACTAACTTCAGATCTGGACAGCAAAGTATCTAGCTTGATCCGACAAGATTTCCCTTCAAACGATGAAATCTCTCTTTGATGGATGTAGATCTTCAACTTTGGCTCATGGATCTTTGATTTAGATGGATGTAAGCACAAGATTAAAGTGGAGAAAATAAGTGAAGAAGTGCTGTAGTCGAGCCCTCAAAATAGCAGTACTTCATCGCTTCAAAATTCGGATCCCAAAAAGTGAGATAAGGCCGTGTATTTATAGGCCAAACCCTTAAGTCGTTCGCCCCCTTAAGTCGGTCACGACTTAACAAGGCCCCACGACATACGACTCAAGCCATCATGCGACTCACGACTTAACAACATTGCCGACCCAACGACCTACGACCTAACCATGAAGTCGACCCAACAGCTCAAGCCTATGCGCGACCTAAAACAAACACGGCTCAACACACACGTGACCTAACATGCAAGCCGCGTTCCTTCCTAAGTCGTCTGGACGACTTAACAACCTACCGACTCACGACTCAACGACCTAGCGACTTACGACCTAACTACACACACGGCTTAGCGACCCAGCGACCTAACACCCTTGCCTTCATGCGACCTATGACCTAAGCCTTATCTCATCCACGACCTAACTACAAACACAGGGTCTCACGACCTAAAATTCAACGACCTAAGCCATCTTCCTTAAGCCATCCAACCAACCTATCTCCCTCTTAGGTCGTTAACCCGTTCAATCTCCTAGGTCGTTGCCGCTAGTTCTCTTAGGTCACTTAACCCCTTAAGCCGCTACCCACTAGGTCGTTAACTCGCTCCGATCTCTTAAGTCGTCTAATCTCTTGAGTCGCTCTCCTCCTTAAGCCGTTCACTCCTAAGTTGTTAGTTCCCTTAGGTCGGCCACTCTTATAGGTCGCTCCAACTCCTAAGTCTCTCCACCGACTTATGCTACGACACGACCTAACCCTGGACGACTCATCTTTGGACGACTTAAGCTGCGAACGACTTAAATTCTGAACGACTTAACAACACTAACGACCTAATAACAACAATTCTACGATCCTTCGATCCGTAAAAATACGAGTCGTTACAAAATATAATAATCAAATAAAAAATTCAAGAAGCTGTTTTACAAATGACATTTGATTATACTTTTACAATTCAAATCAGAGTTATACATACATCATAAAATAAAAATAATAATGTAGTGGAATACAATAAGTAGTGGAATAATAATAAATAGCAATAGTATACTAAATCTTTGTCTTCATCCTTCAGAAAATAAAATGGTCATCAATACACTGAAAAAGCTTAGATTGACCCGAGCATAATGAAAACAATACACTCAAGTCTGAACTAAAAATTCCTATGCAAGTCAAATCAATCTCAAATAAAAATATGAGTGCAATGGCTTCAGAGATGTTATGGAATTTTTCATCTCCTATCATGTACAACGTGATGCAGTAATTTACGAGATTTCAAATAATTCAAAATACCTATTTTAACCACTTTATTTAAACTAAATCCGAAGTTTATATTAAAAACTTAAGCTTTTTAAATAATTCAGTTTCAATAAATAATCCAAATTCAAGAAATTGTATGGGTATATATCATTTCAACCCATCATTTAAATGTCTTAATTATCTAATTCTAAAATGATATAGAGGACAACTTAAATTACGTCAATAATATAGAAGGTGATAACATGGACATATTAAAATAAATAAACAACCATACATCCAACGTATCAATCAATAAGCATCCATTTCAAACAACATCCAAATCAACCAATATATTTCAACATATAATAGTTATTAATATCGGGGTTTAACTATCAATTAAATTCCAGTATAAAATTAAGTGTCAATTCAGATTCAATATCAATCCAAATGTCAACTTAAATCGACAAACAACAATAAAAAATTATATGTCACATCATATTTTTATTTAACTTGCAATGGAATTTTTAATATTGCGTGAGTGGGGTGAATCACTCACCTTGTTGCTTTCCCTTTTCTAGCCAGATTTGGATCTGCAACTACTTTCTCATTTTGTTTTGTCTCCTTGCTATCCTAATCTTTTTTTATAGAAATTTTTAGAGAGAAGATTACATAGATCTGGATTTGAAGAAAAAGACATGGAAACAAGAGAAGGTTTGAAAAAGAAAAAGAATTAAAGAAGAAGAAGAATTGAAAAAAAAGAAAAGGAAGCTTTGAAAAATAAGAAGATTTGAAAAATAAAAAGAAGAAAGAGAAAAAAAGCTTTGGAAAAAAGGAGAGAAAGGAGATTTGAAGAAGAAACATAAAAAAGAGAGGATGAAGGTGAAGAGAGACAAAAAAATGAAGCTACAGAAGATGAGATTAAAAATAAATGAAATGAAGCTACAAGAATGAAGATTGAAACTAGTGAAAAGCTAATAAAGCTAAATATAAACAAAGTAGGAACTGAAATAAAGTAAAAATATGAACAACTCTAAAAAAATGGTAGGTATTAAAAAAGGTGAAGGAAAGAATTAAAAATATGAAAAGTAGGTAACGTTCATGAAATGAAAAGGCTTTAGACAATGTAAATGGAAATGAGTAATGTAACAAATGAGGAAACGATGAAAAAAAGTGTGACAATTATTAATTAGAAAGGGAATGAATGGACCAACTCTACTCTATAAACAAACTTTTGGAATTCAAATTTCAAAACATTTGTTCACTCAATTAATTTTGTTTACCCCAAACATACAAAATTTGACATTCATTAAAGATTTAATGTAACGCCCCGTAAATTTAACTGGTTTTAATAACGCTATGAACTGAAATTTTGTGGAATTTTAAACGATAAAATTTTGAAATATAAATTTGATATTCGGAATGCGTCTAGTTTAACATAGCAACTGGTAAATTTTCGTCCAAAAATATGGAAGTTTATTTCGTGCGTAAATTTACTTCAATTTAATCAGCTAAAAATCGATGAAAATAAAACATTTTCGAAACTTAAATATTTTTACATGGAAAAATTCTAAATCGTCTTCTGAGCAAGACGTCATTTTTCGTTTTTCCAAATTCGGACTTCTTTAGCTCCGTCGATCTTATTTTTCTATGTTTTTGCTGCATTTTCCGCTAGTAGAAAATTCGAATTTTTATAATTCCATCATACAACTGATATCTATATACCGTTTTGATCGTCCCGCCGTGTTGATCTCAATGGTATTTTTATTTCTGTATTTTGAGTTCCGGCACGCGACGGAAACAATAAAACTGCATGTCATATCGGTATCGTTTTAGCTTTAATTTTATGTGCCCATTCAATTTTCCAAACGGTAGAAATTCAAACGTACACTGCCTTTATTATTCTACAGATCTGCGTGCTTGACTGCCACTATTCCCCGTATATTGTTAAATGTGCTGTCACTTTCATTTTTGGTTTTACATCAGCAAGATAAAATTTATATTTGCTGTTAGCTTTCAAAATTTGTGAACCTGTCCAACTTTTCGTTTTGAAGCATTGGCCACTTGGCCTTCCTTTTACATTTGTTCTATTCATAAATTTTTATATAATGATAGTATAAGTTGCAACATCATGTTAGTTCTTTCCTGTTAGTCTCCCCTTTCTCTTCCTCTCATTTTCTTTCCCCTGCGACAACACCCATTCCCTGGCCGAACCAACGCAGCCACCTACCGCTATCTCCACTCCTCCGCAAATCCTCACGCCTCACGTCTCTGACCACCACCTCAATCTCCACCCAGGCGAGCTCGCCCTCATCCACAGCCCTCTACTATCATCTCGCCATGTCTAACCATTCCCTCGCGCGCCCACATCAGCTGCCGCCTTTCCCCTTAGCACCGCCTCGCGCCACGGTAACAGCAGCCGAACCGAAGCTTCTCCCTCCTCAACATCTTCGCCTCTAGTTCGGCCGAACCCATCCAAACACCGCGCCTCACACTAAGCCGAGCCTAGATCCGCGACCACCCCACGCCTACTCGCCTCAACCTTGTCGCAAGCGAGCCTCCATTTCCAAAGCCGACCCACGATAATGCACGTCGGTGCCGCAACCGTTCCCGAGCTCCTCTGTTCCATCATCTCCCGACCTCCCATCCCCTCCGGCCTTGTTGAAAACCATCCCGCATCACTCTCCTTTCCGACACCCACTCCGGCCTTAAGCCCACCTGTTGGCATGCGTTCCCACCTGATATGTGTATGCTCATATTCTCTCAGGTGTGCATTTATATTTTATTGTAATATGTTGGGTTGGGTAGCTTTTGCGTACAGCAGGCGTGCATATATAAATCTCTATAAAATGTTGTTCATTTCTGTTTGTATTAAATATTTATATTTCAGTTATAAACATTATAATTTAAAGTTGTTTATATATTTTGTTACTTACAGTTGTGTCACAAGCATAGACTAGGTGTTTAATATATATAGTTATGTGAATAGATATATATTTTAATTTGTATGTTTATTATATAATAAGATTTTCTATAGTATTCAATCTGTTAGATATCTTGATGAATATATATTTGTTCAGGAAGTATGTTTGGATTTTGTTTATGCTACTTATTAGTGCAATTTTTATTTGTACAGATCAGTGCAAACCAAATTTTTTGCACCGAGCAGTGGAAATATAACGGCGTAATAAAAATTTACGTCTGTTTGTGCCATTAGTTTGATATTTGCATGAAGTTTCTTTTTAGATTGTGATTATATTTGCAAAGATTATCATACCATGATACCGCATGCCTTGACAAAAGAATGAATACAAATCTAATCATTAATTGATAAGCATATACAAACTGGAACTCCGATACGTATGAACGGAATACAATTCTAATCACAAATCCTAACTGATTGAAATTTAATTAACTTTTTGATCAATGTCTTGGTTATATATATTTGTTTTTAAATATAAGTATTTTTCATTCATAATTATTTCAAAATACAACGTTATATATTTAAGTGTGATTTCTTTTTGCGCGTTTTAAAAAGATTACAATGGAGTTTGGAATACATGCTTATATATTTAATTTAATACATGTTTGAATTTAGCGCGCAGTTTTTACATATAGATTCACTTATATAAGTTATAGTCATCAATCCAGTCCTGATTTGATTTCGTTTATTTCTATTTTTCAGTTCTGTTCGTCGATTCGTGCCAATCTTGCTTAACTTGGATTCGTAATTCAATTTTAGTGTCCGTATCAGTTGCGTATCCGTGCCATCTTCTGTATTCTCTAGCCTCGAAAGGTGGGAAATCACTCACGATTAATGTTCTTTTATTTATTAAATTTGATTTCAATTGAAACGACAAATTGAAATATGATGCTGTTATTTATTTACACTGTTATGTACGTTATTACCTGTATCAGTTCACCTGTGACATCTGACACCATTATCTGTTAATTATTTATGCGATGATAATACAGTTTGGCTGATAATTGATTGATTAGTGATGTTTATATCGGATGTTAAATTGTTATGTTAAGGTGATAAATAGTATGCAATTGAATTTGATATGGGATTGTTAGATGTTGAATTTGATTAGTTAAATTTGTATAATATGACCCCCCTTAAGTGTTAAATAAATTGACGTAGAAGTAGTGTTAACTACACCTTGAACCATTGAATGCATGTTGTATAAATTTATGTAGTATAAAATTGAATAATGAATGACAAGTGAAGAACCGTATAAATAATCAGTGTCATAATCTTTAGTCTACATGAAATGATAGTGCAGATTATAGAAATAATTATATTAATTTGCACAAACAACAATATGAAATAATACGATTATTTCGGGATTATTTTAATTAATTATTGAATTGTTATTGATGTTTGCTATTGCTTGTTTATTTACTTTGACACCATCCCAGTTATCACACTGCAAGTTTCCTTTGCTATGCTTTGATTTTTGAATTGAAATGAAATCGGGTTGAAATGATAAATACCCAAATTCAACTTTGACTTAGGATAGAGAATTAAATAAAACCCGATTGGTCAATAATTTAATTTAAAAATAAAATAATGATTTTGTTTGAATAAAGAATAAGGTTGAGAAATGAAGTTGGAATTTGAATTTTTATGAAAGGAAAATGTTAATATTTAATAATCTAAAATAAATATTAACATAGTAGTTGAAGAAAGAACGTGGTTTAAAAAAAATCAGTTAATAATTAAGTTTGGAATTATTTAATAACTGAGTTTTGGAATTATTTAATAATTAAGTTTGAAATTATTTAATAGTTAAATAAAATTGAATTATTTGAGAATTAAATAAGATTTGAATTCTTTGATAAGAGAAATTGAACTTTTGAATAAGTGAATTTGAACTTCTGAATAAGTGAATTTGAACTTCGTTAATAAATGAAATTGAGTTTCTTTGTTTATTAAGTTTTGGAAAATTATTTATGTAAGTTAATAAGTGAAATTGAACTTCTTGAATATGTGAAATTTAGTTTCTTTATTAATTTATTTTTGAAATTTGTAACTAAGTAAATAAATAAGTGAAATTGAGTTTCTTTAACAAGAAATAAAGACGATTTATGTGTTGAATAAATATAAGACTTGTAATTTAAGAATTCGATTTGACGAATCTAATTTAATTAAATTTGAAGTTGATATAATGGAATTGAACTTCAGCAATTGATTTAATGAATTGAAATCTAAATAGAAATTGTTTTGAATGATAAAATTTACTTAACGAATATTTAATGAAATCGATCAATAAATTTAAATTGATTTGAACGTTAAATTAAATTAATTTAGATGTTTCGGAATGAAATTTATATACGAACTTGAATCAATATTTGAATTGTTTTAAATAAAAGTTGAAATTGAATTGTAAGATTTGAATTGGTAATTTGAAGTTTGAATCGTAAATTATGGAAATTGATATAGAAAAACGAATGAAATATTGGTTTGCAAATTCTAATTTGAAATTGAACTGGATTCGGTTTTGAAATTTATTAAACGACCAATCGGGGTAAAAATTACGAAAGTTATTAAGGAGACCATAATCGGTTATGGACATACTCTCTGTCTAAACCGAAAACCACTTTAATAACTATACACGGAGTGTGATCTAGAATGAAGTGGTTGGAATGATGTACGTGCTGTCTGAAGAAAGAGAACAATAATGGATAGCCTTGACTCTTGTGTCAAATTGGAAATGAATAAAATAGGAGCCGTGCTGGGCCAAATGGGGTTAGCTACCTCGAGCGAACACACTTCTTCGTAAACTACTCATTACTTGTTATTGATTGGTACACCCTCGTACTTTTGGGATTGTTGTTTCGCAGTGTTGCGATTGTTGCAGCGATGCGTTTTCACCAGTCCGGATCAAGCAAACGGTAGTTTCACTACCTTGGGTATTGCCTCATGTGCCTTGTCATACTTGTATCCCTTTATACGCGACCATTACGAATTTTTTGTGTGTTACATATATGGAGTACTCCCTGATATCCCACTAGTTTACGGTGGAGTTTACAGTGCTGTATAGGCTATGACATTTATACAAAATGTGTTAAGGGGGATAATGTAACTCCTTAATGACATTTTGATACTTTATATTACTGATAGACATTATCTACTTAGCATACACTACTACATAGTAGATAGTTTAACATATCCTTAGAGGATGGTTATTCTAACATCCTTTGAGTTACTTGTATTTCAATTGTTATTTCACTTGAGTTGGATTTATTGATATAAGAATGTTAATCCTAACTCGAGTGTTTTGTGTTTTGCTTTACGCTCAGGTTAGACTGAGTGTACCAGTATTCGAGACTCACCTTTGGAGTTGGAGTTTTGCTTAGAGATCCATCTATCTGTCCAGCTTTCAGATGTTCAGTTGATCCTAGTGATGTATTCTGATTCTTGTATTTGACTATTGTATTCGAGACTTCTGTTGTACCTTATGTAACTCTGTTATATATATAGTAGCTTCATGAACTACTATCTTTCGTTTCCGCTGCATATTATTACTCTGTGTCTGTGATTCTGTGATTATTTATTTACTGTATATGTTCAGTTTTTCCAAATTTAATTAACAATTCGATATTTGGAATTATGCAAGTCCGACATGTGCGGATGCGAATAGTCCAAAATAGCGGGTCGTTACAATTGGTATCAGAGCTTTGGTAGCTCTAGGCAAACTTAGCATATAGGATAAATGTATTTACAGAATCACTCTCATTCGAGTTTGAATCTCGTCTTTCTTGACTTGATTCCCTTGAATTTTGGAACGTTCCCTCGATTTCGAAATTCATTTTTGTCCCTCACTATTCGTATTCTTCTGAATTATGGAGTATCCCATAACTCCACTTCGAATGATCTTTATAATGAGTCGGAGGTCCCGCCAATCTCAAAGTGATTTGTAATAGGGTGAAACTCCTTTACAATAGGCTTTGATTTACCGGAGATTTCTGTATCCTCGGTTTGTGATGCTATCTATCTCTTTCTATACCTGAATTCTATTCCTTGAGATCAAATGTTGATTTACCTTGCAATTCAGCATCGATCTTATTCTTGAAGTTACGGTCGATCCGATTAAGGTTGCCCATGAATTAAATAAGTTTATCCATCTCCTGATTCTGTTAATTGAATTATCTTATCTTCTGTTCGTACTTATTATCAAATCAAAATTCTCTTTGATTTGATTTCCATCAAATTTGAATCTCTATACTTATTTTGAAATCCATTCTTGTATCGTCGAGCGAGGAAGTGTATTGGTAAATTAATATTTAAATGTGTTGTTGAGTTGTTGATGTGATTTGGGTTTCTGATCGATTCATCTGATCAACGCTATCGATAGGATATCCAAAACACCTGAACATTGCAAACTGACATAATATTATTTTCAAATTTGGATAATAAAATAGTTTTGTATGATTATATTATATATAAGTATAAATTTTTTTGAAATTAAGTTGATAATGAATTTGTTTTCAGAAATAATAAATAAATGAATTTATAAAACTTGGTTATAATTTGATTTGGAATTTGAAATGGATATAAACTAGAGTTTGAGAATTTAATTTCCAGAGATTTCAAACTTTGATTTGAAAGTTTTAAAAGTGTATAGTTTTAAAATATTTTCAAATTGGAATTATTTCAAAGAATTTTAAATGTTTAAATTAGATCTCTCCTCATTTATCGCTAGAAAATAATTTTGGTGATGGCGGCCGCATCATCGACAATCATTTTCGAGTTTTGAAATGAAGAGACCAATTCGTAGCTTTACTACAGTTTTGTTTAGAAATGAAATTGATTTAAATCTCTTTATTAAGATTTGATTTACATATATAGGTATGTTATTAATATGATTTGATATAGTATATATTTATCTCTAAATTGTTTGAAGTTAATCGGAAATATAATTCTTAAAATTTGGGTAAAAGTTGATTTCAATTATAAATGAAACTAAAATTTTGAATTAATATTTAAACTTGAGAGAATTGAATTAGAAATTCACTTGTATAATATTTATGCACTCAATATAACTTACCTAAATTGCTCAAAAGTTAATTACGCAATTGAATATTATACAATATATATGATATCAAAGGAATTTTTAAATAAATTTGAGTTGTTATAATAATATAAATATACTTAATATTTGTGACATGATATATTAAGTAGAATAAATTTAATAATAATTTGAAACAAAGGAAATTAAAATAGAATATGCTTATAATAAATTATTATTCAAATTTATGATTTTAGAAAATTGTTAATTGAGGATAATTGGACAATAAAATAATGAATAAATGAGACAAATTAAATAAAATTTTGTTTTGAAAGAAATATTTTGTACCAAATATTAATAAATTGGAATAATATCAACTTAATGAATTACCTTGAGTTTAAAATCAATTGTTGGATATAAATTAAATTTAATTGAAATTTATATGTTTTAAATTAATGATTTTATTTTGGAATTCAAATCTATTTTCTTCTGGTTGTTTCTATTCTCCTACCTCCTTCCTTTTCGGGGACGAAAAGTTTTGAGTGGGGAGAGTGTAACGACCCGTAAATTTAACTGGTTTTAATAATGTTATTAATTGAAATTTTATGGAATTTTAGACGATAAAATTTTGAAATATAAATTTGATATTTGGAATGCGTCTAGTTTAACATAAAAACTGGTAACTTTTCGTCAAAAAATATGAAAGTTTATTTCGTGCATAAATTTACTTCAATTTAATCAGTTAAAAATCGATGAAAATAAAACGTTTTCGAACTTTAAATATTTTTACATGGAAAGATTGTAAATCGTCTTCTGAGCAAGATGTCATTTTTCATTTTTTCAAATTCGGACTTCTTTAGCTCCGTCGATCTTATTTTTTTACGTTTTTGTTGCATTTTCCGCTAGTAGAAAATTCGTAATTTTTAATTCCATCATACAACTGAAATCTATATACCGTTTTTGATCGTCCCGTCGTGCTGATCTCAATGGTATTTTTATTTCTGTATTTTGAGTTCTGGCACGCGACGGAAACAACAAAACTGCATGTCGTATCGGTATCCGTTTTAACTTTAATTTTATGTGCCCATTCAATTTTCCAAACGGTAGAAATTCAAACGTACACTGCCTTTATTATTCTACAGATCTGCGTGCTTGACTGTCACTATTCCCCGTATATTGTTAAATGTGCTGTCACTTTCATTTTTGGTTTTACATCAGCAAGATAAAATTTATATTTGCTGTTAGCTTTCAAAATTTGTGAACCTGTCCAACTTTTCCTTTTGAAGCATTGGCCACTTTGTCTTCCTTTTACATTTGTTCTATTTATAAATTTTTATATAATAATAGTATAAGTCGCAACATCAGGTTAGTGCTTTCCTGTTAGTCTCCCCTTTCTCTTCCTCTCATTTTCTTTCCCCTGCGACAACACCCATTCATTGGCCGAACCAACGCAGCCACCTACCGCTATCTCTACTCCTCCGCAAATCCTCACGCCTCACGTGTCTGACCACTACCTCAATCTCCACCCAGGCGAGCTCGCCCTCATCCACAGCCCTCTACTATCATCTCGCCATGTCTAACCATTCCCTCGCGCGCCCACATCAGCTGCCGCCTTTCCCCTTAGCACCGCCTCGCGCCACGGTAACAGCAGCCGAACCGAAGCTTCTCCCTCCTCAACATCTTCGCCTCTGGTTCGGCCGAACCCATCCAAACACTGCGCTTCACACTAAGCCGAGCCTAGATCCGCCACCACCCCATGCCTACTCGCCTCAAGCTCGTCGCAAGCGAGCCTCCATTTCCAGAACCGACACACCATAATGCACGTCGGTGCCGCAACCGTTCCCGAGCTCCTCTGTGCCATCATCTCACGACCTCCCATCCCCTCCAGCCTTGCTCAAAACCATCCCGCATCACTCTCCTTTCCGACACCCACTTCGGCCTTAAGCCCACCTGTTGGCATGTGTTCCCACCTGATATGTGTATGCTCATATTCTCTCAGGTGTGCATTTATATTTTATTGTAATATGTTGGGTTGGGTAGCTTTTGCGTACAGCAGGCGTGCATATATAAATCTCTATAAAATGTTGTTCATTTCTGTTTGTATTAAATATTTATATTTCAGTTATAAACATTATAATTTAAAGTTGTTTATATATTTTGTTACTTACAGTTGTGTCACAAGCATAGATTAGGTGTTTAATATATATGGTTATGTGAATATATATATATATATATATATATATATATATATATTTTAATTTGTATGTTTATTATATAATAAGATTTTCTATAGTATTCAATCTGTTAGATATCTTGATGAATATATATTTGTTCAGGAAGTATATTGGATTTTGTTTATGCTACTTATTAGTACAATTTTTATTTGTACTGATCAGTGCAAACCAATTTTTGCACTGAGTAGTGGAAACATAACAGCGTAATAAAAATTTACGTCTGTTTGTGCCATTAGTTTGATATTTTCATGAAGTTTCTTTTTAGATTGTGATTATATTTGCAAAGATTATCATATGATGATACCGCATGCCTTGACAAATGAATGAATACAAATCTAATCATTAATTGATAAGCATATACAAACTGGAACTCGCATACGTAAGAATTGAATACAAATCTAATCACAAATCCTAACTGATTGAAATTTAATTAACTTTTTGATCAATGTCTTGGTTATATATATTTGTTTTTAAATGTAACTATTTTTCATTCATAATTGTTTCAAAATACAACGTTATATATTTTAGTGTGATTTCTTTTTGCGCATTTTGAAAAGATTACAATGGATTTTGGAATACATGCTTATATATTTAATTTAATACATGTTTGAATTGAGCGCATAGTTTTTACATATAGATACTTATATAAGTTATCATCGTCAATCCGGTCCTGATTTGATTTCGTCCATTTCTTCTTTTCAGTTCCGTTCGTCGATTCGTGCCAATCTTGCTTAACTTGGATTCGTAATTCAATTTCAGTGTCCGTATCAGTGTGCGTATCCGTGCCATCTTTTGTATTCTCTAGCCTCGAAAGGTGAGAAATCACTCACGATTAATGTTCTTTTATTTATTAAATTTGATTTCAATTGAAATTGCAAATTGAAATATGCTGCTGTTAGTTATTTACACTGTTATGTATGTTATTACCTGTATCAGTTCACCTGTGACATATGACACCATTATCTATTAATTATTTATGCGATGATAATACAGTTTGACTGATAATTGATTGATTAGCGATGTTTATATCGGATGTTAAATTGTTAATGTTAAGGTGATAAATAGTATGCAATTGAATTTGATATGGGATAGTTAGATGTTGAATTTGATTAGTTAAATTTGTATAATATGACCCCCCCCTTTAAGTGTTAAATAAATTGACGTAGAAATAGTGTTAACTACACCTTGAACCATTGAATGTATGTTGTATAAATTTATGTAGTATAAAATTGAATAATGAATGACAAGTGAAGAACCGTATAAATAATTAGTGTAATAATCTTTAGTCTACATGAAATGATAGTGTAGATTCTAGAAATAATTATATTAATTTGCACAAACAACAATGTGAATTAATATGATTATTTTGGGATTATTTGAATTACTTATTGAATTGTTATTGATGTTTGCTATTGCTTGTTTATTTACTTTGACACCATCCCAGTTATCACACTGCAAGTTCCCTTTGCTATGCTTTGATTTTTGAATTGAAATGGAATCGGGTTGAAATGATAAATACCCAAATTCAACTTTGACTTAGGATAGAGAATTAAATAAAACCCGATTGGTCAATAATTTAATTTAAAAATAAAATAATGATTTTATTTGAATAAAGAATAAGGTTGTGAAATGAAGTTGGAATTTGAATTTTTATGAAAGGAAAATGTTAATATTTAATAATCTGAAACAAATATTACCATAGTAGTTGATGAAAGAACGTGGTTTTAAAAAAAATCAATTAATAATTAAGTTTGGAATTATTTAATAATTGAGTTTTGGAATTACTTAATAATTATGTTTGAAATTATTTAATAATTAAATAAAATTGAATTATTTGAGAATTAAATAAGATTTGAATTCTTTGATAAGAGAAATTGAACTTTTGAATAAGTGAATTTGAACTTTGTTAATAAATGAAATTGGGTTTCTTTATTTATTAAGTTTTGAAAAATTATTTAAGTAAGTTAATAAGTGAAATTGAACTTCTTGAATATGTGAAATTTAGTTTCTTTATTAATTTAGTTTTGAAATTTGTAACTAAATAAATAAATAAGTGAAATCGAGTTTCTTTAACAAGAAATAGAGACAATTAATGTGTTGAATAAATATAAGACTTGTAATTTAAGAATTTGATTTGACGAATCTAATTTAATTAAATTTGAAGTTGATATAATGTAATTGAACTTCAGTAATTGATTTAATGAATTGAAATCTAAATAGAAATTGTTTTGAATGATAAAATTTACTTAACGAATATTTAATGAAATCGATCAATAAATTTAAATTGATTTGAACGTTAAATTAAATAAATTTAGATGTTTCGAAATTAAATTTATATACGAACTTGAATCAATATTTGAATTGTTTTAAATAAAAGTTGAAATTGAATTGTAAGATTTTGAATTGGTAAATTGAAGTTTGAATCGTAAATTATGGAAATTGATATAGAAAGACGAATGGAATATTGATTTGCAAATTCTAATTTGGAATTGAATTGGATTCGGTTTTGAAATTTATTAAATGACCAATCGGGGTAAAAATTACAGAAGTTATTAAAGAGACCGGAATCGGTTATGGATATACTCTCTGTCTAAACCGAAAACCACTTTAATAACTATACGCGGAGTGTGATCCAGAATGAAGTGGTTGGAATGATGTAGATGACTGAAGAAAGAGAACGATAATGGATAGCCTTGACTTTTGTGTCAAATTGGAAATGACTAAAACAGGAGCCGTGCCGGGCCAAATGGGGTTAGCCACCTCGAGTGAACACACTACTTCGTAAACTACTCATTACTTGTCATTGATTGGTGCACGCTCGTACTTTTGAAAGTGTTGTTTTGCGGTGTTGCGGTTGTTGCGGCGTTGCATTTTCACCAATCCGGATCGGGCAAACGGTAGTTTCACTATCTTGGGTATTGCCTCATGTGCCTTGTCATACATGTATCCCTTTATACACGACCATTACGAATTTGTTTTGTGTTATGCCTATGGAGTACTCCCTGATATCCCACTAGTTTATGGTGGAGTTTACAGTGCTGTATAGACTATGACATTTATATAAAATGTGTTAAGGGGGATAATGGTAACTCCTTAACGCTATTTTGATACTTTATATTACTGATAGACACTATGTACTTAGCGTACACTACTACATAGTAGATAGTTTAACGGATCCTTAGAAGATGGTTATTCTAACATCCTTTGAGTTACTTGTATTTCAATTGTTATTTCACTTGAGTTGGATTTATTGATATAAGAATGTTAATCCTGACTCGAGTGTTTTGTGTTTTGCTTTACGCTCGGGTCAGATTGAGTGTACCGGTATTCGAGACTCACCTTTGGAGCTGGAGTTTTGCTTAGAGATCCAGCTATCTGTCAAGCTTTCAGATGTTCAGTTGATCCTAGTGATGTATTCTGATTCTTGTATTTGACTATTGTATACGAGACTTCTGTTGTACCTTATGTAACTCTGTTATATATATAGTAGCTTCATGATCTAATATCTTTTGTTTCCGCTGCATATTATTACTCTGTGTCTGTGATTTTATGATTATTTATTTACTGTATATGTTCAGTTTTGCCAAATTTAATTAAGAATTCGGTATTTTGAATTATTCAAGTCTGACATGTGCGGATGCGAATAGTCCAAAATAGCGGGTCGTTACATTTAATTATTACAACATAACTAAATTTGATAAATTTACATAACGGGGACCATCGCTACACAAAATAAAATATGAAACATGATTAAAAACTTCAAATTTAAAAACAATATTTTTCTTGACATGTAATTATGAAGTAAAATATTTAATTTATTTTAAATTTCAAGGTTAGTAATAAAATCACTTCCGTGCAACCTATGCCTGCTATTTAACTACCGTAGAATGTTGTTTTAAAAATTCAATTTTCTCTTTGTACAACGTTATATTTATATTCAGAATGAAAACGTTCACTTTGTTTTCCTCAAACATTCTTTTATTTTCCTTAAAATGCTTATTCATTACTTGCAATTCATAAATGTAAACATTCTTATATTCTAAAATGATCAACTTATACAATATTAAATCCATTCTTATATTTCCAAATAATGTACATTCCAAATGAAAACATTCTTGTATTAAATTTATTAATTGCACTTTATTTCGTTTTCCTTTTTAAATTAAAAGATTTCAATGAATTTATTTCCAATTAATTTTAATCTTCCACTTCAAACAGATCCTAATTGATGAAATCAATTAAATAAACACGTGAACATTGTAATCCTTATTCGTAGTCATGCAAACACGTTTATAAAATTACATTATCCAACAAGCATTAAATTACATACTAAATAAATATTTTTCTCAATCAATCAATATTCATTTAACTCATCATTAAAACTGACATTTATTATTCCAATTTCTGTTATCAAATTATATTCTAATACGCGTTAGAATCTTCCACTTCATTGCTTCATTGTAGTTTGTTGTTTTACAATTTTATTTATAGTCTGGACTTATGATCTAATAACATAGTTAACATTAGTTTTACATATCATTACGTTAATATACTCCAATTTCCATCCTTTATATGTATTAACTACTATATTTCCATTTTATTTAATTTTAGTCAATTTCACACATTAATTATAATTAAAGTCTCGGTTAATTTATTTGCCTTGGTTTCATTCTCTTATTAAATCAATTATTACCTTACATATATAGTCAACATTGTTATATCTTCCATTACATCAATATTTTACCATTTTATCTTACCTTTCATTTGCATAACCTTTTATTTCATTGATTGTAATAAATTCACTTATTAAAATTTCCAATTCCAATAAATTTGAGTAAACTGATTTCCATCCTTTTATTCAAATTCTCATACTATGATAAAAATTTACATTGGTTACGTTGTATAGAATTAACCATTCTACCCTTATCAATTAAACCTACATTAAGTGCACTAATTAAGGGAATTAATTGCCATTTATTTCCAATTAAATTTAATAGGCCAAATAAATAGTTAATATATATAATAATTGTCACCATTAGCCTTTAGTTACATTTATAAGTTTATTTCTTACAAAAAAACGTTACCATTTCTTTCATAATACTAATTTTATTCAATTTCCATTAACAATATATTATTTCATTAATTAATTCAATATTTACATTCTTTTTCCTATGTTCACTTTATAACCAAGTATAACCTTACACTATTTCAATTAATTGGAATTCCATTCAAATTGTTAATAACTAGCTTTAATTAACATTGTTGCATTTCATTTTAGTATTATTTCAGTTATAAATCTTAAATTTTAATTTCTTCCAACATTTAATTACAAAAATTCTTATCTAATATTTTTAATTGTCAAAATTACGGTTCGTTACATTCATGAAGCTACTATATGTATAACAGAGTTAAAACAAAATACGACAGAGTCTCGAATACATAGAAGTCTGAATACAATAGTCAAATAACAAAAGTTTGAATATATCACTGGAGTCAACTGAATAACTGAAAGACGAATAGATTGTTGGATCTCCAAGCAAAGCTCCAGACTCCAAAGGTGAGTCTCGAATGCTGTGATACTTAGTCTGACTCAGCGTAAAGCAAAAACACAAAGCACCCGAGTTAGGATTAACAATCTTATATCAATAAATCCAACTCAAGTGAAATATCAACTGAAATACAAGTAACTCAAAGGATGTTTGGGATAACCATCCTCTAAGAATTCAGGGAACTATCTACTATGTAGTAATATATGCTATTATAATAATGTTTATAGTAAAGTAAACTATTAAAATAGCGTTAGGGCATTACCCATATCCCTCTTAACACATTTTATAGTGCCATAATCTATATAGTACCGTAATACCCCCGTAAACTGGAGGCTACCAGAGGGCACTCCATAGGTACGACCCAAAACAACTTGTAGTAGGCTCGATATGGTAGGTGACATGGCACAACTAGGAAATGCCGGGGTAGATATACCAATTACACTTTCGGGCTGTTGGTAACGCAAAGCCGCAGCAATCGCCCAACTCGATCCACATTCCTGAACCAAAGGTGCGCACCAAATCAATCACAAAGTAATAAAATGGCAAACGACGGAGTGTCTCCGATCGAAGGAGCTACATCACTTGGCCGTCAACTGCTCCTGTTTTAACCACCTTATGCTAACTCACGGGAGTTAGGTCTACGTTTATACGTCAAATAGAATGTCGTCATCATCCTACTTTATTATGGAATCCCCACCGTGTACACGGTTGTTAAAATGGTTTTCGACATTGGCAGAGAGTATGACAATAACCGATCCCGGTCTCTTTAACAACCAAATGTTATTATAACACAGTAGTCTTTTCAAAATATTATATTATTCCAAACCATATCAATTCGAGATCATTAATTACTTAAATTAATACTCATTTCCAAAATCATAACACTTTTAATAGTGTAACACTTTCAAAATTATAAACCTTAGAAATTATAACACTTTGGAAATTGTAATACTTTGGAAATATAACTTGAAATCATAACACTTTCCTCTTAAACAGTTTAGATATTACTAATAGTATATATAATAAAATAGTTTATAAAATAAAATAGTTTACGTGTTAAAATAATTTGTATATAAAATGATTAAATAGTTATATTCAAATAATTAGTACATTGATATAGTTTATATTAAAAATAGTTTATATTAAAAATATTATATATATTAAAATAATTTATAAAGAAAAATGTTATATATATATTAAAATACTTTATATAATAAAATGATTTCCTTAAATTTCTCAAATCGATTCAAACCAACTCGAATTCTAGAATTCAAATTTAATTCAATCTCAATTCATCAATTTCAATTCAATTTCTCAATAAACCATTTCAAATTATATCGATTTCAAATACAAATTTGAACCATAAAATAAACCATTTCAATTTCAATATATTTCAAAGCTTTAAATATTCAACATTTTCAAAAGTAAATTTGATAATTTCATTTATATCTCAATTTTACTTCATTATTATTTAGTTTTGAAATATTCACTTAATAAATCTAATATCATTTAAATACAACCTCAACTTACAAATAAACAAAATATTTCCTTCAATTTTTTTAAACTCGAAATATTCATTTAATCCATATAAACCAAAATCAAGTTATAAAATCATATCCTTTAAAAATCTCGAATTCAATAAGTTTCAAATCAATTTAATTAAATAAAATTCTTAATTGAATACAATTCGAATAAATTCAAATTTATCTTCCCAACCTTAACTTATAAAAATAATTATAAAAGAATAATTTTAAATAAACACTTTAACATATTATATATTAATTAAATCAAACTTTATTAAATTAAATCTTATTATTAAATCTATTTTATATTAAAACTTATTCATATATATATATATATATATTTAAAAACAGTAAAATTTATAAGTAAAATCTTAAAATTTAAAATTTCAAAACTAACTTATAACTTTACAATTTTCAAAACATATAATTTTAAAAATCTAAAATTTAAACCTTTATATAATACATACATACATATATATATATATATAATATCTTAAAATCAATATTTATTAAAACCATATATTTCTTTTCAGAACCTTGGAAATCATTTTCAAAATATATATAGACCAACGGTGTGTATATATAATTTTCTATCCTATGGTCAAGGGATATAGATGTTTGTCATTTCAATCCTCAATTTAAATATCTACGGGTATATATCTTTTCAACCCGCAATCCCAAATTCAATTTAATTAAAATCGCTTAGGTTTATCATTTTAACCCATAATGATTTTTTCTTATTCTACAAGATCGCTCAGGTATGTATCATTTCAACCTATAGGGAATTCTAGACTAACAAGGAACTTGCAGAGTAAAACATATATGATAAAAATATAACAATCAACAATGGGCATATATCGTTAGTGATAAAATAAATAGCAGATCATGGTGTCAGATGTCACAGGTGAATAGATGCAGACAATAGCATATATATAACAATTTAAATAACTAACAGTAGCATATTTCAATTGTCGTTTCAATTGAAATCAAATTTAATAAATATAAGGACGTTAATCGTTAGTGATTGCTCACCTTTCGAGGCTAGAGAGATGAACGAAAACAAGCTATGAATTCCAAAGCAAAGCAAGATTAGCACGAATTTGACGAGCAAAGCTGAAAGCTTGGAATAGACGAATTCAAATCAAAATTGGATTGATAAAGATAAATGGTATAAGTGAACTTATATATATATATATATATAACTATATATAATTATTTACATATATAAAATTCATATTCTAAATCCAAACACTAATAAAATTTAATATATACGCATTTCAAACATCCTTATTTTTAAATTAAAACACATATATTAAAGTCAAACATATGTTTAAAATAATATATGTATTTATTTTCAAATAAATTGTTAATCCCAAACGTACTATATTTATATAAAATTGGAAACCAGGTTCCCCCACACACACACAATGTATATACACATATATACATACTTACACGCATGTTATACTTTAAATGTTTAACATACTTTTAAAACCATACTACTATAACATATACACTACAGATCTAAATATAAACATATATACCCATAATCTCTATATTATATATATATATAATAAACTAACATCCTTTTTATATATGTACTTTAATCAATAGTAGTACAACTACTATACAATTATATATAGAATACTTATATTATTTACTTATTATATTATTATTTTTAACATAGAACAACATGATAAGCTTGCAGCTATGCACATAAATTTAAAACATACAATATAAAGACTCGCATAACTATAATATATATTTTACAGTGTATAAAATATAGTTCTTCACTGCTCAATCATATATATACACATTACATATATAAACATAACATACTATATCTTAGTAACTAACACATAAGCAGATCAACAACTTTGTAACTGCAATACAAACATTTATATATTATAACTAAATATACTAAAACATAAACGAAACTGTAGTATATATATACTTAAACTATAACAACTGCTATTAAAATAAAATGAACACATAAAACGTGTACATAAAAATCTATACTTATATAAGCTTTATATATATACACTAATATATAAGCTGCGACCATTATATAGAAACAAAAAACGTAAAAATATATATAAATAAAACAACTACTTTATAAAGTATACATATACTAACCTATAATATACAATTTGAAATGATGGAGGCTCGGCCAATTAGGGAGGAGGGAAGACGATGCGTGGAGGTGGCGGCTCCCGATGGAGAGGATGGAGTTAACGCGATAGGCAGTGGCTGAGGTCGGTTCGAGTGCAATGGTGGAGGGGAAATGGGTGCCGACGTGTAGCTCAGGTGGTCGGGTTGTTAAGTGTGTTTGGTGAGGACGTGGAGGGGTGGCAAAACATGGAGGAGGACGACGAGGCTCGGCAGGTGGCACGAAGTTCAGTGGAGAATGAGAAGTGGCAATTTGATGTGGAGGAGGCTGAGCGGGAACGTGCAGCTTCGGTACTAGGGAGATGCGAATTGCTTGGAGGAAAAAAATCACAGAGCTTGGCATTGATCAAGTGGTGGAAATGATGGAGGAGGAAGATGGTGGCTATCGGCGAGGAGAAATATTGCAAAAGCGAAGAAAATGCTCTGATAGCTTATTTTACATTAAAAATTAAAATTCAAATGAACAGAGAGAATGAAGAGGCAAAGAAAATTAATAATTAAAAATGTTGAATAGATAGGAATGGTAATATTCAAACATGAATTCAAAGTGCTATTAAATTCAAATAGCTATTGGTATAATACGAAAGGTAAATGAAAGGACGGATGTAAGCCAAAAGATTTTAAAACGTGTACCGGTGCGTTCCGACATTTTATAGATTTCGCCATCCAACGAGTGCCGAGACACATATATGAACATTCCACTAAGATCAGCATGACGAAACGATCAAAACATACACAAATATCAGTGATAGGACCAACCTATCAAAAGTCAATATTCGGTACCATAAATGCTATTAAAACGCTGGAATTAAGATAAACGGAGCAATAGCAGTCCAAATTTGACGAAACGAATTATGACGTCTCACTCAGAAGATGATTTACAAATTTATTGTATAAAAATATCCGGGTTTAGAAAACATTTTATTATCATCAAATATAACTGATTTAAATTTAAATAAAATTTCACAATAAAATAAACTTCCATATTATCTGATGAAAATTTACCATTTTCTATGTTCATATAGACGTATCCCAAATATTAAATTTTTATTTCCAAATTTTATTATTTAAAATTTCACAAAAATTCAGTTAATTACGTTAATAAAACCGTTAAAAATTTACCGGTTGTTACACTCTCCCCCACTTTAAACTTTTCGTCTCCGAAAAGGAAGAAGGTTGGAGAATAGAAACAAACAGAAGAAAAATAGATTTGAACACAAATAAAACAACTAATTCAAAACCATATAAATTTAAATTTTAAATTGGTTTATATTCAACTAATTGATTTCAATTCAATGTATTTTCATTTAGTTGATTTAATTTCAATTTATAAATTCCTTCAAAACAAAATTTATTTTATTTATCTCATTTATTCATTATCTTATTATTCAATTTATCTTAATTAACATTTTCTATAAATCATAAATTAAGTATATAAACATTTATTATAGCCATTCAATTTTTTAATAAATTCCATTAATATCATTTTATAATGTATACTACTTAATTACTTATCCAATTCCTGAATAAATTAGGTAAGTTATATATATTGGAAGGTAACTGAGTATTATACAAGTAAAATTTCTAATTTAATTATTTCAAGTTTAAATATTTATTCAAAATTTTGGATTCTTTATTTATAATTAAAATTATCCATTAACAATAATTTAAGAATTAAATTTCTGATTCTAATTCAAACAATTTAGAGATAAATGCATATATACATACATTCTATATATCAAATCAAATCTAAAATAATATAACTATATATTATAAATCAAGCAATACTTAAGAAATCCAAATCAAATTTGTTTTCCAAAACAAAAGTGTAGCAAAGCTACAAAGTGGCTCTCAACTCTGAAACTCAAAAACAAATGTCGATGATGCTACAATCATTGCCGAAATTATTTTCCAGTGACAAAATAGGAGAGTACTGATTTAAAACTTTTAAAATTCTTTGGAAACAATTTCTATTCTAAAATACTTTAAAATAATATATCCTAAAATTTAAAACTAAATTTTCTAAAATACCGGAACCCAAATTCTAATTAAAATTCATTTAAATTTCATATCAATTTATAAACCATGTTTTATAATTTCATTTTATTTATATCATGTGGAAATAGTCAATGGTTTACAAAGAAATAAATAAAATCAAATATTATCCTTTCAAACAAACAATTCATTGAACGATTTAATTCCAGAAATTATACTTATATATATAATATAGTCCTGCATAATTATTTCATTTACCGAATTTGAAATTTAATATTGTGTTAGTTTGCTCTGTTCAGGTGTTTTGGAATTTCTATTGATAGCGTTGGCCAGACGAATCGATCGAAACTCCAAATCAACATTAACAACTCAAACAACACAATATATAAAACATTTATATTAATTACAAATACACTCCCTCACTCGATGATGCAAGAAAGTGGATTTCAAAACAAGGATAAAGGTTCAGATTTAGACAAACTCAAATCAAAGAGAATTCTAATTCGAAGATAGGCTTGAAACGAAGATAAAATAATTAAATAGCAAAAGAGAGAAGATGGATAAATTTATATAAATCGTGGGTGACCTTAACCGGGTCAACCGTGACTTCAAGAATAAGATCGATACAAAATTCTAAGGCAAATCGACATTCAATCGTAAGAGATAAAATTCAGACATAGCAAGAGATAGCAACATCTAAACCGAGGATACAGAAATCTGCGGTGAATCAATGCTCGTTGTAATGGAGTTTCACACCCATACAAATCATATAGTGGAGCTATGGGATGCTCCAGAATCAAGGAAACACGAACAGGGAGAGAAAATAATGAATTTCAGAACGAAGGGAAAAGTTTCGAAATTCGAAGGAAATCCAAATCAAAGAAGAAGGAATTCAAGCTCGAATGAAGGCGATTCTGTAATTAAATCTACTATATATGCTAAGTTTTGCCTAAAACCAAAGCTCTGATACCACATGTAACATCCCGATATTTCATGTCATTCGCATCCGCACATGTCGGACTTGAATTGCTCAAAATATCAGATTATTAATTTATATTTGGCAAAAATCAGCATATATAGTAAATAAATAAATCACAGAATCACAAACACTGAGTAATAACAATAAGCAGTGGAAACAAATGAATAGTAGTTCGTGAAGCTAATATATATATAACAGATTTAATAAAAAATACAACAGAGTTTCGAATACACAGAAGTCTCAATTCAATAGTCAAATAACAAAAATCTGAATATATCACCAGAGTCAACTGAATAATTAAAAGCTGAATAGATAGTTGGATCTCCAAGAGAAGCTCCAAACTCCAAAGGTGAGTCTCGAATGCTGTGAACTTAGTCTGACCCGTGCGTAAAGCAAAAACAAAAAATACTCAAGTCGGGATTAACATTATTATATCAATAAATCCAAATCAAGTGAAATATCAACTGAAATACAAGTAACTCAAAGAATGTTTGGGATAACCATCCTCCATGGATCCGTGGAACTATCTACTATGTAGTAATATACCCTATTATAATAATGTCTACAATAAAGCAAACTATTTAACTAGCGTTAAGGCATTACCCATATCCCCCTTAACACATTTTATAGTGCCATAGTCTATACAGTACCGTAATACCCCCATAAACTGGAGGCTACCAGAGGGCACTCCATAAGTACGACACAAAACAAAGTCGTAGTAGGATCGATATGGTAGGTGACACAGAATAACTTGGCAATGCTAGGGTAGATATACTAATTACACTTTCGGGTTGTTGGCAATGCAAAGCCGCAGCAATCGCCCAACTCGATCCTAACTCCCGAATCAAAGATGCGCAACAAATCAATCACTAAGTAATAGAATGGCGAACAATGGAGTGCGTCCGATCAGAGGAGCTACCTCACTTGGCCCGTCGATTGCTCCTGTTTTAGCCACCTTATGCTAACTCATGTGAGTTAGGTCCACATTTATACCTTAAATAGAATGTCTCCACCATCATACTTCATTCTAAAATCTCCACCGCGTACACGGTTGTTAAAGTGGTTTTCGGCATTCGCAGAGAGTATGACAATAACCGATCCCGGTCTCTTTAACAACCAAATGTTATTATAACACCATGGTCTTTTCAAAATATCATATTATTCCAACCATATCAATCGAGATCATTACTTACTTAAATTTATATTCATTTCCAAAATCATAGCACTTTTAAAAGTGTAAAACTTTCAAAATTATAAATCTTAGAAATTATAACACTTTGGAAATCGTAATACTTTGGAAATATAACTTGAAATCATAACACTTTCCTCTTAAACAGTTTAGATATTAATAATAGTATATATAATAAAATATTTTATAAAATAAAATAGTTTATGTGTTAAAATAATTTGTATATAAAATAGTTAAAAATTAAATGGTTATATTCAAATAATTAGTATATTAAAATAGTTTATATTAAAGTAGTTTATATTCATAGTTGTATATATATTAAAATAATTTGTAAGAAAAATATTTATATATATTAAAACACTTTATATAATAAAATGATTTCCTCAAATTTGACAAATCGATTCAAACCAACTCGAATTCTAAAATTCAAACTTAATTCAATCTCAATTCATCAATTTCAATTCAATTCAATTTCTCAATAAACCATTTCATATAATATCAATTTCAAATACAAATTTGAACCACAAAATAAACCATTTCAGTTTCAATATATTTCAAAGCTTTAAATATTCAACATTTTCAAAACTAAATTTGATAATTTCATTTATATCTTAGTTTAACTTCATTATTATTTAGTTTCGAAATATTCACTTCATAAATCCAATATCATTTAAATACAACCTCAAATTACAAATAAACTAAATATTTCCTTCAATTTTTTTTAAATCTAAAATATTCATTTAATCCCCTTAAACTAAAATCAAGTTATAAAATCACATCCTTTAAAATCTCAAATTCAATAAGTTTTAGATCAATTTAATTAAATAAAATTCTTAATTGAATACAATTCCAAATAAATTCAAATTTTATCTTCCCAACCTTAACTTATAAAAATAATTACAAAAATCTATTTTAAAATATAATTTTAAGAAAATACTTAAACATATTATATATTAATTAAATCAAACTTTATTAAATTAAAGCTTATTATTAAATCTATTTTATATTAAAACTAATATATACATATATATACATATTTAAAAATAGTAAACTTTATAAGTAAAATCTTAAAATTTAAAATTTCCAAACTAACTTATAACTTTAAAATTTTCAAAACATATAATTTTAGAAATCTAAAATTTAAACCTTTATAAAATACGTTTATATATATAATATCTTAAAATCAATATTTATTGAACCATGGAAATCATTTTCAAAATATATATAGACCAACGTTGTCCATATATAATTTTCTATCCTATGGTCAAGTGATACAGATGTTTATCATTTCAATCCACAATTTAAATGTGATATCCCGGAATTTTTGGCAATATAAATTTAATAATCTATATTTAAAATTAAATTAATTAGATAATTTTTGTTAAATAAATTTGAATTGATTTAATAATCTTACTTTAATAAATATTTAATTAGTGAATTTATCTTTTAAAAGCTAATAGATTGGTTTCTATTTATAATGTAAATATTTGGTATATATTGTAAATAGAAAAAGCTTGGCTTGAATTTAATAAATAAATCTTGCTTTCAAATTCTAATATATATTTTAGTAATTTGAAATTTTGATTAATCTAATATAACTTTTCAAAGCTATTTAATAAAATAACTATATGGTTTTAAAAATACTTTGGGTAAGTATTATTTATTTAAAATATCTTTTAATTTAGATTTTAAATAAGGTTAGCAATAAGATTTGTTTAACATTCTTTTTAAAATATTGATTTATAAATATAATTTGTAAATTAGATATGAAAGTTTAAAATACAACTAATAAATGAAACATTTATTCATTTAAATAGTAAGTAATTTATAACCTCTTTTATAAATTTTATTTAAATTGTCAAATGTTTCAAATAATAGATATATGTATTGGTTTTATTTATAAACATAAATGGTTTTATTTCCTTAAAATTATTTATATATATATATAAATAAGTATTTATAAACTAATTAATTAAGTTAAAAAGCTTTTGTCTACATTTAAAAATAATAATAATAAGTAAAGATGTATAAAGACAAGTGTAAGTATATAAAAGCTTCATTTAACATGTGTTAAGTTTATAAACAAGGAAATTAACAAACGTAAATATTTAGGACAAGTGTCATATTGTATTTTTATTTTTCTTTGATTTTTTAACAAATCATAAAATAAGTTATATAAACACACACCTTCCATTTTCTTTTTCTTTTTCTCATTTCATTTCCAAACAAAGAAACTTCAGCTGAAACCCTCCTCAAAACCAAATCTAAAACCTAAAATCAGTAATCAAACTCTTCATCTTCAAACATGCAAATCATTCCCTGTAACACATTTTCAAAATGCAAAGCATTTTCAAAGCAAATCATGCAAGTCTGTGCGTTTTATTTTCTTCAATCTGGAAGCACATGCAAAACAAATCCGAAGCTAACCTGCACAATTTCAAACAAAAGCAATTGCACTCTTCAAATCAAGCAACTAAGTTCCAAAGCAAATTTTAATCGAAAACATGCATGTAGTTTTCAAATCTGGAGCAAGCATGCCTGCATTCATTATCTTCATGATCTGTAGCCTGCATTTTCTTTTATGCTGGAAGTTTGCATGCAAGTGTATAAATCAACACTTCAAGCAACTCAAGTTTTTTTCAAAAAAGAAGGCAAGACTGCAAATCATTTCGAAAGGAATCCAGTCTGCATTTCTTTGAAATCTGGAAATCAAGCTACCAACATGCATGCAGTTCTAATTTAGTTTTCAAAGCTTCACAGCAACTCAATTTTAAAAACAAAATTGCATTCAAGCTTTCAAGAGTTCAAAAGATCTTCAAAAGGCATTTTCAAAAGTTGGTGCTCTGTCTTCTGTATAAGGTGAGTAACTTCACTTTTAAAAATTTAAGTAGAAAAATTTGGTTGCATGTTTTTTTAATTTGAAATGAATAAATATTATGAAATTTGCTGTGAATGTGTATATATATATGAATATATATATATGTGTGCATGCTTGTTTACCTGTTGCATTTCTGTTTCTTTATTTTCAAGCTTCTGTTTGATTTTAAAAACCCTTATCTCTTGATTAAATTTTGGTTTGGATTTAAGGCTTAAACAAAATATGTTCATTTCATCATAGACTATAGTTTGAAAATTTTACTTAAGTAAAATAACTCTCTATCACCTCTGAAATGTATAAACAGATGATCAAACATTAAATTAGTGAAAATTCAAATACCTTGATTCGATGTTTCAGGGTTATAAATAAATCATCACGCAAAATCATGATTTTTAAAAGCAATATTACAATTTCTAGTGTTAGATTTTGGGAGCAGTTCTAAATTGACTGTATTTTGCTTTTGGAGATATCACTGATGATTTATGGGATCGGATGGGTTGAATTTCCTCCTGGAGGTGGAGGAGTGATCAGGGACGATGGGAAAATTATCTTGATTATGGTGCATTTCATTTTGGAGGTAGTGGTTGTGATTTGAAGTTTGGAACCCTAGTTTGACTGGGCTAGGTAAAATTGATCACCTCGGCATTTATAGTTGATCGAGTTCAACAATATTCTGGGTGATGATAGTATGGTAGTCGACGAAGTCATGGATGAAGTTGTAGGATTTCTGATGGATGGGGATGTGGGAACGAGGCATTTCCAGGTGAGGTGGTGTTTCCTGTTCTTGTTCCAGGTTTGCTTCAGGGATCTCGATTTTGATTTCGAGCATGAATCGATGGAATTGGTGTATGGATGGTCTGAGGTGATGATCGTCGATTGTGGGAAGGTCGCGAAGATGACCGTGGCTGGTCGGAGCCACCGTACATGTGCACGGTGCACTCTTGCATTCGAGCTTTTTTTGTTTGGGAAGATGATGGAGTTTGGGATTGAAGCAGGTGTAGCGTACTCGAGTGATTCTCGGGTGATTCGAGTGTTTGACGCGAAGCGTTGTAGGGTTTTGCTCGAAGCAAATTGATGTGTGGCTCGAGTTAATTTTGGTTACAGGTTTTTAACAACTAAAACCTGTTCTGTTTGTAAATTTTAAAAATAAAGTTTAAATTTGCAAATCAAAACCTAAACTAAGATCTAAACCTGAGTTGAATCTAAATCCAAGAAGTTTGAATCTTAATTTTGAAATGATTTAAGTTTTGCAATTTAAATTGGTTTTAACAACTTTTAAGTGTTAAAGTATATTTGGTTTGAATTTAAACTGAAAATTTTAAATTGTAAAATAGAAATTTAAAATAATTTTAAATCTAAGTTTTAAAATCTGGAATTTGGGTTTGAATTTCAGTTTTTTAGATAAAATAAAGTTTAAATTTAATTTTTTTAACTAATTTAAAAAATAGTTAAAAGATTTGAAAATTTAAAATGAAGTTTAAATGTAAGTAAGTTTTTGAATCTAAGTAATCTAGAATCAAAATTTAATGTGTATTCCAGTTTTGAAATAAATGGAAAAATTAAAATTTAAAATAATCTAAACAATTTGGTTTGTTAAAGTGTATTTTCAAATTGATGTGATTTTAAAAATGAATTTGGTTTTAAATTCTTTTTCACTTTTTTTTTAAAAAATGAATATTTCTTTAACTTGTGAGATGAAAAGGTTTTTGAATTGTTTTTAGAACTTTGTTAAAGTCAAATTTGTGTTCATTTTAAATCTTAAATTTAAAATGAAATTTAAAGTAAATTTGAAAGCAAATTGTTTTTAAATGCTTTGATTAAGTAAGAATTGTTTTATCTTAAAGATAAATAGAATTTAATGATTTGGATTCATTAAATTATTAAGTTAGTTAAAATGGATAATTAATTAATGATATGGATGATTAATTAAGTAATTAAGAGTTTTTAAATTAATTAATTAAGCTTTAAGATTAATTAATTAAGGATTATTAATTAGAATATTAATTAATAATTAGAGATTAATTAATCAAGTAATTAAGAATTAATTAAGTTACAGTTAACACTTAATTAATTAAATAATTAGGATTAATTAATGTATTATTGAAGATTAATTAATTTGAAATTAATAATAATAAAAGTAAGTTTAATTACTTAAGGAAAGTAATTAAAGAATTGTTAATGGTTAATGAAGGTCATTAACTTGAGATTATTTAATAACTAAATTAATGTGATTAATTTTAATAATAAATTAGATTAATTAATTAATAATAATCATTTGTGAAATTGTTTAAGTTTAATTACTTAATAGAAGTAATTAATGAATTAATTACTTAATGTAATTAATTGAGTTTAATGTGATTAGTTTAGATTAATTAATTAAGTTTAATTAATTTAAACACCGAATGATTAAATAATGATTACTTTATATAATTAATGGATTGTAATTACTTAGTGAAGTAATAAATTGATAATTACTGGACGTAATTAGTTGAAGATGATTTAAGAATGGAAGTAATTTGGATTAAATTAATTAGTAATTAATCAAGGGATTAATTAAAGATAATTAATTAAAGAAGTAATTAATTTTTTTCATGAAGTAATTAAGGGTAGTTAATTACTGAATGTGGTTAATCAAGTGTGATTAATAAATGTGGTTCAATTAGAGATTAATTACTTAATTAAATGAAATTAGGGTTTTAATATAATTAATGATGTAATTAAGGATTGATTAATTAAGATTAATTAATTAAGATTAATTAATCAATAATAAGTAATTAAGGTAATTAATTAATGTAATTAACTAAGGATTAATATAATTAATTATAGTTAATTAATTAATGAAGTAATTAAAGGTTAATTACTGTAATTGTTTGAGGATAACTAAATTGTGAAATTAATTAAAGGATAATTACTTGAATGTAATTAAAGGATAATTAATCAAGGGAGATTAATTAAGGTGGATAATTAGAGGATAATCAATTAATTAATTTGTAATTAATTAATGGTATGTAAGCAAGATTTATATTGAGGAAGTAATTAATTTAATTCACTTTAAATTAATTAGAAATAAAATAATTAATTTAATTCATTTTAAATTAATTATAAATGGTGTGATTATTAGATCATTGCTTATGTATGGATGATATTGATTTGCCTTGAATGGTTTGAGATCTCAGAGATGAGATAAGTGATGCTGTATGATATGGATGCTTTGGTTGTATTGAAATGATAATATGGATTATCTATTTGTGATGATAATGTTGATTATCTATTGTGAATATTTGAATTATCTATCTGAGTGTATATAGATAATAGGATTGAATTGTTTTAAACTCTAAAACAACTTGGCCTTAAAAGATACGTTTTGGATTTCGGTGAGACCGGGATCGGATTTCCAGATTTGAATATCCGAAAACCACATCGATCCAAATTAACGATTGGTCGTGAATCTCAAGTGAAGATGAAGATTCAGAGTGCAAGGGTTATCGTCGTTAACTTTGAGGGTGATTCCAAAATGAGTGTAATGAGATAATGCCTTCGGTTTCGTTCGAACCCGAAACGAACTTGTATGGATTGAATGCTTTCAAAAACATCGTTAGGTGGACGATGAGCATTCTAAGAGATGTGTTCTATAAAGGTAACAGTAGCCTCAAGCCTCATCAACCGGGAATGGCTAGAACATGGGAGGTGCAGCAAGGCTAAGTGGGTCATGCCCAAGTAGGACGAGATTTACCCCTGTCTAGATGTCCCTTTTATTTCGGCTGTGTGGTGCGGTTGCTGATCACAACTGCGGGATGGTCTTGTTCGGAACTGTTCAGTAAGGAATGGTTCCGGCTTTGTGTTGCAGGGGATTGGGAGTAATCCTCGGTACGGTGATCTAGGCCTCGTACTGCGACTGGCGGTACCCCAGTAGCCCTGCCATTGCATGGAATCCAAAATCCAATAAGTGTCATCGATTTTGATTGTATTACCCACTTTTGTGGCTAGTAGTTGGAATTTAATCATATAACAATTTCAGCTATTTCTTATTTACTTGAAAACCCTAGACCTACTATAATATCACTGGATTTCCTATCAAATGTTTTGGTTAGCGTAAGGTAAAAACTTTTCCATGTTTATGTGTGGGAAGTCTTACGTGATACCTTTTCTTTTCAAAGGTTTTTCAAAGTTAAGAAACCTTAACCTGTTACTCACACTAGACCCATGTTCGACCCGGAGTTTGTTTCTGTTTTTCTTAAACTCTTGGGTACTCAAATTTTTACGAGTAGCCAAGGGATCCAGTTTAGCTTTGACGAACTGTGGAGGAGCAATGGAGCAGGAGGCTTCTGCGTTATAGATATATATAGTGTTCCGCTGTGTTGATATCTGTATTGTGTTTTGAGTTATAATAACTAGACAAGTGTTTATAACTGTCTAGTATGTGATGTATAACTTGTGTAACTGTGATTGATGTTGTATATGATACTATGTTATATTTATGTGATTAATATAACTTATTAGTTCCGCTGTTGAGATTCAGATGTTGTTTCTTCTTCTCTTCTTTCTTTTCTCTTTTCTATCCCTTTCTTTCTTAAAGATGATGCGACTTTCTGGTCGATTAAAGTCGGGTCGTCTCAGTTGGTATCAGAGCGCTAGGTTGAGCGAATACCTAGGCTCTGGAGTGGTGTCTATCTTGAGAGAGCGTATTTGTAATTTTAATATTATATATATATATATATATATAATTATTTCCACCTATTTGGGTTATCTGTTCGGGTTTTCCAAAATAAGTTATAAAGGTAGATGAGGTAGTGGTGTGTGTAACACAACCATAATTGGTTGGAATTTAAATGTTTGAGGTTGGAGGTGTATCTGTCGAGACTGTTGACCTAATACCGTCTCGAGTAAGCTTTGCAGCTTCGTGTAAGGTTTTCATCGATCTTTGAAGGAAACTTTTTTTAAAGGTTCAGAGTTCATCTTTGAAGTTGGAAGAGTAGGGTCTGGATCTATCGGTTTGGCAAAAGTGAGTGATGGTATCTTGATACCTCAGGAAGTAGTAGCTGCGAGATGAGATGTAGTGATTATGGATGTTTCCGAAGATGTTTCTTGGGAACAAATTTAAGGAAGTGTGTCTGTTTCGGTGACGTGGCGGAGTCCAGCGGGTTGTTTCTGTTTGCTTTGAGGTCCGAGTTTCTCGAAGAGCTTTGGATTAGGAATTCTTTGGTATTGGTATTAGCAATGCAGCTCGGAGTGTTCTGTGTTGGCAGGAAGTCTTCTGACTGAGTAGTTTTTCTGAAGGTGGAATTTAGAAGTAGCAGAGTGGATCCATTTCTTCGATGGATTGGCTAGATAAGCGTAAGCTGTTCTGATTGGTAAAGAGAGAACAATTTCTTTGGATATTAGGCTGGGTTGATCGCAAAAGTGACTTACGATAAGTTGAGTGTTCCCTTGGGTTGTCAGAGTTTTTCTGGATGTCTTCAGGGAAGTCAGAGTTTGACCACATCTGGAGATCGAGTTTTCTTATCGACTAGGATTCCAGGAGTGGTACCGATGGTTCGGTTTAGTAGAAGGATGGTTCTTAGAGATAGAGTTTGATGAAGCGGCTCAGATTTTTGGTGGAATTTCTGAGTTTTCTTTATGGATCTGATGAACCATATTTATGGGATGTGTTGTCTAGTCTGTGCTCGTGTTCTTCATCTGCATTTTTTTCTACTTTAGATCAGAATTGTGCAGCGGAAGCAGTTTGGGAGCGCATCTGTTTTGTCTTTTCCGGATAAGAAGAAGTTTGTTCAGTCTTCTGTTGTTTGAGGAGTAGAGTTTGTGTTCTTGGTTTTGGATTGATCTTGAGGAGATCATTAGGTTGAGTTATGTTTGGTCTAGTTTGTTTCTAATGGAATCAGCAAGGGTTGAGCTGATCGGGAAGGATGTAGGCAGACCAGGATCGTTCGAAGGATTTTGATGATAAGAGACGGAGTAATTTGGATTCCGAAGTCGGAGATTTGATTTTGGATAAGTGTTTGGTTTCCTGGATTGAATTGTCAGTTTGGATAACTGGGTTTCGATATGTTTCACGTATCTCTGAGGGAGTACGTGTATGATATATCTTTGGTTTTGGAACCAGCAGTTCAGGAGGTTTGGTTGTTGAGTTAGACTCGTCTGTAGTCTGATATCCTGTTTAGAGTTGTAGATTTAGATGAGTGGGAGCTCTACAGCTTAGTAGAATTGATTGTTTGGATTCTATAGAGTGAGTGTCCCGATATTTATACCGGGGAAACTCGAGGAAATTCTATTTAGATATTTTTCTGGATAGTTAGATTTGTTTGATTATGGAAATTGGTTGATATGGTTGTTAGCATATGATTGATATATGCTTGTATTTTAGAATTAAATCTTTAATGAGATTATTAAATTACCTTTGTTTTAAATTTCGGGGACGAAATTCTTTTAAGGGGGGAGGAATGTGATATCCCAGAATTTTTGGCAATATAAATTTAATAATCTGTATTTAAAATTAAATTGACTTGATAATTATTGTTAATTAAATTTGAATTGATTTAATAATCTTACTTTAATAAATATTTAATTAGTGAATTTATCTTTTAAAAGCTAATAAATTGGTTTCTATTTATAATGTAAATATTTGGTATATATTGTAAATAGAAAAAGCTTGGTTTGAATTTAATAAATAAATCTTGTTTTCAAATTCTAATATAAATTTTAGTAATTTGGAAATTTGATTTATCTAATATAACTTTTCAAAGCTATTTAATAAAATAACTATATGGTTTTAAAAATACTTTGGGTAAGTATTATTTATTTAAAATATCTTTTAATTTAGATTTTAAAATAAGGTTAGCAATAAGATTTGTTTAACATTCTTTTTAAAATATTGATTTATAAATATGATTTATAAATTAGATATGAAAGTTTAAAATACAACTAATAAATGAAACATTTATTCATTTTAATAATAAGTAATTTATAACCTCTTTTATAAATTTTATTTAAATTGTCAAATGTTATTTTCAAATAATAGATATATGTATTGTTTTTATTTATAAATATAAATAATTTTGTTTCCTTAAAATTATTTATATATATAAATAAGTATTTATAAACTAATTAATCAAGTTAAAAAGCTTTTGTCTACATTTAAAAATAATAATAATAAGTAAAGATGTATAAAGACAAGTTTAAGTATATAAAAGCTTCATTTAACATGTGTTAAGTTAATAAACAAGGAAATTAACAAATGTAAATATTTAGGACAAGTGTCATATTGTATTTTTATTTTTCTTTGATTTTTTTAACAAATCATAAAATAAGTTATATAAACACACACCTTCCATTTTCTTTTTCTTTTTCTCATTTCATTTCTAAATAAAGAAACTTCATCTGAAACCCTCCTCAAAACCAAATCTGAAACCTAAAATCAGTAATCAAACTCTTCATCTTCAAACATGCAAATCATTCACTGTAACACATTTTCAAAATGCAAAGCATTTTCAAAAAAAATCATGCAAGTCTGTGCATTTTATTTTCTTCAATCTGGAAGCACATGCAAAACAAATCTGAAACTAACCTGCACATTTTCAAACAAAAGCAATTGCATTCTTCAAATCAAGCAATTCAGTTCCAAAGAAAATTTTAATCGAAAACATGCATGTAGTTTTCAAATCTGGAGCAAGCAAGCCTGCATTCATTATCTTCATAATCTGTAGCCTGCATTTTCTTTTAAGCTGGAAGTTTGCATGCAAGTGTATAAATCAACATTTCAAGCAACTCAAGTTAAAAAACAAAAAAAGGCAAGACTGCAAATCATTTCGAAAGGAATCCGGTCTGCATTTCTTCAAAATCTGGAAATCAAGCTACCGGCATGCATGCAGTTCTAATTTAGTTTTCAAAGCATCACAGCAACTCAATTTTAAAAACAAAATTGCATTCAAGCATTCAAGAGTTCAAAAGATCTTCAAAAGGCATTTTCAAAAATTGGTGCTCTGTCTTTTGTATAAGGTGAGTAACTTCACTTTTAAAAATTTAAGTAGGAAAATTTGGTTGCATGTTTTTTTAATTTGAAATGAATAAATATCATGAAATTTGCTGTGAATGTGTGTATATATATATATATATATACACACATATATATATATGAATAGATATGTGCGCATGCTTATTTACCTGTTGCATTTCTGTTTCTTTATTTTCAAGCTTCTGTTTGATTTTAAAACCCTTATCTCTTGATTAAATTTTGGTTTGGATTTAAGGCTTAAACAAAATATGTTCATTTCATCATAGACTATAGTTTGAAAATTTTACTTAAGTAAAATAACTCTGTATCATCTCTGAATTGTATAAACAGATGATCAAACATTAAATTAGTGAAAATTCAAATACCTTGATTCGACGTTTCAGGGTTATAAATCAAATCATCATACGAAATCATGATTTTTAAAAGCAAGATTACAATTTCTAGTGTTAGATTTTGGGAGCAGTTCTAAATTGACTGTATTTTGCTTTTGGGGTTATCACTGATGATCAACGGGATCAGATGGGTTAAATTTCCTCCTGGAGGTGGAGGAGTGATCATGGATGATGGGAAAATTATCTAATTATGGTGCATTTCATTTTGGAGGTGGTGGTTGTGATTTGAAGTTTGGAACCCTAGTTTAAATAGGCTAGGTAAAATTGATCACCTCGGCATTTGTAGTTGATCGAGTTCAATAATATTCTGGGTGATGATAGTATGGTATTCGACGAAGTCGTGGATGAAGTTGTAGGATTTCTGATGGCTGGGGATGTGGGAACGAGGCGTTTGCAGGTGAGGTGGTGTTTCCTGTTCTTGTTCCAGGTTTGCTTCAGGGATCTCGATTTTTATTTCGAGCATGAATCGATGGAATTGGTGTATGGATGGTCTGAGGTGATGATCGTCGATTGTAGGAAGGTCGCGAAGATGACCGTGGCTGGTCGGAGCCACCGTACATGTGCACGATGCACTCTTGCATTCAGGCTTTGTTTATTTGGGAAGATCATGGAGTTTGGGATTGAAGCAGGTGTGACGTACTCGAGTGATTCTCGGGTGATTCGAGTGCTTGACTCGAAGCGTTGTGGGGTTTTGCTCGAAGCAAATTGATGTGTGGCTCGGGTTAATTTTGGTTATAGGTTTTTAACAACTAAAACCTGTTCTGTTTGTAAATGTTAAAAATAAAGTTTAAATTTGTAAATCAAAACCTAAACTAAGATTTAAACCTGAGTTGAATCTGAATTCAATAAGTTTGAATCTTAATTTTGAAATGATTTAAGTTTTGAAATTTAAATTGGTTTTAACAACTTTTAAGTGTTAAAGTATATTTGGTTTGAATTTAAACTGTGAAGTTTAAATTGTAAAATAGAAATTTAAAATAAGTTTAAATCTAAGTTTTAAAATCTGGAATTTGGGTTTGAATTTCAGTTTTTTTTAAATAAAATAAAGTTTAAATTTAAATTGTTTAACTACTTTAAAAAAATAGTTAAAAGATTTGAAATTTTAAAATGAAATTTAAATGTAAGTAAGTTTTTGAATCTAAGTAATCTGGAATCAAAATTTAATGTGTATTCCAGTTTTGAAATAAATGGAAATTTTTAAATTTAAAATAATTTAAACAATTTTGTTTGTTGAAGTGTATTTTCAAATTGATGTGAATTTAAAAATGAATTTGGTTTTAAATTCTTATAAACTTCTTTTAAAAAAATGAATATTTCTTTAACTTGTGAGATTAAAAGGTTTTTGAATTGTTTTTAAAACTTTGTTAAAGTCAAATTTGTGTTCATTTTAAATCTTAAATTTAAAATGAAATTTAAAGTAAATTTGAAAGCAAATTGTTTTTAAATGCTTTGATTGAGTAAGAATTGTTTTATCTTAAAGATAAATAGAATTTAATGATTTGGATTCATTAAATTGTTAAGTTAGCTAAAATGGATAATTAGTTAATGATATGGATGATTAATTAAGTAATTAAGAGTTTTTAAATTAATTAATTAAGGTTTAAGATTAATTAATTAAGGATAATTAATTTGTAATTAAGGATTATTAATTAGAATATTAATTAATAATTAGATATTAATTAGTCAAGTAATTAAGAATTAATTAAGTTACAGTTAACACTTAATTAATTAAATAAATAGGATTAATTAATGGATTATTAAAGATTAATTAATTTGAAATTAATAATAATAAAAGTAAGTTTAATTACTTAAGGAAAGTAATTAAAGAATTGCTAATGATTAATGAAGGTCATTAACTTGAGATTATTTAATAATTAATTAACGTGATTAATTTTAATGATTAATTAGATTAATTAATTGATAGTAATCATTTGTGAAAATGTTTAAGTTTAATTACTTAATAGAAGTAATTAATGATTTAATTACTTGATGTAATAATTGAATTTAATGTGATTATTTTAGATTAATTAATTAAGTTTAATTAATTTAAAAACTGGATGATTAGATAATAATTACTTTATGTAATTAATGGATTGTAATTACCTAGTGAAGTAATAAATTGATAATTACTGGATGTAATTAGTTGAAGATGATGTAAGAATGGAAGTAATTTGGATTAAATTACCTAGTAATTAATCAAAGGATTAATTAAAGATAATTAATTAAAGGAGTAATTAATTTATTTAATGAAGTAATTAAGGGTAGTTAATTACTGAATGTGGTTAATCAAGTGTGATTAATAAATGTGGTTTAATTAGAGATTAATTACTTAATTAAATGCAATTAGGGTTTTAATATAATTAATGATGTATTAAGGATTGATTAATTAAGATTAATTAATCAATAATAAGTAATTAAGGTAATTAATTAAGGATTAATATAATTAATTATAGTTAATTAATTAATAAAGTAATTAAAGGTTAATTACTGTAATTGTTTGAGGATAATTAATTTATGAAATTAATTAAAGGATAATTACTTGAATGTAATTAAAGGATAATTAATCAAGGGAGATTAATTAAGGTGGATAATTAGAGGATAATCAATCAATTAATTTGTAATTAATTAATGGTATGTAAGCAAGATTTATATTGAGGAAGTAATTAATTTAATTCACTTTAAATTAATTAGAGATGAAGTAATTAATTTAATTCATTTTAAATTAATTATAAATGGTGTGATTATTAGATCATTGCTTATGTATGGATGATACTGATTTGCCTTGAATGGTTTGGGATCTCAGAGATGAGATAAGTGATGCTGTATGATATGAATGCTTTGGTTGTATTGAAATGATAATATGAATTATCTATTTGTGATGATAATATGGATTATCTGTTTATGATGATAATGTTGATTATCTATTGTGAATCTGTGAATTATCTATCTGTGTGTATATAGATAATAGGATTGAATTGTTCTAAACTCTAAAACAACTTGGCCTTAAAAGATACGTTTTGGATTTCGGTGAGACCAGGATCGGGTTTCCAGATTTGGATATCTGAAAACCACATCGATCCAAATTAACGATAGGTCGTGAATCTCAAGTGAAGATGAAGATTCAGAGTGCAAGGGTTATCGTCGTTAACTTTGAGGGTGATTCCAAAATGAGTGTAACGAGATAATGCCTTCGGTTTCGTTCGAACCCGGAACGAACTTGTATGGATTGAATGCTTTCAAAAACATCGTCAGGTGGACGATGAGCATTCTAAGCGATGTGTTCTATTAAGGTAATCGTAGCCTCAAGCCTCATCAACCGGGAATGGCTAAAACATGGGAGGTGCAACAAGGTTAAGTGGGTCATTCCCAAGTAGGATGAGATTTATCCCTGTCTAGATGTCCCTTTTATTTCGGCTGTGTGGTGCGTTTGCTGATCACAACTGCGGGGTGGTCTTGTTCGGAACTGTTCAGTAAGGAATGGTTCCGGCTTTGTGTTGCAGGGGATTGGGAGTAATCCTAGGTACGGTGATCTAGGCCCCTACCGTGACGGGCGACACCCCAGTAGCCCTGCCATTGTATGGAATCCAAAATCCAATAAGTGCCATCGGTTTTGATTGTATTACCCACTTTTGTGGCTAGTAGCTGGAATTTAATAATGTAACAATTTCGGCTATTTCTTATTTACTTGAAAACCCTAGACCTATTATAATATCACTGGATTTCTTATCAAATGTTTTGGTTAGTGTAAGGTAAAAACTTTTCCATGTTTATGTGTGGGAAGTCTTACGTGATACCTTTTCTTTTCAAAGGTTTTTCAAAGTTAAGCAAGCTTAACCTGTTACTCACACCAGACCCATGTCTGACCCGAAGTTTGTTTCTGTTTTTCTTAAACTCTTGGGTACTCAAATTTTTATGAGTAGCCAAGGGATTCAGGTTAGCTTTGACGAACCGTGGAGAAGCAATGGAGCAGGAGGCTTCTGCGTTATCGATATATATAATGTTCCGCTGTGTTGATATCTGTATTGTGTTTTGAGTTGTAATAACTAGACAGGTGTTTATAACTGTCTAGTATGTGATGTATAACCTGTGCAACTCTGATAGATGTTGTATATGATACTATGTAATATTTGTGTGATTAATATAATTTATTCGTTCCGCTGTTGAGATTCAGATGTTGTTTCTTCTTCTTTTCTTTCTTTTCTCTTTTTTATCCCTTTCTTTCCTAAAGATGATGCGACCTTCTGGTCGATGAAAGTCGGGTCGTCTCATTAAATATCTACGGGTATATATCTTTTCAACCCGCAATCCCAAATTCAATTCAATGAAAATCGCTTGGGTTTATCATTTCAACCCATAACAATTTTCTCTTATTCTACAAGATCGTTCGGATATGTATCATTTCAACCCACAGGGAACTCTATACTAACAGGGAACGTGCAGAGTGAAACATATATGATAAAAATATAACAATCAGCAATAGGCATATGTCATTAATGATAAAATAAATAACAGATCATGATGTCAAATGTCACAGGTGAATAGATGCAGATAATAGCATATATATAGCAATTTAAAAAAAATTTAATCTATATGCATTTCAAACATCCTTATTTTTAAATTAAAACACATATATTAAAATCAAGCATATATTTAAATTATATATATATATATATATATTTTCGAATAAGTAGTTAACCCCAAACATACTATATCTATATAAAATTGGAAACCAAGTTCCTATGTACACACACATACACATACAATGTATATGCACATATATACGTACTTACACGCATGTTATACTTTAAAAATTAATATTGTTTAACATACTTTTAAAACCATACTACTATAACATATACACTACAGACCTAAATATAAATATATATATATCCAAAATCTCTATATTACATATATATAATAAACTAACATACTTTTTATATATGTACTTTAAACAATAGTAGTACAACTACTATATAATTATATATAGAATACTTATATTATTTACTTATTATATTATTATTTTTAACGTAGAACCACATAATAAGCTTGTAGGTATACACATAGATTTAAAACGACAATATACAAATTCATATAACTATAATATATATTTTACAGTGTATAAAATTTTATTTCAAAACAAAGTTCAATCATTTTTCACAAAGATTTATTCATAGCTTTCAAAACAATTTCAATTCTATTTCAAACTTGAAATCTTTCAATATAAATCGTAACCCTTTCTTTATATGAAAGCTATTATTATTTGAAAACAATTATTTTTCATTTTTGGAAAAATCCGATTACATTTGCACAAGTTAAAGCCCTTAAATCTTGGGTTAAATTTAAATTTCAAAAAACAATACTTTTAAAATGGTTTAAAACTCATATTAACATATTTATAACTTATATAACCTTTTTAAACCAAAATTCTCAAACATAGAAATCAATTTCAAATTTTGAATTCAAATTCAAATTAAATTAATTAAATTTCAAACCTTTATTAAGTTATTCAAAATAACTTTCATCTTCAAAATTTCTTTTCAAAAGCTTTTTATATTTAACCCAAATCCAATTCCAAAACTATTTGGATTCAAAATTCAATTTTTAAGACCATTTCAAAAATCTGTGACTTAACCAATTTCCTCGTGCAATCCATGTTTGTGTGTATAAGTGTGGTCCAGGGATTTTACACAATAAAAGTGCAAATTCATCAATCAGCATAGATTCGAATACAACAATATATTTGATAAGCGGTATATACTATAACGCTTATCTTTATTCATAGATCATAGATAAATAACATAGGTACATCGCAGATAAATAAATTACATTCATTACAGATAATAAGTTACATTTCACAGCTTAATCATATCACAGAACATCATATATCGGGGATATCACACAATTCAAAGCATCCAATTCAATCCAAACATTCATAAGTAAGATCAGTTAATTTTCTGATTAATTTAAATCGGATTAATTACTTATGAATTACTAATCCTGGTTAATTAACATTAATAAATTACAAATCATTTTGATTAATTATTCTTTAATCATTTGTTAATTAACCATTAATAATAAATTAATTAACCTTTAATTATAATTAATCAACCTTTAATTATTAAATAATTAACCTTTAATTATTTAATTCACCATTTAATTAATTATCTTTAATTAATTAATTAATCCTTAATTAATTAATTACTACTAAATTAATTATCCTTAATTAATTACGATAAGTGATTATCCCTAATCTTAAATTAATTCTTAATCACTTGATTAATCTACCTTTAATCATTAATTAATTACTTTTAATTAAGTAATTATCTTTGAGCAATTAATTACCTTTAATTTCTTTCATTAATTAATTTTCATTAATTAATTACATTAATTAATTATCCTTCAATTACAGTTTAATCAACCTTTAATTATCCATCTTAATTAATTACCTTAATTAATTAACCATAAATTAATCACATAAACAAATTATTCTTCAAGTAATTAAGTAAGTAAACCTTTAATTAATTACACTAATTAATTAATCAATTAATTATACCTTCAATTATCTACCTTAATTAATTATCATTCCTTAATCACCTTCATAAATTAACCAATTTAATTTAATTGTTCTTTGATTACTTGATAAATCAACCTTTGATCATTAATTATCCTGGATTACTTTCAATAAGAAATTATCTTTAAGTAATTAACTTCCTTTAATTACTTATCATTAATTAAAATTTACTTAATTAATCATCCTTTAATGTAATTACATAAAGTAATTATCTTTAATACCCTTTTATTAATTAAATCAAGTAATTATACTTAACCATCATTAAAAAATTTGAAAAAAATCATTTTATCTTAATTAATTTCATTATTTATTTAAAATAATTAATTGATAAATAATGTCACAAATTAATTAAATTAAAACTTAATTACTTTCAAAATAATCAACTTAAACCTTTGCTAATCCATTTAAATAAAATAATTATTTTTAAAAGAATAATTTAAAACATTTTTAAAACTTGAATTTATTTTAAAACTTGAAAACTGTTTTTAAACCTCCTCGAGTCAAACCCGAGTGTTCCCCGAGCCATTCCACCATCTGCTTCGAGTTTTACCAACATCAACCCGAGCAATTCCCTTTCTATATTTTTTTCTTGTTCTTAAATTTAAAAAAAAACTAGTTCATGAACGAAAATAACCCGATGCTTTACTCGAGCCAAACCCACGATTTCATGAGCACGACTTCGAGTTAAACTTCTTCTTCCCCAACCTTGATTCACCCAGTCACGAACATCAACTCGTGCACATGCACAACCGCCTCGATCACCTCTGGCTAACACCCCGACCATCAACACGTCATCATTGATCAAGTCAGACCTTCCGACCACCCAGGTCCCTGAATCAATAACGAAAACGAAATCGAGTATATACGAACCCAAACTAGAATACACCCAGACCTACAAAATCGATCGCCGATGACCATCTCGGCAACCTGGAACCATGCGGCTCCACCCAAAGACACGCCAGGCTTCCACACTCAATCTCCCCCTGTCCGATCTCCTTTAATTCACTATCGATGACGAATTTGGCCTGTAAATCTCGACGAACCAAACATCCTTTAAACCCTAAATCGTTCTCGTCCATCATCCACAATGAATTATAAAATCAACAAACATTTTTATGATGATCAAAGATGCTTAATCCACCCTCAGACCAAAACTCGAAGAACATGGTCACGTCGATCATCGTGGATCAACAAAAAAATGAAATCCGTTCATCTTGAATTTTCTCTACAATTATAGAGTTAAAATTCATGATATCTATATTAAAAATCATAATTCCTAAAAACGAATCCAATTCTATAATCAAAACTAAGAATCTTAACAATCATAAATTTTACTTGAACTAATACTTCACTGTATATTTTTTAATTTCAAAGTATTTACTCAATTTAACACTTGATTTTTTTTTAAAGATGATGTTACAGCCTCACCAATATTTTTCATCTTGAAATCAAAGTTCAATATTGATTGTATGAAAAGAAATCAGATTTAGAGCTCGTTTAAAAGCTGGATATTTCAAGGCAGGGATGTCTGGATAATATACAGACATGCATATTCAAATTCACATATATATTCACATCCATGCATCATACTTTATCTCATGATTTCAATCAAGCATCAGGAACACAATCAAGGTATAAACAGAGTTGACATCAAAGGAGGATAATTTTGCTCACCTGGATTCCAAAAGAAATAGAGAACAGGAAAGTAAAGCCTGGAATTGGTTTTAAACTTTGCTTTAACTTGATTATTGCACTGCCACTTTGAATGCTCGATTTGCTTTACATTTCAGTTGCCAGGTTTTGATTTTTTTTATTTGGTTGCACAGAACAGCGAACGGACTGGGAGTGTTCTTGCCTTTGAAAATTTATCTGGACTTTGATGTTTTTTTTGAATTGAATCTGATCTTGTGTTGAACTTGAATTGCTTCAGGTTTTAAAATGTTTTGATGTTGATCTGTTGCTTCAAGATTTTGGATTTGAACTACCAAGCTTCAGACTTTGAACTACTGTTTTGATTTCTAGATCAAAGTTTTTGTTTGAATTGATTTTCATTGTTTCCAGGTTGATGTTTGAAATGAATGGAAGAAAACATGCAGCCTGGTTTCTTTCTTTTGATATTTACTTACATTTTAAAATAAAATAAAAACATCTTTGCCACTTGTAGAATTAGTTTAACACTTGTCTTATTCATGTTCCTATTAATCTACAAATGTCATTTGTATGTATCTTTATGTTTAAAACCTTTATTCAATTTAATTTATAATTTATAGTTTAAACCTTACTTGATCTTAATTTATGAATTTACAAACCAATTTTACATATGTATGTTTCTTATTTATTTCCTATTTTACATTTGCATTCGTACATTATATTTCATACTTTTATAAATTTTTAAATAACCTTAAGTAATAAAATTTGAAATCAAATTATATACTTATATAGAGTTTAACTTTCAATTATTTATACAAATACAATTTTATAAAAATTACTTATTTTTGAATTCCAACCCAAAATTCTATTTATAATATAATTTATTTTTAGAATTTCCAGACTAAAATTTAATTAAATTTTATTTTTATGTATTTCCAAATATCCAAACTAATTCTCAATTAACTCACAATTAAATCCAAAATTTTATATTAATTACCAAATATTTCAAAATTTAATTTCAAAGATTAAATTAATTATCAAATAAATCTTGGCTGAAATCTAGGAATGTTACAATTTATAGAACTATTACTTATTTAATTGCTTGATTCATTCGATTTGCATATATATATATATATATATATATATATATATATATATTTGTTTACTACTTTAACCGATCCTGATTTAATTGCTTAATCATTTACCCTATCAGTGTTGCATCGTGCATCATTCAGCCTCTGTATTTCAGGTATCATTACCATTACCAGGTACCACTTCTCAAGGTTATTCAACAGGTTCTATTGATGTAGGTACTTAGGAGGTAATTGATTTGTTGTATTGTACTTTACCCTTATTACATATGATTTATTTGATTTGGTTTTGCAGATATGACCTGTTTGAAATTTATTTTATAATAATTACTGGAAATTGCACTTAGGTATTTGAAAAAGTTCACGGAAAAGAAGTTTCTGTTAACTAACCAAACATTGTTTTTTTATTCTATTTTTCCAAATGAAGAGATATGCTGCTGCATAGAGTAAACTTTTGACATCACCAATAAAAAAAGTTAGGATATTTACTTTGTTCTGCAGATGAAATCGCTACTGAAACCATTTCACTTGAATATACATAATGTTAATATTTCAAGTCACTACAGTAAGCCCTAACTCAAATTAAACGATTTTGGTTTCCTTAGAATCACTTGGTCATGGACTCATCATTTACAAGGTATGATTTCGATCAAAAAATTTATATTTATTTATTACTTCACATTAAAGCACTTATTATAAATTTTTATAATTAATAAATATTAGTACTACCATAAAAGATGTACATTTATCAATGTTTATAACCATTCAGTTTCTATTATAATAAGCTAAACCTCTTTGCTATATTTTGGGTTATCACTTTAAATCCTAAATCAACATCATATGCTAATGAATAGTTTTATTTTAAACAATTTTTGTTTTCTTAGGATCACTTGGTCATAAAGTCATCATTTGTAAAGTAAACTTCAACTAAACTTTGAATATTATTTATTTATTCATTTCACATTAGAACACCTATTATAATATTTAGTAGATAATAAACATGAATCCTGCTATTGAAGTTCGTACAAGTTATCGATATTGTTGACCATTCAGTTTGTTTTATGTTATTTTCATAAATTTTGGATAACATATGTTGGTATGGTATGCAATTATTTAAAGTCCTTTCACTATAAAATATGGCAATTTAGGATATAATTTGTTACATCGGTTTTTATTTATGTTCAAGTTAGCGTTAGCATCATTTCTGAATGTTTCGATGCTAGCAAGAAAGCACTTATACTGGTGGCCTTAGACCTGAAATATTATAAATATTATAAATGGTAAACCAAATCATTTTTGGTTGAAACTATAATTTTTGGTTGGATATTACAATACTTCTTAAGTATAAATTTTATCGGTTAATAAACCTTTTCTGATTTTCAATAATTTTATACATGTAATTATTACATCTTTGTATTGATGTTTAATTATGCAAAATGGTAATGAATTTCATTCAATGTTTTAAGATATATATATCTTTATACAAAATTCTCCGTAACATAGCAGTTTTTTTCAATTTGTAAAATGCATGGTTATAAAATATTTTCACTACAAATATAGGTAACTAAACGTATTGTTCTTCTTAGTGATTTATTTAGCAAAAAAATTAAATTAGTTTTGCAGTAATGGCAACAAATTTAGACATATATGTGTGTCCATATTTGCATATTCACCCATATATGCATGAAGTAGAAATTTTGTTTTCTTTTATTTTCACAAAGCTCCCCTGTTAACTTTTTATATCTGCATGTTTTGGACTTCCACCTTTCATTTGATCCTTTATTTTGTCTCCCTTTTTCTCCCATGTATTGAACGATATGAACCGACCTTTACTTTTTGTATGACGCTTCACTCTCCAAACAGACGCATCAAATTCAGCTTATTACCAACGTTTTATATGTTGTTTCCCTGGCTTCCTTTTCCAGTGGAATTTTGTCTTTCTCTGCCATATATGAACGTCGCTTACAACCCCTGTACATTTCATTTACTTCTCGCCTATCTTATTGCTTCTATTCCTTATTCTTTACAAACAAGGTAATCCTAATTTTTCAAATTTTCACTATTGTAACAATAATAATTTTTTTCAGTTGCTAAATGGATTCTTACCACATAATATGAATTTTTTGTTTGGGTTACTGATCATGAAATTTACACAAGAAGGAAATTTTGGCAATATATTAAACATACTTTGATATGCTATTTTGATTTCTTTCACTTTTTTCTACTCAGCAACTTGCTACTTTAATGGATTTGGACAGTGTCAGTAATCTCAAATAGATAAAATAAACATGAAGAAGTTCACCAAGGATGATAATAAATTAGTTTCTTTGCCTGGCAAAAATTCAAGTATATGATATTTAAGTATATGATTGTAATAATTTCTGCTTTCATAATATGTATCATTTTTATTTGTTATATAACACATTTTATAAATCACTCTCATCCATCATTTATTTTTTGATTATGTCATTAAATTTTTATGCACCTAATATTTTCTCTACTATCACTTAAGGAAGACAAATAGTTTACAGTTTGAGGCTTTGGGCAACCATGATGAAATTTTTGTATTTCAGTTTATATTTATTATGATTAGTTAATTAATACCAACGTGTGTTTGAAATTACTTCCTCATTTTCAATTCAATCAATGCTTTATACAGCTACCAGAAGAAGTAAACATATCATGTAGACAATAACCTAAGGAGGGAACCTTCTTAGATTTCTGCATATTTTCCATTCTAACCTTTAGCAATAAAATATTTATGATGGATTTTTTGTTAACATTTGTCTCTATCTTGATCAGAAGTTAATTTGTGATGGTTTTTTTACTTATCCTTGCCTTGTCGCTACATTATGAGGGCAGCAAAGCATCCTTGATAGATAACTCAGCAATCGATGAAAACACTAAAACAATTATCCTTACATCGATGACCGTGAAGAATTACCAAGATATGTTTCCTATGTATACATATCCTACTATTACATCTATTTTGAGCAAACATTAACTCTGCCATTACTTACAGGTAAGCCAAGCTTGAGCTCAACTACTGCAACATTCGTTTTCATGGATTTGGATATTACTGAGGGATCCGATCTACTAAAGAGTTCAGCATCTTTTCCTCTGTTCACTCACACGGTTCTTTGATTAATCATGTCCAACCGACTCTTCAGTTTCAATTCTCCCATCCAATACACAACTTTCTCACCCATTTTAATCTTCTTCCTATCAATGATTTCCAAATATACATGTCCATCCGCTAACAAACTCCTTATCCCATCTCAAACAACATGCTATATTATCAGAATTTATGCTGCCTTTGGCCTTCCTAATTGTGAAATTAGAAGTTAAGTATATTTATACAGGAAAATATGAAACCGTTGTTTCCTTATTTTCATTTTTCTTGATGTCTTCCTTTTTCTTCGCTTACTGTAAACTCCTCAACACTATATGTAGTGATGGCCAATATACACCTGAATACTAGAAAGTTGATAAAATCGTTGAATGATATTACACTGAGAACCCTTTCAACTACTGCTAAATCAAATAAGATCGATTAAGTGGTAAGTGAATAATGGTCAAACAGACCATTAGTTCAACTACTTTCCTCATTGTCTTCCACTACTGCTTTGACGAACCTTTTCTAGATGAACCAGCACATATGATGCTGAAATGCTCAACATACACTTCAAAAATAAATGTACATAAATTATTAGCATGTTTAATGTTCTTCAATCCACTGATGGCTCGAAATTTGAAGATGTTCAGATATCTCTGAATTTAGGGATGTTCTTATGTTGTTTTATGCTTCACTTTAACCTTCAATCTTTTTTGTGTACTTTCTATAATACATATCATTTGTTTTTTGTGACATCTTGGTTTCCCATATTGAATATGAGTTCTCGCTGACCCAGTTTATCCAATATTAATTTAACAGTATCATTTCCTCTTTAATTTGGAGAATGGGAAGAAAGCAACAGAAAAATAGAAAGTATGTTCTGTGTTAGTGGAGAAACTATTACTTATATCTTGAAAGCTAAGGTCTTTACCACATTTTAGTTCAATTTTTATTATGTTTTTATTGAGTTACTTATTTAATAGATTTCTTTTATTAAATTTATCAATAAAAATTATTTGATTCATGAACAAGAAGGTACGGAACTCATGGGTTTGGTTGCCCATACATTTTGTATAGTTAAATGAGATAGCATTAAGTAATAATTAATGATTTATTCATGTTTTTAAACAATCTTTGTTAATAATTTGGATATAATATTCGCTCATTTTACCGGTTATTACTGCATGACGTGGCAAATATCCATTAACATATTTTTACGGTTGGTTCACTATTTCAGAATATGTTATACATTATCATTATTATAAATTATCAAGATTTACATTGTTCATGGATGAACATGTTACCACTTTAATAATCCAACATAAATAGAGCTGCACCTAGGAACCATGGACAAACACAGACATGGTAGGTATAAGATTATTTGGCTACTTCATTTATAGACCGTGCTTAAGATTGAAGTACAAATGTTTTTCACCATTATCTAATTTTATTTCTTCCTCAAATTAAAATATAAATATAGTTTCGATGCCTTTTTCAATTCAAAGAAAAAAAAATTCCTGAGTTGCTGTGTTGAAAAGGTTCTTAAGCAAAAATTTGGATTTTGATCCTCAAAGAACAAGAACTTTGCACAAAAAAGACAAAGAAAAGGTAAGATTGAAGTTGCATAAGCATGGTTATTTATTCAACTTAATTTTTAATTCAGCTTTCTTAGCTTATTTTAATTATGAATTATTGAGCCATGTTGGATATTCACAAGCAATGATTGAACTGCATGTGAAGTAAGATATCGAGAATGTTACATTTTTCACTACATTTTTCGAGTAATATTATGATCATTTAGTCTGTCATTTAACCCAATTTTCTTTTACTGTATGTATTTAACCTAGATGATTACTTTAATATTACGCAGTTGCTGATGTGTGATTCTTTTTTCCCCACAGATAAGGAAATGTCATTTTGGATAAAACTGTATTGAGGATCGTGCTGTAAAATTTGATTACTTCAGACTTAGAAGCAGGATCGGCGATCTGTTAGATTCCAAGATCAATATGTTGAACTTGAAAATTTGTGTTTTGCACTATACAGATTAAAATACAAGTTCTATCATAGATATTTTAATTGCTGTTGGTTTATTGGATTTTATGGTTGAATTCATATTGTCCAATTATTAATCAAAATTGAATTTTGTTGCGTGTTGTTATACTTCATGATGTACGATTGAGCTACTGGGGTAAAAAAATAATTTGGTTATCCACTTCTATCACTGTAAATAGTGAGTTACTACCTTGATTTACAATTTTGAACTCCTCATTATGTTACTTGGCTGTCCTACAGACGTTCTATACATTACTGCAGTGATCTGTTAGAGCATGCAGCATTTCTCTTATATGTAATGAAATCTAAGCCATTCTGTGCCGACAAATTGCAACTATTAACGCGCACTTATTTTATAAGCTTGATGTGGTAATTCGCTACAATGCTACATTGCTGCTCAAAGTTCGATGCTGCTTATTGTTTGTTGAACCAATCCCTTAAACTTCTTTTCAACTATTACCAACTTCATATTATTATACATCTACTTTCACCTGCCCTGTGCGAAGCACAGGTTCACACTAGTGTGTATATATATATGTGTGTGTGAATATTTATATTCTGCTATACTAATTTTATAAATATTTTTTGTTTGGAGATATATAAAAACTATTTGCGATCAAACTATTAGCTGCAACTATAAATAGATAATTTATTAAATAAATAATAGATTTCATTTACCTTTAAAGTTATTTTATATTTTATCCAAGATATATTTATATATATTCATATATAATATATGTATGTATTTATATGTATATATGTTTATATTATATACACTGTAACGACCCGCCATTCATCTCCACAGAATGACATGTCATTAATAAGAAAGAAAGGGATAGAAAAGAGAAAGAAAGAGAAGAAAGAAGAAACAACACATCAGAATCTTAACAGCGAAACGAATAAATTATATTAATAACATAAAATATTACACGGTGTACAACAACTATCAGAGTTACACAGATAATACAACACATACTAGACAGTTACAAACACCTGTCTAGTTATTACAACTCAATACAACTCAACAAAGAGATACCAATACAGAAAACACACAGCGGAAACTATATATCTAACGCAGAAGCCTCCTGCTTCATTGCTCCTCCATAGTTCGTCAAAGCTAACCTGAATCCCTTGACTACTCGTAAAAAAGTGAGTACCCAAGAGTTTAAGAAAACAGAAGATAAACTCCGGGTCAGACATGGGTCTGGTATGAGTAACAGGTTAAAGTTGCTTAATTTTAAAAACCTTTTGGAAAGAAAAGTATCACGTAAGACTTCCCACACATAAACATGGAAAAGTTTTTACCTTACGCTAACCAAAAGATTTGATAGGAAATCCAGTGAAATTATAATAGGTCTAGGGTTTTCAAGTAAATATGAAATAGCCGAAATTGTTACATTCATTAAATTCCAGCTACTAGCCACAAAAGTGGGTAATACAATCAAAACCGTTGGCACTTATTGGATTTTGGATTTCATACAATGGCAGGGATACCGGGGTACCACCCGTCATAGTACGTGGCCTAGATCACCGTACCAAGGATCACTCCCAATCCCCTACAACACAAAGCCGGAACCATTCCTTACTGAACAGTTCCGAACAAGACAACCCCGCAGTTGGCGCGCGATTCCAACCGCCCACTAAGCTGAAATAAAAAGGGACCTCTAGACAGGGGAAAATCTCGTCCTACTTGGGCATGACCCACTTAGCCTTGCTGCGCCTCCCCTGTTTTAGCCATTCCCGGTTGATGAGGCTTGAGGCTACGATTACCTTTATAGGACACATCGCTTAGAATGCTCATCGTCCACCTGACGATGTTCAGAAAGCATTCAACACATACAAGTTCGTTCCGGGTTCGAACGAAACCGAAGGCATTATCTCATTACACTCATTTTGGAACCACCATTAGAGTTAACGACGATAACCCTTGCACTCTGAATCTTCATCTCGAATCTGAAAGTACTATCTCTGTTAAACTCATCTCGGAATCACCCTCAGAGTTATACTGACGAATAGTCCTTACACCTCGAGTCTTCACTCTTCTCATGAGATTCACGACCTATCATTAATTTGGATCGATGTGATTTTTGGATATCAAAATATGGAAACCCGATCCCGGTCTCATCGAAATCCAAAGCGTGTCTTTTAGGTCCAAGTTGTTTTAGAGTTTAAAACAATTCAATACAATTATCTATATACACTCAGATAGATAATCCACAGATTCACAATAGATAATCATCATTATCATCACAACAGATAATCCATACTATCATTATCAAAAGATAATCCATATTATCATCATAATGCAACCAATGCATCCATATCACTCAACATTACTAATCTCATATCTGAGATTCCAACCATTCAAGGCAAACAATATCATCCATACACAAGCAATGATCTATAATCACCATTTATAATTAATTTAAAATGAATTAAATTAATTACTTCTATCTCTAATTAATTTAAAGTGAATTAAATTAATTACTTATCTTTAATTAATTTAAAATGACTTAAATTAATTACTTCATCATTATAAATCTTGCTTACTTAACCATTAATTGATTACAGATCAATTAATTAATTATCCTCTAATTAATCACCTAATTAACCGCCTTTGATTAATTATCCTTTAATTACATTCAAGTAATTATCCTTTAATTAATTTCACAAATTAATTATTCTTAATCAAATACAGTAATTAACCTTTTAATTACTTCATTAATTAATTAATTAATTAATTACATTAATCCTTAATTAATTACATTAATTAATTACTTTAATTACTTATCATTGATTAATTAATCTTAATTAATTAATCCTTAATTACATCATTAATTATATTAATTAATGATCCCTAATTACATTTAAATTAATTAACTGCATAAGTAATTAACCTTAATTAAACCACAATAATTAATCACTTTTGATTAATCACCTTCAGTAATTAACTACTCTTAATTACTTTATTAATTACTCCTAAATTAATTACATTGAATAATTAATTGTATTTATTAATCATCTTTGATTTATCTCATTAGTAATTAATTACCCTTAATTAATCACATTACTTAATTATTTTCAAATGATTTAATTAATCAATGCTTAAATTAATTACACTAAGTAATTAATTATTAATGACTTTCATAAAATAATTACCCTCGTATTAATTACACAAAGTAATTAATCCCAAAACTCTTTCATACTTCAATAATTTACATTCAGTAATTACCCATCTTAATTACTTCTTTAAGTAATTATTCTTCATTGATTACTTATCAACCCATCCAATGATTATAATAAATTAATCAAACTTAATTAATTAATTTAAACTAATCTAATTAATTAATTAATTACAATGAGTACTTATACCTTTAATTATTTCCATAAAGTAGTCATACTTAACCAAATACCATGATTGATTATCTAAATTAATTAATCCAATTAATTACATTAATTAATTAATAAATAATTCCAAGTTAATGACCTTCATTAACTTATCATCAATTCTCTAATTACCTTTCTTAAGTAATTATCTTAAATTAATTAATATTAATCACAAATTTAATTCATCTTAATTACTTAACTTAACCTTAATTAATTTATTCAAACCCTTAATTAAATAAATAAATAAATTATCTTATTTAAATTACCTTACTAATTTAAGTAAATCAAAATTCATCAAATTCTTTGATTTTCTTTAAAATAAAAACATTTCTTATTAATGATTAAATTATCATTAACAAAGCAATTTAAAACAATTTACTTTAAATTTGTTTCAAATTTTATTTTATACTTAGATTTAAAATGAAGTCAAACTTAACTTCACCAAGGTTTAAACATTTTAAAACCCTTTAAAACCTATGCTAAAGATTTTTTTTATTTTACAAAAGAAGTTTAATGGAATTTTTAAACCCAAATTTATTTTAAAATACAAATCATATTTTAAATTACACCTTAAACATTCAAAATTGTTTTTAAACAATTTAAATTTTAGAAACTTCCTTTATTTCTAAACTATGATTCAAATCTAAATTTGAATCTAGATTTAAACTTAAGTTGAATCTTTACTTTTATTTTTAAGCTTTACATTTAAATTAAAATATTTAAAACCCTTTTAAAAATTTTAAACATTTTAATTTATAAAATTTAAGTTAAAATTTAAAACTAGGATTCAAACTCAGTTTTGAATCTATACCTAAAAATTTAAGTTTAATTTCTGTTTAAAATCTTGCTTCAGATTTTAAACAAATTCTGAATTTGGAATCAAACAGGTTTTCCCTGAGAAACCTGTAAACACTTACATACCCGAAACCCCCTTAGTTTACTATGAGTAAAACCATACACAACTTTGAGAAATTACTCGAATTACTCGAGTAAATCTCGAGTCAAAATCACAGCAACCCCAACCTCTTCACCTGACACTCCACTGCACCGTGCATATGCACGGTGGTTCTGGCCACCTCCGGTCACTACCCAGCCAACGAGCATGTCGAAGTTCCTCCCTGAAACACATCACTACCATCAAAACCTCACAATCCACTCGAAATCAAATTCGAGTGCCCCAAATCAGAAACGTGGAACCAATATTCAACCGGATTCCCAAACTTGGAAACTGCGACGCCAACCATATTCCGATCACCGTGACCCCTAGAACTCTGGCGTCGCTGCCTCTACATGCCTACCTTCATCCACCTGAGTCTCGTCACACTCGATCAAATTGAGATTCAATACTGATCGAAAAATCATAACCAAGCAAAACTAGGTTAACAGACTTCATCAACCTCCCATCACCTCCACCGAGCCCTATTCATCCTCCTGGCCTTTTTGCCACACCCTCTGATAACCCCGCAACCCCACCAAGGACCCCAAACATTTCGATCAACTCGATCACCATAGATTGACTAAAACCCATTTTCTGTTCAAACAAGCACTGCAGTCTCAATTCCAAACTAAACACTATGATTTTAGTTTTAAAAATCATATTTTTGTTTAAGTTTTCAGTTTATAATACTGAATTTATAAATTATTTCATTTGAGTTTTTACCTTTATTTAACATACTCTGATGTTTATTTTTTTTAAATTTACAGAGACAACACCACATTTATTTTTACTTAATAAGTTTTAAACTAAAACTATGGTATAAGTAACTTGTTTGTTTCAGGACTTAAGCCTTAACAAAAATATTGAACAAGAGCAAGAGGATTTCTTCTTTTTTTATAAGAAACTGGACCTGGAACTAGAAACAGAGGAAATACAAATATATGCACAACAACATTTCATATATATACACAAAGCTCACTGATAAATTCATTCATAACATGCTTGTTTTATAGATGATCAGGCAACATAAATATTTACTTAAATCTTTAAAACTGTGATATTACTCACCTGGAAATAGCATGAAATAGAGCACAGATTTGGAAAGCTTTTAATAAAACTTGAGTTGCTTTTGAAACCGTTAAACTGAAATGCCATACTTCTTTGAATCTGATTAAAACTTGAGTGTTTGCTGTTTAAATTTTGCATGCAGGTCCAAGATTCCAGATGCATTTGAAATTTTAGTGCTTGAATTACAACTTCAATTGCATGCGGTTTTGAAAAGGAATGCAGACAGATTGATTTGGAAATGCTTGACTACGACAAACTTGCAGTTGCATGCTTTTGAAATGAATTACAGGTTTATGAAAAACTTTGTAAACCTGATTTGATAATAAACTACTGGTTTTGAGGAAGTAGAGTTGCATGCTCTTAATTTTTTTATAGTGGATTGCAGGCTTTGATTAAGGAAGGGTTTCAGATTTTTTTTTTGAAGAAGAACAGAATTGAAAAAAAAGTAGGCAGATTGGTTTGAAGAGGTTACAGACTACAGATTTGAAAAATTACAGGGGTTATGATCTTTTGAATTGGATTTTGATTTGAGGAGGAAGCTTTCAGATTTTTGGTTTCTTGTTTGAGGAGGCATTTCAGATTTTTAATCTGAAATTAAATTTTGGGTTTTTGGAGAGTTTGAAAACAAATTTTGTTTTCAGCTGAGAAATTTTCTTAACTTTGAAAAATGAACATTACAAAAGAATGAGGGTGAAGAAAACATGTTTATATAAGATAAAATGATTTATTTATAAATTAAAAGAAAATAAAAAATAAAAAAGGACACTTGTCTCAAACTTATATTAATATGCTAAAACATGTATTTAAGAGATTAGAATCTTAACACTTGTCATTAAACTACTTAGTATATTAACATGTGTTTTATATATGAATTTTATTTGTTTTTATTTAATTTAAAAGTAAATAAAACTCTTTCTTTATTTATTAAATGCTTATACATATAAATTACTTCCATATGTAAATGTATATGTGCATTCCTTTTTAAAGAAAATGAAATAAAACAATTTATATAAAAAATGAAAGCTTACTTACAAGTTTTAGATATGTTTATTCATTTGAATTTCAAAATTAATTCAAATTCAAATGCTATTCTTACATTTAAAAATCCAATTCAAAACTAATTTGTATTAACATATTTAATTTTAAAATAATAATATTATCTTTTAAGATCTATCTATATTTATACATTTATTACTATTATTTGAAAATAACAATTTATTAATTTAAATAATTTATAAAAGAAATTATAAATTACATATCCTATTTATCTTAATTAAATGCATTAATGTTTAATAGATAAATGGTATTTTAATTTTTCATATATAATTTCCAAATTATCAAAATGAATATTAGAATTTAAAAACAAGATTTTATTTATTAAATTCAAAACTAATCTATTCACAATATATATAAATATATATATACACATTATAAATAGAAAAATATTTTATTAGTCTTTAAAAGATAAAATTCACCAATTAAACATTTATTTAATTGGATTATTAAATCAAGTCAAATTTTATTAATATAATTTTTATCAAATCAATTTAATTTTAAATACGGATTATTAAATTGATATTGCCAAAATTTTCGGGATATCACATTCCTTCCCCCTTAAAAGAATTTCGTCCCCGAAATTTAAAAGCAAAAGTAATTTAATAATCTCATTTAAGATTTTAAATTTTAAATCACAAGCATACATCAATCATATGCTAACAACCATAGCAACCAATTTATCTAATCAACCAATTATAATTATCCAGAAAATTCTGGATAGAATTTTCTCGAGTTTCCCCAAGTATATATATATATATATCAGGATACTCGCTCTACAGAATCCAAACAGTCAAAACTACGAAGCTACCGAGCTCCAACACATCTAGATCTATAAAACTGGACAGCATATCGGACTGCAGACGAGTCCGACTCAACAATCAAATCCTCTAGAACTGCTGGTTTCAAAACCAGAGATAGATCAGACACGTACTCGCTCAGAGATACGTGAAACTCATCGAATCCCAGTTATCCAAACTGGCAATTCAATTCTAAAAACCAAACACCAATCCAACCAAAACACAGAAGAGATCCCAAAACACCTCGGAGCTAGCTTCCCAGACTTACCAAATCTTATAGCTCCTTGGATCGGAGAAAACTTAACCAAATCAAATCTCCGACTCCGGAATCCAAATTCCTTCGTCTTTTAGCCACAAAACTCTTCCGACGATCATGAGCTGCCTACATCCAAACTGATCTGCTCAACCCTTGCTGATGCTTCTAAAAACAAGCTGGACCCAAAAACAATCAAACACAACGATCTCCTCAGGATCAACCTAAACAAAGTACACAGCTCTACTCCACAAACAGCAGAAGACTGAACTTACTTCTCCTTATACAGGAAAAGATAACCAGAAACACTCCCAAACTGCTTCCGCTGCACAACTTTGATCCGAAGTAGAAGAGAATGCTGATGATGAACATGAGCACTAACTGGACATCACTTCCCAGAAATATGGTTCAACAGGTCCATAAAAGAAAAACTCAGAAATTCCTCCAAAACCTGAGTTACTTCATCAAACTCTATCTCTGGGAACCATCCTTCAACCATACTGAACCACCAGCTCCACTCCTGGAATACTAGACAATAAGAAAACTCAATCTCCAGATGCGGACAAACCTCTATCTTCCCAGAAGACATCTAGAAAAGTCTCTGATAACACAAGAGAACACTCAAACAATCGCAAGTCACTTTTGTGATCAACCCAGACCAATTTCCAAAGAAAACTGTCCTCTCTTTACCCAATAGAACAGCTTACACTGGCCTAGCCAATCCATTGAAGAAACAGATTCACTCTGCTGCTTCTGAACTCCACCTCCAAAAAAACTACTCAGCTAAGACCTCCCTGTCAGTTCATAGAACACTCCGAGCTGCATGGCTGACACCGATGCCAAAAACTTCCTAATCCAAAGCTCTCCGAGAAACTCGGACTTCAAAGCCAAACACAAACAACCAGCTGAACTCAGCCACATCACCGAAGCAGACATACTTCCTAAACTTGTTTCAAAGAAAACATCTTCGGAAACATCCATAGTCACTGAATCTGATCACGCAACTACACTTCCTGAGGTATCAAAATGCCATCACTTGCTTCTGCCCAACCGACAGATCCTATATTCAACTCACCAAACTCTGCACTTCAAAGATGTCTCCGAACCTTAACAGGTTTCCTTCAGAGATCGATGAAATCTCTACACTCTGCACAACTTACTTGAGACAGTATTCGGTCTACAGTCTCGACAGATACACTTCCAACCTCAACATCAAACTCCAATCAATGGTAGTAATCGTGTTACACACACCACTACCTCATCTACCTTTATAACCTATATTGGAAAACCCGAACAGATAACCCAACAGATAGGTAGAAATAGATAAATATATATGTATATAAAATTACAAATACGCTCTCTCAAGATAGACACCACTCCAGAGCCTAGGTATTCACTCAACCTAATGCCCTGATACCACTGTAACGACCCGCCATTCATCTCCACAGAATGATGTATCATTAATAAGAAAGAAAGGGATAAAAAAGAGAAAGAAAGAGAAGAAAGAAGAAACAACACATCAGAATCCTAACAGCGGAACGAATAAATTATATTAATAACATAAAATATTACACAGTATACAACAACTACAGAGTTACACGGATAATACAACACATACTAGACAGTTATAAATACCTGTCTAGTTATTACAACTCAATACAACTCAACAAAGAGATACCAATACAGAAAACACACAGCGGAAACTATATATCTAACGCAGAAGCCTCCTGCTCCATTGCTCCTCCATAGTTCGTCAAAGCTAACCTGAATCCCTTGACTACTCGTAAAAATTTGAGTACCCAAGAGTTTAAGAAAACAGAAGATAAACTCCGGGTCGGACGTGGGTCTGGTGTGAGTAACAGGTTAAAGTTGCTTAATTTTAAAAACCTTTTGGAAAGAAACGTATCAGGTAAGACTTCCCACACATAAAATGGAAAAGTTTTTACCTTACGCTAACCAAAAGATTTGATAGGAAATCCAGTGATATTATAATAGGTCTAGGGTTTTCAAGTAAATATGAAATAGCCGAAATTGTTACATTCATTAGATTCCAGCTACTAGCCACAAAAGTGGGTAATACAATCAAAATCGTTGGCACTTATTGGATTTTGGATTCCATACGATGGCAGGGCTACCGGGGTACCATCCGTTACAGTATGTGGTCTCGATCACCGTATCGAGGATCACTCCCAATCCCCTGCAACACAAAGCCGGAACCATTCCTTACTGAACAGTTCCGAACAAGACAACCCCGCAGTTGGCGCGCAATTCCAACCGCCCACTAAGCCGAAATAAAAAGGGACCTCTACACGGGAAAATCTCGTCCTACTTGGGCATGACCCACTTAGCCTTGCTGCACCTCCCCTGTTTTAGCCATTACCGGTTGATGAGGCTTGAGGCATGATTACCTTTATAGGACACATCGCTTAGAATGCTCATTGCCCACCTAACGATGTCCTGAAAGCATTCAATCCATACAAGTTCGTTCCGGGTTCGAATGAAACCGAAAACATTATCTCGTTACACTCATTTTGGAATCACCTTCAGAGTTAGCGACGATAACCCTTGCACTCTGGATCTTCATCTCGAATCTGAAAGTACTATCTCCGTCAAACTCATCTGGAATCACCCTTAGAGTTATACTGCGAATAGTCCTTACACCTCGAGTCTTCACTCTTCTCATGAGATTCACGACCTATCATTAATTTGGATCGATGTGGTTTTCGGATATCCAAATATGGAAACCCGATCCCGGTCTCATCGAAATCCAAAGCGTGTCCAAGTTGTTTTAGAGTTTAAAACAATTCAATACAATTATCTATATACACTCAGATACATAATCCACAGATTCACAATAGATAATCATCATTATCATCACAACAGATAATCCATACTATCATTATCAAAAGACAATCCATATTATCATTATAATGCAACCAATGCATCCATATCACTCAACGTTACTGATCTCATATCTGAGATTCCAACCATTCACGGCAAACAATATCATCTATACATAAGCAATGATCTATAATCACCATTTATAATTAATTTAAAATGAATTAAATTAACTATTTCCATCTCTAATTAATTTAAAGTGAATTAAATTAATTACTTATCTTTAATTAATTTAAAATGAATTAAATTAATTACTTCATCATTATAAATCTTGCTTACTTAACCATTAATTGATTACAAATCAATTAATTAATTATCCTCTGATTAATCACCTAATTAATCACCCTTGATTAAATATCCTTTAATTACATTCAAGTAATTATCCTTTAATTAATTTCACAAATTAATTATTCTTAATTAAATACAGCAATTAACCTTTTAATTACTTTATTAATTAATTAATTACATTAATCCTTAATTAATTACATTAATTAATTACTTTAATTACTTATCATTGATTAATTAATCTTAATTAATTAATCCTTAATTACATCATTAATTATATTAATTGATGATCCCTAATTACATTTAAATTAATTAACTACATAAGTAATTAACCTTAATTAAACCAAAATTATTAATCACTTTTGATTAATCACCTTCAGTAATTAACTAGTCTTAATTACTTTATTAATTACTCCTAAATTAATTACATTTAATAATTAATTACATTTAATAATTAATTATATTTATTAATCATCCTTGATTTATCTCATTAGTAATTAATTACCCTTAACTAATTACATTACTTAATTATTTTCAAATGACTTAATTGATCAATGCTTAAATTAATTACACTAAGTAATTAATTATTAATTACTTTCACAAAATAACTACCCTCATATTAATTACACAAAGTAATTAATCCCAAAACTCTTTCATACTTCAATAATTTATATTCAGAAATTACTCATCTTAATTACTTCTCTAGGTAATTATTCTTCATTGATTACTTATCAACCCATCCAATGATTATTCTAAATTAATTAAACTTAATTAATTAATATAAACTAATCTAATCTAATTAATTAATTACAATGAATAATCAATACCTTTAATTATTTCCATAAAGTAATCATACTAAACCAAATACCATAATTGATTATCTAAATTAATTAATCCAATTAATTATCAAAATTAATTACATTAATTAATTAATAAATAATCCAAGTTAATGACCTTCATTAACTTATCATCAATTCTTTAATTACCTTTCTTAAGTAATTATCTTAATTAATTAATATTAATTACAAATTTAATTCATCTTAATTACTTAACTTAACCTTAATTGATTTATTCAAACCCTTAATTAATTAATTTAATTAATTAATTATATTATTTAAATTACCTTACTAATTTAAATAAATCAAAATTCATTAAATTCTTTGATTTGCTTTAAAATCAAAACATTTCTTATTAATGATTAAATTATCATTAACAAAGCAATTTAAAACAATTTACTTTAAATTGTTTCAAATTTTATTTTAAACGTAGATTTAATATGAAGTCAAACTTAACTTCAACAAGGTTTAAACATTTTAAAACCCTTAAAACCTATGCTAAAGATTTTCTTATTTTATAAAAGAAGTTTAAAGGAATTTTTAAACCCAAATTTATTTTAAAATACAAATCATATTTTAAATTACACCTTAAACATTCAAAGTTGTTTTTAAACAATTTAAATTTTAGAAACTTCCTTTATTTCTAAACTATGATTCAAATATAAATTTGAATCTAGATTTAAACTTAAGTTGAATCTTTACTTTTATTTTTAAGCTTTACTTTTAAATTAAACTATTTAAAACCCTTTTAAAATTGTTAAACATTTTAATTTATAAAATTTAAGTTAAATTTTAAAACTAGGATTCAAACTCAGTTTTGAATCCATACTTAAAAATTTAAGTTTAATTTCTATTTAAAATCTTGCTTCGGATTTTAAACAAATTCTGAATTTGGAATCAAACAGGTTTTCTCTGAGAAACCTGTAAACACTTACATACCCGAAGCCCCCTTAGTTTACTTTGAGTAAAACCATACACAACTTCGAGCAATTACTCGAATTACTCGAGTAAATCTCGAGTCAAAATCACAGCAACCACAACCTCTTCACCTTACACTCCACTGCACCGTGCATATGCACGGTGGTTCTGGCCACCTCCGGTCACTACCCAGCCAATGAGCATGTCGAAGTTCCTCCTTGAAACACATCACTACCATCAAAACCTCACAATCCACTCGAAATCAAATTCGAGTGCCTTAAATCAGAAACCTGGAACCAATATTCAACCGGATTCCCAAACCTGGAAACTGCGACGCCAACCATATTCTGATCATCGTGACCCCTAGAACTCCGGCGTCGCTGCCTCTACATGCCTACCTTCATCCACCCGAGTCTCGTCACACTCGATCAACTTGAGATTCAATACTGATCGAAAAATCATAACCAAGAAAAGCTAAGTTAACAGATTTCATCAACCTCCCATCGCCTACACCGAGCCCTATTCATCCTCCTGGCATTTTTGCCACACCCTCTGATCACTCCACTACCACCACCAAGAACCCCAAACACTCCAATCAACTCGATCACCTTAGATTGACTAAAACCCATTTTCTGTTCAAACAAGCACTGCAGTCTCAATTCCAAACTAAACGCTATGATTTTAGTTTTAAAAATAATCTTTTTAAGTTTTCAGTTTATAATACTGAATTTATAAATTATTTCATTTGAGTTTTTACCTTTATTTAACATACTTTGATGTTTATTTTTTTTAAATTTATAGGGACAACACCAAATTTATTTTTACTTAATAAGTTTTAAACTAAAACTATGGTATAATTAACATGTTTGTTTCAGGACTTACGCCTTAACAAAAATATTGAACAAGAGCAAGAGGATTTCTTCGTTTTTATAAGAAACTGGACCTGGAACTAGAATCAGAGGAAATACAAATATATGCACAACAACATTTCATATATATACACAAAGCTCACTGATAAATTCATTCATAACATACTTGTTTTATAGATGATCAGGCTACATAAATATTTACTTAAATCTTTAAAACTGTGATGTTACTCACCTGGAAATAGCATGAAACAGAGCACAGATTTGGAAAGCTTTTGATAAAACTTGAGTTGCTTTTGAAACCTTTAAACTGAAATGCCATACTTCTTTGAATCTGGTTAAAATTTGAGTGTTTGCTGTTTAAATTTTGCATGCAGGTCCAAGATTCCAGATGCATTTGAAATTTTAGTGCTTGAATTACACCTGTAGTTGCATGCATATTTGAAAAGGAGTGTAGACAGATTGATTTGAAAATGCTTGACTTTGACAAACTTGCAGTTGCATGCTTTTGAAATGAATTACGGGTTTATGAAAAACTTTGTAAACCTGATTCGATAATAAACTAGTGGTTTTGAGGAAGTAGATTTGCATGCTCTTAATTTTTTTACAGTGGATTACAGGCTTTGATTAAGGAAGGGTTTCAGATTTTTTTTTTGAAGAAGAACAGAATTGAAAAAAAAGTAGGCAGATTGGTTTGAAGAGGTTACAGACTACAGATTTGAAAAATTACAAGGGTTATGATCTTTTAAATTGGATTTTGATTTGAGGAGGAAGCTTTCAGAATTTTGGTTTCTTGTTTGAGGAGGCATTTTAGATTTTTAATCTGAAATTAAGTTTTGGGTTTTTGGAGAGTTTGAAAACAAATTTTGTTTTCAGTTGAGAAATTTTCTTAACTTTAAAAATGAACATTAGAAAAGAATGAGGGTGAAGAAAACATGTTTATATAAGATAAAATGATTTATTTATAAATTAAAAGAAAATAAAAAAAATAAAAAAGGACACTTGTCTCAAACTTATATTAATATGCTAACACATGTATTTAAGAGATTAGAATCTTAACACTTGTCATTAAACTACTTAATATATTAACATGTGCTTTATATATGAATTTTATTTGTTTTTATTTAATTTAAAAGCAAATAAAAATCTTTCTTTATTTACTAAATGCTTATATATATAAATTACTTCCATATGTAAATGTATATGTGCATTCCTTTTTAAAGAAAATGAAATAAAACAATTTATATAAAAATTAAAAGCTTACTTACAAGATTTAGATATGTTTATTCATTTGAATTTCAAAATTAATCCAAATTCAAATGCTGTTCATACATTTAAAAATCCAATTCAAAACTAATTTATATTAAAATATTTAATTTTAAAATAATAATATTGTCTTTTAAGATCTATCTATATTTATACATTTATTACTATTATTTGAAAATAACATATTTATTAATTTAAATAATTTATAAAACAAATTATAAATTACATATCTTATTTATCTTAATTAAATGCATTAATGTTTAATATATAAATGGTATTTTGAATTTTCATATATAATTTCCAAATTATCAAAATGAATATTAGAATTTAAAAACAAGATTTTATTTATTAAATTAAAAACTAATCTATTCACAATATATATAAATATATATATATACATTATAAATAGAAAAATATTTTATTAGTTTTTAAAAGATAAAATTCACCAATTAAACATCTATTTAATTGGATTATTAAATCAAGTAAAATTTTGTTAACAGAATTTTTATCAAATCAATTTAATTTTGAATACGGATTATTAAAATGATATTGCCAAAGTTTCCGGGATATCACATATACACACACATACGCATACACATACACACACACCCCCCGATGTTTATAATATTTGAAATTTAAAGTTTAAATTTGATGAATCCAATATATGTCGAATAAGTTTCACTCTAGAGGGGGGTGAATATGGTGATACTAATAATTATAAAAATTAATGTGAAAATATATAAAATAATTGCAGCACAAATAATAAAAGAATAGCAAAAGTAGAATTAGAACAACATAGATTTACCCAGCTTCGGCAAAACCCTGCCTACGTGCAACACCCAAGGTTTCTACTAGAAATTAAGTAGTCAGATGCTTATACACATAAACTTGCGACACCCGCTATCGACTAACCTAACTCTACGCTCAAAACCCTGCCACAACTCAGCTATTGAGTTGCGAACTCTCAAATTACTCCCCGTAGTTTGTACCTAGTCACACGATTAGAAGATTGCAAAAGTTAAAAAGAAAATTAAAAACAAAAACAATACAAAAACCCTAATTTTAAAATTAAATCCCAATAGAATTTATAAAGGCCGACCCAAAGAAAAACAATGTGATAAAATTAAGTATGTTCCCTTTTCTCTTGTTAATGTCCTCGGCCACTTTCTTGTTGCTCTTTGTTCCGAAAATTAGGGTTCGGATTGAAGTAGCCACCTTGAAATTGATCAAATTGAATGTTGCACGCTTGTAAGAAATGAGGCTCGAATCATCAGTCACTTTCGTTCCTTCGAGGCTGCTTCTCGATCGAGTTCGAATCGAATAATACTGGTATGTGATTTCCTTTATTTACTCTTGTTGATATGCTTGAACTGATGCTTCTTTCTACTGATGATGATATGGGAATATATAGGGATCGATCCTCTTAATTTTCATTCAAATATTTCATTTGAATTCGTCGGTTAATTTTGCTCGGTCATTCGATTTTGTTTGAATACGTGTGATTTGTTTAGACTGGTTTAATTCAAATATTTTTCTGATATGCTTTGCTTGATTACCATGGCTTGTTTGGTTTTCTAATTTTTCTTTCTATTTTTTATATTATTTGATATTCTCCGAGTCGGTTTTGGTCATTTCTCCTATGACTTCGGCATCGTGAATATACAAATTTGTTACCCTCCATTCCATTCGTATGGCTATGACTTCTTCAATTCACGTTATCGACTTTGGCTTTGGTACTATGAATTTTTTAACTGCTATTATATTCTCTTTTAAACCATGACATTGTTTTGAACGCTTCACTTATTTGGTGGATTATGTGACTTTACATTCATATTGATTTGAGTCTAGTTAGTATAGTTGTCTTCAGCGTTGTGATACGTAACCTGCTTTAAACTTGGTTACATATTCATGTTTGGCCTGCTATCCATAATTGTTTTTTGTGTTGTATGCACGTGTGCCTCTAGTTTGTGTTGCATTGAGCTCTAGTTTATGTTTGAAAGCTTCACTTGTGGACTGATCTAGTTTTGGTTAATCCCACATGTGTACTGGTTGTTCCATTCATGTTTTACTTATCTATTTTGGTCTTTCTCCATTTTACTGGAACAACTTGTATACTCGTTAGTATGGTATTTATATAGTTGCTGTTGAATATGCGCTTAAATGTTTTTGTTTGATGATAATAAACATATATATTCATTTAAATGTATTTGGTTATGTACTATTTTGTTTTTCATAGATTAAATAAATATTTGTTGAATAAAATAAATTACACAGAATTTGAATTTGAATTCAAACAGAACAAGTTACACAGTTTTTGAATTCAAACAGAAATTTTATTCAAACAAATATTTATTACAATCTTGAATAGTACAATTTCAAGCTCTCACTATACATATACATTTTTGAATACATCAGGATTTCAATTTACATTTATAACCTCACTACATATCACTCACACTCGTATTTTGTCTTCAACTGCATTCCAGTTTGAATCCAGCATCTGAGAAATCTGCAAAAATATCCACTAACGCAGTAAAATTGAAAAAGAAATATTTTTGCAATATAAAATTAAATATGACTTTTGAAAATATGGTTTGCCTCAGTTATTTGGGTTGTTCGTCATCATTCGCACTTGAATTCATCACAAAGTCGTGCACATAGATATTACAGGGACAGGTAACCATAAGTGGCTGCAATACACACATGTACATTCATACACATGTGCACTGCCTCGCCAACTCATGTGCGTGGCCAACAAGAGCAAGTGTGCAAGTGCAAAGAAAGTCAATGAACACTACAACAATGACCAATGAACAAAGAACAGAGACCAGACAGGTCAAGCAACAAGGCAGATCACAAATGCATGCCACCAAGTAAACAAACTTAGGCAAATCAGTAACCAACACAATACCAAGTTCAACAACATCAAGTACAAGTCTCAAATGTCCAGTTAAAACTTCAACAAGACAAGTGATGCTCAAGTAAAGTTAAGAAAAGACCAGCTACAGAAATGCATGCAAGTGTCAAAGTTCAGGTGCAAGTACTACAAAAGAGCAAGTACAATTCGAACCAACATGGCCAAGACTACTGAAAACAACATGACAGCACTGCATCAATGCAAAATGGAATACTGCAACTACACAGACCAAACTTTAACAAACAGTTCAAGTGCAAACCAAGTTCATATGCAAAGAGCTCGAGCATGAGATATGGCAACTACAGTAATGCATCAGTGACCAACTACAGGAACAGCAAGGTGATCAAACAAACAAAGACCAAAGCTACAACCTCGCATGAAGACCAAATGTCCAGACTAACATAGTGCAAGACAGTGGTCATAAATGGAATAACAACATCGAGCCAGAGCCGTCAAGTTCAAACATCACACAAGTACAGGCCGCAACAGTATGCACCAGTTCAAACATTTATCAGAGAGTATATGGAAGGGTCAGTGATACAAGGCAATACACAAGAGCATACAAGTGCAACACAAGAAACAGATAGAAATGAACTTATGAAGCAGTGCAAGTGCAAATCACCAACTACAAGACCTCAAGTGATATGGTGAAGCAGCATGTAATGACATTATATACAAATGTAAAGAACAATGGTGATGCACTGCAGATATCCTGACAGCAAGCACATGTATCCAAGTACAAGCTCGTGTCGAAGTTACCGAAGTCAGCATGAAATTTTACAGGGCAATCAACAGAGATGATCAAGTGACAACATAATGAAGCAATAACCAATGTCACAGTAAAATCAACATCGTCAGAGAAGATGGCCAGAGACGAAGATCAAAATGATGGCCGAAGTCATGTCAAAAGCATATGTTACACAAGTCAGAATTCAACTTAAATTCGTATTCTTTGAAATAGTCAACGCAAAGTAAAAGAGGAAAGTTTTAATGCCGTGTGAATCAAGTGAAATCGAACGTTCTCAAGTTAAAGCCGTGAGTATCACGTTGAGAGAATAAATCAGGAAAGTCGTGCTCATCAAGGAATTAAGAATTAGGAAAGTATCAAATTGATACGAAGGAATTCAAGTGTCGTGAATTCATATAAATTCAACCCGAAGGTATCATCATCGAATATGAGCTTCAATTCACAATAAAACTATCAATCACAAACCCAAGTTCATCATCGGCAAGCAGAGCAACAATCGAATTCAAGCATTCAAGCAAAAAGGAAAGTTACATACCAAATTGAAGCCGAAGCCCTAATTTCACAATCGATCAACAGAGGAGCAAACAAACATAAGCGCAGCAGTGAGCAAGGGCAACAATCGAACATCAGAGAAGCAAGAGCATCTCAAACCAGAGAAAAAGCCCTAATTCGAGAAAGAAGCCGAAGCCCTAATTCGACAAGCATCGGCCGCATAATTCTTCACTGAGCAAAAGAAGGAAACGGGTTGAAAGACAAGTGGGCCGGCCTTATTATTAAAAGGGGGATTAGTTTTTAATTTTATAAAAGGGGTTTTTAGTTTTTTATTTTGAGCAAAAATTACAGATTCAAGTTCGTATTTTAATTTTTGCTCCTGCGGTTATTTTTGAAGTTGTTTTTTCTTTTCGTGTCAAAGAATTTGTAAATCACCACCTAGAGTTTAGGTAGTGTCAGATTGTCTATTTAGAATTAGTTCAGTGAGCAGGGGTGCGAGTTTGCAGAGCTCTATAGGCGGGAGCAGTGTTTGCGAGTAAACGAAACTCTATTGTAGGCGGGAGCAGAGTTTGCGAGTAAACGAAACTCTATAGGCGGGAGCAGGGTGTGCGAGTCTAGTAGAGTGTTTGTGAGCGGGAGCAAAGGGTCTGCGAGTCTAGTAGAGTGTTTGTGAGCGGGAGCAAAAGGGTCTGCGAGTCTAGTAGAGTTGTTGTAAGCGTGATACTGTTTAATTCTAATAGAAATCTGTGAATGCAGCAGTAGGCAGGGGTTGCCGAAGCTGGGTAAATTTTGTGTGTGATTTACTTTTCAGCATATTTATTTCTGCAGTTTATTTCTGTGTTTAAATCGAGAAAATTTGCTATAACCCTATTCACCCCCCCTCTAGGGTTAATCCAGATCCTACAAGTGGTATCAGAGCCTGGGATTTTTCTTTAACTCTAGAGTCATGAATTCATCAAATAATGCGTTTTCTGAGGGGCAATCTATCGTTAGGCCACCCATGTTTAACGGGAATGATTATGCTTATTGGAAAGTTAGGATGAGTATTTATCTTAGTTCCGTTGATTATGATGTTTGGGATATTATTGAAACTGGCTATAAACCTCCCACTATAATCTTTGGTGATACTGAGATTCCTAAACCTAAGGATAGGTGGGATGCTAACGATAAGAGATTAAAAACGACAAATGCTAAAGCCATGAATGCTTTGATATGTGCTCTTGATAAAAATGAATTTAATAGAATTTCTCATTGTACAACAGCACAGGAAATTTGGCACACTTTGGAGGTGACACACGAAGGAACTTCTCAAGTCAAGGAGTCTCGTCTAGCCCTATTCAGCAATGAATACGAGAATTTTGTGATGGACAAAGGCGAGAGCATAAAGGATATGTTTGGACGCTTTTCAACTTTGGTATACAATGCTAGAGCGCTTGGGAAAGTCTTCACTGAGGTAGAGCTTGTGCGGAAGATACTACAAGTTTTACCAATGAACTTTGAGGCAAAAGTCACGGCAATCCAAGAATCGAAAGATCTGAGTAAGCTAAGCATGGAGGAGTTGATTGGCAACTTGATGACATATGAGCTTGAGCTAAAAGCAAAGGAAGAACGCAACAACTCCGAACCAAAGAAGAAGACGATTGCCTTAAAGAGCAAAGAAGAGAGCGATGAAGATGAAGGAGAAGATCCAATTGAAGAGCTTGCAATGGCTGTCAATAATCTTAGAAAATGGTCGAGATTCAAGCCACGCAAGAAGAATACAAGTCGTAATAGGCCAAAAGATTCTGACAATTCCGATAATGAACCGACGTGCCACTACAACAAACAGGGCCTTTAACAGCGTTTTAAAAACGCTATAAAAACTTTTAACAGCGTTTTTATGTATGCTGTATATCGACATGCAGTTAAAAGTCAGGGATATACAATGACAAGAAATAAACGCTGTTAAAACTTTCAACAGTGTTTTATAAACGCTATGGAAGGTTTTAACAGCGTTTTAAAAACGCTATAAAAACTTTTGACAGCGTTTTTATGTATGCTGTATATCGACATGCAGTTAAAAGTCAGGGATATACAATGACAAGAAATAAACGCTGTTAAAACTTTCAACAGCGTTTTAAAAACGCTATGGAAGGTTTTAACAGCGTTTTATAAACGCTATAAAAACTTTTAACAGCGTTTTTATGTATGCTGTATATCGACATGCAGTTAAAAGTCAGGGATATACAATGACAGGAAATAAACGCTGTTAAAACTTTCAACAGCGTTTTATAAACGCTATGGAAGGTTTTAACAGCATTTTTAAAACGCTGTTAAATGTTTAAGTCCATTTCACCAACCATCAACCATAATGTGTGTATATACACATTTCAAAATTAGCATATTATATCAGTATCACATTTCAAAACATATTATATCAATATCACAATTCAAAATCAACATATTATATCAATACCACATTTTGGACACATATTTGATAACCAACGTATGAAATTTCATATTCAAAATATACAATATTCTTACACCAAACATAAATAGTTTGTCGTCAATAGCTCAAAAAAAAATATTGAACAAGTATCAAATTCAAACTGCTACACTCACAACATTCCTGCCTGCACATCTCCTGTGCAACTGTGCACCTTCATAAAAAACAAAGGCCTCGTTTCACACATCTTCTACCAAACCACAGCAACCACTTCGACATATACAAATATCACTTCAAACAACTGCCAAACTATAAACTTTGCCATTCCACTTGTCTCCATACAAACAGCAGCTCCACTGTTACCCACTGTCTCTTCCACCACAGCCCCTGCCTTCCATCACTTTCCTACCCCGCAAATATCAACCAGTGCCAAATCACCAACCCCTTCATACCAAACAACCCATGCAACCATCTACGACTTCCCTCACCTCACAACTCATACACCCATAACAAACAACCCAAACAACTCATTACTGCAATCATACAACCATGCTTCCACTTCACATCTTTGTGCCATTGCCATAACAAACACTTAATCACAGTACAACCACTAAAATACAACATATACATCATACTGCCTTTAAAAGCCACTCATTTGTATGATTACAGATACTACACTTTGTATTTGATTATATGAACCATGGAAAACTGCAGCCAAAAACTGCTCTGAAAATGAAATGTATATTGTAGATATAGGCTTAGATATATTGCAGATTTATGTGGAAAAATATAGTGTACTAATTGATTCTTTATTAAAATGAAATGTGCATAACAACATTAAAAGAAACACTTATACCTGGACGTGTTTCTCCTCTGAAAAGAAAAAATCAAGCCATCTCCTTATCTTCCCCATATCTCCTTTTCTGGAAAAAGAAAACAATATATAATTTGTTCATACAATACAAATAATTGTTGGCAGAACAAATTGCATCTTATATGTAAAACAGGAATGCAATATGCATGGAAATTAAATAGAGAATAGATGCATAAAGGTAGCATATGCAATAATGGGTTATCACTTATAGAAAAACACTGGATACAATGAAGATTTCTAACAATCGTTTAAATAGCTAATGTAAACAATATTAAAACTGAGATTAAATGCCTGAATACCTGAATGAAGTAACTGCCAAGCAATTAAAGTTTAATAACAGCAAGCCTGAATGAAAAATCAAAATTTATGCCTGCACACTAAAAAAAAGTATACGCTTGCAAGGCCATGCATGAAGGTAAGCTAGCATTTTGGATTCTTCGAGTTATGGGACCAACTTTACCATTTCCAGTAACACGGCCATCGATCATAGTAACCTGTGAAGATAACATTTACACAGTGAAGAAAAAACAATGCACCAAATGGTACAGATTATTGAAGAAGCATATCCATGTCTATAATAAAGGCACCGTGCTGAGCAAGATAATCTACAAGTTAATCCTTCAGAAAATAAAGGCACCGTGCTGAGCAAGAACTTGTTATAAGATTTTTGAAACTTAAAATGAATTTTTTCAGAAGGCTAGATCCATTTAAATGAAGAAATATTAATGAAATTACCTAGAATTTTTAACCAAAAATGTTTGACATATGTGCGCATTTACACAACAAAGATGACTGCAAACGGCGATGAAGGCTACTGGGGGATGAAAATATATTTTGGGGGAGGAAGGTTTGTAATTAACTTGAATCGAGGATTTAAAAGTTGGGAAATTTCTCTTATTTGGGGTACGTGGGAGGAAATAGAAATGGAGGGAAGGAAAGAAATTTAGCGCCAACGCTCGCAACATTTGGGTTTCATAATTTATTGCTTGATTTTTGTAACTAACGGCAAGCAAGCAAAAACGCTGTAAGGCTATGCTAAGAAAATAAACTTTTCTTGTAGTGATATCGCATTGACAATGACGTTATTGTTTGTATGCAAATACCGTGTTAAGAAATTTAGCTAAGAGGCGGTAACAACTGTTTGGTATAAAATGACAATTGAAATGGTTGGAAGTTGTTTTAGAAAAAATCGAACCTGTCAAGCTCCAGAAGCAAAAAAGCTCCCTAGATCAAAATTTCTTGAAAAGTCGGATGCCATTAGCTTGTGATGTCCTAGACAGAATCAAACATCCTGAAGATATAAAAGATTCAAAATCATATCATTCTTCCACATACAAGAAAAAAAATCCATTAGATACCATTACCATAAATATAATGGGCAGAAATACTGTTAAAAGTTACTGGGTAAAGTTATCCAGTTGGAGTTGATTTACGCTTACAGCAAGTAATATTATAGAAATTTATTTCAATTCAGTAGTGATAAAGAAGGAATCTGAAAGTTTTAAGAGAGGTAAATCTATTGCTGTATGTAGCAGTTTCAGTAAACAAAGTTTAGTTCTTGATTTTATCAATATGTAATTTAAAGCTATTAATTGACTATTACCCCCTACAGCATGTGCAATACATTAATGCACTAATTAAAATCTCCTTCAGCCTCAATCTTAGGTCCCAACTCAGATACTTTGTGCTCAAGTCCTCTGTCCACGCTAATTGTCTGCAAAATAAATAAATAGAAATGAAGCTAACGAAATTCTACAAATAAAAAAGTTAGGTATAAAAGTGCAAAATTAGTTGAGGATCATATATTCCATAAACAATGATGCTATGTCAAAACCAAAAATATTAATATAATACAGTTCCAACAGATTTCTTGTGTTTTGGTAGCCAAGCAACTCATCACCCAAACTAACCTTTGAAAAACTCAAAATTAAACGTAAGAAAACATTACAAGTTTGCAATTATTAAGATAAGAACTCAGAATGTTCTATTTTGTTATATTATACAATATTTATACTACAAACTTGAAATATATACAGATAGCATAGGGAACACATACCTCTTTCAAGTTAATTAAGAATCCATAGCAAGAAGGCAGTAAAACATTGAACCTGACAACTGAATTCAAACAATATTAAGTGCAAGAAATTGATTAGTTTAATTTTTGCATATTTATTTATATCATTGCCATATTAGATACATTTTTGTTTTTAATTTTGTTTTCTAGGTGAATATTTTAACTTTCAAAAGTGATACATTCAGCAATTGATTTCATATTTTAACTTTTATGTTAATACTGGTACCTTTTTAAACATTATTTCTAATTTCATTTCACATATAATATTTCAAGTTCACTGTTTGTAAAGGATTCAGCAATGATCCACCTGGGTATCTGCCAGCAATGGTAGTTTTACTCGTTATTGTTAGTTACAGACATGTATATTGATGCATGATGTATAGATGAATTCTCTATCCTCTGTACTGTATATAGTTACCCAGGTTCTAAGCCCCTTCTAAAGAAGCTTCAATTCCTAAAAAGGTGCCTTATTTAGCCTGTGATTCTGGACTCACAAAATCCATATACCTTTTTGTTTCTACAAATTTAACATCATCATGAATCATAAAAATCAGATAAAAAGGTATAGTATATGATTGTACAAGCACATGACTACATGCATGACCGGACATAAACACCACAAACATACATGGTTTCATGTTCTAAACAAATTAAAGGTTAACTTGTTGAATGTTTTGCCTCATAACATATCTTTGATTTATGATAAAACACAACTCGCCGATTGCACTTAAAAGATAAAAGAAAGGATATCTTCCAGATAAAGGTATAGTAAAACATTATTTTACACTATAACTACTTGCACACATCCTATTAATTTATTTCATATAAGTTTCTTAAACTCATAATTAACATATTTTTCCATAGTTAAAGATGGGGTATAATGAAAAAACTTATTATATTTTACTCAAAGTAGCAATCTTGGAACGCAAAAATAGTAAAACTCTTAAAAGTATTTTGTAAGCAGGAATAAGAAAGAAATGACCATCTTACTACAAATGGCAGTTAAATATATAATTTTCATAAACTATTTTTATGTTCAAAATTTCAGTTCCAAATATACAGGAAAAAAATTCCTGACGATCCAGTAATAGTCTTCCATAGTCTTGGTTTAACAATCTGTATTTCATGTAACCACCTAAAAAAGGTGGGAATGAAAATGTAGCAGAATATCTACAGGATCTCTCATATTTCCTTTTATGGTAGACGGACAGGTAATGGAAAAAGTGGACATAAACATCCTGACTTTTTTGCAACTCAAAACGTAGTTTTAAAGTAACGAAGGCTATAACAATGCAGAGTGAAATAAACCTGAATTAAAGTAATCTATGATTGATATTCAAATATTTTGGACCATTTCAGGGATTTAAATTCATATTTATATGTAAAACTGTAGATACGAATAATGTAGAAACAAATATAATTGGATTTGTTTCAAATTTCAAACTCCAAAGCATAAAATGAAATCCAACCATAGTAGAAAAAATATCATATAATATGTATTGAGGTATATACTTAACTGTTTTAAAATAAAATAATATTTAAGAATCCTATAAATATTGATCATGTCTTGCATTAAGGAAATTGTTTCTTAAAATGTTTCATTGAAAAATATCATTGAGTCCCTACTCAGCTACAATCAGTGATGGTGGTTCGAATGCAAACATAACCAGATCAAAAATTCTCATTAATTTTTTCAAACTGAAAAATATGACAACATAAGTAAAATCAACTAGCCAATACATTTCCAAATTTAGTATTATCTCACCTACATCTGCTACTAGAGCTATTTAGTGTGCCTACTTTATGAAATCAACTAGCTATCTTTTAGCTTAAGAAATATATTCAATTTATTTTGTCCTACATTTGAAATCAAATTGTAAATTTTAATCACTCAACAACATAATTATTTTCCTTTTTTAATTTAAGAGTACCTTATATCCAATAAGTAGTGACCCTATTCTTTAAGTATACTATATCAAGTACACTATATCATCTTCAGCATTATGCACTTAGCTATATAATCTCAAGGCTTATTAATCTTCATTTGAAATCCAGGAATAGTACTATAGTCTCAAGTTAACAGAAAAATGGCCAGAGGTAGATAATTTTGCTCTTTATAGATGTTGACTTTGGTTTACACTTCTAGAAAGCATGCTTGTTTGTAATTAAAATATATCGGTCATTAACTTAAAACTCCAGTAAAGTAAATTACAAGTACATGTTATATACCCATTGGCATAACTGTACATTCTACTTCCACCATCTATAACATACAAATACATATTATTGTAAAGGGGACTTGATATGAGGTAGACAACACAGAACCTCCATAATAACTATTATAAGGCACCAAATGAGGTATAACTTGATAAAAAACTGAATTTTTTAATTTTGCAAATTTTCTCAATTAAAACGGGTTTAATTTTGCAAGAAACTATGTCCAACCATTTATCAGATAATTTAAGTTCATAGAAAACTCAATATGGACAAAATAGAAGGTAGAAGATCAGCTAGTTATAAAAAATAAAAGCAAGGCTGCAACTTACTCTGAAACTTGGAGGACGAAGGAATCAGCCACTGGCAATGATTGCTACCGATTCGCCTCCATCGACGAGCCAATTGACTGCAGCGGGGACTAGGGTTAACAGCGGTAAAGGCCGTCGATTCGTTTCCACTAACGAGCTTGCAACGAGGGCGACTACGATGGGGACGATTGCAAATGGCGATTGAAGCTACTGGCGAACGATGATGAAAAATATCGGCGATGAAATTTATTTCGGAGGAGGAAATTCTGTAATTAAATTTGGAGCAGGGAACTAAATTTTGGGGAAGTTTTATTTTTTAAGAAGTACGTAGAAATGGAGGGGAAGGCGAGAAATTTAGTAGACAGCGCGCACAATGTTAGGTTTTACCGCCTAATTATTATTTTTGATGGCAAATCGTTCAAGAACGCCGTTGGTTCATGCTAAGAAAAGGAACTTTTCTTGTAGTGTGCTTTAACTGCAAGAAGCCCGGACACTTCATACAAAAATGCCCACTTCTCAAAAACAACAAAGGAAAGAAAAAGACGAAGAAGGTATTTGCAGCGACTTGGGATGATGAAGAAGGAGAAGAAGTTTCGAATAGCAGCTCAGAGGAGGTTAACTTATGTCTTATGGCGAAATCAGAATCAGAAGCAAGCTCAGAGGAATCTAGTGAGACAGGTGAGTATTCCTATAGAGATCTTGTTTTTATGTGTCTTGATCTTACGTAAGTAGTTGATGCTCTTGAATCTAAACTTGAAAATCTGAAATCTAATAGGAGAGAACTTGCTCGTGAAAATTTTAGGTTAAAAACTGAAATTGAAAATATTCAAAACCTAGAATGTAAAAAATGTAAAATTTTAGATTCAGAATTGACAAGACTTAAGAATAGCTTTGAGAATCTTGAAAAAGAAAACTTGAGTCTTAAGGAAATCATTGACACTAGGAAAAAGGATTTCATAAATAGATGCACCTCACTTGTAACTGAAAACACGACACTAAAAACCAAAGTCCAAAATCTTGAGAAATCTCTGAATAACTTTTCAAGAGGCGAAAAATCTTTCAACATGTTATTGGGAAATCAAATTTTTGCTAACAACAGAAAAGGACTAGGTTTTGGGAAAACACAAGTTGAGGATAATGCAAAAGGGAAGAGTGTCTTTGATAAATGTGAAATAATTGGATATCGTGTTGAAAATTGTAATCATAGGAACAAGAACACAAAATTTATACAAGTTTGGGTTCCTAAGAATTCTACAAACGAATTTCATGTTTATTGGAACAAGAATAAAAGGACTAAACAAGTTTGGGTTCCAAAGGGTTTGTTTATTCATAATGCTTCTGCCACTAACAATCATGGACCTAGAAATAGGTCACAAAAATCTTTCATCGTGTAGGTGGGGTGGCAGGCTAAGGAACAACAACGGTGTTCTCTGGATTTTGGCTGTTCCAGAAACACAACGGGCAACAAAGCAAAGTTCCTTAGCCTAGTATAAAGGTGACAGAATCACAATGGGCAATCACGTAAAATTATCGTAAAGGTAAAACAGGTGAAGGTATAATTCTGTGATAATATGCACCATATTCTGAATTAAATCAGCCAAAATTGTGATAATGATGTGATGTCTTTAATTCTGACTTACTGATATGATTTTTCCTTTGACTTGTTCTTACTTTGATTTGTGCTCAAAAGTAGACCAACCATCCTTTCATCATTGAACTTAATATGTTTGGTCAAATGATGGTATGTTATTGATCCTTGATTACTCATGCTACACTTAGACATATTTTGACATTTTGATCACTGCTTGTAAATTTGCACGATTTCAAACTCATGTGAAAAAGGATTTTAAGAAATTGTTGAAACTTCAAGAAATTGTTTTTGAAATAATTAAGATGTTGATTGACTGTTGATTACTCATGAATATAATTGTTTATCCTATGGTTTCTGAAATTAACACCATGATATTTGTTTGAGTGTGAACATGGCTTCAATTCAAAATCCAAAGAATGTCATTTAAATTGTTGCTAAAATTGGGTTTAAAATTTTTGATACACACTTCATGTCTGGTTTACCAAATCCAGTTAGTAATATTTTGGATTGAAAAAGAAATTCAGATGCAGTTCATACTAGTAATCTAGTTGATAGAAAACTTACGAGTTGAACGTGATTTATTGTGAAACATTCATTTGCTGCATCGTTTTTTTTTCAAAGAAAATATCTGCATATTTTTCACTTGAAATAATTTTTCATTTAGCAGAATTTTTTTTCTCATATAACCCCTTCGAGAAAATAATTGTTTGACCATTTTTCAGATTAGTTAATTTTATTTGATTTTAAATGACAAATTTTGACTGATCCGACTCCCTAATAATTATCAAAGAGATAAATAGTGATTGGAAAAAGTGATGAGTGTTGATATTTAACATACATTACTCAAGAGAGTATATTTGGAAAATTTCTTTAGGAATTAAAACAAGAATTATAAAACTTTTTGTTGGGTAAAGATTCCATGACCATTTCTATATCTATCATTATTTCTATCGACCATGGTTTATCAAATATTCAATATAGTTTGTCGATATGTGGTACTATAATCAGGAATCATTTGTTTTTCATGTCATATTTTTTAAATAAATAAATAAATAGTCAAAGTATTCACTCTCATTTAAAAGTCCTCACGGTTATGCATGGGTGAATTACTTGAATTTTTTTTATTATGTGCTTCCATGCTCATTTAAAAGTCCTTACGGTTATGCATGTATGGAACGCATATCAAAATTAAATTGTTTAAATAGACAAGTTGATTCTAATCCCATTTAAAAGTCCTCACGGTCATGCGTGGTTAGAAGATACTTGATTTCATTTTTTAAAATTAAATTCGAATACTACTAATCTCATTTAAAAGTCCTAACGGTTATGCATGATTAGTAGATATTCAAATTCCTGATATAAATACCACAAGAAGATTCAACTGTATGATATTATATGAACATCAATTTTCATCATTTCTAAAATTGGAATATGCGCCTAACAAGGGTAGTTATGGTTTTTGTTTGATTCTTATTGAAGTTTAATATTTATATTCAATTTGAGATTAATGTTGGATTAATATCGATCACTTTATCTCTATTTTTCTCTCACACTATTATTCTTTTGCTGATAACAAAAGGGGGAGAGAAAAGTTAAGATTTTGTCAAATAGAATCAAGCAAAGGTCAAATAATTTTTTCCATATGCATCTAGGCTCATTTGAATATATTTCTATTTGTATGCATATATGTAGGGGGAGCATCATGTAGAAAGGAAGCATTTAAATAGGGGGAGCAATTAGAGTATATAATTAATCAAATACATTTAACACGGTAGAGTATATAATTAATCAAATACATTTAACACGGTCAAAATCTTAAATATATGTTTGTTATCATCAAAAGGGGGAGATTGTTGAATATGCGCTTAAATGTTTTTGTTTGATGATAATAAACATATATATTCATTTAAATGTATTTGGTTATGTACTATTTTGTTTTTCATAGATTAAATAAATATTTGTTGAATAAAATAAATTACACAGAATTTGAATTTGAATTCAAACAGAACAAGTTACACAGTTTTTGAATTCAAACAGAAATTTTATTCAAACAAATATTTATTACAATCTTGAATAGTACAATTTCAAGCTCTCACTATACATATACATTTTTGAATACATCACGATTTCAATTTACATTTATAACCTCACTACATATCACTCACACTCGTATTTTGTCTTCAACTGCATTCCAGTTTGAATCCAGCATCTGAGAAATCTGCAAAAATATCCACTAACGCAGTAAAATTGAAAAAGAAATATTTTTGCAATATAAAATTAAATATGACTTTTGAAAATATGGTTTGCCTCAGTTATTTGGGTTGTTCGTCATCATTCGCACTTGAATTCATCACAAAGTCGTGCACATAGATATTACAGGGACAGGTAACCATAAGTGGCTGCAATACACACGTGTACATTCATACACGTGTGCACTGCCTCGCCAACTCATGTGCGTGGCCAACAAGAGCCAGTGTGCAAGTGCAAAGAAAGTCAATGAACACTACAACAATGACCAATGAACAAAGAACAGAGACCAGACAGGTCAAGCAACAAGGCAGATCACAAATGCATGCCACCAAGTAAACAAACTTAGGCAAATCAGTAACCAACACAATACCAAGTTCAACAACATCAAGTACAAGTCTCAAATGTCCAGTTAAAACTTCAACAAGACAAGTGATGCTCAAGTAAAGTTAAGAAAAGACCAGCTACAGAAATGCATGCAAGTGTCAAAGTTCAGGTGCAAGTACTACAAAAGAGCAAGTACAATTCGAACCAACATGGCCAAGACTACTGAAAACAACATGACAGCACTGCATCAATGCAAAATGGAATACTGCAACTACACAGACCAAACTTTAACAAACAGTTCAAGTGCAAACCAAGTTCATATGCAAAGAGCTCGAGCATGAGATATGGCAACTACAGTAATGCATCAGTGACCAACTACAGGAACAGCAAGGTGATCAAACAAACAAAGACCAAAGCTACAACCTCGCATGAAGACCAAATGTCCAGACTAACATAATGCAAGACAGTGGTCATAAATGGAATAACAACATCGAGCCAGAGCCGTCAAGTTCAAACATCACACAAGTACAGGCCGCAACAGTATGCACCAGTTCAAACATTTATCAGAGAGTATATGGAAGGGTCAGTGATACAAGGCAATACACAAGAGCATACAAGTGCAACACAAGAAACAGATAGAAATGAACTTATGAAGCAGTGCAAGTGCAAATCACCAACTACAAGACCTCAAGTGATATGGTGAAGCAGCATGTAATGACATTATATACAAATGTAAAGAACAATGGTGATGCACTGCAGATATCCTGACAGCAAGCACATGTATCCAAGTACAAGCTCGTGTCGAAGTTACCGAAGTCAGCATGAAATTTTACAGGGCAATCAACAGAGATGATCAAGTGACAACATAATGAAGCAATAACCAATGTCACAGTAAAATCAACATCGTCAGAGAAGATGGCCAGAGACGAAGATCAAAATGATGGCCGAAGTCATGTCAAAAGCATATGTTACACAAGTCAGAATTCAACTTAAATTCGTATTCTTTGAAATAGTCAACGCAAAGTAAAAGAGGAAAGTTTTAATGCCGTGTGAATCAAGTGAAATCGAACGTTCTCAAGTTAAAGCCGTGAGTATCACGTTGAGAGAATAAATCAGGAAAGTCGTGCTCATCAAGGAATTAAGAATTAGGAAAGTATCAAATTGATACGAAGGAATTCAAGTGTCGTGAATTCATATAAATTCAACCCGAAGGTATCATCATCGAATATGAGCTTCAATTCACAATAAAACTATCAATCACAAACCCAAGTTCATCATCGGCAAGCAGAGCAACAATCGAATTCAAGCATTCAAGCAAAAAGGAAAGTTACATACCAAATTGAAGCCGAAGCCCTAATTTCACAATCGATCAACAAAGGAGCAAACAAACATAAGCGAAGCAGTGAGCAAGGGCAACAATCGAACATCAGAGAAGCAAGAGCATCTCAAACCAGAGACAAAGCCCTAATTCGAGAAAGAAGCCGAAGCCCTAATTCGACAAGCATCGGCCGCATAATTCTTCACTGAGCAAAAGAAGGAAACGGGTTGAAAGACAAGTGGGCCGGCCTTATTATTAAAAGGGGGATTAGTTTTTAATTTTATAAAAGGGGTTTTTAGTTTTTTATTTTGAGCAAAAATTACAGATTCAAGTTCGTATTTTAATTTTTGCTCCTGCGGTTATTTTTGAAGTTGTTTTTTCTTTTCGTGTCAAAGAATTTGTAAATCACCACCTAGAGTTTAGGTAGTGTCAGATTGTCTATTTAGAATTAGTTCAGTGAGCAGGGGTGCGAGTTTGCAGAGCTCTATAGGCGGGAGCAGTGTTTGCGAGAAAACGAAACTCTATTGTAGGCGGGAGCAGAGTTTGCGAGTAAACGAAACTCTATAGGCGGGAGCAGGGTGTGCGAGTCTAGTAGAGTGTTTGTGAGCAGGAGCAAAGGGTCTGCGAGTCTAGTAGAGTGTTTGTGAGCGGGAGCAAAAGGGTCTGCGAGTCTAGTAGAGTTGTTGTAAGCGTGATACTGTTTAATTCTAATAGAAATCTGTGAATGCAGCAGTAGACAGGGGTTGCCGAAGCTGGGTAAATTTTGTGTGTGATTTACTTTTCAGCATATTTATTTCTGCAGTTTATTTCTGTGTTTAAATCGAGAAAATTTGCTATAACCCTATTCACCCCCCTCTAGGGTTAATCTAGATCCTACAGTTTCTCATGTAGTCTGGAGTAGTTCTTCATGTGCACTGATATGTTCATCTTTAATCATTTCACTGGACTTCTTACAGATACCATGCTTGATCATATCATGCTCATTTATCTGTGTACTAGGTTGTAGCCTCTGTTGCTTCGAGCCAGTTTATTGTTTGCTTGTAGTATCTTAAAGTTGTACCCTTGCTGTAGCTTGATTGCTTGCATATTGAACTGCATATTTGGTTGCTGTGCACTACATATATATGTATACATGTGTGTAGCCTTCATCTCATGCTTTGTGTACTACATTTTGGTTGCTGCAGTTTGGTATGTTCTTTGTTTTCCTTGACCACCAAATATACTTGAAGTCTTCTTGTCACCATTCCTGATTGTGTACATTTTGTCTTGGTCGAGACTGTGTTACATGCTCACGTTCATCCCTGGACCATATGACCGAATGCCTAAATGCTTTCATTTGGAAATGTTTGGTGTTGTTGTTATGCTGTATTTTGTTGTAGCATTTCTGAAATGTTGGTTGAGCTGAACCTAAACAGTAACATATGTATAGTCTGGACTAGCCTTTGAACTTATCTGGCTGTGTACATTTAAGTCTAGCCATTGTATCAGACTTTTATTCATGTTGGCTGACCATTAACTCACGTACTTGACCATTGCATTGCACCTGAGTTGAATCTATCATTTGGTTGGGTTTGACCTTGTGCTCACATGTCCCTGCAATTTTATCAAGTGTATATCGGTGTGCATGGCCTTGTGGCATGTACAATGATGCATTGTGCATGTCATAAGTTGTTCATGAAAGATGAATCCAAAAGAAATGATGACGAACAACGCAAATAACTAAGAGAAATAATATTTTCAAAAACATACATTTTATTTTACATTGAAAAATATTTCTTTTTGGATTTTACTGCATCGGTGTTTATTTTACAGATAATTCAAATGCTGGATACAAATTGGAATATAGTTAAAAGAATAAATATGAGTGAACGAGTGATATGTAGTGAGGTGCAAACGTAAGTGACAATTGTTTAGTGATAAAATTGTGTTGTAATTTGAAATTGTATTGTAATTGAAATTTTGTATATATCGTGAGAGCTCAAACTTTGTATTATTCAAAAATTGCAATAAATTATTTGTTTGAATAAAATATCTGTTTGAATTTAAATTCAGTGTTATTTATTTTATTCAGCAAATATTTATTTAATTATGTGAAAATAGAAGAAAATTGTACAACAACAAATACATTTAAATGAATATATATATATATATATGTTTATTATCATCAAACAAAAATTATATACTAGCATATTCAACAATCTCCCCCTTTTGATGATAACAAGCATATATTTAAGATTTTGAATTTATTAAATGTATTTTGTCCTTGATGAACCTTATTTGCTTGCCCTATTAGAGTGCTTCTTCTCTACAACAAATCCCCCCCTTCATATATGCATGAAAATCAATAAAAATATGAAAATGAACTTAGATGGGAATATGCAAATAAAAAATGAAATATTTGACATTTATTTGCCAAAGTCTTAACTTTTCTCTCCCCCATTTATTATCAGCAAAAGAGTAATGATGTTAGAAAATAGAGATAAAGTGATAAACAATCATACAACATTAATACGCAATCGAATATAAATATTAAATTTCAATAAAAAAATCAAACAAAAACCATAAATAATCTGTTAGGCGCATATTCCACTTTAGAATGATAGGGATGATGTAGGCATATAAAATATATAGTTGTGTCTATTGGTGGTATATTTGTATCAGGAATTTGAATATCTACCAACCATGCATAACAGTTAGGACTTTTAAATGAGATTAGCAGTATTCCCATTTTTTATAAAAAATGAATTTCAAGCATCTTCTAACCATGCATAACCATGAGGACTATTAAATAGGATTAGAATCAACTTGTCTATTTAATAGTCAATTTTGATATGTGTTCCATACATGCATAACTGTGAGGACTTTTAAATGAGCATGAAAGCACAAAAAAATATTCCAAATAATTCATCCATGCATAATCGTGAGGACTTTTAAACGAGAGTGAATACCTTCGATGTTTTTATTAAGAAATAAAAAAAATAAAAACTTATAATTTCCATTTAAAATACCACATTTTGACACACAATATTGTATTTTTGATGAGTGATGGTCATTAGAAATATGATAGAAATAGAGATGTTTATGGAATTTTTACCAACAAAAGTTATTATAAATCTTATTTAGAATTTTTAAAGAAATTTACTAAATATACTTTCTCAAGTCATAATATATGATTAATATCGACACTCATCACTTTTCCAATCACTATTTATCTTTTCGATAATCAGTAGGGAGTCAGATTAGTTAATATAGTCATTTAAGATCAAATCCAGAAACAATTATAAAATCAAATTTTCTAAAATGAATAATCTGAAACAAAGTTGACAAAAAACTATTTTCTGAAAGGGGTAAGAAAAATATTTGTTAAACGAAAATCGGTTGAAATGAAAAATATGCAAATATTTTCTCTGAAAATGTGATGCAATTAATGAATGTCTGTACATAAAACACGTTCCACTAGTAATTTTTCTACCAACTTGATTATCAGTGTAATCTGCTTCTGAATTTCCTTTTGACTTAAGGTTATCATTAGATAGATATCATAGACCAAATCGTAGAGTGTGTAATAAATACCTTAAATTCCTTTTTATAGCTTTTAAATGGAATTATTTTGGATTTTGAATTGCAAACATGCACATAAACAACTAATGAACATAGTGTCAGATCTAGAAGCAGTAAGATGAACAAATATGTTCACGTGTATCTAGAGTAATCATCAACCAATACCAAATAACATCTCTTATCACCTAAACTTGTAATATAGTTAGCCCAAGAAAATCTATATGAAATAGTTCAAGGATGAAAAGAGGATTGATCAACATTTTAAAAACTAAAACGAACATTTATTTCATTATCGCATAACTGGCGGATTTAAAACATATTAAAGTGCAGATTTTCACCATTTAATATATCTTTAAGATAAATGTACTGTTGCCCATTTTCTCTTTATGATAATTTTTTTTGTTGCCCATTCTGATTCCGCCACCTTTATACTAGGCTAAGGAACTTTGATCTGTCACCCGTCGTCTGCCTGGAACAGCTAGAATCCATATATCACCCTTGTGGTTCCTTAGCCTGCCACCTCACCTACACAAGAAAAGGTTTTTGTGACTTATTTGTTTTTATAGGTCCATCCATGGTTGTTAGTGACAAAAGATTTTGAAAAATATGTTTGAGTAGACCAAAAACAATCTATATTTGTTCCTCTCAGCACCTAGATTTGTTTGACCTTAAGGGATTTTATATTCGTGCCTTTCGGAACCCAAATTGGTATGGTTTCCATGTGTTTGGGTCTATACCAGCAAATATTGTGATCGTGTCTAGTTTTTCCATAAATCATGCACTTTGAAATGACTTAATTATTTTCGCTTCTAACATGTTCAGACTGATTATATCTAAGTCCTTGTCTGGCAATATTAATAGTTTGTTTCCCTAATAGCATATTTAACGATCTTTCTCCTTTGGCAAATTTTCCTAAAGTTGTAGATAATTGTTGGACTTGTGTTCTGAGAGATTTATTTTCATCCAATAATTGAGTGCACCTTTTAATAGAATTTTCACTCTCTTTCAAAATTAGAAGTTCATTTTCAATTGATTTTATTTTAATTTTTGATTTTTTAATTTCTTCTTCAAATGATGGACGCTTATCACACTTAGGGTTCTTATTTGGATAGTTTTTAAATAATCGATCAAGCTGTTTATTTAATTCTATCAAACTATCTCTTTATGATTCAATTTTAGCGTACTTCTCCCTAAGTCTTTCAAAACAGCCATTTACCTCATGAAAATATATAAGCAATTCTGAGTGAGTAAGTTTTGAAACCTTGCTTGGCTCATCATCATCACTGTCAGTTGTTTCTCCTTGAAGACACAGATTTCCTTTTTCACTTTCACTGCTTGTGCTTTTTTCATCTTCATCATTTTCATCCTAAGTAGGTGCAAAACTTCTCCTTTTCGGTTTCTTTCCTTGGCTGAGTCGATTCTAAGGATAATTTGCCTTGATATGACCGGTTTGTTGCACTTGTGGCATATGGTCTCCTGCTCTTCTGAGTTGTATAGTACTTTGATTATTCTGCTTTTCAATTTTTGGTTTAAACCGGACTTCCTTATTTATGACTCCACCTTTTGAATTTCTTTATTATCAGTGTCAGTTCTACTGCACCACCACCACCACCATCATCATCACTTTCCGTTGTTCCTTTAAGAGCTATTGATTTCTTACAAGTATCACCTCCTTCCTATTCTTCCTTGAATTTCATTTCTAGCTCATAAGTGGTGAAATTTCCAATGAGTTCTTCAACCTTTTATTTCTTTCAAATCCTTTTATTCTTGAATGGTAGTAAATTTTGCTTCAAAATTTCAAAGAAGGACTCTGAGGATTTTTTGGACTATTTCCAATTCTCTGTATGGTTTTCTATGAGCTTTTGATTTGTATATGAGATTAGAAAGTCGTCCATACATCTCTTTAACATTCTCATCCTTGGCCATTTTGAAGTTCTCATATTCACTGCTAAGAATGGCAAGGCGAGATTCTTTGACTTGAGAGGTTCCTTCGTGAGTCACTTTTAGTGTGTGTGCCAAATTTCCTGCGCAGTTAGACAATGTGAGACACGATTAAATTCAAATTGATATAATGAACATATAATAGTATTCATAGCTTTAGCATCAGCATTATGTAGTTTATTTTCAAGATCTGTCCATTGATCCATCGGTTTTTCAATTTTCTGATTATCTACCACTATAGTTGGTGTTCTATATCCTATGTCAACAATCTTCCAAGCATCAGTGGCTTTTAGAAAAAATTCACTATTTTTCCAATACGCATTTCACCATTGAACAAGGTGGTCTAACTATGGACTATCCCTCAGCAAAATCATTATTAAAAGAATCCATTTAAAAAATCAAATTTTTAAAAGAAAGATTAGTTTTTGAAAAATCAAATTTTAAAACAAAAAATGGTTTTCGCTCCTAGCTCTGATACCACTTGTAGGATCGATTTCACCCTAGAAGGGGGTTGAATAGAGCGATACTAATAATTATAAAACTTAATACAGAAATATATAAAATAATTGCAGCATAGATAATAGCGGAATAATAAAAGTAGAAAATAACAACATTGATTTACCCAGCTTCGGCAAAAGTCTACCAACGTGCTGGCCCCAAAGTTTCTACTAGAAATTAAGTTGTCAGACGCTTACATACGTAAACTTACGACACCCACTATCTACTAACCTACTCTACGCTCAATGCCCAGCCACAAGTCAGCCACTGAGTTGCGAACTCTCAAACTATGCCCCGTAGTTTGTACCTTGTTACACGACTAGAAAGTTAAAAAAGTTTGAAAGAAGGTTAAAAGCAAAAATAGCACAAAACCCTAATTTTAAAATTAAAGCCTAATAATATTTATAAAGGCTGGCCCAAAGAAAAAACAATGTGACAAAATTAAGACTATTCCCTTTTCTCTTGTTAATGTCTTCGGCCGCTTCCTGGTTCCTCTTTGTTCTGAAAATTAAGGTTCTGGGATTAATGTAGCGGCCTTAAAGTTGATCGAATTGAATGCTGCATGCTTGTAAGAAATTAGGCTCGAATCATATGATGCTTTCGTTCCTTCACGGTTGCTTCTCGATCGAGTTCGAATCGAATAAAACTTATATGTGATTTCCTTTATTTCCTCTCCTTGATATGCTTGAACTCGATGCATCTTTCTGCCGATGATGATAGGGGAATTTATATGGATCGATCCCTTTAATTTTCATTCAAATATTTCATTTGAATTCGTCTATTAATTTTGCTCGGCCGTTCGATTTTGCTTAAATACATGTGATTTGTTTAGACTGGTTCAATTCGAATATTTTTCTGATATGCTTTTCTTGTTTACCACGACTTGTTTGGTTCTCTAATTTTTCGTTCTATTTCTGATATTATTTGATTTTCTCTGAGTCGATTTCGATCATTTCTCCTATGCCTTCGGCATCGTGAATATACAAATTTATTACCTTCCATTCCATTCGTATTGCCATGACTTCTTCAATTCACGTTATCGGCTTTGACTTTGGCACTATGAATTTTTTAACTGCTATTACATTCTCTTTTGAACCATGACATTGTTTTGACCGCTTCACTTATCTGATGGATTGTGTGACTTTGCATTCATATTGATTTAAGTCAAGTTGGTATAGTTGTCTTCTGCATTGCAATATGTAACCCGCTTTAAACTTGGTTTCATATTCATGTTTGGGCGGCTGTCCACAACTGTTTGTTTTGTGTTGTATGCATGTGTGCCTCTAGTCTGTATTGAACTTTGGTTTGTGTTTGAAAGCTTCACTTGTGCACTGGTCTAGTTTTGGTTAATCCCTCATGTGTATTGGTTGTTGCATTCATGTTTTACTTATCTGTTTTGGTCTTTCTCCATTTAACTCGAACCACTTATATACTCGTTATCATGTTTTTTATATAGTTGCTCATGCAGTCTAGAGCATTTCTTCATGTATACCGAATTGTTCCTCTTTGATCATTTCATTGAACTTCTTACAGATACTGTGCTAGATCATATCATGCTCATATGTGTGTGTATTAGGTTGTAGCCTCTTTTGGCTCGAGCCAGTTCATTATTTGCTTATAGTATCTTGAAGTTGTACCCTTGCTATAGCTTAATTGCTTGCATATTGAACTGCATATTTGATTGCTTTGCACTACATATATATGTACACATGTGTGTAGCCTTCATCTCATGCTTTGTGTACTACCTTTTGGTTTCTGCAGTTTGGTCTGTTCTTTTTTTCCTTGACCACCAAATATACTTGATGTCACCATGCCTAATTGTGTACATTTTTTTTGGTCGAGACTGTGTTGCATGCTCATGTTCATCCTTGAACCATGTGACTGAATGCTTAAATGCTTTCATTTGGACATGTTTGGTGTTGTTGTTATGTTGTATTTTATTGTAGCATTTCTGAAATGTTGGTTGAGATGAACCTGAACTGTGACACATATATAGTCTGGACTTGCCTTTGAGTTTATCTGGTTGTGTACATTTATGTCTGGCCATTGTATTGACTTTTATTCATGTTGGCTGACATTGACTCTCGTACTTGACCATTGCATTGCACCTGTGTTAAATCTAGCATTTTGGTTAGGTTTGACCTTGTGCTCACCTGTCCCTGCAATTTTATCAAGTGTATATCGGAGTGATACACTGTGCATGTCACAAGCTGTTCGTGGAAGATGAATTCAAAAGAAATGTTGACGAACAAACCAAATAACCGAGGCAAATAATATTTTCAAAAACATACATTTTATTTTACACTGCAAAAATATTTCTTTTTCAATTTTACCGCGTCAGTGTTTATTTTGCAGATAATTCAGAAGCTGGATATAAATTGGAATATAGTTGAAGAACAAATATGAGGGAACGAGAGATATGTAGTGAGGTGTAAATGTAAGTGACAATTTTATAGTGATAAAATTATGTTGTAATTTGAAATTGTATTGTAATTGAAATTTTGTTTGTATAGTGAGAGCTCAAATTTTGTACCATTCAAAAATTGCAATAAAATATTTGTTTGAACAAAATATCAGTTTCAATTTAAATTCAGTGCTATTTATTTTATTCAGCAAATATTTATTTAATTACGTGAAAATAAAATAAAATAGTACAATAACAAATACATTTGAATGAATATATATATGCTTATTATCATCAAACAAAAATAATATATTGGCATATTTAACAATCTTCCCCTTCTGACGATAACAAACATATATTCAAGATTTTGAATTTATTAAACGTATTTTGTCATTAATGAACCTCATTTCCTCCCCCTATTCGAGTGCTCCCACTCTATAACAAAGCCCCATCTTCGTATATGAATGAAAATCAATATAAATATGCAAATGAACCTATATGGGAATATGCAAATAAAAAAATGAAATATTTTATCTTTATTTGCCAAAATCTTAACTTTTCTTTCCCCCTTTAGTTATCAGCAAAAGAGTAATAGTGTTAGAAAAATAGAGATAAAGTGATAAACATTAATACAACATTAATACCCAATCGAATATAAATATTAAATTTCAATAAAAAAATCGAACAAAAACCATAAATACTCTGTTAGGCGCATATTCCACTTTAGAATGATAGGAATGACGTCAACATATAAAACCATATAGCTGTGTTTATTTATGGTATATTTATATCAGGAATTTGAATATCTACTAACCATGCATAACGGTTAGGCCTTTTAAATGAGATTAGTAGTATTCTCAATTTTTCTATAAAAAAATGAAGTTCAAGCATCTTCTAACTACGCATAACCATGAGGCTTTAAATGGGATAAGAATCAACTTGTCTATTTAATAATCAATTTTGATATGTGTTCCATACATGCATAACTGTGAGGACTTTTAAATGATCATGAAAGCACATACACAAATATTCCAATAATTCACCCATGCATAACCGCGAGGACTTTCAAATGAGAGTGAATACTTTGCATGTTTTTATTAGAAAAACAAATAAAATAAAAATGAATAATTTCCTGTTTAAAATACCACATTTTGACATATTATATTAGATTTTGACGAGTGACGGTCATTAGAAATATGATATAAGTATAGATGTTCATGAAATTTTTACCAACAAACGTTACTATAAATCTTGTTTAGAATTTTTAATTTTTTTTACTAAATATACTCTCTCAAGTCATAATATATGATTAATATCGACACTCATCACTTTTTTAATCACTATTTATGTTTTCGATAATCAATGGAGAGTCAGATTAGTTAATACAGTATTTAAGTTCAAATCCAAAAAAAATTATAAAATCAAATTTTCTAAAATGACTAATCTGAAATAAAGTCGACAAAAAAACTATTTTTTGAAATAAGTTTTATAAGAAAAAGGTATGCTAATTGAAAATCAATTGAGATGAAAAATATGCTGATATTTTCCCTAAAAATGTGATGCAATTAATGAATGTCTCCACACAAAATACGTTCCACTAGTAATTTTTCTACCAACCAAATTTTCAACGTAATCTGCATCTGAATTTCCTTTTGACTTAAGGTTATCATTATATAGATATCAAGGACCAAATCATGGAGTGTGCAACAAATACCTTAAATTCCTTTTTACAGCTTTTAAATGGAATTCTTTTGGATTTTGAACTGAAAACATGCACATAAACAACTAGTGAACATAGTGTCAGATCTAGAAGCAGTAAGATGAATAAATTTATCCACGTGTATCGAAAGTAATCATCAACCAATACAGAAATAACATCTTTTATCACCTAAACTTGCAATATAGTTGTTTTAAGAAATGAATCTATATACTTTTCTTATATATGTGTATAATTTTTCTCCCGCTTGGTGAAAAGATATAGGAAGTATTATAGAGAAGTTAAAAAAGTAATTTAGCATTAATAAATAGTTAATGAGTATTAATAGATATGTCAAGTGTAAGCAAAATTATACTCAATTTTCTAGAAATATAGATTTCACAGCTTAGGAAACCATTGCCAGTTGGGCGTGGTTGATCCTTTAAAAGTATAGTTTTCATTATTAATCATAGTGTCGTAATATTTTCTAATGCGTTTTGGTCTATCATGATTAGTAATAGCTGGAATCCATATATTAATAGTCATTAATTTAGTATTCAAAGTATGTTTTATTTTTATAAGTAAAATATCATCATGACATGAAGTGCTTTTAGAACTATTTTGATTTTAGCACTAGTTGTAAAATGTGTATATATGAAAGCATATCTAGCACTATTTCTACAATTATCTTATTTGTAGTCTAAACCAGTTCTGTTATTTTGAGCTTTGGTATTAGTAATTAAGGAAGATAAATCAACTTTCTATTGAAATTTGTGACTTTTTTTTAGTTTATCAAAAGCAGCTTTAGGATCACAAATTTTTTTTTTCAAAATAATATTATTATCTTTTAAAATTCACGTTCTTTAATTAAATCTAAATTCTTATCATTTAAAGAACTATTCTTTTTTTTCAAGAGACAAAAGTTTAGAATTAAAATCTTTTAAAGAATTTTCCAAAATTATATTTTAATTTTTGCAAAATTTCGATTTCTTCAAAAGATCAATATTTTTATCATTTAAACGCTCATTATCTTTTAAAAGGAATTCTTTTCTTAAAACAAGTTCTTCTAATGTATTTTCAAAAACTTCAGTTTTTTTACAAAAAAATTATTTTCTTTCATAAAATACTAATTTTATGTCCACAATAATCTAATTGAGCTAAAGCAATAGAATTGACCTTCTATGAAGCTTTAAAATCTTTTAATAAGTTATCGTGCATTTGTAAAAGATCACCATATAAACAATCTAATCTGAGATTAGTCACGCTGCACATGTACATTGATTCTATAGACGGTTGCTTGCTTTAAAAAAATTTCTTTTTCTGGACTATCATTGAGCTTTGAGTGGATCTTTGCTTTTTGGCCATTGTTCTAGAATGTTGTTATGATCAATAGAACACCAGGTTCTGATACCACTTGTTACTCGCTATGAATTGGATCGAAAATGGTCAACAATAGTAAACAATATAAATGCAGCATAATAGTATAATAGATCACACAGTTGATTTTATACTGGTTTGGACCCCCCCCTTCTATGTCCTGTCCAAAGCTCCCCTTCAGTATTTCACTAACCAAAACACCATCACTTCACCTAGAGGAAGAGGTTTATAGACTCCACCTAAACAACCGAACATGACTTCAATAACTATTACAAAGTAGTGTAAAAAATGTTACTTTTCGACACATCGTATCTTCATATACAGATTGTATCTTTGATGTACAATGACTCTTATAACCACACCGAAAGATATTAAATAGAGGTGTAAAGGCTAAGCAGTTTATTTGAATAGAATATGGGATGTTGGAGGTGAAGCAAACTAGTCAAAATCTCCCACATGAATCTCTTAAACTTTGGAGTATTGATTTAGGAATTGGGAGTTTAGGAATAGCATTGAGTTGTATTGTGATTCTTGAAGGCTTAGGGGTATATATATAATTGTTATAGGGATGCCAAAATAGGTATGCTACTTTTCACATTCGTCGTTGATGAAGAGAAGCAATTATAGATGCAAAATGATGCAACTGTAGACATGAAGAAATGCGAAGATACCACTTTGGGAAACTAGTCGTTTCATTCGATTGGAGCAAAGGTTCGGGTTACCTAAGCAAGTATATAAAACAAGCCCAAAACCATCATAAAAAAGCATACAACTATATATATTTTTAGTCGACTGGATTTACAATCGACTGAATCAGTACAATTTTCGATAACTCATATGGTGCAGTGGTAAAGGTAATTACTTTATTCGTGGCCCACCAAGGTTTGAATCCTTGCTTTGCAAATTTTTAGCCATTTTATTTTTCAACTTTTTCATCATCGTTTTGACTTCAAAGAAGTCAATAAACACATTAGTAACATTTTTGTATAGTTGTTATCATCCAAACATCATATATATGGTTCTTTCAATATACTCGATATTAATTAGTTAAGCCCATATTTTTAATAAAATTAATATATAAGATATATGTTATTTTGAATAATTTTAAAGCCATAATAAATAATTATGCCATAATAATTAACATGAGAGCTGTATCGATTTTATGTTTTAATTTAAAATATTTATAATTTAATTGAAACTAGTTAAACTCAAAAAATAGCTAACTACATTGTTGCCTTGACTCTCTAGCGAAAATTCGGTCCTTGGTGATATTTAAGCAATTTAAATATTAAGGCCTTTATGGACTTTGCTGAATTATAATATCGAGAACAAGTTTAGCTGCTGATAGATCATTTAGGAAAAATTCAACTTATAATCTTTATTAAGCTTTACCCCTGTAATAATATTTTGTGCACATCTTCTTTTCATCATCACATATCACTAAGATATCCAGAGTTTGATCAACGAACAAAAAATTCAATAATATCCCCGGTTAATTGCATAGTGCTAACTTAAACTCATTTGTTCAACCAGATAGCGTTTATCAAATAACCATTTTATCTTGGCTAGAGATTTTAATTTTAATTTTAATTTTACTACCAATTTCGACGATACTAACCTTCTATAATAAAGGAGATGAGCCTCTCTTGAATGGAGTTTCACTTCAAGTAGTTCAATGTTTGCCCAAATATGCTCGTAGCATTTTCATGGTGTCATGTGATTGACCATAATCAAAGTGCGGTTTAGCTACTTAAAATCAACAATACACTCAGTGTGAACACTATTGCATATTGTTACTTGAGATCTTCTATTTTTGGTTTCTTGTATTAACCTATAGAAGAATCCCATTGAGTCATTTCATGATTGTTTCAAACAACCCAAGTATGTAATCAATTGGTGTCCCCAATGGTCATGATAATCGATCGTCCATTATACCTAGAACATTATGTATACTATTCTTAATGGGTTATTGATATCCATTTGTTGATACATTCTGACTAAGAACTATTTAAGGAAAATGAGTGTTTGATTCAAAAATCATGGTTACAAACACATTGTCAGCTATAATTAATAGATTACTTTTTCTTAGCATTTTCTACTTACATTTGTTTAGCGTATTCATATTATCAATTATATCATAGTATAACAGGACATAAGAGAAAATAAAACCAAAAACATACTTCATTTCGAAAAAGATTCATATACAAGAGTTAAGTTATATAAAAACTTATATAATTCCCTTAGGACACACCCATAACTCTGTCAATCTTGCACTTGAACTTGAGCCCAATTATGAACCTTATGCCTAAACCTTCAATCTGTCTACCTAAATTATATTGGGAAAGAGCCTTACTAAATGGATCTACGATGTTATATTTAGTATTTACTCTTTTTATTACTATCTCTTAATGAATGATAGATTATCTTATTATATGGAAATTGTGGAGGATGTGTCTCAACCTCTTATGAGCTCGAGTTCCTGAATAGTATGTATTGTCACATTATCATCACAATTCATCAACATTGGACCTTCATTGCTTGAGATCACTCCAAGATATTTATTGAATATGCACATCCACATCGCTTCTTTAATAGCATCATTTAAGGCGGTGTACTTATCCTCCATGTTCGAATTCACCATAACTTCTTATTGGAAAGTTTTCTAACTAACGACCCTTTTATTGAAGGTAAGTACAGATCTTGGGACTGATTTCCTATCGTCGATTATTAGTTTAAAATTTTGAGCCTGAGTAAACCTTCATATGGACTTCATTGCTTCTATATATAAGAAATAAATCGTTTATATTTTGATAAATACTTTAGGGAGACCTTAACCACTGTCCAATGATTTTCATCCAGACTTAACTGATATAGGCTAACTGAACCTAATATAAAATTAACATTTGGCCCAGTACATACCATAGCTTACAAAATGGATCCTATTACCAAAGAATAAGGGATCCTACTCATATGCTTTCTCCCCTCATTTATAGATATGGGTCTTTAATAAAATTAATAATTCCTTAACGCACTGGAACATTTTTACGCTTGAAATTTTTGTAACAAACCTTCTTGGTAAGACATTTATGTACATTGATTAGGAAAATCTAAATAACCTTCTAGATTTATCTCTATAGATCTTTATATCTATTATAAAGGATATGTCTCTTAAATCTTTCATTGAAAAATTGTTGGATAACCAAGCTTTCGTTGATCGTAACATTGGCACATCGTTACCAATATATAGTAACCGTAAACATATAGAAAAAATGCAACAATACCATTTTTCTCTTTTCTATATACGCATGCTTTCTCTATGTTTTAACTAAAAAAACTATTTTATTACCATATTAAAACATTTGTTGCAACTCCTTGGCACTCTCTTAACACCATAAATTGATCTGAAGATTTTACATGCCTCATAGCCACTCCCACTGAATCAAAACCCTTTGGCTGCAATATATAAAATGGTTTTTATAAACCACCATTTAGAAATTTAGTTTTAATGTCCACTTCCATATTTCTTATACATAATAAGCATCGATTGCAAGTAGAATCCTAATCAATTTTAGCATGGAGACTAAGGAAAATGTTTCATCATAATCAACACCTTGAATTTGATGGAAACCTTTGGCCACTAACTTGCTTTAAAAGTCTTGACCTTTCCAACTGTGCCAATCATTATCTTAATGATCAATTTACACCCAATTGGTTTTACCCCTTCGGGTTCATTTCTGAAAGTCTAAACTTTGTTCTTGTATATGGGACTCAATTTGAGTTTCATGTATCAAGCAACAAGGTAGAGTCTTTACTCTCCAAGTCTTGGTGGTATGTAAGGTGATCACCACCCTAGATAATGCAATCTTCTTTCATTCCATCAATGAGAAACTCATATTATCTCTAATCATGCTAGATTCCCTACTAGACCTTTCAATAGGATGTGTGTCTTATATGGGTGTTTAGTTACTATTTAAGTATTTAGTTTCTATGAGAGTTTCTTCGATCTCGTCCAAGTCTATTTTACCTCTACTAATTTCTCGAGGTAAAAAAATTCCTTTTTCAAAATGGTGGCTTGTCTCAAAACAAACAATTTGTTCCTTGGTGGATAAAATATGTATCAGAGATGATTTCTAGTCCATCATATAAAACCGATATTGCCTCAAGTTTATTGGGGTTTACGTTCTTAATGTAAGTTGGACGATCTGATACATTATGATAATAAAGGTGGGGTTACTTATGGGTCCATAACTCATGTGTGGTCTTAGGAATAGATTTAAATAGTATGGAATTCTACATATATTTTGCAGTTTCAAGCATATAAGACCGAAATAAAAGAGGTCATTTAGAACCACTCATCATAAATCAAACAATGTCTAACCGAGTTTAACTTCTCCTTTCCAAAATACCATTGTGTTAAGGAGTATATAGAGGAGTGACTCAAGAGTGAATCTCATTCTCTTTCAGGTACTCTTAGAGCTTATATCCAATGTGCTCACCACCTCTATTAGATCGAAGTGTTAAATACTCTTATATATATATATATATATCAGGTTTTCAACTTCATTTTTATATTCTATGAATTTATCATAGACTTCTGTTTGGTGTTTCAAAATATAAACATATCAATATCTAGATAAATCATCGGTGAATGTAACAAAGTATAAGGATCCATCTTTGGAGCTATAGACATAGGATAACATACATCTATTTGTACTAGTCCTTGGAGTTCAATAAATCTTTCATTGCTCCCACTGAATAGGTGCTGGGTCAACATTGCTCCCACTGAATAGGTGCTGGGTCATTTTACCTTAAAGGTAAGATGTATAAGTATCAAATGATTCGTAATCTAAAGATAGTTGAAACCATTAGTTTCTTAACTTGGGTAATTGCTTCGTACTTATATGGCCTGGTCCAAAGGTAGCTGTCGTTTATTTTAGATGCTTTATTTTCAAAAGCAAATACATGATTATATATAAATATCATCATTCATAGTACCGAAGTAAACAGTTTTGTTATAATAATAGATATTCATAACATTTGTCATTACAAATTAGACTATAGTTGTTTCCCATCAAATGGAAAATGAAGATTATTCCACTAATAAAGTTTGATACAAAATTACTATTATATAAAACTAATTAATTTCCACTTGCAAGCTTCATATAGTAATGCCTTACTACTACAACAACTATAGTATATCCATTTGCATCATGTAATTCCATGGTCCTTATAGTTCATGCCAAGTAATGTGACATTGAGCAAGTTAACAATCTATTGACCATGACTTGTAAAAGGATATTTGTTCGAGCATATTATCTTCATTGGTTTTATCCTTATGCTAGAGTTTTATTGTAGGTGAGTGTGATCTTTGCATTTCTTAGCTAGTCCTTTTAGTTCATGCCAAGTAATGTGTTTTTCTCTAGATATAGCTTCATTGTTTCCATGTAATTTGCACAAATTTATCATAGTAAATTGGATAACATCGCATATGTTGTCATACTCATTAGATTGATTTTGTTATCTTTATCTAAATAAAGGCTCCCTTCGGACTTCATATCTCTTAAAATTTTAAAGGGATACAAAAATTTCTCTAATTTCTCTAATGGTTATTAAGATCCATTTATCATGTCACTACAACCTTGAAGGTGCTCAACAAATTTAGTTCTATAAACAATAGAAACACTTCGACAATAATACCTCTTATATATTCCTTACCATTCATACATTTGCTCTTAATCATTTTTACGACCTTTAGGGTGCTCAACAAATCATAAAGTACCCATCTTTTTGCGATAACCCAATAGTAATTTTGTAACCCTTGAGGATGGTCAAGATAATTACAAAATATTCTTACCAATCTAAGGGCAATACAAATATCACTATAAATATTTTATGGCTTGATGGCTATAACACCCTATAGTTTACGTAATTAAAAAATTAAATAAAAAATAGTGAAATCATAATTTTACAATAAAGGACAAAAAGGTAAATTTCTACCGAAGCTGAAACCAGGCTTTAGGACTTACCTCATTGCGTCTGAAATCTATCATAAAATATATATAACTTACAGAATTTGATGGAGTGGTCAAAAACTAGAAAGAGTCAAACCCATTGGCATTTTTGTAGTATACTAAATTTTGGATATTTTTAACTTTGTGTGGAATATTAAGATTATACATAGATGTGAAAGCCACATCTTTCTAATTCTATCTTATTCTAAATCCCTCACTATTAATCTTTACTAATATTTATTCAATCTCAACTAAAATAAATAAATCTCCACATCAAATCAAATCAAAATTAATTAAATATTATAAAGCAAATAAATTTGAAGTGAATCAGGGTGAATTAGGAAGGAGACACATCAGGCCAATAAAGGACAAGGAAGTACATCAAGCCGAAGAGGATGCGCACTTAATTGGGTGAGTGAGATTCTTCATATTTGAGTATATATTGATAAAATGTAGAAATTCACCACTTATGATCTTAAATAGAATAATAAATGATGAAATTGGATAATAATCACATTAAATTGTATTAATTCATGATTAGAGTGTACTATGGCATGGCTAGTCAATTAAAAAGTAATTTTTAATTGTAATTAGACAGTGTCAAATTTCCCTAATTAAAAAGCGTAAAATGAAAAGTGCTCCAAATTCGATGTATTATATATCAAAATTATTGATTTTGATGACACGAATCCACTGATGGTGTTTGTTCATCGATTGAGTTAATGGATTGAACAAAAAATGCATCGAAAGATTCGATAAACGTAGATCATATTTTTTGATCCAAAGGTTGAAATGACAATGGTAGGACGACCAAAGAACATGGACTTGAAAAGGATGTAAACTCACAGCTACTGACCAAGGCTGACACTTCTGAGATCAATTGTCCTTGTTAGTGTCGAGCTTGTATAAGGAAATATGTCCTTCCACCATTCCCGCCTTACACCAGTACCCATCCCTCTAAAGCTATCCTATGGGTTGTAAGGAGGAGAGGGTCAAAAGAACGTTTCAGTGACTGATAAATTACACACTTTATATATAACACTAATTTATGTGATTGCCTACCATCACATGTTATGTATTTTATTTTACTTAGTTATCTCGACTCTACTACATGTACGATATACCCTATCTACCCGAAGTAGACCATAACAACATACGTGTATGTATATATATAGATAATATATAAGTATCACAGTCCCCTTTTGGACCAAGATACTATCCCCAAAAGTATCCATAACCCAGCACCTTGTCGGGATCCATTACCAATGCAGTATTAATACATCATCTTCGTTCATACTAAGGAACTCTAGCAATGCCTAATAGTGGCATCACAATAGTTATGTTGTATTCTATCTCATTTTGGGGATTTACCTAACTGCTTCGTATTATGGACCCAGCTTTATGGACTATTAAGGACTCAACTCCTCGGACTATAAAGGACTTAGCTCCTTGGACTACCCCAATCGTCTTTCTACTGACCGCTCAAGATGGATGACATTCTCGACCTATGTACATCTCCTGCTCCTTAATTTAGTACCGAACACACTGACATAGTGCCGATCCTTGCTCACCATTTTATTCAAATTGCTAATACAATCAAGGCAATACCCGTACTAAAAAGTTGAAGCAGACCCAATTGGGGTATTCCTTTACCTATATGTGAGCACATATAATTCCATTGGTCCTACTATTGAATATATCCCACATCATTATAATGTATACACAACCGATGGTAGTCCTTTATGGTGGCCAAACTTATGTTGTGTAACAGTATTGACCTTACATTCCAACCCACTTTAATGACAGTGTCATTCTTATCTATCTAGGTTATTTTCTAATTTTAATAATTCACTCTTTTTTTAGTCTGAGAAAAACCTTAATAGTCGCCTCCTTCTTTAGGTCATCGCCTCCCCAATTTTCCACTCATAGGCTTCAGTGCCTGCCATCCTTACCATGCCTTCCTCATCTCATGGTCCTTAACAATCGCCGCCCCCTGTTGAACCAACTCTAATGATTCCTAAAACTCCTTCGGGCTTCACACCACTCAGCTCCCACCAGCGCCTTGAATCACATCCCGATCCTCTAATGAACGATGATGAGTTCATCCAGTTAGATCGAAGAATTGGAATCACCCATCTAAATCAGTGCAAAAGCCGTTCACCCCAAAACCCGACCCCTCCAATTTACAAAACCTGAATGATCGCTCCTATGCGAATGTAAATGTGGTTCCAAACTTTTCTTAGAAATTCAATTTCTCTATCCAGTCTGCTCCTTACGAAAACAAATCGGTATCAAATAAGTGGCACTTTTCAACATCAACTAGCAGGGATTGGAATGAAGTAGTCAAGGGGGATAATATTCCAGTATATATTCCTTTAAATTTCTATCAACCTTGAAAATTTAATTCAATGAAATGTGCAAAAATGTCTATTGAAGTTGTTCAAGGAGAAAAAAATAGTGGGATAATCCCATTACGATATGTTTAGTCAATCCAAACTCATATTATCTGTAATTTAAAGAGTATATTATTAGAGTATGGAAACCAGAAGAGGACTTCACTATTTTCTCTAAAGAGAACGGATTTTATGTTATTAAATTTAATAACAAAAATATTGCGATAGAATCTTAGAAGGTGATCCCTATTACTATAATAAGAACTTGATGATGATGAAGATATGGTTTCTTGGAATGCAACCTAACAAGGAACTCCTAATTCTATTCCGATCTGGGTTTGTTTTCCTAATTTACCGCTTGATTACTAGACGGAAGAGAGAATAAGTCGCATTGCATTGGTTCTTAGCACACCCATCAAGTTGGATAAATTCACTGAAGGTATTATAAAAATAGCATATGCTAGAGTTCTTATCGAAATTAATAACTCCTTTGAATTTCCAAACAAAATCCTTATTATCTCAGAAAAAGATGAAATGATTTGGCAAGAAATTACTTATGAATGGAAACCTATCACTTGCTCTAATTGCACTAGTTTTGGTCACCCCGAAACACACTGTCAGTTCACCAAAGCATGGAGACCGAAAGTCACCCAACAACATCAATCATGCGACAATAATGATATGCTTGAAAACGAAAATGATAAACAAAAGGATCAGATTAATGAATGATCATTCAATCTAGTGAATCCAACCACTCAAACTCAAGAACCTTATCAAGATCAGCTATTTCTAAACAACTACATACAGAACGTTAGCAAGAGTAGCAGCATGGAAAATATTACACTTGAGAAAAATCAGAATGTCCAGTCAGAATTAAAAACAAATACTATCAATACAGTTACAAATAGTATGACGCTGAATATATTATCGAACATGGATTCCCAAATTGCTAACAACTCAAACCCAGGGATAGACACTGAGGTTGATGGTTTAAGTATTCTATGCACAACTGTCTATGCATTCTGGATTCTATTGACCAATACATTCTAGCGACCAATACATTTCATGTATTCTGCACAATGCAAATGGTTTAAGTATTCTATGCACAACTGTCTATGCATCGAATGAAGAGATGAAGTGCATCGATTTATGGAATTATATTGTTGAGAAACCGAAAAGTTTTAATCTCTCATGGATAGTGGCAGGTGATTTTAATTCTATTTTATTGACTTATGATAGAATAAATAATGCTATATATAATTCTATGGGTGATCAAGACTTTATGGACTGTATATCTTCTTCTAGTCTCACGGAACCGGATTTTACTGAGAATTTTTTCATATGGCGAGGTGGTCTAAATTTTTCTATCCATAGTGAGATAAATAGAGTGTTTGTTAATTCTTTATGGGTGAACAAATTTTCGCAGTTTGGTGTTCATTTTGGAAATCACTCCATAAATGACCATTCTAAAATTAATATCAAATTGATTTTGCAAAATCAAATAAAAAGTAGAGTACCATTTAGACACAACAACTCTTGGCATATGCAATCTGGATACCATAACTTTGTACAACAAGCCTTGACCAGAATTTTCCGTGGAAATCCCCTTCATGTCCTACCGTGCAGGCTGAAATCAGCAAAAGCCGCAATGAAGACCTGGAGGAAAAACAAAGGTAACATCCACCAAGTGATTTCTCAATATAAATAAGAGGAAAATCAAATATATAAATGAAGATTTGATAACATAATATTCTTACAAAAATGACCAGATTCAATCTCTTATGAGAAAAATTGCAGATGAGAATGATCAGCAGATGAAATTCAATTGGTTGACCAAAGGTGATATGCCTACTAACTATTTCTATAACTGGGTCAGTGTTACTAAGCCTACTTGGAAAAACAATTTTATTCTTCAATCTGATGGATCTTGGAGCTCAGCATCAGTATATTTGGCTATAGATGCGGTTAATTATTTCTTAGAACTGTTCTTTTCATCATAGACCACAAATCAATTCCTTGGTATCACTTGCAATAAAATCCTCTCCGATAATGCTTGAAATAATTTATGCAAGCCTTTTCAGTTAGAGGAAATTAAAAAGGCCATGCTCCAAATTAATGATAACAGTACCCCGGGCCCTGATGAAATTAATTCTAAGTTCTTTAAAATTCATTGGGAAGACATAAAGAATGATTTTTTGAGTGCTATGAATGGCATTCTTTTTTCGGGTAAAATTATTAGATAAATCAATCACACTTTTATTTGCTTTATACCAAAATAGCCTGAGACTATCGACTTTCTTGATGTCAGGCTTATATATCTTTGTAATGTCATTTATAAAATTCTAGTCAATCTTCTCGGTAATCGAGTAAAACCTTGTATGAATGACCTTATTCTTATAACCAGAATGCTTTCATTACAGGGAGAGTCATTATAAAAAATTCATTACTTGCTCATGAAACAGTCAGAGGATTTAATAGAAAAAAATCTAACAGTTTTTGCTTGAAAATTGACATGCATAAGGCCTATGATGAAATTAGTATAGAATTTATTCATCATATGATGAATTTCATGGGGTTCTCTATAAGTTTTACCAATCTCATTTATGAATGCATATCTACTCCTAACTTTTCGATATTAATTGATGGATCCTCATTTGGATTTATCGAGAGTTCAAGAGGATTAAGACAAGGAGACCCTCTATCACCATACTTGTTCTCAATTGCAATGGAGTTTCTTTCTCTCAATTTTGACATGGAGTCCTTGAGATGTAATTTCAACCCTATCTATAACATTGAGCTTATGATAACACACTTGTTATATGCGGACGATATTTTAATTATGGCCAAAGCTACGAGTAATAATGCTTTAACCATAAGAAACATATTTCAGACCTTGAATTCATTGGTTGGCCTTGGCTTAAATGAAAACAAGTCTACCTTTTTCTTAGCAAAGTTGTTATCAACCACAATTTATTGCGGATATTTTAAATATCCAAATAGGAAATCTCCCGGTGATTTATTTGGTATTCCTCTTTCTAATAATATTCTAAAATCAAGAGATTTTGGGTACCTTATTAACAAAATAAACAAAAAATTCAACCAGTGGAAAAGCAAATTATGAACATAAGTGGGAGAATAGAATTAGTAAAAACAGTTATTCATCTGGTGGTTCAATTTTGGGCTCAATTCACGCAGTTCCCTATGGCAGTGATTAGTAGAATTAATTCAACATGTGCCAACTTGATTTAGAACACCAAATCACATAAACTTTATTAGGAAGATGTTTGTAAAACTAAAAGCGAGGGAGGTCATGGAATCATAAAAATTGAAGAAATTGTTAAAGCCGTGGCAATTAAATTGGTTTGGAACTTCATCCAAGGTGAAACTTTGTGATCTAAATGAATGCACATTAAATACCATAAAGACAACAATTTCTAGACTCTAAACACAAATAATAATGTCTCACATACATGGAAAATGCTGCTCAAAGCAAGGCAGTGGTGCAAAAGGGTTATTGACAGAAATATTTCTAATGGTGAAAATACTAATGTATGGCAAGACCCATGGATTAACTGGTACTCTGGTACTATTTGGTTGACAAAATTGGGTGGAACCCAATGTATATCAATGGTGTTACGAACAAATTGGTCTCTGATCTTATATCAAACAATAACTGGAAGAATCATCATGCAAGTTTACCTACTCAAATTCTCACTACTGTGCATTCAATCAAAATTCACAATCAGATGCATAAGGATTCATGGTTCTAGATCCCAAACAACTCTGGTCATTTCAGTTTTTGTTGGGCTTGGAGCCTCATTAGAAATAAATATATAAAATGCAATTGGACCAGTGCTATTTGGGAATCCAGTTGTGCTCCTAAAATGTCAACATGCTTACTTCTAGCCAAACTCAACAAATTGAGCACAAAAGATAGAGTTAGCAGATGGAACAATAATATAGACCATCCGTCTGTGCTGTTGTAACGACCCATATTTTTAAATGTTTAAAAGTATTAAATTAAATAAGATTTTTGAACAAAATTGTTAGGAAAAAAAATTAAGATTTACTGATACAAATTAAATTATAATACAAGTTATGAGCTTAAGTAAAATTTCTACTAATGAAAATGTTTGCAATAATGTAAGGATGATAACAAATGCTAGTGTGTATCTTAATAACATTGGTTTGAGTGAAATTAATAATTGTCTAAATGTAAATTTCCAATTGATTGGAATAATAAATGTTAATAAAGAATAAGAAATGTTTCTTTATTAAAGAAGAAATCATATGTTTTTTTTATTTGAAATGTTTGGTAGCTTAAAGATTGATTGCAGAGGCAAGAAACTATTATTTGGTAAGAAATGTATAATTCCTGTTTGTATCCAATAGTGTATAAATATGTTTAAATTACTACTAGATAGAAAATAATTGTTCTGTTTATCATTACATTTATTTTTTTACATTTTGAAATTCATGTTTGTAAACAATTGAAATTAATGTAAATGAATAATTTCAATTAATGGTTGAGAGTACACGAAATTGTAAATTAATAGTTGTAATTAAACGTAGCTTTTGTTTTGTGAAAATATAAGAAAAGTTTATTTAATGAAAAGAACATTTATATAAAATAAAATGAATGTTTTATTTGTGAATGCAGGTTTAATTTCATTAAAATAAAGAATAAAATGATTGATTTAAAGGAAGAAACATATGTATATTTGGATTTTGCTTTAGCATACAGATGGATTAGAAGAGTAGGAAAATAAGTTATTTATTACTATGTTATATAAAAAACAAATTTATAAAGGTGTTTAATGACTAAAGGGAACAATTATTTTATTTTTCGTCCATTTTAGTTGTCTGTTTTGAAACTTAACTTTGTAAGTAATTGCAATTAATGTTATTCAAATATTTTAGATAGAATGAAAGAAAACATTCATTGCAATTAATAGATTTAATAGAAGAAACACATCTTTGTGTTAAACAGAAATGACATTTTAATGGAAATAAAAGATCATTTTGGGAAAACCAAATTGAACGTTTTCATTTTTAAGTTAAGTAATTTTATTTATTATGCATAGATAAAAAACTAAATGCATACAAATTTGAATATTATTTGAGTTAATGGAGTTAATTTGGTGACGTTTCACCAATTGAATTTCAAAAAGGTTGTGCGATGTACATAGTACCTTCATTTCTTTGGTATTAATTGTTGCATGTACGTTTTAAAATAGTTATCTTATTATTAGTACTTGATCCGTGTTTAATACCTGAGCCTAGACTTTTAGTTTGTATTTAATTCTTGCCACCTCACTTTTTCCTAGATAAAATTTCACTTTCCTTTAGTTTCCAAACTTTTCCATTCCTATGTACATTTCTTAACACACTAGTAATGCCTGAAGCTTTCAAAATAAAATGTAACATTTATTTTTGTCTCTCCACCTTCAGTTCACAATTATTAAATAACCTACATCATATTTCTTTCATTTGCAGTGTATAATCGTATTTTTTTGCCAAGTCATATTGGGTTTGTTTTGGACTAATGGGCTCCTCGGTAAACCTTTATTCCAAGAGACCCTAGGAACCCTAAGAAACTTTAGATCCTTTATTTTCCCACCCATTGACCTTCTATTTCCTATCTGACTAAAACTAAGTACGTACAGAAATTCCTCATTTGAGAAACTTTCTACGTACTCTTCCTTTCTTGTTCTTGCTCAAATCTACAGAAAACTTCAAACTCCAAAACTCCAAAATCTTTAAATCAAATTCCATCCTTCATCCTTCAAAACCCTAGCCTACCTTTCTCCTCTTGCCGTCACCTATCTCCATCACCATCCACAAACCACGGCAGTAACCCATGGCCAAAGCCCCACCTTCTCTCTCCTCTTCTTTCTCATTTTTCCCTTCTTTTCCCCTTCCCTTTTCCCCTCTTTCTTCCCCTTGTTTCCGTGGCTTCTATATTCCACTAAACTACTTCAAATCAAATAATTCATTTTTTAAACCATTGATAATATCAATGGCAATAACTTTGTTGTTTAACCCTTCTTACATTCCGAATATTTCTATACAAATTCTCCATTTTTAAGTCCTTTCTCGGGTCCAGCTTTGGCCGAAAATACTTCATATTGTTTCAATCATATCTCCTTTAGAAATGAAACAAATTATGTGATTCTTTTTTTAGTTTCTAGTGGCTTCAAATTTATTTTAGACCAGTTCTTCAAATTCCTTAATTTGCTATGCTAAAAACTCAAATCTTTTCAAAGTATTTTTGAACTCAGATTTTTAACTCAAAAAATGCCTCTGTTTTTTTGACCACAACTTCCTCTAGATAGAATATTATTGAATGATTATTTCTTTATAGTGGAGAGAAAAGAATTTGTAACAACTTTCTAGTTAGTCACTTTTACAGATTCAATAGTATTCTGTTCCAAATATTTACTTAAAGATGACCTAGTTTTAGGTTTGTCCATAGTTTGGATCTTGGGTTATTTGGAAGTTGGAAGCAGTTGAAACTTGTTTATTGATTCGTGTTCGTGTCTAAGCTTTGTTGTTTTTTCTTTGCATTTGGATCTTTTCTAGGAATCTCCATAGTATCCCCTTTTTATTATCACTTTGTAGCCACAAAGGTGAGCAACACTCACAAATAATAGATTTTCTTATGTTAGTTAAATTGAATTTTTAATGTGATTAGAAATTGATTGGTTGTTGTTTAGTATATTTAAATTGTCATTCCAGTTAAAACTAGCTTTTATTGAATTTAATTACCATTTAATTTAATATTTAAATTTAAATTGTCAGTTAAATGCCTGTTAATGATAACTAGTAAATTGTTGGTAGTTATTGGTTGATTTCAATGATGATTATGATGTATGTTCAATTGTTGATATTTGGGTGATTGAATGGATATTATTGGTTGATATTTTAGATGATTGGATGTTATTTATGTCTATATCTCTGTATCCCTATGGGTTGAGATGATACATACTCGAATGATCTTATATATTAGGAAAAATCATTATGTGTTGAAATAATAAACCCAAGCGGTTTTCATTGATTTGAAAATGTTGATTTTTGATGGTTGAAATGACATATACCCTTATAATTTCTTGTATTTTTATTTTATTTGCAATTGAATTATTTGAAGGTTTTAAGTTGATTCAAACTTCGGAATTGTTTTAATTGGATGATTAAGATTGATATTTCGAATTACTTGAAACCTTTTAAATAATTATATTCACGTTGTACACTTGATCGAATATGAAAATCCCGTAACATCAATTAAACCATCGCACTAATGTTTTAATTCTATTTATTTTGATTTGAGTTACATAAGATCTTTTAGTTCTAACTTGAGTGTTTTGTCTTTTCATTACGCTCGAGTCAATCTGAGCTTTTTCAGTTGTATTGAAGACTATTTTCTGGAGGATGAGGACCTAGATTCAGTATATTATTGTTATTTATTATTCCACTATATTCTGTATTCCGCTGCATTATTTGTTTATTTTGATATATGTATAACTCTGATCGAATTGTAAAACTGTAAGCAAATGTTATTTGTAGAAAACTTAATGAACTATTTATTTGATTATTACATTTTGTCGTTCCATTGCGACATTCTGTGCTTTGTTTTTTTTCCCCTTATTTATCCCATTAATAATCCCCCTTTTGAATGGTTTGAGTCTGACATGTGTGGTTTATTGTCGATTTGAATCATCCTAAAAGGTAGGTCGTTACAATTGTGCTCTAATCAAATCGAAGACAGAGACCACTTATTCTTTAATTGCTCCTACTCTAACCAAGTGCTCGAATTTATCACACAGAAGCTTAAAATTAGACATAGCAACGATATGGGCTTTATCCAAATTCTTGATATATTTTGTTAAAATCAGATAGATAACCCGATATTTAAAAACCTAAAGAACATTGCTTTTAATGCACTTGTATGGCATATATGGTGTGAGAGAAATTCAAGTGTATTCAAAGGCATTAAAATGCCAACTAAAGTCAGAATTGCACTTATTACTCAAGATTGCAGGAGCTTAATTAACAGAATGTTGAATGCAAAGAAGTTAAGTTTAGATCTTAAACTTATCTTAGAAAACTTCAGTATTGTGATGGATTCAAGCTACGAATTCCATCCACTGTGAGTCTGCTTCTGATTTTTGGGGTTGTAGCTGAGAAATTTGTGCCTTTTCCATGAAGCTCAAATCATTTTCCTCCATTTTATCTATTTCATGAGAAATTTTCTAGCTCTGTTTTCGGTAAAGTTTCGAGGAAGTTTCTTTCTTCTAGAAGTCTACAGAGAGATTGTTTTTCTTTGGTTCATTTTTATCGTTGTTTATCTACTGTAGACCACTTGTCACAGCTGGAATCAACTTTCTTTTAATTTTATTTTGGTCCTTTAGTATTGTTTATCAGTAGTTTATAGGCCCAAGTTATCGTGCAGATGGTTTTGAGTGCGTCGTCATTTGTTCTACTCCTTCATTTATTGATAACTTGGATTTTGGCTATCTGTAACAACTCGGTATTTCGCATCAATTAATAATCGACATTTTAATGATGAATATTTTCACAAATTGCCAATTGAAGTTTTAGGTTAAAAAAGGATTGTGGACTTTGATAATTCAATAGTGGTCCATGTTGTTTCAATTGGGCCGTGACAAATAACCGGCCCCTTTTTTGTTGTTTTCGTTCAAAAACCTAAAACAAACTTACCCCTCATTTTTTATTTCGACCCGTCCCCTTCTACCATTTTTCTCAACCCTAAAAAAATCACGAAAAGAGTAAAAATGGAGGCGGTCTTGTTCGTTCCCCCCTTTTTCAAAATTAGGGCTTCGTTCCAAATTGGGGTGTTCGCCTGTAGCCTTGCTCGATCCAATTCTCGTGCTCGGCTATAAATCTGCGACTCGAAAAGGTGAGTGTTTCACTCACATTTAATTCCTATCCCGAGTTTATTAGTGTTCGAATTCGATGATTTTCGTTCGTATTTGATTGTTGAATTCGTCCCTTGATTTGTCGGCCATTCGACTATGTATTTAGTTTGAGTACTGACTTAGGTCATTGATTGAACTATTTTGATTTCGGCATTGTTTTGATTTCGAACTGCATATTATTTCTGGCTTTATCGTTTCGAGCCGTTCGTTTTCGTGGTCATCACTGAACTCTGACCTGTTGTGTTCTTCCCTGTAGCTTGACTTGATTGAGCTTCAGGCTAGACTTGTCCTTCTATTTGATTTTTGCCTTGCCTTGGGCATATGTATACTGCTGCAGCTTCGAATGATGCATGTTGTACCTGGCCCCTTTTGTTGTTTACTGGTTTCTCTTGACAGTTTTGTATTGCTTGATGGACTTTGGATCTTTGATTTAATTGGGGTCATTTACTGTCTCACCGCTTTATTGTTACTGCCCATTGGTTGTGAAGTTGAACTTGTATTTATGTGTTGTGGTGCCATACCTCTGGTGCCCTCACCCCCCTTCTATTTTGTAAGTGTGCCATTGTTTTGTGCGCTTGGTGTAGCAGTTTCAATGTTGCATTCATGTGCACACTGTATTGATTTTTTTACCTCTGATCACTCTGTTGTATTTTTGAGTCTTTGTGCATTCGTGTGCACTGTCGTATGTTGCATGCTTTGCGATTTGAAACTGCTACTATCATTTGCTATCTGATGCATTTCATATTGAAACTGTGTCATCTGCATTTGCACACTCCATACTTTGGTATTGTTCTATGTATTTGTACCATGCTGTTACCTGTCCTTGGTGAATTGAGCATTGCCTTTGTGTGCATATTGTATAATTCACTGGTCACTGTATACAAGTCATCATGAAGTTCACTGTTCTGTTCTGCACTTGTATTCATGTTGAAGTGATCTTTGTGCATGTTATTGTGTTGCCATATCTTGGGTACACCTGCTTGTTTCAGCCGTTGCATGCTTTGTTCATGCACCTTGTTTTTACTGTCCGATTTCATTTAGCGTTTGCTGATGCATTTGTATCATTTGGTTGATAACCCACGGCCTAACTCGACTTTGCTGCATCCATGTATCCCTGTGTTCATTTTGCATTGCACTGGATTGTGCTTCGATTTCAGAGTTGCATATTCTCTGGTGCATTGCAATATTCATGCTTGAATCATGCTTTATGCTTCGAGTCCTTTGTACTTGAAGTCTGGTACTTGTGCATTTTGAAGTCTTGATGCATTTCAGATTTGTCAGCTTCATGGTGCATTAATAATATTGGAGTTCAAATGCCTTTGTGACTTCTTTGTCTATCTGAATATTTATGGCTTTGTCCATTCCTGTAGCTGTCTCGTCTAATTGAGACAGTTTGCAAACTTGTTTATTATGGTTTGGTCTTTACCATGCTGTATTGTGTTGAGTCATGATGGTTGTGACCTGACCTCTGCAGTTTCGATTATTGTTAATAATTGGTGTTGCGATGGCATCATATACTATAGTGGCAAGGCAGTGCACGCAAGCGTGAACTGCAGCCACACGGTATGGCGTGTATGATATTCTATTTGTTTTGACTTATGGATCTTTTTGCGTATTCCATATTCCGTAGTGGCGTGGCAGTGCACGCGTGCGTGTACTGCAGCCCTACTTGAATTAATATTTTAATTGATATTTCAATGGTTTGAACTATTTCGTTTATTCAATTCAATATTCTGAATTTCATTCTGATTTGGTTGAATTTGCTGATTTGTTGTTTAACACTGCTACGTGTTATATTTATCGTTATCCGATTTCTTTATTTAAGGATCGGATAGACGAAATTTATTGTGACTATCGTCTATCCATTATTTAATTATTATTGCTTCTGTGCACTAATAACTGAGTTTGAATTAGACTGACCCGAGTATTATTTTCTTTTGAATTTAATACTCGGGTCAGACCGAGTATTTCAGGTTGTAGATATTCTGCTTTGGATTGCTGCTAGAGCTATAAAGTTCTTTCATATCTTTTGGAGTAGTCGTCGTCATTTGTAGTAGTCTGTATAATTGTATAGGAAGATATGTATTCATGTATATTATATACGTTAATGTACTTGTATATGTAACTTCCTGAGTCGACTGTGGTAGTTGTATCATATGTACCGAGTCATATGTATTGTATCAAATATATTGTAACTGACATCAGTTATTGTATATATGAGACTTTCTCTTTTAATTGTGTTCCGCATTATATTATCTGTGTAATATTTTATATTTACTGTTCTAAACTATTACGAACCATCGTAGTACGTTTTATACTGGAATTGAGGTATGTCGATGGGAGGAAAATAAATCAGAGATGAAAAATGAAAGAATATTTATATATATATACCACTCCTATCGAGATAACCAATTCTAGTGTAAGACCTAACTATTGATGGCCGCTCCTCAACAGCCTTATTCTCCGTGCTAGTTGACAGCACTACACCGTAGTGTTCTTGGCTAGTGTGGGTATAGAGGTAGGGCGTCACAGCTTGGTATCAGAGCCTGAGGTTTAGAACAAATATAAAACATAACTTAGATAGTACATGTGTTACAACTATTTGTTGACGTTCTATCTCTCATATTTGCATATGATTGTCTTTGATTGTTAGGTATGAATTCCTAACGCTTATTCATATGCATTTGATTTTGATTCTTGTGTTTTCGGCTTTGATTTGATTTAGCCGATGATATATTTTGTTCGAATCTCAGCGATTCTGAACTTGATATTTTATGTTTTCCTCGGCTTGATTTCCATTCGACTTCGGTCACTTTGTTTTTGAGAAATTTCTAAATTCTTGATTTCCAAGACTCTGACTTGGTTTGCCGTTGAGTCCTTTGATGATGATGTTGAATCGTTTTGTACTCTATTATGGCCATTAATTGTTGACTTTGACTTGATTTTTATTTTTGTTGAAGTCATTTATGCATTTATGCTCGTTCTGCTTTGTTTTTCCAATTGTTAATCGATTCTTCTTTTCCGATTAGTTGTTGTCATCTTTGTCGACTTTGATAACTTTTATTTCTGGAATTTTTGGATATTCCTACTTTGATGGATTTAGAATCGAATTCTTTGGATTTTATTCACGTCTTCGTATGTGAATTTTAGTGAATTGATTTGGTTTCCAAATTTAATCGATTCTTGATTATTTCCCGATTTGTTGCTATCATTTATTAGCAACTTTGATGACCTTTTCTTCGGGATTTTTGTGAACATACCTTTTGATGAATTCGGTATCGATTTCTTTGGATTCTATTCACATCTTTGTATGTGAATTCTTGTGTTTGATTGTTCCTACAATCATTTTTGTGATTTGTCACTTTAAAAATATAAAGGTTTTCTATACTAGTAGTAAATATCAAAACCCTTTTCTCCAAACGATTTCAAAACTATTTTACTACAAAACTTTTTTCCTAAACCGTTTTCCAATCTATTAGTATATACTAACCTTTACCTCACTCGTATGAGAAATCTAATTAAATGACTTAGTAAAACGAGTGGTATATAACGCTTGCATTTACTTCGCCGGTTAATTCTTGGACTTATTCGATTGAATCTATTGTGACAATTTTCTAGTGAAGATTTACAGTTTGTTCGTAAATATTTAAGTTAAGCAAGTGGTTATGGGACATGAAGCTAAACTTTTATATTTACTAGCTTAGTGTAATTGATACTTCTCGTTGATCTTGACGATCGCTTTATGAATTAGACTAGCAATTGCGCGGTGTCTCTTTCATTGCAAGGTTAGGCTAGACACCACTTGTGTGATTCCACTCACACATATCTTTTTGCTTTTTGGTTAGCCTAGACCCCATTTGTGTGATTCTATTCACACATACCTTTTTGTTTGCGAGGTTAGGCTAGACACCATTTGCATGATTCCATTCACACATACCTTTTTGCTTTTTGGTTAGCCTTGACCTCATTCGGGTGACTCAGACTCATCCATATGGGGTAGCTCCCCATGGTCTTCAGACCGTCATGTGATAGGCCTCTTTCCTTTTTTCTGTGATATTGATTGATCTCTGGATGATTATGACGATCATCTTTGTGATTTAGACTAGCAATTGTGCGATGTCTCTTTGTTTGCTTTCTGGTTAGGCTAGACACCACTTGTGTGATTCCATTCACATATACCTTTATGCTTTTTGGTTAGCCTAGACACCATTTGTGTGATTCCATTCACACATATCTTTTTGCTTTCCGGTTAGGCTAGACACCACTTGTGTGATTCCGTTCACACATACCTTTATGCTTTTTGGTTAGCCTAGACACCATATGTGTGATTCCATTCACACATATCTTTTTGCTTTCTGGATAGGCTAGACACCACTTGTGTGATTCCATTCACACATACCTTTTTGCTTTTTGGTTAGCCACCAGGAGATAGCGTCTCGATTTTTATTGCACGTGTTGGTGATTTTTCTTGCTCACGTGTAAGTGAGTTTCCATGCTCCCGTTCTCGCTTTGCGTTACTTGTGTTGGTGATTTTTCATGCTCACGTGTAGGTGAGTTTCCATACTCTCATTTGAGTTTTCATACTCCCGTTTGAGTTTTCTTACTCCTATTTGAGTTTCCATACTCCCATTTGAGTTTTCATACTCCCGTTTGAGTTTCCGTACTCCCATTCGAGTTTTCATACTCTCATTTTGTGATATCTGGATTTCTTGTGTGGATTTCTAGAATTTTTGTTTTCTGGATTTCTTGTGATGATTTCTAGAATTTATGCTTCACCAATTTTTGTGATTTCTATTGATAAGTTTTTTCAATTTTTGTGCATTGGTGAATTCGTGTGTTATTGACTTGTTATGAATACAAGTTTAGGGTATGATACCCCTTCCTATCTTTGAGAAGATTCTTGTGACATTATTGATGAATGAAAATTCATTGGCATTATATTTTGATGCCAATTATTTCGATGAAATTTTGACGTATGTCGAAGTTGCTATGGATGTTGCTGCTTTAATCACGTGTTTTAAAAATTGTTTCAAAATATAAATCAAAATTGTTTTCAAAATTTTTACGATTTGCGCTTTCAAAAGAATGAGGAAGCGAATTAAACGTTTCAGTAAAATCGAGGACTATGACCCCTTTCTTTTGCTGATTTGCTTAATTCCGGACTTGTTCGTTTGAGAATGTAATTTTTTTTAATATAAAATAAATGAAAATTGTTTTCAGAAGTTTTACAGTTTATGCTTTCAAAAGAATGAGGAAGCGATTTAAACGTTTCAGAAAAATCGAGGACTATGACCCCTTTCTTTTACTGATTCGCTTAATTCCGGACTTGTACGTTTGAGAATGTGAAATGTTTTTTTTTAAAATACACAATTATGTACTTTCAAGAAGACGATGAAGTGAATTAAACGATTTAGTAAAACTCGTGGTTATGGGTCATATGCGTTTGCTATTTCGGTTAATTCCGGAGTCGTTAATTGAAAAATTTGTGATTTCTGATTATCGTTTTTGATAATTGAATATTGGTGGTTTCTGATTTGTCGATTTTGATAATCAGATATTTATCGTTTCTAATTATCGTTTATGATAATTAGATATTTGTGATTTGATTATCGTTTGTGATAATTAAATATTTGCGATTTAAGATTTAATTATCAATTGTGATAATTAAATATTCGTTGATTTGTGATTTCTGATTATCGTTTTTGATAATCAGATATTTATTGTTTCTGATTATCGCTTGTGATAGTTAGATATTTGCGATTTGAATATCGTTTGTGATAATTAAATATTTGCGATTTAAGATTTAATTATCAATTGTGATAACTAAATATTCATTGATTTGTGATTTCTGATTATCGTTTTTGATAATCAGATATTTATTGTTTCTGATTATCGCTTGTGATAATTAGATATTTGTGATTCGATTATCGTTTGTGATAATTAAATATTTGCGATTTAAGACTTAATTATCAATTGTGATAATTAAATATTCGTTGATTTGTGATTTCTGATTATCGTTTTTGATAACCAGATATTTATTGTTTCTGATTATCGCTTGTGATAATTAGATATTTGAGATTTAATTATCGTTTGTGATAATTAAATATTTGTGATTTAAGATTTGATTATCGTTTTGATAATTGAATATTTGCTGATTTGAAATTTGATTACCGTTGTGGTAATTCCTGATTATCGTTTTGATAGTTAGATATTTGTGTTTTCTAATTATCTTTGTTGATAATTAGATTTGCTGATTTTGCTGTTTTCTAATCATCGTATCGATAATTAGATATTGCTGTTTTGTGATTTTTGTATTCTGATTATCTATTTGGTAATTAAATTTCGTAGAGAATTTGTGAATTTCTTTTATGAAATTAAAAGATTTCTTTGGTGTTTATATTGTACTACACCGGTGTACCGGCTCAATTTTCTGCTATTCAAGACGTTTTCCACGTCTTCCTTCTATGGAAATGTCTTAGGGATTCCGATTTTTATTCTTGAGCCCGGCATTATTGAAGAGATTGAAGTTTCACCAGATTTGACTTTGAGCAAACACGTTCAGGCTTGCTCCTTCATGCTCTTTATGGTGAACTTCCTATTTCGAATTTCTTCATCTCGTGATGATATGCTCTTATGGTTGTTACCTTTTGTCCATTTATTCTTTATGATTGCGAGGACGCAATTTCTTTAAGGAGGGGAGTCTGTAACAACCCGGTATTTCGCATCAATTAATAATCGACATTTTAACGATGAATATTGTCGCAAATTGCCAATTGAAGTTTTAGGTTAAAAAAGGATTGCGGACTTTGATAATTAAATAGTGGTCCATGTTGTTTCAATTGGGCCGTGACAAATAACCGGCCCTTTTTTTTGTTGTTTTCGTTCAAAAACCTAGAACAAACTTACCCCTCATTTTTTATTTCGACCCGTCCCCTTCTACCATTTTTCTCAACCCTAACAAAATCACGAAAAGAATAAAAATGGAGGCGGTCTTATTCGTTCCCCCCTTTTTCAAAATTAGGGCTTCGTTCCAAATCGGGGTGTTCGCCTGTAGCGTTGCTCGATCCAATTCTCGTGCTCGGCTATGAATCTGCGACTTGAAAAGGTGAGTGTTTCACTCACATCTAATTCCTATCTCGAGTTTATTAGTGTTCGAATTCGATGATTTTCGTTCGTATTTGATTGTTGAATTCGTCCCTTGATTTGTCGGCCATTCGACTATGTATTTACTTTGAGTATTGACTTAGGTCATTGCTTGAACTATTTTGATTTCGGCATTGTTTTGATTTCGAACTGCATATTATTTCTGGCTTTATCGTTTCGAGCCGTTCGTTTTCGTGGTCATCACTCAACTCTAACCTGTTGTGTTCTTTCCTGTAGCTTGACTTGATTGAGCTTCAGGCTAGACTTGTCCTTCTATTTGATTTTTGCCTTGCCTTGGGCATATGTATACTGCTGCGGCTTCGAATGATGCATGTTGTACCTGGCCCCTTTTGTTGTTTACTGGTTTCTCTTGACAGTTTTGTATTGCTTGATGGACTTTGGATCTTTGATTTAATTGGGGTCATTTACTGTCTCACTGCTTTATTGTTACTGCCCATTGGTTGTGAAGTTGAACTTGTATTTATGTGTTGTGGTGCCATACCTCTGGTGCCCTCACCCCCCTTCTATTTTGTAAGTGTGCCACTGTTTTGTGCGCTTGGTGTAGCAGTTTCAATGTTGCATTCATGTGCACACTGTATTGATTTTTTTACCTCTGATCACTCTGTTGTATTTTTGAGTCTTTGTGCATTCGTGTGCACTGTCGTATGTTGCATGCTTTGTGATTTGAAACTGCTACTATCATTTGCTATCTGATGCATTTCATATTGAAACCGTGTCATCTGCATTTGCACACTCCATACTTTGGTATTGTTCCATGTATGTGTACCATGCTGTTACCTGTCCTTGGTGAATTGAGCATTGCCTTTGTGTGCATATTGTATAATTCACTGGTCACTGTATACAAGTCATCATGAAGTTCACTGTTCTGTTCTGCACATGTATTCATGTTGAAGTGATCTTTGTGCATGTTATTGTGTTGCCATATCTTGGGTACACCTGCTTGTTTCAGCCGTTGCATGCTTTGTTCATGCACCTTGTTTTTACTGTCCGATTTCATTTAGTGTTTGCTGATGCATTTGTATCATTTGGTTGATAACCCACGGCTTGACTCGACTTTGCAGCATCCATGTATCCCTGTGTTCATTTTGCATTGCACTGGATTGTGCTTCGATTTCAGAGTTGCATATTCTCTGGTGCATTGCAGTATTCATGCTTGAATCTTGCTTTATGCTTCGAGTCCTTTGTACTTGAAGTCTGGTACTTGTGCATTTTGAAGTCTTGATGCATTTCAGATTTGTCAGCTTCATGGTGCATTAATAATATTGGAGTTCAAATGCCTTTGTGACTTCTTTGTCTATCTGAATATTTATGGCTTTGTCCATTCCTGTAGCTGTCTCGTCTAATTGAGACAGTTTGCAAACTTGTTTATTATGGTTTGGTCTTTACCATGCTGTATTGTGTTGAGTCATGATGGTTGTGACCTGACCTCTGCAGTTTCAATTATTGTTAATAATTGGTGTTGCGATGGCATCATATACTGTAGTGGCAAGGAAGTGCACGCAAGCGTGAACTGCAGCCACACGGTATGGCGTGTATGATATTCTATTTGTTTTGATTTATGGATCTTTTTGCGTATTCCATATTCCGTAGTGGCGAGGCAGTGCACGCGTGTGTGTACTGCAGCCCTACTTGAATTAATATTTTAATTGATATTTCAATGGTTTGAACTATTTCGTTTATTCAATTCAATATTCTGAATTTCATTCTGATTTGGTTGAATTTGCTGATTTGTTGTTTAACACTGCTACGTGTTATATTTATCGTTATCCGATTTCTTTATTTAAGGATCGGATAGACGAAATTTATTGTGACTATCGTCTATTCATTATTTAATTATTATTGCTTCTGTGCACTAATAACTAAGTTTGAATTAGACTGACCCGAGTATTATTTTCTTTTGAATTTAATACTCGGGTCAGACCGAGTATTTCAGGTTGTAGATATTCTGCTTTGGATTGCTGCTAGAGCTATGAAGTTCTTTCATATCTTTTGGAGTAGTCGTCGTCATTTGTAGTAGTCTGTATAATTGTATAGGAAGATATGTATTCATGTATAATATATACGTTAATGTACTTGTATATGTAACTTCCTGAGTCGACTGTGGTAGTTGTACCATATGTACCGAGTCATATGTATTGTATCAAATGTATTGTAACCGACATCGGTTATTGTATATATGAGACTTTCTCTTTTATTTGTGTTCTGCATTATATTAACTGTGTAATATTTTATATTTACTGTTCTAAACTATTACGAACCATCGTAGTTCGTTTTATACTGGAATTGAGGTATGTCGATGGGAGGAAAATAAATCAGAGATGAAAAATGAAGGAATATATATATATACCACTCCTATCGAGATAACCAATTCTAGTGTAAGACCTAACTATTGATGGCCGCTCCTCAACAGCCCTATTCTCCGTTGTAACGGAAGCGATTTTTCGTTGCCGAAAAACCGAACCATTAGGGTTTTAGAAAGAATTTAAGAAAAGAAAAGGGAAGAAAAGAAGAGAAGAAGATAGAGGGAAAAGAAGATAGAAAATTTTAAAATAGAACTGACAGAAAGGAACAACAGAACAGAAAGAACAACATCAGAATCTCACAATTCGCAGCGGAACAACATATAATAATAAATGAATAATCTTTAAACAAAGAACTACAGTTATTACATTTCATCATATTTCATTACATCATATCATCAGAGTGTACAACAACATACAACATCAAACAGTGCAGCGGAAAAAGAATTACTATATAAGTAATATGCCATGCCATCCAGCTTGCCTCCAGCAACTTCAGAATATCCAGAATATCCTGATAAACCTTTCTCTTGACTGCCCGTGTGGAAAATTGGTGGGCACCCAGAGTTTAGGAAGGAAAACAATAAACTCCAAGTCAGTCATGTGACTGGTGTGAGAACTCAAAATAGTTTATTTATCTTTAAAATCAAAATAGAGGAATATTTTTAATTCAATTCGCAATGCTTTTAAAAATGAGACTACCATAAGGCCTCCCGCACACACACACAATGCAAACGCAGAATCGGAGGAGATTTCTCCTTATGATAGTCAAAGATGCTTGATACGCATTTAAAATAACATTTGATATTATTATTAGTGTATAGTGTAGAAAAAAATTCATTTCGAAAGTAGAATATAAATCTTAGCCAGCATAGACATTTCGAACTATGCCTACTATAGCTACCATCCAAACAGTGGTGACCACCATAAGTGAATAGCAGGTTCTACAACTAATACCGTACAAGTTTCGTATTGGGAATTGGATTTCCAACAAATGGTCAGGCCAAGGAACTTCCCATTGCCACTGAGAATGCCTCTGGAAAGACATCCCCGAGAACCAAACCGGATCTCTGCCAACACAAGGCCGGGTTACCCCTAACTGGGTAACTACTGACACGAGCACGCCATTCCCCGATCGTAAACGACCTTTTTCACGGGATCCCGATAACCAACAACCACAAAGTAATAAACTCGTAGTAACCACATAGGTTAAATATCTGGGCTCCATACCATGATACAACCTCTATCCAGAAGGAAATGTACATACCCTAAGGGGAGCTACAGCAACCCCTAATAACCTTGCTGCATCTTTCCTGTTTTGACCATTACCGGGATGTGAGGCTCGATGAATTCACGTCCACAAAAACACACTTTGTACAAAAAGCCGTGCTTTGGGTCAACAAATGATCAACACAATGATCACTAAGATAGACGATCAAATAAATGATCCTATCACAATAATCAACACAATGATCATTTCAGCATCACTCAGCATGTCACATTACCAAACTGGGAATATATCGCTGATAACTTCAACTATATAACCTCTGAACTCGTACGTCTCAGAGAAGGGTGTTAAGCTAAAAGAATAAATTCTCCGCCACCAACAGAAATATATTTGAAAGAAATCGGCTTTATATCTCAACTTGTAATGTCAGACATACCATCCATACAAGTCTGTTCCGGGATCGAACAGAACCGAAGGCACTTACAAAGAAGTCCTTGCAATCCGAATAATTTCTAATCACGTTCGGATTTCCCATCACTTATGGAGATCTCTATACCAGGGATCAGCCAGTGCAGAGACAATCAACAAGAAATCCTTTCGCTTTCGAAAATATCCGGTCTTCAACACCGTTCTTCGAATGCAATTCATAACGACGTATCACATATTCGGAATGGGTTATACGACCCCATGGTCCTTTCCCGGTTAACCCGAATAGTGAGCGCTTATTTTTTTAAAAAAAATAAGTGTGGCATTCAATTTCAAACAATTCACAACAAATGCCTATTTAAAGGTAAATATTGATAGTCGGTCATTGAACTATCAATAGATATGCCAACATCACCAGATTCCAAATAATTTTCCAAATTATTTATTTCACAAAAATATCTTTATATAAGATATATAGTTTTCACACTTCAAAAATAAATCAACATTTATTTTCAAACAAATCTCCTTTTCATTTATAAATTCCATAAGGAATTTACATTTCCAAAATATTTATGAATATTCGATTTCCATTTAATTTTTTTTTTATATTCATTTTCAATTTATCTTCAAAAAGATAAATTCCAAATATTCACTTACCATTGGAAAACATTTCTATACTTATTAAAAATAAGTGATTCACAGATCTTTTTATTTTCTATACTTAGAAAATATTTAATATACCTAATCGAAATTAAGCATATATTTCATTCTTTAAGGAGACCATTCACTTAACCATATTTATTTGGGCTAAAACGAATGTTGCGTAAAACATCGTTACGACAACCCAAAATCACTAGTATAGGGATTCGAAATAAAACGGATATATAAATCCCAATACTATACAAAACATTTCCTTTCGGAAATTATCTATTATAACAACAGTGTTATAATCTATTATTTCCTTTTATTTCTCGAAAACATCTATTTCAACAATAAATGTTGAAATCTATGATTTTGAATCTCAATATATTTTAAAACATCGTTAGATCGTTTTAATTTTATTTAAAACATCGCATTCTAAATAATTTCTTTAACATATTATTCACTATTCAAAAACGTGAATATACTATGTTAATAAATTTCATCACTTCTATTCATTTTAGTTTAAGGAATTATTCACTGTCTAAAACATGAATATAACTCCATAAATGAATTAGAACAATTTACTTATCAAAATAAGTCGTTTTGAATTTATAAAACAACGTTTATAAATTTTTATTCTATTTATTTTATATCAACTTCCTTTTATAAATTTTCTTTATTAACCTATCTCAATTCATATCACAATGATATACTAGAAATTCATATTATAAGTCAAATACTTATAATTTATTTATTTACAAAATTGTTTCTTTGAACTTCATAAATTTTATAATCTTATAACTTATAAGATTCATTCATTTATCCAAAATCATTCCTTTAATAACTTTATAAATTTTATAAACCTACCGCTTATAAAATTCTATTTATAACTTCACCGTTATAATTCTATAATTCCATTTCTATTTATGAAATTCATTTTCAATTTATTTTAACACTTAGAAAAGTTCGTTTTACAAATTCTAATGTTTTTAATTTATAAATATCGATTTATAAATCTTTTAATATAAAACAATTTATATTATTCTTTTGAAACATCTTCAAAGTCTTTCATAATTTCATCACTTTGATTTATAAAATAATCAAATTTCATAAATCCTATTTTTTTAACTTTTTATAAAAAATCCCAGTTTAAATTATTTTATCAAATCATTAATCTCATATTCTCAAAAATCACTTTTAACTACATTCCTCAAAAATCATAATTTTTATAACATAAAAATTATAACGTTTATTTATTTGTTAATAAATCAACTCCAAAAATATTTTATAAATGTATACTTTCAAAATCACTTTAGAATCCTTTATAAATAAAAATCGTTATTTTTAAACTTTCAAAATTGGATCCGATGATGCAACACATCAATAGTCAATCACGATTTTTCAATATCATATATCGATTTGATAAACAATCAAGCATCACAATATTTAAAATCAATAAATATTTGTGAGGAATCCAGTTGGATCCCTCCAACCTGTTTCCCTGCATCCACAGACATTAGCACAATACCATTCCGTTTCAAGACGGAATATCGCGGTACATGGGATTTTATAAATATATATCCGCTTACTAACGGCGCATAGGGTCTCATCCGCTAAAAGAAAATGCGGGAAATCAATCAACTGCAATATATACATATGCCAATATATATATATTGCTATATATATAATATAATACCAATTCCACTTCGAGGTGGAATATCGCGGTATATGTGTGTACTAAATAACCTCCGCTTACTAACGGCGTATAGGGTCTATTCACATCCAATATTTATATATATATATATAACAATCATCATTCAAGCATTCAATCAACACAGTCAATAAATTTTAAATCTAACTATTTAAAATTTAAATAACAATAGAAATTCCTTTTGAGTGAGAAGTTCTCACCTTTTATTCCTGTTTGCCATCCACTTCCAATTCAACTTGATTTCTTCATTTATACCTAGTATAAATATTTTATACAATTCAATTAATATTCGAACAGATCGAATAATAAATTTTTAATTGATAATTTCGATTCATTGGTGATTTCATTTTTAATAGTTAAATTAACTAATGGTTTTATTTAAACCAGTTTCTTATTTAATAATTTATTTTAACTAATTATTTTACTTTTAAAATAATTTTAACTAGGAATTTCCAATTTATTTTAACTAAAATTTTAATTTAATTAACCAAACTCACTTTCAATAAAATTATCAAATCGAAGAATTAAATCTTAAATTAGAATCCCTTTAATAATTCCATTTTTCTTTTAGATAAATTTGTTTGACTTAAAATTTTAAAATAACCTCTTTGTAATAAAATATTCTTTAGTAACTAAAAATAGTTAAATAGTTTAATACTATAAGTAAATCATCACATTCGTTATTTTTATTCTAAACTAAAAATTAAAAATTCAAACTGGTTTTAATTAAATTTGTTTAACTACTATTGAATTAAAACTAAACTTTCTTTTTATTTGCAACTATTAAATCTTAGAAATAGATTCCTAATTAATAAATTTAATTAACCAAAAATTATTATATTTTAAACTAACTTTCCTTTTTATAAATTTCATTTGATAGGTTTATTTAATTTAAACTAATAATTAAAATTTCAAACTGCATATAGCATTATCCAATAAATTATCTGTTTCTTTTTTTTTTTTCTGCATATAACCTAAATTAAATTAAAGAAGAAAGAAAAAAAAAAAAAAATCATTACCTTACTGCCTATCCTCCGCGGCACCACCGCCTCAGACTCGAGCACGAGCCCCCCAATCACCTCGCGACGTCGCCGTCGCCTATCGCGTCGCCCCTCTGCCTGATGCCGCCGATCTCATCACCATTTGTCCTCACGTTGTCGCCATTAATTCGAGCGTGCTGCCATCATCGTGCGCCGCGTACCCCCACGCGACATCGCGTCGAACCCCCCACTGTCGCGCCGCCGCGTTCACCAATCACGAGTTCATCGCGCGCGCCTCCTTCCACTTTGTCGCGACCCCCCCATCGATCGCGCGCTGCAGCCCCCATTATCGCGCACCACATCAAATTGCCGCGATGCCATGGTCGATTTGAGTTCCAGTAGTCGCCTCTCTTGACTCGCGTGACACCCAAATGCCCACTGCCCTTCAACTTGACAGCGCCCTCCTCCCTCACGCAAGCACGCGCGCGTTGCTTGTGTCGCCGTCGCGAGCGCCTCGTGTCGCCACCACTCGATTGCGTCGCGACTTCGATTTTTTTTTTTTTTTTTTTTTTTTTTTTTTTCTTTGGATCGGCTTCGGCATTGACTGTTTTCTTCTGATGTTTCGTTTGAATGGACGAGGAGAAGTAGGGGCTAGGTACTTAAAAACGAACGAAGTATGTTTGGCACGATTTATTTCGTGATATCAGGCGTGATCCTCTGCTTGAATTTAGGCGTAATAAATGGAAGCATGTTTGACCAATTTAAATTCAAATTTAAATTTGAATTCGATTTTTATTTCAGCGCGTTTACTCAACGTACGCTCACATATCAACTCCGATTGATACGAAATTTGAAATCCGAGAATAATTCAATATTCCGGACCCAATGGAACTGGTTTCTTCGAATTCTGAGACTGTGCCTCGGACGGCTATTTTTAAATATCGATTTGAACGATTAAATTCCAAAACTGTACAAATCACTTTCAAATTCAATTCTGAAGCTTCTAAAATCTTCAGTATTATCAATATGAATTTTACAAGCCTTTGAAATATTTTTAATTGGCTTAAAATTGAAGATTCAAATTTTTATTCAACTTTCAATAGATTAAATTCTATAATTTAATAGTCAATTTCAAAGTTAAATTGAAAACTCAATCTAAACCATCATTCAAATATTTAAAATAAATTAAATATTTCCAAATTAAATTGTTTAAAATTCTAGGTCGTTACAATCTTTCCCTCTTAAAAGAATTTCGTCCCGAAATTACAAGTTAAGAAGAATGCCCTTATCCCGTTTATCATTTTTCATAATCCAAATAGTTTTATCAACTCACTAGCCTAAATCTTTTTTTACTAGTGATTCACTATCATTTCAACTAGCTTTTCAACTTCATTTATAGGTTTCAAACAATATTGTTTTACTAACCATTCAAATTTGAATTCAAATTCAAATTTCAAACTTTCAAATTTTTCTCAAAATTTTTCTAACACCCTAAATTTTCGAAAAATTTCGCCAGCGTTTCCTTTGCGCGGCTCGATCGGTACGACTACAAAATGGCACCACGGCCCCTCAGAATCAAAAAGAAAAGAGAAAAGCCAAGTGGCTAGAGAAGAAAGTCATCAAATCTCATACTGAAATTGAAATACGTACCTTTTTTGTCGAGCAATTCAATTTTAACTTTGAAATCAAAATCTCAATTTCTTTATCTACCTGTATAACCTGTATAATCTGCTAGTAGTAGCATCCAAATCCAACATTCAAACCAATTTTGCCAATTTTATTACAAAATTTCTAATATACGCTTCTTATATATTTTGACTTCACTATTGAAGTTATATATTTTATTTTCATTCAATCTCCCGACTTCAAATTCATTCGAATTCGATTCTCAATTTTAAATATTGAATTCTAACGATTAACTTTTATTTAGTAATTCACATTACTATATTGAATTAGTTTTATTCACTAATTCATTTCAATATTCAATTTATCTCAAATTTACTTAATTGCTCAATTCAATTTTTATTCACATTTCATACTCATATTCCTTCTATTTGAAATGAATAAATTATCAAGTTAATTTACTTAAATCCAATCCATTTTATTTAATTTCATATACTAATGATAATAATTCAATATCATCACTTCTAACAATCATGCAACCATATACTATAATAATTCATAGAAAATCATTTCTTTTTCTATACAAAAATAGTTTTGGGAAAAATTTATTTTATAATATAAATCAATTTTATATTCACTAACATATACGCGCTCATATCTATTATTACACTCAAACTCATTCTAGAGTACTGCTGACTCTATCTCTAACGAGTAATACCCTACAGAACCATGGTTGTCGCTTAACCATCAGCTCTGATACCAAATGTAACGGAAGCGATTTTTCGTTGCCGAAAAACCGAACCATTAGGGTTTTAGAAAGAATTTAAGAAAAGAAAAGGGAAGAAAAGAAGAGAAGAAGATAGAGAGAAAAGAAGATAGAAAATTTTAAAATAGAACTGACAGAAAGGAACAACAGAACAGAAAGAACAACATCAGAATCTCACAATTCGCAGCGGAACAACATATAATAATAAATGAATAATCTTTAAACAAAGAACTACAGTTATTACATTTCATCATATTTCATTACATCATATCATCAGAGTGTACAACAACATACAACATCAAACAGTGCAGCGGAAAAAGAATTACTATATAAGTAATATGCCATGCCATCCAGCTTGCCTCCAGCAACTTCAGAATATCCAGAATATCCTGATAAACCTTTCTCTTGACTGCCCGTGTGGAAAATTGGTGGGCACCCAGAGTTTAGGAAGGAAAACAATAAACTCCAAGTCAGTCATGTGACTGGTGTGAGAACTCAAAATAGTTTATTTATCTTTAAAATCAAAATAGAGGAATATTTTTAATTCAATTCGCAATGCTTTTAAAAATGAGACTACCATAAGGCCTCCCGCACACACACACAATGCAAACGCAGAATCGGAGGAGATTTCTCCTTATGATAGTCAAAGATGCTTGATACGCATTTAAAATAACATTTGATATTATTACTAGTGTATAGTGTAGAAAAAAATTCATTTCGAAAGTAGAATATAAATCTTAGCCAGCATAGACATTTCGAACTATGCCTACTATAGCTACCATCCAAACAGTGGTGACCACCATAAGTGAATAGCAGGTTCTACAACTAATACCGTACAAGTTTCGTATTGGGAATTGGATTTCCAACAAATGGTCAGGCCAAGGAACTTCCCATTGCCACTGAGAATGCCTCTGGAAAGACATCCCCGAGAACCAAACCGGATCTCTGCCAACACAAGGCCGGGTTACCCCTAACTGGGTAACTACTGACACGAGCACGCCATTCCCCGATCGTAAACGACCTTTTTCACGGGATCCCGATAACCAACAACCACAAAGTAATAAACTCGTAGTAACCACATAGGTTAAATATCTGGGCTCCATACCATGATACAACCTCTATCCAGAAGGAAATGTACATACCCTAAGGGGAGCTACAGCAACCCCTAATAACCTTGCTGCATCTTTCCTGTTTTGACCATTACCGGGATGTGAGGCTCGATGAATTCACGTCCACAAAAACACACTTTGTACAAAAAGCCGTGCTTTGGGTCAACAAATGATCAACACAATGATCACTAAGATAGACGATCAAATAAATGATCCTATCACAATAATCAACACAATGATCATTTCAGCATCACTCAGCATGTCACATTACCAAACTGGGAATATATCGCTGATAACTTCAACTATATAACCTCTGAACTCGTACGTCTCAGAGAAGGGTGTTAAGCTAAAAGAATAAATTCTCCGCCACCAACAGAAATATATTTGAAAGAAATCGGCTTTATATCTCAACTTGTAATGTCAGACATACCATCCATACAAGTCTGTTCCGGGATCGAACAGAACCGAAGGCACTTACAAAGAAGTCCTTGCAATCCGAATAATTTCTAATCACGTTCGGATTTCCCATCACTTATGGAGATCTCTATACCAGGGATCAGCCAGTGCAGAGACAATCAACAAGAAATCCTTTCGCTTTCGAAAATATCCGGTCTTCAACACCGTTCTTCGAATGCAATTCATAACGACGTATCACATATTCGGAATGGGTTATACGACCCCATGGTCCTTTCCCGGTTAACCCGAATAGTGAGCGCTTATTTTTAAAAAAAAAATAAGTGTAGCATTCAATTTCAAACAATTCACAACAAATACCTATTTAAAGGTAAATATTGATAGTCGGTCATTGAACTATCAATAGATATGCCAACATCACCAGATTCCAAATAATTTTCCAAATTATTTATTTCACAAAAATATCTTTATATAAGATATATAGTTTTCACACTTCAAAAATAAATCAACATTTATTTTCAAACAAATCTCCTTTTCATTTATAAATTCCATAAGGAATTTACATTTCCAAAATATTTATGAATATTCGATTTCCATTTAATTTTTTTTTTTATATTCATTTTCAATTTATCTTCAAAAAGATAAATTCCAAATATTCACTTACCATTGGAAAACATTTCTATACTTATTAAAAATAAGTGATTCACAGATCTTTTTATTTTCTATACTTAGAAAATATTTAATATACCTAATCGAAATTAAGCATATATTTCATTCTTTAAGGAGACCATTCACTTAACCATATTTATTTGGGCTAAAACGAATGTTGCGTAAAACATCGTTACGACAACCCAAAATCACTAGTATAGGGATTCGAAATAAAACGGATATATAAATCCCAATACTATACAAAACATTTCCTTTCGGAAATTATCTATTATAACAACAGTGTTATAATCTATTATTTCCTTTTATTTCTCGAAAACATCTATTTCAACAATAAATGTTGAAATCTATGATTTCGAATCTCAATATATTTTAAAACATCGTTAGATCGTTTTAATTTTATTTAAAACATCACATTCTAAATAATTTCTTTAACATATTATTCACTATTCAAAAACGTGAATATACTATGTTAATAAATTTCATCACTTCTATTCATTTTAGTTTAAGGAATTATTCACTGTCTAAAACATGAATATAACTCCATAAATGAATTAGAACAATTTACTTATCAAAATAAGTCGTTTTGAATTTATAAAACAACGTTTATAAATTTTTATTCTATTTATTTTATATCAACTTCCTTTTATAAATTTTCTTTATTAACCTATCTCAATTCATATCACAATGATATACTAGAAATTCATATTATAAGTCAAATACTTATAATTTATTTATTTACAAAATTGTTTCTTTGAACTTCATAAATTTTATAATCTTATAACTTATAAGATTCATTCATTTATCCAAAATCATTCCTTTAATAACTTTATAAATTTTATAAACCTACCGCTTATAAAATTCTATTTATAACTTCACCGTTATAATTCTATAATTCCATTTCTATTTATGAAATTCATTTTCAATTTATTTTAACACTTAGAAAAGTTCGTTTTACAAATTCTAATGTTTTTAATTTATAAATATCGATTTATAAATCTTTTAATATAAAACAATTTATATTATTCTTTTGAAACATCTTCAAAGTCTTTCATAATTTCATCACTTTGATTTATAAAATAATCAAATTTCATAAATCCTATTTTTTTAACTTTTTATAAAAAATCCCAGTTTAAATTATTTTATCAAATCATTAATCTCATATTCTCAAAAATCACTTTTAACTACATTCCTCAAAAATCATAATTTTTATAACATAAAAATTATAACGTTTATTTATTTGTTAATAAATCAACTCCAAAAATATTTTATAAATGTATACTTTCAAAATCACTTTAGAATCCTTTATAAATAAAAATCGTTATTTTTAAACTTTCAAAATTGGATCCGATGATGCAACACATCAATAGTCAATCACGATTTTTCAATATCATATATCGATTTGATAAACAATCAAGCATCACAATATTTAAAATCAATAAATATTTGTGAGGAATCCAGTTGGATCCCTCCAACCTGTTTCCCTGCATCCACAGACATTAGCACAATACCATTCCGTTTCAAGACGGAATATCGCGGTACATGGGATTTTATAAATATATATCCGCTTACTAACGGCGCATAGGGTCTCATCCGCTAAAAGAAAATGCGGAAAATCAATCAACTGCAATATATACATATGCCAATATATATATATTGCTATATATATAATATAATACCAATTCCACTTCGAGGTGGAATATCGCGGTATATGTGTGTACTAAATAACCTCCGCTTACTAACGGCGTATAGGGTCTATTCACATCCAATATTTATATATATATATATATAACAATCATCATTCAAGCATTCAATCAACACAGTCAATAAATTTTAAATCTAACTATTTAAAATTTAAATAACAATAGAAATTCCTTTTGAGTGAGAAGTTCTCACCTTTTATTCCTGTTTGCCATCCACTTCCAATTCAACTTGATTTCTTCATTTATACCTTGTATAAATATTTTATACAATTCAATTAATATTCGAACAGATCGAATAATAAATTTTTAATTGATAATTTCGATTCATTGGTGATTTCATTTTTAATAGTTAAATTAACTAATGGTTTTATTTAAACCAGTTTCTTATTTAATAATTTATTTTAACTAATTATTTTACTTTTAAAATAATTTTAACTAGGAATTTCCAATTTATTTTAACTAAAATTTTAATTTAATTAACCAAACTCACTTTCAATAAAATTATCAAATCGAAGAATTAAATCTTAAATTAGAATCCCTTTAATAATTCCATTTTTCTTTTAGATAAATTTGTTTGACTTAAAATTTTAAAATAACCTCTTTGTAATAAAATATTCTTTAGTAACTAAAAATAGTTAAATAGTTTAATACTATAAGTAAATCATCACATTCGTTATTTTTATTCTAAACTAAAAATTAAAAATTCAAACTGGTTTTAATTAAATTTGTTTAACTACTATTGAATTAAAACTAAACTTTCTTTTTATTTGCAACTATTAAATCTTAGAAATAGATTCCTAATTAATAAATTTAATTAACCAAAAATTATTATATTTTAAACTAACTTTCCTTTTTATAAATTTCATTTGATAGGTTTATTTAATTTAAACTAATAATTAAAATTTCAAACTGCATATAGCATTATCCAATAAATTATCTGTTTCTTTTTTTTTTCTGCATATAACCTAAATTAAATTAAAGAAGAAAGAAAAAAAAAAAAATCATTACCTTACTGCCTATCCTCCGCGGCACCACCGCCTCAGACTCGAGCACGAGCCCCCCAATCACCTCGCGACGTCGCCGTCGCCTATCGCGTCGCCCCTCTGCCTGATGCCGCCGATCTCATCACCATTTGTCCTCACGTTGTCGCCATTAATTCGAGCGTGCTGCCATCATCGTGCGCCGCGTACCCCCACGCGACATCGCGTCGAACCCCCCACTGTCGCGCCGCCGCGTTCACCAATCACGAGTTCATCGCGCGCGCCTCCTTCCACTTTGTCGCGACCCCCCCATCGATCGCGCGCTGCAGCCCCCATTATCGCGCACCACATCGAATTGCCGCGATGCCATGGTCGATTTGAGTTCCAGTAGTCGCCTCTCTTGACTTGCGTGACACCCAAATGCCCACTGCCCTTCAACTTGACAGCGCCCTCCTCCCTCACGCAAGCACGCGCGCGTTGCTTGTGTCGCCGTCGCGAGCGCCTCGTGTCGCCACCACTCGATTGCGTCGCGACTTCGATTTTTTTTTTTTTTTTTCTTTTTCTTTGGATCGGCTTCGGCATTGACTGTTTTCTTCTGATGTTTCGTTTGAATGGACGAGGAGAAGTAGGGGCTAGGTACTTAAAAACGAACGAAGTATGTTTGGCACGATTTATTTCGTGATATCAGGCGTGATCCTCTGCTTGAATTTAGGCGTAATAAATGGAAGCATGTTTGACCAATTTAAATTCAAATTTAAATTTGAATTCGATTTTTATTTCAGCGCGTTTACTCAACGTACGCTCACATATCAACTCCGATTGATACGAAATTTGAAATCCGAGAATAATTCAATATTCCGGACCCAATGGAACTGGTTTCTTCGAATTCTGAGACTGTGCCTCGGACGGCTATTTTTAAATATCGATTTGAACGATTAAATTCCAAAACTGTACAAATCACTTTCAAATTCAATTCTGAAGCTTCTAAAATCTTCAGTATTATCAATATGAATTTTACAAGCCTTTGAAATATTTTTAATTGGCTTAAAATTGAAGATTCAAATTTTTATTCAACTTTCAATAGATTAAATTCTATAATTTAATAGTCAATTTCAAAGTTAAATTGAAAACTCAATCTAAACCATCATTCAAATATTTAAAATAAATTAAATATTTCCAAATTAAATTGTTTAAAATTCTGGGTCGTTACATCCGTGCTAGTTGACAGAACTACACCGTAGTGTTCTTGGCTAGCGTGGGTATAGAGGTGGGGCGTCACAGCTTGGTATCAGAGCCTGGGGTTTAGAACAAATATAAAACATAACTTAGATAGTACATGTGTTACAACTATTTGTTGACGTTTTATCTCTCATATTTGCATATGATTGTCTTTGATTGTTAGGTATGAATTCCTAACGCTTATTCATATGCATTTGATTTTGATTCTTGTGTTTTCGGCTTTGATTTGATTTAGCCGATGATTGATTTTGTTCGAATCTCAGCGATTCTGAACTTGATATTTTATGTTTTCCTCGACTTGATTTCCATTCGACTTCGGTCACTTTGTTTTTGAGAAATTTCTAAATTCTTGATTTCCAAGACTCTGACTTGGTTTGCCGTTGAGTCCTTTGATGATGATGTTGAATCGTTTTGTACTCTATTATGGCCATTAATTGTTGACTTCGACATTGACTTGATTTTTATTTTTGTTGAAGTCATTTATGCATTTATGCTCGTTCTGCTTTGTTTTTCCAATTGTTAATCGATTCTTCTTTTCCGATTAGTTGTTGTCATCTTTGTCGACTTTGATAACTTTTATTTCTGGAATTTTTGGATATTCCAACTTTGATGGATTTAGAATCGAATTCTTTGGATTTTATTCACGTCTTCGTATGTGAATTTTAGTGAATTGATTTGGTTTCCAAATTTAATCGATTCTTGATTATTTCCCGATTTGTTGCTATCATTTATTAGCAACTTTGATGACCTTTTCTTCGGGATTTTTGTGAACATACCTTTTGATGAATTCGGTATCGATTTATTTGGATTCTATTCACATCTTTGTATGTGAATTCTTGTGTTTGATTGTTCCTACAATCATTTTTGTGATTTGTCACTTTAAAAATATAAAGGTTTTCTATACTAGTAGTAAATATCAAAACCCTTTTCTCCAAACGATTTCAAAACTATTTTACTACAAAACTTTTTTCCTAAACCGTTTTCCAATCTATTAGTATATACTAACCTTTACCTCACTCGTATGAGAAATCTAATTAAACGACTTAGTAAAACGAGCGGTATACAACGCTTGTGTTTACTTCGCCGGTTAATTCTTGGACTTATTCGATTGAATCTCTTATGACAATTTTCTAGTGAAGATTTACAGTTTGTTCGTAAATATTTAAGTTAAGCAAGTGGTTATGGGACATGAAGCTAAACTTTTATATTTACTAGCTTAGTGTAATTGACACTTCTCGTTGATCTTGACGATCGCTTTATGAATTAGACTAGCAATTGCGCGATGTCTCTTTCATTGCAAGGTTAGGCTAGACACCACTTGTGTGATTCCACTCACACATACCTTTTTGCTTTTTGGTTAGCCTAGACACCATTTGTGTAATTCTATTCACACATACCTTTTTGTTTGCGAGGTTAGGCTAGACACCATTTGTGTGATTCCATTCACACATACCTTTTTGCTTTTTGGTTAGCCTTGACCTCATTCGGGTGACTCGGACTCATCCATATGGGGTAGCTCCCCATGGTCTTCGGACCGTCATGTGATAGGCCTCTTTCCTTTTTTCTGTGATATTGATTGATCTCTGGATGATTATGACGATCATCTTTGTGATTTAGACTAGCAATTGTGCGATGTCTCTTTGTTTGCTTTCTGGTTAGGCTAGACACCACTTGTGTGATTCCATTCACACATACCTTTATGCTTTTTGGTTAGCCTAGACACCATTTGTGTGATTCCATTCACACATATCTTTTTGCTTTCTGGTTAGGCTAGACACCACTTGTGTGATTCCGTTCACACATACCTTTATGCTTTTTGGTTAGCCTAGACACCATTTGTGTGATTCCATTCACACATATCTTTTTGCTTTCTGGATAGGCTAGACACCACTTGTGTGATTCCATTCACACGTACCTTTTTGCTTTTTGGTTAGCCACCAGGAGATAGCGTCTCGATTTTTATTGCACGTGTTGGTGATTTTTCTTGCTCACGTGTAGGTGAGTTTCCATGCTCCCGTTCTCGCTTTGCGTTACATGTGTTGGTGATTTTTCATGCTCACGTGTAGGTGAGATTCCATACTCTCATTTGAGTTTTCATACTCCCGTTTGAGTTTTCATACTCCTATTTGAGTTTCCATACTCCCATTTGAGTTTTGATACTCCCGTTTGAGTTTCCGTACTCCCATTCGAGTTTTCATACTCTCATTTTGTGATATCTGGATTTCTTGTGTGGATTTCTAGAATTTTTGTTTTCTGGATTTCTTGTGATGATTTCTAGAGTTTATGCTTCACCAATTTTTGTGATTTGTATTGATAAGTTTTATCAATTTTTGTGCATTGGTGAATTCGTGTGTTATTGACTTGTTATGAATACAAGTTCAGGGTATGATACCCCTTCCTATCTTTGAGAAGATTCTTGTGACATTTTTGATGAATGAAAATTCATTGGTATTATATTTTGATGCCAATTATTTCGATGAAATTTTGACGTATGTCGAAGTTGCTACGGATGTTGCTGCTTTAATCACATGTTTTAAAAATTGTTTCAAAATATAAATCAAAATTGTTTTCAAAATTTTTACGATTTGCGCTTTCAAAAGAATGAGGAAGCGAATTAAACGTTTCAGTAAAATCGAGGAATATGACCCCTTTCTTTTGCTGATTCGCTTAATTCCGGACTTGTTCGTTTGAGAATGTAATTTTTTTTTAATATAAACTAAATGAAAATTGTTTTCAGAAGTTTTACAGTTTACGCTTTCAAAAGAATGAGGAAGCGATTTAAACGTTTCAGAAAAATCGAGGACTATAACCCCTTTCTTTTACTGATTCGCTTAATTCCGGACTTGTCCGTTTGAGGATGTGAAATGTTTTTTTTTAAAAAATACACAATTATGCACTTTCAAGAAGACGATGAAGTGAATTAAACAATTTAGTAAAACTCGTGGTTATGGGTCATGTGCGTTTGCTATTTCGGTTAATTCCGGACTCGTTAATTGAAAAATTTGTGATTTGTGATTATCGTTTTTGATAATCGGATGTTGGTGGTTTCTGATTTGTCGATTTTGACAATCAGATATTTATCGTTTCTAATTATCATTTGTGATAATTAGATATTTGTGATTTGATTATCGTTTGTGATAATTAAATATTTGCGATTTAAGATTTAATTATCAATTGTGGTAATTAAATATTCGTTGATTTGTGATTTCTCATTATCGTTTTTGATAATCAGATATTTATTGTTTCTGATTATCGCTTGTGATAGTTAGATATTTGCGATTTGAATATCGTTTGTGATAATTAAATATTTGCGATTTAAGATTTAATTATCAATTGTGATAACTAAATATTCGTTGATTTGTGATTTCTGATTATCGTTTTTGATAATCAGATATTTATTGTTTCTGAATATCGCTTGTGATAATTAGATATTTGTGATTTGATTATCGTTTGTGATAATTAAATATTTGCGATTTAAGATTTAATTATCAATTGTGATAATTAAATATTCGTTGATTTGTGATTTCTGATTATCGTTTTTGATAGTCAGATATTTATTGTTTCTGATTATCGCTTGTGATAATTAGATATTTGAGATTTAATTATCGTTTGTGATAATTAAATATTTGTGATTTAAGATTTGATTATCGTTTTGATAATTGAATATTTGCTGATATGAAATTTGATTACCGTTGTGGTAATTCCTGATTATCGTTTTGATAGTTAGATATTTGTTTTTTCTAATTATCTTTGTTGATAATTAGATTTGCTGATTTTGCTGTTTTCTAATCATCGTATCGATAATTAGATATTGCTGTTTTGTGATTTTTGTATTCTAATTATCTATTTGATAATTAAATTTCGCAGATAATTTGTGAATTTCTTTTATGAAATTAAAAGATTTCTTTGGTGTTTATATTGTACTACACCGGTGTACCGGCTCAATTTTCTGCTATTCAAGACGTTTTTCACGTCTTCCTTCTATGGAAATGTCTTAGGGATTCCGATTTTTATTCTTGAGCCCGGTATTATTGAAGAGATTGAAGTTTCACCAGATTTGACTTTGAGCAAACACGTTCAGGCTTGCTCCTTCATGCTCTTTATGGTGAACTTCCTATTTCGAATTTCTTCATCTCGTGATGATATGCTCTTATGGTTGTTACCTTTTGTCCATTTATTCTTTATGATTGCGAGGACGCAATTTCTTTAAGGAGGGGAGTCTGTAACAACCCGGTATTTCGCAACAATTAATAATCGACATTTTAACGATGAATATTGTCGCAAATTGCTAATTGAAGTTTTAGGTTAAAAAAGGATTTTGGACTTTGATAATTAAATAGTGGTCCATGTTGTTTCAATTGGGCCGTGACAAATAACTGGCCCCTTTTTTTAGTTATTTTCGTTCAAAAACCTAAAACAAACTTACCCCTCATTTTTTATTTCAACCCGTCCCCTTCTACCATTTTTCTCAACCCTAACAAAATCACGAAAAGAATAAAAATGGAGGCGGTCTTGTTCGTTCCCCCCTTTTTCAAAATTAGGGCTTCGTTCCAAATTGGGGTGTTCGCCTGTAGCCTTGGTCGATCCAATTCTCGTGCTCGGCTATGAATCTGCAACTCGAAAAGGTGAGTGTTTCACTCACATCTAATTCCTATCTCGAGTTTATTAGTGTTCGAATTCGATGATTTTCGTTCGTATTTGATTGTTGAATTCGTCCCTTGATTTGTCGGCCATTCGACTATGTATTTACTTTGAGTATTGACTTAGGTCATTGCTTGAACTATTTTGATTTCGGCATTGTTTTGATTTCGAACTGCATATTATTTCTGGCTTTATCGTTTCGAGCCGTTCGTTTTCGTGGTCATCACTCAACTCTGACCTGTTGTGTTCTTCCCTGTAGCTTGACTTGATTGAGCTTCAGGCTAGACTTGTCCTTCTATTTGATTTTTCCCTTGCCTTGGGCATATGTATACTGCTGCGGCTTCGAATGATGCATGTTGTACCTGGCCCCTTTTGTTGTTTACTGTTTTCTCTTGACAGTTTTGTATTGCTTGATGGACTTTGGATCTTTGATTTAATTGGGGTCATTTACTGTCTCACTGCTTTATTGTTACTGCCCATTGGTTGTGAAGTTGAACTTGTATTTATGTGTTGTGGTGCCATACCTCTGGTGCCCTCACCCCCCTTCTATTTTGTAAGCGTGCCACTGTTTTGTGCGCTTGGTGTAGTAGTTTCAATGTTGCATTCATGTGCACACTGTATTGATTTTTTTACCTCTGATCACTCTGTTGTATTTTTGAGTCTTTGTGCATTCGTGTGCACTGTCGTATGTTGCATGCTTTGTGATTTGAAATTTCTACTATCATTTGCTATCTGATGCATTTCATATTGAAACTGTGTCATCTGCATTTGCATACTCCATACTTTTGTATTGTTCCATGTATTTGTACCATGCTGTTACCTGTCCTTGGTGAATTGAGCATTGCCTTTGTGTGCATATTGTATAATTCACTGGTCACTGTATACAAGTCATCATGAAGTTCACTGTTCTGTTCTGCACTTGTATTCATGTTGAAGTGATCTTTGTGCATGTTATTGTGTTACCATATCTTGGGTACACCTGCTTGTTTCAGCTGTTGCATGCTTTGCTCATGCACCTTTTTTTTACTGTCCGATTTCATTTAGTGTTTGCTGATGCATTTGTATCATTTGGTTGATAACCCACGGCTTGACTCAACTTTGCTGCATCTATGTATCCCTGTGTTCATTTTGCATTGCACTGGATTGTGCTTCGATTTCAGAGTTGCATATTCTCTGGTGCATTGCAGTATTCATGCTTGAATCATGCTTTATGCTTCGAGTCCTTTGTACTTGAAGTCTGGTACTTGTGCATTTTGAAGTCTTGATGCATTTCAGATTTGTCAGCTTCATGGTGCATTAATAATATTGGAGTTCAAATGCCTTTGTGACTTCTTTGTCTATCTGAATATTTATGGCTTTGTCTATTCCTGTAGCTGTCTCGTCTAATTGAGACAGTTTGCAAACTTGTTTATTATGGTTTGGTCTTTACCATGTTGTATTATGTTGAGTCATGATGGTTGTGACCTGACCTCTGCAGTTTCGATTATTGTTAATTATTGGTGTTGCGATGGCATCATATACTGTAGTGGCAAGGCAGTACACGCAAGCGTGAACTGCAGCCATAGGGTATGGCGTGTATGATATTCTATTTGTTTTGACTTATGGATCTTTTTGCGTATTCCATATTCCGTAGTGGCGAGGCAGTGCACGCGTGCGTGTACTGCAGCCCTACTTGAATTAATATTTTAATTGATATTTCAATGGTTTGAACTATTTCGTTTATTCAATTCAATATTCTGAATTTCATTCTGATTTGGTTGAATTTGCTGATTTGTTGTTTAACACTGCTATGTGTTATATTTATCGTTATCCGATTTCTTTATTTAAGGATCGATTAGACGAAATTTATTGTGACTATCGTCTATTCATTATTTAATTATTATTGCTTCTGTGCACTAATAACTGAGTTTGAATTAGACTGACCCGAGTATTATTTTCTTTTGAATTTAATACTCGGGTCAGACCGAGTATTTCAGGTTGTAGATATTCTGGTTTGGATTGCTGCTAGAGCTATGAAGTTCTTTCATATCTTTTGGAGTAGTCGTCGTCATTTGTAGTAGTATGTATAATTGTATAGGAAGATATGTATTCATGTATATTATATACATTAATGTACTTGTATATGTAACTTCTTGAGTCGACTGTGGTAGTTGTATCATATGTACCGAGTCATATGTATTGTATCAAATGTATTGTAACTGACATCAGTTATTGTATATATGAGACTTTCTCTTTTATTTGTGTTCCGCATTATATTATATGTGTAATATTTTATATTTACTGTTCTAAACTATTACGAACCATCGTAGTTCGTTTTATACTGGAATTGAGGTATGTCGATGGGAGGAAAATAAATCAGAGATGAAAAATGAAGGAATATATATATATACCACTCCTATCGAGATAACCAATTCTAGTGTAAGTCCTAACTATTGATGGCCGCTCCTCAACAGCCTTATTCTCCGTGCTAGTTGACAGCACTACACCGTAGTGTTCTTGGTAGCGTGGGTATAGAGGTGGGGCGTCACACTATATTCCATTGTATTGTTAATATACGAACATAATATGAACTCTTTTTACTTGCAAGGTACCCATTTAGGGTAGGGGGTTACAAGGTTTTAACTAGGCATGTTATGAAAGTATATGAGTTTTTTGTTTGTTAATAAAGTACCTTCTTCCAAAAAAAATCACACTCATCATAAATGCATACTTAAGGCTACGTATATATTCATACTTATTTATTTACCATGCCTCCATGGTCAACTGTTAATAACATTCTTTTACTTTTTCATGCATTTACTTCATATTTCATTATTGTCAATTTTAGTGTCATTTATGGCTTACCTTTAACATAAAAATTTTAAATGTTTTTTATCATTTAGTTTCACCTCTTATTCTTATTCTCCTTTATTTTCTGCTATTCCTCATACAAATAGTTATATAATATACTATCTTATAATTTCTATATTTCGTAGAATTAGTGAAAAAAGAAAAGGCGGAGCTTTGCTTCTTGATTCAGAAAATACGAGAAGAAAAGTGAAGGGTTAGGCTTGTACTTATAGTCGCACGAATCAATTCATCTTATTTGTATATACATTAAGTGTTTATGTTAATTAATGTATGTTCTTTTCTTTAATTCCCTTTTTCATTTATTACATCCCCTTTTTATTCTAATCTGTTTAGTGTTAATCTTGCTTACACGTTAAGTATTAAGTATTCGCTAACGATAATAAACATTAATTTATTACCATTTTTGCCTGACTAATTAACGTTAATTTCTATCTTCCACATTAAGTGTAGTTAAAGCCAATAAATTACATTTGTTTCATACCATTTTCTTCCCTTTAATGTAAGGTTCTTTCTTTTCTTTTAATGTTAATTAATGCTCATTTATTTATTTCCTTTTCAACGCTAATTTAATTTTATTTGATGCTGATCTCCTTTGATTACTTCTTTCTAATCTCTGATTTGATTAAATTTAACAGAGCCAACTAATGAAATGTTAAGATTTACATCTAATGTTTAAATTAACGTTGATTGTTTGATACTTATTTACTTCCATGCCCTATTTATTTACTTACGTGCTTTCTTAATTAGATTTAATCTGTTTGAGAATCTTTAATTAACATTTATATTTACAATTAACTTTTATACTTAATGCCGTTTTAATGTTAAGTTATTAACATTTACTTTATTAATTGGTTTTGAATTGCTTTCGATCCAAAAAATTCGAACGTGAATAGCTTTTTCATTTGAACTCCAATAGTAAAACTTAATATATGAAAATTGATCGGAAAATTGCCACGAATCTAATGGTATAAGTTTCATAGTCAAATTCTAACATTTAAAAAAACTATATTTTGGGCTTTAATAATTACTTATTAATTAATTTCTTTTTATTTTATGAGGCGTTACAAAAGAGGTCGAGTTGGTTAGCCTGGTGGGGTTTGATCAACAACATGAGGTTGGAGAATGCTTGAAAATAATGATTACTATGGTGGTGGTGAAGTGGAAGACACTGCCGGAGATCATGATTGTAGTGCCATTTGACTCGGCAGGGCTCGTTGACATTGATAGATTGGAGGGTCTACACCTCGGTAGCACAAAGTGATGTTAAAAGGGGGTGATGGATTTTTAGAGGTGTGAGATCGGGGTTTTTCCTTACTATAGCTCATTGACAAAAGAGGGAAAATAATATTTTTATTAAATAATTATTAAAATGATTTTATCTTTAAATACTTATAACTCTCACGTACGAATTGTGTTTCAAGCGTGGTTATGGCATCATGATCGTGGGGAGACGATGAATTTTTTAGTATGTTGTTTGTTATATTTTAAAATACTTCTAAAATATGTCTTATTTTAGTAGATTCATTATATAAGGGGTTCTACTAGGTTGATTAGATTCATATATAAGAAAATTGTTCATCAGTTGTACCATTGATGTTTTGCGATGACGACTTGGGACTCGAGCCCAATAGTGTTGCATACGGCTTGGCAACGACGAGTTGGGGCTTGACCTCAATAGTGTCATGTACAATTGCTACAATGATGAGTTGTGACTTGGAGCTTGATAGTGTCACATACGAGTCAGCACATGTGTTGGGACTTTGGGATCAATAGTGTGGCATATTGTAGAGATAATGGTGTACTTAGTTGGGACCAGTGACGTCTAGCTATAGAAAATTGGGACTCGATCCCAATAGTGTCATTGTTTGCTTGGCATATGTGTTAGGACTTTTAGCTCAATATCATGCATGCGTTTAGGCGACGATGACTTAGGACTTGATCCCAATAGTGTCGTAGTTTGTTCGACACACAAGTCGGACTTTGAGATCAAAAATGTACATACATTTAGGAAACAACAAGTTGGAACTTGAATCCTTTAGTGTTGCATACGATTTGGCACGAAAGCTGGGACTTAGAGCTCAACAATATGCATAAGTTTAGACATGAGATAGATTTTGGTGAAACCTTGCACATGATGTCACTACATTATTATACTATATTTGGCTGAAATGATTGGTGTAGGGGACATAGGTAAAGGTTTGCTTTGTGAAAGTATTGTCTTAACTTATTAGCATTATACACCTATATGATGCATTTCACCTTTCACACATTTGTCTGAACCCCTCTATCGATTTCTCCTTTTTGTTTTTCCTCTAATAGGTATATAGAGAGGACCGATGGAGATTTTATAGATGCAATAGTGCAATGAAGATGTGCATTTATTTATCTATATCTATCTATTATTTATTTATTTAATATTTCCCAAATAATTAGACTAATTCTTTTTATTATTTAGAGATATTTTATACCTGGAGACTATCAGTATAACTTGCTTTAATTATCTAGGATTATGGTATTTTTCCTTACTGCTCCAAGTTTCAAAAGTGTAGATTTTTGTAAATAGCTCTATGATCTGTTATATATTACTTCAAAATGATCTGTTGTCAATGACATTCGCGATCTTAGTGTCACACTTTTAGATGTGAATCGAGGCATCGTAAATATAAGGATATTACAGGCGCTTAGCAAGCATAAGCATGTATAATCCTTTATTTATATTGTAAATAATAGAGAACAACATTATTTTAAATTCATAATTTAAAATAATAATAATAGTTAAGTACTATTGACATTTTGAGGGAGGTGAGTATAATATCTCATGGCATCGTATGTCCATACATCTTATATATAGCCCCTTAAGCTATATGGATTTTAATTCATTTAACCCCACTTTTCTTATACATATGTTATGTACGTACGTACGTACGTACGTACATATGTATGTATGTATGTACATATATGTATAAATTTATTATATCATTTATAATTCGTTAAGTTGTACATATACATACAAAAAGACATACATATATATCTCTATGTGTGTTAAACAATTAAAATACGATGTTTATATTTAATCTAATATTTTAAAAAAAAATTAAATATAATGTTTATATTCATGTAAAGTTTAAAACAATTCGAAATATTTTATAACACTTTGTAAAATTTTATTACATTTTATTTAAACTAAAAACACTTTTAATTTCAAACTTGTAATATTCAGACATGCATATTTAAATCAACCTAAGGCGCAAATAATTTTAGACCTTCCATTATGGGCTTACCTTTAATATAGACTATTATGATACGTCGAGTCCCGATCCATTATTTCGCAGCAAATGAAATGGATAAATTTCAAAAAAAATCCCTATTTGGATCTTAATAAAGGCCTACATGGTTAATTAAATAGAATTTGATCCAATTTGATATATACATTAAGTCATGCATACACATACACACATACATACATACATATATGTTAAAACAATTTAAATATAATGTTAAATACTTTAACTAATCTTTTAAGTAATGTAACGACCCGCTATTTTTGGACTATTCGCATCCGCACATGTCGGACTTGAATAATTCAAAATTCCGAATTATTAATATAAATTTGGCAAAACTCAGATATACAGTAAATAAATAATCACAGAATCAAAGATACAGAGTAATAATATGCAGCGGAAGCAAAAGATAGTAGTTCATGAAGCTACTATATATACATAATAGAGTTAAATAAGTTACAATAGAAGTTTCGAATACAATAGTCAAATACTAAAATCATAATACATCACTGGAATCAACATAATATCTGGAAGCTCGATAGATAGCCGGATCTCCAAGCGAAGCTCCAACTCCAAAGGTGAGTCTCGAATACTGGTACACTCAGTCTGACCCAAGCGTAAAGAAAATACAAAACATTCGAGTCAGGATTAACATTCTTATATCAATAAATCCAACTCAAGTGAAATAACAATTGAAATACAAATAACTCAAAGGATGTTGGAATAGCCATCCTTTAAGGATCCGTTAAACAATTTACTAGGTAGTAGTGTACGCTGAATAGATAATGTATGTCAGTAATATAAGTATCAAAATAGTGTTAAGGCGTTACCATTATCCCCCTTAACACATTTTATATAAGTGTTATAGTCTATACAGCACTGTAAACTCCACCGTAAACTAGTGGGATATCAGGGAGTACTCCATAGGTATAACACAAAACAAATTCGTAGTTGTCGCGTATATAGGGATACAAGTATGACAAGGCACATGAGGCAATACCCAAGGTAATGAAACTACCGTTTGCCTGATCCGGACTGGTGAGAACGCATCGCCGCAACGATCGCAACACCGCGAAACAACACTCCCAAAAGTACGAGGGTGCACCAATCAACAACAAGTAATGAGTAGTTACGAAGGGTGTTCGCTCGAGGTGGCTAACCCCATTTGGCCCGGCACGGCTCCTGTTTTAGTCATTTCCAATTTGACACAAGTGTCAACGCTATCCATTATCATTCTCTTTCTTCAGTCACTGCGTACATCATTCCAACCACTTCATCCTGGATCACACTCCGCGTATAGTTATTAAAGTGGTTTTTGATTTAGACAGAGAGCATGTCCATAACCGATTCCAGTTTCTTTAATAACTTTCGTAATTATTACACCGATTGGTCGTTTAATAAATTTCAAAACCAAATCAAATTCAATTTCAATTAGAATTTGTAAACCAACATTTCATTCGTCTTCTATATCAATTTCCATAATTACGTTCAAAACTTCCAAATTATCATTTCAAAATCTCATAATTCACATTCAATCTTTAATTTAAACAATTCAATTATTGAATCAAGTTCGTATATAAGTTTCATTCCGAAAACATCTAAATTAATTTAATTTAACATTCAAATAAATTTAAATTCATCTATCGATTTCATTCAATATTTGTTAAGTAAATTTATCATTCAAAACAATTTATATTTAATTTCCAGTTCATTAAATCAATTACTTAAGTTCAATTCCATTATCTCAAAACCTACAAATTGAATTAAATTAAATTCATCAAATCAAATTCTTTAAAATTCCAAGTATTTCATTAATTCCAATAAATCACGATTTGTTTCTTATAAGAAATTCAATTTCAATTATTTATTTACTTCGTTACAAATTTCAAAACTCAAATAAATAAAGAAACTCAATTTCACTTATTCAAGAAGTTCAATTTTACTTATTAACTTACTTAAATAATTTTCCAAAACTTAATAAATAAAGAAAACCCAATTTTATTTATTAACGAAGTTCAAAATTCACTTATTCAAAAGTTCAATTTCTCTTATCAAAGAATTCAAATTTTATTTAATTATCACATAATTCAATTTTATTTAATTATTAAATAAGTCAAATCTTAATTAATAATTTCAAAATTTAATTATCAATTAAATTTCAAAACCTAATTCTTAAATAATTCCAATCTTAATTATTAAATATTTCCAAACTTAATTATTAAATAATTTCAGAGCTTAATTATTAAATAATTTCAGAACTTAATTATTAAATAATTTCAAAACTTAATTCAATCCTTCCTTAAATTAAACAACGTTCTTTCACAAATTACTTTATTAATATTTTGTTCAGATTATTAAATATTAACATTTCCTTCCATTAAAATTCAAATTCCAACTTCATTCCAAACCTTATTCTTTATTCGAATAAAATTATTATTTTATTTTAAAATCAATTTTGACCAATCGGGTTTTATTTAATTCTCTATCCTAAGTCAAATTCATTTGGGTATTTATCATTTCAACCCAATTCCATTTCAATTCAACAATCAAAGCATAGCAAAGGGAACTTGTAGTGTGATAACTGGGATGGTGTCAAAGTAAATAAACAAGCAATAACAACAATCAATAAAATTGCAGTACTTAATTTAAATAATCCCGAAATAATCGTATTAATTCACATTGTTCTTTGTGCAAATTAACATAATTATTTCTAGAATCTACACTATCATTTCATGTAGATTAAAGATTATTACACTATTTATTTTATGCGGTTCTACACTTTACATCCATTATTCAAATTTCATACTTCGTCAATTAATACAACAACCAATTCAAATGGTTCAAGGGTAATTAACCATTTTCTACATGTCAAGTAATTAAACATTTAAGGGGTCATATTTTACAAATTTAACTAATCCAGTTCAACACATTGTCGATTCAAATTTTAATTATCCTACGACAAATTCAATTGCGTCATATTTATCACTTTATACATTACAATTTAACGTCCAATATAAACAACAAACAATCAATCAATTATCAACCAAACTGGATTATCATTGCATAAATAATAGATAATGGTGTCAGATGCACAGGTGAACTGATACAGGTAATGGCATATGTAACAGTGTAAATAACTAACAGCAACATACTTTAATTGACGTTTCAATTGAAATCAAATTTAATAAATAAAAGAACATTAATCGTGAGTGATTGCTCACCTTTCGAGGCTAGAGAGAGAACAGGAGATGACACTGATACGCACACTGATACGGATACTGAAATTGAGTAACAAATCCAGGCGCGAATTCCTAAACAAAACAAGATGGCACGAATTCGACAGACAAGCTGATAGAAGAAGCGATGAAACAAATCGAATCAGTTGATATAAATTGAAGTAAATATTTATGAAATCAATATTTAGTTTAAACAAATAAATAAAATAAATCATCATACATACATAAGATTGAAATAAATACTTGTATATTATCTTATCCCGTATTGTAACCCAAATCCAAACACCATCTAAAATTTAAATCTTTATAAAAGTAACCTTTTATATATAAAATATTAAAATCAATATTCATTTAATATCATATATATACTTCCAAAATGTAACGGCAACTCAGGCATGAATTTATATACGCTTATCTTTATACATAACAACATGCAGACTTCAAAGAAAATATTATATTATATATGATGTATAGCTTATACATAACAACAAATTTTGTATAAAACTAATATACAACCCAGGCGAACTTTGAACAGGACTTAAATATGAATATTATAAATACATATAAATTTCGCTCTGGATCCGTATAAAGCTTTAAGCTCAACAACAGTAAATGAACTAATATGTCGTAAAACTACCCACTGCTTACAAATCTTAGAAATATTTTAAATTCAACAGAAATGTACTTTAAAACAAAATATCAAAACATATAAACTGTCAAATGTTCAACTAGAAAATATGCATATAACAGTAAGTATTATATATAACTAATACAATACATATGGCTTATATACGAACCAAGTAATACTATGTCTACTGCTACCAACTAAATAGCAATACTAACAATACTAACACATAAAAATCTATAATATAATATGTATAGTAACTTATATAGACACAAATTACTGTATAAGTGAAAACTGTAAAACCATATACAACATAAACAAATAAAAGAGAAGCATATAGAAAACTACGAATAGTAAATTATATTATAAACTTGTACGTAACAAAACAAGTATTCAACATAAAGATAGATAAGCTGATATTCAATAAAATCTCTCAGACCTTCATAACTATGCAAACCAAACATACGAAGCAATATGTACAACTGTAATATTTTCATAAAATCTCTCAGGCCGTGAATATATAGACTAACTGTAATATGTCTTAAGCTTGCATATACAATACCTCAACCCAATATAAAAGCACGGCCAAGGCACGAGAAGGACGAAGCAGTGAAGAGCGAAGTCAAGCTGAGGGAAAGAGAAAGAAGATGGGACTCGGCGGCTCCAGCGGGAGGTGGGTTGAGCTGCTTTGTGGTGGGTCACCAGGGTAGTGGCTCGGATCTGTGGTGTTATGGCTTCGGTCAGAGGGAGGGGGTGATGAATTGGTGCGGGTCTAGACAAGGTGAAGGGGAGATGCGGTTGCAGGGCGTCGGAGATGTGGAGGCATGACGGGTTTACGGAGGAAGGCAGGGACGTGTGTAGGTGGAGGGGCAGCCGAGTATGGGTGATAATGGGGTCGGTAGACTGTTGCGCGTGGCTGACTTGGTGGAGGAAAGTGAGGTGGACGGTGCACGTGCTCCGGCAAGTCGGGCGAGTAGGCCAGTGGACATGGCGTAGGTGCATGCGGAGGAGAGGGCGGTGAATGGATGCGCAGGTTCGGCTATGGTGTGCGTTAGTAGCAGCCGATTTATCACATATATGTAATTTTTTTTAAGAAAAAGTATGAAAAAGAATAAGAAGAAGAAGGGTAAGATGAAAGAGGAGGAAAGGTAGTAACTGAAGACGTGAAAGAATAGTAAGTAAATTGAAAATGAATTGATACGTTTGATTTTTATTTTTTTACTTTTTCTAAATTTTCAGCAATGAATTTCTCTTGGAACTACGAAAAGCCACTCACATTCCAACTCTCACCAACCAATTTCCAACTGCTAAATTAATGCACGACAACTGATTAAATTTACAAATTTTTGAATGGGTACAAATTGTTTTAGTTTAGGCTGAATACGGTTTAACCGGTCCGACGGTTAAATCAACGCAATGGAATACTTCGGACTTCGATTTGCATCAATGAATAATCATTTTGATCAGCGCGACGAGACGATCAAAAAGGTATACAGATATTAGTGGTTCGATTGAATTATAAAAATTTCGAATTTTCTACTACGGAAAATGCATGAAAAACATAGAAAAATAAGATCGACGGAGCTAAAAATGTCCGAATTTGGAAAAACGAAAAATAGCGTTTGCTCAGAAGATGGTTTAGAATTTTTCTATGTAAAAATATTTAGGTTTCGAAAATATTTTACTTTCGTCTCTTTTTAACTGATTAAATTGAAATAAATTGACGCACGAAATAAACTTTCATATTTTTGGACGAAAATTTACCAGTTGCTATATTCAACTAGACGCATTCCAAATATCAAATTTATATTTCAAAATTTCGTTGTATTTATATATTTTTTTAAAATTAAATTTCACAAAAAACTTGTTAATTAAATTAATTAAAATCGTTAAAATATCCGGGTCGTTACACTCTCCCCCACTTAATACTTTTCGTCCTCGAAAAGGAAGAAAATAGGAGAATAGAAACAACCAAAAGAAAATAAACTTGAATTACATAATGAACAATTAATTTAAACCATATAAATTTCAATTTAAATAAATTTATATTTAACAATATATTTTTAAATTCAAGATTTTCATTAAACTAATTTGATTTTACGTTTATTAATGTTAGGCACGAAAGGTTTCTTTCAAATGAAATTCAATTTAAATTCAATTAATTCAAGATATCTCATTAAGTTGATTTAATTTCAGTTTATTAACTTTCAAAACAAATTTTTTTGTTTTGTTTTATTTTATTAATCACATTTATTATTCATTTAACTTATTGTTTTATTTATCTCCATTATCATTTTATAATCAAATTAAGTGTATAATATTTATTATCAACACTCAAATTTTATTTATAAAGACATTTGTATTGCATATTATCCGATTATCTTGAATTAAAAATTTCAAAGATCATAAATTTGAATAGTCTTTTATTTTAATCATATTTTATCCGACAATTTAATTCTTTTTATTTCAAATTATTATTAGATTTATTCTACTTAATATACCTTACCACATATATATTAAGTACATATACATTTATTATAACTACTCAAATTTATTTAAATATTCCTTTGATATCATTTTTTACGGTATAATATTCAATTACATAGTTAACTTTTGAAAATTTAGGTAAGTTATATATAATGCAATTTAGCATTATCCAAGTAAAATTTCTAATTTAATTATTCAGGCTTAAATTTTTATTCAAAATTTCGATTTCATTTTATAATTGAAATTATCCTTTATCATAAATTTAAGAATTAAATTTTCGAGTAACTTCAAATTTATTTAGATATAAATAAATACATATAATATATCAAATCAGATTTAAATCATATATCAATATATATACTACCAATCAAATCACACTTTAAGAAATTCAAATCGATTCATTTTTCAAGCAACCCGTAGCAAAGCTACAGAATAGTCTCTCCACTTTGAAACTTAAAAATGAATGTCGATGATGCGGCCGTCATCACCGAAATTATTTTCCAGCGACAAAATAAAAGAGCTCTAATTTAATTATTCAAAATTCTTTGAAAACCATTTCTATTCGAAAATATTTTAAATAATATACATTTTAAAACATTAAAACCGTAGTTCGAAATTATCGGGAATTAAATTTTCAAAGTCTTGATTTAAATACATTTCAAATTCCAAATCAAATTCCAACCAAATTTTACAAATTCATTTATTTATTTTATGAAATAGTCGATGGTTTATAAACAATAAATGAAAATTAAATTTTTCACATTTCGGACAACAGATTTATTAACATTTAAATTTCAGAAAAATTATACTTATATAAAATATAATCATTCAAAATTTATTTTATTTACCAAATTTGAAAACAATATTGTGTTAGTTTGCTCTGCTCAAGTGTTTTGAAAATCTTATAGATAGTGTTGATCAGACGAATAGATCGAAAACCCAAATCAAATCAACAACTCAAACGACACAATACATATTAAAACATTTTAAATATAAATTTACAATACCTTCCTCGCTCGACGATACAATAATGGATTTCAAAATAAGTATAGAGATTCAAATTTTATGGAAATCAAATCAAAGTGAATTTTTATTTGAATATAAGTTCGAAAGAAAAGATAAGATGATTCAATGAACAGAATCGGGAGATGGACTGGCTTATTAAATTTACGGACAACCTTAACCGGGTCGATCGTGACTTCAAGAATAAGATCGATGTAGAATTTCGAGGAAAATCTACCTTCGATCTCAAGAAATAGAATTCAGGTATATCAGGAGATAGATAGCATCGTAAACCGAGGATACAGAAATCTCCAGTAAATCAATGCCTATTATGAAGGAGTGCACCCATTTTCAAATCATTCGAAGTTAGTTGAGACCGCCGGTTTATTATAAAGATTATTCGAAGTGGAGTTATGGTATACTCCAGAATTGAAAAAAAACGAATAGTGAGGGACACGAATGAATTCTGGAATCGCAGGGAACGTTCCAAAATTCAAAGGAATGGAGTCAAAAGGAAGAGATTGAAACTCGAATGAGAGTGATTCTTTAAATACATTTACCCTATATGCTAAGTTTTGCCTAGAGCTACCAAAGCTCTGAAACCAATTATAACGACCCGCTATTTTTGGAATATTCGCATCCATACATGTTGGACTTGCATAATTCAAAATACCGAATTGTTAATTTAAATTTGGCAAAACTCAGATATACAGTAAATAAATAATCATAAAATCACAGACACAGAGTAATAATATGCAGCGGAAGCAAAAGATAGTAGTTCATGAAGCTACTATATATACACAACAGAGTTAAATAAGTTACAACAGAAAGTTTCGAATACAATAGTCAAATACTAGAATCAGAATACATCACTGGAATCAATAGAACATCTGGAAGCTGGATAGATAGCCGGATCTCCAAGCGAAGCTCCAACTCCAAAGGTGAGTCTCGAATACCGGTACACTCAGTCTGACCCGAGCGTAAAGAAAATACAAAACATTCGAGTCAGGATTAACATTCTTATATCAATAAATCCAACTCAAGTGAAATAACAATTGAAATACAAATAACTCAAAGGATGTTGGAATAGCCATCCTTTAAGGATCCGTTAAACTATTTACTAGGTAGTAGTGTACGCTAGATAGATAATGTCTATCAGTAATATAAGTATCAAAATAGTGTTAAGGCGTTACCATCCCCCTTAACACATTTTATATAAGTGTTATAGTCTATACAGCACTGTAAACTCCACCGTAAACTAGTAGGATATCAGGGAGTACTCCATAGGTATAACACAAAACAAATTCGTAGTTGTCGCATATATAGGGATACAAGTATGACAAGACACATGAGTTAATACCCAAGGTAATGAAACTACCGTTTGCCTGATCTGGACTGGTAAGAACGCATCGCCGCAACGATCGCAACACCGCGAAACAACACTCTCAAAAGTACGAGGGTGCACCAATCAACAACAAGTAATGAGTAGTTACGAAGAAGCGAGTTCGTTCGAGGTGGCTAACCCCATTTGGCCCGGCCCGGCTCTCATTTTAGTCATTTCCAATTTGACACAAGTGTCAAAGCTATCCATTATCGTTCTCTTTCTTCAGTCATCGTATACATCATTCCAACCACTTCATCCTGGATCACACTCCGCGTACAGTTATTAAAGTGGTTTTCAGTTTAGACAGAGAGTATGTCCATAACCGATTCCGGTTTTTCGTAAATATTACACCGATTGGTCGTTTAATAAATTTCAAAACCAAATCAAATTCAATTTCAATTAGAATTTGTAACCAACATTTCATTCGTCTTCTATATCAATTTCCATAATTACATTTAAAACTTCCAAATTATCATTTCAAAATCTTACAATTCACATTCAATCTTTAATTTAAACAGTTCAATTATTGAATCAAGTTCGTATATGAGTTTCATTCCGAAAACATTTAAATTAATTTAGTTTAACATTCAAATCAATTTAAATTCATCTATCGATTTCATTCAATATTTGTTAAGTAAATTTATCATTCAAAACAATTTATATTTAATTTCCAATTCATTAAATCAATTACTTAAGTTCAATTCCATTATCTCAAAACCTACAAATTGAATTAAATTAAATTCGTCAAATCAAATTCTTTAAAATTCCAAGTCTTTCATTAATTCCAATAAATCACGATTTATTTCTTAAGAAATTCAATTTCAATTATTTATTTACTTCGTTACAAATTTCAAAACTCAAATAAATAAAGAAACTCAATTTCACTTATTCAAGAAGTTCAATTTTACTTGCTAACTTACTTAAATAATTTTCCAAAACTTAATAAATAAAGAAAACCCAATTTTGTTTATTAACGAAGTTCAAAATTCACTTATTCAAAAGTTCAATTTCTCTTATCAAAGAATTCAAATTTTATTTAATTACCACATAATTCAATTTTATTTAATTATTAAATAATTTCAAATCTTAATTAATAATTTCAAAATTTAATTATCAATTAAATTCCAAAACCTAATTCTTAAATAATTCCAATCTTAATTATTAAATAATTCCAAACTTAATTATTAAATAATTTCAAAGCTTAATTATTAAATAATTTCAGAACTTAATTATTAAATAATTTCAAAACTTAATTCAATCCTTCCTTAAATTAAACGAAGTTCTTTCATAAATTACTTTATTAATATTTTGTTCAGATTATTAAATATTAACATTTCCTTCCATTAAAATTCAAATTCCAACTTCATTCCAAACCTTATTCTTTATTCGAATAAAATCATTATTTTATTTTAAAATCAATTTTGATCAATTGGGTTTTATTTAATTCTCTATCCTAAGTCAAGTTCATTTGGGTATTATCATTTCAACCCGATTACATTTCAATTCAACAATCAAAACATAGCAAAGAGAACTTGCAGTGTGATAACTGCGATGGTGTCAAAGTAAATAAACAAGCAATAACAACAATCAACAATAATGCAATACTTAATTTAAATAATCCCGAAATAATTGTATTAATTCACATTGTTCTTTATGAAAATTAATATAATTATTTCTAGAATCTAAACTATCATTTCATGTAGATTAAAGATTATTACATAAATTATTTTATGTGGTTCTACACTTTACATCCATTACTCAAATTTCATACTTCGTCAATAAATACAACAATAAATTCAAATGGTTCAAGGGTAATTGTAAAAACCCTAGATTTTTTGCATACAATTTAAATTTGACTTTATTTTATTTTAAAATTATTTTGAACTGGTTTTATTTCAAACATTTGATTTTTAAATATAAATTTTTATTATTATATGAATTTTAATTTCAAACTGGTATAAATTGAATATTTTGCTGAAAAATTGGAATTGTGGTCAAAAATGGTCAAACTTTGACTTTTAAATTTAAATATTTGAATTCTTTAATTTTGTATTTTACTATGAAAATAGATTTAATATCACGAATATTACCTTTTGTTTCGTCGAAATTGGATTTAAATTGTGAAAGTTATACCCTTTACAATATTGTGTGTATATAGGGTTATTTAACAATATTCTTTGTTTTAATTTATATAAATGATATTTTTACTTGATAAATCTTATTATAATTTGTATATTTATGTTATATTATGTATATTTTGACTTTTAAATATTTTTAAAGTGATGTTTGAATTTTTCCAAAGCTTATTGAATTTATTTTCTTTTTTTAAAGCATAGTTTCTATTTTCTTTGCTATTTTCTTCATTTAAATTATATTTAAATTAAAATTTATATATTTATTTGTGAATGTATTTTATTTTTATGTTATTATCTTTGTTATAAATATTTTTACAAGTCCATATAAATTTTTCAAAGTTCATTCTGTTTATTTTCCATTTTTCTAGACTAGTTTGTAAATTTGTGCTATTTTCTTATTTTTTACCTTATATAATTAGTAATTATTTATTTATATTTTATATTTTGTTGCATTTTCGAAATATTCACTGAAATTATGATTTTTCTCAGTAATTTAACCTTATATAAATAAATAAAGGCAATGTGAAAAAGTTTTGACTTTTGGTTTCCAATGGCTTTTTATCTCCCACCTTTTCACATTTCAACCTTACTTTTCATTCAATTGGCCACATCTCCTCATTTCTTTAGCCACCTTTTTTTTTTCTCATTCACGTAAAACATTTCTCTTCCCATCTGAAAAAAATTTCGACCTCCATCATCTCCATCAGTTTGGTAATTTTTTTTTTCTTTTTCCATTGTTTTTCTTCTTGCTTTTCTACTTGTTTATGTTGATTGTACTTGCCTTCTCTTCTACTTCAGGTTCGGCCCCACCACTCCAGCCATCATGGCCGCCTCCTCCGCCATCTGAACCACCCACCACCTCCTCTCCAGCCCCAAGCCACTGGCCGTGCCCAATAGTTGATCAAACTCCACCTAAATCTACACAAACTTCACCTATATGCACCATAGCCAACACCTATGCCTTCAACATCTTCAACCTTTCTTTGGCCGCCACCAACTCCACCTCCACTACCCATGGATGACCTTAAGCCCTCTACCACACCATCCTCCATCCCACTATAAAGATGGCCGTGCCTGGCCTTGCTTGGGCCGAGCCAATGTTGCCTTGAATTCATGATATTTTGCATTGTAGTTGTAATCCTTGCACATATCTCATGCATCATCACTTTTGCTCCATCCCATACATGTTTGGCCGACCTCTTATGAACCCAAACTAGATCCTTTCCTTCCTTTAGCCGTTCCTTTCTGATCTATATCTGAAGCATATGATGTTGAAAGCAAGTGCAAGGTCTTTGGATATGATTTATGCATTCATTCCTAGCATTGTTTATGTATATTTGTGTTGTTTTCACCACTACCAACCTTTACACCATCAACAACCAAGTGTAGGCCGACCATACCCAACCAAAACCTGATCCAAATCTTGCCTTGGACCTGTAGTACACCTTATGGCTGAACCTGAAGGTTGTTGGAAGCAAGTGCAAAGCAATTCTGCTTAGATTCGTGCAATTGATTCTATCTTATTCTATCGTGTTTTGCATTAGAAAATTTATGTTATTATTATTGTTTTGTGTGACTTGTATTCAAGGGATTTGATACTTTGGTTCTTCCACTCATCTCTATGTCGTGTTATCGTGCTTGTGTGCTTCCCTTTCGTGCATTCATCGTTATGTCTCCAGCTCAAACCTGTGAGTTATTCTCACCTGACAATATGTACATATATAACTAGTAAATTGGCCCCTTTTGAATTTGTAAAAATGCATAACCATGTCACATCTGCTAAGTTATGATTATATGATGTTCACCCATGCTTAAACACCTGTTATATCATACGTTACTGTTATATTATGATGTTCTGTTATTTTTATCAGTTTATCACACTGCATGTTCCCTTTAGATTAGAATCACTATGGGTTGAAATGATACATACCCGAACGGTCTTTAGAATAGGGGAAAATCGTTATGGGCTAAAATGATGGGCCTGAGCGATTTTCAATTCATTTCATTTACTTGGGACTGCGGGTTTGAAATGATAAAACTCGAATATTTCTTTGTAAATTACAGGTTGAAATGATATATTACCCATATCACTTTACCTAGCGTAGAAAATTATATACACATCCGTAGTTAAAGTATGTTTTTCTAAAAAATTTAAAATATTTCAGAAATGAAAATATTACTATATTTTGATTTAAACTTAATAAAAAAATATTTTGTAAAGTAGTGTTGATTTTCTAGGAAATTATAAGTTAAATAAATTATGGAAAAGTTAGAAAATCTGAATGTAAGTTATTTTGGAAATTTTGATTTAATTATAATTGGAAATTAAATTAAATACTAAATTACGATAAATTTATGATAATTTGAATTTAAAATGATTTTATAATATATTAATGATTTTGGAGTAAAGTTAAAAAGTGAAAGGAATGATTATTTAAGTTCAAATTTTGAAATATAACCAAATGAGAATTTGCGAATTTGGCTTAAAAGTGAATTTTTAAGTTAAATAAATAAGATTGAAATTAAGTTATATTTTGAAATTTAAACTTAGGTGTTAAGTTGAAATTTAATTCAATGAATTTAAAATTGAATGTTGAAATTTAATAAGTGAATTATTATTAAATCTTGATTTTGAATGGAAATTTAACTTTATAAAATCATGAACTTAAGGAAAATTAAATGTTATTTATAAATGTGAAAATGTATGATTTTATAAGTTAAAAAATGTTTTAAATAAAATTATAATTGGTTGTGAAATTATATTGAATATTTGAAGTTAATTAACTGCATTTTTGAAATGCTATTAATTGCAATGTAAATGATATTACAGCATTTGTAATGTGGTAGTTGATGATGATGTACTAAAATGTTAAATTGAATTAAAGGCTATTATAGCATTTTTGTAAGTGCTATAATTATTGAATTTAACTAAGTTTATTTGAAATTTAAGTAAACCCTATTACAGCATTTTTTTAAAATGTCGTCTTTTGCTAAATTGAGCTGTTTTGAAAGTATCTTTCCTTAGCATTTTCTAAATGCTGCGAAAAGTTAATTTTCATTGTTTTGACAAACTTAAGTGAATAAATGAACTTTGAAAGTTAAAAATTTTGAAAATTTAATAATTTAATTATTAAATGTAATAACTTCATTTTTGATTTAGATGAAGTAATTTGATTTGAAATATAAACTATTTTAAAATATGAATTGAAATAGTATTTTAAATGGAATGAAATGAATAATAGTTTGAAATGTGGTTTCGAAAAGATATGATATTTTGATACATTAAAATGGTTGGAAATGAAGTTTTGTAAAGATATGATATTTTGAAAAATTAAAATGGTTGGAAATGAAGTTTTGTAAAGATATGATATTTTGATATATTAAAATGATTGGAAATGAAGTTTAGTAAAGATATGATATTTTGATATATTAAAATGATTGGAATGAAGTTTAGTAAAGATACGATATTTTGATACATTAAAATGATTTGAAATGAAGTTTTGTAAAGATATGATATTTTGATATATTAAAATGATTGGAAACGAAGTTTTGTAAAGATATCATATTTTAATATATTGAAATGATTTGACATGAAGTTTTGGAAAGATATGATGTTTTTGAAATGGTTTGGAATTAATTTAATCTTTATTTAGATAAAGATTTGGATTTGAAATGATATTATGTTTTGAAGTATAAATACCATTTTAAATTATAACTACGGGTTACAATAACGATTGGTTGGCAAAGGGAAAACCATTTTGACAACCGTGTACGCGGTGGAAATTCCAGAATGAAGTAGGATGGTGGCGATGATCTTGAGGTATATTACGTGGAGCCAACTCCCGTGAGTTGGCATAAGTTGGCTAAAACAGGAGCGATCTCGGGCCAAGTGAGGTCATTCCTTCGATTGGACACATTCCTTTGATACTATACTCTTACTTATGATTGATTAGATGGTCATCCTCCGATTTTGATATGGCAGCATGTTCCGAGGTGGGCGTATGTGGCTGCTGCGTTACCACCATCCCGTTTGCGTAATTGGTATATCTACCCTGGCATTGCCTTGTGCGCCGTGTCACCTACCATACCGAGCCTTTACTACGAGTTTGTTTTTCTCCCGTATCCCTGGAGTATTTAGGGTAGTCTCTCGGAGATATGCTGATACTGGATGGACAACTGGGACTATTATGTGTGAAGGGTGATATGGGTAGACCGGAACGCTATTTAAAAGTATGTTTACTTTACTGTAGACATTATTATAATAGCGAAATATTACTACATAGTAAATAGTTTAATGGATCCTTAGAGGATGGGCGGTCCCAGGCATCCGTTAAGTTACTTGTACTTTATTACAGTTCACTTGAGTTGGTTTACATTATATAAGTATATATTGTCCTGACTCGAGTGTTTGTATTTTATTTACGCTCGGGTCAGCCTGAGTTATTCACAGATTTGGATTCCACTTTCTGGAGATTGGAATCGCTGGAGTTCATCTGCTTATCTAGTTTTGTCTATTCCAGTTCTGTTGTTCTATTCAGCTTGTACTTGGTTATCATCTTGAGACTTCTGTTGTACTTTATTTATTCTATTGTATTTTATTTAACTCTGATATATTTTCATAGTAGCTTCATGAAATACTATTTCTTTTAATTCCGCTGCATTTCTTACTCCGTGTCTGTGTTCTGTGATTTTTATTTACTGTATGTCCTGAGATTTGCCAAATTTTATTTACAACGCAGTATTTTGAGAAATTCAAGTCCGACATGTGCGGATGCGAATGGTTGAAAATATTAGGTTGTTACAGTTGGTATCAGAGCTTTGGCTTTGAGGCAAAACTTAGAATATATGGTAAATTTAATTTCATAATCACTTTCATTCGAGCTTGAATCTCTTCATTTTTATTCGGTTCCTTTTGAATTTTGGAACGTTCCCTGCAGTTCCAAAATCCATTCTTGTGCCTCACTAGTCATCTTCTTTTGATTCTGGAGTATCCCATAACTCCATTTCGAATGATCTTTATAGTGAATTGGCAGTCTCGCCAATATTCTAATTTTCATGTAAAGGGGTGAAACTCCTATACAATTAGCATCGATTCACCAGAGATTTTATCCTTGGTTTAGATGCTAATATCTTTATTATTTCAAACTCTATCTCTTGAGATTGAATGTAGATTTACCCCAGAAAATCCACATCGATATTATTTTTAAGTCACGGTTGACCCGGCTAAGGTTGCCCGCGATTTATTTAAGCTTATCCACCTCCCTATTTTGTTATTCAATCATCTTGTCTTTTGTTTCCAATCTATCTTCCAAACATTTTGAATTGTACTTGTAAATCAATATTAATTTAAAATGTTTTATATATTGTGTTGTTTGAGTTGTTAATGTTGAATTAGGTTTCCGATCGATTCGTCTGATCAACGCTATCGATAGGATTTCTAAAACACTTTGACAGAACAAACCAACACAATATTATTTTAAAATTTGGTTAATGAAATAAATTTTGATATAAGTAAATTTATGGAACTTAACAAATTAATTTAAATTAATCATTTGAAATGATAATACTTGATTTATCATTTATTGTTCTATAAATGAATTTATAAATAGCTGTTTATAAATTGATTTGGGAACTTAAATGAGTTTAAAACAAGAAATTTGAGAATTTAATTTTCGATGGTTTCAAACCTTGTGCTTAAATTTTTAAAAGAGGTATATTATTAAAATTATTTTCTAATAGAAATTTGTTCCAAGAAATTTTAAAGTGTAAAATTAGTACTCTTCTCTTTGTCGCTGGAAAATAATTTCGTTGATGACCGTGGCATCATTGACGTTCATTTTCGAGTTTTGAAGTGAAGAGACCGTTCTGTAGTCTTGCTACAGCTTTGTTTTGGGAAATTTAATTGATTTGAATTTCTAAAATAAAATTGAATTTATAATATATATATATATATAGGTATATGATTTAAATTTGATTTGACATATTATATATATTTATTTATTTATCTCTAAATGGTTTGAAGGAATTAGAAATTTTATCCTTAAACTTTATTTTAAAGATTCATTTCAATTATAAAAAGAAAATCAAAATTTTAGATAAATGATTCAAACTTGAGATGAGGGAATTAGAAAGTTTTATTTGTATAATACTCAATTGCATTTAAATATAACTTACCCAAATTATATAGAAGTTAACAGTATAATTGGATAATATACAATATAAAAAGATTTTATAAGTAAAATTTGAATGGTTAAAATAAATGTTTTACACTTAAATTTTGGTTATAAAATGATTAACAGGAGTAAATAGAATAAAAGGTTAATTGAATAATTTGCAATACAAAATGATGTTAATGGAACTAACAATAAATTAAAGCAGTTTTAATAATAGTAAGTATAAGGGGCATAGATGATTAAATATATTGAAAGGAATAAATTTAACTTTAAGTAGGAATAAAGAAGAATTCAATTTATTTAGTACATTATGAGTATAATGAATGATTATTTCTCAAGTCCATGATCTTAGAAATTGTTAATTTAAGATGATTAGAAGATAAGATAATAAAACTTGAGATAGTTAGGATTTATTTAACTTGTGCAAAAACAAACTAGTTATTTATTTAATTTGAAATTTCCACGGTTTCTAACTTATTATCTTATTTTGTTTTTCAAACTATCTTTTGGTTATCTTTATTTTCCTTATCTTGCTTCAGGCTGGTGTAGGCATTTTTCAATAATTTTTCTGCTTAGAAATCTTTCTATAATCTTTGATAATCTCCACCTTGTTAAACTTACCTATAACAATAGTTATCGGGTATAATTTCAATCTCCTTGTCATCTTGTCTTAATCTTATTTCACTTTACCTGTTCTGTGCTTTCCCGTACCTCATTCCTTTTCGGGGACGAAAAGTTTTGAGTGGGAGAGGGTGTAACGACCCTAGATTTTTTACATATAATTTAAATTTGACTTTATTTTATTTTGAAATTATTTTAAACTTGTTTAATTTCAAACATTTCATTTTTAAATATAAATTTTGATTATTATATGAATTTTAATTTCAAACTGGTATAAATTGAATATTTTGCTGAAAAATTGGAATTGTGGTCAAAACTGGTCAAACTTTGACTTTTAAATTTTAAATTTAAATATTTTAATTATTTAATTTTGTCTTTTACTATGAAAATATATTTAATATCATGAATATTGATTTTTGTTTCATCGAAATTGGATTTAAATTGTGAAAGTTATACCCTTTACAATATTGTGTGTATATAGGGTTATTTAACAATATTCTTTGTTTTAATTTATATAAATGATATTTTTACTTGATAAATCTTATTCTAATTTGTATATTTATGTTATATTATGTATATTTTGAATTTTAAATATTTTTAAAGTGATGTTTGAATTTTTCCAAAGCTTATTGAATTTATTTTCTATTTTTAAAGCCTAGTTTCTAGTTTCTTTGCTATTTTCTTCATTTAAATTATATTTAAATTAAAATTTATAAATTTATTTGTGAATTCATTTTATTTTTATGAGATTATCTTTTTTATAAATATTTTTACAAGTCTATATAAATTTTTCAAAGTCCATTCTGTTTATTTTCCATTTTTCTAGACTAGTTTGCAATTTTGTGCTATTTTCTTATTTTTCACCTTATATAATTAATAATTATTTATTTATATTTTATATTTTGTTGCATCTTCGAAATCTTTACTGAAATTATGATTTGTATCACTAATTTAAACTTACATAAATAAATAAAGGTAACGTGAAAAGGTTTTGACTTTTGGTTTTCAATGGCTATTTATCTCCCACCTTTTCACATTTCAACCTTACTTTTCATTCAATTGACCACATCTCCTCATTTCTTCAGCAGCCTTTTTTTTTTCTCATTCATGTAAAAAAATTCTCTTCCCATATGGAAAAAATTTCGGCCTCCATCGTCTCCATGAGTTTGGTAAAAAAAAAAAAAAAAAAAAAATTCTTTTTCCATTGTTTTTCTTCTTGTTTTTCTACTAGTTTATGTTGATTGTACTTGCCTTCTCTTCTACTTCAGGTTTGGCCCCACCATTCCAGCCACCATGGCCGCCTCCTCCACCAACTGAACCACCCACCACCTTCTCTCCAGCCCCAAGCCACTGGCCGTGCCCAATAGTTGATCAAACTCCACCTAAATCTACACAAACTTCACCTATATGCACCATAGCCAACACCTATGCCTTCAACATCTTCAACCTTTCTTTGGCCGCCACCAACTCCACCACCACTACCCATGGATGACCTTAAGCCCTCTGCCACACCATCCTCCAGCCCACTATAGAGATGGCCGTGCCTGGCCTTGCTTGGGCCGATCCAATGTTGCCTTGAATTCATGATATTTTGCATTGTAGTTGTAATCCTTGCACATATCTCATGCATCATCACTTTGCTCCATCCCATACATGTTTGGCCGACCTCTTATGTAACAACCCTGATTTTGGAGATTACCTGTTAATATTGAATTATAACGGTAGTAATAATTTAATATTGTAAATTAATATAAAATTGGAGAAATTAAATGGTTTATTTGGATTAAACAATGAATTTTGGAAAATTAAAATGAGAAAATAAAGTTTGGAACTTTATTTTATTGTTTGGGTTAATAATGAATGGAAAATAATTTTTATTTATAGAAATTGCAATAATTTTATTAATTATTGCCAATTACTTCTTTTAATAATTTTTAAAGGAAGTATTTGATTTTTAAAGGTTGTTTATTGAAATAAAAGGTGGAAATTGGGTTAAAAATAAGTTTTTGCTGTACATAATGTTTTGAAATAGTTTGAAATATTTTTCTAAGTGATAAAATAAATTTTGTGGAATTTTAGGAGTTCAAACATGATTTTATACATTTATTTGGTGAAAATTATGCATTTTTGTTAAATAAAAGAATTTAATAATAAAAATAATTTAAAAATACAAATTTATCCTTTTATATGGTAGAAAATGTTCTATTTTATATGCATACAAGTTTTCACTTTTTTTTCTTGTGTAAAACTTGAGAGAAATGCATTTTTATGTGTATATGTGATATGTACAAATTAATTTGTTCAAGTGTTGATTTAACTTAGCCTAATTTGTTTTTTTCTAATTTGGGTCCAAAAGCCCATTAGCCAACTAAAACCAGAAAATGAGAAAGAAGAGAAACAATTTGCTGTACGTACTTTTTCTCTTCTTCTCCAGAAAGAAGAATAGAAACAATAATACAAACCCTACCATTTTTCAAACCTAAGCCTTCTACTCTCAAATTCCTTCAATTTAATTGTTGTTTCAATTAATCTGAAGAGAATTCAACAGGTAATCAACTCCAAAATACAAATAATTTCATCAAAATCTAGTTTTGAGATTTGGGTTGTATGTAATCTCTTCTTTTGGGTTTGCATGGCTTTTTCTTTTGTTTTACAGGTTCTTAAAGCCGAATCCATCTCAAAGCTCCATTCCTTTTGCTTAAATCCGGGTATTTTGATAAATCAGGAAGGTGAGAACAATATCTCACGAATACTAGCTAAATTGCTTGTGAAATTGCTTGAATTTGCTGCATATGTAAAAGTTAATTCAATGTAGTCTATTTTCGTTTCTGGCCTAAAGTGCCCAATTTGGCCATCCATAACTTTCATCTCCGGCAACGAAATGCTGTCGGATCTTTTTCTGAGTCAAGTTTATATGTTAAGATTCATTTCTACAAATTTTGGTTGAATAATATGGTCATTTGAGTGTTCAAATCGTCACTGCAAAATCAGTGCACAGCCTGCAACTATCCTGTGCACATTTTGGTTTTGAGTTGTTGCAAACATGGCCTGAGTCCATGTTTGAGACATCATATCTCTTTCGTTTCTTTCTCAAATTGCACGAGTCTTTTTTTTATGAAAGATGAAGTTCTCTTCTTTACGCGTACCAAATTTCAGGTCATTATGGCATAGGTAGCTTATATAAATCTGCTGCCAAACTTGGACCTGTACCATGTTTTTGCCCAGAGTCCAACAGTGAAACACTGTCGGGGTACAACTTTGAGCGATCATATCTTTCTCAAAATTTATCCAAATTGCATCACTCTTTTTCTGTTGAATAGATGACTTTTTTTCTATATGTTTATCAATTTTAAGCTCAATCTGATATCATTTGATCTCCTGTTATATGCCTGAAATTTGAGTCCAGGAGTGTTTTTAGGCCTGCACATTTATTTGGGTTTTGAACTGTCGCAAACATGGTCTGAGTCCATGTTTGAGACAGCATAACTCATTCGTTTCAAATCGGATTTGAGCGATTCTTTTTGCAGATTGAAGTAGGTGTGCTGATTTACATTTGTGTAAAATTTCATGAAAATCGGGGTTGGTTTTCTATTTCTAAACTACTGTCGAACTTGTACTCGCAGCTTGCTGTAATTCAGTATTTTAAACTTTGTTTTGGTCCGATTTTGAAACGACGCAGATTCTTCGTTTCACATCGGATTTGAATGATTCTTTTTGCAGATTGAAGTAGGAATGTTGAACTACATTCCTACCAAATTCCATGTCATTTGGACTCGGTTTGCAGGTCCAAACCTGCTGTCGAACTTGGGTTCGCAGCCTGTTGTCACCGGGTTTTTATACTTAGAATAATTTTCTGCTTTTTCTGATATTTTCCGATTTCTTTGAGATTTTTCTCTAGATTTCGTACACGGGTTTTATAAAGCATTACAAAGTGTTTTTGAAGCAAATTGACTTTTAAAATTATTATTTAATATTATTTTTAAGTATTAAATTAGTTACTCCATAATAGGAGAATTTCAAATGCAATTTCTAAAGCGATTTTGAAGCGTTCCTAAAACTCGTTTTCTTCAATTTCATTTCTATATAAAACACACAATTTTTCACTTCGAGCGAAGAGAGAGGAGAATTAAAAGATTAGATAAAACGCGTGCTATGAACACGTGCGTTTATCTTTTTAGTTAATTCCTAATCTATTCGTTTGATTGTTTTGACCTTTGGGTCTGGTTTACCGATGAGATGGGGTAAACTTTGTACTGCTTTAAGTGTGGAATTGACTAACGGTTAGTAAATCGTTTAGTGCGAACGTGTGGTATGGGACACACGTTAACACTTTTCGGGTTCCTTTTCGAGAGTTTGTGACACATATTGCCAGTTAGTGGTGTCCAGTACTGGGCCTCCGGACCTTCGCCACTACGGTTTGTTGCCTTCGGGTTTGTTGCCCTATAGTATCGCTTTTGGAGTTGGTCCTGCGTCACCGCTCGAGAGATACTTGGGTTTGTTGCCTTCGGGTTTGTTGCCCTATAGTATCGCTTTTGGAGTTGGTCCTTCGTCATCGCTCGGGAGATACTTGGGTTTGTCACCTTCGGGCTTGTGGATCCTTGTTTATACAGTACTGAGCACGTGCATCTTTTGTTTCATTGATATTTATATTTCCCTAGAGTACCGCCTTTCTGAGTAGGTCTTTTGAACCATTCGATACATAGCGATTACCTTGTGGAAACTTGTGTTACCTTCATTGGTATTTGTTATTTGCCTTTTTGGCTTGATTTGGGATATTCATATCCTTTGTTTATTGAGTTGCCGATGATATGAGGCTTGTTATGATTCATCTTTTGTAGATGATTGAGTTATCTCTTTTAGAGATATTTGTGGTACTTTATGACCTTGCATGTTCATTATTATTTAGCTTGTCTAACTGATTTGTTTAGCTAGACTGACTCGTGTATTTTATACTCGGGTCAGACCGAGGTGTTTCAGGTTAGGTACCTTTGGACTTAGCCTATTCTGCTTCCGTGTGGACTATTCTGCTAGCCTCTTTTGTTATACCTTTTTGTGTAGTCCCTCTTGGTTGTAACTCTGATATGTATATTCTTTTGACTCGCCTGTATATTGTGGTTGCTATACCACTTGACATGTATCATTTTGTATACTCTGTGATGTATCTGTATATGTGTATATGTATGTGATGATCTACTGTTCTGTGATGTGATTTACATTTGAGTTATTATATTTTGTTCTGTTAGATCTTATAGCCATTATAGTTTTGTATTAAGTATCTATTGGATATGTCGATCCACATAAAAAAAAAGCTACATTTATCGACGTATTCAACAGATAGTTAAGACAAGGCTATAGATGGTCGCTCCTATCCAGCTCTATTCTCCGTATTAGCAGACGGTATTACTTTGTAATACTCTTTGCTATTGTGGGTCTCGGAGTGGGGCGTTACAGCTTGGTATCAGAGCTAAGTTCAAAACAAAATATGATAAACACAGAACAGAAACACATATTATAGTACATCTAAGTATAATACAAGTGATAACACCGTTTTCCACTATCGTATTCCTCGATCGTGCCTTTAGTCTTTTCATTTCCTTTGAATGGATAATAAGTTTGAAAACATTATAAGGGTTTTACATATCACTAATTTTTTTTTAAAAAAAGTAGTAGAAATTAGACCTAAGATGGCTTAGTTTTAAATTATGTGTTTTAAACCTTAGTGATTAGAGTTGCGCAGCGGAAACGGTGTGACCGTTGTCGCTGGGCACATTAAATGCTTTGTTTTAAGTAAATGCTTGTTTGGTTGATAATTGCATGAATGTGTGTTAGCATAGTAATTGTTGAAATAATATTGAGTAGGTGATATAATTGAGAGTTAGAAACCTACTCAATGCAAATGATAAGAACTTGCGGTGTCTTCAAGTTGTAGCTACCGCAAGAATTATTAAAAAGATTAAATTTTGAAAATGAAATTTAATCCATAAGTGGTATTTAACCAAAGGTTAAAATGGAATAAAAATTTATTGTTTAAGAATTTCATGGATGCATTTTAAAGAAGTGAAATTAATAAAAGAATTTTTTTTTTTGGAAAGAAAGCATCCATGTGAATAGAAAATGTTTCTAACAAGAGATATACTTATGTGTATAACTTGATTGTTTTATGAATTGATTATAAGGTGGTATAATTAGAAAACGTTTTATGTTTTGAAATTAAACATTGTTACAACCAAGTTTAAGATTTCTTAAGAAATCAAAACAGTTTTTATAATTTCTTGTGTCAATTGGCTAATAAGTTTTTAAGAATTCTGGTCGATGCGTCTGATCAGCGTTATCGATAGGGATTCCTAAACGCTTGCGAGGTGATGTGATACATGCTTTTGAAATGACAATAAATAATATTTACTAGTATGAATATTGAATGCAAAAATATATAGATATTGCAAAGATTTTGAAAATTCTAAATTGCCATTTGAGATAAGTATTTTATATACATACTTAAGGACTTATGAAAATAGTGTGACATAAAGGGCAATGGAGAGGCAATGTTGATCTCGGTCAACTTTGCAGTCCTTGATAATGTCATTCACTAAAATGTATTGGTTAGACGTTATCATTTTAAAAACTGATAATTGGAAAATCTGAATAGGGTTTCATTTAAATAAATTGTATTCATTATTGGTTATAGTAATTGTTTGTGAAATTTTACATACGTGGAAAGAATTTTGGAAAATATTACCTTATGGTAATTTATTTATATGGCCAATAATTTTAATTAAGGAAATACCTAAATTGGATGAAACTATCATGTGATAGTGATTAATAAAACAAAGTATTCAAATTAAGAAAATGAATTGTTTAGAAATCTAAAATATAGATTGGAATGAGGTTTAGTAAAAAGTAAAAGGATAGTTATGAAGATTAGTTTAAACATTTAATCATTTGATTAATAACAAGTGAAAGGAAAAAGAAAAAAGTATGCCTCCGGAAAAATTTAAGAAAATGCTAATTTAGTGCTTTTGAATTAGCATGAAATTTAATAAGGAGCAAAATCCATTAGAGTAAGTTTGGTTTTGAATTTAAATAGTGTTAAAAACTTGTTAATTATGTATTTGTAAAGTTCAATTGAAAACAAGTTTTAATTAAGTATCAAACTTGGCTAGTTCTAAGTGATAATAAAATAAATGTTTAGCTTTATGGATCAAGTGAAAATTGAATATAAAAGATTCATTTATTATAAAATGCAAATTTTTGTGAAAAGGTAGAAATAATAATAAATAGAGCAACAAGATAAGGTTTCTTTTTAATTGTGAAAGAAATTTAAAAAAAAAAATCAATATGTAATTCCAAAGTCTAGTTTGGATAGATAATTGTTTCTTACTAATGTAAGAAAGTAAGTATTTTAATTAAATTATGGGTCTTCTTTCAAAAGACTTTGTTTGTTAATTGAGAAAAAGTTTTCTTTGTAAACCATTTTGAAAGTTTGTTGTATGTATTATAGTGTAATTCTAGATGTCTTGGCTTTGCGGAGAAAAGGATCATGTAATAAATGTTTTAGAGAAAAGATTTTTGATCTTAAATTATGTAGTTTGGATTTAACAATGATTTAAAAATTTTGACAATTAAAGGTCTTGTGTCGGAAAATTTTAATTGAAAAGTGATGTTTTAAAACAACAATAACTTGTGATTTACAAATCCAAATGGGTCCATTCTTTTTGCAAAAGAGAGTACTTTCAGTAAGCTAGAAATCATCTTTATGACATTTTTCAAAATTTCGCAGTTCGGTTATTCAAAAAAACGAGTTGAAAACTGATGGACATCTCTGTCCTCTTTTATAATTTCTGAGTTTAAAGCTGCAAGTAAATTGAGCATAACTTTCAAAACGTAAATCCGATTTTGAAGATCTTTATATCGCTGGAAAGCTTGGACTGAGTAGAATAACTTTTATTTTATGAGTATTTTTAGATTATGGGTTTTACTATGTTAAAAGCCTGAGTCTTTGTAGCAGGCCTGAATTTGAAAATTTGAAGTTTTGAGTTGTGTTTTATTTTAAACTATGATTTTAATTCTTCATATGTTTATAAGTGCATGCTAATATATTTCAATAAGTTAAGTGCAGGTGCAAGAAGATATTTGAACAATTAATTAGCAAAATTGTAAGTATAGAAGTAAGCATGCTCAAATGCTAAAAATGAAAGGTATGAATTGCTATGTGTTTATGTGTTAAATATATATATTATGTTCTGACATTTTGGTCGATGTACATCTATAATTCATATTTATGAAATTGTAAAAGGCTCTCCATGCAAAGAGAATCTGCCGAATTTTTCGACAAATTAAAGACTTAGAAAAATTTTGAGAAAATTTAATTAGTGAATATTTAGAGCCATCGATGAAGGATCTAATAAGTGTCCTTTTTAAATCATTAAGTAAAATGGTTTAAAATTTGATAAATTTAGTGGAAAAAAAAATTACTTATTGTAGTATATTTATTTTTGGAATTAAAGTATGGAACAACTCTAATTTAATTTACTTTAAATTTAAAGTAAAGATGATTGAATTGAAAATTTAACTAAGAGGCTTTAAAAATTTTCAAGTATTGAAATTTGAGTTTTGTGTATAAAAGAAAATGGACTTGAGTGAAAACTCTTATAACAAATTTTTGAGAAAATTTCTTGCAATCCATTCATGTGTGTCTTGCCTTAATGCGATTTTTGTGATGACTTGCATTCATGCAGTCATGTGTTATGGTGGTAGCTTGAATACCACCTATCTTTTGTTGAATCCTCTTTTGATGATTGTGCTTATTTGTGTTACTCCTTCAAAAGAGTTAGGTGCATTTCAGTATATTGGAAAAGTTGGCTCCTAGTTATATAGGACCATCTACTATTATTGAACGTCTTAGTTTAATTGCTTTCATGCATCAATTTCTGTTCAGTTTTGGGTATTCATGATATGTTCCAGGTACCCCAATTTTGTTGTACCTTCGAGATTTAATCTCGATTGTTAATTATCTTGTGTTGCATAATCTCGAGTCTCACCGACTTGTGTATTGTGCCGAATTCTAATCGTGTAGTTGTTTCGAAGATTGAACACCTTCGAAATATAATGTTCCGCTTATGAAATTCTATGGTCCGCTAGCCCTAAGTATTGTACTTGGAAAAACATAGAATTAAACGAGCAATCTTACCTTGGTTTTCTATCATCTTGTGTTGAGGGCGAGAATTTTTAAACTCGAGCTTATCTATCTTCCTTTGATTGATGAAATAATTATGTTGAATATAAACTCTTCTCTAAAAATTGCGTGGACGCAATTCTGTTAAGGGGGAGAGTCTGTAACAACCCTGATTTTGGAGATTACCTGTTAATATTGAATTATAACGGTAGTAATAATTTAATATTGTAAATTAATATAAAATTGGAGAAATTAAATGGATTATTTGGATTAAACAATGAATTTTGGAAAATTAAAATGAGAAAATAAAGTTTGGAACTTTATTTTATTGTTTGGGTTAATAATGAATGGAAAATAATTTTTATTTATAGAAATTGCAATAATTTTATTAGTTATTGCCAATTACTTCTTTTAATAATTTTTAAAGGAAGTATTTGAATTTTAAAGGTTGTTTATTGAAATAAAAGGTGGAAATTGGGTTAAAAATAAGTTTTTGCTGTAAATAATGTTTTGAAATAGTGTGAAATATTTTTCTAAGTGATAAAATAAATTTTGTGGAATTTTAGGAGTTAAAACATGATTTTATACATTTATTTGGTGAAAATTATGCATTTTTGTTAAATAAAAGAATTTAATAATAAAAATAATTTAAAAATACAAATTTATCCTTTTATATGGTAGAAAATGTTCTATTTTATATGTATACAAGTTTTCACTTTTTTTTTTCTTGTGTAAAAGTTGAGAGAAATGCATTTTTATGTGTATATGTGTTATGTACAAATTAATTTGTTCAAGTGTTGATTTTAACTTAGCCTAATTTGTTTTTCTCTAATTTGGGTCCAAAAGCCCATTAGCCAACTAAAACCAGGAAATGAGAAAGAAGAGAAACAATTTGCAGTACGTACTTTTTCTCTTCTTCTCCAGAAAGAAGAATAGAAACAATAATACAAACCCTACCATTTTTCAAACCTAAGCCTTCTACTCTCAAATTCCTTCAATTTAATTGTTGTTTCAATCAATCTAAAGAGAATTCTACAGGTAATCAACTCCAAAATACAAATAATTTCATCAAAATCTAGTTTTGAGATTTGGGTTGTATGTAATCTCTTCTTTTGGGTTTGCATGGCTTTTTCTTTTGTTTTTACAGGTTCTTGAAGCTGAATCCATCTCAAAGCTCCATTCTTTTTGCTTAAATCCGGGTATTTTGATAAATCAGCAAGGTGAGAACAATATCTCACGAATACTAGCTAAATTGCTTGAATTTGCTGCATATGTAAAAGTTAATTCAATGTAGTCTATTTTCGTTTCTGGCCTAAAGTGCCGACTTTGGCCATCCATAACTTTCATCTCCGACAACGAAATGCTGCCGGATCTTTTTCTGAGTCAAGTTTATATGTTAAACTTCATTTCTATAAATTTTGGTTGAATAATATGGTCATTTGGGTGTTCAAATCGTCACTTCAAAATCAGTGCACAGCCTGCAAATATCCTGTGCACATTTTGTTTGAGTTGTTGCAAACATGGCCTGAGTACATGTTTGAGACATCATATCTCTTTCGTTTCTTTCTCAAATTGCACGAGTCTTTTTTTTATGAAAGATGCAGTTCTTTTATTTACGCGTACCAAATTTTAGGCCATTATGGCATAGATAGCTTATATACATCTGCTGCCAAACTTGGACTTGTACCATGTTTTTGCCCAGAGTCCAACAGTGAAACACTGTCGGGGTACAACTTTGAGCGATCATATCTTTCTCATAATTTATCCAAATTGCATCATTCTTTTTATGTTGAATAGATGAAGTTTTTTTATATATGTGTATCAATTTTTAGCTCAATCTGATATCATTTGATCTCCTGTTATATGCCTGAAAGTTGAGTCCTGGAGTGTTTTTAGGCCTGCACATTTATTTGGTTTTTGAACTGTCGCAAACATGGTCTGAGTTCATGTTTGAGACAGCATAACTCATTCGTTTCAAATCGGATTTGAGCGATTCTTTTTGCAGATTGAAATAGATGTGCTGATTTACATTTCTGTAAAATTTAATGAAAATCGGGGTTGGTTTTCCATTCCTAAACTACTGTCGAACTTGTACTCGCAGCTTGCTGTAATTCAGTATTTTAAACTTTGTTTTGGTCCGACTTTGAAACGACGCAGATTCTTCGTTTCAAATCGGATTTGAATGATTCTTTTTGAAGATTGAAGTACGAATGTTGGACTACATTCCTACCAAATTCCATGTCATTTGGACTCGGTTTGCAGGTCCAAACCTGCTGTTGAACTTGGGTTTGCAGCCTATTGTCACCGGGTTTTTATACTTAGAATAATTTTCTGCCTTTTCTGATATTTTCCGATTTCTTTGAGATTTTTCTCTAGATTTCGTACACGGGTTTTATAAAGAATTACAAAGTGTTTTTGAAGCAAATTGACTTTTAAAATTATTATTTAATATCATTTTTAAGTATTAAATTAGTTACTCCATAATAGGAGAATTTCAAATGCAATTTCTAAAGCGATTTTGAAGCGTTCCTAAAACTCGTTTTCTTCAATTTAATTTCTATATAAAACACACAATTTTTCACTTCGAGCGAAGAGAGAGGAGAATTAAAAGATTAGATAAAACACGTGCTATGAACACGTGCGTTTATCTTTTCAGTTAATTCCTAATCTATTTGTTTGATTGTTTTGACCTTTGGGTCTGGTTTACCGATGAGACGAGGTAAACTTTGTACTGCTTTAAGTGTGGAATTGACTAACGATTAGTAAATCGTTTAGTGCGAACGTGTGGTATGGGACACACGTTAACACTTTTCGGGTTCCTTTCCGAGAGTATGTGACACATATTGCCAGTTAGTGGTGTCCAGTACTGGGCCTCCGGACCTTCGCCACTACGGTTTGTTGCCTTCGGGTTTGTGCCTTCGGGTTTGTGCCTTCGGGTTTGTTGCCCTATAGTATCGTTTTTGGAGTTGGTCCTTCGTCACCGCTCGAGAGATACTTGAGCTTGTTGCCTTCGGGTTTGTTGCCCTATAGTATCGCTTTTGGAGTTGGTCCTTCATCACCGCTCGGGAGATACTTGGGTTTGTCGCCTCCGGGCTTGTGGATCCTTGTTTATACAGTACTGAGCACGTGCATCTTTTGTTTCATTGATATTTATATTTCCCTAGAGTATCGCCTTTCGGAGTAGGTCTTTTGAACCACTTGATACATAGCGATTACCTTGTGGAAACTTGTGTTACCTTCATTGGTATTTGTTATTTGCCTTTTTGGCTTGATTTGGGATATTCATATCCTTTGTTTATTGAGTTGCCGATGATATGAGGCTTGTTATGATTCATCTTTTGTAGATGATTGAGTTATCTCTTTTAGAGATATTTGTGGTACTTTATGACCTTGCATGTTCATTATTATTTAGCTTGTCTAACTGATTTGTTTAGCTAGACTGACCCGTGTATTTTATACTCGGGTCAGACCGAGGTGTTTCAGGTTAGGTACCTTTGGACTTAGCCTATTCTGCTTCCGTGTGGACTATTCTGCTAGCCTCTTTTGTTATACCTTTTTGTGTAGTCCCTCTTGGTTGTAACTCTGATATGTATATTCTTTTGACTCGCCTGTATATCGTGGTTGCTATACCACTTGACATGTATCATTTTGTATACTCTGTGATGTATCTGTATATGTGTATATGTATGTGATGATCTACTGTTCTGTGATGTGATTTACATTTGAGTTATTATATTTTGTTCTGTTAGATCTTATAGCCATTATAGTTTTGTATTAAGTATCTATTGGATATGTCGATCCACATAAAAAAAATGCTATATTTATCGACGTATTCAATAGATAGTTAAGACAAGGCTATAGATGGTCGCTCCTATCCAGCTCTATTCTCCGTATTAGCAGACGGTATTACCTTGTAATACTCTTTGCTAATGTGGGTCTCGGAGTGGGGCGTTACATCTTATGAACCCAAACCAGATCCTTGTCCTTACTTTAGCCGTGCCTTTCTGACCAATATCTGAAGCATATGATGTTGAAAGCATGTGCAAGGTCTTTAGATATGATTTATGCATTCATTCCTAGCATTATTTATGTATATTTGTGTTGTTTTCACCACTACCAACCTTTGCACCATCAACAACCAAGTGTAGGCCAACCATACCCAACCAAAACCTGATCCAAATCTTGCCTTAGACCTATAGTACACCTTATGGCTGAACTTGAAGGTTGTTGGAAGCAAGTGCAAAGCAATTCTGCTTTGATTCGTGCTGTTGATTCTATCTTATTCTATCGTATTTTGCATTAGAAAACTTAAGTTATTATTATTGTTTTGTGTGACTTGTATTCAAGGAATTTGATACTTTGGCTCTTCTACTCATCTCTGTGTCGTATTATCGTGCTTGTATGGTTCCCTTTCGTGAATTCATCGTTGTGTCTCCAGCTCAAACCTGTGAGTTATTCTCACCTGACAATATGTAGATATATAAGTAGTAAATTGACCCCTTTTGAATCTGTAAAAATGCATAACCATACACATCTGCTATGTTATGATTATATGATGTTCACCCATGCTTAAACACCTGTTATATCATATGTTACTGTTATATTATGATGTTCTGTTATTTTTATTAGTTTATCACACTGCAAGTTCCTTTTAGATTAGAATCACTATGGGTTGAAATGATACATACCCGAACGGACTTTAGAATAGGGGAAAATCGTCATGGGCTGAAATGATAGACCTGAGCGATTTTCAATTTATTTCATTTACTTGGGACTGTAGGTTTGAAATGATAAAGCCCAGATATTTCTTTGTAAATTACGGGCTGAATGACATATTGCCCATATCACTTTACCTAGCGTAGAAAATTATATACATACCCGTAGTTAAAATATGTTTTTCTAAGATTTTTAAAATATTTTAGAAATGTAAATATTACTATATTTTGATTTAAACTTAATAAAAAAATATTTTGTAAAGTATTATTGATTTTCTACTAATTTATAAGTTAAAGAAATTATGGAAAAGTTAGAAAATCTGAATGTAAGTTATTTTGGAAATTTTGATTTAATTATAATTGGAAATTAAATTAAATATGAAATTATGATAAATTTATGGTAATTTGAATTTAAAATGAATTTAAAATGAATTTATAATATATTAATGATTTTTGAGTAAAGTTAAAAAGTGAAAGGAATGATTATTTAAGTTGAATTTTTGAAATATAACCAAATGGGAATTTGTGAATTTGGTTTAAAAGTGAATTTTTAAGTTAAATAAATAAAATTGAAATTAAGTTATATTTTGAAATTTATTAGGTGTTAAGTTGAAATTTAATTCAATGAATTTAAAATTGAATGTTGAAATTTAATAAATGAATTATTATTAAATCTTGATTTTGAATGGAAATTTAACTTTATAAAATCATGAACTTAAGGAAAATTAAATGTTGTTTATAAATGTGAAAATGTATGATTTTATAAGTTAAAAAAATGTTTTAAATAAAATTATAATTGGTTGTAAATTATATTGAACATTTGAATTAATTAACTGCATTTTTGAAATGCTATTAATTGCAATGTAAATCATATTACAGCATTTGTAATGCTGTAGTTGATGATGATGTACTAAAAAGTTAAATTGAATTAAAGGCTATTATAACATTTTTGTAAGTGTTTTAATTATTGAATTTAACTAAGTTTATTTGAAATTTAAGTAAACCCTATTACAACATTTTTAAAATGTGGTCTTTTGTTAAAATGAACTGTTTTGAAAGTAACTTTCCATAGCATTCTCTAAATGCTGCGAAAAATGAATTTTTATTGTTTTGATAAACTTAAGTGAATAAATGAACTTTGAAAGTTGAAAATTTTGAAAATTTAATAATTTAACTCTTAAATGTAATAACTTCATTTTCGATTTAAATGAAGTAATTTGATTTGAAATATAAACTACTTTTAAATGTGAATTGAAATGGTATTTTAAATTGAATGAAATGAATAATGATTTGAAATGTGGTTTCGAAAAGATATGATATTTTGATACATTAAAATGGTAGGAAATGAATTTTTGTAAAGATATGATATTTTGATATATTAAAATGGTTGGAAATGAAGTTTTGTAAAGATATGATATTTTGATATATTAAAATGATTGGAAATGAAGTTTAGTAAAGATATGATATTTTGATACATTAAAATGATTTGAAATGAAGTTTTGTAAAGATATGATATTTTGATATATTAAAATGATTGGAAATGAAGTTTTATAAAGATATCATATTTTAATATATTGAAATGATTTGACATGAAGTTTTGGAAAGATATGATGTTTTTGAAATGGTTTGGAATTAATTTAATCTTTATTGTGATAAAGATTTGGATTTGAAATGATATTATGTTTTGAAGTATAAATACCATTTTAAATTATAACTACGGGTTATAATAACGATTGGTTGGCAAAGAGACCGGGATCGGATATTTGGCATACTCTCCGTCGATACCGAAAACCACTTTGACAACCGTGTTCGCGTTGGAGATTCCAAAATGAAGTAGGATGGTGGCGATGATCTTGAGGTATATTACGTGGACCCAACTCCCGTGAGTTGGCATAAGGTGGAAAAAAAAGGAGCGATCTCGGGCCAAGTGAGGTCATTCCTCCGATCGGACACATTCCTTCGATACTATACTCTTACTTGTGATTGATTAGATGGCCATCCTCCGATTTTGATATGGGAGCGTGTTTCGAGGTGGGCGTATGTGGCTGCTGCGTTACCACCAGCCCGTGTGCGTAATTGGTATATCTACCCTGGCATTGCCTTGTGTGCCGTGTTACCTACCATACCGAGCCTTTACTACGAGTTTGTTTTCCTCCCGTAGTCCATGGAGTATTTAGGGTAGTCTCTCGGAGATATGTTGATACTGGATGGACTACTGGGACTATTATATGTGAAGGGTGATATGGGTTGCCCGGAATGCTATTTAAAAGTATATTTATTTTACTGTAGACATTATTATAATAGCGAAATATTACTACATAGTAAATAGTTTAACGGATCCTTAGAGGATGGGCGGTCCCATGTATCCTTTAAGTTACTTGTATTGTATTACAGTTCACTTGAGTTGATTTACATTATATACGTATATATTGTCCTGACTCGAGTGTTTGTATTTTATTTACGCTCGAATCAACCTGAGTTATTCACAGATTCGGATTCCACTTTCTGGAGATTGGAATCGCTGGAGATCATCTGCTTATCTAGTTTTATCTATTCCAGTTCTATTGTTCTATTCAGCTTGTACTTGGTTATCATCTTGAGACTTCTGTTGTACTTTATTTATTCTGTTGTATTTTATTTAACTCTGATATATTTTCATAGTAGCTTCATGAACTACTATTTCTTTTAATTCCGTTGCATTTCTTACTCCGTGTCCGTGTTCTATGATTTTTATTTACTGTATGTCCTGAGATTTGCCAAATTTTATTTACAACGCAGTATTTTGAGCAATTCAAGTCCGGCATGTGCAGATGCGAATGGTTGAAAATATTAGGTTTTTACAGTAATTAACTATTTTCTACGTGTCAAATAATTAAACATTTAAGGGGTCATATTTTACAAATTTAACTAATCTAGTTAACACATATGTCGATTCAAATTTAAATTATCCTACGACAAATTCAATTGCGTCATATTTATCACTTTATACATTACAATTTAACATCCAATATAAACAACAAACAATCAATCAATTATCAACCAAACTGGATTATCATTGCATAAATAACAGATAATGGTGTCAGATGTCATAGGTGAACTGATACAGGTAATAACATATATAACAGTGTAAATAACCAACGGCAACATATTTCAATTGTTGTTTCAATTGAAATCAAATTTATTAAATAAAAGAACATTAACCATGAGTGATTGCTCACCTTTCGAGGCTAGAGAGAGAATGGGAGATGACACTGATACGTACACTGATACGGATACTGAAATTGAGCTACAAATCTAGGCACGAATTCCTAAACAAAACAAGATGGCACGAATTCGACGGACAAGCTGATAGAAGAAGCGATGAAACAAATCGAATCAGTTGATATAAATTGAATTAAATATTTATGAAATCAATATTTAGTTTAAACAAATAAATAAAATAAATCATCATACATACATAAGATTGAAATAAAAACTTGTATATTATCTTATCCCGTATTCAAACCCAAATCCAAACACCATCTAAAATTTAAATCTTTATAAAAGTAACCTTTTATATATAAAGTATTAAAATCAATATTCATTTAATATCATATACATACTTCCAAAATGTAACGGCAACTCAGGCATGAATTTATATACGCTTATCTTCATACATAACAACATGCGGACTTCAAAGAAAATATTATATTATATATGATATATAGCTTATACATAACAAAAATTTTTGTATAAAACTAATATACAACCCAGAAAAACTTTGAATAGGACTTAAACATGAATATTATAAATATATATAGATTTCGCTCTGGATCCGTATAAAGCTTTAAGCTCAATAACAGTAAATGAACTAATATGTCGTAAAACTACCCACCGCTTACAAATCTTAGTAATATTTCAAATTCAACAGAAATGTACTTTAAAATAAAATATCAAAACATATAAACTATCAAATGTTCAACTAGAAAATATGCATATAACATCAAGTATTATATATAAATTATACAATACATATGGCTTATATACGAACCAAGTAATACTATGTCTACTGCTACTAACTAAATAGCAATACTAACAATACTAACACATAAAAATCTATAATATAATATGTATAGTAACTTATATTGTGACGTCCCACCTCTATATCCACGCTAGCAAAGAGTATTAATAGATAATACCATCTGCTAACATGGAGAATAAGGCTGGATAGGAGCGACCATCTATAGTCTTGCTTTAACTATCTATTAAATACGTCAACAATAATCACACCAAACCGATCGACATATCCAATGAATACTTAAAACAAAACCATAGGTGGATGGAGGATCTATCAGAACAGAATATAACAACTCAGATGTAGGATACAACACAGAACAGTAAACCATCATATACATATATACCGATATATAACAGAGTATACAAAATAATACATGTCAAGTGGTATAGCCAACCACAATATACAGACAAATCCAGAAGAATAAATATCAGAGTTTCAACATAATAGGACTACACAAAAGCTATGACAAAAAGATGCTAGCGAAGTAGTCCATGCGGAAGCAAAATAAGCTAAGTCCAAATGCACCTAACCTGAAACATCTTGGTCTGACCCGAGTATAAAATACACGGGTCAGTCTAGCTAAACAAATCAGTTAGATAAACTGAACAATAATAAACCTGCAAGGTTACAAAGTATAACAAATATCTCTAAAAGAGATAACACAATCATCAACAAAAGAAGAATCATATAGAACAAGCCTCATATAATCAGCGACATAGATAAACAAAGGATACAATTATCCCAAATCAAGCCAAAAGGCAAATAACAAATACCCATAAGGTATACAAGTTCCACAAGGTAATCGCTATACTTCATGCGGCTCAAAATGACCAACATCGAAGGGCAATACCAAGGGAATATACATATCAATGAAACATCGTAAAATTGCTCGAGCTTAGTACTGTATAAACAAGGATCCATGAGCCCGAAGACTCCAAACCCAATATCACCCATGCGGCTCATAACGACCAACATCGGAAGCGATACTAAAGGGCAACCCAATATCACTCATGCGGCTCATAACGACCAACATCGGAAGCGATACTAAAGGGCAACCCAATATCACCCAGGAGGCTCATAACGACCAACATCGGAAGCGATACTAAAAGGCAAAAACCCGAAGGCACAAACCCAAAGGAACATACCCGCAGGCAACAAACCGTAGTGGTGAAGGTCCGGAGGCCCAGTACTGGACACCACTAACTGGCGGAATGTGTCATAACACTCAAAAAGGAATCCGAAAAGTGGTAACGTGAGTCCCATAACCACTCGCTCGCACTAAACGGTTTACTATCCGTTAGTTAATTTCACACTCAAAGTAGTACAAAGTTTACCTCATATCATCGGTAAACCAAACCCGAAGGTCAAAACGATCAATCGAATAGGTCGGGGACTAATCAGGAAGACAAATGCACAGATTCGTGGTCCGTGTTTTGCCTAACCATTTAATCACTCTTCCACTTCGCTCGAAGTGCAAAATTGAGTGTGTGTGCGCGTTTAAATAGAATTTATAAATTGGAGAAGCGAGCTTTTAATACGATTTAGAGAGATTATTTATAAAACCCGTGAATGAAGTCAAAACAAGTCATCAAAGTCAAATATGCAATAACAACTAATTGGAATCAACACAAATCTATAAAAGTTGGAAATTAACTCAAAATTAGCCAAAATAGGCAAAACTGCGCATTTCAGACGTCTGAAATTACCTTCCAGACGTCTGAACCACTACCAGACGTCTGAATGGATTTCCAGACGTTTGGATTTTGTCTCTGCCTTTTTGCGTCTTTCAGGGACCAATTCCAGACGTCTGGGTTTCCAAACCAGACGTCTGAATTTGAAACCAGACGTCTGAAATTAGAGTTCAGACGTCTGAAATCCCCCTGTAGGCAAAAATCAGCCAAGCTCATAAAGGCAAAAATCCAAATGAATTGGAAACAAACGAGTGATGGATGCTATGGGTTTATGCCATACGACAACCCAGCACTATTGGCTCTTTTATACACCTCCAAAAACATGATTAAACATCAAGTTATGATTTTTAGAACTTTTGACTTCAAAACACCAAAAATTGAAATGTTTACAAAACCAATCCAAATCAAAAGCAATTGCACATGAATAATTGTTAGGAATTCATACCTAACAACCAAAGATACTTATAGTCATAGATGTGAGATAAAAATCTCACCTTTTATCTCAAAACAAAGAAGAAGATGCTCAAACACAAGAAGGAGACTAACTACTCTTCACTTCAACTCAACAAGCTTCAATCTAAGAATAAAACAAGTATTTCCAAAATTAGAGTTTAGGAATTTCTGAAATTGAAGAGGAGAAGAGATGGAGAAGATGAAGAGGAGGCTTACCTATCCTTCTCTTTGAATTTCAAGCAAGAATTTGGAGTTGGCAAATGGAACTAGGGCTTAGAGTTTCTAATTCTTCTTTCTTTCCCCCATTTTCAGTTTTCTTAAGCTAAAGGAATGAAATGAGGATGAATGGATGGAGAGTTAGTGAGCTAGAGGGTTAAGAGGAGATTGGGGCTGAACCCAAACTCAATCCCAAGTAGAAAAAGGGGCAAAATTTCACAAACTCCAAACATATCAAAGATTATACTTAAAAAGATCGCAAACGCCATTTTGGAATCAATGGAAGTGGTTTCGAGCTCCAATTCAGCCGTTTGCAAAAATTAACATTTCAGACCCAAAAATCCGACTAACGACGCTATATTTAAATTAAACATTTAAATATAAAATCGTTAAATATGCGGGTTGTTACAGATCTCTCCTCCTTACAAAACTGCGTCCTCGCAATTCCTAGAGATAATATTTGTAACAACTACAAACATACAACATCCAAAAGTAAAGGAAATAAGTTTGAGACGAAAAGACATACTCACCGTTTCAAAGCGAAGAAAGAAAACCAGATAAGATCGCTCAATAAATTCTCTGGTTTCCCAAGTACAATCATTGGGATTAGCGGACCATTGAACTTTAACGAGCGGCACGTCCTTGTTTCGAAGGTGTCGCACCTCCGTGTCAAGTACGCGAATAGGCTGCTGTACAATAGATAAGTCTGGTGAGATCTCAAGCTCTTGCAAATCAGGAGAAGCAATAACAGAATCCGACTCCCGAAGACACTTCCGAAGTTGCGAGACGTGAAACACGTCATGAATACCAGAAAAATGAGCAGGAAGTGAAACTCTATAAGCCACAGGGCCAATACGTTCAGTAATAGAAAATGGTCCTATATAACGAGGAGCCAATTTCCCAGTCGTACTGAAGTGCATAACCCCTTTCAAAGGAGAAACACGAACAAAAACAAGATCACCGATCGAGAACTCGAGAGGTTTCCTACGGCTATCCGCGTAGGATTTCTGGCGACTTTGTGCCTCTTTCATTCTCAATTGAATAAGATCAATCTTCTCGGAAGAATCACGAACAAAATCTGGGCCAAGAATAAGCTTCTCTCCAGATTCCAACCAACATGAAGGTGATCGACATGGCCTTCCGTATAAGGCTTCGAAAGGAGCCATACCGATACTAGATTGAAAACTATTGTTGTAGGAGAATTCTACAAGAGGTAGGTGATCCTCCCAACTACCACCAAAATCAAAAATACAAATACGGAGAAGATCTTCCAAGATACGATTCACCCATTCAGCCTGTCCATCAGACTGCGGATGATAAGCTGTGCTAAAATTAAGCTTTGTTCCCAAAGCTTGCTGAAGACTCTTCCAAAAATGACTCGTGAATAAAGGATCACGGTCACTCACAATAGAACTAGGAACACCATGAAGTCTCATGATTTCCTTAACATACAACTTAGCCAAATGCGAAGCAGTCTTATTAGACTTAATAGGGACAAAATGAGCAGACTTAGTGAGGCGATCAACAATAACCCAAATGCTAGAATGGCCTGATCTCGAGCGAGGTAGGCCGTCAATGAAATCATAGATATCTGATCCCATTTCCACAATGGAATCTCAAGAGGCTGAAGAAGACCAGAAGGGCGCTGTTGTTCGGCCTTTATACGCTGACATGTTATGCAATTACTCACATAACTCGCCATATCGCGCTTCATGCCTTCCCACTAATAAAGGCGACGCATATTGGCATACATCTTGCTACTACCGGGATGAATAGTACTTAGAACGGTGACAGTCATCAAGAATGTCATGCCTAAGTGCAAAATCAGAAGGCACAAAAAGACGGTTCTTCTTGCGAAGACACCCATGAGAATCAATGCTGAAATCCCGCAACGCCTCATCACAGGATCCAGACTCACAAAGCTGAATAAGATGCAACAAATCAGGATCACGCCGCTGAGCTCGGCAATACGATCCAACAAAATAGGTCGAGCTCCCAAACTAAATAATAGAATAGGAGAATTTGAAAATGAACCTCGGTCACGAATTTCACAAAAAGATAGAGTCTCAAGAACATCCCATTCGGCAAGCATCATAGAAACAACAGCCGAATGTTTGCGACTAAGCGCATCTGCAACACGATTTCCCTTACCAGGGGTATACTGGATATCAAAGTCATAAGAAGCAAGAAACTCGAGCCAACGTTGTTGTCTCATATTGAGTTCCTTTTGAGTAAACAAATACTTCAAGGATTTATGATCGGTATAGAGAATGAAGCGCTCGCCTAATAAGTACTATCGCCAAATCTTCAAGGCGAAGACGATGGCGGCTAACTCAAGATCATAAGTGGCATAGCGAACTTCATTCGGACGTAGTTGCCTAGAAGCATACGCAACTACCTGATCCTTCTGCATAAGAATAGCACCGAGACCACTACCACAAGCATCGGTGTAGACAACAAGATCATGATTCCCCTCGGGAACCACAAGAATAGGAGCATTAGTGAGAAGTTCCTTCAATGTCTGAAAGGAAGCTTCACACTTGTCGGACCAAACATAACGAATGCCATTTCGAGTAAGGCTGGTGAGAGGAAGCATAACACGGGAAATGCCCTTAATGAACCGACGGTAATAACCCGCCAATCCAAGGAAACTACGGATCTCATGCACATTCTCAGGCCTCTTCCAATTCTGGATGGCTTCGATCTTTGAGGGATCGACCGAAATGCCGTCAGAAGATACAACATGGCCTAAGAACTTAACCTTATTCTCCCAAAAATGGCACTTGGAGAATTTGGCTCTAAGCTGATAGTGACGGAGAGTGCTCAAGACAATGCTCAAGTGATTAGCATGCTCGGCTTCAGACTTAGAATAAATAAGGATATCATCAATGAATACAAGGACGAACCTGTCGAGATATTCCCGGAATACCCGATTCATTAGATGTACAAAGAAAGCAGGAGCGTTCGTCAAACCGAACGGCATAACGAGCCACTCGAAAGAACCATATCGAGTGCGGAAAGCTGTAAGAGGTATGCTATCCACCGCGATTCGTAATTGATGAAAACCTGTGGCAATGTCGAGTAGAGAAAAGACCTTAGCACCACTCAATAAATCGAACATATCATCGATCCTAGGCAATGGATACCTATTTATGATGGTTAACTCGTTAAGCTTGCGATAGTCAACGCAAAGCCTAAGAGTTCCATCAGATTTCTTCACGAAGATGACCGCGGATCCCCATGGGGAAAAACTAGACTGAATCAGCTGCTTGGACTCAAGCTCTAAAAGCTGCTTCTTGAGTTCCTCATTTTCCCCTGTAGACATCCCCGTAGGAGGACGACTAACTGGCTGCGCACCTAGAATGAGATCAATACGGAACTCAATTGCCCGCTTGGGTGGCAAACCCGATACAGGCTCAAAAACATCAGAAAAGTCACAAGCAATAGGAATACGAGATATATCATCATCATCTCGTGAGTCAAGAGAATATAAAGCCATCTTGGAATTATCCACATCCCGAAGAACAAGTGATAGCTGAGTAGGCGAATCCGGATGTCAAAGATATATAATTCTCTCCGAACGAATAATCCTGGCATCATATGTCACTAGCCAGTCCATACCCAAAATCATATCAAATCCCAGACAAGAGATAACGTGCAGATTTGCACGAAAAGAAAAACCACATAAAACAATCTCAACATCATCACAAAGCAAGTTAAGGGTCGTGGATCCCCCAATAGGATTCACAATCCTTAAAGAAGTAACCATACAAGAAACATCCAAAGATAAATCATCGACGAGCTTTTTCGATACGAAAGAATGTGAAGCACCCGTATCGAAAAGAATTCGAATACTATGGTCATGAAATAAAACAGAACCTTCCAAAATAGATAGAGATATACCTTTGGGTAGAGAAGGACCTTCAGAAGCCTTAGCAGCATAAAGCTTGCTAGACTTGGCACCAGTCGAAACAGTAGGGCAAGCTGAAACATGATGACCTTCCTTCCTGCAATAGCGACAGAAGAGAGGCTTAGGACAAGCTCGAATAATATGATCCGGAGAACCACAACTAAAACACTTCCGAATAAAAGGTGTTCCAGAAGGCTGAGTCTGAGAACTAGAATCACCAGTCTTCTTCTTCTTAGAAGGAAAAGACCTCTTCTGAAAGGAAACTGCTTCTTGTTGGGGTTCTTAGAAACCTCAACATCCTCACCACTATCACACTCCTTCTCGACAGCTTCGATATGAAGTGCCGAATCTACTAATTCTTCAAAAGAAAGCTTAAGCTGGAGCAATAAGGACTTCTTAAGATATTTCTTAAGACCAGAGACGAACTTTAAATTCTTCTTATAAGAAGTGCTAATAAATTCAAGACCATACTTAGATAAAGCCTCGAATGATGCAACATACTCAGAAACAGAAGACTTCCCTTGCTTCAACTCAAGGAAGCGACGGGTCAATAAAACTTTTTCAGATTCAGGAACGAACTTGAGTTCGAATCGCTCCCGAAACTGAGTCCAAGAAAGAGTAGACTCATCAATCTCGGCTATAAGAAGCTCATACCAATCAAGGGCACGCTCTTGTAATAAGCTAGAAGTTACAAGAACTCTATCATGGTCAGAAAATCTATACGAGAGAAGATACGCTCGCATGTGCGAAACCAAGCTTGGACTTCAAGAACGGATTCAGAGCCTTTAAACGGCTTTCCTCCAAGATGAGAAAAATCACTACACTAACGTGCAAAGGCATACTTTCGAGGTGGAGACAATCGAGGAGGAACTGGAGGCTGATTGCTCCTAAACAACTCCATAAACTGATCGGCAGACATATAAACGCCATCCGGATGTGTGCCACTGGATCACCCAACATCCGATCGTCGTCCCCTGCCTCTTCCAGCCATACGCTGAAAGTAAGATAAGAACAAGATTATTCACAAGGTAGATATTACAATATGGAATACTACAGAATAAAATGCATTCCTAGATGTATTCCCAAATTCTATATAACCTTGATGGAATAGAAGGAATAAAGAGACATGATGATTTTAAGATTTGTATCACTTATACACTTTGATGTATCGTAATATGTGCTTCTATTCTGTGTTTATCATACTTTGTTCTGAACTCAGCTCTGATACCAAGCTGTGACGCCCCACCTCTGTACCCACGCTAGCAAAGAGTATTAATAGATAATACCGTCTGCTAACACGGAGAATAAGGCTGGATAGGAGCGACCATCTATAGTCTTGCTTTAACTATCTATTAAATACGTCGACAATAATCACACCAAACCGATCGACATATCCAATGAATACTTAAAACAAAACCATAAGTGGCTGGAGGATCTATCAGAACAGAATATAACAACTGAGATGTAGGAAACATCACAGAACAGTAAACCATCATATACATATATACCGATACATAGCAGAGTATACAAAATAATACATGTCAAGTGGTATAGCCAATCACAATATACAGACAAATCCAGAAGAATAAATATCAGAGTTTCAACATAATAGGACTACACAAAAGCTATGACAAAAAGATGCTAGCGAAGTAGTCCATGCGGAAGCAAAATAGGCTAAGTCCAAATGCACCTAACCTGAAACATCTCGTTCTGACCCGAGTATAAAATACACGGGTCAGTCTAGCTAAACAAATCAGTTAGATAAACTGAACAACAATAAACCTGCAAGGTTACAAAGTATAACAAATATCTCTAAAAGAGATAACACAATCATCAACAAAAGATGAATCATATAGAACAAGCCTCATATCATCGGCGACATAGATAAACAAAGGATACAATTATCCCAAATCAAGCCAAAAGGCAAATAACAAATACCCATAAGGTATACAAGTTCCACAAAGTAATCGCTGTACTTCATGCGGCTCAAAATGACCAACATCAAAGGGCGATACCAAGGGAATATACATATCAATGAAACATCGTAAAATTGCTCGAGCTCAGTACTGTATAAATAAGGATCCATGAGCCCGAAGACTCCAAATCCAATATCACCCATGCGGCTCATAACGACCAACATCGGAAGCGATACTAAAGGGCAACCCAATATCACCCATGCGGCTCATAACGACCAACATCGGAAGCGATACTAAAGGGAAACAAACCCGAAGGCACAAACCCGAAGGCACATACCCGAAGGCAACAAACCGTAGTGGTGAAGGTCCGGAGGCCCAGTACTGGACACCACTAACTGGCGGAATGTGTCATAACTCTCAAAAAGGAATCCGAAAAGTGGTAACATGAGTCTCATAACCACTCGCTCGCACTAAACAGTTTACTATCCGTTAGTTAATTTGTGTGTGTGCGCGCGTTTAAATAGAATTTATAAATTGGAGAAGCGAGCTTTTAATACGATTTAGAGAGATTATGTATAAAACCCGTGAATGAAGTCAAAAACAAGTCATCAAAGTCAAATATGCAATAACAACTAATTGAAATCAACACGAATCGATAAAAGTTGGAAATTAACTCAAAATTAGCCAAAATAGACAAAACTGCGCATTTCAGACGTCTGAAATTACCTTCCAGACGTCTGAACCACTACCAGACGTCTGAATGGATTTCCAGACGTCTGGATTTTGTCTCTGCCTTTTTGCGTCTTCCAGGGACCAATTCCAGACATCTGGGTTTCCAAACCAGACGTCTGAATTTGAAACCAGACGTCTGAAATTAGAGTTCATACGTCCGAAATCCCCCTGTAGGCTAAAATCAGCCAAGCCCATAAAGGCAAAAATCCAAACGAATTGCAAACGAACGAGTGATGGATGCTATGGGTTTATGCCATACGACAACCCAGCACTGTTGGCTCTTTTATACACCTCCAAAAACATGATTAAACATCAAGTTATGATTTTTAGAACTTTTGACTTCAAAACACCAAAAATTGCAATGTTCACAAAACCAATCCAAATCAAAAGCAATTGCACATGAATAATTGTTAGGAATTCATACCTAACAACCAAAGATACTTATAGTCATAGATGTGAGATAAAATCTCACCTTTTATCTCAAAACAAAGAAGAAGATGCTCAAACACAAGAAGGAGACTAACTACTCTTCACTTCAACTCAACAAGCTTCAATCTAAGAATAAAACAAGTATTTCCAAAATTAGAGTTTAGGAATTTCTGAAATTGAAGAGGAGAAGAGATGGAGAAGATGAAGAGGAGGCTTACCTATCCTTCTCTTTGAATTTCAAGCAAGAATTTGGAGTTTGCAAATGGAACTAGGGCTTAGAGTTTCTAATTCTTCTTTCTTTCCCCCATTTTCAGTTTTCTTAAGCTAAAGGAATGAAATGAGGATGAATGGATGGAGAGTTAGTGAGCTAGAGGGTTAAGAGGAGATTGGGGCTGAACCCAAACTCAAGCCCAAGTAGAAAAAGGGGCAAAATTTCACAAACTCCAAACATATCAAAGATTATACTCAAAAAGATCGCAAACGCCATTTTGGACTCAATGGAAGTGGTTACGAGCTCCAATTCGGCAGTTTGCAAAAATTAACATTTCGGACCCAAAAAACCGACTAACGACGCTATATTTGAATTAAACATTTAAATAGAAAAAAATATGCGGGTTGTTACATATATAGACACATATTACCGTATCAGTGAAAACTGTAAAACCATATACAACATAAACGAATAAAAGAGAAGCATATAGAAAACTACGAATAGTAAATTATATTATAAACTTGTATGTAACAAAACAAATATTCAATATAAAGATAGATAAGCTGTTATCCAATAAAATCTCTCAGACCTTCGTAAATATGCAAACCAAACATACGAAGCAATAAGTCCAACTGTAATATTTTCATAAAATCTCTCAGGCCGTGAATATATAGACTAACTGTAATATGTCCAAAGCTTGCATATACAATACCTTAACCCAATATGAAAGCACGGCCAAGGCACGAGGAGGACGAAGCAGTGAAGAGCGAAGTCAAGCTGAGGGAAAGAGAAAGAAGATGGGACTCAGCGGCTCCAATGGGAGGTGGGTTAAGCTGCTTGGTGGTGGGTCACCAGGGTAGTGGCTCGGATCTGTGGTGTTCTGGCTTCGGTCAGAGGGATGAGGTGATGAATCGGTGCGGGTCTAGACAAGGTGAAAGGGAGATGCGGTTGCAAGGCGTCAGAGATGTAGAGGCATGACGGGTATACGGAGGAAGGCGGAGACGTGGGTAGGTGGAGAAGCAGCCGAATATGGGTCGTAATGGGGTCGGTAGGCTGTTGCGCGCGGCTGACTTGGTGGAGGAAAGCGAGGTGGGGGGTGCACGTGTTCCGGCAAGTCGGGCGAGTAGGCCAGTGGACATGGCATCGGCGCCTGCAGGGGAGAGAGTGCGGTGAATGGATGCACAGGCTCGGCTGTGGTATGCGTTAGTAGCAGCCGATTTATTACATATATGTCATAAAATATTTTTTAAAGAAGAAGTATGAAAAAGAATAAGAAGAAGAAGGGTAAGATGAAAGAGGAGGAAAGGAAGTAACTGAAGACGTGAAAGAATAATAAGTAAATTGAAAATGAATTAGTACGTTTGATTTTTATTTTTTTACTTTTTCTAAATTTTCACCAATAAATTTCTCTTGGAACTACGAAAAGCCACTCACATTCCAAGTCTCACCAACCAACTTCCAACTACTGAATTAATGCACGGCAGCTGATTAAATTTACAGATTTTTGAATGGGTATAAATTGTTTTAGTTTGGGCTGAATAAGGTTTAACCGGTCCGTCGGAAACGGTTAAATCAACGCAATGGATTACTTCGGAATTCGATTTGCATCAATGAATATACCGTTTTTATTTGCGCGACAAGACGATCAAAACGGTATACTGATATCAGTGGTTCGATTGAATTATAAAAATTTCGAATTTTCTACTACGGAAAATGCATGAAAAACATAGAAAAATAAGATCGACGGAGCTAAAGATGTTCGAATTTGAAAAAATGAAAAATAACGTTTGCTCAGAAGATGATTTAGAATTTTTCTATGTAAAAATATTTAGGTTCCGAAAACATTTTAGTTTCATCGCTTTTTAACTGATTAAATTGAAGTAAATTTACGCACGAAATAAACTTTCATATTTTCAGACGAAAATTTACCAGCTGCTATGGTTAACTAGACGCATTCCAAATATCGAATTTATATTTCAAAATTTCGTTTTATTTATATATTTTTTTAAATTAAATTTCACAAAAAACCGGTTAATTAAATTAATTAAAATCGTTAAAATATCCGGGTCGTTACAAGTAATTTAAATATAATAATTATATTTATGTAAACTTTAAAACAATTTTAAGTTTGCATTTTAAAACCCTTTCTAAAGTTTCGTTATATTTTATTTTCAAATTTAAACTTGTAATATTCATATATGCATATTTGAATCAACATAAGGCACAAATAATATTAGGCCTTCCATTAAGGGACTACCATTGATATAGACTAGTACAATGTGTTGGGTGTTGGTCCATTATTTTGCAAAAAATGAAATAGGTAAATTTCAAAAAAATGCCTATTCTGATCTTAATGGGCCTATAAAGTCTATTAAATAACATTAGATCCAGTTTAAATATATACATTAAGTTATACATACATATACACATACATACATGTATATGTTAAAACAATTTAAATATAACATTTATATTTAAAATAATATTTTAATTAATTTAAATACAATGTTTATATTTATGTAAAGTTTAAACAATTTTATGTTTGCTTTTTATACCCCTTTATAAAAATTTATTATATTTTATTTAACTAAAATTTAAAATTGTAGTATTCAAATAGTATATTTAAATAAACCTAAGGCACAAATAATTTTGAGCCTTCCATTAAGGGCTCACTTTTTATATAGATTAATATAATGTGTTAGGTCCCAGTCCGTTATTTCGCAGCAGATAAATGGGTAAATTAAAAGAAAATTCCTTATTTAAATCTTAATGTGCTTATCAAGTCTATTAAATGGCATTAGATCTTATCTAAATAAAATTGTTATTTAAAGTTAATTTATATTTAATAATTAGTTATATTAAGTAATTTAATTAAATTTCTATTCGAATGTATCATGTATGCATTCAATAACATGCCAAAATAACCTAAAGAAGTGTAAACAGTGTATATACATATAGATTTTGGAATTTATATTTATTATATAGTGATATATGTTATAAATACATATGCTTATGATAATTTCATACGAATATAAGGAATATGAATACTTAAGTTATAAATACGTTTGATATTATACTATAATATATGTATATAGTTTGTATATAGATATTGATTTATCATAAATAAATAGTTTACACACACATATATTCATACATACATACATACATACACACACACACACAGATATATATATATATATATATATATATATATTCATGTATTGCCAATTATTTGTTTATAAGCATAGTTCGAAATCAAAATTATATGTATTAAATTAGATATCTTATGCATAGTTGAAGATCGGGTGGTTGAATAAAGGGGAAAGCAAATTATTAAATTAGATGTCTTAGACATAATTGAAGATTTGGTGACTAGATAGAATGGGAAAGAAAAATCACCCCTATCACATAAAATTTTCTTAACTAAGCATGATATGATCTTTACGTAAAAATGGGAATGTAATTTCAAGTATCTACAAACAAACTTTGTTTAATATTAAACATTAGATTAAAAATATTATAAGAAGATATGGAAATCAAATCACCATTCAAATAATAATACAACTAAAAGAATTTAAACATTTAATACAAAACACCAGCATTCACATCAACTCCTATATATATATATATGCATTCATATATATATATATATGTTAAACTGTAAATGAATTCCAAAGTTAACAGAAAATTAAATAAACATAAGATATTTCACATCTAAACATGTGAAATAATATAGATTGTATTTATCTCAGTATAAGATATTATAATAAGCATATATAAATCTCTACATGCATTAATTTCCATATTTGGGTGTGTATGCGCACGTGTATGTGAACATATACATATATAGGTAAAATTAAAAAAATTAAATTGGACAATAAATTTGAACCTAATTTTTAAAACATAAGCGAAACAAAACATTGATACTAGTCTATAAACATTGTTCATTCATAATTCACAGAAATTTAAAATTTAAAAGGTATCAAATATTGCAAACATTCTTAATAAAATAAAATTTTCACAAATACATTTTGGTAATACAGATATATAGATTGAAGGGATGACATGTTGAGCCTTCGTTAGATTAAGCTCTTATGCTGCCTTGATTTTTGAATTCTCCTTGAATTGTTGAATCAACACCAAATTTTGCTAGAATCCAATGATTGTGTTTTATTTTACTTGATTTTGTTCTGGGTGTGGCCATGAATTTGGACAAGAGGGTGGATGCTATGGTAGAGGAAAGAATGAGAAAGAAAACTTAAAAAATTAGAAATGAAATCAGAGGATTGTGTTTTAATGGGGAGAATGAAACCATTCCAGTTCTCTTTACTAAAACTTTCCCTTTATAATCCTTATTTATTCAATCAAGCCACTCTATCCTTTCCCTATAATGGTCAGGCATATCTTGTCTATTTGGAGCAAATATTCTAAAAGCCAATTCAAGTATTTACCTTTATTTAAAGCCCGTTTAAATGTACCAATACCATATATTGATAAGCACATATGTAGCATATATATATATATATATATATATATATATATATAATTACTGACAACATCCAAAACATCAGATAAATCAAAAATTAATTTTTCTCTTATTGTGAATTTAATTAGAAATTAATATTGAACAATTCAAATGTTTACATTCACATATCACCTTAGCTTGTAACGACCCACCTTTTTGGATGATTTGAATCGACAATAAACCACACATGTCTAATTCAAACCATTCAAAAGGGAGGATTGTTAATGGGGTAAATAAGAAAATAATAGAAAAGAAGAAAAAACGAAACACAGAATCTCGCAGCAGAATGACAAAATATAATAATCAAATAGACAGTTCATGAAGCTGTTTTACAAATGACATTTAATTATACTTTTAAAATTCAAATCAAAGTTATACATACATCAGAAAATAAAAAAATAATACATCAGAACACAATAAGCAGTGGAATAATAATAAATAGCAATAATATACTAAGTCTTCGACTTCATCCTTCAGAAAATAAAATGGTCTTTAATACACTGAAAAAGCTCAGACTGACCTGAGCATAATGAAAAACAATACATTCGTGTCAGAACTAAAAATTCCTATGTAAGTTAAATCAATCTCAGATAAAAATATGAATGTAATGGCTTCAGAGATGTTATGGGATTTCTCATCTCCTATCAAGTGTACAACATGAGTGTAGTAATTTACGAGATTTCAAATAATTGGAAATACCAATTTTCACTGCTTTATTTAAAATAAACGCAAAGTTTGAATTAAAAACTTAAACATTTTAAATAATTTAGTTTCAATAAATAATCCAAATTCAAGAAATTACATGGGTATATATAATTTCAACCTATAACTTAAATGTCTTAATTACCCAATTCTAAAATGATATAGAGGACCACTTAAATAATGTCAATAATATACAAGGTGACAACATGGACATATTAAAATAAATAAACAACCATACATCCAACATATCAATCAATAAACATCCATTTCAAACAACATCCCAAATCAACCAATTTTTTTCAACATATAGTAGTTATCAATATCAGGGTTTAACTATCAATTAAATTCCAATATAAAATTAAATGTCAATTCAGATTCAATATCAATTCAAATGTCAATTTAAATCAACAAACATCAGATACAAAAATTATTATCGCATCATATATTTTATTTAACTTGGAATGGAATTTTTAGTATTGCGTGAGTGGGTTGAATCACCCACCTTTTTGCTTTGCCTTTTCTAGCCAGAATTTGATCTACAACTACTTTCTCACTTTGTTTTGTTTCTTTGCTATCTTAATCTTCTTTTATAGATAGTTTTGAAGAAAATATTATATAGATCTGGATTTGAAGAAAAAGATATGGAAAGAAGATAAGGTTTGAGAAAGAAAAAAATTAAAGAAGAAGAAGAATTGAAAAAAGGAAAGCTTTGAACAAGAAGAAGATTTGAAAAATAAGAAGAAGAAAGAGAAAAATAAATAAAAAGCTTTGGAAAAAAGGAGAGAAAGGAAATTTGAAGAAGAAACATGGAAAAAAAAGGAAGGAGGAAGGTGAAGAGGCAAAAAATGAAGCTACAGAAGATGGGATTTAAAAAAATGAAATGAAGCTACAAGAATGAAGATTGAAACTAGTGAAAAGCTAGTAGAGCTAAACATAAACAAAGTAGGAATTGAAATAAAGTAAAAAAATGAACAATCCAAAAAAATGATAGGTATTGAAACATGTGAAGGAAAGAATTAAAAATATGAAAAGTAGATAACATTCATGAAATGAAAAGGCTTTAGACAATGTAAATGGAAACGAGTAATGGAATAAATAAGGAAACAATGAAAAAAAGTGTGAACAATTATTAGTTAGAAAGGGAATGAATGGACCAACTCTACTCTATAAACAAACTTTTGGAATTCAAATTTCAAAATATTTGTTCACTCAATTAATTTTGTTAACCTCAAACATACAAAATTTGGCATTCATTAAAGATTTAATTACCACAACATAACTAAATTTGAACACACCAATTTATATAACAGGGATTGCCACTGCATAAAATAAAATATGAGCCATGATTTAAAAATTCAAATTTAAAAACAAAAATTTTCTCGACACGTAATTATGAACTCAAATATTTAATTTATTTTAAATTTCAAGGTTAATAACAAAATCACTTCCATGCAACTTATGCCTGCTATTTAACTACCGTAAAATGTTGTTTTAAAATTCAATTTTCTCCTTTTACAATGTTATATTTATATTCAAAATGGAAACGTTCACTTTATTTTCCTCAAACATTCCTTTATTTTCCTTAAAATGCTTATTCGTTACTTGCAAAACATTCTTATTCTAAAATGATCAGCTTATATAATATTAAATGCATCTTATTATCTCCAAATAATGTACATTCCGAATGAAAACAATCTTACATTTATACAATTATAGTATCCAACAAGCATTAAATAACATACTAAATAAATGTTTTTCTCTATCAATCAATTTCATTTAACTCATCACTAAAACTGACATTTATTATTCCAATTCCTGTTATTAAATTATATTCTAATACGCGTTAGAACCTTCCACTTCATTGCTTCATTGTAGTTTGTTGTTTTAGAATTTTATTTATGGTTCAAATTTATGATCTAATAACATAGTTAACATTTGTTTTGCATTTCGTTACATTAATATACTCCAATTTCCGTCCTTTATTTGTATTAACTACTATATTTCTATTTTACTGAATTTTGGTCAATTTCACACATTAATTATAATTAAAGTCTTAATAAATTTACCTTCGTTTCATTCTCTTATTAAATCAATTATTACCTTACATACATAGTCAACATTGTTATATCTTCCATTACATCAATATTTTACTATTTCATCTTACCTTTCATTTACGTAACCTTTTATTTCATTGATTGTAATAAATTCAGTTATTAAAATTTTCCAATTCCAATAAATTTGAGTAAACTGATTTCCATCCTTTTATTTAAATCAATGGTCATACTGTGATAAAAATTTACAATGGTTACATTGTATAGAATCAACCCTTTTAACATTATTAAATAAACGTATATTAACTGCACTAATTAAGGGAATTAATTGTATTTCCAATTAAACTTAATAGACCAAATAAATAGGTAATATACATAATAATTATAACCATTAGCCTTTCATTACATTTATAAGTTTACTACTTACAAATAAATGTTACCGTTTCTTTCATAAAACTAATTTTATTTAATTTCCGTTAACAATATATTATTTCATTAATGAATTCAATATTTATATTCTTTTTCCTATTTTCACTTTATAACCAAGTATAACCTTCAACTATTTCAATTAATTGGAATTCCATTCAAATTGTTAATAATTAGCTTTAATTAACATTGTTGCATTTCATTTTAGTATTATTCCTGTTATAAATCTTAAATTTTAATTTCTTCCAACATTTAATTACAAAAATCTTATTAAATTTACTATTTTAAATTGTTGAAAATTGCGGGTCGTTACATAGCTAGTGGTGCGATAGTTTAAACGAATTTATTGCTTGTGGATCTTTTTAGGAAAATTATGTTTTATATTGTCTTAAGTAGTACTAATTGTGGCAATAATTTACAAATGTTCCCTTTGCCAAGACTACATCACATTAAGATATATAAAGTTAGGTAACCATCAAAACGTCAATATTATCCACATTCAACTCGACTAGTGCATAAACAAAGTCCTTGGTTAAATAATAACATTTATTAGTAATCGTTATACATTGGCCAAATTTTTTGACTTTGAGTTGACTATAGTTAACCGTGACTCTTAATTCATAACATTAAGGAGATGAATTCTCTATTTAATAATGCTTCACTCCTAATGCTTCAACTCAGACACAACTATAGTCATTTGATAGAAATAATGCCATGATTTAACTACAATCAAAGTGGAGTATCCATATTGAAGTTCCATAGTATTCTCAAGTCGGAAGAACCATGTAACACCATCATGTCGAGATTTTTTATTTGACCTAGTTTTTATCAACTGATAGGAAACTCTAGGTTGTGTCATTCCGTAGTTATTCAATAACTACGAGTATGTAGCCCCTTGTTTCCCCGATAGTCATGAGTAGTAGACTGCTCAATCTGGCTTAAACGAATGTATCAATATCCTTCCTTGAAGCATCTTGGCTAGCAATATTTAAAACAAAATGTCATTTTATTTTCTGATTAATTACTCACGATTGAAATTATTTGCCACTAAATCTCTAACATTTATTTAAGAATTTTCTTAGTAATATACTTTAAATTAATTATTTAGTTAATTGTGTGACAATATAACAAAGTATATAACAAAAATCAAACACCTTTATTATGAATAAGATTAATTACAAAGTAAGATATGTATAACAAATTACATAATTTCCACTAGGATATACACTAACTTTTTCAATCACCCAATTTCCCTTGGGGTCAATTGTGAAATCTTAATCTCATTCCTCCTATAGTTCAACATTAATCAAGCTAGTCCCTTAGTGAATGGTTCTACTTACTGCAGCATTATCTACGCTGTAAGCCAACATCTCTCCATATCTGCCTTTATTATGTGAAACTTTCGAGGCATGTGTCTAGACGTATTATAAGCCTTAGGTTATTTCATGATATATATTGTGGTTTTGTTTTTATAAAACAATGTCATGGAATTCTCAATATTTTGAATCACCCCTAGCTTAGGTATAAATCTACGTATTTATAATTATACTACTTTTATCGTGGCGTTATTCAAGACAATATACTTAGCCTTTCTATTGAATCGGCCACCACCTCCTCTTTGGAACATTTCCAACTTCTAGGCCTTAACCAAGGTTGAATATGAATTCAAGATTAAGAAACTATATTTTATATCACTTATGAAGTTCGAGTCCAAACACTCTTTCATAAGAAGTTCGTTATTTTAATAATTAATTCTCTAGCATTTCGTAAATACTCGAGAATTCTCATAACCACTATTAAGTGATCGTAATTTGGATTTGATACTCGCTTAATGTATAAATTACATAAGCGAAATACGATATGTAGATAACATAACATATATGTAATTCCTATTGCTCATGCATTAGGAATCTATCCCATATACTCTAAATTAAGCATTTTTATGTTTGTATATTTCACTTGGGACAGTTCCAACATTCATTTATATGTATTATAGAAGATGTCATGTCCATATCTTATATCGAGAGTAAATCAATCGAACTAAACTAATTTTAGTAGGTACATCGTTAATAGTCAGTAACATGTTGTTAACTTATAGTTTTAGAAATATTCAAGTCCTTCCTAATATTCTTTCTTATAAATACACACTTTCTCTACATTTTGACCGATAATCAAATTGTTTGGCTTTTCTGCCAAAATATTTGTTAAATTCTAATCCTTGTTAAATGATACTATCATATGAGTTCTTGGATCTTATCCAACACTTACAAACTTGGCCATTGCTCCCATTAACGTCGTGACATTTTGATTATATGTGCAAACATTCTATTCTAAATCATTATTTAGAATTTCTATTTCAACAAAGATGTATAAAAATTCAATATCATATTGAGCGATAATTTGTAGGTAGAATCTAAATTAAATTAAGCACATTGACTGGTGAATTAAAATTTGTAAGGTTATTCTTCATCAATGTTGCTTGCTATATTACAACATTGCATTGGCTAATGAATTAAAAATTTAAGTACCTCTTATAGTTAATTCTCACAAATAGACACTTCCTTTTAATTTCATCAAATTGAAATCAAAGTTACTCTAATTTCAATAATTGAAATTTATGAGCTTATTCTTCATCAATGTTGCTTGCAATATTACAACTGCATTGTACTTCCTTCTAAAGTCATACTTGAGGTCGATGGATCATATCCCTTTAGGTACGATTATATGGATCATATCCCTTCAGTTACAATTATATGGATCATATCCCTTCAGGTACAATTATCAAAATAATATTCTAATAATGTACTTGTAATCTTTTTTAGATTTAAGCACCCATATGGTAGAGCCTATACTATTTATGGCTTATTGACAATCGAGGAGGTTGTCATCAGTAACAATGCATTTTATCGATACTAATAAGAAACTCGTAGTCTTCCTTTAACGTGCGAGAATTCTTATTAGAAAGTTTAATGAGTCATGTCCGTTTAAGGGTTTGTTAGTTTCATTCATCTTACACAATCCATTTTTAAGTTAGAATCTTTGGATCATACCAAATACTTATATAAAACTGACTCAATTTTAAGTTCATGAAGCTTATGTCATAACATAAATTACTCAACCATTATTTATCGATCCTAAACTCCTTGGGGTGGCCCATAGTAGATCCCTTACACGACCTGCCAACCCCTTGAACTAGGACATGTAAGGGTATGTTAGTATCATATCATATATGATTTCATAAACTTCGTTTTAGATAACACTACATTTAATGTGTATGCTTACTCTTAAGTACATATCCTCATAATAAGAAGTAGTCTCAACTTCACTCATCATCTCTCGTATTTTGTCCAACAGATTCCGATTATTCATTATTGATTCATCATTATGTATCATAATGATGAGTGATTTTTGAGGTTGAATCTCATTTCAAGTAATTTTGGAACTCTTTCCCAATATACTTGCCTATTTGATCAAATCAAATTTTTTTCCTCTATACGTTATGTTTTCTACTTCCATGTTGCATTCATGAATTTCTCAGAGATGTACAGCTTGTGTATAATAAACATGTTCATGTTAGTGATAATTCATCGATGAATTTAACAAAGTAAGTGGATCCGTTTTGTTACCTTAGAACTTAGATTGAATACATCTATATATATACCAATTCGAAGAGTTCATTAACTCTTTTGTCACTCTCACTGATTGGGTGATTTGCCTTAATCTTTTAAGATACAATCCATAAGTATTACATGATTGATAATCATATGATCAAAAAATTATTTTCCAAAAATATAGCTTAGTCCATAATTCCAATTAAATATGGACAATTTTAGATACTTCTATATTTTCTACAGTTATTGCATCACTAGAGTTAAAAGAACAAATAACACCATTATAGAATATTTACTTTATAGTGAATATTTATAATATTCATAATTAAACAAAACTATATATATTTTGATCAATAACGGAAACCATTATTATTTAAAAAGTAATATTTGCTATATATATACACGAAAACAGTTTTTTATAACTTGATGTGTAACGACCCGGAATTTCACCGCTTTGATTTGCGAATATTTAATTAATTTTAAACATTCAAATATATAGGTTTTATAATGAAAATAAAACAATTTTTAATAATAATAAATAATGATGGTGAATAGTTTTCAAATTTTGTTAACAAAAATATTGGCTCAAAAAAGCCGATTGTCCGGAATTCGTTTTTCGAGTTTCGAGTTTTCGGCTTTTCGTCGGATAAAAATTATCGAAAATGTTTTGAACTCTTCGTATTAATAAACATATACACTTTTAAATAAGTTAGGCTTATATAATGTATTTATGTATGCATATGTATATACTTAAGTATATAAAGTTTAAAATACAATTAAGAAAAAAAGATATATTGTCACATCAGGGGAGGCACAAAGTACACTAATTACTTAAACATCCTTTAACATGAAGTGTTAGGAGAGGGACAAGATGGTAAGGTGGAAGGAAATGAGTGGAGGGCAAAGGATAAGGGTAATTTGGTAATTTACCTTCTCTTTTACTTATAAATTGCCCCTCCTTCTTCAAATTTTTCTTCTTCTTCTTTCTATCATATCTTCCTCATCTGTTAATCAAGTGAAGATTTTATTTTTTTCAAACCATGTAGAATTTCAGTGGATAGAATTTTCAAAGGAACCAATTTTTAAAATTTTAAATATTTTTGGGTCAAAAATATATTTCTTTTTGACTCATTTTTGGATCCGTATTTTCAAATCAGAAAATAGCACTCCTTCTTTCGACCATATCTCCTTCGAACAAACTCAAATCGGGTGATTCTTTTATTAAAATGATAGAGAAAATAATTTAAAGAAATTTTCTTTTGTCCACTTTTAAATTTCCAAAAGCAAGATGCCTAAAAATTGGGGGAAGATGACTCATCTTTGAAGTGATTTTGTGGTTTTCCAAGCTTTGCAAGTTCTAAAGTATTTCAAGTTTTCAAAAGACTTTGCAAAATTTTGGTGGGTAAATTCTTAGATTTTTGGGAAAGAATATTCCTTTATGTATATGTTGGTTATACAATTATATATATAATGTTGTTGGTTGGGTTATTGTATGGTTTGGATGCATATATATGTTACTTATATATGTAAATGCATATGGTTATACTAGCGTGTGCTTGAATATGAAATCTAGATTTCTGTAAATGATGTAAAAGTGTGATCTTGTTAGTTAGGGTTCCTAGGATGAATAAGTTTTTATGAGCATAATTATGTGGTTTTTGTGCAAAGAAAAGTTAACAATTAGATTTGGTTATCGATAAAGAATCCTTTGTGAAAAGTATGAGTTTTGGTTTGTAATCAAAATCGACTTTAAGTTTAGGAACTTGGTTTCAGATGATTTATTTTGTGTTTTGAAAAGTTAGTAAGCTTTGCCGTATTAAGTTTCCAAAGACAAAAGCTGAAACATTTGCAAATATGACACCCATAGTGATATTCTTATGGATGAAGTTTCGATAAAGGCCCTTTTTTTAAACATCAGTTTCATTTTTAAATTTATTTTGGAAAGGTTTTATAAACGTATGTTTTTTTTAGAAAGTTAACTAAGTTCTAATTAACTATTAATTAATTTAGCTTGATAAATAATAATTAATTAAGTATTAACAAGGTTCATTAATCTTAATGAAATAAGAATTATTTACTAGTTAATTATCCTTTAAAAGTAAGATTAATTATTAATTAATTATGAATTAAGTATATAATTTATTTTTAATTAATTATTAATTAAATATAAGGTCAATTATTTATGTATTTAATTAATCAAGTGTTTAATTATTTTTAATGATAAATTAATTAAGGTTTTAATTTAAAATAATTATTTATTAAAGGTTTAATTCATTGTTTAAGTTTCAACTAAAAGATTAATTAATTAATTGAGATTATGTAACAACTCAAATTACAGAGGGTCCGGATTTTTCGCAAAAATGTTAAATCCAAGCACATTAAAGCCCGAGTTGAGTATCTCGTATCCTGAAAATAGGCAAAGAGAAATATATCTGAGCTCAAATAAATATCTCACAGCGGAACAAACTAAAATATAATAGTAAGAAAATACTCACCAAGACAATAACACTTTCTAAACAAATGTCTTAAAGCTGGAAATTCTCTACCATCTACCTAACTTGTAGGATGTTATGAGGAGGGGGTCAGAACTAAAGTTCTGGTTAATGGACAAATTATATACTTCTATGCTTAATTATACATATACCGTTTTATTTTCATTTTCTGATATATTAGGTTTACTGGGTTTGTAATACCCTTTCCTCTATGTCTGAATCATACCCGTCTGCTCCCTAGTAGATTAAAGCCTAATAACTAAGATATATGTAGCTATATGCCCAATGACCGCATCGATCCTAGGTACTACCTATAGTACCTTCCGTATCGCCCTCGAAAAAGACTCCATCGCCTTGCTTCTAGAGCATTCTGTAACTAGATCTATAAAAGGACAGCTTTAAGAGGCCTACAATACAGATATTTTATCGTCTACTATGAAAACGTAAAACTACGTTCGCACTAGCCTATATTAATGCTCGGACATCCACAACGTACCACCCAGTGCGCACTTTGAGGACCATACGTAATCGTTCTATCTACACCCCGAATCCCACCAACAAGGTCTACCTTGTACGGAACTTGGTCGGGGATTTTCTATATCCGTAAAGGACAACTTTATTAGGCCAACAATATTAATATTCTACTTGGTTTGTCTCTTTTCTCGTCGTGGCTATGGCTGCACGCAGCCACCCCTCAACTAATCGAAAAGACCTCTAAAGAGCTTTGTGGTTGTGCCTTAGTGCATACAATCTGAACGTCCAATTGACTGTGCTTTCTAATCCAGTGTCTCGATAGTGAAAGAATCATTGGCCTGTTGGTTTAGCTCTATCTTTCCCGAACTCGTTCTTGGTTGATGATGGCTTGATCTCTGCATGTGACTATCCTTTAGGGTCCTACCCATGAGTCTTGCCCACTAAAACCTACTGGGAAGTCAGAGTACGGTGTCATAATAATATCCTACTCCATTCATCAACTTTTTGACTGCCTAAAAGATCCACTTCGTTAGGCCTGCAAGGCAAAAGTAGTCAAGGCATACTCTCTTGATGGAAAACCTACAAACCTACCTCCGGGGTGCTGCTTCGTTAGGCCTACCCCAGAAGGCCATCCTAGAGGACCCTCACATCTCGTTGAAGTCTCGTGCTTCCTTCTAGCCCAAAATAACTAAGTTGGACGTGCTTCTCCCGTGCTAAAATATGTAATGAACTACTTCGTTAGGCTCTTCATCCTTTTGGGCTAAGTGCATCTTACTATCTTATTAGACCCTAATGTAATCTTTTATTCTGCATTTAGTTTACTTTTCTAATTCTGTTGGCTACCTATTTACCCTAATCAGCATAAGCTTGCCCAGCCTCATCCAACTGCTGTGAGATCATCAGTTCCTGACTGAAAGGGAATGCTGTTAGTATGGGCCTTTCATCTATGTTTGCTTATTAACTTCATGTAAGTTTTAAAATAAGCCTTTTCTGTTATCTCTAATTATAACCTATGTTATAATTATACTTGCAATTGTTACTTCTATATTCTTTTATAATCTATATGTTATAAATATGATTACGATGTCTCTTTTCTATTCTGGTCTGTCTTCTTTTATTATGATATTGAATTCTCTTTAGTTCTCTTATATTATATGACAAATCTTGGCTTGGGACTACGTCCCATTGTAACAAATTTACTTATCATAATAACTTCTTTGCTTTTATTCTACTATCTAGACAGTAAATTCAGATCTAGGCACATTTCTGTTTACTGCTTCTAGTCTTGTCAAATAATTAATTTGATTTCTTCTTTAATTTCTTTAATTCTTCACTTTATTTTCTCTTATTCTAGGAAGTAGTTCTATTCTATTTGGTTGGTTACAAAAACTATGTTAAAAATCCATTTTCATATTTTAAATATTAAATGATGCTATAAACAATAACTCGTAATTGCAAGATATTTTTTTATTGTTTCTTTAATTGTTGGGTAATGCAAAATACAGAAATATCTCTATTTTACACTAATTCCCTTTTCTTTCTTTTATTCTTGCAATTACGTTTATTGTTATATTTTAAATATTAAACTATGGAAATTTATTCTCTTTCCTAAACCAACCAATTAATCTATCACTAACTTCCAAATCAAGTTATTGGATTTCCCTCTTTTTTATTTATTTCTCCCGTTTTAACATAATTTACTGTAAATTTCTTGCTTTTAGCTTAAACCTTTCTCCATAACAGTTAAGCCTAATATTATTCATATTTAATTGGATTTCTTTCTTTCTTTTCCATTGAATAATAATTAAATATTAGCTTTCTTATAAAATTTACAGTTTGCAACATAACTAATTAACAAAACTAGTTACTAAAAATAAAAGCTGAATTAAATATTTGACGAGAATCTAATGGTAATACATCATAAACGTAAAAGATATATAATTTAAATCCACTCGCAAGTCGTCCTTAGCTTTGCTCCATGCTCTTAGCTCTGCTCCATAGCCTTCCTGGATCCCCTTCTAAGGTGTCTAATATTTTTATTAAGAAGATCTTTCCTAGAAATATTTTCTATTTAGGGTTCAGCCTCAGGAAATGAACCAAAATGGAAGAAAATTCTAACTATGAGAAAATAGCTAGGCGTAGGGTTCTATTTACAGTGTTGTTTGGGGATCTTAGACCATTGGATTTTTGGATTGAATTTGGTGCAACCATGTCACAAGTTCGCTGCGAGCAGTTGGATCCGGAAAACGACGCCCTAGATCACACAAAAATTGAATTAAAACACTTCGGCATGTCCTTGGATGATTTTACGTCTAGGGCTTCATACGGGTTGACCTATAGGTCGACCTATGTGTATTAGGAGTCGACCCTTCTGGCTTGTGGGTCGACCCATGCTATTTTTTCTTCTTTTTCATGATTTTTGTTTATCTCATAACTACTTCGTATTAACTTGGATTTCGACAAATTAGATATGAAAATTGATCAGAAAATCGCCATGGACACAATGATATAAGTTTCGAGGCCATATTCTAACAATTTTTTCACTATTCAGTGTTATTTGATTATTTAATTATCTAAAAATGCGGGGTGTTACATTCTCCCACCCTTTAGGAAATTTCGTCCTCCAAATTCGATAAGGATAAAATTATGTAATTCCTCGCATCAACCACATCCATTTTGTGTACATCCAATTTTGCAACCATCCGTGTCCTTGTGCAAAGTGTCATTCAAGATAAAATATATGCATGTACATGAATTTCTGAGCGGTACCTCCTATATGAATGCTTTTCATCTTTAAAAACTCCTTTTAAAATATGATGCACACATCCTACATATACTTGCAATTTCTATATGAATGCAATCTTTTGAAAACTTAAAATGTTTTTCATCCAATTTTTCCCACACTCCTACTAAATAGGGTCGTAGTTCAATGATTTTTACACCCAAATCCTACTATACAACTTTTAATATTCAAATTATATAAAAATCTAATTTTTTCGAACTTAATTTCTAAGGTCAGAAGGAAGGTAGAAAACAAAAAAAAATCACATTTACCGTTTTACTTTTGCACACCTCTTTCTCTATACTTGGAACTTATGCTAACATTCTATAAAAATCTCTATTTTACCATCCCAAGTACAGTTCACAAAAGAAAAATTTTCTTTTTAAAATTTTCCAATCCTAATTTATGCGAAAAATGTATTTCCCTTTTCCGTTTCCCATTTATCTCTATTGATGTTTCTGTTGCTTTCTTTAGATCTTATAGTTGACCTTTTAGTTACTTTTATCTACTTTTACTTTTCTTTGATACAGTAGCTAAATGGAGCAATCTTCTAGGGCTAGGAGGCCTATAACCATGTGCACTCTGACAGAGAAAGGTCATACTCTAAGAATCCAAGTAACTCATATGCTCCTCCTGACGCCTATTACTTTTTACTAACTTATGTTGTATTATAAGATCTATTCATCTCTTCTTTTCCATACTTAAAATGGAATAACCAAGTCTCATTTACTGCAATGAATAAGGATTTTAATCTATGCAGTCTTTATCTAAAAAGGCAACTAAGCTTGGGGAAATTTTCTCTTTACCTTTACTTTTCTTTTTCTTTTTCCAACTAAGGTCTATTTATCCCAATCTCGTGTGTCTTACTATCTTACTAATATCACTTTACTAGTCTTCTATGGTCTACACATATGAAGCAACATGCCTAGGTTATCACTAACATCCTATACACTTTACAAGAACTTTTTTAATTACTACTAAAAGTATTCACTGCTATAGCCTTACACTTTTCCTGTCACCCCTAGGAAATGATTCCTCTCTACTCCATATTTAAAAGTATGGTTTGGTATTCATCATTACATTTCAAAAATTAAAGCTTCTAAATTTTTGAAACATTAAATCCCAAAGTTTTTGCCTTTAAAAGTGTTACTTTGAAGTTTCTATTAAATTCAAAGGTACTTGGTTACTTAACATTTTATCCTTTTAGACTTGCATCTTTACAGCTCTTTGAATTTAAATTATTCCCAACCTAAAGGGAAAAACTTACAAATTCTTAGTTCAAAACTTATTCCTCTTTTACTAAAGACCTTTATAGCTTTCCTTAAAAATATTTTGGATTTTTTTAAATTTAACTATTTACTTAGTTTCTCTCTTCCAAAAACTTATTTACCTTTTCACCAAACCAGTTTTCTTTAAAACATGCCTTGCTTGTCCATAGAACATTTTTTTCTTGACTTCCAAAAATATCCTCACATGTTTTCAAAACATCTTCTTTACATAAATTTTCAAATTTACAAATACTGAAGTAGATAAGAATAATTATTTTATCAAAAATCCCTTAACTTTCCTACTCTTCCAATTACCTAACCTTGGAGGAATTTCTAATTTACTACAAATGGGGAATTTCTACGAAGGCAAGCAACCAATGCACATAATCACTGGAAAAATATAAAATTTCCATTGCTTAGCCTTCCTACTAAGACTCTCTATAATATCCCTTCTACCTAACACTGTCTCTAATTATTACACTTCTTATTACACCTAATGGCTTTATACGTTAATGTATTAGAACTACTTTCTTTTATGAGAAACTATTAACACTAAAACCTTCTATGAAACCTTTAAAAGAGGATTTCATGTTTATGTGAAATTACAAGGAACTTATTTTATAATTTATCGAAATAGGCTATATAAAATATGGTGATTTTCATACCTTGTACATCTCTTTCACATATTATTTATAACTTACATAAAACATCTTTATTTGTGATTCTGGTTTCATAGAAAATTATATAATTATTCATTTCATTCTAATAGATTAAAGTATGTTTACTCTAGATTCACTAATAATAGACATTTCCTATGAAATTTATTAATTTCCTAATATTTAACTTACATCTTTTATATCAAAGAACTCATTTTCAAAATTGTTTTTAATATTTTCATAACTATAAAACATTTTCATATAATAAATGTACTTACAGACCGCCTTATTTCTATACTTAGAAATTATCTTCAAAACACTTTTTTATTTGATTTAAAACAGATGTTGTGTAAAACACTGTTACTACAACCCAAAAATACTAGTATATGAATTCAATTAAAATAAATATTAATAAGTCCCTTATGCAATGTAAAAACGTTTCTTAAGGAGTCACCTACTGTAACAATAATGTCATAGTCTATGCTTTCTTTATTTTTCATGAAAATATCTATTACAACAGTAAATGTTGTAACCTACGTTCTCGATACTTAACACACTCTTGATTTTTATATTTAAAATCTTTGTTTACCTACAAAGAAATTAGCGAGCTGTACATGCCTTATAATTCTTTAAAAAGAATCTCACTTTTAACAAAATTTACATCATATAAAAACCCATTTAAATTTCATACCATTTTTTTTTCAAAAAACCCAGTATTTACTTCCTCAAACATATTAACAATTATATTTTTCAACTTTTTAATTCCAAAAGGTTTCATTTTATTGGGCTAGACATAAAGTGGATTTTCTTCTTACTACCTTAGGAACACCCTTCCAAAACTTTGGAAATATAATTCCCTTGCTAAAATCTCTTATTCCTTTAAAATAAAAATAATCTCCCTATTATCACTAGGGAACTATCCCACTTCTTATGACATATGGATATTAATCTTCTCTAAAAACATAGCTTATTGTACACTATAAATTGGTAATAACTTAGGGCTCAACACTCTTGGGTCATCACAAACCCAACTAGCAAACTATGCACAAGTGTACTTCTAAAAACTTTCCATATGTTAAAATATATAATTGGGGACTATTTGGATTTTAGTACATGATATATATATATATATATATATATATTTTATTCAAAAATACAAATACGTTCACTTACTATCTACCTAGAAACCCAAAACCTCACTCTAATACCAAACATAACAACCCGAATTCCAGAGGGTCCAAATTTTTCACAAAAACGCTAAAATCCATGCCCATTGAAGCCCAAATTGGGTATCTGGCCTGCAAATAGACAAAGACAAATATGTCAGAGCTCAAATAAACATCTCACAATGGAACTGACTAAAATATAATAGTAAATAAAAACACACTAAGATAATAACACTTTCTAAACAAGTGTGTTAAAGTCGGAAAGTCTCTACCATCTACCTAACCTGTAGGATGTTATGAGGAGGGGGTCGGAACTAAAGTTCTGGTGAATGGACAAATTATATACATCTAAGTTTAATTATACATATACCGTTTAATTTCCATTTTCGGTTATATTAGGTTTACTGGGTTTATAATGCTCTCGCCTCTGTGCGTGAACCGTACCCATCTACTCCCTAGTAGATTAAAATTTAATGACTAATATATATGTAGCTATATGCCCAATGACCGCATCGGTCCTAAGTACTACCCAAGTACGTTCTGTATCCTCCTCGAAAAGGACTCCATCGCCTTGCTTCTATAGCATTGTGTAAATACATCTACGGACGATAGCTTCGTGAGGTCTACAATACAGATGTTTTGTCGTCTACTATGAAAACGTAAAACTACATCCGCACAAGCCTAAAAATGCTCGAACATCCATAATTTACCACCCAGTTCGTACTTTGAGGACTATATGTAATCGTTCTGTCTACTCCCTGAATCCCGCCAACAAGGTCTACCTTGTACGGAACCCAGTTGGGGATTTTCTATATCGGTAAAGGACAGCTTCATCAGGCCTACAATACTGATATTCTACTTGGTGTGCCTCTTTTCTCATCATGGCTATGGCCCCTCGCAGCCGCCCCTCAACTAATCGAAAGACCTCTAAAGTGCTAAGTGGTTGTTCCCTACTGCAAATAATCTAAACATCCAATTGGTTGTGCTCCTCATCTAATGTTTCAATAGTGAAAGAACCATTGGCCTGTTGGTTTAGCTCTAGTCTTTCGCGAACTTGTTCTTCGTTGACGATGGATTGATCTTCTCATGTGACTATCCTTTTGGGTCCTTTCCATGGGTGCTACCCACTAAAACCTACTCGCAAGTCAGAGTACGGTGTCATACAAATATCCTATTATATTCATCAACCTTTTGACAGCGTATAGAGACCCGCTTCGTTAGGCCTGCAAGGCAAAAGCAGTCAAGGCATACTCTCTTGATAGAACACCTGTAGGCCTGCCTTGGGGGTGCAACTTCGTTAGGCCTACCTCAGAGAGCCATCTAGAATAACGTCACGTCCCGTTGAAGTCTCGTACTTCCTTCTAGCCCAAAATAACTAAGTTGGATGTGCTTCTTCTATGTTGAAATCGGTGATAAACTGCTTCGTTAGGCTCTGCATCCTTTGGGCTGCTCCAAACGCATCTTACTATTTTATTAGACCCTACGTCTAATCTTTTATTATGTGTTTGGTTTACATTTCTAATTTGTTGGCTACTTATTTACCCTAGACAGCATAAGCTTGCCCAGCCTCACCTAATTGCTGTGAGACCATCAGTTCCTGACTGAAAGGGAATGCTGTTGGTATGGGCCTTCTTCTATGTTTGCTTATTAACTTAGTGTAAGTTTTAAAATAAGCCTTTTCTATTATCTCTAATTATAACCTATGTTATAATTATACGTGCAATTGTTACTTCTATATTCTGTTATAATCTACATGTCACAAATTTAATTGCGAATGTCTCTTTTCTATTCCAGTTTGTCTTCTTTTATTATGATATTGAATTCTCTTTAGTTCTCTTATATTATATAACAAATCTTGGCTTCGGACTACGTCCGTCTATCATAAATTTACTTATCATAATAACTTCTTTGCTTTTATTCTACTATCTGTGCAGTAAATGCCGATCTAGGCACATTTCTATTTATTATTCTAGTCTTGCCAAATAATTAATTTGATTTTTTCGTTAATTTCTTTAAATCTTCACTTTATTTTCTTTTATTCGAGGAAGTAGTTCAGTTCTATTTGGTTGGTTATAAAAACTGTGCTAAAAATTCATTTCCATAAATATTAAATGATGCTATAAACAATAACTCATAATTGCAAGATATATCTTTTTATTTTTTCTATAATTGTTGGGTAATGCAAAATACAGAAATGTCTCTATTTTACACTAGTTCCCTTTTTCTTTCTTTTATTCTTGCAATTATGTTTATCATTACCATTTAAATATTAAACTATGGAACTGTATTCTGTTTTCTAAACCAACCAATTAATCAATCACTAGCTTTCAAATCAAGTTATTGAATTTCCTCTTTTTAATTTATTTCTCCCGTTTTAGCATAATTTACTGTAAATTTCTTGCTTTTAGGCTTATGCCTTTCCCCACAACTGTTAAGCCTTATATTATTCATATTTAATTGGATTTCTTTCTTTCTTTTCCACATAAATAATAATCAAATATAAGCTTTCTTATAAAATTTACAATTTTCAACATAACTAATTAATAGAACTAATTACTAAAAATAAATGTTGAATTAAATATTTAACGGTTATCTAACGATAATAGATCATAAATTTAAAAGATATAATTTAAATCCACTCACAAGTCATCTTTAGCTTTGCTCCATGGTCTTAGCTCTGCTCCATGGTCGTCTTGAATCCCCTTCTAAGGTGTCTAATATTTTTACTAAGAAGATCTTCTCCCCAGAAATATTTTCTATTTAGGGTTCAACCTCAGGCAATGAACTCAATTGGGAGAAAATCTGATTATGAGAAAATAGCTAGGCCTAGGGTTCTATTTATAGAAGTTTAGGGATCTCAGACTGTTGGATTTTTGGATTGAATCTAGTGCAATCATGTCATGGGATCGCTGCGAGTCGTTGGATCTAGAAAAAGACGCTTCAGACCGCGCATAATCGAATTAAAACACTTTGGCATGTCCCTGGACGATTTTGCGTCTAGGGCTTCACGTAAGTTAATCTATAGGCCGACCTGTGTATATTTATGGTTCGACCTTAGGGTCAACCCTTGTGGCTTGTGGATCGATGTTTGGGTCGACCCATACTATTTTTTTCTTCGTTTTCTAGATTTTTGTTTCTCTCGTAACTTCTTGGTATTAACTCGGATTTCGACAAGTTATGTATGGAAATTCATCAAAAAACCTCCACGGATGCAATGGTATAAGTTTCAAGGCATATTCTAAAAATTCCAAAAATGATTGTTTTCACTATTCATCGTTGTTTGATTATTTAATCATTTAAAAATGCCGGGTATTACAAATTAATTAATAGTTGGTTATTAATAAAGGTTTTAAATTATTATTTAATTAATAAAGGATTGATTAAGGGTTTAATTAATAAATAATTTATGTATTAAAGGTTTAACTATTTATTAATTTATAATTGAATTAAGTTCAAACTTAATAAAGATTAATTATGATTTAATAAAGAGTTTAACTTTTAATTAATCATTTTAAATGGGAGTTCTAAGTTTTAAACCTTTGTTTCGAGAATCAAATTAGTTTTTAACATATTTCTTTTCCAAAGATGGTTTTGGACAAAAGGGATTTAAATGTCGATGCCATTAAGTAGACAAATAATTGTGAATGAGTTATGTAAATGGTTTGATTGTATGGACATGTGTTAGTAGAATAAATCCTAGTTCCTCTATAAGTTGATTGTTTGGGCATCTTATAGTAGAATAAATCTCCATTCTGCCATAATGTAATTATTTATTATATGGCCATATGTTCATAAAAATAAATTTCCATTTTACTCTAAGTAGTGAATTGTTTGGACGTCTATTTAGCAGGACAATTCACCATCCGGCTATTACGTTATTTGAATATGTATATGCCTGTTGAGTGGTATTGACATGTTATTCCCTAATTTCGATCTAAATTGAATTTACATATATGTTGACTAATGTACATAAATGGTTAAGCGAATTGAAAGTGAAATTGATGTTAAATGGTAGCTTGAATTATTACCATTGGGATTGCTAAGCCTCCTTTTGAAATTATAAAACATGCTTTTGAATCAATTTCAATTCTTTAATCGGTTTGTGGTTAAGGTTCATAAATGATTTTTTTTAAGTTATATTATTATTTTATAAAGGTATTTATAGATAATAAATTGTTTATCAAAATGGGTTTCACTAAGTAAAAAGGTTTATTTAAAGTGATTTGAAAGGATGAGTTGCAAAAGATATTCTATAAAGGATTTTTCTTAAAGAATATTTATCAAAAGAGTTTTAAATGGGGAAATGTTTTACAAATGATTTTAGAGGTTGTAAAGAGATTTCGTAAACTGACTTGTAGGCATATAACAGTGTTTATAAATTGATTATGGAAATTTATAAAGGTATTTAAATGTGAAGTGGGCTTTTATAAAGGAAAAGTGGATCATTTTATAATAAGTAATGTTTTCAAAAAGGAATTTGAAAGGAGGAATTTTCTAAATGTTTTGATAATTTACGTATGCCCTTAAGATAAGTATAAATATTTTCCAATTAAAAAGGGAAAGTAAGGGTTTTGGAAATAGTGTTGTGTAAAGATCTTTTGATCAAGTTTTGTAAAGTCATTTTATTAATCAAAAGTTAATTGATAAAGGCTTAATGGCTTTCTTATGAAATTGAATCAATGTTTGAATGATTGTTCATTTGATAGTTAAATAACCGATTACCAAAATCTGGACCTAAGTGTAACTTTAGAAAATCTAGGAGAAACACGTGAGTTATATGGCAAAGTCATCCCCAATGATGTTGTACTATGCGTATAAATCTTTTTTCATTCTTCTAGGATGAATGATAAGGAAATATATCCATTAATAGTTAGGAGGTGATCGCCGTTGTTATTTATTGGTTACTTATTTCCTTAAGAACCGACGTTGAGTTTACTGGAAATTATCGAAAGTTTTTTCGAAGAGACGTGGATTGGATATGGTTTCCCAAAACCACATTGGTCTAACTCAAATGTTTCGAAATAAAGACATCTTGAAGATGATTAAAGATGGAGCTTTTGAAGTGCAAGTGCTACTTGCTAATCCTGAGAGAGATTCCAAAATGGGTTTAGTAGAGGTAGTGCCTTTAGATTTGTTCAATCCCAAAACGAACTTGAATGGATGAATGCTAGCAGTGCATTGTTGCTAGTGGGCATTGTCAGCATTCTAAGTGGAAGTGATATATAAAGGTAAAACGTGGCCTTAAGCCTCGTCAACATGGAAATGAAAAAAATCAAGCATGCAGCAACACCATGTGGGTCACTCCCATTATGGTATCGTCATCCTAAATCTAGATCGATTAATATTAACACATTTATGCTTCAAGACGCAAAGTAGGGTGATCATTTTCGGTACTACTAGTCAATTGGTAGGCCAGTCCTATGTGGCTGGGGTACGGGTTGTTCTTCTTAGACTCCAATGTATTTTATCTAGAGATGTACTATCTAAAGGTAGTTCCTCACCTTTGTCATGGTATGGAAACCATTCTCCAATATGTGCCTTTACGGTTTTAGATGTACCCAACTATGTTGAAATATGAGATGCAAGCATTTCAACTATATTCATGTAACGACCTGTTATTTTGAACTATTCAAATAGACAATCATCCACTTATGTCAGAATTGAATTGCTCAAAACAATAGATTGTTAATTTATATTTTGAAAAACTCAGCATATACAGTAAATAAATCAATCACAGAATCACAGGTACAGAGTAATATAACAACAAATAGTGGAATAAATAAATAGTAGTTCATGAAGCTACTATATAAACATCACGTTTAATGTAAACACAACAGATATCTCAAATACACAGGACGTACTAATACAAATGCCAATGACAAGTCTGAACAAAACAATGGAAATAAACTGAAGTAATTTGAAAGCAAAATAGACAAAGACCGTTCTTCAAGCGAAGCTCCAAATTCCAAAGGTGAGTCTCAAATGTCGTGTCACTCATTCAGATCCGAGCATAAAGCAGAACACAAAACACTCGAGTCAGGATTAACATTCTTATATCGGTAAATTCAATTCAAGTGAAATGTCAACTGAAATACAAATAACTTCAAGTATGTTTGGGTTACCCATCCTCTAAGTCCATTAAACTATCTACATACATAGTACAATACGCTACATATATAATGTCTATAGTAAAGTAAACTATTAAAATAGCATTAAACCGTTACCCATATCCCCCTAAACACATTTTATATAATGTCGTAGTCTATACAGTACGGTAAAATCCACGGAACTGGTGGGCTATCAGGGAGCACTCCATAGGTACATAAACCAAGCTCGTAGAAGACGTGATAAGGCATGTGAGGCAATGCCTAGGGTAGGATTATACCATTTTGAAGAACCGAGTTGGTGGTAATGTTAGTCCTTCAGAAGATGGTTTTGATGACAACAACCTTAGAATAAGATTATAAAATATAAGTACTAACATTATAGTTTAGACATATATCTATATGTAGGATCTAACCATGCAGGTACCAAGAATGAAGACTGTACAATATAGAGATTCAAGATATCAAGATTGAAGACTCATGAGTATCAATATTATCAAGAATTCAAGATTTCAATAATAAATAATTTAAGTAGGAATTTTGTCAAAACTCCTAGAAAAGCACTGACATATTAAAATCCAATTTATTCATGGAATGGAATCCACTTCGAGCCTGTTAAAGGGATGGAACCCTAAGTAGGATGGAACCTAAGAAAAATCTAGTGGAACATTGTTTTATATCCTCTAACTTTTATTCAAATGTTTTTACAAAATTATATCTTGTTTTCAAAATGATTTCAAAACCTTCCTTCTAAAAAGAATCAAAAATATCTATCCTGGTTTTAAATACTTTTAGCCTCAAAATAATCTTTATTTTCAAAATCAAATTATCCTTGGTTTTAAACTATCTTTTAATAATAATATATTTAACTTTTAATATTTATACTTATATTTAAATATAAAATTATAGCAAAATTTTATTCTCTATATTTATTTTAACAATAGTTAAGTATATTTATAAAGTTTAAAATAGTTTTATTACAAGATAAAAGTTATTTCAAAGAAAAATAAAGTACCAAAAATTGCTTAGGCTTGTCGACAATCCCTAGGACCCTTGTCAGCAAGGTGGCAGTTTAATTCAAAATTTTAAATCTCAAAAGAAGTGTCTATTCGTCATATCCTGTCACGAATGGACATTGCTATTTTTCTATTACAAATAGGGGCAGTTTTAAACGAATTTATATTCATATTTTCTCTGATTTCACTCCTCCTCTTCTTCCACATTTCTTTATATATTTTTTTACCATTACTCTGCCAAAATCAAGATTGAATCTAACTAGATCATCTCTGGTTTGATTCTCTATCACTATCTCAACAAGATCTCAGTGCTATTCTGAGTTATAGGCTTTTTTGTAATAAACTAAGCGAGAAAAGGTGTGGTTGTAGCCTGTGAAATCAATCAAGTGAGGAAAGGTGTGACTGTAGCCTGTGAAATCAATTGGGTGAACTTGTTTTCCGTAAAATCAAGTATCTCTACCCAGAGGATTGTGAATCTGGAGTGGTGTACCTTATGGCCTTGAAATCGAGGGTTGTAATTGTACAATTGCTTTTGAAAGGAAATCCGTACTTGTGCGTGGGACTGGACGTAGGGTAACTTCGAACCAGTATAAAATCCGGTATGTTATTTCCTTTATTGCTTGTACTTTATTTCTCCATCTGTGTTTGATTCTGTGATCATATCTGTGTCCGAATATTGCATACATTTGCGTTCAAATTAACATAAACTCAAAAAGGTTTAGTAATTCCTTAAAACACTATTCATCACCCTCTAGTTTTACTTCTAGCCTTAAGATCCGTTATCCGTATTTCTCACATTTGGTATCAGAGCAAGGTTTTCAAAGTTTTCATAATATGAATTTTGAAAATTTTTCAAAGCTACCAACACTGCTACCGTTGATACTACCAACACTGGTTCTATTATCCATATCACTAGTTCATTTGTAAAAGGTCAGTCTACTGTCAGACCACCACTTTTTAATGGCAGTAACTATGCATATTGGGCATGTAGAATGAGAATATATTTACACTCTATAGGACTAGACACTTGGAATGTCACACAGACTGAATATTCTAAACCCACAACTGATTTTGCACAGTGGACTGCTGAGCAAAAGACTGTTGCACAAAATAACTCTAAAGCTATGAATATTTTGTTTTGTTCACTTGATATGAATGAATTTAATAGAGTGTCAGTTTATATGTATAGTAGATTTCAAAATATTGTGCATTCTCTAATATCCTTGGGAAAGGAATTTTTAGAAGAAGATCAATTCAGAAAAATCTTATGACTCAAACAGCGATAATGATGAAGAGATAGCCCTTATGACCAAGAATTTTCGAAAATTTCTGAAATACAGAAAGATGAATAATCTCAAGAGAAACAACTATAAGAACTCTGGAAATCAAAATGTAGTTCCAAACAATATCAAATGTTTCAACAGTGACGAACCAGGCCATATCAAAAGAGACTGTCTGCATCCAAATAGGCAAAATCTTCCTATTTCCGTAAAGAAACGAAAACGTGCATTTTTGGCTACTCTAGATGACTCAGACTAATCCTCAAGCGATGATGATCAGAAGACAGATAATTCAAATATGTGTTTCACGGCAATTCACAAATCGGACGAATTCAGAGAAACAGACCCAGAAAAAGGTACACATTTACAATACAATTGGTTGAAATTGCATGCTTAGAATTGGATGCTTGATTGATTGATTTTGAATTGATGTGTTGTTTGAATTTTAAAAAAAAATATTATTTTTTACTATTATTTTATTATTATTTTATTATTATTTTTATTTTTTAATAGTATCATAATATTTTATGGAATATACTATAATTCTAGTAATATTCCAGATATATATATATACATTAAAAATAGTATTCACTTTCAAAATACTATAATTCTAGTAATATTTCAAAATCATGTCACTTTCAAAATCATATTAACTTTCAAAATCATACCACTTTCGAAATTAGTATTCACTTTAAAATCATATTCATTTCCAAAATATTAACCATAAATATAGGTTAAACCATTACATCAAATATTCACATTTAAATCCGTTAAATCTAAATCATAACAATTCCAACTTACGGTTTAAAAATTGAAAATGATTTATATATTGAATAGTTATAAATTAAAATAGTATTTAAAAAGAGTTTATATACTAAAATAATTTACATCAAAATAGTTCAAATTGGAATTGTTTCTTCCAATTTCACAAATCAATTCAAATCAACTTTAGCTCTAAAATTCAATTAAATCAATCTAAGTTCAATGATTCCAATTAAAAAGGTTAAAGGTTCAATTCAAATTTCATTAATTCATTTTAATTTGTATTAATTTCAAATCCAAGTTTAAACTAACATTTCAATTCAATAGGCTTCAAAGTTTGAACCTTCAAACATTTATAATAACTCAATTCGATAAATTTCATTCGTATTTCAACATTCAACTTTAATTTTATTTAAATTTGAAATGTTTAATTAATATTTTATAATAATATTTAAATTAAATCTCAAATGAAAAATATAAGTAAAACCAAAAATTAAATATACAACTTCAATTATATTTAATTCTAAAATTATTCACTTAATCACTCTTAGTAACATTTAAATAAAATCTCCAATTGCACATTTAAATCAAACTAAATATTCAATTTTAATTTATTTAAATTCGAAAATATTCATTTAATCACCTTTCAATCAAAAATCAAGTTATAAAACCATATCTTTAAAATCTCAAATGTAAGAAATTTCAAACCAATTTTTTATATTTAAATACAATCCTTTAAAAAATACAATTTCAAATTATCTTTCTAACCTTAATTTATTAAAGTTATTACAAAATATAATTTTTAAAAATATTATATTGAATAAATACTTAAAAATAATGTATACAAAATTAAATTTTATTAAATTAAATCTTATTTTATATATTTCTAAAATGACAAAGTTATAAGAAAAATCCTAAAAATTATATTTTCAAAACTAACTTATAAATTTAAAATTTCCAAAACATATAATTTCACACATATATAAAAATAACATTTTAATATTATATTTTAAAAATCGATATTTACTAACACCCATATGTTTCATTTTAAAACTTTGGAAATCATTTTCAAAATATAGGCCAACGATGTTCGTATATTATTTTTTGTCCTATGGTCAAGTAATACAGATGTTTCTGCAATTTATTTAAATATACCAGTATATATCTTCTTATCCAACAGTCCTAAAATTCAAAATCGGTGAAAATTGCTTGGGTTTGTCATTTCAACCCATAACGATTTCCCCCTAATCTACAAGATCGTTCGGGTATGTATCATTTCAACCCATAGGGGATTTCTTAAGCTAACAGGGAACTTGCAGAGTGAGAACAAGTATGATAATAATATAACATATCAACAACAAACATATATCATCAGTAACACGTTTAAATATAAAATATAAAATAGGTCATGGTGTCATATGTCATAGGTAAACAATTGCAAATATGACATATCATATTTAACAATTAAATAACTTAACAATTCAAATTTAACAACATATTTAAATTATCATTTCATGTGAATCAAATTTACTAAATATAAGAATGTTAATCGTGAGTGATTTCTCATCTTTCGATGCTAGAGAACAACAGTGGCAAAGATGGTCACACAGATACGTACAAGGATACAGACATGAGCAAATCAAAAAGATGTCGCGACCAATTTGGATAGCCATGAGACAAAAGTAAGGCAAGATGAAACTAGATTTTATGAAGATCAATTATATAAGTGAACTTATATATATAAACTATATATATGTTTTAAAATCATATTTTAATTTAAACATATATCAGAATAATATATATATATATATATATATATATATATATATATATATATATCAAACACCATTGTTTAATTTAAAACACTATTAGAATTTAACATAAAATCCTTTCATTATACTTGAAAACCAAAACTCGTGTATATATTTATATATATATATATATATATAAGTATATATATATATACTAACAGATCATTTATAACTCGAATAAACCTATATATACACACATAAACAGAATATATATAACTTACACATTATATATATACACACACAGTTGGTCTGGTAGGTAAGTCATGGCTAATATTATAAACATTATTTATATATATATATATATATATACATTATTAACAACTTATATATAAACAAATATATAACCTTACCTATATTTCAAATAAATAAGCTAATGAACGATGGAAGGTGGATGCAAACTAGGTGTTGTGACAGTCGTCAACGTGGTGGAGATGGCATGGCATAACAGGTATAGGAAGACAACAGGCTACCATGAAAGCACACGCAAACTCGTCTCCATATATTATATAAATATATATTTAGAGGGAGGCGGTCATTGGGTTAAGTCAGCTATGGCAAATTTGCTGCAACGGAGGGGTGGTCGGCAAATGACAAGGTCGAGGTTGGTGGGAAAGCTCCAAAACGGGCGACTAAAGGGTGGCATTTTATTCCATGGTGGAGGGAAGTTATGGGATGGTCACGGCTTTGGGTTTGCGGAAGTTGCTAGGGTGAGTGCAGGTTGTCAGGTCATTTGGTGGAGGAGCTATGTGGTTCATGGCGTGGCAGTGGGAGATAGGCTGTTGTGGTAGGCGCGGTTTGGTTATTAGGTGATGGACATTGGAGCAGGTGGACCAAAAGGAGGGAAGGCGATTGTTCTTGGTGTTAGATGATGAGAGGATCGAGGTTTGCTTCGAGAAAAAAAAGGAAGGCATACGACTATGGGCAAGTTTAGTAGTGCAACATGGAGAAAAACGATTTCTCAAAAAATTTGTATACAAGTAGGTCAAATGAAAAGAGGAAGCAAGATGATTAGCAAGGAGAATGGCATATTTCTGAGGAGAAAGAGCAGGCATCTCCAAAAAGTAAATATAACATTATATATTATAACAAATAATTTTTTTCAAACCGAAAAAAAGAAGAGGCGTGAGAGAATAGGAATGAACAACATTAAATATTAAACAGGCTGGAAAAATAGTAGCTAATGGCAGTTTATATTAAACCAACGGACAACGAAGGGACAGAAAACCAAAAAGCTCAAATACGAAACCGATAAGACAAATCGTTTTGCCAATTTCACCGCGTACCAGACTGCGAAACACTTAAATGAATATACTGTGAAGATTAGTATGACGAGACGAACAAAATGGTACACGGATATCAGCGATATGATCACCCTATCAAAAGTCGATATTCGTTGCCACACTGCCGCTAATTTGGCGAAACAAGATAAAAGGGGCTATAGAAGTCCAAATTTGACGAAACGAAATATGATGTCTCACTCAGAAAATGATTTACATTTTTATTATGTAAAATATTCAGATTTTGAAAACATTTTATTTTCATCAAATATTAACTAATTTAAATTTAAAAAATTACAAAACAAAATAAACTTCCATATTCTCTGATGAAATCTAACATTTGCTATGTCTGAATAGACATAATCCAAATGTCAAATTTTCATTATTAAACTTAATTATTTAATTTCAAGCAAAATTTCAGTTAATTACATTATAGAATCCTCAAAATTTACGGGTCATTACAATTCATATTTTACTCGAGAACCGTTAGACATTATTATAATATCACGGGTCATTATAATATCACTGGATTTACCTGATTGTATTTATGTGCGGCGTGGCCTTACAAGATACCTTTGATTTTGGGTTTTAAACATAATAATTTAGGTGTTTGAATTTACTCACATCAGACCCATGTCTGACTCGGATTTTTATTTTCTTTCCCTAAAATTCGTGGGTGCTCAAATCTTTTATGGGCAGCGAAATAGTTTAGGTTTTTCTTGGATGCATCTTGGAGGAGTTTGGAGTTGGAGGCTTCATATATAGCTAGTTGTTATCTTATTTCCACTATATATGTATCTTGTATTGTCTAGGTAAGGATAGACTGTTATAATTGTCCAAGGATAGAATTGTATTAGTATAACTCTGATGTATCATTTTGGAAATGATTTTGTAAAGAATTATGATAATTAATATATGTTATTCCGTTGCAATGTGAGATTCTATGACTGTTTAGTTTCTTATTATCTTCTGTCTTCTTTATTTTCCCTAATGATTAGTCTTTCCGGCAATTGAATGCTCGACACGCGATATAGTTGACGTATCATTGTCGATTTTTAAGGGTCGAAAAACTCGGTTCGTTACATTTGGTACCAAAGAGAAAGGTTAAGCCAGAACCATGGCTTTGGTCGAGTAACTCATTAAGAGATAAGGTAGTGGAATGCCTTATTATGAGTTTAAGTTTATATATTATATAAGAGTGCATATTTGTTAGTGATATACAAATGTTTTATATTATGTTGATTTATCTGTTGAGTGTCTTACGAACTCTGGTCGAGATATGGGATGCCACTGTGTCGATGAGGGTTCCTAAATGCTTGAACAAGGAAATTTATATAGTATTGTTTTGAAATGGGTAAATGAAATAATTATACTCAAAAATTTATTTTATATAAAAATCATAATTTTCAAAATAGTATAGTGCAGTATGGTTTAGTTAGTTGATATGTTGTTTATTAAGAGATAATAATATTCTATTATTATCAATTAGGATTTAGTTAGTCATGCTTGTCCAATTGAGCATTAACTATTATTAGTGTGTATAGGTTGCTTCCCTTTTTAAGATTAGGGGCAGGTAAATAGAAATAGGGAAAACATTGAAACGAACACCTTATGGAATTCACAATTTGACTATAAGGCGTCTGAATGATAATGTGGAGTTAAATAGATTTAATAAAAGATGTTTATTAAAAGCTAGATATTTGAAGTAAATATTTGGAAAATACTTTATAAAATTTGATACTGTTTGGTAGTACCCAGTTCCTTGGTATCATTTTGGAGTTATTCGGGCTATGTATATTCTATGATTAAAATATATTGTTTCAATTCAAAACAGTTTTTGTAACAAGACCGATTATTTGGATCTTGAGTTTTCTTAGGGAGATGAATGAAAAATGGAATAGTTGAATCAAATTATTATATTTACTCTTAGAATGTAGTGGAGTATTATACAAGTTGAATCTAATTTTAGTTTTTATGAAATTTTATCATAAATAGTTAGTGGGAATAAAAGTGCTATTAGGGAGAACCAATTAAATAAGTGCATAAGGTGGATGCAGATCATTTCTCGTTTCATATAGCTATGATCTAAGATTCTAGTATATGGCTTTAAGGTGTTTCATGCCATTCTGGATAAGGATCTATTACTCAATTTTTACGGCGAGTACTTGGTGAGGATTTTTGGGATGAGACCAATGTTTTCTATCGTGGTGCATGGCTACGTAAGGAAAACAGAGATTCCTAATCAAGCAACTTGATAAGTCTGCACGAAAATATCCGATGAGCGATACTAGTTTGGATGTGAAGTTATGTATTTGAGTAGTGATCGAATCGGACTTTGTATATGAATGACATATGTACACCATATGAACCAATGTATAGTGTTAAGTGTTTTCTAGGATAGGTTAAGGTATAATTTTGGGAACGAAATCCTTTTAAAGCGAGAGAGTGTAACGACTCGAAATTTCACCGCTTTTAATTTACAAATATTTAATTAATTTAAAATATTCAAATACATAGGTTTTATAATGAAAATAAGACCCTTTTTAACAATAATAAATAATGATGGTGAATTAATTTCCAAATTTTGTTTAAAAAAATATTTAGTTTGAAGAAAAATCCAAAATGTAACCGGAATTCGTTTTTCAAGTTTTCGACTTTTCATCAAATAAACGTTATCCTAAATGTTTTAAACTCTTTGTATTAATCAAACATATGCATTTTTAAATAAGTTAGGCTTGTATAATGTGTACATATAAATACATGTGTATACATTTAAATATATAAAGTTTAAAATATAATTAAGAAATAAAAAGATATAATGTCACATCAAGGGAGACATAAAGTACACATATTAATTAATCATGTTTAAGCATGTCTTAACATGAAATGTTAGGAAGAGGACACGATAGTGAGGTGGAAGAAAATGAGTGGAGGGCAAAGGACAAGGGTAATCAGGTAATTCACCTTCTCTCTTTCTTATAAATATCCCTTTCCTTCTTCAAATTTTTCCTCCTCTTCCTTCTGTCATATCTTCCTCACCCGCTAACCAAATGGAGGTTTTCGTTTTCCAAACCATGATAAATTATAGTGGTTATAACTTACATTTGAACCACTTTTTCAAATTTCTAATATTTTTTTGTCAAAAAATATATTTCTTTCTTACTCATTTTCGGACCTATATTTTCAAGCCTGAAAATAGCACTCCTTCTTTTGACCATATCTCCCTTAATACCAACCCAAATCGAGTGATTCCTTTCTTAAAATGGTAGAGAAAATAATTTTCAAGAACTTTTCTTTTGACAACCTTTTGGAATTCCAAGAGTAACAAGGCCAAAAATAGAGGGAAAGATAACCCATTTTCGAATCAATTTTGTGGTATTCCAAGCTTTACAAGTTCTAAAGTATTTCAAGTTTTCAAAAGAGTTTTACAAAATTTTGGTAAGTAATCTTAGCTTTTTGGGAAAGAATATTGTTTATAAATATGTTGGATATATGGTTATATACATGTATATATATATATACACACACAGATATATATATATATGTATATTGTTGTTGGTTGGATTATTGTACGGTTTGGATGCATATATGTTGCTTATATATGTGAATGCATGTGGTTAAGTTAGTGTATGCTTGAATGTAAAGTCAAGATTTTTGTGAATGATGTAAAATTATGATCTTATTTGTTTAGGTTTATAGTATGAATATGCTGTTATGAACATAATTATGTGGCTGTTGTGCAAAGAAAAGTTAACAAAGTTAACAATCGGATTTAGTTATCGATGAAGAATCCTTTATGAATAGTACGAGTTTTGGTTTGTAATAAAAATTGATTTTAAAGTTAGAAATTTAGTTTCAAATTTTTTATTTTTAAAAGTTAGTAGGCTTTCTAGTATTAAGTTTCCAAAGAGAAATGTTGAAGCAATTGCAAGTATGACACCCATAGCGATAATCATTACGGATGAAATTTCGATAAAAGGTCCGTTTTTTTTTAAAACTCAGTTTCATACATTAAAATTATTTTGGAAAGGTTTATAAACATAATAAAAATGTTTTAGAAAATTAATTAATTTTTACTAATTAATAATTAATTAATTTATCTTGGAATTAATAATTAATTAGTATAAAACAAGGTATATTAATCTTAATTAAATAAAGATTAGTTACTAGTTAATTATCCTTTAAAAGTAAGATTAATTTTCAATTAATAATGAGTTAAGTATATAATTTATTTTTACTTAATTATTAATCCAATATAAGGTCAATTATTTATTTATTTTATTAATCAATTTTTTAACTATTTTTAATGATAAATTAGTTAAGGATATAATTTACAATAACTATTTATTAAAGGTTTAATTTATTATTTAAGTTTCAATTAAAATATTGTTTAATTATTTAATTGAGATTAATTAATAGTTAATTATCAATAAAGGATTCGAATTATCATTTAATGATTAATAAAGGATTAATTAAGGGCTTAAATTATAAATAAATCATTACTAAAGGTTTAATTATTTATTAATTTATAATTAAACTAATTTCAAATCTAATAAAGATTAATTATGATTTAATAGATTTTAATTGTAATTAATCATTTTAGAAGGGATTTTTAAGTTTTAAATCCTTTGCTTTGAGAATCAAATTGTTTTAAAGGTACTTCTTTTCCAAAGATGATTTTGAAGACAAGGGATTCAAATGTCGATGACATTAAGTAGACTAATAATTGTGAATGAGTTATGTAATTGGTTTGGTTATGTGGATATGTGTTAGGAGAACAAATCCCCGTTCTGCTATAAGTAGTGTAACATTCCTGGATTTTAGTCAGAATTAATTTGATAAATTATGAAACCATTGGTAATTAATTTGAACTTTGGATTTATTGATGAATTAATTGGAAAATTTCCAGAGTAAATAATGATATGTATTTTTAAATAGAAATTTTGAGTTTGGAATTTAATAATAAATATTTTATAAGTAAATTGGAATTAAAACATATTTCTATTTTAAAGAACTAATAAATAGGTATGTATTATTATCTACTAAGTATACAATTATTTTTCAAATCATTTTTCTTTTAAAAAAAGTTGTTTAGAAAATGTTAATAAAGGAAAATGTATTTAAATAAGAAAATATATGGTATAAAGTTATATTTAAATATTATTATTAGGTGTTAAAAGTATAATTTGATTTCAAATCATTTTTCTTAAGGTTATTTAAAAAGTTATAAAATTAATATAATCAAGCGTAAATCGTTTTCTTTAAATGTTTTAAAGGTATAACATATAAAATAAGATTTAATAAGAGATTTAACTTACTTTTCTTCTATAAACTTGGAAAAATATATATATTTAGTATATATGCAAAGCTTCGATATGAATATATCTTTTCAAAGTATAAGTGTAAATAATAGTTTGAGAATGTATAAAATATGATTTACAAATTTATAAAATAATAAGGTTTAAAACTTAATTTATAAATTTATTAAAACAAAGGGGTAAACATAAATTTCTTTGTCCAAACAAGTATAAGCATTTTATTATGAAAATTAAACCAGTGTTAGTTTATGAAGACAAGTGTTGAGTTAAAATTGACAAGTGGCAAAATAAACTTTTCTTTTCATTTGAATTTATAAACATATATTAAAAGAAAGAAAGAAAAAGATGTTCTCAGTTTAACTTCTCAAGCTTCTTTCATTTATTTCTCAACCTATAAACCATATTAACTCATCATCTCAAGTGCAAACTTGAAACCAAATCTGTTTTCAATTCAAAGATTAAGCAAAAAAAATCAAAATACAAAATCAAAGCCTGAAAATCAAAAGCAGTTCAACAAAACCAGATATAAAATTCCAGGAAGCAATCTTCATTAATTCAAACAACAAGTTTTAGATCAAAAGCTAAGTTTAAAAGCATTCAACCTTGAAGTAAAAACAAGTTCCAGATCAATAATCAAAAGTTCAATTCAACCCTGGAAACAAAGTAAAGCAGTTCATTTCAAAATCAAAAGCCTGAGCCAACTCAACTCAAAGGCAAGAAAGTGTAAATCAAAATTCAAAACCTGAATTCAACTCAAGATCTTCAACATGGAAGCAGGTTCAACCTGAAGCAATTAAGGATTCAAACAAAAAGTTCTAGTCCCCTATATTCTCTGCCGTGTCAAACTACAGGTGAGTAAACCTTCATTCAAAACCCAAAATTTGTTTATCTCTGAATTGTTTGTGATTGATATCTGAAGTTTGTTGTGAAAGATGTTTGTGTAAATGTTAAAAATTCCTGTTTGCCTATATATAAATATATATAAGCATGTGCATGTCCATATGCATATATCTTTGTTATGTTACAGGAATAAAATTTTAAATTTAAATTCAGTTGCTCTTCTATGATTGATTATAGGTTATGATTCCCAAATGAAAGAGGATTAAAAGAGTATAACCTCATTTTTAAAAATGTTTTCAAAATTTTATATCAGGTAATCATTTCAAAATTTAAATTTTATAGCGATAATTCAAAATATGTTCAAAATCATACATCTGGATCTCAAGTTCTGATTCCATGATCTTGATCGTCTTCATGAAATATGAATTTTAAAGATAGAATCATAATTTTTAATTTGGAAAATCATGTGGAATTGCGAGTTGACCGAAAATTGTATTTCCATCGATTTCTGGTGATCGGAAAAACATTGGATGTCGTGATCAAGGTGGAAGGAGGCTAGAGGTTTGATGATCATCAGAAAAATACCCACTCGAATTCTCGATGACAATGGTGGCTGGTCGACGTGATTTTAGGGTTTAGAATCGCATTTGAGTTGGGGTGATTCCAGATGCAACCACATCGTCAACGTTGTATCGGATGAGGTGGGACCTAAGAGAATGGAAGGAGGGGACTCGGGCGAGGCCGTGGACACGGCGGCGTAGTGTATGGGGGTCGAGATGATCAACACTATGTTAATCAAGGCAAATAGTTTGGGTTCTAGATTTTATCAAAGTACTCGATTTCGATTTCGAGCGCGATTCAAAATGTGGATGGTCGGGATCGATGGAGGGAGTCGTAGGTAAGTTGTTGGCATCAGCAATGATGATCGGAACGATGGAAGTGGAGTGCACACGTGCACGTATTCCTATGGTTATGTGTTGTTACGATCAGTGAGCTCGAGGAGGAAGAAGAATTGGATCGAAGTCATGCTCGTGAAATCGAAGCGTTGGCTTGAAGAGAAACTCGGGTTGGTTCACGAATATGTTAACCAATTCTAAAGGTTCAAAAAAAATAAAAAAAATAAAGAAAAGAATAAGAGAGGGAAGAAGAAGGAGGGAATTCGGGGATATTCGGTCTCGGGTTTGGAATTTATAAGTTTTCATAAATACGAGCCAACTAAGTTTTAAAAGTAAAATAAATAAGAATTTAGTTTTCAAAGTAAAATTTATTTAAAACAAGATTTAAAGGTTTTAAAATTTTTGTTAATGATATTTCACTTTATTTAATCAGGTTTAAAAATATAAAAGATTACATAAGAATAATTACTTTGTGTAATTAAAGTATAGTTAATACTTCGGGTAATTATCTTTAAGGATAATCAATTAATGTGATTAATTAATTAATATAACTTGAGTTTAATTTGTTAATATTATTAATTTATTAAAGGTTGATTAATTTATGGTAAATAATTAAAGGTAATTAATTATTTAAAAATAATCACTTGATTTAAAGTAATTAATTAATGATTAATAATTAAGTAATCAAGTGATAATTAATTTGTGATCTATTAAATATAAGTGATTAGGATAATCATTTATTGTAATTGATTAAGGATAATTAATTAAAGGTTAACTAATAAGTGAAGAATGATAATTAATTGAGGAGAAATTAATTAATGTAATTAATTAATTAAAGGATAATTAAATAATCTAAAGGTTAATTATCTAATGATTAAAGGTTAATATTTTAATAATTAATGGTTGTTTAATTTATTAATTAAGGTTAATTAATTTATTAATTAGTAAACGATTAAAGGACTATTAATTAAAATGGTTTATTAATATTAATTAACCAGGATTAATAATTCATTCATAAGTGATTAATCTGATTTAAATTAATCAGATAATTAATTGATCGTATTGATGAATGTTTGAATTCTATTGATTGTTGAAATGTTTGATATCCCTGATATGTTATGCTTTGTGCTATGAATTGTTTTGGTGTGATCTGCGATGAATTTATATTATTTATCTATGAATCTGTGAGTGGAGATAAGCGTTATAGGACTATACCGCTTATCGATATTGATGTGCTTGAATCTGTGATGATTGATGATGTTGCACTATTGCGTAAAAACCCTGGACTACACATACACACAAAAATATGGCTTGCACGAGGAAATTGGTTAAGTCACAGATATTTGAATTTAATGAAATGGTTTTAAAGTTGAATTTTGAATCCAAATGATTTTGAAAATGGAATTGGGTTAAATATAAAAGCCTTTGAAAAGGAGTTTTAAAGATAATATTTATTTTGAATAACTTGATAAAGTTTTGAAATTTAAATAATTTGATTTGAATTTGTATTCAAGATTTGAGATTAAATCCTATGTTTGGAAATTATGGTTTAAAAAGGAAATCAAGTTATATAATATGGGTTTTAAACCATTTTAATAGTATTGTTTGGGAATTTGGATGTAACCCAAGTTTTAAACTTGAAGGGTTTTAACTCGTGCAGATGTAATCGGATTTTTCCGAAACAAAAAACTATTTGTTTTCAAATAATAATAGCTTTTATATAAAGAAAGGATCTCCAATTTGTGTTGAAAAGATTCGAAATTTGAAATGAAAATTGTTTTGAAAGCTATTAATGAATCTTGCTTAAATATTAGAGAACTTTGTTTCCAAAATAAGAGGATCTTAAAGGTGTATCTTTTGTATAAAAGATTTGAATTGTGAATTGTTTTGAAACCTATAATTGAATCTTTGTGAAAGATTGTTGAACCTTGTTTTGAAGTTGAAAAGGATCTAAAGGTGTATATTTCGTATAAAAGATTTGAAATGGAATTGTTTTTTAAAGCTATGAATTGAGTCTTTCATTGGATGAGTTAATCCAAATTGAAAAGAAAATTAGTTTGAAAGTTGTGAATAAATCATTGTGAAAGATTGGTGAACTTTATGAAGTAAATCTTTTTGTTTAAAGATTTATAAATGGTAATTTGTTTAAACCATTTGAAGGAAGGTTTTTGGTTTTTAAGTTGTGACTTAACTGAGATTCCAATATCCATATGATTTTAAATATTGCACTCATTATTCGGTTTAGCCAGGAGAGGACTTTGTGTCATATAACCTATTCTGAATAATGATACGACATTATGGATAGCATTTGAAGACCGGTAGTGAAGACCGGATATTTTTGAAAGCGAAAGGATAACTCATTGAATGTCTCTACACTGGCTGATCCCCAGTATAGAGATTTGATCATCCTTTGTGACGGGGGGTCCGGACATGTTTAGTGAATATTCGGATTTGCAAGGGCTTCTTTGGAAGTGCCTTCGGTTCTGTTCGAACTCGGAATAGACTTGTATGGATGTGTGTCTAACGTTACACTTTAAGATGTAAAACTTGTCTCTATCAGATACATTTCTATTTGGTGGCGGAGAATTTATTCTCTTAGCTTAACACCCTTCTCTGAAACGTACGAGTTCAGAGGTGTACCAACCCGGGATTTTAGAGATTACTGTTAATATTAAATTAATTATAATTTAATATTAACAGTAATCTCTAAAATCCCGGTTGTTACAAGAGGTTATGTAGTTGATGGTTACCAGTGATATATTCCCAATTTGGTAATGTGGCATCTGAAGTGGTGCTGATCGTTTGTTGATCAAAGGATGGCTTTGTGAAATGTGTAGCTTTGTGGACGAGACTTCGTTAAGCCTCACAACCCAGTAATGGCCGAAACATGAATCGTGGCAGCAAGGTTATTTGGGGATAGCGCCTCCTGAGGGTATGTCCATTTCCTTCTGGATTATAAGTGGTATCATGGTATGGAGCCCAGATACTTAACTTTGTGGTTGCTGCAAAACTTATTGCTTTGTGGTTGTTGGTTGAGAAGCACTTCGGATAAAGGTTGGTAACGACCAGGAGGTCCCTCCAGAGGCCTTCCATTTTGTGTGGGAAGTTCCTTTGCCTGACCATAGTAGGAAATCCAATCATCCAATACGCGCACAGTATGGTTTTAGTTGTATAAACTGTCATTTACTTATGGTGGTCGCCACTGTTTAGATGATAGCTATAATAGGCATACAATAAAGGTTGTATGTTGGCTAAGATTAGTATTATACTTTCGAAAGGTTTTCTGCAGTATGCACTAATAATAATATCAAAATGATTTTGCGTAGTAAACATGTTTGACTATCATAAGGAGAAATCTCCTCCAATTATGCGTCTGCAATATGTGTGCGGTGGGAGGTCTTATGGCAGTTTCATTTTTCAAAAAGCATTGTAGATTTCTTTTAAAATATTTTGTTTTGCTTTTTTTAAAGATAAACTGTTTTTGTTTGCTTATACCAGTCCCATGACTGACCCGAAGTTTATTGTTCCCTTCCTAAACTATGGGTGCCCACAATTTTCCACACGGACAATCTAGAGTTGGGTTTTTCAGATAATCAAATAATATGTGTAGAATTTTATAGCATCCAGCCTTTGGATTTGGCGACCGCATTTGCTTCTTTTCAGCATTCGGGATGACCTTACTTAATACCACATGATTGAGGGTTTCTCGCTTCGCGTTTGGAAGCATGTTGGTGGATCTAGCTTTTGGAGTTTTTGGAGCTTTAGCTATGGAGTTGCAGTTTGATGTTGGAGTTCTCTTTTGGAGTTTCTCTACTGGTGCTTGTCTTTCCGCTGTTGTATATTTACCTATGATATTGTTGAGATTCATATTGTATCAGATATTGTATCAATGTTGTATATATTGATATTCATTTATTTATTCCGCTGTGTTCTTATACTTAATGTGTTAAAAGTTCCGGCGAATCGGATTTGAACTTTTGAATCTACGACATTCGTGTACGAGTGAAGTATGGATGTCGATTTTCGAATGCAAAAATTCAGGTCGTCATATTTGGTATCAGAGCTAAAGGTTGAACTTTAACTTTTGGAGTATAACACATTAAGTAACTCATTGGAGATAGTGTGAAGTATACCCTAAAATGAGTATATCCCTAAGATATCCGTCTGCATGCCTCAGTAAATTCTCTTGCTATCCACGAATAGTGAGTATGAGTGCAAGAAGAGGACGAGATAGGGAACAAAGGAGTACCCCTACAATGGTCAATACCCTACAACAACAAGGAAATAACTTTCTCTATCAATCTCCTTTGATCTAGTTTCAAATTCTTTGATGGCTTCATGGCAGCTCGAGAGAGAAGCTTCGGTGTGAAGATGGCCCTGCGTATCGTTGTAGAAAACTCCTATCTCGTATTCTCTTCATCAGTTACGTATCAGCTTTTTGTTCTAAACTTTAATGGATATGAAAATTTATTTGAAATAAACTGATTTACAAATATGAAGATTTGTATTGATAAGACGATTTCAATTAAAACCAAATTTGGGCCTCTATTGTAATTTCTTGTAGGATCAAAGTCCCAAAAAAGGGACAAAAATTGATGTAAGCTTTGGGATATTCCGATCCAAGTTGGAATCCATACCTAATGTTTGAGAAATGTGGAAGGTTGAATCTATCTATCTATTCTTTTCGGTCTAGATATATTCTACGAGTGTTAGTTATTCCTTCAAACTAACCAGTTCCCTTGCATATTTCGTAGACTGGATGACCCGAGTATCCTGTGTAATATTGAATGACTTTGTTCTCATAGTTATTGGTGATATTTTGATTTGGTGAGCCGAATGCAGAATAACTATTCAGTTTGATCTAGTGAACCATTTCTCTATGTGTTCATCTATCTCTCTTGTCTCCCTAGTAAATTTCGGGGACGAAATTTTCTTAAGGGGAGCATCTGTAACATTCTCGAATTTTAGCCAGAATTAATCTGATAATAAATTAAATTTTTGGAATCAAATTATGAAACTATTGGTAATTAATTTTGAATTTTGGATTTAATGATGAATTAATTGGAAAATTTCCAGAGTAAATAATGATATGTATTTTTTAATAGAAATTTTGAGTTTGGAATTCAATAATAAATATTTTTTAAGTAAATTGAAGTAAAAAAATATTTCTATTTTAAAGAACTAATAAATAGGTATGTATGATTATCTATTAAGTGTACAATTTATTTTCAAATCATTTTTCTTTAAAAAAAAGTTGTATAAAAATGTTAATAAAGGAAAATGTATTTAAATAAGAAAATATGTAGTATAAAGTTATATTTAAATATTATTATCAAGTGTTAAAAGAATAATTTGATTTCAAATCATTTTTCTTAAGGTTATTTAAAAAGTTATAAAATTAATAAAATCAAGCTTAGATCTTTTTCTTTAAAAGTTGTAAAGGTATAACATATAAAATAAGATTTAATAAGAGATTTAAATTACTTTCCTTTTATATACTTGGAATATATATATATATTTAGTATATATTCAAAGCTTTTATATGAATATATCTTTTTAAAGTATAAGTGTAAATAATAGTTTGACAGTGTATAAAATATGATTTACAAATTTATAAAATAATAAGGTCTAAAACTTAATTTATAAATTTATTAAAACAAAGGGGTAAACATAAATTTCTTTGTTTAAACAAGTGTAAGCACTTTACTATGAAAATTAAACAATTGTTAATTTATGAAGACAAATGTTGAGTTAAAGTTGACAAGTGGCAAAATAAACTTTTCTTTTCATTTGAATTTATAAACATGTATTAAAAGAAAGAAAAAGATGTTCTTAGTTTTACTTCTCAAGCTTCTTTCATTTATTTCTCAACCTGTAACCATATTACCACATCATCTCAAGTACAAAATTAAAACCAGATCTGTTTGCAATTCAAAGATCAAGTAGAAAAAAAAATCAAAATACAAAATCAAAGCCTGAAAATCAAAAGCAGTTCAACAAAACCAGATATAAAATTCCAGGAAGCAATCTTCATTAATTCAAACAACAAGTTTTAGATCAAAAGCTAAGTTTAAAAGCATTCAACCTTGAAGTAAAAACAAGTTCCAGATCAATAATCAAAAGTTCAATTCAACCCTGGAAACAAAGTAAAGCGGTTCATTTCAAAATCAAAAGCCTGAGCCAACTCAACTCAAAGGCAAGAAAGTGTAAATCAAAATTCAAAACCTGATTTCAACTCAAGATCTTCAACATGGAAGCAGGTTCAACCTGAAGCAATTAGGGATTCAAACAAAAAGTTCTAGTCCCCTATATTCTCTGCCGTGTCAAACTACAGGTGAGTAAACCTTCATTCAAAACCCAAAATTTGTTTATCTCTGAATTGTTTGTGATTGATATCTGAAGTTTGTTGTGAAAGATGTTTGTGTAAATGTTAAAAATGCCTGTTTGCCTATATATAAATATATATAAGCATGTGCATGTCCATATGCATATATCTTTGTTATGTTACAGGAATAAAATTTTAAATTTAAATTCAGTTGCTCTTTTATGATTGATTATAGGTTATGATTCCCAAATGAAAGAGGATTAAAAGAGTATAACCTCATTTTTAGAAATGTTTTCAAAATTTTATATCAGGTAATCATTTCAAAATTTAAATTTTATAGCGATAATTCAAAATATGTTCAAAATCATACATCTGGATCTCAAGTTCTGATTCCATGATCTTGATCGTCTTCATGAAATATGAATTTTAAAGATAGAATCATAATTTTTAATTTGGAAAATCATGTGGAATTGCGAGTTGACCGAAAATTGTATTTCCATCGATTTCTGGTGATCGGAAAAACATTGGATGTCGTGATCAAGGTGGAAGGAGGCTAGAGGTTTGATGATCATCAGAAAAATACCCACTCGAATTCTCGATGACAATGGTGGCTGGTCGACGTGATTTTAGGGTTTAGAATCGCATTTGAGTTGGGGTGATTCCAGATGCAACCACATCGTCAACGTTGTATCGGATGAGGTGGGACCTAAGAGAATGGAAGGAGGGGACTCGGGCGAGGCCGTGGACACGGCGGCGTAGTGTATGGGGGTCGAGATGATCGGCACTATGTTAATCAAGGCAAATAGTTTGGGTTCTAGATTTTATCAAAGTACTCGATTTCGATTTCGAGCGCGATTCAAAATGTGGATGGTTGGGATCGATGGAGGGAGTCGTAGGTAAGTTGTTGGCATCAGCAATGATGATCGGAACGATGGAAGTGGAGTGCACACGTGCACGTATTCCTATGGTTATGTGTTGTTACGATCAGTGAGCTCGAGGAGGAAGAAGAATTGGATCGAAGTCATGCTCGTGAAATCGAAGCGTTGGCTTGAAGAGAAACTCGGGTTGGTTCACGAATATGTTAACCAATTCTAAAGGTTCAAAAAAAAATAAAAAAAATAAAGAAAAGAATAAGAGAGGGAAGAAGAAGGAGGGAATTCGGGGATATTCGGTCTCTGGTTTGGAATTTATAAGTTTTCATAAATACGAGCCAACTAAGTTTTAAAAGTAAAATAAATAAGAATTTAGTTTTCAAAGTAAAATTTATTTAAAACAAGATTTAAAGGTTTTAAAATTTTTGTTAATGATATTTCACTTTATTTAACCAGGTTTAAAAATATAAAAGATTACATAAGAATAATTACTTTGTGTAATTAAAGTATAGTTAATACTTCGGGTAATTATCTTTAAGGATAATCAATTAATGTGATTAATTAATTAATATAACTTGAGTTTAATTTGTTAATATTATTAGTTTATTAAAGGTTGATTAATTTATGGTAAATAATTAAAGGTAATTAATTATTTAAAAATAATCACTTGATTTAAAGTAATTAATTAATGATCAATAATTAAGTAATCAAGTGATAATTAATTTGTGATCTATTAAATATAAGTGATTAGGATAATCACTTATTGTAATTGATTAAGGATAATTAATTAAAGGTTAACCAATAAGTGAAGAATGATAATTAATTGAGGAGAAATTAATTAATGTAATTAATTAATTAAAGGATAATTAAATAATCTAAAGGTTAATTATCTAATGATTAAAGGTTAATATTTTAATAATTAATGGTTGTTTAATTTATTAATTAAGGTTAATTAATTTATTAATTAGTAAACGATTAAAGGACTATTAATTAAAATGGTTTATTAATATTAATTAACCAGGATTAATAATTCATTCATAAGTGATTAATCTGATTTAAATTAATCAGATAATTAATTGATCGTATTGATGAATGTTTGAATTCTATTGATTGTTGAAATGTTTGATATCCCTGATATGTTATGCTTTGTGCTATGAATTGTTTTGGTGTGATCTGCGATGAATTTATATTATTTATCTATGAATCTGTGAGTGGAGATAAGCGTTATAGGACTATACCGCTTATCGATATTGATGTGCTTGAATCTGTGATGATTGATGATGTTGCACTATTGCGTAAAAACCCTGGACTACACATACACACAAAAATATGGCTTGCACGAGGAAATTGGTTAAGTCACAGATATTTGAATTTAATGAAATGGTTTTAAAGTTGAATTTTGAATCCAAATAATTTTGGAAATGGAATTGGGTTAAATATAAAAGCCTTTGAAAAGGAGTTTTAAAGATAATATTTATTTTGAATAACTTGATAAAGTTTTGAAATTTAAATAATTTGATTTGAATTTGTATTCAAGATTTGAGATTAAATCCTATGTTTGGAAATTATGGTTTAAAAAGGAAATCAAGTTATATAATATGGGTTTTAAACCATTTTAATAGTATTGTTTGGGAATTTGGATGTAACCCAAGTTTTAAACTTGAAGGGTTTTAACTCGTGCAGATGTAATCGGATTTTTCCGAAACAAAAAAATATTTGTTTTCAAATAATAATAGCTTTTATATAAAGAAAGGATCTCCAATTTGTGTTGAAAAGATTTGAAATTTGAAATGAAAATTGTTTTGAAAGCTATTAATGAATCTTGCTTAAATATTAGTGAACTTTGTTTCCAAAATAAGAGGATCTTAAAGGTGTATCTTTTGTATAAAAGATTTGAATTGTGAATTGTTTTGAAAGCTATAATTGAATCTTTGTGAAAGATTGTTGAACCTTGTTTTGAAGTTGAAAAGGATCTAAAGGTGTATATTTTGTATAAAAGATTTGAAATGGAATTGTTTTTTAAAGCTATGAATTGAGTCTTTCATTGGATGAGTTAATCCAAATTGAAAAGAAAATTAGTTTGAAAGTTGTGAATAAATCATTGTGAAAGATTGGTGAACTTTATGAAGTAAATCTTTTTGTTTAAAGATTTATAAATGGTAATTTGTTTAAACCATTTGAAGAAAGGTTTTTGGTTTTTAAGTTGTGACTTAACTGAGATTCCAATATCCATATGATTTTAAATATTGCACTCATTATTCGGTTTAGCCAGGAGAGGACTTTGTGTCATATAACCTATTCCGAATAATGATACGACATTATGGATAGCATTTGAAGACCGGTAGTGAAGACCGGATATTTTTGAAAGCGAAAGGATAACTCATTGAATGTCTCTACACTGGCTGATCCCCGGTATAGAGATTTGATCATCCTTTGTGACGGGGGGTCCGGACATGTTTAGTGAATATTCGGATTTGCAAGGGCTTCTTTGGAAGTGCCTTCGGTTCTGTTCGAACTCGGAATAGACTTGTATGGATGTGTGTCTAACGTTACACTTTAAGATGTAAAACTTGTCTCTATCAGATACATTCCTATTTGGTGGCGGAGAATTTATTCTCTTAGCTTAACACCCTTCTCTGAAACGTACGAGTTCAGAGGTGTACCAACCCGGGATTTTAGAGATTACTGTTAATATTAAATTAATTATAATTTAATATTAACAGTAATCTCTAAAATCCCGGGTTGTTACAAGAGGTTATGTAGTCGATGGTTACCAGTGATATATTCCCAATTTGGTAATGTGGCATTTGAAGTGGTGCTGATCGTTTGTTGATCAAAGGATGGCTTTGTGAAATGTGTAGCTTTGTGGACGAGACTTCGTTAAGCCTCACAACCCAGTAATGGCCGAAACATGAATCGTGGCAGCAAGGTTATTTGGGGATAGCGCCTCCTAAGGGTATGTCCATTTCCTTCTGGATTATAAGTGGTATCATGGTATGGAGCCCAGATACTTAACTTTGTGGTTGCTGCAAAACTTATTGCTTTATGGTTGTTGGTTGAGAAGCACTTCGGATAAAGGTTGGTAACGACCAGGAGGTCCCTCCAGAGGCCTTCCATTTTGTGTGGGAAGTTCCTTTGCCTGACCATAGTAGGAAATCCAATCATCCAATACGCGCACAGTATGGTTTTAGTTGTATAAACTGTCATTTACTTATGGTGGTCGCCACTGTTTAGATGATAGCTATAATAGGCATACAATAAAGGTTGTATGTTGGCTAAGATTAGTATTATACTTTCGAAAGGTTTTCTGCAGTATGCACTAATAATAATATCAAAATGATTTTGCGTAGTAAACATGTTTGACTATCATAAGGAGAAATCTCCTCCAATTATGCGTCTGCAATATGTGTGCGGTGGGAGGTCTTATGGCAGTTTCATTTTTCAAAAAGCATTGTAGATTTCTTTTAAAATATTTTGTTTTGCTTTTTTTAAAGATAAACTGTTTTTGTTTGCTTATACCAGTCCCATGACTGACCCGAAGTTTATTGTTCCCTTCCTAAACTATGGGTGCCCACAATTTTCCACACGGACAATCTAGAGTTGGGTTTTTCAGATAATCAAATAATATGTGTAGAATTTTATAGCATCCAGCCTTTGGATTTGGCGACCGCATTTGCTTCTTTTCAGCATTCGGGATGACCTTACTTAATACCACATGATTGAGGGTTTCTCGCTTCGCGTTTGGAAGCATGTTGGTGGATCTAGCTTTTGGAGTTTTTGGAGCTTTAGCTATGGAGTTGCAGTTTGATGTTGGAGTTCTCTTTTGGAGTTTCTCTACTGGTGCTTGTCTTTCCGCTGTTGTATATTTACCTATGATATTGTTGAGATTCATATTGTATCAGATATTGTATCAATGTTGTATATATTGATATTCATTTATTTATTCCGCTGTGTTCTTATACTTAATGTGTTAAAAGTTCCGGCGAATCGGATTTGAACTTTTGAATCTACGACATTCGTGTACGAGTGAAGTATGGATGTCGATTTTTGAATGCAAAAATTCAGGTCGTCATATTTGGTATCAGAGCTAAAGGTTGAACTTTAACTTTTGGAGTATAACACATTAAGTAACTCATTGGAGATAGTGTGAAGTATACCCTAAAATGAGTATATCCCTAAGATATCCGTCTGCATGCCTCAGTAAATTCTCTTGCTATCCACGGATAGTGAGTATGAGTGCAAGAAGAGGACGAGATAGGGAACAAAGGAGTACCCCTACAATGGTCAATACCCTACAACAACAAGGAAATAACTTTCTCTATCAATCTCCTTTGATCTAGTTTCAAATTCTTTGATGGCTTCATGGCAGCTCGAGAGAGAAGCTTCGGTGTGAAGATGGCCATGCGTATCGTTGTAGAAAACTCCTATCTCGTATTCTCTTCATCAGTTACGTATCAGCTTTTTGTTCTAAACTTTAATGGATATGAAAATTTATTTGAAATAAACTGATTTACAAATATGAAGATTTGTATTGATAAGACGATTTCAATTAAAACCAAATTTGGGCCTCTATTGTAATTTCTTGTGAGGATCAAAGTCCCAAAAAAGGGACAAAAATTGATGTAAGCTTTGGGATATTCCGATCCAAGTTGGAATCCATACCTAATGTTTGAGAAATGTGGAAGGTTGAATCTATCTATCTATTCTTTTCGGTCTAGATATATTCTACGAGTGTTAGTTATTCCTTCAAACTAACCAGTTCCCTTGCATATTTCGTAGACTGGATGACCCGAGTATCCTGTGTAATATTGAATGACTTTGTTCTCATAGTTATTGGTGATATTTTGATTTGGTGAGCCGAATGCAGAATAACTATTCAGTTTGATATGGTGAACCATTTCTCTATGTGTTCATCTATCTCTCTTGTCTCCCTAGTAAATTTCGGGGACGAAATTTTCTTAAGGGGAGAATCTGTAACATTCTCGAATTTTAGCCAGAATTAATTTGATAATAAATTAAATTTTTGGAATCAAATTATGAAACTATTGGTAATTAATTTTGAATTTTGGATTTAATGATGAATTAATTGGAAAATTTCCAGAGTAAATAATGATATGTATTTTTTAATAGAAATTTTGAGTTTGGAATTCAATAATAAATATTTTTTAAGTAAATTGAAGTAAAAAAATATTTCTATTTTAAAGAACTAATAAATAGGTATGTATGATTATCTATTAAGTGTACAATTTGTTTTCAAATCATTTTTCTTTAAAAAAAAGTTGTATAAAAATGTTAATAAAGGAAAATGTATTTAAATAAGAAAATATGTAGTATAAAGTTATATTTAAATATTATTATCAAGTGTTAAAAGAATAATTTGATTTCAAATCATTTTTCTTAAGGTTATTTAAATAGTTATAAAATTAATAAAATCAAGCTTAGATCTTTTTCTTTAAAAGTTGTAAAGGTATAACATATAAAATAAGATTTAATAAGGGATTTAAATTACTTTCCTTTTATATACTTGGAATATATATATATTTAGTATATATTCAAAGCTTTTATATGAATATATCTTTTTAAAGTATAAGTGTAAATAATAGTTTGACAGTGTATAAAATATGATTTACAAATTTATAAAATAATAAGGTCTAAAACTTAATTTATAAATTTATTAAAACAAAGGGGTAAACATAAATTTCTTTGTTTAAACAAGTGTAAGCACTTTACTATGAAAATTAAACAATTGTTAATTTATGAAGACAAATGTTGAGTTAAAGTTGACAAGTGGCAAAATAAACTTTTCTTTTCATTTGAATTTATAAACATGTATTAAAAGAAAGAAAAAGATGTTCTTAGTTTTACTTCTCAAGCTTCTTTGATTTATTTCTCAACCTGTAACCATATTACCACATCATCTCAAGTACAAAATTAAAACCAGATCTGTTTGCAATTCAAAGATCAAGTAGAAAAAAAATCAAAATACAAAATCAAAGCCTGAAAATCAAAAGCAGTTCAACAAAACCAGATATAAAATTCCAGGAAGCAATCTTCATTAATTCAAACAACAAGTTTCAAATCCAAAGCTAAATTTAAAAGCATTCAATCTTGAAGTAAAAACATTCCAGATCAATAATCAAAAGTTCAATTCAAACCTGGAAACAAAGTAAAGCAGTTCATTTAAAAATCAAAAGCCTGAGCCAAATCAACTCAAAGACAAGAAAGTGTAAATCAAAATTCAAAACCTGAATTCAACTCATGATCTTCAACATGGAAGCAGCTACAACCTGAAGCAATTAAGGATTTAAAAAAAAAATTCCAGTCCCCTATATTCTTGCTATGTCAAACTACAGGTGAGTAAACCTTCATTCAAAACCCAAAATTTGTTTATCTCTGAATTGTTTGTGATTGATATCTGAAGTATGTTGTAAAAGATGTTTGTGTAGATGTTAAAAATGCATGTTTGTCTATATATAAATATATATAAGCTTGTGCATGTCCATATGCATATATCTCTATTATGTTACAGGAACAAAAAATTAAATTTAAATTCAATTGCTCCTTCTATGATTGATTATAGGTTATGATTCCCAAATGAAAGATGATTAGAAGAGTATAACCTCATTTTTAAAAATGTTTTCAAATTTTTATATCAGGTAATCATTTCAAAATTTTAAATTTTATTGTGATAATTCAAAATATGTTCAAAATCATACATCTGGATCTCAAATTCTGATTCCATGATCTTGATCGTCTTCATGAAATATGAATTTCAAAGATAGAATCAGAATTTTTAAGTTGGAAAATCATGTGGAATTGCGAGTTGATCGAAAATTGTATTTCCATCGATTTGTGGTGATCGGAAAAACATTGGATGCCATGATCAAGGTGGAAGGAGGCTGGAGGTTTGATGATCATCAGAAAAATACCCACTCAAATTCTAGATGACGATGGTGGCTGGTCGACGTAATTTTAGGGTTTAGAATCGCGTTTGGGTTGGGGTGATTCCAGATGCAACCGCATCGTCAATGTTGTGTCGGACGAGGTGGGACCTGGGGAAACAGAAGGAGGGGACTCGGGCGAGGCTATGGACACGGCGGCGTAGTATCTGGGGGTCGAGATGATCGGCACGACGTTAATCTAGGCAACTGGTTTGGTTTCCAGATTTTATCGAAGTACTCGATTTCGAGCACGATTCAAATTATGGATGGTCAGGATCAATGGAGGGAGTCGTGGGCAACTTGTTGGCATCAGCGATGATGATTGGAACGACGGCAGTTAAGTACACGTGCACGTATCCCTGTGGTATATGTGTTGTTACGATCAGTGAGCTCGAGGAGGAAAAAGAATTAGATCGAAGTCATGCTCGTGAAATCGAAGTGTTGGCTTGAAGAGAACTTCGGGTTGGTGCGTGAATATGTTAACAAATTCTAAAGGTTAAAAAAAATAGAAAAAGAAAGAAAAGCAGAAGAGGGAAGAAGAAGGAGGGAACTCGGGGATATTGTGTTTGGTCTCGAGTTCGGAAGTGAAAATGCAAGGGTTTGATTCGTTATTTGCTCGAGTGTTCTATTTGTGCCGTAATAATTTGTTTTCCAAATTTTTGAATGAAGCTTGGAAAAGTTTTTAAAATCAAGTTTTAATAAGCATAATAAAAATGTTAAACAAGTTCAAAGCCAAATGGAAATTTATAGGTTTTCATAATTATGAGTCAACCAAGTTTTAATAGTAAAATAAATATGAATTTAGTTTTCAAAGTAAAATTTATTTAAAGTAAGTTTTAAACAAGATTTAAAGGTTTTAAAATTTTTATTAATGATATTTTAGTTTATTTAATAAGGTTTAAAAAAATAAAAGATTACATAAGAATAATTACTTTGTGTAATTATAGTAAAGTTAATACTTTGGGTAATTACCTTTAAGGATGATTAATTAATGTGATTAATTAATATAATTTGAGGTTAATTTGTTAATATTATTAATTTATTAAAGGTTGATTAATTTATGATAAGTAATTAAAGGTAATTAATTATTTAAAGATAATCACTAGATTTAAAGTAATTAATTAATGATTAATAATGGAGTAATCAAGTGATAATTAATTTGTGATTTATTAAATATAAGTGATTAGGATAATCACTTATTGTAATTGATTAAGGATAATTAATTAAAGGTTAATTAATAAATGAAGAATGATAATTAATTGAGGAGAAATTAATTAATGTTATTAATTAATTGAAGGATAATTAAATAATCTAAAGGTTAATTATCCAATGATTAAAGGTTAATTATTTAATAAGTAATGGTTGTTTAATTTATTAATTAAGGTTAATTAATTTGTTGATTAGTAAATGATTAAAGAATTATTAATTAAAATGGTTTATTAATATTGATTAATTAGACTCATTCTTAAATGGTTAATCTGATTTAAATTAATCAGATAATTAATTGATATTATTGATTAATGTTTGAATTCTATTGATTGTTGAAATGTTTGATATCCCTGATATGTTATGCTTTCTGCTATGGATTATTTTGGTGTGATCTATGATGAATTTATATTATTTATCTATGGATCTATGAATGAAGATAAGCATTATAGGAATATATATCGATATTGATGTGCTTGAATCTGTAATGATTGATGATGTTGCACTATTGTATAAAACCCCTGGACTACACATACACACACAAATATGGATTGTACGAGGAAATTGGTTAAGTCACAGATATTTGAATTTAATGAAATGGTTTCAAAGTTGAATTTTGAATCCAAATGATTTTGGAAATGGAATTAGGTTAAATATAAAAGCCTTTGAAGAGGAGTTTTAAAAATAATAGTTATTTTGAATAACTTTATAAAGTTTTAAAATTTAAATAATTTGATTTGAATTTGAATTCAAGATTTGAAATTGAATCCTATGTTTGGAAATTATGGTTTAAAAAGGATATTCAAGTTATATAATATGGGTTTTAAGCCATTTTAAAAGTATTGTTTAGGAATTTGGATGTAACCCAAGTTTTAAACTTGTAGGGTTTTAACTTATGCAGATGTAATCGGATTTTTCCAAAACAAAAAAACTATTTGTTTTCTTAATAATATAGCTTTATATAAATAAAGGATCTCCAATTTGTGTTGAAAAGATTTCAAGTTTGAAATGAAAATTATTTTGAAAGCTATTAATGAATCTTGGTTAAAGATTAGTGAACTTTGTTTCCAAAGTAAGAAGATCTTAAAGGTGTATCTTTTGTATAAAAGATTTGAATTGTGAATTGTTTTGAAAGCTATAATTGAATCTTTGTGAAAGATTGTTGTACCTTGTTTTGAAGTTGAAAAGGATCCAAAAGGTGTATCTTTTGTATAAAAGATTTGAAATGGAATTGTTTTTGAAAGCTATGAATTGAGTCTTTTATTGGACGAGTTAATCCAATTTGAAAAGAAAATTGTTTTGAAAGTTGTGAATAAATCTTTGTGAAAGATTAGTGAACTTTGTGAAGTAAATCTTTTTGTTAAAGATTATAAATGGTAATTTGTTTAAACCATTTGAGAAAGGTTTTTGGGTTTTATGTTGTGACTTAACTGAGATTCCAATATCCATATGATTTTAAATATTGCGCTCATTATTCGGTTTGGCCGATAGAGGACTTTGCGTCATATAACCCATTCCGAATAATGATATGACGTTATGGATAGCATATGAAGACCGGTAGTGAAGATCGGATATTTTCGAAAGCGAAAGGATAACTCGCCGAATGTCTCTGCACCGGCTGATCCCCGGTATAGAGATTTGATCGTCCTTTGTAATCGGGAGTTCGGACGTGATTAGTGAATATTCGAATTTGCAATGGCTTCTGTGGAAGTGCCTTCGGTTCTGTTTGAACCCGGAACAGACTTGTTTGGATATGTGTCTGACGTTACACTTTGAGACGTAAAACTGGTCTCTATCAAATACATTTCTGTTTGGTGGTGGAGAATTCATTCTCTTAGCTTAACACCCTTCTCTGAGACGTACGAGCTTAGAGATTATGTAGTTGATGGTTACCAATGGTATCCAATTTGATAATGTGGCATACGAAGTGCTGCTGATCATTTGTTGATCAAAGCATGGCTTTGTGAAAAGGGTAGCTTTGTGGACGAGACTTCGTCAAGCCTCACAACCCGGTAATGGTCGGAAAAAAAATCGTGGCAGCAAGGTTATTTGGGGGTAGCGCCCCTGAGGGTATGTACATTTCCTTTTGGAGTATAAGTAGTATCGTGGTATGGAGCCCGGATACCTAACTTTGTGGTTTCTGCAAAACTTATTGCTTTGTGGTTGTCGCTTGAGAAGCAATTCGGATAAAGTTTGGTAACGAACGGGAGGTGGTATACTCGTGTCAGTAGTTGCCTAGTTACAGAGGTAACCCAGCCCTGTTTAGCAGAGATCCGATCAGGTTCTCGGGGATGTCCCTCCGGAGGCGTTCCATTTTGTGTGGAAAGTTCCTTTGCCTGACCATGGTTGGAAATCCAATCATCCAATATGCGCCCTGTACGGTTTTAGTTATATAACCTACCGTTCACTTATGGTGGTCACCACTGTTTAGATGGTAGCTATAGTAGGCATACTATAATAGTTGTATGTTGGCTAAGATTAATATTATATTTTCGAAAGGTTTTCTGCACTATGCACTAATAATAATATCAAAAAGATTTTGCATAGTAAGCATGTTTGACCATCATAAGGAGAAATATCCTCCAATTCTACATTTGCATTGTGTGCGAGATGGGAGGCCTTATGGCTGTTTCATTTTCCAAAAAGCATTGTGGATTTCTTTTAAAATCTTTTGTTTTTCTTTTGTTAAAGATAAACTGTTTTTGTTTGCTCATACCAGTCCCATGACTGACCCAAAGTTTATTGTTCCCGTCCTAAACTCTGGGTGCCCACAATTTTCCACACGTGCGGTCTAGAGTTGAGTTTTTCATATAATCAAATAGTAGCTGTAGAATTCGATAGCATCCAGCCTTTGGATTTGGCGATCGAATTTGCTTCTTTTCAGCATTCGGGCTGACCTTTCTTAATACCACGCGATTGAGGATTTCTCGCTTTGCGTTTGGGAAGCATGTTGGTGGATCTAGCTTTTGGAGCTTTAGCTACAGAGTTGCAGTTTGATGTTGGAGTTCTCTTTTGGAGTTTCTCTATTGATGCCTATCTTCCCGCTGTTGTATATTTACCTATGATATTGTTGAGATTCATATTGTATCAGATATTGTATCAATGTTGTATATATTGATATTCATTTCTTTTTTCCGCTGTGTTGTTATACTTAATGTGTTACAAGCTCTGGCAAATCAGATTTGAACGTTTGAATCTGCGGCATTCGAATAGGAGTGAAGTATGGATGTCGATTTTCGAACGTGAAAATTCAGGTCGTCATAAGTTGATTGTTCGATTGGTTGGACATCTGATAGTAGAATAAATGCCCATTCTGCTATAATGTAATTTTTTATTATATGGACATATGTTTAGTAGAATAAAATCTCATTTTGCTCTAAGTAGTGAATTATCTGGACGTCTATTTAGCATGAAAAATCACGATCCTTCTATTATGTGGTTTGGACATGTATATGCTCGTTGAGTTGTATTGACATGTTATTCCCTTATTTGGATATGAATTGCATTTACATATATTTTGACTTACGTAAATAAAAGGTTAAGTGACTTAAAAGTGATATTGATGATAAATGGTAATTTATATTACTACCATTGGGATTGCTGAGCCTCCTTTTGAAATTATAAAGTATGGTTTTGAATTAATTTCAATTCTTTAATCAATTTTAGGATAAGGTTTATAAATGATTTTTCAAGTTATATTATTATTTTATAAAAGTATTTATGAATAGTAACTTGTTTATGAAAGTGGGTTTTACTAAGTTAAAAGCTTAATTTAAAGTTATTTAAAAGGATGAGTTGCAAAAGATATTTTGTAAAGTATTTTTGTTAAAGAAGATTTATCAAAGGAGTTTTAAATGAGGAAATGTTTTATATATGATTTTATAGGTTTGTAAAAAGGTTTTTTAAATTAACTTAAAGACTTATAAAAGTGTTTAGAAATTTATTTTAGAAATTTATAAGCGTATTTAATGTGAAGGAAGCTTTTAAAAGGGAACTTTAATAAAGGATAAGTGGATCATTTTATAGTAAGTAATATTCTCAAAAAAGAATTTGAAAGAAGGAATTTTTCAAATGTTTCGATAATACACTTATACCCCTAGGATAAGTATAAATATTTTCCAAGTGAAAAGGGGAAGTAAGGTTTTTTGAAATAGTGTTATTGTAATGAACCAGAATTTTAGTCATTCAAAATTGGGATATTTAATTGATTTTAAATATTCACAAGTTAATTTTATAAGTTGAATAACCTATATTTCGAATATAGTGATTTAATTGTATACGTAAATTGTTAATTTAATATTTGAAATTGTAGAAATAATTGAAAATTGATTTTTTTATGTGAATAAAAATGAATTATAAAGTCGATATAAATTCTGTTTGTATTAGAATGATGTTAGAGAACTTTTAAAATTGAATTAAAAGTTAAATTATAGGAATTGGAAATTTTAATATTTAATTAACGTGTAAAAATAGTCATTTTTGACACCATCTCAGATTTCGATGAAACTAGTTTCATTGGATCCATAATGTTATGTTATTGCAAGGTTTCAAATTTCATATCAATCGGACTTACGGTTTGTTCATTGGAAGCTGAAACGCGTAGAAATTTATTTAAGAAAATTTTAATTTAAATTAATCGACTCGAAAACTTATCTTCCAAATACAATGGAATTGACTCTTGATATGTATCACATTGTGTTGGGAATGGAAGCAAAACAATATAAACACCAGACGGCATGCTTCGGTTGGAGCTTGAAAAGTTTTCGGGTGAATATAGCGCGAAAATTTTATATAAAAGGACCTTTATCATTTCAATTCCCAAACCCTAGCCTTAATCTAACAGCCGCCTCCATATTCAAATTGAATAGCCGTAAAAACTCCACCCTTCCTCCTCGTTTATCTCTCTATCCACCCACTTTTCGAGGAACTTCCAATTAGAGAAATTTAGAGCGTATCGAGTTCTACGATTTCAACGGTCACGATCGAATTCATGGTAGTGATCGAAGACAACTTGGCCACAAATGGCCGACGTTGGCACACGTACTTCGAGAGGATGGTGGGGCCGAGCTCACTATGCCACTAGGTAGTGGAGCAGTAGAGTTCGAGCTTTCGTCTAGACGTTGTGAATCGACCTTTGGTTGCATGGAGGACATGCGGCGATCAAATACTATCGTCGATGAGTGGGTTTGAACGAATGATAGGGAAGAAGATAGAAGGGGCGGCCAGATCTCATCTTTTGAAAATGAACAGCCAGATTAAAGGTTTAATGGAAAAAAGGAGTTGTAAATTTATCTGTTTATAATTCATGTAAACTTTAAAATGCTGTAACTTTTTCATACGAGGTCCAAATTGGACGAACAAGTTGCGCCAGGTTCATATTGATGAGCACTATATTATAGGGCTAGTTTGGAGTTGATTGGAGCTAGTGAAAATTTTAGGTAAAATTAAACGTCTGTTTAATTTCATTCAGAATAAAACGCTGCTACGACCAATGGAATCAAAGTGAGTACAACTCACTCTTTCTGGCTCGTTGATATTTTTATACTAATGAGAATAAATTTATTTTATGCTGATTGATGATTGTTTGGATGATATATGATATTATATATATATATATATATATATATATTGGTTTGGATATATTCCTACCAATTTGAGCAGATGAGACCATATACATTCCCATGTATGAGCGGATGACTTTTTGTATGCATGTCTGCCTCGAAGCATACATTGTACATATATTCTCATATGTATATTTGTTACAGGTGACAGGTTAGAGGGATCCAACTAGATTCCTCAACGGTGTTGATTTTATTTACAGATCTTGTTATATATGTTGTTATCATGTGATATATGATGTTATGGATGCCAGGTTTGATGAGATTGATGTGACTCACCTTATTCAGTGCTGTTATAGCATTAGGCCCTATTTTTGAAATTTCAAAAATATTAAAATGACGATTTCAAATTGAAAAGGATCTCAAAATAATTTTGAAAATATATGTTTTATTAATCCTTTTGAATTATTAAGGAAATGAATTTACTTTAAATAAATAAAAAGTTATAATTTCTATGTCATAAAATTTTTTACTTTTGTGAAATATACTTAAATATGATTTTTGAATTTATATAAGTTTTAATAACAATTTGTAAATTATTAAAAGAATTAGTTTATTCAAATGGAATCAAAATATGATTTTTCAAATATGGAGTTAACTATTTTGTAAAGCAAGTTAAAGTGAGATTTTGAACTTACTATAAATGGTTGATATATAAGATTTATAAAATTGAATTTTTATAAATCAAAATAATGGGATTATAAATGAGTTTTGTAGGTGTTAAAATGAAGTTAAAAGTGAATCTTTCAAGTAAATAAGATGATTTATAAATGTAGGAAGTTTTAAAAAGAAAGAATTTGTAATAAGAGATTTATAAATGAATTAACTTATAATCGGATTTTGGCATATAAATTAGATATAAATGAGATTGGTTAGTAAAGGAATTTTATAAATGGAAGTTTTTATAAAATAGAAATGGAATTTATAAACATTGTTTTATAAATCCGAAATCAACTTATTTTGATAAGTTAAATACGAAAGTTTATTAAAGAAATTTCATTCATGATTTTAGACAGTGGATAATCCTTTTAATTAAATGTGTAGACGCAATGAATTCGGTAAGGGAATTTATTCACGATTTTGGATAGTGAAAAATCCTTTAAATTAAATAAATGTTTTGAAAAATGATAATTTAAATGGAGTTAAATGGTTTAAAGATGTTTTTAAAAGGTGTGAGCATCGAATACATAGATTTCAACATTCATTTTTGAAATAAACGTTTTCGAGAAGTAAGGAAAGCATGGACTATAACACTGTTGTTATAATAATAAATGATTTTCGAAAGGAGATGCTTCGTATTGTGTATGGGATTTATATATTTATCTAATTATCGAATCCCTATACTAATGATTTTGGGTTTTCGTAACGATGTTTTACGCAACATTCGTTTTGACCTAAATAAGTATGTTTAAGAGAATGTTTTCCTTAAAGAACAAAATATATACTTAATCATGATTTAAGTATATGTAATATTTTCTAAGTGTTGAAAATAAATTGATTTGTGAATTCACTTATTTTTAAAGTAAGTATATGTAAATGCTTTCCAAATAGTGAAATGTTGAAATGGTTTTGAGAATATATCTTTAAAAAGATAATTTGAAGTGAATATTTGGAAAGTGATTTAATTAATAGAAGATTAATTAAAAGAGCCTGGTGATTGCTTATTGTGCTAAATATTTGTTTGTTACGTTTATAGTTAAATAACCGACTATCAAATTTGGCCATTTTAGTTCCTCGACTTGATGTGGGAATTATTTAGTCGTACACTTAGTATGTAGCCATCCATGTAGGCTTGATTATCGTTTTTGTTGAGGATGTTGAAATCGTGTAGTGTAGAGTATTACTCCAATCTATCGAGCTTCCTTTTTGGCCAAAGGATAGCAAATTGAAAGTTGGAGACGTGATAAGTTTATGAGACTTAGTTTCTATGTGAGGTTGAGAAACACTTTTGCGTTGTTGGTACGAAGAGACCGGGATCAGATTTATATGAAAACCACTTTGGACTAATGTACATGCGTCCGATTGTGCATGTCGTGATGATACTGATATTTAGGATTTTCATAGTGGGGAATTGCTTGTTGATCGTTTGGGTTTAAAATACCAATATACATATAGTAGCAGTGGTCTCTTCATTATGAAATATCCAATGCAAAGACCATTCGCTACTAATCCTAGAGATTTCTCGACAGAATGTGGTAGGAAAGTACCTTTGGTTTGTCTTGTTCCTAGATAGCTTGTATGGACGAGTGTTGACATTGCATTTCTAAGATTACTTGCATTGGCTTTTACAAATGTACATCAACGGTGTAGGAGAAGGCAACTTCTCTTAGCTTAACACCTTCCTTGAGACATACGAGCTCAATGGTTATATTTTTGTGGAAGGCAATTAGTAGTCAACGGAGATGGCAGTATGGAATTCAAAGTGATGTGATATGTGATATGTGATATGTGATATGTGATAGGTAATTATCACCTCAGGCCTTATCAATTGGAAATGACCAAAACAGGGTTGGATGCAGCAAGGCTAAGTGGGTCATTCCCAAGTAGGATATGATCATCCCCTTCTAGATATATTTCTTTCTGCTATGACATTCGGGATGTAAATTAATGTGGTTGTATGCTATAAGGCCCTCGAAAAGATCGATAACGACTGGGCGATGATATATTCTGTACTATCTAGTTACAGAGATAGGCCGGTCTTGTGAGGTTCCTTTATGATGTTCTTTGGTACATTCCTCTAGAGATGTACCCGGAAGGTAGTCCATTTGTATGGAAATCCAAACTCCACCACGAGCTTGCGATTTTGTTTGATTGGCGTATTGAATAGCCATGAAATGCTATATGTGTTATCAGTTCGGCTATGATTAATATTATTTGTATACTAGAAACTAGTGTAATTTTAGATGATTTTATTGAAAGGTTTTGGTTATCGTATGGTAAAAACATGTCCGTTTATGTGTGGGTTTTTCTTACGAGACACTTTTGTTTTGAAAAAGAAAGTTTGGCAATTTAAATAAATTCAGTTGAGTATGTTTTCTCACGTTGGTTTACCAGACTGATCTGGGTGTTCTTCCCTTTTAATGCTTGGGTCAGACCGAGTATATTGCAAGTTCAGATTTAGTGCTCTTGGAACTTCAGCAGGCGAGCTGGAGATCTTCATTTTCGTATACACGTATCTATTTATTATCCGCTGCACTCTTTGTTATTTTATATTATCAGAAATTATAAGGATAGGTTATTATAACTGTCCAAACTGATGATTAGTGATTGATTGTTGAACTTTGATTGATGTATGTATATATAGTTTCTATTTTGTAACGATCATTGATATGATATTATATGCTATTCTGCTGCAAAGTGAGATTCTGTATTGTTCTGTTTTTTTTCTCTTCTCTCTTTCTTTTCTTCTCTTCTTCTCTCTTCTTTTCTTTCTCATGACTTTCCATCTACATATTGGATTAGACATGTGTGGTTTATTGTCTATCCAAAGGATACGGATTTGCGGTTCGTCGTAGTCGTGTAAAGATTTTTTGATCAAATTTAAAAAGTGATTTTATTAATTAAAGATCAATTAATAAAGATTTAGTGGATTCCATATGGATTTGAATCCATGTTTGAATGATTGTTCATTTGATAGTTAAATAACCAACTATCAAAATCTGGACCTAAACGTAACTTTGGAAATACCTTGGAGGATCACGTGAGATAAGATACAATCATCCCCAATGATGTTGTGCTGTGCATATAAATATTGTTTCGTTCTTCTAGGATAAATGATAAGAAAATCGGTCTACTCACAGTTAGGAGGCTATCTTTGCTCTTACCTTTTCTAAACTTATTTTCTAAAGAACCTGAGTTGAGTTTGCTAGAAATTATCGAAAGTTGTTTCAAAGCGACAGGGATCGAATATGTTATCGAAAAACCACTTCGATTCAACTTAAGCGTTTCAAACTAAAGATATCTTGAAGATGAGTGAAGACGGATCTTTTGAAGTATAATGGCTACTTGCTACTAATCCCGGGGGTGATTCCAAAATGGGTATAGTAGAGGTAGTGCCATCGGATTTGTTCAGTTCCAGAATGAACTTGAATGGATAAATGATGGCATTTCATTATTGCATGCCTGGAAAACAGTGTTAGCATTCCAAGTAGGAAGTGCTATATAAAGATAAAATATTGCCTCAAGCCTCATCAACCAAGAAATGATAAAATCGGGCATACAATAGGGCCATGTGGGTCACTCCCATCAGGGTATGGTTATCCCAAATATAGATCGATTACTATCTACTTATGTATGCTTTGGGGCCCGAATTAGAGTGATTATATTTGGTACACTAGTCAAGTGGTAGGACAGTCCTATGTGGCAGGCCAGTCCTATGTGGCAGGGGTACAAGTTGTTCTTATCATACCCTGCTGCATTTTATCTAAAGATGTACCAACGGAAGGTAGTTTCTTACCTTGTCTAGTACGGAATCCATTCGTCGATACGTACCTTTACGGTTTTTGATGTACCCAATTATGATGAAATGTGAGCTGCAAGCATTTCATCTATATTCATATTTTACTTGAACTGTTACACATTATTATAATATCACTGAATTTTTTATAAAAATTATTTTGGTTATCGTAAGGTATAAACCCATCCGTGTTCATGTGCGGCGTGGTCTTACGAGATGCCTTTGATTTTTTAAACATAATAATTCAATTGTTTGAATTTACTCACACCAGACCCATGTATGACCCGGTGTTTCATTTTCTTTTCTTAAAACTCAAGGGTGCTCAAATTTTTATGGGCAGCCAGGTAGTCAGGTTTCCCTGGATACATCTTGGAGGAGCTTGGAGTAGGAGCTTCATCGATAACTAGTTATTATCTTATTTCCACTGTATTATATGTATCTTGTATCAGTTAGATAGGGACGACTGTTGTAACTATCTAAGGGTAGAATTGTATTATTATGACTCTGATGTATCATTCTGAAAATGACTTTGTAAAGAATTATGTTGATTAATATATGCTATTCCGTTGCGTTGTGAGATTCTATGATTGTTTAGTTTCTTCATATCTTCTTTCTTCTTTCTTTCCCCTAATGATCGGTCTTTCCATCACTTGAATGCTTGACACGCAATACAGTGGACATACTAGTGTTGATTTTCAAGGGTTGAAAAACCCAGTTCGTTACATGACGCATACATTAATAGGTGTCATATGGTATGCTCCCACTATTTCTGCCAATATTGTAACAGTGCATGAAATACGAAGCTCCACTCAACCACTTTTTGTGGGCTATTTATTTCATCTAATGTAACTGGTTTATAGTCTAGAGTTTTAGACAAAATATTTTAAACCCAAGAACTTGTTGAAAATAATTGTGACGCCCCACCTTTATACCCACGCTAGCCAAGAACACTCCGGAGAAGTGCTGTCAACTAGCACGGAGAATAAGGCTGTTGAGGAGCGACCATCCATGTAATAGCTTATCACACGGTGGCTATAAATAATCTTCGGAAACAAACATAGAAATAATCATATCACAAATCAGTCACAGATATCCATATCACAAAGGCGGAAGAAGATATGAATATATAACTAACACATGAAAGTGTACATCAGAGTAGTGGTCAATAAGATCCACGATAATACAAAAGAATAGCAACACGTGCTATACAAAAGAATACAACTATGAGTCTATATCTCAAGTGTATACAGCAAAAACTGCTAATCTAAACAGTTAGCCAAAAGTCAGAGTGATGAATCCCTGGGAAGAAGTCAAGCAGAAGCACCTGTAACATCTCGGTCTGATCCGAGTATTATTTAAGAAAATAATAAACGGATCAGTCTAGCTATAAATATCAGATGACATGATATAACATAAAAGATATGGCATAAACATAAACATCCATAACGACATACCGCTATAAGTATGTAAATAATGATCAACAGAAGATCAATCAATAAGAGATAATCAATATCACAAGAATCTTCTCAAAGATTCGAAGGGGGCATCATACCCTAAACTTGTACTCATAACAAGTCAATGACACAAATTCCAGAAATCAACACGAGAAATCCAGAAATCATAAAAAGGGAAAGAGGCCTATCACATGACGGTCCGAAGACCATGGGGAGCTACCCCACATGTGTGAGTGGAATCACACAGAATGAGGTCAAGACTAACCAAAAAGCAGAAAGGTATGTGTGAATGGAATCACACAAGTGGTGTCTAGTCTAACCTTGCAATGAAAGAGACATCGCGCAATTGCTAGTCTAATTCATAAAGCGATCATCAAGATCAACGAGAAGTGTCAATTACACTAAGCTAGTAAATATAGAAGTTTAGCTTCATGTCCCATAACCACTTGCTTAACTTAAATATTTACGAACAAACTGTAAATCTTCACTAATAAAATTGTCACAAGGGGTTCAATCGAACAAGTCCAAGAATTAACCGACGAAGTGAACGCAAGCGTTTCATACCACTTGTTTTACTAAGTCGTTTAATTAGATTTCTCATCCGAGTGAGGTAAAGGCTTGTATATACTAATAGATTGGAAAACGGTTTAAGAAAATATTTACTACTAGTATTGAAACCTTCATATTTTAAAGTGACAAATCACAGAAGCGATTGTAGAAACAATCAATCACAAAGATCACATTCGAAGATGTGATAAAAATCCAAGGAAATCGGCTCAGGAAGTTCGGTTGAATGTTCTTCGGTTGAATGAAAAACACAAAATATAAACTCCGGGTCAGACATGGGTCTGGTATGAGTAAACGGTTTAAAGTTGTTTAACTTTGAAAACATTTGAAAATAAATACGGGTAAGTTTTTACCTTACGCTAACCAAAACATTTCATAGGAAATCCAGTGATATTATAACAGTCTCCAGGGTTTTCAAGTAAATAGAAAACAACCGAAATTGTTACATTCATTAAATTCCAGCTACTAGCCACAAAAGTGGGTGATACAAATCAAAACCGTAGGGTCTCGTAGGGAAAATGGATTTCCGACAATGGCAGGGCTATTGGGGTACCGCCCGTCACAGTACGGGGCCTAGATCACCGTACCGAGGATCACTCCCGACCCCCTGCAACACAAGGCCGGAACCATTCCTTACTGAACAGTCTCGAACAAGATAAACCCCGCGGTTGTAGCTAGCAACCGCCCACACAGCTGAAATAAAAAGGGACATCTAGACAGGGGAAATATCTTGTCCTGCTTGGGCATGACCCACCTAACCTTGCTGCATCTCCCCTGTTTTAGCCATTCCCGGTTGATGAGGCTTGAGGCTGCGATTACCTTTATAGAACATATTACTTAGAATGCTCATCGTCTGCCTGACGATGTGCTAAAAGCATTCAATCCACACAAGTTCGTTCCGGGTTCGAAAGAAACCGAAGGCATTATCTCATCACACTCGTTTTGGAATCACCTTCAGAGTCAACGACGATAACCCTTGCATTCTAAAAACACCATCTCAATCTTCATTTGATAAGTCACGACCTATCGTTTAAATTGGATCGATGTGGTTTTCGGAGAATCAAATTTGATTCTTCCGATCCCGGTCTCATCGAATCCAAATGCCATTTTAAGGGCCAAGTGGTCTAATTAACTTAAACAGTTTAAATAATTTAAATTTAATAGTTGAATTAACATAGCATTTATCACAGATAAAACATATACAAGCATCATAGATATAACATAACATATCACAGAGCATCACAGAATATCATTACATAAATATCACAAGCAGATATTCTACACATCAATCCATAAACAATTACTCATAAATCTTATTTGTAATTAATTCAATTTTAGAATTAATTTAACCTGAGAGTAAACCACTTAACTCTATTTAATTAATCATTAATTAACAATTAATTACCTATTTCATTTCAAATTATCTAATTAATGATTTCTTAATCAACTATTAACTCTTAATTACATTTTATTTCACACTATTAATTAATTACTTCCTTACTCAAATTACTTATTTAACTGTTCCCTCATCATAAATTAATAACTTTAATCTATTTTTTTATTAATAAAACTTAATCACCAAATTATTATCTGCTAATTCCTTAATTAATTACTTCTTAATTAAACTACTTGATTAATTGCCAATTAATCATTCATAAATTAATTTAAGTAGTTTATTACTCATTTATTTCTTACAATCTATTACTAATTATTATGGAAAAGTAATTATTCTTACTTGCTACCTAGAGCCAATTCGTTAAATTTTAATTACTCAATGTAATTAAACCTTAAAAGTTCTCCTTAAATTTAAATCATTTATTATTAACGACAAACTTAAAAGTTATTTAACCTTTATACTTAACCTAAATAATTTTCTAAATTAAAATAATTGAAGTGTTTCAGAAAAATCGTTAGGCTTTTGATTATAGTCATTAAAACTTGAACAATCTCTTAGCTTAACCCTTAAACATTTCTAAACTCAAAATTTACTAAACTTTACATCACTGCAAAACTACAGTTTGACCCAACCCGAGGCTTCCCAAGTAAACCCGAGACCTTCCCTGTTTTACTCGAGAACGACTTCGAGTTAATCACGCAACAGCCCGAGCCTCTCCCTTGATCTCACGCAACCCCTGTTTTATTTCTACCTGAATCTTCTTCCTCTCAGCTGTTAAACTTTTCTACTCCTACTTCCTCCCTTCTCCTACATTCTTAGATTAAATTAAAGTTCACATATCTTACTTCAGAAACCAAAGGCAAAAACACTCACGCGACCAGGCAAATCACGCGAGCGAACCCAATCTACTCGGAACTGAACCCACCCAAGCAACACTAACACGCCTACGCCACCGTGCACGTGCACGGTGGCTCGCCGCACCTCCGGCAACCCCCAATTCCACCTACAAACTCCAATTCATCCACACACACCAATTCAAGAGCTAATTCGACACGAAAAAATCAAAGTCAAAAATAACCCCTCTGGATGAACTGTAACTCGAACAGCAGAGGTGAAAACCCCTCTCCCTCCTAGCACCGACCCCTATTTGAGTCGCAATTTCTGCCACGTGTCACTGACGTCGTACCCTTTCATCCCTCCAAAGCACTCCAAGCTCGGTCACACATAGATGAAACACTCATCACCTAACAACAGTGTAAAAAAAACTGGTACAAAACCCTGCATTGAATTCGTTTGTTTGATTCTTGAGTTAGGAAAATTTAACAATATTTTTCCCAAACTCATAGGCATACAAACTTGCCTCAACTCAAATCCCAATAAATTTAAATGATTCATTTAAGAGAAATTGGTAAAAATTCGATTTTATTTCAATCACAATCTGCTCTTTAAATCCCATACTAAAAATCACTGTTGTAGTTTTAAAAATCCTAAATTCCAGTATGTATTCAAGTTACAAACTTGGATTAGCTTTTACATAATTAAATTTATTAGTTTCTTGCTTGATTTCCTGTAAACATAGCCTACAGTAAAATATTTTTCTTATCTTGTTTTAATTTGTTTCCAAAATCTTGTTTAATGTTCTCAACATCTTGTTTGTTGAGAAAACAAGCTAACAAAGATTTAAATAAAAAAAATAACTTGAGTGTTATAAACAAACTATGTGATCTGCATCCATCACAGAGAAGCAACAGAGCATATACCCAAATATTCACAGATTCCTACTCACCATCAAACTGATTCCATTCCATAAAATAAATGAATCAACTTATTTGAATTTAAATAAACTAAAAATTTAAATCTTGATGTTTACTCACCTGCACCTAATTCCTGAACAAAGAACAGAAAGAAGCACCTAAAGTTTTGAATACTTGTAGTCCTTGAAACTGCTTGCATATTCCTCTGTTTGAATGCAGTTAGAAACTGTTCTTAGTCATTCCTTTTTTTTTTAAGGTTTGCTAATCTATTTTCTTCCTGAACGAACTAAACAAGAATATGTACACTCATATATAAAACAAAATAGGTGTGTATAAGGGAAGGCTTCAACTGGACAGTTGTTTCTTCATTTGGTTTATAACATGTTCAGATTTTAAACATATTTGAAATGACAAAATACATGCTGAGCTGACGGCAATAAATGTCTTGGCCTCATAACATGTTTAAATAATTATTATTATGTTTTGCTGTATGAATATATTATATGCAGATATGTACTTATGCAATTAGATATTTATCTTACATGTGAAGATTGTATACAAATGTTTGTCTTATTATTTGTTTGTTGACATAAACATTGCAGGTCAAAGGCTTGAATAAGAAGTTACTTATTAATAAATATTTGCTTTATATAAAAGTTTGTTTTACAATCTTCTAGCTAAAACAAAAATTCATGTACATATGTGTCTGATGTATTGTTATGCCATGACTGACCTTGTTTCATCCATATCCATTTGGTTTAGTTTGAATAATATACAGGTTGTAATATTGGTTTACTATGTATAAGGATAACTATTTAAATATTTGTTTTAAAGATGCTTTTGTCAGGTTTCCTTCCATATTTGACTAATTTCCATTTTTCTTTTCTACCTTGTTCTTATTTTGCTTTGTGTTGTACTAATTCTTGTTTGTACTTACATTATATTTTATATTTTGACAGTCAATAATTATATGGTTTATTTACCTACATTTATATTTATTCTTCATATTTAACTATCAATATTTAAATGATATTCAATTCCTTACTTATGTATATTTATATTTTATATTTTGATTATCAATATTTACATTATATTCTTAAGTTTTACTCATATTTAAATGCTTATTTTTATATTTATTTCCAATTATAATTTATTCAAATTATATACATGTGTTTGACTCATATTTTACATTTATATTTTATATTACTAGAATTTGATTTTAAATTTCAAACATTATCATCTATGGATATTTCTATCAAATGTTAACAAAAGAAAGTATTTTAATTTAACAATGTAAGATAAATATTATAAGGAGATTTATTTTAAATTTCAAACATTATTATTCATATGTATAAGTTTATCAATGTTAGCAATGTAAAACCTTTTAATTTAATTATATAAGACAAATTTTATTATAAATTTTATTAAGAGATTTTATTTTAAATTCCCAAAATCTAATTCCCTTTTTTTAAAAATACAATTTAAATAAATAAATTGGTAGTATTTCCAAATCATAATCATTTTAATATGATCAGTTTACATTTTATTTAAATTAGATTAAATATTTATTAAAATAACCGGGGCCAAAATCCAGGGTCGTTACATTCCTCCCCTCTCAAAAGAATTTCGTCCCCGAAATTTTAAACAAAGATAATTAAAAAGATATTATATCAACTATTCAAACATAAATATCGTTTATATATTAGCAAACAATCAAACAGTCTATCCTAACAAACACCACTAGTTATCCGAACACGAATCCGGATAAGCTTTTCCCCAAAATTACTCAGAGTTGCCTCTCAATGGTCATCAATCCGAACCGGATTCCTGACCATAGTCAAATTTGATTTGTCTTCCAAATTCTTGAACTACTGATTTAACAACTAATGGTGAATCATGAACAAATTTCTTAGATGGAATATACAGAATACACAATAAACTCCAAATATCCATTCTAGCAATTCAAAACTGAAATCTACAGTATCAATTCTTTCCAAATTTTATTGACTTCTTTATAGAATTTCAATGTCTATTCAATCAAGTCCGTACGATGTACATATACTACTCGTACGCAATACCAAATCCGATCACTCACTCGACCACACAATTTCACTTCCGAACTAGTATCGTCCACCCGACTTCCTAGTATGGATCAGAACTGGTTTCTTGATCAGAAACTGTCATTCTCCTTGCATAGTCACAACTATGATAGAGAATTCCCCAGAATCCATCAAAATCCAAATTCATGGTTCGTCGTCGAAAATCGAGTGAAAAATCCTAACTCGGATCGATATAACTATCTCGAAATTCTGTGCTCGAATCTGGATCAGATTGTTATGCGAATAAAATAATATACGTTCATCCTACGTATTTATATTCATTGATTATCCACTATATCAATTTATTTTATTCACATTATTCTGATTTCTATCCACTTGGAATAATTCTCTCAATATCAAATTTACTTAAGAATTTCACTCTTCATTTCTTAATTTTAATATAAGCATTATATATTCCCTTATATTATTACTCTACCACTATAGCTGTTATATCTTTTTATTTCCAATTTGAATTTCTATTCCATGTGAATTCAAATTTATCTTTAACTCTGAATATTGAATTTTTATTGACTATCTTCCATTTACAACTGATTTTATCATTATTTTAAATTAGTTTCATCCACTAATTTGCCTTAAATTTTCAATTTGAAATTGTTTTGTTGCTAATACTAATTTTTTTTAGTTTAGTTTTCAAATTTTGAAAAGTTTTAGCAGAGTCTCCTTTGTTTAGCATTACATATTTTCATAAGCACATATGTAAGGTTTCAATCCTTGTCATAATTAATTCCAATCAATTCTCAAATCATTCCCTATGGCTAAAGTGATTTATAACTTACCTGCTTATATATATAATCCATTTAAGCAAAATAAACTCATATTTAAAATCATCCTATTCTGCTTCTAATAATTCATAAAATTTATCTAATTTCATTTACTTCAAACAACCCATTTTCTTATGCAATTCAACAATACTATTGTGAATAAATAATTACTTATGCTTTATGACAAATCTCAAATTGATTCCAACTCAATTTACACTTGACCCCACCACAATTAATTTATTCACAATCTTTTCATTGCATTTTCCTTCATTTCAACAGGTTTGATTCCAAACCATTTTATTAAATTCAACAATCAATATTTTAAATAATCATCTCACAATTTACTTAAGTCATTTATTTTCTTCAAACTGTCCCACCTAACGACTAAAGTTTATTCTATTTCACCAATTTTCATTTAAAGTTTTGATTCGATTTTCCTTTAATCAAATCCCAACTATTTACTGATTGGTTTATTCTTTTATCCATTCTTAAATTTACATGAACAATTTATTATTGAGTTTATAATAAAGTCATTTAATTTATGCTTGAACTAGATTTGTTTACACTCACACCAATTTTGTGTTAATTCAATTCAATATTTACTTATTTACATAAGAATTTTATTATATTCAATATATTTATAACTCGACTGAATTCATTTAAATTCAATTTTATTTCTCAATATATGAGCTCAAAACTTATTTATCTACTTAACAACTTATATTACTCATTTGGGTCATTTCATCTTATAACCATAATTTCTGATTATATATATAGAGCACTTACTGTCTTAAAGTATAAATTTCATTTTGCCATTACAATTATCTTCCCTTCCAGTTTTATATCCAATTAAGTTCATTTTGAACTTCAATTCCATTTAACTATTCGCAGGTTAACCTCCAATATGTTTTCTTATTTTCATTTACTTAAGTTAAATTTTAACTCCCGGATTAAAATTCCCAATTTCAACTTATAAATATCAACTTTACTTTATAAGCTCAATAGTTGATTCATTTAAACTTCCCACATTATCTAAATAGAATTTCTTAGAATTCAGTTGCCCGGTTTTCATTTCCAAAACCATTTTGAAATGATAACTTCACATATCCACTTAGTATATCAAATCAAATTTTCAAATTCCAAACACTTGTTTCCACCAAAACAAATTTTCTCTTTGAAATTTCTAAAACAACTTGTATACCCAACAAGCCCAAACAATTATCATAACCAACTAACCTGGTAGCAATCCATTACTTTAGAAACTCGAAAATGAATACTGATGATGTGGCCATTATCATCAGGATTATTTTCCAGCGACTGAAGTGAGTTCAGCGCTTTCTTACTTTCACAAATTCTTCCCAAAATAATTTCCATTCAACAATATTTTTCCCAAAACAATATTCCATTATTGCCTTCAAATCTTTGGAGAAACATTTTAAACATTCCCAAGGTTTCTAAATTCCCAAATCCTTTGTTTAAATTCATTTAAACATCTTTCAAATTCCAGGACTTAAATTCTGTTTTAATCAAGTTTTAATTATACTCCTTTTTATTTAAACTTCATACTTAGAAAATTTTATTTGGTTATAAACCATTCCAATTTTAAATTTTTATTCAATTATAGTATTAACAACCAAATATTCAAATATATATAATTTCAGAAAAATATTTCTTTTATATCAAAATATAATTTTGGGTAAAATTATTTCATTTACCCTACATTAAAAACAATACTGTGTCAGTCTACCTTGTTTAAGAGTTTAGAAATCCCTATCGATGAAATGACGTCCCACACATCGACCATAATCCATAAACACTCAATAGATAAATCAACACAATATAAAAACAATTTTATATTCACTAACAAGTACGCGCTCATATCTATTAATACACTCAAGCTCATTTTAGAGTTCTGCAGACTTTATTCTATGAGTAATTCCTACCAGAGCCAAGGTTATTACCAACTATGCTCTGATACCAACTGTGACGACCAGCACTTCTACTACCAGAAAGACGCATCATCATTAAGAAAGAAAGGGATAGAAATAGAAAAGAAAGAGAAAGAAAGAACAACATCAGAATCTCACAGCGGAACAGAACAAAATATAATATATCACATAAATATTACATAGTTTTTACATATATCAGAGTTATAGAATATCAATACACATGACAACCATACATACATCTATCACTATATACATTAGATGTACAATACACATCAACTAACGTAGCGGAACTAGATAGATAGCGACATACGTCTGGAAACTCCTGCTCCAAACTACTCCAGAAATCAAAGTTCAAAACATATCACTTGGCTACTCATAAAAATTTGAGTATCCAAGAGTTTATGAAAAACCCAAAATATAAACTCCGGGTCAGACATAGGTCTGGTATGAGTAAATGGTTTAAAGTTGTTTAACTTTGAAAACATTTGAAAATAAAGGTATCACGTAAGACTCCCCACAAATAAATACAGGTAAGTTTTTACCTTACGCTAACCAAAACATTTCATAGGAAATCCAGTGATATTATAATAGTGTCTAGGGTTTTCGAGTAAATAGAAAATAGCCGAAATTGTTACATTCATTAAATTCCAGCTACTAGCCACAAAAGTGGGTAATACAAATCAAAACCGTAGGGTCTCGTAGGGAAAATGGATTTCCAACAATGGCAGGGCTACTAGGGTACCGCCCGTCACAGTACGGGGCCTAGATCACCGTACTGAGGATCACTCCCGACCCCCTGCAACACAAGGCCGGAACCATTCCTTACTGAACAGTCCCGAACAAGATAAACCCCGCGGTTGTAGCTAGCAACCGCCCATATAGTAGAAATAAAAAGGGACATCTAGACAGGGGAAATATCTTGTCCTTCTTGGGCATGACCCACCTAACCTTGCTGCATCTTCCCTTTTTTAGCCATTCCCGGTTGATGAGGCTTGAGGCTACGATTACCTTTATAGAACATATTACTTAGAATGCTCATCGTCCGCCTGACGATGTGCTGAAAGCATTCGATCCACACAAGTTCGTTCCGGGTTCGAACGAAACCGAAGGCATTATCTCGTCACACTCGTTTTGGAATCGCCCTCAGAGTCAACGACGATAACCCTTGCATTCTGAAAACACCATCTCGATTTTCATTTGATAAGTCACGACCTATCGTTTAAATTGGATCGATGTGGTTTTCGGAGAATCAAATTTGATTCTTCCGATCCCGGTCTCATCGAATCCAAATGCCATTTTAAGGGCCAAGTTGTCTAATTAACTTAAACAGTTTAAATAATTTAAATTTAACAGTTGAATTAACATAGCATTTATCACAGATAAAACATATACAAGCATCATAGATATAACATAACATATCACAGAGCATCACAGAATATCATTACATAAATATCACAAGCAGATATTCTACACATCAATCCATAAACAATTACTCATAAATCTTATTTGCAATTAATTCAATTTTAGAATTAATTTAACCTGAGAGTAAATCACTTAACTCTATTTAATTAATCATTAATTAACAATTAATTACCTATTTCATTTCAAATTATCTAAATAATGATTTCTTAATCAACTATTAACTCTTAATTACATTTTATTTCACACTATTAATTAATTACTTCCTTACTCAAATTACTTATTTAACTGTTCCCTCATCATAAATTAATAACTTTAATCTATTTTTTTATTAATAAAACTTAATCACCAAATTATTATCTGCTAATTCCTTAATTAATTACTTCTTAATTAAACTACTTGATTAATTGCCAATTAATCGTTCATAAATTAATTTAAGTAGTTTATGACTCATTTATTTCTTACAATCTATTACTAATTATTATGGAAAAGTAATTATTCTTACTTGCTCCCTAGAGCCAATTCGTTAAATTTTAATTACTTAATGTAATTAACCCTTAAAAGTTCTCCTTAAATTTAAATCATTTATTATTACCGACAAACTTAAAAGTTATTTAACCTTTATACTTAACCTAAATAATTTTCTAAATTAAAATAATTGAAGTGTTTCAGAAAAATCATTAGGCTTTTGATTACAGTCATTAAAACTTGAACAATCTCTTAGCTTAACCCTTAAACATTTCTAAACTCAAAATTTCCTCAACTTTACATCACTGCAAAACTACAGTTTGACCCAACCCGAGGCTTCCCAGGTAAACCCGAGACCTTCCCTGTTTTACTCGAGAACGATTTCGAGTTAATCACGCAACAGCCCGAGCCTCTCCCCTGATCTCACGCAACCCCTGTATCATTTCTACCTGAATCTTCTTTCTCTCAGCTGTTAAAATTTTCTACTCCTACTTCCCCCCTTCTCCTACATTCTTAGATTAAATTAAAGTTCACATATCTTACTTCAGAAACCAAAGGCAAAAACACTCACGCGACCAGGTAAATCACACGAGCGAACCCAATCTACTCGGAACCGAACCCACCCAAGCAACACTGACACGCCTACGCCACCGTGCACGTGCACGGTGGCTCGACGCACCTCCGGCAACCCCCAATGCCACCCACAAACTCCAATTCATCCACACACTCCAATTCAAGAGCTAATTCGACACGAAAAAATCAAAGTCAAAAATAACCCCTCTGGATGAACTGTAACACGAACAACAGAGGTGAGAACCCCTCTCCCTTCTAGCGTTGACCCCTGTTTGAGTCGCGATATCTTCCACGTGTCGCCGACGTCGTCCCCTTTCATCCCTCCAAAGCACTCCAGGCTCGGTCACACATAGATGAAACACTCATCACCTAACTGCAGTGTAAAAAAAAACTGGTACAAAACCTTACATTGAATTCGTTTGTTTGATTCTTGAATTAGGAAATTTTACAATATTTTTCCTGAACTCACAGGCATACAAACTTTCCTAAACTCAAATCCCAATAAATTTAAATAATTCATTTGAGAGAAATTGGTAAAAATTCAATTTTATTTTAATCACAATCTGCTCTTTAAATCCCATACTAAAAATCACTGTTGTAGTTTTAAAAATCCTAAATTCCAGAATGTATTCAAGTTACAAACTTGGATTAGCTTTTACATAATTAAATTTATTAGTTTCTTGCTTGATTTCCTGTAAACACAGCCTACAGTAAAATATTTTTCTTATCTTGTTTTAATTTGTTTCCAAAATCTTGTTTAATGTTCTCAACATCTTGTTTGTTGAGAAAACAAGCTAACAAAGATTTAAATAAGAAAAAAAATAACTTGAGTGTTATAAACAAACTATGTGATCTGCATCCATCACAGAGAAGCAACAGAGCATATACCCAAATATTCACAGATTCCTACTCACCATCAAACTGATTCCATTCCATAAAATAAATGAATCAACTTATTTGAATTTAAATAAACTAAAAATTTAAATCTTGATGTTTACTCATCTGCACCTAATTCCTGAACAAAGAATAGAAAGAAGCACCTAAAGTTTTGAATACTTGTAGCCCTTGAAACTGCTTGCATATTCCTCTGTTTGAATGCAGTTAGAAACTGTTCTTAGTTCTTCTTCTTCTTCTTTTTTAAGGTTTGCTAATCTATTTTCTTCCTGAACGAGCTAAACAAGAATATGTACACTCATATATAAAACAAAATAGGTGTGTATAAGGGAAGGCTTCAACTGGACAGTTGTTTCTTCATTTGGTTTATAACATGTTCAGATTTTATACATATTTGAAATGACAAAATGCATGCTGAGCTGATGGCAATAAATGTCTTGGCCTCATAACATGTTTACATAATTATTATTATGTTTTGCTATGTGAATATATTATATGCAGATATGTACTTATGCAATTAGATATTTATCTTACATGTGAAGATTGCATACAAATGTTTGTCTTATTATTTGTTTGCTGACATAAACATTGCAGGTCAAAGGCTTGAATAAGAAGTTACTTATTAATAAATATTTGCTTTATATAAAAGTTTGTTTTACAATCTTCTAGCTAAAACAAAAATTCATGTACATATGTGTCTGATGTATTGTTATGCCATGACTGACCTTGTTTCATCCATATCCATTTGGTTTAGTTTGAATAATATACAGGTTGTAATTATCGTTTACTATGTATAAGGGTAAATATTTAAATATTTGTTTTAAAGATGCTTTTGTCAGGTTTCCTTCCATATTTGACTAATTTCCATTTTTCTTTTCTACCTTGCTCTTATTTTGCTTTGTGTTGTACTAATTCTTGTTTGTACATAAATTATTTTGACAGTCAATAATTATATGATTTATTTACTTATATTTATATTTATTCTTCATATTTAACTATCAATATTTAAATGATATTCAATTGCTTACTTATGTATATTTATATTTTATATTTTGATTATCAATATTTACATTATATTCTTAAGTTTTACTCATATTTAAATGCTTATTTTTATATTTATTTCCAATTACAATTTATTCAAATTATATAGATGAGTTTGACTCATATTTTACATTTATATTTTATATTACTAGAATTTGATTTTAAATTTCAAACATTATCATCTATGGATATTTCTATCAAATGTTAACAAAAGAAAGTACTTTAATTTAACAATTTAAGATAAATATTATAAGGAGATTTATTTTAAATTTCAAACATTAGTATTCATATGAATAAGTTTATCAATGTTAGCAATGTAAAACCTTTTAATTTAATTATATAAGACAAATTTTATTATAAATATTATTAAGAGATTTTATTTTGAATTCCCAAAATCTAATTCCCTTTTTTTTTAAAATACAATTTAAATAAATAAATTGGCAGTATTTCCAAATCATAATCATTTTAATATGATCAATTTACATTTTATTTAAATTAGATTAAATATTTATTAAAATAACCGGGGCCAAAATCCAGGGTCGTTACATTCCTCTCCTCTTAAAAGAATTTCGTCCCCGAAATTTTAAACAAAGATAATTCAAAAGCTGTTATATCAACTATTCAAACATAAATATCATTTATATATTAGCAAACAATCAAACAGTCTATCCTAACAAACATCACTAGTTATCCGAACACGAATCCGGATAAGCTTTTCCCCAAAACTACTCAGAGTTGCCTCTCAATGGTCATCAATCCGAACCAGATTCCTGACCATAGTCAAATTTGATTTGTCTTCCAAATTCCTGAACTACTGATTTAACAACTAATGGTGAATCATGAACAAATTTCTTAGATGGAATATACAGAATACACAATAAATTCCAGATATCCATTCTAGCAATTCAAAACTGAAATCTACAGTATCAATTCTTTCCAAATTTTATTGACTTCTTTACAGAATTTCAATGTCTATTCAATCAAGTCCGTACGATGTACATATACTACTCGTACGCAATACCAAGTCCGATCACTCACTCGACCACACAATTTCACTTCCGAACTAGTATCGTCCACCCGACTTCCTAGTACGGATCAGAACTGGTTTCTTGATCAGAAACTGTCATTCTCCTTGCATAGTCACAACTATGATAGAGAATTCCCCAGAATCAATCAAAATCCAAATTCATGGTTCGTCGTCGAAAATCGAATGAAAAATCCTAATTCGGATAGATATAACTATCTCGAAATTCTATGCTCGAATCTGGATCAGATTGTTATGCGAATAAAATAATATACGTTAATCCTACGTATTTATATTCATTGATTATCCACTATATCAATTTCTTTTATTCACATTATTCTGATTTCTATCCACTTGGAATAATTCTCTCAATATCAAATTTACTTAAGAATTTCACTCTTCATTTCTTAATTTTAATATAAGCATTATATATTCTATTATATTATTACTCTACCACTATAGCCGTTATATCTTTTTATTTCCAATTTGAATTTCTAATTCCATGTGAATTCAAATTTATCTTTAACTCTGAATATTGAATTTTTATTGACTATCTTCCATTTATAACTGATTTTATCATTATTTTAAATTAGTTTCATCCACTAATTTACCTTAAATTTTCAATTTGAAATTGTTTTGTTGCTAATACTAATTTTTTTAGTTTAGTTTTCAAATTTTGAATAGTTTTGGCAGAGTCTCCTTTGTTTAGCATTACATATTTTCATAAGCACATATGTAAGGTTTCAATGCTTATCACAATTAATTCCAATCAATTCTCAAATCATTCCCTACGGCTAAAGTGATTTATAACTTACCTGCTTATATATATAATTCATTTAAGCAAAATAAACTCATATTTAAAATCATCCTATTCTGCTTCTAATAATTCATAAAATTTATCTAATTTCATTTACTTCAAACAACCCATTTTCTTATGCAATTCAACAATACTATTGTGAATAAATAATTACTTATGCTTTATGACAAATCTCAAATTGATTCCAACTCAATTTACACTTGACCCCACCACAATTAATTTATTCACAATCTTTTCATTGCATTTTCCTTTATTTCAACAGGTTTGATTCCGAACATTTTATCAAATTCAACAATCAATATTTTAAATAATCATCTCACAATTTACTTAAGTCATTTATTTTCTTTAAACTGTCCCACCTAACGACTAAAGTTTATTCTGCTTCACCAATTTTCATTTAAAGTTTTGATTCGATTTTCCTTTAATCAAATCCCAACTATTTACTGATTGGTTTATTCTTTTATCCATTCTTAAATTTACATGAACAATTTATTATTGAGTTTATAATAAAGTCATTTAATTTATGCTTGAATTAGATTTGTTTACACTCACACCAATTTTGTGTTAATTCAATTCAATATTTACTTATTTACATAAGAATTTTATTATATTCAGTATTTTTATAACTCGACTGAATTCATTTAGATTCAATTTTATTTCTCAATATATGAGCTCAAAACTTATTTATCTACTTAACAACTTATATTACTCATTTGGGTCATTTCATCTTATAACCACAATTTCAGATTTTATATATATATATATATATATATATATCTGTGTGTGTGTGTGTGTCTATATATATATATATATATATATATATATATATATATATATATATGTATAACACTTACTGTCTTAAACTATAAATTTCATTTTGCCATTATAATTATCTTCCCTTCCAGTTTTATATCCAATTAAGTTCATTTTGAACTTCAATTCCATTTAACTTTTCGCAGGTTAACCTCCAATATGTTTTCTTATTTTCATTTACTTAAGTTCAATTTTAATTCCGGGATTAAAATTCCCGATTTCATCTTATAAATATCAACTTTACTTTATAAGCTCAATAGTTGATTCATTTAAACTTCCCACATTATCTAAATAGAATTTCTTAGAATTCAATTGCCCGGTTTTCATTTCCAAAACCATTTTGAAATGATAACTTCACATATCCACTTAGTATATCAAATCAAATTTTCAAATTCCAAACACTTGTTTCCACCAAAACAAATTTTCTCTTTGAAATTTCTAAAACAACTTGTATACCCAACAAGCCCAAACAATTATCATAACCAACTAACCTGGTAGCAATCCATCACTTTAGAAACTCGAAAATGAATACTGATGATGTGGCCATCATCATCAGGATTATTTTCCAGCGACTGAAGTGAGTTCAGTGCTTTCTTACTTTCACAAATTCTTCCCAAAATAATTTCCATTCAACAATATTTTTCCCAAAACAATATTCCATTATTGCCTTCAAATCTTTGGAAAAACATTTTAAACATTCCCAAGATTTCTAAATTCCCAAATCCTTTGTTTAAATTCATTTAAACATCTTTCAAATTCCGGGACTTAAATTCTGTTTTAATCAAGTTTTAATTATATTCCTTTTTATTTAAAGATCATACTTAGAAAATTTTATTTGGTTATAAACCATTCCAATTTTAAATTTTTATTCAATTATAGTATTAACAACCAAATATTCAAATATATATAATTTCAGAAAAATATTTCTTTTATATCAAAATATAAATTTGGGTAAAATTATTTCATTTACCCTACTTTAAAAACAATACTGTGTCGGTCTACCTTGTTTAAGAGTTTAGAAATCCCTACCGATGAAATGGCATCCCACACATCTACCAGAATCCATAAACACTCGACAGATAAATCAACACAATATAAAAACAATTTTATATTCACTAACAAGTACGTGCTCATATCTATTAATACACTCAAACTCATTTTAGAGTTCTGCAGACACTATTCTATGAGTAATTCCTACCAGAGCCGAGGTTATTACCAACCTATGCTCTGATAACAACTGTGACGACCCGCCCTTCTACTACTAGAAAGACGCATCATCATTAAGAAAGAAAGGGATAGAAATAGAAAAGAAAGAACAACAACATCAGAATCTCACAGCGGAACAGAACAAAATATAATATATCACGTAAATATTACATAGTTTTTACATATATCAGAGTTATAGAATATCAATACACATGACAACCATACATACATCTATCACTATATACATCAGATGTACAATACACATCAACTAACATAGCGGAACTAGATAGATAGCTACATACGTCTGGAAACTCTTGCTTCAAGCTCCTCTAGAAATCAAAGTCCAAAACCTATCACTTGGCTACTCATAAAAATTTGAGTACCCAAGAGTTTATGAAAAACAAAAAATATAAACTCCGAGTCAGACATGGGTCTGGTATGAGTAAACGGTTTAAAGTTGTTTAACTTTGAAAACATTTGAAAATAAAGGTATCACGTAAGACTCCCCACAAATAAATACGGGTAAGTTTTTACTAACCAAAACATTTCATAGGAAATCCAGTGATATTATAATTGTGTCTAGGGTTTTCAAGTAAATAAAAAATTGCCGAAATTGTTACATTCATTAAATTCCAGCTACAAGCCACAAAAGTGGGTAATAAAAATCAAAACTGTAGGGTTTCGTAGGGAAAATGGATTTCCAACAATGGCAGGGCTGTTGGGGTACCGCCCGTCACAGTACGGGGCCTAGATCACCGTACCGAGGATCACTCCCGACCCCCTGCAACAAAAGGCCGGAACCATTCCTTACTGAACAGTCCCGAACAAGATAAACCTCGCGGTTGTAGCTAGCAACCGCCCACACAGCCGAAATAAAAAGGGACATCTAGACAGGGGAAATATCTTGTCCTGCTTGGGCATGACCCACCTAACCTTGCTGCATCTCCCCTGTTTTAGCCATTCCCGGTTGATGAGGCTTGAGACTACGATTACCTTTATAGAACATATTACTTAGAATGCTCATCGTCCGCCTGACGATGTGCTGAAAGCATTCAATCCATACAAGTTCGTTCCGGGTTCGAACGAAACCGAAGGCATTATCTCGTCATTCCCGTTTTGGAATCACCCTCAGAGTCAACGACGATAACCCTTGCATTCTGAAAACACCATCTCGATCTTCATTTGATAAGTCACGACCTATCGTTTAAATTGGATTGATGTGGTTTTCGGAGAATCAAATTTGATTCTTCCGATCTCGGTCTCATCGAATCCAAACACCATTTTAAGGGCCAATTTGACTAATTAACTTAAACAGTTTAAGTAATTTAAATTTAACAGTTGAGTTAACATAGCATTTATCACAGATAAAACATATACAAGCATCATAGATATAACATAACATATCACAGAGCATCACAGAATATCATTACATAAATATCACAAGCAGATATTCTACACATCAATCCATAAACAATTACTCATAAATCTTATTTGCAGTTAATTCAATTTTAGAACTAATTTAACCTGAGAGTAAGTCACTTAACTCTATTTAACTAATCATTCATTTACAATTAATTACCTATTTCATTTCAAATTATCTAATTAATGATTTCTTAATCAACTATTAACTCTTAATTACATTTTATTTCACACTATTAATTAATTACTTCCTTACTCAAATTACTTATTTAACTGTTCCCTCATCATAATTTAATAACTTTATCTATTTTTTTATTAATAAAACTTAATCACCAAATTATTATCTGCTAATTCCTTAATTAATTACTTCTTAATTAAACTACTTGATTAATTGCCAATTAATCGTTCATAAATTAATTTAAGTAGTTTATTACTCATTTATTTCTTACAATCTATTACTAATTATTATGGAAAAGTAATTATTCTTACTTGCTCCCTAGAGCCAATTCGTTAAATTTAAATTACTCAATGTAATTAACCCTTAAAAGTTCTCCTTAAATTTAAATCATTTATTATTAACGACAAACTTAAAAGTTATTTAACCTTTATACTTAACCTAAATAATTTTCTAAATTAAAATAATTGAAGTGTTTCAGAAAAATCGTTAGGCTTTTGATTACAGTCGTTAAAAATTGAACAATCTCTTAGCTTAACCCTTAAACATTTCTAAACTCAAAATTTACTCAACTTTACATCACTGCAAAACTAAAGTTTGACCCAACCTGAGGCATCGCAGGTAAACCCGAGACCTTCCCTATTTTACTCAAGAATGACTTCGAGTTAATCACGCAACTGCCCGAGCCTCTCCCCTGATCTCACGCAACCCCTGTATCATTTCTACCTGAATCTTCTTCCTCTCAGCTATTAAACTTTTCTACTCCTACTTCCTCCCTTCTCCTACATTCTTAGATTAAATTAAAGTTCACATATCTTACTTCAGAAACCAAAGGCAAAAACACTCACGCGACCAGGCAAATCACACGAGCGAACCCAATCTACTCGGAACCGAACCCACCCATGCAACACTGACATGCCTACGCCACCGTGCACGTGCACGGTGGCTCGCCGTACTCCGGCAACCCCCAATGCCACCCACAAACTCCAATTCATCCACACACTCCAATTCAAGAGCTAATTCGACACGAAAAAATCAAAGTCAAAAATAACCCCTCTGGATGAACTGTAACTCGAACAGCAGAGGTGAAAACCCCTCTCCCTCCTAGCGCCGACCCCTGTTTGATTCGTGATTTCTGCCACGTGTCGCCGACGTCGTCCCCTTTCATCCCTCCAAAGCACTCCAAGCTCGGTCACACATAGATGAAACACTCATCACCTAACTGCAGTGTAAAAAAAAAAACTGGTACAAAACCCTACATTGAATTCGTTTGTTTGGTTCTTGAATTAGGAAAATTTTAAAATATTTTTCCCGAACTCACAGGCATACAAACTTGCCTCAACTCAAATCCTAATAAATTTAAATGAGTCATTTGAGAGAAATCGGTAAAAATTCGATTTTATTTCAATCACAATCTGCTCTTTAAATCCCATAGTAAAAATCATTGTTGTAGTTTTAAAAATCCTAAATTCCAGTATGTATTCAAGTTACAAACTTGGATTAGCTTTTACATAATTAAATTTATTAGTTTCTTGCTTGATTTCCTGTAAACACAGCCTACGGTAAAATATTTTTCTTATCTTGTTTTAATTTGTTTCCAAAATCTTGTTTAATGTTCTCAACATCTTGTTTGTTGAGAAAACAAGCTAACAAATATTTAAATAAAAATAATAATAATAATAACTTGAGTGTTGTAAACAAACTATGTGATCTACACCCATCACAGAGAAGCAACAGAGCATATACCCAAATATTCACAGATTCCTACTCACCATCAAACTGATTCCATTCCATAAAATAAATGAATCAACTTATTTGAATTTAAATAAACTAAAAATTTAAATCTTGATGTTTACTCACCTGCACCTAATTCCTGAACAAAGAATAGAAAGAAGCACCTAAAGTTTTGAATACTTGTAGCCCTTGAAACTGCTTGCATATTCCTCTGTTTGAATGCAGTTAGAAACTGTTCTTAGTTCTTTTTTTTTTCAGGTTTGCTAATCTATTTTCTTCCTGAACAAACTAAACAAGAATATGTACACTCATATATAAAAGAAAATAGGAGTGTATAAGGGAAGGCTTCAACTGGACAGTTGTTTCTTCATTTGGTTTATAACATGTTCAGATTTTATACATATTTGAAATGACAAAATGCATGCTGAGCTGATGGCAATAAATGTCTTGGCCTCATAACATGTTTACATAATTATTATTATGTTTTGCTGTGTGAATATATTATATGCAGATATGTACTTATGCAATTAGATATTTATCTTACATGTGAAGATTGTATACAAATGTTTGTCTTATTATTTGTTTGCTGACATAAACATTGCAGGTCAAAGGCTTGAATAAGAAGTTACTTATTAATAAATATTTGCTTTATATAAAAGTTTGTTTTACAATCTTCTAGCTAAAACAAAAATTCATGTACATATGTGTCTGATGTATTATTATGCCATGACTGACCTTGTTTCATCCATATCCATTTGGTTTAGTTTGAATAATATACAGGTTGTAATTATGGTTTACTATGTATAAGGATAACTATTTAAATATTTGTTTTAAAAATGCTTTTGTCAGGTTTCCTTCCATATTTGACTAATTTCCATTTTTCTTTTCTACCTTGCTCTTATTTTGCTTTGTGTTGTACTAATTCTTGTTTGTACTTACATTATATTTTATATTTTGACAGTCAATAATTATATGGTTTATTTACCTATATTTATATTTATTCTTCATATTTAACTATCAATATTTAAATGATATTCAATTTCTTACTTATGTATATTTATATTTTATATTTTGGTTATCAATATTTACATTATATTCTTAAGTTTTACTCATATTTAAATGCTTGTTTTTATATTTATTTCCAAGTACAATTTATTCAAATTATATACATGTGTTTGACTCATATTTTACATTTATATTTTATATTACTAGAATTTGATTTTAAATTTCAAACATTATTATCTATGGATATTTCTATAAATGTTAACAAAAGAAAGTACTTTAATTTAACAATTTAAGATAAATATTATAAGGAGATTTATTTTAAATTTCAAACATTAGTATTCATATGTATAAGTTTATCAATGTTAGCAATGTAAAACCTTTTAATTTAATTATATAAGACAAATTTTATTATAAATATTATTAAGAGATTTTATTTTAAATTCCCAAAATCTAATTCCCTTTTTTTTTTAAATACAATTTAAATAAATAAATTGGCAGTATTTCCAAATCATAATCATTTTAATATGATCAATTTACATTTTATTTAAATTAGATTGAATATTTATTAAAATAACCGGGGCCAAAATCCAGGGTCGTTACACATCAGATGCAGCTTGAGCATCATCAGGATTGTTGAGCATCTTTGTTTGAGCTTCTTGCAACTGGTTTTTGATGGTTGTGGATCTTTAACATCCCTTCCTGAAGTTACTTTTGGCCCAACTTCTGAGAGCTTGTTTAACCTGCTTCAACTTCCTACAAAATATATACATATGGTTGTCATAAAATGTGTTAGACCATGCTTCTACTATTATATTATTATACCCATGCTCATTGATCCAAGTATTATAAAACTTGAAACTTCTTTTCTCAAAAATGGCGGGGGGACCAGTTCTAAGAATAATAGGAGAGTAGTCTGACAGAATTGGAAGAGGAAGGAAAGCAGAGACAGCATGCCATGTTGACATTGTTTTGAAGTTGCAAAAGGAGTGGGCAACGGTTGACAGAATTCTACATCCTCTCCTACTCCTTTTGTTCCAAGAAAACTTGGCACATGATTTATTGATTGATATTAGGTTAGAATCTTCTATTGCAATGTCCAATGGTTGAATGTCTCTTGGTTCAGAGGCAGCCCACCATGTTTGTCTTCAAGATTTAAGATTTCAATTAAAATCCCCAATTACAAGCGTCTTGCCTGAAAGCAGGGAGCAGCTGAAGAAGGGACTGTCTTGTCGTTAAGGAGTTAGAGGCATAAACAATCGTAAGATAGAAAGAGAGGGATTCAGGAATAAGGAAGGCATGAAAGTGGATAAACTAAGGGAAAGCCATGACGGGGTGTAGAGTATATACATTCGATTTGTAGATAACCATAATTCTCCTATTGGAGCCTTTAAAAAGATTGTGTTGCAAGTGTCATGCATAGTTGATGTATTTACAAGTAGAAACGGTGAGAGACTGGTTGAGCTTTGTTTCGAGTATTGTAAATAATTCAAGGCTATGCATTTGGATAAGTTGCTTAACATGATCAAACTTTTTTGTGCTATCAACACCTCTTATGTTCCAAACAGCCATTTGGCATGCAACCTTAGGAATGTTCATGATCGATCTCGACTCGCTTGGGCTAAAACTTGATCGATACGAATTTCATTCGTATCGATCGCAGATCGAGTCCAAACAATCAACGATCGATCATGTGGGCCCACCCACCTGAGAGAAGAGGTCTTCCTAGATCCGAGTGAGATATTTGTTGCCTACGCTTATAAAAAGCAACATAGGGCCTATTAAAAAAGGACTTTTGGCTCTTCTAGGTCCAGACTCTGTCGAAATTACTATTGTACTTGAATTCTACCATTGTAACTCCTTGTAACCAGCAAGAAAAAATCAATAAAATTCAGCCAATTCATAGTGGATGTAGGCTATATGTCGAAGCACTCTAAATCTGTGTGTTTCTATGCGTTTTCTTGGTTCATTGCTTGGTGTGTTTGTTAATTTTACATTTATATTCTTCATTTTATCTCTTCAAACACATCCGAAGAGTGTTGTACCCAATTTTAGTACAAACATCTTGTATCCATGCCAGTGCCGAGCATGCATAAGAGAGTTTGTCCTTCCACCATTCTCATCGTGGACCAACACATGTCCCTCTAAGTCTATCCTATGGGTTGTAATGAGGAGGAAGCCAAAACAACGTCCGGTGACTGATAACTTACATGCTTTATACATAACACTAGTTTATGTCGATTATCTACCATTATGTGTTATGTTTACCATTTTAATCTTAGTCATCTTGACTTCATATACGCGTACAATATGTCCCACTTTCTCAAAGTATACAATAACTACATATGTATATATATGTGTGTGTATATATATATATCTATGTATGTATGTATGTATACATGTAAGTGCCACAGTTCTCCTTTGGACTATGATGCTTTCCCCTTTTGTATCTACAACTATACGCCAATGCTAGGTATCCACCATTCGTATCTAGACCAAATTATGCGCATACACTGAAGATCTTTATGTTAGGGCCTAATAATGGCATTACAACTATTTAACTGCATTCTACCATGTCTTAAAGACTTATCTAGCCACTTTGTATTAAGGATGTCATTCCTCAGACTAATCATGGACTCGGCTCTATGGATTATTAAGGAATCGGCTCCTTAGACTATCATATTCGCTTAAAAGACCTTAACTAAGGGTTTTCTAGTCTTGCCTCCTACCAACGAACAAACTAACAAACAACTGTGAGGCGGTGCATGTCCCAGACATGATCTACACTAGTAGGATGTGTAAGTTCGTAGAGGCATAACCCGCACCTTTCTATCGACCTTTCCAAGACCTATGACGCTCTCAGCCTATAGGTACAGACCTACTCTTCACATATATGGTACCAATCTTGCTGACATAGCGCCAAGCCTATGATCACCGTCCCGTTTAGATTGTCTGATGTAATCAAGGAAATTTCCACTTGGTTACTTAACATATACCTCCTAAGTATTCAAGTAGTCCCTACTTGGCCCTTTGACACTTTGGCCGAGGCAAAACCCTACTTTGGTATATTTCCTTCACCTATACACGAATGTATAATCTCATGGGTCCTACAGTTGGACATGCCCCACGTCAGTATACTATATACACAACTACTGGTAACCCCTTGCCGTAGGCAGACTTCTATTTTATAACACTACTGACCTTGCATTCCAACTCGCATTAATTACTACATCATTTTTAATCAGTATAAGTATTTACTAGATTCAATAATTCACACTCGCTATAAATATGTACTTGAGGCTATGTATATTTATTTAGTTTACTACGCCTTTTATGTTCATCTGTTAATGCTTAGTTATTTTACATATCTTACTTCCTGTTTTATTAATACCATTTAATGTCATTTACCTCTTACCTCTTATTCTAATAGATTAAATATCTTTTACTGCTTAACTTCCATTTAACATTATTAAATATAGCGTGTTGTCCCGGTTTCACCATTAACTACCTTTCTTTGATTATTACATCTTTTTAACCCCACTGCATTATTAATATTTCTTCCCTTATTGTTTAATTTTTTACTTATCTTAAATCGCATATACTAGATTCATAGTTAAATTATTGTTATTATACTACTTACATTAGTTTCATTTATACTTAGGATTTCTACATTTTAATGCATTGGAATTACATCTTCTCAAAAAGAAATGTTAACAATGTAGTTCTCCATAAATTATCCAAAAAGGACTTGTGTTATGTTTGGAACTACAAGAAATACCCTTTTCTATTATTATCGAAATAGACGATATAAAATACAGTAAACGTCCATATTTTATACATTTCTTTTTCTAGGTATAATCCTTATTATTCAAAAGATACACTTTTATTCATAATTGTAAAACTGGGTAAGTTATAGAAATTTACATTGTCGTACACTTTATTCCAATGAGTTAAAATACTACTTAAATACCAATTCAATTTATAACAACTTCCTATTTTATGTTTACTAACATATACTATTCAATCAACAAACCTGGAATTATTACACAATATCATTAACGGATTATCTCATAAATTTAGGGAATACTTTAACTATTACTTTTCAAATTCAATTATATGCAACATTAAATCAAAGTTAACAAATTCACAGAATATGTAGGCATGGCTCTCAAATTCATTTTATGTGTGTATTTAAGATTGCAACTCCAAAATTACATCAGGCATACAAGGAAAAAATTAACAACGATATAAATCAATATTATATAAAAATATATTATTTTTCCACTAAGTTCTTAGCTTCCAAATGTAGCGACCCGTAGATTTCATGGATTTAATTTGGTTAAATTAAGTTGTAATTAAATTTAGAAGAAAAATAAATTAAAAACCTACTTATAGTAATTCGAAGTTAATTCAAATGATTTTAAGTAGAGAAAAGAGTTTTACCAGTATATGAGTTGAATATGAGGAATTTGAGGAAATTATTAAACTAATATAATGTAATAAACATTGTTAACAGTAAATGGAATATGATAATAAGAAAAATTGCAAGTTTGTATTTATGGGCGAAATAATATTGATAGGTAATAATTGTTGTAGAGAATAAATTACAAATGTATAAATTGTATAATGGTAACAACTATTGTTCGTTACCAATGCATTTAATTTATAGCGATTAAATAAGAAATAACTGAAAATTTTGAAGGAAAAATCAATAGAAAGGTTAACTACATGCATAAGATGGAAAGTTGAATAGAATTCTAATAAATGATAATAATGGAAAATATATACAATCAATGTAGGTAATTTGAAATTACAAATGATTAAACGTTTCTTGCGATAATGAATAAATAACGAAAGGAGTAAGCATATTTATTTAGAGTATTAATTACTATTGGGTAGAGATTTAAGTAACAACGTTTAATGCAATGTAAGTAATGACATTTTAAGTCAATAATAAGGAATTGGGAATCATATCTATGAAATGATAACGAGAATACAAGATGATAAATGCCAATTAAGGGTAATAATTAAGAAACTTAATGAAATCCCAATTTTATACAAAATAATTTAAAGGTCAGGTTTGGTTATAATTTGAACATAAGTAAATTGAATTTGTAGTATGAAAATATATGCAGAAATTGATTTTTGTAATAAAGGATTTTGTATGTGACAAAAAGGTAACGGTGGTGTTTATGGTAGGTTGCCTATTCATTTATTTAGATTGTTAGTTGGAACTGGAAATAAGTTTGTAATAAATGTAAATAAATGATACATTTATGTAACCAATGTAAATTTTACTTATAATATAGCAAAAGGTGGATTTAAGAAGTGAAATTGTAGAATTTGAAGCTAATTAATAATAGACATAGTAAAGATGGCAATCCAATCAAATGCGTAGGAATCAGATTTATTGGAAGGTAACCTAATTTATAAATAAATGGTAAGTATTAAGATATAATTCTATATAAATTGAAACTGATTGTAGATTTAGTGTAGTAACGTTAAGGCTAACTAAATTTGCTTTATAGATGGAATTAAAATCAAGATGGATAGGTAACGAACTTAAAAATTTAATAAGTGAATTTATTTCAATCAGAGCAATACAAAGAAAGGCAGAATTTTTGAATATAGTAGTTAAGAAAAGGCAAACAAATCCTTCCATCTAAATCCAATTTAAAATAAAGCTTAATTATTGCAGTGGTTAGAATTAAATATTATGCTAGTCGAATACTAACTAATTCATTGAAATACCTATTCATGAAAAACAATTGAAAGGTTTTATTTGGTTATAATTGGTAGATTTGAAATAAACGTAAAGTTATATTAATTGACGTAATAATACGCAGTAAACAATAAGGTCATAGTCAAAGTTAAATTTAAGTAAATTCTTGGAATTTACAATATCTGAATTTACCGTAATTGAATTCAAACACTGAAATTTATAAATTTATTTACTTGACATTGATATCTGGGTTTGTTTAATTTGTTGTAACTAAAGTGAAATTATAAAAATGATCAAATTTTCAATTTTACAGTCAAAAATTTTAAAGATTGAATTTAATTAATTTATTTGCCTATTTATTTAATTAATATAAAAATAGCCATTTTGGGCACGGACTCGGATTTCGACGAAACCAGTTTCATCGGATCCGTAACGGTGAATTATAATAATGTTTCAAGTTTCGTAGCGATCGGACTTGTCGTTTGATCGTACGGACTCGAAACGCCTTGAAATTTACGCATTTTGAAATCAATGTGAAATTTTTGTTTTTTTTGGCATAACTTCTTCATACGATCGAATTTGGTCGCGAAACTTTTTCCATCGCGTTCAGAATATTTTAAAACACCTATTTGGATATATAGTTTTAACAAATCCGACTCCGGAGGCATAGCGGGCTTTTTGGACCATGGTTTGTCACGCACGTTCGCGTATCCAGTCTAGCTACCCTACCTCTAGCCTATCTATAAATATACATCTATAAACCCTAGCTCCTTTCTTTTTCATTTGCTGTACGTTCATTTCTTCACTCTTTTCTCTTCCCCAAATGCATACATCTCAGATCCAATTCCAGATCTATCCACAGTTCAAAATCAAAAGTCAAAACTCAAAAATTTCAGAAAATTCCAGAAAAAATATATGTTGAAGTATTCGATACGCGTAAAATACTGGTGAAATTCGTTTTTCAATTGGAGCTGTCGTTCATCCAGAATAAATTCAAACAGCCCCAAAACCGTTCATCATCGTCGCGCAAAACTTCGTCGGATCGAGATTCTGTTTCTGGGTATTGTAGTATGGACGATGGGGAGCACATCTATGTAATTTGTTTGGCGAATGGAGGTCGTGGCAGCTGCAGTTTGGTGGTCAACGGTGGGTGGTTGTCGTGCGTTCTGATGCGACCGTGCGTGAGTAAAGGGATGATGACGTGTGCATATATAGAATGTGAGTGAATATGTGTCGTTTATTTATTTGAATTCAATCATCATTTTTCGCCATAACTTTCTCATACGAAGTCGGATTCACACGAAATTTTTTTTGTTAGGATCGTAATTTAATTTCGGATCTGATGACGCTGGTTTGGACGAATTCTAAGACGGGCGAATTTTTGGGTTTAAATTGGGTTTAAATTCGATTTAAATTCAAAAGGTGAGTGTTTTGACCCACTCACAATTACTAGAAGCTTTTATGTTTGTTAAATAAATTTTAGAAATGAATAGAAATTTATTTATGAGCTTTTGGCATGTTATTTCATTCATATCTGTTGAATTGCATTTTTTTGAATGTAACTGTTAATTTAATTGATTTATTGCGTGTTAATTAGCTGTTAGAAATTATTGTTTGCATATGAACTGCTAGTTAACAGTTATGTCAATTATCACTAGTTAACAGTTATGTCAATTATCACCGAATATAAATTGTTAGATTAATAGTTGATAAAATTTAATTTGAATAAACTGCCAGTTATCACCTGTTATATATGATCATATATAATTGTTATTGATTGATATTGATCGATGTTGTGATTGGATGATGGATGTGTTGTTGAATGAATGTTTTATTTGGGTATCATTAAACTGCAAGTTAGTATGCATTTACATTTCATTCGGGATTGCGGTTTGAAATGATATACAACCGCAGTTTTATTTTTTTTAAATTGCGGATTGAAATGATAAATATCCGTATCACTTGACCATAGGATAGAAAACTATATACAGGCACCGTGGTCTATATATAACTATTTTTAATGTGATTTCTATGGTTTGGATGGAATACGGTTTATAAAAATCTTAAATTTTATACTGAATAAATGTTTTCTTCCATATTTATATGCATATGAAGTTGAAATTTTGAAATATAAAGGTGAATAAATTTCCTTATTAAAAATGGAAGAAAATTAAGAAAATGGAATTTGATATATTTTATTTTATGTTAAGTTTTGGAAAATCTTAAGATATGATATTTATAACTGGATTTTCCTTAATAAATTTAAGATGAATATTCTAGTATTAAGTGAATTTTGAAGATATTAAATGACTAACATTTGGAGTTTATTTATGGAATTTATGGGAATATTCAAGACTAAATAATAAAACATTGATTTGTTGAAAGAATAAAATCCAAACTTAGTTTTGAATAGGAAATACTCCAATTGGATATATATATATATATATATATATATATATATATATAGGAATTGTAATGGATTTGGGGACATAAAGTGATATTTAAATTATGGTTTAAACTTTAAATAAAGAAATATATTTGTAAAGCTATATAAATTATCTTCTTTACAAAGTAACCATAAAGTTAAACCATTATTCTATATACCGTTGAATATCCAAACCATTTGTGTGTTGGGAGTTATGGTTTTAAAGTAAAAATTCCAAATATTATGTTTTGAAGATATAATTCAAATATTTGGCTTCCAGATATTATAAATTTTAAGCAGTATGGTTTTTGGAAAGAATTATATTTGAATATAACGATATCATATTGTTTTTGGGTTTTAAAATGATATCGTATTTATAATTTTGAAATGGAAATGTTTATTCTGGTTTTAAAGTATAAAATGTTTTAAATGACCACGGGTTATAATAACGATGGGTTGGCAAAGAGACCGGGATCGGATATGGACATACTCTCTGTCGATACCGAAAACCACTTTGACCAACCGTGTACGCGGTGGAGATTCCAGAATGAAGTAGGTCGGTGGTGGCGTTTCCTGTAAGGTAAATACGTGGACCCGACTTCCGTGAGTTGGCATAAGGTGGCTAAAACAGGAGCAATTCCAGGCCAATGAGGTCATTCCTCTGATCGGACGCTCCTCTTCGATATTATACTATGTTTTGGATTGATTCGGTGGCCACCTCTATATTTTTATTTTGGGGAGTTAGTCCGAGGTGGGCGGTAACTGCGGCTACGCGTTTCCATCAGCCTGGATAGCAATTGGTATATCTACCCTGGCATTGCCTAGTTGTGCCGTGTCACCTACCATATCGCGCCTTGTACGAGTTTGGTTTTCTCCCGTAGCCCGTGTGGTATCCTCTAGTGGCTTCCCGATCAGGAGGGGCTATGATATTGGACGGACTACTGGGACTATTACGTGTTAAGGTGGAAAATGTAAAGCCTTAACGCTATTTAAAAGTAAGTTTATTTTATAAATAGACACTATTATAATAGCGCAATATACTACATAGTAAATAGTTTAACGGATCCTTAGGAGATGTAAATCCCGAACATCTCTTGAGTTACTGTACTCATATTTATATTCTGTTTATTTAACTCACATAAGATATTCTAGTCTGACTCGGGTGTTTTGTCTTTTCAAATTCGCTCGGGTCAGTCCGAGCGTTTCAGGATAGCAGATTTTAGCTTTGGAGGACGAAGACAAATAAGTATTATGTTATATATAGTATTACACCACACTCTTTCTATTCCGCTGCATTGCTTGTATTGGTATGTGTAACTCTGATATTTATTGTAAAAGAAGAATCAAGCTTTTGTAAACTGTTTATGAACTGTATATTTGTTATTATATTTTATCCTTCCGCTGTGAGATTCTGTTTTTGTTTTATTTCTTCTCTGTTTTTCTTATTTACCCCATAACAATCCGCCCTTGCGTATGCTTTGAATCGGCATGTGTGTCGGTTTAAAGTATGCGAAAAGGCGGGATGTTACACCAAATCTCCAGATCCAAATCCATTCTTCTTATTTGTTTCCCTCTCCTTTTACCAAAATATGTATTAAAGCATATATATTAGAATTATAATCTGAGAAGAGATTTGAGTTAACACAGCTGTAAAGTTTTTAATCTAGAATTTACCTCTTCTTCGCAAAACTTACACACTTCATATTTTTCTTCTATTTTATTTTCCGCTATTCTCCACGTATACAAATATAATATACAATTTTATAATTCAATATTTCCTAGAATTTTAGAAGTAAAAAAAGGCAGAGCTTTGCACATTGATTCTAAAAATATGAAAAGAAAAGTGAGGGTTAGGCCTGTATTTATAGGCGCACAGATCAATTCCATCCACTAGATTTTAGATTATTTAACCAGGGATGCTCGGCTAGGGTTCAATGCACTTCTTCCAGTCGATGATTGTTCGATACTCATGTGTAGGCAGTCGACCGCTTGAGGTACAACAAGAGCAATAAGCCTATTGATCAGTCATTGTTTATATAATTTAATTATTTACATTAGTTTATTACCTTCTACGACCGATCTAATTTCATTTAATTTGATTTAACAACGATCTCTTTTTATTACTTGCTATTGATCTTTGATTTGATTAGATTTAACAAAGCCAATTACTTAAATGATAATATTTACGTTAATGTAAGTTATTAGTGCTTATTTACTTCTTCATTCAATTTACTTAGTTACATGCTTTCTTAATTAGGTTTAATTTGATTGAGGTCCTTAATTAACATTTATATTTAACGTCTCTTTTTATTGCCAAGTTGTTAACATTTATTTCCCTGTTGGCTTTTGAATTATTTCCAATATGAAAATTTCAAATGTAAATAACATTTTTGTTTGAACTTTGACTGTAAAATTTTATGTATGAAAATCGACAAGAAAATCACTATAAACACAATGGTGCAAGTTTTGTAGCCAAATTATGATGTTTTCAAAGATTCCATTCTTGGGTTTAATAATTATTTATTAATTTTATTTAATTAGTTATCGTTCGATTTAAGGTGTGTTATCCAAAATATTGCTTGAAGACATGTCATCTTCTTACCATCGTAATTTCTTTACAGATAAATTAGTGGTAGTGAGACAGACATGGATATGATCGAAGATTCTAACGTGGAAATTGATTACTTATACAATACTAGCTTTTACAAAGCCGAAAAGGAAATAACTCATTCCAATGTCTAACATTGAATCTCGCACATTGTAGATAAATATTATATCAAGAAAATGGAGTGTTCATAATGATAATCTTCTCAGTTGTCGACAAGCCATGGAGAGCAGAATCAGCCATACGGCATTATGCTTTAAACCCTCAAGGATTCAATGTATACGGGCAAAATTTGATTTGGAAATTATATCGAAAAAATATGATACATTCGCTATAAGTTGGTTTTCGAGAAGATGATCAATGCATTTGGAAATGTATAAAATGAGGCTGATGGGAAATGAGTTGGTTGATTTCAAAGGTTGTACTTAGCGAAGTAATTTCACCAATCAACATAGTTTGATTCATTTGTATTCTACTTGCAAATCATCACACAATATGACTATGAGTATAAACACATTAATATAGAAATAGAAGTTCAAAATAATGGTTTATAAAAGACTATTTTCACAACATAACCAAGTTGTCTCAAAGTTGGTGGGAACGATAACACATTACAGACTTTCTAAGATATGATTCAAAACAAGCATCTAGAGGTTTAGCAAGTATTTTGATAGAAAAATCAAATAGTTTGGTTTTAGCTAAAATATGAAGGAAGATGGTTTCTATAAGAAAGAAAATAGCAGGTACTAAGAAATTTCTAATAGTATAAGTAAACAATATGCTTATGATTGATAATGATGTACCCTTGCTAAAATTAGTTAAAAATTGCTTGTTTAATTCTTGATGAAGGATTTGAAATAAGCGTCATTTATACTCTACATAAGAGGTTGCTAGGATTGTCTCCATTGGTATACATAGAACCATATTCAAATGTTTAGTATGGAGCATACGGGATTGGTTCCTTAAGTATGGAATAGGAATCATTATATATTTTGTATTATGCACTAGATCAAAATTCGCTTATATACTCGATGAATTAAGGAAATATCAAATCGGAGTTAATACCATCGAATGGTAGTTAAGAGTACTCATGAATATTTATGAAATATTAAAGAGTTTTTCATGAAAAAAATGAACTTTTTATGAAGGTATGTTAACATAGAAACTTCATAAGTGACATCGAATATTGTAAGTCATTACTAAATTCATTTTACCTTAAATAAAGTGGCTTTAGGTTGGAAATGTTCCAATTGAGAGGTTGTGGAAGATTTAGTTATAAAGGCTAAGAATAATGCTATAATAGAAGCAATATATGCAACTTTATAAGAAATTCAAGGATGGTAAGTTTATAAGAAAGCTAGGGATGGTTTACACCCTAATAAATCTATAACATATATGATAACAATAATGTAGTATAGATTGTAATAAGAACCAATAACTTAATAAGGGCTCCAGATATGTTCTCTGTAATTACCATATGACAAAATAGTTTACCAATGATGGAGAAATATCTTCGAAAATAGATACAAAATAATAATATTATTGATTCACTCACTAAGGCACTTCCTTAGTTTTGTCTAGGAAAACCAATTGAGAGTATGATTATGATTCAGCATAGTTTTCCTCAATTGTATGTGGAAAACTGATGGAGCTAAAGGTGTGACATAAAGGTAACTATGTAATTTAATTATTTAACATAATTCTTGTAATGAATCTTGCTCGAAATAAAGTAATTTTTGGTTTTATTTTCGATTGTATGTATTGTTATATAGGGATATAATTATTATTTTAAATAGACTATATATATAAGTAGAAAATCTTAGAAAATATATTTAATCGATTGTAATTATTAAAGTGTTCATAACTGTAGGTATTGAATCATATAAACTATACTTTTCATAACTGTAGTTATTAAAGTGTTCATAACTGTAATTATTAAAATGTACAATAGTCTTTTGATTCGAGAATAATGTGAATCTCAAGTGTCTAAACTATACTTTGATTAGTTACAGTTGGGTATAAGTTGAACCACTTGAAACTAAAACACAATTCAAGTGAGGATTTACCTCCTTCAAATAAAAGGTCAATATTTGTAACGACCCGGAATTTTCCCTCCTTAATTTTATGGCTATTTAATTAATTTTAAATATTTAATATATATGATTTATAATTAAAATAAAAAAATTAAATGACAAATAATGATGGTGAAATAGTTTTCAAATTTTGTTTACAAAAACATTTGGTTCGAAGAAAAGTTGTAAATTTGATCGGAATTCGTTTTTCGAATTTTTGACTTTCCATCGACTAAAAATTATCGGAAATATGAACACTAGAAATAATGTACATATTCGCATTTACAATTAGTTAAGGTATGCATATATATGTTTATGCATATAGCTAAATTAACAAAATAAAGTTAAAAGAATATTCCACGAAGATATTATAGGAAACTCTTTAAACATGAAATGAGAACATTAGAAACATAAATACTAAGAGATATTAATGCATGTTGGTAAGGTGTACAAAGGAGGAATGAAATTTTGTGAATAATGAAGGGAGGGGGACATACATCATGTGCTGGCAAGCATTGGTGGAGGGTAAAGTAAATAAGGGCATTTTGGTAATTTAATTATGCCCTTTTATAAAAGCAAATTCCTTTATTTTCTTTTCATTTTTCATCATTTCCATTCCTATTTTTATAAACTCCATCTTCTCCCACAAGTTTTTCATGGCTTCTCTTTTAGTTTCCAATGTTTTAACATTTAAGTTTTTCCTTTTAAATTCATTTCAAACTTTGTTTCAAAAAAAATTCCATTTTACCTCCTCTTCCTTCTATCCTATCTTCCTTATTTCCGACCCAAATGGAGATTTTCTTTTTATTCAAACCATATGAAATTCCAATAGCTACAACTTTTATCGGTATTACATTTTCATATTTTGAGTGTAGTTATGTCAGAAATGCATTTCTTTCAGACATGTTTTTGGACTCAAAGACAAAGTACGAAAATGGTCCTTATTTAGGAGATATCTTCCTCAAAAAAAATGAAATTGGGCGTTTCTTTTTGTGAAATGATTGAGAAAGAAATTTCCCAAAGCATATATAATGACCACTTTTCCAAAATCCGAGAAATACATGCCCAAAAATCGAGGGGAATTGACCTCTGTTCGAGTGGATTTTGTGGTTTTCCAAGCTTTTCGAGTTCCAAAATGTATCAAGTTTTAAAAGATTTTCTGGTGAGTAAATTATTTAAATTTTGAGAAATTTTTACCCTTATATGTATTTAATTTTGGATGGTAGAATAATTTGGTTGTCCGGTTGGAATATTATATTGTTTGAATATATGTATATGTTGCTAGTTGTGGTTTGGATATTGACTTGTGAATCGAAAGCTAAAACGTTGTGTTTCATTAAAAAGAAGTGATTTTTAGGTTTGTGCTATGATAGTGAAATGTTTATGGATGTTTAGGTATGTGTACATGATTTCATGCTAAGGAAGTCGATACTTTGATATGCTATTAACAATGGATTTCTTTGTGGAAAAACTAATGTTTACTTTAAAGGAAATTGAAAATCATTTCAAAGTTTTCAACTTTGTTTTCTTATGCAAACTCTTTTTTATGTTTATGGTAAGTTTGTAAAAATTTAAGTGTTGAGGTTTCAACGAGGAAAGTCAAAACATTTTTAGGGTATGGTGTCCATAGCGATAGTCGATACGGGTGTAGTTTCGATTAAAAAGACAGTTTTTCTGTAAATTTTGTTTTCATACTTAAAAGTGTCTTTAAAAGGTTTTATAAACTTAATAATGGTGTTAAGTTAATTAATAATTTAATAATTAATTTTTAGTTAATTAAATTTTGATAATTAATACTTAATTAAGTCTTAAACTAGCTTTATTAATTATTATCAAGTGAAACTACTGATTAATTATGTTTTAAAAGTAAGACTAATTTAAAAAAAATTGATTAACAAAGATAGATTCTAAGTTAATTATAAGTTAAATAAAATATATTCATTTTTAATTACTTATTAATCAAATATATGGTCAATTATTTATTTATTTATTTATTTAATCAACTGTTAACTATTTTTTATGATAAATTAATTAAGGTTTACTTTTAAGGTAAATTATTTATTAAAGGTTTAATTTATTATTTCAGTTTTAGTCAAAAGATCATTTAATTTATTAATTAATATTTAATTATTAATAGAGACTTAATTAATTTTTAAATAATTAATAAATGATTAATTAGGATTTAATTAATAGTTAATAATTGTTTAATTATTTAATTAAATTAAGTTAAGATTCAATTATGATTAATATTAATTTAAATAAGAATTTAACTTATAATTAATTATTTGAAAAAGAGTTTTAAAGTCCTAACTCCTTTATTTTTCTAAGAATCAAACTGTTTTGAAGGAAATTCTTTTTCAAAGATGGTTTTAATTCAAGGGATTCAAGTGTCGATACCATTGAGAAACCATATAACCGTTAATGAGATATAATATAGATTGTTTGATTTTTTGGACATATATTAATAAAATAAATCCCCATTCTGCTACACATTAATTGGATTGTTTGGATATCTATTTAGCAGGACAAATCATCATCCTGCTACTATGTTATATGGACATGTTTATACTGGTTAGTTTATATTGACATATTATTTCGTGATTTGGATATAAAGTGTATTTACATATATGTTGGCTTTTGTAAATAAATTGTTGAATGACTTCAGAACGAAATTGAAATTAAATGGTAACTTAAATTAGTACCATAGGATTGATAAGCCTCCTTCTAAATTTATGAAGTATGATTTTGAATTAACTTCAATTCTTTAATCAGTCTAGGGTTTTAAAGTTTATAAATGACCTTCACGTTATATAATTATGTTATAAAGATATTTATAAATAATAACTTGTCCAAACAAAAGCGTTTAACTAAATAAAAGGGTTTATTTAAAGTGATTTAAAATGAGATTTTGTAAATGTTATTTTGTAATGTCAAAGATATTTTATAAAGGAAATTTTATAAGGACTTTTATACATGAAAATAGATTTTATGAATCATTTTAGAGATTTTAAAAAGAATTTAAATCTAGTTGAAGATTTATAGGAGGCTTGAAATATGAAGTAAACTTATAAAAAGAATTTTTATAAGGGATAAGTGAATAGGTTTTATAAAGTGAATGGTTTTATAGTAAGTGATGTTTTAAAAAGGTAATTTCTTGGACATTTAGTATGGAATTTGAAAAGAAGCAAACTTTTTTAAAGTTTGGTAAATATACTTATACCGTTGAGATAAGTGTATAAATGTTTTCTTTCAAGTACAAAAGAAATGTAAAGGTTTTTGGGAATTGTGTTTTAAAAAGATCTTTTGATCAAGTTTTGCAAAATATTTTAATTAAGTAAAGATTAGTTAATAAAGGCTTATTGGATCCCATATGGAATCAAACAATGTTGAATGATTGTTTATTTGATAGTTAAATAACCGACTATCAAATTTGGACCTAAACGTAACTTTGGAAATATCTAGGTAAATACGTGAGTTATATTGCGCAGTCATCCCTAATGATGCAATGTTGTGCATATAAATCTCGTTTCATTCTTCTAGGATAAATGATAAGGAAATCCCTGCACAAACGGTTAGGAGATGAACTCCGCTCCTATCTTTGTCTGTTTATTTTCTAAAGAACCGGGGTTGAGTTTATCGGAAATTATCGAAAGTTGTTTCGAAGGGACCAGGATTGGATATGTTATCCAAAAACCACTTCGATCCAACTCAAGCATTTCGAACCTAAGACAATTTGAAGAATATGGAATCGAAGATGGAGTATTAAAGTGCAAGGGCTGCTTACTGCTAGTCCTAAGGGTGGTTACAAAATGGATGTAGTAGAAGTAGTGCTTTCGGTTTTTCCTTATCATGGACAAGTTGTATGGATGAATGGTGGAACAACATTACAGCGTGGAAGGCAGTGTTTGCTTTCCAAGTGGAATTTCTATTCAAAAAGTAAGCATAGCCTTAAGCCTCATCAACCAGGAATTACTAAAATCATGGGAGATGCGGCAAGGCTAAGTGGGTCGCTTCCATTAAGGTGTATCATTACCTTTCTAGATATATCTACATATTTATGGATTGGTTGTGCATGAGATCTCAATAAAAAGGGTTGCAAAGCAACCAGGGTGATGACATATTCGGGTACAATCCGGTCAGGGGTAGGCTGGTCTTGTGTTGGCAGAGGATCCCAACGGGGTCCTCGGTACATTTTCTGGATGTGTACCATGATAGGTGGTACGCCAGTGCCTTATCATAGTATAGAATCCAATCTCTAATATGTACCTTTACGATTTTGATTGCAGAACCTAGTATACTGCAATTTAATTAATGTAACAATTTTGGCTATGATAATAAATATTTGTACTCTAGACATTATTATAATATCATTGGATTTTCTATAAAAATGTTTTAGTTATCGTAAGTGTAACGGCCCGGATTTTTCGACGTTGAATTTGGAATATTTAAATGATTTTATTTGATTTGAATTATAAATTGATTTTTGGATATGAAAGAGTTGGTTTTTATTTAATAAAATAGATTCAGGATTTAAATATAGTGATGTATTGGATAATTTAATTTATGAATTTAATAATTGGTTATTGGATAAATTGTTCGAATTTTGAGATTAAGCCTATTAAAAATATTTTAAAGGCTGGTAAAATTTATATTGATAGTAATAAAGGTAATAAAAGTTTTAAAATTGAATTTGAAGGTGATTTGATCAGTTTTAAAAATATACCATTTAAATTGACATTTAAAAACAACCTTCTAAGGTACAGTCTTGGAATTCTACGAAACTAATTCTAGTGGATCCGTAATAGTACATTGTTATCGGATTTTAAATTTCATGGTGTTTGTAGTTATTGTTTGATCGTATGGGATATAAATGCCTAGAAATAATTAATCGAATTTAATTTTAATAGTCGATCCAAAAACTTATCTTCTCCATACAATCAAATTAGGACTCAAAACCTTTTCCTTTGCGTTTGAGATAGGAGTATAACATTAAAATCGCCTGGCAGCATGCCTCGACGGGTTCACAACCCTTAAGTAAGTAACTAGGTGTGATGGTTCTAAACTTAGCTTATCTACCAAGCAATGAGATATAAAAAAATGCGACGCACTAGGATCAAATAACACTCTAATAGGTATGCCATGAATTAAAAGCGTACCTCCTACCACAGACTTCCCTTCCTCCTCCGCGGTTAGTCTCGAGATAGCTGGTACCAAAGCAAATAATTTTTTCTTCACCTTAGTTGGTTCCTTGTATTGATTCTTGTAGTGATCTATCTGGCCAAAATTGAAGCACTTGATGTTCTTCCTCCCAATAACTTTCTTGCCATCTCCAAAGCAACATTCTTTCGCAAAATTTCCTTTCTTGTCACACATAAAACACACAACATCTGCTTTTCCTTTCTTGGTAGCTCCACCTTTCTAAGGTCCCTTCTTCTAAAAGAATCCTTTTTTGACTTTGCCCACTTTTAGTCTCTGCTGTTTTGTTACCATGTAACAACCCACATATTTTACGATTGAATATTTAAATATTTCATTTAGTCGGATTTTTGTCCGAAAAGGCCAATTTTTGCAAATGGTCGAATTAGGACTCGAGACCGCCCCCATTGAGTTCAAAATGACTTTTGCGACCTTTTTGAGTATAAACATTGATATGTTTGGAGTTAGTAGAATTTTTCCACTTTACCACTATGGACTTTGGTTTGGGTTTCAGCCCTATATCCAAACACAAGCCCTAGCTCCACCCTCACTTATCTTCATTCACTTCATTTTCCTAACACTCTCAAGCTCTAGATAAAAATGGTGGAGGAGAAAAGGAACTAGGAAATCCTAAGCCTAGTTCCATTTGCAAAATCCAAGCTTTAACTCCAAATTCAAAGAAGAAGCATTGGTAAGCTTTCTCTTCATCTTCTCTAACTCGTTCTCTTTTCTATCTCAGAAATTCCTAAACCTAACTTAGGAAATGTTTCTCTTTTAAGCTTAGAATCAAGCTTGTTGGGATGGAATTGAAGAGTGATTGTCATTGCCATTGCTCTAAAGCTTCTCCTTCATTGATTTGGGTTTAAAGGTGAGATTTTAATCTCACATCTAAGTCTATAATTATCTCTGATTATTGGGTACGAATTCCTAACATCTTTACGTATTCATTTGATTTTGATTTGGATTGCTTTGGTGAATATTCCAATTTTTGGTGTTTTGGTCTAATTTTATGAAATCCTATGATGGATATTTGGACATTGATATTCAAGGCGTATCAAAGAGCCTTTAAGGTTGGGTTGTCGCTTGGCGTAAATCCTTAGTCGTTGTTGCTCGTCCGATCGCTTCCGATAATCGTTTTGGCCATCATTGGCCTAGGTTCAGGGAATGCCCTGAACTTCAATTTCAGACGTCTGAAACGTAGGATTCAGACGTCCGAATATTATACTAGGAATTTTTATTCCCCAGTGTTCAGACGTCTGAATCCAAACCTACAGACGTCTGAATTGGCTCAAATGCAACCAGAAAGAAAATAGGCTAAAAGTGTCTATTTCAGACTTCTGAAATATAGGGTTCAGACGTCTGAATTGTGTTCCGGTAAACTTTTATTTTTCCGGATTCAAACGTCCGAATCCTTGATTTCAGACGTCTAAATCTACTGTCTAGGCTCTATTTTGCCTATTTAGCTTGAGTTTCCAAATTTATTCGATACGTGTTGTTTCCCTTTTGTTGTTATCACTTATTATCGACTTGGATGACATTTTCTTCGAGATTTTTGGGAATATCCATTTTGATGGATTTGATATCGATCTCTTTGGATCTTATTCACATCTTTGAATGTGAATTTTGGCGATTGATTGTTTCTACAATCATTTTTGTGATTTGTCACTTTAAAAATATAAAGGTTTCAATACTAGTAGTAAATATCAAAACTCTTTTATCAAAGCGATTTCAACACTATTTTATTACAAAGCTCGTTTCTTAAAGTGTTTTCCAATCTACTAGCATATACAAACCTTTACCTCATTTAGATGAGAAATCTAATTAAACGACTTAGTAAAAAAAGTGGTAAGAAATGCTTACGTTTACTTCGTCGGTTAATTCTTGGACTTGTTCGATTGAATCTCTTGTGACAATTTTCTAGTGTAGATCTACAATTTGTTCGTAAATGTTTAAGTCAAGCTTGTGGTTATGGGACATGAAGCTAAACTCATATATTTAATAGCTTAGTGTAATTTACACTTCTTGGTGATCGATGATGATCATTTCTGTGATTTACACTAGCATTATGGTCTCTTTGTCTGCGAGGGAGACTAAACCCGTTTTTGTGGAGTTTCGACTCAAATTGGTAGGGTAGCGACCCATGGTCTTCGGGCCATTTTGTGGAGCCTCGGTGCAAAATTAATGGTTAGCAACCATGGAATAGAATTCCGTTTTGTGATACACGTGTTGGTGAGCTTTCATGCTCCCATTTTTGTGACATGCCTTCCCCCTATCTTTGTGATTTTCGGATTTCTAGTTGATGATTTCTAGAATTTGTGTTTCACCAATTTTCGTGATTTACATCGATAAGATTTATCAGTATTTGTGCATTGGTGAATTTGTGTGTCATTAACTTTTGTGATTGGCATTGACATAATTGTCAATATTTATGGTGTGGTGAACAAAAAATAAATAATATGACATTCTTTCCTGTGTTTTGAGATTCCTTGAGATGTTGTATGTTTTCGTGTTGTCTAAGGTATATTTGTCATTGAATGGCATTATTGTTATCATACGTTTTTGTCACATCTCATATTCTATCTCATTTTTATCTGATATTTATAGTTAAACTGATCCGTTTATTATTTTCTTATTAAATAATACTCGGGTCAGGCCGAGATGTTACAGGTGCTTCTTCTTGACTCCTCATCTGGAATTATTATTCTGACTTTTGGCTAACTACTTAGATTAGTAGTTTATTTTGTTGTATACATTTGAGATATAGACTCCATGATGTATACTTATTCTTTTGTGTAGCACTTGTAACTATTCCTTGTGATATTGTGGATTTTGTTAGACTACTACTCTGATATACACTTTTATGTGTAATATTCATATTTGTCTCCGCCTTTGAGATATGAACTTTTGTGACTGATTTGTGTTATGATATTCTATATGTGTTTCCGAAGATTTCATATAGCCACTGTGTAGTAGCTTTGAGTTTGTGTCGATATGTCGTAATTTCTCTTGAGATGAAAAGTTATATTTTTATCTCGCATATCGAAACTCGCACAAAGCAGTTATATAGAGGGACGCTCCTCAACAGCCTTATTCTCCACGCTAATTGATGGCATTACCCTGTAGTGTCCTTGGCTAGCATGGGTATAGAGGTGGGGCGTCACAGCTTGGTATCATAGCCAAACTTCGGAACAATGTAGAATAATTTAATAAGGATCATCGTCCTAAGTCTTTCTTGGAGTCGTGCCTTAGTATTTGATTCGTGCCTTCGTACCATTCTATCCTATTTTCTTTTATGATTCCTTGTTTTATCAATCATGATTGTTTGATAATTATTTTGAGAATAATTTTTCTTCTTCTTTCTTTCTTATAGAAGAGAAATGGTTAGATCAAATCGTCCCAATGCCGGACAATCTAGTGCTACTCCCCAGAATGGAGTTTTTATGTCTGCCCAGCAGCTTCTTGATCTTGTAAAGAATGCTCAAGCAGCCGGTTCTATTCCGGAGCCTACTCACCCTAAGTCTGGATTTGCACGCTTGTGCAACGATTATACCAACTTGGATGGGAAGCCATTCAAAGGTTCTGAAACCATTATTGAAGTCCAGGCTTAGCTAAGAACATGCGATCGAATCTTTTCTCGCATGAATCTTATCGATCTTCATCGTGTCCAGGTGGCCTCTAGTATGCTCCAAGAAAGAGTATTAAACTGGTATGAGCTTCTGATTTCTGAAATAAATGAAACAGATCTTACCTGGGAGCAATTTCGGGGATGATTCGAATTAAAGTTTGTGCCAGAAGCTGAGAAGGTGACATTGGCTCGTCGTTTCATAGACCTTGTTCAAGGTGAATCCTGCATGGCAGGTTATGTCGCATCCTTGGAGTCACTATCTAAATACGGGGCCGAATACATGAACACCCAGTTGAAGAAGAACCAATGATTTGTCTATGGATTGAAAAAAAAATCTCAAGAAGCCACTACATCTAAAATTAGAAGTTTCTTTTGATCAACTCATTGGTATCGCTCTTTGTCTTGAAGAGGCGGATAGGGAGAGTGATGTTGAAGTTGGGAGTGCCAAACTGAACTTCAATAACAACAAGAAAAGGCCTAATAAATTCAATGGTCCTTATCCCAATAAAAAGGGGAAATAAGCATCTCTGCCAGCGAAGACTTCTGCCACTAGTGGTGGGCAATGCTATAATTGTGGTTCTAAGGACCATTATGCGAATAAGTGTTCAAAGCCCCACGCTTGTCGCTATTGCAAAAGCCCGGATCATTATTTATCTGCATTCCCCAAACTCCAAAACAAGAAGGAGGGAAAGCCTAATGTGGCGCGAACCCCTTACAACACTTCTCGTGGTCAAGGTATTTCTCATTTTATCCTTGATGGCATTACTGTGTTTCGTGATCATCCTATTCGAGTCCTTTCTGACACGGGTGCATCCCATTCTTTTATATCAAAAGAGCTTGTTGATACTTTTTCTTTGAGTGTTGTGGCTTTAATGACTTCTTTGAGAATCGCGAATCTGGTTGGTGGGTCCGCAACACTCAGTTTACTTTGTAAAGATGTCGAGATTATTTTATGTGATTTTTCTTTCCAAGTCGATTTACATGTCCTGCGTTACTTAGGATTTGGAATGATTTTGGGAATGGATTGGCTTAACCATTATGAAGCTCATATCCTATGTCATGTGCGGACTATTTATCTTCGACATCCACAATCTGCTAATCAGATTTCTATTATTCTTGAAGATTCGGATTCCACTTTGGCAGCATCCTTAAATTCTCTAAATCCTCGTGATGACGATAATGATGATGAGGAAGATGTCATTTCTCTTATTCACGGTGTTGAATTTTCCGACATATTTGAGCCCGTTTTAGGATTACCACCTAAGCGAGCAATTGAGTTCAGAATTAATCTAATTCCTGGAGCTTTACCTATTACTCGTCCTCCTTATCGAATGTCCAATAAAGAGAATGAGGAGATGTGCAAACAATTATCTGAATTGGAGAAGAAGCAATTTATCCGTTCTAGTTCCTCTCCTTGGGGAGCTTCCTCTATTTTTGTGAAGAAATCCGATGGTACACTTAGGCTTTGCGTTGACTACCATAAGGTTAATGATCTTACTATCAAGAATAAATATCCTTTACCTCGGATTGATGATCTATTCGATCAATTTAGTGGTGCTAGAGTCTTTTCACAATTAGACTTGGCAACCGGTTTTCATCAGCTTCATATTGCAGAGGATAACATTCCTTTGACATCGTTCCATACTCGTTATGGCTCTTACAAATGGCTTGTTATGCCATTTGGTTTAATGAACGCTCTGGCTCATTTCGTTGACCTTATCAATCGAGTTTCAAAGACTTCCTCAATTAATTTGTTCTCATCTTTATTGATGATATTCTTGTGTATTCAAAAACCGAGGAGGAACATGAAAAGCATCTTTGGATTGTGTTGGAAACTCTTAGGAGTAATCAGTTAAAAGCAAAATTTTCTAAATGCACTTTTGGCAATCTCGTGTGAAGTTCCTTGGTCATATTTTTTCTGAATCCGCAATTTTTGTGGATCCTTCAAAGATTGAAGCGATTCAAAATTGGAAGAGACTGGAGAGTGTGATGGAAATCCGTTGTTTCCTTGGATTGGCGATCCATTACCGCCGTTTTATAAAAGACTTTTCTAAAATTTCTGTGCCTCTTACTAGTTTGACAAAGAAGGGAGTTAAATACATTTGGTCAGACAAATGTGAAGCTTCTTTTCAGAAATTTGTTCTCTATACTGATCATAAATCTTTAAAGCATTTATTTTCTCAAAAGGAACTTAGTTTGCGTCAACAACGTTGGCTCGAGTTCCTTGCATCTTATGATCTTGATATTCTTTATACTCTCGGAAAGGGAAATCGCGTTGCCGATGCCCTTAGCTGAAAGCAGCAAGCGGTTGTTTCCATGATGATATCCGGTTGGAATGATCTTGAGACTTTATCCACTTGTGAGATTCGAGATCGTGTATCCGATTTATGTTCATCTCTTGTTTTATGTAGCCTTGAGGCCCATCCTTCTCTTTTGGACCACATCCTTGAAGCTCAAAAGCAAGATCCCGAATTGGCTCTTCTTAGCCAAAGTTGTAGGAATAAAATTGATATTGAAGGTTTGAAAGACTTTGATATTGATTTTCATGGCGGTATTCGAAAATTTGGTAAACTTATCGTGCCAAATATTAGTGATCTTCGTAAAGATATTTTAGAGGATTCTCATCGTTCTAAATTTACCATTCATCCCGGTAGTAGCAAAATGTACACGGATATAAAGCGACTTTATTATTGGGATGGAATGAAATCTGATATTGCTGACTTTGTTAAGCGTTGCATGACTTGCCAACTTGTCAAGGCTGAGCATCAAAGGCCCGGTGGGTTATTGCAACCTTTAGGAATTCCAATATGGAAGTGGGATCAAATTTCCATGGATTTTATTGACGACCTTCCCCGTTCTCGTTCGGGTCATGATAGCTTATGGGTGATAGTTGACAGACTTACGAAATCCGCCCATTTTATCCCCGTTCGGTCCAATCGGACCATACCTCTTTTGGCTAAACTCTTTATTAAAGAGGTTGTTAAATTGCATGGAGTTCCTACTTCTATTGTTAGTGATCGTGACCCATTGTTTACTAGTGGATTTTGAAAGAGTCTTCAAAAAACTTTGGGAACGAAGCTTAATTTTAGCACCGCTTATCATCCTCGATCCGATGGACAAGCCGAGCGTGTGAATCAAACTCTTGAAGATCTTCTTCGTGCGTGTTCATGATTTTGGTGGAAGTTGGGAATATCATATTTCTCTTGTTGAGTTTTCCTATAGTAATAGCTTCCAATCTAGTATTGGTACGGTACCTTTTCAGGAACTCTATGGAAGGCCATGCCGATCTCCTTCTTGTTGGCTTGAGGCCAGTGAGAAGCTGGTTTTATGTAACGACCCGTAAATTTCGACAATTTAATTTGTTAATTTAATAGGATTTCTAAATTAAATTCTAGTCGAAATAATTAAGGGGGTAAATTAATATTCAAATGAAGGCTAAACTAAAATATATGAATGGTAATTAAAGCCTTTATTTGTAATATGAATAAAATTTCAATAAATAAAATGGTAAGTATTGTACCTGTATATAAGGTGAATTGAATAAATCATATTTATTGGAATTGATATGTGAATGTATAATAAATGAGTTATTACAAGAATTGAAATTTAAATAGAATTCTAAATAATGAATAGTGGAAAGGGTTATACAGGTGTATAATTTAATGCGAGAAAGGAAAGTATTTAATTGATTTTGTAATAAAAACGTTGAAACGGAAATTGGAATAAATGTATTTAATGAGAATTGTTGAAATAATTGTTGTAGAGAATAAATTACAAATGTTATAAATTGTATAATGGTGACAGCTATTGTTCGTTACCAATGCATTTAATTGATAGCGATTAAATGTAATTAATCATTGCCTTTATGTAAGTTAAGAAAATAACTGAAAAGTTTGAAGGTAAAATCAATAGAAAGGTTAACTATATGCATAAGATGGAAAGTTGAATAGAATTCTAATAAATGATAATAATGAAAAACGTATACAATCAATGTAGGTAATTAGTAATTACAATGTTGTTGAAAGTAATAAACGTTTCTTTGTTGATAATTTATAACACAACGGAAAGAGTAAGTGTGCTCGTTAGAATATTAATTGCAATTGGATAGGGATTTTTAGTAATAATGTTAATGCAAGGTAAGTAATTCTAAATTAAAGTCAATAATAATGAATAGTGATTAATTCAAAATTTGTAACATATATTATAAATTATCTGCTTATTTGTTAATGGAATTAGAAATTGTAATAAGTGATAATAAAATAAATGAATGTTACATTAATGGAAAATGAAATAACGTTAGTTTAAATATTGAGGAATTATAGGGTCGTATTTATTATAAGCGTTACTTTAAGAATTATGATTAATTGTGAAATTAATACGAGAAGTATGTAAAGTAATAACTAAGAAAGGAATACGTTATAAATTGATTATAACCTAAACTTATGTGTAAGGTTGGAATTGAATCTAATCCGTTTAATTGGACACTTATTAAAATAAATTGGATTCAAAGTGTAATTAAGGGATTATTTTAAGAAATTAAAATAAATAATGTAATTTGGTGAAATAATTTACATTTTAAAATTTGAGATGGGAAATTGTTTAAGGAATTATAAGTTTATAGGTAAATCAAGGCGATAAAATTTATGAATTATAGAATTTGAATAGTTGGATTTATTGCAAATGAATAAAAATAAAATATGTAATTATTACGTTAATTTAAAAATTAAGTTGAAAACTGGAAATATTTACGTGATAATTTTTAATCCAATGGTAAACCCTTTCATTTGAAATTTATGAATGGAATAAATATAGGTTAATTCAATTAAAAGGAAATTTTGGAAATTTATCTATAATTTTGAATTTTATGAAATCAAAGATTTATATTGATTTAATCTTTAATAAATTGACATTTAAAAATTGTTGAATCATTTTAAATGTTTGAGAATTATTAAGTGATAAAAATTTCCAATTCTAAAACTGAGATATAAAAATTGGATTTATTTACTAATTCTTAATTTATTAATTAATATAAAAATAGCCATTTTGGTCACGGATTCGGATTTCGATGAAACCAGTTTCATTGGATCCTAACAGTGAATTATTGTAGGGTTTCAAGTTTCGTAGCGATCGGACGTGTCGTTTGATCGTACGAACGCGAAACGCCTTGAAATCGATTTAATTGAAATCAATTTGAAATCAATTTGAAAATATTGATTTCAGCATAACTTCTTCAAACGATGGAATTTGGACGTGAAACTTTTTCCATCGCGTTCAGAATATTTTAAAACACCTATTTCAATATATGGGTTTACCCATTTTCATTCCGGGGTCAGAACGGGCTTTTTGGGCCACGTTAGCGTTAGCACGTATATCCAACCCGATCCATCTATTCAAATTTCTAACCTATCTATATAAACCCACTTATAAACCCTAGCCTCCATCTATTCTCATTTGTGCATTCATTTCCTCAACTCTTTCTCTTCCTCTGTGGATACAAATCTTAGATCCAAACACAATTGCAAATCAAAAATCAAAGTCAAAAATTCAAAGTCCTCAGAAAAATTCAGAAAAAATATATGTCGAAGCTCTCGATGTACGCATCTCAGATCAACAATTCGTTTCTGGGTTCGAATCATCGTTTGTCCTGAAATCGCAAATCTGTTCTGGCCGTTCATTTTGGATTTTCGACGATCCAACGGTGGATCGTCGATCGTTTGTCGATCAGGTTGTACCGTTGCGGAGGTGGTATAGAGCAGAGCATACGGTTATGATCGCTCAACGTAACTCGTTCAGGATTCACCAGAAATCGATGGGAAATGGTGGATGATCGGCCTCGTCCCGGGGTTGGGCGGCGCCACCGTGGATGACCGGACTTAGGGCGTTGGGGCGACATGACATGGCCTTCAGGATGGAGGTGTCAGATTTGTGATTCGACGTATGGATGAGCGTGGCAAATCTTGCTTGTGGCGGCCGGTTGCATTCAAGATTCAGCTAGGTTTTCGTTCACTGTAGTTCGCGTGCGTGCTTCCGGGTGACGTGGCATAGCAAATGGTAAATTATGTTCACCTTTTCCTTTTATTTTAAAATTATTTTCAATCGCATTAACATGAATAACTTTCGCATACAAACTCTGTTTCATGCGCGGTTTCTTTTGTTAGGATCGTAATAAAATTTCGGACTTGATGACGCTAGTTTGGATGGATTTGGAAACTGTCAAATTTTTGGGTTTAAATTGAATTTAAATTCAATTTAAATTCAAAGGGTGAGTGTTTTAACCCACTCACAACTTCTAAAATTTCCTATGTCTGTTAATTTGACTTAAGATATGAGTAGAAATTTATTTATGACTGTTTGGCATGTTTTATTTATCATCTCTGTTAAATCGCATTTATTTAATTTAACTGTTAATTAATTTTATTATTGCATATAAATTGACAATTAAAATTTATTTATTTTCATATAAACTGATAGTTAAACAGTTAATAAATTTATTATTGAATATAAACTGTTCGTTAATAACTGTTATTTATTACCTGTTATATTTTATATGCTATTTATTGATATTTGTTTAAATTGATGATGATTGAAATAAATTGGTTGATGATTGATATTGGGTGAATGGATGATGTGTTCTATCTTATATAAACTGCAAGTTATCATGCATTTTCATTTCATTTGGGATTACGGCATGAAGTGATATACAACCGCATTTTTATTTTTAAATTGCGGATTGAAATGATAAATATCCGTATCACTTTACCATAGGATAGAAAATTATATACAGGCACCGCGGTACATATATAAAATTATTTTTGAAATGATTTTTATGGTTTGGATATGATACGGTTTAATAAATATTAAATCTGGATATGATATTAATACATTTTATATATACATATATAGTTAAATTGTTGAATTTAAGCTATGCATAAATCTGTTAAATAAAAATGAATAAGTTGAAAAATGGAATTTGATAATTTATATTATATGATCAAGTACAGGTTTAAGATCTTGTAGATATATATAGATTTTTAAATGATTCAAATCAATTAAGATTGAAAGATAAATTGGAAATTTAATTGGAATTGAGCTTATTTAGAAAAAAATAACTCCATAAGTCAATGTTAGCTTATTAAAATTGGAAATTTTAAAGGTATGATATTTATAACTGGATTTAATGAATAATTCTAGTATAAATAAATGGAAGGAAATATTTAGTGTCAAAAATTTTAGTTTTATTGTAAATGGTTATGGATTTATCATGTAAACCTTTCAAAACATAAATAATAGGAAAATGAATTGTTGATTAGAAATTCCCAACCTTAGTTTTGAAATTCATTAAATACTCAACGTTTGAAAATATTGAAATCGAAGTGTTTTATTTAAACTGAAAATGAATCTAAAAGTTATGGGTTTAGACTGAATTTAAGTTGAACAAAAATTGTGAAGGCGTGGAAATTATTTACTTTTAAAGAAATTTTAAATTCAACTGTTTTATTTTATATACTGTTGAATACCCAAACCATTTAAGTTTTGAAAGTTATGGTTTTAAAACTATGGATTTCGAAGTATTATGTTTGAAAGTTAAAATTCAAATATTTAGTTTCGAGGTATTATAAATTTTAAAAGTGGTATGATTTTGAAAGGAAATATATTTGAAATAAAATGATATCATATTGATTTGGGTTTTAAAAGAAAATGATAGCGTATTTATGGGTTTTGAAATGGATAATTTTATTCTGGTTTTAAAAGTATAAACTATTTTTAAAAGACCGCGGTGTTATAATAACGTTTGGTTGTTGAAGAGACCGGGATCGGAAGTTGTCATACTCTCTGCCAACTCCGAAAACTACTTTAACAACCGTGTACGCGGTGGAGATTCCAGAATGAAGTAGGTTGGTGGCGTTGTTTCCTGTAAGGTAAATACGTGGACCCAACTCCCGTGAGTTGGCATAAGGTGGCTAAAACAGGTAATAAGGTAGCACCTTTGATTGGACATATCCCTTCGATATTATACTTTGACTCTTGGATTGATTCGGTGGCCACTTTTGATTTTTTTTATCGGGGGTGTGGCTCGAGGTGGGTGGTAGTTGCGGCTACGCGTTATCACCGACGCGGAAGCGTAATTGGTATATCTACCCTGGCATTGCCTAGTTGTGCCATGTCACCTACCCTAGAGCGCCTTATACGATTTTGGTTTTGTACCATACTTATGGATTGTCCTCTGACGACGCCAAGTACGGGGGAGATTACAGTATTGTATAGACTATGGGAATATATAAATGTGTTAAGGTGGAAAATGTAAAGCCTTAACGCTATTTAAAAGTAAGTTTATTTTACAATTAGACACTATTATAATAGCGAAATATACTATATAGTAAATAGTTTAACGGATCCTTAGGAGATGTAAATCCCGAGCATCTCTTGAGTTACTGCACTCATATTTATTTCTGTTAATTTAACTCACATAAGATCTTTTAGTTCTGACTCGAGTGTTTTTGTCTTTTCAAATTCGCTCGGGTCAGTCCGAGCGTTTCAGGATTTGAAGATTTTATTCTGGAGGACGAAGACGAAGATTTGTAGTATTACTACCTACTATATTATTCCACTACACTATTTAATTCCGCTGTATTGATATTTATTGGTATGTGAACTCTGGTATTTATTGTATAAAGAAGAATCAAATGTTTTGTAAACAGTTTTATGAACTGTATATTTATTTTTATATTTTATCCTTCCGCTGTGAGATTCTATTTTGTTTTTTTCTTTCCCTGTTTTTCTTATTTACCCCATAACAATCCGCCCTTCTGTATGGTTTGAATTGGCGCATGTGTCGATTTAAATCGCGTGAAAAGGCGGGATGTTACATCTGGTATCAGAACTTTGGTTTAGCGATAAACCTTAGCTTTGTGGGGTTTGACTCTTTACTAATAGGGTAGTAATACCCTTTGGGAGTCGCTGAGTGTATATATATGAAAGAGTGTATTTATTAGTGTTATAAAAAGATTTCTATATTGTGTTAATCTGTTCCGTTTTGTATTTATAAATTCTGGTTGATGCATGGGACGTTGTGACATCAATAGGGATTTCTAAACACTTAATAGGACAGACCGACATAATATTTGTTTTATATAGGTGAATGCAATAATTTTGCCTATAATATTTTCTATGTATAAAATAAAAAAATTCAAATGATATCTATATTTGGTTGCAATAGATTGGTTATTAGGTAATTAAGTGTATAAATAATAATAGAAATGAGATTGAAAAATAAAAATAAATGAAATATAGGAAATTTAGAACTTAAGATCCGGGGTTTTGAAATTTCTTTCGAATAAATTTTGGAATATAATAATATTGTTTATAAGTATTTTCTGATATAAGTATTTAATATAATTCAGAAGAATTGTTTAAAGAAGATTTTGGAGAAAATAAGTTTTGTACTTTCCTCTCTGTCGCTGGAAAATAATTTCGGTGATGGCGGCCGCATCATCGACTTTTATTTTCAAGTTTCGAAGGTGGAAGGCCACTGTAGTAGTTTTGTTGTAGATTCATTTTTGAAAAGATATATAAATTTGGAATTGTTCAAATATAATTAGAGATATATAAGTTGTAAGAATATATCTATCTATTAATTTAAAATAATTTGAAATTTAACCCGGTATTAAATTCTTAAATTTCCATTAATTAATTGTTTCAATTATTGTAGTGAAATGAAAGGTTAGTAATTAATAATTGGAACCTTTAATTAAAGTAAAAATTTAATATAATGGGGAGATAAGTAATGTAAATAAATGATTGTAAACCTTAGTAAATGAATTAATGAAATTCATTATTTATAAGAATTGATGATATAAAGTATAAATAAAACGTTACTATAATTAAAAACAATAGAATGTAAGCATTAAATAAATAAAAGGAATTAAAGGTAATTTGAAATTTTTAACTTATAAAACAAAGATGTAATTATTGAACCATTAATTAATTAAAAGAATTGAGAAAAATTTGTATAAATTTCAGTTACATTCTTAAAGGCATATATATAACTTACCAAAAGATATAAAAACTTGAAAATGTTAATAAGAAAATGTAATAGATATTATACAAGTAGATAAACTTGAGGTAATGAAAGTAATTAATGAAATTTTTTAATAAACAAGGATTTGATGTTGTAATTGTTGTAAACTTAAGTTACAATTGTAATTTTACTGTATTTGAATATAATTAAAGGTAAGTATCATAAATAAATGATTTAAAACTTAAGTAAATGTTAAAGTTAATTATTTTGATAAACAGAAAGATGAATACTGTAATAAATGAAATTAAGTAAAAATAAACGAAGCAAACATTTAATAAGTAAATGTAAATGAAAAAGATAAATCACTGTATAAATAAAAAGAAAATCAAACGACAAAGGTATAATATGAAATTAATAATAAGTTAAGTTGATTGTTGTTTAGATTTGTTGTTGTTTGGTTATGGTTGATTGGGTAAGGAAACTTTAATTTTGTTGGGATGGATGAATAATCCATTCTGTTTAATCTAAGACTGTTGAGTAAATGATGCACTTGATGGTTTATTCTTCATTACGTACAATTTAAAGGTTTTGAATCCGAACAACTATGTGTTTGTTTGATTGTATGGTTGTTTTGTATTTGTTGTGTATGTTGTTTGTTGAAACTGTTGGTTGTTGTATTCATTTGTTGTTAGTGATTGAAACCACTTAAATATTTCACTTTACATATATTGTTAACCTTTTAGATTATATAAGTGAAATACGGGTTTTGGAAGCAATTGCTACTGCTTTTGGTTCCATAAAATTAAAGCGTAAATTGCCCATAAATAGGTACGTTTCGGATTACGGTTTATAGCGCTATTTTATATATTTTCCTGGGTTGGGATATAATATTTCAGATAATATATGTTATATAATTGTTATATTTTGATATTATATTTTCTCCCGAGCTTCTCCGTACAAAGGAGACTCTGCCAAAAAAATTCGTAAATTTTGGACTTAGAAATTTTTTGAAAAAGTGTTTTCCAAACTTTATTAACTGTTTATAAAATTAATATTTCAAGTAAGATATATTGATTCCTAATGCTTCTTTTCCCTTCCTTTCCTTTTCGGGGACGAAAAGCTTTGAGTGGAGGAGAGTGTAACGACCCGTAAATTTCGACAATTTAATTTGTTAATTTAATAGGATTTTTAAATTAAATTTTAGTAGAAATAATTAAGGGGGTAAATTAATATTGAAATGAAGGCTAAAATAAAATATATGAATGGTAATTAAAGCCTTTATTTGTAATATGAATAAAATTTCAATAAATAAAATGGTAAGTATTATACTTGTATATAAGGTGAATTGAATAAATCATATTTATTGGAACCTTGTTTATTGATATGCGAATGTATAATAAATGAGTTATTACAAGAGACTGAAATTTAAATAGAATTCTAAATAATGAACAGTGGAAAGGATTATACAGGTGTATAATTTAATGAGACAAAGGAAAGTATTTAATTGATTTTGTAATAAAAACGTTGAAACGGAAATTGGAATAAATGTATTTAATGAGAATTGTTGAAATAATTGTTGTAGAGAATAAATTACAAATGTTATAAATTGTATAATGGTGAAAACTATTGTTCGTTACCAATGCATTTAATTAATAGCGATTAAATGTAATTAATCATTGCCTTTTTGTAAGTTAAGAAAATAACTGAAAATTTGGAAGGTAAAATCAATAGAAAGGTTAACTATATGCATAAGATGGAAAGTTGAATAGAATTCTAATAAATGATAATAATGGAAAAGGTATACAATCAATGTAGGTAATTAGTAATTACAATGTTGTTGAAAGTAATAAACGTTTCTTTGTTGATAATTTATAACATAACGGAAAGAGTAAGTGTACTCATTAGAATATTAATTGCAATTGGATAGGGATTTTTAGTAACAATGTTAATGCAATGTAAGTAATGCTAAATTAAAGTCAATAATAATGAATAGTGATTAATTCAAAATTTGTAATATATATTATAAATTACCTGCTTATTTGTTAATGGAATTAGAAATTGTAATAAGTGATAATAAAATAAATGAATATTACACTAATGGAAAATGAAATAACGTTAGTTTAAATGTTGAGGAATTATAGGGTCGTATTTATTATAAGCGTTACTTTAAGAATTATGATTAATTGTGAAATTAATACGAGAAGTATGTAAAGTAATAACTAAGAAAGAAATACGTTATAAATTGATTATAACCTAAACTTATGTGTAAGGTTGGAATTGAATCTAATCTGTTTAATTGGAAACTTATTAAAATAAATTGGATTCCATGTGTAATTAGGGGATTATTTTAAGAAATTAAAATAAATAGTATAATTTGGTGAAATAATTTACATTTCAAAATTTGAGATGGGAAATTGTTTAAGGAATTATAAGTTTATGAGTAAATCAAGGCAATAAAATTTATGAATTATAGAATTTGAATAGTTGAATTTATTGCAAATGAATAAAAATCAAATATGTAATTATTACGTTAATTTAAAAATTAAGTTGAAAACTGGAAATATTTATTTGATAATTTTTAATCCAATGGTAAACCCTTATATTTGAAATTTATGAATGGAATAAATATAGGTTAATTCGATTAAAAGGAAATTTTGGAAATTCATCTATAATTTTGAATTTTATGAAATCGAAGATTTATATCGATTTAATCTTTAATAAATTGACATTTAAAAATTGTTAAATCATTTTAAATGTTTGAGAATTATTAAGTGATAAAAATTTCCAATTCTAAAACTGAAATACAAAAATTGGATTTATTTACTAATTCTAAATTTATTAATTAATATAAAAATAGCCATTTTGGTCAGGGACTCACATTTCGACGAAACCAGTTTCATCGGATCCATAACAGTGAATTATTATAGGGTTTCAAGTTTCGTAGCGATCAGACGTGTCGTTTGATCGTACGAACGCAAAACGCCTTGAAATCGATTTAATTGAAATCAATTTAATTGAAATCAATTTGAAAATATTGAGTTCAGCATAACTTCTTCATACGATGGAATTTGGACGTGAAACTTTTTTCATTGCATTCAAAATATTTTAAAACACCTATTTCGATATATGGGTTTACCCAATTTCGTTCCAGGGTCCGGACATGCTTTTTTGGCCACGTTAGCGTTAGCACGTATATACAACCCGATCCATCTATTCAAATTTCTAACCTATATATATAAACCCACTTATAAACCCTAGCCTCCATCTATTCTTATTTGTTTGTGCGTTCATTTCCTCAACTCTTTCTCTTCCTCAATGGATACAAATCTTAGATCCAAACACAATTGCAAATCAAAGTAAAAAATTCAAAGTCCTCCATAAAAAATATGTGTCGAAGCTCTCGATGTATGCACCTCACATCAACAGTTCGTTTCTAGGTTCGAATCATCGTTTGTCCTGAAATCGTAAATCAGTTCTGGCAGTTCGGTTTGGATTTTCGACGATCCAACAGTGGATCGTCGATCGTTTGTCGATCGGGTTGTGCCGTTGCGGAGGTGGTATAGAGCAGAGCATACGGTTATGATCGCTCGACGTAACTCGTTCAGGATTCACCAAAAATCGATGGAAAATGGTGGATGATCAGCCTCGTCCCAGGGTTGGGCGGCGCCACCGTGGATGACCGGACATAGGCGTTGGGGCGGCATAACGTGGCCTTCAGGGTGGAGGTGTCAGATCTGTGATTCGACGTATGGATGAGCACGACAAATCTTGCTTGTGGAGGCCGGCTGCATTCAAGCTTCAGCTAGGTTTTCGTTCACTGTAGTTCGCGTGCGTGCTTCCGGGTGACGTGGCATTGCAAATGGTAAATTGTGTTCACTTTTTCCTTTTATTTTAAAATTATTTTCAATCGCATTAACACGAATAACTTTCGCATACGAACTCCATTTCATGCGAGGTTTCTTTTTTTAGGATCGTAATAAAATTTCGGACTTGATGATGCTGGTTTGGACGGATTTGGAGACTGTCAAATTTTTGGGTTTAAATTGAATTTAAATTCAATTTAAATTCAAAAGATGAGTGTTTTAACCCACTCACAACTTCTAAAATTTCCTATGCTGTTAATTTGACTTAAGATATGAGTAGAAATTTATTTATGACTGTTTGGCTTGTTTTATTCATCATCTCTGTTAAATCGCATTTATTTAATTTAACGGTTAATTAATTTTATTATTGCATATAAATTGACAGTTAAAATTTATTTATTTGCATATAAACTGATAGTTAAACAGTTAATAAATATATTATTGAATATAAACTGTTAGTTAATAACTGTTATTTATTACCTGTTATATTTATATGCTATTTATTGATGTTTGTTTAAATTGATGATGATTGAAATAAATGGGTTGATGATTGATATTGGGTGAATGGATGATGTGTTCTATCTTATATAAACTGCAAGTTATCATGCATTTTCATTTCATTCGGGATTGCGGTTTGAAATGATATACAACCGCGTTTTTATTTTTAAATTGCGGATTGAAATGATAAATATCTGTATCACTTGACCATAAGATAGAAAATTATATACAGGCACCGCGGTATATATATAAAATTATTTTCGAAATGATTTTTATGGTTTGGATATGATATGGTTTAAAAAATATTAAATTTGGATATGATATAAATATATTTTATATATACATATATAGTTAAATTGTTGAATTTAAGCTATGCATAAATCTATTAAATAAAAATGAATAAATTGAAAAATGGAATTTGATAATTTATATTATATGATTAAGTACAGGTTTAAGATCTTGTAGATATATATAGAGTTTTAAATGATTCAAATCAATTAAGATTGAAAGATAAATTGGAAATTTAATTGGAATTGAGCTTATTTAAAAAAAATTAACTCCATAAGTCAATGTTAGCTTATTAAAATTGGAAATTTTAAAGGTATGATATTTATAACTGGATTTAATGAATAATTCTAGTATAAATAAATGGAAGGAAATATTTAGTGTTAAAAATTTGAGTTTTATTGTAAATGGTTACGGATTTATCATGTAAACCTTTCAAAACATAAATAATAGGAAAATGAATTGTTGATTAGAAATTCCCAACCTTAGTTTTGAAATTCATTAAATACTCAAAGTTTGAAAATATTGAATTCGAAGTGTTTTATTCAAACTGAAAATGAATCTAAAAGTTATGGGTTTAGACTGAATTTAAAGTGAACAAAAATTGTGAAGGCGTGGAAATTATTTACTTTTAAAGAAATTTTAAATTCAACTGTTTTATTTTATATACTGTTGAATATCCAAACCATTTAAGTTTTGAAATGTGACGTCTCATCTCTATACCCACGCTAGCCAAGGACACTACGAGGTAATGCCGTCAAATAGCACGGAGAATAAGGCTGTTGAGGATCGACCATCTATCTAATTGCTTTGTGCGAGTACCGATATGCCAGATAAAAATATAACTTTTCATCTGAAGAGGAAATCCGACATGCCGACACAAACACAAAGCTGCTACACAGTGGCTATATGTAATCTTTGGAAACAAATATAGAAATAAACATAACACAAATCAGTCACAGATATTCATATCACAAAGGCGGAAATAGATATGAATATAACACATAGAAGTGTACATCAGAGTAGTGGTCAAATAAGATCCATAATATCACAAAAGAATAGATACAAGTGCAAGACAAAAGATTAGTTATACATCATGGAGTCTATATCTCAAATGTATAACAAACAAAAACTACTAATCTAAAGTAGTTAGCCAAAAATCAGATGATGATCCCAGATAAGGAGTCAAGAAGAAGCACCTGTAACATCTCGTTCTAACCCGAGTATTATTTAATAAGAAAATAATAAACGGATCAGTCAAGCTATAAATATCAAATAAAGTGGGATAGGATAAGAGACAAGACAAAAAAAAAGGTATGATAACACAAATGCCATACTTTGAAAAGTATGCATTAAATATCAACAAAATCATACAATATCTCTAGAAATCTCAAATACTAAAATGAATGTCATATTCCTTCACATATTCTCCATATCAAAAATATTGATAAAACATATCAATGCTAATCACGAAAATTGTTGAAATAAAAATTCTAGAAATCACAACAAGAAATCCAGAAAACACAAAGGGGAGAAAGGCCTATCACAAACAACCGGTCCGAAGACCTATGAGCCGATTGCTCCACGAACGGTCTGAAGATCTATGAGCCGATTGCTCCACGAATGGTCTGAAGACCTATGAGCCGATTGCTCCACGAACAGTCCAAAGACCTATGAGCCGATTGCTCCACGAACGGTCCGAAGACCTATGAGCCGATTGCTCCACGAACGGTCCGAAGACCTATGAACCGATTGCTCCACGATCGGTCCGAAGACCTATGAGCCGATTGCTCCACAAATGGTCCGAAGACCTATAAGCCGATTGATTCACCAACGGTCCGAAGACCTATGAGCGCTAGCCTGTAAAAGAGACGTCGCACATCGCTAGTCTAAACCATAAAATGATCATCAAGAAGTGTCAATTACACTATGCTAGTAAATATATAAGCTTAGCTTCATGTCCCATAACCACTAGCTTAACTTAAATATTTACGAACAAATTGTAGATCTCCACTCGAAAATTGTCACAAGAGATTCAATCGAACGAGTCCAAGAATTAACCGATGAAGTAAACGCAAGCGTTTCATACCACTTGTTTTACTAAGCCATTTAATTAGATTTCTCATACGAGTGAGGTAAAGGTTTGTATATACTAGTAGATTTGAAAACGATTTTATAAACGAGTTTGGTATTGAAAATAGAGTTTAAATAATCTTTGATAATGAGTTTGAATATTTACTAGTATAGAAACCTTTGTATTTTAAAGTGACAAACCATAAAAATGATTGTAGAAACAATCAATCATAAAAATACACATATGAAGACGTGAATCAAATCCAAAGAAACCGATAAAGAATCCATCGAAATGGATATTCAAAAATCCCTAAAAAGGAGTCATCAAAGTCATAATAAATGATAACAACAAATAGGATCATCACGAATCGATTCAAATTGGAAATTCAATCCCAAAAGGCAAAGTGGGCTGCAATAGAAAATTCAGTTGACTAAACAGAGATTTCAGTTGACTAAACAGCAAATTCAGTTGACTAAACAGAGATTTTCAGTTGACTGAATTCTGCCTGGAAACTTTCTGTTTCCAGGTTCAGTCGACTAAACAGAGAATTCAGTCGATTAAATTTTGCCTGGAAACATTCAGGTTCCAGATTCAGTCGACTAAACAGAGAATTCAATCGACTAAATCATGCCTGGGCTGTTTTTCAGCCTAAAAAATGAAGATGCAATCTCTTTGCAAATGCAACCGGACGAACATTGGCTCTAAGGGTTTATGCCAATCGGCAACCCGGCCCTATATGCTCCTCGATGCATCACCTAAACATGATCAAAACATCAAAGTTAGGATTTTAAAGATTTGAACCCAAAACACAAAAATTTAGAATATTCACCAACTCAACCCAAACCAAAAGCAAATGCACATGAATAAGTGTTAGGAATTCACACCTAACAACCAAAGACAATTATAGTTATAGATGTGAGATAAAAATCTCATCTTTGAACCCAAAAACAATGAATGAGAAGCTTGAAGACAAGGGAAGATCAACCACACTTCAATCTCAACACAAGAAGGTTGAATCTAAGCTTAAAAGAGAAAAATTTCCCAAATTAGGTTTAGTAATTTTCTGAAATTAAAGAGAGAAAGAGTTGGAGAAGATGAAGAGAGGGCTTACCAATGGCTTCTCTTTGATTTTGGAGCAAGAATTTGAGTTTGCAAAGGAACTAGGGCTTAGGAATTCTAATTTCCAATCTTTTCCCCCAATATTCTCTTGAGCTCGAGAGAGTTAGGAAATGAGGAATGAATGAAGAGAAGTGGAGAGGGGTTGGGTTGATATAACCAGAATTGGGCAAATGGTCTGAACCCAAACCCAAAGCCCTATAGAGAAAGTAGCAAAAATCAACTTACTCAAAATATATCGAAGCTTATACTCAAAAAGTTTGCAAACGGCATTTTTAACTCAATGGAAGGGGTCTCAAGTCCCAATTCGACTGTTTGCAAAAAGTAGCTTTTCGGGCCATAATTCGACTAATGATGAAATATTTAAATAAAATATTTAAATATACAATCGATAAATATGTGGGTTGTTACATGAAAGTTATGGTTTTAAAACTATGGATTTCGAAGTATTATGTTTGAAAGTTAAAATTCAAATATTTGGTTTCGAGGTAGTATAAATTTTAAAAGTGGTATGATTTTGAAAAGAAATATATTTGAAATAAAATGATATCATATTGATTTGGGTTTTAAAAGAAAATGATAGCGTATTTATGGGTTTTGAAATGGATAATTTTATTCTCGTTTTAAAGTATAAACTATTTTTAAAAGACCGCGGTGTTATAATAACATTTGGTTGTTGAAGAGACTGGGATCGGAAGTTGTCATACTCTCTGCCAACTCCGAAAACCACTTTAACAACCGTGTATGCGGTGGAGATTCCAGAATGAAGTAGGTTGGTGGCGGCGTTTCCTGTAAGGCAAATACGTGGACCCAACTCCCGTGAGTTGGCATAAGGTGGCTAAAACAGGAGCGATTGACGGTTTAATGAGGTAGCACCTTTGCTCGGACACATCCCTTCGATATTATACTTTGACTCTTGGATTGATTCGGTGGCCACTTTTGATTTTTTTTATTGGGGGTGTGGCTCGAGGTGGGAGGCAGCTGCGGCTACGCGTTACCACCGACCCGGAAGTGTAATTGGTATATCTACCCTGGCATTTCCTTGTTGTGCCGTGTCACCTACCCTAGCGTGCCTTATACGATTTTGGTTTTGTACCACACCTATGGAGTGCCCTCTGACGACGCCCAGTACGGGGGAGATACGGTACTGTATAGACTATGGAAATATATAAATGTGTTAAGGTGGAAAATGTAAAGCCTTAACGGTATTTAAAAGTAAGTTTATTTTACAATTAGACACTATTATAATAGCGAAATATACTATATAGTAAATAGTTTAACGGATCCTTAAGAGATGTAAATCCCGAGCATCTGTTCAGTTACTGCACTCATATTTATTTCTGTTAATTTAACTCACATAAGATCATTTAGTTCTGACTCGAGTGTTTTTGTCTTTTCAAATTCGCTCGGGTCAGTCCGAGCGTTTCAGGATTTGAAGATTTTATTCTGGACGACGAAGACGAAGATTTGTAGTATTACTACCTACTATATTATTCCACTACACTATTTAATTCCGCTGCATTGATATTTATTGGTATGTGAACTCTGATATTTATTGTATAAAGAAGAATCAAATGTTTTGTAAACAGTTTTATGAACTGTATATTTATTTTTATATTTTATCCTTCCGTTGTGAGATTCTATTTTGTTTTTTTTTCTTTCCCAGTTTTTTTATTTACCCCATAACAATCCGCCCTTCTGTATGGTTTGAATTGTCACATGTGTCGATTTAAATCGCGCGAAAAGGCGGGACGTTACATTTTAGGTCCAGATTTTATTCGTGATTCCACTAAAAAGATTGACCTTATTCGTCATAGAATGAAAGAAGCCGAGGGTAGACAAAAATCCTATGTCGATAACCGAAGGAGGAAATTAGAATTTTCTGTGGGAGATTTTGTGTTTGTTCGTGTTTCACCTATGAAGGGTGTTGTGCATTTCAGTCGATCGGGAAAATTAGCACCTCGGTATATTGGTCCATTTATCATCACCGAACGTATTGGTTCAGTGGCTTATCGCCTTTCATTACCGGCTCAATTCTATGTTATACATGACGTGTCTCACATTTCTCAATTACGGAAATGCCTTCAAGATTCCGATTCTATTCTTGAGCCGGTGTTGTTGAAGAAATTGAAGTTTCGCCTAGTTTAACTTATGAGCAACATCATATTCGAATTATTGCTTCGGAGGTTAAACGCCTTCGAAATAAAGATGTTCCTCTTGTGAAGGTTTAATGGTCCTCAAATCCTAAGGATTATTCTTGGGAATCTAGAGAATTCACCGAGCGAACACATCCGAACTTACTTTCTCGTGCTCTTTGAGGTGCACTTCTTATTCCAAATTTCTTTTTTTGTGTTGATATGCTTTTATGGTTGTTACTTTTTGTTCATTTATTTCTTAAGATTGCGAGGACACAATTTCTTTAAGGAGGGGGTCTGTAACAACCCACATATTTTACGATTGAATTTTTAAATATTTTATTTAAATATTTCATCGGCGGTCTGATTTTTGTCCGAAAAGGCCACTTTTTGCAAACGGTCGAAGTAGGACACGAGACCACCTCCATTGAGTTCAAGATGACGTTTGCTACCTTTTTGAGTGTAAACATTGATATGTTTGGAGTTAGTAGAATTTTGCTACTTTATCACTTTGGACTTTGGTTTGGGTTTCAGCCTATATCCTAACACAAGCCCTAGCTCCACCATCACTTATCTTCATTCACTTCATTTTCCTAACACTCTCATGCTCTAGATAAAAATGGTGGAGGAGAAAAAGAATTAGGAAATCCTAAGCCTAATTTCATTTGCAAAATCCAAGATTTAACTCTAAATTCAAAGAAGAAGCTCTGGTAAGCTTTCTCTTCATCTTCTCCAACTCGTTCTCTTTTCAATCTCATAAATTTCTAAACCTAACTTAGGAAAATTTTCTCTTTTAAGCTTAGATTCAAGCTTGCTGGGTTCGAATTGAAGAGTGATTGTCCTGGCCATTGCTCTAAAGCTTCTCCTTTATTGATTTGGGTTTAAAGGTGAGATTTTTATCTCACATCTAAGTCTATAATTATCTTCGATTGTTGGGTATGAATTCCTAACATCTTTACGTGTTCATTTGATTTTGTTTTGGATTGCTTTGGTGAATATTCCAATTTTTGGTGTTTTGGTCTAATTTTATGAAATCCTATGATGGATATTTGGACATTGATATTCGAGGCGTATCGAAGAGTCTTTAAGGATGGGTTGTCGCTTGGCGTAAATCCTTAGTCGTTGTTGCTCGTCCGATCGCTTCCGATAATCGTTTTGGCCATCATTGGCCTAGGTTCAGGAAATGCCCTGAACTTCAGTTTCAGACATCTGAAACGTAGAATTCCGACATCTGAATATTATACTGCGAATTTTGTTCTCCAGTATTCAGACGTCTGAATCCAAACCTCCAGACGTCTGAATTGGCTCGAATGCAACCAGAAAGAAAATAGGCTAAAATTGCCTATTTCAGACGTCTGAAATATAGGGTTCAGACGTCTGAATTGTGTTCTTGGAAAACTTTTATTTTTCCAGATTCGAACGTCTGAATCCTTGAGTTCAGACGTCTGAATCTGCTATTTAGGCTCTATTTTTCCTATTTAGCTTGAGTTTTCAAATTTAATCGATTCGTGTTGTTTCCCTTTTGTTGTTATCACTTATTATCGACTTGGATGACATTTTCTTCGGGATTTTTGAGAATATCCATTTTGATGGATTTGGTATCGATTTCTTTGGATCTTATTCACATCATCGAATGTGAATTTTGGCGATTGATTGTTTCTATAATCATTTTTTTGATTTGTCACTTTAAAAAGATAAAGGTTTCAATACTAGTAGTAAATATCAAAACTCTTTTATCAAAGCGATTTCAACACTATTTTATTATAAAGCTCGTTTCTTAAACCGTTTTCCAATCTTCTAGCATATACAAACCTTTAACTCACTCGTATGAGAAATCTAATTAAAAGACCTAGTAAAAAAAAGTGGTATGAAACGCTTTCGTTTACTTCGTCGGTTAATTCTTGGACTTGTTCGATTGAATCGCTTGTGACAATTTTCTGGTGGAGATCTACAATTTGTTCGTAAATATTTAAGTTAAGCTAGTGGTTATGGGATATGAAGCTAAACTCATATATTTACTAGCTTAGTGTAATTTACACTTCTTGGTGATCGATGATGATCATTTCTGTGATTTAGACTAGCATTGTGCAATGTCTCTTTGTCTGCGACGGAGACTAAACCCCATTTTCGTGGTGTTTCGACTCAAAATTGGTGGGGTTAGCGACCCATGGTCTTCCGGGCGTTTTGTAGAGCCTCGGCTCAAAATTAATAATTTGCCACCATGGAATAGCGTTCCGTTTTGTGATACGCCTCGGCTCAAAATTAATAATTTGCCACCATGGAATAGCGTTCCGTTTTGTGATACACGTGTTGGAGAGTTTTCATGCTCCCATTTTTATGATAGGCCTTCGCCCTATCTTTGTGATTTCTGGATTTCTAGTTGATGATTTCTAGAATTTGTGTTTCACCAATTTTCGTGATTTACATCGATAAGATTTATCATTATTTGTGCATTGGTGGATTTGTGTGTCATTAACTTTTGTGATTGGCATTGACATAATTGTCAATATTTATGGTGAGGTGAACAAAAATAAAGAATATGACATTCTTTCCTGTGTTTTGAGGTTTCTTGAGATGTTGTAAGATTTTCGTGTTGTCTAAGGTATATTTGTCATTGAATGGCATTATTGTTATCATACGTTTTTGTCACATCTCATATTCTATCTCATTTTTATCTGATATTTATAGTTAGAATGATCCGTTTATTTTTTTTGTTAAATAATACTCGAGTCAGACCGAGATGTTACAGGTGCGTCTGCTTGACTCCTCATCTAGGATTATTATTCTGACTTTTGGGCTAACTACTTAGATTAGTAGTTTATTTTGTTGTATACATTTGAGATATAGACTCCATGATGTATACTGATTCTTTTGTGTAGCACTTGTAACTATTCCTTGTGATATTGTGGATCTTGTTAAACCACTACTCTGATATATACTTTTATGTGTAATATTCATATCTGTTTCCGCCTTTGAGATATGAACTTTTGTGACTGATTTGTGTTATGATATTTCAATATTTGTTTCCGAAGATTTCATATAGCCACTATGTAGTAGCTTTGAGTTTGTGTCGATATGTCGGATTTTCTCTTGAGATGAAAAGTTATATTTTTATCTGGCATATCGGAACTCGCACAAAGCAATTATATAGAGGGACACTCCTCAACAGCCTTATTCTCCACGCTAATTGACGGAATTACCCTATAGTGTCCTTGGCAAGCGTGGGTATAGAGGTGGGGCGTCACATGCCACCAAAGAAAGCAAGCATTTCTTCATTCCTCAAAACCATCTCCACTACTACTTCACATGGATTCCTGAGATATGGCAAGGTTGCCCTTGCAAGCTCTAATCTTAATCCATGGATGAACTTTTCATTACTCTTAATCACTATATCAATTATAACATACCCATACCGAGTTAACTCCTCAATCTTGTTGCATACTTTAACACAACCATGTCTCCTTCCACTAACTCAGCAAACTTCCTAAGCAAAGTTCATTTAGCTATTTTAGACATGAATCTCTCTTTAAACCTCCTTTTGAACTCCACCTAAGTCAAATTCTCTTCTAGGACTCCTACCACTACACTATTTCACCAGTACAATGCAGCTCCTTGCAATTGCATGGATGCCAATCTCCTCTTTTACTCATCATTTAGGCCTACATCAGCAAAAATCATTTCACAATGAAGCAGCCAATTCTCCACTTCGTTAGCATCCTTAGTTCTAATGAATGGCTTTCCTCCAAGTCTCACATAACTCTAGCTTGCATCATATTGATAAATAATTGATACATAGCTCCCTATTTACTAGTGTCTATCAGCTCTTTGTCGGCCCAGACCCCTCCTAATAGTGGGCCTGACATTTTGTGATGCTTTCTCCATCGAGATTCACTCTTTCATTTCCTGTCTCCATATCTTACTTTTCTTAAATTTTCATTCGAATCTTAGTAAGATACATATGAATGGTCTAAGAGAGAGGGTAGAATAGAGATAAAATATATACTTATATATAGCATATACAAGTACTTTACTATTGCGTTATCCCATATCCTCTATCTCATTCTTTAATTCATTAAGATTACGCTTTCAAAAACCCTTTCAAATTCAAAATTCTTTTAGTTTTACAGAAATCTTTGCTCTAATACCACATTTTAATATTCCCTTTTCTTAAGCCCAAAAATAAGCGATATTGATGCTGCAGTCATCAATAGTATTATTCTTCAATGACAAAATGAGGTCAGAAATAGTATCAACATCGAAAGCACAGGAATATGAAAAAATTTCAGAACACAGATTTCATTAATTAATTTCCTTATTTATTATATAATCCCAAAGTGTTTCCCAGGTTCAAATAAAATATTTTTATTACATAATACTCCAAGAGCGACATATAAAGATGCCTCCTTGGTTGATCGGAATTAACTACTAAACATATAAAACTTCTTCCATTGCATACATAAGGACAAAAGTCATAACAACATAGTAGATAAATAATAGATAGATTCCTACATAGCTAGCTCTGCCTCCAGCATGTCTTTGAAATCTTTATTCACCAAAACAAAAACCTAGAAACCTTACTCATGAACTACTCAATTAGGTACTTAAGAGTTAAAGGGGAAAAACAAAAATTTTGGGTCAAGCACAAAGTCTAGTGTGAATAATAATATACCATCTTGATAATAGATATTTAGTGAGATCATATCGCTGAGCGGAATAGGTTTTCCCCTCACTGATATCCTTTGGTAATATGTCTATCACAATCATGCTCTTGCAATTACAACGGTTACATAAACATAAGGTAATTAAGTGCTTGAATGTTACATGGGTAACCCTGACTAAGTTGTCTCAAATAACTGACCGTTTGTATTTACTTCATAGTTTTTCCAGGGTTACCACAAACCTATACAACTGACTCGAGCCTCTAGATGTACCGAAATTCTCTAACTTACTGTTAGAAAGAAACTAGACTATCCATCCTAACACGCTCATCTTAATGTTATCCCGACTATCTGTCAATATCATAGTTTTGGTAGGCTAATTATGAACTTAATGGTTTTATAGGCCCATTCACCTACCCAAGTTATATTCCTTTATGTACATAAAAGTGCTTTTAGATTCACCGTTAACAAAGCCCTACGCACTGGAATTGTGGACTAATATCAACTAGGGGCTAACAGTTGAAGTATAAGGCGCTACATTATACCAATCTCATTATCTGGTTTCCATTCTCTAGTCCTTGAGTCAATTTATCGTATCATAATTTTTCATACGGTGGTAAGAACAATAATTTCACTAATAAAATTTTGGGCTAAATTCCCTATTTATTTCCTTGAAAACATAATTCTTTATTGATGATTTAGCACATAAAATCATACTTGAAAAAAGGAAAATATAGCCCTTTACTTTATCCAAAATATTATGCCAAGACATATATGCTTTGATAAATTGCATTAATGGATTTTGAAATCACTTAGAGATTGTTGCACCTCAAAACCTTAGGCTATGAAGCTATAAATAATAAAACCATTAGATTGACAATGTGCAACATTAATACAACCACTATGGGTTATCGCGACCCTTATATTGAAACCATATTAAAGCATCTGATTTATAAATATAAGTCCATAAGACCAAAATCATTTATGTCACATAGCATATAATAAAGGTTAACGATTATAAGGGGCATAACTATCTGTTTGCATAGTATAAAGCTTTAAAATTTAGAAATATAAGAACGTCAAAATTAGGTTAGGTTTCATTACTGCATAAAATCAGTGTTGAAAAAGCCTATAGCGGCATCATGGCTAAAACACAGGGGCATAAGAAATTACTGACATCATTGCCTCTTTATAATCAATGTTGAAATTCATACTTACGGCACCAATGACATAACTTAGTTTATGTCGAAAATACACTTATAGCAACAATGATGCCTTATGGAGTTGATGTCAGTATAGAAAATATTCGGCATCATAGTTTTCACTATAAAGTTTATGGTATTATCAATGTTCCTATAAAACTTGCGTTATAAAGCAGGCGACACAAGAACATATGCGACATTGCCAAAATCGCAGGCATCAATGTCGGCATTGGTATATATATAAGACCTAACCTTAATGGAATCTTTACATACCAACCAAGTTGATATTATATGTTTCCCTATAGATTAGTAAAGGCATATGGCATAGATGGATTACGGCATTGATTAATAGCGCATGGTAATATCGTAATTAACATGAAAACTTTTTTTATTTCTTTAAAAAGCCATATATTTTTACAAATTCCAATTCTTATTGGATATTAACTTCCTTTACCAAATCCTTTTCAGAAAACTGTTGTGGATCAGATTTCTCATTTGCAAAAAAATTAGCAAACCATATATTATATTAATATTTTAATATAATTATTAAGCTTTTTTAGCTTAATAGATTCATAATAATTCATACACATTTGGGAAAAATCCCCAAAAATCATAATAAATTGAATTTATCATATTCTTTAACATATAAAAATTTCAGGATCAAAAACATTATTTAATTATTTTTAATAATTAAAACCCGAAATAACCCATTCTCTTCACATAAGAAATTCATAAAATATTCATAGTTAAGTGGAAAATTATGAAATTAAAAACTCTCTTTTAAAATAATGTTTCTAACATCATAACAAACTTTCAAGTCTAATATAAGTAATAAACTAGGTTTTCACTCTTAAAAACTATTAAATAATTTTATAATAAATCCAATAATTCATCATCTAAGTATATAATCAACCAATCATTCAAAACATGGCATCAAACAGTCATAAGATTCAGGTTTAATCATAAAACTAAAATTAAGTAAGAAAACTTGAGACGGGTTATCATTATTCACCTTGATTTGATAAGGATTCAAAGATTTGAGTTGATTAGATTCCTCCTTAGCTTTTTCCTTAGGTTTCTTTAGCTTTCTTCATTTTTTTCTTCTAGCAATGGCCAGCTTCTTCTCTATTTTCATTTGTATGAATGATAATGAGGGAGGAAATGAGAATGAAAGGGTGTATGTTAAGAGAATATAGCCTTTTTCAATTGTTCCCATCATATAAATCCTCTTCTTATTAATGTTCTAATCAGTCTTATTAGTTCATTAATTAAGGCTCAACCCATATTATAATTATTAAATCTCAATCTCCTTATCCTCTTACATTATTTTATTTAATTTATCTAATTAAATATCCTAAATTACATTAATCAAAATTTGGCGTGTTACGGTTGTTTACCCACTTTAGGATAGTAATCGATTCGAGGTGATGTGCTTTCGCAATTGGTACCCACAAAAGGTTCCAATGGTGGGCGTGTGGCTGGAGTGGATGCTTGATGGGGTGGGTCTGGAAAAATGGGAGGTTCTGGTGTTCAAAATTCTTGACACACATGATACAATTAGAGAGGAGGACCCATAACAAGCAACAAGAGGCTAACACTACGTTCTAAGGGTGGAAGTGAATGTAGACAATGAGACATTCCAAAGGGTCGGCATTTTGGGTTCTTTCTCTCCAGGCATAGTAAGGGGGGAATCGTTCCCAGAAGCCTAGTGGCGATGATAATAGTGAGAGCTTAGCCCACAATAGCCTAGTGGCGATGATAGTAGAGGGAGTTCACCCTAAAACAGCCTAGTGATGGTGTTTTCATGGTTAGTAGCCAAGGGGGCAGAGTTTCCATGTTTACTAGCAATGTGGCGGGGTGTACACATTTAGTAGCCTTGTGAAATTATTTACATTGAGCAGCACTAGGAGCGGCGATCTATCTTTAGGTATGATATTCAATCCTTAGTTTAATCCATTGTATTAGCCTATAGAAATTGTAGTGTAGGCATGTATTACACAACAATCTTTAGGTAACAGACCTTAGGAATTAACGGATACTTGTATCACACACTGTATCATCTAGATTTGTATTGAAGTAACTACATATGATCATCACATATTAAACTTATGTTCATTTACTAGAATTTTGTCCGTTCCCTCCTCTTCTCTTCATTTTTCCCCACCATAGGATGACATGTTAGCAGTTGATTGAAAATAGTACATGGAGAAAGGAGCTTCGCGTTGGAGTTTACATATTCTTTGTTGTACATCATGTAGTTACTTGTATTAAAAGTCTGTAAAACATATATTGTATTTTGAAAATGTATATGGAAATTAAGTATTTTGAAGATTATTTTTTTGAAATATCTATTTTTTTGAACTTATATTTTAATTTATTGCACTGTGAGATTTTCAAGTGTAGAATGTCTTGGAATTTAACCTTTTAATTATGCTATATAATATTTTAAAAACCCAACAGCTCATATTTTTTAGCATGATTCGAGTCCGAAATCACACTAGGCTTTGGATCAATGTGTCAAGAAGTGCGGGCCTTAGAGTTGAATTCTCTATTTTTACATCAAAATAATGTGTGAATAAATTCCATGAAATTCATATGCACGAACTATGGATTCAAACATTTGAGTGGCCGATTTGGTCGGGAATATGTTTTGATAGGAGAGTTTCCATCTATGGAAATTCTTCCTGCCATCTTCTCCTATTCTCGTTCACCTTTCGATTCTTCTCTTCGGTCATTTCTCTTTGTCGTAAGGACACTTCGCAGTAATGACCCTTTATTCACACCATTATTATAATTCGTTTGACACTCGGACGAGCATAGCTTCATATTCAACAAAAGACTTTGAGGTAGTAAAACATTTCAACCAATTTTTCCTGTTTACCAACTCGAATTTCATCTTAACTTCTACATTCTTACAACAATATCATTCGCCAAATGTCCTGACTCATTCTCTCTTCTTTTATCATTTCCAAACCAAATGACAATCCAAACAATCAACATACACTATATCATATTTAACAATATCATTTCTTGTGCTTTCTGCACATTCTTTTTATGATTAAACACTAAAAAATATTCATTAAATCAAGATTCTCATTTATAAATTTGCAATCCAAGCTCATTCAATAATTCTTAATATTTGATATTTAAAACTATTACATAATATAAATGATGATCATATTGTGTAGAGAAAAAATCCCACTTACCAAATCTGAATAAACCAAGCTCAAAATCAACCTAAACATGAAGCTCTCTTGATTTTAAAAATCCAGCTCCAATCATCCTCAAGATACAAAATCGAATAGCCCGATTTATAAAGAATAAATTTAGCGGTTTCTTTGGAATTTTTCATTAAAATTTGAAAGACTTACGAATGTTTTAATTTTAAGAAACCTATTTTCTTCTTTGAGAAGATGAAAAATAAATAAGAAGTGAAGACAAAGAAGTTTCATTTTAGAATTAATAGACATTTTTTAATAATTTACTATTTTTCACGTATTTTCATTATTGGCTCATTTTACTATATTATTTTGACAAATTTATAAGTTCATCATATGTAAACAACATTACAAATGCAATAGAATAGGTCTTGAGACCTAATTTATTCATCATTAAATTTTCACTTTTTAACTTATTAGTTTGATTAGGTTTTTCAATCCAATCGGAACGATTCGTTATGTTGATTACTAAGTGCTAAAGTACACATTGTTAGAGAGACAGTTTAGGGTGAATTCTAATGGTTGCATTATTCGGCTCTTGCATGGATACTAAAGTGACAAGATGGCAAGATTAATTTATTGGTAAGTAAATTTTTAACATTACTTCATCATATTTCAATGTAGTTTATTTAGTATGTTTTAGTCAATAAGCAATTGACATTATCTATGTAAATTTATTAAGTAAACTATTATAATATCTCATATGTTCTTATGTAAAATATTAACTAATTTTTTATCCAAGCTCAAAATATGGATAATGAATGTCTTTAGTGAAGGTTACTTGCTAAAAACATCATAAGAAATGTAATATGAGGATTAATGTGAGTAAAATATGCTAGTACTTGAACAACATAGATGTAGAGTGATTTGATCTAAAAGAGACCTACCCCTCTATGACTTCTTCTCTTAGAGTTTTAAATTTTGATTATAAGAGAGATTTGATGGATTTTACAAAAGCATAAAATAAGCAAGAATGTACATCTTTAGTGAAGAGAATTTGACCCTTGTATAAGTGCATGGGTACACCTATTTAGAGTTGCGAAGACCATGCTCAAGAGGGCTTGGATGGATGCCCTAGGGGCAAGGCTTCTTTAGAGTTCTTGATTGTTATCTATAGGCTAGAAGCAGCTAACTCGAATGCCATGTGGATGGAGCAGTCCAGATGTGTGTAAGGTGGCAGGCTATACATTACCATGCTTTCGTCAGAGTGTTGGTATATGTTGCATAAAAATTTAGTCAACCTCGAAATTATGATTAAGAGTAGATTTTAGTAAAGGTAACTCACTAAGGTCTTGACGAAATGGAAAATAGATAGAAAATATTTGCAAACTTAATAAGGACAAATGGTATAAATTGATTCGATAAATGTTAATCTACATCCACTATAAAGAATTTCTTATTACTTTTCTTCTCTTACAAAGACTGTTATTACAAGAGAAAATGAAAAGAAAGTGCAATACTTGAGAGCTTGTGTTGTTCAACCATTGTGAAAATTCGATTCCTGATCTATTTATAGCCCCTTGAATATGCACTAAATGGCTGAGATTGCATAGTTAAGCCAGTGAAATCATGCTGGGCCACTTATTGTGTTACTCGACTTGATGCGTAACAATTGGAGTTCTAATTAAAGTGTTTGGTTAAGATGATTGTCAGATGGTCGACCATACTTTAAACATGCACTAGTCAGGGACAAGTGGCATGGAATTGGTTATTGGTTACACTGAGGTGCTTTAGTAGCAGCAAAGGACATGGAGTGGTCATTGAATAGTAGCGCTTTTTTCAGATTAACAATGTTGTTTGTATTGGTCTTTTCAGAGGAATAGTTCAAGCAAAGCTTCTTTTTGCAATGGCAGTTAGGCACCTTTAACCAAAGCCTTCTGAGATAAGGTAAAAAAACCATAGAAGGTGTGGGTAGTTGATAAAGAAGATGGGTAGGGGACTCTACTATGGAGTGGATCCTCAACCAAGCCCTTCAAATATTGGGAGAAATGCTATATGTCAAGCTACCGGCCTCAACTAATACTATTGGTAGCTTTACTTTGATTCTAGCGGGTATTGGCGTTGAGCGGCCCAATCTTGATTGCAGAACTGGTCGTTTGAGTTGGTTGTGGGCGAAATGATGTAGGTAAGCCAAACGTACTAATCCTGGGAAATACGTGGCACAAAGTAAGGGCCTAGATGTGGCTGAGACGTTAACTACTCGAGTCGCTCTGGCAGTTGAGCTACACAGGCCGGCATATTCTATATGTGCATGAAAAATGAGCAACATTTTTCCCTCCAAGTCCATGCCCATTAGCATGTGTGGACTTATCATTCGTATATTTAATGCTATTACACGTGACTTCATGTTATTGGTGAAGGTAGTTTATTTTCCAAGGTATAGCAGAGATGATTCACATACATTCTTTGTGATGTGATAGAGTCACTGATAATACCTAGACGGGTCATACTACTTCCCACATGGCTGATCCAACAATCCAAATCTCTCCCATATTCCTATAAATCCCTCTCCACCTCCTCTTCTCATTCTTTACCAAGCTTTAGTGTTTTGCTATGTAACAACCCTAGATTTTTGAATATAATTTTAAATTTGACTTTGTTTTATTTTGAAATTATTTTAAATTTAATTTTATTGCACGATTTCATTTTTAAATATTTTTAAAGTGATGATAAAAAATTTCCAAAGTTTACTGAATTTATTTTCAATTTTTAAAGCCTAGTTACCAATTTTTAGCTATTTTCTTAATTTAATTATGTTTATATGAAATTAATTTATTTATTTTTTTCATTCATTATTTTCTTCTACTTTATTTATATGCATTTTTATATGTATTTAAAATTTCAAAAAGAATTAATGTGCATTGTCTTTTCATATTCAAGTTGCCTTTTCAATACCAATCAAAACATCATTTCATTTGCTGCCATATATGTATTGTTAAGCCGACTTCCTTCATTGTTTCCTATGCACAAAATAATCTCTCAAACAATAAAAATATTCGGCTATCACTTGAAGAAAAATTTTGGTAAAAATTTTCGTTCTTTTTTACTCCTTTCTACTTGTTTTTATAATGATTTTATACTTGCATCAACTCTATGTGTTCGGCCCTTCCTCCTCCAGCACCAAGGCCACCTCCACCACCACCACAACCAACAACCATCCCCTCCAGCCCACTTTACTTCCATGGTCGTGTCCATTTTGGATGATGATCCACCAAAATATTAAGCAAACTTCACCCAAACATCATAGCCGAGCTCGTCTTTGCTCCACCACCTCACCCACCACCTTGGCCGACCCTTGCATCATTACCACCAGCCAAACCTGAACTGAGACCCCTGCCACATCCCTTCCAATCCCCTCCAGACCAGGCCATGCATGATTATGCCTTGGCCGAAGCCATTGATTACATAGAAATCCATTTGTTGCCTGGAATTTGTGTGTACATGCACACATCTTTCTACTCCTTTATGTTCTTGTTATGGCTGACCCTTTTGTACCCTTAACATGATCCAAATCCATACCTTGGCAGTGAATTTCCAACCCATGGCCGAGTATTAGAGTTGTTGAATGCAAGTGCAAAAGTTTGGCTATGTGTTGTGTATATATTTCTAGCATTGTTTAGTAATATTTTGGTCTGAAATTTATGTTATACTTTGTTTTGTTTGCTATGTGACAAGGCAGTTAGCTTTGACTCCCTCACACTCAAACCATAGTCTTGCTTTCGTGCCTTTGAAGATCTTTTTTGTGTATTTGGTTGTCATCTGCAGCTCGTACAAGTGAGTAATTCTCACCGGACAAATTTATACTTATATGACTAGTAAATTGATTACAATTGAATCTGTAAACCCATATCAACCTGCTATATCTGCTATGCTATACGATGTTCACCCACGCTTATACACAAGTTATATCATCTACTACTGTTATATTATGCTATTATGTTATTTATATCAGTTTATCACACTGCAGGTTCCTTGTAGATTAGAATCACTATGGGTTGAAATGATACATACCCGAACGGACTTTAGAATAGGAAAAAATCATTATGGGCTGAAATGATAGGCCTAAACGATTTTTAGTTATTTCATTTTACTTGGGACTGCAGGTTTGAAATGATAAAACCCGGGTTTTCTCTGTAAATTACGGATTAAAATGATATATTATCCGTATCACTTTATCTAGGCTAGAAAATGATATACAGACCTGTGGTTAATATATATTCTTTCTAAAAAAAACTAAAGTATCTTTAGAAATGTAAATATTATAATATTTTGATTTAAACTTAATTTAAAATGGTTTTATAAAGTATTATTGATTTTTCTAAAAATTTATAAGTGAAATAAATTAACGGTAAAGTTAGAAATTAGAAATATAAGTTATTTTGGAAATTATTATTTGGTTGTAAATGGAATTTAAATTAAGTAGGAAAATATAATAAATAGATTTAAAATTTGAATTAAAATGAATTTAAAATGATTTTTATAAAGTGTTAATGATTTTTGAATAAGTTGAAATGTTAAATAAATGAATATTTAAGTTGAATTTTGAAATATAACTTAAATTGGAAATTTGTGAATTTTGTTTTAAAAAATGAATTTTAAGTTAAGAAAAAAAAATGAAATAAGTTATATTTGAAAATTTAAACTTAAGTGTTAAGTTAAAATTAAATTATAAGAATTGAAATTTAATGCTAGAATTTTTTTATAAGTAAATTATTATTAAATTGATTTTTGAATGAAAATTTCACTTTATAAAATCATAAATATAAGGGTATTTAAATGATTGTTTTGAAGTAAAAATATATGATTTTATAAGTTTAAAATGGTTTATATATTATGAAATTACACTGAATATTTGGAATTTAATTAACAGCATTTTTGAAATGCTATTATTTCTAATAAAAAGGATATTACAGCATTTGTAAATGTTGTAGTTGATGGAAATGAACTAAATGGCTAAATTTAATTAAGGGTGATTATAGCACTTTGTAAGTGCTGTAGTTGCTGAAATTTAACTTAAGTTTTATTTGAACTATAGTAACCCTGTTATAGCATTTTTAGTGCTGTCTTTTGTTAAATTGAATTGTTTTAGAAGTAACTTTTCGTAGCATTTTCTAAATGCTGCGAAAGTTGAATTTTCATTATTTTAATAAATTTAAGTGAATAAATGAACTTTGAAAGATGTAAATTTTGAAAATTTAATATTTAATTATTAAATATAATAACTTTGTTTTTATGATTTAGATGAAGTAATTTGATTTGAAATATAAACTATTTTTTTGAAATGTGAGTTGAAATGGTATTTGAATAAAATGAATGTGGTTTTGAAAACATATGATATTTTGATATTTTGGAATGGATTTGTAATGATATTAATATTTTTGAAATGATATTTGATTTTTGAAGTATTTATACCATTTTAAAATTATAACCACGGGTTATAATAACGATTGGTTGTTAAAGAGACCGGGATCGGATATGGGCATACTCTCTGTCGATACCCAAAACCACGTTAACAGCTGTGTAAGCATTGGAGATTCTAGAATGAAGTAGGATGGTGACGACGTTCTTGAGGTACATTACGTGACCCGACTCCCGTGAGTTGGCTTAAGGTGGCTAAAACAGGAGCGATCTCGGGCCAAAAAGGTAGCTTCTCTGGTCGGGCACACTTCTTCGATACCATTCTATTACTGTTGTGATTGATTGGGTGCACCCCTTGATTTTGGAGTGTTGTTCGGGGTGGGCATAGTGGCTGCTACGTTACCGCCAGCTCGTGTACATAATTGGTATATCCACCCTAGCATTGCCTTGTGTGCCATGTCACCTACCATACCGAGCCTTTACTACGAGTTTGTTTTTCTCCCGTACCCCATGGAGTATTTAGGGTAGTCTCCCGATCTGGAGATACGCTGATACTAGATGGACTACAAGGACTATTATGTGTTAAGGGGAATATTGGGTCGCTCCTTAACGCTATTTTAAAGTAAGTTTATTTTACTCTAGACATTATTATAATAGTGAAATACTACTATATAGTAAATAGTTTAACGGATCCTTAGAGGATGGACGGTCCCAGGCATCCTTTAAGTAAATGTATCTTTATTACGGTTCACTTGAGTTGGTTTACATTATATAGGTATATATGTCCTGACTCGAGTATTTTGTGTTTTGCTTTACGCTCAGGTCAGCCTGAGTATTCATAGCTTTGGATTCTCTTTCTAGAGCTGGTCTTTGCTGGAGATTCTATCTATCTATATTTATATCTATTTCGGTTTCAGCTATTTTAGTTTATCTCATGTATTAGTGAACTTCTTTATATTTAGGATTTCTATTATGGTGTTTTCAGACTGATATTATGTATTTGTTTTGAGACTTTGTTATAGTAGCTTCATGAACTACTATGTTATTTTATATTCCACTGCGAGTTATTCTGATTATTCTGTGCCTGTGATTCTGTGTATTTGATTTCATTTGCACCAAATTTATTCACAATCTATTATTTTGCATCATTCAAGTCCGACATGTGTGGATTATTGTCGATTTGAATGATACGAAATATCGGGTCATCACATTTGGTATCAAAGCTTTGGTTTTTGGCAAATCATTGCCTACAGAGCAAAAACTCATTAGAGATAGGGTAGAAATACCCTAGAATGAGCGAAATCAATCTCAGAATCATATCTTTGTGAGAGAATGTATTTTCAAAGTATAAAATGATTTTTCAAAATGTTTTCAAAAAAAATTTCAAAGATTATTTTGATATAAAAAAATTCTTGTTTCAAAGGATTTTCAAATGTTTTCTAACTTCCTTTCTTTCGTATCTACCTTGTTAGATTTTTCTTTCTTTAGGATATTCATCCAAGTGAATTCATCTTGTCTTATCTTAATTTATCTTTGGCTTCTCTATATCTTGTCTTAAATTCATTCGTGATATTTTTCAGGATGAATCGAGGAAATGCCAGAGGTAGGGGTCTTGGGGCAACCCCAGCTCCTCAGCCTGTTGCTCCTGTAAGATTCACTGTTCTCTGTAAGGAATTCACTCAACTTGGTGGAACCCCATTCACCGGTTCAAAGAGCATCATTGAGGCTCAGCAGTGGTTGCGGAGTCTAGAGAGGATATTTACTGGTCTCGACATTACTGATGCCCAGAAGCGTCAGTTAGCAGCTTGGCAGTTGCATGATTGTGCTCTAGATTGGTGGGAGTCTGTTACAGCTAACACTGTCGAGGCTGTCATTACTTGGGAGCAGTTTAGGTACCATTTGTGCTATCTTGAATTTTTTTTCCTATTTTTCCTTTTCTTTTGAATCTATCTTAAGTTTGTTCTATATCTCTTTTCCAGGGAGGCTTTTGTGGCAAAATGGACGCCCGAAGACGGGAAATCTCAGCTTTATCGTGAATTTATGGATCTTAAGCAGGGTAGCATGTCTTTTGCTGAGTATGAGAGGAAGTTAGATGAACATTCCAAGTTCGGTCCTAGCCTGATTGACACTCCTCTCAAGAAGAATGAGAAATTCATTGTTGGTGCTCGTCCAGAGTACTATAGTCGCCTCATTTCTCATGTTCATGGCACTTTCACCCAGCTTAAGGATATGGCTATTCGCTATGAGAACCCCACATCTAAAGGTCCTACGGTTTCTGGTGCTCAATCTTCCTCTGCTAATTCTAAGAAGTGTAAGCCTAATTATCATCAGCAGAAGAAGAATTAGCAAAAGTGTCATGGTTTGGAATCTTCATCATCTGCTCCTGCTCAGAAGCAACCAGTTGATCTCTGCTCTATCACTTGCTTTAGGTGTGATCAGAAGGGACACTATGCCAATAGTTGTCCTACATTAGCTGGTGCTGCTATTCCTCCACCCGCTCAGTTGGCTAGGCGTGGTCTCTGCCATATCTACCTCCAGCCTGGTCATTTTAGGAAGGATTGCTACCTAACAGAAGAGTACGTCATCTGGTATATTTGCTGTCACTTCTGCCTCATCTCTAGTTCCTCCACCTGCTCCTGCTCCTAGGATGAACAAGGTACTCTCCAGGGTACATTTACTTTATTTCATCATCCGGTTCGTGTTTTATTTGATATTGAAGCTTCCCACAGTTTTATTTCTATTGATTTGTGTAATAAATTTGAGCATCTCCTTTCTCCTAAGTATGCTTCTGTTCCATTATGTGTTTCAAACCCTATAGGGGGACCTGCTAACCTTAATCGGATTTGTAAGCAAGTGAAGCTTCTCCATTCTAATCATCGCTTTAGTGGTGATTTTTATGTTCTGGGCTTCTATGCTTTTGATTTATTGCTTGGTTAGGATTGGTTAGGGAATCATGATGCTTATATCTCTTGTAAAGCCCGGTCTGTTCATCTTGTTGATGATCAAGGAAATTCCTTGATTATTCAGTTCCGCATACCTCTGGATTTTACTGGCAACTTTATTTATTCTCTGGATTCTTCTCCTAGTGATCTTGATTCGACTCCTGTGGTTAGATTATATCTTGATGTATTTGGTGAAGTCACTTCTTTGCCTCTTAAATGGGAAATTTTTTGGATTGATCTTATTCTTAGTGTTCGACCTGGTGTTCTTCCTCCTAGAAGAATGGCACCCCATGAGAAGGTTGAGATGGGAAAGCAAATTGAGGAATTGTCTTCCAAAGGTCTGATTAGGCCTAGTTTTTCTGAATAGGGAGCCGCGGTGGTTTTTGTCACCAAGTCTGATGGTTCTCTTTGGATGTGTGTTGATTATAGGGAGCTGAACAAGCTTACTATGAAAAACAGATATCCAATGCCTCGTATCAATGATATGCTTGATCAGCTTTATGGTGTCATTGTTTTCTCTCAGCTTGATCTTGCCATAGGTTTTCATCATCTCAGGGTTGCTGAGGATAGAATTCCCAATACTGCTTTCCACACTGAGAATGGTTTTTATGAATGGTTAGTCATGCCTTTCGGTTTGACTAATGCTCCTGCTTTCTTTATTGATTTGACGAATCGTGTTTTTCGTGATGTGCTTAATAAATTTGTTCTAGTCTTTGTTGATGATATCCTTGTCTTCTTTAAGACCAAGAAAGAGCATGAGTTTCATTTGAAATCTGCTCTCAAGACTCTCAGAAATCATCATTTGAAGGCTAAATTTTCTGAATGCCATTTCTGGAAGGATGAAGTCTGATATCTCAGGCATATTGTTTCTAGTAATGGAGTTTCTATTGATCCAGTCAAGATCGTTGCGATCAATGTAAGTCTTTCTTTCTTCTCTTTTTCTTTATCATTTAATAATTTTGTCTTTCAATTGTCCTTATTTTCTCCCTATTCTGTTTCAGGATTGGAAAACTCCAAAGACTCCATCTGATATTTGTAGTTTTCAAGGCCTTGCCAGTTACTACCGGAGATTCATTGAGAATTTTTGCTCGGATTGCTGTACCTCTCAGTGCTTTGACTCGTAAGAATGCCAAGTTTGTTTGGAGTGATCAGTGTAAGGCTGCATTCAATGAGTTGAAGAGCAAGCAAACTTCCACACCAGTTCTTACCGTTTCGAACGGAAGTAAGGGATTGACGGTATACACTGATGCTAGTCATGAGGGTTCGGGAGATGTTCTCATGCAGGATGGTAAGGTCATTGCCTATGCCAGCCGTCGGTTGAAAACCCACGAGGCAAGTTATGTTGTTCATGATTTAGAGTTGCTTGCTATTGTCTTTGCTTTGAAGCTTTAGAGACATCATCTTCTTGGAACCAAGTTTGAGCTTTTCACAGATCATCAATCTCTGAGATATATCTTCTCCCAGAAGGATTTGAATCAGAGGAAACTTTGTTGGCTTGAGTTTCTGGCTTCTTACAACCTCGATATTAGCTATACTCCTGGTATAGCTAAGGTTGTGGTCGATGCTCTGAGTCGGAAGAAGGCTTTATTATGTCAGCTTGTTGTTTCTTCTTCTCCTCTTCTGTATTGTATCATAGCTAAGCAGGATGAGGATGAGATGTTTAGATTAATGAAGTAGAGTGTTCGTTGTAGGGTTGGTGGTAGTAGTTGTGGTAGTGGAGCTCAGATCGATGATAGAGGGATTTTGAGGTTAATGGCAGGATTTGTGTCCCGAATGTTGATGGTTTGAGGCAGGAGTTGCTTTAGGAGAATCATCGATCCAGGCTTTCTATTCATCCCGGTGTGTCAAAGATGTATTAGGATATGAAGAGGCTTTATTGGTGGAGGGGGATGAAGAGGGATATCTCTATCTTTGTTAGTCGGTATGCTACTTGTCAGCAAGTCAAAACCGATCACCAAAAGACCCATGGTTTATTGCAGCCCCTTGAGATTCCCAATTGGAAGTGAGCACAGGTTTCCATGAATTTCATCGATGGTTTACTGAGGACTCGGAGGGGTAATGAGAGTATCTGGGTAATTGTTGATAGACTGACCATGTCCACTCATTTCATTCTGGTCAAGTCTACTCGTTCTGCTTCTAGCTTGTCTGAGATCTACATGAGAGAGATCATTCGTCTCCATGGTGTTCCTCTCAGTATTGTTTGTGATCGTGACCCTATCTTTACCAGTCAGTTTTGGAAAGCTTTTCAGGTATCTCTAGGTACTCGTTTGAATCTGAGTACTGCTTACCATCCACAGACCGATGGTCAAACGGAAAGAGTGAATCAGATTCTCGAGGATTTTCTTCGTGCTTGCATGCTTGATTATAGAGGATCTTGGGAAGATCATCTCCATCTTGTCGAATTCACCTTCAATAATATCTATCGGGTATAACTTCTATTTTAACCTTATCTTAATCTTTTTATCTATCTCATTCCATCTTTACATTCAGACAGTCTCAAAATGTCTCCATTTGCTACTCTATGCGACCTTGTAGATCCCCATCTTGCTGGATTGAATCCAGTAATCGTTCGATTCTTGGTCCTAATGTGATTTTGGAAGCTTCTGAGAGAGTTGAGGAGATTAAAAAGAGGTTGAGAGCTGCTCAGGATAGGTAGAAGAAGTATGTTGATAGGCGTAGGCGGAATTTGGAATTTGTCATTGGTGATCAGGTGCTCCTTAAGATTTCTCCCTTGAGGAATGTCCTTGGCTTTGGTCGTAGAGGGAAGCTTTCTCCTAGGTTCATTGGTCCTTTCCGCAGAAAGAGTTGGTTCTTTGGCTTATCGTCTAGATTTGCCCGAGAAACTTTCTGGAGTGCATGATGTATTTCATTTCTCGCATCTTCGTCGATATCTTCATGATCCATCTCTTATTGTCCAGCCTTCTACTCTTGATAGTTTGGACATTGAGCCTAATCTGACTGTCGAGAGGAAGCCACTTCGTATTGTCGACAGAGGTACGAAGCAGCTCAGAAGGAAATCTGTTAATCTGGTCAAATTACAGCGGAGTACTGACGATCGAGATTGTACTTGAGAGACGGAGGAGAGCATTCGTACTTTGAATCCGGAATTGTTCGTTTCAGGCACTATTTTGTTTTTCTACCTTGTTTCTCTTTATTTTCCTTGCCCATTTTTTCGAGGAAGAAAAGATTTGAGTGAGGGAGAGTGTAACAACCCTAGATTTTTTAATATAATTTTAAATTTGACTTTATTTTATTTTGAAATTATTTTAAATTAACTTTTATTACAAGATTTCATTTTTAAATATTTTTAAAATGATGATAAGAATTTTCCAAAGTTTATTGAATTTATTTTCAATTTTTAAAGCTTAGTTTTCAATTTTTAGCTATTTTCTTAATTTAATTATATTTATATATAATTTATTTATTTATTTTTCCATTCATTGTTCTATTTTTACTTTATTTATATGCATTTTTACATGTATTTAAAATTTCAAAAAGAATTTGGAAATTTGAAAGGTTTTTGACCTTTAATGTGCATTGTCTTTTCATATTCAAGTTGCCCTTTCAATACCAATCAACACATCATTTCATTTGCTGCCATATACCTATTGTTTAGCCAACTTCCTTGATTGTTTATCATGCACAAAATAATCTTTCAAACCCTAAAAATATTCGGCTATCATTTGAAGAAAAAATTTGGCAAAAATTTTCATTCTTTTTTACACTTTTCTACTTGTTTTTGTATTGATTTTGTACTTGCATCAACTCTATGTGTTCGGCCCTTCCTCCTCCAGCATCACGGCCACCACCATCACCACCACAACCAGCCACCTTCCCCTCCAGCCCACTATATTACATGGCCGTGGCCATCTTGGATGATGATCGACCAAAATATCAAGCAAACTTTACCTAAACATCATAGCCGAGCTCCTCTTTGTTCCACCACCTCACCCACCACCTTGGCCGATCCATGCATCATCACCACCAGCCAAACCTTCTACCACATCACTTCTAGTCCACTCCAGACCTGGTCGGGCATGATTATGCCTTAGCCGAAGCCATTGATTACATAGAAATCCATTTGTTGCCTTGAATTTGTGTGTACATGCACACATCTTTCTACTCCTTTATGTTCTTGTTATGGCCGACCCTTTTGTACCTTAACCTGATCCAAATCCATACCTTAGCAGTGCATTTCCAACCCATGGCTGAGTATTAGAGTTGTTAAATGCAAGTGCAAAAGTTTGGCTATGTGTTGTGTATATATTTCTAGCATTGTTTAGTAATATTTTGGTCTGAAATTTATGTTATACTTTGTTTTGTTTGCTATGTGGCAAGGCAATTAGGTTTGGCTCTCCCATACTCAAATCGTAGTCATGCTTTCGTGCCTTTGAAGATCTTTGTTTTGTGTATTTGGTTGTCGTCTCCAGCCCGTACAAGTGAGTAATTCTCACCAGACAAATTTATACTTATGTGACTAGTAAACTGATTAGAATTGAATCTGTAAACCCATATCACCATGCTATATCTGCTATGCTATAATCATATGATGTTCACCCATGCTTATATACCTGTTATATCATCTATTATTGTTATATTATGCTATTCTATTATTTATATCATTTTGTCACACTGCAAGTTCCCTGTAGATTAGAATTACTATGGGTTGAAATGATACATACCCGAACGGACTTCAGAATGGCGAAAATCGTTATGGGCTGAAATGATAGGCCTGAATGATTTTTAATTATTTCATTTTACTTGGGACTGTGGGTTTGAAATGATAAAAACCGGGTTTTCTTTGTAAATTACGGATTAAAATGATATATCATCCGTATCACTTTACCTAGGCTAGAAAACGATATACAGACCCGTGGTTAATATATATTCATTCTAAAAAATCTAAAGTATTTTTAGAAATGTAAATATTATAATATTTGGATTTAAACTTAATTTAAAATGATTTTATAAAGTATTATTGATTTTTCTAAAAATTTATAAGTGAAATAAATTAATGGTAAAGTTAGAAATTTGAAATATAAGTTATTTTGGAAATTATAATTTGGTTACAAATATTAAGCAGGAAAATATGATAAATAAATTTAAAATTTGAATTAAAATGAATTTAAAATGATTTTTATAAATTGTTAATGATTTTTGAATAAGTTAAAATGTTAAATAAATGAATATTTAAGTTGAATTTTGAAATATAACTTAAATTGGAATTTTGTGAATTTTGTTAAAAATGAATTTTAAGTTAAGAAAAAAAATGAAATAAATTATATTTGAAAATTTAAACTTAATTGTTAAGTTAAAATTTTAATTATAAGAATTGAAATTTAATGCTTGAATTTTTTTTATAAGTAAATTGTTATTAAATTGATTTTTGAATGAAAATTTCACTTTATAAAATCATAAATATAAGGGTATTTAAATGATTGTTTTAAAAGTAAAAATTTATGATTTTATAATTTTAAAATGGTTTAAATAAAATTTTAATTGTTTGTGAAATTATATTGAATATTTGGAATTTAATTAACAGCATTTTTGAAATGCTATTATTTCTAATAAAAGGGATATTACAGCATTTGTAAATGTTGTAGTTGATAGAAATGAACAAAATAGCTAAATTTAATTAAGGGCTATTATAGCACTTTGTAAGTGTTGTAGTTGCTGAAATTTAACTTAAGTTTTATTTGAACTAAAGTAACCCTATTACAGCATTTTTAATGCTGTCTTTTGTTAAATTGAATTGTTTTAGAAGTAACTTTCCGTAGCATTTTCTAAATGCTGCGAAAGTTGAATTTTCATTGTTTTTAAGTGAATAAATGAACTTTGAAAGATGTAAATTTTGAAAATTTAATATTTAATTATTAAATATAATAACTTCATTTTTATGATTTAAATGAAGTAATTCGATTTGAAATATGAACTATTTTTTTGAAATGTGAATTGAAATGGTATTTGAATAAAATGAATGCGATTTTGAAAAGATATGATATTTTGATATTTTGGAATGGATCTGTAGTGATATTTATTTTTTGAAATGATATTTGATTTTTGAAGTATAAATACCATTTTAAAATTATAACCACAGGTTATAATAACGATTGGTTGTTAAAGAGACCGGGATCAGATATGGACATACTCTCTATCGATACCGAAAACCACTTTAACAACTGTGTACGCGGCGGAGATTCCATAATGAAGTAGGATGGTGACGACGTTCTTGAGGTACATTACGTGGACCCGACTCCCGGGAGTTGGCTTAAGGTGGCTAAACAGGAGCAATCTCGAGCCAAAAGGGGTTTATCCCGTGTTTCGAACACAATGGAACGTGTTTCGAGAGCTAATTCGATCATCTGTGCGAGTTATGGCAATAAACGTTCGATTTGAAATTAAATCGGTAAATCAAATTTCTAGGCGTTTTAGCTTACACCGGACAAACGGTAAATCTGATTGACACGAAATTTGAAACCATACAATAATATCACATTACGGATCCGATGAAACTAGTTTTGTCGAAATCCGAGACTGTTTGAAAATGGCTGTTTTAACTCGCCAAATTAATATTAAAACAATTTCGCTGTGTTTCGAGCTGCCACGGTCAAACGAAAACTCCGATTGACACGAAAATTGAAATCCGATAATAAAAAACTATTACGGATCCAATGGAACTAGTTTCGTCCAATTCTGAGACTGTTCGAAAATTGGCTAATTTCACTAGTCGATTAAATATTAAAATATTCAATTTTCACAAATAAACTTTTATTTCGATTTTAAAAGTTCTATAATATCGTTCTAACTCCAATATGATAAAATAAAATTTTACAAATCATTTCCAATCATATTTAACCCAATTTTCAATTTTTTCTGTCTTTTCACATATTTAATTATCGATTTAATTATTCAATTAAATCAAATTATTCGAAATAAAATTTATTCGACTTATAAATTTTACTTATTAATATTTAAAATTAATTAAATATACCAATTTTAATTAATATAAATTCTGGGTCGTTACAGACTTCCCCCCTTAAAAGAATTTCGTCCTTGAAATACCAAGTAAGAAAAGTTACATAATCTATTAACTTTTCCAAAATCCATAGTTAAACTTCTTACAATAACTTTACTAAGTTTACAAATCATACCTAGTTATCTTTTCAAAAACAACTACTATTGTTTAACTTTCAATCTCTAAATCAAAATTATAGTTTTCAAAATTTTCCAGTTTTTCTCAAATTTTTCTAACGCCTTAAATTTTCTAAAAAATTCGCCATAGTCTCCTTTGCGCGGCTCGATCCGAAAAAAATGATAGTATATATATCACAAATATACATCTCATCAAGTGATGAGGCATCTCGTAGGGAAAAAAGTGTAAAAGTACGATATTTGATCCGAGATATGTACCTTATATTTTATTAGCGAGAATATACGGCTAATATAGCGTGAAAGTGAGCTCCAAATGCGAAGCAAACGCGATCCGCACCTACTAAATACTCAACAAACAGATGAGAAACATATATATAGACAATAGTATCGATATACAACATATAGCAACATAATAACTATATATGTCAACATAGAAAATGCAGTAAAAGCAATATATTCAACCATCAACCAACTATCATCCAACTAACATTCATTTTCAATTAGTTTATATTCACTAATTCATATTCAAGTTGGTTCACTTCCAAATCAAATTCAATTCTATTTGAGATTCACTTAACTTCCAATTTGATTTCAATTACTTTAGCTTTCAATTTCATTAATACTTAATGAATTATACACAATCAACTAACAATCACATAACAACCAATGTATATTAATTACTACCAAATTCCTTTGCTTATAATTGGTTTAATTAAATTTATTTTCATTCAATTATTCAACTTCATTCAACATCTCTTAAGTTATATTCCATTTCAACATTATTTGGTTTTACTTAACTTAAATTTCCACTTATAAATCAATTTAGATTCCAATTATAAAGTAAAATTTCCATTTAACTTTTAATTCATTAATATATTCATATAGTTTCACTTCTTATATATATAAGTTTATTTCACAATTGTAAATCACTTTAATTATAATTCAATTCTTATAATTCATTTGCTTATACAATTTATTCTTTAATTTAGATTATTCAAACATTTTTTAAATTTACTTATATATATATTCTTACATTTTCAACAACCAAACAATCAACTTACATACACTTTAATAATTCTGAAAATTTATTCCTTTATATATAAAATATACTCAAGGTAAAATTATTTCGTTTACCCAGTTTAAAACAATATCATGTCGGTTTATCTTGTTTAAGAGTTTAGAAACCCCTATCTACGATAGTTAGCTAGACTACATCGACCGGAATCTATAAACAATCAACCGATAAGTCAACACAATACAAAACAATTTATATTCACTAACAAATACGCTCTCATAGCTATTATTACACTCAAACTCATTCTAGAGCACTACTGACTCTATCTCTAATGAGTAACACCCAACAGAGCCATGGTTGTCGCTTAACCATATGCTTTGATACCAGATGTGAGGACCAGCAAACCCGTACTCCTTGAATATACACTAGTCTCCATTGATTAACTCAAGATGAACGGAAATACGAATTCTCAGGGTTTTAAGAAAAAGAAAAAGGTAGAAGAAGAGAGAATAGATAGAACAGAATAGAAAGAAAACAGCAGAACAATATTAGAATCTCACAATCACAGCGGAACGACATATGATAAATAAATGAATAATCTTTAAACAAAGAACTATATCAGTTATTACATTGCATTACATTACATTACATTACATTATCAGAGTGTACAACCATCAATACAACAACAAAAAGCGGAAAAGAAATACTATATACTAGTGAATACGCCGTGTCATCCATCTTTCCTCCAGCAACTCTTGAATTCCAGAATATCCTGATAAACCTTAACTCTTGACTGCCCGTGTGGAAATTGGTGGGCACCCAGAGTTTAGGAAGGAAAACAATAAACTCCGAGTCAGTCATGTGACTGGTGTGAGAACTCAAAACAGTTTATTTTTAAAACAAAGAATAGGATAATTTTTTTTAAAATAGATTCGCAATGTTTTTTTTTAAATGAGACTACCATAAGGCCTCCCGCACACACACACAATGCAAACGCAGAATCGGAGGAGATTTCTCCTTATGATATTCAAAGATGCTTGATACGCATTAAAAAGAAACATTTGATATTATTATTAGTGCATAGTGTAGGAAAAATCATTTTGAAAGTAAAGATATAAACCTTAGCCAGCATAGGCATTTCGCACTTATGCCTACTATAGCTACCATCCAAATAGTGGTGACCACTATAAGTGAATGATAGGTTCTACAACTAAAACCGTACAAGATCGTATTGTTTCTTTGGATTTCCAACAAATGGTCAGGCCAAGGAACTTCCCATCGCCACATGGAAACGCCTCTGGAATGACGTCCCGAGAACCAAACCGGATCTCTGCCAACACAAGGCCGGGTTACCCCTAACTGGGTAACTACTGACACGAATATGCCATCCCCCGATCATAATTGATCTACATCCAAGGATCCTCGATTTCCAATAACCACAAAGTAATAAGTTTGCAGCAACAACATAGGTTAAGTATCTGGGCTCCATACCATGATACCACATCTATCCAGAAGGAATGACATACACTAAATGGCGCTACCCCTAATAACCTTGCCGCATCCTTCCTGTTTTGACCATTTTCGGGGTGTGAGGTCCGACGAAGTCTCGTCCACAAAGCCACGCTTTGGTACAAAGCCATGCTTTGGGTCAACAAATGATCAAAGTAATGATCACAAAGATAAATGATCAAACAAATGATCATATCACAAATGATCAAACAATGATCATTTCACAGCAACACTCAGCATGTCACATTACCAAATTGGGAATATATCGCTGATAACCATCAACTACATAACCTCTGAGCTCGTACATATCAGAGAAGGGTGTTAAGATAAAAGAATAAATTCTCCGCCACCAACAGAAATATATTTGAAAGAAATCAGCTTTATATCTCAACTTGTAATGTCAGACATACAATCAATACAAGTCTGTTCCGGGATCGAACAGAACCGAAGGCACTTACAAAGAAGTCCTTGCAATCCGAATATTCACTAATCACGTCCGGACTTCCCATCACATATGGAATTTCTATACCGAGGCCATTCGATGTAGAAACATTCGACGGTAATCCTTCCATTTTCAAAAATATATGGTCTTCAACACCGGTCTTCAAATGCAATTCATAACGACGTATCACATATTCGGAATGGGTTATACGACCCCAAGGTCCTTTCCCGGTTAACCCGAATAGTGAGCGCTTATTCAAAAATAAGTGTGGCATTCAAATTAAAGAAAATCACAACAAATACCCATTTAAAGGTAATTATTGATAGTCGGTTATTGAATATCAAATGGATATGCACAACATCACCAGATTCCAAATAATTTTCCAAATTATTTATTTTCCAAAAATATCTTTACAAGATATATAATTTCACACTTCAAACATTTGAAAAAAAAATTCAAATCACTTTTCATCTTTACCACTTTTGAAAAAAAAATCAGTCATTTTCCCTATGCGAAAATATTTTCATTTCAACATGATTCATTTAAACAATTAAATAAATCCTTAACGATTTACTTTATATTTACGTTCAAAATCCGTAAATTAATTCCCACACTTCAAAAATAAATCAACGTTTATTTTAAAACAATTTCCCCTTTCTTTTATAAATTCCATAGTGAATTTATATTCCAAAATATTTATGAATATACGATTTCAATTATTCATTTTCAATTTATCTTCAAAAAGATAAATTCTCAAAACGTTTCATTTCTCATTGGAAAAACATTTCCATACTTATTTATTTATAAGTAATTCACAAATCCATTTATTTTCAATATTTGGAAAATATTCAATATTCTTAAATCGAAATTAAGTATATATTTCATTCTTCAAAGAAATCATTCTCTTGAACATATTTATTTGGGCCAAAACGAATGTTGCGTAAAACATAGTTACGACAACCCAAAATCACTAGTATAGGGATCCGAAATTTAAAATAGATATATAAATCCCAATACTATACAAAACATTTCCTTTCGGAAATCATTTACTATAACAACAGTGTTATAGTCCACCATTTCCTTCTATTTCTCGAAAACGACTATTTCAACAATGAATGTTGAAATCTATGGTTTCGATTCATAACACATTTTAAAAACATCGTTAGATCATTTTAATTCTATTTAAAACATCACATCCAAAACATTTCTTTAACATATTATTCACTATTCAAAAACGTGAATATACTTCGTTAACAAATTTCATCCTTTTTATATATTTTATTTTAAAGGATTATTCACTGTCTAAAACGTGAATATAACACCATTAATAAGTTATAACAATTTACTTATCAAAATAAGTCGTTTTGCGGATTTATAGAACAATGTTTATAAATTCCATTTCTATTTATTTTATAACAACTTCCTTTTTATAAATCTCCTTTATTAACCTATTTCAATTTATAAGTCAATTATATACCAAAAGTCCATATTATAAGTTAAATACATATAATTTATTTGTTTACAAAAATCGTTCTTTTAAACTTCCCAAATTATAAATCTTATAACTTATAAGATTCATTTATTTACCCAAAATTATTTTTTTAATAACTTTACAAATTTTATAAACCTACTGCTTATAAAATTCCATTTATAACTTCACCGTTTATAATTCTATGAATTTCATTCATTTATGAAATTCATTTACAATTCACTCTAACACTTATAAAAACTCGTTTTATAATTCAAATTTTTTAATTTATAAATATCAATTTATAAATCCTTTATATAAATCAATTGGTATTATTAATTTAAAACGTCTTTAAACTCCTTTATAATTTCACCATTTTCTTTGATTTATAAATAATCAAATTTTATAAATCCTATATTTTAAACTTTTACTATAAATTCAAAAATCCCAATTGAAACTATTTTATAAAATCATTAACCCCATATTTTCAAAGATCATCTTTTAACTATATTTCTCAAAAATCATAATTTCTATAACATTAAAATTATAACGTTTATTTATTTAAAATGAATCAATTCCAAAAATATTTAATAAACGTATACTTTAGAAAATCACTTTAAAAATCCTTTTAAAATTCCAAAATTGGTCCAATGATGCTACACACCAAATAGTCAATCACGACAACTACGACATCATATATCGATATGATAATCAATCAAATATCAAAATATCTGAAATCAAATAAATACTGTTGAGGAATCCAGTTGGATCCCTCCAACCTGTTTTCCTGCATCCAAAGATGTTAGCACAATACCAATTCCGTTCCAGTACAGAATTATCGCGGTATATAGGATTTAAAATATTATCCGCTTAATAGACGGCGCAATAGGGTCTCATCCGCTATATAATGCGGGAAATCAACTCCAAGTACATAAATAATACCAATTTCACTGTATTGTGAAATATTCGCGGTATATGTTTTTAATAAATAACCTCCGCTTACTAAAGGCGCATAATGTCTATTTTTTAACAATCAATAGATAACAATCATCATTCAAACATACATTCAAGAATTTTAAATCTAACTATTTAAAATAAAAATCGAAACCGATTCGATTGAGTGAGAAGTTCTCACCTTGATTTCAATTTCGTTTTCAGCATTTATTTCGAATAAAATTAAACGGACGTTTAATTTTACCCAAAATTTTCGCTAGCTCCAAACGACTCCAATCCAATTTCATAGCGTAGTGCTCGTCCATACGATTCCAATGCATCTTGTTTCGCGCGTTTTCGACCTCGTATGAAAAGGATACGAATTTTTAAATATTCACGAATTTTTTTATTATAATTTACAACATAATTTTTTATATTTCTAAATCCAAACACCATCATGGCCGTGCATTTCGTGGCCTGCAAATCTTGGCTGTCCACTGCTTCTTCCCCATCCCAGAAAAAAAACGCGCACGGCCGAACCCACTTAGCTTCCAATTAGGGTTGAATTATACTCCTTCTACGAACGTTTTCAAGTCGATCAGCGACCATCATCTTGTAGCTCATGCTCGACTCCACCATCACCAGGAGCAAGGTGAAGCTCGGCCTCATCATGACAGAGAAAAACGCACATGAACGACGTACGAACGGAAGCCAAAAACTCCATCAAACGACAAATTCAAGCAAAATCTACCGTTGGATTTGTAGTTCGTGATGTGTTCTACAATATTGTAGTTGAAAGTTTCTTGTAATTATCAACAAATTTGAAGAAATTTGAGGAGAAAGATAAGAGATTTTCGACCATTGATATATTGGAGGCGGCTGATAATAGAAACTAGGGTTTCTCAAAATAATGAAGAGGATGGGTTGCTTTTATAGAAGTTTCAACGAAACACTATTCATCCCGGTTTTTCGAACTCCAATTTATGCGCGGTGACCGGCGTTTCTGGGGTTTATCCCGTGTTTCGGACACAATGGAACGTGTTTCGGGAGCTAATTCGATCATTTGTGCGAGTTATGGCAATAGACGTTCGATTTGAAATTAAATCGGTAAATCAAATTTCTAGGCGTTTTAGCTTGCACCGGACAAACGGTAAATCTGATTGACACGAAATTTGGAACCATACAATAATATCACATTACGGATCCGATGAAACTGGTTTCGTCGAAATCCGAGACTGTTTGAAAATGGCTATTTTAACTCGCCAAATTAATATTAAAACAATTTCGCTGTGTTTCGAGCTGCCACGGTCAAACGAAAACTCCGATTGACACGAAAATTGAAATCCGATAATAAAAAACTATTACAGATAGTTTCGTCCAATTCTGAGACTGTTCGAAAATTGGTTAATTTCACTAGTCGATTAAATATTAAAATATTCAATTTTCACAAATAAACTTTTATTTCAATTTTAAAAGTTCTATAATATCGTTCTAACTCAAATATGATAAAATAAAATTTTACAAATCATTTCCAATCATATTTAACCCAATTTTCAATTTTTTCTGTATTTTCACATATTTAATTATCGATTTAATTATTCAATTAAATCAAATTATTCGAAATAAAATTTATTCGACTTATAAAATTTACTTATTAATATTTAAAATTAATTAAATATACAAATTTTAATTAATATAAATTCTGGGTCGTTACAGGGAATACATGTCTTCGACTCTTTTTTGGCTTTTAAGTGAATCGGGGTGGTTTAGTAATCTAGGTTATTCGTTATGGATTGTCGAATGGATTAAGCCGCTTCTTCCAACAATCAGGCCCTTCCACAAGCACCCTTTAAGGTTCGCGATGACTAGGTTGATCTCACCCGCTCCTTGGTCGGCTATGGCTATGGAGAAATAAATCATTTTTACCCTTTGGATGCCAGCCAAGCCAACCAGCCCTCAACGGGCTATTTTTCATGGTCACTCGCTTGATTAAAGAGTGAGGAAATGCTCCTCCTCCACCCCCACCTCGTTACGCTTTTCAATGTGCACTGTATGGCATTCTAATATCTTACATCAACCAACTATAGTTTATTAGTAGGGCTCTTTATAGTCTACCGCGATGTAACATCTCGCCTTTTCGCACGCTTTAGATCGACACACATGCCAATTCAAACCATACGGAAAGGCGGATTGTTATGGGGAAATCAGAAAACAAGAAAGAAATAAAACAAAATAGAAACACACAGCGGAAGGATAAAATATAATAATGAAATATACGGTTTATAAAGCTATTTTACAAAATATTCGATTATGCTTACAACATTTGTTAGAGCTACACATACCAACAACAATGCAGCGGAACAGTATGAGTATAGTGGACTAATAATAATAATAACAATATAAATCTCCATCTTCGTCCTTCAGAGCTAAGTGCTCGAAATCCTGAAACGCTCGAACTGACCCGAGCGAATTGAAAAGACAAAACACTCGAGTCAGAACTAAAAGATCTTATGTAAGTTAAATCAACAGGAATAAATATGAGTGCAATAACTCAAGAGATGTTCGGGATTTACATCTCCTAAGGATCTGTTAAACTATTTACTATGTAGTATATTGCGCTATTATTATAGTCTCTAATTATAAAATAAACTTACTTTTAAATAGCGTTAAGGGGTTACCCATATAGCCCTTAACACAAATAATGCCAATAGTCTATACAGTACCGTAATACCTCCTGATCGGGAGGCTGCCAGAGGATACTCCATAGGTACGACACAAAAAGAAACTCGTAGAAGGTGCGCTAGGGTAGATGACACGGCACAACTAGGCAATGCCAGGGTAGATATACCAATTACGCATCCGGGTTGGTGGTAACGCGTAGCTGCAGCTACCGCCCACCTCTGACAAACTCCCTGCCTAAAATCAAAAGTAAAGTGATCACCAAATCAATCCAAAAGTCAGAGTATAATATCGAAGAGGAGTATCCGATAAAGGACGCTAACCTCTTTGGCCCGAGAATCGCTCCTGTTTTAGCCACCTTATGCCAACTCACGGGAGTTAGGTCCACGTATTTACCTCAAAGGAAACACCGCCGCCATCCAACTTTATTCTGGAATCTCCACCGCGTACATGGTTGTTAAAGTGGTTTTCGAAGTTGGCAGAGAGTATGAAACTTCCGATCCCGATCTCGTCGACAACCAACCATTATTATAACACCGCGTTTATTTCAAAATAATTTATACTTTAAAACTAGAGTATAATATCTCTTTCAAATCATATAAATACAATATCATTTATATTTTTAAAACCCAAATCAATATTATCATTTTTATTTTATAAATATCCCTTTCCCAAAATCATAATGTTTTCAAATATATATACCTTGAGCTTTAAAACATAATTTTTAATACTTAATGGTTCAAATACTATATTACTTTATAAAATAAACAGCTTCTTCAAATTTCAAAATAAATTCCCAATATCAATTTGAACCTCCAAATAAACCATTTTAATTCCCATATACTTCAAAGCTTAAATATTCTATATTTCAAAACTTTATAGTTCATATATTTCAATATTTAAATATTCCACTATTTCAAAAAATGGATTCTTTGATAATGTAATATATATCAAATCAAATCCTATTATTTAAATTCGAAATATTTACTTATTAAACAAATATTATTCAGGTAAAACCCTTAAACTTCAATAATAGGGTATTCTTTTAATTAAATTAACTTGATAATATTCTTTAAACAAATTTGATATTCGTTTAAATCCTCAAATCAAAAATCAAGTTATAAGATCATACCCTTTAAATCTTTATTTATTTACATTTCAAAACAAATTTTTCAAGGAAAATTCTTAAATACTTTAATTCAATCGTATTCACATTTATCTTCAACTTTACTTTTATTTGAGTTATTACAAACTCTATATACAATAGAATTTCAAATATATTCTTAACCATATTATATAAACGAAATCAACTTCATTATTTAGCTTATTTTAAAATTCGAAACAAATTTGTACATAGCTAAATTCAAGAATTTTTCCTATATATATATCAAAAATTAATATTTATTAAACCATATTCTTTCCAAAACCATAGAAAATAATTTCAAAAAATAATTTCATATATATATCGCGGTGCCGGTATATAATTTTCTATCCTATGGTCAAGTGATATGGATATTTATCATTTCAATCCGCAATTTAAAAATAAAAAATGCGGTTGTATATCATTTCAAACCGCAATCCCGAATGAAATGCAAATGCATAATAACTTGCAGTTTATACAATATAATTACAGCATCCATTCATCCATCATATCAATCATCAATATTTATCAATTTATCATCCAATTCAAACAATCACATCAATAAATAATAGTTAATTACTGACAGTAAATTTTTCAATGAATTAAATAACTGTAGTTTATATGCAATAATAAATAAATTTAACTAGTAGTTTATATGTAATAATAAATTGAACTAAAATTTTAACTAGCAGTTTATATGCAATAATGAATTAAATAACAAGTAAATTATATGAATGCAAATTAACTGAGATAATGATGAAATATATGCCAAACAGCTATAAATAAATTTCTAAACACATCATAAATCAATTTAACAAACATAAGAAATTTTAGAAATTGTGAGTGGGTTTAAACACTCACCTTTTGAATTTAAATCGAATTTAAATCCGATTTAAACCCACAAATTGCATAGTCTCCAAATCCAACCAACCTAGTGTCAAAATCTCCGGAATTCCAATACGAACCTAGCGGAGAAAACCGCGTGTGAAACGGATCACATACGTAAAAGTTATTTCAGTTAACGCGTTTGAAAATCAAAATTAAACTAAATTCAAATCAAAACAAAACCTACCTACTACCACTTGCCACGTTGACACACACCTTCCCCCAGGATCGAACGTGCATGTACAGGAAAGAATTAGAACCCAACGCACCCCTTTTTTGACCGAGGCTTTGACCACCAATTTCGCCACCTACGGCCGCCCACCTTCAAGCCGACCACCATCATCGGCTCTAGCTCGACGAGCCGCACCTGACAGTCCCCCTGCGCACCGCCCTAGAGGTCGCCGCCGCCTATCAATTTGTAACCCTAATCGAGATTTCACAACGATTTAACCATCGATTCATGAAATAAACCACATAGATCGACTCCCCTTGGTCCCCTCTGCAAAACCCAGAAAGGGTTCGCCGATCCGACGACCTTGATTTCGACGATGATGAACGGCCGAAACTTCTCTGAATTTTACCGGTCAAACGACAAACTGAATCGAAAAACGAACTCCACCAGTGAATTACTCTAGTCGAGAGCTTCAACATATATTTTTTCAAATTTTTCTGAGGACTTTGGATTTTTAGCTTTTGATTCGATTTGGGATTGTGTTTGGATCTAGAGTTTGCATCCATTGAGGAAGAGGAGGCGCTGATGAAATTTTTACGCGTAGATAAATGAGAATAGGCGGAGGTTAGGGTTTAGCAGGGTATTTATAGATAAATTGAAATAAAACATATGGATCGGGTTGATAGATATACGTGCTAACGCTAACGTGGCACAAAAAGCCCATTCTGACCCCGGAATGAAATTGGGTAGACCCATATATCAAAATAGGTATTTTAAAATATTCTGAACGCGATGGAAAAAGTTTCACGTCCAAATTCCATCGTATGAAGAAGTTATGTTGAAATCAATATTTTCAAATTGATTTCGATTTCGATTTCGATTTCAAGGCGTTTCAAGCCCATACGATCAAAGGACAAATCCGATCGATACGAAACTTTAAATCCTACAATAATTCACCGATACGGATCCGATGAAACTGGTTTCGTCGAAATCCGAGTCAGTGGCCAAAAAGGCTATTTTTCCATATTTTAAATAATTTAATAATTAATAAAATTCAATTTTTAATTTCAATCTTAAAATTGACCAATTTTATCACTTTATATTTCTCAATTAAATTACAACGTTTTAACCAAATTAAAAGTCAATTTAAAGCTGATAAATTTAACAATTTCAGTGTTTATCTCAAATTCATTGAATTTAGAAATTGTAAATTAAACTTTCAAAATTTCATTTAGTTACCTTTCATTCTATTATTCTGTCTATTATTATCAAAAAGATGCGATTTACATTGGTTCACTATAGTTTCGTTTATTTTCTTAGGTTTCCTCTACATTTCCTTCAATGTAAAATTTAACTGTTATATTTCATTTATTCACAATAAATTCAAAGAAAATAATTAAAAAAAAATAATTAAATAAATCTAGCTTTCTTTTCTTTAAATTAGCCAACTGTCATATTCTAAATAGGATTAGCATTAATTGCATCTTATAAAATTTTACCGATTTCAATGGCAAATCACATCTACCCTACTGCACAATTAAAGTCGATTAAATATAATTGATTTCACATTAAATGTTATTAATTATAAATTTAAATCTAAATAAATTCGTTTATTGAATTAAATCTTGCTATTTAATAATTTGACATTGTATGGGTGTAATTAACAATGAATTATATTACACATCATTAATGTATTAATTTATTTATTTCCCATTTAACATGCTACTTAATCTCCTTTGATTGCAACTGATTTCCAAATTTTGTGCAACGTACTAAAGAAATAAGTACATATTTTAATTGATTCATTTTTTTATATTCACTATACATTAATGCACAGATACAAATTTAGATCCTAAATCCCATAAATCATTCCATCTTGGTTCCATTCTTTTTCACATCAACTTATCACTTTATGAATAAATTAGCATTTCCTATTCATTTTGTTACATTCACTTATATTCACTTTATAAATAAATTGGTATTCCATTTAATCCATTAATTATTATCTTTAATTATTGAAATTCGTTATCTAATATTAATTTTGAATCTATTTCCTAATTTGTTCCAATTACTGTCAACAATCCTTTATTACATTAAATCAATCTAATACTTTCCTTAAATTTCTCATATTCAATTTATATCCATGTAAAAATCTTTTCACTACTAAATTCATTTGAATTTATTCAAATTACTATAAATATGTTTTAATTACCATTACTATATTTTAATTTAGCGTTCATTTCAATATTAATTTATCACCTTTATTATTTTTACTAAAATTAAATTACAAAATCCTATTAAATTAACAAATTTAATTGTCGAAATTTACGGGTCGCTACACTCTCCCCCACTCAAAACTTTTCGTCCCCGAAAAGGAAAAAGAATGGAAAAGAAGAATTAAGAAATCAATATATATTATTTAAAATATTAAATTTGTAAACAAAAAAATTACAAAATTAATAAATTTAAATAAAATATACCGATTTATAACCATTAAATCTTTTTATGCTCAATTTAATAAAGTTTGGAAAACATTTTCAAAATATTTCTAAGTCCAAATTTACAGAAAATTTTGACAGAGTCTCCTTTGTACGGAGAGGCCCGGGAGAAAATATAATATCAATATAACAATATACAACAAATATTTTCCAAAATAATATATATCCCCACATGGGAAAAAAAATATAAATATACTATAAACCGTAATCCGAAAATGTACCTATTTGTCGGGCGATTAACGCTTAATTTATGAAACCAAATGCAGTAGCAATTGCTTCCATAACCTGCATTTCATTTATATAATCTAAAAGAATAACATTTATATAAAATGAAATATTTAAGGTGGTTTCAACCTCAAATAATAATCAATACGACAACAATCAATTTGCAACAAACAGCATACAATCATCATAAAAAAATCAACACAAAGCAATCATTCATTCAAATAAAACAAACAGTTGTTTGGGTTCAAAACTTAAAATTGTATAGAATGAAAACTAAACCACTAAGCTTACTGTTTACTCAACAGTCTCTGATGAAGCTAAGAAGATTATTCATATATTCAAACAATTTTAAGGTATCCTTACCCAACAACAATAAACCAAAACAACAAATACAAACAATAGATCAAGTTAAATTTTTATAAACTTCATTTATAAATATTTATTGTTTGATTTCCATTTTATTTATACACTGATTTATCCTTAAATTTACATTTTTTTCTTATAAAATTTTAATTTTATTTATTCTCGTTTATTTATACCATGCAAATTTTCCTTTTATAATATTACATTCATTTCTAACAAACTTTTAATTTCATTTACTCATTCAGTGTTTGTTTCATTTATTTCCACTTATTTCTTACAATTATTCATTTTCATTAATTCAGGTCATGCCAATTCCTTTTATTGCATTATAATTATTCATTCATTTTTTATTGCATGACCTCATTTATTTACTTAAGTTTATAATCATCTATTTGTAATACTTACCTTTTATTATATTTACTTATAGTAAAATTTCAATTATAACTTAACTTATCCCGATATCATCAATTCTTATGAATAAAAGCGATTTATTGAACACCTTCATTATATACTTTTATTTGTAAAATTTGCATTACATTTTCTTATTAAACATGTCAACTTTTAAATATTTGGTAAGTTATATATATATATATGTGTGTGTGTGTGTGTGTGTGTGTGTGTGTTTTTTTTTAAGAATGTAATTAAAATCATACAAGTTTCGCTTATTTCTTTTAATAAATTTACTGTTCAATAATAATCCTTTATTTCATAGGTTACAATTTCAAATCTCGTTCAATACCATTAATAACCTAGCATTAAATCTCTTATTTCATTAAAAGATTCCAATTATTACTTAACTACCATTTCACTATCCTAATTAAACTATTAATTATCGAAAATTCAAGAATTAAATGCCGAGTTTAAATTTCAATTCATTTTAAAATAATAGATAAATATAAACTTATAATTTACATATCCAAGTAGATTTGAAACAAATTAAAATTCGCTTTGGTTTATAAAAATCATTCTGTAGTCGAACTGCTACAGTGGTCTTCCCACTTCGAAACTCGAAAATAAATGTCGATGATGCGTGCACTCATCACCAAATTTTTTTCAGCGACAAAGAAGGGAGTCCTGAATTTCTTTTAAAACAAATTTTTTTTTATATCTATATCAAAAAATACTTCCAATAATATCATTATTATATTTCAAAACTTTAACAAAAGAAATTTTCAAAACCTCGGAATTTAAGTTCTAAATTTCCAATTTTTATTCATTTTATTTTCAACTTAGTTTCGGCTATTATTTATATTTTCATTATCCAACAACCAATATATAGCAACCAAATATATATCTTATTTATAAATTTTTACTTAATATATATAGAAAATATAATAGGCAAAATTATTTCATTCACCTATATTAAAAACAAATGTTGTGTCGGTTTGTCCTATTAAGTGTTTAGAAATCCCTATTGATGTCATAGCGTCTCATGCACCAACCAGAATTTATAAATACAAAACGGAATAGATTAACACAATATTAAAACCTTTTTAGAACACTAACAAATACGCTCTCTCATATATATACACTCAGCGACTCCCATAGGGTATTACTACCCTATTAGTAAAGAGTCAAACCTCACAAACCTAAGGTTTATCGCTAAACCAAAGCTCTAATACCACATTGTAACATCCCGCCTTTTCGCATGCTTTAAATCGACACACATGCCAATTCAAACCATACGAAAGGGCGGATTGTTATGGTAAAATCAAAAAACAAGAAATAAATAAAACAAAATAGAATCTCACAGCGGAAGGATAAAATATAATAATCAAATATACAGTTCATAAAGCTGTTTTACAAAATATTCGATTATACTTACAACATTTATCAGAGTTACACATACCAAGAACAATGCAGCGGAACAGTATGAGTATAGTGGACTAATAATAATAACAACAATATAAATCTCTTTCTTCGTCCTCCAGAGCTAAGGTCTTCGAAATCCTGAAACGCTCGGACTGACCCGAGAGAATTGAAAAGACAAAACACTCGAGTTAGAACTAAAAGATCTTATGTAAGTTAAATCAACAGGAATAAATATGAGTGCAATAACTCAAGAGATGCTCGGGATTTACATCTCCTAAAGATCCGTTAAATTATTTACTATGTAGTGCGCTATTATAATAGTGTCTAATTGCAAAATAAACTTACTTTTAAATAGCGTTAAGGGGTTACCCATATAGCCCTTAACACAAATAATGCCAATAGTCTATACAGTACCGTAATACCTCCTGATCGGGAGGCTACCAGAGGATACTCCATAGGTATGATTCAAATAGAAACTCGTAGAAGGCGCGCTAGGGTAGGTGACATGGCACAACTAGGCAATGCCAGGGTAGATATACCAATTACGCATCCGGGCTGGTGGTAACGCGTAGCCGCAGCTACCGCCCACCTGGATAAACTCCCCCCTAAAATCAAAAGTAAAGTGGCCACCGAATCAATCCAAAAGTCAGAGTATAATATCGAAGAGAAGTTTCCGATAAAGGGCGCTAATCCCCTTGAACCGAGAATCGCTCCTGTTTTAGCCACCTTATGCCAACTCATGGGAGTTGGGTCCGCGTATTTACCTCAAAGAAAATGCCGCCAACATCCTACTTCATTCTGGAATCTCCACCGCATACATGGTTGTTAAAGTGGTTTTCGGACTTGGCAGACAGTATGACAACTTCCGATCCCGGTCTCTTCAATAACCAACCGTTATTATAACACCGTGGTTTTTTCAAAATAATTTATACTTTAAAACTAGAATATAATATCTCTTTCAAACCATATAAATACGATAACATTTATATTTTTAAAACCCAAATCAATATGATATCATTTTTATTTTATAAATATCCCTTTCCCAAAATCATAATATTTTCAAATATATATACCTTGAAACCATAGCTTTGAAACATAATTTTTAATACTTAGTGGTTCAAATACTATATTACTTTATAAAACAAACAGCTTCTTCAAATTTCAAAATAAATTCCCAATATCAATTTGAACCTCCAAATAAACCATTTTAATTCCCATATATTTCTAAGTTTAAATATTCTATATTTCAAAACTTTATAGTTCATATATTTCAATCTTTAAATATTCCACTATTTCAAAAAATGGGTTCTTTGATAATTTAATATATATCAAATTCCTATTATTTAAATTTGAAATATTTACTTACTAAACAAATATTATTCAGGTAAAACCCTTAAACTTCAATAACAGGATATTCTTTTAGTTAAATTAACTTGATAATATTCTTTAAACAAATTTGATATTCGTTTAAATCCTCAAATCAAAAATCAAGTTATAAGATCGTACCCTTTAAATCTTCATTTATTTACATTTCAAAACAAATTTTTCGAGGAAAATTCTTAAATACTTTAATTCAATCGTATTCACATTTATCTTCAACTTTACTTTTATTTAAGTTATTATAAACTCTATATACAATAGAATTTCAAATATATTCTTAACCATATTATATAAACGAAATCAACTTCATTATTTAGCTTATTTTAAAATTCGAAACAAATTTATATATAGCTAAATTCAAGAATTTTTACTATATATATATCAAAAATTAATATTTATTAAACCGTATTCTTTCCAAAACCATAGAAAATCATTTCAAAAAATAATTTTATATATATATACAGCGGTGCCTGTATATAATTTTATATCCTATAGTCAAGTGATACGGATATTTATCATTTTAATCCGCAATTTAAAAATAAAAAATGCGGTTGTATATCATTTCAATCCACAATCCCGAATGAAATGCAAATGCATAATAACTTGCAGTTTATACAATATAAATACAGCATCCATTCATCCATCATATCAATCATCAACATTTATCAATTTATCATCCAATTCAAACAATCACATCAATAAATAATAGTTAATTACTGACAGTAAAATTTTCAATAATGAATTAAATAACTGTTTAATTGTAGTTTATATGCAATAATAAATAAATTTAACTAGTAGTTTATATGTAATAATAAATTGAACTAAAATTTTAACTGGCAGTTTATATGCAATAATGAATTAAATAACAAGTAAATTATATGAATGCAAATTAACTGAGATAATGATGAAATATATGCCAAACAGCTATAAATAAATTTCTAAACACATCATAAATCAATTTAACAAACATAAGAAATTTTAGAAATTGTGAGTGGGTTAAAACACTCACTTTTTGAATTTAAATCGAATTTAAATCCGATTTAAACCCAAAAATTGTACAGTCTCCAAATCCAACCAAACTCACGTCAAAATCTCCAGAATTCCAATATGAACCTAGCGGAGAAAACCACGTATGAAACGGATCACGTACATAAAAGTTATTTGAGTTAACGCGTTTGAAAATCAAAATAAAATTAAATTCAAATCAAAGCAAAACTACCTACTACCACTTGCCATGTTGACACGCATCTTCCCCCAGGATCGAACGCGCATGTACAAGAAAGAATTCGAACCCAACGCACCCCCTCTTTGATCGAGGCTTTGACCACCAATTTCGCCGCCTACGGCCGACCACCACCATCAGCTCTAGCTCGACGAGCCGCACCTGACCGTCCCCCTGTGCACCGCCCTAGAGGTCGCCTCCGCCTATCAATTTGTAACCGCTCATGACGATCTAACCATCGATTCGCGAAATAAACCACATAGATCGACTCCCCTTGGTCTCCTCTGCAATAACCAAAAAGGGTTCGCCGATCCGACGACTTTGATTTCGACGATAATGAACGGCCGAAACTTCTCTGATTTTTACCAGTCAAACGACAAACTGAATCGAAAAACGAACTACACCAGTGAATTACTCTAGTGGAGAGCTTCAACATATATTTTTTTTCAAATTTTTCTAAGGACTTTGGATTTTTGGATTTTGATTTGATTTGGTATTGTGTTTGGATCTAAAGTTTGCATCCATTGAGGAAGAGGAGGCGTTGATGAAATTTTTATGCGCAGATAAATGAGAATAGGCGGAGGCTAGGGTTTAGCAGGGTATTTATAGATAAACTGAAATAAAACATATGGATCGGGTTGATAGATATACGTGCTAACGCTAACGTGGCCCAAAAAGCCCGTTCTGACCCCGAAACGAAATTGGGTAAACCCATATAAAAAAATAGGTATTTTAAAATATTCTGAACGCGATGGAAAAAGTTTCACGTCCAAATTCCATCGTATGAAGAGGTTATGCTGAAATCAATATTTTCAAATTGATTTCGATTTCGATTTCAAGGCGTTTCAAGCCCATACGATCAAACGACAAATCCGATCGATACGACACTTGAAATCCTGCAATAATTCACCCATACGGATCTGATGAAACTGGTTTCGTCGAAATCCGAGTCAGTGGCCAAAACGGCTATTTTTCCATTTATTAAATAATTTAATAATTAATAAAATTCAATTTTTAATTTCAATCTTAAAATTGACTAATTTTATCACTTTATATTTCTCAATCAAATTACAATGTTTTAACCAAATTAAAAGTCAATTTAAAGCTGATAAAATTAACAATTTTAGTGTTTATCTCAAATTCATTGAATTTAGAAATTGTAAACTAAACTTTCAAAATTTCATTTAGTTACCTTTCATTCTATTATTCTGTCTATTATTGTTAAAAAGATGCAATTTACATTGGTTCACTATTGTTTACATTTATTTTCTTAGATTTTCTCTACATTTCCTTCAACGTAAAATTTAGCTGTTATATTTCATTTATTCATAATAAATTCAAAGAAAATAATTCAAAAAAAATTCAATTAAATAAACCTAGCTTTCTATTCTTTAAATTAGCCAACTGTCATATTCTAAATAGGATTAACATTAATTGCATCTTATAAAATTTTACCGATTTCAATGACAAATCACATCTACCCTACTGCACAATTAAAGTCGATTAAATATAATTGAATTCACATTAAATGTTATTAATTATAAATTTAAATCTAAATAAATTCGTTTATTGATTTAAATCTTGCTATTTAATAATTTGACATTGTATGGGTGTAATTAACAATGAATTATATTACACATCATTAATGTATTAATTTATTTATTTCCCATTTAACATGCTACTTAATCTCCTTTGATTGCAACTGATTTCCAAATTTTACGCAACATACTAAAGAAATAAGTACATATTTTAATTGATTCGTTTTTTTTCATTCATTATACATTAATGCACACATACAAATTAAGATCCTAAATCCTATAAATCATTCCATCTTGATTCCATTCTTTTTCACGTCAACTATCACTTTATGAATAAATTAGCATTTCCTATTCATTTTGTTACATTCACTTATATTCACTTTATAAATAAATTGGTATTCCATTTAATCCATTAATTATTATCTTTAATTATTGAAATTCATTATCTAATATAAATTTTGAATCTATTTCCTAATTTGTTCCAATTACTGTCAACAATCTTTTATTACATTAAATCAATCTAATACTTTCCTTAAATTTCTCATATTCAATTTATTCCAGGTAAAAATCTTTCACCACTAAATTCATTTGAATTTATTCAAATTACTATAAATAGGTTTTAATTACCATTGTTATATTTTAATTTAGCGTTCATTCCAATATTAACTTATCACCTTTATTATTTTTACTAAAATTAAATTACAAAATCCTATTAAATTAACAAATTTAATTGTCGAAATTTACGGGTCATTACACGCGACTTAAACATCCTGGAGTTTAATCTGATCCTGATCAGGTTGATCTTCAAACTGTGTTGGTAGGCTAAGAATAATCCAAATAATTACCACTATCTTCAGGGGATCAACAAGCCCCCTTATCCGGTCTTCCAAGCATGGTGTCGAGGTACTGAGATCACTTCTTCTTCTTGCCAGCCACTATCAATCAAAACCTCACAGCATGGGCTTTTAATGTGGCTGGTACAACATTTAATAAATACATTTCCTTTTAATCTTTTACAATAATTGATAACTTATATTTTCTTTTTGTTGCAGTGACCTCCTCGATCCGCTAGAGCTGGTATAGGCATGACCATCTATGAGGACTATATATGTTGGATCAGGGCAGCCGATGATGAAGCTAGAATTTTGGCAATGATTTTAACAGATGAGAGCCTCCATCAGATGGGGTTGTTTTGTATGACCAGACCTTGGGAGGTGGTAGCATAGCTAGAACCTAAGGAAGACGGCCTGCTAGGCCTATGGGTTCATTATTAAGGAGCAGCTAGTAGCAGTGTCAGCGATGGACTTAGAGGAGAATGAAGAAGCAACAATATTAAAACAAAGTCATAATAATGAGCGAGAGACTTTAGATCCAGCACTCTTGAAGGATAGTGTGTTCCAGAACATGTTTTTGGGTGGTCTATAAGTTATTCTAGCAAGCTTGAGATGCCCAAAGCAGAGAACATGGGTAGATGGGCACAGGAGCCAAATATGCCAATAAGCAAGGGCTCCTCCTCCAAAAGCACTCCAGCTATCGGTCTTCGACCCAATTAAACCACATTGTGTTTACCAAAACAAAACTCTAAAGGGGCACATTCTAATTGTAATATCGTAGGTTCCTCCTTCACATCACTAGTTAGAAGGCGATAGAGGTACCTCCCTAATGAGGGTAGTTTGTTCTTGTCTTACCTTGTCTTCATTTTCTTTGAAAAAAATCTATCTCTTTCCATGTTTGCTTTGCGGTGGTTTGACTAAATCTGGCAGATATTATTGACTCGAACATAACTAGGAGCACCTCGGCATAGACCTACATCTTGCAACCTCACATGAGGACCAGTTCCCAATAATAGACATCGGTCGATTCCCAATCGGCCCGCTTAGGGGAGGACACCACTTTTGGTCATGTCATCCTCTGTCCAGTGCTCCCCCTCCTCCAGTTTGACCCAAGCTAAGTGATTCCCCCAAAATGGAAACAGGGCCAGGTTAGGTTGTATTCAAGAGGAGGAGGATTGATGAGGAGTCAAAGAGCTCTAAGGGGAGGTCGTCTTTCATCCTTTCCCAAGAAGCTGATCTATCGGGTCTATTGCTTGGGACTAGCGAGTTTGGGGTGATCAAGTCCACTAGCCTCTTGGATGTAGGGAGCCTAGATGTGAGGGGTTTGTTAGGGCTTCTTCCGACCCTGGCAGGGACTGCTTTAGAGTTGTTGACTCAAACGCACAGACTAAAGAATGGGTGGATTAGCAATTCCACTGAGTTGGTGTTAGATGTCGAGGTTAGGGAGACTTTCATGTTAAGACTTAGCCATTTTATTTTCTTTTCTTCTTTTTTACTTATCTATTTCTTTTTTATATGCTAGATCCCACTCTCTTTGCCTTTGCAATAATGTGTTGGTGTATAAGAAGTGAGCGGTGGATGAGGCCACTACCTATTGCTTAGTGGAAGAGAAAATGTCTGTGATGGAGAAGAGGGCCATTAATGTCGAGGTGGCTAGGGAAACTACGGTCAAGGAGAGGGTTGAAGACGTGGTAGGAGGGAAATCCTTGAGGTATAGAACACCTAACTAAGGGAGGACTTGGAGGTGAGCTACATGGAGAAAGATGACATTCGGGATACCCTACAAAAGAACACGCAGTATGTTGCCTAAGACGAGTTCATCAAAGCAAAGAAGGCCTTAGGGAGGAGTGAAATGGAAGGGTAATAAAGATGCTAAAGTTGATCTTTGCAGCCAACTATCATCTTCCTTTTTCCATTAGCTTCCTTTCCTACGTGCAATATGATGAAGTGTGAAGCGAAGTGGCAGTCGAGATGGGGTAGATGGAAAGCCTCCTTTGGTTATTTGTGCTAGGAACAAATCGCCTCTTTGATGGGCGGCCCAAGCGAGCCGGCTATCGATGATGCATCAAGTGTGGAAAAGGAAATGATACTTGATGACAATTGTCACATCATCGGTCACCTCCAAACCCGTGAGCGGTGGAGTTATAAGCAGCCTTTTTGTGTTCTTATACGCCTCTTTCTTTAAAAAATTTATTGATCGGGTGAGGTAGAGTGTTGTAAAAAAAACTTGTTGAAATAAAATGAATTCTTTCAATGTATTGAGCTCTTTTTCTTGGTATTTTGGAATTTTTTACATTGTTTGTATATTGTATTTTCCTTCTACCTACTACTAGTATTGCACTTATAATACTTGTCTTTCATGTTTATTTATTTTATAACTTCTATTTGCTCAATGCCAGGTGGTTCAAGTGGCCTCTGACTTTGTTAACTAAATAAGTAGACATAGCCATCTATGCACAATCATAACAAATAAGTAGACATAAGGAAAACAAAGAACAAACCAAACAAACGTATATTTTACTGAGATAGTCAACCCCTAGTCTTGCACGTCTGACATGAGTCGAAGGCAAGGTAACCTTTGGTGGTAGCCCGATACTCATGTTGGTCCACCTTTGTTATATTCATAGGTTGTCTTAGGGCCTAGATTTGCTTGATAAGGCCACTTTGGGTGTTTAAGTGGGCTAACACTACAAATGCCAGGTTTAGGGTTACAGCATTGTAACCATGCTGCCTTGTCTCTAATGCCCTGCCCTGCTAAAGAAACAGAAAGCATCACGGGTGAATGAATTAGGACAATGACATAGGTGGTCATGCCACTAGTTCATCGTTGCCTCTGACATGGAAAGGTGCGTTGAGTGGCTTGCACATCCTCATGGAGCAGCATTATGGGTTCTAAGTCTGGCATTATAGCATTGGTAATCAACTAGCGTTGGCATCAGTTCCCCCACCCTATTAAAGGGACGAGCAAAAACTTGGGAAAATGAATTAGGACCACTAGGTAGTTGGTCATGCCATTGATTCGTCAATGCCTCTATCATGGATGGGAACACTGAGTCGCTCGCACATCCTCTAGGAGAAGTACACTGTGGATGCAAGAATCGAGATAATGGTTTAAGCGGTTGCACCATCCTTACATTAGTGTCACCAACATGGATGAGAGAATTAATAGGCTCATGCATCCTCATAGGGCTATTTTCGCATTCCACAACTATAAAGGAAAGCGTCTTGTGGATCATCCTCTCCAGATAGCGTTATCTTATGGAATTTCTCGACAAGAGAGCATTATGTTGTGCAATTAATATCCCATTATAACCCTGCTATATCTCATAGCGGATTTCTACTGCTACGATTTTTCCATATAGCCCTAAATATAGCATTTCCACTTTAAGCCCCGCTATTTCCGCTATATCCCTTTATTCCCGCTATATTTCGCTATTTCTGCTATATCTTCTTTAAAAGAAATGAATTGAAAATTTAAATTTATACATTATAAAAATTATGAAATTAATTTATTTTATTGAATTTTTCATATATTTTCAAAAATGAAAATACTTTAATGTTCTACTAAATTCAGTTATATTATATAACAGTTTTACATTTATTTACATTATATTCATACATGTTTTTATTTAAAATTATTTATGTATTAATTATAATTCAATCGAATGTTAAATTTTCATTTGATTACCATTTATATATTTTTTAAATTAAGTATGAGTTTTATATGTTATTTTAGAGTCATTCGCTATATACCACTATATCCTCGTTGTATCCCCACTATGACTTTCTGCACCTCTACCGTATTGAATCTGCCGAGCGCTTTAACTGCACAGGCATTGCGTGGCTCATCCTTGCCAAGAAGCCTTATTGTTGATGCTTGAGCAGTAAATGCCTGGAAATGATTTTCTTTCTTTTCACACTTAGATTGAGCAACATTAAAAAGGTTCATTACCTTACAGTTGCGATTTATAAAGCTTTACCTATAATATTCTTGAAGATGCTCTAGGTTCTAAGTCATAGGCACGTAGGTGCTATGAGATGCAAGAGACGGTAGGCATTGTTGGCAAGTGTGGCACCGACTATAAACAAGCCTTCCCAGTTCTGCCTTAGTATGCCTTCAGTTGGGTTTTTGGTATTTGCGAAGACTCGATGCAAAACGAAGTCCCAAACGATTAATCGGTAGAGGTTCACTCTAGCGATGTATTGCTTGGGCACTTTTCTCTTATACGCTTTTATTTGGAGTTCTACCTCCACTCTTTTTTTTAACGCATCAAGACCTTGCTTTGGCAACTCCTCGTTTTTTTGGGGTCATGGGTGAGGTATGAGGGGTAAGAGCATCGACTTCGAGGAGCAGCAGGACTTCATACCCATAAGCTAAAGAGAATTATGAGTGGTCGGTTGATGAGCGTCTCGAGGTTTGATATGATTAGAGTACGAGTGGAAGGTCTTTAGCTTTTTCTTTGGTAAGGCGGTTCTTTAAAGTTGATATAATGGTATTATTCGTAGCCTTGGCCTACTCATTTTCTTATAGGTAGGGGTTGAGGAAAAGCACTTCTCTATCCTATTCCTTTTGTAGAAACCTTTGAACAGCCCACTCTAGAACTATATGCCCTATGCGTGATAATTTTCTTTGGAAGCCTAAAGTGGAAAACAATGTTCTCGATGAAGAAGTTCAAAATCTTAGGTGTCCAGTGAGGGGATGCACATCAACCCACTTGGCGAAGTAGTCAATGGAAATAATGGCATGGTTGTATCCCCTTTAGTGTTGGGGAGATTCCCTATCGGGTCAATCCCCCAAGTGGAATGACCAAGAGGATGTCATAAAGGATAGAAGACTTGGCAAAGCTCTAGGTATCTTAATGAATCCATAATATTGGTCACGCTTCTCAACATAGTTCATTGCATCTTTAATCATGGTTAGTCTATAGAGATATTGGAAAGCAGCTTTTTTCTGCTAGGCTCTATCCCCTGGCATGGTCCCCGTAGAAACTTTTCATGCAACTCCTTTAGTTTGTAACCAGCCTCTTCATCTCCAACACACCTTTGAGGGGGGAAAGAGTACCCCTCCCAGTATAATTTTTCACCTATGATTGTGTAGTGGCACCTAGTAAATGATGTTCTAAGCCTTATTCCTCTCAGCATGTCTACCTATAAGATACTTCAATAGTGGGGTCCTCCAAGTGTTCATTAGGGTCTCATAGATATCCATTATGGATTCCTCCAACTCATAGCAAGTAGTGAACCATACTTCCAATAGGACCTAAGGAAATCTCCCTTCAAGGTCATTTGCTGCTTTTTCCAATTAGTTATTGGCATAAATTTCGTGTGGAATCTGTCCACTAGATTTTTTCATCCTCGCGTACTACAATAATAAAGTTAGTAAAATTCTCATATATCTAACCTGTTGACAAATCTTGTTCGAAATAAGGTGTTTTCTTTCTATTATATACTCGATATAATGTGGTTATATTAATTAATTAATTCAATTAAGAGTATATCTAATAGAAAATCCTTAAATGGTATGTTGTGGTAATAGTTACAAAGTATTGTAACCATGAGTAATTTATCACAATAAAATTAAATATACCATTTTAAATATTCCTAGTCAAGATGCTCGAGATTGGATATCGATATATTCATTAAGACTACAGAACGTAACCATCTCCAAATGTTGGGCAGTGTATTACCCATGACTGGCCGCCTACGGGTCACGTACTAATAGTTATTGGATAACCATGGAATAACTCATTCAATAAGTTTTTGTTGATTAATATAACTAGGGTCAAAAAAATATCGATGTGAATAATTTACACAGTTCTTTCAACTAATTTTGAATCTTTGACAAAGATTTTTATTAGTCACGTATTAATTTTGAATCTTTGATAAAGGTTTTTATTAAAGTTTACATTTTCAAAGACGGGGATATTGTATTTGATACTTCATGTTTTATATATTGCAAGAAATGAAGTAATAAATGCTTATTTTTAAATAATTTTATTTATACGAATATATTTTATTTTATATGCAAAAGTTATGATTTGTAATTTTTATGGAGTGGATACGGATCATGACCTAGGTAGGATAGAGTAATATTTAGGATATGAACAAAACAGATTTAGAATGTACAACCTGATCTGGAAATTTGAAGTCGGTCCCAAACCTCTATTTGAGGAAGTTGGTAAAGTGTAAATATATTCCAAATTGGTAATTAAGTTGTGAATTAGGTTAACCATAAGATATAAATTTCTATATTTTAATTTTGGGGCAATTTCCTTGTAATTTCCATAAATTATCCAAATTTGTACGAAAATGTCATGCTTGAAGTAACAAGGAATACACTAAAAAGGAAAAGATGTGTGAGAGATGGATATTCTTTTCCATAGTTTACACTGTCTAGTTCAGAAATAAGAAAACAAATAATTCTTTGCAATTTCAAAAAAAGCAAAAATCTCAATTGTGGTTAGTTTATGATAGCAATCTTTTTAGGAAGGATACCTCCGATAAATTAAAATATGTAAATGAGTATTCTAGTTGTAGAAATAGTAGTTAGATACTGGTATCATACAACTATGCTAAATGACCAGAACATATATATATATAGCATAGATTATGACTTTATGCATATTAGATAGTAATTAATGGATTAGTATTTATGGATGTTAATGAAAATTTTAACGGGCAACAAATTTGTAATTAATGATAGGAAAAGTAATCTGATGGTGACTGATTAAGGAAACTTGATATTCCATTTATGGAAAAAAGAAATTTGTGTAATGAATGGATTTTGGAAACATGAAGAAGGTTAAAAAAAGAGACTGAAGAAGGATTAATTAGAAATGGTCCAATTTTGACAGTAATGATCAGTTGCTATAGACATTAGTTGAAGCAATAAATGGACTATGTTTATTAAAGATCGAGAAATGGGAAATTAAGAAAATAGGTAGCAATGGAATGAAATATTAAAATAGCCCATATTAATTTAGAAAGGAGTTTAGAACCTCAACACCATTTATATTAGTTGATAATAAATGGAAACTTCAAGTAAAATTTTCTTTTGGGGTTCTTGGATTATAGTCATAGTTTTATTCCTTAGTTATTAGAAAAGTAGATGATGTGGTATAGGATATATCCTCATTTTATTCATGTCCAAACTTTATGAATGGTATTTAAACCACTTGATATACGTTGGAAAGCAAAGTAAATAATGAAATTGTATGGGAATGCTTAACCGACGATAGGCTATATATAAAACTGGAATTTAATGAGGAAATCAGGTTAGCGGCATAAAGTGAGTAAATGTTTCAATCCCAAAACTTTAGATTTTGGAAAACGTAAAGGATTTAGCTCATAAAATGCCACTATTCAAGGAAAAAAGAAAATGTATAGAAGGAGATTGGAATTTCCTATTGATCAAGGATTAAGAAGAAGGCGGTAGAAATTTTCCATTAGAAGTAGTGGGACCACAGCACTCCAGCACAGTTTTATGGATTTGTGCTTTACATCATTAGTGATAGGGACCCTTAGATTACTAGCAAATTTGAAGGAGTTTGCTAGTAGCTTTAGGAACTAACTTTAGGAACTTTGTTGAACTAGAGCATCGCTTACTGACTAAAGACCGACAGACAAACTGAAGGAATGGATTAGAACTCAGAGGATTTTTTGAGAGTATTGCATCTTGGACTTTGGTGGCCTTAGAGTAGCACTTACCCTTAGTAGAATCTTCATTGTATTATAGTCATCAATAGACGATTGGTATGGCACCCTTGAAGCACTTTTTTAAGGCCTTGCAAATCGCTAAATTGTAGGTGAGAAACTACCGACAAATTCTGCTTGGACTAGATTTGTATTGCGTGACTTTGGAAAGTAGGAATTGATTAAGTTGTGTGCAAAGGTCGTACCATTTGGGTAGTTGGAAAGTAGGCACCATATTTATTGGGCCTTTTCCCGATATAGGGAAAAAACAAGAAAACTAATATGTTGGCTGGAGTCCATGACGTTTTTGCATTTGAGGAAATACCTTCATAGTATAGCAATTGTTGCAGGACCTAATCAACTATGGATTTTAAGATAGAGCAAACGGCGTCCCATGCCACTGCATTCATTATAGAGCACAAAACTTGGAAACTCTGCAATAAAGATTAGATTGGTCTGAGTACAATGGGAAGAAAGTCCGACAAAAGGTATATGGACTTCTCGTCCTAAGCCTTTATTTGGTAAATTTTCTCTCAAAAATTTGGATTTTGGTTGCATTGTGGTTGCTAAACTAGATGGTGGGAGATGGTTGCTACACTTTTTCACCATCATTTGACACTCATATGGAAATTTTTATGCATGTTTAAGGTGTTCGCATACATATGTGCATGACATGATTACACACTCATGCTAGGATTGAGCTCAATTTAGCGTGTCTACAATACATAATCACATCACACTATTGCTTGAGTAGATGGCTGTGTAGATAACTTAGTTGTATAACATGGATGTTAGTGTGCGTTACGTTGTTCGTCCCTTGAAAGATTTTGGAACAAAATTCTTTTTAAGATGGAGAGAATGTAACACCCCATAAAATGAACGGTAAATAAATAGAGTATGTTAAATTAAATATGGTACGGTAGAAAGTGAAAATTTTGTAAAATTTGGAATTTGACTACAAAAGTTATACCATTGCATTCGTGGTGAAATTTTGATTATTTCCATATATAATATGATGAAAACAGAGCTCGAATGAAGAAGTTATGAGTGTTTGAAGTTTTCAGATATAAATAATTTAAATGGGATTCAAATAAATATCAATTCCCTAATTTGAAATTTGAAATTTGAAATTAATTGTGATTAGGCTTGGGAGCTAAATAACGTTAAAAATTAATAATTAATTTTAAAAGTTGATTAGGATATGAAATCAATAAATAATCAAGCATCCAAAAAATAAAATAAGTATCTTCCCCAAATAAGGGAAGAAATCGACCTAGCATCTCAAGGGTTTCACCTTGAGGTTGACCAGAGGTGTCAAGCGCTTGGAGCAAGGGTTCAACCGCGTTCTTATTGTGGAGCCTATTTTGATGAGTTGTATATTCAGTTTTATCCTTTTTTTGATTTATTCTCATTTAACAGTTCTGGTGCGTTCCCAACACTACAAATTAGGCCCTACACCTCTCACTTTTATCGACAATTATTTTGGGAACAATAATGAAACTCTGCCATTGTTAGCTCTCCAAATTATCTTTAGAAACTTTGTTGAGAATTCTGGTTAGAATCCAATCTATTTTCTATTTATTTCTTCCTCCTCTAGCCTATTCTTATTCTATTCTCCTCCAACTATTCTGACTCTAATATATACATATATGTACACACACATCCATTCTTCCCTATTATGTGTGTATACATCAAGAGAGAGAGATTTTGAAAGAGATTGTGAGGCATGCGAATCCAAGGAAGGAAAAGCTAAGGCTATTCAATGAGTGGAAACCTTAGTATTTGTTTTTCATTAATTGTTTTAGTACATGTCTTTTTGGATTTGAATATGCCTAAGTGATTTTGGGATTTTGAAAATACGATAGATAAAATCCCCTAAAATTCCTTTTTATTTTGAAATGTCAATTCTATTTTGAGATTCTCACCTATTTACATTCATTTTATGGAATTTTTTGCATTTATGCAATTTTTGATAATTCCACAGTCTATTCCACTTCTCCTTCTTCTTTGGTTCAAATTATGATTCTTTAATGAAATAAAGGGCTAATTACGAATTCTATTCATAGTTTGCACCACTTATTCGTATCTATTTCTTTGTAAAAAGCGGAGATGAATGGAATATAGATTTTAGATTGCAAATCCTATTATTTAGGATATTCCATTGAATTAGTGTAATTATTGAGTTTCTATTTCATTTACAAGTATGTTATTGCAGTTTTGGTTATGAATATTTATTCTAGGTTTTCGATATTAGAATCCCTTATTTTAGTATGTTGAAATCTTGGGAATTTTAAAAAAATGACTGGTAAAAGTATTTGGTTATGTAATTGACATTTAAAGCTGGTTTAGGACAAAAAATATGTGCATTTAGAATCTATTAGATGCAAATATTTATTTATCTCTATTAGCGTAATTAACATATAATTATGGCATATATGGCATGGTTAATTAGGTAACTATTTCATTTATTTCCCTCATTAGGAAGGTAATTGATTGTTAGGCAAAAATAAGAGAAAACTCTTATATATAGCCTAATTATTATTTTAAGGCATAATAAGAAAGATTCCTTACAAGGCCTTATTTATGAAACAGTAAGATGGGAATGTGTGTCGGTGTGTGTGTAAAGAGTATTTGATTTATGGCTAAGTCATAAGGATGCGAGGTTAATATAGTTACATGACGGAAGTCTTCCCTTCACTTTGAATCTACTAGCAGTTGTGTACATTTAATTGATGTGAGATATCCTTATGATAAATATTTGTAATAATGTGAGGTTGATCCCAAATTATGTAGAAGAAATCTAACCAGCTAATATGGCTACCAATTCCTACGAATAGTCAGACTAATATGAGACGGCATTATAAGTATGAGCCATAAGACTAAGGGCATGCTTTAAGGTCTTGAGGTATTAAGTGATTGTTTGAGGGACCGCCTCTTTTCCCTAGATGAAGTATTAAATGGTCAAGGGGTTATGTTAGGTGGTATCTAAATGGGAGTCCGCTTCTGGAAAAAGGTATTAACCGATGGGGTCTGCCTTAGTTTAGGTCTCAAATGATCAGAGTCTACCTATTTTCCACAAGGAAGTATTAAGTGACCTAAGATATTCCATATGATGTCAGCTAGATAGTGCCATTGAGGAGTATGCCTTGAAAATAGGTATTAAATGATGGGATTTGACTTAGTTAAGGTATTAAATGACCAAAGTCTGCATATTTTCCAATAAAAAGTATTAAGTGGCTTAAGTACCATCTCTCACATTATTAGCTGTTTATGAAGCGTGATTGGAGTACGGAAATTTAGAAATTTACTTTTGGAATAAAAGGTGTTGAGTGGTTCAACCCACCTCCTTTCCTTACAAAGAAGTATTACATTATGACGTATGATTGGGATATGAGATTTTAGAAACTTGCTTCTAGAATGGAAGGTATTAAGTGGTTGGACCCGCTTCCTTTCCTTATAAAGAAGTATTAAATTATTTTAATGGTTTTATGTTCATAGACATATTCTTATTTTTAAATATACTGCCCAAGTAATAAAAAGGTAAGACATGAGGTTTTTATTCACCATACATTTGTTATTTTGACTTCCTCCTCATTACAACACAGGTTAAGGACAAAGAAATGATGGTGACGATGCTTAAAAATGGAGAAGCTTGGCTTGTGACAGTATTTATCATTATCACTTGCTTTTATGTATGCCTATGTATTTAGAAAATTGATGACAGACATTATGATACTGCTTTATGGAATTTTATATTATAACATTTAAAAGTTTTGAAATAAATAGGTACATTTCGCTATTATATTTTGTTCCATCCCCTGTAAGCTTTGAAAGTTTAGTTATGGCTCTATAATGTTATTTCCTTAGGTCTACCAATAGCTTGCGCTTGAATGGATCTAAGTTTCAATGAGCCTATTCTTGGTTGAAATTCAAGCCTGTTTCGAGATGGGCTGTTACATTACCTATCTGGTCTGGTAAGTAGCTAAGAAGAGTAGGATTCTGGTATCAACTCGTTCCTAGATTGCGCGGTTAAAGCCTTACTAAAGCCTCACAAAATCCCTATTATAATGCATAGCGCGCACCAGCCTCTACATTATTTTAGTTTAGTATTATCAAAGAGTAGCTCCGCTTTAAGCCTCGATATTTTCTACTACACCCGCTAAATCAATGTCTTTTAGCATCCGCTTTAGCAACATTAATATATCAAAGTTGATTTGAGTGGTTTTCTTTTAAATTAAGTCAACAAAGTCGGGTTAAAGACCAAATCTTAAGGTATACATGCTGTAACGACCCGCCTTTTTGGACAGTTTAAACAAACGATCAATTACACATGTCGATTCCAAACCATTCAAAAGGGCAGATGGTTATTGGGGTAATTAAGAAAAGAAAAGAAAGAGAAATAAAGGAAATGAAACAACACATAATCTTGCATCGGAAGGATAAAATATAATAGTCAAATAAACAGTTCATGAAGCTGTTTACCATACTTTGACAATATTTATACAACATTTATCAGAGTTATACATATACAACAGAACAATTAAAATAATGCAGCAGATAGCATGATGCAAGGGTAATAATAGTAATAATATACCAAATCTTCGTCTTCATCCTCCAGAATAGATCTTCAAAAATCTGAAAAACTCAGGACTGACCCGAGCGTAATGAAAAGACAAAACACTCGAGTCGGGACTAAAATATCCTTATGAAAGTTAAATCAATCGTAAATAAATATGAGTGTAACGGCGTCAGAGATGTTTACGGGGTTTGACATCTCCTATCCAGTGTCAACGTGCGTGCAATAACTCAAGAGATGTTACGGGATTTTCCATCTCTTAAGGATCCATTAAACTATCTACTATGTAGTAATGTATGCTAAGTAGATAATGCCTATCAGTAATATAAAGTATCAAAATAGCGTTAAGGAGTTACCATAATCCCCCTTAACACATTTTTATAATGCCATAGTCTATACAGCACCGTAAGCCCCACCGTAAAATGGTGGTTATCAGAGGGTACCCCATAGGTATAACACAAAACCAAACGTAGTGGTCGCGAATAGGATAATCAGTATGACAAGGTACATGAGGCGATACCAACTAGGATACTAGTAGTTGCGTGATCTGGACTGATGTTGAGCATAGCCAGCAGCTACCCCAACACCGCGAAACAACACTCCCAAATCAAGGGGTGCACCCAAATCGCATCACAAATGTAATAGATATGGCATCGAAGAAGTGTGTCCGCTAGAGGTGGCGAACCGCAATGGCCCGGCGCGGCTCCTATTTTAGTCATGTCAGGGGTCATCCAATATCGTTCTCTTTCTTCAGTCAACGCGTTCACCAAACCATCCACTTCATTCTGGATCAACACTCCGCGTATAATAGTTATTAAAGTGGTTTTCGGTATCGACAGAGAGTATGTCCATATCCGATCCCGGTCTCTTTAATAACTATGTATTATTACACCGTTGACTCTTTTACATTTCAAATCGATTCATAATTGATATCAAAATATCATGTTCGCTTCAAAAATCAAATCCATTTCAAATATCATCGTATCTATTCAAATGTAAGATTCCGTTTCAAAATCTTTTTCCGCATCAATATCTCATTTCGATTTCAAAATCATTTCGAAATTCAATTTAGGTTGCAACTTCATTTAACCCAATTCGTATTTAAATTCAAGATTTAAATATAAACATTTCACCTTATTAACCAGCTTGAAATTTTCAGAAAATAGTTTTAAGTAGTTTAAAAGTAGTTTAAATAATTAAAATAGTTAAAAATACTTAAAATCTTTAAAATGGATTTAAAATAGATAAATTAGTTTAAAATAATTTAAATTGGGTTAAGTAGATTTAAAATAGATTAAAATAGTTTAAGTATTCAAAATAGTTTATATAACTGGGTAATTTGGAAAACAAAATAAAACAGCTTCAAAACCAAATCATTTCAATTATAACTTCCCAATTCAAACAATTTCAACTTCCGTTCTACCGATTCGATTTCGATTTTGATTCAATCAACGTCGACTTTGACTTCAAATTTATTCAATTTTATATTCACTTTCAATTAATTCAATTTCAATTTATATCGATTTGGAGCTTGATTTTTCAAAATATCCATTTATACCACTTAACAAAATTATCCATCAATATTCAAGTTTAAATCCAAATTTCAAATATGGTTCAATTCCAAGCTCGATTTCAAAATATCATTTTTATATCACTTTTACTTAGTAATATTCAAAGCTCGAATTAAGGTTAAATCTTTGTACAAATCAATTTTCAAAATGTAATCATATCCCGATTTTAAAGTTCATGGTCTCCACTTTAATTATTTAACGATTTCTTTAACCAGAATTTATTTCAACATTCCAAACTCAATTTTTCGATAAATTCGATTTCTATAAATTGATTTCTATTTATAAATTTTAAATCAAAACATTTAAATAAATTTTCAAATTGACGATTTTTAAAATTATTAATTTAGCTAATTCGGTGTCCGTATATAATTTTCTATCCTATGGCCACGTAATTATTTATTTCAATTAAATGTCAGGGATGAGTATATATTACTTAAACCAATCACAGTGTCATATGTATGCATAACAGTATATATAAGCAAATAAACATCCAAACATTTAAATATCAACCAATAACATCCATCAAAATACATCATCCAATAGACAATACAATTCATGGCAGTTTCATAGTTATCAATGTCAGGTAATTTAATCGCAATTCAATTTTAATTTCAGTTTAACTGTCAATTAAATTTTTCAACGGTTAATTCAAATGACAAGCTATATGAAAATTAAATTTTTATCAAACAAAGACAAATAAAATCATAACACTTCATAATGTCAAATTTAACTAGCATAAAGATATTTAGTACGTTGTGAGCGTTATAAAACACTCACCTTGATTTCAATGCAGTTCCAGCGTTTTATTTCGAATAAAATTAAACGGACGTTTAAATTTCCTTGAAATTTTCAATAGCTCCAAACGATTCCAATCCAGCTCCATTGCGTAGTGCTCGTCAAAACGAAGCCAACGCTAAAAGTTTCGTCGAATTCCGACCTCGTATGAGCAAGTTACAGTATTTTAAAGTTACACGAATTTAAATATAACTAATTTACAAAAAAAAATCCTATTTTCAACCTGGAAATCAGGACCGTCCATCCCCTTGATGAATCATGGCCGCACTTGCTTCTTCTTCTACGCATTGTTTCCAGGTTCGACGCGAACCCAATGCCGCCCACATGCCCTAATACACGCAACAATCACAACGACTTCCAGGCCGATCAGGATACACCATTCCAAAGCTTGTCTCATGCTCGACTCTCTGCTTGAATATAGTGGAGCTCAGCCCTAGGTGGCACACGAAACCCGTGAGCAAACGTTGGACCTTTGAACGCAGATTGTCGTTGATCGGCCGCTCCAATTACGATCATACCCATTGGATAACAAGAACTCAGTGTGCTCTACATTTTCCATGTTGGGAGTTTTGCGAATCGCTTTGTGGATGAGGAGATCGGAGGGGGAGAACGAGGCTAAATTCTGGTCATGAATATGATAATGGCGGCTGCGTATTTGAAACCCTAGTTTTTTTTATTTTTGCAAAAGAATGAAATAAAGGGCTTGTTTATAGAAATTTATCGAACATTATACATCCCGGGTTTTCCAAACTCCGATTTACGCACGGTGACCGGCGTTTATAGGGTTTATCCCGCATTTCGGACACAATGGAACAGGTTTCGAAAGCTAATTCGATCGTCTGTGCGAGATACGGCAATAAACGATCGATTTAAAATTAAACCGATTAAATGAATTTCTATGTGTTTTGGCTCGCCCCGGACAAACGGTAAATCCGATTGACACGAAATTTAAAATCTTACAATAATATCACATTATGGATCCGATGAAACTGGATTCGTCGAAATCCGAGACTGTTTGAAAAATGAGTATTTTAACTCGTCAATTAAATATTAAAACAATTTCGATGCGTTTCGAGCTGCCATGGTCAAACGAAAACTCCGATTGCTACGAAAATTGAAATACGATAATAACAAACTATTACGGATCCAATGGAACTAGTTTCATCCAATTCTGAGACTGTTTGAAAATTGGCTATTTTTCAGTCGATAATTAAATATTAAAATATTCAATTTTCACAATTTTACTTTTAATTCGATTTTAAAAGTTCTACAACAACATTCTAACTTTAATATGATAAAATAAAATTTTACAAATCATTTTTAATCATATTAAACCCGTTATTCAATTATCCAATAAATTCCAATTTTTAAAATCTTATTAACTCTATTATAATCCCGATATAACTTACATTCACTTTGGAAACCAATTTGAATCATATTAAATCAAATTTCAATTATTCACTCTATTTTCATATATTAAATTTCAATATCAAATTAATCATATCAAATTCGGAATTTAATTATTCAAACATTTGTAATATTAAATTTAAACAATTTGATTATTCTTAAATCACTATCTTTTGAAATATTCAAACGAACTTAAAATTTAACTTTTGAAACGAATTAAAATTATAGAATAACCATTTCCCTTTTACGGTTATTCAATTTCCATTATTAAATTATTCAATAAATTCCAAATATTAAATTTAAACAATTTCGATTATCCAATAATTCATTATCTTTTGAAATATTGAAATTGAACTTATAAGAATCAACTTTTAAAACCAATTCACAATTTAGAACACTATTTTCATTTTACAGTTATTCAATTATTCAATAAGTTTTAAATGTTTAATTTAATCAATTTACCTGTTCAATATTCAATATTTGATTTAAATAGATTTTACTTATCAATCAATTTCTCTATTATACCCAATGGATTCAACATTTATTATTATTCCAAACGACTTACAATTTTTTTCTAACACTAAATCACGAAATCTTATTAAATTAGCTATTTTAATTATCGAAAATTACGGGTCGTTACACATGCTCAATGTAAGTAAGAAATCTCTTGTAATCTAGTTTGTATAGATTATGATATTCTTCAATTGTGTTATATAAGATTAAAAAATACTACTGTGCGTACGAGAATAAATTAACTTCAACTATTTTTTTTTGTATATAATTAAGCTTTTCGCACTTCATCTATTTTTTGCAATATCCCCACTATAAATTTTTGCACATTCACCGCTATAGAACCGTTAACTTCACAGGTCCTAGAGTCTACATTTCCTTATATATCCCTAGGGTAAAGATATCTATTAGTCAGCCCGGTACCATCATACAATTTACTTAACAAAATGCTCTAATATAAAACTTATCTTTTATAAACCACTTCATATAATACAAGCTAAATACCCATTGCTACATTCATAACCTGTACTACAGGTTAACATAATACAGATAAAATACTTGGATACAATACTTACTCTTAAGATACGATCCTAATGAAACAATACATATCTACATGATATGATACTAATGCCAAAGAAAACAACCCCAGCACCCATACTCTGGTACTCCTTTATCAGAGTCCTCCACGAGCGGTCCCTCCAAATCCATGATCTCCCCATCATCATTAATTCCCAACTTTCATATTCAATCCTTCAGGCTCTATCTCACCATCGGATAACCGACCATTCAAATTTTCTATCCCTTCAGGATCTATCTCACGATTGAGATCCTCTCCTACATCTTCCTTAGCCTTACACTGGTATACCATTATTGGTCCTTCCATTTCCCAACTAATATCTTCGTCGCCCTTGGATTGAAACTCCTCCTCTTGATCTTTTGGTATAAGTTCCCCCTCTAGTTCTTCAAGCACAAGTTCCTCCTTTGAATCTTCAGGCACAAGTTCCTCCTCTAGATCTTCAGACGCAAGTTCCTCCATCCCAGTCTAGCAACGGCATGCCTAAACTTTGCCGCTAACGAACTTTCTCTTTCAGCACTAGATACCATATCGTAATAATAAAAACAACAAAAACCCTCAGAAACATATACTGAGCTTTTAGGAAACCTAAGAATAGAGTTTTCAAGGAAAAGATATTAATAAAGGATTACTTAGAATGAGATATTCCTAAGGGATAATTTTAAAAGTCTAGTTTTAAAAATACAAATAAGCTCTCATATATATAATACACTCAACTCATTCTAGGGAGTTGCTAACCCTATTCTAATGAGCCATTCCCAACCAAAGCCAAGATGTTCGCTTAATCTTAAGCTCCGATGTATAGACCCAACTTCTTGGCTTTCGACTGTCGACACTAATACGTTCACGGTATTCATGTGTCGAGCGCTTAAGTACTAGAAAGACAAAAGGTTAGGGTAAAATAAAAGAAAACGATTATAATAAGAAAAGAAGAACATGATATCAGAATCTCACAACGGAATGATATATATATATATATATATATATATATATTATCAAAGAAACAGTACAACGGGTAACTTTGAATACAGTAATATTAGAGTACTAAAACCTAAGTACTATCATTGGCCTAGATAGTTATAATTGTATGTCCCTATAATGCTGATATATACATTATAGAAATACAGTAGAAAAAAGAGTACTACAGAAGGTAATCATCATCTTCTCTCCATAAGATCCAAAGTGTCCATTGCTAAATCTGGAAATATACACGGGGCTGACCCGAGAATTACAAGAAAATAACACCTGAATCAGTTTGGTTTGAGAAAACTTATGAAACATGGAACAGGTAACAATGACATTGAGACTATACGAATTCCCATTATGGTTTTTCCCTCAAAGAAACCCGTTTGTTCCAAAATTGGGCACGGCACTCTTCAGACGTATTTGAAGAGATTAAAATGAAGAATATAAATGAAAAAGGAAGCTAATCTAACAAACATGCCAAAATAGACAAACGGAAATGCAAGAACACATGAATTTAGAGTGGTTCGGCGTTGTAGCCTACGTCCACTATAGAAAGTTTGCTGTTTTATTGAAGGTTACAATCTGATTACAACATTAAACACTTAAGCACTCGAGTTAAAGGTTTCCGGCAGAGTATCGGCATAGCAGAATCAAAAGTCCCTTTTCTAGAGGTATTTGGGTGTTATTTATAGGTGTAGGCTGAAAATATCTGGCTCAAATCTAGGAATACCTCTTCTCACAAGTGGGTGGGCCCTCTTGATCGATCTAGGGTCATTGGGGATCGATCCATGTACATTTCGTATCGATCAAAACTTGTTCATTTCGGTCGGAGATCGATTATGGACATTATTGAGGTGGTGGGTAAGCTTCTGTGAAAATTTGGTAGTATTTGGATTTGTAAATTTTGAGTTATGATCGATACAAGTTGGACGTTGCGGTAGGCTGATCGGTTCGTATCGATTTCATTCGTATCGATCCATTCGTATCCATGCCTTGCACATCGGCTTGGGTGATGTGGCGCGTTGTTCTAGGAGCGATCCAGTTTCCATGATGAGCGATTGTTTCTTTCTTTTGACAATGTTCCTTCGTATCGTTCCAATGCAACCTCATTCGTATTGTTGCTTTACACTTCACTTCTATCGATCCCTGCTCATACCTTTCATATTAATGATTGACTGACTTTCGTATCGATCATTGGTAGCCGCTTCATATCGATACAAAGGTATTTTTCGTATCGATGATTTAGAGGCTATTTCGTATCGATCATTGTATGTGTTCTTCGTATTGATCATTTAGTGGGGTGTTTCGTATCGATCCTTGGCCAATCGATATGAACTGTGTAGAGGGGAGATCGATAAGAAGCATATGTGAACGGAATCAATACGAAACGTTAACAGTTGATGGATACGAATGGGGTTGAGAATGATGGATACGAAGAAGAATTGCCTTTGATGGATATGAACCAAGGCTATCTTCATGATTCTTGATCGATCAATATCTTTAGCATACGAGCTCTGATCCACTTGAAATTTGGAATGTTGGCTTTCATAGATTTGCTTGTCGTTCCATGTTAATTGTACACCTGTGTATAGCCGATCTTTGGGATGGACTGCCTTTAGTTTTTAGTCAAGTCCTTCGTGTCATGGCCTTGCCAAAAGGTAGGTTAACAAAACCAACCATTCATTCAGTTTAATATGGTGATATGATAAATACTGTCTTAGGGTGTAGAGTACAAATCATATCAAATAACTGTGATGCTTACATTGGTCACACCATAAAATATTTAGGGTGTAATCAAAACCACCAAGATACGCTAACATAAAGGAATTTTCTATGGAGATCTCTTTGGTTGAAGCTGAATCCATTCTCTTGCACAGGGGTCGGAAAGTACCGCTAAGCGACGCATATCTCTAGACAATCTATACCTTTAGGTAAACACAAGCAGCCTTGCATCCGAACATAAATATGAACAACATGTACCAAATATCATCAACTCCTTTCGGCCAACAATTGATAAGTATATCTAGATATGGAGTTGGTAACATGCTGCCATGGGTCGCTAACCCCAGGTTGTGAGGCATATTAAGTTTTAAGCCATTTTCGATGTTGAGGTTATGTTCGGCATCTTTCACATGAGTTTTCATCACTCGATTAGAATAGAATCCCCCAATGGATTTCCATATCTCAACCAAATCACAAATCAGTATATGGGTTCGACGGTCTTAAACTTCCACATAGGTTCCCCGCATAAGTCCTTCGACAAATGCTAACGTTGTCCTCTTTCTTGGAGTACTCCTCAAGATAGAAAGTCTCACATGATAGCACTGTTTGAAATGTTAATGTCGACCTCTCCCTTGGACTTAACCTTAGGATTGATAGTTCAACTCTATAACATTTCACTTCATAACATCTTCCAAACATAGAATTCCAATACTAGTTTTGAAGTGGTATTCGAGAAGTAAAACTACCACTTATCGATCTCGGTCTCTTCAAAACTAATTCGATGAATTTTTGGTAAAATCAATTCTGGTTATTTCAAAAGTAAGCAAATGCTAGAGACGTTTCATACCAATACTACTTACCAGGGGTTCTTATAGGTATAAAATCGCAATGTCTTTCATTAACTTCTTAAGTCAATATTAGGTCAAGTTCGATAATTTACTAATCAGTAATCTAGTCAAAATAATTATTTATACAAATCACGATTCATTTGCTTAACTAATTTTCGACATTCCAACTTAACTATTCCTCATTCAAGACTGAAGCCAGGTAAGTTAGAGTAGTGGCTGCATCACAGCCTTGCTTAGACACTTTATCCTTAAATTTCATAAATAGATAAGTGTATCTCCTTGGCTTTTATATTAAGTACAGTATTAATAGTTTCCATAAACAATAAGAAATCAACATGGTTTACACATTTCCGACATTTTTCGACTTACTATTCCTCGGTCAAGTGGGAAGCTCAATAGGTTAGAGCTCTATCACTCCATCCCTACTCGACATCAATCTTAACTCTCACAAACAGATAAGCCTTACTTCATCGACTTTAGTGTTAAGCTTACTTAATTACTTTTCAAACAAGTAACTAAATAATCAACCTTTTGGCCATTTAAAATTTTTAACCCTTTTTATAAACCTTTTGTTTATACTTTTAAAATAATTAAAAATAGTTATACTAGATTTTAAAATTTTATCCAAAATATTGCTTGAAAATAGCAACTTTACAAAATCGCTTAGAAACTTGAAAACGACATGTTTTCCTATAAAATATCCGTTCTTTAAAATTTCACAACTAATTATTAAAAATTCATAAATATTTAAAACATTTTTGTATTACTTTAATTAGAGCTATCAAACCCTTGTAAAAAAATGAAACAAAATACTTAAATCTAAATATCCTTTCAAACGTTTTTTAGTCCAAAATCAAGGCTAAATGAGGCATTTTTGCACTAATGATTTTTTGGCCACCTTTCGAGATGTTGCTTAATTTTTTACTTTTCAAGCTTTTAATGGCAACAAATATACATATAAAATATTATAAATATGGCAAGAATCCCTTGAGGATCTCTCTACAATGTTCCATGGTAATCGCCAAATACAAGGCAATTCACAATTGCATCTAGAGCGACTATTGCTATAAGTGCACTTTCAAATTCGAGTTTGATCTAAAGAAAAGTCCATCTATAACCTATGTGCTTTTTTCAAGGTCTTTTCATAAGTAATATAAATCCATTTAAGTCCATGTACATGGATCACATATGCCACTTACTTTAAAGTAAGAATTCAAACTAATGTTTTAAAACATGTCAAGAACGTAAATGCAATCAAATACTAATATATACATGTTATATTTTCATTCAAAATGAGGTGTTTACTCACCTTTAACCACACAAATAATCCAGATCCAAGCTAATCAAGTCCAAGCTTAACCTAGCAACACCTTTACTTCCTTCTCTTCTTACCTTTACCCCATCCTTTTCCTATTTACTCACGGGCTATCCTAATAGGGTGGGTGTGGCTTCACTTATTTAGGTTTTGGCTTGGTAGAAGGTTTTATAATATTATACTAAGCCTTGTGGAAAATTTTGAAGTGATTTAGAGTTTATTTTCAATAATTTTCTTTAGGACATAAGAAATGAAGAAAATGAAGGAGCCATTGATTTTTTAACTCAAAGCTTTGTGAATTTCTGAATGAATATTAATGGAATTCCCCCACCTTATATAGGCACAAGAATTGTGCTCTTTAACCTTGAATTCACCCACCCACTCCCCCACCCCTCGCCCCTGCCATGCCGTGGAAGCTCTACCTCCCATCACTTCTTCTTTATGCTAATTACTATTATACCCTCCTCATAATATCCCTTATCCATATGGAAGCTTCTAGAATATTCCAAGCTTTATGAAGAGGGGTGTGTGTTAATTAGTTGCTAATGTGTATATTTGATTATTAGACAAGTGCCAAAGAGTTCGAACAACTTATATCAATCGAAAAGTTGTTTACCGATAAACCATTTTAGGTCACATTATCGATTTTTCTTCGAAGAAATATATATTTGTAAATAAATTTCAAATACAAGTTTCTTATCATTACTCATTGACTAAATGATGTATAATAAGGTTATAAAATCATATTTTTAACAATTAATTATATATCAAAACGTTTTGATATTCGCAGATGAAGTGTTTGAATTTCTAGGTCGCTACAAAGGTCTCATTTATGGAAGGACATAAATAGATGGTAAAGTTTTGGAAGTTAAAACCACAAAGGTGTTTTAGATTAAATTGTAGTCAAGTTTGTGTAAGGGGATGGTCAATTCAAGGATTTGAGTCTCGGTCAAGAAAATGATACTGCTATTTGCACGCATTGAGAATGCAAAGGCGATTTTCATAGAAAATTAGATTAGAAATTTTTGATAAGATTTAGAGGAAGGAATAAAAAGGATTCTTCTCAACCATCCCTCGGATTAGAAGAACACTATTTACTTAAGGAAACTTATAGAAGATTAACTAAGAATACCCAATTGTATACATAGCAATCGCATGCAAACAAAGTACCACTTAAGTGATTATCACCAATGCTCGAATGATTCTAAGTTATAACTTCAATTGATTTTAGGACTCTTATTATTGGGGTTGAATAGGAAGATAGACCAAACTTCCACTTGTGAAATTTAGGATGGATCCCTATAGACTCTAAATGTGGTACTTAGGTACCATGGTTTTTTAAGGATTGAAAAAACAATTCAGAAGTGAAATAAGATGACTTAAGTTGAATCGAGTTGGAAAAGAAGTTTTGCTATTTTCAATAAGTTAAGAAATCACAAGTTTGGATACCCTTGTTGAAAATGGAGAATTAGTAAAATGGCCTAAGTAGAAATTACTAAGGAGAGGACACCATCCACTTTCAAGGTGTCATACCTCACCAACTAGAAGATAAAGTGATTAGGTATAACACTGGGTGATTTAAGGTAGTACAAATGTGCAATGAGGATTGCATAGGGCTGTAGTTTCATAGGAGCATACTTATGCTCAAGTTATTTAGCATGGCATAATTCGACACCACTTGAGTTGGTAGCAAGGAATTTTGGGTTTTGCCGATGCATATACATTTGGATTGAAAATTTATGCTGGTGGTGAAAATTGATAAGGGCAGTCAGAATTCGATTCATAGAAGAACATGGACTGCACAAGATAGGTAGGAAAGCATGTACCAAGGCAGACATAAGGTAGCTGTGGAGCTAAGTATACATACATATATGCGGTTCATGGAGCTGAGTTCATAATTAGGAAGCAAACAAGTAAAAAATTCCCAAGGCAAGATAGAACGCGACTAAACTATTATGGAGTCGTCGTTAGGTACTTGTGAAAGTGTTCTTGTGATGCAGTTACTATGGTCGAATTATGTCAGTTGGGGAAATTAAAAAGGTAGGTGAGTCCCTTGTTTACCATTCGTTACCCATATCTCTGAACATGGAATAAGTCGACTCCATGATAAAGTAATCGAACCGGTTAGAGTCCAGTAAGAAGACGATTTAGATGAGAGTACATGGAAGCTTGAGAAGAAGATCTAAGCCACCCATCCAAAACTCTTTCCTAGTACACTTCCATTTTAGTTAGAAAAGCATATGTTACTTTTATATTTAGGTTCTAGCTTAGGTAGAAACCCTTTGATGGTGGGAATGGTCGCGAACGTGTTAATAGGACATGTCATCGATGACGGAATCTGGTGGACGTATCGTTTGGATTGTTTCTTTTACACATTTAGGATAGTGTACCCTCTAAGTAGTACACATACATTCACATTATCTCTTATTTATCGTTTAGCCTATTAGACGTTATGTATGGATGCTTGGTTGTTAATTTTCTTATTGAGCAATATGCATATGGATGTTGCATACAGATTGAATGGTAATGCATGAATGTAAAATTGCATATATATTTATTTATGGATGATGCATACATTTTGGATGCACGACATGAGAATTTGCATGATAGGAGGTCAACTAGATCAGGAGGCCACCTACTCTTTGCATCACACACACACACACTACATTAGGACGTTTCTACGAAAAATGATTGCATGTCGATGATGGATTAGTAGAGGTTGTAGCTATTGGTTGTTGTGTGTGTAAGTTACATTTTTTCATTCTTTGAGATTTCGAGGACAAATCCAATTAAGGGGAGAGAATGTAAAACCTTGAAAATTTAACGAAAATTTAATTAAAAATTGAATTTAAATAAAACAAGGACCAAAACAAAATTTCCATAGGCATTCAAATTTGGCTACGAAACTTGCACTATTACGTTCGTAGCGAATTTTTAGACAATTTTATATATAACACTTTGAAATCGAAGTTAGTATGGGAAGTTGTGGACGTTTGAAAATCTAAAAAAGAAAATAAACTTAAAGATAAAAATTCACCAAAAATTATACTACGACCGGTCGACCCAAGAGGGTCGATGGCCGGCAGGTAGCAGTCGACCCAAGGGGTGAAGCGGTCGACCATACATGTTGTAAATTCAAAAATTCTGAAGCGAGATGAACAGATGTGATTGACCTAATTATTATACTTGGTTAGCACATTTTTAATGAGTGAACGAGATGATAATAAATATTCTCCATACCAGATCTAACTCCCCATGCTTGTCTTCAACCTCTATAAATTGAAACCCAACCCTTAAACCAGTAAAAAACTTACAGCTTACAAAAACTCTACTGGAACTTCTTCTCGCCACCTACAAATTTTCTTCAAAAACAAATTAATAATCAAAGCAAGAGCATGCTAGTAATCAAATCTAAGAAGCAAGCTAACGGATGCCAATTCACAGGCAAGGAACAAAGTTAGAGCTTGAATCTAAGGTGAGTGGGGATAGGTTTAGTAAGTTGATTTATTACAATTAAATTTAACATATTCTACTTGATCTAGGGTGTTGGTGATTTAAAATGTAAATTATAATTCCTAATTATCAAACTTGAAATTTGGTTAGAAAATGAAGTTACTATAAATTGATAAGCATGTAAACCCTTTTTTAATTAAAACCCTAAAAATTGGTTAACTGTTAGCATATAACCTGTTAAATGCATGAATATCAAACCAATGAAAACAGGGTATAATCTTAAGAGAAAATGGTCACTGTAATTGCTTAGTGTTTGTTCACTATGCAAATAAAATTAATAGTAACCAAAATTAAATCAAAAGATAAACAAACTCTAATTTTTATACTGCGACCGGTGAGCGGTCGACTGTAAGCATCAACCGATAGGGTGTAGCGGTCGATCGGTTACCTAAAACCATAACTTGTACCTCGGCCTAAGGCATGAATTAGCAATAAAAACAAATATAAATGGTAATTGCTGTATCAGCCTATTTAGAGCTATTTGTATGTATGTTAGGAGCTGTAGGGAAGCTAGTCCCTATGAGATAACACTAGGACGTTGCTGTGTTGCGTAAGTGCTCTTTACCCAATGAAGGTCGATTATTTGACCGAGGGCAGTTTTTATCGCAAATGGCACTCACAAGAGGTTCTACGGTTGTTACCCGATTGCTTGGCCAAGTAACAAGAGGCTCGACGTAAAAGGGTCGCTTGGTATCTTGCCTCATTTGGCATTGAGAGGTCGCTCGGCATAGAGCCTCGTTCGGCATTGAGAGGTCGCTCAGCATATGGCCTCGTTCGGCACACCTCCCTTCGCTGGGCATAGAGCCTCGTTCGACATTGAGGGGTCGCGCGGCATAGGGCCATGTTCGGCATTGAGAGCTAGCTCGACATATGGCCTCGTTCGACCCACCTCCCCTCGTTCGGCATAGAGCCTCATTCGGCATTGAGGGGTCGCTCGGCATAGAGCCTCGTTCGACATCAAGAGCTCGCTCGGCATATGGCCTTGTTCGGCACACCTCCCCTCGCTCGGCATAGAGCCTCGTTCGGCATAGAAGGGTTGCTCAGCATCTCGCCTCGCTCGGCATTGAGAAGTCGTTCGGCATTTCGCCTCGTTCGGCATACCAGCGCAGTTCAACGCACATCCCTCGCTTGGCATACGAATGCCATTCGGCCTGGGTATGTGGCTCGGCATATGAGTGTCGCTCGGCATTGTGGCCTCGCCCAGCATTCTCTGATTGGACCAACCTCGTTCGGCCATTGCCATTCGGCAACTATGGATCGGTGCACAGAAGTTAACACAGGCCGAGGTACTTTGTTTCTAGGCCCATGAGGGATGTCCGACCCATCTTCGTCTATAAATAAAAGGGCAGGGGTACAGTGAAATGGACCTTTTTTGAGAACACTGGGGAGACTCTGCTGCATTCAAGACTCATTCTATTTTACTTAGCACTTATATTCAAGTAGTTATAGTATGGGTTGTATCTATAATCAATTGTTGAGTAAAGCAATAAAAATTAAATCCAAAGTGGACGTAGGCAGTTACGCCAAACCACTATAAATCCGGTGTTCTTGTCTTTGCATTTAATTTATCATACAATTCTCTGTTTTAATTTACTTTCTTCATTAATCTCTCTAAACAATCTTTCTCAAGGGTGTTAGTGACCAATTCTGGTGCTAACATTTTAATGCTTTCATTGAGAATCGAATTCTCGGGCCACTAGGATATGCTTTGTAGCTAATGGATTGAATAAATCCCCCGAAGGAGATCCAACTTATTCATAGGACGTTCGTTGAATCTCTCAGAGTTTCGATCAACAACTTTACTATGGGAAGACCACATACCCGATCATCCACTCATAATGCGGACGTCAACGAGACTGCTAGCGTACAACAGATAGGACCTAGCAATCAACAAGTTAATCCTGACGTAGGGACTGCCGGATCTCATAACCAGATGGAAGTCGTTACTAGGACGGAGTTCAATAACCTGATGAGAAAACTCGTGGAAAGCAGGAGACAACTTGCTGAACAGATTCAAGCTAACGCTAACCTCATGACTCAGCTAACTCAGCCACAGCATCAGAATGCTGGAAGTAGCCCCTTCCTTATTCTTCGTCTGATAGTTCGACCTCGTTCGACGAACCTTCCAAGCGAAGACGCTACAAAACAGAAACTGCACAAGCAGGCGCTACTGATCGATCAACAAGGGATCACTTGCATCTTAAAGACCATGCCCAAGCTGGAACAAAAAACTAAGGAGCAGGAACATGTGTGGAAACTGGACGCCCGGCTCACCAAGACCCTAACGAAGCTAGTACCCAAGATACGCGTTTGACAGACCACCAACAGATGAGACACCAACCCGAGCGGTCCCGAAGAACAGATTCTAACCTTCCATCCTCCATACAAACCCCGGACTTATCGGCTATGGTCATACAGTTGATGAGAGAGAATCAAGGCTTGACCAATGAAGATTGGGGGATATCCAGGAGTCATATTCCATTCACGGATACTATTCTACAGGCCGAGTACCCCAGAAAGTTTAGCATGCCAACTATCCTGGCCTACGAAGGGAAAACTGATCCTAGACAGCATGTGATGAGGTATGAATAGATGATGGATTCGGCTAGAGCAAATGACGCGACCAAGTGTAGATGCTTTTCGATTACTCTATCCAGAATTGCCACTATGTAGTTCGCTCGACTTTCCCCACGTTCTATATCCAGCTTTGACGAATTGGCGACCAAATTTGTGAAACAGTTCAGGATACATGTCACTCGTCCCAAGGATGTGACGTCCCTATCCAGTGTGATCCGAGATCCGAGGAAGTCATTGAAAGAGTACTTGCAGAGATTTTATGTTGCGGCTACTGAAGTTAGCAACCCTAACGACCATGCAATTTTGATGGCGGTAATGCGAGGAGTAGATCCAAATTCAGAGTTTGGAGATTGGTTGGTAGGAAAGCCTCCAACTACGCTGGAGCGTTTCTATTCAAAGGCTCACCAATTTATAAGAAGAGAAGAAGCCAGGTGGACAAGGCGTGATAAGGCACCAGGGCCTGCTCAGGAGACTGAAAAGTAACATCGCCGTAAAACAATCCGGTGACAACTCGGGAAAGGTTCAAGTCAATGTCCAAACAAGCCTGGGCAATCTAAAGGGTCCGGAGGAGGAAATCCTGGCAAGAAAAGAGAAGCAGGGAAATGGAAGCCAAGGATTCCAACCTACAATGAATACACCCCACTGAATGCATCTCTTGAGAATATTAACCTGTCAACTTGTAACACTTTTCAATACAGAAAGCCGCGCCCAAAGGAGTTAACAGAGGAACAAAAGCGGACTGGGAAGTATTGTCGCTTCCATGAGACTTACGGGCACAATACAGAAGAGTGTAGACACCTCCATCATGCCATAGAAAAACTGATTAGAAAGAAAAAGTTGCAGAAGTTTGTCAAGAACCCACAAGAGGGTAGGCAAGGAACATCAGACCCCGGACGCGGTCCGGCTCCATGCCAACCAGAAGAACCTGGCCGAATCGTGGGTAGATTGCTCATAAACACGATAGTCGGCGGACCTCACCCTGCAGATAAGAATTGGCAGGAAATGGAGCGGTATGCTAACTCCCTGAGACATGCAGATTTCGAGTGTTGTTCGAATATGGAGGATAGGACCCTCGCTAAGCAGCAACGCATGATGACAGACGACATAGTATTTAGGAGCCAAGATGCGGACAAGGTGGAGGCTCCTACCGTCGATCCGATGGTCATATCTGCGATGATCGGGCCAGCATATGTGAAGAGATTTTAATTGATCATGGAAGTTCCATTTACACCATCACCAAATGAAGATGGTGACAAAAGATTTGAAGCCATCTAAATCCCGTATCCATGGCTTTAATAGTGCAGTGACTGATGCAGTGGGGTATGTTGAGTTGCCAGTTGAACTGGGACAACGTGAACGTACGAAGGTGTGAATCCTGCCTTTCATTGTTTTGGATGTTGATTCTCCATATAATGTGTTTCTAGGTCGACCGACCCTGGCAGAGTTTAGGGCAGCATTGGCCTTGTGGTGTTTGACTTTGAAATTTCCTACAGACAAAGGAGTTGGTGTTATGCATTGCGATCAGGCGACTGGTTGCGCGTGTTATGTGGCTGAGCTGAGAGAGGCCCAATGGAGAGAGAAAGGAAAGGTTGCGGACAACTCTGTCCGCATCCGAAATACTGACAATTGACAAATAGTGCCCGAGCCCTAGCTCGGGAAACATTCTTGGATCCGTAGAGACATAGATCTGAGAGATGATGATGGGGAACCTAGGGAAGCAAAAGCAGCACCGACTGAATTGACGATTGACATTCCAGTCAGCCGAGATGACCCATCACGAGTACTCAAGATTGGATCACAACTCCACCTGTCCATGGCTGAGGATCTTACTGATTTCTTCGAGCGAATATGGATGTTTTTGCTTGGACACATTCTGACATGTGTGGGATTTCTCCCACTATTGTGAGTTATATGTTGAATATAGACCCAAAGTACATTCCTGTAAAACAGAAAATGAGAGGCATGGACCCGGAGAGGTCCACTGCTCTCAGAGAGGAGGTGGACAAACTCAAAGCCAATGGGCTCGTCCGCGATGTCCTCTACCCTGACTGGGTATCCAACCCTGTGCTAGTTAGGAAAGCGAATGGGAAGTGGATAACTTGCGTTGATTACTCTGATTTGAACAAAGCATGGCCGAAGGATAGTTTCCCTTTACCCAGAATCGATCAGCTCGTTAACTCAATGGTTGGACATGAGTTTTTGTCATTTATGGATGCGTGCTCGGATATAATCAGATCCCGATGCACACTCCAGACCAAGAACACACCAGTTTTGTCACAGACGTTGGGTAATATTGCTATGTAGTGATGCCCTACGGATTGAAAAAGGCAGGAGCGACTTATCACCGTCTGGTGAATCTAATATTTAAAGACCAGATTGGCATAACGACGGTAGTATATGTGGATGACATGCTCGTGAAGTCACGGTAGTCAAACGACCACATTCGGGACTTAACGGAGATGTTTGATATATTCAAACATTATGGAATGAAGATCAATCCTTTGAAGTGTTCCTTTGGCTTTGCGTCAGGGAAGTTTTTGGGTTTCATTGTGAATGCGCTGGGAATCGAAGCTAAACCCGGAGAAGATTCAGGCTATTCGAGACATACAAGTGCCCAGAACCATAAAACATGTACAAAGCTTGAATAGAAAGGTGCCGCGCTGATTCGATTCATATCCAGAGCCATAGATAAGTGTATTCCTTTCTTCGACATAATAAAGAAAGGGAAGAGGAATTTCGCATGGACACCTGACTGTGGGAAGCGCTTCGAGCTCTGATCAGGTATTTAGAAAGTCCCCCGATACTATCAAAACTGGTATACCATGATATGTTCTACGTTTACTTGGCTGTATCCCAACATGCTATCAATACGGCTTTGGTTTGTGAGAAGGACCGGTCAAAAGCCAGTGTACTATGTTGGTAAACGTTTAACCAGGAAAGAAAGGAAATATCCTAAGATTGAGAAACTAGCCTATTGCTTGGTGATTGCATCACGCAAGCTCCGGCCATACTTTCAGGCACACTCTATCAGTGTTTATACTGACCAGCCCTTGCGATAGGTACTCCAATGATCGAAAACCTCTAGAAGGATGTTAAAATGGAATATTGAGTTGAGTCAGTTCGATATTACCTACCTGCCACGAAGGGCCATACAAGGGCAAGCGCTAGCAGACTTCGTTGCTGAATTCACCGTGTTAGACGAATCAAGCGATCATAATGTCATACCTCACGTTCGATGGAAGATGTACACTAACGAGGCATCTAACGACCGTTGCTCGGGAGCTGGCATAGTTCTTGTGACTCCCAAAAACCGATCAGTTTTTTACGCTTCGAAGCTCAAATTCCCAGCAACAAATAATGAGGCCGAGTATGAAGATTTGATTGCTGGTCTAAAACTCATCAGAGAGCTGGGGGTAAAATCGTTTGAAATCTTTTATGACCTGCAATTGGTGGTATACCAGTTGCGGTGGGACTATCAAGCAAACGGATAGAGACTTGCCTCATATCTTGCACGGGTTCAAGAGCTGCTAGCAAATCTGGAATATTATGATATTTCGCATGTCCCGCGTGAACAAAACAAAGAAGCCAATTCATTGGCAAAATTTACAAGCACTGGCGATGCACAATAAGTGGGATTGGTTCCTGTCAAAACCTTACATGCTCCGAGCATAGATGTAATGGAGATAGATCTCGTGTCAGAAACAGATATCGAGAAAGAGTTATGGATGACCCCATTCAAACAACACTTGTTACATGGGATCTTGCCCGAAAGAAGGAGCGAAAGACAACAAGTCATTCATAAGGCTTTGTGATATGTAATGCAGGACGGAATAATGTATCGAAAAGGATTCTCGACCCCCCTACCCCGGTGCATTGCCCACGATGATATGAAACAAGTCCTGAAGGAAGTCCATGATACTATTAGCCAACTGAAAGTCGGGACGCTGCAGACTACGTAAGGAGATGTGACAAATGCCAGAAGTATGCAAAAATCCCGAGAGCTCCGCCAACGGAACTCACGCAAATGGTAAGTCCCTAGCCATTTGCAATGTGGGGGATTGATATAATCGATTCCTTTCCCATATCTAAAGGTGGTGCGAAATACATGATAGTTGCAATCGACTATTTTACTAAGTGGGCGAAAGCAGAGCCTTAGCCACGATCACCACCGAGAAGGTCATTAATTTCGTTATACGAAATATTATATGTCGTTTTGGCCTCCCACGGACTATCATTATAGACAACGGAACTTAATTCAAAACTGAAGAGTTCAAAGAATTTTGTCAAAAGTATAGCATTGAAAAAAAAATTGCAACAGTTGCTCATTCGAAAGCCAATGGACAAGTGGAAGCCGCGAACAAAATAATCAAGTCCATATTGAAAAAGTGTTTGGAAAAGGCCAGAGGCAAGTGGGTGGATGAACTTCCAATAGCATTTTGGGATTATAGAACCACTCACAAGTCTACGACTGGCCACACTCCATTCGCATTGGCATATGGCACTAAAGCTGTTATACCCGTAGAACTTGAAGTTCAATCCCATCGGGAAACTCATTACGACCCCAAGACGAATCAAGAACGTTTGCTGGAATCGCTGGACTTCATTAATGAAAAACGTGACGAAGCTGATTTAAGAGCGGCCGCATATAGACATCGAGTCGCTCGATATTATAAAGAAAAAGTCCGGCCAAGAGTCTTCGACGTGGGCGACCTCATTTTGAAATGAGTTTTTCGGTCCCGTCGCATCTGAATCCCACATGGGAAGGTCCATACGTCATTGAACGGAGACTTGGAGAAGGAACTTTCAAGCTAGCGACCGTTGATGGTGCGACACTCCCCCGAGCATGGAATAGCGAGCATTTGTGGCTTTATTATATTTAGTATATTCATTTTCTATCTTTGTCGCAATTATTTTCGGTATGTTTTCATTCCGTTGATTCCTAGTTTTCAGCATGTAATAAGACAATTTAGCTTGCTTCATTAATAAAGGCTTGAAGTCATTTTTTCCCTGAATTATTGATGTTTCCATGTATGATAATTTTATGGCAGAAAACTAGAGTTACATTATTCTGTCTTACGTACGAACGCACATAAACAACTTAAAATCTCTAAGACCTCTGAGTGCGGACTGGAGTACTCTGAGTCCCCTGAGTGCAGGCTAGAGTATAAACGACTTAAAATCTCCAAGTCCCCTGAGTGCGGACTGGAGTACTCTGACTCCCCTGAGTGCGCAAGTCCCCTGAGTACGGACTGGAGTACTTTGAGCCCCCTGAGTGTGGACTAGAGTATAAACGACTTAAAATCTCCAAGCCCCCTGAGTGTGAACTAGAGTACTCTAATTCCCCTGAGTGCGGACTAGAGTATAAACAACTTAAAATCTCCAGTCCCCTGAGTGCCGACTCGAGCACTCTGAGTCCCCTGAGTGTGGACTAGAGTATAAACGACTTAAACTCTCCAAGTCTCCTGAGTGCGGACTGGAGTACTCTAAGTCCCCTGTGTGCGGACTAGAGTATAAACGATTTAAAATCTCGAAGTCCCCTGAGTGCGGACTAGAGTATAAACAACTTAAAATCTCCAAGTCCCTAAAGTGCGGACTGGGGTACTCTAAGTCCTCTAAGTGCGGACTAGAGTATAAACTACTTAAAATCTCCAAGTCTCCAGAGTGTGGACTGGAGTTCTCTGAGTCCCTTGAGTGCGGGCTAGAGTATAAATGGCTTAAAATCTCCAAGTCCTCTAAGTGCGGACTGGCATACTTTGAGTCCTCTGAGTGCGGACTAGAATATAAACGACTTAAAATCTCCATGTCCTTTGAGTGCGGACTGGAGTACTCTGAGTCCCATGAGTGCGGACTAAAGTATAAATGGCTTAAAAATCTCTAAGTCTCCAGAGTGCAGACTAGAGTACAACTGACTTGAAGTCATTAAGTCCCCAGCGTACGGACTGAAAAATATTCTAAGTACCCGATGCGTGGAATAAAGGATGTACAATTTCAAAGAATTTTCGAGTTATATGAAGATGAATTGAGGGTATATGTAACTCACAATAGCTTGGGGTTTCGACCATGATAATACAGGAAGCTAAACAGTAAAAGTCGCTTGAAAGACAAAAGAACTAAGCATTGTTTATTCATCCAAAATGTGGTTATACTACAACTCCTCCAAAACGCGGAGTCAAAAGTCTATTTACATTGACTACGAAATGAATAAAAATAATTACATAATCCAAGCTAGCTCTCGATGAACGAGTGTAACAGCCACTTCTTTGATTTCTTGTGTTTCTTTTCCTCCTTTATTTTCTTAAGTGACTCTTCCCTCATGCATTTTCTTTTGGACATTTTGCTTGATTGGGAAGTAACATTTGAGGAGGGAAAAGGAACTTCTAGTGGACTGGACCCACCAGTAAGGATGACCTTCAAAGGCCTGTTCAAAGGATTGTCAAGATCCACAACTCGGGGCTCAACTTTAATTTCAGCTTTCGTTTTCTTCTCCTCCACGAGTTGCTCCTTTATGCTCATTCTTGAAGTGTCTTCAAAGGTGCCCGTAATCTCAACTTCATAACTTTTTTTGATGGGGGACAATGTCTCGGACTTGTCCTCGTCGAGCGCTTCGATCACTTGAGCATCAGGATCAGGAGTTTCCCCTGCTTGAGTTGCCTCACTCGCTTTCTCCTTTTTCTCCTTGGCGTCACCTCTCCTCGGAGTGGGCACAGGGCCAGAGCGGCTTACACAAGACCACAAGAGACAAATGTTAGAATATAATGAACTCATGCCGAAAACAAAGGCTCTTTGAACTTAGAGAAGAAGAGTTATTTATTGGTTTCTTGCTGGCTCTCAACCGTCCTCGGAATCTCACCCTTTGGAATGGGAGATAGTACATGGATGTCAAGGCCAGGAGCTTCCGAATCATAGCTGACATGTTGTTCGAACAGGTCAAGTACCAGCCGATCGATCGATTGAGTAAGGGGAGGAGCTAGAGACTCGGTACCAGACGGACCGACGATCTTGTCTTTTCCTTTTGATGAGGAGGAACCTTTGTTGTAGAGGGCTTTTGCTACAGATAAGTCCGAAGGCTCGTTACCCCTGAGAAATTCTTTTATCAAAGCCTCCTCATCAACTTCCTCGGTGCCATCTCTACTTTTCTAATCTTTATTAAAGTTTCTTATGCCTCGGCTAGAGATTCGAGGTAGCCCTCATCAAGAAAAGTAAAGTCTTGATGCATGAGGACATGAGCGTTGTATTCTTCTATAAGCGAGTCGAACAAGCATTTAGTCTCCTCCCTGCCAGCCTTCGTAGCCGCCTCAAGGCGAGAGTCAATCTCCACGGATGCTATTCTTTTGCCCTCTTCGCGGGCTTCATCTTTCAGCATCCTGACTTTAGAGAGCTCGTCGTCGAGTTTTTCCTTTAGAAGTCCCGTAGCAAAAATCTCATCGCAATATCGTTGCGACTCTTCCTGAGCAGCAGGTTTTTCCTTCCTCTCTTTGCGGAGTAGATCTTCCAACTCTTTGACTTGCAGAGCGAATGCATCCTTCTCCTTCTGAATGGAATCCTTCTCTAAAGCCAAAGCTCCACAGCCTTGGACCGCCTCATCAATTTCTTTCTTATGAGATGACTCTAGATGATTAACAGCCTCCGCTATGTCTTCAGCGCTTTTTTGGCCAGCTTCGAGCTGAGACTTGTATGAAGAGAGCTCTTTGTCCTGAGCTTTGATAATGTCTTTATCATGAATAGCCTCGAGCTTCAGGCAATCAATTTTGTGTTGACGCTCAACAGAGACTTTCGAGACTTTCTCAGCTACGTGGATAAACACATCATGCTGAACGTAGATGTCGTTAATACAAGCAATAGCGCTTTGTTTGACATGTTCCGGAATGTGATGAATCGTCGGGAGAAATTTCAAGCCATCAAAGACTTTCTTTGGGAACTTTTCTTTAAGCTCAGCAAGTCTTTCTGCTACCAATGGATCAGATACAGAAGCGATAGGAGTCTGCCTGGAGACTACATGTGTTTTGTGGGGATCCCGGGATTGCCTGGTACTGGATGAACTGGAGTGCTGATCTCGATGGGCCTCGAGATGGGACCCTTTACATGCAGACTTCTCTTTGCTTTGCTCCGATTGAGAAGGAGGATCGTGAGGGTAGGAGGACTGGCTATAGTTTTTTCTTTGGTAGGATGATTCTCGATGGCGGTAGTCTTGATCGCCGGTGTCATCTCTGTCTCGACGTTTGACGGAACCCGAATCCCGGCCGAAGTGGTGAAAAATAGATGAACCATGAAGACGGTCGAGTCCATGAGTCCATCCCATGTCGCCTGCGTGGAATGTAGATAATGACAAGTTAGCAAAGAATAAAGTAATGATTAAAATTCAAGTGCAAAGTGAAGTGCGCATGTCCATGTGTGTCCTAGTGTTTCCCCTCAATGGACCAGTTTCTTTATCTCTACTTATAGGAGTTTTTTCTCACTGAATGTGGGCTTGAGCGCCTGCATCGCCTCTTGCAGGTGAATGAAGTTTAAGCGCTTCCGGATCATTGAAGCCGCAGTTAAGCGAATCGTAGGGAATAGTAAGGTCCGATAGGCATTTCAATGAACTCTCTAAGCATTGAGGAGAAGGCTCTCTCTCCACCGGGGTGATTGTGACTTTAGAAGTTCTGCCCGTCGTCTTCTTCCTCAGCTTATAAGTCAATTTTTTTCTTTCCCTTCATAGGGGGAGGCGTTACTTCGATATCATGCACCTCGACTACCGGCTCCACACCGAGACTAACATTCTCACCTGGTACTTCGGGCGTTTCAGTTTTTTTAATCTCCCCCTCCTCATGTGTATCAGGGGTGTCACATGCTGAAGGCCCAGCTTGCTTTTTACCTTTGCCCAAGGCAGATGCTATTATAGTGGCACCTTGAGGAAGGCTTATCCGGCGGCCTACCCCAACAGCCCAAACTTCAAGAGCGATTCATTCGAAATAAGAGACCTAATGCTCCGGTCTCCTGCGGGGATAGCTCGAATAGCTTCAACGGCTTCAGAATACCTAGAGCCTTCGGGACGTGGGCCGATGCCTGAAAAAGTAAACAAAGAGTCAGAAAAGTTGCAAATTCCGCCGAATGCAAGTATTAATCCAGAAAAGAAACTTACTTCCATCAACCTATCTCCTTGCGAAGCCAGGGTAGAGCTCACGTAGAACCACTCCTACTTATACTGGGCGAATTTGCTCCACGCCCCGGTCAGAATTTAACATTTGTTGTGTGTTCAAGAAATACAAAAGATGGGCTGTCTGATTGTCTCTTGAAATGATAAATATATCGGATATCGCCAGGAGTCGGGAGCCTGAAAAGGACACTCAAGAAAAGGAAGCACGTGTCGTACATGAACGCATGACTGTTTGAGTGTAATTGCGATGGAACGAATTCAATATATTGTAGTAGGTCGCTATGAAAGGAGTTGAATGGCGACACGCTGCCAAACCAGCACATAAATTTGTTGCAGGCAGTGTACCCGACTAGGGGAAGGTGAGAATGATCTTGTCCTGATGGAACCAACACATCATCGAAAGGAATCCCGTGTACCGAGCATATGCAACAAAGTGCGCTTTCGTTAATTCTTGAGGCTTGAGAATCGATCGGGTCGTCTAAAAAGATCGTTGCATCCAGGGCATCAGGAGCCAAGTCGACGGATGCGATTGTAGGGCTCGGCATGTCTTGTACAGGGGTAGTCAATGGATTTGAAGTTCTAACTATTTATTTTTGAGAAGATGGCCCGGGTCTGTCCGAGATCGTGGCAGAACTAGATTTCCTAGACATCTCTAGTTAGTGTTGAATCTGACGAAACATCTGTTTGAACTATACTTGGAAAACAATCGACATTAGACTTAACAAAAAAATACTCCCCTCGTGTGGTGTGTGAACTAGTGCAGTCATTCAAGTATAAGTGCCAAGAAATTAAAAGTCACAGAGTTGATGAAATAAAGTTAGGCTTTGAACTATCATCTTTGAAGACCGTCATTGCTGACCGTCTACGAGAGCTTGTCGTAAGATGGTTTATGTTTTGAACTCAACATCGACAACGTATGTTGAAGGTTATTATCCATTTTAATCAAGTTAAGTTCAGGTTTATAGTTTTCAAAACAAGGGGGTTATCAGTCTGGATTGTCTGATATGCTTAATTGCTTAAGTCCTTGTCCTTGTTCACTGTCATATGTTCGGGCTTAAAAATTACGTTAAGCCAACAATGCATTGTGTTCGAGTTGAGATGGTTCTGACAATTATAGCCTACTATCAAGCTTAATGCCGAACGGCGCTGCAAAGACACGACTAGTATTGTTGTACACCAATCTCTATACCTCATTCGGCATTCAGCAAGTCATGCCGAGTCGCGGCCATGCCGAGCCACATTGTTCGGCACCATAAACCAACTCCAACTTCATTCCTACGCTCCTCTCTACCGCTCGGCACAGATGGGTCGTTCGGCAAGTCATGTCGAGCCGCATCGCTCGGCACTCTGCCCATAACTTCTACTTCTCTCTTGCACTCCCTACTTCGTTTGGCATAAGGGAGTCATGCCGAGCCACATCGCTCGGCACGCTAGACCTAACTCCAACTTTACTCCGACACTCCCTCTCCATCGTTCGGCATGAGGAAGTTATGTCAAGCCATATCCATACGTCTTTCTCCAACTCCTTTCTTCAAACAAATTAAACATCTTCCTAAATAGCCAATCGGTCACTATTTCAACTCGCACGCCCCCTTCGACCAACAGTAGCTAACCTCACCAATTCCTACTGGGCCTACACCCTCTTCTTCTTCCTCTCCATCTAATCCTAAGGCACGTCTAAAACCTTAGATCCATCTTCCTTACACACACGACTTCAGTTATTCATGAGTTAAAGGAAAGACGCGAATTTGAATCTTGTACAAAACCCTTAATTGAAGGAAGCCAAACAATTGAGAGGTTCATACCCAGAAAAATGGATCAAAGTCTAGTGAATCACTCGATTGGGGATTGGAATCAACTCAGGCTTGTTGTCAAGGGCAGTCGAGAGGCAACATATAGGATTCGGAAGGGAAAGGGGATGTTGTGGTGTTAGCAGAAGTCTAATGGTAGAAGAGTTCAAAAGCCTTGTAGAGTAGAGGTAAGTTTAAAAGGGGGAAAGAGGAGAAGTGTTGGGTTATATAAGAAGGAAGGAAGGTGAAAAGACATTGATCGGTAGAACCGGTCAAGGCATTAATATGTCATTCGGCATCGGTATCTCGCTCGGCATTGAGATGATGTTCGGCATCTAATGCCTCATTCGGCATCCATGACTTGCTTGGCACTTGAACCTCCCTCTGCATCCAGGAGTTTGTAAGGGTCCACTATTGAGGAGACAGAGCAAGGGCTTAAAGAGAAACACGGAGTGCTCATGGTTCAAAGCGCATCATGCTCATCGACATGATACACTTTGGAGGGAAAGTGTTGCCCGATGGCTTGACCAAGTAATAAGAGGCTCGGCGTAAAAGGGTAGTTCAGAATCTTGCCTCATTCAGCATTGAGAGGTTGCTTGGCATAGATCCTTGTTTGACATTGAGAGGTCGTACGGCATATGGCCTCGTTTGGCACACCTCCGCTTGCTCGGCATAGAGCCTCGTTTGGCATTGAGGGGTTGCTCGGCATAGAGCCTCGTTCGACGTTGAGAGCTCGATTGGCATATGGCCTCGTTCGGCATACCTCCCCTCACTCGACATAGAGCCTCGTTTGGCATTGAGGGGTCGCTTGGCATAGAGCCTCGTTCGGCATCGAGAGCTCGCTCGGCATATGGCCTCGTTCATCACACCCCCCCCCCCCCTCACTTGGCATAGAGCCTCATTCAGCATAGAAGGGTCGCTTGGCATCTCGCCTCACTCAGCATTGAGAGGTCATTTGGAATTTCGTCTCGTTCGGCATACGAGCGCGGTTCAACGCACATCCCTCGCTCGGCATACGAATGTCGTTCAGCCTGGGTATGTGGCTCGGCATACGAGTGTCGTTCGGCACTGACGCCTCGCCCGGCATTCTCTGGTTGGACCAACCTCGTTCGACCATTGCCGTTCGGCAACTATGGATCGGTGCACATAAGTTAGCACGGGCCGAGGTACTTTATTCCTAGGCCCATGAGGGAAGTCCGACCCATCTTCGTCTGTAAATAGAAGGGCAGGGGCACAGTGAAATGGACCTTTTTTCGAGAACACTGGGGAGACTCTGCTGCATTCAAGGCTCATTCTATTTTACTTAGCACTTGTATTCAAGTAGTTATAGTACGGATTGTTTCCGTAATCAATTGTTGAGTAAAGCAATAAAGATTAAATCCAAAGTGGACGTAGGCAGTTACGCCGAACCACTATAAGTCTCGTGTTCTTGTCTTTGCATTTAATTTATCATACAATCCACTATTTAATTTACTTTCTTCATTAATCACTCTAAACAATCATTCTCAAGGGTGTTAATGACCAATTCTGGTGCTAACAATGGTGGACATGCAACACTGATTGATGCCTGATTAAGTGTGGCTCGGCACAGCGGGAGTCCTGATATGCATGGATACTAACGTGACATGGTATAGTTCATATGTTGGATCCCGGAGCATGCAATAAGAGGCATATACTATGGTCAAATGGTGGACAAGAATGAAAAAGATGAGACAAACCTACGAGTCGACATTATGGGTTCACCCTCAATGCGTAGTTGGGTTATGTGTAGTCGTAGTTAGGGGGAAGATGTTCCCCAGTATCCTAGTAGTGGTGATAATAGTAGGAAAGTATTTCCACAGTAGGTTATTGGAGAGTTTCCACAGTTAGTTGCCAAGGGGTGGAATTTACATATTGAGTAGCTCTAGGAGTGGGGGTCGATCGCTAGTTATTGAGGTTCGATCCATAGCACGATCCTTGTAGTAGCCTATACAAGTTGTAGTGTAGGTGTGTTGGACAAACACCCGTAAATCGAGACCCAAGGAAGTACACGAACACTTGTTGAATACCATAGGTTGCATAGGGTAAATTTAAAGTTAACTGCACATAATCATCATATATTAAACTTGAACGCATTCACTAGACTTTTGTATGACCCAACCCCTTCTTTTCATTTTCCCCCACCACAGGATGATAGGTTAGCAGTTGATTGGGCATAGTACATGGAGAAAGGAGCTATATGTTGAGTTTCTCATGTTCTTGTTTCTTTGTTATTTAGTTACTTATTATACTAAAAGTTTGTAAAACTTATATTGTACTTTGGGAACATTGTATATGAAATTGTATGCGGTAATTAAGTATTTTTGGAGACTGTTTTTTGAAATATCAAAATTTAGTACTTTATTTTTAATTTCTTCCGCTGTGAGATCTGAAAATGTAAAATGTCTTTAATATACCTTTACAATTATGCTCTTAATTGTTATAAAAACCCAACAGCTCATATTCCTCAGCATACCGCAAGTCCAAAAGTCACCCTGGTCTTTGCATCGGGGTATTTGGGAGTGCAGATCGCTACAGCAACATAACAAGATGTATATGGTTAATGACTACATAAGTAGAAATTGCGATATATATATATCCACTATGTAAACATTGGCCATTTTTAAATGTGATAACTGTCTCAAAACATTGTTTAATATATTTGTAAAATACACAAATATAATATAAATTTTCAAAATTATTTATATATAATAAAATATAAAATACCTAATCTAATTTTACTAATTCATTAAATTTTATATTTAAAAATATAATTAAGAATTAGTAAAACATTTAAAACTCAAAGTTAGATCTTAAAAATATCAGTTAAAATATCTTTAATTAAATTTAAATATTTATATTTGTATAAAATTATTATTATTATTATAGCAAAAAATATTATTTATTTATTTATCTATCTATCTATGTATATGTGTATATAATTTATTTATTTAAAACACACAATACTATTTTAATATGTATAAATAATCTATATACAGATATATTGTTATAAAATAGACATTTTAAAATTAATATGAAAAAATAATTAGGCCGGTAAAAAATATTTAAAAAACTAGTTTTCCATTGAAATAATATATATATATATAATATTAAAAGTAAGCATTGTATTAACTAATAATTAATTTATATTATAATTAAATAAAACTATTTATTCAGCCATAGTATATTTTTTAATTTTAACAGTCGAAAATAATTTATTTAAATGTATATATAGTTTCAAAAATATTTCAGGTTATAAAATTAGTAAATAATCATTAAAAAATAAAAACAAATAGTCATAACATTTAGAAAATTAATATATGTACACACAAAATACATATTAGAATACAAAACATGATGGAACTCAAAATATTTACACATATATATATATATAAACATATATAAATTTTAATCTTAGAATTTAAATTAATAGTTTCATTTATAATAAGTGTTTAATATAATTTAATGTGAAGCCGATATTAGGTATATAAAATCATTATAGTGATATGAACCACATACAATGAATGATATATATAACATAAATGAATACCTAAGAGAAGTAGCATTTGATTCACATGTCGATTTAAATCATTTCATAGATCTTTATCTAAAAGCGAAAACATAGGAGAGCAACCGCTTATAAAAATTATTTAATTTGGACGCATTATGGGTACGAATAAATGTTGTTAGAGTGGCCAAGGGGTGGGAAACAAGAAATGGAAGTACAAATTGAAGGCTTAGATTCACTTAAATAGATAAACTAGTAGAAATATCTTTGCGCCATCTCCTCTAACTAAGTCATTCCCTAAGATCCCCTCTCACCTCATTTTCAGTTGGCGTAAGCTCGATCAATAATAGAGCAAACTGTTCTCAAAATGCGATGGTAATTAATCCTACTCAGATCTGAACTAAATTCTTCTCGATATTGTATATCGATACACATTTATATAAATTTTATATACATACCTAATTAATTGCTAATACCACCTATTTCTGGAGGCAACCTCATTTACTAAACAAACCCCAAATATTAAATATAACAATAATCAATATTTCTTTAAATGTTAATAAATTTAACTAACATACAACACGTTATAAACTAATTAACCGAGTGGCGATTTTGAAACTGAAATGCATGCTTGACTCACATGTGCGAATTCAGTCTGCAGTTAAAATTTAAACAATTCAAACACTAATATTTACACATTATCTCAATTAGTGGTGTGATGGTTTGGATAAATCAACGCTTATAAATCTCATTGGTAAAATCAAATTTTATAAATTTAAGCGGTACCTTTCAACAAAGGATTTCTACACCAATTCTCTGCATCAACACTATATCACGTTAGTATTTATAGAATTTGGTTTTAGTCAAAATTCCAATAACATCCACATTTATATCTTAGTCCATAAATAAACTCTTTGGTTTAATAATAACGTTAACTATTAACTCTACTGCTCTGGCTTGACTTTGAGTAGATAAAGTAGACCGAGACACTAAATTCTTACAAATAAGGGGACAAATTCTCTATTGAATAACGTTTCACTTCTAATGCTTTAACTCTAACCATACTAAGGTTACTCGATGGTCGATGTGCTATTAATTAACTCTAATCAAAGTGGTGTATCAACATTGAAGCTCAATAGTATTCTTGAATTTAGAACATTGTGTAACATCGCCACATCGAGATTTCCTATTTGACCTAGTTGTTATTAACCAACTGGAACTTTCAGATGATTCATTCTATAGTTATTCAACAACTATGAGTATGCAACGCTTTGGTTCCCTCTACAGCCATAAGTAATACACTGACCAACATTTGGATAACGTTACATACTTTGATCTCAACGGGTGTACCGACATCCTTTCTCGAAACATCTTGACAATGAATATTTGAAATAATATGTTATTCTATATTATGATAGTTTTCTCACTATTATAATTCTTTATAGCGGTTATCACATAACATATTATTTAAGGATTTCCTAATTAGTTTAGTTTAAATTAATTGCTTAAAATTAATTGATTATATCCCAATATAATGAAGTATATAATAGAAGTTAAACGGATTTCTTACAAATAAAATTGGTTATAGAGTTAGATATATGTAACAAATAATATAATTTCCCCTAGGGTACACTCATAACTCTCTTAATCTCCCAGATGCACTTAGGGTCAATTATGGAATCTTAATCCTATCATTTCAATCAGTTTTCTCAAAATTCGTTAATTAGTCTCTTAGTAAATGGGTATGTTATATTGTTTAATTACTACCATGTCAATAAAATCTCTCTGATGCCGATAAAGTATCTTTGTCATATGGAACTTTTTGGAATGTGTTTCTCGACTTCTATTTATCTTTAGGTTTTTTAGTAAACTGCACTGCAATATTGTTGTTACATAACAATGTCATGAGATTCTCTACGTTTGAAATTATCCCTGGCTCAGTTATTAGTTTATGCATTTGCATATATACACACACACAGACATATTGCTTTTATTGTTGCACTTACTCAAGGTGATGTATATAGCCTATTGGTTGAATTACCCAAAACCACTTGTTTGGAATACTTTAAACTTGAAGCTTCTTAGTTAAGGTTGATCATGAATTAACGATTGGCATACTACACTCGGTATCACTTATGGAGTTTGAGCCTGAATACTCCTTCATAAGGAGTTCGTTGTTTCTATAAACAATTCTCTAGTATTTTGTAAATACTTGAGAACACTCTAAACTATAATTTAGTGAACTTAATTCATATTTGATACTTGCTTTATGTATCGACTATATAAGAAAAATGCAATATTGTAGACATTATAGCATGTATGATGATTTCTATTGCCAATGCTTAAGAAATCCATCTTATATGATCCATATTAAACATGTTACCATGGTTCCTATGTATATCATTAGGCCTACAACCTTTTATATTTATTATAATAGATGTCTTTGCAAATCATATATAAGAACTAAATAAAAAAACTAAAACTAATTTTAACATGGGTAAATCATTAAGAAACGATAATAGTATGCTTTTTTTATAGTTTAGAAATATATCGGTACCTTAAAATGTTCTTTCTTACAGACACACATTTCTACAGCATTTTGACTGAAAATCAAATTGTGGGATTTCTCTATCAAAAATATTTGCTCAATTTTAATGCTTATCGAATGATACTTTCGTATCAGTTGTTTAATCTTACCCAAACATAAAAATTTACTATCACTCTCGCTAACTTCAAGACACGTAGGTTGTTATGTGAAAATAGTTTATTCCAAACCATTATTCATAATTTCTATTTCAATATATATGTACCAAAACTAAAAATCATATCAAGTGCTAATTTTGCAAGTATGATTTGAATTAATTTAAGCATGTTGAATGGAGAATTTATTTCGTTAATTTCAACAATCGAAATATACAATGTTATTTTGATCAATGTTGTTTATAGTATTCCAACTACATCGGTATTTTTCTTGAAGATGCATTTGTGGTCGATGGATCATATCCCTTCAAGTACAACTATCAAAATTATATTTTGATTATGTGCTTGGAATTCATACTGAATTCATGCATCATGCCATGTGGAAAGGTCAATACTCTTTATTGACTATTGACAACTAAAGAAGTTCTTTTCTTGATACTAATATGAAACTCATAGTTTCTCTTTAATGTGCGCGAGTTCATATTAGATATTCTAACGATTCGTATCTATTTTGGCATGGTTAATTTCATTTCATCTTATGTAATCGGTTTTATCTTTGGATTGTATCCAAATCCATTTTACTACTAATAATTTCAAAAAGAAATTCCTTCACATGAAGTTAGTGGAAGCAATAGTTATTTCTTAGTACAACGAAAATGATATTTATAAACATTTTACGAACTACATTTATATATGTCTAAAATTGGTTTAGTTTTGAGTTTACGAAAATTTATGTTCATAACATAAATTAATCAACCAATGTTGGTCAATCCTAAACTCCTTATGAGTGGTCCACACATGAGCCCACACGAATCAATATTACGTGCAACCTATCAACTCACAAAACATGTCAACTCCTTGACCAAGGATATGTAAGGTTCCTTATAACATCTTATCTTGTATGATCTTGTAAACTATGATAGAGATGAAACTAATCTAACTTATGTACTTATTCTTAAGCACGCATTCTTATAGAAAGAAGTTAGCTCAACTTCGCTCATCATAAATCATGCTTTGTCCAACAAAGTATGATTACTCCATATTAAAACATCATTATATCATAAAGAGAGGTGACTTTTGAGATTGATTCTTATTTGTTTTAGGTTATTTCGGAAGCTTTTTCCAAGACGCTCACCTATTCGATCAAGTCGAATTCTTTTATTTCCTAAGCATGTTATTTTTATACTTTCATTTTAAATTCTATGAACTTATAATAAACATGCCAATTATGTATCAAGTACGCATGTTTATTTCTATGATAATTCAGTGGTGAATTTAACGAAGTGAGTAGATCCGTTTTGGTACCATTAAGCCTTCCACTACATACATCAATATGTATCAATCCGAAGAGTTCATTAGCTCTTTTTGCACTCTCACTAATGGGTTCATTGCCTATAATCATTTGAGATATAATTCATTATTACCATGTGATTCACAAACATATGAACAAAGAATTGTTTCTTAATAAATATGGCATAGTCTATAATTCTAAAATAACCGTAAAATTTTAGATACTTTTGTATTTTTCGATGCATCACTTTGGTTATTAAACAAATACCATTGTTATAGATTAATTTTGCAACGAATATTCATAAAAAACAGAACTATATCTATTTTCAACCAATGTTAAAAAAATTATTGTTTCATAAATAATATTTGGTTTACTTATGAAAACAAACTTTCATATCTTGATGCATCTACTGGTAAGTGTTATATGGTATGGTCCAACTATTTCCACCATTACTATAACAACATATAAAATACGAAGCTCAATTCAACCACTTAATATTGGCTATTTATTTCATTTAATGTAACAGGTTTACAGTTAAGAATTTTAGATTAAATATCTTAAACTTAAAGAAATACTCCAATATAAATCCATTTTCTATACCAAAAATTCATTTGGAATATAAATCATATTACTATTCCATATTAAGTATTTGCTAGTATTTTATACAATTCTCGTTTCTAATGTCTCTCCATAAATTAGAGGTGAACATTCACTCTCTTCCTCCCAACTGTGTCTAAATTACATCTACTCTTGTACATTCTCTTTCCTTTTCAAATGGTCGAATTATATAAAGGAAGTCCTTACAACAAGATCGTACCGATCTATTTACAAAAGTGCATTTGGTCATTATTAACATTTAAGAATATCAAATAAGTCGCACTGTACGTAAACTGATGAAACTGACATTCAGTGATCAAATTCATAAATCAATCCTATAGCTCTCGGTCTAGTTCTACATCTAACACAACAAGATCCTTACTATAATCAGTCATATTAAATACATGACCTTGCATCATGGTTTACTTGCTCATTTTGAATGAACTAATCACATCAAGGTTTCGTACACTATGAATTACGAATGTTCACCATATAACATCTATATATGATCGAATATGGATCAAATATCCATAATCTATTATTCCTTAAGTATTCAAAACTATAGAATGCAATTCAAGGTCCCGGACAAATAAACATTTAAGCAACTTAGGCATGAATATTTTAGCAGTTGTATAATTTTGCTCTTCCATGGTTCTTGAAGTGACAATAAGCCAAAAGATTTATTGGTAGTTATATTTTATATTTATATGTAAATCTTAATTCAGTTCATTTGTATATTTTAATTGATAAATATTTTATCAATTATATCAATTGTCCAATTTATAGAAACATATTACTTTAACATTATATATCATATGTTCTTATAATATTGGAAAGATTAGATTTGCTCATTTCATTTTTTTAATATGGCTTCCACTAGATTTTTATATTCTTAAAATCCCTAAGAGAGATATAAAAATCTTTTGATTTCTCTAGTAAGTGTTAAGACTCGCTTGCCTTGGGATACTGACCTTGAACTTGCTCAAAAGATCATAGGCCCAGAAGCGATGGGTAACTCTTTAATGATTGTATCATATATAGCTCCTAAATATGGTCCTTGTCCTAATCTTATCTCAACCTTGAGTTTTCTCAATAAATTAAAGATTATTCCCCTGTACCTACTATTTCACATCAGCCCAAGTATAATGCATGTACCTTGAGTTTGCACAACAAATACATGCATGTATCTTACCTCTCTAGTCAATATATTAATAGTACTACACATAGCATCCTAGCTTGAGTTTGCTCAACAATTAAAGAGTATGCAAGTAATCTATTATATAAAAATGGTAGAGGATAGCTTTATATTAGAGATTCATAATCTTTTATATATCCATTTATTCGAGTCATATAGATTTAGGGAAGAATGTATTTCTTATAAAATACCCTCGTGGTTCCAGTTTTGGACACAATTGATATCATAGTATATGCTTAATACGTGTATATTTATTTCTTAGATCTAGATTGGCATTCTTACACTTCCACTTATATTATGCATTTATATTATGTAAGTTATTTCATTTATAATTGTTTGTAATTTAATTACCTTATATAGTATTTATATGTATATTATTAATTAAACCACATTTAACTCGTTATAATTTACTAATTAAATTAATTAAATTATTATTTTAAAAGTCAAATTTTAATTTATTCATCCTATAAAATTTAAAATGAACATTAATAAATATTATTTTATATTTATATATAAAATAAATATATATCTCTACATGTTTTCTTCATTAATTAATATTTAAATAATTTATTTGTTAAATACTATTTTATTTAATTAAAACAATTTTACTTAAATACTATAAATAATTTCAAAAAAATTCTTAGAATTTACCTTATTTGTAAATATACACACATATTATATATGTTTATTTTAATTAACTAACTTCTAATTAATTCAATTAATCAAATATGAAATAATTTTTGAAAATAGCAGTTTATTTTCAAAATGATTTTGAAAATTAATTTCATAAATTTTATAAATCTTATTTTATGTTTAAAATTAATGTTTATATTTATAATATGTATTAAATTTTCAAATTCAATTTTGTAAATTAGCCAAGGCCCAAATCAATTTGGTCTTTACAATTAGGCCAACCATTTGTACTTTCTCTATCATTAGGCCAGGCTAGTAGCTAGATAAGGGAGAACAATTGATTATCCAACCCTAAGCTTAGAAACTATTATTCTAGACACCCATCAGATAAATAGGCTTTGTTAGTTGGCCCAAAAGCTACTAATTTAGACCTCAATGGCCATTTGGGTTCTTAAACCATTATTGGAGCAGGGACGATCAGTAGCGGTTGAAGTGGATGAATTTAAAAAAATCCATAATTGGATCTTAGTAGGCCTATGAGGTTTACTTACCGTACTAGATCTAATCTAGATAGTTTAAACAATATCATATTTCACTTAATTTTCTTGATTTAATTAATTAATGTATGTTAGTTAGTTTAACATTTATACATTTCAAGTATATCAATATATACTCAAGTATATTTATAGGAATATTGTGCAGCATAGCCGATGTACATGGCTGTGCAGTTAAAGCGCTCGAAAGATTCAATGCGGTGGAGGTGCAAAAAGTCATAGCGGGGGTATAGCGATGATACAGCGGAATATATCGGATGACTCTAAAATAGCATATAAAACTCATAGTTAATGTTTTTACAGATATATAAATGCTAATTAAACGAAAAGTTAACATCCAATTGAATTATTATTAATAAATAAATAATTTTAAATAAAAACATGTGCGAATATACTATAAATAAACGTAAAACTGTTATATAACATAATTGAATTTAGTATAATATTAGAGTATTTTCATTTTGAAAATATATTAAAAATTCAATGAAATGAATTATTTTCGTAGTAGGAATAGCGGAAATAGCGGAATTTAGCGGAAATAGCGGAATATAGCGGGAATAATGGAAAATAGCGGAAATAGCGGGGCTTAAAGTGGAAAGGCAATATTTGGGGCTATATGAAAAAATCGTAGTAGTAGAAATCCGCAATGAGATATAGCATGGTTATAAAGGGGTAATAGCGGGGCATTAACTGCAAGACACATGGTTAATTATTACATAAGTATGTATTGGGATTTGTACCCACTTATGTGTTAATTGCCTCAAAACATTGTTTAACATGTCTACAAATATAAAAATTCAAATATAAGTTTTTGAAATTATTTATATATAATAAAATACAAAATAAAAAATCTAATTTTACTAATTCAATAAATTTTAAATTCACATTTATATCTAAAATATCTAATTAAGACTTAGTAAAACATTTTAAAATTCAAAACTAAATCTCAAAAAATATCAGTTAAAATATCTTTAATCAAAATAAAATTTATTTATATTTATATAAAATAATAATCACAACAAAAAGTTATATTATTTTAACTTAAATATAATTTATTTAAAATACACAACACTATTTTATTATGTATAAACAATTTATGTATATATATTAAATAATAAAAAGTTTAAAATAATATATATGTAAAACATTATTTGGGGGGTAAAATAAATACTTTTTAAAATAAAAACTAATTTTTTATGAAAACAATATATATGTGTGTGTGTGTATATATATAATAATATTAAAAATAAACACTATACTAAATAATAATTAGTATACATATACATACATAAATATGTATTATAATTAAATAAAATTATGTTTTTAGCCAGAGAATATTTTTAAAATTTAATAACCGAAAATAATTTAATTAAATATATATACATAGTTATAGAATAGTTTTAAGATATTTTAAGTTCTAAAATTAGCAAATAATCATTTAAAATTATAAGTAAATATTATAATATTTAGAAAATTAATATATACATATACATTAGAATACAACGTGGTCGAATTTGAAATATTTACGTATATTTTTTAGTTTTAAACTTTAAATTCAAATTAACAATTTCATGTAGATCAATTATTTAATATGTATCAATATTTATAAGGAGGCAATATCACATATATAAAATCATTATAATGGTATGAACAACATACAATGAAAAACTTATATAACACTAATGAATATACCTAAAAGAAGCAACCTTTGATTCATACGTTGATTCAAATCGCCTCTTAGATCACTTTGATCTCTATCCAAAGGAGCAACTCCAGAGTGCCACAAATTGAAGAAAAAATATTTGATTTGGGTGTGTTATAGATCGGCTATTAGCTGGAGTACATGGGGTCGTAGGGGCCAAGGAGTGGGAGGGAGCGGAAAAAAGTAAGTACAAAGTGGAGAATTGGGTTCACTTAATAGGGGATCTAGTAGAAATATATTTCCTTTGTCTCTTCTTACCAAGTCATGCCCTAAGACCCCTCTCCCTCCACAATTTTAGCTTGCCTAAACTTGATCAATGATGGACTGCTGGATCTCAAAACCCAATAGCAATTAATTCTATTTAAATTTAATTTGATTTCTTATTGATACCGTGTATCGATATGCACATATATAACTTTTATACACACACCCAATTTATTACTAATAGCATATAGAACATTTCTATAGGTTATATCATTTACTAAATACATCGAAATATTAAATACAAATATAATTAATATTTTTAAATATTAATAAATTTAATAATTTACAACACTTTATAAACTAACTAAATTGAGTGGTGATTCAAAGACTGAAATGAATTCAGCTGTGCGACTTATGTATGTGAATTCAATCAGCGATTAATATTTGAACAATTCAAATACTAATGTTCACACGTCATATCATCTAGTGGTGAGACAGTTTGGATGAACTCATCGCTTACAATCTCATAAGCAAATCTGATTTTACGAATTTAAGCGGTACCTTTTAGCAATTATTACATACATCAATTTTCTTCGCCGACACTATATCACTTTTGAATTTATGGAATATGGTTTTATACAAAATTCGGATATCATTAACATTCAACTCGGTTAGTCCATAAAACATGTCCTGATTTACTAACATTTACTATTAATGATGCTACACTAGACAGTGATTTTGGTTTAGAGTTGACTATAGTTTACCGTGATAATAATCTCATACTATTGAGGAGATAAATTCTCTGTTGAATAGCGTTTCACTTCCAATGCTTCAACTTGGACCCAACTATAGTCGCTCTGTGACAACCCGCCTTTTTGACCTTTGAAAACCACCATTAATACATCCATGATATTCACTTACCGCAAATTCAAGCGCCGAAGAGGCGGATGACCAGGAGTAAAAGAAAATAAAGATAGAAACAAAGATTCTCGCATCATATTTAACAACCTAAATATTTTACATATAGAGAGTACATACAATCACTCTCAAAATGATGTATCAGAATTATGGCAAGTACTAACCTAGCTAAGGACAATTATAACTATCTATCCTACACAGGTGTTGGTAGATACTTACACATAATACAACGAAAATAGAAATAGATAACTATCTGCATAGGAATCTTCTGCTCTAGGCTCCTCCAAAATGCTCCAAGATAGATCTGACTACTTGGCTAAATTAGGGAACCCAAGAGTTTAAGGAAAAAGAAACAAACCCGAGTATGTCATGAAACTGGTGTGAGAAAACGGAAAAGAACGGATACTTTTGAAAACAATGGGTATCTCATAAAATCAAGTTGCATATAAACATGGACGGATTTTTACCTTATGATGACCAAAACCTTTATTATGTAAAATCAATGATATTATAATAGTGTCTAGATTACAAGTACATATTAATCTTAGCCAAAATTGTTACATTGATTAAATTCCAGCATAATAGGTATACAACTAAGTCCGAAGGCACTTATTGGAGAATGGATTCCATACAATGACAGGTAAGGGACTACCTTCCGTACATACATCTTTAGAGGAATGTACTTAGGATACACTGACAGTTCTCTACATTTGGTAAGACTGGCCTGCCCCTTTTCGGTGACCAACACAATGGTCCTAGATAGTAGCTGGTTGTTACCAACCTTTACTGGGATCCCATACATACACCACATACTCAACATATAGAGAGTAATCTAGAAAGGTGGTGACCGTACCCAAATGGGTGCGACCCATATAGCCTTATGACATACCATGTTTTAGCCATTTCTAGGTGTAAGGCCTGAGATAACTATTACCATTTACAGAAGAAAAAAATCCCACTTTATAATAATACATTATTGATTCCCACAAAAGCACAACCCTCGAGTTCATACGCCTCAAGGAATGGTGGTAGAGTAAGAGGGGTTACCTCCTACAACGCTAAACAAATGTATGATTGTAAAATCAATGTATATGGTTTTAGAAATGCAATGTCAGACAATCGTCCATACTAGTTGTCCAGGTAAAGGACAAAACGAAGGCGCTCCCCCTACTACATCTTTTTGGGTAATCACCCCTAGGATTGATAACGAGCAGCCCTTGCAATATGAAGTTTCTAGAATGAAGACACTACTATCACCATATATACATTGGGAGTCACCCCAGAGATTAATGAAAAATAGCCCTTTATTATGGAGATCTCCAATCTTCAAAATCATTGTCTTTAACATGTCTTCACTTTGAATACATATATTGGTTCAAAGTGGTTTGGGGATAGGAATCACTCAAACCGATCTTAGCTTCTCCGTACCAATTATCGATAAAAGGATGTCAAGTTATCAATAATGCACAAACCACTATCAGGTGTAAATATTTTCATATGAAAAATCTAACTTCGAATCTCAACACCACTTTTCGATTTCATACTTAAACTATTCCTCTATTAACAATGAGGTCGGCCAAGTTAAGGTATTACTACCTTTCAACCCATGGCTCGACGGAATTCTTAATCTTCAAAATAGCTTGGGTCCCCATACTTCAAAGTTTAGTATCAAGCATAAGATGAAAACATTTTTCATATTGGTTTATTAACCGCGACCGATTTATGAAAATTAATTCTCTCATACTTGACATGTTTTCGACGTTTTGGTCTTATTTATCCCTCGTTCAGGGAAGAGGATAGGTGAGCTAAGGCACTAGTTGCTCCTGAACGTTTCCTTTGTCTAAGCACCTCACATCCAGATCTCATGAATAGAAGGATCGGTCTACTCGTCGGCTTGTTAAAAACAAGATGACTTACTTACTAAACATGTCACCATTTTGGTACTAATCAATCTAGTTCGCATGGTTACTTAATGGCATAGAAAAAGAAATTCCTTTTTTTAAACAAGGTTTTTATAAAATAATTTGGAAAACTAACTCCTTTTAAAAGTCCTTTTGTAAAATTCTTAATTTATAAACAAGTTCGTTACAAAAACCAAAGTCCTTTTCATAAAATAAAACACTTCTTTTAATAAATAAATTCCAGACCATTTTTATAAATACTTTGCAAAAGATTGAAAATCAAGCCAAGTTCAAAAACACTTTTTAAAACATTTATAAAAATGAGAAGGTCAGGATTCCAAATGTCACTTTAAACAATTTCAATCAAAAGATAAAATCACATGCTTAACAACATAAGCAACCTCCATATAGGCATATAAATATATACATGTTCATCATAATCAAAGAACTCCTTCAGAGTTCATTGTCAGACATGCTTTTCGAAGTGCGTTGTCACGACCTATTCACTACGACCACTTCGATCTCATATTCTAGTCCCCTGCACAAAGTGGTTATTTATGCAATCCGCCTTAGTGGGAAATCAAATCCAACAACCAATATAGTTATCATATACACACATATAGGTCATTCAAGTGATAAATATATCACAATATATCACTAGTTTTAAAGTTATTTAAAGTGAGCTTTACTCACATATTTGTTAACCAAAATTTCAAAAATGAACTACCACTTCTCTGCTAAAATTTGAGGTAACACACGGATGGTGCTTCCTGAGGAAAAGTAGCTCGTAAGGGTGGTGGGGATGAGGAGTGGGTTTGGCATTGGTAGAGGAGAGGGAGGTGCTTCAAAGTTCGTATCTTTTTGACGGAGGAGGTGATGATTGGGCTTAACAGGCTAGTTTAAGATTTTAAGTAAGGAAAAGAGGTGTTTGCTTAAGGTTTATTATGGATTAATAGAGGTAAGTAAGAGTAGGAGGAGGAAGAAGTAGAAATGGAAAATGAAAGTCAGAAATGGAATAAAAAAAGGGGTATTTATACAAGTAATAAAAGGTGGTAAATAACTTTTTTACTCTCAAACCAAATTACCACCCTTAGATTTTTATCAAAACCCATCCCTTTACTTCACATCATCTTACATAAATATTACTTCATTTGCAACATGCTTGAGTGCATATCAAATCAAGTTTAAAAACATCAAATAATAATGAAAATATTTTTGTATTTAATAATAAACTTAAAAATATCTAGTTTAAATATTAATTGACAAAAGTAAACTGACTTTGTCTTTTAATGCTAAATGAAATGGTTTAAAATGTATAAGTATACATGTTTAAAATTGTAAATAAGGTTGCAACGACGTTGCACAGCTTTCGTTCGATGAAATGTCGAAAATCCAAAAAACGCATTTTAGTCACGTTTTTCGTTTTTCGACGAACTATATATCTATGAAAATAGATTTTCAAAAAAGTTTTCCATCATTACTTAATAATTAAATGAAATTTATTAAGGCTATAAAAGTCATATTTATGACATTTAATAAATTCCTAAAACTTATATTTTTCAACTGCAAAAACACGACGCCTAACTGCAAAAAGGCGACCAAAGTTGTTTTCTTTCAAAATAAGTTTATATCTATATTAAACCATTAAAAATGATTTATTAACATCATAAAAATAATTATAATGAATTATTTAGCATTTAAATTAATTACTTGAATATTTAAAAATAATTAAATATTTACAACTATAGAGATAAAATATTGAGTCGTTACACACTCGATGATCGCTATGTCATGATTTAACTATAATTAAAGTGGAATGTCCACATTGAAGCTCAATGGTATTCTCTGGTTGAGAAAACTATGTAACATTGTCACTTTGGATTTCTTGTTTGACCTACCTATTATTAACCCATGAGAAACTATTAAATGAGTCACTCCACACTTATTCAATAACTATGAGTACGTAACACCTTAGTGCCTCCAGCGGCCATAAGTAATACACTACTTAACATTTGGAAAGCATAACAAACTCTAGTCTCAATGGATGTGTCGATATACTTTCTTGAAGTATCTTACCAGGAATATTTATAACAATGTTATTCTATATTATGATAATTTCCTCATGATTACAACCCTTTCTAATAATTATCACATAACATATTATTTAAGGATTTCTAATTACTACACTTAAAATTAGTTACTTAGTTAATTATATCATAATATAACAAAGTATATAATAGAAATCTAATGTTTTTGTAACGACTAAGACAGGTTATGGAGTCAGATATATGTAACAAATTACATGATTACCTTAGGTTATACTGCTATCTCTCTTACAACTAAGCATATAGCCTCCCCTGGTCCCTGAAACCTTTTCGCTTCATATTTTTGGTCCATTCATTATAATCTACTATTACCTCCATATTCTAGTTTCCTATAATCTCTTAAATATAATATTATTCACATAAGAGCCATTTCCCAATTATAACCACTTAAAATGGACTTTAACTTAGTCTCAACAACCCATTTATAGTTTTTAACATAAATAAGTATATTCATAATATTGAGTTCGCATTATTTCTCCATATAACATTTGTGTAGCCTACACATTAATAGGTCCTTGCATTTAGGTTAAGTAAATACATCAATTCTTAAGATAAATATTTTTATTTAACACATCGAATAAATAATATATTTTTATCATTGTTTCTTTCTCATAATTAAGCTAACAAAATTATAGTTTTAGCTTACAAAAACTTGGTTTATTTAGCTAATGAAAACATAGCATTTTTTTTACTAATGAGACATAGCTTTTGAGTTAATAAAAAATAACTCTTTACTAATGAACGTATAGCATTTTGCTTACGAAACCATAACATATAAAGCTAAAATAATACATAACTATTTTATATTGATTTAACTAAATAAATAGGCTAAAATAAATAGTAAATAATTAATAATGTGTATTGATTAGATCCAAGTTTACAAAAATGTTTGTAAATATGTGGTCAGCCACACAGGGAGGTATCAGAGGGTCCTCTATCTTTATTTGAAAATATATTTGATCTAGAGAAAAAGGAGGATAAAATGATGTAATATACTAGATATTTTATATCATTATGTGGCTATTAATACCATCTTCTTTCATTCTATTGGTAATTTCCAATGGTAAAATCCTAGTGTTCATGAAAAGGAAATTAGGGCTTGTAGCATAGCCTTGCAAACCAAGGTAGGAGGAGAAAGGAGGTTGGCTCCGAAGAGGAAATATGCCCTAATACGAAGTGTTAATAATGGGCTTGATCAAAGAGGTAAATGATTTATTTTTATTTATATGCATTCTTACATATGTTTTGCTAGATTATAATAAAAAGGAATTTTGTATATGTGTGTATATTACATTCTATTAAGTTATATTATACATGATTATTATATATGTATGTATATTATTATTTTTCATATACATTATTTTGTTTCCGCCAAGATCAAAAAATTTATATGGAACTTTGTATTTAGTTTGCATCGGTATAATTATATATCTTAAATATTTTATTGATTAGTTTAATCAAACCTACATGCACACTCACACCCATACGTACATCTGTATATGTATGCATATATATTGGTATCCACCTTAATATATTTTCGACGGTAAAAAAACTAATTTATTTTTTGGCCAAAACATATCTATAAATATGTATACAAATATATTACATGTTTCTTATAAACTTAAACTTTAGATTTGAATTAATATTTAATAATATAAATTAAATGTATATTTACATTATACATACACACACAAAATATCCTAAAAAATCAATTTTTTTATTTTAGTGGTGCGTACCTATGTATATAAGTACATAATATATATATAAGAAAACACACATATACGTACGTACGTACATACGTACGTACGTACATATATATATGTATGTATGTATGTATGTTATAAAAAAACTATCCATTAGCCATTAATATATATTATATATATTTTTTGCAAAATTAATTATAGGCCAAGCCTAATGAATAAATTAATTTTGAAATAATAAGTTATGTGTATACATGTATACATATAATTTAAATTTAAATTTGAGTTATGGTTAATTACAATTAGTGTAGAGTTAAATCAATTTATCAATGACATGCCATGAATATTTACATTATTACATATATTACATTAGATGTGGTCATAAATATCAATGATCACATGTGTACCATTACAAATATCACTTAATTCTACCTGTTATCCTAGTTAATAACTATTTGCACAAGTATTACTAATGTTTACAACGTATATGTTAATATGATGTTCAATAATTATTACGAACAACCAACAAAACTTAATTAAAATAATTGTAAATTGCGAAACTCTTCTTATATCAAATAGACATTAAATAAGGTTAAATGCAAATAAATTATTTATGATGACATAAGCTCACGATCTAGGACAATAATTAATAAAAGAATTTTTTTTTGAAATTGTCTGTTTTTGCTACATTGCCCATGCACGAAATCGAACAAAATGAATGTATAACACAAATTATATATAGAAACTTTCACACTGAAACGACCCGCAAATCCGTACCCCTTGAGTCCACACAATTCTACCTAAATCAACTTAAGTTGTACAGAAATACGAACCATTTGGGGTTAAAAGAAGAAGAGGTAGAAGAAGAAAATTGAAAACAACAATAGAATCTAACCATCGTAACGGAATAAAATATAATAGATAATATATGATCTTTACTCAAAATCAAATATATTTGTTTCTATATTACATCATCAGAGTACATCAATCACAGCTCAACATCAACATCATACAAATGGATACACAGCAACTCAATACAGCGGAATATATATATATATACAAGTACGGGTGTACGTATCGTCATCTTGCTCTTCTCCTGAGCTCCATAGCATCGTATCCTGTGTCCTATAATACTCGGTCTGACCCGAGCATTACAGTTAAATAACAGCCGAGTCAGTCTGGAATAGCAGCGTGAGAAAATCACACGCAATTGATTATTAAAGTTTCAAAAATACTATGAAAACAAAAGCATCTCGTAAGACCACGCCACAAATAAACATGTCGGGTTTTTACCTTACGATAGCTAAAACATTTTTATTAAAGTCCTCTGATATTATAATAGTGTCTATAGAAAGCAAAATAGAATCTAGCTGAAATGCTTGCATCTCGCGTTTCAGCAATAGTTGGGCACAATCAAAACCGTACGGGCGCGTAGGGAAAATGGATTCCAACTAATGGCTAGGCACTGGGGTACCACCTGTCACAGTACCTGGTCTAGATCAGCGTACCGAGGAGCCACCCTAACTCCCCTGCAACAGAAGACCGGAACCATCCCTTACTGGACAGTCCCGAGCAAGATCACCCCACGGTTGGGATCAGCAACCGCCCACTAAGCCGAAATAAAAGGGACATCTAGACAGGGATGACCTCACTCTCCAGTGGGGGCTACCCACGAAGCCTTACTGCATATCCCCTGATTTTCAGCCATTCCCATTTGATGAGGCTTTAGGCTAAGCGTTACCTTTATAGAATATATCCCTTAGAATGCCCATCGTCCACCTGACGATGTTTCGCAGGCATTCATCCATACAAGTCCGTCCCGGGTTCGAACGGAACCGAATGCACTATTCCTACTACATCCATTTTGGAAATATCCTCAGGATTAGTAGCGACTAGCCCTTGCACTTCCCTGCTCCATCTTCGAATTCAAAATCGTTTACACGAAACGTACAAACTGGATCGAAGTGGTTTTCAAGAAATAAATCTCGATCCCGGTCTCTTCGAAACGATCATCGCATTTGTCCAATATTGATAGTCGGTGATTTAACTATCAATTAATATTCACAAACATCCATCCAACAGTAAATAATTTCCCAAATTATTTATTAACCTCAAAATATCTTCACAAGATATATTTCTATTTTCAATCACTTTGAAAACAGTTTCAAAACCATCTTTCTTTTCAGAAAAAACTTTCCCAATTATTTTCTATCTCTTTTGAAATCACCAAGCACAAAACTAGATTTTAAAATAATTTAAAACACTTTACTTTGAAATATACTTTAAAACATTTATTTTAAAACTACTTCAATGATTTAAAAAAATACATAATATATGAATATTTGAAAATAAGGTTACTTATAAAATTAAATTTTCACTTTTTTTTAAAAAAAATACTAACTTACTCTTCAAATAATTATTGCTATAATAGATTAAAAGGAAATACTTACTTTAGAATTTAAATATTTAGAAATAGTAAATTTTTCAAAACATACTTCTTAAAACAACTTTAAACTTTTAATTTATATTTAAAAATTTACTTTGAAAACGTACTTGGTCATTCAGAGAGAAATTTCCAATCTCAATCACTTGAATCAATTTCCCAAATTGATTCCCAATTTACTCCATTTGAAATAAATTTCTCTACTTATCAGTTCATTTCAAAATTCATTAATTATGGTCTTTATTATTATTTTCAGTTTGATTTTTAAATCCTTTAGCTGAAATATACAAATTTCAGGTTATTCCCAATTTCTTCTTTATTCTTCTTCAATAATTTAAATCCTAAATTTAAAATAAATGTTTTGTTCTTTTAAACAATAACATTGAAGTTTAAGTTTCGTTAACTTTTTGTTTATTTAAATTTTCCTTCCCATTCTCAAGATTTATTTATTAAAATTTTAAAGTCGCTTTATTTCCTTTCCAGTTCATTCATAAATTTATTCAACTTTTCTATAATTATTTTACTTACAACTTCACTTCTTTTATTTTCATTTCCAAACTCAAATTATATATTTGGTAATTCACTATTGCCCGATTATAACAATCAAGCCATAGCATTCAATATTTTCACATAATTCATTACAGAATATCAAATATTCCGAACAGAGAATATTAAATAATTAAATAAAGTTGAGGGGTCCAGTTGGATCCCTCCAACCTGTTTTCCCTGCATCCACAGATGTTAGCACAATACAAAAATGCAAATTCCAAATATGTACCACACTACAGCACATAAATCAATTCAACCATTTCAAACAATTATTTCAATTTAATCATTTAAATTTAAATTTAAACTGAGTGAGATTAACTCACCTCTTTATTGCTGTTTTCAACCCACCTCCACTCCGACTTGATTTCGTTCAGAATTTAGCCTTGTATAACATTTTATACAGTTTATTAATACTTGAATCGATCCAACAATTAATTATCACCTAGTTAACTAACAATTTAATTTAATTTTAACAAATAATTTGGATTTAAACTAATTTCCTTTTTATAATAAATTTGGTAACTAAAATAAACTAAATTAGTTAATTTTACAATTAAATCATCAAATCCACTATTCAAAATAAACTAGTATTTTTAAAACGTGCCCTTGATCTTTATTATTTTCTTCCCTAAATAAAAATATATTTTTGGTGTTTAAATAATTTTAAACTACTTAAAAAAAATTATCTTCATTATTCAAAATTTAACTTAAAGGGCGAAAATACGTATGTATTTTTTTAGAACAAAATTTCTTTTAAATAAATTATATTTTTTAAGCATCTAAAATAAATTAAAACTAATCTACTGTCATTGTTGTAAAATTTGTATGTGTATTTATATAAAAATTTATCATCAACACATTTTTTTCCCTCTTAAATTGCAAAAAAAACAATCGATAAATAACCTTACCTTGATCGCGACCCCTGTCTTGTGCTGCAACTCTAGAACTCACGCAACAAGCATACCCAAACCCACGGTACCCCGCTGCTTGAACCACCACTTCCACACGAAGCACCGCCCCACCCCACTCGAGAACCAGTCGAGTCATTAATCGACGAAGGCTGGCCTCGTGATGAATCAAGTGGGTCAGCTCCTCCTATCATGCGCACACCCATGTACCGCTGCTACTCGTCCCCTTCGTGCCGTCGCACCACCCAACGCTGCGATTTCGAATCGCTTTTCCTCCATAACAAAATCGAGCAAGGTGTTGTTGTCGCGATTTCGAACGAGGCTCGGCCTCGATTCCCCCTCCTCTTCTACGATTTGATTCAATCGTATTTTTTTCTTCCATCACTGAGTGGTTTTCGGGTTTAAAAGAAGAGAGGGGGTTTGGCCCCTATTGTGTTGCTTTTTTCTTTTATTTTATCGTTTTATACGCGGCTTACAGCTTCCACCTGAAGCCTCTTTCTTTATTTATCTATTTATTATGTTATTATTTTATTTTTATTTTTAGTTTAGTTCAAGCATTTTGATTGTTGATTGAACAGCCTAAAATTGGAAAAGTATGTGATTAAATGACAAGAAGATGGCGTATACCAGAAGCTTGATTAACTAAATTAAATTTCATCAAATTATTACCAATTAAATTTTCATCGTGTTTATATATCGTACGCTCACATGACAACTCCAAACACAACGAAAATTAAAATTCGGTAATAATACAATATTACAAATCCAATGGAACTGATTTCGTTGCATTCCGAGACTATGCCTCGGAAGGCTATTTTAAATTCAATTTAAACGATACTAAATTTCAAAACTTAACAAACCATCCTTAAATTTGGTTTCAACACTTCTATTCTCTTTAGTATTATCAATATAACTTTTATAAGCCTTCAAATTATTTTTAACAAGCTTAAAATTCTAGATCCAACAATTTACCCAACTTCACTTATTTAATTTCTATTATTTAATTCAAATTTTAATTTTCAATTAATTTGTGATATTCGTGATTCAAGTTAAAATTACTCTATTGAATATTTTAAAATCATCTAAATATTCCAATTTTTAAATGCCCGAAAATTCCCGGTCGTCACATTCCTCCCCCCTTAAAAGAATTTCGTCCCCGAAATTACTAATTAGGAAGAATGGTCCAATACCCGTTACTATTTTTTTTCCAAAACCAAACAGTTTCATCAACTTACCATAACATGTCTTTCATTTATACCCACTATCATTCTTATTAACTTCTCAACTCTCCCATAGTTTCAAACTATACTATTCGTTTCACCATTCAAGTTTCAATTTAAAACCAAAACTTGAATTATCAAAATTTTCTCAAAATTTTTCTAACTCCCTAAATTCCCGAAAAATTTCGCCAGCGTCTCCTTTGCGCGGCTAGCTTGGTACTACTACAAAATGGCTCTACGGCCTCCCAAATCCAAAAAGAAAAGAAAACGCCAACTGGCTCAATCTAAAATCCCAATCAAATTTCACATCAAATTTAAATACATACCTTTTTGTCGAGCATTTTCAAATTTTATTCTTTGAAATCAAATCCAACTTTCTTTCCCTTTATCATACCTGCATATCCTGCTTAGCACTAGTATCCAATCACAATATTCCAAAAACATTTTATCGACTTTTTCACAAAATGTCAATATCTATTCATCCAAATATTAACTTGAAATATATTTATATTATCAATTTCCAATTAAGAAATTCACCATTCCTTACTTAAGTTAACATAAGCATTTTATATGTTTCTTGCATTTATTTCACTTTACTACTTTAATTTATATCCATTTCTATTCAAATCGATTCTTGCATTTCCATATGAATTCAATTTATCTTTAACTCTGAATACTTAAATTTTATTTTTCGTTAATAACTAATTCATATCATTACTTCAAATTGGTTTCCTTTACTAATTTATTTTAGTTTCCAATTTGAATTCGATAGTCGTTACCACAATTTTCCAAAAAATTTAAAAATTTTCTAACTCCCAAAATTTCTGAAAATTTTTGGCAGAGTCCCCTTTGTACGGAGGAGCTTTTGCAAATTTGCAAAAGAGATAAATATATATACATTGACCCACACGGTCGAAAAAACCAAAAACAATTCATATTTCCTATTTTTATTGCGTAGGCGTACCTTATTTAGCATTTTAAGCAAGTAGCTTATTATTTTTAGCAAATAGCACAACCAAATCCAGCCACACGGCTCCCAGGTACCTATACTTGCTCAGTTTAAACATGTAAGTGCCAAATATATGCAATTTAACTATATTTCACTTAGTTGCAATAGTTAAACATATGAATTTTAACAGAAATTCACACCAACAATTTTCCGTAAGCAATTAATATAGTTTTCATACTAATTCAACTGTTTCAATTAATTTACAAATCATCTTCATTCAATTTGAATGGTTTAAAACTCAATCGCTTACATTTAATTTATTCTTAAGCAAACTGAACTCATATTTAATTCAGTTGCTTTCAAAATCAATTTATTTTACCCTTATCAACACATAAAATTTTAATTACTTCTATTTACATCCAACGACAATTTATTCCATGCAATTCGACGAGATTTATGTGAATAAATAAGTATTTATGTTTTATAACCAATTTAAATTGATTTCAACTCAATTTATACTTAATGCTATTCCATTTTTAAATTTACCCACAATCCATATATTCTCATTTTCATTGCATTTTAGATTTGAATCCATTCACTTGCATTTCATTTTATTAACCAAACTAATTCATACAAAATCCATTAACAACTTAGGTTCATCTTTATTACCAATTTAAATTTTCTTTTTTATTTTAATTCATTCACGGCCATTTATTTAGCTCGACCAATTCCAAGCTTGCACATTACTATCCATTCTCGAATTAATTCAAACCAAGCTTTAATTTAATGGTCTTCCAATTTTACTCGTAGTCAAGCTTCTAATTATTCTCAACTTAAGTTAATTTACTCAATTTATTCCACTTCAAACTTAAGTTCACTTCCATTTGATTCTTATTTATTCCATCCATTTATTTATTCAATAAAATTAGTTCACCCACTCAATCCATTATGAATTTCATTTCCTTCTATATTATTTATAACTCACCAAATTCTATTTCGATTCAAATTTATTTTCACTTGATTTCAATCAAACCCAATATCATTATACTTAGTTTAAGTTGAATTAAATTCAACTCTCTTCCATCTATTCAGCTTAAGTCAATTCACTTCAATTTATTCAAACCCCTCCGTTTTTTTTATCTATACTTAAGCTCATTTCATTTTGCAAATACATTTCTCTTTTCAATTTAACTTGATTCTATTTTAATCCAATCCCATTTCAAACTACAAATTTATTCGATCAATTATTGTACATTTTAACCTTTTAGATTCAGCTCATTCAATTTATTACAAGGCCATTTCCAATTTATTTCCACTTATTTGGATTTTATTTGCAATTCAAACCATTACTATTTCAATCCAATTTCATTTTTATTCGATACAGTTCTAATTATATTTAATTTGTTAACACTTCACGTTAAATTTTAATTTAAAATTCAAGTTCTGAATCCACTATCCATTTTCAATTTACCACCCAATTTCATGAACTCACAATTCAATTTCATTAACTTCACTAAAAATCCAGGTCGAATTTTGATTTATAACTTGAGTTTTATTTTCCAGTTTCATCATAAACTCACAAGTCAGCTTTATTTAACTATAATAGGTTCCATTTACATATTTTATTAACTAATTTATTAACAAATTAGTTCTTCCCCATTTATAGTTCAATACTTCATTTTTAATTCCAAATACCACTTCATTTTATTTTCTTAGTTCAATTTTATTTAATAATTCAAGTTTGGATTTTCTTTTTATTTTTCAATTCATCAAACAATATTTATTTTTATTTTTTTAACTCGAGCCTTCTATTTATTCATAGCCTGTGCATATTTTATTTCTATGGATTTTTAATTCTCTTATAATTTATTCTGATTTATTTATTTCAGTTCCAATCCTTATCCCATTTATTTTCCAATTATTCAGGTAAGAATTTAAATCCATTCATTAATTCAATTGAATTTTCATCCCAATTCAATTTTACTTTAACTCAAATTTATTTAACTCAATTCGATTCCAACTTGATTTGAATACAACTGGATATCATTTTCAGCTTATTTGATTTATTTCAATCCAGTTAAATTTTATTCTCCCATCTAAGTTAATTTCATTTTTAACTTTTCTCTTTGAAATTTTAATTCCAACATTCAAAGCTTATATTCTCTTCCTGATTTAAAAATCATCTCAATTTATAAGCTTACAACTATCTCATCAGGATATTTAAACAACCGGCTTTGGCTTCGGATTATTTTGAAATCTCCAACATCTCAAAATCAAAATTCTCAAAAATTAAACCAACCCTGGTTTTATTCCCAACAAATTTCCTTTGAAATTTCAAAAACAAACAGGTTTTTCCTGAACAAATCAATTTGGCAGCAATTCGTCACTTAGAAACTCGAAAATGAATACTGATGATGCTGCGCAGTCATCACCAGGATTATTTTTCAGCGACTGAAGTGAATTTAATGCTATTTCCCTTCCCACAATTTATTTGAAACAATTTTCTTCCAGAAATACTTTTAAAACAATAATGTTATTATTGTCTTCAAAACACTTCGAAAAACATTTCCAAAATCTCCGGGGTTTTAAATTTCCAATTTAATTGAATTCAATTTTAATTATAACCCAATTATATAATTTATGCTCATATAATTTATTTCCATTTGATCATTCAAGTAATTCCAATTTTTATAATTTTATTTGTTTAAAATATGATCATCCAAACATCCAAGTTATATAATAATTGAAGAAAATATTTTCTTTATATCAAAATATATTTTGGGTAAAATTATTTCATTCACCCACATTTAAAACAATACTGTGTCAATTATTCTATTCAAGTGTTTAGAAACCCCTTCGATACAGTTGTCCAGACGGTGCCGACGAAGGTTCATATGCCACTCAATAAACCAATCAACACAATATAAAACCATCTTTATATTCACTAACAAATACGCGCTCATATCTATTAATACGCTCAAACTCATTTTAGAGTACTACCGACTCTAATTGAGTAATTTCCCACCAGAGCCAAGGTTATCACCAACCTCGCTCTGATACCAAGTGAAACGACCCGCAAAACCGTACCCCTTGAGTCAACACAATTCTACCTAAATCAACTCAAGTTGTACAGAAATATGAACCATTTGGGTTAAAAGAAGAAGAGGTAGAAGAAGAAAATTGAAAACAACAATAGAATCTAACCATCGCAGCGGAATAAAATATAATAGATAATAAATGATCTTTACTCAAAATCAAATATATCTGTTTCTGTATTACATCATCAGAGTACATCAATCACAGCTCAACATCAACATCATACAAATGGATATACAGCAACTCGATACAGCGGAATATATATATACAAGTACGGGTGTATGTATCGTCATCTTGCTCTTCTCCTGAGCTCCATAGCATCGTATCCTGTGACCTATAATACTCGGTCTGACCCGAGCATTACAGTTAAATAACACCCGAGTCAGTCTGGAAAACCAGCGTGAGAAAATCACACCCAATTGATTATTAAAGTTTCAAAAATCCTTTGAAAACAAAAGCAACTCGTAAGACCATGCCACAAATAAACATGTCGGGTTTTTACCTTACGATAGCTAAAAAATTTAAAGTCCTCTGATATTATAATAGTGTCTATAGAAAGTAAAATAGAATCAAGCTGAAATGCTTGCATCTCACGTTTCAGCAATAGTTGGGCACAATCAAAACCGTACAGGCGCGCGTAGGGAAAATGAATTCCAACTAATGGCCAGGCACTGGGGTACCACCTGTCACAGTACCTGGTCTAGATCAGCGTACCGAGGAGCCACCCTAACTCTCCTGCAACAGAAGACCGGAACCATCCCTTACTGAACAGTCCCAAGAAAGATCACCCCATGGTTGGGATCAGCAACCGTCCACTAAGCCGAAATAAAAGGGACATCTAGACAGGGATGACCTCACTCTCCAGTGGGGGCTACCCACGAAGCCTTACTGCATATTCCCTGATTTTCAGCCATTCCCATTTGATGAGGCTTGAGGCTAAGCGTTACCTTTATAGAATATATCCCTTAGAATGCCCATCGTCCACCTGACGATGTTTCGCAAGCATTCATCCATACAAGTCCATCCCGGGTTCGAACGGAACCGAAGGCACTATTACTACTACATCCATTTTGGAAATATCCTCAGAATTAGTAGCGACTAGCCCTTGCACTTCCCTGCTCCATCTTCGAATCCAAAATCGTTTACACGAAACGTACAAACCGGATCGAAGTGATTTTCGAGAAATAAATCTCGATCCCGGTCTCTTCGAAACGATCATCGCATTTGTCCAATATTAATAGTCGGTGATTTAACTATCAATTAATATTCATAAACATCCATCCAACAATAAATAATTTCCCAAATTATTTATTAACCTCAAAATATCTTCACAAGATATATTTCTATTTTCAATCCCTTTGAAAACAGTTTCAAAACCATCTTTCTTTTCAGAAAAGACTTTCCCAATTATTTTCTATCTCTTTTGAAATCACCAAGCACAAAACTAGATTTTAAAATAATTTAAAACACTTTACTTTGAAATATACTTTAAAACATTTATTTTAAAACTACATCAATGATTTAAAAAAAATACATAATATATGAATATTTGAAAATAAGGTTACGTATAAAATTAAATTTTCACTTTTTTAAAAAAAATAAAATACTAACTTACTCTTCAAATAATTATTGCTATAATAGATTAAAAGGAAATACTTACTTTAGAATTTAAATATTTAGAAATAGTAAATTTTTCAAAACATACTTCTTAAAACAACTTTAAACTTTTAATTTATATTTAAAAATTTACTTTGAAAACGTACTTGGTTATTCAGAGAGAAATTTCCAATCTCAATCACTTGAATCAATTTCCCAAATTGATTCCCAATTTACTCCATTTGAAATAAATTTCTTTACTTATCAGTTCATTTCAAAATTCATTAGCTATGGACTTTATTATTATTTTCAGTTTGATTTTTAAATCCTTTAGCTGAAATATACAAATTTCAGGTTATTCCCAATTTCTTCTTTATTCTTCTTCAATAATTTAAATCCTAAATTTAAAATAAATGTTTTGTTCTTTTAAACAATAACATTGAAGTTTAAGTTTCGTTAACTTTCTGTTTATTTAAATTTTCCTTCCCATTCTCAAGATTTATTTATTAAAATTTTAAAGTCGCTTTATTTCCTTTCCAGTTCATTCATAAATTTATTCAACTTTTCTATAATTATTTTACTTACAACTTCACTTCTTTTATTTTCATTTCCAAACTCAAATTATATATTTGGTAATTCACTATTGCCCGATTATAACAATCAAGCCATAGCATTCAATATTCTCACATAATTCATTACAGAATATCAAATATTCCGAACAGAGAATATTAAATAATTAAATAAAGTTGAGGGGTCCAGTTGGATCCCTCCAACCTGTTTTCCCTGCATCCACAGATGTTAGCACAATACAAAAATGCAAATTCCAAATATATACCACACTACAGCACATAAATCAATTCAACCATTTCAAACAATTATTTAAATTTAACCATTTAAATTTAAATTTAAACTGAGTGAGATTAACTCACCTCTTTATTGCTGTTTTCAACCCACCTCCACTCCAACTTGATTTCTTTCAGAATTTAATCTTGTATAATATTTCATACAGTTTATTAATACTTGAATCGATCCAACAATTAATTATCACCTAGTTAACTAACAAATTAATTTAATTTTAACAAATAATTTGGTTTTAAACTAATTTCCTTTTTATAATAAATTTGGTAACTAAAATAAACTAAATTAGTTAATTTTACAATTAAATCATCAAATCTACTATTTAAAATAAACTAGTACTTTTAAAACGTGCCCTTGATCTTTATTATTTTCTTCCCTAAATAAAAATATATTTTTGGTGTCTAAATAATTTTAAACTACTTAAAAAAAATTATCTTCATTATTCAAAGTTTAACTTAAAGGGCGAAAATACGTATATATTGTTTTAGAACAAAATTTCTTTTAAATAAATTATATTTTTTTAAGCATCTAAAATAACTTAAAACTAATCTATTGTCATTGTTGTAAAATTTGTACGTGTATTTATATAAAATTTTATCATCAACACATTTTTTTTCTCTTAAATTGAAAAAAAACAATCGATAAATAACCTCACCTTGATCGCGACCCCTGTCTTGTGCTGCAACTCTAGAACTCACGCGACAAGCATACCCAAACCCACGGTACCCCGCTGCTTGAACCACCACTTCCACACGAAGCACCGCCCCACCCCATTCGAGAACCACTCGAGTCATTAATCGACGAAGGCTGGCCTCGTGATGAATCAAGTGGGTCAGCTCCTCCTATCGTGCGCACTCCCATGTGCCGCTGCTACTCGTCCCCTTCGTGCCGTCGCACCACCCAACGCTGCGATTTCGAATCGCTTTTCCTCGAAAACAAAATCGAACGAGGTGCTGTTGTCGCGATTCCGAACGAGGCTCGGCCTCGATTCCCCCCTCCTCTTCTACGATTTGATTCAATCGTATTTTTTTTTCCATCACTGAGTGGTTTTAGGGTTTAAAAGAAGAGAGGGGGTTCGGCCCCTATTGTGTTGCTTTTTTCTTTTATTTTATTATTTTATACGCGGCTTACAGCTTCCACCTGAAGCCTCTTTCTTTATTTATCTATTTACTATGTTATTATTTTATTTTTATTTTTAGGTTAGTTCAAGCATTCTGATTGTTGATTGAAGAGCTTAAAATTGGAAAAGTATGTGATTAAATGACAAGAAGATGGCGTATACCAAAAGCTTGATTAACTAAATTAAATTTCATCAAATTATTACCAATTAAATTTTCAGCATGTTTATATATCGTACACTCACATGACAACTCCAAACACAACGAAAATTAAAATCCGATAATAATACAATATTACGGATCCAATGGAACTGATTTCGTTGCATTCTGAGACTGTGGCTCGAAAGGCTATTTTAAATTCAATTTAAACGATACTAAATTTCAAAACTTAACAAATCATCCTTAAATTTGATTTCAACACTTCTATTCTCTTTAGTATTATCAATATAACTTTTATAAGCCTTCAAATTATTTTTAACATGCTTAAAATTCCATATCCAACAATTTACCCAACTTCACTTATTTAATTTCTATTATTTAATTCAAATTTTAATTATCAATTAGTTTGTGATATTCGTGATTCAAGTTAAAATTACTCTATTGAATATTTTAAAATCATCTAAATATTCCAATTTTTAAATGCCCGAAAATTCCGGGTTGTCACACACACACATGGATACACACATACATACAAACACACACATATAATAACATTAATAAAATTAATATTATCTTTTCCTTTTCTTTTTCTTTTTCTACACCTTTCTAAACTAGGCTCAAGACACCACTTCTGTTGGTTCCGCTATAGCTTCACTCCATGTGCATTCTTATACAAAGTATAGTCGATAATTTGGCATTTTGATTTAAGTCTTATCTCAGAAGCTACATTTGTGTTAGGGAGATTTTAATGCAACTTTCTTACACACACACACACACACACACACACACACACACACACACACACACACATATATATATATGAAAGTTAGTTAGGATGTGTTTACGACGAAGTGAAAGAGGCGTTTGAAACATGAATGAAAGTGATATGTTTAGGGAAAAAGAAACATGTTTTTGTATTTTGAAAACATTGTTTAATCGCTTTGTGATTAAAAATATTGTCATTGCATATGTTTTTAATGGAATTAAATTTAATGTTGTTAATTGACTTAAAATTGATATCAGTTATAAATTAATGTGAACATTTGCTAAAAATATGATTATATTATTTTGTGTATGCTTATTTTTGTGGTATGATTTTTTAACACAAGGTAAGGGTTGATGCAACCACCTCACCAATTCAAGTGATAAGCCACTTATACACCGATCTACAATTAGTGGTTAAAATAGATGGATAAATAGGGGATCAATGATAAGAGGCACATGCGCAACTTAACACTAAAAATAATAAGGTGGTTTAGTATCAATACTTTTCTGTTTATACATTATAAATACAAGCGTTGCGGCACGTACTTCACGCAAAATGATGGCACATGTCTCGCATGTGAATTATTTTTCTACAAATTGTATATGTTTAACACATTTAAAAGAAATGATCTGCAAAAATATTTAGTCGTATTTTTGCGTTGAAGTCGTATGTAGCGTTCTGAGTTTGTAAAGACGTATTACTTATTAGCTTCTATTTTTAAGTGATATTAAAATTTGATATTATCCGCAAATGGACATTTTGATTGTATAGAAAAGTATTTTTGTTACGTCCTATTTTTAAGTGATTTTAAGGTTTGGTAATATTTGCAGAGTGACATTTTGAATTTGTAAAGAAAGTTTGTTTGTCTATCAGATCCTATTTTTAAGTAATATTAAAATTTGTTAATAGTTATAGAGGAGAGTTTTGAATTTGTAAGGAAGATTACTTATTAGGTCTTATGTTTAAGTGATATTAGAATTTGTAGGTAATATTTGTATGATGCTTGAATTTGTGAAGAAAGATTACTTATTTTATCCTATTTTTAAGTGATATTAAGATTTGTTAATATTTATAGAAGAATATTTTGAATTTGTAAATAAAGTTTATTTGTTAGATGCTAATTTTAAATGATATCAAGATCTGGTAATATATCAAGAGGTACATTTGAATTTGTAAAAAAAGTTTATTTGTTAAATTTTATTTTTAAGTGATCTTAAGATTTGGTAGTTAGATTTTATTTTTAAGCGATGTTAAGATTTGGTGATATATATATATATATATATATATATATATATATATATATATATATATATATATATATATATAGGGAAAATCTATTTAGACATAAAATGGAGACACAATCGGTGACACAAAGAATCTTCACCATTGGATTTCTCCATGAATCCCACCTTCCCCATAAAGATAAAAAAATCCAATGATCCGGATTTTTTGTGTCACCATTTTTTGTTTAATTTTGTGTTCAAATAGCCTATATATATCTGTGCGCGTGCGTGCGTTTTGAATTTGCAAAAAAAGTTTATTTGTTAGGTCATGTTTTTAATTATTATTAACATTCGGTAATATTCGTAGATGGTTGATTTTAATAGTTCATGCTAATGTCAAAAAGTGTGATATCAAATTTATTTATAATGTTACCAAGATTTATAAAAGGGGGTAGAAAAATGCCGCCAAAGGCTTTTTGAGCTCAATGTTGTTGGAACAGAATATGTGATTGTTAGCCTTGTAATGTTAGTCTTTTCAAATATGGATATATTCATTCGTGCGGGCAGAATACGTGGGTAATACATACTTGCATGTAAACTAACTGAATGTAAACAAGATGAAAATTAAGACACTACCAAAATTTGTTAAAATTACAACTTTGAAAATTAGAGACGCATCTTTCTTTTCACAACCTAAGATAGTGTTTGGTTTAAAAACGAATTTTGTATTTTCTGTTTTCAATATGCATGTCAAACATGAGAAGAATGGAGGGACAACGGAGAATAGAAAGAAAAACGGATGGGATGACGAAGGGGATAGAGATACGACGGAAGAATGGATTGTTTCACGTGCTTGTGTTATTTTTCAAAACGCGAAAAATAAAAAAATAAAAGTGGTTTTTTATTTGTATGTTAGATTCGTTTTCTAAATCGATCAATTCCTAAAATATAAATGCGTTGTGTGCATTTTTGTATGAACGAAAACGAAAAACTAAAAATAACAAACCTAACATTATCTAATTGTTTTGCGTCATTTTCTTCTAGAATCTATTTTCTGCATCCCTCTGTTTTAAATTTGTATCTTTTTACTGCTCTTGTTTTCAAATTTTGAAGCGACCAAACCGACATATATTATGACGTTTATAAGTTATGCACGTCTATCCTAAAAACGTATAAAAACGTATGTTAACGTTAATGAAATGAACCAAATATTCACGTGAATTTCAACTTTAAACAAAAATATAGATATGATTTATAAAAAGAATTTTTTTATAATTATATCTGTGTACGCCAAGGTTTCCTAATACAAAAGCCAATGTAACAAATGTTAGATGATTCCGTGTGCAGCTGTCAAAAGCCTTTGTCTAGTATTAGCCTAAAATGGAGGGAAGATGAGCTAGGAAGTCAATTCAAAATGAAACGTAATCAGTTTGACGATGTCGGCGAACTTGAGTATTGTATCCCCGTGGTATGCATTTGATTGAGCTGGCTGCTTCTTAGTGATGGCTTCCCTGATTGTTTCATTTTCCTTTGACCTATTTCCGCTGACCCTCGAATATTCACGTATTTATTCTTGTTTAGCTTTGAACTGAAGTCGCCTACGATATTCACATTCAAAGATGATACTTTAATATGACTACCAAATCACCTTTTACTTTGAGCCTCTAATCATTTCACCACATGCACCTGGCTGCAAGTTTTCCATATGTGATGTGACATCTTGAAACTTGAAACTTGAAAGCTAAGCTAAGTTCATGATAATGACCTTTTTGTTTTGGTTAATGACCACTGTATTACGTATACGAATGGTTCCTTTTTGTTTTGGTCAGCGACCACAGTGTTACGTATATGAATGGTTCAATTTATATACCCAACAAGTTCTTCCAAGTTCACATTTGGTTTGCAAATGTGGCTGCTTCTTTCACGCATGACATGATTGCTTTCGGTCGGTTGATATGTTGTTTGTTCACAGGCACAGCAAAGTTTCCAAAGAGTAGTCAAATAATCATCGTCAAATACAAAATGTGAGTCATTTAGAAGAAAAACAAGATTACGGTTGTAATATTTTCTCCCAAATATGGACCGACATTCTTCACCATGATTGCGACTGACAATTTGACCGTATGACTTGTGATGATAGATCTGGAATATTGATAAATTCAATGAATGCTTCTATAATATATCAGGAGTTTCCAATTTAAAGTTATTACAATCAAATATCTTTCCCAGAAATCACTATAACAGAACAAAGTACACAGCAGTTTACAAATACATGCTTTGAAGGCGTGTATGCTACGGATTAACAATCGCAGTTAATCATTAAACTTGTCAAGTCTCCCCAGTTGTTGCAGCAGTGAATACCTGTACGACAAAATATTATTATCTGACACAAGCGATCAAAATTTAGCAGAATAATTCCTCCTCCTCTATCATTTAATATAGAGGTTATCCAAATCAGATTTTTGAGCTATCTTGGAGGAGAAAAGGAGGGAGAACAAGTTTTAAAGCCTAAAAACACAGAAATTTAAGCGCTTCAGCTAGCTTTGCTAATGTGTTGGACTAAATCCATTAAGGCGTTACTTTTCTAGAGATAAAATTATGACATACCGTGCTTGAGGCTATTTAACAAAACACTTGGATCTATCACTATGGAATATAACATACGCTAATTATCATTCTGTTTTGTCTAACATTGGTGTCAGCAGAACTGCACTCTTAAAGTATACATTCTTCTATTTGGTTTCAACTTGGGAGATTAATTAATTGTTTAAGGTTTTTGCAATTCATTTAGCGTGAAGAGTACACAAAATTACATTTTAAATATTTTTTATCTTTCTTGAAACAATGAGATTATGTAACTATGTAGTTATAACCTACAAGTAGTTCTCAGTCAGCTGAAAAATGCTGAACATACCGCAATAGTGGGGTGAATTTATTGTTGCACTTGAACATTGTAACAATTTTCGACCATTTTTTTCCTAGGCATGCGTAGTAGCATTGCTCTAGAAACCATCTTCTCCAATTGCAGCATCTATGAATGTTTAAACCAAATACTTACATTAGCCAAATCCATTCAACTGAGAGAAAGAGATGAATCATTCCTAGAATTCACAAGTTCTCAAGAATCGGACATTAAATCAACTACTCAGGGTGCATTTGCAACTTTCTCCTGCCCCATTCCCGGGCCAGTTGTGGGGAAACAGCTATAGAAATCTTTTCAACCCTGTTCATCAAACGCAAGCTCAATTTTTTTCACTACATTAATTATTTATTACAAAAATCATTTATTACAAAATGTAACGACACACTTTATGCGTGCAAGACCAAATAATTAATGCATAGTGCATTCTGCACATTCAAGGTAAAATAATTAGCTAAAATCAAAATCGTTCTGCATAAGTAGTACAAATGACGCTCCGCTCAGCATGTGGAAAGCATAACAGCTTGTACAAATGGCACAAGCTCCACGCATAAAAGATAAAAGGTAACAATTTAGAATGTAAAAGCGCAAATGTCAATTGATGTGGTCATTACATCAGTTCAGTTAGAATATGTAGAACATGTACACGAATTTAATATAAGCATGTAGGGTGGTCAATACATACTAAATATTGTTGCTCCAAATTATTTTCTCTCATTGCGAACCAATGTCAATAGCGAACTGTAGATGGCAGAGTTGAAAATGTTTTTGAATATTTTGATGTAACCCACATCGTCAATCAAATTATTAAACCTAACGACTATTGTTCATTTCATTAGACTCGCCTTCATAGTTTGTCATTATTTATTAATTGTACAAGCAAAAACTAATTTAATTGAAAATTGTCTATGTTTGAATCAAAAATGACACAAATACTCAGTAGACTGAATAGACTATAAAAAAAAAGAAAATAAATGAAAATCAAGTAAGAAAACACACGGAGTTTATAGTGATTCGGCTAATCTTGGCATACATCCACTTAAATGATTTTACAGTGGCTCCGCTAATCTTGGCATACATCCACTTAAATGATTTTTATTGCTTATATTCTGACTTTGGGCAAAAGTTCTTAAGGATCGGTACAACTCCGACAGATATTACAAGAAATTTGAGTATGGAAAGCAAAAGTCAAAAAAATTCTTAGAAATAAGCCCTACCTTCCTATTTATATAGAGATATAGAGCCTAAAATCTCGTCCAGAAGATCTCCACCTCGTTTTCTACGCCTTAGATTGTTGTTTTCCACCAAAGTAGAACGCCACATCATCAACTTATACAGGTCGGTACGACTCTTAGGGCTTGAATCGTACGACTTCAAAAGATGGTCAATCCGGTCATCTTGAACTCTTCGCTTTGGTTCGTCTTGAAAGTGACTATGTTGTAGGATCATGTAATATGGAATGGTAACTAAGTTATCTACCAATGCGGAATAAAATAAAATAGTAAATAGTAAAGTAAATAACACTAGAGATTTTTATACTGGTTCGAACTCTTATTCTACGTCCAGTCCCAAACTCCTTCTGAATTAAACTAACAACCCTCACTTAATCCGGAAGAATAGATTTACACCGCCTGCGCAACCGAACCGAACAGAACTTTGACCACGTTAGCAACCGAGTAGGATTTTCCCGCCTGAGCAACCAAACAGGACTTTGACACAAATGAAATGTCAAATGAAGTACACCTATCATGTAATCTTTCCTCAAGTATGATATGCATATTTGTGTGTATGTGAAAATAAGGAAGATATACATTGCTTTACAAATAGAGAATTGAAAGCGTGATTGCATAAACTTAAAGCAATAAGAGATTCTGAATTCAAGAGAGTAGAGAATTGAAAATTAAATAAAAGCAAGCAAGTGAAGTGATTTGATTTTGAAATTCATGCGTATTTATAGTAGACAGAGAGTTACGCCATCTGGTGAAAGGTTCTATCGAATAGCAATGGAAGTAACTCTCTGCGTAGAAGAAAACTGTTCATGAAGAGAAGCGTCATTCATAAAAAATGACAGTTGAAACCAGGACAGTCGACTGGACATTCAACATCAGTCGACTGAATTTGAAATCACACGTGCATACATATGTGCACAGATTCAGTCGACTGAGCTATGCATTTTATAAAAAAATTACATGCACGGGTTCAGTCGACTATTTATACGCATTCAGTCGACTGACCTTTGTATATTTATAAAAGATAGTACGAAAAGCAATTTAAATTCAATTTAAATTTAATTTAAATAAACATTTTATAAGTGAGAGAGTGTGGAGTACTTGAGGATAGATTTTAACATATGAACTAACTTAGACTCTAAAAACAAAATATTCACACTTGATATACGATCTTTGGAGCTAGTCGCCTTCTTGTGTCGTAGATTTGTAGTCGTAAATTTTGTCGAATATTCAATAATTCTTGTCTCGTCTTGACGTCTTGGCATTAATCAAAATCTAAGATCCAACACGTCATGTGGTTAGCTTTGTGATTTCTTGTTTGTACCAATAGCAGCTTGTTTCTAAGTCCAAACGATGGATCCGTAGAAGAACAAAGTTGTTGATTCAAGAGTTTGTGGAGATCGATAGAGTTTTGCATTGGATCAACGAAACAACAATTGGTAAATGCTTTTGACATCAAGGCTTGTAGGCAGAAGATGGACCCCCTGGTGGAGCATTTTTGAATCGTTACCGACTCAGGGTGTTGGATCGCTACCAACGCACCACTTTAGTGAGATCTTGCTTCTCTAGTCTCGGGTTGTTTTGGCATTTACCTTACGATCTTGGAAGTGTTTGGTTCTTGGATTTCGCGGTCGTCTGGGAAGAAGTCTTGCCTTGATAATATCGAAGTTTGACTCGTCAAGTTTGTCTATATACTTCCTGATCAAAAGACAGGATAACATTTACCTCTCAAAGCAGGCCTTGCAAATGTAAGGTGTTTTTAGCTGAAGAACAAATATTAGTGTCGATGGAATATTAGTAGTTGAATTTTCTGGTTATCACCCGATCAAGCCGTTGTGAATCATCATGTTCCTTTAGATTCTCTTGTCAGTCACAAGTTGTTTCAGACCCATCATAGCCTAAGGCTCTAGACTTTGCTTAAGTGTTGTCTATACATCATCACAATTCCGATTACATACGGAGTTATTACATCACATATCATAAATGTCCCGTGTTCATCAGGGATTTGTCAATTTTATTCTAATTATAAGGCGTTCAAATCATTTTATCAAAATTAAATATGTTTACATTCTTAGGTTTGATCTTTCCAAACCGTTTTATATTCAGTTTGATGCGCGATTTCTCTGAATCGGCAATCAAATTCGTGGCCGTTCAGGATCAATGGTTAAATCCACGATCTCTCTGGATCATCAATCAAACTCATGAACGCTCAGGGCCGATAGTTAAATTCGCGATATCTTCGGGTCGTTAATCAAATTCATGATTGCTCGGGGCCAATAATCAAATCTATGGTCTTTCCAGACCCTTACTGAGCCCAATCCACTAGTTTTCCGACGACGGGACTCAATGACAAGCAAGCTCATCCGCTCACGTTCCGACAAAGTGACTTCTTGCACTTCGGTCCCGTCTTTCCGGACGGAATTTAAAACGATCAATGTTGTGCAAGTCCATCTACTCACGCTCTGGCGAGGGGATTTTCACCTTGCACTCTGGTCTCGTCCTTTCGAACGGGACTTTATAGCGATTAATATCGTACAAGTCCATTCGCTCATGCTCCGATGAGGGGACTTACAGCTTGCGCACCGGTCTCGTCTCTTCGAACGGGACTTTAAAACGATCAGTATCAGTCGTCACATTCAATGTGAATTTTAATAATCAAAAGTCCGTCTAATGGAATCAACTTCAAACATAAAAACATAAAACCTAATATCAAGATAGCTACCTCACCGGACGTCACAGTCTAGCATCCAGCTCAGTATGCCAAGGGATCGATCGAGATCTCATAAACGAGTAAGTGGCTAGGTTGTATTATTTCATTGTTTATTGAAAAGGATAGAGTACTACGAGGGTCGAACCTGATTTTTTGCTATCCCGACCACGATGACTATCATCGATCTTGATCCAGGGTCATTTCCGTTTGTTGCGGTTGATAGATGTTCTTGTTCCACCACCGCAGTTCGATTTCTCACTTACTGTCGTAATCGGTTATCTCTAACATGTTCCTCAATCAGATCCCGTAGATATGTGTAGTCATTTGTGTTATGCCTATCTAGCTTATGGAACAGACAATATTTTTCAGACGTTCTTTCACGATCCGTTGGCTCTCTTCTTAATGGCTTCCGATAGAGGATCTGTCTCATGGTATCCAGATAAATCTGCTTTGGTGTTACATTTAAATCTGTATAAGAAGAGAATTTTTATCCCCTCATTTGCCGCTTTGGTCCTTCAAAGTAGTCTCCATCTTTCTTTTTCTTTTGCCTTTGTTGAATCCTTCTCTGAACAATCCTCTGTCATCCACAGTATTGGTCTCTTCCTACTCAGCCTTAGCATCCTTCTAATGCAAGTGTCTCAGCCTCATGATAAAATTATGCGAGATCCTTAGAAGGGTGTCGTTGGAACGCAACCTCGAAATCCGTCTTAGCAGCTATTCCCGAAACCACCGCCATCGGAACCATTGAAGGGTCTGGCTTATCAACCGCAGCAGCCGCCGTGTTAAACTTTGTCAGAGAACTCCTAAGAGTTTCTCCGACCATTTGCTTCATGCTTGCTCATGTTGTTACATTCTTGTGTTGTGAGATATGGACCAGGAACTACTTCACAAATCTGTTTACCGACTCACAAACCAGACGGATTTCAAGCGTACTGAATGTTCGGAATGGACTCATGTTCATATCCTCCAAGTTTTGGTCATGCTTCTGCATTTTGATTTGCATTCATAAGCTCCGTATTATCTCCAGGACATGTATCATTCCTTCCTAGGCTAGAACGACCCATTCCCCTAAGCGTTTGTGGATTGGTACCGACCTGTGCCCATGAGTCGGTATCGACCCGTATAATTGGCTTGTGGTTTGTCTCAGATCGTTCTACTCCACTTCCAGCTACTTGCGCTTTGGCTTCTAATCTTTGATTCTGATTTGCAGCAACTTCGGTTTTTTACATCTGTCCCAATCTCCTGAAGAAATTCTTCATTATCTCTTCCTGATGAGCAAACATCATATCATGCAATTTATTTATCATGGTTTCCATCTCATCCCTGGTTATGCAGATTGATGGAAGGTTAGCTCATAAAGACGCCTCTTAGCTGCCCCTTGTTGATTTCCTCCGGTTACGGCCTTCCTAGTTGATTATCTAGTCATTTTGAATCTTTTCAAATCTTAAATCAATGAGTTCAAGTGCTTCTCAGTGAAAACACCAAAATGTTTGAACCAAAAAGGCACACACTCAATAGATTGGTAGAGAATAAAAAATGAAGCAAAAAAAATGAAAAACGAGTAAGAAAGTATACACAGAGTTTACAGTGGCTTGGCTAATCTTCGCCTACATTAACTTAATTATTTTTATTGCTTATATTCAGCCTTGAAAGCGGAATTTCTTACGGGTCGGTACAACTCCGACAGAAATTACAAGAAATTAGAGTACGGAGAGCAAGAGCCAAAAAGATTCTAAAAATAAGCCCTACTTTCTTATTTATAGAGGTATGGAGTCTAAAATCTCGTTTAGAAGATCTCCACCTTATTTTCCACGCCTTAGACCGTTTTTCCACCAAAGTAGGACAACATCTCATTAACTTGTACGGGTCGGTACGACTTCAAGGGCTTGGGTTGGCACGACTCCAAAAGATGACCAATCTGGTCATCTTGAGCTCTTCGCTTTGCTTCGTCCCATGGTAACTTCATGATTCCATAGTTGTTTGCACTAATGTTGGCTTGTTTTTTAGTCCAAATGATGGACCCATAAAAGAGCAGAGTTGATGATTCAGGAGTAATCGATAAAGAATTGCATTGGATCAACAACACAATACTTGATATAGGCTTTTTGACATAAAATAAGGCACATAGGCAGAAGATGGACCTTCTGGAGGAGCATTCTTGGATCGCTATCGTCCCAGGGTGTTGGGTTGGTACCAACCCACCACTTTGGTAGGATCTTGCTTCTCTGGTCTCCGGTTGGTTTGGCATTTGCTTTGCGATCTTGGATGTGTTTGGTTCTTAGGTTCGTGGTCGTCTCTCCGGATGTCTTGCCTTGATAACTTAGAAGTTTGACTCGTCAAGTTTGTCCATATATTATGTAGTCAAAAGGCAGGATAACCGTCTATGAACGAGATTTAAATGTATATCAATACTTTCTCAAGGGTATTTTGACATGTGCATTACATGTGTTTTTAAGAAAATATCTTTGAACAAAATTCATACGTAATTGAAATAATCGAACTTTGTATGCAGATTGGTTATTTCCAATTTGATATAAATATGATGAAAGAAATGTATGGTTAGAAACGAGTTTCAAATATTGAATTCTAGATCAAAAGAATGTACTACAAATAAAAATACATACAGACGTGCGTGTGCATGTATATAGACACATGGAGAGACACACAATCTTAGTTTTAAACTATGATTAAAATTCTAAATGCTTTTAATAATAAGAAAAGATTTGCATGTCATATAAAATGTTGCCTCAGAAGATAATGCTATGATTGATTAAATGAAATTAATTTTTATCGTTGAATATTCAAGAAAGTGTTTTATTTTCACGAATTAAACAAAAATCTTGCAACAATCAAAAGTAAGAATGTGTTCAACATAAATTTGAAATAAAAGAAGGATGGATTAATAATGAGAATTGAACAAACATTACAATATGGAACATGGAAAGAAAAAATATGTGAAAATTTGTTACCCTATGATTCGAACATACAACATCAATAATACTTTAAATTTTCCAAATAAAAGTAGAGATTAATTCACCATGAATAGAATTTAAACTTGTGACCTTCCAGCAAAGGACAAACTTTCTATATGAGCCAATTAAAAAAACCTATTGCAGTAATAAGCTTTCAAAAAAACTAATTGCAGAAATAAACCTAGTTTTTTGTAGCTTCTACAATTTAAAATTGTGTATATTTAAATAATGTGGAAATTAAACACAATGGCCTCTTTAGCAAGTGGAATTAGTTTCTAAGACACACAACAAAAATAATTACTTTCAAAGACAAAACGTAAAATAATTAGTTTGTAGGGCCTAAAAACCTATAAAATTATGTCCTTCAAAGTAAATGGACTACCGATTTTGTAAAGTAATTATTCTGCTGATTTTGGCCTTAAAAGTAATTTCTTTGAATGTGTGTCCTATAAACTAATTGAACTGCGAAGTTTGTCCTTCTGGTGAAATGCCCCTTAAATAATTGTACTTGCGCAATTTTGACTTATGCAAGTACAATTTCAGAACTATGAAAAAACAGTCGGTTGTCTTCTCCTCCCATTCCCTTCTTTCCCTCTTTCGTTTATTCATTCCCATTTCCAACACATTCAACCCTCATTTCCAACTTTTTCTCTTTCAATCTCTTATTTAAATCAATCTCAAATTGGAAATCAGCGTAATTAGCTTGTTCTTTGTCCTCAAATTAGAAGGTTCTTAGTCACCTTCACAAATTAAAGATAAACTGCTTTTTAATTTTTATTAATCGAAGTTTTTTTTCCATGTTTAACTGATTTTAGTGATCACTGTTGTTGATTAATTTGGTATCGTGTTGCTAGTTAGATAATTGAAAAATGGAACCCTAGTTTTAATTTGTATATACATAATTGGCTATTAATGACTATGTATTGACTGCTTAATTCTTTTAAAATTGTCACTCAGACCTGTTGATAGAAGTGTCGTTCGTCTTCCACCCAAACGAGTGAATATCAATTGCCTATGGGGGTTCTTGTTTTTATTTTATACATCGGCTTTTTAAAGAAAATTCATTATAAAATATTGATTTGTATTGGCTGTTATAAATCAAAGCGTTCAAATAGATCAACATGTAGACCATTCAAACAGATTAAAAAATAAATTATGAAGCTCCTCGACTGGAAGAACATTAAAATTTAGTCGATTTTTAAAAAGCAATACAAGTTGAATACATTAGATTAGATTATCATCTTGTTATGACATTGTGTGATCGTTGAAGGCCGAAGACATACTTTTCACTTTAAAGTATGATAAATGACTCACTTTATGTGATGTTTATTATTTGCTAAGCTTACTCACAGACCCTTCCGTAATTTATCTTGATAATTTGAAATATGATTATTTTACATTGTTCCATGAGTTACTTGATATATTTCCTCTTGAAAATGCTATAAGATCTAAAAGTGAGGTTAGTATAAGTTGGTTTAAAAAAGAATTTCAAAATCCATTTGGAGAAGATGCGACGGATATTGACATACTTTATCGTAGTCGTGTTATAATCTTATACATCTTAAACTTTCAACCTTTTATGGATCATTCAAAACATCAATGCAAGCTTGAGGTTTTTGACATTTTTGACCAATTTAGCATAATTTGGTTGGTACTCATAAGCTAGTGCAGTACTCTGTTATTTGTACAGTGAGTTGACAAATACTGCCCTACAAGAAACAAAATTATTAGGTGGTTGTATGACATTGCTACAGTTGTGGACTTAATCTCATTTAACTGTTGGACGTCTTGTTGGTGGAATCATGTTAGGAATTGGCGTGAAACTCCAAAAATTATGCAATTTTGTAATGGGTTACATTTACTACCAGATGAAGCAGTAACTTGGAAACCGTATACATTGTTTAACGCATACATCCTCTCTTTCCGGGATGGATTTCCATGTGTCTGTTAGTGCTATTTTGAAATTTTGAAAATTATGTTCCGGATTGGATGATGGCACAATTTGAATTTACTCAACACATTGTCGATCCTATTAATAAATCCAAAATTTAAATGAATGGAGAGTTTTGCTAAATGAAAGTGTAGAATTATGAAATGGAAGATTTGATTATGTTGTTCTAAAACATACTCCTCCTACATTATTGGGTGACTGAATTTTGGCAGTGACAAATAACTCATCGGTACATCTTGAAACAATCGTCTAGAAAATTAGTTGGCTACATTCTTCGAGCTCCACTAAAGTGTAATGGGGTTAATACTTTAATATACAAATTTTGGTAATTTGCATTTTTCTTTCATAGCATATGAATTGTTAAATTTAACTTTTTTTATAGCTAAGTGGAATATATAATGCTTTAGAAGTGGCCGATGATATTCAAGGAAATCGTTGAGTCGGAGAAGGTGAAAAGTAAGTGTATTGATTTACGACGTTTGTTCAACTTAATTTTAGGTAGAAACAAATTTGCATCGACTGTTGATTCATTGTTGCAGTACATATATCATCGACTAACAAATCTTTATATATGATTGTATCTTCATCGGCATTTAGATCATCAACTGATTGATTATCTTCCTATATAGTTGCTTCACTGTTAACTTCCATGTTATCGACTCAAGTTGTATCTATATCATCCGCACAAGCGACTTGCATGCTATCCGGTTGCACTTTGCTATTGTTTGCATTATCAGTATAATCATCATCATTCATACGAGCGTTGGATGCTTCATCCATTTGATTCATTATGAAACTATAAATAGCAAAATTATTGATAAAAGTAAAGCGTACAAAGGTACTTCAAAGTGAAAATACTAAAGTTCAATTTAATACTCACTTGGCGGTTGTTTGTGATTGATTTGGAATACTACAAGTCGGATATATAAAGTTACGTTCCAAATATAGTGCTTAACAAGACGATCCTCCAACAATTTTGCTACATCCATTTGATAAATTTGTAAGCACTCCACCATAATGAGTTGCCATATAAGAAGGAAGTGTCGAACATTGTGTTTTTTGAAATTGTGTTATATGTATTGACTCCACCATTGATAGTGTAGAATGTTGTATTTCCACAACATTAACGAGTTCTGTTTTTGTAACAAAAATTCCTACCACTTTCATTCCAACCGAAAATGTAGAATTAAAATCATCATCTTCCACATCAAAAGCGGATGAACCATCATCTCTAACTCATTTCACTATTACTTTTAAATCATACTCAAAAAGATTGATTCTTGTCACTTCAAATGTGTGTTGCTCAAGCTCTCCAAAACTACAATACTTTTTAATTTTCAATCATTTCTGTTTACCACCAATATATCTAGGTTTATCGTCTTCATCGGCCAAAAAAATTTCATCATAGTAAAATATAATTGGAGTTGTTGACATAATCTTAAAAAAATATCATATATCAAGAAATATTACTAGCAAAAACAAAAATTATAATTTACGTAAAACTAAATTTAACAACTTTGCTACTCTAACTCAACTAAATAGTAATTTGGACAAAGCCCTAAATTCAATATTTGTAAATTAATACCTAAATTTGAAGATAAGATGATGTGTCTTTTGAGAATCTTCAACCAAAACTGCTTTTATTTCGACAAAATCAATGCTTATGATAAAATACTTTGAAGATTAGAAGAAACTACGGTGAAAGGAATTTGGGCGTTGTGTGATGAACGAGGAGAGGAAAGGAAATTAAGGAGAAAACAACCTTTTTTTTGAAAACCTCAAAATTATACTTGCGTAATCCAAAATTTAATAGTATAGCTTGCGCAATTTAAAATTACAAAAGCTATAATAACAGTTTAAAAGCTTGCACAATTTTAAATTGCACAAGCTATATAAAACTATAAATATTTCTATAATTACTTTTTTGGAGAGGCTATTACTACAATAGGTTTTTTTAAGGCTCATATATCAAAAAATTGTCCTATAGTAAAAGTATTTTTATAAAGTTTGCGGTCGGACAAAACAAAATTGTGAGCATAATCCAACTATTAGTAAAGATTGTATTTAATAATAAACAATAAGCAATAATAGTTCTCATTTTAAAAAAGTGTTAATATTAATAATTTATGGAAATTAAAAATAATACTAATAAACGTACTTCTGAAAATTTTAAAATAATATTAATGTTGGTATTTTAATGGTAAAATATGATATTTTCGATGAAAATAAAAATAAATCAAAAACACTAACGTACATAAGCATTATAAAGAAAATTACTATTTCTTTCAGGGGAATCACCCCCTCTCCTCCGCACCTAAGCATTATAAAGAAAATGTAATAAAATATATCGTTTACGGGTGAGGTGGGAATTACCCCCTCCCCTCCATACATAAGCATCATAAAGAAAATTACTATTATTTTCAAAAAATATAATACTTACAATATAAAAAAAACCTCATATTACACAAAAATATACATAAATAATATTAACAATATTATGCTATTACTAACAAAAATTAAAATGTATCATTAAATTAATTGTTATGTTATCAACTTCCAAATTTTCCCCATGTATCGATTTTTTTTAGTTTGATATATCTCTCTCTAGTGAATTTCGTATTAATTTTATTCTAGTAACAATTAAAATTCATTAATTTTATTTTATTTGAAACGAATAATAGTCAAGAATAACAAACAATTTTTCCTCGTTCCCAACTCTTTCAAATCCCAAAAACACACTAATTTTATATTTCCCTTCCACTTCAATTTATATCTTTCATATGCCCCTTTTGCTTCATCACCAACGCACCGATGATTGAGGATATGGTTTATAACCAAAAGAGGACAATGTTATTAGTATCATCGACAAAACATCATTGTCATTTTCAAATGAACAAAAGCACCAAGAAAGAGCACACATTTAACTAAAGTTAGTTTGGTTTATTGAGGAAGATGGTGCTAATCAAAACTAAGAAAAGAATCTGACTTACAGTTTAAAATAATCTTATTAGATGTTTTAGTGTGAGCATCTAGCCTCTTATTGTTCATTGTACGCATAAATTGGAAGGAAATCTCCACATTAACAAGAAGCTCTAAAACTATAAAAATATATATCAACCAATTGGAAATTAGATGGAACTAATACTGATTGATACAGCTCTAACGTCAAAAAAAAACAAAAAACAAAAAACAAAAAACCACATTGCTTAAATAAATAAGCTCACCTTATATTACGGTATATATTCTGCAAACTTGATCCACTGTGCACTGAAAACAGTAAAGAATAAGTGCCAATAGGTCTATCGATAAATTACAAGGCTCCAACCTGTAAAATGACACATTTTCAGATTAGGTGAATTGAAAATGATTGGGATAACATCGATGAGAGGGTTTGAAAACAGTAGTAAAACAATCCCGACTTACTCTGTTTTGATCAACAGCCATGTATGAAGTTTTTCCACAATAAGACCTATTCTCATTCAGGATTTTAAAAAGAAAAAAGAAAAAAAGTTAAGTGAACTATAATGTTTCATAAGTACCAAGAACATAGTCAACCCGATTGATCCCACATTATAGTTGATACATAATTAATTCAAATGGGAACTGAGTGCTTTTAGTAATAAACAGTGAACAAATGGACAAAAGCGACATAGAATGATATGTAAAAATTACCTGCTCCACGTTACCAGAAGTCGTTACAAGAACACTTCCCATCGCGAAAATGATGGAACCTTTTTGAATCACGTGCAACAATCGTCCTCCCAGTTAAGCTTGATACAATTTTCATGACATTATGACAGTCTCTACAAGCACGTAAATTCTTAATAATTCTGATCTCTCTTCTAGGAGGGGTAATCATAAATGCATGAACCATAGCCAACCTCTCACTATGAAACATTAAAGCTTCTTCTCTATTTTCTGGGTCAACATCATGAAGTGTACATGCTATATCAGGTACATACCCAGCTTCCTTCAATTGGTGTGCCAAACACCTTATATGTTCATTCATCACATGATCATTTGTTCTTCCAGCCATATACTCGTGTGTTTGATGCTTTTGATTGTCATAGTCATTGCTTGTTTCTAATTCATTTTCTTTTAAAAGTTCCAAGGATCTCAAGGGCAATAGACCCTTCCGAGATTCATCACTTAATTTGGAAGGATCAAGTTGGTCTACAACCTCAGCACATCGATTTCCGAGCTCAATGTACCCATTTATTCTACAATAACTCATAAGAGTAAACCATAAATCGACATTTGATTCTTCGATAGGCAATGATTCGATAAAATCAACAGCTTCATCCAGATGACCACTTCTCCCAAGCATATCTACAATGCTGGCATAATTTTCCATAGTGGGTGATATACTGTAATCAACCCTCATCGATTTCAAATACAACAAACCCTGATCGACTGCTGAAAGAATGCCACAAGTATAGAAAAGAGCATTGAAAAGACTTCCATCTGGCTTCAGACTTGTTTTCTTGAACTCTTTAAACAAATCAATAGCTTCCTCTCCACGGCCGTTACTGGCAAGACCTTTTATCATATTTTCCCAAGTTGTGCTATTTTTCTCAATAGGTTTGAGAAATAATTTGTTAGCATCAGCCATTGAACCACATTTGGAATACATATCTATTATCTCATTATGAACTGATACAGCTACATAATCTAGTGACCGTGAAAGGTGAGCATGAACTATTTTTGCATTGTCTAAGGATTTCGCATTTCCACATACTTTCATTAATTTCAAATAGGATGAGACATCAATACAGATGCTGATTTTCTCCAGCACAGCTAGAATAGCAACAGCTTCTTTCACTTTTCCTTCTGCACAAAATGCATCAAGCTTGTACATGCAATCTTCAAAACTGATTATTTTAACTGTTTCAGATGACCCATTGTCACTTAAGCCTTGACCAATCTGTTCTGAACAAAGCATAAAACTCTTGGAAGGCTCTTGATTAAGCATAATATTGCTGCTTCTGAACATTCCATTTGCACGGCCATAAGGATAGCTATCAGCTACTGCTATCCTCTTACTAAAATCTCCAGAATCGTCTCTTTTTAGTTCACCTACACTATTCATATAATGATTATGATACCCACTATCCGAATTCAAATTTTCTGAACCCGAAAAATTGTACTGCTGATGGTTACTTGAGTACTTGTTCTGCTGAACTTGTCCAATGTTGTTTTCTGGATAACCATTATACGAAGTTTGATAATTGTTCAAGTGATTGTATTGAGCTGCTAAAGTAGAGCCAACGACATGAGTATTATTCATATGACCATTCTGATATTCCTTACTAAATCCACCATGTTTCCACTGATGTGCCTCTCCCAAATTATTTCTCTGATACCCATTTGAATTACTATGTGTACTTACAGAATTTCCCATACATGCGCTAGTCTGATTAGCTCCAGTATTTTGACCATAATTCCAATGATTGAGTTGATCGCCATTTCTGGACACTGTGTTATTCAAATTATTATTATGACAGTTTAAGTTTTCCCAACGAATTTCATTAGCATTGAACTGATGTATATACCCATTAGAATTTTGTTGCAAATTTGTTGAATATGGACCATACTGGTTGTGATGATATGTCCCATTTACATATGCATACTGTGAAGAAACTGTTCTTTGATTATCACTAACATTGTGAACATTATTCATTGGACTGAGTTCACTGCCAACTCTAGTCCCATTGCTCTGAAAATTTTCACTGAATCTATTCCTGTTATCAAAATCACTCGCATAATTTAATCTTTGGCATCCATTTGCATTTTGCTTCAAATCAGTTGAACTTTTGGCATCAAATACATTTGGTTGCTGCTGATTTAACACGGTATGCTGTAAGTTTGGTGAAAAATTGTATCGCTCCTGGTAAACTCCATTTCCTACATTTTGGTTGCCAGTTCTATGGCCGTCTTCCGCATAATAGGTTGACTGACTGTTGCATTGATGAGTTTGTTTATTAATTGAATTTCTCAGATCATATGCTTTGTTGTGCGTTTCATTCAAAATTTCATTTGAACCCCCTCTCAGATTCTGAATATTGTTCAAACTGGTGTGTTGCCCACTAATTGTAGACCCTTCTGTGCTACTTTTACTGAAAATTTTAGTTCCTCCATATCCTTCCAAAACCGCATGAGAATTCTTGGAATATCTCAAATCATCTTTCTTTGAAAAATCAAAACTTTCCTTTGGTTCACTGTTCCCATTTAAATAATTCCCCTCATTGGATTTAATAGGAGTCAAAGTGGTTAAAATATCGGATCTTTTCTCGTTAAACCTATTAGGATTTCCACTTACATTTTGAAAATCATTGAAACGACCAAGTGGGGCAGTTCTACCATTATTGTTGCGCAAATCAGGTCTATCGGATTCAATATGACCCAAATCGGAGGGGCTTTCAGATCTAAGGGTTGAGATGCTGAATGGTAAACGCTGAAAAGCGAAAAAGGGATTGAGATGTGTACTAACCTGAGATAAGAATTTGATTGAGATAATCGATGATCTTTTTCTGTACATCTGGTGACTGTAATAGACGCGTAATTAGGGTTTTGGGAGCTAAAACCCTTGAAGAAACTGTGAAGCAGAAGATGCTAGAGGTCCGTAATTTTCTTCGGAGCTGTGACGCATAGGTTTAGGGTTGAACGCAAGGTTCTTAAATTGATCCCTGTATCAGAAAAGTTCCCGGCCAAATCAAATTAAATATTAGATCCCTATTTTGAAACTTTGAAATTTTAATAATAGTTTTAGCATAAACTATCAAAAATGTTTATAGTACAAAATCTTAATATCACTTGAAAATAGAATATAACAATTAATTTCTTTTTACAAATTCAAAACGTTTGTCTGCAAATATTATCTAATCTTAATCTCACTTAAATTTAGGATCCAACAAATCAAATTCATTTACAAATTTAAAACACTCATTTACAAATACTATCAAATCTTAATATCACGGATCTAACAAATAAATTATTAATTAATGATACAAACGAATTTTCAAACTTAAAAAAAATTGATGTTGCAACTTGGAAATAAAATTTAAACTAACAAAAATGATTTAAAGCAAAAAATATGATTAAATATTTCTATAAATCATTTTCTCTTGAATGTGCTAAACATATACAATTTGCAGAAAAACAATTCACGCATGAAGCATGTTCCGTCATCACGCCTGAAACGCGTGTTGTAACGCTCGTCACAAGAAAGGTCATGGTCTTCACTCATGTTGCGAATGAACAAAAATCCCTTCATATCTATCTATTACTTAAACCAGGGCGAATCCGTGCTTCGCACGTGGAGCCGCGAAAGAATTGAAACTGAATTTGTTGTGTGTAAATGTTAAATTTTAAACAGAAGATGTTCAAGATGACGACTTTAGGTATAATACTACAGAAAGGAATGATTACTAAGTTGTCATTGTACTTAACTATTTTCCTATGAACAAATAACTAAAAAAAATATTTATACAAACAAAATGAAAATAATATTTTTAACATACTTCCTAATGAAATAATATTTTTAACATACTTTCTATATATTATTGCAAAAATATTAGTTGAAACATTTTAAAGTTATTTTCTTTGAATATAATATGTATCCATATCAATTTAGGATTTGTCAGCACAACGGTTCTCTATATCCATCAATCCTTTCATGTATAGATATTCCAAAAGTTTAACTGTGACATATTTCTTGAAAATAATCATCATATATAATGAAATATGATTAGATTACTTGATAACCTCAATCTTTAATTTTTCCTTGCACATCAATGGTTGTTAAAGTCCTAAATAACTTATTATTATATTAGTACATGTAAAATTAAAGTCATTGAAAAATAAACTTCAACGTTTATACTAAAGAAGAATAATACTGTACAAAAAACAAAATATGTAAAAAAAAATGGATTAGTGGAAAAAAAAATAGAGATTGTTAGAGTATATGAATCATAAATGAATGTTAAAATAAGTTATAGTCAGATGCGGTGTTTAAACATTAAAATAGTGAATAAAGAAGAAAAATAAGCATGTTACATTTATGCTAGTTATTATGTTGTTGAATATTGAAATGAAAATAAGGAAATAAAGAATCTGGAGGTGATCTTTAGTATTCAATACTAAGTAAATCATACATAATAAATTATTAATTATTTTTTCATTCATCATTCAAAGTCGTCTGGAAATCATACAAAACGCCATGTATAAATTTCAATTACTGTTATTGTTATTTCAATTTGAAATCAAATTTGATCATCTTTATATCCCATATAGTGATTCTAATGGTTGAAATCGGGCGTTAGCATTTTCAATAATTAAAATTTTCAACAATTATTAAGATAATTATATGCAAACAACAAAATGCGTTTATTGTAACACTTTAAAAAATTATGGAAATTTTTATTCCATTCATCTCAAACATTTATTTGTTTTGCTTTATAACTTATTTCCTTTAGTATACAAATCAATTTTCTTTTATCCATAATTTTCCAATTTATTTCTCTACATTATGTTTTGCGTGCCATCTCTATTTTTGTTATGTGCTTTACATAAGCTTTAAAAAATTATACTTAGCTTGTTTTCCATTGAGAAACAACAAAAATAGAACAATAAGAGTTATTAAATTCAACCAATTAAAAATATGGTTTTATATAAAAAAAATATGTATTTATGAAAGGATTGGTTGGACGTAATGAAAATTAATATAGTACTCTTAATCCAGAATATTCTAATTCAAATAAACACAAAAATATACAAAATTATAGATGAAAGCAATAAAAACCTGGTTATCCGTATAAACCATTGTAGGATCTAGATTAACCCTAGAGGGGGGTGAATAGGATTATAGCAAATTTCTCGAATTAAACACAGAAATAAACGACAGAAATAAATATGCTGAAAAGTAAATCACACACAAAATTTACCCAGCTTCGGCAACCCCTGCCTACTGCTGCATTCCCAGATTCTATTAGAATTAAACAGTATCCCGCTTACAAACACTCTAACAAACTCGCAAACCCTTGCTCCCGCTCACAAACACTCTACTAGACTCGCACCCTCCGCCTATAGAGCTTTGCAAACTCACAAACTCTGCTCCCGCCTATAGAGTTTTGCAAACTCGCACACCCTGCTCACTGAACTAATTCTAACTAGACAATCTGACACTACCTACAACCTAGGTGGTGATTTACCAATTCTTTGACTCGAAAAGAAAAACAGACTTCAAAAACAAATGCAGGAGCAAAAATTAAAATACAAACTTGAATCCATAATTTTTGCTCAAATGACAAATAAATAAAAAAACCCTTTAATAAAACCCTAAAAAAACCAAATCCCCTTTATAATAATAAAGGCCGACCCAATTGTTTTCTTTCACCCGATCTTCTTTCTTTTGCTATGTGAAGAAAGTTGCGGCCGATCTACTATCTGAAATTAGGGCTTCGGCTCTTGCGATCCAAATTGGGACTTTTTCCAAATCAATTCTCTGGTTTGCTCGCGCTCGTTCTCTGATGATCGATTCTCTTGAGATAGGCTACTTGGTTGATTTCGAGATTGCGTTGCTCCTCTGTTGATCGAGTTCGTTGTTTGCTTCGGTATGTAATTTCTTTCGTTGCTGGTTTAATGATTGCTTCAATTGAACTCGATGTCGATGATGAGTTTTGGGTTCAGTATTTATATGAATTCGAGACACTTGTTTGTTCGTATTCATTTACATCCTAATTCATAATTGCCTGATGCGCACGTCTTTCCTGATATAATTTTGACTTGATGCTCACGACTTTGATTTTGAGAACGTTCGATCCTTCTTGTGTCAAACGGCAGAAACTTTCCCTTTTTAATTTTCTTTGACTATTTCAATTGATACGCACTTGAACTTTTGACTTGGTTATCTGATTTTGTAAACGCGACTCCATGACTTGCCATTACCATTGCGTTCACTGGTCAATTACTGCTTTACTGATTTCTCTATATTCGATACTTGTTATGTTTGACTGCCACTGGCTTTGACTTGGTTATACCTTCGAATTTCTTTTGGCTTCACTGTGAACTTTGGCTCTGTTGTAACAGGATATTTTTCTTGGTTCACTTGCATTATTGATGTTACGATGTGGTTATTTCATATTCATTTGAATTTGCATTTGTCTGCACTGTGTATCGAGTACTTTGGTTTCATACATGTGAGTTGTTGTTTGCCGGGATTGTTGTTTCAATTATCTTCTGTTCATGTTGGCACTGGCTGTTGTTGTTTGATATATTTGAGGTGCTCTTGTAGTCGAGTCTGCATTTGTTTGCTTGTACTGTTAGTTCGAATTGCACTTGCTCTGCACTGTGTCTTGTTCACCATGTTGCATGCATGTTTTCCTGTTTTCATGTTCTTGCAGTTGTTATGCCTTTGATACAAATGCTTCACTTGATATATATATATATATATATATATGCATTTGTCACTATGTTGCATTGAGCTTCACCTCTCTTGTATCATTGGTGTCTGCACTGTTGCATTACCATCATTGCTGCCTGGTCGACTTGATATTGTTGAACCTGATTTTCATTGTGGGTTTGGTGGTGTTTCTTTGTGGTCTGCCTTGTTGCTTGACCTGTCTGGTTCATCTTGTTGCACTTTGGTCTGCTGTCTTTGTGGTCTTCTCATTCATGTGTGTCTGTTCGAGTTCATTCATATTGTTGTGTCACTTGTGCATTATGTTGTTCATTGCTTGGTCTCTACTTGATGCTGTAGTCTTCAAGTATTTTTTATTGCCATGTGCATCACTTGTTCATCTTACTGTAGCAGCTTTGTGCATTTCTCTGGCCATTTGTGTTGGGCATTTCTTACCTCACTGGCCTTTGCATCCTTCATGTTGATTTTTGAAATTTCACTTGAGTTGAATCCAGTTTCAAAAACTCGGGTTTGACCTTGTGCTCATGTCGTGATTTTAAATATATTGCACGTGAGTTGAACCCGGCTTTTCATTTGGGTTTGACCTGTGCTCACCTGTCCCTGTAGCATTATCAAGTGTATATTGATGTGCACGGCCTTGTGGCATGTACAGTGATACACTGTGCATGTCACACTGTTCGTGTGTGATGAATTCAATTGTAAATTATGATGACGAACAACCCAAATAACTGAGGCAAATGATATTTTCAAAAATCATATTTCATTTTATTTTGCAAAAATATTTCTTTTTCAATTTTACTGCGTTAGTGAATATTTTTGCAGATTGCTCAGATGCTGGATTCAAACTGGAATGCAGTTGAAGACAAAATACGAGTGTGAGTGATATGTAGCGTGGTTATTAATGTAAATTGAATTGTAATGTATTCAAAACTGTATATGTATAGTGAGAGCTTGAATTTGTACTATTCAAGATTGTAATAAATATTTGTTTGAATAAAATTTCTGTTTGAATTCAAATTCCATTCAAATTATGTGTAATTTATTTTATTCAACAAATATTTATTTAATCTATGAAAAATAGAACAGTACATTAACAAATACATTTAAATGTATATATGTTTATTATCATCAAACAAAAATCATATACTCGTATATTCCACAATCTCCCCCTTTTGATGATAACAAACATATATTTAAGATTTTGACTGTGTTAAATGTATTTGAACAGTGATATACTCTAATTGCTCCCCCTATTTAAATGCTTCATCTCTACATGATGCTCCCCCTACATATATGCATACAAATAGAAATATACAAATGAGCCTAGATGCAAATGGAAAATTATTTGACCTTTGCTTGATTTTATTTGACAAAATCTTAACTTTTCTCTCCCCCTTTTGTTATCAGCAAAAGAATAATAGTGTTAGAGAAAATAGAGATAAAGTGATCAGTATTAATCCAACATTAAACTCAAATTGAATATAAATATTAAACTTCAATAAAAATCAAACAAAAATCATAACTACCCTTGTTAGGCGCATATTCCACTTTTAGAAATAATGGAAATGATGTTCTAATATAAAATCATACAGTTGTATCAACTTGTGGTACATTTATATCAGGAATTTGAATATCTACTAATCATGCATAACCGTTAGGACTTTTAAATGAGATTAGTGGTATTCCAATTTAATTTTAAAAATGAAATCAAGTATCTTCTAACCACGCATGACCGTGAGGACTTTTAAAGGGGATTAGAATCAACTTGTCTATTTAATCAATCAATTTTGATATGCGTTCCATACATGCATAACCGTAAGGACTTTTAAATGAGCATGGAAGCACATAATCAAAAATCCAAGTAATTCACCCATGCATAACCGTGAGGACTTTTAAATGAGAGTGAATACTTTGGATATTTATTTATTTTTACAAAAAAAATATGAAATGAAAAACAAATGATCCCTGGTTATAGTACCACATATCGACAAACTATATTTAAGATTTGATAAACAATGGTCGAAAGAAATATGATAGATATAGAAATGGTCATGGAATCTTTACCCAACAAAAGTTTTATAACTCTTGTTTGAATTTCTAAAGAAATTTTTCTAAAATATACTCTCTTGAGTAATGTATGAAAAATATCGACACTCATCACTTTTTCCAATCACTATTTATCTTTTCGATAATTATTAGGGAGTTAGATTAGTCAAAATTTGTCATTTAAAATTAAATAGAAATGACTAATCTAAAAATATGGTCAACAATGATTTTCTCGAAGGGGTTATATGAAAAAAAAAATCTGCTATTTGAAATTTATTTCAAGTGAAAAATATGCAGATATTTTCTTTAAAAAATGATGTAGCAAATGAATGTTTCAAAAATTAATCACGTTCCACTAGTAATTTTTCTTTCAACTAGATTACCTGTATAATCTGCATCTGGATTTCACTTTCACTTCAAAACATCACTAATTTGATAAACAAGACCATGAAAATGTGCATAAGAAACTCAAACTCAATTTTTAACAGTGAACAAGTCAGAATCAAAAAATCATCATCTCAATATTGGCTGATTTCTTTCAGAATATGGTGCAGATTATCTTAATATATCGATAAATAACCCTTCACCTGTTTTACCTTTATGATAATTTTTCGTGATTGCCCATTGTGATTCTGTCACCTTTGTACTAGGCTAAGGAACTTTGCTTTGTTGCCCGTTGTGTTTCTGGAACAGCCAAAATCCAGAGAACACTGTTATTGTTCCTTGGCCTGCCACCATACCTACACGATGAAAGATTTTTGTGACCTATTTATAGGTCCATGATTGTTAGTGGCTAAAACATTGTGAATAAACAAACCTTTTGGAACCCAAACTTGTTTAGTCCTTTCATTCTTGTTCCAATAGACATGAAATTTGTTTGTAGAATTCTTAGGAACCCAAACTTGTATAAATTTTGTGTTCTTGTTCCTATGACTACAATTTTCAACACGATGTCCAATTATTTCACATCTACCAAAGACACTCTTACCTTTTGCATTATCCTCAACTTGTGTTTTCCCAAAACCTAGTCCTTTTCTGTTGTTAGCAAAAATTTGATTTCCCAATAACATGTTGAATGATTTTTCTCCTCTTGAAAAGTTATTCAGAGATTTCTCAAGATTTTGGACTTTGGTTTTTAGTGTTGTGTTTTCAGTGACAAGTGAGGTGCATCTATTTATAAAATTCTTTTTCCTAGTGTCAATGGTTTCCTCAAGACTCAAGTTTTCTTTTTCAAGATTCTCAAAGCTATTCTTAATTCTTGATAATTCTGAATCTAAAATTTTACATTTTTCACAGTCTAGATTTTGAATGTTTTCAAATTCAGTTTCTAACCTAAAATTTTCACGAGCAAGTTCCCTCCTATCAGATTTCAGTTTTTCAATTTTAGACTCAAGAGTATCAACTACTTTAGTAAGATCAGAACACATAAAAACAAGGTCTCTATAGGAATAGTGTGACGCCCCACCTCTATACCCATGCTAGCAAGGGACACTACAGGATAATGCTGTCTGCTAACACAGAGAATAAGGCTGGATAGGAGCGACCATCTATAGTCTTGATTTAACTATCTATTAAATACGTCGACAATAATCACACCAACCGATCGACATATCCAATGAATACTTAAAACGAAACCATAGGTGGCTGGAGGATCTATCAGAACGGAATATAACAACTCAAACGTAGGAAACATCACAGAACAGTAAACCATCATATACATATATACCGATACATAACAGAGTATACAAAATAATACATGTCAAGTGGTATAGCCAACCACAATATACAAACAAATCCAGAAGAATAAATATCAGAGTTTCAACATAATAGGACTACACAAAAGCTATGACAAAAAGAAGCTAGCGAAGTAGTCCATGCAGAAGCAAAATATGCTAAGTCCAAAGTACCTAACCTGAAACATCTCGGTCTGACCCGAGTATAAAATACATGGGTCAGTCTAGCTAAACAAATCAGTTAGATAAACTGAACAACAATAAACCTGCAAGGTTACAAAGTAGAACAAATATCTCTAAAAGAGATAACATAATCATCAACACAAGATGAATCATATAGAACAAGCCTCATATCATCGGCGACATAGATAAACAAAGGATACAAATATCCCAGATCAAGCCAAAAGGCAAATAACAAATACCCATAAGGTATACAAGTTCCACAAGGTAATCGCTATACTTCATGCAGCTCAAAATGACCAACATCGAAAGGCGATACCAAGGGAATATACATATCAATGAAACATCATAAAATTGCTCGAGCTCAGTCTGTATAAACAAGGATCCATGAGCCCGAAGACTCCAAACCCAATATCACCCATGCGGCTCATAACGACCAACATCGGAAGCGATACTAAAGGGCAACCCAATATCACCCATGCGGCTCATAACGACCAACATTGGAAGCGATACTAAAGGGAAACAAACCCGAAGGCACAAACCCGAAGGTATAAACCCGAAGGCAATATACCCGAAGGCAATAAACCGTAGTGGTGAAGGTCCGGAGGCCCAGTACTGGACACCACTAACTGGCGGAATGTGTTACAACTCTCGAAAAGGAATCCGAAAAGTGTTAACGTATGTCGCATAACCACTCGTTCGCACTAAACGGTTTACTATCCGTCAGTTATTTTCACACTCAAAGTAGTACAAAGTTTACCTCATATCATCGGTAAACCAAACCCGAAGGTCAAAACGATCAATCGAATAGGTCGGGGACTAATCGGGAAGACAAACGCATGGATTCATGGTCCGTGTTTTACCTAACCATTTAATCTTCCTTCCACTTCGCTCGAAGTGCGAAATTGTGTGTGTGCATTATAAATAGAATTTATAATTTGGAGAAGGGAGCTTTTAATACGATTTAGAGAGATTATTTATAAAACCCGTGAATGAAGTCAAAAACAAGTCATCAAAGTCAAATATGCCATAACAACAAATTGGAATCAACACGAATTGATAAAAGTTGGAAATTAACTCAAAAAATTAGTCAAAATAGGCAAAACTGCGCATTTCAGATGTCTGAATTACCTTCCAGACGTCTGAATGGATTTCCAGACATCTGGATTTTGTCTCTGCCTTTTTGCGTCTTCCAGGGACCAATTCCAGACGTCTGAATTTCCAAACCAGACGTCTGAATTTTGAAACCAGACGTCTGAAATTAGAGTTCACACGTCTGAAATCCCCCTGTAGGCAAAAAAAATAGCCAAGCCCATAAAGGCAAAAATCCAATGAATTGCAAACGAACGAGCGATGGATGCTATGGGTTTATGCCATACGACAACCCAACACTATTGGCTCTTTTATGCACCTCCAAAAACATGATTAAAACATCAAAGTTATGATTTTTAGAACTTTAGACTTCAAAACACCAAGAATTGCAATGTTCACAAAACCAATCCAAATCAAAAGCAATTGCACATGAATAATTGTTAGGAATTCATACCTAACAACCAAAGATGCTTATAGTCATAGATGTGAGATAAAAATCTCACCTTTTTTTTGCACACAAACAAAGATGAGAGCACAAACACAAGAAGGAGGTTAACCACTCTTCACTTCAACTCTACAATCTTCAATCTAAGAACCAAAACATATATTTCCCAAATTAGAGCTTAGGAATTTTTGAAATTGAAGAGGAGAAGAGATGGAGAAGATGAAGAGGAGGCTTACCTATCCTTCTCTTTAAATTTCAAGCAAGAATTTGGAGTTTGCAAATGGAACTAAGGCTTAGAGTTTCTAATTCTTCTTTCTTTCCCCCATTTTCAGTTTTCTTAAGCTAAAGGAATGAAATGAGGATGAATGGATGAAGAGAGGGATGAGTTAGGGGTTTAAACTAATAAATGGGCTGAACCCAAACCCAAAACCCAAATAGAAAAGTTGCAAAAATTCACAAACTCCAAACATATCAAAGATTATACTCAAAAAGATCGCAAACGCCATTTTGGAACCAATGTAAGTGGTTTCGAGCTCCAATTCGGCCGTTTGCAAAAAGTAGCTTTTCAGACCTAAATCTGACTAACGACGTTATATTTAAATTAAACATTTAAATATAAAATCGTTAAATATGCGGGTTGTTACAGATCTCCCCTCCTTACAAAATTGCGTCCCCGCAATTCCTAGAGACGATATTTGTAACAACTACCAACATACAACCTCCAAAAGTAAAGGAAATAAGCTTGAGATGAAAAGACATACTCACCGTTTCAAAGCGAAGAAAGAAAACCCGGATAAGACCGCTCAATAAATTCTCTGGTTTCCCAAGTACAATCATTGGGATTAGCGGACCATTGAACTTAACGAGCGGCACGTCCTTGTTTCGAAGGTGTCGCACCTCCGTGTCAAGTACGCGAATAGGCTGCTGTACAATAGATAAGTCCGGTGAGATCTCAAGCTCTTGCAAATCAGGAGAAGCAATAACAGAATCCGACTCCCGAAGACACTTTCGAAGTTGCGAGACGTGAAACACGTCATGAATACCAGATAAATGAGCAGGAAGTGAAACTCTATAAGCCGCAGGGCCAATACGTTCAGTAATAGAAAATGGTCCAATATAACGGGGAGCCAATTTCCCAGTCGTACTGAAGCGCATAACCCCCTTCAAAGGAGAAACACGAATAAAAACAAGATCGCCGATCGAGAACTCGAGAGGCTTCCTACGGTTGTCCGCATAGGATTTCTGGCGACTTTGTGCCTCTTTCATTCTCAATCGAATAAGATCAATCTTCTCGGAAGAATGATGAACAAAATCTGGGCCAATAATAAGCTTCTCTCCAGATTCCAACCAACATGAAGGTGATCGACATGGCCTTCCGTATAAGGCTTCGAAAAGAACCATACCGATACTAGATTGAAAACTATTGTTGTAGGAAAACTCTACAAGAGGTAGGTGATCCTCCCAACTTCCACCAAAATCAAAAATACAAATACGAAGAAGATCTTCCAAGATACGATTCACCCGTTCAGTCTGTCCATCAGACTGCGGATGATAAGCTGTGCTAAAATTAAGCTTTGTTCCCAAAGCTTGCTAAAGACTCTTCCAAAAATGACTCGTGAATAAAGGATCACGGTCACTCACAATAGAACTAGGAACACCGTGAAGTCTCACGATTTCCTTGACATACAACTTAGCCAAATGTGAAGCAGTCCTATCAGACTTAATAGGGACAAAATGAGCTGACTTGGTGAGGCGATCAACAATAACCCAAATACTAGAATAGCCCGATCTCGAACGAGGTAGGTCGTCAATGAAATCCATAGATATCTGATCCCATTTCCATAATGGAATCTCAAGAGGCTGAAGAAGACCAGAAGGACGCTGATGTTCGGCCTTAATACGCTGACAAGTTATGCAATTACTCACATAACTCGCCACATCGCGCTTCATGCCTTCCCAATAATAAAGGTGACGCATATTGGCATACATCTTGTTACTACCGGGATGAATAGTATACTTAGAACAGTGACAGTCATCAAGAATGTCATGCCTAAGTGCAAAATCAGAAGGCACAAAAAGACGGTTCTTCTTACGAAGACACCCATGAGAATCAATGCTGAAATCTTGCAACGCCTCATCACAAGATACAGACTCACAAAGCTGAATAAGATGCAACAAATCAGGATCACGCCGCTGAGCATCGGCAATACGATCCAATAAAATAGGTCGAGCTCCCAAACTAAATAATAGAATAGGAGAATCAGAAGATGAATCTCGATCACAAATTTCACAAAAAGATAGAGTCTCAAGAACATCCCATTCGACAAGCATCATAGAAACAACATCCGAATGTTTGCGACTAAGCGCATCTGCAACACGATTACTCTTACCAGGGGTAAATAGGATATCAAAGCCATAGGAGGCAAGAAACTCGAGCCAACGTTGTTGTCTCATATTGAGTTCCTTCTGAGTAAACAAATACTTCAAGGATTTATGATCGGTATAGAGAATGAAGCGCTCGCCTAATAAGTAGTGTCGCCAAATCTTCAAGGCGAAGACGATGGCGGCTAACTCAAGATCATGAGTGGCATAGAGAACTTCATTCAGACGCAGTTGCCTAGAAGCATACGCAACTACCCGGTCCTTCTGCATAAGAACAACACCGAGACCACTACCACAAGCATCGGTGTAGACAACAAGATCATGATTCCCTTCGGGAACCACAAGAATAATAGCATTTGTGAGAAGTTCCTTCAATGTCTGAAAGGAAGCTTCACACTTGTCGGACCAAACATAACGAACGCCTTTCCGGGTAAGGCTGGTGAGAGGAAGCACAACACGGGAAAAGTCCTTAATGAACCGACGGTAATAACCCGCCAATCCAAGGAAACTACGGATCTCATGCACATTCTCAGGCCTCTTCTAATTCTGGATGGCTTCGATCTTTGAGGGATCGACAGAAATGCCATCGGAAGATACAACATGGCCTAAGAACTTAACTTTATTCTCCCAAAAATGGCACTTGGAGAATTTAGCTCTAAGCTGATGGTGACGGAGAGTGCTCAAGACAATTCTCAAGTGATTAGCATGCTCAGCTTCAGACTTAGAATAAATAAGGATATCATCAATGAATACAAGGACGAACCTGTCGAGATATTCCCGGAATACTCGATTCATTAGATCTACAAAGAAAGCAGGAGCGTTCGTCAAACCGAACGGCATAACGAGCCACTCGAACGAACCATATCGAGTGCGGAAAGTTGTAAGAGGTATGTTGTCCTCTGCGACTCGTAATTGATGAAAACCTGTGGCAAGGTCGAGTTGAGAAAAGACCTTAGCACCACTCAATAAATCGAACATATCATCGATCCTAGGCAACAGATACCTATTCCTGATGGTTAACTCGTTAAGCTCGCGATAGTCAATGCAAAGCCTAAGAGTTCCATCAGATTTCTTCACGAAGACGACCGCGGATCCCCACGGAGAAAAACTGGACTGAATCAACTGCTTGGACTCAAGCTCTAAAAGCTGCTTCTTGAGTTCCTCATTTTCCTTTGTAGACATCCTCGTAGGAGGACGACTAACTGGCTGCGCACCTGGAATGAGATCAATGCGGAACTCAATTGCCCGCTTGGGTGGCAAACCCGATACAGGCTCAAAAACATCAGGAAAGTCACAAGCAATAGGAATACGAGATATATCATCGTCATCTCGCGAGTCAAGAGAATATAAAGCCATTTCGGAATTATCCACATCCCGAAGAACAAGAGATAGCTGAGTAGGCGAATCCGGATGTCGAAGATATATAATTCTCTCTGAACAAATAATCCTGGCATCATATCTCACTAGCCAGTCCATACCCAAAATCATATCAAATCCCAGACAAGAAATAACCAGATTCGCACGAAAAGAAAAACCACATAAAACAATCTCGACATCATCACAAAGCAAACTAAGGGTCGCGGATCCCCCAATAGGATTCGCAATCCTTAAAGAAGTAACCAAACAAGAAACATCCAAAGATAAATCATTGATGAGCTTTTTTGATACGAAAGAATGTAATGCACCCATATAGAAAAGAACTCGAATGCTATGATCATGAAATAAAACAGAACCTTCCAAAATAGACGGAGATATACCTTTGGGTTGAGAAGGACCTTCCGAAGCCTTGGCAGCACTAAGCTTGCCAGACTTGGCACCATCAGGAACAGTAGGGCAAATTGAAACATGATGACCTTCCTTCTTGTAATAGCGGCAGAAGAGAGGCTTAGGACAAGCTCGAATAATATGATCCGGAGACCCATAATTGAAACACTTTCGGACGAAAGGTGTTCCAGAAGACTGAGGCTGAGAGCTAGAACCACCAGTCTTTTTCTTCTTAGAAGGAAAAGGCTTCTTCTGAAATGGAAGCGGCCTCTTGTTGGGGTACTTAGAAACCTCAACATCAACATCACTATCACACTCCTTCTCGACAGCTTCGAGATGAAGTGCCGAATCTACTAATTCTTCAAAAGAAAGCTTAAGCTAAAGCAACAAAGACTTCTTAAGATACTTCTTAAGACCAGAAACAAACTTTAAATTCTTCTTATAAGAAGTGCTAATGAATTCAAGACCATACTTAGATAAAGTCTCGAATGATGCAACATACTCAGAAACAGAAGACTTCCCTTGCTTCAACTCAAGGAAGCGACGGATCAATAAAACTTTTTCAGATTCAGGAACGAACTTGAGTTCAAATCGCTCCCGAAACTGAGTCCAAGAAAGAGTAGACTCATCAATTTCGGCTATAAGAAGCTCATACCAATCAAGGGCACGCTCTTGTAATAATCTAGAAGTTACAAGAACTCTATCATGGTCAGAAAGATCCATACGAGAGAAGATACGCTCGCATGTGCGAAACCAAGCTTGGACTTCAAGAACGGATTCAGAGCCTTTAAACGGCTTTCCTTCAAGATGAGCAAAATCATTGCACTAACGTGCAAAGGCGGACTTGCGAGGTGGAGACACTCGAGGAGGAACTGGAGGCTGAGTGCTCCTAAACAACTCCATAAACTGATCGGCAGATATATAAACGCCATCCGGATGTGTGCCACTGGATTGCCCAGCATCCGAACGTCGTCCCCTGCCTCTTCCAGCCATACGCTGAAAGTAAGATAAGAACGAGATTATTCACAAGGTAGATATTACAATATGGAATACTACGGAATAAAATGCATTCCTAGACGTATTCCCAAATTCTATATAACCTTGATAGAATAGAGAGACACGATGATTCAAAGATTTGTATCACTTATACACTTTAATGTATCGTAATATGTGCTTCTATTCTGTGTTTATCATACTTTGTTTTGAACTCAGCTCCGATACCACGCTGTGACGCCCCACCTCTATACCCACGCTAGCAAAGGACACTACAGGGTAATGCCGTCTGCTAACATGGAGAATAAGGCTGGATAGGAGCGACTATTTATAGTCTTGCTTTAACTATCTATTAAATACGTCGACAATAATCACACCAAACCGATCTACATATCCAATGAATACTTAAAACGAAACCATAGGTGGCTGGAGGATCTATCAGAATAGAATATAACAACTCAAACGTAGGAAACATCACAGAACAGTAAACCATCATATACATATATACCGATACATAGCAGAGTATACAAAATAATACATGTCAAGTGGTATAGCCAACCACAATATACAGACAAATCCAGAAGAATAAATATCAGAGTTTCAACATAATAGGACTACACAAAAGCTATGACAAAAAGAAGCTAGCGAAGTAGTCCATGCGGAAGCAAAATAGGCTAAGTCCAAAGTACCTAACCTGAAACATCTCGGTCTGACCCGAGTATAAAATACACGGGTCAGTCTAGCTAAACAAATCAGTTAGATAAACTGAACAACAATAAACCTGCAAGGTTACAAAGTATAACAAATATCTCTAAAAGAGATAACATAATCATCAACACAAGATGAATCATATAGAACAAGCCTCATATCATCGGCGACATAGATAAACAAAGGATACAATTATCCCAAATCAAGCCAAAAGGCAAATAACAAATACCCATAAGGTATACAAGTTCCACAAGGTAATCGCTATACTTCATGCGGCTCAAAACGACCAACATCGAAGGGCGATACCAAGGGAATATACATATCAATGAAACATCATAAAATTGCTCGAGCTCAGTACTGTATAAACAAGGATCCATGAGCCCGAAGACTCCAAACCCAATATCACCCATGCGGCTTATGACGACCAACATCGGAAGCGATACTAAATGGCAACCCAATATCACTCATGCGGCTCATAACGACCAACATCGGAAGCGATACTAAAGGGCAACAAACCCGAAGGCACAAACCCGAAGGTACAAACCCGAAGGCAACATACCCGAAGGCAACATACCCGAAGGCAACAAACCGTAGTGGTGAAGGTCCGGAGGCCCAGTACTGGACACCACTAACTGGCGTAATGTGTTACAACTCTCGAAAAGGAATCCGAAAAGTGTTAACGTATGTCCCATAACCAGTCGTTCGCACTAAACGGTTTACTATCCGTTAATCATTTTCACACTCAAAGCAGTACAAAGTTTACCTCATATCATCGGTAAACCAAACCCGAAGGTCAAAACGATCAATCGAATAGGTCGGGGACTAATCGGGAAGACAAACGCACGGATTCATGGTCCGTGTTTTACCTAACCATTTAATCTTTCTTCCACTTCGCTCGAAGTGCGAAATTGTGTGTGTGCATTATAAATAGAATTTATAATTTGGAGAAGGGAGCTTTTAATACGATTTAGAGAGATTATTTATAAAATCCGTGAATGAAGTCAAAAACAAGTCGTCAAAGTCAAATATGCCATAACAACAAATTGGAATCAACACGAATCGATAAAAGTTGGAAATTAACTCAAAATTAGCCAAAATAGGCAAAACTGCGCATTTCAGACGTCTGAATTACCTTCCAGACGTCTGAACCACTACCAGACGTCTGAATGGATTTCCAGACGTCTGGATTTTGTCTCTGCCTTTTTGCGTCTTCCAGGGACCAATTCCAGACGTCTGAATTTTGAAACCAGACGTCTGAATTTTGAAACCAGACGTCTGAAATTAGAGTTCAGACGTCTGAAATCCCCCTGTAGGCAAAAAAAACAGCCAAGCCCATAAAGGAAAAAATCCAATAAATTGCAAACGAACGAGCGATGGATGCTATGGGTTTATGCCATACGACAACCCAACACTATTGGCTCTTTTATGCACCTCCAAAAACATGATTAAAACATCAAAGTTATGATTTTTAGAACTTTTGACTTCAAAACACCAAAAATTGCAATGTTCACAAAACCAATCCAAATCAAAAGCAATTGCACATGAATAATTGTTAGGAATTCATACCTAACAACCAAAGATACTTATAGTCATAGATGTGAGATAAAAGTCTCACCGTTTTTTGCACACAAACAAAGATGAGAGAACAAACACAAGAAGGAGGTTAACCACTCTTCACTTCAACTCTACAATCTTCAATCTAAGAACCAAAACATATATTTCCCAAACTAGAGCTAAGGAATTTCTGAAATTGAAGAGGAGAAGAGATGGAGAAGATGAAGAGGAGGCTTACCTATCCTTCTCTTTAAATTTCAAGCAAGAATTTGGAGTTTGCAAATGGAACTAGGGCTTAGAGTTTCTAATTCTTCTTTCTTTCCCCCATTTTCAGTTTTCTTAAGCTAAAGGAATGAAATGAGGATGAATGAATGAAGAGAGGGCTGAATTAGGGGTTTAAACTAACAAATGGGCTGAACCCAAACCCAAAACCCAAATAGAAAAGTTGCAAAAATTCACAAACTCTAAACATATCAAAATTATACTCAAAAAGATCGCAAACGCCATTTTGGAACCAATGGAAGTGGTTTCGAGCTCCAATTCGGCCATTTGCAAAAAGTAGCTTTTCGAACCTAAATCCGACTAACGACGCTATGTTTAAATTAAAAATTTAAATATAAAATCGTTAAATATGCGGGTTGTTACAAATAGTCACTTACCTCACTAGATTCCTCTGAGCTTGCTTCTGAATCTGATTTTTCCATGAGACACAAGTTAGCCTCCTCTGAGATACTATTCGGGACTTCCTCTCCTTCTTCATCATCCCAAGTCGCTGCAAAGGCCTTCTTCTTCTTTTTCTTTCCTTTGTTGTTTTTGAGAAGTGGGCATTCTTGTTTGAAGTGGCTAGGCTTGTTGCAGTTATAGCACGTCAGTTCATTATCGGAATTGTCAGAATCTTTTGACCTATTACCCTTTGTTTTCTTCTTGCGTGGCTTGAATCTTGACCATTTTCTAAGATTATTGACAGCCATTGCAAGCTCTTCGATTGGATCTTCTTCTTCTTCATCGCTTTCTTCTTTGCTCTTTAAGGCAATCGTCTTCTTCTTTGATTCGGAGTTGTTGCGTTCCTCCTTTTCTTTTAGATCAAGCTCATATGTCATCAAGTTGCCAATCAACTCCTCCATGCTTAGTTTACTCAGATTTTTCGATTCTTGTATTGCCGTGACCTTTGCCTCAAAGTTCATCGGTAAGACTCGTATCACTTTCCTCACAAGCTCTACCTCAGTGAATACCTTCCCAAGTGCTCTAGCGTTGTACACCAAAGTTGAAAAGCATCCAAACATGTCCTTTATGCTCTCGCCTTTGTCCATCACAAAGTTCTCGTATTCATTGCTGAATAGGGCTAGACGAGACTCCTTGACTTGAGAAGTTCCTTCATATGTCAACTCCAAGGTATGCCAAATTTCCTATGCAGTTTTACAATGAGAAATTCTATTAAATTCATTCTTATCAAGAGCACATATCAAAGCATTCATGGCTTTAGCATTTGTAGTTTTTAATCTTTTATCGTTAGCATCCCACCTATCCTTAGGTTTAGGAATCTCAGTATCACCAACGGTTATAGTGGGAGATTTATAGTCAGTTTCAATAATATCCCAAACATCATAATCAGTAGAACTAAGATAAATGCCCATCCTAACCTTCCAATAAGCATAATCACTCCCATTAAACATGGGTGGCCTAACAATAGATTGCCCCTCAGAAAAAGCATTATCTGATGAATTCATGACTCTAGAGTTGAAGAAAAATACCGTGCTCTGATACCACTTGTAGGATCTAGATTAACCCTAGAGGGGGGCGAATAAGGTTATAACAAATTTTCTCAAATTAAACGACAGAAATAAATATGCTGAAAAGTAAATCACACACAAAATTTACCCAGCTTCGGCAACCCCTGCCTACTGCTGCATTCCCAGATTTCTATTAGAATTAAACAGTATCCCGCTTACAAACGCTCTAACAGACTCGCAAACCCTTGCTCCCGCTCACAAACACTCTACTAGACTCGCACCCTCCGCCTATTGAGCTTTGCAAACTCACAAACTCTGCTCCTGCCTATAGAGTTTTGCAAACTCGCACACCCTGCATACTGAACTAATTCTAACTAGACAATCTGACACTACTTACAACCTAGGTGGTGATTTAACAATTCTTTGACTCGAAAAGAAAAACAGATTTCAAAAAGAAATGCAGGAGCAAAAATTAAAATACAAACTTGAATCCATAATTTTTGATCAAATGAAAAATAAAAAAAACCCTTTAATAAAACCCTAAAAAAACCAAATCCCCTTTGTAATAATAAAGGCCGGCCCAATTGTTTTCTTTCACCCGATCTTCTTTCTTTTGCTATGTGAAGAAAGTTGCGGCCGATCTACTATATGAAATTAGGGCTTCGGCTCTTGCGATCCAAATTGGAACTTTTTCCAAATCAATTCTTTGGTTTGCTCGCGCTCGTTCACTGATGATCGATTCTCTTGAGATAGGCTGCTTGGTTGACTTCGAGATTGCGTTGCTCCTTTGTTGATCGAGTTCGTTGTTGCTTCGGTATGTAATTTCTTTCGTTGCTGGTTTAATGATTGCTTCAATTGAACTCAATGTCGATGATGAGTTTTGGGTTCAGTATTTATATGAATTCGAGACACTTGTTTGCTCGTATTCATTTACACTTTCCTAATTCACAATTGCCTGATGCGCACGTCTTTCCTAATATAATTTTGACTTGATGCTCACGACTTTGATTTTGAGAACGTTCGATCCTTCTTGTGTTAAACAGCAGAAACTTTCCCTTTTAATTTTCTTTGACTATTTCAATTGATACGCACTTGAACTTTTGACTTGGTCATCTGATTTTGTGAACACGACTCCATGACTTGCCATTACCATTGCGTTCACTGGTCAATTACTGCTTTACTGATTTCTCTGTATTCGATACTTGTTATATTTGACTGCCACTGGCTTTGACTTGGTTATACCTTCGAATTTCTTTTGGCTTCACTGTGAACTTTGGCTCTGTCGTAACAGGATATTTTTCTTGAGTCACATGCATTACTGATGCTAAAATGTGGTTATTTCATATTCATTTGAATTTACATTTGTCTGCACTGTGTATCGAGTACTTTGGTTTCATACATGTGAGTTGTTGTTTGCCAAGATTGTTGTTTCAATTATCTTCTGTTCATGTTGGCACTGGCTGTTGTTGAGTTGATATATTTGTGGTGCTCTTGTAGTCGAGTCTGCATTTGTTTGCTTGTACTGTTAGTTCGAATTGCACTTGCTCTGCACTGTGTCTTGTTCACCATGTTGCATGCATGTTTTCCTGTTTTCATGTTCTTGCAGTTGCTATGCCTGTGACACAAATGCTTCACTTGATATATATATATATATATATATATGCATTTGTCACTATGTTGTATTGAGCTTCACCTCTCTTGTATCATTGGTGTCTGCACCGTGTTGCATTACCATCATTGCTGCCTGGTCGACTTGATATTGTTGAACCTGATTTTCATTGTGGATTTGGTGGCATTTCTTTGTGGCCTGCCTTGTTGCTTGATCTGTCTGGTTCATCTTGTTGCACTTTGGTCCGCTGTCTTTGCGGTCTTCTCATCCATGTGTGTCTGTTCGAGTTCATTCATATTGTTGTGTCACTTGTGCATTATGTTGTTCATTGCTTGGTCTCTACTTGATGCTGTAGTCTTCAAGTATTTTTGATTGCCATGTGCATCACTTGTTCATCTTACTGTAGCAGCTTTGTGCATTTCTCTGGCCATTTGTGTTGGGCATTTCTTGCCTCACTGGTCTTTGCATCCTTCATGTTGATTTTTGAAATTTCACTTGAGTTGAATCCAGTTTCAAAAACTCGGGTTTGACCTTGTGCTCGTGTCGTGATTTTAAGTATATTGCACGTGAGTTGAACCCGACTTTTCATTTGGGTTTGACCTGTGCTCACCTGTCCCTGTAGCATTATCAAGTGTATATTGATGTGCACGGCCTTATGGCATGTACAGTGATACACTGTGCATTTCACACTGTTCGTGTGTGATGAATTCAAATGTAAATTATGATGATGAACAACCCAAATAACTGAGGCAAATAATATTTTCAAAAATCATATTTCATTTTATTTTGCAAAAATATTTCTTTTTCAATTTTACTGCGTTAGTGAATATTTTTGCAGATTGCTCAGATGCTGGATTCAAACTAAAATTCAGTTAAAGACAAAATACGAGTGTGAGTGATATGTAGTGCGGTTATTAATGTAAATTGAAGTGTAATGTATTCAAAAATGTATATGTATAGTGAGAGCTTGAATTTGTACTATTCAAGATTGTAATAAATATTTGTTTGAATAAAATTTCTGTTTGAATTCAAATTCCATTCAAATTCTGTGTAATTTATTTTATTCAACAATTATTTGTTTAATCTATGAAAAATAGAATAGTACATTAACAAATACATTTAAATGTATATATGTTTATTATCATCAAACAAAAATCATATACTCGTATATTCCACAATCATAACAACTTTATTCTTATTGGCCCTATTAGTCTATATGATGTAACGAAAATTAAAAAAAGATAATTAGAAATAAATTCATGATGATATACAAATTAATAAAAAAAACAGTAATCAACACATATAATCAAATGCATGCATCATTCTCTGTAGTATCAAAACTCAAAAATCTCATTAAATCGCAATAATTTTCAGAGGATTTAAAAAAGAACCTAAAAAAATCAAAGATTATGCAACTTCTATCATTTGTGGAGTCATTCTAATAAGGATTAAAATGAGATATCTAAATAAAAGATAGAAAATGATGAATATGGAGTATGCCGGACCAAACCATGCATGCTCTTCGTCGAACAAAGTGATGTCGAGCTAGATGCACCATGCTATGTCGAACTAGTTTGTTGCTCCAGATGTTTGGTTCAGGATTGGGAGATGCTGGTCCAGACCTTGAGTGTTGTTTGCCGAACCAAATCTTGCCGAACCAGATGCATGCCGAACCAAACCCCAGAGTTGGTATATAGCAGCTATCCCTCCTCATATCTTCACTCCATAAATAGTGGAGCTTCTGGACAACAATGGCATTTATCCTAAAGAGCTGAAACTCTGTAGAATTTTTTATGTATTTTTAATTCTTCTTATGTATAGCCTCCAAAAGCGAATCAATCTTGTAACTCTAATCTTTCAGTGATTAATAAAATCTCCTCTCCCCAAATGGACGTATACTGCCTTGCGGTAGTGGAACCATTATAAATACAGGTGTTATTTATTTTTCTACATAGCATAGATGTGCGGCTATCTATTCTGTCGTTTATCTCTGTTTATATCATCTCACTACAATCATGATCCAGTTGTTTTCAACTGCGATGTGTTTTTATTCCCTTAGACTGATCATATAAAGGGATTTTCTCCAACAGTCTGGTATCAGAGCTGCAAGGTTGATTGAGGTGTGCTAGATGCTATGGAAGGAGATAAAGCGACTCCAATTGTTACAAGACCCTATATTAGAGGGATGTATATCACGTCAGGATCACAGTTGGCGATTGATAAATGGAATGGGGAAAAAGACTTCGAGAAGTGGCAATGAAGGATGAAGGCCGTTCTAATGAGGAATGAAGTCCATCCAGTAGTGTTTTCCCCTGAGGAGTTGACGGCTGACATCTCAGCCATGGAAAGGAAGGAGATGGAGAAATAGACGTTTACTACTTTATAGTTAACTATGTAAGAGAGTGTTATCTCAGGGATTAGCAGTGAGACCACTGCTAGGGGCATTTGAACCAAGCTGGAAAAATCTCTACTTGAAGAAATCTCAGACTAACAGTATGATATTACCGAAGACATTTTTCACCATGCAGATGAGAGAGTGTACTTCAGTGAAGGAACATCTTAATTTCTTTAATGATCTCATGATGAAGATGAAGACTGTTTACTTAAAGATGGATGAGGAGAAAATGACAATAATTCTTTTGTGTTATCTTCCGAGCAATACACAGGTTTCGCTAACAGTCTTATCTTCGCTAGAGACACATTAACAGTGGAAGATGTGAAGTCAAGCCTTCTATCTGAGAGCTTGAGAGATCAAATGAAGGGAATAAGTGAAGTAAATAGAGGTGGAAGTAGTTGTCACGGCCTATCTATTGGAAGAGGTGGAGAAGATAAGAAAAATTGACACTTTATAGGGCGTTTCAAATTTAGGAAGCCTGGTAATGGCAGAAGAGGAAAGTCTAAGGATGGGAAGTGCTTTATCTGCAAGAAATTTGGTCAGTAGAAAAATGATTTTCTAGATTTGAAGAAGGAAGAAGATGGACCTTCATCGTTTGCGGTGGAGAAGTCTGTATCTAACGATGTGTTGTCTACAGCAGCACCAGATGTCTTAGAACATTGGGTGCTGCACTCGGGGGTATCTTCCCATATGACGCCTAATAAGGATTACTTCAGTTCTTTCATTGGACGAGAGGGAAGCTCTATTCTTATGGGTAATGATGCTAGCTGTAGAGCAATGGGTGAAGGCACAATGAGGATCAGGATGTTTGACGGAGTGATACGCACTTTGATAGGTGTCCGGTATGTTCCAGGTCTTTGGGAGTCCTTAATTTCTTTAGGACAATTGGCATCTTTGGGATGCAAGGTAACTATCGAGAAGGATAGTCTAAAGGTTTCGAGAGGTGCACTAGTCCTATGAAAGAAGATGTGTTCCGAAATCTATATTTGTTGAAAGGAACCATAGTTCTTGAAAAGTCATGTGTTGGAGTAGATAGTTCTCGTGCTTTGGATGCTGTAAATCTTGGCATCTCAGGTTGGGTCATATTTCAGAGAAGGACTTAGAATTGCTTTGGAAATGGAAGATGATCAAAGGAGAAAACTTTGAAAGATAGACTTTTTCCAGGAGTTTGTGTTAGGCAAGCAAACTAAAGTATCTTTTGGAGTTGGACTCTATAGATCGAGGCGAGTACTTGAGTATGTACATACAAATATCTGGGGACCAGTTGGTACTCCTTCTCTTAGAGGAGCAAAGTATTTTATCTCTTTCATTAATGATTTTTCTCGAAAAGTATGAGTGTATGTGATGAAGGCCAAATTAAAAGTTTTGAAAAGTTCAAAGACTGAAAAGTGCTTGTTGAGAACCAATCTGGTTCTAGGTTGAAGGTGCTGAGATCTGATAGTGGCAGTGAATTTGTCTCGGGGGAGTTCCTCGATTTATGTAGACAACATGGAATTTAGAGACATTTAACCATATCCGGAGATCCGTAATCCAATGGTGTTGCAGAAAGGACGAACAAGACTCTACTGGAGAAGGCTCGTTGCTTGGGATTGACGGCGGGCTTATCTAGAGGCTTTAGGACTGAGGCATTATCAACTACAGCACATATCATAAATCGAATTCCATGCCCTACCATAGATAGGAAGATTCAAGAGGAGAACTGGAGAGGTAAAGTAGTGTATCTTGGTTACTTACGAATTTTTGATTGTCCTGTGTACGTTCACCATACAAGTGATGATAAGTTGGAGGCTAGAGCATACAAGTGCATACTAATATGATACACCTATGGTATCAAAGGGTATCAAATTTGGAATCATGTTGATCGGAATATTGTTCATTCCAAACATGTTACTTTTGATGAGTCTGCTATGTTCAATCTAAAGGAAAAGCTACCTACCACATCAGAAGATTCTGATAGGCCTAAGGAAATGGAAGAAGTTCCCGTGTTCTAGCCAAATAGTAGGGTTGTTCCTAATGCTGTCAAGGAAAACGCAGTTGATGAAACATCACAAGATAGTCCACATGTACATTTTAGTAGTGCTGGTGATGTGCATGAATCTAGAGGAACTTCAGTTCAAGGTGGAGCTGAAAGGAGTTTAGACGAAGTAGTACCAATCCGGGTCAGTCGGTAGGACTATTAGGCCGTCCGAAAGGTATGGTGATTGGCAGTTTGCGAACCTTAGCCTTGGTGACCAGTTTGACTATGCCCTACATATGGTTTTTGAGGAGCTGCCTTACCTTGATAAAGCTTTGAAGTCATGTGACAGTTCGAAGTGGATGTGCACTATGGAAGAGGAGTTAGATTCGTTGAAGAAGAACAAAACTTGGAATTTGGTACCACCTCCTCAAGGAAGCTGAGCCATAGGTTGCAAGTGGGTGTTCAAGGTGAAGGATGATGGGAGATACAAGGCTAGACTAGTTGCTAAAGGGTTTTCACAAAGAAAGGGATTGGAGTATGATGAGATATTCTCTCCAGTGGTGAGGCGTATGTCCCTCTACATTTTGCTCGCTATCGTTACAGCTCATGACTTGGAATTGGAGCAACGGGACGTGAAAATCATTTCTTGCACGGAGACTAGGATGAGACTATCTACATGAAGCAGCTAGAAGGATTTGTTGTAGATGGGAAAGAAAATTGGGTTTACGAATTGAAGAAGTCTTTGTATGGACTTAAGTAGTCGCCTAGACAATAGTACAAGAGGTTTGACTCTTTTATGCTTTCACTTGGTTTTGATCGTAGCATCAAAGACGCTTGTGTGTACTTCAACCATTTAAAGAATGGTAGATGGGTGTACCTACTCTTGTACGTGGATGATATGTTGATTGCTTCCAAGGATAAGGCTGTAATCGATGGTTTGAAGCTAAAGCTAAAAGCGGAATTCGAAAGAAGGATCTTGGAGAAGCAAAAAAAAGGATATGGAAATCCAAAGGAATAGAAAGCTAGGACTTTGAGCCTCACTCAAAATGAGTACATTCGAAAGGTTCTTGCTCGGTTTAGCATGGAAGGGGCAAAGGCAATCAACACACCCATGCCTTTGCACTTACAGCTTTCTAGTAAAGGCTCTCCGATCTCGGAAAAGGACAATGCTTATATGATAGAGGTCCTATATGCGAGTGCAGTTGGCAGCTTGATGTATGTCATGATCTGCGCTACGCCTGCCATTGCATAGGTGGTTGGATTGGTGAGTAGGTTCATGGCAAATCTAAGAAAGATGCATTGGGAAGCAGTGAAGTGTATCTTCAGATACCTTAAAGGAACTCCAAACTATGGAATTTCTTTGGCGTAGAGGAAGAGATTTCAGGTTGGTTGGATTTTGTGATTACGACTATGCCGGTGATAGAGATCGAAGGAAGTCATCATCTGGATATGTGTTCACCGTTGGTGGGACAACGATCAGTTGGAGAGCGAGGTTCCAAACAATTGTGGCTTTGTCTACTACAAAGGCAGAGCTCATAGCTGTAGTTGAAGCAGCTAAGGAGGCGCTTTATTTGAGGCGACTGTTGTGTGATTTGGGCTTTGTACACGAAGGAGTGGATGTGTACTATGACAGTTAGTGTGTAATTCACTTAGCTGAAAATTTGACGTTCAGCTCGAGGACGAAGCATATTGAGGTGAGAGAGTCGTTCCTTCTCTCGATGAACAAAGAGAAGCTAGTTCGTCTTCAGAAAGTCACACAAAGGAGAACGCAGCGGACATGTTTACCAAGTCATTGCTTGTTGCTAAGTTTGAGCATTGCTCGGACTTGATTTACTTAATGAAGTGTAGGTACCATGGGGTGGCACGGGGGGAGAGTTGAGATGGTTCATGGAGACGTTTGTTTTCATGGTGGAGATTGATATGTTCTACACGGACTGGGCACTTCGAACACTTTGTTGACGGGTGATGGCCTTGCTGGTGTACATTAACAGAGTGTAATGGGTGATGGCATTGTTGAAGCTCATTGGGTAAGTATCTATTGTTTGGAGCATAAAGGTGTGGATGAAGTTGGAAGGCTTGTTTGAAAACTTGGTATCAAGGTGGAGATTGTTAGTTCTGATACCTAATTTTCGAATCTGGAGAAGATGAGGCCATTGGAAATACTCACGAATCTTGGAGAAGCCCTGACCTTAGGTGCGGTGAAGGAGAGGCGAAGTTGCGGTGCTTTGTGGCTTCGTTCGGTGGAGGCATCACTTGCGTCAATGCTAAGAAGAAGACGCTGAACAAAATATTTGGTTCGTTGAAGGAGATTCCGGACCAAATATTTGGTCCGATGGAGTTCATCTGATGGAGGTGAATGACTTCGGTGAAGAGAAGAAAGTTGTCTCGTTTGGTGGTATTTCGTTTGGTGGAATGGTTTGTCGGACGAGAAATTTGGTTCGACGATTAGGTGAAGGAGAAGTGATGCCGAACGAAATATTACGTTCGATATTTGAGCGTGCCGCTCCAATAAGGGAGATGTCGGTCCAGATGCGCCGAACCAAAGCTAGGTGGCGTATGTTAGACCAAATCATGCGTGCTCTTTGCCAAACCAAAGTGATGTCGAGCTAGATGCGCCATGCCATGCCGAACCAGTTTGTCGCTCTAAACATTTGGTTCGGGATTGGGAGATGCCGATTCATACCTTGAGTGTTGTTTGCCGAACCAAATCTTGTCAAACCAGATGCATGCCGAACCAAACCCCAGAGCTGGTATATAGCAGCTACCCCTCTTTATATCTTCACTCTATAAGTAGTGGAGCTTTTGGACAACAATGGTAGCCATCCTAAAGAGCTGAAACTCTGCAGAATTTTGTCTGTAGTGTTAATTTTTTTATGTATAGCCTCCAAAAGTGAATCAATCTTGTAGCTCCAATCTTTCAGTGATCAATAAAATCTCCTCTCCCCAAGTGGACGTACACTGCCTCGCGGTAATTGAACCACTAAAAATACAGGTGTTATTTATTTTTCTGCATTGCATAGATCTGTGACTATCTGTTCTGGTATTTATCTCTATTTTGTATCATCTCACTACAATCACGATCCAGTTGTTTTCCGCTATGTTGGATTTTTTATTCTCTTAGACTGATCATCTGAAGGGATTTTCCCCAACAATGAAAGATCGGATGCTCAAATTTTTATCTGATCTTAGACTTAAATTAAAGAAAATATATTATAGTTAATAGTACAACTAAATTAAATTCAAATTCAACTAAATTTGTATTAATTGATTCCTTTTAATCAATTCCTTTTATCGGTTTCATTAATATGATATTTCGTATTTAAAGTTAGTTTACTGTCAATTGATAAGATATTATTGTAGTCTGTGGTTATGGTTATTGCATTATAATAAAATTTAGTTTGGAGTTTGAAATGGTAAATAATTATATTAGAGGTAAGTAAAAAAGTTTCACTCAAAATTAGAAGAAAAAAGGAGTGTGAATGTGAATGAATGAGAAGCAAGAACAAAAATAGTCATATATTCTCTTTTACATATGATAGATGTTAGAATAGATATAATAGATGAGCGAATAGAATAATGGATGGAAGATATTTAGTATGGAAACATTCAAACATTCATTGGAGAATCTATTTTGGAATAGCAAAGGCTGAAAAAGAAAAGAATTAAGGGCCTAAGTGTAAAATTATCACTTGAACTAAGGAGAGGCTAACATTTCAACCGAGATTGAATGACTAAAAGGCAAAAAGGTGAGAGGTTGAATTTTACGTATGTGTGTATATGAATCTTCATATAATTATATTTTTTATTTAATTACCAAACTGAAATTGTGGAATAACTTAATTTAACATTTATTATCATCTTATATTTGAATTGATAAGAGATCATTTTAGAAAAATTACCTTTTAATGATGGGAATGGTAACAGAGATGCGATGGAAAATAAAAATATGATAAAACATTTATTTACTCCATTGAAATAAATAAATTATATGAAGAAAGACGAGGAGTTGAAACAAAAATTTGAATTTTAATGGAGATGGAAAGCGACAAAAGAATGTAGGTGGTAATTGTAAAAAGTTTATTCAAATGATAGGAATTGAGTTTAAGATTTCAAGGTGAATGAAGATCGAGATATGAAAGGCAGTTACTTTAATTTTCATTAAATCAAATAGACTTAAATTAAAGACAATTTATTGTAGTTAATCCTCCAACTAAATCAAATTCAAATTCACTTGTTGTAGTAGTAATTAATTAATTCTAAGCAATTCTTTTAATCAGGTTCATTGATATGATTCTTCATTTTTAAAGTTAGTTTACTACCAACCGATAAGATTTTATTATAGTATGTGGTTATAGTTATTACTTTATAATGAAATTTAACTTGGATTTTTAAATGGTAGATAATTATATTACAGGTAAGTAAAAAGATTACAAGTCAAATTAAGGAGAGAAAATGAGTGTGAACCAGAATGATTGCGAGGTAATAATATAAATAGTCATATATTCTTTTTTATGTATAATAGACAAATATAATAGGTATAATAAATATAATATAAAAACAGATAAGATAACAGGTGGAAGAGATTTAGTATGGAAACATTCAATCAATAATTAGAGAATTTATTTTAGAATAAGGAAAACCGATAAGGAAAAGAATTAAGGCCTAGGTTTAAAAATATCACATGAACTACGGAGAGATCAAAATTTCAATTGAGATTGAATGAAAAAAGAGGTAAAAAAAATAATATAGTGGTTGAATTGCATTCTTACATACATATTTGAATCTTTAGATAATTATATTTTTATTTACTTGTCATATTGGAATCGTTGAATAACTAAATTTAAACATATTTTAATAATTCATTTATTCTACTCAAAGGACATATATGTAATGGCTTTTCTAATTTCATATTTTAACCACATGCAATTGTGCTTCACAAATCTTATTTTCATCATTATGATCATATTTTGTTGCTCATTGTCAATATATAAATTTTAGCGAACCATTTTTCATAATGATAAATATATAATAAATCAAATCTTATGATCAACTCATATTTAGCATAACCAATAGAAATTAATTAATTCAACCTAACTAATTAAGGAACTTTACTAATACTATAATTTCACGAACCTAAAGCACCATTCTAATATTATACCTCGATAGGAAATGAAAATAAAAACGTTGATCTAGGTGATAACAGAGATATTTACACAACAATATTAGAAAATCTAGAAAATAAATGAAACTAAGAATTATAGCTTAAAATCTATAATAAAATCCAATTTTGATGGAGAAAAATGTCCAATTGAAAAATTAGTGTAGAACATATCTTCGATAATGGTAGATTGAATCAAATGCACAAAGATTTTCCTAAGAAAATTTTAGATTCAAATGCATGACACTATGTTGAAGGTGCATTAAAAAACTGAGAAATTAATTTCATTTTTTGAAGAAGCAAAGGGATTACGAGGTTAGTGGAGCACAAAAAATGGTTAGAGTAGGGAGAAAATGAAGTAAGGATATGGGAAAATGGAATTAATTTGATTAGGGTAGTAAAAGGTTAATTAAAACGATAGTAATAAATTAATCCAAATAACTGAAGGGAAAATGCAACCCTCGATTTTCCAAAATAGATAAATATGATATAATTGATTGTCATATAAAATAAACTAAACTAGATCTAATGATAAAACATTCTCAAACTAAGGAGAGATGAGTATATGATTTTGAGATGGGCTGAGAAAGAGCAGACTAATGGTCTCGTATTCTCTTTTATATATAAAAGAATTAATATAAAAGTATGATCCAAAACATGCTTACGAGATATCTAGTTATTTTGTATTTCAAAACTAGATATATGCGTTCCTTCTACATCCTCCTACGCTTTATCTTTTTAGTTACCGATAACCCGTTACTTTTTAAAGTGAGGTAGTTACAAACAACAATTACCTCTTTCAGCCATTCAAAATCATTTTTTTTTTCATTTTTCACATCTTCAAATTCACGGTCTAATTAAAGCAGAACAGAAATATCTACAGATCAGTCTTACCCGATTTCCATCACCAAGCACAGTGATTTAGGATTCACCATTTTTGACCAGTTATCCTTGGTTCCATCGACCAACTATCCAGTTTCGATGCCTTACAGGACTCTGAGCCTCCTTCCCCTGCTTCGACTGTCCATAGCCACAATGTCATACAATCAGGTAAACCTGTTCTATTTAAAAAAAGTAAACACTATTCAGGGTTGCCTTTCTTTATTCATTAAATGTAAATTTGGATGTTAATTTCAGTCCATTTTGATATTTTAGTAAGTCAATTGTATGTCTGGTTAGGTATACTCTCTTTAGTTATTTTGTTATTCATGCATCTATTTCAAGATTATATTGTATCAAGCTATTGATTTGATTATTTCAAACACATACACATACACGCATATAGTCCAAGGCCTAATGATACCAAAAAGATCCACTTATCGTTAAATTCATAGATGAATCACCATAGACATGAACATGCGTATGTGATACGTAAGTAGTATGTCTATGATGATTTCGTAGAATATCAAATACAGGTAGAAAATAGAATATGCAAAGGAAATAAAACAATTCAATTTGATCAAATCAATGAGTGTATTGGATAGAGTTCTAAATGTACCTAAATACGAACAAGATTCAATCTCAAAGTCACCCCTCCATATAATACATAATGATGTAAAGGGTAATTGGACTTTATTGGGTAAAGTACAACTGATGGTGAGTGCAGTTGAGTTAACTTCTTTCCGTAAGGATGTGTAATTAAGAGCAAGTACATATTAACTTTAATTCATTTAAGTCATAGTCTACAAGCTCATATTCATATAAGATACGAATTGATAAGAAACCCCAAATCTTAAACAATTTAAGATGAATGGTTGTCTAATTTATGTTATGAACGTTAGTTTCTAAACTTAAAACTAAATTAGTTTTATGTAGGTCTAAAGGCAATCCGTAAAATATTTCTAAATGCCTATTCTATTGTACTGAGAAACAATTGTTATTTTAGGAAATGCCACATTTATGACAAAGGACTTTCTTTTAGAAATTAGTGGTTGTATAATGGACTCTGATATGATCCAAAGACTCTTAGCATAAAAACTGATTACATAAGCTAAGATAAAATTACAAGCCTAAGATGGACATAGCATATAAGAATAATTAATAAGAATTCTCATATGTTAAGTTGAAACTATGAGTTTCTTATCAACGTCCAGAAAATAGTCAGCAATAAGCTATGAAGAGTATAAACCCTACAATATGACATGATGCTTTAAATCTAAAATGGATTCCAAGTACATTATCAAACTATAATTTTGATGGTTGTACCTAAAGGGATATGATCCGTCGGCTATAGGTGTCCATGAAAGGAAAACCGATGCAGTTAGATTACAGTAAACAACACCGATGAAAATAACCTCGTAAGTTTTAATTGTTGAAATTATTGTGACAGATTCATTAGTCAATGTGCTTAAGTTAATTTAGAATCCACCTATTATCGTCTGATGTGACTGATTTTTTGGTACATATATGTTGAAATAGAAATTCTACATAATGATTAAAATAGATTGTTTGCACATAATGACCAAAATATCACAATGTCAATAGGGAGATGGTCCAAGAACTAATACATCAGTATCATTCGATAAGCATAAGAATTAAGCAAATATTTTGATAGAGAAATCCATAGTTTGATTTTTAGTTAAAATGCAAAGGAAGCATGTGTCTATAAGAAAGAACATTAAAAGGTACTAAAATATTTCTAAATTTATAAGTAAACAACATACTATTGATTGTTAACGATGTATACATGTTTAAATCAATGTTAATTTGGTTTTTTAACCCTCGAAATTGACTTTGAAAATAACATCTTTTATAATCAATATAAAAGAATGTTGAGATTATCCATAACAATATACGCAGACACCATATTAAAATGTTTAATAAGGAGCATATGAGATATATTCCTTATGCATCGACAATAGGAGTTATCATATATGTTAAGTTGTCTACTATATCGCACTCAGCTTATGTAATTGGTGCGTCAATCGAGTATCAAATTTGAATTGAAATCACTAAATGGTACTTACAAGTATTCTCAAGTATTTACAAAATAGTAAAGAAATGTTTATGTATATAAAGAACTTATTATGAAGGAGTACTCGGTCTTGAATTTTATAAGTGATAAAAAATATAATATGTTAATCCTAAATTCATGTTTAACCTTAGTTAAAGAGCTTTGAGTTGGGATATTTCAAACGAGACGTAGTGGCTGATTTAATCAAAAAACTAAGTACATCATCTTGAATAGAGCCACAATAAAAGAAATATACATATATGCACAAACTTATAGCTATACGAGAGGTAGTGGCTGATTTAATAAAAAAACTAAGTTCATCGCCTTGAATAGAGCCACAATAAAAGTAATATACATATATGCACAAACTTATAACGAATCCTAGGGATATTCCAAACATTGAGAATCCCATGACATCATTTTGTGAAAACAACGTCGTGATATAGATCAAGAAAGAACCTAAAGCTCACAAAATGTCTCTATGACTCTAAAAATTCTACGTGATAAAGGAAGTTTATCAACGATGGAGGGATATTAGCCGATAGAGTAGATAGTAATATAATATAGAAAATTCGTTCATTAAGGGACTACCTCGATCAGTTTTGAGAAACCTGATCGAAGTAGTAAGATTAAGATTCCATAATTGATCCCAAGTGCAAATGTGAGATTAAGAGCTTTATACCCTAGGAGCAATTATGTAAATTATTATATGTATACATCTAACTTTGTAATTAATCTTTTTCATAATAATAGTGCTTATTTTCTTATATATGCTTTGTTACACTGTAATATAATCAAGTAATTAATTTAAAGTATATTAACAAGAAATTCCTTAAGCAAAATGTTATTTTATTATAATTACAAATAGTTGCAATCACGAGTAATAGATCACAATATAAAATAACATTTTGTTTTAAATATTCCTGGTCAAAGTGTTTCAAGAAATATATCGATTCATCCATTGAATTCAGAGTGCGTAACACTCTCCACATGTTGGGCAACGTAGTGCTTATGGCTACCGAGTGCGCCAAGAGTTTAGATACTAATAATTCTTAGGCAACTATATATGGAATGACTCGTCTGAGAGTTTCCAGTTGGTTGATAATAACAAGGTCAAATAAGAAAACTAGATGATGTTGCACAATTCCCTCGACTTGATAATACCATGGAAATTCAATATAATTTTTCATGCAACACCCCACCTCTATACACATACTACCCAAGAGTAGTACAAAGTAATTTTGTCGAATAATACGGAGAATAAGATGATATGGGGTACACACATGAGTATTCCCCTGGATTAACATGGTACATATCTCAAATTATATAAAACTCACCACAGGTGTACATGGTCCCAATATAAAGCAATAAACATGTGTGCTAACAGGATAGAACAAAACATAATCAAAGAGTAATGTTAGAGCACATAGAGTCACAACACATCAGATAAAATATAATACATAACATAATACGTAGTCTAGAGCCACAAAATGATAATCTCTAGCCCATAATATAATACAACAACGTATACTACATAATAGATACATCTAAGAGGCTATAAAATGCATAGCATATGTATCATCATATAACTACTAGCCTTCCTAAAAGTCCACTAAGCTCTGACATCACTGGGTACCTGCACCTAAAATATCTCGGACTCGCCCGAGTATTATAAATAACACCTAGTCAGACTATGTCCATAAGGAAGTTTGGTGATAAGGTATGTGAATTTAACTCAAGCATAGCCTATGATGTGACGACTTGGAAATTTTTAACATTTGAAATGGAATATTTAATTGGTTTTAAATATTTGGAGGTTAGTTTAACTTTAATTTCAAATATAAATATGAATTTAACAATTAAATTATTGAATTTAATTTATTGAAGTTGGGCAAAAATTTGAATCTTGATTTGTAAGCTGATTAAAAATAATTTAAAGGCTTCAAAAATTCATATCGATAATACTGGAGATAACGGAAGCTTCAGGATTTGATTTGGAACTGTTTTGTTTAGTTTTGAATTTTTTTTCGTTTAATTTGATATTTAAAAATGGCCTTCCGAGGAACAGTCTCGGAATTCAACGAAACCAGTTCCATTAGATCCATAATAATGTATTATTATCGGATTTCAAATTTCGTAGTGTTTGGATTCACCGTTTGGTCGTTCAATCTGGAAACGTCTAGAAATAATTTAGTTGAATCTAATTTAAATAGTCGATTTAAATAGCTATCTTCCACATACGATCAAATTGGAGCCCGTGATTTGTTCCATTGGGTTCGGAACAGGGTTATAACATTAGAAACGCTAGGCGGCACGCCTCGATAGGAGTTCGGGATTTGGAGTTAGGTTATACGAGATATTTTGAATATAAAATTATAAAAATCAATTAGAAAGTCAAACCCTACCTTCGTACGCATGCCACCCTCATTTAAGTTAAAAAATTATGAGTTCCTTCTTCTTCAAGCAGAGAAAAATCAAAAAAATTAATTTCTTCTTTCAAATAAAAAATCAAGTCGAGTCTTCTTCCCTTTTTTATATTTCAGTTTCGAAATAAATTTATGGCCACATATTCTTTGTTCAACTCAAATTGAATCGTCTTCAAACTAAAATCAATGGCCGAGCGCGATTCGATTCGATTCGATTGAGCTAGAGACTTCGAGCAGGGGTGTTCGCGAAGTGGGTTACGGCATCAAGTTTTGGGGGCGCACGAGACGTCGACGACTCGGCCGAGATGCGACTGTGTGCCACGATGGTTGAAGGTGGCCACGTAGGCATCGCGAGTCGCGTTGGTCGATCTCGTCGAGGCGAGGGAAGCTCGGTGGTGGAGCCGTGATGGCAATTTCGAGGTTGTGTTGAGGAAGCCGACGATTTAGGGTTTTGCGTTAATGGTCGGAGCAGGCCTGGGGTTCGAATTCGTGTGCGATAGTGAGGTATTTGCTGTTGTTCTTCAATTTTGAATTTATTTAATAAATGCATATATGTGAATTATTTTATGTATATATATATAAAGAATCAGAGAAAAAGATATTTACAGTTAAGGTATAGCAGTTTTAGTAATATATATATATATATATATATATATACGTATATAAGTTTCAGTAAAGCAAGAAATTTTATTTAAATAAATAAGATTTTGGAATGAATAGGATTTTTTATAAAATGTTTAAAGTTTATGAAAATTGGATTTTTAAAACCCATATGGATTTTTTTTCTTTCATATGCACTTGGAAATGAAGAAAAGTAAGATTCAATTTATTAGACTATGATAAAAATAATTTATTAAGGTGCTTAATTCATTAAATTAACTTATTTAATTATTTTAGAAATTGTTCAAGGAAAATTTGTTAAAGAAACTAAAATATTAGTTAATTGAATTTATTAAATAAAGTTAATTGTTCGACTTATTTCAAATATTAATCAACTGTATAATGTTTATACAAGGTCAATATCTGAAAGAAATCAAGACAGAATGAAAATGGATTGCATGCATAGTAAAAGGTGAGATCTTTTCACTCAATCAAATATTTTTCTGACTTAATTTTAAATAGTTAAATTTAAAATTGATTGACTGTGTGCTTGGATGATTGATTTATTATCAGTTATATTAGTTTAGACCCTATGCGCCGCAAATAGCGGGTGGTATTATATATTAAACCCATATACCGCGATATTCCACCTCGAAGTGGAATTGGTATTATATATGTATTTGGAGTTGTTGATTTCCCACATTATATAGTGAATGAGACCCTATGCGCCGCATAATAGCGGATGATATTATATAAATCTCATATACCGCGATATTCCCCCTCGAAGTTGAATGGGTATTTAATTATTGTGCCAACATCTGTGGATGCAGGGAAACAAGTTGGAGGGATCCAACTGGATTCCTCAAATAATTGAATTTGTTTCAATATTGTATATTGATTTAATTATAATCTATGTGTGATTATATTGTGATTGAAGTCGTTGGAGGCTAAAATTTAGCCGAATAATATTTTTAGTATCATAGGATACCAGAAATAAATAAAACTGGATTTTAAATTTAAGTAGAAAATCTATAGTGAAATCCTATTGAATAAAATCCCAAAATTTGGGAAAAAGTTTAATAATGGATTTCAAGTAGTAATATTCAAAAGGTGAAGAATTTATTTTTAAAATATGAATTTTAAATAATTTGAAAAGGATAAAGGAATTTATTTTAAAAATAAATTCGAAAAATTGATTTGGTGTTAAAAGAATAAATCTTTAGGGAATCGATATGAAAATTGACTTGGTGTTTGAATGAAAATCGATTTGGTGTTGAAATAAATTTAGAAATCAAATTGGAAATTGATTTGGTGTTTGTATATGATTTTTGAAATCGATTTAAAAATCATATATCAGTGGATATTTGGGAATTTAAATGGGAATTTTATAAAAGAAAGGAAAATTTGTTTTAAAAATAAATATTGTTTTATTTTTAAAAGTGTGGAAAGAAATTTATGGATTTGGAACATAAATTTAAAATAAATCAAGAAGGATTTATTAATTGATTAAAAATGATCCATTTTGAAAAGGAAGGTGTATTTTCCCTGAAAAGCCGAGTATGTTTGTGACATAGCTTTTGAAATATAAATTTAAAAGTTCTAAGGTTGGTTTTAAAAGAATATTTTGGATAAATTAGTTTCTTTAAGTTATTTTGTAAATCTTTAAAGTAATGATTTATCTAATTAATTGTGGAAGTAATGATTTAAAGATTTAATTGATACTGGTTTTAGAAAATGAATATTTAAATAGTTATATCCTATCTACTAATTTTATTTTAAAAATTAGTTTGGACTTGAAATTTCATATGAGACATTTATATAATATTTTCATAACTAATATCTAAATGATGTTTTAAAATAATTTTATCTAAATGTTTCCGAGTATATATTTTGTATAAGTGATTTAAAGTATTTTAAAGTATTTGAACTCGGCAGACTTTCAGTGGAAATAAATAATATCGGAATTCTTATTCCGCGAGTGAAAAGTGATTTGAAATTTGTTTTCAAATGGTTGAAGTGTAAAATATACCTTACGAAGATATTTTGAAAATAAATAATTGGGGAAAATTATTTAAATATGGTGTTTGTTTTGAATGTTGATTGATAGTTAAATAACCGACTATCGTACTAGCCTTTTAAATGACATTTGAATTTCGATGCAACCGGGGGTCGGATTCCAAATGGATATTCTAAACCCACATCGAACCTTTGTGATTGTAATGGATCTTTTGTTTAAAAGATCAAAGTGGAAATTTGTTGTGATTTGTTTGAAATCTGATTTAACACTTGTTTTTAAAAATAAGCACTCATTATTCGGATTAGCCGGGAGAGGACTTTGTGTCATAAAACTCATTCCGAAAAATGATACGATGAAATGAGATTGCATTTGAAGATGGTGTTGAAGACCGGGTAGTTTCGAAAACGAAAGGATTACCTGTCGAATGTCTCTGCATCGGATTGCTCCGGTATAGAGATTTTATCACCCTTTGTGATAGGGATTCCGGACGTGATTGTGAACCGTTCAATCCCGGAACGGACTTGTATGGATGTGTGTTTGACATTACACTTTGAGATATAAAGCTGATTTCTATCAAATACATTTCTGGTGGTGGCGGAGAATTTATTCTCTTAGCTTAACACCCTTCTCTGAGACATACGAGCTATGAGGTTATGTAGTTGATGGTTACTAGTGATATATTCCCAAACTGGTAGTGTGGCATACGAAGTGCTGCTGATCATTTGTTGATCAAAGCATGAATTTGTTAAAAGTGTAGCTTTGTGGACGAGACTTCGTCGAACCTCACACCCAGAAATGGTCGAAACAGGAAAGATGCGGCAAGGTTATGATGGTCGCGCCCTTTAGGGTATGTCATTTCCTTCTGGAAAAGGGTGGTATCATGGTATGGAGCCCAGATATTTAACCTATGTGGTTGCTGCAAATCTATTACACTTTGTGGTCGTTGCTTTGTGGTTAAGGATCCTCGGATAAAGGTCGCAAACGACCGGGGGATGACATACTCGTGTAGTAGTTACCTAGTTACAGAGGTAATCCGGCCTTGTGTCGGGGCGTCCCTCCAGAGGCATACCCATGTGGTAGTACGAAGTTCCTTAGCCTGACCATTTGTTGGAAATCCAAAGAAACAATAAGCATCATGTACGATTTTAGTTGTATAACCTGCCATGGAATGTGGCGGTAACCTGCTATTGAACATGGTAGCTATAGTAGGCATAAGTGCGAAATGTCTGTGCTGGCTAAGATTAATATTATACTTTCAAAATGTTTTCCACACTATGCACTAATAATAATATTATCAAAGGATTTTGCATATCAAGCATGTTTGACTATCATAAGGAGAAATCTCCTCCAATTCTGCGTTTGCATTATGTGTGTGGCGGGAGGCCTTATGGTAGTTTCATTTTCCAAAAAGCATAGCAGATTTCTTTTATTTTCTTTGTGAAAATAACTGTTTTTAAGATCTCACGCCAGTCCCATGACTGACCTTGAGTTTATTGTTCCCTTTCTAAACTCTGGTGCCCATAATTTTTCCACACGGGCAGCTTAGAGTTAGGTTATCATTATTCTGGAGCGAAGTCGAAAAAGAGATGTTGTGGAGATCAGGAGCAAGCTGGATGGCGAAGCGTATCACTAGTATATGTTATATTTCTTTTCCGCTGTTTGTTGGTGCAAACTCTGATAATGTGATGTGATGTGATGTAACAACCGATATAGTTCTTTGGTTTAAAGATATTCATTTATCTATTATATTTGTTCCGCTGCGAAATGTGAGATTCTGATGTTGTTTCTGTTTCTTCTTCTATATTCTTCTTTTTGAACCCTAAAGGTTCGGTTTTCCGGCATTTGATATAGTGGAGGTATTGATGTCGACTTTCGGGCGTCGAAAAATCGGGTTGTTACAATGTGGTATCAAAGCATTTGGTTTAGCGACAACCTTGGCTCTGTTGGGTGTTACTCATTAGAGATAGAGTCAGTAGTACTCTAGAATGAGTCTGAGTGTAATAATAGATATGAGCACGTATTTGTTAGTGAATGTAAAAAAAATTGTATTATGTTGACTTATCGGTTGATTGTTTATAGATTTTGGTCGGTGCAGTTTGGCCAACTGTATCGATAGGGGTTTCTAAACTCTTAAACAAGATAAATCGACACGATATTGTTTTAATATAGGGTGAATGAAATAATTTTACCCAAAACTATTTTCGTAGATAAAGGAAATAATCTTTGTAAATTATTATAGTATATGGTTGCTTGATTGTTAGGAAGTGTAATATTATTATCATTTGAATAGGAAATTGAAATCGTAACTCCAAAATTAAGAAACAAATTCACATATAAATGGAATTTGAGAATATACATTGTAAATGTGATTTGTAATTTGAAACGGAATTCCAGAGAAGTATTTGGAATGTTTTGAAAAGAATTTGAAAAGTTTTGGAGTTTGGAAAGGATTGGAGATTTGGAAAAAAAATTTGATTGAATCACTTTTTAGTTTGAAAATGAATTTCAAAGGTTTTAGGAAAAAAATGTTTCGAAGGGATAAAAAGCCCTAAACTCTTTTCGGTCGCTGGAAAAATAATTTCGATGATGATCTCGACATCATCGGTGTTTATTTTCGAGTTTCCAAGAGAGGAATTGCTGCCAAATTATTTTAAATGGAAGTTGTTTGCAAATTGGGTTTGGTTTTAGAAATTTAAAGGGATAATTTGAATTGATTTCAAAAATGGTTTTGAATTGTTGAAAAGACTCTGGAATCTTATAAAAAAATAGTTATGGAATAAAATTTTATAAGGTGGAAAATAAAGTTGTGAATGAATAAATAAATTCACAATTGCAAGTAAATGAAATGGAAATTGAATGTTAAAATTTATTTCGAATTTGTAAGTAAATAGAACTGGAATTGGAATTGAAATTGATTTGTAAAGCAAAGTATTAAAATAAAATTAGTAAGTCAAATTAATTGAAGAAATGACCAGATGGATAAGGTTTTAAATGAATTGAATCCAATATTTATAATTAAAAGTAAATTGAATTCATATGGAATTTGAAATCCAGTTTAATATAAGTAAATATAAACCAAAGTGATGAATTAAAAATACATATAAGAAGTATATAGAATATTTGCATTTAACTTAAGAAATGAAGTGTGAAATTCTTAAGTAAATTTTGTATTGGGAATATACGAGGTTAATAATTAAGTGAAGGTTAAATTGAAAATCGTGAAATGGTAATTGTGAATAAGAGAATGAACAAAAGAATAAAACTGGAATTGAAACTGAATATCGAAAACCAATTTGAATTGTGTGAAATAAAATGAAGTTGTAAAATTAGTTCGAAGTGAACTAAAGATAATAAAGGTGAAATAAAAAAATGGTTTGAATAAAATGAATTGGAATTTGTAATGAATTAGTTAAACTAATTTAAAATAGTCATATGAATCAGTTGTGAATGAAAGATAGTTGATATAATTCAATATTCAGAAGGTAAACTGAATCCAAATAGAATTGAAATTGTAAATTGAATTCAAATGAAATTAAAAATGCCAGATTGAATGAAAATGGATATATAACTTCAATAGTAAAGTAAAAATGGTATAAGAAGTATATATTGAAAATTTTGTAAAGGAATGTGCAAAATAAATTTGAATGTTGTAACTAGATATTATGGCTAGCAGGATATACAGGTGTATTAAATGCAAAAGGAATTAGGATTTGACTTTCGAAGATAAATTTAAATTGCTCGACAAAAGGTATGTATTTAAATTTCAATATGAAATTTGGTGATTTCTTGTCTAGCCACTTGGCTTTTAATTTTCTTTTTGAAATCTGGGGGCCGTGATGCCATTTTTGTGGTCGTACCGAGCTAGCCGCGCAAAGGAGACGCTGGCGAAATTTTTCGAAAATTTAGGAGTTAGAAAAATTTTGAGAAAAATTTTGAAAGCTTAAATTTTGAATTTAAATTTAAATTTGAATTGTTAAAGAAAACAATATTGTTTGAAAACTTATGATTGAATTTGGAGAGTTAGTTAAAGAAATGATAGGTCTTTGATAAGAAAATTGTTTTGGGCAAGTTGATAAAACTGTTTAGTTTTGGAAAGATAGCAAATGGGTTAAGGACCAATCTTCTTAACTAGTAATTTCGGGACGAAATTCTTTTAAGATGGGTAGGATGCGACGATCCGGAAATTTTTAACATTTGAAATGGAATATTTAATTGATTTTAAATATTTGGAGGTTAGTTTAACTTGAATTTCGAATATAAATATGAATTTGACAATTAAATTAATGAATTTAATTTATTGAAGTTGGGTAAAAATTTGAATCTTGATTTTTAAGCTGATTAAAAATAATTAAAAGGCTTCAAAAATTCATATCGATAATACTGGAGATAATAGAAGCTTCAGGATTTGATTTGGAACTATTTTGTTCAGTTTTGAATTTTTTTCTCGTTTAATTCGATATTTAAAAATGGCCTTCCAGGGCACAGTCTCGGAATTCGACGAAACCAGTTCCATTAGATCCATAATAATGTATTATTATCGTAGCGTTTGGATTCACCGTTTGGTCGTTCGATTTGCAAATGTCTAGAAATAATTTAGTTGAATCTAATTCAAAGAGTCGATTTAAATAGCTATCTTCCACATATGATCAAATTGGAGCGCGAGAATTGTTCGATTGGGTTCGGAATAGGGTTATAACATTAGAAACGCTAGACGGCACGCCTGGATAGAAGTTCGGGATTTCGAGTTAGGTTATACGAGATATTTTGAATATAAAATTATAAAAATCAATTAGAAAGTCAAACCCTACCTTCGTACGCACGCCACCCTCATCTAAGTTAAAAAATTATGAGTGCCTTCTTCGAGCATAACAAAATCGAACAAAATTAATTTCTTCGTTCAAATAAAAAATCAAGTCGAGTCTTCTTCCCTTTTTCATATTTCAGTTTCGAAATAAATTTATGGCCACATATTCTTTGTTCAACTCAAATTGAATCGTCTTCAAACTAAAATCAATGGCCGAGCGCGATTCCATTCGATTGAGCTAGAGACTTCGAGCAGGGGTGTTCGTGAAGCGGGTTACGGCATCAAGTTTTGGGGGCGCACGCGACGTCGACGACTCGGCCGAGATGCGACTGTGTGCTGCGATGATTGAAGGTGGCCACGTAGGCATCACGAGTCGCGTTGGTCGATCTTGTCGCGGCGAGGGGAGCTCGGTGGTGGAGCCGTGATGGAAATTTCGAGGTTGTGTTGAGGAAGCCGACGATTTAGGGTTTTGCTTTAATGGTCGGAGCAGGCCTGGGTTCGAATTCGTGTGCGATAGTGAGGTATTTGCTGTTGTTCTTCAATTTTGAATTTATTTAATAAATGCATATATGTGAATTATTTTATGTATATATATATATGTAGAATCAGAGAAAAAGATATTTACAGTTAGGGTATAGCAGTTTAGTAATATATATGTATGTATATAAGTTTCAGTAAAGCAGGAAATTTTATTTAAATAAATAAGATTTTGGAATGAATTTGAATTTTTTTAAAATGTTTAAAGTTTATGAAAATGGGATTTTTAAAACCCATGTGGATTTTTTTCTTTCATATGCACTTGGAAATGAAGAAAAGTAAGATTCAATTTATTAGACTATGATAAAAATAATTTATTAAGGTGTTTAATTCATTAAATTAACTTATTTAATTATTTTAGAAATTGTTCAAGAAAATTTGTTAAAAAAACTAAAATATTAGTTAATTGAATTTATTAAATAAAATTAATTGTTCGACTTATTTCAAATATTAATCAACTATATAATGTTTATACAAGGTCAATATCTGAAAGAAATCAAGCTGGAATGAAAATGGATTGCATGCATAATAAAAGGTGAGATCTTCTCACTCAATCAAATATTTTTTTGACTTAATTTTAAATAGTTAAATTTAAAATTGATTGACTGTGTGCTTGGATGATTGATTTATTATCAGTTATATTAGTTTAGACCCTATGCGCCGCATAATAGTGGGTGATATTATATATTAAACCCATATACCACGATATTCTATCTCGAAGTGGAATTGGTATTATATATGTCTTTGGAGTTGTTGATTTCCCGCATTATATAGCGGATAAGATACTATGCGCCGCATAATAGCAGATGATATTATATAAATCCCACATACCGCGATATTCCACCTCGAAGTGGAATGAGTATTTAATTGTTGTGCTAACATGTGTAGATGCAGGGAAACAGGTTGGAGGGGTCCAACTGGATTCCTCAAATAATTGAATTTGTTTCAATATTGTGTATTGATTTATTATAATCTGTGCGTGATTATATTGTGATTGAAGTCGTTGGAGGCTAAAATTTAGTCGAATAATATTTTTGGTATCATAGGATACCAGAAATAAATAAAATTGGATTTTAAATTTAAGTAGAAAATCTACAGTGAAATCCTATTGAATAAAATCCCAAAATATGGAAAAAAGTTTAATAAATGGATTTCAAGTAATAATATTCAGAAGGTGAAGAATTTATTTTAAAAACATGAATTTTAAATAATTTGGAAAGGATAAAGGAATCTATTTTAAAAATAAATTCGAAAAATTAATTTGGTGTTAAAAGAATAAATCTTTGGGGAATCGATATGAAAATTGATTTGGTGTTTGAATGAAAATCGATTTGGTGTTGAAATAAATTTAGAAATCAAATTGGAAATTGATTTGGTGTTTGTGTATGACTTTTGAAATCGATTTAAAAATCGTATGGGAATTTAAATGGGAATTTATAAAAGAAAGGGAAATTTGTTTTAAAAATAAATATTTTTTTATTTTTAAAAGTGTGGAAAGAAATTTACGGATTTGGAACGTAAATTTAAAATAAATCCAAAGGATATATTAATTGATTAAAAATGATCCATTTTGAAAAGGAAGGTGTATTTTCCCTGAAAACCGAGTATGTTTGTGACATTACTTTTGAAATATAAATTTAAAAGTTCTAAGGTTGGTTTTAAAAGAATATTTTGGAGAAAATAGTTTCTTTAAGTTATTTTGTAAATCTTTAAAGTAATGATTTATTTAATTAATTGTGGAAGTGATGATTTAAAGATTTAATTGATATTGGTTTTAGAAATTGAATATTTAAATAATTATATCCTATCTACTACTTTTATTTTATAAATTAGTTAGGACTTGAAATTTCATATGAGACATTTATATAATATTTTCATGACTAATATTTAAATGATGTTTTAAAATAATTGTATCTAAATGTTTCCGAGTATATATTTTAGATAAGTGATTTAAAGTATTTTAAAGCATTTGAACTCGGCAGACTTTCAGTGGAAATAAATAATATCTGAATTCTTATTCAGCGAGTGAAAAGTGAATTGAAATTTATTTTCAAATGGTTGAAGTGTAAAATATACCTTGTGAAGATATTTTGAAAATAAATAATTGGGGAAAATTATTTAAATCTGGTGTTTGTTGTGAATGTTGATTGATAGTTAAATAACCGACTATCAATATTGGCCTTTTAAACGACATTTGAATTTCGATGTGACTGGGGGTCGGATTCCAAATGGATATTTGAAACACACATTGAACCTTTGTGATTGTAATGGATCTTTTTTTTAAAAGATCAAAGTGGAAATTTATTGTGATTTGTTTGAAATCTGATTTAACACTTGTTTTTAAAAATAAGCGCTCATTATTCGGATTAGCCGGGAGGGGACTTTGTGTCATAAAACCCATTCTGAATAATGATACGACGAAATGGGATTGCATTTGAAGACGGTATTGAAGACCGGGTATTTTCGAAAGCGAAAGGATTACATGTCGAATGTCTCTGCATCAGGTTGCTCCAGTATAGAGATTTTATCACCCTTTTTGATGGGAATTCCGGACGTGATTGTGAATATCCGGATTTGCAAGGGATTCTTTGAAGTGCCTTCGGTTCCGTTCGATCCCGAAACGGACTTGTATGGATGTGTGTTTGACATTACACTTTGAGATATAAAGCTGATTTCTATCAAATACATTTCTGCTGGTGGCGGAGAATTTATTCTCTTATCTTAACACCATTCTCTGAGACATACGAGCTCAGAGGTTATGTAGCTGATGGTTACCAGTGATATATTCCCAAACTGGTAATGTGGCATACGAAGTGCTGCTGATCATTTGTTGATCAAAGCATGACTTTGTGAAAAGTGTAGCTTTGTGGACGAGACTTCGTCAGACCTCACACCCCGGAAATGGTCGAAACAGGAAAGATGCGGCAAGGTTATGAGGGTCACGCCCTTTAGGGTATGTTATTTCCTTATTGAAAAGGGTGGCATCATGGTATGGAGCCCAGATATTTAACCTATGTGGTTGCTGCAAATCTATTACACTTGTTGGTTGTTGCTTTGTGGTTGAGGATCCTCGGATAAAGGTCGCAAACGACCGGGATATGGCATACTCATGTTGTAGTTACCTAGTTACAGAGGTAACCCGGCCTTATGTTGGTTGAGATCCGGTTAGGTTCTCGGGGCGTCCCTCCAGAGGCATACCCATGTGGAAGTAGGAAGTTCCTTAGCCTGACCATTTGTTGGAAATCCAAAGAAACAATACGCGCCCTATACGATTTTAGTTATATAACCTGCCATGGAATGTGGCGGTAATCTGCTATTGAACATGGTAGCTATAGTAGGCATAAGTGCGAAATGCCTATGCTGGCTAAGATTAATATTATACTTTCGAAATGTTTTTCGCACTATGCACTAATAATAATATTATCAAAGGATTTTGCGTATCAAGCATGTTTGACTATCATAAGGAGAAATCTCCTTCAATTCTGCATTTGCATTGTGTGTGTGGCGGGAGGCCTTATGGTAGTTTCATTTTCCAAAAAGCATAGCGGATTTCTTTTATTTTCTTTGTGAAAATAAATATTTTTAGGATCTCACTCCAGTCCCACAACTGACCTTGAGCTTATTGTTTCCTTTCTAAACTTTGGGTGCCCACAATTTTTCCACACGGGCAGCCTAAAGTTAAGCTATCATTATTTTGGAGAGAAGTCGAAAAAGAGATGCTGTGGAGATCAGGAGCAAGCTGGATGGCAAAGCGTATCACTAGTATGTTATATTTCTTTTCCGCTGTTTGTTGTTGTAAACTCTGATAATGTAATGTGATGTAATGTAACAACTGATATAGTTCTTTGGTTTAAAGATGTTCATTTATCTATTATATTTGTTCCGCCGCGAAATGTGAGATTCTGATGTCGTTTCTGTTTCTTCTTCTATCTTCTTCTTCTTTAACCCTAATGGTTTGGTTTTCCGACATTCGACTGTGCGACATTTGATACAGTGGAGGTATTGATGTCGACTTTCGGGCGTCAAAAAATTGGTTGTTACAATGGGCTATGCAGTTAAAGCCCTGCAAATTCCCCGCTATAACCCATAGCGCTCTTTAACCATTACGCTATTTCAATTTAGCGCTATTAAACAAAAGATTTGCTTTAAGCCCCACTATTTTCCGCTACATCTGGTAACTCAAGGCTTTTTAGCGCCCACTTTAGCAACATTAGTATACAAAGGTTGATTTGACTAGTTCTTTTCTAAATCAAATCAACAAAATTAAGATAAAACCTAATTTTAAGGCATAAGGGTTAAATATAAGTTATAAATATGTTGTATTCACTAAATCCAGTCCGCACAAATCATGATGTTCTACGATTTTGTCATACAAGATTAAAAAATATTTCTTTTCTTACACAAATTATGTGAGAACGTGAATAATTAACTTTAAATATTTATTTTTATATCTAGTGAAGATTTTTGCACCTCTGTTATTTTTTGTTGTATCCCTGCTTTGTCCCCGCTATAGTTTTTTGCACCTTATTACAACCGAATAACATACAATCAAGTATCACATATATCAACAATCTATATTACAAATACATATTCATAAAAAAAACTCAAACCTAGTGGAGACGGGAATCGACTATACAACAGAAACAAGGTCCAGGTAAAGTCATCTCAGTATAGAGGTCGCCTAACCCATATCTATACTTAACAAGGTGTATAAATAATATATGTCCATCTATCACTATGGGTAGGACCAGGCAGGGGACTGATGGCCGTATGCCTGCTCTAGGAGCCTGCTCCTACATCCTATTTTTACCTTGACGGACAGCGTGACTCATATCCACCAATGGCTCATTAATGCGAAGCCTCAAAGTCACGACCTTGCTTTTCCCCCTATAGCTAACAGATTGCTAGTCTAAGCAACATAAGGGGCTAATATGGTGCCTACCCTATGGGTCAAATAACCCAAAAATAATAAGGGTGTCGCTGATCTAGGGCGCGATCCCATGATCAGGCTATCAGGATGGATACTGGCCTAATCTGGTTCTCTCTAATGCTAAATAACAGGATTACACAATGATAGACGACCATTTAATACCTTTAAAAATAAAGGACCACCTTCGCTCACACCAATGAGCTCTCTCTCATCTAAGACAAACCTCACATAAGTACAAATATCATACTATTCCCGCCATATGAGTGTCATCTTCTTACACTGAATAATCGATTAAGTATCACATTGACGTCCCATACCATCGTGTCATACTAGTCCGTTTATTCAATGCCAATAAACCACACTCAATCCATCAAATAATGCTATGTAACAAGTCTGATGAACAACCAAAAGGTGTTACCGAAAGTCCCATACCAAATTATATCAGTGATCTATTTATTCAAATTCCTCGCCACAAAGAAATAAAAACATATATATAATAATCAAAGTATCTTCATATATATATATATATATATATGTATGTATGTATGTATGTATATATGTATACATATGCGTATACATATACATATACATATATTACATCAAAATAATATCAAAATAAATATACAGATATTATAGAATTTCTTTAAATCCATAAGGGAAATTTGATAGTCATTAATTGTTATTAAAAAGCATTTATTATTTTTAAAAATAAGAATTTACCGAATTATCATAATAATTCATTATCACAATATCATTAAATATCTTTATTAAATTATTTAAATTTCCCTAAGTTATATTATTATAACCAAGTATAAGATTAGTATGTTACTGTATATTACTGAATTTATAATTATAGTTTTATTGTATTTTTATTTATATTTTTTTTAGAAATAGACAACCGATCGCTTGATCGGTCGGTCGAAGAGGTCGGTCGATCAGGCACTAGGCACATGATTTTTTTGCTTGTAAACAATGCATCTCCGACCACATACTCCCCTTTTTCGACCAAATACTCCCCTTCTTTGACCATGCCTGTATTATACATCACTGTGCAACAGTACTCCATCATCTCATGATACCATTAAACCAAACAACAACCAATTTCCACAATATTCAATTCAATTGCACTGTACGAGGTTAACGAATGAATCAGGATGATGAAGATGATGTGATATTAATGCACATATGATTATAACATCTCATATTCTAATATATCATCAATATATCACCATATGGACATAGTTGTGAGCTGAAATTATCACCTTGATTGAATAATCCCACTTACAAGCTTAGCTTATTCTTCTTGCTCCTCCTTTGCCACTTACTGTAAGTGATTCCTCTTCAAACTAATGAGCAAACCCTAACTCCAAACTTGATATATGGTGTAGAGTATGTCAAGAAGCTTTGATTTTAGTTATAGGAATTTATAGATTTTATTTTTGATTTTTTATTTAAAGATGAAGTGGTAGGGTTTGGGGGCAAATCTCATTTTCAAAGTCAGTAAATGAAAACATGAGGGTTATATTTATAGAAAGGGATGACGAATCTGGAGATAGAATTGTCTAGAGATAGAAAAATACTGAAATTGAGTTTTAGATTTAGGTTGTTGGGCTTTGGACTTCGCTTCATTCTCTTTTTCTTTCTTTTACTTCATAAAACAGTTTGCAAGCCCAAATACAAAATCACTTTTACTATAAAATTTCTTTCTAATAAATTACAACATTATTTACTTTACAAAATTATTTTCTATAATTTATTTAATTAACCATTTTATTTAAATCATTTACTAATTAATTTCAAAACTATATTAATAACTTTATTTCCTTATCAAAATAAACTTTATACTTTATAAAATTTAATTAATCATTATTTCCAAAATAATTAATTCATATTTTTATATTCCAAAATAATCAAATAAATTATTAAATCATTATTTTTACATTCAATTTTTAATGAAATATTTCTTTTCATATTCTAAATCATCACGATAATTCTAATAATTAATTCAAATCTCAAATTGTTTATTATTTATTATCATTTAATCATTAATTCGTTTCCTCTTGACGGTGGGTTATTACATTCCACTTTGATTATAGTTAAATCATGGCATGCCTTCCACTAAACGACCATAGTTGGGTCTAAGTAGAAGCTTTGGGAGTTAGGCTCTGTTAATAGAGTTTTTCTCCTTAGTTGTTTGAGGTTAGTATCATGATCAACTATAGTCAACTCAAAGTTAAAATCTTTAGCCAAAGTAGAATGGTTAATAATAGAAAAATCATTTAACCAAGGACTTTGTTCATGGATAGAAAACGTCGACTGTGGATAATACAGAGTTTTGATCAATACTAGATTCCAAATATCTTAAAGTGATATAGTGTTAGATAAGAGAACATGTGTAAATTTTATTGTCATTATTGGTACCATTTAAGGTAATGTAAAATATGATTTTATCGAAAAGAACTGTAAGCAATGAATTTGGTCAAACTGTTATACCACTAGCTAATGTGACGTGTGAATGTTAATCATTACTGCCAATATTGATCCTAAAGGCATGAGGGCATGTCAACAACAAGAGTGTCGAGATCAAAGAATCTTGCAGCCAAAGGAGGTCATCAATGCGATATGGATATTGAATGCTACCAGCATACACGACATCAATGTCGCACACCATTAATGCCACCTTTCTTCAATAAGGGCCATTAGATAATGTCGCACTCATGAAAAGTAGGTTATCAAATACCAAAGAATCTCCCATTGGTAAATGATAACGAAGGTATAAAAGTGGCATACCATTGAAGCCAATGTCGACGGCCCACAATGATGCCTCATATCACCATTGTCGCTCTCCACTAATAAACCCGAATGAATAATGTTGTATCTCGCATATCACCAGTGGATGATATTGTTTGAAACTAATTCCATATCTCATCAATGCTGTGATGATGTCGGAGAGTTTTATGTCGTAAGCCACCACTCAAAAAGATTGAATGCATCATTAAAGCAAGGGTAAATACCACATCCAGTCAATATCGCATCTAACCGATATTGCATCTAGTCGATGTCATATTTTTGGTGTAAACATTCTTCAAGTGATGTCACTCTTCTCTGATGCCACCTCTTATTGATATTGCATCTCAAGCAATGTCATATCTCCTCAATGCGGCCTTTAATCAATGCCGCCTTTAATCAATACCACTTATTATCAATACCGTGCCTTAATGTTGCCATAGTTCACCAATATATAAAGGGGTGACACAAATTATCAAAACAAAGCACAATGTTGAGCGCCATCGAGATAAACATTGATGTCAAAGTACAAGCATGCTGCATGGCATCCATGCGGCGCCTTACCACCCTTGTAAATACCAATCCAGGGGCATGAAAGAGGGGGCGAACCATTCTTTTCTCATTTCTTACATTCTAAACTTTGTAACCCTAAATTAATATGGGGATTTTGGTGTCAATTGTACTTTTTGACCAGTCACACATAAGTCCTTGTATATTCAACCGTTGCATAGCATATGAATAAAGATATTATGATTGATAGCTTGTTTCGAGTTCCAAACCACTTATGGTTTTTAATCATAACTTGCTTCGAATTCTTAAACATTCATATTCTCGATTCTACTGAGATGAGATTGTTCTACATAGATTGATGGCTTCAACATGAGTTTGAGCATAACTTCGACATAAATAATGTATGACTTCATTATAAATTTGAACGTACTAAACCTATTTACTTAAGCCCTTTCTAAACAAGTGTAGCTTTTGTTAACACTCATTGTGGTCTATAAGGGTTAATCATGTCTTCTCTCAAACAAATTCCTCTTTCTTTACACTTTTTGGGTGTTAGTGAAGAAATTCATTAATATTTTGACATTAAAAGGAGAGCTCGAACCTCCGTCTCTGCTTAACCTATAAGTGGAACTACCCTCAACCTACATATTTAGGGCTTAAAGGACTTATCCCTACTAAGCATATTTGTATCTAACCTTACTTGGATAATGGCTAATTCTAAATGAGGATCTTTTCAACCTCAAGTAGTAGGCCAACTGTAACGACCCTGAAATTCAGTCCCAGTTTAAAATTTTTAAAATCGTATATTAGTGTAGAAAATCGAATTTTCACAAACAAATTCCGTTGCTATTCAAACTTCACATTTGGAATGCGTCTAGATAGACATAGGCGTATGCCAAATTTCGTTGAAAAATATTGAAGTAAATTTCGGCCGTCACATTTACATATTAGTTTAAATTTTATATGTAAATTTTCTATCGTCCGAACTCAAATATTTTTCAAAATATTGCATAATAAAAATATTCTGATCATGACGGCGCATTTCATTTCGTCAAATTTCACTTTTAATTGATAGTTAAATTATTCGCTTGAGCAAATGGTTCAATAAGATTAACCACTTCGCAAAAAATATCAAACCATCAATATCTTCATACCGTTGTGTCCGCCTCGTCGCGCTGATCAAAACGGTATATTTATTTGTGTCAATCGGAGTTCGGCATTGCAAATTATAATTGTTTAACGGAGCACAAACTGGTCCGTTACGCAGCACAAACTGGTACCCAACTTTCCAACGCTCAGAATTCTAAAGGCCTTTAACCATTCAGAAAACCCAATAGCCATCACGTTTACCGAAGACATCATTGCCTTGACCTTGGGACTCTAAACTTCTCAGTATATACCTGCCCTCTGCCTTCATTAATTCATCTGCCTTCATTAATTCCCTCTGCATTAATTGATTTCACTTCACACTCAACTCTGGTATGTACTGCTCTGCACTCCTTTTCTTCCTCCTCCTTCATATTTCATTTTTTTTCCTTTTTCCTTTGCTTCCAGAGAAACTCACGTAGCCAACTCCGCCATGCACCGCTCCTCCCATGTCCACCCACATTGCTCCACCCACGTCCACGTCGTCGCGTCCCTCCCCACTGCGCCCCGCTCCACGCCCAGCCCAGTCCATCAGCGACCACCGCATCCACACCCACTGCATGCGCGTCCACCTCCAACCCAGACCCGCCTCAGCCCGCGTCCACCCTTCGCCGCTACAGCGACCGCCTCGTCCGCTCCAACCCAGACCCGCTCCGCCACGCCACCCTCTCCGCCCCCACCACCCGAATCCACCCGCAGCCGCGTCTACACAGCCCGCACCTCCACCCACTGCGCTCCACCCACTGCCTCCCCACTACCCGCTGCACAACCGTCCACTGTCACCATCCCCACGCAGCCCGTCACCGTGTAGTCCCCTCGACACCATCAACAGCAGCCGACCTTCTTTATGTTTTTTTAAGTTTGTCTTGAAACTTTGTGATTAGCAGGTTGCTTCCATGTCTACTACAATTTATAGTTTGCAAGTATAGAATATATTTTGAACACAGCAAGTCTTTTATTATTAACAGCTAGTTTTATAAGTTGTTGATTCTATAAACTTTAGATGTTTTGGGTTTGCAAGTATATTTTGATTCAAATGTATAAATAGTTAACTACAGTAGTGGGTTATAGTATAAAGTAATATATCATATGTATATGAGTTGTTATTATATAAACTTTAGTTTGTTTAGTAAAGTTATATAATTTTATACAGCAGTTGTTTTATAAATTTTGGGTACAGAACTGTTTTGTATAAACTTTGTTTCATAATTTTGTACCAGCGGTTTCTGACTTTGTTTTATAAACTTTTTTTTACGTAATAGTTTATAAATATACAGTGATTACATATATCTTACAAGCAGTAAGCAATTTATACTCAAACAGTAACTTCCGTTAGTTTAAGATTAGCAGTATATATATATTTTAAATAAACTTTGCGTGTTGTTTCAGCTACCGCTCCGGATTCTTAGGATATCGCTTCGGCTCATTCGCTCTCATCCCGTCTTGTTTTGGTACGTTTTATATTTACAAGTGTTATATATATACGTCAATCGATTGTCGAATAATTTCCTTGTTTGAATTTCAGTTGTAGTTCGTGCTTATCTTCGTTCGTGTCTTCCGTCTGCATGCCATCTTCTTATCAATTCTCGCCGCAACAAAAAAGGTGAATATTTCATTCACAACTCAATCTATTATGCTATGATAATCAAGTGATAGATGTTGTTAATATTAATTTGGATGTTAAAATGGTTGACGTTAAAATTGTTCACATAAACTGTTAATTGCTATACAAGTTAAAATGGAATATTGTTAGGATTTAAAATTGCTAAATTGACGCCATTTATTGTTTAAAAAGACCTAACGTGATAAATTGTGATTTGACGTTAGTTTATGGTAAATAGTTGTAACACTAAATTTGTTATGTGACGTTGAATTTGGTTGTTAATATAAGTAAAATTTAATATGAAATTGAATTTGATATAGGATAGTTAACAATTTAAAATGGATTATATATGTTGAATTTGACCCCTTTAAATGTTAAATAAATCGACGCGTAGAAATAGCGTTAACCTCACTTTGAACCATTGAATGTATAATTGATATAGTAAATTGATAGTAGACACCAAGTGAAACCATAATGTAATAATCTTTAATCTGCATGAAATGATAGTGTGGATTCTAGGAATAATTATATTAATTTGCATAAATAACAAATGTGAGTTAATACAATTATTTCGGAATTATTTAATAAATTGTTGAATTGTTATGTATGGTTGCTATTGCTTGTTTGTTTACTTTGACACCATCCCAATTATCACACTACAAGTTCCCTTTGCTATGCTTCGTTTTATATTGAATGATATTGGGTTGAAATGATAAATACCCAGTTAAATAACTTGGCTTAGGATATATAATTAAAAATAAGAACCCGATTGGTCAACAAAAAAAATCACTTTTGAAATTGAAATATATTTTAAATTAAGGAATGAATTTAATAATTTGTTTGGAAATTAAGTAACGAACTTAATGGATTTAACTGAAATAAATTAATGGATTTAATTGAAATAAATTAATGGATTAAATTGAAATAAATTAATGGATTTAATCGAAATGGATTAATAAACCTATTTAATTGAACAAAATGAATTGGCGAATTTAATTAAAATGAGATTTAGAAACAAGTAAGTTCTGGAATTTAATAATTTAAAAATTTATTAGATTTGTTAGATTTAGCTTTAAACTCGGTTTTAATTAAATAGATTTGGAACTTGTAATAAATTTGATTTGAGATTAAGAAAATTTTGACTTAAGGGGAATACAAAACTAACTAAAGTTTTATGGAGTAAATTGAGTGATAATTAAAAATTAAATTATTTTAAATTTAATGAATTAATCAAATCAGGATATTTTAAACGGAATGTGGATTGGGTTGATTTGTAACTCGGAAATAACTTATTTGTGATGTGTAGATCATTAAACCAAATAAATGGAAATGGATTCCGTTAAATAGAAATTTAATTGAATTGGTAAATAAATCAAATGAAGTTTGAAAAAGGCATTTAGTTAATGAAATTTGATTTAATCGAATTTATGATAACAGTGAGTGTAATATGAATTGAAATGAATAGAATTTGATTTAATGGTTCGAACTAAGTTAACCATTAAATTGAATTCATGGATTATGAACTAAATTTAATAAGCGAAACTTAGATCTTATTGAATTGAACATTGAATGCTTAATTATATTATTAACTCAAATATTTGAATTAAAATTGCATTTGGAAATATGTTTAAATATCCGAAATAAATTGAATCGTGAAACGTCAAATTTTGGAAGTCAAATTTGCACCTTGACTTTTGGACTTCGATTTGTTTAAACGTTAATTTAACCGACCATCGGGTAATAAATACGTAGTTATTAAAGAGACCGGGATCGGATATGGACATACTCTCTGTCAATACCGAAAACCACTTTAATAACTATTATACGCGGAGTGTTGATCCAGAATGAAGTGGATGTTAGTGAACGCGTTGACTGAAGAAAGAGAACGATATTGGATGACCCCTGACATGACTAAAACAGGAGCCGCGCTGGGCCATTGAGGTTCGTCACCTCTAGCGGACACGCTTCTTCGATAACATATCTATTACTTTTGTGATTCAATTTGGGTGCACCCCTTGATTTGGGAGTGTTGTTTCGCGGTGTTGAGGTAGCTGCTGGCTATGCTCAACATCAGTCCGGATCACGCAACTACTAGTATCCTAGTTGGTATCGCCTCATGTACCTTGTCATACTGATTATCCTATTCGCGACCACTACATTTTGTTTTGTGTTATACCTATGAGGTACCCCCGATAACCACTAGTTTACGGTGGGGTTTACGGTACTGTATAGACTATGGCATTATAAAATGTGTTAACGGGAATTATGGTAACGCCTTAACGCTATTTTAATATCGTACTTTACTGATTAGACATTATCTACATATCATATTCTATTGTATATATAGATAGTTTATCGGACCCTTAGAGATGTTATTTTATTCATCTTTGAGTTATGGACTTTATTCCTTGCAATTGATTATCCTGTATAAGATTTTGAGTCCTGACTCGAGTGTTTCTCTTTTGTATATGCTCAGGTCAGTCTGAAGCTATCCAGTTGCTAATCAAGGTTGGTTGAAGATGCTGAAGACTTAGCATTTATCTTTATCTGTCTATTTCTATTCCAGTATTGATGTACTAGCCTGTTGGGCATTTGTGTATTTCCTTCCAGTCACCATATGTTGTGACATTGTTGTACTTCATGTAGTAGCTTCATGAACTGCTATTATGACGATGTATTTTCCGCTGCATTATTCTGTGACTGTTCTGTGTCTATGATGTTGTATTGATTCTCATTTACATTTATGTATTTATAATCCCATAATGATTCGTGTTTTGTATTATTTAAGTTGACATGTGTGGATTATTGTCAATTTAAATGGTCCAAATATACGGGTTGTTACACCAACCTACCAAATCATTAGTGATCCTCGACTTCATGAGGAGCAAGTACTAAGAATTGTAACATTACAAATCATAAAAGATAAGAGAAGACAAGTAGCTTCTTATGATCCATACAAATGGAGCCTAAACTCATTTCACATAGGGCCTACACTAATCTTTACTTTGGGAAAGAAGGATAAAAAGGATAACATTTTTGTAGAAATGAGAAAGACAATTCAACTCCAAGTAAGAGGAACCATTTGTGAAGGAGAAATAACAAAGGATTTTGACCGATTCACTCAAAAGTGGAAAAATGTGCTTAACCGTTCTTATAGATTGTACAAAGCTCAAACTCTTTAAAGAGGAAACTGGCTATGGAAGCTAAAGAGCCTGCCATATACAAAAAAGTGCTAAATGGAATTCAAAGGAATCATCTTCCAAAATTTCACGATTTTCGAATGCTATTTTCTTATCGCTTCTCATGAGGACATTTACTTCTTGACTAAGGAAAGCCTAAACTATTGGCCTTCTCAAAAGAAGCGATCAAAGAATGAATGAAATTTTAGAGAATAATATTGTCATTATCACCGTTCAAATGGCTACGACACTAACCTATGTCAATGCTTGGAGGGAATGATCAATAATTCCATAGGACAAGGAAAGCTTAAAGAGTCTTTAAAAAGATATTGAACAAGTCAGCGATGAAGGAAGAATTTCTACTTAAAATAAGTATATCTACATGGTTAAGGAGGAAACGAAACTCTTAAAATAAAGGAAAAAGCTTTTGATCTGGCCAAGATGGCCTGGTCAAAGCACCTCATGGAGGGAGGATGGAGTATGCCTTTGGTTCCACCTAAGATGGCCTGGCCAAAGTGCCGACTAAGCCTTCGGTCCCTCCTACGCATCCTGGCCAAAGCAAAAGCCCTTATTCCCACCTAAAAATGGCCTACTTAAGGCACCTCCTAAAGAAAGGTCAGAGTAAGACTTTGGTCCTGCTTAGAAAAGGCCTGGGCAAAGCATCTGCAAGCATTCGATCCCGCCTAGGTGGCCTAGCCAGAGCACCTCCTAGAGGGAGGATGGAGTATGCCTCTGGTTCTGCCTAAGATGGCCTGGCCAAAGCACCAAACCAGCCTTCATTCCCGCCTCTAAGGCCTGCTTGAAGCGCCTCCTAGAGGGAGGTCAGGTAAGTCTTTGGTTCTGCTTGAAGATAGCAAACCAAACATATCAGACGAAAGACTTAAATAATCACCTAAGGCGATGATAAGGGGTTCGATCCAAGTTGAGATCATTGCCTATAGATGGTATCAAAGAAATCAATCGAAGCCTAAATCACTGCTCAAAGAGTAGTAAGAGGCAGTCCTCTAGAGGAAGATCAAATACAAATCAAAATCAAACTCAATCCTAAAGAAGATAGAGGAAATCTTTTAAAGGAAGATCAATAAAAAAATGAGCCATTTATGCTCCAAAAGCCAAAATAATCTTCTAGAGGAAGATCTATCAAAAATGGGACATTAGTGCTCTAAAGCCAAAACAATCTTCTAGAGGAAGATCTATTAAAAATGAGTCATTCGTGCTCCAAAGCCAAAAACAATCTTCTAGAGGAAGATCTTTTAAAAATGAGCCATTAGCACTGTAAAATAAAAGTAATCTTCTAGAAGAAGATCAATAAATAATGAGCCATTTGTGCTCCAAGGAAAAAATCAAATCGATCTTTTAGAGTAAGATCTATCAAATATGAACTATCATGGATCAAGAAAAAGAAAGCGGGATTTCTCCTTAGCCCAAAACAAAGCATTGTTGCCAGTGGATTTTCTAGTCTTCTATTATTGCCAGATGAATTTTTTGGTCTTTTGTTATTGCTAGATAAAATTTTCAGTCTCTTATTATTACCAGATGGATTTTTTTGTCATCTATCCATATTATTGCAAGATGGATTTTCTAGTCTTCTATTACTTCCAGATGGATTTTTTGGTCTTCTATTATTTTTAGATGGATTTTCCGGTCTCCAATTATTGCCTGATGGATTTTTTGGTCTTCTATCCATATTATTGCCAGATGGATTTTCTGATCTTTTATTGTTGTCAAATGGATTTTCTACAAACGGATTTTTTGGTCTCATGTTATTGTCAGATGGATTTTTGGTCTTCTATCCATATTATTGCTAGATGCATTTCTTGTTCTTTTATTTTTGCCAGATGGATTTTCTGATCTTCTATTATTTCTAGATGGATTTTATAGTCTTCTATCCATATTATTGCCAGAATGGATTTCTGATCTTCTTTTCAAGGGACAATATTCTACCAGATAGTTCTCTGGTCTTCCATTCATGATTTGTTAATGGAAATATCAAAGTTGAAGAGTATCTGTGTCTTAAAGCACGATGTCAATCATTAAACAATTTCAAAGACAAACTAGTATTCGTTTCAAGGCTACATATCATATTATTGGAAAGCAAGTTGTATATCTAATTCGGAAAACACAAAAAAGGTACATATGGTACATTCGAGGTAACATTCATTCAATTACAAATTATTTACAATTTAATGTATTATGCATGAATTACAGGAACAAAAGAATGGACAACAAGATAATCTAATTAAAAAGACTACAATCTACGAGTCAAAGCTTTGAGCCAACCTCCTTAAATCTTCAACGACCTAGGAAGAATCGGTAATGTGACAAATTGCCAAATTTAAAAGCTGTTTACGCTTCCTATGCTTCTATCATATAGTATTTGTATCATTAGTCAACACAATCTAAATATTCAATGCATGGTCAAGAGTCCTATTTTCTCCCTTCAAAATATTGATCTTACCTTTTAATTTCTCAATATCTTGATCAGAAGTCCGTCTTTCGTGCCCAAGTCTCTCAACTTTAGCTTCATAAGCATTAAGATGGGTAGAAACCTTATCCATCCATTATTCGTTCATGAATTGCATATGTTCAATCCAAATGTTTGACTCCATTTGGCAATTTCGTTATTATCCAAGCTCGAAGGAGGGTTTAACAAGGTTGAGAACTTTTCTTAACCAATTAAAAGAGTGGGAGTAGAAAGGCCGGAATCACCTCCAATTGCATTAAGTTCCAAAGATTGACAATTCACCTAACTTTTTAATAACTCCACCTTATGATCCATTACCTTTTGGTGTGGTTGCGCAATTTCCGTGTTAACTTCGACACTTTGGACAGAGGGTCCGGATTGAACAATTGTGTCTATCTTCCCATTTAGTTTCTGGATTCTTCCATCCCTTTCTTTAATTTTCTTTTCTAAATCATAATTCATCTCTCTCAAATCTCTGATTTTTGACCTTAGTTTGTTGTATTTGTCATGCCATTTTTGCACATCAGGATTATTTGGAAATTGTAACGCCAGAGTGCCTTGAGAAAAGCGTTTCTTCTCGAGTTCTGTCCTAAGCCTATCTTTAGTAGAATCAAGTCGGGCAAGGATATCTTAGCTGCAAGATGAAGTGTTAGTTGTTTTTCCTAACATATAAATAGGAAAGAAAATCAATGCATAAAAAGAATTCTCTAATTAAATGGTAAAGGCTTACAATTTAAGAAAATTTAAAATTACATCAGTGCCATATATAACTAATTCTTAAAGTTTTGAGTTAAAGTTTTGGCCTTTTCAAGTCATCCAACAGACATGGTAAGGGTAGAATAAAAATTAAATTTAATTCCTTTCGGGGTATTGACTGGAGCAAGTTGACGATAGTCCCATTTTTTGACTGAAGAGCTAGTTTGACCACATATCAATTTAGCATGATTAGTTTGAATTTTATTAAGTAGTCTATCCTTTTCATTACCCAAGAAAACAAAACGAGGGTAGGAGAATCATGTGTAAACTTCTTGTAGATCTCGAAGAAAACAATGTTTTGCTAACTGAGATGTTCTGAGAGTTAAGGACTTTTTTAAATCTCTCTTTAACTTGATAAATTTACTCAAGAATTTCATGAGTATAGGACTACTTGAGGATCCCTTAGTCTGTATAATATATGAAAGTAAACTAAGAACAAAGAAATAAAAGTGATAAAGTTTATGAGCTACTTGAATCATATATTATATTCATATAATCATAAGGTTCATACAATATTGATTCCTTATAAAATTCTGAAATAAATCTCTTCTTTGTATACTTAATCTTATTGAGGGGAAAAGAGTATGGAGCAAGTGGAATGATCGCCATCCTAGGAAGGTTCCAACAATCCCTATGATGAGGATCAAACCTACGTTCGTCCAAGTATCTTTTATAAAGATGCCTAATTAAACCCCCACTATTTTAGTAAGAAAAGTTAACAAACTTTCCTAGGATTAACCTTATAGAGAAACTCTACCAAAGCATTTTTATCATCGATTAACATCCAAAAGAGAGTCATCAATTATGCATCCTCTTTCATAGTTCTGTCCCGATGAAGGCGAGCTCTTTTCAAGCGAGGGGCAGCCTGTTTTTCCTTCAAAAACTTTAACTTTGCAGCGTCACCAGAAAGGTGCTTATATTTGTCAGACAAGTCATTGTATTTTTTAACTTGCCTTTCAATTTCCCTGTATAGTCAGAGCTTCTTATTCATGCTCTTTTCATAAAAGGTCTCATAATAGTGTTTGTTTTTTTCTTTAACTGTAATAGTTGGCTTGTCAATTGAAAGCTAAGAAGATAGTCTTAAGCATTTAAATAGAGAACTCCATACATGAGAAGCCAAAACTTTAGAAATGGGAGTTTGAGTTTTCTCCTTTGACTAAAGATTGGGGAGAGAGCTATCTTTTGGGGAGAGTCCTTCTTTGTAGTGTCTTAAGGAACAAGGAATTCAGTGAAGCTGCATTGTGAGTAGATGCGTATAAGTTAGCATCACCTAATCCATTTCACCCATCATTTGGATCTGAAGGTCCCTTCCCATTGCCATCACCACCACCATCATCAGCATGACCATCATCATTGTCATCATCATCTCCTTCTTTATTAGATTCTACCCCCTCATCAATTGGGGGATCGTCAAGGGCTAGCAATTTTTTGGCGTCGATCTTTTCCTCGGTAGTAAACTCTTCTTGAAGAGACTTTTTATCTTTCCTCGGCATAAGACTAAAGTTTCTTTTTGGAACTTTTTCATTCATATCTGAAACGGATAGAAAGTCTAAGTCTGGGCATCTTTGAATGTTATTAGCATATGCTACAAACAAAACATTCTCGTAGCACTTCTCGGTAATCTTGAGGAAAAGGTTACTGAAGGAAGGCGAATTTCTCCTGGGCATCCCTGATAATATTATTCGAATGGGCCTAGATGTTAGTTCTTCTTTATAGCTTGTTCTTTAGAGATTTATTCTTATCAGCTAACTCAACCTTCTCTTTGTTGGCCTTTTCATTCTTATCGCTAGCTCAGCCTTCTCTTTGTCAGCCTTTTCAAGATCTGCCTTTAATTTTTTCGCTTCTTCCTTTAATAATTGTCTACCTTTCTTTTCCTCATCAAAAGAGGAAGTAAGTTTATCTTTTTAGAAACAGCTTCATCCTTACTGTAGTGATATCAATTATACCATTGTTAAGCTAGGAGATTTGACCCTTAAGTTTAGCCACTTCGTTAGAAGGCCTTTGGGAAGCCTCTTGACGGAAGAATGTTTGCTTGGCCACCTAAAATGTTTGGCATACATAATTCAGAATAGTATATATAGAGATAATAGTGTAGATTAATAAAAAAGAATAGAATGTGTACCAACAAAAGCTGCTAGAGAATGACATTAAGATGGCCTTTTGAGTAAACTGAAGGCTGTGCTGGCACCAGGGATGTCAAAGAGGGAGATTAAGCAACCAAATGGAGAAAGTCCTCAAAACGTACAACAGGAGACTAGGCCTAAGCCTTTGAAGGAAGAAGATCATTCGAAGAAGGAAACATACCAAGGTCAACACAAAGGCGACTAATGGCTGCTGGAGAAGTAGGAAAAGGAATATTTAGGAGGGACTTGAGAGTATAAGCCTCCATTGTTTGCTTTTGGGCTTTGTCTAAATTTTCCACTTCAGGGCTCGAATCAATAGTCACATGTACCTCCTTATCCACAACAACAGGAGTAAAATTACCCATGAGTTTAGCCTTTTTGCTTAGGGAAAGAGATGGAATATCAGTAGGAGCCTCATCGCTCACTTAAGGAATTGGTTTGCTCAATGGAGATGTGGTAGTAACTTCATCTTTATTTCCCCTCTCTTTCTTTGAGTATCAACTTTAACTTCTGTCTCTTTAGAAGCAATAATAAGAGCAGATAAACCTAAAACAAAGAAAGAAGTTAATAAGATAATATTAATAACATCAGGAATTCTATACTAGCTATATTAAAAACTTAGCAGTGGGTTCAAGTTGAACTAGAGAAGAAATAGAGAAAGCGTTTCGGTTTTGGTAATAGTGGTCACTTCCCTTGAGCGTTTCCTTTCACTATTGGGGGTTCCTCAAGTATTATATGGTTGTCTAAAATCATGGAGTATTGATGGAGATTCATTTCCATCAAAAGTGTAAGTCTATTACCTATACTCTCAGATGCCAAAATTAAGGATTTGATAATATCGCCAATAGAGGTTCTTAGTTATTAGAAGCAGAATCCAAAAGAAAAAATTCATCATAAGAGAGTAATGGATATGACATGAATGATAGAAATAGAAACTTACTGATAATGGAGAAAGTTCCCCTAATCCTCGAGTAGCATTTGACACAGAAAAATTGGGTTTCCCATTCCTTTGTCTTATTGACGGGATTGGCAATTAAGCTCTTCGGAAGAGAACAAATGCGATACAATGGATTGTCCTACTGCTCACCATTATTGCAGGGCTAGCTATATATGAAGGATTTCAACACTTAGAGAATAAAGTATGGCCACTATAGCAAGAATTTCTAAGCAAGTCAAATAGGTGTGCGAGTTCAGAGTACGAGTTCAGAGTCAGTTGGATTGGTGCGATGTTTAAGCATTTTGGGAATCTTAAGTGAAAATCAGGAAAAGGAAGATATCCTGAGTGCCACATATGAATTGGTGTGAAGGCGAAGAACCCTTCTGAAGGGCTGTCTGTCCTACGAGAAGGATCGGCAGACCTAACTTCTATGCTTGTGATACCAAACTGCATGAGAATGGAGTCCACTTTTTCTTGAGTGGTAACGTATGACGGTTTGAGAAGCCGATCCCTTTTCTTAACAGATAGAGAAGCTTTAGGGTCCTTACTGGGCTTTTTGATTGCTTTCTTGCCTTCTAATTTCCTGCCAGGTGATATCATACCAATTTATAAAAATATTAGATATTTTATGAAATTCAAAATGTTCATGGTATAAAAACAGGTTATTATATGCTAAAAAAAGGATAGCACATCAACTATGAACTACCCAAGTCATAACATAAAAATGTCTAAGTCTAAAGTCCACTATAATATTTACAACAAATCAATAACCAAAGAGTAATCTATATTGAAATTCCTAAAATGCTTAAATTTTTAGCCAAGTAAAAGTCCGTAAATAAATGCCAGAATCATGATAAGGGAATAAATTTATGGTTATTTAATAAAAAATAAATGAAAAACTATCCTAAATGTATCATGAATCTCATGTTGAATTAATAAAATTAAGGTCGAATAACTAGAATAATATCGAATGTCGCATTAAGGGCACTATTAGAAACTATAATGTAATGTCATAACAATGCTCAATCTCGAGACAAGAAATAGCTGAAATCAATAAGTAATGTCAAAATCGTTCAAAAATATTCTCATAAAAAATTTAGAGTATGAATAACCCATGAATTTGCTATAACGACCATGTCACGAGAAAATAATGTTGTATAAGGTTTAAATAAGAATATTGGAAATGGTTGCCGAAGAAGAGTAATAATATGCGATAACATTATCGGTATCATACGATAACCCCATAAATTATACCAAATTCAAATGATAACACTTTTAGCTAATGTCAAATTCATGTACTGCACCTATAGCTAGTGATCGACATAAAATTCGTCATGACAATAACACTTTGGTTTTAGACTGCTCGCCACACCTTTGTTTGTAATTAACGATATAAATATCTCACGATATGATGATTTCTAACATTTACATCGATTGTTGAAACAATAAACGAAAGGTAAATTAATTAACCTTGAACATCATAATGGTGTCGTAGGGCATCAATTTCAAAATGAAGCAGAGTAATACTGGGTTTCGGGTTTAATAAACTCTCCACTTTGTCATTAAGCTAGAATCTCACATGCATCCAAATTAACGTCGCCTAATCCTAATTGATCGAATACAATTTTCAGCAACTTAGAAATTTAAAACTAATGCCTTCATAAGAAGAATAAGTTATCAATTTAACCCATAATTTGAGGATTAACAGTCTAGATTTAATGTCAAAAGTTAGTGTCTGAACCCAAATGTCGGTTCGAAATTAAAACACCTGAATAAAACCCTAATCATGATTTATGTATAAAGCTTCTTAATTTAGGGCAATCGATGAGTTAAAATTGAAGATCGTACCTTAGTATTAGCTTACATGTTTGAGGTTTAAAGTTTTGAATGATTTTGAGAATTTGGAAATCATTTTTGCTTGAGTTAAGTCGTAGGAAAAAGAAGAATGAAGAAGAAGCCTGAGTATTTATAGTAAAGAAGAAGGTGAACCGATGCCATTAGATTGAATTTAAATGAACGGTTGGCTCTACACGAAATAGCAAAAGGTGGCACATGCCGTTATCGAGATATTGACTTGAAAAACCAATGCTTCCATTATACTAGGAGGCAAATGTTACTACCAATATTGGTCCCAAAGGCATGACGACTTGTCGACAACAAGAGTGCCGAGATCAAAGAATCTTGCAGCCAAAGGAGTCAACAATGTGATATAGAATACTGAGTGCCACTAGCACACACGACATCAATATTGCACACCATTAGTGCCACCTTTCTTCAATAAGGGCCATTAGATGATATCATATATATGAAAGGGATATCATCAAATAGCAAAGCATCTCACATCAGTAAATGATAATGAAGGTATGGAAGTGGAATGTTGTCAAAGTCAACGTCGAAGGCCCACAATGATGTCTTATATCACCAATGCCGCTCTCCATCAATAAAGCAGAACGAATAATGCCATATCTCGCATATTATCAGTGGATGATATTATATAAAACTAGTGCCATATCACATCAAGGCAGTGATAATGTCAGAGAGCACCATGTCGCGAGCCACCGCTCAAAAAGATTGAATGCATCATCAAACCAAGGGTGGATATCGCATCCAGTCAATATCTTATCTAACCGATATTGCATCTAGTCAACGTCACATATCTTTGGTGTTAACAATTTTCAAGGGATGCCACTCTCTCTTATGCCGCTCCTCACTAATGCTGCTTCTTATTGATGTGGTCTCTCAAGCAATGTCGTACCTATTCAATGTCGCCTATTATTAATGTCGTGCCTTAATGATGCCATAGATCACCACTATACAAAGGGATTATGCAGATTATCAAGAAAAGCATAACGTTGATTGCCATCGGATGAACCTTAACGGTGAAGTAAAAGCATGCCACATGGCATTCATGCAGCGCCTTACCAACCTAAAAAATACCAACCTAGGGGCATGGAGGAGGGGACGAATCATTCTTTTCTCACTTCTTGCATTCTAAACTTTGTAACCCTAAATCAATTTAGGGACTTAGGTACCAATTGCGCTTTTTGACTAATCGCACATAAGTCCTTGTATATTCAATCATTGCATAGCATATGAATAAAGAGATTTCTAGGGTTTCGACGAGGCGAATGGAGCATACGCATATGCATGATCTGGTTGTGGAGCGAAGGCGTGGAAGGCGCAGTAGGGCCTTGACAGTGATGGTGGTGGCTCGGTGATTTGTTCGATCGCATTAAAAAACGAACAAGGAAGCATCGCATGGGCCTGGAAGCTAAGAAAGGAAGAAGCGGGCTGTAGCGTGAAGATTTGTTTTTTTATTTTGTTAAATAAAATTTTAATTATATCGCTAATTAATTATTGTGTAACTTTTGCATACAAGGTCTGTTTCGAGCGAAATAAGTTGTAGTGCATTTGTATCACCGTCATCTACGCCATGGAATCAAACTAGAATTTTTTTGAAGCTGAAATATTTTCAATTTCAAATAAAAGGTTGAGTGTTTTGAATTCACACAAAGTACTAAAACATTTTTATGTTAATCAAATCGAAATCATGAAGTAATTTTTTTGTCTGTGTTTGGTAATTTAATTGACATATGAATTGACTGTTAGAAATTAAAATTGATAGTTAAATTGAAATTGGAATTAAACTGTTAGTTAAATTCCCGATTATTGATAACTAATCAACTGTTGTGATATATTGACTTTTTTGGAATGTTGATTGTGATGGATTCTATTGGTTGATATTTTGGATGGTTGGATGTTTATTTATTTCTATATATTCCTATTATTACTCAGTATATTATTGATAGTATACAAACTGCTATTTGAATTATTTCAAATAAATTAAGAAATATGTTGAAATGGTATATATGTATGACATTTATTTTGGGTTGAAATGGTATATATCCATCCCTGAAATTAAATTGAATTACTAATCACTTAGCCATAGGAAGGAAAATTATATGCGAACACCGGATTGGTTAAATTAGATGATTTTAAATTCTTGGATTGAATTTATTAAAATGATTTTGTTTTAGAAAAATAAAATTGAATCAAAATATGGGAATTGGATTATTGTCGAACTCGAGCTTGAAATGCTGAAATTAAATTGTTAAAAGAAACTGTTTTAAGGAATTTAATCTGGAAATGGAAGTTATGATTGAAATAAAACTTGAATTATAGAAATTAAATTGTTTAGAAGGTTTGAAATTTTACTTGAACTTTGAAGTCATTTAAATCAAAATGATATAAATCGATATTTCAAATCTGGGCTCGAAAATGGAATTAATTTAAAGATTTGAATCAAAATTCGAACATTGAAGTTTAATTTGAATTAAGTGTTTTGAATCGATATTTTGAAATTGAACTCGAAATATATATAAACTGAAATTATTTAAATGTGGGGATTAAATTGAAATTTAAACTATTCGAATCAAAATTGAGTTGATTTGAATTGAAATCGAAATTGAGTCGATTTGAATTGAGTTGAGATTTAAGATGATCTGAATTGGAAAATTTGAAATTGAATCAGTTTGATTTAAATTTGGACCTGAAATCTAGATTTACTGGAAATGGAATGAAACAGTTTGAATTTGAAATTATTTTCATCATAAACTGTTTTAAAATTCATCTTTCTAAATTTCCAAATTATGTGAATTTTCAAATCATTTAATATATAGTTTATTTTAATATCTAAACTGTTTAAACTATTTTAACCTTTTCAAACTATTTAAAACTATTCAAACCATTTTCTAAAAACTCAAACTGGTCAAAGCAGGAATTGGTTATATTTAAATCATGGATTTAAATGCGAATGGGTTAAAATAAAGTTATATGCCAAACAGAAATTCAAAATGATCTCGAAAGTAAAATTGAGAATTTGAATGAAATGATATTTTCAAGTGAAATTGATTTCAAAGTGAATGTGATAATTTTGAAATGAAATTGATTTTGAAGCGAACATGATATTTTGATATCGAGTACAAATCGTTTTCGAAATGTAAAAGAACTAACCGATATGTAAAATAACGTTTGGTTGTTAAAGAGACTGGGCCTCTTATCGGTGTACTCTCTGTCAATATTGGAACTACTTTAATAATCGTGTACATGGAGGAGACTCTAAAATAAAGTGGTTGGATTTGGCGTAGTTTGTTAGATTTGATGTAAGAGAACGATAATGGATAGACCTCGGCACTTGTGCCAATTTGAAATGACTAAAACATGATGACTTGACAGAAGCAAGCGGGCTAGCTACCCCCAGCGGACATTCGTTCTTCAATTTCCTTCTTGGACTTGGTCCATAAAATTTCATTAATGTTGGTTTCGATTGGTTTACCTTGATTTAAGATGACCTCCCTTTTGACTCGATATGGGATAGATGGACGCAGTGGGTGGTCGTGGCTATGAAGCGTTACCACCAGCCCTACAATCCGAACGTGTAGTATCCTACTTTGGGCATTTCCTCACAATCATACTTTTATCCCTATACGAGACCACTATGAGTTTGGTTTAGTGTTGTCGTATCACAGTGCATCCCAATCCCCCGACGTGCTACTGGGGCGTCATATGCAAACTGTACGATAGTGCTTAAAATGCGTTAAGGGGGGTTAATGTAAAGCCTTAATGCTAACAAAATATTCATTTTACCGATTAGACATTATATATATAGCGTATTCTACTATATATAAGAAATTTGATTGATCCTTAAGAGATGGAAAATCCTGTAACATCTCTTGAGTTATTGCACACACACTATATACTGGATAAGAGATGTAAAACCCCATAAACATCTCTGACGCTATTACACTCATGTTATATGTGTATTGATTTGACTCACATAAGGATATTTTAGTTCTGATTCGAGCGTTTTGTCTTTTTATTACGCTTGGGTCAGCCTTGAGTATTTCAGTGCATTGAAGATTATTTTTTGGAGGAGGAAGCCGAATATTTGGTATATTATTATTACTATTATTATTCCCTACATCATGTGATTCTGTTGCATTACTTTATTATTTTGTTGTATAAATTTTAATCAAATGTATAGTATAAACAACTTCATGAACTATTTATTTGATTATTATATTTTGTCATTCCGCTGTGAGATTCTGTATTTGTTTTTTCTTAATTAACCGCATGATTATCTATGTTTCAGATTGTTTGAGTTGGACATGTATGGATTATTGTCGGTTTAAACCTTTCTAAATGTGGGCTGTCACAATTGATATCGGAGCTTTGAATTAGCAATAATCTTAGCTTTGGTGGGGTTGGACTCAGTAGAGATTGGGTAGTAATACCCAAGAATGAGTTTTTCCGGTGCATATATCTGAGAGAGCGTACTTGTTAGTGTTATAAAATGTTTTATATTGTATTTGCTTATCCTTTGAGTTGTTTATGAATTCTGGTTGGTACGTGGGAACCCTGTTATCGATAGGGGTTTCTAAACACTTGAACGAGGCAAGTCGACAAAATATTGTTTTAAAAGAGGATAAATGAAATAATTTAACCTAAATTATATTATATATGTAATGATAATTTTTACGGATGTTAGTTGTTAGGAAATAATAATATTTAGTTATTATCGATTATTGGTTGAATTAAACTAAAAGTGAATACTTTGTTAACTCTATTTCACGAAGTATTCGATAATTAACTTGAATTAAAATCTAGATACAATAATTGTTTGCAATAACAAAGATGTAAATTAATCGAATATTTTCATAATAACATAATGAAGTATAAGTATATTTATAATATAGCTTATGACTAGAAAGGATTTAAAAGATGAGGATTTGAGAACTTAAATTCCTGTGCTTTTGGGATTGTTTTCTAAGATTATTGAAAATATATTAGTATTATTTAAAATTATTAATGATTAGAAGTGTTTTAGAAAGGAATTAAAAGGAAATAAGTCATGTAGTCCTTTCTTCCGTCATTGGAAAATAATTTCGATAGTGATGGCCGCATCATCAACATCCATTTTCGAGTCCCAAAGTAGGGGAGACCATTTAATAGTTTTGCTACACATTTGATTCAACAAACAGATTTTGATTCAAAATATCTAATTATGGTTTGATATATATATAAAAGACATGAGTATATACATTATTTCAAAATGATTTGAAATGTACTCGGTATTTGAATTCTTAAATTCCTGTTAATTAATGATTTTCAGTTGTAGAAATAAGATGAATATTTTTAGTAATTAGAAACTTCTAAAATGAGAAATAAGGAATTGAAGCTAAATATTTAAATGAAATGAGAAGTTAAATTATAACTCTTAAATTTTAAGATAATGGAAATTTAATCTTTTGTAAATTATTTCATATTCTTGTTAACTAAAATAAATAAGATAAATTTGTATAACACTCAATTACATCCTAAAACATATATAAAACTTATTAGAAATGTTTAAAAAAGTTGAAATGTAAATATGAATATGTAATAGAGTATTATACAAGTTTGAACTTAAGTAATTAAATATTTCAAATTGAAATTATGCTCTAAGAAATGTTAAATGAATAATTTGAATAGAAAAAAAAAATACTACTAGATGTGAAGTTAAGAGAAGGTAAACAAATAATAAATTAAATCATATTTTTGTAAATTCTTTGTAAAATAAAATAAATAAATTTTCAAAGGATATTTTAAGATTTAGTTATAGCTTTCTGAGATAATTATAATTTGAATAATATTATGTAAAAGAAGATACATTGTATAAAATGATTATAAATTTAAAAAATGATTAATGAAATAAGGAAGTTGAAATCTATTTGTGAAATGAAATTTTACTTAAGTCGAGCTGAACAGAATGAATTGATGAAATAAGTAATGAAATGAATTATAAGATGAAAGTTAACTTAAGAAAAGTTGAACGAAATTGACTGAGACAAAAGGAAATTTTACCAATATGAATTTGAGTTATAAAATAAAATTTACTTAAGTAAAGTTAATGATATGAATTAATGAAATGAACTAATGAAGTGCATCAATGAATTAATATGAACTTAAGTTATGAAGTAATAATAACATGAGTTGCGTTTATAAAATGTTTATAATAAACTTAAATGGTTGATAAATGATATTGAAATTAAAGAGAATATACTAAGTGCTAATGAAATAAAATCTAACTTAAATAAGATTAAATGAAATGATTTTATAAAATGGTACATGTTAACCGTGTTTTTACCCATCAAAATTCGATAAGAATTAGAACATTTGGACCACGCCAAAATAACTCAAGAATCAACCAAAATGACCAGAAAATGAAGAGAAAGACCCAAGAGGAAAGATGCCAAAATAAGCTAAGGTGATGGATCGATTGTGATCCATATGGCTTGCTCATGGACCCTCCAAACCTCTTGCATCATGATTCATTATCATTTCTAAGCACTCTTGCCAAGTTCATAGCAAGCCCAACAATCTAGCTCGAGAAGTGAAGACTCATCTGATTCAAGTTGTTTAGCCTGATTTAGCTAACTTAAAATAGACCTACAGAACTCATACTAGGTCGAATTGACTCGAAATTTTGGAAGAACGTTTAGAAAACATAGGAGAAGGCTCATAAAAAATGAAGTCATTTAGAGTTGATTTAATGGATTTATGGATCGCTAGATATCCTTCTAGAGTGGACCCCACCACCTCAAATTTTTATGGTAGGTCCTTAACACTCTCTAGAGTGTTTCTGCAAAGTTTCATTTGATTTCATTAAGATTTGAGTGAGATATGGATAATTCTTCTGGACTAGATAATCCATGAAGATGGATAATCTAACTAACTCCAAACGATATGGTACTTGGACAAAGCACTTAAATAGAAGATAGGAAGATAACCAAACAAAGATCACATAAAATATTCTAAGTGGATGGATAGCTAGCGATCCATCCCCTATGGATAGCTAGCGATCCATCAAGATAGGTCAGATCATCCTCAAACTTTCCAAGCTCCTTCGTAGCACTAAGTAAAGGATTTTGGTAGAAAAATATGCTAAATTGATGGATAGCTAACGATCCATGCTCTATGGATAGCCAGTGATCCATAGAAATGACTTAGATTGATTTGGGATTTTTGGTGATGACTTTGTTGAATCTCGCTTTATAGCGATTTTGATTATGACAACTATACATATATATATTAGTATCGATTAACCTTGTTTTGCAGGAAGAAACTCTACAACAGGAAAATTTCAAGGGTTTAGTTAAAGAGTCTATGTATTAGTATTTGTTAAAATCTTCCTTGATAACACACATGCATGCACAATTGAAAAACATGTACAAGGCACAACAAACAGACGTCTGAAAATTTTATTTCAGACGTCTGTCTACTGAAACAAAAATTGATTTAGCATAATATTCAGACGTCCGTTCTGTAATATTCAGACGTCTGAATATAGGCCGAATTTTCCTATTTTCTTGCCGGATGAAATTAACATTGGATTCATGAACTTATTACATTAATATTCTCATATTCCATCTAAATTTCAATTAACGTAATATTTAGATATTAAATTTCATTTAATTGCAATTAATCCAATTATTATAGTTCAAATCCCAATAAATTGATAAATCTTTATTTCCATTCCTTTAATTCAACAAATTGTCCTATTATGAATAACATTAACATTATTTTCAAATATTACCTTAATCAACAGTATGGTAATATTTAATTTAGATTTATTGCAATTGATCCAATTCAATTTAATGGATTAAAAATATATCGGTAACTTATAATAATTGTTGCCACTAACTCTTAATCACACTTCATTATCAACAACAAATATTATAATTACTTATCTAACATTGATTTTGTTAAAATACAGTTTATTGCGTAGTATTTCATCAATTAATATAACTTTGAATTATTTCTAAATTTACTATTTACAATCAATTATAACCCTACATTTATTTCAATTAATTGGGGTCTGCATTAAATTAGTTATTTATTAACTTGCATTAACATTATTACCTTAATTTACATTTAGTTACTTTTAATCAATATATTATTTCATTGGTTAATTCAATACTTACTTTTATTTACTTATTTTCAATTTTATAACCAAGTGCAACAAATTTGCACTATTTCATTATTGGGATTTCACTCCAATTGTCAATAGTTAATTTTAATTACCATTGCTACATTTCATTTTAGTGTTCATTTCAATATTAAATTATAAAGTTTTTATATTTCCAAATTAAATTACAAAATCTCGTTAAAATAACAAATCTTATCATTGGAAATTTACGGGTCGTTACAACGAATGAACAAAGGCATTCAAAAAATAAAAATACACTTGGCTACTTCTTTGATACTATCTAAACTCGTCAATGGAGAGGACTTGTATCTATATCTTACAGTGACTAACCATGCGATAAGCATTTTATTGTTCAGAGAATACGAGAAGGATCAATGGTCGATCTACTATGCCAGCAAATGGTCGTTAGGGCTAGAACCAAGATTTCCAAGGTTAGAGAAGCTAGCTTTCTACCTAATAATGGCAGCCTGGTAAGTCCAACCATAATTCAAAGCTCATCCCATTAAAGTCCTGACTATCTAGTTATTGAAACAAATACTTTGGTAACCTGATACGACGGGATGACTCCCAAAGCGATCCTTTGAATTTGGTCAGCATCACATCTCTTTCCTGCCTCATGCTTCTATTGTTGGCTAGGCTATAGTAGATTTAAATATCGAGTGCTCAAGCCCGAACGTCGGCAAAGAAGAGAACAGTCACTAGTCAACATATTTGGTGCCTATATGTGGATGCAGCTTCAAACGAAAAAGGGGTAGGGGTGAGCATGGCCCTTATCACCTTGAAAAGAATGGAGCTTTGTTTTGTAGTCTAACTTGCTTTTAAGGCAACCAATAACGAAGCTAAGTACAAGGTTGTTCTAACCAGTCTTAGAATGGAAAAGGAGCTGGATGTGGATTCCACCCATGTGTTTAGTGACTCGTCACTAGTTGTCAATTATATTGGCAAGCACTTCCAAGTTAAAGGCAAGACAACGACCTTCCATATTGCCAGGCTAGAAAAATCATTAGCACCTTCTCATAGTCTAAACTGTTAGGAACTGGAGATAGTGGTTTTGAAGACAACAACCTTTGTAACATTTGATTATAAGTTATATACTAACACTATTGTCTAGATATATATGTAAGGCAGGTACTAATTATTGAAGACTGTACAGTATAAAGATCAAGAATGAAGAAATCAAGTTTGAAGACTCATGAGTATCAAGATCAATATTACATGATAAGTGTCCAGTTTTGTTAAAACTTCATAATAGCATGGAAATCTTCATTCCAAATATCATTTGTGATGGAACCCATTTCTACCTTCTTAGTGGCTTACAAATCAATGACAAGTAGCTTAGAAACCTACGACAAGTGGCTTATAAACCCACGAACATCCTGGTTTTGTTCAAGTTCTCGAGTCCTGATGTGATGAAATATTCTGCAGAAAGAAGCTTGCAAAACTACTTCAAAATGATTTTTCAAAATGATTTTCAAAACGATTTTCAAAACTGATTTTCAATATGTTTTAGCCTTGAAAATTATTTTTTAAAATGATTTTCAAAAATATGTTTTACCCTTAAAATATTCTTCGTTTTTGTTTTTAAATATACTCTTGTTTTAAACTTTGTTTGTTTTTTGAAAACTATCCTCCGATTTTTAAGTATTCTTTATAATACATATACACTCGAGATTTAAAATCAAATTTATATATACATTCTAATAATATATTTTTCTACTCTTCTTTATTTTAAATCATAGGAAAATTAGTTTATTTTACTCCAGAATCATTTCATCTTTTTTTTTCTTTTAATACCATTTTCAAAAACAAATTTTACGTTGTTTTTAACTAAGGGATTTCGACATCATGGGATACCCCATGTCCACACGGTGGCCGTTAAATTTAAAAGTTTCAATTTTCAAAATAAGTATCTATTCGTTTAAATCTCTTCACGAATGGTTATGACCGTTACTGGTCTATAAATTGCCTTCACAAACGAATTTTTTGGCTAACTATTTTTCTTATTTTCTTCACTACTTCTTCTTCACAAATCCATATTCTAAAATTTCGTATTTTTAAGATCGTGCCGAAATTTTGTTAAATTCTCAAGTGAATCAAATTAGAATCTTATTCTTGTTTGATTCTCTGCCCTCTCTTAAAGATCAAAGTACTAATTGAAGTTATATGATCAATTTGTAATCAAAATTTTATCGAGTCTCTCTATAAGTTGTTGTTGTGCCTAGAAATCAATTGGGTGATCTTGTGTCCCGTGAATCAAGAGAGTTTGCCTCGGACTTGAAGGCATGAGGGTACCTCAAAGCTTTTAAAAATTGAGGATAGTAACCTCGAAACTGGTATAATAAAAATCTATATGAGGTGTTTGCCTTGGTGCAGGACTGGACGTAGAGTAACTCTGAACCAGTATAAATCCGCTGTGCTCTTTCCTTATACTGCTTTTTATTTACTTTCTACACCTGTGTTTGATTCTATGATTGTTCTGTGATTAAGTTCTGCATTTATTTATACCATAATTTTTAAATTAGTCCATATAAGTCTTAGAATCCATTAAACAATATTCACCCCCTCTAGTGTTAAATTAGCCCTAAGATCCTTAATCCGTACTCCCTTTCAATTGGTATCAGAGCATAGGTTTTCATAGTTTTCATAATCTAAAACTTGAGAAGTTAAAAATGGCATTTTAGGAAATTTTGTTAATACTAGTTTGAATTTATGCATTTCATCAAAGTATCATAAGTCTGCATATAGTTCTTATGAAAAATCAAGTTATCTACCGAATTTGTTTATTATGCAAGAACAGACATATTACATGGCTTTTGAAGAATCAACAACCAATGGACAAACTGTGCAAATTGAGAAAGATAAATGGATACTTGATAGTGGCTGTTCAAAGCATATGACTGAAAATCTCGAGATACTCAATGACATTATATATCAAGATGGTGGATTGGTCAACTTTGGAGATAACTCAAAAGGATATATTATTGGCATCGGCAATATCGGTAATTCTAAAACTCCTCTTATTTCTGATGTTTTGCTAGTTAGGAATTTAAAACATAATTTGCTTAGTATAATTCAACTATGTGATAAAGGATTTAAAATTAAATTTGGAAAAGATAAGTGTCACATCTAGGATAATTAGTCAAATTTTATCTTTGAAGGAATTATGAAGAAAAACATTTACGTACATAGTATGAAAGTTTCAAATGATAACTTATCTCTTTTGGCTAATACAAGTGACCCTAGGATTTGGCATAAAAGATTTGATCATTTAAATTTCGAAGCGTTATCTATTATCGAACCTAGACTTAGTTAGATATCTTTCCACGTTAAACTTTAAAGTAGATAGTATATGTGATGCTTGCTAATTAGGAAAACTTAAGAAAAGTTCATTTAAATTAAAAGATATGATTTCTACTTCTAAACCTATAAAGTTACTTCATTTAGATTTATTTGGTCCATCTCCAGTTCAATCAATTAATCACAATAAATATGTTTTTGTAATTGTAAATGATTATTCTTGGTATGCTTAGACAATTTTTCTTAAACTTAAAAGTGATGCTTTTGAATTATTTAAGAATTTTGCTAAAAGAGTTCAAAATCAACTTTCTTTAAAAATGAAAACTATTCGTAGTGATCACGGTGGGGAATTTGAAAATGAAAATTTTGAGAATTTCTATAATAAAAAAGGAATTACTCATGTTTCTCTTTTCTAAAAACTCCACAATAAAACGGAGTAGTAGAACGTAAGAATAGAACGATTCAAGAGTGTGCTAGAACAATGCTTTCTGATAGTATCTTACCTACAATCTTTTGGGCTGAAGTAGTTGCTACAGCTTGTTATATATTAAATAGGATTTTAATTAGACCATTAACTAATAAAACACCATATGAATTACTTTACGATAAGAAACACATAGTAGCTTATTTTAAACTTTTTGGTAGTAAGTGTTTTATTCTTAATATAAAAGACAATTCAGGTAAATTTGAACCTAAATCCAACAAAGGTATCTTCATCGGATATTCTAATAGAAGTAAAGCATTTAAAGTTTATAATTTAAGAACTAACACTATTGAAGAAACAATGCATGTGTCTTTTGATGAAAATTTTAAAGATACTGTACAAATAGAAGATGAAGAAGATTTTGTAACTTTAAATAATGAACCTAATGAAACTAATTGTGAAATCATTCAACCTAATAAAAGAATTAGGTTATTAAAAGATCATCCTACAGAAAATATATTTGGAAATATTGAATCTATAGTTAAAACAATAAATCAACTAAATAGTATGAGTAATGTAGCTTTTATATCGATTATTGAACCTAAAAATCCAAAGAAAGCATCATCTGATGATTCATGGATTCTTGCTATGCAAAAAGAATTGAATCAGTTCACCAGAAATAATCTTTGGAAACTTGTTCCTAGACCTAAGGAAAAAAGTATAGTTTGAACAAAATGGGTTTATAAAAATAAAATGAATGAACTTGGTGAGGTCGTGAGAAATAAAGCTCGTTTACTCGTGCAAGGTTATTGTTAAGAAGAAGGAATTGATTATGACGAAACCTTGCACCCGTAGCAAGACTAGAAGCTATCAGGATTCTATTTGCTTTCGCAAACTACAATAATTTCAAGTTATATGAAATGGATGTTAAAAATGCTTTTCTAAATGGTTTTGTAAAAGAAGATCTTTATGTTGAACAACCTCCACTTTTTGAAGATAATAAATTTCCAAATCATGTATATAAATTAAAGAATGCTTTATATGGTCTGAAACAAGCTCCTAGAGCCTGGTATGAAAGACTAAGATCTTATTTACTACAATCTGGTTCTGAAATTGGTAAAGTAGATACAACTCTTTGTATCAAAAGAAATAAAAGTTATATTGAATTAGTACAAATATATGTAGATGACATAATATTTGGATCAACTAATAACACAATGAATAAAGAATTTTTAGAAAAAGTGACTAAAGAATTTGAAATGACTCATATGGGAGAACTAAGTTTTTTCTTAGGACTTCAAATCAAACAATTAGATAAAGGAATTTTCATTAGTCAAGAAAAATATGCTAAGGATTTAATTAATAAATTTGGATTGACCACTTCTAGTAGGAAACCAACTCCAATGACAACTAATGTAGCTTTAAGTAAAGAAGATAAATCAAAAGATGTTGATCAAAAATTATATAGGAGAATGATTGGTTCGCTGCTTTATACAACATCAAGTCGTCCTGACATCATGCATGGTGTCTGTCTCTGTGTAAGATACCAATCTCAACCTAAAAAAACTCACTTAAAAGCTGTTAAAAATAATTTTAAGATATGTAAAACATACTTTAGATTATGGTTTATTTTACCCTAAAAACGATGTATTTGATTTAATTTCATATTGTGATGCTGATTACGCTGGTTGTAAATCAGACTAAAAAAGTACAAGTGAAACTTGTCACTTTCTTGGACAATCTCTGGTTTCCTGGTTTAGTAAGAAGCAAAACACTGTATCCTTGTAAACAACTTAAGCAGAATATATATCTGCTGCTTTGGCTTGTTCTCAAGTTATATATATGCAACAAACTTGAAAAGATTTTGGATTAACTATAACTAAATCACAAATTTATTGTGATAATACTAGTGCAATAAACCTATCTAAAAATCCAACTTTTCTTGCTAGAGCAAAACATATTGATATTAGACATCAATTTCTTAGAAATAATATAGGTAAAGATGTCACAACTCTTGAATATATTAATACTAAAAAACAAATTGCTATTATACTAACCAAACCATTAAATGAATAAAACTTTACTAAATTTAGAAGAGAATTAGGTATATGTTCATTACCTGAAATATAAATTACAAATAATACAAGTATAGTTGATAATTAATATAAATAAAAATTTCTCAAAAATTGAACTGGGCATGTCGACATAACCCATCCCCCTATGTCGACATACATGCCGAGATTTTCAAATTTAAATTTCACTCTAAAAGAAATTATTTGGTTATATATTTTGACTTTTACTCCTTTTCCCTGTTTTATTCTCTGTAATAAACTTCTAAAACAGTAAATTAATGGCTTCCTCTTCTAATAATGAACCTTCTTCACCTACTTCTCCTCATTCTGGTCCTTTTCAACCTTCCACATATGTATCGAGCCATCAAATTACAAGAGAAGATGAAAGATTTGCTTCAAATGATGATGGAAATTCGAGTGAGTCAACTGCGGATGTCTAGAGAACAAGATAGGCAAGGCAGAATCCTTAGGAATTTACAAAATTTCCTTATGGATAACCATGCCAATCCATTGTCATCGAAGAATCATCACAAGCCATGGATTCTGAAGAAGAAGAGCCTCTAGATGAACCACAAAAGGATCAAGAATAAGAACATCCTCTGCCGAATCCAGATGTTCATATGGACGAAGATGATGATGCGATTTGCATTCGAGAGGTCCTTTTTGACGTTAATGGGAACTTGGTCGAACAACGTGGAAACTTTTATCTCCACTATCCAAATTGTTTGGTCCATAAATCACCAATGGTTAAGGGTCCCCGTTAAGCCTTTTTTCGTTTTCTTGATTGTATATTAGTTTGTTTATTTGTATATAAGTGTTATCTTAATTAATGTTCTTCTAAAAACAATCTTTGGTGTATAAAATCTTGAATTCCATTTAACTTAGGATGCTATATTTCACTCATACGTAGTTATTATTTTTATGTCAAATGTTTGTTTATCTCAATTTCTATTAAGTTCAAGGTTTATAGTTTATTTTTGTTAATGATAAAGGGGAAGAAGTTATATAAAATAGCAGGCTTGGAGTAAGGGGGAGTTGTTGATGTAAGGGGGAGTTATGGTATGATCGAAGTGGTAAGTATATTTTATAAGGTTGTCATCATCAAAAAGGGGGAGATTGTTAGGAACTAGAGATAGTGGTTTTGATGGCAACAATATTTGTAACTTATTTTATTATAACTTATATACTAACACTATTGTCTAGATATAATGTAGGGTAGGTACTGATTATTGAAGATTGTACAGTACAACGGTGAAGAATGATGAAATTAAGTTTGAAGACTCATGAGTATCAAGATCAAGATTTCAAAATAAGTGTCTAGTTTTGTTAAAACTTCATAATAGCATGGAAGTCTTCATTTCAAATTTCAATTGGGATGTAACCCGCTTCTACTTTCTTAGTGGCTTACAAACCCACGACAAGTAGCTTACAGACCTATGACAAGTGGCTTACAAACCCACTAACATCCTGGTTTTGTGCAAGTTCTCGAGTCCTGATGTGATGAAATATTCTGCAGGAAGAAGCTTGCAAAACTACTTCAAAATGGTTTTTCAAAATGTTTGTAACATCCCGCCTTTCTGTACGCTTTAAATCGACGATAAACCACACACGTCAGACTCAAACCATACAAAAGGGCGGATTGTTATTGGGTAAATAAGAAAAAACAGAGAAAGAAAAAAAACAAAATAGAATCTTGCAATGGAACGATAAAATATAATAATCAAACAAATAGTTCATGAAGCTGTTTATAAAACATTTGATTATACTTATACAGTACATATCAGAGTTACACATACCAGAGAATAGTAAAATAATGCAGCGAAACAATGTAGTAATTAATACTAATAATAAAATCTTCGTCTTCGTCCTCCAGAAATAAAGTCTTCGAATTTTGAAACGCTCAGACTGACCCGAGCGAATTGAAAAGGCAAAACACTCACACTCGAGTCAGAACTAAAAGATCTTATGTGAGTTAAATCAACAGAAATAAATATGAGTGAAACGACGTCAGAATTGTTTACGGGATTTGACATCTCCTATCCAGTGTCAACGTGAGTGCAGTAACTTAAGAGATGCTCGGGATTCACATCTCCTAAGGATCCGTTAAACTATTTACTATGTAGTAATATTTCGCTACTATAATAATGTCTATAGTAAAATAAACTTACTTTTAAATAGCATTATGGAGTTACCCAATCTCCCCTTCAACATAATAATAGTCCCAGTAGTCCATCCAGTATCAGCGTATCTCCAGATCGGGAGACTACTCTAAATACTCCATGGGCTACGGGAGAAAACCAAACTCGTACAAGACGCGCTAGGGTAGATGACACGACACAACTAGGCAATGCCAGGGTAGATATACCAATTATGCTTCTAGACCGGTGGTAACGCGCAGCAGCTACTACCGCCCACCTTGAGCCATACCCCCAAAATCAAAAAGGGCCTCAATCAATCACAAAGTAATAGAATGGCATCGAAGGAGTGTGTCCAATAAAAGGTGCTACCTTCTTAGCCCGTCGATCGCTCTTGCTTTAGCTACCTTATGTCAACTCACGGGAGTCGAGTCCACATATATTCCTCAAAGGAAATGCCACCACCATCCTACTTCATTCTACAATCTCCACCACGCACATGGTTGTCAAAGTGGTTTTCTGTATCGACAAAGAGTATGCCCATATCCGATCCAGGTCTCTTTGCCAACCAATCGTTATTATAACACTGCAATCATTTCAAAATAATTTTACCTCAAAAACAGAATATAATACCCATTTCAAAACCATATAAATACAATAACATTTCCATTACAGAAATCCAAAGCAATATGATATCATTGTTATAAAACCCTAATCAATATAATATCATTTTTATTTCAAATATATCTCTTTTCCAAAATCATAGCACTTTCGAATTTATACACTTCGAAACCGTACATTTGAAATTATAACAATTTAAAACATAATACTTAGAAAATTCATAACTTGAAAACACTCTAGTTTCGATAAAACATTTCAATTTCGGTATATTTCAAGGCTTTAAATATTCCAAAATTTTAAAACTAAATTTGATAATTTCGATTCAACAATTAATTTTTCTATTGTTTAGTTTTTAAATATTTTACATAATAAGCCCATTTTCATTTAAATAAAACTCAAATTACAAATAACTATATATTTCCCTTAATTTATTTATACTTGAAATATTCATTTAATTAACCTTAAACAAAAATCAAGTTATAAGAATCATACCTTCAAAAATTTCAAATTTTATGAATTTCACCTCAACTTATTCGAGTTTAATTCTTAAATAAACCCAGTTTCAAATAAATCTCCAATTTTATCTCCCACCCTTAATTTAATTAAATCATTATACACTCTATATTAAAATATAATTCAAATACTTACTCACATTATACTTTAATAAAATCAAACTCTATTATTAAACTTAATTTTTATTTAACAAACTTATACATAGCTTAAATTCAAGAATTTAACTATATATAAGAATAATGTTTATATAATATCAGAATCAATATTTATTAAACTATATATTTCTTTCCAAACCATAGAAATCATTTTCAAAATATTTGTATATAGACCGACGGCGTCTGTATAAAATTTCTATCCTATGGTCAAGTGATACGGATAATTATCATTTCAATCCATAATTTAAAATATAAACACGGTTATATATCATTTCAAACCGCAATCTCGAATGACATAAAATCCATAACAACTTGCAGTTTATAATAAAATAAAAGACAACATCTATTCATCCAATATCAATCATCAAACATTTATCACAATCATCATCCAATTTAATCAATAACATCAATATAGAACAGATAATAAATAACAGGTATTTACTGGCAGTTTATATTCAGTAATAAATTAAACAACAATTTAACTGGCAGTGCATATGTAATAATAAATTAAATAATAATTTAACTGGTAGTTTATATTCAATACTAAATTAAATAACAATTTAATTCAATAAATTTAATTTAACTGGGATGATGATTAAAATATGCCAAACAGTCATAAATAAATTTCTAACCACATCAGAAATTAAGTTAACACACATAAGAAATTTTAGAAGTTGTGAGTGGGTTAAAACAATCACCTTTGAATTTAAACTGAATTTAAATCCAATTTAAACCAAAAAATTGAACAGTCTCAGAATTCGTCCAAATCAGTGCTAAAATGTCTGGAATTCAGATACGATCCTAGTGGAGAAAACCGCGCGTAAATCTGATCTCGTATGCGAAAGATATATAAGTTAGAGCATTTTAAATTAAAAATTTAATTAAATCGAATAAAATAATATAGGGCCATGTCACCTTGCCTTACACGCTCCTAAACCCTAGCCGACAGAGCAAACATGATCACACAAAACACAGCCGCTACCTTCGAACCCTAACTCTAATTTTTTCCGCGTCTCTGGCGATCTACAGCCCAATCGAACACCACTACTGACCTTACCACGGCCGGCCGCCCCTACTCCCTCGCGTCGCCACCTCCTGTGGTCCCTAGTCCACTCCATGTCGTACGAGAATACGACCAATCTCTATGATTCTAGCAACATCTACCCCAAATGAACCGTGCCGATCGAAAGCACTCGGCCTCCTCTATGCACCTAGACTTCCTGATCGATGAATCGTGGAAGATCCACCGTTGATTGAGCATCCATACAATGTACGGCTGAAAATAAATTGCAATTTCCTGGACGAATGATGACTCCAATCGAAAAACAAATCACCTATCTGAATTTTGCTCGTCAAGAGCTTCAAATTGATATAAAATTCAATATTGTTTGAGAAGATTGAATTTTCAATTTGATTTTTGATTTGAATTTGCAGTTTGGGTTAGGATTCTGTCTGCCATTGAAAGAGAAGAAGAAAATAGAATTGTACATACATAAAATGAGGAATAAGAAATAGACTAGGGTTTATAACAAGGTATATATAGGTAGAGCTGAAAAATAGAGGAACTGATACGATCGGGTTGGACCGTTGAACGATAAATGGCCTGAAAAGCCCGTTCTGACTTCGAAATGAAATTGGGTCAACCCATATATCAAAATAGATGTTTTCAAATATTCTAAACGCAATGGAACCAGTTTGAAGTCCAATTCCATTGTATGAAGAAATTATGCTAAAATTAAGTTATTTCAAATTGATTTCAATTGTTTCAATTAAATTGATTTCTACGCGTTTCGAGTTCGTTCGATCAAACGACAAGCCTGATCGCTACGAAACTTGAAATCCTATAATAATTCACCATTACGAATCCGATGAAACTGGTTTCATCAGTGGCCAAAATGGCTATTTTTACATTAATTAAATAAATTAATAATTAATTAATTAAATTAAATTTTAAATTTCAGTTTTATAATTGACAATTTTTATCATTTTAAATTTCTTAATCATTTATACTAATTTTAAACAAATTTAGATGTTACTTTAATGTTGATTCAATCATCAAATTCAGTGTTAAATTACAATTTCATTAAATACAGAAATTATAAATTAAATTTTCAATAATTCCATTGAATTTATTTTTCATTCTTATTATTCGATTCATCATGGTCAAATGGATGAAATTAACATTGGGTCCATGATCTATTTCATTATATTTTCAAATATTACCTAAATTAACATTAACGTAATAATTTATTTAGATTTATTGCAATTGATTCCAATTCAATTTAATGGATTAAAATATATCGGTAACTTATAATAATTGTTGCCACTAACTCTTAATCATACTTTTATAAGTAACCATTTCGAAAAAAATATTATAATTACTTACCATACATTGATTCTATTCAATTACTATTTATTATTATTAATTCATTAACTTATTCAATATTTACGTTTGTTTTCTTATATTCAATTTATAGCCTAGTATAACTATTTACATTAATTTAATTAATCGTAATTTCATTTCAATTGTTAATACTTAGCTTTAATTCCCATAGTTGCATTTCATTTTAGCATTCATTTCATTATTAAATTACCAAATTTTTGTTTTGTCTTAATTTATTTACCAAAACCTTAATAAACCAACTAATTCAAATCTTCGAAAATTACGGGTCGTTACACTCTCTCCCACTCAAAACTTTTCGTCCCTGAAAAGGAAAAAGGAAGGAAAGAATTGAGTAAACAATATCTGATTCAAAAATATTAACTTTATAAACAAATAAATTTACAAAAATTAAATAATCTAAATAAAATATATCAATTTATAACCATTAAATCGTTTTACACTCAAATTAATAAAGTTTGAAAAACAATTTCAAAATATTTCTAAGTCCAAAAATTTCGAATTTTTTTGGCGGAGTCTCCTTTGTACGGGGAGGCTCGGGAGAAAATATAATATCGAATATAACAATATATCACATATAATTTCCAAAATAATATATATCCCAACACAGGAAAAACAATATAAGAACGCTATAAATCGTAATCCGAAAACGTACCTATTTGTCGGGCAATTTACGCTTAATTATGAAACCAAAAGCAGTAGCGACTTATATAATCCAAAAGAGTTAATACTTATATAAAATGGAATATTTAAAGTTGTTCAACCACTAACAAACAAATCAATAGAAACAACAATCACTTGCAACCAATATACGATCATCATATAAATCAACACAACCAATTATCCATAACAACAAAACAAATAGTTTTTCGGGTTAATTTACAACTTAAAATTGTACGGAATGGAAAATAAACTACTAAGTGCACCATTTACTCAACAGTCTTAGATGAAACTAAATAGATTATTCATACATCCAAACAGTTTTAAAGTATCCTTGCCCAAACAACCATAAACCAAACATACAACAATTTCAAGAAATAGATCAAGTTAATTTTTATCAATTCCATTTCATTACTTCAAGTTTTACTTGTAAAATTTCCCATCACATTTTCTTTTAACATTTTAACTTTTTATAGTTGGTAAGTTATATATATGTTAAAGAATGCAATTGAAGATTATACAAGTTATCTCATTTCTTTTAAATTAATTTATTGTTCAATAATCCTATCTTTTGTCTTATAGGTTACAATTTCATCTTTCTTGAAATTTCATTTATAACCTAGCATTTAATCTCTTATTCAATTAGAGGTTCCACTTATTAATTAGTTACCTTCCATTTTACTACAATAATTGAAACTATTAATTAGCGGAAACTTAAGAACTAAATACAGGGTTTTATTCAAGTCATTTTGAAATAATAGATAAATGTATATCCTTACAACTTATATATTCAATTAGATTTAAAACAATTTAAAATCTACATTTGTTTATCAAAATAAATCTACAGTAAGACTACTACAGTGGTCTTCCCACTTAGAAACTCGAAAATAAATGTCGATGATGCGTGCACTCATCACCGAAATTATTTCTCAACGACATAGAGGAGAGTACATAACTTATTTCTTTTCAATGTTTTTTAAAACATTCTTTCAAATTATATTGAAATATTTATATCAGAAGATACCTCTAAGAATATTATTATTATATTCCAAAATCATTCGAAAGGAAGTTTCAAAACCCTGGAACTTAAGTTCTAAACTCCCAATTTTCATTTATTTTATTTCCTTCAAATTTTGTTTCCAATCCATATTTAGAAATATCACTACCTAACAACCAATTTATTACAACCAAATATAACTTTTATAATTTTTTTATTTTATATAGGAAATATAATAGGCAAATTATTTCATTCACCTATGTTCAAAACAAATATTGTGTCGGTCTGTCCGATTAAGTGATTAGAAAGCCTTATTGCTGTTATTGCGTCGTATGCACCAACCAGAATTTATAAATACAAAACGGAACAAATTAACACATTACTAAAACCTTTTTATAACACTAACAAATACGCTCTCTCATATATATACACTCAGTGACTCCTCATAGGGTATTACTACCCTATTAATAAAGAGTCAGACCCCACAAAGCTAAGGTTTATCGCTAAACCAAAGCTCTGATACCAGATGTAACATCCCTCCTTTTTGTACGCTTTAAATCGACGATAAACAACACACGTCAGACTTAAACCATACAGAAGAGCGGGTTGTTATGGGGTAAATAAGAAAAGCAGAGGAAAAAAATACAAAATAGAATCTTGCAGGGGAACGATAAAATATAATAATCAAACAAACAGTTCATGAAGCTGTTTACAAAACATTTGATTATACTTATACAATACATATCAGAGTTACACATACCTTAGAATAATAAAATAATGCAGCGGAACAATGTAGTAATTAATATTAATAATAAAATCTTCGTCTTCATCCTCCAAAAATAAAGTCTTCGAATCCTGAAATGCTCAGACTGACCTGAGCGAATTGAAAAGATAAAACACTCGAGTCAGAATTAAAAGATATTATGTGAGTTAAATCAACAGAAATAAATATGAGTGGGATAGCATCATAGATGTTTACGGGATTTGACATCTCCTATCCAATGTCAACGTGAGTGCACAAATTAAGAGATGCTCGGGATTCACATCTCCTAAGGATCCGTTAAACTATTTACTATGTAGTAATATTTCGCTATTATAATAATGTCTATAGTAAAATAAACTTACTTTTAAATAGCATTAAGGAGTTACCCAATCTCCCCCTTAACATAATAATAGTCCCAGTAATCCATCCAGTATCAGCGTATCTCCAGATCGAAAGACTACCTTAAATACTCCACTGGCTACGAGAGAAAACCAAACTCGTACAAGGTGCGCTAGGGTAGGTGACACGGCACAACTAGGCAATGCCAGGGTAGATATACCAATTACGCTTCCAGACTGGTGGTAACACGTAGCAGCTACTACCGCCCACCTCGAGCCACGCCCTCAAAATCAAAAAAGGCCCAAATTAATCACAAAGTAATAGAATGGTATCGAAGGAGTGTGTCTGATAAAAGGTGCTACCTTCTTAGCCCGTCGATCGCTCCTGTTTTAGCTACCTTATGCCAACTCACGGGAGTCGGGTCCACGTATATAACTCAAAGGAAACGCCGCCACCATCCTGCTTCATTCTGGAATCTCCACTGCGTACACGGTTATCAAAGTGGTTTTCGGTATCGACAGAGAGTATACGCATATCCGATCCTGGTCTCTTTGCCAACCAATCGTTATTATAACATCACGGTCATTTCAAAATAATTTTACCTCAAAACCAGGATATAATACCATTCCAAAACCATATAAATACGATATCATTTCCATTTCAAAAACCCAAAGCAATATGATATCATTGTTATAAAACCCAAATCAATATAATATCATTTTTATTTCAAATATATCTCTCTTCCAAAATCATAGCACTTCCAAATTTAAACACTTCGAAACCATATATTTGAAATTATAACACTTTAAAACATAATACTTAGAAAATTCATAACTTCGAAACACTTCAGTTTCGATCAAAAATTTCAATTTCAATATATTTCAAGGCTTTAGATATTCCAAAATTTCAAAATTAAATTTGATAATTTCGATTCAACAATTAAATTTTCTATTATTTAGTTTTGAAATATTTTACATAATAAATCCATTTTTATTTAAATAAAACTCAAATTACAAATAACTACATATTTCCCTTAATTTATTTATACTTGAAATATTCATTTAATTCACCTTAAACAAAAATCAAGTTATAAGAATCAAACCTTCTAAAATTTAAAATTTTATGAATTTCACCTTAACTTATTCGAGTTTAATTCTTAAATTAATTCAGTTTCAAATAAATCTCCAATTCTATCTCCCACCCTTAATTTATTTAAATCATTACACACTCTATATTAAAATATAATTTAAATACTTACTCACATTATACTTTAATAAAATCAACCTCTATTATTAAACTTAATTTTTATTTAACAAACTTATAAATAGCTTAAATTAAGAATTAACTAAACTTAAAAATAATGTTTATATAATATCAAAATCAATATTTACTAAACCATATATTTCTTTCCAAACTATAGAAATCATTTTCAAAATATTTATATATAGACTGACAATGTATGTATAAAATTTGCTATCCTATGGTCGAGTGATACGGATATTTATCATTTCAATCCGTAATTTAAAATATAAATACGGTATATATCATTTCAAATAGCAATCCTGAATGAAATAAAATCCATAACAACTTGTAGTTTATAACAATATAAAAGACAACATCCATTCATCCAATATCAATCATCAAACATTTATCACAATCATCATCCAATTTAATCAATAACATCAACATAAAACAGATAATAAATAAAAGGTATTTACTGGCAGTTTATACTCGATAATAAATTAAACAACAATTTAACCGGCAGTTTATATGCAATAATAAATTAAATAACAATTAAAGCAGTTTATATGCAATACTAAATTAAATAACAATTTAATTAAATAAAATCAATTTAACTGGGATGATGATTAAAATATGCCAAACATCATAAATAAATTTCTAACCATATCAGAAATTAATTTAACACACATAAGAAATTTTAGAAGTTGTGAGTTGGTTAAAACACTCACCTTTTGAATTTAAATTGAACTTAAATCCAATTTAAACCAAAAAATTGAAATGTATCAGAATTCGCCCAAACACATGCCAAAATATCCGGAATTCAGATACGACCCTAGCGGAGAAAACCGCGCGTAAATCCAATCTCGTATGCGAAAGATATATAAGTTGGAACATTTTAAAGTTAATTTTTTTATTAAATCGAATAAAATAATATAGGGCCACGTCACCTTGCCTTACATGCTCCTAAACCCTAGCCGGTAGAGCAAACGCGATCGCACAAAACACAGCCGCCACCTTCAAACCCTAACTCCAATTTTTGCCACGTCTCTGGCGATCTACGGCCCAATCGAACACGACTGCCGACCTCGCCACGGCCGGCCGCCCCTACTCCCCTCGTGTTGCCACCTCTGGTGGTCCCTAGTCTACCCGCCGTCGCATGAGAATACGATCAATCACGATGATTCTAGCAACATCTACCCCAAACGAACCGTGCCGATCAAAAGCTCTGGGCCTCCTCTACGTGCCTAGACTTCCGGATCGATAAATCATGGAAGATCCACCGTTGATTGAGCATCCATACAATGTATGGCCGAAACTAAATTTCAATTTCCTGGATGAACGATGACTCCAATCGAAAAACAAATCACCTATCTGACTTGCGCTTGTCAAGAGCTTAAAATTGATATAAAATTCGATATTATTTGAGAAGATTGATTTTTCAATTTGATTTTTGATTTGAATTTGCAGTTTGGGATTTAGGGTTCTGTCTGCCATTAAAAGAGAAGAACCAATTAGAATTATACGTATAGAAAATAAGGAATAAGAAATAGTCTAGGGTTTATAACAAGGTATATATAGGTAGTGCTGAAAAATAGAGGAACAGATACGATTGGCGTAACGACCCGTAAATTTCATGGATTTAAAATTGGTTGAATTAATGAGGTTTGTAATTAAATTTAGTAGCAAAAAAAATATAAAAAAAACTTTATAAACAAATATTGAAATGAACGCTAAAATAAAATATATAAATGATGATTAAAACCTATTTACTAGCAATTTGAATAAATTTCAATAAATGAAATAGGGTACGTAATATACCTGGATATAAAATTCATTTAAAGGAAATTTATTTAATATATTAATGTAAAGTTAGAAAATATTGGAATAAATGATAATTCCATTCATACTTGTAAGCAGGTATTATAAGTTGCATGTTGAAATGGTTGATTGAATTGGAATTTAAAATTTAATTTAAATGAAAAAAATATATAAAGGTTTACAATAACGAAAATTTAGGAAATAAGGTTAGAACAAGTTGATAAGTAATAACCAAAAGAAGGGAATAGTATTAATGTAAATAAAGCTGAAACAAATTGGATATAGAGAAATAAATGTAAGCATTTAATAAATTAATTAATGTGGATTTCAATAAATGGTAATTGAATAAAAGTCAACGTTCTCTAAGTAATCATATTACTTGCTGGAAAGTAATACGTAGTTGATTGAATGTGATTATGAAATATAAAATGTGTGTACACACGGGATTTTTAACGGTGATTGTTAAGTAATAAACCTATAAAGGCATGTAAAGGAAATAGGTAACAATCTATATGTTATATATTTTATTTAGTATGATGAATAAAGGTTGGAATTCAAATTACAATTAAAGGAGAGTAGGTAGCACGTTATTAGGAAGTAAATTTAAAGGTAGATAACAACTATTATAAATTCCCTAATTAATTGGTCAATAAATTTATTTGAAATAACGATCATTTAAATGTGAGTAATTACAATGTCGTTATTGATTATAAGCGTTACTTTAACAATTATGATTAATTGAGAAATTAATACGAGAAGTATGTAAATAACTATGAAAGTAACACGTTATAAATTAATTATGACCTAAACTTAAATGTAATTTAAAGGTTGAAATTGAATCTAATCCATTTAATTGGAAACTTATTAAAATAAATTGGATTCAATTTATAATCAAGGGGTTATTTTAAGAAATTGAAATAAATTCTATATTGGTAAATTAAGTTACTTTAAATTGAAACGGGAATTGATTTAAAGAATTATAAATTAATAAGTAAATCAAGATGATGAAATTTATGAATTATAGAATTTGAATTTTAATAGCAAGTTAATTTATTTAATTTATAATAGTTGGATTTATTGCAAATGAATGAAATCAAATATGTAATTATTACGTTAATTTAAAAAATTAAGTTGAAAACGGGAAATATTTATGTGATAATTTTAAATCCAATGGTAAACCCTTCTATTTGGTATTATGAATGGAATAATTATGGGTAAATTCAATTTAATGGAAATTTTGGAAATTTATCTATAATTTTGAATTTTATGAAATTGAAGATTTATATTGATTAATCTTTAATAAATTGACTTTTAAAAAATTGTTAAATCATTGTAAATGTTTGAAAATTATAAAGCGATAAAGATTGCAAAGTTCAGAATTTTTAACGCGAAATTTGATTTAATTAATTTATTAATTAATATAAAAATAGCCATTTTGGTCATGGGCTCTGATTTCGACGAAACCAGTTTCATCGGATCTGTAACAGTGAATTATTGTAGGATTTCAAGTTTCGTAGCGATCGGACTTGTCGTTTGATCGTACGAATGCGAAATGCCTTGAAATCGATTTAATGAAATCAATTTGAAATCAATTTGAGAATATTGATTTCAGCATAACTTCTTCATACGATGGAATTTGGACATGAAACCTTTTCCATTGCGTTTAGAATATTTTAAAACACCTATTTTGATATACGAGTTGACCCAATTTCGTTCCGGAGTCAGAACAGGCTTTTTGGGCCAATTATCGTTCAGCACGTTTGTTTATCGGATCCATCTACTCTATTTCTAACCTACCTATATAAACCCAGTTATAAACCCTAGCCTCCACCTATTCTCATCTATCCTCGCGCAAAATTTCATCAGCTCCTCTTCTTCTTCAATGGATGCAAACCCTAGATCCAATTACACTCCAAAATCAAAGTCAAAAATTCAAAGTCCTCGGAAAAATCTGAAAAAAATATATGTCGAAGCTCTCGAAGAGCGTAATCTAGATTTGAGATTAGTTTTTGGATCTGAGTTTCTGTGTAGCCGAAATTGGCTCGGTTATTTTGGGTCGTTCGTTGACCGTTGATGAACTTTGGTGGATCGACAAATCGTTGGTACCATGGCATAGAGGGGACCGAGTGCTGCTCATTGGAGTTGTTGATTCGTCGAATCGACGGCTAGATTGGCGTGCAAAATTCAATTAGGGTTACATAATATTGGGCGGCGGCTGATGTTTTCCCCTTCGATTGAGACACGTGGGTAACCTCGGGGGGGTCGCGGCCTTGGTGCGTGCCAGAGGCGGTCGGTGGGTAGAGCACGTGCGGTGGCGAATACGGCGGTGCGTGCTGGGTTTGCGAACGCGAGATGCAGGTGGTTTGGAGGTGCGGGTTCCTGTGGACATGATGCGTGTGAACGAAGCAGTGACGTGGATTTGTTGAGGGAGTGAGTTATTTTCTTTGTTTATTTTATTTTTGTTTAATTTAAAATTTCAATCGTTCTAACTGATATAACTTTTGCGCATGACCTCCGTTTCACGCATGATTTTTTTCGTTAGGATCGTATTGAAATTCCGGACTCGATGATGCTGGTTTGGACGAATTCTATGATTGTCAAATTTTTGGGTTTAAATCGGATTTAAATTCGATTTAAATCCAAAATGTGAGTGTTTTAACCCACTCACAACTTCTAAAATTTCTTATGTTTGTTAAATTGATTTGTGATGTGTTTAGAAATTTATTTATGACTGTTTGGCATGTTTTTAAAATCCATCTCAGTTGATTGCGTTTATTTAAATTTAATTGTTATTTAATTTTATTATTGCATATAAATTGCCAGTTAAAGTTTATTTATTTTTGCATATAAATTGACAGTTAAAAATTTATTTATTTTTGCATATAAACTGTTAGTTGAACGGTTGTTAATCTATTTTTGAATATAAACTGTTCATTGATACCTATTATATTTTATATGCTCTATATTGATGTTTTGTTTAAATTTGATGATGATTGCAATAAATTGGTTGATGACTGATATTGGGTGAATGGATGATGTGTTCTATATTATATAAACTGCAAGTTATTATGCATTTCCATTTCATTTGGGATTGCGGTTTGAAATGATATACAACCGCATTTTTATTTTTAAATTACGGATTAAAATGATAAATATCCGTATCATTAGACCATAGGATAGAAAATTTTATACAGGCACCACGGTATATATATATATATATATATGTATATATAAAATTATTTTGAAATGATTTCTATGGTTTGGATAGGGTACGGTTTAATAAATATTAAATTTTGATGTTATATAAATATTATTTTGTATATATACATGTATAGTTAAATTTTGAATTTAAGCTATGTATAATCTGTTAAATAAAATGAATAAGTTGGAAAAATGGAGTTTGATAATTTATATTATATGTTTAAGTACAGATTCAAGATCTTGTGTATATATAGAGTTTAAATGATTCAAATCACTTAAGATTAGAAGATAAATTGGAAATTTATTTGGAATTGAGCTTATTAATTTTTTTTTTAACTCCATAAGTGATGTAAACTTATTACATTTGGAAATTTTAAAGGTATGATATTTATAACTGGATTTTTTATTCAAGATAAATTAAATGAATATTTCTTGTATAAATAAATTGAAGGAAATATTTAATTGTTAGAAATTTGAGTTTTATTTATGGATTTATTCTGTGAATGTTTCAAACAAAATAATAGGACTATAAATTGTTCAGTAGAAATTTCCAACCTTAGTTTTGAAATGGTTAAATACTCAAAGTTGGAATATATTGAAATCGAAGTGTTTTATTGAAACCGGAAGTGGATCTAAGTTTATGTGGTTTAGACTTAAAATAAAGTAAATAAATGGTAAAGGCGTGGAAATTATTTACATTTTAAAGTAATTTAAAATCAACTATTTTACATACTGTTGAATATCCAAATCATTTAAGTTTTGAAAGTTATGGGTTTGAAGCTTTGAATTTCGAAGTATTATGTTTTAAAAAGTTATAATTAAAATGTTGATTTCGAGATATTATAAATTTTAAAGCGGTATGATCTTTCGAAAGAAATATTTAAAAAAAATGGTATCACATTTATTTGGGTTTTAAAATAGAAATAATATTGTATTTATATGGTTTTGAAACATATATTTTATTCTGGTTTTTTAAAGTATAATTATTTTTAAAAGGCCGCGGTGTTATAATAACATTTGGTTGTTAAAGAGACCGGGATCGGAAGTTGTCATACTCTCTGCCAACCCCGAAAACCACTTTAACAACCGTGTACGCGGTGGAGATTCCAGAATGAAGTAGGATGGTGGCGGCGTTTTCCTTTGAGGTAATTACGTGGACCCGACTCCCGTGAGTTGGCATAAGGTGGCTAAAACAGGAGCGATTCTCGGGCCAATGAGGTCATTCCTCTGATCGGATACTCCTCTTCGATATTATACTCTGACTTTGGATTGTTTCGGTGGCCACTTTTGATTTCTTTGATTTTATGGGGAGTTTGTCCGAGGTGGGCGGTAGTAGCAGCTACGCGTTACCACCAGGCCGGATGCGTAATCGGTATATCTACCCTGGTATTTGCCTAGTTGTGTCGTGTCACCTACCCTATCGCGTCTTGTACGAGTTTGGATTTCTCCCGTAGCCCGTGTGGTTTCCTCTGGTGGCTTCCCGATCAGGAGGGACCATGATATTGGATGGACTACTGGGACTATTACGTGTTAAGGTGGAAAATGTAAAGCCTTAACGCTATTTAAAAGTATGTTTATTTTATTATAGACACTATTATAATAGCGCAATATACTAAATAGTAAATATTTTAACGGATCCTTAGGAGATGTAAATCCCGAGCATCTCTTGAGTTACTACACTTATGTTTATTTCTTTTAATTTAACTCACATAAGATCTTTTAGTTCCGACTCGAGTGTTTTTGTCTTTTCAAATTCGCTCGGGTCAGTCCGAGCGTTTTAGGATTTGAAGATTTAGCTCTGGAGGACGAAGATTTGTATTATTAATATTTATATTATTGCACTACACTCATGCTGTTCCACTGCATTGTTATTGGTATGTATAACTCTGATATGTATTATATAAATATAATCAAATGTTTTTTTAAGCAGATTTATAAACTGTATATTTGATTATTATATTTTATCCTTTCGCTGTGAGATTCTGTTTTCTTTTTATTTCTTTCTTGTTTTTCTTATTTACCCCATAACAATCCGCCCTTCCGTATGGTTTGAATTGGCACGTGTGTCGATTTAAAGCGTGCGAAAAGGCGGGATGTTACAGTTGGTATCAGAGCTTTGGTTTAGCGATAAACCCTTAGCTTTGTGGTGTTTGACACTTTGTTAATAGGGTAGTAATACCCTATGGGAGTCACTGAGTGTATATATATGAGAGAGCGTATTTGTAGTGTTAGAAAAAGGTTTTAATATTGTGTTAGTCTGTTCCGTTTTGTATTTATAAATTCTGGTTGTTGCATGGGACGCTATGACATCAATAGGGATTTCTAACACTTAATAGGACAGACAGACATAATATTTGTTTTTAATATAGGTGATTGAAATAATTTTGCCTATTATATTTTTTGTATATAAAATAATTTTTTTCGAATGATATCTATATTTGGCTGCAATAGATTGGTTATTAGGTAATAAAGTGTATAAATAATAATAGAAATAAGATTTAAAAAATAAAATAAATGAAATTTGGAAATTTAGAACTTAAGATCCGAGGTTTTGAAATTTTTTCGAATAAATTTTGGAATATAATAATATTGTTTATAAGTATTTTCTGATATAAATATTTAATATAATTCGAAAGAATTGTTTTAAAGAAGATTTTGGAGAAAATAAGTTTTGTACTTTCCTCTCTGTCGCTGGAAAATAATTTCGGTGATGGCGGCCGCATCATCAACTTTCATTTTCGAGTTTCGAAGGGGAAGGTCACTATAGTAGTTTTACTGCAGATTCATTTTAAAATAAATAAATAAAAATATATATAAATTTTGAATTGTTTTAAATATAATTAGAGATATATAAGTTGTAAGAATATATTTATCTATTATTTTAAAATAATTTGAAATTTAACCCGGTATTAAATTCTTAAATTTTCGTTAATTAATTGTTTCAATTATTGTAGTGAAATGAAAGGTAAGTAATTAATAATTGAAACCTCTAATTTAGATAAGAGATTTAATGCTAAGTTATAAAGGAAATAAAAAGGAAGTTGAAATTGTAACTTATAAGAAAAAAGGGTAAAAAATTATTGAACAATGAATAAATTAAAGAAATGAGAAAACTTGTATAACTTTCAATTACATTCTTTAAAAGCATATATATAACTTACCAAATATTGAAAGTTGAAATGTTTAATAAGAAATGTAATGGAAATTGTAAAGTAAAAGTATGTAATGAAAGGGTTCAATAGATTGCTTTTATTTATTAGAATTGGTGGTATAGAGTTATAAACTTAAGTTTAAATTGATAAATAAATGATGAAGTAGTGTAAATGAATGATAATGAACTTAAATAAACAGTTGAAGCTATTTATAAATAAAATTAGTAGGAAAATGAATACTGTAATAAATGAAATTAAGTAATAAATAAATGAGAACATACAATAATAAATGAATGAATAATTATAACGAAATAAAAGAAACTGGCATGACCTGAGTTAATGGAAATGAATAATAGTAAGTAGTAAGTGAAAATAAATGAATGTAATATAATAAAGAGAAATTGTAAACTTAAGAAAAAGGGTTGAAGTTATTTCTAAATAAAATTGAAAGAAATAAAATGAAAATAAAATTGAAAGAAATAAATGAAAAGAAAAAGATAAATCACTATTTGAAAGAAAATAAATCAAACAACAAATATTATGAAATGAAATAAATAAGAATGATTTTGACCTATTTTCTGAAATTGTTGGTTGTTTGATTGGTTTATGGTTGTTTGAGCAACGATACCTTAAAACTGGATTTGAGGTGAATGAATAATCTATTTAGTTTTATCTTAGACCGTTGAGTAAATGATGCGCTAGTAGTTTATTCTTCATTCCGTACAATTTAAAAGTTTTGAACCCGAACAACTATTTGTTTGTTTGGTTGAATGGTTGTTTTGTATTTGTTGTGTATGCTGTTTGTTGAAATTGATGGTTGTTGTATTGATTTGTTGTTAGTGATTGAAACCACTTAAATATTTCACTTTATACAAATTGTTAACCCTTTGGATTTTATAAGTGAAATGCAGGGTATGGAAGCAATTGCTACTGCTTTTGGTTCCATAAATTAAGCGTAAATTGCCCGACAAATTGGTACGTTTCGGACTACGGTTTATAGCGCTATTTTATATATTTTCCCGGGTTGGGGTATAATATTTTGGATAATATATGTAATATAATTGTTATATTTTGATATTATATTTTCTTCCGAGCCTCTCCGTACAAGAGAGACTCTGCCGAAACTTTTCGTAAATTTTTGGACTTAGAAATTATTTTCAAAATGTTTTTCCAAACTTTATTTATTCAAGCATAAAAGGATATAATGATTATAAAATGGGTATATTTTATTTAAAGTAATAAATTTTGTAAATTATTATTTATAAGTTAATATTTGGAATAAGATGTATTATTTATTTAAATTCTTCCTTTTCCCTCTTTTTCCTTTTCGGGGACGAAAAGTTTTGAGTGGGGGAGAGTGTAACGACCTGTAAATTTTGGGGATTTAAAATTGGTTGAATTAATGAGTTTTGTAATTAAATTTAGTAGTAAATATATATATATATATATATATATATAAAACTTTATAAACAAATATTGAAATGAACGCTAAAATAAAATATATAAATGATGATTAAAACCTATTTACTAGCAATTTGAATAAATTTCAATAAATGAAATGGGGTAAGTAATATACCTGGATATAAAATTCATTTAAAGGGAATTTATTTAATATGTTAATGTAAATTAGAAAATATTGGAATAAATGATAATTCCATTCATACTTGTAAGCAGTTACTATAAGTTGCATGTTGAAATGGTTGATTGAATTGGAATTTAAAATTTAATTTAAATGAAAAAAATATATAAAGGTTTACAATAACGGAAATTTGGGAAATAAGGTTAGAACAAGTTGATAAGTAATAACCAAAACAAGGGAATAGTATTAATGTAAATAAATTTAAAACAAATTGGATATAGAGAAATAAATGTAAGCATTTAATAAATTAATTAATGTGGATTTCAATAAATGGTAATTGAATAAAAGTCAACGTTCTCTAAGTAATCATATTACTTGCTGGAAAGTAATACGTAGTTGATTGAATGTGATTACGAAATATAAAATGTGTGTATACATGGGATTTTTAACGGTGATTGTTAAGTAATAAACCTATAAAGGCATGTAAAGGAAATAGGTAACAATCTATATGTTATATATTTTATTTAGTATGATGAATAAAGGTTGGAATTCAAATTGCAATTAAAGGAGAGTAGGTAGTACGTTATTAGGAAGTAAATTTAAAGGTAGATAACAACTATTATAAATTCCCTAATTAATTGGTCAATAAATTTATTTGAAATAACGATCATTTAAATGTGAGTAATTACAATGTCGTTATTGATTATAAGCGTTACTTTAATAATTATGATTAACTGAGAAATTAATACGAGAAGTACGTAAATAACTATGAAAGTAACACGTTATAAATTAATTATGACCTAAACTTAAGTGTAAATTAAAGGTTGAAATTGAATCTAATCCATTTAATTGGAAACTTATTAAAATAAATTGGATTCAATTTATAATTAAGGGGTTATTTTAAGAAATTGAAATAAATTCTATATTGGTAAATTAAGTTACTTTAAATTGAAACGGGAATTGATTTCAAGAATTATAAATTAATAAGTAAATCAAGATGATGAAATTTATGAATTATAGAATTTGAATTTTAATAGGGAGTTAATTTATTTAATTTATAATAGTTGGATTTATTGCAAATGAATGAAATCAAATATGTAATTATTACGTTAATTTAAAAAATTAAGTTGAAAACGGGAAATATTTGTGCGATAATTTTAAATCCAATGGTAAACCCTTCTATTTGGAATTATGAATGGAATAATTATGGGTAAATTCAATTTAATGGAAATTTTGGAAATTTATCTATAATTTTGAATTTTATGAAATTGAAGATTTATATTGATTAATCTTTAATAAATTGACTTTTAAAAAATTGTTAAATCATTGTAAATGTTTGAAAATTATAAAGCGATAAAGATTGCAAAGTTCAGAATTTTTAACGCGAAATTTGATTTAATTAATTTATTTTAAATTTCTTTTATTAATATAAAAATAGCCATTTTGGTCACGGACTCGAATTTCGATGAAACTAGTTTCATCGAATCCGTAACAGTGAATTATTGTAGGGTTTCAAGTTTCGTAGCGATCGGACTTGTCGTTTGATCGTACGAACGCTAAACGCCTTGAAATCGATTTAATTGAAATCAATTTGAAATCAATTTGAGAATATTGATTTCAGCATAACTTCTTCATACGATGGAATTTGGACGTGAAACCTTTTCCATTGCATTTAGAATATTTTAAAACACCTATTTTAATATATGGGTTGACCCATTTCGTTCCGGAGTTAGAACGGGCTTTTTGGGCCAATTATCGTTCACCACGTTTGTTTATCGGATCCATCTACTCTATTTCTAACCTACCTATATAAACCCAGTTATAAACTCTAGCCTCCACCTATTCTCATTTATCTGCACGTAAAATTTCATCAGCTCCTCTTCTTCTTCAATGGATGCAAACCCTAGATCCAATTACAGTCCAAAATCAAAGTCAAAAATTCAAAGTCCTCAGAAAAATCTGAAAAAAATATATGTCGAAGCTCTCGAAGAGCGTAATCCAGATTTGAGATTAGTTTTTGGATCTGAGTTTTTGTGCGAATTGGCTCGGTTATTTTCGACCGTTCGTTGGCCTTTGATGAACTTTGGTAGATCGACAAATCGTTGGTACCATGGCGTAGAGGGGACCGAGTGCTGCTCATCGGAGTTGTTGATTCGTCGAATCGACGGCTTGATTGGCGTGCAAAATTCAATTAGGGTTACGTAATGTTGGGCAGCAGCTGATGTTTTCCCCTTCGATCGAGACACGTGGGTAACCTCGGAGGGGGGGGGGGTCGCGGCCTTGGTGCGTGCCAGAGGCGGTCGGTGGGGAGAGCACGTGCGTTGGCGAGTACGGCGGCGCGTGCTGGGTTTGCGAACGCGAGATGAAGGTGGTTTGGAGGCGTGGGTTCCTGTAGACGTGATGCGTGTGAATGAAGCAGTGACGTGGATTTGTTGAGGGATTGAGTTATTTTCTTTGTTTATTTTATTTTTGTTTAATTAAAATTTCAATCGTTCTAACTGATATAACTTTTGCGCATGACCTCCGTTTCACGCGCGATTTTTTTTGTTAAGATCGTATTGAAATTCCGGACTTGATGACGCAGGTTTGGACGAATTCTGTGACCATCGAATTTTTGGGTTTAAATCGGATTTAAATTCGATTTAAATCCAAAAGGTGAGTGTTTTAACCCACTCACAACTTCTAAAATTTCTTATGTTTGTTAAATTGATTTGTGATGTGTTTAGAAATTTATTTATGACTATTTGACATGTTTTTAAAATCCATCTCGGTTGATTGCATTTATTTAAATTTAATTGTTATTTAATTTTATTATTGCATATAAATTGCCAGTTAAAGTTTATTTATTTTTGCATATAAATTGACAGTTAAAAATTTATTTATTTTTGCATATAAACTGCTAATTAAACAGTTGTTAATCTATTTTTGAATATAAACTGTTCATTGATACCTATTATATTTTATATGCTCTATATTGATGTTTTGTTTAAATTTGATGTTGATTGCAATAAATTGGTTGATGATTGATATTGGGTGAATGGATGATGTGTTCTATATTATATAAACTGCAAGTTATTATGCATTTCCATTTCATTCGGGATTGCGATTTGAAATGATATACAACCATATTTTTATTTTTAAATTGCGGATTGAAATGATAAATATCTGTATCACTTGACCATAGGATAGAAAATTTTATACAGGCACCGCGGTATATATATATATATATATATATATATATATATATAATTATTTTGAAATGATTTCTTTGGTGTGGATAGGGTACGGTTTAATAAATATTAAATTGTGATATTATATAAATATTATTTTATATATATACATATATAGTCAAATTTTGAATTTAAGCTATGTATAATCTGTTAAATAAAATGAATAAGTTGGAAAAATGGAGTTTGATAATTTATATTATATGTTTAAGTACGATTAAGATCTTGTGTATATATAGAGTTTAAATGATTCATATCACTTAAGATTGGAAGATAAGTTGGAAATTTATTTGGAACTGAGCTTATTAAATTTTTTTTTAACTCCATAAGTGATGTAAACTTATTAAATTTGGAAATTTTAAAGGTATGATATTTATAACTGGATTTTTTATTCAAGATAAATTAAATGAATATTTCTAGTATAAATAAATTGAAGGAAATATTTAATTGTTAGAAATTTGAGTTTTATTTATGGATTTATTATGTGAATGTTTCAAACAAAATAATAGGACCATAAATTGTTAAATAGAAATTTCCAACCTTAGTTTTGAAATGGTTAAATACTCAAAGTTGTAATATATCGAAATCGAAGTGTTTTATTGAAACCGGAAGTGAATCTAAGTTTATGTGGTTTAGACTTAAAATAAAGTAAATAAATGGTAAAGGCGTGGAAATTATTTACTTTTTAAAGTAATTTAAAATCAACTATTTTACATACTGTTGAATATCCAAACCATTTAAGTTTTGAAAGTTATGGGTTTAAAGCTTTGAATTTCGAAGTATTATATTTTAAAAAATTATAATTAAAATGTTGATTTCGAGATATTATAAATTTTAAAGTGGTATGATCTTTCGAAAGAATTATTTAAAAAAAATGGTATCACATTTATTTGGGTTTTAAAATAGAAATAATATCGTATTTATATGGTTTTGAAATAGATATTTTATTTTGGTTTTTTAAAGTATAATTATTTTTAAAAGACCGCGGTGTTATAATAACGTTTGGTTGTTAAAGAGACCGGGATCAGAAGTTGTCATACTCTCTGCCAACCCTGAAAACCACTTTACCAACCGTGTATGCGGTGGAGATTCCAGAATGAAGTAGGATGGTGGCGGCGTTTTCCTTTGAGGTAATTACGTGGACCCGACTCCCGTGAGTTGGCATAAGGTGGCTAAAACAGGAGTGATTCTCGGGCCAATGAGGTCATTCCTCTGATCGGATACTCCTCTTCGATATTATACTCTGACTTTGGATTGTTTCGGTGTCCACTTTTGATTTCTTTGATTTTAGGGGGAGTTTGTCTGAGGTGGGCGGTAGTAGCAGCTACGCATTACCACCAGCCCGGATGCTTAATCAGTATATCTACCCTGGCATTGCCTAGTTGTGCCGTGTCACCTACCCTATCGCGCCTTGTACGAGTTTGGATTTCTCCCGCGTGGTATCCTCTGGTGGCTTCCCGATCAGGAGGGACCATGATATTGGATGGACTACTAGGACTATTACGTGTTAAGGTGGAAAATGTAAAGCCTTAATGCTATTTAAAAGTATGTTTATTTTACTATAGACACTATTATAATAGCGCAATATACTAAATAGTAAATAGTTTAACGGATCCTTAGGAGATGTAAATCCCGAGCATCTCTTGAGTTACTGCACTCATATTTATTTCTTTTAATTTAACTCACATAAGATCTTTTAGTTCTGACTCGAGTGTTTTTGTCTTTTCAAATTCGCTCGGGTCAGTCCGAGCGTTTCAGGATTTGAAGATTTAGCTCTGGAGGATGAAGACGAAGATTTGTACTATTATTATTATTATTATTTATATTATTGCACTACACTTATGCTATTCCGCTGCATTGTTATTGGTATGTATAACTCTGATATGTATTATATAAATATAATCAAATGTTTTTTTAAATAGATTTATAAACTGTATATTTGATTATTATATTTTATCCTTCCGCTGTGAGATTCTGTTTTCTTTTTATTTTTTCTTGTTTTTCTTATTTACCCCATAACAATCCGCCCTTCCGTATGGTTTGAATTGGCACGTGTGTCGATTTAAAGCGTGCGAAAAGGCGGGATGTTACAATTGGTTTGGACCGTTGAACGATAAATGGCCCGAAAAGCCCATTCTGACTCCGGAAAGAAATTGGGTCAACCCATATATCAAAATAGATGTTTTCAAATATTCTAAACGTGATGGTATAGGTTTCAAGTCCAAATTCCATCGTATGAAGAAGTTATGCTAAAATCAAGTTATTTCAAATTGATTTCAATTAAATTGATTTCTAGGCTTTTCGAGTCCGTACGATCAAACCACAAGCCCGATCGCTACGAAACATGAAATTCTACAATAATTCACCGTTACGGATCTGATGAAACTGGTTTCATCGAAATCCGAGTCAGTGGCCAAAATGGCTATTTTTACATTAATTAAATAAATTAATAATTAATTAAATCAAATTTTAAATTTCAATTTTATAATTGACAATTTTTATCATTTTAAATTTCTTAATCATTTATACTAATTTAAAAAAAAATTTAGATGTCACTTTAATGTGATTCAATCATCAATTTCAGCGTTAAATTACAATTTCATTAAATTCAGAAATTATAAATCAAAATTTCAATAATTCCATTGAATTTTCTTTTCATTCTTATTATTCAATTCATCATGGTCAAATGGATGAAATTAACATTGGGTCCATGATCAATTTCATTATATTTTCAAATATTACCTTAATTAACATTAACGTAATAATTTATTTAGATTTATTGCAATTGATTCCAATTCAATTTAATGGATTAAAATATATCGGTAACTTATAATAATTGTTGCACTAACTCTTAATCATACTTTTATAAGTTATCATTTCCAAACAATATTATAATTATCTATAGGACATTGATTTTATTCAATTACTATTTATTATTATTAATTCATTAACTTATTCAATATTTACGTTTGTTTTCTTATATTCAATCTATAGCCTAGTATAACTATTTACATTACTTCAATTAATCGTAATTTCATTTCAATTGTTAATACTTAGCTTTAATTCCCATAGTTGCATTTCATTTTAGCATTCATTTCATTATTAAATTACCAAATTTTTGTTTCGTCTTAATTTATTTACCAAAACCTTAATAAACCAACTAACTTAAATCTTCAAAAATTATGGGTCGTTGCAATGTTTTAGCCTTTAAAATTACCTTTCTAAATGATTTTCAAAAAGATGTTTTAGTCTTAAAATATACTTTTTTTGTTTTTAAATAAACTCTTGCATTAAACTTCATTTGTTTTTTAAAAACTATCCTTTGATTTTTAAATATTCTTTATAATATATATATATATATATATATATATATATATATATATATATATGCACACACACTTGAGATTTAAAATCAAATTTACATGTACATTCTAAAAATATTTTTTTCTACTCTTCTTTATTTTAAATTAGAGAAAAATTAGTTTATTTTACTCCAGAATCATTTCATCTTGTTTTCCTTTCAATACCATTTTCAAAACAAATTTTACATTGTATTTAACTAAGGGATGTCGACATCATGGGATACCCAATGTCGACATGGTGGCTGTTAAATTCAAAAGTTTCAATTTTCAAGAGAAGTGTCTATTTGTTTAAATCTCTTCATGAATGGTTACGGCCGTTACTGGTCTATAAATAGCCTCCATAAACGAATTTTTTAACTAACTATTTTTCTTATTTTCTTCACTCCTTCTCCACAAATCCATTTTCTAAAATTTTCATATTTTTTAAGATTGTGCCAAAAATCTACTGAATTCTTAAGTGAATCAAATTAGAATCTTATTCTTGTTGATTCTCTGCCCTCTGTCGAAGATCAAAGTGCTATTCAGAGTTAAAAGATCAATTTGTAATCAAAAGTTTATCTAGTCTCTCTATAAGGTGTGGTTGTGCCTGGAAATCAATTGGGTGGTCTTGTGTCCTGTAAATCAAGAGAGTTTGCCCCGGACTCGAAAACAAGAGGGTACCTCAAGGCCTTTATAAATTGATGATTGTAACGTCGACGTTGGTATAATAAAAATCTGTACGAGGTGTTTGCCTTAGTGGAGGACTGGACGTTTGGTAACTCCGAACCAGTATAAAATCTGGTATGCTCTTTCCTTTTACTGCTTTTTATTTACTTTCTGCATCTATGTTTGATTTTGTGATTGTTCTATGATTAAGTTCTGCATTTGTCTATACTATAATTTTTTGAATTAGTCCATATAAGTCTTAGAAACCATTAAACACCATTCACCCCCCCTCTAGTGTTAAATTAGACTTAAGATCCTTAATCCATACTCCTTTTCATAAACTAATACCCAGAGAACATAATTCCAAGCCTGGCTTTAGCCAAGGTGGCAAGCGATCCAAAAGATGCAACTCTTTGAGTTCCTTGGAGATTTGAAACGCCCCAGGCTATGAGCTGGGGCAATAGCTATGGAGGTGGACACACCCTTCATGGATAATTGGATGACTCCCCTGATTGAGTACTTAGTGAATGAAGAGCTTCCGGCCGACCACAAAGAAGCCTAGAAGGTCCTTTATTAGGCTTCTCATTACATATTCATGGTTAAGAAGCTTTAAAAATGGAGGTACTCATGATGCGTCTGCTGTTTGCCGTAGAGCCTGGCGGCTGCGTGGTAATTTACGTATTAAGTTGGTTGATTCCATGTACTTCTTGTTGTTCTCCTCCCCTGAGGAACGTAGTCGTGTTCTTGAGGCTGAGCCTTCTTTCTTCGCTGGGAAACCATTTATTATTACTCCCTGGACTCCTACGGTATCTAGTGCCCGTGAGCAAGTTCTCTCTATCCCCGTTTGGGTTTAATTTTCTCAAATTCCTTCTGCTCTCCAACCGCTGCTTGGGTTGAATTGGCTCGCGTGTAATGTTGGTAAATTAAAATGTTTTGATTCTAACACTGTTGCGCGTGATAAGCTGGTGTATGCTAAAGCTCTGATTGAGATTCCTCCCTTTAAGCCTCTTCCATCCTCTATTCCTGTTCAGCTAGCTGTTGGCCATGTGGTGGATGTTCGTGTTCGATACGGTTGGGTCCCTGACATTTGCTCCGCCTGTCACTCCTTTGGCCACTTAGATACTTCCTGTTCGCATTCTGTTGTTTCCCCTATACCCCCTAAGATCCCTCTCCCCTGGCCTCCGCTCAGGAAATGGGTTCCTAAAGCGATGGTCGTTCCTCCTCCCGTTGTACCTTTTTCTGTCCCTACTTCGCCGCATTCTCCTGTTCGGCCTCCTTCCATTGTTCCTGGTGATTCTTCTACTGATGCCCTTGATGTTTCGGATCATCCTTCGCCTCATGTTGTTTGGGCTGAGTCTGAGCGTTGTTGGGTTGATTGCCGATCTGATATGCGTTTCAACCCGGCGGATAATTCCTATTTTAGATATGTTAGCGACAATCCTATGGACCAACGATGCCTTTACTATTGTCCATCTGGTGATTCCTTGGTCCTTGCCTTGGACGGTTCTTTTGCTGAGGTTAATTCCGTCGTGTTAGCTGATACTTCTTGGGATAGATCCTTTATTTACTCTTCCGTTGCTGACATTTATGATCCCTCTCTTGCAGTTCTGTTTCGCCCGTTTTTTGGTCTATATGGGAATGTTTCTTCCCAGGCGGATGTTGTTGCTGGTGGCACTACCTCTATGGAGGAGACCTAGTCTTGTTAGCCATTTAGTAGTTGTGACTAGCTGTCACACTCCTGTGCTGTATTTTATACTTTCTTTTTTTTAGTAGTTTAGGCTTCTCTGCCTAACTCCTGTACTTCAAATTTTATTACGTTTGTAATAAAAAGTGGACGGTCCACTATAAAACCGGCTGGCCTTGCCAAAAAAAATGGAGGTACTCCACACCACTTCAGCAATGAATGTCCAAAGATGAAGCTGGTCAGATTTTAGGAAAGCTGCATGAAGGATTTTGTAGGGATCATGTGTGGGGAGGGGCAAATCTTATCATAGAAATCCACCTGAAAAGAAGATTACCGGCTTACTATGATCAAGGACTTGATGGATTACGTCTAGAAGTATGGTTGATGCTAGTGATTTGTGAAGCTCCTAAAGCCTCTCCTACCCTTCTCACCCCAATGACTTCCCCAGCCATTCAATACGTGGGAATTGACTTGATAGAAAGGTTATTTAATGCCAAAGGAAGATTCAACCATACCATAGTCACCACCGAATACTTTGCTAAATGGGTCAAGGCCGAGCCCTTTTCTTAGGTCACCTTCCCTAAGATTCTAAACTTCACCATCAAAAATACCATCTCCTAGTTCAACTTACCAAAGAAGAAATAACACTTAGTTCACGAGTGGCCTATTCCAAGACTTCTGTGATAGAAACGGTATCGAGAACTGATTTTCCTTGATTGGTCATCCCCCAGTAAATGGGCAAGTGGACATCGTTAATGAAACCATCAAATCAACACTTAAGAAATGCCTCGCAAAAGCCAAAGGGAACTGGCCCAAGGAACAACCGCTCGTTCTTTGGTCTTAACCCACTTCCAACCATACTTCAACCAGGCATACTCATTTCTCACATTCTTATGGATAAGGAGCTATGCTACCCATCGAGGTGGACTTCCCTTCTATTTGACATCTCACCCATGAGCTTGAAAAAAATGACGAGCTACTCAAGCTCGGGATTAATACACTAGAAGAACGAAATCTGAAGAGGAAATATGCACTGAAGCATGCAAGAGGAAATAGCCAAGCAATAGAAATCAAGAGTGAATCTTAGGCAATTCATGACAAATGATCTATTATTGGTTGGGTGTTCGAAAACCCAAAGAACCCGACCTAAGGAGTGCTTAGTCGAAATTGGAAGGGCCCATAAATCATCATCCCTACCCTGTCAGATGGTGCTTACCGCTCTCTCACCCTGGATGGAACACACATACCTCGCACTTAGAATATAGTACATCTTCAGGCCCATCACATAAAAATCTAAGCTGTAATTACAAGGAAAGGGATTGCAATAAACCTTTTTGAAGAACATAACGAAGACTTTAGAGCCAATTTTGTTTAACACAGTCACTAAGGCTATCCGGTGTGGATGAGCTACTTTACATTCTCCTCCAAACCGAGGACCGTCGATCTACTCTATCAAGGATCATGCAAGCCAATTAACGCTCCCCTCCCTACTGAAAGGCTATCTACAATGGCCGAGCCACTCAGGGCCCTCTTCCATGTTGGGGATTGCCATTACAATATGCTTCCAATGAGGGTGAGTTATCATGTGCCCACTTATTTGGGGACTACTGATCTACACAGCCAAGGACCACACAAGACATTAAACGCTTCTATCCTTTCCAAAAGGCTATCTGTAACTCCCCATAAAAATTAATAAGAAATAAAATATTAAAAAACTAATTAATTAATTAATAATAAGGCTAAAAATTAAAAATTTTAAGATGTCGGAATTCAGCTACTTAAGTTGTGTTCCATTGAGTCAGCGACGATTTTTTGATCAATTTCCATATATAAAGTTTGAAATCAGAGCTTAAACGAAATATTTATTGATGTTTGAAAATTTTGAATTTTAATTAATTTAAACGAAGTTAATATTCAAATAAATAATTGATTTTAATTTTGAAATTCAAAAATTAACGGTAGTTAGACCTGTGGTTAAGTAAACGTTAAAATGAACATTAACGTTGAATATCAATTAAGGAATAAAAGAAATTATCAAAGGCAACAAAATACACATTCCCAAAATATACTAACCGGTCAAACAATACCTATAGGCAGTCGACCGTTGGCGGTCGATTGCTTAAGTTGGAGAGGTTGACTGGTGGTCTTGGTAGCGGCTAGGGTTTTTCACACCCCAAATGGTTCAGAATCTACTATTTTAAACTGACTTAAATATGACTATTCTGGTGCTTTCTAACCACTAAAAATAAGACCCTAGCCCCCTTACTTTTATTCATAGATTATTTTGGGAACTGAGCAAAGCTCTATAGATCTCTCTGTTCAAAGATTCAAAAAATTATCTAGGAATTTAGGTCAAAATACGTAGGACTTGCTTTGGGGTTGAAGGTAGTAAATGGCCGATTGAGGGTCGGCTCCTCCATATTTAAGAATTATTAAATGGTTAGGGTTAGCAGTTAGGCACAATAAAGGATATCTCAGGAAGGTCCACTTTAGGTTTGAGGTATTGAGTAGCTTTTATAAGGTCCGCCTCTACTACCAAGAAGTATTAAGTGTCCTGATGAGATTTGCAGTGTCAGCTAGATCATATCAGAGAGGAGTCCACCTTGCGATAGGTGTTAAATGATGGGGACTTTCCTAGAATGAGGTATTTAATGGTCAGAGTCTGCCTAGTTCGTATTAAAGAGGTATTAAGTGACTTGGGTGCTATTTCTTACATTGTTAAGACATTATTAACAATAGATGCGTGGGACTGGTCATGGCTTTGGCCTACCGTAGAAGATGGGTTATTGGGTTAAAAGGGTAATAGTTATAGAACTGGACTGGAAAAGCCTTAGGGCTTGTAGTCGGAAAACTTATAATATAGTTCGATTGCATAAGACACGTTCTTATTTAAATTATACTGCCCAAGTACTATTATAGAAAGACTCTAGATTTTTGTTCACCGGACATTGTTATTCTGACTTCCTCCTCATTACAACACAGGTCAGAGAAGATGATGCATGTTACAAATGCGAAGGCGATGAGGAAATTTATGGCAGTTATTTATCTATCTACCTATGTTGTTTTTATATTTTTGATATACCCATTTAGATATGGCGTATCTTGAATCCCTGATATTGAACAAGCAAATATTTGGTGTTGTTGTGTTGGATTTTATTGTATGTTTTGGACATTTGAATTTTTTATGAAATGGTTGTTGTGTTGTTTCATTTGGTATTAGAGCTTAAGTTACCCGATCAATGGGGATAATATACATATACGTGGCATACTTGTTATTTTCGACGGTATTTTCCAAAAACCTTACTATATATATGCACAATTATTTTGAACATACGCCTAACTCTATAAATTCTGACTGTAGAAGTAGTTGCGACCATATTCCAAAAGGATGCTATGAGTTGGAAAAAATAAACTAGAGTTAAGTTTGTACACCTATCTCAATTAACTTATGGGACGGATGTCATATTGAAAGGAGTGGACCAAGAAAAGCATGACTGCGCCATATAAAAGCAACCTAAAAGCTGAATGGTACTTGATTCCTTTATTGGGCCTGGACTGTCTTATATTTTGGATTTCGATGGATTGCCAATTGAAGACATAAATTTCGTCCAAATTGATGAGAGATATGAAACTATATGTCATGAGCATCCAAAAGTAAGGAATGATAGGAGTGAAGCAAGATGCGAAGAAGGAATGGAATATGTCCCTATAAGGCGTACATTAACAACCACAAAGAAATAATCAAATTTTTATAAAGACCGAGTATAGAAGAATGAAAGTTCAATTGAATAAACAATTAAAGTTGATTTCTAAGTTCAACCCCATATGAAAGAATTTTATAAAAAGGGTTTTTAAGATTCCTTGAAATGTTTTGAATAGGTTTTTCGAAGGATTTATTAAAAAGTTGTTTCGAAAAAGTAAGGAAATTTGGAAATTTATAATTTAAATTTTTTATCGAGTCAAAAGTTTCTGATTAAAAGATTTTTTGGTAAACAGATTTTTAATTTTTGAAATTCTTAGTAAAAAAAATTGGTTGAGTCAAATTTTTTTTGGTTTAAAGATTTTCGATAAAGGTGTTTTTCATTTTTGAAATAAATGTAAAATAGAGTGTTGATTAGACTCGATGTTTTTTTCCTGTTTCATAAATTTGGAAGTTCTTTTTCTTAGTTCTTTCTAAAAAGGGAATAAATGGAAATGGAAATGGAAATGGAACTTGATTAAAATTAGGTAGACAAAATAGAAGGGTAAGAATGCCTAATAATGTAGGTAGGATGAACATTCCCGTATAAGGAAAATACGGAGAATAACAGCTGAAGTAGAAGCCATTTTGTTAGGAGAATATAAATAGAGATAATGTTCGGAGATTTAGATAGTAATAACTTTAAGAATTTATATAAAATAGGATTAGTAATATAATTAGAAATAATATAGGAGAAAGGTACTAGGAAAACAATATGATAGAAGTTATCCTTATCTACTACACTTTTCATTGTTTAAAGTTATAAAAGACGTTTTTAAAAATAAAGATTGATGATATGATAATTGAGTTTTTGAATGTTTGGGTTAAAAATCCTACTTTTAAAGAAGTAAGTCTTTGAGGTAGAAAGTCTTTGGGAAAGTAAATTATTTTGCTCAGAAATTTTTAAATGTTTGAGAAGGAGTTTCTATGTTTATTTTCAAAGATAAAGGTTTCAAATTAGGTACTTCATGATTGTGAAATTTTAGTTTTAACAATGGTGAGGACTAAACCAATATTTTTGTGGTGAGTAGATAGGGATCACTACCTAAAAAGACAGGATAAAGGTTTTATAATATGAATAAATAGGAACAATATATATATAACCTAATCCAAAAATTCGAAATTAGTCCCAAATATTTAAATATAGAATGTTGGTAAAGTTGTAAAGATATTCCACATCTATAATTGGGCTTTAAATTAGATTGCCTAGTTAACTTAGAATGTGAATTGCTATATTTTGATTTATATGGAGTGGGTTCCATGTAATTTCCATTATCCAATTCCAAAATATGTATAAAATATGTCGTTTGAAGTAATAAAGGATATACCAAAAAAGGAAAGAGGAATGTAAAATATGAATATTCTTTTCCACAGTTAACATTGTCTATTTCAATAAAAGAAAGTACCAAAGATCTCACTTTTGGTTAATTTATGGAAAATTATAACAGTAATCATTTATTAAAATATGGAAAGGAATGTTCCAGTTTAAAAAGCAATAAGTAGAAATAAGAAATTTATACACACACGTATAACCGCACTCAACATTCAAAAACATAAATATATAAATAGCGTAATTTATGACGATATTCGTATTAGTCATTAACAGCGTAGTAATGATAGAACTAGGATTTATGGATATTAATTACATATTTAACGGGCAATAAATTTGTAATTAATAGAGTGTTAAAAGGAATCAAATGGGACCGATTAGGAAATTTAATACGGCGTTTATAGGGATGCATAATTTATCCCATAATTGGGTATATTGATTGAAGTAATAGATGAACCATATTTATTAGAAACCAAGAAGGAGAATTAAGGAAGATGTGTGATAGTGGAATAACATACTAGGAATGTTTATCTTAATTTAGTAAGGAGTGTTAGGACCACAACATCGTTGACACCGGTTCATGATGAATGGAAGCTTCTAGCAAAATTTCTTTTAGAGTTTTTGGGTTGTAATCGCTAGTTTTCTTCCTTAGGTTATTGAAAAAGCGTACTTTATGGTATACGACATGTGCATATTTTATCATTCGGTTGATTCTACAGATGGGATTAGGACGCTAGATAAATTTATGCATATTGATAAACCATGTAAATAAGGAAATTTCATAAGGACACTTTAGCGATAAACTGTAGGTAAGACTGGATGTTAATGAAGAAATTAGATAAGTAACTAGGAATAAAAAATTCTTTAATACGAAAAAATCTAGCATTTTAGGAAAATAAATTTTAGCCTATGGAGTGTCGCCATTCAAGAATGACCATTCATCCCAAAGTAGATAAGATGTATAAGGACATGAAGAGAATTTTCTATTGCATAGGGATGAAGAAGAGGTTAGCTGAGTTTGTTTCCCAATGTTTGACGTGCCAAAAGATAAAGGTTGAGCAAGGAAAGCTTGGAGGATTTTAGTTGCCATTGGAGATTCTGACTTGGAAATGGGAGCATATATCAATGGACTTCATAGATGGGTTACCTAGGAACCAAAGAGGCAGTGAAGCAATTTGGATCATAATGATGGACTCGATAAAAATGCTCATTTTCTTCTGTTAGGAGTAATAAGACACAAAACCTTTTGCAGATTTTTTTATATTAAGGAGATAGTTTGACTTCATGGAATTTCGATTAGCATTATTAGTTATATGTACTCTTATTTACTAGTGAATTTTGGAGGAGTTTGCATACAGCTTTAGGAACTTCGTTGAATCTTAGCTTTGCTTGCTACCCATAAACTGATGGTCAAACTGAAAGAGTGAATGTGATCTTAGAGGACTTCTTGAGAGCCTACATCATGGACTTTGGAGGATATTGGAGGACATTGGGAGAAACACTTAGCTTTAGTCAAATTCTTGTATAATGATAGTCACCAAACGACAATTGGCATGACACCTTTTGAAGTGCTTTATGGGAGGCCAAGCAAATCGCCCAACTGTTGGTGCGAAACCATTGAAAAAACTTTACTCGACCAAATTTAATTTGTGAGACCTCGGCAATGATAGAGGTTATTAGGAAGTGAATGAATGCCGCACAGGATCATCAGAAGTTATATGCTGAAAAGCATAGGAAGGGATTAGAGTTTGAGACTGGAGACATGATGTTCATTAGAGTTTCTTCTTTGAGGAAGGTTATAAGATTGGGTAAGTCAATGAAGTTAGCATGAAGATTTTTTGGGTCTTTCCTAATTTTGTAAAGGATAAATAGAATTTCTTATTGTCTGGAGCTATCGAATAAGTTGGCAGAAGTCTATGACGTTTTTCACGTTTTGCACTTGAGGGGATTCCTTCATAGCACAACCTCTATGGTAGAGCCTGATCAGTTAGTAGACATTGAGACAGAGTCGATAGCACCTCATGCCACCACATGCATAGTAGAGAATGGAACTAGGAAACTCCGCAATAAAGGAATTATGCTGGTTCAAGTACAATGGGAAGATAGCCTGGTGGAAAATACATGAGAAACTAAAGAGAAAATGAGAACTTCCCATCCTGAGATTTTCACCAGTAAACTTTCTCTCTCCAAATTAGATTTTGGTTGCATCGCGGTTGTAAGATTGGATGTTAGGGGATGGTTGCCACAACTTTTACTGCCACTTTTGCACTCATATAGAAAACTTTTGTAGTTTAGGATGTTTACATACATACCTATATGTTACGACACTTGCATTCAAGCTAGGCTTGAGCTTACCAATAGTATGTTTGCATACATAATCACTTTGCACTTTTTGGTTGAACAAATGGTTGTGTAGATAACATGGTTGTATAACATAGGTGCTCAGTATGCTTTACACTGTTTGTCCCTTAGAGATTTTGAGGGCAAAATCTTTTTTAGGGGAAGAGAATATAACACCCCCTAAAAACTAATAAGAAATTTTTTATTAATAAATTAATAATAAGGCTAAACAAAATTGTGAAGATGTCGGAATTTGGACATAAAAGTTGTCCCATTTCGTTCAAGGTGATTTTTTGATTAATTTCCATATACAAAGTTCTGAAATCGGAGCTCAAACGAAAAGGTTATTGATGTTTGAAGTTTTCAAATTTAAACCAATTCAAATGAAATTCAAATCCAATAAATAAATATTGCTGAAGTTTGAAATTATAAAATTAACGGTAGTTAAACTTGCGGTCAAGTAAACATAAAAATGAACATTAATATTCAATATTAATTAAAGAATAAAATAAATTATCCGTCACAACAAAATTGATGTTCCCAAAATACACTGACCGACAAATCGGTGGTCGTGTTGGCAGCTAGGGATTTTCACACCGCAAGCAGTCCGCATTTTATTATTTTAAATTGACTTAAGTTCAATGGTTCTACTACTTTCTAACCATTATAAATAAGAGACTATCCCCTCACTTTTATTCACTAATTATTTTGAGAACTAAGAGAAGCTCTGTTGGTCTCTCTCTTCAAAGGTAAAATTCTCTAGGGTTTCAGGTAAGAAATTTTAGGTGTTTATTATTCAATTACTAATCCTATTCTCATCTAATCCCTAAATTTATGATTAATTCATATGCAATTCCCTTGTTGTACATTTCAAAAAGGATAGATCCATGAGAGATTGAAGAGGGTGTAAAAAATCTAGAAGGGGAAAAGTTAAGGACTTTTTGTGAGTGGAAATCTTAGTCTTTCTTATTTTACTAATTGTATAGTATAACTTGGATTTGCTATATGCCTTGAAAAATTTTGTTTACAAAAACATCACATTAAAATCCTAAAATTCTCCAAAGCGACATGTCAATTCTTAAGTTATAATCTCAATTATTCTATATTGAAATATTAGAATTATGTAGTTTTTGAAATTTTAATGTTTTACAGTCTATTCCACTTCTTATCTTTTTATTTGGATTTTGTTAAAGGTTTTAAAAATAAATAAGTTGGGAAATAGTGTTAAAGTACATATTCTTTTATTCGTAGTTTGCATTGCCTATTTCCGTAATTTAAATGGAAATCCCCTTTTTCATTCTTATATGTAGAAGTTGAAAAAAGTGTAAAAGTATTTGAATTTCTAATTCTATTAATGTTAATTCTACTATTTTAATATAAAATAAGTTTGGTGTGGATTCTATTTTTATACAAGTTTGTTGTTGGATTGAGAAAACTGGATATATGTATGTTTGTTGATATGAAATTGGTTTTGTATAAATTCAAAGTTTTGGCATTAAAATGACTAGTTTAGGGCGTAATTTTCACATGCTTAGAAATATTTAGAAATGTGTGCGCGCAGCATATGTGCGTATATATTAGCGTATAGATAACATATAATTAATAGCGTATTAATTGAGTAGTAAATAGGCTATTAATTAGCATTAAATCATCCCTAAGAAATAGTTAAGGTGAAATAAGTGTTTTTCCTTATAAGACCTTAAAAGGGAATGCGGTGAGGTGTATGATAGTATGTTAAGTGAGAGCAGAGTATAACTAAGTTATAGAGATGCGAGGTCAATCAAAAGCACACGAAGTTCGCCTAGCTAATCTGGTTATCAGCAATGTGACTTTGGGGCTGATGTGAGACATCACCTATAATAAGTAACCACAAAGGACATGAGGTTAGTCCTAATTCTGCAGGATAAACCGTCCCAGTTATTCTGGCTACCAATACCTACGAGTAATTGGATTAATGTCAGATATCACAATTTGGTTTGCAGATCATAACACGTAGGACTTGCTTTCGCATTGAAGGTAGTAAATGGCTGATTGAGGGTCGTTCTTCTCCATATTTAAGAATTATTAAATGGTCAGGGTTAGCAGTTAAGCACTGTAGAGGATATCTCGAAATGGGTCCACTTTAGGTTTGAGGTATCATAGCTACTATAGGGTCCACCCCTACCATAAAGAAGTATTAAGTAGCCTAATGAATTTCATGTAATGTCAGCTAGATAGTATCAGAGAATAGTCCGCCTTGGGATAGGTATTAAATGATGGGGACCTACCTGGAATGAGGTATTAAATGGTCAAAATCTTCTTAGTTCCCATTAAAGAGGTATTAAGTGACTTGGGTGCTATCTCTTACAATTTTATGACATTATTGGCAATAGGTGCATGGGATTAGGAATTGCCTTTGGCCTACAGTTGAATATGGTTTATTAGGTTAAAAGGGTACTCTTTATTGAACTGGACTGGAAAAGCCTTAGGGCTTGTAATTGGAAAACTTATATAATATAGTTAGATTGTATAAGACATGTTCTTATTTAAATCATACTTCCCAAATAGTATTATAGAAAGGCTCAAGATTTTTATTTACCAGACATTGTTGTTCTGACTCGCTCCTCACTACAATGCATGTTAGAGAAGATAATGCAGATTACAAAGGCAAAGGCGATGAGGGAACTTATGGTGGCTATTTACTTACCTACCTATGTTGTTTTTGTATTTATGATGCATCCATTTAGACATGACGTGTTTTGATATTGAACTACAGATATTTGGCGTTGTTATGTAGGATTGTGTTGTATGATTCTGACATTTGAATTCTTTAATGAAATGGGTACTGTTTCTAATATTATATTTTATCTTTCCATTCTGAGATTTTGAATGTGTAGATAGATAGCTCTATGTATTGTACTTTGTATCAAATTTACCAACCAACATCCAACTTTGGAATGATTCTAATGTTCGATGGGCCTTTTCTGGGTCGAAAATTAGACCCATTCCGAGGTGGATTGTTACACTATTTGACAAGGGTGAATTACCATGCATTCATTTCCTTATTCGAGGATTGTCGACCTACCACATTGAGTTTGGATGAGACCGTTAGAACTAGACCAGTACGCAACGGAGTAAATGGGTAAATTTCGAAAAATGTTCCGTTTGAATCTTTACTGAATCTATGAATTCTAAATTTATTTAGATCTTATCTATATTTTATTTTAAATAAAATCAATATTTTATTTATTTTACAAATAAGGTTTTCTTTATTGTATAATTTGTATTATATAATACATATGAGTATCATACACACATTTGTGTGTATGTGCACGTGCATCATAGTAAAGTGTACTTGGTTTTGATATACCCATATATGGATGCTGGAATTTACACCGTAATAGACATATTAGCCCCTCTATTTACATGTGTGTTATATGTATATATGTATGTATATCTATACTATTATATTATTATTACCGAGTTGCATTTCAAGGGCACACAATCCCTCTGTGTATTTTGTGAAATGAACAGTCTTCTATACTATAATATTAAAATTGAATTCCACTATAAGATCTTTAATTGTTTCGACCTTTCAATTTCACTTTTGTAGTCATCCATCTGGTATCAATCAATTATATTTAATGATTCAATTGAACGTTCCTCTCTCTCACCGCTCCTATAGACTTTTTCCTTCCCCTCTTTTATGTTTTTTCAACGCATCTTTCTCATCCTTTATATGCATTGTAATTTCATCTTACAGCTTCCCCTAATCTTCTGAAATTCCAAACATCCATACATTAGTAGAAAACAATCTCCTCAAACTTTTCGTATTTATATCTGCCTTCTGTTTTCACTCCTGTAATATTGCAACGAATTATTTGCATAGTTTCATGTTTTTTTACGCCTCAATCTTAATTATCCTAACGTTAAATAAGGGTCGTTTAAAATGAATCATCTCTCCTACTACGCTATGGCGTAGGCGATGAATTAGCATGGGTTAATATTCTTGTGGTAGATTACTTGTCTTCTCTAAACAGGTATGCTATAACTCTAATTTTTCCATTTCGGTTGTCTGTTTTGCTTTGTTTTTCGTTTCTTACTTTGTTCAATCATTTTCAGGAACTTCCCCTTCGACTCAATCCATTTCTGAGATTCTATTTGTTGAGCGTAATCCTGATTTCGGTATGTCTATTATTAGTTTTAGTTTCTTATTTTACTATTTACTTTTCTTTATTTTAGTTGCTTCTTTGATTCGGTCCATGCTTAACTTTCTTCCTATTAGTCTGTAATTAGTACTTTTGCTCTTTTGCTTGGATTAATATAGTCAACATGTATTATGGTCTAATTGCCTTTTTTATTAGGCCTATTTGTTTTCGTTTCAAATCATAGTGTTTTGATATTGACACCATTGATGAGTGAAAATATAAAATTAGTATTCATCATCATTTAGTTGTCAATATAGTCACCTTTTTTTAGCATTATGAAGCTTAGATTTTGTTGTTCTTTCGCTTGTTGGCTTCTCTTTTTTTGGATTCAAGGACAAACTATTAAATTGCTGCTAATTAATAAAACCTTTGTTATTTCAGCTGAGCAAATTTGTTTACAGGTAAAATTACCTAGAATCATATTGTTGTAGTTATGAATAAGTATATTCACTATCTCCTTAACTAAAACAAGTTGAGGGATTCATTATGGATTTTTCCTTCTTATTAGCAATATGCAAGTGGTCTTATAAATGCAAATTTGTTTCATAAGATTACCAAAGTTATACATCATTTACTTCCAAATTATTATAATTTAGATCACGTAAGGAGTGAAAGGTATTTGCAGCTATAAGTTCTTTATAGGAAGTACTTAAAAGAAGTGTTTTAAAGACCCGATCCAACCACAGTTTGACCATGGTTAATCTTCGACCTTAGAGCATTACAATTTTGAAAATCAAATAACCTTGCATGTATGAACCGACAGGCAAACCTCAAAACCTTGAAAAAAAATCTATGGACCAACCTCTTTGAACCACGCAGTTATTTAAATTTAAGAAAAAAATTGGCTATAATTATACCTTTTAGTGCATAAAATAGAAGAATAAATTAGAACTATAGTTATACCTTTTAGTGCATAAATTATCTCTGTTAACAAAGCAATTCGTATTCTTAGCTACGTATTCATTTGTTTCCTAAACTATTCATGATCTTAATGATATAGAAAATAACAAAATGAAAGATATATTAGGATACTTAATGTTTTTTCTTTTCTTTTTAAGTTGTCGTCTTAGTAAAAATATCTATTATAGTATTAATGAAAGTGTACGTGCAGTACTAAGGATCGTGTAATATAATATATAAATGCGGAAACTGATAATAGCAGTAAAATAAGAATTAAAGTAAGCACACCAGGAATTTTTATACTGGTTCAAACTTCCCGTTCTACGTCCAGTTGCAGAATATCCTCTGGATTTAGACTAAACCCCTCACTTAACTCGGAGGAATAAGTATATCACACCTGAGCAGCCGAACATGAATTTTTCTGCCTCAACAGCCGAAGAGGACTTCAACTTAATACAAATACTTTGTTGACGAGTGTGTTCTGAATAACACGGATTGTCTTTTGATAGTACAATTTCCTATAATCAAATCCTCAAGAATATGTAGTGTATGTGAAGATTTAGAAGGAAGATAATCTCGTAGAATCAAAGTATATAAATTAATTCAGAGATTCTAGAGATATTGAATGAGAATGAATGCTTTTATTTGCAGAAATAAATAGAGAATAGATTTCAGAAATATAAACCAGAATCGATGATTGTAAAAGTGATTTGAACATGTTTATATAGTTGTAGAATAGTTATAATCTTTCATGAAGAGTTTCAATCAAAAGTTGTGTCCGTATCTCTTGGATTGAGGGAAATCCCTCTTCATGAACAATCGCAACTCTTTAGAAAACTAGCCATTATGTTCAGGTCGGTCGACCGAGAAAACTGGCTGGTCAGTTGAGGTTTAAAACCATATACAAAATAATGTATATCTCTGCACTTGACACAGAGTCGGTCGACCGAGGTTTCTGGTCGGTCAGCCGACCTGTTGTCAGTTGCACAGTACACACTTATTTATGTGTAACTTAATATAAATCAATTTGTGTATGTGTGTGACTACTTGAGGAATGATTTTACCAATATTCTAAGACTCAATACATTAAAATATTCATACTAATCTCTGGATTGTAGTCTTGTCTCCTTTGTAGTGCATAATATACACTTATTCTCTTTTTATCGCTTTCGTATTGTATTCTTGTCGTATGATCTCTGAAGCTTGTGTCACGAATCAAAACTCATGAATCAACATTATCCCCCTTTTTGATTGACGACAATACTTATGTGACGAAGTAGTATATATTGCAATTCTCCCCCTGAATATATGGCGAATTTTCTGCAAAAATTTGTTAGCTTTCATATATTTCTCCCCCTTTGTCATCGACAAAAAGGAATACTTATTAGATGTATAAAAAATATGGAACATGTAACACAACATAAGAAAACATCGAGTTTTAAATAGTACATACTCAAAGAAAATAGGAATATTAATGATGTTTACTTAGTACACAACATCTAAAAACAGAATACTAGAAATTATAAGATAGAAAGTTGTAAAACAATATGATCACTCCTCATCATCATCGGAATCCCAAAATTTGTTAGCTTTCATATATTCTTCCGGAGGAGCATGTTCCTTACCACGTCTTTGAGCGTTAGAAGTGTGAGTTCCTGATGTACCGGAACTTGTATTCTCCGAAGTGGAAAAAGAGAAGTTTGGCGCTGACCTTTTTCCGGGAGCAACATAAGAGGCACCGGCTTCGGAAGTACATGATAAGGCATCCCTTAAATTCATGAAGAAGCCCTTGATTTTCTTGAAACGACCATCAATTTTTCATAGCCGGGCATCCTAGGCTAGTTGATTTTGAGCCAAAATATCAATGACCGCCTCTGTACTTATTCCGGAAGTTGGTCTTTGAATTGAATGTTGGCGTGTTAGACGTTCCGTAACATGAGTTGATGGTTGAGGTGTAGAAAAGCTACGGCGTAGTTGTTCTCGAGGAGTAGTAATCCATTGGTTAAATGGTATAAATCTAGGAGGTGCATCGGGCAACTTGATTAGTTTTATGGTCCTTGAGTCAAAAGAACGAACTTTGGAGGTTTCAGATTCCGGAGCATGCAGGACGAAGCTATTGATCAATCTCATCACGTATTCTCCATAATAAATATGAAGCATCTTGCCTTAATTAAATGAGAGAAACTCATCCATGAGTAATTGTGCCCAACTGACTTGTGTATTCGAACATATAGCATATAAAGCTTTAAAATTTTCAGGATATACTAAGTGGTAGGAGCCGCCTCTTGGTACAATGGATTTCATCATGAAACGATGAAAAAGTCTAGCTCTAGGTCTAAGTGATGATGTTTGTCTAAAATCCGTAGCATCATCTTCGAAAAATAAACGGCTCATGTGGTCACGACTTGATATATTACTATCTACATCGTGTAATGAGATTCCACCTGGTCTAGCATCTAAAATGCGGTTAATTCGATCAATGGAAAGGAAAATTGAGGTGCCACATACCGATGACCAAACACAATTTTCAGTGTTTCTAGGAGGGTTGACAAGATTTAGGTTAGCAAGAAACAATTTGACCATAATGTGGTTAATTTTCAAATTATTCTTTCTATGGTCTAGAAAAGTATCGAGCCCACTTTTAATTGCGGCATTTTCAATACGGTAGGAAACGAAATCAGGATAACTTACAAATGATTCTTCAAAGATTTTGGTATCTTGAAGTTGTATCCATCTTTGAAGTGCTACGTCATTGACAAGCCATGAGGCTATTTGAGTATCTACGGGAGTTGATGAAGATGAGCCACCGGTAGTCTTTGATTTCTTCTTTGGAGCCATTGTTTTTGAAGAAAAGATAAAAATTTGAGAAAACTTTAATGGAGGCTAGGGTAAAATATGAAATTGGAAAAGCAAGAGTGAAGAGGTAATTTGAAAAGGTGAAAGGATGGGTTACTAATACGAGGTAAAAAGGAAAAGCAAACAGCTGTCTACACGTTCGGTCGGCCGAAATTACTGGGTCGGCTGACCGACTTGGTTAACTGAGAGTAGCTAACTGAGAGTAGCTGAAACTTTCGGGATGGTTTCGGCTGACCGACTCAGGTTCTTCGGTTGGCCGACACTGTTAGAAATGCACATTTTTAGCTGTTATAAAAATAAATGAAAGAAATTTAAATTTTATTATCATTGCATTATATTTATACATCTTATTGAAAACAACAACATATATATATATATATATATATAAGTTTTAGCCACTGTTCGTTAAAATCTACGTTCCCATGAGTTTGGGGACGGACGGAACATCTTCTATAGTTGACCATCTTGGAGCTATTAGAGTTTGAACAGGATTTGAAGAGGATGGGGTTCTATAAGAAGGTTCGGCAACATCATCTTTTTTTGATGAACAAACTTTCATGGCAATCTTTTCTAGAAAACTTAAACGTCTTGCCGTGACTTTTTGTTCATAGTAGAGTTCCCGTTGCAAATTCAATTGTTGTTGTTGGTAGTGATGTATTTCATCAATTTTTTGTTTGGTGGATGGAGATATTACCATTGTATTCTTCCCTTTTTTCTTTTCAGGTGTATAGTCTGTATGGGATTCATCCCACGGTTTCCACCTGTGTCAGGTGTCTTTATCCGGAGAAGAGAAATCAAGGATACATTTAGGCATAGGAAATGTAGGATATGGGCCATTTTCAGGAATTTGGTCGGAAACATCATCGTTCGGAGATGAGTATGATAGATGGGAGTTTTCGGAATTATAGGGGTCATTGTTTGAAGACATTTTTCAGGTTTTGTTTTTTAAAAATTTTCTTAGTATATGTTTTGAAAGATAAGCATAGTATATATAAACATCTGTTTGCAGAAAAAACTAGTGGACAAGAACTAATTTTAAATATAATCGTAGAAGTTTAACAATAAAACCATTTGTAAATGTATGATTTATAAGTTTAGAACTAAAAATAGTTATTTATGAAAAACAAAAAAAATAAAACAAATTGTAAGGAAAACTGAGATAAGAAACATCCGTAGCTCAAGTGGCTATAACACAACATTTATCAAACAAGTTAGAGTTCATGAGTTCGAGTTCCGCTTTAGTCAGAAATAAAACAATTTTTGTTTTTCAATATTTTTGCATATTTTTATCTATAAATCTTTTAAAGGCATTATTCCTAAATCTCGTCTAAGTTTGATAAAACTATTTTCATTTAAAGGTTTAGTAAAAATGTCAGCAATTTGATTTTCAGTATTAATAAATTCTAAATTTATCAATCCTTTTTTCAAACAATCACGAAGAAAGTGATGATGAATATCAATGTGTTTTGTTCGTGAGTGATTTACCTGATTTTTAGAAAGATTTATTGCACTAGTATTATCACAATAAATTATAGATTTTTCAAGATAACAATTAGAATCTTGTAGTGTTTGTTGCATGTATACGACTTGTGCACATGCCAAAGCAGCAGATATATATTCTGCTTCACACGTTGATAAAGAAACACAGTTTTGTTTCTTACTAAACCAAGAGACTAAGGAACATCCAATGAAATGACACGTTCCACTCGTACTTTTTAGATCCGTCCGACTTCCTCCAAAATCAGCATCGCTATAGGAGACTAATTCGAAAGGACATTCTTTCGGATAGAATAGTCCAAAATCTTTGGTTTTAGTTACATAACGAATAATACGTTTAACTGCTCGCATATGTGATTCTTTGAGATTTTCTTGAAATCGAGCACATAAACAAACACTCATCATAATATCGGGTCGACTCACTGTTAAATATAATAACGATCCAATCATACTACGATATAGTTTTTGATCAACACTTTTGCCTTCTTCGTCTCTGTCGAGATGAATCATTGTGCTCATCGGAGTTGGTTTGGCAGAAGTGTTTTCCAGACCAAATCATTTAATTAAATTATAACAATATTTTTCTTGATTAATAAAAATTCCATTTTCAATTTGTTTGATTTGTAATCCAAGAAAATATGACAATTCTCCCATATGAGACATTTCAAATTCATTTGTCATTATAGTAGAAAAATCCTGACATATTTTTTCATTTGTCGAACCAAAAATGATATCATCAACATATATTTGAACTATTAAAATATCTTTATTAGTTTTCTTAATAAAAAATGTTTGATCTACTTTACCAATTTCAAAACCAGATTCTAATAAATAGCTTTTAAGACGATCATACCAAGCACGAGGTGCTTGCTTTAGACCATATAAAGCTTTTTTGAGTTTATAAACATGATCCGAAAATTTTTCATGATTAAAAAGTGGTGGTTGTTCACTAAAAACATTTTCTTTTATATAACCATTTAAAAAAGCACTTTTAACATCTATTTGATAAAGTTTAAAATTATGAAAACATGCGAAAGCTAATAAGATTCGTATTGCTTCAAGTCGGGCGACTGGAGCAAACGTTTCTTCATAGTCTATTCCCTCTTCATGATTATATCCTTGTGCAACTAATCTAGCTTTATTCCTAGTTATATTTCCTAGTTCATCTGCTTTATTTTTAAAGACCCATTTAGTACCGATAAATGATTGATCACTTGGTCTAGGAACAAGTTCCCAAACTTCGTTTTGTTCAAATTGATTTAGTTCTTCTTGCATAGAAAGAATCCAGTAGTCATCAGTTGAGGCTTCTTTTATATTCTTGGGTTCTATGTTAGAGAGAAAAGCTACATGACCAACTTGATTTAATTGATGTCTGGTTTTAACGTTCGTATTTACTTCTCCTATTATATTTTTCACAGGATGATGTCGTAAAATTTTAGGTGGAGATTTTATCATATTAGTAGTAATATTCTCATTTTCAGTAATATCATGATCATTATTGAAAATTTCTTCAGTATTACTATTTTCATTCTGAGTAGCTTCATCATCAGAATCGATAGTAATATTTGGATTTATATATTTAAAATTTTCGTCAAATGAAACATGTAAACTTTCTTCAATAATTTGAGTTCTTTTATTATAAATTCGATAAGCTTTACTTCGTTCCGAATATCCAACGAATATTCCTTCATCGGATTTTGGATTGATTTGCCTAGTTGATATTTAGTATTTAAAATAAAACATTTAGAGCCAAAAACTTTAAGATATGAAATATTTGGTTTTCTTCCATTTAGAAGTTCATATGGAGTATTCTTAGATAACGGTCGATTGGAAACACGATTCAATACATAACAAGCAGTAGCTACAGCTTCTGCCCAAAAATGTTTTGATAAATTGGTTCCATTTAATAAAGTTCTTGCACATTCTTGTAATGTTCTATTTTTTCTTTCTACAACGCCATTTTGTTGTGGTGTTCTAGGAAATGAAAAATTATGGTTAATACCTTTCTTGTTAAAAATTGTTCAAAAACTTCATTTTCAAATTCTCCTCCATGATCACTTCTGATATTTTTAACTTTCAAACTTTTAATATTTTGTCTTCTTTTAAAAAACAATTTAAAATTATCAAAAGTATCACTTTTATTTTTTTAAAAGAAAGTCCAAGTGTATCTAGAGAAATCATCTACAATAACTAACACATATCTATTATGATTAATAGACTGAACTTGTGTTGGACCAAAAAGATCCATGTGTAAAAGTTCAAGTGGTTGTTCTGTAGAAATTACCGTTTTTGATTTAAAAGAAGATTTTATTAATTTTCCTAATTTACATGCATCACAAAATATATTTGTTTTGAATTTTATGTCAGGTAATCCTTTAACTAATTTATTTTTAGCTAATTTGTTGATGGTTTTAAAATTTATGTGACAAAATCTTTTGTGCCAAAGACAGGAATCAATTTCCTTAGCTATTAAACATAAATTTGAATCATTTTTAACGTTCATATTTAAAATATAAATGTTTTTATCTCTTATTCCTTCAAAAATAATGTTATGATTTTTATCGAAAATATTACATTTATTTTCTGAAAAAGTTATATTAAAACCTTTATCACATAACTGACCAATACTCAATAAATTATGTTTTAAATTTTTGACTAATAAAACATCAGTAATGAGAGGTAAATTAGTGGTACCGTTGCTGCTGATATCGCCTTTACTGATGATATAACCTTTAGAGTTATCTCCAAAAGTGACCGATCCTCCATTTGAGTTGATAATATTTGACAACATTTCTTTGTTTCCAGTTATATGTTTTGAGCAACCGCTGCCTAAAATCCATTTTCCTCTCCTTTTATGTGGTACCTGTAATTTTTTTTAATAAAAAGTTGGTACCTGTTTCTTTTTAGGGTCCTAAGAGTTAGATCTTAGGAAGCCAAACCCATACGGGTTCAGAATTCCCTTTATAAACATAGTTTTTGTTATTATGAACAGTTTCCATGAACATTTTGATATGTTTATTTCTTATTAAAACATTATTTGATTTTGGAATCCATATCTTAACGGTTTTAGTGTTTGACCAAACTGTTTTCTTAATATCCTTTTTAATATTATTATTAATTCTACTTTTAGCAAACTTATTTTGTTTCTTAAATCCTAGTCCAGATTTGTTGTTAGTGGATTGAGAATTTTCTAGTATTTTAGAAAGATTCTCTCTTCCTTTATTGAAATTGGAGATATTGTTAGAGATGTCATCAACTTTTATTTTTAGACTAGATTTTTCTAAATCTAAATCTTTAATTTTAGAATTTAAACCATTATTTTCAAAAAATAAAACATCATTTTTACTTTTCTGAATTTCTAGTTCTTCAGTTATTGAAGAAATTTGAGAAGATAAGTTAGAATTTGATTGTTGAGAAATTTCAAGTTCTTCTTCTAATATATTCTTTTCATCTTTCAGCATATCTACTTCTAAGACTGTCCTATCTAATTTTCTTTGTAAATCTTTATTTTTATTTTTAAGTTGCTTTGCTAAATCTACTAATTTAGAATTAATTTCAATTAAATCTTCAAAACTAAGATCACTTACAATCGTCTGATGAAGCCATGAAGCACACATTTGCTTGTTCATTTTCATTGTCGCTTTCACTTTCTGATGAAGATGATGATTCTGTGTCGTCCCAAGTGACTGAAAAAGCTCTTCGTTTGGTTTTGTCCTTCTTAAAATTGCTCTTTTTACGTTCAGGACAATCTTTCTTCATGTGACCTTTCTTGTGACATTCATAACATTCCATTGTGAAGATGATGATTTGCTACTATTGATATTGTTGTTGGAATTATTTTTGTTTCCCCTGAATTTATTTCTTTTTAATTTCAGAAACTTTTTGAAATTTTTAGCAATCATTGCCATATCTTCATTCTCTGAGTCGGAATCATCTTTTTCTGCTTGAAATGCCACATTCTTCTTTTCTTGTGCTACATTTCTCTTTGCCTGTACATTTACTTTGTAGGACATTAAATTACCTATCAATTCTTCTGGTTTTAATGTTGACAAATCACTTGCTTCTTCAATGGCTAGGACTTTTCTTTCCCATTCGTCAGTTAAAGAATTTAAGATTTTTGTGACAACATCAAAATTAGTAAATGTTTGTTCTAATGATAGTAGAGCATGATGAATATCCTGAAATCTAGAGTACATATCATTTATAGATTCGTTTGGCCTCATTTTGAAATTTTCAAATTGATTTTTCAACATAGAAATTTTGCTTAATTTAACTTTGTTCGTTCCCTCATGTGTTATCTTAAGTGTTCTCCATATTTCATAACCAGAAGTGCACATGCTAACTCTATTGAATTCATTTCTATCTAATGCACAAAATAGAATATTCATAGCCTTTGCATTTGATGTAGCGTCTTGTTTTTGTGTGTTACTCCAAGTTGAGTATTCTCCAGTAGGAGTTGTGTACTCTCTTTGTATAACATTCCAGATATCAAAACCACTAGATTGCATATAGATTCTCATTCTAGTTGACCAATAATTATAATTTAAATCATTAAAAAGTGGAGGTCGTGAAGTTGATTGACCCTCTGTGAAACTAGTATTAGTGTTAGTGCTAAGATTGTTAGTTTGTGTCATTTCCATATTACTAGAAATAAATATCAAATAACTTTGTGACGGATATAGGAAACCTTGCTCTGATACCAAATGAAAGTGTACGTGCAGTACTAAGGATCGTGTAATATAATATATAAATGCGGAAACTGATAATAGCAGTAAAATAAGAATTAAAGTAAGAACACCGGGAATTTTTATACTGGTTCGAACTTCCCGTTCTACGTCCAGTCCCAGAATATCCTCTGGATTTAGACTAAACCCCTCACTTAACCCGGAGGAATAGGTATATCACACCTGAGCAGCCGAACATGAATTTTTCCGCCTCAACAGCCGAAGAGGACTTCAACTTAATACAAATAATTTGTTGACGAGTGTGTTCTGCATAACACGGATTGTCTTTTGATAGTACAATTTCCTATAATCAAATCCTCAAGAATATGTAGTGTATGTGAAGATTTAGGAGGAAGATAATCTCGTAGAATCGAAGTATATAAATTAATTCAGAGATTCTAGAGATATTGAATGAGAATGAATGCTTTTATTTGCAGAAATAAATAGAGAATAGATTTCAGAAATATAAACCAGAATCGATGATTGTAAAAGCGATTTGAACATGTTTATATAGTTGTAGAATAGTTATAATCTTTCATGAAGAGTTTCAATCAAAAGTTGTGTCCGTATCTCTGGGATTGAGGGACATTCCTCTTCATGAACAATCGCAACACTTCAAAAAACTAGCCGTTATGTTTAGGTCGGTCGACCGAGAAAACTGACCAGTCAGCCGAGGTTTAAAACCGTATACAAAACAATGTATATCTGTGCACTTAACACAGAGTCGGTCGACCGAGGTTTCTGGTCGGTCAGCCGACCTGTTGTCAATTGCACAGTACACACTAATTTATGTATAACTTAATATAAATCAATTTGTGTATGTGTGTGACTACTTGAGGAATGATTTTAACAATATTCTAAGACTCAATACATTAAAATATTCATACCAATCTCTGGATTGTAGTCTTGTCTCCTTTGTATTGCATAATATACACTTATTCTCTTTTTGTCGCTTTCGTATAGTATTCTTGTCGTATGATCTCTGAAGCTTGTGTCATGAATCAAAACTCATGAATCAACAATTAAGTGGTGCTATTTTTAGTTCATAATAATAAATTTTGAATTAAAAATATACTGCTAAGAATTTGATCTTAATAAAGCATCATTTATACATAAGGTGCCATGTTTTATTATGACTTCAATTTTGATATTCTCAATTATTCAGATATATTAATTTCTATGTATGGATATTGCAAATTTATTACTACATATAACTACATTATATATATATATATATATATATCAACATTTAGTTTCATTTTAGAAAATTGTGCTACCATACTATTGATGTGGATTTATTTGTTTATTTATTGACATCATAGACTTTTCCATGGAATCTAACCATGTATGCTAACAATTTTTTCAGTTCATTCTTTTAGTTGTTTCACCTGCCAATTGAAGAGATTGGTACAAAACCATATAATTAATAGATGATGAGGAAAGTAGCTGCTATGCATCAAGTGAAGAAAGGGGTATGAAACAATGGAACTAATTGATGATGGGAATGGAACTTCTATGATTCAAGGGATGAGATGGCTACTTTCGGGTAAACCAATTTTTAAGTTACTTTTTAATTGCAATGTTAGGTCATATCAGCTGAAGCTTGACTTTCTCCTTATGCTCATTAAATTTGCATATTTATTGCTTTCGATTTTCATGGTACTTAAAGCACCTGTAAAATGTTAGCACTATTAATTAATTGTCAATATATCCTATCTTTAATCATACATTATATTTTAATTTTTGGAGTATTAGCAAAGAAAATATCAATTGTAAAGCAGTTACTAAATGTGGTTACCAATACTTTTTGATTTTGACCAATATATCTCCAACTCACAAACTTTTATAGCTTAAAAAGTATAAGAAATATGTGAAAATATATTTTGATTAAATGATTCATTTCATTCAGTAAATCATAAATATATGTATATATGTAGCTAGGCCTCATATTTAATGAACTGACGTAACCAAAAAAGAAAGATGGAATGATAAACATTATTTATTGAATGATGTACATCAGTCGATTTTGTTCCCCGTTCAGTCTACCATTGTTTTTGGAATTACTATGTGACGCCCCACCTCTATACCCATGCTAGCCAAGAACATTACGGTGTAATGCTGTAAACTAGCACGGAGAATAAGGCTGTTGAGAAGCGACCATCCGTGTAATTGCTTTGTGCGAGCATCGATATGTCAGATAGTATAACATGCATTTCAATCTAACATACCGACACAAACTCAAAGCTACTACACAGTGGCTATAATATATTCGGAAACAAATATAGAAATAAACATAACATAAATCAGTCACGGATAATTCATATCACAAAGGTGGAAATAGATATGAAAATATATAACGCATAAAAGTGTTCATCAGAGTAGTGGTATAACAAGATCCACAATATCACAAAAGAATAGATACAAGTGCTAGGCAAAAGAATATGTATACATCAAGGAGTCTATATCTCAAATTGTACACAACCAAAAACTACAAGCTAAGTAGTTAACCAAAAGATCATATGATGGTCCGATAAGGAGTCAAGCAGAAGCACCTGTAAAATCTCAGTCTGACCCGAGTATTATTTAATAAGAAAATAATAAACAGATCAGTCTAGCTATAAATATCAGATGAAATGATATAGAATAAGAGATATAATAAAAAGACGTATGATAACCAAAAATGTCATACTACGACAAGTATACATTAGAAAATCCACAAAAGTCATACAATATCTCAAGAATCTCATAGCATCAAAAGAATGTCATATTCTTTATTTAATTCACCAAACCACAATAAATGACATCCATATCAATGCCAACTGAAAAAGGTGGCGAAACATAAATTCCATAAATCATCGTATAGAAATCCAGAAATCACAAGAAAAGGTTGGCCAAGACATTGATGTAGTGCAAACGGTACATCCAATGAATCCAAAAAGCAAAGACATTGATGTAGTGAAAACGGTACATCCAATGAATCCAAAAGCAAAGACATTGATGTAGTACAAACGGTACATCCAATGAATCAAAAGCAAAGACATTGATATAGTACAAACGGTACATCCAATGAATCAAAAGCAAAGACATTGATGTAGTACAAACGGTATATCCAATGAATCAAAAGCAAAGACATTGATGTAGTACAAACGGTACATCTAATGAATCAAAAGCAAAGTCATTAATGTAGTACAAACGGTACATCCAATGAATCAAAAGCAAAGACATTGATGTAGTACAAACGGTACATCCAATGAATCAAAAGCAAAGACATTGATGTAGTACAAACGATACATCCAATGAATGGAAACATATTAAAAGTACATGGGTCGCTAGCCCACAAAGAAACGAGACGAAGCTCAATAGAATGAGGTACAGTCCTCCACGTGGACAAAGAGACATCGCACATTGCTAGTCTAAACCATAAAATGATCATCATCGATCATCAAGAAGTGTCAATTACAGTAAGCTAGTAAATATATGAGCTTAGCTTCATCTCCCATAACCACTAGCTTAACTTAAATATTTACGAACAAATTGTAGATCTCCACTGAAAATTGTCACAAGAGATTCAATCTAACAAGTCCAAGAATTAACCGACGAAGTAAACGCAAGCGTTTCATACCACTTGTTTTACTAAGTCGTTTAATTAGATTTCTCATACGAGTGAGGTAAAGGTTTGTATATACTAATAGATTGGAAATCGGTTTGAGAAAAAGAGCTTTGTTATAAAATAGTGTTAAAATCATTTGAAGAGAGTTTTGATATTTACTACTAGTATAGAAAACCTTTATATTTTTAAAGTGACAAATCATAGAAATGATTGTAGAAACAATCAACCATCAAAATTCACATTCAAAAACGTGAATAAAATCCAAAGAAATCGATACCAAATCCTTCAAAATGGATATTCCCAAAAATCACGATATAAAAGTCATCAAGTCCATAATAAATGATAACAACAAAAGGGAATCAACATAAATCGATCAAAGTTGGAATTCTCAAGCAAATAGGCAAATAGGCAATGGATTACTACTCCTATTTCAGACGTCTGAAATAGGCACTTTTTAGCCTATTTCCTTTCTGGTTCCAAATGAACCAATTCAGACGTCTGAAATATAGATTCAGACGTCTGAATACTGGGGAATAAAAATTCCCAATATAATATTCAGACGTCTGAATACTATGTTTCAGACGTCTGAATCAAGGGTTTAGGGCATTCCCTGAACCTAGGCCAAAAATGGCCAAACGGATACCGGAAGCGATCGATCGAGCGACAACGACCAAGGATTTACGCCAAGCGACAAACCAGCCTTAACGGTTCTTCGATACGCATCAAATACCAATGTCCAAATATCCATAAAAGGATTTTCATAGATTTTGATTTCAAAACACCAAAAATTGGAATATACACCAAATCAATCCAAACCAAAATCAATTGCACAAGAATAAGTGTTAGGAATTCATACCTAACAATCGAAGATAATTATAGACAAAGATGTGAGATAAAAATCTCACCTTTGAACCCAAATCAATGAAGGAGAAGCTTTTAAAACAAGCTAAGATCAATTCCTCTTCAATAACTACTCAAGAAGCTTCAATCTAAGATTACAAGTAAAATATTTCCTATGTTAGGTTTAGGAATTTCTGAAATGGAACGGAGAAAGAGTTGGAGAAGATGAAGAGGATGCTTACCAATGGGTTCTCTTAGAATTTGGAGCTAGATCTTGGATTTTGCAAATGAACTAGGGTTTTGGATTTCTATTTCCCATTCTCTTCCACCATTTTTGCTTTAGAACTGAAAAGAAGAGGAAGTGAGAGTGAATGGGGAGAAGTGCTTCAGATTTGGGTATTAAGTTGGCTAGTGGGCTGAACCCAAACACAAACCCAAAGTGAAAAAGGTCAAATTTTTAGCTAGCTCCAAACATATCAATGTTTATACTCAAAAAAGTTGCAAACGGCATTTTGAACTCAATGGGAGGGGTCTCGAGTCCTAATTCGACTGTTTGCAAAAAGTAACTTTTCGGACCAAAATTCGACGAACGATGAAATATTTAAATAAAATATTTAAATATACAATCGATAAATATGCGGGTTGTTACAGACTCTCCTCCTTAAAGAAATTGCATCCTCGCAATACTTAAGAAGAAAATAAAGAGTAACAACCATAAAAGCATATCAACACAAAAGAAATTTGAAATAGGAAGTTCACCATAAAGAGCATAAGAGAGTATGTTGCTCATCAGTCAAATCTGGTGAAACTTCAATCCATACTATAACACCAGGCTCAGGAATAAAAATCGGAAACTTAAAAGCATTTCCATAGTAAAAAGACGTGGAAAACGTCAAGGATAGCAAAAAAAATTGAGCCGGTGCAACGACGTAGTATAATAACAGTACGCCTGAGGAACCACAACTCGAATAATTTCAGAACACCGACGTAGTACAAAAATGGTACGTCCAATGAACCGAAGCTCAAATAATTCGAAACATCGACGCAGTACAAAAACGATACGTCCAATGAACCGCACACCATAAAAGAACTTCGGACGAAAGCCCATAAAAGAAATGAGATAAAGCTCAATTAAACGAAGTATATCAAAACGTCCGATGAACTTGGTAAGAAGATCATAAGATACAAGGAATCTCGAGCCAACGAGGTCGACGCAAATTAAGTTCCTTATGAGAAATGGATATTCCAAAAACTTTTGATCGAGGTGGAGAATAAATTTCTCCTCCAAAATGATGCCAAACCCTAAAAGCGAAAACAATAGCCGCGACCACTAGTTCATGAATGGCATAACTAGTCTCGATAGGCTTTTATGACTTAGAAGCACAAGTGGTAAAACATTTTGTTTTGCAAAAGAACATCATCCAAACCAATTCGATTAGCATTGGTACAAACAATAAAGTCTTGGTTCCCTTCGGGAATCACAAGAATAAGAGTATCGAAAGGAAGAGTTCTTTTAAATAATCTTCTTTCTCGAAAAGCTAAAAACTTTCAAAATTACATTTATCTTTATGTAATAATCTTTCTAGAAAAATTTACATTTTTACAAGTCAATATATCATGTCTGATTGTCTCATCAAAGCGTTTAGGAAATTCCTATCGATAACGTTGATCAAGCGCATCGACCAAAATTCTTAAAACACTAAATGGGCAATACAATCACAAAATCATCTTTTATATGACAAAAATATCTCTTAGAAGTTTTTAAGAATATTCTTTGCTCGTTTAAGGTCAAAATCCAATTGTACTTATAAATAAATCTTATGAAAAAGATTTGCAAAATTTTAAATTGCTATTCTCACCCAAAATCAATAAATACAAGAATGGTCTCATCGAAATATTCACAGAATATTCGATTTATAAAATGGATGAAATAAGCTGGACAAAATGAATGAAAAAATAAGTCATTCATAAGAATCGTAACGAGTGCGGAATGCGGTAAGTGGAATGCGAACTCCCGCAACTCGTAGCCAAATGAAAATCGGTGGCAAGGTCGAACTAGAAAGACCTTAACACCACACAAAAGATTTCTTAGGTGATAATCCTAAGACAAGCTCAAAAAATACCAGAAAATTCTCAAACTACATGAATGAGGGAAATAACACTTTCCCCATCATGTGAGCTTAAAGAATAAAATGATGCCATAAAGTTGGAATCAAAATCGCAAAGGAAAAAATAGAAATCTGCTTAACAGATTGAAAATGTCGAAGATGAACAGTCCACACGGGACAAAGGATATGGCTTCATAATAATTAAGCCAATCTTCACAAAATTTAATTCCGAAGCATAAGTAAAAAAAAAAGGCTCGGAGAGAAAAACCACATAAAATAATTTCGACATCAATAGAAAGCAAATTGAGTGTTGCGGATCCACTAATCCGGATTCGCAATCCTCAAAGAAGTCATCAAGCCTATAAAGGTTTAAAGAAAAAGAACCACAAGTTCTTTTGACATAAAATAACGAGATGATTATATCAACAAGAACTTGAAAAGGATAATCACAAAACAAATGAAATCAAGGACTGAATGAGAAATACCTTGACCAAGAGAAGAGTTGCTAGGGGCTTGCAGCTTTCCTTCTCTCTTGCTTGGAAGCTTAGGACACGAAGATAAAGATGACCCGAACCTTTGCAATAGCGACAATAAAGAGGTTTCGGACACACCCTTGCATAGTGGTCCGTGGAACCACAATTGTAGCATTGTCCACGACTAGGGGTCGGGGCTTTTGCTACCGGGGTTTCTTGCCTCCCTTTCTTGTTGGGAAAGGGGCCTTTGAATTTAATTGGCCTCTTCATGTTGTCGTTGAAGTTCTGTTTGGCAACCACAACTTCAACATTACTCTCTCTATCGGCCTCTTCAAGACGAAGAGCGATATCAATAAGCTGATCAAATGAAACTTCAAGTTTCAGGAGTAATGGCTTCTTAAGATTCTTATTCAAGCCATAGAAAAACTCTGATTTTTCTTCATTGGGGAATTAATGTATTCAATCACGTATTTGGAAAGAGATTCAAAAGATGCGGCATAATCTGTCACAGAAGATTTACCTTGAACAAGGTCAATAAAACGCCGTGCTAAAGTTACGTTTTCAGCCTCCGGCACAAACTTTAGTTCGAATCGTTCCCGGAATTGCTCCCAAGTAAGATCCGCTTCGATAATCTCCGAAGTCAAGAGCTCATACCAATCTAACGCTCTTTCTTGGAGCATGCTAGAAGCCACTTGGACTCTATGTAGATCAATAAGGTTCATGCGAGAAAAGATACGATCGCATGATTTGAGCCAAGCTTGAATTTCTATAACACTCTCGGATCCCTTGAATGGCCTTCCACCCAAATCGATGTAGTCTCTGCACAAGCGTGCAAAACCGGATCTAGGATGAGCAGGCTCTGGAATGGGTCCTGCAGCTTGAGCATTCTTTATGAGATCTATAAGCTGCTGAGCAGACATGAATACTCCATCTTAGGGAGTAGCACTAGATTGACCGGCGCTGGGATGGCCTAGTCTAACCATTTCTCTTCCTTTAGAAAGAAAGAAAGAATAAAAAGGTTATTCACCAAATGAGTATCAAGCAATCTTGATAGATAAAACAAGGAATCATAAAGAAAATAGGATGAATCGGTACGAAGACTCGAATTAAATCCTAAAGCACGACTCCTAAGATAGACTTAGGACGATGATCCTTGTAACAATATTTCATATTGTTCCGAAGTTTGGCTCTGATACCAAGCTGTGATGCCCCACCTCTATACCCACGCTAGCCAAGAACATTACGGTGTAATGCTGTCAACTAGCACGGAGAACAAGGCTGTTGAGAAGCGACCATCCGTGTAATTGCTTTGTGCGAGCATCGATATGTCAGATAGTATAACATGCATTTCAATCCGACATACCGATACAAACTCAAAGCTACTACACAGTGGCTATAATATCTTCGAAAACAAATATAGAAATAAACATAACACAAATCAACCATGGATAATTCATATCACAAAGACGGAAATAGATATGAATATATATAACACATAAAAGTGTTCATCAGAGTAGTGGTCTAATAAGATCCACAATATCACAAAAGAATAGATACAAGTGCTAGACAAAAGAATATGTATACATCAAGGAGTCTATATCTCAAATTGTACACAACTAAAAACTACAAGCTAAGTAGTTAACCAAAAGATCAGATGATGGTCCGATAAGGAGTCAAGCAGAAGCACCTGTAAAATCTCAGTCTGACCCGAGTATTATTTAATAATAAAATAATAAACGGACCATTCTAGCTATAAATATCAGATGAAATGATATAGAATAAAAGATATAATAAAAAGACGTATGATAACCAAAAATGTCATACTACCACAAGTATACATTAGAAAATCCACAAAGTCATACAATATCTCAAGAATCTCATAGCATCAAAAGAATGTCATATTCTTTATTTAATTCACCAAACCACAATAAATGACATCCATATCAATGCCAACTGAAAAAGGTGGTGAAACATAAATTTCATAAATCATCATATAGAAATCCAGAAATCACAAGAAAAGGTTGGCCAAGACATTGATGTAGTGCAAACGGTACATCCAATGAATCCAAAAAGCAAATACATTGTTGTAGGGCAAACGGTACATCCAATGAATCCAAAAAGCAAAGACACTGATGTAGTGCAAACGGTACATCCAATGAATCCAAAAGCAAAGACATTGATGTAGTACAAATGGTACATCCAATGAATCAAAAGAAAAGACATTGATGTAGTACAAACGATACATCCAATGAATCAAAAGCAAAGTCATTGATGTAGTACAAACGGTACATCCAATGAATCAAAAGCAAAGACATTGATGTAGTACAAACGGTACATCCAATGAATCAAAAGCAAAGACATTGATGGAGTACAAACGGTACATCCAATGAATCGAAACATATTAAAAGTACATGAGTCGCTAGCCCATAAAGAAACGAGACGAAGCTCAATAGAATGAGGTACAGTCCTCCACGTGGACAAAGAGACATCGCACATTGCTAGTCTAAACCATAAAATGATCATCATCGATCATCAAGAAGTGTCAATTACAGTAAGTTAGTAAATATATGAGCTTAGCTTCATGTCCCATAACAACTAGCTTAACTTAAATATTTACGAACAAATTGTAAATCTCCACTAGAAAATTGTCACAAGAGATTCAATCGAACAAGTCCAATAATTAACCGACGAAGTAAACGCAAGCATTTCATACCACTTGTTTTACTAAGTCGTTTAATTAGATTTCTCATACGAGTGAGGTAAAGGTTTGTATATACTAATAGATTGGAAATCGGTTTGAGAAAACGAACTTTGTTATAAAATAGTGTTAAAATCATTTGAAGAGAGTTTTGATATTTACTACTATTATAGAAAACCTTTATATTTTTAAAGTGACAAATCATAGAAATGATTGTAGAAACAATCAACCATCAAAATTCACATTCAAAAACGTGAATAAAATCCAAAGAAATCGATACCGAATCCATCAAAATGGATATTCCCAAAAATCACGATATAAAAGTCATCAAGTCCGTAATAAATGATAACAACAAAAGGGAATCAACATAAATCGATCAAAGTTGGAATTCTCAAGCAAATAGGCAAATAGGCAAAAAAGTGCAGATTCAGACGTCTGAAATCAAGAATTCAGACGTCTGAAATAGGCACTTTTTAGCCTATTTCCTTTCTGGTTCCAAATGAACCAATTCAGACGCCTGAAATATAGATTCAGACGTCTGAATACTGTGGAATAAAAATTCCCAATATAATATTCAGACGTCTGAATACTATGTTTCAGACGTCTGAATCAAGGGTTTAGGGCATTCCCTGAACCTAGGCCAAAAATGGCCAAACGGATACCGGAAGCGATCGATCGAGCGACAACGACCAAGGATTTACGCCAAGCGACAAACCAGCCTTAACGGCTCTTCGATACGCCTCAAATATCAATGTCCAAATATCCATAAAAGGATTTTCATAGATTTTGATTTCAAAACACCAAAAATTGGAATATACACCAAATCAATCCAAACCAAAATTAATTGCACAAGAATAAGTGTTAGGAATTCATACCTAACAATCGAAGATAATTATAGACAAAAATGTGAGATAAAAATCTCACCTTTGAACCCAAATCAATGTAGGAGAAGTTTTTAAAACAAGCTAAGATCAATTCCTCTTAAATAACAACTCAAGAAGCTTCAATCTAAGCTTACAAGTAAAATATTTCCTATGTTAGGTTTAGGAATTTCTGAAATGGAATGGAGAAAGAGTTGGAGAAGATGAAGAGGATGCTTACCAATGGGTTCTCTTAGAATTTGGAGCTAGATCTTGGATTTTGCAAATGAACTAGGGTTTTGGATTTCTATTTCCCATTCTCTTCCACCATTTTTGCTTTAGAACTGAAAAGAGGAGGAAGTGAGAGTGAATGGGGAGAAGTGCTTCAGATTTGGGTATTAAGTTTGCTAGTGGGCTGAACCCAAACCCAAACCCAAAGTGAAAAAGGTCAAATTTTTAGCTAGCTCCAAACATATCAATGTTTATACTCAAAAAGGTTGCAAACGACATTTTGAACTCAATGGAAGGGGTCTTGAGTCCTAATTCCACTGTTTGCAAAAAGTAACTTTTCAGACCAAAATTCGATGAACGATGAAATATTTAAATAAAATATTTAAATATACGATCGATAAATATGCGGGTTGTTACATACTACCACCTTAATTTTCTGATTTAATTGCAGCTTACCATTGGAACTTTTTTGACTGACTGTAGCAAATTATACTTGAAGCATACAAAATTTCAGTTGGTAATTTGTACCCACGTTTTAACACTAACTTGCAGCAGATATTGTGATTGATGTGGAAAGCTCATATGAAAATTAAAACACTACATTCATTAAAACTAAATGGGGATACGGATTCGAAGTTAACTCTATGATAATAGTAGGGAACGGTAGAGAAGTCAAAATAATAGCCAAGTTGAACGAGTAAGGAAGCATTGCTACATTCATAATTAGTTTGTCTTTGCTCGACATGAACACTAATAAGAACAAGGAGGCCTTAATGTGGTTGTAACTACCCGTAATTTTCGATAATTTAATAAATAGTTAATTTAATCAGATTCCATGATTTAATATTGGAAGAAATAAAAATTTGGGATTTATTAATGAAATAATAACCAAGATGAAAGGTAATAATGTTAATTTTAGTTAATTGTTAACAACTTGAACGAAATTCCAGTTAATAGAAAGGTTATACTTGGTTATAAAGTTAATATACTAAAATAAATGTAAATATTCAATTAATTAATGAAATAATATATAATAAATGGTCACTGAATAAAATCAATATTATATAAGTAATTATAATGTCTTGTTGTAAATAATAAACCCTTACAAGCGTGATTAAAAATTAATGGTAGCAATTATTATATGTTGCCTATTTATTTAGTCTGTTAAATTTAATTGAAAATTAATTATAATTAAATGAAATTAAATGTTACATTAATGTGAGTTAAGACAATAACTGTAAATTGTGAATGTAATAAAAGGAATAGAAATGTAATTGTATTCATAAGGTAATAATTGATTAAATATAAGACTGAAATCAAATTTAATCAATTTTTGGAATTTAAATTATATTAATTTGATTTATTGCAATTAAATGTAATTAAGTCTTACATTAATTGAAATTAAGATGAATTGGAAAATATTAGTGTAATAAGATATAAACCATGATAATTATATCCATAAGATGATAATTGGTTGAATAATAAGATAAAAAGTCAAACCAATGCGTTCATTGGAAAATAAATTTATAATCTTTGAATTATTGGAATTGAAATTAAATACTATGATTTGTGCAATATTGAACATTGAATTGATATATAATTTTTTTAAATGATTTTAAATTATTAAGTAATCTAAAGTGGTAGAAATTGTAAATTATTAAATTTGAATTGAAAATTTGATTTAATTAATTTAATAATAATTCATTTAATTAACGTAAAAAAAGCCATTTTGGCAACTATCTCGGATTTTGACAACTAGTCTCATCGGATCCGTAACAGTGTATTATTGTAGGATTTCAAGTTTCGTAATGATCGAACTTGTTATTTAATCGTACGAACTCGAAACGCCTAGAAATTAATTTAATCAAAATCAATTTGAAATAAGTTGATTTAAAGATAACTTCTTCATATCGAAAACATCTATTTTGATATATGGGATTACCCGTTTTCATTTTGGAGGCAAAATGAGGCTTTCAGGTCGTTTATCGTTCAAACCCAAACCAATCTAGCCCATTCGTTTCTATTTCTGATCTGCCTATATATATTTCATTATAAACCCTAATTGTTTCTTATTTCTCATTCTTGTACGTACATTAACTTCTATCCATTCCTTTCTTCAATGGCAGAACATATTCAAATCTCCAAACCCTAATTACAAACCAAAAATCAAATCCAAAAATAAACTGCTCCAAATTAAAGCTCATTATATATTGTTTTGAAGCTCTCGATGAGAGCAAGACAAATCTACTGTTAGTTTTTTGGTTTGGTTTTCTATGTGTTTGGAATTCGAGGATCAGTTCTCGGTCGTTCATCGATCGTCGATTAACTTCGACTGATCGTCAAATTAATGGTACCATTGTGTGGAGAGGACCAAGGGGAGTTCATCGGTGTGCCTTGTTCGTTGTTTCAACGGCTCGATCATCCCCTAAAATTCAATTAGGGTTCGTGTTTTTTGCAGCGGTTGGGCACAATTCTCGACCGATGATGGTCGTGGGCCTTGTAGGGGAGGTTGCAGCGTAGTAGGGGCGGTCGCGAGGGTATGGCAGCGACGTGAAGCCCGATGCGTTAAGGCGTGCATTGCCCGGGACGGTCGCGTTCGAAAGCTTTCCAGGTGCTAAGGTTTGCTAGAGGAAGGGGATGGAACGCGTATGCATGGTATGACGTGGTAATGTATAATGTTATTTTATTTGTTAAATTTTTTGATTTCAAATGTTCTAATCAACGTAACTTTTCCATACGAGCTTTAATTCTTGCGCGGTTTGTTTTGTCGGGATTGTATCGAAATTTCTAACATTTTAAGGTTGGTTTGGACGAATTCTAGGACTGTTTGAATCTGGTCCCTAAATTGGATTTTAAATCGATTTAAATTCAAAGGTGAGTGTTTTAACCCACTCAGAACTTATAAAATTTCTTAAGTTAGTTAAATTAAATTTATGATGTGATTAGAAATTTATTGATCGATATTTGGTATATTTAAATTGTCATTCTAGTTAAATTTGAATTTTATTGCATCTAATCATCGTTTAATTTAATATTAAATTTAAATTGTCAATTTAATACATATTATTGATTATTAGATTTCTATTGATGTTTATTAATTGATTTGGATGATGATTGTGATGAATGTTTGATTGTTGATATTGGATGTGTAGATGTTGTATTTTATGTTGTTATAACTGCAAGTTTCCTATGGGTTGAAATAATACATACCCGAATGATCTATAGGTTAGATAAAATCATTATGGGTTGATATGATAGTCTTGAGCGATTTTATGGATTTTATTTGATTTGAGTTTGCTCTTTGAAATGATATATAACCATAAAATTTTAAACTACGGATTAAAATGATAAATATCAGTATCACTTGACCTTAGGGTAGAAAATTATATACAGACACCGGATTGGTTAAATTAAATTGTAACGATCCCGGATTTTGATTAAGTTTAAATTGATAATTAATTTAATTTTTGAATAAAAATTGTGAAATTAATTGGTAAATTGATTTGAGTTTATCCAAATTCGAATAAAAAATATGTGTTTTATAAGTTGATTGGGAATAGAATTTTGGGTATATCTGAATACCGCAAATTTAAATAATGTATTTGAATTGGGATTTATAAATAATGCAAAGATATTTAAATTTAATCTTATGGAATGGATTTTGAAAAAAAAACTGTTTAAATATAATGAATGAATGCAAATGTAAAATAAGACAAAAGAAAAGAAAATTATATACATTCAAATACGTAAAATCAAATTGGATGAGAATATAAGTATGTAGACTTGGAAAACAAATTGGATGAGTATGAACAAACAAAATTTTATAAATATCTAGGTACAACAAATAGGATAAGTATGTAGATAAAGACAATGGCACTTAATGCTTGAATCTCTAGCACACAATATTGATTATCTCATCCACCAAAGTAAAGAAAAAAATCGGCTAGTCAATATGAAAAGAAAAAATCTCTGGTATATGGTACAAAGATTATATCACCTTGTAAACTCATATCAGCCTGCACACTGTCTTCTTATATACACCATCTTCTTCTTTCGTTCATCAATCTAAAGCCTGAGTATTAATAAAAAAAGAAGAAAAATAAAAAGAAAAGCTACAACTTGAAACCATCAACAGCAACTAAATCAATTCAAACAAGAAGATCCAAAAAGAAGTTCCAGCTAACATTTCACAGCCTGTTCAAAGTGGAAGGCTCTGTTCATTCTGGAAAACAATGTGAGTAACATCCTTTAAAAAAAACTTAAGCATATGAATCTGATTGCATGGTTAAGATATGAAATAAGTATGCTGGTATATATGTATTTTTCTGTGTATATGGAGGATGTTTGTGTACATGTTGTAGTCTCTGTAACAAAACTGTTGTAGTTTCCAAGCTTGAATTTTGGTTCAAAATTATTACCCCTTGATCTGAAAACTTTAGTGACTTAGAATACAAACAAAAATTGCTTGTTTCATCATATCTTAGAGTTTAAATTTTATTTAAGTGGAAATAAATTTGTATATTGCTATGGAAAATCAAAACAACAGAGTGAACTTGAATAGGGGTAAAACTCAAACATTTTAATTTATTAATTCAGGATCATAAGTTGAATCCTTAACTTATAACATGATTTTTAAACCAAACTTCATAATTTTCAGTTAAGTTTTAAAGGTGCAGTTCTGGGTTCATCAAAATATGGGTTTTTGATGATCTCTGATGATCTTTGTGTGCTGGAGGGTCGGGTTTCTCTCTGATGATAGAGGAATGATAGGGTGGTGAGGCAAAAATATCGGAAAGGTGATCAGGTGGTTGTAGCGGCGGTGGTTGGCCAGGAAGGTTTCTAAACCTAGTTTGAGTGACGATCAGGAAATGATTCACCATGGCAACTCTGGTGAATCGAGTGCTACCGGTTTCTGAGGAAGGGAAGCTGGAGTATAGGCGAGGTCGTAGCCGTAATTTCAGTCATGCCAGTGGTCGAAGGGTCGTGGACGAAGCATTGACAGGTTTGGGACTGGTTGTAGTTTTGGGTTCCAGGTTTTGTTTTGTGAGCTCGATTTTGATTTTCGAGTTGATCTTGAAGTTCTGATGATCGGGATCGAGTTTGGAGATGATCGCCGATGTGATGAAGGTGTGGGTGATGGCGAGAGTTGGTCAGAGTCACGTGCAAGTGCACCGTGAACTTTTATTTTTCTGGTGAACTTTGGGGTTTGAGCAGAGGTTGAACTCGAGTTTACTCGAGTAGTTCAATTATTTTACTCGAAGTAGAGGGAAATTTGACTCGGAGTTTTTAGAGATGGGCTCGGGCAAATTGTTTGCTGCCAGTTTGTTAACTGTCATATGTTGTTTACAGGTTTTGAAAACCTGTAACTGTTTAAAATTTTAAAATGAAATTTAAAATTTGAAGTAAGATTAAAACTAAGTTTTAAATCAAAGTTTAAAAATTATGGATTCAAGTTTCACCTTGAATGTTGAATTTAAATAAGTTTTATAAATTTAAATGTTAAGACAAGTTTAAATAAAGTATGTTTAAAAATGATTTGGTTTCAAATAAAGGTTTAAACTTGCTTTATATAGATTCTTTTATAAAAGGATTTCTTTAACATTGAATGAAAAGTTAATAAAATTTGTTTAACTCAAAAATTTGTAAGTTAAACAATCAATTTATTTTTAAAGCTTGATTTTAAATAATTAGGTAATTTAGTTTAAAACCTTTTTCTTATATAAGTTTTTTTATATAAGAAATGAATGTTCTTTACATTTATTTTAAGATTTATAAAGTAATTTTAAATTTGATTTAAAGTTTAAATGGTTAATCATTTTGAATCTTAAATTCAAAATGGAACTTAAATGTAAGTTTAAAAGTAAAATGTTTTAAATACATATGTTAATTAAGTCATAAATAAAGGAAAGGAGTTATCTTAGAGATAATTAAGGTTTTAAATTGATTTAATTAATGAGGTAAATAAAGAATGATTAATCAATTTAACTTATAAATTAATGATTTAGATTAATTTATAATTAGATATTAATAAATGGATTGTTAAAGATAAATTAATTTGTAATTAATAATAATTTATCTAAGATTAATTTCTTAAGAATAGTAATTAAAAAGAATTATAAATAGTTAATGAAGGTCATTAACTAAGATTATTTAAATAATTAATTAATGTGATTAATTTTAACAATTAGTTAGATTAATTAATTAATGATAATCATTTATGAGATTGTGTAAGTGTAATTACTTTATGGTAAGTAATTAAAGGGTTAATTTCTTAAAATAATTAATTAAGGGGTTAATTAATTATGTAATTGGTTTAGAGGTTAATTTAATTAATATGTTTAATTAAGAATAATTTATTAATTAAGAATAATTAATTAAAGTGTTTCATAAATTTATTTATATCAAATGATTTGTAATTAATAAATCAGGATTGGATAATTAATTCATAAGTAATTAATTTAATTGGAAATAAATTGAATTAATTAGTATTAAACAATTAATTAATCCTGCTTATAAATGATTATTGAATGCTTAACCTTACTTATGAATGATTGTATTGTATGAGATGCCTTGAATTGATTGTCCTATCTGATCTGTGATACTTTGTTTTCTGGATTGAGCTGTTTATAATTTATTCATTTATTTGTGATACATTTTTATATTATCTGTGAATCTGTGAATGAACGATAAGCATTATAAATTATACTGCTTATCAATATTGATGTGCTTAAATACGTGATGTGATGATTTATGATGTTGCACTATTGTGTGAAACCCCTGGACTATACCTTACACACACAAGTATGGATTGCACGAGAAATTGGTTAATTTACAGATTTTTTAATAATTTTAAAGATTGAATTTTTGAATCCAAAATATTTTTGGAATTGGAATTGAAAGCTTTTGAAAATGAGTTTTCAAAAATAAAAGTTATTTTAAATAACTCAATAAAACTTGGAATTTAAATAATTTGATTTAAATTTAAATTCAAAATTTGAAACTGAATTCTATGATTTGAAACTATGGATTAAAGATGTTATATAAGTTATATATGGGTTAAACCATTTTGAAGATATTGATTTGGGAATTTGAATTTAATTCAAGGGCTTTAACTCGGGCAAATATAATTGGATTTTTCTGAAATGAGAACTGTTTGTTTTCAAATAATAAAAGCTTTCATATAAGAAATGAATTTCAAATCTATGTTAAAGAATTTCAAGTTTAAACGGAAATGGTTTTCCAAGTAATGAACAAATCTTTGAAAACGGGATGAGTTAATCCTAATCGAATTCGGAATCGTTTTGAAGTCCGTAAATGGATCTTTGTGAAACTGGGTGAACTTTATGAAATAAATCTTTTCTTTTAAAGATTTTAAATGGTAATTTGTTTAAACCATTTGAAGAAAGGTTTTGGTTTTATTTGAAGTTGTTACTTAACTGAAATCCCATATCCATACGTTTTTAAATATTGCACTCCTTATTCGGTTTAGCCGGGAGAGGACCTTGTGTCATAGAACCCATTCCGAATAATGATACGTCAATATGGATAGCATTTGAAGACCGGTGGTGAAGACCGGTGGTGAAGACCGAGTATTTTCGAGAATGAAAGGATAACCCTCCTCTGCACTGAGTCGCGTCGGTATAGAGATTTCCTAAGTGATGGGAAGTCCGATCGGGATTGTGAATACCAGGATTTGCAAGGACTTCTTCGGAAGTGCCTTCGGTTCTGTTCGAACCCGGAACAGACTTGTATAGTTGTATGTCCAACACTACACTTTGAGATATAAAGTAGATTTCTTTCAAATACATATCTGTTGGTGGCGGAGAATTAATTCTCTTAGCTTAACACCCTTCTTTGAGACGTACGAGCTCAGAGGTTATGTAGTTGAAGGTTATCAGTGATATATTCCCAATTTGGTAGTGTGGCATGCTGAGTGCTGCTGTGTATTGATGATCATTTGTGCTCAAAGCATGGCTTTTGTGTAAAGCGTAGCTTTGTGGACGAGACTGCATCAGGACCTCACGCCCCGGAAATGGTCGAAACAGGAAAGATGCGGCAAGGTTATGAGGGTTGCACCCTTTAGGGTGTGTCATTCCCTTCTGGAAAAAGGAAGTATCATGGTATGAAGCCCAGATATTTACCTATGTGGTTGCTTCAATCTCATTTACTGTGTGATTGTTGCTTTGTGGTTTAGAGGCGCCTCAGATAAAGGTCCCAAAGGACCGGGGGATGGCATGCTCGAGTAGTAGTTACCTAGTTATAGAGGTAACCCGGCCTTATGTTGGCAGGGATCCAGTTAGGTTCTCGGGACGTCCCGCCAGAGGCGTATCCATGGACAGTAGGAAGTTCCTTAGCCTGACCATTTGTTGGAAATCCAAACAAAACAATACGTGCCCTGTACAGTTTTAGTTGTATAACCTTCCATGGAATGTGGCGGTAACCTGCTATTGAACATGGTAGCTATAGAAGGCATAAGTGCGAAATGCCTATGCTAGCTAAGATTAATAGTATACTTTCGAAATGTTTTCTGCACTGATAATAATATTAATAAAATTTGCGTATCAAGCATGTTTGACTATCATAAGGAGAAATCTCCTCCAATTCTGCGTTTTCATTGTGTGTGTGGCGGGAGGCCTTATGGTAGTTTCATTTTCCAAAAAGCATTGCGGATTTATTTTAAATTCTTTTGTTGTTTGTTTTAAAAGATAAACTGTTTTTGTTTACTCACACCAGTCCCATGACTGACCTGGAGTTTATTGTTCCTTTCGTAAACTCTGGGGGCCCACAATTTTTTCACACGGGCAGTCTAGAGTTGGGTTTTTCAGATAGTTAGGTTTAGTGGATTATCTTGAGCTAGTTCAGTCTTTGGACGACTGACCTTGCTTAGCTTAGTGCATCATTATTGGGTGTTCGAGCTATTTCTGGATAGTGCCTTGAAGATGGAGATTACCGATACTGTAGTTCTCTCTTAAAGACCATATTGGAGATATTCTTTTCCGCTGCTATTTCTTGTATCTCTGATGGTGTTGATATTCAGTTGTATCATTCTATTGTATCTGAATGTTGTATCAAATATGGTATATCAAATGATATTCATTTCATTTTCTTCCGCTGTGTCATACTTGATGTGTTATAAGCTCCGGCGAACCAGATTCGACGTTTGGATCTGCGACATTCGAATACGAGTGTCGTATTCGGTGCCGATTTTCGAAGGTCGAGTCCGGGCCGTTATAAATTAAATGATTTTTGATTCTTTAAATTTTGAATTCAGTTAACTAGTATTTTGAAATGGAAATTGATTTATATAATCTGAATTATTTTCGATAATCCAAGTGTTAATGCTGAAAATGGAATGGATTTAAATAAACCATTCAAAGTATTTAAATTGGAATTTAAAAGTTAAAGCGTCAAATATAAATGAATTTATTGGAATTGAGTTATTGAAAATGTTTGGATATAACTTTGAAATCTATTTAAACTAACTTAAACTATTTTAATTAAATTAATTATTTTAATCCATTTAAAACTATGTTTATTTATATTAATCTACTATAACCTATTTAATCCAATTTAATCAATTTTACCAATTTTAAAAAATTAAATTTATTTAATCTATTTTGAATATATTTAATATAAGTTAAATCTATTTAATCTATTTTAAATCTATTTAATCTATTTTAAATCTATTTAATATCATTTAAATCTATTTAATCCATTTAAAATCTATATAAACCATTTTAAAAATCTAATTAATCAAATTTAAATCTATTTAAACTATTTTTCTATTTAAATCATTTTAAATATATTTGAACTATTTTAAATTATATAAGATATTTATAATTACCTAGACTATTTTCTAAAATTTCAGACCGTGTAAAGTTGAAATACTTGTATTTAACTCCTAGATGATGATACAATCGAAGTTGGAATTTCAAATTGATATCTTTTTTTATGAAATGACATATTTGAGTGAATAAGATGATTTTTAAGTAAAGAATTAATTAACAGAACTTATCGATAACTTCAAAGTGAATGTGGATTTCAAAAGTGAATATGATTTCGAAAGTGAATATGATTTGAAAGTGAATATGATTTCGAAAGTGAATATAGTTTGAAAGTGAATATGATTTCGAAAGAGATGATTTGAAATCGAATATGATATTTTGATATCAATTATAAATTGACCTTTTGAAATGTAGGGAACTATTCGGTGTGAAATAAGCGTTTGGTTGTTAATAAGACAAGGATCAGATATTGTTATACTCTCTGCCGATACCGAAAATCACTTTAGCAACTGTGTACGTGGTGGAGATTCCAGATGAAGTAGGATAGTTTGGCGAACGATTTATGTATAAGGTATGTCGTGACCCTGACTCCCATGATTCATCTTAGATGTAACTAAAACAGGAGCTATACCTAGGCTAAGTGAGGTTATTTCTACGATCGGACATGCTTCTTCGATACCATATTATGACACTTGTGATGATTGGTAGCCACCCTTTGATTTTAATTATGGAAATGTGTTCTGAGGTGGACGGTAGTAGCTGCAATGCATTGTCATTAGCCTAGTTCTGCAATTGGTAAATCTACCATGGCATCGCCTCGAGTGCCATGTTCACATGCCCTAAAGCGCCTTCTATGAGTTTGTTATGTACCATGCCTATGGAGTGCCCTTTGGGTAAACCTCACGAAGGAGCATACGGTACTGTATAGACAATGGGAATATATAAAATATGTTATGGAGGATGTAGGTAATGCCTTAACGCTATTTTAATACTTTACTTTACTATAGACACTATTATAATAGCGTATTGTACTACATAGTAGATAGTTTAACGGATCCTTTGGAGATGGTAATCCCAAACATCTCTTAAGTTATTGCAGTCACGTTAGACACTGGATAGGAGATGTCAAATCCCTTAAACATCTATGATGCCGTCGCACTCATATTTACCATTGATTTAACTCACATAAGATCTTTTAGTTCTGACTCGAGTGTTTTGTCTTTTCAATTCGCTCAGGTCAGCCTGAGCATTTCAGGGTTGAAAACCTTATTTCTGGAGGACGAAGACGAAGACGAAGATTTATACTATTATTATTTATGATATGTATTCTACTGCATCATGTTGTTCCGCGGCATTTATTTATTTATTTATTTATTCCTGTTTGTGTAATTCTGTTGTTTGTGTTGTAAAGGATAATCAAATGTATTTATAAAACAACTTCATAAACTGTTATTTGATTATTACATTTTGTCATTCCGCTGCGAGATTTCATATTTGTTTTATTTCTTTCTCTCTTTCTTATTTACCCCAAAACAATCTACCCTTTTGAATGGTTTGAGTTTGACATATGTGTCTGCTTAAAATGTCCAAAAAGGCAGGTTGTTAAAATTAGTATCAAAGCTTCGATTTAGTGATAACCTTAGCTTTGTGGGGTTAGACTCATATTAAATTGGGCAGTAATACCCTAGAATGAGTCACTGAGAGTATATATATGAGAGAGCGTATTTGTTAGTGTTATAAAGGGTTTTGTATTATGTTAATTTGTTCCATTTCATGTTTATAAATTCTGGTTGGTGCATGGGACGCTATGACATCGATAGGGATTTCTAAATACTTAATAGGACCGAGCGACACAATACTTGTTTTGAAATATAGGTAAATGAAATAATTTTGCCTATTATACATTTTGTGTATAAAATAATAAATTTTTTATAAATGATATAGTTGGACGTAATACGTTATAGTTTGTTAGGTAGATTTTTTTTTATAAATATTGATTTGAATAAAAAAGATCTACAAATATAATGAATATAAATTGAAATTGAGAACTTGATATCTGGGATTTTTGTAAACTTCTTTCGAATGATTTTGGAATATAATATGAGTAGCATTTAGAAGTACTTTCTCATATAAATAATTCAATATGCTTTGAAAGGAATGTTTTAAAAGAATTTTTTTAAAAAGGAAATAAGTTCTATACTCCCATATTTGTCGTTGGAAAATAATTTCCATGATGAATGCATGCATCATCGATATAGTAGTTTTACTGCATATTTATTTTGATAAACAAATCTTAATTTTTAATTTTCTAAATATGATTGGATATATGTGTGTATATATATAAGATATGAGTATATATATTATTTTAAAATAATTTGAAATGGAACCCGACATTTAGTTCTAAAATTTCTGTAAATTAGAAATTTCAATTATTGAAATGAAATGAAGTTTTAATTATTTAAAAATTGGAACTTCTAAAATGAAATAAGAAAGCAATGCTTAGTTATAAATGAAATATACAAGAAATTTGAAATTTGTAGCCTATAAACTTAAGGATATGAAAATCCTGAAGATATGAGTATTGAACCCTTTTGTTAATTAAAATAAATAAGATAAACTTGTGTAACTTTCGATTGCTTTCTTAAAAACATATATATTTACACACACACACACACACACACACACACACACACACACACACACATATATAACTTATCAATATATTAAAAGTTTTAATGTTGAATATGATATGTAATAGGATATTATATAAGTAGAACTTAAAGTAATGAAAGTGTGCAATGAAATTTCTTCTATAAATAAAAACTTTGATATTATAGTTGATATAAACTTAAGTTATAATTGAAATGCTACTATATAAAATATAATAGAAAGGTGAGTACTGTAAGTAAATAATTATAAACTTAAGTTCATATTTGAAGCAATTTATAAATAAAGTAAATAATAAAATGAATACTATATTAAATCTAATGATTATAACTTCAGAAAAGTTAAAATGATTCGGAAAATAGATATAAGGTAGTGAATGTAAATTAAAAAGTAAAAAGCTTAAGTAGGAACTTATGCACCAATGTATATTAATATCTAATGAAATCAAGTATATAAATTAATAAATGTGAACTAAACCGCAATAAAATGTATGTAATTCTTAAATAATAAAATAAAGATTATTATAAATAATTGAATGGATATAACTTACGTAATAAATGAATGTAATGCAATGAAAAGAAATTGACATTATATGAATAAATGAAAAAAATGAATATAGTAAGTAATGAATGGAGATAAATGAAATAAGTACTGAATGAATTACTGCGAAATTGTTTACACAGAAATATATATAGTACTTTAGAAATTGATTTACATATGTTTAAAAATTTGTATATGAGTAGCATATGTAAGAAAATGTAAATAACACATGTGAATAAATGAAATGTAAATAAATGGAATCAAGTATTATATGAATGAATGGGAATTGAATTTGTGAGAAATAAGTGTAAATTAAAGAAATAAGCGTTGTATGAAAAAATGAACAATAAATGTTGTGAAAGGAAATTTATAAGAATATACCTAAACAATATTGGAAATTGTTGTTTGTTTTGGCTTTTGGTTGTTTGGGAAAGGATACTTCTAATTGTTTAGGATGTATGAATAATCTATTGAGTTTTATCTAAGACTGCTGGGTATATGGTATACTTAGTGGTTATTTGTCATTCCATACGATTAAAAGTGTCTAACCCCGAATAGACCATTTGTTTTGTTTGCTATGGATGGATAGTTTATTTCATTGATTCCATGTGATGATTGTATGCTTTTGGCTGCAAGTGATTGTTGTTATAATATATTTATTTGTTTGCTAGTGGTTGAAACAAGTTTAAAATTTTCATTTTATATGGTTATTAACCCTTTCGGATTATATAAGTGAAATATAGGTTCATGGAAGCAATAACTACTGCTTTGGTTTCATAAATTAAGCGTTGTTTGCCCGACAAATAGGTACGTTATCAGATTATGGTTTTCTAGCGATATTATATTATTTCCCGTTGTTGAGATATATTATTTTGCAATATATGTGATATATATGGTTATTATTGATATTACTATATCTCCCAGATCTCTCCGTACAAAGAAGACTCTACCGAAAATTTTCATGAATTTGGAGCTAGAAACATTGTGAAATATTTTACAAACTTTATTAACTTGAGTATAAAAGGATTTTATTGTTTATAAATTGATATATTTTATTTAAATTATTTAATTATATAAATTAATCGGTTATAAATTTAATATTTTGAATTATATATATTGATTATTTATTTCTTCTTTTCCCTCCTTTTTCCTTTTCGAGGACGAAAAGTTCTGAGTGTGGGAGGGTATAACGACCCCTTTTTCAATAATTTGAAAATTAGTTAATTTAATTAGATTCTGTGATTTAATATTGGAGGAAATAAAAATTTGGAATTTATTAATGAAATAATAACCAAGATGAAAGGTAATAATGTTAATTTAAATTAATTATTAACAACTTGAATGAAATTCCAATCATTGAAATAATGTAAAGGTTATACTTGGTTGTAAAGTGAATATAGGAAAAAAATGTAAATATTGAATAAATTAATGAAATAATATATAATAAATGGTCATTGAATAAAATCAATATTATGTAAGTAATTATAACGTCTGGTTGTAAATAATAGACCCTTACAAGTGTGATTAAAAGTTAATGGTAACAATTATTATATGTTACCTATTTATTTAGTCTGTTAAATCTAATTGAAAGTTAATTATAATTAAATATTACATTAATGTGAGTTAAGACAATAACTATAAATTGTGAATGTAATAAAAGGAATAGAAATGTAATTATATTCATAATGTAATAATTGATTAAATATAAAGATTGAAATCAAATTTAATAAATTTTTGGTATTTAAATTATAATAAGTGGATTTATTGCAATTAATGTAATTAAGTATTACGTTAATTTAAATTAAGATGTGTTGGAAAATACTAGTGTAATAAGATATATGTAACGACCCAGAATTTTTATTTATTTAAATTTGAGTATTTAATTAATTTTAAATATTAATAAGTGAATTTATAAGTCAAATAAATTTTATTTTGAATTATTGGATTTAATTGGATAATTAAATCGATAATTTAATAATTTAAATTATGGAAATAATTGAAAATAGGGTTAAATATGATTGAAAATGATTTGTAAAATTTTATTTTATCATATTGAAGTTAGAAAGATATTTTAGAACTTTTAAAATCGAATTAAAAGTTAATTTGTGAAAATTGAATATTTTAATATTTAATAATCGACTGTAAAATAGCCAATTTTTGAACAGTCTCAGAATTGAACGAAACCAGTTCCATTGGATCCGTAATAGTTAGTTATTACCGGATTTCAATTTTCGTGTCAATCGGAGTTATCGTTTGAGCGTGGCAGCTCGAAACGCATCGAATTATTTTTAATATTAATTTGGCGAGTTAAAATAGCCATTTTTCAAACTGTCTCGGATTTCGACGAAACTAGTTTCATCAGATCCGTAATATGATATTATTGTAAGGTTTCAAATTTCAAGTCAATTGGATTTACCGTTTGTCCGGTACGAATTAAAACGCCTAGAAATCGATTTAAATCGGTTTAATTTAAATTGAGCGTTTGCAGCCATAACTCGCACAGATGTCCGAATTAGCTTTCGAAACCTGTTCCATTGTGTCCGGAATGCAGGATAAACCCTAGGTACGTCAGTTTCGGCGCGTAAATCGGAGTTCGGAATTTCCGGATGAATAGTGTCGAACGAAATTCTATAAATAGACCACCCCTTCATAAATTTGATAAAAAAAATAACTAAAACCCTAATTCATGTTGCTAGCCGCCACTTATACAACCAAGGGCCAGAATTTGTCAAAATTCATTCATTAATCTCTCTCAATCCGTAAGGAATTACGCGAAGTGCTCAACTACAAAGTCGAAGAGCTCGACGAGAGCTTCGATTCCATACGGTGATGATCGGAAATGGTGCAACGTAGGAGGAGCTATGGGGGGCCGTTCTCTACAGGTCATGCACGCATTTCGAGGAGACATAGGTGGCCGAGCTTCAGGTGGGGGATGGTGGTGGTAGCTCTCGCGAAGAGCTTCGATTTGCAAGTGGTTTGATCGAGTTTCGTTGAGTATTTGTGGAGAATTATTAAACCCTAGTTGAGCTTGATGGGTTAGGTGTGCACGGCCTTTACCTGTAGAATGCATGCATGAAGAAGATGAAGATGGGGATGGTCCAGATGTGGGGGTGCTGGATCTTGTGGCTAGGATTTGCTGTAGGGTTTTAATTATTAGGTTATGTTGTAATTTAGTTATAAAATCATGTATAAACTTCATAAATTCATAACCTTTTCATACGAGGTCGAAAAAATGCAAACTCAGTTGCGTTGGAATCGTATGGACGAGCACTACGCGATGGAGTTGGTTTGGAGTCGTTTGGAGTTAGTGAAAATTTTGGGTAAAATTAAACGTCCATTCAAAATAAATCGCTAAAACGGAAATAAAACCAAGGTGAGAACTTCTCACTCAATCGAATCAGTTTCGATTTTATTTTAAATAGTTAGATTTAAATTTTTTTTGAATGCATGTTTGAATGTTGATTGATATCTATTGATTGTTAAAATAGACATTATACGCCGTTAGTAAGCGGATGTTATTTATTAAAAACATATACCGCGAATATTTCATAAACAGTGAAATTGGTATTATATATAATATCAATATATATATATATTGGCATATGTATATATTGCAGTTGTTGATTTCCCGTATTTTTTAGCGGATGAGACCCTATTACGCCGTTATTAAGCGGATAATATTTATTAAAAACATATACCGCGATAATTTCGTACTGGAGCGAAATTGGTATTGTGCTAATGTTTGTGGATGCAGGAAAACAGGTTGGAGGGATCCAACTGGATTCCTCAACAGTATTTATTTGATTTTCAGATATTTTGATATTTGATGGACTATCATATCGATATATGATGTCGTTGTTGTCGTGATTGACTATTTGGTGTGTAGCATCGTTGGACCCAGATTTTGGGATTTTAAAAGGTTTTTAAAGTGATCTTTGAAAATATTAAATAATTTTGGAATTGATCCATATTAAATAAATAAACGTTATAATTTTTAAAGTTATAAAAATTATGATTTTTGAGAAAAATAGTTAAAAAAAACTGATTTTTGAGAATATGATGCTAATGATTTTATAAAATAGTAAAATCGGGATTTTTGAAATTATTGTGAAAAGTTTAAATATAGGATTTATGAAATTTAATTATTTTATAAATCAAAAGGATGAAATTATAAAGGATTTTAAAGACGTTTTAAAAGAATAATATAAATTGATTTATATTAAGAGATTTATAAATGGATATTTATAAATTGAAATATTTACTTATAAAACGAGTTTTTATAAGTGTTTGAATGAAGTGAAAATGAATTTTGTAAATGAATGGAATTTATAGAATTATAAATGGTAAAGTTATGAATGAAATTTATAAATAGTAAGATTTATAAATTTATAAAGTTATTAAAGGAATAGATTTGGGTGAATAAGCGAATCTTATAGATTATAAGATTTATAATTATGAAGTTCAAAGTAACGGTTTTTGCAAACAAATTTATTATAAGTGTTTAACTTATAATATGAACTTTTAGTTTATAATTGAGTTATGAACTGGAATAGATTAATAAAGGAATTTATTAAAGGAAGTTGTTATAAAATAAATAGAAATGGAATTTATAAACGTTGTTTTATAAATTCGCAAACAACTTATTTTGATAAGTAAATTGTTATAATTTATTTATGGAGTTATATTCACATTTTTGAATAGTGAATAATCCTTTAAATTTAAAAGAATAGAATTTATGAAATTAGTTAACATAGTATATTCACGTTTTTGAATAGTGAATAGTATGTTAAAGAGATTGTTTAGAATGTGATATTTTGAACTGAATTAAAACGATCTAACGATGTTTTAAAATGTGTTGAGATTCGAAACCATAGATTTCAACATTTATTGTTGAAATAGACGTTTTCGAGAAATAAAAGGAGATGATGGACTATAACACTGTTGTTATAGTAAATGATTTCCGAAAGGAAATGTTTTGTATAGTATTGGGATTTATATATCTATTTTAATTTCGAATCCCTATACTAGTGATTTTGGAATGTCGTAACGATGTTTTACGCAACATTCGTTTTGACCCAAATAAATATGTTTAAGAGCATGTTTACCTTAAAGAATGAAATATATACTTAATCTCGATTAAGTATATTGAATATTTTCCAAGTGTTGAAAATAAATGGATTGAAAATTACTTATGAATAAATAAGTATGGAAATGTTTTCCAATATGAAGTGAATAATTAGAATTTATCTTTTTGAAGATAAATTGAAATGGATAATTGAAATCGTATATGCATGGATATTTTGGAATATAAATTCACTAAGGGATTTATAAAAGAAAGTGGAATTTAATTAAAAATAAATATTGATTTATTTTTGAGATATTGAATTTTATATCTTGTAAAGATATTTTGGAAAATAAATAATTTGGAAAATTATTTGGAATCTGGTGATGTGTGCATATCCATTGATAGTTCAATAACCGACTATCAATATTTCCCTTTGAATGGGTAATTGATGTGAATTATTTGAATTTGAATGCCACACTTATTTTTGAATAAGCGCTCACTATTCGGGTTAACCGGGAAAGGACCATGGGGTCGTATAACCCATTCCGAATAGTGATACGTCGTTATGAATCGCATTGAAGATCGGTGTTGAAGACCCGGTATTTGCGAGAACGATAGGATGACCTGTCGATTGACTCTGCACCGAGTAGCTACGGTATTGAGTTCTCCATATGTGATGGTGAATCCGATCAGGATCGTGAATATCCGGATTGCAAGGACTTCTTTGTAAGTGCCTTCGGTTTTGTTCGAGCCCGGAACAGACTTGTATGGATTGTATGTCTGACATAACAAGTTGAGATATAAAGCCGATTTCATTCAAATATATTTCTGTTGGTGGCGGAGAATTTATTCTTTTAGCTTAACACCCTTCTCTGAGACGTACGTGCTCAGAGGTTATGTAGTTGAATGTTATCAGCGATATATTCCCAATTTGGTAATATGTGACATGCTGAGTGATGCTGAAATGATCATTGTGTTGATTATTTGTGATAGGATCGTTTATTTGATCGTCTATCCTTGTGATCATTGTGTTGATCATTTGTTGACCCAAAGCATGGCTTTTGTATAAAGTATGTTTTTGTGGACGTGACTTCGTCGAGCCTCACACCCCGTGAATGGTCAAAACAGGAAAGAAGCAGCAAGGTTATGAGGGGTAGCACCCTTTAGGATGTGTCCATTTCCTTCTGGAAAAGGGTGGTATCATGGTATGGAGCCCAGATACTTACTCATGTTGAAAACACTTTGTTATGATTGTGTGAATTGATTACGAGCGCTCGGTGATAAAGGTCCCAAAGGACCGGGGGATGGCATATTCGGTCAGTTGTTACTCAGTTAGGGGTAACCCGGCCTTGTGTTGGTAGAGATCCGGTTTGGTTCTCGGGGATGTCCATCCAGAGGCATTCTCATGTGGCAATGGGAAGTTCCTTGGCCTGATCATTCGTTGGAAATCCAAAGAAACAATACGAACTTGTACGGTTTTAGTTATAGAACCTGCTTCCTCAGGAGGTAGCTATAGCAGGCATAATATAATGGTACCTATGCTGGCTAAGATTTATATTCTACTTTCGAAATATTTTTCTTACACTATGCACTAGTAATAATATCAAATGTTCTTTTTAATGCGTATCAAGCATCTTTGACTAACATAAGAAGAAATCTCCTCTAAGTCTGCATTTGCATTGTGTGTGTGGTGGGAGGTCTTATGGTAGTTACATTTTAAAAAGCATTGCGAATTGAATTTAAAAATATTCCTCTATTTTGATTTTAAAGTTAAATAAACTGTTTTGAGTTCTCACACCAGTCACATGACTGACTCGGAGTTTATTGTTTTCCTTCCTAAACTCTGGGTGCCCATCAATTTCCACACGGGCAGTTAAGAGTTAGGTTTATCAGGATATTCTGGATATTCTGGAGTTGCTGGAGGCAAGCTGGATGGCATGGCATATTACTTATATAGTATTTCTTTTTCCGCTGCACTGTTTGTTGTTGTATATTGTTGTACACTCTGATGATATGATGTAATGTAATGTATAAAATGTAATAACTGATAGTTCTTTGTTAAAGATTATTCATTTATTATTATTATATGTTGTTCCGCTGCGAATTGTGAGATTCTGATATTGTTCTGTTGTTTTCTGTTCCGTTCTACTCTTTTCTTTCTATTTTAAAATTTCCTATTTTCTTTTCTATGTTTTCTATTCTCTATTTTTCTCTCTTCTTCCCTCTTCTTCTTTTTCTAAATTCTTTTTAAAACCCCCTAACTATTCGGTTTTTCGGCAACGAAAATCGCGTACGTTACAATATAAACCATGATAATTATATCCATAAGATGATTATTGGTTGAATAACAAGATTGAAAGCCAAACAAACGGGTTTATTGGAAATAAATTTATAATATTTGAATTTATTGGAATTGAAATTAAATACTGTGATTTGTGCAATATTGAATATTTAATTGATATAGATATTTGTTTTAAATGATTTTAAATTATTAAGTAATCTAAAGTGATAGAATTGTAAATTATTAAATTTGAATTGAAAAATTGATTTAGTTAAGTTAATAATAATTCATTTAATTAACGTAAAATTTGCCATTTCAACAACTATCTTGGATTTTGAAGAAACTAGTCTCATCAGATCCGTAATAGTGAATTATTATAGAATTTCAAGTTTCGTAACGATCGGACTTTCCGTTTGATCGTACGAACTCGAAATGCCTAGAAATTAATTTTATTGATAGCAATTTGAAATAAGCTGATTTTAAGATAACTTCTTCATACGATGGAATTAGGACTTGAAACTGGTTCCATTGAGTTCAAAACTATCAAGAATATCTATTTTGATATATAGGATTACCCATTCTCGTTCTGGAGGTGAAACGGGCTTTTCGGGTCGTTTATCGTTCAAACCCAAACCGATCTAGCCCATTCGTTTTTATTTCTGATCGGCCAATATATATCCCATTATAAACCCTAATTGTTTCTCATTTCTCATTCCTGTACGTACATCAACTTCTATCTGTTCTTTTCTTCAATGGAGGAACATATTCAAATCTCCAAACCCTAATTACAAACCAAAAATCAAACCCAAAAATCAAGCTGCTCCAAACTATAGTAAATTATATATCGTTTTGAAGCTCTCGACGAGTGCAAGATAAATTTGCTGTCAGTTTTCGATTTGAATTTCTGTGTGTCCGAAATTCGAGGATCAATTCTTAGTATTTCATCGATCGTCGATCAACTTCGATTGATCGTCAAATCAATGATACTGTTGTGTGGAAAGGACGGAGAGGAGTTCATCGGCGTGCCTTGTTCGTTGTTTCAACGGCTCGATCGTTCCTTAAAATTCAATTAGGGTTCATGTTTTTTGCGGCAGCTGGGTATAATTGTCGACCGATGATGGTTGTGGGCCTCGGGGGGGGGGGGGGGGGGGGAGGGGAAGGTCGCAGCATAGCCGGGGTGGTCGCGAGGGTGTGGGCAGCGGCGTGAAGCCCGATGCATGGGGGCGTGCGTTGCTCTGGACGATCGCGTTCGAAAGCTTTCTAGGTGCTAGGACTTGCTAGAGGAAGGGGATGGAACACGTACGCCTGGTATGATGTGGTAATGTATAATATGATATTATTTATTAAATTTTTTGATTTCAATTCTAATCGACTTAACTTATGCGTACGAAACAGATTCATGCGCGGTTTGTTTTGCTGAGATCATATCAAAATTCTAGACGTTTCAGCGCTAGTTTGGACGATTTCTGAGACTGTTTGAATTTAGGCCCTAAATTGGATTTTAAATCGATTTAAATTCGAAGGTGAGTGTTTTAACCCACTCACAACTTATAAAATTTCTTATGTTAGTTAAATTAAATTTATGATGTGATTAGAAATTTATTGATCGGTGTTTGGTATATTTAAATTGTCGTTCTAGTTAAATTTGACTTTTATTGCATTTAATCATCGCTTAATTTAATATTGAATTTAGATTCTCAATTTAATACCTATTATTATTATCAGTTATCTGTTGATGTTTATTGATTGATTTGGATGATGATTGTGATGAATGTTTGATTGTTGATATTGGATGACTGGATGTTGTATTTTATATTGTTATAACTGCAAATTCCCTAAGGGTTGAAACGATACTTACCTGAATGATCTATAGATTTGGAAAAAATCATTATGGGTTGAAATGATAGACTCGAGCGATTTATGGATTTTATTTAATCGTGATTGCGGTTTGAAATGATATATAACCGTAAAACTTTAAATTGCGGATTGAAATGATAAATATCTATATCACTTGACCCTAGGTTAGAAAATTATATACGGCCAACGGATTGGTTAAATTAAAAGATTTTTGAATCTTTAAATTTTGAACTCAGTTAGCTGGTATTTTGAAATGGAAATTGATTTATATAAACTGAATTATTTTCGATAAACCAAGTGTAAATGCTAAAATTGAAATTGATTTAAATAAATTGTTCAAAGGATTTAAAATTGGAATTTAATAGTTGAAGTGTCAAATATAAATGAATTTTGTTGGAATTGAGTTATTGAAAATGTTTGGATCTAACTTTGAAATCTAGTTTAAACTAATTTAAACAATTTTAATTAAATTAACTATTTTAATCAATTTAAAACTATGTTAATTTACATTAATCTATTATATCCTATTTAATCCAATTTAATCTATTTTACCATTTTAAAAAAAATTAAATTTATTTAATCTATTTAAATCTATTTAATATAATTTAAATCTATTTCAAATTTATTTAATCTATTTTAAATGAATTTAATCTATTTAAATTCTATTTAATATCATTTAAATCTATTTAATCTATTTTATATCTATATAGATCATTTTAAAAATCTAAATAAACCAAATTTAAATCTATTTAATTTTTTTTTACTATTTAAATTATTTTAAACTATAAAAACTAATTATAATTACCTAAACTATTTTCTAAAATTTCAGGCCGTGTAAAGTTGAAATACTTATATTTAAATCCTGGATGATGGTACAACCTAAGTTGGAATTTGAAATTGATATCTTTTCCTGAAATGACATATTTTAGTGAATAAGATGATTTTTAAATGAAGAACTAGAAATTATCGATAATTTCAAAGTGAATGTGGATTTCAAAAGTGACTGTGATTTGAAAGTGAATATGATTTTGAAAGTGAATATAGTTTGAAAGTAAATATGATTTCGAAAGATATATGATTTGAAATCGAATATGATATTTTGATATCAATTGTAAATTGACCTATCGAAATGTAAACGAACCATCTGGTGTGAAATAAGCATTTGATTGTTAATGAGACCGGGATCAGATATTGTCATATTCTCTACCAATACCGAAAATCACTTTAGCAACTGTGTACGTGGTGGAGATTCCGAAAATGAAGTAGAATGGTTTAGCGAACGATTTCTGTATAAGGTATGATGTGACCCTGACTCCCATGAGTAAGCTTAGATGTGACTAAAATAGGACCTATACTTGGGCCAAGTGAGGTCATTCCTTCGATCGGACATGCTTCTTCGATATCATATTATGACATTTGTGATGATTTGGTGGCCACCCCTTGATTTTGATTATGGGAGTGTGTTTCGAGGTGGGCGGTGGTAGCTGCTATGCGTTACCACCAGCCCGGTTCTGCAATTGGTAAATCTACCCTGGCATTGCCTTGAGTGCCATGTTCACATTCCCTAGAGCGCCTTCTACGAGTTTTTTTTACCAAACTTATGAAGTGCCCTCTGGGTAAACCTCTTGGAGGAGCGTACGGTACTGTTAGACTATGGGAATACATAAAATGTGTTAAGAGGGATATGGGTAACGCCTTAATGCTATTTTAGTACTTTACATTACTCTTAACACTATTATAATAGCGTATTGTACTACATAGGAGATAGTTTAACAGATCCTTAGGAGATGGTAATTCCGAACATCTCTTAAGTTATTGCACTCACGTTAGACATTAGATAGGAGATGTCAAACCCCATAAACATCTCTGACGCCGTCGCACTCATATTTACCATTGGTTTAACTCCTATAAGATCTTTTAGTTCCGACTCGAGTGTTTTGTCTTTTTGATTTGCTAGGGTCTACCTGAGCATTCTGGTTTGAAGACCTTATTTTTGGAGGATGAAGAAGAAGAATTGTACTATTATTATTATGATATGTATTCAACTACATCATGTTGTTTCGCTGCATTTATTTATTTATTCTTGTTTATGTAACTCTAATGATTGTGTCGTAAAGAATAATCAAATGTATTTATAAAACAGCTTCATGAACTGTTATTTTATCGTATTTTGTCATTCCGCTACGAGATTCTGTATTTGTTTTATTTCTTTCTCCCTTTCTTATTTACGCCATACAATCTACACTTTTGAATGGTCTGAGTCTGACATGTGTGTCTGCTTAAAACATCCAAAATGGTAGGTCGTTATAGTGATGGATTCCATTACCATCGATGCATAAAGGCAACATGAGGCTGTCATTGTCTTCGGTGCGTAGACTTTGGTGATGTATAGGTAAAGCTACATTGATGCAATAACTTGTACAGTTAGTAAACTATGATAACACTATTATAAAATACAATGAAGTTTGTGGTATTTTTAAAAGAAAATTAAAGGATGTGCATCCATATATATATATATATATATATATATATTTTACAGTAACAACGAATTCTTAGTAATTTTTATCAAATGTAATTTAGTATAGTTTTCACACACATTCGCAATGCATCTAAACTGTTAATGTTGTGGCCTACCTTAAAAATATCTGGATGGTTTTATATTTTTCCCGTTGTGTTTTTTACTAGTTCAATCAAATACATCTATGTGTAAGCGCATTCTATCCAAAATCAATATTTATTTTGCAATAGAAGGAATATGTTCATCGTTTTCTTAGAACACATGAAGCTTACATTGTAGCACTAGCTATTCACAGGCATGTATATTGTTTTCCATAGTATGGGTAATGTGAGGCAATACTGAGTAGTTGATTTTCATTTCAATTTTATTCGATCATCTTTAATTCAGATGAACTTAGTAAAGACAGAGATCTTTATTTTGAGGTTGGTTTTTAGCATTTTTTTTTAAATTTTATGGTATTATCTCTATTGTGGAAGATTATATTTTCTTTACTGCTTTTTGATGGTTGTAGATGTGCTATTTGTTGTCTTATTAACCTTTATTTTTAGTGAGTTTATTGTGCCTTTGATATTTCCTTATAAGCAATTACCTTCTAATCACTACAAATTTGCACTACGGCTAAATATATCGGTCAATAATTAATCTGACAAGTATAAAGATGCAACAACGAGTGAATTATTATTTGACTACTAATTGCTTTTTGATTCATGTTACAAATAGATTACCTTTTATTTTTGAAATTTTAAACGAAAACCATGTGCGAAGCATGGGTTCGCACTAGTATGTATGTATGAGATAGGATTAATAGGCCCCTTTATTTAGTATCATTTGGATTCCCATTTATATCAGCCACAAGTTTATATTTAAATATTTGACCCATGTAACAGCGAGAGAGAATAAATATTTAAATATAAACTCGTGGCTGATATTAAGGGGCTAATAAATGGCGCAAAATAAAGAGGGCTATAAAATGGCACGAAATAAAGGGGGCAAGTGATCCTAACTCTATACATACATACATGCATACACACACATATATGTATATGTATATGTTCATTCAAATAATATAATAAATATATATACATAATTGTTTATATTATATACTACTTATAAATAAAATTTATATAATGCGCTTATATATATAACATAATTAGATTGCAAAATGTTTTGAATATAAATATACAAAGTAGTTTTTAATATATATGTGTGTATATATATATATTGAAATTATACATACATATATAATGAAATGTAAAATATTATATATATAATGTATGTGTGTATATATATTTAAATGTACATTATAAATATATTATGATGTAAATACTAATAATATAATATATGTTTACATACAATAAATGCTTTCGATCTAAAAAATTATTTTTTATCTCGGTTTAAACTTATTTAATAATTGAAAAAGTTTTTTAAATAATATAATAAATAATATACATAATTGTTTATATTATAAAGTACTACTTAAAAATAAAATTTATATAATACACTTATGTATATATAACATAATTAGATTGCAAAATGTTTTGAATATGAATATACAAAGTATTTTTTAATATATATATATATATATATATATATATATTGAAATTATATATATATATATAACGAAATTTAAAATATTATATATCTAATGTATATTTGTATATATTTAAATGTATACTTGTTAATAAATTATAATGTAAATAATAATAATAAATTATATGTATAAATACAATAAATGCTTTCGATCTAAAAAATTGTATTTATCTCAGTTTAAACTTATTTAATAATTAAAAATGTTTTTCAATTAATTCAAAATGGAATGAAAAATTTCAAAAATAAAATGATAAAATATTTTTTATTATAATATGTACTTAAATGTTACATTGTTTATAAATAAACAAATATATTTATTATATATATAAATTAATTCTAAAATTAACAATATATATAGTAAATGCAAACCAAATAAAAAAATGTTTTTCATTTTCGAAATCTTATATGAATAAATAAATTTTATTAAACATAAATTATACTTAATACAGTTTTACTTCGTATGAATTTGATTTTAATTTAAAATATTTAATAACATATATGATTTATTTTCAAAAAAATAATTTTTTAATTAATCAAGGACCTGAGCATCTATGCACAAAAAGAATTTATACACACACATATATATAGCTGTTTGAGACAAAATTGGTCATAAACACCCAATTGCCAATGAAAGCACTAGTTCACAATTACAGATCACAGATAACAAGTATGTAGGGAATTAAAAATGAAGAACACTTAGAAAATTTAGATGAAAGCAGTAAAGAACACAGAGTTTATAGTGGTTCGGCAATCCGGCCTACGTCCACTTTGAAGTTGATAATTTTATTGAAGTTTGCTTGCTGATTACAATGAGTTACAACTAATTACAACAGCAAAATCCGAGTACAATGATGAAATTGGCAGAGTCTGGACGTAGAAGAGCCAAAAGTCCCTTTTCTATAGGCTCTAGGATGCTATTTATAGGAGTAGGATGCAAATATCTCACTCAGATCTCGGGAGACCTCTTCTGGCACATGTGCGGGCCCACTCGATCAATCCTATGTGATTTTGACTCGATCTGTGATCGATACGAATGAATTTCGTATCGATCAAGATTTTTCCAAATCGAGTCGAAATCGAGCATGAACATTCTTCAAATTGTAAGTAAGCACTAATGAAAATTTCGTAGCATTTGGACTTGTAGATTGTGAGATATGATCGATGCAAGTTCGTGTTTTTCGAAAGCTGTCTCCTTCGTATCGATCGCCGCTGCAGTATTCGCACTCGATCGCTGCTGCACTATTCGTACTCGATCGATGTTGCAACATTTGTATCGATCGTTGTTTCATTGTTCATACTCGAATTGTTCGTATCGATCACTGTTGCACTGTTCGTACTTGATCGTAATGGATACGAACAAGACCCTTTAGTTGATGGATACGAACAGTTAAGGCTTGATGGATAAGAACATGACCCTTCAGTTGATGCATACGAACAGTTGAGGCTTGATGGATATGAAGAAGACCCTTCAGTTGATGGATACGAACAGTTGAGGCTTGATGGATACGAACAACACCCTTCAGTTGATGGATACAAACAGTTGAGGCTTGATGGATACGAACAATACCCTTCAGTTGATGGATACGAATAACTAAGTCTTGATGGATACGAACAAGGCCCTTCAGTTGATTGCTTGAATTGTATCGATCATATCTTGAGCATACGAACTTCGATTGACTGGAATTTGGAACATTGGCTTTCATAGTTTTGCTTGTCATGTCTTGTCAATTGTAGCCCGATCCGGACTCGGATAAAATTCATCGATATCCATAGCGAAACAGTGTATAACCAATCTTTGGGACGAATTGTTCTTGATTTCCAGTTAACTTTTTGGTGTCATGGCCTTGCCAAAAGGCGAGATAACACTTTCCCCCCCAAAATATGCCTTGCGATAGGAAGGTTTGTTTTGTAGTTCGATAAATTGGATGTTCGTATCCTATTAATGACCTACGAAGAAATTAGGTCGGGCGCCGTTTGCGACGAATGGTGACCATTCGCGGTTGGGGTGCCGTTCGAGGCGATTTGTGACCGCTCGCGGTCGGGTTCCGTTCGAGGCGAATGATGACCGTTCGAGGTCGGGTGCCGTTCGAGACGAATTGTGACCGGTCACGGTCGGGTGCCGTTCGAGGCGAATTGTGTGTGCCCGGGGGGACTTAGTATCATTAATGTCAGGTTTCACGTTCGTGAGTTTCTAAGTTGTTTGTTATGGCGGTTTATCACCTTCTTAGAGCATGCTTGAGGACCGTTCGCGATCTCATACATGTGTAAGTGGCTTAGCTGTTATGGAATCACAAATAGAAGATTTACATTCAAAATGAGTCTTTCAACAGAAATGTCCAATAGAATCAATTCTAAACATGAGAAATAGAAAACAAAAGAAAAACAGAGACATCAAAGTGCAAACATCTACACTGATGCGATTGATAGTCGTATCAGAGCATGCCTGAGGATTGTTTGTGATCCCGTACATGTGTAAATGACTTAATCGTTTTGATGTGGAGTTTGCCACTTATTCGTCATTATTTAAATCAGTTGATGACAAGTTGGCTCCTCGATCATGAGCTGTTCCCAGTAGGTGCAGGTGGTGATCATTCTTGCTCCATCGTCATGGCTCGCCCCTTTACGTACTGTAATAGCATGAAATTCCAAATATGCCCTTCTATCTCATCCCTCAAATGCCTACAATCATTGGTATTATGCCCTCTTAGCTCATGGAATAAGCAATACTTATCTGATTTCCTTTCATTGTTGGTCAGTTCCTTCCTCATTGGCTTTCGATAAGGAACCTGCCCCCTGGTGTCTTGGTATAACCGCTCCAAAGTTTCGCTTAGCTCCGAATGAGAAGTGAATCTCGATTCTTTTCGTGGTCGCTTTGGTCCATCATCGTTATCCTCGGCTTTTCGTTTCCCTTTATCTTTGCCAAAATCTTTTTCGGGAGGATTTCTTCCTTTGACTGCATAAACTTCTACTCCCTCTCCTTCCTCTCTTTCAACATTTGCGTCCTCTAATCGTAGGAGTCCTTTAGGCTCATGATAAAATTCTCCTAGATCCATTGGTAGATCCCTTGTCAGTGAATTTTTGAACTTTGTTCCATCAGCTATGCCAGTTACGACCGCCATTAAGACCATGGATGGATCTGGGCGATCCGCCGATGCTGCTGCTGCATTAAATCATGTTAGAAAATTCCTCACCGATTCCCCAGTTTTCTGTTTTAGCATTGCCAGACTCATCATATTATTAGGCCTTGAAATGCGAAATTTGAACTGCCTCGTAACTTCTTGGTCAACTCGGTCCACGTCCGAATGGAACCGCTCTCCAATTGTCTAAACCATAATGCTGCTATGTCTGTCAAATACAATAGAAAGCACCAGGCCATGACCTCCTCTGATGCCTCCAGTACTTCTATGTGCCTCATGTACCTTGTCAGATGAACGACAGGGTCTGTCCTTCCATCATACATCTTCAATGTCGGTAGCTTGAATTCAGGTGGATTCCTGGCTTGCCTAATTGCGGGAGCGAAGTAGCTCCTGTTAACATCTTCTAGATCTCTATTCAGTAGTCCACTTCTCATGGATCATCTAACCATCTCTGCCAATCTGTCGCTGTCATCAATCTGCAGTCCTTGTGTATTGCCTCCGATCTGCCCCCAAGTTCACGAGGGAATCCTAGAATTTGCTCTCCTGGATGGGTGTCCATCCCTTTATCAATGCCATGCTGAACATCTCCACCTGGTATCCTGCCTAAGGTTAGATCAACATTCTCCGAATGAGTGCCCCCAAGTTCTTGTGTTGTCCCTGATGGTCCTACTCTATTCTGAACTCTAGTTGCTCCATGCTCATGATCTCTATCTCTAGCGTCTCCTGCAGTTGCGTTAACTTGATTCTGTACTCCAGCTCGTCTAGCTCGTTGGAGTAGGTTCTGCATCATCTCTTCTTGTCTTTTCAGCATTCCCTCCTGCATAGCTTCCATCATCATCTCCATCTCATCTCGGGTAATGAAGACCGAGGTCAGATTCGCTCCAGAGGAAGCCTCCTGACTCCCTTCTTGTTGACCCCTTTCTACTCTTGGTCTCCTTGCGGGTTACTTCACCATTGGTTTCTAGAGCTAAGTCCTTAAGCCTTCAGATCAAGATCCAAGCTGTAAAATCCCTGAATGCCAGCCTTTCTCAGTGAAAGCAATAGCCATTCAACATATGACAACACAAAATTTGCAGATTTTTGATAAAGGATTTTATCTACACTAATACATGATATGATGAATTTATCAAGCAATTTTATATTGTAATCAAGTAAAATTACTTTTGCCTTATGCCTAGAATTCGCACCTTGAAATGAAGAACCAAGCTCCTTGAATCCAATTCTAAATCCAAAAAGTTGCTAACTCCAGAACACAACTACCATCGACAATCGAATTGTTTTTTTTTAAGAAAAATGTGTGATCCTCTACGAATAGAGGACAACACACATGAGAATATATATATCACGAATATAAGGTGCTGCCAACATGCCTGGCAGGTAACAAAAAAAATATACATAAATCAAAATCTCAGGTACTCCTAAGATGAGTTCCAGCAAGGCCACCACCCATCGCACCTCGAGCTTCGGCATGGCCACCATCCGATATTAAGGTGTTAGAAGTACCTAAAAAACTAAAGAAAAAACAAAACTACTGGGTGACATCACTAATTAATGAGGAAGCTCCAAACATCTGAATTAGAAGGGGTGAATGAGCATTTGCTTTGAAGTGGATCTGCTGAATAAAGAGACCACTCTGAAGGCTCGAAACAAGAGGAAGAAATGGCAAACTGAAGAATAGATCCTCCTGAAAAAATACTCCATAATGAAGATAGCAGTAACCTATATCTGAGGAGTTAACTCCTAGTAGTCTTAGATGAAGAAACTCTACTCTGATGACCTCTCTACAATCTGATAGACAATCGAATTGTATTTAATTTGATGTGTTTAGGCATGAAAATTTTAGGAGAAGGAGGAGTTTCGATTATGGCCAAAAATAGGAAGAGATGGAAGCTCAAAAGTGTCCTTCCAAAAATTAGGGTTAAAGGAATAAATAAAGGAGAGATCAAAGAGTAAAAAGAGGATCATGGTCCTTGTTTCTCTTTTTCCATCTCTATTTCTTTCTGAATTCAGAATCCCCTTCACCATGCTATCATATGGCTGGTCCTCCTTATCCCCATCATTCCCGAAAATAAAAATATCTCTACGAGTTTTAAAATTACTTTAAACCGAAGAATATTCAACACACTTAAATCTATTTTAAATGCGTGTCGATATCATATATCGATAAATGTATTTATAACTATTATATATACACCGTATAATATTATTCATTACACATCAAATAAAATTTTATAACTAATATTTCATAAATATTAATTAATTCATAACAGTTGTAATTTAATTAAATCAGGTGATAACATGAATACTCAACATTTCGTTTGACTCTTAGGTTTAAATTTGGACAACGATTAATATTGAACAATTCGAATATTGACGTTCGCACATCATTTAGCAGGTGGTGTGACACTATGGCCAAATTTATTGATTACTTGGCATTTGTAAATCAGTTTTATATTACTAAGAGGTACTTGGTCATGGTAGTTATTTACACCAATTTTTTTTTCAAAACTATATCACTTTTGGACTTATGGAATTTGGTAATGGTCAAATTTTCAATATTATCCATATTCGACTCTATAGTCTAAACACAAAGTCCTTGATTCAATAATGATGATTATCGTTAACCGTGCTCTAGCCAATAACTTTGAATTTGAGTTGACTTCATTTGACCGTGATACTAACCTCATATAACTAAGAAGCACAATCTCGCTACACTCATTTTGAAATCACCCTTAAAGTTAAAGACAATTGCCCTTGCACTCTAAATCTTCATCTCGAAACTAAGCACTATCTCCGTCACACTCGTTTTGGAATCACCCTCAGAGTTTTAAAGACAAATAGCCTTTACACTTTGAGTCTTCCTCTTGATCTTCATTTGAGATTTCACTGTCACGGTCCAAATTTCGGCGTTTGAAAATCGACACCCGTACTTACTTGTACTCGAATGCCGCAGATTCAACCGTTGAAATCTGAATCATGTCGGAGCTTCTGACACATTAAGTATACAACACAGCGGAAGAAAATGAATAATATATCATTGAAATACAATTGATGCAACATCAGATATAACTAAATATCATTACAAATCAGAGCTAAAGATATACAATAGTGGAAGACAACACCAGAAGATGGTCTAGACTTTGCAACCATCGACAGTGGAAAGATATCTCCAAAAGAAAATATCTTCAGAACTCAATAAGATAGATACTCTAACACATAGCGACTCCATTGCTAACGCTCCAAAGCTAGAAAAGCTCCAAACCAGAAAGCGAGAACTACCATCAATGCTGAAGTGAAGCAACTCGATCCAAATACGATTGCCAATATCCAGAGATTGAATGCTATTGAATTTACACCTACTATTCGACTATGTGAAAAACCCAACTCTAGACCGCCCGTGTGGAAAATTGTTGGCACCCTGAGTTTAGGAAGGGAACAATAAACTCCAGGTCAGTCATGGGACTGGTATGAGAAAACAAAAACAGTTTATCTTTAAACAAACAACAAAAGAATTTACAATTGAAAATCGCAATGCTTTTTGGAAAATGAAACTACCTTAAGGCCTCTCGGCACACACATAATGCAATCGCACACTTGGAGGAGATTTCTCCTTATGATAGTCAAATATGCTTGCTATGAAAAATCCTTTGGATATTATTATTAGTGCATAGTGGAAAATATTTGCAAGTATAATATTAATCTCAGCCAGCATACGTACCATTATAGTATGCCTACTATAGCTACCATATTAAATGGCAGGTTCTACAACAAAAACTGTACAGGGCGCGTATTGGAGATTGGATTCCAACAATGGTCAGACTAAGGAACTTCCTGGGCCACATGGGTATGCCTCTGGAGGGACGCCCCGAGAACCTAGGCAGATCTCTGCCAACACAAGGCCGGGTTACCTCTGTAACTAGGTAACTACTGACACGAGTATGCCACCCCCGGTCGTATCCAACATTTATCTGAGACCTCGACATCAACAATCACAAAGTAATAAATTTGTAGTAACCACATAGGTTAAGTATCTGGGCTCCATACCATGATACCGCCTCTATCCAGAAGGAAATGGACGTACACTTAAGGGGTGCTATCCCCAAATAACCTTACCGCATCTTTCCTGTTTCGAACATTCTGGGTTGTGAGGTCCTGATGCAGTCTCGTCCATAAAGCTACACTTTTTCACAAAGCCATGCTTTGATCAACAAATGAACAGCAGCACTTCGTATGCCACATTACCAAATTGGGGATGTATCACTAGTAACCATCAATTACATAACCTCTGAGCTCGTACGTCTCAGAGAAGGGTGTTGAGCTAAGAGAATAAATCTCCGCCACTAAACAAAAATGTATTTGATAGAAACCAGCTTTACATCTCAAAGTGTAACGTTAAAAACACATCCATAAAGTCTGTCCCAGGTTCGAATAGAACCGAAGGCACTTCCAAAGAAGTCCTTGCAATGCAGGTATTCACAATCCCGATCGAACTCCCCATCACATACGGAGATCTCTATACCGGTGCGACTCAATGGAGAGACATTCGACGGGTAATCCTTTCGTTCTCGAAAATACCGAGTCTTCACCACCGGTCTTCAAATGCTATCCATAACGTTGCATCATTATTCGAAATGGGTTGTATGACACAAGGTCCTCTCTCGGCTAAACCGAATAATAAGCGCAATATTTAAAAACATACGGATATTGGGATTTCAGTTAAGTCACAACTTAAAACCCAAAGTTTTCTTTCAAATGGTTTAATCAAATTAGCATTTCTAATCATTTAAACAAAAAGATTCATTTCACAAAGTTCACCCATATTTCACAAATTCATCCACCACTTTCAAAACAATTTCCCTTTCAAATTGGATTAACTCATCTAATCTTTAAATCAAGGATTTAATTCATAGCTTTCAAAACCATTTCCAAAGTCATAACTTGGAAAACCATTTACATTTCAAACTTGAAATCCTTTCGACGCAAATGGGAAATTCTTTCCTTATATGAAAGCTTTTATTATTTGAAAAAAAATAGTTTTTGTTTAGGAAAAATCCGATTCCATTTGTGCAAGTTAAAGCCCTTGGGTTAAATTCAAATTTCCAAAACAATACCTTTAAAATGGTTTAAAACTCATATAAACACATTTATAACTTGTATAACCTTTTTAAACCCTAATTTCCAAACATAGAATTCAATTTCAAATCTTGAATTCAAATTCAAATCAAATTATTTAAATTTCAAAACTTTATCAAGTTATTCAAAATAACTTTTATCTTTAAAGCTCTTTTTCAAAAGCTTTTTACATTTACCCCAAATCCATTCCAAAACCATTTGGATTCAAAATCCAACTTTAAAAATTATTTTCCAAAATCTGTGACTTAGCTAATTTCCTCGTGCAATCCATATTTGTGTGTCTATGGTGTAGTCCAGGGCTTCTACACAATAGTCCAAAAACATCAATTATCACCGATTCAATCATACAATATCAATAAGCGGTATAATCTATAACGCTTATCTTCCACTCACAGATTCACAAATAAATAATATAAATTCATAGCAGATAAATAAATTACATTCATCACAGCTTGAATCAAAATAATTCATATCACACAGCATCACACATCAGGGATATCAAACAACTCAGCATTCAATAAAATCTAAACATTCATAAGTAGGATAAATCAATCATCTGATTAATTTAAATCAGGTCAATCACTAATCCTGGTTAGTTAATATTAGTTGATTACAAATTATTTTAATTAATTAATCTTTAATCATCTATTAATTAACCTTAATTAATATTTTATTAATTAATCAACCTTAATTAATAAATAATCAACCTTTAAATTAATACCCTTAATTAATTAATTATCCCTTAATTAATTACCATGCAATTAATTATAATAAGTGATTAACCCTAATCAATTACATTAATTAATCAACCTTTAAATCATAAATTAGTTACTTTCATTAAGTAATAATCTTTAAGTAATAAATTTCCCTTTAATCACTTAATTTAATTAATTCACTCTTAATTACTTACAGTTTTAATTATTAATTAATTCCTTAATTAATCTTTAAATTCAGAAATTATTCTTTAAGTAATCAACCCTTTAATCATTTTCATTAAGTAATAAATTACATTAATTAATTTGATTAATCTTAAATTAATCACAATGATTAATTTTCTTTAATTTCTTTCATTACCTGATTAACCTTTAATTTCAATTAATTACTTAATCCTTAATTACCCTAAGTCTTGATTAACTTGAGATAATCCACTTATCCTAATCACTTATTTAATCACATCATCAATTTCAAATTGAAAATACTTAAGAAAATAATTATTCCAATATAATAATTCGAAATCCCATAACAGTTTTAAACATATTTTTAATTTAAAATCAAATCTTTGCAAACTTGACTTAAAACTTGTTTATAATTTACATTCAAAACTTGGTTTATTTTACTCTAAAACTTATTTATTTTTAGTATACTTAAAGTTAAATTTTACAAACTTACTTTACTTTTAAAATTCAATACCTTTAAGAAAACACGAGTCATCCCCTCAAAAACACTCGAGCCACATGATATTTTTCCCGAACCATTCAATTTCAAGTTCACTTCGAGTCAAACTTGTTTTTCATGTGCTCAAACCCGGGCGTTCTTCTTCTTCCACAATATTTTGGAAGCAGCTGATACGAGAGATATCCTGATTATCTGACCTCAATCATTCCTCGTCGAAGTCATCAGCATGTCGGCGATCAACTTCCAGCCTCACCCGACCCACAAACTTCAACGATCTTCCCCAAAATCCAAAATTTGATTCAGCGACCCAATCTGTAACGCACCTCGACCAGAAAGTCTTTCCCTGGCCATCGCCTCCGACCTCCGCATTACTTGCCGCCAGCCTGAAGTCACATCACACACTGATGAAACTTTTCCCCTTATCGCAAACATCTCCGATCTTCCACGGCCTTTGCTATTGCCTTGTGAACATCATCGTCCCAAAACGTCCTTCAAACCCTAGTTCACCCGTGCCTGACCTCCACGGTCGATGGTAAAGCCTTCCTCCATTTTTCCCGAGCCCACCAATCTTCCAGCTACCCCTGACACCATTCTCGTCCCCCGATATCGCATCCATCATCGACTATCGACGAAGTTACCCATTCCGTTCAACAAAAATTATCCCAATGGTCACCAAATTAAAAATCATGATATTCATAATAAAAATCATGATTTTCCACTACAAATCCAATCATGCAATCAAAACCTAAAATTGAATTCATAAATTTTTGAACCAAATATATATATTACTGTTACCTTTCATTTTTAAAATTATTTACTAAATTTAAATTCCTGAAACCATTTTTGCTATTAACATTTTATTATAACAATCATCTTATGTTCAACAATCAAAGCTTAATATGGTTTTAATTGGGAAATATGAATTTTTGTTTCGAACTCTTAGAACCTGTTATTCAACAGAGGAAGATACACATACATATCTCCTATATACGTAGATATTTCCTATTTACACACATTTATTCACATCAAAACATACATCTAACATACTCTGTTATCCCCAGATTTCATCACATAAGTCAAGAATAAAAATGGATTTAAGATCTGAAAGCTTGCTCACCTGAAAGTTGAAAAACAGAGGCCTAGTTTATGATGTTGAAAAGATTCTGGGAACTTAGATTGAATCTTAAGCTGATTCACTTGAGTTTGGATCTGGTTTTGTAGATTGATCTGAACTGTTTGAAGTTGAAGTACTTAACTTGATCAGTTCTAAAGGTGCTTTGAGAAAACTGCTGTTTGATCTTTGAATTTGATTTTATTTTAAATTTCTTTTCTCTGGTTTTGGCTTTGATTTCCAGAATTTTGATTTCTGAACCTTGCTTTGATTGATTTTTTTCACTCCAGTGCTTTGCAGTTTGCTTCTGATTAGTTTTTAACTGGTTTGAAGATGGAGTTGTTGATAAACCTTTGTTTTCAAGTTTGCTTGTTTATCCTGGATCTTGTTCCTAGGTTTTCATTTCGTTTGAGAAGTTTTAATCTAGTTTACAAAATTCTTTTAATACATTTTAATTAAATTTAGGTTTAAAGTAGTACATGCATTTGCCACTTGTTCATTTTGTATACCAACACTTGTAATTCATATTAAAACATTTGTAAAATTTATGTTTAAAATAGTGACATTTGTAAATCCTTTGGTTAAAATGCTTACATATGTTTAAATTTATATAAATGGGTTACACCTGTTAAAATATTCAATTTTTATTTTCAAATCCTTTCCTTTAATTTGTTTTACAAATTATGTTGAAACCCCTTAATCTTTAAATTAGGTTCTAAATTTTGTTTTTTAAACCTTTTTCTTTTTATCAATTAGTGAATTCTTATATTCACATATGGTTATATTTTTAAATTTATAAATACACAAACTATATTTATTCATTTTGAAAGAAAGTGTATTTTAAATCTTATTTAAAATTTAAACTTAAGGTAACATTTCTTATTACATATACAAACCTTTTTCTTTATTATCCATTATATAACCTTAAAAATGACTTTAAAACTAATTATTCATAATAAATAAATAAACATACATATTATATATAAGTTTCCTTTAAAATATAAATTCTTAACTTTAAACAACTATTGAATATATATATATATATTTCTAAATTAGAAAACAATTTCTTATTAATTTTTAAAACATAGATTTAAATCCAATTTAATTTCCAAGATATTTATTCTTGAATTTCAAATTCAAATTTTAAATCCCAATCTATTTATATATATTTATTTAAAGCTTTCATGTCTACATTTAATATTACTTACATTTATACAACTTTTTTTTTAAAAATGATTTGAAAACAAATTGTATACTTAATATATAATCATACATACGTATTTATTAGTTCTTTAAAATAGAAATATTTTTAACTTCAATTTACTTGTAAAATATTTATTATTGAATTCCAAATCTAAAATTTCTATTTAAAAATACATATTCTGGAAATTTTCTAATAAATTCATCATTAAATCCAAAATTCAAAATTAATTACCAACAATTTCATAATTTAATTCCAAAAATTGAATTTATTATCAAATTAATTCTAGCTAAATTCCGGGAATGTTACAGATTCCCCTCCTTAAGAAAATTTTGTCTTCGAAATTTGCAAGGGAGACAATAAAGAACAGATAAACACACAAAGATAGAGAAATAGTTTTTCAGATTAAACTGGATAGTTATTCTGCATTCGGCTTACCAAATCAGAATATTATCAATAAATACGAGAATGAACTCATTTAATACCACACAAGATACTTGGGTCACCAAATCTATGAAATAAGCAGGGCATTGGTAAGTTCGAAGGGATAACTAACTATTCGTAGAATATATCTGGACCCAATAGAACAAACAATGGATGCTCAATCCAGGTTGGAATATCCCAAAGTATACACCAACTTGTCCCTCTTCGGACTTTGATCCACACAAGAAATTACAGTAGAATTTCAAATTTGGTTTTAATCGAAATCGTTCTATTGATACAAATTAATCTATCTTCATTTGTTAACCAGTTTATTTCAAATAATATCTCAAAAATGAAAAGCTGATAGGGAACCGATGAAGAGAACACGAAAAAGGAATTTATCTACAACGACTCGTAAGGCCATCATCACACCGAAGCTTCTTTTTGTAGCTGCCACGAAGCAATTAAAGAATTTGAAATTGGATGGTCAACAAAGAAGATTGATAGAGAGAAGAGTGTTTCCTTGTCGTTGCAGGGTATCGACCATTTGTAGTGGTACTTCCCTATCCCCTATCTTATCCTCTTCTTACAGTCATACTTACTATTAGTGGATAGTAAGAGAATTTACTAAGGCATACAAACGGATATCTTAGGGAATACTCATTCTAGGGTATACTTCACCCTATTTCTAATGAGTTACCTAACGTGTTATACTCCTGAGCTAAAGTTTCAACCTTCATCTATGATACTAAGTTGTCACGGTGTAAATTTCGACGTTTGAAAATCGACACCGTACTTCACTTGTACTCGAATGCTACAAATTCAACCGTTGAAATCTGACTCGTGTCGGAGCTTATAACACGTTAAGTATACGACACAGCGGAAGAAAACGAATAATATATCATTGATACACAATTGATACAACATCAGATACAACCGAATATCAATACAAATCAGAGCCAAAGATATACAATAGCGGAAGACAACACCAGAAGATGGTCTAGACTTTGCAACCATCGATAGCGGAAAGATATGTCCAAAAGATAATATCTTCAGAACTCAACAAGTTAGATACTCCAACACATAGCGACTCCATTGCTAAAGCTCTAAAGCTAGAAAAGCTCCAAACCAGAAAGCGAGAACTACCATCAATGCTGAAGTGAAGCAACTCGATCCAAATGCGATGGCCAATATCCAAAGATTGAATGCTTTTGAATTTACAACCACTATTCGACTATTTGAAAAACCTAACTCTAGATTACCCGTGTGGAAAATTGTGGGCAGCCAGAGTTTAGAAAGGGAATAATAAACTCCGGGTCAGTCATGGGACTGATATGAGCAAACAAAAACAGTTTATCTTTAAAACAAACAATAAAAGAATTTACAATTGAAAACCGCAATGCTTTTTGGAAAATGAAACTACCATAAGGCCTCCCGGCACACACACAATGCAATCGCACACTTGGGGGACATTTCTCCTTATGATAGTCAAACATTCTTACTATGAAAAATCCTTTTGATATTATTATTAGTGCATAGTGGAAAAATTTGCAAGTATAATATTAATCTTAGCCAGCATACATACCATTATAGTATGCCTACTATAGCTACCATATTAAATGGCCGGTTCTACAAATAAAACCGTACAGGGCGCGTATTGGAGATTGGATTTCCAACAATGGTCAGGCTAAGGAACTTCCTGGGCCACATGGGTACGCCTCTAGAGGGACGCCTTGAGAACCTGACCGGATCTCTGCCATCACAATGCCGGGTTACCTCTGTAACTAGGTAACTACTGACACGAGTATACACCCACCAGTCGTAACTGACCTTTATCCGAGGCCTTGACACCAACAACCATAAAGTAATAAATTTGCAGTAACCACATAAGTTAAGTATCTGGGCTCCATACCATGATACCACCTCTATCTAGAAGGAAATGGACATACCCTCAGGGGGTGCTATCCCCAAATAACCTACCGCGTCTTTCCTGTTTTGACCATTCTGGGTTGTGAGGTTTTGATGCAGTCTCGTCCACATAGCTACGCTTTTTCACAAAGCCATGCTTCGATCGACAAATGATCAGCAGCACTTTGTATGCCACATTATCAAATTGGGGATGTATCACTAGTAACTATCAACTACATAACCTCTGAGCTCGTACGTCTCAAAGAAAGGAGTTAAGCTAAGAGAATAAATCTCCGCCACCAAACAGAAATGTATTTGATAGAAACCAGCTTCACATTTCAAAGTGTAACGTCAGACACACATCCATACAAGTTTGTTCTAGGTTCGAACAGAACCGAAGGCACTTCCAATGAAGCACTTGCCATCCAGGTATTCACAATCCTGATTGGACTCCCCGTCACATATGGAGATCACTATACCAGCACGACCCAGCGTAGAGACATTCGACGGGCAATCCTTTCATTCTCGAAAATACCCGGTCTTCACCACCGGTCTTCAAATGCTATCCACAACATCGTATCATTATTCGGAATGGGTTATATGACACAAGGTCCTCTCTCGGCTAAACCGAAAATTGAGCGCAATATTCGAAAACATATGGATATTGGAATTTAAGTTAAGCCACAACTTAAAACCCAATTTTTTTTTCAAATAGTTTAATCAAATTACCATTTCTAATTTTTCAAACAAAAAGATTCATTTCACAAAGTTCATCCATCTTTCACAAAGATACATTCACGGCTTTCAAAACAATTTCCCTTTCAAATTGGATTAACTCATCCAATCTTTAAATCAAAGATTTAATTCATAGCTTTCAAAACCATTTCCAAAGATTTATTCATAACTTGGAAAACCATTTACATTTCAAACCTGAAATCCTTTCGACACAAATTGAAAATTCTTTCCTTATATGAAAGCCTTTATTATTTGAAAACAAATATTTTTTGTTTCGGAAAAAATCCGATTTCATTTGTACAAGTTAAAGCCCTTGGGTTAAATTCAAATTTCCAAAACAATACTTTTAAAATGGTTTAAAACTCATATAAACACATTTATAACTTGTATAACCTTTTTAAACCATAATTTCCAAACATAGAATTCAATTTCAAATCTTAAATTCAAATCAAATTATTTAAATTTCAAAACTTTATCAAGTTATTCAAAATAACTTTTATCTTTAAAGCTCTTTTTCAAAAGCTTTTTACATTTACCCCAAATCCATTTTCAAAACCATTTGGATTCAAAATCCAACTTTAAAAATTATTTTCCAAAATCTGCGACTGAACCAATTTCCTCGTGCAATCCATATTTGTGCGTGTATGGTGTAGTCCAGGGGTTTTACTGCAAAAACATCAATTATCACCGATTCAATCATAACAATATCGATAAGCGGTATAATCTATAACGCTTATCTTCCATTCATAGATTCACAAATAAATAATATAAATTCATCGCAGATAAATAAATTATATTCATCACAGCTTGAATCAAAATAATTCATATCACACAGCATCACACATCCGGGATATCAAACAATTCAACATTCAATAAAATCTAAACATTCATAAGTAGGATAAATTAATCATCTGATTAATTTAAATCCGGTCAATCACTAATCCTAGTTAGTTAATATTAATTGATTACAAATTATTTTAGTTAATTAATCTTTAATCATCTATTAGTTAACCTTAATTAATAGATTAATTAATACTTTATTAATTAATCAACCTCAATTAATAAATAGGTAACCTTTAAATTTATTACCCTTATTTAATTAATTATCCCTTAATTAATTACCATGTAATTAATTATCCTTAATTAATTATAATAAGTGATTAACCCTAATGAATTAAATTAATTAATCAACCTTTAAATCATAAATTAATTACTTTCATTTAGTAATAATCTTTAAGTAATAAATTTCCCTTTAATCACTTAATTTAATTAATTCACTCTTAATTACTTGCAGTTTTAATTATTAATTAATTCCTTAATTAATCTTTAAATTCAGAAATTATTCTTTAAGTAATCAACCCTTCAATCATTTTCATTAAGTAATAAATTACATTAATCAGTTTGATTGACCTTAAATTAACCATAATGATTAATTTTCTTTAATTTCTTTCATCACTTGATTAACCATTAATTTCAATTAATTACTTAATCTTTAATTACCTAAAGTCTTGATTAACTTGAGATAATCCACTTATCCTAATCACTTATTGTAACATTCCTGAAAATTAACTACGATTAATTTGGCAATTAATTTAATTTTGAAAATAAATTGTGAATTTATTCATGAATTAATTAGGGAATTTCTTGAATGAATTTAAAATTTTAGATTATAAGTAGGATTTGGTTTAAAATTTAGGGATAAGTAATTTTATGAATAAAATTGGATTTAAAAATAAATATTGATTTAAAGATAAATAACAAATTGATTTGAAATACAAGAATAAATATTTTATAAATAAATATTGAATTCAAAAATAAAATGTATTAAAAATAAAATAGAATTAAAAGCTTTTAATTAGTAAAAAGTTTGGTTTCTAAATTTTAAATATATTAGATATATTTGGAAGTTGAAATTAATAAAAAAAATTATGCACTCATTTTCAAAATATTATTTTTATGTAAATTTCACCTATATAAATAAAAGTAATTATTTGGTAATATGTAATCAATTTTTTTTAATCATTCTTTTCTTTTGAAAATTTGTACAAAAATAAATGCATGAATATAAAATGTATAAAATAGTTGTATATAAAAAAAGTGAGCAAAAACTTAAGTTTGAATGTGAAAAACAATAAAGATTTTTTTTTGTGTAAAATATAAATATAAAAGAGGATATAAGCAAATGAAAATATAAACATAAATAAATAAAAGAATATAAACCACTTAAAAAAAAATTAAGGCATATGTATATATATGAAAATATAACTACATGGAGGATTAAACAAAAGTTTACAAATTAAATTGAGTCAAAGGATTTAAACATAATTTTTCATACCAACTACAAGTGTACAACATGCATAGAAATAAAGTTACAAGTGGCATTAACTTTTGAAAAAAAATATAAAATAAAACAAAAAGAAAAAAAGTATCAGACCATTTAGCTTCCTAAAAATCTGAAATGAGAAGTCAGTAATTAAAAGAAGAAGGAAAATCATCTTCGAACTCAAATTCAAAAATCCCCCTCTTCAAAGAAAATCGAAAATATGAAAACAAACCCTTCAAACTAAAGCCTGGAAATTAAGAGCAATATGCAGTCTTCAAAACCTGAAAATCAATCAAACAAAGCTACAACCTGAAGATGAAAACCAAAACTTCAAACCTGGAAGAAAGAAAAAAAGAAAGATTCTGGAAATCAAAATCACCTTCAAACCTGGAAACAAGGAAGATTCAAGAGCATCAAAACAAAAGTAAGATCACAGCAAAGCATCAAACAGGATCTAGCAGATTCAGGAAGAAAATCAAAAAGGGAAGCAAAGAAAAACTGAAAAAAAAGGGTCAAAGGAAAACAAATTTAAAAACAAAGCATAGGAAAACAACAACTATTCTTCCTCTGTTCTCCATCCTGAGGTGAGCAAACCTACCTATACCTTTGGATAATCTGATTAATGCTTAAAGTAAAAGGGAAATGCTTGGTAGGTTTGATTGCATGCCTGTGTGAATTTATGTATGATGATATATATTTGTGTACAAAGCTTTACTCTGTTATGTTACAGGTTTGAAAAATTAGTTCAAAACAAAACAAAAAAATTTCAAACCACCCTACCCAAACAAATTTAGATTATAATTACTGAATGAAAGATGTTTATACGAGTATAACATCATTTTTAAAAAAAAATAAAAGTTGAAATATTGATTTAATATCTTGATGTTTAAATATTACAATGAAATTAAATTTAAGTCAGGAAATTTATTTTCTGAAATACTTATTCTTCTCTGCCTTGACACAGGGATTGAAAACATAAGTCAAAATTCCAAATCTTGTATTTGATCATAGATTAACCTTGCATTCAATTAGAGTGGTTAAGCCTGTACTCAAGATTTAGACTTCATTCAAGTAGAAATAATTTGTAAACCCTTCTGGAAATCAGTATAACTAACCAAAGCTCTTAACAAGTTAAAACTCAAGATTTTTATTTGTCGAATTCAGATATGAAGATTGAATCCTCATACTGTAATATGAATTTTAAGGCAAGCATCATGATTTTAGGTGCTAAGGTGAAGGAGCAGTTCATAGATGAACTGGGTGTGGGTTTTGTTGAAATTCAGGCGACCGGAGGAGTTTTGGAGAATGGGCTCTCGCGTGTAGGTAGTTTGAATAAGGGAGTTCAACGGAAAATTAGTCACTGATTTTTTTGATGATCATGGTAGTGGGTCGATGAAGTTTTAGGGTTTAAGAACCCAAATTGGCTCCTGTATTCATCGACCTCGTGCGACGACGAATGAGGATCGGAGGCTACCGGTTCGGTTGGAATCAAAGCGGGGGAGGTTGGCGTGGCTCCAGTCACGTTCGCGCTATTTACAGTGGTCGGAGCACTGCGATATGAGGAGTTTTGCTGATGTGGTTTGGGTCTCCGGTTGCAGCTGAAAGCTCGATTCGTTTTGATGATTCGTTCGAGGTTGTCGAGTATCTCGATGGTGTGGGGACGGCGTTGCCGACTTGCTGGGCATCACGGTGGTGGCCGGAGGTGTTGGGGCTTCGTGTGCAGGTGCATGCGTATATTTTCATATCTGGGGAAGAACGCGGCTCGGAGCGTGACATGAGGGATTCGCATGTTAACTCGGAGTTTAACCCGAAGCAGGAATTGGGTGCAGAGTGAAATTACTTCGAATTTTTTTTAGGTTGGACTTTTGGGGGCTCTCGGGTAAAATTTGGAAAAACTCGAAGTGAAACTCGAGTATATTGGGTTTTAGCCCGGGGGAATACTTGGGTTTGCCTGGAAAATTTTTATATTCAAACTATTCCTCCTTATAAATGATGATTTATTTATTAAGTAGAAAGTATAAATTAAAATTTTTGAAATAAAGGATTTTAAAAACAATTAAGTTTTAAATTTACATTTGTAACAAGTTATTTTAAATGAAACTTTATAAGTGATTTAGAAGTAAAGGTCAAACGTTCAAATTTTTAACTTAAAAATAAGTTGATTTATATCGTTAATGATAATCAAGTAAGTAATAAATTTGTAATTAAGATTAATTAATTAATAGTTAAGAAAATCAATTAAAGGATAATTAGTTATAATTAAGATTAAATTAATCAATAATTGAGCATTTATTAATTTAAGTATATTAATTAGTAATTTAAGTTAATTAATTAAGTAATTAATGAATGATTAAATTAAAATAGTGATTACTTAGTGAAAGTAGTTAAGGGAAGATAATTAAAGATTAATGATTGATTTATCAATAATTAAAGGTTTATTAATTAAAGTAGTTAATTAAGGAATAAGAAATTTAGATTTAATTAATTAAGGGTCAATTAGTTTAGATAATTAATTTAGTGATGTTTTAATTAATAAAGGTGATTAAAAACTAAATCAATTGTAGTTGATGAACTTAATCATTGATTAAGAATTATTAATGAAAATAATCATGTGGTTGATAAATTTAAAAAAACCACCCAAATTATTCATCTTAGTTGTAGAGGTTTGATTGCTATTGGATGCTATGTGATGGATTGATATATTTGATATGTAATGCTTTATGCTGAGTTGTTATATCTATGATGAATATATTGTTATATATGCAAAACCTTTGACCCGTAAATGACATTTGGATTTCGATGCGACAGGGAGTCGGATTCTAGTTGGTTATCCGAAACCCACATCGAATCATATTAGTAAATCTTTGTGATTGATTAATTTACTTTATCTATGAATCTGTGAATGAAGATAAGCGTTATGGGTTATACCGCTTATCGATATATCTGTGATAATAAATGTGTGCACTATTGTGTAAAACCCCTTGGACTACACTATACACACACAAATATGGATTGCACGTGGAAACTGGCTAAGTCACAGATTTTTGAAATAGATTGTAAAATTGAATTTTTAATTTCAAATTATTTTGAAAATCGATCGGGTTTTAAAATGAAAAGCTTTTGGAAAAGAATTTCTAAAATATAGGTTATTTTGATTAACTTAATAAAGTTTTGAAACGTGATAATTCAATTTAAAATTAAATTCAAATTTTGAAATTAAATTCTATTTTGAGAATTTATGAAGTAAAAGGTCATACAAGTTTATATGGGTTTTTAAACCAATTTTTAAAAGTGTTGTTTTGAGAATTAAATTTAACCCAAGTTTGAGAAACTTTAACTTGTATAATCGAAATCGAATTTTTTGCCAAAATGAAAACTGTTTCTTTTCAAATGATAAAAGCTTTCATATAAAAAATGAATTTCCAAAATTGGTATTATAGGAATTTCAAGTTTGATTTGAAAAATAGTTTTCCAAGTTATGAATGAACCTTTGGAAACGGTTTTTGAAAGCCATAAGTTAAATCTTTGATTTAAAGATTAAATGGATTAATCCACTCGAAATGGAAATTGTTTGGAAATCCTTAAATGGATCTTTGTGAAACTTGGTGAACTTTGTGAAATAAATCTTTTTGTTCAAAGATTTGAAATGGTAATTTGTGTAAACCATTTGAAATAGTTTTGACTTTCAAGTTGTGACTTAACTGAAATCCATATCCATATGTTTTTAAAATATTGCGCTCATTATTCGGTTTAGCCGGAAGAGGACCTTGTGTCATATAACCCATTCCGAATAATGATACGTCGTTATGGATAGCATTTGAAGACCGGTGGTGAAGACCGGGTATTTGCGAGAACGATAGGATGACCTATCGATTGTCTCTGCACTGAGTAGCTACGGTATAGAGATTCCCTAAGTGATGGGAAGTCCGATCGGGATTGTGGATACCCGGATTGCAAGGGCTTCTTCGGAAGTGCCTTCGGTTCTGTTCGAGCCCGGAACAGACTTGTATGGTCGTGTGTCTGACACTACACTTTGAGATATAAAGCCGATTTCTTTCAAATACATATCCGTTGGTGGCGGAGGATTTATTCTCTTAGCTTAACACCCTTCTTTGAGACGTACGAGCTCAGGGATTATGTAGTTGAAATTTATCAGCGATATACTCCCAATTTGGTAGTGTGGCATGCTAAGTGCTGCTGTGTGATTGATGATCATTTGTGATCAAAGCATGGCTTTGTGAAAAAGCGTAGCTTTGTGGACGAAACCTCATCGAGCCTCACAAACCGGTAATGGTCAAAACAGGAAAGATGCGACAAGGTTTCAGGGGTAGCTCCCCTAGGGTATGACCATTCCTTCTGGAAAAGGGTAGTATCATGGTATGGAGCCCAGATACTTACTCATGTGGGAACTGTAGTATATATCTATTACCGTGTGATGTTGTTGGTGTAGAGGATCCTCGGTTAAAGGTCCCAAAGGACCGGGGGTGGCATATCTTAGGTTTTATTCCCCGAGAAGGGGGTAGCCAGCCTTGTATGGCAGAGAGCCAGGTAGGTTCTCGGGACGTCCCGCCAGAGGCGTCCCCATGTGGCAATAGGAAGTTCCTTAGCCCGACCATTTGTTGGAAATCCACTCATCCAATACGCGCCTTGTACGGTTTTAGTTGTATTACCTGCCATCTACTTATGGTGGCGCCCCACTGTTTGGATGGTAGCTATAGTAGGCATAGTTCAGAATGTCTATGCTGGCTAGGACTTATATTATACTTTCGAAATGGTTTTTATGCACTTTGCACTTATAGTAATAATATCAAAGAAATTTCCTCGTATCAAGCATTTTTGACTATCATAAGGAGAAATCTCCTCCAATTCTGCGTTTGCATTGTGTGTGTGGCGGGAGGCCTTTTGGTAGTTTCATTTTCAAAAAGCATTGCGGATTTCAAAACTTAAACCCTTTTGTTTGTTTCAAAGACCAAATGTTTTTGTTTGCTCATACCAGTCCCACGAATGACCCGGAGTTTATTGTTCCCTTTCTAAACTCTGGGTGCCCACCATTTTCCACACGAACAGTCTAGAGTTTGGTTTTTCAGATAGGCAGGTAGTAGATATCGTTTCGGTAGCCTTTAGCTTTCTATTTGATCATTTTGGAGTCTTTGGAGTCCACGGACGGACTTGCTTATCTTTGTGCAACCTTTATGGTGGATTGAGCTTGGAGTTTTGGGAGCTTTGTCATTGGAGCTTTTGGATCAGAGTTGCAGTATTGGATTCTATGAAGACTTATCATATTGTTTCGTGTTCCGTTGTATTTTGTATTGTATTCTCTAATGTTGATGATTATCATTGTATCAAATTGATGTATTGGATATTGTATTCATGTTGTATCAGTGATATCATCTTTATTTTCGCTGTTTTATTTATCATCTAATGTTGTTGCAAGCTCTGGCGATACGAATTTGATGTTGTTTGTCGAACATCGAGTTCGGGTCGTCACACTTATTTAATCACAGCATCAATTTCTATTGAAAATACTTAAGAAAATAATTATTCCAATATAATAATTCAAAATCCCAAAACAGTTTTAAACATATTTTTAATTTAAAATCAAATTTTTGAAAACTTGACTTAAAACTTGTTTATAATTTACATTCGGAACTTGGTTTATCTTACTCTAAAACTTATTTATTTTTAATATATGTAAGTTAAATTTTACAAACTTACTTTACTTTTTAATCTTCAATACCTTTAAGAAAACACGAGTCATTCCCTCAAAAACACTCGAGCCACATGATATTTTTCCCAAAGCATTCAATTTCAAGTTCACTTCGAGTTGAACTCTGTTTTTCGCGTGCTCGAATCTGAGCGTTCTTCTTCTTCCACAATCTTTTGGAAACAGCTGATACGAGCGATACCACATGCACGCGTGCATATGTCCTGATCGTTTGGCCTCAATCGTTCCTCGTCGAAGTCATCAGCATGTCGGCGATAAAGTTCCAGCCTCACCCGACCCACAAACTTTGACAATCTTCCCCCAAATCCAAAATTTGATTCAATGACCCAACCTGTAACGCACCTCGACCGGAAAGTCTTTCCCTGGCGATCGCCTCCGACCTCAGCATTACTCGCCGCCAAGCTTGAAGTTACGACACACACCGACGAAACTTTTCACCTTATCGCGAACATCTCCGATCTCCCCTGGCCTTTGCTATTGCCTTGTGAACATTATCGTCCCAAAACGTCCTTCAAACCCTAGTTGACCCGTGCCTGCCCTCCATCGTTGATGGTAAAGCCTTCCTCCATTTTTCCCGAGCCCACCAATCTTCCTGCTACCCCTGACATCAACCTCGTCCCCCGATATCGCATCCATCATCGACTATCGACGAATTTACCTATTCCGTTCAACAAAAATTATCCCAAAGATTACCAAATTAAAAATCATGATATTCATATTAAAATTCATGATTTTCTACTACAAATCCAATCATGCAGTCAAAACCTGAAATTGAATTCATAAATTTTTGACCCAAATATATATATTACTGTTACCTTTCATTTTTAAAGTTATTTACTAAAATTAAATTCTTGAAACCATTTTTATTATTAACCTTTTATTGTAACAATCATCTTCTTTTCAACAATCAAAGCTTAATATGGTTTCGATTGGGAAATATGAATTTTTGTTTGTAACTTTTTGAACCTGTCATTCAATAGAGGAAAATACACATACATATCTCCTATATGCACAGATATTTCCTATTTAGACAAATTTATTCACATCAAAACATAAATCTAACATACTATATTATCCCCAGATTTCAACACATACGTCAAGAATAAAAATGGATTCAAGATCGAAAGCTTGTTCACTTGAAAGTTGAAAAAAGAGGTCTGGTTTATGATATTGAAAAGATTCTGGGAACTTAGATTGAATCTGAAGCTGATTAACTTGAGTTTGGATCTGGTTTTGTAGATTGATCCGAACTATTTGAAGTTGAAGTACTTAGCTTGATCAGGTTTGAAGATGCTTTGAGAAAACTGCTGCTTGATCTTTGAATTTGATTTTATTTTAAATTTCTTTTCTCTGGTTTTGGCTTTGATTTCCAGACTTTTGATTCCTGAACCTTGCTTTGTTTGATTTTTTCACTCTAGTGCTTTGCAGTTTGCTTCTGATTAGTTTTTAACTGGTTTGAAGATGAAGTTGTTGATAAATATTTGTTATCAGGATTGCTTGTTTGTCCTGGATCTTGTTCCCAGGTTTTCATTTTGTTTGAGAAGTTTTAATCTAGTTTACAAAATTCTTTTAATACATTTTAATTAAATTTTAGTTTAAAGTAACACATGCATTTGCCACTTGTTCATTTTGTATACTAACACTTGTAATTCATATTTAAACATTTGTTAAATTTATGTTTAAAATAGTGACATTTGTAAATCCTTTGGTTAAAATGCTTACATATGTTTAAATATATTTAAATGGATTGCACTTGTTAAAATATTCAATTTTTATATTTAAATCCTTTCCTTTAATTTGTTTTACAAATTATGTTTAAACCCCTTGATCTTTAAATTAGTTTATAAATTTTGTTTTTCTAAACCTTTTTCTTTTTATAAATTACTAAATTCTTATATTCACATATGGTTATATTTTTAGATTTATAAATACACAAACTATATTTATTCATTTTGAAAGAAAGTGTATTTTAAATCTTATTTAAAATTTAAACTTAAGGTAACATTTCTTATTACATATACAAACCATTTTATTTATTATCCTTTATATAACCTCAAAAATGACTTTAAAACTAATTATTCATAATAAATAAATAAACATATATATTGTATATATAAGTTTCCTTTAAAATATAAATTATTAACTTTAAACAACTTTTGAATATATATATATATATATATATATATATATATTAAAATTAGAAAAAAAAATCTTTTTAATTTTTAAAACATAGATTTAAATCCAACTTATTTTCTAAGATATTTATTCTTGAATTTCAAATTCAAAATTTAAATCACAATCTATTTATATACATTTACTTAAAGTTTTCATGTTTACATTTAATATTACTTACATTTATACAACTTTTTTTTAAAATGATTTGAAAACAAATTGTATACTTAATAGATAATCATACATACCTATTTATTAGTTCTTTAAAATAGAAGTATTTTTAACTTCAATTTACTTATAAAATATTTATTATTGAATTCCAAATCCAAAATTTCTATTTACAAATACATATTTTGGAAATTTTCCAATAAATTCATCAGTAAATCCAAAATTGAAAATTAATTACCAATAATTTCATAATTTAATTCCAAAAATTGAATTTATTATCAAATTAATTCTAGCTAAAATCCGAGAATGTTACATCACGACCTATCGTTTAATTTGGATCGATGTGGTTTTTGGATATCCAATTTGGAAATCCGATCCGGTCTCATCGAAATCCAAAATGTCATTTTAATGTCCAAGTTGTTTAAGTTAAACAATTTAATCTATCATTTAGGACAATATATTCACACAAATAGATAATTCAGATTATCAAAAATAGTAATCATAATTCAACCAAAGCATCTCATATCACAAAGCAGCACATGTCACAAATCTGAGCTATCAAATAATCCACGGCATTCAATATCATTCAATCATCCATAACAAGATTTAGTCACGCCATTTCTAATTAATTTAAAATAAATTAAATTAATTACTTCCATCACTATAAATCCTACTTACTTAACATTAATTAATTACAAACCAATTAATTAATCATCCTTTAATTATCATCTTAATTAATCATTCTTTAATTATTATATCAATTAATCATCCTTCAATTATTATCTCAATTAATCATCCTTTAATTATTATCTTAATTAATCATCCTTGATTAGTTATTCTTAATTAATCATCCTTGATTAATTATTCTTAATTACATTAAGTAATTAGCCTTTAATTAATTACATAAATTAATTAACCATTCACATTAATTAACCTTTAATTAATCTCGCTAATTAATTAACCATAATTAATTACATTGATCCTTAATTAATTACCTTTTATTTATTCTATAATTACATACACTGATTAATTATCTTTTAATTAATCACATTCATTTGTTAACTAACCCTTTACTTAATTACCTTAATTAATCAATTCTTTAATTAATTGCACCAAGTAATTAATCCTTAATTACTACCATTAATTAATTACTCTTTTAATTAATTACATTTAGTAATTAGTCTTAAATTTATCACATTCATTAATTAACCTTAATTATCACATTCTGTAATTAAATATCCTTTAATTACTTACAATAATTAATTAACTCCTTAATTAATTATATTAATTAATTCTTTAATTAATTATATTAATTAATTCTTTAATTAATTATACTAAGTAATTAATCCTTAATTACTTCCATTAATTAATTATCTTTTTAATTAATTACATTTAGTTATTATCCATTAATTACTTACACAAGTAATTATACTTTATTAATTATATTAAGTAATTATACTTAATCAATTTCATTAAGTGATTATCCTTAATTAACTAAACTAATTAATTAACTCAAATCAATTATATTAATTAATTTTTTTCTTAATCACTATTTAATGATTTTTAAATTAATTACATTCATTAGCTATCCGTTAATTACTTACATAAGTAATTATATTTAATTAATCACAACTTTAATTAATTTAAAGATAAATACCTATCTACATAAATTACTTAATTACATCATTAACTTTATTTTTAAAAAAATCATTGGAACTTGGTTTATAATCTTTTGAAATACTTATCCATTTTAAAATTTGATTAAATAAATTGCTTAAAAACTTAATCAATTTTAATAACTTTAAAAGTTGGAAAAACTTATCTTGAAAACTTATTTATTTCCATTTGGCTTTGAAACTTTGTTCAATATTAACTTTGCTTAAAAACTTAGTTAATACACATTGAAAACTTGGAATTAATGTAAGTTACTTTGCTTTTTTTTTTAAAACTTGTACACGATTTCCCTTTAAAATTTTAAAACCAGGTTACAACAAAATTAACAACCCGAGTCAGCATCGATCCCTCCCCTGAGTAAACCCCGAGTCCACTCGCGTTCACACTCGTTTTCGAGCCAAACCACGGAAATCTTCGAGCCCATACCCGAGCATCACCCTTCTTCCCCAAACCAATCAAACAACATCAGATACAACCGTGCACTTATGCACGTGCGTAGACATTCCGACCACCTTCGATCAACTACACGACCCTCCTTAAGTCGACGACCACCTCCTCTGACGACCTGACCACCTAGTTCCGCCTATCTCGACAGGAATCAAAAATTGAGCAATCGAAACGCTTGAACCCGAACTCGATCACCAGAAAATCATCTCGCACCGCCGGCCACGATCGACTTAGGCCTCGCCGACCTCACCAGAGTTGCGTCACATCATGATACGTCGATACCCCCACCTGCTATCACTTCCGGTGAGCCACCGATGTCGTACGACCTCGAGAAACAACGACGACCAAAACCAACCATTAAACCCTAAATCACCTCCGACGATTCCTCACGTTCATCAGAAAAATCTCCACTCATTTTTCCTGTGTTCCCCCACCTTCTATCCTCCTCCAGCCTCAATCTCAACACACCCCTCGCCGCCGATCATCGACAATTGACGAAAGTGTCAAAACGGTTCAACTCAAGATAACTCGATAATTACTCACCTAAAAATCTTGAAATTACTATCAAAAATCATGGTTTCTTATTACGAATCAATTCATGAAATTAAAGCATGAATTCGTAATCACTGATTTTTGACTTATATAAAAAAAATTCTATAATTCCCAAATTTTTAAATAATTACTAAATGTAAATACTTGATACTATTTTTAAAAGTTATAACACATTGATATAGTCATTTTTCATTTATATATCTTAGCCTAAAATTGATTACAAAGGAAGATACAAATTTTTATATATGAAAATGAAGCCAGTAATATAACAGAAGCAGGTTCATTCCTTTACACAGACATGCACAAACCAATCATCTCATATTCATACATGCACATATGAATTCAGGCATATAAACATCATTTACTATACTACTACAACAATTATCATATGTATCAAACATAAGAACAGATTTTAAAAACTGTTTTTAAAAGAAGGTTTACTTACTGGAATTTAATGAAGCAGAGAACAGTTTTGATTTTTGTTTTCTGGCACTTTATTTTTGAAATGATCTAAAGCTTGCTTAGTTTGATTTGAATATGATCTTCGAAACTGTTGTGCTTGGATCATTGAATTGAATTCATATTGAATTGATCTACTGCTTGAACTTAGGTTTGAAGCTTTGTTGAATTTGAAAACTGATGTTGTATTGATTTTATTTTAATTTTTGGAAAAAAGAAGAGAAAACGATCGAAGAAGAAAAGAATTGAACTGAAAAGAAAAGCCTGGCTTCTCTCGAATACTACATTATTTATAGTTTAATTTTAAGAGAAAATAATGTTTCCACTTGTTAATTCAAGCTATATTAAGCTTCCAAATGTAGATTACATGTTATTATCATTATAAAAATGTCAAAAGCTATATTAAAATGTTTACAAATTTATTTGCATGAATTTGTATTTTTACAAATGTTAAAAACAAGAATTTTATGTTTAAGCCCTTGCTTTAAAAATCTCTTATTCTTTTATATTTATGTAATATGAATTTATGTTTATATTTATTATTTATACTTATTTTTTTATTAATATATGTTTATGTTTATATCAATTTATGTTTATATACAAACTACACTTATTTATATTTAAAGCTTTTATATATATACAAACTAAGTCTTTTTATCCAATATAAAAGAAAAGTATATTAAACCTTTTATAAAATCTTATTTTAGACTTAAGTTATTTATCTTGTGTTTTGAAAATAGAGAATTTAATTTTAAATAGCTTTGAAAGTTATTATATTGAATTTTAAAACAAAGCTTCCAATCAAAATATACATACAAGCATATATATATATATATATATGATCATTAGACAACATTTTTATTACTTTTGAAAATAATAACTTTTGTCAATTAAATATTATTAGATTATCAAATCAGTATTGTCAATTTTAAATAATTATTAATGAAGATTATCAAATAAATATTGCCTAAAATTCCGGGTCATCACATTCCTTCCCCCTTAAAATAATTTCATCCCCGAAATTTAAAAGCATGGATAATTTAACAATCCATCAAAGGTTTTTAGTTTCAAACAACACAGCATATATATCAGACATATACTTATAATCATAGCATCCAATTTATCCAAACAAACAAATCCAACCATCTAGACAAGATTCTGGATAGGACTTCCTAATAATCTTGAGTTTCTCAGGTACAATCACAGGAATCCTCGCCTTACTGAACCTTAACTAGCTACACCCCTCTGATCCTGAGCTATTTCTCAATATGATCTATTGAAAATCTAGAACGTAAACTCTACTTCACATGCCTCGGTAGACTTCGGACCGAATTCTCTTATCCGAAATAACCAAAACAGGTGCACTAAACAACCTAGACTTTAGATCCCGAATGAATTTCCTATAGAAACCCTCTAATTCAAGAAAACTACAAACTTTCAATGAGTCTGGGGTTTCTTCCACTCTTGCACAGTTTCTACCTTGCTTTCGCTACGCAGCTCTAATCTGGAGAAGATGTGAATGCCACCGAAGATCACGAGCACAAACTTATCCAATACATCCCGGAAAGCACGGTTCATCAGATCCATAAAATAAGCTGGAGTTTGGGTTAATCCAAAGCATAACCAACCACTCAAAGAAACAGATGGGTTCCTCGAATGCAGTCAAGGGTATACTGACTTTAACTACCCTTAGCTAGAGAGAACTCGAAACCAAATCCAATAGAGAAAACAAAGGAGCCCCTTGAAATGATCAAAAAGATCCTCACTATGTGGCAAGGGTACTTATTCCAAAATGATCACCTTATTCAACTCCCTATGCGGGCAAACCTTTGACTTCTCCGAAAACATATAGAAAATATCTGATAAGATGCCTCAACTCCAAGCAAAAGATTACCCAAGAGAACACTCAAACTATCACAAGTCACTTTTGCGATCCTACCCAGTTCAGTTCCCAAAGGCATTGTTCTCTTTTCATAATTTAGAACAGCCAATGCTTAACCAATTCATTTTCAAAATAAGGTCAAACCCTTCAAGAACACCTCGCCTATCAAAAAAAACTGATGGTCCATTCTGCTGCTTCTGAATTCCACCTCTAGGACACTGCTTAGCCTAAAGATCTTCCTGCTGGCACACAAAACACCTTCGAGCTGCACTGCTGCCACAGTTGCCAAAAGCTTCTTATCCATAAGCTCCTCGACCCTCAATGCCATACCTACCAATTCCACAAACGAGCCTTTGAGATGGGTGGACATCTTCTCAAGAAACTCAAGCGTCAAACCAAACACAGACACCTCGCTGAACTTAGACCCATCTCTGATACAGACAAAACTCTCTTGCTTGGGATCTAGAAAATCCCTATACAACCAAGTCTTCCCTACTGTGGGTATAAACTATTTCTTAAAAATTTCCTTAAACTTGCTCCAAGAGAAAACATCTTTGAGAACATCTATGGATATTGCATCCCACCACTCAGTGGCTCCTTCCTGAAGTTGCCAAGGTGCCATCACTGTTCTCTGCTTATCCGACAGATCCAAACTCTAAAAATCCGCTCATATGAGCACAACCAAGCTTACACTTCAATGATGGACTCTGTACCTTTTAAAAGGCTTCCTCCAAGATTGGTGAAATCCTTACACCAAGTTGCAAAGCTTACTCGAGGCGGTATCGGGTCTACAGCCTCGGTAGTTACTCATCCAATCTCAACACTCAGACTTCTTCCATTTGTGGTAGTCGTGCTATACGCACCACTACCCCTCCTACTCTAGAACTCAAACTACCAGCCTAACTCATGTGGGTAACCCGGACAGGTAACCCAACAAAATAGGCAGATATATAAATATATATAAAAATACAAATATGCTCTCTCAAGAAAGATATCACTCCAAAGCCTAGGTATTCCCTCAACCTAGCGCTCTGATACCAACTTTAATGACCTGCCTTTCATTCTACAGAAAGACGCATCATTATTAAGAAAGAAAGGAATAGAAAATATAAAAGATAGGAAAGAAAGAACTAAACAATATCAGAATCTCACAGCGGAACGAACAAATTGTATTAATCACATTGTTATTACATAATATACAACATCAAACAGAGTTATATAGCTTAATACACCACATATTAGATAGTTATAAAGACATGTCTATCATACAACTCATGATACAACACAGAGATACTAACACAACGGAACCACAATATATATATATATACGCTGAAGCCTCCTGCTCCATATCTCCTCCAGAATTCATCAAAGCTAACCTAAATCCCTTGGCTACTCGTAAAAATTTGAGTACCCAAGAGTTTAAGAAAAAAGAAAATAAACTCCAAGTCAGACATGGGTCTGGTGTGAGTAAACGGGTTAAAGTTGCTTAACTTTGAATATCATTTGAAAACAAAGGTATCTCATAAGACCACATCACAAATAAACATGTTGGGTTTCTACCTTACGATAACCAAAACATTTCCTATAAAATCCTCTGATATATTATAATAGTTTCTATATAGAAGTACTTATTCAAATAGCTGAAATTGTTACATTATTAAATTCCAGCATACTAGCCACAAAGTGGGTTCTACAATCAAAACTGTAAAGGTTCAGTAAGGAAAATGGATTTCCATCAATGGCAAGGCTATTAGGGTACTGCCCTTCACAGTACCTGGTCTAGATCAGAGTACCGAGGATCCACCCTGATCCCTTGCATCACAGGGCCGGAACCATCCCTTACTGGATAATCCCAAATAAGGCAACCCTACAGTTGGTGCGACCAACCGCCCACACAACCGAAATAAAGGGACCTCTAGACAGGGGAAAATCTTATCCTACTTGGGTGCTACCCACTTAGCCTTGCCGCACCTCCCCTGTTTTAGCCATTCCCGGTTGATGAGGCTTGAGGCTACGATTACCTTTTTAGAACACATATCTTGGAATGCTCATCGTCCTCCAGTGACGATGGTCTGATAGCATTCAATCCATACAAGTCTGTTCCGGGTTCGAACGAAACCGAAGGCGCTATCTCGCTACACTCATTTTGGAATCACCCTCAGAGTTAACGACAATATCCCTTGCACTCTAAATCTTCATCTTGAAACTGAAGCACTATCTCCGTAACACTCGTTTTGGAATCAGCCTTAGAGTTTTAATGAAAAATAACCCTTACATTTTGAGTCTTCCTCTTGATCTTCATTTGAGATTTCACGACTTATCGTTTAATTTGGATCGATGTGATTTTTGGATTTCCAATTTGGAAATCCGATCCAGGTCTCATCGAAATCTAAAACGCCATTTTAATGTCCAAGTTGTTTAAGTTTAACAATTTAATCTATCATTTAGGATAATATATTCACACATATAGATAATTCACATTATCACAAATAGATAATCATAATTCAACTAAAGCATCTCATGTCACAAAGTAGCACATATCACATATCACATATCAGAGCTATCAAATAATCCAAGACATTCAACATCATTCAATCATCCATAAGCAAGATTAATCAGCCACACCATTTCTAATTAATTTAAAATTAATTAAATTAATTATTTCCATCACTATAAATCCTGCTTACTTAACATTAATTAATTACAAACCAATTAATTAATCATCCTTTAATTATTGTCTTAATTAATCATCCTTGATTATTTATTCTTTAATTACATTAAGTAATTAGCCTTTAATTAATTACATAAATTAATTAACCATTCACATTGATTAACCTTTAATTAATATCATTAATTAATTAACTATAATTAGATACACCGATCCTTAATTAATTACCTTAATTAATTATTCTATAATTACTTACATTGATCAATTATCTTTTAATTAATCACATTCATTTGTTAACTAACCCTTTAATTAATTACCTTAATTAATCAATTCTTCAATTAATTACACCAAGTAATTAATCCTTAATTACTTCCATTAATTAATTACTCTTTTATTTAATTACATTTAGTAATTAATCTTTAATTTATCATATTCATTAATTAACCTTAATTAATCACATGCTGTAATTAATTATCCTTTAATTACTTATAATAGTTAATCAACTCCTTAATTAATAATATTAATCAACTCCTTAATTAATTATATTAATTAATTCTTTAATTAATTACACTAAGTTATTAATCCTTAATTACTTCCATTAATTAATTATCCTTTTAATTAATTACATTTAGTAATTATCCATTAATTAATAAAACTAATCAATTTCGTTAAGTGATTATCCTTAATTAATAAAACTAATCAATTAACTTAAATCAATTATATTAATTAATTTTTTCTTAATCACTAGTTAATGATTTTTAAATTAATTACATTTATTAGCTATCCGTTAGTTACTTACACAAGTAATTATATTTAATTAATCACAACCTTAATTAATTTAAAGATAAATGCTTATCTAAATTAATTACTTAATTACATCATTAACTTTATTTTGAAAAAAATTATTAGAACTTCGTTTATAATCTTTTGAAAAACTTATCCATTTTAAAACTTGATTAAATAAATAGCTTAAAAACTTAATCATTTTTAATAACTTTAAAACTTGGAAAAACTTATCTTGAAGACTAATTTATTTCCGTTTAGCTTTGAAACTTTGTTCAGTACTAACTTTGCTTAAAAACTTAGTTAATACACTTTGAAAACTTGAATTAATTTAAGTTACTTTGCTTTTTTTTTAAACTTGTACATGATTTCCCTTTAAAATTTTAAAACCAGGTTACAACAAAATAAAAAACCCGAGTTAGCATCGATCCCTCCCCCGAGTAAACCTCGAGTCCACTCGCGTCCACACTCGTCTTCGAGCCAAACCACGAAAATCTTTAAGCCCATACCCGAGCATCACCCTTCTTCCCTAAACCTATCGAACAACATCAGATACAACCGTGCACTCACGCACGTGCGTAGACATTCCGACCACCATCGAATAACTATGCGACCCTCCTTAAGTCGACGACCACCTCCTCTGATGACCTGACCACCCAGTTTCGCCTATCTCGACCGGAATAAAAAATTAAGAAATTGAAACGCTCAACTTGAAATCGATCACCAGAAAATCATCTCGCGACGCCACCCACGATCGAGTGAGGCCTCGTCGACCTCACCAAAGTTGCATCATGTCATGATATGTCGATACCCCCACCTGCGATCACCTCTGGTGAGCCACCGATGTCATACGACCTCGAGAAACAATGACGACCAAAACCAACCATAAAACCCTAAATCGCCACCGACGATCCCCCACGTTCACAAGAAAAATCTCCGCTCATTTTTCCTATATTCCCCTACCATTCATCCTCCTTCAGCCTCAATCTTGACATGCCCCTCGCTACCGATCATCGGTAATTGACGAAAGTGTCAAATCCGTTCAACTCGAGATAACTCGATAATTACTCACCTAAAAATTTTGAAATTACTATCAAAAATTATGGTTTCTTATTACAAATCAATTCATGAAATTCAAACATGAATTCGTAATAACTGATTTTTGACTTATATAATTTTTTTACTGCAATTTCCAAATTTTGAAATAATTACTAAATGTAAATACTTGATACTATTTTTAAAATTTATAACACATTGATATAGTCAATTTTCATTTATATATCTTAGCCTAAAGTTGATTACAGAGGAAGATACAAATTTTTGTATATGAAAATAAAGCCTGTAATATAACAGAAGTAGGTTCATTCCTTTGCATAGACATGCACTAACCAATCATCTCATATTCACGCATGCACATATGAATTCATGCATATAAACATCATTTACTATACTACTACAACAATTATCATATGTATCAAACTTAAGAACAGATTTTAAAAACTATTTTTAAAAGAAGGTTTACTCGCTGGAATTTAAAGAAGCAGAGAACAGTTTTGATTTTGGTTTTCTGGCACTTTATTTTTGAAATGAACTGAAGCTTGCTTAGTTTGATTTGAATCTGATCTTTGAAACTCTAGTGCTTGGATCTTTGAATTGAATTCATGTTGAGTTGATCTACTGCTTGAACTCAGGTTTGAAGCTTTATTGAATTTGAAAACTAATGTTGTACTGATTTTCTTTTAAATTTTGAAAATAAAGAAGAGAAAAAGATTGAGAAAGAAAAGAATTGAACTGAAAAGAAAAGCCAAGCTTATCTCTAATACTACATTATTTATAGTTTAATTTTAAGAGAAAATAATGATGCCACTTGTTAATTCAAACTATATTAAGCTTCCAAATGTAAATGCATGATTTTATTTTCTTACAAATGTAGATTACATGTTATTATTATTATACAAATGTCAAAAGCTTTATTAAAATGTTTACAAATGTATTTGCAAAAAATTTATACTTTTTACAAATGTTAAAAACAAGAATTTAATTTTTAAACCCTTGCTTTAAAAATCTCTTATTCTTTTATATTTATGTAATATGAGTTTATGTTTATATTTATTATTTATACTTATGTTTTATTAATATATATTTTTGTTTATATACAAACCAACTTATTTATATTTAAAACTTTTATATATATATACAAACTTAACCTTTTTATCCAATATAAAAGAAAAATATATTAAACCATTTATAAAATTTATTTTAAACTTAAGTTATTTATCTTGTGTTTTGAAAATAGAGAATTTAATTTAAATAGCTTTGAAAGTTATTATATTGAATTTCAAAACAAAGCTTCCAATCACAATATATATACATATAGATATACATATACATATATATATATATGTATATATATGTGTGATAATTAAAAAACATTTTTATTACTTTTGAAAAGAATAAATTTTGCCAGTTAAATATTATTAAATTATCAAATCAATATTGTCAATTTTAAATAATTATTAATGAAGATTATCAAATAAATATTGCCCAAAATTCTAGGTCATCACATTTTCTCTTTATAGTAACTATGTAGTAAAAGTTTGGATATATTTTATGGCTTGGAGAATTTTGTGTACACAAACCTTAAATCTAAAACCCTAAAATTCCCCTAATAAATTGTTAATTCTTGGACTGGTTGGAATCTCAATTGTTTTATATTAATATAGTAGAATTTAATTTATTATTTTCAATTTGAATAATTTATGTTCTATTCAACTTCCATTCTAATTTCTGTTGTTGTGATGAAGTGTTGTAAAAAAAGGAAATGGTATACAAAATATGGATTCTCCTATTTGTAATTTGCACCACCTATTTTTCATAATTCAGACAAAAAGGAATTCCTTTTTCCACTTTAAGCTTGTATATACAAAAGTTGAATAGAATATTAAGGGTTTAAATTATACAGTTTTATTTTCTTGAAATAGAGGCGTTGATTCTATTATGTTAAGTTATGTATTTTGATTCCATTCTTTAATACACACACAGAAGTCTATTTTGTCTAGATTAGAATATTAGCTATTTTGTAAATTATTATATGGAACTGGGACTTGTAAGAATATGAATGTTTTGACATTCTAACAGTTAACGAAGCAGAAACCTTAGTAACAATATATTTTATGCACGCTTAGGAATATTTAATAAAAAAATGGTTAGTCTAATATTTTACATTATGTATAAATATATTAGGAACGTATAGGTCATAAACATATAAAATAAATAGGTTGATTGATAACACTAAACCCTATAGGAAGGAAGCTAAGGATGGTTATGGAAATTAATCCATAATTAAAGGCGAAATAAAGAGTTCCTTATATGGCCTTAATGTGTAAATGTGGATGAGGTATGTTACACACACACACACACATATATATATAGTATGTGCGTATTGTAACGTCGGAGAGCGAAAATTTGACTAGTTTATAGGAATGCGAGGTTGGTTAAAAGTACACAGAAGTCTACCTAGCTAATCTATTTGCCAACATTGCGGCTTTGGAACTAGTGTGAGAGATCACTTATAATAAGTACCAATGGTTAATGTGAGGTTAGTCCTAATTATATAGGGTAAGTCTGCTCAGTTAATCTAGCTACTAGCACCTACGAATATTTGGATTAGTGCAAGATGTCATAGTTTAGGTTACATGTCATAAGATATCCCAATACACGCCTACTTCTAGGTTAGTGTTATTAAGTGGTTGTTGCATGGTCTGCCTCCTTCCTACTCAAGAAGTATTAAATGGTCAGGGTTAGCTTTTAGGTGCAGTAGTGGGAACTCACTAGAGGGGGATCTGATTTAGGATTGAGATATTAAGTGGCTATTATAGAGTCCGCCTCTTTCCCATGAAAGAATTATTAAATGGCCTTATGAGATTTCTTACGATGTTTGCTAGGAAGTACCATAGTGGGATCCACCTTGGGTCTAGGTATTTAATTATGAAAATCTACCTCATGTACAAGTATTAAATGATTAGATTCCGCTTATTTCTCATTAAAGAGGTATTAAGTGGTTCATGTGCTTTCTCTCACATTGTCAAGGCATGATTGATGGAGATGGGTCGTTTGACCCCGTAGTTGCGTTGCACCCACGTTACAATAATAAAGTTGGATTGGAAAGGGTCGTTGGCCTACAGTTAGAGGTATGTTATGGTGCTAGAATGGAAGAGCATTTAGCTTACAATTAGAGGTATACTTGGTAGATTATAGCATAAGATACGTAAGACATAATACTTAAATGATACTCCCTAAATACTATTATGGTAAGATTTGAGATTTTCATTCATCAGACATTGTTGTTGCAACTATTTCCTCAGTACAACCCATAGGTCAGAGGGAATGATGTTGATGAGGAGGATGAAGGCGACGGTAAAGATTTATGGCATTTTAGTTATTTATCTATGTTTTCGATGTAGTAAGATGTACCCAAATTTTAGATGTCATGATGTTATTTTGAGACATTATATTATGGATATTTTGGAATGTTGCGTTTATGAGATTTGGTCTTTTTATGAAATGGTTACTTATTTTTTATTATATTTTATCCCTTCCGTTGTGAGATTCTAAAAACATGGATGGATAGCTATGTATATTGTTCATTGTATCAATTTTACCAACCAACTGTTAGGTTTGGAATGGGCCTAAGGCTCGATGGACTTTCATTGGATCAAAAATTAGGCCTTGTTTCAGAGGGGGTTATTACATTTGGTATTAAAGCTTAGGTTGACCGATCAAAGGGAATATTATATGCGGGAGCAGGTATTTGTTATTTTTGAAAATAGTTTTCAATACTCCACTACATATGTACACATCTATGAACATTTACAAACACACAACACAAACTTTTGATTTAGCTAGTATTACTATTATTGGGAGCCGGGGTTAATCCAAAATATTGAACCAACAATTAGTCGATAATGGTTGAGAATAACACCTCTGAAGTCGAAAACCACCATGCTCAAGAAATACCCACCATTCCAGGTATGCTATCATGGTTCCGACAATATCTAAGACCAGTGGGGCCCGTTGAACTAGCACCTCGCCTACTAGACTTCCTAAAGATGTGTAAATATTTTTAAAATATGGGAGGACAAGCGTTTTTGCAGGAGCGGAAGATTTTGTAGCAACCAAGGCATGGATTAACGATTGTGACCATATATTCTAGGAGATAATATGGGAAGATCACATTTAGAGGAGGATAGCTTCATGGTGCCTATAAGGAAAGGCGCTGGACTAGTGGACCATAGTCTTTTAAGAGAATGAAAAGGAAGCAGTTACTTGGGCTAAATTCAAGGCTCGCTTCGAGTCAAGATTCATGTCCAAAGCTGAAGTAAATCTGCATTTGGAGAAATTTATCTAACTAAGGCAGGGTGACTCCACCGTGAATGAGTATATCAATAAGTTTATGGAATTAGCTATGTTTGGGATGAACCCGATTGACACCTTCACAAAGAAGGCGATGAATTTTGTAAAAGGTCTAAATTCTTCACTTAGGAAACCACTTCTAACTCAACTTCCCACAAGCGCCACCTATGAGATGATAGTGGTAATGGCACTGCTTCAGACCATTGGCTTAGAGATATAGTAGGACATGCTCAAAGTCAAGGCAGAGCAAAAAAAGGAGGATTATGGGTGGATAAGAAAGCCAATGGAAAGATCAAGAAATGAGTATGACATGCCATAGATGTCAGAAAAAAGGGAACATTGCTAAGGACTACAAAGTGAGTTTGACGAGGGAAGAGTTCAAGGAGATATGCTATCACTGGCATTGAGAAGGACACTAGAAGAAACAGTGCCCAAATCTAGCAAAGGAGAGAAAAAGTGCGCAAGCTTATGCCGTTAAGATTGCACTATCTCAATCACACCTCTTCTTAGGGACAAAGGGAAAGCTACGATGAAATGTGCAACTATTGTTTTAGGAAATAATATTCGTACCTTATTTGATTCAGGAGTATCACATTCATTCATAGCTAAGAATGTAGTGAACTCTTTTGGACAAAAGATCCAATGTGTCACTAACACAGCGGTAATGTCAAATCTATCGTCGAAACACCTTTTATGCTTTACAAAGACCTAATGGTGGATTTATGTAATGTTAATTTTATATGTAATGTGTATGTTTTGGGTTTTAAGGGGTATGGACTTATCCAAGGGATGGATTGGTTATCTTACTATGGGGCTATCTTAGATTGTGATAGGAGGGTCATTTGGTTAAGAGTTGTAGGGGACGAGATATCTATGTTCATTATACACCCCAAAAGTCAGTTGAGTTATGCTAATTATAGTTTCTTAGCCTATCAGAAGAATAACTCTCATGTGTGCTCGTAGTTTGAGACTTTCCAGACATTTTTGAAGAAGTCTTCGATCTTCCGCCTCGAACGGAGATCAAGTGTGACGCCCCAATACCCACGCTAGCCAAGAACATTACGGTGAATGCTGTCAACTAGTACGGAGAATAAGGCTGTTGAGGAGAGACCATCCATGTAATTGCTTTGCGCGAGCATCGATATGTCAGATAGTATAACATGCATTTCTTATCAAGAGGGAAATCCGGCACACCGACACAAACTCAAAGCTACTACACAGTGGCTATAATATCTTCAGAAACAAATATAGAAATAAACATAACATAAATCAGTCACAGACAATTCATATCACAAAGGCGGAAATAGATATGAATATTACACATAAAAGTGTACATCAGAGTAGTGGTCAAAAAGATCCACAATAATACAAAGGAATAGATACAAGTGCTAGACAAAAATATGTATACATCAAGGAGTCTATATCTTAAATGTATACAACAAAAACTACTAAACTTAAGTAGTTAGCCAAAAGATCGGATGAAAGTCCGATAAGGAGTCAAGCAGAAGCACCTGTAAAATCTCAGTCTGACCCGAGTATTATTTAATAAGAAAATAATAAACGGATCAGTCTAGCTATAAATATTAGATAACATGATATAGAATTAAGAGATATGGCATAAACATATAATAATCACAATGCCAAGCCGTGATAAATAAGTAATTGAAAATCAACAAGAGATTAATCAATATCACAATAATCTACTCAAGATAAAAAGGAATGTCATACTCATAATTTCATTCACCAAGCCACAATAAATGACATATATATCAATGCCCATCGTAAAAGTTGGTGAAACATAAATTCCAGAAATCAACACACGAAATCCAGAAATCACAATAAAAAGGAACAACGACGTCGTACAGCGGGACATCCGATGAACCAAATCACAATAAAAAGGATGGCCAATCCCACAAACTGGACATCGACGCACCTAGAAAGACACGCCCCATGTACAGTCGAACATCGATGCACCTAGAAAGATACACCCCATGCTCTAGCATCGATGCACCTAGAAAGATACGCCCCATGCACAAATAAACATCGATGCACCTAGAAAGATACACCCCATGCAAAGTCGAACATCGACGCACCTAGAAAGATACGCCCCATGCATAGACGAACATCGACGCACCTAGAAAGATACGCCTCATTTCCCGACTTATTGAGCCGATTGCTCCACGAAGTAAACGAACATCGACGCACCTAGAAAGATACGCCCCATGCTCTAATAAACATCGATGCACCTAGAAAGATACACCCCATGTAATGTATAACATCGATGCACCTAGAAAGATACACCCCATGCAAAGTCGAACATCGACGCACCTAGAAAGATACGCCCCATGCATTGACGAACATCGACGCACCTAGAAAGATACGCCCCATGTCCCGACTTATTGAGCCGATTGCTCCACGAAGTAAACAAAAGATATGTGTGAGTCGAAATCACACAAATGGTGTCTAGGCTAACCAAAAAGCATAAAGGTATGTGTGAGTCGAAATCACACAAATGGTGTCTAGCCTAACCTTGCAAACAAAAAGACATCGCACAATTGCTAGTCTAAATCATCAAATGATCGTCATGATCAAAGAGAAGTGTCGATTACAGTAAGCTAGTAAATATATGAGCTTAGCTTCATGTCCCATAACCACTAGCTTAACTTAAATATTTACGAACAAATTGTAGGTCTCCACTAGAAAATTGTCACAAGAGATTCAATCGAACAAGTCCAAGAATTAACCGACAAAGTGAACGCAAGCGTTTCATACCACTTGTTTTACTAAGTCGTTTAATTAGATTTCTCATACGAGTGAGGTAAAGGCTTGTATATACTAATAGATTGGAAAACGGTTTTATAAACGAATTTGGTATTAAAATAGTATTGAAATCGTTTGAGGAAAGAGTTTTGATATTTACTACTAGTATAGAAAACCTTTATATTTTTAAGTGACAAATCATAGAAGTGATTGTAGAAACAATCAACTCATAAAGATTCACATTCAAAGACGTGAATAAAATCCAAAGAAATTGATACCGAATCCATCAAAATGGATATTCCCATAAATCACGAAGAAAATGTCATCAAAGTCGATAATAAGTGATAATAACAAAAGGGAATCAACACTAATCGATAGAAGTTGGAATTCTCAAGCAAATAGGTAAAACTTGCAAATAGGAGCAGGTCGGTCGACCGGACTCCCTGAGTCGGTTGATCGAACCAAGGGTTGGAAGTGCCCGGGGCACCAGGTCGGTCGACCGGCCCAGGGGCTCGGTCGGACGAGGCCTGTATTCGGCGCTTCCAAACAGAGGCAGGAAGTGCCTGGATAGCAGGTCGGTCGACCGGCCCAGGGGCTCGGTCGGCCGAACCTGTTGCCAGCACTTCCCTGCCCTAATTCAAAGGAGGTGCAAAATCGATCAAATTGCATTCGCTCGAGCAACGGCGCTAAGGGTTTATGCCTATCGACTACCCGCCTCTAAAAGCTCTTCGATGCACAATCAAAAACACATTCAAACATCAAAGTTAGGATTTTTAAAGATTTGAACCCAAAACACTAAAAATTGGAATATTCACCAAATCAATCCAAACCAAAAGCAAATGCACACGAATAAGTGTTAGGAATTCATACCTAACATTCGAAGATAAATATAAGCATAGATGTGAGATAAAAATCTCACCTTTGAACCCAAACAATAGAAGAAGAAGCTTGAAAGCAAGGGGAGATCAACCACACTTCAATCTCAACACGAGAAGCTTGAATCTAAGCTTAAAAGAGAAACATTTCCTAAATTAGGTTTAGGAATTTTCTGAAATTGAATGGAGAAAGAGCTAGAGAAGATGAAGGAGATGCTTACCAATGGTTTCACTTGAGTTTGGAGCAAGAAGATGGATTTGCTAATGGAAACTAGGGCTTAGGAATTTCTATTTTCCATTCTCTTCCACCATTTTTGCTTGAGCTTGAGTGTTAGGAAAATAGAAAAGAAGTGAATGAAGAGGAGAGGGGTTGGGACTGAATACATAAGTGGGCTCAGCCCAAACCAAAACCCTAAGTGAAAAGTAGCAAAATTCAACTTTCTCCAAACATATCGAAGCTTATACTCAAAAAGGTCGCAAACGGCATTTTGAACTCAATGGGGGTGGTCTCGAGTCCTAATTCGGCTGTTTGCAAAAAGTAGCTTTTCGGACTAAAATCCGACTAACGATAAAATATTTAAATATAAAAATCGATAAATATGCGGGTTGTTACAGACTCCCCTCCTTAAAGAAATTGTGTCCTCGCAATACTTAAGAAGAAAATAAGAAGTAACAACCATAGAAGCATATCAACACAAAAGAAAATTTGAAATAGGAAGTTCACCATAAGGAGCATGAAAGAGTAAGCCTGAACGGGATCGCTCAATGAATTCTCTGGATTCCCAAGAGCAATCCTTAGGATTTGAGAATCATTGAACTATCACAAAAAGAACATCTTTATTCCGAAGGCGCTCAACCTCCGAAGTAATGATGCGAATGGAATGTTGCTCATAAGTCAAAACTGGTGAGACTTCAATTTCATCAATAACACCAGCTCGAGAATAAAAATAGGAAACCTAAAAGCATTTCCATAGTTAAAAGACGCAGAAAACGTCAAGAATAGCAGAAAATTGAGCCAGTGCAACGGCGTAGTACAGAAACGGTACGTCCGAGAAACTAGAAACTCGAATAATTTGGAACACCGACGTAGTACAAATACGGTACGTGCAATGAACCGATAAACTGGAACAACGATGTAGTATAATGGTACATCCATTGATCCAGATAAGACGAAACATCGATGTAGTATAATAATAGTACATCCGATGAACCGAACACCATAAAAGAACACCGGACACTAGTCCATAAAAGGAATGAGATAAAACTCAATAAAACGAAGTACATCAAAACGTTCGATGAACTTGATAAAGAGATAATTCCCTTCAGACATCATCAAAGAATCAACCACTTGTTGCCTACGACAAAGTGCATTGGCAACACGATTTCCCTTCCGGGAATAAAAAGAATATCAAGATCATAAGATACCAGGAACTCGAGTTGACATGAAGTTCCTTATGAGAAAATAAATATTCCAAGGATTTATGATCGAGATGGAGAACAAATTCCTCCCCTAAAAATGATGATGCAAAACTCTAAAAGTAGAAACAATAACCGCGAGCACTAGATCATGAGTGGTATATCTAGTCTCGATAGGCTATAATGATTTAGAAGCACAAGTGATAGCACGTTCTCCTTTGCAAGAGAATGGCATCCAAACCAATACGACTAGTATCGGTACAAATAGCAAAGTCTTGGTTACCCTCCAGGAATCACAAGAATAAGAGTATCGAAAGAAAGAACTTCTTTTAAATAATTCTCTTTCCCGAAAAGCTAAAACTTTCAAAATCTCAATTATCTCAATGTAAAAATATTTCTAGAAAAATTTACATTTTACAGGTCAATATATCGTGTCTGATTGTCTCATCAAAGCGTTTAGGAAATTTCTATCGATAACGTTGATCAAGCGCATCGACCAAAATTCTTAAAACACTAAATGGGCAATACAATCACAAAATCATCTTCTAGATAATAAACATGTTTCTTAAAAACTTTTAAGAACATTCTTCGTTCATTTCAAGAACAAAATCCAATTTTTCTTATAAATAAATCTTATGGAAAAGATTTGCAAAATTTTAAGTTACTATTTTCATCCAAAATCAATAAATACAAGAATGGTCTCATCGAAATATTCATAGAATATTCGATTTATAAAATGGATGAAATAAGCTGGACAAATTGGATGACAAAATAAGTCATTCATAGGAATCATAACAAGTGCGGAGTGCGTAAGTGGAATGCTAACTCACGCGACTCGTAGCCAAATGAAAATCGGTGGCAAGGTCGAACTAGAAAGACCTTATCACCACACAAGATATTGCTTAGGTGATAATCCTAAGACAAGTCCAAACAAACTGAAAAATTTCACAAACTATTTAGATGAGAGAAATAAAACTTTCCTCATCATGAGGGTTTAAAGAATAAAATGATGCCTTCAAAAATTTGAAATCGGAATCACAAGGAAAAATAGAAATCTGCTTAACAGATAGAAAATGTCGAAGATGAATAGTCCACACGGAAAATAGGATATGAGCTTCACAACGATTAAGCCAATCCTTACAAAAATCAATTCCAAAGCCTAAGTAAAATATCGGCTCGGAAAGAAAAATCACATAAAATAGTTTCGACATTAAAAGAAAGCAATTGAGTGTTGCGGATCAACCATCCGGATTCGCAGCTCTCAAAGAAGTCATCAAGCCCAAAATATTCAAAGAAAAGAATCTTCAAGTTCTTTTGATATAAAAACAATGAGATGAACCCATATCAAAAAGAACTCAAATAGAAAGTTCACGAATTAAAACAATGCCATCAAGGATTGAATGAGAAATACCTTGACCAAGAGAAGTATTGCTAGGGGCTTGCACAATATTTAGCTTTCTCATGTCCTTGTTCAAAAGTTTGGGACATGCAGATAAAGATGACCCGAGTCTTTGCAATAGCGACAATAAAGGGGTTTCGGGCACTTAATTACATAATGGTCCGTGGAATCACAATTGTAGCATTGTTTACGGCTTGGGGTAGGAGTCTTGTCAACCAAAGTTTCTTGTTCCACCTTTTTCTTGCTTTGAAGTATGGGGCAGGCAGATATAAGATGACCCGAACTTTTGCAATAACGGCAAAAGAGAGGTTTCGGGCACTCCCTTGCATGGTGGTCCTTAGAATTACAATTGTAGCATCCTCCACGATTAGGGATTGGAGTCTTTGCTACAGAAGTAGTTTGCTTCACTCTCTTATTGGGGTTAAGGCTCTTGAACGTAATATGCCTCTTCTTGGAAGTCCCAATATCACAAACACTTCCTTTACTAACCTCTCCATGAAGAAGAGTAACATCCACAAGCTGATTGAAAGAAACTTCAAGTTTCAAAGGTAGAACCATTTCCGGGTTCTTACTCAAAGCACAGATAAACTCTTGATTCTTTACAAGATCCAAAAGTTGTTGGGCAGACATGAATGCGCCATCCAGAGAAGGGCTACTGGATTGACCAGCGCTAGGACTGCTAGAACTAACCATTTCTCTTCCTTTAGAAAGAAATAAAGAAGAAGAAAAAGGTTATTCCAAAAATGAATATCAAGCAATCTTGATAGATAAACAAGGAATCATAAAGAAAATAGGATGAATCGGTACGAACACTCGAATTAAATCCTAAAGCACGACTCCTAAGAAGGACTTAGGACTATGATCCTTGTTAAATTATTCTACATTGTTTCGAAGTTTGGCTTTGATACCAAGCTGTGACGCCCCATCTCTATACTCACGCTAGCCAAGAACATTACGGTGAATGCTGTCAACTAGCACGGAGAATAAGGCTATTGAGGAGCGACCATCCATGTAATTGCTTTGCGCGAGCATCGATATGTCAGATAGTATAACATGCATTTCTTATCAAGAGGGAAATCCGGCACACCGACACAAACTCAAAGCTACTACACAGTGGCTATAATATCTTCAGAAACAAATATAGAAATAAACATAACATAAATCAGTCACAGACAATTCATATCACAAAGGCGGAAATAGATAAGAATATTACACATAAAAGTGTACATCAGAGTAGTGGTCAAAAAGATCCACAATAATACAAAGGAATAGATACAAGTGCTAGACAAAAATATGTATACATCAAGGAGTCTGACCCGAGTATTATTTAATAAGAAAATAATAAACGGATCAGTCTAGCTATAAATATCAGATAACATGATATAGAATTAAGAGATATGGCATAAACATATAATAATCACAATGCCAAGCTGTGATAAATAAGTAATTGAAAATCAACAAGAGATTAATCAATATCACAATAATCTACTCAAGATAAAAAGGAATGTCATACTCCTAATTTCATTCACCAAGCCACAATAAATGACATATATATCAATGCCCATCGTAAAAGTTGGTGAAACATAAATTCCAGAAATCAACACACGAAATTCAGAAATCACAATAAAAAGGAACAACGACGTCGTACAGCGGGACATCCGATGAACCAAATCACAATAAAAAGGATGGCCAATCCCACAAACTGGACATCGACGCACCTAGAAAGACACGCCCCATGTACAGTCGAACATTGATGCACCTAGAAAGATACACCCCATGCTCTAGCATCGACGCACCTAGAAAGATACGCCCCATGCACAAATAAACATCGATGCACCTAGAAAGATACATCCCATGCATAAATAAACATCGATGCACCTAGAAAGATACACTCCATGTAATGTCTAACATCGGTGCACCTAGAAAGATACACCCCATGCAAAGTCGAACATCGACGCACCTAGAAAGATACGCCCCATGCATAGACGAACATCGACGCACCTAGAAAGATACGCCCCATGTCCCGACTTATTGAGCCGATTGCTCCACGAAGTAAACGAACATCGACGCACCTTGAAAGATACGCCCCATGCTCTAATAAACATCGATGCACCTAGAAAGATACACCCCATGTAATGTCTAACATCGATGCACCTAGAAAGATACACCCCATGCAAAGTCGAACATCGACGCACCTAGAAAGATACGCCCCATGCATAGACGAACATCGACGCACCTAGAATGATACGCCCCATGTCCCGACTTATTGAGCCGATTGCTCCACGAAGTAAACAAAAGATATGTGTGAGTCGAAATCACACAAATGGTGTCTAGGCTAACCAAAAAGAATAAAAGTATGTGTGAGTCGAAATCACACAAATGGTGTCTAGCCTAACCTTGCAAACAAAAAGACATTGCACAATTGCTAGTCTAAATCATCAAATGATCGTCATGATCAAAGAGAAGTGTCGATTACAGTAAGCTAGTAAATATATGAGCTTAGCTTCATGTCCCATAACCACTAGCTTAACTTAAATATTTACGAACAAATTGTAGGTCTCCACTAGAAAATTGTCACAAGAGATTCAATCGAACAAGTCCAAGAATTAACCGACAAAGTGAACGCAAGCGTTTCATACCACTTGTTTTACTAAGTCGTTTAATTAGATTTCTCATACGAGTGAGGTAAATGCTTGTATATACTAATAGATTGGAAAACGGTTTTATAAACGAATTTGGTATTAAAATAGTATTGAAATCGTTTGAGGAAAGAGTTTTGATATTTACTACTAGTATAGAAAACCTTTATATTTTTAAGTGACAAATCATAGAAGTGATTGTAGAAACAATCAACTCATAAAGATTCACATTCAAAGACGTGAATAAAATCCAAAGAAATCAATACCGAATCCATCAAAATGGATATTCCCATAAATCACGAAGAAAATGTCATCAAAGTCGATAATAAGTGGTAATAACAAAAGGGAATCAACACGAATCGATAGAAGTTGGAATTCTCAAGCAAATAGGCAAAACTTGCAAATAGGAGCAGGTCGGTCGACCAGACTCCCTGAGTCGGTTGACCGAACCAAGGGTTGGAAGTGCCCGGGGCACCAGGTCGGTCGACCGGCCCAGGGGCTCGGTCGGCCGAGGCCTGTATTCGGCGCTTCCAAACAGAGGCAGGAAGTGCCTGGATAGCAGGTCGGTCGACCGGCCCAGGGGCTCGGTCGGCCGAACCTGTTGCCAGCACTTCCCTGCCCTAATTCAAAGGAGGTGCAAACTCGATCAAATTGCATTCGCTCGAGCAACGACACTAAGGGTTTATGCCTATCGACTACCCGGCCCTAAAAGCTCTTCGATGCATAATCAAAAACACATTCAAACATCAAAGTTAGGATTTTTAAAGATTTGAACCCAAAGCACTAAAAATTGGAATATTCACCAAATCAATCCAAACCAAAAGCAAATGCACACGAATAAGTGTTAGGAATTCATACCTAACATTCAAAGATAAATATAAGCATAGATGTGAGATAAAAATCTCACCTTTGAACCCAAACAATAGAAGAAGAAGCTTGAAAGCAAGGGGAGATCAACCACACTTCAATCTCAACACGAGAAGCTTGAATCTAAGCTTAAAAGAGAAACATTTCCTAAATTAGGTTTAGGAATTTTCTGAAATTGAATGGAGAAAGAGTTGGAGAAGATGAAGGAGATGCTTACCAATGGTTTCACTTGAGTTTGGAGCAAGAAGATGGATTTGCTAATGGAAACTAGGGCTTAGGAATTTCTATTTCCCATTCTCTTCCACCATTTTTGCTTGAGCTTGAGTGTTAGGAAAATAGAAAAGAAGTGAATGAAGAGGAGAGGGGTTGGAATTGAATACATAAGTGGGCTCATCCCAAACCAAAACCCTAAGTGAAAAGTAGCAAAATTCAACTTTCTCCAAACATATCAAAGCTTATACTCAAAAAGGCCGCAAACGGCATTTTGAACTCAATGGGGGTGGTCTCGAGTCCTAATTCGACTGTTTACAAAAACTAGCTTTTCGGACTAAAATCCGACTAACGATAAAATATTTAAATATAAAAATCGATAAATATGCGGGTTGTTACATCAAGCTTAGGATTGATTTAGAGAAGAACGCTAGACTTTTGTGCTACCATTGTGGCATATGGACCCCAAAGAAAGGCAAGAGCTGGATAAGCAGATTTTGAATTTTATTATAGAAGGGATTTATTCCGTAATACTTTAGAATGGGAAGCCCCAGTTGTCTTTACCACTAAGGTAGACTGCTCTTTAAGGCTATGCATCGACTATCGAGAGCTAAACAAGTGACTAAGAAGAATATGTATCCCTTATCTAGGATAGATGATTTATTTGATTAGCTTGTTGGAGCCAAAATATTTTCTCGGTTGGACTTAGCCACTGGATTCCACCAATTGAGAACAGCCAAGGGTAGCAAGAAGAAGAGCGATTTTCGCACTACAGATGGACTTTATGAATAGGAGATAATTCCTTTTGGGTTGACGAATTCCTCCACATACTTCGTAGATTTGATGACTAGAGTCTCCAGGGGAAACTGAATAATTTCATCATAGTATTCATGGATGATATCCTAGTGTTATCTAAAAGTGAAGGTGAGCATGAAAATTACTTAATAGAGGCAATAAAGACCTTGAGAAGGCACCAACTAAAAGCCAAATTCTTGAAATGTCATAAAGGAGGTAAGATTTCTTGTTCATATCATTATCAAGAAGGGATTACCGGTTGATCTTGCTAAGATGGAAGCTTTTTAAGGTTGGAATATTCTAGAGAATGCCGCGAAAGTTAGGAGTATTCTTAGGTTAGTAGGTTACATAGGAAGTTCATTAAGGATATTGTAAGGATAGCAATGCCATTGGCTTGACTAACCAAGAAAACATAGTCTTTGCATGGGATGATAAATGCACAAAAGCTTAAGGAGTTGTTGACTAGTGCACTAATGCTAACTTTTCACCATTTAAACTAACGTATGCGATACGAGGTTAGGGTTGTTTTTATGCAAGAAGGAAAAGTGATAACCTATGCAAGCAGGCAGTTGAAGGACCATGAAGCAGATATCCCACTCATGACTCAGAGTTAGCAGCTATCGTATTTTCTTTAAAGATGTGGAGACACTATCTTTTGGGGGAAAGGTTTAAGTTATCCATCGACCATAAATCCCTTAAATACCTATTTCTCTAAAGAGCTGTGAACCTTAGGTGGTATAGGTGGATTGACTTTATAGGATCGCATGACTTTGAGATTTAGTATACCCTTGGTAAAGGGAATGTGGTAGTCAACACCCTTAGCTGAAGAAATGCTACTCTTGGTGGTGTATATGAGTGGGGGTAGTAGGAGTTCCTCTCGAGTTTCAATTTTCAAATGCCATCGGAGATCACTCTAGGTTATGCTATGGCTATAGAAGTAAGGCTAACATTGATGGACCACATCGGTTAAGAATAAAAGAGAGATGTGATAATAGTCGACTTTTGGACAAGTTAGGAAGGGAGAGTATTTCCCCCACATCCGTAGGTATTTGATCGATGAAAGAGGGTGGTTAAGGATAGATGGACGACTATGTGTTCCGGTAGTGGAGGATGTTTCAAGGAAGTTCTAGCTGAGTGTCACCATTTTAGGATGACTACTCATCCTAGTGGGGATAAGATGTATATGGATATGAAGCGAATTTTCCATTGGTTGAGAATGAAGAGGTGACTAGCAGAATATGTGTAATGGTCCGTATTTTTTCGATAACTAAAAATTATTGAATTTAATAAGATTTTGGAATTTAATATTGGAAGAAATTAAAATTCGTGATTTATTAATGAGAAAAATAATTAGAATGTAATTTAATAATGTTGATTTAATTTAACTGATAACTATTTTAATGTGATATAAATCAATCGAAATAATTGTAAAGTTAAATTTGGTTATAATTGTAAATAAGGAATAAATTAAATGTTGGATTTAATATTGAAATAATATGTTATAAATTAGAATAGTTTTACTAAGGAATATGAAATCAATTAATTATTATGTGAATTTATTGACTTTTTTGTAAAAAATTAACATAGAAATGTTTGAATTATTAATGTGTAATAATTGTTTAATTATCCTTTCATTATTCAATCCGTTGAAATTAATTTGGAAATCAATGTGAATTAATATAATTAAATATTGCAATTAATATGAGTTAAGATGAAATTGTATAATATGAATGTAATAAATGTAAGCTAATATTAATTATATTCATAGGGTAATAGTTGATTCAATAATAAGAGTTAGAATCAAAATAAAAGAGTTTGATTGAAATTAAAATATAATCAACTGGAATTTTATTATAATTACAATTGAACTCTGAAATTTGTATAATATATTTAAATAGTGAATTAAACATGGAAATTTTATTTTAATAGGTTATTAGTTTCTTTCTAACCAGAAATGATGAAAATTGTTTACCATTAAATTTGAATACATATCAGCGATTAAGCCAATTTAATAATAATTTATCTAGTTAATGTGAAATAGCCATTATGGCCACTATCTTCGATTTCCCACAACAGTGAATTATTGTAGGATTTCAAGTTTCGTAGCGATCACACTTATCGTTTAATCGTGCGAGCTCGAAACGCGTAGAAATCAATTTCTAGAATTTAAACGAATACAATCTGATTTTGAAAGCTAACTTCTACATACGAAGGAATTTGGATTTGAAACTAGTTCAATTGAGTTTAAAAATATCGAAAACATAAATTTAGATATATTGGATGACCCATTTTCTTTTTGAAAATGAAACGGGCTTTTCGGGTCATCGTTACCATTTCGATCCAATTCGATTTGTTTATTCATTCTTATCTAGCTTTGTCCATATAAACAGATTTTTCTTCTAAAACCCTAACAACCTTTTATTATTGTCTATATGTACATTCCTTATCATCTCCTCACTCCAATGGCAGAAACCTAATCCCCAAATTATAAACCCTAATTACAATTTCAAAATTCAAACTCCTCAAACCATAGCGAATTATATATTGTTGAAAAGCGCTCGATAAGCGTAATCTACTGTAGCAATTTGTTTTTCGATTCGAATCATGGTTTGGTTAGAAATCGACAATCTTTCTCAGCCATCCGTTGCTATGGTTTCATGATTGTCAGCGGATCGTCGACCAATTGACGATTGGAGGGCGCAGTATTAAAGAGGGTGTCAAGCAGCATTCATCAATATAGTTACTTTGGTCTAGAGGCGATCATTTTCACCAGAAATTGTTATTTTAGCCGAAGGTGGCTCACGGTGGTGGTGCTCCATAGCTTGATCGGAGGCGGCGCCTGTGTGGGTGTAAGGGTGACGGACCTAGGGGAGTTCAAAGGTGGTGGTCGATCAGGGCGAAGCGGCCTGAGGTGGAGGCGTTTGGTTTGTATAAGTGGCGGCTTTGTGCGATGCTAGGTGATCGAGTTTGTGAGCACGAGTTAGGGTTTGCTGAGTGACATGGCAAATTAATATATTGCCCACCATATTATTGTATTTTTTATTTAATTTTTCAAACTTCAAACTATCATACTTGTCCATACGAGCTCGGATTCCTGCGCGGTTTTCTCCATTGTGATCACATCAAAATTCTAGATATTATGGAATTAGTTTGGTTGCATTCTAAGAATGTTATATTTTTGAGCCTAATTTGGGTTTTAAATTGATTTGAAATCAAAGGTGAGTGTTTTAACCCACTCACAACTACTAAACCATCTTATGTTGGTTAAATTAAATTTATGATGTGATTTGAAATTTATTGATTGCTATTTGGTACTTTTAAATTGTCAGTCAAATTTAATTTGAATTTATATTGGATTTATTTGCAATTTGGATTAATATTGGAATTTAATTGCCAGTTAAATACCTGATAATGATAACCAGTTTATTTGTTGTGATTTATTGGTTGATTTGAAAGATGATCGTGGTGGATGCTTATTTGTTGATATTTTTGGATGACTGGATGTATGTTATTTATATGTTTTTATCACACTGCAAGTTCCCTTAGTTTGCTGTTAGGAAAAATCGCCATGGGTTGAAATGATACATACGCAAATAGTCTTATAGATTAGGGAAAAATCTTTATGGGTTGAAATGATAAACTCGAGCGATTTTATGAGTTTTGAATTTTTATCGGGATTATTAATTGAAATGATATATACCCGTAAATTTAAATTTATTACAGGTTAAAATGATATATATTTGTATCACTTGACCATAGGGTAGAAAATTATATACTGACACCAGATTGGTCAAATTAAATGGTTTTAAATCTTTAATTCTTTTGAATTTAGTTAAATGATATTATGAAATAAAATTAGATTTATATGAACTGAATTATTTTCAGAATCCAAGCTTTTAAAATGTTGAAATTGAAGTTGGTTTAAATGAATTGTTTAAAGAATTTAAATTTAAATCTTAAATTGGAATTTTGAAATATAAAGGAAATATATCAAAATTGAGTTATTGTAAACGTTTGAATGTTTAAACTTTGAAACCTACTGAATTTGAAGTGGTTTAAATTTGTAGTTCAACATGGATTTGAAATCAATATAAATTGAAATGATGTTTAATGAGAATTGAATTGAAACCTTTAGACTTTTGAATTGAAATCTTTGAACAGGGATTGGTTTAAATTGACTTTTGGAATTAATGTGAAATTGAACTGATTTTTGAAATTGGAAGAAACAATTCTCAGTAGAAACTATTTTTGATGTAAACTCTTTTAATATACAAACTCTTTTAACATATGAACTATTTTTTTCGTATAAACCATTTTAATATAGTAATAATTTTGAATACATTACTATTTTATTATATTACCTATTTTAATATATAAACTATTTCTAATATATAAACTATTTTAATCTATAACCTATTTTAAAAATATACTATTTTAATATATATATATATTATTTTAAATTTATAGGAAACTTTTAATACATATATTTTTAATATATAACTATTTTTAATATATAACCTATTTTAATATATAAACTATTTCTAATATATAAACTATTTTAATCTATAACCTATTTTTAAAATATAAAATATCTTAAATGTATAACTATTCCAATAAATAAACTACTTTCAATATTCAAACTGTGTAAAGTTGGAACTGTTATGATTTATATTTAATTAATTTAAATGCGAATATTTTGATATGATGGTTTAACCTATTTTATGGTTATGACTTTGAAATTGAATACGATTTAAAGTAATATTGATTTCGAAAGTGAATATGATTTCGAATGTGATATGATTTGAAAGTGATATGATTTCGAAAGTGATATGATTTTGAAGTGAATATGATTTCGAAAGTGTATAGAGTGATATTTATAAAAATGTGTTAAGGTGGATACGGGTAACACCCTAATGCTATTTTAATTCTTTATTTTACTGTTGACATATTATAATAGCGTACTGTTTTATGTATGTATATAGTTTAACGGATCCTTAGGAGATGGAATCTCGATCATCTCTTAAGTTATTGCACCCACGTCAGACACTGGATAAGAGATGTAAAATCCCATCAACATCGCTGAAGTCGTTACACTCATATTTATTTATGTTGAATTAACTTACATAAGATCTTATAGTTCTGACTCAAGTGTTTTGTCTTTTCATTATGCTCGGGTTAGCCTGAGCAATTCAGTGGTGAAGATCTTACTTCTGGAGGATAAAGACGAAGTTTAGTATTATATTATCAATATTATTCCACTGCATCATGTTGTTCCACTACATTATTTATTTATTCCTATTGTATGTATAACTTTGATTGTACTGTAAGTGTGTAATCAAATGTTATTTGTAAAACAGCTTCATGAACTGTTTATTTGATTATTATATTTTGTCATTCCATTGTGTGATTCTGTATTTTGTTTTTCCTTCTTTTCTCTTATTTTCTTATTTACCCTACTAACAATTTTCCCTTTTGAATGGTTTGAGTCGACATATATGGTTTATTATCGATTTAAACTGTCCAAAAAGGTGGACCATTACATTTGGTATCAGAGCCAGGTTTAGCGATAATCTTAACTTTGTGGGGTTTAACTCATTAGAGATAGGATGGTAATACCCTAGAATGAGTTTGTCTGAGTGTGTATATATAAAAGAGCGTACTTATTAGTGTTATAAAAATGTTTTTATATTGTGTTAATTTGTTCTATTTAGTATTTATAAATTTTGGTCGGTACATAGGACGCTGTGACATCGATAGAGATTTCTAACTACTTACTAGGGCAGACCGACATAATATTGTTTTCGAAACATGGGTAAATGAAACAATTTTACCCAGTATTATATTTGGTATATAAAAGAATAATTTTTATAAATGGATATAATTGTATGTGATATGTTGTCTGTTAAGAAGTGAAACTTTATAAGTGTTGGTTGCAAAATAGAATTGACAAATAAAGTAAATATGAATTGGAAATTTGAGAACTTAAGTTATAGGGTTTGAAATTTGTTTTCAAAGATTTTGGAAAATAATATTGGTATTATTTGAAAGTATTTTCAGATATAAATATTTTCAAAGTGATTTGAAAAAAAATGTTCTAAAGGAAATTTAAAAGGAAATAAGTTATGTACTCCTCTCTTCTATCGCTGAAAAATAATTTCGGTGACGATGGTCGTATCATCGACATTCATTTTTGAGCTTCAAAGTGGGATGACCACTGTAGTAGCAAAAGCTACATGTTTATTTTGATAAACAAATTTTAATCGTATTTTTTAAATATGACTAGATATATAAAATCTATAAGTATAAATATATAAATATATTATTTAAAAATGATTTGAATGAAACCCGGTATTTAGTTCTTAAATTTCTACAAATTAGGGATTTCAGTTATTGTAATGAAATGAAATCTTAACTATTTTAATAATTGGAACTTCTAAAATGAAAAATAAGAGACTAACAGTTAAGTGATTAATGAAATGTAAAGAAGATGGAGATTTGTAAGTGTAAATTAATAGGTAATGAAAATTAAGAAGATATTAATGGTTGAACATTTTGTTAACTAAATGGAATAAGGTAAATTTTGTAACATTCAATTACATTCTAAACACATTTATATAACTTAGCAGAAATGTTTAAATGTTGAAATGTTAAATATAAACACTAGTACAAAAGTGCATATTGCTTCGCCTCATTTGCATCAGTTGAAGTAAAAACTGATGCAAATAGAACTATTTGCATCAGTTCTATCTTAATAACCAATGCAATTGGTACGTGAAAAGCAATAGGTAATAAAAAATCAAATTTGCATCAGTTGTCACCAACAACCGATGCAATTGGTACGTGCAGATAGTTTTAGTTGCATCGGTTTTAAATTCAATCGATGCAACTACGTTAGTTTGCATTCATTTTCCATAGGTTTGCTACTCCAACTTTCATTTTTCCACCCCTTAACTTTTCATTTCCCTCTTAGCTTTAATTTATCCCTCCACTCCCCCCTAACCCGTTAAGAAGAAAACAAAAGAAACTTTATATTTGTTCAATTGAACAACTTCGAATTAAATTCGACTGTGAATTTTTGGTTCAAACCAAATTAGAAGTTCCTCCCAAATCAAAATTCTCAAAAAAAAATTGAAATTCAAAACAAATGTTTTAATTCGACTGTGAATCAGGTGGCGATTTAGGTTGAGTGGAGGTGGTAGCGATCTGTTAATCATGACCATGGATACCCATTGCGTATTGTTGTTCCTGGAATTATTGGTGCTCGACCTGTTAAGTGGCTTGACAGAATCGATATAATTATAGAAGAATGTCAGGTGATGAACAAGTTTGCTATTTTCGTTCAAATTATTCTTATGGAACTGAAGAATATTATTAACCTTGTCCTTTTTTAAAAAAAAAGGGTTCTTTATGCAAAAGGATTATAAGATGTTTCCACCTTCAGTTAATTGGGATAATATCAATTGGTCTACGAGGACTGCGCAAATGGATTTTCCTGTGCATGTAATTCTGTTATAATAGGGTTTATAATCTTTGTTGCTTTTAAGTGTTTTATAACTCGTTTTGGGGGTAAGATGGTATGTGTATTCGCTGTCATTCTGTATAAAAAAAGGAAAGTTTCTTGTACTTATGACATTGTTGAAAAAGAAGCAAAAGGGCCTTGAATCGGAGATGTGTTGTAAATCTCAATAATATTTTAATTACATTTATTATTTTATACTTACATGAAAAGATATCCCTTAAAAACCTAGTGTTGGCATTATACAATTTTTCGACTGACATCTGTATCTAATGATCTAAGTAAGTTTAAGTAACCCATATATACACAATAATAAACCTCATGCTTAGTTTTACCTTTCCTGTAAATTCAATTATGTATCATTATGACTATAAGGTTAAGGTTGCGTAGGCTACAATTTCTTGTATTTAGTCAGAATGTATCAAAACTGGTACAAATTAACAAGCAGAACAAGCTTGGTTGATCAACAGTAAATGCAGTAACTTTTCATATTGATAACGTCCCTAAACTCATATGAAATGCTTGAGTAATGTTTTAACGAGGTCAATATCTACATGGTGTGGCAATGTGCTATTTGTTCCTTGGAGGATGAGAACATTGTTCAGCAAGGAAAGGTTTGAAATTTCCCTGAGTTTCTAAATCATATTAAACCATCACACATAACTGGAGCATTTTTCTTCTTCTCAACATGTTATAAAATATATAGATAACTGTAAGTGGATATGCTGTCTCTGGTGGTGGGCGTGGCATCGAGAGGGTAGATGTATCGGTTGATGGTGGGAAAACCTGGGTTGAAGCTCACAGATATCAGAAGAGCAATACTAAATACATAGCTGATGATATAAATAGCGATAAATGGGCTTGGGTTCTCTTTAAAATTGAGGTTGATGTGCTAGAAAATGGTGAAATCATTGCTAAAGCGGTATGTATTATTACTTGTGGAGATTTGTCCTTGAAGTTGGTTTCTAGTATTTAATATTTTGCATGTGAACTTGAAGATGGTTATTGAACTTTATGTAAAAGAATGTCGGGTGGACTGGAAGGAAACGCCTCAAGCTCATGTCATTATATTGGATGTGCCAGGTACATTACAAACTTGCATTCAAACCATATACATTTATATATAACTGTGTTTGCAAATATAACATATATATATAGCTCAACTTCAGGCAGCTCAAGTACAATTCTTCTGCTCCACCATGAGGTATTGAAAAAGTGGACAAATTATAGAGTTGATTACAAACAGAGGGATGTCAACAGAAATATGAATTGAGTATACTATCTTTATCCACCTGTGGTTACTATAGTAACATAAAGAAACAATACACAGTCATAGTGTAACTAATTCTTTGTTTTCACTGTAGGGAGATATATTATTCTTATACATGAGCAATGATCCCATTCGTGCTGGTGACATTTTTGTATTTAATGTTGAAGTAAGTTTCAAGATTAGAGAGACATTCATAATATATTCAAGTTGATTAATCGGTTTTGGCATTTGATAGCAACTTTGTTATAGTAGTTTATCTTATATATAACATGTTAGTGTGAAATTCCTTAATTTCAGTGTCATGCAGCTTTTTTCCCATACTTACTAATGTGCCTTCTGTATTAATCTTTGATATTATCGATAACTAAGTTGCAGATGAATGCTATGATGTTTTTACTATACTTGTTTGTTTGTAAACACCATATAATTACTAGTACTTGGTAAAATAATTTGTTCATTTTATTGTATGTAATTTTATAGGTTAAAATAATTCAAATCATTCACCCATATATAGCATATTCTCAAAATTTTGTTAGTCATTACTGTTTTAGTTGGTGGCAAAATCCCCAGTTTTGCTGGAACACTTTTCTTTTCCAACTTGTTCCACCATGTTTTATTCATTATATTGTTACTACCATAGAATATATACTAATACCAACATTCTCATTTTCGATGATTGCATGCCCTACTGTATTATTAGGTACAACATTTATTATTCTATGCAGGGTACAGATTGACAAGTTTTTTAGATTCTTAATAAACCTATTATCCTATGCTGAAATTAAATCAGAAAATATATTACATGGTCAATTTGAAAGTGTGCTAATTTATTTAAACATTAAAGAAGCTCATGTGATAATAAGGTAAATTGGCAGAAAGATGATATTAAAGCGTTATTACTTGTGCTTTGCAAAAACTAGTGGAGGTGAGAAATAAGTTGTTATTACTTGTCTATATCAAGATTGCAACCTACAAAAGAGACACTTTGTAGTTTTGATTCCCAGTATTTGCTTCCTAAAAGCATTTACTTTGACATTTGACTTAGCAGTTGAAGTCTTATAACAGTTCTGTAATATTACATCATACTTAATTAGTTACATGCTTTGTCAAGCAAAATATTTTTTAGTTATATGTAAAAATAGTATGTTAATGGAATTGTTGAATCCAAGCTCTCATCTCACACATACACATAGTAGTTGTTAATCAAACATATATATAGCATGCGAAACCAACACCTACCAATACTTGCTCATTAATACACATATGTATGCTACAGCTTATGTTTTATAGTTTGTTATGGTTCATTCAATTCATTGACAATAGAATAATATTATCTGTGGACATTATTGTTTTGGTTGTCAACTAATTCTAGTTTGTTTGTTAACCTACTTTCTGATTTATATAATAAATTATGTATGTGTCCTATACTTGATATATTACTTAAAGTGGTTCAAAGCAATCCCTAATTCTTCTATTACCATCAGAGTTATCAAGTTACTATATAGATGTCCCACATACTCACTAAATACTTTAAACATAAACAATTTATGTAAAGTGGATTCCGATTGTTAATAAAATAAATATAGTGACAGAGTTGATGAGGTTCTGAAGCAGTTAGTTTCCAGTGATGTGGCTGTAGAGGAAGACATGTGAGTGTGGTGGTATGGTGACAGAGCTCTTGTGGGTTTGCGATTTGAATGAAGCAGGACGAATTGCTCGATTGGGATGTCCCGAGTTCGAGGGTATAGCTTCAGGTGAGTTCGGTTGTGGGCTGTTGGTTGAAGCAGTAATGATATGGTCAGGTGGAGGAGCAGTAGATGGTTATGTGGTGAGTTGTTTTGTGATATTGAAGGAATGCAACAATGGAAGGTGGGGAACTAGTGTGACAGGCAGGGTGATGATGTTGTGGTTTGTTTGAGATAGTGGTTTTATGCAATTTGGAGCAGTAGGAGTTGATCGGACAAGGGTGTTGTGTGGGGGTTTATGGTGATCAGGTATGTGCAGTGAGATTTGCAGTGTGGTGTTGAACTGTAGGGTAGTAGTGGGAATGTTGGATTGCTGTTCTCTGGTGAAATGTGTTGCAGGTGTTGAAAGTGCAGAAGGTAGGCAGAATTGAAGTGTTGACAGTGGGTTTTGAATTGAAGTGATGAACTGTTGACAATGGGTTGTGGAATTGATGATGTAGAATGGATATTGATGGTGATGGCGTGCCTTGTAATCAGCTGATGATTGGTGGATGAAGTTGCTGTTCTGATAGAGGATGGTATTGGCAGAGACAATGAAATGTATTGGGTATATGCAGTGATATGAATTTGTTGAAAGTGGTTGTATGAACTTGCGATGTTTATTTTGGTATTATGTTATTCAGTTTGTATTTGCCTTCAAATTAAGTTTTGAATGATTGTAATATTGCATGCAATAATTGTTTGTTATAATCAATAATATATGTATATATATAGTCTATTTGAGTACTGTAATAATGGTTTCTGAGAATAGCTTTTTTTGCATCAGGTATAAATAGCTGATGCAATAGAGGGATTAGTTCGCATCAGTTGTTATAAAAAACCGATGCAATAGAGGGATTAGTTTGCATCGGTTTTCAACAATAACATATGCAACAAGTTCCTTTGCTGCATCGGTTTTCATTACAACCGATGAAACATGGGGGTTGTGTCCAAGCAACCAACCGTGATATTTTGCATTAGTTGTTAGTAACAGCATATGCAAAAAAGGACCATTTTGCATCAGTTTCAGAACTGATGCAAAAGTGTTAAGCCTGTTGCATCGGTTGCATATGCATCGGTTGTTGAACTGATGCAAAGGGGGGGGGGGTAAAAACCGATGCAAATGGCCTATTTTGTAGTAGTGAAATATGTAACGACCTGCTATTTTCAACCATTCCCATCCGCACATGTCGGACTTGAATTGCTCAAAATATCAGATTGTTAATTTATATTTTGCAAACTCAGCATATACAGTAAATAAATCAAACAAAGAATCATAGACACAGAGCAATACAATAATACGCAGTGGAATAAATAAATAGTAGTTCATGAAGCTACTATACAAACTTACAAATTTAATTAAATTAAATTTGTCAAATCAAATTCCTGAAATTACAATTCTTACATTTATTTCAATGAAACGCATTTTTTTTCTTGTCAAAGAAATTCAATTTCATTTATTCACTTACTTAAATAATTTCCAAAACTTAATTAACAAAGAATCCCAATTTCAATTATTTACGAAGTTCCAATTTACTTATTCAAAGTTCAATTCCTCTTGTCAAAGAATTCAATTTTTATTCCATTTCCAAATAATTCAATCTTATTAAATACTTTCAATCTTAATTATTAATAATTTCAAACTTAATAATTTCAAACTTAATTATAAATTCAACCTTAATTATTAAATCATTTCAACTCATTCATTAATAATTCCACCCTTAATTTTTTAATAAATTCAAAACTTAATTATTAATTATTTCAAACTTCGTTATTAATAATTTCAAGACTTGATTTTTAAAATTCCAAATTTAACTATTACTAATTTCAAACTTAATTATTAACAATTCCAAATTTAATTATTAATAAATTCAAACAACGTCCTTCCATCAGTCATTACATTAATATCTTGTTTCAGATTTTCAGTATTAACGTTTTCCTTTTATCAAAATTTACGTTTCGATTTTATTCCAAAACTTTATTATTCAAATAAAATCTTTATTTTATTTCAAATCAAATTATTGACCAATCGGTTTATTTAATTCTCTATCCTAAGTCATGTTCATTTTGGGTATTTATCATTTCAACCCGATTCCAATTCCAATTCAAAAATCAAAGCATAGCAAAGGGAACTTGCAGTGTGATAACAGGGATGGTGTCAAAGTAAATAAACAAGCAATAACAACAATCAATAACAATTCAATAATCAATTCAAATAATCCCGAAATAATCGTATTAATTCACATTGTTATTTGTGCAAATTAATATAATTATTTCTAGAATCTACACTATCATTTCATGTAGATTAAAGATTATTACACTATTATTTTATACGGTTTTTCACTTGTCATTAAATTTCCATTTCATACTACAACAATCAATCCAATATACGTTCAATGGTTCAAAGTGTAATTTATCACTATTCTACATGTCAATTAATTTAACAATTAAAATGGTCAAATTTAACTAATCAAATTTCACATATATGTCGGTTCAACTTTTAGTTATCCTACGTCGAATTCAATTGCATAATATTTATCACTTTATACATTACAAATTAACATCCAATATAAACAACAATCAATCAATCAATTATCAACCAAACTGTATTATCATCGCATAAATAATTAACAGATAATGGTGTCAGATGTCATAGGTGAACAGATACAGGTAATAGCATATAACAGTGTAAATAACTGACGGTCGCATATTTCAATTGTCGTTTTAATTGAAATTAAATTTAATAAATAAAAGAATATTAATCGTGAGTGAATGCTCACCTTTCGAGGCTAGAGAAAATAGGAGATGACACGGATACGCACACTGATACGGACACTGAAATGGAGTTACAAATCCAAGCATGATTCTCAGAGCAAAGTAAGATTGGCACGAATCGACGAGCAAAACTGTTAAATAGGAATTTCCGAAATCAAATCAAAACATTCAACATAGCAACAATTACAAAACATGTCCTACGTCAAAGTTTAACAACAAAATTCTATGTGCTACCATGATCGAAATGGACAGAAATTTGGTATGAATAAAGATCAAAACTCGCATTTCAAAACTGCAAAGAATCACTTGATTCCGACGTAACACGGAGGAGATACGATGCGTCAAACATGAACTCAGGTCGTGTTTGCAGCGGTGTAAAATAAATTCTAAGTACAAAAGAATATCTGCCTGGGTCTAACTTCCAGATCCTCGACCACAAATCAAACGATGTCGGATTTTGCTGGAATTTGACATGTATAAATTACGTAACTTAAACTCCTTTTTAAAAATAGAATCAACCCATTCCGATAAAACATGAGTGAGATACGATGCGTCAAACATGAACTCAGGTCGTGTTTGCAGCAGTGTAAAATAAATTCTAAGTATAAAAGAATATCTGCCTGGGTCTAACTTCCAGATCCTCGACCACAAATCAAACGATGTCGGATTTTGCTAGAATTTGACATGTATAAACTACGTAACTTAAACTCCTTTTTAAAAATAGAATCAACCCATTCCGATAAAACATGAGTGAGATACGATGCGTCAAACATGAACTCAGGTCGTGTTTGCAGCAGTGTAAAATATTTCTAAAACATTTTATATTTACATTTGTTTTAAATTTTTTTTTTTTTTTTTTTTTTTTTTTAGAAAAACACACGCTTACAGAAATCAAATAGTATGCATACTGTACACTTACATATATATAACACAACAGCATGGTTAAATCAAATATACAGATCAGACTATAAACTATTGCATGCAGACTTCATTTATTACCAATATATATGTGAAACAATACGCACAAATGTTTAAGTACTTTCATATACACATTCATATATACATATAAATATGAACTATATAAAACACATGATATTTATAAAACAAATGCAACTCACTTTATAGTTATACTGGGAATACTTTGAATACAACAATGATTTGCAAAAATCCATATATATAGAACATACGCAACTACAGATACTTACTGTAAAATAAATAAATTTTAACTTTCATACTTTATAATAAACTAATATAACTTATATGTGTTATATACTGTAATAACATAAATACATACTTACGTTGCAACCTTTAAAAAGCTTTGTTGTTTCAAAATATACCAAGTATAAACCATAACTTCAACATTACAGTATTCCAACCCAAAACTGCCTATGTACTGTATGTATAAGTATAACCTTAATATATAACTTTCATAAAAGCATGTACAACTATTATATATATATACAAAATGATAGCTTTATAGACTATAAAACACGCACACTATATAAGGTGTAACAGATAATAAAATTTACAGCAGAGACCACATGCCATTTCAACCAAGTACTGTCACTTGTTTATACTGGCAACATAACAAAACTAATATACTGATCTTGTGAATAATATTCCCACATATAAATAACAACTTACTTTAGTATAAATCTTATAATAATCCAACAGTTTAAATATCTTATATAAACATATATAAATGTATGCTGCAAATCCAGTGTAACCATATAACTAATATAATATATATTATACCTTATATACATACACAAGGCTCGGCCGAGGTCCAAAAGTGTAGGGAAACGCATTCACGTGCTTAGGTGGCAGAGCGGATCCGGGTGGGTTCGCGGAGGCAAATGTGCGGAGGGATGGTCGGACGGCAGTAGGCGGTGAGATCTGGGAAACGAGGCCGAGCAGCTGCTGGTGGAAAAGCATGGGCATACTTCGGTGTTGCCGTGGTTGACGTGTTTAAGCCTAGGCGAGGGAGAGGGTGTGAGCGCGGAGGAAGGAGAAGAGGTGGAGGTTAGCGACGGAGCTTCGGAGCTGCAGGAGTTCCGGAGATGGGGTGACGTCAGAAAGTGGTGGATAGAGTGGCGCAGGCGGAGGTGCGAGGGTGGTGGAAGTGCGGTGACTTCGGTGGGAGGCGATGTCGAGCGAGAGAGGGAGGAAAGAGGAGCGGGAAAGACTGTAGAGGTGGCGAGGCGGTTTCAATGGGAAGGCGAGTTACCGATGTCAAACACCGAGGAAGAGGAGAATGGCAGTGGGCGAGGCGGTCTCGAGTTGGAGCTTGGTTGCGTGTGTAGCGGGGAGGTGAGGGCAGAGTGGAAAAGCACGCAGATGAGCAGTAAAACGTGGTCATGTGCTTGCGTACAAAATGAAGGAAGTGGCTACAGAGCAAAAAGGCTTGGGGAGATGAGGCCATTAGTGGAGGAGGGGAATTATTTTCCTACAGGCACGTAACAAATTTTGAAAAGGAAAGAGGTGAGAAAATGAGCAATATACTTTAGTGGCAGAGAATAAAATATGAACTGACATATCATATTGATCTTGGGAGTAGAAAATGAACAGAAGAAAAGCAAAAGTCATAAATCAAACAGCTGGATGAAGTTATCAATCTCATCAATTCACGTGAGTATCCCAAAGGACAAAAGATAACAAAAGATTAGAAAACTGGTACCGGTTTGGGCTGCGTTAACAATTATAATTTGCAACGCCGAACTCCGATTGCCACAAATAAATATACCGTTTTGGTCAGCGCGACGAGACGATCAAAACGGTATACAGATATCAGTGATTCGATTAAATTATAAAGTTTCGAAATTTTCTACTACGGAAAATGCATAAAATTCGCAGAAAAATAAGAACGACGGAGCTAAAGATGTCCGAATTTGGAAAAACGAAAAATGACGTCTTGCTCAGAAGACGATTTAGAATTTTTCTATGTAAAAATATTTAGGTTTCGAAAACGTTTTATTTTCATCAATTACTAACTGATTTAGATTGAAGTAAATTTACGCACGAAATGAACTTTCATATTTTCGGGCGAAAATTTACCAGTTGCTATGTTTAATTAGACGCATTCCAAATATGAAGTTTGAACAGCATCGGAATTTGTTTGTGAAAATTTTAAATTCTACACTAAATAAACAATTTTAAAAATTTTAAACTGGGTCTGAATTTCCGGGTCGTTACATTCTCCCCCACTCAAAACTTTTCGTCCCCGAAAAGGAAGGAGGTAGGAGAATAGAAACAACCCGAAGAAATAGACTTGAATTACAAAATAAAAAAATTTTATTTAAACCATAAAAATTTCAATTTAAATTAATTTTATATCTAACCATTTGACTTTAAATTCAAGATTTTCATAAAATTTATTTGGTTTCACATATATTAATGTTAGGTATAAAAGATTCCTTTCAAATGAAATTCAATTTAAATTCGATTAATTCAAGATATTCTCTGAAGCTGATTTAATTCAATTTATTAACTTTCAAAACAAAATTTTCTTCTATCAATCATACCTATTATTTATTTAACTTATTATTCTATTTATCTCATAAACATTTATAATTAGAATTTACGTGAATAACCTTTATTATACGCACTTACATTTTATTTATAAAGCCAATTTATATTATATAATATCCAGTTTTCTTAAATTAACTTCAAAGATCATAAACTTGAATAGTCATTTATTATAATCAAACCTTCTTTGACAAAATTAATTCTTCTTTATTCCAAATTATTATTAAATTTATTCTACTTAATATACCCTATCACATATATATTAAGTATATTTACATTTATTATAACTACTCAATTTTTTTTTTATTTAAAATTCCTTTGATAACATTTATATTGTATAATATTCAATTACATAATTAACTTTTGAAAATTTTGGGTAAGTTAGATATAATGCAATTGAGTATTATCCAAATAAATTTTTTTCAATTCAGTTACTTCAAGTTAAGGATTTATATAAAAGAATTTGGTTTCATTCATAATTGAAAATCATCCTTTGAAAAGTTTTAGGAATTAATTTCCGATTAGCTTCAAACAATCTTAGAGATAATATATATATATATATATATATATATATATATTCATAATATATCAAATCAAATTTAAAATCTTCAATATATATTATAAATCAAGTCATGTTTAGAAATTCAAATCAATTTATTTTTTTCAAAACAAACCGTAGCAAAGCTACAGAATAGTCTCTCCACTTCGAAACTCGAAAATGAATGTCGATGATGCGGCCGTCATTACCGAAATTATTTTCCAGCGACAAAGAGAGGAGCACTGATTTAAACATCCAAAATTTCTTTGAAAAGATTTCTATTCGAAAATACTTTAAGCAATATACCTTTTAAAACTTTTAAAGCCAAGTTTGAAATCATCGGAAATTAAATTCTCAAATTCTAATTTAAATCCATTTGAATTCCAAATCAAAATATAAACAAGCTTTATAAATTCATTTATTTATATTATGAAATAGTCAATGATTTATAAATCAATAAATGAAAATCAAATATTATCATTTCTGACAACAAATTCATTAATAATTTAATTTCAGAAAACTTATATTTATATATAATCATACAAAACTATTTTGTTTACCAAATTTGAAAACAATATTATGTCAGTTTGTTCTGTTCAAGTGTTTTGGAAATCCTATCGATAGCGTTGATCAGACGAATCGATTGAAAACCCAAATCAACATCAACAACTCAAACAACACGATATATATAAAACATTTTTAATATTAATTTTCAGAGACACTTCCTCGCTCGACAATACAAAATAGATTTCAACACAAGAATAGAGATTCAACCTTAATGGAAATCAAATCAAAGAGAATTTTGATTAGACAATAAGTTCGAACCAGAAGATGAGGTAATTAAATAGCAGAATAGGAAGCCTGATAAGTTTATATACATCGCGGGCAACCTTAACCGGATTGACCTTGGCTTAAAGAATAAGATCGATGCTGAATTCCGAGGTAAATCAACATTCGATCTCAAGAAATAGAATTCAGGTATTGCAGGAGATAGATAGAATCGTAAACCGAGGATACAGAAATCTCCGGTAAATCGATGTTTATTGTAAAGGAGTTTCACCCCTTTACAAATCATTCGAAGTTTGGCGAGACCGCCGGTTCATTATAAAGATTATTCGAAGTGGAGTTATGGAATACTCCAGAATTGAAAGAAGACGAATAGTGAGGGACGAGAATGAATTTTGGAACCGAGGGAACGTTCCAAATTCAAAGAAAACGAGTCAAGAAGAAGAGATTGAAACTCGAGTGGGAGTGATTCTGTAAATACATTTACCCTATATGCTGAGTTTTGCCTAGAGCTACCAAAAGCTCTGATACCAACTGTAACGACCCGGTATTTTGGACTATTCGCATCCGCACATGTCGGACTTGAATAATTCAAAATATCGAATTGTTAATTTAAATTTGGCAAAACTGAGATATACAGTAAATAAGTAGTCATAGCATCACAGACACAGAGTAATAATATGCAGCGGAAATAAAAGAGATAGTAGTTCATGAAGCTACTATGTAAATATATAAGATACATCAGAGTTTACAACAAAAGAGTAATACGATACATCAGATATAAATCAGAATACATCACTATAATCATCGAATACTGAAAGCAGAATAGATGGCTGGATCTTCAAGCAAAGCTCCAACTCCAAAGGTGAGTCTCGAATACTGGTACACTCAGTCTGACCCGAGCGTAAAGCAAAACACAAAACACTCGAGTCAGGATTAATATTCTTATATCAATAAATCTAACTCAAGTGAAATAGCAATCGAAATACAAGTAACTCAAAGGATGTTTGGAATAACCATCCTTTAAGGATCCGTTAAACTATCTACTAGGTAGTAATATACGCTAAGTAGATAATGTCTATCAGTAATATAAAATATCAAAATAGCGTTAAGGCGTTACCATAATCCCCCTTAACACATTTTATATTCCCAAAAGCATATACAAGACCGTAGTTTCCCCAAAACCGGAAGTCACCAGAGGGCAATCCATATACTCAAGGTACAAATCAAAACGTAGTGGTCGCGAATAGGATAATCAGTATGACAAGGTACATGAGGCGATACCAACTAGGATACTAGTAGTTGCGTGATCCGGACTGATGTTGAGCATAGCCAGCAGCTACCTCAACACCGCGAAACAACACTCCCAAATCGAGGGGTGCACCCAAATCGAATCACAAAAGTAATAGATATGGTATCGAAGAAGTGTGTCCGCTAGAGGTGGCGAACCTCAATGGCCCGGCGCGGCTCCTGTTTTAGTCATGTCAGGGGTCATCCAATATCGTTCTCTTTCTTCAGTCAACGCGTTCACCAAACCATCCACTTCATTCTGGATCAACACTCCACGTATAATAGTTATTAAAGTGGTATTCGGTATCGACAGAGAGTATGTCCATATCCGATCCCGGTCTCTTTAATAACTACGTATAATTACACCGATTGGTCGTTTAATATATTTCAAAACAATCAATTTCAATTTCAATTAGAATTCGTAAACCATTATTTCATTTGTCTTTCAAAAATCAATTTCCAAAATCTACGTTCCAAAACTCCCAAATTACCATTTCAAAGTCTTACAGTTCAATTTCAATTTTATTTAAACGATTCAAATATTGATTCAAGTTCATATATAAGTTTTATTCCGAAAATCATTTAAATGATTAAATTCAACATTCAAATCAATTTAAACTTATTTATCGATTTTATTCAATATTCTTTAAGTTAATTCAACATCCAAAACCATTCTTTTTAATTTCCAAGTCATTAAAACAATCACTTAAGTTAACTTCATTATATCAAACTTACAAATTTAATTAAATTAAATTTGTCAAATCAAATTCCTGAAATTACAATTCTTACATTTATTTCAATGAAACGCATTTTTTTTTCTTGTCAAAGAAATTCAATTTCATTTATTCACTTACTTAAATAATTTCCAAAACTTAATTAACAAAGAATCCCAATTTCAATTATTTACGAAGTTCCAATTTACTTATTCAAAGTTCAATTCCTCTTGTCAAAGAATTCAATTTTTATTCCATTTCCAAATAATTCAATCTTATTAAATACTTTCAATCTTAATTATTAATAATTTCAAACTTAATAATTTCAAACTTAATTATAAATTCAACCTTAATTATTAAATCATTTCAACTCATTCATTAATAATTCCACCCTTAATTTTTTAATAAATTCAAAACTTAATTATTAATTATTTCAAACTTCGTTATTAATAATTTCAAGACTTGATTTTTAAAATTCCAAATTTAACTATTACTAATTTCAAACTTAATTATTAACAATTCCAAATTTAATTATTAATAAATTCAAACAACGTCCTTTCATCAGTCATTACATTAATATCTTGTTTCAGATTTTCAGTATTAACGTTTTCCTTTTATCAAAATTTACGTTTCGATTTTATTCCAAAACTTTATTATTCAAATAAAATCTTTATTTTATTTCAAATCAAATTATTGACCAATCGGTTTATTTAATTCTCTATCCTAAGTCATGTTCATTTTGGGTATTTATCATTTCAACCCGATTCCAATTCCAATTCAAAAATCAAAGCATAGCAAAGGGAACTTGCAGTGTGATAACAGGGATGGTGTCAAAGTAAATAAACAAGCAATAACAACAATCAATAACAATTCAATAATCAATTCAAATAATCCCGAAATAATCGTATTAATTCACATTGTTATTTGTGCAAATTAATATAATTATTTCTAGAATCTACACTATCATTTCATGTAGATTAAAGATTATTACACTATTATTTTATACGGTTTTTCACTTGTCATTAAATTTCCATTTCATACTACAACAATCAATCCAATATACGTTCAATGGTTCAAAGTGTAATTTATCACTATTCTACATGTCAATTAATTTAACAATTAAAATGGTCAAATTTAACTAATCAAATTTCACATATATGTCGGTTCAACTTTTAGTTATCCTACGTCGAATTCAATTGCATAATATTTATCACTTTATACATTACAAATTAACATCCAATATAAACAACAATCAATCAATCAATTATCAACCAAACTGTATTATCATCGCATAAATAATTAACAGATAATGGTGTCAGATGTCATAGGTGAACAGATACAGGTAATAGCATATAACAGTGTAAATAACTGACGGTCGCATATTTCAATTGTCGTTTTAATTGAAATTAAATTTAATAAATAAAAGAATATTAATCGTGAGTGAATGCTCACCTTTCGAGGCTAGAGAAAATAGGAGATGACACGGATACGCACACTGATACGGACACTGAAATGGAGTTACAAATCCAAGCATGATTCTCAGAGCAAAGTAAGATTGGCACGAATCGACGAGCAAAACTGTTAAATAGGAATTTCCGAAATCAAATCAAAACATTCAACATAGCAACAATTACAAAACATGTCCTACGTCAAAGTTTAACAACAAAATTCTATGTGCTACCATGATCGAAATGGACAGAAATTTGGTATGAATAAAGATCAAAACTCGCATTTCAAAACTGCAAAGAATCACTTGATTCCGACGTAAGACGGAGGAGATACGATGCGTCAAACATGAACTCAGGTCGTGTTTGCAGCGGTGTAAAATAAATTCTAAGTACAAAAGAATATCTGCCTGGGTCTAACTTCCAGATCCTCGACCACAAATCAAACGATGTCGGATTTTGCTGGAATTTGACATGTATAAATTACGTAACTTAAACTCCTTTTTAAAAATAGAATCAACCCATTCCGATAAAACATGAGTGAGATACGATGCGTCAAACATGAACTCAGGTCGTGTTTGCAGCAGTGTAAAATAAATTCTAAGTATAAAAGAATATCTGCCTGGGTCTAACTTCCAGATCCTCGACCACAAATCAAACGATGTCGGATTTTGCTAGAATTTGACATGTATAAACTACGTAACTTAAACTCCTTTTTAAAAATAGAATCAACCCATTCCGATAAAACATGAGTGAGATACGATGCGTCAAACATGAACTCAGGTCGTGTTTGCAGCAGTGTAAAATATTTCTAAAACATTTTATATTTACATTTGTTTTAATTTTTTTTTTTTTTTTTTTTTTTTTTTAGAAAAACACACGCTTACAGAAATCAAATAGTATGCATACTGTACACTTACATATATATAACACAACAGCATGGTTAAATCAAATATACAGATCAGACTATAAACTATTGCATGCAGACTTCATTTATTACCAATATATATGTGAAACAATACGCACAAATGTTTAAGTACTTTCATATACACATTCATATATACATATAAATATGAACTATATAAAACACATGATATTTATAAAACAAATGCAACTCACTTTATAGTTATACTGGGAACACTTTGAATACAACAATGATTTGCAAAAATCCATATATATAGAACATACGCAACTACAGATACTTACTGTAAAATAAATAAATTTTAACTTTCATACTTTATAATAAACTAATATAACTTATATGTGTTATATACTGTAATAACATAAATACATACTTACGTTGCAACCTTTAAAAAGCTTTGTTGTTTCAAAATATACCAAGTATAAACCATAACTTCAACATTACAGTATTCCAACCCAAAACTGCCTATGTACTGTATGTATAAGTATAACCTTAATATATAACTTTCATAAAAGCATGTACAACTATTATATATATATACAAAATGATAGCTTTATAGACTATAAAACACGCACACTATATAAGGTGTAACAGATAATAAAATTTACAGCAGAGACCACATGCCATTTCAACCAAGTACTGTCACTTGTTTATACTGGCAACATAACAAAACTAATATACTGATCTTGTGAATAATATTCCCACATATAAATAACAACTTACTTTAGTATAAATCTTATAATAATCCAACAGTCTAAAATCTCTTATATAAACATATATAAATGTATGCTGCAAATCCAGTGTAACCATATAACTAATATAATATATATTATACCTTATATACATACACAAGGCTCGGCCGAGGTCCAAAAGTGTAGGGAAACGCATTCACGTGCTTAGGTGGCAGAGCGGATCCGGGTGGGTTCGCGGAGGCAAATGTGCGGAGGGATGGTCGGACGGCAGTAGGCGGTGAGATCTGGGAAACGAGGCCGAGCAGCTGCTGGTGGAAAAGCATGGGCATACTTCGGTGTTGCCGTGGTTGACGTGTTTAAGCCTAGGCGAGGGAGAGGGTGTGAGCGCGGAGGAAGGAGAAGAGGTGGAGGTTAGCGACGGAGCTTCGGAGCTGCAGGAGTTCCAGAGATGGGGTGACGTCAGAAAGTGGTGGATAGAGTGGCGCAGGCGGAGGTGCGAGGGTGGTGGAAGTGCGGTGACTTCGGTGGGAGGCGATGTCGAGCGAGAGAGGGAGGAAAGAGGAGCGGGAAAGACTGTAGAGGTGGCGAGGCGGTTTCAATGGGAAGGCGAGTTACCGATGTCAAACACCGAGGAAGAGGAGAATGGCAGTGGGCGAGGCGGTCTCGAGTTGGAGCTTGGTTGCGTGTGTAGCGGGGAGGTGAGGGCAGAGTGGAAAAGCACGCAGATGAGCAGTAAAACGTGGTCATGTGCTTGCGTACAAAATGAAGGAAGTGGCTACAGAGCAAAAAGGCTTGGGGAGATGAGGCCATTAGTGGAGGAGGGGAATTATTTTCCTACAGGCACGTAACAAATTTTGAAAAGGAAAGAGGTGAGAAAATGAGCAATATACTTTAGTGGCAGAGAATAAAATATGAACTGACATATCATATTGATCTTGGGAGTAGAAAATGAACAGAAGAAAAGCAAAAGTCATAAATCAAACAGCTGGATGAAGTTATCAATCTCATCAATTCACGTGAGTATCCCAAAGGACAAAAGATAACAAAAGATTAGAAAACTGGTACCGGTTTGGGCTGCGTTAACAATTATAATTTGCAACGCCGAACTCCGATTTCCACAAATAAATATACCGTTTTGGTCAGCGCGACGAGACGATCAAAACGGTATACAGATATCAGTGATTCGATTAAATTATAAAGTTTCGAAATTTTCTACTACGGAAAATGCATAAAATTCGCAGAAAAATAAGAACGACGGAGCTAAAGATGTCCGAATTTGGAAAAACGAAAAATGACGTCTTGCTCAGAAGACGGTTTAGAATTTTTCTATGTAAAAATATTTAGGTTTCGAAAACGGTTTATTTTCATCAATTACTAACTGATTTAGATTGAAGTAAATTTACGCACGAAATGAACTTTCATATTTTCGGACGAAAATTTACCAGTTGCTATGTTTAATTAGACGCATTCCAAATATGAAGTTTGAACAGCATCGGAATTTGTTTGTGAAAATTTTAAATTCTACACTAAATAAACAATTTTAAAAATTTTAAACTGGGTCTGAATTTCCGGGTCGTTACATTCTCCCCCACTCAAAACTTTTCGTCCCCGAAAAGGAAGGAGGTAGGAGAATAGAAACAACCCGAAGAAATAGACTTGAATTACAAAATAAAAAAAATTTATTTAAACCATAAAAATTTCAATTTAAATTAATTTTATATCTAACCATTTGACTTTAAATTCAAGATTTTCATAAAATTTATTTGGTTTCACATATATTAATGTTAGGTATAAAAGATTCCTTTCAAATGAAATTCAATTTAAATTCGATTAATTCAAGATATTCTCTGAAGCTGATTTAATTCAATTTATTAACTTTCAAAACAAAATTTTCTTCTATCAATCATACCTATTATTTATTTAACTTATTATTCTATTTATCTCATAAACATTTATAATTAGAATTTACGTGAATAACCTTTATTATACGCACTTACATTTTATTTATAAAGCCAATTTATATTATATAATATCCAGTTTTCTTAAATTAACTTCAAAGATCATAAACTTGAATAGTCATTTATTATAATCAAACCTTCTTTGACAAAATTAATTCTTCTTTATTCCAAATTATTATTAAATTTATTCTACTTAATATACCCTATCACATATATATTAAGTATATTTACATTTATTATAACTACTCAATTTTTTTTTTATTTAAAATTCCTTTGATAACATTTATATTGTATAATATTCAATTACATAATTAACTTTTGAAAATTTTGGGTAAGTTAGATATAATGCAATTGAGTATTATCCAAATAAATTTTTTTCAATTCAGTTACTTCAAGTTAAGGATTTATATAAAAGAATTTGGTTTCATTCATAATTGAAAATCATCCTTTGAAAAGTTTTAGGAATTAATTTCCGATTAGCTTCAAACAATCTTAGAGATAATATATATATATATATATATATATATATATATATATTCATAATATATCAAATCAAATTTAAAATCTTCAATATATATTATAAATCAAGTCATGTTTAGAAATTCAAATCAATTTATTTTTTTCAAAACAAACCGTAGCAAAGCTACAGAATAGTCTCTCCACTTCGAAACTCGAAAATGAATGTCGATGATGCGGCCGTCATTACCGAAATTATTTTCCAGAGACAAAGAGAGGAGCACTGATTTAAACATCCAAAATTTCTTTGAAAAGATTTCTATTCGAAAATACTTTAAGCAATATACCTTTTAAAACTTTTAAAGCCAAGTTTGAAATCATCGGAAATTAAATTCTCAAATTCTAATTTAAATCCATTTGAATTCCAAATCAAAATATAAACAAGCTTTATAAATTCATTTATTTATATTATGAAATAGTCAATGATTTATAAATCAATAAATGAAAATCAAATATTATCATTTCTGACAACAAATTCATTAATAATTTAATTTCAGAAAACTTATATTTATATATAATCATACAAAACTATTTTGTTTTCCAAATTTGAAAACAATATTATGTCAGTTTGTTCTGTTCAAGTGTTTTGGAAATCCTATCGATAGCGTTGATCAGACGAATCGATTGAAAACCCAAATCAACATCAACAACTCAAACAACACGATATATATAAAACATTTTTAATATTAATTTTCAGAGACACTTCCTCGCTCGACAATACAAAATAGATTTCAACACAAGAATAGAGATTCAACCTTAATGGAAATCAAATCAAAGAGAATTTTGATTCGACAATAAGTTCGAACCAGAAGATGAGGTAATTAAATAGCAGAATAGGAAGCCTGATAAGTTTATATACATCGCGGGCAACCTTAACCGGATTGACCTTGGCTTAAAGAATAAGATCGATGCTGAATTACGAGGTAAATCAACATTCGATCTCAAGAAATAGAATTCAGGTATTGCAGGAGATAGATAGAATCGTAAACCGAGGATACAGAAATCTCCGGTAAATCGATGTTTATTGTAAAGGAGTTTCACCCCTTTACAAATCATTCGAAGTTTGGTGAGACCGCCGGTTCATTATAAAGATTATTCGAAGTGGAGTTATGGAATACTCCAGAATTGAAAGAAGACGAATAGTGAGGGACGAGAATGAATTTTGGAACCGAGGGAACGTTCCAAATTCAAAGAAAACGAGTCAAGAAGAAGAGATTGAAACTCGAGTGGGAGTGATTCTGTAAATACATTTACCCTATATGCTGAGTTTTGCCTAGAGCTACCAAAAGCTCTGATACCAACTGTAACGACCCGGTATTTTGGACTATTCGCATCCGCACATGTCGGACTTGAATAATTCAAAATATCGAATTGTTAATTTAAATTTGGCAAAACTGAGATATACAGTAAATAAGTAGTCATAGCATCACAGACACAGAGTAATAATATGCAGCGGAAATAAAAGAGATAGTAGTTCATGAAGCTACTATGTAAATATATAAGATACATCAGAGTTTACAACAAAAGAGTAATACGATACATCAGATATAAATCAGAATACATCACTAGAATCATCGAATACTGAAAGCAGAATAGATGGCTGGATCTTCAAGCAAAGCTCCAACTCCAAAGGTGAGTCTCGAATACTGGTACACTCAGTCTGACCCGAGCGTAAAGCAAAACACAAAACACTCGAGTCAGGATTAATATTCTTATATCAATAAATCTAACTCAAGTGAAATAGCAATCGAAATACAAGTAACTCAAAGGATGTTTGGAATAACCATCCTTTAAGGATCCGTTAAACTATCTACTAGGTAGTAATATACGCTAAGTAGATAATGTCTATCAGTAATATAAAATATCAAAATAGCGTTAAGGCGTTACCATAATCCCCCTTAACACATTTTATATTCCCAAAAGCATATACAAGACCGTAGTTTCCCCAAAACCGGAAGTCACCAGAGGGCAATCCATATACTCAAGGTACAAATCAAAACGTAGTGGTCGCGAATAGGATAATCAGTATGACAAGGTACATGAGGCGATACCAACTAGGATACTAGTAGTTGCGTGATCCGGACTGATGTTGAGCATAGCCAGCAGCTACCTCAACACCGCGAAACAACACTCCCAAATCGAGGGGTGCACCCAAATCGAATCACAAAAGTAATAGATATGGTATCGAAGAAGTGTGTCCGCTAGAGGTGGCGAACCTCAATGGCCCGGCGCGGCTCCTGTTTTAGTCATGTCAGGGGTCATCCAATATCGTTCTCTTTCTTCAGTCAACGCGTTCACCAAACCATCCACTTCATTCTGGATCAACACTCCACGTATAATAGTTATTAAAGTGGTATTCGGTATCGACAGAGAGTATGTCCATATCCGATCCCGGTCTCTTTAATAACTACGTATAATTACACCGATTGGTCGTTTAATATATTTCAAAACAATCAATTTCAATTTCAATTAGAATTCGTAAACCATTATTTCATTTGTCTTTCAAAAATCAATTTCCAAAATCTACGTTCCAAAACTCCCAAATTACCATTTCAAAGTCTTACAGTTCAATTTCAATTTTATTTAAACGATTCAAATATTGATTCAAGTTCATATATAAGTTTTATTCCAAAAATCATTTAAATGATTAAATTCAACATTCAAATCAATTTAAACTTATTTATCGATTTTATTCAATATTCTTTAAGTTAATTCAACATCCAAAACCATTCTTTTTAATTTCCAAGTCATTAAAACAATCACTTAAGTTAACTTCATTATATCAAACTTACAAATTTAATTAAATTAAATTTGTCAAATCAAATTCCTGAAATTACAATTCTTACATTTATTTCAATGAAACGCATTTTTTTTCTTGTCAAAGAAATTCAATTTCATTTATTCACTTACTTAAATAATTTCCAAAACTTAATTAACAAAGAATCCCAATTTCAATTATTTACGAAGTTCCAATTTACTTATTCAAAGTTCAATTCCTCTTGTCAAAGAATTCAATTTTTATTCCATTTCCAAATAATTCAATCTTATTAAATACTTTCAATCTTAATTATTAATAATTTCAAACTTAATAATTTCAAACTTAATTATAAATTCAACCTTAATTATTAAATCATTTCAACTCATTCATTAATAATTCCACCCTTAATTTTTTAATAAATTCAAAACTTAATTATTAATTATTTCAAACTTTGTTATTAATAATTTCAAGACTTGATTTTTAAAATTCCAAATTTAACTATTACTAATTTCAAACTTAATTATTAACAATTCCAAATTTAATTATTAATAAATTCAAACAACGTCCTTTCATCAGTCATTACATTAATATCTTGTTTCAGATTTTCAGTATTAACGTTTTCCTTTTATCAAAATTTACGTTTCGATTTTATTCCAAAACTTTATTATTCAAATAAAATCTTTATTTTATTTCAAATCAAATTATTGACCAATCAGTTTATTTAATTCTCTATCCTAAGTCATGTTCATTTTGGGTATTTATCATTTCAACCCGATTCCAATTCCAATTCAAAAATCAAAGCATAGCAAAGGGAACTTGCAGTGTGATAACAGGGATGGTGTCAAAGTAAATAAACAAGCAATAACAACAATCAATAACAATTCAATAATCAATTCAAATAATCCCGAAATAATCGTATTAATTCACATTGTTATTTGTGCAAATTAATATAATTATTTCTAGAATCTACACTATCATTTCATGTAGATTAAAGATTATTACACTATTATTTTATACGGTTTTTCACTTGTCATTAAATTTCCATTTCATACTACAACAATCAATCCAATATACGTTCAATGGTTCAAAGTGTAATTTATCACTATTCTACATGTCAATTAATTTAACAATTAAAATGGTCAAATTTAACTAATCAAATTTCACATATATGTCGGTTCAACTTTTAGTTATCCTACGTCGAATTCAATTGCATAATATTTATCACTTTATACATTACAAATTAACATCCAATATAAACAACAATCAATCAATCAATTATCAACCAAACTGTATTATCATCGCATAAATAATTAACAGATAATGGTGTCAGATGTCATAGGTGAACAGATACAGGTAATAGCATATAACAGTGTAAATAACTGACGGTCGCATATTTCAATTGTCGTTTTAATTGAAATTAAATTTAATAAATAAAAGAATATTAATCGTGAGTGAATGCTCACCTTTCGAGGCTAGAGAAAATAGGAGATGACACGGATACGCACACTGATACGGACACTGAAATGGAGTTACAAATCCAAGCATGATTCTCAGAGCAAAGTAAGATTAGCACGAATCGACGAGCAAAACTGTTAAATAGGAATTTCCGAAATCAAATCAAAACATTCAACATAGCAACAATTACAAAACATGTCCTACGTCAAAGTTTAACAACAAAATTCTATGTGCTACCATGATCGAAATGGACAGAAATTTGGTATGAATAAAGATCAAAACTCGCATTTCAAAACTGCAAAGAATCACTTGATTCCGACGTAAGACGGAGGAGATACGATGCGTCAAACATGAACTCAGGTCGTGTTTGCAGCGGTGTAAAATAAATTCTAAGTACAAAAGAATATCTGCCTGGGTCTAACTTCCAGATCCTCGACCACAAATCAAACGATGTCGGATTTTGCTGGAATTTGACATGTATAAATTACGTAACTTAAACTCCTTTTTAAAAATAGAATCAACCCATTCCGATAAAACATGAGTGAGATACGATGCGTCAAACATGAACTCAGGTCGTGTTTGCAGCAGTGTAAAATAAATTCTAAGTATAAAAGAATATCTGCCTGGGTCTAACTTCCAGATCCTCGACCACAAATCAAACGATGTCGGATTTTGCTAGAATTTGACATGTATAAACTACGTAACTTAAACTCCTTTTTAAAAATAGAATCAACCCATTCCGATAAAACATGAGTGAGATACGATGCGTCAAACATGAACTCAGGTCGTGTTTGCAGCAGTGTAAAATATTTCTAAAACATTTTATATTTACATTTGTTTTAATTTTTTTTTTTTTTTTTTTTTTTTTTAGAAAAACACACGCTTACAGAAATCAAATAGTATGCATACTGTACACTTACATATATATAACACAACAGCATGGTTAAATCAAATATACAGATCAGACTATAAACTATTGCATGCAGACTTCATTTATTACCAATATATATGTGAAACAATACGCACAAATGTTTAAGTACTTTCATATACACATTCATATATACATATAAATATGAACTATATAAAACACATGATATTTATAAAACAAATGCAACTCACTTTATAGTTATACTGGGAACACTTTGAATACAACAATGATTTGCAAAAATCCATATATATAGAACATACGCAACTACAGATACTTACTGTAAAATAAATAAATTTTAACTTTCATACTTTATAATAAACTAATATAACTTATATGTGTTATATACTGTAATAACATAAATACATACTTACGTTGCAACCTTTAAAAAGCTTTGTTGTTTCAAAATATACCAAGTATAAACCATAACTTCAACATTACAGTATTCCAACCCAAAACTGCCTATGTACTGTATGTATAAGTATAACCTTAATATATAACTTTCATAAAAGCATGTACAACTATTATATGTATATACAAAATGATAGCTTTATAGACTATAAAACACGCACACTATATAAGGTGTAACAGATAATAAAATTTACAGCAGAGACCACATGCCATTTCAACCAAGTACTGTCACTTGTTTATACTGGCAACATAACAAAACTAATATACTGATCTTGTGAATAATATTCCCACATATAAATAACAACTTACTTTAGTATAAATCTTATAATAATCCAACAGTCTAAAATCTCTTATATAAACATATATAAATGTATGCTGCAAATCCAGTGTAACCATATAACTAATATAATATATATTATACCTTATATACATACACAAGGCTCGGCCGAGGTCCAAAAGTGTAGGGAAACGCATTCACGTGCTTAGGTGGCAGAGCGGATCCGGGTGGGTTCGCGGAGGCAAATGTGCGGAGGGATGGTCGGACGGCAGTAGGCGGTGAGATCTGGGAAACGAGGCCGAGCAGCTGCTGGTGGAAAAGCATGGGCATACTTCGGTGTTGCCGTGGTTGACGTGTTTAAGCCTAGGCGAGGGAGAGGGTGTGAGCGCGGAGGAAGGAGAAGAGGTGGAGGTTAGCGACGGAGCTTCGGAGCTGCAGGAGTTCCGGAGATGGGGTGACGTCAGAAAGTGGTGGATAGAGTGGCGCAGGCGGAGGTGCGAGGGTGGTGGAAGTGCGGTGACTTCGGTGGGAGGCGATGTCGAGCGAGAGAGGGAGGAAAGAGGAGCGGGAAAGACTATAGAGGTGGCGAGGCGGTTTCAATGGGAAGGCGAGTTACCGATGTCAAACACCGAGGAAGAGGAGAATGGCAGTGGGCGAGGCGGTCTCGAGTTGGAGCTTGGTTGCGTGTGTAGCGGGGAGGTGAGGGCAGAGTGGAAAAGCACGCAGATGAGCAGTAAAACGTGGTCATGTGCTTGCGTACAAAATGAAGGAAGTGGCTACAGAGCAAAAAGGCTTGGGGAGATGAGGCCATTAGTGGAGGAGGGGAATTATTTTCCTACAGGCACGTAACAAATTTTGAAAAGGAAAGAGGTGAGAAAATGAGCAATATACTTTAGTGGCAGAGAATAAAATATGAACTGACATATCATATTGATCTTGGGAGTAGAAAATGAACAGAAGAAAAGCAAAAGTCATAAATCAAACAGCTGGATGAAGTTATCAATCTCATCAATTCACGTGAGTATCCCAAAGGACAAAAGATAACAAAAGATTAGAAAACTGGTACCGGTTTGGGCTGCGTTAACAATTATAATTTGCAACGCCGAACTCCGATTTCCACAAATAAATATACCGTTTTGGTCAGCGCGACGAGACGATCAAAACGGTATACAGATATCAGTGATTCGATTAAATTATAAAGTTTCGAAATTTTCTACTACGGAAAATGCATAAAATTCGCAGAAAAATAAGAACGACGGAGCTAAAGATGTCCGAATTTGGAAAAACGAAAAATGACGTCTTGCTCAGAAGACGGTTTAGAATTTTTCTATGTAAAAATATTTAGGTTTCGAAAACGGTTTATTTTCATCAATTACTAACTGATTTAGATTGAAGTAAATTTACGCACGAAATGAACTTTCATATTTTCGGGCGAAAATTTACCAGTTGCTATGTTTAATTAGACGCATTCCAAATATGAAGTTTGAACAGCATCGGAATTTGTTTGTGAAAATTTTAAATTCTACACTAAATAAACAATTTTAAAAATTTTAAACTGGGTCTGAATTTCCGGGTCGTTACAATATGCATCGGTTGTTGAACTGATGCAAAGGGGGGGGGGGGGTAAAAACCGATGCAAATGGCCTATTTTGTAGTAGTGAAATATGTAACGACCTGCTATTTTCAACCATTCCCATCCGCACATGTCGGACTTGAATTGCTCAAAATATCAGATTGTTAATTTATATTTTGCAAACTCAGCATATACAGTAAATAAATCAAACAAAGAATCATAGACACAGAGCAATACAATAATACGCAGTGGAATAAATAAATAGTAGTTCATGAAGCTACTATACAAATATCAGAGTTAGAAATAGAATACAACAGAATATCTCAAATACAGCGAAGTCTTCAGTACGAATAGATGACTTCTCTGAACCAATCAACTGGAAAAGCTGAAAGTTGAATTGACAGTTGGATCTCCAATGAAGCTCCAAACTCCATAGGTGAGTCTCAAATGCTGTATCACTCAGTCTGACCCAAGCGTAAAGCAAATAAACACAAAACACTAGAGTCAGGATTAACATTCTTATATCAATAAATCCAACTCAAGTGAAATATCAACTGAAATACAAGTAACTTAAAGGATGTTTGGGATAACCATCCTCTAAGAGTCCATGGAACTATCTACAAGGTAGAAATATACACTATAACACCGAGGTCATTTCAAATTAATTTATACTTCACAACAAAATATCATTTCATTTGAAATATATATATTTTCAAAATATATATAAATATTATATAAAGTAGAATATTTGTAATTTCCTCAAACTTAACAAATCACTTCAAAATCAATCCGACTTCCCTATTCAAATTAAATTCAATCTCAATTTATCAATTTCCATTCAATTCAATTTCTGACCAAACAAACTCAAATTATATATATTTCAAATACAAATCTAAATCACAAATTAACCATTTAAATTCTAGTATATTTCAAAGTTTAATATTCAAAATTCCAAAGTTCAATTTAACAGTTTCATATAGATCTCGATTTAACCTTATTATTTAGTCTTGAAATGTTCACTTAATAAATTTAATATTTATTAAATAACCTAAATTTACCTTTAAACTAAATATTCCTTTCTACTTATTTAAACTTGAAACTTCCATTTAATCATTTAAATCAAAATCAAGTTATAAATCAAATCTTCAATTTCAAATTCAATAGTTCAAATCAATCCAATTAAGTAGAATTCTTAACTAAATACCATTTCAAATAAATTCAACTTTATGTTCTCAACCTTAACTTATTCAAATTATTACAACAATCAATTTTGAAATATAAATTTAAATAAATACTTAAACATATTAGATGGATTGATTCAATCTCAATAATATTATTATTAAATATATATATAAAATTTCCATTTATATATAATATTTTAAGACCCAGTATTTATTAAAAACCATATATTTCCTTTCAACCTATAGAAATTATTTTCAAACATTTATGTGTGTGTATATATATATATATATATGTGGACCAACGGTGTCTGTATATAGTTTCCTACCCTATGGTCAAGGGATACAGATATTTATCATTTCAATCCGAAATTTAAATATACGGGTAGATATCACTTCGATCCTCAATCCTAAATTCAATTTAATTGAGAAGCGCTTGGGGTTATCATTTCAACCCATAACGAAATTCTCCTATTCTAAAGTCCATTCGGGTATGTATCATTTCAACCCATAGTGAATTCTAAACTACAGGGAACTTGCAGAGTGATAACAAATAATAAAATAAAATAACAGGCATATATCATCAAGACCAATATAATATAAACAATAGGATATGGTGTCATATCCCACAAGTGAATAATTGCAGATAACAACATATATAACAATGTAAATAACTAACAGCAACATATTTCAATTGTCATTTCAATTGAAATCAAATTTAATAAATAAAAGAACGTTAATCGTGAGTGATTGCTCACCTTTCGAGGCTAAAGAAAACAGAAGATGACATGGATACGCACACTGATACGGACACTGAAATTGAATTGTAAATCCGAGTATGAATTTCAAAGCAAAGTAGGATTGGCACGAATTGGACGAACGAGGCTGAAAATCAAGAATTGATGAATTGAATCAGAATCAGTCTGATATATACAGTAATGTTTGCTATTTTAATAAAAATCAATTTTGCATCTCGAAGAAAATTTAAAGTCGAAGCAGATATATATAATTTACATTTTTTTGAACTCAATACATAAACCAAAAGTTTTAACATATGGAATAAAACATATATGTTAGAAAAATCTTTATATTTTTCCAAACCATTTTAATTTTTACACAGATCAAAATTTCTATTTACAAATCTAAGATCCAACCACCACATACAACCTATGCATATAATATCATTAAGATTTATATTTTTAAATAAGATAAATATATAAAACTTCAACAAATTACACTGTTCAATTCTCATTTATAAACTACTATATATAACATCTTACCTTAAACCCAATGTGACACATATATAATAGTATGAACATGTAAATAACTTTTATGCATTGCAGCATACTTTAACAATTAAAAAGTATAATATATTATATGTAGACTCATAGACCACATATAAACAGAGTATGTAGAAATCTATAAAACTCATTGATCGAAACACAATATTGACCATAATATAACAAAATATGTTACTTTTAAAATCTGACCCTCTGTTCTTTATTAACAGCACCTCAAACTATTCTATATGGATGAATATATAAGTACATATATACTTATATATGTTAAATTATGCAGACCGAACATATGCAACTACTGTATATATATTATATATTATATATGTAACAGCCCAAATTTTTAACAAGTATTTTTCACTTGTATTTTTAAAACTTTGGGGTTTATTATATAAAAATCTAAATTTTAAAGTGATTAAAAAAAACAATTGACCAAATTTTTAATTAAATAATAAGATCTCTGAAATTTTGGCGTGGTTAAGAATTAACTTTAATTGGAAATTTGGGTTTTTGTCATTAAGATCTCTGAGTGTTTATGTTTTATGTTACGCTCGGGTCAGCCTGAGTTGCAGTTCAGTTTCATCCCGGAGCTAGGATTTCTGTAGATCACTTTCAAGCTGCTGGCAAACTTCCTTCCCAGTTCTTTATCTAAATTTTTGAAATCAAGACTAGCGGACATTTGGATTGTTCTACTGATGATTTAAAACTATATTTGGATTAAAGACTATGTAATTTTTATTTGATTGAGACTATTTATAGTGGCTTCATGAACCACTAAGTATTTTAAATTCCGCTGCGAGTATTCTAATTCTGTGATTAATTATTTACTGTATATTTTGAGATTTGCCAAATTTTATTTACAACGCGGTATTTTGAACAACTCAAGTCCGACATGTGCGGATGCGAATGGTTGAAAATACTGGGTCGTTACATTTGGTATCAGAGCTTTGGCTCTAGGCAAAACTTAGAATGTATGGTAAATTTGATTTACAGAATCACTTTCATTTGAGCTTGAATCTCTTCCTTTTCGAATTTTGAAACAATCCCTGCGGTTCCGAAGTTCATTCGTGTCCCTCACTATTCATTTTCTTTCGATTCTGGAATATCCCATAACTCCACTTCGGATGATCTTTATAGTGAATTGGCGGTCTCGCCAATATTCTAATAAAGGGGTGAAACTCCTTTACAATTAGCATTGATTCACCAGAGATTTATATTTAACCTCGGTTTAGATGCTAGTATCTTTGGTTATTTCGAACTCTATCTCTTCGGATCGAATGGTAAATCTACATTCGATCTGACTCTTTAAGTCACGGTTGACCAGGTTAAGTTTGCTCGCGATTTATATAAACTTATCTAGTTCCTTGTTCGGTTATTTAATCATCGGATCTTCTTATTCCAATTTATCTTTAAATCAAAATTCTCTTTGATTTGAATCCATCAAATTTGAATCTCTATCCTTGTTTTGAAAAAATTATTCCTATATTTGGGAAAAATCTAATATTATATATAAGTATAATTTTCAGAATTTTATAATTAATTTAACTAGTTGTCAAGAGATAATAGTTTTGATTTTATTTATGGTTTTATAGACCATGTGTTTTGTCTAATATAAATAATTGAATATAAAAAAATGGTTATAAATTAATTTGGAAACAGAAATGAATTTAAAACCAGAACTTTAGAATTCAATTTTCGATGGTTTCAAACCTTGTGTTTAAAATTTTAAAGGGAGATATTATTTAAATTATTTTCGAATAAAAATTTGTTTCCAAAGAATTTTAAAGGTTTAAAAATCAGTTCTCTTCTCCTTATCGCTAGGAAATAATTTCGGTGATGACAGCAACATTATCGACATTCATTTTCGAGTTTCGAAGTAAAAAGACCATTCTGTAGTCTGGCTACAGTGTTACCTTGAGAATTTAATTGATTTGAATCTCTAAAATATGACTTGATTTATAATATATAGATATATGATTTAAATTTGATTTGACATATTATGTACATATATTTATTTGGGTTGAAGGGAATTAGAAATTTAATTCTTAAATTTTATCTTGAGGAAAAATTTCAATTGAAAAAAAAATGATTTTATAAGTATAGGGATATTATACAAGTAAATATGTAAATAAATAAATGTTTAAATTTTAAGTATAAATAGATGAAATCAATTATTAATTTAAAATTGAATTTTTATTGTTTAGATTAATGATTCTAATTTAAGTTTCAATTTAGTTTTCTTTCAAGTTGTTTCTATTCCCCTACCTCCTTCCTTTTCGAGGACGAAAAGTTCTGAGTGGGGGAGAGTGTAACAGCCCAAATTTTTAACAAGTATTTTTCACTTGTATTTTCAAAACTTTGGGGTTTCTTATATAAAAATCTAAATTTTAAAGTGATTAAAAAAAACAATTGACCAAATTTTTAATTAAATAATAAGATCTCTGAAATTTTGACGTGGTTAAGAATTAACTTTAATTGGAAATTTGGGTTTTTGTCAAAGATGGTAAATAACTTAATTTCGAGCAAAATCAAGTTTTAATTAAGAAATAAGACTTGGAAAAAAAAATTAGTGTATAAATAAACTATTTAATTACGCGTTTAAAATGCGTGTTATCAATGGAATATTTTTAACGTATATTTACTACATAAGAGAACGCGTAAATTTAAAAAGCGTCACTTTTATTATGAAACTGGGCGCGTGATTTGCATCGGTTTTTCACGCGTCTAAATTTATTACCTTGGATATAAATAATCAAATAAATCAGTATACATGCATTTTAAGTGGGAAAGGAATAAATTTTCTTTCCGTTGACTCCACATATTTAATAAATAAAACCCATTGATTTTTCAATAACGTTCAAATCAAATATTCTTTTCCGTTTCTTTACTCTAAGAATCAACACTTTTCTTTGTTCAATTTTATAAACATTCGCCAATTTTCTATTTTTCTGGACTGTTAAAACAACACAATAATTTTTACCTTAGCTATAAAATGGATTATCTACCTTTTAAAGTTAAGTAATATTTTGAATAATACATTTCTTTCTCAATGGTAAATAGATCAGAAGAAAAAAAATGTAAACAAATTTTATTCCATTTAAGTAGTAAATTTTAAATTTTTATAGTGTATAAATGAACTGGGTAATTACGCGTTTAAAGGGCGCGTAAATTTAGGGAATAAATACCGTATATATATTTAAGAAAACGTATAGAATTTTAATCCGTTATTTCGGTACATTTTGGGCATAAAATATTATGGCTATGGTACACATTCTTAAAAATATGACCTTAGTGTAAATGAGTAAATTTATCAGTGGCATGTGTTTTTAGAGGGAAGGAATATTCTAGCGTTCAAATCAAGTATGTTGCCTCTAAATTCAACGCATTGCTTTAAAAATTTGATTTCCATAGATTTTTTCCATTCAACAAAATTTATTTCTTGCATTTTTCAAAACACAATTTTCTCCTAAATCTCAGTCATGCGCAGTATCCATTCTCCTATCTGCTTGCCTATTTCATATGCGTTTTTCTCTTTACCCATATTTCTTACGTTTATTTTCCTCTTTCCAGTAAAATTTACTTCCCAGTTTATATATATTTTAATTTGATCAAATCAATTCCAAAATGCTAAATAATAAATGAAAGTTTCACTTTGTTTAAGGATAACTCTAATTGGAATTTTAATAAAAAAAATTTGGATTATATACTTACTTTAAAAATTTGTAATATTTGGTCCATTTGGATAATAAATCGCCTTTTAATGGTAATAAGAATCAGAGAGAGAGATGTAACCAAAGTTTTATCTTTTTAATTTAGTAATAAATGTTAAGAATTTATAGCATATTAATAAACTGATAATTTCGCATTTAAGAGGGTACGATATTTAATGGTATAAATAACATATATAGGAAAACATATTAATAATAAAAATCAACGCTTTCAATTTGCTTTAAATTTGGTATAAATCTTTGTCTAGTAAAACTTTGCTGTTTCTTTATAAATCAATGCTGATTATAAAAATTTCAAATCCATGTACAACTTCATTTGGTTAATAGGTATATAATCTGTGATTTCCTTTTACCATTCTCAGCAATAAATTCTTGCTGTTTCTCCACCCCAGTAACATTTACTTCTTATTTAAAGCAAGAGCAAATATTTCCTAGATATTTTGTTTTTCCTCTTCCTAAATTCGTGCACGTAAGAATGCATTTACAAAATAAAATGCTTGCCATTGGAAACGTTTGCAGTCAATGAAAGAAATTTATTTCCTCACCTGTAGAACGAGATTTCTGAAAAATCAAAGGAAAATCATGCAGCTTCCTTCTTTTACACGTTCAAATCAAAATTTTATCTTTGCCAAAAATTTATCAACGCATTCAATATCGGTTTAAATTTGTCATAAAAATCTTTGCCAAATAAAAACTTTACTGTTTCTTCTCTTTAATCAACGTAATTATTTCCAAAAAAAAAAAATTTTTTTAAGGAGAAAAGAAACGTGTACAAATGTGCCTAATATTCCTGTCTGTTTCTTTGTGTAAATCCAAGCCACCGTGCAAGTTAATCTAAATTTATTTCCTTCCTATATTGTTCACCTTAAATCACGCACCCCCTGCCTATATATAAGCCCATACAATTATTCATACGCATAGCATCAGCTCTTCAACCTTCTTTTTCTTGCCTGCAAGCTCCTTCTGGTAATGGAAGTTTACTCTCTTTCTTCTTCCTTTTATTTATTTATTTATTTTTATTTTTTTGCTTTTCTATCGTATGTTCATCTGATCAATCTAAATACTCGGCTGCTCCACCACATGTCCTTGCCACATCTCTTTTCCCCCCTCGGATCTATTTTGCCATGTATGTCAGATTGTTGTAGGAAGTCAAGCTTTGTATCCTTCTTTTGCATTCTATAGAAAAATGCATGCGTCCCTGTAGTTGTGGCCATGGGACCTTCATGCGTGAGTCATGTTAGCAAAGCAAGTGTGAAATAGAAAAAAAAATAAACAAACCTGGAAATGTTTCGTAATATATTTGTTGTGTGCGAAGCAATCACACGGTTTTGTAATTATCATTAGAGCATCCATTCAAGCTTATGTAGGCTAGGACCGTGACACTTAAATTCAGCTTAGACCAATCATATTTATCTCCAGACTAGTAAAATATAACTCAGTTTGCTTTAGATATTATATTGGACAATAGGTGAAGGTTGTCTTGTTTGAGTGATTAGATTCATTTCAGTGAAGAGAGCATCAGCTGATATTTGAGTGTGTCTAGGTATATATTACAAACGCGTGGGTGGGTCTGTAGGTGAAAAAGAGAAAGTGGAAGTATCCATGCATGGGCCAGGACGTAAGTGGGTAGGTGTACATGCTTTCGGGTTAAGATAGTAGCGGTCATGCCACACCAAAAAAAAAAAGAAAAAGAAAAGGAAAAGGAAAAAAAACAAATAGAAGTTAGTACGTGAGATTGAAAAGGGAAAGGAAGAAGGAGTGCTTGAGAAATTTGAATGAACGCCACCTATTAGTTAAAATCAAGTCGGGTGTGGGGAGTAGTCGAGCAAAGTTGGTCCATTTATCTTTTTATAATCCCGTCTCAATTTCGTTTATTTAAATTTTGCTTTGACCGTAAATTTAAGTCGCGCGTTTGGTTTTATTTGGTCTTGTTCTAGATTTGAATCAAGACGTTGCATCCGCGGAAATCTAATCGTGCCGTTTGTGCGTTTCTTTATCAAGTGATACAATCGTTTGAATCAAATTTTCTGCAGCTCTAAGGTGAGTATTTCTCACCAGACAAACATACCTATATATCCGTGATTTATCATAAGTGTATTTGTAAATTATTTATTAAAATTTTTCTGCCTGTGATATAACATATGATGTTAAACCCCATTTTAAATTGACACCTCATTAGTTGTTTATCTATTGTAATATTATTGCAGTTATACTATGTAATGCTTATTTACTGATTAAATCATCACTGTAAGTTCCCTGTAAATTTGAGATCGTTATAAGCTGAAATGATAGGCCTGAACGATAATCATTTGTTCATTTGTTTAAATGTTTAATTATTTATTTGTTAACTTGGGATTGCAGGTTTGAAATGATAGAACCCGGATTTTGTAAATTGCGGATTGAAATGATATAAATCTATATCACTTGACCCAGGCTAGAAAACTATATACAGACCCGTCGTTTATATAATATTTTTCTGAAATGTTTAAAAATATTTTAAATGGGAATTTATAATATTCTGGTTCAAATGTATTTAAAGGATTTTTATAAAATTATAATGATTTTTGAATAAGTCAAAATGTTAAATAAATAAATGTTTAAGTAAAAATTTTGGAATATAACTTATTTTGGGAAATTCTGAAATTTTGTTAAAAGTGAGTTTTAGTTAAGAAAATAATTGATAATAAGTTATATTTGGGAATTTAAAATTTGATTGTTAAGTTAATAATTTATTATGGCACTTAAATGCTGTCTTTTATAAATGAACTGTTTTGACTTACAGACTTTAGGTGGCATTTCATAAATGCTACGGAAACTGAATTTTCGGATTGTTTAAAATAAATGGAAATAATCTTTGGCGAAAAAGGCTTAAATTTTGGAATTTAATATGTAATTAATAAAAATAAGGAATTGATTTTAATGGTTTTAAATGGAAGAATTTAACTTTTAAATGTGAGTTGAAAGGCAATTAATTCCTAAATAAATTGAATAGATTTAAATGGTATTTTATATGAAATAAAATGACTGATGTTTAAATAAATGATGTTGAAATGATATTTGATGTTGAAAGGTATTTGAAATTTATTTTGATTATTAAAGTATAAATACCATTTTAAAAGTTGTAACCACGGGTTATAATAACGTTTGGTTGTTAAAGAGACCGGGATCGGATATCTGACATACTCTCTGTCGATACCGAAACCACTTTGACAACCGTGTACGCGGTGGAGATTCCAGAATGAAGTAGGATGGTGATGACGTTTCCTTTAAGGTAAATACGTGGACCCGACTCCCGTGAGTTGGCATAAGGTGGCTAAAACAGGAGCGATTGACGGATTAATGAGGTAGCACCTCTGATCGGACGCACTTCTTCGTATGCCATTCTATTACTTTTGTGATTGTTTTGGTGCGCACCTTTGATTTGGGAGTGTTGTTCGAGGTGGGCGGTAGCTGCGCGCTACGCGTTTCCATCGGTCCGGATGCGTAATTGGTATATCTTCCCTGGCATTGCCTAGTTGTGCCGTGTCACCTACCATAGCGAGCCTTATACGATTTTGGTTTTGTACCATACCTATGGAGTGCCCTCTGACAACGCCCATTCCGGGAGAGATTACGGTACTGTATAGACTATGGGAATATATTATGTGTTAAGGTAGAAAATGTAAAGCCTTAACGCTATTTAAAAGTAAGTTTATTTTACTAATAGACACTATTATAATAGCAAAGTATTACTACATAGTAAATAGTTTAACGGATCCTTAGAGGATGGGCGGTCCCAAGCATCCTTTAAGTTACTTGCTCTATATTACAGTACACTTGAATTGGCTTACACTATATAAGTATGTATGTCCTGACTTGAGTGTTTATGTTTTATGTTACGCTCGGGTCAGCCTGAGTTGCAGTTCAGTTTCATCCCGGAGCTAGGATTTCTGTAGATCACTTTCAAGCTGCTGGCAAACTTCCTTCCCAGTTCTTTATCTAAATTTTTGAAATCAAGACTAGCGGACATTTGGATTGTTCTACTGATGATTTAAAACTATATTTGGATTAAAGACTATGTAATTTTTATTTGATTGAGACTATTTATAGTGGCTTCATGAACCACTAAGTATTTTAAATTCCGCTGCGAGTATTCTAATTCTGTGATTAATTATTTACTGTATATTTTGAGATTTGCCAAATTTTATTTACAACGCGGTATTTTGAACAACTCAAGTCCGACATGTGCGGATGCGAATGGTTGAAAATACTGGGTCGTTACATTTGGTATCAGAGCTTTGGCTCTAGGCAAAACTTAGAATGTATGGTAAATTTGATTTACAGAATCACTTTCATTTGAGCTTGAATCTCTTCCTTTTCGAATTTTGAAACAATCCCTGCGGTTCCGAAGTTCATTCGTGTCCCTCACTATTCATTTTCTTTCGATTCTGGAATATCCCATAACTCCACTTCGGATGATCTTTATAGTGAATTGGCGGTCTCGCCAATATTCTAATAAAGGGGTGAAACTCCTTTACAATTAGCATTGATTCACCAGAGATTTATATTTAACCTCGGTTTAGATGCTAGTATCTTTGGTTATTTCGAACTCTATCTCTTCGGATCGAATGGTAAATCTACATTCGATCTGACTCTTTAAGTCACGGTTGACCAGGTTAAGTTTGCTCGCGATTTATATAAACTTATCTAGTTCCTTGTTCGGTTATTTAATCATCGGATCTTCTTATTCCAATTTATCTTTAAATCAAAATTCTCTTTGATTTGAATCCATCAAATTTGAATCTCTATCCTTGTTTTGAAAAAATTATTCCTATATTTGGGAAAAATCTAATATTATATATAAGTATAATTTTCAGAATTTTATAATTAATTTAACTAGTTGTCAAGAGATAATAGTTTTGATTTTATTTATGGTTTTATAGACCATGTGTTTTGTCTAATATAAATAATTGAATATAAAAAAATGGTTATAAATTAATTTGGAAACAGAAATGAATTTAAAACCAGAACTTTAGAATTCAATTTTCGATGGTTTCAAACCTTGTGTTTAAAATTTTAAAGGGAGATATTATTTAAATTATTTTCGAATAAAAATTTGTTTCCAAAGAATTTTAAAGGTTTAAAAATCAGTTCTCTTCTCCTTATCGCTAGGAAATAATTTCGGTGATGACAGCAACATTATCGACATTCATTTTCGAGTTTCGAAGTAAAAAGACCATTCTGTAGTCTGGCTACAGTGTTACCTTGAGAATTTAATTGATTTGAATCTCTAAAATATGACTTGATTTATAATATATAGATATATGATTTAAATTTGATTTGACATATTATGTACATATATTTATTTGGGTTGAAGGGAATTAGAAATTTAATTCTTAAATTTTATCTTGAGGAAAAATTTCAATTGAAAAAAAAATGATTTTATAAGTATAGGGATATTATACAAGTAAATATGTAAATAAATAAATGTTTAAATTTTAAGTATAAATAGATGAAATCAATTATTAATTTAAAATTGAATTTTTATTGTTTAGATTAATGATTCTAATTTAAGTTTCAATTTAGTTTTCTTTCAAGTTGTTTCTATTCCCCTACCTCCTTCCTTTTCGAGGACGAAAAGTTCTGAGTGGGGGAGAGTGTAACAGCCCAAATTTTTAACAAGTATTTTTCACTTGTATTTTCAAAACTTTGGGGTTTCTTATATAAAAATCTAAATTTTAAAGTGATTAAAAAAAACAATTGACCAAATTTTTAATTAAATAATAAGATCTCTGAAATTTTGACGTGGTTAAGAATTAACTTTAATTGGAAATTTGGGTTTTTGTCAAAGATGGTAAATAACTTAATTTCGAGCAAAATCAAGTTTTAATTAAGAAATAAGACTTGAAAAAAAAAATTAGTGTATAAATAAACTATTTAATTACGCGTTTAAAATGCGTGTTATCAATGGAATATTTTTAACGTATATTTACTACATAAGAGAACGCGTAAATTTAAAAAGCGTCACTTTTATTATGAAACTGGGCGCGTGATTTGCATCGGTTTTTCACGCGTCTAAATTTATTACCTTGGATATAAATAATCAAATAAATCAGTATACATGCATTTTAAGTGGGAAAGGAATAAATTTTCTTTCCGTTGACTCCACATATTTAATAAATAAAACCCATTGATTTTTCAATAACGTTCAAATCAAATATTCTTTTCCGTTTCTTTACTCTAAGAATCAACACTTTTCTTTGTTCAATTTTATAAACATTCGCCAATTTTCTATTTTTCTGGACTGTTAAAACAACACAATAATTTTTACCTTAGCTATAAAATGGATTATCTACCTTTTAAAGTTAAGTAATATTTTGAATAATACATTTCTTTGTCAATGGTAAATAGATCAGAAGAAAAAAAAATGTAAACAAATTTTATTCCATTCAAGTAGTAAATTTTAAATTTTTATAGTGTATAAATGAACTGGGTAATTACGCGTTTAAAGGGCGCGTAAATTTAGGGAATAAATACCGTATATATATTTAAGAAAACATATAGAATTTTAATCCGTTATTTCGGTACATTTTGGGCATAAAATATTATGGCTATGGTACACATTCTTAAAAATATGACCTTAGTGTAAATGAGTAAATTTATCAGTGGCATGTGTTTTAGAGGGAAGGAATATTCTAGCGTTCAAATCAAGTATGTTGGCTCTAAATTCAACGCATTGCTTTAAAAATTTGATTTCCATAGATTTTTTCCATTCAACAAAATTTATTTCTTGCATTTTTCAAAACACAATTTTCTCCTAAATCTCAGTCATGCGCAGTATCCATTCTCCTATCTGCTTGCCTATTTCATATGCGTTTTTCTCTTTACCCATATTTCTTACGTTTATTTTCCTCTTTCCAGTAAAATTTACTTCCCAATTTATATATATTTTAATTTGATCAAATCATTTCCAAAATGCTAAATAATAAATGAAAGTTTCACTTTGTTTAAGGATAACTCTAATTGGAATTTTAATAAAAAAAATTGGATTATATACTTGCTTTAAAAATTTGTAATATTTGGTCCATTTGGATAATAAATCGCCTTTTAATGGTAATAAGTATCAGAGAGAGAGATGTAACTAAAGTTTTATCTTTTTAATTTAGTAATAAATGTTAAGAATTTATAACATATTAATAAACTGATAATTTCGCATTTAAGAGGGTACGATATTTAATGGTATAAATAACGTATATAGGAAAACGTATTAATAATTAAAATCAACGCTTTCAATTTGCTTTAAATTTGGTATAAATCTTTGTCTAGTAAAACTTTGCTGTTTCTCTATAAATCAATGCTGATTATAAAAATTTCAAATCCATGTACAACTTCATTTGGTTAATAGGTATATAATCTGAGATTTCCTTTTACCATTCTCAGCAATAAATTCTTGCTGTTTCTCCACCCCAGTCACATTTACTTCTTATTTAAATTAAGAGCAAATATTTCCTAGATATTTTGTTTTTCCTCTTCCTAAATTCGTGCACGTAAGAATGCATTTACAAAATAAAATGCTTGCCATTGGAAACGTTTGCAGTCAATGAAAGAAATTTATTTCCTCACCTGTAGAACGAGATTTCTGAAAAATCAAAGGAAAATCATGCAGCTTCCTTCTTTTACACGTTCAAATCAAAATTTTATCTTTGCCAAAAATTTATCAACGCATTCAATATCTGTTTAAATTTGTCATAAAAATCTTTGCCAAATAAAAACTTTACCGTTTCTTCTCTTTAATCAACGTAATTATTTCCAAAAAAAAAAATTTAAGGAGAAAAGAAACGTGTACAAATGTGCCTAATATTCCTGTCTGTTTCTTTGTGTAAATCCAAGCCACCGTGCAAGTTAATCTAAATTTATTTCCTTCCTATATTTTTCACCTTAAATCACGCACCCCCTGCCTATATATAAGCCCATACAATTATTCATACGCATAGCATCAGCTCTTCAACCTTCTTTTTCTTGCCTGCAAGCTCCTTCTGGTAATGGAAGTTTACTCTCTTTCTTCTTCCTTTTATTTATTTATTTATTTTTATTTTTTTGCTTTTCTATCGTATGTTCATCTGATCAATCTAAATACTCGGTTGCTCCACCACATGTCCTTGCCACATCTCTTTTCCCTCCTCGGATCTATTTTGCCATGTATGTCAGATTGTTGTAGGAAGTCAAGCTTAGTATCCTTCTTTTGCATTCTATAGAAAAATGCATGCGTCCCTGTAGTTGTGGCCATGGGACCTTCATGCGTGAGTCATGTTAGCAAAGCAAGTGTGAAATAGAAAAAATAATAAACAAACCTGGAAATGTTTCGTAATATATTTGTTGTGTGCGAAGCAATCACACGGTTTTGTAATTATCATTAGAGCATCCATTCAAGCTTATGTAGGCTATGACCGTGACACTTAAATTCAGCTTAGACCAATCATATTTGTCTCCAGACTAGTAAAATATAACTCAGTTTGCTTTAGATATTATATTGGACAATAGGTGAAGGTTGTCTTGTTTGAGTGATTAGATTCATTTCAGTGAAGAGAGCATCAACTGATATTTGAGTGTGTCTAGGTATATATTACAAACGCGTGGGTGGGTCTGTAGGTGAAAAAGAGAAAGTGGAAGTATCCATGCATGGGCCAGGACGTAAGTGGGTAGGTGTACATGCATTCGGGTTAAGATAGTAGCGGTCGTGCCACACCAAAAAAAAAAGAAAAAAAAAGGAAAAGGAAAAAAAAACAAATAGAAGTTAGTACGTGAGATTGAAAAGGGAAAGGAAAAAGGAGTGCTTGAGAAATTTGAATGAACGCCACCTATTAGTTAAAATCAAGTCGGGTGTGGGGAGTGGTCGAGCAAAGTTGGTCCATTTATCTTTTTATAATCCCGTCTCAATTTCGTTTATTTAAATTTTTCTTTGACCGTAAATTTAAGTCGCGCGTTTGGTTTTATTTGGATCTTGTTCTAGATTTGAATCAAGACATTGCATCCGCGGAAATCTAATCGTGCCATTTGTGCGTTTCTTTATCAAGTGATACAATCGTTTGAATCAAATTTTCTGCAGCTCTAAGGTGAGTATTTCTCACCAGACAAACATACCTATATATCCGTGATTTATCATAAGTGTATTTGTAAATTATTTATTAAATTTTTTCTGCCTGTGATATAACATATGATGTTAAACCCCATTTTAAATTGACACCTCATCAGTTGTTTATCTATTGTAATATTATTGCAGTTATACTATGTAATGCTTATTTACTGATTAAATCATCACTGTAAGTTCCCTGTAAATTTGAGATCGTTATAGGCTGAAATGATAGGCCTGAACGATAATCATTTGTTCATTTGTTTAATTGTTTAATTATTTATTTGTTAACTTGGGATTGCGGGTTTGAAATGATAGAACCCGGATTTTGTAAATTGCGGATTGAAATGATATAAATCTGTATCACTTGACCCAGGCTAGAAAACTATATACAGACCCGTCGTTTATATAATATTTTTCTGAAATGTTTAAAAATATTTTAAATGGGAATTTATAATATTCTGGTTCAAATGTATTTAAAGGATTTTTATAAAATTATAATGATTTTTGAATAAGTCAAAATGTTAAATAAATAAATGTTTAAGTAAATTTTTTGGAATATAACTTATTTTGGGAAATTCTGAAATTTTGTTAAAAGTGAGTTTTAGTTAAGAAAATAATTGATAATAAGTTATATTTGGGAATTTAAAATTTGATTGTTAAGTTAATAATTTATTACGGCACTTAAATGCTGTCTTTTATAAATGAACTGTTTTGACTTACAGACTTTAGGTGGCATTTCATAAATGCTACGGAAACTGAATTTTCGGATTGTTTAAAATAAATGGAAATAATCTTTGGCGAAAAAGGATTAAATTTTGGAATTTAATATGTAATTAATAAAAATAAGGAATTGATTTTAATGGTTTTAAATGGAAGAATTTAACTTTTAAATGTGAGTTGAAAGGCAATTAATTCCTAAATAAATTGAATAGATTTAAATGGTATTTTATATGAAATAAAATGACTGATGTTTAAATAAATGATGTTGAAATGATATTTGATGTTGAAAGGTATTTGAAATTTATTTTGATTATTAAAGTATAAATACCATTTTAAAAGTTGTAACCACGGGTTATAATAACGTTTGGTTGTTAAAGAGACCGGGATCGGATATCTGACATACTCTCTGTCGATACCGAAACCACTTTGACAACCGTGTACGCGGTGGAGATTCCAGAATGAAGTAGGATGGTGATGACGGTTCCTTTAAGGTAAATACGTGGACCCGACTCCCGTGAGTTGGCATAAGGTGGCTAAAACAGGAGCGATTGACGGATTAATGAGGTAGCACCTCTGATCGGACGCACTTCTTCGTATGCCATTCTATTACTTTTGTGATTGTTTTGGTGCGCACCTTTGATTTGGGAGTGTTGTTCGAGGTGGGCGGTAGCTGCGCGCTACGCGTTTCCATCGGTCCGGATGCGTAATTGGTATATCTTCCCTGGCATTGCCTAGTTGTGCCGTGTCACCTACCATAGCGAGCCTTATACGATTTTGATTTTGTACCATACCTATGGAGTGCCCTCTGACGACGCCCATTCCGGGGGAGATTACGGTACTGTATAGACTATGGGAATATATTATGTGTTAAGGTGGAAAATGTAAAGCCTTAACGCTATTTAAAAGTAAGTTTATTTTACTAATAGACACTATTATAATAGCAAAGTATTACTACATAGTAAATAGTTTAACGGATCCTTAGAGGATGGGCGGTCCCAAGCATCCTTTAAGTTACTTGCTCTATATTACAGTACACTTGAATTGGCTTACACTATATAAGTTTGTATGTCCTGACTCGAGTGTTTATGTTTTATGTTACGCTCGGGTCAGCCTGAGTTGCAGTTCAGTTTCATCCCGGAGCTACGATTTCTATAGATCACTTTCAAGCTGCTGGCAAACTTCCTTCCCGGTTCTTTATCTAAATTTTTGAAATCAAGACTAGTGGACATTTGGATTGTTCTACTGATGATTTAAAACTATATTTGGATTAAAGACTATGTAATTTTTATTTGATTGAGACTATTTATAGTGGCTTCATGAACCACTAAGTATTTTAAATTCCGCTGCGAGTATTCTGATTCTGTGATTAATTATTTACTGTATATTTTGAGATTTGCTAAATTTTATTTACAACGCGGTATTTTGAACAACTCAAGTCCGACATGTGCGGACGCGAATGGTTGAAAATACTGGGTCGTTACAATATAGCTAAATATACAACATGCAGACCATAGCCTCACACTCAAAACAAATGAACTTTTATAACCTGTACATATATTCACAAATATATATAGTTTACAAACTTTTATATCTAACTGTACCAGAACACAAAGACATTATGTATATTTTAGCTTATATATTATTCTAACTTTATAGACTAAAGATTTTAACGCATAACTCTATATAAAACAACAACCTAGTGTTGTCGATTATAATATACTATATAATATGAAAACATCATGTTGTAAATCAAATAACTCTTATTACATATTAACCAGATAACTTTAAATATAACCAACAACAAGCTATTTAACCCTTTAAATATAATACTGTAATCCAAATAACCACTACAAGAAAATAGTATTTTTATAGCAAGTGGGGATTGCATAGAAACAAGCCGTGCTATAATACGGTAGTTGTCCACGTTTTTAAGCCTACGATTGAAAATGGATGACGATAGGCAACGCAATAGTTAAGCGTCTAAATTTTTGGCAGTGATTTTTCCCTCTTCTATTTTCCTCCCGCCTCGTTTTCACTTCTTTTAGAACGAAATCGATTAGGTTATTAAACCCCCTTTTCACTTCTCTTCAATTCTATTGCTCTGCTTCGACCCTAAATCAACACACGAACCCTAAATCAATATTTCCCTCAGCTGCTGTGGACTATCGTGGAAACCGAGGGGCATAAATCTTGGAAAAATTGAAGCGATTGTTCAAGGCAGCAAAATTGAAGCGACTGTGCGATTGTTCAAGGCAGCTAAATTGAAGCGACTGTGCGACTGTGCGATTGTTCAAGCCAAGCTGAGCGTGAATCTTCAAGGTAGCTGAAGTGGCATTTAATCTTTGCAAACTTGGGTTTAGGTACACACAAGATTTCCATTTCAATGATTTCCATTTCCATTTCAATGTAGTATAGGTAAAGAGGCTGTAATGGTAAAGCGACATTGAAAAAGCTGTTTTAATATTTGTATGTTGAAATGGAAATCAAAAAGTAGTTGTAGACACTGATTCCCAAAATCAGTTGAGTAGCCAAAACATAAAACTGAAGTTACTTGGATTGAGCAAATCACTTATGTTTACTACATGGCTTGTTTTAAGATCGATTATGAAGCATATAAAACAAAGTACATAACCACTACCAGGCTCTGTTTGAATTTAAAATAAAATCAAAGGCATATTGACTCATATAGCTCAAAATATATTTCATTTCCTCGTTTAATAATCACAAAATGCCAATAAAATAAAAATATCTTATTGGTTATAGGCAGCTGAAAATTGAGACCATAAATTTTATTTCTTTGGTTTCATTTCTACGTTTTAATGAACCTGCCAAAATTCTTATTATACAAGAAACCTATGTTTAACACACAACTTATTAATAGAAAAATAAATAATACTGAGAAAAAAATCTAGGAATAAATAATACTGAGCGTGAATCTTCAAGGTAGCTTTTCATTTGATTTTTTAAAACCATTTGATTGAGTTACATTCACCGAACCAAAGTAAAAGATAACTTTTATACATATTACGTTGAGAGTTTCAAAATATAACTTTTATGTCATGTCAGGGTTCCAAAATTAGAAAATATCAGCTCCAAATCTAACATCATCAAACATAATATGTGTATATAACTAAATACAGTATCAACCAACACGTGATGCCTGAATTCTTTATGCTAGTTTGTAGCATCATACCGAGCGTCAAAGAGAATATAGCCAATAAACATTAGAATAGCTCCAATGAAAGGAGATGTTATTAGAAAGGAGAAGACCTAAAATAGCATTATTTTGAAACAAATAATACAAGTAAACTACATATGAATCGTATCACATACCAGAATTATTTTAAAATTAAGTTTAAGTTATAGTTTATAAAATTTGATTTTAAATCAAGTCTAAGTTAGTTTTATATAATTAAATTAAGCTTACTTTACATGTTTTGATTTAGCATAATCATAATTGAATCTTAATTTTGAAGTTCTATATTAAAATTTTACATTGAATTTGAAATTTTCTGTTAAAATTTTAACCTAAAATTTAAAAATGCAGTTTTTGTTTTTTTAAATGTAATTTAAAACAAAATTAAAATGCAGTTTGTCTTTTAAATACAGTTTCTGTTTTTTTAAATGCAGTTTTTTAGTGCAGTTTCTGTTTTTTTTTAAATGCTGTTTTTTAAAGTGATCAAAAGTTTATGGAATTTCGAAAATTTATTTAAGACTAAGTACTGATGTTGCGGTTTCTTTATTTTAAGTATGTTTTTTTTGTTTGTAGACGTGAATTGAACACCTTGTTGCCTTCTTAATTTATTCTTACCACCACCTAACCTATCTCTATGTTGTACATAATTAAGCAATAATGTATTATAATATTCTTCCTAAATTTAAGTATTTATCAGTATAATTCTTAAGAGTTGAATCAAGAATCTTGCTCTTTTAAGTAGTGGCTCAATTTTGTATTTATTATCTTTGGTTATTTTCAGAAATAGGATATAGAAACATAGAACTGACAAAATCGAGACATGAACGATATATTTTCAGAATTCTTGTTATAGTGTATAGGTACATCAGTTACAATTTATGCATGCATGTATGTCATAACAAATAGAACACCTGCAATTTATTTTGACACTCACTATGCATGCGTATAATTCTGACACTCACTACTTGTTCATCGCTGGATAATACAAGTGATACTAGTCATATTTCCATGAGCTATGTTATTGTTAGCAATCTAGTACTTAAAAGACCAGCAATCTAGTACTTAAAAGACCAGGTTTTGTATCTACATGTGTCATTAAGTTGGCTAAATTCAAGTTAGGAATTTGTTTGCATGAGAAAACACACTGCAAAAAAATAGTTCAGGCCAGAAATGTTTTGTCTAAGCAAATAAAGTATGGTTTTTTGTATAGTTCAGGCTGAAAACACACTGCATGATAATACCACACATTTTAAATTTGATATACATGCTTTTGGGGCATAGTTTCGTATATAATTTTGTAAGTACTTAATCAATTTTGTAAGTACTTAATCCAATAAAACACATGCTTTTACTTAATCAATTCAGGAGCAGGTTGATAATTTCCAATGACTAAAAGGAAGAGGGCTGCTCTAAAATGGCTAAAAGCAGTCAGTGAAATTCATACCGAAGACAACTCGCAAGAAAGTGAAAACCGAGTCATACAAACGGAAGAGAACAACGATGCTCAAATCAAAGACAATGCCGAAGCAGGTGACGAAGATACAATGCAAGAAAATTTTGAAGTTGATGCTAATGAGGGAACTACTAGAGATGCTGCTGCAATTTCGACTGTGAAGCGCAAATATAGGGGTCCAACCAAAGTGAAAAGACTTCCAGCGAATCTTGAGAATCGTATTGAAGTTGAATTTGATGCGGATGGCAAACCAATAGGATATGGATCTGTTAAACTGTCTTCATATTTAGGTCCGCTAGTAAGGGAACATGTTCCCGTTACACTTGATAAGTGGAAGGAACTAAGTAACGAATTACAAGTTGCTTTGTGGGGATGCATTCAGGTATAAACTGTTTTTATATTTACTAGTTAGCTATACAGTTGCAAAATTCATTTAATGGAAGTGCTAGAACACTTGTAATTTTTATACAGCTAAAGCAGCTCCCAAATGATATTTTTCAAAGCTCATAGTGGAAACAAATTCCTTTTTCTTAATGAAGACAGAGTGCTTTGTTAATTATTTTTCTCCCTATTTTTATTTTAGAGATCCAAAAAAAAAATTGTTAACAAATGAGATAAGTTATAGAAGAGAAGAAAACTGCACTTCTGAAATGAAATTAAGATACTTGCCAATAGTAAAATACAACAATAACTTATTATCAAAACAAAATGCTGGTGCAACTAATTAGGAGGAGGTGTCATTGATTGTCCAAAAGAGGACAGCCTTTCACGTCGTGCTCTCTCTGCTTTCTCCATGTAATCTTCATGAGACTGCTGCTTTGATCCTGTACAATATCAGTGATGCATTTAGTATAAAAAAATAAAATTGAATGTTGAATTTTACATTTAGTAAATATATAAAAATAGTTTCACATTAATGGATGTGATATCTACAAATATGTATAACCCCTCAATGCCAAATCTAAACAATTCAGCACCATTTCTCAACAAATAAAACAATGCTGTGCAGGAAAGGAAAACAAATAAAATAATGCTGTGCCATTCATGAGTCATATATTAATCTTCCATTCTTTTGTTTGCAAATTTTTAGATCTCACGGCTTCTCATTTTTTATGTTGTTGCTCACAATATTTTGGCATTAATTTCAAATGTACACTTATTCAACATCAACTTTGCTAATGTGTTGTGTTGCAGGCTAGATTTAAATTGGATGAGCAATGGCAAAAAGAGTGCATATTTCAGCAAATGGGGTGCATTTTTAGGGCTTCAAAAGCTAGATTAGTTCGCAAAATAGCAATTGCAAGGAATGAAGAAGAAAGAAATCAGTTGAAACTCGACAACCTAAGCATGAATGAGTGGAAGAAGTTTGTCAAGTCCAAAACAACTCCAGAGTTTAAGGTAAAGTCAGTTTCAGGTTTTGTTGATGAAATTAAGCAGTAGTACACATTTATTGTTGATGAGATTGTATGCTTTAGACAACATAAATTTTCTTACGAACTGAGTCAGAAATATAAAGCTATTAGAAACAATCAGATACCACACACATGTAGTCGTAAAGGAATGGCTCAAGTGGCTGATGATTTGGTAAGAATTGCTAATTTATTTACCATAATATTTATTAACTAGTTTTTCAATGTGATATGTTGTAAGAAATATTCTTTAAACATAGAGAAAGACAAGTCCTCATCTATCTTCTGTCAATCGATCTCACGTTTGGATCAAATCCCACACTCGAAAAAATGGCGAACCAGTAAATGTGACTGCTGCAGAGGCTATCGTAAGTACTTTGAAATTTTATTAGGTAACAATTTGTTTGCTATTGTGGTAGTTCGATTGTGTATAATATGCATTACGACAACTTGTGTAGGAAAAAATTAAACAAATCAACAATGAATCAAATTCTAGCTCAACAACTAATTAGAAAGAAGATGCGCTTGCAAAAGTGTTGGGACAAAACAGACCAGGACGATTGAGATGAATGGGAAGAGGTATGAACTACAGCAAGGCAATATGGTCACACATAAGGGATAAACAAACCATCGTCATGCAAAATCAAATTTCAGAATTAACCGTGATGGTTCAAATGCTTGTGAAAAATTAGGTATGCACTGTGATGTTAAGGCATATTGACTCTGTTTGAATTTAAAATAAAATCAAAGGCATATTGACTCATATAGCTCAAAATATATTTCATTTCCCTGTTTAATAATCACAAAATGCCAGTAAAATAAAATAAAAATATCTTATTGGTTATAGGCAGCTGAAAATTGAGACCATAAATTTTATTTCTTTGGTTTCATTTCTACGTTTTAATGAACCTGCCAAAATTTATTATACAAGAAACCTATGTTTAACACACAACTGATTAATAGAGAAATAAATAATACTGAGAAAAAAGTCTAGGAATAAACGGATTAAATATATTTTGATAATGAAATATATTTCTTTTCTAACATAAGAGATCTTAAAGTATTTTTTAATTTTAGAAACTTAGAAAATACAAAAAAGAAATAAACAAAGAGTAGCTGGAAAGCTTCAATGATATCATCTTGTGGACAAATCCACATCAAATTTATTATTTTATTTAGTGCAAATAATAAAGTGTTTGACAAGTTGAGGGGGTGGGATAGTTCTTTGTTATAAATTGCAGGAAAAGCTAAACTAATCCAAAGCACTATCACCTCAATTGTGCTCTACTGATTGCTAATCTACAACTGCATGCCTCAGTTCTACAAATAATTTGAAACACTATGCGTAGACTTCTTTTGGGGTGGTCGATATTATAAGATGGCCTGGAAAATTTTGTGTATACCAAAATTAGTGGGGGAGAATTGGCCTCAGATTATTTAAGGACCTCAAACAAATAGCAATTTTGAAGCTATTATGGACATTACTTACTAAAGATGGTCTTTGGCATTCATGGATAGAAACAAGTATCTACACAATCAACATTTCTAGTTTATGACTATACATATTAATTTTTTATGCATAATGAAAAGCATACTACGAGCTAGAGATTTAGTAGTAAATATAATGCACATGATTATAGTTAACGAAGACACTACTTCTTTATGGTATGACCCATGGGTGAATTGTAAATCTATGTTTGGTTTATTGGGATCGCATAAGATCAATCTATGTCCACATGCAAACTCGAATGTTAATTGTATCTTGGTGAATGGCTCTCTTCATCCCAAATGTTATCATTTACCCGAGAAATTGAAAATACAGCTAACCAGATTATAGTCGCAACCGATTAAAGTGCTGATTATTGGAAAATTTTAAACTCTGCTACTTTTAATTTCATATCGGTTTGGAATAATATTAGAGTTATTTCACCGACAGTAAGTTAGGGCAGTGTTGTTTAGCACCAAACTACTGCCAGGAAGTTTAGTTTAACTGTATATAAATCATTTATGGATCAACTATTTACTAAATAAAGTGTTTGACAAGTGTTTAGCACCAAACTACTGCCAGGAAGTTTAGTTTAACACCAAGATTAATGCTTGGTGCTGCAATATAGTTGAAAATAAAGAGCGCATAATGCACTATTCAATTCAGTTATTGTTGCTAGCATATAGAAAAGAAGAAGAGAATAAGTTTGAGATTAAGTTTATTGTAAATTTCTTATCTTCATATTATATTTCTTTTATAATTGATTTCATCTTTAACATTTGTTGGCTGCATCCATTATTGTTCTGTTTTCTTCAAAAATTTCTGAGTTGCATGCCCAAATATATGACCATACTCACATTTTAGTTGTTTATATTTTATAATCATAAAAAACAGATGTACACTTGAAAAGTTTCATCTGTCCTCATACAAAGATATGAAAAGTGTGCATGGTAATGTTGTTTTTGTTTCACCTGAAAATTGTACAAAAAACTGCATGTAGAAAGTTAATATGAATTATTGATGGAGTGTCAGCGTTTACTGCATCTTGCATGGGCTAGTAGTGATTTGTATTAACAATGACTTCAGGAAAGGTAGCAGATTTCTTCGGGCTTGACACAAGAGAAGTGCCTTTTCTAGATGACTCAAGGCGCTTTCTTTTTTTAACCTATTGCCATTCGCACTCATTTTTCTTTGACTGAAACTTATTAAACTTAGGGTAGATCTCCCTTTTGAAATCTCATTCTTTTCCTTATTAAGCCGAGAATTACCACTTGAATCATCACCAGAATTACCATCAACCTTATTTTTACCGTTTTGAACTTTAATAATTTGGGAGCAGTTTTTTCGAGTATGTCCCAAACACTTTAGAAGCATCGAAAATATCAAGATGCCAGTTATAGTGGGAAATAACCATTGAAATACCTCCTGGTTGAATTTGAATGGCAATTTGACACGGCAAAAGTTTTTTGGCTCAGCTTCAACTATACTTTTGCAAATTCAAACCATTTCAATCCCTCGGATGATTAATTGAAGCAAATGACTTTCCCAATGCGATTAGCTAACCGATCTAAGACATATAACGACCACACAACAAGAGGAATATTGCTCAAGTGAACCTGAATAAGAATTGGTTTAATTTGTTCCTTAACACAAGTAATTGTAGGGTTCTAGGCTATAACAATAAATTCCATGCCACTGATAATGACTAGATCTGTTTCTAGCGCCTTCTTATTTTTTTAGGGTCAGAAAACTCAAACAAGAAAATTTTTCCATTGGACTTTATAGATATGCCTTCTAAACCAGTGCAGACAAGCCATAATGTTTGCGCTACAACTTTGTATGATAAATTCTTATCGGGCAAAATTCTTATCGGGCAAACTTTACGGATCCTGTCCTTGTTTGCTGTTTCACCTGAAGAGGGTTAAGTTCGAGTTTGGCATATGGCATTTGCGACAGTGAGAGGAAGTGGATGATTGGGTTTTGCTGTTTAAATCATATTTATAACTGAAAATGCAGTTTATGTTCTTCTGCATTGTATAATGCCTGGTAAGAATCCGCTTCTTGTTGCTGTATTTTCTAAATCACACGTTATTTTTGTTTTATTTCACGTCAATGTCTGTTTAGTCAAACTGATGTACTGGCAGTCTATTTAGTTAAAATGATGTACTAATAGTTTTTATCTTTTTTGTTACGAAAAATTATATAACTTGCGGATGATGTTTGGATTTGAAAAATAACTTATGTGCTTCGTTTTGACAGGTGATGACGATGATACCAGGGTTACTACAAGCTGGAAGGAAGGAAAAATTATTTTGCTGCATTCATTCTCTTTCAAATCGGTCATGCTTGGATTAACGTATTTTGTATTGACGTTCATATATCTTTGCTTTTAGTATGTATCGTTTTGGTCAGCTAGGTTGTATGTATTGTTTTTTTTAAGATCACAAATATTTGAAACTTTGTGTACGAAATATTATGGATATATATTTAAATATATATTGTGGTTTGGCTTATGTCTTCGTTTGATTACGTACATCATTATGTGATAATTGTGTTTTTTGAAATTTTATAATATATTAGTAGAATTGTAAGCTTGGATGTACCTAGTAAAAAAACCGCAGGGATAAAAATTTATAGCGTTTTAACTATGCTATGGAAAGGTTGTTTTTTCCATTTTTATATACTACATCATTATGATAGTGCTATAAACAATTTTCATAACAAAAAAACAACGCAATAAAAGACAGCAAACCGCTATAGAAAGTAGTTGTACTTATACACACAATGTACTATTGCAGCAGATAACGCTGTAAAATATTGTGTTCTACAGCGTCTATAGACGCTGTTGTATATTTCATATGTGTGCTAGCCTGTTTTTACATAGCAGTCATGAAAAAGCTATATTTTCACTTCATCGCGACTTTCCAAGGCTATTAAAAGTCATGTTTACAGCAGTCATAAAACGCTATGAAATGTCCTTGTCCATAGCGTCTCTTATAGCGTTTTGTATGTTGTTGTTAAAGGTCACTGACCTATTACAACATGTTAATATACAGCGTAAGACAAAACGCTATAATAACTTCTAATAGCGTTTTTTAAACGCTATTAAAAGGTGTTTTTGTTGTAGTGAACTTACTTATTATTATTATAAAAATTTACTCTATATAAAAATTTAATATATATCCTACTAAAATGCATGCCACTGTATGAATTTAAAATTTTCTTAACAAATAACTAAGTTATCAAATACTTACATGCCATATGATACACATATAGAGTCATATATGCACGCAAGTTCAAACGCAACAGGCTTCATGCATCAGCTCCCTACAGTTTGATGGCATGTCAAAAGAAAGGAGCTCGTAGCTGAAAAAAAGTGGCCACGTGATGGGAGAGTTGGAGGAAATGGCGAGGTGGGGAGAAGAAGTTGGAGGCGGGTCTGTTGATGGCTCGGCAAAGGGTGGTTGTGCGTGATTTTGGAGGTAAGGAAGGCATCGATGGTTTTATTTTTTTATTCTAATTTTTTTCTTCCTTCACTTCTTGCCGAGTGAAATATGAAGATGGATTTGTCAAATATATTGAAAGCAAAGGACAGAGAGGGGAGAAGCAAAGAAATATAAAATTGGTAAAGTGGAAAAACTAAACTGTCAAAAGTTAAAAAAAGAAAAAAATGTTTTAGCGGTTAAAACAAGTAATGTAGGAAAACCGAATAGGCACAAATTGGGAAACGTATCACATAAATAATAAATATAAAGTAGCAGGTGAGGATTTTAGGCAATAAATATTCATGTTGATTTATACACGCAAATAAAATATGAGCTGTATCCAAATCAAATAACGAAAAGAGGAAAAACGTGCGTATGCTATACGTTTATTATAGTGATCGTGCAGAACAATAGATGAAGGGAGAACTTGCGTTGAGGGAAGAAACACAATGGAAGATCTCATAAATAAATGCGAATATTAAATGAAATTGAGTAGTTATCAAACAATGAATAGTCGGATGAAGATAAACAAATAGCAACTGTCAAATCTCTTGATTTGCTGAAGGTTAATTAAAGCAACAAATTGATTGGACAGCGCGTTTTTAATTTTTTTTTAAAGCGGAAGGAGATTTAAGAGTCAAAATTTTTGGTATCATTCATAATTTAAACTGACACAGATAAGGTAAGTAATATGTATATAAATTTTGTATAGAATATGATACGTTTGTTGAAGCTAATAGCACCAAAAATCAAGGAATGAAAAAGGCAACAGGGAAGAGAACGGAACAAATAGAAATGAAACGTATCAAATTAAATATAAGCAGTTTTAGAAGCAACAATCAAAGATTTTCTTCCAAAAATCGCGGCTACTGATTTGTTTTCAGTAGCTAAGGTATGAAATTTATAAGCGTGTAATAGATGTAGAATTTTAATTGAAACGTACGCTCAAATAATTAACAAAAGTAATGTGATTAGAAACTATTCATTTCTTATTTATTTATTTCTTGTATAGTTGGTACAATATACGCTAAATTTATAACAAAAGTAACGTATCTAAATTTATACGTTGCTTATTTATTCTCTACCTATTTTTAGTAAAATATACGTTTTAAAGAATATTCAATAGCTACGTACCATTTATATGCTAACTAAATAAATCAAAACGGATATAACGTACAAATTAAAGCGTGTATTTTAAATAGCCTATTTATACTCTATTAACTTTAAAATTTATTACTTGATTAACTTTTGATTTACTTAACATTTAACACATAACTGATATATATTCGTAAAAAAGAAAACGTAAAATTTATTTCCTATATATTATTCAATTTAAAATTTTATTTATTAATCAATTAACTAAGAAACAAATGTGTATACATATAAATTTTATTTCTTTTACAGAATATTAATTACTTGATTTAAAGGTGTATAACCAATTTTTAAAAGAACAAAAGTGGAAATAAAATGTTGTTACCAATATATTCAGTTAAGTAAAAAGATTTGGAAGTTAGAATTTAAAAGATTTAAATTCCAATAAGTGTTAAACTTTAACCAAAAATAAGAATTATAGAATTGGCTTATATTAATAAAATTTTGGTGACTATTTATAATTAAATTTAAAAAAATTCAACTTTTTTGTAAATTAAAACCCTAAAGTTTATAAATAAAAAAATAAAATACTTGTTAGAATTTTTGGGTTGTTACACTCTCCCCCACTCAGAACTTTTCGTTCTCGAAAAGGAACAAAGTAGGAGAATAGAAACAACCAGATGAAAAATTAGACTTTTGAAAATAAATTAACAATTTATTTAAAACCATATAATTTTATTATTATTAATATTTAATAGTTTGGTTAAACTCATTTTATTAAATCCATTCAATTATTTATGAGATCAATTATTTATATAAAACACGAATTTTTTTACATTAAACCAGGTAGTATATAAATAAACAATATTTTAAAGATTATATTCAAAAACGAAAGGAAGGTAGATTCAGAAAACATAATATAGGTGAATAAATAAGCTGAGCAGATAAGGTAGATCCAAAAGAATAGTATCGGGCACGAATCGTAAATTTCAAACCATAAGAGTCTCAATTTCAAATATTAATACAAAATTTCTTTGTTGAAAAATACATTTATAATAAAATACCTTTATATCGAAATAAAATTTTCTTTCGAAAATACTTTTATAACTCGATGTTTCAATAAGTTTATCCTCGTTCTTGCAGACTCTGGCCATGCGTTGATCAGGCGCAAAGCTAGAATTCTTCAAGTACTTAGTAGACTTGTTTCAACACCCAGTGAAAATACTGAAAACTTTTAAAAACAGATATGGAAAGTACAATCCAAAATAAATCACCTGGATCGCAGGATAAATAATAATGGTTACGCTTGGATCCCCCAGTAAACATCCATATCCTTTAAGCATTCACTGCCTTGCGAATTACACCATGGTAAAAAAAATCCGTGGACCGCAGGATACATAACAATGGTTACGCCTGGATCCCCGAGGAAACATCCATACCCTTTAAGCAATCTCTGCCTTACGGATTACGCTACGCCGGAAAAAAAAAGACCGTGGGTTACGCCACGGTAGGACACTCGAGTATCACATCCGAAAAACCGAAAATCAGAGAGAATAATATCAATAGAATGAATCCACAATGTGGGCATAGAGCGGATATCAAGCAGAAGGCAGTTTTCGTATCATTACTTCGAAAATATATATCATATAGTACCTTTTCAAATCACTTTCAAATATCATACTTATATAAAGTCCATTATATATAAGATTTCATTTTCAAATCGAATACTTCCCAAAATCAATGGTATATAAAATAATAATTATATATATTTCGCCTATATAAGATTACCTTTCAAATTGAGTACCTTTCCAAATCAATAGTTTTCAAATCAACTTCATACTTATACAAATCAATTCTATATAAGTTCGATAACTCCCAAATCAAGTATTTAGTAAAACAAGGTTCTCAATTTCAATTTCTTTCAATATCGTTTCGGTTTCAAAATCATAAATGATTTCACCAAATTATTTCTTCCATATTTAATATCTTCAGTTTCAAAATTTCCAAATAATAGGTTTAAAAAATAATTCTAGTTTCCAAATCAACATAATTTAGGTCAATCAAATTCATTTCAAAATCATCATATAAATACTGGGTTTTAAATTCCAAATCTTATTTTTCGAAACCAAATATTTTCTAAAATCAATTATACCCAAATGATTTTCAAGTTTATAACCACCCCTTCGAAACCTTTAAACTATTTATAAAGCATTCAAAATCAGATTTCATATTAGTACAATTCAAATTAGTCTTATCCATTTACTTAACAAAGTAGTTTTAAACTTATGTACTTTATCCATTAATTTATACTTTTCGAAATTACTTAGCTTTAAAATTTTAAACTTTGATTTGGAAGTGTTCGAACCTTCAAAATAGTCGGTGAAATCAAATTTCAAATCTAAGAGTTGGAAATCAGCAACAAATCATTAAATTAATTTTTATACATAGAGTTATACTAAATCAAATCGAAAACTTGAGGATTGAACACCGGCTTACTTTAAATCATTTCAAATATATATACATATATCTTTTGAGTAGCGAATAATACTTCGGAATTTGAAATCAAAATTGGTTTCAAAAAATCACTCGCATAGAAAAGCTATTAAATGGCCTCCCCTCCACTTTGAAACTCGAAAATCAATGTCGATGATGGATGCGCTCATCACCGAAATTATTCTCCAGCGACATAAGTGAGTTCTGGACTTCTATTTTCTTAAAACTTCTTTGAAGTTTCTTTGAAATCATTGGAACTCGTTTGAGTCATTTGAAACACTTCTTATTCGAAAAATACTTTCAAATCGTATTATTATATATTTTCAAAACTTTTAAAACAAATTTCAAAATACCGGAGTTCAATCTCTTAAATTTCAAATTCGGAACCCTTCAGTTATAAATCATTTTTATATAAATCAAATTTTTTATAAAATTTTCAAATCCTTTCGAAATTTCAAATTCTAGTTTTTTAAAGGTATATTATCCTTTCGAAAACATTTTCACTTTCATATATCGAATAAAATCATAGTTATCAAAATAATAATTTCGCTATATAAAACAGTTTCTAAAATACAAACAAATCCTGATTTTCAAAGGATGATTCAAGCATGGATTTCAAAACAAATATAGAGATTCAAATTAGAGGAATTCTAATCAAATAGAATTTTGATTCAAAGCTAGGCCCAAACGAAGATGAGATATTTAAATTTCAAAATAGAAGACGGATATTAATCGCGGGCGAACTCAACCGGGTCAACCATGACTTCAGGAATATGGCGGAATTCCAAGGCAAATCGACATTCGATCGCCAGATATAGAATTCGGCATAACCAGAGATAGCATCGTCTAAACCGAGGTATATAAATCTTCGATGAATCGATGCTATTGTAAAGGAGTTTCACCCCTTTACAATCATTCAGTGGAGCTATGGGATACTCCAGAATCTAGAAAACACGAATAGGGAAAGACAAGAATAGATTTGGAACCGAGGGGGATGTTCCAAAATTCAGAGGAGGATCGAATCAAATAGGAAGAGATTCAAGCTCGAACGAAAGCGATTCTGTAAATAAATTTACCATATATGCTAAGTTTGCCTAGAGCCAAAGCTCTGATAGCAACTGTAACGACCTGCTATTTTCAACCATTCGCATCCGCACATGTCGGACTTGAATTGCTCAAAATATCAGATTGTTAATTTATATTTTGCAAACTCAGCATATACAATAAGTAAATCAACCACAGAATCACAAACACAGAGTAATACAATAATACGCAGCGGAATAAATAAATAGTAGTTCATGAAGCTACTATACAAATATCAGAGTTAGAAATAGAATACAACAGAATATCTCAAATACAGCGAAGCCTTTAGTATGAATAGATGACTTCTCTGAACCAATCAACTGGAAAAGCTGAAAGCTAAATCGATAGTTGGATCTCCAATGAACCTCCAAACTCCATAGGTGAGTCTCAAATGTTGTATCACTCAGTCTGACCCAAGCGTAAAGCAAAAACACAAAACGCACGAGTCAGAATTAATATTCTTATATCAATAAATCCAACTCAAGTGAAATATCAACTGAAATACAAGTAACTTAAAGGATGTTTGGGATTACCATCCTCTAAGAGTCCATGGAACTATCTACAAGGTAGAAATATACACTATAACACCGAGGTCGTTTCAAATTAATTTATACTTCACAACAAAATATCATTTCATTTCAAATATATATATTTCCAATATATATATATATATATATATTTTATAAAGTAGAATATTTGTAATTTCCTCAAACTTAACAAATCACTTCAAAATCAACCCGACTTCCCTATTCAAATTAAATTCAATCTCAATTTATCAATTTCCATTCAATTCAGTTTCTGACCAAACAACTTCAAATTATATATATTTCAAATACAGATCTAAATCACAAATTAATCATTTAAATTCTAGTATATTTCAAAGATTTAATATTCAACATTCCAAAGTTCAGTTTAACAGTTTCATATAGATCTCGATTTAACCTTATTATTTAGTCTTGACATGTTCACTTAATAAATTCAATATTTATTAAATAACCTAAATTTACCTTTAAACTAAATATTCCTTTCGATTTTTTTAAACTTGAAACTTCCATTTAATCATTTAAATCAAAATCAAGTTATAAATCAAATCTTAAATTTCAAATTCAATAGTTCAAAACAATCCAATTAAGTAGAATTCTTAACTAAATACCATTTCAAATAAATTCAACTTTATCTTCTCAACCTTAACTTATTCAAATTATTACAACAATCAATTTTGAAATATAAATTTAAATAAATACTTAAACATATTAGATGGATTGATTCAATCTCAATAATAATATTATTAAATCTATATATAAAATTTTCATTTATATATAATATTTTAAGACCCAATATTTATTAAAAACCATATATTTCCTTCAAACTATAGAAATTATTTTCAAACATTTATATATATATATATGTGTGAACCAACGGCGTCTGTATATAATTTCCTACCCTATGGTCAAGGGATACGAATGTTTATCATTTCAATCCGAAATTTAAATATACGGGTAGATATCACTTCGACCTGCAATCCCAAATTCAATTTAATTGAAAATCGCTTGGGTTTATCATTTCAACCCATAACGAAATTATCCTATTCTAAAGTCCGTTTTGGTATGTATCATTTCATCCCATAGTGAATTCTAAACTACAAGGAATTTGCAGAGTGATAACATATAATAAAATAAAATAACAGGCATATATCATTAATACCAATATAATATAAACAACAAGATATGATGTCATATCCCATAAGTGAAAAGTTGCAGAAAACAACATATATAGCAATGTAAATAACTAACATCAGCATATTTCAATTGTCGTTTCAATTGAAATCAAATTTAATAAATAAAAGAACGTTAATCGTGAGTGATTGCTCACCTTTCTAGGCTAGAGAATGCAGAAGATGACATGGATACGCACACTGATACGGACACTGAAATTGAATTATAAATCTGGGTACGAATTTCAAAGCAAAGTAGGATTGGCACGAATTGGACGAACGAGGCTGAAAATCAAGAATTGATGAATTGAATCAAAGTTAGTCTGATATATATAGAAATGTTTGCTATTTTAATAAAAATCAATATTGCATCTCTAAGAAAATTTAAAGTCGAAGCAGATATATATAATTTACATTTTTTTAAACTCAATACATAAACCAATAGTTTTAACATATGAAATAAAACATATATGTTAAAAAAATCTTTATATTTTTCCAAACCATTTTAATTTTTACACAGATCAAAATTTCTATTTACATATCTAAGACCCAACCACCACATACGACCTATGTATATAATACCATTAAGATTATATTTTTAAATAAGATAAATATATAAAACTTCAAAAAATTACACCGTTCAAATCTCATTTATAAACTACTATATATAACATCTTACCTTAAACCAAATGTGATACATATATACTAGTATGAACAGGTAAATAAATTTTATGCACTGCAGCAAAATTTAAAAATTAAAAAGTATAATATATTATATGTAGACTCACAGACCACATATAAACAGAGTATATAGAAATCTATAAAAATCATTGATCGAAACACAATATTGACCATAATATAACAAAATATGTTACTTTTAAAATTTGACCCTCTGTTCTTTATTAACAGCACCTCAAACTCTTCTATATGGATGAATATATAAACACATATATACTTATATAAGTTGGATTATGCAGACCGAACATATCCAACTACTGTATATATTATATATTATATAGCTAAATATACAACATGCAGACCATAGCCTCACACTCAAAACAAATGAACTTTTATAACCTGTACATATATTCACAAATATATATAGTTTATAAACTTTTATATCTAACCGTACCAGAACACAAAGAAATTATATATATTATAGCTTATATATTATACTAACTTTATAGACTAAAGATTTTAACGCATAACTCTATATAAAACAGCAACCTAGTGTTGCCGATTATAATATATTATATAATATGAAAACATCATGTTGTAAATAAAATAAATCATATTACATATTAACCAGATAACTTTAAATATAACCAACAACAAGCTATTTAAACCTTTAAATATAATACTGTAATCCAAATAACTTACTTTATTATTATTAGAAAAATTTACTCTATATAAAAATTTAATATATCTCCTACTAAAATGCATGCCACTGTATGAATTCAAAATTTTCTTAACAAATAACTAAGTTATCAAATACTTACATGCCATATGATACACGTATAGAGTCATATATGCACGCAAGTTCATATGCAACAGGCTACATTCATTAGCTCCCTACAGTTTGATGGCACGTCAAAAGAAAGGAGCTCGTAGCTGAAAAAAGTGGCCACATGATGGGAGAGGCGGAGGAAATGGCGAGGTGGGGAGAAGAAGTTGGAGGCGGGTCTGTTGATGGCTCGGCAAAGGGTGGTTGTGCGTGGTTTTGGAGGTAAGGAAGGCATCGATGGTTTTATTTTTTTATTCTAAATTTTTTTTTCCTTCTCTTCTTGCCGAGTGAAATATGAAGATGGATTTGTCAAATATATTGGAAGCAGAGGACAGAGAGGGGAGAAGCAAAGAAATATAAAATGGGTAAAGTGGAAAAACTGAACTGTCAAAAGTTAAAAAAAGAAAAAAATGTTTCAGCGGTTAAAACAAGTAACGTAGGAAAAACGAATAGGCACAAATTGGAAAACGTGTCACATAAATAATAAATATAAAGTAGTAGGTGAGGATTTTAGGCAATATATATTCACGTTGATTTATACACGCAAATAAAATATGAGCTGTAGCCAAATCAAATAATGAAAAGAGGAAAAACGTACGTATGATATACGTTTCTTCCAGTGATCGTGCAGAACAATAGATGAAGGGAGAACTTTGCGCCGAGGGAAGAAACAAAATGGAAGATCTCGTAAATAAATGCAAATATTAAATCAAATTGAATAGTTTTCAAACAATGAATAGTCCGATGAAGATAAACAAATAGCAACCGTCAAATCCCTTGATTTCCTGAAGGTTAATTAAAACAACAAATTGACTGGACAACACATTTTGAATTTTTTTTAAAAACGGAAGGAGATTTAAGAGTCAAATTTTTTGGTGCCGTTCACAATTTAAGCTGACACAGATAAGGTAAGGTATATGTATATAAATTTTGTACAGAATATGATACGTTTGTTGAAGCCAATAGCACCAAAAATCAAGGAATGAGAAAGGCAACAGGGAAAAGGACGGAACAAATAGAAATGAAACGTATCAAATTAAATATGAGCAGTTTTAGAAGCAACGGTCAAAAATTTTCTTCCAAAAATCACGGCTACTGATTTTTTTCAGTAGCTAAGATATGAAACTTATGAGCGTGTAATAGATGTAGAATTTTAATTGAAACGTGCGCTTATATAATTAACAAAAGTAACGTGATTAGAAACTATTCATTTCTTATTTATTTACTTCTTATATAGTTAGTACAATATACGCTAAATTTATAACAAAAGTAACGTATCTAAATTTATACGTTACTTATTTATTCTCTACCTATTTTTCGTAAAATATACGTTTTAAAGAATATTCATTAGCTACGTACCATTTATATGCTAACTAAATAAGTCATAACGGATATAACGTACAAATTACAACGTGTATTTTAAATAGCCTATTTATACTCTATTAACTTTAAAATTTATTACTTAATTAACTTTTGACTTACTTAACATTTAACACATAACTGATGTATATACGTAAAAAAGAAAACGTAAAATTTATTTCCTATATACTATTCAATTTAAAATTTTATTTATTAATCAATTAACTAAGAAACAAATGTGTATATGTATAAAGTTTATTTCTTTTACAGAATATAATTACTTGATTTAAAGGTGTATAACAAATTTTTAAAAGAACAAAAGTGGAAATAAAATGTTGCTACCAATATATCCAGTGAAGTAAAAAGATTTGGAAGTTAGAATTTGAAAGATTTAAATTCCAATAAATGTTAAACTTTAACCAAAAATAAAAATTATAGAATTGGCTTATATTAATAAAATTTTGGTGACTATTTATAATTAAATTTAAAAAAATTCAACTTTTTTGTGAATTAAAACCCCAAAGTTTATAAATAAAAGAATAAAATACTTGTTAGAATTTTTGGGTTGTTACAAAATAAGTAACCGAATATTATACAAGTGAAAACTAAGGTAATAATAATGTTAAAAAAATGAAATAATGTCAATATATAAATTGAGAATTAAGATCTTACAAGATATGATATAAACTTAAGTTAATGATTGAAATGCTTTATAATTAAAATTGTGTAGTAAAAACGAATATCATTTGTGTAAATGATTATAAACCTAAGAAATTGTTAAAAATGATTCATCAGCTGATTTAATATTAAAGGAAATACTATGGTGAAAACGAATGTGAATTGAAAAGTAGAGAAACATGTATATGAATTTTATTCACTAATGAATATTAATCTTAAATTGGAAATCAAGTATATAAGTAAATGAATGTGAATTTAATTGCAAGAAAACTTATATAATATTTCGAAAATTGATTTATTGATGACTACAGATGTTGGATGTGAAATAATTTGTGTAAGTAAATGAAAAAAGGAAGACATTGTATGAATGAATAAAAATAAGTAAAAAGTAAACAATGATGTGACAAGAAACCAATCGAATAAACTTAAATAATATTTAAATTCTGGATTGTTTGGCCAATGGAGAGTTTGGAAGAGGATATTTTGAATTGTTTAAGGTTGTATGAATAATCTATTAAGTTATTATCTAAGCCTATTGAGCGTATGGTACACTTAGTAGTTTATTTATCACCCTTGTATGATTAAAAATTTCTAAATCTGAACAAACCATTAGTTTTGATTGCTATGGATGTGTGATGGATTCTTTGTTGCATATGATGATCATGTTGTTTGTTTGTATATGTTTTGTGTTGATTTGCTTTTGTTACCAATTGAAATAACTAATACTTATCTTTCACATAATTCTCACTCTTTGATTATATAAGTGAAATATAGGTTTATGGAAGCAATAGCTATTGCTTTTTCATAAATAAAATTATTGCCCGACAAATAGGTACGTTTTCGAATTACGGTTTTAGAATGATATTTTATTGTTTTCTAATGGTTTGGGATATTTTATTATTGAAATACGATATATATGTATATATATTGTAATTATTGATATTATTATTTTTCGGACCTATTCGTACAAAGGAGACTCTGCCGAATTTTTTTGTGAATTTAAAACTTAGAGAATTTTGTGAAGGTGAAAATATTTTCAAACTTTTATTAAACTTGAATATGAAAATTTTAATTGTTTATAAATTGACATATTTTATTTAAAATACTCAAGTATGTAAGTTTATAGTGTCTATAAATTGATTATTTGAAATAAAATATATTAGTTTCTTAATTTCTTCCTTTTCCTTTCGAGGATGAAAGGTTTTGAGTAGGGAGAGTGCAACAACCCATATTTTTTTGGTAATTAAACAATATTAAATTTAATAAGATGTTGGAATTTAATATTGGAAGAAATTAAAATTTATGATTTATTAATGAGAAAAATAACTAGAATGTAATTTAATAACATTGATTTAATTTAATTGATAACTATTTTAATGTAATTTAAATCAATTGAAATAATTGTAAAGCTAAATTTGGTTATAATTGTAAATGAGGAATAAATTAAATGTTGGATTTAATATAGAAATTATATGTTATAAATTTGTGACGACCCGCCTTTCATTCCATAAAAAGACGCGTCATCAATAAGAAAGAAAGAGGATAGAAGAAGAAAAAGAAAGAGAAGAAAGAATAACAACCCATCAGAAATCTCACAGCGGAACGAATGAAATATAATACATAACATATACATAGTATCATATACATCAGAGTATACAACTACACATCTCAATTTAGTCAGTTATAACATTTCTGTCTAATGTACAATACAAGAAAATCAATACAGGATAACAACAGAAACTCTAAATATCTATACGCTGAAGCCTCCTGCTCCAAAGCTCCTCTAAAATTCGTCAAGGCTAACCTGAATCCCTCGACAACTCATACATAATATGAGTACCCAAGAGTTTAATAAAACAAAAAATAAACACTTGGGTCAGACATGGGTCTGGTGTGAATAAACGGTTTAAATTGCTTAACTTTTAGAAAATCCTTTGGAAAGAAAAGGTATCATGTAAGACTTTCCACACATAACATGGAAAAGTTTTTACCTTACGCTAACCAAAACATTTGATAGGAAATCCAGTGATATTATAATAGTGTCTTGGGTTTTCAAGTAAACAGAAAATAGCCGAAATTGTTACATTCATTAAATTACAGCGACTAGCCACAATAGTGGGTAATACAATCAAAACTGTAAGGGCACGTAGGAAGAATGGGTTTCCATCAATGGCTGGGCTACTGGGATACCGCCCGTCACAGTACGTGGCCTAGATCAACGTACCGAGGATCCACCCTAAATCCCCTGCAACACAAGGCCGGAACCATTCCTTACTGAACAGTTCCGAACAAGAGAACCCGCCAGTTGGCTGCAGATCGAACTGCCCACACAGCCGAATAAAAAGGGACATCTAGACAGGGGTAAATCTCGCCCTACTTGGGCATGACCCACTTAGCCTTGCTGCACCTCCCCTATTTTAGCCATTCCCGGTTGATGAGGCTTGAGGCTATGATTGCCTTTATAGAACACATCTATCTTAGAATGCTCATCGTCCACCTGACGATGTTCTGAAAACATTCAATCCATACAAGTTCGTTCCGGGTTCGAATGAATCCGAAGGAATTATCTCGTTACACTCATTTTGGAATCACCGTCAGAGTTAACGACGATAATCCTTGCACTCTAAATCTTCATCTTCATTTGAGATTCACGACCTAACGCTTGATTTATATCGATGTGGTTTTCGGATATCCAAATCTGGAAATCCGATCCCGGTCTCATCGAAATCCAAAACGCCATCTTTCAGGTCCAAGTTGTTTTAAGATTTAAAACAATTCATTTCAATTCAATTCAATACTTGAATTCACACAGCATTTAACATAGATAAATATCACACAATTAACACTGATATATCCAATATCATATCACAGAATATCACAACATATCATCCAATAGATATCATCCAATAAATAACATCCAATAGATATCATCCAATAGATATCATCCAATAGATATCATCCAATACAGATATTCTACACAGACAATCATCCCTAAACAGGAATTATTAATCCATGTTATAATTAATTTAATCACCTTAAATTAAATTAACTACTTAAGAATTAATCACCTAATCCTATTCAAACAATTATTAATTAATTAAAATCAAATTACTTTATCATCACTTAAATCAATCATCCTCCAATTAATCACCCTTGATTAATTATCCTTAATTACTTTATCGATAAATCAATTAATCTCTAATCATAGATTAATTATCTTTTAATTATCAATCAATAATCCTTAATTATTAATTAATCTCCTTCAATACAAAGTAATTAATTCTTAATTACCTTTATAATCAATTAATTAACCTTTAATTAACTGATTAATTAACCATTAACTATTAATTAATAACCTTAATTATTAATCAATATCTATTATACAAATCAATTAATCCATAATTAATTTTATAATTAATTAATTAATCATTAATTAACTAATTAATTATCCCTTAATTATTAATTAATAAACTTAATTATTAATTAACAACCTTAACTACAAATTAATTAATCCATAATTATCAATTAATCAATCCTTGATTATCATTTATTAATATTTAATTACCCTTGATTAATCCTTAATCACCTTTGACTAATCCTTAATCAACTTTTTGATTAATCAATTAATCAATATTTAATTATAGATTAATCATCCTTTAAGTATTAATTAATAAAATTTAATTATTAAGTAATAAAACTTAATTACAAATTAATTACATCTTAAATATTAATTAAGTAGCCTCTAATTACTTAATTAACAATTCTCTAATTACAAATTAATCAAATCTTAATCACTTGATTAACTCATTCTTTATTACTTAATTACTCAATTAATTAATCTTTGATCATTAATTAATAATCTTTAATTAATAATTCTTAATTACAATTAATTAACCTTAATTAATTAAATAATAACCTTTAATTAATTATTAATTAAACCAATTAATTATAAAGGATTAATTGATTACTTAATTAATCCTTTATAATTAATAAATCAAATTGATTAATTATACTTAATTCTCTTATTAAAATAATTAATCTCAAGACGTTTAACCATAATCATTTTAAGATAAAACATTATCTTATAAATACCATAATTACAATTAACATTTTTAAAACATTATAATTACCTTTACTTAACTACATCACTAATTAAGATTTTAGAATAAATAATCATTTAACTTGAAAATTTTAAAGTTAACAAAACTTAACTTGCTTAAAATAACTTTAATATTATCAAGTAGAGGTTTTAAAACTAATTACAATTTGTATTTTAAAACTTACTTTTGTAAAATCTTAAACTTTTCATTTTAAATTAATGTTTTAAATTCACTTTAGATTTCACAAAATTTAAATCAATCAAGTTTTAAAAAACTTCTTAATTAATAGTTAAAGAAAACAATTAGAAAAGATAAGTTTAAACAAGAAGCTTTAAACTAGATTTAAATTTAAATTTCAAAACCAATTTGATTTAAACCTTTTAAAAAAATTATTTAACATCTCTGCTGCTTTGAGACACACTCGAAGATCACTCGGGTCTTACCCGAGTAAACATCTTCTTTGCCCATTTTTATTTCTGTTTAAACTTAGTTTAGGTTTTAAAAACTTACAGGTTAATCCCATTAAACCATTCGAGTGTGAACTCGAGCAACTTCCTCAAACATTCGATCACCCTTTCGAGCCAAAACCTACCCAAACAACAGACACCCCAAACTCCCCTGTGCACGTGCACAATCAACACCGACGTCGATGATCACCTCCGGTAACGTCGACACACCAACCATCATACCAGCATCACCGCACGATCATCCAAACTCATGCCCAGACTTTAAATCCAAAATCGAGCAATATAAAAATTCTGGAACCGCAACTTCATCAGAAAATGAACTCGCATCCCCTTCTCTGATCATCGGAACTGCTACCATTTCGACCTCACCATTCCGACACCCCTCTCTGCCACTTCCCAAAATTCCGAGCCACTCGATCAACTCGAGGCAAAACAGTGATACAGTTTCCCTGATTGACCAAAATTAGGGTTATACACTAGATTGCCTCACCGTCGATTCCTCGATGATCAGACAACCCACCAGCGATTTTTCCCAGCCTCCCCGTTCCTTTCCCTATCTCCAGACCAAATCCCGATCATCACAAATCCCTAGGCCACCAGAAACTCCACCAAAACCACTTTCCAGTCAACACTAGAATGCTCTTCCATTTAATCACTAAAAATCTTGATGTTTCTTTTAAAAATCCTGATTTCCAGTGATGATTCAAGATATAAACTTGAATCAATAAAATTCAATATTTGGTTTTATCAATTTTTATGATTTACTACTGTATTTCCAGATTTTAGAAACATATTTAAATTTAAAACATTTGTACACATTTTTAAATCTTAGCTTAAACTAAAACTCAACTAATTTGTTTGAAGTCAAGGTTTAACAATGATCATATAAAAAGAACTGGCATTTTATTTTAAAATTTAAAACTTTGTATCAAAAACAGGGAGGAACAGACATGCATGTCAATATCTTATCACATACTTCAACTTTCATACAGAAAAATCATCCACAAGCCAACATCAATTATCACAAGAATTTTCACAAGTAACAAGTTATAATTTACTTAAGATTTTAATTTAAAAGTTTACTCATAGATTAAAGAGCAGAGGCTGGAAGCTTTAAATTGCTGAGGCTTTTAAAATTGGAAAGCTATTGAAAACTATGATGATTCAAACGCTTGAAACCACCTTGATAATGTAAGATTTGATACTCCAGGCTTTGCATTTTGATTGTTTATAGGCTTGAGAGGATTGCTTGACAATGAACTTCAGGTTGCATTTAGATTTGAAATGGTTGCAAGCTCCAGATTTGAAAATGGTTCGGGCTTTTGATTTTTCTCTTCTTCAAAAATTTGAACAAAGCTGGATATTTTTGTTCTTAGGAGAAATATAGGCTTGCATTTGAAGATTCTTGCTTACAGGCTTAAAAAAATGATTCTAGGCTAACACTTTCAAGTCTTTTGATTTGAAAAAGATATTGGTTACAACATTCGATATTGAAAAGATTACAGAGTTTTGGAAATGTCTGGTTTGATCTGGTTTTGGGTGTGAAACTTAAAATTTGAAAATGGTTTCAGTTTTTAATATTTCCAGACCTTTGATTTGGGAAAAAATGTGTTTACATGCTGAAAACAAACAAGGTTGGTTTGCTTACAGATCTGGAAAAAAATGTTGCAGTTTTTAAATTTTGGTTTGAGGAAATTTACTGATTTGTTTGAGGAAGTGTTTTTCAAGCTTTGATCTGGTTTCAGGTTTTAATGCAAAAGAATTTCTGGTTTGGAAAAATAGTTTTCAGGTTTGTGAAGAGTTGAACATGGTTGAGTTTCTTAGAAATGAAATAAGAAAAAGAGATGAGAAAAAGAAGAGATGAGTTTATATAACGTGGATTTAGGATTTATATGAAATTAAGGAAAATAAAAATTAATCTTGCCACTTGTCTCAATTATTAACACTTGTCATTACTAATTTTAATTATCTTACAAGTGTTTTTGTAAGCTTTATTATCCTAACACTTGTAATACTTCATTTTTACTTATCTTTAAAAAAATTTAAAAAGCTTTTTAAATTAATTTTCGTAGTAAATAGATACATTTGTAAATTAATAAATGCTTCTAAAATTTATATAAATAAATTCTTAAAAAGAAAATAAAGTATAAACCAATTATATTTTAAATAAAATCATATAAAATATTTTTAATCCATTTAAAAATGTTAACATAAACCTTTTTGTATTTATTTTAAAATTTAATAAACCTTTCTTAATAAATTCTTTTTAAGGAAATAAATCTTATTTTAAATAAAACTCATTCATATATTTTATATCAAAATAATTTCAAGGTATATATATATACCTTTTTAAATTCATATTTAAATCTAAATGCAACTCAAATTCAAAATCAATTCAAATTTACATATATATATTAATTATAAACAAACACATTATTACTTTTGAAATATAGTAACTTTATTTTAAAAAAATCTATTTTAAAATTAATCTTAATTACATATATAAACTCCTTATTAACTCAAAAATAATAATTCTACTTCAGAATTCATTTATAAATCAACACCAACTATATTTGAAATAATTATTTCATTTAAAAATCTATTTATAAAACATTACCAACTAAATTTGCAAATAATTATTCTATTAAGAATCCATTTATAACTATATTTAAAATCATCATGTTATTAATTATTTTGGTTATTTACATTTGAAAATAACAATTTTATCAATTTTAATTAATTTATTAAGAAGATTATCACATTTTAAATTCCTCGAAATTCTGGGATATCACATTCCTCCCCCCTTAAAAGAATTTCGTCCTCGAAATTTAAAACAGAGATAATCCAAAATCTTTTATTTCATTTAACAATCCAAACATCTGTATCAACCATACACTATTGTGTTAATTTGTTCCGTTTTGTATTTATAAATTCTGGTCGGTGCATAGGACGCTATGACATCGATAGGGATTTCTGAACACTTAATAGGACAGACCGACATAATATTTGTTTTAAAATATAGGTAAATGAAATAATTTTGCCTAATATATTTTCTGTATATAAAGTAATAAATTTTATAAAGGTTATATTTGGTTATAATATATTGGTTGTTAGGTAGTGAAATTTGTAAATATTGGTTGGAAATAAGATTTAAAATAAAAATAACTGAAATTGGAAATTTAGAACTTAAGTTTCGGGATTTTGAAAATTACTTTCAAAGGATTTTGGAATATAATAATACTGTTTATAAGTATTTTATGATATAAATATTTCAATACAATTTGAAAGAATCATTTTAAAGAAACTTTGGAAAGAAATAACTTATGTACTCCCCTCTCCGTCGCAGGAAAATAATTTCGACGATGAGTGCACGCATCATCGACATTCATTTTCGAGTTTCGAAGTGGGAAGGCCACTGTAGTAGTTTTACTACAAATTTATTTTGATAAACAAATATAAATTTCAAATTGTTTTAAATATAATTAGATATATAAATTGTAAGTGTATGCATCTGTCTATTATTTTAAAATGATTTCAAATTAAACCCGGTATGTAATTCTTAAGTTTCTGCTAATTAATAGTTTTAATTAGTGTGGTGAAATGGAATTTAACTAATAAGTGAAACCTCTAAATGAAATTACAAGTAGTGAACATTAAATATATTTAAAGAAACGAGATAAACTTGGATAAATTTCAATTGCATTCTTAATAAAAGCATATATATATAACTTACCAAAGATTTAAAAGTTGAAATGTCTAATAAGAAAATGTAATGGAAATTATACAAGTAAAACTTAAAGTAATGAAAGTATTCAATGAAGTCCTTAATAAATAAGAATTGATGATATACTGTGATAACTTAAGTTATAATTGAAATGTTACTATAATTAAATATAATAAAAACGTAAGTATTATAAATAAATGATTATAAATTTAAGTAAATAATTTGAAATGCTAAGTAATTGAATGGAACATGAATACCATAAATAAATGAATGTAAACAAATGAAATTAAGTAATAAATGAATGAATGAATGAATGAATGAATGGGAATAAAATTTTGTAAGAGATAAATGTAAGTTAAAGAAATAATCCTTGTATGAACGAAAAGAAAAATATTTAAAAAAATGTAAATGTTGTGAAAGATATTATATAAGAATAACACAAGTGTAGTGTAAATTTATTTGTTAATAAACTCAATATTTTTGAATAAGATATATTGATTCCTACTTTCCCTCCTTTTTTCTTTTCGGGGACGAAAAGTTTTGAGTGGGGGAGAGTGTAACGACCCGCAATTTTTGATGTTTAAATTTGTTAATTTAATAAGATTTTGAAATTAAATCTAAAAGAAAATAAATTTATGAATTAATAACGGGGATGAAAGGTAATAATGTTAATGCAAGTTAATAAATAACTAATTTAGTGCAATCCCATTAATTGAAACAATTGTAAGGTTATAATTGATTGTAAATAGTAAATTAGGAAATAGATTCAAAGTTATATTAATTGATGATATAATACGTAATAAAATATAATTTGATAAAATCAATGATAGGTAAGTAATTATAATATTTGTCGGTTGATAATAAAGTATGAATGTGATTGTTGATGTTGATTGAATGAAATTGACAATTGTTAATGTTATTTCAATCAATTGTAATGGTAAAGATAATTAGGAATGTAATTATGGAACTTAAATAGAAAATAACTGTAAAGTTTAATAAGGAAGAAAATAAATGGCCGTATGAATGTACATTCCAATTAATTGGAATAACAAATGTCAAAAAAAAGAGAATAATATATGTTTCTTTACTAAATAAAAAAAATCATACGTTTAATTATTTGACATGTTGGTAGCTGAAAAATTTATAACAGAAATAAGAAATTAATAGCATTTGGTTTGTATACAATATTTCAGTGAATACATTGAATTACTATAAAAAGGAATTGAGTTGTTTCATTCAGTTTTATCTTAGAAATCAGTGGCAATTAATGTGATTGGAATCTTTTAATTAAAAAGTGGGAAGACATTAATTTTGAACATATATTAAAATAAATTGGGTGATTTATTTCCAAGTAATTCAGTTCATGTTTCCAAATTTAATGCTAGTTTACTACATATATGTTTATACCTGCTAACCCGCCTTTTAGCAAGGCCACAAACAGGCGGATTTAGCTAAAACGATTTCACGACTATCGAGGCTGAAATATGATGGGTTCGATTCAAATGGACGATGTTCACTTGGACAGATGGTAGGTCGTTTGGTCGGAATGAAGTGATTCGAAGTGTTTGGAGTTCGACCTTGTGGCTCGGCCGTTCGGCATGGCAATGTCCGGTCGAGGTATCGAAGTTCAGGATGGTCGTTTGGTTGCGGCTCAGCATTGCCGCTCAGCATTGAAAGTCGTTCGGCATTGGATGCCGTTCGGCATCATACCTCGCTCGGCATTGGAAGTCGTTCGGTATTGGATGTCTTTCGGCATCGCACCTCGCTCGATATTGGAAGTTGTTTGGTATTGGATGTCGTTCAGCATCGTACTTCGCTCGGCATTGGAAATCTTTCGGCATTGGATGTCGTTCGGCATCGTACCTCGCTCGGCATTGGATGTCATTCGGCATCGTACCTCGCTCAGCACTAGAAGTTGCTCGGCATTGGATGTCATTCGACATCGTACCTCGCTCGGCATTGAAAGTCACTCGACATTGGACGTCGATCAGCATACCTCCCCTCGTTCGGCATACCTCCCCTCGATCGGCAAACCTCCCCTCGAACGGCATACCTCCCCTCGTTCAGCGCACCTCCCCTCAGTCGGTACACCTCCCTTCGTTCAGCATACATCCCCTTGTTCGGTGCACCTCCCCTCGTTCGGCATACCAACTGCTCAGGGTCTGTCGGCATAATGAAGTAGGGTTTGTCTATGGCCTTGGTGGGCCCAAACTACTCAGGAGGCCCAACAACCTGGTTTTGTCTATAAATACAACGTGTAGGGGTTCAGAAAAGGGATCTTCTTCTCTTCGGTTCTCTGACTTTCTATTCTCTAAGGCTAAGGCTAGTCTACCACTTTGTAACAGTAATCGATTATTACAGCAATAAAAAAGATACTTTTGGAGTGGACGTAGGCTGAAGTGAGCTGAAGCACTATAAAATCTATTGTTCTTTACTGCTTTCATTTTAATTTTGACTGTTCTTTACGTTATTACTCACTACATACACTTTATCTATTATCTATGACTGTTAGTCGGTGCTTTCACTTACATTCGGGTGTTAGTGACCAATTTTGGCTCTAATATTTTGATGTTTCACTAAGAAGGCAAACACTCGAGGATTTTGGAAGTAGGAACCTTGATTGTAGAAAGCAATGGCTAGGCCGTTGACAAGAAAGCAAGTGACGGAAAGAAGCTATCAAGAGGGAAGTCAAGAGGCTTCCGTTGGAGCTGGAGCAGGTCAAACATCCATCTACATCACCAGAGACGAGATGGAAGCAATGTTGAAAAGACAAGAGGAGACGATGCAGGCTCTTCTCAGGCAATTTGCACAAGCAGGAAAAGCAGGAGCTCAGATCCGTGGAGCTGGGTCAGAAGCGCTCAACCAACAAGCGAAGGGAATGGCTCGGCAGGGGGCATCCCCCAATCAACGGACGGCTATCAACTTCGATGGATCTAGACTCGGGGGCATACCACTAGGAAACTGTGACGACCCGAAATTTTTGAGCATTTGAAATTGGAATATTTAATTGATTTTAAATATTTAAAAGTTAATTTTTTTAACTTGAATTCAAATATCACTATTTATTTGATAATTAAATAATTGAATTGAATAATTTGAAGTTGGGTAAAATGTTGAATCTGGAGTTCCAAGCTTGTTAACAATAATTTAAAGGCTTGTAAAATTTATATTGATAGTACCGAAGATAGTAAAAGTGCTAAAATTGAATTTGGAAGTGTTTTGTTCAGTTTTGAATATATATCATTTAAATTGAATTTAAGAATAGCCTTCCGAGGCACAGTCTCGGATTTTGACGAAACCAGTTCCTTTGGATCCGTAATATTGTATTATTTTCGGATTTCAATTTTCGTAGCATTTGGAGATGTTGTGTGAGCGTAAGATATATAAATGTGCTGAGATTTATATCGAAAATTCAATGTTTAACTGCTTCAAAAAGGTATCTTCTCCATACGATCGAATTAGGACTCGAAATCTTTCCCATTTCATTCGAAATAGGGGTATAACGTTATAAACACCTAGTGGCATGCCTTGATAGAAGGTCAGGTTTTTAAATTGCATTTATCGGAACGATTTGAAATTTAAATTTAAAATTTAATATATATATTTATACTTAACAACTGCAGTTGAAATTTTATCTACATCAGTACTTTTGCCTTTCTAATCAACACTACAGCCCTCTTTTGCGAGCCACCTTCTGATCGACTTCACATCTTGTTCCCTTCGTTTATCTTTTTCACGCGAGCAGCTTCTATATTCATTCGAAAGAAATTAAAGAATATAATGGTCGAACCCCTCTTCCTCTTTTGCTTTCTCAACCTAGGGCCGATCAAATTCAAATTTCAAATTGAAACCCCTTTTTTCCTATTTCTCATCGAAATCGACTCACTCATTTCGTGGATCGTGAGGGCAAGCGCTAGAGAGGAGGGATCGATACGAGGTCTCAGTCAAGCTCGAGCACAAGTCAGCAAACCGAGCGAAGCAGTCGCGATCTGGGGTTGCGAGGCGCGACCGCGTACAAGAGTGAGGTCAGGGAGGCGACTTGTTGTGATGTGGCGGCGAACGCGAGGAGCCAGGAACGTGATGACCGGAGGTGGGTTTGGCGATCGAGCTAGAGCTTGGGCGGCTTTGCATTTGCAGTGAGGGTTTAGGTGAGATGAGTTTTATTTGGTGGTTATGTTAAATGTTAATTTAACAAAGATAATTAAGTATATAGTTAGTTAATTTTTTTAACTGAGAATTTGATGCTGTAATTTATTTAACAAAATTTTTGAAATTGGTTTAGTTAATTTTATCAGAAATATATTTACACACCCCTATGCTAATTTAAAATATACATATTGATTAAAAGAAGAATATTTATAGAAATGTTTTTAAAGTATATAAGGATTTTTAATGCCGAGGAATTTTGTAAAAGCTAGATTTTTGAATCTATAAATTTTAATAAAAATAGTGCATTTTGGAGAAATAAATTTATTTAATTGTTTGGTTGCTAGAATAATCTGTAAAAGGAAATTAGTTTAAATTTTAATTATTTGTTTAAAATAAATTCATTGGTTGAAAATAAAATTTATTAGCTTGAACTAAAATTCTTAAACAGAAACTAATTGATCGATTAGTCCAAATATTATAAACTGCATAATGTCTATACAAGGTCTAAAATCGAGAAACATGCTGGAATGGAAGTGAATGGGAATGGACTGCAAATTAAAGTAAAAGGTGAGTTAATCTCACTCAGCTGAATTATAATTTAAATTTAATTGGTTAAATTTAAACAATTTATTGATTGATTGGCTTTGGTGTGTTATATCATATATAGTAGTATATACTACACCTCGGAATGATTGATTTTCCGCATTATATAGCGGAGATATTTATGTTGTGCTTACATCTGTGGATGCAGGGAAAACAGGTTCGAGGGATCCAACTGGTCCCTCAACATTTATTTAAATTATATAACATTCTCTGTTGTGATTATTTGATATTCTATGATGAGTTATATTGGAATATTGAATGTTATGGCTTGATTGGATATATGTGGGTATAATGAATTACCAAAAATATATAAATTAGATTTCTGGGAAGAAAATAAAGGAAGTGAATTTGTAAATGAAATAATTATAGAAAATTTGAATAAATTAAGAATGAATTGAAAAGAATGGGAAGTGATATTAAAATACTAATAAATAACTTCGAGTATGAAAGAAATAAGATTTTGAATAAATAGAAAATAAATGAATTGTAAAATTAAGTAATAATAATTTAAAGGAATACAGAGTTATTTTAAAATTTAAAGTTAAATTTATTTCAAAGGATTAAGAAGTAAGTTGAGAAATCTAAAATTGGTATTTCAGTTAAAAGTAGTTTAATCATAATTAAGGAATAAAAATCGAAAATTGATGGATTTTGGAATTAAAGGGAGTAAATTGGAAATCAAATTGGAAAATTGATCCTAGTGTTTGAAATTGGAAATTTAAAGAAGAATGTGAAGAGAAGTATATTTCTCTGGATAGTCAAGTACGTTTTCAAAGTAAATTTTTAAATATAAGATAAAAGTTTAATGTGGTTTTAAAAAGCATGTTTTAGAAAATTTATTATTTCTAAATGTATAAATTCTAAAGCAAATATTTTTCAAATCTTTTATCGTAGTAATTATTTAAGGTAACTTGATATTTTGTTTTAAAAAGAGAAATTTAGTTCTATATTCTATAAAGTAGCTTTATTTTAATTATTTTTAAAGTATATATATATATATATATTTAATAAAGTATTAAAGTAAGTTTTTAATTTAAATATTTAAAAGTATATTTTGTAATAAGGTGTTTTAAATCATTTTAAAATCTAAGTGTTGTGCTTGGTGATTCCAGTGGAAATAGAAATATTTGGAAAATTTTATTCTGAGAAAGGAAGATAGTTTGAAACTCTTTTTCAGAGGGTTGAAAGTGAAAATATATCTTGCAAAGATATTTTGAGATAAATAAATAATTTGGGAAATTATTTATATTGTGATGGATGTTGTGAATAATAATTGGTAGTTAAATCACCGACTATCAATATTGGACAAATACGTTAATCGTTTCGAAGAGACCGGGATCGAGATTTATTTCTCGAAATCCACTTCGATCTGGTTTGTACGTTTTCGTAGAAAACGAGTGTGGATTTGAAGATGGAGCAGTGAAGTGCAAGGGCTAGTCGCTACTAATCCTGGGGATATTTCCAAAATGGATGTAGTAGGAGTAGTGCCTTCGGTTCTGTTCGAACCCGGGTCGGACTTGTATGGATGAATGCTTTCGGGACATCGTTAGGTGGACGATGGGCGTTCTAAGGGATATATTCTAAAATGGTAACGCTTAGCCTCAAGCCTCATCAACCGGGAATGACTGAAAATCAGGGGTTATGCAGCAAGGCTTCGTGGGTAGCCCCCACTTGAAAGTAAGGTCATCCCTGTCTAGATGTCCCTTTTTATTTCGGCTTAGTGGTGCGGTTGCTGATCCCAACTGCGGGTGACCTTATTCAGAACTGTCCAGTAAGGGATGATTCCGGTCTTGTGTTGTAGGGGAGAAGGCGTACTCCTCGGTACTGTGATCTAGGCCAACTACTGTGATAGGTGGAACCCAGTGCCTAGTCATTAGTTGGAAATCCATTCTCCCTACGAGCCTTGTACGAGTTTTGTTTGTATTACCCACTCTGTGGCTAGTAGCTGGAATTTAATAATGCAACAATTTCGGCTATTTTATAAGTATTTGTATATAGACCCTATTATAATATCAGAGGATTTCTATAAAATTATTTTGGCTATCGTAAGGTAAAAACCCGACATGTTTATTTGTGGCGTGGTCTTATGAGATGCTTTTGTTTTTCAAAGAATTTTTGAAAACTTTAATAATCAAATTGAGGTGATTTTCTCACGCTGGTGATCCAGACTGACTCGGGTGTTATTTAACCGTAATGCTCGGGTCAGACCGAGTGTTATAGGATACAGGATATGATGCTGTGGAGTTCAGGAGACGAGCTGGATGAGGATACGTACTCCCGTACTTGATTATGTATATTCCATTGTGTTGTTTAGTTGTGTACTCAGTTGTATGAGGGTAGGTTATGATTACTGCCAATTGTGTGTTTTGTGATAGATGTTCTCTGATACTGTAATATATAGCAGATATATATATATTTGTTTTTTGTGTAAAGATCATTTATTATCTATTATATTTTATTCCGCTGCGATGGTTAGATTCTGTTGTTGGTTTCTGTTTTATCATCTTCTACCTCATCTTCTATCCAAATGGTTCGTATTTCTGTACATCTTGAGTTGATTTATGTAGAATAGTGTTGACTCAAGGGGTACGGATTTGCGGGTCGTTACACTTGGTATCAGAGCTTAGGTTGGTGATAATCTTGGCTCTGGTGGGAATTACTCATTAAATAAGTCCGTGGTACTCTAGAATGAGTTTGAGAGTAATAAAAGATATGAGTGCGTATTTGTTAGTTAATATAATTTTTTTTTATATTGTGTTGACTTATATGTTGAGTGTTTATGGATTCTGGTCGATATGTGGGACGCCATGTTATCGATAGGGATTTCTAAACCCTTAAACAAGATAAACAGACACAGTATTGTTTCAAATAGGGTAAATGAAATAATTTTACCCAAAATTATTTTGTATATAAAGGAAATGATTTTTCGTAAATTGTTATAGTTATATATGGATGTTTGGTTGTTAGAAAGTGATAATATTAAATTATTACCATTGTATGATAATTGAATAAAAAATTGAAATAATAACTAAAGATTAAGGAAGAAATTAATAATAAATGGGATTTGTAAATGTGATTCATAATTGAATAAGATATTGAAACCATAATTAAAAACTAAGAAATAAATTCATATGTAAATAAAATTTGTAAATGTAAACAATAAATATGAATTATAGCGTGATTAATAATTAAAATAAGATTCCAAAGTAATGTTTGAATATAAACTTAAAGAGTTTGGAATTTGAAAATTTAGGAATTTAAGTTCCTTTGAATTTGGAAATGATTTCCAAAGGTTGGGAAAAAATAATATGTATGTGAGAAATATTTTTGAATCGGATTTGAAATCTAGAGAGATTTGGAAATCAAAATATTTGAAAGGTTTTAAAAGAGAGAAAAGCATTGAACTCTTTATGGTCGCTGGAAAATAATTCTGATGATGATCGCGGCATCATCGGTGTTCATTTTCGAGTTTCCAAAAGAGGGATTGCTACTAGGATGTTTTGGATTAATGTTTGTTGGAGGAATTTGGTTGATTTTGAAAATGCAAAGGAATTGTTTGGTTAGATATATATGTTTTCAAAATCGAATGCTGAACTTGAGTTTGAAAAAAAATATAGTTAAGTTGGATTAAATAAACAAGTTTTAAGATTAAAATTTATAAGTAACTGATTAGTTACTATGGTATGCAAATGAAATGAAATTCAATATTGGATGATGCTTGATTTAAAGGTGTAAAATAAGGAGCGGAATAAGTTCAAATGGACTAAAAATAATTAATGTTTGGAAATAAAATTTATTGGTCAAAAAATGAATTGGTGAATGAATAAATGGATCAACTATTGTATTTACAAAGTAAAGTTGATATTAATAAGGAATTGAAAATTTTAATCCGGGGATTAAAATTTAACTTAAGTGAATGAGGGTGAAGAGAATATATTTGAATTTACTTGAGATAGTTAAATAAATTGAAATTGAATTAAATTGGAAAAGAAATAAAGTGCCTTTGAAATTCTAATAAATAAATCTTGAGTATAGTAAGGGAAATTTTGAATAATCAGAAGATTAATGAATTTTAAACTTCAGTATTATTATTTTAAAAGAACAAAACATTTATTTAAAATTTAAGATTTAAATTATTGAAAAGAATAAGAAGAAATTGGGATAAGATCTGAAATTTGTATATTTCAGTTAAAAGATTTAAAATCAAACGGAAATTATAACATTAATAATAAAGCCCATAATTAATTAATTTTGAAATGAATTGAGTAAGTAAAGAGATTTAACTCAAATAGAATAAATTGGGAATCAAATCTTTTTGGACATGAAAGAAATGCAATGAAAGTTTGTGAATAAAATTTAAAATGGGATGGAATTAAGTGTAAAATTGAGTTGGAATAAAACTGAATTTAAATGAATTCAGTCGAATTACAGATAATATTGAATGGAATAAAATTCTACTCAAACAAATAAATGTAAATTAATCAAGTATTGAATTAGAATAAATAAACTTCGGAAGCTTGTAAAAGGATTGAAAAAGCATTAAAAAAAATATAATCCCTAGTTAAAGGTAAGATGTTAATGTGGTTGACTGTAAATAGATGATGAAGTATGAATATTAAAAGTGAGTAGCTTGTAAAAAAATCTAAAATGGGAATAAATAAGCCGAAATAAAATATTGTGTTCTGAGATAAAAATCCAAACTTGGGATATAAAATAAGATTGAACTCAAGAAAATTAAATAAAATGATTTACAAGATAAATGAAAAAGAAAATCAAGTATGGGATTATAATTGGAAGTGTTGTTGAATGAAAATTGAATTGGATTAAAATGGATATGGTGTGAAATATAAACAAATCCAATTCAAGCATAAATTGAATGGCCTTATTATTAATAAATTCAACAACGAATTGTTAATGTAAATTAAAATTTAAAATGGACAAAAGAATAAACTAATCGAATAAATTAGTGAAATGGTTGGGATTTGATCAAAGGAAAATCAAATCAAAGATTGTGAATATGTAATAGAGTTTGGAAATAAAGCTTGAGTTGTATGGAATTGGATTAAAATAAAATGATTTGAGGTGAGAATAAATCCAATTCGAGTATGAATAAATTAAAAAAGGGAATGAACTTAAGTTATGAAATGGTAGTGAATTGAAGTAAATTAACTTAAGTTTAAAATTAATAGAAGCATGGGATGATGTCGAGTATAATAAAATGGTTTGAAATCAAACTTTTTGGATATGAAAGAAAATGCAATGAAGGTTTGTAAATAAGTTAGATTGGAATGGAATTTATATACATTGAGTTGGAATCAATTTAAAATTGGTTATAAAGCTTATGTAATTATTTGTTCACATTTATGTTGTCGAATTGCATAAGAAGATGGATCGTTTGATGTAAACGAGATTAGATAAAATCCTATGGATTATTAGAAGTGAAATGGGGTGATTTTGAAATCAATTGGAATGAATATGAGTTTGTTTTGCTTAGAATAAATTAAATATGAGCGAATAAGCTCTAAATCACTTAAACTGAATGGAATGGTTTGAGAATTGGTTGTAAACAATGGTAATAAATGTCGAAACCTTGTATATGTACTTATGAATGTATATCACATGCATTACTTATGAAATCTATGTGTTAGCTATTTGAATATAAGTGAAATGTTATTAAATTGTATATATTTAGTACTTACATATTTAAATTGAGTAAGTACAGGTACCGGGTAGCCGTTTGGCTGGATTGGATCGCGCTAAATGCTAAAATTAATAAGCCGCTTGCTTATAAATGCTAATAAGGTACGCCTATGCAATAAAAAAAAGGAAATATGAACTATTTTTGATTTTTCTGACCGTGTGGGTCGATGTATATATATTTATATTTTTTGTCAAATTGCAAAAGCTCCTCCGTACAAAGGAGACTCTGCCAAAAAAAATTAGAAATTTTGGGAGTTAGAAAATTTTTTGAAAATTTTTGGGAAAAATTTTAGTTAACGACAAAACGATTTCAAACTGGAAATTGAAGCAAATTAGTGAATGAAACTAATTTAAAATAATGATATGAATTAGTTATAAATGGAAAATAAAATTCAAATATTCAGAGATAAGAATAAATTGAATTCATATGGAAATGGAAGAATCAATTTGAATAGAAATAGATATAGACTAAAGTGGTAAGGTGAAAATAAATAAAGAGACATATAAAATGCTTATAGTAAACTTAAGAAAGGAATGTGAACTCTTAATTGGAAATTGATATTACAAATATATTCTAAGTTAATATTTGGATTGGATAGGAAGTCGATATAATGTTTTGAAAGTTGATTGGATATTATTGCTAAGTGGAATATACAGGTGTTATGAAGGAAAATTAAAATGGGTTTTGATTTCAGAAGATAAATTTGAATTGCTCGACAAAAAGGCATGTGTTTAAATTTCGGTATGAAATTTGATTGGGTTTTTGATCGAGCCACTTGGTTTTTTTTTTGTTTTCTTCTGGGATTTGGGAGCCCGTAGAGGCCTTTTGTAGTTGTACCGAGCTAGCCGTGCAAAGGAGACGCTGGCGAATTTTTTTTCGAAAATTTAGAGAATTAGAAAATTTTTGAGAAAATTTGAAAATCCAAATTTGGTTTTGAATTGAAATTTGAATGATTGAGCAAGTAATAATATTTGAAATCTATGGAAGAGTTGAGAAGTTAATAAGAATAATAATGGGTCTTTTATAAATAGATAGTTGGTTAGATGTTGAATTGTTTGGTTTTGAGGATAAGTAAACGGGTATTGGACCATTCTTCCTAACTAGTAATTTCGGGGACGAAATTCTTTTAAGGGGGGAGGAATGTGACGACCCGAAATTTTTAAGCATTTGAAATTAGAATATTTAATTGATTTTAAATATTTTTAACTTGAATTCAAATATCACTATTTATTTGATAATTAAATTATTGAATTAAATAATTTGAAGTTGGGTAAAATGTTGAATCTGGAGTTTTAAGCCTGTTAAAAATAATTTGAAGGCTTGTAAAATTATTATTGATAATACTGAAGATAGTAAAAGTGTTAAAATTGAATTTGGAAGTGTTTTGTTCAGTTTTGAACTTATATCGTTTAAATTGAATTTAAAAATAGCCTTCCGAGGCACAGTCTCAGATTTCGACGAAACCAGTTCCTTTGGATCCATAATATTGTATTATTTTTGGATTTCAATTTTCGTAGCATTTGGAGTTGTTGTGTGAGCGTACGATATATAAACGCGCTGATATTTATATCAAAAATTCAATGTTTAACTGCTTCAAAAAGCTATCTTCTCCATACGATCGAATTAGGACTCGAAACCTTTCCCGTTTCATTCGAAATAGGGGTATAACATTATAAACGCCTAGCTGCATGTCGCGATAGGAGGTCAGGTTTTTAAATTGCATTTATCGGAACGATTTGAAATTTAAATTTAAAATTTAATATATATATATATATACACTTAATAACTGCAATTGAAATTTTATCTACATCAGTACTTTTGCCTTTCTAATCAACACTGCAGTCTTCTTTTGCAAGCCACCTTCTGATCGACTTCACATCTTGTTCCCTTCGTTTACCTTTATCACGCGAGCAGCTTCTCTATTCGTTCAAAAGAAATTAAAGAATCTAATGGCCGAACCCCTCTTCCTCTTTTTCTTTCTCAACCCAGGGCCGATCAAATTCAAATTTCTAATTAAAACCACCTTTTTCCTATTTCTCAACGAAATTGACTCACTCATATCGTGGATCGTGAGGGCAAGCGCTAGAGAGGAGGGATCGATACGAGGTCTCGGTCAAGCTCGAGCGCAAGTCAGCAAATCGAGCGAAGCAGTCGCGATCTGGGGTTGCGAGGCGCGACCGCGTATGAGAGTGAAGTCAGGGAGGCGACTTGCTGTGATGTGCCGGCGAATACGAGGAGCCAAGAACGTGATGACCAGAGGTGGGTTTGGCGATCGAGCTAGGGCTTGGGTGGCTTTGCATTTGCAGTGAAGGTTTAGGTGAGATGAGTTTTATCTGGTGGTTATGTTAAATGTTAATTTAACAAAGATAATTAAGTATACAGCTAGTTAATTTTTTTAACGAGAATTTGACGCTGTAATTTATTTAATAAAATTTATGAAATTGGTTTAGTTAATTTTATCAGAAATATATTTACACACCCCTATTCTAATTTAAAATATACATATTGATTAAAAGAAGAATATTTATAGACATGGTTTTAAAGTATATAAGGATTTTAAATGCCGAGGAATTTTGTAAAAGCTAGATATTTGAATCTATAAATTTTAATAAAAATAGTGTATTTTGGAGAAATAAATTTATTTAATTGTTTGGTTGCTAGAATAATCTGTAAAAGGAAATTAGTTTAAATTTTAATTATTTGTTTAAAATAAATTCATTGGTTGAAAATAAAATTTATTAGCTTGAATTAAAATTCTTAAACGGAAACTAATTGATCGATTAGTCCAAATATTAATAAACTGCATAATGTCTATACAAGGTCTAAAATCGAGAAACATGCTGGAATGGAAGTGAATGGGAATGGACTGCAAATTAAATTAAAATGTGAGTTAATCTCACTCAGCTGAATTATAATTTAAATTTAATTGGTTAAATTTAAATAATTGATTGATTGATTGGCTTTGGTGTGTTATATCATATATAATAGTATATACTACACCTCGGAATGATTGATTTCCCGCATTATATAGCGGAGATATTTATGTTGTGCTTACGTCTGTGGATGCAGGGAAAATAGGTTGGAGGGATCCAACTGGTCCCTCAACGTTTATTTAAATTATATAACATTCTCTGTTGTGATTATTTGATATTCTATGATGAGTTATATTGGAATATTGAATGTTATGGCTTGATTGGATATATATGGGTATAATGAATTACCAAAAATATATAAATTAGATTTTTGGGAAGAAAATAAAGGAAGTGAATTTGTAAACGAAATAATTATAGAAAATTTGAATAAATTAAGAATGAATTGAAAAGAATGGGAAGTGATATTAAAATACTAATAAATAACTTCGAGTATGAAAGAAACAAGATTTTGAATAAAAAGAAAATAAATGAATTTTAAAATTAAGTAATAATAATTTAAATGAACAAAGAGTTATTTTAAAATTTAAAGTTAAATTTATTCAATGGATTAAGAAGTAAGTTGAGAAATCTAAAATTGGTATTTCAGTTAAAAGTAGTTTAATCATAATTAAGGAATACAAATCGAAAATTGATGGATTTTGGAATAAAAGGGAGTAAATTGGAAATCAATTTGGAAAATTGATCCAAGTGTTTGAAATTGGAAATTTAAAGAAGAATGTGAAGAGAAGTATATTTCTCTGGATAGCCAAGTACGTTTTCAAAGTAAATGTTTAAATATACGATGAAAGTTTAATGTTGTTTTAAAAAGCATGTTTTAGAAAATTTATTATTTCTAAATGTTTAAATTCTAAAGACTATTATCGTAGTAATTATTTAAGGTAACATGATATTTTGTTTTAAAAAGAGAAATTTAGTTCTATATTCTATAAAGTAGCTTTATTTTAATTACTTTTAAAGTATATATATATATATATATATATATATATATATATATTTAATAAAGCATTAAAATAAGTTTTTAATTTAAATATTTAAAAGTATATTTTGTAATAAGGTGTTTTAAATCATTTTAAAATCTAAGTGTTGTGCTTGGTGATTCCAGTGGAAATAGAAATATTTGAAAAAATTTATTCTGAGAAAGGAAGATAGTTTGAAACTCTTTTTCAAAGGGTTGAAAGTCAAAATATATCTTGCAAAGATATTTTGAGATAAATAAATAATTTGGGAAATTATTTATTGTGTGATGGATGTTGCGAATATTAATTGATAGTTAAATCACCGACTATCAATATTGGACAAATACGTTGAACGTTTCGAAGAGACCGGGATCGAGATTTATTTCTCGAAATCCACTTCGATCTGGTTTGTACGTTTTCGTGGAAAACGAGTGTGGATTCGAAGATGGAGCAGTGAAGTGCAAGGGCTAGTCGCTACTAGTCCTGAGGATATTTCCAAAATGGATGTAGTAGGAGTAGTGGCTTCGGTTCCGTTCGAACCCAGGACGGACTTGTATGGATGAATGCTTTCGGGACATCGTCAGGTGGACGATGGGCATCCTAAGGGATATGTTCTAAAAATGTAACGCTTAGCCTCAAGCCTCATCAACCGGAAATGACTGAAAATCAGGGGTTATGCAGCAAGGCTTCGTGGGTAGCCCCCACTTGAGAGTAAGGTCATCCCTGTCTAGATGTCCCTTTTTATTTCGGCTTAGTGGTGCGGTTGCTGATCCCAACCGCGAGGTGATCTTATTCGGAACTGTCCAGTAAGGGATGGTTCCGGTCTTGTGTTGCAGGGGAGCGGGCGTACTCCTCAGTACTGTGATCTAGGCCACCTACTGTGATAGGTGGTACCCCAGTGCCTAGTCATTAGTTGGAAATCCATTCTCCCTACGAGCCTTGTACGAGTTTTGTTTGTATTACCCACTCTGTGGCTAGTAGCTGGAATTTAATAATGTAACAATTTCGGCTATTTTATAAGTATTTGTATATATACCCTATTATAATATCAGAGGATTTCTATAAAATTGTTTTAGCTATCATAAGGTAAAAACCCGACATGTTTATTTGTGGCGTGGTCTAACGAGATGCTTTGGTTTTTCAAAGGATTTTTGAAAACTTTAATAATCAAATTGAGTGTGATTTTCTCACGCTGGTAATCCAGACTGACTCGGGTGTTATTTAACTGTAATGCTCGGATCAGACCGAGTGTTATAAGATACAGGATATGATGTTATGGAGTTCAGGAGACGAGCTGGATGACGATGCGTACTCCTGTACATGATTATGTATATTCCACTGTGTTGTTTAGTTGTGTACTCAGTTGTATGAGGGCTGGTTATGATTACTGCCAATTGTGTGTTTTGTGATTGATGTTCTCTGATAATGTAATATATAACAGATATATATATTTGTTTTTTTGGTGTAAAGATCTTTTATTATCCATTATATTTTATTCCTACGATGGTTAGATTCTGTTGTTGGTTTCTGTTTTCTCATCTTCAACCTCTTCTTCTTTAATCCAAATGGTTCGTATTTCTGTACATCTTGAGTTGATTTATGTAGAATAGTGTTAACTCAAGGGGTATGAATTTACGGGTCGTTACAGAAACGCTGGACCAATCCCTGGAGGGATACCAGATGATGTTGTGCAACCCGACACTAACAGGAATGCAGGAGTAAGAGATGAGGAGTATGTGCCAGAGTTCCCTTGTGAACTCGGGGGGCAGACCGGAGGCAATGGACAAGGATTACAGCTCAGGGACGATGATAGTTTAGCGGAGATGGTCAGACAGGCTGCAAACAAAGACTTGGAGGATGTGAATAGGAGTCCCTTTACTCCTACTATCAGGCAAGCTAGGAATCCACCGGACTTTAAGCTACCAACGTTGGATATGTATGATGGAAGAACGGATCCCACCGTTCACCTGACAAGGTACATGAGGCATATGGAGGTACTGGGGGCATCGGAAGAGGTCATGGCTCAATGTTTCCCATTGTTCTTGTCGAATATCGCAGCTATATGGTTCAGACAGCTGGAGACTGGTTCTACCAGCTCATGGACAGAGTTAATCGAAAGTTTTATGAGACAATTTCGGGTACACATAGTCAGACTCCAGAACGTGATGACTCTAACATCTATGAAACAATGGAAAGGGGAATCGCTCAGGGACTTGTTAACCGGATTCAATGCAGCGGTAGCCTCAGCGGATCGACCCGATCCGTCAATGGTTTTGATGGCAGCAGTCTCGAGAATCGCGGATAATGTTAGACTTCAAGAAATCATTGGAAAGGGACCCACCGAGGGATCTCGGGGAGTTCTACCATGAGGCGGAAAGGTTCCTAAGACAGGTGGATGCGCAGGCTGAGAGTATAAGGAGAGAGGCTGAATCTTATGCAGTGAGGGGTGGAGGTTCACCCTTCGAGGATCCAAGTAAAGACGATAAAGGAAAAAGGAAAATAAATGGCAACGGTGGCACTTTGAAGAAACCTCGAAGGGAGTCAAAGTTTTCTTCTTACATAGATTTAACCGAGACTCTGGAAAGGATTTGCTTGGACACTCGAGGGCGCCTCCAGTATCGACGGCCGGCAAGGAGAGAGCCTTCTGAATACGAGCGGGCATTGGGAAAGCATTGCCTATTCCATGAGCTGGATGGGCATAACACAAACGACTGCAGGAATTTAAGGGATATTATCGAGGAGCATGTAAGGAATGGTCGTCTACAGCAATACATAAGGAATCGAGCTGTAGCAGTGGAACAGGAGCGGCCACCACCTACCTCTAGCAATGGTGGCGCTAGGTCCAGTCAGTGTCGGCTTGTTATAAACTGAATGGTTTGATGGTTCTGAATAAGTAATAGTACCTAAGTAATAAGGTTAGGTCACTTGCACACATACGGGATCGAGGATGGTCCCTAGGCGTCCTCTGAGATGACGAAAAACCATGCTGCTTGGGTCTATGAAATCCTTTTTTCTTTCCGTTTTTTCTACAAACTTTGCTACTTTGGAAATATACTTTTCTTAGTATGGTTTTGGAGTTTGAATTGGACACCCGGTTTGGTTGGATTTTTGGTTTGCCATGTTGGCTTGGATGTTCGATTTTTTATATGGATTTCTGGTTTTATGATTGGATCCGGAGCAATGTAACGTATAGTTCAGGTTTTACGATTACTGTCCCGACCGGAGAGACGGGGTAGTGACCGCTAGTTACATGTCCCTTCGCCGGAGAGCGATGGAATGGACTCGGACAAAATATAAAATTCCTTGGCCAGAGTGTCGAGGCCGGAGAATATAAAAGTCCTTGGCCTGGGTGACGAGGCCGGTGAATATCAAAGTCCTTTGCCGGAGTGCCAAAGCCGGTGAATGTCAAAGTCCTTGGCCGGAGTGCCGAGGCCGGCGAATATCAAGGTCCTTGGCCGGAGTGCCGAGGCCAGAGAATGTCAAAGTCCTTGGCCTGAGTGCCAATGTCGATGAATATAAAAGTCATTGGCCGGAGTGCCGAGGCCTGTGAATGTCAAAGTTCTTGGTCTGAGTGCCAAGGTCGGTGAATATATAAGTCCTTGGCCAGAGTGCCGAGGCCGGTGAATGTCAAATTCCTTGGCGTGAATGTCGAGGCCAGTGAGTATAAAAGTCCTTGGCCGGAGTGCCGAGGCCGGTGAATGTCAAAGTCCTTGGCCCGAGTGCCGAGGCCGGTGAATGTCAAAGTCCTTGGCCGGAGTGCCAAGGCCGGTGAATGTCAAAGTCCTTGGCCTGAGTGCCGAGGCCGGTGAATATAAAAGTCCTTGGCCGGAGTGCTAAGGCCGGTGAATGTCAAAGTCCTTGGCCTGAGTGCCGAGGCCGGTGCATATAAAAGTCCTTCCTGGAGTGTTAAGGCCGGTGAATGTCAAATTCCTTGGCCTGAGTGCCGAGGCCGTGGATATAAAAGTCCTTGGCCAGAGTGTCGAGCCTGGAAAATGTCAAAATCCTTGGCCGGAGTGCCGAGGCCGGTGGATATAAAAGTCCTTGGCCGGAGTGCCAAGGCCGGAAAATATCAAAGTCCTTGGCCGGAGTGCCGTGGCCAATGAATACGCAAGCCCTTTGTCGGAGAGTCGAGGCCGGATAACATACAAGCCCTTGATGAGAAAGTCGAGGCTGGAACAGGATAATGCGACCCAGCGAGGACTGTGGATTCAAGGTTAAACACAGAAAGGTCATGGATTTAATAATATGGTTATAAACATGATATGGACTTTAGATGTCGGATTTGAGGCTATTCAAAACATACCTTCCAATAGCAAGGCATGTTTTGGGGGGCAAATGTTAACCCGCCTTTTGACAAGGCCACGGACAGACGGATTTATCTAAAACGATATCACGACAATCGAGACTGAAATATGATAGGTTCGGTTCAAATGGATGATGTTCACTTGGATAGATGGTAGGTCGTTCGGTCGGAATGAAGTGTTTCGAAGTGTTTGGAGTTCGACCTTGTGGCTCCGTCGTACGATATGACAATATCTGTTCGAGGTATGGAAGTTCAGGATGGTCGTTTGGTTGCGGCTCGGCATTGCCGCTCGGCATTGGAAGTCGTTTGGCATTGGATGTCGTTCGGCATCGTACCTCGCTCGCCAATTGAAGTCTTTTGCCATTGGATGTCGTACGGCATCGTACCTCGCTCGGCATTGGAAGTCATTCGGCATTGAATGCCATTCGGCATCGTACCTCGCTCGGCGTTAGAAGTCTTTCGGCATTGGATGTCTTTCGGCATCGTACCTCGCTCGGCACTAGAAGTCGCTCAGCATTGGATGTCGTTCGGCATCGTACCTCGCTCGGCATTGAAAGTCGCTCGGCATTGGACGTCGATTAGCACACCTCCCCTCAGTTGGCATACCTCCCCTCGATCGGCACACCTCCCCTCAGACGGCATACCTCCCCTCGTTCGGTGCACCTCCCCTCGTTTGTCATACATCCCCTTGTTCGGCCCACCTCCCCTCGTTCGGCATGCCAACTGCTCAGGGTCTGTCGGCATAACGAAGTAGGGTTCGGTCATGGCCTTGGTGGGCCTAAACTACTCAAGAGGCCCAACAACCTGGTTTTGTCTATAAATACAACGTGTAGGGGTTCAGAAAAGGGATCTTCTTCTCTTCGATTCTTTGACTTTCTATTCTCTAAGGCTAAGGCTAGTCTACCACTTTGTAACAGTAGTCGATTATTACAGCAATAAAAAAGATACTTCTGGAGTGGACGTAGGTCGGAGTTAGCCGAACCACTACAAAATCTTTTGTTCTTTACTGCTTTCATTTTAATTTTGACTGTTCTTCATGTTATTACTCACTACATACACTTTATCTATTATATGTGACAGTTAGTCGGTGTTTTCACTTACATCCGGGTGTGAGTGACCAATTTTAGCACTAACGATACCTAAATTTAAACTTATGTTTTAGATCCAATTAGATCATTAAAAAAAGACTATTTAGGTTTGAAATCTCATACGTTATTAAATTAAATGTTAATAGGAGATGATAAAGGGGGTAAAATGGATTTACACTTGACTATTTCCTTTTCAATTAGACATTATTAGATCTTAATTGCAACATAGCTTACCTTTCCATCTTTACTTTTTTAATTTACTCTTACATTCACTGCCTCCTTATGTGGATTATTTTCATACTTTTTATTGATGAATGTAAACTATAAGTGGCGATACGGATGTGTGTATATATATATTATACACCTGTTTATATTACCTTGTTTATGCTATCATATTTTTGAATGTATGTTAATGCATTCCTTTGTAAAACATTCAATCGAAATCTTAACATGTTTGTTTAATTCCCAGTCCAATCACAAAGAGGGAGAAATGAAAAGTTCTTAATGATGTATATTCTAATAATTTATGACACAAATTTGTGTAGAGAATTTATTTTCATTTATTGTGTGTTAACTAAATCTTTAAAGGATGTTAATTTTGGTATGTTTAGGGTTAACAAAATTAATTAAGTGAACGATTGTATTTTAAATTTAATTCTAAAAGTTGTTTACAGTATTGGTTGGTCCATTCATTCCCTTTCTAATTAATAATTGCCGCATTCTTTTCATTATTTCTCATTTGTTCCATTACTCCATTCCATTTACATTGTCCAAAGCTTTTCAATTTTGCAAACATGAACTACTTTTCATATTTTTAATTCTTTCTTTTACCAATTTTTAATACCTGCTACTTTTAAAAAGGCTGTTCATATTTACTATATTTCAATACCAAGTTTGTTCATATTTACTTTATTTTTTTTCATTCATTTTCCAACTTCATTTTCTGAAACATCATTTCATTTATTCTAATTAATAGCGGCCACTCTTTTCAAATCTCTTTGGCCCTAAACCTAAAATAAGATGTGATGCAAATGAAACCCCCGCCTCCATTCTAATCTTCGGTTTCTTTTCTTTTCTTCAAATCTCCTTATTGTCTCTCATTTTAATTTTTCCTTCATCTTCAAATATTCTTCTTCTCAAATTTTCTTCCATTTCAAACTTCCTTCTTTCTTTTCAAATCTTGATCTTCTCTTCCATTTTCAGTTCTTCTTATTTCAATCCTTTTCTTTTTCAACTCTTCTTTTTCAAATCTTCTTTTTTTCAAACCTTTTAAAAATACATACATAAATGCATACATACAGTAATATAATAAGGAGGAAAATTAAAGTAAATCAGAATAAAAGAAAAATTACGGAACAAAACTAGCAATCAAGAAGGAGACTAAGGAAACATAAGGCGGAGCTATTGATTAGAAGTCTATTATTTTCAGATTCCTATAAAGGTGACTGTTTTAACCCACTCACAACTTCTAAAATTTCTTATGTTTGTTAAATTGATTTATGAGGTGATTAGAAATTTATTTATGACTATTCTGCATGTTTTGAATCATCATCTCAGTTTATTTGAATTTATTTGGATAAAATAGTTATTTAATTTATTATTGAATATAAACTCCGAGTAAATACCTGTTATTTATTATCTGTTCTATATTGATGTATTGATTGAATTGGATGATGATTGTGATAAATGTTTGATGATTGATATTGGATAAATGGATGTTGTATTTTATATTATTATAAACTACAAGTTGTTATGGATTTTTATTTCATTCGAAGTTGCGATTTGAAATGATATGTAACCGTAAAACTTAAATTACGGATTGAAATGATAAATATCCGAATCATTTGACCATAGGATAGGAAATTATATACAGACACCTAGGTCTATATATAAAAATATTTTAGAAATGATTTCTATGGTTTTGTAAAAAAAATATGGTTTTATATAAATATTTATTTTAGATATTATATAAATGTTATTTTTTTTCTTGATTTTTTTTAGCTATGTATAAATTTGTTTTAATGTCGAATAAGTTTTATAATAAGTTTGATTTTTATTGTAGATAATATGGTTAAGTATTTAAATTATATTTCAATATAGAGTTTATAATGATTCAAATAAATTAAGGTTAGAAGATAAATTGGCAATTTATTTGAAATTGAATTTATTTAAGAATTAAACTCAAATAAGTTTGGTGTGAGATGCATTAAATCGAAAATTTTAAAGGGTATGATTTCATAACTTAATTTTTGGGTTAAGGTGAATTAAATGAGTATTTCAAGTAAAAAAAAATTGAAGGAAATATTTATTTATTTGTAATTTGAGATTTATCTAAATGTTTTGAAATCGATATAATTTGGAATAGTTTATTTGAAAACTGAATTGAGCTGAAATTGAGATTGGGTTAGATTTAATTCTAGAAATTCGAGTTGTTTTGCAACTGATTTGTGAAATTGATGAAGCTATTTTATTATATTGTATTTTAATATTTAAACCATTTAAGTGGTGGAAGTTATGTTTCAAAGTTATGAGTTTCAAAGTATTATGATTTGAAAGTGTTATATTTCAAGTGTTTGTGATTTCGAAGTGTTATAACTTTGAATGTGCTATGATTTTGAAAAAATATATATTTGAAGTGAAAAAGGATAGTGTATTGATTTAGTTTTGAAAAGGCAATGATATTTTGGTTTTAAAGTACAAACTATTTTGAAAATGACCATGGTGTTATAATAACGTTTGTTGTTAAAGAGACTGGGATCGGAAGTTGTCGTACTCTCTACCAACTCCGAAAACCACTTTAACAACTGTGTATGTGGTGGAGATTCCAGAATGAAGTAGGATGGTGGCGGCATTTCCTTTAAGGTATATACGTGGACCCGACTCTCGTGAGTTGGCATAAGGTGGCTAAAACAGGAGCGATTGACGGGCTAAAAAGGTAGCACCTTTTATCGGACACACTCCTTCGATACCATTCTATTACTTTGTGATTGATTTGGGCCCTTTTGATTCTGGGGATGTGGCTCAAGGTATGAGGTAGTAGCTACTACGCCTTACCACTTGTCCGGAAGCATAATTGTTATATCTACCCTGGCATTGCCTAGTTGTGCCGTGTCACCTACCCTAGCGCGCCTTTTACGAGTTTGGTTTTCTCCCGTAGCCCGTGTGGTATCCTCTGGTGGCTTCTCGATTAGGAGGGACCATGATACTGGATGGACTACTGGGACTATTACGTGTTAAGGTGGAAAATGTAAAGCCTTAATGATATTTAGAAGTAAGTTTATTTTACTATAGACACTATTATAATAGCGAAATATTACTATATAGTAAATAGTTTTGCGGATCCTTAGGAGATGCGAATCTCGAACATCTCTTAAGTTACTGCACTCACATTTGACACTAGATAGGAGATGTCAAATCCCGTAAACATCTCTTACGTCGTTCCGCTCATATTATTTACTGTTGATTTAACTTACATAAGATCTTTTAGTTCTGACTCGAGTGTTTTGTCTTTTCAATTCGCTCGAGTCAGCCTGAGCATTTCAGGATTTGAAAACCCTATTGTTGGAGAATGAAGACGAAGATTGTATTACTATTATTTATTACATTTCTCCACTGCATTCATATTGTTCCGCTGCATTATTTATTATTCTCTGGTATGTGTAACTCTGATTCTATATTGTATTAGTATAATCAAATGTTTTGTAAACAGCTTCATGAACTGTTATTTGATTATTATATTTTGTCATTCCGCTGCAAGATTCTATTTTGTTTTCTTTCTTTCTTCCTTTTTCTTATTCACCCCAATAACAATTCACCCTTTTGTATGGTTTGAGTCTGACATGTGTGGTTTATCGTCAATTTAAAACATACAAAAAGGCGGGATGTTACATAAACCCTGCTCAAAAATTCATAGACGCCTGTTTCATTCGATGGCCGAAAATTATTGACTTTATTTCTCCAATATCTTAAAATCCTTACATAAATAAGCCTCAATTTCGAAACGAAGATCGTAGAGCTTTGCAAGAGCTTTCCATCCATACGAACGTGATCGAGTTTAGTGGAGTGTGGAGGCCAGGAAGTCGCTGCATTCTTTCACGTTTGGAACCAATTTTCATGGCAACGTCGAGGTTAGGGTGGACTAGTCGGTGTGGCCATAGGTAGGGTTTGCAAGGGACTTTGTCATGGATGAATTGGATCATCGTCTCGACGAACAAGGAAGGAGCGGCGGTCAAGGGGAGGTTTCGATGTTGGGTTTTGTTTGAGCCTGGTGACAAAGTTATAGGAAGCAAAGGAGATGCGGCTTTGATCTTCTTTGGCAAGATGGACGGCCAAATCTTGGTTTGTAAATAAAAAAAATAAAAGAAGGAAATTATATTTGTACTAATTTATATTCAAACTTTAAAATTGCATATCTCATTCATACGAAGTCGGAATGAGACGAAACAAGCGGTGCTGGAATTGCAGCGAACAGTACTACACATTGGAGTAGATCTGGAGATGTTTGGAGTGAGCAAAAATTTTAGGTTAAATCGTACGTGTTCAATTTAATTTAAAATTGGAACGTTTTCCGAATTTAAAATCATGGTGGGTTGATCTCACTCAATTTTGGAATGTAGGACTTGATTTTAAATAGTTAAAATTAATTAATGATTGACTAGTTAAATTGGTACATTTTAATTAGTTGGGTGTGATATTATATATATATATAGTGTGTGTGTGTGTGTGTATTGGAGTGATTGATATTCGTGAGACCCTATGTGCCCTACATAATAACAAATGACCCTATATACCATGATATTCCATCCCAAAGCGGAATTGGTATCTTTATGTTGTGTTAACATCTATGGATTTAGGGAAATAGGTTGGAGGGATCCAACTGGATTCCTCAAAAATGTTGAATTTATTTTCATATATAGTGATATATGTTCTGTTGGAATAATCTGTGATAGATTACTGTGGGATTTATGTTGACTGGATGCTATGGTTGTTTTGGACTTGATTTTTGGTATTTTAAAATACCAATAAAATACATGGTTTGAATTTGGGAGAAAATAAAAAAGGATTGTTGAAGTAAAATGTTTATAAAGAAAATTTGGGTTAAACAGTTGGATAAAATAAAAAGGTTTTGAGATTTGTACTTGACTAAATCAAAATATTATGAATAGGATTTTTGGATAATAAATGCTTAAGTGGTACTTGTTTAAATATCAAAGGGTTCAAAAATCGAGGTTTTAAATATTTTTGAAAGATAGAAGTGAATTTGGAAATAAGTAAAAATTGGTTATACTGGACTTACGTAAGATTTCCAAATTTACGAAGTGAAATTGGAATCGAGAAATTGGGCGTGTTTAAAACGAGGATTTTAAAATATTTGCTTGGTAAGTTATAAAGTGTTAAAACTATTTTCTGGAAACTAGTTATTTAATTGTTTTAAATTGTTTAAAGCATATATAATTAGTTACTTTATAAAGATTGTTAAGGATTTATAATTATTTCAGAACTAGTCAGCGTCATTATTTAAAAGATAATTATTAAATTTCAATATGGCTTGTATAATAACTTTTATTTAATTATATTTTCCTAGATTAAACTTGAAATTTATTTTAGAACTTATAAGCATTATTTTGAGATAAATTCTTAAATAAAGTTTTTCGGAAGTAATGGTATACTCACATGGTGTAATCGGAGGCATTGAGTGCCTGTAGTTGAGTCTTGGATTTCTCTGGGATAGAGACGTAACCATTGAGTTGTGAATCCATGGTTTGATACCGTAGTGGTACTTTCCTCATTGATTTAAAGGGTTTTCAAGTATTTTTGAAAAGATAGTTTGTAAATTAACTGAATTCGATAAGATATGTATAATTTGGATAAAGAGATAAATGTATTTAAAATTAAAATAAAAGGAGACTTAGTGTTTTTCAGTGTAAAATGGAATATGGATTGAATGATTGTTTTATTTGATAGTCAAATAATCGGCTATCAAATTTGGACCTAAATGTACTTTAGAAATATCTAGAAGAAGCACGAGAATTATATGGTATAGTAACCGTTCGAGGGCTGTACTATACATATAAACTCGTTTAGTTCTTCTTGGACGTTTGTAAGGAAATCTGTAGACTAACTATTAGGAGGTAATCTTCGATCTTATTTTCATTTGTTTATTTCCTAAAGAACCGGGTTTGAGTTTACCCGAAATAGCGAACGTTGTTTCGAAGAGACTGGGATCCGATAAGTTATCCGAAAACCACTTTGATCCAACGAGTACGTTTTCAAAAAAGAAGACAAGAGCATGGAGTCGAAGATGGAGCAGTGAAGTGCAAGGCTAATCGCTACTATTCCTGAGGGTGGTTGCAAAGTGGATGTGGTAAGAATAGTGCCTTCGGTTCTGTTCGGACCGAGAACGGACTTGCATGGATGAATGCTATTTGTACATTGTCACTGGAGGACAATGAGCATTCTAAGTGAAAATTATAAAAAGGTAATCATAGCCTTTAGCCTCATCAACTGGGAATAAATAAAAAGTAGGAGAGATGCAGCAAGGCTAAGTAGATAGCACCCAATTAGGGTATGTCTATCACCTTTCTAGATACCCTCGGATAATACTACTACGATTTATAGAAGGAGCTCGGAAAAGGATGGGAACACCTGGGGTGATAGCATATTCGGTCTATCAAGGTTAGGGATAGTCCGGTCTTGTATAGTAGGGGACCCCGGCGTAGTCCTCGGTACGCTGTTCTTGACGTGTACTGTGATAGGTGATATCTCAATGCCTAGTCATTCAGATGGAATCCATTCTCCAATAAGCATCGTATGGTTTTGATTGTGCCCAACTATGCTGAAAAGTGAGATGCAAATGTTTCAGCTATTTGAATAAGTATTAGTACTTAGACACTATTATAATATCAAAGGATTTTGATACGAAATGTTTTGGTTATCGTAAGGCAAAAATCCATCGTGTTTATTTGTGGCGTGGTCTTACGAGATACCTTTGATTTTCAAAGGATTTTGATTAAGTTAATAATTGAAATTGAGTGTGTTTTCTCACGCTGATTTTCCAGACTGACTCGGGTGTTATTTAATTACAATGCTCGGGTCAGACTGAGTATTTCAAGTTCAGGTTAGGATGCTATGGAGTTCAAGAGACGAGTTGGAGACCGAGTCGTATTCTCGTACTTGTTTATTTTCCGCTACAGTGTTTGGGTTGAAATTACCCGCAGTTGTGAGGGCGGGTTGTTATAACTATCTAGGCTGGTAATTATTGAATTGTGTACTCTGATGTGAAATATGTACATTATAGTTTTGATTTATGTAAAGAGCTATTGATATTATATGTTATTCAATCCGCTATTAGATTCTGTTTTTGTTGAGTTCTTCTTTCTTCTACCTACTTTCTTTTCCCTCAATAATCTATCTTTCCGGCACTCGATCATTGGGCATGCTATACAATGGGTGTATTTATGTCGATTTTTTTCGAGGGTCAAAAGGGCAGGTCATGACAAACCTTTAAATCATCAACATATTAAACAATTATATAGTAAATATAGATGTCTTAAACAATTATATATATATCATATATAATATACATATATTGTATTTTTAATGGCCAGATATATAAAATATATTAAAGGGTATGGATGACATATTTAAATCGATGCATAAGGAATTACCTTGATGAAACTTTCTAATTTGTGCACGTTGAAATTTGTAGATCAACCTTTGAAAACTCCTTTTAGGTTTTAATTATGGTTTGCATGGCATAACTTGAAGTACTCTAATGGAGAAGACGAGGAACAGATGAAGAAGAAAAAAATTATCTTTAATGGAGGAAAGAAGATAACTTTTCTCTGTTTTTAATTAGAAATTATACGAATTTATTTCAGGAGTAGAGACTGTGGAAGTGTTTATAGTGGGTGATAGGTCTTAATCATTTATCGACAATTGGTTCTTCCCTTTAACCTTATATGGTCGGCCACTATATATAACATAAATGAGTATTTGATTATGCTATTAATATATATCATTATATTACATCTGCATTATTTTCTTACTTGAACGAAACTAATTTGACCCTTCCTCTTACCATCATAGGGGCAATTATGTTTAAATCAATCGATGTATATTAATTGATCAACAAATGACATAAATTATATACATTGTATATTTTTTGTTACTCTTTTTAATTAATTAAATTACATAATTTATGTTAAATATATAAATATAAATGTATTAAAAAATTACACATACATAAGAAAATTGTATTTTTTAACTGTCGGACATATAAATATGTTAAAAAGTTTGGACGACATTTAAATCGATGCTTAAAGAATTGCCTTGTCTAATTCGATACATGTCCGAATTTGTAAATCGACTTTGAAAACTCCTTTTCGATTCTAATTATGGTTTGCAAGGCCTAACTTGAAGCACTTTAGTGGAGGAGATGAAGAATTGATGAAGAAGAAATTTTTTATATGTAATGGAGGAAAAGAAGTTAACTTTTCTCTTTATTTTAATTAGAAATTATATGAGTTTCATTTAGGAGGAGAGACTGTTGGTATGCTTAATGGTGGGAGATAAATCTCATTTATTTATCCACAATTGAGTCTTCTCTTTACCCCTGTATGGTTGGCCATCATATGTAACATAAAGGCAAAATTTATTTGTATTTGATTCTACTATTAATATATACCATATATATTAAATCTGCAATTATTTCTTACTTAAACGAAACTAATTTGACCATTCCTCTTACATCATAGGGGCAATTATGTTTAAATCAATTAGTATACATTAATTGATCAACACACGACTGTTATCCCACTTTTTGGCAAAGCCGCGATACCAAAAGATCGATCGAAAACGGAGAACAGTTCGTCTCAGAGATTGGTCATACTTCGTTTCACTATGGATATCACTGAATTTTGTCCGAGCCTAGATTGAGCCACAATTGATAGGACACGACAAGAAAGATCATAGAAGTCAGCATCTCAAATTTCAAGTCAATCCGAGTTCATACGCTCGAGTTATGATCGATTCAATCTGAAGGGGAAGACCTAGGTTTCGAACCCATCACTGATCAATCGTTTGAACCGATCACCTTCGTATCGATCGGCTTCAAACCCACCAAAGCGCCTCGAATTCGACTCCATCACCTTCAAATCCATCGGGTTCGTAACGATGGACCTCGTATCCATGGAGAAGTCACAAAGCTTGTATCCATCAGAGGAACGCAAGTTCGAATCCATCAAACATCAGTTGTTCGAACCCATCAAAGAAGCCTTGTTCGAGCCCATCCGTGAAGCCTTGTTCAAACCCACCTGTGAAGCTTCGTTCGAACCCACTGGGTCAACTAACCATGATGACGTGTCTTTCATCGGTTCGAATGCGCCGAGATATATGGAGTCGAAGCATTCAACTCGGAGCAAAATCCGGATCGAGGCGAAGTGTGCGCTCCACGTCAACACGAAGACACGTGCCACCATGGATTCGAAACCATCGATTCGAAAGGATGGTTTCGAACCAAACAGCCACGCAATAAATCCCATCTCGAATCCATCATATCTCTCAATCCACTGATCCAAATGCCACAAAATTTTCACAGAAGCTTGCATACATGTTGAAGAATGTCCACACCAAATTTCACCTCGATTGGATGAATTCATGATCGATTCGAATGGAGTTCGAATCGATGCCAGAGTAGGCCAAATTTCCTAAAACCGGGCGCGTGGGCCCCCCTCACGTGCCAGAAGTAGTCTTCCGAGTTTTCAGCGAAATAACAGCAACCTACGCCTATAAATAGAGCCCCAGAGCCAACAGAAAAGGGATCCTTCGACTCTCAAGCACCCAGATTCTGCCGGATCGAGATCTCCATCATCCTACACCATAATTAGCTATTGATTTCGAATTTCCAGTTGTAACTTGTTGTTGATCGCTGTAACAACTTGTAATTATTGAAAGAGAATCAATAAAACATCAAAAAACGCCACAGTGGACGTAGGCAACATGCCGAACCACTATAAATCGCTTGTCTACGCATTTACTTTACTGTTGATTGGAGTTTTTGTTAGATAATATTCGTTTTGAACCTATATTCTTCGTTATTATCTCTTCAACGACTCCCGAAGAGTGTTGTGACCAATTTTGGTGCAAACACTTTGGTGCTTTCACTGAGAAAACCCAGATTTTCTCCTGCTCTTTGGATCTGTCATCGATACCGGATTGAATAAATCTAAGAGAGAGATCCAGGTCATCAAATCCAACTTTCTTCCCTTCTATTCAGATTTTCATAAAGTCTAGGAAAGGAATCTAATTTTCAAGATGGTTAGTACAAGAACCACCTCTAACGCTATCAATCAAGAAGAACAGGATAGACAGAATCCTGCTCCACTACCTCCATCTAATCAAGATGTTGCTGGGCACTCGGAACCGTCAGGTCCGGTTACCCGACAAGAGCTATAGTTGCTACTCCAAGAGCTGACTCAGAGTCGGCAGCAACTAGCAGAACAGCTACGTGCTAATGCCGAGCTGCTCAACAAGCTGGATCGCCCGAAGCGAAAGAGATCCACGAGGAACCACGCATCTCGCTCCTCCAGCGAGAGTTCTTCATCTTCTGATTATCACAATTGATCTCTACGACCCCGACTAGATGGGAGTCGCATCCCAACTGCTGGAGATCAACCCACACTGACCTTTGGACAACTAAGGGTTGGTCCATCGGCCAGTTTCCAAACCGTACCCTCCTCCCGAGGAGGTGCCATCCCTCGCCACACTACAGAATACCGCACTACTAACATTGCGGCTGAACCAGGGGTCGACGTCCAAGATCAGTCGGACCAGGACCGTCGTCATAGCGGACGTACTCCTGAACCATACGTCCCATAGGACTATGAGCCAAGAAGGCAAGACTTGGACCGTCGACGATATCCGGTTCAAACCCAAAGTATGGAACATGATCATACTCCGGCGCAAATGCCGGATCTTTCAACTATGATACGTCAGATGATCCGTGAGAGCCAGGGATTCACAAATGACAATTGGGGAGTCTCTCGAAGCCACACTCCTTTTACAGACGATATCCTTACTGCTGAACCCCCACGGCGATTCAGAATGCCAACTCTACCCATGTATGAGGGAAACTCCGACCCCAACCAACATATTCTAAAATATGAATGGTCGATGACTGCTGCCAGAGCCGACGATGCAGTAAAGTGTCGTAGTTTCCCCATATCCTTGGGGGGCATCGCTACCATGTGGTTCACTCGACTGCCACCTCGATCTATCTCCTCGTTCGACCAGTTGGCCACGAAATTCGTTGAACAATTCCACATGCACGTCGCAAGGCCCAAAGATGTCAACATTCTGTCTAGCGTCACCCAAGCTCCTGGAGAGACGCCCAGGAAATACTTGGAGAGATTCCATACTGCATGTGCGGAGATCAGCAATCCAAACGATAACTCCATCCTTATGGCGTTGACTAAGGGGATCGACCCTGATTCTGAGTTCGAAAACTGGTTAGCTGGGAAACCACCTGCGTCATTGGACCGTTTCCATGCCAAGGCGGCTCAATTCCTGAGACGGGAAGACGCGAAAAAATCTAGGAAGCAAACTGATGCAGGACCAAACACGGAAGGGATCCAAAGCAATGTTGCAATCAAGCAGTCCGGCGAGAGCTCCGAAAAAGTTCAGTTGAACGTTAAAAACAAGCAAGCTCGGCGAAGAGAGAGCGTGAATCAAACCAGGAAACGAGATCAAAATCCTGGCCCGCAACGCAAGAATCCAATGTTTGACAGTTACACCCTTCTGAATACGTCACTAGAGGACTTGTACTTACAAACCTGTGACACAATTCAATATCAAAAACCTGCACCAAGACCGTCGTCAGAGAGACAAATCCAGACGGGAAAGTTTTGCAGGTTCCATGAAAGCTACGGGCACAATACGAACGAGTGTCGTCACTTACAGGATCTCGTTGAAAAACTGATCAGAGTAAGGAAGATGGAACAGTTTGTGCGGACGCCGTAGCCCAGAGAAGCGGGCCCATCAAATCAAAACAATGAACCCAATCGACCGAGACAGGAGGACCCGACCTGTCCCCGTGGAAGATTGGTGATAAACGCCATCAGTGGCGGACCTACTTACTCAGGAGCCTGAAACGACGAAGATCCTCGTCACTATCACACATGACAGGCTCATTCAATCTATGAATACTTTAAGGTTTCCTTTACATTCTGAAATTTGAGTTTGTAATAAGGCACTGACTTTGCCATATTTTCTTATTTCAGCAATAAAATACTATCTCTTCAAGCAAGAGCCGTGATTCATCAAATACGGCATTCAACAATCACGACACACGAAGAGCTAAGTTCCATCAAACAATGGAATTTATTCAAATAGCGATTGACTGTGATATGACCGGCCACTCACTAAGTGAAACCCCAGCTCGGGGGCAAGCGAACACATCAAAGGCTGAACTGGACCAACACACGACTGTCCATTCAATAACTCATTCCCAGAGCGCGAACGGACTCCAACTTCCCAGAGCGTGAATTGGAGTATAAACATTCAATAACTCGTTCCCAGAGCGTGAATGGACTCCAACTTCCCAGAGCGTGAATTGGAGTATAAACATTCAATAACTCGTTCCCGGAGAGCGAACGGACTCCAACTTCCCAGAGCGGAATTGGAGTATAAACATTCAATAACTCGTTCCCAGAGCATGAATGGACTCCAACTTCCTAGAGCGTGAATTGGAGTATAAACATTCAAAACTCATTCCCAGAGCGTGAACGGACTCCAACTTCCCAGAGCGTGAATTGGAGTATAAACATTCAGTAACTCATTCCCAGAGCGCGAACGGACTCCAACTTCCCAGAGCGTGAATTGGAGTATAAACATTCAATAACTCGTTCCCGGAGCGCGAACAGACTCCAACTTCCCAGAGCATGAATTGGAGTATAAACATTCAATAATTCGTTCCCAGAGCGCAAACGGACTCCAACTTCCCAGAGCGTGAATTGGAGTATAAACATTCAATAACTCGTTCCTAGAGCGTGAACGGACTCCAACTTCCCAGAGCGTGAATTGGAGTATAAACATTCAATAACTCGTTCCTAGAGCGTGAACGGACTCCAACTTCCTAGAGCGTGAATTGGAGTATAAACATTCAATAACTCATTCCTGGAGCGCGAACGGACTCCAACTTCCCAGAGCGTGAATTGGAGTATAAACATTCAATAACTTGTTCCCAGAGCGCGAACGGACTCCAACTTCCCAGAGCGTGAATTGGAGTATAAACATTCAATAACTCGTTCCCAGAGCGCGAACGGACTCCAACTTTCCAGAGCGTGAATTGGAGTATAAACATTCAATAACTCGTTCCCAGAGCGCGAACGGACTCCAACTTCCCAGAGCGTGAATTGGAGTACAAACATTCAATAACTAGTTCCCAGAGCGTGAACGGACTCCAACTTCCCAAAGCGTGAATTGGAGTATAAACATCAAATCTATCATTCCCAAAGTGTGAACGGACTCCTAAAAAGCCCAAATAGATGTGACTGACCATCCAGCGGCTAACTCCAGATTCCCAAAGCGCGAATCGGAGTACAAACACCAATTACAGGTTCTGGAGTGCGAACCCAAACATACATGTTATCTCCAAGTTCCCAGAATGTGAATTGGAGCACAAATACCAAGTAAAAGTTCCCATACTGCGAACCGAAATATCAATACTAACTCCAAGTTCGCAGAGTGTGAATTGGGGTATGAACATCAATTCCAAGTTCCCGGAGCACGAACCGTGTTACAAACATCGATAACTCTCAAATTTTCGGAGTGCGAACCAGATTATCGATCTCAAATTATCCTAAGTCCCCAGAATGTGGACATGTGCTTCAGATGCGCAATAAATGTGATCAACTACCAAAATAAAAACGTTGTTCCCCGAGACTAAGGGAAAAAAAGCTAAGTGTTAATCACTAACCAAAGTGATACAATGTCCGAAGTTCAAATTATTCATCGATCACAACATATGACCAAGATTTTCAGACTTAGCAAATAAAACAAACTCTACTTGACGGTAAAAACACCACAAGTACACCGGACTAAAAAAAAAACACTACAAACACTTAAGCACAAAAGAAATGAGAATTGAAACAAAGAAACTGAATTTTATTTCAACTAACTAGAGACAAGGACTTACATCAAATAAGTTCTTCCAAAAAAGAATTCCTACTTGCAGGGGCCGAACCTGCATCTATACACGACCTATCTACCAAAAAATCTGCTTAAACGGCCCATCTACTTCTTCTTTTTGGATCTCCTTATCAGCGGTTCGTCTTCGGACTCCCTGGGGACAGAGATCCTTCGTTTGGAGCGCTTCCTCTCCGGTGGCTGCTCTTCGGCTGGGGGCATAATGTCAATTTCCTCCTCAGAGCTCGAATCCACGTGAAGGCTTTCCACCGGAGGAGTAGGAGGGACTAGATCCGTAACGAAAGATGGGATAGTGCCACCCGATGACACTACCCCTACAGGTGCTGAGCTATGCGCTGCCGTGCTGCCACCAATACTACCACTTTTCCCCGCAGCCTCTATTTCGGCGTTGATCTCGGCCAGAATTTCCTCGTCACGAGTCGCCTGGGCCTGGCTGGGGGCATCCGCAGTCTGCATTGAAGAACTAGATGTTGGCGGGAGGTCACTAATGATGAATGGTAGGTCTATGGAGAAGCCACCCTGCACACCGAGCAGCTCGCTCACCATTTGTTCATCAAGAGATAATCCGTTCCCCTGCGCCGCCTCAGTTGATACTGCTGTTACGGCAGTAGTCTCAGTGGTGATGTCCTTACCCCCTTTACTTGATTCTTGGGTCGCGGTAATCTGCGCAACTCCAGTCACTAAGCAAAGATAAGAAGAAGTTATTAGTAATCACTTCAAAACAAACGCTTTAATAGAAACACACTTGAGATATGTTCAAAGTACCTTCCTCAGTTTGACTCGTTGACGGTTGGACGGCCTCAGAGACGTGCTCTCGAATGGGGGATAACCGCGGCTGTTATGGGTCATAAGCAGGAACAGATTGTGAACCAACCACAGATACAGGCACTAACGAAGGTGGAGCGGTGATTTCAGTAACAGTGGCGTGATGTTCAACACCTGATCCCTCTCCAACCTCCAGAGATCGGCCACCAATCGTCTCCTTCTCATGAGCAATAATAGCGTCATGGAGGATCTTCTTCTCATCATCTGTCAGCAACCGGTTTTCGAGTTCAAATCGGTCGACCGATTCATCCGGATGCGCTTCCTCTTCTTCCTCAACCAATCGACCCCAAGCGCTGTGGAGGTGTACCGGGTAATCTTGGAGCCAAGCCAAATTTCTATGTCTCAACACATTGGCATTGTAAGTGATGAGCAAATCTTCGATATTGGCCTCCAGCCTGGCCTCCGCTTGTTGAACTTTCTCCTCAACCTCCGTGTCGACCGCCTGGACCTTGGCTACTGCCACATCCCGTTCAGTCCGGAGAATCACGGCTTGTTCACACGCCTCCTGGGCTGCGTTGTTCGCATCATCCCTATCCTTGGCGATTTCGGCAAATTTGGACTTAAGCTCGTTTAACTCCTTCAGGGCTGCGTCCCTCTCGGCAGAGACCAGCGTGTTTCGATGGCCCATATCCTCTACCATGGCATAATGCTCACGTTTCATCCTATCCATCGTTGCCTGGGCTTCGTCGGATTTTTTGATAGCCTCCATCTCAGATTTCCGAGAAGATTCGGCTTCAGTGTTCAGCACCTCAATAATACGGCTCTTTTGAGCTAACTCAGCCTGCAACCTCTTGATGGTGGCCCCACGCTCAAAGGCCAATGCCGACGCTTTGTCAGCCGCTTTCGACCACGCTTTGTACTAAGCATAAAAATCGTGTACGTAGTCATGTACTAACTGCTCAGCTTACTCCGGGATCTTCTTTAAATGTGGAGGAAAGATATAGTTGTCGAAGCGGATGTTTGGAAAATCTCTCTTTAGCTGAGCAAGCTTGATTGCTCCTTCCCCTGAAATTTCCACGGGGGGCTGTTCTGTAACGGCACCAGTAATAGTTTCGCTCCTAGAATGGCGGGATTCATGCCTAGAAGATTGAGAGGCTGACACGTGGTGTGAAGATTCAGAGGGACGAGAGACATGAGCAGGAGGTTGTATGGGATCTCTGGAAGGAGGAGGAGTACGCAATGGCGATCGACGCTTATAGCCTCTATCTGTATCATATCTCTCTTGACCAGAATACCTAGAGCGTCCCTGGTCGTAATCTCTGTCCCCTTCTCGTCTGCGTGAATCATGATATGAAGACTTACGGGCATGTCGGAGACTCCCTAACATTGAACCTCGCCTAGACATAGTATCTGTAGAGAAAAATAAAATAGAATTAATCACCTTTCGAAACAGGTAGTTTACAGTCAAAGGTTATGCAGTGTTGTGAAATATGTATGAATGTGCAACCCCCCGACCAACCGGATGTGTCTGCCACACCAGTGGGAAAAGACTCGCTCAAAACTAAAGTTTCTGAAAGTTCTTCCAATCCGGCATCATGCTGCAGGGACACATCGTCCGGAATTGGAATATCGGCGAGCCCTTCATAAAGACTTTCAGTTCTTGGAGGAGACATCTCCGAAATTCTAACTCCGGGAGAGCATCGGGCCATGACAACCGATTTCCATCTCCCCGTCTTAGTTGACGTGACGACGGCTGCCTTTCCTTTTCTTTGCTCTGCGACATCCTGAACAACGTCTGTAGGCTCCAACAACGGCTCGTCGTCAGTATGAGTTCTTTCAGAATCAGCCTCCTCGGCTATAATAACATTGGGCTTCTTGTGCTTGACTCATTTCTTCGAAACGGTCCTTAATGCCCCGTCAAACTTTGTGCTTTGCCCTCGTTCAATCAACCCGTAAGTCCAGAGATTCCTATCGGTCAAAAGCGACTCGATATCCCTATCTTCACTCGGGACTTCTCGAAGTACTCGCACCATCTCCTTAAAGTGTTCGCCCTCAGGTCGCTGAATCGTCGCTGTAAAAAAAAGGAAAAAACATAAGTTTCACTTTGACCGCAATTGCCTTAGTAATTACTTGATAACTCAGCTACACTCACGTCTGAACAACCATCGCCGAGCAAACCTCGGAGGACATCTGACATAGAACCATTCCGTCCTGTAATAACTCAACCTGGTCCAGGACCCAGTGACCACTTGGCAATTCCTCACTGCTTCCAGAAATGAGAAGGAAGGGTAATCACCTCGATTTTTGAAATTAAATAGATATCTGATCTCGGTCGGGATCGGTGGTCTATGAAGGTACTCCATGAAGACGATGAATAAACTGTTCACGGAAGCATATCCGTTCGGGTGTAGTTGAGATGGAGCGATCCTCAAAAGATACAACACTTCCCTTATGTACTCGTTGAACGGAGGAAGCGTCCCAGCCGCGCACGCGTGGCGATTAAATGCTGTGTATCCCTCCGGTGGGTTGTGTGGTCTATCATTCGGCCCCGGCAATAACACATCATACAGTGATAGGCCGTGCCTCAAGCATATTCTCCCCAACATATCTTCAGAAATATTGGATTGAACGGAATCCGAAGGATTGGCAATGAAAGACGCATTGGGAAGTTCGTCCTGGGCCGGACCAATGATCTCAGGTTCAATATCTGGAACCTCTAGTCTTGGAATGGCTGTACTTTGAATCTCCCGCTGCTGCGAACTTGAAGGTTCCATGACTAGCCAACTCACGAGAAACCATCGTTAGACGACAAAGGACCCGTGCATTCCCCAGTGTAAGGTGTATGAATGTATGTTGTACAGTGCCATGCATTACTTGAATAAATATCGCAGAGTTAAAGGAAATATGCAAACGACAAAGCTACGAAGCCCAGTTATAATGACAGTCATCGCTAACCGTCATCACTAAACCGTTTGTATGATGGAATTTGATCTGGATAGAAGTTGTTATGGTTCCATCGACGAGCTTCGAAAGGTGTTCAAGTATGCAGTGTGATTATCAAGTTCAAATATGCAAGAATGAAGCTCGTCGGAATTATGCTTAGAAAATGTCAAACTTTGGTATCCATCATAGAGGGTTCGAACCGGTCACAGGAAACTCGTTCAAACCCATCCTAACATCACTTCGAATCGATGCAGAAAGGCGCGCTTCGAATCGATAATCAGGTGTCATGATCGAATCGATCAATGAAGGATGACTTCGAATCGATCTTTGGTTGACTAGTTCGTACCAATCAGGAAACCCTTAACTTAACATCGATCACGTTCGAATCGATACGCCTCACATCGATATAAAGTTGAGGACTTCGAACCGATAGCCGATGGATTCGAATCCGTCGATTTGAATGGACCCATCAAGATAGACAATCAGGTGCGAACTGTGTCACCCCCATAAGTTCATCACAGGGATTGATGCGAAATCTAAGGAAAAATGACGCCGCCATCATCGTTTCGAACTCGAGTCCCCAGATGGTTTCGAAGCCCTCCCAAACCAGATCTGGTTTTGCCAATCACCAGAGTGAGCAATCGATGAAGAAGGGATGGGTTCAAAGTAACTTTGCCGTTTGGACTCGAGGCTAATTACCTAATTTGAGTGATGGATTCGAGAAGTTAAAGACTTGGACCTTGAATGGTTCGAATACGTAACACAGTGCCTTCTTCTCTGAAGCTTCGAGACGATGCAGAACACGGTAAAAGCAAGGCAAGAGTAAAAAGTAAAAAGTGAAAAGGTGGCAAGCCCACTGCTATTTATATGGAGCTTTGAGAGCAACCGAGACGATTCCCCTTCCGGTAAACTTGACCGGTTGCAACCAGTCAAAGCGTGGATCGCTTCGAAATCTCCATTCGAAACCATTTGCCTAATGCCTTGTGGGTTCGAAGTTAACCTCATATTTCATCGATACGAAGCACACGGCAAAACATCAAGTCGCATCGATGCGAAACAAACGGTGGGCACATCAATTCGAAGCCCCTATTCACAACTCCATTCATAACCTACTGATACGAACAGCGATTTCGTATCCATAATTTCCTATCGATACGAACTGCTATTTCGTATCCGTCCTTTCACATCGGTTCAAATGTCAGTTTCGTACCCATCATAGCACAAGTGTACTCCATCCATACGAATGTAGATTTCGAACCCATCAATGCTCCAACACATCGATTTGAAGTATTACTTTCGCGCAACCCGAAGTCGTTTCCTTCGACCTTTTACATCGGTTCAGGAGAGGATCGATACGAAGGGACTTTTCAAAACAACCATCATGTGTTATCACAACTTAAATTTCCAAATCGGTTCAAGAGAGAATCGATACGAAATTCAATAGCAAACCAAACTGACAACGACTCGTGGACGCATGACGTTAACAAGGGTCAAACTACATATTCACATATATGTCGAGTTAACATTTGATTTTAAACATTTACAGGGATCGAATACTCATCTTGTCACAAATGCGACAGCCAAAGGCTAAGTGCTATCATACTGCAATCAATCATATCAACACAAGGTTACAGCAATACGGAATACGAGTCTCAACAAAAAAGAGAGCAATGATTGTTCAAAGAGAAATTGCAGCTATTCAAAGCACGTCATGTTCCCACAAGACGTACTTTGGGGGGCAAAATGTTATCCCGCTTTTTGGCAAAGCAGCGATACCAAAAGATCGATCGAAAACGGAGAACAGTTCATCTCAGAGATTGGTCATACTTCGTTTCGCTATGGATATCACTGAATTTTGTCCGAGCCCAGATTGAGCCACAACTGATAGGACACGACAAGAAAGATCATAGAAGCCAGCATCTCAAATTTCAAGTCAATCCGAGTTCATACGCACGAGTTATGATCGATTTAATCTGAAGGGGAAGACCTAGGTTTCGAACCCATCACTGATCAATCGTTCGAACCGATCACCTTCGTATCGATCGGCTTCAAACCCACCAAAGCGCCTCAAATTCGACTCCATCACCTTCGAATCCATCGGGTTCGTAACGATGGACCTCGTATCCATGGAGAATTCACAAACCTCGTATCCATCAGAGGAGCGCAAGTTCGAATCTATCAAACATCAGTTGTTCGAACCCATCAAAGAAGCCTTGTTCGAACCCATCAAAGAAGCCTTGTTCGAACCCATCCGTGAAGCCTTGTTCGAACCCACCTGTGAAGCTTCGTTCGAAGCCACTGGGTCAACTAACCATGATGACGTGTCTTTCATCGGTTCGAATGCGCCGAGATATATGGAGTCGAAGCATTCAACTCGGAGCAAAACCCGGATCGAGGCAAATTGTGCGCTCCACGTCAACACGAAGACACGTGCCACCATGGATTCGAAACCATCGATTCGAAAGGATGGTTTCGAACCAAACAACCATGCAATAAATCCCATCTCGAATCCATCATATCTCTCAATCCACTGATCCAAATGCCATGAAATTTTCACAGAAGCTTGCATACATGTTGAAGAATGTCCACACCAAATTTCACCTCGATTGGATGAATTCATGATCGATTCGAATGGAGTTCGAATCGATGCCAGAGTGGGCCCAAATTTCCTGAAACCGGGCGTGTGGGCCCCCCTCACGTGCCAGAAGTAGTCTCCCGAGTTTTCAGCGAAATAACAGCAACCTACGTCTATAAATAGAGCCCCAGAGCCAACAGAAAAGGGATCCTTCGACTATCAAGCACCTAGACTCTGCCGGATCGAGATCTCCATCATCCTACACCATAATTAGTTGTTGATTTTGAATTTCCAGTTGTAACTTGCTGTTGATCGCTGTAACAACTTGTAATTATTGAAAGAGAATCAATAAAACATCAAAAAACTCCACAGTGGACGTAGGCAACACACCAAACCACTATAAATCGCTTGTCTACGTGTTTACTTTACTGTTGATTGGAGTTTTTGTTAGATAATATTCGTTTTGAACCTATATTCTTCGTTATTATCTCTTCAACGACTCCTGAAGAGTGTTGTGACTAATTTTGGTGCAAACAACAACATAGAATATATATTTCATATATTTTTTGTTCCCTTTTTAATTAATTAAATCACCCAACTTATTAAGTTAAATATATACAATAGTTATACATAATTGACCCAATTAATTTTGGTAATTTAGAAAATTAAATCATTTGCATAAATATGCATAACAATACACACACATACACACAAAAAAATCATCTCCATGATAATTTTTAACAACTATGAATTACTAATTATAGCTTTTAGGTTCATCTCTAAAATTCACCATTGTGTAACTCATAGTTCTGACTTCAGTCCTCACTTAATATTTAAACTATATGAATTTCAAAGCTTGTGTAAACTTTATTGAAGCACGGTAGAGGTCACAAAGTCTTACATACATCGATATGTAAACTTAGGTGAAATCTTACTTCATAATCACTTTAAAGTTACATCCTTATGCAATGATGTTTGTGCATGTTTGTCTCTTCGACATAACAATGCCACTTATATATCTAGGATTAGGTCATTGGTCAAAACTCGTTGTGAAGTTAAGCTCGGAAATCACAGAGTATAATCTATAATAATTGTTAATTAACCAAATTTACTTTGGTTAGAGATTGCTAAATTCGAACCACAAACCAATTATGGTGACAATAACCTTCTATGTCAGTGAAGACAAATTCTCTTTTTAGTACTGTTTCACTTTGAGTACCTAATCTCATACCCAGCTATGGCCTTAACACAAACTCATATCACGTGATTAACCATCATCAAAGTAGGGCCTCGATAAACAAGATCTGTGATACTCACAGGTCAAAAGGTCAAAGCATGAGATCCTCAATTTTACCTTAGATATATCTAACCTATTGAAAACTCTCGGTGAGTCGTTTGGTAGTTGATCCACAACAATTACGAGAATGTCACCTCTTGATATCCCCAACGATTATGAATAAATCATCATCCATCGTATGAAGGGCATGTATAAAGGGGTGCTTTGTTGTATAGAGGGAGCATTCAAATAGGGGGAGCAAATAGAGTTCATCAATGATCGAATATATTTAATAAATTCAAAATCTTAAATATATGTTTGTTATCATGAGAAGGGGGAGATTGTTGAATATGCTAGTATATGATTTGTGTTTGATGATAATAAACATATATACATTCATTTAAATGTATTTGTTATTGTACTATTTTATTTTCACATAATTAAATAAATATTTGTGAATAAAATAAACAACATAGAATTTAAATTCAAACAGATGTTTTATTCAAATAAATATTCTATTACAATTTTGAATAGTACATAATTTAAGCTCTCACTATATATATACAAAATTTCAATTACAATTTCAATTGCATTATAATTTTTCATCATACATACATTTGCACCTCACTATATATCACTCTTTCACTCATATTTGTTCTTCAACTATATTCCAAATTGAATCCATCATCTGAATTATCTGCAAAATAAACATTAACGTAGTAAAATTGAAAAACAAATATTTTTGCAGTGTAAAATATAATATATTTTTGAAAATATTATTTGCCTCGGTTATTTGGGTTGTTCGTCATCATTTATTTTGAATCCATTCATACACGAACAACTTATGACATACATGGTGTATCACTATGCATGCCACAAGACTGTGCACACCGATATACACTTGATGATACTACAGGGACAGTTGAGCACAAGGTCAACCCTAAGTCGAGGTTGATTCAACTCAGGTGCAATACAAATACATCAAAAGTTCTCATGCAACAAGAATCCAAAACTGACATAAAATAAGCCTCGACCAAAAATTCAATGTATACACATGAAATCAACTTAACCATTCAAACTCAAGGTGAGTGTGAAGACCACCAGTGAAACAGAGGCTTGAAGCATGCATATGGTCACATAATGTTGAAGATAATGCAAGCTTAAACTCAGAGGCACACATGCATATGCATATTATATTCCACATATAAAATCAGAACATCAAAGGCAAAAAGAGGCACAAAAACTAAACTCCATGAACAAACACATATATATACATAAATGTATGCATACAAGTGGAGATGACCAGTATTCAGAGTGCAAAGCAAATTAAGTTGCAGTAGTATGCAGTGACAAATATATACAATATAAGTGTTTCAAAATAGTGAAGCAACATGTACAAACAAAGGGAAAAGGATAACTCAACTAACAACGAAAAAATGCACATGAACAAGAGAATATAAGAGACAGAATGAAGTACATACACGTGTATATTTATACATATATATATATATATACAATTATACCAGTTCATGTGGATATGCAAGTAGTGCAACCCGAAGAAAATGCAAATCTATGCCGGAGAATACAAAAGTGCAGACCACAAATTCAAATTTTCAAATGCAACAGACCAGTGAACAATGAAATAAGTCTGGAAATATCAAAGTGCAAATGAATATATAAAGCTACACACATGACAACAAGTCAAATGAACCAATGTGTACTACAGTATTTCTGGTCAAAGAACAACATATTCAAGTGCATAGAAATGTCTGGACTCAGTGCACATGGTACCCAAACCAATATCACACAACAGCTGCAAGCATCAGGTCGCAAATGTTATAGGCATGAAAACACACAATGAACAAGTCATGAGAGAAACAAATTCAAATGACATGCTTAAGAAAACGAATTGAACAAGTCTTGATAATATTGCAAGCACAATAACCAAGTCAACTATCTCAAAATCAAAATTGTCAAAATTAGAGATGTCAACAGAGAAAAGAACAGAACTAAATCCAAATCCAGATGATAAAATGTATGAGCGAAAAATCATAAAATCAAACAAGCCATGGTAATCAAGCAAAGACATTAAAAAATTAGAAATTGAACAGGTTAGGATTAATCACAAGCAACCAATCAAAATCGTATGGCCGAGCATAGCAACATGATGAAATTAAGTGAAATATACGAATCAAACATTTAGGGGATTCGATCCCTATTTAAACCATTAACGTCGTCGGCAATAAAGGTATCGAGTTCAAGCATATCAACGAGAATAAGTAAAGGAAATTGCATACTAGGTCATTCAATTCAAACTCGATCGAAAATCAGCTGTTTGCAAATCAAAGAGACGTTTGATCGATAGAGCAATCAACACGAAGATATCTATTTGATCAATCAACTGAAACCGGCAGAGCCCTAATTTTCAAAAAGAAAGTGGAAAGAACGAGTAAAGAAGCAGATATTTTCACAATGCAAGGATAAAGGCCATAGAAATAAATAGAGAAAAGGGGAATAAATTTTTATCATAGTTTTTTCTTTGGGTCGGCTTTAAATTTCTATTGGGCTTTATTTTTAAATTAGGGTTTTTGTTTTTGAATTGTTTTTATTTTGTAATTTACTTTTAATTTTTTATAAAATTCTAGTCGTGTGACTAGGGGATGAACTATGGCGATGTAGTTCGAGAACTCGCCACTCATTGGCTGAGTTGTGGCAGGTTTTTGAGCGTAGATTTAGGTTAGTCAATAGCGGGTGTCGTAAGTTTATGTGTGTAAGCATCTAACTACTTAATTTCTAGTTGAAATCTTGGGGGCAGCACGTAGGCAGGGTTTTGATGAAGCTGGGTAAATCTGTGTTGTCTACTTTCTGCTTTTATTATTTTTCTATTATCCGTGCTGTAATTATTTTATATATTTTCGCAATTAATTTTTATAATTATTAGTATCACCCTATTCACCTCCCTCCTTTAGTGTGAAACCGATCCTACAAGTGCTATCGGAGCTAGGAACAAAAAACAATTTGTTTTAAAAAAGATTGATTTTTCAAAAATAAATTTTGTTTTAAAATTTTAATTTTTAAATGGATTCTTTTAATAATGCTTCTACTAAGGGTCGGTCCAGTATTATTCCTCCTATTTTTGATGGAACGAACTTTTTAAATTGGAAATTAAAACTGGAATTTTATATAATATTTGTTAATTTTAAATGTTGGGATATTATTGAAAATGGATGTGATATAATAGACGAGAAAAAGACTTCGATTATTGTTCTTGCTATGCATATACTATATTCTCATATTAATCAATATAATTTCAACTTTACCTCTCATTGTGAAAATGCATAGGAAATCTGGAATACCTTTGATGCAATATATGGTGCAAAAGTCAACAACGATGAGAAATCCTCCACGGCCGACTCGGTTAAAGAAACGTGCGTAACCGGATGGAAAAAAGGTAGCAGTGATGAAGATTCAATAGTCGATGAGATAAGTGATTTTCCATTCAATGATTTAGTTCTCTTGTGCCGAAAATTAGTTGAAAATAATAACGCTCTTGAGATGAAAAATAATAAGTTGAAAAGGGAACAAGCTAAACTTCATCAAAAAAATAATGATTTGGAAAATGAGCTTAAAAATATTAAGAAAAAGAAAAGTTCTTAGTGCAAAAGGTGTTTGGTCCATGAAATAGAGTTTGCCTGTTTTCATAAAAACTTTCAAAGGTTTGAAAACAAAATTTTAATGCGGGAGAAAAACAAAACCGAGTTGGTTTGTAAAAACAACATTTTGCAAAAAGAGTTGGATAGTTTTAAGAAGTCACAAAGTTCTAAATGTGCGATTTTTGAAAAGAAATTAAGTAATAAGAATTTTTAAAAGAGAGATAGTAACATTAGTTATTGTTCGAAGCTAATAAACTTTTAAAATCCAATGTTAATAAACTTGAGTTGATTACTCGAAATTTTTCCGTAGAGAAAAATCATTTAATATGTTCTTAGAAAATCAACACTTCGTGAATAAAAGGAAAGGACTTGGATTTGCGAAAGTACCAAAATATGAACAAATGACTAATAACACTATCAAGGGAAAAAATGTGATACCTAAATGCATAAAAAGTGGAAATTTTGGTCATAGGAAAAATAATTTTCAAAATATATATATACACAAAACCGTAAACAAACATGGATTGCAAAAGGTACGAATATAAATGGTTTGAAGTTTAAACAAATTTGGATTCCCAAAGGTACAATTGAAGATACTAACAGTTTGTTATATAGACAAATTTGGGTACCAAAGATTCCAATAGATAATAATAGTGATCATACCTCTTTAGTTAGGCCACTTGCCTTATCCAAAATTTAGACATAGAAGTGGGCTGAGGAACAAATTTGATGGAGATAGATTTCGAGTTGTTCTAAGTGATTGATAAACTAAAATTTAAATGTTCCTTAGCCTATGAAGTATAGATGGATATCATCGCATTTTTGGATATCACAACATCAAAGGAAAGTGAGGTATGATCTCTCAACTCAATTTTGTTCACATATTATTAATTATGTTTTGATCGACATTGTTGAAGTATTTTTGCCAAACTTGAACATATCAACTTTGATTTATTCTTGAAGTTCTAGAAAGCTAACCGATAATGCTACAACTTTTCTGTTTTTTAGTGATTCACTTTGAAATGACAAGAAAAACTGCTTTGATGAATTTTTCTGAATGTGTGATTTTGCTCAATTTAGATTACTTTACTTGTGCTTGGTATAAATGGACGTGCTAAAAAATTTAAGTGTTGAGGAGTACACATTTTTCTTATATACCACTATATATCACCATGAATATCTCAATTACAAGTGGTATCAATATCACTTCATGTTGAAATCATTTTTGCAATTATTATTTATACTGGTTTTCAACTTGAAGTCATTTTCACAAAACCCCCTTACTGAAAATGGATTTTCACTTATTTTATTTTTTGAAATGATACCTATCTAATGATAACCTTGAGTTAAAGGGGAATTCAGATGTAAATGACACTGGTAGTCTAGTTGACAGAAAAAGTATCGACGGAACGAGTTTTTTGTTGAGACATTCATAAATTGCATCATATTATCAGAGAAGATATCCGCATATTTTTCATTTCAAATGATTTTCATGTAGCGGACATTTTCTTCTATAAAACCCCTTCTAGAAAAAAAATTAACCTTGTTTCATATTAGTCATTTTAGAAAATTTAATTTTATAGTTATTTTTGGATTTGATCTTAAATGACTACATTAACTAATCTAAATCCCTACTGATTATCGAAAAGCTAAATAGTGATTGAAAAAGTGATGAGTGTCGATATTAATCATATATTATGACTTAAGAAAGTATATTTAGCAAATTTCTTTAAAAGTTAAACAAGATTTCCAATAACTTTTGTTGGTAAAAATTGCATGACCATCTTTATCTCTATCATGTTTTTAAGGACTATCACTTATCAAAATCCAATATAGTACATCAAAATATGGTATTTTAAACAGGAAATTCTTCGTTTTTATTTTATTTATTTATTCTTAAAAAACATCTAAAGTATTCACTCTCATTAAAAAGTCCTCACGGTTATGTATGGGTGAATTACTTGGAATATTTGTATATGTGCTTTCATGCTCATTTAAAAGTCCTCACGGTTATGCATGTATGGAACACATATCAAAATTGGTTATTAAATAAGCAAGTTGATTCTAATCCTATTTAAAAGTCCTCACTGTTATGCGTGGTTAGAAGATTCTTGAAATTCATTTTTGTAAAAAAATTGGAATACTACTAATCTCATTTAAAAGTCCTAATGGTTATGTATGGTTAGTAGATATTCAAATTCCTGATATAGATATATCACAAATTGACACAACTATATGGTTTTATATGCCGACATCATCCATATCACTCTAAAATGGAGCATGCGCCTAACAGAGTATTTATGATTTTTTTTAAAATCTAATATTTATACTTGATTGAGTACTAATATTTTATTAATGTCTATCAGTTTATCTCTATTTTCAACAATTATTACTCTTTTGCTGATAACAAAAGGAGAAAAGTTAAAATTTTGGCAAATGAAGGTCAATTTTTTTATTTTTTATTTCCATCTAGGTTCATTTGCATATTTTTATTTATTTTCATGCATATATAAAGGAGGAGCTTTGTTGTAGAGAGGGAGCATTCAAATAGGGGGAGCAAATAGAGTTCATCAATGATCGAATATATTTAACAAATTCAAAATCTTAAATATATGTTTGTTATCATCAGAAGGGGGAGATTATTGAAATGCTAGTATATGATTTGTGTTTGATGATAATAAACATATATACATTCATTTAAATGTATTTGTTATTGTACTATTTTATTTTCACATAATTAAATAAATATTTGCTGAATAAAATAAATAAAACAGAATTTAAATTCAAATAGATGTTTTATTCAAATAGATATTTTATTACAATTTTGAATAGTACATAATTTGAGCTTTCACTATATATATACAAAATTTCGATTACAATACAATTTCAGTTACATTATAACTTTTCACCATACATATACTTGCACCTCACTTCATATCACTCGTTCACTCATATTTGTTCTTCAACTATACTACAAATTGGATCCAGCATCTTAATTATCTGCAAAATAAACACTAATGCGGTAAAATTGAAAAAGAAATATTTTTGCAGTGTAAAATATAATGTGCTTTTGAAAATATTATTCCTCGGTTATTTGGGTTGTTCGCCATCATTTATTTTTATTCCATTCATACACGAACAACTTATGACATACACAGTGTATCACTATACATGCAACAAGACCGTGTACAACGATATACACTAGATAAAACTACAGGGACAGGTGAGCACAAGGTCAAACCTGAGATGAAGCTAGATTTAACTCAGGTGCAATACAAATACATCACAAGTTCTCATGCAACAAGAATCCAAAACCAACATAAAACAAACCTCGACCAAAAATTCAATGTGTACATAGGAAATCAACTCAACCATTCAAACTCAAGGTGAGTGTGAAGGCCACCAGTGAAACGAAGCTTGAAGCATGCATACGGTCAGGCAATGTCAAAGACAATTCAAGCTTAAACTCAGAGGCACACATGCATATGCATATTATGTTCCACATATAAAATCAGAACATCAAAGGCAAAAAGAGGCACACAAACCAGAATCCATGAACACACTCATATATACATACATAAATGTATGTATACAAGTGGAGATGACCAACATTCAAAGTGCAAAGCAAATTAAGTTGCACCAGTATGCAGTGACAAATATATACCGTCTAAATGTTTCAAAACAGTGAAGCAACATGTATATACAAAGGCAACAGGATAACTCAACTAATAGGGTACAAATGCACAAGAACTAGAGAATACAAAAGATAACATGAAGTAAATACAGATGTATACATATACATATACATACATACATACATACATACATATATATATATATATATATATATATATATATGAACACAATTATATTAGTTCAAATGGATATGCAAGCAGTTCAACCCGAAGCAAATGCAAAGCTATGCCAGAGAATACAAAAGTGAATACCACAAATTTAAATTAAAATGCAACAGACCAGTAAATAAGGAAATAAGTCAGGCAATATCAAAGTGCAAATGAACACATAAAGTTGCACATATGACAAGTCAGATTAACCAATGTGTAATACAACATTTCTGGTCAAATAACAACATATTCAAGTGCATAGAAATGTCTGGACACAATGCATATGGATATGTACTTAATGCAACCCAAACGAATATCACACAACAACTACATGCATCGAGTCACAAATGTTACAGGCATGAACATACACGATGAACAAGTCATAAGAGAAACAAATTCAAATGACATGCTCAAGAAACCGAATTGAACAAGTCCTGATAATATTGCAAGAACAATAACCAAGTCAATTATTTCAAACTCAAAATTGCTGAAATCAGAGATGTCAACAGAGAAAAGAACGTAATCAAATCCAAAGCCAGATGATAACACGTATGAAAAAAAAATCAGAAAATTAAACACACCATGGTAATCAAGCAAAGGACGTCAGAAAAATATTCAAAATTAAACCATTCAGGATTAATCACAAGCAACTAATCAGAATCGTATGGCCGAGCATAGGAACGTGATGAAATCAAGTCAAATATACCAATCAAACATTTAGGGGATTCGATCCCTATTTAAACCATTAACATCATCGGCAATAAAGGTAACAAGTTCAAGCATATCAACGAGAATAAATAAAGGAAATCGCATACCAATTCATTCAATTCAAACTCGATCGAGAAGCAGCCGTTTGCAAATCAAAGAGATGATTGATGGACAGTGCAATCAACGCGAAGACATCTATTCGATCAATCAACTGAAATCGGCAGAGCCCTAATTTAAAAAAGAAAGAGGAATGAACGAGCAAAGAAGCAGACCTTTTCACAAAGCAAGGATACGGGCTGAAGAAATAAATAAAGAAAAGGGGAATAAATTTTTATCACGATTTTTTTCATTGGGCCGGCTATTAGTTTCAGTTGGGCTTTATTTTTAAATTAGGGTTTTTGTTTTTGGGTTGTTTTTATTTTGTAATTTACTTTTAAACTTTTATAAAGTTCTAGTCGTGTGACTAGGGGACGAATTACGGTGGTGTAGTTCGAGAATTCGCAATCCAGTGGCTGAGTTGTGGCAGAGTTTTGAGCGTAGAGTTAGGTTATTAGATAGCGCATGTTGCAAGTTTACATGTGTAAGCGTCTGACTACTTAATTTCTAGTAGAGACCTTGAAAGTAGCAGTAGGCAGGGTTTTGTCGAAGCTGGGTAAATCTGTGTTGTTCTATTATCTGCTTTTATTATTCTGCTGTTATCTATGCTGCAATTATTTTATATATTTCCGTAATTAATTTTTATAATTATTAGTATCACCATATTCAACCCTCCCCCCTCTAGGGTGAAATCGGTCCCACAGGGCATTAGTATAATATTCTCGTGGGTGAATTGGTATCTTTTTCTCAAATCACCTTGAATAAGAACATTGATATGTGTTTATTTATATTATATTGATTTATTACTCACAATTACGAACATATTCTTAACTGCAACCGATTAAATACGCACTCCTAGGGATATAATATTATATGTATAAAATGTAATAATCAACATTTAATTATAAACATATACACATACAATAGAAACATAAATTAGAAAAACATATTTTTATTTCGAACAAGATTCGTACGTAAGAGTTAAGTCTACAATTATATAATAAAATTTACATGATTTCCCCAATGGCATAACCTCGACTCTTTTAGGATGTTCCAACCAAATGATGGAAAATGCAACCATGCTATCTAATATCACATACATAGATGGAGAAATCATCATCGTTGGCGATAATGAAAGGTTACGTTATTAGAAAAAGGGACGTCAGCAAGGTATATTTAACTCACCTTTAATTACTAATGTCCTACTTGTTGAAAATGTAAAACATAATTTACTTAGCATTAGTCAGTTGTGGGCTAAAGGTTTCAAAATATCTCAAAAAGGATAAACGCGATATTCTTCATACAAAGCTACTAACATGTTTATCAAATTTTACAGGTTAATAGTAAGATTTATTGTACCACAAATTGAAAAGAAAAGCTCATTTGTAAGGAAATATTATTACATACAAGCATAAATATAAAAATATTGAAAATGAAGACATATGGAGTAGAAAGCTGTCAACAACATTCAATGCCATTAACAAATTAAATGGCGTTCAAAGAAACACTCAAAGATGTATAATAAATTTACATGTCAATATGCTATTTATTAATCCTTTTTCAGGTGTTTAGATTTTAAGTTTGTTGAAACCTTACTAATGATCTTCGAATCACTTAAATTTTTGATACAACATTTTAGGCAACTTAAAATGTTTTTGTGCTTCTTGTATGGAATTTTTGGAGAAGTAGAGAAACATGAAAAGAAGAGGGAAAATAAGAGAACCTTGTAATTCTATGCACCACAAGCTGACCTATGAGAAATTTGTAGGTCGAGCAACGATGAACCATGGAAGAAATGTGGTTTATCACATGTCCACCGTTGGGGCTCAACCCACGCCCTATTTCCCATGCAACAATTACTTCTTTTAATTGTTTTGACTTATCCTTCTTCCTTTTCATTCCAGCATTCTTTTCTCCTCATCTCTAAGTATTGTAGCATTATATTTGCATCTCTATAGTGCCTATAGAGAACCCTAAATTGGTCCTTAGACAAAATTCCTCTTGGCTCTCTTAATGTTGAATTATATTACTCTTTGATCATTTGCTTTCAAAATATCATTGTACATTCAGTTCCAAATCCCTTGACTATAAGACCACTATGTGGGTTGTAGGAACATTGCACCGAAAGAAGACTTGTCTATATATCGGAGATCACAATAGTCTACCGTTTACTTTTGTGTTTTTGTTGAAGTCCTGTCATTGAGTCTTTTGGCAAGTTTGAAGTCTTCTTGTAGATTCTTCAAGCAAGGTTGAATTCCTATTGCGGAGTACTCAAGCAATTGATGTTAAAGTCCTATTTAGCAATTTAGGTAGTTTGTATATACATGTCCCCTTGAGTTTAGTGAGAGTTTTTAGTGAAATTCTAGAAGGGAGTTATATGATTAGTGTAACGCCCGGCCCCTATTCCCATGCCAACCAAGAGCAATACGAAGTATTACTGTCAGAAAGCACGGAGAATGGGACTCGATAGGGCTAAATGTTGTACTCATTCCCTTGAACTAACACTGGCACAAGAAATTTTATGACTTTTTTTCCTACTTACCATTCATGCGCGGTGTTGGTTCAAGGCAATGGTACAAGATAAATTTTTTCCAGGTTATATAGTACAGAATATAATCGAATGTACAGTTCAGCACAAAAATAGCATAATGCATAATACATATCATAATAGTAATGTCCACAATACATAGTCCATAGTACATATCACTTTCAAAATACATAATAACATACATACCATAATACATATTAACTACTGCTAAGTCTAAGCTGAAAAGTCCAAAACCCCAAAACGTGGAAAATAATATGAGTGCTGCTACAGTCCACGCAACCCAACCTGCACCATAATCATCAGATTGATCCGCGGATTATAAGACAAATCACATGGGTCGGACTATTTCTAGTGTGAGTGAAGTAAGATCTATGAACAATAATTGTCTCAATCAACAAAAGGAAAAGAAAGCGCCGCATGTATAAACCAACATGAGGCATATATGTGTGTGAGAACCAACATGCAAATTTGGTTTCATAAACAATTCCTTTAATCAAACAATGGTTTTAGGCCAAACCTATCGTATGTAATCCAATACGATACCAACCCAATTATCATTTATAACACAAAGAATAAGTTCATACACACATTCTCTAAAGATACTGGGTTTTCAAAATCAACTTTAATATTTCCCAAAAATCATAAAGTAAAAAGAATTGCATTATGAGAATTATGGGATAAATGTAACATGACTCATAAAATATACCAAATAAACAGACGCTAGTATTGTAAAACCACAGTGGTAGAGCTCAAGCGCGCGCGGAGACATCAACCCCGTAACCTACTCATAACGACATAATACACCTGGCGATCAACTCAGGATAACCAAGACGGTCTAAGGCAAATGCCGTATGCTACCCGTTCACGGATCTACACGTGGGACCCCCACGCCTCCATCCATCATAGTCCGTGACCCGCCGATCGGAGATCCCGATCAAAAATAAGATTAGCCCTATGTAGCATACCGTTGACCTTTGGTGGTAAAAGGGCATGTGATATACCATCGATTCAGGTAGCAATCCTGAATCAGGTCGGCCAAGGTGGAGTTTTGGCCCATTGGTACAATAGAGTCTAATCTATCCCGACCCAAAAATCAAAGTGTTTATAATTTTAAAACACTTCTTAAAAATAAAAGTCAACGATGACAATCGTCTTCCAAAAATTCCATTATTAAACCCAGTATAATTTTCAAAAAGCGAATAAAATTTTAGCAAAACAATTATGCGTATAAAAGAAAATGATTACATCTCCGTTTCGCATTAATACACAAGTACCCCATAATACTTATGTATCAAGGCGAAACATAAAAACTTAATTTATTGAATTAAAATTATTTAAAGTTCGTTAAAAAAACATTTATAATAATTTATTTAACTTTGAAACAAAATAACACGCATTGGTATGCGAAATACTATCAAAAGTTTTGAAATAAAATTTCTTTTTCTTAAAAACATTTATTAGTCGATTATTATATATATATATATATATTTAAAAGTTCTTTATTTTTATTTTTTTCTTTCTTCCCCCCCAACTGTACAGCGCGGCCTGGCCAATGCTGCCCATCTGAGCTGCATGTACAGCCCTGGGCTGGGCTGCACTACAGCCCTGATCTGGTCTGGACTGCCTGTGCAGCCCAGGCCGCCTGGGCTCCAGTCCATCCCGCCTAGGCTGCACAATGGGCTGGGCTGCCTGTGCAGCCCGGGCCGGCCGGGCTGCTGTGCAGCCCGCTCCCTGGCTGGCTGCACGGGCCGGGCCGCCTGGGCTGCACATGCAGCCCACGGCCGGGCTGCCTGTGCAGCCCGGGCCGCCTGTTCAGCCCGGGCCGCCTGGGCTGTAGTGCAGCCCACGCCCGGGCTGGCTGCCCGGGCCGACCGGGCTGCACTTACAGCCCGCGCCCCAGGCTGCTCCTGCAGCCCATGCCCGTGTTGCCTGTGCAGCCAACATGGGTTGCACCGTTGCTCGGTGCAGCTCCAGTCTTGACTGTGCTGCAAATCAGTCAAATTTTTTTTTCATCTTTTTTTTTTCAAAATGGAGAAGTCTGAAACTTATTGTGACAATTAAGCAAACACCATGCATACGTTGCAATCGTATGCATTGATTATCATTTCATCTCAATCCAATGATTCAATCACAAACATACTACACGGAATAAGCAAATAACCTTTTTTATCCAAAAAATTCCATCATATTCGCATGCACACATGAAAATAAAATTTAATTATAACTTCGCTCACCTAAACACCAATTAGCAATCTTCAAGCCCTAAATCAGCTAGCCTTTGATTGCTGAAGCTTCTCCTTTCAATTGCTAACAAAAGAGAAAAATCCTAAATAGCTACTCATAAAATAAAAGAATGAAATAGAAAAGGATTGATTTAGAGATACTTACTTTTAGAATTGGGAATCTTAGATTTAATTGCAGCTCTTCTTCTCTTTCGTTTTTTGGATTTGGATGAGAGGGTTGGCAATTAGGTTTTAGGTTTCTCTTTTTTTTCCTTCTTTCTTCTTTCTGTTTTTTTTTCTGTACGTACCGTAAAGAGAGGGTTGAGGAGAGGGAATGGTAATTTTATTGTAAATCCCTTCCTCAAGAATCTTCTTCCAATTAACCCTTATTTTATTATTTCTCTTTTTTTTCTAATAAAGTGTAATCATTTTATTTTGTTTTTGTTCTAGATTTTTCTTTTCCTCAATATTATTTTATTCAATTCTAGAACTTTCCTACATGGCATCATGAAAATGATATTTTTATTATCATTATTTATGTATAATTTGTAAATTAGTATGAAAATTTCATTTTCTCTCCTTTTTCTTCTTTAATGAAAAACATAGGAAAAAAACTTTTTAAGTAAAAATAACTTTTCTATATTTTATTTATTTATTTATTTATTTATTTATTATTATTACTACTACTACTTTCCAAATAATTTGGTTTAATAAAATGGTTCATTTATAAATTACGTTACCACTAAAAATGCATAATTTATAACGCCAAATAAAAGCAAATGAGTTCGTTACAATTTACTTTGCTCTTAACCATATTAATATTAATTTTTTTTCCATTTATCTATTATTTTATTTTCTCCACAAATATTTAATTATTTATTATTATTAACTAATTAATTATCAATTTATTAAGTTGATTCCCAATTTATTATCCCTAAAAATTGGGTTGTTACAATTAGATATTTATGTGAGGCACAAACCAATATAAAATCCTATTATGCTTTACTTTGATTATTTTACCTTCTGTTGCATATTATATTTTTTACTTAACTATCTCTTATACAATTAGGTATATATTTAAATTTATCATTAATTCGTATACACTTGGCCATATTACTCGATCTATCTGAACTTTTAGAACCATCATATCCGTTGTCATTAGGAACGTTGTCCTACTGTTACTTTCTCTACTTAGAAAAAAATTCTATACGACCTTATTTTTTCAAAATAACGAAAACGATTTGTTTCATTATTTTGCTTTGATAAAAATTTGATTTGAAAATAACATTAGATTACTTTGTTTTCGACCTGGGAAAAAATAATCATTTTATATGGTCTTTTAAACAAATGAATGACATATACCCTTAGTTTTATGTGATGTGGATAACGTTCAATCCTACATATCTTAGAATGTGCCAATGTGTTTTATGATTCATTTTGTATCATTCTTATTATTGTGCACTCTTTCATTTCATGGTATTTCCAGTCCTTTTTATTGATGTCAAAATAGATAGGAGGAGTGCACCGTGATAGGGGGAGTACTGATCATAAATTTAAGTTACACAAATTATGTCAATATATAGTTGTCATCATCAAAAAATAAGAAGATTGTTAAATCTATATTTTTACAACGACAACTTGAGTATTCTTATATATGCAGGATTGAACACAATACGTATGGAGTAACATTTAACAATATGTAAGCGAGAAGATCTCTTGAAAATGCACGTTTTAAACGATTTGAGTCGGTAGTGTAGTGCTTTTAGTACTTAATAGAAAATGGTAAGTTAAAACCACATGACTCTTATTTTACTCTTTTGATGTATTCTTCCTAAATTTATTTCAAGTCATTGGATTTTCAAGTTATTTTTACCGATTGTTTCACAAATTTTATAACACTTTCCTAGTTGCAAAAGGTTTTGATCATTGTTCAACATACAAACAGTCGATTGATTATTCCCTACATGGTCGGTCGATTGTACCTTCGACTATGAATCTGCAAGTGATACAAATTTTTAAAATAAAAATAAAAATTTTAAATAAAATGCCACGGCTTCTTTCTTCTTCCTCTTCAAATAGACTCAATATTTTACAGCAACCTTTCACCACTATAAAAGCATCATTCATCTACAATCCAAAGACAATTCTCGCTTTCATGCCGTGTTTGTTTTTATTAAGAAGTTCTGAATAAAACTTCTAATTATCAGAACTATTCTACTGTTTGGTTTTAATCAGTCTTTTCATTAAAATCGCATATTTAGATAAAGTATTTAGAACTTTTTTTGATTATGTTTAGTTTTGAATGTTGAATTATGCTTTGTTCACTATATACCCTTATCAAAATATGAAAATATAACGTGAATTCAAAATTTTAGTATTAACCTTTACTATCCCATATTTCAAGCAAAAAATCAAATTTATAAAATCCAATATACTCCAAAACTTTACATTTTTGAAAATTATAAATTTGAAAGTTCAAGACGTTTATTCAAATTTTACATTCAATTGAAAACTATTTGTTTTAATTAGTGACTCCAAAAATTGTAAGATTAAAAGTCCAAAAATTTATTTCTTTTATAATTATACTTTCAAACATAAAAAAAACCGTGGTTAATTTTGAAATTTTAATCTATCAAATTAACATTTTTATAACTTTTTGAGCATTCAAAATTCGTTTAGTTCAAACTTTTTTAGTTTAATGCATTTAAACTCCAAATTCCTATTTTTAATAATCTTTATTTAGAAACCAATTTATATAGAGTGCGTTATTGTCAAAAAACATAATTATTAATTCAACTCAAAAATTCTATAATGCAAAAACAAACATGTAAGTGATTATTCAGAATTCTACATTTAGCAATCAGCATTCAAAACTCAGAGTTCAGCAATCAAAATTCAAATTAAATATTTTAATAAACGAAGCCTCAATCTTTTCTATACAAAGGGCTCTCAAAATTGCTTTTACTCTCTAGCCTTAATTATTGATCTCTGATCATTTAAATCAAATTATTTTCTCATCGCTTATTGTCCTACTACCTTCAAAACTTAAGTCTTATGCGGTTTATAGGACTTTTGTACTACAATTGACAAATCTATATTTGGAGATGCAAAAGTTTTGTCAAATCTCAATATTCGAATTGTAATAAAAGTATATTCGATGATTCAAGCAATGCTATAGAAACCTATTCTTATGGGTTGAGCCAGAAAATCGTTAATGGAAATTCCAAATAGAAGCTTTAGGACTAGAAATAGGATGGGATTCCAAACTAGTATCTGGTGTGGTTAACTTTAATTACTCTATTTATTGTTGCATTATTTACTTCCTTTATTTTATTACTATTTAGCTTAATAACCATACATATTTTGTTAAGCGACATAGCTAAGTGCATTTTTTACTTAAGGCCATAGTACCTGATCCGTTTAGATTTTCAGATCGTAGTTTACGGTTGAAGATTGCAATCACTTATAAAAAGCTACTATTTTAACCAATCTTTGTAAATATAATAAAACAAAATTACTAAACTTATAAAAAATAATTTTCGTAAATACGTACAAAGATAGTTTGACATAATATTAATCACTCCTTTCCACCATGTTTTTATCTTTATGAATATATCAAATCATATCATGTTTATAATAAATTACAAAGAAATTTTTTGTAATAAAGCATTATTCATGATAAAATGGATGTTTTTCCATGCGATTACAAACAAACTATTTTTCGTGAGTTAGTGGATAGTTTTGAATGTTAATAATTTCAATATACTTCAGCAACAAGCAATTATGAAACCTTAAATCCAAATATCTAACACATATTGATTTAATTGAGAAGAAACTATAGGAAAGATAAACAAATTAGCGGAAGCGTACCTAAATCTTGTTATTGAGGAGAAGAAGAATTTGGTTTGGCTTCCAAATTGACGTAAACCTTAGATCTGATATTAGCTCTCCATATAAGAGGGTTAGAAAGTCGCGAAGACTTGTGCAATTTGAGGACAAAACCCCTAGTTTATAGTGTTGGCACTATCTAATTTAGCCCTTCAACAAATTAAAATGTCCCAGTGTCTACACATTAATCTCATAATAATTCGATTCTTAAGCCTTTTAATTTTAGTGTAGATCACTTAATCAAGCTTTACACCAAAATAAAACAATATTTTTTAGATATGCGGTCGATATGTTGAAAAATTCCAACAATCTCCTCCTGGGCCACATATGTAATAACCTTATAAATGCGTATAACCTTATGAGCTCCAAAATTAGGTACTTATACAACATAAGTTGTTCCTAAAATAATTTCATCCATTAACCGTGTTGACAAAGGATCAAAGCGGCCTTCGTTATCTTTTGCTGTAGTAAACCCATCAATGGTCGCATATATCAATACAATCAAATGACATAGATCAATCATGGATGCGTTGCATAGAAATTACATGAAACGTGATCTATACATGTCTATTTGAAGTTGGTCCTACTTTAGTGAGATCAAAAGTTCAATAGATGAACAAAACAGAGTGCAAGAACAAAACTTTATTACTTTATTCTGTTTAAAAAAAAATACTAAATATATCCATAACTGAAGTATAGAGCAATGACATATGCTAAATACAAAATCCACAGGAGAAAAAAATATCTTTACATAAAAGGTGCACCCATTTGAGCAAGTCGCTCATGAAAGACCTTAGGTACTAATTTTTTGGTAAGCAGATCAATCATAATGGAGTTTGCCACAATATCACTTTAATGGTATTTCAATTTCAATGTCAATATTTCACAACTTTGTGACAAAATTTTGCAATTATTTTCAATTTTTAGATGCCTCATAACAGAAAATAAATATTAGTCTCATAGTAGAGGAATCTATAAGTGTCTGTATGACAACTTTCTTTATATAGTTCCACTCAAAAAAAAATATTGCGGAAGTTTATATAAAATTATTTCAACACAGATATATAAAAATTATAGTTGCACAGATAATAGAAAAATAATAAATGCAGAAATAGAATGACACAGAATTTACCCAGCTTTGGCAAAACCTGCCTATGTGCTGCCCCTAAGGTTTCTACTAGAAATTAAGTAGTCAGACGCTTACACATGTAAATTTGCGACACCCGCTATCGACTAGCCTTAACTCTAAGCTCAAAACCCTGCCACAAAGCAGCCATTGAGTTGTAAATTCTCAAACTATGCCACGTAGTTTGTCCCCTGGTCACACGACTAGTAAATACACAATTTTCAAAAGAAAAATACAATTTAAAAACAATTTAAATAAAACAAAACCCTAATTTAAAAGGTTAATCCCAAAAGCTCTTAATAAAACCGGCCCAAAACAATTATCAATAAAATATGCCGGCCCTTTTCTTCTTTTTATTATGTTGGCCCGTTCTTTCCTCTTTGTTCTGTAAAATGGCGGCTTCGATCTCTTTCCTCCTTTTCTTTTCCTCTTTTGCTTTGAAATTAGGGCTTTGGCCTTGCGTTCGTTCCTGTGAGATTAGTTAGTGCTTTGGCCTTGTCTTCGCTCCTGTGAGATTGGCTAGGGCTTCGGCCTTGTGAAATTAGGGCTTCGGCTATCGAAGAACCCGATTGATTGTTGATCGATTACAATTGATCTTCTGATTTGCTTTGGCAATCGATCGTTCCTTGAGATGCTTTCGGCTGCTTCTTATTTGATTGAGTTCGACTTTTATTTCGGTATGTAATTTATGCTTTTTTCTCTTTGGTTTGAATACTTGAACTCGATGCCTTTTACCGATGATGTTTTAGGGCTTATATAGGAATCGAATTCCTTATTTTTCGTTTGTATATTTCGTACGAGTTCGTTTAATAATTTTTGGCTTGTCGTTCGATTTTGCATTGATGGTTGTGATGATTTCTGACATTTTCAATTCGTATATTTTTGGCTTGGTTAACACGGCTTCAATTTTGACTTTGCTTGGCCACCACGGTGTCGATTTCTGACTTGTTCAACTTCGGCACTATCACTGCTTTTGTTTTCTGGCACTTTGTTGACTTCGGTCATGGTAGTTTTGTGTTGATATTTTTGACTTCGTTTGAAACACTGTTGCTATTGTCCTTGACTTTGAAACTTGATTCTGTCTCGGCCTGTACTTGAGCATTGCATACGCTTTGTGTATTAGCTTCGGCCATTATGTCTCTGACTTGATAATGTCTTCGACCATCACGTTACACTCATATTGCTTCTAGTCATTTTACTTGTACCATTCGAATTGTGATATTGGTCTTGACTTTGTTTATTTGAAATGATTCCTGGACATCTGATATTCCAACTGAAGCTTGTACATGTGTGTTGTGTACTTCATGGTTCCCTTGACTATTTCTTCACTTGAATTTTCTCTGTGCCTTGTCTGGTTCATTGTTTCAAGTACTTAAATGTGAACTTGTTTGTTTGGTCTCTTGTTTGGTTTACGTTTTGTATTTATGGTCTTTCACTTCGGCTTGCACTTGAATGTGCAGTCTGGTTGCTTGATGCTTTGTTCAAAGAGCTTCTCTTGTGATATATCTGATATTTGGTTACATGATATTGTATTTTAAAACCCGTTGTCGGTGTATATGTGCCTTGCATATCAGGTTCATGTCCGTAGCATATTCACTGATTCATGTTATTTGGTCTTTTGAAGTTAAAACATTAGAATCTTGTTTAGTGATATAATTCATATTGTATTGCTTTTGAACTCGTCGCCTTGTCTCACTTTCATTGCTTGGCCATATGTATGCATCGAGGCAGTTTGCATTTGTGTTGTAGCTGCTGTCCATTTTGGTTTTGCTAGCTGTACTTGTATATTTGAACTTGAATCATTCCTCTTTGTCTTTATTCAATTTCAGCCTTGACATATCAAACTATTTGTATGTTCGGTAGCTCTGCCTTTGGCTCGACTTGATACTGGTAGTTGTTTTCACTACACATGTATATGCTGCACCACAGTTGAACTTGTCTGAACCTTGAACTGATTTATTGTGTGTTGTTGTTTTTGGACTTGTACTCTTGTGTTTAACTTGCACTTGATCACTGTCACTAGTTGACATTATGTACATGTTGTTTTACTGTGTGCATGTACACTTGGTGTTGCCATTCATCTGGTTCGAACCGTGACTTGATTCACAGTTTGAATTCCAGTGTACATCCGAATTTTTGGTCAAGCTTGTGTTGTATGTATCTTGATCCATAGTTTTGTATTGCACCTGAGTTGGATACAGCTTAAAGCTCGGGTTTGAACTTGTGCTGATATTGTGACATTATTTTTATTGCCCTTGAGTTGAACCCAGCGTTTTGGGTTTGACCTGTGCTCACCTGTCCCTGTAATTTTGTCAATTGTATATATCTGTGTGCATGGCCTTGTGGCATGTACAGTGTTACACTGTGCATGTCACAAGCTGTTCGTGTATGATGAATCAAAATTTAAATGAAGACGAACAACCCAAATAACTGAGGCAAATATTATTTTCAAAATTACATTTTATTTTATAATGCAAAAATATTTTATTTTCAATTTTACTGCGTCAGTATTTATTTATGCAGATTGCTCAGATGCTGGATTCAAATTAAAGATAAAACACGAATGAATGAGTGAATTATAGTGAGGTGCATTTGTAAATTAGAAATTGTGATGTAATCAAATTTGTATTATAATTGAAATTGTGTATATATATAGTGAGAGCTCGAATTTGTACTATTCAAAGTTGTAATAAATATTTGTTTGAATAAATTATTCATTTGAATTTATATTCTGTGTTATTTATTTTATTCAGCAAATATATATTTAATTATGTGAAAAATATAATAGTACATTAACAAATACATTTAAATGAATATATATATATATGTTTGTTTGTTGTCATCAAACAAAAATCATATAATCGCATATTCAATAATCTCCACCTTTTGATGATAACAAACATATATTTAAGATTTTGAATTTGTTAAATGTATTTGATCAATCAATTCGCTTCCCCTATTTGAATGCTCTCACTCTACACAAAGCTCCCCCTTCATATATGCATACAATTAAAAATATGCAAATGAGCCTAGATGCAAATAGAAAATATTCGACCTCTACTTTCTTTATTTGACAAAATCTTAACTTTTCTACCCCTTTTGTTATCAGAAAAAGAGCAATAGTGTCAGAAAAATAAAGATAAAGTGATAGATATTAATACAACATTAAAACTCAATTGAATATAAATATTAAATTTCAATAAAAAATCAAACAAAATTCATGTTGGCCCGTTCTTTCCTCTTTGTTCTGTAAAATGGCGGCTTTGATCTCTTTCCTCTTTTGCTTTTCCTATTTTGCTTTGAAATTAGGGCCTTGGCCCTGCGTTCGCTCCTGTGAGATTAGCTAGTGCTTTGGCCTTGTCTTCGCTCCTGTGAGATTGGCTAGGGCTTCGGCCTTGTGAAATTAGGGCTTCGGCTATCGAAGAAACCGATTGATTGTTGATCGATTACAATTGATTTTCTGATTTGCTTTGGCAATCGATCGTTCCTTGAGATGCTTTCGGCTGCTTCTTATTTGATTGAGTTCGACTTTTATTCCGGTATGTAATTTATGCTTTTTTCTCTCTGGCTTGAATACTTGAACTCAATGCCTTTTGCCGATGATGTTTTAGGGATTATTTAGGAATCGAATTCCTTATTTTACGTTTGTATATTTCATACGAGTTCGTCTGATAATTTTTGGCTTGTCGTTCGATTTTGCATTGATGATTGTGATGATTTCTGACATTTTCAATTCGTATATTTTTGGCTTAGTTAACACGGCTTCGATTTTGACTTTGTTTGGCCACCACGGTGTCAATTTCTGACTTGTTCAACTTCGGTACTATCACTGCTTTTATTTTCTGGCACTTTGTTGACTTTGGTCATGGTAATTTTGTATTGATATTTTTGACTTCGTTTGAAACACTGTTGCTATCTTCCTTGACTTTTAAACTTGATTCTGTCTCAGCCTGTACTTGAGCATTGCATACGCTTTGTGTATTGGCTTCGGCCACTATGTCTCTGACTTGATAATGTCTTCGACCATCACGTTGCACTCATATTGCTTCTGGTCATTTTACTTGTACCATTCGAATTATGATATTGGTCTTGACTTTGTTTATTTGAAATGATTCCTGGACATCTGATATTCCAACTGAAGCTTGTACACGTGTGTTGTGTACTTCATGGTTCCCTTGACTTTTGCTTCACTTGAATTTTCTCTGTGCCTTGTCTGGTTCATTGTTTCAAGTACTTAAATGTGAACTTGTTTGTTTGGTCTCTTGTTTGGTTTAAGTTTTGTATTTATGGTCTTTCACTTTGGCTTGCACTTGAATATGCAGTCTGGTTGCTTGATGCTTTGTTCAAAGAGCTTCTCTTGTGATATATCTGATTTTGGTTACATGATATTGTATTTTAAAACCCGTTGTCAGTGTACATGTGCCTTGCATATCAGATTCATGTCTGCAGCATATTCACTGATTCATGTTATTCGGTCTTTTGAAGTTAAAACATTAGAATCTTGTTTACTGATATAATTCATATTGTATTGCTTTTGAACCTGTAGCCTTGTCTCACTTGCATTGCTTGTCCATATGTATGCATCGAGGCAGTTTGCATTTGTGTTGTAACTGCTATCCATTTTGGTTTTGCTGGCTGTACTTGTATATTTGAACTTGAATTATTCCTCTTTGTCTTTGTTCAATTTCAGCCTTAACATATCAAACTATTTTTATGTTCGATAGCTCTGCCTTTGGCTCGACTTGATACTTGTAGTTGTTTTCACTACACATGTATATGCTGCACCACAGTTGAACTTGTCTGAACCTTGAACTGATTTAATGTGTGTTGTTGTATTTGGACTTGTACTCTTGTGTTTCACTTGCACTTGATCACTGTCACTAGTTGACATTATGTACATGTTGTTTTACTGTGTACATGTACACTTGGTGTTGCCATTCATCTGGTTTGAATCGTGACTTGATTCACTGTTTGAATTCAAGTGTACATCCGAATTTTTGGTCGAGCTTGTATTGTATGTATCTTGACCCATAGTTTTGTATTGCACCTGAGTTGAATCCAGCTTAAAGCTTGAGTTTGACCTTGTGCTGATATTGTGACATTATTTTTACTACACTTGAGTTGAACTCCGCGCTTTGGGTTTGACCTGTGCTCACCCGTCCCTGTAATTTTATCAAGTGTATATATCGGTGTGTACGGCCCTGTGGCATGTACAGTGATACACTGTGCATGTCACAAGTTATTCGTGTATGATGAATCCAAATTTAAATGATGACTAACAACCCAAATAACTGAGGCAAATATTATTTTCAAAATTACATTTTATTTTATACTGCAAAAATATTTTATTTTCAATTTTACTCGTCAGTATTTATATTTGCAGATTGCTCAGATGCTGGATTCAAGTTGAAGATAAAACACGAGTGAATGAGTGAATTGTAGTGAGGTGCATTTGTAAATTAGAAATTGTCACTTAATGAAATTTTTATTATAATTGAAATTGTGTATATATATATATATATATATAGTGAGAGCTCGAATTTGTACTATTCAAAGTTGTAATAAATATTTGTTTGAATAAAATATTCATTTGAATTTATATTCTATGTTATTTATTTTATTCAGAAAATATATATTTAATTATGTGAAAAATATAATAGTACATTAAAAAATACATTTAAATGAATATATATGTATGTTTGTTATCATCAAACAAAAATCATATAATCGCATATTCAACAACAACAACATCTGTCTCTTTTAGCAAAAGAGAATCAATTGATTTGTATTATGCATACAAAACTTTTTGAGCACTTATCTAACATGCTCTTTTATGATAATCCAAATACCACCCCATGAATAATAATAGTGTACTTGAATCCCTAATATAAAAGAGTAATCTATAAGTGAGTTTCTTCAGTTGTTTCATCAACGTGTCCATTGAGAAACACGACTTTAGTCTCCTTTCGATATTGCTTAAAGTTATAATTTGCAAAAGCTCCAAAATGATTCTAAAGAGTGTTTCAGTAAAACCAAAGAGAAAGTCTCTTTAAAAAAATTATTTTCCTTTTTAGAGTAGTCTTTTTATAAAAGTATCTTATACTTTTCCACATAGAAAGTCTCTTTAAAAAAATTATTTTCCTTTTAAGAGTGGTCTTTTTAATAAAAGTGTTTTATACTTTTCCACATTACCCACTTGATTCCTTTTGATTTTGAATAGTTGTTCATAACTAATGATCTTGTTACCTTAAGGTAGAGGGAAAGATCTCAAATTTTATTATCCTTATAGATTTACATTATATATCCATACCTTAAATCCATATTTCAAATTAGTAACCTATATATATTGATGTAAGTTCATAGAATCATCTTCACTAATCCATTATTTATCTTAAGGGAGTAATGCTACATAGTCATCCGGAATAGTATTTCTTCCTTTTCAAATGGATTTTTGTAACATCCTCATACCTGGAGGCCCAAAACTAATAGCTATTGATGCTGCAAAAATCCATAGTTTTTAATCCTCAACGATCAAATTCGGCGATGTTAGATACATTGATACACAGATCACAAGAATATGGAAAAAAATTAACAAACTAAAAACACATTCCTATATTCTATTCAAAACATTTCATGTTCACTACACAATCCCACAAACTTTAACCACGTTGAAAAAATATATTACATATACGCCAAGAGCGACATATGAAGATGCCCCCTTAGTTGATCAGAGTATATAATAAGGCTAATAAGTCTGCCTTTACATCCAAAATACACAATGGAAAAGGATAACTCTAAATAACTAACTGCCTCCTGCATGCCTCTGAAAGCTGTATTCATCTAAGAAGAGAACCTGGAAACCCTAAACATCAAACTACTCAAAATCAATTGAGTACTTGAGAGTTTAAGGGAAAAACAAAAACTTCGAGCCAGAAATAAAGCTTGGCATGAATAATAATCTAATATCTCAATCCATTTAGATATCTGGTGAGACCATACCGCTTAGCAGAACGGGTTTTCCCCTCATTAGTATCCCAAAATCTTATTCAAAACCATATGTTGTGCTCCTGCATCCACGATGGTTAAGACATAGCATTTAAACCATTTACGAGGATAAGCATATATATAAACGTCATCTTGGATTTTCCATCCCCAGTTTAATCGACTTCCGGTCATGATTATAGTTTCTAGGGTCAATATTAACCTATAAGTTTTCATGAGATTACTAATAACCTTTTTACAATTGATGGACACCCTGTCCTATTTCATAGTTTCCATAGGATAACTAAGAACCTATAGGCCCTAGCCAATTAACTTAATCAATTTGTGGGTCCCCCTGAATCTATTGGTTATTCCAATAACTCATCTTTTATCCTAGTTTCCATGGGTTGACTAGGAACCTTTGGATTACTTCAGTAACTTCCTTCTTAACCTAGTTTTCATGGGTTGACTAGGAACCTACTGACTGATGTCAATACTTAATTCGGATATAGTTTTCATGGGTTCACTACAAACCAATTGGCCCCTGCCAACCATGCTTAATACATAGTTTTCATGGGTTTACTATGAACGTGTTGGTTACTCCCAATAACTTCCTAATCATAGTTTTCATAGGTTTACTATGAACCTATCTCACAAACAACTTCAAGGTTTAGGCATCCTATATTTTGGTCTCCTTGACTCCATGGATGCAATTCTACTCATTCAGGAGTTTAGTCAATTTGTATTCACTACTGGGTTAACCTACTGGTTCTTCTACCCCTTTATTCCCAAAATGAAGTTATGGGTCTTTTATCATGTGAACATATTCATATTTGAAGAAGCAAACATTACAACTTACAATACCACTCTTATTGGTTTAAAGTCCTCGAAATACTTTTCATATACAACATAGTTAATCCTTTTAACCTATACTTTATCAAGGCAATACTTCTTCAAACTTACATACTTAAAGTTATTACAAAAGTCCTTTATTTAGCAATGGGTTTTTCTTTTCAAAATGAGTTTAGGTTATAAGGAATTTCAACACCTTCGAAACCGCGCTTTCGACTATATTGGACAACCTCCTTCGAAAGCATTAAATTCTATATTTAAAACTTTAGTCTCCTGCCTTTCTGATACTTTAAAACACCTCTTTCGAAACCTTTCGACCTTGTTAAGTATTGTCAAATAAGTATCGAAGCATAGCTTCGAAACCATTTAAAAATACCCCTTTCGAAACCATTGAAGGTTACCATCGAAACCAATACCTTTCAAAGCCATTGGGTCTATATTTAAAATAATATTTTTTTTGTCAAGGTGAACATAAGCGAAAGCATCTCTTTCGAAACCATTCTTTATTTTATGAAAGTATTGGGAAACTTGATGGCGTCGTTCCATCCTTTCGAAAGCATTAAATGTCTGGGTAAAAGCATTGAAGGTTGGCTTCGAAAACCTTTCCAAAACCATTTACTTCGAAACCCTAACCCCTTTATAAAACGGTAGGATGTGGCTACCATTTTATAAAACAAACGGTACCTTTCGACACTATTGATGTCTCCAATACCATAGAAAGGCATCAAATCACAGAAGGGTTTCAACTTGGTCGAAACTACCCCTTCTGACGGCTTTAGTTTAAGCTAAGTAACTCCTTCAGAAACTATTATATTAAACAAAGGCGGCAGCTTTCCTTCGAAAGCCTCTTTTGAAATACCCTTTCGAAACCATTGGTTTCAACTAGTTCAAAACCTTTTACGTAGGCAAAGGAACCAACCCCTTCAAAAGCTACGTTTTGACACCCTACTCTCCGTCTTTCTCCAATCCACTACCTACAAGCTAACTGATACCATGTGTATTCGTTTATTGGTTTGACCTAGAAGGTTTCGACTAGGTTGGAGGCGAAAGCTCTGGGTCGAAAGCACCTTCCTAAGTAGGCAAACTCTTTTTTCAAAACAAAAGGTTGTTTTTACCAAATAAAGTAAACTTTTTGTAACTAACTTGCCCCCTTATAAACAATTGTAGGATATCATAATCTTTCAAATTATTTTATAAATTTTACCGCATTTTCTCAGATCTAAAACCAAGTAACAATTTAACAAATAAGCCTTCCTATTTGTAAAATAATTAAATCATTTTGGTCCTTCTTTCAAAATAATTTAATTTCCATATCAAGCCAATTAGTAAAAATCACCAAAAAATTTAGAAATTCACTTAATCATGTTATCTAACATATCAAAATTTCAGATATAATTCTTAATATATTTTTCAAAATAAATTTATAAATCCGAATAACCATACTTTCCATTGAAAATTCATAACTAATTCTCCATTGCTTGGAAAATTATAAAAATTGAAACCAACTCCAAAATCATGTTTTCCACAACATATAATTTTTCCATGACTTTTAAAAAACATTTAATCTCAGTTTTACCCTAAAACCGTGCATATCTCCTTCAAAACAATATTGTTTAATCTAAAAAAATTATAAATCAAGCATATCATCGTCTAATATATCATAAAAACGAATTTACCCTTAAATTCGAAATCATATGATTATAAAACCAAAAATAGAGATGTAGTTATTATTATTCACCTTAGATTGGATAAGGAAATTAGAGGTTGATTGAGATTGATTTCTTCTAGCTTGAATCCTAAGCTTTAAATTTGATTTCTCTCTTCTTCTTTCTCCTTAATGGTCGGCCCTTTTCTTTCTTGCGTACATTTTTGTTTATGATGAAAAATTAACGTCTATGGCTAAGGAATAATAGTATAAGGGTGAGAAATATGGACTGCTATTTACCCTAATGCTCTTGTATCTAATTAGTTAGAACTTAATCATTTATAAGTTCATTCAATTTAATTAAGCACGGCCAGTGTAGCAACCCTGGTTTTGGAGATTATATATAAATATTAAATTATAACAGTAGTTATGATTTAATATTGTGAACTAATATCAAGATTTAGAGATTTTAAATTGCTTATTTGGAATAAACAATGAATTTTAGGAGATAAAATGTGAAAATAAAGTTTAAAAGCTTTATTTTATTTGTTTGGGTTAATAATGAGTGGAAAATAATTTTTATTTAGAGAAAATGCAATAATTTTATTAACTATTGTCAATTACTTCTTTTAATAATTTTTAAAAGGAAGTATTTGATTTTTTTAAGGATGTTTATTTTAATAAAAAGGTGAAAATTGGTTTAAAAATGAGTTTTAATTATAAATTTGAGTTTAGAATGGTTGGTTATATTTTTTTAAGCAAGAAAAATATTTTTTTGGAATTTTGGAAGTTAAAAATAAGGATTTATGCATTTATTTGTATAAATTGTGCATTTTTGTAAAATAAGATATTCTAATAATAAAAATGTTTTAAAACTAATTTTTTTTTATATGATGTAAAGTATTTTATTTAACATGTATGTATGTTCACATAAATTATTTGGGTTAAAACTTGAAGGAAAAAATGTCATTTATTTTATAACATAAGTGTATATATTTGGTTTAGTGTTAATATATTTACATAGCTTATTTATTTTCTCTAAGTTGGGCCCAAAGCGCATTAGTTCAGTAAAACCAGAAATTAAGTAGTGAGAAGCATTACCTGTACGTACTTCACTTCATCTTCTCCAAATAGCTAGAACCCAGAAACAATGAACAAGAAACAAACTCCACCAATTTTTCAAATCCAAAGCTTTTAATCTCCAATTTTCTTCAACAAGTTGCTATTTTAATAAATCTAAAGGAAAATACAACAGGTAATCGCTTCCAAAACACAATCTTTTCATCAAAAACTTAATTTGTGAAATGAATTGTTTTTTAATGGCTTTTCTTCCTTTTGCATGCATCTACTTCTTACTTTTACAGGTTCTTGAAGCCAAAACTTGCAAAAAGCTTCCGTCTTTCAACTCAAATAGAAGTCTATCCATTATATCAGCAAGGTGAGTTCCTAAAACTCACAAATGCTAGTTGAGCAAATCTTAAATCGCTCAAAAATGTGAAATCTGCTGCGATACAAAATTTTCTGTAGTTGATTGTTTGTTCATAATCTGGTTTCTCTTGCTACTTTGAACCCTTGTAACTTTTGATTCCGGCAACGAAATGCTGTCGTATTTCTTGAATTTGGTAGCTTGCATGTTGGACTTCGTTTCTGCAAAGTTTGGCTAAAATATATTCTCATGTGAGTGTTCAAACCGTTGTTGCAAAATCAACAAAACAGTTTTTCTGCCTGTAGAAACTGTTTTGTTGCTGCAAACATGGCCTGAGTCCATGTTTCAAATGGCATAACTCTTTCATTTCTTAATGAAATTGCATGATTCTTTTTCTGTTTGAAAGATAGAGTTTTCTACTATACGCATACCAAATTTCAGATCATTTAGACCTAGACAGCTTATAGAAATATGCTGCTAAACATTGACCAGGACCATGTTTTTGCCCAGAGTTTTACAGTGAAAACACTATCTGGGTTCAACTTTGAGACATCATATCTTTTTCAGATTATTTCCAAATTGCATTATTCTTTTTTTGTTTAAAAGATGAAGTTTTCTACTACAAGCTCGCAAATTTTGAGATCAATCCGACTTCTGTTTCATGCCTAGAAGTTGAACCCACGAGGTTTTTCAGGCCTGTGCATTTTGGTTTTCGAACTATTGCAAACATGGCCTGAGCTCATGTTTGAGACTCTGTAACTTTTTCATTTCCAGTTGGAATTCAATGACTCTTTTTTATTTTGAAAGATGAATTTCTCTAGTTTGTGTACACCAATTTTTAGTTCAATCAAAGATCGTTCGGCCATTTGTTTTATATCCGAAATTTGAACCCAGAGAATATTTCAGACCTGGGAATTATTTTGCCCAAGTGTTTTTATGTTCATTTTTCGTCCGATTTTTGACTTTTACTTCATTTTTTTGTGATATTCTAAAGTACTTTGAGGGCTATGATGCCTATTAATAGGTTAGCTCGGTTTTAATGAATTTTGAGTTCAAATTTTGAATTATTTGAATTTAATTTGAATTTAAATTTGAATTTCGGTTTGAATGGAATTTTTCTTGTTTTCTGTCGTTTTCAAGCACAGTTTTCTCCAAATATTTTTGAAATGATTTTTAAAATTTAGGGGATTCAATAATAGTTATTATTTAATATTTTGAATTATTTTCAAGTATAAAACCTATTTATTCTTTATAATAAGGGAAAATTTCAAATATGGTTTCCAAATGGTTTTCGAAATCTGGTTTCAAAGCTTATTTTTAAGGTAAATTATTTTCTATAAAAATTACACATTTCTCACTATCGAGCGAATGAGAAGGAGAGTTAAACGTTTGGGTAAAACACGTAATATGGGATATGTGCATTTATCCTTTCGGTTAATTCCTGACTTGTCTGTTTGATCGTTTTTACCTTCGAGTCGAGTCTACCGATGATATGAGGTGAACCTTTTAATACTTTGAGTGTGAAATTTACTAGCGGTTAGTAAACCGTTTAGTGCGAATGGGTGGCATGGGACACACGTTAACACTTTTCAAGTTCCTTTCCGAGAGTTTGTGACACATTTGCCTGTTGGCGTGCCAGTACTGGACCTTTGGGTCATTTGCCATTGCGGCGTATTTGTCTTCGGACGTTTTCCATTGCGACGTATTTGTCTTCGAACGTTTGCCATTGCGGCATATTTTTCATTGTGGTGTATTTGTCTTTCGACGTTTGCCTTTGGGCGAGGTACCTATGATGTGAAACGGTACTCGGCAAAAATAGCACATGCAAAACATTTTTGAGATGATTTTTACCATTGTGTGTCATCATTTTGGAATCGGCCCTTCGAATCATTCGGTGGCGATTACTTCAGGATTTTTGGGCTCTTGGGAGTTCTTTTGAGATTTTCATTGCCTACACTGGCCTATTGAGGTTTTCCTTTTGGCGTATATATATTGAGATTGCCTATTGGTGTTATTTACGGGACTTTCCTTTGGCGTTGTATGAGATTTTTATCTCTTTGTTGACATTTTCCTTATGGCTTATGTCGACATGGCTTGTGCTTACGTTTTCCTTGAAGTTGCCGATATGGCGGGTTTGGGAATTACTCTTTAGGAGTTTACATTTTACTATTCCCTGAACCATTCTTATTTGATTTATGATTGCCGATGACATGAGGCATGCTACATTTTAGCGATTCATGAAATTTTTTCGTCTCCTTTGTTTTTTATGCTTATTGAAGCAATAGTGTTCTATCACCTAGTGTAACCATATATGCCATACATGATGCGTATCCTTTATATGTTTATGGTTAGCTTTCTTATTATTTCTTCTTGCTTAAGAAGAATATCACTATGCTCTTATGCTCTATTATTCTGCTGTCTCCTTTTACTAATTCGTTTAGCTAGACTGACCCATGTATTTTATACTCGGGTTAGACCGAGGTGTTTCAGGTTAGGTACTTTTGGACTTAGCCTATTCTGCTTCTGCATTGACTATTCTGCTGGCTCTTTTGGTTATAACATTTTATGTAGTCCTTTTTGGTTTGCTACTCTAATATGTATATTCTTTTGACTCGTGTTTGTATTGTGGTCGTCATACCACATGTGAGATGTATGATTTTGTATACTCTGTGATGTTTCTGTATATGTATGTATATATTGGAGTATCTGCTGTATTGTGATGTGTTATGCATTTGAGCTGTTGTATTTTGATCTGATAGATCCTATAGCCACCTATGGCTTTGTATTAAGTATTTACTAGATATGTCGATCCACAAAAAAGAAAAAATGGCATTGTCAGCGTATTCAATAGATATTTAAGACAAGGCTATATATGGTCGCTCCTATCCAGCCATATTCTCTACATTAGCAGACAGTATTACCCAGTAATACTCTTTGTTAATGTGGGTCTCGGGGTAGGGCTTCACGGCTTGGTATCAAAGCTGAGTTCAGCACAAAACATGATAAACACGAAATAGAAACACATATAACGGTACATCAAAGTGTAATACAAATGTTACGAGTCCCTAAATCATCGTGCTTTTGTTCTTTTCGTGTCCTTGGTGTAGATAGAATTTTGGGAATACGTCTAGGAACGTATTTTAATTCCGTAGTATTCCATATTTGAATTAATGATATCTTCCATGCAAATAATCTTTATCTTATCTTAACTTTCAGTAAATGGATGGAAGAGGCAGAGGACAACGTTTGGATGCGGGGCAATCCAGTGGCTCCCATTCGGATGGAGTATATATGTTTGTCGATCAGTTTATGGAGTTATTTAGGAGCACCCAGCCTCCAGCTCCTACTCCAGCTTCTCCTTCGCGCAAGTCTCCTTTCGTGCACATGTGTAGTGATTTTGCACATCTCGGAGGCAAGCCATTCAAAGGCTCCGAGTCTGTTTTGGAGGTTCAGGCTTGGATTTGTTCTTATGAACGGATATTTTCTCGCATGGATCTTTCGGATTATCACAGGGTTCTTGTAGCATCCAACATGTTACAAGAGCATGCTCTTGATTGGTACGAGCTATTCACTGCCGAGCTCGACGAGTCTACTCTTACATGGACTCAGTTTCAGGAACGATTCGAGCTTAAGTTCGTTCCTGAGTCTGAAAAAGCATCTCTTGACCGTCGTTTCCTCGATCTAAAGTAGGGGAAATCTTCTATTTCTGATTATGTGTCTTCTTTCGAGGCTCTTTCTAAGTATGGCCTTGAGTATATTAGCACTCCATATAAGAAGAACCTCAAGTTCGTTTCCAGCCTTAAGAAATATTAGAAGAAATCTTTGATATTGCAGCTTAAGCTTTCTTTTGAGGAGCTAGTTAACTTAGGGCTTCATCTTGAAGCTGTTTAGAAGGAATTCGATAGTGGTGATGATTTCGAGGTTCGCAAGAACCACAACAAGAAGAGGTTTCCTTTTCAGAAATCCAAGTTCCTTCCGTTCAAGAAGAAGAAGCCAGTTGGTTCTACTTCTCAGCCTCAGTCTCGGCCTCAGACACAGCCTTAGTCTATTGGAGCACCTCCCTCTCGCAAGGGGTGTTTCAATTGTGGTTCGCCTGACTATATGGTTCATTATTGTTCTAAGCCTTTCTTCTGCCGCTATTGCAAGAAAGAGGGCCATCGTATTGCTACTTGTCCTATTGCTCCATCTAATGTCAAATCTGGCAAGCTGAATGTAGAGGATGCTTCTGGTGGTTCTTCTCCGTGCAAAGGTACTTCTCCATCTATTCTCAAAGGTTCATTGTTGTTTCATGATCGTTTTATTCGAGTCCTCTTTGATACGGGTGTGTCGCATTCATTCGTATCGAAGAAGCTCGTCGACGATTTGTCTTTGGATGTTTCTTATATAGTTACTTCAATGAGGATTGCGAATCCTATCGGTGAATTCGCAACCCTTAGAATGCTATGCGATGATGTTGAGATTTTTTTTATGTGGCTTTTCTTTTCACGTGAATCTGCACGTTATTTCTTATTTAGGATTTGATATGATTTTTGGTATGGACTAGCTAGTGCGATATGATGCCAGGATTATTTGTGCTCGGCGGATATTATATCTTCGACATCCTGATTCTCCATCTCAGCTATCTCTAGTGCTTCAGGATATGGATAATTCCGAAGTATCTTTATATCCTCTTGACTCACAAGATGATGAGGATATATCTCGTATTCCTATTGTTTGTGTAACGACCCGTATTTTTACGGATCGAAAGATCGTAAAACTGTTGTTGTCTTTAAGTCGTTAGTGCTTAAGTCGTATGGTGTGTAGAGGCTTAGGTTGAAGGGTAGCCTAGGTCGTTCGGAGTTGAGTCGTGACCGACTTAGCGTCTTAGGTCAGGTGGCCGAGTTATAATAGCTAACGAGTTAACTAGTGGTCGAGTTAGGATGTGGGATGACTCATGGACTTGGATGAGTTAACATGTTAAGTATTAGATCGCAGGCGACCTAAAGATATGAGCGACTTAAGGTCTGGGTTGAGTTAGGTCGTTGGCGAGTTAGGGAGTTAGGTCGTTAAACGACCTAAGATAGCCGCGTGGTTGTTGGGGGTTTAGTGATAAGTCGCATGAACGACTTAATGCTAAGTCGCGCGAGCGACTTAGTGTTAGCCGCGGGTGTTGATAAGTCGCGAACGACTTACTTGTTAGGTGTTAAGTCGCGTGAGTCTAGGTCTGCACATACTAAGTCGTTAGCGACTTAGTGATAGGTCCTAACTCGTGTTGCTCGATAGGTCGGTAGGTTATTAGGTTGCTAGGTTGTCTCTAGCGTTAAGTCGACAATAGTTAGGTCGTCTAACGACCTAAGGAAGGATTGTATAGATTGTTAGGTCGCGTGCCTATATTTTAGGTCGCATGAAGGTCTGGGAACTTAGGTCGTTGACTCGGTAATGGGTTAGGTCGGCTATGCCGAGTTAAGGTTAGGTCGTTCTAACGGCTTTGGGTTGGGTCGGCATCTCCGATGAGTCGTGGAGTTTGTTTAGACCGTTAGGTCGTGGGGTAGATAGGTCGGTAACGACCTAAGTTAGGCCAGGGAAAGATTTTAGGTCGGCAACGACCTAAGGCCGAGCACGAGTTATAAGGCCTGGACGACCTAAGGGGTGATCAGCCTATAAATAGAGGGCTTTGGCTCACTTTTTGGCACCAGTTTTTGAAGCGACGAAGTGCTGCCATTTTGAGAGCTCGACTACAACATTTCTTCATCTTCTTTTCTCCACTCTAATCTAGTTCTAACATCCATCCAAGATCGAAGATCAAGATCGAAGATCCAAGAATCAAAGTTGAAGATCTTCATCCAACGAAGCTAGATTCCATCGTTTCAAGCAAGATTTCGACGAATCAAGCTTGAATCCTTGCTGTCCAGATCTGAAGTGATTTGTTTTTGAAGTGTTTGGGTGATTTGGTGAGTGGTAGTTATCTCTCACGCGGACCCAAAGGAGTATATTGGATTGGTGGTTTGTTGGAGTGTTGTAGATAGTGATTTCATACATTTTCCTTAGATCCAAGTGTAGATCCATTACTTATGAAGATGTTTACTTATGCAAGTTCATTCATCTAGTTCTAGAGACAAAACCCATGATTTATATTTGTTAGATCTATGCTAAAGACCCATGATTCATGTATGTTAGATCTATGCTCATTTATTTACGAAATTGCCATTGTAATTATAAATGCCTATTTAGATCATGTTTGATTACTTGATTTTCTATGTAGATCTTGTTGAATGATTGATTACTTGGATTAATGTTTGATTTGATTGATTAGTTGATCTATTACTTGACTTGGACAAGTAAGGTCGATGGTGATTCAAAAGCTAAGTGGAAAGGCTCTTGAATGGTGAAAGCTGCCTGTAACATATGAAGCGGATGTGGAAACTCATATGGATGGATTCGATGATGTGGAACCTTGCCATAATGCGAGAAGGCAAAGCATGATATTGAGATGGGACTTTGCTATGATGTGATGGGGCAAGGCATATGTTGAGATGGGACGGGTCATGATGACGTTCCAAGCACGGGTCATGACGACGTGCAAAGTTATAACTCGGTGATGCGGTCCGAGTTGGGATGGATAATGGTTAGCTTGAGAGGCGCTTGAGCTAGTATGGAAAGAGTCGTCAAGGAGGATGACTAGGAGGCTAAGATCTCATCGTTGTTGAAGGTTCTAGCATACTCAAAGCAAGGGTACGTTGGAACGGGTCACGATGACGTTCCAAGCACGGGTCACGATGACGTGCTAGTACTCTGGGCTGATGCGTTCGGCTTAGGCACGGGTCATGATGACGTGCGGAGTTATGTCTAAAACCGGGGTCACCATTAGCCCTTGACAGGTGGTCATTCAACTAACGGTGAAATCAAGGCAAGGATAACAGTGATAGCCAGAGTCATGGATGTTTGGTTGTATTATCATTCGGTCTCAAGAGCGGTGTTTTATGGGTGCTTATCTGATCTTGGTTTAGGCCTTGGGGGTTTGTATTTGGAAAACATCGTCCTTGGCTCGAGTGATTATTGCTTTACCTTAATTATCTGCTATGTTATGCTTGCTTCTTCTTAGTATGTGTCTGGGGGCTATCACTGTAGAAAGAGGTGGAGTGGGATGGTTTGGTTCCTATTCCTTTTATCCCTTATGCTCTTTTGGTATGTTTGATAGTTGATTTACTGCTCACTAAGACTTTGTCTGACTCAAGGTTTTATGTCTCCTCTTATTACCTTGGGCTGTTCATCCATGTTGGGATGGGCAGACTAGGTAGCAGGTGACAGGTGCTGTTCTTGGAGATCTACGCTGATGATGACGAAGACGAGCAGGAGGCTTTTGCATATTATCTCCTATTATATGTACTGGGTGTTCCGCTGCTGTATTTGTTTGAGTGTTATGTAGTGAGGCTTTGATGTATGGATGATTCATATGTTTGTATAAAGCTATTATGATTAGATGATGATATTCTGTTCTATGGGAGCTTCACTGTATTATATTTCTCTATTGTATTTTATCCATGCGCTGTGAGTTTTACGATAGAGTCTGCGATGTTTATGTTAGCCTTGACGGTCACTCATGGCTGCCTGGCACACTTTCAGCGCACTATTCCCTTGTTTCCGTGCGGGAGTCATGGGCGGTCGTCACAGTTTGTAAATTCTCCGATGTATTTGAGCCTGTTTCGGGTTTGCCACCCAAGCGGGCGATTGAGTTCCACATTGATCTCATTCCAGGTGTGCAGCCAGTTAGCCGTCCCACGAGGATGTCTACAAAAGAAAATGAGGAACTCTAGAAGTAGCTTTTAGAGCTAGAGTCCAAACATTTGATTCAGTATAGTTATTACGGTGGGGTGACGCGGTCGTCTTCATGGAGAAGTCTGATAGAACTCTTAGTCTTTGCATCGACTATCGCAAGCTTAACGAGTTGACCATCAAGAATAGATAACCTTTGCCTAGGATCGACGACATGTATGATCAATTGAGTGGCACTAAGGTCTTCTCTCAACTCGACCTTGCTACTGGTTTTCATCAGCTCCGAGTTGCAGAAGATAGCATACCTCTTACAGCTTTTCGCACTCGATATGGATCTTACGAGTGGCTCATTATGTCGTTCGGTTTGATGAATGCTCCTGCTTTCTTTGTCGATCTTATGAATCAAGTATTTCGGGAATATCTCGATAAGTTTGTCCTTGTGTTCATCAACGACATCCTTGTTTATTCGAAATCTGAAGCCGATCATGCTAATCACTTGAGAATTTTCTTGAGTACTCTTCGTCGCCATCAGCTTAAAGCCAAATTCTCCAAGTGCCATTTCTGGGAGAATAAGGTTAAGTTATTAGGCTACACTGTTTCTTCCGAAGGCATTTTGGTCGATCCTTCGAAGATCGAATCTATCCAGAATTGGAAGAGGCCTAAGAATGTTCATGAGATTCATAGCTTCCTTGGATTGGCAGGTTATTATCGCCGGTTCATTGAGGATTTCTCTCGTTTTGTGCTTCCTCTCACCAGCCTTACTCAAAAAGGCATTCGATTTATTTGGTCCGACAAGTGTAAAGCTTCTTTTTAGCAGTTGAAGGAGCTTCTTACTAATGCTCCTATTCTAGTGGTTCTCAAAGGCAATCAAGATCTTGTTGTCTATACCGATGCTAGTAGATGTGGCCTCGGTGCCGTGCTTATGCAGAAGGATCGGGTAGTTTGCTTATTCTTCTAGGCAACTGTGGCCGAATGAAGTACGCTATGCCATTCATGACCTCGAGTTAGCCACCATTGTCTTTGCCTTGAAGATTTGGCGCCATTGTTTATTAGGCGAGCACTTCATTCTATACACCGATCACAAGTCCTTGAAATATCTAATCACACAGAAGGAGCTCAACATGAGGCAACAACGTTAGCTCGAGTTCCTTGCCTCCTAAGACTTCGACATCCAGTATACCCCTAGAAAGGGTAATCGTGTTGCTGATGCGCTTAGTCGCAAACATTCAGCTATTGTTTCTATGATGCTAGCCGAGTGGGATGTTCTAGAGACCTTATCACTTTGTGATATTCGAGATCGAGCTCCATCTTCTGATTCACCTACCTTATTATTTAGTTTGAAATCTCGACCCAACTTATTGGATCGTGTTGCTGATGCTCAGCGGCGTGATCCCGATCTTATGCATCTTATTCAGATTTGTGAGGCTGAGTCCCGTAATGAGGAGTTGAGGGATTTCAGGATTGATTCTCATAGATGTCTTCACAAGAAGAACCATCTTATGGTGCCTTTTGATTCTACACTTAGGCATGACATTCTCGATGATTGTCATCATTAAAAGTATAGCATTCATCCTAGCAGTAGTAAGATGTATGCCGATATGCATCGCCTTTATTATTGGGAAGGCATGAAGCACGATATGACGAGTTATGTGAGTAATTGCATGACTTGTCAATGTATTAAAGCCGAACATCAGTGCCCTTATGGTTTCCTTCAGCCACTAGAGAATCCATTGTAGCAATGGGATCAGATTTTGATGGATTTCAATGATGGCCTACATCGTTCGAGATCGGGCCATTCTAGCATTTGGGTTATTGTTGATCGTCTCACCAAATCAGCTCATTCCATTCCTATTAAGTCTAATATGAGTGCTTCTTATTTGGCCAAGTTGTATATCAAGGAAATCGTGAGACTTCACGGTGTTCCTAGTTCGATTTTTTATGACCGTGATTCGCTATTCACGAGTCATTTCTGACATAGTCTTCAGCAAGCATTGGGAACAAAGCTTAATTTCAGCACAGTATATCATCCGCGGTCTGATGGACAGACTGAACGGGTGAATCATATTCTCGAGGATCTTCTCCGTGCTTGCATTCTAGATTTCGGTGGTAGTTGGGAGGATCGCCTACCTCTTATGGAATTCTCCTATAACAATTGTTTTCAGTCCAGTATCGGTATGGCTCCTTTCGAAGTCTTATACGGAAGGTCGTGTCGATCACCTTCTTGTTGGTTAGAACCTGGTGAGAAGCTTATTCTCGGCCCAGATTCTGTTCGTGATTCTTCTGAGAAGATTGATCTAATTCATCAGAGAATGAAAGAGGCACAGAACCACCATAAATCCTACGCGGACAACCGTAGGAAGCCACTTGTTGTGACTTTTCTATTGATTAGAAAAGCACAAATTTTAATTAATTCTGCAAGCGCACAGGCGTGTAGTATGCAGGTCGAACACAGGGAATTGTATTTTAAAACAATTGAAATCCATAGTTAAATCTTAAGCGTGTTAAACAAATCCGACGGTGAATTTGAACAGAAAATAAAAACAATAATACACTCCGAATCGATTCCGAAACTAATCGAAATTGCAACCAAAATATAAAATTGAAAAAATCAGACCAGAAATTGAAATTGCAAAAAGAAAATAACAGAGCAAACAACTGAAACATTTATTAACTAACTAAAAAGAGTGCAATAACTAAGAACAAGAATAAATAAATTGCTAATCTAATTAACAATCCTACGTATTCTGTTCGAAAATAAAATGTAACGACCCAAAATTTTCGAACCCGAAAATCCCAGATAGTTATGAAAAGAAGAAAAAAAATAGAAGAAGAAGAACAGAAACACCAAACATCTCACATTCGCAGCGGATAAAATATAATAATAAATAATAACAGTTTACAAAAGAGTACTATATCTGTCGATTACATTTTAATTTACATCAGAGTTTCACATATATATACAGTCACTGAACATATACAAACAAGCATGTCTCAGAATATATAAATACAGCGGAAATATCTATACGCTCTTGCCATCCAGCTCGCCTCCTGGGCTCCAGAACATACCTACCTGAAAATCTGTAATACTCGGTCTGACCCGAGCATTACACTAAAGTAACACCCGGGTCAGGCTGCAAACCAGCGTGAGTAAATTCAACAAACATGGAATACAAAGCATACAACTCAAATAAAACCCGGGTAACTTTTATTAATTCTCAAAGCCACATTTTATTTTAGACAACACTTATTCCACATATAAGTTTCTAAATACCAAGAATTTAGATTTTTAAATAGTCCAATTCCTTAAATTCATTTATTCCAGCCCATAGATTTTACATATCAATCTATAAACATTCGAAGTGGTTTTCGGGTATTTACCCAATACCCGACCCCGGTCTCTTCGAATCTCATATCATCCTATCCCAAGTTATCGAATGAAATACTCAACATTTTATATCGGAGTTATCAACTCTTTCAATCATACAATACCCTCCAATCATCCATAAACAAATTTGATCATTCCCAAGATAATTCCATCAATTCTAATTGCATTTTCAATTCTCAATTCTTCGATTCCTTCTTTTAACATTTATTAATTCCAAATAAATTAATTAGTCAACTCTTCATTATCCCTCTTTAATTAACCACAATGGATTAATTATTTTTAATTACATTCGAGTAATTATCTTACATTAACTTCACAATATTAGTTAGTCTCAACAAAAATCATTAAGCAATCTTAATTACTCCATGAATTAATTAATTATTTAATCGCATTAATCCTTGATTACTTATACTAATTAACTCCCATGAGTCACTTATTCAAATTAATTCATCTTAATTAATAGATTCTTTACTTACAACGTTAATTGTATTAATTAATTTTTTTTCAATTATATATTAATTTGTTCCAGTCTAAATTAATTACTTTAATCCAACCACAATATTAATCACTTTCGATTAATCTCAACCTGTAATTGACTATTCCCTTATATTTAATAACTTTATTACTCTTTTAGTTAACTATCTTATTTTTTTTTTCTTGATTAATTTCACAAGATAATTATATTTTATTAATTTTATTAAGTAATTACCTATCAACCATCAATTGATTATTCTAAATTAATTAATAAAATTTATTACCTTAAATTAATCATATTAATATATCATTTAATAGCCCTTAACCAATGATCTTTCATAAGCTATATTCATTAACCAATCCTTCAATTACTCCTGTAAGTATAGCTAAGTTTATCTTAAATTACTCGATTAGCTAATTCCTAATCATCGATTAACAATTCAACCTTATTTAATTAACATTTTTTTCCCTTTAATTTAACCCTAAATTAATAACCTTAATAACTTAATTAATTAATCCATATAATTAATTAATCAACTAATTTATTAAACCCTTTATTTACCTTAACAATTTAATGAATTTTAGGTCATTGATATTTTAATTAACTTTAAGATAAAAGAAATCATTTTATACTGATTACTGATCATTCTTAAGCACATAAAAAATGTTTTCTTCCAAATTCAGTTTTAAACTTAAAAAAATTTCATTCAAAACAACAAAGATAGATAACAGCAACCCAGATCGAAGATTACTCACCCACCAGCTGTCGACAACCTCCCTGGATGCATACTACGATCCAAAGACCCAGCTACTCCATCGCACTACCACATCCAAGCCCTCAACCAAGCACCTCGGAACCCACCTGGAATAGCCGCGACTGTCTCCTCCCACATGCGCTGCGAATCCCACCTCGTGCCTCACGATCGCCCCATACGACTCCATCTCCGCTGCCAACATCGCCAGTCATTCGCGATTGCTCCAGAGGAATACATCACGCCCCCCTTCCTGACTCGATCGACTCTCGCGGCCGTGGATACCAACTCGGTCGCCATTTTCCCTTTTTTTTATTTAAATCGATAACTGGAATTCGCGATTTAGGGCTAAGGGATGGAGCGTGAACTACAAAGTGGATGGAAAGATTGACTTGGCTTTCATTTGAAGACCGATTTCGAAAACAGTGATATACTGGAGAAAGAAGGAAGTTCGGCCTCCTTTCTTTATTTTTTTATTTTTTCGATCGTTTGATTTCTATTTATCCATACAAGAGGAAGACGGGGAATTAAATAAAAGTTGGAGAGAGGCTTCTCGAGTACGAGTAAATGAAAATATCTTTGAGCCCTTTTACTTTGAATTTTTATTATATTATAAAACTCTCAAAACGTCTCGTAAATCATAACGTGAAATCCCGAACCCCTATTCAGACATGCCGACAGGCGCTTATAAGGTTTTACCCACGTTCCGAACACAATGAAACGTGTTTCGGAAGCTGATTCGATCGTATGCGCGAGTTACAGAAGAAAACGATCGATTTTAAATTAAATCGATTAAAATAGTTCTCAGCGTTTTGAGCTGCCAGGGTCAAACGACAACCCCGATTGCTATGAAAACTGAAATCCGATAATAACTAACTATTACCGATCCAATGGAACTAGTTACGTCGAATTCCGAGACTGTGCCTCGGAAGGCTATTTTTAAATTCAATTTAAACAATAAATTATTAAAATTGAACAAATTACCTTTATATTAAATTTCAACCATTCTATTATCTTCGGTATCATCATTATAGATTTTATAAGCCTTCAAATTATTTTAAATAGGCTTAGAATCTCATATTCAACAATTTACCCAATTTCAATTATTAAATTCAATATTTAAACTATACAATTCAATGATTTAATTATCATGTAAATATTGATATCCTAAAATTCAAGTTAAAATTAACTTTTAAATATTGAAAATCGCTTAATTATTCCAATTTAAATTTGTTAAAATTTCCGGGTCGTCACATTCCTTCCCCCTTAAAAGAATTTCGTCCCCGAAATTACTAGTTAGGAAGAATGGATCAATACCCTTTTACCTCTTTCCAAAACTCACTATTCAACATCCTACCAACTATCTTTTTAATAAAAAAACCTATTATCACATCAACTAACTTCTCAAAACCTTTCATAGTTTCAAATCATATCCCTTTACTCAATTACCTAAATTCCAATTTTAAATCAAATTTTGAATTATCAAAATTCTCTCAAAATTTTTCTAACTCTCTAAATTTTCGAAAAATTTTGCCAGCGTCTCCTTTGCGCGGCTAGCTCGGTACTACTACAAAAGGCCTCTACGGCTCTTAAATTCCAAAAGAAAACAAAAGCCAAGCGGCTACATCAAAAACCCAATCCAATATCATCCAGAAATTTAAATACGTACCTATTTTTGTCGTTAACCAAAAATTTTCCCAAAATTTTCAAAAAATTTCTAACTCCCAAAATTTTCGGAAAATTTTGGCAGAGTCTCCTTTGTACGGAGGAGCTTTTGCAATTTGACAATAAATATAAATATGTATACATCGACCCACACGGTCGGAAAAAGCAAAAACCGTTCATATTTCCTATTTTTATTGCGTAGGCGTACCTTATTTAGCAATTTAAGCAAGCAGCTTATAAATTTTAGCAATTAGCATACCCCAAATCTAGCCAAACGGCTTCCCTGTACCTGTACTTACTCAATTTAAATACGTAAGTGTCATACATAGAAAATCTATTAACATTTCACTTACTTTTAATAGCTAAACACAAGCATTACACAAATAACAAGCACCGAACACATCCAATATGCAATTTATATGTTTTAAAGCACATCTAATTGTTTCCAATCAAATTTATATGCCTTTTCATTCAATTTTAATGGTTTACACACAATTACTTGCATTCAACTCATTTTAAGCGAAACAATCTCATATTCACTTCAATTGATTCAAAAATCAATTATATCGCTTCCACTAATTCATAGCATTTAATTTGATCAAATCTCGCTTACTTTAAACGATAATCATTTCTACGCAATTATATAATATCCATGTGAATAATTAATTATTTTAGTTTTATAACCAATTAAAATTGATTCCAACTCAGTTTTATTTAATTCAATTCCATTTTAATTTATTCACAATCATTTTATTTAGCTCGACACATTCCATGCTTTGTAATACTAACCATTCCCGAATTAATTTAAACCGAGCTTTTATTCAATGGGCATTTATCCTTATTCGAAGCCAAGCTTTCATAAATTTTAAACTTAGGTTAATAACTTCAATCTATTTCCACCTCAACTTAAGTTCACTTCCATTAAATTTGATTCCCATCAAATCAAATCCCATTAAATTTAGTTAGCCCATCCACTTTAATTTTAAATTTAATTCACCTTCTCAATTCATCAAAGTAATATCCAACACATACTTAACTCATTTATACTTCAAATTGATATGCTACCGAACTCAAGTTCGGTGTGATAATCCAATTCCAATCACAACTTTGATTTAGTTTTTTTTTTCAATCAGACTTCATCCATTTATTTTATAATCCCAGTAACCCATTTTAAATTTTAAATTTACTTATTTAATTCAATTTCGAATTTATTTTATTAATACATGGTCATTCTCAATTTATTTTTATTCACTTGGGTTTTGTGTGCAACCCAAACCATTTCTATTATAATTCACTTTTATTTCATTCAACAACACTTCCATTTTATCAAAATTTACTTGCAAATTACACTATATATTATTCAAGTCACTTGAATTTTATTTGCAAGTCAAACCATCACATTTTTCAATCCAACTCTATTTTATTTTTATTTTACAACATCTCTTCTTATTTAATTCATTATCAAATCCAGGTCGAATTCTATTTACAATTCGAATTCGTTACCAAATGTTATTAATTTACAATCCATTTGTTTACCCAACTTAAATTTTATTAACATACACTATAAATAATTTATTTAGCTGATTGGTTTACTTTCACTTTTAATTTAATATCCTTTAATTGTAAAGAATCACTTCATTAAATTTTCCCGAGTTTTAATTTTATAATTTCAGTTTGGATTTCCTTTGATTTTCCAAAATCCCAACACCTTAATTTCAAAATTTTAGAAAAACCTTTAAAGTCACATAATACTATTAAAATAACTCTTTATAAAAATACTTTTTAAATAACTCAATGTCTCAACCAGTCCATCCTTGTTCTCACAGAAATTCAGTCATGCGTTGATCAGGCGTAGGACCGAAAATCTACAAGTACTTGGCAAACTCGTTTTCAACATCCAGTGAAAATACTTGGAAAATAATTTTATTGAAAATATAGAAAATAGTTATTTTGAAATAGAAGAAATATCTTTGCTGAGGATGCTCTGGAAATCATCACCCCCATTCCATGGTCACAGTTACATACCAGGGTTACGTTGCAGTCGCAACAAAAGTCCATGTAACTGCAGGCTCTCCGCGGCACTCTCGATTACGCCATGGAACCCACACAACAGATCACAGTTACATCCAGGGTTACGTTGTTGTCGCAGCAAAAGTCCATGTAACTGCAGGCTCTCCGCGGCACTCTGATTTTCGATGTCGAAATGAAACTTCTCCACTCCTACATAGGTCGCAGTCTACCGAGATAAACTCAAACGCAGACTGTTGGCTCTCAGCGGCACACACAACTTTCGCAATGTTACCATAGGTCGCAGTTACATCCTGGGTTACGTTGCAGTCACAACAAAAGTCCATGTAACTATTGGCTCTCCGCGGCACCCACGACTTACGCTATGGTAAACTCAACTCATAATCCTCAGGAACTAGTTTTGTCCGGACTCCTCAGAGGATCAACTTTAGAACCCCCTTGGGGCTCAAGGCAGCACCACCCGGTGGCACTCCTAAGAAGTCCATTCCAAGGGAGCGCCTTTTTCCCCAGAGCTATCATCAAAACACTTTATACTATATACATATAGTATCTTTCAAATCATACACCTAGTATGAATTTTATCAAAGCTCCTTTACACAAAATCGATTATCCCAAAATCGATAATTCTTCAAACTAGGCTTTCCAAATTCAATATTGATTTTACCCAAAAATCAAAAGCCTTTCCAAATCCAAAGGTTCCCAAAACCTTTTCCAAAATCCTCATAAGATCCTTTATATATATATATATATATATATATATATATATATATACATATTTACAGATATATATAATTTTTAAAACCTTGGATCACTTTAAACTCGTATAAAATTCCTTTTATACTTCAAACACTTCCAAAAGTCCTTTTTCTTCCCACAATAGATTCAACAAGGGAAGAATATATAACAAAGATGTAACTTTGTTTACCCAAAATCAAATATTCACATTTGATTACTCTTTCCAATATCAATTCCTTTCTATTCACATTCACTTAAATTTCCATTCACTTATTCACATTTTCCTTAATCCCCATTTGGATTATCACCTAAATTCTTATCCCAGTTGGGTATTTAATCATAAACAGTTTAAACTCCGACCAGTTTAGAGAATAGCTTGAAAAGTTTAAAAATAGATAAGTAGTTGAAAAATAATCAATAGTTTGCAAAATAGTTGTAGAATAATTGACTAATTGTAAAAGAGTTGGAAAATAGTTAAATAGTTATAGAAATCTTAAATAATTGCGAAATAGTTGTAAAATAGAAATTAATTCGTAACTTAGTTGAAAATTAGTAATTAGTGTACAAAACAGTTGCAAAATAGGTAAAGAGTTCCAAAAGTAGTGGCAAAAAGTTTAGGTTTTAAAAAGAAAGTTGTATAGTAAATAGATAAGAAAATAGATTTAAAACTATTTATGTTAAAACAATTTACATTGAAAATGGTCTAGAGTCAAAATTGTTCACTTCCCCAACAATCCAATTTAAATTTCCACTCCATTTAAATTAACCCAATCCCAATTTAATTAACTCCAATTTCCATTGGACTTGATTCATTCCCAATTCAAATTGAATTGATTCTCAACTCCTTTCTAACTTCAAATCAAATTCCATTTGATCTTTAATTTGTACAACTTTAAGTATAATTTCAATTTTACATCTTCTATTTATAATCAATTACATTCACATTTTACTTTTAACTCAAAATTATACATTTTATTTAGCCAATATATTTTTATTATTCCATAAATATTTAATCAAGATTCCAGAGTTTAAACAAATTTCCAAATTTCAATATCACTTTAGAATTCAACTATATCCAAAATTCTTTGGCGAATTCAATTATCCATTTGAATTTCAAAACCAAACCCAGTTCACAAACAATTCCAATTCAAAACAATTTGGTAGCAATTTCTCTTTTAGAAACTCGAAAATAAACATCGATAATGCTGCAGTCATCACCGACGCTATTTTACAGTGACCGAAAGAGTTCAATGCTTTTATCTCTTTAAAAACATTTTCAAACATTTTTAATTTCAAATCTTCCTGATTTCAAGTTCAACACAAAATATTTTTGAAATAATACTATTATTTCTCCAAAACCTTTGGAAACCACTTTCAAATCCAAAGGAATTTTAAATTTCCCAAAAATTCCAAATTCCCAATCCATCCAATTCATATTTACACATTACTCTGGAATTTCATCTCACTTTATTTTCAAATATTCTCTGGAATTATATTTCAACTTATAATCTCATTTATTTATAAAGTTTATTTCAATTAATAAATTACATTTACAATCTATATTTCAAATTCCTTTTTGATTTTAAACCAATTCCACTTAAATTACAATTCCAAAATTATTCTAATTACTTTGGACTAGCATCCATTCAATTGAACCCACTTCAATTTCAATCATTTCAATTCAATCCAATTCAAATCTTCCATTAACTTTTTGAACTTATACATCTTCCATCCCAAATCCAATTAATTCAAATCGGATTCAATTTGAATGAGTTCAATTCCAACTTCAAATTTAAACCATCTCGAATTATATAATTCGAGCTATATTCTCAAAGATTGGATTAACCTTTTTAAACCAAATTTAACTTTGTTCATTTAAAGTTTCAAACAATTTTAATTTCTGAGTTCTAATTCTAGAATTTCATTTTTAATTAATTTAATTTTAATTTGGTTGTATTATATTCCTACTTAACTTAATTCTAATAATTTAACACCCAATCACCTTAATATTTATTTGAAAGAAATATTGTTTTATATATCAAAATATACTTTTATATAAAACCATTTAAAACCTTTATATAAGAAAATAGGAAGTACGCGCTCATATATATATAAATATATATATATATACACACACACACACACACTCAACTCATTCTAGAGTACTTCAGACCCTATTTAATGAGTAATCCCCACCAGAGCCAAGGTTCTCGCTTAACCTTCAGCTCTGATACCAAATGTAATGACCCGAAATTTTCGAACCCGAAAATCCCAGATAGTTATGAAAAGAAAAAAAATAGAAGAAGAAGAACAGAAACACCAAACATCTCACATTCGCAGCGGATAAAATATAATAATAAATAATAACAGTTTACAAAAGAATACTATATCTGTCGATTACATTTTAATTTACATCAGAGTTTCACATATATATACAGTCACTGAACATATACAAACAAGCATGTCTCAGAATATATAAATACAGCGGAAATATCTATACGCTCTTGCCATCCAGCTCGCCTCCTGGGCTCCTAAACATACCTACCTGAAAATCTGTAATACTCGGTCTAACCCGAGCATTACACCAAAGTAACACCCGGGTCAGGCTGGAAACCAGCGTGAGGAAATTCAACTAACATGGAATACAAAGCATACAACTCAAATAAAACCCGGGTAACTTTTATTAATTCTCAAAGCCACATTTTATTTTAGACAACACTTATTCCACATATAAGTTTCTAAATACCAAAAATTTAGATTTTTAAATAGTCCAATTCCTTAAATTCACTTATTCCAGTCCATCGATTTTACATATCAATCTATAAACATTCGAAGTGGTTTTCGGGTATTTACCCAATACCCGACCCCGGTCTCTTCGAATCTCATATCATCCTATCCAAAGTTATCGAATGAAATACTCAACATTTTATATCGGAGTTATCAACTCTTTCAATCATACAATACCCTCCAATCATCCATAAACAAATTTGATCATTCCCAAAATAATTCCATCAATTCTAATTGCATTTTCAATTCTCAATTCTTCTATTCCTTCTTTTAATATTTATTACTTCCAAATAAATTAATTAGTCAACGCTTCACTATCCCTCTTTAATTAACCACCATGGATTAATTATTTTTAATTACATTCGAGTAATTATCTTACATTAACTTCACAATATTAGTTAGTCCCAACAAAAATCATTAAGCAATCCTAATTACTCCATGAATTAATTAATTATTTAATCGCATTAATCCTTGATTACTTATACTAATTAACTCCCATGAGTCACTTATTCAAATTAATTCATCTTAATTAATAGATTCTTTACTTACAACGTTAATTGTATTAATTAAATTTTTTTTTCAATTATATATTAATTTGTTCCAAACTAAATTAATTACTTTAATCCAACAACAATATTAATCACTTTCGATTAATCTCAACCTGTAATTGACTATTCCCTTATATTTAATAACTTTATTGCTCTTTTAATTAACTATCTTAATTTTTTTTCTTGATTAATTTCACAAGATAATTATATTTTATTAATTTTATTAAGTAATTACCTATCAACCATCAATTGATTATTCTAAATTAATTAATAAAATTTATTACCTTAAATTAATCATATTAATATATCATTTAATAACCCTTAACCAATGATCTTTAATAAGCTATATTCATTAACTAATCCTTCAATTACTCCTGTAAGTATAGCTAAGTTTATCTTAAATTACTCGATTAGCTAATTCCTAATCATCGATCAACAATTCAAACTTATTTAATTAACTTTTTTTCCCTTTAATTTAACCCTAAATTAATAACCTTAATAACTTAATTAATTAATCCATATAATTAATTAATCAACTTATTTATTAAACCCTTTATTTACCTTAACAATTTAATGAATTTTAGGTCATTGATATTTTAATTAACTTTAAGATAAAAGAAATCATTTTATACTGATTACTGATCATTCTTAAGCACATAAAAAATGTTTTCTTCCAAATTCAGTTTTAAACTTAAAATTTGTTACATTCAAAACAACAAAGATAGATAACAGCAACCCAGATCGAAGATTACTCACCCACCAGCTGTCGACAACCTCCCTGGATGCATACTACGATCCAAAGACCCAGCTACTCCATCACTGCCACATCCAAGCCCTCAACCAAGCACCTCGGTACCCACCTGGAATAGCCGCGACTGTCTCCTCCCACATGCGCCGCGAATCCCACCTCGTGCCTCACGATCGCCCCATACGACTCCATCTCCGCTGCCAACATCGTGAGTCATTCGCGATTGCTCCAGAGGAATACATCACCCCCCCTTCCTGACTCGATCGACTCTCGCGGTCGTGGATACCAACTCGGTCGCCATTTTCCCTTTTTTTTTATTTAAATCGATAACTGGAATTCGCGATTTAGGGCTAAGGGATGGAGTGTGAACTACAAAGTGGATGGAAAGATTGACTTGGCTTTCATTTGAAGACCGATTTCGAAAACAGTGATATACAGGAGAAAGAAGGAAGTTCGGCCTCCTTTCTTTATTTTTTTATTTTTTCGATCGTTTGATTTCTGTTTATCCATACAAGAGGAAGACGGGGAATTAAATAAAACTTGGAGAGAGGCTTCTGGAGTACGAGTAAATGAAAATATCTTTGACCCCTTTTACTTTGAATTTTTATTATATTATAAAACTCTCAAAACGTCTCGTAAATCATAACGTGAAATCCCGAACCCATATTCAGACATGCCGACAGGCGCTTATAAGGTTTTACCCGCGTTCCGAACACAATGAAACGTGTTTCGGAAGCTGATTTGATCGTATGCGCGAGTTACAGAAGAAAACAATCGATTTTAAATTAAATCGATTAAAATAGTTCTAAGCGTTTTGAGCTGCCAGGGTCAAACGACAACCCCGATTGCTATGAAAATTGAAATCCGATAATAACTAACTATTACGGATCCAATGGAACTGGTTTCGTCGAATTCCGAGACTGTGCCTCGGAAGGCTATTTTTAAATTCAATTTAAACGATAAATTATTAAAATTGAACAAATTACGTTTATATTAAATTTCAACCATTATATTATCTTCAGTATCATCATTATAGATTTTATAAGCCTTCAATTATTTTAAACAGGCTTAGAATCTCAGATTCAACAATTTACCCAATTTCAATTATTAAATTCAATATTTAAACTATACAATTCAATGATTTAATTATCAAGTAAATATTGATATCCTAAAATTCAAGTTAAAATTAACTTTTAAATATTGAAAATCGCTTAATTATTCCAATTTAAATTTGTTAAAATTTCCGGGTCGTCGCATAAAAACACTGCTGAATTTAAAATTAAACTTGAAGAAGAGTGATGGGGTAAGGGATGATTCTCCATATGCATTGCTCTCCTTATTTAAAGACTTTAGCCTCCAAAAATAATCCTACTATTTAGGTCCATGTGCTTGATATTTGGAGAATAATAAGGCCACCTTACTTTGAATTGGTCTTTGATTTGTTATTCGATTAACAAGTGGCATTGCTTTAAGAGATGTTTAGGCTAAACTTTGAAAGTGTATTTTCAATATTTGCAATTGATTTCTTGCATGAATAGTACACATGTTGGTGACGTGAGATGTGTTTGCGTGAAAAATGGCCGCAAACACCCAAAGTCGTGAAAGCACCAGTGTATGAATATAAGTCAGCAATATTCAAACACAAATCACAGATCTCAGCAAATAACTCAAAGATGTTTGTACAAAATGGGCAAACAGCTCCAAGTTGTATGATTTAGTTGATTTTATGTTGTTCGTAGTGATCTAGGTGGTTTATGCAAATATGTGAAAAGCAAGGACCAAACTGTAAAAGACACACAGATTTATAGTGGTTCGGCCAAAGTGTGCCTACGTCCACTTTATATGTTATTCTCCTTTTTCAATCCGATTACAAGTACAAAGCTTGTAGTACAAGTATATGAAAGTTGTTTGAAAGTTCCTTCCAGGTTTGAGCTCTCAAACTTGTCCCCCATTGTTGTACCCCTGCCCCTCTATTTATAGAGTGAGGCTGGGGGCAGGGGTCTTGGAAGTGTATAGCTGCTGGTGGGCCCGGACTGAAGCAATCTGGACTGGCAACTTTGGTTCGGCATTCTTCGGTTCGGCCGTGCTTTCATTTGGTATGGAACTTGGACCGGTGATGGAGTGGGATGGAGATTCATTCGGTGAGGAGGGATGTGGTAGGCTCGGTTGTGTTGGTCCGGCCATGAATGGTCCGGCGATGGTGGTTCGGTTGTGGGTCGTGAGGCAGTTGGTTCGGCGTTGGGATGTGTGGAGTACGTTCGGTGGTAGAAGTATGGTTCGGTGGTCCGGTGGTCACTGGGTTCGGTTGTTTGGTAGAGGGTGGTTGATCCGGTGAGGCTACATTCGGCATGGGGGGAAGTTTGGTTCGGTAGCCTCGTGGATCGGTGGTTGGTCCGGTGGAACTACCGAATGGAAATGCCGAGTGACCCCTCCTACTAGAGAATGCCGAATGAGCCATTACCGGATAACTCAGGGAGATGGGAAATGGTGGGAGTGCCGGACGAGCTCTTTGAAGTTCAATTCCGAATGGGCTGTGCCGAATGAGATGCCGAATGCTTCTTTTTGCTCCTGGTCGTGGTGGAAACGCACACAACATTGATATTCCAATTTTGTCCAAAAAATGGGATAACACTTTGCCCCCCAAAACATGCCTTGTGATAACAAGGCGTGTTTTGAATAGTCCCGAATCCAATATCCAATGTCAATAGCCATATTGCCAGAGTAGATCATCCTTGACTGCTCCGAGTCGATATCCAGTTCCAAATCCAATAACCAAAGCTTGAGCCAATTCCATGTCCATCCGAACTTGACAACGGAGTCCCAAACCATCCTTATCCAATGGCCAACAACCGAATCCAGGACCTCTTTGGGTCCATGTCCAAATTTATAACCTCTCCGGGCTCTTGCCAAGCGCAATCCACACCTGACGGTCGTGATCCAGCGTCCCTGGACGTTGAGCCATGCGTAATCCATACTTGACGATCTTGGTCCAGTGTCCCTGGACGTTGAGCTATGCGTAATCCATACTTGACGATCTTGGTCCAGTGTCCCTGGACGTTGAGCCAACCTCTCCGGGTTCTTGCCAAGCGTAATCCATGCTTGACGATCTTGGTCCAGTGTCCCTGGACGTTGAGCAAACCTCTCCGGGTTCTTGCCAAGCGTAATCCATACTTGACGATCTTGGTCCAGTGTCCCTGGACGCTGTACAATGCCATGGCTTAAGTCCTAAGCCGAATCCCGGTCTCTCCGGACCCTTGCCGAGCATAGTCCATACTCGACGACCTGAAAATAACGATTGATAATATAGGGCCTAAGTCCTAGGCCGAACCCTGGTCACTCCGGACCCTTGCCGAGCATAGTCCATACTCGACGACCTGAATGAGTCAATTTACCATGTTCGGGCAAAGTGACTCACCCCTTGCCAGGCATAATCCATACCCGACGACCGTTTATCAAAAATCAGATAAAAATCCAATCAAAATCCAATCCAAAATCTAAATCCAAAATCCAAATCCAAAATCCAGATCAAGAATCCAAAATCCAAATCCAAAATCCAGAAAACCAGAAATCCAAACCAGTATTCAAAACCGAAAACAATCATCCAAAGGAAAATCCAAACCAAAAAGCAAGAAAAAACCAGGAGCTCAATCCGAGCTCCAAAACCGAAAACCAAAAAGAAAAGCATTGTCCAATCCAAAAGAAAAAGATAAATTTCACAAACCATAGCGTCGCAGTTTATCATCATTCAGAGCATGCCTAGGGGCTATCTCCGTCCCCGTACATGTGTAAATGACTTGGTTGCTTGCCAATAGTTTGCTACTTATTTCATATTAACCTGGTTAAGGGACGATCAACCGACCATCATTCCTGGGCCTCCCACCATCGTAGCTTGAGGTAGGCGGCAGTTGCTCCTGCCTCGCCGTTGCATCCCGAGGTCCAACATATTGTGGCAGTTGTCCATTCCTTACATGTTCCTCAATTATGTCCTTTAAGTGCCTGCAGCTGTTGGTGTCGTGTCCATCCAAATCATGGAAGAGGCAGTGCCTTCCTGATGTCCTTTCCCGTTCTGTTGGTTCTCTCCTAGCCGGCCTCCGGTAGTGAAGGCGATTTCGAGTATCCAGGTATATCCGTTCCAGTGTTTCGTTCAATCCTGTGTATGTGGAAAACTTTGGATCCTTCCATTGCTTCCTAGCATTTCCAGAATCATCGTCCAACTTCCTTTTTCCTTTGTTTTTATCCGAACCATTGCTGGATGGTCCTCCCCCTTCAACTGCATTAACCTTTTTCAGCTTTAAATCCGTACTCGCATCTTCTTGTCGAAGGAACCTTTCTGCCTCATGAAAAAATTCGTCGAGATTCCGTGGGGGATCTCGTATCAGAGATACCTTGAAATCCGAGTTCTCCCTGACTCCTGATACTGCTGCCATTAAAACCATCGATGGATCGGGCCGATCCACCGAAGCAACTGCGGCACTGAATCGAGTTAGAAAAGCTCTAAGCGATTCATCCATCCTTTGCCTTACCGACGTCAATGTCATCACATTCTTCGGTCTCTTGACATGAACCCGAAACTGTCCCAAAAACCTTTCCACCAATTCCCTCCAAGTCCTGATAGATCCTTCTTCCAGCTGCCTGAACCACATTGCAGCTAAGTCCGTCAAGTACAAAGGGAAGCATCGGGCCATCACCTCCTCCGATGCCCCCAGCACCTCCATGTGTCTGGTGTATCTCATCAAGTGATCCGTAGGGTCTTCCTTGCCATTGTATACCTCCACGCTAGGTAGCTTGAACTTAGGTGGGTTCTGAGCCATCCTTATTTCCCGAGTGAACGGACTCCTGTTTACTCCTTCCAAGTCTCCGTTGGTCAAACCACCTCGCACAGTCTTCCTGATTATATCTACCAATCCACCGTTGTCTGTCGGGGGTTGCCCCCGAGGGAACTCCGGTACATACTCTTCGTGTGGCTCGTTAGCAGCAACGTTGGTTCTAGCCTGTTGAACTCCTTCCAAAGGTTCTCCTGTGTTGAATCCCGTGGGCCTGCCCCCAAGCCCTTGTTGATTGCTACCTGGCTCCGTATCTTGTCCTTCGTTGGGTTCCATAACCCTAGCTTCTTGTCCTGCATCCATAGCCGTTGTAGCTGCTCCTAAATTCTGCATCCCTGCAGCTCTCATTTGCTCCAAGAAAGTTTGCATCATTTCCTGTTGACTTTTCAGCAACCTCTCTTGCAGTGAATTTGTTATGGCTTCCATTTCATCCCGGGTTATGTAGATCGAAGCCGGTCCTTCCTCACCTCCGGAGGATGCTTGTTGACTTCCTCCTTGTTGGCTTCTCTCAGCCCTTAGCCTTCTACTGTTTTGCCTAGTCATCGTCTTCCAAATCTAAACCTCTATCCGATGTAGCGGGAGTTGGTTCCTTCTCAGTGAAAGCACCAAAATGTTTGCGTGAAAAATGGCCGCAAACACCCAAAGTCGTGAAAGCACCAGTGTATGAATATAAGTCAGCAATATTCAAACACAAATCACAGATCTCAGCAAATAACTCAAAGATGTTTGTACAAAATGGGCAAACAGCTCCAAGTTGTATGATTTAGTTGATTTTATGTTGTTCGTAGTGATCTAGGTGGTTTATGCAAATATGTGAAAAGCAAGGACCAAACTGTAAAAGACACACAGATTTATAGTGGTTCGGCCAAAGTGTGCCTACGTCCACTTTATATGTTATTCTCCTTTTTCAATCCGATTACAAGTACAAAGCTTGTAGTACAAGTATATGAAAGTTGTTTGAAAGTTCCTTCCAGGTTTGAGCTCTCAAACTTGTCCCCCATTGTTGTACCCCTGCCCCTCTATTTATAGAGTGAGGCTGGGGGCAGGGGTCTTGGAAGTGTATAGCTGCTGGTGGGCCCGGACTGAAGCAATCTGGACTGGCAACTTTGGTTCGGCATTCTTCGGTTCGGCCGTGCTTTCATTTGGTATGGAACTTGGACCGGTGATGGAGTGGGATGGAGATTCATTCGGTGAGGAGGGATGTGGTAGGCTCGGTTGTGTTGGTCCGGCCATGAATGGTCCGGCGATGGTGGTTCGGTTGTGGGTCGTGAGGCAGTTGGTTCGGCGTTGGGATGTGTGGAGTACGTTCGGTGGTAGAAGTATGGTTCGGTGGTCCGGTGGTCACTGGGTTCGGTTGTTTGGTAGAGGGTGGTTGATCCGGTGAGGCTACATTCGGCATGGGGGGAAGTTTGGTTCGGTAGCCTCGTGGATCGGTGGTTGGTCCGGTGGAACTACCGAATGGAAATGCCGAGTGACCCCTCCTACTAGAGAATGCCGAATGAGCCATTACCGGATAACTCAGGGAGATGGGAAATGGTGGGAGTGCCGGACGAGCTCTTTGAAGTTCAATTCCGAATGGGCTGTGCCGAATGAGATGCCGAATGCTTCTTTTTGCTCCTGGTCGTGGTGGAAACGCACACAACATTGATATTCCAATTTTGTCCAAAAAATGGGATAACAAGATGCATTACTTCATGAACGATACGTACTTTCTCTTCGAATTATTCAGTGCTCAAAATGTTGCACACTTTTTTTGCGTGTCATTTGAACCATTGGACGGCACAGCCGATTAATTTCAACGTTGCACTTCGGAATCTATAATCTGCAAAACCACAACAAAATACCTGTATAATACCGCTTTATTAAAATAAAAATATATGAAACAAATGGTTTAAAATGCAGAAAAATACGTTCATCAGAATACCCCCACACTTGAACTTTATTCGTCCTCGAATAAACGAGCAAATAAAAACTAACTAAATCCTTTTTCGTAGGAAACACGATTGCATTGAGCGTATGCAACAAGCCGTTAAACCTCTATGTGTCCCTAGTAGGACGAGTGGTGTCTCGTAAGGGTTTTCAGCGGATACTACCCATAAAATCCAAATGCAGAATGTGACGATTCTAATGTACTACATGAATGCAAAATTTTAAACAAATGGAGACTCGATTCACTTCAGAATAGTTGCAACAAAATAATGTATATCAGTTTTAGTCAACTTCTTCAAATTTTTGGTTCCTCACTAATCACAAATTTCAATATAACTCAAGTTTTCATACATTAGATTCTAGTTTGGCCAGTTGTTTCGGTTGATAGCATAGTGCAGCCATGAAATAAATTCTTCACTGTTAATTACAGTTTTTTTTTTCAAAATGGTATTTTTCATTTCCATTTGCATAACAAGCCAAATCAATAAAGTCAAGAAGTGTTTGGGTTTCAAAGCTTCGTCTCTCTTTACTAAAAATTTTTTTTTTTTTTTATACACCTAACTTTTGGACCAAGGTATACCACCCATGCACTGTCTCGCGGGCTTACGTGAGAGTTGGGACAGAGCTTGGCGGATTGTGCAAACCTTTTCTGACTATGTCAGAAAAGGTCGGTAATTGATTGTTTATTTAATTTCTTTACACACCTAACTCAGAATGTTGAGGTCAGATATACCATCCATGCACTGCCTTGCGGGCATACGTGAGAAGAGTACAGAGCGTGGCGGGTGCATACATTTTCATAAGTGTGCATGCCTATTGACTCTAGGTGTTTCTTATTAGATTTTTTTTGAAATTAACTAAAGAGAGTTATGCAAATCAACTTAGCACCACTTAACTTTTATCATTTGAAATGTCAATGCATGTACTTTAAATCTGCCCTTTTTTTAAACAAAGACTACAGTTTAGAAAGGATTTCATAACCATCACCTACGAATCCCCCTATATACTAACCTCACTATTATCGCTTGTAATTCAACTTTTCAATATACTTTACATTTAAAATTAGTGATTCACAAAAAAATTATCGATTGACGTCAGCTGTTTACTTACTTTGTCTTAACAAATTAAAAATAAATCAAAGTCTTAAAAAAAGGGAAAATGAGAAGAAGCTTGAAAAATGAAAAAAAAATGAAAACAAATAATGAGATGAATTTTTTTTTAAATGATGTCACACTGTGAAATATGAACAAAAAGTATGAGATATGCGTCCCCCCACACTAGAATGAGACAGTGTCCTAACTGTCGAACAGAAAGCAAATGCAAAATAAAATAAAAAATATACAACCTGATATGTGCAAGATAGTGAGTGGCTTATGCCGAGTAGCTAGGTTCATGGAGATCCATGAACTCATCGTCCTTGTGTTGTTCAAACTCTAGAAATGGCTTCAAGCGTTGTCCATTGACCTTTGAAATGGAATTGTCCCTAAGATTTTCAATTTCGACTGTACCACAAGTGTATACTGTTTTCACAATATATGGACCTATCCAACGGGATCTCAATTTTCTCGAAAATAAATGAAATCTAGAATTATATAAGAGAACTTTCAGACCTACTTTGAATGTCTAACGAAGTATGGATTTATCATGATAAAATTTAGCTTTCTCTTTATAAATCTTTGCATTTTCATGCGCTTCATTTCTTAGTTCTTCTAATTCTGACAATTTTAATTTACGATGCGATCTGGCTTTTTCTATGTCAAAATTAAGGTATTTGATTGCCTAAAGCGCGCGGTGCTCGAGCTCAACGGGTAAATGGCATGCTTTTCCAAAGACTAATTGGTATGGTGACATTCCTAGATTGGTTTTATAAGCTGTGCGAAAGCCCCAAGGGCGTCTATCAGTTTAGATGACCAATCTTTTCTGTTGGATTTAACCGTCTTTTTAAGAATTTGTTTAATTTGTCTATTGGAAATCTCGACTTGACGTTGATCTGTGGATGATATGGAGTAGATAGTTTATAAGTGATAGAGTATTTCTTAAGAAGAGATTCAAAAGCACGATTACAAAAATGAGAACCATGATTCGAAAGCACGATTACGAACGTGAGTGTTATCAATTTTACAACCGACTGTAGGACAATCGGGGTCCTTATACTTGATTGGGGAGGGATTTGAAAGAACAGAGCTCGTGTTTGCAGCTAGAAATGCAGTCTTAGGAACGTTAGTGGCACGTTTTTGAGTGCATAGCTCTTTCAGACATTTGGCATATTGAGGAATTTTCTCGACGGTATCAAGAAGTGGAATACTAATTCGAACTTGTTTAAAGATTTCAAGAATTTGGTCAAAATTAGCGGGCCTCTTCTTTTTGTTGAGTTTATGGGGAAATGGAGCAATGGGTTTATAGACTCATTCGAAAAAAAATTCATTCGAAGAAGAATGTGTTATATTAGAGGGTGGAGATAAGGGAGCTGGAATGTTGGGGTTGCCAACATTATAAGGTGAAGAATGGTCGAGATTGCCAACCTTAGATGAAGAATTAGAGTCGTTTGGATTGACAACCATGGTTATCGACTGAGTTTCAGAATTTGGAACATGGGAAGATTTAAGAAGGATGTCGGGGTTGCCGACGTGGTTGTCTACCTTCTTTCCAGACCTTAATGTGGTGACAGCATTAACCGGATTTACTTTTTCGTCCTCACAAAGATTTACTTCTCGAGAGTTATACTTTGGATTCACTTCGTTTTGACTAGGCAATTTACCTTTCTCATTGATTTTCATGAGATCCTTCATCATTATCAACATTTTTTCATTTTGTTTGGTGATTTGCTCAGTTCTTGCATCTTGGTTAGTGATTTGTTCATTTTGTTTAGAGAGTTGTTTTTCCAATCGAGCAATTCCTTGTGAAGGCTAAGAAGGTTGGGTTGATGGATTGAAATTAGGATGCCTGTATGGTTGATTCGAAGGTTTTGTTTAAGGAGTTGGTTGTGAATTTTGAGCATTAGATGTTGGGGATCGATAATTCGGATTTGGTATCATCACATACATATACGATGCATTAGCCACATTGTTAGGATTTGACCATGAAAATTTTGGATGATGCTTCCAGTTAGGGTTGTATGTGGATGAATAAGGACTGTTTTGAGCTATAGCATTGATTTGGTCTTATGTGTAGTAATGAGGTAGTCCTTCTCCTTCTTGAGGAATTTGGGCATCTATAGGAAGACGTGATGGGTCAATGGCATGTACTCCTCTGTTTGGTGTATGAATGGAACACGAATTGTTTCCCATTGCATATCCTTTTCTGAATACTCTTCTAAAAATTCCCAAGCTTCCTCGTCTGTTTTTGCCATGAATTCTCCTCCGCACATTGATTCGAGTTGGGATCTTGTTTGATAGTTAAGCCCTTCATAAACGATTTGGCACAAAACGTGTTTAGGGATTGCATGATGTGGGAAACTATATAACAATAGATTGAACCTTTCAAAATATTTTGAAAAGGTTTCTCCTTCATTCTGAAAGAATTGGTTGATTTTAGTTCGAATTTTAAGAGTTTTGTGGAAAGGAAAAACTTTTTCAAAAATATAGTAACGAAATTGTCCCAACTTTTAATTGAATTTTTGGAAAGAGAATTAAGCCATCTTTTCACACTTTGTAGAAGTTAAAATGGAATAAGCCTTAGCTTGATGGATTCAATAGAAAGTTGTTGCATTTTAGTTGTAGAAGCGTATAACTCAAATTCATTAAGAAATTCATATGCATTTTCAGACCCAATGAATTTTGGTACCCCTTGGATAAAAGAATGTTTTAGCTCAAAATTATTTCCTCCGACAGGTGAAAATGAAATAACCGAAGGTTGAACGGTCCTAGTTGGATAGCATCGGTCTCTAAGGGATAATGATCAGTTCTCATGAAATTTGTGATCTCCAACAAGTGATTTAGGCGACGATTTTGGTGAACTGTGATGTGAACCGTGATTGCTCATGTTGTTTGATTTTAAATTTCCGTTGATTTGTTTAATGAGATATTTTGGCTTTCAAAATGGTTAAAATTATTTCTTTCCCAAACGCGCATAAACAAATCAAGGTGTAATAGCCAAAAGTAAATTTAAACAGCTTTCAGTTGGGCACCTGTAGAGTAGAAAATTACTTACAGAGGGGTATGGTAGTCTGTTCAATGCGACTGAGTAGCGCTAGCGGATCAAACTCCAAGGTTTGCGGTTGTTGTTGCTACCTGTCAGATATCTAAGAGCTGATAAGCTTAGAAAAAATGAAACTGCAACTGTGTGTATATATAAATGAAACGTGACTGAAATAAACTAAATGGAATGTAACTTGATGAAATAATGCAATGAAATATGCTTTGGTTATGTGAAAAATTATGTGTGAATGAAATAAGAAAACATGAAAATGTGTACTGCAGTGATCACTGAAAAATGTGTGAGTAAAATACAACTAACGTGTCTGTGGTGAAAATGAGTGCAAGTGAATGAACGTGGAAGCAAAGTGAAAACACAGTGAACGTGCAAAACGAACTGTGTAACAGCAAGATGAATGAATGTTTTAGTTGGAGTTATTTGAAATGTAAAACGCTAAGCGATGCTAAATAAACTGAAAAGCAAGTGGCTATGTGAAACCATTTGGTTGAATGGTTGCAGGTGAATATTGATCCGTGAAAATGCAACATGGGCTATGTATGGATTACGTGAAACGCTGCCACACGTGAATAACTGTGGAAACATGAGGATTATGCAAACGTGAAAACAATGGAAAGTGTAACTGCAAAATATAATGCGAGAATGCAACTGACTGACATGCAAAACAACACGTGTGAAAAGTAAATATGAAACAACGAACGAAAGGAATTAAAACAGAGTAAATATGCAACGAAAGTAAAACGCTACTTTAGTGAAAGGAACTAAAAAACGAAAAAAAAATTAAAAACTAATGCAAAAAAAAAATTAACACAAATAGACTTAAAAATCGAAAATCGATAATTTCAAAATAGCAATTCCCCGGCGACGGCGCCAAAAACTTGTTGTGACTTTTCTATTGATTAGAAAAGCACAAATTTTAATTAATTCTACAAGCGCACAGGCGTGTAGTATGCAGGTCGAACACCGGGAATTATATTTTAAAACAATTGAAATCCATAGTTAAATCTTAGGCGTGTTAAACGAATCCGACGGTGAATTTGAATAGGAAATAAAAACAATAATATACTCCGAATCGATTCCGAAACTAATCGAAATTGCAACCAAAATATAAAATTGTAAAAATCAGAAAAGAAATTGAAGTTGCGGAAAAGAAAATAATAGAGCAAACAACTGAAATATTTATTAACTAACTGAAAAGAGTGCAATAACTAAAAACAAGAATAAATAAATTGCTAAATCTAATCAACAATCCTACGTATTCTGTACGAAAATAAAAACACTGCTGAATTTAAAAGTAAACTTAAAGAAGAGTAATGGGGTAAGAGATGATTCTCCATCTGCATTGCTCTCCCTATTTAAAGACTTCAGCCTCCAAAAATAATCCTACTATTTAGATCCATGTGCTTGATATTTGGAGAATAATAAGGCCACCTCACTTTGAATTGGTCTTCGCTTTGTTATTTGATTAACAAGTGGCCTAGCTTTGAGAGATGTTTAGGCTAAAATTTGAAAGTGTATTTTCAATATTTGCAATTGATTTCTTGCATGAATAGTACACATGTTGGTGACGTGAGATGCATTTCTTCATGAATGATATGTAATTTCTCTTCGAATTATTCCGTACTCAAAATGTTGCACTCTTTTTTTGCGTGTCATTTGAACCATTGGACGGCACAGCTGATTAATTTCAACGTTGCACTTCAGAATCTATAATCTGCAAAACCACAACAAAATACCCGTATAATACCGCTTTATTAAAATAAAAATATATGAAACAAACGGTTTAAAATGCAGAAAAATACATTCATCACCTCTCGAGTTCTCGGTTGGTGATCTCATCTTTATTCGTGTTTCTCCTCTAAAAGGGGTTATGCGCTTCAGTACGACTGGGAAATTGGCTCCTCACTTTATAGTTACATTTCCTATTACTGAACGTATTGGCTCTGTGGCTTATAGAGTTTCACTTCCAGCTCATCTATCTGGCATTCATGACGTGTTTCACGTCTCTCATCTTCGGAAGTGTCTTCAAGAGTCAGATTCTGTTGTCGGTTATCCTAAGTTGCTAGAGCTTGAGATCTCACTAGACCTATCTGTTGTACATCAGCCTATTCGCATACTTGCTTCGGAGGTGAGATGCCTTCGAAACAAGGACATGCCGCTCGTTAAAATTCAATGGTCCGCTAATCCCAATGACTGCATTTGGGAAACAAGAGAGTTTATCGAGCGATCCTACCTTGGTATTCTTTCTTCGCATACCGATAGTGAGAATCTTTTTATCTCAAGCTTTTTCCTTTTTTTCCTTTTATTGAGTGATGAAATAATTGTGTTGAATATAAATTCTTCTCTAGAGATTGTGAAGATGCAATTTTGTTAAGGGGAGGAGTCTGTAACAACCCTGGTTTTGGAGATTACCTGTAAATATTAAATTATAACGGTAGTTATGATTTAATATTGTGAACTAAAATCAAGATTTGGAGATTTTAAATTGCTTATTTGGAATAAACAATGAATTTTGGTAAATAAAATGTGCAAATAAAGTTTAAAAGCTTTATTTTATTTGTTTGGGTTAATAATGAGTGTAAAATAATTTTTATTTAGAGAAAATGCAATAATTTCATTAATTATTGCCAATTACTTCTTTTAATAATTTTTAAAAGGAAATATTTGATTTTTTAAATGTTATTTATTTAAATAAAAAGGTGGAAATTGGTTTTAAAATGATTTTAATTATAAATTTGAGTTTAGAATGGTTAGATATATTTTTCTAAGCAAGAAAAATATTTCTATGGAATTTTAGAAGTTAAAAATAAGGATTTATGCATTTGTTTGTGTAAATTATGCATTTTTGTAAAATAAGAGATTTTAATAATAAAAATGTTTTAAAACTAAAATTATTTTTTTGTATGATGTAAAATATTTTATTTAACATGTATTTATGTTCACATAAATTATTTGGATTAAAACTTGAAGGAAAAATGTCATTTATTTTATAACATAAGTGTATATATTTGGTTTAGTGTTAATATATTTACATAGCTTATTTATTTTTTCTAATTTGGGCCCAAAGCCCATTAGTTCACTAAAACTAGAAAATATAAAGTGAGAAACATTACCTGTACGTACTTCACTTCATCTTCTCCAAATAGCCAGAACCCAGAAACAGTGAACAAGAAACAAACTCCACCAATTTTTCAAATCCAAAGCTTTTAATCTCCAATTTTCTTGAACAACTTTCTATTTTAATCAATCTAAAGGAAAATACAACAGGTAATTGCTTTCAAAACACAATCTTTTCATCAAAAATCTTAATTCGTGAAATGAATTGTCTTTTAATGGCTTTTCTTCCTTTTGCATGTATCTACTTCTCACTTTTACAGGTTCTTGAAGCCAAAACTTGCAAAAACTTCCGTCTTTCAACTCAAATCCAAGTCTATCCATTGTATCAGCAAGTTGAGTTCCTAAAACTCACAAATGCTAGCTGAGCAAAGCTTAAATCGCTCAAAAATGTGAAATCTGCTGCTGTACAAAATTTTCTATAGTTGATTGTTTGTTCATAATCTGGTTTATGTTGCTACTTTGAACCCTTGTAACTTTTGATTTCAGCAATGAAATGCTACCGGATTTCTTGCATTTGGTAGCTTGCATGTTGAACTTCATTTCTGCAAAGTTTGGTTAAAAAATATTGTCATGTGAGTGTTCAAACAATTGTTGCAAAATCAACAAAACATAGTTTTTCTGCCTGTAGAAACTGTGTTTTGTGCTGCAAACATGCCTGAGTGCATGTTTGCGATGGCATAACTCTTTCATTTCTTACTGAAATTGCATGATTCTTCTTTTGTTTGAAACATAGAGTTTTCTACTATATGCATACCTTATTTCAAGTCATTTAGACTTAGATAGCTTATATGAATATGCTGCTAAATATTGACCTGGATCATGTTTTTGCCCTGAGTTTTACAGTGAAAACACTGTCTGGGTTTAACTTTGAGACATCATAACTTTCTCATATTATTTCCAAATTGCATTATTCCTTTTTTTGTTTGAAAGATGAAGTATTCTACTGCAAGCTCACCAGTTTTAGATCAATTCGATACCATTTGAACCTTTGTTTCATGCCTGGAATTTGAACCCATGAGGGTTTTCAGGCCTGTGCATTTTGGTTTTCGAACTGTTGCAAACATGTTGTGAGTCCATGTTTTAGACAGTGTAACTTTTTTATTTCCAGTTGGAATTCAATGATTATTTTTTCGTTTGAAATATGAATTTCTCTAGTTTGTGTACACCAATTTTTAGTTCAATCAAAGATCATTTGGCGACCAGTTTTATATCCGAAATTTGAACCCAAAGAAGATTTCAGACCCGGAAATTATTTTGCCAAGTGTTTTTATGTTCGTTTTTCGTCCGATTTTTTATTTTTACTTCATTTTTTGTGATATTTCTGAAGTATTTTGAGGTCTATGATGCCTATCAATAGGTTAGCCCGGTTTTGATGGATTTGGAATTCAAATTTTGAATTATTTGAATTTAATTTGAATTTAAATATGAATTTCGGTTTGAGTGTAATTTTGCTTGTTTTTGGTCGTTTTCGAGCACAGTTTTCTCTAAATACTTTTGAAATGATTTTTAAAATTTAGGGGATTTAAAAATAATTATTATGTAATATTTTAAAGTATTTTCAAGTATAAAACCTATTTATTCTTTATAATATGGGAAATTTTCAAATATGGTTTCCAAAATGGTTTTCGAAATCGGTTTTCAAAGCTTATTTTCAAGGTAAATTATTTTCTACAAAAATTACACATTTTTCCACTGTCCATCTAACGAGAAGGAGAGTTAAAAAATTGGTTAAAATGCGTAGTATGGGATACATGCGTTTATCCTTTCGGTTAATTCCTGACTTGTCTGTTTGATCGTTTTCACCTTCGAGCCGAGTTTACCGATGATATGAGGTGAACCTTTTACTGCTTTGAGTGTGAAATTTACTAGCGGTTAGTAAACCGTTTAGTGCGAACGGGTGGTATGGGACACACGTTAACACTTTTCGGGTTCCTTTTCGAGAGTTTGCGACACATTTGCCTGTGGCATGCCAGTACTGGACCTTCGAGTCATTTTCCATTGCGGCGTATTTGTCTTTGGACGTTTGCCATTGCGGCGTATTTATCTTCGGACGTTTGCCATTGCGGCGTATTTGCCATTGCAGCATATTTGTCTTTTGACGTTTGCCTTTGGGCGAGGTACCTATTTTGTGAAACAGCACTCGGCAAAAATAGCACGTGCAAAACCTTTTTGAGATGATTTTTACCATTGTGTGTCGTCATTTTGAAATCGGTCCTTTGAACCATTCGGTGGCGATTACTTCGGGATTTTGGACTCTTGGGAGTTCTTTTGAGATTTTCATTACCTATACTGGCCTGTTGAGGTTTGCTTATTGGTGTTATTTATGAGATTTTCATTTGGAGTTGTATGAGATTTTTATCTCTTTGTTGACATTTTCCTTATGGCTTATGTCGATATGGCTTGTGCTTATGTTTTCCTTGGAGTTACCTCTATGGCGGGTTTGGGAATTACTCTTTTAGGAGTTTATATTTTACTATTCCCTAAACCATTCTTATTTGATTTACGGTTGCCGATGATATAAGGCATGCTACATTTTAGCGATTCATGAAATTTTTTCGTCTCCTTTGTGTTTTATGCTTATTGAAGCAATAGTGTTCTATCACCTAGTGTAACCATATATTCCATACATGATGCGCATCCTCCATATGTCTATGGTTAGCTTTCTTATTATTTCTTCTTGTTTCAGAAGATTATCACTTTGCTCTTATTCTCCATTATTCTGCTGTCTCCTTTTGCTGATTCGTTTAGCCAGACTGACCCGTGTATTTTATACTCGGGTCAGACCGAGGTGTTTCAGGATAGGTATTTTTGGACTTAGCCTGTTCTACATCTGCATGGACTATTCTGCTATCTCTTTTTGTTATAACTTTTTATGTAGTCCTTTTTGGTTTGCTACTCTAATATGTGTATTCTTTTGACTCGTGTTTATATTGTGGTCGTCATACCACATATGAGATGTATGATTTTGTATACTCTGTGATGTAACTGTATATGTATGTATATATTGGAGTATCTTCTATTTTGTGATGTGTTTTGCATTTGAGCTGTTGTATTTTGTTCTGATAGATCTTATAGCCACCTATGGCTTTGTATTAAGTATTTATTGGATATGTCGATCCAAAAAAAAGAAAAAATGGTATTGTCGGCGTATTCAATAGACATTTAAGACAAGGTAATAGATGGTCGCTCCTATCCAGCCATATTCTTTACATTAGAAAATATTATTACCCAGTAATACTCTTTGTTAATGTGGGTCTCGGGGTGGGGCTTCGCAGCCACCTATATTCTTTTACCAATCCCAATCCCCTTATCACTCTATATTATTCTATTTAATTTATTCTAATTATATCTCCTGAATAATGCTATTAAAAATTACGGGTGTTACAGGCTCCCCTCCTTAAAGAAATTCATCCTCGAGATTTAATAAGGACTAACTATCAAACATAGCAATCATCTGTAACAACCCCTAACATCCATACTAGCCTGCCTGACTAGCAATTAATCTATATAAATCTAATATAGACATACCACAAAAGCAGATCAGGATAAGCATCTTGAATCAAGTCCTTTGTCTCCCAAGTACAGTCCTTCTTGTTGTCGTTCCATTAAACTTTCACCAACTTGACTATCTTGTTCTTCAATTTTTTCTCATCTCTCACAACAACCCGAACTAGTTGTCTTACAAAAGTCAAATTGGGCTCAACTACCAAATCCTCCATCTTTGTCTGAGGAATCGTAGCCTCTGGATCATGTACATAATTGCGAAGATGAGATACATGAAATACATTATGGACACCTGCAAAATTGCTCGGCAACTCTACTATGTACGCGAGTTTTCCAATCCTTTCTATAATCTGGAATGGACCAACATATCTTGGTGTCAACTTTCCCGATTTTCCAAAAAGTACAGCACCTTTCATCGGTGATACCTTAATGAAAACCCTATATCCCACTAAGAACTCCAGGTCTTTGCTCCTCTTACCTACGTAACTCTTCTGTCTGGATTGAGCTTTCTTCATCCATTCTCGGATTAACTCAATCTTTTCTAATGCCTTTCTAACAAAATCCAGACCTAAGACTAATTTGTCTATAATCTCTGACCAACATGTCGGTTCTTTGCATGGCCTTCCATACAAAGCTTCAAAAGGAGACATTCCTATGCTAGTATGATAACTATTATTATAGGAAAAATCAATCAAATGTAGGTGATCCCCCCAAGATCCACCAAAGTTCAATATGCAAGTTCTCAATAAATCCTCAAGTACCTTATTAACTCTCTTTGTCCGCCCATCCGTCTGTGGGTGATAAGATGTACTCATCTTGATCTTGGTACCTAATACCCCTTGTAGAATCTTCCAAAATTCACTGATAAATAATGCATCTCTATCACTGACTATGTTACTGGGAATCCTATGAAGTCTGACTGTGTTCTTAACGAACAACTTTGCCAAAATATTTGTCGTCCTGGTTGACTTGGCTGGAATGAAATGGGCACTTTTGGTCAACCTGTTCACTATAAACCCTATGCTTTCATTTCCCTATTCGACCTTGGCAATCCATCTATAAAATCCATGTTTATCGAATCACATTTCTAAACTAGAATATCTAAAGGCTGAAGCAACCCACTCGGTTTCTGATGTTCGGCCTTCACTTGTTGACAGTTTACACACTGCCTAACCCACAAGCCAACATCCCACTTCATGCCTTTCCAACAGAAACTTCTCTTCATATCTTGATACATCTTGGTCCCTCTATGATGAATCATAAACTTGGATCGATGACATTCTTCCAGAACTTCTCTCCTTAAGTTCTCTACATTAAAAACACATAACCATCGCTTCCTTCTCAACCATCCTCTTTGGTAAAGACGATAATCCTTTAGATCATCGATCTCTGACCCTGCCTCAAGCCTTCTAACCTTCTCGACTAAATCTGGATCCCCTCTTTACTTAGAAGCTATCCTTTCAGTCAATATTAGTCGAACCTCTAAACAAGATAACATGGCTGTCTCCTGACTAGAACTATTCTTAACTACACACCGCAACTGGCTAAAGCTTCTAGATCCTTCCATTCAGCCAACATTTCTAACACCACATTTTGATTTTTTCTACTGAGAGCATCTACTACCTTATTTCCTTTTCCTAAGGTATACTTTATACCAAAATAATAAGCAGCCAAAAATTCCAGCCACCTCTACCGTCGCATATTCAACTCCTTCTGAGAGAGTAGATATCTTAAAGACTTATGATCGGTATATAACTCAAATCTCTCCTCCAAGAGATAATGCCTCCAAATATTCAAAGAAAAAATTACCGCAGCCAACTCTAAGTCATGAGTAGGATATCTTACTTCGTGTGGTCTAAGTTGTCTATATGTGTAACCAATACTTTTCCCTGCTACATCAACACTGCTCCCAATCCATTCCCACACCCATCTATGTATACCATCAACCCTTGGTTTCCATCGAGAAATACTAACACTAGAGCATTAAGCAACAAATGCTTTAACATAAGGAATGCTTCCTCACATTTGTTGGACCAAACAAACATCACTTCCTCCCTGGTAAGCTCAATCAAAGGTGCCGCTATCCATGAGAAATCTTTGATGAATATTCGGTAATAGCCAGCAAGTCCAAGAAAAATTCTAATTTCGGTCACCATCTTTAATCTCTTCCAATTGTTCATAGTTTGATCTGATCTAGATCGACTGACAATCCTTTCTCTGAAACCACATGAACAAGAAACTTAACCTCTTTCTTTCAAAAATGATACTTGAAAAACTTCACTTTTAGCTGATTCTGCCTCAATGTCTCTAGCACAACTATAAAATGATTTTCATGCTCTCTCTCATCCTTGGAGTATACCAAAATATTATCTATAAACACCGATACGAACCTATCCAAATACTCTCAGAATACTCGATTCATAAAATCTACAAAGAAAACAGATGCATTCGCCAATCCGAATGGCATCACTAACCACTTGTACGAACCATATCTAGTTCGAAATGCCATCAAAGGAATATTGTCCTCCACCAAACTCAACTGATGGAACTCTATCGCCAAATCCCATTGGGAAAACACCTTGGCTCTACTCAATTGATCAAACAGATCATTAATTCTTGACAAAGGATGCTTATTCTTTATCGTCCTTTCATTCAGCTTACGATAGTTGACACACATCCTCAACGACCCATCTAGTTTCTTCCTGAATACCATGGCTGCTTCCCAAGGCGAACTGCTTGTTCTAAAAAAATTCCTTCCTTCTAGATCCACTAGTTGCACCCTTCATTCCTTCATCTCAGTCGGCGTCATCCTATTAGGTAGTCTACTCGTAGGTTCAGCTCCTAGCACAAGATCTATTCGAACAACAGCTCATTTTGGTGGTAGTCATATAACTGGCTCAAAGACGTCTACAAACTCTCTTGCTATACGAACTTGACTTAACTCTTCACTCCATTGCACTTAACAATGCACAACTACTCCAGTCAGAATTCTTTACTGAGAATATAACTCAGTTATGACTATCAAGGTGTCTTAAAGATATCTCCCCATCTTGGTAGAATATCCTAGCCTCATACCTACCCAACCAATCCATACCCAAAATGATCCCAAAATCTACGGAATCAAAAACATATAGACTGCATGCAAACTTATTACCTAACAAATCAAGTTCTAACCGGCGACATCTCATCCCTAGACTTGTATACCCACCTATTGGACTCGCAACCCTTAAGGAAGTAATAAGGTGTGTGGGTTCTATGCATAACCTATAAACCAAATACTATGATATGCATCAGTATCAAATAGTACCCTTACTGGTATACTTTGAATCAAAAATATACCTTCCATCATAGTTTTCCCTTTCTCTATCGCAGCAAGCTTAGAAGAAGATGGTGATCCAATAGCAAAAGCCTTCCCTCTGTCCGCCCCGACTGGCTCTGGACACTGGTTCTTGTAATGCACAACTTAGTCATAGTTAAAGCATTTTTACAATCTTCTTCTCTGTAGGCTTCTTCGCTTTGCTTGTTCGACACTCGTGAGCATAATGATCCTTGTTATCACACTTGAAGCACATCAAATCAGCCTTTTCCTTCTTGGTAGACTCCCTTTTCTAGGCCCATTTGTAACAACCCGCATATTTTACGAATGTATATTTAAAAAATGATTATTTAAATATAGTATCGTTAGTCGAATTTAGGTCTGAAATGTCACTTTTTGCAAACAGTCGAATTAGGACTCGACGCCCCATCCATTGATTCCAAAATGGCATTTGCAACCTTTTTGGGTTTAAACATCGATATGTTTAGAGTTGAGTAGAATTTTGATATTTTCATGTAGAGCTTTGGGTTTGGGTTTCAGCCCACTAACCTAATAAATAACCCAACTCAGCTCCTCTTCATTCATTTCACTCCTCATTTCCTAACACTCTCAAACTAAGGTAAAAATGGGGGAAAGAAGAGGAAATTGAAATTCCTAAGCCTTATTTTTCTTAGGAAACCAAAATTCAACTCCAAAATCCAAGAGAAGCTTAGGTAAGCATCCTCTTCATCTTCTCCGTCTCAATCCCTCTTCAATTTTCAGAAATTCATATAACCTAACTTAGGAAAAACTTCACCTTTGATAATAGATTGAAAATTCTAGAGGTGTTGGTGAGGAGAGATCAATCTTTGATTTTCTAGAGCTTCTCGTTTGTTGTTTTGGGGTTAAAAGGTGAGTTTTTGAACTCACATATATGTTTATATCTTTGATAGTTGTTAGGTAGTAATTCCTAACATCTATTCCTTGTCCATTTGCCTTTTAATTGAATTGGTTTGATGAATATTCCAATTTTGGTGTTTTGAAGTCAAAAAATTTTAAAATCCTATCTTTGATGTTTGAACATGTTTTTGGGGTGTATCGAAGAGCCTATAAGGCTGGGTTGTCGCTTAACATAAATCCCTAGTCTCCATTGCTTGTCTGATCGCTTTTGGTTAGGATTTTTTTTCCTTCTTGGGGCTAGGCTGAAAATTCTGGAAATGAAAATTCAGTCGACTGAACTTTAAGGTCAGTCGAATGAACCTGGGGACAGAAAATTATCTGGCCCTGTATCATTCGACTAACCATACAGTCCAGTCGACTGAACCTGGAACCAGAAAATTTCCTGAGCCAGTATCAATTGACTAACCATTGTGATCAGTCGACTGAACCTGGAAACCGAAAGTTTCTGGGTTCTGTATCAGTCGACTGACCACTGTGTTCAGTCAACTAAATCTGCTTGTCTCAGCCAAATTGCCGTTTTGTGTGGATTTCCAATTTTTAATCGATTCTTGTTCATCCGATTAGTTGTTATCACTTTTGTTGACTTTGATAATTTCATTTTAGGGGTTTTTGGGAATATCCATTTTGATGGATTCGGTATCGATTTCTATGGATTTGATTCACGTCTTTGTATGTGAATTTTTGGTGATTGATTGTTTTTACAATCATTTTTGTGATTTGTCACTTTGAAATACAAAGGTTTCTATATTGTAGTAAATATTCAAACTCCATCACAAAGATGATTTCAACTCTGTTTTAATACAAAGCTCGTTTATGAAATCGTTTTCCAATCATTAGTATACACAAACCTTTTCCTCATTTGTTTGAGAAATCCAAATTAAACGACTTAGCAAAACAAGTGGTATGAAAAGCTTACGTTTACTTTGTTGGTTAATTCTTGGACTCGTTCGATTGAAACTCTCATGACAATTTTCGAGTTGGAATCTACAATTTTTTCGTAAATGCTTAAGTCATGCCAGTGGTTATGGAACATGAAGCTAAACTCATCTATTTACTAGCTTAGTGTAATCGACACTTCTCGATGATTGATGATGATCATTTTGTGATTTAGACTAGCGATGTGCGATGTCTCTTTATTTGTGTGGGGGGCTAAACCCCATTTGTGGAGTTTCGATTCAATATTGGTGGGTTGCGACCCATGGTCTTCGGGCTATTTATGGAGCCTCGGCTCGAAATTGATGGTTAGCAACCATGGAATAGCGTTCCGTTTATGATGCACGTGTTGGTGAGTTTTCATGCTCCCGTTTGCGTAGGCCTCCCCCTTTTGTGTCATTTGGATTTATGATTTATGATTTCTAGAATTTGTATTTCACTCATTTTTGTGATTTACATTGATATGTTTTATCAATATATCTGGTTTGGTGAATATGTTAAAGAATATGACATTCTATTTGGTGTTTGAATATATATGAGATATTGTATGATTTTTGTGTTACCTAATATATACTTCTCACAGTATGACATTATTGTTATCGTACGTTTTTGGCATACCTCGTATCCTATCTCATTTTATATGATATTTATAGCTAGATTGATCCGTTTATTATTTTCTTCTTAAATAATACTCGGTTCAGACCAAAATGTTATAGGTGCTTCTACTGAACTTCTTAGCAGGGACTTGCTTCTGACTTTTGGCTAACTACTTAGTTTAGTAATTTTTGTTTTATACGTTCGAGATAGAGACTCCTTGATGTATACATATTCTTTTGTCGAGCACTTGTACTTATTCTTCTGTGATGTGGTGGATCTTGTGTGACCACTACTATGATGTACACTTTTATGTGATATACTCATATCTACTTCCACCTTCGTGATATGAATATATGTGACTGATTTATGCTTTGCTTATTTCTATATTTGTTTTTGAAGTCCACATAGCCATTTTGTAGTAGCTTTGAGTTTGTACTTGATTTGTCGGATTTCCTCTCGAAATGGAATGCATGTTATATATCTGACATATCAGTATTCGCACAAAGCAATTACACGGATGTTCGCTCCTCAACAGCCTTATTCTCTGTGCTAGTAGATGGAATTACCCCGTAGTGTCCTTGGCTAGCGTGAGCATAAAGGTGGGGTTCGAGTGGGAATCTACAATTTGTTCGTAAATACTTAAGTTAAGCCAGTGGTTATGGGACATGAAGCTCAACTCATTTATTTACTAGCTTAGTGTAATCGACACTTCTTGATGATCGATGATGATCATTTTATGATTTAGACTAGTCATGTATGATGTCTCTTTGTTGGTGTGGGGGGCTAAACCCCGTTTGTGGAGTTTCGACTCAAAATTATTGGGGTAGCGACCCATGGTCTTTGGGTCGTTTGTGGAGCCTCGGCTCAAAATTGATGGTTAGTGACCATGGAATAGCGTTCCGTTTGTGATGCATGTGTTGGTGAGTTTTCATGCTCCCGTTTGTGATAGGCCACCCCCTTTGTGTTTTCTAGATTTCTAATTTTTTTTAGAGAAATATGTGATCCTCTATAGAATAGAGGAGAGCACACATGCGAGATTTCTAATTTATATTTCTAAAATTTGTGTTTCACCAATTTTTGTGATTTACGTTGATAAGTTTTATCAGTATTTGTGGTTTGGTGAATATGTCAAAGAATATGACATTTTTTCGGTGTTTGAGTATATACGAGATATTATATGATTTTTGTGTTATCTAATGTATACTTGTCACAGTATGGCATTATTGTTGTCATACGTTTTTGGCCTACCTCGTATCATATCTCATTTTATATGATATTTATAGCTAGACTGATCCGTTTATTATTTTATTCTTAAGTAATACTCAGCTCAGACGGAGGTGTTACAGGTGCTTCTACTAGACTTCTTAATAGGGACTAGCATCTGACTTTTGGCTAACTACTTAGTTTAGTAGTTTTTGTTTTATGCATTCGAGATAGAGCCTCCTTAATGTATACATATTCTTTTGTCTAGCACTTGTACCTATTCTTTTGTGATGTAGTGGATCTTGTATGACCACTACTATGATGTACACCTTTATGTGATTTATTCATATCTGTTTCTGCCTTCGTGACATGAATATCTATGACTGATTTGTGCTATGCTTATTTCTATATTCGTTTCTTAAGTCAACATAGCCAATGTGTAGTAGCTTTGCGTTTGTACTTGATATGCCAGATTTCCTCTTGAAATGAAATGCATGTTATACTATCTGACATATCGGTACTCGCACAAAGTAATTACACGGATGGCCGCTCCTCAACAGCCTTATTCTTCGCGCTAACCGACGGCATTACCCCGTAGTGTCCTTGGTTAGCGTGAGTATAGAGGTGGGGCATCATAGCTTGGTATCGGAGTGAAACTTCGGAACAATATAGAATCTTATAGCAAGGATCATTGTCCTAAGTCTTTCCTAGGAATCGTGCCTTAGGATTTATTCGGGTCATTGAACCCGTTCTATCCTATTTTCTTTTATGATACCTTGTTTTATCAATCATGATTGTTTGATATTCATTTTGAGAATAACCTTTTTCTTCATCTTTCTTTCTTAAAGAAGAGAAATGGTTAGACCAGGCCGACCCAGCACCGTCAATCCAGTGCTACTCCTTAGGATGGAGTATTTATGTCTGTTCAACAGCTTCTAGATCTTGTAAAGAACGCTCAAGCTGTCGGACCCATTCCAGAGCCTACTCACCCTAAATCTGAGTTTGCACGCTTGTGCAGTGATTATACCAATTTGGATGGGAAGTCATTCAAGGGTTTCGAAAGCGTCATAAAAGTCCAAGCTTGGCCTAGAACGTACGATCGCATCTTTTCTCGCATGAATCTTATTGATCTACATCGTGTCCAGGTGACTTCTAGTATGCTCCAAGAGAGAGCATTAGAGTGGTATGAGCTTCTGATTTCGAAAATTATTGAAGCGGATCTACTTGGAAGCAATTTCGAGAAAGATTAGAACTGAAGTTTGTACCAGAAGCTGAAAAGGTAACTTTAGCTCGGCGCTTTATTGAACTTGTTCAAGGTAAATCTTTTGTTGCAGATTACGTCGCATCTTTTGAATCCCTCTCTATATATGGGGTCGAGTACATTAATACCCCATTGAAGAAGAATCAGAGGTTTATTTATGGGTTGAATAAGAACCACAAAAGGCCATTACTTCTAAAATTAGAAGTTTCTTTCGACAAGCTTGTTGATATCGCTCTTCGACTTGAAGAGGCCGATAAAGAAAGCGACGTTGAAGTTGTGGGTGCCAAAAAGAACTTCAACAACAATAAGAAAAGCCTATTAAGTTCAACTCTAATTCCAACAAGAAAGGAAACAAGCAACTTCGGTCGCAAAGACTCCTACCTCTAGTCGTGGACAATGCTACAATTGTGGTTCTACGGACCATTATGGAAATAAGCGTCCAAAGCCCCTTACTTGTCGCTATTGCAAAAGTTCGGGTCATTGTATATCTGCATGTCCCAAACTTCAAAGCAAGAATGAGCGAAAGCTAAATTTTGTGCAAGCCTCTAGTAATACTTCTCGTGGTCAAGGTATTTCTCATTCTATCCTTGATGGCATTATTATGTTTCATGCTCATCCTATTCGAGTTCTTTTTGATACAGGTGCATTCCATTCTTTTATATCAAAAGAGTTTGTTGGTACTTTTTCTTTAAATGTTATGGGCTTGATGACTTCTTTGAGAATTGCGAATCCAGTTGGTGGATCCGCAATACTCAGTTTACTTTATAAAGATGTCGAGATTATTTATGTGATTATGCATTCCGAGCCGATTTGCATGTAATGCGTTATTTAGGTTTCGAAATGATTTTGGAAATGAATTGTCTTAACCGTTATGAAGCCCATATCCTATGTCCTGAGAGGACAATTCATCTTCGACATCCTCAATCTGTTAAGCAGATTTCTATTATTCTTAAACATTAGAATTCTAATTTGGTAGCATCATTGTATTCTCTAAACCCTCATGATGACGATAATGATGTTGAGGAAGATGTCATTTCTCTCATTCACGTCGTTCGTGAATTTCCCGACATATTTGAGCCCATCTTAGGATTATCACCAAAGCGAGCAATTGAGTTCAGAATTAATCTAATCCCTGGAGCTTTACCTATCACTCATCCTCCTTATCGTATGTTCAATATGGAAAATGAGGAGATTCATAAACAATTATCCGAATTGGAAGTAAAATAGTTTATTCGTTCTAGTTCCTCTCATTGGGGAGCTTCAGCTATTTTTGTGAAGAAATCCGATGATACACCTAGACTTTGCGTTGACTACTGCAAGATTAATGATCTCACGATCAAGAATAAATATCCCTTACCTCGGATTGATGATATGTTTGATCAACTTAGTGGTGCTAGAGTCTTTTCAAAGTTAGACTTGGCAACCGGTTTTCATCAGCTTCGTGTTGTAGAGGATAGCATTCATTTGACATTGTTCCATACTCGTTATGGATCTTACGAATGGCACATTTGGTTTAATGAATGCTCCAGCTTATTTCGTTGACCTTATGAATCGAGTTTTCAAAGGCTTCCTCGATCGATTTGTTCTCATCTTTATAGATGATATTCTTATTTATTCTAAAACCGAGGAAGAGCATGAAAAGCATCTTCGAATTATATTGGAAACTCTTAGGAGCAATCAATTGAAAGCAAAATTTTCTAAATGAATTTCTCGGACATATTATTTCTGAATTCGAAATTTCCATGGATCCATCAAAGATTGAAGCGATTCAAAATTGGAAGAGACCGGAGAATGTGACGGAAATTCGTAGCTTTCTTAGATTGGCAGGTTATTACCGTCGGTTCATAAAAGACTTTTCAAAAATTTCTGTGCCACTTACAAGTTTGACAAATAAGGGAGTTAAGTATAATTGGTCAGACAAATATGAAGCTTCTTTTCAAAGATTAAAAGAATTCCCGATGCTCCTATTCTTGTGATTCCCAAAGGGAACCAAGACTTTATTGTTTATATCGATGCTAGTCGTGTTGGTTTGGGAGCCGTTCTCATGCAAAGGAAACGTGTTATTGCTTATGCTTCTAGGCAATTAAAGTCCGCCGAGACTAGATACGCCACTCATGATTTAGAGCTTGCGACTATTGTTTTCGCCCTTAGAATTTGGTGTCATTATCTTTTGTGAGAGAAATTTGTTCTCTATATCGATCATAAATCTTTGAAGTATTTATTTTCTCAAAAGGAACTTAATTTGCGTCAACAACGTTGGCTCAAGTTCCTTGCATCTTATGATCTTGATATCCTTTATACTCTCGGAAAGGGAAATCGTGTCGCCGATGCCCTTAGTCATAAGCAACAAGCGGTTGTTTCAATGATGTTATCCGAATGGAATGATCTCGAGATTTTGTCCAGTTGTGAGATTTGGGATCGTGAATCCGATTCATGTTCATCTCTTATTTTATGTAGCCTTGAGGCTCATCCATCTCTTTTAGACCCTATTGTTGATGCTCAAAGGCATGATTCCAAATTGGTTCTTCTTAGCCAAAGTTGTCGGGATAGAAATAGATATGGTTTGAAAGACTTTGAAATTGATGCTCGTGGCGGCGTTCGAAAATTTGGTAGACTTATCGTGCCGAATATTGGTAATCTTCGTACAGATATTTAGAAGATTCTCATCGTTCTAAATTTAGCATTCATCCCGGTAGTAGAAAAATGTACGCGGATATGAAGCGACTTTATTAATGGGATGGAATGAAATCTGAAATTGCTAACTTTATTAAGTGTTGCACGACTTGCCAACTCGTTAAGGCCGAGCATCAAAGGTCCGGTGGGTTATTGCAACCTTTGGGTATTCCAGTTCGGAAGTGGGATCAAGTCTCCATTGAACTTATTTACGGTCTTCCCGTTCTCGTTCGGGTCATGACAGTTTATGGGTGATTGTAGATAGGCTTACAAAATTCGGCCATTTTATTCCTGTTCTGTCTAAACGGACCGTACTTCTTTTAGCCAAACTTTATGTTAAAGAAATTGTTAAATTGCATGGAGTTCCTATTTCTATTGTTAGCGATCACGATCCATTGTTTACTAGTGGATTTTGGAAGAGTCTTCAAAAAGCATTGGGAACGAAGCTTAATTTTAGCACCACTTATCATCCTCAGTCCGATGAACAAACCGAGCATGTGAATCAAACTCTTGAAGATCCTCTTCGAGCATGTGTTCTTGATTTTGGTGGAAGTTGGGAAGATCATATTTCTCTTATTGAGTTTTCCTATAATAATAGCTTCCAATCTAGTATTGGTATGGCAACCTTCGAGACACTCTACGAATGGCCATGCCAATCTCCTTCTTGTTGGCTTGAAGCGGGTGAGAAGCTGGTTTTAGGTCCATATTTTATTCATGTTTCCACAGAAAAGATTGACCTTATTCGTCATATGATGAAAGAAGCTCAAAGTAGACAAAAATCCTATGCCGATAACCGAAGAAGGAAATTAGAATTTTATGTGGGAGATTTTGTGTTTATTCGTGTTTCATCTATGAAGGGTGTTGTATGTTTCAATCGATCGGGAAAATTAGCGCCTCGATATATTGGTCCATTTCCCATCACCGAACGTATTGGTTCTGTGGCTTATCGCCTTTTGTTACCGGCTCAATTTTCTGCTACTCATGACGTGTTTCACGTTTCTCAACTATGAAAATGCCTTAGAGATTCCGATTCTATTTTTGAGCCTGGTGTTGTTAAAGAGATTAAAGCGCCACCTAATTTGACTTATGAGCAACATCTTATTCGTATCATTGCTATGGAGGTTAAACGTCTTCGTAATAAAGATGTCCCGCTTGTGAAAGTTCAATGGTCCTCAAATCCTAAGGTTTGCTCTTGGAATCTAGAGAATTCATCGAGCGAACACATCCGGACTTACTCTCTCGAGCTCTTTGAGGTGAACTTCTTATTTCAAATTTACTTTTGTGTTGATATGCTTTTGTGGTTTTTACTCTTTGTTTTCTTCTTAATTATTGCGAGGACGCAATTTCTTTATGGAGGGGAGTCTGTAACAACTCGCATATTTTACGATTGTGTATTTAAAAGATGATTATTTAAATATAGTATCGTTAGTCGGATTTAGGTCCGAAATATCACTTTTTGCAAACAGTCGAATTAACACTCGAGGCCCCTTCCATTGAGTCCAAAATGGCATTTGCGACCTTTTTTAGTATAAACATCGATATGTTTGGAATTGAGTAGAATTTTTGATATTTTCAGGCAGGGCTTTGGGTTTGGGTTTCAGCCCACTAACCTAACAAATAACCCAACTCCTCTTCATTCATTTCAATCCTCATTCCCTAACACTCTCAAGCTAAGGTAAAAAAAAGGGAAAGAAGAGGAAATTGAAATTCCTAAGCCCTAGATTTCTTAGGAAACCCAAATTCAAGTCCAAAATCCAAGAGAAGCTTAGGTAAGCATCATCTTCATCTTCTTCATCTCAATCCCTCTTCAATTTTCAGAAATTCCTATAATCTAACATAGGAAAAACTTCACCTTTGATAATAGATTGAAGATTTTAGAGGTGTTGTTGAGGAGAGATCAATATTTGCTTGTTCTAGAGCTTCTCATTTGTTGTTTTGGGGTTAAAAGGTGAGTTTTTGAACTCACGTCTATGTCTATATCTTTGATAGTTGTTAGGTGGTAACTCCTAACATCTATTCCTTGACCATTTTCCTTTGAATTGAATTAGTTTGATGAATATTCCAACTTTGGTGTTATGAAGTCAAAAATATTTAAAATCCTATCTTTGATGTTTGAACATATTTTTAGGGTGTATCGAAGAGCCTATAAGGCTGGGTTGTCGCTTGGCATAAATCCCTAGTCTCCGTTGCTCGTCCGATCGCTTCCGATTAGGATTTTTGCCCTTCTTGGGGTAGGCTGAAAATACTAGAAATGAAAGTTCAGTCGACTGAACTGTAAGGTCAGTCGACTGAACCTAGGGACAGAAAATTGTCCGGCCCTATATCAGTCGACTGACCATACAATCTAGTCGGCTGACCGTACAGTCTAGTCGACTGAATGTGGAACCAGAAAATTTCCTAAGCTAGTATCAGTCGACCGACCACTGTGATCAGTCGACCGAACCTGGAAACCGAAAGTTTCTAGGTTCTGTATCGGTCGACTGACCATTGTGTTCAGTCGACTGAATCTCCTTGTCTCAGTCAAATTGCTGTTTTGTGTGGATTTCCAATTTTAAATCGATTCTTATTGACCCGATTTGTTGTTATCACTTTTGTTGACTTTCATAATTTCTTTTTTGGGATTTTTGGGACTATCCATTTTGATGGATTAGGCATAGATTTCTAGGATTTGATTCACGTCTTCGTATGTGAATTTTTGTTGATTGATTGTTTTTACAATCATTTTTGTAATTTGTCACTTTGAAATACAAAGGTTTCTATACTACTAAACTCCTTCACAAATATGATTTAAAGTATATTTTAATACAAAGCTCGTTTATGAAATCGTTTTCCAATCTATTAGTATATACCAACCTTTTCCTCATTCGATCGAGAAATCCAAATTAAACGACTTAGCAAAACAAGTGGTATGAAACGCTTGTGTTACTTTATTGGTTAATTCTTAGACTCATTCGATTAAAACTCTAGTGACAATTTTCGAGTGGGAATCTACAATTTGTTCGTAAATACTTAAGTTAAGCAAATGGTTATGGTACATGGAGCTAAACTCATTTATTTACTAGATTAGTGTAATTGACACTTCTCGATGATCGATGATGATCATTTTATCATTTAGACTAGCGATGTGCGATGTCTCTTTGTTTTTGTGGGGAGCTAAAACCCGTTTGTGGATCTTCGACTCGAAATTGGTGGGGTAGCGACCCATGGTCTTTGGGCCGTTTGTGGAGCCTCGGCTCAGAATTGATGGTTAGTGACCATGGAATAGCGTTCCATTTGTGATGCATGTGTAACGACCCGACTTTCTATTACCAGAAAATCGCATCATTAATTAAGAAAGAAAGGGATAGAAGAAGAAAAGAAAGAGAAGAAACAGAAAACAACACATCAGAATCTCACAGCGGAATGAATGAAATATAATATATAACATAAATTTAGTATCATATACATCAGAGTACACAACTATACATCTCAATTTAGACAGTTATAACATTTCTGTCTAATACAATACAAGACATCATACAGAATAACAACACAGCGGAAAACTCTAACTATATATCTACACGCTGAAGCCTCCTGCTCCAAAGCTCCTCCAGATTTCGTCAAGGATAACCTGAATCACTTGACTACTCATACAAAATATGAGTACCCAAGAGTTTAATAAAACAGAAAATAAACACTCGGGTCAGACAGGGGTCTGGTGTGAGTAAACGGTTTAGGATTGCTTAACTTTAGAAAATCCTTTGAAAAGAAAAGGTATCACGTAACACTTCCCACAAATAAACATGGAAAAGTTTTTACCTTACGCTAACTAAAACATTTGATAGGAAATCCAGTGATATTATAATAGTGTCTAGGGTTTTCAAATAAATATGAAATAGCCGAAATTGTTACATTCATTAAATTCCAGCTACTAGCCACAAAAGTGGGTAATACAAACAAAACCGTATGGTCTCGTAGGGAAAATTGGTTTCCATCAATGGCAGGGCTACTGGGGTACCGCCCATCACAATACGTGGCCTAGATCACCATACCGAGGAGTACTCCCACTCCCCTGCAACACAAGACCGGAACCATTCCTTACTGAACAGTCTCGAACAAGACCACCCCGCAGTTGGCTGCAGATCAAACTGCCCACAAAGCCGAAATAAAAAGGGACATCTAGACAGGGATGTATCTTGCTCTCCAGTGGAAGCTACCCACGAAGCCTTGATGCACCTCCCCTGTTTTAGCCATTCCCGGTTGATGAGGCTTGAGGCTCCGATTACCTTTATAGGACACATCTCTTAGAATGCTTATCGTCCACCTGACGATGTTCTGAAAGCATTCAATCCATACAAGTTCGTTCCGGGTTCGAACGAAACCGAAGGCACTATCTCGTTGCACTCATTTTGGAATCACCCTCAGAGTCAACGACCATAGCCCTTGCACTCTAAATCACCATCTCGAACCTATAAGCACTATTCCATCAAACTCATTACGGAATCACCCACAGAGTTATACTGACGTATAGCCCTTACACCTCGAGTCTTCACTTGCTCCACTTGGATTAATGACCTAACGTTTAATTGGAAACAATGTGGTTTTCGGATATCCAAATATGGAAACCCGATCCCGGTCTCACCGAATCCAAACGCCATTTTAATGTCCAAGTTGTACTTAAGGGATTTAAACAATAGATATTTCATAAAATATCACTTAACATAAATGGATGTACCATATTACATAGATAGATAAGCATTTATTATCACATGCATCTATACATATCACAAAGCAGCATATATATCACATTCAGATATAGCATATTCACATCATCACCCATCAATCAATGTCATCCAACAACAACCAATATCATTAACTCATCCAATGATATATATCATCCAATCATTAATCATTTATAAACAAGTTTGATTCAACCCTGATTAATTTAATTAATCCTTAAATTAAATTAATCCTCAATTAATCACTTGGATTATCTTCAATTCAACTTCTTATTCATTAATTAATTACAAATTAATTAGCTAACATCACTTAATTATCCATTTCAATTAATCTTCCCTGATTAATTATCACTTAATTACTTTAAGTAATTATTACTTAATTACAATATTAATTAATCATCCTGATTAATTACTTCCAAATTATACTAAGTAATTACCTCTTAATTACCTTCTAAATTAATCAACCTTGATTAATTATCCTGATAATTATTTCTTAATTACCTTTAATTAATTACACCTGATTAATCACTTTTAATAAATCACATTGATTAATTACTTTTAATTAAAACTACTTGATTAATTACTTTTAATTAATCATATTTAATTAATTACTTTTAATTAATCACCTTTGATTAATTAATTTAATTACATTTAGTAATTAAAACTTAACTTTAAACTAATTATTCTTAAATTATAATTTAATAATTAATTAATTATTTTCACTAATTAATGATTACTTCATTAATAAAATTTCTTTCTTAATTAATTACTTTAACAAGTAATTAATCACTTAATTAATTACTATTAATTCTTTTATTCATTAATCATTAATCAAATAATTTAAACCTTTAACTAATTATTAATTAATTCTTTAATTAATAACTAAAGTGATTAACTCTTAATCACATTACTTAATTACTTTTCATAAAGTTATTAACTCTTACTTAGTTACCTCTAGTACTTAACCACTTAATTACTTTAACTACTTTCCCAAGTAATTATATAAGATTAACCCATAAGTGATTATCTTAATTAATCACCAATAAATTATTTAATTAATTATTTAACTTAATCCTTTAAAATTAATTAAATGATTCTTTAACTTCTTATATTATAAGATTCTTAATTAAGAAATTCATTATCTTAATTTAATCATTTATTAACCAATAACCTTCAATGGTTAATAATCTAATTATCTTAATTATCTTTCCAAATTTAATTATCTTTAATTAAACCCAAAATTCAAAATAACTAAAGATAATCTTTATTTTTTTATTGATCTCTAAATCTTTATTATTTAACTTGTTAAAATAAAAATACTTTAGAAATCAATTTTAACTAAAACAATTGAAACATTCAAATTAAAATGTTTGAACTTTCCAAAGTTATTTAATAAAATTTAATACAAACATATTATTAAAATTTCACTTATTTCATTCTAAAAACTTTTATATTTCAAAATATAAAAACTTGTTAAAAACTTAACTTTGAAATCAGATTTGTTTATAAGAGAAAACTTGTTTTTATCTTATTTAAAACTTTAGTTATTTTTAAAATCAAATTTCTCTTGTTTTCAAAATCTTAAACATTGCTTTTATAATTAAAACTACTACGGCTAACAAACTTGCTTAACAGACTCGAGTAAAACCCACTGACATCCCGTATATACCCCGAGTCTTCCCCATGCTATCCACCCTATACCTGCTTCGAGAAATCACACAGCAAACCCGTAGTAAATCTCGAGCAAAACGTCTTCTCCCAAACCCATCATCTCCTGATACTCGCAATCATGCACATCAACGTGCACGCCCACGTTCGGCCGACGTTGAACTTCCTCCGGCCTCCACTAAGTCGCAAATGACCTCGACAACCCAACGCACAACCCAGAAAACTCCACTCGATCGAAAATCAAAATCTTGCCCTTCAACCCAAAACTGTTCGAAAGCCCCACCATTAAACTCGACCACCGCCGGCCATCCCCCTCATTGGAGACCATGCCGCCACTAACGTAGCTTCATCTCACCCCCCATCATCTCCCTAACCCCTCGCGATAGCCTACGGATTACCCTCGAAGTCGCGAAGTTAATATGAACAATGTCAAAAAAAACAGAAAGAAAACCCTATTCGATTGAACATCGGTCGCCACAATCAAAAATAAATCACAAAACAAATTTTCCTATGATCAACGACACACCAACCACCATCAACCCCAACCACGACCACTGATTCTCCGTAGTTCTCCATTAATTGGCCGAAATGCCCAAAACAAGAAACTCGAAAATTCTTTTTGAATTCTAATCTAAAAATCAAGATACTAATCTCAAAAATCATGATTTTGCATTAGGAATTCAATTATATAATTCAAATCCAAAATTGATTCGGTTAATTTTTTGACCAATAATAAGATTTACTGTAAATTTTAAAAATTCAAGCTAATAATACATTTTAAAAACCTATAACCATTTTTAGATGATGGACTACTTGATTTCAAACATCTTCTACTTACATATCAAAAGTCAATACGAATTCAATATGGAATTATTGATTTAATTATGAAGTTGGAGCCTGTTATATTACATAGAACACAAGTATACTTCTCAGGCAAACAAATATACCCCAATTCAAACATGCATTCAAATTAAATCAAATATTCCATCAACATCATGTTATTCAATCATAGAAACAAGTTGAATCCAATGTTCAAACTGTTTTTAAAAGATTTATTTACTCACCTTGTTATAAAAGCAGAAGACAGAGATTTATATGCTTTCCAGGCTTGCAATTTCCTTTGCATGTTGAAAATAGATCTTTTGCTGTTGTATTATTGAAGTTTACATATGAATGCTTGATTGCATCTGAAATCTTGTTTCAGGTGTTGAAATTTCCAGCTTGCCTGCTAATTAAGTTTCCAGGTCACCTCTTTGTTCTTGAATTTTCTGTTTTCTTCACAGTAACTTCTTCCATTTTTATTTTGATTTATATGCATTCTTGATGTTTGTTTGATTCTATATCTTTGTTTTGTATTAAGTTTGAGTTGAAGAAAAAGTGTTTTCAGCTGAAGAATAAAACCTATCTTTTATATTTTACAACAAAATTTTAAATTAAGTTTAAAAGAGAATTACATTTGTCACCTCAAGTTCTTAGCTAACTTACACATATACTCCTAAGTTTACAAATGTCCTTACATAAATCAAATGTTAACAAGTGTTTTACAAGTGTTATTATTGTTTTTATTAATGTTTCTTTTAAATGTTATTTTATCTTTAATAATTTATTTAAGCCTTATATACATATATTTATGTAATATTCATATGAATTATAAAATGTACATACTTATACTTTAATAAATATTCATATGAAATCAAGTAACTTACATTTTTAATTCAATTTAATGTTTATATGTTTAAAATATCTATTTTAATTTAACTCTTAAAATTTTAAAAAAAAAATTATCTTGTGTTAAAATTAAAATGAAAAGATATTAAGCAAATGAAATTTAAAACTTAAATCTTATCTAACTCAAGTTAAACTATATGTTTATAAAAACAAGAAATTAACTTTGTTATTAAAAATTTAAACTTCAAATATCATTTCAAAAATATTAAATCAAATTAACATTTCAAATTTCAAAACTATATATATATTAAAGTTTGAAAAACTCTTGTTAAATTTAAATTAATAATTTTCCTATTTCAAACATATATACAAATATATATACACATTTCAAATAGAAACATTCTAACATTAAATTTGTTAATTTCCATATTAAATTTTAAAACAAATCTCAAATCACAATATATACATTTATATATATTACAATTTGAACATAAAGTTTTATTACATTAAAAACTTCTTATTTACCAGAATAAATATTTCCAAATCAAATTATTATAAACTTTCAAAAGAATTAATCTTGCCTATATATATTGTTAAGAAAAATATTAATAGATATTAACAAATTATTATTTTCAGCCTTTGAAATAATTTTAACTTGTCAATTTATAATATAAAATGATCAAATCAATTTAATTATTATCAAAGATTATTAAATTGATATTGCTCAAAATTCCGGGTCGTTACATTCCTCCCCCCTTAAAAAGAATTTCGTCCCCGAAATTTAAAAGCAAAGATAATTTAATAACCCAGCTAAAGAATTTAAATTCCTATCAGTAATCAAACAATCAATCATAGTAACCAATTCGAACAAACAATTTTATCTATCCAGACAAAATTCTGAATAGAACTTCCTAATATTATCAAGAGTTTCCAGATAGCTATACTGGAATACTCGCTCTACAAAATCTTAAGTAACTACACTATTAAAACAAAGAACTCCCTCATCTGATTCTTCAAATCTGAACAAGATATCAGACTGAACTCAAAACCAGCTCAACTACCAAATCCCTTCTGAACTGCTGATTCTATCACTCGAAGAATCATACACATATTCCTCAGAGATATGTGAAATACAATGAATTCCAGCTATCCAAACTGGCAATTAAATCCTGTAGATCAAAATCTAATCTCTAGAGAACACAGAAAACTCAAAATACCTCCAGAGCGAATTCTCCAGTTTTACCAAATCTTATATCTCTTTTGATTGGATAAAACTAAAACAATACCCAAATTCCAACTGCACGTTCCAAAATTTCTCAATTTTTAACTGCACAACTCTTCAGATGCTCTGAGTCACCTCCAATATTCCTAATCAGCCTAACCCTTGCTGATTGCTTCATGAAACAACAGGACCAACTCAAACCAAATCTCCAGGTCCTACTTAACAAAGCGGCTTTCCCAAAAATAATTTGGTAAAATCCAAAACACAACTCTATTCCACAAGCATTAGTGGACTTCAAACCTACCTCTCCTATCTGGAATAACCAAACAGTTGCACTTGACAACCTTGCCTACAAAATCCAGAAAATTCCTTCATACATGAATTTATTGTAGAAATCTTTTAATCCAAGAAAACTGCAACTCCAGGTTGCTCCCATACCAAAATAACTGCCAACTCGCTTCCGCTGCACAACTCTGATCTAGAGCAAATAAGAATGCTATCGAAGAACATAAGCAAAATCTTTCTCCATACACTATCCATCCGACTCAAAAAATCTTAGTGACCATTCTTCTCGATCAAAAATCTCAACAAATCTTAACTTAGAATAAGATGATCAATCCTTCTCCAAAGAATCTTGAGCTGCTTCACCAAATTCTTCTCGCTCTAAGATTCATTCTACTACAAGGTTGAACCATCAAAATTACTCCTGAATTCCAAGTCGATAAGAAAACTCAATCTTCGATTCAGGTCAACTTCTGAATTCCTCAAAAAAATCTGGAGAACCTCCGACTACTTTCATAGCTTTCGCCTCTACTCGAGATGCCTCAATTTCCAAGCCGAAGAATACTCAAAGATTCCCAAACTAATCGCAAGTCACTTTTGCGATCCCACTCAATTCTGATTCCAAAGAACTGTCTCCCCAACTAGAACAGCTTTTCCTATTCAAGATAAATCTTCAAGAATGGCTTACCTATCAGAAAAACCGATAGATCACTCCCAACAAATATCCTACTCTGCTGAGCCTCCCGAAGAAAGGATAAGTCTTCATTATCTGCCTGGTCTGCCGATAGTAGAATCCAAAAGATTACTGAATCATCGAAGAAATAGGTCCATGTTGCTGCTTCCAAACTTCGCTTTAATGATACAGCTAAGCCAAAAATCTTTCTTAACCAGAAGCTTCTTGAAACTCAAAACTTTCACCCAATTTCCACTAAAAATCCATGAGACGAGTAGACATCTTCTTAAGAAACTCGGCTCTAAACCAAAAACCAACCACTTATCTTCTTAAGGGAAAACAAATGAGACCATGTTTGAAATGAGGTAACTCATCGACCTTAGTATCAAAATTCAATATAGATAAGACACCCTCACTTGAGATCCAGAAAAATCTATAAACATCTGAATCTTCACTGCAGTAAGCATCAATGCTCTTCCAATACCATCTAAATCTGGCTCCAAAAGAAACATCTTCAGAACCATCTATGGAAACTGCACCTCATCACACAGCTATTCCTTCCTGAAATCACCAAGACACCATCACCTGCTTCTGCTCAGCTGACAACTCAACTCTTGGAAATCCCTGCTCATTCGAGAGCAAATCTGCCTCACGTCCAAGAATATACTCCAATTCTTGAAAATACTTCCTCTGGACTCAAAGAAATCCTTTCACCAATCTATAAAAAATTATTCAAGATGGTATTAGGTCTACAATCTCGATAAACACCTCCAATCACAATATATAAACCTCTTTTATTAGTGGTAGTCGTGTTCCACACACTCCTACCTTATCTACCTTTATAATCTATGTTGGAAAATCCGAACAGATAACCCAACAGATTAGGTAGTTATATATAAGTATATATATATATATATTACAAGTACGTTCTCTCAAGATAGACACCACTCCAGAGCCTAGGTATTCACTCAACCTAATGCTCTGATACCAACTGTAGCGACCCGACTTTCTATCACCAGAAAATCGCATCACTAATTAAGAAAGAAAGGGATAGAAGAAGAAAAGAAAGAGAAGAAAGAGAAAACAACACATCAGAATCTCACAGCGGAATGAATGAAATATAATATATAACATAAATTTAGTACCATATACATCAGAGTACACAACTATACATCTCAATTTAGACAGTTATATCATTTCTGTCTAATACAATACAAGACATCATACAGAATAACAACACAGCGGAAAACTCTAACTATATATCTACACGCTGAAGCCTCCTGCACCAAAGCTCCTCCAAATTTCGTCAAGGATAACCTGAATCACTTGACTACTCATACATAATATGAGTACCCAAGAGTTTTATAAAACAGAAAATAAACACTGGGGTCAGACAGGGGTCTGGTGTGAGTAAACGGTTTAGGATTGCTTAACTTTAGAAAATCCTTTGAAAAGAAAAGGTATCACGTAAGACTTCCCACAAATAAACATGGAAAAGTTTTTACCTTACGCTAACCAAAACATTTGATAGGAAATCCAGTGATATTATAATAGTGTCTAGGGTTTTCAAATAAATATGAAATAGCCAAAATTGTTACATTCATTAAATTCCAGCTACTAGCCACAAAAGTGGGTAATACAAACAAAACCGTGGGTCTCGTAGGGAAAATGGGTTTCCATCAATGGCAGGGCTACTGGGGTACCGCCCGTCACAGTACGTGGCCTAGATCACCGTACCGAGGAGTACTCTCACTCCCCTGCAACACAAGGCCGGAACCATTCCTTACTGAACAGTCTCGAACAAGACCACCCCGCAGTTGGCTGCAGATCAAACTGCCCACAAAGCCGAAATAAAAAGGGACATCTAGACAGGGATGTATCTTGCTCTCCAGTGGAAGCTACCCACGAAGCCTTGATACACCTCCCCTGTTTTAGCCATTCCCGGTTGATGAGGCTTGAGGCTCCGATTACCTTTATAGGACACATCTCTTAGAATGCTTATCGTCCACCTGACGATGTTCTGAAAGCATTCAATCCATACAAGTTCGTTCCGGGTTCGAACGAAACCGAAGGCACTATCTCGTTGCACTCATTTTGGAATCACCCTCAGAGTCAACGACCATAGCCCTTGCACTCTAAATCACCATCTCGAACCTATAAGCACTATTCCGTCAAACTCATTACGGAATCACCCACAGAGTTATACTGACGTATAGCCCTTACACCTCGAATCTTCACTTGCTCCACTTGGATTAACGACATAACGTTTAATTGGAAACTATGTGGTTTTCGGATATCCAAATATGGAAACCCGATCCCGGTCTCACCGAATCCAAACGCCATTTTAATGTCCAAGTTGTACTTAAGGGATTTAAACAATAGATATTTCATAAAATATCACTTAACATAAATGGATGTACCATATTACACAGATAGATAAGCATTTATTATCACATGCATCTATACATATCACAAAGCAGCATATATATCACATTCAGATATAGCATATTCACATTATCACCCATCAATCAATGTCATCCAACAACAACCAATATCATTAACTCATCCAATGATATATATCATCCAATCATTAATCATTCATAAATAAGTTTGATTCAACCCTGATTAATTTAATTAATCCTTAAATTAAATTAATCCTTAATTAATCACTTGGATTATCTTCAACTCAACTTCTTATTCATTAATTAACTACAAATTAATTAACTAACATCACTTAATTATCCATTTCAATTAATCTTCCCTGATTAATTATCACTTAATTACTTTAATAAATTATTACTTAATTACCATATTAATTAATCATCCTGATTAATTACTTCCAAATTATACTAAGTAATTACCTCTTAATTACCTTCTAAATTAATCAACCTTGATTAATTATTCTTTAATTATCCTGATAATTATTTCTTAATTACCTTTAATTAATTACACCTGATTAATCACTTTTAATAAATCACATTGATTAATTACTTTTAATTAAAACTACTTGATTAATTACTTTTAAATAATCATATTTAATTAATTACTTTTAATTAATCACCTTTGATTAATTACTTTAATTACATTTAGTGATTAAAACTTAATTTTAAACTAATTATTCTTAAATTATAATTTAATAATTAATTAATTAATTTCATTAGTTAATGATTATTTCATTAATTAAATTTCTTTCTTAATTAATTACTTTAACAAGTAATTAATCACTTAATTAATTACTCTTAATTCTTTTATTCATTAATCATTAATCAAATAATTTAAATCTTTAACTAATTATTAATTAATTCTTTAATTAATAACTAAAGTGATTAACTCTTAATCACATTACTTAATTACTTTTCATAAAGTAATTAACTCTTACTTAATTACCTCTAGTACTTAACCACTTAATTATTTTAATTACTTTCCCAAGTAATTATATAAGATTAACCCATAAGTGATTATCTTAATTAATCACAAAATAATTATTTAATTAATTATTTAACTTAATCCTTTAAAATTAATTAAATGATTCTTTAACTTCTTATATTGTAAGATTCTTAATTAAGAAATTCATTATCTTAATTTAATCATTTATTAACCAATAACCTTCAATGCTTAATAATCTAATTATCTTAATTATCTTTCCAAATTTAATTATCTTTTATTAAACCCAAAATTCAAAATAACTAAAGATAATCTTTATTTTTTTGTTGATCTCTAAATCTTTATTATTTAACTTATTAAAATAAAAATACTTTAGAAATCAATTTTAACTAAAACAATTAAAACATTCAAATTAAATTGTTTGAACTTTCCAAAGTTATTTAATAAAATTTAACACAAACATATTATTAAAATTTCACTTATTTCATTTTAAAAACTTTTATATTTCAACATATAAAAACTTGTTAAAAAATTAACTTTGAAATCAGATTTGTTTATAAGAGAAAACTTTTTTTTATCTTATTTAAAACTTTAATTATTTTTAAAATCAAATTTCCCTTGTTTTCAAAATCTTAAACATTGCTTTTATAATTAAAACTACTACGGCAAACAAACTTGCTTAACAGACTCGAGTAAAACCCACTGACATCCCGTATATACCCCGAGTCTTCCCCGTGCTATCCGCCCTATACCTACTTCGAGAAATCACACAGCAAACCCGTAGTAAATCTCGAGCAAAACATCTTCTCCCAAACCCATCATCTCCTGATACTCGCAGTCATGCACATCAACGTGCGCGCCCACGTTTGGCCGACGTTGAACTCCTCCGGCCTCCACTAAGTCGCAAATGACCTCGACAACCCAAGGCACAACCCAGAAAACTCCACTCGATCGAAAATCGAAATCTTGCCCTTCAACCCAAAACTGTTCGAAAGCCCCACCATTAAACTCGACCACCGCCGGCCATCCCCCTCACTGGAGACCACGCCGCCACTACCATAGCTTCATCTCACTCCCCATCATCTCCCTAACCCCTCGCGATAGCCTACGGATTACCCTCGAAGTCGCGAAGTTAAGATGAACAATGTCAATAAAAACAGGACGAAAACCCTATTCGGTTGAACATCGGCCACCATAATCAAAAATAAATCACCAAACTAATTTTCCTATGATTAACGACACACCAACCACCATCAACCCCAACCACGACCACTCATTCGTCGTAGTTCGCCATTAATTGGCCGAAATGCCCAAAACAAGAAACTCGAAAATTCTCTTTGAATTCTAATCTAAAAATCAAGATACTAATCTCAAAAATCATGATTTTGCATTAGGAATTCAATTATATAATTCAAATCCAAAATTGATTCGGTTAATTTTTTGACCAATAATAAGATTTACTGTAAATTTTAAAAATTCAAGCTAATAATACATTTTAAAAACCTATAACCATTTGTAGATGATGGACTACTTGATTTTAAACATCTTCTATTTACATATCAAAAGTCAATACGAATTCAATATGGAATTATTGATTTAATTATGAAGTTGGAGCCTGTTATATTACACAGAACACAAGTATACTTCTCAGGCAAACAAATATACCCCAATTCAAACATGCATTCAAATTTAAATAAAATATTCCATCAACATCATGTTATTCAATCATAGAAACAAGTTGAATCCAATGTTCAAAGTGTTTTTAAAAGATTTATTTACTCACCTTGTTATAAAAGCAGAAGACAGAGATTTTTATGCTTTCCAGGCTTGCAATTTCCTTTGCATGTTGAAAACAGATCTTTTGCTGTTGTATTATTGAAGTTTACATATGAATGCTTGATTGCATCTGAAATCTTGTTTCAGGTGTTTAAATTTCTAGCTTGCATGCTAATTAAGTTTCCAGGTCACCTCTTTGTTCTTGAATTTTCTGTTTTCTTCACAGTAACTTCTTCCATTTTTATTTTGATTTATATGCATTCTTGATGTTTGTTTGATTCTATATCTTTGTTTTGTATTAAGTTTGAGTTGAATAAAAAGTGTTTTCAGCTGAAGAATAAAACCTATCTTTTATATTTTACAACAAAATTTTAAATTAAGTTTAAAAGAGAATTACATTTGTCACCTCAAGTTCTTAGCTAACTTACACATATACTCCTAAGTTTACAAATGTCCTTACATAAATCAAATGTTAACAAGTGTTTTACAAGTGTTATTATTGTTTTTATTAATGTTTCTTTTAAATGTTATTTTATCTTTAATAATTTATTTAAGCCTCATATACATATATTTATGTAATATTCATATGAATTATAAAATGTACATACTTATACTTTAATAAATATTCATATGAAATCAAGTAACTTACATTTTTAATTCAATTTAATGTTTATATGTTTAAAATATCTATTTTAATTTAACTCTTAAAATTTAAAAAAATAATATCTTGTGTTAAAATTAAAATGAAAAGATATTAAGCAAATGAAATTTAAAACTTAAATCTTATCTAACTTAAGTTAAACTATATGTTTATAAAAACAAGAAATTAACTTTGTTATTAAAAATTTAAATTTCAAATATCATTTCAAAAATATTAAATCAAATTAACATTTCAAATTTCAAAACTATATATATTAAAGTTTGAAAACTCTTGTTAAATTTAAATTAATAATTTTCCTATTTCAAATATATATACACACATATCAAATAGAAACATTCTAACATTAAATTTGTTAATTTCCATATTAAATTTTAAAACAAATCTCAAATCACAATATATACATTTATATATATTACAATTTGAATATAAAGTTTTATTACATTAAAAAATTCTTATTTACCAAAATAAATATTTCCAAATCAAATTATTATAAACTTTCAAAAGAATTAATCTTGCCTATATATATTGTTAAGAAAAATATTAATAGATATTAACAAATTATTATTTTCAGCCTTTGAAATAATTTTAACTTGTCAATTTATAATATAAAATGATCAAATCAATTTAATTATTATCAAAGATTATTAAATTGATATTGCTTAAAATTTCGGGTCGTTACAGCATGTGTTGGAGAGTTTTCAAGCTTCCGTTTGTGATAGGCCTCCCCCCTTTTGTTTCTTTTTGGATTTCTAATTGATGATTTCTAGAACTTGTGTTTCACCAATTTTTGTGATTTACATTGATAGGTTTTATCAATATATGTGGTTCGGTGAATATGTTAAAGAATATGACATTCTATTTGGTGTTTGAGTATATATGAGATATTGTATGATTTTTGTGTTGCTTAATGTATACTCATCACAGTATGGCATTATTGTTATCATACATTTTTGGCATATCTCGTATCCTATATCATTTTATATGATATTTATAGCTAGACTGGTCTGTTTATTATTTTCTTCTTAAATAATACTCGGGTCAGACCGAGGTGTTACAGGTGCTTCTACTTGACTTCATAGCAGGGACTAGCATCGAACTTTTGGCTAACTACTTAGTTTAGTAGTGTTTTTTTTACACATTCGAGATAAAGACTCCTTAATGTATACATATTCTTTTGTCAAGCACTTATACCTATTCTTTTGTGATGTAGTGGATCTTGTATGACCACTACTATGATGTACACTTTTATGTGATATATTCATATCTGTTTCCGCCTTCGTGATATGAATATCTATGACTGATTTGTGCTTTGCTTATTTCTGTATTTGTTTCCAAAGTCCACATAGCCATTGTGTAGTAGCTTTGAGTTGGTACTTGATATGTCGGATTTCCTCTCGAAATGAAATGCATGTTATATATCCGACATATCGGTACTCACATAAAGCAATTACACGGATGGTCTCTCCTCAACATCCTTATTCTTCATGCTAGTCGAGGTCATTAATCCGTAGTGTCTTTGGCTAGCGTGAGCATATAGGTGGGGTTCGAGCGGGAATCTACAATTTGTTCGTAAATACTTAAGTTAAGCCAGTGGTTATGGGACATGAAGCTAAACTCATTTATTTACTAGCTTGGTGTAATCGACACTTCTCGATGATCGATGATGATCATTTTGTGATTTAGACTAGCGATGTGTAATGTCTCTTTGTTGTGTGGGGGGATAATCCCCATTTGTGGAGTTTCGACTCAAAATTGGTGGGGTAGCGACCCATGGTCTTTGGGCCGTTTGTGGAGCCTCGGCTCAAAATTGATGGTTAGTGACCATGGAATAGCATCTCATTCGTGATGCACGTGTTGGTGAGTTTTCATGTTTCCGTTTGTGATAGGCCTCTCCCTTTGTGTTTTCTGGATTTCTAATTGATGATTTCTATAATTTATGTTTCACCTATTTTTGTGATTTACATTGATAAGTTTTATCAATATTTGTGGTTTGGTGAATATGTCAAATAATGTGACATTCTTTTTGGTGTTTGAGTATATATGAGATATTGCATGATTTTTGTGTTATCTAATGTATACTTGTCACGGTATGGCATTATTGTTATCATACTTTTTTGGCCTACCTCGTATCCTATCTCATTTTGTATGATATTTATAGGTAGACTTATCCTTTATTATTTTCTTTTTAAATAATACTCGAGTCAGACCGAGGTGTTATAGGTGCTTCTACTTGACTTCTTAACAGGGACTGGCATTTGATTTTTGGCTAACTACTTTGTTTAGTAGTTTTTGTTTTATACATTCGAGATAGAGACTCCTTGATGTATACATATTCTTTTGTCTAGCACTTGTACCTATTCTTGTGTGATGTAGTGGATTTTGCATGACCACTACTATGATGTAAACTTTTATGTGATATATTCATATCTGTTTCCGCCTTCGTGATATGAATATCTATGACTGATTTGTGCTATGCTTATTTCTATATTCGTTTCCGAAGTCTACATAGCCACTGTGTAGTAGCTTTGAGTTTGTACTTGATATGTTGGATTTCCTCTTGAAATGAAATGCATGTTATACTATCTGACATATCGGTACTCGCACAAAGCAATTACACGGATGGTCGCTCATCAACAGCCTTATTCTTCGCGCTAGTCGACGGCATTACCCCGTAGTGTCCTTGGCTAGTGTGATCATATAGGTGGGGCGAATAGCCATCTCCACTATGACATTACAAGGCTCTCAGACATAAGTCATGGTCATTTTATCTATGTGACGACCCGCCCTTCACGACACTCGAAAATTGACATAAATACGATCATCATATAACATGCCAAACGATCGAGTGCTAAAAGGTAGATTGTTGAGGGAAAAGAAAGGAGGTAGAAAATAAAAGAAACTAAACAAAAACAGAATCTCACGGCGAACAGAATAATATATAATATCAATAGCTCTTTATACGAATTAAACTATAATATACATATCTCACATCAGAGTATACAAATCAATAATTACCAGCCTTGAAAGTCATAAGAACCTACCCTCACAATTGCTGGCAATTTCAACAAAACATTGCAGCATAAATAAACAAGTACGGGTAATACGTCTTCGTCACCTAGCTCGTCGTTTGAGCTCCATAGCATCCTAACCTAAACCTGAAATATTCGGTCTGACCCGAGCATTATAATAAAATAACGCCTGAGTCAATATGAAAACCAGCATAAGAAAACACACTCAATTTTAATTATCAAAGTTTCAAAATCATTTGAAAAACAAAGGTATCTTGTAAGACCGCGCTACAAAAAAACACTATGGTTTTTACCTTACGGTAACCAAAACATTTCATATCAAAATTCTCTGATATTATAATAGTGTCTAAGTACAAATACTTATTTAAATAGCTAAAATGCTTGCATCTCATGTTTCAGCATAGTCGGGCACAATCAAAAATGTATGGCGTTTATTGGAGAATGGATTCCATTTGAATGACTAGGTACTGGGGTATCACATGTCACGGTACATGTCTAGAAACACTATACCGAGGACCATGCCGGGATCCCCTACTACACAGACCGGACTATCCCTGACCTGGATGGATCGAATATGCTATCTCCCTGGGTGTTCCCACCCTCTTTCGAGCTCCTTCCATATATCGTAGTAATAATATCCTAGGTTATCTAGAAAGGTGATAGACATACCCTAATTGGGTGCTATGCACTTAGCCTTGCTGCATCCTCCCTGCTTTACAGTCATTCCCCGTTAATGAGGCTAGAGGTCACGAATACCTTTTTAGAAATATTCATTTAGATTGCTCATTGTCCTCCAATGACTATGTACTTATAGCATTCGCCCATACAAGTCCATTTCTGGTACGAGCGGAACCGAACGCACTATTCCTACTATATCCATTTTGGAATCACCCTCAAGATTAGTAGCGATTAGCCCTTGCACTTCATTTCTCCTTCTTCAACTCCATGCTCTTATATTCATTACGAAAACATACTCGTTAGATCGAAATGGTTTTTGAATCACAAATCTGATCCCGGTCTCTTCGAAACAACGTTCGCTAATTTTTGGTAAATTCAACCCCGGCTCTCTAGGAAATAAACAAGCGAAAATAAGTTGGGAGATCACCTCTAACCGTTTAGTGAATAGATTTCCTTATAAACATCCTAGAAAAACGAAATGAGTTTATACGTACAGTATAGCACCTCCAATGGTAACTATACCATATAATTTTCGTATTTCTCCTAGATATTTCCAAAGTCATACTTGGGCCAGATTTGATAGTCGGTTATTTAACTATCAAATAAACAATCAATTCGACCAAGTGCTTCATTTTCATTAAAAAACACAAGTCCTATTTAAATTAAGTTTTAAATAAATTAAATCTCAATATCAAAGGCTATGTACTTATCTTATCGAAATCAGTATATTCACAAAGTATATTTTTCCAAAAATATTATAAAACCCTTTTAAAATAATATGGAAAGTACCACTACGGTATCAAACCATGGATCACAACTCAATGGTTACATCTCTATCCTAATCTAAAACTTAACTGCAGACACTCACTACCTCCGATTTATGCCACGCGATTATACCATTTACTTCAAAAACTTTATCTTAAAAGTTATGTAAAAATAATGCTTGTAAACTCTAAAATAAATTCTTAAGTTAAGTCTAGGCAAACTACCTAAATAAAAGTTATTATACAAAGCTATACTAACATTTAATAATTATCTTTAAAAACCAAATTGCTGACTAGTTCTTAAATAATGATAAGTCCTTTTGAAAATACTATAAAGTAAATGCTAATAATTAAATATGATTTGAACAATTTAAAATAAATTAAATAACTAATTTCCAGAATATTTTTAACACTCTTAAATTTACCAAATTAATACTTAAAAATCCTCTTTTTAAAACAAGCCCAATTTCCCCAATTTTAACTTTATTTCATAAATTTGGAAACCTTACTTGAACACCAGTATAACCATATATTTATTTCCAAATTCACTTCTGTCTTCAAAAATATTTAAATCTCGATTTCAAAACCCTTTTATATTTAACAAAATACAATTTAAGGATTTGTTATTTAAAAATCTCTTTTATATACAATTTATTTCCAAAAATCCTTGTTCACCATAACCCAAAATAGTTATATTACAAATCCAAAACCATTTATTTTATCCAATAGGTTTACTCAAAACTCTATATAGATATTTACTCCAAAATCCATGTTTACAATTCTTCACTGATTTAAAAACCATACTTTTATTAGTATTTAAAAATACCAAAGTCCAGCTAAAAACTATCATATCGTTCAATCAGTTCAAATCACCTGTCACAGATTATTCAACAAACATATATCACCATATATGCAGTTAAAGTCAACATTTTTTAGGAATTCAGTTGGATCCCTCCAACCTGCTTCCTGCATCCACAGATGTTAGCATACATAAAAATACCAATTCCATTTCGAGGTGGAATATCACCGTATAAAGGGTCATCCGCTATTTTGCAGGGCGCATAAGGTCTCATCCTCTATTATGCGGGGCGCACAAGGTCTCATCCGCTATATAAATGCAGGAATATCAATCGCTCCAATGTATATACTACTATATATAATATCACATCCAACTGATAAAATGCATCAATTTAACCAATCAATCATTTATTTTATTTTATTTTACTATTTAAAATTAAAGCCAGTAGTCCAAAATTGAGTGAGATTAACTCATCATGAGTTTTACGTTGCCAAACGTTCCAATTTTAAATTAAATCAAACACATTTGATTCAACTTAAAATTTTCGCTTGTCCGATCGACTCCAAATCTGCTCCATATGTATGTTCATCGCAGCGATTTTGGCGCCTCTTGCTTCGTTCGTCTCCAACCTCGTATGACCAAGATACAAGATTTTAAAGATTTGAATATAGATTATATAAATTAGTTTCTTTTATTTAATTTTATACCATCAGAACAAAATTAGGGCCGTTGATTAAAAAAATTCAAAAATCTAGGCTGCGATCTCCTTCTTCCCTCCTATTCACTCTAGCCCCTTCATGAAACAAAGAAACCCATCATCGATTTTTAAAATCGACAGTCGATCCTCCCATTGATGACCAGACCCCGATCCATCGAGCCCAAACGATGCGCCTACACCCCCTAGACCCCTGTGCCAAGCGTGGCTTCGCCAAGTGCCACCGTCTCCATGAGATCTACACACGAATGTGTGGCCTTCGTGGCTAGATTCTGGCGAATTTAAACTGCCTTCATTGACCTTGACTGTTGGATCGAAAGATCTTGCTGGGCTCTTCCCTTTTCTAGTTGAAAGATTTTGATAACATTGAGTGGATGGGAAAAAAAATCGAGGAAGAAGAAGAGCATATCGGTCACTAAAGAATAAGTACGGTGTTTGTCAATGAGAAGTAGGGTTTACTGTTGAAATGTGAATATATATATATATATATCTATGTGTGTGTGTACATTAATTATTCTACTATTATTTGTAATTTTAACGTGATTTTTCATACGAACTCCAAATGAAATGTGCCGCGTGGAGTTTATAATGTTTTACCTCTATCCCCAACACGGTGGAGCATGTTTCAGGACTTAATTCTATCGTATATGGAAGATAGCCTTTTGAATTGAATTAAAATATTAAATTTTCGATTTTAAATTCAACGCTTTTCTCTTCCATACGTTCAAATGGTAACTCCAAACACTACAAAATTTTAAATCTAATAATAATAAACTATTAGGGATCCAATGGAACTAGTTTCGTCGAATTCGGAGACTGTTCCACGGAAGGCTATTTTAACTCGTCGATTAAATCGGGCAATTTTCAAAATCGTTGAAATCATTTAAAATTTCAATTAGAAAACTTACTAACTCCATTATAAATCGCACTGAATTTATATTCATATTAGAAATCACTCCGATTTATATTAAATCAAAATTCAATTATTTACGTTATTACTATATATTAAATTTCACTATTGAATTAATATCTAAATTTCCAATTCTGACTTATCGACATTCAATTTCATTCCAAAGCCCAATATTATAATTCAAATCCAAATAGAATTTAGATAAAGTTCAGAAACCATTTTCATATACGTTTATTTCCAGATTCACCTATTATCCCAATTTCAGTTATTAATTTACTATTCGCCCAAATTAAATAAATCGCTATATTTGGAATTTTAAACCATTTTGTTGATTCTTCCATATTCAAAATCAATAAACAATTCAAATTCAACATTTAAAATAAATTAAATGTTCAAAATTAACGACCAAAATTCTAGGTCGTTACAAGCTAGCTCTGGCCTTAGTCCATGAATGAAACTCTCGTTCCTCCTGATGTCAGTGTCTATAGTGGCATATCCATATCGAGATAGCTTATCAAACTTAGCAACATACTCGATTACTGAAATATCCTCCTAGACAAGATCCATGAACTTCCTCATCAGCACCAACTTAGCTACCTCAGATAGAAACTTCTGCTCGAACCTCATTATGAAATCAGCCCAAGTTAGTTCTTCCTCCAGAACTCCGGCTGTCATACTATTCCACCAATAGAGTGCTGCCCCTCACAACTGTCTAGAGGTCAACCTCCTCTTTTGCCCATCATTCAAGCCTAAATCAGTAAAAATCCTTTCACGGCTCAGCATCCAATTCTCAACCTCAACATCATCCTCCATTTCCATAAACGTCTTTCCACCCAGACTGATGTATCCTTGCTCAGCCTAGCATATTTATATCCAATGGAGCTACAAGATTAGCTCTCCCAACATTACCAGTAGCTTTTGCTTGCAAAAGATTGGCCAATAACTGATACACCACCCCCGCATCTACTAACGTATTTCCAGCACCTACATTGGCTTCAACATTTAGATTAGCATTAGCCTGTCGACCTTGATTTCTCCTGGTATTAGGTCGAGCATTTCCGTTGATTGTGGTGCTTTCTCCACTTAGATTTCCTCTTCTGCATCCTGCTTCCATATCCTCTTTCTCGTAAAACTGCATACGAGCCTTAATAAGATACAGAAGAACGGTCTAAGAGAGAGGGGAATACGTACTTAGATATATACCTACATATCAAATACAAGTACGTTATTATAGTGTTAACCCAACCTTGATCATATTTTCAAATTCACTGGATTGTTTAAAAAAGCTTTTATGTTTTACTTTTCTTTTAAAGTTTCATAAACCCATGCTCTGATACCAACATGTAACACCTCCCTACTTTAAGGCCCAAAAGTAACAGCTACGGACGTTGCAGTCATCCATAGTTATTAATCCTCAGCGATCAAATACGGTGGTGTTTGGTACATTAATACACAGATCACAAGAATATGGAAAAAAATTAATAAATTAAAAGCACATTTCCACATTCCATTCAAAACATTTCATGTTCATTACATAATCCCACAAACATTAACCACGTTTAGAAAAATATAATTATTACATACACACCAAGAGAGATATAAGAAGATGCCCTCTTGGTTGATCAGGGTATATAATAAGGCTAATAAGTTTGCCTTTACATTCAAAATATAGTGGAAAAAGATAACTCTAAATAAATAAATGTCTCTTGCATGCCTCCGAAAGCTTTATTCGCCTAAGAAGAGAACCTGGAAACCCTAAACCTCAAACTACTCAAAATCAATTGAGTACTCGAGAGTTTAAGTGGAAAAAAACTCTGAGTCTTACATAAATCTTGGTATGAATAATAATATAACATCTCAATCAATTTAGGTATTTAGCGAGACCACGTCGCTTAGCGAAACGGGTTTCCCCTCGCTAGTATCCCAAAACCTTTTTCAAAACCATATACTTTGCTCCAGCATCCACAATGGTTAAGACATAGCATTTAAATCATTTATGATGGTATGCATATATATATATAAACATCATCTTGGATTTCCCATCCCCAATTTTTTTGACTCCCGGTCATGATTATAGTTTCTAGTGTCACTATTAACCTGTTAGCTTTTGTGACGACCCGCCTTTCATTCCATAGAAAGACGCATCATCGATAAGAAAGAAAGAGGTAGAAATAGCATAGATAGAAGAAAGAACTCAACAATATCAGAATCTCACAATAGAAACGGAACAAAATATAATATATCACATAACTATTACATAGTCAATACATCAAAGTTACACAGATAACAACAACATTTCACATTAGGCAGTTATAAAGATCTATCTAATACTTTACATTTCAAAATACAATAGATAAAGACTTCAACACAGTGGAAATAAATAGATATAGCTACGTCTGGACTCCTGCTCCAAGCTATCCGAAATTCATCAAGCAAAACCTGATCACTTGGCTACTCATAAAAATTTGAGTACCCAAGAGTTTAAGAAAAATAGAAATAAACTCCAAGTCAGACATGGGTCTAGTGTGAGTAAATGGTTAAACTGTTTAACTTGGAAAACCTTTGAAAGAAAAGGTATCTCGTAAAACTCTCCACCAATATATACGGACAAGTTTTCCCTTACGATAACCAAAACATCTGATAGGAAATCTGGTTATATTATAATAAGGTCTAGGGTTTTCAAATAAATATTCACATAGCTGAAATTGTTACATGATTAAATTCTAGCATACAAGCCACAAAGTGGGTTACACAATCAAAACCGTAAAGGCATGTAGGGATAATGAGTTTCCATCAACGGCAGGGCTATTGGGGTACCGCCCGTCACAGTACATGAACTAGATCACCGTACCGAGGATCCACCCTAAATCCCCTGCAACACAAGGCCGGAACCATCCCTTACTGGATAGTCCGGAACAAGACAACCCCGCAATTGGCTGCAGACCAACCGCCCACTGAGCCGAAATAAAAAGGGACCACCAAACAGAGGTAAATCTCATCCTATTTGAGCGTGACTCACTTAGCCTTGCTGCACCTCCCCTGTTTTAGCCATTCTCGATTAATGAGGCTTGAGGCTGCGATTACCTATAAAGAACACATCTATCTTAGAATCATGACGACCCGGAATTTTTAGACATTTGAAATTGGAATGTTAAATTAATTTTAAATATTTGCAAGATTGTTTAACTTGATTTTCAAATATCAGTTTAAATTTGGCGATTGAATTTATTGAATTTAATAATTTAAATTTGGGTAAAATATTGAATTTTCAGTTTTAAGCCTATTAAAAATAATTTGAAGGTTTGTAAAATTTATATTGATAATGTTAAGGATAATAAAAGTTTTAAAGTTGAATTTAGCATTGATTTATTAAGTTTTAAAATTTTATCGTTTAAACTGAATTTAAAAATAGCTTTCCGAGGCACAGTTTCGGAATTCGACAAAACCAATTTCATTGGATCCGTAATATTGTATTATTATCGAAATTCAAATTTCATAGTGATTGGAATAGTTGTGTGATCGTACGGTAGATAAATGCACTGAAATCTTTATCAAAAATTAAATATAATTACTGGTCCAAAAAGCTATCTTCTCCATACGATCGAATTAGGACTCAAAACCTTTTCCTTTGCGTTCGAAATAGGGGTATAACCTTATAAACGCCTAGCGGCATGCCTCGATAGGAATTCGAAATTGTAAGTTGCATTTCCGAGACAATTTGAATTTAAATTTAAATACGAGTAAATATTGACTAGTCAAATTAATTTCACAACAGACCTTTTTCCAGTCTTTTCCAAAGCACTATAGCTTTCCTTATGAAATACGCCATTCTATGTCCATTCTTCACGCAACCATCCTATCGTGTCTCCTCCTTTTCTCTTTTTAAAAGCACGAGGCCTAAATTCTCTGAAGAAGAAAAAAATTGAAATCATGGCTTCAATTAAAAATGGCCGAAGCCTCTTCAATCAGAAAAAAAATCATCATCTTCCATAAAAATGGTGGCCGCGATTTGTTCGTTTCGCTTGTCGCGTTCCACCTCTAAATTTCTCCATCGCGTTCAAGGGAGGGGTGAAACTGCGCGACGCTCGTATGGCAGTGGGTCGAAGTAGCGAGGCGCGTTCTGTTTTAGGGTCGCGGCTCGTCGTGATATTTTGAGGGATGGTGGAGATCGATGGTGGGATGCTCGAACTCATGAGGCGACGCCACGAAGGATCAAAGGCTGCGCGATGGTAGGTAGGTCTTGGGTTGAGTTTGACTTGGGTAGTGATCTAGAAGTGTAGCCCGCAAGGAGGAGGCCGATCTGGTGGGAGTGGGGTCAAGTCGTGGAGGTGTTGTGCCTCCAATGGTCGGCTGAGGGATGCAGCGTCTGTTTTAGGTAATTCGATTTTAGTTTTTAATTTAATGTTGTTTAAGTTAAATTGTTAATTAATGGTGATGATGAGTTAAATTATCAGAGGATTTTTTTACAAGGTTGGAAATGTTTTGATTTTTTAAAAAAAAAAGAGAAGAAAACGAAGAGAAAAAAATATATTTACAGCTACTTACTATTTAAAAAATAATAACAGTAATATATGTTTACTATTTATTCCTTTCAATGTAAAGAGTTATACATATATATGTATATACCATAAAAGAAAAAAATGTTAAACAAGGAATAATTATAGATTTTGAAAAATAGTAGAATTTGTATAAAGATTTGATATGAATCTATATAGATTATTTTATGTGTGTATGAAGTTTCAAAAATAAAAAAAATAAAAATGGATATACACACATTTTAGATTTATTGTTTTATTTAAAATAATGGATTTGGAAATTAGTTTGTTCAATAAACTTATTTAATTATTTTAGAAATTGTTAAAGGGGAAATTAGTTTAAAATTCAATCATCAACTTAGAACTAAATCACTAGTTAATTTAATAATTAACTAAATTTGTTAAATGAAAATTAATTGTTCGATTATTTCGGATATTAATAAACTGTATAAATGTTTATACAAGGTAAAAAATTGAATGAAAGCAAGCCGGATTGGAAGTGGATTGCAAACAAAAAAAATCAAAGGTGGGTTAATCTCATTCATCTAGGCTATTTAAATTTAAATAGTTAAATTTAAATAATTGGTCGAATGAGCGAATTGATTTGATGTGTTATATTACATATAGTAGTACATAGTATATATTGAAGTGATTGATTTCCCGCATTATATAGCGGATGAGACCCTATGCGCCGCATAATAGCAGAGAATATTATATAAAATCCATATACCGTGATATTCCACCTTGAAGTGGAATTGATATTGTGCTAACGTCTGTGGATGTAGGGAAACAGGTTGGAGGGATCCAACTGGAATCCTCAACATTTATTTAGATTATTTAATATTCTCTGTTATGATTATTCGATATTCTATGATGAATTATATTGAAATAGTGAATGCTATAGTTTGCTTGAATATATTTTGGTACACTGAGTTATCAAAGTATATAGAATTGGATTTTTGAAAGAAAAAAAGAGTGAATTTTTAAGAAAAATAATCATAGAGAATTTAAATAAATTTAAGAATGAACTGGATAAGAATAAAAGTGATTTTAAAATTCTAATAAATAATTTCGAGTATGGAAAAAGGGGATTTTGAATAAACAGAAAACAATGAATTGTAAAACTTAAGTGATATTATTTAAAGGAATAAAGAATTTACTTTAAAATTCAAGGTTTAAATTTATTTAAAAGGATAAAGAAGGAATTTTGGAAATATGAAATTGGTATGTTCAATTAAAAGATTTTAAATCAAAATGGAGAAAAAAAATCTGAAGTTAATGGATTTTGGAAAAAGGTGAGTAAGTAAAGAGATTTATTTCAAAATGGAGTAAATTGGAAATTGATTTAAGTATTTGAAATTGGAAATTTAAAGGAGAATGTGACTATGAAATTTATCAGTGGATATTTGAAGAATAAATTCACGATGGGAATTTATTAAAGAAATGAGAAATTTTGTTTAAAAATAAATAGTGATTTATTTTTAAAGGATGTGAAGAGAAGTATATTTCCCTGGATAGCCAAGTATGTTTTCAAAGTAAATTTTTAAATATAAGTTAAAAGTTTTAATGTTGTTTTAAAAAGCATGTTTTGGAAAATTTATTATTTCTAAAATATTTAAATTCTAAAGTAAGTATTTTTTTCAAATCTATTATCGTAGTAATTATTTAAAGATGACTTGGTATTTTGATTTAAAAAGAGAAAATCTAGTTTTATATTTTATAAAGTAACCTCAAATAAAATATTCCTAAAGTATATATTTTTAATAAAGTATTGAAGTAGTTCTCAATTTAAATGTTTTAAAGGATATTTTGTAATAAAGTGTTTTAAATTATTTTAAAAAACTAAAGTTTTTGTGCTTGGTATTTTCAGTGGAAATAAATAATTGGAAATTTATTTCATGAGAAAAGTGTGGTTTGAAAACATTTTCAAAAAGGGTTGAAAATGGAAATATATCTTGCGAAGGTATTATGAGGTTAATAAATAATTTGGGATATTATTTATTGTTTGATGGTTGTTTGTGAATGTTAATTGATAGTTAAATAACCGACTATCAATATTGGCCAATGCGCTGATCGTTTCGAAGAGACCGGGATCAGGATTAATTTCTCGAAAACCACTTCGATCCGGTTTGTACGTTTTCGTGTGGAAAACAAGAGTTCGGAGTCGAAGATGGAGCAGTGAAGTGCAAGGGCTAGTCGCTACTAATCCTGAGGCTGATTCCAAAATGGATGTAGTGGGAGTAGTGCCTTCGGTTCCGTTAGAACCCGAGACGGACTTGTATGGATTGAATTCTTTCAGAACATCGTCATGTGGACGATGAGAATTCTAAGAGATGAGTCTTCTAAAGGTAATGCTTAGCCTCAAGCCTCATCAACCGGGAATGACTTAAAATCAGGGGTTATGCAGCAAGGCTAGGTGGGTAGCGCCCATTAGGGTGAGGTCATCCCTGTCTAGATGTCCCTTTTTATTCGGCTTAATGGTGCGGTTGTTGATCCTAATCGTGTGGTGATCTTACCCGGGATTATCCAGTAAGGGGTAGTCCTGGTCTTGTGTTTCAGGGGATTGGGAGTAATCCTCGGTACGGTGATCCAGGCCACGTACTATGACAGGTGGTACCCCAGTGCCTAGTCATTAGTTGGAAATCCATTTTCCCTACGTGCCTTTACGGTTTTCTTTGTATACCAATTAGCTGGAATTTAATAAATGTAACAATTTCGGCTATTTTGATAAGTATTTGTAAATAGGCCCTATTATAATATCAGAGGATTTAATAAGAAATGTTTTAGCTATCGTAAGGTAAAAACCCGACATGCTTACTTGTGGCGTGGTCTTACGAGATGCTTTTGTTTTCAAAAGGATTTTGAAACTTTAATAATCAAATTGAGTGTGATTTTCTCACGTTGGTATTCCAGACTGACTCGGGTATTATTTAACTATAATGCTCGGGTCAGACCGAGTATTATAGAATATAGGATATGTTGCTATGGAGCTCAAGAGACGAGTTAGATGACGATACGTACTTCCGTACTTGTTTTAAATATTCCGCTGTGTTGATTAGCTGTGTTTTCAGTTTTGAGGACAGGTTTATATGACTGTCCAGTTGTATGTTATTGATGCTGTTGAACTCTGATGATGTATTCTAATGATGTATGTATAAAACAGATATAGTTTTCTTTTGTGTAAAGATCAGTTATTATCTATTATATTTTATTCTGCTGCGATGGTTAGATTCTAATGTTGTTTTGTTTTCTCTTCTTCTACCTCTTCTTCTTTAACCCAAATGGTTCGTATTTCCATTCATCTTGAGTTGATTGATGGAGAATAGTGCCGATTCAAGGGGTACGGAACTGCGGGTCGTTTCACTTGGTATCAGAGCTGAAGGTTAAGCGAGAACCTTGGCTCTGGTGGGGGTCACTCATTGAAATAGAGTCCATAGTACTCTAGAATGAGTTTGAGTGTATTAATAGATATGAGCGCGTATTTGTTAGTGAATATAAAATTATTTTTATATTGTGTTGATTTATCGGTTGAATGTTTATGGATTCTGGTCGATGTGTAGAACGCCATGTTATCGATAGGAATTTCTAAACTCTTAAACAAGATAAACCGACACGGTATTGTTTTAAATAGGGTAAATGAAATAAGTTTACCCAAATTATTTTTGTATATAAAGGAAATAATTTTTCGTAAATTATTATAGTTATATATAGATGCTTGATTGTTAGGGATGATTATATTAAATATTATCATTAATGTGTAAAATTTAATAAGATATTGAAATCATAACCAAAAGCTAAGAAATAAATTCATATACAAATGGGATCTGTAAATGTGATTTATAAATTGAAATAAGATTTCAGAATAATATTTGAATATGAATTGAAAGAATTTAGAACTTGAAATTTTGGGAAAGTCTAATTCCTTTGGGTTGAAAATGATTTTAAAGAGATAGAAGCATTGAACTCTTTCAGTCGCTAGAAAATAATTTCGGTGATGACTGCAGCATCATCGATGTTCATTTTTGAGTTTCCAAGAGAGGGATTGCTGCCTGGAGATTTTGAATTGGAATTGTTTGCAAAAATGGGTTTGGTTTTGAAATTCAAAGAGGTAATTAAATTTGTCAAAGGATTTTGGATACAAATAATTTCAAAATGGACTTTGAAATACTTATGTGATGATTGAAACTCTGGAGTCGGTTTAAGATATTTTGGAATGTTCAAGCAATTGCTTAAAACTCTGGAAGTAAATTGGAAATATTTAAAAAAATAAAAATTTAACTTAAGAAGAGTTAGATCAAAATAAATTTGTTTTGCATTTTGGGAAATGAATAAAAATCCAAAACTTGAATTATAAAATAGATTGAACTCGAGAAAATTAAGTCAAGAGATTTTTGGAAAATAAAAAATTGCATTAAAAGTGGGGAATGAACTAATTTGAATAAATTCATTAAGTGAGTGTTAATGGAATTCTGATTGGCTCGATCAAAATTAAATTATGAGTTAAAAATGGATTTTGTGAAGTTAAACTTGAGTTCTAAATTAAATTCAACTTATAAGTGCTAAGTGAATTGAATATGATTGAAATGTGGTCAAATGAAATGGAATTGGTTTATAATAGAAATGATTTGAGTTGCAAATAAAATCCAATTCGAGTATAAATGAGTTAAATATGTGCTTGGATATTATTTTAATGAATTGAGAATGGCTAATTGAATTAAATGAGTCGTGAATGAACTGAATTTGGAAATTAAAATTTGTAATGAACGAAACAAAAGAACTAATCCAATAAATTTGAAGATTGAAATGAGATCAAATAAAATTCTATGGATCAATAGAAGTAAATAAAAATGATTTTTGAAACAACTGAAATGAATATAAGTTCATTTGGTTTAAAAATGAATTGTATGCAAGCAAGTGAGTTGTAAATCACTTAAATTGAATAGTATGGATTGTGCGTTGCTTGAAAGAAATTGAAATAAGTGTCGAAACCTTACATATGTGCTTATGAAAGTATATTACTTGCATTGTTATAAAATCCATGTTTTAGCTATTTAAATATAAGCAAAATGCTATAAACTTCTTATATATATATTCTACATTGTTAAATTATTCTACATTGTTCCGAAGTTTGGCGCTGATACCAAGCTGTGACGCCCCACCTCTATACCCACGCTAGCCAAGGACATTACGGTGTAATGCCGTCAACTAACACGGAGAATAAGGCTATTGAGGAGCGACCATCCGTGTAATTGCTTTGTGCGAGTACCGATATGCCAGATAAAAATATAACCTGCATTTCAAGAGGGAATCCGACATACTAATGCAAACTCAAAGCTACTACACAGTGGCAATAATATCTTCGGAAACAAAGATAGAAATATCATAACACAAATCAATCACAGAAGTTCATATCTCAAAGGCGGAAACAGATATGAATATTACACATGAAAGTGTATATCAGAGTGGTGGTCAAACAAGATCCACAATATCACAAAAGAATAGTTACAAGTGCTACACAAAAGAATAAGTATACATCAATGAGTCTATATCTCAAATGTATACAACCAAAAACTACTGATCTAAGTTGTTAGCCAAAAGTCAGGATAATAATCCCAGATGAGAAGTCAAGCAGAAGCACCTATAACATCTAGGTCTGACCCGAGTATTATTTAATAAGAAAATAATAAACGGATCAGTCTAACTATAAATATCAGATAAAATGATATAGAATAAGAGATATGACAAAAACGTGATATAACCATAAAGTCATACTATGATAAGTATGTAATTGAAAATCAACCAGAGATTAATCAATATCATAAGAATCTTCTCAAAGATCAAAAGAATGTCATACTCTTTAGTTTTATTCACCAAGTCACAAATATCGACATCATATCGATGCCAATCATAAAAGCTGGAGGGTCACAAATTCTAGAAATCATCAATAGAAATCCAGAAATCACAAAAAGGGGGAGGCCTATCACAAAACGGGAGCATGAAAACTCACCAATAAGTGTATCACAAATGGGACGCTATCCCATGGTCGCTAACCATAGAGTCGGTTCAGCGACGTAGTACAATATCGGTATGCCCGAGGAACCTGAAACTCGAATAATTCGGAACAACGACGTAGTACAACGGTACGTCCGATGATCCTGATAAGTTGGTACAACAACGTAGTACAAAGGTACGTCCGATGGACCGAACTCCATAAAAGAACATGGGTCGCTAGCCCACAAAAAATGAGTCGAAACTCCAAATAATACATAGGTCGTTAGCCTATAAAAGAAATGAGACGAAACTCAATAAAACGAGGTGTCATCCCCTACGTGGACAAAGAAACATAGCATATCGCTAGTCTAAATCACAAAATGATCATCATCGATCATCAAGAAGTGTCAATTACACTAAGCTAGTAAATATATAAGCTTAGCTTCATGTCCCATAACCACTAGCTTAACTTAAATATTTATGAACAAATTGTAGATCTCCACTAGAAAATTGTCACAAGATATTCAATCGAACAAGTCTAAGAATTAACTGACGAAGTAAACACAAGCATTTCATACCACTTGTTTTACTAAGTTGTTTAATTAGATTTCTCATACGAGTGAGGTAAAGGTTTGTATATACTAGTAGATTGGAAAATGGTTTAAGAAACGAGCTTTGTAATAAAATAGTGTTGAAATCATTTTGATAAAAGAGTTTTGATATTTACTACTAGTATTGAAACCTTTATATTTTTAAAGTGACAAATCACAAAAATGATTGTAGAAACAATCAATCACCAAAATTCACATTAGAAGACGTGAATTGAATCCAAAGAAATCGATACTGAATCCATCAAGATGGATGTTCCAAAAATCCCGAAGAAAATGTCATCAAAGTCGATATAAGTGATAACAACAAAAGGGAATCAACACAAATCGATTAAATTTGGAATCTCAAGCTAAATAGGCAAAATAGAGCCCAGACAGCAGATTCAGACGTCTGAAATCAAGGATTCAGACGTCTGAATCTGGAAAAGTAAATGTTTTCCAAAACACAATTCAGAACCCTATATTTCAGACGTATGAAATAGGCATTTTTTAGCCTATTTCCTTTCTGGTTGCTCACGAGCAAATTCAGACGTCTAGAATTTATATTCAGACGTCTGAATACTGGGGAATTAAAATTCCTAGTATAATATTTAGACGTCTGAATATCTTGTTTCAGACGTCTAAAACTGGGGTTCTAGGCATTCCCTGAACCTAGGCCAAAAATGCTCAAACGATATCGGAAGCGATCGGACGAGCAACGATGACTAAGGATTTATGCCAAGCGACAACCCAGCATTAACGGATCTTCGATACGCCTCAAATATCAATGTCCAAATATCCATAATAGGATTTTCATATATTTTGATTTCAAAACACCGAAAATTGGAATATACACCAAATCAATCCAAACCAAAATCAATTGCACAAGAATAAGTGTTGGGAATTCATACCTAACAATCGAAGATAATTATAGACAAAGATGTGAGATAAAAATCTCACCTTTAAACCCAAAGCTATGAAGAAGAAGCTATAGAGAATGGCAAGAACAATCACTCTTCAATTCCAACCTAAAGAGCTTGAATCTAAGCTTAAAAGAGAAACATTCCCTAAATTAGGTTTAGGAATTTCCGAAATTGGTAAGAGAATGAGTTGGAGAAGAAGACGAGGAGGCTTACCAAAGCTTCTTCTATAAATTTGGAGCTAGAACTTGATTTGCAAATGGAAACTAGGGCTTGGAATTTTAATTTCTCATTCCTCTCTCCATTGTTGCTAAAGCTTGAGTATTAGGAAATAGAAATGAAGTAATGAAGAGAAGAGGGGTGAAGCTTGGGTCTAATGGGCTGAAACAAAACCAAAGCCCTAAGTGAAAAAGTAGAAAAATTCCACTAACTCCAAACATATCAAAGTTTATACTCAAAAAGGTCGCAAACGTCATTTTGAACTCAGTGGGGGTGGTCTCGAGTCCTAATTCGACTGTTTGCAAAAAGTAGCCTTCCGGACACTAATCCGACTAACGATGAATTATTTTAAATAAAATATTTAAATATTCAATCGTAAAATATGTGGGTTGTTATATTGGCGATTGAATTTATTGAATTTAATAATTTGAATTTGGGTAAAATATTGAATTTTCTGTTTTAAGCCTGTTAAAAATAATTTGAAGGTTTGTAAAATTTATATTGATAGTGTTGAGGATAATGAAAATTTTAAAATTGAATTTAACACTGATTTATTCAGTTTTGAAATTTTATCGTTTAATTTTAATTTAAAAATAGCTTTCCGAGACACAATTTCGTAATTCGACGAAACCAGTTCCATTGGATCCGTAATATTGTATTATTATCGGATTTCAAATTTCGTATTGATTGGAGTAGTTGTGTGATCGTACGGAAGATAAACGCGTTGAAATCTTTATCAAAAATTAAATATAGTCATTGGTCCAAAAAGCTATCTTCTCCATATGATCGAATTAGGACTCAAAACCTTTTCCTTTGAGTTCGAAATAGGGGTATAACCTTATAAACGCCTAGCGGCATGCCTCGATAGGAATTTGAAATTGTAAGTTGCATTTCCGAGACAATTTGAATTTAATTTTAAATACGAGTAAATACTTTACTTGACTAGTCAAATTAATTTCACATCAGACCTTTTTCCAGTCTTTTCCAAAGCACTGTAGCTTACCTTCTGAAACACACCATTCTATATCCATTCTTCATGCAACCATCTTATCATATCTCCTCCTTTTCTCTTTTTAAAAGCACGATGCCTTCATTCCCTGAAGAAAAAAAGTCGAAATCACAACTTCAATCAAAAATGGCCGAAGCCTCTTCAATCAGAAAAAAAAATCATCATCTTCTATAAAAATGGTGGCCATGATTTGTTCGTTTCGCTCGTCGCGTTCCACCTCTAAATTTCGCCATCGCGTTCAGGGGAGGGGTGAAACCACGCGACGCTCGTATGGCAGTGGGTCGGAGTAGAGAGGCGCGTTCAGTTTTGGGGTCGCGGATCGTCGTGATATTTTGAGGGATGGTGGAGATCAATGGTGTGATGCTCGAACTCGTGAGGCGATGTCATGAAGGATCGGAGGCTGCGCGATGGTCGGTAGGTCTTGGGTTGAGTCTGACTTGGGTAGTGATCTGGAAGCGTGGCCCACAAGGAGGAGGCTGATTTGGTGGAAGTGGGGTCAAGTCGTGGAGGTGTTGTGCCTCCAATGGTCGGCTGAGGGATGCAGCGTCAGTTTTAGGTAATTCGATTTTAGTTTTTAATTTAGTGTTGTTTAAGTTAAATTGTTAATTAATGGTGATGATGATTTAAATTATCAGAGGATTATTTTACAAGGTTGGAAATGTTTTGATTTTTTTAAAAAAAAAGAAGAAAAGAAAGAACAAAATTTATTTACAACAACTTACTGTTTAAAAAAAAATTAATAGTAGCATATGTTTACTATTTATTCCTTTCAATGTAAAGAGTTATAGATATATATATATATGTATATATCGTAAAAGAAAAAAATGTTAAACAAGGAATAATTATAGATTTTGGAAAATAGTAGGATTTGTATAAAGATTTGATACAAATCTATATAGATTATTTTATGTGTGTATGAAGATTCAAAAATAAAAAAATGGATATTCACACATTTTAGATTTATTGTTTATTTAAAATAATGGATTTGGAAATTAGTTTGTTCAATAAACTTATTTAATTATTTTAGAAATTGTTAAAGGGAAAATTAGTTTAAAATTTAATCATCAGTTTAGAACTAAATCACTAGTTAATTTAATAATTAATTAAATTTATTAAATGGAAATTAATTGTTCGATTATTTCGAATATTAATAAACTGTATAAATGTTTATACAAGGTCAAAAATTGAATGAAAGCAAGCCGGATTGGAAGTGGATTGTAAACAAAAAAAGTCAAAGGTGTGTTAATCTCACTCATCTGGGCTATATAAATTTAAATGGTTAAATTTAAATAATTGGTTGAATGAGCGAATTGATTTGATGCGCTATATTACATATAGTAGTATATAGTATATAATGGAGTGATTGATTTTCCGCATTATATAGCGGATGAGACCCTATGCACCGCATAATAGCGGACAATATTATATAAACCCCATATACCGCGATATTCCACCTCGATGTGGAATTGGTATTGTGCTAATGTTTGTGGATGCAGGGAAACAGGTTGGAGGGATCCAAATGGATTCCTCAACATTTATTTAGATTATTTAATATTCTCTGTTATGATTATTTGATATTCTATAATGAATTATATTAGAATATTGAATGCTATAGTTTGCTTGAATATATTTCGGTACACTGAGTTATCAAAGTATATAGAATTGGATTTTTGAAAGAAAATAAAAGAGTGAATTTTTAAGAAAAATAATCATAGAGAATTTAAATAAATTTAAGAATGAATTGGATAAGAATAAAAGTGATTTTAAAATTCTAATAAATAATTTCGAGTATGGAAAAAGAGGATTTTGAATAAACAGAAAATAATGAATTGTAAAACTTAAGTGATATTATTTAAAGGAATAAAGAATTTACTTTAAAATTCAAGGTTCAAATTTATTTAAAAGGATAAATAAGGAATTTTGGAAATCTGAAATTGTATGTTTCAGTTAAAAGATTTTAAATCAAAATGGAGAAATAAAATCTGAAGTTAATGGATTTTGGAAAAAGGTGAGTAAGTAAAGATATTTATTTCAAAATGGAGTAAATTGTAAATCAATTTGGAAATTAATTTAAGTGTTTGAAATTGGAAATTTAAAGGAGAATGTGACTATGAAATTTATAAACTGGGTTTATAAAAGCGAAGTGATATATCAGTGGATATTTGAAGAATAAATTCACGACGGGAATTTATTAAAGAATTGGGAAAAATTGTTTAAAAATAAATGGTGATTTATTTTTAAAGGATGTGAAGAGAAGTATACTTCCTTGGATAGCCAAGTACGTTTTTAAAGTAAATTTTTAAATATAAGTTAAAAGTTTTAATGTTGTTTTAAAAAGCATGTTTTGGAAAATTTATTATTTCTAAAATATTTAAATTCTAAAGTAAGTATTTTTTTCAAATCTATTATCGTAGTAATTATTTAAAGATGACTTGGTATTTTGATTTAAAAAGAGAAAATCTAGTTTTATATTTTATAAAGTAACCTTATTTAAATATTCCTAAAGTATATATTTTTAATAAAGTGTTGAAGTAGTTTTCAATTTAAATGTTTTAAAGGATATTTTATAATATAAGTGTTTTAAATTATTTTAAAAATCAAAAGTTTTTATGCTTGGTGTTTTCAGTGGAAATAAATATTTGGAAATTTATTTCATGAGAAAAGTGTGTTTTGAAACCGTTTTCAAAAAGGATTGAAAATGGAAATATATCTTACGAAGGTATTTTAAGGTTAATAAATAATTTAGGAGATTACTTATTGTTTGATGGTTGTTTGTGAATGTTAATTGATAGTTAAATAACCGACTATCAATATTGGCCAATGCGCTGATCGTTTCGAAGAGACCGGGATCGGGATTAATTTTCCGAAAAGCACATCGATCCGATTTGTACGTTTTCGTGTGGAAAACAAGAGTTCGGAGTCGAAGATGGAGCAGTGAAGTGCAAGGGCTAGTCGCTACTAATCCTGAGGATGATTCCAAAATGGATGTAGTAGGAGTAGTACCTTCGGTTCCGTTTGAACCCGGGACGGACTTATATGGATTGAATGCTTTCAGAACATCGTCAGGTGGACGATGAGCATACTAAGAGATGAGTCCTCTAAAGGTAACGCTTAGCCTCAAGCCTCATCAACCGGAAATGACTGAAAATCAGGGGTTATGCAGCAAGGCTAGGTGGGTAGCGCCTATTAGGGTGAGGTCATCCTTGTCTAGATGTCCATTTTTATTCGGCTTAGTGGTGTGGTTGCTGATCCCAACCATGGGGTGATCTTATCCGGGATTATCCAGTAAGGGGTAGTCCGGTCTTGTGTTGCAAGGGATTGGGAGTGATCCTGTAACGACCCGCAAATCCGTACCTCTTGAGTCAACACTGTTCTACATTAATCAACTCAAGATGAACAGAAATACGAACCATTTGGATTAAAGAAGAAGAGGTGGAAGGAGAAAATAGGAAACAACATCAGAATCTAACCATCGCGGCGGAATAAAATATAATAAATAATAACAGATCTTTACACAAAAGAAAAATATATCAGTTTATACATTACGTCATTAGAGTACACATAACACACAATACACACCACTGAATACACAGCTAATCAACACAGCGGAATATTTAAAACAAGTACGGAAGTACCATCGCCATCCAGCTCGTCTTCTGAGCTCCACAGCATCATATCATGTATTCTATAATACTCGGTCCGACCCGAGCATTACAGTTAAATAACACCCGAGTCAGTCTGGAATACCAGCGTGAGAAAACCACACCCAATTGATTATTAAAGTTTCCAAATCCTTTGAAAATCAAAAGCATCTCGTAAGACCACGCCACAAATAAACATATCGGGTTTTTATCTTACGATAGCTAAAACATTTATTATAAAATCCTCTGATATTATAATAGTGTCTATATACAAATACTTGTTCAAATAGCCAAAATTGTTACATTTATTAAATTCCAGCTACTAGCCACAGTCGTGGGTAATACAAACAAAACCGTAAAAGGCACATAGGAAGAATGGATTTTCAACTAATGACTAGGCACTGTGGTACCACCTGTCACAGTACCTGGTCTAGATCAGCATACCGAGGATCACTCCCGACCTCCTGCAACACAAGACCGGGACTACCCTTTACCGCATAATCCCGAGTAAGATCACCCCACGGTTGGGATCAGCAACCGCACCACTAAGCCGAAATAAAAGGGACATCTAGACAGGGATGACCTCACCCTAAATGGTTGCTACCCACCAAGCCTTGCTGCATAACCCCTGATTTTCAGTCATTCCCGGTTGATGAGGCTTGAGGCTAAGCGTTACCTTTTTAGATCGTTTCACTTAGAGTGCTCATCGCCCACCTGACAATGTTCTAAAAGCATTCATCTATACAAGTCCTCCCCGGGTTCGAACGGAACCGAAGACACTACTCCTACTACATCCATTCTGGAATCATCCTCAGGATTAGTAGTGACCAGCCCTTGCACTTCACTACTCCACCTTCAAATCCAATCTCGTCTTCTCCACGGAAATGTACAAACTGGATCGAAGTGGTTTTCAAGAAATTAATGTCGATCCCGATCTCTTCGAAACGATCAACGCATTGTCCAATATTGATAGTGGGTTATTTAACTATCAATTAACATTCACAAACAACCATTAACCATAAATAATTTCACCAAATTATTTATTTACCTCAAAATATCTTCGCAAGATATATTTCCACTTTTCAATCCCTTTTGAAAACAGTTTTCAAACCCTACTCTTCTCATGAAATAAATTTCCAAATATTTATTTCCATCGAAAATACCAAGCACAAAAACTTTAGATTTTTAAATAATTTAAAAACACTTTATCATAAAATATACTTTAAAACATTTAAATTAAAAGCTACTTTAATACTTTATTCAAAAATAAATACTTTAAGAATATTTAAAATAAAACTAATTCAATACTTTATTAAAAATATATACTATAGGAATATTTGAAAATGAAGTTACTTTATAAAATATAAAACTAGATTTCCTCTTTTTAAAACAAATTACCAAATCTACTTTAAATAATTACTACGATAATAGATATGGAAAAATACTTACTTCAGAATTTAAACATTTAGAAATAATAAATTTTCTAAACATGCTTTTTAAAACAACATTAAAGCTTTTAACTTATATTTAAAAATTTACTTTGGAAACGTACTTGGCTATCCAGGGAAATATACTTCTCTTCACATCCTTTAAAAATAAATCACTATTTATTTTTGAACAAAATTTCTCATTCCTTTAATAAATTCACATCGTGAATTTATTCCTTCAAATATCTACTGATATATTGCTTCACTTTTATAAACCCAGTTTATAAATTTCAAAGTCACATTCTCCTTTAAATTTTCAATTCCAAACAATTAAATCAATTTCCAAATTGATTCCCAAATTACTCCATTTTGAAATAAATTTCTTTACTTATTCAATTTATTTCAAAATCCATTAACTTAAGATTTTATTCCTTCTTTATCCTTTTTAAATAAATTTAAACTTTAAATTTTAAAGTAAATTCTTTATTCCTTTAAATAATATCACTTAAGTTTTATAATTCATTATTTTCTGTTTATTCAAAATCCCCTTTTTCCATACTCGGAATTATTTATTAGAATTTTAAAACCTTTCGATCTTGTTAAAGTATTATCATATAAGTGTGGAAGCATAGCTTCGAAACCATTCAAAAATACCCCTTTCGAAACCATTGAAGGTTAGACTTCGAAACCAATACCTTCCACGGCCATTAGGTTTATATTTAAAATAATATTTTTTGGGTCAAAGTGAACATAAGCGAAAGCATCTCTTCCGAAACCATTCTTCATTTTATGAAAGTATTGGGGAAACTTGATGGTATCGTAACCATCCTTTCGAAAGCATTAAAATATTTAGGTAAAAACATTAAAGGTTGGCTTCGAAACCCCTTCTGAAACCATTGCCTTCAAAAACCCTTACCCCTTTCAAAAGCGGTAGGAAGTGGTTACCATTTTATAAAACAAACGGTACCTTTCGAGAGTATTGATGTCTTCAATACCATCAAAAGGCATCAAATTATAGAAGGGTTTTAACTTGGCCGAAACTACCCCTTCTGAAGGCTTCAATTAAAGACTAATTCCTTCGGAAGCTACTATTTTAAACAAAGGCAGCATTTCTCCTTCGAAAGCCTCTTTTGAAACACCCTTTTGAAACCATTGGTTTCGACTACTTCGAATCCTTTTTATAAACAAGCAAGCTCTTTTCTTTTAAAACAAAACAAAACAAAGAAACCAACCCCTTCAGAAGCTACGTTTCAACACCCTATCTTTCGCCTTTCTCTAATCCACTACGTACCAGTTAACTGATACTATGTGTATTGGTTTACTGTTTTCGACCTAGAAGGTTTCGATTAGGTTGGAGGCGAAAACTCTGTGTCGAAAGCACCTTCCTAAGTATGCAGAACCCCATTTTCTGAATAAAAAGCTGTTTTTACCAAATAAAGTAAACTTTTTGTTACTAACTTGCCCACTTGTAAACACTTGATTGGCTTTCGTAATCTTTCAAATTAATTTATAAATTTTTGACGCATTTTCTCATATCTAAAACCAAGTAACAATTTAAAAAACAATTAAATCATTTAGGTCCTCCTTTCAAGATAATTTAGTTTCCATATCAAGCCAATTAGCAAAAATCTCCAAAGTTTCAGAAATTCACTTTAATCATGTTATCTAACATATCAAAATTTCAGAATCAAATTCTTAATATATTTTCCAGAATAAATTTATATACTCAAATAATCATACTTTCACAACTAATTCTCCATGGCTTGGAAAATTATAAAAATTGAAGCTAAACTCCAAAATCATGTTTTCCACAACATATAATTTTTCCATGGCTTTGAAAAATCATTTTAATCTCGGTTTTACCATAAAACCGTGCATATCTCCTTTAAAACAATATTATTTAATCTAAACAAATTATAAATCAAGCATGGCATCATCTAATATATCATAAAACGAATTTACCCTTAAATCTGAAATCATATGATTATAAAACCAAAAATAGAGACATAGTGATTATTATTCACCTTAGATTGGATTAGGAAATTAGAGATTGGTTGAGATTGATTTTTTCTAGCTTGAATCCTAAGTTTTAAATTTGATTTCTCTCTTCTTCTTTCTCCTTAATGGCCGGCTCCTTTCTTTCTTACTTATGTTTTTGTTTATGATGAAATATGAACGTTTATGGCTAAGAAATAATAGTTTAAGGGTGAGAAATATGGGGCTATTTACCCTAATGTCCTTGTGTTTAATTAGTTAGCACTTAACCATTTATAAGTTCATTCAATTTAATTAAGCATGGCCACCTATATTCTTTTACCAGTCACGATCCTCTTTTCACTTTACATTATTCTACTTAATTTATTTTAATTAAATCTCCTGAATAATATTATTAAAAATTAGGATTGTTACAATTTCTTTGGTGGCTCTGCACTTTGAGGTTGATGGGTTTGTTTTCTTGTAACAATAAGCTTAACTTGAATAGAATTTCATTCAATATTGTCTTGTTATGGTTTTTATTTTACTTTTTGTTAATGAAAGGAAACAAATCTTATACATTTTCCAAAGAAGTAAATGTTGTTGAATCAAAGATGATGATTCTCATTAAAGACAATGATTCATATTCTATTTCTCCCCCAAACTCAACATCCTATAAAATTGTTGCATTTTCCATCTTAGTTTTCCCCTTAGTGTGGGTTTATAAAACATACAGCTTTTAAATCACTTAGAATATTTATAAAGTATTTGCTATTAGTGCCTCGATCTAGAATTATTTAGTTAGATAGAATAAATAATTATATTAATTACTATATCCAAATTCAGGGCTTCACTATAAAAGGTATTTGTCATGAATATCAAGATATTTAATTCCAATCATGTATGAATTTGTTGATAAAATAATCTTATTATTTCTGAAGGAACAATAATAACTAAATTTGTTCATATCAAAATTAGAAACCAAAATCTATCTAAGTGATAGTATAACAAAAATATTAAACAAATCCAAATAATATGCGTATCTTTTTAGATACTACTTATGTGATGTCTAGTAAAAAAAATATGTTCATAGATTTCATAAAATAAATAACTATATATATATATATATATATATTTGTATGTTATTTCTTTTCTTCTAGATCCTTAACGACTTCTTTATCCTTATTTATATATTTATTTATAATGTATGTTAAATTGGTACATTCTGTATGCTTCAATCTCTCTTCTTCTTACGATAATGCGAAATAAGCTCAATAAAAGATTATCTTATTTTTTAAAAAGTCGATAATAATCTTTAAATGGTTATACTATGAATAATAAAGTACCAAAAATTAACAATAACTTAAGTATCTTTAACTTTTGAAGCAACAATTTTATATGTAGTACTCATTTATATTTCCCTTGCTTCTTACTTTATATAATCAAGCACTGCAAAGCGTGCTTGTTGTACCTTATTGTTTTTTTTGGGGCAAAGTGCTCTTTAGTTTTAGTAAAGAATTCCTTAATATTAATTATCCCAATGGATATCACATCCTTGAAAACATCTGGAATATTGTATTTTATGATCCTTTGACTCTTGCAATTTGAATTATCCCACATCTGTGTAGGATCGATTTCACCCTAGAGGGGGTGAATAGGGTGATAGTGTTAACTATAAAAATTAATTACGGAAGCTTATAAACTCAGATCACAGAATATTACCAGCACGGAAATAAATAGCAGAATAATAAAATGCAGAACAGAACAACACAGAATTTACCCAGCTTCGGCAAAACCCTGCCTACGTGCTGCCTCCAAGGTTTCTACTAGAAATTAGAAAGTCCCTCGCTTACACACGTAAACTTGCTATACCCGCTATTGACTATCCTAACTCTACGCTCAAAACCCTGGCCACAACTCAACCATCGAGTTGCGAATTCCCAAACTACGACACGTAGTTTGTACCCTAGTAACACGACTAGAAAAATTAAACGGTTTAAAAGAAAATACAAGATAAAAGCAATTTTAAAAATAAAACCCTATTTATAAATTAAAAGTCCTTAATAAAATTGAAGTCTTTTTAGAGGAATAAGGTCGGCCCTCTTTAGTAATTCAACCCGTCTCTTTTATTTCCTTCGTTCGTGAAAAATGGAGATGGCGGCCGTTCCTTTTTGAAGCTAAATTAGGGCTTTTCGTCCTTTCGATCCAAATTAGGGTTCTTGAAAATTGAAGCGCCGACCTTTGATACTGTTCGACTTCGATGCTTTTTGTTTTGCTCACCGCGGCTGCTTCGTTGATCGAATTCCTTCTTCAGTATGTAATTGTATGCTTTTGCTTTTACTGATTTTATGCTTTCTGGAATTCAACGAATAAATTGCCGATGATGATTGGGCTTATATATGCGTTCGAATTCCTTGAATTAGGTTCGTCTAAATATATTTGAATTCATCAATTTGCTTGCTCTGGCCGCTTGATCTTGTATTGATGCTTGGGATTTCACTGACTTGTTCGTTTCTTTACCACCACGTCTCTGACTTGTTCAATTGTGACTTCGGCCATGATTTGTTCATCTTGAAATAGTTTTGATTTCTGGATAAAGTCACGGCTTTGACTTTTTCAAAGATGCTTACTTGAATTTTTATCACTTGACTTCTGTATATTTTCACGACTTCGATATTTCATTGTTTATCTCGACTTGGCTTTTTCACTGTAACAGATGCTACATTTGTTGGTTCGATTCCAGTATGCTTTTTCACTGTCGCATGCACTTGAGTTTGTAGCTTGCCACTGACTTGTTTGTTGCATTGCTGTTATTGCATTGATGATTTTGTGTTGGTTCCATTGTTGCATCTCTGACCTGTGCATTCCATTCTCGTGTGTTCATTTGAGTTGTCTGCACTTAGACTTGAGCTTTCATTGTCATGTTGCATTGACCTGAATCAATCCATATTATTGCTTTGATATTGCAGTTTGGTCTTGACGCAGTTGCTCTTTGTTGCACTGCATAGTGGTCTTCTGTCCATGGCACTGTTCATGTTGAGTTGATATCTGCTTGTAGTTGATGCATATGCTCTCTGATACATGTTTGGACTAGCTGTGCATTGTTCATGACTGCTTCATGCTTGTTTGTTATCTGGTAGCACTTGAGTTTCTTGGCATTGCTGTTAGCTTTGGTGTATGTTCATGCTTGTTCATTCCAGTGAGTTTTGTTTTGTGACATCCATGTTGCAACTATTTCATTGTTGAGTTTGTTGCTGTGTTGATTTGACTTGTTGCATGGTTCATGTCACTGGTTCATTTGATAGCACTAGCTGTTGGTTACTTGATTCAGTTGTGTTGAAACTGGATTGATTTCTTTTGGCTTCACTTGTGTATACTGTGTCATTCGTTTGCACTGTATATTGAGAATAGATAAGGTTGCTTTGGTCTGGATTAGTGCAGTGTGCATTCTAGCTTGTAACTGTGTCATAGTAATGCATTCTTGAGTCTTGGATATTGAACAGTATCATGTATTTGTAGTTTGCATCCATTGTTGTTTCCAGTTGCACTTGGTCATTTTGTTCATCTGTATATTGCTGCAATCTTCATAGAGCTTGTATGCTTCAAGTTGCCTTGAGTTGATCCCGTGTGTTATTTGGGTTTGACCTTGTGCTGAATTGTTAGCAGTGCGTTTGTTTGATTTGTGCACACGAGTTGGCGGGGCAGTGCACACGTGTACAAATGTATACGTGTGTACTGCAGCCACTTATGTACAACCTGTCCCTGATAAAATGCTGATATGCACAGATACAATCAAAAATGATGACGAACAACCCAAATAACTGAGGCAAACAATGTTTTCAAAAACATCTTTTATTTTTGAATTGCAAAAATATTTCTTTTTCGATTTTACTGCGTTAGTTTATATTTTTGCAGATCTCTCAGATGCTGGATTCAAACTGGAATGCAGTTGAAGATAGAAATATGAGTGTGAGTGGTATGTAGTGAGGTGAACTGTAAATATGAAATGTAATGTAATTGTAATCAAAGTTGTATAGTTATAGTGGGAGTTTGAAATTGTACTATTCAAAGTTGTAATAAATATTAGTTTGAATAAAATATTCGTTTGAATTCAAATTCTGTGTTATTTAATTTTATTCAACAAATATTTATTTAATCTGTGAAAAACAAAATAGCACATTACCAAATACATTTAAATGAATGTATATATGTTTATTATCATCAAACAAAAATCATATAAGCGCAAAGCGCATATTCAACAATCTGGATGTTCTTCGTAACATTATAAAAGCATTCAACCATAATATAGGTACGTGTGACCTTCCTAATTGTAAGAGCTAGATCCATGAAGTCAAGAACGAAATAATATGCTCTTTTACTAATCCTTAGAGTTAGTCCCAAACAAGATGAAATATTATTAAAATTGGCACACTTTAGTCGATAGTTGAAAATAGAACAAAAAATAAAAGTTGACCGTACATCCTCATATCTAAATATCACCATAATAAATTCAAATAACTCTTTTCAAGATACCCAGCACAACATTAATATCAAGTTTGTGGACAGCAATATTAACTATAAGCGGTACTCGTGTTGTAATGATCAAACACCGACGATAACAAATTGAATAACAATCTTCCTTTGGGTCGATTAATTATTCACTTGCAAAACTTTATAATTATCACTATTCATCATCGCATATGTGCAAGTAATTCGGTCAAATATTGAACTTCCTTTGGGCTAATAATATTCGCATGAATACAAATACTAATATCAAACATTCTTCATGAACAATCAAAATAAGAGAGGTCACTTTGGTTTCCTTCATTTGGGATTCTCGTACTCCCCCCAAGGTCTCTCTTCTGATGTGGCGTATCCTTCATGATGGGCTGCCACTAGACGAGAATCTCAAATCGTTAGGTATCCCTCTTGTTTCCCGCTGCAGATGCTGTGGCAACGGGGAAACGGAATCTTTGAACCATTTGTTCTTCGGCAGTTTCTCAGCCAGATCTTGCTGGAATTACTTCGAAAACCTAGTTGGTGTTCGAGGTATTGCCAGATCTGCCTCTGATCTTCAAACAACCTGGTGGGCTGGGAACTCTGGGAAATCTCTTCGCTCGATCTTATTCCGCTTGATTCCCTGTCTTATCTGCTGGCACATTGCGCGCGGAATAAGGCAATCTTTGAGAGCTCTCCTTTGGACCCCCTGACCATTATTCGGCAAGTACGGAATGACGTATTCCTTGCTTTCCGAGGAAGACCATTCAGGGGACTCACGGGCTCCCGTATTCGGCGCCTTGTGGGTCTTCTTTCTATCTCGTGTGCTTTTAGTTCCGTGAGAACCGGAGTTGGTTGAACCCTCTTTGTGGGGCGTTGGCCTGCTTTCAGTACTCTCGTTCCCCTCACCCCTCCCCCCTCCCGGTTTTTTGGTTTGATGGGCTTGCTAGTATTTCAGGTGCAGGTGTCTTCGCTGTATATTGTCTGGCAGTTTTATTTTTGGGTTGGCTGTGGTCGGTCCTTGGAGACTCCATCTGATATTCCATCTTTTTGCCCGCATGGCGCTTGTTGTGCTAAGTGACAACATCTTTGGGCGGTGGCCTTGCCGGAGCTCGACTGGTGTTGTCACTTGGGAGCCTAGGGTTTCGTTGTTGTTCGGGCTGGGTTTTGGTTCTCTTTTCGGTCTTCTTCAGTATGGCGCACTACAAGAATTACTGTTTATAGCAACGGGCGGGGGCAACGGCCTCCAATGGCCATTGACCAACGGCAAGCTTTTTCCTGAAATTTTTTAATAACAAAGAACACTTGCCATTGGAAGCCGTTGGAAATATGCCGTTGGCGGCCGTTGCAAGCCGTTGGAAAACCGAGAGTAACCTGCAGCTCGATCTTCTTCTTCCTCATTCCATCTTCACCCGAAATTTATTCCAAAAACCCCCATTTTCCCCCCTAAAACATTTCCAACCCCATTTTATCCCCTTCTACACGTTCTAGCATCCCCATCTTTGTTTGCAAGCTTCACAACCTTCAAAATCAGATATTATTTGCTAAAACCCTAATTTTGTTAAATTTTTTATTTTAGGTTAAATTGGTAATTTTAATGTATGTATTGTGCTATTGTTCGTGTAGTGTAGTGTATTGGACCTTAATTACTGTTATTAAACTAATTATTGCATGTTTAACTATGATTTGTTAAATTAGGTTTATTATTAAATTAGTTTCAAACTTAATAATTGTCACTAACCTAAGCATGAACCTCACTTGTTATTATATTGGTGATTGAATTGTGTAAAAACGTGCGTAGAAATTAAGTGATTATATTGACATATAAATTGTTCACTTTTGACATTTATGATACGATATATACGTGATACAGTTTATGCATGACTGAATGTGATTTGTGATGCGATTATATGTATAACATTGTTCGTTTATTTCATACGTTGCGCGCACATACTGGATTTTTTTTGTTTTAGGAAAAAATTATTATATATGCGTTGATTCAACAATTTGTTTATTGATATAAAAGTTTAAATTTTATGAAAATAAAATTTAAACTTTTATATCGCTAATTTAAAATTTTAAACCCTTAGAGTGTTTTTGGCCCCGTCTGATAAGTATTGTATATGATCGTTGTGTGGATATTCATTTTTTAACAGAACGGACATCTATATTCATCGTATACAGTATTTGTTGGATTTGTCCCTGTATTGGACAAGTTACAAAAACAATAACGTAATTAAATCTCGTAAATCATTTCAGTCTAAACGGTTCGCAAAATTTCGACAGCGCTTCCCTTTATGTTCCATGTGTACACGCAATTGTGTACTGTTCAGGGAACTAAAGCGAAGTGCTGTTGAAATTTTGTTGGATCGTTTAAATTGAAATGATTTATGCGATTTAATTACGTTATTGTATTTGAAATGGGAGGTAGGATGATCCATCAATAAAGTGTCAATGATCAATTAATATCAAATTCGCTAATAAAATTGTTCAAATAGAATATAATTTTCATTTCAAAATAAGCTTTAAGTATTATTTTAACAGATATAACAAAAACAAGAAGAATGTTTACAAAATTGTTTTAATAAAAAATGTCAACGCAAAATTATATCATACATTTTAATTATATGCGTAGGTAAATGGACAATTATTTTACTGATCGGAGCTGGATGTACAAAAAACGAAGGGTCGATAATGAAGGCTCAATAAGTGAACATTTTAATAATGGTGTTAGCGTATTTATGGATTTTGCTTTACGTAATAACGGAAACTACAAAGAAATCCGTTGTCCATGTAGTAAATGCAAACTGTTAAAGCATTTGATACCACAAATGATTAGAGTTCATTTGCGTCAGTACGGTTTCGTACCAAACTATTTGATTTGGGATCGTCATGGGGAACAGTTAGCATCTAATCCTGTACAAGATGAGGAGCTGGTGAGTAATGAAATTGGTACGACAAATCTTGTAGAACATATGGTTGAAGATGTTGCACGTTCAATGTTTCATGTTCCTCAATTAACTGATGACGATGGTAATGCTGAAGAACAACCAAATATTGGGGCAAAAAAAATATATAATTTGTTAGATGCCGCGAAAAAACCCCTTGGGAAGGCTGCACAAGCGGAACCCAGTTATCAGTAACTGCTGAATACATTGCGATGAAAGCCAAATACAACCTCACAGAATCTGGATTTACGGCTGTTGTACAAGCTGCGAAACGACATATGCCTCCTAATAATCTAATGTGCGAAAATCATTACGAAGTAAAAAAACTGATGTCGGCTTTCGGTTTACCGTATCAAAAGATAGATACGTGTCTAAAGGGTTGCATATTGTTTTGGAAGGAAGATATCAACCTTAGAAATTGTAAAATATGTAATCAGGAAAGATACAAACCAAGAAAGAAAAAGGGGAAGGAAGTCCCGTATAAGCGTATGCATTATTTACCAATTACTACTAGACTTCAAAGGTTATATGCATCTTCTGTAACTGCGCAACATATGAGATGGCACAGTGTGAGAACACAGGAAGTAGGTACGTTAACACATCCAGCTGATGGGGAAGCATGGAAGCATTTTGACCAAAAATATCCCCATTTTGCGTCCGAAATTCGTAATGTTAGACTTGGTTTATGTACAGATGGATTTTCCTCATTCTCTCAATATGGTTCGAAATATTTGTCCTGGCCTATAATTGTCACACCTTATAATTTACCTCCTTAGATGTGTATGAAAACTCCATATATGTTTCTTACAGTTGTCGTCCCTGGTCCCCATGATCCGACACAAGGAATCGATGTTTATTTACAACCATTGATTGATGAATTAAAAAAATTGTGGTACGAGGGAGTAGAGACATATGATATTTTCCAAAAAAAGAACTTTTGCATGTATGCTTCTTCATTGTGGACAATCAGCGATTTTCCTGCATATGCAATGCTTTCAGGTTGGAGTACGGTCGGTCGTCTAGCTTGTCCTTATTGCATGGAAGAAACACGAGCAATTTTTTAACCTCATGGAAAGAAAGTTTTGTGGTTTGACTGTCATCGATGTTTTCTTCATATTAATCATCCTTTTAGAAGAGATAAAAAAAACTTTACAGCTAATAGACATGAAACTTTGAGACCACCTACGGTTTGGTCAAGCGAAGAAATTTATGAACTTGTAAAGGATTATCCAAAGATACATGAAACCGGAGAACAAATTAAAATTCAGGGTAAATCATCGATACATAACTGGTGCAAACAGAGCATATTTTGGGAATTTCCTTATTGGAAAAATCTCTTGATTCGTCATAATATTGACGTGATGCATAATGAGAAAAACGTGTTTGATAATCTGTTTAATACAATTTTGAATGTTAAAGGGAAGACGAAAGATGATTTGAAATCAAGACGTGATATCGAAGTAATATGTAATCGTCCCGAGCTTCATATAAAACCAAATGACACAAAAAAGCCAAAAGCTTGCTATGAGCTAGACAATAATCAAGTTAAATTACTTTTAAAATGGGTGAAAGGATTACGATTCCCAGATGGCATATCTTCTAATCTTCGTAGATGTGTTGACTATAAGAACAATAAACTTGGCGGGATGAAAAGTCATGATTGTCATGTTATGATGGAAAATTTGTTACCCGTCGCTTTTAAAGAACTGTTGCCCGTAAAAGTTAGGACTGTTGTAACAGAACTTAGTCTGTTTTATAAAGAGATTTGTTCAACTACATTAAAAGTTGATCTTCTACGTAAGCTTGAGGAAGAAATCTCGATATTGCTTTGCAAACTGGAAAAAATATTTCCTCCAGGTTTTTTCAATGTTATGGAGCATTTACCAATTCATCTTCCACTTGAAGCACGTCTTCGAGGGCCTGTGCAATATGGATGGATGTATCCATTTGAAAGGTATATTACTATTTAGTTTATTACATATTGGTTTAATTAAATGTATACAAAATTAAATTAAAATAATTTTTTCTAGGTATTTAAATCATCTAAAGAAAAAAGTGAGACAGAAAGCTCGAGTTGAAGGTTCGATTTGCAAATCGTACATCGAAGAAGAAGCTTCGTTTTTTTCCTCTCACTATTTCAGCGACCATGTGAACATATCATTTGAAAGTGCTACGCGTAATGATGAAGGCATTGATGAAGATGATTGTCAAGCGACTTTATCTGTTTTTAAAAAACCTAGTCGGCCTGCTGGTAAATGTGTGGAAGTATGGTTGGATGATAGAGATTATCAAGTAGCACACACGTACATTCTTCTCAACTGTGCCGAAGTTGCACCATTTATTAGGTAATATATATACACATACGTCTACACATATGTATACACAAATATATATGCACACATGTATTTTAATCATAATGCAACATTTGTTCTATAATTGCAGTATTTACGAATCACAACATCCAAACGACGATATCGGTAAAGAATTTGTTGCTTGGTTTTCTAACTACGTTTTTGATACAACAAATTGTGTTGTAGGTGAAGGATTGAAACATTTAGCTATGGGACGAAAAAGGATAGTCAAGACATATCCAATATTCTTTGTCAACGGATATAAATTTAATACCAAAGAATACGGTGCCGAAAAATCAACTAACAATACTGGTGTATTTGTCAAAGGTAGTGATGATCCAAATGATCACATAAATGACTTTTACGGCTTTCTGACCCAGATTTTGCAGTTGACATATTTCACTCGACCCGCGGAAGAATTTTTTTTTTTTAAATGCAACTGGTTCGACAACGTTTCAGGTTCTGGAATAAACGTGGATCCAAAATATAATCTTATAGAAATAAAACATACTTCGAGGTATTATAAGTACGACCCTTTTGTACTTGCCAAACAAGCTCTTAAAGTTTATTATGCTCCTTACCCATCTTTAAGAAGAGATAAAATAGATTGGTCGGCTATTTTTAAAACCAAACCAAGGTTTACATTTGATGGACGAAATATTCCTGAACAGCAAGCTTACCAAGCAGATATCGAGGAAAATAGAGAAATAATATTAACCGATGATCAAATAGATTTTGGACCTCTAAACGATGAAGCAAATGCATTAATTGAAGCATTTGAGAGTATAGAGGAACAAAATATAGAGTGCGAAGAAGAGTCAGAATCCGAAAGTGATGAGGATTGACCACTAATCAATATTTTGAAAAGGTAATTTTTTTCATTTTTCTATTTCCAAAGTAATTTTATATGATATGTATCACAAAGTCTCTTTTATGTTACGCCATAATGTATGTTACGCCATGTTCATTATTCTGACATCATTTGCATATTAAATTAATCAATGTTACCCTTGCTTTTCTTTATACTATGATTTCATATAGGTATGTCGGGACGCAGACGTTCACACTCCGGATCTTCCAGCTCACAGAGAGGTGATGATGCTGGTCCTTCACAGCCGGGTGTTCGGCCTATGGTATGGCTGAAACCCAAAACCGATGGCAGGTAAGTATAAAGTTTCAAAATTGAATTTTGTTCCATACAATCTTTTATCAAATATATATAGCAGTAACGGAATATTAAATGTTTTTTTCTGTTTTTACACAGCGGTGGGTTTTCGTTGGAGCCTTCCAACATAGTACTCACGATCTCGCGACGGGCGTATATGGCTCGTATGACCTCGTGTTGGCCGAGGTGGACTGCATTATGTAGTCATGTACATTATGTCAATTCATGTTTGCACTATTTATAGCAAATGTATAACTCATATTTTTTCAAACGTGCAGTGGGAAGTGGACTTGGCTGATTTTGATGTTTCAGTTGTCCGTCGCCATTGGAGCAGCAAAATTGCAAAAGACTATCGTGAAACGATTAACAACATCAAAACATCGGAAAAGAGACCTCATTGGATGAGTGAAGCTGTTTTTGATGAGTTCGCCACCTGGTGGAGCAACGAGGATTTTGTGGTAAATCTCTATCATATATTTAATTTAAATTGTTTGAGGCAAATAATATATAAATAATTAAAACCGTCAAAACAATTTTTGTTTTCAATTTAAATTTGCAGAGGCAGTCCGAGAGGAATTCTGCAAACAGGAGCAGGAACCCCGTTACACATCGCGGTGGTTCCAAGTCTTTCCAGCATCACCGGGAAGATTTAGTATAATTCTTTAATAAGACAAATAGTTAATTATTTTAATTTTTAATTTGTTAAATCATAAATAATGTATATTTATATGTGCATATTTCAGGAGAGACAACGAGGGAGGGCTGTTAGTTATTGGGATGTGTTTACCCATACATATTCATTGACTCAGGTGGATGATTCCGGCGCAGTTTCTTACTCTTGGGACCACGATGACAAAGCGCGTGCTGCCTATGTAAGTATAACATAAGTAACTAAAACTTACAAGTTAATTGAAATAACGTAATTAACTAAATTCAATTATATTTTGCATGACAGCAAAAGTTTCAGGAAGCGCGGACAGCCTTACTTGAGAGTACGGGACGAGCTCACTTGACCCCCGATGAGGAGGATGCCATTTTTGAGTCCGTCATGGATCCAGTGACCCGCGGCAGACGCTACGGATATGGAAGCCAATCGGTTAGTTAATTTGCAATTATTTTAATACTAATTATTTTAGTGCAGTTGATAATTTAAATTTGTTTACAGGTTCGGACAGCCTAGAAAGAATATCAAAGGGCTCAAGATAAAGAAGAGATTGCGCAGCTACGAGCCAAGCTTGCTGAGATGCGGGAACGCAATTTGCTGCATGAAGCGAGGACGGAGGAGTTGAACCGGCGTATGGCGGAGTTCATCGCACAGTATGGACATCCTCCTTCATCTGGTGGTTCTGGTGCTGAATAGTTTAGGTATGTTTTGTTATTGGCATGTATATTTTGGAGTTGGTGAGAATTTGATACATTTTGATGTGATAGTTTGTGTATATTTGGATTTCATACATTCTGATGGTTTGGTTGTGGATGTTGGTTTGGATTTGTTGATGTTGGTTTGGATTTTTTAATGATGGTTATGTTGTGTTCTGTTTGGTTGTTGGTTTATATTGAAATATATGTAAGATTTGGTTATGTGTGTGTGTGTGTGTGTGTTTGGATATAGTTGTTATATGTATATGCTCGAAATGGAGCTGTTTTGATATAATTGTGGTTATGTGTGGCTGGAAGTAAACACCGCTGCTTTTATAAAAAAAAAATACCCAGATTTGCAACAGCTTCCAACGGCTACCAACGGCAAATTGGCCATTTAACTCCAACGGCTTCCAACGGCGTCCAACGTCATATTTCAATGATTTCCAACGGCATGTTGGTCAACAGGCTTTGCCACGTTGGCAAATTTGCCGTTGGAAGCCGTTGGTATATCCACGTTGATGCCGTTGGAGTCCGTTGGAAACTGTTGAAGTGTATACCAACGGCAATTCCAACGGCCTCCAACGGCCATTCGCCGTTGGAAATAGCCGTTTCTCTTGTAGTGGCGATGGTTGGTATATTTCTTGGTGGTTTGGCCTACACTTTTTGGGTGTAGCGGGGTAGCTGGTTGTGTAGGCTGTTGCTTCATTTGCCTCTTTTCGGTTTGTCTGGCTTCTATCTGGCTGTAGAGTTTTTCTTTTATCTTTTTTGTGTTATTTCACGTCTAGTTTCAGTTGTCTGTGATTTGAGAGGCATTTTTCTTTCGTATGTCTGGCCTTCTTTTGTGAGCCTCCGGAGAAAGGTTTTTTTTCTCCTTTTTGGTATATATATATTTATTTCCGTTAATATATATATATATATATATATATATATATATATATATATATATATATATATATAGAGAGAGAGAGAGAGAGTAACGAGCTTACTCAAAAAAAAAATAGAGAGAGAGGTCACTTTGGTGACATGTTGCTTCAATTATTTCATTTATGATGTAAGATAACCTTAATTAATCTACAAAAGAAACGACAAAGTGAATTTACAAAATGACACCAAAATATATTTGAATATTAAAATATTTGATCCACACATAAAATATAAAATGTCAATATCTGTGGATGTTCTATTATTACTCAAATTCTTAAAACATGAAACACCAACTGCACTCATGCAAGCAAATGACAAATTTCAAATAAATTTCATAAGTATTTTAAAAATAAAAAAAAATAAAAAAAATAAAAAATCAATCATACAAGAAAAATCTCTCAAAGGACTAGGTCCCACAGCTTATTCTTGGAAAAAATAGATTAGCCAATAAAATGAACAAATATTTCTCAACATAATCTTTATTAAACATCTTCCTGAATATGTTCGCACTAAATCCATAACAAATGTTTTACACAGTAAGAAAATAAAATGGTCCCCAAATAAAATAACTACTTTTAGTAGATAAACAACTGTCCACGTAAAAAAGAAAAAACGGAAGAAAACTTATTAAACTAATTTTAATGTACTAGATAAATAACTAAGTACTGCCACTACAGCGAAGAATATGAGTACCATCCAATGTTATTACTATATTATGCCATCTGCAGTACTATTGGGTATATTGCATGTCCTTTGATGTGTTATATGTAAGACAATATCCATGCAATGACTAGTCAAGTATACCTTATACCAAATCCACACCTAAAAGGCTAAAATGTAGGTCAACAGTTAGTTAAGATAATAAAGCTTTCTTTCATATTAACCATTTTCAAAACAAACAACGTAGCATGATAAACAAAAAAAAAAAATCTTCCATTGACATGATTGATCATTCAACAAATTAAAATTAAAATGTTTTTTTTTTTGAAACTGGGTACTTATATTTACAAAGTAGGCAGCACACAAGTCTGCAAGAATCATCATGGCGCACATATCTATACACATTAATCTCATGATAATTAGATTCTTAAGTCTTTGTCTTTAGTGTAAATTTGATCACTTAATTAGATTTTACACCAAAAAACACAACACATTTTATTTTACATATATGGTCCATACGTTGAAATATTCCAACATTGAATGCACAAAGTAAAATTGTATCTAAATACTTATACGTTGGATGTTATGCTTTGAAAATCTCATATGGATATTCCTTAAGGTCATAATGTGTTATGATTAAAAAAAATTATTCATAACTAGCTATTAATAATTGTTTTTTAAGTTTTTTTTTTTTTAATCATGTAACTTCATTTTTTTTTCCCCAATATCCAGTTTTATAGATCTTTAAAATGTTTATCGAAAAGTGCAAATTAGTTTGCATTTGCTACTAGAAAAAAGCAAAGTCAGCTTGCAATCTATATTTCTTAAAAATAGAAATATAATTTGCATATTCATTGTTACAGAGAGTTTTTTATTAACAAATCAAATATTCATTGTTATAAAGAGTATTTTTATTAACAAAGCAATAAATACTGTAACTTTTTGTTTTTTTATATCTTTAGCATATAGTTTATGCAACTGTATATATTTCACATTTTGATTTTCTTACGCACTTTTGCAAAATGCATAACATGTGTTTTCAAAAAATTTAATTATTGCATTTCTTGTTTTTTTAGTATAGCTTATGCAATTTTTTATTTCTTTAGTATATAGTTCATGCAACAACACATTCTACGCTTCAAATTTTTTTTGCAATTTTAGGAAATATGGTTTTTTTTTTTTTTTTTTTTTTGCATTTTTGCATTTTTGTGTTATTTGTGTATAGATTATGCAAGTTTTAGTTATGTTCAGAGTTCTTGTAAATAATTTGCAATTTTTAGATTCTTTTTGCTTATGTTAGTAAAGAGCATAAGATTTGCACTTCAAGTTTTTGTGCATAACCTGCACTTTTCCAATACTACGTACCAATTTCAAAACTGCAGAAATTATGATGATCTTCAAACGTGTGCGAGATCTTGATTTATGATGGTTTTCTGAATGTTTTGATAGAAACAGCATTTCCAAAAGATTAGATGGAGAAATGAAGATTTAGATGAATGATGCGTGGAATGATTAAAAGAAAAGTACTTTCCTGTGAACATTGATTATGCAGGACTTCCACTAGATTATTAATTTAATTGTAACAGGGGTCTGATTCGAAGAAGTTATTCATTTCGCCTTTATCGTCAAACCCAAACAGACTTCTAGATCTTCACTGGTAGATTTTAAACCTTTTAAAATGTAAGGCAATGTTTTCACTAGTGAGAAGGATCATTTTTTAGCTTGATTATACTAGTAATTAGCTTTTCATTAATTCAACATTAGGAACACACGGTAGGAGAGCTCTTTCTGTTTCAATTTTCAGGACTTAATCATGCCTAACCGATTCAACTTCTCTACTCTGAAGTTTACATGGTTAGGGTACGGTGATTAATTTACTCTGTAAACCAAATTGGCATTAAATGTAATTCAACATCCTAACGTTCTTATAAAATAACTTTGGATACACTTGATAATCTTAAAAGAACCGCGTTATCAGTGGTATACAACAGTTTTCAGTCATATAAATATGAAAATACAACATGTTACATTAATAGATCCTGAAAGCAACTATCACTCATGAACTCATGCCACAATTTTCAAATACAATAAACACATGATGTTTTCTTCAGCTTCCAGTATTGCTGCCAGTCATTTGCGTTTTATATATTCAGTCATACTTGCTGTCAGTAGAGATTAATCTACAGGGAAATCAGTTGGCAGCAAAAGCAGTTTCTAAAGGCTTCAGTATGCTAGCAGTATCAAACCTAAACGTCCTGAAGCTTTTACCAGGACCCACATCAGTGCTTTTGGGTTCAGACCCCACTCGATGCAGTGAACTCTCTGTACTTAGCTGTGTTCCACTTCCTGAACCATGTTTTGCTTTCCACACACAAGTTCCTACAATCAAATTTCAGAAACCAAATGTATAAATCACACATTAGTTTTGTCCTTGAAATGCGGTCGTGTCGTGTCTTCATTTAAGTTTACAAACTATTGAGTAGATATATTTTCCAGAGCAGATGGCATCAATTATTTGAACTTGAATCAAACAAAGATATACAGGCCCCGTTTCTTGAACACCATAAACGCAGTGCCTTACAATACGCCATGTACCCTGTCCCCAAATTCAAATTCCATAAAGTACAAATCATCTGTCGCCAAATGTCATATACCCCCGTCCCCGAACAATCACAGTTATTCATTTCATCAATTATTTGATTAATCAATCAACAATGAATGATGAAGATTGGGTGAGGACGGGGGCGGGGGCACATGGCATTTGGGACAGGAATTGAGTTGAATTCCATATGCCCAGAGTAAAGAAATATCACTTCCGATGTATGACTTACACAGTGGCAGAGCTAGCAGACTCATCAATGTAGGGTAAGAATTTATTTACGAAAAAATTATACACACATGTATATGTGTGTGCCTGTGTATGTATATGTGGGCAAGGACTGGCTACACCAGCCCATCGTTGCAAAAATCCTTCTAAACCTCGCCTAGATGCTAGGCAAGGCTTACCGCCTAGCGATATGCATAGACCCGATTTAATGTCACATGTAAGAATCAAAACATGTATTTAGGCAATGGCTAGGCAGTAATTTGAATTTCATTAAATTTAGCCTATGCTACAAAATCTCAGGTAGGGCAGCTGCCTTCCCTCTACCCCTGGACTTGCATCTGCATTGGTAAATCCTGTCAAATATAATGTTTGTTCTGGATGTAAGCCTTACATCAGAATTAAGCCAACTTAAGTTGAATGTAAGGCTAAAAGTTCTTTTTTTATACCACATATAATAAAATTCATTGCAATTATATATTAAAATATCACAAGATATTCAAAAATATTACAGATTATTTGATCTTTCTTTATTAATAATGCAAATACTTCATCTTGGCAAAGCTTTTTTGCAATTCACAAATTACCCTTAGCATAAATTATATATGATAACTAAATCTCTATTTGTTCAAAAACATATCCAAATTCTACTTTAACTCAAGTTTTTTTTAATCTTCTACCCAATATTCATTCATTCTCGTTTCACACTAAATGCACATCCATTAAAACAAACATGCTTAAATCATATTTTGTTTCCCATTGAGAATTAATTTTATTTGAAGATTTTCATTTTCATTTTTATATGTATGCACATTAGGATTAGGCGTGCCAAAGTACATAGCTGAACCATCATTCACTGAGCCACCATGTTCAAGTGTTTAAGGATGCAAGTTAACTGAACCACCATTTACTGAGTGCACTCAGGTTTTTTGTTTGATAGCTCTACCAAAGATGTATTTAGCTGCAACACTTAAATGCATTCAAAATTTAATCCTTGATGTATAAAAAGCTAAGATACAATGCAACAAACCTCTGCAAGATCCATCTGATTTCTGAGCTACTGGAGGAGGATGGTTGGAAATCCATGTTTTAAGCGAACTGTTTGGATCAGAAAATAACACATAACTTCAGTGAAATAAAATAATATGAAAGACTTCTATAATTTTGAAGTTAAAGAGGTACTAACCTTAAGAATGGGGCAACCATGTAAAGTTTCAGTCCGTTTATTGCACGTGAACTTGCATCTTCCCCTGCTGGCTGAAGTTCATCAAGTCTATGCCAAGAGATCTCCTGGATAGAACATTAGAAAGAGAAAAGGAATCAAAAGCATTCAAAAATCATTTGCATAATTTGTTGATAAGATGAAACTAAACGGTATCATCAATGCACAATAGATGTGAAACTGGTACATCTATGAAAAAAAATTGTGTGTAAGATCACAATCGGTTTTTCATGAATTCTCAAGAAATATAACATTTTCAAGCATGACATTGAATTTATATTACAACTAACATGGTAGAAACTACAGAAACTGGTTTCTTCACATAATTTGTAAAAAATTGTTAGGCATGAATCTATCGGATACCTATGACTCAAAATATCTCTCCCCAATCTTTCTCTTTATTGATGCACAGAGATTAATTTCTTGCAACATGACAAGGATACTGAGGACCGAGGAGAGAGGAATTGGCATATAAGAGATCATCATTATGGATATGCCCAGCTATCTATACTATATTTCTAAATCATGGTTACTAAACCAGAAGAGGATCATATCACTTGGTGGGTGATATTATTAATATCTTTGATTTAGGAATCTGATTAAACTGGTGTTTCCATGATTGTGTTGGATTTAATCCAGAAACGATACGATGAGCTCAAGAAACAAGAATCTTTAACCACATTCTCACATTAGTTATCTAAGTAAAGCAAAAAAACGTGAACACAACTCTGCCTAGAGGAATTTGGAATGTTCGCATGCTACCATTCATACACAATGGACAATTGGATTCATAAGAAATCATATTCAAGGGTAGGAAACGGGAAGGAGGTTAATAATCTGAAACTAAATAAGTTGATTAGAAATGAAACATAGGAATAAACCGTTTAACATGGATGGTTATTGCTAAATCAGCCCTAATTCTCAAGAAGAATGATTTTTTGATTACTCACACTGATTTCCTTCTTGGTTAGAGGTGCAAAGGCATTATCTTCCTTCACGCCAGTTATAATGTAGAGTCGGATTCTTTGAGGCCCTATTACAACTTCAATGTAGTCATCCATTTTCAGAAGTTTTGAAACATCACATCCTGTTTCCTCTAACACCTAAATTATAATATAAATGTAAAACAGCATAAGCATTAGTGCATGAGTTTAGAGTAATTGCATAGAATCACTATTTATCTTCAACATGAAGTCAAATTATGCAGACGATGACAGGAAAAAATAAAATTACAACAACTTATCTATCATGCTGAATCAATAACTAACTGGAATTCAGGTTACCTGATTCTTTTATTTTATTTTAAGTATTTATCAATTTCATTAAAAGATTATCAACAATTAAAGACTAATTACCTCTTTGTTTTGATAAAAAGTATTTAAAATGCAGTCAAGTGATTGTAACTTTGTGTAGTATAATATTAGCAAATGTATCCATCATCAAACTAGCTTGTACAATCAATAACAACTCCAGTGCTGTGTATCCAACACAATTTGGTGATATGATATTATCTAATTTTCTTCTCAGCTACATGTCCTTCCTGCTCGCAAATTAGATATACTCCAAACAAATCAGAACATAAATCTTGAATTCCTTTTCCAAAACCTCCTATTCATATTCAGATTTTCACTGTCTGACTGATCACCTTCAGGAAAAAGACGTGCATAATTACATTGCTTTATATATGTAAGCCTTATTTTTTGCACTCTAGCTAATGTACTCTCATCGAAGAAACCATATACAGCTTGAGCATTGGTTTTTGTATGGCAAGCGACAACAAACTTGAGCATTGGGCCCCAAAATATTGTGGGCATCATATGGATTCATGCATACGTATGTGTGTGTGTGTATGTATATTTGTGTGCACATGTGCATATGTAATGATACATATGTATGTATGTAAAGGTACATGTATATATGCATATATTTGTATACATATGTATGCGTACGTGTATATGCGTCTATATGTAGATGCATGCAGTTGCCCATTTGTTTTGAAGTTATCAACTGACTTCATGTCATAGGTTCAATCCTCACAACCAGCCCCGGAAGCTACCCATCCCGTACGAGAGCTTGTATGATATACACATTATTGTTATTGTTGTTATTATTATTATTATATTACTACCAGTGTTTTAGCATGTCCAATGCATGTGCATATGAAAATGAGTATTAATATCTCATATATATATATATATATATATATATATATATATATATATAAAGCAAATACTTGGTCAATCAAGTCAAATTGAAACCTTTTTCGAAATGCCCAAAATATCCATATTGCAAGTTTAACATAAAAAATGCTTCAAGGGTATTTTTATATATTGAATACCAGCATCGTCCCACTCATGTTTCAGTAACAGCATCATCCCACCCACGTTTCAGTAACAGCAACATCCCACGTTTCAGTAACTTACTTTCGTATGACTCATTTTCTTCCCCTTTCTCATCCGTTCAAAATAACTTTACTTTCCATTTCTCCTACATTCCAAAATTACTTAATTATTATACCATAAAGGCATAAACAAGTGGGAATCACATCGAGCAAGTAGTGTGCTAGCCATAGTTTTGGGAGAGACTCATCATTATGGCTCCCACAGAGAAAACGCCGCGACGAAGACGACGGTGCACTAGAGGCAATCCAGTTGGATGTACGGTCTCCTGCACATCATTCGATAAAGGAGTATATACCATTCCGAGTATGATTTGGATTTTGATGGCGGGGAATTTTAGGTCATATTTGATGAACACTGCTGCCACTCTCAGTAGTCCAATCTTTGAGTTACTAGATTCCTAAATGAAAAGGCTGATGGCGACTTAAACTTCATGGTTAAGGTATCTTCATCTTTCTTCAACTTTTACACTTTTCTGCTTTTTGGTAAAAATCTTCGTCTTAAACTTAATGATTTCTTTCATTAGCTATAGGGACTTGTTTGCCGGTTTTACTATAGTATGTGTCGGTGATTATTAATTATTTTCCTTATTTCTTCTTAACCAAGCCTTTTCATTACTCTCATACATGCTTTTACACAATTTCTTCCTCAAGTATTGATAGCTTAATGTATGTATAATTAACGTTATCCAGTTATTTGGTATTTTATGAAAAGTAGCGTTGGCTCATATATAATGATGTAAATGGTAACATAGTGGAAGTAGTCTACTTCTTTTTAATATATCTATTCTTGGATATAGCATCTCAGGTTAGAGCAAATATAAAAAATGATTACATGTCCGTCATCTAATATTTCTTCTTATATTTTGCGACTCAATACAACTTAATACCAAATTAGAAAGAATTTGGACGTGGTATGGATCATTTTGGTTTCCAATACAGAAAGTTGTTTGTAAATCTGGACATAAAGTCATATCTATACTAGCTTTTATAATTATGTTAACAACTATTAAAATTAAATTACTAAGGTCTATAAGTACCAAAGAGTGGGATGTCTACATTATGTACGCAACTTTGATAACTATGTTTGCTACACAGGTACAAGTAATGTTTCATTTGACGTAGAAACCTATACTCGAAAGTACTGTCCTTTGTGTGTAGTGCATGCGCACAACTTCAGATATCATTGCCTCATGTTTTTACTCTCCATAGACACATTAATGCTCCACTTTTTACGCACATCACACAGAAAAATGACCACTACCCACTAACTTTTTACATATAAAAATCCATTGCACTCACGCTTTATTCATACACGTATTTAATTTCTACTTAACCAGACACAATATTTCTTCTTCTTCATGGCACCAACAGGTTTGCGTATCTCTTGAAGAATTTCTCTGTTTCAAACGATTTGCATACTCCCTCTTTCGTAATGGAAAAGGTTATACAACTTTCTTTTTTAATTATACATTTTTCGTTTTTAATTAACGTTATGATCGAATCAATCTTGGTAGTAGGGAAACTCAGCAGTGAAACAAAAGCGGCACAGTTTGACAATGGTTCCAGCAAACTGATGAAAAATGAGCACCTTCCACAGTCAATACAAAGCTCCCTAGTGTATACAACCGAAATGGAAACGGTGGATCAAACGATACAGACATCTTCTACTATGGTCAGTATGAATGGTACACTACAATAATTAACCGGACGCAAGAATCAAAAAGCTTCATGGTTCATCATCTTGTTCAAACAAAAAATATGGAGAATGAACAACAATCAATCTATGTCTTGTTGCATCCTGTAACGATAAAGAATGTTGAAGAAGTACACATTCCACAATATCCCTTACTAGATATGACTGGGATGAAGCTTTGTTGCTGAATTGGTATGTCATATATATAGTGTGTTGCTAAGGGGCCACGGTTTTGTGTTAGGGGCTATCATAGTCAGCGGTTGTCCGCCGACCGTAGTATAATACACACATATACATATATTTTCGGTCTGTGGTTGCCTCTAGCATAAAACCGTGTCCTTAACAACACACAATATAACCTGGAAATAATATGTAACTTTTGTAGTTCATTTATTTTCTCATTGTTTATTTTTTTTTCAGTTTGAATCCTGTGACAAACTTGCATCAGGAAGCTGAACATACATCGTGCACAGTGCTTGATTAAAAAGTTGTTTCATCTTTTATAATATAAGTCAACTATTTCTATCTTATTTGTTACGGGTATTGAGTTATACTTCAGCCCTTTCAGTACAAGTCTCGGAATATGTGCAAACATATTAGATGTCATTTAGTCATGAAATGCACTAAAAATATATATGTAGTACGATATCAATATTTACTATGTCTCTTCAAAGTAACTTATCAAACACATGATACAAATTATACTTTATATCAGCGCATAAAATAATTACTTCGAAAAATGTGTGGTGTGGTCACGTATTTCCACTCCTCACACGCACGCATACCACGTACCCACATTTACTTCCCTTCAAAGCCCCTCTCTTCACCCGGACTCATCCATTATCAAGGAAATCAAAACATATAATTACATCTCAATCAAAATTCGAAAAATTAATCGTCAAATAAACTAACCTATTTTTTTGAATAATGTTTGCTGCAGTAGGCGGAAGATGTGGATCGATGAAGAAGTGGCGTTGTGTGGAAAATAGTCGGAGGATGTGGATCTACGGTTCGTACTCCAAGAATTGAGTTTCGACTTTGCGGTGTTCTTTTAATTTAGTCTATTGAACTTTTTATTTAGAAGTTTATCTGGTGATTGATTGTATTAGATAAATTTGTTTACTTTCCCAGTATTCGTATATATTTTTCCAGTTGCGATTTACCTCCTCAATTTGTATATTTCAGGTCATTTTGATTCCAAACTAAATAATATACATGATTCGAAGCTCATAAAAAAAGTAAATATTGGGATCGGTCTTCAATTGTTCTTATTTTGTTTTGTTTTTTTTTGTTATTATTTTATTTTTATTGTTCTTTTCTGGATAACGAATCGTTGTTGATTTATTAGGGATCTGTAATTGGGATTTATGATGTGAGATCGAGCGAAGCAGCTAATTGCTTAACTTGATTTATCACTGGAAGTGAGCAGTCAGGGACTCTAAATAATTATTTTACTCCAAGAATGTTGTTCTCTAACCCTAACTTTAGAAGACTGTTCTCAAGTGAATCGAAAAGTTTTGGAGCTGAAAGATTGTAACTTTTAAATAATATACATCTAATCTTTTTCTAACACAATCTTATGCGTGCTATTTGTTTTGTAGGCATGATTTAGTTGGACTTCTCCGTGGAAAGTTTGTTTTTTTATATATAGAAAACAAGCAGGAAAATTTGCATTCAAAACTATTTAAATGAGCAGACTTTGATTGTTAGCACCAGGCAGTAACGTATCCTGATGCAAATCAATCTTCTTTGTCAAGCAACAAGTAATGGTGGCATCAGAGCAGAAGAAGACCCAGACGATAATGCATGTCGAGAATCACCATCTTTAACGAGAGTTCATAGGATGAAATCTACAATTGCATAATATCTTTATCTCCTTTTGCTATAATCTATTTCTTCTTCGATGTCATGGTGAGTTTGCTACAATTTTGAGTTATGAGAAAATATAATAGATCTGGATTAGTATGCTTGTTTCAATGCAGCTTATTATTTCTCTTATGTCGAATATGCCATATGGTAGTATTTAACAATTATAATTAGTATGTCTTTTCCTTAACAATTATTAAATCATAAGGACAAACCATCCCTCAAGTTGGTATCTATCCTCCCAAACATGTTTTCAGTTATGGTCAGCTATATGTTGCTTTATCCAGAGGAGTTGCTTGAAAAACAACAAAGATTTCGATGAAAAATGAAAAGATTCGAAATAGAAAGGATACGCATGCTAGAAATGTAGTATATAAAGGCATATTATTAACATGTAATCGTGTATTTAATTAACTATACTTCACAATCTCCACTTCATACGCCTTATTCTTATGGTAAATATTATACCTCAACAAGCATACTTATATGTATTCCATACCTATTATATTACTCCATTTACGTAGGGGATTTTTATACAACCATAAATGGGTAAGAACTGTAGTTAACATCGTTTTCTCCATTTTATATTTTTCATATTTTCAAGCAATGCTTTTAGAAATTACATCATTGAGTTAATTTTATTATATATATATATGTGTGTGTATGTATCTATGAATTATTATTTTCAATTTATTACTAAAATAAGATTATAATTTACGTAACAAAATCTCTTATACAATGTTTTAACTCCACCATCTACATATTACTGGAGCCGATCTCAAGCCCAGGACAAGGAGGAGAGAAAACAATTGCTACAACTGTATTTTAGTTCTTACGGATTACTTACAAGCTACTGCCGTTGACATCAACTTTGAAAAAACTTCCAGAATTATTACATCAATTTAAGCCTTATAAATTTTATTACAATATAATATAAAGGAAAATTCGAAATCTATATGCTAGCACCAAGTAGTTTTATACTTTAGCTAGTAGTGAAGGTTTAGGAGGAATGAGTATCATGGAAAGTCCAATCTTTATGATTGATAAGAAAACTCTCTATAAATCAATATTGTGGTTTAATACTTTCTAAAAGAGAGATGATGTAAGTTTTCTAAGTTTCAAATTTCTAAAAGCGCTAATTTGAATATTTGTTACATTTGCCTAGACATTTATGTAATAGTTGATTGTTTTCTTTACATGCTTAATAATTTCCTCAAATAACTTAGTCACGTTCACATTTTGATAAACAATTGATTTGTGCGTGTACACGCATAAAAAAAATACAACATTACGTACACGTCAAGGTAATTTTGTAAAATCAAAAAAGCTTTACAAACAGCGTTTTTAAATACTAATTCCTCATACGCACGTGCATCGCACGTGCCATAGTACTCATATTGTGTGTGTGTGTATGTTTATGTATATGTATGTATATCTATGTGTATATATTATTGAGGAATGTATATTTTTTAGGAACCAAATATGGTTTATCCTTCCTCATTAATAGTGGATATGGATATAACGTCAAGCAAGAGTGAATGAATATTGGATAAAAGATAAGAAGTAAATTTAAGTTAAAATAAGATCTAATCGGTTATTTCCAGATAAAAAGAAAATTGATTGTTGTATAAATAATTTAAACTAAGGATAATTTGAGGATTGCAAAAATGTTTCATCAAAATAGAGTATTTGCATTATATAATACATAGATGGATGGATTCTAACACTGAAAAATAATATTGTTGTCCAAAAACATTTTTCCATCAATGTTAACATTGGAAAACATCGACATAAATACTGCATTAAAGGCCATTTTAGGTATTGAATTGTCCTGGTCCAACCCTACATAAGGATGCAAAGTGTAAGATGGTATAGTATACTAAGTGATGTGTAGCCAGCATGATTTGCATGCTTATTTTTTTCATGCCATTTTGCTAAATCAAAACTTGAAAAAGCTAACCTTTTTGAATGAGAACAAGATAAAAGGTGTCGGCTAGAGAAACCAAATTTCTAGGACCAACATTCCAATTGACATCAAAACCAAATAAAAGAAAACTCACTACAAGATCTAAATGTTGGAAACATATAAGAACTATACCCTCTATATGATTAATAAATAATGGGATATTTACAACAGTGGCGATAAGAAAGTTGAAAGAACTTATTTACCTCTCTAACCGCGCATGTGTGATCTTCTTCATCTTTACTTTTTTTACCGCGTGGGAAACTCCAACTAGCGTTAGCTTTCCAGCCTTTTACAAGTAAACACTGAAAGATAAGATAATAGTCAAATATCAAAATCAATACAGCGCTGACCAAACTAAAAGGAACATACATGCATCCAGGCAAGCATGCACGCGTGCGCGCCCTTCTAGTTAAAATGTGTGAAGATTACATCAAATGGTTATTCCAAATATTTTACATCTTGACTAAAATGCCGTTGGTCTATGGTTAGAATATGTTAATCAAGAATTGAAAATATTCTTGAAGAAGTCAAAAAATAAGTTCCAAATTGCAAAAGCCATTCTAAATATGGAGGCAATTCAGGCTCCCATCCACAAGAAAAAAATGGCAGACCCTCCTGACCCTTGTCTCCCTTGTACCTTCCTCATTCCTTTCAATCATTAATTCCTCAACCTCGTATCAATCTAGTTAATTGCTACCATGTGTACAGTGCTTATCAATCTTATCCCTATAATTATCTGCCTTTGGTACCAAATCAAATTAAATATATCCCAGTGTCCTATTTAATTTCAGCTTCTTATGCTCAAGCAGTTCAAAACGAAGTGGATTTAGGTATATCGGCTCTTAATACTTCTGAAATGGTTTAAAATAAGAAAGAGATATTTGTAACCAAAAAGAAGGAGACAAATCGCATTAGATTTGAAAATAAAACCACAAATGTTATTGAAAACATTGTTTGCTACGTGAGTTCCAAGAAGCAAAATAATCAAATAAGATCACTTTTGAAGGTTTAAATTTTGAAAGGAGAATAGGATATGTTTTGTTGTGGTAGTGTTTTGTAAATAAATGTACAAACACTGGTAAATGCTTATTTTTAGAAATTTGGCCATACTGTACACCATGCAAGGAAAAAGCTTATAATCAGAAGTGAGAGAAAATGACTCCTGAGGATTCACAAAATCAATCCAGTAATTGCAGCAGTAAAGAGGAAATTATCATCCATAACCACATAATCAGTTGCTATTTCACCAAAGTTTAAGCAAGAATAAAAAGACGATCCAAATGTATTTTCCAGTTTATCAAGCAGGATGACAAAGCATAAAGATTAACTTGAAAGAAACTTAATCAGAGGTATGTAAAAGTTTCTTGCCAGTATAACCATTTGATATGTCTTGTAAGATTATTTTAAACAAGGGTATGATTTTTCAAGTAATGCATATATGATATGAAGCATAGCAAATTTTCGAGCAATAAAAAAAAAGAGAAATCAAATTGTTGGAGTAACCCAAGTACTTGAATTTTGCAACAAATCAACTCAAGGTGCTATAAGTAAAAGCTAACATACCCTTCCCTAAGTAACTAAGTTTCATTCAAAATGTTTGTACAATCAACAAATGACAACACAATGTATGTCACCTATACGAACAATGAAATGTCAAAACATTAAAGAATACTTGAGACATGTCAAACTTGTATGTATCTCTTTGTACATGTTATTAAAGAGCATATGCCATTATATGCTGACATAGAATAAGACAAGTGAGGATAGTTCAAATTGCACTTTTAAGGCATGGGATGCCTTTTGCCTTTACAGGGATTATATCGCTTCTACATTGTAGTTACATTCCTTAAAAACACAATTAGCCAATTATACATTAATATGAAAAAACGATACCACTAGCAAATAATAATAAAATACTATATTAACCTGAGATTGTCACTGATAGAGAAATTGAGCATACCCTTTCATATGTCTCATCCAAGATGATTGCACCAGTCACTGGAACACGAAACTTGTATGAAGTGAAGTCCTTGTATATGTCATCAATATGAGCTTTATACGGTTTCAATGCAGCACAGCTATTAAACACCAAGCATTGTTAAGGAAATCTCCACATGATTAATGACAGTAAAACATTACACATTGAGAAGAAATAGGACCCAATTTGAAACTGTATATTTTGAAACAACAGAATTGTAACAACATATAATAAATTGAACATTCAGCTAATTTCCACAAAAGTACTAGTGTAAAGAGAGCAAGCAAAAAGGACCTAGATGTCTTATCTACCATCATTCAAAAGTATCCAACATAAAAGGATACTGAGAGAAGTAAATTCCCTAAATGAAAGAGATTTCAAAGCAGGATTTTGCTCAACAGAATTGTCCTCATAAAACCAATGAGCTTGCTCAAGCAAAAACAGTATCCTTTCAAACGATTCCAGATCCTCTTTCGGCACATTCAACACAAACCGACTGAAATTACGAAAAACTGTGGGTTAAAATGTAAAGTTCCAAAATTGTTATACGAATTGAAAATAATAGAGGGGACTACCTGCAGAGATCGTCGAGGAGCTCCTGAGGTGGAAGATGGTTCTTCATCGGAGCGCTTGTTGACCGATTTATTGATGACATATGTGAAGAAAATGAAGGCCAATAATCAAAATTGAACAGACATGCCCTGATTTTCTAATTTGTGCAAGGGAGATTGAGTGGGATAAGCGTGGATATAGTGCCCTAAGAGCTTAACTATCATTGGGGTCGGATGATTGCTAGCCCATTGTAGGCTGCCATCCACTAACATCCATCAATCTAGTTTTTGGTCTTTAGTTTTCGTGAAAAAACTTGAAAACCCATCAATATTTTAATCATTTTTCACGAATATTAGCAGATTACGTGTGTTGTTCGTAGTGGTGGAGATGGCAAATCCAATCTAAAAGTTGAGAACGTAGGACGATGTAACCACTATCCTTCAAATGAAGCAAATGGACGTTGTTATGGGCATTTCGCCCACAAGATCAACACTTGAAAGATGGCCGAGGGAAGACAAAAGAAGGGTAGGACGGACACAAGTTGTTGAAATAAATAAATGAATGGTAAAAAAAAAACCCTCCATTTGGTAACCTAGATACTGAATGTGAAATCTTGTTCGGCACGCATGCGAACATGAAAATCATATTCTGTATCCAAGATACCGAACATGAAATCCTGTTCGATTGATTAGGTGTCGGACAGGAATGGTATGACTCGAGAATCATACTAGAGGAAGTTAAGGGATGCCGAACTAGGATGAGGTAGAGGATGCCGATCCAAAAGGTTGAAGTGCATGGACTTGGCTAGTAAGATGGGCACATGCATTTCACCTAACCAACCGACCATGAACCAAGCTTTCCAACTGAACCAAACGAGTTATATATGGAATGAAATCTGGATATCTCTGGAAGCTGATGATGATATCCTTTGTATGTAGGAATAACTGATTCGGACGAGCTATACATGAAAGTTAACAGATTTGCCGGAGTAATCCCTCAACCTTTTCACCCTATAAATATCCAAGAATTTGGCCCATGAAGACAATATTTAGAGCTTCAAGCTTTTGTGTTATAGCAACAACCAAACTGAGCTTTCGGATTCCTATATTCAATCATAAATTATTGTATTTCATATCAGAATTCTTGTAAAAGTTGAAATATAAGAAAAGGAATAAATATGAACAGTGGACGTAGGCACGTTATGACTGAACCACTCTAAATCCGTGCGTACTTATGTTTTCTGCATTGTATTGTCTATTGCCTCTTTGTTATAAGTCCAATTGGAGGTGTTTACCCAATCTTTTATGCAAACATTTTTGATGCTTTTACTAAGAGCCTTCTCAACATGCCTCCTAATCTAAAAGCAAGATTGGTGGAAATAGTGGAAACACTAACCGAGCTGTTATAGAACAAGATAACCATTCATTTAGTACCCCCGGCACCAGACACCATCACTGGAGGTGACTTAGAAAGGGTTGTGGAAGACCTTGATACCCATTTTGCTGTCCAACAGCAAGCTATTATAGACCAGATCATGACACACTTGGAGCAAATACAACTAGCCGCACACAACACTATGACAAGGGGTTTGCTGCCCAACAGCAAGCTATTGTGGGCCAGATCATGACACGCTTAGGGAAAATGCAACTAGCCGCACAAAATACTAGGACAAAGATAAGGATCAAATCTTGGGGGTCCAGAAAAGGAGGAGGTCATACTCTAGCAATGAATCAAACCAAGAAAATCAAGGAATAAGACAAGCAAACACCAAGGAAGCAGGTCGAGCAAGTGCTCAACAGAACGGTCGTGCTCGAGGACTGGTTCAGGGCTGAACATAACAGAGGCGGTGACGAACCAGGGGCAGCCATGACTGAACCTTCAAGATCTAGAAAATGCTCTCCGGTCTTGGTGGAACTAGAAACTGATGGAAGGCGAGCTTATCGCCGAAAGTGATCTCGAAGCAGGGAACAAAACCGAGACTATAGGGTAAGTCCTCATAAAAAATATGAAAGAAGCCTCTTGCCTTGATGTGAGAGGTCAATCGAGCTCCACTCATCTCCCAAATCGAAAGATCGAATGACACAAATTATAAGAGAGTGTGTCCGCCGCGAGCAAATGGAGTGTGAGATTGGAGAAAGAGTAGGTAGTATGTTTTCTATGAAGATGGAGACTGCTTAAAATCCTAGAAACTTTCGAATTCCCACTACGGTTCCTTACCAAGGTTTGACTGACCTCATGTGCATCAGCAATGATATGCGCAGCATGTGTTAATGAGTGGGGTAATAGAAGAAGTTTTATGTAAGTGTTTTCCCCTCTTCCTATCGAATTTGGTGACTATGTGGTTCTGCCGTCCCCCGGGCTCGATTCACTCATGGAGATGTTGAAAGAAAATTTTATTAGCCAATTTCGAATTCATATAGAGCAACCGAAATACATGTACCCCCTGTCGGATATGAAACGGTGGGAAGACAAAACACTACGACAATACTTGACTCGCTTCAATGCTATAGTCGTCAATGTCTAGAATGCTGATGAACAGTTGACACTTATGGCATTGTACGGTGGTGTTCATTCTGATACAAAGATGACTCGAAGATTGACTAAGGAGAAACCAACCAATCTGCAGGATTTCTTCTATGAAGTAGCAAAATACATGGGAATGAATGAAGCAGCAAAGGGATGACAAACTAGAACGACCGTCAAACCATTGAAAGCTTCTAATAGCGTGAATGTTATGGTTATAAGTAATGAGCGTAGTGGTGCAGAAAAGAAGAAAAGTAGTAATTCAAGCAAACTCCGACAAGAAGAAAATGGATCGAAGGAGGTTCAAGTTTAGCACGAGGTTTGATACTTATATAGATTTAAATGATACCATAGAAAACATCTACCTCGCCACTCGAGCAGAACTTAAATACAACAGGCTTGCGTTGAAGAAAGAAATCGAAGCTGAAATGAATACCGAGAAGTATTGTAGATTCCATGAATCTCGTGGGCATAACACTAATGGATGTCGTCATTTGAGGGATATAATATAAGAACACATCAGGAAGAGAAAGCTGGAACGATATATTGGGAATCTGGATGCTCCCCGTACTCCTGAATAGTAGACTCGAGGCATCTCCCACCTAGAAATAGAGGCAAAGGATCCAACGCTAATCGTGGAAAAGATGGGAGGATGGTGATCAATACCATAGCAAATAGGGCAGCATGTAGCCGATAAAAATTGGACTGAAATGGAAAGATATGCAAAGACCTTAAAAATGGAGAAGCTTACGTGTGTGCTATAGGCAAGGAGTAAAGGGCTAAGGCCCCACGTCGAAAGCACGAGGTGATAACCTTTAACGATAATGAGTTACGAAGTCATTAGTGCCCAAATACGGACCCATTAGTAATTTCGCCAATGTTGGCCCGGCTAAGGTGCATCAGATTTTGGTAGACAATGGGAGTTCGGTAAACATTTTTATTCACTGATGCATTTGATAAGATGGGGTTGTCCATGGAAGATGTCATATCCTACAACCACCGGTTACGTGATTTCATAGGAGAGGGCATGATGCCCTTAGGAAGGTTGGATCTGTTCGTTGAGATAGGAACCTGTCCCTGATCATCCATACAAAAGCAAACTTTTGTCTTGATAATGGATTCTCGGCTTACAATGCCTTTCTAGGGCTTTCGGCCTTATCTTCCTTTTGCACGGCTGCGGCTCTGTAATGCTTAACGATGAAATTCCCTATAATGAATGGAGTAGAAGTGGTGGAAGAAAATCATGATGTTGCTACATAGTGTTATGTTGTGGAACATAGGGAAATAAACGATGGGATAAAGGAAAGGACGTAGAGGTCACATTCTACACCAAGAATTCTATTGCATAGCAATTAAAGGAAGGACCCCCACTTGGGTTCACAAGTGATCCTCGCGATGAATCTGACCTAAGAGATGGATGAAAGGGAGCTGCAGTTGAACCTGGAGAGGCGATGAAATTTATGGAGATAGATAGCAATGATCCAACATGACTCACGAATATTGAATTCAGGTTGGAACAAGATTTTAAGATATAGCTAATAGGATTCTTACAAAAAACCAGGACATGTTTCCAGGTCTCATGCAGGCATGTGTGAAATCTCTCCCTCGACTGTGTGCCATGTTTAAATGTTAACCCTAGGAAACCGCTAGTGAAGCAAAAGAAAAGAATTATAGGTCTGAAGCGATGGGTTACTCTAAATGAAGAAGTTAAAACCTTGTTAGCAAATGAATTCATCAGAAAGTCTCTATACTTAGAATGGATTGCAAACCCGGTTTTGGTCAGGAAGTCTAATGGAAAGTGGCGAATATGCATCGACTTTTCCAAACCTGAATTATGCTTATCCTAAGGACTACTTTCCGCTCTTGAGGATTGACCAACTAGTAGATGGAACTATCAGGCACGAGCTTCTACTTTTTATGGATGCATACTCCGGATATAATCAAATTATAATGAATTTCACCGTTTAGGAATACACTATCTTTGTTGCCAACTTAGGGCGTTATTTCTACAAGGTTGTGCCATTTGGGCTTAAGAATGTAGGAGTGACGTACCAATGCTTGGTTAATAAGGTGTTGGCCGGCTAGATTGGAAAGACTATGGAAGTATACGTCGATGGCATGCTAGTGAAATCAAAGAGGGCTAAAGATCACATCTTACACTTGGAGGAGATGTTTCAAATTCTACGAGAATTTGGGATAAAGTTGAATCAGCTAAGATGTTCCTTTAGGGTATCTTTTGGAAAGTTATTAGGATTTATTATGCATGTTATGGGAATCGAGGATAACCCGAAACAAGTCCAGGTTTTGAAAGACATAAAAATTCTCAAAACTTGAAAGGAGATGTAAAGTCTAAACGGGGAGGTAGCAGCGTTAAGTAGGATCATATCTAGTGACGAATAATGTATTCCATTATTTGAAGCACTCAAGAAGGAAAAAGGCAAGTTTACATGGATAGATGAGCGCGTAACCACTTTCTTAAACTTGTTGGAACACTTGTAGAAGCCACTAGTTATTTCTACACCAGTCGAGGGAGAAGACCTTTATCTATACTTGGTAGTGTCATTCCATGCCCTGAGTACTACACTGGCTAAGGAAGAAGATCGAATGCGTGTTCAGTGTACTACGTGAGTAAGAATTTCATTGGGCTAGAGTCTAGGTATTCTAAGCTAAAGAATTTGGCATAGCACCTGTTAATTGCATCCTATAAGTTGAGACACTATTTCCAATCGCACCACATCCGAGTGCTTATAGATCAGCCCCTGAGATAGCTCTTACACTGACTCGACACTTGGGAAGGCTTCACCAAGTGGAGCATCAAGTTGAATCAGCATGAAATTACCTATCATCCATGAACAGCAATCAAAGGGCAGAACCTAGCAAACTTATTATGGAGTTCACCATTAGAGACAATGAAGTGGAATTCTGGAAGTAAGAAGCACTTAAATGGAGGATGTATGTGGATGAAGCATCGAACAAGCACGCCTCCGGCACATGAGCAGTGTTCATGACACCTAAAGGGAAAAGGCTGAGCTACGTGATATGACTGGGGTTCGAGGCAAGCAAAAATGAAGGAAAATACGAAGCTTTAATAGCAGGGTTAGAAATAGTAGAGGAGCTAGGAATTAGTTGCTATGCATGCACAACGAATCGCGGTTGATCTTGAATTAGGGGTACTCAAAGAATTCCAAGCTGAGGGAGAGCGCTTGAAATCCTATTTAGAGAAGGCAAAGATCTTACTTAATGCAATAGAGTACTATGTGATCAAACACTTCCCCAAGAAAAGAATCTAAATGCGGATGAGCCGGTAAAGTTAGCAAGTTCAGGAGTTGGGTCTCTTTTGGGATCGGTACCCATTGCAACCATGTATAGCCCTAGCTTCAAAGAGGTGAATGTGATTACAACTATCAATGACGAGGAGACATGGATGACATCGTTAATAAGATATACGAGTGAAGCAGTATTACCAGGTAATATGAACGAAGCCAGAAAAGTCCTACGGAAGGCGCCTCATTTCATCATTCAGGATAGGGTGTTGTATCTGAGAGGCTTTTTAAACCAACTACTAAGGTGCATTGCCGGAAGGAAAGCTGAGGAAGTGTTGTAAAACATACACAAAGGGAGATGTAGATACCATACCGAGGAGCGGATCCCAGCAAAGAAAGTGCTGCGATGTAGATATTTCTAATCAACATTAAACCATGATGCGCTGGAGTATACAAAGAGGTGTGACAAGTGCCAACGGTTCATAAAGATTCCAAGGTTACCCCTGACCGAGCTGAGTCATATGGTTAGCCCTTGGCATTTCACAATCTGGGGGATGGATCTAATCGGAGAACTTCCAATGGAGCGGGGTGGAGCTAAGTATGCTATAGAGATGGTTGATTACTTTACCGTGTGAGTGGAAGCCAAACCCCTTACTAAGGTATCGATGGCCAAGGTCATAAACTTTTTGATTAGAAACATGACATGCAGGTACGGAGTTCCCCGTCAGATCATCTTGGACAACAGATTGCATTTTGACAATGAGGACTTCGTCGATTTCTATTACTGGCATGGAATAAAGAAAACCTTTTCTAAGGTAGCATATCCATAGGCTAACAGATAGGTGAGAGAGTTTACAAAGTTCTGAAGGTACTCATAAAGAAGCGATTGGAAAAGGTGAAAGGAGCACAGGTGGACGAACTTCCTCTTGTATTATGCGCCTATCGCACTTCCTTCAAGACAGCCATAGGACATACTCCTTTCTCATTGGCTTACAGGTCAGAGGCGATGTTGCCAACAGATACAACAATATCATCACATAGAAGGATTCATTATGACCAAGGTGTGAACGAAGAGTTGCTAAACATATCATCAGATTGATTAATAAATGATGTGAGGAAGCCGCCTTGAAGGCCGAAGCATACAGGTGAAGGATAATTGTACTATATAACTCTAAGGTCAAACACCACCTGCTCAGGGAAGGGAATTTAGTGCTAAAGAAAATACTCCTTATATCAAGGGCACTAGACCCAGTATCGGAAGGACCGTACGTTATCCACAAGGACTTAGGCAATGGAGCTTCATCCTCAACATAGTAGATAGAGCTATATTTAGAAAGGCTTGGAATGCACACAATCTCCATTATTATTTTACTTAAGTTTCTATTGTTTCGCTAATTATATTGTAATTTTAAATGGATTCTACTAAAGTGTGATTTCCTTAAAATCTTGTCGTGACAGGTAATGATTAGCGAAGGTAACTTTATGTTATCGCTTGAACATGTTAGACTGTTAGCACTAAAATTGGTAACTAACACCCATAGAAAGATTGTGTAGAGAGATTAATGAAGAAAGTAAGTTAAAACAGAGAACAATATATAAATTTCAATGCAGAGAACAAGAATACCAAATTTATAGTGGTTCGGCGTAACTGCCAACGTCCACTTTGAAGTTGATTTCTATTGATTTCCTTGATAGTTGATTACAGATACAATCCGTTTCTAATTACTTGAATACAATTGCAAAGTAAAAGATCAAGTTTTGAGTGAGTGTTGAATGCGGCAGAGTTTCCCCAGTGTTCCCAAAAAAATCGATCATTTTCACTGTGCCCCTGCCTCTCTATTTATAGACGAAGGTGGGTTGGACTTTCCTGGTGCGCCTAGTAGCTGAATATCTCGGCCCAAATGGAGTAAGCTCTGCTCGCCGACCCGAACATGCCGAACGGTCAAATGCCGAACCATCATCTTCATGCCGAACGAGGCGGTGTTGTGTGGGAAGAGTAGGCCGAGCAACAATCAAAGCCGGTCGAGATTGAAAGAATGCCGAACAATCTTTGGCTGCCAAATGTTCTCGGGAGGCCGAACAATCTTTAGATGCTGAACGAAACTTATGCCAAGCGTCCTTGGTATGCCGAACGTCCTTGGTATGCCAACCGTTTATGGATGTCGAACGATATACAATACTGAATCGTTTCCTAATTCCGAATGCTTCTAGATGCTGAGCGCTCCTTCATGGCGAGCGTTTCTCTGATGCCAAACGCTTCTGGATGCTGAGCGCTCCTTCATGCCGACCGTTCATGGATGCCGAGCATTTCTCTGATGCTGAACGCTCTAGACTGTCGAATGACCCTGACTGCCAAACGATTCCTTGTGCCGAGCGTTCAGAATCCCGAACGATACATATATTGTCGAGCAGTGTGCCAATGCCGAGTACTTAGTTGCCTGGTCAAACCCTTAGGAAACTCTTGCCCCCCAAAGTGTATCGCGTGACCGAACGTGATATGCTTTAAACTATGAGTCCTTTGTGCTTCGCTTCAAACCTTGGCCCATTACTCTTGGAGGTTGTTTTATTGTGAGTACGGGTGAGATGGTGTGTGCCGAACGTAACGCGAATACCGAACGATACAACCGAAGCCGAACATCTCACGTACGCCGAACGAAATGAAAGCCGACGCCGAATGATGCTGCCTTGACTAGTTCTACCGGTCATTATCGCTTCGACTTCTTCTTCTTCCCTATAAAGGTCAGCACGTTCCTTCTTCTTCTCTTTCCACTTTTTTACCTCTGCTTCCTTGTACTTGCTAACCTCGCCAGTTTACAGCCTCTAAAGATTCAACAATCCTTTCCAAGTCTCGATCTACTAACTTGGTATCGATTCTTCTATCTAAATCCTTTCCATAACTAAAAAGTTTTTATGCTCAAGTTCATAAATTGAAACCGTAGCCGATAGTTTGTTGTGTGGACGAAAGAGTCGAGCCTTGATTAAGATATTTTTAGAATTTTTAGAGTTAAATGATGAGGAGGAAAGGAGGAGTGACTAAAGACAAGCGTACAAGGGAGCTGTTGGGAGATGTATCATGGTTCGGCTCGGTTCCCTTGTGTCGAACGAGATTGGAGGAAAAAAGAATAGAGGGGGGTAGGAGGTGGTTAGGATGCCAAACGGCATGGACTGCCATGACTCGCCGAACGATCTGTCCTTGTTGTTCGGCGTGGATGGAGGAAGAGAGGAAAAAATGAAACTGTAGTTAAGGATGAAGTGCTGAGCGTTGAGGCTCGGCGTAACTTTTTGGTTCGGCATGACTCGTCACATGTCGAGTAGTGGGATGGAGGGTTAGGGAGGAAGTATGAATTAGGTAGGATGCCAAACGTTACTTTGGCCGAGCAGAACTTAGGCCGGACGTTACTTAGGCCGAACGATAGCCTTTCCGAACGATAGCTTATCCGGTCGACAGTTAGGCCGAACAACATTTAGACCGACCAATCATGACTGCCGACCCATATCTCCGCCGAACAATACTCAAGCCGAACGATCATAAATGCCGAACCACTTTTTAGCCGAACAGAACTTAGGCCGAACGATCATTTGCCTTACTTAATCATATAACAAAACAAGGACAGAGACTCCAGCATACTAGCATATCGAACTGATCCAGACTGATACCTTAAATTGACAAGAACAGATAAAAGCTTTTAACTCGTAGTGCCAATGTCCGAGTCCAAAATTGAAAGCATCGCAAGACTGCTTTTCGGAGATGGTCGGCGATGACGGTCTTCGAAGGCGACAATTCCAAGCTCGACTTTATATCACTAATTCTGCGACTTATAATCTCTCAGCACTTATACATGAATGATTGCACTAGTTAACACACCACGGGGGGGGGGGGGGAATTCTTGTGTTGTTAATTCTGACATCAATTGTTTTTCAAGTATAGTTCAATTAGGTACTCTGTAGGATTCAATTTCCATCGAAGATGTCGAAGAAATCTAGCTCCGCCACTATCTCAGATAGGCCTGAGCCGTCTTCTAAACAAGGGGTCGCAGATACTTCTAGCCCGTCGATTTCCCCAGCTCATAACTTAGCTCCTGATGCCCTGGAGGCATCAATTCTCTTGGATAACCCCGTTGACTCACTGGCTTCGAAGGTCAATGAAATTGCGCTCCGACAAATATGCTCTATCCATGGGATCCCTTTCGACGACGTGTTGGTTCCCTCGGGGCACGATCATCCACACTTGCCCCCAGTTGGATACACGGCATGTAATAAATTCATGTGCTGGGTTGGCAGCGTGCCACCATTCAGCTTATTTCTTCGGGATGTGCTGCAATACATTGACATTGCCCCGTCGCAACTACACCCGAACGACCACGCATTTATCTACAGTACCTACATCCTCTTCATGACCGTCCTCTCTAGGCCTCCAACTCCGGACGACATCAGATATATTTATATGATCAAGAAGTGGGGAGATAGCTCCTTTTACATGTTCCTCGAGCCCTATCGCAAGTGACGAATCTTAACTGGGTTGTGGAGCAAATTTGCTCTGTATAAACAGGAATGGTTATATGTGCGTTGCCCTTCTGGTTTCGCGAGGAGATGGGTGGAAGGAAGTAAGTCTTTTCTTTGGATCGATATTCATACTTGGTCAAAGCCATGCCTTTTCTAATTCTTTTTTCATCTTCTTAGGTATTAATCCATGCCATGACGCTCGCTGGTATTCTGAAGCCGTCGAAGCCATTAGAGCTCTCTCTGTCAAGGAACGGGACATCCGAACCCTCATTTCAAATGAGTCGCTATCGAGGTTCGGACTGTTAGCAGAAGGTCATCGGATAAGCCTCCCTGAGGGCGTCTCCTTACCTAGGCCCGCATCCGGTAAGGGGAAAAAATTAGCTGAGTCATCAGCATGTCATACTCCTGACGCACCAAAAGAGGGGGAAACTCAAGGGAACGAGACACCCAAAGCACAAGGTGAGAACTTGGGTCCCGCTCAGGATCTGATAGTCGGAGTGCACGATATCGAAACGCCATCTTCCCTTTCAAAGAGGAAAAAGGGATTGACGTACAAGATTAGGAAGGAGAAGGTTGGTGAAACGTAGAAAGTTACACTCATTCCAACAAAGAAAGATGCCTCTTCACAGCATGTAGAAAGTTCTTTAAAGGGCCTATCGAACCTCTCTATTCTTGATGACCTGCTTAATTATGACTTCGACGATCCGGAAGCATTTCAACTTCACTCGCCCATCAAAGGCAATGTGGGCGCTCTAGCCCAGAGTCAGGGAGAGAAAACTCCCATTAGTAAAGCAACTGGTCCATTGGGGGGAAACACTAGGACACACACATGCACTTGCACTTCACTTTGCGCTTTAATTCTCGTTGTCACTCTTCTTATTGCTAACTCTTTCTCAAATTTCGTGCAGGTGGCATGGGACGTACACACGGCATTGATCGCCTCCGTGGGTCATTTGTTTTCTATCACTCTGGGCGTGATTCAGGTTTCGAGAGATGTCGGGACAGAGACGATGATGGTGACAGGGATTATCATTCCCGGGACCCATCATCTCGAAAGAAAACATACTATCAGCCTAAGTACCACCATCATCCCTCTTCTCATTCGGAACCAAGCAAAGACAAGCGCGGCCACAAGGGGTCGCAATTCGATGTCCCTCGAGATCAACACTCTGACTCCTCTACCACTCAACAATCTCGAGATCCTCATAGGAGGGCTGAACTTTCTAAGCCGTCTCCTCCTTCTCCTGCAATAGATCCAACCATGTCGGAGAGGCTGGCCGAGCTTAAGGATAAATTTCCAAAAATCTGCTTTGATGGCCTGAAATTCCTTCCGGCAATTCATCCTATTCCTGGACATGTCAAGCAGAGCGCCATCGCCTGTACCAACGACGTCTATGTATAACATGATGCGTATGTTTATTTGGCAGAAAAATTTTCTGAAGTCTCCATGGAGCGCCAACACGAGATCGATCGCCTAAAGCTTGAGGTCATCCACGACAGAGATATCATTGAGGCTCAGGACGAAGAGCTTGCATCTTATAGATCTCAGCTTGAGGCCATCCAGCAGAGTGCTCAAGATACTGCCGAAGCCGTGACCCGTCTGGTACGACACATAAGAAAGAGATCGACGAGGCGGTACAACGCTGTGGGGCCCTAGCATTAGAGAAGGACTCAGTCCAAAAAGAGAGGGACGCGTTCAGTCTCCGAGTCAAGGAACTTGAGGAGCAGCTCCGTAAAGAGAAAGAAGAGAAAACAGCTGCCCAAGAAGAGTCACAACGATACTGTGACGAAATCGTTGCTACTCGACTCTTAAAAGAAAAACTTGAGTCCGAGCTTTCCAAAGTTGACGCGATAAGGAATGAAACCCATGAAGAGCGCAAGAAGATAACATCTACGGACATTGACTCCCGTCTTGAGGCGGCTAGAGAAGAAGGTAGGGAAGAGGTTAAGAGCATGTTTGACCCGTTAGTCGCTGAATTCAATGCCCGTGTCCTCATGCATCGAGACTTGACTTTTCTAGGCGAGGGCTATCTTGAATCTTTAGCCGAGGCATGGGAGGCCTTAATAGAAATCAGGAAGGCCGAGCACAGTACTGAAGAGATTGATGAGGGGGCCTTGATAAAAGAATTCCTCAAGGGAAATGAGCCTTCAGAATTGCCTGCAGCTAAAACTATATATAGTAAAGGCTCCCCTCAAAGAAAGGGAAAGAAGTTATTACTGCTCCGTCCGCGGTCGTGCCTCCAGCTCATGTGCCTACTCGATCGGCTGATACTCGATCCATTTGAGCAGCATATCGGTTACAATCTGGAGGACCCCGGCCTTAGCGTCCATATTCTGTCTCCCATTCCGGAGGATGAGACCCCCTTGACGGTTGAGAGCCTACCGGAACCTAGTAGATAACCCTTCACTTTAAGATTTCAAAAGTCGTCATTTTTTATGAAGGACTATTGTATTCTAATGCTTGTTTTTCATGATTTTGTGCAGGCCGTTCTGATCCGGGCCCACTCCGAGGAGCGATGTCGCCAAGGAGGTGGAGGAAAAGATAGGTGAGGCCACTCAGGCAGGAGAGGCTCCCGGGCCAGATGCTCAGGTGATTGGAGCGTTGGATGAGGACAAATCTGAGACTTTTTCTCCCATCGAGGGGAGTTATGAAGTAGAGATTACAGGCGCCTTCGAACACACATTTGAGTTGAGTATGAAGGAGCGGCTCGAGAAGGAAAAGAGAGAGACGGCCGAGATCAAGGTCGAGCCTCGAGTTGTGGACCCAGACGATCCCTTGAACAAGCCGTTGAAGGTCATTCTCCCTGGCAGGTCCAAGCTTGTGGATGTTCCCCGTACTTCTTCGGCTACTACCCCTCCATCAAAGAAGAGTACCAAGGGTAAACGCACAGGGGAGGAACCGTTCGAGAAGACAACGGAGGTGAAGAAGTCGAAGAAGAACAAGAAGTGACCATTACTCCTATTCAACGAGAGGTAGTTTAAGTTATGTAATTATTCTCATCTACTTCCGTAGTCTTTGTAAATAGATTGTCGACTTCAAACTTTGGAGGGCTTATAGTAGAAATTTTTTCTGAATAAAGCTTAGTTCCTTTTTTCTGTCTTTCAAAAGACTCTTGTCGTTCAATTTTTGTATGATTGTGATTCAAATCCAAGCTGTTGTGAATACCATGGACTTCTCGGTTCACCTTCATATAGCTCGGAGATTCTTCGAGAGTTGTTCGTTTTTCCTTCCACGCTTCAAGCACTTAGAATAATTTTTAGTCCGCACATCGGGGACTTAGGGTACTCCAGTCCGTGCTCTGGGGACTTGGAGATTTGAGTCGTTTATACTCGAGTCTGCGCTCTGGGGACTTAGAGTACTCCAGTCCGCACTCCGGGGACTTGGAGATTTTGAGTCGTTTATACTCGAGTCCGCGCTCCGGGGACTTAAAGTACTCCAGTCCGCACTCTGGGGACTTGGAGATTTTGAGTCGTTTATACTCGAGTCCGTGCTCCGAGGACTTAGAGTACTCCAGTCTGCATTTTGGGGACTTGGAGATTTTGAGTCGTTTATACTCGAGTCCACGCTCCGGGGACTTAGAGTACTCCAGTCCGCACTCTGGGGATTTGGAGATTTTGAGTCGTTTATACTCGAGTCCACGCTCCGGGGACTTAGAGTACTCCAGTCCGCACTCTGGGGACTTGGAGATTTTGAGTCGTTTATACTCGAGTCCGTGCTCCAGGGACTTAGAGTACTCTAGTCCGCACTCTGGGGACTTGGAGATTTTGAGTCGTTTATACTCGAGTCCGTGCTCCAGGGACTTAGAGTACTCTAGTCCGCACTCTGGGGACTTGGAGATTTCCGCACTTTGGGGACTTGGAGATTTTGAGTCGTTTATACTCGAGTCCGCGTTCCGGGGACTTAGAGTACTCCAGTCCGCACTTTGGGGACTTGGAGATTTTGAGTCGTTTATACTCGAGTCCACGCTCCGGGGACTTAGAGTACTCCAGTCCGCACTCTGGGGACTTGGAGATTTTGAGTCGTTTATACTCGAGTCCACGCTCCGGGGACTTAGAGTACTCCAGTCCGAACTCTGGGGACTTGGAGATTTTTAAGTGTCTGCACATGTTCGTACGTCAGTCAGAATAATATAGTTTCATTTGCCTATCACAGGATCTTCGTATGCAGAAATATTAGTAATTCATGGAAAAGATGGCTTCAAGCCTTTATTAATGAAAGCAAGCTAAACTGTCTTATTACATGCCAAGAACTAGAAATAAAAGCGTATTGGAAGTAAATGCAACTAATACATGAAAGAAACAGACTAAGTATAATAATGCCGCAAGTGCTCGTTGTTCCATGCTCCAGGGAGTGTCGTACCGTCGATGGTCGCTAGCTTGAAAGTTCCTTCTCCAAGCTTCTGTTCGATGACGTATGGACCGTCCCATGCGGGGTTCATATGAGATGGGATCGGAAAAACTCATTTCAAAACAAGGTCTCCCACACCAAAATTTCTAGGTCGGACTTTTTCGTTATAATATTTAGCGACTCTGTGTTTGTATGCGGCCGCTCTCAAATTAGCTTCTTTGCGTTTTTCATCAATGAAGTCCAACGATTCCAATAAAAGATTATGGTTTGACTCGGGGTCGTAATAGGTTAGCCGATGTGATGGAACTTTAAGTTCCACGGGTATGACAGCTTCCGTGCCATATGCCAATGCGAATGGAGTGTGGCCAGTCGCGGTCTTATGGGTGGTCCTGTAGGCCCAAAGCGCCGTTGGAAGTTCATCCACCCACTTGCCTCTAGCCTTTTCCAAATGTTTTTTCAATATGGATTTTATTGCCTTGTTTATGGCTTCCACTTGTCCGTTGGCTTTCGGGTGAGCAACCGCTGCAAACTTCTTCTCAATGCCATACTTCTGACAAAATTCTTTAAACTCCTTGCTTTCGAATTGAGTCCCATTGTCTGTAATGATGGTCCATGGAAGGCCGAGACAGCATATGATATTTCGTACGACGAAATTAGTAACCTTATTGGTTGTTATTGTGGCCAGAGGCTCTTCTTCTGCCCATTTGGTGAAGTAGTCGACCGCAACTATTGCATATTTCGCTCCACCTTTGGCTATGGGTAAAGAACCAACTAGGTTAATTCTCCATGTTGCAAATGGCCCGGGACTAACCATTTGCGTGAGTTCCGTCGGCGGAGCTCTAGGGATTTTCGCATATATCTGGCATTTATCACATCTTCTCACATAGTGTGCAGCATCCCGATTCACAGTTGGCCAGTAGTATCCATAACGGAGGACCTTTGCTAATGTCTGCCCCCAGTATGGTCACCGCACTCTCCTTCATGGACTTCCTTCAGGACTCGTTTTATCTCATCATGGAAAATGCATCGGAGTAATAGGGTCGAGAATCCCCTTCAATACATTATTCCATCCTGTATTACATAACGAGGAGCCTTATGAAGGACTTGTCGTCTTTCGCTCCTTTCTTCGGGTAAGATCTCGAATAGCAAGTACTGCTTGATTGGGGTCATCCACAATTCCTTCTCGATTTCTGTTTCTAACACGAAATCTACCTCCATCATATCTATACTCGAAGCATGGAGGGTCTCAACGGGAAATAATCCCATTTGCTGTGCATCGCCTGTGCTTGCGAATTTTGTCAAGAATCGGCTGGTCTGTTTTGCTCACGTGGGACATGTGAAATATCATAATATTCGAGATTCGCTAGCAGCTTCTGGACTCAAACCAAATATGAGGAAAGTCTCTGCCCCCTTGCTTGGTAGTCTCCTCGCACTTGGTACACCGCCAGCTGTGAGTCGCTGAAGATTTCAACCGATTTTTCTCCCAGTTCTTTGATAAGTCTTAAGCCGGCAATCAACGCTTCATATTCGGCTTCGTTATTTGTTGCTGTGAATTAGAGCCTCAAAGCGTAGCAAACTAATCGGTTCTCAGGGGTTACAAGAACTATGCCAACCCTCGAACAACGGTCGTTCGATGCCCCATCAGTGTACATCTTCCATCGAACGGGCGGTATGACATTGTGGTCGTTTGATTCGTCAGGCATAGTAAATTCAGTAATAAAGTCAACTAGTGCTTGTCCTTGTATGGCCCTTCGGGCAGGTAGGTAATATCGAACCGACTTAACTCAATATTCCATTTTAACATCCATTTGAAAGTTTCCGGTCGTTGGAGTACCTGCCGCAAAGGTTGATCAGTATAAACACTGATTGAGTGTGCCTGAAAATACGGGCGAAGCTTGCGTGATGCAATCACCAAGCAATAGGATAATTTTTCAATCTTCGGATAATTTCTTTCTGCCCCCGTCAAGCGTTTACTAACATAGTAAACTGGCTTTTGAACCCGGTCCTCCTCGCGAACCAAGGCTGTACTGAATGCATGCTGGGATACAGCTAAGTATACGTGCAACATTTCGTGGTCTATTGGTTTCGACAATACCGGAGGACTTTCTAAGTGCCTTACAAGAGCTCGGAATGCTTCCTCACAGTCGGATGTCCATTTGAAATTCCTCTTTCCTTTCTTTATAACATCGAAGAAAGGAATACACTTGTTTGTGGCCCTGGGTATGAATCGGCTCAGCGCGGCCACATTTCCCTTCAAGCTTTGCACCTGTTTTATAGTTCTGGGCACTTGTATATCTCGGATAGCCTGAATCTTCTCCGGGTTGGCCTCGATTCCTTGTGCATTCACGATGAAGCCCAGAAACTTTCCTGGCGCTACGCCGAATGAACACTTCAAAGGATTGATCTTCATTCCATAATGCCTGAGTATGTCAAACATTTCTGCTAAGTCTCGAATGTGGACGCTTGACTGCCGTGACTTCACGAGCATGTCATCCACATAGACTTCCATTGTTCTACCAATCTGATCTTTGAACATCCGATTCACCAGACACTGATAAGTTGCTCCTGCGTTCTTCAATCCAAAGGGCATCACTACATAGCAATACAACCCAACATTTGTGAAAAAACTGGTGTGTTCTTGGTCCGGGAGGTGCATCGGGATTTGATTATATCCAGAGTATGCATCCATAAATGATAGTAACTCATGTCCGGCAGTTGAATCGACCAGCTGGCCAATCCTAGGCAACGAGAAACTATCCTTCGGGCATGGTTTAAATCAGAATAATCAACACAAGTTCTCCACTTTCCATTTTCTTTCTTCACTAGCACTGGGTTAGATACCCATTCAGGATAGAGGGCATCGCGGACGAACCCATTGGCTTTGAGTTTGTCCACCTCCTCTTTGAGAGCCGCAGACCTCTCTGGGTCCATACCTCTCCTTTTCTGTTTTACGGGAACGTACTTTGGGTCTATGTTCAACATATGACTCGCAATTGTCAAAGAAATCCCGCACATATCGGAGTGTGTCCAAGCGAAAACGTCGAGGTTCGCTCGGAGGAAGTCAGTGAGGTTTCGGCCACCACGGGGTCGAGTTGTGATCCAATCTTAAGAATTCGTGACGGGTCGTCCCGGTTGACTGGGATGTCAATTGTTAGTTCAGACGGTGCTGCATTTGTTTCCCTGGGTCCCCCATTATCTCATGGATCTATGTCTCTATAGATCCGAGAATGTTACCCGAGCCAGGGCTCCGGCGCTAGTTGTCAATCGTCAGAATTTTGAATGCGGACGGAGTTGTCTGCAACCTTTCCTTTCTCTCTACGCCGAGCCTCTCTTAGCTCAGCCACATAGCATGCATGTCCGGTCGTCTGATCGCCGTGTACCACTCCAACACCTCCGCCTATCGGAAATTTTAACGTCAGACACCAAGGCGCCAATGTTGCCCTAAATTCTGCCAGGGCTGGACGTCCTAGAAATACGTTATATGGAGAGTCAACATCCAACACTATGAATGGCAGGATTCACACCCTCCTACGCTCACCTTGCCCCAGTTCAACCGGTAGTTCCACATATCCCACTACATCCGTTGCTGCGCCGTTAAAGCCATGGATTCTGGCTTTAGATGGTTTCAAATCCTTAGTCTCCAGCTTCATTTGGTCGTATGCCTTCTTGAAGATGATGTTGACGGAACTTCTGCAATCAATTAGAATTCTCTTCACAAATGTCGGCCCAATCGTCGCAGATATGACCATCGGGTCGATGGTAGGAACTCCACCTTGTCCGCATCTCTGCTCCTGAATACAATATCATCATCCACCGTGTGCTGCTATTTTGCAGGAGTCCCATCCTCCACATTCGAACAACACTCATACTCCGCATGTCTTAAAGAGTTAGCATATCGCTCCATCTCCTGCCAATTATTATCCACAGTATGAGGTCCGCCAACAATCATGTTGATGACCAATCTACCCACGGTTCGAGCAGGTTGTTCTGGTTGGCGTGGAGCTGGCCCGCGTCTGGGGTCCGATGTCTCTTGTCTTCCGTCTTGCGGATCTTTGACAAACTCTTGCAACTTCTTCTGCCTAATCAACTTCTCTATAACTTCATGGAGGTGTCTGCACTCCTTTGTGTTGTTCCCATAAGACTCGTAAAAGCGGCAATACTTTCCAGTTCTCTTCTGTTCCTCCGTTGATTCCTTTGGGCGTGGTTTTCTATATTAAAAAGTGTTATAAGTTGACAAATAGATGTTCTCAAGAGATGCGTTGAGTGGGGTGTATTCATTATAGGTCGGGATCCTTGACTTTCATTTCCCCGTCTCTCTTTTCTTTTCGGGATTTCCACCTCCAGATTCTTTAGACTACCCAGGCTTGTTTTGGGCGTTGACTTGAGCTTTTCCCGAACTATTGTCGGTTTTATTCATGGTGACGTTACTTTTCACAGTCTCCTGAGCAGGCTCTGGTGCCTTGTCTCGTCTTGTCCATCAAGCTTCCTCCCTTCTTATGAACTGATTAGCTTTCGATTAAAAACGCTCCAGCGTGGCTGGGGGATTTCTCGCCAACCAATCTCCAAATTCATAGTCTGGAACCACTCCACGCATTACCGCCATCAAAATTACGTGGTCGTTTGGATTGCTCACTTCGGTGGCCGCAACATGAAATCTCTGCAAGTTGCTTTCAACAACTCTCCCGGAGCTTGGATGACGCTTGATAAGGACATCACATCCTTTGGACGAGTGGTGTGTATCCTGAATTGTTCTATGAACTTCATTGCCAATTTGTCAAAGCTGGATATAGATCATGGGGGAAGTCGAGTAAACCACATGGTGGCAATTTCGGACAGAATGATTGGGAAGCACCTACACTTGGTTGCATCATTAGCTCTTGCAGAATCCATCATCCATCTGTACCTCATCACATGCTGCCTGGGATCAGTCTTCCCTTCGTAGGTTGGGATAGTCGGCATATTGAACTTCTTGGGGGTACTGAGCCTGCAGGAAACCATCTGTAAAGGGAGTATGACTTCTGGTCACTCCCCAATCTTCATTGGTCAAGCCTTGGTTCTCTCTCATCGACTGCCTGACCATAGCTGTTAAGTCCGGAGTTTGTAGGGAGGATGGAAAGTTGGGTTCCGTTCCACGGGACCGTGCAGGTTGATGTCCCTTCTGATTTGGTCTTGGAGGCTCGGGTGTCCAGTTTCTTCATGGGCTTGATCCCTAGTCAATCGATCTGTGGCATATGCCTGTGCACCTCCATCCTTATGTCATCTACGCCTAGGAGGTTTGTCAGCTGAGGTTGAACTATCAGATTCAGAATAAGGGGCAGGGTTACCTCCAGTATTCTGATGCTGTTGTTGAGTGAGCTGAGTCATGAGGTTAGTGTTGGCTTGAATCTGCTTAGCAAGTTGCCTTCTACTTTCCTTAAGTTCCCTTATCAAGTCATTGAACTCTGCTCGGGAAACAACTTCCGCTTGGTTTCGGGTAGAGACCCCTACACCTCGAGTTGCTTGCTGATTTCTAGGTTCAACTTGTTGCATGCGAGCAGTCTCGTGGACATCTGCGTTGTGAGAGGCCAATCTAGTTCATGGTCTCCCCATGGTAGAGTCGTCGATTGTAACTCTGAATAGAATCAACAGATGCCTTGTGAATGATCTTGGATCTCCTCTAGGGGATTTAATCCAGTAGCTACAAAGCAGATCCTAACAGCCTAAGAATTCGATTCTCAGTGAAAGCACCAAAATGTTAGCACCAAAATTGGTCACTAACACCCTTAGAAAGATTGTGTGGAGAGATTAATGAAGAAAGTAAATTAAAACAGAGAACAGTATATAAATTTCAATGCAGAGAACAAGAACACCAAATTTATAGTGGTTCGGCGTAACTACCTACGTCCACTTTGAAGTTGATTTCTATTGATTTCCTTGATAGTTGATTACAGATACAATCCGTTTCTAATTACTTGAATACAATTGCAAAGTAAAAGATTAAGTCTTAAGCGAGTGTTGAATGCGGCAGAGTTTCCCCAGTGTTCCCAAAAAAACTTATCATTTTTACTGTGCCCCTGCCTCTCTATTTATAGACGAAGATGGGTTGGACTTTCCTGGTGGGCCTAGTAGCTGAATATCTCAGCCCAAATGGAGTAAGCTCTGTGCGCCGACCCGAACATGCCGAACGGCCAAATGCCGAACCATCATCTTTATGCCGAACGAGAAGGTGTTGTGTGGGAAGAATAGGCTGAGAAACAATCGAAGTCAGTCGAGATTGAAAGAATGCCGAACAATCTTTGGCTGTCGAACGTTCTCGGAAGGCCGAACAATCTTTAGATGCCGAACGAAACTTATGCCGAGCGTCCTTGGTGTAACGACCCGGAATTTTAGGTCGCCAGATTTGAACATTTAATCCATTTTAAATGTTGAATATGGATTATAATTTAATTTTGAAATAAAAAGAATTTGGTTAAATTAATAAAATTGGTTAAATTTCAAATACGGGATTTTAATAAAAATTGGAATTGGGATAATTTGTGAATCTGGGTATAAATAATTATAAAAATGGTTTCTAAAAATTTATTTAAGTTTATTTTGACTTAAATAGTAATATTGGACCATTGGATGGAATTAATAGTCGATAGATTGAAATTGGAATTTTATATTAATTTAATAATGGAATTTAATAATATAATAATGCAAATAATCAAAGTTTGATTTAAACCGAATCAGAATGATTTCTAATGTGAATATAAATTTTATACGGATTATAATAGAGTTAATAAAATTTTAAAAGTGAAATTTTGAAGTGATTTCGACAATTTCGGAAATCGTCGATTTAATCGTCGAGTTAAAATAGCCTTCCGAGGCACAGTCTCGGAATTCGACGAAACCAGTTCCATTGGATCCGTTATAGTTAGTTATTATCAGATTTCAATTTTCGTAGCAATCAGAATTGTCCTTTGACCCCAGCAGCTTAAAACGCATAGAAAATACTTTAATCGATTTAATTTAAAATTGATTGTTTAATTCCTTAACTCGCACGTATAACCGAATTAGCTTCCGGAATATGTTCCATTGTGTCCAGAATGCGGAAAAACACTAGGAACGCCTATTGGTATGTGAGAATTGGAGTTCGTTTGCATAAGTCGTTAACGTTTGAAGTGTAATATTAAAATAATATTTATTAACGTTATAAAGCATGTTAATAATCAAAACCCTAGCTTTATTCTTCAGAGCCGCCACAGTATTTATTAATGGCCAAAACATTTCTTTATTCTCCTCAATTCTCTCCTTATCCATGCTACAATTCGCAAATCCTCCAACTAGAGAATCGAAGAGCTAGTCGAGCTCTCCGAAGTGAACGGTAGAGATGGGTTTTCATCGACCGGAGGGGGAGTTTTGGGCCCGCGTTCGAGCATGGTTCGTGCACTTTTTCCACGCTCAGGAGCTGCCGAGCTTCGCCGTGCTTCGACCGAGGATGGAGGTAGGCATGGCGCACGTTATGGCATCGATGGATTGATTGTTGGTGGTTGGTAGGAGGCGCGGCCATCTAGGGTTTGTCGTGATTTTGGGTTTGAGGAGCATCGGCCTGGAACGAACGCGTGAGGGAGAAAGCTTTTGAATGGTCGTGATTTTCTTTCTAGTATTAAACGGTTGAGGGTAAAGGAAATTAAAATAAAGGAAATTGTTTTGTTAAGAGTTTATTTACAACCTCTGAAAATGAATATCTCTTACATGTTTTGTCAGAATTCAACGAAACAGGAAGCGTTGGAATCGCAGCGACGGGAAGCACGCGGTGGCGCAGATCTGGATTCGATTTAAGCAAGTTGAAATTTTGGATTTAATCGAATGCTTCGATTTAATTTAAAATTTCAAAAGCTCATCGAAAACTCAAGGTGCGTTAATCTCACTCACATATGGGATGTTAGCTGATTTAAATAGTTAATATTTAAATGTCTGTGTGATTGGTTGAATATAAATGTCGTTATCAGTCTGGATTGATATATATATATATATTTGTTGTGCTAATATCTGTAGATGTAGGAAAAACAGGTTGGAGGAATCCAACTGGATTCCTCACAGTATAGTAATCATTTTTATAATTGATAATGCATTCTATTTATATATATATGATGGATAAATCTGGAGTTAAATTGGACTGTGATGTTGTTGGATAAGTATAAACCCAGAATTTTAAGTATAAATGAATTAAATTGGGTTCTTAAGAAATAAAATGACCTGTTAAATAAAGAATTTAAAGAAATAAAAATTGGAATCTGGTTTGGATGAAGATTGAAAATTTTTAAAATTTGGAATTATAAATGAAGAGGAAATCTATCAGTTGATAAATATGAAAGTATGGATTTCTGGAGATAAATTCTATAGAAGTATAAATTGTTTAAATAACAATGAGGTTATTTGATGATGTTTTCTTGGAAATTAAAATATGTTTCAATGAAGCTTTCGAAATATAAATTAGCAGTTTAAATGTATATAAAAATATTTTGAAATACAATTTTACACCATTGGAATTTTATGTAAGTAATACTTAAGTATTATTTTCATTTAATAAATTCCTAATAGTTTTATTTAAAAATATTTAATCCTAGACTTTAAAGTGAATTTTCGAAATGGAAAGTGTGTTTAAAACTTCAAAGGAAGTTTATTTTATGTGTGGAAACAAATTTACAATAATTAAACGTAAATTTGGATTGGAATAAATCGGGCGGGATTTATAAGAAGGATTCTCTGGGTTGTTTGGATAGAAATGTATCCCCCAGGGAAACCAAGTTCATGTTTTAAAGCAGATTTTAGGTAATGTTAAAGTTTAAACTTGTTTCAAAAGTGTTTTTAAGAAATTATTATTATTTAAAGTAAATAATTAATAAATTAGCTATAATAGTAATTATTTAAGAATATTATTAGTAATTATTTTTATATATGATTTATTTAAAGGATATTTTGATTTAAGTTATTTGGTACCTTGTATCAATTCTTTTAAAACTCCATCTTTAAATTTCATTTAACGAAACCTTATTTTAAATTAGTTTATATCTTATCAAGTGGTCTACTTTAAATATTTTGAAATTATTTTTGGAGCAAATAAGTAGTAGTAAAATTAAATATTTCAAAGTATATTTAAGAATAAAGTATTTTAATTGTTTTAAATTCTAAATGGTTGGAGTTGGTTGTTTCCAGTGGGAAATAAATATTGTGAAATTTATTTTGTTAAGGAAGATGTTTTGTAAAACTGTTTTCAAAGGGAGTTGGAAATAGAAATATATCTTGTAAAGATATTTGAGGTAAATAAATAATGTGGGAAATTATTTATTGTGTGATTGTTGCTTATGCTTATGAATTGATAGTTAAATCACCGACTGTCAATATTGGACAAATGCGTTGATCGTTTCGAAGAGACCGAGATCGAAATTTATTTCTCGAAAACCACTTCGATCCGGTTTGTACGTTTCGCAGAAAAACGTGTTCGGAGTCGAAGATGGAGCAGTGAAGTGCAAGGACTAGTCTCTACTAATCCTGAGGATATTTCCAAAATGGATGTAGTAGGAGTAGTGCCTTCGGTTCCGTTCGAACCCGAGACAGACGTGTATGGACGAATGCTTTCGCAACATCGTCAGGTGGGCGATGGGCATTCTAAGTGAAATGTTCTAAAAGGTAACGCTTATCTCAAGCCTCATCAAATGGGAATGACTGAAAATCAGGGGATATGCAGCAAGGCTTCGTGGGTAGCCCCCACTTGAGAGTAAGGTCATCCCTGTCTAGATGCCCCTTTTTATTTCGGCTTAGTGGTGCGGTTGCTGATCCCAACCGTGGGGTGATCTTATTCGGAACTATCCAGTAAGGGATGGATCCGTCCTTGTGTTGCAGGGACGGGCGTGGTCCTCGGTACGGCGATCTTGGCCCCGTACTGCGACAGGTGGTACCCCAGTGCCTAGTCATTGAAATCCATTCTCCCCACGAGCCCTGTACGAGTTTTGTTTGTATTACCCACTCTTTGGCTAGTAGCTGGAATTTAATAGATGTAACAATTTTGACTATTTTATAAGTATTTGTATATAGACCCTGTTATAATATCAGAGGATTTCTGTAAAAAGCATTTTAGCTATCGTAAGGTAAAAACCCGACATGTTTATTTGTGGCGTGGTCTTACGAGATGATTTTTTTTCAAAGAATTTTTGAAACTTTAATAATCAATTTGGGTGCATTAGTATCAGCTGGTATTCCAAACTGACTCGGGTGTTATTTCATTATAATGCTCGGGTCAGACCGAGTATTATTTGTGCAGGACAGGATGCTATGGAGCAGGAGAGGAGCTGGAGTCCAAGATGTATTACCTGTATATATATATATATATATATATATATATATATATATATCCGCTGCTATGATTGTATGGTATGTCTGATTGGTAACTGTTGATGTATGAGATACTCTGATGATATGCTGTATAAAACAGATATAGTTCTCATTTTGTGTAAAGCTCTATTATTGTATATTATATTTTATTCCGCTGCGACTGTGAGATTCTGATATTGTTTAGTTTCTTCTTCTTCTATCTCTTCTTCTTTAACCCTAATGGTTCGTACTTCTGTGCTTCTTGAGTTAATAGAGGCAGAATAGTGTTGATTCAAGGGGTACGGATTTGCGGGTTGTTACACTTGGTATCAGAGCTTAGGTTGGCGACAACCTAGGCTTTGGTGGGAAAATTACTCATTACATATAGAGTCAATAGTACTCTACAATGAGTTGAGTGTAATAATAGATATGAGAGCGTACTTGTTAGTGAATATAAAAATTGTTTTTATACTATGTTGACTTATCGGTTGAGTGTTTATGAATTCTGGTCGGTGCGGGAAGTACAACTGTATCGATAGGGGTTTCTAAACTCTTACACAAGATAAACCGACATAGTATTGTTTTTAAAGTGGGTAAATGAAATAATTTTACCCAAAACTATATTTTGATATAAAAAACTAATTTTTTGAAATTATTATATATATTTGGCTGATTTGTTGTTAATTCTATAATCATATAAGAATCTGAAATAAGGATCTAAAATTTGAAATGGTTATAATCAAATAAAATTCTATGAGTATAAATTATACAAAAGAAGAATAACTAAATTTAAACTAGCCTAGAATTTAAATCCCGGAAGTTTTGGAAAGGATTTTAAATGTATTGAAAACAAAAGTTTGGAAATTTAAAATCCTGGGAAAGTTTGAAATGTTTGCCAAGGTGTTTGAAGGTAGTGATGGAATATTGTTTTGGGAAGTATTTTTGAATGGAAACTGTTTTGAAATAAATATGGGAAAGTAAGGAAGCACTAAACTCACTTCAGTCGCTGGAAAATAATCCTGATGATGCTGGCCACATCATTAGAATTCATTTTCGAGTTTCTAAAGTGATGGAATGCTACCAAAGTGATTGGTTATGATATTGTTTGGGACTTGTTGGGTATAACAAGTGTTTTGGAAAAATTCAAAATGGGGAAATTGTTTTGGTATAACCAAGTTATTTTGGAAATCTGGATATTTGATTGATATACCAAATAGGTATATATTAGATATATTTCAAAATGGTTTTCGGAACAAAACCGGTTAAATTGAATTCTGTAAAAAAATTCTATTTAAATAATGTGCGAAATTAAAATGAATTAACTGTTAGGCTTATTTGGTGCAGTTGGTATTAATAAAAAGGAAATGAGAATTTTTAATCTTGGAGTTAAATATTAACTTGAGTTAGTGAATAACATATATTGAAGTGGATAGAAAAATTAAATTTTACTTGGGATAAGTTAAATAAATTGGGCTTAGAATTAAATTGATTTGGGTTAAATTAAAAGGTAAAATGACTTTGTATTTGTGGGTCATTATGTAATGAATCATACCCACAAGCTATTAAGTATTATACTTATAATATGGAATTGTGAATTTAAAATTTGCAAAGGGTTAAGGTGAAGGAAAATTTGTATCCTTAAGAATTCAGATATATATATATATATATATATAGAATTTGGAATTGTGATTATAAGATGTAAATGAATTAAAATGAGCAATATAAACTTTGAAGTAAATAATTGGGTGAACTTATAAATAGAAAATGAAATGATGATCACAAATGGGAAATAGTTGAATGGTATGGTGGATTCATGCCTAATTTCAAATGAAATGTGAATTGAAATAAGATGATGAAAATATAAAATATAAAGGATGTGAATGAACTTAAGTCAGTAAATAAGTTTTTGACTTGTATATGGAGTTGAATTTGGATTGAATTAAAATCAAAACTCGGTTGTGTTACAAATAATTATAAATAGAAATGAATGGAATTTAATTCTTATTTAAGATAGTAAAGGAAATGGTATAAATTCAAGATGACTAACTAAATTTGGTTGAACTTGAATTAGAATTGGAAAAGAATTAAATTGAAGGGAAATTTAATTTAGAGAAGCAAGAATGATATTGTGTGAATAAAGTTTTAACTCAACTAAATTCAAAGGAATTGTTTGAGAATGAATTTAGTGTAAGCTAAATTAAATGGAATTTGTATTGGCATGAATAGAATTTTGATAGTTTGGTCAAAATTTGGAAAGTAAATAAAAAATCCAATTGTGGCATGGGATTTAAATTTATGGTAATAAATATTGGAAGCGTGAATGAATAATGGAATTAGATTATAGTAGTGGTGGCTTGAATTATAAATAAATTCTAGTGGGTGAAATAATGTGAAGGGGCCCTGTTATTAATAAAATAAATTCGAAAATAAATTGGTGAATGAATTAAATAAATATACTAATCAAATTTAATGTAATTGAAATTCGATTGAATGAGAATTAAATGAAAATGAAATCAAATTGTAAGAAAGACAAAAAAATAAGTGAGGAAAAGCGTTATTGAGTAATCTTCAATGGAATTTGTTGAGATTAATAAATTGAAATGAGAATGAAAAAGACTTTTAATTAATTCTTGAGATGAAATAAGAATGTATGAGTTGTATATAAACCAGAATTGAATGATATTAATATAAACCTATATGGATAATGAATTGGAAATATAAAATTGGAGATTTACTTCAATAAATGTGATAAAGCAAGAATGCCTGGTTTGCGAACCATGCAAAATTAAATAAAATTAATATAAATTTAAACTAGAATTAATTTTAATGGTGGTGATAATTTTTGGCTTGAATGACATAAGTATTTGCATGTATTCAGAATTGAGTTGTTTAAATAGCAACTGAATTGATTTTGAATTAATTGGAATGGATTGAAATGTTATTAAGTGATTTTGCATATGAATGGAAATGGATCATAAAAGAAACGCAAATGTTTCAAGTTTAAGATAAAATTTGATTGTTAATTAAATTGGGAATGTAAGTTAAAATAAAGAAATGTAAGTAAGGCATATGTAATCATATTGAAATAGAAACGAATTGGTTGTAATAAATATGAATGATATATAGTAAACTTGAATGTAAATCATTCAAGTGAAATAGAATGAAGTTAGTTTGGATGAAAGTAGAATGGGCTAAAATCTTAATAAATGGATTTGAGTATAAATGTAAGTGAATCGTAATAGAAGTGCAAATGTATCAAATTAAAAAGGAAATTGACTGGGAAATCAATTCGAAAATGGGGTAGAATATGAATGGAACATAGCAAAACTTGTATATAAAATCCTTTGTGTGAAATAACTTGGAGTTTGGCATTAGAAAAGGAACTTTGTATATGCTTTAAAATATGATTTACCTATGAAATTATGCAAAATGTTGTTTGGGATGTAAATGGATATGTTGGCCTACATTATATTGGAAATATTGTTAAAATGTTCACATCTTTGAAAACTGATGAGTTTGTTGAGTAAGTACAGGCATAGGAGGCGTTCGAGAGAGTTGGAGCGCGTATGTGCATTATATTAGCCGCTTGCTATTAAAATTTGCTAAAAAGGTACGCCTACGCTGATATAATTGGAAAAATGATATATATATATATATTGTGATATATTTTGGTTTCCGACTGTGTGGGTCGATGTAAGTATATTTATCTGTATCGCGATATCGTGAAAGCTCCTCCGTGCAGGGGAGACTCTGCCAAAATTTTCCGGAAATTTTGGGAGTTAGAATTTTTCTGGAAATTTGAAATTAACTTGGAAAGTTTTTTTTAAGATAATTCTAAAACAAAATCTTTTGAGTATAAATAAAACAAATGAGTTTGGATTTGAGCTAAAGGGTTTTGGGAAGTGTATATAAGTTTTAACTAAAGAAGTTTAGGTTAAGTTAATGAGTGTAGGAGCATTTGTTTCATTAGCGACAAGTTGATTTCAAATAACAATTGAAAATAAAGGATTTTGGAATAGGATTGAATTAGTAGTTTCGATTTGAAACTAAAGAACTTGAGCAAAGTGAATTTGGGATTCTCATTAAGTGGGTTTTGTTATTGGATTTGAAACATTCTTCTAACTTAGCAGATTTCGGGGACGAAATTTTTATAAGGGGGAGGAATGTAACGACCCGGAATTTTGGGTCGGCAGATTTGAACATTTAATCCATTTTAAATGTTGAATATGGATTATAATATGATTTTGAAATAAAAATAATTTGGTTTAATTAATAAAATTGGTTAAATTTCAAATACGGGATTTTAATTGGAAATTGGAATTGGGATAATTTATGAATTTGGGTGTAAATAATTATAAAAATGGTTTCTAAAAATTTATTTAAGTTTATTTTGAATTAAATAGTAATATTGGACCATTGGATGGAATTAATAGTCGATAGATTGAAATTGGAATTTTATATTAATTTAATAATGGAATTTAATAATATAATAATGCAAATAATCAAAGTTTGATTTAAACTGAATCAGAATGATTTCTAATGTGAATATAAATTTTATACGGATTATAATAGAGTTAATAAAATTTTAAAAGTGAAATTTTGAAGTGATTTCGACAATTTCGGAAATCGCCGATTTAATCGTCGAGTTAAAATAGCCTTCCTGGGCACAGTCTTGGAATTCGACAAAACCAGCTCCATTGGATCCGTAATAGTTAGTTATTATCGGATTTCAATTTTCGTAGCAATCGGAGTTTTCGTTTGACCCCAGCAGCTTAAAACGTATAAAAAATACTTTAATCGATTTAATTTAAAATTGATTGTTTAATTCGGTAACTCGCACGTATGACCGAATTAGCTTTTGGAATATGTTCCATTGTGTCCGGAATGCGGAAAACCCCTAGGAACGCCTATTAGTATGTGAGAATTGGAGTTCGTTTGCATAAGTCGTTAACATTTGAAGTGTAATATTAAAATAATATTTATTAACGTTATAAAGCATGTTAATAATCAAAACCCTAGCTTTATTCTTCAGAGCCGCCGCCATATTTATCAATGGCCGAAACGTTTCTTTATTCTCCTCAATTCTCTCCTTATCCATGCGATAATTCTCAAATCCTCCAACAAGAGAATCGAAGAGCTAGTCGAGCTCTCCGAAGTGAACGGTAGAGATGGGTTTTCGTCGACCGGAGAGGGAGTTTTGGGCCCGCATTAGAGCATGGTTCGTGCACGTTTTTCCATGCTCAGGAGCTGCCGAACTTCGCTGTGCTTCGATCGAGGATGGAGGGAGGCATGTCGCACGTTATGGCATCGATGGATTGATTGTTGGTGGTTGGTAGGAGGCACGGCCATCTAGGGTTTGTCGTGATTTTGGGTTTGAGGGGCATCGGCCTGGAACGAACGCATGAGGGAGAAATCTTTTGAACGGCCGTGATTTTCTTTCTAGTATTAAACGGTTGAGGGTAAAGGAAATTAAAATAAAGGAAATTGTTTTGTTAAGAATTTATTTATAATCTCTGAAAATGAATATCTGTTACATGTATTGTCAGAATTCAACGAAACAGGAAGCGTTGGAATCGCAGCGATGGGAAGCACGCGGTGGCGCAGATCTGGATTCGATTTAAGCGAGTTGAAATTTTGGATTTAATCGAATGCTTCGATTTAATTTAAAATTTCAAAAGCTCGTCGAAAACTCAAGGTGAGTTAATCTCACTCACATCTGGGATGTTAGCTGATTTAAATAGTTAATATTTAAATGTCTGTGTGATTGGTTGAATATAAGTGTCATTATCAGTCTGGATTGATATATATATATTTGTTGTGCTAATATATGTGGATGTAGGAAAAATAGGTTGGACGAATCCAACTGGATTCCTCACAATATAGTAATCATTTTCATAATTGATGATGCATTCTATTTATATATATATGATAGATAAATATGGAGTTAAATTGGACCGTGATATTGTTGGATAAGTATAAAACCAGAATTTTAAGTATAAATGAATTAAATTGGATTCTTAAGAAATAAAATGAACTGTTAAATAAAGAATTTAAAGAAATAAAAATTGGAATCTGGTTTGGATGAAGATTGGAAATTTGTAAATGTGGAATTATAAATGAAGAGGAAATCTATCAGTTGATAAATGTGAAAGTATGGATTTCTGGAGATAAATTCTATAGAAGTATAAATTGTTTAAATAACAATGAGGTTATTTGATGATGTTTTCCTGGAAATTAAAATATGTTTCAATGAAGCTTTCGAAATATAAATTAGCAGTTTAAATGTATATAAAAATATTTTGAAATACAATTTTACACCATTGGAATTTTATTTAAGTAATTCTTAAGTATTATTTTCATTTAATAAATTCCCAATAGTTTTATTTAAAAATATTTAAGCCTAGACTTTAAAGTGAATTTTCGAAATGGAAAGTGTGTTTAAAACTTCAAAGGAAGTTTATTTTATGCATGGAAACAAATTTACAATAATTAAACGTAAATTTGGATTGGAATAAATCGGGCGGGATCTATAAGAAGGATTCTTTGGGTTCTTTGGATAGAAATGTATTTCCCTGGGAAACCAAGTTCATGTTTTAAAGCAGTTTTTAGGTAATGTTAAAGTTTAAACTTGTTTCAAAAGTGTTTTTAAGAAATTATTATTATTTAAAGTAAATAATTAATAAATTAGCTATAATAGTAATTATTTAAGAATATTATTAGTAATTATTTTTATACATGATTTATTTAAAGGATAGTTTGATTTAAGTTATTTGGTACCTTGTATCAATTCTTTTAAAACTCCATCTTTAAATTTCATTTAACTAAACCTTATTTTAAATTAGTTTATATCTTATCAAGTGGTCTACTTTAAATATTTTGAAATTATTTTTAGAGTAAATAACTAGTGGTAAAATTAAATATTTCAAAGTATATTTAAGAATAAAGTATTTTAATTGTTTTAAAATCTAAATGGTTTGGACTTGGTTGTTTCCAGTGGGAAATAAATATTGTGAAATTTATTTTGTTAAGGAAGATGTTTTGTAAACTGTTTTCGAAGGGAGTTGGAAATAGAAATATATCTTGTAAAGATATTTGAGGTAAATAAATAATGTGGGAAATTATTTATTGTGTGATGGTTGCTTATGCTTATGAATTGATAGTTAAATCACCGACTATCAATATTGGACAAATGCATTGATCGTTTCGAAGAGACCGGGATCGAGATTTATTTATCGAAAACCACTTCGATTCGGTTTGTACGTTTCGTGGAAAAACATGTTCGGAGTCGAAGATGGAGCAGTGAAGTGCAAGGACTAGTCGCTACTAATCCTGAGGATATTTCCAAAATGGATGTAGTAGGAGTAGTGCCTTCGGTTCCGTTCGAACCCAGGACGGACTTGTATGGACGAATGCTTTCGGAACATCGTCAGGTGAGCGATGGGCATTCTAAGTGAAACGTTCTAAAAAGTAACGCTTAGCCTCAAGCCTCATCAAATAGGAATGACTGAAAATCAAGGGATATGCAGCAAGGCTTCGTGGGTAGCCCCCACTTGAGAGTAAGGTCATCCCTATCTAGATGTCCCTTTTTATTTCGGCTTAGTGGTGCGGTTGTTGATCCCAACCGTGGGGTGATCTTATTCGGAACTGCCCAGTAAGGGATGGGTCCGGCCTTGTGTTGCAGGGGATCGGGCGTGGTCCTCGGTACGGTGATATAGGCCCCGTACTGTGACAGGTGGTACCCTAGTGCCTAGTCATTGATGGAAATCCATTCTCCCTACGAGCCCTGTACGAGTTTTGTTTGTATTACCCACTCTGTGGCTAGTAGCTGGAATTTAATAGATGTAACAATTTCGGCTATTTTATAAGTATTTGTATATAGACCCTATTATAATATCAGAGGATTTCTATAAAAAGCGTTTTAACTATCGTAAGGTAAAAACCCGACATGCTTATTTGTGGCATGGTCTTACGAGATGCTTTTGTTTTCATAGAATTTTTGAAACTTTAATAATCAATTTGGGTGCATTAGTATCAACTGGTATTCCAGACTGACTCGGGTGTTATTTCATTATAATGCTCGGGTCAGACCGAGTATTATTTGTGCAGGACATGATGCTATGGAGCAGGAGAGGAGCTGGAGTCCGAGACGTATTACCCGTATATATATATATATATATATATATATATATATATATATATATATCCGCTGCTATGATTGTATGGTATGTCTGATTGGTAATTGTTGATGTATGAGATACTCTGATGATATGCTGTATAAAACAGATATAGTTCTCATTTTGTGTAAAGCTCTATTATTGTATATTATATTTTATTCCGCTGCGACTGTGAGATTCTGATATTATTTAGTTTCTTCTTCTTCTACCTCTTCTTCTTTAACCCTAATGGTTCGTACTTCTGTGCCTCTTGAGTTAATAGAGGCAGAATAGTGTTGATTCAAGGGGTACGGATTTGCGGGTTGTTACACTTGGTATGCCAAGCGTCCTTGGTATGCCGACCGTTCATGGATGCCGAGTGATATACAATACCGAACCGTTTCCCAATGTCGAACGCTTCTAGATGCCAAGCGCTCCTTCATGCCGAGCGTTTCTCTGGTACCGAATGCTCTTGACTGCCGAATGACCCTGACCGTCGAACGATTCCTTTTGTCGAGCGTTCAGAATGCCAAACGATACATATATTGCCGAGTAGTGTGCCAATGCCGAGTACTTAGTTGCCTGGTCAAACCCCCAGGAAACATGGACTAACATTACCACTATGAGGATGTATTGCCTAGTCCCGAAGAGCTGACTTCTCGACTGGAGGGGGCAAAACTATGTTATTATGATATCTCCTCTCAAATTTCTCATCGGCAGCAATGGACTAGAATGATCCCTAACTGGGTATTCATCATTGACGATCGGCTCAAAGTTCTCATCGATAGTGATGGACCAGAGTAACCCACAACCAGGTGTCCACCATTGACGATCGGCTCAAACTTCTCCTCGACGGTGATGGACTAGAGTGATCCCTAACAGGATGTCCATCATTGACGATTAGATCAAACTTCTCGCTGGTAGAGATGGACTAGAGTGATCCCTAATCGGGTGTCCATCATAGACGATCGACTCAAACTTCTCGCCGATAATGATGGACCAAAGTGATCCCTAACTAGGTGTCCATCATCGATGATCGGGTCAGACTTCTTGTCGGCAGTGATGAATCAGAATGATACGTAATCAAGTGTCCATCATTGACGATTGGCTCAAACTTCTTGCTAGTAGTGATGGACTAGAGTTACCCCTAACCGAGTGTCCTTCATTGATGATCGACTCAGAATTCTCGATGCAGTAATGTACCAAAGTGATCCCTAACCGGGTATCCATCATTGAAGATCGGCTGAAACTTCTCGTCGATTGTGATGGACCAAAGTGATCCCTAACCAGGTGCCCATCATTAGCGAGTGGCCCAAAGTTTCCTATTGGCGATAGTGGAATATAATGACCCTATTCGGCGTTCACCATTGGCAAAAACTTTGAACCCATAGATTGTCATGGAAAGCCTGACTTATCGATGGTCAGGACATGATCGCGGCCTAGTTGGTCCATCCTCGATGATCGACTCGGGAGCTTACCAATAGCAGACGACTGATTTCGACTATAATAGGTGAAAACTACCAATTTGAAACTGCCTAAGGTTAGCATGAATTACATAATAATTTACAAATGAAAAGGTAAAAACAAAGCATGTAAGAACAATAGGCATGCAAATCATATTGCCAGACAACTAAATATTTACAATTCAGAAGTACAGGTATTAAGAAATAAGATATTCTCGACCTCAGCAATACATCAGAATTGATTGAGCACCAACATCAATGTTTAATACAAAAGAAGAAACATATACAACAGTTTATCCCAAACATTAAGAACAGACGAGAATGTGGACACAGTTATCATTTGGATTGGGACTTTGAAATGGTATGCTTTCCATGGGGCTTATGGTGCCGTCGGTCGAATTCTTTCTCCTCTTCCTCCTGCTTAGCTGCGACCACCTCATCGAGCTCTTCTTGTTTTTCTTTATTAGTTTTAGCTCTATCAAAGCTTCAATCTTGACCCTCGCAATCTCATCAAGGAATCTCGCCAGGATCATTGCCTTAAGGCCTCCCCTATCAAACTCTTCAGTAGGATTGGTAGCACATAATATCTCAATGTTGACATCATCCTTGAGGGCAACAATCATCTCATCCCGAGCTGCATCGACTGGAGGATCAAAATGGATTAAGGGCATGGTCGCTAAAGGCAGAGCTTTGGAAGTGATAATCGCTTCGGAAGTGCTTATCATCGAAGGACCACCTATAAGGAAATAAGGAGAGTTATCAAATTTGGTTTTGCATAAGTAAGCTTGGATATACTGAGTAGTGGCCCATAGCTTATAAAGAAGAATCTCACCTCCTTTAGGAGACTTCGGGATATCGCCAGGAGGGTGAATATGACCCGAAGGTGGAGGGACTTCCCAAGGCTAACTTGTAGTGGATGCGTCTCAGGATACATGAAAAAGGGTTAGATAACATCATGCATGGGAGCATATATGATCGGTTTTGAAACCTGTCCTTGCATTATTGCTCCAGAGGTCAAGCCACCATCTTTTCTCTTCTCTGCCTCTTCCTTCCAAGCCTTTTCATCTTCAACCAACTCGATGTAACTAAGGCGTACAACCTTCTTCTCCTTTTCTAAAAAGCAAGCATCAATGGCTTCAAGGATAAAGGGTGGACCACCCTGCTCGCTAGTAGCTTTCGCCTCTTTAATTAGGCACTTGTGGATAGAAACCATGACTTCCTAATAGTTGTCCATCCATGCCAGGTTTCTTTTCATGAACATTCTAAAGTAAATATCATCCAAATGGATTCCACCTGGTCCAGCTGGTTCATTTCATCACACTTCGCTTGCAGCTTCTCGGCTTTGGAATTTTTGGCAACTATGTTGGCGGATAGGGCCTTGAGCTCTACTTGGGAAGAGACTCTCTCAACTCTCCACTCCATGACTCTCTTTTCAAGATCAGCAATCCCAAGCTCTATCTTATTGGCCACTACCTAGAGCTCATCTAGGCTCTTGGTGAATTTTGTCATGATATCCCTATAGTTGTTAAAGAGCTACTCGACTTAATCATTATATTCCTTCTTGGCAGCTTTGATGTTGGTAAAATGATTCTATCTCAGTTGCTTCAGTTCTTTAACATCAATGGTCTAGGCCTCTTAATTCTTTAGCATGAGACCTCTTCGGTGCATCTACCACCTTCTCATAATATAACTCCTTCTGATGCAACTGCTTATTCAAATCGAAGATTTTTGAAATTTCTCAACATTTCTATTGCTGATCTCTTCCTCGTCCTTAATCATCCTACCGTGAAACTCCGACAATGCCATCACACCACTCTGCTTATCCACCAGAAGATCAATATACCTCGAAAAGGAAAGAGGAGGCGCCTCGATAATCAAGCGGGCCAATGGATCTCTCGGTTGATAGGATTGTTGGAACTCATCAAAGTTTAGGTCCTACAGTTAGTAATGATACATGCTCCCTCTTTATCCTTCCTCTTAACTTTTCTCCCAAGGCCAAGGACTACTACTCCTCTCTTATTCATCCTCTCTTGCTATTTGGAAGTTTTCGAATCAGATAAAGGAAAAGGTGAAGGTGGAGGAGATTTAGAGGGACGACTAGAGTCCGGGATTTTGATTTACTACCAGGGGTGTAGGATCTTTCCCGTAAGCTATCCTTGGGGTCTTGATTACTCTTATCCTTGGCCAAGCGGTGGTGGACAGTCTCCCTTGTCTTCAGCTCTATAGATGATGGCCCCAATATTTTTACTTGGTCCAAATAAAGATGTATCTTTTTTGGCATCGTTGGGAGGCACCCTCGGCCCTAATTGCTTCATCTTGGATAATAGGTTTTCTCCTTTTGAGCTCATGCTTCCTGCAGTTGCAAAATATAATAGGTTAGGATCATAACAAGAACTTGAAAAGAGCATGACTATGGCATAAACATGCTACTATGTGGATGTGTATGCAAAAGTGCATAGTGTCTGCACAAACCCTTGGTGTCTTCATGGATCTCCAATTTTTGCTGGATTTTCGCTATTGATGCTAAATCCCTGCAATTAATCCCAAGTTCCAAATCCCGAAGATAGTTAGCAACGAAAATGTCTATGAGAACGAAAGTTCCTTCCTCCTCTTTCTCATAGCCAAAAACACGATACAAGGCTTCATCCACCTCTAAGTTGAGCGAGCTATCTAGGCCGGTATATCTAGAGGAATACGCTTCACTACGATCCGAGGTGGTACGTTCGCTGTCATGAGAGTGAGAGCCTACATGTTCTACTATCTTTGAATGGATGTTATATCATTCCATTCTCTTAGGGTCCTGAGCCAATTGCTTTTATGAGCTTCGATCCTAAAGGAGCCTAACTTTGGCTCCTTCGAACCTGTAAGGATATTAGGGCAACTTCGGATGGATCCGTAGTGAGGATGGCCCCGAAAATGGAGGGTTGAGAGGATGATGGTTCACTTGTCCCACCAGTGGCTGAGTCTTTTCCCCTTCTTCTTCTTGGTTGGCTTATGAGTAGAGGGTTGTCTGCCTTTCCCAATTAAATGACTGGCGGGAATAGTCCAAGTTGCCTTAAGTTATCATAAGCGACCAAGCGGGGACCTCCCTGAGCTCCATCGGGATTTTCTGAAGTCGTTGCAACCTGTCTTCTAAGTTTTTTCTTGTAATTACTATCACCACACTTAGAAAGGAAACCAAGATGGGGAATAAGATAATACTTGACGTGGAACTCCTTAAGGAAAAAATGCAAAAAGAGTCAATGTAGAAAAGGCTTACATCTGGAATTCCACTAATGGAAGCACGGAGAATCATGATGGCCAAAGAAGTACTCACACATGAATATACCATACTTAGAGTACAGGTTCTCGACCGACTTAAATTTGCTCCCCGCTTTAAGATGGATAAAAGGAGAACCTTCTAATTTTATTTTTATGGCATAATGGAACCTAATTTGATAATAAGTAGGGGGCATCGGGAACTTCCTTATAAAAATAGCATATATGATGGTAAGGATGGCGTATCCATTGAGATGCAACTGAAATAAAGCAATCTTCCGGTACACAAGGAAGCCTGTGATCCATTGAGGAAGAGGAGTTGGGGCTCCAGCCGCACAATGATGTCAAGAATAGGCTATGTACCCTTTTAGTGGAGCATGTGCTTGTTATTCGAGAGTGGGGAAAAGGATGTCATTTATAGAGACATCGTGAGTGGCTACGATAATATATAGCTTCTAAGAAGTCAAAATGGAGGGCTCAAAGTCGATAGGATCCACCAACAGTTCGGATGGCCCATGTCCATACACTAGAGAGTGAGAAGAACTGGACTGCTTGGAGCGGCACCTCGACGACATGGGATCTGGAGGAGCAAAAAAAGATAGAACTAGATCTCCAAAGATCGTCTATAAACAAGTCTTACAATGGTTAGACATGCCTATCTGATATAATAATCCATCTCACGTATTATCGCAAAGAGTGAAAATGTTTTCGTGTGCATAGATGTGTGCATATGCAATTAAAAGATAAGCATGCCATGAAACAAATTTTATTCGATACTCTAATGAAAGTCGTCCCTAAGCCATACTCTACACGGGAAACTTGATAACAAATAAGAATTAGCAAAAAGCAGTTACCCTCCTTGTTTGATAGTCAAGCCCAAATAACTGGACTGATATAGGAATCCTAAAGCATGCAAATTTTGATTGAATTTCATTATCATTCATGTTGGAGTTAGAATAGAGATACACATAAACACCCTAAACCTCCGCACTACACAAGATTCGAACAAAAAAAATCTAACTCCTTTGGTCACTATCGAATCATCCAATAATTATAGCAAGCAATTCGATGACATGAAATATGGGCATACCTGATCGAACAATGATCTTGAGGCGACTTCCATAGTGATTAAAGATGTTGGAATGAAGGTCAGTGCGTGCAGTTAGTAGGGAGGAGAACGGTCTCAAAAAATTAGAGGGCGGGAAAAGTGAATGGGTGGTTCAGTAAGGGGAGGCTCGGGAGATTATATGGGAACATGATTTGGTTTAGTGCCGAACAAAAAGCACATCGAACTAATAGCATGGGTTGATTACCGAACCAGGAGCATGCTGAGCCTAATTGGAGAGAGGGATAATGATGTACGTTTACTGGTGGAATCATAAAGCATTTAACAAAGCTCACCTAATAGTCTATGAACCGAGCTTTGGGGGGAAATGTTACAGGCAGTTTCGGCCACGAGATCAAGACTTTGAAGATGGATGATGAAGGCAAAGGAAGAAAATGATGATAAGACACAGGCGGTCAAGATAAATGAAAGAAGTGTAAAAGTAGAAACCCCTTGTTCGGTAACCTAGATACCAAACAGGAGATCATATTTGACACCCAAGGTACCGAACATGAAATCATGTTCGGCACGTACCAAATAAGAAATCCTATTTGGTAGATTAAGTGCTAGATAGGAATGGTATAACTCAAGAACCAAACTAGAGGAAGTTAAGTGATGCCAAAATAGGATGAGGCAGAGGATGTCGACCTAAGAAGTTGAAGTTCGGGGAGTTGGCCTTTGGCCAGTAGGATGGCCATGTACATTTCATCGAACTAACGAACCCTGGACAAAGCTTTATAGCCAAACTGAACGAGTTATATATGGAATGAAATCTAGATATATTTGGAGATTAATGATCATATCTTTTGTATATCAAAATATTTGATTCGGGCGAACTATACATGGAAGTTAACAGATTTTCCAGAGTAATATCTCATCCTTTTCACCCTTATGAATATCCAAGCATTTGGCTTCCAAGAGGACAATTTGTATCGCTTTAGGTTTCTTTGATACAAAAACAACTAAACCGAGCTTTTGAATTCATATATTCAATGTTCAATCATAAATTATTGTATTTCATATCAAAACCCTTGTAAAAGTTGAAATATAAGAAAAGGTACAAATATGAACAATGAACATAGGCCCGTTATAGCTAAAGCACTCTAAATCCATGTGTACTTATGTTTTCTGCATTATATTTTCTACTTCGTCTTTTATTATAAGTTCGACTGGAGGTGTCTACCTAATTTATGTGAAAAAATCATAATCTGGCAAGACGTTGCTTTTGACCTGATTATTTACCATATCTTAGGACCCAATAAGGAGTTGGTAAATTTCTTGTTTTTACCAATGAACAAGTGCATGCTTTGACTCATATCGACATCACTAACATCATTGTAACTTTAATTTTATATTTAAATACTCGTATATAAATTAATTTGATGAGTGTAACGACATTCGCTTCGTGCGGGGAATGAATTTTTTTACAAATGTCTTACGTTTCATATATGTAAGGGAAACTGATTTACAAAACTGTGAAACCAAAGGTGTTAGGACCATATTTCAAAAAAAGGATACATAATAAAAAATTTGATTTTTCAACCACTAAAAAACATAATCGTCCAATCTCATTGAAGATTCATAATTTTGATAAAGTATTTTTTTTGAAGATGTAAGCATTTTCTTTATTATTGCAAAAAAATAAATGTACAATATATATATAAATACATGATATAGCTTGATGATTCGGCCCACTAGTTTATATGTTAAGGGTTTCATAGGCCAGCAAGCATATAACCACTTACACATTAAGAAACGTCATTCATCGATACTCCATTGAGAAAGTATGAGAAGCTATCAGTAACGATTGGGGCTATAAGGTAGTGGACGGTAGTGATTAGCTGTCTGCCAAATGAGCGGGATATGGTTAGCTTTCCATATTCGCTCGAGGTTAGGATTAGTTGTCATATATGCTTATCATTAGAGAGTATTCTTACGTGTTTAAGGATGTGACTAAATTACCGCCACAGTGAGAGATTGAGTTCCTCATAGATTTAGTGTAGGATGTCAAGCCGATATTTATGCATTTGAGTTGTATGGCACCCAGAAAGCAGGATTTGGAGATGCAAGGGAATGACTTGTTGAAGCAAGGATTCACTCATAGAAGCATATCTAAATGGGGTGCACCTATAGTATTCGCTCATCTCTCATGATTATATGAACTAGTTTTCTAACTATGGTCATATTCGATTCCACTACTAGATCATCTAACACAGTCGATGTAACAATAGTTTTGTATCTCGGATATACTTTATTAGATGAGAAATATGAAAAATATTATGGACTCCTGCTAAACTATTTGGTAACTCTATTCTATACACGATTTTCCAATCCTTTCTATAATAAAAAATGGTCCAACAAATCTCGATGTCGGTTTTCCTAATTTTCAAATCTGATTACACCTTTCATTGGTGACATTTTGACGAAAACATGATCTCCAGCTAATAACCCTAAGTCTTTCCGTCTTTTATCTACATGACTCTTTTACCTAGATTGAGCTTCCTTCATCTTAACTCGAATCAACTTAATTTTCTCTACAGCTTCTCTAACCAAATCTGTACCAAGAACTAACCTATCCCCAGTCTCTAACCAACAAATGGGTGATTTGTCCATACTAAACTTCGAACGATACCATACCTATACTAGTCTGATAACAGTTGTTATATGAATAGTCGACTAAGTGTACGTGGTCTTCCCATGATCCTACAAAGTCTAGCATATAAGCGCTTAAGAAATCCTCTAAGACTTTGTTAACTCTTTCAGTTTGCCATCTGTCTGTGGATGGTAAGTGGTACTCATCTTGAGCTTGGTACCTAAAGTCTTCTATAGACTCTTAATCTTTGTCACTTACTTTACTACTAGAAATTCCATGCAGTCTAACTATATTCTTCATGAATAACTTAGCTAAAACATGTATCGTTCTGGTTGACTTAACTGGAATGAAATCAGACTCCTGGTCAATCTATCCATTATAACACACATACTTCATTTCCTCGATTCGACCTTGGCAACTCATCTATGAAATCCATTAAGACCGAATCCCATTTCCAAACTGGAACATCTGAAAACTGAAGTAACCCGCTCGGTTTCTGATGTTCATCTTTTACCTGTTTTACAGTTCAAACATCGCCTCACCCCTAAGCCTACATCTCTCTTCATACCCTCCCAAAAGAAACTCCTTTTCATATCGTGATACGTCTTACTTCCTCCCGGATGAATGGTGAACTTTGAATGATGGAATTCACTAAGAACTTGCTTTCTAACATTTACCACATTCGAAACACACAATATTTTTTTCTTCCTTAGCCACTCATTCTGTTCAAGATAGAAATCTTTCAAGTCATCATTCTCCGTTCCATTCCTTAACTTTCTAATCCATTCATCTATTAACGGATCTTCCCCTTGCTTAGAAGAAATCCTTTCGATCATCATCGGTCTAACTTCTAAGCATGACAGCATAGCTGTTTCTTTACTAGATCTAGTTTCAGATCTCCAATGTATATATTCTACATGTAGTCAATGCTTCTAAATCTTTCGACTCAGTCATCATTGCCAATACTACATTCTGATGTTTACTGCTAAGTGCATGAAACACCCCCACACCCCTTAATATACTCAAAACGACACATTAGAAGGCGTGTTGCATTGTAAGTATAACTGAAACTAATAAAAATTAAGATTCACAAGACAAAAATAGGTAAAAACGGTGGAAACTAAAATAATAATTTATTTAAAACAAAAGCTTCATAATTGCTTCATAAACCATATAAGTTAAAATCCAAATACAATATACATGTCTCAAAACCCAACATGTCTCATGAAAAAAAAACTCGTAGCCTCAACAAAAATCAGAATACAAATAACCCTCTTAAGTGTTAGTACAAAGAAAGAGCCAAAAGCTGAAAATAAAAGAAATACATAGTAGAAATCTTCTCCAAGAAAACTCCAAGCAACAGCAGTCTACCGACTTCTCCCATGATTGCTATGGGAGAAAAGGAGAAAATAAAAGAGTGCGTCGTACTAAAAGTCTGATGAATTACTACTAGAGTCTTTAAGCAAGATAAAATAATAGACTCTACAACAGTTCTAGCATAAATAAGGATATCAAAGGAAATAGGAAAGAGATAAACTGGAAATAAGTACGATTAAATATTGCTCAATTTATATGATAGGTTAACTTTAATTGCTTGTGCTTGTCCTTGATTTCTGCTTTGATTGGGCTGAATTCCTAATCCTGTAATCAGGATGTGACCCTAATTCTACCCTTTTTGATCGGCCTGCTATTCCATAGACCTTACTTCCCACCAGACACTACATAACTCCCTACACAAAAGCCAATGGTATTTACGAAAGATGCATAAAGCACCCATTATGGATCCGGACGACCTATATAGCTCCCTACACAGAAGGCAATGGTGTCTACGAAAAACACTCATACTAAGCAGTTGGAACTCATAGCAATTACTGAGCACCGGAATGGAAGTCGCACGCATAACTGCAATCACGCCCATGCTACTTTTTGCTCCACCTATTGGGTCTTCTTATTACCTCAAATCCTAGCATAAGCATTTCCCTATGTAACAACCCGCATATTTTACGATTTCATATTTAAATATTTTATTTAAATATCGTGTCGTTGATTGAATATAAAGTCCATAATGTGACTTTTTATAAACAGTCGAATCGGGACTTAAGACAACTTTCATTGTGTTTAAAATGATATTTACAACTTGTTTAAATATAAACATCGATATGTTTGGAGTTGATTAGAATTTTGGTATTTTCATTCGGGATTTGGGTAGTGTTCTAGTCCACCAACCCAATAAGAGAACCCAAACTTCTCTACCAAATACCCTAACTCCTCTACTCTTCATTCATACTACTACTCATTTCCTAACACTCAAGCTAAATAGAAAAATGGAGGAAAATGGGGGAAATCAAAACTCCAAAGCTCGAAATTCTTAGGAAATTCAAATTCAAGTTCCAAAATCAAAGAGAAACTTAGGTAAGCCTCCTCTTCATCTTCTCCATCTCAATCTCTCTTCAATTTTCAGAAATTCCTATGACCTAACTTAGGAAATCTTTGCATTTGATAATAGATTGAAGATTCTAAAGGTGTAGTGAAGAGGAATTGGTCTTTGTTTTAGAGCTTCTCATACTTTGTTTTTGAGTTTAAAGGTGAGTTCTTGAACTCACATCTATGTCTATATCTTTGATGGTTGTTAGGTATGAATTCCTAACATCTATTTTATGTTCATTTGCTTTTGAATTGAATTGGTTTGGTGAATTTTTCAATTTTGGTATTTGAAGTCAAAATCAATGAAAATCCTACTAAGAATGTTTGGATATGTTGTTTGGAGTGTACTGAAGAGACTATAGGGCTGGGTTGTCGTTTGGCATAAATCCCTAGCCTTTGTTGCTCTTCTCATCGCTTCCGGACCAATTTGGCCATTAATGGTCTAAGTTGATTCTCACTCTAAGCTTCAGATCAGACGTTTGGGAAAGAACTCAAACGTCTAAGTCATCGAAATAAAAATTCCAGACTTACAACTCAGATGTCTGAGGTTATTCCCAAACGTTTGGACGATCTGGAAGAAAATTTTAGATTCTCGGTCCAGACGTCTAGGTAAACAGCCAGATGTCTGGCGCTGTTTAATTCAGCCAACTTGCCTATTTTTATGTGGGTTTTCATTTGAATCGATTTTTGTTGATCCGGTTACTTGTTGTCATTTATTATCGACTTTGATGACTTCTTTTTGGATTTTTAAGAATATCCATTTGATGGATTCGATATCGATTTTCATGGTTTTAATTCACGTCATCGTATGTGAATTTTTGGTGATAGATTGTTTTTTCAATCATTTCTGTGATTTGTCACTTTAAAATACAAAGATTTCTATACTAGTCGTAAATACTCAAACTCTTTCGCAAAAATGATTTCAACGTTACTTTTAATACAAAGCTCATTTTTAAAACTATTTTCCAATCTATTAGTATATACAAACCTTTACCTCATTCATTCGAGAAATCCAGTTAAATGACTTAGCAAAACAAGTTGTATGAAACGCTTGCGTTTACTTCATCTGTTAATTCTAAGACTCGTTCGGTTGAAATCTTATGACGATTTTCGAGTGGGAATCTATAATTTGTTCGTAAATATTTAAGTTAAGCCTGTGGTTATGGGACATGAAGCTAAACTCATTTATTTACTAGCTTAGTGTAATTTACACTTCTTATTGATCAATGATGATCATTTTATGGTTTAGACTAGCGATATGCGATGTCTCTATGTCCGTGTAGAGGACTATACCCCCTTTTATAGAGCTTCATTCTCATTTTTATGGGCAAACGGCCCATGGTTTTTTGACCGTTCGTAGAGCAATCGGATCAATAAATCTGTACAATGTTTGGCTGTGCATGGGGCGTATCTTTTAGATGCGTCGATGTTCGGCTCATTCGTCCCCTAGGGGGGAATGTACCCCATATTTTTATGGGTTAGCGACCCATGGAATAGTGTCCCGTTTGTGATACACATGTCGGTGAGTTTTCATGCTCCCGTTTATGATAGGTCTCCCCCTTTGTCTTTTCTGGATTTCTAACTATTGATTTCTAGAATTTGTGTTACATCAATTTTGATGATATGCATTGATAAGCTCTATCAATATTTGTGGTTTGGTGAATAAAAATAAAGAACATGGCATTCTTTTTAGCGTATGAGAAAATTTGAGATATTATATGATTTTTGTTGTTATCATATATATTTGTTTGTCATATTTCTTATCCTATCTCATCTTATATGATATTTGTTGCTAGACAGATCCTTTTATTATTTTTCTTCTTAAATAATACTCGAGTCAGACCAAGTGCTTCAGGTGCTTCTACTTGACTTCTTATCAGGGACCGTCATCTGACTTTTGGCTAACTACTTTAGCTTAATAGTTTTTTTATACATTCAAGATAAAGACTCTTTGATGTATACATATTATTTTGTCTAGCATTTATACCTATTCCTTTGGGATGTAGTGGATCTTGTATGACCACCACTTTGATGTATACTTCTATGTGTTTTATTCACATTTAATTCCGCCTTAGTGATGTGAATATCCGTGACTGATTTTTTGTTGTGCTTATTTTATATTTGTTTCCGAAGACCACATAGTCATTGTGTAGTATCTTTGAGTTTTATTTGATATGTCAGATTTTCTCTTGAAATGAAGTCATACTATCTGACATATCGGTACTCGCACAAAGAAATTACACAGATGGTCGCTCCTCGACATCCTTATTCTTCGTGTTAGTTGACGACATTACCCAGTAGTGTCCTTGGCTAGTGTGAGTATAGAGATGGATGTCACAGCTTAGTATCAGAGCCACACTTCAGAACAATGTAGAATAATCTAGCAAGGATCATTGTCTTAAGTCTCTCTTAGGAATGGTGCCTTAGGATTTAATACGAGTCTTAGGACCCATTCTATCCTATTTTCTTTTATGATGCCATATTTTATCAATCAAGTTTGTTTGGTGTTCATTTTGGGCATAACATTTTTCCTCTTCTTTCTTCCTTTCTTAAAGAAGAGAAATGGTTAGAACCTAGTCGTCCCAGCGCTGGTCAATCCAGTGCTACTCCTTACTGTCCAACAGCTTTTGGATCTTATAAAGAATGCCCTATCCGCCGGACCTATTCCTAAGCCAACTCACCCTAAATCCGGGTTTGCATGCTTTGCAGCGATTATACCAATTTGGATGAAAGGTTATTCAACGGTTCCGAAAGCGTTATAGAAATCCAAGCTTGGCTTAGAACAAGCGATCGCATCTTTTCTCGCATGAATCTTGTGGATTTACATCGAGTCCTACTGGCTTCTAGCATGCTCCAAGAGAGAGCATAAGATCCATGTGAGCTTTGAGTTTTTGAAATTGTTTGAGCGGATCTTACTTAGGTACAATTCCGAGAAAATTTTGAATTAAGTTTGTCCCGGAAGCTAAAAAGGTAACTTTAGCCCAATGCTTTGTTGACATTATTCAAGGTGAATCTTCTATGACAGATTATGTCGCATGTTTTGATTCCCTTTCTAAATATAGGGTCGAGTATATTAATACCCCATTGAAGAAAAAACAAAGGTTTATCTCTGGTTTGAATAAGAACCTCAAAAAGTCTTTACTTTTGAAATTAGAAGTTTCTTTCGATCAGCTTGTTGATATCGCTCTTCGACTTAAAGAGGCCGATATAGAAAGTGATGTTGAAGTTGTGGGTGCCAAACAGAACTTCAACATCAACAAGAAGAGGCATATTAAGTTCAAACCTTATCCCAACAAGAAAGAGAAGCATGCAACTTCGGTAGCAAAAACTTCAACCCTTAATCGTGGAGAGTGCTACAATTGTAGTTCTAAAGACCATTATGCAAATAAGTATCCAAAACCCCTTTATTTCCGCTATTGTAAAAGTTCGGGTCATCATATATCTTCATGTCCCAAACTTCAAAGCATGAAAGAGGGAAAGCTGAACATTATGCAAGCGTCTAATAACACTTCTCTTGGTCAAGGTATTTCTAATTCTATCCTTGATGGAACTATTATGTTTCGTGATCGTCTTATTCCTGTTCTTTTTGATAAAGGTGCATCTCGCTCTTTTATATCAAAAGAACTTGTTGATACTTTGTCTTTAAATGTTATGCGCTTGATGGCTTCACTGAAAATTTCGAATAAGGTCGGCAAATCCACAACACTCAGTTTATTTGTAAAGATGTCGAGATTATTTTATGTGATTATGCTTTCCGAGCCGATTTGAATGTTGTGCGCTACCTAGGTTTCTGAATAATTTTGGAAATGGATTGGCTTAATCGTTATGAAGCCCACATCCTATGTCCCGAGAGGGCTATCCATCTTCGACGTTGTCAATTTGTTAAGCAGATTTATATTGTTCTTAAAGAATCAGATTCCAATTCGGTAGAATTCTTATATTCTCTAAATCCGCATGATGACGATAATGATGATGAGGAAGATGTCATTTCCCTCATTCACGTTGTTCATGAATTTCCCGATATATTTCAGCCCGTTTTAGGATTACCAGAATTAATTTAATCCCTGGAGCTCTGCCTATCACTCGTCCTCCTTATCGTATGTCCAATAAGGAAAATGAGGAGATGCATAAACAATTATTCGAATTGAAGGCGAAGCAGTTTATTCGTTCTGGTTCCTCTCCTTGAGGGCTTCAGCCATCTTTGTGAAGAAATCTGATGGTACACTTAGGGGACTACCGCAAGCTTAATGATCTTACCATCAAGAATAAATATCTCTTACCTCGGATTGATAATCTATTAGATTAATTTAGCGATGTTAGAATCTTTTCATAGTTAGACTTAGCAACCGATTTTCATCAGCTTCGTATTGCGGAGGATAGCATTCCTTTGACGTCGTTCCGTACTCGTTATGGATCTTATGAATGGTTTGTTATGCCATTTGGTTTAATGAATGCTCCAACTAATTTTGATGACTTCATGAACCAAGTTTTCAAAGACTTTCTCGATCGATATGTTCTCATCTTTATAGATGATATTCTTATTTATTCTAAAATCAAGGAAGAGCATGAGAAATATCTTCGAACTGTATTGGATACTCTTAGGAGCAATCAATTGAAAGAAAAAAATTTAAGTGCCGCTTTTCGCAATCTCATGCGAAATTTTTAGGACATATTACTTCTGAATTCGGAATTTCCATGGATCCTTCAAAGATCGAAGCGATTCAAAATTGAAAGTGACCGTAGAGTATGATGGAGATCCGTAGTTTTCTTGGATTTGTGGGTTATTACCGTCGTTTCATAAAAGATTTTTCTAAAGTTTCCATTCCTCTTATTAGTTTGACAAAGAAAGGAGTTAAGTACATTTGGTCGTACAAATGTGAAGCTTCTTTTCAAAAATTAAAAGAATTCCTTTCTGATGCTCCTATTCTCGTGATTCCCAAAGGAAACCAAGACTTAATTGTTTATAACGATGCCAGTCGTGTTGGTTTGGGAGCCGTTCTCATGCAAAGGGAACGTTTTATCGCTTATCTTCTAGGCAATTAAAGCCTTCCTAGACTAGATATGCCACTCATGATTTAGAGCTCGCGACCATTGTTTTCGCCCTTGGAATTTGGCGTTATTATCTTTTGGGAGAGAAATGTTTCCCTACACTGATCATAAATCTTTGAAGTATTTATTTTCTCAAAAGAAACTTAATTTGCATCAACAATGTTGGCTCGAATTCCTTGCATCTTATGATCTTAATATTGTTTATACTCCTGAAAAGGGAAATCGTGTAGCCGATGCCCTTAGTCGAAATCAACAAGGGGTTGTTTCCATGATGATATACGGATGGAATGTTCTTAACACTCTATCTACTTGTGAGATTCGAGATCGTGAATCCAATTTATGTTCATCTCTTGTATTATGTAGCCTTGAGGCTCATCCTTCTCTTTTAGACCGCATTCTTGAAGCTCAAAAGCATGATCCTGAGTTGGCCCATCTTAGCCCAAGTTGTAGGGAAAAAAATTGATATTGATGGTTTGAAAGACTTTGATATTAATGCTCGTGGTGGCCTTCGAAAATTTAATAGACACATCATGCCAAATATTAGTGCTCTTTGCAAAGACATTTTAGAATATTCTCATCATTCTAAATTTACCATTCATCACAGTAGTAGTAAATTGTATGCAGACATGAAACGACTTTATTATTAGGATGGAATGAAATCTGATATTGCTAGCTTTATTAATCATTGCATGACTTGCCAACTTGCTAAGGCTGAGCATCAAAGGCCCGGTGGTTTATTGCAACCTTTAGACATTTCTGTTTGGAAGTAGGATCAAGTCTCCATGGACTTTATTGATGGTCTTCCCCGTTCTCATTCGGGTTATGATAGTTTATGGGTGATAGTAGATAGACTTACCAAATTCGCCCATTTTATTCTCGTCCGGTCCAATCAGACCGTATCTCTTTTGGCCAAACTTTATGTTAAAGAAATTGTTAAATTGCATGGAGTTTCTACTTCTATTGTTAGTGATCGTGATTCATTATTTACTAATGGATTTTGGTAAGGTCTTCAAAAACTTTGGGAATGAAGCTTAATTCTAGCACTGCTTATAATCCTCAGTCCGATGGACAAACAGAGCGTGTGAATCAAACTTTTAAAGATCTTCTTCATGCATGTCTTCTTGATTTTGGTGGAAGTTGAGAAGATCATATTTCTCTTGTTGAGTTTTCTTACAATAATAGCTTCCAATCTAGTATTGATATGGCACCTTTCGAGGCGCTCTACGGAAGGCCATGTCGATCCCCTTCATGTTGGCTTGAAGTCGGTGAGATGCTGGTTTTAGGTCTAGATTTTATTCGTGATTCCACAGAAAAGATTAACCTTATTCGTCATAGGATGAGAGAAGCTCAAAGTAGACAAAAATCCTATGCCGATAATCGAAGAAGGACATTATAATTTTCTGTGGAAGATTTGGTGTTCATTCATGTTTTACCTATTAAAGGTGTTGTGTGTTTCAGTCATTTGGAAAAATTAGCACCTCGATATATTAGCCCATTTCCCGTCACCAAATGCAATGGTTCCATGGCTTATCACCTTTTATTACCGGCCCAATTTTCTGCTATTCATGACGTATTCCACATCTCTCAACTACGAAAATCCTAAGGGATTTTGATTCTATTCTTGAGCCGGTGTTATTGAAGAAATTGAAGTTTCATCTAATTTGACTTATGAGCAACATCCTATTCGAATCATTGCTACGGAGGTCAAACACCTTCGAAATAAAGATGTTCTGCTTGTGAAAGTTCAATGGTCCGCAAATCCTAAGGATTGTTCTTAGGAATCTAGAGAGTTCATCGAGTGAAGGCATCCAGGCTTACTCTCTTGTGCTCCTTAAGGTGGACTTCTCACTTTAAATTTTTGTTTTGTGCTATTATGCCTTAGAGTGGTTGTTGCTCTTTATTTTCTTCTTAAGTATTGTAAGGATGTAATTTCTTTAAGGAGGGGGGTCGGTAACAACTCGCATATTTTACGATTTCATATTTAAATATTTTATTTAAATATCGTGTCGTTGATTGAATGTAAAGTTCATAATGTGACTTTTCGTAAACAGTCGAATCGGGACTCGAGACAACTTTCATTGAGTTTAAAATGACGTTTACAACTTATTTGAGTATAAACATCGATATGTTTGGAGTTGATTAGAATTTTGGTATTTTCATTCGGGCTTTGGGTTGTGTTCTAGCCCACCAACCCAATAAGAGAACCCAAACTCCTCTATCAAATACCCTAACTCCTCCACTCTTCATTCATTCTACTCCTCATTTCCTAACACTCAAGCTAAAGAGAAAAATAAGGGAAAAGAGGGGAAATCAAAATTCCTAAGCCCTAAATTCTTAGGAAATTCAAATTCCAATTCCAAAATCAAAGAGAAGTTTAGGTAAGCCTCATTTTCGTCTTCCTCATCTCAATCACTCTTTAATTTTCATAAATTCCTATAACCTAACTTAGGAATTCTTTACATTTAAGGCTGGATTGTCGTTTGGCATAAATCCCTAGCCTCCATTGCTCGTTCGATAACTTTCAAACTGATTTGGCCATTAATGGCCTAGGATGATTTTTGCTCTGAGTTTTAGCTTAGAAGTTTGGTAATAAACTTAGACGTCTAAGTCATCGGAATAAAAATTCCAGACTTATAGCTCAGACGACTGAGGTTATTCCTTGACGTATGGGAGATCTGGAAGAAAATTTCCAGATTCTCAGCTCAGACGTCTGGGAAAACCGCCAGATGTCTGGCACTTTTTAATTCGGCCAACCTGCGTATTTTTATGTAGGTTTCCGTTTGAATCAATTTTTGTTGGTCCGGTTATTATCGTCGTTTATTATCGACTTTGATGACTTCTTTATGGATTTTTGGGAATATCCATTTGATGGATTCAATATCGATTTTCATGGTTTTAATTCACATCGCCGTGTGTGAATTTTTGGTGATAGATTGTTTTTTCAATCATTTATGTGATTTGTCACTTTAAAACACAAAGGTTTCTATGCTAGTAGTGAATACTCATACTCTTTCACAAAAATGATTCAACGTTACTTTTAACACAAAGCTCGTTTTTAAAACCGTTTTCTAATCTATTAGTATATACAAACCTTTACATTATTCGTTCGAGAACTCCAATTAAGCGACTTAGCAAAACAAGTGGTATGAAACGTTTGCGTTTACTTCGTCGGTTAATTCTTAGACTTATTCAATTGAAATCTTGTGACAATTTTCAAGTGGGAGTCTACAATTTGTTCGTAAATATTTAAGTTAAGCCAGAGATTATGGGACTTGAAGCTAAACTCATTTATTTACTATCTTAGTGTAATTTACACTTCTTATTGATCAATAATTTTCATGTTATAGTTTAGACTAGCGATATCGGTGTCTCTTTGTCTGCATGGGGGACTATACCTCATTTTGCAGAGCTTCGTCTCATTTTTATGGGCTAATGACCCATGGTCTTTTGACCGTTCGTAGAGCAATCGGCTTAATAAATCTGTTTATAGGGCGTACTTTTTTAGGTGCATCAATGTTTGCCTGTGCATGGGGCATATCTTTTACGTGTGTCAATGTTCGGCTCATTCATCCCCAAAGCGGGACTGTACCCCGTATTTTTATGGGTTTACAACCCATGGGATAATGTCCCGTTTATAATACACGTGTTGGTGAGTTTTCATGCTCCCATTTATGATAGACCTCCCCCTTTGTGTTTTCTGGATTTCTAATTATTGATTTCTAGAGTTTGTGTTTCACCAATTTTGATGATATGCATTGATAAGCTCCATCAATGTTAGTGGTTTGGTGAATTAAAAATAAAGAATATGACATTCTTTTTTGTGCATGAGAAAATTTGAGATATTATACAATTTTTATTGTTATCGTATATATTTGTTTGTCATATCCCTTATCCTATCTCATCTTATATGATATTTATAGCTAGACTGATCCATTTATTATTTTTCTTCTTAAATAATACTCAGGTCAAACCGGGTTGTTTCAGGTGCTTCTACTTGCCTTCTCATCAGGAACCGCCATCTGACTTTTGGCTAACTACTTTAGCTTGGTAGTTTTTTTTCATTCGAGATAGAGACTTCTTGATGTATACATATTCTTTTGTCTAGCACTTATACCTATTCCTTTGGGACGTAGCAGATCTTGTATGACCACTACTTTAATGTACACTTTTATGTGTTTTATCCATATCTGTTTCCGCCTTAATTATGTGAATATCTATGACCACTACTTTAGTTTGAAAGATGGCTATTTTTACTCGTCAATTAAATATTAAAATATTCAATTTTAAAAGTTCTATAACATCATTCTAACTCCAATATGATTGAATACAACTTTACAAATCAATTTTAATCACCTTAAACCCAATTTCCAATTATTTCTGTAATTTCAAATATTAAATTGTCGACTTAATTATCCAATTAAATCTAGATATTCGAAATAAAATTTATTCGACTTACAAATTTTACTTGTTAATATTAAAAATCAATTAAATATACGAATTTCAAATGATAGGAATTCTGGGTCGTTACAGTAGACATTCTCCATGCCCTCAATAAACGCACTTCAAAAGTGATACTTCAAGAACTCTGCTCTCAACTGACAACACGAAGCGTACAAAGAACCTCCTTTAGATGAATACATGCTCTTTCATACTTCTTGGAAAATACTAAAATGTCGACCACGAATACCACCACGAACTTTATTTTAGAACATCTCTATAACGTGGTTCAAAAAATCTATAGAATAGGCTGGGACATAGGTTAGGGCAAAAGTCATGACTAACCACTCAAAGAATTCATCCGGTGCCCTAAATGCGGTCTTATCAATGTTATCATCAGCGACCCTAAGATGATGAAATCCAGTGGCTAAATCAAGCTAGAAGAATACTAAAGAGCCAACTAACTAATTCAAAAGATCATCGATCTTAGAGAGTGGATAATGGTTCTTCTTTGTGAGATTATTCATTTCTCTATAGTCAAAGCAAAGTCGAAGAGAACCACCTGCTTTAATAGCGAAGATGACTGGCGCTCCCTATTCTGATATGTTTCTTCTTATGAAACCATTCTCCAAAGCTCATGGATCTGCATGCTCAATCCCTTCCTTTCCCTAGGCTCCATATGCCCTACGGGTAATGTTGCCGGCTAGCAAAACAAATCCTGAAGTCAATCTCTCTCTTAGGGGGTAGTCCCCTAACCTTCTTAAAAATGTCTGAAAAAATCTCTGAAGACAGGAATCGAGTCTATCTCTGATGATAATGAATCAATGGAATAAAAAAAACTCAACATAACTGACCCTTGCGGTTTACAAGAAATCTCAAGAGTCCTACTGATACATGTCTATAGTCTAAAACTCTCCTATCGCAATATAATATATCTCCATATGTGAATAGCCAATCAATTCCCAAAATCATCCCATACCTCGAAAATCGCAAAATATAGGCCTCATAGTCAATTTCTACGCCTAGGATATAAATTTTCAAACCCCTATAAAACATAGACAAGAGTGTCGATCCTCCCATAGGGTTTGAAACAACAACGAGGTCTACTACTAAACAAATGTCTAAATGCAAACAATCTACCAAAGAACTAGAGATGACAGAGTGTGATGCTCTAGGATCGAAAAGAGTTCGAGTGGGAAAATCAGAAATAGAAACTAGATTTTCCTACCTCGATCCGTCCACTGCTGGAAGGTGTTACATCCAAAGCCTGAATTTGCACTGCAGGTGCAGTCGCTCCCTGCCCTATCTTCTGAGGTCAAAACTTACTAAGATGATTAGGTTGTCCACAGCTGTAACACTTCTTCACCTTCTCTCTCCTGTAGTCTCTTGCGTAATGACCAGTCATTTTATAATGCTTACATCTCCCACTTTCCTTGATTCGCATTTGAGGGCCTTCCCTTTTCCTCTTATCTTTCTTGCCCTTCCACCATGGCTTCTTAGAGCTTGTAGGAACCCCCTTAAACTTTTATTCCAACTGCCAAGATACATATTGACCACTCTGTCGGTCCTCCACACCTAACTGACTAAACCTTTACTCCATATACTCTAACCTAAATCGCGTCTCCTCTGAATTCTCCATGCCATAAAAAGTCTTTTTGCCCAAACTCGTAGAATCCTTACAAAACATAGAGAAATCGATGGTGGTAGGTGGGTTGATGAGATTCCCACCGGCTGGTATTGGGTTGGGCACTTGCCCATGCACCTTTGGAGTCGTGGGTTATAGATACCTATGAAACCAGGCTAGGATTGGAATGCCTTCGAGAAGGTTCGGGGTATTCGTCATTCTATGAAAAGAAACTGATAGTTTAGGAAAGAGTGAAGCCAGATTGAACTGGACTTTTGAGGGGATGGAAGGTTGTGATTTTATTTGATTCTCATGTTCGTACTTTTTGACATTAGTGCATCACATTCATTCATTAGCAAGTGTATTAGTTGATAGTTTAGCCCTTAAAATTAACATCATGTATGAATCTATTTCGGTGTCGAATCTTATCAGGGGATAGATCTATCTATCAATATTAAGTCATAACTTAAAAATGGTCACTCATAGTGTGGAGTTCCCTTGTGATGCTTATGTACTAAACTTTTTGGGGTATGGGTTGATTTTGGAAATGAATTAGGTGCCTCATTATGGGGTAGTGTTAGATTGTGATGGAAGGATGGTTCGATTAAGGAAGGATGAAGGACGTGATTTGATTCCATATTGTGAGTTTGATACTTCTGTTATGGAGACATTTTTTTCACTCGACTTACCACAGGTAGAACTATCATGTATACCCATAGTGAAAGATTATCTAGACATATTTGAAGAAATTTCTAGTCTCCATCCACATAGTGAAATCAAATTTTGTGTTGATCTTGAAAAAGATGCAAGGCTAGTTGTGATGCTTCTTAGGCGTATAGCTCAAAGGAGAGAAATGAATTGGATAAGAAAGTTTCGGAATTGTTGTGGAAAGTCTTTATTTGGAGGAGTATTTCAAAATGGGAAGCACATGTCATTTTCACTACTAAGGCCGGTGGTTCCCTAAGGTTAAGCATCGATTATCGAGAACTAAATAAGCTACGAAGAAAAAATGCTATCCATTGCCTCGCATTAACGACATCTTTGAACAGTTAGTCAGGGTGAAGGATTTTATTGGCTTGATTTAGTAACTAAATTTGACCAGTTGAGAGTTGCTAAAGATAATATCTAGAAGACTGCTTTCCATGCACCCGATGGATTGTTTGATTGGTTAGTCATGCATTTGGATTGATGAATACCCTAGCTTATTTTGTGGATTTGATAAATAAAGTATTCAAGAGTAGTTAAATAGGCTTGTTATACTCTTTATGGATGGCATTCTTATCTATTCCAAATATGAGCATAAACATGAAATTCATTTGAGAGAAGTCATGGAAGTTTTGAGGAGAAATCGATTGAAGGCTATGTTCTCTAAATATCACTTCTAATAAAAAGAGGTTCATTTCCTTAGGCATGTAGTATCATAGACGGATTGGCCGTATACCCAGGAAAAGTGGCTATAGTTAGAGATTGGAAGACGTCGAAGAATACTTCAAAGATCCATAACGTTTGGGACTTTGATGGATTCTTTTAGAAGTTTATCAAAGATTTTGCAAAGATATCGACACCTCTGACCCATTTGACGAAGAAACATCTGATTTATAATCAAAGCTTGAGTGTGAAGCGGCATTCATTCGATTGAAGGTGTTGTTGACAAGTGCTCCAGTTTTGCTTATTCCTTATGGTACTAAACCTTTCTGTATATATACCAACGCATGTATTACTGGTCTTGGTGTTGTCCTTATGCAAGAAAGGAAAGTAGTGGCATATGCTAGTCAGCAGTTGAAGAATCACAAAAGGAATTATCCGACAAACGACTTGGAGTTAGTTGCCATTGCATTTGCATTGAATTCATGGAGAGATTATTTGGTAGGCGAGATATTCGAGTTATTTACAGACCATAATTCTCTCAAGTACTTATTTTCTCAAAAGGATATGAATTTAAGACAACAGCGATGGATGAAGTTCTTGTCATCATATATTTGAGATTTCTCATACTTTAGGGAAGGGAAATGTAGTTGCAAACGCTTTGAGTAAGAGGCATGCTGAAGTGAATGCCATGTTGTTAGAAACTTAGAATATAGAAATTTGGAGTTTATATTGGTATTTGATTTCCGACTCCGATCGAAGTATGCACCTGGGTTGTTAGCGGCGATTGAAGTCAAACTTGCATTGATGGATTGTATTGGGCTGAGTTAAGAGCAAGATGCATAATTTGTTAGTATTATAAAGTAGCTAGATAGGGGTGAATGATCAAGTCGTTTGAATCGTTATTTCAAAGACCAAGATGGTTACTTGAGAAGAGAAGAAAGGCTATGTGTACCAAAGGTTAAGGAGTTGATAGAGAAAGTTGTAGGTGAATGTCACCAATCGAGGATGACTATTCATCTAGTAGGGCACAAGATGTATCAGGATGTGAAGAGGATACTCTATTGGCTAAGAATGAAGAGGCAGGTGGCGGAATACATAGCGAAGTGTATGATGTGCCAAAAGTAAAGGCTGAACAGAATAAGCCTAGTGGGTTATTACTTCCATTAGTTGTGTCACAATGGAAGTGCATATCTGTGGATTTTGTAGATGAGTTACCTTAGAGTAAAAAAGGAAATGAGAGCATATGGGTTATAGTAGATCATCTCATGAAGACTGCACATTTTGTTCCAATTAAGGGTAGGAGAACAATGGTGATACTGGTGACGGTGTATATTAAAGAAATGATTAAACTTCGTGGAGTCCCATCTAGTATAGCAAGTGATCGAAATCCACTTTTCATGAGGGAATTCTAGAGGAGTCTACATGCCATTAGGGAGGAGTTAAACTTGAGCATGGAAGATTAACTATAGACTGATGGAGAAGCGGAGAAAGTAAACAGGATGTTGGAAAATTTGTTAAGGGCTTGTGTACTGGATTTTAGAGGATCTTGAAAGGACCATTTACCTCTTATAGAGTTCACGTATAATAATTGCTACTAGGCAAGTATAAGCATGACACTGTTTGAAGCATTGCATGGAAGGCCATGTAAGCCACCTTCGTGTTGGTGATAGTCTACAGATAAGATGATTTTGGATCCAGAGATGGTGAGAGATACTGTAGAGATGATGGAACTTACCAGGAATAGGATGAAAGTTTCACAGGATCATTAGTAGTCATATGCTGATAGGAGGAGAAAAAATTCAGAATTCAAAGTGTGAGATTTAATTTTTGTTAGAGTTTCTTCATTTAAGGGGTGGTAGGGTTCGAAAAGTTCAAGATTAGCACCTAAGTTTCTCGACCTATTTCCAGTGCTAGAGAGGATAGAAAGTTTGGCATATAGGGTGGAGCTTCTAGAGAATATTGTGGGAGTCCATAACGTATTTCATGTCTCACATTTGCAAAAATGTGTACATAATCCGATGACTATGATTGCACCTAGTCAATTAAATGAGATAGAGTTGGAGTCTGAGCCGAGTTCATCCCGTAGTCTAACCCGTATTATGAAGCATAGAGTGAAGAGGCTTAGAAAAAAAGTAGTAAAGTTGGTTAGAGTGTAATGGGGAAACGACCTGGTGAAGAGTACAGAAAATGAGGGCAACTCATCCTCAACTCTTTTCCAGTACGTTTCCTGATTTGATTTCCTTAGTTTAGACTATTCGAGGATTAGGATTTGGATTCTTTGGATGAATTGATTATGTGTTATATATATATATATATATATATATATATATATGGTTGTATTTGCATTCATATAGGAATATGTATATGCATATAATATGATGTTGTGCATCATGTGTGATGACTAGATATGTATGATGGTTAGGAACGACGTGGTGATAGAACGTGAGGTGACTGAGCGATAGACTCATATCATGTTATAGTATTATGTTTGTAGTACATGTAGAGTAAAAGTATGTTCACTCACCACACTTATATCTGACTCCCTCCTATTTTCCCCCTATATATATGTATGTATATGTATTTATGTATTTATGTATATGCATATATGTATACATATACATCCAGGTTGATGGAGACTGGAGACAAATGATATCAAAGACAAAGACTCACTTGTGTATGATGTAAATAAGTGTTGTAACCTAGATTTGACTATTTGTTTGGTTTAGGCTATAGTTGTATTGTTCAGATATACATATTTAACATTGTAAACGTGTTATGGTGATGTGACTGGATGTATTTGATGTATAATATTTTGTTCCTTCCGTTGTGAAATTCTGAAAGTAAATAGTCATAAGAGAGCATTATTTAGAACTGCATCTAATATTTGATATTTAGTAGTGGTTGTATATATTTTATCTTACCCCAATGACTCATCCTTTCGGTTCTCGGGTTGTAGGCATCGGTTCACGCATCGAATCCAGGGTTGAAAGGGCGGGTTATACAGTGTTGTTTTATGTTGATTTTGTCACGAGAATAGTACGGGCTTGTCATTCCTTTATGCAGAAGAGACCATATGCTTTTGTCAAAAGTCTACTGAGTCGCAACAAAGAAAGACAGACGTGGAGATTTGGACAACCAGGAAAGTGATGGTTGAGGAAGGATGAAGGACAAGAGAAGTGAGCCTCTTGCCACGACCTGATCCTTTGATGATCTCGTGGAAAAATTGCTTATAAGGCTCCGGACTTTTAGTTGGTAATTATGATTTAACGAGTTGATGTCCAGTCCCAGGAGATGGTGGGGTATCCATACCTTTAAGGACCGATCCATCGGGAGTGCGGATGTAGGTTTGGTACGAATCGATTCATGATCGAGTAATATGGCGCGAGCTTATATTGCCAGGGCCTTATCTAACGAGCCCATCATCTATTGTGGGAAATCCAAGCAACAATGCTTTATTTCTAATAAGATTCTTGAGAGTTATCTTATATAATAAATTGTGTAATTTCCCGTAGGGCATACTCTTAATTCTATGAAAGTCAACTTTGCTGTCAAAATTAAAACCTTAATATTTGTGTTCAAACTTGTTAACAAAAAAATGGAAATCTTGTAGATTTCGAGGAGAAGATTGTCTTTGGGACTAATTTTGAAAATTAATGTCTTCTTACATGAGTTTCTCACTATTTCTGTTTTTGCAATAATTTATTTCTTTTACAAGAGCATTCTATTCATTTGAAGCCACAATAATAAATGCCACTTTACCATAAAACACGTTAAGTTTGTTTCATTTATGAACACAATGCAGAGAAATAAATTAAGTGTATTTTGTCTTTTGAATCGAACGATCTACTTTTATGGTTATCAAGGGTACGTGAAAAATCTGAAATCTGTTCACTCATATCCGAAAATTGAAAAATATCCAATATTCGTAAAATGGATAAGAATACGGACAGATAATACGTGCATCCGAAAATTATCCATCCAACTTTTATAAAGATGGTATTTGAGTATCCATGTTTTAGTATATTACTTACCATTTTATCAAGTTAATGATTCATATATGATGGATATTTTCTCTTCAAATTAATTTTTATTATCATTTGTATTTTTATCAACATTATTATTGAATGGATTTATAGTGGACCAAAATTTCCCATTTTTCTTAGTTTACTAGTATACGGTACATGCTACACACATGGGCAATTTTATACCCTATTATCGGCAGTCGTATGAGAAGAGAAAACAGATTAATGCTGAGAGTGGGTTGATCCCAACGTCATCATGTCTTTCATATTACTGTTACACAATTTTAATTCAGGAACATAAATGAATATGTTGCTTACGAGCAGGCATTACAACAAAGAATATGTTGCATATGAGCATGGCTCTAAAGTAGAATTATCAAATCATTCTTTCCACCTTTTATATTGATCTAACCTACTTACTATTTAGAAAAAAAATTAAAACTTGTATAGCATGTGCAGTAACAGACTAAATAATGGTTTTATCTAACAAATTGTACATGTTAATTAAAGCAATGCATGTTGGAGAGCTGTGTGCTCATGAACATCATTATAATATGTAACATAACCATTTTCCCTCTGATTAGGAAATAGAGTAAAATTAGTTAGTTTTCTTTATAGTGGAAGGAATAAAAAGAAACATAATTAGCAAAATGCTTTTTATCGCAAGATTCATATCTTCCTTCCCTGGTTTTTCAGTTGAGATATCGACTGTGCTTGTATGCCTATATTCTAGGCTCTGGTTATTTTTCTCCTATACTGAAATTCGACAGCTCCTGCAGTATATACCTTGACGATGTTAAGAATTTTGAATTACGATAACTCTTTTTGTTATTGTAGGGCATTGTAGTGAAATTAAAATGCATAAGTTTGCATGAAAGATTTTGTGTGTCCCATGACTACTGTGTATGTGTATTATAGTCGTTGAATAGTAGAATTATGGAGGCTTTCGGTTGTATATTATTGTGGATCAAATTAGTTCTCGGTAGTGAGTTAATTCTGCTGTCCAGTGACTGATCCATCAAAGAGAGCAGAAAGTGTCATTGCAATCAGCAGCAATGGATGAAAACATAACATGAAGGGAAGTATACATGATCTTATCATTAAAATCCTTGAACAGTACTTAGCTTAGATATCAGCATTGAGCGCATGAAGCTTTTGTTTCCGTGTATAATGTTAAAGAGTACGTTTACTGATATTCAATGATATAGTGCCTGAAACAATCAAACCTCTTTCAAGAAATTTGATACATGACCCACTAACTTGTTCTCAACTTTTAAACACTTCCTAAAAATATGATAGACGAACAAATTTATATTGGCACAGCTTTCAACTTATTATCCCTAAATCTCACCATATAAGAAGATTAATCTCATGTATAATCCATAGATTAGTAATTTGTCAAAATAACCAATATTTTAGCAATATCCGTTCACCTAATTGTGCAAACAGTATCTAATTTAGTAATATCTAGGGGTGGGTATGGAAAATTTCCATACCATCCACAGCATTTCCTATTCCTTCCGATTGTTGGTGGAATGATGCTGCCTGTTCCATATTCCGTTCCATCAACATTGGAATTCTTATCGGTGAAAATTGAAAAACTCGAAACGGAACATGGAATTCCTTTATCCAATCAAAAAATTTATAGCTAAATTTTTTATCAAATTTTAACTATGAACAAAGGATATGATAAAATAATAGAACTATTCTAAACATTGACACGACATCATAGAAGCAGAACAAAAGTTGGAACAACAGAACATAATTCAGAACATTATGAATTAGCTTTTTCACAGAAGCAATCCAGCTAAAGTTTGTTGATCATAGATACATTACATGAATTCATAATTCAATTCATTTTCACGGTACATACATCATAACATGATTCCAAAACAAAATTCATGAATCTTAAATAGGGAGTGGACGATAGCTTCAGTCGTGATTTATGGCTGTAGAAGACAATATAACTTTTGAAACCAAGTATTATGCAATGCAAAATCCCTGTAGACACAGAAATGATATACCAGTAAGCCACACTAATATGGAAATAATTCTGAGTGCATTGCTAGATTACATACTGGCTAACTAAGAGTCATAATATGGTTACTTCACTTTATATGTCTTCAACTCACATGAATTTATCTATACCAGCTATCTTGCTTTGAATCTTATTGGGAAACAAAGAGGAAAAAATACATGCCTACAGATTCTCACATGAATAGCAATCTCCCAACTCATACCATGTATAAATAATAATTGTGTATCCTTGCCAATGTCAAGAACAAAGTTAAGCTTATCAAATACATACTTTTGTCCCAAAAAAAATTCAGTCGACAAAGAAGAAAAGTAAAAATAAAATCCACAAACAGTTAAATACGAACATTTTAAAATTATAAAAAATGCTCATCCATTCACAAGATTTTTTTTTGAATAGTACTATGAATGAATCTATGAGGTTTCTTAATATATTGAGATCCGGCAGGTTTAGATTCAATATCTATCTATCTATACATATAAGTATAATTAAGATAGAGATCAGCTTTGAAAACATACAAAAAGAAAAGGATTAGATATTACATGGTCTGCACAAGTAAAACAAAAATATAAATGCATGTCCATGGTGTATACAAGGAACATCACTAAGCCTTGCTAGTCTAACTTTTCTTTAATTACTATGAAATTAGTAAGATATAATTGAGAATCAGTAGCAAGGGTTAACTCAAATGGATTACATGTCACAGTCTTAACAGTTCAAAAGATGCCTGTTTAAGTTAAGCATAGATTAAAACAATAACTATGCCACTGTGTCCTAATTAATTCCATTTTATTATATATAGTTAAGATATTTAGCCCTACCAAATTGATGGAAATAACATGCAGGCTCATTTTGTCTACAAGTGACATGCACAAAAAGAGATGCACAATTAAGAGGTGTAGATATGTTAGCATCAAATCTAAATTGGAATGAATCAATCCATGTAAGAATGAATCATCGTATAGATGATACATACCTACATTAAAAAAAAGCGTGGCCCTTTACGCATCTATTCCCCAGTCAATTATATGTTTGGAATGCTTATTTGTTATGTACTGATACTAAATATATTTCAGGTACTAACTGGCTTATAACTTATTTTATGTAAAAATTGTATATGGATGATGATGGTAAATATAGTGATCGGAAGGTAAAATTCGTACATGCTTTGAAAACTTATTCCCTCTATGCATCTATTTCTCCATATTATGTGATGATGATGTTGCTAATGACATGGAAGAAGTCCCTGTTGTAGTAGAAATGGTTAACAAAACGATGATGCAATAGGAAAAACAGAAGTGACACGATTTTGATGCAATAGGAATACAGTTGAATACATTATTCAGGCACTGTTATATTAAATAATTTATAAATTCGCCACCAATACGATGAAACATCACATAAAACACAGCATGGGAGACTAAAAGCATGCATAAATTCATAACAATTAACCAAGCATCTACCAACACTGTGCAAATATATCATGCAAATTGATGCAATGCATTAAGAATTTGGTTATCTGTGGCAGTTTATATTATGCAGATGACTTTACTTTTGAAAACTAGACATTGCATTCAATTTGCAGTTTGCTTTAGCAACGGGTACTGAAGCATGATTGAGATTTGTGCTGGTAGCAATGTAATATCCACTTTAATCATGTTGGATTCAGTTTCATTCATATATCAATATCGCAATTATCAGTAATAGTTGAATTTTTTACCTTCACAAATCACCTCCGTGTCCATAAATAATTTGACGTCCTCTTCAAATTTCATTTGATGACAACCAAGGTTTTTCGCTCTTAACTAATCACTAAGTATAAGAAATTTGTATTTGAGATGAAGAGAAATATGCAGCACTTTTATTACTTGATTCTCTTTTCATAAAACAACTGATATGTTACAGTCAGTATTTATATAGATAATACAAACTATAGTGCTACTGGGCTGGGAACAATGGCCCAAGCCCATTACAACATAATATAGCTGTTATATGTCGCTTTGAGACTTCGTTCGTTTCATAATTTGCCCCTTCAATTAGATCTAGGGTTTCCCTTCTTCGTTCCTTTCTGCGCCACCACTTTTAACTTTAAGCTCCTCTTTCAATCTCAAGAAATTTTTGGCCGATAATGGCTTTGTGAGGACGTCTGCTCTTTGATAGAAGGCTGGAATATGATTGACTTTTAATTTCTGGTTTATCACTTTCTCTCGAACGAAATAGAGATCTATTTCAATGTGCTTCGTTCGAGAGTGTAAGACTGAGTTTGCTATGAGAGAGACCGAACTGAGATTATTGCACCAAATAATTGGTGTGCTGTTGAGGTCCGCCTTGATCTCTTGCAGAAGAGATTCAATCCATGTGATTTCTACCGCGGTATTTGCTATCGATCTGTATTCCGACTCTGTACTCGATCGTGAAACAGTAGCTTGCTTTTTCGAGCTCCATGAGATTGGATTATCTCCCAGGTAAACACAGTACCCTGATGTCGATCTTCAATCATCAGGATCTGAAGCCCAATCTGCATCTGAGTAAGCCTGTATCCTTAATTGTTTTGTGCTATTGAGGGTTAGACCATGATTCAGAGTTCCCTTCAGGTATCTCAAAATTCCTTTAACTGATTTCCAGTGTTCTCTGAGAGGTTTGTGCATATATTGACATATTTTGTTCACACTGTAGCATATGTCGGGTCTAGTAATTGTAATATATTGTAATGCTCCCACTATGCTCTTGTATTTCTTTTCATTATCTATTGCTTCACCCCTGTCTTTTGAGAGTCGCAAGTTAATGATCATAGGAGTAGGTAATGGTTTTGCATTATCCATGTTAGCTCGCTTTAACACATCAAGAATATATATTTTCTGACATAAGAACAATTCTGCACTTGATTTCTGAATTACTTCTATACCGAGAAAATACCTTAATTCACCCAGATCTTTGATGGAGAATGTTTGGTCGAAGTATTTTATTGTCTGATCTATGATTGTACTGCTACTTCCTGTAATGATGATGTCGTCAACATATATTAAAATATATGTAATGCTGTCATTCTTGCATTGTACATAGAGTGAATTATCTGATTTGTTGGTATGAAGTCTTGTTTTATCAGTGTTGTCTTGAGTTTTTCATTCCGCACACGTGGAGCCTGCTTTAGACCGTAGATGGCTTTGTGTAGCTTACATACAAGGGTAGAATCATTTTCCCTTTTATAACTTTCTGGTTGTTCCATGAGTACAGTCTCCTTTAAATCCCCATTGAGAAATGCATTGTTTACATCTAGTTGTTTGATTCTCAACTTTTTGTATAAGGCAATGGTTAATATGACTCTTATTGTTATTGGCTTAACCACTGGTGAAAATGTCTCATAAAAGTCAAGTCCATATTGTTGATTGTAACCTTTAGCCACAAGCCTGGCTTTATATTTATTAATGCTTCCATCAGCATCCCTTTTGATCTTGTATGTCCATTTACACCCAACTACATTGCTGTCTTTGGTCCTGGTTGTGAGGCTCCAAGTTTTGTTTTTGATGAGTGCTTTGTATTCCTCATCCATTGCTTGCTTCCAGTTGATATTTGTAACAGCATCTTTATAGTTGCTTGACTCTGTCTGACTTAGTTGAGTATTATATATCTTTGGTTTATATATGCCACTCTTGGATCTTGTTTTCATGTGATGCCCTGTTTCTACAGGTTGAGGCTCATGTGTGCTGATGATCTCTTTTGCATGTGGGGATTGTTCTTCCACTGATTCTATATCATTGTTTGGACTTGAGTTGCTAGGAGGGGGATTGGAGACTCTTTCAGGATCATGACCTGATCCAGTGTCTTCATTGGATACAGTGTGTTGTGATTCATTTTCTCTCTGCTTGCCTCCTTCAGTGACTCTGATATTCTGATCAGGTATAGTAGGTATTAATGGTATAGATGCACTGCCTTTATCATAAACTTTTGTTGTAGTTTTGATGTTCTTATCTGCAAAAGGAAATATTTCTTCATTAAATACTACATGTCTTGAAACAAATATCCTACCATCATTACTCAAGCATCTATATCCCTTTTGATTATTCCCATAACCAAGGAATGTACATGGGGTAGATTTTAGACTTAATTTATGAGTATTATATGGTCTAAGACATGGGAAGCATAAGCAACCAAATGTTTTTAGACCTTGATAATATGGTTTAACTCCAAATAATAATTCAGTGGGATTTAGATGTTTGAGTACTTTGGTAGGTAGCCTATTAATTAAGTATACTGCAGTGTTGAAAGCATCTGGCCAGAATTTTATTGGCATAGATGCTTGAGCTAGCATAGTTAATCCTGTTTCCACTATGTGTCTATGTTTTCTTTCAACAAGTCCATTTTGCTCTGAGGTGTGTGGACAGGTTGTTCTTTGAATGATTCCCTTTTGCTGAAAGTATTCTTTCAGTGGTTTGAATTCACCTCCTCCATCAGTTTGTTTTAGTTTTGTTTTTCTGCTTGTGTTATAAACTGTATCACAGTTTTGCTTGCATCTGCTTTTGACTTCAAGAAATATATCCATGTATATCTAGAATAAGCATCAACAAAAGATATATAGTACCTGTATCCATAATCAGAGTTCACTGGGGCTGGTCCCCATAGATCTGTGGCCACCAGTTCAAGTGGTTTACTGACTGTTGTGTTGGAATCTGTAAATGGCAGTTTGTGGCTTTTGCCTAGTTGACAGTATGTGCATATATAGGGTGTAGATACATCAAAAGTAATATTATTGTCACTAAGTACTTGTTTTACAACATTTATACTAGGATGTCCAAGTTTACAATGCCACAAGTCAAAAGTTTCTTTATCCTTCCTAATATTTGACACAGAATTGTTACACCACTTATTTCTATTTTTGCCATTTGCTGTGTTTCCAAACTTGAACTTGTATAGTCCTTTATCCAGTTCACCCTGTAGTAATGTTTCTTGATTCAGTAAGTCTTTAACACAAAATTTTGGGTGAAACTAAAAATACACATTGTTGTCATTAGCAAATTGAGATACGCTCGTTAAGTTCTTCTTAATTTTGGGTACTCTTAATAGATTGTTAAGGTAAAGATGTCTTTTACCTTTGATACTGCTAGTTCCAACATGTGTGATGTTTATAGCTTCACCATTGCCCATATGTATAGCATGCATACCTGTGTATTCTTTGCTACCAAGATTGAGAATTTGAAGGTTGCTTGTGAGGTGGTTGGTTGCACCTGAGTCTGGATACCAATCTTCATTTGTTATATCCTTTGCTTTGGTGAGTCTTTCTGAATTACCCTGTTGCCTTCTTTCATCTTCTGAATGATTACTCAGATTCTGATTGATATTTGCCATATTTGCACTTGATTCACCATTTCTCTGACTTGGATAGTATTCAGTATTAAGCCTGAAATAGCATTGTCTTGCTGTATGACCTGGTTTTTCACAAATTTGACACTTTGTTCTGTTATTATTCCATCTGTTATTTCTTCCTCTTCCTCTCTGACTGCTACCTCCTCTATGGTTATGTGGATTTTGTCTGAAGCTTTGATCCTGTGCTTTATTCTTTGAATTGGCTGCATAGTTAATTGACAATTCTTTCTCCTTTCTTTGTTCTACCCTTCCTTCATGTGATAGTAAAACTGAATGCGCATATTGTAAACTGGGTAGGTTCTGCTGAGAAGAAATGATTGCAACCACTGATTCATATTCAGTGTCCAGACCATTTAGTAAACTGAGAATATGCTCTATTTCTGATACATTGTGTCCAGCAGTATCAAGATGATCACAATATGATTTTATCTTTGTTATATACTCTTGCATTGTCATGCTATCTTTCCTTAAGTTTTGCAATTGTCTCTTGTAGTACATGATTCTTGCTGCTGATTGAGTACCAAATATTTGTTGTATTGCAGTCCATATCTCAAATGATGTTTTACAACCAACGAGTTGACTAAGAAGTGATAAAATGACTGATGAGATTAGCCATGCAGCCAGCAAACTGTCTTGCCTCTGATAGTTGATGAATTCTTGATTGTTAACTCTGACACCATTGTTGTCAGTGATCATTCTTGCTGGAATTTTCATGGTTCCATATATGTAATCTTCTAATCCATAACCTCTAACGCTGGTTTCAACTTGATATTTCCATAATATGAAGTTATTCTCATCCAATGTTGTGGTTACCAAATTGTTCTTTGGTTTGATTATGTTGCAGGAATTTGTTGAAAATCGAGTTTCTTGAACATCGGGTCTTGACCCTTCCTGATTCTTGATTCCACTTGATGCAGTTGATGATACTTGGTCATCCCCTGCCATGGTGGAGCAATTGGAGGAGATGTTGAGATCTGGATGTCAGGATAGAAGAAGTGCAGCCGAGCTTGCAGTTCTTGAAGCAAGTTCTTGGCGAGGCACTGTCTGAACAAGTTCTTGATAAATGAGAATCAAGAATAAAACAGTACTACACTCTCAAATGATGAGAATGCCTAACTGAGAGCAACAGAGTGGTGGATGATGATGATGATCTGACACCACTTCTGTACGGCTCAATGATGAGGCAAAATTGTGATCTCTGATGAGATTTACTGATGATCTTTTACCTTCTTGTCGTTAGACAATAATAGGCTCTGATACCATATAAGAAATTTGTATTTGAGATGAAGAGAAATATGCAGCACTTTTATTATTTGATTCTCTTTTCATAAAACAACTGATATGTTACAGTCAATATTTATATAGATAATACAAACTATAGTGCTACTGGGCTGAGAACAATGGCCCAAGCCCATTACAATATAATACAGCTGTTATATGTTGCTTTGAGACTTCGTTCATTTCATAATTGACATACCAATGCTTTAACCATATTAGGAACCAACGAAGCCGTAAATGGATTAACAACTTTTCAACCAAGACTAAATGCACTTTCGCTAGCAACGGTTGAACTAGGAATGGCTAAGATATCTTTAGCGATTTTTGAAAGTATTGGATACTTCGCTTGATTACCTTTCCACCAATCTAACAAATGAAAATCTTAACTGGTAAGGTTTTCAAATGGATCATTTAGATACCAATCAACCTCATTAGTTATCTCAAGTGATTGTTCTTCCCTTCTTGTTTGTTGAATTCTTTTTAACTTTTTACTTCTAAGACTATCATCAAATTGCTCATCAATCTCTTCATTTCTTACAAGAACATTAGATCCAATTACATTTGGTATATTCATGCTCTTTCTATATTCATCATATAGCACACTTAAAGCATGTTTTATAACACCAAGAAACTCATTTATTTTACCACTATTCCAATCTATATCGAGAAAGCTAATCTTTAAAGATTGAAACTTATATCTTGGATCCAAGATATGAGCTATAAAGATCACTTTGTTAATTACTTCAATACCACCCCAATATTTGTTGAATTTAACTTTTATCATTTTTGCTACATTTGCAAATTAGAATCATGAATATTGTTACTAGCTTGCTCAATTGCATCTTGTACCAATATAACCTCATCGAAAATTAATGAAGAAGTGACACTCTTACTTGCACTAAGTTTTAATGTAGTTTCATAAAATCCCTTCAAAAATTCAATCAGAACTTGACCCCTTTCCCAATCTTCTTCTTTTAGAGGTCCTGTTCTTTTTACTAAAGTTTCTTTTTTATCTTTGATCATCTCATTGAAGTAAACTTTAATTGGTTCATCTTTCGTACACATTTTATCAAATACTTTTCGAAATTTGTAAGCAATATCAAGCATTTTAAACGTTGTTCCATCTTGTAGGGCAATTAAGTGGAACAATAGCCATTTTATCATTTTCAATCAAGTTAGAGTAATATCTAAACCTATCCAATCTCGAAGGAGAGGAGTGGATATACTTTACTAAATTCCTAATGCCTTCAACAGTTTCGCAATAATACTTTAGTCCATCTTTAACAATAAGATTTAAAACATGACACACACATCTCAAATGTATATGCTTTCCACCAAGCAATAAAGAATCAGAATATTCTAATCTTCTCTTTATATAACCAATTGCTACATCATTGGCGCTAGCATTATCAACTGTGATGGTAAAAAAATTATCTATGCCCCATTCATTCAAACAATTCTCTTATACCCTTCCTATTTCATCTCCTTTATAACTATTAATCTTTGTAAATGCTATAATTCTCTTATGCAATTTCCAGTCACTGTACATAAAATATGCGATAACAACCATATAATTAATGTTCTGAATGGAAGTCCAAGTATCGGTGGTTATACTAACCCTTTGATCTCTAATTATACTTTTTAATTTAGCCTTTTCCACTATAAACAAATTCCAAATAGTTGATGCACAATTTTTTCTATCAGGTACTATAAACCTTGGTTGAAGTTTGGCAAATAGTTCTCTAAAGCCTTCACTTTCTACCATCCTAAATGATATATCATTCTTAACAATGAATTTTGCCAAAGCTAATCTACATCTATTTTGATTAAAAGAATGTGGAATCAAAGATCCAGCCAACTCATCTTGAGGTTGACTGTTGTCCACATCTTTTTTTATAAATGGAAGATTATGGACATAAATAAAAAAGGTGATACCGTAAGCCAGTTGTTCCTTGCTTCGAATCGTCCGTGCACTCCATTTTGCAGTACTTACATGTTACAATCGCCTCTATTTCCCATTGTCCTTCTTCCTAAAAATCTTTTTCATGTGGTCCCATACTATCAATTTTGTTGGTCTTGATGGTTTTCTACATTGAATTTCTGTTCGACTTTGCATGTCAGGCTGAGTTTGTCCCCCTTCATTCCCTGCACTTGATTCACTAGATTCCATAGAAAACCTACAAAATTTCAGTTCTAAGAATAAGAAAACTTCATTGTATGCTGAAAATTACTAATTGGAATTAATTATTTCAACCAAGATGAAATTAGCAAGCAAGTCCAATGCAATCATATATGTGAGCAGGCTCCTAAATTAGGCTTTCAATTGTACATAAACTATTGCAATCTTATATATTTTGACCTAAGATAATTCAATTTCTTAACAGTATATAACTTACAGTTGTTAATGTATAGCTAAACTGTTGGTAACCGAATCCATGTCCCTAAACTCCCAATGCATTGTTAACTTATATGTTGATCATCTACGGATAATGGAAAAAAACGCTTTTGCAATTAATCGGTTCTAAAAGAACTGGAAGCGCAATCAAATTTAAAAGATTATAAGACTTGAAAATAGCTTATGCATCAAAATTATTTTGGAACATTTTACAAAATAAATCACTGTATGAATCATGAATGAGAAGCAGGTATTGCAACCAATCAAAAATACTCAAATAAAACAAAAACAATGCAAAGTAACATTAAATTCTATAAAAATTTAAGCAACAAATTACTATAATAACATATTATAACAAACCTTTATTTCGAACTAACCTACATATTAACAATCATATAAAATAATTTCACTTCATAAATTGGAATTATGGACTGTAAAATTTCATAATAACACATGAAACATATTGTAAAAACAGTGTAAATTGTCAAAACGTCGTAAAATGCCAAAACTAGAACACAAAATACAGAAATTGAATGAAAAGTAGAAAACCGCAAACAAAAAAAAGAAGGAAAGAATTGAAAAATCTAGTACCCGAGGGATAATTTCTTAACCGAAATTGAAAGGAAAGTCGGATGATTACTAGAGAGAATTTGGTGACAAGAGAGAAAAAGGAAATTAGGGTTAGGTTTGTTTATGTGAATTGGGGGATTGGTTTCTTTCGTGTGAACTGTGCAGACTGCTGAGTGAGATTAGGTTTTCTTAAGGTTAATTTTGTATGGGCCTCAACCGCCGTTTTTTTTCTTAAACAAAGAGGCATGCGGAAGGAAAGAAAATTTTCGCGGAAATAGTGGAAATTTCCGCTGAGTTCCATCACCTAGCGGAAGGAATTCCTTTTGAATGATTTTTGACGGAAAAACACGGAAACCGAAAATCACGGTAATATTCGAAAGGAAAATGCTGGAAAATGATAAAATGCAAAAATAACCAGCACTATACAATATCATGTGAAAAATAAATAAAATTAAAATTTTCGACAACACCAATATCATGACATCATGTTGTACGTATATTTGTAGGATGTCATATTACAGTTGGTCCCATAGGTCGTCCATTGTTTTATAAGCTTCATAATCTGTATATTTCTCTTAATTGACCCATTTACGTATGTGTATCCTACTATCATAATGCAATGACAGATCTCAAATTCACAAAAAAAAGCAAAAATCAAACAATCTTTAGTGACATATAGAAAGCAAACGATGTTGTTGTATTAGTTAGTATGATAATTGAGTGATGCCAAATGATGTTTATAACAAAATGAACATGACTCATGGTTTAAAAAAAATACAAAGATGAACATGACTTATATCATCATTTGTAATGAAGAAATAGATAGCCAGGTATTATTTGTACCGAATTCCTATGTTCAAACGAAAACAAAATTGCAATCAATAGTTCATTTATCACCATGTATGACAATTAGTAACAGTTAAGTTGTACATAGTTTTGTATAGGCTTTTGTATCGCTTGTGCATTTGAGTTATATAAATATGTTTTTAGCTATAATATATGATATTTGTGATAGCAGTAAGTAGAAGGTAAGCAAATGATATTGTAAAAGATGTATAAATCCGTATATATGGCAATTTCACCAGCCGGTTCAAATGACTGAAAAATTAGGGTTACGGAATAAAATGTTGACGGTAAATTAAACTTGCATTAAAAATATATTAAAATCAAAAGACAAGAAAGTGAAATGATGAGTCTGTTGATTGTAAAAGGCTACGTCTGTTGATTGTAAAATGTTAGGTCTGTTGATTAGTAAATGGTGTGTCTGTTAGACGAAGAGTTGTTTTTTAAGGCTATATATAGCCTACATGTTTTCATTGTTTATAAAGCATTCAAAAATATTAGTTTATGAAGTAAAATTTCCTCTCCATTAATTCATTTTTATCTACAATTGGTATCAGGGCCTTGTTCGATTAAAATGAACAACTCCTTTTCTGCTGCTTTTGTCCCTCAATTAACCAAAGAAAATTATGGTAAATGGAGTGTTTAAATGAAAGTCCTTCTTGGGTCCTAAGAAGAATGGGAGATTGTTGAAAATAGGTATACTGAAGTTGAAAATGAGGGAGCATTAGCGCAAGCTCAAAAGGATGGTTTAAGAAGATTGAGAAAAAAAAACAAACAAGCTTTGCTTTATATCTACCAGGGAGCACAAATATATGATGCCGCTTTTGACAAAATAGAAAATGCCGCTTCTACAAAGCATTGCAAAGCTCATTCAAAGGAGATGATAAAGCAAAAAAGGTTCATTTGCAAACACTTCGAGGAGAGTTTGATGGTCTACAAAAAGAATCTTAACCTGTTTCAGATTATTGTTCATGGCATTGAAAAAAAAATTCGTCCTTTGGATTCTATATTTGACTATATTGTTGAAGCCATTGAAGAATTAAAAGATATAAATTCCATGAACATTAATGAACTCATGGGTTCGTTGCAAGCTCATTAAGAAAGACTCAACAGGAAGAATAAAAATATAGATTTGGATCAAGCACTTCAGTCAAAACTGATTCTAAATGAAAAGAATGAAGATTTTAAAAATCAAAGAGGTAGAGGGCATGGCCGTGTAAGAAACTCAAGAGGAAGAGGAACATACGCTCTTGGAAGAGGTTATGATTCAAGCAAGGAAAATGGAAGAGGTGATTGTTGGTATAATCAGAATTCAAGAGGGAGAGGACGTGGAGATCAAAGAGGAAAAGGCTGTGGCTATGTTGAATGTTTTAATTGCCACAAATCTGGTCATATGGCAAATGGTTGCTGGTATAAGGAGGATGAAAAACATGATGCTAACTTGGTATATGGAAATAAAAATCAAGAGCAACATAATCAGGAAACTCTGTTGCTTGTATCTGAATGTGGAGATTTTGATGATGCCTGGTATATAGATAGTGGTGTTAGCAAACATATGACATGTAAAAAAATATTATTTTCAAAGTTGTATGAATATGATTATGGAGAAGTTAAAGTCGGAGATGGAAAAACATACAAAGTTAGTGGTGTTGGTGAGATTGAATTCACAACCAAAACCATAAAAATGAAGAAAATGTTTGAAGTTTACCTTATTCCTGGTTTGAAAAATAATTTACTCAACGTGGGTTATCTTTTGAAGAAGGGATACGATATTCACTTTCATGATATGGCTTGTCACTTATCAAAGAATAATCAGGTCATTGCTAGAGTTGGAGTACCCTCAAATAATCTTTTTTCACTCACTCTTCAGAACCAAAATATGTGTTGTTTTTTTGGTGCAGATAAAGGAATCTCTAAGCTATGGCATGCTAGATATGGTCATTTAAATTATGAAAATTTGAAGATTCTTTCAAGAAAGATGATGGTCAAAGGTTTTCCGAAAATTGATTGTCTTGATGAAGTTTGTGAAGAATGTCAGCTTGGAAAGCAACACAGAAATCCATTTCCTAACCAATCCCGTTAAAGAGCAAAAAACCATTGCAGCTTATCATTCAGATCTTTGTGGTCCAATGCCAGTGACAACTTTGGGAGGTAATCAATATTTTATTTCTTTCTTTGATGATTATTCACGAAAAGTTTGGGTGTACTTTGTCAAAGAAAAATCAGAAGCTTTTCATAAGTTTAAAGAATTCAAGAAAGAAGTCGAGACTTTTACGGGACTTAAAGTCAACATTTTAAGGACTAACCGTGGAGGAGAATATCTTTCAAATGAGTTTGAAAAGTATTATTTAAACAATGGCATTCGACATGAAATGATAGTCCGTCACACTCCACAACAAAATGGTGTATGTGAAAGAAAAAATCGAACAATCATCGAGATGTCTAATTGTCTTCTCAAGAAGAAGAGGTTATCTAAAACCTTTTAGGTGGTAGCTGTTTCTTATGCAGTTTATTTGATTAATAGATCACCAACAAGGAGTTTAGAAAATTGCACACCGCATGAAGCATGGTATGGTATAAAACCAAATGTTCAACATCTAAGGGTATTTGGGAGTGTTTCTTACTCTCATATTCCAAATGCAATGAGAAAAAGTTGGATGACAAGTCGGAAAAATGTATTTTCATTGGTTATGGTGAACGAACAAGGCGTACAAATTATATAATCCAACTATAAAGAAAATTGTGATCAGCCAAGATGTCCGTTTTGATGAAAGTTCTTTTCTTGAGAATATGGAAGTTGAAAACAATAACATGCCCATTCCTTTTTCTAAAACCGAGGAAAATATTTTTCCAGATTTAGAAAATGCAGAGAATGACACGATAGAAGAAGCCGTTACCCCACTTTCTTCATCTAGCATATCTTTTGCTTCTAGCCCACGAAGAAAGATGAGAAGTATCCAGGAATTATATGATGTCGCTGATGAAGTTGAATCAAATAATGTTGTGTTCTTTGCTTTCTTTGCGGGGGAGATCCAATTTCTTTCGATGATGCATGTCATGAAGAAAAATGGAGGAAAGCCATGAAAGAAGAGATTGACTCAATTGAAAACAACGATACGTGGGAGCTTATAAATTTGCCTCCATACAAGAATTCTATTAGAGTAAAATGGATGTATAAAACAAAGATGAATCTAAATGGCTCTATTAATAAGCACAAGGCAAGGTTGGTTGCAAAAGGATATAAACAAAAAGAAGGAAAAGATTTTACAGAGGTGTTTGCTCCCGTCTTAACACTTGAGACCGTCCGTTTACTTATTTCTCTAGCTGCTCAAAAAAATTGGAATTTGTTTCAAATGGATGTAAAATCAGCATTTAAATGGCGTTCTTAAGGAAGAAGTATATGTTGATCAACCATCTGGGCTCGTGAAGAAAGGAGAAGAGAATAAAGTATACAAGTTAAAAGTGGCTTTGTATGGGCTAAAGAAATCACCCCAAGCTTGGTACTGCCGCATTAATTCATATTTTGAAAAGTATGGCTTTTAAAAATGTCCATATAAGCACACACTTTACATCAAAAGTAGTTCGAAAGGAAAATTGGTGGTTGTCAGCCTTTACTTTTGTTAGTACCATAATTGGTCACTAACACTCAAAGAAAGATTTGCATAGAGAGATTAATGAAGAAGGTAAATTAAAACTGAGGAATTAGGTAGTAAAATGCAGCAATAACAATGAGAAACAAGAACACCAAATTTATAGTGGTTCGGCGTAACTGCCTACGTCCACTTTGAGTTTAATTTTTATTGCTTTTCTAAACAATTGATTACAGATACAATCCGTACACCAACTACTTGAATGGAAATGCTAAGTGAAAAAGAATGATACTTGAAAGCGGTAGAGTTTTCCCAGCGTTCTCGAAAAAGGATCCCGTTCACTGTGCCTCTGCCCTTATATTTATAGATGAAGATAGGCTGGACTTCCTGCGCATGCCTCAAGGCCGTGGTGACTTGGCCCATATAGGGCGATCTCGAGCTGGCCGGTCCATTCTTGCCTAACCGTACCTAAATGCCAAAACATGTCGACTGCATCAAACCCGTATATCTTCAGGCTCTTCTTGGTCAAAATCTTGTCTAGCGCAAACGTTAATATCTTTAACTATTGTTTTGTAGCCGGGCCAAGGTGTCGGGTAACATTTGCCTTCAAAGTGTGTCGTGTAAAGCAACACGACACACTTTGAATCAACGAGTATCCCTTATTTCTAGAAAAAAATCCATCGTGTTTCCTAAATAGTCACTATCTTTCAATTTATCCTCCCAAGGTGTCGTATCCTTCTTTGGTCGTCATGATGCTAGGTCGATTCCAAATATTATAAATCCAGGGTTGTAGTTCATCAGTGGCCGTCCATGTCCAGTTCTACAAGGCTAGTAAGCTTCGGCTATCTGATCGAGACTTTTCTTAATAAACTTAAGTGAGAATTCAGTTTCTGTTGGTTTCAAGAAGTCGAACTTTTCTGGATGTACACATGCATGTTCGGGTACATGTTCTTGCCATTGACTCTCGGATGTATTTTATATGCTTATAAGTCGTCACCAATTCCATCGAGTTTAATTGCAATTCAAATACGATTCCTTATTTGTATTTATTTTATGAAATAAGGGTTGTAATCAGCCACTTGATGAGAGGGGACTTCAAGTTTTACATGGATGACGACCTCAAGGCACTAAGCAACGACAAATGGAGTACAGCCAGTCACAGACTCATGGGTAGTTCTATAAGCCCATAATGTTGTTGGGAGTTCATCCGCCCATTTACCTCTAGCCTTTTCCAAACCTCTCTTCAGTACATACTTTATGATTTTGTTCACAACTTCAACCTATCTATTTACAGTTATAATAGATCATGGGCGGTCATAAGGACAGATGACGTTACGGATAATGAAGTTGAATATTTTCTTCATCTTGGTCGTGGTTAAGAGTTCTTCATCTGCCCATTTGGTGAAGTAATCAACTGTTATGATGGTGTATTTCGCACCACCTTTAGGATCGGCAAGAAGATGATTTCAGTGCCCCCAAGAGGTGAACGGCTATGGATTAGCCATTTGAGTAATTTCCATCGGTGGGGTTCCCGGATTTTTTGCAAACATCTTACACTCGTCGCATTATCTAGCATGATCAACCGCATCTGGATTGATAGTTGGCCAGTAATACCTGTAGCAGAGTATTTTCTTTATCATGGTTTTCCCCCTGATGTTATCGCCGCATTCTTCTTCATAGACTTTGCTCAAGATAACATCATGGGAGGTATACCAAAGCATGGGGATGGATAAACTCCTTTCTACACACGACTTCTTCTTAGATGATTTGGCGTGAAGCTTTGAGGAGGATCTGTCGTTTTCCATTCCTCTATTCAGTAAGAATTCCTCATTGTGGATAGTCTTTGATAGGAGTCAACCATGACACCTTTTCTGGCTCTGTCTCCAAGACCTAGCCGATCTCCATCCGTCAATGATTGAAATATTAAATATTCAACCAAAACAATGTACGTCCGTTATGCGTCCCTAAAACTGGCCAGCTTGGCCAGTGACTGGACTCTTTTCATTTTGTTCGCTGAGTATGTGTGTAATGATGTAATACGTGAAGTCAGTTAGTAGCTCTTGGTCCTGGCCGAGATAAGGAGCAAGACAATTACCCTTAGCAAGATCAACCTCCTTAACTTTGCGTACTATCAATCAGGAATCACAAAAGATATGCAAAGTTTCCACTCCAAATCCTCTTGCAAGTTTGAGGCTTGCGGTCGAGGCTTCATAATAAGCATCGTTGTTTGTTACAGGGAAATCGTGTTTCAAGACGTAGCAGATCGATCGTTCCTCAGGAGTCATTAACATGACTCCTGCGCCATAACAGTGATCACTGGATGCTCCATCCACGTACATTTTCCATCTATCAGTTGGTTCTCTACTAACTTCGAGTAGTCATCTCATGCAGTGAATTGGGTATAAGGTCTGCTAATTTCCATCCTTGGATAGCCCTCCGAGGGAAATAAGTGATATCGAATTGGTTTAGTTCGATATTCTATTTAAGTAGTCTTTCAGGCGTCTTATGTTGTTGTATGCCGGTTGCAACGGCTAGTAGGCATAGACATTGATGGGGTGAGCCCAAAGTAAGAATGGGCTTTCATGATGAAATAAATAGACATTGTGCTAGCTTTTGTAGCTTCAGGTCGATATCCAATGCATGGCTCGTGATAGTTGGTGAAATCACACATGCATGTCAAAATGGGTCTAAGGGAACATAGCATCATTTATTCAGAAAAATTCAACTAATTCTTTTATCATCATTGCACTGAGCTGTGATTCGATATTCAGCACCCGGATTCTTTGAGTTCAGATGTAACTATTTTGCATAACATTCAATGTGAAATATGATTGGGATGGTCAATGTTGATGGTTACTCTGGTCAAATTCTAGAGTCTTGTCATGAGTCATTAAGTCAGATAGTGAAGGGCTATGATGTTCTAATCGATCATCGGCAAATGGCCAAAGATCAGGCTTAAAAGCACGTTGAAGGAAATGTCGAGTAGGGGTCAGCCTCAAGTTGCGTGCAGCTGCATAGCTAGATCTTGTTATTAGTTTGAATTTGCTTGTATATTCGAATAACGCAATTTCTATTCAATGCATTCATGATCCTTTACTCGTCCTTTGGGTTGGAGTGACAGTCAGTTGCCCACAAGCTTAGGTATCGATTTAATGATTATATCTTTAGATATTCTTTCGTTCGTAGCCTTGAGTAGCTGTAAGCACTATATATAAGTTTCAATACTGAACTATCGTAGCCAGTCTTTGGATGACCATGCGTTTGCTTCCAGTCTCGGGTTGATAAATGTACTGCATGGACGGTTGAGTCTCATCCTAGCTATGTTTATATTCCCACCTAAACTCTGAAAACATAGAGTTGATCGACGAATAGTCGGTTCGCATTCATCTTGCTTCTAGCCCGTGCCTCCAGGTCTGGGGCATATACCGATAAGTAGGAAGGTCAGCCATGCCCACTTTAGCTTTACTCTCTTTCCCGTTGAATCGTGGGATCAAGGCAGTTGATGGGAGGCTGGGTTCTCGCCTATCTTGGATTATATTGTGGGCTTTCATTCAAGAGGAATACTTTGATGCCTCGTTCAAGGCATAATTTGGACATTGGACGGTCATCCATGTCCACTTTGGTTCATGCTCTGTAATCAGATCTTGGGGTAAAGTTGTCTACAAATGCAGTTCGGTCATGCTCATCCAGTTTCATACTCCTCCTGACGGATCGAAGGAGGGTGCTGGAGAATTTTTGACCAATTCTTCATGATTTACTCTCCTTTCCACACTACGGAGGTCATAGTTTTTCAAGGAACATCCAAGTCACATTCGTATGTGCTTGGTGCAAATCGGTATTGACCCTCGATCTGAAGTATGATATAGTCGGTTGCCTATAGCTTAGGTTGCCGTTTCGATTAGTTCTATATTGAGGCCTCCTTGTAGTCGTTGCCTTAAGTTGTAAAGAACGCCAAGCTAGAGCTATAGTAAGCTATCGTATTCAGCTTTTAGAGATTTGTACTCCTGCTTTCAACATTGATTTGGCCAGGCCACTAGTTGGATGGCCGAACTCCATCCTTAGCGAGTTAATAACCCTTCTGTCGATTTCAGGCCGAAGTTTGTGGAATAGAGAGCGGTCGGAATCCACTCGTCCATTTTTCGATGTTTATGTACCACTCTGCATTCTGGTGACTTAGTGTTATTCTCCCCCCGGTCGACTCGCGCCCAATTTGTGTTCATGCTTCGATCCACGCCCCGGGGACTTCGAGATTTGTCGAACGGTTTATGCTTTAATCCACAATTTAGGACGTAGAGGTTATCGTCAATTCGTTTATACTCTAGTCTTCACTCTGGGGACTAAGAGTACTATAGTCTGCTTTTGGGATTTAGATATTTTTCTCAAGTCGTTTATAATCTAGTCCGTGCTCTGGGGACTTAGAGTACTCTAGTCCGCACTCTGGGGGCTTAGAGGTTTTTAAGTCGTTTATACTCTAGTCCGCACTCAGGAGACTGAGAGTACTCTAGTCCGCTTCAGGAACTTAGAGGTTTTTAAGTCGTTTATACTCTAGTCCGCACTTAGAGGACTTAGAGTACTGTAGTCCACACTTAGAGGACTTAGAGGTTTTTAAGTCGTTTATACTCTAGTCCGCATTCAAGGGACTGAGAGTACTCTAGTCCGCTTCAGGGACTTAGAGGTTTTTAAGTCGTTTATACTCTATTCCGCACTTTGGGGACTTAGAATACTCTAGTCCGCTTCAGGGACTTAGAGGTTTTTAAGTTGTTTATACTCTAGTCCGCTTCAGGGACTTAGAGGTTTTTAAGTCGTTTATACTCTAGTCCGCACTCAAGGGACTTAGAGTACTCTAGTCCGCTTCAGGGACTTAGAGGTTTTTAAGTCGTTTATACTCTATTCCACACTCAGAGGACTGATAGTACTCTAGCCCGCTTCAGGGACTTAGAGGTTTTTAAGTCGTTTATACTCTAGTCCGCACTCAGGGGACTTAGAGTACTCTAGTCCGCTTGAGGGACTTAGAGGTTTTTAAGTCCTTTATACTCTAGTCTGCACTCATGGGACTGAGAGTACTCTAGTCCGCTTCAAGGACTTAGAGTTTTTTAAGTCGTTTATAGTCTAGTCCACACTCTGGGGACTTAGAGTACTCTAGTCCACACTCAGGGGACTTAGAGGCTTTTAAGTTGTTTATACTCTAGTCCGCACTCAGGAGACTGAGAGTACTCTAGTCTGCTTCAGGGACTTAGAGGTTTTTAATTCGTTTATACTCTAGTCCGCACTCAAGGGACTGTGAGTACTCTAGTCCACTTCAAGGACTTAGAGGTTTTTAAGTCGTTTATACTCTAGTCCGCACTCTAGGGACTTAGAGTATTCTAGTCTGCTTCAGGGTCTTAGAGGTTTTTAAGTCATTTATACACTAGTCTGCACTCAGGGAACTTAGAGTACTCTAGTCCACACTCAGGAGACTTAGAGGTTTTTAATTCGTTTATACTCTAGTCCACATTCTGGGGACTCAGAGTACTCTAGTCCGCACTCTGGGGACTTAGAGATTTTTACGTCGTTTATACTCTAGTCCGCACTCTGGGGACTTAGAGTACTCTAGTCCGCTTCAGGGACTTAGAGGCTTTTAAGTCTTTTATACTCTACTCCGCTTCAGGAACTTAGAGGTTTTTGTTGAGAGAAGTCATATTTCCACCTATTTAATTTGTATTTCATTTACCGTATCGAGGCTAATGTTGTCGAATGAACAATCGGACCACGTTTTCTCATGGAGTGGGACTCTGCCCTCAGCATGAATGACGAAACTTGAAGAATGGATGGTCGATTCTCGTCCGTTGGTGATTATAACTCTTCCAATCAAGTCAAGGAAGGAGGTACATGACAGATGGTTGGATCACATCCATGATGGGTTAGATAATCAAGTCTCGCACAATTTGCTTCGTATCTCTTTCTTGAAAATAAGGATAATAGATAATTAAGTAGACAAAGCAAATTGCATATGTTTCAAGGTGCAGTCGTGTCCATGTATTGAGAGCGATGGTTGGCGAGTAGGTAGTCCATCACAGCAAATCCAAGCCAGGCTTTCGAATAACCTTTTGTGTTCAGGGTAGGATTTGATGTGTAGATGATCAAATCACGTCTACTGTAAATAGATCCTGATGTCACTGAGCTTCAGGAGAGGCATTTATATTTTATCGAACTTTGTTTTATGACTCGATTTGAGTGGATGATCGGGCCATATTCATTTCAAGCCTTTCTTAGCTCTTCAAATCAAATGTGGAGGTCGAAGAATGAACGATTGGTCGTGTTAACTTTGTATTGGGCTTTGATCGTGACGAGCTTTTCAATCTCTAGTCCATAACCCAAATCGAAGGCATATGGTTGATGGTGAGCGGTCGATCATGCTCGTCACGATGAAACTCCACAAACCTGATCACGGTCTGCGTGGATTGATTGGTGGCCAAATCTAAGTACTCGGTCACCTGCATGGTTTTGAAAGAAGTTTAGTTCAAGTCGATCGTAATTCAAAGCATAATTGAAATCAACATATCCAAAGAAGATTGGTATAAATCTCATTGATAAAGGGGAGTAGTATCGTGTGCTCGCTATTCAACTATGCCCCTAGCCCCTTCTAGCGGGATGTCGACTACCATCGGTCCAACTGATAATTGGAGTTCTTTATTGATGGGCATCTGAAGGTCCTGGCTCGCCATTCTACAAGGCTTGTATGTACCATTGAAGCTTTTCTTTTTGAATCCGTTTTCCAATGACACCTCGGAGGTGTTTGTAATCGCTAGTGTTAGGATCAGTGTGCATCTTGGAATATAAAATATTTCCCTAATTTCCTCTGGACTTCGATGGACTCTCTCGAGGTTGGTTTTCATTACCACTTTGAGTCGCGAGTCTCCGAATAGAGGCTATCGATCAAATCTTTCAAAGAGCATATGAGTCTAATTTTGAGATCTTGTCTCCTTAGCCGATGGGCCTGCATTGTTATTTCTCCTAGTCTTCTCCACTTCTCCTCACTTTGGTTCTGATTCATTCTGTAACACAAACAATCCATGGTCACAGGAGGCTCTCCAGCTAACTAGCTGCAAAAATATATCTGGAGGTCGACTTTCCTCAAACGAGATTAGTATGATATCCTTGTTAGCATTTGGAATAAATTTCTTGGAGCCAAACATTAGTCTGCTTGAAGTCACTAAATTTGAAGTGTTGGGTCAGTGAAGAATGGTGCTTGGAGTCATCTTGGCATTTGTCTAGAGTCATATCATCTATGTTCTCCAACCTTTTGGGAGTATCGTTTGAGTAGCGGTTGCTTGTCCATTCCCTTGTTGGCATTCAGAAGCTGCCGTTGGATCCTCTATGCCCTGGTCGATCATGTGATGTAAGGAAGGTGAATAGAATATTCCTTTATTAAGTTGAGTTTTGAATTCACTATCCAGAGGCACTCGCTCGACATACATTGGGTCGGCCGGCATACTCTCGCTCAGCAGGCACTGGGTCGCTCGGCATGCTCTCGCTCGGCATGCACTAGGTCGCTCGGCATGCTCTCGCTCGGCATGCTCTGGGTCGCTCGACATACTCTCACTCGGCATGCACTGGGTCGCTCGGCATAGGGTCGCTCGGCATACTCTCACTCGGCATGCACTGGGTCGCTCGGCATACTCTCGCTCGGCATGCACTGGGTCGCTCATAGAGTCGCTCGGCATACTCTCGCTTGACATGCACTAGGGCGCTCGACATGCACTGGGTTGATCGGCATACTCTCGCTCGGCATGCACTGGGTCGCTCGGCATGCACTGGGTCGCTTGGCATGGATGTTGCTCGGCCTGAATGTGGCTCGGCATGGGAAGGAAGTGGCTCGGCATATGCCTTTTCTGGGGTGATCGGCTGAATTGCCTTTAGAGGAGGGTCGACTTTCATTCAACTTGAGTGCAAACTTCAACATCCAATCCCCATATCTTGCATACATCAGTGAATCCAATCTACGGCTATCAGCTTCCTTTAGATTTCTTTCAAATCTGAGTAGAATAGAAAGTTTTCTAGTGAACAACTAGATCTATCTCGTGAATATAGAAATCCACTACTAGACGTTAAGATCCAATCAAACTGAGAATTCAACTCTCAGTGAAAGCACCAAAATGTTAGCACCAGAATTGGTCACTAACACCCAAAAAAGATTTGTATGGAGAGATTAATGAAGAAGGTAAATTAAAACTGAGGAATTACGCAGTAAAATGCAGTAATAACTATGAGAAACAAGAACACCAGATTTATAGTGGTTCGACGTAACTGCCTACGTCCACTTTGAGTTTAATTTTTATTGCTTTTCTAAACAATTGATTACAGATACAATCCATACACCAACTACATGAATGGAAATGCTAAGTGAAAAAGAATGATGCTTGAAAGAGGCAGAGTTTCCCCAGTGTTCTTGAAAAAGGGTCTCGTTCATTGTGCCCCTGCCCTTCTATTTATAGATGAAGATAGGCTGGACTTCCTGCGTAGGCCTCAAGGCCGTGGTGACTTGGCCCATATAGGGCGATCTCGAGCTGACCGGTCCATTCTTGTCGAACCGTACATAAATGCCAAAACACGTCGACTGCATCAAACCCGTATATCTTCAGGCTTTTCTTGGTCAGAATCTTGTCTAGTGCTAACGACAACATCTTCAACTGTTGTTTTGTAGCCGGGCCAAGGTGCTGGGTAACAAAGTTGATGATTTAATTTTCACAGGAAATAATGAGAAGATGTTGCATGAGTTCAAGCATCCGATGACGACAGAGTTTGAAATGACAGGTTTGGGAGAAGTTCATCATTTTCTTGGCATTGAAGTCCACCAATCTAAGAAAGGAATTTTTATTTCACAGAAGGGCTATGCAAAAGAAATATTAAAGAAGTTCAAAATAGAGAATGCTAATCCAGTTTCATCACCATGCATCACAGGCCTGAAACTATCCAGAGAAGGCAAAGGAAAGCTTATTAATCCTACCATGTTCAGAAGTCTTGTTGGAAATTTGATGTATCTAACTTCTACAATACCAGACATCATGTATGCGGTTGTCTTGGTGAGAAGATTCATGGAAAAATCATACTTCAACCATTGGGAGGCTGCAAAGATAATACTAGTGAAAGGAAACATCGACCATGGAATATTCTATGAGGCTAATATTCTGATTAATCTTATTGGTTATATGGATAGCGACTTGGCGGGAAGTATTGATGATAGCAGAAGCACTTTCGGTTATGTTTTTCATCTTGGAAGCGGTGCAATTTCATGGAGCTCGAAGAAGCAATCAATCGTTGCACTCTCTACTACAAAATCTGAGTACATTGCAGCATCTTATGCAAGATATCAATTAATTTGGTTGCGTGGAATTCTTGAAAGTCTTAAACAGCAACAGAACAAACCAACAATAGTATTCTGTGACAATAGTTCAACTATTTCAGTCACAAAAAATCCAGTGCTTCATGAAAGGACAAAACACATCCGCGTTTGGTATCATTTCTTAAGGGAACTTGTGAAAAAAGGTGACACTGCTGTTGAGTATTGCAAAACAAGTGATCAAATGGCGGATATTTTGACAAAAGCACTTAGTGGATAAGTTTTCAAGAGAAATGCAGAAATTTTAGGAATAAGAAGCAAGTTTAATTTAGGGGAAGCATTGTTGATAGTAAATTAAACCTGCATTAAAAATATATTAAAATCAAAATACAAAAAAGTGAAGTAGTGTGTCTGTTGATTGTAAAAGGTTGTGTCTGTTGATTGTGGAAGGTTTTTTTTTTTGATTGATAAAACGTGTGTCTGTTAGATAAAGAGTTGTTTGTTAAGGCTATATATAGCCTACATGTTTTGATTGCTTATCAAGCAATCAAAAATATTAGTTTATGAAGTAAAATTTCATCTCCATTAATTCTTTTCTATCTACATAAACCTGGACATATTAATATATACCTATATATGAATCAAAAGCTCTGAACAAAAACCAGAAAAGAACTTGTGGGGAATTTGATGATAAGTGATAAGGCTATTTCTTAATTTGATAACTTAACATTCTTGATATCATGTTACATTTGCTAACCATCTCCATTAAAGAACAAACCTTACACATAGGTTACAGTAGTTAACAACTTCACATTTTCACTATGACTATTATTATTATACTTTCTTTTGATTTGATGTATGTTAATCACCACCACCTTTTGAAAAATAAGATAAAATGTTAGAAATTATTTTTTAAATCATTGTTAATATATATATATATATATATATATATATATATATATATATATATATATATATATATAGTTGCAACCATCTGTCTAAATACGACCCCTTAGACTTCGTACATCCAAGAGCTATTTCGTCGTAGTTGCAGCAAATTTATAGAGTGGGAACAAAGAGCTATTCCTTATATTTCCATAAAAATCCATGTAAATGCTAATATCACAGATTCACATTAAAGCAACTTATTCATGTTTAGAAGAGCGTTCTCGGGATTTGTTTATATAAGATAAATATAATCTCAATGTATAACCTTACTCCATGGCTAAGCGTGGAGGTCTTTTTCATATATGTATGTATGCATGTATATCTGTGTGTGATAATATAGTATAATAAAAAATAATATTCATAGGAAAGTGTACCTCCATGCACCAAGGAAGTATATTAATTTTATAGTCTTCCACGTAGATGCACAATCATAAAATCAACACATAACATACATCCAGAAAAACAAAATTAACTATTTTTTATCGATATAGTTTACGTGAAGAAGTATGATGTATAATGACTCCTAATTGATCTGAACCCGAAGATAAGATTGATTCAATCACTTCTTCTAATTCTGCATCAATATTTTACCCATGTATATTGAAGAGTAATGCAATTTGGGTATGGCCTTAGTTCATTTTGTATTATTTTTAATACATTCATCCGCCATAAGCTTGCATCATGTAATATCAATAAGTTTATATCATTTGTGAACAATGAGTTTTGAATGCTTACCGATTACCTCTTCTATAACTCAAATGCACAAACTGTAACTAATTGTCATACGTCAGATGTTCCTTCATGCTTGATTTTAATAACAATATTTTCAAAACTCTAAAAGAATGACAATGACCACTAAGTTAAATGGCATACTATAATGAAGAAAACAATGTTTCTATCCAAAATCATAGAGTATAAAACGAAAAATGGTTAGTTTAGTTCCATTTTCATGGTTATTAATTATTACCTGGTTTTTTTTCTAACTTCTTCAACCAATCGGTAGCACAATTACTTGCAGCAGAAACATGCCTATTGTCGAAGCTAAGACTTAAACCGTGGACAGCAAAAAGTTAGTATATTAAAAAATCGACTAAGTATACTTATAACTATACATTACATCAACAGTATTGAAAAGTAATGTACATCAGCAGTACTAAACAGCAAATGAAAATAAAGTATGAACAGCGAATGGTAATACAGTGAAACTCATTATCTAACCTTTGCACAGTAGAACACATGAACCGAGATTGGAACGTAGCAAATACAGTAGGGTAGAACTTGCCACTTACCACAAAACGATTTCGAGCTGCAACGGTGGATCAGCGGTTGTAAAAAAGGTAGCCCTCCAATCCGCTTCTGCCAGCATAGGCGACTGCAATGGCAGTACAATTTTTTTCGATGACCTAAGTAGGTACGATTGGTACAGTAGATAATAGTTGCGTTGCGTAGGAGAGGCATGGGCAGGGAAATTAAGTTCAGAGCCTAAAAAATTGACCAAGGAAAGAAGAAAGGAGTTATGCGGTTTTTTTGGAGTAGACACGTCCGGTAGCAGTTTTTAACCTAGTAAAAAAAACGAAGAGTGGAGGACAGAGTAGTATTTTAAAATGGGACATACTGGTGCATCACAGTTAATGGTTCCTACTTTAAGTTTAAAGTGATAGATATATAGGTTAGTTATGAGTGATATCGTCTGCATCCGAAAATGATTTGGATAAGGATGCAAGTATAGTATTATCCATGAGCGAAAGTATCAAATTGATAGGTCTACTACTTTTATACAATTCATAAATTTTAGTTGTCAATTGCTTCTTTGATAATCCTTTAGTTATTTAACCAAAATTTTATTCTTTAAAATTATTGTTATGTAATATATTTTACTCAAAACAATATTAAAATAATAAGATATAATGAGTCTTCCTTGCAAAATCCCACTCAGTGTTCACTCAAACCATATTATCATATTATAAATATTGGTCACTGGAGAAAGAAATAGGTTTATTAAGAGTTATTTTTATACATCTTGGATATGGTTGTAATGAAAATAATTGTGGCTACCTTTATTTTACCCTTTTTACCCATAATATGGAACGCACACCTTTACTGATTTTATCGATGCACCAAAGTTTATTCATCGTACTGTTGTGGTGTTTCATTAAGCATTTAATCATGTTATGTAATGAAATACTTCAACCATAAAAGAAGAATAAGATTAACGTCAACAGCAATTCGTACAATGAAATACAATAGTCAATCAACAATATATACATTATAAATGAAGAAATTATTGTCAAGCACAATATTTCTCAGCGTTTTAGCCTCAATGATACCTTCAGTATTTTAGTGTGGACAGCTTTCTTTAGGTATCAGTTTTTAGTTATTGATAGCAATTTTTAAATATCAGTTTGTAATTATCGATAACAGTTTTTAGATATCAATTTTTAGTTCGGTAGCAGTTTTAAAAAAATGTTTGTTCTTATGAATGTTTTTTAACAGAACGCTTGCCCTTATGGTAAAAAATTGAGTTCGTGTTCTTAAGGTTAAAAATATACAAATTTTAGTCCTTTAAATTAATTCTTCCACTATAAATTTCTGAAAGAAACGTATCAAACAAAATAAGAAAATAAAAGCTAATCACCAGTTAACGCTACAACCAAATTTCATAACATAGAACCAATTTCTACCACTTAAAAATGTGAAATTTCCACCGAATGTACTAGTTTACTAAATTAGCTTAAAAGACATTTTGGTAACCGATAATTTACTAGAACCGAGTATAGCCTTAGCCAACACGATAAAGAATTTAACTGATGGACACAACAAGTTGTTGTCAACAACAAATACATCATTTGTCACAAGTTCAACAAACTTTCTTGAACATCAAATATTTCCACAACGTGTAGGCTATAACATATTTCCAACGTATCCATCGCAGCATTAATTTTGCACTTGTAAGTTGCTAAATTCATATCGAAAAAAGACTTTGATGTTCTTCAATAAGCCAGGCAACCTTGTTCTATTTGATTAAATTTTGGTACCAAGGGGCAAAGAGCAGCGAATGGTAAATAATTACTTAAACGGAGCTATTTGGGCAACATTAATTCTCTTTCCCAACCAATATTCATTGTATAAAATCTGTCTGTAAGGAGCTACTTTTATATCATTAAATGTCTCTCTGCCAACTTTAAACATTGCAAAACTTATTTAATTCCTTTTTTTTTAAACGACATAATTACAAGGTTTATGCATTATTAAATAACTCTCACAAAAGAAAACAAACGATCTCAAGATTTACGAACAAATTTTGTAAGCGCGGTAGTATCGAGTGCTGGAAACTCATTGACAGCAGCTAAAACTGCAAGTCCTAGCTTCACAGCATCATCTTCGCTTGGCGCCTGCATGGAACAAACTATTTATATTAACATACACCGTAATCATGGAGCAAATGAAGTTTGAGTAAAAGATTTTGTTCCACATAGTACAGTGTGTAGTTGATTACCTCAATGTTTAGAGGAAGAACTGGATCATGCAGCGATAACCTAAGAAGAAACCAACCACCAAAAGCCGAGACACGAATCTACATATACATACATATACATAAATATGAATACACACACACATGCATGGCAAAAGAATTAATTAGAAAGAGGACATGTAGCTTACAAATCCATTGAAACGGAATAAATATAATAAATTACCGATGTTGTAACAAGGTCTGAGCATTTTCTACATTTACTGTGATTGATTTTAACGTGAATCGTCTCTTTGTAAATTTATAACATGAAGTCTATCTGTACGAAATCACTTGATGGCTGCATGGCTAGTTATACCACAATCTTCCCTTGATGAATAATGTGCAAGAATAAACTCTATCAACTCTTGCATCATCCAGTATGATAAGAGATTTATTATTTTATTTTATTTTATAAGAAATCTAGATAAATGGAACTTGTTAATCTAAAATGATAAAAATAAGCTCTTTATCATGGACCTGAAGTCGTTCTGGTTTAAAGTTGGTCATGATTATTGGTATAGGGAGGAAAAATCACTCTAACGGAATTACCAAAATCTGGATTATGCCTAGAACACATACATCAAAATTCACAAGTACATGCAGTATGTACGATAGGCATGCATATGCATATGTGATGTAAGAAATACGATAAAATATGAAATAAAACTAAAAGAATATTTATTATAACTTCACCACAGTTGAAAACATGAATCATGGATCAATTTTGTTTACTGATTGTAGAAACATAAAATGTAAAAATTAGGTTAATAAGATGCAGGACAAGAGCATCCCAATAATGAGTAGGGAGCTTATCATTATTTGCCAATGTGTCAATATTCATATCGTGTGCTACCCAACTTCGTAGCAATTAACATCACTTGTGACATACCAGAATTACAAAAATTCAAGTAACGGATATATGTCCAATAGCTAACCTCTATGTGGCAGGTTAAAATCTTTAATAATAGTTGTAATATGGCGTCACACTTTTTTTTATCAACGTGAACTACCAAAATGCCCCTTTAATATTCCTTAAAAATAGGATCTAACAATTACACTTTCTTTACAAATTCAAACAACCATTCAACAAATTTTAATATCACTTAAAAATAGGATCAAACAAAAACTTCCATTACAAAATCGTTCTCTATTAATTAATAATACAAATAAAAATTAAACTAATAAAGAATTGGCATTGCAACTTAAAATAAAATTCAAACTAACTACGTATGTTTTTAATGCAGAAATATAACTAAATACTCGTGCAAATCAATTTCTCTCAAATATGTTAAATATATACAGTTATAACTAAACTACGAGTAGCAGACTGCAACCATACAGTAGTTGTTTTTTGGGGTTCAAACAAAAGTCTGCGGTGTCAACCGAAACACTGAGATTTTGATTGTTCTTTCTTGCTTTCAGTATGGATCAAAACGAAACCAAACTGAAACTCAAATTCAATTAAAAAAAAACAACTAAACTTCATACTTTACATAAGAAGCTCCAAAAAAAATTTGAGTTTCAAATATATGGATATACAAAATCTAAAATTTAACTTTTATAACATACAAAATATATAAATAGTGTAAATTAAAAAAAATTAAAAATGAATTAATATCTTTTAGTGTTATAAATTCATAATTGGTCAATAGTGTTCGTTTATATCTTGTAAAATTTAAGAATAATATCGAAACTTCTAAAATTACAAAAGTCGAAACCAAGACCGTGTTAACCCCAAAAGCTACCACCATAAGGATATTATCTTGATAGTAATACCCAAATGATATTTCTGTTGGATGCTCTAAAAAATGAAGAATCATATTTTAAAGTTCATTATAATGACCAAAAAATATATAATAGATAGTAACTAAAACAGAAAAACAGTAAAAAGTATAACATTTCAACATTCTTTAGACGTCAGAACATGCACTTTATTTTATGCGTGAAGGATAAAATTTGTCTGTAATAGAGCTAAAGGACAAAACTTTTAGACGTAAGGACATGTTAATTTATAGTTGTGTTTTCCACATGGTGGAGTCTGGACGGGGCGAAGGGGTGCGGCAGATCTCATTGACAATGCACCAGTTCTCGATGGTCGTGGATTTGAGCTCAACGACGACAATGATGAAGAGGGACGTGACAAGTTTGACGATGATGGAAGGTGGAGGTTGTGATGTAGATTGAGATGAAGATGGTCGGAGAATTAATATGTTGTAACGGTGATGGAGAAATGATGTTTATGCGATTAGAGCAGGAGGTGAAACAATATGAAATTGAGAAAGAGAAGATAACAAAGGATAATGATACCGAATAATATCGTTTTTTAAGTAGAATAACTATTTATATTTTTGCTTTTAATGCTATTTTGCAGTGGCATTAGAAGATGAAAAATATACAATTATCATTTTATAGCATCTTTTTAGATCTGTGTAGCATCGTTTGTTTTTTTTAATAAATTATGTATATTTCTATTTGTAATTCTATTTAATAATAGCATTTTATGAGTTGTAGTGGCGGTTTCTAAATTATAGTAGTTTTTTTTAAAATTGTAGCAGTGGTTTATACTGCAGCTTCGTTTTAGATGTGTATAGTAATGATGTCGTATAGTGCCATTTTATGTTTCTTTAAATAAATATAGTTATGTATATTTTGTTTCATAAAGTTATTTTGTAGTAGCATTTTATGGATTGTAGTAGTAGTTTCTAACTTGTAGTAGCTTTTCAAAATTGCAGTAGTATTTTATAAACATTTGTAGCATCATTTTAGATGTGTATAGTAATGATACCGTGTAGTATCATTTTTTATGTTTTAAATAAATATAGTTATGTATATTTTTGTTCATAATGCTACTTTATAGTAGCATGTTATGAATTGTAGTAGCAGCTTTTGAATTGTTTCCGAATTGTAACAGCGTTTTCAAATTGTATATAATAATGAAACTGTGTAGTATCATTTTTTGTTTTTTAAATAAATATAGTTATGTATATTTTTGTTTATAATGCTACTTTATAGTAGCATTTTATGAATTGTAATAACAGTTTATAAATTGTAGTAGTAGTTTATAAATAATTGTAGTTTCTTTTTAGTTGATGTGTATATTGTATCTCACAACATTATTTTACAATAGCATTGTGAATTGCAGCATTAGTTTATGAAGTATATTAACATTTTCTTGATTTGTAGTATGGTTTATGAATTGTAGTATCATTTTTAAATTAATATTTTTAACTTCCACTTTCTAGTACCATTTTATGAATTTTTTTAAATGTGATTGTTTTTATTTTGTTTTTAAAAGTATATAATACTATTTTTATAAATTAATTTATAAATACTACTACATAGCTTTATAAAGTTGGTGTCATTTTTATTTAATTTTTTGAACACTTTTCATACTATTTTTCACAAATTATTTTATGATGCTTCTATGTAATATCAATTTTATAGTTACCGAACCAAAAAATAGAATACAACAATTATATTTTAAATTAATCATGCAATAGTTGACCTTACTTTGTGTTATCATTTTATAATTAAATGACGCAATTCAATAACATTTTGTAGTTGCTACATTTCTTTTTATATCATTTTCTTATATAATGATACTGGATGCGGTATCTTTTTTACTCGTTGCTATTTTTACATTAACTGACGATTGGTGAGTAAGATGAGGTGAGCAACGACGTTTTTTAGAGTTAGGTTTTGAGTAAAACGGTGGCTAGGGAGGCGACTACGGAAGACGACGACTATTAGCAGTGGTGGAGCGCAAGTGTAGGACGGCGTGGAGGGTGCGGTGGCATAAGACGTGGTGACATGGAAAATGATGATTTTGGCTTGCGCGTGAAGATGTCCTTGTGGCTAATTTTTGTGCATGTTGTCCTAGAAGAAAAAAAAAACTTTGCGTGTTTATCCTTTAAACTAAATTACCATAATTAAAATTTATCTACTTAAAGCCTAAGGAGGCAAATGTTGTGATGAAAAAACATTAAGGAGCGTTTTTTATTCTGCTTTAATCTTCTTTATGGATCCCATTTGCAAATTTTAAATATAACTTTTTAATATAGTTTAGCTTAAATTGACAATTATTAAAATGACTTGGACTTTGAAGTTATGAACTAGAGATGTCAATTCATTTAAAAAATGTTATGTCTAAGATCTCACAAAATTGAGTCCTGAAACATTTTTTTTGTTTGTATAATGGGGGCAATTTGATGATTTACAAAAATGATGCACGAACAAAATTAACGAATCACCATTAATATAGTGAAGATATGCTCGTCGGAATGAATATGAACATTGAACTAACATAGTTCAGACTTAACAAAATATATCGATTATGTGTGTGTGTCAACTCGAACACTTTTTGAAACTGTGTATTAACTTTCTTGCTACGGTCAAAAACTTCCAATCCCTTTAAACTAATATAGGCCGTTAATTACTTAATTATATTTATTTTACCATTGAATTAATATACAAGTTATATGTGGTGCTAAGATCATAACTTAAAAAACATTTCATTTTTTAAAAGGTTACAGGAGGAGGGATTGATAGCACAAGGACAGTGGAGACTTCTGATAGATTGTTCTTAAAGGTTTTAATGAGACAACTATACATTCTCATATACATATATACAAATATGTATGTATTTATGTATATATCGATTATTGCTTGCAGGAATTCACATATGGAGAAACAACGATCAACGGTAGAAACGAGCTAGAGGATTGGAGATCCAAAACAAGTTAGTCATATGTTTTATTCTGCACAATCTCTCATATGATGATTTCACACACACATGAATATGACCTCGATTTTTTTAATGAAAGTTATATTTTCCTATTTTTTAGTAATGAAAGTGTTAACCCGCCTTTTAGTAAGACAACATACAGACGAATTTAACCCAATCGAGTGCACAGTGATCGAAGCTGGATTGTCACGGACTTGGTTCAGACAAATGGATGAACAATCAATCACGAATAATAAACATAATTATGAGGCCAGGATATAGCATAGTCAATGGACAAACAACACAGGATGCTTGAGTATGGATTTTTGGCAAGGTCGAGCTGCTCCGACATCACAATGGGTTTACTTGGATTTTTCAGGAAGATTGCTTCGAGTCAAAGAGGTGTTTGCTTCGGTCACGATAGGGCATCCTTTAAAGGGGATGGCATTGGACCTCCTTGGATCGGCATTGACTTGCTTCGGGTCATCTTAGCATTCACTTCGAGCCGCTGGAGGGGGAGTCAGAGTCGTGGATCGATCAATATCCATATGATCCACATCAATTTCGTATCAATCCTACGTTGTATCCATCAATCTGCATCCATCCTCTTCGTATCCACCAAGCAAGGGTTTACTTGGGGTTTTCAGGAAGATTGCTTCGAGTCAAAGAGGTGTTTGCTTCGGGTCACGATAAGGTATCCTTTGAAGGGGATAACATTGGACCTCCTTGGATCGGCATTGACTTGCTTCGGGTCATCTTAGCATTCACTTCGAGTCGCTGGAGGGGGAGTCAGAGTCATGGATCGATCAATATCCATATGATCCACATCAATTTAGTATCAATCCTACCTTGTATCCATCACTCTGCATCCATCCTCTTCGTATCCATCAAGCAATAGCGCCTCTCAGATCGATCACAGTTCATTCGTTCAACATCAGTCCATTTCGTATCAATCATACCTCTGCGTATTTCGAATCGATCAGCCAATCGATCGATACGAAGCACGGGTCAAGCATCGATTCGAAACCAAAACCAAGCATCAATACGAAGAGCTTGGCGTTAGATGGATACAAATGACACAGTCAAGCCAGAGGAAGCGGTCTGCAAGCATGAAACTTGGATCTCCCCAAAACATTCGAGCTACGTCATCGATGCAAAGCCTATTGACACGCATGTATCGATGTAAAGTGCTCAGCCAACTTGCAAATCCAATCTTGGATCGATCATAACTCTAAAAATACAAGTCCAAATGCCATGAAATTTTCACAGAAGCTTTCTTATTCACTCAAGAATGTTTACAATCGATCGCAGCCCCATTAAACCATTTTTGGATCGATACGAAATGAACTTGGATCGATCCCAAACGACCTCAGACCGATTTGGTGGGTCTACCCACGTGTGAGAAGAGGCATTCTGAAGTTTGAGGGAGATATTTCCAGATCTACTTCTATAAATAGTGCCCCTACGCTTACAGAAAAAGAACTTTTGCCTCTTCTACGCTATTACTCTACTGAAACTTTATTGTAACTTGAGTGTTATTGATTGTAATGTTGTAAATCAGTTGAGAATCATCAATAAACAACAAACTCTTCAAAGTGGACGTAGCCTACAATGCCGAACCAATATAAATTGTCTTTTTACTGCTTTTTTTAATTTTTGCTGTTCTTCAAATTTATACCATCTTCACATATTCTATCTGTGGTCTGCGACTGAATTGGTGTTTTCATCTGCGATTGGGTGTCTGTGACCAATTTTGATACAAACATTTTGGTGCTTCCACTGAGAATTGAACCCAGAAATTCTGAAGCATGAATTTTGGATCTAAGGATACAGCAGCACTATGGTTCAGACAATTAGAAAGCGGCTCCATTGGAACGTGGACCGAGTTGATCGAGAGGTTTATGAAACAGTTTAGAGTTCACATCTCAAGACCTAAGAATGTGATGAGTTTGACAACACTGAAGCAGAGGACCGGAGCGTCTTTGAGGAATATTTTAACGCGATTTGATGCAACGGCAGCATCAGTGGATCATCCAGATCCGTCTATGGTTCTAATGACAGCTATATCTGGCATAGCTGATGGCACGGAATTCAAGAATTCATTGACAAATGATCCACCTATGGATCTAGGAGATTTTACCATGAGGCAGAAAGGTTTCTGCGACAGGAAGAAACGAAGGCTGAAAGAGAGGAAGGAGAGGAAGTTGATGTTTATGCGGTCAAAGGCGAAGATCCACCTGGAAAAGATTTAAATAATGATAAAGGGAAGCGAAAAAGCAAAGAATGGCTTTGATGAACCGAGACGGCCAAGAAAGGAACCATCCACCTCTTACATGGAGTTGAGCGAAACTTTAGAATGAATAAACCAAGACACTAAGGGGCAGGTTCTCTACCGAAGGCCAATCAAGAGGGGAGCCGACCAATAATGAAAGAAAATCAAACAAGAACCGCCTGTTCCACAAGCTAGACGACCATAGTACAAACGATTGCAGACACTTGAGGGATGAGATTGAAGGACATATCCAAAACGGCATACTGTTGTAGTACGTGAAAAAACGAGTAGCGACAGTGGAACAAGAGCGACCACCATCTGCATCAAACGAAAACAGCCCCGAATCGAGGCGTTAGCTTATCATCAATTGATTGGAATGATGAAGAATAAATAACGAACTCCACAATAAAGCGGTTAAGTCACTTACACATGTACGGCATCACGAACGGTCCTCGGACATGCTCTGAGATGACGATAAACTGCCACTGTGGAGATGCTTGCACTTTGATGTTTTACTTTTGCTTTTGTTTTCTCTTCTTTGTATCTAGACTTGATTTTGTTAGTTTGATATTTTAATTATAAGACTCATTTGGCTGTAAAAACTCATACTTACGAACCGAAAACCAAACGGCGAACGGCCACAATTTGCCTCGAACGACACCCAACCACGCATGATCACAATTCACCTTGAACGGCGCCCGACCACGATTATTCACAATTCACCTCGAAAGAGGTACGGTCACGAACGATCGCTACTCACAATCAGGTAAGATCATCAATCTCTTCACAAGTCATCAACAAGTTCCGAACATCAGGCTTATGGTGCTACAAAACAGACCTTCCTATCGCAAGACATATTTTGGAGGCAAAGTGTTAACCCAATCGACTGCACGGTGATCAAGCTGGATTGTCACGAATTTGGTTCGAACAAATGGATGGACGATCAATCACGGATGATAAACATAATTATAAGACCAGGATATAGCATAGTCTGTGTTTCAAATCTCGGATATCTCGGCCGAGATCTCGGTTGAAGGCTTCCACGAAATGAAACATAAGATATCGGTTGATTTCTCGTTTCCAATATATATCGGCTGATATTTACATATATCGGCCGATATTTAGACCGAGAAGATATTCCGAGATATCAGCCGATTTATTGTTTTTTTTCAAACAAAAATATTGAACCCATTTTGCCAGTACATTTTGCATATACGTTTTGCAAGTGAATGACCTACGCATTTTGCAAGTGAATAGCATGAGCATTAATTGTGAGTGAACGCATGTACATTCACATTTTTTTAGAATGCATGCACACATTTTTTTATCCTTGCACTTTTTGTTAGTAAATTAGAACGCATGCACACATTATTACACACTAATGTTAGAATGCTTGAGTGAATGCATGTCCACTTGTACCATTTTTTATTCACATGAATATTTGTCCTGTACATTCACATTACAACTTGCAAATAAAATAGAACATTTCTATACACATTACAATGCCTGCACATTCACATTGCATGTCCATTTTTGTACAAATCACCCGTACCATTTTATACACGTTGCTTTCTTTTTATATACATTTCTTGTTCATTCACATTACAAAGTGCAAATAATAAGTAGTTATTCACTCGCCCGTATTATTTTACACATTACAATAAATATACACATTACTCTATTAATTTACTTTTTATCCAAGATAGAAATGACATAGATGTTCTTTCAAGCTATCAATGACAATAGCATATGGAGTGATTTTACAAATCCAGCAAGCTTAATATTTTATTTATTTTAGTATGTAAATATTATTGTGTAATCAAATTAATTTTAAACATAAAATAAACTCCGAGATGGTCACGAGATGAACTTTAAGCTCCGAGATGTAAATCCGATATTGGCACCAAGATGCACTAGTCTCGTCCAAGATCTCGCCCGATACGATGCCGAGTAACTAAAATCTTCAAGACGAAACGTGACCGATATCCGAGGTTTAAACCTTGAGCATAGTCGATGGACTAACAACACAGGATACTTGAGTATAGGTTTTCGGCAAATGTCGAGCTGCTCCGCAATCACAATAGGTTTACTTCGAGTTTTCAGGAGGATAGCTTCAAGTCAAAGAGGTGTTCTTCGGCATGACATCCTTTGAAAGGGGCATTCGACCTCCTTGGATCACCACTGACTTGCTTCGGGTCATCTTAGCATTCACTTCAGGTCACTGAAGGGGTAACTTCGGGTCGGAGTCATGGATCGATCAATATCCATATGATCCACATCAATTTTATATCCATCCTACTTCATATCCATCACTCTCATTCATTCCCTTCGTATCCATCAAGCAATAGCGCCTCTCGGATCGATCACGGTTCATTTGTTCAACAGCGGTCCATTTCGTATCGATCAGCCAATCGATCGATACAAAGCACGGGGTCAAGCATCGATATGAAACCACAAACCAAGCATCGATACGAATGGAAATTCATCGATACGAAGAGCTTGGCGCTAGATGTATACGAATGACACAGTCAAGCCAAAGGAAGCGGTCTACAAGCGTGAAACCTAGATCTCCCCAAAACACTCGAGCCACGTTATCGATACGAAGCCTATCGATACACATGTATCGATATGAAGTGCTCAGCCAACTTGCAAATCCAATCTTGGATCAATCATAACTACTACAAATCCAAATGCTATGAAATTTTCACAGAAGCTTTCTTATTCACTCAAGAATGTCTACGATCGATCACGGCTCCATTGGGCCATTTTTGAATCAATCAAGATCGATCCCAAACGACCCCAGACCGATCTAGTGGGCCCACCCATGTGTGAGAAAAGGCATTCCGAAGTTTGAGGGAGATATTTCCATATCTACTCCTATAAATAGCACCCCTACGCCTATAGAAAAATGACCTTCGGCTCTTCTGCACCTACTCTGCTGAAACTCTATTGTAACTTGAGTGCTATTGATTGTACTGCTGTAAATCAGTTGACAATCATCAATAAACAGCAAACCCTTCAAAATGGACGTAGGCTGCAACGCCGAACCACTATAAATCTCGTATTTTTACTGCATTCTTTTTAATTTTAATTTTTCATATTTATATCTTCTTCACATATTCTATCTGTGGTCTGAGACTGTGAATTGGTGCTTTCATCTGCGATTGGGTATTTGTGACAATTTTGGCGCAAACAAAAAGGTTTTCCAAAGCAATTCAAAGTAAATACGGCAGCAAAATAAATGACACCTGAAAAGGTAAATTCAGCCGTCGGAATATAGAATTAAGATGTCTAAAGTTTATATTCAGTCTGAAAACTCTATTTTTGAACCGTCAACTTTATGTTCCTTATGTATACTTTCAACCGTCTCAAACTAAAATTCAGGCATCTGAAAACATTATTTTTGAACTCTAAATTTTATGTTTTTATTCCTGAATAATTTCAGCCATCTGGGTTTCAAAAATAAGCCGTCTGACCTGGACAGAAGTGTTTCTTCACTGAAAATTAGAATTTGAAGAGATTATCTTCTTTTCTAAAGACTGCAATTTTCTCAATGGCTACAACCATTCGGTAAGAACCATTCAACGCTATAAATAGAGTTGAAATTCATGTTTTTGACTAACCGATTCTTACTTGCTTACAAACTCTATGCTTTCTGTATACTTATGATTTAAAAAGCATTCAATTCTTCAATTTTCTATATCAGCACATTCAAATCATCATATTACGGAGATTATAGGATATTGACTCATACGTGTTATTCAAGAACACACAAAGTCAGATTTCTTTTTTCTATTGTATCAAGTCTCGTTGGAGATCTTTAGGCACAAGGTCAAGACGATTTGTATTGTACCCATTTCTCCGGGTTAAGTGAGGGTCGGCTAGTGAAACTCTCAAGAGGTGGTTAGGAACTGGACGTAGGAGAGGTGCCTTGAACCAATATAAAATCTTGACCTGTCTCCTTTATGTACTTTATTTTGCATAATTACTATTATTGGCTTAGTTTAGTTAGCCATGCTTTTACTAGACAATTACTGGCTTAGTTTAGTTAGCCATACTTTTACTACACAATCCACTAGTACTTTTCAACTTCTTCGCTAAATATTCAGTTCGACAATTTAACGAAAATATCCAATAAATTCGCTTTTGTAGCTTAACTAACATACAAATTATTATAGCCATTGTTATTATTGTTAAAAAATACAATTTTGAAATGTTCTGGTTTTTGTACAAATTCCAATGACTGTTCCAACAGATTAATACTCCTTAACAATATCATTGATCAATTGTCCTCATGCAACACAATCAACGGTGAACATGATTATGGGTTAGGCTAGTCCATTGCTTACTACGGTACCACATCTTAAATTTGGTACTGATGAATTTCAAAAAATAGCACAACTTACGCCTTCATAATTGACCGGAGCCTTCATCAAATTCGGGTTAGACTTAGTTACATTTTCCAGATGTTTCAAAACGGCTTCCCCATAATCACGGAAAGATCTGAAACAACGGATTGAATGATATACATAAGAACGAAAAATAGAAGGCATCTCAATGAAATATAACACATTTGACATTGGAATAAAATATACAACACTTATTTTGACAGCATCAATCTTGGTAAATATTAGACTAAATGAAAAATACAGGGCTTGGAAAATCTGACATAATTTATAACTACTTTGCAGACTTACAGATATAACTTTGTTAGACAAAGTAACTGAATTTATGTCAACGAAACTGATTTTCAAAGGTTCTCGGTAAATTACCACAGGTTACGGCTAATGCGTTTTGCAAAAAATTCTTCAAGATAAGATTGTTTAAACAAAAGGTCTGGATTTGGCCTACCCTCCTTTGAGATCTGCATGACCTTGGTCTATCTTCAGTCTCAGTTCAACTGCAACAGCAGGCTCCTCCAACCCTTCAACCAAATCAGTCAAAACTTTGCTTCCAGTACCTAAACCTGAAGCTTTTGCAGAAGCTAGTTTGTTTAATAGCTTTACCTGTATATCCAAATATTTATCAGATAAGCAGCCCCTGGGTGGGTTATAAAAATATCATATCGGTTTGAATACTGTTACGCGGTTTTGATTCAAAGCCAACTTGGTTTAGATGGAAATAACTGAAACATATATAATTATTATAACATAAGGCGAAGGTATCAAAATTAACTATGAACTCCACAAAAAGATAACCGTACAAATAGAAATTGTGATGATTGTGATACAATGTAGGAACGCTACCAGGAGATAGCAATTATTTAGAAGATAAGAATAAACAACATGGTCACTGTAGTTCTAGAATATAATGCATAATTAAGTTGGGGACAGTGACTAAGCATACCATGAGATATGCTCCATCATCGAGCCACCTATTCTCCTTCAAAGCACCATGACCACTTGTTTCTATTGCCAAGTGTGATTCTTCACCAACCGAGTTCTGCAATTTTTTGTATTATCATATAGTCATGTTCGTAATTCAAGCCATGAATAAAAGTCTACACAAACAAATACAGTAACACAAAATCAAATTTTCACACATCGTAAGTTTCTAGTTGCTAGTAACAAAAATAAACAGTTATTAGAGTAACACTAATTATCTTTGGAGTTGGATTTTTTTTTAATTTGTGATGCAAATTAAATTGCAAGCTTGTTTATCAGTTATAAACAAAAAGTTCTCATCTAGAAGGCTAACAAGAAAATTACACTGTTTTAGAATGAGGATTTTCCAACGCATTTGAGGTAGACACGGTGGTTTAAAAAGACAATAGGTGTTACAATGTGTCTCAGATATAGACCTAAGAGGTACATCAAACAGCATGCAGGACCTAAGAGGTACATCAAACAGCGTGCACGCTAGTCAGATTATTTTGGTGAAGTGAGAGGATATGCGTTTTTATATTAGCACAAAAGAAGCGCAATAGCAGGGGTTGAATCGACGATCTTCAGATTCACAGTTCTTAATACCTGGTTGCTTGTGCATACACTTTGAAAAGGCATCCGGTCAGGTAGCATACTCCTAATGAGGGGGTCATACTTTCTATTTGCACTCAGGCTTATTGGCTACTTTTATTTATTTATTTTTATTTTTATTTTACTATTTAAGCTTATCAGTTGCATTTTTACTCTGTGCTCAGACAGACTATCTCATTACGGTACATCTGTGACAGCAAAAACACAATCAATAGACTAGAACCATAGTGATTAATGGCGCATGGCACAAAAAGACGCAAAACCTCTCCGAAGCCTTAGCGCATGGCGCAGCAAATGATGTGTGCCCTTTTAATTTACTGCGCATGTTTCGATTTTTTTTATAAGTTTAGTAATATATATAACAATAAATTTAAAAAGTTCAATATTTCTGCTAAATACATACATGCAATAAAGATTTTACTAGGCATTTTGCAAAAAAAGAAGAAGAAAAAATCATCAAATATAATATATTAAACATAAAATTTAAGCATAATGATTTTCTAAAGCCAAAATCCAATATAATTATACATATTACTGATAAACTAGAAATTTGAATATGATTCAGCAATCATATTTTCCGAATCAATGTTTGCATCATCATATTCATAAATTTCAGCATCTTTCTCATCCATCTCATTTAAATTTGTTTCTTAAGATGTAAAACAGCTGAAACGAGTATTGAAAAACCTCCCATTGTAAATGTTTTTCTACTTGGAAATTTAAGTTCTTTCACTTATGTTGCTCTAGCAGCAACATCCCAAATCAAGTCTCATTGTCATCATCGCATACAAGCTCATCTTCAACATCGAATGCATCATTCATATTTTTCGTTAATCATTCATTACAATCATCAATATCCTTGATTAATGTTGTCACGGATGTTGTATTGTACTTTTTTTAAATACTCTATAATATGATGAATACTAATTTTTATACAGTTTGGATTATAAAAAATGAAAAAGAAATTTAAAAAAACAATAGTACAATGAAATGACGCGTCATTTTGCGCCGTGCGCCATTTTTGCTCCATGTCTTTTCATGTGCGTCGCGCCACAAGGAAGAAAGGCGCAAACGCAGCGCCGCGCCGTGCACCATGGTGCGCACCTTGGTGTGCCTTTCATAACTATGACTAGAACATATTACAATTGTTCAATCTGCATTGGGATGTAATACATATCATGTTGCGTTGATCCAACAGAAATGCATAACTGTATTTTAATTTCAAATACCCACATCACATATACTTCCAATAAAATCAGATTTTTATTTCCAACACAAAAGTAAAATCAAACCTCACCAGTTTGATTGGCGAATTATTTTAGTGAAGCGAGAGGATATTCATTTTGCATGTTAACAGAGAAGAAGGGCAAAGCAGGGTTTGAAATTTGAATTGATGACCTTTGACATAGAATCACATTTCTCAATACTTGGTTACTTGCTCATGCACTGCTAAAAGGGATCCCCCATCCGGTAGCATACTCCTAGTGAAGGGGCCACACTTTCCATTTGTGCTCAGGCTTACTGGCTACTACCTTTTTTATATATACTACTTAAACTTATCAGCCGCATCCAAAGTTCTCAAAACGGGATTCAAATCGTAATATTCAAACTTTAAAACGAAATGGAATATAAATCGTAAATCGTAGAATCAAAGTGTCCATATTTTAAGGTTTATACACTTTGAAATTAATTACGATGTTTGAATTTTTACATCTAAACTCAAAAGTCGATACTCTCTTATTCTTGTTTTATTTTATTTTTAGAAAACGCTAGAATTGGAGCATATTGAATGTATAAGTTGAATGTATGGATGTATGGATTGGATGATTTTTCTAAACTGCAGTTTGAAATGAGTTTGAGATCGTGATGTACATCAAATCAGAACGGGAGAGATTCGATCCCAAATGGGATTTAGATCGTAAGGTTTAAAAATTTCTGATAACAATGGTCGCATCAACAATGAATTATATGAGCGTTTTTACTCTGTGCTTAGACAGATTATCCCATTACAGTATATCTGTAGCAGCAAAAATAGCATCAAAAAAGAACATTACAATTGTTCAGTCTGCATTGGAATGTAATATATATCATGTGGCATTGACTCAACGGAAACATAACTGTATTTTAATTTCATTCACCAACATTATATATATGTATGTATGTATGTGTATATATATATATATATATAGACCCACACACACACTTCCAATAATATCAGCTTTTATTTCCAAGAAGAAAGTAAAATCAAACCTCACCAATCTAATTGCTTCATCAATGACATTCTTATATCCTCGTTTGTACCGATGATGCTTCCCCCCTTTACACAAAATACTGCATTTAATAGGTTGAGTTTTCAATATGAGTAAGAAACTGAAATATAAAACTACCAACCCAGTTTCTTTTCTATAAAGGTTGTCAGTCCATCGGATGTTACACTATCCGTGACAATAGTCGTCCCAGGATGCTGTCCACATTAAGACATGAAAAGGCAACAAAATCACTATATATCTCACACACAGAGACACGCGTGCATAAACACACACATCTGCATAAAAGAAGTAGAAGAATCCAAAATACCTACTTCTTCTAGAACAATAGCAGACATAAGAGCAATTAAGCGATTGCGATTAAGCTCGCGTCCATTAGAATCTACAGCAGCAGATCTAAACAAAACAATTGTTAGCATTGTTGGCGTATTTAATAGAGATGATAAATAGGTTCACTGCCACCTGTCAACATCAGTATCAAATATGATACCAAGATCGGCCTTATTTTCCAACACAGCCTGAGTTATAGCTTGCATTGCGGTTTTATCTTCAGGATTGGGGATATGGTTTGGAAACATACCTGATGTCATTAAAAAAAAAACATTTATACACATTTATACATTCCACATCTTTTGACTAAATGCAATGAAAAGACTGATGATTACAAGGATCATACCATTGGGCTCTAGGAACTGGCTTCCAGTAGTAATCGCACCCAGTGGTTCAAGAACTTTCCCCTGTCAAAAAACAGGAAGAACTTTTGTATTCAGATTTGGTTAACATCATATGTCTTAAAGTCATTTCATCCAACAAGAATGGTTTTCCTTATTCTAAGAATCTTTCTAGAACATTTTTCGTTCACATCAACCCCAATAATATCATTCAACAGAAGTAAGGATTCCAGCAAATTCATCTCTAAAAAATTAAAGAATCTCTATCACTACCATGTTTTTGTTACCAATTTTTTGTCTTTCAGTTATCTTCAGCAATTTAAAGTTTAAACCTTGACTGTTGTGGCATCTATAATATTACCGCAAAGAAACCCCCAGCTCCATTCCCTGCATCAACAACTATATGAAACCCCTCCAATGGCTTTTCTGAAAATTCAATGAGTAGAAAATAGGTGAAATAAAAAACTAGATTTTGATTTTCACTAGTAAAAAGGTGTGTCCATCTAACTTCCATAAATTTCATGTGTTGAAGGTCAATAAATGTCTTCAAACAGAAAGTTGATGAAATACCTATGTTTCCAGCAGCTTTACGGACCGCTTTAACGAGGTCAGAAGTATAAATTGCCATGTAATCTACTTTGTGTATAGCCTTCATGACAGCCTTTTCCTTCAGTTTTTCATCAGAATAATTCTGATAAATATTTGCAGCACGCTCTAAGATGTCTTTTATGTCTGCTTTCCCTAGTCCTCCAGTATTGGTGAAAAATTTGAAACCATTGCGGTTATATGGAAGATGACTGGCTGCATCATCGGTTTTTATTTTTCAATAAAAAAAGCATAGGTTTGATGACGCAACAAATGCAGAATCATCTACAGTTGTAGTACCTTAATTGATTCTTGTGTAGGTTTTAAGTTAATGAAATATGCACTCCCTTTCATCACATTTCACATCTAAGCTATATTTTTTTACTGTTATAGAACATGGAGTGCAGTGTGTCGCAATAGAAGACATTTTAGATGTGGACAGTATTTCAGAATCCCAATTCCAAACTGTTACGATAATAACAACCACGTGCTTCATTTTCTAGAACGGTGTCTGTTTTAAAAGAGATGCTATCTATCATATACTTAGAACTGCATCTATCTTGGAACAGGAAAAACAACTTAGAACGAAAATGTATGGAACAAAGGGATATGTAAGTGGTCTTTCTATTGTACCTGTTATCATAATAGATCCATCAGCAGGGCAGAAGAATTTATCATCCACGGTAATGGTGCTGTTGAACATTGCTGGTGTTGATGCTAATCTACAGTACATATATCAAAACAAAATTGGATATACATGATAATGTTAACTAGTTCCTGGTTATAAATAAAAAAAGTAATACAAAAATCCATCACAAACGAGTAATGACAGAATCATAGATTCAACATAAATAATCCAAAGCACTTTAAAGCAACAAAACATCGGAAAAGTTTCATACGAAGTTTTAACAATATTGAATAACGAGTGAACATTTCGTCAAACATTTGAACTACGATTAAGATTTTGTATTTCTTGTATATTACGTCCTCAAATGAAACGGATAATACATGATACAAAAAAGGATTTCACGGCTTTGCTTACCCGTATTGAATAACTTCATGTCCAACACCAACAATTCCACGAGAAGCAGCATTCTGAAAGTAATTAATTTATCATACAGACGTAAAGATGTTATTTTCAATCAAATGACATCATGAGCATGCTTGTATTGTATAATGACATGGGAATGATAAATGCATTCCAAATCTATGAGCTTGATGAGTCGGTGACAAAAAAATTGCACATTGAAGTCCAAATCAAGTCAGGAAAAAATAAATGCCACAGGATATAACACAGTGAAACTGAAAATTGAGCATGAAATTTCGTCTGTCATTGATATGTTGTCTATTACTTAATACCATGCAACAAGCGAACATAGAATTTAAGAAAATAAATCCATATACCTGTGTAACAACACTTGAAAATGTGAGTGCTCTAAACTGTTTGGATAATAGCAAACCAATAGCATGGGGCATGCATGAGGCTAAAACATTCAGGTACGGTGAACCTAATTAACTGGTATCCTAGCTCTAAATCAGGTAAAAACATGGAGGTGAATGATCTTAAATAAATCTCAGTTTACTCACAATAAACTTATTTGAAAAAAATAACACACATAATCAACAATTGTACAAAGCAATGTAGACGGTTCTGATTAACTTGATGTTTATAGACATCTTAGTGCCAACAGCAAAAGTAGCGTAATTCGGTACGCAATTTCGATGAGATGATTGTGGATATATCAAATATAAATGTCATGAAATCATAGAATGTAGATGACTGTGCGAGAAGTACAATATAAAATATAGAGCATAGCATGTGGCTTAGCTGTTGATGATGATAAAGCATAGTATGTGGATCACATTCAAGTCTGAAAACTATATTTGCCAAATGAGTTCTAAAATATTAAAAAAAATAGCAAACTCCTAATTCTGAAAAACTAAAATCATAAGTTACTTGTAAAATATTTGCAGATATTCTAGAATCATGGCCAATTGAGATTCTTAATCGCATAGATCCATCTGCCTTCGTTTTGTCTGACAACCACAACGCAAACGCTGCAGCAATCGCCTCTGCAACTGGTTCAGTGAGATTAACAGGCTCACCTTCTACACCATCAACAGCAACCCCTCGAATATCACTGTATACATCAATGGGCCAATTTAAACATTTAATTTATGTTACATAGTTTAAAGCTGCAATGATATTTATAATAAAACCTTTGTCAGTAGAGCTATAAATTGTTTACAATATTACAAACTGTAGCTTCTATAGGCATAAGCTCCTACAATATTATATTTATCATCATCATCGCATTTATGAAACCTGACAAGTACTCAAAATTTGGATGGTCTGCACAAACTCAGGTTGCAGTATATAATAGGCTGATTTAGGGAAAATACAAGATTTTGCTACTGTTTTGAACACAAGTATCCCTGATCTCATAACTACAGTATACAAATGCTCCTTGAAAGGCACTGGGTTGACAATGATTTCAAAAGAAAAATCGCCTTTCTTGTGAAAACTTAAACCTTCTATTATTTCCAAACAAAAGAGATTGCATAAATTAACTAATAAGTTGTATATCATCTTAAATTTGCAATTTAAATTTTAGTTGATGGTAAATTAAATTGTTTAGCTATGTTTTACACTTGCACTTAATTTAATTCCTTCTCTTGCTCTATCAGTGTTCTATTAGCATCTTTCTTTAATTACTCTAAATTGTTTTACTTACGCTGAATAACAAGTTTTAAGTGCAAAAAATATAGAATATGCATGCTTACACTTGCTAAAAGTTTGTGCACTTAATTAACTCAACAGTTCGAATTTTAATAATGCAAATAAAATATTCCAATTTCGATAATATGTTCTTCTACTAGCATATTTAAAGAAACTTTGGTGTTTAAAGGATAGCGCCTTTCAAAACATGAACTAGGTTAGTTTATGAAATTAACTTTGTAAATAGCATCTGCATTTCGACCGATCTAGCCCAGAGGATAGCTTCACCACCGACAAACCCTCCTCTTGCACCAAAATAATGTGTTTCCATCAATGTATTAACATATATGATCTTGTGAATAGTATAATTTTTGTATATTGATGCACTATTCAGTGTTATCAGATATATCAATAATACATTGGTATATATTTCTCACTAGAAGTGGTGAAAAATACAATACACTTTCACTCTTTTTTGTGAATTCATGTTTTCATAACAAAAAAGGATGAGTTATTTGTAGCAAAAGAGAAGAAATTCAATTCCCATCCTTTTTTCATTGAAATTTTAAGCACAAGCTATAAGATGAGGGAAAGGACACCTTAAAAATGGGTGTAGAAATGACAATTGAGTGAAGCGAGTCATTTATTGAACTCATATTATAAACACCATCAATTATAAAGGACTGTATGAACCATTATAGCCTTTATATTGCATACACTATTTAAAATGGAACCGTGAAAGAATATCCAAAAAGGGCAAGTGAATCTCAAACAAAGTGTATAATAATAAAGGATTTATGATAAAAGAAAAAAGACTAAAACAGGCTTATAACTTTATTGATCGATCTAACATTTTATTTACTTTTTTATCTGCTTCCACTGTCTTCTTGATTTGATACACACTTTTATTGTTTTACTAAACCACTAAAAATCTAACGTTTCACATGTTAGAGTGTGATCCTGTTAAAAACCCAACTTCTCACCTATACATTGTTACCGTAAATCTTAAAATCATACGATATGAATCCCATTTCAAATTGAATCTCTCTAATTATAATTCAATTTTCAAATTCTGATTTAAACTTAGTTAAGATGAAAATTAAGAAAAAACATCAATTCAAGTTGAAACAAGACAGAAAATTAAGTTTTATGTATAAATATAAAAGCTTTGGCATAAAATTAATATACATAAAAATTCTTATAATAAAGTCAATGTTTTTACGTACTTTAAATGTTATTTAATAACCTATATTGAGGGAAACTTCAAGTATATAAAGTTTCGATTTACGATTTAAGCCCAATCCTGGTTTAAAAGGTTGAACTTTATGATCTACAATTTGATACCATTCTGAAAATCTTATACATCTATACAATCAAGATACATTATCATTACTAATATAATTTATGAAAAATGCGAGTTTTGTGTTTAAGTTTATGAAAAGAATAGCCTACAATAATACAAATAAATTCAATTTTCCTTTAACACTTCTTAGGTTATATAAAATTTGTGTTCCTCTTACAAATATTATCCACATAATAAAAGCAACATTCGACATAATAAAGCAATAAACTGTTAGTGTACCTTCCGTTTTGAAGTTTGCTAAAATCAACCTTTTCAAATGATGGAGCATCACTAGTACATCGTGAAGCTGTAGGAATAAAAATGAAGACATTAGACAGTATGAACAGTATATATGTGTGTAACTATATTGACACATTTAGCATACATAATATTTGAAATCAGATGTTCATAGTGGTTGTATCACGATACATACCAAATATGTAATTTAACAATACATTTCATTATTACACATAAGATTAAGGTCTCTATTCAGATCAACCTAAAATATAAAAAGATTAAAACACACCATTGCAAAAAAGAATAGTCTGATTTCCGCAAGTGATTTGACATGCTGGCATTCCAGCACATACAGATAGTTTTAGTCCGTGAAAGGAACGAAAATGGCATGCGTTAAGGACACGATAGTCTTTGGAATATTTGGTGTCCAATTGCATGCTGTTCTGACAACTTTGAGACAATAATACATTTTGAACTATCTTTCCAGATATTGCTGCAGTTAAATTCATAAATTTGTTAGGGCTCACATCCATATAACCAAAAATAGTTGGTGTTAAGAATTTCTTATGAATTTTTCAATATTACCGGTAATGTGCTCTTCTTTTAGCATCGTTTACATATAATTTAACTTCAAATGTCATACTCCTTTCCTAGTCGAGGTATCAAATTTTTTTGAGAGAATTTGATGGGCGGTGACTTTAGTGTTTTAAAGAAAAAGAGCTAGAAGAATTAGGATTAAAAAATCCTTGTATTTTATCCATATTCAATTAAATTCTTCATTTACTAGAGTGAACCTTAATTACATGTTTTAATTTGAAAGTTATTCGAACCTAATTTTTTTTTATCAAATTTACTCATAAATATTATATAGATTATAATTTTTTTAACCAATTAATATAAAATTTAATGAAAGGACATAGTTTAGAATTTAGTTGACAATTTTACGTTTTCATAAATGTAATTTTAATTGATAATAATTTAATAAATAATAATTATTGTCGCATTGTCAAAAAACAATATTATTTTAGATGTTATATGTAAGAAGTTCAACATGGTGATTGTTTAGCGACCCCACCATTTAATTGACTCATCAATTAAGGTGAATGACGGAGTTTGGCTAGATAGTCTGGAACCTAATGCACACTTATGAGCAAGCTTTTGAATCTCGGATTTAAAAATGAAATTTTAACTAATATCTCATTTCATGTCTTAGATTGACATCTTAACATTTTGGTACAGTCAGTGTCAAACAAGTTAAAAATTACGGCCGTCTCATCCAAGTACAAAAATGGGTGTCACAAGAGAGCTCGAGCGAGATGGTTGAGATTTAAATCTCTTATTATGAGCACTCGTGTGTTTTCGAACGATTATTTTTTATGAATTGGTCACTTATTTGATAAGTTTATTTGAGTGCATTCAGATATGATTATAATCTATCATTACATTAACTACTTGATTACTATTAGACATGTTACACAACGAATGAGTCGCTAAAATTTGGGTATTTGCATATTGGAATAATTTGTGTATATGATTTGCTTAACTCATTTATTGATTTAATGATTTCTAAAGAATTTGCAACTAATTTTCGTTGGTGATATGAAATATTATTAAAAATAATCATGGAGGCCAAATTGCATCAAGCGAACTACAAAGATGCTATTTGCACCTTTTTGCACTATTCGCATGAACAAGCTATTCCCATCAAGCGAACATCAAGTTTATGGTTGGATTATTTTTATGAGTTAGTTAATTGCTTCGTATGTTTATGTGGTTCTATGTGTTAGTTGGACATGGTTATATTTTTATGAGTTAGTGTTGCGAAAAAAAACAAATTTATAGAAGATAACTTGCATCAAGCGGGCTCCAAAGGCCAAGTGGACTATTTCCCTTGAATAGGCTAGACTAACGTAGGCTAGACTAATATATGTTCTAATATACAGAATAACTTTTGAATTTAAACTGCCTTTAGAGATCTACTGAATTTGAGAAATGAAATTTTTGATCTAGCTTCGCATCAAATTTAGAAGCTACAATGGATTTTTTGATTGATTTTGGATGGCTACGGTCATGCGCAAACCAATTTATCTCCGATCCTACATCTATCAAAGTCATGAACTAACAATGAAGTAGGAAATTACTACGGATCTTATGTCTAACAATCCTTGCTTTAATTATGCCAAAAATATTATGGTTTGTAACATAATTCATATTTGCTACACTTGCATATTTAAGTTGTGTATTAACGTTTACATGTTTGATCAAGGAAAAAGAGTTAACATATTGATTGTTACTTAATTATATTATGTCATGTCATTTAATTAAGAATGTTTAAGTTTGTGCATTTCATAATCAACACATAAAATGAGAGAATTGGCTTATCAAATGAGGTTATGTAAAATTAATGAAAACAATACGATAAAATCAATCATTACTTCGTAAAATAAACTAATTTTCGTTATCAAATCTGTTGTGAAAGAAAATTGTTAATAATTAAGTGGCGCATAACTTTCAATTATCGGTAAAAGAAAGAATTCCATCTTGGATAAATAGCTTACTACATGAAGCACAAAACCACAAATAGTTAGAAAGTTAATATATGAAGATTATAACCACTATAACATGATAGGAAGCTACGTAACTATGGCAGCAATGGCTTTGGCATGCGATAGCTTGTGATGATTATTATTAGCAAGTATCACTTAGTTCAACAACAACACAATAATTGTATACAATTGTTGTGTACGTTGTATATAATTATCATACTCCTTACTATAATTATTGAGCTCCAAGACTACAAGAAGTAACGAGTGTTAAAGTTGGAAAAAAACCACATCTCAATTGTTTGAAGCTATGTAATTGAATTATGTTCTACAACAAATAAATAATCCTAGATGACCTCAATAAACTATCATACAATTTGCAATAGTTACTAAATCAGTTTTGATGTACTATGGTTGTAGATAATAATTGTACTCCAAATTATAATTATTGTACTCCAAAACTACAAGATGAAATGTGTCAAGTAGGAACAAACCTACATCTCAATTGTTGGACCTACTTAGCTAAATTCTATTCTATCATGAATAATAATTCAAGATTAACCTGATAAACTAACATACAATTCTTAATAGATATCTCTAGCTCAACTGGTTAGAGGTGTTATCCTCTAAACAGAATTTCTAGAGGTCAAGGGTTCAAGCCCGTAAGAGGTCAGGGCTTCAAGCCCGTAAGACATAAAAATGAATGCTCTGCTCGAAATAATTATCATTTTATTATTAAAAAAAGTTATAAGTATGCGTGGTTATATTATTTTTGTTAGACATGTTTACTTTGTTGGATAGGTCACATAGTGATTATACATAACAGCTAGAAGAAAGCTTTGTAAGTTTCATTGGTTGATGGGGAGCATTTTCTAGGCTTGGGTAACTTGTGCTTGAGCTCCGAAAGATAGCTTAGCAGCTGCTGCTGGCGATAGTTCAACCGTATCACACAATATTCGAACATTTCCCCCTAACACTGCATGAATAAGAGTTGAGTAGCTTTGTACCAACATAAAAGCATGAGCTTAGTTTCTTCAGTAAACTGCCTTGCCTATTAGTTCATTATCTAGCAAATAACAGTTTGACATGTAATTTACTAGCATAACTACGTAAATTTAACAATTTAACAGACCCAAATCTTTAGTTATCCGACTCCGATAATGAAATCAAATCAAATGCAAATCAAACAGTTAGCAGAACAATAAGAACAATAAGAACAATAAAATATAACAAATTAAACTAGAAGAAATGAACGACTAAAAACAAATCAAGATAACAAAATGATGAATGGAACTCAATTTGGAGAATTACCTGCCATTGGAAACCAATTGGAATAGTTTTAGGTGAACTGGAATATTCGGGAGAAGAAAAACAAAGAGACGATTATAATGAGGCCAAGCATTTTTAGCCGGCCCATTTACTTTTCTACCCAGCTAATCTGTATTTCTTACCCAGCCCTTTATTTTTAATTCACGGCCTAGTTTTTGCAGAAACGAATTGGCTATTAAAATTGGTCTCCAGCAAACTTGCCGCCTCTTTCTTCATCACCGCCATTCTTCACCATGCCCTAACTTACGGTATTACTAGTGTATTACTAGTGTGTAACCCGTGCGTTGCACACGGTAATATTATAAAATATAATATTATATCTTTAATGTTAAAATGAGAACTTTGTTATATAATGAATGATAAATTTAGTGAAATAAATAAACTATAAATTAAAACTTGTATTGTGTTTGTGTATAATTTATGTTGTATAGCGCACGTGCGCACACACATATATATAATAATAAAGTAATTTATTCGGTTTTGTTAATATGGATATAACATACATGTTGAAACTGACGTATGTTAGTAATTTTTTAAATGAACTGAAAAATATTATTTAATGAATTTTTTTAAATAAATCAAATATAAAATTATGTAATTAGTTCACATGCATGGACTTGAAAATAAATGATAGGAAGAATCGAGAGGAATTTTGTAAAAAATTGTATAATTTCGATGTTGATATATTGAAGCTATAACATAATTTTGTAATATAATGCATGATAAATTCTTAATATAAAGGAATTATAACTTATTTACAAATTAATTTGTTATGATGTTTATGTACATAATTTATGTTATGTGATTTATATATCTTTATAGTTGAATAAAAGAATAGTCTTACAATTTTTCATGTGAGCGTGTGTGTGTGTTAAAATTGACATATATTTTTATGATTCATTAGAAGAATAGATTAACTATTCATTGAAATTATTTAAATTTGAGATTTCGTAAGTAGTTTGGATACATGAATTTAAATATAAAATAATAGATAATAATTGAGGGCGGTTTAGGAAATGATTGTAAAAGTGTTAAAATGTACGTATTTGAAGCTAAAAACAGAATTTTTCAGTGTAATACAATATAAAAAATATATATATATGAATAATATATTAAATATGGAAATATTGCTTATGCATATTATTTATATTAGGTGACTTATACATCTTTGTATTTAAATGAAAAACTAATTTTATCACTTTTGCGCCTGATATGAATATGATATACATATTGAAACCGTTATATCTTAGCATTTATTAGATGAATTAACAAAAATTTATTAATTGAATTTATTTAAATAATTTAAATTCAAGATCACGTAATTAATTTGAAAATATTGAGTTTAGTATACAATGGTATGTGATATTGTGAAATGTTTTGTAACTAATTGGATAAATTCAAAATGTAGGTTTTTGACGTTAAAAAAAGGTTTTACAATGTAATGCATGATACACATATTGATATAAATAAATAAAACTTTAAACTTGTAATTATTATTTATGAATATAATTTATGTTATGTCATTGATGTATTTATATATTTGAATGAATTTTTTCGTCATTTTTGTTAATATAAATATGGTTCATATATACTTATTTGACAAATCGTTGAAAAATTGCATAGTGAAATTATTTAAATAGTTTTGAAGTTATGTAATTGATTAAAATATATGATCTTATATGTAAAATATTGTAAAGGAATCGAGGGGAGACTATAAATGATTATAGAAAATTTATAATGTAGGTATTCAGAGTACAAAAAATATAATTTTGTGATGCATTTCACTATAAATTTATTGAGAGAAACGTGAAAAAAGGATTTATTATTATTTATGTATTCACTTTAAGTTCTTTAAGTTATATAACTTAGATATCTTTACATTAATCATTTTTTTAAATTTTGTTAATATGAATATGGTGTACATATTGATATTTTCATAAATTAGTAAACAAATTAACGAATATTAGTTAGTTGGATTTACCTAATTAGTTTAAATTTAGATCACATAATTAATGGATACATAGGTGAAAAGTACGATATTAGAAGAAAAGTGAGGTAAATTTTGTAAATAATTATGGTAATTTTAAAAGTAGGTATTGAAGTTAAAGTAGAATTTACAATGATATGTATGATAAATTCATTAAAATAAATTAACTACAATTTTTTATTATTAGTTTATGTGATTTATATATCTTTATAGTTGAATGAAAGATTAATATTATGGTTTAGTTGTTTAAGTGTTATACATATTTAAATTGTCATTCTTTGGTATTTATAAGAAATATTAAATGAATTTATCTAAATAGCTTAAATTTTCGATTATTTAATAACCTAAATGTACGGACTTAAATATAAAATATTAGAAGGTAGCTGATAAATTATACGTAAATAAATAATTATACAAACTTTAGGATACATGTACCAAGATGTAAAATAGTAAAAGAGAATTAGTAAAATAAGTGTAAAGTAATAAATTAAAGAATTTGAAAATAAAATATCTAAAGAGAGAAATAAGGAGAAGAGAGAAAATTCCTAGAATCAAGGAGAGAGCCAGAAAATCTTCTGCTTTACTATTATTTGATAGATTTCATTAACCTTGCAAACATTTAGGTTTGTATTAGCGGTTTATTAATTTTAATTTACAGGAAAATAGACGCAAAGACAAACTTAAAAAAAAATTAGACTGAAGGACGATAAATTTGTTTTTTAGTCCGAAAGATAATGCTAGTTATAACTAGCATTTTGTATAGTTTCAAACTGAATATAATGCTAGATATAACTAGCATTTTGTATACTGTAAAAGCTGAATATAATGTTAATTATAACTAGCATTCGTACTTCAACCTAAAAATGAAACTTGTGTTCTTCATCCTATATTATTATTTTTTAATTCGTCATTTTCTATAATTCCCCTCTTTATTTATTTGTCAAAAAGGTACAATTACATTGAATTCGATAAAGTCTACTAATCAACTAATCAGTCTTTAATTTGATTGAGTATACAATCAGAATTGCAAATCAATCCATTGTGAACGGGTACAGTGACTATAGCGCCTCCAACATAATGTATGTGACCATCTTATGCCATGAAAACGAAAGCATTGATACCAAGTGGGGCGGTGCTGAATAAGAACATTGGTGGAAGGGATGCAAATTAGTTTAGTACAGAGACCATGCAGCAAAGAAAAGAAAAATAGCAGAACAAACTTATGTCTTACTTATATAAAAGTATTTGATTAGTTTTCAATTTATGATGCTTTTATAAACAATTTCCATTTATAGGGCGGGCGTTTGTAAACTAATTACAAATATGGATCACTTTTGGCCAGTTGAGCGTTGAGCTCGCCAAAGCGTACCGGCGGCAATTCAAATGCGGTCGGTATATATATTCTTTTGTAACCGTAATTGGAGACTTTTGAAAAACTGCCAACTACGTTTTAGTATTAAAACATATGGACGACTTTTCAAAAGTTGTTCGTTGACGGCTTTTGAAATACCGCCAATACTGTAAGGACCGTAAATATTCGTTAATTAAAATTGGTTAATTTAAAATAGTTTAGTTTTTTAATATTGGGAGAAATAAAAACTTGTAATTTAATAATGAAATAATAACTAAAATGAAACGTACCAATGTTAATTAAAGTTAATCATTAACAACTTGAATGAAATTCCAATTAATTAAAATAATTTAAATGTTATACTTGTGTGATTACTCGGAATTTTTGGATATTTAAATTAAAATATTTAATTGATTTAAATATTTAAAAGTTAAGTTTTGAATTTCAAATATCGTTGTTTATTGGATAATTTAATAATTGAATTTAATAATTTGAATTGGTTAAAATATTAAATCTTGAGTTTTACGCTTGTTAAAAATATTTCAGAGGCTTATAAAATTCATAATGATGACACCAAGGATAATAGAAGTGTTAAAATTGAATTTAAAAGTGTGTTTTGTTCAGTTTTGAAATATATCGTTTAAATTGATATATAAAATAGCCTTCCGAGGCACAGTCTCGGAATTCAACGAAACCAGTTCCATTGAATCTGTAATTGTGTATTATTATTGGATTTCAAATTTCGGAACGTTTGGAGTGATCGTGTGATCGTACGATATATAGACGCGCTAAAATCTATATCGGAAATTCAATATAATTTATGGGTTCAAAGGCTATCTTTTCCATACGATCGAACTAGGACTCGAAACTTTTTCCATCGTATTCGAACTAGGGGTATATTATTATAAACGTCCGGCGGCACGCCTCGATAGGGGTTCGCGATTTTAAGGTACGTTAATCAAAACAATTTGAATTTGAATTTGAATTAGATTTAATATATTATATATTAACATCAGACCTTTTTGGCCTCCATCTCAAAGGAACACGTGTCCTGCCCTTCTAAACACGTGTTCATTTGGTATAACAAGCGTCTTTTTATTTTATTTTAAATATAGAAACAACCGAGAATTTTTTTAAAAACAAAATTGATTCTCTTTCAAAACAAAATCCATGGTCGCAAATTCATATTCAAATTGCATATCCTCCTCTCTGATCAAAATCAGAAATGGCTTTCTCCGTTAAAACTCGCCGTCATTTGTCCATTCCCCAGTTCAATTTAAAACCCAAATCAAAATCGTATAGCCGAGTGAAATCGAAAATCGAGTTAGGTAATTCCAGTTTCTCGAGAGAGTCGATGTTGTCTGAGCTTCGATCTAGGGCATGAAATCGAGCTCGGTGAGGGGCAAGTGGGTGATTCGAGTTCGTTCCCGTAGTCGCGGTTGGCTAGTGGAAGCCTCGTTCGTGGATTATGGCTAATTTTGGTGGCGCGGCGGAAGATGGAGCTCGAGCTCGGTGCCAGCACTGGCAACGATTGTGGGATGTTTTTGAAGCCGAGATGGAAGCACGAGCCACGACAACGCTCGAGATCGTGTGATTTGGGGCAGGCTGTTCGTCTGCAAATTTTGGTGGGAGGTATATGTTGTTGTTAGTTTAATTTATCAAAATATTGTTTTAGTTAATGTCATTATAAAGAAAAATATATAATAAAAAGAAGATTTTTAAACAGGAGTTTTAAAATATTAGATCTGAAAAAAAAGGTTTTTAATTCAGATTTTTAAAATTTATGTGGATGGTTTTTATTCATGTATGTGGTTTTCAAAGAATAAATATGGTTAGTTAAAAACAGTAAGTGTGTATATATAGATAAGAGTTTGAAAATGTATAGGAATTTCAAAATGTTTAAGGTTTATGTAAAATTAGATATTTTTGACCTATATAGGTTATTTTTATATACAGTTTAAAAATGAGAAATAAAATACAATTTACTAGTTTATTTCAAAAATAATTTATTTAGCCGATTAATTTGTTTAACTGGTGTATTCAATTATTTTGGTACTAAAGGAAATTATTTATTAAAAATTAAATAAATAAATGGTAATTGATTTGTCCGATTATCTCAAATATTAATAAACCATATAATTGTTTGTACAAGGTCAAGATATGAAAGAAAGTAAGCCGGATTAGAAGTAGGTTGCAGATAAAATAAAGGTAAGTTAATCTTACTCATTTGGATTATCATTTAAATTTAAATAGTTAAATTTAAATTATTAGTTGAATAATTGAATTCACAGGATGTGGTATACTGTATATATATATATAGTAGTATATATATTGGAGTGATTGATTTCCCGCATTATATAGCGGATGAGGCACTATACGCCCCGCATAATAGCGGATGACCCTTTATACCGCGATATCCCGCCTTGAAGCGGGATTGGTATTTTAAATTATTGTGCTAACATCTGTGGATGTAGGGTGTGACGCCCTACCTCTATACCCACGCTAGCCAAGAACACTACGGTGTAATGCCGTCAACTAGCACGGAGAATAAGGCAGTTGAGGAGCGACCATCCGTGTAATTGCTTTGTGCAAGCACCGATATGTCAGATAATTTAGTATGCATTTCATTTCAAGAGGAAATCCGACATACCGATACAAACTCAAAGCTACCACATAGTGGCTATATATAATCTTCGAAAACAAATATAGAAATAAACATAACACAAATCAGTCACAGACAATTCATGTCACGAAGGCGGAAATAGATATAAACACATGATAGTGTTCATTAGAGTAGTGGTCAAATAAGATCCACAATAAAACAAAAGAATAGTTACAAGTGCAAGACATCAAAATATGTATACACCAAGGGTTCTAAATATCAAATGTATACAACCAAAAACTACTAAACTAGAGTAGTTAGCCAAAAGTCAGATGATGGTTCCAGATAGGAAGTCAAGAGGAATCACCTGTAACATCTCGGTCTGACCCGGGTATTATTTCATAAGAAAATAATAAACGGATCAGTCTAGCGATAAATATCAGATGATGTGATATAGAGTAAGAGAAATGGCATAAACGTATAATAACCATAATAGCATACTACTATAAGTATGTAAATGATAATCAACAAGAGATTAATCAATATCACAAGAATCTTCTCAAAGATGGAAAAGGTATCATACCCAAAACTTGTGTTCACAACAAGTCAATAACACACGAATTCACCAATGCACAATAAATGACATACATATCAATGCCAACTGAAAAAGGTGGTGAAACATAAATTCCAGGAATCATCAATTAGAAATCCAGAAATCACAAGAAAAAGAGGATGGCCAATCCCATAAACTGGACATCGACGCACCTAAAAAGACACGCCCTATGCACAGTCGAACATCGACGCACCTAGAAAGATACGCCCCATGCTCTAACATCGACGCACCTAGAAAGATACGCCCCATGCATAAATAAACATCGATGCACCTAGAAAGATACATCCCATGCATAAATAAACATCGATGCACCTAGAAAGATACACCTCATGTAATGTCTAACATCGATGCACCTAGAAAGATACACCCCATGCAAAGTCGAACATCGACGCATCTAGAAAGATATGCCCCATGCATAGACGAACATCGACGCATCTAGAAAGATACGCCCCATGTCCCGACTTATTGAGCCGATTGCTCCACGAAGTAAACAAACATCGATGCACCTAAAAAGGTACACCCCATGCATAAATAAACATCGATGCACCTAAAAAGGTACACCCCATGCATAAATAAACATCGACGCTCCTAGAAAGGTACGACCCATGTGTAAACAAACATCGTCGCACCAAAATAGGTACGACCCATGCAAGAAATGAGACGAAGCTCAATAAAATGAGGAACAGTCCTCCACATAGACAAAGAGACATCGCACATTGCTAGTCTAAACCATAAAATGATCATCATCGATCATCAAGAAGTGTCAATTACAATAAGCTATTAAATATATGAGTTTAGCATCATGTCCCATAACCACTAGCTTAACTTAAACATTTGCGAACAAATTGTAGATCTCCACTAGAAAATTGTCACAAGAGATTCAATCGAATAAGTCCAAGAATTAACCAACGAAGTAAACGCAAGCGTTTCATACCACTTGTTTTACTAAGCCGTTTAATTAGATTTCTCATACGAGTGAGATAAAGGCTTGTATATACTAATAGTTTGGAAAACAGTTTTATAAACGAGTTTGGTATTGAAAATAGAGTTGAAATCATTTTGAGGAAAGAGTTTTGATATTTACTACTAGTATTGAAACCTTTATATTTTTAGAGTGACAAATCACAAAAATGATTGTAGAATAATCAAATCATAAAAATTCATATACGAAGACGTGAATTAATTCCAATAAATCGATATCAAATCCACCAAAATGGATATTCCCAAAAATCCCAATATAAAGACATCAAAGTCGATAATAAATGAAAATCAACAAATCGGATAATCACGAATCGATTAAATTTGGAAACCGAGCAAAAATATGCACAAATATGCACAATTAGGCAAATAGGTGCAGGTCAGTCGACTGACTAAAAGGTCCAGTCGACTGCACCAGAGGCATGAAAAATAATTTCCTACAGTCAGTCGACTGACCTAAAAATTCAGTCGACTGTATGCAGGGAAAACAGAGGACCCGAGCCTCTGTTAGTTGCTTTCGGAATGCCTATGTGCTACAGCCAGTCGACTGACTCAAAGGTCCAGTCTACTGACTGGCATCAAGGCTGCTTTCCAGCCTATAAAATGAAGATGCAATCTTCTTCAAAATGCAATCGAGCGAGCACGGTCACTAGGGGTTTATGCAAATCGACTACCCGGCCCTATAAGCTCTTCGATGCATCACCAAAACAAGTTCAAACAACAAAGCTATGATTTTTGAAGATTTGAACTCAAAACACTAAAATTTGGAATGTTCACAAAACCTATCCAAATCAAAATCAAATACACATGAATATGTGTTAGGAATTTATTCCTAACAATCGAAGATAATCATAGACATAAATGTGAGATAAAAATCTCACCTTTGAAACCAAATTAATGAAGAAGAAGCTTTTAAAACAAGCTAAGATCAATTCATCTTCAATAACAACTCAATAAGCTTCAATCTAAGCTTACAAGTAAAATATTTCCAATGTTAGGTCTAGGAATTTCTAAAATGGAATAGAGAAAGATTTGGAGAAGATGAAGAGGATGCTTACCAATGGGTTCTCTTAGAATTTGGAGCTAGAAGTTGGATTTGCTAATGAAGACTAGGGCTTGGAGTTTTAATTTCCTCTTCCTTCCCCCATTTTTGCTTTAGCTTGAAGTGTTAGGAAATGAGGAATGAAGTAATGAAGAGGGGAGGGGGTTGGGACTGAGTTAGTAAGTGGGTTCAGTCCAAACGAAAGCCCTAAGTGAAAAAGTAGCAAAAATCAACTTACTCCAAACATATCGAAGCTTATACTCAAAAAGGTTGCAAACGACATTTTGAACTCAATGTAAGAGGTCTTGAGTCCTAATTCGACTGTTTGAAAAAAGTAGGTTTTCGGACTAAAATCCGACGAACGATGAAATATTTAAATAAAATATTTAAATACAAAATCGATAAATATGCGGGTTGTTACAGACTCCCCTCCTTAAAGAAATTGCGTCCTCGCAATACTTAAGAAGAAAATAAAGAGTAACAACCATAAAAGCATATCAACACAAAATAAATTTGAAATATGAAGTTTACCATAAAGAACATGAAAGAGTAAGCCGAAACGGGATCGCTCGATGAATTCCCAAGATTCCCAAGAGCAATCCTTAGGATCTGAGAACCATTGAACTTTCTTCAATAACACCGAGCTCAAGAATAAAAAAAATCAGAATCCCTAAGACATTTCCGTAGAAGGAAGACGTGAGAAAACATCATGAATAACAGAGAATTGAGCCAGTGCAACGACGTAGTACAAAAACGGTACGCCCGAGAAATAGGGAACTCGAATAATCTGGAACAACGGCATAGTACAATAACGGTACGCCAGGTGATTCAAAGCTCGAATAATTTCGGAACACCGACGTAGTACAAAAACGGTACGTCCAATGAACCGAACACCATAAAAGAACATCAAACGCTAGTCCATAAAAGAAATGAGATAATACTCAATAAAACGAAATATATCAAAACGTCCGATGAACTTGATAAAAAGATAATTCCACTCAGACAATATCAAAGAATCAACCCCTTGTTGCCTACGACAAAGCGCGTTGGCAACACTATTTCCAGAATATCAAGATCATAGGATACCAGGAACTCGAGTCGACATGAAGTTCCTTGTGAGAAAATAAATATTCCAAAGATTTATGATCGAGGTGGAGAACAAATTTCTCCCCCAAAAATGATGATGCCAAACTCTAAAAGCGAAAACAATAGCCGCGAGCACTAGATCATGAGTGGCATACCTAGTCTCAATCTCCTTTTAATGATTTAGAAGCACAAGTGATAGTACATCATCTTTTGCAAGAGAACAGCATCCAAACCAATACGATTAGCATTGGTACAAAAGATAAAGTCTTGGTTCCCAACGGGAATCATAAGAATAAGAGTATCGAAAAGAAAGAATTTCTTTTAAATAATCTTCTTTCCTGAAAAGTTAAAACTTTCAAAATTACATTTATCTTTATGTAATAATTTTTCTAGAAAAATTTACATTTTTACAATTCAACATATCGTGTCTGTCTGTCACATCAAAGCGTTTAGGAGATTCTTATCGATAACGTTGATCAAGCGCATTGACCAGAATTCTTAAAGCACTCAACGGGCAATACAATCACAAAATCATCTTCTATATGATGAAAATATCTCTTAAAAGTTTTGAGAATATTCTTTGTTCATTTCAAGAACAAAAATCCAGTTATACTTATAAATAAATCTTATGAAAAAGATTTGCAAAATTTTAAATTGCTATTTTCATCCAAAATCAATAAATGCAAAAATGGAGTCATCGAGATATTCGATAGAGTGCTCGATAAGTAAAATGGATGAAATAAGCTGGATAGATTGAATGACATAATAACGGAATGCGGTAAGTGGAATGCTAACTTTCGCAACTCGTAGCAAATGAAAACCGGTGGTAAAGTCAAACTGAAAAGACCTTAGCACCACACAAAAGATTACTTAAGTGATAATCCTAAGACAAGCTCAAAATACCGGAAAATTCTCAAACTAAATGAATGAGAGAAATAACACTTTCCTTATAAGTGGGCTTAAGGAATAAAAATGATGCAACCAAAAATTTGAAATCGGAATTACAAAGAAAACTAGAAATCTGCTTAACAGATAGAAAATGTCGAAGATGAATAGTCCACACGGAAAATAGGATATGGGCTTCATAATGATTAAGCCAATCCTTTCCAAAAATCAATTCCGAAGCCTAAGTAAAAATTCGGCTCGGAAAGAAAAATCACATAAAACAATTTCGACATAAATAAAAGGCAAATTAAGCGTTGCGGATCCACCAACCGGATTCGCAATTTTCAAAGAAGTCATCAAGCCCATAAATGTTTAAAGAAAAAGAATCACAAGTTCTTTTGATATAAAAATAATGAGATGGTCCCATATCACAAAGAACTCAAATAGGAAGATCACGAAATAAAACAATGTCATCAAGGATTGAATAAAAAGTACCTTGACCACGAGAAGTGCCACTAGGGGCTTGCACTACATTGAGCTTTCCATCCTTCCAACTTTGAAGTATGGGACATGCAGTTATATGGTGACCCGAATTTTTGTAATAGCGACAATAAAGAGGTTTCGGACACTCCCTTGCATAGTGGTCCGTGGAACCACAATTATAGCATTGTTAACGACTAGAGGTAGGTGCTTTTGCTACCGGGGTTTTTTGCCTCCCTTTCTTGTTGGGAATGGAGCCTTTGAATTTAATTGGCCTCTTCATGTTGTCGTTGAAGTTCTGTTTGGCAACCACAACTTCAACATTACTCTCTCTATCGGCCTCTTCAAGACGAAGAGCGATATCAATAAGCTGATCAAATGAAACCTCAAGTTTCAGGAGTAATGGCTTCTTAAGATTCTTATTCAAGCCATAGACAAATCTCTGATTTTTCTTCATCGGGGTATTAATATATTCAACCCCGTATTTAGAAAGGGATTCGAAAGATGCGACATAGTCTGTCACAGAAGATTCACCTTGAACAAGGTCTATGAAACGCCGTGCTAAAGTTACTTTTTCAGCCTCGGGCATAAATTTCAATTCGAATCTTTCCCGGAATTGCTTCCAAGTAAGATATGCTTCTACGATTTCAGAAACCAAAAGCTCATACCAATCTAATGCTCTTTCTTGGAGCATGCTAGAAGCCACTTGGACTCGATGTAGATCAATAAGGTTCATGCGAGAAAAGATGCGATCGCATGATTTGAGCCAAGCTTGAATTTCTATAACACTCTCGGATCCCTTGAATGGCCTTCCACCCAAATCTGTATAGTCTCTGCACAAGCGTGCAAAACCGGATCTAGGATGAGGAGGATCTTGATTGGTTCCGGCTGCTTGAGCGTTCTTTACTAGATCAAGAAGCTGCTGGGCAGACATAAATACATCTTGGGGAGTAGCACTAGATTGACCGGCGCTGGGGCGGCCTGGTCTAACCATTTCTCTTCTTTAAGAAAGAAAGAAAGAAGAAGAAAAAGTTATTCTCTAAATAAATATCAATCAATCTTGATAGATAAAACAAGGGATCATAAAAGAAAGTAGGATAGAACGGTACGAAGACTCGAATAAATCCTAAGGCACAACTCCTAAGGAAGACTTAGGACATGATCCTTGCTAGATTATTCTACATTGTTCCGAAGTTTGGCTCTGATACCAAGCTGTGACGCCCTACCTCTATACTCACGCTAGCCAAGAACACTACGGTGTAATGCTGTCAACTAGCACGGAGAATAAGGCAGTTGAGGAGCGACCATCCGTGTAATTGCTTTGTGCGAGCACCGATATGTCAGATAATTTAGTATGCATTTCATTTCAAGAGGAAATCCGACATACCGATACAAACTCAAAGCTGCCACACAGTGGCTATATATAATCTTCGGAAACAAATATAGAAATAAACATAACACAAATCAGTCACAGACAATTCACGTCACGAAGGCGGAAATAGATATGAACATAACACATGATAGTGTTCATCAGAGTAGTGGTCAAATAAGATCCACAATAAAACAGAAGAATAGTTACAAGTGCAAGACATCAAAATATGTATACACCAAGGGTTCTAAATACCAAATTTATACAACCAAAAACTACTAAACTAGAGTAGTTAGCCAAAAGTCAGATGATGGTTTCAGATAGGAAGTCAAGAGGAAGCACCTGTAACATCTCGGTCTGACCCGAGTATTATTTCATAAGAAAATAATAAACGGATCAGTCTAGCGATAAATATTAGATGATGTGATATAGAGTAAGAGAAATGGCATAAACATATAATAACCATAATAGCATACTACTATAAGTATGTAAATGATAATCAACAAGAGATTAATCAATATCACAAGAATCTTCTCAAAGATGGAAAAGGGTATCATACCCAAAACTTGTGTTCACAACAAGTCAATGACACACGAATTCACCAATGCATAATAAATGACATACATATCAATGCCAACTGAAAAAGGTGGTGAAACATAAATTCCAGGAATCATCAATTAGAAATCCAGAAATCACAAGAAAAAAAGGACGGCCAATCCCATAAACTGGACATCGACGCACCTAGAAAGACACGCCCTATGCACAGTCGAACATCGACGCACCTAGAAAGATACGCCCTATGCTCTAACATCGACGCACCTAGAAAGATACGCCCCATGCATAAATAAACATCGATGCACCTAGAAAGATACATCCCATGCATAAATAAACATCGATGCACCTAGAAAGATACACCCCATGTAATGTCTAACATCGATGCACCTAGAAAGATACACCCCATGCAAAGTCGAACATCGACGCATCTAGAAAGATATGCCCCATGCATAGACGAACATCGACGCATCTAGAAAGATACGCCCAATGTCCCGACTTATTGAGCCGATTGCTCCACGAAGTAAACAAACATCGATGCACCTAAAAAGGTACACCCCATGCATAAATAAACATCGATGCACCTAAAAAGGTACACCCCATGCATAAATAAACATCGACGCTCCTAGAAAGGTACGACCCATGTGTAAACAAACATCGTCGCACCAAAATAGGTACGACCCATGCAAGAAATGAGACGAAGCTCAATAAAATGAGGAACAGTCCTCCACATAGACAAAGAGACATCGCACATTGCTAGTCTAAACCATAAAATGATCATCATCGATCATCAAGAAGTGTCAATTACAATAAGCTATTAAATATATGAGTTTAGCATCATGTCCCATAACCACTAGCTTAACTTAAATATTTGCGAACAAATTGTAGATCTCCACTAGAAAATTGTCACACGAGATTCAATCGAATAAGTCCAAGAATTAACTAACGAAGTAAACGCAAGCGTTTCATACCACTTGTTTTACTAAGCCGTTTAATTAGATTTCTCACACGAGTGAGATAAAGGCTTGTATATACTAATAGTTTGGAAAACAGTTTTATAAACGAGTTTGGTATTGAAAATAGAGTTGAAATCATTTTGAGGAAAGAGTTTTGATATTTACTACTAGTATTGAAACCTTTATATTTTTAAAGTGACAAATCACAAAAATGATTGTAGAACAATCAAATCATAAAAATTCATATACGAAGACGTGAATTAATTCCAATAAATCGATATCAAATCCACCAAAATGGATATTCCCAAAATTCCCGATATAAAGACATCAAAGTCGATAATAAATGAAAATCAACAAATCGGATAATCACGAATCAATTAAATTTGGAAACCGAGCAAAAATATGCACAAATATGCATAATTAGGCAAATAGGTGCAGGTCAGTCGACTGACTAAAAGGTCCAGTCGACTGGACCAGAGGCATGAAAAATTATTTCCTGCAGTCAGTCGACTGACCTAAAAATTCAGTCGACTGAATGCAGGGAAAACAGAGGACCCGAGCCTCTGTTAGTTGCTTTCGGAATGCCTATATGCTACAGCCAGTCGACTGACTCAAAGGTCCAGTCGAATGACTGGCATCAAGGCTGCTTTCCAGCATATAAAATGAAGATGCAATCTTCTTCAAAATGCAATCGAGCGAGCACGGTCACTAGGGGTTTATGCAAATCGACTACCCGGCCCTATAAGCTCTTCGATGCATCACCAAAACAAGTTCAAACAACAAAGCTATAATTTTTGAAGATTTGAACTCAAAACACTAAAATTTGGAATGTTCACAAAACCTATCCAAATCAAAATCAAATACACATGAATATGTGTTAGGAATTTATTCCTAACAATCGAAGATAATCATAGACATAGATGTGAGATAAAAATCTCACCTTTAAAACCAAATTAATGAAGAAGAAGCTTTTAAAACAAGCTAAGATCAATTCCTCTTCAATAACAACTCAAGAAGCTTCAATCTAAGCTTACAAGTAAAATATATCCAATGTTAGGTTTAGGAATTTCTGAAATGGAATGGAGAAAGATTTGGAGAAGATGAAGAGGATGCTTACCAATGGGTTCTCTTAGAATTTGGAGCTAGAAGTTGGATTTTCTAATGAAGACTAGGGCTTGGAGTTTTAATTTCCTCTTTCTTCCCCCATTTTTGCTTTAGCTTGAAGTGTTAGGAAATGAGGAATGAAGTAATGAAGAGGGGAGGGGGTTGGGACTGAGTTAGTAAGTGGGTTCAGTCCAAACGAAAGCCCTAAGTGAAAAAGTAGCAAAAATCAACTTACTCCAAACATATCGAAGCTTATACTCAAAAAGGTTGCAAACGGCATTTTGAACTCAATGGAAGGGGTCTTGAGTCCTAATTCGACTGTTTGCAAAAAGTAGGTTTTCGGACTAAAATCCGACGAACGATGAAATATTTAAATAAAATATTTAAATACAAAATCGATAAATATGCGGGTTGTTACATAGGGAAACATTTGGAGGAATCTAACTAGATTCCTCAAAGTAGTGGAATTTATTTTTATAGTTTATTGTTTTATTTGATAATCTGTGATAGATTAAATTGAATATATTAGTTTTGATAATATTCATGCTAAGGTTTGACTGAATATATTTTGGGTATATTGAGATATCAAAAATATAAATATTGAATTTCTTTTAAAGGAAAATAAAAGAGGGAATATTAAGTAAAATAATTATAGAGAATTTGGATAAATTTACGAATGAAATTGGAAAGGAATAATAGTTGATTTTTAAATTCTAATAAATAAATCCTGAGCATGGGAAAAGAGATTTTTTTGAATAATTGATAATAAATAAATTTTAAGGGCTTAAGTGGTATTGTTTAAAAAAATTTAAAGAATTTATTTTTAAATTCAGGATTTTAATGGTTTGGGAAGAAATAAAAGAAGAATTTTGAAATAAAGTATGGAATTGGTATTTTCAGCTTAAATAAGGTTTTAAATCATCATAAAGGAGTAAATCTGAAATTAATGAGTTTTGAAATAAATTGAGTAAGTAAAGGAATTTATTTTTAAATGGAGTAAATTTTGGAAGTCGGTTTGGAAATTAATTTAGTGTTTGAAACTGTGTTTTAAAAGGAAAATGAGACTATGCGATTTATAAACTGGGTTTATAAAGTGAAATAAGATATCAATGGATATTTGGAAGTATAAATTCATGGTGGGAATTTATAATGGAATAGGTAATTGTTTTAAAAATAAATAGTGGTTTCATTTTTAAAGGTGGAATGGAAAATTTACGGGATTGAGACATAATTAAATTGAAAATAAACCAAGAAGGATTTATAAATGATTAGACGGTTATATTGAAACGGAAAGTGAAATTTCTTGAAAAGCCAAGTGTATTTTCAAAGAAAGATTTTTAAATATAAATTAGAAGTTTTAAATGTTTTAAAGAAGAATGTTTTCATTTGAGAAGTTTATTTTTTAAATTGTTTTAAGATTTTAAAGTAAATATTTATTAATTTATAGTAATAATTATTTTAAAGGTTTAACTAGTTTTATGATTTAAAATATAGTTATTTAATATTTATACCTTATAGAATAACTTTTAATTTTAAATTTGTTTTGGCTTAAGTTTTACACGAAAAATTATTATTAATTTCATAACTAGTATTTTAAAGAAAATGTTTTAAATAATTTTTATTTAAGTGTTTTGAAGTATATATTTTAGATAAAGTGATTTAAATTTATTTTAAATCTAAGTATTAAGACTTGGTGATTTCTAGTGGAAATAAAACAATTTGGTGGGAATTTATTCCACGTGAGATGAAGTGATTTGAAAACTATTTTCAAAAGGGTGAAATGTGGAAAATATCTTACGAAGATATTTTGAAATAAATAATTTGGGAAATTATGAAGGTTGATTGTTTTTTGTGGATGTTATTTGATAGTAAATAACCAAGCATCAATATTGGCCAATGCGCCAATCGTTTCGAAGAGACCGAGATCAGGATTAATTTTTCGAAAACCACTTCGATCCGGTTTGAACATTTTCACGAGGACGACAAAAGCTTGGAGTCGAAGATGGAGCAGTGAAGTACAAGGGCTAATCACTGCTAATCCTGAGGGTGATTCCAAAATGGATGTAGTAGGAGTAGTGCATTCGGTTCCGTCCGGCCCCGGAACGGACTTGTATGGATGAATGCTATCATCATTAGGAGGATGATGAGCATTCTAAGTAGATTTTTTCCAAAAGGGTAACGCATAGTCTCGAGCCTCATCAATCGAGAATGGCTAAAACAGGAGATGCAGCAAGGCTAAGTGGCTAGCAACCAATTATGGTAAGGTCATCCCTATCTAGATGTCTCTTTATTTCGACTGTGTGGGAGGTTGTTGACCACAACCGTGGGGTGATCTTATTCCGACTACCCAATAAGGGGTTGCTCTGGTCTTGTGTAGCGGGGGATCAGATGGATGCTCGTTACGGTGATCTAGACCACGTACTGTAACGGACGGTACCCCAGTAGCCATGCCATTGCATGGAATACAATCTTCAATAAGCGCCTATACGGTTTTGATTGTTCCCAACTATTGCTGGAATGTCGGATGCAAGCATTTCAACTAGATTCTATTTTACTTTCTATAGACACTATTATAATATATCAGACGAATTTGATAAAATGTTTTGGTTATCGTAAGGTAAAAACCGACATGTTTATTTGTGGCGTGGTCTTACAAGATCCCTTTGATTTCAAAGGATTTTGGGAACTTTAATAACCCAATTGGGTGTGTTTTCTCACTCTGGTTTTCCAGACTGACTCGGGTGTTATTTCACTATAATGCTCGGGTCAGACCGAGTATTATAGAGTACAGATTCTGGATGGACTGCTATGGAGCTCAAGAGGCGAGCTGGATGGCGAAATATATCACACATACTTGATATATATTCTGATGTGCAGTATAAGCTGTATAGTCTGCTTTTGGTTGAAAACAAGTTGTTTTAGTTGTCCAGTAATTGGCTGTTGTTTATATGTACTCTAACGATGAAATGTATTATTCAGTTACAGATTCTTTTGTATAAAAATCTGTTGTTATCTATTAATTATTATTCCGCTGCGATTGTGAGATTTTTATATTGTTTTCTATTTCTTCCTCTACCTCCTTCTTCGTTAACCTAATGGTCCGGATTTTCGGCATTCGATTGTTCAACATTTAATATAGTGGACGTATTGATGTCGATTTTCGGGTGTCGAAAAAAATCGGGTCATTACATTTGGTATTAGAGCTGAAGGTTAAGCAAGAACCTTGGCTCTGGTGGGGATTACTCTAGAATGAGTTTGAGTCTACTAATTGATATGAGCGCGTATTTGTTAGTGAATATAAAAATTGTTTTATATTGTGTCGACTTATCGGTTGAGTGTTTATGAATTCTGGTCGGTGCAGTCTGGACAACTATATCAATAGGGATTTCTAAACTCTTAAACTAGAGAAAATGACACGGTATTGTTTTCAAAAATGGGTAAATGAAATAATTTTGCGTAAATTAATTTTGTATATAAAAAGGAATAATTTTCAGAAACTATTATAGTTATATATGATTGCTTGGTTGTTAGGAAGTGATAATATTAAATTATTGTCATTGTATGTAGAAATTGGATAAGAGAAAAAAAAATTATAACCAAATTTAAGGGATTTATATAATGGAAATTGTAAATGTGTTGTGACAACCCGGAAATTTTAACGATTTAAAATGGAATAATAAATTGATTTTTAACATTTGAAAGGTTAATTTTAGCTTGAATTCCAAATATTAATATTTATTAGAAAATTTAAAGTATTGAATTATATAATTGGAATTGGGTAAATTGTTGAATTTGAGATTCTAAGCTGCTTAAAATAATTTGAAGGCTTATAAAATCTCTAATGAGGATACTGAAGATAATAGAATGGTTGAAATTTAATTTAAGGTAATTTGTTCAATTTTTATAATATATCGTTTACATCGGAACTTGAAAATAGCCATTCGAGGCACAGTCTCGGAATTCAACGAAACCAGTTACATTGGATCCGTATTAGTTAGTTATTATCGGATTTCAATTTTCGTAGCAATCGGAGTTGTCATTTGACCCTGGCAGCTCGAAACGCGTAGAACTATTTTAATTGATTTAATTTAAAATTGATCGTTTTCTTTTGTAACTCGCATATAAGATCACAATTAGCCTCCGTAACACATTCCATTGAGTTCGAAACGCGGGTAAAACCCTGTAATCACCTAGCGACATTCACGAATGAGAGTTCAATAGTTTAATTAACGGGACGTTTTGAAGTTTAGAATAAAATAAATTAATAAGTACAATTGCCAGAGATATTTTGTTTCAACATCTTACGCAGTAAGCCTTCCCAAATAATTATATTATCTCGTTTCCCCTATTCCTCAGACACGGTATCAAATTCAATAGAAAAAAAAAACATGGTCGCACCTTCTTCCCCTTTCAAATAGTGGCCGCCCCCTCGTTCTTCACGAAATCGAGCACGACTAAGGGTCGCGAGCATGGGGAGGTGAGGTTGCAGATGAAGCGACCGCGCGTTCGCTCGTAACGGCAAGAAGATGGGGAAGTCGCACCTGAGCATGGATATTCGAGTTCGACTCGAACTCGAGGCGGCGAGACGGCGGTGGAGTCGCGTGGGCACAGGCCGATGGTGCTCGAAATCTGGGTAGCATCGGAGTGAGGTTTGCAAAGGATTTTCAACTTGGGTTTCGGCATCTCGACAGCGTCGTCGAACAGTGGAGCACGATTTCGCATTCTGCAGTTTTTTAGGTGAGTAATTCTCGACCTGTATATGTCTACGCACATCGGAGTTGATCATAAATTTTGAAGGTGAACTAATGATACTTTATTACCGAGGAGATTGCATTCTATATGAATTTATAATGAAATAAGAAAATGAATTTAGTTGTTGAATTAAATATTTGTTAAGTAAATTAAGGGTTAAATAAATAGGTTGCTGAATTAATGATGTGGATAAATTAATCAATTTAGTTATTAAGGTTTTTAAATTAATGGTTGGATTAAGATTATTAATTAGGGTCAAATTAAATAGAAATTAAGAATTTGTAAATCAAATAAGTTTGAATTGTTAATTGATGATTATGAATTCGTTAATCGAGTAAGTTAACATAAATTTAGTTAGAATTTAGAAATTAATTGTGTAATTAGAATTAAAAAAAATTTGTACTTAAGAATTAATAAATTAATTTATTTGTAATTAAAATGATCCATTAAGGTTAAATACTTAGAGAAGTAATTAAAGGATTGGCTAATGAATATAGATATGGAAGATCAATACTTAAGAGTTTTGAAATGATTTATTAATATGATAAATTTAAAGTAATTAACTTTTACTTATTAGTTCAGAATAATCAATAGTGAAATTTAGTAGGTATAATTACTTAGGGTAATTTATAAAAGTATAATTACTAGGTGAAGAAATTGGTGAAAAGTGTTGGATTAATAATAAATAAATGGATAGTGATTAATATTTAAGTAGGCAAGATTAAAATGATTAAAATGATTAGTGTGATTGAGTAGAGATGTTGAGATTGGAGTTGGATTGCAAAAGCAAAGGTGAGTAAATCTCACGCTTTTGGATTTCTATTTATATTTAAATGGTTAAATCTAAATGATTGGTTGAATGATTGGATTGTTTGATGTGCTATATTATATATGGTAGTATAATATGTATTGGGTGATTTATATTCTGTGATGGATAGTATTGGTAATTAGAAGTTTGAATGATGTGGTGTACTTGAATATTTCGGTATCCTGAGTTACCGAAATATATAAAAATTTGATTTTTGAAATGAAATATAAGAGTGAAATTTTAAAAGTGAAATAATTATAGAATAAAATAAGAATGTTTTGGAAGGAAATGTAAGTGATAATTTGAAGCTAGAGTTAAATTGTAAGTAGAGATTTAAAACTAGTTCTAAATCAAATAAATAAAGAGTTTTTAAATATTAAGTGTTTAACAACTTGAATGTTAAAGTGTAATTGTATATTGACCTAGATTTAAAAATGAATTTGATTTTAAAATTCCTTTAAGCTTCCATTATAAAAAGAATAATGGAATCAGATTAGAATGAATTGAAATGTAAATGAGAAATCATTAAATCGTTTAATTAATGAAGTGAATAAAGATATATTAGTCAAGAAAATAAATCAATGCAAGAGACTTATGAGAAGTTATTTAATATAAGTAATTAAGGATTAATGTTAGTAATATTGTTAATTAATTTATGAAGTAATTAGGATTACTTATTGATTGAGATTAAGGGCAATTAATAACGTGTAATTAATTAAGATAAATACTTGAATTTAAATTGAAAAAATATATCAATCCAGGGTGATTAATTAAGAAAAAAAAAATGAAGGATTGACTAATTAATTGATTTGGAATTAATTAATGTAAATGAAAGAATCTAAGTGATTGAGGTTTGAAATTTAATTAGAATCAATTAGATTAAATTTGTATGCGATTAAGCATTGTTTATGAATAATGGAATGGTATTGGATACTTGAATAAATGGATATATCTGATATGAAATGTGTGTATTCCATTTGGATAACTTGGATTAGGATGACTTGAGACTCGAAGAAACCAGGGTCGGGTATTAGAGAATACCCGAAACCACTTCGAATTTTTATAAATTGATGTGGGGAAATCAATTGGCTGGAATTAGATGATTTAAGTGAATTAGACTATTTTGTTTGGTACTTAGAAATTGAAGTATAGAATAAGTGTTGTCTATGGCAAATTGTGAATTTGTTAAATTGATATAAGTTAACCCAGGTTATATAAGTTGATTGCTTGATATTCCTTATTCATTGGGTTTACTCACGCTGGTTTCCAGCCTGACTCAGGTGTTACTTTGATGTAATGCTCGGGTCAGACCGAGTATTACAGATTTTCAGGTAGGTACGTTCTGGAGCTCAGGAGGCGAGCTGGATGACGATATCGTATAGAGTATTCCGCTGTATTTATATTATTGTTAATCTGAGTCATGATAATTATAAATATTCAGTGACTGTATATAATGTGAACTCTGATGTATATTAAATGTAATCGTCATATATAGTATTCTTTTGAAAGCTATTATTATTTATTATTATATTTTATCCGTTGCGAATGTGAGTTGTTGATGTTTCTGTTCTTCTTCTTCTTTCTCTTTCTTCTTTTTCATAACTATCTGGAATTTTCGGGTTAGGAAATTTCGGGTTGTTACATTTGGTATCAGAGCTGAAAGGTTAAGCGAGAACCTTGGCTCTGGTGGGGATTACTCATTTAATAGAGTCCGTAGTACTCTATAATGAGTTGAGTGACTATATATATATGAGCACGTACTTGTTATTTTCTTATATAAAGGTTTTAAATGATTTTATATAAGAATGTAATTTGATATATAAAGCTATATCTTCTTCTAATAAATATTAAGGAGATTGGTTGTTAAATTATTGGAATTAAATTAAGAATTAATATAATACAATCAAATTGAAATCTTGAATCGGGACTAAGTGAAGAAGGAATATAATACAACCAAATAAAAATTAAATTAATTAAAAATGAAGTTCTATAATTAGAACTCAGAAATTAGAATTGTTTGAAACTTTAAATGAACAAGTTAAATTTGGTTTAAAAAGGTTAAACTAATCTTTGAGAACTTGGCTCGAATTATATAATTCGAGATGGTTTAAATTTGAAGTTGGAATTGAACTCATTTAAATTGAATCCGATTTGGATTAATTGAATTTGGAATTGAAGATGTATAAGTTCAAAAATTTAAATGGGAAATTTGTATTGGATTAACTTGAAAGGGTTATTGAACTTGAAGAGAGTTCAATTTATATTAGTCCAGATTTATCTGAATAATTTGGAATTGTAATTAAAGTGGAATTGGCTTAAGATCAAATGGAATTTGATTTGAAGTTGGAAGGAAATTGAGAATCAATTTAACTTGAATTGAGAATCAATCAAGTCCAATGGAATTTGGAGTTATTTGAATTGGAATTGGGTCAATTTAAATGGAGATTTAAATTGAATTGTTGTGGAAGTGAACAGTTAGACTCTTGATTATTTTTAATAAATTGTTTTGATATAAACTTATTTTTCTAAGCTATTAAATATATACAACCTTTCTTTCTTAAAGCCAAATTATTTTATGGTTTGAAGTTATTTAACCATTTTTCAACTGTTATCTAAACTAATTCCTACTTTTCAACTATTTCACAAACTAATTTCTATTTTACAACCATTTTGCAATTATCTACAATGTTTGGAACTATTTAACCATTCCTCAGCTATTTTACAATTAGTTAACTATGTTAATAGCTATTTTGCAAACTAATAATTATTTTTCAACTACTTATCTATTTTTCAAAATTTTCAAGCTATTTTCTAAATATACTGGTCGGAGTTCAAACTGTTATTGATTAAATACCCAACTGGGATAAAATTGAGGTAATAATCCAAATGGGGATAAAGGCAAATGTGAATAAGTGAATGTGAATAGAAAGGAAATTGATATTGGAAAAAGTAATCAAATTTGAATATTTGATTTTGGGTAAACGAAGTTATATGTTTATATATATATATATTCTTCCCTTGTCAAATCTGTTGTTGGAAGAAAAAGGATTTTGGAAGTGTTTGAAGTATAAAAAGGATTTTATACGAGTTTAAAGTGATCCAAAGTTTTTTTAAATAATAATAATAATATATATCTCTGTATATATATAAAGGATCTTATGAGGATTTTGGAAAAAGGGTTTTGAGAACCTTTGGATTTGGAAAGGCTTTTGATTTTTGGGTAAAATCAATATTGAATTTGGAAAGACTAGTTTGAGAATTATCGATTTTGGGATAATCGATTTTGTGTAAAGGAGCTTTGTATGATATCATACTAGGTGTATGATTTAAAGATACTATATGTATAGTATAAAGTGTTTTGATGATTGCTCTGGGGAAAAAGGCGCTCCTTTGAAATGAACTTCTCAGGAGTGCCACCGGGTGGTGCTGCCTTGAGCCCGGGGGGGGGGGGGGGTTCTAGAGTTGATCCTGAGAGGAGTTCGGACAAAACTAGTTCCTGAGGATTATTGGGTAGCGTAAGTCGATGGCGTTGATGCCTACAGAGGCATTTGGGTTATGCTGTGACGACAGTGTAACTCGATGTCGCTGCGATCTACTGTGGGGACCATAGCGAAATCGTGTGGAGGATGAGTGTCAACGGTCTACACTTGATTTTGTCAGGAAGGCAACGCAACATTGGTAGACTGCGATCTATGGTCAAGTGGAGTGGAGAAGTCTCATTTTTGGCAGCGAAATTCGATGGCGCTGATGCCTACAGTTATATGGGTTTTTGCTGTGATAGCTACGTAACCCCAATTGTAGCTGCGATCTGTCGTGGGTTCCATGGTGTAATCGTGGGGCGCGGAGGCCTACAGTTATCTGTGGATTTTGTCGGGACGGCAACGTAATCATCGGGTTAACTGCGAACATGGATGGGGGTGATGATTTCCAGAGCATTCTCACTAAAAAAAAAATGTTTCTTCTATTTTCAAAATTGTTTTCTATATTTTCAACAAAATTATTTTCCAAATATTTTCACTGGATGTTGAAAATGGGTTTACCAAGTACTTATAGATTTTCAGTCCTACGCCTGATCAACGTATGACTGAATTTCTGTGAGAACAAGGATGGACTGGTTGAGACATCGAGTTATAAGGAATATTTTTATAAAAGGCTATTTTAATTGTATTATCTGAATTTAAGGCATTTCTAAACCTTAAAATAAAAAGGGAATCCAAATTGGAATTATAAAATAAAAGTGGACTCAGGAAGTTAAAATAATGCGATTCTTTGTAATAAAATCGCATATTGATTTAAAAGTTGGAAGTAAGTTAATTAATAAAATAATTATTTAATTGAATGTGTTAATAAAATTTAACTCGGTTAACTAAAATGGATTGTAAGTTAATAATGAAGTTTGGAAATGAATTCGAATTATAAATAGAATCCGACTTGGGTTCAATAATGGATTAAATAAGAAGAATTGGTGCTAAAATAAAATAGAGTTGGCTTGAAAGGGTGATGGTTTGACTTGCAAATAAAATTCACGTGATTTGAATAATATATAGTGTAATTTGCAAGTAAATTTGATAAAATGGAAGTGTTGTTGAATGAAATGAAAGTGGATTATAATAAAAATGGTTTGGATTGCAAACAAAACCCATGTGAATAGAAATAAATTGAAAATGGCCTAGCAATTGTTAGGTGGTTCGTGAATAAATTGGATTTGGAAATTTAATTTATAATAACTAATCAAATAAATTTGTAAATTGAAATGAGATTTGATTGAAATAGAATCAAGTTAAAGTGAAAAAGAAATTTTATTTGCAAATGATGTGAGCTTAAGTTATGAAGTTGAAATAATTTGACGAAAATCAATTAACTTAAGTTCAAAATTAATAGGGGATTGGCTTCGAGAAAAAAAGGTGAAAGATCATAAAAGTTTAGTTTAAATTAAATTGGAAATGGTCATTAATTTATGAGTATTGATTGTGCCAAGCTTAATAAATTGTTTGAATGGAACAATTGCGGAAATGAAATGGAAGGCAATGAAGGGTTGGTGAATAAATTAGAAATGAAATGGACTTAAGTTATGAGGCGTATTAAATTGAAGTAAAATTACTTAAGTCAATAAAAGCTTGGGTTAAATTGATTTGGAAAGGGTTAGTAGTACACATGCATGGAATGTGTCAAGCTAACTAAAATAATCGTGAATAAATTAAGATGGAATTGAATTAAATGAAATTAAGTTGGAATCAAATTGAATTGGTTATAAAACGTAAGTAATTATTTATTCACTTGGATATCACCAAATTGCATAGAAATGATTGTCGTTTGACGTAAACGAGATTTAATTAAATTCTATGAATTAGTGGAAGCAAATATAATTGATTTTTGAATCAATTGATGTGAATATGAGTTTGTTTCGCTTAAAATGAGTTGAATGCAAGTAACTGTGTGTAAACCATTAAAATTGAATGAAAATGCATATAAAGTTGGTTGGAAACAATTAGATGTGCTTTAAACATATAAATTGCTTATTGGAAGTGTTTGGTGCTTGCTATTTATGTAATGCTTGTGTTTAGCTATTAAAAGTAAGTGAAATGTTAATAGATTTTCTATGTATGACACTTACGTATTTAAATTGAGTAAGTACAGGTACCTGAAGACTGTTGGTTGGTTTGGATTGCGCTAATTGCTTAAATTAATAAGCTCCTTGCTTAAAATGCTAAATAAGGTACGCCTACGCAATAAAAATAGGAAATATGAACTGTTTTTGCTTTTCCCGACCGGGTGGGTCGATGTATACATATTTATATCTATTGTCAAATTGCAAAAGCTCCTCCGTACAAAGGAGACTCTGCCAAAAAATTTCGAAAATTTTGGGAGTTAGAAAATTTTTGGAAAATTTTGGTTAACGACAAAACAATTTCAAATGGAAAACTTAAAATAAACTAGTAAATGAAACTAATATGAATCAGTTTAAATGAAAGATATAACTCCATATTAGAAATCGAAAATAAATTGAATTCATATGAAACGGTAGAAACTAAGTTGGATAGAAGTAATGTGAAGGCTTATGTAAGAAAATGTATACAATGATTTGAAAGATTACGATTGGATATTGTTGTTAAATAGAATATGCAGGTGTTATAAAGGAAAAAGGAAATTGGATTTGGTCCTAAAAGATAAATTTGAATTGCCCGACAGAAAGGTACGTATTGTGGTTCTGTATGATATTGGATTGAGTTTTTGATGTAGCCACTTGGCTTTTGTTTTCTTTTGGAATTTGGGAGCCGTAGAGGCCTTTTGTAGTTGTACCGAGCTAGCCGCGCAAAGGAGACGCTGGCAAAATTTTTTGGAAATTTAGAGAGTTAGAAAAATTTTGAGAAAATTTTGATAATTCAAAATTTGGTTTTAAATTGGAATTTAGACGATTGAGTGTGGGGTGTTGTTTGAAACCATAAAAGGTTTTAGGAAGTTGGTTAAGGTGATAGTGGGTCTTTAATCAAGGATAGTTGGTAAGACTGTTGAAGTGTGGGTTTTGGGAAAGAGTAAACGGGTATTGGTCCATTCTTCCTAACTAGTAATTTCGGGGACGAAATTCTTTTAAGGGGGAAGGAATGTGACAACCCGGAAATTTTAACGATTTAAAATGGAATAATAAATTGATTTTTAACATTTGAAAGGTTAATTTTAGCTTGAATTCCAAATATTAATATTTATTAGAAAATTTGAAGTATTGAATTATATAATTGGAATTGGGTAAATTGTTGAATTTGAGATTCTAAGCTGCTTAAAATAATTTGAAGGCTTATAAAATCTCTAATGAGGATACTGAAGATAATAGAATGGTTGAAATTTGATTTAAAAGTAATTTGTTCAATTTTTATAATATATCGTTTACATCGGAACTTGAAAATAGCCATCCGAGGCACAGTCTCGGAATTCAACGAAACCAGTTACATTGGATCCGTATTAGTTAGTTATTATCGGATTTCAATTTTCGTAGTAATCGGAGTTGTCATTTGACCCTGGCAGCTCAAAACGCGTAGAACTATTTTAATTGATTTAATTTAAAATTGATCGTTTTCTTTTGTAACTCGCATATAAGATCATAATTAGCCTCCGTAACACGTTCCATTGAGTTCGAAACGCGGGTAAAACCCTGTAATCACCTAGCGACATTCACGAATGAGAGTTTAATTGTTTAATTAACGGGACGTTTTGAAGTTTAGAATAAAATAAATTAATAAGTACAATTGCCAAAGATATTTTGTTTCAACGTCTTACGCAGTAAGCCTTCCCAAATAATTATATTATCTCGTTTCCCCTATTCCTCAGACACGATATCAAATTCAATAGAAAAAAAAAACATGGTCGCACCTTCTTCCCCTTTCAAATAGTGGCCGCCCTCTCGTTCTCCACGAAATCGAGCACGACTAAGGGTCGCGAGCATGGGGAGGTGAGGCTGCAGATGAAGCGACCGCGCGTTCGCTCGTAACGGCAAGAAGATGGGGAAGTCGCACCTGAGCATGGATATTCGAGTTCGACTCGAACTCGAGGCGATGAGACGGCGGTGGAGTCGCGTGGGCACAGGCCGATGGTGCTCGAAATCTGGGTAGCATCGCAGTGAGGTTTGCAAAGGATTTTCAACTAGGGTTTCGGCATCTCGACAGCGCCGTCGAACAGTGGAGCACGATTTCGCATTCTGCAGTTTTTTAGGTGAGTAATTCTCGACCTGTATATGTCTATGCACATCGGAGTTGATCATAAATTTTGAAGGTAAACTAATGATACTTTATTACTGAGGAGATTGCATTCTATATGAATTTATAATGAAATAAGAAAATGAATTTAGTTGTTGAATTAAATATTTGTTAAGTAAATTAAGGGTTAAATAAATAGGTTGCTGAATTAATGATGTGGATAAATTAATCAATTTAGTTATTAAGGTTTTTAAATTAATGGTTGGATTAAGATTATTAATTAGGGTCAAATTAAATAGAAATTAAGAATTTGTAAATCAAATAAGTTGGATTGTTAATTGATGATTATGAATTCGTTAATCGAGTAAGTTAACATAAATTTAGTTAGAATTTAGAAATTAATTGTGTAATTAGAATTAAAAAAAAATTGTACTTAAGAATTAATAAATTAATTTATTTGTAATTAAAATGATCCATTAAGGTTAAATACTTAGAGAAGTAATTAAAGGATTGGCTAATGAATATAGATATGGAAGATCAATACTTAAGAGTTTTGAAATGATTTATTAATATGATAAATTTAAAGTAATTAACTTTTACTTATTAGTTCAGAATAATCAATAGTGAAATTTAGTAGGTATAATTACTTAGGGTAATTTATAAAAGTATAATTACTAGGTGAAGAAATTGGTGAAAAGTGTTGGATTAATAATAAATAAATGGATAGTGATTAATATTTAAGTAGGCAAGATTAAAATGATTAAAATGATTAGTGTGATTGAGTAGAGATGTTGAGATTGGAGTTGGATTGCAAAAGCAAAGGTGAGTAAATCTCACGCTTTTGGATTTCTATTTATATTTAAATGGTTAAATCTAAATGATTGGTTGAATGATTGGATTGTTTGATGTGTTATATTATATATGGTAGTATAATATGTATTGGGTGATTTATATTCTGTGATGGATAGTATTGGTAATTAGAGTTTGAATGATGTGGTGTACTTGAATATTTCGGTATCCTGAGTTACCGAAATATATAAAAATTTGATTTTTGAAATGAAATATAAGAGTGAAATAATTATAGAATAAAATAAGAATGTTTTGGAAGGAAATGTAAGTGATAATTTGAAGCTAGAGTTAAATTGTAAGTAGAGATTTAAAACTAGTTCTAAATCAAATAAATATAGAGTTTTTAAATATTAAGTGTTTAACAACTTGAATGTTAAAGTGTTATTGTATATTGACCTAGATTTAAAAATGAATTTGATTTTAAAATTCCTTTAAGCTTCCATTATAAAAAGAATAATGGAATCAGATTAGAATGAATTGAAATGTAAATGAGAAATCATTAAATTGTTTAATTAATGAAGTGAATAAAGATAGATTAGTCAAGAAAATAAATCAATGCAAGAGACTTATGAGAAGTTATTTAATGTAAGTAATTAAGGATTAATGTTATTAATATTGTTAATTAATTTATGAAGTAATTAGGATTACTTATTGATTGAGATTAAGGGCAATTAATAACGTGTAATTAATTAAGATAAATACTTGAATTTAAATTGAAAAAAATATCAATCCAGGGTGATTAAGTAAGAAAAAAAAATAAAGGGTTGACTAATTAATTGATTTGGAATTAATTAATGTAAATGAAAGAATCTAAGTGATTGAGGTTTGAAATTTAATTATAATCAATTGGATTAAATTTGTATGCGATTAAGCATTGTTTATGAATAATAGAATGGTATTGGATACTTGAATAAATGGATATATCTGATATGAAATGTGTGTATTCCATTTGGATAACTTGGATTAGGATGACTTGAGACTCGAAGAAACCAGGGTCGGGTATTAGAGAATACCCGAAACCACTTCGAATTTTTATAAATTGATGTGGGGAAATCAATTGGCTGGAATTAAATGATTTAAGTGAATTAGACTATTTTATTTGGTACTTAGAAATTGAAGTATAGAATAAGTGTTGTCTATGGCAAATTGTGAATTTGTTAAATTGATATAAGTTAACCCGGGTTATATAAGTTGATTGCTTGATATTCCTTATTCATTGGGTTTACTCACGCTGGTTTCCAGCCTGACCCGGGTGTTACTTTGATGTAATGCTCGGGTCAGACCGAGTATTACAGATTTTCAGGTAGGTACGTTCTGGAGCTCAGGAGGCGAGCTGGATGACGATATCGTATAGAGTATTCCGCTGTATTTATATTATTGTTAATCTGAGTCATGATAATTGTAAATATTCAGTGACTGTATATAATGTGAACTCTGATGTATATTAAATGTAATCGGCATATATAGTATTCTTTTGAAAGCTATTATTATTTATTATTATATTTTATCCGCTGCGAATGTGAGTTGTTGATGTTTCTGTTCTTCTTCTTCTTTCTCTTTCTTCTTTTTCATAACTATCTGGAATTTTCGGGTTAGGAAATTTCGGGTTGTTACATGTGTATTATAATTGTGATTTATAATTAGACTGGAATAAATTCTAGACTAATATTTGAATATGGGTTGATGGGATTTGAAATTTGGAACTTTGGGAAAATTTAATTTCATTTGGGTTTGAAAATAATTTTCAAAGACTTCGCAGGAATAATAATGATATTATTTCACAAATATTTTTGAATTGGGAGAGAAATCTGGTGGGATTTGGAATTAAAAATATTTGAATTTTTTTAAAGAAGGTGAAAGCATTGAACTCTTTTCGGTCATTGGGAAATAACTTCGATGATGACTACATCATCATCGATGTTCATTTTCGAGTTTCTAAGAGAGGAATTGATGCCAAATTATTTTAAATTGGAGTTGTTTGCAAAACCGGGTTTGGTTTTGAAATTCAAGGATAATTTGATGTGCAAATGAATTATGTAAATGATTTTGAAGTATTGAGTAATTGTTTAAAAGACTCTGGAATCTTATTTAAAATAAATGGGACTGGTAACTAGTAAGATTTGAAATTTTCTAGAATAGAAAATTTTAACTGAAAGAAGAGTTGAATTATAGTAGGTGTGAAAAGCAAATAAGTCAGAAAAGTAAATGGGAAGAGATTAGTAATGGGATGTAAATAAGTTGGAGAACTTATAGAAGTTTAAAATTTTGAATTGAATTAGAATTTAACTGGATTAAGTTAAATAAAAGGGAACTTTGTGGAAAATAAGCCAAAACGGTCTAAAATGAAATAAAATTCATAAGTTTGAAAATAATTTGTGAATGAACGAATTAATATGAATTGTAAGTAAATGGAATTGAAATTTAATATTAGGATGATATTTAATTGTGTAAAGTAAAGCGAAGTTGAAAAATTAATTTGTAAGTGGAACTAATTAAAGAAATGGTTAAACAAAAATGTTTTGAGATAAAATGAATTGAAATTTGAAATAAATTAGTAAATGGAGCTAATTTATAATAATAATAATAATAATAATAAACTTCAGTGGTGTAGTGGGGAATAAATATAAGAAGTATATAAAAAAATTATATTGGACTTAAGAAATGGATAATGAAATTCTCCAGTAAAAATTTGGTATGGGAAAGATACTAGGTTAAAATTTGAAATGAAGATTTAATAGAGGAGTGTAAAATAATAAATTCTGAACAAGTGATGGAATCAAAGTAATTATGAATAAAAATAAAATTTGTATAGCTAATAATCAATTGGAAATAAATACGTAGGATGTATGTATATTATTTAATTCGCATAACGATTTGGTCTAGATTCAAGCACAGAATTTCGTGATAGTCATATCGATGAAATAAATGCGTAGGATGTATGTATATTATTTAATTCGCATGACAATTTGATCTAGATTCAAGCACAGAATTTCGTGATAGTCATATCGATCCGAGTTAGGATTTTCCACTCGATTTTCGACGGCGAACCCTGGATATGGATTTTTGGTTGATTCTGGAATTCTCTATCATAGTGTGGCTATGCAAGGAGAATGACGGATTCTGATCAAAAAACCAGATATGAGTCCGCACTAGGGAGTCGGGTGAACGATACTAGTTCGAAAGTGGAATTGTGTGATCGAGTGAGCGATAGAATTAATATTGCGTACGGATGATATATGTACATCGTACGGGCTTGAATGAAATAGATATTGAAACTTTTGTAAAAAGGAATGCATAAAATGAGTTTGAAAGCTATGATTGGATATTATTGCTAAGTAGGACATATAGGTTTTTAAAAAGCAAAAGGAAATTAGGATTTTTGATTTCAGAAGATAAATTGAATTGCTCGACAAAAAGGTATGTATTTAAATTTTTGTATAAAATTTAATGATTTTTTGGTCTAGCCACTTGGCATTTTATTTTCTTTTGATGTTTGGAGGCCCGTAGAGGCATTTTGTAGTCGTACCGATCTAGCCGCGCAAACGAGACGCTGGCAAAATTTTCAAAAATTTAGGGAGTTAGAAAAATTTTGAGAAAATATTAAGAATTTAAAATTTAGTTTTAAATTTAAATTTGAATTTGAATTATAATTTGAGCGGTCGATGGAGTAATAATGTTTGGAACTTATGGATGAGTTGGGAAAAAAAGTTAGTGAGAGTGATAGTGTGTCTTTAATAAAAAGATTGTGTTAGGAAAGTTGTTTGAAACTGTTTGTTTTGGGAAAAGTTAACGGGTTGTGGAACATTCCTCTTAACTAGTAATTTCGGGGATGAAATTCTTTTAATGGGGGAGGAATGTGATGACCCTGAATTTTTGGATATTTGAAATTGGAATATTTAATTGATTTTAAATATTTAAAAGTTAAGTTTCAACTTGAAGTTCAAATATCGCTATTTATTGGATAATTAAATTATTGAATTTAATAATTTGAACTGGGTAAAATATTAAATCTTGAGTTTTAAGCTTGTTAAAAATATTTCAGAGGCTTATAAAATTCATAATGATGATACCGAGGATAATAGAAGTGTTAAAATTGAATTTGAAAGTGTTTTGTTCAGTTTTGAAAATATATCATTTAATTTGATATTTCAAATAGCCTTCCGAGGCACAATCTCGGAATTCAACGAAATTAGTTGCATTGGATTTGTAATAGTGTATTATTATCGGATTTCAAATTTCGGAACGTTTGGAGTGATTGTGTGATCGTATGATACATAAAAGCGCTAAAATCTGTATCGAAAATTCAATATAATTTAGGGTTCAAGAAGCTATCTTCTCCATATGATCAAAGCAGGACTCGAAACTTTTTCCATCATGTTCGAAATAGGGGTATAACATTATAAACGTCTGGGGCATGCCCTCGATAGGGGTTTGCGATTTTAAGCTACGTTAATCGAAACAATTTGAATTTGAATTAAATTTAATATGTTATATATCAACATCAGACCTTTTTGGCCTTCATCTCAAAAGAACACATGTCCTGCCCTTCGAAACACGTGTTCATTTGGTATAACATGCTTCTTTTTATTTTTAAAAATCTAGAAACAAACGAGCATTTTTGAAAAAAAAAAATCGATTCTCTTTCAAAACAAAATCCATGGCCGCAAATTCATATTCAAATCGCATATTCTCCTCTCTGATCAAAATCGAAAATGGCTTCCTCCATTAACACTCGTCTTCATTTCTCCACTTCCCAGTTCAATTTAAAACCCAAATCAAAATAGTATAGCTGAGTGAAATCGAAAATCGAGTTAGGCGATTCCAGTTTCTCGAGAGAGTCGATGTCGTCTAAGCTTCGATCTAGGGCATGAAATGGAGCTCGGTGAGGGGCAAGTGGGTGATTCGAGTTCGTTCCCGTAGTCGCGGTTGGCTAGTGGAAGCCTCATTCATAGATTATGGCTAATTTTGGTGGCGCGGCGGAAGATGGAGCTCGAGCTCGGTGCTAGCACTGGCAACGATCGTGGGATGTTTCCAAAGCCGAGACGGAAGCACGAGCTGCGACGATGCTCGAGGTCGTGTGATTTGGGGCAGGCTATTCGTCTGCAAATTTTGGTGGGAGGTATATGTTGTTGTTAGTTTAATTTGTCTAAATATTGTTTCAGTTAATGTTATTATAAAGAAAATTATATAATAAAAGGAAGATTTTTAAACATGAGTTTTAAAATGTTAGATCTGAGAAAAAAGAAAAGGGGTTTTTAATTCAGATTTTTAAAATTTATATGGATGGTTTTTATCCATGTATGTGGTTTTCAAAAGACAAATATAATTAGTTAAAAACAATAAGTATGTATATATAGATAAGAGTTTGAAAAGGTATAGGAATTTTAAAACATTTTAAGGTTTATGTAAAATTAGTTTTTTTGGCCTATATAGATTATTTTTATACATAGTTTGAAAATGAGAAATAAAATACAATTTACTAACTTATTTCAAAAATAATTTATTTAGCTGATTAATTTGTTTAACTGGTTTATTCAATTAATTTTAGTTACTAAAGAAAATTATTTATTAAAAATTAAATAAATAAATGGTAATTGATTTGTCCGATTATCTCAAATATTAATAAACCATATAAATGTTTGTACAAGGTCAAATTCTGAAGAAGCAATCCGGATTAGAAGTGGGTTGCGGATAAAATAAAGATGGGCTAATCTCACTCATTTGGATTGCCATTTAAATTTAAAATGTTAAATTTAAATTATAGTTGAATGATTGAATTGACTGGATGTGGTATGTTGTATATATAGTAGTATATATATTAGAGTGATTGATTTTCCGCATTATATAGCGGATGAGACCCTATGCGCCCCGCATAATAGCGGATGACCCTTTATACCGCGATATCCAGCCTTGAAGCAGGATAGGTATTTTAAATTGTTGTGCTAACATTTGTGGATGTAGGGAAACAGGTTGGAGGAATCCAACTGGATTCCTCAAAGTAATGGAATTTATTTTTATAGTCTATTGTTTTATTTGATAATATGTGATAGATTAAATTGATTATATCAGTTTTGATAATATTCATGCTATGATTTGACTGAATATATTTTGGGTATATTGAGATGTCAAAAATATAAAAATTGAATTTTTTTTAAAGGAAATAAAAGATGGAATATTAATTAAAATAATTATAGAGAATTTGGATAAATTTAAGAATGAAATTGGAAAGGAATAAAAGTTGATTTTTAAATTCTAATGAATAAATCCCAAGTATGGGAAAAGAGATTTTTTGAATAATTGAAAATAAATAAATTTTAAGGGCTTAAGTGATATTGTTTAAAAAAATTTAAAGAATTTATTTTTAAATTCGGGATCTAAATGGTTTCGAAAGAAATAAAAGAAGAATTTTGAAATAAAGTATGAAATTGGTATTTTCAGCTTAAATAAGTTTTTAAATCATCATAAAGGAGTTAATCTGAAATTAAAGAGTTTTGAAATAAATTGAGTAAGTAAACGAATTTATTTTTAAATGGACTAAATTTTGGAAATCGATTTGGAAATTAATTTAGTGTTTGAAACTGTGTTTTAAAAGGAAATTGAGACTATGCGATTTATAAACTGGGTTTATAAAGTGAAATAAGATATCAATGGATATTTGGAAGTATAAATTCACGATGGGGATTTATAAAGGAATGGGTAATTTTTAAAAGTGGAAAGGAAAATTTACGGAATTGAGACGTAAATTAAACTAGAAATAAACCAAGAAGGATTTATAAATGATTAGACGGTTATATTGAAATGGAAAGTGAAATTTCTTAAAAAGCCAAGTGTATTTTCAAAGAAAGATTTTTAAATATAAATTAAAAGTTTTAAATGTTTTAAAGAAGAATGTTTTCTTTTGAGAAGTTTATTATTTAAATTGTTTTAAGATTTTAAAGTAAATATTTATTAATTTAGTTATAGTAATAATTGTTTTAAAGATTTAACTAGGTTTATGATTTAAAAGATAATTATTTAATATTTATACCTTATAGAATAACTTTTAATTTTAAATTTGTTTTGGCTTAAGTTTTACATGAAAAATTATTATTAAATTTCATAACTAGTATTTTAAAGAAAATGTTTTAAATAGTTTTTATTTTAAGCGTTTTAAAGCACATACTTTGGATAAAGCGATTTAAATTTATTTTAAATCTAACTATTAAGACTTGGTGATTTCCAGTGGAAATAAAACAATTGGGTGGGTATTTATTCCGCGTGGGAAGAAGTTATTGAAAACTATTTTCAAGTGGGTGAAGTGTGGAAAAATATCTTGCGAAGATTTTTTGAAATAAATAATTTGGGAAATTATTAAGGCGGATGGTTGTTTGTGGATGTTATTTGATAGTTAAATAACCAACTATCATATTGGCCAATGCGTTGATCGTTTTTAAAAGACCAGTATCGGGATTAATTTCCCGAAAACCACTTCGATCCGGTTTAGATGTTTTCGTGAGGAAGATAAGAGCTTGGAGTTGAAGATGGAGCAGTGAAGTATAAGGGCTAATCGCTACTAATCCCGAGGGTGATTCCAAAATGGATGTAGTAAGAGTAATGCCTTCGATTCCGTTCGAACCCGAAACAGACTTGTATGGATGAATCCTATCAAATCATTGTCGAGAGGACGATGACATTCTAAGTGAAATGTGTTCTAAAAGGTAACGCATAGCCTCGAGCCTCACTGTAACAATCCGATATTTTCAACCATTCGCATCCGCACATGCCGGGTTTGAATTGCTTAAAATACCAGATTTTAATTTATATTTGGCAAAACTCAGCATATACAGTAAATAAATTAATCGTTGAATCACAAACACAGAGTAATATAAAAATAATGCAGCGGAAACAAAAGAATAGTAGTTCATGAAGCTAACTATAGATATAATAGAGTTAAACAAGATACAACAGAAGTCTCGAATACAATAGTCAAATACAAAATCAGAATACATCACTGGAATCAACTAATAACTGCAAGATGAAAGGTGTAGATGGATCTCCAAACGAAACTCCAACTCCAAAGGTGAGTCTCAAAAGCTGTATCACTCAGTTTGACCCGAGCGTAATGCAAAACACAAAACACTCGAGTCGGGATTAACGTTCTTATATCAATAAATCCAACTCAAGTGAAATAACAACCGAAATACCAGTAACTCAAAGGATGCTTGGGATAACCATTCTCTATTGATCCGTTAAAATATCTACTATGTAGTAATATATGCTATTATAATAATGTCTAAAGTAAAGTATAATATATTAAAAAATAGCGTTAAGGCGTTACCCATATCCTCCTTAACACATTTTATAGTGCTAATAGTATATACAGTACCGTAGTCCCTCCTGATCGGGTAGCCACCAGATGATACTCCATAGGAACGACACAAATCAAACTCATACCATGCACGCTAGGGTAAGTGACACGGCAAAACTAGGCAATGCCAGGATAGATATACCCATTATACTTCCGGACCAGTGGTAACGCGTAGCAGCCACTACCGCCTATCTCGAGCCACACTCCAAAAATCAAAGGTGCACCCAATCAATCACAAAGTAATAGAATGGTATCAAAGGAGTGTGTCTGATTAGAGGAGCTACCTCATTAGTCCGTCAATTGCTCCTGTTTTAGCCACCTTATGCCAACTCATGGGAGTCGGATCCACGTATATACCTCAATAGAACGTCGCCACCATCCTACTTCATTCTGGAATCTGCATGGCGTACACGGTTGTTAAAGTGGTTTTCGGAGTTGGCAGGGAGTAAGACAACTTCCGATCCCGGTCTCTTTAACAACCAAACGTTATTATAACACGACGATCATTTCAAAATAGTTTATACTTCAAAACCAAAATAACATTACCATTTCAAAAACCATATAAATACGATATCTTTTTCTAAAATCATAGCATTTTTCAAAGTTATAACACTTTCGAAACTAAACATTTGAATATAAAACACTTTCGAAACATAATACTTTGAAATCATAATACTTCCCACTTAACCGATATATACATTAAAGTAGTTTATAAAGTAAAATAGTTTCCTCAAATTCCATAAATCAATTTCAAATCAACTCAAATTCCCAAAATTCAATTTAAATCAAGTCTCAAATCATTAATCACAATTCCATTCAATTCTAAATAAAAGCATCAAATTATATTGGTTTCAAAACAGATTTGAACCCCAAAATAAACCATTTTCAATTTCAATATTTCTAAAGCTTTAACTATTCAAACATTTCAAAACTAAATTTGAATATTTCATATATATCGAAATTTCATTTCATTATTAATTTTGAAATATTTACTTAACGAATCCAATATCCATTAAATAAAACCCCAAATTTCAAATCACTAAATATTTCCTTTGATTTATTAAAACTTGAAATATTCATAAATCACTTTAAACAAAAATCAAGTTATAAAAAATCATATCCTTTAAAATTGAAATTTTAATTAATTTCAAATCAAACTTATTTGAGTATAATTCTTAAATAAATTTAATTTCAAATAAATTTCAAATTAATCTTCCAACCTTAATTTATTAAGACCTGTATAAACTCTATATTAAAACATAATTTATATAAATACTTGACCATATTATATTTTGATAAAATCAAACTTTGTTACTAAACTTATTTTATATCCAAACAAATTTATACATAGCTCAAATCAAAAATTTAACTATATATAAAATAACATTTATATAGTATCAAAAGTCTGTATTTATCTAAAACCATATATTTCTTTCCAAAACCACAAAAATCATTTTCAAAATATTTATATATAGGCCAGCGGTGCCTGTATATAATTTTCTATCATATGGTCAAGTGATACGGATATTTATCATTTCAATCCGCAATTTAAATATATGCAGGTATATATCAATTCAACCTGCAATCCCAAATTCGATTCAATTGAAAATCGCTTAGGTTTATCATTTCTACCCATAACGATTTTCTCCTATTCTAAAGTCCGTTCAGGTATGTATCATTTCAACCCATAGTGAATTCTATACTAACAGAGAACTTGCAGAGTGATAACAGATATAATAATATAACAGGCATATATCATCAATAAAATAACCTAAATTGGTGTCAGATGTCACCGGTGAACAGATACAGATAAAAAAATAAATATGTAGCAGTGTAAATACTAACAACAGCATATTTCAATTGTCCTTTCAATTAAAATCAAATTTAATAAATAAACGAACGTTAATCATGAGTGATTGCTCACCTTTCGAGGCTAGAGATGATTCAAAACATGGAATGAGCTACGAATCCAAGTACGAATTGCAAAGCAAAGTAGATTGGCACGAATTGACGAACAAAACCGATCAATAGAAATAGACGAAATCAAATCAAAATTTGATCGATAGATATAATTGGTATAAGAGAACTTACATGTAACTATATATATAAAAAATTATATTTTAAATTCAAACATATATTGAATTGAATATATATATATATATATATATATATTGAATTCAAACATAACAGCATATAAAGCAATCTTAAATCGGTTGCCTACCAGAGACAAATTAACAAAACGGGGATATAACACGGATATTAACTGTTTACTATGCAACCAATTTCCTGAAAATCATTCACACTTATTTTTTGCATGTTCATATTCTGCATATTTATGGAATACATGCTGTATTAAATTGGAATTACCTCAGCCGAGCACTTTAACTATAGAAGAAGGAATTCAACTCCTTCTCTCAAACTATTCAACAACGAACCAGGCTACTGGGATGGCATATGCTAGTCTGCCAATTGTTATTCACCACATCTGGCAGGAAAGGAATAGTAGACTTCATGATAATCGAAAAGTTGCGAATCAGGATCGGTGGAAGCTAATTGAACCGGACCTGAAATTGCCGGGGAACAACAAATTGAAGAAGAAGAAGGAGATTTCTAGTAGATGTAAACGGATTCTAGATCGTTGGGGAATTGATTTGATGGGGGATTGAATTTTCGGTTCCCAATTAGTGATTGAAGCAGAAGTGTGTTACCATTTTTTCTTATTTTGGGTAATGGTTTTGATTGAGGACGGTGTTTGTTGTGATGTAGCCACATGGGAATAACTGATAGCTTATAGATTTGGCTGTATTTAGTTTTGATGTGTATATTCTAGAGCATTATAACAATTGCTTTGTTAATGAGATGTTAATAAAGCGCCGCACTCTTTTTCCCTGTCCTATATTCACGCTGGATATAGGTTCAGGTTTTTAATGAGGCGGTTAATCTTTTCCAAAAAAAATAATAATTAAAGAACACATATAAAATCAAACATATATACATTATATATTTTTATATAAATACAAATATATACTTATATTCTCTTACTTAATGCACAGATAAAATTTAAAAGTCGAAACAAATATATGAACACTTTAATATATACACTGTAACATAAACTGCATTCAATATATTTAAGTTTTTATATATATATGTAAACTATGGTTATATATGTAAATATACTGTAAACATTTAAATTGACATTTTCAAACTATACCCATTTATAAACTAACATATAATGTGTTCTTAGCCTAAATGTATAACTTACATTTTTCGTAGTTCTATAAGTCGATATGCATACATAGCAGGTGATAAAATATACATATATTAACTCATATAATTAACGTATTGGAAACTATCAGACTATATAAAATGGGCTAATAGACTAAACTTATAAAATATATTTATATAAAAGAAAACACTGCAGCCTATACAAAAAATGCAAACTATTATATATGACAGAGGTGAAATGCGTACAGTTAAAGCAAAACCCCCCCGTTCCTAATTATATGTCGCCATATATATATAGAGTACAAAATATAATAATAAAGACCTACATACATTGTCTATATATATATATATATATATATATATATATATATATATATACTGTAACCCCTATGCCTAGTAGACTTTTACAAAATAGAATAAACATTTATAAACTATCAGATCAACGATTTATAACTAATGTATATATAATAGATTTATATAAAATAATATAACAAGTGTACAAATATATATACTATTTTATAACCATATAAACTACTGTATAAATATTATAAACTAACATGCGTTTACTTTATAAAATCTAACAGATATATTCGTAAAATAAAAAAACTTATATTTAAAATATCATTGTTACTTAGATATTGTAGACACTAAATGTTATAACACTGCAACTAGATGTACTACTCCGCAACACACACACACATACAACACGATTTATAAACTAGTATATGAACAACACAATGAAGCAGCAATATCTATAAACACGAAACACGCATATATACATATACACACATCTTGTTGATACGCGAAGATTTTGATCAATGACAATGTGCTTCAACAAAAAAAGGAAGAGATATGTGCAAAGGTAAAGGAAGATCGATGAAGACCAAACAAACATAAGTATGATTTTTTTTATAGGTCTTAGTCTGGATTTATTGTTAAAATCTATCCTCAAGAGGCTTGCACGAACACTAGAAAACATTTTATAAACTTCATTTTTATTTAAGCTTTCTGTAACGGGCCAGTATCTTCAACCCTTCGCATCCGCTCATGTCGGACTTGAAGTGTTCAAGGTACTGCGTTGTAGAATAAATTTGGCAAAACTCAGAATATGCAGTAAATAAAAATCACAGAATCACATACACAGATATCAGAACTTACAGCGGAAATAAAATTTCAGTGGTTCATGAAGCCACTACAAATCTTTGATCAACAGAATTTTCATAGTTTAGAATCTGCAATACAGCTTTAGACATACATAGGAACAGAGTCTTCCAAAGCCTTGCTTGCAAAAAGATAAAGACTGAAAAGGCTTCCAGCAGCACGAATGATCTACGGGATGTCCTAGCTCCAGATAGAACTGAAAACCGCAACTCAGGCTGACCCGAGCGTAAAATAAAACATAACACTCGAGTCAGGACATACATACTTATATAATGTAAGCTAATTCAAGTGTACTGTAATATAGAGCAAGTAACTTAAAGGATGCTTGGGACCGCCCATCCTCTAAGGATCCGTTAAACTATTTACTATGTAGTATATTGCGCTATTATAATAGTGTCTATTTATAAAATAAACATACTTTTTTCTTAGCATTAAGGGGTTACCCATATAGCCCTTAACACGTAATAGTCCCAGTAGTCCATCCAATATCATAGCTCCTCCTGATCTGGAAGCAACTAGAGGATACCACACGGGCTACGGGAGAAATCTAAACTCGTACAAGGCTCGGTATGGTAGATGACACGGCACAACTAGGCAATGCCAGGGTAGATATACCAATTGCTATCCAGGCTGGTGGAAACGCGTAGCCGCAGTTACCGCCCACCTCGGACTAACTCCCCAAAATCAAAATATAGAGGTGGCCACCGAATCAATCCAAAATCATAGTATAATATCGAAGAGGAGCGTCCGATCAGAGGAATGACCTCATTGGCCTGGAATTGCTCCTGTTTTAGCCACCTTATGCCAACTCACGGGAGTCGGGTCCACGTATTTACCTTACAGGAAACGCCACCACCGACCTACTTCATTCTGGAATCTCCGCCGCGTACACGGTTGGTCAAAGTGGTTTTCGGTATCGACAGAGAGTATGTCCATATCCGATCCCGGTCTCTTTGCCAACCCATCGTTATTATAACCCGTGGTCATTTAAAACATTTTATACTTTAAAACCAAAATAAACATTTCCATTTCAAAACTATAAATACGATATCATTTTAAAACCCAAAACAATATGATATCGTTATATTCAAATATAATTCTTTCCAAAACCATACTGCTTAAAATTTATAATATCTGGAAGCCAAATATTTGAAATATATCTTCAAAACATAATATTTGAAATTTTTACTTTAAATCATAACTCCCAACACACAAATGGTTTGGATATTCAACGGTATATAGAATAAATGGTTTAACTTTATGGTTACTTTGTGAAGAAGATAATTTATATAGCTTTACAAATATATTTCTTTATTTAAAGTTTAAACCATAATTTAAATATCACTTTATGTCCCCAAATCCGTTACAATTCCTATATATATATCCAATTGGAGTATTTCCTATTCAAAACTAAGTTTGGATTTTATTCTTTCAACAAATCAATGTTTTATTATTTAGTCTTGAATATTCCCATAATTCCATAAATAAACTCCCAATGTTAGTCATTTAATATCTTCAAAATTCACTTAATACTAGAATATTCATCTTAAATTTATTAAGGAAAATCCAGTTATAAATATCATATCTTAAGATTTTCCAAAACTTAACATAAAATAAAATTTCTCAAATTCCATGAGTTTTAAAACAATCAATTCTAGATTCTGTAGCACTTAGGAAATGCTACCTAAAGTTACGGGTAAAACTAGTCCAATTTCAAAAAGACCGCATTTTAAAATGCTGTAGCAGATTGATTAACTAAATAAATATTTCCAAATATAACTTATTTATCTATTTACTTATTAACATTTATAACTCATTCAAAAATTTAAAATAAAATCCTTTAAAGATATTAAATCAAATATTTAACTTCCAAAATAATTTTTAAATATTTCAGAAAATATTATAAGAACCACGGGCCTGTATATAGTTCTCTAGCCTAGGTCAAGTGATACGGATTTATATCATTTCAACCCGTAATTTACAAAACCCCGGGTTCTATCATTTCAAACCCGCAATCCCAAGTTATCAGTTAAGCAGTTAACAGACTAGTTTAACAATAATCATTATTTCAGCCCATAACAATCCAACTTTAACAGGGAACTTGCAGTGGTGATTTAAGCAGTAAATAACAATTAATAATATAACTGCAGAAATAATATAACAGATAAATAACTGATGAGATGTCAATTTAAATGGGTTCATCATTCTACATCATACTACAGACAGATAATATCTAAATAGAATGTTTACACATACACTTACGATAATTTACACAATATATGTACATATGTCTGGTGAGAAAAACTCACCTGAAAGTTGCAGAAAATTTGAATACAAAACGACGATTCACCGATAAAGCACGACAGAGAATAACGATCAAATTCTTCTGACGTAGATTCAAATCTAGAACAAAATTTCAATTATGGAATACGTGACTTAAAAATTTACGATCAAAGAAAATGAGAATAGAACGGGGTTTGTTTGCTTTGCTCGACCACTCCACCGTGTACCGTGACCAAAACATACCCTAAACGAGAACCGGGTAACACTAAACTACGACAAAATTTCTAAAGGCTGACTGACAGAAGGTGAAGTTTTCCTACTCTATACTTTGTACATGTGCACACTCGTATCCCATGCAAACTCACGCCATGAATAGAACATAACACTTCCCTGTGTCCAAAATTTTTACCCTGAGAAAAACTCAACTGCTTCGGGCCAAGCAAGTCGTTGCTTCGAGTCAGCACCTATATTGCTTCGAGTTAAATATGTCAAATCTACGGGTCATATGCAAAACTGGTGAACACTTATCCCTATTTCTCTGTTATCCGAATACTTACAGATGCCCATGTTTGTGTTGCCCAACTATCTTCTAACTCATATTTACTTCTAGAATTCAGCTTCACCATCAGATTTTTTTTTTTTCCTTTTTTTTTTTCTCTTTTTTTTTTTTCTTTTTTTTTTTTTTTTAAAACCTAGTTGTTCCCCATTTCTACCCAGGCTGATACTAACTAAATATGCAGGCATGTATTACTAAATATGCAGACATGCACAACAGGGATGAAGTACTAACAGTACATAAAATGGAGATGAAGACTTCAACACCCAGGAAAACAATGACCAGACCAAAGTGCAACATTATGGATGCAATATAGATATGAAACTGAAACATATTAGATAATGTAAACTGGAATGGATATGAAGACTGAACATATCAAAAATTTTGAAAATACAAAGTTTCAAAATGAACCCAATAGGCTACAGTTACAAAACTCAAGTGAAGCAAATAATGCAACAGTAGCAGGTATATATGAATACAACCTCAATGCAGACAAGCAGACACACTATCTACATACATATATAACATCAAGCTATGATTCAAACAACAAGATAACATATGGTTTCAAGGGTCTGTTCATATTGTAAGAGCAGAGATATGGGATGCAGACAACTAAAGCATGGTACGAAGCAACATGTAACATTTCACATTTTATCAAAGTAATATAAGACAGTAGTGTGCAACTTGACATGCAAACTGCCACAAGACCAATTCAAGTGAAAATACCCAACTCAAATAAACCAACTAATGCAGACTGTCAAAAAAAAATGGATCAATAATGCAACCAGGTTATAAGGGACAAGCTATTAATACCTGTACAAGACTGCAACAATTCGAATGAGGGTGAACTCAAATGCATACAACAATTCAAAGTGCAAAGTGAGGATCATCATGCATGGACAGTGCAATGTGACTGAATACAAGTCAATGCCAAGAAAATGCAATACAAATAGGCAAACAAAATGGAAATGAAGACTGGAGCAACATGAGGCATGCAATACTCAGTACATATCTTTATTACAAGAACAATTATGCACTTCAACTACTTAGTTAAACAAAATATTTTAGTAGCATCTGCACTTACCAACTTATCAATTTAAAAACAAAAACTTGGTGCAGCTGTTCTTATCAGTTTAAATCAAAAATTGATATCATTTGTTCTTAACAGTTTAAACAAAAAAAAAAAATCAAATAGTATCTGTTCTTATTAGAATTAAAACAAAACCAAGTAGTATCTGTTCTTGACAATTTTAAAACAACCCAAATAGTATCTGTTATTATCAATTTAAAAAGAACAAAGTTATGAAAGTATTAGTGGTTATCAATTTAAAACAAATCGCAATTACTGTCTGTTCCTACCAGTTTAAAACTTAAAACTAATAACATCTATATCATAATCATATGCAGACTTGCCAAACTTCCTAGCCTAGACAACAAGTCACAGATCTACACACAATAATTATGGACATAACTCGTACAACATGGGGAGGCCGAGCAAGGTGATGAAGAAAATCAGAAAATGAAGAAGAAGCAAATCTGGACGAAAGGAAAAAATGCTATTACCTGATAGATCTCGGGCTCAAGAAGGAGGCAAGGCAGAGCGAATAGTGGAAGGGAAAAAGAGCTGGTGTAAATATAGATGATGTTTGTGAAGTTCCATGGGGATCATAAGTGTAGATAACGCATCAGTTTTTAAAGAGCTTTTTCATGTGTGATTGTACTTTTGATATGTATATAGGCTATGAATAGGTGCATAGTTCGAACGTTATATAGTAAAACTTAATTTTTGAGGCATCAGTTTCTTTTACTTACGTGATTTAAGGAATGGGATAGATATATAGTGGTTTGAATGTAACTGATGAGCTACATCAGTGGAGGAGATAAATCAATAGTTATAATTTATGTGAGATGCCAGAATTGCAAGCCTTGATTTGTTGATAAATAGTGGTTTAAATCTTTGTATGAAAATATGTGTGAATGCAAAAGTCAGTGAGTTACATGGCTGAAAGGAAGGAGTGCATCAGTTATTCTTTAAAAATAGGTAAGAGGTTCGAACGTTTCTAGTAGAAAACTTGATTTTTATACTGACAAATATTTGGACCATGCATTTGATTCGTCTCAGTTTTATTTGTTTTCTTAAGTATCAGTTTTATTTTTAACTGTGTAAATATGAATACGTGTGTGATGATTCATTTATTTTTAAATAAATTTTGATTTGTATTAAATATGTTTACAAATGTATTTGGACGTTGCAAAATTGGAAAAATATGATCTGTGGCAAGATCAGAGGAAGAGCAATCAGTGGTTTATGACATCAGTTACAAAAGGAATGAAATAAAGGGAGGGACCGAGAGTTACACCACATATAAAGTTTGAAAATATGTAAATATGAATGATATTTTCAAACTTTATATGTGGTGTAACTCTCGGTCCCTCCCTTTATTTCATTCCTTTTGTAACTGATGTCATAAACCACTGATTGCTCTTCCTCTGATCTTGCCACAGATCATATTTTTCCAATTTTGCAACGTCCAAATACATTTGTAAACATATTTAATACAAATCAAAATTTATTTAAAAATAAATGAATCATCACACACGTATTCATATTTACACAGTTAAAAATAAAACTGATACTTAAGAAAACAAATAAAACTGAGACGAATCAAATGCATGGTCCAAATATTTGTCAGTATAAAAATCAAGTTTTCTACTAGAAACGTTCGAACCTCTTACCTATTTTTAAAGAATAACTGATGCACTCCTTCCTTTCAGCCATGTAACTCACTGACTTTTGCATTCACACATATTTTCATACAAAGATTTAAACCACTATTTATCAACAAATCAAGGCTTGCAATTCTGGCATCTCACATAAATTATAACTATTGATTTATCTCCTCCACTGATGTAGCTCATCAGTTACATTCAAACCACTATATATCTATCCCATTCCTTAAATCACGTAAGTAAAAGAAACTGATGCCTCAAAAATTAAGTTTTACTATATAACGTTCGAACTATGCACCTATTCATAGCCTATATACATATCAAAAGTACAATCACACATGAAAAAGCTCTTTAAAAACTGATGCGTTATCTACACTTATGATCCCCATGGAACTTCACAAACATCATCTATATTTACACCAGCTCTTTTTCCCTTCCACTATTCGCTCTGCCTTGCCTCCTTCTTGAGCCCGAGATCTATCAGGTAATAGCATTTTTTCCTTTCGTCCAGATTTGCTTCTTCTTCATTTTCTGATTTTCTTCATCACCTTGCTCGGCCTCCCCATGTTGTACGAGTTATGTCCATAATTATTGTGTGTAGATCTGTGACTTGTTGTCTAGGCTAGGAAGTTTGGCAAGTCTGCATATGATTATGATATAGATGTTATTAGTTTTAAGTTTTAAACTGGTAGGAACAGACAGTAATTGCGATTTGTTTTAAATTGATAACCACTAATACTTTCATAACTTTGTTCTTTTTAAATTGATAATAACAGATACTATTTGGGTTGTTTTAAAATTGTCAAGAACAGATACTACTTGGTTTTGTTTTAATTCTAATAAGAACAGATACTATTTGATTTTTTTTTTTTGTTTAAACTGTTAAGAACAAATGATATCAATTTTTGATTTAAACTGATAAGAACAGCTGCACCAAGTTTTTGTTTTTAAATTGATAAGTTGGTAAGTGCAGATGCTACTAAAATATTTTGTTTAACTAAGTAGTTGAAGTGCATAATTGTTCTTGTAATAAAGATATGTACTGAGTATTGCATGCCTCATGTTGCTCCAGTCTTCATTTCCATTTTGTTTGCCTATTTGTATTGCATTTTCTTGGCATTGACTTGTATTCAGTCACATTGCACTGTCCATGCATGATGATCCTCACTTTGCACTTTGAATTGTTGTATGCATTTGAGTTCACCCTCATTCGAATTGTTGCAGTCTTGTACAGGTATTAATAGCTTGTCCCTTATAACCTGGTTGCATTATTGATCCATTTTTTTTTGACAGTCTGCATTAGTTGGTTTATTTGAGTTGGGTATTTTCACTTGAATTGGTCTTGTGGCAGTTTGCATGTCAAGTTGCACACTACTGTCTTATATTACTTTGATAAAATGTGAAATGTTACATGTTGCTTCGTACCATGCTTTAGTTGTCTGCATCCCATATCTCTGCTCTTACAATATGAACAGACCCTTGAAACCATATGTTATCTTGTTGTTTGAATCATAGCTTGATGTTATATATGTATGTAGATAGTGTGTCTGCTTGTCTGCATTGAGGTTGTATTCATATATACCTGCTACTGTTGCATTATTTGCTTCACTTGAGTTTTGTAACTGTAGCCTATTGGGTTCATTTTGAAACTTTGTATTTTCAAAATTTTTGATATGTTCAGTCTTCATATCCATTCCAGTTTACATTATCTAATATGTTTCAGTTTCATATCTATATTGCATCCATAATGTTGCACTTTGGTCTGGTCATTGTTTTCCTGGGTGTTGAAGTCTTCATCTCCATTTTATGTACTGTTAGTACTTCATCCCTGTTGTGCATGTCTGCATATTTAGTAATACATGCCTGCATATTTAGTTAGTATCAGCCTGGGTAGAAATGGGGAACAACTAGGTTTTAAAAAAAAAAAAAAAAGAAAAAAAAAAAAGAGAAAAAAAAAAAAGGAAAAAAAAAAAATCTGATGGTGAAGCTGAATTCTAGAAGTAAATATGAGTTAGAAGATAGTTGGGCAACACAAACATGGGCATCTGTAAGTATTCGGATAACAGAGAAATAGGGATAAGTGTTCACCAGTTTTGCATATGACCCGTAGATTTGACATATTTAACTCGAAGCAATATAGGTGCTGACTCGAAGCAACGACTTGCTTGGCCCGAAGCAGTTGAGTTTTTCTCAGGGTAAAAATTTTGGACACAGGGAAGTGTTATGTTCTATTCATGGCGTGAGTTTGCATGGGATACGAGTGTGCACATGTACAAAGTATAGAGTAGGAAAACTTCACCTTCTGTCAGTCAGCCTTTAGAAATTTTGTCGTAGTTTAGTGTTACCCGGTTCTCGTTTAGGGTATGTTTTGGTCACGGTACACGGTGGAGTGGTCGAGCAAAGCAAACAAACCCCGTTCTATTCTCATTTTCTTTGATCGTAAATTTTTAAGTCACGTATTCCATAATTGAAATTTTGTTCTAGATTTGAATCTACGTCAGAAGAATTTGATCGTTATTCTCTGTCGTGCTTTATCGGTGAATCGTCGTTTTGTATTCAAATTTTCTGCAACTTTCAGGTGAGTTTTTCTCACCAGACATATGTACATATATTGTGTAAATTATCGTAAGTGTATGTGTAAACATTCTATTTAGATATTATCTGTCTGTAGTATGATGTAGAATGATGAACCCATTTAAATTGACATCTCATCAGTTATTTATCTGTTATATTATTTCTGCAGTTATATTATTAATTGTTATTTACTGCTTAAATCACCACTGCAAGTTCCCTGTTAAAGTTGGATTGTTATGGGCTGAAATAATGATTATTGTTAAACTAGTCTGTTAACTGCTTAACTGATAACTTGGGATTGCGGGTTTGAAATGATAGAACCCGGGGTTTTGTAAATTACGGGTTGAAATGATATAAATCCGTATCACTTGACCTAGGCTAGAGAACTATATACAGGCCCGTGGTTCTTATAATATTTTCTGAAATATTTAAAAATTATTTTGGAAGTTAAATATTTGATTTAATATCTTTAAAGGATTTTATTTTAAATTTTTGAATGAGTTATAAATGTTAATAAGTAAATAGATAAATAAGTTATATTTGGAAATATTTATTTAGTTAATCAATCTGCTACAGCATTTTAAAATGCGGTCTTTTTGAAATTGGACTAGTTTTACCCGTAACTTTAGGTAGCATTTCCTAAGTGCTACAGAATCTAGAATTGATTGTTTTAAAACTCATGGAATTTGAGAAATTTTATTTTATGTTAAGTTTTGGAAAATCTTAAGATATGATATTTATAACTGGATTTTCCTTAATAAATTTAAGATGAATATTCTAGTATTAAGTGAATTTTGAAGATATTAAATGACTAACATTGGGAGTTTATTTATGGAATTATGGGAATATTCAAGACTAAATAATAAAACATTGATTTGTTGAAAGAATAAAATCCAAACTTAGTTTTGAATAGGAAATACTCCAATTGGATATATATATAGGAATTGTAACGGATTTGGGGACATAAAGTGATATTTAAATTATGGTTTAAACTTTAAATAAAGAAATATATTTGTAAAGCTATATAAATTATCTTCTTCACAAAGTAACCATAAAGTTAAACCATTTATTCTATATACCGTTGAATATCCAAACCATTTGTGTGTTGGGAGTTATGATTTAAAGTAAAAATTTCAAATATTATGTTTTGAAGATATATTTCAAATATTTGGCTTCCAGATATTATAAATTTTAAGCAGTATGGTTTTGGAAAGAATTATATTTGAATATAACGATATCATATTGTTTTGGGTTTTAAAATGATATCGTATTTATAGTTTTGAAATGGAAATGTTTATTTTGGTTTTAAAGTATAAAATGTTTTAAATGACCACGGGTTATAATAACGATGGGTTGGCAAAGAGACCGGGATCGGATATGGACATACTCTCTGTCGATACCGAAAACCACTTTGACCAACCGTGTACGCGGCGGAGATTCCAGAATGAAGTAGGTCGGTGGTGGCGTTTCCTGTAAGGTAAATACGTGGACCCGACTCCCGTGAGTTGGCATAAGGTGGCTAAAACAGGAGCAATTCCAGGCCAATGAGGTCATTCCTCTGATCGGACGCTCCTCTTCGATATTATACTATGATTTTGGATTGATTCGGTGGCCACCTCTATATTTTGATTTTGGGGAGTTAGTCCGAGGTGGGCGGTAACTGCGGCTACGCGTTTCCACCAGCCTGGATAGCAATTGGTATATCTACCCTGGCATTGCCTAGTTGTGCCGTGTCATCTACCATACCGAGCCTTGTACGAGTTTAGATTTCTCCCGTAGCCCGTGTGGTATCCTCTAGTTGCTTCCAGATCAGGAGGAGCTATGATATTGGATGGACTACTGGGACTATTACGTGTTAAGGGCTATATGGGTAACCCCTTAATGCTAAGAAAAAAGTATGTTTATTTTATAAATAGACACTATTATAATAGCGCAATATACTACATAGTAAATAGTTTAACGGATCCTTAGAGGATGGGCGGTCCCAAGCATCCTTTAAGTTACTTGCTCTATATTACAGTACACTTGAATTAGCTTACATTATATAAGTATGTATGTCCTGACTCGAGTGTTATGTTTTATTTTACGCTCGGGTCAGCCTGAGTTGCGGTTTTCAGTTCTATCTGGAGCTAGGACATCCCGTAGATCATTCGTGCTGCTGGAAGCCTTTTCAGTCTTTATCTTTTTGCAAGCAAGGCTTTGGAAGACTCTGTTCCTATGTATGTCTAAAGCTGTATTGCAGATTCTAAACTATGAAAATTCTGTTGATCAAAGATTTGTAGTGGCTTCATGAACCACTGAAATTTTATTTCCGCTGTAAGTTCTGATATCTGTGTATGTGATTCTGTGATTTTTATTTACTGCATATTCTGAGTTTTGCCAAATTTATTCTACAACGCAGTACCTTGAACACTTCAAGTCCGACATGAGCGGATGCGAAGGGTTGAAGATACTGGCCCGTTACATTTGGTATCAGAGCTTTGGTTCTAGGCAAAACTTAGAATATATGGTAAATTGGATTTACAGAATCACCTTCATTAGAGATTGAACCATTCTCTTTTCGAGTTCTGGAACGTCCCCTACGGTTCCAAAGTTCATTCGTGTCCCTCACTTTTCATCTTCCTTAAATTCTGGAGTATTCCATAACTCCACTTCGAATGATCTTCATAGTAAATTTGCGGTCTCGCCATCATTCTAATAAAGGGGTGAAACTCCTTTACAATTAGCATTTATTCACCGGAGATTTATATTTATCATTGGTTTATATGCTAGTATCTTTGGTTATTCCGAACTCTACCTCTTCGGATCAAATGTAGATTTACCCCAACCACATCGATCCGATTCTTTAAGTCACGGTTGACCCGGTCAAGGTTGTCCGCGATTATATAGACTTACCCAGTTTCCTTATTCTGATTTTTAATCACCGGATTTTCTGATTTCAACTCATCTTGAATTCTATTTGATTTGAGTTCATCAAAAATTTGAATCACTATCCTTGACTTGAAAGTTTTATTTCTGTATTTGAAAATAAAATCTAATATATATATAAGTATAATTTTCAGAACTCTATAATTAATTTGACTAGTTGTCAAGAGATAATAGTTTTGATTTTATATATGAGTTTGTAAGCCATGTGTTTTGTCATATATAAATAATTGAACTATAAAACAATGGTTACAAATAGAAATGAAGTTAAAACTAGAACTTGAGAATTAAACTTCCGATGATTTCAAACCTTGTATTTAAAGTTTAAAAGGATATAATAAGTATTTTCGAATAGAAATTTGTTTCCGAAATTTTTTAAAATCTAGTGCTTTTCTCTTTGTCGCTGGAAAATAATTTCGGTGATGACTGCAGCATCATCGACTTTCATTTTCGAGTTTCGAAGTGAAGGGACCACCCTGTAGTCTGGCTACAGTGTACCTTGAGATTTTTGATTTGAATTTCTAAAGTATGACTTAATATATATAATTTATATTTGATTTGACATATTATGTATATATATTTATTTATCTCTAAATGGTTTGAAGAAGAATCAGAAATTTAATTCTTAAGTTTTATCTTGAGGAATAATTTAATAAAAATAAATTTGAATAAGAAATTCCAACAGGAAATAATTGAATTTGAAAGTTTAGTTGTATAATACTCAATTCCATTCAATATAACTTACCTTGAGTTTCAAAAGTTAACAATGTAATTGGATAATATACATTATAAAAAGGGGATTTTATAATTAAAATTTAGGTGGTTATAATAAATGTTATACACTAAAATTTTAGTTGTAAAAGATAAATAGAGGTAGATATAGGAAAAGGAATTTAAGAAATTTATTCAAAGGAACCTAATAATCAAAGTTGATTTAACATGGAACCTTAAATCTAACTAAGAAATTCTAATTAAAGTTATTCCCTAAGTGAATAATTATGATTTAAATAGTTAGGACATATTCTAATATTGCTAAATTTGATAATTGAGATTTTGGGTTTCGGATAAAAATTTTTATTGAAGGAATATCTTATTTTTTAAAATAGGTATTTCAAATAAAGTGGTTAGGATATTTGTTAAGAATTTAGAGTTAAGAAAATAATAAACTGATTAGGAATACTATCATATCTACTATAACATATTATCAGTGCTGCTATTCTAAAAATATAATGTTTGAAAATTTATAATTGAATAAATGAAGATTATTTTAAAAGGGTTATGATTTTAGTAGTATGATTTCCAAATGATAATATCTATAAATCGTAATGATTTTCAAAATATTATGATCTCAAATTTATTATCTTATTTTGTTTTGAACTATCTTTAAATGTCCTTGGTTTCCTTATCTGCTACGGATTGGGATGCTATCGCTTATACCAGTCTATTTAGAAATCTTTCTATAATCTTTGAGATCTTTGTTACTCATCGGGACCTGAGCACCGCTGAGCACCCATAGACTGACAGTCAAACTGAAGGGGTAAAACCAATTCTAGAGAACCTTCTTCGTGCTTCAAATCCGGAACTATCCGTTTAAGCGAAGGGTTGAAAATACTGGGTCATTACACTTTCACTATGCATATTTTATAAGTTCAGTCGACTGAACAGGAATAGCCAGTCGACTGAAACTGGTACAAATATATAAACATGCACAGTTTCAGTCGATTGAAACACCCTGCTCAGTCGACTGAATTTGTTCCTGAAAATTTTACTTTATATTTTCAGTTGACCGAATTCTCTGTTCAGTCGACTGAATTTGAACCTGCGAATTTTTTATGAATGGACACCTTCTTCCTCCCAAGAGTTGCAACCATTCACCAATGGAAATGGAAGCATCTCTTGTTTGCAACCTTTGACAACAAATGCATCTCTTCTACAAGTATATATACATGATTCTAACATCATTCAAGTCACCGAATTCTCTTGCTTTAATCCTACTATTCTCTTGATCATATTCTCTAGATATTCTCAAAGCAATCACCAATCTATTGCTTGAATAACTGTTCTGTTTATAACATTCTTTTGATTCATAGCAATTCACATTTCCTAAATCTTCACAAACACATTGCATACTCTCGAGGATAAGATTATAGGAATATTGTACTACATTAGACTCATTAGTGTTGATAAGAACACAACAAGTCAATATTGTTTTTTAGTAATTGAGTTGAAGTCCTCTTCGGTAGTTGAGGCAAGAAATCCTGTTCGGTTGTTCGGGTAAGTTGTAAACCTATTCCTCCGGGTTAAGTGAGGGTGTGAGTTAGTGAAATTCCTAAGTGAAGCTTAGGACTGGACGTATGACTAGAGGTCCGAACCAGTATAAAATCCTGGTGTCTCCGTACATTTACCTACTTTATCTACCTAGACTATTCCGTTATTTCATATTACACGATCCTACCGCATAGCCTCTTTCAATTGGTATCAGAGCCAGGTTGTTCTATAACCATAACACCGTTATTAGACATATTGATAATATGGAAAATAACGCAAGCACAAGCACAACATCTGCCTATAGTTCTACATTTGCGGAAGGACAATCTACCCAAAGACCTCCTCTATTCAATGGACTAAACTATAACTATTGGGCTACAAGGATGAGAATTTATATGCAAGAAACAAGTTTCGAAGTCTGGAACGCTACTCAAGCAGAGTTCGTTGTACCTACAACCGATTATCCTACATAGACACAAATTCAAAAGAATGAAGCAAGTGCAAATGCCAAAGCTATGAATATGCTATTTTGCGCCCTGGATAGAAACGAATTCAACCGTGTTAGCATATGTACTACTGCATATAAAATTTGGGAAACACTTAAAGTCATATCTGAATGCACAAACAAGGTTAAACAAACAAAGATATCCATGCTGAAGAACCAATTCCAAAACTTTAGTATGCGACAAAATGAATCCATCAATGGCATGTACTTGAGATTTCAAGACATTCATCATGCCTTAATAGGACTAGGAGAAAAATACACGGATTTTGACATTGTGTCTAAAGTTCTAAATTCACTCACTGATGAATGGGAAAGAAAAGTACTAGCAATCGAGGAAGCAAATGATCTATCTACAATGAAACCAGAAGAATTGATTGGAAATCTTATGTCGTATGAAGTAAATATGCAAGCCAAGAAAGATCACGCTCAAGAAAGAAAGAATGTTGTTTTTCATGCCGAAAAGGAAGAATCAGAGTCTAAAGATGATGATCTAGCATTTATAGCCAAAAATTTCAAGAAATACTTAAAGTATAGAAAAGGAAACAAAAACGGATTCAAAAAGAATTTCTTGAACAAACCTTCATCCTCAAATATAGAATGCTTCAATTGTCACAAGAAAGGACACATGCAAAAAGATTGTCAAGAACAAATGAAGGAAAATCAGAAAAGCTTCAACAAAAAAAAACAAGAATGATAAATTCAAAAAAAAAGGCATTCTCTGTAACATGGGACAATTTAGATTCATCTTCATCCGAAAATGATAGTGATAGCAACAATGAACAGGCAAATGTATGCTTCATGGCTCAAGATTCCGAGGTAAGTAATTTAACTTTTGATGATTTAGTTGAAGTAAACACTGAAATTTTAAGCACAATAAAAATTCTTAAAAAGAAAATTAAGGAAATTCATGAAAATCAAAATAAAGCTGAGTTTGAAAGAGATATGTTAAATGATGAAAAGAAAATTCTTGAAGAAGAACTTGAAAAAGTTCAAGAATCTTATTCAAATTCGAAAACTCAATTATCACTTTTAAGTCAAGTAATTGAAACTCAAAAGAAAAAGAATGATGTATTTGTTTCTGAAAATCACGAGTTAAAAATTAAGATTAAACAAAATTAAGATTAAACATGTTGAATTAGAAAATAATAGTCTTCAAACTAAATTAGATGACATCACTAAAAATATTTCTAACTTTAATAAAGGAAAAGAAAATTTATCTAAGATATTTGAAAATTCTCAATCATCTTCAAACAAACAAGGTTTAGGTATAAAAGGAGTCAAAAATTCCTAATAAGAAAAATATAAAACTTAACAGGAATGTTGATTCAAAACAACAAATATTACTAAAGATACCTATTAAAATAAAAGTAGAAACCAAGGTAGTTAAAATTTGGGTACCAAAGACTAACAATGTATTAATAAGAAATAAATATATTAAAACATTTATGGATAATGTTCATCATAATGAAAACTATATCTATAAAAAGAATACTGAACCAAATTGGGTTTGGTTTCCTAAACTCTAACTTTTTAGGACCCTATTAAAAGGTGGGTACCAATAATTTCATATTTATTTTCAGGTCCCACTCAAAAAGAAGAAATGGATATTAGACAGTGGTTGTTCAAAACACATGACCGGAGACAAAGATATGCTTACAAACATCACATACTTTAATGGTGGCTCGGTTACCTTTGGAGACAATTCAAAAGGCTATATCATTGGCAAAGGGGGTGTGAATAATTACGGTACAACAAATTTACCTTTTATAACAAACGTTTCATTAGTTGAAAATTTAAAACATAATCTACTTAGCATAAGTCAACTGTGTGACAAAGGTTTTAAAATAACTTTCTCGGATATTAAATGTAGTATTTTTGATCAAAACCAAAATCTTGTTTTTAAAGGGAATAGAGATAGAAATATTTATGTTCTAAATATGAATATTAATCATAATGCAAGTATGTGTTACTTGCCAAAGAAAATGATCCTTGATTATGGCACAAAATATTTTGTCATATAAATTTTAAAACTATTAGAAAACTTTCTAAAAATGAATTAGTAAGAGGTTTACCCAAAATAAACTATAAAATAAATAATCTTTGTGATGATTGTCAAAAAGGAAAATTAACGAAATCATCTTTCAAATCTAAGAAAAATATTTCGACTTTACAATCATTAGAATTACTACATAAGGATTTATTTGGACCAACACAAGTTCAATCCATCAATCATAATCGATACGTATTTGTAATAGTTGATGATTTTTCAAGATATACATGGAATATTTTTATGAAAAATAAAAGTGACACTTTTGAGCATTTTAAAACATTTGTCAGAAGAATTCAAAACACTAAAGATTTGAAAATTAAAAATATTCGAAGCAATCATGGAGGCGAATTCGAAAATGAAGCTTTTGAAACTTTTTGTAAAAAGAAAGGAATAAATCATAACTTTTCATTTTCTAGAACTCCTCAACAAAATGGAGTTGTAGAAAGAAAGAAGCGAACATTACAAGAATGCGCAAGAACATTATTAAATGGATGTTCTCTACCAAAACATTTTTGGGCAGAAGTCGTTGCTACTGCATGTTATGTATTAAATAGAATATCAATTAGACCATTAACTAAAAATACTTCTTATGAACTATTTAATAATAAAAAGCCAAATATATCTTATTTTAAAATATTTGGATCAAAATGTTTCATTTTAAATATAAAAGATCAACTAGGAAAATTCGATCCAAAAGCTAACGAAGGAATTTTCGTAGGATACTCAGAACGAAGTAAAGCATATCGAGTATTTAATAAACGAACAAACATAATTGAAGAAACTTTACATATATATCTTTTGATGAAAATTTTGATAAAAATTTAAATATAAAAGATGATGAAGAATTGATAAATATAGAAGAAACAAACCTTGAAAATAGTAATAATGAACTAAGATCTCCTCCTAGATTATTACGAGATCATCCAACTCAAAATATAATAGGAGAAATAAATTCTCAAGTTAGGACAAGAAATCAACTAAATCAAATGGGTCATGTAGCCTTCATTTCGTCAATAGAACCTAAAAATCCTAAAGAAGCATCAATAGATGATTATTGGATTATCGCAATGCAAGAAGAATTAAATCAATTTGAACGTAACGATGTTTGGGAATTAGTTCCCCGTCCTAAAAATCAATCAGTAATAGGAACAAAATGGATTTACAAAAATAAAGTAGACGAACAAGGTAATATAACAAGGAATAAAGCAAGACTAGTAGCACAAGGGTACAATCAAGAAGAAGGTATTGATTTTGAAGAAACCTTTGCTCTCGTGCAAGACTTGAAGCAATACGTATACGATTAGCCTTTGCATGTTTTCACAATTTTAAACTTTATCAAATGGATGTTAAAAGTGCATTTTTAAATGGTTTTATTAAAGAAAATGTATATGTAGAACAACCTCCTTTATTTATACATGAAAAATATCCGGATCATGTATTTAAATTAAAGAAAGCACTATATGGTCTTAAACAAGCACCTCGTGCTTGGTATGAAAGACTTAAAAGTTATTTATTAAATTCGGGATTTAAAATTGGAAAAGTAGATCAAACGCTTTTTATTAAAAATACTACCAAAGATATTTTAATAATTCAAATATACGTAGACGATATTATTTTTAGTTCAACAAATGAAAATTTATGTAAAGAATTTTCAAATATAATGACTAATGAGTTCGAAATGTCTCATATGGGATAATTATCATATTTTCTCGTACTTCAAATTAAACAATTATCAAATGGAATTTTTATAAACCAAGAAAAATATTATGCTAATTTAATTAAACGATTCGGCATGGAAAACACTTCTGCTAAACCTACTCCTATGAGTACGACTACACACCTCGATCGAGATGAAAATGGCAAAAGTATAGATCAAAAATTGTTTAGAAGTATGATAGGTTCCTTACTTTACTTAACCGCTAGTAGACCTGACATAATGATGAGTGTTTGTTTATGTGCACGTTTTCAATCCGATCCTAAAGAATCACACTTAAGAGAGGTAAAACGAATTATGCGATATCTTAACAACACTAAAGATTTCGGTCCTTTCTATCTAAAGGAGTGTCCATTTGAGTTAGTGTCATTCAGTGATGCTGATTTTGGTGGATCTCGAATAGATAGAAAAAGTACAAGTGGTACTTGCCATTTCATTGGAAAATCACTTGTATCTTGGTTTAGTAAGAAACAAAATTGTGTCTCCCTTTTCACCTGCGAAGCAGAGTATATATCAGCTGCTTTAGCTTGCACTCAAGTTATATACATGCAATAAACACTTAAAGATTTTAATATAAATTTAATAAATTCTACAATATACTGTGATAATACAAGTACAATAAACTTATCTAAAAATCCGGTTAATCACTCTTGTACAAAACATATAGATATTCATCACCATTTTCTACGTGACAATATTGAAAAAGGAATAATTAATTTAGAACATATTTCCACCGAAAATCAAATTGCCGATATATTTACTAAACCTCTATTAGAAAACTTCTTCATAAAATTACGACGAGAGTTAGGAATAATGTCTTTTAAAGATATCATGTAGAGAAAATTAGAAAAATCTACACAATTCAGTCGACTAACACTATATGCTCAGTCGACTGAATAAAGAAACAAAATGAGATTTTCAATTTATTTTTTCGAATATGTTACATAATATATTATAAAATAACAGTTATTTGTACACCATACATTTTTAACTGAATTATGGCAACCATTAAATCATTAAGTGGATGAAAAACTTTAAAGAATTATAACCACCATATATTTAGAAAATCCCTACTATAAATATATCTTAAAAATATTACTTTTTCACAACTCATTCTCACGAATAAAAGCTTAAAAAATTCATTATAAAAATGTCGTCCAACAACTCTCTTTCCACGATCAACATCGCCTCTTCAGTCGATAACACTCCAACATCTCCAAAACTTCCTACTCCAATACCGACACATGAGCCGGTTTACAAATGGAACAATTATCGTACTGGCTACATACCAGAATCCAAGAAAGCAAAACGCGGACTCTTTATTTCTCCAGACACAAAAAGAAAGATTGATGAAATTCATCACTTTCAATAACAACAAATAGATCTTCAACGAGAATTATACTTCGAACAAAAAGTTACGGCTAGACGATTAAGCTTCCTAGAGCAAATCGGTTTACGCTTTTGTGGCTCAAAAAAGAACGAAGTGGCTGAACCCTTACCTCGCCTCATTAGTTCACTTGATCCATCTTCATCTTACCGTACACCAGTCGATCCTATGAATCCTTGGACGTCTCCTAAGACTCCTCAATATAGTCCAAATTCATGGGATATAAATTATATGAAGAATGAAGGGAAAAGACTCCGAGTCCACCCCCGAAGAAATAGTTAGTTTTGAAATCTATTCATGGTGTTACATCTATATAATTGTAATTATTTCTTTGAATAAAGTGTTTATCTTCAAAATTAACTAATAACAAAAAAAAAACATGGGTCAGTCGACTGAAAACCCTGTTCAGTCGACTGAACTTAAGGCAGAATGCAAATTTTTTTATAATTCAGTCGACTGATTCCGCTGCTCAGTCGACTGAAATACTAACAGAAACTTTAAGACAAATATTCAGTCGACTAAAAATCCTGTTCAGTCGACTGAATTAAACCCAGAAAATTTTCGACCTTCATTTCAGTCGACTGAACAATGTATTCAATCGACTGAACGCCAATTCCCAGGCAACTTTCCCCTTTTAACCACCAATTTTTTACCTATCCATTCACTTTTTACTTTCCAAAACAGTTTTCTTCCCCAATTTTTTTCGAAACCCTAGCCCCCAATTCCTCAAAATCCACTCAAATCTCACTCAAATGGCACCAAAGAGATCAAGAGCTTCCTCTTCTTCATCCTCCGAGCCAATTGATGCTCAAATAGCGCAATGGCTTTACGATGAAGTAGCTGTCACTAGATGGAATAAGATGAAGAATTCCCGAATTTTTGAGCATTCCTTCGTTGATTTCCAAAGCTTTCAAACCTACAACATCCAAGTGTTAACCGATCAAGCAGGTTTAACTTCTCTTTTGGATTTAAAAAGAAATGACCATGCCATAGATCATGTAATGTCAAATTATTTTTTGCTAACCTTAATCTTGGTCACCGAACTCCAAGATATCCAAACAATAGTGTTTGGAGTATGGTATGTGGAAAGAAAGTTTGGTTTTCCTTGGATAGAATAGCACACATTCTAAAATCACCAAATGTCGGGAGAAAGCTAGAAGAGATAGAATTCAATCCACAAATTCGCGATAACATAAACCATCGATTTATGGATGATAATATCAACTTTAGAGATTTTAAGTCCACCTCTCTTCGACCTATGGCAAGAATCCTTCACAAAGCTCTAATGAGAACAATTACTCCTCGCACGGGCTCGTACGAAATTGTCTACCCAAATAATTATCGAGCTCTATATGCTATTTTTGGCAATATACAAGTCAATTGGGTACAACTTATTCTTGATGAGTTTCTCACTTTTAATAATGGCAAAATGCGCACTATCTATTTTGGAGAATACATCATGCGACTTCTCCTCAATGTTGATACACCATTACCCAAGTCGGAGAATACAATGGTCCATCAAATTAACCACCGGACCATAAGCCTAATGCAACTCCCTTCTCGACCTCCTCGCATAATATCACTCGCCAAATGGGAAGCGAGGCATCAAGAACAACAACAATAACCTCCACAACCTCACCACGAAGAACATTTCGAGCAAGATGATGAAATTCGTCTTGTTGACCCAAGCTTTACTACCAACCAATCACTGGGAATATTATCAAGAAATCAAAAAATTCTTGATACTCGTCTTAAAAAGGTAGATCACAAGCTTGACAAAATCAAAGGATTCTTCAACAAGCTATGAGATGCAATCTCGTGCTCAAGCACCACTACTGCTTCGACATCTCGCGGCAAACGTCTGGCCTTACGTTTATATGGACGACATCCGAAGAGCAAATAAGTAGCAGCACAAGCGGAGCTAGTTGTGGTCAAAGAGGAAGAGCGTACAGACCACCAACAGGAGGACCCGTCATATGTGAACAAACAGGAGGAAGAGAAGGTTCATATGACTGGGATAACGATGAGTAATTTTAGTATGGTTTGATGTTTATTTATAACTTTCTCATGGCTTGTATAAATAGCCATTTTTTGCTTGTTCAACATTTTTAACTTTTTTAAGCCACGGTTGTGCAAAATTTCTATTCTCTATGCTTCAGTGATGGTTTTAATAAAATATGTCTACTGTTAGTTCTTCCTTTTTATCGATGACAAAGAGGAGAAAATCTATGGTACTAACTTTATTTTGTAGGAAAGATAGTGCATACATTCAGGGGGAGAAAACTAGTAAATACATCTCTAGAATAAATCAGTATTGTCATCAATCAAAAAGGGGGAGAATGTTGATACGCGAAGATTTTGATCAATGACAATGTGCTTCAACAAAAAAAAGGAAGAGATATGTGCAAAGCTAAAGGAAGATCGATGAAGACCAAACAAACATAAGTATGATTTTTTTATTGGTCTTAGTCTGGATTTATTGTTAAAATCTATCCTCAAGAGGCTTGCACGAACACTAGAAAACATTTTATAAACTTCATTTTTATTTAAGCTTTCACTATGCATATTTTATAAGTTCAGTCGACTGAACAGGAATAGCCAGTCGACTGAAACTGGTACAAATATATAAACATGCACAGTTTCAGTCGATTGAAATACCCTGCTCAGTCGACTGAATTTGTTCCTGAAATTTTACTTTATATTTTCAGTTGACCGAATTCTCTGTTCAGTCGACTGAATTTGAACCTGTGAATTTTTTATGAATGGACACCTTCTTCCTCCCAAGAGTTGCAACCATTCACCAATGGAAATGGAAGCATCTCTTGTTTGCAACCTTTGACAACAAATGCACCTCTTCTACAAGTATATATACATGATTCTAACATCATTCAAGTCACCGAATTCTCTTGCTTTAATCCTACTATTCTCTTGATCATATTCTCTAGATATTCTCAAAGCAATCACCAATCTATTGCTTGAATAACTGTTCTGTTTATAACATTCTTTTGATTCATAGCAATTCACATTTCCTAAATCTTCACAAACACATTGCATACTCTCGAGGATAAGATTATAGGAATATTGTACTACATTAGACTCATTAGTGTTGATAAGAACACAACAAGTCAATATTGTTTTTTAGTAATTGAGTTGAAGTCCTCTTCGGTAGTTGAGGCAAGAAATCCTGTTCGGTTGTTCGGGTAAGTTGTAAACCTATTCCTCCGGGTTAAGTGAGGGTGTGAGTTAGTGAAATTCCTAAGTGAAGCTTAGGACTGGACGTATGACTAGAGGTCCGAACCAGTATAAAATCCTGGTGTCTCCGTACATTTACCTACTTTATCTACCTAGACTATTCCGTTATTTCATATTACACGATCCTACCGCATAGCCTCTTTCAATTGGTATCAGAGCCAGGTTGTTCTATAACCATAACACCGTTATTAGACATATTGATAATATGGAAAATAACGCAAGCACAAGCACAACATCTGCCTATAGTTCTACATTTGTGGAAGGACAACCTACCCAAAGACCTCCTCTATTCAATGGACTAAACTATAACTATTAGGCTACAAGGATGAGAATTTATATGCAAGCAACAAGTTTCGAAGCCTGGAATGCTACTCAAGCAGAGTTCGTTGTACCTACAACCAATTATCCTACATGGATACAAATTCAAAAGAATGAAGCATGTGCAAATGCTGAAGCTATGAATATGCTATTTTGCGCCCTAGATAGAAACGAACTCAACCGTGTTTGCATATGTACTACTGCATATCAAATTTGGGAAACACTTAAAGTCATACATGAAGGCACAAACAAGGTTAAACAAACAAAGATATCCATGCTGAAGAACCAATTCCAAAACTTTAGAATGCGATAAAATGAATCCATCAATGGCATGTACTCGAGATTTCAAGACATTCATCATGCCTTAATAGGACTAGGAGAAAAATACACGGATTTTGACATTGTGTCTAAAGTTCTAAATTCACTCACTGATGAATGGGAAAGAAAAGTACTAGCAATCGAGGAAGCAAATGATCTATCTACAATGAAACCAGAAGAATTGATTGGAAATCTTATGTCGTATGAAGTAAATATGCAAGCCAAGAAAGATCAAGCTCAAGAAAGAAAAAATGTTGCTTTTCATGCGGAAAAGGAAGAATCAGAGTCTGAAGATGAGGATCTAGCATTTATAGCCAAAAATTTCAAGAAATTCTTAAAGTATAGAAAAGGAAACAAAAACGGATTCAAAAGAATTTCTTGAACAAACCTTCATCCTCAAATATAGAATGCTTCAATTGTCACAAGAAAGGACACATGCAAAAAGATTGTCAAGAACAAATGAAGGAAAATTAGAAAAGCTTCAACAACAAAAACAAGAAGGATAAATTCAAAAAGAAGGCATTCTCTGTAACATGGGATGATTCAGATTCATCTTCATCCGAAAATGATAGTGATAGCAACAATGAACAAGCAAATGTATGCTTCATGGCTCAAGATTCTGAGGTAAGTAATTTAACTTTTGATGATTTAATTGAAGTAAACACTGAACTTTTAAGCACAATAAAAATTCTTAAAAAGAAAATTAAGGAAATTCGTGAAAATCAAAACAAAGCTGAGTTTGAAAGAGATATGTTAAATGATGAAAAGAAAATTCTTGAAGAAGAACTTGAAAAAGTTCAAGAATCTTATTCAAATTCGGAAACTCAATTATCACTTTTAAGTCAAGAAATTGAAACTCAAAAGAAAAAGAATGATGTATTTGTTTCTGAAAATCACGAGTTAAAAATTAAGATTAAACATGTTGAATTAGAAAATAATAGTCTTCAAGCTAAATTAGATGACATCACTAAAAATATTTCTAACTTTAACAAAGGAAAAGAAAATTTATCTAAGATATTAGAAAATTCTCAATCATCTTCAAACAAACAAGGTTTAGGTTATAAAAAGGAGTCAAAAATTCCTAATAAGTAAAATATAAAACTTAACAGGAATGTTGATTCAAAACAACAAATATTACTAAAGAAACCATTTGCACGTTAAAGTAGACCTATTTCAAATATTAAATTTTTATTTCCAAATCCAAACATTCAAAATTTCACAAAATTCAGTTAAATATATTAATTAAACAAATAAAATTATAAAATAATTTATGGGTTGTTACACTCTCCCCCACTCAAAACTTTTCGTCCCCGCAAAGGAAAGAGGTAGGAGAATAGAACATCCAGAAAGGAAATAGATTGGAAACAAGATAAAACAATTAATTTAAAACTATAAAAATTTAAATTTAAATTAATTAATATTTAGTAATTGATTTTAAATTCAAGGTATTTCATTTATTTGATTTGATTTTAGTTTATAAATACCTTCAAAACAAAATTTTATTTATCTTATTTATTCATTATCCTATTATTCAATTTTACTTTTTATTCTATTCATCTCTACTAACATTTTATAATTAAAATTTAAGTATATAACATTTATTATAACCACTCAAGTTTTGTTTATAAAATCATTTTATATTGTATAGTATCTAATTCACATATTCAACTTCTGAACAATTTGGGTAAGTTATATTAGAATGAAATTGGGTATTATACAAGTAAAAATTTTCAATTCAATTATTTCAAGTTAAATATTCATTAAAAATTCTGGTTTTATTTTATAATTGAAATCATATTTAATATAAATTTTAAGGATTAAATTTTTGATTAACTTCAAACATTCAGAGATAAATATATACTTATATTGTATCTATCAAATCAAATTTAAAATCATGTACCAATATATATTATAAATCCAGTCATATTTGAAGAATTCAAAGCAATTTTATTTTCCAAATCAAAGTGTAGCAAAGCTACAGAATGTTCTCTCCACTTCAAAACTCAAAAATGAATGTCGATGATGTTGTAGTCATCACCGAAATTATTTTCCAGCGACAAAAAAAGAATACTGATTTAAACCTTTAAATTTCTTTAGAAAACAATTTCTATTAGAAAATACTTTAGATAATACATGTTAGAGCTTTAGAACCAAAATTTGGAATTATCGAAAATTAAATTCTCAAATTCTAAATTTACATTCATCTAAATTTCCAAATCAACTTAGAAACCAAGTTTTATAATTCCATTTATTATAAGTTGGTAAATCCTTGGTTTACAAAACAATAAATGAAACTCAAATAATATCATGTCTAACAACAAATTCATTAACAATTTAATTTCAGAAAAATTTATACTTATATATAATATAATCATTCAAAATTATTTTATTCACCAAATTTGAAAACAATATTATGTCAGTTTGCTCTGTTTGAGTATTTTGGAATTTTTATCCATAGGTTGATTAGACGAATCGATTGAAAAACCCAAATTAGCATCAACAACTCAAACAACACACTATAAAACATTTTAATATTAATTTACAAATATACTTCCTTGCTCGACGATACAAGAACAGATTTCAAAGCAAGAATAGAGATTCAAATTCGATGGGCTCAAATCAAAGAGAATTTTGATTCGAAGATAGGTTCAAAACAAAGATAAGATGATTAAATAACAAAATAGGAAGATGGACAAGTTTATATAAGTTGCGGGCAATCTTAACCAGGTCAACCATGACTTCAAGAATAAGATCGATACAGAATTCCGAGGTAAATCGACATTCGATCGCAAGAGACAAAATTCAGGTATGACAAAAGATATCAGCATCGCAAACTGAGGATACAGAAATCTTTGGCATACCAGTGTTTTTTGCAAAAGAGTTTCACCCCTTTACAATCATTCGGTGGAGCTATGAGATACTCCAGAATGAAGAAGAATTTGGATTCGGGAGGACAAGAGTGGATTTTAGAACGAATAGGGGAGTTCTAAAATTCAAAAGAAACTGAATCAAAGAGGAAGGGATTCAAGCTCGAGCGACAGTAATTCCATAAATAAATTTACCATATATACTCAGTTTTGCCTAGAGCCTGATACCTACAGTAACGACCTAATATTTTCAACCATTCGCATCCACACATGCCGGGTTTGAATTTCTCAAAATACCAGATTTTTAATTTGTATTTGGCAAAACTCAACATATACAGTAAATAAAATAATCATAGAATCACAGACACAGAGTAATATAACAATAATGCATCGGAAACAAAAGAATAGTAGTTCATGAAGCTATTATATATATAACAAAGTTAAACAAGATACAAAAGAAGTCTCGATTACAATAGTCAAATAAAAAATTAGAATACATCACCAGAATCAACTAATAACTTCAAGATGAAAGATGTAGATGGATCTCCAAATGAAGCACCAACTCCAAAGGTGAGTATCAAAAGCCGTATCACCCAGTCTGGCCCGAGCGTAAAGCAAAACACAAAACACTCGAGTCGGGATTAACATTCTTATATCAATAAATCCGACTCAAGTGAAATAACAACTGAAATATCAGTAACTCAAAGGATGTTTGAGATAACCATCCTCTAAGGATCCGTTAAACTATCTACTATGTAGTAATATATGCTATTATAATAATGTCTAAAGTAAAGTATAGTATATTTAAAAATAGCATTAAGGCATTACCCATATCCCCCTTAACACATTTTTAGTGTCAATAATCTATACAGTACCGTAGTCCTTCCTGATCGGGAAGCCACCAAAGGATACTTAATAGGTACGGCACAAACTAAACTAGTACAAGGCGCACTAGGGTAGGTGACACGACACAACTAGGCAATGCCAGGTTAGATATACCAATTACACTTCCGGACCGGTGGTAACGCGTAGCAACCACTACCGCCCACCTCGAGCCACACTTCCAAAATAAAAGTTGCAGCAAATCAATCACAAAGTAATAAAAAGGTATTGAAGGAGTGTGTCCGATCAAAGAAGCTACCTCATTAGTCCGTCAATTGCTCATGTTTTAGCCACCTTATGCCAACTCACGGGAGTCGGGTCCACGTATATACCTCAATAGAACGTTGCCACAATCCTACTTCATTTTGGAATCTCCACCACGTACACGGTTGTTAAAGTGGTTTTGGAGTTGGCAAAGAGTACGACGACTTCCGACCCCCATCTCTTTAACAACCAAATATTATTATTGTTTAGGCCAAAATTGGTCACAACACTATTCGGGAGTCGTTGAAGAGATAATAATGAAGAATGTAAATTCAAAGCAAATATTATCTAACAAAAACTCCAACCAACAGTAAGGTAAATGCGTAGACAAGCGATTTATAGTGGTTCGGCGTGTTGCCTACGTCCACTGTGAAGGTTTTTAGTGTTTTATTGATTCTCTTTCAATGATTACAAGTTGTTACAACGATCAAGAGCAAATTACAACTGGAAATTCGAAATCAACAGCAAAGTTATGATGTAGGATGATGGTGATCTCGATCCGACAGAGTATGGGCGCTTGAGAGTCCAAAGATCCTTTTCCTGTTGGCTCAGGGGATCTACTTATAGGCGTAGGACGCTGATAATTTGCTGAAAACCCAGGAGACCACTTCTGGCACGTGAGGGGGCCCACGTGCCTGGCCTCAGGAAATTTGGACCCACTTTGGCATCGATTCGAACTCCATTCGAATCGATCAGAAAGTCATCCAATCGATGTGAAATTTGGTGTGGACATGCTTCAACATGTATGCAAGCTTCTGTGAAAATTTCGTGGCATTTGGATCAGTAGATTGAGAGATATGATGGATACGAGATGGGATTCCTTGTGTGGCTGTTTGGTTCGAAACCATCCTTTCGAATCGATGGTTTCGAATCGATGGTGGCACGCGCCATCATGATGACGTGGAGCGCAAACCTCGAATCGATCCGGTCTTCACTCCGAGTTGACCGCATCGACTCCATATATCTCGGCGCATTTGCACCGATGAATGACACGTCACCATGGCTAGTTGACTTGGTGGATTCGAACGAAGCTTCATTGATGGGTTCGAACAAGGCTTCATTGATGGGTTCGAACGACCGATGCTTGATGGATACGAACTTGCGTTTTTCTGATGGATACGAGCTTTGTAACTTCTCCGTGGATACGAGGTTCATCGATACGAGCTCGATGGATTCGAAGTTGATGGAGTCGAATCCGAGGCACTTCGATGGATTCGAAGTGGATCGATACGAAGGTGATCGGTTCGAACCAGTGCTAGATGATGGGTTCGAAGACACCTACAATGATGGATACGAAACCAGTGCTTTTCCCTTCAAATTGAATCGACCATAATTTGAGCGTATGAACTCGGATTGACATGAAATTTGAGATGCTGACTTCTATGATCTTTCTTGTCATGTCTTATCAATTGTAGCTCAATCTGGACTTGGACAAAATTCAGCCATATCCATAGCGAAACGAAGTATGACCAATCTTTGAGACGAACTGTCCTCCGTTTTCGATCGATCTTTTGGTATCACAGCTTTGCCAAAAAGTGGGATAACATTTGGCCCCCAAAGTACGTCTTGCGGAAACATGACGTGCTTTGAAGAGCTGCAATTTCTCTCTGAACAATCATTGTTTTCTTTTGTTGTGATTCGTACCCTGTATTGCTGTAACCTTGCGTTGATATGATTGATTGTTGTATAATAGTGCTTAGCCGTTGGCTGTTGCATTTGTATTAAAATGAGTATCCGATCCCTGTAAATGTTTAAAATCGAATGTTAGTCCGACATATATGCACATATGTTAGTTTGACCCTTGTTAACGTCGTGCGTCCACGAGTCGTTGTCAGTTTTGTTTGCTATTGAATTTCGTATCGATTCTCTCCTAAACCGATTCGGAAATTTGAGTTGAGACAACGCTTGATGGTTGTTTTGGAAAGTCCCTTCGTATCGATCCTCTCCTGAACCGATATAGAAGGTTGAAGGAATCGACTTTGTGTTGCGCGAATGTAATATTTCGAATCAATGGGTATGGGCATCGATGGATACGAGATCAACATTCGTATTGATGAGGTATGCTTATGCCATGATGGGTACGAAACCGACATTCGAATCGATGGCTTGGATGAGTATGAAACGTTCACTCGTACCTGTGAGAAAGGATGGATATAGAATAGTAGTTCGTATCGTTACGCTTTGATGGATACGAAATTACTATTCGTATCGACAGGTTTGATGGATACGAAGTTTCTGTTCGTATCGACAGGCAGTGAATGGAGTTTGTGAAATTGTTGATGTGAACAGGGGCTTCGAATTGATGGGTCCAATGTTTGTTTCGCATCGATGAGACCCAATGCACATTGTACAGCCTTGGTTGTATACTTCGTATCAATGAAGTGTGAGGTTAACTTCGAATCGATAAGGCCTTAGGCAAATGGGTTCGAATGGAGATTTCGAACCGATCCGTGTTTTGACTGGTTGCGACCGGTCGCGACCGGTCAAGTTTACTGGAAGGCGAATCGCCTCGGTTACTCTCTAGTTTCCATATAAATAGCAAGGGCTTTTCCATTTTTTCACTTTTCACCGTTGCCTTGTATTTACTGTGTTTTGCATCGTCTCGAAGCTTCAGAGAGGAAAGCACTGTGTCACGTCTTCGAACCACTCAAGGTCCAAACCTTTTAATTCCTCGAATCCCACACTCAAATTAGGTAATTAACCTCAAATCCAAACGGCAAAGCTATTTCAGACCTACCTTCTACATCGATTGGCCACTCTGGTGATTGGTAAAACTAGATCTGGTTTTGAGGAGCTTCGAATCGATCTGGGGACTCGTGTTCGAATCGATGAGGGCGGCATCATTTTTCCTTGGATTTCGCATCGATCCCTGGGATGCCCTTTGGGGGGGACACAGTTCGCACCTGATTGACCATTGTGATGGGTCGCATCGATATGAAGTGATCGATACGAGAAGTAGCTATTGGTCGATTCGAAGTCCTTAACTTTACATCGATACGAATTACATCTTTATGACCGATACGAAAGGTATTGATTCGAACGTAATCGATGTCAAGTTGAGGTTTTCCTGATCGGTACGAACCAGTTAACCAAGGATCGATTCGAAGTCATCCTTCATTGATCGGTTCGAACTCGGCACTTGATCATCGATTCGAAGCGCGCCCCTCTGTATCGATTCGAAGTGGTATAATGATGGTTTTGAATGAGCTTTCTGCGATCGATTCGAAACCTTCCATGACGGATACGAAAGTTTGACATTTTCTTTGCATAATTCTGACGAGCTTAATTCTTGTATATTTGGACTTGAATATTAAACTGCATACTTGGCCACCTTTCGAAGCTCGTCGACAGAACCATAACAATTTCTTTCCAAATCAATTTCCATCATATGAATGGTTTAGTGATGACGGTCAGCATGACGGTCATTATAACTAGACTCCGTAGCTTTGTCGTTTGCATATTTCCTTTAATTCCGCGACATTTATCCAAGTAATGCACAGCACTGCACAACACACATTCATACACTTTACATTGGGGAATGCACGGGTCCTTTGTCGTCTAACGATGGTTTCTCATGAGTTAGCTAGTCATGGAACCTTCAAGTTCGCAGCAGCAGGAGATTCAAAGTACAGTTACTTCGAGACTAAAGGTTCCGGATATTGAATCTGAGATCATCGATCCAGCCCCGGACGAATTTCCCAATGCGTCTTTCATTGCCAATCCATCGGATTCCGTTCAATCCAATATTTCTAAAGATATCTTGGGGAGAATATGCTCGAGGCATAGCCTGTCACTGGATGACGTGTTATTGTCGGGGCCGAATGATAGACCACACAATCCGCCGGAGGGATATACAACATTTAATCGCCACGCGTGCGCGGCCAGGACGCTTCCCCCGTTCAATGAGTACATAAGGGAAGTATTGTCTTTTTTGAGGATCGCTCCATCTCAACTACGCCCGAACGGATATGCTTCCGTGAACAGCTTGTTCATCGTCTTCATGGAGTACCTTCATAGACCACCGATCCCGACCGAGATCAGATATCTATTCAATTTCAAAACCCGAGGTGATTACCCCTCCTTCACATTTTTGGAAGCGGTGAGGAATTGTCAAGTGGTCACTGGGTCCTGGACCAGGCTGAGTTATTACAGGACGAAATGGTTCTATGTCAGATGTCCTCCGGGATTTGCCCGACAATGGTTATTCAGACGTGAGTATAGCCGAGTTCTCAAATAATTACTAAGGCAATTGCAGTCGAAGTGAGACTTATATTTTTTCCTTTTTACAGCAACGATTCAGCGACCTGACGGTGAACACTTTAAGGAGATAGTGCGAGTACTTAGAGAAGTCCCGAGTGAAGATAGGGATATCGAGTTGCTTTTGACGGATAGGAATCTCCGGACTTACGGGTTGATCGAATGAGGGCAGAGCATAAAGTTTGACGGGGCACTAAGGACCATCTTGAAAAAACGAGTCAAGCACAAGAAGCCCAAAGTTATTATAGCCGAGGAAGCCGATTCTAAAAGAACCCATACTGATGATGAGCCGTTGACCGAGCCTACAGATGTAGTTCAGGAGGTCGCGGAGCAGAGAAAAGGCAAGGCAGCCGTTGTTAAGCCAACTAAGAAGGGTAGATGGAAATCGGTTGTCATGGCCCGATCCGCTCCCGGAGTTAGAATTTCAAAGACGTCTCCTCCAAGAACTGAAAATCTTTATGAAGGGCTCGTCGATATTCCAATTCCGGACGATGTGTCCCTGCACCATGATGCCGGATTGGAAGAACTTTCAAAAACTTTAGTTTTGAGCGAGTCTTTTCCCGCTGGTGTGGCAGACACATCCGGTTGGTCGGGGGGTTGCACATTCATGCATATTTCACAACACTGCATAACCTTTGACTGTAAACTACCTGTTTCGAAAGGTGATTAATTCTACTTTATTTTACCCTGCAGATACTATGTCCGGGCGAGATTCAATTTTAGGGAGTCTCCGACATGCTTGCAAGTCTTCATATCATGAGTCGTGTAGATGAGAGGGGGACAGAGATTACGACCAAGGATGCTCTGGGTATTCTGGTCAAGAAAGATATGATAAAGATAGTGGCTATAAGCGTCGATCTCGATCTCGTACTCCTCCTCCTCCCAGGGATCCTATACAGCCTCCTGCTTATGTCTCTCTTCCTCTGAATCTTCTCACTATAAGTCGGCTTCTCAATCTTCTAGGCATGAATCCCGCCACTCTAGAAGCGAAACAGTAACTGTCGTTGTTACAGAACAACCTCCCATTGAAATCTCAGGGGAAGGAGCAATTAAGCTTGCTCAGCTAAAGAAAGATTTTCCGAACATCTGCTTTGACAACTACATATTTCCTCCACATTTAAAAAGGATCCCAGAGGAAGCCGAGCAGTTAGTACATGGCTATGTGCATGATTTTTATGCCCAGTACAAGGCATGGGCGAAAGCGGCTGATAAAGCATCGGCGTTGGCCTTTGAGCGAGCGGCCATCATTGAGAAACTCCAAACTGATCTAGCTCACCGGGATCGCATCGTACAAGTGTTAACCGATGAAACCGAGTCATCTCGGAAGTCAGAAATGGATGCTACAAAAAAAGCAGATGAGGCCCAGGCGGCTATGGACAAGATGAAGCGTGAGCATTACGCCACGGTGGAGGACATGGGCCACCGAAATACCATCGTGACCGCCGAACGGGATGCGGCCTTGAAGGAACTTAATGCACTCAAAGCTAAATTTTCCGAAATCACTAAAGACAGAGATGACGCGCATAACGCGACCCAAGAAGCATGCGAACAAGCCGTAGTGCTTCGGACTGAAAAAAATGCTGTGGTAGCTAAAGTTCAGGCTGTTGAGGCTGAGGTTGAGGAGAAGGTTCAAAGGGCAGAGGCCAGGCTGGAGGCCAACATCGAAGATCTACTCATTACTTACAATGCCAATGTGCTAAGGAATAGAAATTTGGCCTGGCTTCAGGATTATCCGGTACATCTTCGTAACGCTTGGGTCCGATTGGTTGTGAAGGAAGGAGAAGCGCATCCGGATGCATCAATCGACCAGTTCGAGCTCGAAAACCGGTTGCTGACCGAAGATGAAAAGAAGATCCTTCATGATGCCATAATTTCTCATGAGAAGGAGATGATTGGTGGCCAGCACCGGGAGATTGGGGAAGGATCGGGTGTTGAGCATCATGCTGCTATTCTTGAAATCACCGCTCCACCTTCGTTAGAGCCTGTATCTATGGTTGATTCACAATCCGTTCCAGCTTATGACCCAGAACAGCCGCGGCTATCTCCTATTCAGGAGCATACTTCCGAGGCCGCTCAGCTATCCGCAAGCCAACCTGAGGAAGGTACTCCGAACTTATCTCAAGTGTATTCCAAATAGGGAGTTTGTTTTGAAGCAGTTATTAATAACTTCGTATCTTATTTTTGCTCAGTGACTGAAGTTGCGCCGATTGCTGCGACTTAAGAATCAAGTAAAGGGGAGAAGGCCATCACCACTGAGACAACCGTCGTGACGGCAGTGTCAACTGAGGTGGCGCAGGGGAGCGCACTATCTCTTGATGAACAAATGGCGAGAGAGCTGCTCGGCGAGCAGGGTGGCTTCTCCACAGACTTGCCGTTCATCGTTAGTGACCTCCCGCCAACCTCTAGCTCTTCAATGCAGACTGTAGATGCCCCCAGCCAGGCCCAAGCGATTCGTGATGAAGAAATTCTGGCCGAGATTAATGCAGAATTAGAGGCTGCAGGGCAAAGTGGTAGTATTGGTGGCAGTACGGTGGTGCGTAGCTCAACACCTTTAAGGATAATATCATCAGGTGGCACTATCCCATCTTCCGTCGCGGATCCAGTCCCTTCTACTCCTCCGGTGGGAAGCCTTCATGTAGATTCAAGCTCTGAGGAGGACGTTGACATTATGCCCCCAGCCGAAGAGCAACCACCGGAGAGGAAGCACTCCAAGCGAAGGATCTCTGTTTCTAGCGAGTCCGAGGATGAACCGCTGATAAGGAGATTTAAAAAGAAGAAATAGATGGGCCGTTTAAGCGGATTTTTTGACAGATATGAACTTTTGTTTGTTTTTTGCTAGTAGGCCGTGTATAGACGCAGGTCCGGTCCCTGCAAGTAGGAATTCTTTTTTTTTTTGGAAGAACTTATTTGCATGTAAGTCCTTGTCTCCGGTTAGTTGAAATAAAATTCAATTTCTTTGTTTCAATTCTCATTTCTTTTGTGCTTAAGTGTTTGTAGTGTTTGGTTTTCAGTCCGGTGTACTTGTGGTGTTTTTTACCGTCAAGTAGAGTTTGTTTTATTTGCCAAGTCTGAAAATCTCGGTCATATGTTGTTATCGATGAATAAGTTGAACTTCGGACATTGTATCACTTTGGTTAGTGATTAACACTTAGATTTTTTGCCCCTAGTCTCGGGGAACAACATTTGCATCTTGGTGGTTGATCGCACTTACTGCAAATCTTAAGCACATGTCCACGCTCTGGGGACTTAGGATAATTTGAGATCGTTAACTTGGTTCGCGCTATGGGAATTTGAGAGTTATCGATGTTTGTAACACGGTTCGCGCTCCGGGAACCTGGAATTGATGTTTATACTCCACTTCACGCCTTGGGAACTTGGAGTTAGTGTTGATATTTCGGTTCGCACTCCGGGAACTTTGACTTGGTATTTGTGCTTCAATTCACGCTCTGGGAATTTGGAGATAGCATGTATGTTTGGGTTCGCGCTCCGGGAACCTGTAATCTATATTTATACTCCAATTCACGCTCTGGGAAGTTGGAGTTGGACGATAGGTGGTCAGTCACACCTGTTTGGGCTTTTTAGGAATTCGTTCACACTTTGGGAACGATGGATTTGATGTTTATACTCCGATTCGCACTCCGGGAATTTGGAGTCCGTTCGCACTCCGGGAACGAGTTGTTGGATGTTTATACTCCAATTCGCACTCTGGGAAGTTGGAGTCCGTTCGCCCGGGAATGAGTTGTTGGATGTTTATACTCCAATTCGCACTCTCGGAAGTTGGAGGCCGTTCGCACTCCGGTAACGAGTTGTTGGATGTTTATACTCCAATTCACACTCTGGGAAGTTGGAGTCCGTTCGTGCTCTGGGAACGAGTTATTGAATGTTTATACTCCAATTTGCACTCTGGGAAGTTGGAGTCCGTTCGCGCTCTGGGAACGAGTTATTGAATGTTTATACTCCAATTCACACTCTGGGAAGTTGGAGTCCGTTCGCGCTCTAGGAACGAGTTATTGAATGTTTATACTCCAATTCGCACTCTGGGAAGTTGGAGTTAGTTGTAGGACTGTCGTGTGTTGGTCCAGTTCAGCCTTTAATGTGATGGCTTGCCCCTGAGCTGGGGTTTCACTTAGTGAGTGGCCGGTCGTATCACAGTCACTCGCTATTTGAATAAATTCCATTGTTTGATGGAATTTAGCTCTTCGTGTGTCGTGATTATTGAATGTTGCATTCGGTGAATCACAGCTCTAGCTTGAAGAGATAGTATTTTATTGCTGAAATAAGAAAATATGGCAAAGTCAGTGCCTTATTACAAGTTCAAACTTCAGAATGTAAAGAAAATTGTAAAGTATTCATAGATTGAATAGAGCCTGTCATGCGTAGTAATGGCAAAGGTTCTCGCTTCTCAGGCTCTTGGAAAAATAGGACCGCCCACTGTCGACAGCAAGAACCGGTCATCCTCGAATTTTTGCTCAATCACACATGGCCCTTCCCACGTTGGTTTCATGCGCGATGGTGTTGAGTGTACTCTTCCGTAGACGAAATCACCAATTTTGAAGGTTCGGGGTTGAACATTGACATCGTGCGATCGAGAAACTCACTTTCGGAGTATGACAGTTCTTAAGTCGGCCTGGTCTCCCATAACAACACCAACTCCTTTGTCAGTGGGGAATTTTAAGGTTAGACACCATGGGGCGATAACAGCCCTGAATTCAGCAAGGGCTGGTCGGCCTAAGAAAGCATTGTACGGTGAATCTATGTCCATCATCACGAATCACAATGTCCGGACTCTGCAACACTGTCCAGTTCCCAACTCCATCGGTATTTCTAGTTCTCCAATGGGTATGGCCACGCTCCCGTCGAAGCCGCGAATACTGGATCGGCATGGTTTCAAGTCTTTGGCATTCAGATTCATTTGGTCGTAGGCTTGCTTAAATATTATATTCACGGAATTTCCGCTGTCAACCAGAATCCTTTTCATCCATACATGGCCTACCTGAGATGATATGACTAGTGGATCGGTAGTCGGGACTATGATTCTGTCATCATTACTACACTGATATACGATGTCGTCAGTCATTACTTTCTGTCGTTTGATCGAAACTCTATCTTTCAAATTTCTGCAGCATGCAGCATCCGCATATCTGGTAGGACTGGCATATGACTTCATCTCATCTCAGCTTCGCTTTGTTGGATGAGGAATACCTCCAACAACATTTACTACTAACCTCCAGCCGGTGGGGGTGGAGTCTTCTTGCATCAGATGATTGGATTCATTACTTTGATTTGATGGGCCCGCTTTTCCCGGCTGTGGCGTCTGAACAAACTGTTCTAGCTTATTTTTTCTTATCAATTTCTCAACGAGATCTCGTAAGTGACGAAACTCGTTCGTATTGTGCCGGTAGCTTTCAGGGAACATGCAAAACTTTCCCGTCTGGATTTGCTTCTCTGACGACGGTCTTGATGCGGGTTTTTGGTACTGAATTGTATTACAGGTTTGTAAGTACAAGTCCTCTAGTGATGTATTCAGAGGAGTGTAACTGTCAAACATTGGATTATTGCGCTGCGGGCCATGATTTTGAGCTCGCTTTTTAATTTGATTCACGCTCTCTCTTCACCGAGCTTGTTCGTTTTTAACGTTCAACTGAACTTTTCCGGAGCTCTCACCGGACTGTTTGATAGCAACATTGTTTTGGTCCCTTCCGTACTTGGTCCTGTATCAGTTTGCTTCCTAGACTGTTTCGCGTCTTCCCTTCTCAGGAATTGAGCCGCCTTGGCATGGAAACAGTCCAACGGTGCAGGTGGTTTTCCAGCTAACCAGCTGCCAAACTCAGAATCGGGGTCGGATCCCCTTAGTCAACGCCATAAGGATGGAGTTATCGTTTGGATTGCTAATCTCCGCTGCATGCAGTATGGAATCTCTCTAAGTAGTGTCTGAGCGTTTCTCCAGGAGCTTGAGTGACGCTAGATAGAGTGTTGACATGTTTCGGCCTTGCGAAGTGCATGCAGAATTGTTCAACAAATTTTGTGGCCAACTGGTCGAATGAAGAGATGGATCGAGGTGGCAGTCGAGTGAACCACATGGTAGCGATGCCCCCCAAGGATATGGGGAAACTACGGCACTTCACTGCATCGTCAGCTCTGGCAGCAGTCATCGACCATTCATATTTCAGAATATGTTGGTTGGGGTCGGAGTTTCCTTCGTACATAGGTAGAGTTGGCATTCTGAATCGCCGTAGGGGTTCAGCAGTAAGGATATCGTCCGTAAAAGGAGTGTGACTTCAGAAAACTCCCCAATCGTCATTTGTGAATCCCTGACTCTCACGGATCATCTGATGTATCATTGTTGAAAGATATGGCATTTGCACGTTTTGTGCGGCTTGCGCCGGAGTATGATCACGTTCCATACTTTGGGGTTGGACCGGACGTTGTCGACGGTCCAAGTCTTGCCTTCTTGGCTCATAGTCCTCTGGGACATATGGTTCAGGAGTACGTCCGCTATAACGACGGTCCAGGTTCGACTGATCTTGGATGTCGATCCCTGGTTCAGCCGCAACGTTAGTGGTGCGATGTTCTGCGGTGTGGTGAGGGATGACACCTCCTCGGGAGGAGGGTCCGGTTTGGAAACTGGCCGATGGACCAACTCTCAGTTGTCCAATGGTCATTGTTGGTTGATCTCCAGCGGCTGGCATGTGAATCCCATCTAGCCGGGGTTGTGGAGATCGATTGTGATAATCAGAAGATGAAGAACTTTCACTGGAGGAGCGAGAAGCATGGTCTCTCGTGGATCTCTTTCGCTTCTGGCGATCCAGCTTGTTGATCAGCTCGACATTAACACGTAGCTGTTCTGCTAGTTGTTGCCGACTCTGGGTCAGCTCTTGGAGTAGTAACTGTAACTCTTGTCGGGTAACCGGACCTGACGGTTCCGAGGGTCCAGTAGCATCTTGATTAGATGGAGGTAGTGGAACAGGATTCTGTCTATCCTGTTCTTCTTGATTGACAGCATTTGAGGTAGTTCTTGTGCTAACCATCTTGAAAGTTGAATTCCTTTCCTAGACTTTGCGCAAATCTAAATAGAAGGGAAGGAACTTGGATTTGATGATCTGGATCTCTCTCTTATATTTCTTCAATCCGATATCGATGATAGATCCAAAGAGCAGGAGAAAATCTGGGTTTTCTCGGTGAAAGCACCAAAGTGTTTGAGCCAATCGGGAGTCGTTGAAGAGATAATAATGAAGAATGTAAATTCAAAGCATATATTATCTAACAAAAACTCCAATCAACAATAAGGTAAATACGTAGACAAGCGATTTATAGTGGTTCGGCGTGTTGCCTACGTCCACTGTGAAGTTTTTTGGTGTTTTATTGATTCTCTTTCAATGATTACAAGTCGTTACAGCGATCAACAGCAAATTACAACTAGAAATTCGAAATCAACAGCAAAATTATGATGTAGGATGATAGAGATCTCGATCCGGCAGAGTCTGGACGCTTGAGAGTCCAAAGATCCTTTTCCTGTTGGCTCAGGGGCTCTATTTATAGGCGTAGGACGCTGATATTTCGCTGAAAACCCGGGAGACCACTTCTGGCACGTGAGGGGGCCCACGCGCCTGGCCTCAGGAAGTTTGGGCCCACTTTGGCATCAATTCGAACTCCATTTGAATCGATCAGAAAGTCATCCAATCGATGTGAAATTTGGTGTGGACATCCTTCAACATGTATGCAAGCTTCTGTGAAAATTCCGTGGCATTTGGATCAGTAGATTGAGAGATATGATGGATACGAGATGGGATTCCTTGTGCGGCTGCTTGGTTCGAAACCATCCCTTCGAATCGATGGTAGCACGCGCCTTCGTGATGACGTGGAGCGCAAACCTCAAATCTATCCGGTCTTCACTCCGAGTTGACCGCGTCGACTCCATATATCTCGGCGCGTTCGCACCGATGAATGACACGTCACCATGGCTAGTTGACTTGGTGGATTCGAACGAAGCTTCATTGATGGGTTCGAACAAGGCTTCGTTGATGGGTTCGAACGACCGATGCTTGATGGATACGAACTTGCGTTTCTCTGATGGATGCGAGCTTTGTAACTTCTCCATGGATACGAGGTTCATCGATACGAGCTCGATGGAGTCGAATCTGAGGCACTTCGATGGATTCCAAGTGGATCTATACGAAGGTGATCGGTTCGAACCAGTGCTAGATGATGGGTTCGAAGACACCTACAACGATGGATATGAAACCAGTGCTTTTCCCTTCAAATTGAATCGACCATAATTTGAGCGTATGAACTCGGATTGACTTGAAATTTGAGATGCTGACTTCTATGATCTTTCTTGTCATGTCTTCTCAATTGCAGCTCAATCTGGACTCGGACAAAATTCAGCGATATCCATAGCGAAACGAAGTATTACCAATCTCTGAGACGAATTGTCCTCCGTTTTCGATCGATCTTTTGGTATCACGGCTTTGCCAAAAAGCGGGGTAACAATTATAACACCGCGGTCATTTCAAAATAGTTTATACTTCAAAACCAAAATAACATTACCATTTCAAAAACCATATAAATACGATATCATTTTCCATAATCATAGCATTTTTCAAAGTTATAACACTATCGAAACTAAACATTTGAAATTAAAACACTTTCGAAACATAATACTTTGTAATCATAATACTTCCCACTTAACCGATATATACATTAAAATAGTATATATAATAAAATAATTTATAAAGTAAAATAGTTTCCTCAAATTCCATAAATCAATTTCAAATCAACTCAAATTCCCAAAATTCAATTTAAATCAACTCTCAAATCATTAATCCCATTTCCATTCAATTCTGAATAAAAGCATCAAATTATATTGGTTTCAAAACAGAATTGAAACCCAAAATAAACCATTTTCAATTTCAGTATTTCCAAAGCTTTAAATATTCAAACATTTCAAAACTAAATATATATATATCTAAATTTTACTTCATTATTAATTTTGAAATATTTACCTTACAAATCCAATATCAATTAAATAAAACCGTAAATTTCAAATCACCAAATATTTCCTTCAATTTATTAAAATTTGAAATATTCATAAGTCACTTTAAACAAAAAAAAGTTATAAAAATTCATATCCTTCAAAATCCCATTTTAATAAATTTCAAATCAAACTTATTTGAGTATAATTCTTAAATAAATTTAATTTCAAATAAATTTCAAATTTATCTTCCGACCTTAATTTATTAAGATCATTATAAACTCCATATTAAAATAAAATTTGTATAAATACTTAACCATATTATATTTTAATAAAATCAAACTTTATTTCTAAACTTATTTTGTATCCAAACAAATTCATACATAGCTCAAATCAAAATTTTAATTGTATATAAAATAACATTTACATAATATCAAAAGTCGGCATTTATCTAAAACCATATATTTCTTTCCAAAATCATAGAAATCATTTTCAAAATATTTATATATAGACCAATGGTGCCTGTATATAATTTTCTATCCAATGGTCAAGTGATACAGATATTTATCATTTCAATCCGCGATTTAAATATATACGGGAATATATCATTTCAACCCATAATCCCAAATTCGATTCAATTGAAAATCGCTTGGGTTTATCATTTCAACCCATAACAATTTCTCCTATTCTAAAGTCTGTTCGGGTATGTATCATTTCAACCCGTAATGAATTCTATACTAACACGGAATGTAACATCCCCTTTTTTGTATGTTTAAGCAGACACACATATCATCTCAAACCATACAACAGGGAAAATTGTTATTGAGGTGAATAAAAAAATGGAAGAAAGAAATAAAACAAAACAGAATCTCACAGCAGAATGACAAAATATAATAATATAGTAACAGTTCATGAAGCTGTTTTACAAAACATTAGATCATTCTTTTACAACATATATCATAGTTACACATACCAGAGAATAATAAATAATGTAGCGGAACAGTATGAATGCAGTGGAATAATATAATAAATAATAGTAATACAATCTTCATCTTCGTCCTCTAGAAATAAGATCTTCAAACCCTGAAAATGCTCAGACTAACCTGAGTGAATTGAAAAGACAAAACTCTCGAGTCAGAAATAAAAGGTCTTATGTAAGTTAAATCAACAATAAATAATATGAGTGGAAAAGCGTCAGAGATGTTTACGGGATTTGACATCTCCTATCCAGTGTCTAACGTGAGTGTAGTAACTTAAGAGATGCTCGGGATTCACATCTCCTAAGGATCCGTTAAACTATTTACTATGTAGTAACATTTTGCTATTATAATAATGTCTATAGTAAAATAAACTTACTTTTGAATAGCGTTAAGAAGTGACCTAATATTCCCCTTAACATGTAACAGTGCCAATAGTCTATATAGTACCGTAATACCTCCCGATCGGGAGGCTACCAGAGGATACTCCATAGGTACGACATAAATCAAACTTGTACAAGGCATGCTAGGGTAGGTGATACGGCACAACTAGGAAATGCGCTGGATAGACATATCAATTACGCTTTCGGACCGGTGGTAATGCGTAGCAGCTACTACTGCCCACCTTAAGCCCCACCCCTAAAATCAAAAGGGCCCAATCAATCACAAAGTAAAGAATGGTATCGAAGGAGTGTGTCCGATAAAAGGTGCTACCTTCTTAGCCCATCAATCGCTCATGTTTTAGCCACCTTATGCCAACTCACGGAAGTCGGGTCCATGTATATACCTTAAAGGAAACGCCGCCACCATTCTACTTCATTCTGTATCTCCACCGCGCACACAGTTGTTAAAGTGGTTTTTGGAGTTGGCAGAGAGTATGACAACTTCCAATCCCGGTCTCTTCAATAACCAAATATTATTATAACACCGCAGTCATTTCAAAATAATTATACTTCAAAACCGGAATATAATATCCATTTCAAAATCATATAAATATGATATCATTTCATTTAAAAAAACAAATCAACATGATATCATTTTTATAAAACCCAAATTAATATAATATGATTATTTTCAAATATATCCTTTTTCCAAAATCGTAGCACTTTCAAAGTTATAATACTTCGAAATCAAAACACTTAAAGAATAACACTTTCAAATCATAATAATTTTAAATTCACAACTTTGAAACATAACTTTACCGCTTACATGGTTTAAATATTGGAATACTTTATATAATAAAATAGCTTCTTAAATTTCACAAATCAATTCTAAAACAACTCGAATTTCTAGATTTTAATTTAACCAAATGCCGAATCATAAATTTCAATTCAATTCAGTTTTCAAATAAACTATTCCAAATTTTATCAATTTCAAAACAGATTTGATCCATAGAATAAACCATTTCAAATTCAATATATTTCAAACTTTAAGTATTCAACAATTTCAAAACTAAGTTTAATAATCTCATATATATCAAATTTAATTTTCTATTATTTAGTTTCGAAACATTTACTTAATAAAGCCATTATCATTTAAATAAATCCTGAATTACAAATAACTAAATATTTCCTTTAATTTATTTATACTTGAACTATTCATTTAATTCACCTTAACCCAAAATCAAGGTCTAAAATCATAGCCCTTTAAAATTTCCAATTTAATAAATTTCACATCAAACTTATTTGAGTTTAATTCTTAAATAAATACAAATTCAAATAAATTTCCAGTTTATCTTCCAACCTTAATTTATTTAAATCATTATAAACTCTATATTAAAATATAATATAAATACTTAACCATATTATCTCCAATAAAATCAACTTATTATTAAGCTTATTCTATATTAACACAAATTTATACATAGCTTAAAAGTCAAGAATAAAATAACATTACATAACATCGGAAATCAATATTTATATAAAACTATATATTTCTTTACAAAACCATAGAAATCATTTCAAAAATATCTTTATATATAGACCACGGTGTCTGTATATAATTTTCTATCCTATGGTCAGCTGATACGGATATTTATCATTTCAATCCGCAATTTAAAATATAAATATGGTTATATATCATTTCAAAACGTAATCCCGAATGAAATAAAACCATAATAACTTGTAGTTTATAACAATATAAATACAACATCCATTCATCCAATATCAATCATCAACCATTTATCACAATCATCATCCAATTCAAACGATAACATTAATATAGAACAGATAATAAATAATAGGTACATACTGGCAGTTTATATTCAATAATAAATTAAATAAAAATTTAACTGGCAGTTTATATGTAATAATAAATTAAATAACAATTTAACCGGCAGTTTATATGCAATAATAAATTAAATAATAATTTAACTGGCAGTTTATATGCAATAATAAATTAAATAACAAATTTATCCTAATAAATTCCAATAAACCGATATGGTGATTCAAAATATGCCAAACAATCATAAATAAATTTCTAATCACATCATAAATCAATTTAGTGAATATAAGAAATTTTAGAAGCTGTAAGTGGGTTAAAACACTCACCTTTTGAATTTAAATCCAATTTAAACCCAAAATTTGAACAGTCTTAGAATCCAGCCCAACCAAATGTCCGAAATTCTAATACGATCACAACAAAATAAACCGCGCATGAATCCGAGCTTGTATAAAAAAGTTATGAAAATTAGAAGATTGGAAAATTGTGGTCCTGGGTCGACTTGGGTTCATCTTCGGTCCACCGCCTCAAATCCTCGGTGCTTGCTCTGAGTTTTTGCCAAAATGACCCAGAGCGATCCAAATCATTTTCTTCCTGACCCGAAGTTGATATAGGGTTTTGGCCTCTGAAACTCGAAGCGCGACCCGAAGTTGATGAAGATCCGCAATTTTTTTTTGGGAATTGAAATTGGATTGGTAAGATTGGGGTTTTTAGCCATTGAGGAAGAGAAGCAGCGGAAATTTCTATACGTGCAGAAATGAGAAATAGGAAGGCTACTAGGGTTTATAATGATATATATATATATATTTATATATATATAGGTAGAACAAAATAGAAATAAATGGTCCCGGTTGGTTTGAGTTTTTAACGATAATTGACCCGAAAAGCCCATTTTGATTCCGGAACAGAAATGGATCAACCCACATATCAAAATATATGTTTTCAAATATTTTAAACGCAATGGAATAGGTTTCAAGTCTAAATTCCATAGTACGAAGAAGTTATGCTAAAATCAAGTTATTTCAAATTGATATCAATTAATTGATTTCTAGACGTTTCGAGCCCGTACGATCAAGCGACAAGTCTGATCGCTACGAAACTTGAAATCCTACTATAATTCACTGTTACAAATCCGATGAAACTGGTTTCATCGAAATCCGAGTCAGTGGCCAAAATGACTACTTTTACATTAATTAAATAAATTAATAATTAATTAATTAAATCAAAATTTTAATTTCGATCCTATAATTGACAAATTTTATCTTTTTTAAATTTCTTAATCATTTACATAAATTTAAATAAATTTATATGTCAATTTAGAGTTGATAAATTTATCAATTTCGGTGTTAATCTCAATTTCATTAAATTCAGAAATTATAAATGTAATTTCTAATAATTCCATTTAATTCACTTTTCATTCTATTATTCAATTCATTGCTGTCAACCGAATGAAATTAACATTGGATTCGTGATCTATTACATTAGTATTCTCAAATTCCATCTAAATTTCAATTAACGTAATATTTAGATATTAAATTTCATTTAATTACAATTAATCCAACTATTATAGTTCAAATCCCAATAAATTGATGAAATTTATTTACATTCCTTTAATTCAACAAATTGTCCTATTATGAATAACATTAACATTATTTCCAAATATTACCTTAATTAACATTAACGTAATATTTAATTTAGATTTATTGCAATTGATTCAATTCAATTTATTGGATTAAAAATATATCAGTAACTTACAATAATTATTTCCACTAACTCTTAATCATACTTCATTATCAACAACAAATATTATAATTACTTATCTAACATTGATTTTACCAAAATACAGTTTATTGCGTATTATTTCATTTGTTAATTCAATACTTACTTTTATTTACCTATTATCAATTTTATAACCAAGTGCAACAAACTTGCACTATTTCATTATTAGGATTTCACTCCAATTGCCAATAGTTAATTTTAATTACCATTGCTACATTTCATTTTAGCGTTCATTTCATTATTAAATTATAATTTTTTTTTCAAATTAAATTACAAAGTCTCGTTAAAATAGCAAATCTTATTATCGGAAATTTACGGGTCGTTGCACTCTCCCCCACTTAAAACTTTTCATCCTCGAAAAGGAAAAATAAAGAAAAAGAAGGAATTGAGTAAACAATACATCTTATTCAAAAATATTAACTTTATAAAAAACAAATTTACAAAATTAATTAATTTAAATAAAATATACCAATTTACAACCATTAAATCTTTTTATACTTAAATTAATAAGGTTTGGAGAACATTTTCCAAAAAATTTCTAAGTCCAAAATGTATAGAAAATTTTGGCAGAGTCTCCTTTGTACGGGGTGACTCGAAAGAAAATATAATATCAAATATAACAATATATATCACAATATCTCAAAATAATATATCCCAACGACGGGAAAAATAATGTAATAACACTATAAAACCGTAATCCGAGAATGTGCCTATTTATCGGGTAAACAAACGCTTAATTATGAAACCAAAAGCAGTAGCGATTGCTTCCATAATCTGCATTTCAATTATATAATCTAAAAAGAGTTAATAATTATATAAAATGAAATATTTAAAGTTGTTTCAATCAATAGCAAACAAATCAATATAAACAACTATCACTTGCAACAAAGCATACAACCATCACATAAAATCAACCCAATCAATTATCCATTCATATCAAACACACAAACAGTTGTTTAGGTTCAAAAACTTTAAAGTGTACAGAATGGAAAACGACTACTAAGTGCACCATTTATTCAACGGTCATAGATGAAACTAGATAGATTATTCATACATCCAAACAAATTTTAAAGTATCCTTTCCTAAACAACCATAAATCAAGCAAACAATAAATTCTAACATTATTTAAGTTTACTCTTATAAATTTTCTTTTTTTTTTCTCATGCAATGATTCTTTATACTTATTTTCATTATAAATCACTTTAACATTTACTTAAGTTTATTATCATTTATTTATAACCTTTCTATTATTTAATTAGCAACATTTTAGTCATAACTTAACTTTATAACAATTATAACCTTAAATTCTTATTTATAAAGCAAATCCATTGAACACTTTCATTACATAAGTTTACTCGTACAATTTCCATTACATCTTCTTATTAGACATTTCAACTTTTAAATCCTTTAGTAAGTTATATATATGCTTTTTAAAAATGCAATCGACAATTATACAAGTTTATCTCATTTCTTTTAAATTAATTTAATGTTCAAAAATCATATATTTTGTTTTTATAGGTTACAAATGTCAACTTTATTGTTATTTCATTTGTAACCTAGCATTTAATCTCTTATTTCATTTAGAGGTTCCAATTATTAATTAGTTACATTCTATTTCACTACAATAATTGAAACTATTAATTAAAGGAACTTAAGAACTAAATACCGGGTTTAATTTCAAATCATTTTAAAATAATAGATAAATATATACTTACAATTTATATATCCAATTATATTTAAAACAATTAAAATTTTATATTTGGTTTTCAAAATAAATCTGTAGTAAAACTACTACAGTGACCTTCCCACTTGGAAACTCGAAAATGAATGTCGATGATGCATGCGCTCATCACCGAAATTATTTTCCAGCGACAGAGATGGGAGTACATAACTTATTTCTTTCCAAAGTTTCTTTAAAGCAATCCCTTCAAATTATATTGAATTTTTTATATCAAAAAATATTTATAAACAATGTTATTATATTCCAATATCCTTTGAAAGCAAAAAAATTCAAAATCCCAGAACTAAGTTCTAAAATTTCCAATTTTATTTATTTTAATTTGAATCTCATTTCCAACCAATATTTATAAATTTCACTACCCAACAACCAATATATTACAACCATATATATCATTTATAAAAAAATTATTTTATATATATAGAAAATATAATAGGCAAAATTATTTCATTCACCTATACTTCAAAACAAATATTGTGTCGGTATGCCCTATTAAGTGTTTAGAAATCCCTATTGATGTCATAGCGTCTTATGCACCAACCATAACTTATAAATACAAAACGGAACAAACTAACACAATATCAAAACTCTTTTATAATACTAACAAATACGCTCTCTCATATATACACACTCAACGACTCATCATAGGGTATCACTATCCTATTAGTAAAGAGTCAGACCCCACAAAGCTAAGGTTTATCGCAATGCCACTTGTAACATCCCCCTTTTTGTTTGTTTAAGCAGACACACATGTCAGCTCAAACCATACAAAAGGGTGAATTGTTATTTGGGTGAATAAGAAAAAGGAAGAAAGAAATAAAACAAAACAGAATCTCACAGCGGAATGACAAAATATAATAATCAAATAACAGTTCATGAAGCTATTTTACAAAACATTTGACTATTCTTTTATAACACATATCATAGTTACACATACCAAAGAATAATAAATAATGCATCGGAATAGTATGAATGCAGTGGAATTATATAATAAATAATAGTAATACAATCTTCGTCTTCGTCCTCCAGAAATAAGATCTTCAAACCCTGAAATGCTCAGACCGACCCGAGCGAATTGAAAAGACAAAACACTCGAGTCAGAACTAAAAGGTCTTATGTGAGTTAAATCAACAATAAATAATATGAGTGGAACGGCGTCAGAGATGTTTATGGGATTTGACATCTCCTATCCAGTGTCTACGTGAGTGCAGTAACTTAAGAGATGCTCTGGATTCACATCTCCTAAGGATCCGTTAAACTATTTACTATGATAGTAATATTCGCTATTATAATAATGTCTATAGTAAAATAAACTTACTTTTAAATAGCGTTAAGGAGTGACCTAATATTCCCCTTAACACGTAATAGTGCCAATAGTCTATGCAGTACCGTACTACCTCCCTATTGGGAGACTACCAGAGGATGCTCCATAGGTATGACACAAATCAAACTCGTACAAGGCATGCTAGCGTAGGTGGCACGGCACAACTATGCAATCTCAGAGTAGACATACCAGTTACGCTTCCGGACCGGTGGTAACGCATAGCAGCTACTACCGCCCACCTCGAGCCACACCCCCAAAATCAAAAGGGCCCCAATCAATCACAAAGTAATAGAATGGCATCGAAGGAATGTTTTCGATAAAAGGCGCTACCTTCTTAGCCCGTCAATCGCTCCTGTTTTAGCCACCTTATGCCAACTCACGGGAGTCGGATCCACATATATACCTTAAAGGAAACAACGCCACCATCCTGCTTCATTCTGGAATCTCCACCGCGTACACAGTTGTTAAAGTGATTTTCAGAGTTGGCAGAGAGTATGACAACTTCTAATCCCGGTCTCTTTAATAACTAAACGTTATTATAACACCGCGGTCGTTTCAAAATAATTATACCTCAAAATGGAATATAATATCCATTTCAAAACAATATAAATATGATATCTTTTCATTTCAAAAACCAAATCAATATGATATCATTTTTATAAAACCCAAATTAATATAATATCATTTTTTCCAAATATATCCTTTTTCCAAAAGCATAGCACTTTCAAAGTTATAACACTTCGAAATTAAAACACCTAAAGTATAACACTTTCAAATCATAATACTTTGAAATTCACAACTTTGAAACATAACTTCACCCTTTAAATGGTTTAAATATTGGAATACCTTATATAATAAAATGGCTTCTTAAATTTCACAAATCAATTCCAAAACAACTCGAATTTCAAGATTTTAATTCAACCAAATCCCGAATCATAAATTTCAATTCAATTCAGTTTACAAATAAACTATTCCAAATTTTATCAATTTCAAAACAGTTTTGATCCACAGAATAAACCATTTCAAATTCAATATATTTCAAACTTTAAGTATTCAACAATTTCAAAACTAAGTTTGATAATTTCATATATATCAAATTCATTTTCTATTATTTATTTTCGAAACATTTACTTAATAAATCCATTATCATTTAAATACATCCTGAATTACAAATAACTAAATATTTCCTTTAATTTATTTATACTTAAACTATTCATTTAATTCACCTTAACCCAAAATCAAGATATAAAATCATACCACTTCAAAATTTCCAATTTAATATATTTTATATCAAACCTATTTGAGTTTAATTCTTAAATAAATTCAAATTTAAATAAATTTCAAATTTATCTTCCGACCTTAATTTATTTAAATCATTATAAACTCTATATTAAAATATAATTTATATATTTAACCATATTATCTCCAATAAAATCAACTTATTATTAAGCATATTCTATATTAAAACAAATTTATACATAGCTTAAAAATCAAGAATAAAATAACAATATATAACATCGGAAATCAGTATTTATATAAAACCATATATTTCTTTACAAAACCATAGAAATCATTTCAAAAGTATTTTTATATATAAACCACGGTGTCTGTATATAATTTTCTATCCTATGGTCAAGTGATACAGATATTTATCGTTTCAATCCGCAATTTAAAATATAAATACGGTTATATCATTTTAAACCATAATCTCGATGAACTAAAATCCATAACAACTTGTAGTTTATAACAATATAAATACAACATCCATTCATCCAATATCAATTATCAACCATTTATCACAATCATCATCCAATTCAAACAATAACATCAATATAGAACAGATAATGAATAACAGGTATTTACTGGCAGTTATATTCAATAATAAATTAAATAAGAATTTAACTGGCAGTTTATATGCAATAATAAATTAAATAACAATTTAACTGGCAGTTTATATGAAATAATAAATTAAATAACAAATTTATCCAAATAAATTCAAATAAACCAAGATGATGATTCAAAATATGGCAAACAGCCATAAATAAATTTCTAATCACATCATAAATCAATTTAGCAAACATAAGAAATTTTAGAAGTTGTGAGTGGGTTAAAACACTCACCTTTTGAATTTAAATTGAATTTAAATCCAATTTAAACCCAAAATTTGAATAGTCTCAGAATCCATCCTAACCAGTGCCAAAGTATCTGGAATTTTAATACGATCCCAGTAAAATAAACCGTGCATGAATCCGAGCTCGTATGAAAAAGTTATGAAAATTAGAACATTGAAAAATTCTGGTCCTGAGTCGACTTCGGGTTCAAATTCGGTCCACCGCCTCAAATCCCCGGTGCTTGCTTTGAGTTTTTGCCAAAACGACTTGGAGCAACCCGAGTTATTTTCTTCCTAACCTGAAGTTAATGTAGGGCTTTTGCCTCCATAACTTGAAGCACGACCCGAAGTTGTTGCATATCCGCATTTTTTTTTGGAATTGAAATTGGATTGGGAAGATTAGGGTTTTCAGCCATTGAGGAAGAGGAGCAGCAGAAATTTCTATACGTACAGAAATGAGAAACAGAAAGGCTGCTAGAGTTTATAATGATATATATATATATATATATATATATATATATATAGGCAGAACAAAATAGAAATAAATGGTCCCGGTTGGTTTGAGTTTTTAACGATAATTGACCCGAAAAGCCCATTTTGATTCCAGAACAGAAATGGATCAACCCACATATCAAAATATATGTTTTCAAATATTTTAAACACAATGGAACATGTTTCAAGTCCAAATTCCATAGTATGAAGAAGTTATGCTAAAATCGAGTTATTTCAAATTGATTTCAATTAATTGATTTCTAGGCGTTTCGAGCCCGTACGATTGTACGACAAATCCGATCGCTACGAAACTTGAAATCCTACAATCACTCACTGTTACGAATCCGATGAAAATTGTTTCGTCAAAATCCGAGTCAGTGGCCAAAATGGGTACTTTTAAATTAATTAAATAAATTAATAATTAATTAATTAAATCAAAATTTTAGTTTTGATCCTATAATTGACAAATTTTATCGGTTTTGAATTTCTTAATCATTTACACAAAGTTAAATAAATTTAGATGTCAATTTAGAGTTGATAAATTTATCAATTTCAGTGTTAATCTCAATTTCATTAAACTCAAAAATTATAAATTTAATTTCCACTAATTCCATTTAATTCACTTTTCATTCTATTATTCAATTCATTGCTGTCAGCCGGATAATATTAACATTGGATTCATGATCTATTACATTAATGTTTCCAAATTCTATCTAAATTTCAATTAACGTAATATTTAGATATTAAATTTCATTTAATTGCAATTAATCCAATTATTATAGTTCAAATCCCAATAAATTGATAAATCTTTATTTCCATTCCTTTAATTCAACAAATTGTCCTATTATAAATAACATTAACATTATTTTTATCTTAATTAACATTAACGTAATATTTAATTTACGTTTATTGCAATTGATTCAATTCAGTTTAATGGATTGAAAATATATCGATAACTTATAATAATTGTTGCCACTAACTCTTAATAGTACTTCATTATCAACAACAAATATTATAATTACTTATCTAACATTGGTTTTATCAAAATACAGTTTATTGCATATTATTTCATTGGTTAATTCAATACTTATTTTTATTTACCTATTATCAATTTTATAACCAAGTGCAATAAATTTGCACTATTTCATTATTAGGATTTCACTCCAATTGTCAATAGTTAATTTTAATTACGATTGTTACATTTCATTTTAGCATTCATTTCAATATTAAATTATAAAGTTTTTTTCTTTCCAAATTAAATTACAAAATCCTGTTAAAATAACAAATCTTATTATCGGAAATTTACGGGTCGTTACAGGAAGTTGCAGAGTGATAACAGATATAGTAATAATATAACAGGTATATATCATCAATAAAAATAACATAAACTAGTGTCAGATTTCATAGGTAAACAGATACAGATAACAACATAAATATATAGCTGTGTAAATACTTCAGCAGCATATCTCAATTGTCATTTCAATTGAAATCAAATTTAACAAATAAAAGAACGTTAATTGTGAGTGATTGCTCACCTTTCGAGGCTAGAGATGATTCGACACATGGAATGAACTACGAATCCAAGTACGAATTGCAAAGCAAAGTAGATTGGCACGAATTGACGAACAAAGGTGATCAATAGGAATATACGAAATCAAATTAGAATTTGATTGATGGATATGATTGGTATAAGAGAACTTACATGTAACTACATATATAATAATCATATTTTAAATTCGAACATATATTGAATTGAATACACACACATATATGGTTTTAAATTAAAGAACACATATAAAATAAAACATATATACATTATATATTTTTAAATAAATACATATATATACTTATATTCTCTTAATGCACAGATAAAATTTAAAAGTCGAAACAAATATATGAACACTTTAATATATACACTGTAATATAAACTGCATTCGATATATATAAGTTTTTATATATATGTAAACTATGATTATATATGTAAATATACTGTAAACATATAAATTGACATTTTAAAACTATGCCCATTTATAAACTAACATATAATGTGTTTTTAGCCTAACTGTATAACTTACATTTTTTATAGTTCTATAAATCGATATGCATACACAGCAGGTAATAAAATATACATATAGTAACTCATATAATTAAAGTATCGGAAACTATCAGACTATGTAAAATGGGATAACAGACTAAACTTATAAAATATATATATAACTTTACTTTATAAGAAAATACTATAGCCTATACGAGAAATGCAAACTATTATATATAACAGAGGTGAAACACGTACAGTTAAAGCAAAACCCCCCTCCCCCGAATTATATGTCTCCATATACATACATACATATATATATATATATGTATGTATAGTACAAGATATAATAATAAAGACCTATATACACTATCTCTATATATATACCGTAACCCCTATGCCTAGTAGACTTTTACAAAATAGAATAAATGTTTATAAACTATCAGATCAACGGTTTATAATTAATGTATATATAATAGATTTATATAAAATAATATAACAAGTGTACAAATATATATAATGTTATATAACCATTAAACTACCGTATAAATATTATAAACTAACATGCGTTTACTTTATAAAATCTAACAGATATATTCTTAAAATCAATATATATATATATATATATATATATATATATATATATATATATATTTGAAATATCACTGTTACTTAGATATTGCAGACGCTTAATATTATAACACTGCAACTAGATTACTACTCTGCAATATATATACAACACGATTTATAAACTAATATACGAACAACGCAATAACGCATCAATATATATATAAACACGAAACACGCATATATATATATATATATATACATATAATTTAAAATTCATACATACTAAAAAATTGAAATATATATGACTACACAGAGGTGAAAAAATTTAGAATGCAACCCAAATATATTTTACTACACTATATATATAATACTTGAAAAAGAATCCAAACACATATGTATAAATATGAAGCTTACCGTATACACAATTTTAATCTTAACAGAACGTGTATAAACTATTAATATGCTACAACTAATAACATATGAACCACTTTAATATATACATGCACACGCATACACACTCATGCATGCACTAAATACATATATTACATAAACTTGATACTATATTATATACTAGCATATGTATAAAACTAATATAAACGAATATTATAATATATGATATGTATACTTACAATGAATACTAATATATATGAAATCTCAAACCAAAACGAGGTTGCAAACTTTTCACACAACCTATATATGAATATATATATATATACACACACACATATACTGTCAACGTATATAACCTCTTTACTTATAACTTGTATATTAATATACAGTAGCAAACAAAATGTAATTACCTAAAAGAATCAAAGTGGAGACGAGGAACTAGAGGAGGGTAGAGGAACGAGGTGTATTCGCTAGCGGCAGATAGGTGCAAGGTGGCGTTGCTGTCGACCGAAGGGAAGATGCGAAGTTGATGGGAGAGGGAGTGCGGTTGGAGAAGCTAGCCTGGTGGTGGCTCACATTGTGAGCTGTTGCGGCTATAGACTAATGCTGCGTTCGATACTTGGTGTTTGGATCAGGGTGAAAGCAGTGATAGTTATCATGGTGGAAAGGTGGTGTAGCGGTTAAGGTGTTTTGGGTAGAAGCGGACGTGTAAAGCAAGGCTAAGGCTAAAGGTTAGAGGGAGAAAGTGTGGAGGAGGCCGAAGGAAAATTTGATGAGGAGAGGAAATGAACAGGCTAATACACGTACAAGTAGTTTAAAATAAAATAATCTTTTCTTCAAGTGCCAACACAAATTTAGATGGAAAAGTGAACAGACAAATGAAATAGTGGATCACCAAACCTCAAAATTTAAGTTCTGAGAATTTTAAAAGGTTGTTGATAAACTCAAAGGATATGAAAAGCCATATAAAACCCAATAGACTCAAATGACGAATGGCTACGGATAATCGTTTGCTGATTTCACGACGTACCGGGGTTCGCAAAAAAAATTGAATATACCGTATGGATCGGCATGACGAGACAATCAAAACCATATACAGCTATCAGTAGTATGATCATCCGATCAGAAGTCGAAAATTGGTATGGAAAATGCTGCTATTTCGCCGAAAATAAGATCACGGAGCAATAAAAGCCAAAATTTTAGAAAATGAAATATGATGTCTTGCTCAGAAGATGATTTACAAATTTTCTATAGAAAAATATTCAGGTTTGGATTATATTTTACTATCATCAAATATTAACTGATTAAATTGAAATAGAATTACACAATAAAATAACTTTCATATTATCAGATGAAAATTACCATTTGCTACGTTAAAGTAGACATATTTCAAATATTAGATTTTTATTTCCAAATTAAAACATTCAAAATTTCACAAAATTCAGTTAAATATATTATTAGAACAAATAAAATTATAAGGGTCATTACACTCATCAATGGGGAATGGCTAAAACAGGGGAGATGCAGCAAGACTAAGTGGCTAGCAACCAATTAGGGTAAGGTCATCCCTGTCTAGATGTCCCTTTATTTCGTCTGTGTGGGCGGTTGCTGATACCAACCGTGGGGTAATCTTATTCGGACTATCGAGTAAGGAGTAGCTTCGGTCTTGTGTAGTAGGGGATCAGGTGGATCCTCGGTACGGTGATCTAGACCACGTACTGTGACGGACGGTACCCCAGTAGCCCTGTCGTTGCATGGAATCCAGTCTTCAATAAGCACCTGTACGGTTTTGATTGTTCCCAACTATTACTGGAACGTGAGATGCAAGCATTTCAGCTAGATTTTGTTTTACTTTCTATAGACACTTTACAATATCTTATGCTTTTGATAAAAATGTTTTGGTTATCGTAAGGTAAAAACTCGGCATGTTTATTTGTGGCGTGGTCTTATGAGATACCTTTGATTTCAAAGGATTTTGGAAACTTTAATAATCCAATTGGTATGTTTTCTCACTTGGTTTTCCAGACTGACTCGGGTGTTATTTCACTATAATGCTCGGTCGGACCGAGTATTATAAAGTACTGGTTCTGGATGGACTGCTATGGAGCTCAGGAGATGAGCTGGATGGCGAAACGTATCACACGTGCTTGATATATATTCCGATGCACAGTATAAGCTGTATAGTCTGCTTTTGGTTGAAAACAAGTTGTTTCAATTGTCTAGTGATTGGCTGTTGTTTGTATTTACTCTAATGATGAAATATATTATTCGATTACAGATTCTTTTGTATAAAAATATGTTGTTATCTATTTTATATTATTCCGTTGCAACTGTGAGATTCTGATATTGTTTTCTATTTCTTCTTCTACCTCCTTCTTCTTTAACCTAACAGTCTGGATTTCCGGCATTCGATTGTTCGGTATTTAATATAGTGGATGTATTGATGTCGATTTTTAGGTGTCGGAAAAAATCGGGTCGTTACAACTTGGCTATAAATTGAATATAAGGGAACAAATGTAGATATTGAACTAATTTATGAATTAGTATATAATTAATGATAATTGGATAAAATCAGTGTTATGTAAGCAATTATAACATTTGTTTATTATAATAACTTATAAGTGTAATTAAAAGTAAATGGTATCAATTATTATATGCTACCTATTTATTTAGTCTATTAAATTAAATTAGAAATCAATTGCTATAAAATCTAATTGAATATTACATGAATGTAAATTAAGGTAATAATTGGGAATAACATTAATTTTATTCATAATACTACAATTGGTTAAATAAAAAGAATGGAAATCAAGATTTATTAATTTATTGGAATTCAAATTATAATAATTAGATTTATTTTAATTAAATGAAATTAAATATTGCTTTAATGGGAATTGAGATGAAATTGAGAACATTGGTGTACTTAGATATAAAGCAATGTTAATTATACCATAAGATGATAATTGATTGAATAGCAAAATTTGAAAATTTAATAAATGGATTTATTGGAATTTTAATTATAATTGCTGAATTTACTGAAATTGAAATTAAACACTGAAATTGGTAAATTAATCTACTTTAAATTGATATCTAAATTTGTTTAAATTATTGTAAATGATTAAGAAATAAAAAAGGATAGAAGTTGTAAATTATTAAATTTGAATTGAAAAAAAGTGATTTAATTGATTTAATATTAATTTATTTAATTAACGTGAAATAGCCATTTTGGCCACTGCCTTGGATTTTGATGAAACCAGTTTCATCGGATCTGTAACGGTGAATTATTGTAAGGTTTCAAGTTTTGTAGTGATCAGACTTGTCGTCTGATTGTACGGCCTCGAAATGCCTGCAAATCAAAGTTATCGAAATCAATTTGAAATAAGCTTATTTTATCATAACTTCTTCATACGATGGAATTTGGACTTGAAACTTATTCCATTGAGTTTGAATATATCGAAAACATCTTTTTTGATAATAGGATGACCCATTTTCACTCCGGAGTTAGAACAGGCTTTTCGGGTCATTTATCGTTCGGCGTGTAAATCAATCTGGTCCATTCTTTCTGTTTTCAGCTTTACCTATAAATATCCTGTTATAAACCCTAGGTACTTCTTATTTTCATTTATCTATATGTATATTTCCTTCTCAACTCCTCATTCTAATGGTAGACAAACAAATTTCCAATTTCATTTCAAATCAAATTCCAAATCAAAAAGTAAAACTCCTCAAACAATATCGAGTTATATATCGATTTGAAGCTCTCGTTGAACGCAAGTCAAATCTGTATTCTATTTCTCGATCTGAGTTTCAGTGTGCCTGGAGTTCGATAATTTATTCGCGGTCGTTCATCACGTTCCAATGAACTTCGTCTGATCGACGAATCATGGGTATGGATGTGTAGAGATTGTCAAGGGGATTGCATCTGGATGGTTCGTGGGTGATGTAGACGGTTGGATTTGCGAAATAATACAATCTAGGCATTGGTTTCAAGCGGCGTCCCGTGAATCTTTGGTCGTTGTCGACGTGGCGATAGGCGTAGGGAGGTACGGCGCTTCGCCTGGAGGGTGCGCGTAGGCCGTGGCTGGACGTGGAAGATCGCGCGATCGCGCGATGATGGTTCTGGCGGCAGGCTAGGGTTTCGATGGTAGTGATTCTGCTATTAAAGAAGGGGATCTTGTCAAGCGCACTGTATCCATTATGGATGTTTCTATGGGAAAGGCCATGTTAGGCTATGTGGTCGACGCGTTAGGGGTACCTATTGATGGAAAAGGGGCTCTAAGCAATCACGAACGAAGACGTGTTGAAGTGAAAGCCCTAGGGATTATTGAGCGTAAATCTATGCACGAACTTACAACTAGCCAGGCAGAACAGAACAAGCAAACGAATCAGCTTCCGCTATCACTGGGTTGGAACCATTCTTTGAGGAAAAAAAGAAGAATTATTTTTTTGTTTTCTATTGGTTGATAAGTCAATATGAAACTTTTGGTACTTATCATGAGATTTATGGACACTATTTAGTAGTAGGAAGTATAAAAAAGAAAATCCGTTGTATATACATTCGAACAACTGTTAGTCATGTTTCTTTTTATCGAGCAACTCGAAGAAGAGGAAACAGAAGCAACCTTTCTGAAAGAATACCAAGCGAGGGGTAGTATGGGATCCGTAGTAGGCGAGAAAATCACTCGTTTGGTCGAGGAGACTATAATAGAAGAGTCTGTCGACTCTTTTTACTTTTCGAAGATTTAAATTAAGTGTTTGGAGACATTTGTTTTCATGTCTGGTGTTCTTTGTCTTTTTTAGTGTAGATCTACTCCGGTGCCTACTGGAGATAGACTCCTATCTATGCAAACTATCTTTTTTTAGTTTTATTTTTCTAGATTTGAAACAAGGACCCTGTTTGATTTGGTTTTGAATCCACAACTTCCAAGTATAGCACATCCGAAGTTCAGTTGTGTAGGACAGGATGCGCCAATATATTAATTGGCAGTGACCAAGTCAAAAAGGCGCGAGGAATTTTGTATTTTATAACTCTCCACCGGCAGAACCCTTATCTGGTACCCGCAAAAATGGAGGTGTTGGGTGCTGAGAGATGTTTGCGCATGGATGGTAATGTGTTTATTTAATTGTTTTATTTTAATTTGTTTAATAATATAAATCGTAATTTCAAACCTAAATATCTTTTGCATACGAGATCCGATTCATGCGCGGTTTGTTTCGCCGGGATTGTATTGAAATTCCGAACATTTTGACGCTGCTTTGGACGAATTCTGAGACTGTTTGAATTTGGATCCTAAATTGGATTTAAATTCAAAGGTGGGTGTTTTGACCCACTCACAACTTCTAAATTTCTTATGTTTGGTAAATAAAAGTTATGATGTGATTGGAAATTTATTTATGGTTGTTTGGTATATTAAATTTGTTATTCCAGTTAATTTGAATTTTATTTGGATCAAATCTTTATTTAATATATTATTGATTTTAAATTGCCAGTTAAATACCTGTTATTGATAACTAGTTATTGTCGAAAATTAATTAATTGAATTGTATGACGATTGTGATGGATGTTTGATTTTGATGCTGGATGATTGGATGTTATGTAAATTCATATTCTGTCGTCACTCTGTAAGTGCCCTTAATTATTATTATTTTGAAATCACTATGGGTTGAAATGATATATACTCGAACCATCATTGGATTAGGGAAAAATCATTATGGGTTGAAATGATAAACTCGAGCGATTTTATGGATTTTTATATTAATTCAAGATTGCAGATTGAAATGATATATAACCGTAAAATTTTAAATTACGGATTGAAATGATAAATATCTGTTTCACTGGACCCTAGGGTAGAGAATTATATATGGATGCCGGATTCGTTAATTAAATGATTTTAAAAATCCTAAAATTTTGAATTTAGTTAGATGATATTTTGAAATAAAATTTGATTTATATAAATTGAATTATTATCAAAAATTAGGTTTTTATAGTTGAGATATGAATTGGTTTAAAGGAATTGCTTTAAGGAATTTTATTGAAATTTTAAGTTGATTTTGATGTATAATTGAAACTTATAGGAATTGAGTTACTGAAATTGTTTGAATATAACTTTGAATATGTATTGATATTGAAGTGGCTAAATTTGATATTTCAAACGTGAATTGAAATCGATGTAAATTTAAATATTTCATTGAGACTTTAAATGGAGATTTTGAATTTGATTTTGTTGATTTGGAAATTGGAAAGGGTTTAAGTATATTTGAATGAAATAAATAGTTGTAATTGATGTCTATTTCAAATTCATATTTTAATATAAACTAAGAGAAATTATCATTTTAAAATTTCTAATTATTAACATCTTTAAATTTATTAAACTATTTTAACCTATATTAACTATATAAATCATTTTACCCTATTTTAACCATTTTAATTTACTTTAAACTAATTAAACCATTTTCATTTATTTTAAATCTAATTAATCCATTTTAAAGTTATTTAATCTATTTTAATTATATTTAGTCTATTTTAAATCTTTTTAACTGTCTTAAATAAATTTAAACTATTCTAAACCTATTTAAAAATATATTAGAGTATTCTAACTATCCTAAAAATTTATTCTGAACTTTGTTATACTATTTATAACCATCTAAACTATTTTTCTAAATTCCAAACTAAGTAAAGTAGACAGGTTTATATTCAAATCCTTGATTTTAAAGTGGCTATGGTTAAACGACATTATAACTTAAGTTGGGATTTAGATAACATATTTGATTTAATATGATAAATTTAAAATGAGGATTTAACCTATTTGGAAATATGATTTTGAAAGAAATTATGGTTTTGAAAAAGAATATTATTTCAAATGTGATAAGAATTTGAAAGTGAATATGATTTCGAAAGTATTATGGTTTTGAGAATATGATATCTTGATACAAATTGTGAATTGACTTTTGAAATGTAAAAGAACCATCTGGTGTGAAATAAGCGTTTGGTTGTTAAAGAGACCGGGATCGGATATTGTCATACTCTTTGCCAATGTTGAAAACCACTTTAACAACTGTGTACATGGTGGAGATTCCAGAAATGAAGTAGGACGGTTTGGTGAACAATTTCTGTATAAGGTATGACTTGAACCTAACTCCCGTGAGTCGGAATAGATGTGACTACAACAGGAGCCATGCCAGGCCAAGTGAGGTCATTCTTCCGATCGGACACATTTCTTCGATACCATTCTATTGCTTTGTGATTGATTTGGTGGCCACCCTTTGATTTTGATTCAGGAGTGTGTTTCGAGGTGGGCGGTAGTAGCTGCTATGCGTTACCACCAGTCCACATCCGCAATTGGTATATCTACCCTGGCATTGCCTCGAATGCCGTGTTCACATACTCTAGAGCGCCTTCTACGAGTTTGTTTTGTACTATACCTATGGAGTGCCCTCTGATAATCCTCCAGTTTACGAGGGAGTTACGGTACTGTATAGACTATGGAAATATATAAAATGTGTTAAAGGGGATATGGGTAATGCCTTAACGCTATTTTAATACTTTTATTTTACTATAGACATATTCTAATAGCGTATTGTACTATATAGTAGATAGTTTAACGGATGCCTATGAGTTGTGAATCCTGAACATCTCTTGAGTTACCGCACCCACGTTAGACATTGGATAAGAGATGTCAAACCCATAAACATCTCTTATGCTGTTCCACTCATATTTATTTACTTTTGATTTAACTTACATAAGATCTTTTAGTTCTGACTCGAGTGTTTTGTCTTTTCAATTCGCTTGGGTCACCCCGAGCATTTCAGGATTTGAAGATCTTATTTCTAGGGGACGAAGACGAAGATTTGTACTAATATTATTTACTATATTTATTCCACTGCATTCGTACTATTCCGCTGCATTATTTATTTATCTCTGATATATGTAACTCTAGTTTTGTGTTGTATAAGTATAATCGAATGTTTTGTAAACAATTTCATGAACTGTTATTTATTATTATATTTTGCCATTCCACTACGAGATTCTGTTTTTTTTTTCTTTCTTTGTTTTTCTTATTTACCCCAATAAAAATCTGCCCCTTTGTATGGCTTAAGTGTGGCATTTGTGTTTGCTTAAAACGTCCAAAAAGGTAGGTTGTTACCAGTACATTTTGGCCAGCTCAACGCTGAGTTGTCTAAAGTGGCCTATGTTTATAATTAGTTTACAAACAGACCTATAAGCGTAAGTTGTTTATGAAAGTGGTTATAATTGGAAAAAAAAAATCCTAAAAATATAGTTGAAATTAGATTTGATTTTCTATTGGTCCAAGTGGACAAATTAGTTATAAGAATTATGTACAAATTCATGTTGAGTAAATAAAAAATGCAGGCTGAAGTTAGTGTAAACTTCTCTCTTAGTTTCGTTTTTCACTTTTTTTCTTTATGTTTCTCTTCCTCTTACTATAGAAATCATCTTTTTGTTGTCTATAACGTATCAATTGGTGCTTTCACTTCCAATCTCTCCTCTCTCTATGGATGAAACACTAATGTTACACCAACTTCGCAACAACTCCTACCACCTCGCTATCCGCAACTCTCTTCTAGTCATCCAAAGCACCCTCTCTTTACAAGAAACCATGCTACAATAAGACCATGCTACCTGCATCGACATAAAATCCACCATTGTCTCTCAAAACACAACCTTACAAAACACTACAAAAACCCTTGCTGAATTCTTTTTCAAATATCTTTCTTCCAACCACTATCAACTCCTCCAACACTGTTATATGCTGTTGTTACGAGCTCTACAACACCAGCTCCTCCTCTAACTCCAGCCTTTATTAATGCACCTTCCCTCCGTCTTCCTTTATTATCAAATCCTCCTGATCTAAACTCATCAACACTCCTCCTCAATCTGTGCTCCTCGCCATCAACACTAGCGGTGGTACTGTCTGGATCACATCCTTCGACTGCTCCATCAAGCATTATTGCTGCCATAACAATTTTAGTTGCTATCCGACTATTTCAACATCCCCTCATACGGTGGCCTCCATGATTTCTTCAACTTCTTCCACAAAAGCCTCTTCTCTCATCACATTATCACCACACTCCATCATCAACACTTCTTACCCTCCATCACTTTTGGGTCCTCTCTTTCGCCAAACAACCATCACTTCCGCTACCCTAAATTCGCCTCCTCTTACTCCCCCAGCAAGTCCATTTCCTTCAAACCCATACCTTGCTAGTCCGTCTAATGCATTCAAGTCCCAAACCCTAATCCCATAACCTGAACCCAAACAAACAACCTAAAGCCCTAACTTGATCCATAACATATCTGACCCTGCTATCAAGATTTTCATTGACATGGCCAAAATCACTCATTCGAATTGGTTCAACGATGGAAAGCTCATAAGTCATGACACCCAAAGCTTTATCTCCCCTCTGTTCTTCTACACCATAAATAGATCAATGACCCGGATTCGTTCATCTACTACAACATCTCTAAATAACATCCATGCATCCTCAACAATTGATTCGAAAGCTGCAATTAAGCATGATCGATTTGAATTTTTAGGTGCAAAATTAATGTATGATTTTTGGGTGCAAAGTTGTAGTTTGCAGGAGTTCCACATAATTTGTTTAATAGGAATGTGGCTGTATATTTATACGAGTCATCTTTTGGGCTTTACGGGCCCATTCAATGTATGACATTACATGGTGAGAAGAATGTGTCCAGGCTTTATTGTTTGAATGTTATAGAAATACAAATTGTTGTACTAGCTCGTTAGAATGAATGAAGAAAAGAAAAATGTGTGTGATTTTGGAGGTAGCATATTTGATGTTAAAGGTCACTTTGTTATATGGTTTAAATATATCAAATGGCAGAATAGAAATGGCCGTGAGAACAAAATGCTTAGTAAGTACTACAAATGCATTTTCGACCTTAAGGAAAAGGTCAATTTTGATAGGTTGGCAACAATACGTGCGCACCCATATCTGTGCATGCTAGGTCAGAATGTTGTGCAAAGTTCCTGTAATGTACTTGAACTAAAGCTTGATAACAATTTCAAGCAAGTAATAAAATGCTCGCACGGTTTTATATATCTTTGGATTCCTCTGCAATCTCTCAGCAAGCATGTTCTCTAATTAAGCAATACAACTTTGGATGCACATAAAAAGCTCGGACCACTGCTATTTCTAGACCATGCAGCAAAGAAAAGAAAAGAACAGCAAACTTATGTTTTATTTAGGTAAAAGTATGGCTGAAATTAGATCTGATTTTTTATTGGTCCAAGTGGACAAATTATTACAAGAATTAAGTACAATTCATGTTGAGTGAATGGAAAATGCAGGCTGAATTTAGTGTAAACTTTTCTCTTATTTTCTTTGTTCATTCTTCTTCTTCGTATCTCTCTTCCTCTAGAAACTATCTTCTCGTTGTCTACTGTAACGATCTGCCTTTTCGGCCCTCAGAAGTCAACAATACATCCACGGTACTCACGTACCGAATGAATCAAGTGTCGAAAAGACAGTTGGTAGCGTAAAGAAAGAAGAAACTAAACAACACAGAATCTCACAACACAATGGAACAATGTACAATAATCAACATAAAAGTTTATATTGCTATTTCCAAAATGATACATCAGAGATATAAGAATACAATTTCTACTCTAGGACAGTTATAACTGCCTGTCCTAACTTAATTTGATACAAAATACATAAGATACAGTGGAAACAAGATAAATAACTAGCTATTGATGAAGCCACCTACTCCAAGCTCCTCTAAAAATGCATTCATGGGATACCTAAAGTACTTGCCTGCTTATACAAATTTGGGCACCAAGAGTTTTAGGAAAAGAAAATAAAACTTCAGGTTAGACGTGGTTTTAGTGTGAGTAAACTCAAACAACTAAATTATTACTTTTAGAACTCCTTTAAAATCAAAGGTGTCTCGTAAGACCACGCTGCACATAAACACGGACAAGCTTTTACCTTACGATAACCAAGACATTGCTATAGAAAATCCAATGATATTATAATAAAGCATATGATACAAAAATTATTAATCATAGACTAAATTATTACGTTAGTTAAATTCCAACATAATAGGTATATAATCAATTCAAAAGGCAATTATTGGAGAATGGATTCTAACTAAGAAAGAGTAAGGGTCTACCCACCAAATCCGTACACCTCTAGATAAAATGTACGGGAGGCTACAATACATTGCACCTCAGCTACTCAGGACCGGCCCTACTCCTTACTGGATAGCATCGAATATGATCACCTCTTAGTTGATAAGCAACCATAATGGGCCCCGAAGCATACATAAATATCGAATCAAGATATAGAATGATCATACTCTAATGGAAGCGACCATATAGCCCTATCGCATATCCCTGCTTTGCTCATTTACCGGTTGTGAGGCTTCAGCCTATGATACCTTTTTATATCGCAAACCATTTTGGAATGCTAACACTGTCCTCTAGGTAGAAATGCAATGCCAGCATTCATCCATACAAGTTCGTTCTGGGTCTGAACAAAACTAAAGGCACTACCTTTACTACCTCCATTTTGGAATCACCCTTAGGATTGGTAGCAAGTAGCCCTCGCACTTCAAAAGCTTCACCTTCAACCACCATCAAGACGTCTTTGGTTCGAAACATTTGAGTTGGATCGAAGTGGTTTTCAGATAATTTGTACTTAACAACATTCAATGGCTCATACTTAATTAACTTTTATACTTAATTAATGTCTTGATAAATGATTTCAAAAATAATTAAGTTAAAAAACCTTTTATTTTGTAAACGTTGATTTTTCCAAACTGCCTCCATAGTAGTTATCTCTATGGATGCAGTTATTTTAAATTAAATTTCTAAGTTCTCCTTTCCAACCTCTTTTCTCTAACTTTGATTCACTTTTAAAACATAAGTAAAAGATTTTGGAAAAATAAAACAACATTAAAATTTTGAAAATTTTTAGTAAATAAAACTAACAAAACACTAATTTTCCAAAGGATCTCAAGTCCTAGTTAACATAGCAAAATTGTCCACTTTCATAACCAACAATTCCACATCCATCATTTACACGTTCAATGTCATATCCATAAACAAAGTTCACAAATTTACAACCAACACTTAAATTTAGACTCCATTTCAAGTATAACTTCCAATCATATACAACAACATACATATATAACCAATCACCCAATAATCCAACGATTTGAACACATATCATACACAAATTTATCCAACATATTAGAGTTAAAAACTTTAATCTAAAACAAAAGTTTACTCACCAAAACCATTCAAACTTCCACTAGAATCAGAATAAAACCGAGATACATGCTATATGCTTTGAAAAATGAAGATTTGATGGCCTTCAAGCCTTAAGTAAGTTCGGCCAAGGTATGGTGCTCACGGCCCAATGATGGTTGAGCTCGTCCTTGAAAGGTGGAGGGACTTCGGATTATCATCGAACTCATAAAAATCAAACCTGAAAATGGATCATCTTCCAACTGATTTCCGGATAAGTTACTCATGGTTGGAAAATTTTCAAAAGGGAAATTTCTTGGAAATTATTTTCTCTATAGTTTTAATAAATGATTCACTCGATTTGGATCTATTTTGAGGGAGATATGGTAAAAAGAAGAAGAGATATTTTCGAACTTGAAAATCTAGGTCCAAAAATACTCTGCAAAGAAATGAAATTTGGACACGACTAAGCTCAAAATTTGAAGAAGTGGTTTGCATGAAAGTTATAGCCACTGGAATTTGCCACAGTTTGAAAAAAGAAATCATCGATATGGGATAGATATGGTAGAAGGAAGAGGAGCCAAAAATGAAGAAGTGAAAGGGCTATTTATAAGCGAGAGAACAAAGAAAATTACTAAAATATCCCTGTCCTTTACCATCCACATACACTTGCCGCATCACCATACCACCTCACCTTAATACACCTCATTCCCACAAGCTTGGCCCCCTTCTCCTTGCTTAGCAAACATGCTTTTAATGCCTTAGTACTAATGTCTAATGAGATATGATGTTTACTTTTTATTTAATTTTATATTATATTCCATAAAATGTCTCATCACTTATACACACACACATTTATTTATATATATATATATATACCAATATATATCCTAACTCAAATATAAATGTATGTATTATGTAATATAATAGAGTCAACGTGTCCGATAACTTTTAGCCGACGAAAAGTCAAAAAATTATAAAATGAATGTCGGTCATATATTCGATTTTTCTTCGAACTGTAATTTTTGTAAACATACATTGAAAACTATTTCGCCGTCATTAATTATCATTTGAAAAAGTTTTATTTTAATTAAAAAACCTATTATTTCAATATCTAAAATTATTAATATTCGCAAATCAAAGCAATGAAATTCCAAGTCGTTACACTTCCCCCATAAAAGAATTTCATCCTCGAAATTTTACCACAACCTTACCCAGAACACAAAACTTTTGGAATACTATACATTAGTCTGTATGATGTACATAGATTATTCTTTTGCCAAAAATATGATTTGATCACTTACTCAAACACATAACTTTTACTTCTGAAATAGTAGCGCTTACTCAATTTCTTGGTGGAAACTCCGATCAGGCTTCTTAATTAGAAATCTCTGTTCTTCTTACATAGCCATATACTACATAGAAAACTATGGTTTAAATTAAGAACCCTAACCAAGTGCTTGCCATCGAAAATCAAGTGATAGATCCTTATTTTGAAATGGTATGAAACACCTTAAGTCATGTGCTCGAATGTTGGATCGAGAACTATATGGAAATGTGAAAGGATCTACATATAACTTACGTACTCATCTGAAGGTTCTTACTGCCTAACTATTTTTAACGCTCCCAAAAATATTTATGAAAACATTTCACAAAATTTCAACTTAGGTTTAAACATTATAAATGATACAACTTTATTTATGCAACCATTTCATAAAATCATTTTACTTTATTTCTTGCATAGTACTCTCTTATATCCTAATAATATATACAAAACATCTAATTTTAAATCCTATTTACTTCATTATATTCAGATGTAGGCCCAAAATAATTTAGATCTTAAAACCGAGTCGACCAATCCACCCTCTTTACCCAATGGGTCTGGTAAGTAGCTAAGAAGAGTAGGATGCCAGTATTCAAACTCCATACATGGGTCTACTTTGCTCTAGACACTTCCAACGTAGAAATGTTTATTACCCAGCCCAAAAACCTGGTTTAATAGAACAAAGTTATTAAACTCCTTATTAAATTAATTCAGTTTTTTAAAACTTTATTTATTAATCCACTCTTTAATCAAAATACCTTATTATTCTGAAAAATTAAGACCCAAATACCCGGTTTTATTTTTAACAAATTTCTAAAGTGATACTTTATTTTTAGGGATAGTTTGGTTAAAGTTCTTATTAGGTTTCAAAATACACCAAACATCTTTGCCTAAAAAAGTATGCAAATTAGGTCTCCATAATTAAGTTACTAAATAATTGCATACATTTATGCAATTATTCAGTGAATAATTGCAGGCATTTATGCAATTATATCCAAAAATTTCAAACATTTCCACAATTATTCACTGAATGATTGCAGACATTTATGCAATTATTGGATATAATTGCATGATTTTCTATAATTATTCATTGAATAATTGTATAAACATATGCAATTTTTTAGTAAATTAATTTTAGGGACCTAATTTACAATCTTTTTTTGGGAGAAGTTTTCGTGTATTAAGATTGATTTTAAGGACCTGAGCCTAATATTCACTTATTTTTTACCCTTAGAAAATATACATATAGCCCGAGTAACTCCACAATGATATTAAGAAACTGGGTACTTTATAGAAAAAGGTAACACTCAAGAGAATTTTTTACCATCTGAACATATCCCTTTTCCATTTTTAGTCACTTTCGATTTACTCAAACCAGTTAATCATAAAAATACTTCTTATTTTCAAATCCCCTTTTAAAACAATATTATGTGTATATATATATATATATTTCCAACTAAATCATTTAATTTTTTTATCATCCGCTTACTTTGGATTTATTCGGATTCGAATGCTTTTCGATCGTACAGTGACAAAGAGAATAATTTACTAAGTGCACTACCACATTCGCCTAAGCAAACACTTAGAAGATTGTTCTGGTTATTACAAAATAGATCGAGACTCATTCCTTGAACTGTCCAAAGGAAAATCATATTCTCAAATTCCTTTTCAAAATATTTATACTTTAAATAATTTCTAGTGATACTACTATTACCTTTTCTCCTAAAACATTTGAAACCCATTTTGAAGATAACGAGATTCTAAATTCTCCAAAACTCCTTTCAATTAAAACATATTTTATAACTTTTATTTATACAATCAACTCTTTATAAAATATCTAAAATATTTCTTTTTAACAAATACCTTATATAAAAATTCCAATTTTAACCCAACATTTCATCGAACGCCTTATATTTATACTATGAACCTTAAATCACAAGGTGTTTATTTAATTTTTTTTTTCAAATTTTCTTCCTACCCAACCCAAGATGGAAAAAGGAAAATCAACAAACAATAGTCAATGCTCAAAAATGGATGAGCATGACTAGTTAAAACCAAAATGATAATAATTAAATATTATCAACTCTAAACAACAACACATCAAAGTAACTATTATTTTTGAAAAAGTTTCCTTAACATAGTCTTAGGTTAAGTTATTTCATTTACCAATTTAAAAATAATATTGTGTCAGTTTGTCTAGTTCAAGTGTTTGAAACCCCATCGATACAACTATACCGTTCGTATCGACCATAATTCATAAGCCGCTTAACCAATAAATCAACACAATATAAAATATTTTTATAGCACTAACAAATACGCGCTCATATATATCTTACACTCAGACTCATTCTAGGATATTATTATTTCCATCTTGTAACGACCCGCTATTTTGAACTGTTCAAATCGACAATCATCCACACATGCCAGACTTGAATTGCTCAAAAAATATATTGTTAATTTATATTTGGTAAAACTTAGCATATATAGTAAATAAATCAATCACAAAACCATAGACACAGAGTAATAACAATAAGCAGCGGAATAGATAAATAGTAGTTCATGAAGCTACTACATAAACAGAGTCTAAACAAGATACAACAAAAATCTCAAATACAAAGTAATCTCAAATATAACAACAACTGACAAGTCTGAACATAAATAGCTGGAAATAACTGAAATAACTGCAAAGCTGGATAGATAAGATAGATCTCCAAGCAAAGCTCCAAACTCCAAAGGTGGGTCAAATGATGTGACACTCAGTTTGACCCGAGCATAAAGCAAAAAGCAAAACACTCTAGTCAGCATTAACCTTCTTATAACAATAAATTCAACTCAATTGAAATGTCAACTGAAATACAAAATAACTTAAAAGATGTTTGGGATTCCCATCCTTTAAGGATACGTTAAATTATCTACATACAAAGTATAACATGCTAAATAGACAATGTCTATAGTAAAGTAAACTATTAAAATAGCATTAAGGCATTACCCATATCCCCCTTAACACATTTTTTTACGTTCCCGTAGTTTATACAGTACCGTAATTCCTCCATAAACTAGAGGGCTATCAGAGGGCATACCTCCCCTCGTTCGGCATACCTCCTCTCAGTCGGCATACCTCCCCTCGTTCGGCATACCAACTACTCAAGGTCGGTCGGCATAATGAAGTAGGGTTCAGCCATGGCTTTGGTGGGCCCAAACTACTCAACAGGCCCAACAACCTGGTTTTGCCTATAAATACTGCATGTGGTTCTCCAGATGGGGATCTTCTTCTCTCTGCTCTCTGACTTTCTATTTTCTAAGGCTAAAGTTACTCTGTCATTTGTAACTGTAATTGATTCGAACATCAATAAAAGGAAACTTCTGGAGTGGACATAGGCCGGAGTTAGCCGAACCACTATAAAATCTTTGTTCTTTACTACTTTCATTTTAGTTTCGACCGTTCCTCATATTATTACTCTCTACATATATTCTATCTGTTATCTGTGACCGTTAGTTGGTGCTTTCATTTACATTTGGGTGTTAGTGACCAATTTTGGCGCTAACATTTTGGTGCTTTCACTGAGAATTGAACTCAGGAATTTTGGAGCTAGGAACTTGGATTCTAAGAAACAATGGCTAGACCATCAGCAAGGAAGCAAGTGACAGAAAGGAGTAATCAAGAGGGAAGTCAAGAGACTTCCTCTGGAGCTGGAGCAGGTCAAGCATCCATCCACATCGTTAGAGATGAGATGGAAGCGATGTTGAAAAGACAAGAGGAGATGATGCAGGCTCTTCTCTGACAATTTGCACAAGCAGGAAATGCGGAAGCTCAGATCCGTGGAGCTGGATCAGAAGCGCTCAACTAGCAAGCAGTGGGAATGGCTCTACAGGGGGCATCCCTCAATCAGCAGACGCCTAACAATCTAGATGGACCTAGACTCGGGGGCACACCACCAGAAAATGCTGGACCAATCCATGGAGGGATACCAGATGACGATGTGCAACCCAACACCAACAGGAGTGCAGGAGTACGACATGAGGAGTATGTTCCTAAATTTCCTCATGAACTCGGGAGGCAACAGACAAGGATTACATCTTGACGATAATGACAGAATAGCGAGGGTTAGGCGAGCTATGAGAGGTGAATTGGTAAATAAAGACTTAGAGGATGTGAATAGGAGTCCCTTTACTCCTACTATCAGGAGAGCTAGGAACCTATAGGATTTTAAGCTGCCATCATTGGATATGTATAATGGGAATACGGATCCTACAGTTCATCTGACAAAGTATATGAGGCATATGGAAGTGTTGGAGGCATCTGAGGAAGTCATGGTCCGATGCTTCCCATTGTATCTGACAGACATAGCAGCACTATGGTTTAGACAATTGGAGAGTGGTTCCATTGGAACGTGGACCGAGTTGACTGGGAAGTTTATGAGGCATTTTAGAGTTCACATTTCAAGACCTAAGAATGTGATGAGTTTGACAGCGCTAAATCAGAGGACCGAGGAATCTTTGAGAAGCTTTCTAACGCGATTCAATGCAGTGGCAGCATCAGTGGATCGACCAGATCCATCCATGGTTTTAATGGCAGCTGTATCTGGCATAGCTAATGGAACAGAGTTCAAAAATTCACTGACAAGGGATCCACCTAGGGATCTAGGGGAGTTTTATCATGAAGCCAAAGGATTTCTACGGTTAGAGGATGCAAATGCTGAGAGAGAGGAAGGAGAAGGAGATGATGTTTATGCAGTCAAGGGTGAAAATCCTTCTAAAAAAGATTCAGGAACCGATAATGGGAAATGGAAGGCCACGGATAACGATGATGGACCAATGCGACCAAGAAAAGAACCGAGGTTCACCACTTACTCAGAGCTGAACGATACTTTGGAATGAATTTACCAAGATACTAGGGAGCAGATTCCCTATCGAAGGCCAATGAGAAGGGATCCGACTAGCAATGAAAGAAGATCGAACAAGTATTGTTTGTTCCATAAACTGAACGATCATAGCAAAACTGATTGTAGGCACTTGAAGGATGAAGCTGAGGGGCATATCCAGAATTGTCTGCTATCCCTATATGTGAGAAGGAGGCCCACGACACAAGAACGACCACCACCTACACCTACTGGGGATGGCTCAGGATCAAGGCGTCAGCTTATTATCAGCTGATTGAAATAATGACAAATAAGTAGCAAACTGCACACCAATGCACGATTAAGTCATTTACACATGTACAGGACCGCGAGCGGTCCTCAGGCATGCTCTGATACGACTATAAATCGCATCAACATAGGTGTTTGCACTTCGACGTCCCTGTTTTTCTTTTATTTATCATTTCTCATGTTTGGACTTGATTATGTTTGACTTTTCTGTTGAAAGACTTATTTTGGACGAAAGTATGCCAACTGTGATTCCATAATGGCTAAACCACTTACTCGTGTAAGGGATCGTGAACGGTCCTCAGGCGTGCTTTGAGATGGCGATAAACCAAACAAGTCAGAAATTCACTCGAACGTGAAATATGGCATGAATAATACTAAGTCCCCCCTAAGCACACACAACTCGCCTCGAACGACACCCGATGGTGAACGATCACAAATCGCCTCGAATGGCACCCGACCGCGAACGGTCCCAACTCACCTCGAACGGCACCCGATCGCGAATGATAAAAAATCGCCTCGAACGGCACCCGACCGCGAACGGTCCCATATCACCTCGAACGGTACCCGATCGCGAACGATAAAAAATCGCCTCGAACGGAACCCGGCCGTGAACGGTCCCAACTCGCCTCGAACGACACCCGATCGCGAACGATCACAAATCGCCTTGAACGGTCACATACTACCCCGAATGACATACGATCGTGAACGATCATCATTCGCGGTCAGATAAGACTATCAATTTCTTTGTAGGTCATTAACAGGATACGAACGTCCAGCTTATTGAGCTACAAAACACACCTTCTAATAGCAAGGTATGTTTTGGGGGGCAAAGTGTTAACCCATCTTTAGTCAATGCCATGAACAAGCGGGTTTAGCCCATCCAACTTCACGATTATTAAGGCTGGAATATCATGGATTCAGTTTAAAAGAATGAAGTTCACTTGGATATGTCGTTTGGTCGAAAAATGGGGGTTTGCACGGCTCGGTCTGGAAGATAAGTTTCGATCGGCATACCTCCCCTCGATCGGCATACCTCCCCTCGTTCGGCACACCTCCCCTCGCTCGGCACACCTCCCCTCGCTCAGCATACCAACTGCTCAAGGTCGGTCGGCATAATGAAGTAGGGTTCAGCTATGATCTTGGTGGGCCCAAACTACTCAGGAGGCCCAACAACCTGGTTTTGCCAATAAATATAGCATGTGGGTCTCCGGATGGGGGATCTTCTTCTCTCCGCTCTCTGACTTTCTACTTTCTAAGGCTAAAGGTTACTATATCATTTATAACTGTAATTGATTCAAATATCAATAAAAAGGAAACTTATAGAGTGGACGTAGGCCGGAGTTAGCCGAACCACTATAAAATCTGTGTTCTTTATTGCTTTCATTTTAATTTCGACTGTTCTTCATATTATCACTCTCTACATATATTCTATCTGTTATCTGTAACCGTTAGTTGGTGCTTTCATTTACATTTGGGTGTTAGTGACCAATTTGGGCGCTAACATCAATAATGTGTGTGTGTTTTGAATATATTATTTGCCTCGGTTAATTGGATGGTTCATCATCATTTTCTTTTAATTCATCTTACACGAACAACCTGTAACATGCATAGTGTATCACTGTACATGTCATAAGGTCGTGCACACCGATATACATTTGCTTGTTAAAATTGCAAGAGCGGATGAGCATAAGATCAAACAAAGCCAAGGCTAGATTCAACACAAGTGCAATCCAAAATACAAAATAAAATTCTGTTCAGAGTGCAACAAAGTTTCAGGCATGGTCAAGTGCAAATGAAAGCAATATTTCAACCCAACATGTCAATAAGCTCCAAACAAGATTCAAATCAACAATATGTAAGCACATGAAAACAAATCTGACCATAAAATGTACAAGACATATGTATGCATATATATACATACACATGTATTAGTTCAGAATTGAGGTCAACCAGATCAAAACCAAACGAGACCACCAATTGATACAAGTGCACTTAACACAGCATACATTATACATGCATGTTCACACATGTATACATGTGTGTGTGTGTGTGTATAGTGGTAAAAAAATCAACAGAAAAGACTCCAAATGTACACTAGCAGTTGTGACAATAAGGGATGCAACAAAGACATACAAGTTCAGCCTTAGTCAACTTGTCCATGATAACAAAGCAACAGACCTCACATATATATTTTAAAGAATACAAAGGCACCTAATCTATCAACCTAGACCAAATTACAATACAACAAATATGATGAAGCCGACTAAGTGTATAGGCACACAAATCACACACATATATATGCATACATATATGTATGTATATACATAGATAAAATTGAAGTGCACATACCACTCAAAGTAGTTTGAACAAAGAAGTGTTCGCATTTCAAAAAGAATTTGTCAATCGAAACTATATTGAAGTGTTTTCTTTTTTCGTCAAGTCAATATTATCAAAAGTTCAAATGCCAAAGTCCTAGGAGCAAAGAACAGAGAAAATTCGTATTCATTAGAGGTATATGTAGTAATATGAACAAGTCAAAATCATCAAGACGTTCAAGCAAAAATCAAATGGCCAAGCAAATCAATTGAAAAATTCAAAACTATATATGCGAATGAAAATTTAGGGATTTTATCCCTATAAATTAAACCCATTACATCGTTGGCAAAAACAAGATTAGAGTTTAAGCAAACACTAGAGCAAGCCTTGAAGTAAATCACAAACCAATTTATAACTCGAATCGAAGTCGAGCAAAATCAGAATCGAAAAAGAAAATTACATATTGATTTATACCATTCAAGTTTGACACATTTAAAATAGCCGAAGCAAAATAAAGAAATAAAATCAAAGAATCAGCAAACCTCACTTAGGAACGATAGTCAATCGATCAACTTCTAAGCGGCGGCTTCAAAGCAAACAAACCCTAATTCCAGACCGTAAAAGGAAAAAGACGGCATGAGTAGGAAGCAATGAAACTGGTTTACAGTTTATTTTGGGCCGCACTAAGGAAATCATGTTTATAATTTATTTGGGCTGCATTGTAAAAGAGAACTCCTTTATTCTCATTTAATTATTTAGGCCAGTCATTTCTGTCAGGCTTCAAAATTAAAAATAGGATTTTGTTAGTTTTACATTTTATTTTGTAATTTCCTTTTAATTTGTGTAAACTTCTAGTTTTTAACTAGGTTACGAACGACATGGCGTAGTTTGAAGAATTCGCAACTCAGTGGCTGAGTTGTGGTAAGGTTTTGAGCTTAGAGTCTGGTTAGCCAAGTTTGTGGATGTTGCAAGTTTATGTGTGTTTATAAGCGTCTAACTACTTAATTTCTAGTAGAAACCTTGGGGGCAGCACGTTGGTAGGTTATTACCGAAGCTGGGTAAATCTGTGTGTGATCTCTAATACATTACTTTCTGTTATTGTTTTTATTTCGACATTAATTTTTTATTATTTTTAGTATCACCCTATTCACCCTCCTCTAGGGTGAATACGATCGTAGAATTGGTATCAGAGCTAGGAACGAAAACCAATTTTTATCTTAAAAATTTGATTTTTGAATGGATTCTTTTAATAATGCTTTTGTTGAGGGTTAGTCCATAGTTAGACCACCCATGTTCGATGATGAATATGCATATTGGAAAAATAGAATGAAATTCTTTTTGAAAACCATAGATGAATGGAATATTGTTGAGACAGGATATAGCACACCAACAATAATGGTAGAAAATCAAGAAGTTGATAAACTTATGGATCAATTAGCAGATCTTGAAAATAAACTGCAAAATGCTAATGCTAAAGCTATGAATTCTACTATTTGTTCATTAGATCAAATTGAATTTAATCATGTCTCGCATTGTCCAACTGCATAGGAAATTTGGCACTTACTTGAACTAACCCATGAAGGAACTTCCCAATTCAAAGAATCTCGCATTGCCATGCTTAGTATAGAGTACGAGAACTTCACAATGGAAAAGGATAAAAGTGTAAAATAAATGTATGAACGACTTTCTAATCTCGTATATAAATCAAAATCTCTAAGAAGACCATACACAGAATTGGAAATAGTCCGAAAAATCCTCAGAATCCTTCCACAAAATTTGAAGCAAAAATGACTGCCATTCAAGAATCAAAGGATCTAAAACAGATTAAAGTTGAAGAACTCATCGGAAATCTCAGCGCTTAAGAGCTAGAAATCAAATTCAAGGAACAACGTGAAGGAGGAGATACACGAAAGAAATCAATAGCTCTCAAAATAACAATGGAAAGTGATGATAATGATGATGATGATGGAGCAGCTGAAATGGTAATGATAATAAAGAGATTCAAAAGGTGGAACCGCAAATATGGAAATCCTGCCCTAAATCAACAACTAAAGAACAAATCTTTAAAATTCTAGACAACTCAGAAGAGCAGGAGATCATTTGTCACACCACAATAAACCTGGTCATATCAAGCCAAGTTGTCCTCAAAACCAATTCAGCAAAGGAAAGAAACTGAAATGGAGAAGCTTTGTAGCTACTTGGGATGAAAGTGATAAGAGCACTGGTAGTGAGAGTGAAAGCGCAAATCTGTGTCTTTAAGGAGAAGCAAGCGATGATGACGATGACGAGCCAAGCAAGGTATCTACACTTACTCACTCTCAATTACTTATATATTTATGAAATAAATGGCTATTTTGAAAGATTTAAGGAGAAGTACACTAAAATTGAATCACAAAAAGATAGTTTAATAGAACTAAATAAGCAGTTTGATCAATTGGTTAAAAACTATCGAAATAAGAGCCCTAAGTGTGATAAGTGTCCATTATTTGAAGTGGAAATAAAAAAATTAGAAATTAAAATTAAATCATTTGAAAATGAAATACTAATTTTGAAAGAAAGTGAAAATATTAGGAGAGAAAATTATACTAAAAAGTGCACTTTGTTATTGAATGAAAATGAATCTCTCAAGTCACAAGTCCAACAATTGTCTACAACTTTAGGAAAATTCGCCAAAGGAGAAAGATCACTAAATATGCTACTAGGGAAACAAACTGTTAATAATGTTAGATAAGGACTTGGGTATACTCAATCTAAAAAGGGTAGAAGTGAAACTAATCGTATCAATTCCAAGAGCACGATTTGTGGAAAAATTGGACACAATTACAAAATTGCTGGTATAGACCCAAACACGTGAAAACCATATCAATTTGGGTTCCTAAAGGCACGAATGTAAAATCTCTTAAAATCAAACAAATCTGGGTGCCAAAAGGAATAAACATAAACTGTTATGGTTCTATGCAAACTTGTTTTTCAAAATCGTTGTCACTAACAATCATGGACCTATAAAAACAAATAGGTCACAAAAATCTTTCCTCGTATAGGTGTACTTGGCTGGCTAAGGAACAATAACAGTGGTACCTAGATTTTGGTTGTTCCAGGAACATGATGGGCGACAAATCAAAGTTCCTTAGCCTAGAGAAATACAAAGGTGGAAGAGTCATAATGGGCAATGGTGATAAATGCAAAATCATCAGTAAAGGTAAAGTAGACAATGGTACATTTACCTTAAATGGTGTATTGAAAATCTGCACCATAATCTGATTCCAATCAGCTAGTTTTGTGATAAGGGAATGAATATTATTTTTTATTCTGATTTGTTCGAAATTATTGACCAATCATCAAAAGAAATAGATAATAGGAAAGGTAATATATACTCTCTATTTTTTAATGATCGCTCTCTTTCAAAATGTTCGATAACTAAGCATGTAGAAGTAAACTTATGGCTCAAACGATTACTGTTGCACACACCGTGGTTTGGTCTATGGTATCTAACTAATGATAACTTTGAGTTAAAGAGTTATTTACATGCATATTATGCTAGTAGTCTGGTTAATAGAAAAAGTACCGGTGGAACATGTTTTATGTTGGGACATTCGTTAGTTGCATCACATTTCCAAAGAAAACACCTACATAAATTTCATTTCGACTGGTTCTCAATTGGCAGACATTTTTACAAAATCCCTTCGAGAATTTTTTTGTCGACTGCATCTCAGTTTAGGCGTTTTAGAAATTTGATTTTATATTTTTGGATTTGATCTTAAATGCTTATATTAACTAATCTGATTCCCTATTGATTATCAAAAAGATAAATAGTGACCGAAAAAATGACGAGTGTTGATATTAATCATACATTATGACTTGAGACAGTATATTTAATAAATTTCTTTAAAAATTTAAAAAAAATTTGTAATAACTTTGGTTGATAAAAATTCCATGATTATCGCTATTCATATCATATTTCTACGATAGCCATTCATCAAAATCCAATATAGCATGTCAAAATGTGGAATTTGAACAGGAAACTATTCATTTTTTTAATTAATTAGCAATAAAATCATCCACAAGTACTCACTCTCATTTAAAAGTTCTCACAGTTATGCATGAGTGAACTACTTGGAATCTCTAATTATGTGCTTTCATGCTCATTTAAAAGTCCTCATGGTTATGCACATATGAAACACATATCAAAATTGATTATTAAATAGGCTTGTTGATTCTAACTCCATTTAAAAGTCCTCATGGTTATGCGTGGTAAAAAGATGCTTGAAATTCGTTTTTTTTAATTAAGGAATACTACTAATCTCATTTAAAAGTTCTAACGGTTATGCATGGTTAGTAAGTATTCAACAATTTTCGATCATAAATATACCACAAATGAACACGACTATATAGTTTTCTATGCTAACATCACCCCTATCACTCTAAAGTGTAATATGCGCCTGACAGAGTAATTATGATTATTATTTGATTTTTTTCTTGAAATTTAATTTATATACTCGATTAGGTATTAATGTGTATCGCTCTATCACTATTTTCTAACGCTATTACTCTTTTGCTGATGACAGAAGGAGGGAGAAGTTAAAATTTTAGCAAATAAGTCATATTTTTTTATTCTCATCTAGGTTCATTGCATATTTTTAATTATTTTTATGCATATGTGAAGGGGGAGCTTGGTTGTCAGAGGAGCATTCGAATAAGGGGAGCTAATAAAATTTATTAAGACCAAATACATTTAATAAATTCTAAATCTTAATATATGTTTGTTATCATCAAAAGGAGGAGACTATATAATATGCTAGTGTACTAGTGTATGATTTTTTTTTGATGATAAAATACATATATATATATATATTCGTTTAAATGTATTTGTTATTGTACTATTTTATTTTTCCATATAATTAAATAAATATTTGTTGAATAAAATAAATAACTCAGAATTTATATTCAAACAAATATTTTATTCAGATAAATATTTTATTACAAATTCAAATAGTACAAATTTGAGCTCTCACTACACTTACTCATTTTCAATTTCAAATACAAGTTTTAATTACAACACAATTTTCACTTTCCAATTTCTCCTTACTACATATTCACTCAGCACTCGTGTTTGACCTTCAACTATGTTCTAGCCTATATCCAGTATCTGAACTATCTGCAAAATAAACACCGACGTAGTAAAATTGAGATAGAAAATATTTTGTAGTGCTCAATAAAATGTGTGCTTTAAATATATTATTTGCCTTAAAATTGGGTTGTTCGTCATCATTTTCTTTTAATTCATCTTACATGTATAACTTGCAACATGCACGGTGTATCATTATACATATCACAAGGTCGTGCACACAGATATATACTTGCTTGTTGAAATTGCGGGAACAAATGAGCACAAGGTCAAACTCAAGCCGAGGCTGGATTCAACACAGGTGCAATCCAAAATATAAAACAAAATTCAGTTCAGAATGAAACAAAGTTTCAGGCATGGTCAAGTGCAAATGAAAACAACATTTCAACCCAACATGTCAACAAGCTCCTAAAAAACTCAAATCAACAATATGCAAGCACATGAAAACAAGTCTGACCACAAAATGTACAAAGACACATGTATGCATGTATATACATATACATGTATCAATTCAGAACTGAGGTCAACCAGACGAAAACCAAACTAGACCACCAAGTTTACTTAGCACAACATCATATATACATGTATGTTGACACATGTATGCTTGTATATATATAGTGGTAAAACAAGCAACATAAAAGACTCCAAATATACACCAGCAGTCGTGCAAGGGTTGCAACATAGACCAGTTCAAATACAAGTTCGGCCTTAGTCAACTAGTCCATGATAACGAAGCAACAGATCTTACATATATATTTTAGAGAATACAAAGGCACCAAATCTATCAACCCAGACCAAACACATATAACAAATATGACGAAGCTAACCAAGGGAATAGGCACACAAATCACACACATGTATACATATATATATGCATGTATATACATGGAGAAAACCGAAGTGCACTATACCAGCAAGCACTCGAGTTGACAGAAAATTGTTTAAAGTTAACAAGTCAATGAAGTTTGAACAAAGTAGTGTTCACGTTTAAAAAAGAATTTGTCAATCGAAACCATGTTGAAGTGTTTTCTTTTTTCGTCAAGTCAATATTATAAAAAATTCAAATGCCAAAGTCATAGGAGTAAAGAACAGAGAAAATTAGAATTCGTCAGAGGTATATGCAGTAACATGAACAAGTCAAAATCATCACAGACGTTCAAGAAAAAATCAAATGGCCAAGAAATCAATTGGAGAATTCAAAACAATATATACAAACGAAAATTTAGGTTTTTTATCCCTATACATTAAACCCGTTACATCATCAGCAAAAACAAGACTCGAGTTCAAGTAAATGCTAAAAAAACCTTGAAATAAATCACGAACCAATTTATAATGCGAATGGAAGTCAAGCAAAAGTCAAAATCGAAAATCACGTGCCAATTCATATCATTCGAGCTCGACACATTTGAAGTAGCTGAAGCAAAACAAAGAACTAAGATCGAAGAATCAGCAAACTGAATTGAGGAACGATAGTTAATCGATCAACTTCCAAGCGGCGGCTTCAAAGCAAACAAACCCTAATTCCAAACTGTAAAAGGAAAAAGACTGTAAAACAAACCCTGATTCCAGACCTTATTCCAAACCCTAATCAATTCATCAGTTATAATTCAATTGAAATTCTCAATAAAACCATTTTTTAATTTATCAAATACAGGATTGAACTACAAATTTAAATCATTTCAATTTTAATAGGTTTTAAAGTTTAAATATTCAAACATCTACAATAACTCAATTTGATAAATTTCATTTATCTTTCAAATTCAACTTAATTTTTTTTAAAATTAGAAATATTCACTTAATCATTTTAATAACCATTTAAATAAAATCCCTGATTATAAATTCAAATCAAAATTAAATATTCAATTTCAATTTTATTTAAATTTGAAACATTCATTTAATCATCTTTAGTTAAACATTAAATAAAATCTCAAATTACAAATTTAAATAAAAATTATATATTCAAATTCAATTTTATTTAAATTTAAAAATATTCATTAAGTCCCTATTAATCAAAATCGAGTTATCAAGTTATAAAACATATCTTTAAAGTCTCAAAATCAGCAAGTTCAAATCAAACCTTATTTAAATTCAATTATAAACAAATTTAATTATAAATGAATTCTTATTTAATTTATTTTTCCAACCACCATTTACTTAAAGTTGTTACAAAAATCTAATTTAAATAAATACTTAGCCTATTATATATATATTATTAGTTAAATTTGATTTTTAATAAATTTTATTATATTAGTTATTATTAAATTAAATCTTAATATTATTAAATCTATTTAAATCTTATTTTATATATGTTTTAAAAAGAATAAAGTTATAAGTAAAATTTTATAAATTTTATTTTAAAACTTAACATATAATTCTAAAATATACAAAATATATAATTTTAAAATTCTAACTTTTACACATATATTAAAATTAAAATCTTTATATTATTTTAAAAAATCAATATTTATTAAATACCATATATTTTCTTTCAAACCTTGGAAATCATTTTTAAGATTAGACCAACGGTGTGTCTGTATATAATTTTCTATCTTATGGTCAAATGATACAGATATATATCATTTCAATTTGCAATTTGAATTTAATATTATTGGTAAATATATTTGGAAAATGTTTATTAAATTGTAAAATAAAATGTGATGACCTGAATCTTCGCGTTTGAAAATCGACATCCATACTTCACCTGTATTCAAATGCCACAGATTCAACCGAAAAGATTCGATTCGTCGGAGCTTATAACACATTATGTACAACAATAGAGCGGAAGAAAATGAATATCTTATAACTCCAATGAATACAATATCCAATGATATACAACAATGATATAACCACCCAACATATATCAGAGATATGATACTACAAATGACAGTGGAAGATACACAATACCAGCAACGGAACAATAACTTAAATTTGTACTCCAAAGAAGGAACTCCAATATCAGCAATCTATACTCTCCAAAATCATTTGGATTCAAAATCGAACTTAAAAATCATTTTATTAAATTCAAATATCCGTGGATTAAACAATTTCCTCGTGCAATCCATATTTGTGTGTGTATGGTGTAGCCCAGGGGTTTTACACAATAGTGCAACATCATCAATCATTACAATCCAAACACAACAATATCGATAAGCGGTATAATCCTATAATGCTTATCTTCATTTACAGATTCATAGATAAATAATATAAATTCACCACAGATAGATAAACTACATTCATCACATCTCAAATCAAAATAATTCATATTACAAAGTATTACACATCAGAGATATCAAACAATTCAACATTCAATTGAATCCAAACACCCATAAGTCAGATTAATTAATCATATGATGAATTTAAATCAGATAATTACTTATGAATAAATTACTAATCCTGGTTAATTAACATTAGTTAATTAATTACAAACCATATTAATTAATTATCCTTTAATCATTTGTTAATTAACCTTTAATTATTAATTAATCAATCTTAAAGGATAATTAATTGATATGGTTTGTAATTAATTAATGTTAATTAACCAGGAATAGTAATTTATTCATAAGTAATTATCTGATTTAAATTAAACAGATGACTAATCTGGCTTATGGGTGTTTGGATTCAATTGAATGTTGAATTGTTTGATATCTCTAATGTGTAATGCTTTGTAATATGAATTATTTTGATTTGTGCTGTGATAAATGTAATTTATTTATCCGTGGTGAATTTATATTATATATCTGTGAATTTGTAAATGAAGATAAGCGTTATAAGATTATACCGCTTATCGATATTGCTGTGTTTGGATTGTGATGATTGATGATGTTGCACTATCGCGTAAAACCCCTGGACCACACCATACGTACACAAATATAGATTGCACAATGAAATTGGTTAAGTCATAGATATTTGAATTTAATAAAATGATTTTTAAGCTGGATTTTGAATCCAAATGATTTTGGAGATGGAGATTGCTGATATTGGAGTTCCTTCTTTGGAGTTCAAGTTTATGTTATTATTCCTCTGTTGGTATTGTGTATCTTCTGCTATGATTTGTAGTATCATATCTCTGATATATGTTGGGTGGTAGTATCGTTGTTGTATACCATTGGATATTGTATTCATTGGAGTTATATGATATTCATTTTCTTCCGCTATGTTGTTGTAATTAATGTGTTATAAGCTCCGACGAATCAGATTTTTTCGATTGAATCTGCGGCATTCGAATACAAGTGAAGTATGGATGTCGATTTTCAAACGCGAAGATTAGGGTCGTCGCATTAAATTATTAATTTACAACCCGCAATCCCAAAATTTCAAAATCAATGAAAATCGCTTCGGTTTATCATTTCAACCCATAACAATTTTCCCCTAATCTATAAGATCGTTCAAGTATGTATCATTTCAACCCATAGGGAATTCCTAAACTGACAAGGTACTTACAGTAAGAGAATAATAGAATAATATTATAAATGACATACATATCAATAGCAAACATATATCATCATTAACAATTTAAATATAATATTTACAATAGGTTATGGTGTGATATAACATAAGTAAACAATTACAGATAATGGCATATCATATTTAATAATTAAATAAGTAAAAATTCAAATTTAACAACGTATTTCAGTCGTCATTTAATGTGAATTAAATTTACTAAATATAAGAATATTAATCGTGAGTGATTGCTTACCTTTCGAGGCTAAAGAACAATGAGAATGGAAACAGCGACATGGACACACATAAGGATAAGCGATGAGGCTAAAAAACTACTGCTGAACGAATCCGGACAGAGGTGAAACAAAATGGCATGATCTTGAATTCGATGAAAATAGATAGTTATATATATAATATATTTTTATATTTGTATAAAAATTATTGCAAAATCTATTTTAAAATAATAACATAAATTTAAATACATATTTAACATATTATACATATATTCACTGTCACAAAAATCTATTTCAAATGTATCAACATAAATTTATATAAATCCTTTAAACAATTTTTATACATATATATATATAACTATATATACACACTCAAAATATGAAATACACTCTTTTTACGAAAGTAAAGCAGACAAATACGAACCAACTTAATATATAAACTTGTACATAACAACTTTTTTTTCTTTATGAAACAAACAAAATTTAGGACTTCATACTATATTACTTTTATAATATAACATATATGAAGAAGACTGCAATGGAGGTGGGTTAGTTGAAGTGGTGGGCTACTGCCGTGGGTCAAGTAAAACTATCCGGAGGTGGAAAACGGTAGTGAGCTGGTCTCAGGAGAACTGTGGTTATTGGTGGCTGTAGGCATAGCAGCTGTGAGAGTGTAGGCACGTTTTGATGGTGTTTGGCTAAAGCAATGGAAGTGGGGTTTTGCGGAGGCAAGAGAGGGGACAAGGCAGATCGTCAATGGGTTGCTTTGGGGTTTGAACTGCTATTGCTTGTGCAGGCCGAGGCGGTTGATGCAAGAAACGTGTGACCAGTGGAGGAATGGCATAGTGAGGAGGTGAGGTGGTGATAGGCTGGAAGGGGAGATGGGATGATGTTGTGGAGTGGTCGGACAGAGGCAGGTGGGCCAAGATGAGGCTGTCATGGTGGTTCGGCTAGTGTAAGATGGGTGATGAGGAAAGAAGGAGGGCGTGCAACCGTCGGCTGTGGTCATGTTAAGGTGGATGGTGCTGATCACGTAGAGGCAGTGGAGATGGAACTGACAGAGTTTCGGCTAGCTGTGGTGTTCGGGAGGAGGAGCGGCATGGGCGAGCCAAAGGAGTTTGGGTTATGGGAAGGCATGGGTGGATCTGGTGAAGTGAAGGAGGCAACACATCTATGGGTTGATGGGTGAAGACGAGTAGCAGGTTTTTGCAGCTCAGATAAAAATATTTGTTTCGTATTATATATAGTATATACATTACTTTCCCTCAAAAACATGAATAGAACACGAGAGAGAAAGAGGCAGAGAGACAGTGGAGCGTAGGGAACTAGGAAAGTGAACGGACAAATCAATATATAATGTACAGTTTGGAATATGGAAAGTTAAATATTGATTTCTGTAAATATTAAAAGCAAAAAGGCTGCTGGTTTTAGATGGGAATAGTTGAACAGACACAAGAAAACCAAGAGACTTCAAAATAGGTATCGATACGGCTAATCGTTTCGTAGATTTCGCCGCGTACCGGACGTCGAATTACAGTAATGGATATACTATGGAGATCAGCACAACGAAACGAATAAAATGACATATTGATATTCGTGATATGAACACCCTGTCAAAACTCGATATTCGCTGCCAAAATGCTGCTAAAACGCCGAAAATAAGATAAGCAGACCTAGAGCAGTCCAAATTTGTCAAAACGAAATATGATGTCTCACCTAGAAAGTAGTCTATAATTTTATTATATAAAAATATTCAGATTTCAAAAACATTTTATTTCCATTAGTTTAACAGATTTTAAATTGAAACTGAAAATAACAGAACTAACTTTCATATTTTCTAATAAAAATTTGACATTTGTTACATTTAAATAGACGTATCTCAAATATCAAATTTCCATAGATAAATTTCGTTCTTTAAATTTCATATAAAATTTTAGTTAATTATATTATAAAAACGTTAAAATTCCCGGGTCGTTACACATCTCTAATGAGTTACTCATACTAGGATATTACTAACCCAATCTATAATGATTTTACCACATTAAGGCCAAGGTTCTCGCTGAACCTTGCACTCTGATACCAAATGCAACGGTCCGCCTTTTTGACCCTTAGAAGTCGACACTAATACATCCACGGTATTCATGTGTCGAACAACCAAGCGTCGGAAAGACAAATTGTTAGGGTAAAAAAGAAGACAAGAAGAAACTAAACAACACAGAATCTCACAACGCAATGGAACAATATACATTCATCAGCATAAAAATTTACACAATCATTTCCAAAATGATGCACCAGAGATACAAGAATAAAATTTCTACTCTAGGATAGTTATAACTGTCTATCCCAACTTAAATGATACAAAACACTTAAGACAGTGGAAATAAGATAAATGACTAGCTATCGATGAAGCCACTTGCTCCAAGCTCCTTCAAAAATGCATCAATAGGAAACCTGAACTGCTTGGTTACTCATACAAATTTGAGCACACCAGAGTTTTAAGAAAAGAAAATAAAACTATGGATTAGACATGGTTTTGGTGTGAGTAAACTCAAATAACTAAATTATTACATTTAAAACTTCTTTAAAATCAAAGGTATCTCGTAAAACGATGAAGCACATAAACACAAACGGGTTTATACCTATAATAACCAAAACACTTCTATAGAAAGTCTAGTTTTTATAATAATAATTTCTAGGATACAAATACATATTAATTATAGCTGAAATTGTTATATTAATTAAATTCCAACATGATCGGTATACAATCAAGTCTGAAGGCGCTTATGGGAGAATGGACTCTAACTATGAAATAGTAAGAGTCTACTCACCGAATCTATACACCTCTAGATAAATTGTACGAGAGGCAACGACATGTTACACATCAGCTACTCAGGACCAACCATATTCCTTACTGGATAGCACCAAATATGATCATCCCTTGGTTGACAAACAACCATAATGGGCCCTGAAGCATAAGTAAATATCAACTCTAGATGCGGAATAATCATAACCTAATGAGAGTGACCCACATAGCCCTACCATATGTTCATGCTAGTCGTTTATTGGCTACGAGGCTTGAGGCTATGATTACCTTTTTATATAACACCGCTCTCTTGGCAGAACGCAATGCCATCATTCATCCATGCAAGTCCGTTCGGGGTCTGAGTGAAACCAAAGGCACAACCTTTACTACATCTATTTTGGAATCACCCTCAAGATAGGTAACAAGTTGCCCTTGCACTTCAAAAGCTTTGTCTTTAATCACCTTCAACATGTCTTCACTTCGAAACGTTTGAGTTAGATGAAGTGGTTTTCAGATAATTTATACTTATCTGATCCCGGTCTCTTCGAAACAACATTCGATAGTTTTGGTAAACTCAACTCTTATTCTTTTATAAATAACCCGATAATACATAGGAGCAGAGATCACCTCCTAACCGTTTAAGCGGACTGAACCCCTGTCATTTGTCCTAAGAGAATAAAACGAGATTTATGCGCACGGCACAACATCATTGAAGATGACTATGCCATATAACTCACATGTTTCTCTTTGATATTCTCAGAGTTATATTTTGTAATAGTTAGTTATTTAGCTATCAAATAAACAAACAAGCAACAATTCAAAGATTTAATTTCCAATAGCAACCACTAATCCTCGAAATAAGTCTTCTATTTATTTAAATCACTTTTTGAAATATTTATCAAAAATTTACATACTTATCTCACTTGCATACATATATTCATAAAACATTGTGAAAGATTTCTTATTTCAAAATCATATTAAAAGGATTAAAACAAATGTTATTTAAAATAGAGAGTAGGATAACCTTAAATAGAATTCCTTCAGTGTTAAGTATGGAATGAATGTTCTATACCACCATAATCGAGAAAGTCAATCAAGGGAAATCTAAATCTCAAATTATTTTATAAATTTCTTCTATAGATCCTTTTAATAAATCTCTTTCGTTTACAAAATTCTTTTTACTTAAATTCCAAATCCATTAGTAAAGCACTTTATAAATCTTCAAGTTTATTTATAAAACTCCTTTATAAATACCCACAATCATTTAAAAAACTTATATATAAATATTCGAAATCATTTATAGAACTCTTCCCAAATTTCAAGACCTCTTTTCAATTTATAAAACTCCTTTCATAAATTTTCCTTATTTAAAACAAACTCCTTTGATAAATCTCATTTAATAAACTTCCTTTAATAAACAAACAATTATTAAAACACCTTTAAATATATAATTTATTATTTGAAAATCCTTCATTAAATCCATCTTTACTGCATTATCAAAATAATGACTTTAAACAACCATTTAAGCGTATTAAATTACTCCAAAACACCTTTAGTAAAATAATTGCTTAATTATCATTTTTATAATGGTATTAAACTTTAAGCAATATAAATAGGTAATAATTTTACTTTAAAACCATTATTAAAAAAATTTAGAATGATTGCCTCCACGAAAATTAGGATGAGGCTTAATGACCACAATGGTTCTCATTTAATTGAGTTTAACTAGCCTAGTTATAACATGGGTATTTACATAGCAAGCATATATGTAAAGGGAATCAGCTAATAAAAATCGATCCACATATAGGTAAATGCCCAAGTTACAAAAATAGCAGAACTAGTTTTTTATTTTGCTTAATAGATGTCAACATAATTTACCAAATGAATCATGGCAGAACAGTGATTTATTCTACTGAATAGATCTCAAATATAATTTAATTAGTAGAACAGTGAATTATTCTGCTAAACAGATGTCCTTGAGTTTTCATATTCAATTGGGGTTACTTAAGGGTAGTCGACAAGAAATTCCCTTGGATTAAAATCTTCATTTAAAAGAGAGTTACTTTAAAATAATACCATCTTTAGAAATCAAGTGGTTTAATACTTTAATTTTTTTTTAAAATTAGTAACATTTAAACCCTTTTAATAATAATAATAATTAAACCTTTAATTAATAATTAAATAGCAATTAACTATTTAATAAATAATCAAATGATAACGATCCTTTAAATAACTAATTAAACAATAGTTAACCTTTAAATAAATAATTAAACCATAATTAATCCTTAATTAATTATTAAATAATAATTTTAGCTTTTAAATAATAATTAATTATTATATATTCTTAATTAACTAATCAAATAATCCTTAATTAAAACTAAAACAATAAATTAAACCTTAACTTAAAATAATTAAATCATAATTAAGTTTTAATTAAAACTTAACTTGAATTAAACCTGCTTAGTAATTAAGTAAAAAGTAAACCCTTTTATAAATAAATAATTAGTTAATAATTAGTCTTTAATTAAATTAGCTTACTTGATTACACTTAAGTACTAATTACTTATTTAATTCCTAATTCCCCCTTATTATCTTAAATTAATAAGTTAATTTATTTATTATTAACTCATACTTAATCAATTTTTTATACTTAATTAATGTCTTGAAAAATGATTTCAAAACCAATTAAGTTAAAACACTTTTTATTTTGTAAACATTGATTTTTTTCAAACTGTCTTTATAGCGATTATTGCTATGGTTGCAGTTACTTTAGAGTAAATTTCAAAGTTCTTCTTTCCAACTCCTTTTCTCTAACTTTGATTTACTTTTAAAACATAAGTAAATGATTTTGGAAGACTATACAACATTAAAACTTTGAAAACTTTTAGTCAATAAAACTAATAAAACACCATTTTTCTAAAGGATCTCAAGTCCTATTTAGCATAACAAAATTGTCAACGTTCATAACCTACAATTCCATATCCATAATTTACACATTTAACATCATCATATCCATAAACAAAGTTCATAACTTTACAACCATCACTTATATTTGGACTACATTTCAAGTCTAACTTCCAATCATATACAACAACATATATATAAACAATCACCCAATAATCCAACAATTTAAACACATTTCATGCACAAATTTATCCAACATATTGAAGTTAAAAACTTTTAATTTAAAACAAAATTTTACTCACCAAAATTGTCCAAACTTCCACTGGAACTAAAATAGAACCAAGATCCATGCCATATGCTTTGAAAAATGAAGATTTGGCAACTTTAAGGTCTTAAGCTGGTTCAGCCAAGGTATGGTATACACGACCCAAGGATGGTGGAGCTCAGTTTTGAAAGGTGGAGACTTCGGATTATCATCGAATTCACAAAAATAAAACCCGAAAATGGGTCATCTTCTAACCGATTTTTGGGCAAGTTACTCATGGAATTTGAAAAAGTTTTCGAAGGGAAAGTTCTTGGAAATTCTTTTCTATACAATTTTGATAATAGATTTGCTCAAATTGGATCTGTTTTAAGAGAGATATGGTCAAAAAAAGAAGAGGTATTTTCAAACTTGAAAATCTGGGTTCGTAAATAATTTGCAAAGAAATGAGATTTGGACATGGTTAAGCTCAAAATTTGAGGAAGTGGTATGCATGAAAGTTGTAGCAACTTGAATTTTCTATAGTTTGAAAAAAGAAACCCTCGATATGAGAAACATATGGTAGAAGGAAGAGAAGATAAAATTGAAGAAGTGAAAGGTTTATTTATAAGCAAGAGAACAAAGTAAATTACTAAAATAGCCTTGTCCTTTACCCTCCATGTCCACTTGCCACATCATCATGCCACCTCATCTTTATGTACCTCATGCCCACAAGCTTATACCCCTTCCATTTTCTTATCCAGTATGCTTTTAATGCCTAAGTACTAATGTCTCATGATATATGATGTTTTCTTTTCACTTAATTTTATATTATATTCCATAAAATGTTTCATCACTTATACACACACACACACATTTAACTATGTATGTACCAATATCTATCCTAACTCAAATATAAATGTATTTGTTATATTATACAATAGAGTTCACAATGTTTCCGATAACTTTTAGTCGTCGAAAATTCAGGAAAGAGAATTCTGACCACATTTTCGATTTTTCATTGAACTATATATTTTTTAAACACATTTGAAAAACTATTTCACCATCACTAATTATTTTTAAAAAAGTTTTATTCTAATTATAAAACCTATTACTTGAATATTTAAATTAATTAGATATTCACAAATCAAAATGGTGAAATTCTGGGTCGTTACATCTGTACCCTATTAGATACTTCACTTCGAAAATTGATAGGATCTGGTTATTAAGACTTCAAATCAAACTACTCTATTCTTGAAGTGTATTTTAATTTCTAAAAACCTAACTCTCAAATAATTGAGTTGATCACATAAATTCTCAATTTCCATAGTTTCTATGATGAATCGCAGTATTACTTGAAATTAACCTTTTAAGATCATTTTTAATATTATCTTTACTTATTAATTTATGTATTTCCTTTTATCTTTTTCTATTAGTGCAAATATTATTTTGTTTTCTTGCTAATGCTTTATCATGTGTTCTCTGCATGTGTTTATACCATCTCACTATTTTTTTCCCCTTAATTTCTCATGTATACGTGTAGCTTTTTATTCTCCCTGTAATTCAAATCATTATCCTTGGTATTCTAATTCCTAATTAATGTATTTTCATGCCTCTTCAATATATTTCCTCATACAATATTGCATTTCTAATTATTGTTCGATAAAATTTTATTTTTGGTTTCTCCATTAAACTCATGTCACATATAATGTCATTAATTTGTTATATCTCTTTCATCACTCTGTCATCTCATAATTGAACCTAAGCATTTAACATTCTTTGTCTCTTTATCATCTTGAACCGAAATGGATATTTAAGTATATCATTTTTGTTAATCATTTGAATTAGTATTTTTACCATATCAATATCTCTAGTTCTATACTAAAATTGAATGCCAACTACTCATTCTAATCCTGTTAAGCTTAAGTCCTTTAGCTTCTAACGCATATACCTCATCTTCCTATTTTTTGTTATACCTTTTCTTTTGAGGTATAAATCAATAGCATATTATTAGTAAGCGTCAACACCAAATCATCAACTAGCATCATGCGTCATGATATCCCATCCAGTTTTTTCTTTATTATTTCGTTCATGACTAGCGTAAGTAAATATGGACTTATAAACGATCTCTACTATAAACCTACCTTTACTTGAAATTCAATGGCCTGTATAGATTTAGATCATACTTTCGTCTTAGATCTTTCATACATATCTTGAACTAGCATTACATGCGTGTTAGGATTTATTTATTTATTTAGCACTTGTTAAATAATATCTCTTAGTACTCTATCACATGCTTCTAAATCCTATGGACATCAAATGAAAATCTTTTTGTTTGCTCATACTATTAATCGTCTTATTAAATGTATAGCTTCTATTGCAGATCGTTGTGGCATTGAGCTAAATTGGTTGTGGGTGTTACTGTTTACACCCACCTAAATACTTACTAGTGTCACTTAAATATTAATAAAATTTATTCATTGAAACAGCTTCAAAAACCCACCTTACATGTAAAAGATAATTTGGAAATAAACGATAATTAAACAACATATAAGTAATGAAATCTAATACTCATGATTATTTTCAATCCTATTAATCATTAACGGCAAAAGAAAATGAGATAAAAATGTGAGTAAATTTTCTTTTTTGAAATTCATATTAGAAGTTGATTAGTTAAGATATTTAATTCTATTTAGAATATGAATTTAAATCGATATCTTTTTAATTTGTTAATTTTCTAGGGAATAGATTATCATAATAAATATATCTGACTATATTACATTATTTTCTACTATGAGTGGTCTCATCGTGTTTCTTTTTTAGTTCAACCAATAGCAAAACAATAATTAGATATTTTTGATCGAAGTAGTAAGAATGTTCTTTATTATGTTATACCATAACAACTAATTTGAGCTGTAAATTATTCTTTACTATGTTAATCTTACTTAGGGTTACACAGTTTAAGGAAATGGAAACTCTACTTGTAATTAAAGTCGATAACAAGTTAATTATAATAAAATTGAATTTATATACTCCGGTGAAGCATTAAATTAAAAAAAGATCGACTATGGAGAAATTTTATTTTATTGCTTGAAAAAAGATTAAGATCAAAAGTTGAGTTATGATTTTGAGAAAAAAAAAAGTTATAAAAGGGTGGGTGTAGGTGGGCGAGTGAAGAGGATAAGTGAGCGAAGATGATAATTTGAGGATAAGAGGATAAAAGGATAAGTGGGTGGGAAGATGAAGAGCATAAGTTAAAAAAGTTATAAAGAGCCTAGGATTCAGCTCATTTGCTAAGATCGTTGCAAAATAAAATACATGGTATAGTCAATGACGGCCAACCCACATATTAGCAGACATCCCAGGCATATATTGCAGATACGATCAAGTGCCTAATGGATGAAAGTAAGGATAGGAGATATGATGAATGGGGATCCGCTCTAAGCCGGACTCCCTTTGTTGATAACAATTTGAAGAACAGTACCTTGAAAAGTTCAATATGCTGACTATTCCATCCTACGATGGAACTAGAGAACGAAAACTCACTTGTACAAGTACAGTTGGTGCATGGACGGAGCAAATGCTTTAAATGCTTCTCGATGCAGATGTTTTCCAATCTTCGTATAGGGAATTGCTTCCATGTGGTTCACCAAGCTCCCACGAAAATCCATCTCCACGTTCATTAAATTAACAACAAAATTCCTTGATCAATTTAGGCTTCACACTGCACAACCAAAATACTCGATGTCCTTATCTGGCTTATTCTAGGGATGAAATGAATCTTTGAAATCCTTTACGAGTCAGTTCAACAGCGTGGGGATTGAAGTAAGTAACCCAAACGAAAATATGGTCTTCATGGCCCTGATCTGCGCTATCCTTCCCAGCACTGAATTCGATAAATGGATCAAAATGAAACAACCTACCACTAAGAAGGACTTTACTAAAAAGTCAAACAAGTACTTGAGATTGGAGGAGGCAAAGGAGCTAAAAGGAAAACCTGCTAACCTATAACCAACCAACGCTGGCCAGAATGGTATGGCAGCTAAGCAACACATAAATAACTCCGGTACCACTGCAAGAAACACAGGGAAGGATGAGAACTAGAAAAGGAAGAACCAAAATACCAACAAGTGAAATGAGGATAACAAGCGACTTAAAGGCCTGAGGCCCGAACACTGCACTCGCTCAATGATACTCCAGAAAACATCTACCTTGTGACACAAGGGACGGAGGAGTAACATAAGCTGCATAAAAAGGAAGCAACTGAATAAAAAAAGAATTCCGAAAAGTACCAGCGCTTCCATGAAACACATGGTTACAACACGAATGAGTGTCGTTACCTGAAGAACCTGATCTAAGTAATGATTCAGGAAAACAAGCCTCAGCAGTATATGAGGAAACCATAAAATCCTGACTAGCCTGCAACACCCGCGCTCCCATAGATCGAAGAAACCAAGTTTGAACCGTCGAAGAGGTTATCCAGACGGACGAATATAGACTCATCATCAGAGAAATATATGAAGGACCTCATCCCATGTAGAAGAGCTGGGGAGAAATAGGGTGATATGTAAGCGCAATAAGACACGTTTCGAAATATTCATGCTTTGCGATCGAAGATAGAACTCTTGCCAAACAGCAGATAATCCTAAACGATGACATAATATTCTAGAATCGAGACACTGAAGGAATAAAAGCTCTGACCCTCGATCCCATGGTCATGACGATAGGAATCGGACCAACCATGGTCCGACGAGTATTGGTGGACAGTGGCAGCTCTATCGATATGCTGTTCAAACACACGTTTGATCAGATGAAGACCAGTATGAGAGACGTATCTGTTTGCCAAACAAAGATCAAGGGATTCACCAGTGAAGCTAAATCATTAGAATAATTGACTTACCTGTAGAACTTGGGGAGGGCGATAGAAGATTCATCCTTATCAAGACCTTTATGATGGTCGATGAAATATCCACCTACACTGCTTTCTTAGGTTGACCCGCTTTGGCAAATTTCAGGATTGCTTTAGCTCAGTGGTGTCTAACTATGAAATTTCTATAGAGAATGGAGTTGGGGTGATCAAAGGAGATCAAAGTGCTGCTAGAGAATGTCACATCGTAGAACTGCATGAGTTCAAAAGAAAAGAAAAAGGGAAGAACATGGGGAGAACTCTCCACATTCGTGAACCTACCAAACAACAACTACAGAGCTGTCCCTAGCTTGGGGGCCATAGTTGATTTGGAAAAGCTTTGGATCCTAGAAAGGAGAGTTCAAGGGTGGATCGGATAGCACCGACAGAATTGATGGTGCCTGTCCCAATCGATATGGATGACCCAACTCGGGTCCTAAAAATTGGATCACGTTTTGGAAATAAGATGCTACAGGAACTTATCAAATTTCTTTATGAAAACCTAGATGTATTCGCTTGGACACATCCCATTATATGCAGGGTGTCACAGGAGATTGCATGCTACACACTTAATATTGAACCCAAGTATACACCAGTAAAGCAAAAGAGACACAACTTAGGACCCAAACAGTCCAAAATGCTAAGAAAAGAAGCGGATAAGCTGATGGAAAATGCCTTTATCCGCAATGCAACCTACCCTGAAAGGGTATCCAACTCCGTCTTGGTTAAGAAGTCCAATGGAAAATGGAAAACTTGTGTCGACTACTCGGACCATAACGAAGCTTGCCCAAAAGACAGCTTTCCTTTGCCTAGAATCGACCGGCTTATGGATAGGACAGCTGGACATGAATTGCTATCATTTATAACACTTACTCGGGATACAACCAGATCATGATGCACGAACCTAACTAGAAAACACCATTTTCATAATTGATCTTGGATTATACTGCTAAAAAGTGATGATATTCAATTTAAAGAATGTTAAGGCAACCTACCAATGACTAGCTAACGCCATGTTCACGCATCAGATCAGGAAGACTTTGGAAGTCTATGTAGACGATATGTTGGTTAAATCATGCATAGTCGCAAATCAGTTGGACAACCTTGTCGAAATGTTTGAAATACTCCACAAATATATAATGAAACTCAATCCACTTAAATGTCACTTTAGGGTGGCCTGTGGAAAGTTCTTGGGATTCATTTTAAGCATCGGAGGCAAAGAAGCGAATCCCGAACAAAATACCGCTTTACGGGAAGTCAAGGATCCCAAAAATAGGAAAGAGTTACAAAGCTTGAATTGAAAAGTTGCAGCACTAAGCCGGTTCATCTTAAAAGCAACCGACAAATGTATACCATTCTTTGATGCACTAAAGAAGGAAAAGAAGAACTTCAAATGGAATCAAGCTTGTTAGATTGCCTTCGAAGAGATGCTACGACATATGGAAACTCTACCACTCCTATCCAAGATGGTAGATGGAGAACACTTGTTCACCTACTTAGCAGTCTTGCCTCATGCATTAAGTGATGCGCTAGTACGAGAAGAAGCTAAGGTCCAGCGACTCGTATATTACATCAGTAAACGATTCACTAGAGCCGAGAAGAAATATCCGAAATTGGAAAAACTAACATATTGCCTCTTGATTGCATCTAAAAAGTTTTGACAATATTTCCAGGAACACCTAATCAAAGTACTAACAGATCAACCCTTGATGTAGGTGTTGTACCACCCCGAGACCTCTAAATGGCTTATCAAATGGAACATCGAATTAAGTCAGTATTAAATCACTTAACATGCTCAAAGGGCGATGAATAGGTAGGTGCTAGCAGACTTCATTGTCGAGTATACAATACGAGATAATGAAGAAGAAGTTACTCCAGAAGTGGAGATACACTAGAAGTTGTTCGTCAATAGTGCATCTAACAACTTCTAATGAGGGCCTGGAGTCGTGCTCAAAATTCCTAAAGGACGATCCATTTGCTATGCCTTACGCTTGGAATTCCCTGCAATAAAAAATAAAGTGGAATATGTAGCATTGATAGCCAGGTTGAAAGTTGTAAAGGAACTTATGATAAAATCTATATACATCTATAACAACCTTCAATTAGTCGTCTATTAGTTGAGAGGGGAATATCAAGCTCGAGGAGAGAACTTCTCCCCATATCTGTCTGTAGTGTAGGAATTGCTGAACGACATCGAACATTACACCAAAACTCATATACCGAGGGAAAAAACATGAAAGCAGAAAATCTAGCTAAACTAGCCAGTTCCGGAGAAGCTCAGTCATTAGGACTGGTCGAGTTGAAACGCTAATTGCTCCAAGCATAAGCGATATGGATATCGATTGAATTTTTGAAATAACCGAAGAACTAAAAACATGGATGTCACTGATCAAGGACTACCTACTCAGAGGAACACTCCATGCAGATAGGAATCAACGGAAAAATCTCCTTCAAAAGGCACCACAATTCGTAGTATAAGACATGATATTCTACCGAAGGGGATTCTCTACCCTTTTTCCCCAGGTGCGTAACCTATGACGAAGCTTGAAGAATCCTCAGGGAAGTTCATGAGGTGACTGTGAAGATCACACCGAGGGGCAAACCTTTGCAAAGAAAGTTCTCCAATATGGGTATTTTAAGCCAGGAGTAAACCATGATGTAGCAGATTATGCTAGACGGTGCGACCAATGCTAAAGATTCGGCAAGATCAAAAGAACTCCTTCAACAGAGCTAACATAGATCGTCAGCCCATGGCCATTCGCAATCTGGGAAATCGATTTGATTGATGTATTGTAAATAGCCAATGGAGGAGCCAAATATGCTATCATTATTGTTGATTGCTTCACAAAATGGGCCGAAGCGAAACCGCTAGCCATTATTACCATAAAAAAGCATTAAATTTTTTGCTAGAAATATTATTTGCTGGTTTGGAGTACTATAAAAAATCATCACAAACAACGGAACTCAATTCGAAAGCGCCGAGTTTAAAGAATTTAGCAAATACTTCCAAATTGAGTAAAAAAATTCTGCTATTGCACATCCGCGCACAAACAGACAAGTGGAGATAGTGAACAAGACCATCAAGATCAACATTAAAAAGCGGCCAACGAAAGCTAAAGGAAATTTTGTTAATGAACTTCTACTCACAATATGGGCTTATAGGACAATGCACAAATGTGGAACCGGGCACTCTGAAGTAATGATATCAATCGAAATAGAAGTCCCATCTCATCAAAGAAAAATTTCAATCAAATGCATAATGAGCAGCTCCTGCTCAAGTCGCTCGATATGGTCGATGAGAAAAGGGAAGAAACCAAACTAAGGACTGGTGCTCAACAAAAAAGGGTTGCACGATTTTTCTACTCCAAAGTCCGTAACCATACTTTCAAAGTAGAAGACCTTGCCCTCAAATGGGTCCACCCTATACCAGGAACATTTGGTCCAAACAGGGAAGGGCCCTATGTGATCGGCCAGAAGCTAGGGGATGGCATGTTCAAGCTAATGACCGTTGGTGGAACCTAAATTCCCCAAGGTGGAGATAGTGAATTGCTGCATCGTTATTTTATCTAAGACTATCTTATGTATTTCCTATTTTTGTCCACTAAGCCATCTTGGAATATCATAGGCATTTTAAATAGCAGAACTTACCCAACTTTTACTTATGAAATTTCTATGCTTTTTGAACCAATAAAACCGTGTTTACAAAAGTAATCTGCTGAGTCAATGGGGTCAAATCGACTCAAAACCATCTAATCAATGCTTATGATAGTGGAACCATGCTCAAATACGCCCCATTTACCCGTCTAGTCGATGGAAATAAGTTGACTCAAACTATTGGATCGATGGACTTCAATCCTTGCCTTCTAAGTACCAAGATTGCTCCGACGACACAAGAAAGGACCAAATCAAAGCCGCACATTTCATAAGCCATGCACCGCCTCTTGGATCATGGAATCACGTCCAAGCAAACACAATTACCTAAGCCGTGCATATCGTAAGCCGTGCATCACTTCTTGGTTCACAAAATTACAACAAGTAAGCCTCGATCCCACTGTGCGCATTACGTACCGCACACTACAACCTGGATCAACAAAATTTCATCCAATGACAAGGAACTTTCATATTGCTAAGTTCACTTACCACCCCTGGGGCTAATAAAATAGCACTCCAAGGAGCAATACATATGCGCAATAACTTGAATATCAGCATCACGACGAAATCACTTATAAACTAATCAAGTAATCGTTGTCGCTCTGGTATTGCCAATCACTTAAGTACATAAATCACTTGAGTGTGTAAACTACTCGCCATGAGGCCACTGAAAAAATTCATGAATATCTTAAGCCAGAAATTTCCAAAGATAGGATTTCTAGTATAGACCTAACTAGGAGCATCCAAAAGGCTAATAGGGGCATCCAGTCTCGTGTCAAGTGTTCGGAGAAAACAGTCCCGTGAACTAGGGGGCGCACACACCAACCCTCAACCAAAGTAGAAAATTAATCACAATTCTGCTACTTCAAACAAAGAATTATGGCAGTGATTATGAGACTAAATAAAACTGTGATGAATAAAAAAAGGGTGGCATAAAAAGGCAACACTGCATGAAACATATGTAAGTAGACAAGTGAAGTTACAATCAAAATTTCAACAGTTTTATTACTTATAATGTTTTTCATGTACAATAACAAATAATGCGGGCCGTGCCTACACAATATCAGCCAAGAATAGGAAACTAAAAACACTGTTGTTAGAACAACGAGAAGAAGTGCTAAGTGCAGACTCTTCACTTGTACAAAAAGCAACCAAAAAAGCAACAGACAAATCATGACTTCTTCTCACTGCTTCCCCTATTGCCTTTCTGCCTTTGATTGTCTATTTCTTATGATTCTCCCCTCCGGGACCGATCTCGCTATCTGAAACATGGCCATTGGCGGACCTTTCTTTGTTTTTGTGCTTGTAGAATCCGTGAGAACACTTTGACGACCTTTTTTCTCTTTAACCTTCTCCTTATTCATTGCTATCATCTGCTACTCGGTCATCGAATTCTCGGCCTCTGCTTTGTCTGGTTGGCTAGCGTGGTCGGCCTACTGCAATGTATCAGTAGCAGCCAAGCCTTCATCTTGAGATATAGAAGGGTCATCCAAACTATGCAACGCTGCAATTTGCTTGGAGTGTGAAACCAGACTATGAGCCAGATGCAGAGATGATAGTTAATGCGGCCAGAGTGACAGCAGATTTAGCACCGTGATGAGGAGGTAACTCAACTGGAAGAGAGGGTTGATCTATAATATCAGAATAAAGATAGGTTACCTTAGCAATTTCATTAGGCATAAATTGGAAGTCTTTAAGCACCGTAGAGATAAGAAAATTACCTGATGTGGGAGTCTGTTTATGCACCACAGCTTCGAAGCCTTCATCGCTGCCCTCCTTTGATGGCTGCACAATTACAAAAGAAGTAGAAAAGGCCCTCTCATCAGCACGAAGATGCGAAGACGGCTTACCATGGCTTGAAGGAAAATGACCGGTTGTAGCCTTAGTGGCAGCCACCACATCAATAGCTTCCCATTCCCTCTCTAGTCTCAAGATTTCCTAGCCCTCCACTAAAGCTTGGTGGGATTCTTCATTCAAATATGCCCGAACTAACTCTTCTTGGGTATAACTGCCACCCATGTCTTGAAATCGGGCCAGAATCTCTTCCCAGACTATGACAAGCGTACAAGGGAACAACAGACCCATGTAGCTGAGACTCCCCTAATGCAGCATGGAGTTGACATAAAAGCCCAAAATAGTAGTCTCTAAGTCTTCCATCTTCTTTATGAAGGTATCTCGAAGTTCTGAAAAGCTAGCATCCACGCTAGCCTTCTTTGTGGCAAGCTGCTTTTTATCAACATCCAAAATTGAAACTTGTTCACGAAGAGAGGCAATTTCTTGATCCTGCTCAGCGATGTTTTTCTTCCTCATCTCAACCATCCTCTCGCTTATCCTCAACTTTTCTTTTAAAGCCGCCTCATCAGTATAGTACTTCTTTCTTTCATCTCTAAATATGAGTATGACCCGGTCAGTGGATTCTTTTTGGTACTTAAACAAAGAAGCTCCTTTTCTCACTCTCTTGAGGGCATCATCCCTCTATTTCTTCAGCCCCTCAATCTTCGCGTCACGATCCACAAGCTGCTTCTCGTACTCATCCTTTTTTGGCTCAAACGAGAGAAGTTCTTGGTAGTGGTTTCGATTAACAGTGGACAGCTGCATGCATAATTTTTTCCACCCCTCGGCTTGCTCCAAACTGCTCTGAATTGCATGGAGATAAGGCGAATAAGATTTTACACGAACCGATTTCAAATTGGGCTTATAAAAAAAACCCCATAAGAACAAGTTTGGGAATGCAGCTTGCAAATGCGAGGACCGGTAGGGAGAATTTAAGACACTCGCCTAGAAATGAGGAGAGAGGCATTCATAGCAGCAGGAGTGGAAGAGGTCATGACATCGGAAGTAGGAACGTTTATCCCAGTGGAAGCAAGAAGCTGTGAAGCGAGTTATCGCTCTTGGTCGCTTCTTAGCCTCTTTGGTAGATCTTCCTCTTCTCATAGCCACTTCCTCTATCTCGACCAAGATCTTTTTTGACCTGACGACGCTCTTCCACCTCCCTATCCTTCCTCCTCTGCTTATCAGTCTCCTAGGGCGCATGGTACCTGGAAGAGTGTCTCCATGAACGCTGGAACTCCAAAACTCGGTCAAGATTGCCGTAAAAACCGCGAGACATGATTCTTGCAAAAAGTGATAAAATGGCTTTAGGAAAAGGGCATTTGATAAACTAAAGAATCTTAGAAAATAATAATAATATAAAGTGTGTGATCCTGATGAAGTGTGTAGTGTAGTTTAATGACCCCGGTAGAATACACAAACCGGATCGATCACCGACTGATGTCAGGACATCGATTCCTGCAGGGATAATCTGAGTAAGTTGGGAAGACAATTCTTCCGAAGTGAAGTCATCCATCAAGTCACTCATATTCACAAAAAATGTCACTCGTATCTCCCAAGTCAATATCAGCATCTTTCAGCAAAGAGCTAGATACAGGTTCATTCTTGGGAGAAGCTCCTTCAATGGGCTTTTTCAAAGGAGGTGAGGGAGCATGTCTTGGGCTCAACCCCGAGGCCTTATCATCTAATTTAACATGACCCTCATTAGTGTCCCAATCTATTTCTTCCTTATTTAGATGATGCTCCTCGATGATCGCTCCTTCCTCCTTCACTTTAATCAATGGAGCCTTGCCCTTCCATTGAATAAACTCTTCTTATTTCTCTTCTGGGATCCGTGGCATTTTGAGCGGACTATTGACCCCAACTTAAATTTGGATCTCCTCAGGGGTCTTCTCTGACCCATCGGATGGGTCACTTTTTTCTTCCTCATCATCATCATCTTCACCGGAGTCATGGGAAGAGGAAACGGAATGGATCCGGGCTCTGGAGCGGGAAGGAGCGCTAATGAATCCAACGGACCTCCCAGGGTGTAAAAGCCCACATTGATGAAGATTTTCATCGAGCAAGAACCCAATTGTGTGCTTCTGAGCATTGACCGCTTTAAGGGAGCTAAGAATAGTGCCAAGTAGCAGATCCCTATTAATCTTTGGAAGAACAGCAAGGAATATACGATCATTCAGATGGCTTGTAGCAATTAAAGGAAACTTCAAGCATAATAAAAGATACTTACGCACCACGGTCCATGAATGGATGAAACCCTATGGACATTTAGCAAAAAGAACCGATTCTTGAATGACGAAACTTTGCTAGGAAGATCCAGTATAAGTTTCCAACTAGGTTGCACCTCAATATAGACAAGTGATGGTTAGCCTCTCTCTTTTTGAATAATAGAAGATACCGCCACCCAACGAAACTCGGGACACGATTGAGCGTCCGCATGAACAGAACATATAAGCACGTTAGCATGGCATATCCACTTGGAAGAATCTAGATTGGGGCCAAACCTATGTTCTGAAGTGTTGTCATCAATAAGTGATTGATCGGGGGCACTGAACCATATATACATATATACCAATGGCAAGCCATGTATCCAGAAGGTGACCTATGAGCAAATTCTCCTCTTGATGGCAGAAGCATGTCGTCCTTTGGGATACTGTATTGTGAGCAAATGCTTCGCAACATCATGTGTGCAAGGATTGAAGGAGTCTTCTCTGGAGGATCAAGCAAGAATCTGAAGTTAGGAGGAGTGAGATCGACGATGGGGCTGATTGGAATCAGGCGGCCATATTGACCGAAGTTATGGAAGCATCCGGATCCAACTAGGATCAACGATGACTCTGCTTCAGAAAGAGGTAGGTTCCCCTCAATTGATTTGCACTGAGAAGATTTGTGCGTCATTCTATATAAGAATTCATGTGTTCAAAATGGTCAAGTAGCCTAACCTCTAAATTATAAACTCTAGCGTGGTTGGTACTTGAAATCTGGAAGATAATTGGCATGTACCAACCACCGATCGGATTTTCAGTATTAACCAGGGGTGTGTGAGAGTGTAATCTAAGTGAGAATGGGTTCGGTATCATGAATGTCATGAATAAACCATTCCGTGTAGATGGCTCACTTAAACTAGAAGGAGCGATCTGTAACACCTATTAATTTCTTTTCTTCTATACTTGCCCGTTATCGATCGACGATCGATAACTGATCCGCTGTTTGAAGCGACATGGAAAGCCCTCCTATTCCACGTACATGACTATGCAATGACAGGACCAATCCAAAACGAGCAACTGTAGATCGACGGGTTCGAATCAAGTAGAGAATTCTCAGCATAAGTCAAGTTCAGTTATCTAGAAAGTGATAACGGCATGAGCTGCATACAATATGCTACCCCACGCTATTATCACCTCCTAAAAAAAAAACCAAAATCAATCCGTAAGATGTTGTGTCGGGATCGACCGTGTAATTCGGTGCAAGTTAATTCTGAATCTGTGGATGAAGACAGCAAAACATGTCGAGCACCGGGGCAAAACCCTAGCTTCATTGCGTGAAAAATTCAAGACTTGATTTGCTTTCTTCTTCCACAAAGTCATGTTTAGCTCGAATCTTTCACTGTATCCATCACCAACACAACTTCATTACTAATCGGTAATGTAATAATAAATCAAAATTCATATCACCGACCTTCGAGATTGGGAAAAGCGATTCGATCTTTGATACAAGACAACCCAAACTAGGGTATTGGATGGATCAGATCAAAAATGCCTCAAAACAGATATAATCTTAATGGTGGGACCCGCTTAAAATAGCGGTAGTGGCTCCAAGAGGCGGCGGCTGATGACATTAGTGCTGAAGGTCAACGGTGGTGCATCTGTGGTGTTTGCAGGTTTCAAATCTTCGATGACCTGGGAAGGATGAATTGACTCGGCTCAAAAAAGTAAAAGGAGAAAAGGGGACATCCGATCCCTTATATAAAAAAAGAGGAAGAAAGGGGCTTAGAATTTTTTTCCAAGTACTTGGATCGGTACCAATCTGAATTTACTCCTCCAAGCGATCTCAGATTTTCCCTATTCGACCTACTCGATGTTCGTATTCATTCTGGAAATTATCAAGTCAAGATCACTCCATAATTACGAACAATGGAAATTGACATTAAAGGCTGGACTGTTAGCCGATACGTCATAGATAGCTTTTCCAGATGGCTGGATACAATCAATGAAACTCCTTAAAATAGAAACCCAAAGATAAACAATTCGAAAGCACATCTTGTTTTTAATGAAAGTGTACTCTTGGGGGAAAATGTTAACTTTTTAACCCAGCAAAATTCAAAGGGAATTAGAACATTCAGATTAAGATGGAACGATTTAAGACTTGATCAAAAAGCCTAAAAATACAAGACAAAGGACCCAAAGAAGTTTGAGCCGAAAATATGCCTTCTTTTAGGATCGACACCGATCCGATCAAACGGGATCAGTAACAATCCAAATTTATGGTTCCTAGTGAACCCAATCCCTTTGCATTGTGAACCTATGCCTCAATCAAGCTCACCAAACAAGTTTGGCAGCATTCCAAGCATCCGAGCTGAAGAAGTGAAGGTTCACCCTATTCAGAATATGGTTCAATCTAATCCACAGGTGAATCATCATTAAAACAAGTTAACAAACTATGAAATTATATGGAGAGTATCACTATAAAGTAAGAAGCTTGTCCAAACATACCGGAGCCAAAAATTAACTATGGATTTGGATCGGTACCGATCCAAAAAGATGGCCAATTTTGGCTCCAAACTTTATGAGCTCTCTCTACATGATGACTATAGGCCACTTACAAAGCAATTCTTGACCCAAGAGCTTTCCAAACCCTATAAATACCATCTCATCTACAACAGAAGTGGGATTTGCTTTGATCTATGCTGAAACTCTACCATTGTTTCTTTATTCTTCTTCTCCCTCACAATAGCTATTAAAGGGCAGCTGAGGTCCTTCCTATTGTCTTTGACAATGGTGGCTTGATCTAACTTAGGAAAAAAGAATCATATTGCAATCCAAAATCCTTTGTAATAGCAGTTGATAAATAAAGCTATAAAATGGACGTAGGCTTTGTTAACAACCGAATCACTATAAAAATCTGTTGTCTCTTAACTTTTTTTGCAATTTACTATTGCTTTTTCTATTTTATTTTCCTTGATAAATAGGAATCGTGCTTTCACATTCAATCCAAGTTGTTAATGCATTTTTGGGTTAACACTATTTTCTCTCCAAATTTCATGCCATTCCGACTTACCATTTGTGAGATATTACGTTTTCATGAATTTGCGTTGAATTGTAATTAATCATGGGTAATCTTTCCATACATGCTCCTTTTGAGGTGCAATCATTCTAGTGAGTTTCTCATGACTGCTACTTTCTCTCTAAATTTTGTACCATTTCTACTTATCATTTGTGAGATATCGCATTTTTCGTGGAGTTGGGATCATTCAGCTTAAAATGTTATGATCGTTCAAGAACGTTGTAGGCCGATCATTCAAGTTTCTCCAAATGAAGTGCTATCAATATGGTAGGTTCCTTTACATAATATTTTACCATTCCTAAAGTTCCATGCCATTCCGACTTTGCATTTGTGATATATTGATTGATCATCATTGATTTAAATTGTTTTATGGATCGATCCATATGGATAATGACCGATCGATCCAACTTTGTCTGGGGCCTAGCGATCGATTTGTCTTTTTTCCCATAACTTGAGCATACGAACTCCGATCGACTTGAAATTTGAAATGTAGCCTTATGGGGCCTTCATTGTCACTCTATATTAATCGCACCTTGATTGGATCAAAAATTAGGGATCTGATCTGATCCAATGCCTTGGTGAAGTGCCAATTCCATACTTTGCCATTTTTTGAGTGTTGTCCATCCGAATCCATCCAACTATCATCCATAGTTTCAACAATAATCGATTTCCAATCCATATATTTTAGTTGAATCCTATTATCCTGGCCTGACCAAAAGGCGGGATAACAGGCTTAAAAAATTATTTATGGAATTTTCTCAATTAAAATAATATTTATTATTAAATAATTGATGATCGTCCGAAACCAAATTAATTCTTCAAAATATGAAATCAAGTTAAGAAATTATAAAACCTTTTCTGAAGGTACCTCAGCATATTTTAGGCTTTAGAAAAATTTCTGAAATTTTTCTCAATTGAAATTATATTTTTAGTTAAATAATTGATTGCGGGGCGAAAAAAATTAATTATAAAATTTATTGAATTTAGTTATAAAATCAAAATATTTTGCTAAAGGTACTTGAGGCACATTCTAGGCTTTATAAAATTTTCTAAAATTTTCTTAATTGAAATTATATTTTTAGTTAAATAATTGATTGCAGGACGAAACTAAATTAATTAAAAAAAATTAGATTGAGTTTTAAAAATATAAAATTTTAGAGTAAGCTTCTTATGTGGTGAAGAAAATTAGAAAATACGAAACTGAAATTTTGAGCCATTAATTATTTCATACATAATAAACAACACACAAAATCATTAAATAATAATAAAATATGTATATCCATATTTAGTAAAATATTTTATATTTTATGATTCGTAATAATTATAAATCATCATAAGATGATTTTAAGATCAGATATATACGATATATAATCGCATACATAAATATACATATTGACAATTTCCATATCTTTATATGTTTAGTGTATATATATATATATATATATATATATATATATATAGATATATATATATATTATTATATTTTTGTTAATTCAATAACATATCAATAAATAAAATATTACAATAAGCACAAAACCAATCCAATTGTAACAAACACATGTACCTAAAATAATCTGAACTAATCTAAATGATAAATAAATTTGAATACAAATAGATGATTTGGATGTAAATTAACTTTATCTAAACTTGATATCAAAACAAATAATAATAAATGAAAATTAAGCTCTTAATCGAGCCTTTGAGTCTGTGTTGAATAATGATTTCTCTTCTTGCAACAATTCCAAATCCGTCAGATTGCTTATCCGGGATTGGAGACCTTCTACTACAAATTAGTATTCTTTTAATTTGAATTGGAATTGAGAATTTCTAAGATTGTTTAGAGGATAGTTGCTACCATTAAAATAAGGAAGTAGAAGAAGAAAATGGTGGCTTAAAAATGAAATTAACCTTAGATTTGGGTTTAAAGATTAGTATTTATATGCGTAGGATAAGAGAGCAAACTATGTAAGTTTCTCACTAGATCTTAGCCACACATCTCCAACCCCTAATCCTATGTTGCGTCCGCCTCCAACCTCTCTCAAACCAGTTCCTATCCTCTCCAAATCTCATGGGTTGTGAGCCTATTTAACCGAAATTAAATATATAGAATCATATTTAACCTATTTTGTTATTGATATATCATATCGATCAATATATTCATAACTTTTATAAATATATGCAATAATTATATTTCTTAAATTACATTTAAATTTCATAATTAATATTTCATAAATATTTATTTATTTAACTAATTTATAACGATTATATACTAGTGAAATCATTTGGTCTAAAGGGAATTCATCGTTTCAGTTATGTGACTCTTGAGTGTAAATTCGGTCAACAATTAATGTCAAACTATTCGAACTTCATTCACACTTCAATTAGCAGGTGGCGTGATAATATGGCCAAATTTATTGCTTACTCATTTTTGAAAAAAATCTCATTTTAATTTAATAAGAATTAACCAGTCGTGACAGTTATTTTCTCTTCGTCAAAACTATATCACTTTGGACTTATTGAATTTGGTAATTGTCAAAATTCCAACATCATGCACATTCAATTTAATAATCCAAACACAAAGTCCTTGGTTCAATAATAATAATTATTATTCTGAACTATTCTGTCCAAAGATTTTGACTTTGGGTTGACTCGAGTTGACCGTGATACTAACCTCATATAACTAAGGAGACGAATTGTAACAACCCTGGTTTTGGTGATTACCTGGAAATTTAATTATAACAGTGGTTACAATTTAATTGTGACGACCCGGAATTTTGAGCAATATCAATTTAATAATCTTTGATAATAATTAAATTGATTTGATCATTTTACATAATAAATTGACAAGTTAAGATTATTTCAAAGGTTGAAAATATTAATTTGTTAATATCTATTGATATTTTTCTTTGCAATATGAATAGGCAAGATTAAATTCTTTTTAAAATTTATAATAATTTAATTTGGGAATATTTATTTTGGTAAATAAGAAGTTTTAATATAATAAAACTTTATATTCAAATTGTAATATATATGAATGTATATATTGTGACTTGAGATTTGTTTTAAAATATAATACAGTAATTTTCAAATTTAATGTTAAAATGTTTTTCTTTTTGAAATGTGTATATATATTTGTGTATATATATATTTGTGTGTATATATATATATTTGAAATAGGAATTTTATTAATTAGAATTTAATAAGTGTTCTCAAACTTTATTTATTAATTGAAATGTTAATTTGATTTAATATTTTTGAAAATAGTATTTGAGATTCAAATTTTTATAACAAAGTTAAATTAAAGTAGATGTTTCAAACATATAAACATTTAAATTGAATCAAAAATATAAGTTATTTGAATTCACATAAATATTTGTTAAATATCTAAAAGCTTGTTTATATAAGATAAAAACATTTACAATCATATAATATTACATAATAAAATCAAAAGTTAAGCATTAAAATACATAACATAATTACATATACTTTAAGCTTTTGGTTTTAAATAAGATATAAATTAAAGGTTCATTTGTTTTAATTTTTTTTATATAAGGAGTTAAAATCAATTTCTCAAGTTTATAAAAATATATTATATAATATAAATCAAAACTATAAGTTATTTGTATTCACATGCATATTTATTAAAAGATAAGTTCATAATATTACATAAATACATTGTATAACTTAAATAGATTATTAAAAAGAAGATAACATTTAAAACATTAATAAAACATTAGAGATAACTTTTGTAAATATTAATTAAATATTAAGAACATTTGTAAAACATTAATTTTAAACCATAAATAACACTTGTAAAACAATTAGTACATGTTAAAACACTTGTAATCATATAGGTATAGGTGTAAGTTAATCAGAACTTCATAGAGACAAATGTCATCCTCTTAATACTTTAATTTAAAACTTAATAATAAGAAAAAGAAAAGTATTATTCTTCAGCAAAATATTTTCTTCATTCTGAACCAAAGAACAAAAATGAATACAAATCAAAAGTCAGAAAGCAAAGAAGTAAAATCTGAAACAAAATCTGTAAAAAAAAAAAAATCTGGGAAAAATGAAGTAATCTGGATAATGCAGCAGCAAGAATTAATCAACATGCAAATTTAGAATTACAACATGATGCAAGTTTTTCAAATAGAAATCAAAGGCAAAGGGGATTCAATATGCAAAACTGGAAGTACAACATGCAGAGAAAAAAATTCTAAAGCCTGGAAAGAAAAAAAATGCAGTTCTGTCTTCTACAAATTTTAGGTGAGTAAATGATATTTTTTAAAAACAGTTTCAAACTTGGATTCCACTTGTTATTGTGATTTTATCATGATGTTATCTGTAGTAGTTGACTTAAATTAGATTCAAGTTGAATTATGAATAATGGATTTCACTGAGAGGTTAAAACAAATACTCTGTGTAAACAAAGGTTTATAATTTTATAATAAATTCAATAACTTGTTTTTGAATTCGAACTCGAACTTAAACTTTAAATAGAAGTTGTTTGAATTTAAGTAAACTATCATCTAGAAACAATTACCAGCTTTTAAAGTGAATAAATGATTCTAAATACTTGAATTTACAGTAAAATACAAATTGGGTCAAAATTTGATGCATTCAATTTTTAGTTTTGATTGCATGATAGGAATAATGATAGAAAATTATGATTTTTAAGGGTTAAATCACAAATTTTAGATTAGTATTTAGTGGTGAATTTGTGATTAACTATTTTGGGGTTTTTGGCCGATTCTTGGTGAACGGCGATGAACTGGGTATCGGGGTTGAGCACGGAGGTTGGGGGATTGTTGATGATTATCAGAAATATAGTTTGGTGATTTATTGATGATTGAGGTGGCCGTTATTCGTTCGAGTAGGGTTTTATACCTTGTTTTGGTCATAGTGGTTCATCGTGATTTCGCGGCGTCAAGAAGAAATTGGAAGCGATCGCATGTGTTGTTGTGAGTTCTAGGGGTCGTAACGATGCTTTGGGAAGGATGGCGCGACGTCGCGAGTGATGGATCGCCGCCGGTGATCATTTTCTGGTAATGTTGTTTTTGCAGTTTGGTTTCAGAAGGTCAAAATTTGATTTTCGATAGAATCAGGGTTGCTGGGTTTCGCGAAGCTATGTCGTGGTCGTGGGTGACTAGTCGAAGCCGTGGTAATGGTCGTGGGTGACCGGCGTGGTGGTGCATGTTACACGGGCGTGTTATTGTATCAGTGGATTGGGTTTTGGGGAAGGAAGATGGAGGCTCGAGATTTACCTCGGGGTATTTGCTTGTTTAACTCGAAGATGGTTTCGGGTAGGTGATGCTTTTTCTCGAAGCAGGTATAGGTGGGGAAGAACTCGGGGTATTTGCTTTTTAACTCGGGGCAGTTTAGTGGAATTGTGGGGTTGGCTCGGGGTTTTAATAGGTTACACGAGAATTAACTCGGGTTTGTATTTTAAGTAACCAGATTTTTATAAGATCAGTGAATCAATAAATAAGTGATATAGGATTTGATTTTTGAAATGTTTATAAAGTTTTGAAACAAAATAAACAAGTTTTCTCTTATAAACTAATTTGATTTCAAAGTTAAGTTTTAATAAGTTTTTATATTTTGAAAAAAAAAATTTAAATGAAATAAGTGGATTTTCAATAATATGGTTTGTATTAAATTGTATTAAATAACTTTGTAAAGTTTAAGGATTTTGAAGGTTAATTTGAATGTTTAAATTGTCTTAATTAAAATTGATTTCTAAAGAGTTTTATTTTAAGTAAGTTAAATAATTAAGATTTAGAGATCAATTAAAATAAGAATTATCTTTAGTAATTTAAAATTTTGATTTAATTAAAGATAAATGAATTTGTGAAGATAATTAAGATAATTAAATTATTTTATTAATTATCAAGAGATATTGGTTAATAAATGATTTAATTAAGATAATGTTTTCTTAATTAAGAATCTTTATAATATAAGAAGATAAAGAATCATTTAACTAATTTAAATGATTAAGTTAAATAATTAATTAAGTAATTAATTTGTGATTAATTAAGATAATCACTTATGAGTTAATTTAATATAATTACTTGGAAAGTAATTAAAGTAATTAAGTGGTTAATTACTAGAGGTAATTAAGTAAGAGATAATTACTTTATAAAAGTAATTAAGTAATGTGATTAAAGTTAATCACTTGAGTTATTAATTAAAGAATTAATTAATAATTAATTAAAGGTTTAAATTATTGATTAATGGTAAAAAAAAGGATTAAGAGTAATTAATTTAGTAATTAATTACTTGTTAAATAATTAAGTAAAAAGAAATTCTAATTAATGAAGTAATCATTAATTAATGAAAATAATTAATTAATTGTTAATTAATAATTTAAGGATAATAAATTTATAATTAAGTTTTAATTACTAAATGTAATTAAAAGTAATTAATTAAAAGTGATTAATTAAAAGTAATTAATCAAGTTGATTAATTAAAAGTAATTAATTAAATGTAATTGATTAAAAGAAATTAATCAAGTAGGTTTAATTAAAAGTAATTAATTAAGTGTGATTAATTAAGAGTAATTAATCAAGTGTGATTAATTAAAGATAAATAATCAGGTGTGATTAATTAAAGGATAATTAAGAAATAATTATCAAGGTAATTAAATAATAATTAATCAAATGTGATTAATTCAAAAGAGTAATTAGGGATAATTACTTAGTATAATTTGGAAGTAATTAATCAGGATGATTAATTAATATGGTAATTAAGTAATAATTACTTAAAGCAATAAGTGATAATTAATCAAGGAAGATTAATTGAAGTGGATAATTAAGTGATGTTAGTTAATTAAATTGTAATTGATTAATGAATAAGTAAGTTGGATTGATGATAATCCAAGTGATTAATTAAGAATTAATTTAATTAAGGAAGAATTAAATTAATTAAGTGTGGTTTAAACTTTATATGGATGATGAATGATTGGTTGATATGTATCATTGAATGAGTAATGATATTGGTTGTTGTTGGATGACATTGATTGATATGTGATGATGTGAATATGTTATATCTGAATGTGATATATATGCTGCTTTGTGATATGTATAGATGCATGTGATAATAGATGCTTATCTATCTGTGATGTGAATACATCCATTTATGTTAAGTGATATTTCTAAATATCTATTGTTTAAATCCCTTAAGTACAACTTGGACATTAAAATGGCGTTTGGTTTCGATGAGACCGGGATCGGGTTTCCATATTTGGATGTCCGAAAACCACACCGATTCCAATTAAACGTTAGGTCGTTAATCCAAGTGGAGCGAGTGAAGACTCGAGGTGTAAGGGCTATACGTCAGTATAACTCTGTGGGTGATTCCGTAATGAGTTTGACGGAATAGTGCTTATAGGTTCGTGATGGTGATTCAGAGTGCAAGGGCTATGGTCGTTGACTCTGAGGGTGATTCCAAAATGAGTGCAACGAGATAGTGTCTCCGGTTTCGTTCGAACCCGGAACGAACTTATATGGATTGAATGCTTTCAGCACATCGTCAGGCGGACGATGAGCATTCTAAGATAATTGGTCCTATAAAGGTAATCGCAGCCTCAAGCCTCATCAACCGAGAATGGCTAAAACAGGGGAGGTGCAGCAAGGCTTCGTGAGTCGCTCCCACTGGAGAGCAAGATACATCCCTGTCTAGAGGTCCCTTTTATTTCGGATGTGTGGGCAGTTGGTCTGCAGCCAACTGCGGGGTGGTCTTGTTTGGGACTATTCAGTAAGGAATGGTCCCGGCCTTGTGTTGCAGGGGATGAAGGGAGTAATCCTCGGTACGGTGATCTAGACCACGTACTGTGATGGGCGGCACCCCAGTAGCCCTGCCATTGATGGAAACCCATTTTCCCTACGAGACCCTACGGTTTTGTTTGTATTACCCACTTTTGTGGCTAGTAGCTGGAATTTAATAAATGTAACAATTTCGGCTATTTCATATTTACTTGAAAACCCTAGACATTATTATAATATCACTGGATTTCCTATCAAATGTTTTGGTTAGCGTAAGGTAAAAACTTTCCCATGTTTATGTGTGGGAAGTCTTACGTGATACCTTTTCTTTCCAAAGGATTTTTTTAAAAGTTAAGCAATCTTAAACCGTTTACTCACACCAGACCCCTATCTGACCCGAGTGTTTATTTTCTGTTTTATTAAACTCTTGGGTACTCATATTATATATGAGTAGTCAAGTGATTCAGGTTATCTCTTGACGAAATCTGGAGGAGCTATGGAGCAGGAGGCTTCAGCGTGTAGATATATAGTTAGAGTTTCCGCTATGTGTTTTTCTGTATGATGTCTTGTATTGTATTAGACAGAAATGCTATAACTGACTAAATTGAGATGTTTAGTTGTGTACTCTGATGTATATGATACTATGTATATGTTCTATATTATATTTAAATCGTTCCGCTGTGAGATTCTGATGTGTTGTTTTCTCTTTCTTCTCTTTCTTTTCTTTCTCTATTCCTTTCTTTCTTAATTAGTGATGCGATTTTCCAGGAGTGGAAAGTTGGGTCGCTACATTAATAGTAGAGAAATAAAAAGAATTTGGAGATATAAAATTGTTTATTTTGAACAAACAACGAATTTGGAAAGAATAAATGGAGTTAATACGATAATGTTGGTAATAAATGGTGCAAAATGAGTATATTAAATTTGTAATTTATTGGATTAAATAAAAGAAAAAAGTGTTAATTCAATAATAGTTTGTTGAAATAAATATAAAATGTTAAGAATAGAGTTTTAGAAAAAACTTTATTTTCATTGTCCGGATTCGAAATGAGCAATATATGATTGTAACTTGAGAAAATGCAACAATTCTAGCAATTATTGCCAAATGTGGCATTTATTCATTTTTTTAATGAAGTATTTAATTTAATATGTTGTTTATTGTAAATTAAAAGGTGAAATATTGGATAAAAAATAATTTTTGGAAGTAAGAATGATGTTAAAATGGTTTGTTGCATTTTGTTATACAAGCAAATTATTTTTGTGTAATTTTTGGAGTTGAAAATGATGTTTTTTTTATAGATAATTGTGTAAATTGTTTATTTAATTAAAATAAGAATTTTTATTGATGAAAATAATTTTTAAATCAAAAATATCTTTTATTTTGTTTTAAAATAAAGTTTAGAACATAAAATATGTTGTATGATTTTATAGAAGTGAAAACATTTACATATAATTGTTATAACTTGAAATATATTAGTGTATAAGTGATTTTGGTGTGTTAATTTCATTTAGAGGCTAAATTAATTTAGTTGTTGGGTCTTAGCCCATTAAATTTCATAACCAGAAAAGAAGAAAAATCTCCTTCTCATTTCTAGAACGTACTGTAGTTTTCTTCTTCATGTAAACTAAGAAAAAGGAAGATAAACCCATTTCCTCTTTCAAAACAAAAGCCAAAATCCCCAACTTTAGTCAATCTTTTGCTGTAATAATCAATTCAAAGCCAAATTATTTTAGGTAATCAAAGCCAAAACCCAAATTCCTCTCATCTATTTCTGATTTTTGCAAACTGTTGTTTGTCATTGAGTTTTTGTGCTTACATGTCTTTACAAGTTTCTTTTTCAGATTCTAAAAGCTAAAATCAAAGGCAAGCTTCCATCTTTTTCAATTTTCCAAGGGTTTGCTCTTCAAAAATTATAAGGTGAATTGCAAACTCACATATCTATCTCTATAAAGTCTTAATTCTTTGAATTGGGTAAATAGTTGAATGGTTGACTAATTTGATTGAATTGTTGAAATTCGCAAATTGGTTGCTGAAATTTATTTGTGAACATTGCTGTAGTAAAACAGCAATATTTTAGTGTAGAATGATCCAAATTCGCTCAATATTTTTGTAGCAGAAATATATTTAAATAATCTATAAGTTCTATTTTAATCATTTTTCAAAATTCTATGTTTTAAAGAGTCTAAATTAAGTTTGAAACTAATGGTATAACACAGCCATTTCAAATTTTGTGAATTGATGTCTGACAGTAAAATTGCCATAACTATTTGGCCATAAATCCAAATTATGTATACTTTTTCTTTAGAATCCTAAGATATTATGGAACAACTTTCATGTTTTAAGCTTCTGCAAATTCTATGATCTATAGGGTCGAAATTGGATTTGAAACTGATATACATGCTCTGCTCTGTCGATTTTTCGAGTTGAAACCTAAAACTAAAATCACCATAACTTTTGAATGGTAAATCTAAATTGAGTGAGGTTTTTTTCTAGTTGGAAGGTAATATTTATAAGGTACAATTTTTATGTTTATCATTTTCTGTATATCTATATTTTTCTAACCGTAATGTGTGTTTGAAGAGCAAGTAACCTCTCTGTCCTGTATTTTCAATTTTAACTTTGAACACAGAATTGTTTATGTCATATCTTTCGCATCTTCGATCGAAATTTGATAAATTTTAATATATTGGAAAACTTGTATTTTTGGCTACAACTTTCATGTTTTATGTTTTTCTAAATTTTGAGCTTTATATAGTCAAAATCGTAATTTTTATCGCTGTCCTGCGGATAAACGACATCGAAAATGAATTTAAATCTGAAAATTATTTCGGTCATAACTTTTAAACCGTAAATTCAAATTAAATGATCTTTTCCTTATTTGAAATTTGAGACTTTTTTCTACAACTTTCATGTTTTAAGTTTTGTAAATTTATGAGATTTAGGTGGTCGAAACTATTTTGTTTCATGATAAAAAGTTCAACTTTTGACTTTTACTTCATGTTTTATGATATTCCTGAAATGTTTTGAGGCCATGATGTCTATTAGTAGACTAGCCAAATTTTGGATATTTTGAAATTCAAACTTAGGATTAAATTTGAATTAAATTTGAATTGAATTCGAATATCGATTTGAGTGATTTCTTGGGTTTTTATTCGTTTTCGAGCACGGATTTTTCCAAACCTTTTTGAAATATATTTTTTAAATAAATAGGGATTTTAAATTATCATTGTATGATTTTTTTTAAAGCATTTTCAAATATAGAATCTATTTATTCTCAATAATAAGGGAATTTTCAAATATGGCCTTCAAAATTGGTATTAAAAGCTGGTTTTCTCAAGTAAATTATTTTATATATAAAATACACGTTTTTGTAGTATTCGAGGGAATGAGAAGGAGAATTAAATGGTTTGGTAAAACATGTGGTATGGGACACATGCGTTTATCTTATTGGTTAATTTCTGATTTGTCCGTTTGATCGTTTTGACCTTCGGATCGAGTTTAACGATGAGATGAGGTAAACTTTTTACTGCTTTGAGTGTGAAATTTACTAGTGGTTAGTAAACCGTTTAGTGCGAACGTGTGATATGGAACACGTTAACACTATTCGGGTTCCTATTCGAGACTTTGTGACACATTTTCCATTGCGCCGTGCCAGTACTGGACCTTCGGGTCATTTCCATTGCGACGTATTTGTCTTCGAGACGTTTGCCATTGCAACGTATTTTCCATTGTGGCGTATTTTTCATTGTGACGTTTTGCCTTCGGGCGAGGTACCTATTTGAGATAACAGTACTTAGCAAGGCCTCGGCCACATGCACGTGCAAATACTTTTGAGATTATTTCTTTGACTATTTTCCCTAATGTATCGCCCTTTTCGGAATAGGTCCTTTGAACCATTCGATATATTTGTGGCGATTACCTTTCGGGAATTTGAACTCTTGGGACTTCTATCTTTGAGATTTGAGTTGCCTACACTGGCTTTATTTAATATTTACCTTTTGGCGTTACTATTGAGATTTGCCTATTGGCGTTATTACATGAGATTTGCCTTTTGGCACTAATTTGGGATTATTTTCTCCTATGTTGGAAAATTATATTTAATTGCCTTGTGACGTATTTTTGAGATGCTAATTTCTTTGAGATTCTTTAAGTTGCCGATATGGCGGGTTTGGGATTTCTCCTTTTTAGAAGTTATATTTCCCTAAACCACTATTGATGATTTGTGATATGCCGATGATATGAGGCTTTCTATATTTAACATTTTATAGATTGTCCTAGCTGTTTTGAGATTATATGTTTGTGTAAGTGATATATTATCATCACTTAAAGTAACCATACCATACTTATACTCATGCTTACATTCAGTATTGTTCCTTCTTGTTTGAGAAGAACATTACCTTTATACTTATGCGTCTATTATTGCTTATCCTTATAAGCTGATATGTTTAGCTAGACTGACCCGTGTATTTTATACTCGGGTCAGACCGAGATGTTTCAGGTTAGGTACATTCGGACTTAGCCTATTCTTCTTCTGCATGGACTTATCTGCTACCCTTATAGCCACATATAGTTTTGTATTTTGTTCTGGTAGATCCTATAGCCACATATAGTTTTGTATTAAGCATTTATTGGATATGTCGGTTCACTTGAGATATCAAAGAAAAAAAATATAGAGTACTAATCGACGCATTTGATAGATATTTAAGACAACACTATAGATGGTCGCTCCTAACCAGCTCTATTCTCCGCATTAGCAGACAGTATTACTCAGTAATACTCTTTGATAATGTGGATCTCGGGGTAGGGCCTCACAGCTTGGTATCAAAGCTGAGTTCAGAACAATGTATGACAAACACAGAACAAAGACACACATTACGATACATCTAAGTGTAATACAAGTGTTACAAATCCCTTACTCTTTGTGTCCTTAGCCTTTCCTTAGTTCTTTGGAGTAGATAATTTGGGATATGTCTAGAAAAATATTTTATTCTGTAGTATTCCATAATTATTTATGATTTCTTATAATAGGAGTAATCCATTAGGATTATTCTATTTGAGTCCACTTCAATACGGGTATGACACTCAATCGGGAAATCGAGTATTGTATTGACCTCCTTTCCTATTGTTAGCATTTAGGTCATCCTTCCACGAAGATGTCCACTAGGGAAATAAGGTGATTCGATGAATTTATTTGATATTTCCATTTTCACCATTTTGAGATATCCTCTTTAGATACTCACTTGTTGATATACTTTGTGGTATTACTTCACTCGAAGTAATAATTTGTTGTTAATGTTACTTCTTCTCATTTGAAAATATATTTACCCTTGCTTTTATATATCATTTCTCTCTTTTTAATCTACTATGTAGTGCTAGAGTCATTCCTAAGCTTGACCCTACACCGATTTTTCATAAGCTATGAGTCGCGAAAGATAGTGTTACTCTTACCGCATTCCACACTCGTCATGAGTCTTTTGAGTGATTCATTATACCATTTGGAACAATTAACACTCCAGTCTATTCCATCAATCTTAAGGATTGAGTATTCTAGGAATGTCTCGGTGAGCTCTATTTTTGTTCCTTGATTAAGAGTATAATTATAATTGAGTTTTCAAATCTTTCAAATTGAAGATGTGTTTCTAAGAGAAATTGGATTTTGTTTTTGGGAAAAACAAAGAATATTTTGAGTATTATATATGAGGTATTTCTTTTTAAAGAAAATGAATTTTTGTGTTGGGTTGTCCGTCTAGTGCTTTAAGAATTCTGGTCGATGCGTTTGGCCAACGTTATCGATAGGAATTTCCTAAACGTTGTGATGAGGCAGTCATACATGGTAAATTTAGATTTAATAAGTAAAGTTTGAAAATTATTAATATGGTGGAGTATTAATTATTATTTTAAATATTTAGTGAAACCATTGAACCATAGTGAGTGTTCGATGAGTGGCGAGGCAGTTTTGATCATTTGATCAACTCTACAACCAATCGATGGGGCCATTCACTAAAAAACCAATGGTGGGGCAATACTCTTATATTATTTGAAATTTGAGAAATTGAATATGGTGATTTGAGTAAATAAAGTAAATTAATTCTAATTAAGGAAATGTCTTAATTGGAAATCATATGATGCTTTGATTAATAACGTGATGTATTCAAGATAGAATAATACATTGGTTATAGAATATTGGAATAGCAATTAAATATTTTTATTCAGAGCTAAATTTAATGACTTTAAAATTTGTTTTGGTAATTGGTTATTTAACAAAATAAATAGATAGTATGATTTAAAACTCTATCTTAAGGGAAATTATTGAAATGCTATATTTAAATTTTTGGCATAAATTTGTGAGTAAGCTTGGGTTTTGAAACCTTGATAGTATTAAAACTTGTTGGTATGAAATTGTATAATTCTTTTGAAAACAAGTTTGAATTAATTATCAACTCTAATTAATTTTATGTTGATAAAAATATGGAAATTTAATTTTGTGACAAGAGGAAATATGAATTTGAATGGTTCATTTATTTTAAAATGCTATATTTTGAGATGCAAGGTTTAATAAATGAACAAGTCATGAGATGCAATCTGTTTAAATTGTGAGAACAAATTAAAAATTAATTTGTAGATTCAAAACTTATTTTGGATGGATAATTATCTTTTAATAATGAAAGATATTAGTTATCTCTTTCAAAATGATTCGTTAGTGTTTGAAAAAAAAACTTGTTTATGTAAAGTGATAAAAGCGTTTCCAATTAGTGAAGTGTTTCTTTTAAAAGATGATTACATAGAGTTGATCATAATTTTGTATGTCTTAGCTTTCTGAGACATTTAATAAATGATGTATCAAAAACCTTGTTTGAAAATGTAGTTGAAACTAAAATGATTTGGGAAAAAATTTTAAATTTTAAATTGATTTGAAAGCTGAAATTTGGTTTAGAAAGTACTGTGCTAAAACAACGATAACTTGAGATTCATAACTCCAAATGAGCTCAGTCTTTTTGTAAATGAAAGTTCTTTCAGTAAGCTTTGAATATTCTTTTTACCACTTTGAAAGATTTTACTTTTTATTCAGTCTAAAGTGGGTTTGAAAATGGATGGACATCTCTGTCCTATTATGAAAATTTCTGAAATTTAAGCTGAAAGTAAATTTAGCATAACTTTTAAACCGTGAGTTCGATTTTGATGATCTTAATTTTTCTGGAAAGCTTAGACATAGTAGAAAAACTTTCATTTTATAAGTGTTTTCAGATTTTTCAATTTTCTATGTCAAAATCTGAGGTTCTTTATAGCAGGTATGAAATAGAATAAAATGATTTGTTTGTCTTAATAGTCAAATGCAGTGCTTCTTATTTTATAAATGAACTAATATCATCTATTTGAGTTAATGACAGGTGAAAAGAGGATGGTTGGAATATATTTTGAGCAAAAAGAATATATAAATTTGTACAAACTCGCTTTAAAATACTAAAAAGGAAGGTATGCTTTCAGATTAATTTTAAAGAGTTAAATGATGATATATTTTGTGTTTCCGACCTAATGGTCGATGTATATTATGTAAATCTTTTTTTAGTCCTCCGTACAAAGGAAACTCCGCCGATTTTTTTTCAAAATTTCTAACACCTAGAAAATTCAAGAAACAAATTTGAAAAAAAAAATATTTGTTACAAATTAAAATATATTTATAGAAGAGTTAGAGAATAAGTAACTTAAATTTTATTTACTCTAAATAAAGAGCAATGAGTTTAAATTAAAAATTTAAATAAAAATTTTGTAAATTTTCAAGTATTGAAAATTAAGATTATGATTATGAAGATAATGCATTTTGAAACTCTAAGAATTTTTTATTGTAAATTAATATTAATATATATAAATATGTATTGATTCCTTGTGGTTATCTTGCCTTAGTGCAATTGTCTAACGACTTGCAGTTATGTGGTCGTTCGAGTTTAGTGGCATTTGAATAACCACCTCTCGTCGAATTTTCTTATCTCTATTGTAGTCAATCTATAATCGACGTGGCCCTTTCTGTAGCGACACATGGAAAGTCATATCGATAATTATCTTGTTGATTGGAGTCCGGGATGAAGTGATGCTAAAATCCCGACTCTATTCGAGAAGCTTCTGAGAAATCAATCTCACTCGATTGATCTTTTGTGTTCTTGTTTCGAAAGTGAGAGACCTTCAAAATCATGATGCACTGCTCGCATAAATTCAATGGTCCGCTAATCCCAGTAATTACACTTGGGAAACATTGAGTTTATCGAGCAATTTTATCCTAGTTTTCTATCAGCTTAAGTTGAGGGTGAGATTTTTTTTAAAAAACTAGAGCTTGTCTATCTTTCTCTTTGCTTGATGAAATTAAATCGTGTTGTTTATAGATCGTCTCTAGAAATTACGAGGATACAATTTTTATAAGGAGGGGAATCTGTAACAACCCTGGTTTTGGTGATTACTTGGAAATTTAATTATAACAGTGGTTACAATTTAATAATGGAGAAATAAAAATAAATTGGGGATATAAAATTGTTTACTTTGAACAAACAACGAATGTGGAAAGAATAAATGGAGTTAATACGATAATGTTGGTAATAAATGGTGGAAAATGAGTGTTCAATTTGTAATTTATTGGATTAAATAAAAGAAAAAAGTGTTAATTCAATAATAATTTGTTGAAATAAATATAAAATGTTAAGAATAGAGTTTTTTTTGAAAAAACTTTATTTTCATTGTTTGGATTCGAAATGAGCAATATATGATTGTAATTTGAGAAAATGCAATAATTCTATCAATTATTGCCAAATGTGGCATTTACTGATTTTTTTTAATGAAGTATTTAATTAATATGTTGTTTATTGTAAATAAAAAGGTGAAATATTGGATAAAAAAATAATTTTTGGAAGTAAGAATGATGTTAAAATGGTTTGTTGCATTTTATTACACAGGAAAATTATTTTTATGTAATTTTTGGAGTTGAAAATGGTGTTTTTATGTAGATAATTGTGTAAATTGTTTATTTAATTAAAATAAGAATTTTTGTTAATGAAAATAATTTTTAAATAAAAAATATCTTTTATTTTGTTCTAAAATAAATTTTAGAACATAAAATATGTTGTATGATTTTATAGAAGTGAAAACATTTACATATAATTGTTATAACTTGAAATATATTAGTGTATAAGTGATTTTGGTGTGTTAATTTCATTTAGAGGCTAATTAATTTAGTTGTTGGGTCTTAGCCCGTTAAATTTTATAATCAGAAAAGAAGAAACATCTCCTTCTCATTTCTAGAACGTACTGTAATTTTCTTCTTCCTTTAAAAAAAGAAAAAGGAAGATAAACCCATTTCCTCTTTCAAAACAAAAGCCAAAATCCCCAACTTTAGTCAATCTTTTGCTGTAATAATCAATTCAAAGCCAAATTACTTTAGGTAATCAAAGCCAAAACCCAAATTTCTCTCATCTATTTTTGACTTTTGCGAATTGTTGTTTGTCATTGAGTTTTTGTGCTTGCATGTCTATACAAGCTTCTTCTTCAGATTCTAGAAGCTAAAATCAAAGGCAAGCTTCCATCTTTTTCAAATTTCCAAAGGTTTGCTCCTCAAAAATTTTAAGGTGAGTTGAAAACTCACATATCTATCTCTATAAATCCTTAATTCTTTGAATTGGGTAAATAGTTGAATGGTTTGAGTAATTTGATTGAATTGTTGAAATTTGCAAAATGGTTGCTGAAATTTATTTGTGAACATTGCTGTAGTAAAACAGCAATGGTTCAGTGTAGAATGATCCAAATTCGCTCAATCTTTTGGTGGTAGAAAAATATTTAAATAATCTATAAGTTCTATTTTAATCATTTTTCGAAATTCTATATTTAAAAGAGTCTAAATTAAGTTTGAAACTAATGGTATAGCACAGCCATTTCAAATTTCATGAATTGATGTCTGACAGTAAAATTGCCATAACTATTTAGCCATAAATCGAAATTATGTATGATTTTTTTTGTCAGAATCCTAATATATTATAGAACAACTTTCACGTTTTAAGCTTCTGCAAATTCTATGATCTAAAGAGTCGAAATTGGGTTTGAAACTGATACACACGCTCTGCTTTGTCGATTTTCCGAGTTGAAACCTAAAACTAAAATCACCATAACTATTGAATGGTAAATCTAAATCGAGTGAGGTATTTTCCAGTTGGAAGGTATATTTATAAGAAACAATTTTTATGTTTATCATTTTCAGTATATCTATATTTTTCTAACCGTAATGTGTGTTTGAAGAGCAAGTAACCTCTCTGTTTTGTGTTTTCAATATTAACTTTGAAACACAGAATTGTTTTGGTCATATCTTTCTCATCTTCGATCAGATTTGATAAATTTTAATGTTTTGGAAAGCTTATATTTTTGGCTACAACTTTCATGTTTTATGTTTTGCTAAATTTTGAGCTTTGTATAGGCAAAATCATAATTTTTATCGCTGTTCTGAGGATAAACGACAACGACAATAAATTTAAATCTGAAAATTATTTCGGTCATAACTTTTAAACCGTAAATTCAAATTAAATGATCTTTTCCTTGTTTCGAAGCTAAGACTTTTGTCACAACTTTCGTGTTTTAAGTGTTGTAAAATTATGAGATTTAGGTTGTCGAAACTATTTTATTTCATGATAAAAAGTTTGACTTTTGACTTTTACTTCATGTTCTATGATATTCCTAAAATGTTTTGAGGCCATGATGTCTATCAATAGACTAGCCAAATTTTGGAGATTTTGAAATTCAAATTTAGGATTAAATTTGAATTTAATTCGAATATCGATTTGAGTGATTTCTTGGGTTTTTATTCGTTTTCGAGCACGGATTTTTCCAAATTTTTTTGAAATATTTTTTTGAATAAATGGAGATTTTAAATTATTATTGTATGATTTTTTTAAAAGTATTTTCAAATATAGAATCTATTTATTCTCGATAATAAGGGAATTTTCAAATATGGCTTTCGAAATTGGTATTGAAAGCTGGTTTTCTCAAGTAAATTATTTTATATATAAAATACACGTTGTTGCAGTATTCGAGCGATTGAGAAGGAGAATTAAACGGTTTGGTAAAACATGTAGTATGGAACACATGCGTTTATATTATCGGTTAATTCCTGACTTGTCTCTTTGATCGTTTTGACCTTCAGGTCGAGTTTACCGATGAGATAAGGTAAACTTGTTACTGTTTTGAGTGTGAAATTTACTTGCGGTTAGTAAACCGTTTAGTCCGAACATGTGGTATGGGTTGCACGTTAACCCTATTCGGGTTCCTATTCGAGAGTTTGTGATACATTTGCCATTGCGGCGTGCCAGTACTGGACCTTCGGGTCATTGCCATTGCGGCGTTTGCCATTGCGGCGTATTTGTCTTCGAGACGTTTGCCATTGCGGCGTATTTGCCATTGCCGCAAAATTGTCATTATGAAGTTTTTCCTTCGGGTGAGGTACCTATTTGAGATAGCAGTACTTGGCACGGCTTCGGCCACATGCACGTGCAAATACTTTTGAGGTTATTTCTTTGACTATTTTCCCTAATGTATCACCCTTTTTGGAATAGGTCCTTTGAACCATTCGATATATTTGTGGCGATTACCTTTCAGGAATTTGAACTCTTGGGAGTTCTATATTTGAGATTTGAGTTGCCTACACTGGCGTTATTTGAGATTTTCCTTTTGGCGTTACTATTGAGATTTGCCTTTTGGAGTTACTATTGAGATTTGCCTTTTGGCTTTTATTTGGGATTATATTCTCCTATGTTGGAGAATTATATTTAATTACCATGTGGCGTATTTTTGAGATGGTAATTTCTTTGAGATTCTTTGAGTTGACGATATGGCGGGTTTGGGATTTCTCCTTTTTAGAAGTTATATTTTTCCCTAAACCACTATTGATGATTTGTGATATTCCGATGATATGAGTCTTTCTATATTTAACATTTTATAGATTGTTTTATCTGTTTTGAGATTATATGTTTCTGTAAGTGATATCATATCATCACTTAAAGTAACCATACATACTTATACTCATGCTTATAGTCAGTATTATTCCTTTTTATTTAAGAAGAACATTACCTTTATCCTTATGATCTATTATTGCTTATCCTTATAAGCTGATATGTTTAGCTAGACTGACCTGTGTATTTTATACTCGGATCAGACCGAGATGTTTCAGGTTAGGTACATTCAGACTTAGCCTATTCTGCTTCCGCATGGACTTATCTGCTACCCTTCTGTTGTAGTCTTTTTGGTCATTGTTCTGATATGTATATTATTTTGACTCTTGTGTATATTGTGGTCGTCATACCACATATAATGTATCATTTGTATTGTATTGGGATGTATCGGTATATATGTGTATATATCTATTTGATGTTCTGTGATGTGCTATTCATTTGAGTTGTATTTTGTTCTGGTAGATCCTATAGCCACCTATAGTTTTGTATTAAGCATTTATTGGATATGTCGATTCACTTGAGATATCTAAGAAAAAAATATAGAGCACTAATCGACACATTCAATAGATATTTAAGAAAAGACTATAGATGGTCGCTCCTAAAAAGCCCAATTCTCCACATTAGCAGACAGTATTACCCAGTAACACTCTTTGATAATGTGGGTCTCGGGGTGGGGCGTCACACGAATCCTCTCTTGAATAGTGCTTTACTTCCAATACTTCCACTCGATCCAACTATAGTCACTTGATAGATGCTTTGCCATGATTTGACTGTAATCAAAGGGGAGCTTTCATATTGAAGATTCACGGTATTGTCAAGTCAAAAGAACTCTGTAAATAATTCACATCGATATTTTCTATTTGACCTTGTTTATATTGACCAACACAAAACTATCAAACGAATCGTTCCATAGTTATCCAATAACTATTTGCATATAACCCCTAGGTGCCTCCAACAGTCATGAGTAATACACTGCCAACATTTAGAGAGCGTTACATACTCTAGTCTCAATAGATAAATTGATATCCAATCTCGATGCATCTTGACTAGGAACATTAAAATGGTATATTTGTTTTCCTTATGATAAATTACTCGTGGTTACAACAATTGTAACTACTATCACAAAATTTACCATTACAGATTTTCTGTTAAATACACTTTTATTTAAATTAATTAATAATACAACCACATTATATCAAACATATAGTAGAAGAAAAACACCTTTATTTCTAACTAGATTGGTCAATGAGTTAGATATGTAATAAATTACATAATTGCCATACTCCTAACTCTATTACACGGAAATTGTGATACTATCGACCAGTGTGCTCGCCAACGCGAGGACTTCTAGTCATGACTCGGATGCTTTCCTTAAGATAATTGACTGCTGGATTATGTAACATGGTGGCTAAGGGTTAACCACCCTATAATACTCACCAAAATCTCGTAACACGCATCAAATATATTATCTAATAATGGTGTCATTGAACTAGAGCATGACCCCACGATTAGGATGCTAGGGTGGATTCTGGCCATCTGATTCACTCCACAGCCATAGCCACGAGTACATCATGATAGACAAACACATAATATCTACATAAATAATTATCCTACCTAACTCAAACTCATAAGCTTTCTCAACCTCGAAGCATCGCCTCAGTAAGTGTTATCCAATATCACTGATACCGTCACTTGAGTGACATCTACTTATAATGAATAACTGAATAAATATCATACTGGTATCCTATACCACTTCATGGTACTCAAACGTTTATTTATTGCTCATAAATTATACTCAGTCTCTACAACATTATATATAACCCAAAGAATAACAGAAAAAATATTTTTGAAAGTCCCATATTAGACAGTATTATACCTCTGTTTCTTCAAATTCCTTGTCACATAAAATTAAAATATCCTAAAGTGGCAATATATTAAAATCATGCAGAAAGATGTCATCGCCATATCATAAGAAAACACAACTAAAATCTATATTAACGGTGAATCATTCATATGCCCAAAATCAACATAGGAAAAGAAATAATAAATATGAAGCAAAACATTGTAATCAAATATTTATATTAAGTAAGAATAAACGATTCTAATTTAATTACTATATTTATTTATATAAATTCCAAGTTTCCAAAATCATTAACAAACATCATATGACCATTAGATAAATTAGAATAAGAATTTATCGAATCCTTATAATAATTCATTAATATAATATTTTGATCACTTTATTTAAATATTAAACACCTTAAATAATATTATAATTAAGTATAGAATATAACTATGTTGTGATATACCATGTTTATATTTTATTAGATTTTAATTTAATTATGTACATATATGTGTTTATAATATACATATACATACATATATATATATATATATTTGTGTGTGTGTGTATGTATATATGTGTGTATATATATGTATACATATGTATATATTTATATATTATAAGTGGTGTCGACCGGTCGCTGTCATCGGTCAACTGGTAGCGATCGGCCGGTTGGTATATAGGGGTCAACAGGTCGGTGCATCCGGTGTCGCATATTCCAACACCTAAATAACTTGTTTCTGATTGTCTCCTTCTTCTACCCAACCATTTTCTTATACTACCGAGTGCATAAAATCTTACACTACCATACTATGATTCATTCATATTCGAATAAACATCAATTATCCAATAATAATCAAATTCAAAGTGACAGGAAGAAGAAGCTAAGTTACATCAAGAGGTTTATATTTGTGTACATATACATATTCACCATTATAGACCTCTCATCATCAATATAATCGTAGTAGTGAGTGAGATTACCCACCTAGAGTATGAAGAACACAATTTCTATGCCAATCTCTTCTTGTGCTTCTCTTAGTTCCGCTTCTTCTCTTTACTGTACGTTCCCCTTATCAATTTGATGATCCAAAACTTGTATTTTCCCTTAGCTATTGGTGTAAATCGATGTCCAAAAGAACACATTTAAGTTTTGGGATTTATAGTAATCTATTTAATTTTTTCTTAAATTTGGAAGAGAATAGGATGAAGAGAAGAAGCATCAGGATGCCTTAGTTAGTGAACGTACTTATAAAAATGAAGAGAGAACTCTCAATATGGAAGAGTCTGGATGTTGGTTAGATAACTTTGGGCTTAAAAATTTGGAATTAGATTTGTGGACTTGGGCTTGATAATGTATTACGAAACATTCATTTTCTTCTCCTTTTTCTTTTATTTTACAAACTATTTTATATTGGATTCAAATCATTCTAATATTTCAAATAAAAATTATATTTGCATCACTTAAGCAATAACATATCATTATGGAATTTTATAGAATTTATTTCCCACTAATTATTTTATTTTAATTATTTATTCAAAAATATTTAATTTGGCCTATTTAACTAAAATTCATTTCATTAACCCAAATTAATTCAAACTTTCACTTTATAATTATTTCTAACACAAATCATTATTTTTCATTCATTATATAATTTTGTAACATATTATTTCCATATTTTAACTTACGGTAATTTGAATCTCATATTTATATTATAGACCCATAATTAAAATAATTTCTAAAATAATTTACTGTATGATATTTTAAACAAATAATTATCCTTTAAACAATTTAGTTTCATTATCAATTTCTATATTTATCAAATTCCAATATTCATAAATAATTCCAAAAATGTTCTTATTTATTCTTTAAAATCCAATTTTTATTTAATTAAATCATTATTATTAATTTTAATTAATTATTGCTCAACATAGGTTGTTACACTGGGTTTCAGATCTAGAGACCGTCCAAGTTTTAGTGTTGTCTATGGTAGACAAGACTTTGCAGAGACAACATAAAAAGATGTCTGCCCATGGGATTTTTGATCGTCTCAAAACTCTTTGGGGAACAACCCCATTCCACAAGGCACAAAGTTTCAAAGAAACTGTTCAATACTAAAATGATCAAGGGACAGAAAGTGGATGGTTATGTTCGAATTATGAAAGGCTATATTGATAGACCCGTGCAATTAGACATACCGATAAGCAATAAAATGCAAGTAGACTTAAATTCTGGGTCCCTTACTCCCCAATATAAGTTGTTCATATTGAATTACAATACGAACAAAATTGAATGTGAATCTAATGAAGCTCCTCAATATATTGAGGTTGCCCGAGTCTACATCCAAGGATTGAGGGATCGTACTTGCTTTTAAGGGGAATGTATCATCTTCAAAAGGTTCGAAAAAGTGGAAGAAAGTTAGTAATAAAAGCAAGAAGATTGCTTGAGTTGACAATGGTGAATGTCATCATTGTCACAAGAAAGGCCATTGGAAATAGAATTGTTTGGAGTATGTAAAGATCGTTAAGGAAAAGAAATAGAATAGTTTTACCAATTTATCAAGTATTATGATTCAATTTTTTTTTACAATCGATAAATTATTTTGGATTTTAGATACTGGATCTTGAACTCATATATGTAATTCGTTACAGGAGCTTAGGAATTGGCATCGCATGGCAAATGGAGAAATAAGGCTTTAGGTTGCTAATGGATCTATTGTAGATGCAATGGAAATTAGAGACTTTCATCTGAGTTTGTCGAGCGAATTTGAGTTTATATTAAATAATTGCTATTTTATAAAATACTTTGTTTGTGGAATTATATCTATATCTAGATTGTTTGAGACTAGTTATATTTTTCACTATGTTAATAATGTTATGAACATTATCTTGGATGGTTATAAAGTCTATGATGGTATTTTGGAAAATGGCATTTATGAGATCAATACAAATGGTGCCTGTTCTAGGAGTAGTTCTTCGAATAATGTTATAAATAGTAATTACCGTTGGCATTGTAGGCTAGGTTACATAAGTGAGAAACGACATTACAATTTGAAAACTGAAGGTTTTGTTTTGAAACTTGATTCTAAACCACTTGACTCATGTGGATCACACCTCAAAAGAAAAATGACCGAGCCTCCTTAAGTTGGAGTAATGAAAGTAATAATTTAAATGTTTAATTTAAATATAGCGTCGTTAGTCGGATTTTTGAGTCCGAAATGTTACTTTTTGCAAACGGCCAAATTGGAGCTCGGAACTACCTCCATTGGTTCCAAAATGGCGTTTCGATCTTTTTGAGTATAATCTTTGATATGTTTGGAGTTTGTGAAATTTTGACCCTTTTTCTATTGGGTTTTGGGTTTGGGTTCAGCCCCAATCTCCACTTAACCTTCTAACTCAGCCCCTTCTCTTCATTAATCTCCATTTCATTTCATTTCTCAAGCAAAAACTGAAAATGGTGGAAGGGAAAGAGAAACAGAAATTTGCAAGCCCTAATTCCATTTGCAAATTCCAAATTGTTGCTCCAAAATCATAGAGAAGCCATTGGTAAGCTCCTCTTCATCTTCTCTATCTCTTTCTCTCTTCAATATCAGAAATTTCCTAAACCTAATTTAGGAAAATACTTGTATTATTCTTAGATTGAAGCTAGTAGAGTTGAAGTGGAGATTTGTTGGTCTTCTCCTTGCAAATTGAACTCCTTCTTCTTTGTTTTTGAATTAGAAGATGAGATTTTTATCTCACATTATGTTTACAACTATGTTGGGTTGTTAGGTATGAATTCCCAATAATTATTCATGTGCAATTGCTTATGATTCAGATTGGTTTTATGAAAATTGCAAATTTTGGTGTTTGGGAAGTATAAAACTCTAGAATCATAGTTTGAGATTTGATCATGTGTTTGGAGTTGGGTAAGAGAGCCAATAGCGCTGGGTTGTCATTGGGCATAATTCCCTAGCATCGTTGCTCGTCGATTGCATTTTGAAGGAGCATTTCCTTCATTAGAAAGGCCGAGATACAGCCTTAAGGCTCAGTCAGTCGACTGACCTTCTGCAGTCAGTCGACTGGCTGTAGCCAATTGGCGTATCAAGGCCGTAAAAAGAGACAAGAAGTCTCTGTTTCCTGCAACCAGTCGACTGGCCATTTTAGTCAGTCGACTGAATGCAGGAAATGGGATTTTGGTGTCTCTGGATCAGTCGACTGACTGCAGTGAACCAGTCGACTGACCTGCCTCATTTTGCCTAATGTGCCTATTTGTTTGTAATTCCCACTTTTATCGATTAAAATTTGATTCCAATTAGTTGCTTATGCATATTTGACCATGATGATTCCTTTTTGTCTTCATCCACGAGTTTTTATAAAATAATCTTCTAAAATCACATTTAAAAGTTCGTTTCTCCAATTTATGAATTCTATTTAAAACACAAACTTTCGCACTTCCAGCGAAGTGGAAGGAAGATTAAATGGTTAGGTAAAACACGGACCATGAATCCCTGCGTTTGTCTTTCCGATTAGTCCCCGACCTATTCGATTGATCGTTTTGACCTTCGGGTTTGGGTTATCGATGATATGAGGTAAACTTTGTACTGCTTTGAGTGTGAAAGTGGCTGACGGATAGTAAACCGTTTAGTGCGAACGAGTGGTTATGGGACATACGTTAACATTTTTCGGATTCCTTTTCGAGAGTTGTGACACATTCCGCCAGTTAGTGGTGTCCAGTACTGGGTCTCTGACCTTCACCACTACGGTTTGTTGCCTTCGGGTATGTGCCTTCGGGTTTGTGCCTTCGGGTTTGTTGCCCTATAGTATCGCTTTCTACGTTGGTCGTTATGAGCCGCATGGGTGATATTGGGGTGCCCTATAGTATCACTTTCTATGTTGGTCGTTCTGAGCCGCATGGGTGATATTGGGTTTGGAGTCTTCGGGCTTATGGATCCTTGTTTATACAGTACCTAGCTCGAGCAATTTTATGATGTTTCATTAATATGTATATTCCCTTGGTATCGCCCTTCGGTGTTGGTCTTTTTGAGCCGCATGATGTGTAGCGATTACCTTATGGAACTTGTATACCTTATGGGTATTTGTTATTTGCCTTTTGGCTTGATTTGGGATAATTGTATCCTTTGTTTATCTACGTCGCCGATGATATGAGGCTTGTTCTATATGATTCATGTTTTGTTGATGATTGTGTTATCTCTTTTAGAGATATTTGTTATACTTTGTAACCTTGCAGGTTTATTGTTGTTCAGTTTATTTAACTGATTTGTTTAGCTAGACTGACCCGTGTATTTTATACTCGGGTCAGGCCGAGATGTTTCAGGTTAGGTACTTTGGACTTGGCCTATTTTGCTTCCGCATGGACTACTTTGCTAGCTTCTTTTTGTCATAGCTTTTATGTAGTCCTATTATGTTGTAACTCTGATATTTATTCTTGTGAACTCGTCTGTATATTGTGGTTTTCTATACCACTTGACATGTATTATTTTGTATACTCTTCTATGTATCAGTATATGTGTATATGATGGTTTACTGTTCTGTGATGTATATTGCATTTGAGTTGTTATATTCTGTTCTGATAGATCCTCTAGCCACCTATGGTTTTGTTTTAAGTATTCATTGGATATGTCGATCTGCTTGGTAAGGCAATTGTCGATGTATTCAATAGATAATTAAAGCAAGGCTATAGATGGTCGCTCCTAAACAGCCTTATTCTCTGTTTGCGCCAAAATTGGTCACAAACCCCGATGAATGTGAAAGCACCAGTGTTGGAATATAAATCAACAATATCCAAACACAAATCACAGATCTCAGTAGCAAAGTAATAAATGCAAACGAGAACACACGATTTATAGTGGTTCGGCTATCTCCGGCCTACGTCCACTTCAAAGGTTTTTTCTTTTATTGATGTTCTTCGCTGATTACAATCGATTACGGCGGATTACAATGAATTATAGTTCTGAAGTTCAAGCACAACGGTGGTTGTTGAGTGCAAAGTAGAGCCTTGGTGGAGTCTTGATGCTTCAAAGTCTTGATCTTGCCAAAGAGAATCCGGTCCTTTTTCTGAATGACCTGGGAGTCTATTTATAGGCGTAGACTGTTGCTCTCTTGCTGAAAACTCGGGAGACCTCTTCTGGCACGTGAGGGGGGCCCATACGTACGGTCTCGGGAAGTTTGGGCCCACTTTGGCATCGGTTCGAACTCCATTCGAACCGATCAAGAATTCATCCAATCGAGGTGAAATTTGGCGTGGACATTCGTCAACATGTATGGAAGCATATGTGAAAATTTCATGGCATTTGGATCAGCAGGTTGGGAGATATGGTGGATTCGAATTTGAGTTTATGGGATAGCTGTTTGGTTCGAACCCATGTGTTCGAACCGATGGCTTCGAACCCTTCATAGCACGCGACCTCGTGGTGACGTGGAGCGCCTTCTTCGGTTCGATCCAAGCTTTGCGCCGAGTTGAACGAGTCGAGTCCGAGTTCTTTGCCGTGTCTACTGGGTGGCTTCGTGCACTGGGTTCGAAGGTCGTCTTCGAATCGTTGAAAGGGTGTCCGTTCGATTCGATCCAAATGCGTCACCTTGGATCGATTCGAAGTTGACTTATCATGTTGGGTTCGAAGACAGCATGGGGCGAGGCGGCTTGGATGGTTTCGAAGTAAGGCTCAGTTCACGGGTTCGAAGTCAGGTCGTGGATGGATTCGGAGTGGAGTCGAGGCCGATGGAGTCGAAGGATGATGTCGGCTGATGGATTCGAACGCCACTTCTTCGCATGGGTTCGAACTAGTTGGTTTCGAACACGATGGGTTCGAAACTAATGGTTTCGAATATGATGGTTTCGAACATAATGGGTTCGAACCGAGCAATGTCAATTCCTCTTATCTTGAATCCATCATAACTTGAGCATACGACCTCGGATTGACCTGAAATTTGAGATGCAGACTTCTATGATCTTTCTTGTCGTGTCCTATCAATTGTGGCCCGTTCCGGACTCGGACAAAATTTATCGATATCCATGGTTATCCTGCAATGCATGGCTGATATTCATGAATAGCAATTATTAATTTCCAGTAAATTTTGGATATCTCAACTTTGCCAAAAGTTGGGATAACATTTTGCCCCCCAAAACATGCCTTTTTGTAAAAGGTATGTTTTGAACGGTCTTAAATCAAGTGCAATAAATTCATGTTTCATCCATAGCTGTGGTGTTAACAATCAAGTTTGTGGCTGTTCGAAGCCAAATCAATGTTCGTTCTTTCCGTAGGAGTTGAGAATGAAGTTTCGTAGTCTCTCTGGACTATCATTGGCTGCTCTGAACCCTTACTAAGTCCATTCTAGACTTAGTGATTGAATAGAAAGATCCTATTGCTCTCTGGCGTTGCCTTCTACCCCTTGCACTCTGGTCCCAGTTAGGACGTATAGCGATATCATGGTCGTTCGGGACCGACCATAGCTTCTCCGGGCTCTTGCTGGATCCCATCCTGTCACTCTCCGGTGAAGGGGAAACAGCGCTTAAGTGAGTTGATCCTGTCGCTCTCCGGCGAAGCAACTCGCTTCTTGCACTCCGGTTCAGTGTATCTGAACATTAAGCGATGTCTTGGTCGTTCGAGACCGATCATAGCCTCTCCGGGCTCTTGCTGGATCCCATCCTGTCACTCTCCGGTGAAGGGGAAACAGCGCTTAAGTGAGTTGATCCTGTCGCTCTCCGGCGAAGCAACTCACTTCTTGCACTCCGGACCCCGTCTCCCCGGGTAGGGTCATAAAGCGATCATGTTTACGTTGAAATTTAATGTTCATCCTTTGACTCTCCGGTCAAAAGGTTTATTGCAAGAAGTTCTAATTTATTTATTAAAATTCAAGTTCCAGATGTTCAATCTCAAACATCAGAGAAAAACTAAAGATTGCCTCTCCGGGCGTAGCGGTTTATCTCCATCTCAGAGCATGCCTAGGGATTTCTCCGGTTCCCGTACATGTGTAAGTGGAGTGACCGTTTATTCTGAAAACAAATCTAAATAAAACTATTTGACCAACGTCCAAACCCTGGACTTGGCCCTTGCCATCTTTAATCAGTCGATGACGAGTCGTGATCCCGATCCAGGATCGTTCCTGTTAGGTGGAGGCGGTAGTCGTTCAGGTCTTGCTGCCATTGTCCGTTCTCTGACAAATTGTGGCAGTCTACCACCCCTAGCATGTTCTTCCACCTCATCCTTTAGGTGGCGGCATTCATCTGTAGTGTGCCCATCCAGCTCATGGAATAGGCAGTATTTTCCAGTCCTGCGCTCCCGCTCGGTGGGATCCCTTATAGGTGGCTTTCGATAGGGGAGTTGCCCCCTGGTTTCAGTGTAGATTCTTTCTAGGCCTGCAGTCAGATCGGTGTACTGCCTGAATCTTGGTTCTCGGAATTTCTTCCGTTTATCAGGACCATCGTGTCTGTCATCCTGTTTCCTCTTTCCCTTGTCCGCTCCGGACTGTTCTCTGGAGGTTCCTACGCTTTGTGTGGTATTTACTTCACGACTCTCGGCTCGTGATTCTTCTAACCGAATGAATTTTTCAGCTTTATGAAAGAATTCCCCAAGATCTTGCGGTGGATCTTTAGTTAGAGAATCTTTGAACTTGGTGCCTTCCGCGACTCCTGCCACCGCCGCCATTAAAATCATTGATGGATCCGAGCGATCCACAGAAGTCACTGTCACATTGAATCTTAACAGAAAATCTTTTATGGACTCTCCGGTCCTTTGCTTGATTGATGCTAAGGTCATCACGCTCTTGGGTCGCGTTACATGGACCCTGAACTGTCTCATGAAGCAATCAACGAGCTCGCTCCATGTTCCGATTGATCCAGTCTCCAGTTGCCTGAACCATAGTGAAGCTAAATCTGTCAAATATAGAGGGAAGCATCGTGCCATCACTTCCTCGGATGCCCCCAGTACTTCCATGTGCCTGATATATCTTGTGATGTGCATGGTCGGGTCTGATCTTCCGTCATAGGGATCTAGCGCTGGTAATTTGAACTTTGGAGGGTTCCTTGCGTTTCGGATGTTTGGAGTGAATGGACTCCGACTAACTTCTTCTAGGCCTCCGCTAGGCAATCCTCCTCTCATGATTCGTCGCATTAGGCCTATCATTCTCTCATCTCCGTCTAGGGGTTGGCCCCTTGTCAGATTCCTGTCCTGCCCCCCGAGCCTTGAAGGGAATTCTGGTACGTATTCTTCGGGTGGCTCGTTAACATATGCATTGGCTCCAGCTTGTTGAGCTCCGTCTGTTGGTCTCCCAGTATCGGACCCTGAGGGTCTGCCCCCAAGGCCTTGTTGACCACCTTCAGCTCCTGTATTCTGGTCTTGAACCTGACCTTCATTTGCTTCTGCAATCCTGATTCCTTGTCCCGTACTCGTAGCTGTTGTAGTTGGTCCAAGGTTTTGCATGTTTGCTGTCCTCATTTGCTCGAGGAAATTTTGCAGCATCTCCTGTTGACTCTTCATTATGCTTTCGCGCAATGAATTAGCCATAGCCTCCATCTCGTCTCTGGTGATGTAGACGGAAGCTTGTCCTTCTCCTGATCCTGAGGATGCCTCTTGGCTTCCTCCCTGTTGGCTTCTATCAATTCTTTGTCTCGTTTGTCGAGTCATTGTTTCCAGATTGGAGTTTCTTCAAACTTTTGAATCTGAATTCTGAATCTGATGTAGCGGGTGCTAGTCCCTCTCAGTGAAAGCACCAAAGTGTTTGCGTCAAAATTGGTCACAAACCCCGATGAATGTGAAAGCACCAGTGTTGGAATATAAATCAACAATATCCAAACACAAATCACAGATCTCAGTAGCAAAGTAATAAATGCAAACGAGAACACACGATTTATAGTGGTTCGGCTATCTCCGGCCTACGTCCACTTCAAAGGTTTTTCCTTTTATTGATGTTCTTCGCTGATTACAATCGATTACGGCGGATTACAATGAATTATAGTTTTGAAGTTCAAGCACAACGGTGGTTGTTGAGTGCAAAGTAGAGCCTTGGTGGAGTCTTGATGCTTCAAAGTCTTGATCTTGCCAAAGAGAATCCGGTCCTTTTTCTGAATGACCTGGGAGTCTATTTATAGGCGTAGACTGTTGCTCTCTTGCTGAAAACTCGGGAGACCTCTTCTGGCACGTGAGGGGGGCCCATACGTACGGTCTCGGGAAGTTTGGGCCCACTTTGGCATCGGTTCGAACTCCATTCGAACCGATCAAGAATTCATCCAATTCGAGGTGAAATTTGGCGTGGACATTCGTCAACATGTATGGAAGCATCTGTGAAAATTTCATGGCATTTGGATCAGCAGGTTGGGAGATATGGTGGATTCGAATTTGAGTTTATGGGATAGCTGTTTGGTTCGAACCCATGTGTTCGAACCGATGGCTTCGAACCCTTCATAGCACGCGACCTCGTGGTGACGTGGAGCGCCTTCTTCGGTTCGATCCAAGCTTTGCGCCGAGTTGAACGAGTCGAGTCCGAGTTCTTTGCCGTGTCTACTGGGTGGCTTCGTGCACTGGGTTCGAAGGTCGTCTTCGAATCGTTGAAAGGGTGTCCGTTCGAATCGATCCAAATGCGTCACCTTGGATCGATTCAAAGTTGACTTATCATGTTGGGTTCGAAGACAGCATGGGGCGAGGCGGCTTGGATGGTTTCGAAGTAAGGCTCAGTTCACGGGTTCGAAGTCAGGTCGTGGATGGATTCGGAGTGGAGTCGAGGCCGATGGAGTCGAAGGATGATGTCGGCTGATGGATTCGAACGCCACTTCTTCGCATGGGTTCGAACTAGTTGGTTTCGAACACGATGGGTTCGAAACTGATGGTTTCGAATATGATGGTTTCGAACATAATGGGTTCGAACCGAGCAATGTCAATTCCTCTTATCTTGAATCCATCATAACTTGAGCATACGACCTCGGATTGACCTGAAATTTGAGATGCAGACTTCTATGATCTTTCTTGTCGTGTCCTATCAATTGTGGCCCGTTCCGAACTCGGACAAAATTTATCGATATCCATGGTTATCCTGCAATGCATGGCTGATATTCATGAATAGCAATTATTGATTTCCAGTAAATTTTGGATATCTCAACTTTGCCAAAAGTTGGGATAACATTCTCCGTGTTAGCAGACGGTATTATCTATTAATACTCTTTGCTAGCGTGGGTATAGAGGTGGGGCGTCACAGCGTGGTATCGGAGCGAGGTTCAGAACAAAATATGATAAACACAGAATAGAGCACATATTACGATACATCAGAGTGTGATAAGTGATACAAATCTTTGAATCATCATGCCTCTCTATTCCTTCTACCATCAAAGGTTAGATAGGATTTGGGAATATGTCTAGGAATGCATTTAAATTCTGTAGTATTCCATATTGAATTATCTACCTTGGGAATAATCTTTACCTTATCTTAACTTTCAGCTTATGGCTGGAAGAGACGGAGGACGACGCTCAGATGCTGGGCAATCTTGTGACTCACTTCCGGACGGCATTTATATGTCTACCGATCAGTTTTGGGAGTGGTTTAGGAGCACACAGCCTCCGGCTCCTACTCGAACATCTCCTCCTTGCAAGTCCACCTTCGCATGTTTGTGCAGTGATTTTTCTCATCTTGGAGGGAAGCCATTTAAAGGCTCCAAGATTGTTCTTGAGGTCCAAGCTTGGATTCGCATGTACGAGCATGTTCTCTCACGCATGGATCTTTCTGACCATGATCGAGATCTTGTAACTTCTAGCTCATTGCTAAAGCGTGCCCTTGATTGGTACGAGCTTCTTTTAGCTGAATTTGATGAGTCTGCTCTTTCTTGGACTCAGTTTCGGGAACGATTCGAACTCAAGTTTGTTCCTGAATCTGAGAAAGCTTTGTTGTCCCGGCGCTTTCTTGAATTGAAGCAAGGGGAGTCTTCCGTTTCTGAATATGTTGCATCTTTCGAGGCCTTATCTAAGTATGGTCTTGAATTCATTAGTACCTCGTATAGGAAGAATCTGAAGTTGGTATCTGGTCTTAAGAAATGTCTTAAGAAGTCCTTAATGCTCCAGCTTAAGCTTTCCTTTGAAGAGTTGGTTGATTCGGCACTTCATCTCAAAGCCTTCGGGAAGGAGTGTGATTGTGGGAATGATGTTGAGGTTCGCAAGAACACCAACAAGAGGCAGTTTCCATTCGATAAGCGGAAAATTTTCCCTTCCAAGAAGAAAAAGCATGTTGGAACCGAGTCTCAGTCTGCTGGAACACCTTCCATTAGGAAGTGTTTCAATTGTGGTTCATCTGATCATATGATTCGAGCTTGTCCTAAGCCTCTCTTCTGCCGCTACTGCAAGAAGGAAGGCCATCGTAGTTCCACTTGTCCTATTGCTCCGAGCAATCTTCTGTCAGGAAAACTAAATATAGCGGATGCTTCTGGAGGTTCTTCTCAGGGAAAAGGTACTTCTCCATCTGTTTAGGAAGGTTCTATTGTATTTCATGACTATTGTATTCGAGTTCTCTTCGATACGGGTGCTTCACATTCTTTCGTATCGAAGAAGCTCTTTGTCTTTGGATGTTTCTTGTATGGTTACTTCTTTGAGAATTGCGAATCCGAATTGGTCGATCCGCAACGCTCAATTTGCTTGTATTGATGTCAAGATTATTTTATGTGATTTTTCTTTCCGAGCCAATTTGCATGTTATGCGTTACTCAGGCTTTGGAATTGATATTTTTGAAAGGATTGACTTAATTATTATGAAGCCATATCCTATATCCCGAGTGCTCTATTCATCCTCAACATTTTCAATCTGTTAAACAGATTTCTATCTTTCTTTGTGATTTCGATTTCCAATTTGATGGCATCATTTTTCTTTAAGTCCTCATGATGAGGAAAGTGTTGTTTCTCTCATTCTTGTAGTTTGAGAATTTTCCAGTATTTCTAGTCTTGTCTTATGATTATCACCTAAGCAATCTTTTGTTGTAGTGTTAAGGTGTTTTTAGCTCAACCTTACCACCGGTTTTCATTTGACTACGAGTTGCGGAAGTTAGCATTCCACTTACCGCTCTCCGCACTCGTTGTAATTCTTATGAATGATTTGTTATGTAATTCCCTTTGTCTAGCTCATTTCATCCATTTTATGAATCGAGTATTCTTTGAATATCTCGATGATTCCATTTTTGTATTTGTTGATTTTGGATGGAATTAGCAATCTAAAATTTTTGCAAATCTTTTTCATAAGATTTATTTATAAGTACAAATGGGATTGTTGTTCTTAAAACAAACAAAGAGAATTTTCAAAAGTTTCTGGAAACATGTTTGTCATATAGAAGATGGTTTTGTGATTGTATTGCCCATTGAGCGCTTTAAGAATTCTGGTCGATGCGCTTGATCAACGTTTTCGATAGGAATCTCCTAAACGCTTTGATGAGACAATTTGACACAATAAAATTGATTTGAAATAAGAATTTTTTTTTAATATATATATATATATATATATAATTACATAAAGATAATTGTGATTTTGAAAGTTTTAGTTTTTCGGGGAAGGATATTATTTGAAAGAATTCTTGTTCGATACTCTCTTATTCTTGTAGTTCCCGAAGGGAACCGAGACCTTACCTTTTGTATCAATGCTAATCGTAGTGGTTTGGATGCCGTTCCCTTGCAAAGGAGAACGTGCTATCACCTATGTTTCTATACCATTAAAGCTTACCGAGACTAGATATGCCACCTATGATCTAATGCTCGCGGCTATTGTTTTCGCTTTTTGTATTTAGCATCATTACTTTTGAGTGAGGGATTTTGCTCTCCTCACCAATCATACTTGTGAAATGTTTATCTTCTCATATGGAACTTAATGTTAGTTCGAGTTCCTAGCATCTTATGACCTTGATATTTTATTCTCAAAAAGGGGATCGTGTTAGTTGTAAGCAACAGGTGATTGTTTCTTTGCCGATGTCCGAATGGAATGATCTTTTTTACCAAGTTCATCGGATGTTTTGTTGTACTTCACTTTTGTTGAGTTTGGTTCATTTGACGTATTGTTTGTACCACGTTGGTGTTCCAAATTATTTTGAGCTTAGGAATCCATAGAATTCTCTAAGCAAGCAAGTTCGGACTTATCCTCTCGTGCTCTTTATGGTGAACTTCTTATTCTGTTATTCTTTGAGTTGGTATGTTTGTAGTTGTTAGGAGAGTCACCTACCTCTTTTAGAGTTCTCCTACAATAATAGTTTTCAATCTAGTATTGGTATGGCTCTTTCGAAGCCTAGTACGGAAGGCCTTGTCAATCACCTTCTTGTTGGTTGGAATCTGGGGAGAAGCTTGTTCTTAGTCCAGATTTTATTCGTGATTCTTCCGAGAAAATTGATCTTATTCGATTGAGAATGAAAGAGGCATAGAGTCGCCAGAAATCCTACGCGGACAACCGTAGGAAGCCTCTCGAGTTCTCGATCGACGATCTTGTTTTTATTCGTGTTTCTCCTTTGAATGGGGTTATGCGCTTCAGTATGACTGGAAAATTGGCTCCTCGTTATATAGGACCATTTTCTATTACTAAACGTATTGACCCTATGGCTTATAGAGTTTCACTTCCAGCTCATTTATCTGGTATTCATGACGTGTTTCACGTCTCGCAACTTCAGAAGTGTCTTCAGGAATCGGATTCTGTTATTACTCTCCTGACTTGCAAGAGCTTGAGGTCTCACCGGACTTATCTATTGTACAACAGCCTATGCGCGTACTTGACACGGAGGTGCGACACCTTCGAAACAAGGACGTGCCGCTCGTTAAAGTTTCAATGGTCCGTTAATCCCAATGACTGTACTTGAGAAACCAGAGAGTATATTGAGCGATCTTATCCGGATTTTCTATCTTTACTTTGAAACGGTGAGAATGTCTTTTCATCTCAAGCTTATTTCCTTTTCTTTTGAATGTTGTATGTATGTAGTTGTTACAAATATCGTCTCTAGGAATTGCGGGGATGCAATTTTGTAAGGAGGGGAGATCTGTAACAACCCGCATATTTAATGATTTTATATTTAAATGTTTAATTTAAATATAGCGTCGTTAGTCGGAATTTTGAGTCCGCAATGTTACTTTTTGCAAACGGCCGAATTGGAGCTCGGAACTACCTCCATTGGTTCCAAAATGGCGTTTGCGATCTTTTTGAGTATAATCTTTGATATGTTTGGAGTTTGTGAAATTTTGACCCTTTTTCTATTGGGTTTTGGGTTTGGGTTCAGCCCCAATCTCTACTTAACCCTCTAACTCAGCCCCTTCCCTTCATTCATCTCCATTTCATTTCATTTCTCAAGCAAAAACTGAAAATGGTGGAAGGGAAAGAGAAATAGAAATTTGCAAGCCCTAATTCCATTTGTAAACTCCAAATTCTTTCTCCAAAATCATAGAGAAGCCATTGGTAAGCTCCTCTTCATCTTCTCTATCTCTTTCTCTCTTCAATCTCAGAAATTTCCTAAACCTAATTTAGGAAAATACTTGTATTATTCTTAGATTGAAGCTAGTAGAGTTGAAGTGGAGATTTGTTGGTCTTCTCCTTGCAAATTGAACTCCTTCTTCTTTGTTTTTGAATTAGAAGATGAGATTTTTATCTCACATCTATGTTTACAACTATGTTGGGTTGTTAGCTATGAATTCCCAATAATTATTCATGTGCAATTGCTTATGATTCGGATTGGTTTTATGAAAATTGCAAATTTTGGTGTTTTGGAAGTATAAAACTCTAGAATCATAGTTTGAGGTTTGATCATGTGTTTGGAGTTGGGTAAGAGAGCCAATAGCGCTGGGTTGTCATTGGGCATAATTCCCTAGCATCGTTGCTCGTCGATTGCATTTTGAAGGAGTGTTTCCTTCATTAGAAAGGCTGAGATACAGCCTTAAGGCTCAGTCAGTCGATTGACCTTCTACAGTCAGTCGACTGGCTGTAGCCAATTGGCATATCAAGGCCGTAAACAGAGACAAGAAGTCTCTGTTTCCTGCAACCAGTCGACTGGTCATTTTAGTCAGTCGACTGAATGCAGGAAATGAGATTTTGGTGTCTCTGGATCAGTCGACTGACTGCAGTGAACTAGTCGACTGACCTGCCTCATTTTGCCTAATGTGCCTATTTGTTTATAATTCCCACTTTTATCGATTTAAATTTGATTCCAATTAGTTGCTTATGCATATTTGACCATGATGATTCCTTTTTGTCTTCATCCACGAGTTTTTATAAAATAATCTTCTAAAATCACATTTAAAAGTTCGTTTCTCCAATTTATAAATTCTGTTTAAAACACACACTTTCGCACTTCGAGCGAAGTGGAAGGAAGATTAAATGGTTAGGTAAAACACGGACCATGAATCCCTGCGTTTGTCTTTCCGATTAGTCCCCGACCTATTCGATTGATCGTTTTGACCTTCGGGTTTGGGTTATCGATGATATGAGGTAAACTTTGTACTGCTTTGAGTGTGAAAGTGGCTGACGGATAGTAAACCGTTTAGTGCGAACGAGTGGTTATGGGACATACGTTAACACTTTTCAGATTCCTTTTCGAGAGTTGTGACACATTCCGCCAGTTAGTGGTGTCCAGTACTGGGTCTCTGACCTTCACCACTATGGTTTGTTGCCTTCGGGTATGTGCCTTCGGGTTTGTGCCTTCGGGTTTGTTGCCCTATAGTATCGCTTTCTATGTTGGTCGTTATGAGCCGCATGAGTGATATTGGGGTGCCCTATAGTATCACTTTCTATGTTGGTCATTATGAGCCGCATGGGTGATATTAGGTTTGGAGTCTTCGGGCTTATGGATCCTTGTTTATACAGTACTGAGCTCGAGCAATTTTATGATGTTTCATTAATATGTATATTCCCTTGGTATCGCCCTTCGGTGTTGGTCCTTTTGAGCTGCATGATGTGTAGCGATTACCTTATGGAACTTGTATACCTTATGGGTATTTGTTATTTGCCTTTTGGCTTGATTTAGGATAATTGTATCCTTTGTTTATCTACATCACCGATGATATGAGGCTTGTTCTATATGATTCATCTTTTGTTGATGATTGTGTTATCTCTTTTAGAGATATTTGTTATACTTTGTAACCTTGCAGGTTTATTGTTGTTCAGTTTATTTAACTGATTTGTTTAGCTAGACTGACCCGTGTATTTTATACTCGGGCCAGGCCGAGATGTTTCAGGTTAGGTACTTTGGACTTAGCCTATTTTGCTTCCGCATGGACTACTTCGCTAGCTTCTTTTTGTCATAGCTTTTGTGTAGTCCTATTATGTTGTAACTCTGATATTTATTCTTGTGAACTCGTCTGTATATTGTGGTTTGCTATACCACTTGACATGTATTATTTTGTATACTCTGCTATGTATCAGTATATGTGTATTTGATGGTTTACTGTTCTGTGATGTATATTGCATTTGAGTTGTTATATTCTGTTCTGATAGATCCTCTAGCCACCTATGGTTTTGTTTTAAGTATTCATTGGATATGTCGATCTGCTTGGTAAGGCAATTGTCGATGTATTCAATAGATAATTAAAGCAAGGCTATAGATGGTCGCTCCTAAACAGCCTTATTCTCCGTGTTAGCAGACGGTATTATCTATTAATACTCTTTGCTAGCGTGGGTATAGAGGTGGGGCGTCACATTAAGTTGGAGTAATGAAAGAGTTGATGAACTCTTGGGTCTTGTACATAGTGATATGTGTGGCATAATGCCTATAATCTTTAAGGATAATAATTCCTACTTTGTAACCTTGATTGGTGACTTCTCGAGACTAGAAATGTGTAGCACCCCAAAATTTTTAACAATAACAAATTAAAATATTAATAAAGGTAAAATGTAATTTCACAAAATCTGACTTATTCATTGTATCAAGTATATTTTTCTAGTTCAAATTCATTTACAAGTTATTAGAAATAGATAATGTATGAAGAAGATACATAATGTTTACCTTGGTGCGTATTCCGTGTTTTGCGCCTATTTTGAAATTAAGTTAAGAAATAATATAAGAATAAAGAAAAACTTATTTGTTAAGAATAAGCTGAATATGTATGAATTACTCTAAGAAAAGAAAAGAGAGGGGGTACAATGATGTATCTGCATTTAAAGAAAAGAAGAACAAGTATTCATATGCAAAAATTTGAAAATGCTTCAAGGGAAAGCATTAATGATGAAATTATTGTTGTACTTAACTTAAAGATATGTTCAATACAAGAAAATATTGATTTTGCAGCGGCAGAATTCATCGCTAAAATGAATTTAGCGATGGATTTAAGATGGACGTTGTTGGCCGGTAAAATTCAAGTTGGTAATTTAGTGCCAATTTAGCAACGGAGTTTACCATGACCTCACCAACACTTTCCTGCCATCCATCAAATAATAATTAAAATGTTTAAAAAAACTTACCAACTATTTTTCGATGTCTACATAAAACATAATTTTTTAGTACATATCCAACAGTAAAACCTGGCTATATTGTGTGAGATTAACGACGAATAATTTTGATATTATGCACGCTTTAGTATTAAATATGTTTGTAATTTTAAGTATCAGTGACGGTTTGATTTGAATATTCCGCTGGTATTCGCTTTTTATTCTATCTATTACTTTAGTTTGTTTTTCATTTTTTTTGTTTCATGGTTTCCTCTATATATTAAATGTTAATTCACCAATCAACAATAAAATCATCTATAAAAATATATAAATGCACATTTATATAAAATGAATAGCATAAATGAAAATATAATTATAAACAAACAAAACTATTCAACTAGCGTCAGTATCCCATACAAGAAACACCTTCCTTAGTTATAACCAATACCGATACAAAAACACATGATATCTCATTTACATTTAAAAGTTTATATTTACCATAGTAGAAGTGCTTACGAAAATGTCAGCCGTGTAGGGTCTAATTAATCAATTTCATCGTGCCTCAGAAACATTGCCATCACTTTTGCCGCTTGAAAGTTCTCCATCTTCCTTTTGCTGATGTGCAAGCCTTGCTTGCTCTTCCTAGAGTCTTTGGCTCTTAGCCCGCTAATTCTCTCTCTTTCTCTCTGCCTCAAAACTAAACCGCCTTACTTTCTCATTTTCGAGCCCTAAGCGCGTATCTTCAACCGTTTGTTGCAGCTCATGAACATCATCTTCAACACAATGATGTTTTGAACGATGAGAAGATTGAGGGAAGCTGGAAAGTAAAAAATGAAATTATGAATCTAAACAATGGAAATAGAACCAAAATAAGGGAACAACAGCTGGTATCTAATTAACAACTGTCATTCGAAATAAAATGGTCAACCACAAAGTTAGAACATAATAGTATATGTCATTAACTGGAAATAAATATATTTACTTTTATTTTTTAAACTTTATTAATTGGAAGTAAATATATAATAGCAAGGTAGTTATCAGTTTGGAACACCCCCAACGTATAAAAAGGTTATATAATTAAACAAGCCAGTATGTAGCTAATTACAACAAGGTTTAGGCCCAAACAAGCAAAAAGTAGCGAACTTTAAACATGAAGCCAAAATTTGACAAAACAACAATAACATAATCCATTCTCATTGGAGAAACAAGAGTACGCCACCTTTTGAATTATCTTAAAAAGGTGCCATACCTTAGATTTTTTTTTTGGAAATATTGCTTCCTGGATCTAGTAAGCAAAATCTTGTCACATTAATGCAAGGATCAATACTTGGAATAACCACTGGAAATTTCTCAGCCTTGACAATGTACTTATATTCATCAGTTTTCAGTATAGGTAATAAAACGCCATCATATACATTTAGTTGACCTGGGTTGGTCATAACAAAAAGTGCATCAGTTGTCCTGTGCTCTATAACTCTAGCATTATTAATTAAAAACATGTCTATAAATGATCCACTAAGTTTGAGGTCTGCCCATGAAAGGAATTTCAAAGAACCTGTTAGAGAAGTTTAATCAACCAAGATTTGTTATTCTGTAATAAATTAAATAATAGTGACAGAAATTAAATACATCACCATAAAGATTTATAAACACAAACCGTTATCTCTTCTTTAGATCTCATATCGTCCCCACCATAAATTAGAAGTTGCCCTCCTTTATCATTTAAACTAGCATTTGCAGACCAGTTCAAGACAACGACAGGTAACCGGTAGGTTCCAAGCGCAAGCTGAAGCTTAACAGCTGCTTTAGATGACAAGGATGAAGTACATTTTTTGTTTTTGGATAGGTTTGAAGAAAATTCCCATAGTAATATATCTCCATTAATGTAACCCACAACAAGGATAGATCCAGAACTAGTTACCCAGCGAAGAGAGCAAATTTCTTTTTCCTCTTAGTCATCTCCCCGCCATCATTAAGATTATCCACAATTTTAGTTTAATGTTCTTTTAATTGGAGATCGATTATCCTCTAACTGTGACAATTAGGCTTTCTAAAACATCCCAAAGAATCATCACCCCATTCTCATATGCAATCAATACTCTGCATCAACAACAACCAAGTTTTTTTATATTGGAACTCATAGTTGTATAAAAAAAGTACCTTAGGCTTAACCTAAGTTTCATAGCCATTTATGCTTCCCAATCATATAAACTCGCCGCTATTGGTCGGTTCAGTGAAGCCTAAAGCTCCTTGGTAAAAAAACAATAACTTTGTATTATAATAAAATATCTAGTTTTCTACCTCTCTTACATATCTAATTATCATTCTCTTCACAATACTTCCAAGTCTGGGATTTCAAATCTAATTTAAATAGAAAAGGAAATAGTTAAACTAGTTTGATTAATACCTCGAGTCCGTACTGACTTTTTAACCTTCTCAATTTGTAGGAGAAGTCGTCGATGGTGGGAGTGTCGTCGATTGAGGCTATGTTGTCGATAGAGACCGCGTCGAAGTTGACCATAGGTACTCGAGCTTGTACATATTGTGGTCTGGAGGTGCGTATGGTGTATGCGGTGGAGATGATAGGGTGGTGCACGGGTTGGACGTAGGATGAAAATTTAGGATTCAGGGTTTTGAAAAATAATGGCGGAGTGAATGAAAATTTGGAGGCAGGGCATTAAAAATATAGTAGGCATCGGTTCAACATAAGATATTAATTATTAGACACATTTACAAAATAATTAATTATAATAAATAATTTATTTAAATTATATCAATCAATCATTATAGATTATTATTTGTGAATTATTAGTCATAAGTCATTAATTATAATAATTATCATTTATATATAATTAAATATTAAATATATGTCATTATCTATATATTATTATTTATAAATTATTAATATATATTTACTATTTTAATTCATTTAAAAATTCAATTTGAGACAGGTAAAATATATATGTCATTATCTATATATTATTTTTATACATTATTAGTATGTATTTACTAATTTAATTCAACTGACGTTAATGGGTGTGTTGCCCTCACATCCTCACCTAGCGGAATTGCCACCCCTTGGACTCCCCCTCGTGTGAAAGGGTTGATTGTAGTCGAGAAGTTGGCCGTAAAAGAAAAACGTAAGGTATCGGTGTGAGCTACGGTGGAGTTAACCACTGTCTGTAGAGCTCACATTTGGTATCAGAGCTTAGATTTTGTATATTCCTAAGCTTTGATGTGTACTCGGAATGGATAGAGACAGTAGCATCCTTGATTGAGTTTGAGTGTATTATATATATGAGTGCATATTTAGTAGTGATATAAAATGTTTTATATTGTGTTTACTTATCCGTTGGGCTGTTTATGAATTCTGATCGGTATGTGGGATGCTATATTATCGACATGGATTTCTAAACACTTAGACGAGGCAAGTCGACATAATATCATTTTTAAATTGAGTAAATGAAATAATTTTACCTCGATTATATTTTATATGTAAAGGAATAATTTTTCAGGAATTATTAAAGTATATATAAGTTGATTTTTTGATTGTTGAAAATGTAAATATATATAAGTTAATAAAAAGTATTTGAATAATCTAAATAAAAGCAATAATTGTAAAAAAAAAAATTATATAAGCGAATTATTATAAAGTGTGGAATTATAATTAATATGATTTACAATTGAGAAATAATCTTATATATAAGAAATGAAACAACATGAATATATTTATAAATATGAGTAGTAAATGAAAAATGAATTTAAACTAAGAATTTGAAAATTTGAATCCCGTTGATTTTGAAAGTTGTATTTCAAAGTTAAAAAGGTTATATTATTATAAATCTAAATAAGATAAGAATTAGGAATGAATCTTATGTAAGTAAAGTGAAATAGTGAAATTATATAAGAATATTTATAAATGTGACTTGTAAATATAAAAAGGAAATATAAAAGAATATAAAGCACTGAATTCACTACTGTTGATGGGAAATAATAAGGGTGATGACTGTAGCATCATCAACATCATTTTCGAGTTTCTATTTGATGGATTTGCTACCAATAGTAAATTGAAATTTTGATGTGATAAACTAATTTAAATTTAAAATCAAGTTGAAATTGATAAATATAAGTAAAACAAGTTTTGGACTTATAACATGGAATAAATAAATTTAACTTTGGTAAAGTTGAAATAAATTTGAGTTAGCATAATAAAATATGTGATTTGGAAATTTAGGTAAAGGAAAGTTAAATAAATTAAATTGAATTTTAACCGGATTTGATAAATTATTGAAATGGAAATTAAACTTTTAATTGATTATATAATATAAATTTGAAAGTTTAAATAAATAAGCTGTATAACTTATAGAATCAGAAAATGTAAGTAAAACCAATTGTTAAAATGGTTAAACAATTTTGTTAAGAAAAACGAAATCTAAATTTGAGTAGTGATATGAATTTGACTTAAGTAAAAGTTAAATAAAATAGAATTTGAATTGAATTAAAGTTAACTTAAGTTATACAGTGAAAGTAAATGCAAGTGAAAATGAAATGAAACATAACTTAAGTAATGTTGAATGATGTTGGAATTAACATTAACAATGAAGCAATTAATGGATATGAATTTGAGTTATGTAATAAAATTCAACTTTAGTGGTAAAATGAATTAGCAATTGAATAATTGAATGAAAGTCAATTGAATATCAACTAATTGGAAATTAAACGTGTTAAACCAAATTGAAGGAAGTAAATATGAATGTTGAGAGTAAATTAAATAAATTTGGTAATGTCGAATATGCATTGGTTGTTAGATGATGTTATTTGATTGTACATAAATTCATATGAAATCGAATTAACGAAATTGAAAGCTAAATAGTTGAATTCGAATTGGAAGTAAGTGAATTTAAATAGAATTGAATTTGATTGAATTGAAAGTAAACAAACCTGAGTATAAATTAGTGAATGTAAACTAATTGAATTTCAATAAATGAATGTTAGAAAAATCCAATATTAACGAATCACATTTGTATTTAAATTGAAAAAAATCAATTTAATGAATATTAATGAGAAGTGAATTTATATTGATTTGGTTATGGATTGGCTGGATATAGATATTGGTTTATCATATGTTAGTTGGATGATAGTTGTTTGATGGTTGGATTTGTTGCTTTTGTTGCATTTGCTATATTGGCATATATAGTTGTTGTGTTGGTATATGTTGTATATTGATATTACTTTCTATATATATGTTTCTCATTGTTGTTGAGTGTTTAGTAGGTGCGGATGGCGTATGCTTCGCATTTGGAGCTCGCTTTCGTGCCATATTAGCCATATATGCTCGCTAATAATATGTAAGGTACATATCTCGGATTACATATTGTACTTTTACACTTTTTTCCCTACGGGATGCCTCATCCTCGATGATGAGATGTATATTTGTGATATATATATATATATATATATATATATATATATATATATATTGTGATCCTACTATGATTGAATCGCGCAAAGGAGACACTAGTGAATTTTTTTGAAAATTTAAGGCGTTAGAATTTTTTTTGGTAGTTTTGAGTTTTTTTTTGATTTTGAGTTGAAAGTTGAAACGATGTTAGTTGGTTTTGAAAAGATAACTATGAATGGATTTGAAAACTTAGAAAAGTTTTTATAAGAAGTTTAACTAATGGATTTTGGAAAAGTTAAAATGTTTAAATGATTTTAGTATCTAGTTTGAACAAATTTGTTTTGAAAAGTAAATGGATTTTGTGAATTTTTCTTACTTGGTAATTTCGAGGACGAAATTCTTTTAAGTAGGGGAGAATGTAACAATCCAGAATTTATGTCATTTGAAATTGTATATTTAATTGACTTTAAATATTCACAAGTTAATTTTATAAGCTGAATAACTTATATTTGAAATATAGTGATTTAATTGGATAATTAAATTGTTAATTTAATATTTGAAATTGCTGAAATAATTGGAATTTGAATTTAATATGAATGGAAATGATTTATAAAATTGATATAAATTCTATTTGGATTAGTATGATGTTAGAGACTTTAAAATTGAATAAAAAGTTAATTTATATAAATTGAATATTTTAATATTTAATTAACGAGTGAAAACAGCCATTTTCAAACAGTCTCAGACTTCGACGAAACTAGTTTCATTGGATCCGTAATGTATATTATTGTAAGATTTCAAATTTCGTGTCAATTGGATTTACGGTTTGTCCGGGACAAACTAAAACGCATAGAAACGTGCTTAAGTGAATTTTAAATTTAAATAAGTCGATTCGAAAACCTATCTTCCAAATACGATTGAATTGGCTCCCGATGTATATTCCATTGTGTTTGGAATATGGGTAAAACATTATAAACGCCTGGTGGTATGCTTCTTTTCGAGTTCGAAATTTTTTCGAGTGAATAGTGTCGTGAAATTTTCTATAAAAGGACGTTATAATTTCGCATTTGCACAAACTCTAAAGAAAACTAAGGCAAGCCGCCACTTTCAGAATCAATGGCCGAGAACTTCGAAATTTCTTCCTCCACTCTCTCTCAATCCACAAATAATTAACAAAAACGTTCAACTACAAATTTGAAGAGCGTATCGAGATCTTCTAGATCAATGATGTTTCGAACGATGAGAAGATTGAGGGAAGCTGGAAAGTAAAAAATGAAATTATGAATCTAAATAATGGAAATAGAACCAGAATAAGGGAACAACAGCTGGTGTCTAATTAACAACTGTCATTCGAAATAAAATGGTCAACCACAAAGTTAGAACATAATAGTATATGTCATTAACTGGAAATAAATATATTTACTTTTATTTTTTAAACTTTATTAATTGGAAGTAAATATATAATAGCAACGTAGTTATCAGTTTGGAACACCCCAACGTATAAAAAGGTTATATAATTAAACAAGCCAGTATGTAGCTAATTACAACAAGGTTTAGGCCCAAACAAGCAAAAAGTAGCGAACTTTAAACATGAAGCCAAAATTTGACAAAACAACAATAACATAATGCATTCTCATTGGAGAAACAAGAGTAAGCCACCTTTTGAATTATCTTAAAAAGGTGCCATACCTTAGAATTTTTTTTGGAAATATTGCTTCCTGGATCTAGTAAGCAAAATCTTGTCACATTAATGCAAGGATCAATACTTGGAATAACCACTGGAAATTTCTCAGCCTTGACAATGTACTGATATTCATCAGTTTTCAGTATAGGTAATAAAACGCCATCATATACATTTAGTTGACCTGGGTTGGTCATAACAAAAAGTGCATCAGTTGTCCTATGCTCTATAACTCTAGCATTATTAATTAAAAACATGCCTATAAATGATCCACTAAGTTTGAGGTCTGCCCGTGAAAGGAATTTCAAAGAACCTGTTAGAGAAGTTTAATCAACCAAGATTTGTTATTCTGTAATAAATTAAATAATAGTGACAGAAATTAAATACATCACCATAAAGATTTATAAACACAAACCGTTAGCTTTTCTTTAGATCTCATATCGTCCCCACCATAAATTAGAAGTTGCCCTCCTTTATCATTTAAACTAGCAATTGCAGACCAGTTCAAGACAACGATAGGTAACCGGTAGGTTCCAAGCGCAAGCTGAAGCTTAACAACTGCTTTAGATGACAAGGATGAAGTACGTTTTTTGTTTTTGGATAGGTTTGAAGAAAATTCCTATAGTAATATATCTCCATTAATGTAACCCACAACAAGGATAGATCCAGAACTAGTTACCCAGCAAAGAGAGCAAATTTCTTTTTCCTCTTATTCATCTCCCCGCCATCATTAAGATTATCCACAATTTTAGTTTAATGTTCTTTTAATTGGAGATCGATTATCCTCTAACTGTGACAATTAGGCTTTCTAAAACATCCCAAAGAATCATCACCCCATTCTCATATGCAATCAATACTCTGCATCAACAACAACCAAGTTTTTTATATTGGAACTCATAGTTGTATAAAAAAAGGTACCTTAGGCTTAACCTAAGTTTCATAGCCATTTATGCTTCCCAATCATATAAACTCGTCGCTATTGGTCGGTTCAGTGAAGCCCTAAAGCTCCTTGGTAAAAAAACAATAACTTTGTATTATAATAAAATAACTAGTTTTCTACCTCTCTTACATATCTAATTATCATTCTCTTCACAATACTTCCAAGTCTGGGATTTCAAATCTAATTTAAATAGAAAAGGAAATAGTTAAACTAGTTTGATTAATACCTCGAGTCCATACTGACTTTTTAACCTTCTCAATTTGTAGGAGAAGTCGTCGATGGTGGGAGTGTCGTCGATTGAGGCCATGTTGTCGATAGAGACCGCGTCGAAGTTGACCATAGGTACTCGAGCTTGTACATATTGTGGTCTGGAGGTGCGTATGGTGTATGCGGTGGAGATGATAGGGTGGTGCACGGGTTGGACGTAGGATGAAAATTTAGGATTCAGGGTTTTGAAAAATAATGGCGGAGTGAATGAAAATTTGGAGGCAGGGCATTAAAAATATAGTAGGCATCGGTTCAACATAAGATATTAATTATTAGACATATTTATAAAATAATTAATTATAATAAATAATTTATTTAAATTATATTAATCAATCATTGTAAATTATTATTTGTGAATTATTAGTCATAAGTCATTAATTATAATAATTATCATTTATATATAATTAAATATTAAGTATATGTCATTATCTATATATTATTATTTATAAATTATTAATATATATTTACTATTTTAATTCATTTAAAAATTCAATTTGAGACAGGTAAAATATATATGTCATTATCTATATATTATTTTTATACATTATTAGTATGTATTTACTAATTCAATTCAACTGACGTTAATGGGTGTGTTGCCCTTACATCCTCACCTAGAGGAATTGCCACCCCTTGGACTCCCCCTCGTAATTGCAATCAATTGTTATATAGATGCATATAAACTAAAGTTGTGCGAAATAATATATACGAACTAGTATTGTATTTGTATTTCGAACTACTAGTATGCAATAAATTTTTTTTTATTGCATTTTCTTATAATTTCATAATTTATAAATAACATAAAATTTATTTAATTGTATTATTGTGAATGTTAAAACAAAAATGTAATAACAATAATAATTATTTATAAAACAATTAAATGCCCCTTTTAGAATGCCTATTTCATAAAATAAGAACACATTCTCATTTCACTAACTATTCACATTTCGTGCCCTTTTAAATGTCCCTTTCGTATGCCCCTTTTATGTCGCACAAGAACACACTCATAAATTATTAACTATTAATTATTAGTTATTAATAATAAATTACTAATTATTAATTATTATAACATTTAATCAATTGTAAACATATTCAAAACTTGTACATGTCAAAGAAGATAGTTACATTTGAAAACTTGTACATGAACTTGAAAGTAATAATTTGCAACATAATGTTTGTATTTTTCGAAATTTTAAATTCTTTAACATTTTTGGATTTTTTGAAATTTTAAAAATACTTTACAAAATTTCATATTTCTTTGAAAAAATTATTGTTGAAATTTTTGAAAAGTTCAAAACTTTATATTTAACATTATGAATAATTTTAAATTTATTTTAGAAAATTCCAAAATTTTAGATTATTTAAAATAATATATATTAAATATATTTAACAATGTTAATTGTTAAATATTAGATACTAATAATAAATATTGCTTCTTAATTATTAAAGATTACTTAAAATCATTAATTATTAAAACTAAATTATATTAAACAGTAAATATTAGTCTTAATTATTAATTATTGCCTCTTAATTATTTAATAGTAATTATCAATTAATTAATATTAGTTATTAAATATTATTTATTATCTATAGTAATTATTTAATATTTGTTATTAATTAATTATTATCAACAATAATTATTTAATATTTATAATTAATTATCAATTATTTAGTAGTAAATATTACCAATAAAAATTAACTATTAAATATTACTTCATAACTATTAATTATTAACCATTAGTTATTAATTATTAAATATGCGTATTACAAAATTCATCACGGTTAAATTGGATAAGCCTCCCAAAATTTTATATTTAAAAATAAGCGCCCCTTGTAAATTCCTTGGAAATCCGCCACAAAATAGCTCCAAAATGCTACCGTTAGTAATCTGCCTTAATTTGCAATGAAATTTAGCATCAAAATGTATCCATCAGTAAATTGATGCAATCTGCAAAAATTTAGTGGTAGATATAAAAAGCAGATGGTGATAATATAAAAAAATTCGAAGTAGAAAAAACTTCAAAGTACCCCTTGCAAATCACTTGCAAATTCATCGCAAATTTAGCGATGGAAAATTCTGTTGCTACTTTCTGTCACTATTTTCGACTTTTCTTATAGTGACTGAATATACTAAAGAAGGATATACCAATATATTTAAAATGAAAAGAATGCATCTACTTTTATATATTTGAAAAGTGACGATAACGATATATGAAAGTGACGGGTTATTATGAAAGAAATATAATGTAACTAAAAATATGAAAAGAAGGTATTTAGTAAAACAAACATTATATATTTTGAAAAGAAAATGTGAAAGTGTATTAATGAAAGGGAATCACTTGTTAAAGAAAATGTATGGCATTTCATTTCTTACTTGCAAAGAATAAGAATAAGTTTGTTTTTTGAAAATAAAAACATAATACAAAGCAATTAATGCGATTGATTGCTTAATTTATGGTAAAGAATAAGATCTCCAATTAATACACACGTATATATGTTTGAATATATATCCAGGGTTCCCCCACAAAAGCATGTGTATGTGTGTGTGTGTGTATAGGGCGCCAATTAATAGAATTGATTTAAATTATAATTAATGTATGTTTAGAATATCAATTAAGGATGTTGATTGAAATTATGATAATAAAGGTGCAAAACATGAAGGGTAAATAATTAAGTGAAGAAAATAAATTGAAATAAAAGGCTACTAATGACATTAAAGGGGGGAGGGGGCGTGAAGAGATTACCTTCTCTAAATGAAAAGAAAAGGAGGATTAATTTTTTATATATGTAAAGACAAAAAACCTAAGAATAAACACGTAATTTTTTCTAAACTTAGTTTTGAACTATAAATACGTAGTCAAACCTCATTCTTTTCATTTTAGAAACCCTAGCCCCATCATCATCATCTTCTTCTTCATCTCCTCGAGAAAATTCTTACAACATTTCCTATTCCCTTCTCTAAATTTTCTTTGAAAAAAAATATTACACATCAAATTAAAAGGGGGAGAGAGAATCAAAATAAAAGAAAAGGGAAGAAGGAAATTAAATTAACAAAGAAGAGAAAAAGTGAAATCATATCAAATCAGAAGAGGAATTCCTTCGAGGTGAGTGGGTATACTTTTGATAAGATGATCATATGTAGTTAATTTTTATATACACTATCTGATTTAGGTTAACAAAAACTGAATTGTAAATCATATTGTTTAGATCTGAGATTGAATAATGAATTAAATTGATGCAAAACTGTTAAATAGTAATTGACCTAGATTGAAACCCTTTCTCTCTAATCCTATCATTTGTTAATATAATTTGTTAATTATAAATCCTAGACTTAAAGAGTTCCATAACCTGTAAATTGATAAAGAATTAACATAACCCGTATTTTTAATAGTAACCCTACGGTAAACAATTTCACTACAAAATTGTGTATATCTGTAAATTGAAATTAATATTAACAAGTTCGGTTAATTGTAACCAGCTTATTGTATGATAATAAATTTGGGAACGACAACAATAGTTAACAAAAGCGAATTAAATGACAATTAAATTGAAATCAAAATAAACAAACCTAAAATTTACCCCATGACCGGTCGATCGCACTAGCCGGAGAGGTCGACAACAAACAGTCCATCGCTCCAGTATATGGCGGTCGACCAGCTAGCATTTTCCAGCAAAAGTTGAACGTCGGCCTAAGGTTGTAGTTATAAATAATAGATAATTGTTTATATATTAAATATATATATAAATGGATGTTAGAAATAGCAGGGAAGCTAGTTCCCTAAGAGACGATGCAAGGACGTTGCGGACTGGGAAAATGTTATTTTTCCGCGGGGATTGATTACTTGATTGGGGGCAATTATATCACAAATGGCACTCATAGGATTAACTATAGTAGACACACAACCCCAACTGATGCTTAATGAAGTGTGTAGGGCCGACATAATGGTAGTTTCTTGTCATTCACGAATAGCAAACGTGACGTGATGCTGTATGATTGATGGATCATGGTGTGTGCAATGAAAGACGTATGCTATGATTGAGAGGTGGACATGAGTGCAAACAATGAGACACTTCGGCGAGTCAGCGTTGTGGGTTCTCCCCTAATGCGTAATTGGGTTACGTGTAGTCATACTTGTAGAAAATTTATTCCCATATGGAAATTTTTAAGAAATCTATGTGAGATAGTTACGCATAGTAGTAATATGTGAGACATAGTCCCATACAGGAAATGATCCGATGTTGGATAAGATCTAGTGGCTATTAGCCGATCGTTAGCTGTTGATGTTCGATCCATAGTTCGATCCCTGTTTGAGCCTAGAAAAGTAGTTAGTATAAGTTTGTATTAAGTTAAAAACACTTAAGTAAAGAAACCTAATCATCCACAGACACTTGTAGAACACCCCATGTCACATAGAGTATTACTAAAGTTAGCTGCATGTTATCACCATATATTAATGATGTACTCATTCACCAGACTTTTCTCTTACCTACTCCTTTCACGAACCACATGATAACATGATAGTAGTTAATTTGGCATAGGTCGTGGAGAAAGGAGCTAACTATTGGAGTTCTACTACTGTTGGTTTTTTCTTATATAGCTATTTGTTGTATTAAATGCCTAGTAATATATTATACTTTGGAAACAATGTATATGAATTGAAAATTTTGAACGTTGTTTTTATGGAATATCTATTTTCAGTACTTATATTTTATTCCTTACCCTGTGAGATCTGAAAGTGTAGAATGCATTATTTATCCTTATATTTTCAATCTTTGATAATGCATAGAAATTCGATAACTCGTACTTCTTGACACTGGCACAAGTTCAGAATTCACCATAGGCTTTGGATCGGTTTGTTGGGATGTAGGTTGTAACTACTTGAAATTTTTTTGAAACTTTTTTCTAAAAAGGTTTTCAAAAGGTTACTCAAAATGGAATTTTGAAATATATATATATATATATATATATGTATGTATGTATGTGTATATGTATAGAAAAAAGTTTTCCAAAGGTTTTATATACAAGTATACTAAGAAAAAATAACATAAACCCTTCACATTTATTATGATTTACCCCATTAAGAGATGTTGGTAGAAGTTTCATATACCAACTAACAATAGTAAGCAAATTATGGATTCAAGGGCGGATGAAGAATTAGTACCATAGGACCCTTATAGTTAAGTGGGATGTGATATGGTGAAAAAGGGAACATGAAAGAAAGATTTCACAAAATTAGAGTAAATCTCCCCAGTTAAATGGAAAACTTATTGTTATATTGTTAATAGATGCAAATACTCCATTTTATTTATGTAGCTAGAAAGTTTCTATATTGGAGTAGGACACTGTGTTGGAAGTTAAACTTGATTTAACCATTTTTTTGAAATAATGATGGAAATCTTATACAGTTAAAGCATTGCAGGTATAATTGGGCTTATGTAATTACGTTGCTTTTATATACTTCGATTTAAGCGATAAACCAGTGAAAATGTTTTCTAAAAGTTAGAAAAAGTAGATATTTCATATTTTAAAAAGAAAAATAAGTTGCTTATGATTTTCTATAAAATGATTAGACAAACTATAAAAAAAATTATCTAACAAGTAGAATTAGAAGTTGACAAAAGCAAATTTTCAATAAACTACTTTAAAGCTTTTGTTTTTAGGCGCATTGTTGCACTTACCCTTGAAGCATACTTTATTTTTAAAGCGAAATTTTTAATAGAAAAAGTAAATCAAGGAGTATTTAAAATCCATCTTTTGAACCTCTTTTATAAATAAGAAATTGTTAGTGCTTGAAAATGTCTTTTACAAGGGTTTCTTCCATGATTTAAAAAGAAAAAAAACATATAGTAAGTTAAAACATCACGTCTTCTTCAAAAAGATAATTAGAGATTCATATGTGTGAAGGATTTTTTAGAAACATATGTTTTTCATTGTACATTTCGCTAAGCTAAGTTAAACAACTTTTGATAATTTAAAATTAAAGAAAAATGTCATGAATGTTGTAAAAAAGGAAACGTTTGTTAAAAATGAATGGAGGATTTTATAGTTTTTGAAACTTACTAATTTTGTGAAAATGGTGTTAAAATCAAAGATTTTGATTTGGAATGTAAACTAAAGTTATGACGATCACTTAAACTTAAAAAGGGAAGAATGCGATTTGAGTTAGATAGAAAGAATTAAACTTCCTACGACGGCTAAATTGATTATGAAGTTCTGAAGTATTGTAATATTTAGGGGTAGAGGTACGAGATAGTATGGAGATTCAGTGACATTTCCAATCAACGTTTGAATTTGAAGCATATAGTACTAGATCGAACTTCTTGTAATAGTGAAAAGTGAACATCACTTTGTGTTTTCTACCCAAGTATGGTTTGAATTGTAGAATCTTTGCGAAAGAAAGTTTAGAAAGTGTGATTTGGATAAACATATTTTAGAGTAAAGGAAGAGTAAGCCAAGATGTTTTAATTATGTCAAGGAATGCTGCGGATGCAAGAAGTTTTAAAGTTTGAAATGTTAAAGGGTCAAGTAGGGTTTACTTTTATCTTTATAGGGAGTGTTAAGCAAAAAATGGGCATTTCTTTGATCACATTAAGCAACCTAAATAGGATGGTAAATGTATGATCGGCGTTATATCAGTAAGTTTGGTACCATATAGGTGATAATAAAATACCTGGAGGCTACATACGGTTTAGGTATTGTGTTGTTCCTCCGAAGGCTATGGGCGGACTAGGTAGACGTGACTGAGAAATTTATATTTTTATATATTATTGGATTTATATTGCTGTAGCTGTGTTCCACATACGCCTAAATGTAAATCTTGAAATCGTAGGATTAAATATTGCATATACTTGAATATGGAAAATAAGGGGGAAGTAGTCCCTAAATTTATGAGATATTCATTAAGGTAAATTGGAAGTTGTTATAAATAGGAGTGAGATTTAAGTAGTATTTTAATTCATTGGAATGAAGTGTGTTGCAAGTGTAAATTTCTATAAATTATCCAGATTTAGTAAAAAAATGTATTGTTTGAAATAACAAGGAATATGCCTAAAAAATGAGATGTGCGAAATATGGATGCTTACCGTATTTTTTATTGTCTATTTCAATAATGATAGAAAAGACAATTCCCTGTAATTCCAATCATAACACAAATCTTCTTTTAGATAATTATAGAAAGTTATAGAGTTTATGTTTTCTTTTGGGAAAGATGTAATTCAAATGCATTAAAATGTAGAAATCCCTAAGTATAAACCAAAGTATTAGTCATTATGTCTAATGGATTAAAATGGCAAGGCACTATTCTGTATTAAGTTATCTTGACTATAAGGTAGTTGAAATAAAATGGTGAGAAGTTATATCTTAGGAAAAGGTCCCATTGATGGGATGACATTAGGAAATGGTAAAATTTATAAGTGCAAACTGCAAAGGATATTCTAACGATGTTGGAGATAAGATTTCATAAAGTATGGTTAATTCAATAATTTGGGTTCCCATTATTTTTTTTTACAGTTTTCATGCATTAAGGATATAGAGTCGACTTTTATGGAAAAAGAGATTTAGAAGATTTGAGAAGAAAATGGCAGGATTCCCTTCAATCATCCAAGACTATTCATTTACCAAAACTATCATAGGCATTGACTTAGGTAATAGTTGTACGTATATCACCGAACCAATAAGCTTTAGTTCTAAAACAATTTAGGTTAGGATCTAAATTAAGTTTAAGACTTCACTTAGACTTAGGATTTTAATTACTAGGTTTGATAGGATAGTAAGAAACTCAAGTCATTTGATGCTGGGTGAGACACGGTCCACTTTCGAGTCGTCTTACCTTGGTATCAAAGTGATAAAGTAATCGATATACTACTAGGATGATTTATGGTAATGTGTATGTGAATTGAGGGTTGCGTAGGGCTACATTCTGTTAAGAACATAACCGTGCTTAAGTTATTGGTTATGGTACATGGCGCATCAGTTTAGGTAAGGTAGTAGCAAGGACTGCAGATGTTTGCCTATGCACAAACATTTGCAGTGGTTTAGATTGAGTTTACATGCCAATAGTAAAGTCGATAATTTAAGATGGAAGAACGATCCAGTTGAGAGTATTGGAGAACCTAGGAGTAAATCTAAGCTACCCATCTGTAGCTCTTTTCTAATATGTTTTCATTTTAGTTACTATAGTTACTTGGACACTTGGTCTTTAGCTTAGTATATTCCATAGGTAGGAATGTTTGGATCGGAGGCATGGTTGTGAATGTGTCACCAGGAAATGTTTTGGATGATGGTTGCTAATGGAAGTATTTTATTAATTAGTATTGCACATATGGGCCAATGTGTTCATGTTGGCACACGACACCCTTCACCTTATCTACTTTATTTTATCAATAATATGCATATGGGTACTACATATCGATTGAATGGTTGCGCATACACATAGAACTACCATTATATTTACGTAGGATGTTGCATACATTTTGAATGCATAGCATAAGCACTTGCATTCCAATAGGTCAACTAGTTTAGGAGACCGCTTAATTTTGCATTAGTTATAAGTTCATATGCATACCATACCTATATGTATATGGCGTATTAGAAATTTTAACTAAACACAATGGTTGCAAGTGGTTGATGGTTGAGTAGATAGTTGTAGGTACTGGTTTTCATATATATGAGTTACATTTTTCCATCCTTAAAGATTTCGGGGATGAAATTATTTTAATGATCAGGGAGATGGGAGCATGTAACATTTTGGAAATTTTAATAATAACAAATTAAAATATTAATAAGGCTAAAAATAGAATTTCACATAAAAGGACAAAATAGTAAATTTATATGAATGAAGGAATTTGGAAAATCTGAACTTTCCACTTTGCCAAGTAGATTTTTCTAGTCCAAATTCATATATAAGTTTTTAGAAACGCGTACCGTATATAGAAGATATAGAATGTTTACCGTAGCGCGAATTTCAATGTTTGCACCTATTTTGAAATTAAGTTTAAGAATTAATACAGGAATAAAGAAAATCTTATTTGTTAAGACATAAGTTGAATATGTATGAATTACTATAAGAAAAAAATGTAAGAGGGTACAGTCATGTATGTGCATTTAAAAGAAAACGAGGAAAATTATTATATGCACAAATGTGAAAATGCTTCAAGGAGAAAGCATTAATGATGAAATTATTGTTGTACTTAATTTAAAGTATAGGATGAATATACAAAAAAGGATATAACAATATATTTAAAAAGAAAAGAATGCATCTACATTTATATATTTGCAAAGTAAAGATAACAATATACGAAAGTAATGGGTTACTGTGAAAGAAAGGTAACTTTACTATATATATGAAAAAGAGAGTATTTAGTAAAATAAACATTACATATTCTGAAAAGAAAAGATAAGAGTGTATTAATGAAAGGGAATCATTTATTAAAGAAAAGGCAAGATATGCAATTTCTTATTTGCAAAGATAAGGATAAGTTTGGTTTTTAAAAGTGAAAACTTTAATGCCAACCAATTAATGCAATTGATTGCTCAATTTATGGTAGAGAATAAGATCTCCAATTTATACGCATATATATATATATATATATATATATATTTGAATATAAATCCACAATCCCCCTACAAAGGTTTATAATATATATATATATATATATATATAATGTCAATTAATAGAACTGATTTAAATTATAATTAATTAAATCAATTTGAAATTGTGTAACGATCCAGAATTTCTGCCATTTGAAATTCGTATATTTAATTGATTTTAAATATTCATAAGTTAATTTTATAAGCCGAATAACTTATATTTGAAATGTAGTGATTTAATTGGATAATTAAATTGTTAATTTAATATTTGAAATTGCTGAAATAATTGAAATTTGAATTTAATATGAATGGAAATGATTTATAAAGTTGATATAAATTCTATTTGGATTAGAATGATGTTAGAGAACTTTAAAATTGAATAAAAAGTTAATTTGTAGAAATTGAATATTTTAATATTTAAGTAACAAGTAAAAGTAACCATTTTTCAAATAGTCTTGGATTTCGAAAAACCTATTTCATTGGATCCGTAATGTTATATTATTATAAGATTTCAAATTTGGTGTAAATTAGATTTACGCTTTGTCCGAGGAAAGCTAAAATGCGTAGAAATTTGTTTAAGTGAAATTTAAATTTAAATAAGTCAATTCGAAAACCTATTTTCTAAATATGATTGAATTGGCTCCTGATATATATTCCATTGTGTTCGAAATAAGGATAAAACATTATAAATGCCAGGCGGCACGCTTTGTTTCGAGTTCGAAAATTTTTCGGGTGAATAGTGTCGCAAAATTTTCTATAAAAGGACGTTACAATTTCACATTTGTACAAACCCTAAAGAAAACTAGGGCAAGCCGCCACTTTCAGAATCAATGGTCAAGAACTTCGAAATTTCTTCCTCCATTATCTCTCAATCCACAAATAATTAACAAAAACGTTCAACTGCAAAGTTGAGGAGCATATCGAGATCTTCTAGATCAACGGTCGAAATGGGATTTTGAGATATGGATCAACGGCTATTCATGTGCAAAAGTCACAAGTTCAAGCACGAAAATCAATGCATCAGCGCAACCAACTTGGACCGGATTTACGGCGTAGGGAGAGTGGAGCATGAGCTTCGACGAGGAGATGGCCGATCATCGCCTAGGTGGACGAACGAGCCGCGACGATTAGGGTTTTTGATGGTGGCTATGGGTATGTTCGTACGCGATTTAGAACAATGGAGAAGAAGAAAGGAGTAGCGGCTGATATGCACTTTGTAAAAACGAACAGTTGATATGAAAACAAGGTTAAACAAATAAAGTAAAAATTGAAATTAATTATCTTTTAATTCATATAAACTTTAAAATACCATAACTTCTTCATACGAGGTCCAATTTTGATGAAACAAGTTACATTGGGTTCGTATTGACGATCACTACATTTTAGAGCTGGTTTGAGTTGATTGGAGCTAGTGTAAATTTTGGATAAAATTAAACACTCGTTTAATTTTATTCGGAATAAAACACTACAACTGCTATTGAAACTAAAGCGAGTACAACCCACTCTTTCTGACTCACTGATATTTTTATATAAGTGAGAATAAATTTATTTTATGATGATTGATGATTGTTTGGATGATATATGATATATTATCTATATATTGATTGGTATTTGGACATATTTCTGCCTATTGGAGCAGATGAGACCCTATATGTTCCCGTGTATGAGCGGATAACCTTTTGTACGCGTGTCTGCCTCAAAGAGGACATTGTACCTATATTTCTAATATGTGTGTTGGTTGCAGGTGATAGGTTGGAGGGATCCAACTGGATTCCTCACCGGTATTGGTTTTATTTATAGATATTGTGATATATGCTGTTATCATATGATATATGATGTTTGGATGCCTCACCAGTATTTCTAGTATGTATATTTGTTGTAGCATTGGGCCTAATTTTGGAAATTAAAAAATGTTAAAACGATGATTTCAATTTAAAAAGGATTTTTAAAGTGATTTTGGAAATAGATGTGTTATTAATTTTGAATTGTTAAGGAAATTAATTTATTTTAAATAGATAAAGGTTAAAAAAAATTATGTTATAAAAATTATGATTTTGTGAAATATAATCAGAATGTGGTTTTTGGAAATATGAAGTTGATTAATTTGTAAAATGAGTTAAATTGATATTTTTGAAGTTATAATAAACGTTATATATATAAGATTTATAAAATTGATATTTTATAAATCAAAATGATGGAATTATAAAGGAGTTTTGTAAATGTTAAAATGAAGTTAAAAAGAATTTTATAAGTAAATAAGATTTATAGATTTATGAAGTTGTGAAGGTATAAAAAGAATGATTTTTGGAAATAAAGAGATTTATAAGTAATTAACTTATAAACTGGATTTTGGCATAAAAATGAGATAAATGGTGTCACGACCCGAAATTCACTCCCAGAAAATCGCGTCATGAATTAAGAAAGAAAGGGATAGAAGAAGAAAAGAAAGAAGAGAAGAAGAAACAACATCAGAATCTAACACAGCGGAACGAATAAATTATATTAATAACATAATTCTTTACATAGTATCATATACATCAGGGATACACAGCATAAACAACTCATACTAGACAGTTATAGACACCTGTCCAGTTATACAACATAATACAATAAACTCTCAAAGAACACACAGCGGAAAACCAGGTATATATCTACTCGCAGAAGCCTCCTGCTCCATTGCTCCTCCACAAGTCGTCAAAGCTAATCCAGAATCCTAACCTGAATCCCTTGACTACTCATAAAAATTTGAGTACCCAAGAGTTATAGAAAAAAAACAGAAATAACTCCGGGTCAGACATGGGTCTGGTGTGAGTAACAGGTTAAAGTTGCTTAACTTTGAAAAACCTTTGAAAAGAAAAGATATCACGTAAGACTTCCCACACATAAACATGGAAAAGTTTTTACCTTACGCTAACCAAAACATTTGATAGGAAATCCGATGATATTATAATAGTGTCTAGGGTTTTCAAGTAAATAAGAAAATAGCCGAAATTGTTACATTCATTAAATTCCAGCTACTAGCCACAAAAGTGGGTAATACAATCAAAACCGTTGGCACTTATTGGATTTTGGTTTCCATACAATGGCAGGGCTACTGGGGTACCGCCCGTCACAGTACGTGGCCTAGATCACCGTACCGAGGATTACTCCCTTCATCCCCTGCAACACAAAGCCGGACCCGTTCCTTACTGAACAGTTCCAAACAAGACAACCCCGTGGTTGTAGCTAGCAACCACCCACACAGCCGAATATAAAGGAACTTCTAGACAGGGATCAATCTTGCTCTCCAGTGGGTGCGACCCACGAAGCTTTGCTGCACCTCCCCTGTTTTAGCCATTCCCGGTTGATGAGGCTTGAGGCTACGATTACCTTTATAGGACATATCACTTAGAATGCTCATCGTCCACCTGACGATGTGCTGAAAGCATTCAATCCATACAAGTTCGTTCCGGGTTCGAACGAAACCGAAGGCATTATCTCGTTACACTCATTTTGGAATCACCCTCAGAGTTAACGACAATAACCCTTGCACTTTAAACCACCATCTCGAATCTATAAGTACTATTCCGTCAAACTCATTACGGAATCACCCACAGAGTTATACTGACGTATAGCCCTTACACCTCGAGTCTTCACTCGCTCCACTTGGGTTAACGACCTAACGTTATTTGGAATCGATGTGGTTTTCGGATGTCCAAATATGGAAACCCGATCCCGGTCTCATCGAAAACCAAAGCGTGTCTTTTATGTCCAAGTTGTTTTAAAGTTTTAAAACATTTCAATTACAGTATCTATATACACACAGATAGATAACTTATAAATCATAACTGATAATCAACATTATCACATAACAGGTAATTCACATCATCAATATCAAATAGATATACCATATATCATCATCACAATAGATAACCTATGTTATCATCACAATATCATCAAACATCCATACCACAATACTTATCTCATTATTGAGATCACAAAGCATCCAAGTCAATCCATGACATCCATCCATACATAAGCAAAGATTTACTCATACCATACTATAATTAATTTAAAATGAATTAAATTAACTATCTCTAACTCAAATTAATTTAAAATGGATTAAATTAATTCCTTCATCTTTAATTAATTTAAAATAAATTAAATTAATTATTTTACCAAATTTTCTTGCTTACTTAATCATTTAATTGATTAAAATCAATTAATCAATCATAAATTACTTTAATTAATCACTCTTGATTAATTATACTTAATTACATCCATGTAATTATTCTTAGTTAATTTCACAAATTAATTATCCTCACTAAACAGTAATTAACCCTTAATTACTTCAATTAAATTAATTAATCATAATTAATTATCTTAATCCTTAATTAATTACATTAATTAATTACCTATTATTGATTAATTAATCTAATTAATCATTCTTAATTACATCACTAATTAAATAATTAATGATCTTAATTATTCCTTAAATTAATTACTCAAAGTAATTAACAACTTAATTACTATATTAACCCAAATTAATTATCCTTAAATTAACTTCTTAGATTAATTACTAAATAATTAATCCAAATTATCTCATACTTAAACATTTCCACTTAATTACAATCATGTAATTACTAATTAATTACTTAACTAAGTAATTACCCAAATCACCAATTACATAAAGTAATTATCCTTAAACCAAGTGTTTAAAACTAATTAAACTTAATTAATTAAATTAAACAATCTCAATCAATTAAATTAATTACATTAAGTAATTAATTTCTTAATTACTTTATCAAGTAATTACTCAAACCATTTATAAATGATTATTATTAAATTAATCTAATTAATTATAAAAATTAACTATATTAATTAATTGTTAAATAATCCTGGTTAATGACCTTCATTAACCATTCTCTAATCATCTTATAAGGTAATTAACCTAATTTAATTACCATTTGAATTATCTTTAATCATTTATTAATTAAAGTTAATTATGAAATTTATTATCCTTAATTTAAGACTTAATTACATAATTAATTATTCATTTATCATTAATTACTAACTTAATTAATGATCTTAATTCCAAATTGATTAATCATTAATCAATTATTAATTCCAAATTTAATTGATAAATTAATTAATCTTAATTACCTTGTTAATTAAATTAATCCTGAAATATTAATCTTAACTAAATTTTCAAAATAAAACATAACTTGATTATGTTTAAAATAATTTAATTAAATTAAAATACCCTTGAAATTACTTTAACTTTCATTTTAAAATACAAGTTTAAATTTAAAAGTATTTTGAACTTATCAAAGTTTTGAAAAATTTAAAACTTATTTAAATTTCAAGACAAAACAAAAATTTAACTTAAAAATGAAATCATAAAAATTTAAAGTCAAATCCATTTCAAAACTTTGGAAATTCAATTCATTCTTGGTTTAAACTTCCAATTTAAATCTTCTTTTAAATTTAAAACTAAACTTCATTTTAAAATCAGATTTCCAGTTTTAAATTTATTTTTAAATCTCACTTCACATTTTTATTTTTACAAATTTTAGTTTTTAAAACTTCAAACTACTTACTTTTATAAAGTAGTTAACAAGTTTAAGTTTAAAAACTTTATGTTATTATTTATTAAAAACTGAGATTTTTAAACTCAACTTGGATTCTAAATTTTTTTAAACAAGGATTCATAATTTAGTTTAAATTCTTGCTTATATTTAAAACTTCTGTTTTGCAAAAATTTTAAACTGATAGCTACAGGTTTTTGAGAAACCTGGAAATGCACCAGTCCATCCCGAGATTCCCCAAATATACTTCGAGTTCCAAGCCCGGCTACTTCGAGTTCCATGCCACTTTACTTCGAGTTTTTCTTAATTACTTCGAGTCACTCTTCAGAACTCCTCTGAATCCACAACAGACCCACACTTTCATCAGAAACCACATCACCGTGCATGTGCACAGCGACTACCACCTTCTCTGATCATCAGAGATGATCGAATTTCCACCAGAAACCCACCAGATCGAACCATCATTCACAGAAACCAACTCGAACTCAAATTCCCAACCTGGAGAACATAGGCAGGTTTCTCTTCGAAACCTGGAAAACATTGAACAGGTTTCTTCCAAACCTGTCAACGGCGATATTTCGCCACTCCGATCACCTGAGATCCACCCACTCCGACCTCGAGCTACTCTATACACCAACTACACATTCACCAAAAACAAGAACACTCGATCACTCCTACACCTCAAACTGCCTCAATGCTTGAACCTGTTCAAAACTAGGGTTCCTACAAGAATTTCCAAACTACAACCATCCCACTGAATTTCACCATTAATTAGCATTTTTCCTGGCTTCACCTACCTCTCTTCCACCACCAAGAAGAACACCCAGCTTCCATTAAACATGGATCATCAGAATTTTCTAAAATTCTGATTTAAGTTAAAACCTAAAAGCAACATTTTCTATTATCAAAAAATTCAAATCTCTGGTTTAAAAATCTAGTTACAGATAGTGTTTTTAATTTATGATACTGAATAATTAAATAAACATGTTTGGAATTTGATAAAATCAGCATGCACTGATATTGCTCTGTGTTTCCAGAGATGTACTAATATCTTACTATTTTTTTTTTTATTTCAGATATTTGCTTGAGAAAATCAAGCAATTTTTTTCTTTATAAATTTTCTTACATCAGTAAACTAAGTTAAAGAAGGAGATTGTATATCAGTTCCTTGATCAACATATAAACAGAGAATCACTTGCATGCAAACAAATACATATTACATCCAACTTATCATCACACAGACTATACTTGTTTATACTAAACATTTCTAGCAAGAAACCTATTTAATATTTGAAGTTAAAAAGAGTTACTCACCAGATTTTGAAGGAGAAGACAGAGCTTCCATTTTGAAAAGCTCTTGATACTTTTAAAACTGAATTGCCCCAGATTTTAGAAAACAGCCTCAACTTTAAAACTTGAGTGTTGAAACTGGTATAGGCTTTGCTTCTTTGATTTTAAAAGTTGAATTGCTAATCTATATGCAACTGAAATGCTTGCTTCCAGATCAAAGAATGCAGACTGAACCCATTTGAATTTTGCAGAGACAAGAATATGCAGGCTTGACACTTTGCTTCATGTTGAATTGATATGCAGTTTTGTCTATGATCCATGGTTAAAATTCTTACATGCAGATGTGTTTTGACAATACTTCAAACTGAGGTTAAAGCTGAAGCACTTGCATGCATTGAAACTGGTAAATTCTTAGATTGTTTTGAAATTCAATCTGCAGGCATTTGGTCATGAGATTTTTGGGCAAACAGAGATTGAATGCAGAAGCTTTTGATATGAGTAGTTCTAATTTTTGTATTGAACATGACTTTGTTTTGAAGATGCAGATTTGTGGATTTGAATATGCAGATTGTAGGTGAATCAAATGCAGATTGCATTGGACTTGAACATATTTTTGAAGAGGAGTAGGCTTCAGATTTTAAAAGGTTGCAGAGAAAAATGGGTTGCATTTTGGAATGAAGAGGATTACTGAATTTAGATATGAAGAGTTTGAAGTTTTCTTTTCTGATCAAAGAAATGAAAGAAACATATATGGAAGAAAAATGCAAGTTTTATAGAAATGTATTTCAGATTTAATGAAAGAAAAGAAAAATAAAACTAATTTTTAACACTTGTCAAGTTACTAATGTTAAATTTGAACACTTGTCTATATGAATGCATAAGAATCAAACACTTGTTTTCTTAAAGATAATTAGTTTTTTTTTTTTTTATTACAAGTTAATGTTGTATTAACTTAATTTAAGTTGTTAGTTTATTTTAAACATGTGTATGTATTCACAAAAGAAATAAGAACAATCAATGTTTATAAACAAACTTATACATATTAAAAATTAAAACAATGAAACAAATTAAAATTTATATTTTGGGATTTAAATTCAAACTAAATTCAAAATCAAATATTTTCAAATCAAGTTATGAATACAAATTAAATTTTGAAATAACATTTGCAAATTTATTCAAAACTTATTTATAAAGACAATACACAATTAATATTGTTTAGAAATATCTCCTTTAAAATTTAAAACTCAAGCCAAAATTATTTTAAACATTTTCTTAACAATTATAAAAATCATATACTTATTTATTACATAGCTTTGAAAGCTTAATATTAATTTTTAATCAAACTTTCCAAATTATTAATATATGTATTAGAATTTGAAAACAAGATTCATTTATTAAATTTTAAATAAAGCTAATCCATTTACAATATAAACCATATATTTATATTATAAATAGCAATCAATTTATTATTTTTAAAAGATAAAATCTTCCAATTAAATATTTACTGAAGAAGATTATCAAATTTTTTCTGAATAATTATTAACAGATTGTCAATATCAATTTAATTTTAACTACGGATTATTAAATTGATATTGTCAAAATTTCCGGGATGTTACAATCCTCCCCCCTTAAAAGAATTTCGTCCCCGAAATTTAAAACAAAGGTAATTTAATAATCTCATTAAAGATTCTAATTTTAAAACACTAGCATATATCTAACATATGCTAACAACCATAGCAATCAATTCAACCAAACAAACAAATCTAATTATCCAGATAAGTTTTGGATAGAATTTCTTCGAGTTTCCCCAAGTATATATATATCGGGCAACTCGCCCTATAGAATCCAAACAAACAATACTATGAAGCTACAAAGCTCCTATACAACTATATCTACAACACTAGACAAGATATCAGACTACAGACGAGTCTAACTCAACAACCCAAAATTCTCAAGCTACTGGTTCCACAACCAGAGATAGATAAAACACGTACTCCCTCAGAGATACGTGAAACTCATCGAATTCCAGTTATCCAAACTGGCAATTCAATCCTGTAGATCAAACACTTATTCTCCAAGATCACAGAAAAGAATCCAAAACACTTCAGAGCTAGCTTCTCATCCTTACCCAATCTTATAGCTCACTTGCGATTGGAGAAAACTTACCCAAAATCAAATCTCCAATTTCAGAATCCAAATTTCTCAATCCCTTATCCATAAAACTCTTCAGAAGATCCTGGGTTACCAACATCCATCCTGATCAGCTTAACTCTTGCTGATTCCATAAGAAACAGACTGAATCAAAAATAATCCAATGATCTCCTCAAGATCACTCAAAAACCAAGAACACAAACCCTGCTTCTCAACAACAGAAGACAAAACAAACTTCTCCTTATCCGGAAAAGAAACATTCCCAAACTGCTTCCGCTGCACAACTCTGATCCGTAACAGATAAGATAATACTAATGAGGAACACAAGCACCAACTAGACACCACCTTCCAGAAATATGGTTCTACAGATCCATAAAGAAAACTCAGAAATTCCTTTAAAACTGAGTTACTTCATCAACCTCTAACTCTAGGAACCATCCTTCAACTACAGTGAACCACCAGTAGAAATCTTGGAATCCTAGTCAATAAGGAAACTCAACTATCGCAAGTCACTTTTGCGATCAATCCAAACCAAATCCAAGGAAAACTATTCTCGCTTAACCAAACGGAACAGCTTACACTTAACTAGCCAACCCATCGAAGAACGGGTTCACTTAACTGCTTCTTGAACTCCACTTCAGAAAAACTGCTAATCCATAAAATCTCTTGCCAACACCGAGAACACCCCAAGCTGCACCACTGCTACAGATGCTAAAGAATTCCGAATCAAAGCTCTCCGAGAAACTCGGACTTCAAAGCAAACAGAAACTCCTACCGAACACAGCCACAACACCAAAGCAGACTCACTTCCTTAACTTGTTCCAAAGAAAACATCTTCGGAAACATCCATAGTCACTGCATCTCATCATGCAGCTACTACTTCTTGTGGTATTAAGATACCATCACTCACTTCTGTCCAACCGACAGATCCAAATTCTACTCATCAACTTCAGAAAATTAACTCCGAACTTCAAAAAGAAACTCCAACCCTTAACAGGTTTCCTTCAGAGATCAATGAAGTTCTTCATCACTACAAAACTTACTCGAGACGGTATTAGGTCTACAGTCTCGACAGATACACTTCCAACCTCAACCATTTAAACTCCAACCAATGGTAGTTGTCGTGTTACACACACCACTACCTTATCTACCTTTATAACCTATATTGGAAAACCCGAACAGGTGATTCCAACAAATAGGTAGAATAAATATATTTATATATTTAAAATTACAAATACGCTCTCTTAAGAAAGACACCACTACAGAGCCTAGGTATTCACTCAACCTAATGCTCTGATACCACAATGTCACGACCCGAAATTCACTCCCAGAAAATCGCGTCATGAATTAAGAAAGAAAGGGATAGAAGAAGAAAAGAAAGAAGAGAAGAAGAAACAACATCAGAATCTAACACAGCGGAACGAATAAATTATATTAATAACATAATTCTTTACATAGTATCATATACATCAGGGATACACAGCATAAACAACTCATACTAGACAGTTATAGACACCTGTCCAGTTATACAACATAATACAATAAACTCTCAAAGAACACACAGCGGAAAACCAGGTATATATCTACTCGCAGAAGCCTCCTGCTCCATTGCTCCTCCACAAGTCGTCAAAGCTAATCCAGAATCCTAACCTGAATCCCTTGACTACTCATAAAAATTTGAGTACCCAAGAGTTATAGAAAAAAAACAGAAATAACTCCGGGTCAGACATGGGTCTGGTGTGAGTAACAGGTTAAAGTTGCTTAACTTTGAAAAACCTTTGAAAAGAAAAGATATCACGTAAGACTTCCCACACATAAACATGGAAAAGTTTTTACCTTACGCTAACCAAAACATTTGATAGGAAATCCGATGATATTATAATAGTGTCTAGGGTTTTCAAGTAAATAAGAAAATAGCCGAAATTGTTACATTCATTAAATTCCAGCTACTAGCCACAAAAGTGGGTAATACAATCAAAACCGTTGGCACTTATTGGATTTTGGTTTCCATACAATGGCAGGGCTACTGGGGTACCGCCCGTCACAGTACGTGGCCTAGATCACCGTACCGAGGATTACTCCCTTCATCCCCTGCAACACAAAGCCGGACCCGTTCCTTACTGAACAGTTCCAAACAAGACAACCCCGTGGTTGTAGCTAGCAACCACCCACACAGCCGAATATAAAGGAACTTCTAGACAGGGATCAATCTTGCTCTCCAGTGGGTGCGACCCACGAAGCTTTGCTGCACCTCCCCTGTTTTAGCCATTCCCGGTTGATGAGGCTTGAGGCTACGATTACCTTTATAGGACATATCACTTAGAATGCTCATCGTCCACCTGACGATGTGCTGAAAGCATTCAATCCATACAAGTTCGTTCCGGGTTCGAACGAAACCGAAGGCATTATCTCGTTACACTCATTTTGGAATCACCCTCAGAGTTAACGACAATAACCCTTGCACTTTAAACCACCATCTCGAATCTATAAGTACTATTCCGTCAAACTCATTACGGAATCACCCACAGAGTTATACTGACGTATAGCCCTTACACCTCGAGTCTTCACTCGCTCCACTTGGGTTAACGACCTAACGTTATTTGGAATCGATGTGGTTTTCGGATGTCCAAATATGGAAACCCGATCCCGGTCTCATCGAAAACCAAAGCGTGTCTTTTATGTCCAAGTTGTTTTAAAGTTTTAAAACATTTCAATTACAGTATCTATATACACACAGATAGATAACTTATAAATCATAACTGATAATCAACATTATCACATAACAGGTAATTCACATCATCAATATCAAATAGATATACCATATATCATCATCACAATAGATAACCTATGTTATCATCACAATATCATCAAACATCCATACCACAATACTTATCTCATTATTGAGATCACAAAGCATCCAAGTCAATCCATGACATCCATCCATACATAAGCAAAGATTTACTCATACCATACTATAATTAATTTAAAATGAATTAAATTAACTATCTCTAACTCAAATTAATTTAAAATGGATTAAATTAATTCCTTCATCTTTAATTAATTTAAAATAAATTAAATTAATTATTTTACCAAATTTTCTTGCTTACTTAATCATTTAATTGATTAAAATCAATTAATCAATCATAAATTACTTTAATTAATCACTCTTGATTAATTATACTTAATTACATCCATGTAATTATTCTTAGTTAATTTCACAAATTAATTATCCTCACTAAACAGTAATTAACCCTTAATTACTTCAATTAAATTAATTAATCATAATTAATTATCTTAATCCTTAATTAATTACATTAATTAATTACCTATTATTGATTAATTAATCTAATTAATCATTCTTAATTACATCACTAATTAAATAATTAATGATCTTAATTATTCCTTAAATTAATTACTCAAAGTAATTAACAACTTAATTACTATATTAACCCAAATTAATTATCCTTAAATTAACTTCTTAGATTAATTACTAAATAATTAATCCAAATTATCTCATACTTAAACATTTCCACTTAATTACAATCATGTAATTACTAATTAATTACTTAACTAAGTAATTACCCAAATCACCAATTACATAAAGTAATTATCCTTAAACCAAGTGTTTAAAACTAATTAAACTTAATTAATTAAATTAAACAATCTCAATCAATTAAATTAATTACATTAAGTAATTAATTTCTTAATTACTTTATCAAGTAATTACTCAAACCATTTATAAATGATTATTATTAAATTAATCTAATTAATTATAAAAATTAACTATATTAATTAATTGTTAAATAATCCTGGTTAATGACCTTCATTAACCATTCTCTAATCATCTTATAAGGTAATTAACCTAATTTAATTACCATTTGAATTATCTTTAATCATTTATTAATTAAAGTTAATTATGAAATTTATTATCCTTAATTTAAGACTTAATTACATAATTAATTATTCATTTATCATTAATTACTAACTTAATTAATGATCTTAATTCCAAATTGATTAATCATTAATCAATTATTAATTCCAAATTTAATTGATAAATTAATTAATCTTAATTACCTTGTTAATTAAATTAATCCTGAAATATTAATCTTAACTAAATTTTCAAAATAAAACATAACTTGATTATGTTTAAAATAATTTAATTAAATTAAAATACCCTTGAAATTACTTTAACTTTCATTTTAAAATACAAGTTTAAATTTAAAAGTATTTTGAACTTATCAAAGTTTTGAAAAATTTAAAACTTATTTAAATTTCAAGACAAAACAAAAATTTAACTTAAAAATGAAATCATAAAAATTTAAAGTCAAATCCATTTCAAAACTTTGGAAATTCAATTCATTCTTGGTTTAAACTTCCAATTTAAATCTTCTTTTAAATTTAAAACTAAACTTCATTTTAAAATCAGATTTCCAGTTTTAAATTTATTTTTAAATCTCACTTCACATTTTTATTTTTACAAATTTTAGTTTTTAAAACTTCAAACTACTTACTTTTATAAAGTAGTTAACAAGTTTAAGTTTAAAAACTTTATGTTATTATTTATTAAAAACTGAGATTTTTAAACTCAACTTGGATTCTAAATTTTTTTAAACAAGGATTCATAATTTAGTTTAAATTCTTGCTTATATTTAAAACTTCTGTTTTGCAAAAATTTTAAACTGATAGCTACAGGTTTTTGAGAAACCTGGAAATGCACCAGTCCATCCCGAGATTCCCCAAATATACTTCGAGTTCCAAGCCCGGCTACTTCGAGTTCCATGCCACTTTACTTCGAGTTTTTCTTAATTACTTCGAGTCACTCTTCAGAACTCCTCTGAATCCACAACAGACCCACACTTTCATCAGAAACCACATCACCGTGCATGTGCACAGCGACTACCACCTTCTCTGATCATCAGAGATGATCGAACTTCCACCAGAAACCCACCAGATCGAACCATCATTCACAGAAACCAACTCGAACTCAAATTCCCAACCTGGAGAACATAGGCAGGTTTCTCTTCGAAACCTGGAAAACATTGAACAGGTTTCTTCCAAACCTGTCAACGGCGATATTTCGCCACTCCGATCACCTGAGATCCACCCACTCCGACCTCGAGCTACTCTATACACCAACTACACATTCACCAAAAACAAGAACACTCGATCACTCCTACACCTCAAACTGCCTCAATGCTTGAACCTGTTCAAAACTAGGGTTCCTACAAGAATTTCCAAACTACAACCATCCCACTGAATTTCACCATTAATTAGCATTTTTCCTGGCTTCACCTACCTCTCTTCCACCACCAAGAAGAACACCCAGCTTCCATTAAACATGGATCATCAGAATTTTCTAAAATTCTGATTTAAGTTAAAACCTAAAAGCAACATTTTCTATTATCAAAAAATTCAAATCTCTGGTTTAAAAATCTAGTTACAGATAGTGTTTTTAATTTATGATACTGAATAATTAAATAAACATGTTTGGAATTTGATAAAATCAGCATGCACTGATATTGCTCTGTGTTTCCAGAGATGTACTAATATCTTACTATTTTTTTTTTTATTTCAGATATTTGCTTGAGAAAATCAAGCAATTTTTTTCTTTATAAATTTTCTTACATCAGTAAACTAAGTTAAAGAAGGAGATTGTATATCAGTTCCTTGATCAACATATAAACAGAGAATCACTTGCATGCAAACAAATACATATTACATCCAACTTATCATCACACAGACTATACTTGTTTATACTAAACATTTCTAGCAAGAAACCTATTTAATATTTGAAGTTAAAAAGAGTTACTCACCAGATTTTGAAGGAGAAGACAGAGCTTCCATTTTGAAAAGCTCTTGATACTTTTAAAACTGAATTGCCCCAGATTTTAGAAAACAGCCTCAACTTTAAAACTTGAGTGTTGAAACTGGTATAGGCTTTGCTTCTTTGATTTTAAAAGTTGAATTGCTAATCTATATGCAACTGAAATGCTTGCTTCCAGATCAAAGAATGCAGACTGAACCCATTTGAATTTTGCAGAGACAAGAATATGCAGGCTTGACACTTTGCTTCATGTTGAATTGATATGCAGTTTTGTCTATGATCCATGGTTAAAATTCTTACATGCAGATGTGTTTTGACAATACTTCAAACTGAGGTTAAAGCTGAAGCACTTGCATGCATTGAAACTGGTAAATTCTTAGATTGTTTTGAAATTCAATCTGCAGGCATTTGGTCATGAGATTTTTGGGCAAACAGAGATTGAATGCAGAAGCTTTTGATATGAGTAGTTCTAATTTTTGTATTGAACATGACTTTGTTTTGAAGATGCAGATTTGTGGATTTGAATATGCAGATTGTAGGTGAATCAAATGCAGATTGCATTGGACTTGAACATATTTTTGAAGAGGAGTAGGCTTCAGATTTTAAAAGGTTGCAGAGAAAAATGGGTTGCATTTTGGAATGAAGAGGATTACTGAATTTAGATATGAAGAGTTTGAAGTTTTCTTTTCTGATCAAAGAAATGAAAGAAACATATATGGAAGAAAAATGCAAGTTTTATAGAAATGTATTTCAGATTTAATGAAAGAAAAGAAAAATAAAACTAATTTTTAACACTTGTCAAGTTACTAATGTTAAATTTGAACACTTGTCTATATGAATGCATAAGAATCAAACACTTGTTTTCTTAAAGATAATTAGTTTTTTTTTTTTTTTATTACAAGTTAATGTTGTATTAACTTAATTTAAGTTGTTAGTTTATTTTAAACATGTGTATGTATTCACAAAAGAAATAAGAACAATCAATGTTTATAAACAAACTTATACATATTAAAAATTAAAACAATGAAACAAATTAAAATTTATATTTTGGGATTTAAATTCAAACTAAATTCAAAATCAAATATTTTCAAATCAAGTTATGAATACAAATTAAATTTTGAAATAACATTTGCAAATTTATTCAAAACTTATTTATAAAGACAATACACAATTAATATTGTTTAGAAATATCTCCTTTAAAATTTAAAACTCAAGCCAAAATTATTTTAAACATTTTCTTAACAATTATAAAAATCATATACTTATTTATTACATAGCTTTGAAAGCTTAATATTAATTTTTAATCAAACTTTCCAAATTATTAATATATGTATTAGAATTTGAAAACAAGATTCATTTATTAAATTTTAAATAAAGCTAATCCATTTACAATATAAACCATATATTTATATTATAAATAGCAATCAATTTATTATTTTTAAAAGATAAAATCTTCCAATTAAATATTTACTGAAGAAGATTATCAAATTTTTTCTGAATAATTATTAACAGATTGTCAATATCAATTTAATTTTAACTACGGATTATTAAATTGATATTGTCAAAATTTCCGGGATGTTACAAATGGAATTGGTTAATAACGGAGATTTGTAAATAGAAGTTTTTATAAAATATAAATGTGAATTTATAAACATTGTTTTATAAATCCGAAATCGAATTATTTTAATAAGTTAACTATGAAAGTTTATTAAGGGACTTTCATCCACGATTTTGGACGGTAGATAATCCTTTAAATTAAACGTCTAAAAGCAATGTATTTGGTTAGAATTATATCCACGATTTTGGACAGTGGATAATCCCTAAAATAAATGTGTAGAAACGTTGGATTTGGTAAATGAACTATATTCACGATTTTGGACAGTGAATAATCCTTAAAGTTAAATAAATGTTTTTGGAAAGTGATATTTTAAATGGAGTTAATTGGTCTGAAGACGTTTAAAAATGTGTTAACTATCGGATACATAGATTTCAACATCCATTGTTGAAATTGACGTTTTCGAGAAGTAAGGAAATGATGGACTATAACGCTGTTGTTATAGTAAATGAAAAGGAAATGTTTTGTATAGTATATGAGATTTATATATCTATCTAATTTTCAAATACTTATACTAGTGATTTTGGGTTGTCGTAACGATTTTATACCCAACATTCGTTTTAACCCAAATAAATATGTTTAAGAGAATTTTTTCCTTAAGGAATGAATATATACTTAATCCTGATTTAAGTATATGTAACTTTTTTTCTAAATGTTGAAAATAAATTGGTTTGTGAATTACTTATTATTAAATAAGTATATGGAAATGTTTTCCAATATTGAAATATTGAAATGATTTTGGAATTATATCTTTTTAGAGATAATTTGAAGTGAATATTTTGCAAGTGATTTAACAAATGAAAGATTAATTAAAAGGGCCTAGTGATTGATTATGGTGCTAAATATTTAGTTGTTGCTTTGATAGTTAAATAACCGACTATCAAATTTGACCATTTTAGTTCCTCGACTTGATGTGGGAACTATTTAGTCATACACTTAGTACGTAGCCTTCTTTGTAAGCTTGATTATCGTCTGTGTTGAGGATGATGATTTGTACAGTGCAGAGTATTACTCCAATCTATTGAGCTTCCTTCTTGGCCCGAAGGATAGCAAGTTGAAAATTGGAGACAGGATAAGTCTATGAGACTTAGTTTCCGTGTGAGGTTGAGAAATGCTTTTGCGTTGCTGGTGCGAACTGACCAGGATCGGATTTATCTGAAAACCACTACAGACAAAAATGTATATGCGTTCGATTGTGCAGGTTGGTTATGATGATATCGATATCCCAGATTTTCATAGTGGAGGACTGCTTATTGATCGTTTGGGGTTAAAATCCCAATATACATGTAATAGCAATGGTCTTTTCATTATGAAATATCAAATGCAAGACTATTCACTACTAATCCTAGGGATTTCCCGACAGGATGTCGTAGGAAAGTACCTTCGGTTTGTCCTATTCTAGGACAACTTGTATGGTAGTTTGTCTAACATTGCGTTTTTAAAGATTACGTACATTGGTTTTTACAAACATACATCAGTGGTAGCGGAGAAGGCAACTTCTCTTAGCTTAACACCCTCCTTAAGGCGTATGAGCTCAAGGGTTGTATTTTTATGGAAGGAAATCAGCAGTCAATGGAAATGGCCATGTGGCATTGAAAGTGATGTGATTGTGATTTGTGAAAGGTAATCATTGCCTCAAGCCTCATCAATCGGAAATGATCAAAATAGGGTTAGATGTGGTAAGGCTAAGTGGGCCATTCCCAAGCAGGGTATGATCATCCTCTTCTAGGCATATCTTTACACATTATGACGTCGTGTGTCTGATTATTGCAGTTTTTATGCTATGAGGGCACTCGAAAAAGGTCGGTAACGACCGGAGGATGACATATTTGGTACCATCTAGTTATAGAGGTGGGCCGGTCTTGTGTTGGTAGATGGCAGATGTTTTGTGCCTCGGGACATCCTTCTAGAGGTGTACCCATTGGAAGGTAGTCCCCTCACCTGGTCATTTATATGGAAAACCAAACTCCACTACGTACCTGCCATTTTGATTGTATTATCCGTTTTGGGCAATATGTTGGAATTTAATCAATGTAACAATTTCGGCTGTGATTGATATTATTTGTGCAATAAACACTAGTATAATATAAGAGGAATTGATATGAAATGTTTTAGTTATCGTAAGGTAAAAACATGTTCGTGTTTATGTCTAGGCGTGTCTTACGAGATGCTTTTGTTTTGATAAAGGAAAAGTTTGGTAATTTAATAAATTCACTTGAGTGTGTTTCTCACGCTAGTTTACCAGACTGATTCGGGTGTTCTTTCCTTTCAATGTTCAGATCAGACAGAGTATATATTATAGGTTCAGTTCTGGTGCTTTTGGGGCTTCAGCAAGAGAGCTTCAATTTATATACACATATAGGTTTTGTTTGATTATGTTCAACATGATAGGGGGTTCTCGCTTCTTGTTAGGTAGAGAATGGATGACTCTTACCCCTACGTGTCCCTAGTGTGAAAGGGTTGATTGTAGTCGAGAGGTTGGCCGTAAAAGAAAAACGTAAGGTATCGGTGTGAGCTACGGTGGAGTTAACCACTGTTTGTAGAGCTCACATTTGGTATCAGAGCTTAGATTTTTGTATATTCCTAAGCTTTGATGTGCACTCGGAATGGATAGAGACAGTAGCATCCTTGATTGAGTTTGAGTGTATTATATATATGAGTGCATATTTAGTAGTGATATAAAATGTTTTATATTGTGTTTACTTATCCGTTGGGCTGTTTATGAATTCTGGTCGGTATATGGGATGCTATATTATCGACATGGATTTCCAAACACTTAGACGAGGCAAGTCGACATAATATCATTTTTAAATTGAGTAAATGAAATAATTTTACCTCGATTATATTTCATATGTAAAGGAATAATTTTTCAGGAATTATTAAAGTATATGTAAGTTGATTTTTTGATTGTTGAAAATGTAAATATATATAAGTTAATAAAAAGTATTTGAATAATCTAAATAAAAGCAATAATTGTAAAAAAAAAATTATATAAGCGAATGATTATAAAGCGTGGAATTATAATTAATATGATTTACAATTGAGAAATAATCTTATATATAAGAAATGAAACAACATGAATATATTTATAAATACGAGTAGTAAATGAAAAATGAATTCAAACTAAGAATTTGAAAATTTGAATCCCGCTGATTTTGAAAGTTGTATTTCAAAGTTAAAAAGGTTATATTATTATAAATCTAAATAAGATAAGAATTAGGAATGAATCTTATGTAAGTAAAGTGAAATAGTGAAATTATATAAGAATATTTATAAATGTGACTTGTAAATATAAAAAGGAAATATAAAAGAATATAAAGCACTGAATTCACTACTGTTGATGGGAAATAATAAGGGTGATGACTGTAGCATCATCAACATCATTTTCGAGTTTCTATTTGATGGATTTGCTACCAATAGTAAACTGAAATTTTGATGTGATAAACTAATTTAAATTTAAAATCAAGTTGAAATTGATAAATATAAGTAAAACAAGTTTTGGACTTATAACATGGAATAAATAAATTTAACTTTGGTAAAGTTGAAATAAATTTGAGTTAGCATAATAAAATATGTGATTTGGAAATTTAGGTAAAGGAAAGTTAAATAAATTAAATTGAATTTTAACCGGATTTGATAAATTATTGAAATGGAAATTAAACTTTTAAGTGATTATATAATATAAATTTGAAAGTTTAAATAAATAAGCTGTATAACTTAATCAGAAAATGTAAGTAAAACCAATTGTTAAAATGGTTAAACAAATTTGTTAAGAAAAACGAAATCTAAATTTGAGTAGTGATATGAATTTGACTTAAGTAAAAGTTAAATAAAATAGAATTTGAATGAATTAAAGTTAACTTAAGTTATACAGTGAAAGTAAATGCAAGTGAAAATGAAATGAAACATAACTTAAGTAATGTTGAATGAAGTTGGAATTAACATTAACAATGAAGCAATTAATGGATATGAATTTGAGTTATGTAATAAAATTCAACTTTAGTGGTAAAATGAATTAGCAATTGAATAATTGAATGAAAGTCAATTGAATATCAACTAATTGGAAATTAAACATGTTAAACCAAATTGAAGGAAGTAAATATGAATGTTGAGAGTAAATTAAATAAATTTGGTAATGTCGAATATGCATTGGTTGTTAGATGATGTTATTTGATTGTACATAAATTCATATGAAATTGAATTAACGAAATTGAAAGCTAAATAGTTGAATTCGAATTGGAAGTAAGTGAATTTAAATAGAACTGAATTTGATTGAATTGAAAGTAAACAAACCTGAGTATAAATTAGTGAATGTAAACTAATTGAATTTCAATAAATGAACGTTAGAAAAATCCAATATTAACGAATCACATTTGTATTTAAATTGAAAAAAATCAATTTAATGAATATTAATGAGAAGTGAATTTATATTGATTTGGTTATGGATTGGCTGGATATAGATATTGGTCTATCAGATGTTAGTTGGATGATAGTTGTTTATTGGTTGGATTTGTTGCTTTTGTTGCATTTGCTATATTGGCATATATAGTTGTTGTGTTGGTATATGCTGTATATTGATATTACTTTCTACATATATGTTTCTCATTGTTGTTGAGTGTTTAGTAGGTGCGGATGGCGTATGCTTCGCATTTGGAGCTCGCATTCGTGCCATATTAGCCATATATGCTCGCTAATAATATATAAGGTACATATCTCGGATTACATATTGTACTTTTACACTTTTTTCCCTACGGGATGCCTCATCCTCGAAGATGAGATGTATATTTGTGATATATATATATATATATATATATATATATATATATATATATATTGTGATCCTACTACGATTGAATCGCGCAAAGGAGACACTAGCGAAATTTTTTGAAAATTTAAGGCGGTAGAATATTTTTGGGAGTTTTGATTTTTTTTTTTTGATTTTGAGTTGAAAGTTGAAACGATGTTAGTTGGTTTTGAAAAGATAACTATGAATGGATTTGAAAACTTAGAAAAGTTTTTATAAGAAGTTTAACTAATGGATTTTGGAAAAGTTAAAATGTTTAAATGATTTTAGTATCTAGTTTGAATAAATTTGTTTTGAAAAGTAAATGGATTTTGTGAATTTTTCTTACTTGGTAATTTCGAGGACGAAATTCTTTTAAGTAGGGGAGAATGTAACAATCCAGAATTTATGTCATTTGAAATTGTATATTTAATTGATTTTAAATATTCACAAGTTAATTTTATAAGCTGAATAACTTATATTTGAAATATAGTGATTTATGTTAACTCGCCTTTTTACCAGGCCATGGACATGCGAGATTAACATAATCGGTTGCACGTTCGCCAAGACTGGTTTACGATGGATTCAGTCGACTAGATGGATGGATGATGCAACGTGCTTAGGAGATGGAAATATGACTGGATAAAGATGGATCAACTATAGTTTGGGTCTAGGAAATATGGTTCGGCATTGGCAATCATTCGGCATGGTAGGACGACCGGCACGATGGATCGTTCGGCATACGAGGTCGCTCGACACGTTGGATCGTTCGGCATCAGGGATCGATCGGCATTAGATGTATCGCTCGGCATCCTAGCAGCGTTCGGCATGGAAGTAGCGTTCGGCATTAGACTAGCGTTCGGCATGATGGCATCATTCGGCATTGGACGAGTGTTCAGCATGGAAGCATCATTCAACATCCAACCTCGTTCGGCATCAGACATCGTTCGGCATCGAGGTAGTTCGGCACTCATTAGTGGCTCGGCCTTTGGATGGTTCGGCATCCGTTGGTGGCTCGGCATAAGGAGGAGGACGGCAGATGCCGCTCGGCATAAGGTCCTGGTTCGGTATTAGGAGGTTGGCTCGGCATTAGGAGGTAGGTCGGCCTGAGGGTTTAGCAAAGGATGGTACGGCCATGGTTGTTGTTCGGCATGAGTAGTTCGGTTACAATGGGAAGCACGGTTCGGCATATGGCCTTGGTGGGCTGGAATCATTCAGAGAGCCCAACATCTACCTGGACGCGTCTATAAATAGAGCACGTAGAGCTTCAGAAAAAGGGACTTCATTTTGATCTTCTTCTTCTTCTTCTCCTCTGCTTTCGGACTTTCTATTTTCTAAGGCTAAGTCTAGCCTATCACTTTGTAACTGTAATCGATTGTTACAGTAATAAAAAAGAAATTACTGGAGTGGACGTAGGCCAGAGTTAGCCGAACCACTATAAATTCCGTGTCTTTACCGCTTTCATTTTAATTTCTGTTATTCTTCATATTAAATATCCTCTACATACATCCTACCCGTGAACTGTGATTGTTGTTTGGTACTTTCACTTGGATTTGGGTGTTAGTGACCAATTTTGGCGCTAACATTTTGGTGCTTTCACTGAGAGTTGAACTCAGGAATTTTGGAGTTAGAAACTTGGATTTAAAAGAGCAATGGCTAGACCATCAGTAAGGAAACAAGTAATGGAAAGAAGCAATCAGGAGGGAAGTCAAGAGGCTTCCTCTGGAGATGGAGCAGGTGGAGCATCCATTTACATCACTAGAGAGGAAATGGAGGCGATGATGAAAAGACAAGAGGAGATGATGCAGACTCTTCTCAGACAATTTGCACAAATAGAAAATGCAGGAGCTCAGATCCGTGGAGCTGGATCAGAAGCACTCAACCAGCAAGCAGAGGGAATAGCTCGGCAGGGGGCAACCCCCAATCAGCAAACACCTATCAATCCAGATGGATCTAGACTTGGGGGCATACCACCAGGAAATGTTGGACCAACCCATGGAGGGATACCAGACGATGTTGTGCAACCCGACACCAACAGGAGTGCAGGAGTGCAAGATAAGGAGTATGTGCCAGAATTCCCTCATAAACTCGGGGGGCAGACCAGAGGCGATGGACAAGGATTACATCTTGGGGGCAACGACAGACTAGCGGAGATGGTTAGACGGGCTATGAGAGGTGGATTGGTAAATAGAGACTTGAAGGATGTAAATAGGAGTCCCTTTACTCCTACTATCAGGCAAGCTAGGAACCCACCCGAATTTAAGCTACCAAATTTGGAAATGTATAATGGGAAGGCGGATCCAACGGTTCATCTGACGAAATACATAAGGCATATGGAGGTACTGGGGGAATCAGATGAGGTCATGGCTCGATGCTTCGCATTGTATTTGACAGATATCGCAGCTATGTGGTTTAGACAGCTGGAGAATGGTTCTATCGGCACATGGACGGAGCTAATTGAGAGGTTTATGAGACAGTTTCGGGTCCACATAGTTAGACCCAAGAACGTGATGACTCTGACATCTATGAAACAATGGAAAGGGGAATCGCTCAGGGACTTCTTAACCAGATTCAACGCAGCGGTAGTCTCAGTGGATCGACCCGATCCGTCAATGGTTTTGATGGCAGCCATCTCGGGAATCGCGGATAACTCGGATTTCAAAATATCATTGGAACGGGACCCACCGAGGGATCTCGGGGAGTTCTATCATGAGGCGGAAAGGTTCTTGAGACAAGAGGATGCGCAGGCTGAGAGAGTAGGGAGAGAGGCTGAAGCTTATGCAGTGAGGGGTGGAGGTCCATCCAGGGAGAATCTAAGTAAAGATGATAAAGGAAAAAGGAAAACGAATGGAAATGGTGGCACTTCGAAGAAACCTCGGAGGGAGTCAAAGTTTTCTTCTTACACAGATTTAACTGAGACTCTAGAAAGGATTTAATTGGACACTCGAGAGCGGCTCCAATACCCAAGGTCAGCAAAGAGAGAGCCTTCAGAATACAAACGGACATCGGGAAAGCATTCCTATTCCATGAGCTGGATGGGCACAACACAAACGACTGTAGGCATTTGAGGGATATCATTGAGGAGCATGTAAGGAATGGTCACCTACAGCAATATGTCAGGAATCGAACTACGGCAGGGGAGCAAGAGCAGCCACCACCTACCTCTAGCAATGGCGGCATTGGGTTTGGTCAACGCCGGTTTACTATCAACTAAACAGGTTCATGGTTTTGAATAAGTAATAGAACTCAAAGTAATATGGCTAGGTCACTTACACACGTACGGGATTGAGGACGGTCCCTAGGCGTGCTCTGAGATAACTGAAAACCGTACTACTTGAGTCTATGAAATTCTGCTTTCTTTCTAGTTTTCTGCAAACTTTGATTCTCTCTTTCGTATTTCAGACATTTACTTTTCTTTGGTATGGTTTTGGAGTTTGGATTGAACTCCCGATTTGGTTGGTTTTTTCTTGGTTTCCCATTCTGGTTTGGATGTTTGATTTTTGATACGGATTTCTGGTTTTATATTTGGTTTTGAATCAATGTAATAAATAATTCAGGTTTTATAATTACTGCCCCGACCGGAGAGACGGGGCAATGATCACAAGTTATGAGTCCCTTCGCCGGAGAGCGAAGAAATGGACTCGGACAGAATATAAAAAGTCCTTGACCGGAAAGTCAAGGCCGGAGAATATAAAAAGACCTTGACCGGAGAGTCGAGGCCGGAGAATATAAAAAGTCCTTGACCGGAGAGTCAAGGCCGGAGAATATAAAAAGTCCTTGACCGGAGAGTCGAGGCCGGAGAATATAAAAAGTCCTTGACTGGAGAGTCAAGGCCGGAGAATATAAAAAGTCCTTGACCGGAGAGTCCAGGCTGGAGAATGTAAAAAGTCCTTGACCGGAGAGTCGAGGCTGGTGAATGTCAAAGTCCTTGACCGGGGTGCCGAGGCTGGAGAATATCAAAATCCTTTGCCGGATTGCTGAAGCTGGTGAATATCAAAGTCTTTGACCGGAGAGTCGAGGCCGGAGAACATACAAGCCCGTGATGGAAAAGTCAAGGCTGGAATAGGATAACACGACCTGGCGAGGTCTACAAAATCAAGATTAAGCCCGGAGAGGTCGTGGATTTGATGATATGGTTACAAAAAGGATGTGGACTTTCGATATCAGATTTGAGGCTATTCAAAACACACCTTCCAATAGCAAGGCATGATTTGGGGGGCAAGTGTTAACCCGCCTTTTTACCAGGCCATGGACATGCGGGATTAACATAATCGGTTGCACGTTCGCCAAGGCTGGTGTATGATGGATTCAGTCGACTGGATGGATGGATGATGTAACGACCCGTATTTTACGTGTCGATGTATCGTAGAATTTACAGGTTGTTAGTGTTGTTTGCGTTATCTCTAGCTTAAGTCGTATGGGGAGATAAACCGTGGGTTAGAGTCTTGAGTCGTGGCCGACTCATAGAGGGCCGACTCATGGGTGGTTGAGTCGTATGGCCGAGTTAAGGGGTAGACTACCTAAGGCTTGGGTCGTGTTAGCCGAGTTGAAGGGTCACCGGGACAAGTAGTGACCGACCTAAGGAAGTGGCCGAGCTATAGGAGTTAACTGGTTAGGGGTTGACCGACTTAGTGGTGGTCGACTTAGTGGAGATGCCGAGCTAGCATGGTTACCGAGATAACAGGTTAAAGGGGGATACCGACTTAGAGTGTGACCGAGATAGGTTGTAGGTCGTTGGCTCGGTTTGGTGTTAGGTCGTAAGGTAGTTGTTAGCTCGGTAGGATTTGGGTCGGTAGGCCATGTTTGTTAGGTTGTTGTCTCGGAGCTGTTGTGTAGGTCTTAGGTCGAAGGTCTTTGGGTCGGCATAGGGTTAGGTCGTATGGCCGTGTTGTTATGTCGCTTGAGTTTTTAGGTCGGCATTGGTTGAGTAGGCTAGGGCTTAGGTCGGCAGGAACTAGGTCGTGTAACCCTGTGTGTGTGCTGTGTAGTTGGGTCGGCGTCTTGAGGTTGAGTCGGCGGAGTGTTAGGTCGGCGAGGTTAGGTCCGCGGCGACTTAGGGACGGCCGAGCTAAGGGTTTTCCAGCCTATAAATAGAGGGGTTTGGCTCACTTTTTGGCACCGGTTTTTGAAGCGACGAAGTGCTGCCATTTTGGAAACTCGACTACAGTATTTTCTTCACTTCTTTCTCTACTTCCATCAAGTGCTAACATCCATTGAAGATCAAAGAACAAGATCAAAGATCGAAGATCCAAAGTTGAAGATTTTCATCCGTAGAAGCTAGATTTCACCGTTTCAAGTGAAATTTCTCCGGATCAAGCTCAAGTCTTTGCTGTCCAGATCTGAAGTTGTTTGATTTTAGGTTGTTTTGGTGATTTGGTGAGTGGTAGTTATCTCTCACGCGGATCCAAGGGAGTATATTGGATTGGTGGCTTGTTTGAGTGTTAAAGTTAGAGATTTCATGCGTTTTTCTTAGATCCGAGTCTAGATCCATGGTTTTTGAAGATGTTTACTTATGCAAGTTTGTTTAACAAGTATTAGAGACAAAACCCATGTTTTATATTTAATAGATCTATGCTAAAAACCATGATTTCACATATGTTGGACTTTTGCTCATTTAATTACGAAATTGCCATTATAGTTGAAATTGCTTATTAGATCTTGTTTGAATGATTGATTATTTGAATGTATGATTGATTTGATTGTTTCCAAGTTAGCTAGTAGTTGATTTGGAACAAGATGATGGAAGAGGATTCAAAAGCTACGGAAGAAGGCTCTTGAATGGTGAAAGCTGCTTAAGGCATATGTAGCGGATGTTGAAGCTCATATGTATAGATTGGATGATGTTGAGATGGAACTTTGCCATGATGCGATGAGGCAAACCATGTTGTTGAGTTGAGACTTTGCTTTGATGCGATGAAGCGAAGTATGATGTGAGTCTTGGTTTAATCCAGGAAGGGATCATTCCAAGCATGATGATAACTTGAAGGGTAGTTCAAGTAGGTTGATAATGGATTGTTCAAGAGGTAGCTTGAGCTTGTATGAGGATAGTCGTCAAGAAGGATGGCTAGGAGGCTTGGATCTCGTCGTTGTTGAAGGTTCTAGCATGCTCAAAAGCAAGAGTACATGGGGCGCCCATAACGACTACAGGTAGGTAGTCGGGACACCCAAAAGACTACAGGTAGGTAGTCGAGTACTCTGGGCAAAGTAGATAAGTCCTAGGCACAAGGCAGTGTGCGGAGTTATGGTTAGAACCGGGGTTACCATTAGCCCTTGACAGATGGTCATTCAACTAACGGTGAAATCGAGGCAAGGATAACAGTGATAGCCAGAGTCATGGATGTTTGGTTGTATTATCATTCGGCTTCAAGAGCGGTGTTTTCTGGGTGCTTATCTGATCTTGGTTTAGGCCTTGGGGGTTTGTATTTGGAAAACATCGTCCTTGACTCGAGTGGTATTTGCTTTACCTTAATTGTCTATGTTGTTATGCTAGCTTCTCCTTAGTGTATGTCTGGGGCTATCACTGTAGAAAGAGTTGGAGTGGGAGAGTTTGGTTCCTATTCCTTTTGTCCTTTATGCTCTTTTGGTATGTTTGATAGTTAATTTACTGCTCACTAAGACTTTGTCTGACTCAAGGTTTTATGTCTCCTCTTATTACCTTGGGCTGTTCATCCATGTTTGGGATGGGCAGACTAGGTAGCAGGTGACAGGTGCTGTGCTAGGAGTTCTACGCTGAAGATAACGAAGACGAGCAGAAGGCTTTGCATATTAGTTTTCTTACTATATGTACTGGGTATCCGCTGCTATATTTGTTTGAGCGATTTGTAGTGAGGCTTTCATGTATGGATTTGTGTAGATGATTGTATAAAACTACTGTGATGCTTATATGATGATGTTCTGTTCTATGGAGCTTCACTATATTATATTTCTCTATTGTATTTTATCCATGCGCTGTGAGTTATGCGATAGAGATTCTTTTGTTTTATTTTACCATGACTATCGTCCATGGCTGCCTGGCACACCTTTCAGCGCATTATTTCCTCGTTTTGGTGCGGGAGTCATGGGCGGTCGTCACATTTGGTATCAGAGCTTTGGTTAATCGATTTTAGCCAACGCTCGCTGATGTAACTACGTAAGAGAGACGTAATTGTATTTTGATGGATGATTACTATATATAATATAGTAGCTTAGAAGGATTTGAACTCCTTATGCAGTTGTTTCTTAAGGTGTTCTAATCATTCCTTTTTACAGATATTAAGGATGAGTCGAAGTGAGAGACAAGCTGCGAGGGATAGCCGTGCTGCTAGGGAAGCTGTTGATTATGCTCCTATGTTTGAGGCCATGATGACTTCAATCATGAGGAGAATACCAGCTTCAGGATCATCTGTGGATGTGGGAGTTCAGGTCCAAGCTCCAAGACCAGTGGATTTTGCCAAGCTCTGTAAGGATTTTACTGCTCTTGGAGGGAAGGTTTTCTTGGGGACAGAGTCGACTATTGAGGTGCAGAGATGGATAGATGCTTGCAAAAGAATCTTTGGTGACTTAGGGATTGAGGATGCAACTAAGAGGAAGCTTGCATCGAGACAGCTTCAGGGAAGAGCTGCTGATTGGTGGAATTCTATCACCATAGATACACCAGAAGAAGAGATTACTTGGGAGCAATTCCAAGTTAGATTTGAAGCTAAGTTCATCTCTACTTCCCAGAAATCTGTCTTGTTTAAGAGGTTTGTGGAGCTCAAGCAAGGTGGGAGGCCTGTTCTTGAGTATATTTCTGAGTTTGAAGCTTTGTCTAAGTATGCCAGATCGTACATTGATTCTCCCTACCAGAAGAATGAAAAGTTTGTGACTGGTCTGGATGCTTATCTTAGGAGGCAGTTAGTGGATCATCTGGACGATCCATTTGAGAAGCTTGTGGAAAAAGCTCTTAGGCATGAGAGTTTGTTTCCTAGGGAAAGTTCTGTTATTGCTGTAGCTAGGGAAGGATCTAAACCACAGCAGAGTGGCAATAGGAAGAGGAAGCAGCAGCAACAGAGGGGTAAGGATGGTCAGAAGAAGCCGAAGGGCGAAGTGACTTGCTATAACTGCCAGCAGAAGGGCCATCTTTACAAAGACTGTAAGAATCCCAAAGTGCCGGGAAAGTGTTACAACTGTGATAAGTTGGGACATATCAAGAAGGACTGTCCAGAACCGAGGAAAGATAGGCAGGTTGTGCAAGCCTATGCTTTGGGGGCTGTTCCATCGTCTTCGAAAGCTCCTACTGCTGAAGAGAAGGGGAAGAGTGTGGTGGTTCAAGGTACTCTTTCCATCTGTGGTGTTCCAGTTAGAGTGTTGTTTGATACTGGAGCGTCGCATTCTTTTGTTTGTGATGATTTGGTAGGCCGGTTGGGTTTGAAACCGGATATTGTTGATGGGCCATTGGTTGTGACTAATCCGGTTGGGGGTTCGTCATGTTTGTGTATGATATGCCGTGGTCTAGTTGTGTCGAGTCATGATTGCTCGTTTGTTTGTGATTGCTTTGTTCTGAACTTTGCGGGGTTCGGAATTATTTTGGGTATGGACTGGCTTAGGAAGTATGCGGCTAGGATTGATTGTGAGAGGCTTGAGGTGACAGTCGGGAATATGGAAGGGCGAAAGGATGTGATACGATGTAAGCATGAAGAAGGCGTCTTCATGAGCTTCATGTATTCGCTGGTTGTTCCACGGGATGGACTGTCATCGGTGCCTATTGTGAATGAGTTTGAGAATGTCTTTGAGGAAGTCAAAGGGTTGCCGCCGCATAGGGAGATCGAGTTTCGTATCGATCTAGTTGAGGGAGCCAGACCTGTTGTGATGCCTCTTAGGCGGATGGCACCGAGGGAGCAGCAAGAGCTGAAGGTGCAAGTAGATGACCTTTTGCGGAAAGGATTCATTCGGAGGAGTGTGTCCGAATGGGGTGCGCCCGTTGTGTTCGCAACCAAAGCGGATGGATCGTTGAGGTTGTGTGTTGATTATCGTGAGCTGAATAAGGTGACTAAGAAGAACAAGTATCCATTGCCGAGAATAGATGACTTGTTTGATCAGCTTCACGAGGCTAAGGTGTTTTCTCAGATGGATTTGGCAACGGGATTTCACCAATTGAGAGTGGCGAAGGATAGTGTGCCGAAGACTGCTTTCAGGACACCATCCGGGTTTTATGAGTGGCTGGTAATGCCGTTTGGATTGACTAACGCGCCAGCATATTTTGTGGATCTTATGAATAGAGTATTCAGAGATCAGTTGAATAAGTTCGTGCTTGTGTTCGTGGATGATATTTTGGTTTACTCCAGAACTGAGGAAGAGCACAAGACGCACTTGAGGATTGTTTTGGAAATTTTGCGGAAACATCAGCTGAAGGCTAAGTTTTCGAAGTGTCACTTCTGGAAGAATGAAGTGAGGTTCTTAGGCCATGTTATCTCTGGAAACGGAATAGCGGTTGACCCCGCTAAGGTGGCAGCGATCCAGGATTGGGTTAGACCTAAGAATGCATCTGAAGTGAGAAGTTTTCTTGGATTAGCAGGATATTATCGACGGTTTATCAAAGACTTTTCCAAGATAGCTGCACCGTTAACAGGATTGACGAAGAAGAACCAAGTGTTCAGATGGGATGATAAGTGTGAGCAAGCTTTCGTAATCCTGAAAGAGCGACTGACGAGTGTTCCTGTTTTGACTATTCCAAGTGGGAATGATGAGATGGTGGTTTACACCGATGCATGTGGCACTGGACTAGGAGCGGTGCTAATGCAGAAGGATAAAGTTGTTGCGTATGCTAGTCGACAACTGAAGCCGCATGAAAGGAATTATCCGACTCATGATTTGGAGTTAGCGGCGATTGTGTTTGCTTTGAAGATGTGGAGACACTATCTATTGGGAGTTAGATTCGAGTTGTTTACAGATCATAAGTCGTTGAAGTATCTGTTCTCCCAAAAGGATTTGAATCTTCGACAGCAAAGGTGGCTAGAGTTCTTAGCATCGTATGATTTTGGTATAGCCTATACTCCAGGGAAAGGTAACGCAGTGGCTGATGCGTTGAGTCGAAGACATGCAGGATTGGGAGCCATGTTTTCGGAATGGAAGAGTCTCGAGTATTTGGCTGGATTTGATTTCAGGCCTAGATGTGAATTGGAACCTGAGATGTTGGCAAACTTATCGATAAGGCCTACTCTTGTGGAAAGAGTTGGCGAGAGCCAAAGGAGAGATGATAAGCTTGTCAAGATTATCCGTGATTTGGAATCCGGATTGGACCCGGAGAAGGATAAAGGATTCGAGGTCGATCGAGAGGGTTGGCTTCGAAAGCAAGGACGACTAGTTGTTCCCGATATAGATGGATTGAGAGATGAAGTTCTAAGGGAGAGTCATCACTCGAAGTTGACGATTCATCCAGGTGGAAATAAGATGTATCGGGATATGAAGAGAGCTTACTACTGGGAAGGTATGAAGAAAGATGTTGGAAGTTTTATTTCCAAGTGTATGAACTGCCAGTTAGTAAAAGCTGAGCAGAAGAAGCCCAGTGGATTGCTTCAGCCATTAGAGGTTCCTACATGGAAGTGGGAGCAAGTGTCGATGGATTTTATCGATGGTCTACCTAGAACCAGGGCAGGAAATGAAGGGATTTGGGTCATCGTAGATCGGTTGACCAAGAGTGCAAGGTTCATTCCTGTTCGATCGACTAGGACTGCATCGAAGTTGGCTGAATTGTATGTGAAGTGGATTGTTCGATTCCATGGTGTTCCGAAGAGTATAGTGAGCGATCGAGACCCATTGTTCACTAGTAGATTTTGGAAGAGCTTCCAGGAAGTTTTGGGAACTGAGTTGTGTTTGAGTACAGCTTATCACCCTCAAACAGATGGTCAGACTGAGAGAGTCAACCGAGTTTTGGAAGATCTTCTTAGAGCATGTGTTTTGGACTTCGGAGGATCATGGGAAGATCACCTTCATTTGGTGGAGTTTGCTTATAATAACAGTTATCAGTCGAGTATTGGTATGGCACCATATGAAGCATTGTATGGAAGACCGTGTAACTCTCCGACATGTTGGTTGGAAACTGGAGAAAAGCTGATACTTGGGCCAGAGATGATTCGACAGACTTCGGATTCTATAGAGATCATTCGGCAACGAATGAAAGCAGCCCAAGATCGTCAGAAAAGTTATGCAGATAATCGTCGAAAAGATTTGGAATTCGACGTGGGTGATATGGTTTTTGTGAAGATTTCTCCATTAAAGAATGTTATTAGATTCGGGAAGAAAGGAAAGTTAACTCCGAGATTTGTTGGACCATTCCAGATTATTGAGCGAATTGGAAAGCTCGCTTATAGGTTGGAGTTACCGGAAAAGATGGCGGGTATGCACAATGTTTTTCATGTATCTTATCTACGGAAGTATGTGCACGACCCAACTACGGTGGTTTCTGCTGATAGCTGTGAAGACTTGGAGGTTGATCCAGTTGTTTCGAGACCTCGTAAGCCGCTTCGTATTGTTGAAACTGATACGAAACAGCTTAGGAGGAAGACGATTACGTTGCTCAAGGTACAATGGAGTGATGATGTTAACGACTGTACATGGGAGGAGGAAGAGAGGATGAAGGCAGCTCATCCCGGACTCTTCGAGGTATGGCCCTAAAGTGTCGTGACATCTCATGAATTTGTAGCTTGTTCTAAGTCTTAGAATTCTGCATGCTAGGTTAAAATTGGATGCATGGGTTGTTGATTGCTACGGATGGTAGGCATGCGGAATAATTGTGATTGCTGTTGTTTGCTTGGAATTTCGGGGGCGAAATTCCTAAGGGGGAGAGAATGTAACGACCCGTATTTTACGTGTCGATGTATCGTAGAATTTACAGGTTGTTAGTGTTGTTTGCGTTATCTCTAGCTTAAGTCGTATGGGGAGATAAACCGTGGGTTAGAGTCTTGAGTCGTGGCCGACTCATAGAGGGCCGACTCATGGGTGGTTGAGTCGTATGGCCGAGTTAAGGGGTAGACTACCTAAGGCTTGGGTCGTGTTAGCCGAGTTGAAGGGTCACCGGGACAAGTAGTGACCGACCTAAGGAAGTGGCCGAGCTATAGGAGTTAACTGGTTAGGGGTTGACCGACTTAGTGGTGGTCGACTTAGTGGAGATGCCGAGCTAGCATGGTTACCGAGATAACAGGTTAAAGGGGGATACCGACTTAGAGTGTGACCGAGATAGGTTGTAGGTCGTTGGCTCGGTTTGGTGTTAGGTCGTAAGATAGTTGTTAGCTCGGTAGGATTTGGGTCGGTAGGCCATGTTTGTTAGGTTGTTGTCTCGGAGCTGTTGTGTAGGTCTTAGGTCGAAGGTCTTTGGGTCGGCATAGGGTTAGGTCGTATGGCCGTGTTGTTATGTCGCTTGAGTTTTTAGGTCGGCATTGGTTGAGTAGGCTAGGGCTTAGGTCGGCAGGAACTAGGTCGTGTAACCCTGTGTGTGTGCTGTGTAGTTGGGTCGGCGTCTTGAGGTTGAGTCAGCGGAGTGTTAGGTCGGCGAGGTTAGGTCGGCGGCGACTTAGGGACGGCCGAGCTAAGGGTTTTCCAGCCTATAAATAGAGGGGTTTGGCTCACTTTTTGGCACCGGTTTTTGAAGCGACGAAGTGCTGCCATTTTGGAAACTCAACTACAGTATTTTCTTCACTTCTTTCTCTACTTCCATCAAGTGCTAACATCCATTGAAGATCAAAGAACAAGATCAAAGATCGAAGATCCAAAGTTGAAGATTTTCATCCGTAGAAGCTAGATTTCACCGTTTCAAGTGAAATTTCTCCGGATCAAGCTCAAGTCCTTGCTGTCCAGATCTGAAGTTGTTTGATTTTAGGTTGTTTTGGTGATTTGGTGAGTGGTAGTTATCTCTCACGCGGATCCAAGGGAGTATATTGGATTGGTGGCTTGTTTGAGTGTTAAAGTTAGAGATTTCATGCGTTTTTCTTAGATCCGAGTCTAGATCCATGGTTTTTGAAGATGTTTACTTATGCAAGTTTGTTTAACAAGTATTAGAGACAAAACCCATGTTTTATATTTAATAGATCTATGCTAAAAACCATGATTTCACATATGTTGGACTTTTGCTCATTTAATTACGAAATTGCCATTATAGTTGAAATTGCTTATTAGATCTTGTTTGAATGATTGATTATTTGAATGTATGATTGATTTGATTGTTTCCAAGTTAGCTAGTAGTTGATTTGGAACAAGATGATGGAAGAGGATTCAAAAGCTACGGAAGAAGGCTCTTGAATGGTGAAAGCTGCTTAAGGCATATGTAGCGGATGTTGAAGCTCATATGTATAGATTGGATGATGTTGAGATGGAACTTTGCCATGATGCGATGAGGCAAACCATGTTGTTGAGTTGAGACTTTGCTTTGATGCGATGAAGCGAAGTATGATGTGAGTCTTGGTTTAATCCAGGAAGGGATCATTCCAAGCATGATGATAACTTGAAGGGTAGTTCAAGTAGGTTGATAATGGATTGTTCAAGAGGTAGCTTGAGCTTGTATGAGGATAGTCGTCAAGAAGGATGGCTAGGAGGCTTGGATCTCGTCGTTGTTGAAGGTTCTAGCATGCTCAAAAGCAAGAGTACATGGGGCGCCCATAACGACTACAGGTAGGTAGTCGGGACACCCAAAAGACTACAGGTAGGTAGTCGAGTACTCTGGGCAAAGTAGATAAGTCCTAGGCACAAGGCAGTGTGCGGAGTTATGGTTAGAACCGGGGTTACCATTAGCCCTTGACAGATGGTCATTCAACTAACGGTGAAATCGAGGCAAGGATAACAGTGATAGCCAGAGTCATGGATGTTTGGTTGTATTATCATTCGGCTTCAAGAGCGGTGTTTTCTGGGTGCTTATCTGATCTTGGTTTAGGCCTTGGGGGTTTGTATTTGGAAAACATCGTCCTTGACTCGAGTGGTATTTGCTTTACCTTAATTGTCTATGTTGTTATGCTAGCTTCTCCTTAGTGTATGTCTGGGGCTATCACTGTAGAAAGAGTTGGAGTGGGATGGTTTGGTTCCTATTCCTTTTGTCCTTTATGCTCTTTTGGTATGTTTGATAGTTAATTTACTGCTCACTAAGACTTTGTCTGACTCAAGGTTTTATGTCTCCTCTTATTACCTTGGGCTGTTCATCCATGTTTGGGATGGGCAGACTAGGTAGCAGGTGACAGGTGCTGTGCTAGGAGTTCTACGCTGAAGATAACGAAGACGAGCAGAAGGCTTTGCATATTAGTTTTCTTACTATATGTACTGGGTATCCGCTGCTATATTTGTTTGAGCGATTTGTAGTGAGGCTTTCATGTATGGATTTGTGTAGATGATTGTATAAAACTACTGTGATGCTTATATGATGATGTTCTGTTCTATGGAGCTTCACTATATTATATTTCTCTATTGTATTTTATCCATGCGCTGTGAGTTATGCGATAGAGATTCTTTTGTTTTATTTTACCATGACTATCGTCCATGGCTGCCTGGCACACCTTTCAGCGCATTATTTCCTCGTTTTGGTGCGGGAGTCATGGGCGGTCGTCACAGATGACGCAACGTGCTTAGGAGATGGAAATATGACTGGATAAAGATGGATCAACTATAGTTTGGGTCTAGGAAATATGGTTTGGCATTGGCAATCATTCGGCATGGTAGGACGACCGGCACGATGGATCGTTCGGCATACGAGGTCGCTCGGCACGATGGATCGTTCGGCATCAGGGATCGATCGGCATTAGATGTATCGCTCGGTATCCTAGCAGCATTCGGCATGGAAGTAGCGTTCGACATTAGACTAGCGTTCGGCATGATGGCATCGTTCGGCATTGGACGAGTGTTCAGCGTGGAAGCATCATTCAACATCCAACCTCGTTCGGCATCAGACATCGTTCGGCATCGGGGTAGTTCAGCACTCATTAGTGGCTCGGCCTTTGGATGGTTCGGCATCCGATGGTGGTCGGCATAAGGAGGAGGATGGCAGATGCCGCTCGGCATAAGGTCCTGGTTCAGTATTAGGAGGTTGGCTCGGCATTAGGAGGTAGGTCGGCCTGAGGGTTTAGCAAAGGATGGCACGTCCATGGTTGTTGTTCGGCACGAGTAGTTCGGTTACAATGGGAAGCACGGTTCGGCATATGGCCTTGGTGGGCCGGAATCATTCGGAGAGCCCAACATCTACCTGGACGTGTCTATAAATAGAGCACGTAGAGCTTCAGAAAAAGGGACTTCATTTTGATCTTCTTCTTCTTCTTCTCCTCTGCTTTCGGACTTTCTATTTTCTAAGGCTAAGGCTAGCCTTCACTTTGTAACTGTAATCGATTGTTACAGTAATAAAAAAGAAATTACTGGAGTGGACGTAGGCCAGAGTTAGCCAAACCACTATAAATTCCGTGTCTTTACCGCTTTATCCTCTACATACATCCTACCCGTGAACTGTGATTGTTGTTTGGTACTTTCACTTGGATTTGGGTGTTAGTGACCAATTTTGGCGCTAACAATTTAATTGGATAATTAAATTGTTAATTTAATATTTGAAATTGCTGAAATAATTGGAATTTGAATTTAATATGAATGGAAATGATTTATAAAATTGATATAAATTCTATTTGGATTAGAATGATGTTATAGACTTTAAAATTGAATAAAAAGTTAATTTATAGAAATTGAATATTTTAATATTTAATTAACGAGTGAAAATAGCCATTTTCAAACAGTCAGACTTCGAAGAAACTAGTTTCATTGGATCCGTAATGTTATATTATTGTAAGATTTCAAATTTCGTGTCAATTGGATTTACGGTTTGTCCGGGACAAGCTAAAACGCATAGAAATGTGCTTAAGTGAATTTTAAATTTAAATAAGTCAATTCGAAAACCTATCTTCCAAATACGATTGAATTGGCTCCCGATGTATATTCCATTGTATTTGGAATATGGGTAAAACATTATAAACGCCAGGTGGTATGCTTCTTTTCGAGTTCGAAATTTTTTCGGGTGAATAGTGTCGTGAAATTTTCTATAAAAGGACGTTATAATTTCGCATTTGCACAAACCCTAAAGAAAACTAGGGCAAGCCGCCACTTTCAGAATCAATGGCCGAGAACTTCGAAATTTCTTCCTCCACTCTCTCTCAATCCACAAATAATTAACAAAAACGTTCAACTACAAATTTGAAGAGCGTATCGAGATCTTCTAGATCAACGGTCGAGATAGGATTTTGAGATATGGATCAACGGCTATTCGTGTGAAAAAGTCACGAGTTCAAGCAAGAAAATCAATGCATTGGCACAGCCGAGTTCGATTGGATTCACAGAGTAGGGAGAGTGGAGCATGAGCTCCAACTGGGTGCTGGCCGATCGTCGCCTAGGTGGATAAACGAGCCGTAGCGATTAAGGTTTTTGATGGGGGCTATGGTATATTCGTACGCAATTTAGAACGATGGAGAAGAAGAAAGGAGTAGCGGCCGATATGCTCTTTGGAAAAACGAACGGTTGAGATGAAAGCAAGGTTAAAAAAATAAAAATTGAAATTAATTATCTTTTAATTCGTATAAACTTTAGAATATTGTATCTTCTTCATATGAGCCCCGTTCTTGACGAAACAAGTTGCATTGTATTCGTATTGACAAGCATTACATTTTAGAGCTGGTTTGGAGTTGATTGAAGCTAGTTTAATTTTTTGGTAAAATTAAACGCTCGTTTAATTTTATTCAGAATAAAACACTACAACTGCTATTGGAACTAAAGTGAGTACAACTCATTCTTTCTGACTCAATGATATTTTTATATAAGTGAGAATAAATTTATTTTATGATGATTGATGATTGTTTGGATGATATATGATATGTTATATAATATTGATTGGTATTTGGATATATTCCTGCCCATTGGAGCAGATGAGACCCTATACGTTACCGTATATGAGCGGATAACCCTTTGTACGCATGTCTGCCTCGAAGCGGACATTGTATACATAATTCTAATATGTATATTTGTTGCAGGTGACAGGTTAGAGGGATCCAACTGGATTCGTCACCAGTATTGGTTTTATTTACAGATATTGTGATATATGCTGTTATCATATGACATACGATGTTTGGATGTCGTGATTGATGTAGTTAGTGCTGTTGCAACATTGGGCCAATTTTTGGAAATTTAAAAATGTTAAAACGATGATTTCAATTTAAAAAGGATTTTTAAAGTGATTTTGAAAATAGATGTTTTATGAATTTTTAATTGTTAAGGAAATGAATTTATTTTAAATAGATAAAGGTTATAATTTTTATGTTATAAAAATTATGATTTTGTGAAATACAATCAGAATGTGGTTTTTGGAAATATGAAGTCGATTAATTTGTAAAATGAGTTAAATTGAGATTTTTAATGCTATAATAAACGATATATATATATATAAGATTTATAAAGTTGATATTTTATAAATCAAAATGACGGAATCATAAAGGAGTTTTGTAAATGTTGATATGAAGTTAAAGATGAATTTTATAAGTGTAACGACCCGCCGCCCTGACCGCCTCTAGCTGGTAATTAAACCAACTAGAAACGTTCAAAATGACGGATTGTTGTTCAGTTTATAGAGTTTAAACAGAAACAGCCACAGAATCACAGAATAATCATAATATTATTCATAAATGAATTTTTATACATATATATATATATCAGAGTTTGTACAATGCATTAAATTTTTTTATACAGCGGAATATATCTTTTATCATTGAGTACAAGAATTTTTTTTTTAGAAAAACTTTAGTGAAGTGCTTTCCCCTCTCTCTAACTTCGCTGCCTGAAAATCTTCAAGCTGTAAAAATACTCGGTCTGACCCGAGCGTTTATTGCAAAACACAAAAACACTCGAGTCAGGATCAATCTTAATTCAAGTAATTAAATTTGCAATGAATTGAAATAAATGGTAACAGCCCAAAATACAGTGTGTCAAACATCAGCCTGAATATAACTAAGCATTAAGGCCAAGCACAGATGAACAAACAGGGTCCCAAAATGAATGGACAACAATTCATGGATTTATAAGTGCAACTGAACAAATGAAACAGGGACAGTGAATGATTCAACATAACAACATCGAAATGCAACATGTTTGAAAACTCAATTAGAACTCTGTAACCAGGTATGAACAGAGGACAGAGAAGCAACAGGGAAACAAACTTAAATTAATTTTTTTTTTTAAATCAATCAATCCTGTGTGGCTGCAGTGCACACATATATTTGTACACATGTGCACTGCCTCGCCAACTCGTGTGCATCAAGCATGAAGCATACAACCTCAAATAACCACTGCACAATACTTTAAAATGGAGGCAGAACAACAATGAAAAAGCAAATGCACATCTAAACCAATATTGCAAGAGGCAACAAGAATGGCCAGAACAGTGAATGGAAACATACACTTGCAATAGAAAGTTTTGAAAAGGAGAACCAGAAGTGCAAGTGTGTAAGCACAACTTCACAACAACAAGGCAATGCATTATGCAGTGGGAAACATATCAAAAATATAAAATAAATCAAAGTAATCAGTGATGAACTGACATGCAGACAAGTACCAAAAGGCACCGGTTCAGTAGTCAATTGAACAACTATATGCACAGGGCAGCAACTATTGGAACATGACTTTGAACAATGCAAACTAAATGAAACAAGACACAGTACTCAAATGCAAGTGCACAACTAGACCCAAGTCCAACAGACTCAAGAGAATGCAACAACATGTCAACAGAAATGACATAGCAACAAGGCAGACCACAAAATGCATGCTACTTAGTTCAACAACATCAAAGATGACCAAGTCAAGAGAATCAAGTCAACCAGGTAATAATGATTAAAGTTTAAACTTGCTTTCATTTATTTCTGAAAATATATAACAGGTCTTAAACCAAAGTTAAACTTGTTTACAATTTTTTTCAAAAGCAAAGAGGAGGAGAAGGATTTAAAACCTGGTGTGAGCCTGCAACTCAAACAAGTTAAACCAAATTCCAACTTACTTATTTTTTTCTTTTTCTCAGTAGATTACATGATCAATATCAAAGTGCTTCAAGAGGCAGTGGATAACATGGAAAAACATCCACAAAATTCCAATGAAGTTATAAGTGAAAATCAAGACATCAAGTATGTCTGTAAATGCAACCCAGTACAGTTCAGTGAACTGAGGTGAAGCTACAAGAGTACAACTACACCAACTAAATGTCATCAAGTAAACAAGATTCAAGACGGTATAAATCCAGTCATATATATATGCATACACACATACAAATATATGTATGCCTATATATGCAGATTTTAGAAAACAGGTGACACATTGAGTCCACCATTTAAAACAAATTGACACAGCTAAAAATAATTCAAGTTCAAATATATCAGTATAGCTAATAAAATGAAAATGGACAGCAGCTACTACACAAATGCAAGAAGGTCAAGTTAGCACACTCAACACAGTGCAAGCACAAGTGCATACAAGAGGTCAAAGATAGTTATATATTAAAACTGTATAAGTTCGTAGTTGAAAACAAGACTATACTTTCTGAAAAACTCTAACATTTTCAAAGTCATGTATATATGAAACTTCATTTGTTCTCAAACTAGTACTCATACTCTTAAAATTAACATCTATTCTTATCTGTTTTTTTTTTAAAAATAAAATTTAATAGTATCTATTCTCATCAGTTTAAAAACAATATCATATAGCATCTTTTCTTAACAGTTTAAAACAAAATATTAAATAGCATATGTTCTTATTAGTTTAAAAACAAAATTTATAGTATCTGTTCCCAACAGTTCAAATTAAAATTTATAGTATCTGTTCTCAACAGTTCAAATTAAAATTTATAGTATCTGTTCTCAACAGTTCAAATTAAAATTTAAATAACATCTGTTCTTAACAGTTTAAAACAATCACAAATAGCCTCTGTTCTTATTAGTTTAAAAACAAATATCAAATAGCATTTGTTCTTATTAATTTAAAATCAAAATATTGGGTAGAATCTGTTCTTAACAGTTTAAAAACAAATTTTATAGCATCTGTCCTCATCAGTTTAAATCAAATTCAAATAACATTTGTTCTTATTAATTTAAAAAAAAAATCCGAGCAATTGACAACGAATAACAACCAACAGCCAACATGCAGTGACAAATCTGCTTCCAATTCAAACAAATTTAAACACTTGAATCAAAATCAATCGTGAGCAAAGAACTCACCTTTCACCGAAGCAAGGAGACGAACTCGACCCACTGAGAAGCACGCGATCGAATTGAAGCCGAAGCAAACCCAAATTTCGAAAAGCCCTAATTGTTGAAGCACGGAATCGAAGAGGAACGACGATTTTTTTAGAGAGAGGCCGCCATTTTTCTTTGTTTATTTTTTTTTCTTCTGAAATGAAAAGGGTTTCGGCCGAATATAAAAAGAGAAAAGGGAGACGTGATTTTTTAGCGTGGGTTAAGGCATAAACAATGGCGTGTATCTAGCTGATGAAAGTAAGGCCATGTATACTTATTTATTTTTTTTTTATTTTTTTTTATTATATATATCATTATATATTTTTTTATTTTAAATTCAATTGTTTTGTATAAATTTTCTTTAGTAAATATATAAACACTTTGCGATTCAAATATCAATATCAATTTATAAATTTACATAAAAATAATTCGTAAATCCAAACTATTTTTTCTAAGTCATTAGTTACAAATTTAAATACAAATTCAATATTCAAATTCAACTCCAAAGTTGAATTCAAATTCTATTCAACTTTAAACAGATTAAATTCTAATATTTAATCGCCAATTTATTCTGATAATTTGAAATTCAAGTCAAATCATCATTTAAATATTTAAAATAAATTAAATATTCACAAATTAAATTGTTCAAAATTCAGGATCGTTACAATCTCCCCTCCTTAAAAGAATTTCGTCCCGAAATTATAAGTTAGGAAAAAACGATTGCTAAAATTTCACCGATATTTATACCTTACACAATTTTTCCAAGTTTCAAACTCATAAATAAATATAGGATTCATTCCATTTATTTTATCTCACTAGTTTTGTTCATCGATTTCAATAATCAAGACACAAAAGTCTTTTTACCAATTTTTTTGACTTACAAAACTCAAATTTTTGAACTTGAAATTCTTTCATGCTAAATATTTGCATATTATATCTTTTCCAAAGCTGTGTGCTTTCAAGATATTTTAAAAATTTCTTCCTTAATTCATTAAGTTAGAATTATGTAATTCTAATTTTAGATTATTGATTTTCTATTCAAAGTTTGAAAATACTTGATAACTCGAAGTTTAACAAGTCCATCGTCGTTCTCACAGACATTAGGCATACGCTGGCCAGGCGCAAGACTAAAAATCTCCAAGTACTAAACATACTTGCTTCAACTCCCAGTGAAAATACTTTTTAAAAATTCTTTTAAAAATGGATATGGAAAGCACGTTCCCCCATGGATCACAGTTTACCCGGCGGTTACGCTACTATCCCAGTAGAATCGCTTGTAACCTTAGATTTCTCATCTCTCTTGAATTTCGCCATGGTTGTCGCCTTAGATCGCGGTCCACACGGCGGTTACGCTACTATCCCAGTAGAATCGCTCGTGGCCGTAGGCATCACGCCCCTCGAATTATGCTTCGGTTTCTAGATCGCAGTTTACACGGCGGTTGCGCCACTATCCCAGTGGAATCGCTTGTAACTGTAGGCATCACGCCCCACGAATTTCGCCAGCATCAATTCACCTAATCCCAAACACGATGATCCATCGTGGGGGATCCCAGTCAGTCCCAATGGACATTCCACTAATGGAAATTCTAAGTAGCTACGATTTCCAATAGACACTCCACCGAGTTCCAATCACCTTCACAAATAATAAATGGAAGGTACATTTCCATATCCTCAGTTTTTAGAAAACATATGTCATATACATATAGTACTTCATTTCACATTTCGTACATATCATACCTATGTAAACCTACACAGGACTTTTCATAATAATGACTTTCCAAACTGATGGTTTTCGATTTATTATATTCACATATATAAGTTACGAAAACTCAATTCACATTCATAACAAATAGAGGATTCCAAAATTTTCCATCTCGTTTAAAATTTTCCTCTAAATCGATTTGAAAATTTAAGGTTATCTCAAACCTAATTCACATTCATAATCCAATTCATTATCGACTTCACATTCGATTTGGATTTCACGTTACATCGTCAATTCTCAACACATAATTGATGTCTATCGATATATAACCTCTAAGCTCGTATGTCTCAGAGAAGGGTGTTATGCTAAAAGAATAAATTCTCCGCCACCACAGATATATATTTAATAGAGATCAAATGCTATGTCATCAATTCACAATGCTAGACATACAATCCAAATCGACTATCCAAAATTCAAAGCTCAACTTATATTGTTTTTGGTGTCAAAGTTAAACTCAATTTAACTCAAGATTCAATCTTTTTTGGAAAATATTCAAGTTGAACTGATCGTTCAAATTTCTCAAAAATATCTTTACAAGATATATAATTTTCCAACTTAACCATTTGAAATAAATTTCAAATATTCATTTTTTCTCCAATTTATCTTTAAAAGATAAAATTTCAAACCTTTCATTTCATATTGGAAAACATTTCCATACTTATTTAATAATAAGTAATTCACAAGTTCATTTATTTTCAACACTTGGAAAATATTCAATATACTTGAATCAAAATTAAGTATATATTCCATTCTTTAAGGAAATCATTCTTTTAAACACATTTATTTGAGTCAAAACGAATGTTGCGTAAAACATCGTTACAACAACTCAAAAGTCACTAGTATAGGGATTCGAAATTTAAGATAGATATATAAATCCCAATACTATAAACAACATTTCCTTTCGGAAACCATTTACTATAACAACAATGTTATAGTCCACCATTTCCTTATTTCTCGAAAACGCCTATTTCAACAATGAATGTTGAAATCTATGTATTCGATACTTAATGCATTTTAAAACATCTTTAAAACCATTAACTTTTTCAATTTCAACTTCAACTTAATTCATAGTTTGAATTCCTCATACTTTTCATAATATTAGTTTTAAACCAATTTCAACTTTTCAATATTAAGTTTTTCACTTAATTTAATTTTCCGCACGTTTAAATTCAAATTCATCACTGAATTTATTAAACCTATAATGGATTATCATGTTGACAACTTCAAATTTGAAATCTAAATCTCATTTGAACTTTGCATTTACTTTCTATTCCCAAAATAGTCAACTAGTTCTTTAGTAAGCCATTCATCAACTTGGTTCCATTAAATTTATATTTCCACATTAACCACATTTCATAATATCACTTCCCTAAAACATATCTGTTTTATTCAATAATATATTCACTGTCCAAAATCGTGAATATACTTATCTATTCAATTCAGTGTTTCTACACTTTTTATTTAAAAGATTATCCACTGTCCAAAATCGTGGATAAAATTCCCAACCAACATTTACTATCACAATATCTAATATAAAGGATAATTCACTGTCCAAAATCATGAATATAACTCCTTTAATAACTTCTATTTTTCATTTATCAAATTCAATTGGTTTCGAATTTATAAACAATCTTCATAAATTCCTTTTCTAGTTATAAAACTTCGATTTACAATCTTTTTATTAATTCAATTCAATTCAATTTATATAACTCAGTTATATACCAAAAGTTCATATTATAAGTTAAATACTTATAATCCATTTATTTACTAAATCGTTCTTCACAACGTTTGAAATCAATTTCTCAAAAGAATTCAGAATCAAATTCCCAAGTCATAGTTTAATTATCCTGTTGGCTATAACTAAATTGAAATGTCATTTTATTTCACAATTATTATTTTGTAGATATTCAAAATATTTGATTCAAACCAATTCATTAATTCACTTCACTTATATTTTATTTTTCATAAGTCTCAATAATTCGATAATGAGTTTCGAATGAGAAACTATCGCAATCCTAAAATTAGAGAGGGGAATTTTCGAAAAAATTTGAATTTTCAAAATACCTTTTTATTTTTCAAAGAAAACAATTTCATACTTCTTTTAAATTTGAAAAACGTTTTTCTTTAAAGTGGTTCTAGTAACTATTCATATTAAACATCATAAACTGAGCTTTGAGTAAACCAAAGCTCTGATACCACTTTTGTAACGACCCGCCGCCCTGACCGCCTCTAGCTGGTAATTAAACCAACTAGAAACGTTCAAAATGACGGATTGTTGTTCAGTTTATAGAGTTTAAACAGAAACAGCCACAGAATCACAGAATAATCATAATATTATTCATAAATGAATTTTTATACATATATATATATCAGAGTTTGTACAATGCATTAAATTTTTTTATACAGCGGAATATATCTTTTATCATTGAGTACAAGAAAATTTTTTCTAGAAAAACTTTAGTGAAGTGCTTTCCCCTCTCTCTAACTTCGCTGCCTGAAAATCTTCAAGCTGTAAAAATACTCGGTCTGACCCGAGCGTTTATTGCAAAACACAAAAATACTCGAGTCAGGATTAATCTAAATTCAAGTAATTAAATTTGCAATGAATTGAAATAAATGGTAACAGCACAAAATACAGTGTGTCAAACATCAGCCTGAATATAACTAAGCATTAAGGCCAAGCACAGATGAACAAACAGGGTTCCAAAATGAATGGACAACAATTCATGGATTTATAAGTGCAACTGAACAAATGAAACAGGGACAGCAAATGATTCAACATAACAACATCGAAGTGCAACATGTTTGAAAACTCAATTAGAACTCTGTAACCAGGTATGAACAGAGGACATAGAAGCAACAGGGAAACAAACTTAAATTAATTTTTTTTTTTTAAATCTATCAATCCTGTGTGGCTGCAGTGCACACATATATTTGTACACATGTGCACTGCCTCGCCAACTCGTGTGCATCAAGCATGAAGCATACAACCTCAAATAACCACTGCACAATACTTTAAAATGGAGGCAGAACAACAATGAAAAAGCAAATGCACATCTAAACCAATATTGCAAGAGGCAACAAGAATGGCCAGAACAGTGAATGGAAACATACACTTGCAATAGAAAGTTTTGAAAAGGAGAACCAGAAGTGCAAGTGTGTAAGCACAACTTCACAACAACAAGGCAATGCATTATGCAGTGGACAACATATCAAAAATATGAAATAAATCAAAGTAATCAGTGATGAACTGACATGCAGACAAGTACCAAAAGGCACCAGTTCAGTAGTCAATTGAACAACTATATGGACAGGGCAGCAACTATTGGAACATGACTTTGAACAATGCAAACTAAATGAAACAAGACACAGTACTCAAATGCAAGTGCACAACTAGACCCAAGTCCAACAGACTCAAGAGAATGCAACAACATGTCAACAGAAATGACATAGCAACAAGGCAGACCACAAAATGCATGCTACTTAGTTCAACAACATCAAAGATGACCAAGTCAAGAGAATCAAGTCAACCAGGTAATAATGATTAAAGTTTAAACTTGCTTTATATAACAGATCTTAAACCAAAGTTAAACTTGTTTACAATTTTTTTCAAAAGCAAAGAGGAGGAGAAGGATTTAAAACCTGGTGTGAGCCTGCAACTCAAACAAGTTAAACCAAATTCCAACTTACTTATTTTTTTCTTTTTTTTTCTTTTTCTCAGTAGATTACATGATCAATATCAAAGTGCTTCAAGAGGCAGTGGATAACATGGAAAAACATCCACAAAATTCCAGTGAAGTTATAAGTGAAAATCAAGACATCAAGTATGTCTGTAAATGCAACCCAGTACAGTTCAGTGAACTGAGGTGAAGCTACAAGAGTACAACTTCACCAACTAAATGTCATCAAGTAAACAAGATTCAAGACAGTATAAATCCAGTCATATATATATATGCATACACACATACAAATATATGTATGCCTATATATGCAGATTTTAGAAAACAGGTGACACATTGAGTCCACCATTTAAAACAAATTGACACAGCTAAAAATGATTCAAGTTCAAATATATCAGTATAGCTAATAAAATGAAAATGGACAGCAGCTACTACACAAATGCAAGAAGGTCAAGTTAGCACACTCAACACAGTGCAAGCACAAGTGCATACCAGAGGTCAAAGATAGTTATATATTAAAACTGTATAAGTTCGTAGTTGAAAACAAGACTATACTTTCTGAAAAACTCTAACATTTTCAAAGTCATGTATATATGAAACTTCATTTGTTCTCAAACTAGTACTCATACTCTTAAAATTAACATCTGTTCTTATCTGTTTTTTTTTTAAAATAAAATTTAATAGCATCTATTCTCATTCGTTTAAAAACAATATCATATAGCATCTTTTCTTAACAGTTTAAAACAAAATATTAAATAGCATCTGTTCTTATTAGTTTAAAAACAAAATTTATAGTATCTGTTCTCAACAGTTCAAATTAAAATTTATAGTATCTGTTCTCAACAGTTCAAATTAAAATTTATAGTATCTGTTCTCAACAGTTCAAATTAAAATTTAAATAGCATCTGTTCTTAACAGTTTAAAACAATCACAAATAGCCTCTGTTCTTATTAGTTTAAAAACAAATATCAAATAGCATTTGTTATTATTAATTTAAAATCAAAATATTGGGTAGAATCTGTTCTTAACAGTTTAAAAACAAATTTTATAGCATCTGTCCTCATCAGTTTAAATCAAATTCAAATAACATCTGTTCTTATTAATTTAAAAAAAAATCCGAGCAATTGACAACGAATAACAACCAACAGCCAACATGCAGTGACAAATCTGCCTCGAAGCGGACATTGTATACATATTTCTAATATGTATATTTGTTGCAGGTGACAGGTTAGAGGGATCCAACTGGATTCGTCACCAGTATTGGTTTTATTTACAGATATTGTGATATATGCTGTTATCATATGATATACGATGTTTGGATGTCGTGATTGATGTAGTTAGTGCTGTTGCAACATTGGGCCTATTTTTGAAAATTTAAAAATGTTAAAACGATGATTTCAATTTAAAAAGAATTTTTAAAGTGATTTGGAAATAGATGTTTTATGAATTTTTAATTGTTAAGGAAATGAATTTATTTTAAATAGATAAAGGTTATAATTTTTATGTTATAAAAATTATGATTTTGTGAAATACAATCAGAATGTGGTTTTTGGAAATATGAAGTCGATTAATTTGTAAAATGAGTTAAATTGAGATTTTTAATGCTATAATAAACGATATATATATATAAGATTCATAAAATTGATATTTTATAAATCAAAATGACGGAATCATAAAGGAGTTTTGTAAATGTTGAAATGAAGTTAAAGATGAATTTTATAAGTGTAACGACCCGCCGCCCTGACCGCCTCTAGCTGGTAATTAAACCAACTAGAAACGTTCAAAATGACGGATTGTTGTTCAGTTTATAGAGTTTAAACAGAAACAGCCACAGAATCACAGAATAATCATAATATTATTCATAAATGAATTTTTATACATATATATATATATATATCAGAGTTTGTACAATGCATTAAATTTTTTTATACAGCGGAATATATCTTTTATCATTGAGTACAAGAAAATTTTTTCTAGAAAAACTTTAGTGAAGTGCTTTCCCCTCTCTCTAACTTCGCTGCCTGAAAATCTTCAAGCTGTAAAAATACTCGGTCTGACCCGAGCGTTTATTGCAAAACACAAAAACACTCGAGTCAGGATTAATCTTAATTCAAGTAATTAAATTTGCAATGAATTGAAATAAATGGTAACAGCCCAAAATACAGTGTGTCAAACATCAGCCTGAATATAACTAAGCATTAAGGCCAAGCACAGATGAACAAACAGGGTCCCAAAATGAATGGACAACAATTCATGGATTTATAAGTGCAACTGAACAAATGAAACAGGGACAGTGAATGATTCAACATAACAACATCGAAGTGCAACATGTTTGAAAACTCAATTAGAACTCTGTAACCAGGTATGAACAGAGGACAGAGAAGCAACAGGGAAACAAACTTAAATTAATTTTTTTTTTTTAAAATCTATCAATCCTGTGTGGCTGCAGTGCACACATATATTTGTACACATGTGCACTGCCTCGCCAACTCGTGTGCATCAAGCATGAAGCATACAACCTCAAATAACCACTGCACAATACTTTAAAATGGAGGCAGAACAACAATGAAAAAGCAAATGCACATCTAAACCAATATTGCAAGAGGCAACAAGAATGGCCAGAACAGTGAATGGAAACATACACTTGCAATAGAAAGTTTTGAAAAGGAGAACCAGAAGTGCAAGTGTGTAAGCACAACTTCACAACAACAAGGCAATGCATTATGCAGTGGACAACATATCAAAAATATGAAATAAATCAAAGTAATCAGTGATGAACTGACATGCAGACAAGTACCAAAAGGCACCAGTTCAGTAGTCAATTGAACAACTATATGCACAGGGCATCAACTATTTGAACATGACTTTGAACAATGAAAACTAAATGAAACAAGACACAGTACTCAAATGCAAGTGCACAACTAGACCCAAGTCCAACAGACTCAAGAGAATGCAACAACATGTCAACAGAAATGACATAGCAACAAGGCAGACCACAAAATGCATGCTACTTAGTTCAACAACATCAAAGATGACCAAGTCAAGAGAATCAAGTCAACCAGGTAATAATGATTAAAGTTTAAACTTGCTTTCATTTATTTCTGAAAATATATAACAGGTCTTAAACCAAAGTTAAACTTGTTTACAATTTTTTTTCAAAAGCAAAGAGGAGGAGAAGGATTTAAAACCTGGTGTGAGCCTACAACTCAAACAAGTTAAACCAAATTCCAACTTACTTATTTTTTTCTTTTTCTCAGTAGATTACATGATCAATATCAAAGTGCTTCAAGAGGCAGTGGATAACATGGAAAAACATCCACAAAATTCCAGTGAAGTTATAAGTGAAAATCAAGACATCAAGTATGTCTGTAAATGCAACCCAGTACAGTTCAGTGAACTGAGGTGAAGCTACAAGAGTACAACTACACCAACTAAATGTCATCAAGTAAACAAGATTCAAGACAGTATAAATCCAGTCATATATATATATGCATACACACATACAAATATATGTATGCCTATATATGCAGATTTTAGAAGACAGGTGACACATTGAGTCCACCATTTAAAACAAATTGACACAGCTAAAAAAGATTTAAGTTCAAATATATCAGTATAGCTAATAAAATGAAAATGGACAGCAGCTACTACACAAATGCAAGAAGGTCAAGTTAGCACACTCAACACAGTGCAAGCACAAGTGCATACAAGAGGTCAAAGATAGTTATATATTAAAACTGTATAAGTTCGTAGTTGAAAACAAGACTATACTTTCTGAAAAACTCTAACATTTTCAAAGTGATGTATATATGAAACTTCATTTGTTCTCAAACTAGTACTCATACTCTTAAAATTAACATCTATTCTTATCTATTTTTTTTTAAAAAAAAACAAAATTTAATAGCATCTATTCTCATCAGTTTAAAAACAATATCATATAGCGTCTTTTCTTAACAGTTTAAAACAAAATATTAAATAGCATCTGTTCTTATTAGTTTAAAAACAAAATTTATAGTATCTGTTCTCAACAGTTCAAATTAAAATTTATAGTATCTGTTCTCAACAGTTCAAATTAAAATTTATGGTATCTGTTCTCAACAGTTCAAATTAAAATTTAAATAGCATCTGTTCTTAACAGTTTAAAACAATCACAAATAGCCTCTGTTCTTATTAGTTTAAAAACAAATATCAAATAGCATTTGTTCTTATTAATTTAAAATCAAAACATTGGGTAGAATCTGTTCTTAACAGTTTAAAAACAAATTTTATAGCATCTGTCCTCATCAGTTTAAATCAAATTCAAATAACATCTGTTCTTATTAATTTAAAATCAAAATATCAGAGCAAATGATAGCGAATAACAACCAAAAACCAACATGCAGTGACAAATCTTCTCATATCAGTTTAAATCCAAAAAAAAAAATCCGAGCAATTGATAACGAATAACAACCAACAGCCAACATGCAGTGACAAATATGCTTCCAATTCAAACAAATTTAAACACTTGAATCAAAATCAATCGTGAGCAAAGAACTCACCTTTCACCGAAGCAAGGAGACGAACTCGACCCACTGAGAAGCACGCGATCGAATTGAAGCCGAAGCAAACCCAAATTTCGAAAAGCCCTAATTGTTGAAGCACGGAATCGAAGAGGAACGACGATTTTTTTAGAGAGAGGCCGCCATTTTTCTTTGTTTATTTTTTTTTCTTCTGAAATGAAAAGGGTTTCGGCCGAATATAAAAAGAGAAAAGGGAGACGTGATTTTTTAGCGTGGGTTAAGGCATAAACAATGGCGTGTATCTAGCTGATGAAAGTAAGGCCGTGTATACTTATTTATTTTATTTTTTTAATTTTTTTTATTATATATATCATTATATTTTTTTTATTTTAAATTCAATTGTTTTGTATAAATTTTCTTTAGTAAATATATAAACACTTTGCGGTTCAAATATCAATATCAATTTATAAATTTACATAAAAATAATTCGTAAATCCAAACTATTTTTTCTAAGTCATTAGTTACAAATTTAAATACAAATTCAATATTCAAATTCAACTCCAAAGTTGAATTCAAATTCTATTCAACTTTAAACAGATTAAATTCTAATATTTAATCGCCAATTTATTCTGATAATTTGAAATTCAAGTCAAATCATCATTTAAATATTTAAAATAAATTAAATATTCACAAATTAAATTGTTCAAAATTCAGGATCGTTACAATTAGTAAATAAGATTTATAGATTTATGTAGTTGTGAGGTTATAAAAAGAATGATTTTGGAAATAAAGAGATTTATAATTAATTAACTTATTAATTGGATTTTGGCATATAAATTAGATAAATGGAATTGGTTAATAAGGAAGATTTATAAATAGAAGTTTTTATAAAATATAAATGTGAATATATAAACATTGTTTAATAAATCCGAAATCGACTTATTTTGATAAGTTAAATATGAAAGTTTATTAAAGGAATTTCATCCACGATTTTGGACAGCGGACAATCCTTTAAATTAAAGGTGTAAAAGCGATGTATTTGGTTGGAATTATATCCACAATTTTGGGCAGTGGATAATCACTAAAATAAATGTGTACAAATGTTGGATTTGGTTAATGAACTATATTCATGATTTTAGACAATAAATGATCTTTTAAGTTAAATAAATGTTTTTGGAAAGTGATATTTTAAATAGAGTTAATTGGTCTGAAGATGTTTTAAAATGTGTTAAGTATCGAATACATAGATTTCAATATCTATTGTTGAAATAGACGTTTTCGAGAAGTAAGGAAATGATGGACTATAACGCTGTTGTTATAATAAATGATTTTCGAAAGGAAATGTTTTGTATAGTATATGAGGTTTATGTATCTATCTAATTTTCGAATCCCCATACTAATGATTTTGGGTTATTGTAACAATATTTTACGCAACATTCGTTTTGACCCAAATAAACATGTTAAGAGAATTTTTTCCTTAAAGAATGAATATATACTTAATCCTGATTTAAGTATATGTCACTTTTTTCTAAGTGTTGAAAATAAATTGATTTGTGAATTACATATTATTAAACAAGTATATGGAAATGTTTTCCAATATTGAAATATTGAAATGATTTTGGAATTATATATATTTTAAATATAATTTGAAGCGAATATTTGGCAAGTGATTTAATTAATAAAAGATTAATTAAAAGGGCTTAGTGATTGCTTATGGTGCTAAAATTTGGTTGTTGCTTGATAGTTAAATAACCGACTATCAAAATTTGACCATTTTAGTTCCTCGACTTGATGTGGGAACTGTTAAGTCGTATACTTAGTACGTAGCCTTCTATGTAGGCTTGATTATTGTTTGTGTTGAGGATGATGATTCGTATAGTGTGGCGTATTACTCCAATCTATCAAGCTTCCTTCTTGGCCCGAAGGATGGAAAGTTGAAAGTTGAAGACGTGATAAGTCTATGAGACTTAGTTTCTGTGTGAGGTTGAGAAACGCTTTTGCGTTGTTGGTGCGAAGAGACCGGATCAGATTTATCTGAAAACCATTACGGACCAACATATATGCATTCAATTGTGCAGGTTGGTTATGATGATATTGATATTCTGGGGACTGCTTGTTGATCGTTTGGGGTTAAAATCCCAATATACATATAGTAGTAGTGGCCTTTTCATTATGAAATATCCAATGCAAGGACTTTTCACTACTAATCCTAGGGATTTCCCAACAAGATGTGGTAGGAAAGTACCTTCGGTTTGTCCTGTTCCTGAATACATTGTATGGATGTTTGTCTGGCATTGCATTTCTAAAGATTACGTACATTGGCTTTTACAAACGTACATCAGTGGTGGTGGAGAAGGCAACTTCTCTTAGCTTAACACCCTCCTTAAGACATATGAGCTCAATGGTTGTATTTTTATGTAAGGCAATTAGTAGTCATCAGAAATGGCCGTGTGGCATTCGAAGTGATGTGATTGTGATTTGTGAAAGGTAATCGTTACCTCAGGCCTCATCAAACGGAAATGAAAAAACAGGGTTAGATGCAGCAAGGCTAAGTGGGTCATTCCCAAGTAGGGTATGATCATCCTCTTCTAGATATATCTTTACACGCTATGACTTCGTGTATCTAATTATTATGATTTGTATGCTATGAGAGCCCTCGAAAAAGGTCGGTAATGACCGAAGGATGACATATTCAGTACCATCTAGTTATAGAGGTGGGCCGGTCTTGTGTTGATAGAGGGCAGTTGTTCAGTGCCTCGAGACATCCATCTTGAGGTGTACCCATCGGAAGGTAGTCCCTTCACCTAGTCATTTGTATGGAAATCCAAAATCCACTACGTACCTGCCATTTTGATTATATTATCCATTTTGGGCTATATGCTGGAATTTAATCAATGTAACAATTTCGGTTATGATTGATATTATTTGTGCAATAGACACTAGTATAATATAGGAGGCATTGATAAGAAATGTTTTAGTTACTGTAAGATAAAAACACGTCCGTGTTTATGTGTGAGAGTGTCTTACAAGATACTTTTGTTTCGATAAAGGAAAATTTTGGTAATTTAATAAATTCACTTGAGTTTGTTTCTTATGCTAGTTTACCAGACTGATCCGGGAGTTCTTCCCTTTCAATCCTCGGGTCAGACCGAGTGTATATTATAGGTTCAGATTTGGTGCTTTTGGAGCTTCAACAGGAGAGATAGAGATCATCATTTCGTATATACGTATTTGTTTTGATTATCCGCTGCCTTGTTGTTTATGTTATCAGCAATTGTGAGCACATGCTATTATAACTGTCCAGGATGATAATAATTGTTTGATTGTTGTACTATGATTCATGTATATATATATATATATATACAGTTTCTGTTTTGTAAAGATTATTGATACGATATTATATATTTTCCGCTGCGATGTGAGATTTTGTATTGTTCTCTTTGGTTCTATCTTCTCTCTTTCTTCTCTTTTTTCTTCTTTTCTTTCTCTTGACTTTCCGTCAGTCTGTGCTTTTGGGTTCAAACATGTGTTGTTTATTGTCGATTCAAAGGATACGGATTTGCGGGTCGTCACAAATTGGAAACTTTAATACCAGTTATTCGGTAAGGGAAAGGGTTTCCAATTAAATAAACATATACATATATGTTGAATATCAATTAAGGATGTTAATGATAGAATTAGAGATATGCCTTAGAGGCAATTATGTAATTTGTCAAGTATATCTAACTCATTGACCAATCTTGTTCGAAATAAGGTATTTTCTTTCTATTATATATTTGATATAATGTGGTTATATTAATTAATCAATTTAATTAGAAGCATATTTAATAGAAAATCCACAGATGGTATGTTTTGTGATAGTAGTTACAAAGTGTTGTAACCGTGAATAATTTATCACAATGAAACAAATATACCATTTTAAATGTTCCTAGTCAAGATGCATAGAGACTGGATATTGATGTATCCATTGAAACTAGAGTACATAATGCTCTCCAAATATTGGGCAGTGTATTATTCTTGACTGTTGGGGGCACTAAAGGGTTACGTACTGATAGTTATTGGATAACTATGGAATGACCTACCAGATAGTTTTCTGTTGGTTAATAAAACTAATTTCAAGCATTGAATATCAATGTAACTAATTTACACAGTTATCTCGACTTGTGAATACCATTGATCTTTAATGTGGAAGCTCTGCTTTGATTATAGTTAAATCGTGGCATGGCGTCCGCCGAATGACTATAGTTGGGTCGAGTGGAAGCACTGGAAGCGAAACACTGTTTAAGAGAGGATACGTTTTCTCAGATACATGAGGTTAGTATCACGACCAACTTAAGTCAAGTCAAATTCAAAGTCTCTGGCCTGAGCATTTCAGTTAATAATAATTGTTATTATTGAACCAAGGACTTTGTGTTTGGACTATAAGTTGAATGTGGATGATATTGGAATTTTGATCATTAACAAATTCCATAAATCCAAAGTGATATAGTTTTTATGAAGAGAATTTGTGTAAATAATTGCCACTATTAGGTACTTCTTATAATAAGTAAACTGGATTTTACCAAAAATGTTATAAGCGATAAATTCGGTCAAAATGTCACACCACCTGCTAAATGATATGTGAACGTAAATATTCGAATAGTTCGATATTAATCGTTGACTATATTTACACCTATGAGTCGCACTACCGTAATAATGAATTCTCTGAAAAGCCACTGATTTAATCAATTTATAAAATGTTGTAATTGATTAAACTAATTGATATTTGAGAAATATTTAAAGTAACTAAGGATCGTATTATATGGAATATTAACTAAGTTATTTACTAGTGCGGAATATAAACATAAAAGTAAATGATAAAGTAAATAACACCAGAGATTTTTATATTGGTTCAAACTTCCCGTTCTATGTCCAGTCCCATACTCCTTCTGGAATTAAACTATAAACCCTCACTTGACCTGGAGGAATAGGTATTACCCCACCTAAGCAATCGAACATGACTTCTACCACCTAAGAAACATAATAGGACTTCAACCGCCCAAGCAACTGAACAAGACTTCTAATACAAACAGTAAAATTGCTTCTAATTGAGTATGCTCTTGAGTAACACTGATAAGTCAATAACGTACACCCTTCCTGTAATCTTCTCCTTTGTGGTATATAGTGTAATTCGTAAAGACGGGAAGTTTATTTAATCAATAATAATATTTTCTTGAATGAATAAGTGATTAGAATCGAGAGTATTCGTATGCAAATGGCAAGATTGTTTAGACAAGAAGAATGTGAAAATGGAATCAGAATTAAGTTACTAAAACAATTGATTTCATGGCTATATATAGTGTTTAAGAGTTGCAACCAATCATGAAAAGTAGCAATCAAAAGACACAGAAGCAACTCTTGAATCAAGAGTTGTTTCTATTCGCTGAAGTAAATTGACTTTTTAAAAATACAACCCTTATCAAGATTCAGTCGACTGAATGAAATAATTCAGCCAGCTGAAATGAATGAAAATCGAATCAGAGAGGAAATGGTGCAAAAGTCAGGTAATTCAGTCAGTTGAATCATAGGGTTCAGTCAATTGAATATTCATACGAAATTGTGCACGTGTGCAGGAATTCAGTTGAATGACCTATGCAATTCAGTCGGCTGAATTGCCTGTTGTCTACTATACTAAAGATTTGTCAAAATGTTTTTGTGTATGAACTTGCTTACTAAAATCTTGGCATACGAACTATGATTTGAAAGATTTTTTTAGGTACATGTGCGTGCATATACCACTTTGAAGAAATTTTAACAAGAATTTAGTACTAGACTTAGACCATGAACAATATATTACTGAAGCTTCTGTCTGAAATTTGGTCTGCAATCTGGTAGATTATTTGTCGAGTAAAATAGTATCTTCTTCTACTAATATGGTTAGTTCACATAATATTTACTTATATAGTTATCACAATCAAAACATCAAAAGTCACAGTTCTAACCCATATTAATTATTATTTGTTTGATGTTTGGAAGCTTTGTTTATAATTATTTTAATGCTTTAATAAAAGCTATATTTCCATGCATTGATTTACGAAATTGATGTAATTTGAAGACAATTACGTTAAATGATTTATGAAAATTTTACATCATTTGATGACATGATTTGTGGAAATTTTATGTCATTTGATGACATGTTTGTGGAAATTTTATGTCATTTAATGACATACGTGTAAAGAAACGATTGGAGAGAGAGAAACAATCAAGACAATTAATTAGGGATGTTTTAATTAAAGAATGAAAAAAGTTTCATTCTTTCAAATAAAACATTTTTATCTAATTCATTCTATACAAACAATTCATTCTTTCTCTCTCTCTCTCTCTCTCCCCTAACTTTTCATGGCAGAAACAAAAAAAGGAAAAAGAATTTCCAAAATCTTTCAACTCCAAATAAAAATATCAAAAAAAAAAGTGGTTCATCCATCTCATGCAAGGATAGGACGTGGATCTTGAAGACTGAGGAGATATCATCATTCAAGGTGTAATTTCTAGGTAACATCCTAAGGTGAATCAATCGGATCTAGAAGCATTCTTCAATCAAGGTGCAAATCAAAGGCGACACCACCAAGGTGTAATTTAAGGATTGGGTAGCAAGGTATGTCAATTTCTATATATAGATTTTGATTTTGCTATGTTTGATGGAAATTTAATTTGACTTTCATAATTTTTATGATGTCTTACCGTCTTGCTTAATTAAAAATTTGTTTATGAAGATTGAATTATTTATTGAATGATATGATTGAGTTTCCATTTGATAGGTCAAAATTAAATTTGTTTACATTTTAAAACAATATTAAAGTGTAGATCTACGTTTTTAAACATTCTAGTTAAAGCGTAATTCTTCATATCTGAATGTTTACATGTTCATATTGTTTGGCTGCTTTTCTTTACCTTGTTAAATTGAAAATAAACTTATATATTTTAAAATACAATGTATAATTTTAATTCTATGTTTTAACACTTAATTTAAATACCATTTCTTTAAATCTGGAAATTTACAATTCCATGTTGATTGATTGAATTGTATTTAAAGTTAAAAATGAAATTTATATGGAATCAGTATAGTGTTTCAATTGTAGATCTATGTTTTAATCTTTCATAACAAAGTGTATTTTTAGTTTTAAATGTTAATGTATGTACGTATGTATGTATGCATGTATTACTTGCACTTTTATTGCATTAGATATTTACATACGAATAAATGGAATTTTAACAACAAATCAAAGTTTTGAAATTGACTGTAATAACTACCTAATTTATATTATTAGAAAATTTTGATTGACTTCCATATATATGTAATTGGATCTACTTATGTGTTCATACAGATTTTTTTTTTTACATATATTGTCATAGTATGAAATCATTTCTCCTTTTTATTTAAGACAATAATGTATACATACAATTCATTGTTTACCTTCTATATTCTTACAATTTTGTACCTATTGGCTTTCATTTATACGTTGCATTAATTAAGTTTACCAAAAGGGAAACTATATTAAGCACACTTGTCATCCCTTATTTGTTTCCATTTCAATTCCTATGTAACAACCATTCAAATTGTTTTTATTTATTTTACGTATACATATCAATTACCACCGATTATGCGCACTCCTTATATGTTGCACTTGCATAATATTCACTGTGAATAATTTACAATTTATGTCATATTTAGATTAGTCATTAATGTTATTTTATTAACCAATTATTTGATTTAATTAAGAGAAGGAAATGAAAAGTTTCATTCTCTAACTAAATTTATGATCCCTCATTAGTTGAATAATTTAAGGGAAAGGAATGAAAAGTTTCATTCTCTAGATAAATTTATGCCCCCTCATTAGTTGAACAAGTTAAGAGAAACGAAATGAAATATTTCCTTCTCTAAATAAATTTGAAAAAGCTTCATTCTCTAACTAAATTTATGATCCCTCATTTATTGTATAATTTAACTGAGAGGAAATGAAAATTTTCGTTCTCTAAATAAATTTATGCCCGCTCATTAATTGAATAAGTTAAGAGAAAATAAATGAAATATTTCATTCTCTGAATAAATTTAAAAAGTAAACGTTACACACAAATTTGTATATAAGAGCATATTTGATATACTCTAACTCACAAACACATTAAATTAATGTGAAACTTATTTATGAATTTAAATAAAACATTGATTTTATTTAAAAGAAACTTGGAAAAATAGACTTAATAGGCCCATTAAAGATCCAAAATGGCTAATTTTTTGAAATTCATCCATTTCTTCCACTATGGGCTGGCCTAGTTCCTTCAGTTAGTTGAAAGTTTAATAATAAAGTGTAGATATTAAGGGTAAATAATTAAATGAAGGAAATAAATTGAAATAAAAGGCTACTAATGACATTAAAGAAGGGAGGATGAAGATGTTGCCTTCTTTAAATGAAAAGAAAAAAGGGAAATAAAATTTTCTATATGTAAAGGTAAATAACCTGAGGGTAAACATGTAATTTTTGTAAACCTAGTTTTCAACTATAAATACAAAGTTAAATTCCATTCTTTTCATTTTAGAAACCCTGGCCTCCATCATCATCTTCTTCTTATTTATCCTCAAGAAAATCCTTAAAACATTTCCTATTCTCTACACGTCAAATTAAAGGGGAGAGAGAGAGAATCAAAATAAAAGAGAAAGGAAGAAGGAAATTAAATCAACAATATAGAGAGGCAGTGAAATCAAATCAAATCAGAAGAGAAATTCCTTCCAGATGAGTGGGTATATTTTTAATAAGATGATTATATGTAGTTAATTTTGATATATCCTATCCAATTTAGGTTGTTAAAAACTAAATTATAAACCATATTGTTTAGATCTGTGATTGAATAATGAATTAGATTGATGCAAACCTATTACATATGACCTAGATTAAAACCCATTCCAATTTTTCTGATGGGAAATTTCACCAGAAGGACAAACTTTGCAGTCCAATTAGTTTCTAGGACACACATTCAAAGAAATTATTTTCAAGGCCAAAGTCAGCAGAATAATTACTTTCAAGGACAAAGTCAGTAGTCCATTTACTTTCAAGGACATAATTTCATAGGTTTTTAGGCCCTAGAAACTAATTATTTTACGTTTTGTCCTTGGAAGTAATTATTTTAGTTGTGTGTCCTAGAAATTAATTCCACTTGCTAAAGAGGCCCTTGTGGCTATTCTCCACTTTTCTCATCCTATAATCTGTTAATATAACTTGTTAATACTAATGTTGGTAACAAACCTTGGACTTTAATGGTTCCTCTAACTCTGTAAATTGATAAAGAACTGAAATAACCCGTATTGTTAATAGCAACCCTAAGATAAACTATTTCACTAAAAAATTGTGTAGATTTATAAATTAAAATTGATAGCAACAAGTTTGGTTAAATGTAATTAGCTTACTGTATGATAATAATTTTTGGAACGACGACAATAATTAACAAAAGCGAATTAAACGATAGCTAAATTGGTATCAAAATAACAAACCTAAAATTTACACTAAGACCGGTAAATAGCACAACCTGGAGAGGTCGACAACAAAAGGTTGACCACTCCAATATATGGTGGTCGATCGGTTAGCGTTTTCTAGTATAGACTGAAACTCAGCCTAAGGCCTAGATTATCAATAGTAGATAATTGTTTATACATTAAATATATATAAATGGATGTTAGAAATGGTAGGGAAGCCGGTTCCCTATGAGATGATGCTTGGACGTTGCGGACTTGGTAAACGCTATTTATCTAATAAGGGTCGAGTAATCGACTAGGGCGATTTTATTGCAAATGCCACTCACATGAGGTTCTACAGTGGACGCGCAGCACCACAGATTCCTAGTGAAGTGTTGGTCCCGATACAATGGGATTTCCTTGACATTCATGCATACTTGATGTGATGTGATGTTGTGTGGTTGATGGATCCCGGTGCTGCAATAAAAGGCATATGCTACGATTGAGGGGTGGACACAGACGAGACGATGATACATTTCAACGAGTCGGCATTACGTATTCCTCCTTTATGCATAGTTGGGATAAATATAGTCTATATTGTTGGAAATTTATTCCTATGTGGTAGTCGTAGGAAAACATATATGGGATAGTTACGCATAGTCGTTATGTGTGAGATGTTGTTCTATATGGGAAAATAGTAGGATGATCCTATGTTCGAGAAGCTCAAGTAGCTATTAGCCGATCGTTAGTTATTGAAGTTCGATCCGTGTAGGAGCCTGCACAAGTAGTCAATGTGGTGTGTATTAAGTTTAATAAACTCAAGTAAAGAAACCTAATCATCTATGGACACTTATAGAACACCCTATGTCACATAGTATTATTAAGTCAACTGCATGTGATCACCATATTATAATGAGTATCATTCATCAGACTTTTGTCTGACCTACTCTTTTCCCTTCTTCCCCCCACCACAGGATAACGGGACAATAATTGATTTGACACAAAGCGTGGAGAAAGAAGCTAAGCGTTGGAGTTCCACTACTCTTGGTTGTTCCATATATAGCTATTTTCTTTATTAAATGTCCAGTAAACTTAAGTTGTATTTTAGAAACAATGTATATTAACTAAGCATTTTAATGGTTGTTTTTCTCGAATGTCTATTTTCAGTACCTATATTTTATTCCTTACCCTGTGAGATCTGAAAGCATAGAATGTCTTAGAATTGTCCTTATATTTTCAGTCTCAGATAATGCATAAAAACCCAATAGCTCATATTTCTTGACACTGGCGCGAGTCCAATAGTCACCATAGTCTTTATATTGGTGTGTTGGAAGGTGCATATTGTCACAATATGTGTATCTTATAAAGAACGAATCCAATATGGTAGAAATTTATTAAATATAAGAATATGTAAAAACTCGGACGAACTAATATACGAAGATTCTTCAATTCGATCGAGGAGGTGAGTACGTTTGACAAGAGCACCAATAGTACTTAAAAGATAATGTGATTATCTCTCAATTTACTCAGCCCTATACTCCACAATAAAATGGTTTGTTAGAGTGAAGTAACCGAACCCTATTAGATATGGTTCGTTCTGTAATGAGTAAGGCTGAGTTATCTCTATCCTATTGAGGATATTCATTATAGATCGCAGCGCATTTGTTGAACTTGTTATCCACTAAAGCTGTGCTTATGACGCTATATGAGATGTGGCATGGGAAATAACCTAATTTAATTATTTGAAGGTGTGGGGTTATTCAGCCTACATTAAGAACGTCAGCCCAATAAGTTTGAGGCGAGATCAACCTTGTGTAAGTTTGTAGGAATGTTAACACCATAAATATGGCACCAACACCTAAAAGATTGTGTAGAAAATGAAGTTGAATAAAAGTAAATTAAAATTATAAAAACAAGACAACACACATTTGTAATGGTTCGGCCAATCATTACTTATGTCTGTTTGAGATTTTTATTGATAATGCTGCATTTTAAAAGTACAATTATTATCGTTTGGTAACACTCCATGGGAAATTCCAAAGAAATGTATACATTTGCAAGGAAGTGAAAAAGATCCTCCAAAATGAGCCCCTATCCTCCTATACATAGTTATAGGTTGGCGGAAATGCTCCACCATGTTGTCCTCTATAATCTCTATTATCCAGCAGCGGTTGGTCAAACGTGGCTAAGTCAACAAACAAATATGGATCGGTACCGATCCATGACCATAGATCGATGCCTATCCATAAGATTCACTTGTAGGTCAATCATATCGCCTTGTATGATGTTGACTTGTGGTTTGCTTCATGATTCCTGTCTTGTTTATATAGTTATAAGCTAGTTTTCGAGTCCAAATGATGGATCAGTGGAGGAGTAGAGCTGCTGATTTCCATTGCTTGAAGCAGTCGATAACAAATGATGGATGATTGATCCATGAAGCTTGGAATGGGTTACTAACATCAACACTTAAGCATAGAGGAAATTGGAGCTTTTCTGGAGTGGTTCTATTGATCGGTACTGATCTATGGGGATGGATCACAACTGATCCATCAGTTTGATGGATCGTGCTTTGGAACTTTTGGGATGGCCTTGTTTTTATCTCGTGATGTTGGTTGTAGTTAATTTCTGGACTTTATGGCTATCTCTTTGGATTCCCTTACCTCGATAGCTTTCAAGTTCAATCCGTAAAATTTGTTTAGGTATTGGCCGGTCAAAAGGCTAGATAACACTTGCCATCTGTTTGCACCAAAATTGGGCACAACACTCTTCGGAAGTTTTTGAAGAGATAATAAATGATGAAATCAAATTGAAAATGAGGATTATCTAACAAAAACTCCAAGTCACAGAAAAGTAAATTGCATGGAAGACAGTAATTTAGAGTGGTTCGGCGTATCGCCTACGTCCATTATGAAGTTTTGTCGCTTTATTGCTCGACGTTCGGGGAATACAACTTTTTATGCCTAAATACAGCAGATAGTAAGCCAAAATTCGAAATCAATAGCAGTAATGGCATTTTGGAGTGAACGTGGCAGAGTCCGGGCGTTCTTTTACTCTAAAAATTCTCCGATCCCCTTTCTGAATGACCAGGGGCTCTATTAATAGGTTTAGGATGCTGATATTTCGCTGAAAATTTGGGAGACCACTTCTGGCACGTGAGGGGGCCCACATGCCCGGCCTCAGGAAATTTGGGCCCACTTTGGGATCGATTCGAACTCCATTCGAATCGATCAGAAAATCATCCAATCGAAGTGAAATTTGGTGTGGACATTCTTAAACATGCATGCAAGCTTTTGTGAAAATTTCGTAGCATTTGGACTTATGGATCTCGAGATATGTCGATTCGAAATTGTGTTCTCTTGCCGTTCGTCTCGTTCGAATCGACTCCTTCGTATCGATTCCTGCGAATCAATGGTGGCTTGCGGCTTCATAATGACGTGGAGCGGAACTTTCGTATCGTTCCGCTTTCTTCGCCTATTTGATCGAGTCGTCCCGGAGACTTCGCCACCTTGACTCGATGGATTCGGAGGCTTCAACCACACCTGGATTCGAACAATATGTCATTCGTATCGATCGTGTCTTGCTTGGGTTGATCGATACGAAATGACCGCACAGGATAGATTCGAAGTGAGGTGCTCTGGTGGATATGAACGCGTCATTGTTTTTCGAGTCGGTGCATAGCTTTGTTCGTATCGATCTCAATGGTCCCAGTTGATCGGTACGGATAGGAGGTTGCAGAATGGATTCGAAGAGGAATACCTCTATGGATTCGAAGGACTTCCAAGCTTGATGGTTACGAACCAGACGGCGGCGAGGTCATCTTTCATTTGATCGATGTGAATGCCATCGATTCAAACTCTGGCTATACTGATGGATTCGAACTAGTGATATCTTGGATGGATTCGAACATAAACCCTGCCGATGGATACGAAGGAGACGACATTGATGGATACGAAACCAGGTGGTTCGATGGATACGAATTTGTGGTTTTCCTCTTCAAATTGAATCGATCATAACTCAAGCGTATGAACTCGGATTGACTTGAAATTTGAGATGATGACTTCTATGATCTTTCTTGTCATGTCCCATCAATTGTAGCTCAATCTGGACTCGGACAAAATTCAGCGATATCCATAGTGAAGCGAAGTATGACCAATCTCTGAGACGAACTGTCCTTTCTTTTCGATCGATCTTTTGGTATCACGGCTTTGCCAAAAAGCGGGATAACATTTGCCCCCCAAAGTACGTCTTGTGGAAACATGACGTGCTTTGAAAAGCTGCAGTTTCTCTTTGAACGATTGTCGCATTTTTCATCGAAAGTTGTAATCTGTATTGCCGTAACCGACTGCTGTGTGATAGTGATTGGATGTTTACTGTCACAATCATTATGAGATGAGTATTCAATTCCTGTTGAATGTTGAAAGTTGAACATTGGTCAAACACATGTGCGTATATGTTAACCTGACTCTCGTTAACGTTGCACATTCACGAGTCGTTGTCAGATTAAACTCTTCTCTCTTTTTTATCGAATCCCGTATCGATCCTCTCCTGAACCAATGTGAAATTCGAGTTGTATCAACGCTTGATGGTTGTTTTGGATTATCCTCTTGTATCGATCCTCTCCTGAATCGATGTAAAAGGTTGAAAAGTAGTTTTTCATATCGATGCGGGTCGAATTGATAGATACGAAATGGTCGTTCATATCGATGGGTTTGTTGGATATGAAAACAACATCGATAGACCGGTATTGTTGCGAGTCGATGGTTGTACAATAGACACTTCGAATCGATCAGTACCGCATTGTCTCGTATCGATGGACCCTGTGTCGTTGGATGCGAAATGCTCATTCGTATCAATGCTGATGCTAGAATCGTGATGGATACGAAACCGTTGTTTGCATCAATATGCAGTGGGTGGAGTAATGAGTTTGTTGATGCAAACAGAGGCTTCGAGTCGATGTTCACTCTATCTCCAGTCGTCTTCGTTATGCACTTCATATCGATGGATTTTGTTGTCCATCTTGTCTCGATGAAGGCAGAGTCCGATGGATTCGAACAGAGCATTCGAATCGATCCGTGGTTTGACTTGCCGTGACCGGTCACATGGACCGGAAGGCGAATCGACCCGGTTGCCTTCTGAGTTGCATATAAATACTCTGGACTTCATCCTTTTTCACTTTTTACTTTTCACTGCCGTCTCATACTCTCTGCGCTTTCGTATCGATCTACGAACTCAAGAAACCGGAGGAAACATAACTGTCTTCGAATCGATTAAATTCGTTCCTCCAATCCTTCAGGTTTTAATCTTCAATTTAGGTAAGGAATCGGTCGTGACTAAATCTAAACAATGAAACCTGAAACTCAAATCCATTCTATCTTCATCGATTATCAATTCTGGCAATCTTTAAGGCCTGATCTGGGCCATAGCTTGGTCGAAAATGATCTTGGTAGTGTCTTTGCGTTGATCGGAGGAGTGTTGAGGGAAAAAATTCGATCTTTCGTGTCGATCTGGGGCGCTTGCGTCGAATCGATATAGAGGATAATGTTTTATCTCGAAGTTCGTATTGATTCCATGAACTTAAAAAGGAAATGGTGTTGGTCGTATCGACCAATGTGGTGAGAAAACGCGTCGATCTGAAATGATCGATGCGATGCGATCGGTGTGAAAACCTCGGCCTTAGATCGAATCGAAACATATTCTTGCGATCGATACGAAGAAGTATTGAGTCGAACGCGATCGATGTGAAGCCGAGTCTCTCCTGACCGATACGAACCTAAACACCCAGGATCAATGCGAAACTACTGACGTTAATCGATACGAACTCAAGCGTTGACAATTGATTCGAAGTATGCTCCCAGAGATCGATACGAACTTGGATCCTGATAGATTCGAACAGGGTCCCTGTGATCGATTCGAACCTTTCCTTTGATGGATTCGAACAAACTTCCTGTGGTGGATTCGAACCCTTCCTTTGATGGATATGAAATTTTTAGCAATCGATAGCATGATTCCGACGAGCTTCATCATTGCATATCTGGATTTAACTATTCAACTGTACACTTGATTATCCTTTCGAAGCACGTCGATGGAGCTATAACTTAACGCCGTGATAACGAACTTTAACTCGAATCAATTACCAACATCTGGATGGTACGGTTGTGACGGTCACTCCCACTGGACTCTGACTATCTTTGTCGCTTGCAAGTTTTCTTTATTCTGCAAAATCTTTTCAAGTAATGCACAACACTGCACAACACACATCCTACACGTGGGGAACGCACGGGTTCTTTATCATCTAATGATGATTTCTGATGAGTTAACCAGTTATGGAATCTCCGAGCTCCCAACAGCAAGAGGTACAGAGTTCGCCCCCTCCTGCGCTTGAAATTCCTGATATTCCTGCCGGAGTAATTGATCCTGCTCTGGATGAATTGCCGGATGCTTTATTTATCGAGAACCCTATTGACTCCTCCAGTCCAATATCTCTGAATCTTTGCTGGGCCAGATATGTCTGAAACATAACCTATCTCCGGATGATGTGTTGTTACCGGGTGCTGATGACAGACCTCATAATCTGCCCGAAGGGTACACTGCCTTCTACCGTCATGCTTGTGCGGCTGGAACTCTTCCTCCGTTTAATCAGTACATCAGAGAGATGTTGTCATTTTTAGGAATTGCTACCTCACAACTTCATCATAACGGACATGCGTTGCTGAATAGTGCCTTTATCATATTTATGGATTGTTTCTTTCGCCCGCCAAGGCCGTCTGAGATTAGATACATATTTAATTTCAAAAGTAGGGGTGATAGCCCATATTTTACTTTGCTGGAAGCAGTCAGAAACTGCCAGATTATGACCGAGGCTTGGACTAGGCTTAGCTATTTTAAAGCCGAATGGTTTTTTGTTCGGTGCCCCCCAGGGTTTGCTAGGCGATGGTTGTCTAGACGTAAGTGTCACAAATCTTTCTTGAATAGCTATTCTTAACACTTGTACTAATACTCTATCCTTCTTATAGCCATCATTTCGAGGCCCGACGGTGGATATTATAGAGGCATTGTTCGGAGCTTACAAGAGGTCCCGGGCGACTTAAGGCATATCGACTCGGTGTTAACTGACGACAACTTAGGGATATTGGGTTTAATCGAAATGAACCAGAGCATTGTTAATGAGGGGTTGGCGAAACCGGCTTCAAAGAAAAAGAAGAAAACTATGAAAAGAAAACCCGACATAGCAATAAGAGAAGCGAGCGACGATGAAAGGACACCCACAGATACTGAGCTAGCGCCTAATCTTTCCCGAATAAAAGAGAAGCGGAAAGGCAAGGCTGTTGTCCCTAAATTTAAGAGACGGAAGTCTGTGGTTGTATCTCGTTCCATCCCCAGGATTACTATCTCTGACCCACTCCTTGTCAATCAGGAAATGTTTTTAGAGGGCTGGATGACATTCCCATCCCGGAGTACGTATCTCTCCACCACGAGTCTGGGTTGGAAGAGCTCCGGGAAGCGTTAGAAATAAGCGAGCCTTTACCCGTTAGTGCAATCGACACTTCTGGTTGGTTGGGGGTTTTGCACATTTGCATACACTTTCACAACACTACATGACTTCCGCATACATCGTAGTGCCTTCACTTGGTGTTTAATTGAGTTGTTTCTCTTTTGTAGGCGCTATGTCTGGCAGTCCATCTACACTGGATAAACTCCGAAGAGTGCATCATCCTTCGTCCTACTATGAATCTCGTCGTGGGGATTCCGATCGCGAATGGAGGTAATATGGGCAAGAATATCATGCAAGGGACTATCCCCGAAGCTACTCTAGTCAGGAATGCTCGGACAGAGATCGGAGATACCATTCTCCTTCTCGCTCTCCTATGCCACCCAGAAGCCATACACATATATCTGAGCCTTTGCGACAGCAGCCATCTTCATAGATTTCGAGGCCTGAATCGCATCGTTCTAGGACTGAAATTGTTACGACCACAGCTGTAGAGGAGGCTCCAATTGAACCATCCGGTAAATGGGCTATCAGAATCGTCCTACTGAAGAAAGACTTCCCGGAAATATGCTTTGACGCTTACATCTTCCCTCCTAACCTTAAAAGAATTCCTGAAGACGCTGTGAATATAGCACTCAGTTATACCCGCGATTTCTATGCCCAGTATAAGGAATGGTACAAGGCAACCGTTAAAGCTTCAAAAGCAGCCTTTGACCAAGACAAAATCATTGAGAAACTGGAAGCTGACTTGGCCCAGAAAAATCGTATCGTCGAGGTCCTTCAATTTGAGGTGGAATCCTCCCGCAGGGCTGAAGTTGAATCACTAAAAAAGGTCGATGAGACGCTAGTAGAGATGGCAAAAATGCAACAGGCGCATTGCACCTTAGTAGAAGACTTGGGCCATCGATACAAAAATGTTGAGGCCGAGCGGGATGCGGCAGTTAGAGAACTGGAGGAGTTAAAGGCCAAGTTTGTCGACATAAGTAAGGAAAGGGATGATGCCAATACGGCCGCTCAAGGGGCATGTGAGCAAGCCGTGTCTTTTCGAGCCGAGCGCGATGCAGCGGTCGCAAAGGTCAAGGTGATGGAAACGGAAGTGGAGGAGAAAATTCAGGCGGAGAGGTTTAAGATGAAGACTGAGTTTGACGAACTCCTGGATACATATAATGCTAATGTGTTAGAGCACAGAAATCTCGCGTGGCTAGGAGATTACTCTATGCTTCTCTATAGTGCCTGAAAAAAATTAGTGGAGAACAAGGAGATATCTTGTCCAGATGAAACACTGGACGAGTTTGAACTTGAATCACGTCTGCTCAGTGAGGAAGAGAAAAGAATTCTTCATGAAGCGATAATCTCCATCGAGAAGGAAAAACTCAGTATTCAGCAGACGGAGATCGGCGAGGGTTCGGGTGTTGCGCATCACGACGAGAGTATTGAAATTTCTGTCCCGACCTCGTCCAAAGTTACTGCCGCGATTGATCCACAAATCTTTCCTGCCTACAATCCGGATCAACCTGGATTATCTCCTGCTAAGACTGTTGTCTCCGAACCTGTCCAAGCTCCGAGGTAAGGCAAGGAAGGTACTTCGAACATTTCCCTCGTGTCTTAAAACGACGATCACGAAGTGAATTTATTGGTCTGACTATTTTTGCTCTTCTTTGTTCAGTGACTGAAAGTGCTGCGCCCGTGCCCCCAGTACCTCCGGTCCTATATCCAACGCAGGGAGCTATCGTTACCGAAGCAATTACTACTACTGCCATGACCGACGACATTGGAGAGGGGAGCTCGATGTCATTTGATACTCAAATGATTGAGGAGCTTCTTGGTCATTCTCTTTTCCTTATCCTTCATTCGTAATGAGCGGAGTCGCTCCAGCTTTTAGTTCTTTCATGTCGACCACCCGTGTATCCAGCGCAGCTCGGGTGTCTCGAGAAGAAGAGATTTTTGCTGAGATAAGCACTGAGATGGCTGCGGTGGCAACGGACGGTGGTTCTGGAAGCGGCACCGCCCCATCAAGCTTATCTCCTCTAATGGTAATTTCTCCTAGCGGCACGGTGACCATCTCAAGTGTTGCTGCCCGGGCACCTGTCACAGCTCCTATGCCTTTAGTTCGCCCTTCCAAAAGAATCTCTGTCTCTTCCAGCTCTGAAGAAGATGTCGATATCATGCCAGATTCGAAGGATAAACCGAAGAAGGGCAAGAAATCTCGAAGAAAATCTGGTAGTGGGTCCAGTGGCTCGACTCCAAAGAAGAAGCCTCAGAAGAAGAAGGATTGAGCTTCTTGACTTGTAATGCAGTTGTTAATAGCAGTTCTTTTACTTCTTCTTTCGTTCTTTTAGAGCCGTGTATAAGTGTGGATTCGGCCTCCACTTAATCGAAATTTTTTTGGTTTGCCATGTAATCAAACTCCTTTTTGTTAGTTGATGGAATGGAAAATTGTTCTTTTCTTTTGCTTAAGTATTGCATTGACTGGCTCATGATCACATATGTCATAAATCTTGAACACGCGTCCGCACTCCGGGGACTTAGAGCTATTGGCTGCACTTTAGTTCATGTTCTGGGAACTTAGAGTTGATAATTATGCTCTGATTCACGCTCTGGGAATCTTGATTTAATGTTTATACTTCCATTCGCACTCTAGGAATTTGGAGTTAGTGGTTGCACTCCGGTTCGCACTCTGGGAACCAAGAGTTGATGTTTATAATCCAATTCGCACTCTGAGAATTTGGAGTTAGTGTGTTGATGTTTATACTCCAATTCGCACTCTGGGATTCTAGAGTTAGTGTTTACACTCCGATTCGCACTTTGGGAACCAGGAGTTGATGTTTATACTCCAATTCGCACTCTGATAATTTGGAGTTAGTGTTTTACTCCGGTTCTCACTCTGGAAACCAGGAGTTGATGTTTATTCTCCAATTCGCACTTTGGGAATTTGGAGTTAGTGTTTATACTCCGGTTCGCACTTTGGGAACCAGGAGTTAGAGGAAGGATTGTCGTGTATCAATCCTTGTAAATGCTGATGTAGTGTTCTGCCCCCGAGCTCGGGTTTCATTTAGTGAGTGACCGGTCATATCACAGTTACTCCCTATTTGAATAAATCCCACCGCATGATGGAACCTAGCTCTCCGTGCATCGTGATATTGTACGTCATATTCAATGAATCACAGCTCTGGCTCGAAGAGATGGCATTTTATTGCTGAAATGAAAGAAGCATGGCAAAATCAGTTGCCTTATTACAAATTCAAACTTCGAAATGCAAAAATAAAATGCAAAGGAAGAAATTGACTAAAATAGATAAATAAAGCCTGTCATGTGTAATAGCGACGGAGACTTTCGCTATTCCAGGCTCTCGGCAAAGTAAGACCGTCAACGGTCGACAACTTGAACGTGCCATCTCCGAGCTTTTGTGAAATCACATACGGCCCTTCCCAATTTGGTTTCTTGTGCGAAGGGACCGGGTAAATTCCCTTGAGTACGAGATCGCCGAGTTCAAAGGTTCGCAGTCGGACCTTGGCATTGTATATTCGGGCGACTCGACCTCGATATGCGGCTGCCCTCAAATCAGCCTCTTTATGCTTCTCATCGAGTAGATCCAAAGACTCAGCAAGTAGTATGGCATTCGTTTTCGGATCATAATATGTCACATGATGACAGTGAACTTCCATTTCGACTGGAATAACGGCTTCAGAGCCATAAGATAGAGAAAATGGAGTGTGTCCGGTTGTAGTTTTGTGAGTCGTCCGGTGAGCCCATAAAGCCATAGGAAGTTCATCATCCCACTTGCCCCCAGCCATTTCCAGTCGTTTCTTCAAAATAGACTTGATAACCTTATTAACAGCTTCAACTTGACCATTCGCTTGAGGGTGCGCTACTGAAGAGAATTTTTTATGGATGTAGAATCGTTGACAGAAATTCTTGAATTCAATACTGTCGAATTAGGCTCCATTATCGGTGATAATAGTATGCGGAAGACCAAAACCGGCAGAAGATGTTGCGTACTACGAAGTTGATTACTTTCTTTGTCGTAATTGTTGCAAGAGGTTCAACTTCAGCCCATTTGGTGAAGTAATCAACTGCGACGATGGCGTACTTCGCGCCACCTTTAGCTAAAGGCAATGCACCAATTATATCAACCCCCTATATTGCAAATGGCAAAGGACTGGCCATTTGGGTTATCTCAGTAGGTGGGGCTCTAGGGATCTGAGTGTGCTTTTGGCATTTATCACATTTTTTAGTATAGTCCATAGCATCGCGATTAACAGTAGGCCAATAATATCCATATCGGAGTATTTTCTTGGCAAGTGCTTGCCCCCCAGTGTGATCACCACATTCTCCTTCATGCGCATCGTGTACCACTCGTTTGACTTCGTCGTGCGCGATATACTGGAGAAGAGGAATAGAATACCCCCTTCGATACATAACTCCATTCTGAATGACAAATCGTGAAGCTTTTTGGAGAACTTGTCTTTTCTCGCTTCGACGCTCAGGTAATATACCATGCTCAATGTAATCTCGATAGGGGGTCATCCACGACTCCCTACTGGAAGTAGCTTCAAATGTGAAATCATTCTCCATTCGATCAATGCTTGGAGAAGATAGAGTTTCAACAGGACGAGTCCCAACTGTTGAGCACCCGTACTTGCCAACTTTGCCAACGAATCGGCTTTCTGATTGTGCTCTCGGGGTATGTAGAAAATGGTATAATAATCAAACTGATCAAGAATCTCCCAGACTCGGGTTAGATAAGCAGCTAGTCTTCGATCTTTGGCCTGATATTCACCCCGAACCTGGCATACTACCAACTGGGAATCACAGTAAATTTCCACAGCGATAATTCTTAGGTCATTGTCTAACTTCAACGCAGTAAGCAAAGCCTCATATTCAGCTTCATTGTTTGTTGCACGGAAATCAAACTTTAAAGCGTAGCATATGGATCGACCCTCGGGGGTTTCAAGCACTACCCCTGCGCCCGAGCACCGATCGTTGGATGCACCATCAGTGTACAGCTTCCATATGTATTCGGGAGATTTGCCAGTCTCAGGCAAGTTTTCAGGAACGGTGAATTCGGCAATGAAATCTGCTAAGACTTGACCGTGTATGGCCCTTCTTGGAGTATATGTGATGTCGAATTGACTAAGTTCAATGTTCCATTTCAGTAACCTGCCAGACGTCTCAGGCCATGTGAGGACCTGTCGTAACGGCTGATCGGTGTACACAGTGATGGGATGAGCCTGAAAATACGGATGGAGCTTCCTCGAGGCGATGACTAGGCAATATGCCAACTTTTCTAGCCTTGGATAATTTCTCTCGGCTCCGGTTAATCGTTTACTAACATAGTAGACCGGTTTCTGCACTCAGTCTTCCTCCCGAACTAACGCAGCACTTATTGCGTTTTCAGATACCGCCAGGTTGAGATATAACTGTTCATGGTCAACAGGTTTTGAAAGAATCGACGGTGTGGAAAGATGTTGAACTAGTGCTTGAAATGCGCCCTCGCATTCCGTAGTCCATTCGAAGTTTCGTTTCCCTTTTCGGATCAGATCGAAGAAGGGTATGCATTTGTAAGTTGATTTCGAGATAAACCTGCTCAGTGCTACAACCTTCCCATTAAGACTCTGAACCTGCTTTATGGTCCTTGGAGTTTGAAGATTCCTGATAGCCCAGATCTTTTCAGGGTTGGCCTCTATCCCTCGGGCGTTGACGATGAACCCAAGGAATTTTTCGGATGCGACTCCAAAATGACATTTTAGCGGATTAAGCTTCATCCCGTATCTCCGGAGGATATTGAACATTGACTCTAAGTCTTTGACGTGATCGGTGGAGTACCGCGATTTCACCAACATGTCGTCTACATAAACTTCCATAGTCTTTCCGATCTCTCCACCACTATAAATAGAATCAAGAATTCAAGAGAAGAACTTACCTTACTTACTTATGCTCTTAACTTTAATACTTTGATCTATACCTGATCTCTAGCAATCAAATACCTGTACTTAACTCTTCCATATATTCAGAACTCATCATTCAATATTCTATACATATATGTATATATATATATATATTTTGGAAGCATTTGGACTCAACAGTCAACATCCGTGTTATAGAACACGTTCTCGACAAAGAAACTCTGCTATTGTAAACCTGTTCCTTCGGGTCAAGTGAGAGTTAGTTGAAAGTAAATTACGAAGAGCAGCTTCGGGACTGGATGTAGGACGGGAGGTCCGAACCAGTATAAAATCCTGGTGTGACTATTTTAATTTACTTTTCTACTATCATTTATCAAGTTATATTATATAGTTAGTTGCATATACTTGCATATATATCCTATACGATCCACTCATATAGACTTTCAATTGGTATCGGAGCAAGGTTTTGATCAAATAACACTAACACGTTTTTGAATCACCTTAATATGGAAAGTATTTTTCAAGAAGGACAATCCACAGCACGACCCCCACTCTTTAATGGATCTAACTGTGCATATTGGTCAACACGTATGAGAATTTTTATGGAAGCTAATGGTCTTGAAATTTGGTCAGCCACACAAGATAAATATGAAGCACCTACTACTACTATGAACACTTGGACCGATGCACAAAAGACCTTAGCATCAAATAATGCTAAAGCTATGAATGTTTTATTTTTCTCTTTAGACAAAAATGAATTTTCACGTGTCATGTTATGCACCACTGCGTTTGATATTTGGCGTACTTTAAAATTACACACGAAGGTACAACTAAGGTCAAACAAATTAATATTTCAATTTTACAAAACCAATTTTCTTCATTCAAAATGAAGCAAAATGAAACTATTGTTGACATGTATTCTAGATTTCAAACTATCCAATACGATCTTATGGCATTAGGAGTTAAATTTACTGATTTTGATTTAGTCTCTCGAGTACTCAACTCTTTAACGTCAGATTGGGAAAGGAAGGTTTTAGCTATTGAAGAAGGTAACTATCTTTCTTCTCTCAAAGTTGAAGAGTTGATAGGAAATTTAATGTCCTATGAAGCTAATTTGCATGCACGAAAAGAACTAAATTCGGAGAAAAAGAATATAGCATTTCCAGCAACAAAAGATGATGACTCTGATTTAGATGAAGAAGAAATAGTCTTCATTGCCAAGAATTATAATAGATTCAAGAAATTTAGAAAGATGACCAAATTTCAAAAAGAAGGGAAGTCCAACACAACAACTCAAATCAAGTGCTATGAATGTGATCAATACAGTCATATGAAGAAGGATTGCCCTAAACTCAATAATGACAAAAAGAATAACAAAGTTCAAAAATTCAAGAAGAAGAAGGCTTTCAAAGTAACTTAGGATGACCCGGATTCTTCATCTTATGAAAGTGATAGCGATAGTGACGGAGAACAGGCTAATGTCTGTTTTATGGCACAAACTGAAGAGGTATGTCCTAAACTTAGCTATGATGAACTATTAGAACTCAGCATTGAATTAGATGATAAATTTAGACAAATAAAAAAATTGAACAAAGAATATATAGTAAAAATAAATAGATTAGAACTTGAGGTAAGAATGTTGAAAGATGAAAAAATTATTCTAGAAGAAGAACTTGAAATATCTCAAGAAAAAATCAAAAATAATTCGATAGAAAATGAGAATATTACTATAGTAAAAGAAAATTTGTTAAAAGAAAATGTTGAGATTAAAAATAGTATTGAATCATTGAAAATTGAAAATATAGAACTAAATGAAAAATTAGATAAAATTACCAACAATGTATCAAAATTTAATAAAGGAAAACAAGATTTGGAAAATCTTATCAAAACTTCAAAACCTTCAGGCAATAGAAATGGAATAGGATTTAAAAATTCTTCAAAACAAAAAGGAATTGATGCTAAAAATATTAGTTACATAAAAATTAGAAATTTACCTAAGTCTGAATTGAATATCAAAAATATGAATGGATTCCTAAAACAATTAATAATTTGATTAGACAAAAGCATATTAATAATTACTTAGAAAGAGTAGTCTATAATAAAAATTATATTTATAAAGGTACCAAACCATCTTGGGTATGGCTACCTCCCCCTAACAATTAGGACCTTAACAAAATATATGGGTACCAATTAAAACATCTTTTATTTTACCGGTACCCAAAGTAAAAAAATAAGGAGAAATGGATATTAGATAGCGATTGCTCTAAGCATATGACTGGAAATTCAAAAATGTTATCAAATATAACATATATCGATGGTGGAACAGTAACCTTTGGAGATAATTCAAAAAGATATGTCATAGGCATTGGAGAAGTCATCAACTCTGGTATATCTAACTCTCCTATTATTACAAATGTTTTATTAGTAGAAAATCTAAAACACAACTTACTAAGCATTAGTCAATTATGCGATAAAGGTTCTCAAATAAATTTTGAAAAAAGATAAATGTAATACTTTTGATAATAACAAACAACTCATTTTTGAAGGATTTAGAAACAAAAATATCTATGTACTAAACATGAATAGAAATAAAAATTCAAACTTATGTTTAACCGTCAAACATAATGATTCATGGTTATGGCATAAATGATTTTGTCATATCAATTTTAAGAGTATTAATAAGTTAGCAAAATATGAGTTGGTAAGAAGATTACCTAAAATGAATTACAACTAGAAAACTTATGTGACGATTGTCAAATTGGAAAACTAAAGAAAAGCTCGTTTAAATATAAAAATAATATTTCTACAAAACAACCATTAGAATTATTACATTTAGATTTATTTGGCCCAACACAAATACGGTCTATAAATCACAACAAATATGTTTTCGTAATAGTCGATGATTTTTCGAGATATACATGGACTTTATTTTTAAAACACAAAAGTGATACTTTGGTATGTTTAAAATATTTGCTAAAAAAATTAAAACTCAAATGAATCTGAAAACTAAAAGTATTAGAAGTGATCACGGAGAAGAATTCAAAAATGACCTTTTTACAAATTTTTGTAATAAGAAAGGAATAACTCATAATTTTTCGTTTCCTCGAACACCTCAACAAAATGGTGTCGTAGAAAGAAAAAATCGTACATTACAAGAAAACATTACTAAATTGTAGTGGTTTACCAAAATACTTTTGGGCTGAACCTATCGCGACATCTTGCTATGTGTTAAATCAAGTAACCATTCGCCCCATGACTAAACAAACTTGTTTTGAAATATTTTTTGATAAAATACCTAAAGTATCATACTTTAAAACTTTTGGTTCAGAATGTTTTATATTAAATACAAAAGATAACTTAGGAAAATTTGATCCAAAAGCCGATGAGGGTGTCTTTGTTGGATATTCAGATCGTAGCAAGGCATACAGAATTTTTAATAAATGAAATAATACTATTGAAGAGAGCTTACATGTCTCGTTCGACGAAAATCATTTCAATCACCATACTAATGATGAAGAAGAAATTATTCCACCAACAAATTCATCAAATTCTATTAATAATGAAACAAATATGCAAAATAACACTTTGATGTCATCTCCTAGAATTCTTAAGAATCATCCAATAGATAATATTATTGGAGATCTTAATTCAAGAGTAACTAGAAATCAACTCAATCAAATAAGTCATATAGCATTTGTATCAAACCTTGAACAAAAAATTATAAAGAAGCCTCAAATAATTTTTGGATAATAGCTATGCAAGAAGAATTAAATCAATTTGAACGTAATAACATATGAGAGTTAGTATCAAGACCTGAAGATCAATCGGTAATAGGAACAAAATGGGTATTTAAAAACAAAGTAGACGAGAATGGAAATATCGTTAGAAATAAAGCATGTTTAGTTGCTCAATGTTACAATCAAGAAGAAGGTATAGATTATGATGAAACCTTTGCTCTAGTAGCAAGATTAGAGGCCATTCGTACATTACTCGCCTTTGCAACTTATCACAATTTTAAACTATTTCAAATGGATGTCAAAAGTGCTTTATTGAATGGTTTTATTAAAGAAAATGTATACGTCGAACAACTACCATTATTTGTTCACGAAAAATATCCCGATCATGTTTTTAAATTACATAATGCACATATGGATTAAAACAAGCTCCTCATGCATGGTACGACCGTCTTAAAAATCACTTAATAACATCTGGTTTTCATATAGGGAAAAATAGATACAATTTTATTCATTAAAAGAGAAATAATGATATTTTAGTTGTAAAAATTTATGTTGATGACATCATCTTTGGTTCAACCAACAAAAATCTATGTAATCAATTTTCAAATATTATGAAAAATGAATTTGAAATGTCACACATGGGAGAATTAGATTTCTTCTTAAGTCTACAAATAAAACAACTCGAAAATAGAATTTTTATTCACCAAGAAAAATATTGTTACGATTTATTACGTCGATTTGAAATGGATAAAACATCAAGCAAACCAACACCAATGAGTACCACTGTTCACTTAGAAAAAGATGAAAATGGAAAAGATTTTGATGAAAAGTTATATCGAAGCATGATTGGTTCTTTACTTTATTTAATGGCCAGTCAACCTGATATTATGATGAGTGTATATCTTTATGCTCGATTTCAAGCAAAACCAAAAGAATCTCATCTAAGAGCTGTTAAGCGTATTTTACGTTATCTATCTAGTACTAGAGATTATGGTTTGTTTTACCCTAAAGGATCATCGTTTGAACTTGTTTCATATAGCGATGCGGATTTTGGTGGATGTAGAACAGATCGTAAGAGTACTAGTGAAACGTGTCACTTTATCGGACAATCTTTAGTTTCATAGTTTAGCAAAAAGCAAAATTGTGTTTCTTTATCTACTTGCGAAGCCGAATACATCTCCGCAGCTCTTGCATGTGCACAAGTGATATACATGCAACAAACACTAACGGATTTCGGCAAAATTATCAATAAATCTCCAATATATTGTGATAACACAAGTGCTATAAATTTATCAAAAAACCCTGTTAATCACTCTCGAACCAAGCATATAGATATACGACATCATTTTCTACGAGACAATGTTGAAAAAGGAACTGTTTCTTTAGAGTACGTAAATACCGAAAATCAACTAGCCGACATTTTTACAAAACCATTAAATGAACAAATTTTCATTAAACTCCGACGAAGTTTAGGTATTTGTTTACTTCATGATTTTCTTCCTTAATTAATAACTTTAATTAAAGACTAAGTTTAATTACCTACTTTATTACCATAAATTATACTTATTTATTTCTGAACCATTAAATTTTTAGAAAATTAGTTGTTCTTTAAATAATGTTTTCAGCTTATATATATAATAGTTACATAACAACTATATACAAACAATCAATTTTTTTTAATAAAATATAACAATGTCTTCTGGGAACTCCTATATATCCATCTCCATCTCAACATCATCGACGTATAGCTCAGTTGACACACCACAACGGCTTCCTATGCCTACAGCAAAGCAAGAGCCAACAAATAGGTGGTCCTCATATCATACGGGTTTTACTCCAGATAATAAGAAAATAAAAGATCTCTGTTTATTTCTCCTAACACAAAGGAGAAAATTGATGAAATTCATCATTACCAGAAACAACAGATAGATCTTCAACAAGAGCTTTATTTCGAACAAAAATTTACGGCGCGACGGCTAAGCTTTCTAGAGCAAGTGGCGATGAAGTTTTGTTCGTCACGAAAGAAAGATGTTCATGAACCGCTACCAAAATCTTGTAGTTCATTGGATCCATCTTCTTCGTATCGTACTCCTTCAGATCCCTCACCAAGACGACATTCTGGCTCCCCACGGACCGACGAACGTGGAAATATATGGTCTCCACTTAGACCATGGAACGATACGAGTAAGGAAATCCTAAAACTCCGTCATCATCTAAAGAAATAAATCGTATTAATTATTGTACGTATCTATACTTATGTGTTATTATATTTTACAACAATAAAGATATTTATTATCAACATTCGATAAATAAGTGAAACCATTAAACTTTAGACTATTTTTAGCCAAACTGCAAATTTCTGACGTCTGTCTACATCCTCCAGACATCTGACACAAAGATATACTATTAAAAAATTAAGCAGTGTGCATATGTCAGACATCTGATATACCCCCTAGACGTCTGAATTTAAGTTCTGCCTCCTAAAAATAGAATTCAAAAATTTTCAGACGTCTAACATACTGAACCAGACGTCTGACCAAGTCTTCAGTCACAAATGCTTACAAGATTTATCAGACGTCTGAGAAAATAACCAGACGTCTGTTTAAAGTCTCTGCCTATTCAATCTCACAAATTGGACCAAAACAGATGTCTACTCCAAATACCAGATGTCTGTTTGTATCTTCTGTAAAAATATTAGGGCAAACCAGACGTCTGATTTCAAGTATAGACGTCTCGAATTGAATCGACCATTTATATACACCCAGATAACGTCATTTTTTTCCCTATCCTAAAATTATTCCGGTTTACGATTTGCTTATTGACGATTTTTTCTTCAAAATCAAACAAAACTAAATCAAAATGCCTCCTCGCACTAAGAATATCAAAGCTCCAAAACGCAAACAAGACCAGCCCACTTCATCTTCAAACCCCCAGGTATGTCTCGACGATCAAATCGAGAGATGGATGCATAAAGCACCGCATTCCATCAAAAGGTATCAAGACATCCAAAAGAAAAAACTCCACATAGGTCCATTCTACAATCTTCTTAAATTCCCTATGTATGATCTAGATGAACTTTGTGAAAATGCTGGATTAGAAACTCTAATCTCTTTTACTCCTAATGATGTTCAAATAGACCAATTAGCTATATTTTTATTCTACGCTAATCTAGACAGTACTTCAGTATGGAATATTGAAGATGAGAACAACTGGCTATGGTCTAGTGTTTATGGTAATACAATTAGGTTAACTCCGGGGTTAATAGGTAGAACTTTGGGATGCTCTGACACCGGGGAAGATCTATACAACATTTCGGATATGCGCTTCAAGCCACGGAATAGTATTACTCATCAAATTTGGGAGGCCGAAATGCCAAAATTTGCTTCGAAAGATTTACCTCCAAAAGCTAGAAACTTGACAAGAATGATAATAAATACAGTTGTTCCACGTAAGGGGAGTCACGAGCAAATAACATGAACGGAGCACAAAGCTCTATATGCTCTCTTTAGTGGAACTCGAGTAAATTGGGCCAAATTCATCTTCGATGAGCTCAAACACTTTTGGACTCGATCACGGCCATCAATCATTTACCCTACTTATATTATGAGACTTTTTCGTGCACATAATATTCCTTCCTACCTATTGACATCCGAAGAAATCTCGCCTAAATATGCTTCCACCAAATTCTTCTCTCTGATGCACCTACTTGAAATCCTTCCAGAGTTTATGTCCTTCGAAGATTGGACGCACAATCTCAATCTCGAAGAGTTGAGCCTCCTCCTCAACCAAACATTGATCCATCCCAAGAGGAAGTACAACATCGAGAAGTCACTCCTCCTCCTCCCACACCATTTGATTATCCAGGACATGATGAAATTATGGAGACTCGAACGGACACAAATCCAAATGAAAGTGTTCGAGATCTCACTCTTCGGAACCAAAAAATTCTATCTCAAAATCAGAAAATTTTGGCTAAGCGAACTGACAATTTTGAAACTTTATTTGCTACACGACTTGCCACAGTTGAAGAATCTCTTTCGTCTATATTATCGGTTCTTAAAGGAGTATTACAATGGGTTCGTGGTCCGACACCACCCTCTGAGGATTGGGCAACCCCTGTTCCTTCTCCTCTCGCAAAAAATTCAAAACTAACTGAGGATGAACCTCCAAAGGAAGTTTTGACATCTCCTTTAAAGGATAGCACTTCTGACAACGAAGAACCAAAGGAAGATGATCCAAATAAAGCCTTCCCAGAGGAAATCTAGAATTTGGGAATTGTAGTTTTTTATATTTTCTTCGTACAAATCTAATGACTGTAACCCCTTCATGTTATTAATGAAACTTTTCCTTTTTTTTGACGATTGGCTTCAGTGTCATAATTCTTTTTGATAATGTCAAAGGGGAGAAATATAGGTAGAATCATACAACATTAAAAATAAGCACATATTCAGGGAGAGATTTATAATCTATATATAAGTACATTGAATAGTTGTCATCATCAAAAAGGAGGAGATTGTTAGGAAATTAATTCTATGGTTTCGATGATAACAAATATACAATGGGAATCGAATGTACATACATACATATATATACATATATATATTTACAGGTAGTTGATAAAGTAACATCACCAAGGAGACAAAAACAAAACTCAAAAGAAGTATCAAAAGACTTCAAGTCGATAGAAGTGAAAGAGGGATGACACAGACAAAGATAAAGCAACATGCACACATTTAGACGTTTGGGAACACTACCCAGACGTCTGATTGATTCCTCTGGTTCATAACTCAGAAAGAATCAAACGTCTGGTTACTACACTCAGACGTCTGAAAAGCATCCGGATATAAAAAATATATGAAAGCCAGACGTCTGGTTAATAAACACAGACGTCTGAAATACAAACAGATACAAAACATATATGAAGACCAGACGTCTGAAATATTTTTCAGACGTCTGATTTTGGTCTCGGCTGTGTAAATTCAAAGAACAACTGTCACATCTGAAAGTACACGTTCGCTTCTCTTCACTGCAACTCTTCATCACCATGAGAAGCAACCTTAGAGCACTTACTAATAGTTGCAACTACACAAAGGATCTCTCCACGACTATAAATAGAATCAGGAATTCAAAAGAAGAACTTACCTTACTTACTTATGCTCTTAACTTTAATACTCTGATCTATACCTGATCTCTAGCAATCAAATACCTGTACTTAACTCTTCTATATATTCAGAACTCCTCATTCAATATTCTATATATATATATATATATATATATATATATATATATATATATATATATATATTGGAAGCATTTGTACTCAATAGTCAACATCCGTGTTATAGAACACATTTTTGACAAAGAAACTCTGCTATTGTAAACCTGTTCCTCCGGGTCAAGTGAGGGTTAGTTGAAAGGAAATTCTTAAGAGGAGCTTCGGGACTGGACGGGAGGTCCGAACCAGTATATAATCCTGGTGTGTCTATTTTAATTTACTTTGCTATTATCATCTATCAAGTTATATTATATAGTTAGTTACATATACTTGCATATATATCCTATACGATCCACTCATATAGACTTTCAGGGTCTACTCCTCGGTGTGGTCATCGCATGCCCCTTCATGTACCTCTCTTTGGAGTTACCTGAGTACATCGTTGGCAACACACTAAAGCACACGCATCAAGAATCCCTTCCTGTAAAGTAATCCTTCTTGCACGATGAATCTTGCGGCTTTACAAAGGAGTTAATGTTGTTCGTTTTTCCTGTCTTGAAGGATTCCTTTCCATATATAGTTCTTTATCGAAGTCATCCACGGCTTCTTCTCATATTCGATCTCCAAGATCCAATCGACATCCATTTAATCGATACTTGGAGCCGACATTACTTCCACCGAAACTAGTCCCATTAGCTGTACATCTTTCGAACTGGCCAACTTAGCTAGCGCGTCAGCCTTTGCATTTTCCTCTTTGGGAATATGCCTTATTGTGTAATATTCAATATTACTAAGCAACTCAAGGGCTCGGTTCAAATAAGGAGCTAGTCTCACTCATTTTGCTTGAAACTCTTTTCGAACTTGACACACTACCAGCTAGGAATCACAAAAGATATGAAAAGTCTTAACTCCTAACTCCTTAACAATCTTGAGACCCGTAATCAAGGTCGTATACTCTACTTCATTGTTCATTATGGGAAAGTTGAGTTTCAGGGCGTAATAAACTGAATGTTCTTTGGGAGTCATCAGCATGACCCCAGCACTAGAACAATGTTTATTAAACGCACCATCCTGTATATTTTCCATCATGCATTTTGCTCTCCACTGCTCTCTGCCATCTCACGCAGTGTATTTAGCAATGAATTCCACCAAAGCTTGACCCTGGATCGCTCCCCGGGGATGATAAATTATGTTGTACTGGCTCAATTCAATGTTCTCTTTCAACAACCTTCCAAAGGTCTTAGGTCACTGCTGGACCTGTCTCAAAGGCTTGTCGGTTAGAACTTTGATCGGATAAGCTTGAAAGTAAGGGCGGAGTCTGCTTGAAGCGATTAACTAGGCAGTATGCGAGCTTCTCTAACTTTGGGAAGGTTATTTTTGCTCATATCAACCCTTACTGATGTAGTACACTGGTCCCTTGATTCGGGACTCCTCATGTATGATTGCAACGCTTAAAGCTGGACCGACATAGCCATATAAATGAACAATTCCTCATCAACTAATTCCTTTGACATAATGGAGGTTCTCTCCAAGTGATCCACTAGAGCCTAAAATGCATTTATACATTCTTACATCCAAGCAAAATTCCTCTTTCCCTTCTTGATCACAACAAAGAAGGGATGCTTTTATCAGTGGCTCTGGATATGAATCAACTTAGTGCAACAACTTTTGCATTTAATCTTTGAACGTCTTTGATCGTTTCCAGGCCTTTGATCGTTTGTGGATTGTCTTTTATTCCATGAGAGTTCACGATGAAGCCTAAGAATTTCACTAACACGACACCAAATGAGAATTTTAAAGGATTGAGCTTTATCCCGTACTTCTAAAGAATACTAAACATCTCCCCCAAGTCATCAACGTGGTTCCTCGATCATCGTGACTTCAAGACCATATCGTCCATATAGACCTCCATCGAGCACCCGATCCGATCTTTAAACATCATATTCACATCCCTTTGGTGAGTTGCTCCGGCATTCTTCAATCCAAAAGGCATGACAAGAAAGAAATAGAGTCCCAAATCTGTTATAAAGCTGGTGTATTCCTGGTCTGGTACGTGCATCAGTACCTAATTGTATCTAGATTATACATCCATGAACGATAACAATTCGTGTCTGCCTATTGAGTCCATCAGCTAATCAATACTCGGGAGTGGGAAGTTATCCTTCGAGCATGCCTTCTTCAGATCAGAATAGTTGACACATCGAATAACCCTAATTTCTAGTAACATTATTCAGGATATTTAATTAGCTAAATTAAATAAAATAATGTGATGATTAGGGGATTGAGATTTATGATTAAACTAAGGGGTAGCCGTGCTTAAGAGAATAAATGAACCAAAATAAACTAAAATAAAACGGGCAAAGGAAATAGCTAAGGGGAAAAATTGGAATAAGTGTATTCTAATACCCTAAACCATTAGGAATTCATTTCATACATTCATTTGTAATACCAAACTAAAATAGAGGCTGACCACCATTAGCAAGAGCAAGAGGAAGAAGATAAAGAAAATTAAAGGAAAGAAGATTAATCAAAATCAAATCCATTCAAATCTCAAATACTTAATCTCAAAGCTAAGGTGAATAATGACTACATCTCATATTTTCTATTGTTTTTAGTTTTAAGGTAAAGCCGAATTATTTTGCAAGATTATGCATTTTTTGAATGATAAAATGTTTATATATGCTTTTTGATGATTTATGCTTTTTCATATAAGTTTTATGATATGTTTTGATGTGAAAATCTATTAAATGACATCAAATGCCTTGCGAATTTAGATTTATATCAAAAACAATATTTTGAGATGGGTTTCAATTTTCATAATTTTCTAAATAAATGCGGGTTTAATATTAATTTTCTAGTGTGGAAATTGATTATTTAGGTTTGAAAATTATTTATGGTTAAATAATATGTGCTTTGGGTCTAAATTATTACATGTTAGAAAACATATTAAAAATGACTTTTTGGAATTTTTGTAGAATTTTCCTAAGTGTTTTAATAGAGATATAAAATTATTAAGGTACGAGACTTAAATGGTTTATATATTTAAAAAGGAGAAGGGGTAGTTTGTAAATTATTTAAATTGTTTAGTTCTGAAATTTCGGCAGTGCTTTTAGAAAAGAAAATTAGCAACCAATAATATTCTAAAAAACAAGGCAGGTTAGTTGAAAAGACTTTCTTTTTAAAGTTAAAATCAATTTTTACATGCTTTTAGCATGTTTCGCCACTTTCGGCACCTAGGTTCCGACCAAGTAGTTTTGCCTCCATTACCATCGAAATCAATGCACATGGTATCAGATATTGGTACGTAGTGAATTGGTTATAGGCAGAAGGTAACGGGTCGAGATAATGGGTTCCCAACGACGTTGAAGCCAAACTTTGGTTTTGGAAGAAAATGCGTCTGCTTTGCTTTCGACTTTGCTAGCTTCGACTAGGTTAAGTGTTTAAAAGAAATGGTTATTCCTTTGTTTTAAGAAAACCACTTTCGACTAGGTCGGCTGCCGCTTTCTACCTTTCGAAGCAAACGGTTTTGGAAGGTATATTTTGTTTTAAAACTCAAGCCACTTCTCCAATGCTTTTGAAGGGTTGGTTTTGACACCATCACTTCTTTACTTAGGGAACACTTTCAGAAGAATGTTTTTGACTTAAATGTTTTATGACTCTTTTGCTCTGTTGAAGGTAGATCCCAAAGGTTTCGAAGAAGATAGTTTTAAATGGTTTCGAAAGGTTTTCCATGTGTTCTACTTGAAAGGTTGAACCTAAATGGTTTCGAAATGTTAGATGTTTTAATGCTTTTGAAAGATTTTAATGAAAGTTTCGAAGGGGTGGTTCCCCAATGATTTCGAAAGGTTTGAAAGGAAAGGTTTTCCAATGTTTTCGAAAGGCAATGTTTATGTGTTTTAAAGACAGGATGTCTAAAGTTTTATAGCTTTCGAAGGAAAAGTTTCTTAATGGTTTTGAAAGGTTTATATGAATGGTTTCGAAAGGAATGTTTTGCTTTTTCGGCCTAGGTTATAAAAATGGTTTAGTTGGTTTCGAAAGGGGTACTTTCAAATGTTTAAATGTTTTCATCAACACATGTAACGATTCGAAATTTTCGACCTTGAAAATTTGACACTAATACGTTCATTGTAGAAGTGCCAAGCAGTCAAACGTCAGAAATTCCAGATTGTTAGGATAAAGAAGAAAAGAGGCGGAAGAAGAAACAGAAAACAACAGCACAGAATCTCACATTCGTAGCGGATTGAAATATAATATCAAATGATAGCATTTACACAAAGAAAGCTATAACTGTCAATTTACAGACAATATATCAGAGTATAATTCATTCATAATAATATGGACAGTTATGACAACTGTCCCAGAATATAATCAATACAAACTCTATTACACAGGGGAATATACTCCATACATTCCTACCATCCAGCTCACCTCCTGAGCTCCAGAACGTCCTTGCCTGAAAATCTATAATACTCCATCTGACCCGAGCATTAGATTAAAGTAACACCTGATTCAGGCTGGAAACCGCTGTGAGTAAACCCATATAACTTGAAATACGTATAAAACTTCTTTGAAAACCAGGGTAACTCATACCGCAATACGAGTTCTTATCTTGCTATAGCCAAAAATTTATTCTACAAAATAAATCTAAGTACCATTACTTAGTTTAAATGGCCAAGTTCACTTAACTTATTCCGTTCTAGCCCATTTGATTTTATAATCAAATCTATAAAGAATTATAGATTACTAATCGAAGTGGTTTCGGATATTGCTGACATCCGACCACGATCTCTTCAAATCCAAATGCCATCTTTTAAGCTAATACAAATGAATTTATCTTCAGAACGTATATTTACACAGAGTTTCAACACAGTTAACTATTCAAATAAATGTCTCATATTTATTAACAACTCAATCCAAAGCATTCATATCACAGAACATCACAGATTATTAGACTATAGATATTAATCAATTAAATCATTCAATATAATTAATCATCTATAAGCAAGATTAATTAGTATCACAATTTATAATTAATTTAATTTTACACAAAATAAATTAATTATCTAAAACCCTTCTTAATTGTTATGAATTAACTTCTAGCCATCTATTTTATGTTAATTAATTATTGGAATTAATTAATTATAAGTCATAATTACTTAAGACCTTAATTAATTAAAAGTATAAGCCCATTTATCTTAATTCTTTACTTAATTACATTTAAGTTTATTTAATAAGACTTTGGAATTAGTTTATTATTAACATATAAATTAACCAAGATCATTAAATTAATTAATTATTGAAAGCATCTCACCTTCTTTAATCAACTACTTAATTACATTATTTAATTTCATTTAATAAACTTAAGAATTAATTTAAATAATGGACACATAAATATATACTTTTAAACTTAATTAATTTGAGTTAAAAATAAATTATTATATAACCTTTAACTAATTTAACACTTAAACGAAGCATTTATTGTTTAAAGAAGTGGGTTAAGAAAATTGTTTTAAGTAAAACTTGTTTTGTTCTAAAATTTTAATACCTTGTTAAATCAATCCCTTCCTTTTGAAACACTCGGGCCAAGCCCAAAAATCCCGATCAAAAACTCGAGCTACACTCCAACTTCCCCGACACTCTTTCTTCTTCTTCTTCTTCCTCCTTTGAACTTGCTAAAACTTGAGTACAAACTAGAGCCAATCCTTCGCTTCCTCGAGTCCAACCCGAAACCTCGTCTGCTACTTCTTCTCAACCCAGCAACCACCCCAAACCTTCTGATACAATTGACACCCGTGCACATGCACTATCGACCGTCAACGCTCCAAACATCGCTATCATCGCCACCATCGCCATCAAGTCGACTTCGACATGCACAATCGCCTCCAGCACCCAGAAACCTAATGCCACCTTCAAAATCAAATTCGAGCTACACGAAGACCCCCTGAACCAAAACCATTTCCTTCTCGCCCCTCGTTCCACTGCCACAGGCCATCGAAAACCACGCCCTAATGCTGAAAGCTTCGACTGACAACCCTATACCTTTCCCCCCTCCGATCGAGTCCGATGCTACCTCGACGTCGAACTAGCCTTAAAACCCACGTCGACCAAACACACACTGAAACCCTACTATACCCTCACTTCGCCACCACGATGATCAAAAAAACGCGACACCATTTTTCTCGAGACGGTCGACCCTCGACCTTCATCTGGCCACAACCCCGAGGCTACAGAACCTCGCAACCACCAGAAATCGACGAAACTCCTTTTCCCGTTCGACCCAAAATTTCCCACCAATCACAAACTTAAAAATCTAGATATAACCATTAAAAATCATGGTTTTAAAAAACATTTCAAATTATATTTGCAAATCTTAGAATTATGGAAGTCGAAATTTCTGAAATGTTTGATTTTTACTGCAATTCCTTCTTTCCAGTTAAACTACTTTATAATCTCACATAAAAATATTTACAATAAATGAATTTAGATATTGCAAACACATTTTCTTTGCAGATCATAACCTGAAATATTTTATATAAAGAGGAATTGATTTTTGATTGAGTTTTGAGTCTGTAAACCAAGAACAAAGGCTTACACAGACATGCACACATCATTTCATACATATAAACATACAAAACCTATTTATACTTCCATGCAAATTATTTTACGAAATTACATCCAATATTTCATCACATGCATTAGAGAATAAGGTAGAATTAATTTAAGAAAAATGAATGTTTACTCACCTGATGTTGAACAGAGGAATAGTTTTGAAAATCTAAATATACTCTTGATTAATAAAAATTGGAACTTGATTCACTTGTACTTAGTTGTGTTGAATCTTGAATTTTGAATTGCTTAGCTTCAAATTGAAATTTGAAAGAGGTTGTTTTATTTTAGTTGTTTTATTATTCTCTGATTTTGGCTTTTCAGTTTTATTTTGCTTTGATTTCAAAAATGAAGAGAAGAAAGACTATTTGATATATATATATATATATATATATATTATTAAAAAGAAAGAAAACAATTTATCTTGACACTTGTACAAAACCTTTCTTACTAGCTTACAAATGTCTTTCTGCATGCATTTATATTTTTATATGTTTTTATATTATATTTTATATTTTTATTAATACATTTTCTTTTTACTTATATTTATACTTATTTGTAATGTTAAACTAAGATTATTAATACTTTAAATCGTTAACTATATATATATACTAGTATTAATTTTTTTAGAGTTTTTAAATCCAATTTATTTTAAGATATTACTTTTGAATTTCAAATCAAAATTCTACTTACAATCTACATATAAACAATAGTAATTTGAAAACACATATTTTATTTGTTTGGAAAGAATAATCTTGCACATTTAAATAATTATAAAAGAAGATTATCAAATCAATATTGCCAAAAATCCTGGGTTATCGCAACAAAGATTTGAGTAAAGTATATATAACATGGCTAGGTGATTTGAGTAAAGCATAGAGTTTATTTTCCTTGTGTAAAGTATGATTTAAAGGTTTAAATCAATTCGAGAAAAAAGGTTATCAAGGAATGTTTAAGGGAAGATTACTCTAAGTAAAACGACTGTGATATTTGTATACTAGATAGGACTGGTATAGGGTCACGCCCTATACATTAGCTATTAGCCACTAGCTAATTTAGTCCAATATTCCAATGTGTATGGCTTTGTCACAAGTCAGACTAAAATGATGTTACATACAAAAGGGAATATATTTGTACAGTGGTCGGTTATTGGTGAGCCTGAAAAATCATTAGGATCAGTTGACCTGGAGAAAGTAAGTTAGGGATAGACCTTCCGAAAGAGGAGTATCTAATAGACGTTAGATTATTTATTTATATTGTCCGATTGGCCCGAGTCAGCCAAATGTTAGTAGTTAGCCAAACAAAACTATAGTGTTCGGATAGATGGTCCATTTGTTACTTGATATGTATGTTTACATGATAGTGCTTTAAAGTTTTAACCAGTTTAGGTTGTAGGATTATGATTTGTAAAATGTGTTTTAAAAGGAGATTAGTGAGGGAAAACCCATTTCGCTAAGGGACGTGCTCTCACTTAGTATCAAAGAACCAAGATATATAGTATCACACCAGGCTTTATATCTGACTCGAAGTTTATGTTTTCTCCCTTAAACTCTCAGGTGCTAAAAATTGAATTGATTAGGCTGAGGGTTGAGGATTTTTAGGTTTTTAGTAGGTTGGCGAATAAACCTTTCGGAGACAAGTAGGTGGCTGACGGATAATTATTTAAGAGTTGCTGTTTTGTTTTGTTTGATTCCACTATGTTGTATTATGTCAGTTATGATATATAGTACTCTGGTCAACCAAGGGAGCATCTTCATATGTTGCTCGTGGCATATTTTGTAATAATTACATTTAGTCAGAACCTGGGAAATGATTGGGATTATGTAATGGAATGTGAAACATGTTTTGTAAAATGCAATCAGAAAAGTAGTTTTTGAAATCTGTGATTTTGTTTCATATTCATGTGCTTCTGATATTATAGATACCATTAACATTACCGTAATTGATCACCGGAAGTTAATACTATGGATGACTATAGCATCTGTAGCTCTTAGCTTCGGGCCTCCATATATGAGATGCTACAACTTGGTATCAGAGCATAGGTTTGTAAAAAACTTAACTTAAAATAATTTTTGAAAGCATAATCCTAAGGAATCAGAGATGAGATCGGGCTACGGGATAACGCTATGGTAACGTAATTGTATTTGCTATATATAAGTATATGCCATATCTCTATTCTCCTATCTCTCTTAGACTATTCTCCTATAACTCATGAGGCTTGAATACAGATATGCATGCTTGAAGTGGAAGGGTTAACCTTGGATGAGGAAGCACCACAACGAATGGAAATGCCAGATCAAATATGAGGAGAAACAAAGTTCAAGCACAAGTTGGAAATGTTGATGCTGGAGTCCCACAAGCTAACATGAGAGATATGTATCAGTTCTTTGTAAACATGATGCAGACGGGTGTTGCTGTCTCAACGGATATATCGATATACTTTCTTGAAACATCTTGACCAGGATTATTTAAAACAACATGTTGTGATATTTTCCCTTGATTACATCTATTTGTAATTATTATCACATAACATAGTATTTAAGTATTTTTCTAATCAATATACTTTAAGTTAATTATTTAATTAATTATACCATAGTATAATAAGGTATATAATAAAAATTAAAAACCTTTACCATGAACAAGATTGTTTATAGACTTGGATATATCAAACAATTTATATAATTGCACTTAAAGGCATATCTGTAACTCGCTAAATCTCCTACTTGCATGTGGGTTCAGCTATGGAATTTTATTCTCATTTGTCTGATATGTTTATTCAAACTAATTGAGCTAGTCCCTTAGTGAATGGATATACTATATTGTCTTAATTATCTACTTTGATTATTAGCATTTCTCTATCGTTAATGAACTGATTTTATCATATGGAAGTTTTTGAAATATGTGCCTTAATACCCGTAAAATTTAGGTTCTTCCATGATATATTGTGGCATTATTATCATAAATAATTCTACGAAATTCTCAATATTTGGAATTATCCTTACCCTGGTTATTAATTTATGCATTACACACACATATAGAATTTTGTTACGGCGCCAGTCAAGACAATTTACTTATCATTTTATTTGAATTATCCATAACATCTAATTTGAAACATCTCCTACTTAAAGCTTCTTAACTGAGATTGAACATGTATTTAGGATTGACATACTATGTTCGAAATTAACTATGAAGTTTTAGTCCAAACACGTTTTTGTAAGAAGTCTGGTATTTGTATAAACAATTCTGTAATATTTCATAAATATTTTAATTAGGTGTATGAATAAAAATAATAACAAAAATGGCATCTTCTTCCTTCTTGTCTAATTTGGTTTCATTCAACCTGCTTCCTTATTCCTTCTCCTCTCACAAATTGTCTACAAATGATCTACCTCCATTCTATTTCCCTTCCTCTTTTTGATCCTTTTTTCCTAATTTGAGGTCATCCTCTTTTTCCTCACATCCGAGAAAGCATAGGTACGCTCAAGTTGTAAAAGTGCCTTCGACTGTGCCTTCGTTGAGTAATCAATCTGTTTATCGAAGAACTTGGATTGATTCCAGAAAGGGTAAAAGGTTTTGTTTCATATGTGGAGATGTATCGCATTTGGCGAATGTTTGCAGAGATCCCATTGGATGCTTCAAATGTCGATGTTTCAATCGCAAAAGGGATAATTGTCGTAAGTTTGTTGTTGAGCCAGAGAAGGATTCGATTAAAGAACATGGATTTTTATTTGTTTTGAAGTGCATGGAGTTAAAGAGGATTTTTTTCAATCATTTATGGATCCAAAGAGAAGAAGGTATTGAATTTTTAGAGGACTTATTTAGACATTTTGATAGAATTAATTCAGTTAATACCGGTCGAAACTTTCATAAGAAATCTGGGATCTCTAGAGATGATAGCTGTATTAATTAGAATTTGAAAAATCGGAATCATAGGGTTAATCTGATGGTTTTGCTATGGTTTCAGATGTTATTGGGATATCTGTTGATAGTAAGTCAATTTCTTTCCCATCTTTGGATAACTCGAGAGGAATAGTTGAGGGTGATGCTATTGTTCTTCCTGTTTTAAATATGGAAATTCAACAGATGTATTTCTTCGACCCTATGCTAACCGATCCTGTTGTTATTCAATTAAGTTCAATAATTCAGCCTCTTGATTCAGATTTTACTATGGTTGCTTCAAACTCTTCTGATTAAGTGCTTGAATATTCTATTTTCAATCCCATCAGAAAATTAAAAGGTAAAAAGTGTTTCTTGAATAGTTTTGAGATTGAAACATCAAATCGTTTCGAATGTTTAATGGAGTCAGTCAATATAAGTGAACATTCTGATGTTCCTAGATTGTTTATGAACAACGATCAGATACAGATTGGTTATATGAAGGTAGAAATGAATGGTTGTGTAGCTGTTGATTATTTTGTTGAGAAATCTAATAAAGATTCAGGTCATGATAAGGTTGATGTTTCAGGGGTTAATCTTGTCAGTTGTCTGGGGGATTGTTGAATGAACTGGAGCTTAAAGAGCATGATATTGTTTGTCCTATTAATATTCAGACTCAAGATGGGGTTAACGAGCACTGTGAGTGCAACAGTGCTTATGTTAATACAATTTCTTCTAACTTCAATGCCGTCGATATAGTGGAAGCCAATGTTAGAAATGCGGATTACGGATCTTAAGGCTATAATAACACTAGAGCGGGGTGAATAGTGTTATGTGGATTTACTAAATCTTTTTGGAACTTATGTAATTTAATCACCAATAAATGCAATACATAGACACAGTTATAATCACAGAATCAGACACATATGCAAATAATAAATAAAAGCAGTAAAGGAAAGAACACACTAGCATTTTATACTGATTCGGAGTTACCCTACATCCAGTCTCGCACAATTGTATGAATTTCTTTTCAAAATAATCTTCCAGAGTACACCCTCGATTTCAAGGCCACGAGGTACACCCTCCTATATTCGAGTTTGGGGCAAACTCTCTTGATTTACCAGGGCACAAGATCACCTAATTGATTTCCGGGGCAACAATCACACCTATTTGATTTCAAGGCTCAACCGCACTTTTACTCGACAGTTTAATTTAAAATAATCCTATAACTCTGAATAGCACTATGGTCTTATGGAGAGAGTGGCAGAGAATCAAACAAGAGATAATCAAGTTCGATTCACTTGGTATTTCGGCAGAGTATGGTTTGGGATTCTTTAGAACAAATGTGTAAGATGAAGAGGAGAGAAAGTGAAATAAAATCTGGTAAAAATTCGTTTAGAACTTACTGATATTTATAGAGATCAACAACCATATCTATTCATGAAAGGATACGACGAATGGACACTTCTTTTGAAAATTTGAAATTTGAAAATTAACGGGCACCATGTCGACATTGGGGGGTAGGAGTATGTCGACATGCTCTAGGCAAAAATGCTGATTTTGATTTTCTTATTAAAATTGGTTTCTATAATTTTTCAAAACAATTTCTAAACTTTTATAAATATACTTGAATATAGTTTAACCATATAAAAGAGTTTAGGAAGTAATTTTTAATATATAGTCTTAATCTATAAAGTGATTTAAAATCTGAGTATATAAATATTTTAAAAGCTAAATATTAAAACAAGAGATAGTTTACAATCAAGGACAATTTTGATATCAAAAATGTTAAAAATGATAAAGATATTTTTGAGGCTAAAGTATTTCAAATAGGAGAGATGTTTTTTTTGAAAAGAATGTTTTGGAAAACATTTTTAAAATAAGAGATATTTTTTGAAAAGCATTTTCATAAAATTAGTAAATATCAAAATAGGACCGCTATATGTTCCACTAGATATTGTTGTGAGTTCCATCCCACTAGGGTTCCATCTCTTTAATAGGCTCGAAGTGGAGTCCATTCCACGAATAAATTTCGAATAAAGATGTCAGTGCTTTCAAGAAGTTTTAACATAATTCTAGACTCAATACTTATCTTGTACTTTGAAATCTTGAACTCTTGATATCTTGATACTCATGAGTTTTTAATCATGATATCATTGATCTTTAAATTCATCAGCCATGTATCTCTATGTATACAGTCTTCATTCTTGGTATGTGCATCTTTATATCCTGCATATACATATATATCTAAACTATAATGTTAGTATTTATATTTTGTAATTAGTCGTAAGGTTGTTGTCATCAAAATCATCCTTCTCAAGGACTAACAATCTCCCCATTTTTGATGATGACAACCTATGTTTATATAATATACTTAAACTCTACTATAACTCCCCCTAAAACTAATAACTCCCCCTTAACTTAAGCCTAACTACTCTCTATTTTATAATTCTTCCCTTTTGTCATCAACAAAAACTAATCCTATACTAATATAACTCCCCATAATCCAATACTAGAGTACCTGTGACAAATTAAGATGGAATATATATATATATATATATATATATATATATATATATATATATAATAACATGAGTTAATGAAAACATAACAAATATGATAGTTTAAATCTAATAACCATATATTATGTTTCATATAATTTTATACATTCCATTCAAACCAAATTAATTATAACTAAAGCAAACCAAATCAAATCAAACAATTCAAATCAAATCAAACAATTCAAATCAAACAATTCAAAAACAAACAATTCAAACCATAAGGAGATCAAATAATTTTAGGAACTTCAACCCATCCTTCTTCTCCAAAAATAGGGTCCTTTTTAATATCTTCCCAATCTTCATTATCTTGAATCAAAGTTCCTTCAGGATTTGCATTGAAATCATCTTTGTTTAGAGCAGAAATCATCCAATGGAGGGCATCGAAATGCTTCTCTTGTTATTTTATCATCTACATTTGACTTAGTTCCAAGTGCCTTTGATTGCAGAGAATAAAATTAAGTATATTCTTGAATGACTTGAGAGTTTCTTCAAGATTTTCACTTAGAGTTTGAGAAGAGGATGCCATTTTTGATAAATAGTTAAATGATGCAAATGGAGATAAAGAGTTTACAAATTTCTAGAAGAAACAGGTGTTTAAATAGGTAGGAATTCGTTTAAAATGAATAGACACAAGTTAGTTATTTTAAATTCAAAATTTAAAAAATAACTAAATCAGACAGTTATATGTCGACATAAGGTGTTGGGGTATGTCGACATGGGTGTGTTGAATTATGTATCTTCTTTGTTTTATGCATAAGTATTTATATATATAAACTTATACACTATATTATCATTTACTCTAGAGACACGATAAGGTAGAAAAACATAAGATGGATAAATTTATAGATAAATGAGCTAATACAAGAGATACTTCATAACATGATAAAAGATCAATATAAGTTCATACAAAATAAACAAGTACATCACATCCAAGTTTTTAGAGTGTGCTAGAGGATGAGGAGGATGATGATAGGCCAAGTTTCCGACAAACGTTAGCAGAGAACTTGTTCATACTAGTGGCCATTTTATCCAATTTCTTATTAACGGATCTTTTGAGAATCCGTTGATTTTCCATTATGATCTTTTGGTTTTTGAGGAGAGTTTGGTTGGAAGAATTGTTAGTATTGATAGAATATACAATACTTTCCAAGGAGATGTCTTCATTCTCTTCTTCAATTTCCATTTCCTCCCCTTCTTCTTCCTCATTTTCTTCTTCCATCTCTTCATGTGCCATTTCATCCTTTTCGGCAAGCGATTCGTATTGTTGAAATATGAAAGGAATTTTCATAAGAGAAATATTGGTATGATTAAACACTTTTCTTGAAACAAATTATTCCCTTTTATAATCAACACCAAAATAATTAAAAATCCGAGTGAGATAGATTCCATGATGCAAAGTATTCTCACCCATTTTCAAATTCTTAGGACGAAGTTCATCCATAATCACTTGCACCCAATTAATGTCATAATGACCAAAAATAGCAAAAATAGCTTTACAAACTTTCAAAGTCGGGTTATGAAAATTTCAGATCTAGGAGTGTAACGTCCCGCCTTTCCACACGTTTCAAATCGACGATAAACCAAACACGTCAGACTTAAACCATACAGAAGGGCAGATTGTTATGGGAAAAGTAAGAAAAGGCAGAGAAAGAAAAAAACAAAATAGAATCTTGCAGCGGAACGATAAAATATAATAATCAAATAAACATTTCATGAAGCTGTTTTACAAAACATTTTGATTTTACTTATACAATACATATCAGAGTTACACATACCAGGGAATATTATTAATGCAGCGGAATAAAATGGTGTAGTGGAGTAATATAATAGGTAATAATACATCTTCGTCCTCCAGAATACGGTCTTCCAAATCCTGAAATGCTCAGGCTGACCCGAGCGATTGAAAAGACAAAACACTCGAGTCAAAACTAAAAGATCTTATGTAAGTTAAATCAACATGAATAAATATGAGTGGAACGGCGTCAGAGATGTTTACGAGATTTGACATCTTCTATCCACTGTCTAACGTGAGTGCAGTAACTTAAGAGATGCTCGGGATTCACATCTCCTGAGATCCGTTAAACTATTTACTATGTAGTAATATTTCGCTATTATAGTAGTGTCTAATAGTAAAATAAACTTACTTTTAAATAGCGTTAAGGAGTGACCCAATATTCCCGTTAACACGTAATAGTGCCAATAGTCTATACAGTACTGTAATACCTCCTGATCTGGAGGCTACCAGAGGATACTCCATAGGTACGACACAAATAGAAACTCGTAAAAGGCGCGCTAGGGTAGGTGACGCGACACAACTTAGAAATGTCAGGGTAGATATGCCAATTACGCTTCCGGGCCGGTGGTAACGCATAGCCGCAGCTACCGCCCAGCCCAAGCCACACCTCCAAATCAAAGAAATCAAAAGTGGCCATCGAATAAATCCCAAAGTCATAGTATAATATCTAAGTGATGTGTCCGATCAAAGGTGTACCTCATTAGCCCGTCGATTGCTCCTGTTTTAGCCACCTTATGCCAACTCACGGGAGTCGGGTCCATGTTTTTACCTCAAAGGAAACGCCGCCGCCATCCTACTTCATTCTGGAATCTCCACCGCGTACACGGGTTTTAAAGTGGTTTTCGGAGTTGGCAGAGAGTATGACAACTTCCGATCCCGGTCTCTTTAACAACCAAACGTTATTATAACACCGTGGTCATTTCAGAATAATTTATACTTTAAAACCACAATATAAAACCCATTTCAAAACTATATAAATACGATATCATTTCCGTTTTAAAAACCAAAATCAATATGATATTACTTTTATAAAGCCCAAATCAATATAATATCATTTTTATTTTAAATATATCTCTTTTCCAAAATCATAGCACTTCCAAACTATACACTTCAAAACCAAACATTTGAAATTTTACCACATTTAAAACATAATACTATGAAATTCATAACTTCGAAACATTTCAATTTCGATAAACATTTGAATTTCGATATATTCAAGTCTTTAAATATTCCAAAATTTCAATCTAAATTTGATAATTTCGATTCAAAAATTAAATTTTCTATTATTTAGTTCTGAAATATTTTACATAATAAACCCCTTATCATTTAAATAGGGCTCAAATTACAAATAGCTAAATATTGCCTTCAATTCATTTGTACTTGAAATAATTATTTAATTCACCCAGACCCCAAAATCAAGTAATAATAATTATACCTTTTAAAATTTCTAATTTAATAAATTTCACATCAACCCCTTTGAGTTTAATTCTTAAATTAATTTAATTTCATATAATCTCAAATTTATCTCAATTTCAAATCAAATTTATTCAGAAAATACTTACAAAAAAAATTAATTCACATCAATTTCATATTTATCTTCCAACCTCAGTTTTATTTAAGCCTTTATAACTATATATACAATATAATTTAAACAGCTATTTAACCATATTATCTTGATACAATCAACTTTATTATTTAACTTATTTTATACTTTAAACCAATTTTATACATAGCTTAAAACCCAAATTTAACTATATATAAAAAATAACATTTATAAAATATCCCAATCACTATCTCATAAAACCATATATTTCTTTACCAAACCATAGAAAATCATTTCAAAATATTTTTATATATAGACCACGGTGTCTGTATATAATTTTCTACCCTATGGTCAAGTGATACAAATATTTATCATTTCAATCCGTAATTTAAAATAAAAATACGGCTGTTTATCATTTGAAACCAAAATCCCGAATGAAATAAAAATGCACAATAATTGGCAGCTTATAACAATATAAAATACAGCATCCATTCCCCCAATATCAATCATCAACCATTTATCACAATCATCATTCAATTCAAACAATAACATCAATATAGAACAGATAATAAATACAAGTAACTACTGGCAATTTATATTCAATAATAAATTAATTTAACTGGAAGTTTATATGCAATAACAAATTGAATAGTAATTTAATTCAATAAATTAAATTTAACTCGAATGATGATAAAAATATACCAAACAGTAATAAATAAATTTCTAATCACATCGAAAATTAATTTAACACACATAAGAAATTTTAGAAATTGTGAGTGGGTTAAAACACTCACCGTTTGAATTTAAATTGAAATTAAATCCAATTTAAACCCAAAAATTGAACAGTCTTAGAATCCATCCAAACCAGTGCCAAAATGTCCGGAATTCTAATACGAACCTAGTGGAGAAAACCGCGCGTGAATTGGACCACATATGCGAAAGTTACGGTGATTAGATCAATTTAAATAAAATCAAAACTTAATTAGAATAAATAACAGGCCACTACCAAATTGTTGCCACGTCATCTTTCTTCCTTTCTTCCCATAACAACACGCACCGAACTCAATCTTGCACGCCTCCAGTTACAGGTCAACACACGCAACCATAGCGCAGAAGCCACGAAGTCGCGCATGCTCGCTCACCTGAAACCCCACCTGACATCGTCGCTACCCTCCTGCGCCCTCATGCGTCGTGCACGACTCGCACAACACCGTGAAACTACAGTCGCCGCTATGAATTTATGCCCCAAATCAAAAAAATCTCACAATCTAACCGTCGAATTGCAGAACAAACACCACCGATGTACTCCCCATCGTCCACTCTACAATACACAGAAATGATTTGACAATCCGACAACTTTCATCGACGCACGATGAACGGCCGTGAATTAAACCTCAATTTCTGCCCACCCAAAAACTCAGATCGAGAAATGGACTGCAGATCCGACTTGCGCTCTTTGAGAGCTTCGAATCCTTATAAAATTTTTATTGTTTGGTGAGTTTGAATTTTTTTGCTTTGGATTTGATTAGGAATTGTATTTGGGAATTAGGGTTTGCAGCCACTGGGAAAAGAAGAAATGAATTAGGGTTTACAACAGGGTATATATAGGCAATGTTGAAATAGAATAGATGGACTCGATTTATAAATGCGCCGAACGATGAATGGCCCGAAAAGCCCGTTCTGACTCCGGAACGAAATTTGGTCAAACCATATATCAAAATAGATAGATGTTTTAAAATATTTTAAACGCAATGGAAAAGGTTTCACGTCCAAATTCCATCGTATGAAAAAGTTATGCTAAAATCAATTTATTTCAAATTGATTTCAATTGATTTCAATTTAGTTGATTTCTGGGCGTTTCGAGTCCTTACGATTAAACGACAAGTCCTATCACTACGAAACTTGAAATCCTACAATAATTCACCGCTACGGATCCGATGAAACTGATTTCAATGAAATCCGAGTCAGTGGCCAAAATGTCTATTTTTACATTAATTAATTAAATTAATAAATTAACAAATTAAATCAAATTTCCAATTTCAACTTTATAATTAATAAATTTCATCATTTTTTAAATTTCTAAATCAATTACACTAATTTACCCAAATTTAAATGTCAATTTAGAGTTAATTAATTTATCAATTTCAGTGTTAAATTTTCAATTTCATTATATTCACAAATTATAATTTAAATTCTCAATAATCCCATTGAATTTTCTTTTCATTTTATTATTCAATTTATTATTATCCAACAGATGAAATCAACATTGGTTCATGGCTTATTACATTATTATTCTCAAATTTCATCTAAATCTCAATTAACGCAATAATTAAATATTAAATTTCATTTAATTACAATAAATCAAATTATTAAATTTTGAGTTAATAAATCTTGATTCTCACTCCTTTTATTAAATCAACCATTAACCTATGGATAACTTTAACTCTACTATATATCGAATTGCCCTAATGGTTTATAGTTTATCAGCTAATTTCATATTAACTTGTAATTAATTATGTTTAATTGCAATGGATTTAGATCAAATTTAATAGATTAAATAAATGGGAAACCAATTAATAATTATTACCATTTGCCTAATTTAACCCCATTCCGACTTAATTATCAATTTACAAATATTATAATTTCTTACTAAACATTGATTTTCATTTAGTTACCCTTTATTATGTATTATTACATCAATTTATATAACTTTGAATTCATTCCCAATTTACAACTTTCAATCAATTATAACTTTATAATTTGTTTTCAATTAATAGGTATTGCACAAATTTAGTTACTTATCAACTTGCATCAACCTTATTACATTAATTTACATTCAATTACCATTCAATATATATTAATTCATTAATTAATTCAATATTTAAGTTTGTTTTCTTACATTTGATTTATAGCATAGTATAACATTTACATTAATCACATTTCATTCAATCCCTTAATTATTAACCTTAAATTAGCATTGGTTATATCTTGATGCATTAATATTTCCCAATTTCATCTCAATTCTTATTTACGTAATATTCAAACATCAAATTTCATTTAATTCCAATTAATCCACTTTATTACTCTTATTAATAATCTTGGTTCCCACTTTATTATCAAACACCAACTATCATAATTACTCTCTAGCATTAATCCTATCAACTACAAATTATTACGTATTATTTTATCAATTTGCTTTAACCTTATTACCTAAATTTACGTTCAGTTACTATTAAGAAATATTATTCCATTGGTAAATTCAACACTTACTTTTATTTACTCATTTTCTATTTAATAACCAAGGCAACAATTTATACTATTACATTTTCATTATGACTTCACTTTAATTGTCAATAATTAGTTTTAATAACCATTGCTACAATTCACTCGTAACATTTACTTCAATATAAATTATAATTTTTTTTATTTCTTTCTAAATTTAATTACAAATTTTTTATTAAAATAACCAAATTTAATTATCGAAAATTTACGGGTTGTTACACTCTCCCCCACTCAAAACTTTTCGTCCCCGAAAAGGAAAAGAAGGGAAAAGAAGAATTAGGAAATCAGTATATCTTACTTAAAACATTAAATTTATAAACAAATAATTTTACAAAATTAATTAATTGAAATAAAATATACCAATTTATAACCATTAGATCTTTTTATACTTAAATTAATAAAGTTTGGAAAACATTTTCATAATATTTTCTAAGTCCTAAATTTACGGAAAATTTTGGCAGAGTCTCCTTTGTACGGAGAGGCTCGGGAGAAAACATAATATCAAATATAACAATATATAACATATATTTTCCAAAATAATATATATCCCAACACGGGAAAAACAATATAATAACGCTATAAACCGTAATCCGAAAACGTACCTATTGGTCGGGCAATTACGCTTTATGGAATCAAAAGCAGTAACAATTGCTCCCATAACCTGCATTTCACTTATATAATCTAAAAGAGTTAATAATTATATAAAATGAAATATTTAAAGTTTGTTCAACCATAAACAACCAAATCAATCGAAACAACAACCACTTGCAATCACAACATACAACCACCATATGAAGCCAAATAAAATCAACCATCCATAGCAAATAAACAAATAGTTGTTTGGGTTTAAATTAAATTATACAGAATCAAAAATAAACTATTAAGCGCACAATTTACTCAACAGTCTTAGATGAAACTAAATATATTATTCTCATATCCAAACAATTTTAAAGTTCCTTGCCCAAACAACCATAAACCGAACAAACAACGATTTCAAACAACAGATTAAGTTTATTCTTATTAATTCCATTCATTTTCATTTATTGCTTACAATTATTAATTTTCATTTATTTAGGTCATGTAAGTTTCTTTTTATTGCATTACATTTATGCATTTCTCAATTTCATTTATTTATTTAGTGCTTACATTTCTATTATATTTAATTATAGTAACATTTTAATTACAACTTAAGTTTATAACTCTATAACATCAATTCTTATAAATAAAAGCAATTTATTGAACACTTTCATTACCTACTTCTACTTGTACAATTTCCACTAGAATTTCTTATTAAACATTTCAACTTTTAATATTCGGTAAGTTATATATAAAGTTTTAAGGATGTAATCCAAAGTTTTACAAGTTTATTTTATTTCCTTTAATTAAATTAATGTTCAATAATAATATCCTTTGTCTTATAGGTTACACATTTCAATTTCTTTTAATTTTATTTATAACCTAGCATTAAATCTTCTTATTTATCAATGGTTTCAAATACTCATCTTAAACTCAAGATGTTTTACTTACTATCCATCTTTTCTGCTTATTTAGTTAAAAATAACTTTAAACATTAACTTAACTCTTACTTTAATTAGAGGTTCCAAATATTAATTAGTTACTTTTCATTTCACTACAATAATTGAACTATTAATTAACAGAAACTTAAGAACTAAATACCGAGTTTAATTTCATATCATTTTAAAATAATAGATAAATGTATTTATACGTCCAATTATATTTAAAACAATTAAAAATTTATATTCGTTTATCAAAAATAAGATAAACGTATTTATACGTCCAATTATATTTAAAACAATTAAAAGTTTATATTCGTTTATCAAAAATAAATTTACAGTAGAACTACTACAGTGGCATTCCCACTTTGAAACTCAAAAATGAACGTCGATGATGCGTGCACTCATCACCGAAATTATTTTCCAGCAACAGAGAGGGGAGTACAAAACTTATTTCTTTTCGAAGTTCTTTTAAAATAGTTCTTTCAAATTATATTGAAATATTTATATCAGAAAATACTTCTAATAATATTATTATTATATTTCAAAATCATTCAAAAGAAATCTCAAAAACCCCGGAACTTAGATTCTAAAATTTCCGTCCTATTTTTCCACTTTCTTCAAATATTGTTTCCAATCAATATTTATATATTTCACTACCTAACAACCAATATATTACAACCAAATATATATCATTTATAAAATTTATTACTTTATATATAGAAAATATAATAGGAAAAATTATTTCATTCGCCTATATTCAAAACTAATATCGTGTCGGTCTGTCCTATTAAGTGTTTAGAAATCCCTATTGATATCATAGCATCCCATGCATCAACCAGAATATATAAATACAAAACGGAACAAATTAACACAATATTAAAACTGTTTTATAACACTAACAAATACGCTCTCTCATATATATACGCTCAGCAACTCATCATAGGGTATTACTACCCTATTAATAAAGAGTCAAACCCCACAAAGCTAAGTTTTATCGCTAAACCAAAGCTCTGATACCAGATGTAACGTCCCGCCTTTCCGCACGTTTTAAATCAATGATAAACCACACATGTCAGACTTAAACCATACAGAAGGGCGGATTGTTATGGGGTAAATAAGAAAAAGCATAGAAAGAAAAAAAACAAAACAGAATCTTACAGCGGAACGATAAAATATAATAATCAAATAAACATTTCATGAAGCTGTTTTACAAAACATTTTGATTTTACTTATACAATACACATCAGAGTTACACATACCAGAGAATATTATTAATGCAGTGGAATAAAATGATGTAGTGGAATAATATAATAGGTAATAATAAATCTTCATCTTCGTCCTCCAGAATACGGTCTTCCAAATCATGAAATGCTCAGGCTGACCCGAGCGAATCGAAATGACAAAACACTCGAGTCAGAACTAAAAGATCTTATGTAAGTTAAATCAACAGGAATAAATATGAGTGGAACGGCGTCAGAGATGTTTACGGGATTTGACATCTCCTATCCAGTGTCTAACGTGAGTGCAGTAACTTAAGAGATGCTCGGGATTCACATCTTCTGAGGATCCGTTAAACTATTTACTATGTAGTAATATTTCGCTATTATAATAGTGTCTAATAGTAAAATAAATTTACTTTTAAATAGCGTTAAGGAGTGACCCAATATTCCCCTTAACATGTAATAGTGCCAATAGTCTGTACAGTACCGTAATACCACCTGATCGGGAGGCTACCAGAGGATACTCCATAGGTACGACATAAATAGAAACTCGTAGAAGGCGCGCTAGGGTAGGTGACACGACACAACTAGGAAATGCCAGGATAGATATACCAATTACGCTTCCGGGCCGGTGGTAACGCATAGCCGCAGCTACCGCCCACCTCGAGACACACCCCCAAATTAAAGAAATCAAAAGTGGCCACCGAATAAATCCAAATGTTAAAGTATAATATCAAAGGGATGTGTCCGATTAAAGATGCTACCCCATTGCCCATCTATCGCTTCTGTTTTAGCCACCTTATGCCAACTCACGGGAGTCGGGTTCACGTATTCACCTCAATGGAAACGCTGCCACCATCCTACTTCATTCTGGAATCTCCACCGCGTACACGGTTGTTAAAGTGGCTTTCGGAGTTGGCAGAGAGTATGACAACTTCCGATCCCGGTCTTTTTAACAACCAAACATCATTATAACACCGTGGTCATTTAAAAATAATTTATACTTTAAAACCAGAATATAATACCCATTTCAAAACTATATACATACGATATCATTTCCGTCTTAAAAACCCAAATCAATATGTTATTACTTTTATAAAGCCCAAATCAATATAATATCATTTTTATTTCAAATATATATCTTTTCTAAAATCATAGCACTTCCAAATTATACACTTCAAAACCAAACATTTGAAATTTTACCGCATTTAAAACATAATACTTTGAAATTCATAACTTCGAAACATTTCAATTTCGATATATTTCAAGTCTTTAAATATTCCAAAATTTCAATCTAAATTTGATAATTTCAATTCAAAAAATTAAATTTTCTATTATTTAATTCTGAAATATTTTACATAATAAACCCCTTATCATTTAAATAAGGCTCAAATTACAAATAGCTAAATATTGCATTCAATTCATTTGTACTTGAAATAATTATTTAATTCACCTAGACCCCAAAATCAAGTTATAATAATTATACCTTTTAAAATTTCCAATTCAATAAATTTCACATCAACCCCTTTGAGTTTAATTCTTAAATAAATTCAGTTTCATATAATCTCAAATTTATCTCAATTTCAAATCAAATTTATTCGAGAAAATACTTATAAAAAAATCAGTTGACATCAATTTCATATTTATCTTCCAACCTCAGTTTTATTTAATCCTTTATAACTATATAGACAATATAGTTTAAACAGCTATTTAACCATATTATCTTGATACAATCAACTTTATTATGTAACTTATTTTATACTTTAAACCAATTTTATACATAACTTAAAACCAAAATTTAACTATATATAAAATAACATTTATAAAATATCCCAATCAATATCTCAAAAACCATATATTTCTTTACCAAACCATAGAAAATCATTTCAAAATATTTTTATATATAGACCACGGTGTCTGTATATAATTTTCTACCCTATGGCCAAGTGATACAGATATTTATCATTTCAATCCATAATTTAAAATAAAAATATGGTTATATATCATTTCAAACCGCAATCCCGAATGAAATAAAAATGCACAACAATTTGCAGTTATAACAATATAAAATACAACATCCACTCACCCAATATCAATCATCAACCATTTATCTTAATCATCATTCAATTCAAATAATAACATCAATATAGAACGGACAATAAATAACAGTAATTACTGGCAGTTTATATTCAACAATAAATTAATTTAACTGGCAGTTTATATGCAATAATAAATTGAACAATAATTTAATTCAATAAATTAAATTTAACCGGAATGATTATAAAAATATACCAAACAGCAATACATAAATTTATATCACATCAAAAATTAATTTAACACACATAAGAAATTTTAGAAATTGTGAGTGGGTTAAAACACTCACCTTTTGAATTTAAATTGAATTTAAATCCAAAAATTGAACAGTCTCAGAATCCATCCAAACCAACGCCATAATGTCCGGAATTCCAATACGAACCTAGCGGAGAAAACCGTGTGTGAATTGGACGTCGTATGCCAAAGTTACGGTGATTAGATCAATTTAAAGAAAATCAAAATTTAATTAGAATAAATAACTGGCCACTACCAAATTGTTGCCACGTCACCTTCCATCCTTTCTTCCCAGAACAGCACGCACCGAACTGCAGTCAGCATGCCTCCAGTTACAGGTCAACGCATGCAACCCTGGCGCAGAAGCCACGAAGTCGCGCACGCTCGCTCACCTGAAACCCACCTGACATCGCCGCTACCCTCCTACGCCCTCGTGCATCGTGCACGAGTCGCACAACACCGTGAAACTGCAGCCGCCGCCATGAATTTACGCCCCAAATCAAAAAACCTCACAATCAAACCATCGAATCACAGAACAAAACACCACCGATGTACTCCCCATCGTCCACTCTACAATACCCATAAATGATTTGACGATCCGACAACATTTATCGACACACGATGAACGGCCGTGAATTAAACTTCAATTTCTGGCCATCCAAAACCTCAGATCGAGAAACGGACTGAAGTCTGACTTGCGCTCTTTGAGAGCTTCGAATCCATATAAAATTTTATATTGTTTGGAGAGTTTGAATTTTTTTGCTTTAGATTTGATTTGGAATTGTATTTGGGAATTAGGGTTTGCAGCCACTGGAAAGAGGAGAAATGAATTAGGGTTTATAACAGGGTATATATAGGCAAGGTTGAAATAGAATAGATGGACTCAATTTATAAACACGCTGAACAATGAATGGCCCGAAAATCCCGTTCCGACTCTGGAACGAAATTTGGTCAACCCATATATCAAAATAGATGTTTTAAAATATTTTAAATGCAATGAAAAAGGTTTCATGTCCAAATTCCATCTATGAAGAAGTTATGCTAAAATCAGTTTATTTCAACTTGATTTCAATTGATTTCAATTTGATTGATTTTTGGATGTTTCGAGTCCGTACGATCAAACGACAAGTCCGATCGCTACGAAACTTGAAATCCTACAATAATTCACTGTTACGGATCCAATGAAATTGGTTTCGTCGAAATCCAAGTCAGTGGCCAAAATGGCTATTTTTACATTAATTAATTAAATTAATAAATTAACTAATTAAATCAAATTTCCGATTTCAACTCTATAATTAATAAATTTCATCATTTTTTAAATTTCTAAATCAATTACACTAATTTACCCAAATTTAAATGTCAATTTAGAGTTGATTAATTTATCAATTCAGTGTTAAATTTTCAATTTCATTATATTCACAAATTATAATTTAATTTCTCAGTAATCCCATTGAATTTTCTTTTCATTCTATTATTCAATTTATTATTATCCAATGGGTGTAATTAACATTGATTCATGGCTTATTACATTATTATTCTCAAATTTCATCTAAATCTCAATTGACGCAATAATTAAATATTAAATTTCATTTAATTACAATAAATCCAATTATTAAATTTAAGTTAATACATCTTGATTCTCACTCCTTTTATTAAATCAACCATTAACTTATGGATAACTTTAACTCTACTATATATCCAATTGCCCTAATGGTTTATAGTTTATCAGCTAAATTTGTAACGTCCCGCCTATCCGTACGCTTTAAATCGACACACGTGCCAGTTCAAACAATACGAAAGGGCGGATTATTATGGGGTAAATCAGAAAACAAGAAGGAAATAAAACGAAATAAAATCTCACAACGGAAGAATAAAATATAATAATCAAATATACAGTTTATAAAGCTGTTTTACAAAATATTCGTTATACTTACAACATTTATCACAGTTACACATACCAATAACAATGCATCGGAACAGTATGAGTATGTGGACTAATAATAATAATAATAAATCTCCGTCTTCATCCTCCAGAGCTAAAGTCTTTGATCTTGAAACGCTCGGACTGATCCGAGCGAATTGAAAAGACAAAACACTCGAGTCAGAACTAAAAGATCTTATGTAAGTTAAATTAGCAGAAATAAATATGAGTGCAGTAACTCAAGAGATGCTCGGGATTTACATCTCCTAAGGATCCGTTAAACTATTTACTATGTAGTATATTGCGCTATTATAATAGTGTCTAATTATAAAATAAACTTACTTTTAAATAGCATTAAGGGGTTACCCATATAACCCTTAACACAAATAATGCCAATAGTCTATACGGTCATTTCGTATCCATCAATTCGACCTGCATCGATATGAAAAACTAACCTTTTACATCGATTCAGGAGAGGATCGATACAAGAGGATAGTCAAAAACAACCATCAAGCGTTGTTTCAACTCGGATTTCAAATCGGTTTAGGAGAGAATCGATACGAAATCCGATAACAAACTAGACTGACAACGACTCGTGAACACTCAACGTTAACAAGAGTCAAGTTAACATATATGTATATATGTCAGACTAATATTCGATTTTCAACATTCACAGGGATCGAATACTCATCTCATTACGATTACAACAACAACCAACTAAGCACTATTATACAACAATCAGTTATATCAACGCAAGGTTACAGCAATACAGAATACAACTTTCAACGAAAGAGAACAACGATTGTTCAGAAAGAAATTGCAGCTTTTCGAAGCACGTCATGTTTCCACAAGACGTACTTTGGGGGGCAAATGTTATCCCGCTTTTTGGCAAAGCCGCGAGATTAAAAGACCGATAAAAAACAAAGGACAGTTCGTCTCAAAGATTGGTTGTACTTTGCTTCACTATGGATATCGCTGAATTTTGTCTGAGCCCGGATCAGGCTACAGTTGAAAGGACATGACAAGCAAGATCATAAGAACCAGCATTCCAAATTTCAAGTCAATCCGAGTTCGTATGCTCAAGTTATGATGGATGTAAGTTGAAGGGAAAAGCTCTGGTTTCCTATCGATCATCATGCTCCAGTTCGTATCGATCGATTTCGTATCGATGATCATGCTCCATTTCGTATCGATTGATTTCGTATCGATCATCGATCCAGCGGTTTCATATCCATCAAAGTGTCGCAGTTCGCATCGATCAAGTTTGAATCCATCGAAGTGCCTCGTTTCGACTCGATCTCATTCGAGTCCATCGGCTCCTCCTTATTTGAATCCATTGGCATCTCCCTACTTCGCATCCATCGGCAGATAACCTACTTCGTATCGGTCAACTCCCATGAGTTCATATCGATCAGGATTGGCCATGTTCGAATCCATCGAGTTCATATCGATGGACTTCGTACCCATCAGCAGATGATGCGCTTCGTAACGATCGACCAGTGTTTTCTTCGCATCCCTTCGAATCCATCAAGATGCCTTGATTCGTCTCCATCCAGATACCCTACTTTGTATCCATTGAGGAAGCCACTCTTCGAATCCATCTGGGCAGTGTAATTCATATCCATCGAGTAAACAAGCCAAGGTGACGTGTCATCCCTCGATACGAACAAACCGAGATATATGGAGTCGATGCGGTCAACTCATAGTGAACACCGGATCGAGGCGAAGTTTGCGCTCCACGTCATTACGAAGACGCGTGCCACCATCGATTCGAAACGATCGATTCGAAGAGATGGATTCGAACCAAACAGCCACTCGAGAATACTCATTTCGTATCGACTATATCTCCCAATCCACTGATCCAAATGCCATGAAATTTTCACAGGAGCTTGCGTACATGCTGAGGAATGTCTCTACCAAATTTCAGCTCAATTGGACGTCATCTTGATAGATACGAAATGACTTCGTATCGATCGCCGATCAAGTCGAAACTTCCTGAGTTTGGTCGCGTGGGCCCACTCACGTGCCAGAAAAAGTCTCCCGAGATTTGAGCGAGGTCTTAGCCTCCTACGCCTATCAATAGAGCCTCAGAGCCTACAGAAAAAGGATCTTTTGACTCTCAAGCGTCCAGACTCTGCCGGATCGATATCTCCATCATCCTACACCATATTCTTGCTGTCAATTTCGAATTTCCAGTTGTAACTTGCTATTGATTGCTGTAACAACTTGTAATCATTGAAAGAGAATCAATAAAACTGCAAAAAACTTCACAGTGGACGTAAGCAACACGCCGAATCACTATAAATCGCTTGTCTATGCATTTACTTTACTGTTATTTGGAGTTTTTGTTAGATAATCCTCATTTTCAATTTACATTCTTCATTATTATCTCTTCAAAGACTCCCGAAGAGTGTTGTGACCAATTTTGGTGCAAACAATATCCTTGTTTTATATGTCACACATTTCAATTTCTTTGATTTCCATTTATAACTTAGCATTAAATTTCCTATTTTAATTAAAGGTTTTAATTATTGGTAAAATTTCATTTTACTACACTTAATTGAACTATTAATTTACTGGAACTTAAGAACCCAATATTGAGTTTAATTTTTTTTTAAATTATTTAAAAATAATAGATAAATATATACTTACAACTTATATATCTAATTATATTTAAAACAATTTAAATTTTATATTTGTTTATCAAAATAAATCTGTAGTAAAATTACTACAGTGGCCTTTCCACTTTGAAACTCGAAAATGAATGTCGATGATGCGTGCACTCATCACCGAAATTATTTTCCAACGACAGAGAGGGGAGTACAAACTTATTTTTCCCAAATTTCTTTTAAAACATTTCTTTCATACTATATTGAAATATATATATCCTAAAATACTTCTTTTAATAATATTATTATTGTATTTCAAAATCATTCAAAAGAAATTTCAAAGCCCCGGAACTTAAGTTCTAAAATTTCCAATTTGATTTATTTAATTTTCATTCTTATTTCACTGTTATTTATAAATTTCATTTCCTAACAACCAATATAACCTTTATAAAATTTACTTTATATATAGAAAATATAATAGGCAAAATTATTTCATTCACCTATATTAAAATAAATATTATGTCGGTCTGTCCTATTAGGTGTTTAGAAATTCCTATTGATGTCACAGCGTCCCATGCACCAACCAGAATTTATAAATACAAAACGGAACAGATTAACACAATATTAAAACCTTTTTATAACACTAATAAATACGCTCTCTCATATATATACACTCAGCTCCCATCGGGTATTACTACCCTATTAGTAAAGAGTCAGACCCTACAAAGCTAAGGTTTATCGCTAAACCAAAGCTATGATACCACATTGTAACGTCCCGCCTTTCCGCATGCTTTAAATCGACACACGTCTCAATTCAAACCATACGAAAGGGCGGATTGTTATGGGGTAAATCAGAAAAACAAGAAGGAAATAAAACAAAATAGAATCTCACAGCGGAAGGATAAAAGATAATAATATACAGTTTATAAAGCTGTTTTACAAAATATTCGATTATACTTACAACATTTATCAGAGTTACACATACCAATAGCAATGCATCGGAACAGTATGAGTATAGTGGACTAATAATAATAATAATAATAATAAATCTCCGTCTTCGTCCTCCACAGCTAAAGTCTTTGATCCGGAAACGCTCGGACTGACCCGAGCGAATTGAAAAGACAAAACACTTGAGTCAGAACTAAAAAAGTTAAATTAACAGAAATAAATATGAGTGCAGTAACTCAAGAGATGCTCGAGATTTACATCTCCAAAGGATCCGTTAAACTATTTACTATGTAGTATATTGCGCTATTATAATAGTGTCTAATTATAAAATAAACTTACTTTTAAATAGCGTTAAGGGGTTACCCATATAGCCCTCAACACAAATAATGCCAATAGTCTATACAGTACTGTAATACCTCCAGATCGGGAGGCTACCAGAGGATACTCCATAGGTACGACACAAATAGAAACTCGTACAAGGCACGATAGGGTAGGTGACACGACACAAGTAGGCAATGCCATGGTAGATATACCAATTACGTATCTGGTCTAGTGGTAACGCATAGTAGCTACTACCGCCCACTTCGGACAAACTCCCCCTTAAAATCAAAGAAATCAAAAGTGGCCACCAAACCAATTCAAAGTCAGAGTATAATATCGAAGAGGAGTATCCGATAAAGGGCGCTAACCCCCTTAGCCCGAGAATCGCTCCTGTTTTAGAACCTTATGCCAACTCACGGGAGTTGGGTCCACGTATTTACCTCAAATGAAACGCCACCACCATCCTACTTCATTCTGGAATCTCCACCGCGTACACGGTTGTTAAAGTGGTTTTCGGGGTTGGCAGAGAGTATGACAACTTGTAACAACCCTAGTTTTTGTATATTAATTAGATTGGACTTTCTTTTATTTTTAAATTAATTTAAATTTGCTTTATTTCAAACATTTTATTTTTAAATATAAATGTTGATTATTAAGTGATTTATAGTTCAAACTAGTATAATTTGAATATTTTACTGTAAAGTGAAATTCTGGTCAAACTGTTCAAACCTTGACTTCTAAACTTCAAATTTAAATTATTTTAAATCTTAAATTTTATCTTTTATTATGAAAATAGATGAAATAACTTGAACACTGCTTTTCGTTCCATTGAAAACGGAGTTAAACTGCAAAGGTTATGTACATTTCAATTTTGAGTATAATTTGTTTTATTTTGCAATTTTGTCTATTTTAAATTATATAAATTAGATTTTCTTTGTCATATTTTATTTTAATTTGTGTTAATATGTTATTGTATGTATTTTTTTTGTCTTTTATTATTTTTAAAGTGATAATAATTTTTCTAAAGTTTATTTGAATTTATTTCAATTTATTAAGCCTGGTTTCCAATTTTCTGCTATTTTCTTCATTTAATTTTTTTTAATTACAATTTATTTATTTATTTTTGTGAAGACATTTTTATTTTGTTTTATTACCTTTATTTTTAAATATTTTCCAAGTCCATAATAATTTTCCAAAGTTTGTTCCATTTATTTTCAAATTTGCTAGACTAGTTTACATTTTCTTTGTTATTTTCTTAATTTAATTATATATATTTAATATTTATTTATTTATTTTTGTTTATTTACTAAATTTTCGGATTTTTATTTCAATTTACATATATATTTCAGTTATATAAAATTTAAAAAGAAATAAGAGAAATTTGAAGAGTTTGAAACCTTTTGTATGCTTTGTCTTTTCGTATTACACCTTTTCAATTTCCAACCAACATTTACTTTTATATTTGCCGACCTTTTTCTCATTGCTTCAGCTGTTTCTCTCCTTCATTTTCACGTGAGAAAACATTTCTCATCTCACAAAAATTCACGGCCTTCAACCTGAAGCAAAAGTGTTGGTAATCTTTTCTTCTTTTCTACTCAAATTTTCTTGTTTATGTTGTTTGCACTTGCATTTCTCACCTTCTATGCTCAGCCCCTTTCTCCTCCTCCCTCTAGGCCGCCTCCACCACCATCCCCTCTGACCAACACCACCTCCAGATCATCATCCCATCAGGCCGACCACACTATGGCTTGAGATCATCACAAAGTTGTACCAAACATCACCATATACCCTATGCCAAGTTTGTCATGTGTATTCCACCACTTCACCTATCTTTGGCCACCACTTCCTCCACCACCACCAGCATAAATCTGACCACCACCCTCTGCCACATCACCTAACACCTTCTGGACACCTGGCCATGCCCATAGGACCTAGGGCCGAACCCTTTTGTAGCCTTGAAATGATGATGTTGCTTTGTAATATAATTTTTGTTGCACCTATACTCCATCACCTTTTGCACCATGATGGCTGACCTTGTTTGAACCAAACCATACCTTAGCACATGCCATGGCCGTGCTAAATCCATCCCTTGCTGGTCCATGTGAAGTTGAGAACAAGTGCAAAGCATTTGACTTTGTTTTGGACATTGATTTCTAGTGCTACATAATGTTACATTGTTTTGTAACTTATATGTTGTATTGTTTTGTTTAAATGTTTGAATAAGGCAATTAGCTTTGGCCCTTCATTCTGCAGTCATATTCGAGTTGTCGTGTCTTCGTAGAGTCTCTGTTGTGTGCTTTGTTGGCAATCTTCAGCTTTTAACATGTGAGTAAATCTCACTAGACTAATATGTACTTATATAGTTGATAAACGGACATCATTTGAATCTGTAACTTATATCATCTTGTTGTAACTACTATATTATTATCACATGATGTTCACACCTGTTATATCGTATGTTACTGTTATTTCATGCTACTTCAGTTATTTATATCAATTATCACCATTGCAAGTTTCCTGTAGACTAGAATCACTATGGGTTGAAATGATACATACCCGAACGGACTTTAGAATAAGGGAAAATCGTTATGGACTGAAATGATAGGCCTGAGAGGTTTTCAAAATCATTCATTTTACTTGGGACTGCAGGTTTGAAATGATATAACTTGGGATTTCTTTGAAAAATGCGGATTGAAATGATATACATCTGTATCACTTGACCTAGGCTAGAAAACTATATACAGACCCGTGGGTTATAAATTATTTTCTGAAATGTTTTAAAATTATTTTTAAAAGTAAAAGTATAATATTTTGAATTAAAATGAATAAAATGATTTTTATAAAAATAAAAGTGATTTTTGAATAAATGAAAATATGAATAAATGAATGTTTTAAGTCAAAATTTTGAAATATAACTTCTTGTGGGAAATTTTGAACTTTTGTTAAAAATGACATTTTTATTAAGTAAAATAAATAGAAATAAGTTATAATTTGGTAATTTAAAACTTAATGGTTAAGTAATAAAATTAATTAAAGAAATGGGATTTAATACTTTAATTTAAATAAGAAATTACGTTAAAATTTGATTTTTGGATGAAATTTAACTTTATAAAAATCATAAAAATAAGAGTATTGAAATGATGATTTTAAAATGTGAAATTTTATGATTTTACAAGTTAAATGGTTTAAATTAAAATTAACTGTTGGTGAAATTTGTATTGAAGCCTTGAATTTGATTTAACAGCATTTTTGAAATGTAATGTAAGGGTATTACAACATTTTGTAAATGCTGTAGTTGTTTTAAATGAACTAAAAAGTTAAATTGAAATAAAGGCTATTATAGTACTTTGTAAATGTTATAGTGGTTAAACTTAACATTTAAGTTTATTTGAAATTTAAAGGAAATCTATTACAGCACTTAAACGCTGCCTTTTGTCAAATGAACTATTTTAAACTATAACTTTACGTAGCATTTTTAAGTGCTACGGAAAACTATATTTTTGTTGTTTTAATAACTTTTATGGAAAAATGATAAATTTTTGGAAATTAAATGTTAAATTTCTAAAGATAATGAAGAGACATTTTTATGGCTTTAAATGGAAGGATTTAAGTTTTGGAAATTTAATATTTAAATAATAAATATAAGGAATTGACTTTAAATGATTTAAATGGAGAGATTTAATTTTTGATATAAAATCTTTTGAAACGTAAGTTTGAAATGGTAATTAATTCCTAAATAAAATGAAGGGATTTAAAAGTTATTTAAATGAATAAAAATGAATGATGTTTTGAATAATATTTGACATTTTGATATTTTGAAAGGATATTTGATTTCTGATTTATTTAATTTATTTGATAAATGAATATTTGAAGTATATATCATTTGAGTTTATTTAAATGATATTGGATTTATGAAAGGTGGGATATTCAAACCTTGAAATATACTAAAGATTGAATATTGTATTTTGTGGATTAAACCTATATTTAAATTTGATAAGATTGGAAATGGTTTGTTAGTAAACTGAATTTGAATTGATAATGATGGTTTGAATTAAATTAAATTGAATTTGAAATTTAGTTTTAATTTAATAAATTTGTAAATGTATAGAATTAAAGGATGATTGCAAATGTATGATTTCAAAATGTTCTGATTTTTAACGTGTAATGATTTCCATGTTTTGGTTTCGAAAGAGTTATAACTTTGAAAGTATAAACTATTTTGAAAAGTGAATATATGTTTGGAATGGAAATGATATTGTTTTTGAAATAAATATAGTTTTGAAATAAAAAAATGATTTTGGGTTTTCGAAGTATAAACTATCTTTGAAATGATATTTTGATATTAAAATGATTTGTAGTGAAGTTTTGAAAGGATATGATATTTCGATATATTGAAATGATTTGAAAAGGAAGTTTTGAAAGGATATGCTATTTTGATATATTGAAATGGTTTGGAAATGATTTAATCTTTATTTTGATAAAGATTTGGATTTGAAATGATATTCTATTTTGAAGTATAAAATATTATATTTTAAAATTAACCATGGGTTATAATAACGATTGGTTGTTAAAGAGACCGGGATCGGATATCTGGCATACTCTCTGTCGATACCAAAAACCACTTTAACAACTGTGTACACGGTGGAGATTCCAGAATGAAGTAGGATGGTGGCGATGTTCTTGAGGTATATTACATGGACCGAACTCCTGTGAGTTGGCATAAGGTGGCTAAAACAGGAGCGATCTCGGGCCAAGTGGGGTCATTCCTCTGATCGGACACATTCCTTCGATACTATACTCTTACTTGTGATTGATTAGATGGCCATCCTCTGATTTTGATATGGGAGTGTGTTCCGAGATGGGCGTATGTGGCTGCTCCGTTACCACCAGCCCATGTGTGTAATTGGTATATCTACCGTGGCATTGCCTTGTGTGCCGTGTCACCTAACATACCGAGCCTTTACTACGAGTTTGTTTTTCTCCCGTAGCCCGTGTGGTATCCTTTGACAGTCACCCGGTGTGGAGATGTCATGATATTGGATGGACTGCTGGGACTATTATGTGTGAAGGGTGAAATGGGTAGCCCGTAACGCTATTTAAAAGTAAGTTTATTTTACCGTAGACATTATTATAATAGCGCAATATTACTATATAGTAAATAGTTTAACGGATCCTTAGAGGATGGGCGGTCCCAAGCATCTTCTAAGTTACTTGTACTTTTACTACAGTTCATTTGAGTTGGTTTACATTGTATAAGTATGTATGTCCTGACTCGAGTGTTTGTATTTTTACTTACGCTTGGGTCAGCCTGAGTTATTCACAGATTTGGATTCCACTTTCTGGAGATTTGGAATCTCTAGAGATTATCTGCTTATCTAGTCTTTTCTATTTCAGTTCTATTGTTGTATTCAGCTTGTACTTAGTTATCATATTGAAACTTCGGTTGTACTTTATTTCTTCTGTTGTATTTTATTTAACTCTGATATTTATATAGCAGCTTCATGAACTACTATCTCTCTTACTTCCGCTGCATTATTAAATACTCTGTGTCTATGATCTGTGATTATTATTTACTGCATATTCTGATATTTGCCAAATTTTTATTTACAAAAAGCGGTATTTTGGGCAATTCAATTCCGACATGAGTGTCTACCTATACGCTTATAATGGATGCGAATGGTTGAAAATACCGGGTTGTTACAGCTGGTATCAGAGCTTTGGTAGCTCTAGGCAAAACTCAGTATATAGGGTGAATGTATTTACAGAATCACTTTCGTTCGAGTTTAAATCTCTTCCTTTTTGACTCAATTCCTTTGAATTTTGGAACGTTCCCCACGGTTCCAAAATTCATTTCGTTTCCCTCACTATTCATTTTCTTTTGATTTTGGAGTATCCTATAACTCCACTTCGAAGGATCTTTATAATGAGTCGACGGTCCCGCCAATCTCAAATTATTTGTAAAGGGGTGAACTCCTTTACAACAGCACCGATCCACCAAAGATTTTATATCCTCGGTTTAGATGCTAGTATCTCTTATTATCCCAAATTCTATCTCTTGAGACCGAATGTAGATTTATCCTAGAAAATCCACATCGATCTTATTCTTTAAGTCAAGGTTGACCCGGTTAAGGTTGCCCGAGATTTATTTAAGCTTATCCACCTCCCTATTTTGTTATTCAATCATCTTGTCTTTTGTTTCCAATCTATCTTTCAAACATTTTGAATTGTACTTGTAAATCAATATTAATGTTTTGTTTTATATTTTGTTGTTTGAGTTGTTGATGTTGATTTGGGATTCCGATTGATTCGTCTTATCAACGCTATCGATAGGATTTCTAAAACACTTTGACAGAACAAACTGACACAATATTATTTTAAAATTTGGTTAATGAAATAAATTTTGATATAAGTAAATTTATGGAACTTAATAAATTGATTTAAATTAATCATTTGAAATGATAATACTTGATTTATCATTTATTGTTCTATAAATGAATTTATGGATAGCTGTTTATAAATTGATTTAGGAACTGAAATGAGTTTAAAACAAGAAACTTAAGAATTTAATTTCCGATGGTTTCAAACCTTTTGTTTAAAGTTTTAAAAGGTTATATTATCTAAAGTATTTTCGAATAGAAATTTGTTTTCAAAGAACTTGAAAGTTTAGAAATTAGTGCTCTTCTCTTTGTCGCTGGAAAATAACTTCGGTGATGATCGCGGCATCATCGATGTCCATTTTCAAGTTTCGAAGTGAAGAGACCGTTATGTAGTCTTGCTACAGCTTTGTTTTGGGAAATTTAATTGATTTGAATTTCTAAAATAAGACTGGATTTATAATATATATATATATATATATATATATATATATATATGTGATTTAAATATGATTTGACATATTTTGTATATATATTTATTTACCTCTGAATGGTTTAAAGGAATCGAAAATTTTAATTCTTAAATTTTATCTTAAAGAACCATTTCAATTATAAAAAGAAGATCAATTTTTTTGAATAAATGATTCAAACTTGAGATGAGGGAATTAGAAAGTTTTATTTGTATAATACTCAATTGCATTTAAATATAACTTACCAAATTATACAGAAGTTAACAATGTAATTGGATAATATGCAGTATAAAAAAAAGATTTTATAAATAAAATTTGAATGGTTAAAATAAATGTTATACACTAAAATTTTAGTTATAAAATGATTAACAGGGGTAAACATAATAAAAGGTTAATTGAATAATTTACAATATAAAATGATGTTAATGGAACTAACAATAAATTAAAGCAGTTATAATTAGAGTAAGCATAATGGGCATAGACGATAAAATATATTGAGAGGAATAAATTTAACTTTAAGCAGGAATAAAGAGGAATTAAATTTATTGTGTACATTTTGAGTATAATAATGATTTTTCAAATCCATGATTTTTGGAATTGTTAGTTTAAGAAAATTGGATGATAAGATAATGAAATTAAATATATTTAAGATTTATTTAACTTGTGTAAAAAAAAAATTATTATCAATTTAAGTTGAAACCATGGAAATTTCAAACCTATTATCTTATTTTGTTTTTCAAACTTATCATCTTATTTTGTTTTCAAATTGTCTTTAGTTGTCCCTATTTTCCTCATCTTGTTATAGACTGTTATAGGCATCTATCTATAATCTTTCTGTTTAGAAATCTTTCTATAATCTTTAATAATATTTGGTACTCATTTTAAATCTGAGCACTGCTTTTCATCCACAGACTGTCGGTCAAGCGGAAAGAGTGAATCAGATTCTAGAGGATCTTTTCATGCTTGTGTTCTGATTATGGAGAATCTTGGGAAGAACATCTCCACCTGGTTAAACTTACCTATAACAATAGTTATCAGGTGTAATTTAAATCTCCTTGTCATCTTATCTTAATCTTATTTCACTCTATTTTTTTCTGTGCTTTCCCGTACCTCATTCCTTTTCGGAGACGAAAAGTTTTGAGTGAGGGAGAGTGTAACAACCCTAGATTTTGTATATTAATTATATTGGACTTTCTTTTATTTTTAAATTAATTTAAATTTGTTTTATTTCAAACATTTCATTTTTAAATATAAAAGTTGATTATTACATGATTTATAGTTCAAACTAGTATAATTTGAATATTTTACTATAAAGTGAAATTCTGGTCAAACTGTTCAAACCTTGACTTATAAACTTCAAATTTAAATTATTTTAAATTTTATCTTTTATTATGAAAATAGATGAAATAACTTGAATACTGATTTTCGTTTCGTTGAAAACGGAGTTAAACTGCAAAAGTTATGTACATTTCAATTTTGAGTATAATTTGTTTTATTTTGCAATTTTGTCTATTTTAAATTATATAAATTATATTTTCTTTGTCATATTTTATTTTAATTTGTGTTAATATGTTATTGTATGTATACTATTGTGTTTTATTATTTTTAAAGTGATAATCATTTTTCTAAAGTATATTTGAATTTATTTCAATTTATTAAGCCTGGTTTCCAATTTTCTGCTATTTTCTTCATTTAATTTTTTTTAATTACAATTATTTATTTATTTTTGTGAAGACATTTTTATTTTGTTTTCTTATCTTTATTTTTAAATATTTTCCAAGTCCATAATAATTTTCCAATGTTTGTTCCATTTATTTTCAAATTTGCTAGACTAGTTTACATTTTCTTTGTTATTTTCTTAATTTAATTATATATATTTAATTTTTATTTATTTATTTTTGTTTATTTACTAAATTTTCATATTTTTATCTGAATTACATATATATTTCAGTTATATAAAATTTAAAAAGAAATAAGAGAAATTTGAAGAGTTTGAAACCTTTTGTATGCTTTGTCTTTTCGTATTACACCTTTTCAATTTCCAACCAACATTTGCTTTTATTTTTGCCGGCCTTTTTCTCATTGCTTCAGCTGTTTCTCTCCTTCATTTTCACGTGAGAAAACATTTCTCATCTCACAAAAATTCACGGCCTTCAACCTGAAGCAAAAGTGTTGGTAATCTTTTCTTCTTTTCTACTCAAATTTTCTTGTTTATGCTGTTTGCACTTGCATTTCTCACCTTCTATGCTCAGCCCCTTTCTCCTCCTCCCTCTAGGCCGCCTCCACCACCATCCCCTCTGACCAACACCACCTCCAGATCATCATCCCATCAGGCCGCCCACACTATGGCTTGAGATCATCACAAAGTTGTACCATACATCACCATATACCCTAGGCCGAGCTTGTCATGTGTATTCCACCACTTCACCTACCTTTGGCCACCACTTCCTCCACCACCACCAGCATAAATCTGACCACCACCCTCTGTCACATCATCTAACACCTTCTGGACACCTGGCCGTGCCCATAGGACCTAGGGCCGAACCATTTTGTAGCCTTGAAATGATGATGTTGCTTTGTAATATAATTTTTGTTGCACCTATACTCCATCACCTTTTGCACCATGATGGCTGACCTTGTTTGAACCAAACTAGACCTTAGCGCATGCCATGGCCGTGCTAAATCCATCCCTTGCTAGTCCATGTGAAGTTGAGAACAAGTGCAAACCATTTGACTTTGTTTTGGACATTGATTTCTAGTGTTACTTAATGTTACATTGTTTTGTAACTTATATGTTGTATTGTTTTGTTTAAATGTTTGAACAAGGCAATTAGCTTTGGCCCTCCACTCTTCAGTCATATTCGAGTTGTCGTGTCTTCTTAGAGTCTCTGTTGTGTGCTTTGTTGGCTATCTTCAGCTTTGAACATGTGAGTAAATCTCACCAGACTATTATGTACTTATATAGTTGATAACAGACATCATTTGAATCTGTAACTTATATCATCTTGTTATAACAGCTATATTATTATCACATGATGTTCACATCTGTTATTACACTTATATCATATGTTACCGTTATTTCATGCTATTTCAGTTATTTATATCAGTTATCACCATTGCAAGTTCCCTGTTGACAGAATCACTATGGGTTGAAATGATACATACCCGAACGGACTTTAGAATAAGGGAAAATCGTTATGGGCTGAAATGATAGGCCTGAGCGGTTTTCAAAATCATTCATTTTACTTGGGACTGCGGATTTGAAATGATAGAACCCGGGGTTTCTTTGTAAACTGCGGATTGAAACGATATACATCCGTATCACTTGACCTAGGCTAGAAAACTATATACAGACCCGTGGGTTATAAATTATTTTCTAAAATGTTTTAAAATTACTTTTAAAAGTAAAAGTATAATATTTTGAATTAAAATGAATAAAATGATTTTTTATAAAAATAAAAGTGATTTTTGAATAAATGAAAATGTGAATAAATGAATGTTTTAAGTCAAAATTTTGAAATATAATTTATTGTGGAAAATTTTGAACTTTCTTTAAAAATGACATTTTTATTAAGTAAAATAAATAGAAATAAGGTATATTTTGGTAATTTAAAACTTAATGGTTAAGTAATAAAATTAATTAAAGAAATGGGATTTAATACTTTAATTTAAATAAGAAATTATGTTAAAATTTGATGTTTGGATGAAATTTAACTTTATAAAAATCATAAAATAAGAGTATTGAAATGATGATTTTAAAATGTGAAATTTTATGATTTTATAAGTTAAGTGGTTTAAATTAAAATTAACTATCGGTGAAATTGTATTGAAGCCTTGAATTTGATTTAACAACATTTCTGAAATGTAATGTAAGGGTATTACAGCATTTTGTAAATGCTGTAGTTGTTTTAAATAAACTAAAAAGTTAAATTGAAATAAAGGCTATTATAGTACTTTGTAAATGTTATAGTGGTTAAACTTAACATTTAAGTTTATTTGAAATTTAAAGGAAATCTATTACAGCACTTAAACGCTGCCTTTTGTCAAATGAACTATTTTAAACTATAACTTTACGTAGCATTTTTAAGTGCTACGGAAAACTATATTTTTGTTGTTTTAATAACTTTTATGGAAAAAATAATCTTTGGAAAAATGATAAAATTTTGGAAATTAAATGTTAAATTTCTAAAGATAATGAAGAGACATTTATATGGCTTAAAATGGAAGGATTTAAGTTTTGGAAATTTAATATTTAATTAACAAATATAAGGAATAGACTTTAAATGATTTAAATGGAGAGATTTAATTTTTGATATAAAATCTTTTGAAACGTAAGTTTGAAATGGTAATTAATTCCTAAATAAAATGAAGGGATTTAAAAGTTATTTAAATGAATAAAAATGAATGATGTGTTGAATATTATTTGACATTTTGAAAGGATATTTGATTTCTGATTTATTTAATTTATTTGATAAATGAATATTTAAAGTATATATCATTTGAGTTTATTTAGATGATATTGGATTTAGGAAAGGTGGGATATTCGAACCTTGAAATATACTTAATATTGAATATTGTATTTTGTGGATTAAACCTATATTTAAATTTGATAAGATTTGAAATGGTTTGTTAGTAAACTGAATTTGAATTGAAAATGATGGTTTGAATTAAATTAAATTGAAATTGAAATTTGGTTTTAGTTTAATAAATTTGTAAACGTATAGAATTAAAGGATGATTGCAAATGTATGATTCCAAAATGTTCTGATTTTTAAAGTGTAATGATTTCAATGTTTTGGTTTTGAAAGAGTTATAACTTTGAAAGTATAAACTATTTTGAAAAGTTAATATATGTTTGGAATGGAAATGATATTGTTTTTGAAATAAATATAGTTTTCAAATAAAAAAATGATTTTGGGTTTTCGAAGTATAAACTATCTTTGAAATGATATTTTGATATTAAAATGATTTGTAGTGAAGTTTTGAAAGGATATGATATTTCGATACATTGAAATGATTTGAAAAGGAAGTTTTGAAAGGATATGCTATTTTGATATATTGAAATGGTTTGGAAATGATTTATTCTTTATTTTGATAAAGATTTGGATTTGAAATGATATTCTATTTTGAAGTGTAAAATATTATATTTTAAAATTATAACCATGGGTTATAATAACGATTGGTTGTTAAAGAGACCGGGATCAGATATTTGGCATACTCTCTGTCGATACCGAAAACCACTTTAACAACTGTGTATGCGATGGAGATTTCAGAATGAAGTAGGATGGTGGCGACGTTCTCGAGGTATATTACGTGGACCCAACTCCCGTGAGTTGGCATTAGGTGGCTAAAACAGGAGCGATCTCGGGCTGAGTGAGGTCATTCCTCCGATCGGACACATTTCTTCGATACTATACTCTTACTTGTGATTGATTAGATGGCCATCCTTCGATTTTGATATGGGAGTGTGTTCCGAGCTGGGCGTATGTAGCTGCTGCGTTACCACCAGCCCGTGTGCGTAATTGGTATATCTACCCTGGCATTGCCTTGTGTGCCGTGTCACCTACCATACCGAGCCTTTACTACGAGTTTGTTTTTCTCCCGTAGCCCATGTGGTATCCTCTGACAGTCACCCGGTGTGGAGATGTCATGATATTGGATGGACTGCTGAGACTATTATGTGTGAAGGGTGATATGGGTAGCCCGTAACTCTATTTAAAAGTAAGTTTATTTTACCTTAGACATTATTATAATAGCGCAATATTACTATATAGTAAATAGTTTAACGGATCCTTAGAGGATAGGCGGTCCCAAGCATCTTCTAAGTTACTTGTACTTTTACTACAGTTCACTTGAGTTGGTTTACATTGTACAAGTATGTATGTCCTGACTCGAGTGTTTGTATTTTTATTTACGCTCGGGTCAGCCTGAGTTATTCATAGATTTGGATTCCACATTTTGGAGATTTGGAATCGTTGGAGATTATCTGCTTATCTAGTCTTTTCTATTTCAATTCTGTTGTTGTATTCAGCTTGCACTTAGTTATCATATTGAAACTTCGGTTGTATTTTATTTAACTCTGATATTTATATAGTAGCTTCATGAACTGCTATCTCTTTTACTTCCGCTACATTATTAAATACTCTGTGTCTGTGATTATTATTTACCGTATATTCTGAGATATGCCAAATTTTTATTTACAACGTGGTATTTTGGGCAATTCAATTCCGACATAAGTGTCTACCTATACACTTATTGTAACGATCTCGGATTTTATTTGGGTTTAAATTGATAATAAATTTAATTTTTGAATAATAATTTGTGAAGTAATCGGTAACTAATATAAAATATTAGTTAAAAATATGAATTAATTGAAATTTAATTTGGATATTTGAATATAAATATGTATTAAATAAATACAAGACAATTAATATTAAGTTAAACAAATAAATCAAATAAATATACATAGTTCAAATTCAAACAACATGTTAATAAATTATATAAAATATAAGTGAAATCATAGCTAAAATTTTAACAAAACATAAGACAAGTAACAAGACAACAAAAACATAAGATAACTATGAAATATAAATTGAACACATTAGCTAATTCTAACAACATATTAACAATAGGACTTCACTTATATTCCTAAGTAATGAGGCTGAATGCAAAGCAAGATAGCAAAACAAATGCATCTAGATAAATATGAATCAACAAGTAAAAGAAACAACAAATGATATTCGAGTAGAAAAAAAATCTTTAGTCAAAAATGCAAAAAACAACTTGGATAAGTATGGAACAAGACAACAATATATTGAATTTGAATATCAATAACTATGTACAAGCTTATGCATTCAATACCCTATCATTTCAGCCACAATACAAGATGTTCAGCCTCCATAAGCAAGAAAGCAAAAGAAAGAAAATATCTACAAAATATAAACTGCACATATACAATTCATATGTAAAAAAATAGGGTACATATGCATTAAATGCCATCATCTTGGCAGCAAACAAAGTCAATTCCAATTATTTTAAAATATAAATTCAGCCACCAAGTTGAATAAATGCAGCACATTATAATATATCATCTCAGCAAATATAAAATGTTATACATGAGCCACCATAACATATCTATCAGCCTGCAAAGAAAAAAATCTTTGTCCTGCTTTGTATAAAATACTATCACCTGTACAAACAAAATCATATACCCTGTACAAATATACAGATTCACCTATAAACTCCCTCCTATATATCAAGCTTCTCCTCATTTCAGTCGAGCTGAGTAAAACCAGAGTAAACATCATCTTAATAACTTAAACAAAATCAATAACTCAATTTAAAACAGACAACTACAAACCAGAAAGTAAAGATGGGATTCCAGCATGTAGTCAAAAGCCTGTTTCAACAAACATAAGGCAGCTCTGTTCATTTGAAACCCAGGTGAGTGACATCCACCTTTTAAAATTTTAACAAACTTGACTTGGTTGCATTTACATCTGGAAAACAAGTATAGTTTTATATATTTGAATGCTCTGAGAGTATACATAAGTTTATAAATAGTTTTATTTTGATCTGTGTAAATTTACTTATGTGTTCATCTTCTTAAACAAGAGTGACTAACTTTATTTTCTAAACTTAAGTATCTGGTTACTTGATTAGTTCTGAAGATAATCATGTGTTTGTGTTTATTTATTGTTGAAATTTGTATATGTTGCTCTATGAAATTTTGAAGAGTTTGTTCTTCTGGTTTCTACTTGCAGTATGATCATAAACAGAAAAAAAATATAGTAAATTTTCATATGGACATTTTTACTTAGGATTTTAAAGCAAATCATGTTGTTTGAACTTAAAATCACAATCTGGAAATTGCTTGAAGTTTAACAGTATAACTTAGACTCTGCACATTCAAATTTACTGTAAAAAAAGAAATTTATGAAAAATTTGAATACTTTAATTTGTTGAATTGATTTTATAACTTGAATAAACATAAAAAAATAGATTTTTGAAATAAAAATAGTGATTTTTAGTTAAGTGTTCTAGGCACATTTCCTAGTGGAACTGAATATACCTTTTTATCAATTCTAAGTGATTAATAAGATGTTGGGTGTTGAAACTTTGTTCGAAGCTTGCTTGATCTTCGTAGAATTCAGGGAAAATGTTTTAAAAAAATTTCTATTGAGTAAAATTTTGAAACGAGATCATCCTAGGGTTTGCGTTCTTGTTTTTGTCCATGTTAGTAAGATGCCGAATGCAACTCCTATACGTGATCGAGTGTCACGAATTCTTGGTGGATGGTTAATTGTCGTGTTGTCGAGGCGTGGACGAGATCTGGGTGACTTCGGTGGCGTGAGTGACGGTGGCGAGGTGGAAGTGTCAATTGTGGTAAGCTACAGGGTTCGAGCAAAAGGCATTTTTTCGATTTGCAATTTTTGAGGACGATTCGAACTTGGATTTCAAGTTTTCAAGTAAATTGGGACTTGTCGGTGATCTAGGAAGTTCGCCAGAGCCTCGCGTGTCGCCGTGCACGTGTGTGGCGGCGGTGATACGTGTCAGTGAGGTGAAGTCATGGGCGCGAGTCGTTCTCGAGAGATATGGGGGATCGCTTCGGGTTTGTATTCGTGTTCGAGTGAGTGATATTCCCGATGCTTGAACTTTTTCTTAAGTTTAAAACTTAACTTACTGTATAAAAAAAAAAGAGAAGAGAAGAAGAGTTGCGTACAGGGTGTGTTCTCGAGGAAACTAGTGTGCAACTCGAAGCATATTGGATGTTGGCTCGGGTGTGAGTCGCCTGGCTTTTGACAGCAGGTCCTGTTTCTTTGCAAAAAAAAAATTAAAACTGAATTTTTAATTTCAAACAGAGTTAAAACCGAGGTTTCAAAACAAATGTTAACTGTGAACCAAAGTTAGTTTTGAAGCTTAACTTTGAAATAAAGTTTATTAACTAAAGAGTTTAAGTATTTGAGTGTATTAAAATAAAATTTGGATTTTAAAACAAGGTTTAAAAACAAGTTATCAAATGTTTAAAATTTGAATTTACAAGTTAAATAATTTATGTATTTTAAAATCAGAATTTACATGGTTAAGTAAGTTCATTTAAAAGCTTTTTCTTATATAAGTTTCATATATAAGTAATAAATGTTTTACATTTATTTTAAAAGCTTATAAATTGATATTTGAATTTGGTTAATGTTTAAATGGTAAATCGTTTTGAATCTTGAATTCAAAATGGAATTCAAAATGGAATTCAAATTTAAATTCAAAAAGAGTAATGTTTTTAAAATACACTTTAATATTTATTTAAATCATTAATAAAGAAATAAATTATCTCAGAAATAATTAAAGGGTGAAAATGATTTAATTTATAAGATAATTAAGGAATGATAATTTATTTAATTTATAAATTAATGATTTAGATTAATTTATAATTAGAGATTAATTTAAAAGTGATTAAGAAATGTTATTAGTTAATGAAGATAACTAACTAAGGATTTTTTTAGTATTAATTAATGTGATAAATTTTAATAATTAATTCGATTTATTAATTAAGATAATCAATTGTACATTTGTTAATTACTTAATGAAAGTAATTAAAGGGTTAATTACTAATTGTAATTTAAATTGGATATTTTGATTTATTTACTGATAAAGATTAGTTGGTAATTAATGATTTATTGGTATGAGATGATTGCTTAATGGCAAGTAATTAAAGGCTTAATTTCTTAAAATAATTAATTAAGGGATTAATTAATTAAGTAATTGGTTTAAAGGTTGGTTTAATTAATATGATTAATTAAGAAGAATTTAGTTAATTAAAATGTTTGATAAATTAATTTATATTAAATGATTTGTAATTAATAAATCAGGATTGGATAATTAATTCATAAGTAATTAAATTAAATTGGAAATAAACTGAATTAATTAGGATTTAATAATTAATCAATCCTACTTATAAATGTTTGTTGAATGCTTGACCTTATTTATGAATGATTGTATTGTGTAAGATGCATTGAATGGATTGTCCTATCTGATCTGTGATATTTTGTTCTGTGAATTGAGTTGTGTATTTATTCATTTATTGATGATACATTTGTATATTATCTATGAATCTGTGAATGGACGATAAACGTTATAGTTTTATATCGCTTATCAACTATATTTCTGTGTTTTGATCTATGATGATTGAATGATGTTGCACTATTGTGTTAAACCTCTGGACCACACTTATACACACACAAATATGGATTTCACGAGGAAATCAATTAATTTACAGATCTTGAAATGATTTTCAAAGTTGAATATTTAAATTCAAATGTTTTGGAAATGGATTGGGTTTAAAGTGAAAAGCTTTTGAAATAGAATTTCAAAAATGAAATATATTTTGAATAACTTGATTAAGTTTTGGAATTAAAACATTTTGATTTAAATTCAATATTTGAAATTGAATTCTATGATTTGGAAACTAGGGACTAAAGATGTTATACCAGTTTATATATGGGTTAAACTATTTTAAAGGTATTGATTTGGGAATTTGAATTTAAATTCAAAGGTTTTAACCCGTGTAAATAAAATTGGATCTTTCTGAAATGAAACTATTTGTTTCCAAATAATAAAAGCTTTCATATAAGAAGTGAACTTCCAAATTGTGTAAAAAGGGATTTCAAGTTAAAAATGAAAATGATTTTCCAAGTTATGGAAACGGTTTGAAAGCTATAAGTTAAATCTTTAATTTAAAGATTTTAAACGAGCTAATCCAATTGAAATGGAAATTTTATTGAAATCTGTAAATGGATCTTTGTGAAAATGGGTGAACTTAGTGAAATTATTTAAACCATTTGAAAGAAAGTTTTGAATTATTAAGTTGTGACTTAATTGAAATCCCATATCCATATGTTTTAAATATTACACTCACTATTCGGTTTAGTTGGAAGAGGACCTTTGTGTCATATAACCCATTCCGAATATGTGATTCAATGTTATGGATAGCATTTGAAGACCGGTGGTGAAGACCGGGTTTTTGCGAGAACGATAGGATGACCTATCGATTGTCTCTGCACTGAGTTGCTCCAGTATAGAGATTCCCTAAGTGATGGGAAGGCCGATCAGGATTGTGAATACCCGGATTGCAAGGACTTCTTTGGAAGTGCCTTTGGTTCTGTTCGAACCCAGAACAAACTTGTATGGTTGTATGTCTGACACCACACTTTGAGATATAAAGCAGATTTATTTCAAATACATTTCTGAAGGTGACGGAGGATTTATTCTCTTAGCTTAACACCCTTCTCTGAGGCGTACTAGCTCAGAGGTTATGTAGTTGAAGGTTATCAATGATATACTCCCAATTTGGTAGTGTGGCGTGCTGAGTGCTGCTGTGTGTTGATGATCATTTGTAATCATTTGTAATCAAAGCATGACTTTTGTATAAAGCGTAGCTTTGCGGAGGAGACTGCATCAGGACCTCACAGCCCGAAAATGGTCAAAATAGGAAAGATGCGGCAAGGTTATGAGGGTCGCTCCCTTTAGGGTGTGTCATTCCCTTCTGGAAAAGGGTGGTATCATGGTATGGAGCCCAGATACTTACTCATGTGGACACCATACATTTATTACTGTGTGATGTTGTTGGATTAGAGGTACCTCGGATAAAGGTCCCAAAGGACCGGGGGATGGCATGCTCGTGTAGTAGTTACCTAGTTACAGAGGTAACCCGACCTTGTGTTGGCAGAGAGCTGGTTAAGTTCTCGGGACGTCCTACCAGAGGCTTAACCATGGACAGTGGGAAGTTTCTTAGCCCGACTATTTGTTGGAAATCCAATCTTCCAATATGTACCTTGTACGATTTTAGTTGTATTACCTTCCATCTACTTATGGTGGCGCCCCACTGTTTGGATGGTAGCTATAGTAGGCATAGTTCGAAATGTCTATGTTGGCTAAGATTTATATTATACTTTCGAAATGTTTTCTGCATTTTCTCTTATAGTAATAATATCAAAAAAATTCTCTCGTATCAAGCATGTTTGACTATCATAAGAAGAAATCTCCTCCAATTCTGCGTTTTCATTGTGTGTGTGGCGGGAGGTCTTATGGTAGTTTCATTTTCGAAAAGCATTGCGAATTGACTTTAAAATTCTTTTGCTGTTTGTTTTTAAAGATAAACTGTTTTTGTTACTCACACCAGTCCCATGACTGATCCGGAGTTTATTGTTCCTTTCCTAAACTCTGGGTGCTCACTATTTTCCACACGAGCAGTCTAGAGTTAGTTTTTTTCAGATAGTTAGGTTTGGTAGATTATCTAGAGCTAGTTCAGTCTTTGGATGTGGACGAGACTTGCTTATCTTAGTCCATCGTGATGTTGGTTTGAGCTGTTGCTGGAGTTCTTCCTTGAAGACTATCTTGAGTTATTTGTTCCGCTGCTAGTGTTAGCTATTTTTTTCCGCTGCTATTTTATTGTATCTTATCTCTGGTGTATATTGATATCTATCATCTGTTGTATCAGATATTGTATCAATGCTATATATCAATGTATTATTCATTATTTCTTCCGCTGTGTTGTCATACTTAATTGTGTTATAAGCTCCGGCGTCTTGGATTGAACATTCGAATCTGCGGCATTCGAGTACGATATAAAGTATGGATGTCGATTTTCGAACGCGAAAAATTCATATCGTTACACTTATAATGGATGCGAATGGTTGAAAATACCGGGTTGTTACACAACTTCCGATCCCGGTCTCTTCAACAACCAAACGTTATTATAACACCGCGGTTATTTCAAAATAGTTTATACTTTAAAACCAGAATATAATATCTCTTCCAACCCGTATAAATATGATACCATTTATATTTTTTTAAAACCCAAATCAATATGATATCATTTTTATTTTATAAAGACCCCTTTCCCAAAATCATAATATTTTCAAATATATATACCCTGAAACCATAGCTTTGAGACATAACTTTTAATACTTAATGGTTCAAATACTATATTACTTTATAAAATAAACAGCTTCTTCAAATTTCACAATTAATTCCCAATATCCATTTGAACCTCCAAATAAACCATTTTAATTCCCATATATTTCAAAGCTTAAATATTCTATATTTCAAAACTTTATAGTTCATATATTTCAATCTTTAAATATTCCACTATTTCAAAAGGAAAGATTCTTTCATAATTTAATATATATCAAATCCAAATTCCTATTATTTAAATTTGAAATATTTACTTAATAAAACAAATATTTTTTAAGTAAAACCCTTAAACTTCAATAACAGGATATTCTTTTAAATTAAATTAACTTGATAATATTCTTTAAATTAATTTGATATTCGTTAAAATCCTCAATCAACAATCAAGTTATAAGATCATACCCTGTAAATCTTAATTTATTTACATTTCAAAACAATTTTTGTTGAGGAAAATTCGTAAATACTTTAATTCAAATCATATTCACATTTATCTTCAACCTTACTTTTATTTGAGTTATTATAAACTCTATATACAATAGAATTTCAAATATATTCTTAACCATATTATATAAACGAAATCAACTTCATTATTTAGCTTATTTTAAAATTCGAAACAAATTTATACATAGCTAAATTCAAATTTTTTTACTATATATATATATATATCAAAATTTAATATTTATTGAACCGTATTCTTTCCAAAACCATAGAAAATCATTTCAAAAATAATTTTATATATATAGCGCGGTGCCTGTATATAATTTTCTATCCTATGGTCAAGTGATACGGATATTTATCATTTCAATCCGCAATTTAAAAATTAAAAAAATGCGGTTGTATATCATTTCAAACCGCAATCCCGAATGAAATGAAAATGCATAATAACTTGCAGTTTATAACAATATAAAATACAGCATCCATTCATCCAATATCAACCATCAACCATTTATTAAAATCATCATCCAATTTAAACAATCATATCAATAAATAACAGTTAATTATTGGCAGTTAATTTTTGAATAATGAATTAAATAACTGTTTAACCGTAGTTTAGATGCAATAATAAATAAATTTAACTAGCAGTTTATATGCAATAATAAATTTAACTAAAATTTTAACGGCAGTTTATATGCAAAAATGAATTAAATAATAAGTAAATTATATGAACGCAAATTTACTGAGATAATGATGAAATATACGCCAACAGCTATAAATAAATTTCTAACACATCATAAATCAATTTAACAAACATAAGAAATTTTAGAATTGTGAGCGGGTTAAAACACTCACCTTTGGGATTTAAATTGAATTTAAATCCAATTTAAATCCAAAAATTTGACCGTCTCAGAATTCGTCCAAACCAACGTTGTGACGCCCCACCTCTATACCCACGCTAGCCAAGAACACTACTGTGAATGCTGCCAACTAGCACAGAGAATAAGGCTGTTGAGGAGCGACCATCTGTATAATTGCTTTGTGCGAGTACCGATATGCCAGATAAAAATATAACTTTTCATCTCAAGAGGAAATCCGACATACCGACACAAACTCAAAGCTACTACACAGTGGCTATAAAGATCTTCGGAAACAAATATAGAAATAAACATAACATAAATCAGTCATAGACAATTCATATCACAAAGGCGGAAGAAGATATGAATATATAATTAACACATGGCAGTGTATATCAGAGTTGTGGTCAAATAAGATCCACTATAACACAAAGGAATAGCAACACGTGCTATACAAAAGAATAAGTATACATCATAGAGTCTGTATCTCAAATGTATACAACAAAAGACCACTAAACTAAAGTAGTTAACCAAAAGTCGGGATGATAGTCCGATGAGGAGTCAAGCAGAAGCGCCTGTTAAATCTCAGTTTGACCCGAGTATTATTTAAGAAAATAATAAACGGATCAGTCTAGCTATAAATATCAGATGAAGTGATATAGAATAGGAGATATGACATAAACATATAATAATCATAATGCCAAGCCGTGATAAATAAGTAATTGAAAATCAACAAGAGATTAATCAATATCACAATAATCTACTCAAGATAAAAGGAATGTCATACTCCTAATTTCATTCACCAAGCCACAATAAATGACATATATATATCCATGCCAATCGTAAAAGTTGGTGAAACATAAATTCCAGAATCCAACACACGAGATCCAGAAATCACAAGGAAAGGATCAACGACGTCGTACAGCGGGACATCCGATGAACCAAATCACAATCAAAGGGAACAACGACATCGTACAGCGGGACGTCCGATGAACCAAATCACAAAGACATAGCACGATGCTAGTCTAATACCTAAAATGATCGTCATGATCAAAGAGAAGTGTCGATTACACTAAGCTAGTAAATATATGAGCTTAGCTTCATGTCCCATAACCACTAGCTTAACTTAGATATTTACGAACAAATTGTAGATCTCCACTAGAAAATTGTCACAAGAGGTTCAATCGAACAAGTCCAAGAATTAACCGACGAAGTAAACGCAAGCGTTTCATACCACTCGTTTTACTAAGTCGTTTAATTAGATTTCTCATACGAGTGAGGTAAAGGTTTTTATATACTAATAGGTTGGAAAACGGTTTTATAAACGAATTTGGTATTAAAATAGTATTGAAATCGTTTGAGGAAAGAGTTTTGATATTTACTATTAGTATAGAAAACCTTTATATTTTTAAAGTGACAAATCACGAAGAAGATTGTAAGAACAATCAATCACAAAAATTCACATACGAAGACGTGAATAAAATCCAACGAAATCGATAAAGGATCCATCGAAATGGATATTCAAAAATCCCTAAAAAGAGTCATCAAAGTCATAATAGATGATAACAACAAATAGGATTATCACGAACCGATTTAAATTGGAATTTCAATCCAAAAAGGCAAATTGGACTCAAACAGCAGGTTCAGTCGACTGAACAGAGTTTTCAGTCGACTGACCCTGTACATGGAAATTTTCCAGGTTCAGGAAACTTTCTGTTTCCAGTTTCAGTCGACTGTGCAGAGTTTTTCAGTCGACTGAATCATGCCTGGAAACTCTCGGGTTTCAGGTTCAGTCGACTGAACAGAGTTTTTCAGTCGACTGAATCATGCCTGGGCTGTTTTTCAGCCTTATTCAAATGAAGAGCAAACTCTTCCAAAATGCAATCGGATGAACATTGGCTCTAAGGGTTTATGCCAATCGGCAACCCGGCCCTATATGCTCCTCGGTGCATCACCAAAAACATGATCAAACATCCATAAAAGGATTTCACACAAATTTGACTTAAAAACCCAAAAATTGGAGTATTCACAAAATCAATCCAAAACAAGAGCAAATGCACATGAATAAGTGTTAGGAATTCATACCCAACAACCAAAGATAGTTATAGTCATAGATGTGAGATAAAAATCTCACCTTTGCACTAAAATTTATGAAGATGGAGCTTGAAAGCAATGGCAAGAACAAGCACTCTTCAATCTCAACACTAGAAGCTTGAATCTAAGGTTAAAAGAGAAACATTCCCTAAATTAAATTTAGGAAATTTCTGAAATTCAAAGAGAGAATGAGTTGGAGAAGAAGAAGAGGAAGCTTACCAATGGGTTCTCATGAACTTTGGAGCAAGGAGATGGATTTGCAAAGGAAGCTAGGGCTTGGAGTTTTAATTTCCTCTTCCACCCTCCATTAACATAAAAGCTTGAGTGTTAGGAAAATAGAAGAGAAGTGAATGAAGAGGAGAGGGTTGGAACTGAGTTAAGTGACTAATTGGCTCAGCCCAACCAAAGCCCTAAGCGGGAAAAAGTAGCAAAAATCAACTTTCTCCAAACATATCGAAGCTTATACTCAAAAAGGTCGCAAACGACATTTTGAACTCAATGGAGGTGGTCTCGAGTCCTAATTCTACCGTATGCAAAAAGTAGCTTTTCGGACTAAAATCCGACGAACGATAAAATATTTAAATATAAAATCGATAAATATGCGGGTTGTTACAGACTCCCCTCCTTAAAGAAATTGCGTCCTCGCAATAAGTAAGAAGGAAATATATGAAGCAACAACCATAGAAGCATATTAACACAAAAGGAAATTTGAAGTAGGAAGTTCACCATAAAGTGCACGAAAGAGTTAGCAAGAAACCTGGTGAAACTTCAATTTCCACAATAACACCGGGCTCAAGAATAAAAACCGGAATCCCTAAGGCATTCCCGTAGATAAAAGACGTGGGGGACGTCAAGAATAGCAGAAAATTGAGCCGGTGCAACGGCGTAGTACAAAAACGGTACGCCCGAAAAACTAGAAACTCAAACAATTTGGAACATCAACGTAGTACAAAAACGGTACGCCCAATGAACCAAAGCAAAGACATCGATGTAGTACAATGGTACATCCGATGAATCAAATAGCAAAGACATCGATGTAGTACAACGGTACATCCGATGAATCAAAAGCAAAGACATCGATGTAGTACAAACGGTACATCCGATGAATCAAACGCAAAGACATCGATGTAGTACAAACGGTACATCAGATGAATCAGAAGCGAAGACATCGACGTAGTACAAACGGTACATCCGATGAATCAAACACAAAGACATCGATGTAGTACAAACGGTACATCCGATGAATCAAAAGCAAAGACATCGATGTAGTACAAACGGTACATCCGATGAATCAAAAGCAAAGACATCGATGTAGTACAAACGGTACATCCGATGAATCAAAAGCGAAGACATCGATGTAGTACAAACGGTACATCCGATGAATTAAACGCAAAGACATCGATGTAGTACAAACGGTACATCCGATGAATCAGAAGCGAAGACATCGATGTAGTACAAACGGTACATCCGATGAATCAAAAGCAAAGACATCGATGTAGTACAAACGGTACATCCGATGAATCAAAAGCAAAGACATCGATGTAGTACAAACGGTACATCCGATGAATCAAAAGCGAAGACATCGATGTAGTACAAACGGTACATCCGATGAATCAAACGCAAAGACATCGATGTAGTACAAACGGTACATCCGATGAATCAAAAGCAAAGACATCGATGTAGTACAAACGGTACATCCGATGAATCAAACGCAAAGACATCGATGTAATACAAACGGTGCATCCGATGAATCAAAAGAAAAGACATCGATGTAGTACAACGGTACATCCGATGAATCAAATAACAAAGACATCGATGTAGTACAACGGTACATCCGATGAATCAAATAGCAAAGACATCGATGTAGTACAACGGTACATCCGATGAATCAAATAGCAAAGACATCGATGTAGTACAACGGTACATCCGATGAATCAAATAGCAAAGACATCGATGTAGTACAACGGTACATCCGATGAATCAAATAGCAAAGACATCGATGTAGTACAACGGTACATCCGATGAATCAAATAGCAAAGACATCGATGTAGTACAACGGTACATCCGATGAATCAAATAGCAAAGACATCGATGTAGTACAAACGGTACATCCGATGAATCAAAAGAAAAGACATCGATGTAGTACAACGGTACATCCGATGAATCAAAAGCAAAGACATCGATGTAGTACAACGGTACATCCGATGAATCAAATGAAAAGACATCGATGTAGTACAATGGTACATCCGATGAATCAAATAGCAAAGACATCGATGTAGTACAACGGTACATCCGATGAATCAAAAGAAAAGACATCGATGTAGTACAACGGTACATCCGATGAATCAAAAGAAAAGACATCGATGTAGTACAAACGGTACATCCGATGAATCAAAAGAAAAGACATCGATGTAGTATAACGGTACATCCGATGAATCAAATCCCAAATAATTCGGAACATTGACGCAGTACAAAAACGGTACGTCCAATGAACCGAACACAATAAAAGGACATCGGACGCTAGTCCTTAAAAGGATTGAGATAAAGCTCAATAAAACGAAGTATACCAAAACGTCCGATGAACTTGATAGAAAAATAATTCCAAAGGTTTATGATCGAGGTAGAGAACAAATTTCTCATCCAAAAATGATGATGCCAAATTCCAAAAGTAAAAACAATAGCCGCGAACACTAGATCATGAGTGGCATATCTAGTCTCGATAAACTATAATGATTTAGAAGCACAAGTGATAGCACGTTCTCTATGGAAAGAGAATGGCATCCAAACCAATACGACTAGTATCGGTACAAATAGCAAAGTCTTGGTTCCCCTTCAGGAATCACAAGAAGGAATAAGAGTATCGAAAAGAAAGAACTTCTTTTAAAATAATTCTCTTCTCCGAAAAGTTAAAACTTTCAAAATTACATTTATCATTATGTAATAATCTTTCTAGAAAAATTTACATTTTTACAAGTCAATATATCGTGTCTGACTGTCTCATCAAAGCGTTTAGGAGATTCCTATCGATAACGTTGATCAAGCGCATCGACCAAAATTCTTAAAGCACTCAACGGGCAATACAATCACAAAATTATCTTTTATAGGATAAATAAATCTTTTAAAAAGTTTTAAGAATATTCTTTGCTTGTTTTAAGAGCAAAAATCAAATTGCACTTATAATTAAATCTTATGAAAAAGATTTGCAAAATTTTAAATTTCTATTTCCATCCAAAATCCATAAATAAGAATGGTCTCATTGAAATTTTCATAGAATATTGGATTTATAAAACGGATGAAATAAGTTGGACAAATTGAATGACAAAATAAGTCATTCATAAGAATCATGACGAGTGCGGAATGCGGTAAGTGGAATGCTAATTTCCGCAACTCGTAGCAAACGAAAACCGGTGGTAAAGTCAAATTGAAGAGACCTTAACACCACACAAAATATTTCTTAGGTGATAATCCTAAGACAAACTAAAAAATACCAGAAAATTTCTCAAACTACATGAATGAGAGAAATAACACTTTCCTTATAAGTGGGCTTAAGGAATAAAATGATGCCATCAAGTTGGAATCAAAATCATAAAGGAAAAATAGAAATCTACTTAACAGATTGAAAATGTCGAAGATGAATAGTCCACTCGAAAAATAGGATATGGACTTCACAAAGATTAAGCCGATCCTTTCAAAAAAATCAATTCCGAAGCCAAAGTAAATATCGGCTCAGAAAGAAAAGTCACATAAAACAATCTCGACATCTAAACAAAAGCAAATTGAGTGTTGCGGATCTACCATCCGGATTCACAATTCTCAATGAAGTCATCAAGCCCAAAATATTCAAAGAAAAAGAATCGACAAGTTCTTTTGATATAAAATAATGAGATGAAACCCATATCAAAAAGAACTCAAATAGAAAGTTCACAAATTAAAACAATGCCATCGAGGATTGAATGAAAATACCTTGACCAAAAGTTGCAGCTTTCCTTCTCACTTGCTTGGAAGCTTAGGACACGAAGATAAAAGATGACCCGAACCTTTGCAATAACGGCAAAAGAGGGGTTTCGGGCACTCCCTTACATGGTGGTCTGTGGAACCACAATTGTAGCATCGTCCACGACTAGAGGTAGGAACATTTGCTACCTGAGTTTGTTGCTTTCCTTTCTTATTAGAATCGGGGCCTTTGAATTTGATAGGCCTCTTCAAGTTATGGTCGAAGTTCTGTTGGGCACGCACAACTTCAACATCACCTTCATTATCGGCCTCTTCAAGACGAAGAGCGATATCAACAAGCTGATCAAACGAAACCTTAAGTTTCAGGAGTAATGGCTTCTTAAGATTCTTATTCAAGCCATAGACAAATCTCTGATTTTTCTTCATTGGGGTATTAATATACTCAACCCCGTATTTAGACAGAGATTCGAAGGATGCGATATAGTCTGTCGCAGAAGATTCACCTTGAACAAGGTCTATGAAACGCCGGGCTAAGGTTACTTTTTCAGCCTCCGGCACAAATTTCAATTCGAATCTTCCCCGGAATTGCCCCCAAGTAAGATCCGCCTCAACGATTTCAGAGATTAAAAGCTCATATCAATCCAATGCTCTTTCTTGGAGCATGCTAGAAGCTACTTGGACTCGATGAAGGTCAATAAGATTCATGCGAGAAAAGATGCGATCGCATGATTTGAGCCAAGCTTGAATTTCAATAACACTCTCGGATCCCGTGAATGGCCTTCCACCCAAATCAGTGTAGTCTCCGCACAAGCGTGCAAAACCGGATCTAGGATGAGTAGGCTCTGGATTGGGTCCGGCTGCTTGAGCGTTCTTAACAAGATCTAGAAGCTGCTGAGCAGACATGAATACTCCATCCTGAGGAGTAGCGCTAGATTGACCGGCGCTGGGACGGCCTGGTCTAACCATTTCTCTTCTTTAAGAAAGAAAGAAAGAAGAGGAAAAAGTTATTCTCAAAATAAATATCAAGCAATTCTTGATAGATAAAACAAGGAATCATAATGAAAATAGGATAGAACGGTACGAAGACCCGAATAAAATCCTAAAGCACAACTCCTAAGATGGACTTAGGACGATGATCCTTGTTATAATATTCCATATTGTTCCGAAGTTTGGCTCCGATACCAAGCTGTGACGCCCCATCTCTATACCCACGCTAGCCAAGAACACTACTGTGAATGCTATCAACTAGCACGAAGAATAAGGCTGTTGAGGAGCGACCATCTGTATAATTGCTTTGTGCGAGTACCGATATGCCAGATAAAAATATAACTTTTCATCTCAAGAGGAAATCCGACATACCGACACAAACTCAAAGCTACTACACAGTGGCTATAAAGATCTTCGGAAACAAATATAAAAATAAACATAACATAAATCAGTCATAGACAATTCATATCACAAAGGCGGAAGAAGATATGAATATATAATTAACACATGGCAGTGTATATCAGAGTTGTGGTCAAATAAGATCCACTATAATACAACGGAATAGCAACACGTGCTATACAAAAGAATAAGTATACATCATAGAGTCTGTATCTCAAATGTATACAACAAAAGACTACTAAACTAAAGTAGTTAACCAAAAGTCAGGATGATAGTCCGATGAGGAGTCAAGCAGAAGCACCTGTTAAATCTCAGTCTGACCCGAGTATTATTTATAAGAAAATAATAAACGGATCAGTCTAGCTATAAATATCAGATGAAGTGATATAGAATAGGAGATATGACATAAACATATAATAATCACAATGCCAAGCTGTGATAAATAAGTAATTGAAAATCAGCAAGAGATTAATCAATATCACAATAATCTACTCAAGATAAAAGGAATGTCATACTCCTAATTTCATTCACCAAGCCACAATAAATGACATATATATATATCCATGCCAATCGTAAAAGTTGGTGAAACATAAATTCCAGAATTCAACACACGAGATCCAGAAATCACAAGGAAAGGATCAACGACGTCATACAACGGGACATCCGATGAACCAAATCACAATCAAAGGGAACAGCGACGTCGTACAGCGGGACGTCCGATGAACCAAATCACAAAGACATAGCACGATGCTAGTCTAATACCTAAAATGATCGTCATGATCAAAGAGAAGTGTCGATTACACTAAGCTAGTAAATATATGAGCTTAGCTTCATGTCCCATAACCACTAGCTTAACTTAAATATTTACGAACAAATTGTAGATCTCCACTAGAAAATTGTCACAAGAGGTTCAATCCAACAAGTCCAAGAATTAACCGACGAAGTAAACGCAAGCATTTCATACCACTCGTTTTACTAAGTCGTTTAATTAGATTTCTCATACGAGTGAGGTAAAGGTTTGTATATACTAATAGGTTGGAAAACGGTTTTATAAACGAATTTGGTATTAAAATAGTATTGAAATCGTTTGAGGAAAGAGTTTTGATATTTACTACTAGTATAGAAAACCTTTATATTTTTAAAGTGACAAATCACGAAGAAGATTGTAAGAACAATCAATCACAAAAATTCACATACGAAGACGTGAATAAAATCCAACGAAATCGATAAAGGATCCATCGAAATGGATATTCAAAAATCCCTAAAAAGAGTCATCAAAGTCATAATAGATGATAACAACAAATAGGATTATCACGAATCGATTTAAATTGGAATTTCAATCCAAAAAGGCAAATTGGACTCAAACAGCAGGTTCAGTCGACTGAACAGAGTTTTCAGTCGACTGACCCTGTACATGGAAATTTTCCAGGTTCAGGAAACTTTCTGTTTCCAGTTTCAGTCGACTGTGCAGAGTTTTTCAGTCGACTGAATCATGCCTGGAAACTCTCGGGTTTCAGGTTCAGTCGACTGAACAGAGTTTTTCAGTCGACTGAATCATGCCTGGGCTGTTTTTCAGCCTTATTCAAATGAAGAGCAAACTCTTCCAAAATGCAATCGGACGAACATTGGCTCTAAGGGTTTATGCCAATCGGAAACCCGGCCCTATATGCTCCTCGGTGCATCACCAAAAACATGATCAAACATCCATAAAAGGATTTCACACAAATTTGACTTAAAAACCCAAAAATTGGAGTATTCACAAAATCAATCCAAAACAAGAGCAAACGCACATGAATAAGTGTTAGGAATTCATACCCAACAACCAAAGATAGTTATAGTCATAGATGTGAGATAAAAATCTCACCTTTGCACTAAAATTTATGAAGATGAAGCTTGAAAGCAATGGCAAGAACAAGCACTCTTCAATCTCAACACTAGAAGCTTGAATCTAAGGTTAAAAGAGAAACATTCCCTAAATTAAATTTAGGAAATTTCTGAAATTCAAAGAGAGAATGAGTTGGAGAAGAAGAAGAGGAAGCTTACCAATGGGTTCTCATGAACTTTGGAGCAAGGAGATGGATTTGCAAAGGAAGCTAGGGCTTGGAGTTTTAATTTCCTCTTCCACCCTCCATTAACATAAAAGCTTGAGTGTTAGGAAAATAGAAGAGAAGTGAATGAAGAGGAGAGGGTTGGAACTGAGTTAAGTGACTAATTGGCTCAGCCCAACCAAAGCCCTAAGCGGGAAAAAGTAGCAAAAATCAACTTTCTCCAAACATATCGAAGCTTATACTCAAAAAGGTCGCAAACGACATTTTGAACTCAATGGAGGTGGTCTCGAGTCCTAATTCTACCGTATGCAAAAAGTAGCTTTTCGGACTAAAATCTGACGAACGATAAAATATTTAAATATAAAATCGATAAATATGCGGGTTGTTACAAACGTCATCTAGTCTGGAATTTCAATATGATCCTAACAAAAGAAACCACGTATAAAATGGTTATCGTATGCAAAAGTTGTGACGATAAATGCGATTGATATCAAAAATAAATAAATAAAGCAAATGGAACACATTACAATTATACTTGCCACGTCGTCACTTCTTCTCTGCATGCAACTGCACAACCTACATCACGCAACTGAAACCCACGGCTGCAGTCAACACGACAACTTCATTCATATCAATCCCTAGCACACGCTACACAGTAGAAGCCGTCGCCATCATCCTAGTGCTCCTCACCACCATGCGACCCCACCACCAAGTCACGGCCCCCGCCTAAACGACGCTGATCACCAGAAATTTGGACAGCCACCGCCTATAATGAACCCATCTCGAAATCCTAATTAAAATTTTACGATGATCTAACCATTGAATCGACACAAAAATCATATAAATGAGATCCCCTCGGCTTCGTCTCCAAAACCCAGAAAGGGTTCGCCGATCCGACGACATTTTTTTCGACGATGATGAACGACCGAAACTTCTCTGATTTTTACCGGTCAAATGACAAACTGAATCCAAAATGAACACCACCAATGAATTACTCTAGTCGAGAGTTTCAACATATAATTTTTTTAAATTTTTCTGAGGACTTTGAATTTTTTGACTTTGATTTTGAGTTGTAATTGGATTCAGGGTTTGCATCCATTGAGGAAGAGGAAGAGGAAGAGTTGATGAAATTTTATGCGCAGAAAAATGAGAATAGGCGGAGGCTAGGGTTTAGCATGGATATTTATAGGAAAATTAAAATAAAATATATGGATCGGGTTGATAGATATACGCGCTAACACTAACGTGGCCCAAAAAGCCCGTTCTGACCCTGGAACGAAATTGGGTCAACCGATATATCAAAATAGGTGTTTTAAAATATTTTTAATGCAATGGAGAAGTTTTCAGGTTCAAATTTCATCGTATGAAGGAGTTATGCTAAATTCAAATCTTCCAAATTGATTTCATTTGCATAAATTTCAAGGCGTTTCGAGTCCGTACGATCAAACGACAAGTCCGATCGCTACGAAACTTGAAACACTATTATAATTCACCGTTACAGATCCGATGAAACTAGTTTCGTCGAAATCCGAGTCAGTGGCCAAAATGGCTCTTTTTATATTAATTAAATAAATTTAAAATAAATTAATTAAATCAAATTTCGCGTTAAAATTCTGGTATTTGCAATCTTTATCACTTTATAATTTTCAAACATTTACAATGATTTAACAATTTTTAAATGTCAATTTATTAAAGATTAATCAATATAAATCTTCAATTTCATAAAATTCAAAATTATAGATAAATTACCAAAATTTCCGTTAAATTGAATTTGTGACGACTCGGAATTTTTAAGCTTTTAAAATTGGAATATGTAATTGATTTTAATTATTTAAAGGTTAATTATCAACTTAAATTACAAATATCATAATTTAATTGACAATTAAATTGTTGAATTAAATAACTTGAATTTGAATAAAATGTTGAATCTGGAATTTTAATCCGATTAAAAATAATTTGAAGGCTTATAAAATTTATATTGATGACAGTGAAGGCAGTAAAAGTGTTAAAATTGAATTTGGAAGTCGTTTGTTCAGTTTCGAAATTTATATCGCTTAAACTGAATTTAAAAATAGCTTTCCGAGGGACAGTCTCGGAATTCGTCGAAACCAGTTCCATGGGATCCATAATATTGTATTATTAGCGGATTTCAAATTTCGTTTCGATCGAGATTAGTGTGCGAGTGTACGAAATGTTAACGTGCTAGGGATTTAATTGATAATAACCTAATAAAATTTAATTTAATTAATTAAGCTTCCTCTATACGCCATCCTATCCATTCCTCAGCACGCTTTCTTTGCCTTCTCGAACACACTTTACCTTATGCTGTTCTTTTCGAACACGAGACCCCCTTCAGTTCAATTCCTTCCATTTTCTCAAAATCAAAATCGAAACAAATCTTTTGATAAATGGCCGAGAAATTACCCTTCCCAAATCGTTTATTTCCCCCCAAATCATTTCGTTCAGGCGAGCAACAGAAAAAAAAAGAGAAGAGGAAAATAAATGGCAGCAGCTTTTTATCGTATCGATTTTTGGATCCGCGTGCTTCCCTGTTCTATCGTCACGCTCGGTGGAGGGAAGGCGATCACGTCATGTTGAGGGAAGGAGCTGTGGGCGGTAGCACTCGCGCATGGAGTATAGGGTCGCGTGTAGGTGAGTGGGTCGCGATTGAGGCTCGTGTTGTTGGACGAGTCGCGAGCAGTGGGAAGTGGGACGCGGCGACAAGGTAGCGTTTGGATCGAATTGGAATTTCAAGCTCGAGATTGAGCTGTGGCAGTAGGATTTCGCGGTGTGCGAGCTTGGTGAAGTCTCGTGGTGTCGAACGAGGGGGGGGGGGATATCCTGATTATGCTTTTCCATCGAGGTATAATTTACAACTTGTTAATTTCAACTTGCGTTTCATTTAAAAAATAATAATAATAATAATAATAATTGAATGAGCAGAAATCAGAAAGAATATAACAGTAGGGTATTTAATTCATTTATTTCGATTTTACTTAGCTAAATTTATTTACGGATTAAAAATATATAATATTTGCAGTTTATTTTAACATATAAACAAAAATAAGATATTAACAGGAATTTTCTGTCCATTCGAGTTAATACGGATACACAGAAATTTTGAATGCTTGAGTTAGAACGATATATTAAGATAATAATATAATAGATTGTGAACTATATATATATAGATATGATTTTAGATAAGGTTTTAATAAAAAAAAGGGAGGTATTTTAAATGTGAGGAGTTTATATATATATATATATATATATATATATATATATATATATATAAAATATAGTTTGTTAAACCTATATAGATTATTTTATAAGAATATATATAGTTTTACTCACTAGTCTATTTTAAATTGTATTGTAGTAATTACATTGTTTAATCTGTTTGTTTAATTATTTTAGATACTAAAGTTTCCAAGGGAAATTAGTTAAATCAAATTATAAGTTAAAATCAAATATGTAAACAGTGATAAATTGTTTGATAATTCAAATAGTAATAAATTGTAAATTGTTTATTTAAGGTTAAACATCTGGAAATCCAAGGCGATATTGAAGTGGATTGCGAATGAAAGTAAAAGGTGAGTTAATATCACTCAGTATAATTTAAATTTAAATGATTAAATTTAAATAATTGCTTGAATGGTTGAATCGATTGATGTGCTTTAGTTTGGTATATTTTGGAATTGGCATATTGTATTGTGCTAACATTTGTTGATGCAGGGAAAACAGGTTGGAGGGATCCAACTGGACCCCTCACATTTATTTAAATCATTCAATATTCTTTGTTTTGATTATTTGATATCCTATGATGAGTTATATTGGAATATTGAATGTATGGTTTGATTGGATATTCGGGTATCATGAATTACCAAAATATATGAATTGGATTGTTGAAGGAAAGTAAAAGGAAGTAAATTTGTAAGCGAAATAATTATAGAAAGTTTGAATAAATTAAGAATGAATTGAAAAGAAACAGAAGTAATATGGAAAATAATAATAAATAACTTCGAGTATGAAGAGAAATGTAATTTTAATAAAATGAAATTGATGAATTGTAAAATTTAAGTTATATCAATTAAAGGAATAAAGAATTATTTTAAATTTAAAGTTTAAATTTATTTAAAAGAATAAATAAGTAATTGAGAAATCTAAAAATTGGAATTTTTAGTTAAAGTATTTTTAAATTATAATCAAGAAATGAAATCTGAAATTAATAGATTCCGAATTAAAAGGAAATAAATTGAAAATCAATTTGAAAAATTGATTTAAGTGATGAAGTTGGAATTCTCCCTGGATAGCCAAGTACGTTTTCAAAGTAAATTTTTAAATATAAGTTAAAAGAATAAAAGTTGTTTAAAAACAAGTGTTGGAAAATTTCTTATTTCTAATATTTAAGTTCTTAAGTAAGTATTTTCTCTTAATCTATTATAGTAGTAATTATTCAAAGAATGTCTTTATATTATGTTTTTAAAAGTATAAATCTAGTTTTATATTTATTAAGTAACCTTATTTTCAAATATTCATTCAATATGTGTTTTTAACAAATTATTGAAATTGTTTTAATTTAAATGTTTTGAAGGTATATATGTCAAAGTACAGTGTTTTAAATTATTTTTAAAATCTAGTTTTGTGCTTGGTAATTTCAATGGAGATAGAAAATATTTGGAAAAGTTTATTCTGACAAGAAGGATGGTTTCGAAACTGTTTTCAAAGGATTGAAAATGGGAATATATCTTGTGAAGATTATTTTTGGGATTAATAAATAATTTGGAAAATTATTGTTTGATGGATGTTTGTGAATAGAAATTGATAGTTAAATAACCGACTATCAATATTGGACAATGCGTTGATCGTTTCGAAGAGACCGGGATCGAGATTAATTTCTCGAATACCACTTCGATCCGGTTTGTACATTTCGTGGAAACGATTTTGGATTCGAAGATGGAGCAGTGAAGTGCAAGGGCTAATCGCTACTAATCCTGAGGATATTTCCAAAATGGATGTAGTAGGAATAGTGCCTTCGGTTCCGTTCGAACCCAGGACGGACTTGTATGGATGAATGCTTGAGAAACATCGTCAGGTGGACGATGGGCATTCTAAGGGATATATTCTATAAAGGTAACGCTTAGCCTCAAGCCTCATCAAATGGGAATGGCTGAAAATCAGGGGATATGCAGCAAGGCTTCGTGGGTAGCCCCCACTGGAGGGTGAGGTCATCCCTATCTAGATGTCCCTTTATTTCGGCTTAGTGGGCGGTTGCTGATCCCAACCGCGGGGTGATCTTGCTCGGGACTGTCCAGTAAGGGATGGTTCCGGTCTTGTGCTGCAGGGGAGTTAGGGTGGCTCCTCGGTACGCTGATCTAAACCAGGTACTGTGACAGGTGGTACCCCAATGCCTAGCCATTAGTTGGAATCCATTTTCCCTACGCTCCCGTACGGTTTTGATTGTGCCCAACTATTGCTGAAACGTGAGATGCAAGCATTTCAGCTAGATTCTATTTACTTTTTATAGACACTATTATAATATCAGAGGATTTCTATAAAAATTGTTTTAGCTATCGTAAGGTAAAAACCCGACATGTTTATTTGTGGCGTGGTCTTACGAGATGTTTTTGTTTTCAAAGGATTTTTTTGAAACTTTAATAATCAATTGGGTGTGATTTTCTCACGCTGGTAATCCAGACTGACTCGGGTGTTATTTAACTGTAATGCTCGGGTCAGACCGAGTATTATAGAATACAGGATATGATGCTGTGGAGTTCAGGAGACGAGCAGGATGACGATACGTACTCTCGTACTTGTGTGTGTATATATATATATATTCCGTTGTTGAGTTGTTGTGTATCCATTGTATGTTATTGATGTGAGCTGTGACTGATGGACTTTGATGATGCAATGTATGTAAACAGATGTATTTGATTTTGAGTAAAGATTATTTATTATCTATTATATTTTATTCCGCTGCGATGGTTAGATTCTGTTGTTGTTTTCAATTCTCTTCTTCTACCTCTTCTTCTTAAACCCAAATGGTTCGTATTTCTGTGCAACTTGAGTTGATTGTTGTAGAATAGTGTTAACTCAAGGGGCACGGATTTGCGGGTCGTTACAGAATTAACCCATATTTATTCCATTTATAATTTCAAATAGAAGGGTTTTCCATTGAATTTAAAATTATTACATAAATATTTCCCAATTTCAACTTAATTTTTAAATTAACGTAATAGTTAAATATTTGATTTCACTCAGTTGCAATAAATTCGATTATTGTAAATTAAATACATTAACTTCACTATTTAAAATTCAAATTCTATAATTCATAAATTTTATCATCTTGTATTACTTATTAATTTATAATTCTTTAAACCAATTCCTATTTTAATTCCAAATAGCGTAGTAATTAATTACATTCACAATAAACTCAATAGATAAAATTTATCCAAATAAATTAGCTTGATTTGCTTAAATCCTTTTTATCTAACCAATTATTATTCGATAAATTTCTTCCTACGGTATAATTATATTTGGTTCATAACTATTACCCTAAATGTTTCCCAAATTTATATTAAGGCAACATTTCCTCTAGATTTATTGCAATGATTTCCAATTCAATTGAATGAATTAGATATATATGTATTACTCATAATAATTTGTGATCACAACTCTTAATCACCTTTTATAAGTTTATTATTTCCCAATCCAATAATCACCATTTATTTTATATAAATAAATAAATTAATTCAATATTTCAATTTCGTTTTCCTATATTAAATTTATTACCAAGTATACATTTACTCTATCCCAACAAATTAGAATTCCATTCAATTACTATGGCAATCATTTCCCTATTCACACTTTATTATTAACCCACAATCATTGCATTTATTGTCTTATTTTGATTTTATCCAATTACCACATATTCCTTTAAATTCATAGTAACGTAAAATTCAATTCCATTTATTTTCATTAACTCCATTTCATAAATCTACATGCAATTACTACCTTAAAATAAGTTTACGTTTCTATTAATTTCTATTTCCACTTCCGTTACTATATTAAAAATCATTAAAGTACCATTTATATCAATAACACATTATAATTTCTTACCATTTAAATGAGTTTGATTTCCAAATAAATTTATTGACCACTTAATTAGGCAATTTATAATAATTTGTTATCATACCCATAAATCTACACTTATAACTAAGTCCTACATTTGAATAAATTTATTAAATTGAAATGTTCATTCAAGTTTATAAATTATTCTTTACATTAACATAATTCCTTAATTTATTCCAATTACCGTTTACAATCTTTTATTACATTAAATCAATTTAATGCTTTCCTTAATTTCTCATATTCAATTTATATCCAGGTAAAAATCTTTTTACTACTTAATTCATTTGAATTTTATTCAAATTACTATAAATAGGTTTTAATTACCATTGCTATATTTCATTTAGCGTTCATTCTAAAATTAATTTATCACCTTTATTATTTCTAAAAAAATATAATTACAAAATCCTATTTAATTAACAAATTTAATTGTCGAAATTTGCGGGTCGTTACAAAATTCATATTAACTTTTAATTAATTACGTTTAATTGCAATGGATTTAGATCAAATTTAATAGATTAAATAAATGGATCGACTTTGCAATGGATTAAATAAATGGATAGACTTTGCAATGGATTAACTTGTAACCAATTAATAATTATTACCATTTGCCTAATTTAACCCCATTCCTACTTAATTATCAATTTACAAATATTATAATTTCTTACTAAACATTGATTTTCATTCAATTACCCTTTATTACGTATTATTACATCAATTTATATAACTTTGAATTCATTCCCAATTTACAACTTTCAATCAATTATAACTTTACAATTTGTTTCCAATTAATAGTTATTGAACAAATTTAGTTACTTATCAACTTGCATCAACCTTATTACATTAATTTACATCCAATTACCGTTCAATATATATTAATTCATTAATTAATTCAATATTTACGGTTGTTTTCTTACATTTTATTTATAGCCTAGTATAACGTTTACATTAATCCCATTTCATTCAATCCATTAATTATTAACCTTAAATTAGGATTGGTTATATCTTGATGCATTAATATTTCTCAATTTCATCTCACTTCTTATTTACGTAATATTCAAACATCAAATTTAATTTAATTCCAATTAATCCACTTTATTACTCTTATAATAATCTTGGTTCCCACTTTAATATCAGACAACAACTATTATAATTACTCTCTAGCATTAATCCAATCAACTACAAATTATTACGTATTATTTTATCAATTTTCTTTAACCTTATTACCTAAATTTACGTTCAGTTACTATTAAGCAATATTATTTCATTAGTAAATTCAACGCTTACTTTTATTTACTCATTTTCTATTTAATAGCCAAGCAACAATTTATACTATTACATTTTCATTGTGACTTCACTTCAATTGTCAATAATTAGTTTAATAATCATTGCTACAATTCACTCTTAAAATTTACTTCAATATAAATTATAATTTTTTTATTTCTTTCTAAATTTAATTACAAAATTTTTATTAAAATAACCAAATTTAATTATCAAAAATTTACGGGTCATTATAAGGAGTGATAGTATGTTGCAAAAGAAGATTAATAATACATGCTTACGGACAAAAGTTACGATTTTTAAATTCGAAGTTGTCATCTCATTCGAAAATTTGATGAAATATCTCAAGATCATGTTCATCAATATTAAAAGTAGAAAGATCCATTCCCAAATTCTTGCAATTGAGAATGTTGCCCAAAATTTCACAATTTAAAACAATTTTAGTGCCTTTAACACTACTCTAAATTTCATTTTCATTCCCTTCATGAAAATGGCGATTCAAATTTGCATAAAATATTTTAACAGGATTTGGATAGCAAACAAAATCATTTTCAGAATTATCAAAAAGACTAAGAATATGGTTCTTTTCAAGAAGAGTATTGATTTCATATTTAGAGAAGTTGCTAAAGATAGTAAACTTTCCCGTATGAACTTTTCTGTAATTAGCATAGCTTATATAAGCCTTGATTGCTTCCAGATCATTATAGAGATACTCTTTAATGGTTTTTGACAGTCTCATTATGCATGGAGTGCTTGAAGAAGCTATTTTTGAAGGGAGTTGAGAGTTTGAAAGAGTAAAAGGAAGTTTGAGTTTTGAAATGAAAGTGAAAAGATATGATAAGATAAGGAAATAAATAGATATTTAATAGTCATGTTCTCTGGTCAAGAGGTACCTTTTCAGGACATTGGAGTTGGTGAAAAGGTGGAGGGAAGTTCAAAGATTTGAATTCAAATTTGAATTTGAATTTTCTGACAGGCATGTCGACATGGGTCAGAGAATTCATGTGACCGATCTATTCTTAAATACTTTAATAACTATGTATATATAATATTTCTAATGTATATATATTTTTCTGAAGTGATTATTAAATATAATAATGCCCTTTTTTTTGAAAATAAAATAAAAAAATTATATTATTTCAAAGTAAAATATAATAATAATAATAATTTAAAATTCAAACAACACATAATTTCAAGAGAAATCAAACAACCAAACAAACAGTTAATTTTAAACTAACAATTTCAACCAAAATATTGTAAACGTGTACGTTTTTCTAGTTTTGCATCCTTGAGATAATCAGAATCATGAATAGCTGTAAAACACATATTTGAATTTTCTATCTTCTAATCATCATTGCTTGAGGATGAACTTGAATTGCCTAGAGTAGCGGTATATGCTATTTTTCTTTTCTTTGTATAATCATTGCTTGTAGGGAACTGTTGCTTATTAGGATGCAGACAGTCTGTTCTGAGATGGCCTGATTCATCATAGTTGAAACATTTGACGTGATTTGGTACTACACTATGATTTCTAGAATTCCTATGATCATTCGTTTTTAGGTTGTTCATCTTTCTGTATTTTAGAAACTTTTGAAAATTCCTTGTCATGAAGGCTATTTCTTCATCACCATCACTACCCGATTTTGATTCATCTGTTAATGCATTGAACGCAATTGACATCTTTTCAAATGCCTTGCTATCTATTCTCCCTTGCATTTGAACTTCGAATGACATTAGATTTCCAATAAATTCTTCAATCTTTAAAGTACTGATATCATTTGCTTCTTCGATTGCAAGAGTTTTCTGATCCCATTCCGGAGTAATAGAATTTAGAATTTTTTTGACTTGATCTTCTTTGGAGAAACTTTTTCCCGATGATATTAGAGAATGCACAATATCCTGAAATCTACTATACATATCTGTGACGGACTCATTTGAACTCATTTTGAATAATTGAAACTGATTCGTGAGTATGCATATTTTGTTCTGTTTGACTTTGGTTGTTCCTTCATGAGTAACTTGCAATGTTTTCCAAATATCGTATGCAGACTTACAAACGGATACTCTATTGAATTCATTCCTATCAAGTGAACAAAATAAAATATTCATGGCTTTGGAATTATTTTGTGCAGTAGTCTTTTACTCAACAGTCCACTGTGCAAAATTTGTGTGGGTTCAAAATATTCAGTTTGTGTGATATTCCAAGTGCTAATCCTATTGATTGTAAATATATTTTCATTCTGCATTCCCAATATGCATAGTTACTGCCATTAAAAAGTGGTGGTCTGGCAGTAGACTGACCTTCTACAAATGAACTAGTGATAGTGTTAACAGAACCAGTGTTGGTAGCCATTTTAAAAACTTCTCAAAATTCTGATTAAGAAAATTTTGAAAATCTTGTTCGGATACCAAATGTCAGAAATGCGCATTACGGATCTTAAGGTTAGAATAACACTAGAGGGGGTGAATAGTGTTTTGTGGATTTACCAAATCTTTTTGAAACTTATGTAATTTAATCACCAACAAATGCAGTACACAGACACAGATATAATCACAGAATCATACACAGATGCAAATAATAAATAAAAGCAGTAAAGGAAAGAACACACCAGGATTTTATAATGGTTCGGAGTTACCCTACATCGAGTCCCAAACAATTGTACGGATTTCTTTTCAAAATAATCTTTCAGATTACACCCTCGATTTCAAGGCCACAAGGTACACCCTCTTGTATTCGAGTCTGGGGCAAACTCTCTTGATTTACCAGGCCACAAGGTCACCCAATTGATTTCAAGGGCAACAATCACACCCAATTGATTTCAAGCTCAGCCGCACCTTTTACTCAACAGTTTGATTTACAAATAATCCTATAACTCTTAATAGCACTGAGACCTTATGGATAGAGTAGTAGAGAATCAAACAAGAGATAATTAAGTTCAATTCACTTAGTATTTCGACAGAGTATGGTTTGGGATTCTTTAGAATGAATGTGGAAGATGAAGAGGAGAGAAAATGAATAAAAATATGGTAAAAAATCATTTAGAACTTTCTGATATTTATAGAGATCAATAGCCATATCTATTCATGAAAGGATACGATGAATATACACTTCTTTTGAAAATTTGAAAATTGAAAATTAACGGGCACCATGTCGACATGGGGGAGTAGGAGTATGTCGACATGCTCTAGGAAAAAGTGATGATTTTGATTTTCCTACTAAATTGGATTTTATATTTTTTCAAAGCAATTTCTAAACTTTTATAAATATACTTGAATATAGTTTAACCATATAAAAGAGTTTAGGGAAGTAATTTTTAATATATAATCTTAATTTATAAAGTGATTTAAAATCTGAGCATATAAATATTTAAAAGCTAAATATTAAAATAAGAGATAGTTTAAAATCAAGGACAATTTTGAAATAAAAAATGTTAAAAATGATAAAGATAATTTTGAGGCTAAAGTATTTCAAAAAAGAGAGACGTCTTTTTGAAAAGAAGGTTTTGAAAACATTTTTAAAACAAGAGATATATTTTTTGAAATGCATTTTCATAAAATTAGTGGATATCAAAATAGGACCACTATATGTTCCACTAGATATTGTCGTGGGTTCCATCCCACTAGGGTTCCAACCTTTTAACAGGCTCGAAGTGGATTTCATTCCATGAATAAATTTCGAATAAAGATGTCAGTGCTTTCAAGAAGTTTTAACATAATTCTAGACTCAATACTTATATTGTATTTTGAAATCTTGAACTCTTGATATCTTGATACTCATGATTCTTCAATCTTGATATCTTCGATCTTTAGATTCATCATTCTTGTATCTCTATACTGTACAGCCTTCATTCTTAGTACCTGTATGTTTATATTTTGCATATATATATATATATATATATATATATATATATATATATATATCTAAACTATAATATTAGTATTTATATTTTATGATAAGTCCTAAGGTTGTTGTCATCAAAACCATCCTTCTCGAGGACTAACAGCCAGTTGCTTGGATGGGATTTCTGTTGATGAGGATGAAAGTGAAATTAGCTTGGTAAACATGACAAGAAGCTTGGAAAAATCTAATAATTATCATGTTTACGTATTTGAAAAAGTGGTTTGATAACATTCTTGCCGGGGTTAGAGATTCAGCTACAACATGTTCAAATAATATTGGTGTCTTAAATTGGAAGAATGCAATTTCAGATGCATCTTTAAGTTTGGATTTGGTTATTCTATTCAGCCTGAAGATGAAATCAGGATAAATAGAAAAGGGAAAAGGAATATCAAACACAATGAAGTTTATTACTCTAGTTCACTTAGGACAAAAAAAAAATTAGAAGAAGTGCATGACTTGTTAGAGTGGATTCTAGAGCTACAGGTAGCTCTAGCTTAGGTATGAATTTTCCTTTGGGTAGCACTTGTTGTGCATGTGCTTTGAATAATTTGTCCAATAATGATATGCATTTCTTAACTAAAAATTGAGGTTTGATTTTTAATGATAGTCAATTAGATATTGAATATATCAAAAATATAGAACTAGAATGGATTAGATCGATTGACAAATGAAACTGATTATTTTTGAATATTAGAGGATTACGTGATTTAGTAAAATGTAGAAAACTTAAATCTGTGTTCAAAGATAATAATATTTGTTATCCCATTTTTGGTCAAAACTGGAATATCAATGTTGTGTGCATTTCCACCACGACCGAACCAAGAAGAAGCAGCCATCAAGCGTATATAAGTCTGGGATTTCACTCATGATTCAAGTATAAAAGTCCATTCGGTATCAAAGGTTTAAAGTTTCATTCGGCAATATAGAGCGAAATCTCATTCGGCATTCAAGATGCCTTGGTTCATCCGGCATTCCCAATACAAGAGCTCATTCGGCACTGTTCATTCGGCATTCCCAACACTGCCGAACCATCTCCCCCCTACATAGCCGGACCAAGCTTCATACACTCACCACCGAACCAAGCTACGTCCCCTTCACCGAACCATCCTGCTCCATGTGTCTACCGAACCAAACCAAAGTGTCAACACCGGACCAGATGCAAGGAGGCCACCACCGGACCAACCTCTACCGGACCAATCCACTTCCATGCATCACCGAACCAAGGCTTTGCCGAACCAACGTTGCCAGGCCAGATAGCATCAGCCCAGGCCCACCAGCAGCTATATACATCCAGGACCCCTGCCCCCAGCCTCACTCTATAAATAGAGGGGCACTGGTACAACAATGGCAGACAAGTTTGAGAACTCAAGCACAGAAGGAACTTTCAAACAACTTTCATATACTTGTAATCAAAGCTTTGTATTTGTAATCTGAAGAGAAAGAGGAGAATAACATATAAAGTGGACGTAGGCACGTTCTGGCCGAACCACTATAAATCTGTGTGTCTTTTACAGTTTAGTCCCTGCTTTTTACATATTTGCATAAATCACCCAAATCGCTAAGAACAACATATAATCAACTAAATCGCACGACTTTAGGGTGTTTGCCCATTTTTTGCGCAAACATTTTGGTGCTTTCACTGAGAATTGAACTCAGGGACCTACCGCTTGGAAGTCGAATTTGAGAGTTTAGAGATTCAGATTGGAAGAGTCATGGCAAGACAATCAAACAGAAGGCCAAGGCCAGAGCAGAGTCAACAGGAAGGGAGTCAAGAGGCTTCCTCAGGAGCAAACCAAGCTTCAGCCTTCATCACCAGGGATGAGATGGAGGCTATGATGAGAAGACAAGAAGAGATGATCCAGAACTTGCTTCAGCAAATTGGGCAACTTGGAGCACAAAACCAAGGAGCAACTGGAGTTCAGAACGGAGCAGGACCATCTGGCGTAGCACCAGAGCTAGGGCGCACACACGCAGAGCATGTTAATCCGATCCCGGGAAGAGAGACGGGAGCATCCGAACAACCTGGTGGCAATAGAGGAGTGAACGCTCAGTCAAGGGGGCAGATCCCAGAGTTTCCTCGTGAACTCGGGGGGTAGGTTGAAAGTGATGAACGAAGATTGCATCTCGGAGACGATGACAGATTGGCGGAGATGATTAGAAGAGCTATGAGAGGCGGTTTGGTAAACAAAGACTTGGAAGATGTAAACAGGAGTCCTTTTTCTTCTGCAATTAGGATGGCTAGGAACCGAACAGAATTCAAGCTACCATCAGTAGAGATGTACGATGGGAGGACAGACCCTGCGGTCCATCTTACTAAGTATATGAGGCACATGGAAGTGCTGGGGGCATCACAGGAGATCATGGCCCGGTGCTTTCCACTGTATTTGACGGACATTGCAGCGTTATGGTTTAGGCAACTGGAGAGCGGCTCCATAGGAACGTGGGCAGATTTAACTGAGAGATTCATGAGGCAATTCAGGGTTCATATTGCGAGACCCAAGAATGTGATGACTTTGGCAACCATGAAGCAGAAAACTGGAGAGACTTTGAGGAGCTTTCTAACGCGATTTAATGCGGCGGCAGCATCAGTGGATCGACCAGATCCATCTATGGTCATGATGGCGGCTGTATCTGGAATAGCTGATAGCACAGAGTTCAAGAATTCATTAACCAAGGACCCGCCTATGAATCTGGGAGAGTTCTATCATGAGGCTGAAAAGTTTCTGCGTTTGGAAGATGCTAGTGCAGAAAGAGAGGAAGAAGATGACGTTTACGCAATCAAGAGCGGAAACCCACCTGGAAAGGGTGCGGAGACTAGCAAAGGAAAGAGAAAGGCTGAGGATAATGATGACAGGACAAAGCGGAAACGGAGGGAGCCGCGATTCACCACTCACACTGAGCTGAATGAGAGTTTGGAACGAATTTATCAGGATACCAAGGAGCATGTTCTGTATCGTAGACCAATACGAAGGGATCCAACCTCTGACGAAAGAAAATCAGATAATTTTTGTGTATTCCATGAATTAAACGGTCATAACACTAATGATTGTAGGCATTTGAAGGACGAGGTGGAAGGGCATATCAGGAACGGTATGCTCCTTCAGTATGTGAGGAGGCGAACTCCAGCTGTGGAGCCAGAGCGACCACCGTCTACATCAGCTAGAGGTGACCCTGGATCGGGGCACCGTTTGATTATCCATTGATTGCTTGATTAAAATAACGATGAACAAGTTGTAAACCTCTCGCTAACACGGTTAAATCATTCACACATGTGAGCGATCGCGCACGATCCATAGGCATGCTCTGAATGACTACCAGCCGCGTTATAGTAAGAGTTTACGCTTTGACATCTTCATTCCGCTCTTTGCTTTGATTTTGATTTGAACATTTAAATTCTTCTTGTTTGGACATGTCTGCTGTAAGGTTCATATGATTATTGCTTTAACATTTAGAATTCTATGGAAAAATTACTTGTATGCCCGTGGATCGCGAACGGTCCACGAGCACCTCTTGCATGGCAGTGAACTGCCGAAGTCTTTGATTCGGAAACTCCCCCAAACAATAGCTCCGGCACTGATAATATTAAGTCCCCCCCGGGCACACTCATTCGCCTCGAACGGCACCCGACTTCGAACAGTCACAATTCGCCTCGAACGGCACCCGATCGCGAACAGTCACAACTCGCCTCGAACGGCACCCGACCTCGAACAGTCACAATTCGCCTCGAACGGCACCCGATCGCGAACGGTTACAACTCGCCTCGAACGGCACCCGACCTCGAACGGTCAAAATTCGCCTCGAACGGCACCCGACTTCGAACAGTCACAAACTCGCCTCGAACGGCACAACTCATCTCTCCACAAATGGCTCGATCGCGAAAGGTCGCCATTTGAGGTCCACCTCCTGACCGCCAACAGTCGCACCTTACCACGAATGGCTCGATCTCGAACGATCGTCATCCGAAGTAAGGCGCTTGACCGCGAACGGTCCCATTTCATCTTTTTCCACGAACGGCACCGGCCGTGAACGGTCACATTTCACCCTAAGTGGCTTGATCGCGAACGGTCGCCATTTGAGGTCCGCCCTCTGACCGGGCTCGGTCGCACTTTACCTCGAATGGCTCGATCCCAAACGGTCGTCATTTGAAGTAAAACGCTTGACCATGAACGATCACATTCCACCGCAAATGACTCGATCTCGAACGATCGTCGCATGGATTTAGACGCTTGACCGCGAACGATCGCACTTCACCTCAAATGACTCGATCGCGAACGGTCGTCATTTGAAGTTAGGCGCTTGACCATGAACGGCCACGCTTCATCCCAAATAGCTCGATCCCGAACGGTCGTCATTTGGGGCCATATAAAATATCAAGCTCTTTACAGGTTGTCAACAGGATATGAACATCCAGCTCATGGCATTACAAAACACGCCTTCCTATCGCAAGGCATGTTTTGGGGGGCAAAGTGTTATCCCATTTTTGGTCAAAACTGGAATATCAATGTTGTGTGCATTTCCACCACGACCGAACCAAGAAGAAGCAGCCAGCAAGCGTATATAAGTCTGGGATTTCACTCATGATTCAAGTATAAAAGTCCATTCGGTATCAAAGGTTTAAAGTTTGATTCGGCAATATAGAGCGAAATCTCATTCGGCATTCAAGATGCCTTGGTTCATCCGGCATTCCCAATACAAGAGCTCATTCAGCACTGTTCATTCGGCATTCCCAACACTGCCGAACCATCTCCCCCCTACATAGCCGGACAAAGCTTCATACACTCACCACCGAACCAAGCTACGTCCCCTTCACCGAACCATCCTGCTCCATGTGTCTACCGAACCAAACCAAAGTGTCAACACCGGACCAGATGCAAGGAGGCCACCACCGGACCAACCTCTACCGGACCAATCCACTTCCATGCATCACCGAACCAAGGCTTTGCCGAACCAACGTTGCCAGGCCAGATAGCATCAGCCCAGGCCCACCAGCAGCTATATACATCCAGGACCCCTGCCCCCAGCCTCACTCTATAAATAGAGGGGCAGGGGTACAACAATGGCAGACAAGTTTGAGAGCTCAAGCACGGAAGGAGCTTTCAAACAACTTTCATATACTTGTAATCAAAGCTTTGTATTTGTAATCTGAAGAGAAAGAGGAGAATAACATATAAAGTGGACGTAGGCACGTTCTGGCCGAACCACTATAAATCTGTGTGTTTTTTACAGTTTAGTCCCTGCTTTTTACATATTTGCATAAATCACCCAAATCGCTAAGAACAACATATAATCAACTAAATCACACGACTTTAGGGTGTTTGCCCATTTTTTGCGCAAACAATATTGATATAGTTTTACTTTAAGAAACTAAAATTGAGTTTCCTTACTATCGTGTTTTTAAAAGTTTAGGAGGGTCCTTTTTTTGATCATTGGGCTTATCTTCCTGCTAGGGGTAGCACATGAGGTCTTATGATAGGTTGGAAAGATAGTTGCGTTGGACTTCTACAATCTATTATTAAAGAACATTCGATGCATTTAATTTTTCCAACATTAATGATAACTCTATACTTAATATTACTAATGTGCACGGACTTAATTCTAAAATTGGTCGTATGGATTTATGGTTGGAGTATTTAGATTTTAGAACATTGACTCCTGGTGCATGGATTTTAGAAGGTGATTTTAATGTTACAAGATTTTTAAGTGAGAGATCCCCTAGAAAAGGTGACCTAGAGGCTATGGAAGAATTTGATAATTTTATTATTAATTGTAATTTGACAGAAATAAAATTAAATAATAGACAATTTACTTGGTCTAGTAATAGATTGGTTCCTTCTATGGCTTTGCTGGACAGGTTTTTTATTAATGATGAAATTGAGGAAAAATTTCCTTCTTGTAAGGTTGTAGGGGACCCATGTATTTTTTCGAATTATTGTCGAATTGTCTTATTTTGTTCCAATGCGATTTTTGGAAATAAAATTTTTATATTTGAAAAAATTTGGTTATTGGAAAATAGTTTTAAGGATTTTGTAGTTAACAATGGTTTTCTATAAATAACTACAATTTCAAATTTCCTGGCAATATAGCTAAGTTTTGGGTTAGAAAACTTAGAGATTTAAGGTCTTTTCTTAAAAAATGGAATATAGAAGTTTTTGGTAACGTTAGAATCAAAAAGGTTAAAATTATGAATGATATTTTAAATCTTAATAAAATTGAAGAAATACGAAATTTAAACAATTCAAAAAAATTCTTCATAATTTAAAAGAAGAATTAAATAAAATTATTACTCAAGAATAAATAATGTGGAAACAAAGATCCTGAATTCAGTGGATGGATAAAGGTGATTTGAATACTAAATTTTTTCATAAAACAGCTAATGATAGAAAACGGAGCAATTCCATTAATTCTATTCGAATTAATGATGTAGAGATTTTTGAACAAGTTGAACTTAATAAGGAATTTAGTAATTATTTTAGAGATATTTTTGGTATTAATGATAAAATAAGATTAAAGCCGATTGGGATTTGCTTTATAAAGAAGACTTTAGAGTAAATTTAGTAGGCTTAGATGATCCTTTTAAGAAGGAGTAAATCTATAAAAGTTATGCCTAATGATAAAGCTCCTGGACCGGATGGCTTTCCTATTTTATTTTATGAGAATTTTTGGAATATGCTTAAAGATGATTTAATTAAAATGTTTAATGAATTTTACAATGGTTCCCAACAACCAAGGATATTCAATTACACAAATGTAATTTTATTGCATAAAAAAGTAGGAGCCAATCAATTAAAAGATTTCCAACCAATCTCTTTATTAAACCGTTCTTTGAAAATTATATCTAAGGTACTAGCTAACAGATTAAATACTAAAATGAATGCATTAATTGACAACACTCAAACTGCCTTCATAAAAGGTAGGAATATCACAGATGGTATAACAGTTGTCCAATAATATATTAATTACCGTTGCAAAAATAATATCACTTGTACTCTCTTAAAACTGGATTTTGCTAAAGCATTTGATTATATTGATTGGGTTTTTCTTAAAGAAGTTTAATAGCTAGGGGTTTTAGTAATAGATGGATTAATTTGATTTTGTCATTGCTTTACACGAGTAACTCCGGTATTTTGGTTAATGGAATTCTTGGAGACAAAATTCAACTTAAACGGGGACTCAAGAAAGGGGACACTCTTTCGCCGTTATTATTTAACCTAACTGCCGATGTTTTCTCTAGAATCATTAAACTAGGTACCAATAATCAAATACTAGATTGTATTGGTAATGATATTACCATTAATGGTTTTTCTTTTTTACAATTTACAGATGACACCATGATTTTCACATCTCATTTACCCAAAATATATTATTGCTCTAAATATATTTCATATAGTTTTGAACTTGTTTTGAGGTTAAAGATTAATTTTGATAATAGTTCAGTTTTATTTTAAATGATATAGATGATTTTGCAAATCAAATTACACTCACTTTAAATTGTAATAATCTGAAATTTCCTATTGAATAGTTAGGTTTCTTAATTATGCCACAAAAAATTAACACGATGATTGGAATACCATTATTGATAAAATTAATAAAAGTATATCCAATTAGAATAGTAAATTCTTATCGAGAGTGGGTAGAATTGTTCTTATTAATTCAGTTTTATCTGGATTAACCATTTATTGGATGTCATTTTATCATTTTCCCAATTGGGCAATAGATAAAATCGGTAAATTAAGAAGAGATTTTTTTTATGGAGTGGTGATAATCCTAATTGTAACTCTAGATGTCTTGTAGATTGGGAAATGGTTTGTAAATCTAAAAATGAAGGAGGTTTAGGGATTATAAACTTGCATAATTTAAATATTTCACTTTTAGGAAAATGGATTTGGAAATTTAGTGATAATAATGTAACCCATATATGGAAAAATTAATATCGAACCAATGGTATAGAGGTACCTTCAATTTACCCCATTTATGTATTAGTAACAGTAATAATATATCTCATTTATGTAAACAGTAATTTTAAACCTTAACATTTATAAACTAAGAAGTAATAATATTGTGCATTATGGTAATAATACCTCATTTTGGCATGATTGCATGTTATCGAGTATTCCTCTTAAAGTGGAATTTGAAGAATTATATGGTATTTGTAATTTTAAATATCTTCTAATTTTTAATATTTATAGACCCGATTTAAATTTTCTTGGGAGTCTAATTTTAATCGTACATTAACTAGCAATAATTTTATTTAATTTGCACTGTTATGTGCTAAATTAGAACTATACAATATTGATAATGATAAAGATATTATAACTTAGTGTTGGGATAATAATAAGAAATACACTTCTAATTCTTTTTATAAGTTTATTAGTTTTTCTGGAATTAAAGTGAATTTTTTTAAATACATTTGGAAAACTAATGCTCCACCTAAAGCCAAAGTATATATATGGTTAATTGTACATAAAAAACTAAATATTATTGATCTTTTAAAAAAGAAAAATATTTTTAATGATGAAAATTGTTATTTTTGTAATAATCAAAAGGAGGATATTTTACAGTTATGTTTTAAATGTAAGTATACTATATAAATTCTTATAAAAAATTCAAATTTATTCAATTTTAATATAAATTATAATTATATATCATTTGAGTTATATTGGAATAGTATTAGAGTTCCTTATAAGGGCTTGAATAGATTTTTACTAGACACCATTTTCACTATTAGTTGTTGGTATATTTGGTTTGATAGGAATCAACGTATTTTTAATAATACTAATTTAAACTTTAATCAATTAATATATGCTATTTCTATTTTTAGTTTAAATTGGATTTTAAATTCTGGTTATAAATTAAATAAAAATTCAAATTTTAAGGTTTTTCTTTGAAAAACTAAATATCGTATAGATTCTTTTAGGAATTCTATTTTTTCTAATAACAATAATAATAATAATCTTAATTTATACTATTCAGATATTCATTCTAGGAATACTTTTAATAATTTTTCTTTACTAGAATATTAATTTTGTTTAATTTTTTTTATTCACTGTATTTCTTCTGTCTTGTTCTTTTTATTCTATAATACATATACATTTTATCTTTTAAGTTTCATTCTTATTTGTTTTTAACATATGATAAATAAATATATGTTTTTATACTATAATTTTTTGATAGAGGTATTCCTTTTAATACCATTTTGTTTGTTACCTATTGTTTTTAACATATTGTACAAATTTTTAACTTATGGTTATTTGATATGTTTAATATATTAGTACAAATTTTTCAAGAGTTAGATTTTATTGACTTTAATTAACTTAGGTTTCTTTGGCTATTTTTTATTTTTCCGACAAATGATATTAATTGTTAAATCCAATTCTAACATTAATGTTAACAAATAAGTTCTTTGACATATTACTCCATAATTTTGAGATCTAATTTTTTTTCATACATGGATGTATGATTATGTTATAGTGATTCTGGAAAATGGAATAATGAATTTTTGATTTTTGATTCTTAAATTTCTGTTAGATAATAGAATAGTAATTTATATTTTTAGTTTTTGGATCTTATTTTTCTTATCATTCATTGATTTCATTTAACACTGTTCTAATGTTTAGGGGACTTGCTTACTGGTTTTTATGATGGTGATATTAATCGATTATCCTCTGTTTCTGTGTTTTGTTTGTAATATGAAACTAGATATTGCTAATCTTGTAAGAAATATACTTGTTTTTCTTCTATAGTTCTTTGATTATGTATTGCTATAGGGATTTATTTGTTGTTGTTGTAGGATATATTTGGTTATGCAGTTTATATTTTATAAATTAATAGTTTGTTGTTCTTTTGTTGTAGAGATAGACTAATTACTATGATTATGCAAATTCAAAATGAATTTTTTTTTACTTCAGATTCATCTCACTTATGGTTTATAGACCTTTAGTTTTAATCTTTGTTTCTTTTATAATTTACGTTATTTTTTTAAGCAGTTTCAGTTTCCTTAACCCTCATACTGAGTTGATTTAACTTTTTTATATTCTGTTCTATTGATTTGTAGTCCTTTAGGAGTTTTTTAACTGTTTTAGTTATAGATAATATTGTTTTTGTGCAATAAACTTTAACAGTTCATGGTTTAAGATTTTTATTTCAATTTTCATTTTGAATTTTTTACTTCGTTTTTTGGAGCTATTCTAAGCTTGATAGTGGCCATTAATATACTAAGCTATACTTAGCAATTTCAGTTTATAATATTAGACGAGTATTTGGCAGTGGTGGTTGTTTTATGTGACGACCCGGAATTTTTGAATATTTCAAATTGAAATATTTAATTGATTTTAAGTATCTGAAAGTTAGTTTAACTTGAATTTCAAATATCACTATTTATTCGGTAATTAAATTATCGGATTTTAATATTGAAAGTTGGGTAAAATATTGAATCTTCAGTTTTATGCTTGTTAAAAATCTTTCAATGGTTTATAAAATTTATATTAATAGTACTGAAGATAATGAAAGCCTTAGAACTGAATTTGGAAGTGTTTTGTTAAGTTTTTAAAATATATCATTTAAATCGATATTTAAAAATAGCCTTCTGGGGGCACAGTCTCGGAATTCGACGAAACTAGTTCCATTGGATCCGTAATGGTGTATTATTATCGAATTTCAAATTTCATAGTATCTGGAGTTGTCGTGGGATCGTACGGTAGATAAACGCGCTAAAATTTATATCAAAAGTTTAATATAATAACTGAGTCCAAAAAGCTATCTTCTCCATACGATCGAGTTAGGCCTCGAAACCTTTTCCATCATGTTTGTAATAGGGATATAAAATTATAAACGCCTAACGGCACACCTCGATAGGAGGTTGTGATTTTGAGTTGCGAATTCAAGATGATTTAAATTTAAATCTAAATATAATATATGTATTTTTATATAATGTCAACCTCAGTTGAAATAATTCACATCGTTGTTTTCTTTCACCTCAAAAACACATGCCCTCCCTGTTAACATGTGTTTCCCCTTTTCTGTCAAAGCACGTTTAGATTTATAAAAATGGCGAACGAAATCGATTCAAAAACCTTGTATTCACTTTTACCTTTTTCCCAGTAGTTCACTAAGCCGAAAATCAAAATCATCTCGCTCAAAAGAAAAGAATGGTCGCCTCTTTTTCCCCAAAACCCAATTCGTTTTCGTTCAAAAAAAGGCCATTCGAATCATCGCGTAAGGGAGGAGGGTCAGTAATGCCGCGAGAGGAAGTCAGACTCGACGTTGAATCGAGTTGGAGGTCGTTCGTATGGGATATGGTAGCAGTCGAGTAGGGTGGATCGTGACTCACGTTTGATGGTGGCACGATGACGTCAGGCGGCATTGAGGAAGTAGTGTGCTACTCGACGGTGGTGATGAGCGACTGGTCGAAGGCTTTGGCTGAGCTAGGTTTTTGGGGTAGTGGGTATATTATCTTTTCCGCACTTAGTTTTATAATATAAGCAGTTTGTTTTCTATTGTTTTATTTTATAAATATATATAAATAAAAAATAATATTTACTGTAAGGAAAAAATTGATTCTGTTTTTAATTTAACAAATATATATATATTTACATCCGCATGCATATTTTAAATTTAAAACGATAAATATATATATAGATAAGATTTTGAAAATATAAATTTATGATGTTTAACAGTTTATGTAAAGTTAGACTATTTTTTAAACTATGTAGACTATTTTCACAAGGATGTATTTTCCAAGAAAATTATACATGCACATTCAATTTAAAGGTAGTTTCGAGGAAAAATAAATACACATATACCTATTTTAAATTTGCTAGTTATTTAAATAACGGATTTGGTGGTAGATTTGTTCAATTAAGTTATTTACTTATTTTAGTTACTAAAAGACTTTTAAAAGGAAAATTATTAGTTAAATTAAATTGTTAGTTAATTAAACGGTAATTAATTGTTCAATCAATTCAAATATTAATAAACCGTATAAATGCGTATACAGGGTTTGAATCGGGAAGAGACATGTCGGTTTGGCTTGGATTTGCAAAACAAAAACAACGGTGAGTTAATGTCACTCATTTAGATAACCATTTAAATTTAAATAGTTAAAAATTTAAATTATTGGTTGATTGATTGAATTGACTGGATGTGATATTATATAATAATATATATATATATATATATATATATATATATATTGGAGTGATTGATTCCCGCACTATATAGCAGATGAGACCCTATGCGCCCCGTATAATAGCGGATGACCCTTTATACCGCGATATCCCGCCTTGAAGCGGGATTGGTATTTATATATTATGCTAACATTTGTGGATGCAGGGAAATAGGTTGGAGGGATCCAACTAATTTCCTCAAAATAATGAATTTGTTTTCAAAATCTATGATATGATTCATTGATTATCTGTGATAGATTATTGATTTTATTGGGAATTAAAGATATTGAATGCTATGGTTTGATTGAATATATATGGGTATATTGAATTATCAAGAATATATAGATTGGATTTTTAAAGAGAAATAAAAAGAGAATTTTTAAGTAAAATAATTATAGAGAATTTGGATAAATTAAAGAATGAATTGGAAAAGGATAAAAAGTTTGATTTTAAAATCCTATCGAATAAATTCCGAGTATGGGAAAGGATTTCGAATAAATGAGAATAAATGAACTTTTAAACTTAAGTGATATTATTTAGAGGAATAAAGGATTTATTTTTAAATTCAAGGTTTAAAATAGTTTGGGAGAGATAAAGAAGAATTTTGGGGAAAATATAAAATTGATATTTTCATTTTAAATAAGATTTTAAATCGTAATAAAGGAGTAAAATCTGAAAATAATGAGTTTTGAAATAAAATTGAGTAAGTAAAGGAATTTATTTTAAATGGAGTAAATTTTGGAAATCGATTTAGTTTTTGAAACTATGTCTTAAAAGGAGGATGAGACTATGGAATTTATAAACTAGGTTTATAAAGTGGAATAAGATATCAGTGGATATTTAGAAGTATAAATTCACGGTGGGAATTTATAAAGGATTGGCTATTTGTTTTAAAACTAAATAGTAGTTTATTTTTTTAAAGTGTGGGAAAGAAATTAACGGGTTTCAGACGTAAATTAATCCGGAAATAAATCGAGAAGGATTTATAAATGATTAGACGATTATATTGGAATGGAAAGTGAAATTTCTTGAAAAGCTAAGTGTATTTTCAAAGAAAGGTTTTTAAGTATAAATTAGAAGTTTTAAAATGTTTTAAAGAAGAATGTTTTGTTTTGAGAAGTTTATTATTTAAAATTGTTTTAAGATTTTAAAGTAAATATTTATTAATTTAGTTATAGTAGCAATTGTTTTAAAGGTCAAACTAGTATTATGATTTAAAAGATAGTTACTAATATTTATACTTTATGTAAATAGCTTTTATTTTAAAGGTAGTTTTGGCTAAGTTTTACTTGAAAATTATTGTGGAATTTCGTAACTTTTATTTTGAGTAAAGTCTTTTAAGTAATTTTTATTTTAAATGTTTTAAAGTATATATATATCTTTGGATAAAGTGATTTAAATTATTTAAAATCTAAGTTATTAAGACTTGGTGCTTTTTACTAAAAATAAAACAATTATTTGGATGATTGATTATTTGGTAGTTAAATAACCGACAATCAGTATCAGCCAATGCACTGATCATTTCGAAGAGATCAGGATTGGGATTAATTTCTCGAAACCACTTCGATCCAGTTTGAATGTTTTCGTGAGGAAGATAAAAGCTTGGAGTCGAAGACGGAGCAGTGAAGTGCAAAGGCTAATCGCTACTAATTCTGAGGGTGATTCCAAAATGGATGTAGTATAAATAGTGCTTTCGGTTACGTTCAGACTCGGAATGGACTTGTATAGATGAATGCTATCAGAACATCGACAAGGAGACGAGGAGTATTCTAAGTGAATGTGTGCTAAAGAGGTAACGCGTAGGCTTGAGCCTCATCAACCGTGAATGACTAAAACATGGGAGGTGCCACAAGGCTAAGTGGCTAGCAACTAATTAGGGTAAGATCATCCCTGTCTAGATGTCCCTTTTTTCAGTTGTGTGGGCGGTTGCTGATCCCAACCACACGGTGACCTTATTAGGACTATCCGGTAAGGGGTAGCTCTGGTCTTGTAGGAAATCAGGGTGGATCCTTGGTACGCTGATTTAGACTAGGTACTGTGACAGGCGGTACCCCAGTAGCCCTGCCATTATATGGAATCCAATCTCCAATAAGCGCATGTACGATTTTGATTGTGCCCAACTATTACTAAAACGTGAGCTGCAAGTATTTTAGCTAGATTCTATATTACTTTCTATAGACGCTATTATAATGTCAGATGGATTTGATAAAAAATGTTTTGGTTATCATAAGGTAAAAACCCAGCATGTTTATTTGTGGCATGGTCTTACGAGATACGTTTGATTTCAAAGGATTTTGAAAACTTTAATAATCCAATTGAGTGTATTTTCTCACGTTGGTTTTCCAGACTGAATCGGGTGTGATTTCACTATAATGCTCGGGTCAGACCAAGTATATAGAGTATAGATTCTGGATGGACTACTATGGAGCTCAAGGGATGTGCTGGATGGCGAGACGTACCACACGTATCTGTCTTATTTCTACCGTGTTTAGTATTCTGTATAGTCAGCTTTTGTGTGGACAAGTTATTATAACTGTCTAGTATTTTGCTATTGATTGTGTTGTACTCTCATGATGTAATGTGTAAAATGGATAAAGTTCTTTTGTATGAAGATTTAGTCATTTATTTATTATATATTGTTTCCCTGCGTTTGTGAGATTCTGATGCTGTTTTCAATATTTCTTCTTCTACCTCCTTCTTCTTTCCCTTACGGTCTAATTTTTTGGCATTCCATTGTTCGACATTAATACTATGGGCGTATTGATGTCGGTTTTCGGACGTCGAAAAACCGGGTCATGACACTTGGTATCAGAGCTGAAGGTTAAGTGAAAACCTTGGCACTGGTGGGGATTACTCATTAGAAATAGAGTCGTAGTACTCTAAAGAATGAGTTTTAGTGTATTAACAGATATAATCGCATATTTGTTAGTGAATATATAAATGTTTTATATTGTGTTGATTAGTTTATTGAGTGGCTTATCGTTCTAGTCAATACGAGTAATTAACGTTATTGATAGGGATCTCTAAACACTTGAATAGAACAATTCTACATAGTATTGTTTTAAATAAGGTGAATGAAATAATTTTTCCCAAATTATTTTTATACATAAAAGGAATAATTTTCATATATTATTATAGTGTATATGGTTGTTTGGTTGTTAGAGAATGATAATACTAAATTAATATCATTGTTAAGTGGAAATTGAATAAGGAATTGAAATCATAACCAAAAGTGAAGAAAATAAATTCATATAATATAATGGAATTTGCAAATGTGAATTGTAAATGTGATATATATTTGAAATAAGATAAAATTCCAGAGTAATGTTTGAATATTGACTAGAAGGATTTGAAAATTGAAATTTTGGGAAAAGTTTAAATTCCTTTGGGCTTGAAAATGGTTTTTAAATTTTTTGGAGAAATAATAGTGATATTATTTCAGAAATATTTTTGAATTGATTTGAAATCTGGTGATATTTGGAATTAAAAATATTTGAAAATGTTTTAAAAGAGATAAAAGCACTAAACTCTTTTTGGTCGTTGAAAAATAATTTCGGTGATGACTGCAGCATCATCAATGTTCATTTGAGTTTCCAAGAGAGGGATTCTACCCGAATGTTTTGAATTGGGATTTGTTTGTGAGATTGGGTTTGATTTTGAAGTAGATTAATTTTGGATATAATTGATTTCAAAAATGAATTTGAAATACTTAAGTGATTATTTAAACTCTGGAATCTTATTTAAAATGTTTATGAGATATGAACAAGTTTGGGAACTTATAAAAATTTATGTTTGTTATAATAAAATATAACTTGAAGGGGAGTCAAACAAAAGTAAGAGTGATAATAAAATAAGTGGTAACCGAACCAGTTAAAGAAAGTGAGTTGGAAGAGATTAGTAAATGGAATACAAATAAGTTGGAGAATCTATAGAAGTTTAAAAATCTGAATTGAAATGCAGTATAACTGAATTAAGTTAAATAAAAGTGGATTTTGGGAGATGAATCCAAGTAGACTAAATGGAATGGGTATTGAAATAAAATGTATTAAGTTGGAAATAATCTGTGAATGAACAAATTTATCTGCTGTAACTAAATGGAAATTAGAACTGAATGTTTGAATAATTTTAAATTTGAATTATGTCAAAATAAATGAGATAAAATAACCTATTAAGTGAAATGATAAGCAAATAAATGGAAGTTGAATATCAGAATGATATTTAATTTAAATTGTGTAAAGTAAAGTGAAGTGCTAGAATTAATTCGAAATGGAACTAATTAATGAAGTGATTAATTAAATATGGTTTGAGATGAGATAAATAGGATTCAATATCTAAAAATAAAGGTAAACTGAATTCATATGGAACGGAATATCCAATTTGAATAAAAATAGATATATGCCAAAGTGATAAAGAGGAAATAAATATAAGAGGTTGTATGAAATATTTATAGTGAACTTCAGAAATGGATGGTGGAATTCTTAAGTAAATTTGGAATTGAGACATTTATTCTAAGTTAGTATTTGAATGAAGATTACGTTAAGTGTGAAATGGTATAGTTATGTATAGGTAACGGAAATCAAAAATAATTGTGAATAAAAGAGGATTGATATAGTTAATAATCAACTGAGACAAATACGTCGGATGTACGTCTATTATTTTATTCGCATAATGGTTTGATCCAAATTCGAGCATAGAATTTCGAGATAGTTATATCGATCCGAGTTGGGATTTTTCACTCGATTTTCATCGGCGAACACTGAATATGAATTTTTGATTAATTCTAGAAATTCTCTATCATGGTGAATGGCTATGCAGGGAGAATGACAGTTTCTGATCAAGAAACCAAATCTGAGTCCGCTTAGGAGTCGGGTTACGATACTAGTTCGGAAGTGAAATTGTATGATCGATTAAGCAATTGGATTTCGTATTGCGTATAGATGGTATATGTGCATCATACGGGATTGAACGAAATAGATATTAAAATTTTTGTAAAGAAATGTATAAAATGATTTTCGAATGCTGTGATTGGATGTTATTGCTAAGTAGTGTACAGGTGTTTTAAAAGAAAAAGGAAATTGATGATTTGATTTAGAAGATAAATTTCAATTGCCCAACAAAAAGGCATGTTTTAATTTGTCATATGAAATTTGATGATTTTCTGATCTAGCCACATGGCTTTTGTTTTCTTTTGAAATCTGGAGGCCGTAGCGGCATTTTGTAGCCATACCGATCTAGCCGCACAAAGGAGATGCTGGCAAGATTTTTTCCGAAAATTTAGAGAGTTAGAAAAATTTTGAGAAAATTTTGATAATTTAGATTTAAATTAAAATTTGAAATGATTGAGTAAGTAATATTGTTCGGGAGCTATGGATGAGTTTGAAAAGTTAGTAAGAGGGATAATGTGTCTATAATAAAAAGATTGCTTTGGGTGTTGTTAAAACTGTTTGGTTTGAGAAGTTGTTAAAAATTATCTGGGATTGGAAAAATAGTTAATGGGTTCTGGGTCATTCTTCTTAACTAGCAATTTCGGGGACGAAATTCTTTTAAGGGGGGAGGAATATGACGACTAAGAATTTCTGGGTATTTGAAATTGAAATATTTAATTGATTTTAAATATTTGAAAGTTAGTTTAACTTGAATTTCAAGTATCACTATTTATTCGGCAATTAAATTATTGGATTTTAATTATTGAAATTGGGTAAAATATTGAATCTTCAGTTTTATGCTTATTAAAAATATTTCAAAGGCTTATAAAGTTTATACTAATAGTACTGAAGATAATGAAACCTTAGAATTGAATTCGAAGTGTTTTGTCAAGTGTTGAAAATATATCGTTCAAATCGATATTTAAAAGTAGCCTTCCGGGGCACAGTCTCGGAATTCGACGAAACCAGTTCCATTGGATCCGTAATAGTGTATTATTATCGGATTTCAAATTCATAGTATTTGGAGTTGTCGTGTGATCATATGGTAGATAAACGTGCTAAAATTTTGTATCGAAAGTTAATATAATAACCGAGTCCAAAAAGCTATCTTCTTCATACGATTGAGTCAGGCCTCGAAACCTTTTCCATTATGTTCGTAATAGGGGTATAACGTTATAAACGCCTAGCGACATGCCTCGATAGGAGGTTGAGATTTTGAGTTGCGAATTCAAGACGATTTAAATTTAAATCTAAATATAACATATGTATTTTTATATAATGGTCAACCTCAGTTGAAATAATGCACATCGTTGTTTTCTTTTACCTCAGAAGTATGTGTCCTCCCTGTTAACACGTGTTTCTCCTTTTCTGTTCAAAGCATACTTCAGATTTATAAAAATGGTGAACGAAATCGAATCGAAAACCTCGTATTCACTTTTACCTTCTTCCCAGTAGTTCACTAAGCCGAAAATCAAAATCGTTCTCGCTCAAAAAAATGAATGGCCGCTTCTTTTTCCCAAAACCCAATTCGTTTTAGTTCAAAAAAAGGAAGAGGCTGTTCGAATCATCGCGTAAGGGAGGGGGGTCGGTAGTGCCATGGGAGGAAATCAGGCTCGACGTCGAATCGAGTTGGAAGTCGTTCGCGTGGGATACGGCAGCAGTCGAGTAGGGTGGATCACGACTCGCGTTGGATGGTGGCACAGCGATGTCAGGCGGCGTTGAGGAAGTAGTGTGCTACTTAGTGGTGGTCATGAGCGACTGGTCGAAGGCTTTGGCTGAGCTAGGATTTGGGGCAGTGGGTATATTGTCTTTTCCCTACTAGATTTATAATATAAGAATTTTTTTCTGTTGTTATATTTCATAAATATATATATATATATATATATATATATATATATATATATATATATACAGAAAAAATAATATTTACTATAAGGAGAAAATTGATTCTGTTTTTAATTTAACAAGTATATATATATATATTTACATTTGCATGCATATTTTAAATTTAAAACAGTAAATATATGTATAGATAAGATTTTGAAAATATAAATTTATGATGTTGAACAGTTTATATAAAGTATTTTTTAAACTATGTAGACTATTTTCATAAGGATGTATTTTCCAAGAAAATTATACATGCATGTTTAATATATAGGTAGTTTCAAGGAAAATAAATAAACATATGCCTATTTTAAATTCGCTAGTTATTTTAAATAAAGGATTTGGTGGTGGATTTTTGTTCAATTAGCTTATTTAATTATTGTAGTTACTAAAAGACATTTAAAAGGAAAATTATCAGTTAAATAAAATTGTTAGTTAATTAAATGGTAATTAATTGTTTGATTATTGGATTACCATTTAAAAGCCGGCGTGGTTCGGATTTGCAAAACAAAAACACAGGTGAGTTAATCTCACTCATTTGGATTACCATTTAAATTTAAATAGTTAAAAATTGAAATTATTGGTTGATTTATTGAATTGGCTGGATGTGATATTATATAATACTGTGTATATATATATATATATATATTAGATTGAATTACTCCCGCATTATATAGTGGATGGGACCTATGCTCCCCACATAATAACGGATGACCCTTTGTACCGCGATATCCCGCCTTGAAGCGGTATTGGTATTTATATATTATGCTAATAACCGTGGATGCAGGGAAATAGATTGGAGGGATCCAACTGGATTCCTCAAAATAATGAATTGTTTACAAAATCTATGATATGATTCATTGATTATCTTTGATAGATTATTGATTTTATTGGGAATTAAAAATATTGGATGCTATGGTTTGATTGAGTATATTTGGGTATATTGAGTTATCAAGAATATATAGATTGGATTTTTAAAGAGAAATAAAGGGAGAATTTTGAAGTAAAATAATTATAGAAAATTTGGATAAATTAGAGAATGAATTGGAAAAGGATAAAAAGTTTGATTTTAAAATATCAATCATATAAATTCCAAGTATTGGAAAGGAGATTTTGAATAAATGGAAATAAATGAATTTTTAAAGTTAAGTGATATTATTTAAAGGAATAAAGGATTTATTTTTAAATTCAAGGTTTAAAATATTGTAGGAGAGATAAAGAAGAATTTTGGAAAAAACACGAAATTGGTATTTTCAGTTTAAATAAGATTTTAAGTCGTAATAAAGGAGTAAAATCTGAAATTAATGGGTTTTGAAATAAAATTGAGTAAGTAAAGGAATTTATTTTAAAATGAAGTAAATTTTGGAAATCGATTTGGAAATTGATTTAGTTTTTGAAACTGTGTTTTAAAAGGAGGACGAGACTATGGAATTTATAACCTGCATTTATAAAGTGGAATAAGATTTAAGTGGATATTTGGAAGTATAAATTCACGGTGGGAATTTGTAAAGGATTGGGTAGTTTGTTTTAAAAATAAATAGTGGTTTATTTTTTTAAAGTATGGAAAAGAAATTTATGGGTTTTGGATGTAAATTAATCTGGAAATAAATCGAGAAGGATTTATAAATGATTAGACGGTTATATTGGAATGGAAAGTGAAATTTCTTGAAATGCTATGTGTATTTTCAAAGAAGTTTTTTAAGTATAAATTAGAAGTTTTAAAATGTTTTAAAGAAGAATGTTTTCTTTTGATAAATTATTATTTAAAATTGTTTTAAGATTTTAAAGTAAATATGTATTAATTTAGTTATAGTAGTTATCATTTTAATGGTTAAACTAGTATTATGATTTAAAAGATAATTACTAATATTTATACTTTATATAAATAACTTTTATTTTAAAGGTAGTTTTGGCTAAGTTTTACTTGAAAATTATTATGGAATTTCGTAACTGCTATTTTGAGTAAAGTCCTTTAAATAGTTTTTATTTTAAATGTTTTAAAGTATATATATCTCTGGATAAAGTGATTTAAATTATTTAAAATCTAAGTTATTAAGACTTGGTGCTTTTTAAAAAAATTAAAGCAATTGTTTGGATGATTGATTAATTTGATAGTTAAATAACCAACTATCACTATTGGCCAAAGCGTTGATCGTTTTAAGGAGACCATGATCGGGATTAATTTCCAAAAACCACTTCGATTTGGTTTGAACGTTTTCACAAGGAAGACAAGAGCTTGGAGTCGAAGATGGAGAAGTGAAGTGCAAGGGCTAATCGCTAGTAATCCTAAGGGTGATTCCAAAATGGATGTAGCAGGAATAGTGCCTTCGGTTCCGTTAGGACCTGAAACGGACTTGTATGGATGAATGCTATCGAAACATCGTTAAAGGGACGATGAGCATTCTAAGTGAATGTGTGCTAAAAAGGTAACGCATTGCCTCGAGCCTCATCAACCGAGAATAGCTAAAACAGGGGAGGTGTAGCAAGGCTAAGTGGCTAGCAACCAATTAGGGTAAGGTCATCCCTGTCTAGATGTCCCTTTTTTTGGTCTGTGTGGGCGGTTGCTGATCCCAACCGTGGGGTGATCTTATTTGGACCATCCAGTAAGGGGTAGCTTTGGTCTTGTGTTGCAGGGGATCAAGGTGGATCCTTGGTACGCTGATCTAGACCAGATACTATGACGAGCAGTACCTAAGTAGCCCTGCCATTGTATGGAATCCAATCTCCAATAAGCGTCTGCACGGTTTTGATTGTGCCCAACTATTGCTGAAACGTGAGATACAAGCATTTCAGCTAGATTCTATTTTACTTTCTATAGACACTATTATAATATCAGATGGATTTGATAAAAAATGTTTTGGTTATCGTAAGGTAAAAACCCGGCATGTTTATTTGTGACATGGTCTTACGAGATACCTATGATTTAAAAGGATTTTGAAAACTTTAATAATCAAATTGAGTGTATTTTCTCACGCTGGCTTTCCAAACTGACTCGAGTGTTATTTCACTATAATGCTCGGGTCAGACCGAGTGTTATAGAGTATAGATTCTAGATGGACTGCTATAGAGCTCAGGGGATATGCTGGATAGCGAGACGTATCACACGTATCCGTCTTATTTCTGCCATGTTTGGTATGCTGTGTAGTCGGCTTTTGTGTGGGCAAGTTATTATAACTGTCCAGTATTTTGCTATTGATTGTGTTGTACTCTGATGGTGTAATGTATATAACATGTAATTTATTATATATTGTTCCACTGCGTTTGTGAGATTTTGTTGTTGTTTTCTATATTTCTTCTTCTACCTCCTTCTTCTTTCCCTTACGGTCTGGTTTTTCGGCATTCGATTGGTCGGCATTAACACTGTGGGCGTATTGATGTCGGTTTTCAGGCGTCGATTCGTGACATTTTACATTCTGGAACTTTGTTTATAATATGTTTGCTATTCATTTCTTTTGAGCTTCAAGTGTTCATGATTTTAAAGTATGAATGAAACTTTCCTTGCTTTAATGCAAGCTATTGTTCATGTAAGTTTCATTTGCCTCTTATGGCAAAATGAAAATCTTGATAATGCAGTAGTCTTTGACACCGCTTGCTATTTCTGATTTTAATCAGAACTTTTTAAGTATTTTCATTCATTTCTTGTGCTATTTGTATGTTCAATGAGCTGAAATATGATCAATAAATATATAATCTAAAGAAGATGAAAAAATATTATTGACTACACTCATTTGTTTTTCCTTCAATGTGTTGTACAATATCTACTTTTTTTTCTTTGTGCTTCAACCAAAACACAACAAAACCCATACCATTTTAGATGCGTCTATTTTTCATTTTTTGAATTACAAATTTATTGTATGGGATGCACTCTTGTTTTAAGGTAATTGTCTTCCTATTTGCTGCAATTTGTTTAGTTTAGATTGTTTCTTTTGTTACACGAACACAGCAATTACTCATGATACTTTAGTAGTTGCAGAGAGTTTTCTTTGGTTACCTATGCGTAAAGCAACGCATGACTATTAAATATATTCTTGGTGTGCTCCCTCTCGACTCAGCTAGCTCAAAGCCGATGCTTTCATCCAATGGCACCGGGACCTGTTTTTTCTAGGTTATAAATTCATTTATAATGCTTGGTTTTAAATTCAGATATATTTCTTGTTTGTTGGTTTTTTGTGTGAGATAGTTTAATTGGACTCTTTAATAGATTAGTATTTATTTCTAAGTTTCCTGGCACTTATTATTTAATTTCTCTTTTACTAGGTATTGTTGTTTGTTTAGCTTATATACATTTGATCAATTTATATACTTATATTCTTATATATACATAGATTTCCTACTCATCGTCTTTGTTTAATCTTGTTCTTAGCAGTTATAGGTGTTGGTGTTGTTTTTGTATTAGTGATTTTTTATTGTCATAGAAGTTTTAATTTTTCGTTTTTGATTGTATTTTTTTTTTATGGACATTAGCTATAAAGGTTTTTTTGTGTGGTTTTTTATTTTATTCTTTCTTATTTATATGGGAGGGTTTCAGCTATTTTTCAGGCTTCTTGGCAGCTCCTTTATAGTATAGAATAAAATTAGATGAGTACTCTCCTCCTTGTGAGGATCACTCATTTTTCTCCAAAAAAATATTTCATAATAATCGAGAATACTCTTAGCTATAGTTTAGTAATCTTAATTTAGGTTTGATATTTTCTCAATTTATAAAATACATAAGAGAAATATGATATAGTAGACAATACAATATATATGATAATACATATGAGAAATATGACATAGTAGACAACACAATGTTAGTCCCCGAGAAGGTGGTTTTGATGACAACAACCTTAGAATAAGATTATAAAATAAATACTAACATTATAGTTTAGATATATATGTATATGCAGGATTTAACCATGCAGGTGTCAAGAATGAAGATTGTACAGTATAGAGATTCAGGACTGAAGATATCAAGATTGAAGACTCATGAGTATCAAGATTATTAAGAGTTCAAGATTTCAATAACAAGTAATTTAGTTAGGAATTCTGTCAAAACTCCTAGAAAAGCACTGACATCTTAAAATCCAATTTATTCATGGAATGGAATCCACTTCAAGCCTGTTAAAGGGATGAAACCCTAAGTAGGATGGAACCTACGGAAAATCTAGTGGAACGTTGTTTTGTATTCACTTACTTTTATTCAAATGTTTTACAAAATTATTTCTTGTTTTCAAAATGATTTCAAAATCTTCCTTTTAAAAGAATCAAAAACATCTATCCTGGTTTTAAAATACTTTTAGCCTCAAAATAATCTTTATCTTCCAAATCAAATTATCCTTGGTTTTAAACTATCTTTTAATAATAATATTTTTAACCTTTAATATTTATACTTAGATTTAAATATAAAATTATAGTAAAATTATATATATATATATATATATATATTATTCTCCATACCTATTTATGTATTTAAACTATAGTTAAGTATATTTATAAAGTTTAAAAATAGTTTTAACACAAGATGAAAGTTATTTTCAAAGAAAAAAACCACCAAAAATACCATAGGCTTGCGACAACCCCTTGGGACCCCTGTCGACAAGGTGGCAGTTTGTTTCAAAAATTTGAATTTCAAAGGAAGTGTCTATTCATCATATCCTTTCATGAATGGACATGGCTGTTGTTCTACTATAAACAGGGGAAGTTTTAAATGAATTTGTATACACATTTTCTCTGATTTCACTCCTCCTCTTCTTATACATTTCTTTATATATTTTTTTACCATTACCCTACCGAAATCACCATTGATCTAACTAGATCATTTCTGGTTTGATTCTCTATCACTATCTCAATAAAATCTCAGTGCTATTCAGAGTTACAGGCTTCTTTGTAATTAATTAAGCAAGAAAAGGTGTGATTGTAGCCAATGAAATCAATCAAGCGAGAAAGGTGATTGTAGCCTATGAAATCAATTGGGTGAACTTGTTTCCCGTAAAATCAAGTGTCTCTACCCAAAGGATTGTGAATCTGGAGTGGTGTACCTTATGGCCTTGAAATCGAGGGTGTAATTGTAAGAATTAATTTTGAAAGGAAATCCGTACTTGTGTGCGGGACTGAATATAGGGTTAACTCTGAATCGGTATATAATCCGGTGTGTTCGTTCCTTTATGGCTTTTACTTTATTTCTGCATCCGTGTTTGATTCTGTGACCATATCTGTGTCTTAATATTGCATACATTTGTGTTCAAATTAATACAAACACAAAAAGAATCAGTAATTCCTTAAAACACTATTCACCCCCTCCCTCTAGTGTTAATTCTAGCCTTAAGATCCATAATCTGCATTTCTCACATTTGGTATTGGAGCAAGGTTTTCAAAGTTTCATAATCTGAATTTTGATATTTCTTTAAATGGCTACCACCACCGGTACTGTTAATACTACCAACACTGGTACTGTTAATACTACCAACACTGGTTCTATTTTCTCTATCACTAGTTCATTTGTAGAAGGTCAGTCTACCGTCAGACCACCACTTTTTAATGGCAGTAACTATGCATATTGGGCATGTAGGATGTAAATACATATACAATCTATAGGACTAGACACTTGTAATATCACATAAACTGAATATTTTGAACCCACAACTGATTTTGCACAGTGGACTTCTGAGCAAAAGACCGTTGCACCAAAAAACTCTAAAGCTATGAATATTTTGTTTTGTTCACTTGATAGGAATGAATTTAATAAAGTGTCAGTTTGTAAGTCTGCATATGAAATCTGGAAACTTTGCAAGTTACTCATGAAGGAACAAGCAAAGTTAAACATACCAAAATTTCCATGCTCACAAACCAGTTTCAATTATTTAAAATGAATTCTAATGAGTTTATTTCAAATATGTATAGTAGATTTCAGAATGTTTTGCATTCTCTAATATTCTTGGAAAAGGAATTTTCGAAAGAAGATCAAGTCGGAAAAATCTTAAATTCTCTTACTCTAGAATGTGATCAAAAGACACTTGCGATCGAAGAGGAAAATGACATTAGTACCTAAAGATAGAGGAATTAATTGGAAATCTAATGTCGTTTGAAGTCCAAATGTTTGAGAGAAGAGAAAGCAAAGCATCTAAAAAGAAATCAATGGCATTCAATGCATTGACCGATGGATCAAACTCAAACAGTGATAATGATGAAGAGATAGCCTTTATGACCAAGAATTTTCGGAAATTCCTGAAATACAAAAAGATGAATAATCTCAAGAGAAACAACTATAGGAACTCTGGAAATCAGATTGTAGTGTCAAACTATATCAAATGTTTCAACCGTGACGAACCAGGCCATATCAAAAGAGACTGTCCGCATCCAGATAGGCAAAATTTTCCTATAAACAATGATTCCGCAAAGAAACGAAAACGTGCGTTTACTGCTACTCTAGATGAATCACACTCGTCTTCAAGCGATGATGATCAAAAGATAGATAATTCAAATATGTGCTTCACGGCTGTTCACGACTCCGATGAATTCAGAGAAACGGGCTCAGAAAAAGGTACACATTTACAATACATTTATTGAAATTGCATGCTTGATTGGTTAATTTTGAATTATTGTGTTGTTTGAATTTTAAAATTTTTATTTTTATTATTTACTATTATTTTATTTTTATTTTTTTATTTTCAATAGTATCATAATATTTTATGGAATATACTATAATTCTAGTAATATTCCAGATATATATAGACATTAAAAATAATATATATATATATATATATATATATATATATATATATTAGAATACTTAAGAGAAATAAATCATGAAAATTCAGAGACACCTGTAGACAAGGTCCCTACCATATTGTCGACAAGGGTATAGAAATTTGAAATTCAAAATTTGAATTCAAATGTTGAATTTCTCTTCATCTTTTCACTTCATTCAAGTCTTTGAAAAGTCACCTTTTGTCTAGAGAACATGTCCTTTGAGAATCTATATATTCACTATCTCTTATCATAACTTTTCACTTTCATTTTCATATTCAAACTCTTATTCCAAAATATCAAGCTCTCTACTCTCTACTCTAATGGCTTCTTCAAGCAACCCTTCCACAATGAGAATTTCCAGAAAGATAAAAGAGCAACCTTTCAATGATCCGGAGGCTATAAAAGCATATATCAACTATGCTAACTATGGAAAAGTCCATCTCGGGAAGTTTTCTTTATTTCAAGATTTGTCTTCTTATGAAATCAATTCTCTTTTTGCAAACAATCAAGTTCTTGGTCATGTTGATGCTTCAAAAAATGATTTTGTTTGTTATCCAAATCTTGTTAAAATTTTCTATGCAAATCTCAACTGTCGATTTTATAATGGAAATGATGATGAAATTTGGAGTAGTGTCAAAGGCACTAGAATCATCTTAAATTGTGATCTTTTGGGTACCATTCTCAAATGCAAGAGCATGGGAATGGATCTTTCTAGTTTTAAGACCGATGAAAATGACCGTGAGACATTTCATCACATTTGCAAAGGAGATAACTTTGAATTCACAAATCGAAACTTTCGACCAAAAGCTAGAATTGTTTAGTCTTCTTTTTACAACATACTTTGACCCTAAGATCGGGGTGTTTTAACAATCCAACTTCAAAAGTTTGCAAAGCGCTTTTTGCTGTTTTTGGAAATTATGATATTAATTTGGAGCAAGTTATTCTGGATGAATTTCGTTCCAAAAATCTTGAAATGGGTGAAAACACTTTGTATCATGGAATCTATCTCACACGAATTTTTAATTATTTTGGAGTACATTATAAAGGAGAAGAATTTGTTTCAAGAAAAGTTTTTAATCACTCAAACATTTCTCTTATGAAAATTCCATATGTTTTTCAACCATACCAAACTCTTGCCAAAAAGGGAAAGCGTTTGGCTGATGAGAAGATGGAAGAGGAAGAAGAAGAAGAAGAAAGGGATGACATGGAAATAGAAGAAGAAGAAAGTGAAACATCCTTGGAAAGTATTAACTATCCCTCTAATCCAACCAACAAAACCTTACTCAAAAATCAAAAGATCATTGTTGAGAATCAACGGACACTTAAATGATCCGTTAGTAAGAAATTGCATAAAATGTCATCCAAGATGAACAAGTTTTTCTCCAAAGTCAGCAAGAAGCTTGGATTATCTTCATCTTCGTCATCCTCTAACTAGTTCTACCTTTTCATGTCTTGTTGTATTAGTTTCAGTTTGTTTTGATTTGAATGTTCATGTATTTCTTAATGTTTAATCATTGTATCGTTCTATTATGAAATGAAATTGAATTACTTTTCTATTATCTAGCTTATCCTATCTTCAGAATAAATGTTAGTATATTATATATATATATATATATATATATACATAATTATTTACAAAATCAAAATGAGTCATCAAAATTAACTGACCCCTGTCGACAACCCCCCTAGACCCTGTTGACCAATACTGGTCAGAAATGACTTTTCATTTTAAAATTGAAATTTGAATAACTACCTTGTGTCTTTTCATTTCAAACGAATTTCTGCACCTATAAATACATATTTCTTCCAGAATTCATCACTCAAAATTATTTCTTATCTACTTTATCTATATTTCTTCTCGCAAACTCAAATATGGCCAATCCAATTCATAGTTTGACCGAGAATCTTGAAGAAACCCTTAACTCTTTTAAAATATTCTCTCTTTCATTCTTCGTAATCAGCGACACTTAGAGTTGAGTCAAATGCAGATGATCAAGGAGCAAGAAAAGCATTTCGATATGATACGATGGATGATTTCCATCCTACACAAAGATGATAATGAAGCACATCCTCCAGTCTCTCTCACCAATGAAAATGAAATTTGGGATGCCATTAAAGCAGACCCTATATTTGGAGAAGAAGGATGGGTGAAAGTTCCTCGTAATGTTTTATTTTATTTGATTGCTTTGTTTGATTTGAATTGATTGCTTGTACTGATTCGATTTGATTTGGTTTGGTGTGGCTTGATAATTGGCGTGCAAAACATGATATGTATAAATACACATTAGTTTCTTTTCTTTCTTTCTTATCGTTATATGATCTTACTTATGTTTTCTACACAAATGTAAATATAACAATATATAATTAATAAATGATCTGTGTTCTTATATTTGATTTGTCACATTATCACTATTATAAATATTATCATATATGGATTCTTAGTTAGGATAGTTAGTAATTAAGGACTAAGTTTTAGTTTTAAAATTAAGTGATGATTATTTATGATAACACTATCATTATAATCACATGTCATGTAGTATTAGAATAAGGGGGAGTTATATAGTTTGGAGTTAGTTTTTTTTGATGATAAAGGGGGAGAAGTATTAAAATAGGATAGTTAGGCATAGATTAAGGGGGAGTTATTAGTTTTAGGGGGAATTATTAGGATAGAAATAATATTTTATAAACAAAGGTTGTCATCATCAAAAAGGGGGAGATTGTTAGTCCCTGAGAAGATGGTTTTGATGACAACAACCTTAGAATAAGATTATAAAATAAATACTAACATTATAGTTTAGATATATGTATATGCAGGATTTAACAATGCGGGTATCAAGAATGAAGACTGTACAGTATAGAGATTCAAGACTGAAGATACCAAGATCGAAGGCTCATGAGTATCAAGATTATCAAGATTTCAATAATAAGTAATTTAGTTAGGAATTTTGTTAAAACTCCTTGAAAAGCACTGGCATCTTAAAATCCAATTTATTCGTGGAATGGAATCCACTTCGAGCCTGTTAAAGGGATGAAACCCTAAGTAGGATGGAACCTATGAAAAATGTAGTGGAACGTTGTTTTGTATTCACAAACTTTTGTTCAAATGTTTTACAATATTATATCTTGTTTTCAAAATGATTTCAAAATCTTCCTTTTAAAAGAATAAAAAACATCTATCTTGGTTTTAAAATACTTTTAGCCTCAAAATAATCTTTATCTTCAAAATCGAATTATCCTTTGTTTTAAACTATCTTTTAATAATAATATATTTAACCTATAATATTTATACGTAGATTTAAATATAAAATTATAGTAAAATTATATATATATATATATATTATTCTATATACCTATTTTTGTATTTTAACTATAGTTAAGTATATTTATAAAGTTTAAAAATAGTTTTAATACAAGATGAAAGTTATTTTCAAAGAAAAACAAATCACCAAAAATACCATAGGCTTATCGACAACCCCTAGGGACCCCTGTCGACAACGTGGCAGTTTGTTTCAAAAATTTGAATTTCAAAGGAAGTGTCTATTCATCATATCCTTTCATGAATGGACATGGCTGTTGTTCTACTATAAATTGGGGCAGTTTTAAATGAATTTGTATACATATTTTCTCTGATTTCACTCCTCTTCTTCCACATTTCTTTATATATATTTTTACCATTACCCTGCCGAAATCACCATTGAATCTAACTAAATCATTTCTGGTTTGATTCTCTATCACTATCTCAACAAATCTCAGTGCTATTCAGAGTCATAGGCTTCTTTGTAATTAATTAAGCGAGAAAAGGTATGATTGTAGCATGTGAAATCAATCAAGCGCGAAAAGGTATGATTGTAGCCTGTGAAATCAATTGGGCGAACTTGTTGTACGTAAATCAAGTATCTCTACCCAGAGGATTGTGAATCTGGAGTGGTGTACCTTGTGACCTTGAAATCGAGGGTGTAATTGCAAGAATTAGTTTTGAAAGAAAATCTGTACTTGTGTACGGGACTGGTGTGGTGTAACTTCGTACCAGTATAAAATCCAGTGTGTTCTTTTCTTTATTGCTTTTACTTTATTTTTGCATCTATGTTTGATTCTGTGATCATATCTGTGTCTGAATATTGCATACATTTGTGTTCAAATTAATATAAATTCAAAAAGAATCAGTAATTCCTTAAAACACTATTCACTCCCCGCTAGTGTTAATTCTAACCTTAAGATCGGTAATCCGCATTTCTCACACACAATATATATGATAATTCCTATAACAGATATATTAGGAGTCTGTATTATGTGTTCTATATTAAATGTTATAATATTGTGCCTATACATATCATTTGGGATAACCCAACATACTTGTAGATTATAAAATATGTCAATTTCAAATTAATTATTGAGGATTAAAAAACCAAACTAAAACTGATTTTAAAAAAGATACACCATTAGCAATCAATGGTAGTATATTATTTACTTATAGTTTAGAAATATTTTAGTACTTTTAATGTTCTTTCTTATAGACACATGTTTTCTCTAAATTATATCCGAAAATCAAATTATTTGATTTCCCTGTTGAAATACTTACATAATTCATAACCTTATAGAATGATACTTTCATATCAAATCTTAGATCATATCTAAAACCCACAAATTAAACATAGCTTCCATTGACTTCAAGACACTTTGGTTGTTACATGTGAACATTATATTCTAAATCATTATTTAAAATTTATTTTCAACGTGCATGTACCAAGACATAAATCATATCGGGTGATAATTTTGTGAGTAAAATTAAAATTAACTTTAGCACTTTGAATAATGCATCTGTTACGTTAATTTAAGCAATTGAAATTTATAATATTATTCTTATCAATGTTGCTTACTTATTTATAACATCCCTTATTTTGAAACCCAAAGATGGAGCTCTAATGTGTTGTAGTCACCTTGAAATTATCGTTCGATGATAGAGATGAGATCGGTTGTACTAAATATTCTTAAGTAACTAGAGAAGACATAACTAAAATGATCCACATCATCATAAATTGAGTTTAACAATTTACATCCTAGAGTCGTGCCAATACAGGGTCAAAAATATAATACAACATAGTCAACAATGTCATGCCTAACATACGATGTTGCTGACATGAACATTTAATACAGATGAAATAAAACATAAATATAACATCCAAGCCTCCTACTTCGTCGCGTCTTGCATTATTCATTTATAAAAGCAACCTTTCTAGGCCCACAAACTTAGTTTAATGAGTACTCGTAATTTTATAGGGAAAACAAAAATAAAAACACATATCAGACATAAAGTCAGGTATAAGTAACATATTACCCTAAATTACAAAGGAGAATGGGACAACGTCGCTAATGTATGGATGGGTTTTCCCCTTCACTATACCAAAGAAACAATTTACCTGATTCACAAGTGAACCAAAATCGTAGGTTCGTTATTAGGTACCCAAACAAAACTATGAAGTCCTACCCAAAATCAATCTCGCAATTCGTTTCATAGAAATATTATATTACTATAGTCTATACCTTAGCCATGGTTGCTAATATGGCCTGATGCCTTCTGCCTAAGTAACATATGGTTAAAGTCTAAACCTTTGGCTGCCACCTAGCCCTTAAACCTTTATTTTTGTAATTCAAATGCCACTTTCAACCTCACGCCCATTTCATTCTCGATTTCTATGTTAGTATTACACCAACGCCTTGTATTTCAGTTTCCACTTTCTTATCTTATACCTACTTCATTCTTGGTTGCCCAACTGCCTACTTTAGCCTTATGTCTTCCACGGTTCCCTTGGCTGCCATCTCAGGCCTTACTGTAGGATCGATTTCACCCTAGAGGGGGGGTGAATAGGGTGATGGTATAAATTATTAAAATTAATCGCGGAAGCTTATAAATTAATTTCAATTCAGATCACAGAATAGCAGCACAGATATCGCAGAATATAAATAACAGAAAAAAACAGAACAACACAGAATTTACCCAGCTTCGGTAAAACCCTGCCTACGTGCTGCCCCCAAGGTTTCTACTAGAAATTAGATAGTCCCTCGCTTACACACATAAACTCGCTATACCCGCTATTGACTAATCTAACTCTACTCTCAAAACCTTGCCACAACTCTACCACCGAGTTGCGAATTCTCAAGCTACACCACGTAGCTCGTCCCCTAGTCACACGACTAGAAATTAAAACGGTTTAAAAAATAAAATACAAATTAAAAATAATTTAAACTCAAAAACCCTAATTAATAAAATACAAAGCCCTTAAAAATAAAAAGGTCGGCCCTCTTTGTAATTTGTCTTGACCGTCTCCTTTTATTTCTTCGGCCCAATTCTTTTGTGAGGTAATGGCGGCTCCGTGTTCGATCGTTCGTATCTCTTTGCAAAATTAGGGCTTTCCTCCTTTCGATTCAAACTAGGGTTCTTTCAAATTGAAGCGCCGACCTTTGATACTGTTCGACTTCTATTCTCTTTGATTTGCTCACCGCGGCTGCTTCGTTGATCGAATTCCTTCTTCGGTATGTAATTGTATGCTTTTGCTTTTACTGATTTTGTGCTTGCTCGAATTCGATGAATTGATTGCCAATGATGATTGGGCTTTTATATGCGTTCGAATTCCTTGAATTACGTTCGTCTAAATATATTTGAATTTGTCATATAAATTGCTCTGGCCGCTTGATGATGCTTGAACGATTGATGATTAATCTGACTTTGTCAAATTCGTATCTTTCACGTTTCTTGGTTGACACGGTTTTGAATTCAATTTCGTGATGACCATGGCTTTAATTTTTGACACTTGACTCTGTCACATTCGTATATTTTTGTGACTTGATTCCTATGGTTATTTCACTCTGACTTTGTTAATTGTTCATCTTATTCGTTCCTGAACATTACTGTTTTGGTTTCTTGTCATTCACATCCTTGCTGTCTTGTTCAGTCTTTGTTGCCTTGAGTCTGTTGTAATGTGTACTTGGTCGAGTTTATTTGCATTCTTCAGTGTAGTTAGCTTGGTACATTCCTGTAGCTCCATCTATATTTGGGCTTGATTTTTTCAACTTGAAATTCATTTGTGAATTCATGTGCTTGTTCATTAGCTCTCGATTTTGCACTGCAGTTGTCTTTGATGTGATTTTATACATCTGATGGCATTTAATTTTGCAGTATTGCATATCCATATAAACTTGATGTTGTCAATGAGAGTTGTTGGATTGATGTTCTTCATGTTGTTTACTGCATATGGCTTCTCTTCACTTGATCCGTCCATTCAAGTCTGCATTGTGTCTTGTTTGATTTTGATGGTTGTTGCTGTGTATAACATTGTCGTAGTTTCCTTTCCATGAGTCACTTGTGCTCGGGCTCACTGTACACTGAAGCATTCTGGTTTGATTACTTGTGGTCTTTGACATGTTATCTGAATTGTGCTGCATTGTTGTGTTGAATAACAGTTCGACCATATGCATATTACAACTTGTACATGCTTTGATTTTCATTTTACATCACTTGATCTTGCGTTTGTCTCGGCCTGAACCTTTGCATTACATACATATGTATATGCTCACTGTCTTTGTACCTGTGCATATATATTTACTCTGTCTTGTGTTGATCTTGAGCATTGCTGAGTCTTTTCATTTCCTTGTATTGTCCAGTAGAGTTGATTTGGGTTCATATTCATGATGTTGAGCATTGGATTTTTGAAACTCTGTTGTTCTTGCTTGCATTGTCATCATGTTGGTTTGGTTGTGCTGCAGTCCAGTGCCCCCATACATATTGTCACTGAGTTGGTCTTGTCTGGTTTTCTTCTGGTTTGTTCACTGGTGTACATTATTTGCTGTGCATACTTCATGCTTGCACTGTTCATTTATGTTGTCCAGACATTGTTGAGTTCTTGGCCATTTCTTGTTGATTTTTGAAATTTTACTTGAGTTGAATCCAGTTTCAAAAACTCGGGTTTGACCTTGTGCTGCTGACGAGATTTTGAATATATTGCGCCTGAGTTGAACCTGTCCGTATATTTGGGTTTGACCTTGTGCTCACCTGTCCCTGTAGCATTATCAAGTGTATATCGGTGTGCACGGCCTTGTGACATATACAGTGATACACTATGTATGTCACAAGTTGTTCGTGTATGACGAATTCAAATGTAAATGATGACGAACAACCCAAATAACTGAGGCAAATATCATTTTCAAAATTCATCTTTTATTTTATATTGCAAAAATATTTTATTTTCAATTTTACTGCGTTAGTGAATATTTTTGCAGATTGCTCAGATGCTGGATTCAAACCGGAATGAAGTTGAAGATAAATACGAGTGTGAGTGATATGTAGTGAGGTGAATGTATAAAATAGTGATGAAATTGAATTTGTATCAAAGTTGTATAGTGAATAGTGAGAGCTTGAATTTGTACTATTCAAAATTGTAATAAATATTTGTTTGAATAAAATATTCGTTTGAATTCAAATTCTGTGTTATTTATTTTATTCAGCAAATATTTATTTAATCTGTGAAAATAAATAGTATATTATCAAATACATTTAAATGAATGTATATATGTTTATTATCATCAAACAAAAATCATATAAGCGCATATTCAACAATCTCCCCCTTTTGATGATAACAAACATATATTTAAGATTTTGAATATGTTAAATATATTTGATCATGGATATGCATTGCTCCCCCTATTTAAATGCTTCCTCTCTGCTCAAAGCTCCCCCTACAAATATGCATACAATTAAATAATATGCAAATGTGCCTAAATGCAAATGGAAAATATTTGACCTTTGCTTGATTTTATTTGACAAAATCTTAACTTTTCTCTCCCCCTTTTGTTATCAGCAAAAGAATAATAGTGTTAGAGAAAATAGAGATAAAGTTATCGATATTAATTCAACATTAAAACTCAATTGAATATAAATATTAAATTTCAATAAAAAATCAAACAAAAATCATAAATATTTTGTTAGGCATATATTCCACTTTTAGAATGATGGAAATGATGTCATCATATAAAACCATACAGTTGTATCTATTTGTGGCATATTTATATCAGGAATTTGAATATCTACTAACCATGCATAACCGTTAGGACTTTTAAATGAGATTAGTAGTATTCCAATTTTATTTTAAAAAAAAATGAATTCAAGTATCTTCTAACCATGCATAACTATGAGGACTTTTAAATGGGATTAGAATCAACTTGTTTATTTTAAAAAAAATCAACTTTTGATATGTGTTCCATACATGCATAACCGTGAGGACTTTTAAATGAGCATGGAAGCACATAACAAATTCCAAGTAATTCACCCATGCATAACCGTGAGGACTTTTAAATGAGAGTGAATACATTGGTATTTATTATTATTATTATTATTATTATTACTCCTTTTTTTTTTTAAAATGAGAAAAATGAAAAACGAACGATTCCTGTTTAAAGTACCACATATTGACAAACTGTATAGAATTTTGATGAGTGATGGTCGTTATAAATATGATAGATATAGAGATGGTCATGGAATTTTTACCAACAAACAGTTTTATAACTCTTGTTTAAATTTCTAAAGAAATTTATTAATTATACCGTCTCGAGTCATAATATTTGATCAATAGTAACACTCATCACTTTTTCAATCACTATTTTTCTTTTCGATAAACATTAGGGAGTCAGATTAGTCAAAATAGTCATTTAAAATCAAATTCAAAAATAATTATGAAATTAATTTTTCAAAAAATGACTAATATGAAACTATGGTCAAAAATGATTTTCTCCAGGGGGTTTTAAAAGAAAATTTTCTGCTATTTGAAAATTATTTGAAATGAAGAATATGCAGATATTTTCTTTGAAACACGATGCAGTTACTAAATGTCTCAAAAATCACATCCAACTAGTAATTTTTCTATCAACTAGATTACCAGTGTAATCTGCATCTGAATTTCTCTTTCACTCAAAATCATCATTAATTGAATTTGATTGACCAAACCATGAAGTGTGCACCAAAAATTTCAAACTCAATTTTAGCAGCAATTTAAACGACATTCTCTTGAATTTGAAATGAAGCTATGTAAATAATCAAAAGCCGTGAATATAGAATTAGCCGAATTTTAATCAATTGTATTATTATCCAATAAAACACTATTATCCAATAAAACACTATTTTTAATCCAAAATGATATATATGAAGTAATTCAAAGAATCTAGAGATTATTATAGTGTTTTTGACATAAGAATATAATTGGCCAACAACTTTGAATAAGTCAGAATCATCATCTTTTCATCATCTCATTATTGGCTGATTTAATTCAAAATACGGTGCAGATTATCACATTTAATATATCGTTTAAAACATACCATTACCTGTTTAACCTTTACGATATTTTTCGTTGTCGTCCATTGTGATTCTGTCACCTTTATACTAGGCTAAGGAACTTTGCTTTGTCGCCCGTTGTGTTTCTGGAACAGCCAAAATCCAGAGAACACTGTTGTTGTTCCTTAGCCTGCCACCACACCTACATGGAAAAAGATTTATGTGACCTATTTGTTTTTATAGGTCCATGGTTGTTAGTGGCAGAATATTTAGAAAAATAATTTTGTGGAGACCCAAAACTATTTATAATTGTTCCCTTCGGCACCCAAATTTGTTTAACTTTGAGAGATTTTATATTTGTGCCTTTTGGAACCCAAATCGGTATAGTTTTCACATGTTTGGTTCTATACCAACAATTATTGTGATCGTGTCCAAATTTTCTACAAATTGTGCACATAGAATTAACTTGATTAATATTGCTTTGAACAATTTTCGATTTATTATATCCAAGTCCTTGTCTAACCATATTAACAGTTTGCTTTCTTGATAGCATATTCAACGATTTTTCACTTTTTGAAAATTTATCTAAAGTCGTTGACAATTGTTGGACTTGTGTTTTGAGAGATTCATTTTCGTTTAACAACTGTGTGCACTTTTTAATAGAATTCTCTCTCCTAGTATTTTCATTCCCTTATAAATTCAGAATTTCATTTTCAAGTGATTTTATATTGATTTCTGATTTTTTAATTTCTTCTTCGAATGTTGGACACTTATCACACTTAGGGATCCTACGTTGATAGTTTTTAACTAACTGATCAAGTTGTTCATTGCATTCTATCAAAGTATCCTTTTGAGATTCAAGTTTAGCATATTTTTCCCTAAGTCGTTCATAACAGCCATTTATTTCATGAAAATATAAGCAATTCAGAGTGAGTAAGTTTTGATACCTCGCTTGGCTCGTCATCGTCGCTATCAGTTATATTTCCTTGAAGGCACATATCTGCTTTCTCACTCTCACTGCTAGCACTTTTCTCATTCTCATCCATTTCATCCCAAGTGGCTGCAAAACTTTTCTTTTTCTGTTTTTTTTAAAGTCGCGTCGATTTCGAGGACAATTGGGCTTGATGTGTCCGGGTTGGTTGCACTTATGACAGATGATCTCCTGTTCTTCTGAGTAGTCAAGTGCTTTGCCTATTCTGCTTTTCAATTCATGATTTCGAGCTGGATTTCCGTATTTGCGAATCCACCTTTTGAATTTCTTTATTAGTAGTGCCAGCTCTGCTGCTCCATCATCATCGTTATCATCATCACTTTCGGTTGTTCCTTTGAGCGCTATTGATTTCTTTCGAGTATCTCCTCCTTTGCGCTCTTCCTTGAATTTCATTTCTAGCTCATAAGTGGTGAGATTTCCGATGAGTTCTTCAACTTTGAGTTGTTTTAAATCTTTCGATTCTTGAATGGCAGTTACTTTCGCTTTAAAGCTTCGTGGAAGGACTCTGAGGATTTTCCGGACTATTTCCAATTCGATGTATGTTTTTTCGAGAGCTTTTGATTTGTATACGATATTAGAAAGTCGTCCGTACATCTCTTTGACATTTTCTTCCTTCGCCATTGTAAAGTTCTCGTATTCGCTGCTTAGCATGGCAAGGCGAGATTCTTTGACTTGAGATGTTCCTTCGCGAGTCACTTCTAGTATGTGCCATATTTCCTGCGCAGTTAGACAATGTGAGACACGATTAAATTCAAATTGATCTAATGAACAGAAAATAGAATTCATAGCTTTAACATTAGTATTCTGTAATTTATTTTCTAGTTCTGTCCATTGTTCCTTTGGTTTCTTTATTTCCTGATTATCTACAGTTATAGTTGGAGTTCTGTAACCTGTCTCAACAATATCCCAAGCGTCAATGGTTTTCAGAAAAATTTTCATCCTATTTTTCCAAAAAGCATATTCACCATTGAACATTGGTGGTCTAACTATCGACTGACCCTCTGCAAAAGCATTATTAAAAGAAGCCATTTTAAAAAATTCAAATTTTTAAAACAAAAACCGATTTTTTAAAACACGAATTTTTAAAACAAAAATTGGTTTTTGTAAAATCAAATTTTTAAAACAAAAACGGCTTTTGTTCCTAGCTCTGATACCACTTGTAGGATCGATTTCACCCTAGAGGGGGGGTGAATAGGGTGATGGTACAAATTATTAAAATTAATCGCGGAAGCTAATAAATTAATTTCAATTCAGATCACAGAATAGCAGCACAGATATCGCAGAATATAAATAACAGAAAAAAACAGAACAACACAGAATTTACCCAGCTTCGGCAAAACCCTGCCTACGTGCTGCCCCCAAGGTTTCTACTAGAAATTAGGTAGTCCCTCGCTTACACACGTAAACTCGCTATACCCGCTATTGACTAATCTAACTCTACGCTCAAAACCTTGCCACAACTCAACCACCGAGTTGCGAATTCTCAAGCTACGCCACGTAGCTCGTCCCCTAGTCACACGACTAGAAATTAAAACGGTTTAAAAAAGAAAATACAGATTAAAAATAATTTAAACTCAAAAACCCTAATTAATAAAATACAAAGCCCTTAAAAATAAAAAGGCCGGCCCTCTTTGTAATTTGTCTTGACCGTCTCCTTTTATTTCATCGGCCCAATTCTTTTGTGAGGTAATGGCGGCTCCATGTTCGATCGTTCGTATCTCTTTGCAAAATTAGGGCTTTCCTCCTTTCGATTCAAACCAGGGTTCTTGCAAATTGAAGCGCCGACCTTTGATACTGTTCGACTTCGATGCTCTTTGATTTGCTCACCGCGGCTGCTTCGTTGATCGAATTCCTTCTTCGGTATGTAATTGTATGCTTTTGCTTTTACTGATTTTGTGCTTGCTCGAATTCGATGAATTGATTGCCAATGATGATTGGGCTTTTATATGCGTTAGAATTCCTTGAATTACGTTCGTCTAAATATATTTGAATTTGTCATATAAATTGCTCTGGCCGCTTGATGATGCTTGAACGATTGATGATTAATCTGACTTTGTCAAATTCGTATCTTTCACGTTTCTTGGTTGACACGGTTTTGAATTCAATTTCGTGATGACCACGGCTTTAATTTTTGACACTTGACTATGTCGCATTCGTATATTTTTGTGACTTGATTCCCATGGTTATTTCACTCTGACTTCGTTAATTGTTCATCTTGTTAGTTCCTGAACATTACTATTTTGGTTTCTTGTCATTCACATCCTTGCTGTCTTGTTCAGTCTTTGTTGCCTTGAGTCTGTTGTAATGTGTACTTGGTCGAGTTTATTTGCATTCTTCAGTGTAGTTAGCTTGGTACATTCCTGTAGCTCCATCTATATTTGGGCTTGATTTGTTCAACTTGAAATTCATTTTTGAATTCATGTGCTTGTTCATTAGCTCTCGATTTTGCACTGCAATTGTCTTCGATGTGATTTTATACATCTGATGGCATTTAATTTTGCAGTATTGCATATCCATATAAACTTGATGTTGTCAATGAGAGTTGTTGGATTGATGTTCTTCATGTTGTTTACTGCATATGGCTTCTCTTCACTTGATCCGTCCATTCAAGTCTGCACTGTGTCTTGTTTGATTTTGATGGTTGTTGCTGTGTATAACATTGTTGTAGTTTCCTTTCCATGAGTCAATTGTGCTCGGGCTCACTGTACACTGAAGCATTCTGGTTTGATTACTTGTGGTCTTTGACATGTTATCTGAATTGTGCTGCATTGTTGTGTTGAATAACAGTTCGACCATATGCATATTACAACTTGTACATGCTTTGATTTTCATTTTACATTACTTGATCTTGCTTTTGTCTCGGCCTGAACCTCTGCATTACATACATATGTATATGCTCACTGTCTTTGTACCTGTGCATATATATTTACTCTGTCTTGTGTTGATCTTGAGCATTGCTGAGTCTTTTCATTTCCTTGTATTGTCCAGTAGAGTTGATTTGGGTTCACATTCACGATGTTGAGCATTGGATTTTTGAAACTCTGTTGTTCTTGCTTGCATTGTCATCATGTTGGTTTGGTTGTGCTGTAGTCCAGTGCCCTCATACATATTGTCACTGAGTTGGTCTTGTCTGGTTTTCTTCTGGTTTGTTCACTGGTGTACATTATTTGCTGTGCATACTTCATGCTTGCACTGTTCATATATGTTGTCCAAACATTGTTGAGTTCTTGGCCATTTCTTGTTGATTTTTGAAATTTTACTTGAGTTGAATCCAGCTTCACAAACTCGGGTTTGACCTTGTGCTGCTGACGAGATTTTGAATATATTGCACCTGAGTTGAACCTGTCCGTATATTTGGGTTTGACCTTGTGCTCACCTGTCCCTGTAGCATTATCAAGTGTATATCGGTGTGCACGGCCTTGTGAGATATACAGTGATACACTGTGTATGTCACAAGTTGTTCGTGTATGACGAATTCAAACGTAAATGATGACGAACAACCCAAATAACTGAGGCAAATATCATTTTCAAAATTCATCTTTTATTTTATATTGCAAAAATATTTTATTTTCAATTTTACTGCGTTAGTGAATATTTTTGCAGATTGCTCAGATGCTGGATTCAAACCGGAATGAAGTTGAAGATAAATACGAGTGTGAGTGATATGTAGTGAGGTGAATGTATAAAATAGTGATGTAATTGAATTTGTATCAAAGTTGTATAGTGAATAGTGAGATCTTGAATTTGTACTATTCAAAATTGTAATAAATATTTGTTTGAATAAAATATTCGTTTGAATTCAAATTCTGTGTTATTTATTTTATTCAGCAAATATTTATTTAATCTTTGAAAATAAATAGTATATTATCAAATACATTTAAATGAATGTATATATGTTTATTATCATCAAGCAAAAATCATATAAGCGCATATTCAACACTTACACCAATGCTTTCCAGTTCGATTGCGACACTAGACCTTACACCTATGTTTTTATTAACTTGACTGCCACCATAGGCCTTATGTCGTATACTAAACATTCTACCTAACCACTCACCATTAAGCTTTTCACTTAGTGGTCCATTAAGCTAATGTTAAAACTAATCACATTTTGGTTATCAGTGCCACTTATTACATTATCAACAATGTCTCAGGTTCTAATCTTGGGCCATCTTAAGTCTTGGCATACAACTTTGTCCCAGGAAGTTACTAGTTTTAGCTAACACACTCTACCGAGAGTTAAATGCTCTCGGCAATCACTACTATTGGTTTTTCTGTGGAATGCTTGCTTTTTTATCATTGATAACTTATGAAATTAGATATTTAATTTTCCAAAATCCCTCCCTCTTCCCATAATTCCCCCTTAATCATCTCTCACCTTCAGCCCATGGTTAATACCTTAAGTTTACTAACCTCGGCCTTATTCTATGCTTTTCTTAACACTCATACTTAAGTCATTCTACTTAAGTTTCGTTTTTTTTTCAATTTGGTTTTACCTCCTTTTGCACTACCCTTGGGTCCACGTTGGGAACTATTCCTACACATTTGCCATTAACTTTCCACATTTCGACTTCTGATTCCCATTTTTGACAGTTATTTAGTAATTTGTTGACACGTTCAACATAAAAAGTAGGGCCGATCTATTAACCCAATATTTGTTACCTTCTTTATTAAGATACCTACTAGAAGTAATTATTTGCCTTGTGGCTTGTTATTATACCTCTTCGGCCATGCTTATTTTCCTTTGGATATTACTTAACTTATTCCTAGTGATCTGTAGTAAAAGTTATCATGATTTGTTTCTGCATCTTTCCTCAAACTTCTTACTTTCTAACCATTTTTCATTATACGACCCTCTAATATTTGATAACAAATTATTTTGTTGTGGTAAAATTCTATAAATCAAAAATCACTTCTAATTATATGTTTTAATTATCATATTCAATGCTCAATTCATAAGAATTAATAGAAGAATGAAAATAATCAATAGTGATTTGGCTACGAGACTCTTAGTGAAGAAAGAGGGATCAAGGGTCATATTACTCACATAGATTCTTTAATTAATCAAGTCTCTAGTTCGGTTAGTTTTAAGTCTTCCTTTTCTTCTTTCTTGTTTATGATACAAGCACCATTAAAGAGATTAAGTTTTTTATTTTAAATTTCGAGTATAGAATGAAATGAAAAGAGTAAAGGGGTTAATTTTATTCTAAATGGATATATGGGCCACCATCCCACCATTTCCTTTTCCTTATTTAATTCCTTTAACTTGAGCTATATTTAAAAAGGCACTATAGGTTTTGTACCTTGTAATAAGTAAACATACACCCAAATATTTATCGCATCATGTTGGCTAATTTTATAATTTAACCATCATGATAATTATTCTCTTAATTAATTATTTAATTAACATTTGTTAATTTCTAGATTGTTATAGGTTTTGTGTCCTCGAAATTTAAGTAAGGTACAATAACGAATCTTAGGCTTATGCCTATTCTATCATGCACACATATAGCCCCACCCATGTATCAAAAAAAAGTATTTGTAACATCCTGGAATTTTATTATTTTGATTTTGAATATTTAGTTAACTTTAAATATTTAAATAATTGGTTTTTTAAAAGTTTAATAACTTATATTCAAATATAGTGATTATTTAGATATTCGAATATTGTACAAAATATTAATTAAATAGATTTAATACTCATATTTAACTCCTTTAAACCAATAATTAATAATTGCAAACTCTTTATTTACAGTAATAAATAGTTCAAATAAATAACAAAAAAATAAATTGTTAATAAAACGACTAGATTTTTAAATGAATTTATAGGATTTTTCCATAATTTTTAGTCTGGAAAAAATTTAGAATTTAGTTTATCATATTTTAAGGCAAACTATGGTATTTTTGAAATTTTATAGAATAAAAATAATCTATGTATTTTATTATTGTTTTGAGACTGTCACATTTTTGTGCACGATCATATCTTTGTTTTGTCATCGCAGCTCGTATGCGAGTGAAATATTATGTAGCAAAGCGTTGGAAATTTGTAAATAGGCCAAATTTTAAACCAAATACTTTTTAACACTCTTGACTTTTCTTTTCTTCCCTCTTTTATTTTTGTCCATTTTCATCTCGCTTATAAGCAACGAAAGCAAGCCACTATCTTTAAAAATCAATATAAATTTTCCATTCAACGAAAAAATGCAAAATAAGAATCTTTAACTTATATTGACTAGATCAACAAATATTTATGTCATTGGTTGGTTGCGGTTGAGATTTTGGTTGATTGACTTTTCCAACGTGAGCTAGGGTTTTGGTATGAGGGCGATTTAGTGTGAATTAAGCTATTCCATTGATGGATTTGGATTTCACAAACAAAGAGCCTCGTTTTACCAATGTTTAGAAGTGTGCGGTGTAGTATTGATCATTATGACATGCTGTTTATTGTCGCATGGTGGTTCAATCGCATTTTGCATGGGTGGACCGAGCATTGAGTTATGGGATCGAGAGCTCGATAAAGAGAGAGTTGCTGGCTTGAAGTTTCATCGACTATGAAGGTGGTATTGGCGTGCATGCACGACATGGGAGGAGTTGTGTGTGTGTGCATTTGAATATGTACAGGGAGATGGGGAAGTAGAATTAAGGTGGGGTAATTTATTTAAGTGATTAATTAAGTTAATTAATTGATTAATTAATCTCCAAACTTATAAAATCAATATCTCTCTCATACAAGTTCGGATTCGAACGTGGTTTTTTGCATTAGACTTGTATCAATGTTATCTACGCATTTGAATTGTATGAACTTGAAGCTAGTAGAATTTTGAGATTAAAATCTAATGTCATTCGATTTTAGATCAAACCAGAACACGAAAGCATCAACTGGAATTTTGTGAGTTTACTAACCTTTAAATGAAGTATATGATATCTATGTTGCAATAGATTATTATTGAATACTTGGATGATAGTTTATATATTGTCGTCTGATTGTTCGTTTGGATTTGATTCCCGCTTGGAAGTGGATGACATAAATAACCATTATGTTGTAGAGAACAAAAGCAAGAGGAATGCTAAATGTATATATAGAGAATAGTTCGCTACAGAACACTACAAATTGCACTTACATATATCTAATTTACATAGGACAATTGTAAAGAGACCATAAGGGGTTTCTCGCCAATATTGATTTATTTATATTCTTATTTGCTTATATTGATGTTTGGCTGAAATATTTGTGACATTTATTTTATTTATGTAAATGACGTTATTGCAATTATCGCTATACCGACACTTATGAAATATCATCTCCTTAAATCATTGCTTGTGTTGAATTTGTGCTTTTATTTTACAAAAAAATGTTTGGTCATATTTTGCTCTTTGAAAGTTGATTAAATTATATTTTTAAGTACTATTAATAATTTTGAAATAAAGGATAAGTATTGTTTAAAGTTTATAAAAGGAGGTATAGATTTGATTATTTATCTTTTAGGATAATTAATGTTGTTTTAAATTTATAAAAAAATTATAGATTTAATTTATTATCTCTTGGAATAATTAGTGCTATTTTAAATCTATAAAAAGGTTATAAATTTGATTAACTTTCTTTGGAGAATGTTAACGAGGTTTTAAATTTATAAAATAGTTATATCAATTATCCTTTGGGATAATTAACATTGTTTTAAATTCATACGTGTAATTTAAGCTGATCTATTATCTTTTGAGATAATGATTGTTTTTTTAAATTTATAAATAATAGTTATAAATAAGAAAATCTTTAAAAAGGAATGTTTAAAAATAAAGTTATGTTTAAAAATTTTAATACACATAGAAATATAACTAGCTCTTTAAGAGATTATTTTAAAGAGTATTTTTAAAGTATTTTTATAAATATTTTGCAAATTCTTTTTAAATGGGTTCACAAAGATTTTATAAGTATTTAGAAGGAATATAGGGGTTTAAATATATTTTAAATTATTATTTTATCCTAATGTAAAAGGTTATTCTAAGATATTAATAATAAATTATTTTAATTAATCATTTCAAAAATGACATTTAAGGTTAATTAATCATTTTAATAATGATGCTTAAGGTTAATTAATCACTTTAATAGAGATGTTTAAAGTTAACATTTGTAATGTGATACCAAGCGTAAGTTCGGTTTTTAGAAATTTAAAAGTTTGATTTGGTTATGGGAAGTATAAGAAATTAAATTTTCGTAAATGACATCACATATATGGAAAGTACTTAGTCATACTCTTTGTGCTAAACATCGGGGTATGGAAACTCATTTCTATCTCGAAGGTTCAAAATGTCATCAAGTGAAAGCTTGGAGGTAAAACTACCTTAACCTACACGGCTTCATTTTCAACCGAGGGATAATATAAGTTTGAAATCGAAGAGTAGTGGTAAGATTATAAGATTTCATTTCCATATACAATCATTTTTATTATTCTCGATAATTGATTTAGTAACTACTGATTCTACTATCTTCTTTGTGTTCCATTAATCTAAGATGATTTGCTGCTTATTTGAGCTTTGATATCCATTATCGAAAATGACTAAAATCAAAGCGCAAGTGGAAGTCAAGTGTTACCGAGTGCCTAGGCCCGACTATAAAATTGTAGTTGTAGAAACTATGTTTGCATGTTGATGGAACTAGAGTCGAGAAAAGATCGGCATCGGGTCGTTAAGGAGGGTTGCTTCGAGTCAAGGGAACATCAACTCTGAGTCGCTAGAAGTTTTGCTCCGGGTCGTAGGGGCGCCTGCTTCGGGTCAGTTGTGATGAGACCAGGTCGGTGTGTAGGTCCTCAGGTCAGCATGTTTGCAAGCTTTCATTGTAGAGAATAGACGCGGTAATAATAGGTAGGGTTCAGCTTGGCGTGAAGTATAGGGTTCGATCACTTTGGGTCCGTATGTTCAAGATAGGTCTTTACTCAAAGGGGTCGGCTTTCGGTGATAGAGTTGGCTCGGTGTGTTAACAAGCACTCGGCGTGTAAGATGGTTCGATGCATTTGGATCGGGTCGGACATTCCGTGTTAATCATTAGGAGTCGGTCATGTCACGTCGGCACTTAAAGGGTTCGACAGATCCTTGTGGGGTTGGTACACCTAAGATGGGTTGGTTTTGATAGGATCGGCCATGATGGGTCGGTAGTGCGTATCCCTCGAGTCGGCTATGGAGAGTCCAAGACTGGGTCGGCATTGGTTGAAGCGCGAGCAACTTTAAGACATTCAAAGACCTGCTTTCGGTCGATAGCACTTAGGGGTCGGTATGCTTTATACTTCTAGTCCCGACCTTGTTTACTTTGAGTCGACGCCTAGGAAACCCCGAACCGGCTATGATGGGGTCGGCTATGATGTGGTCGGCTATAATGGGGTCGGTTTTTCTAATCTATCAATTCTGGGCCGAGTTCTCTTGGTGATGAGCTTGGGTGACTGAATAAAAGTTAAAACTCTAAGACGCCCATCTGTCTCTGTCTATAAATAAAGAGGCAGGGATCTATTTTGGGGGATCTTTTTTCGAAAACTAAGAAGAGACTGCCATTTTTTGTACTCAGTTCCTTTTCATTCTAGACTAAATTCAAGTTGTTCTTTGTGGATTGTATAATCAAATAGTATAAAAAGCAATAAAGATTACATTTGAAGTGGACGTAGGCAGTTACGCTGAACCAATATAATTTTGGTGTTCTTGTTTTTACTATTATTTATTGCATTACATTGTGTTATTCCTCTATTCGCATTTATTTTATTCATTTACCTCTCTACACAAATCTACTCTATGGTGTTAGTGACAATTCTAGTAATAACATTTTGGTGCTTCCACTGAGAATGATTCATTCTCAGGCTGTTAGGGTCTACTTTGTTGCTACTGGATTGAAGAAATCCCTCGAAGAAGATCCAAGTTTATTCTCAAGGGTTTAAAGATTCTATTCAGAGTTTCCAAAAATAACTCTAAGATGGCAAGGCTACACACCAGATCCACCTCCCACAATGCTGATGCTAATGAGACTGCTAGTGTCTAGCAAGTAGGACCAAGCAGCCAACCAACTAATGCAGGTATGGAACCTACTGCCTTCTAGAGCCATGCAGATGCCGCCACTCAGGCCGAGTTCAATGATCTGATAAGAGAGCTTATGGAAGGCAGGAGAAAGCTTAATGAGAAAATCCAAGAAAACGCCAACTTGATGAACTAGAATGCTTAACATCAATGTCAGAATGCTGGTGGAAGCTTTATTTTCCTACTCATCATTCGATAGCTCAACTTTGTCAAATGAACACCATAGGCATAGATGCCGTAGGATTGAAATAGCACAAAACGAAACCATAGAGCAATTTGTCACAAGCCGCAGCGGACAATCCAACAGTGCTGATCCAGACCCCTTGACTAGGACAGTGGCTCCTCGACTACACCTGGGAAATCATGCTCAACCTAGAATGAGAAACGTTGGCTCTGGAGCACGCGTAGAAGCCGGTCAACTGCCTCACCAGGGTGGTAACGAAGCAGGTCCTTAGGGTGCGCACTCAGATGATCACCGGCCAAGAAGGTGTCAACCGGAACAATCACGTAGGATGGATACTAACATTACACCTCCCATTCAGACTTCGAATTTGTCTACTATGGTTAGTCAGTCGATGAGGGAGAACCGAGGCTTGACCAATGATGATTGGGGAGTATCGAGGAGTCATACTCCATTTAGTGATAACATCTTACAAGGTGAGTACCCCCAGAGGTTTAGCATACCAATAATGCCCGCTTATGAAGGGAAGATGACCCTCGACAACACATAATGAGATATGAGTGGACGATGGATGGCTAAGGAAAATGATGCAACCAAGTGCATGTGCTTCCTAATAACCATGTCTGGAATTGATACCATGTGGTTCATAAGAATCCCCCTGCGGTCGATCTCTAGATTTGATGAGCCAGTAATGAAATTCATGGAGCAGTTCAGGATCCATGCTACTCTCCCGAAAGACGTGATGTCATTATCCAGTTTGAGCCAGGCTCCGGATGAGTCGCTGAAGGACTATTTGCAGAGATTCCATGTTGTCGCTGCCAAAGTTAGTAATCCGAATGACCACGCTATTCTTATGGTCGTAATGCAAGGTGTTGACCTAGAATTTGAGTTTGGTGACTGGCTAGCAGGAAAACCATCAACCACCCTAGAACATTTTTATTCAAAGGCATATCAGTTCATGCGAAAGGAGAAGGCCAAGTTGTCGAGAAGGGGCAATGCTGTAGGATCCAGCAAGGAAGCGATGCAAAGCAATATTGCAGTGAAACAATCCGAAGAGAGCTCGGGGAAGGTCCAAGTTAATGTTCAAAATAAGCCAGAACAACCTAAATGACTCGGAGGAGGAAATCCCAGACGCTAGAGGGAAGCATAAAATGGAAGCCGAGGATCTCGACCTATAATGAACATACACCCCTGAAAACATCTTTGGAAAACATTTATCTGTCCTCCTATAGTACTTTTAGTACCACGCCCAAAAGAATCGACTAAATAACAAAAGCAAACCGAAAAGTACTGCCCTTTTTATGAGACATATGGGCACAACACTGATGAGTGTAGGTACCTCCACGATGTTATAGAAAAATTGATTTGCCAGAAGAAGTTGCAGCGGTTTGTTAAGAATCCATAGGAAGGCGGACTGGGCACGTCCGTTCCCAATCATGGACAAGCTCCACATTGACCCGAGGTGCCCGATCAAACCGGTGGAAGATTGGTAATAAACACTATAGTTGGCGGGCCTCATCCTACAGATAAGAATTGGACGGAAATGGAGCGTTATGCTAGTTCTTTGAGACAAGCGAGTTTTGAGTGTTGCTTGAACACGGAGGATGAGACTACGGAAAAATAGCTACGAATGATGACGGATGATATAGTACTCAAGAGTAGGGATGCCGTCAGGTGGAGGCACCTACTATTGATTCGATGGTTATCTTAGCTACGATTGGACCGGCGCTTGTGAGAAGAATATTGATCGATTGTGGGAGTTTTGTTAATATTATCTTTAAGAAGGCATACGATCAGATGAAGATGGAGACTAAGGATCTAAAACCAACTAAGGCCCATATATACGGCTTTAATGGCGCGACTACCGAAGCGGTAGGTTATATGGAGTTGCCAGTCAAGTTAGGTGAAGGTGAACGTAGGAGAGTGCGGATCCTACCGTTCATTCTTTTGGACGTTAATTCCCCGTATAATGTTTTTATGGGCCGACTGGCCCAGGCTGAGTTTAGGGCAGCAGTGGCCCCATGGTGCTTGACTATGAAATTTTCGACAGACAATGGTGTTGGTGTTGTTAGTCCTTGAGATGATGGTTTTGATGACAGCAACCTTAGAATAGATTATAAAATATAAATACTAACGATATAGTTTAGATATATATATGTATATGCAGTATTTAACCATGCAGGTACCAAGAATGAAGACTGTACAATATAGAGATTCAAGATATCAAGATTGAAGACTCATCAGTATCAAGAATATCAAGATTATCAAGAGTTCAAGATTTCAATAATAAGTAATTTAGTTAGGAATTTTTTCAAAACTCCTAGAAAAGCACTGACATCTTAAAATCCAATTTATTCGTGGAATGGAATCCACTTTGAGCCCGTTAAAGGGATGGAACCCTAAGTAGGATGGAACCTACGAAAAATCTAGTGGAACATTGTTTTGTATCCGCTAACTTTTTATTCAAATGATTTTACAAAATTATCTTGTTTTCAAAATGATTTCAAAACCTTCCTTTTAAAAGAATCAAAAACATCTATCCTGATTTTAAATACTTTTAGCCTCAAAATAATCTTTATTTTCAAAATCAAATTATCCTTAGTTTTAAAACCATCTTTAATAATAATACATTTAACTTTTGATATTTATACTTAGATATAAATATAAAATTATAGTAAAATTTTATATATAGTATTCTCTATATTTATTTATGTATTTTAACTATAATTAAGTATATTTATAAAAGTTTAAAATAGTTTTAATGCAAGATAAACGTTATTTTCAAAGAAAAAAAACCACCAAAATTTCCTTTGGGACGTCGACATACTCGATATACCCATGTCGACATAGTTTCGGTTAATTTCAAAATTTAAATTTTAAAAAAAGTGTCTATTCGTCATATCTCTGCACGAATGGACATGGCTGTTGTTCTTCTGTAAATAGCGGTTGTTTTCAATGAATTTTCAATGAATTTTCTGGTTTTCATTTCTCTTCTTCTTCCACATTTCTTTATACACATTCCTACCATTACTCTGTTGAAATCAACATTGAATCTAACTAGATTATCTCTGCTTTGATTCTCTATCACTATCTCAACAAGTTCCTCAGTGCTATTCAGAGTTACAGGCTTATTTGTAATCAATGAAACGAGAAAAGGTGTGATTATGGCCTTGGAAATCAATCAAGCGAGAAAAGGTGTGATTGTAGCCTTGGAAATCAATTGGGTGAACTTGTTGCTTAGGAAATCAAGTATTTCTACCTAGGTGATTGTGAATTTGGAGGGTGAATCTCGTAGCCTTGAAATCGAGGGTATAATCGTATAATTTCTTTTGAAAGGAAATCCGTACTTGTGTGTGGGACTGGATGTAGGGTAACTCCGAACCAGTATAAAATCTAGTGTGTTCGTTCCTTTACTGCTTTCACTTTATTTCTGCATCTGTGTTTGATTCTGTGATTATATCTACGTCTGAATATTGCATACATTTGTGTTCAAATTAACAAAAACTCAAAAAGATTTAATAATCTCTTAAAACACTATTCACCCTCCTCTAGTGTTTATCCTAGCCTTAAGATCCGCAATATGTATTTCTCACATTTGGTATCAGAGTAAGGTTTTCAAAGTTTCATAATCTGAATTTTGAATTTTTTTTTTCAAAATGGCTACCAACACTGGTATTGTTACAAACACTAGTATCCTTGTCACTAGTTCATCTGTAGAAGGCCAGTCTACTGTCAGACCCCCATTTTTTAATGGCAGTAACTATGCACATTGGGCATTTAGGATGAAAATATATTTACAATCTGTAGGATTAGACACTTGGAATATCACAAAAACTGAATATTATGAACCCACAACTGATTTTGCATGGTGGACCGCTGAGCAAAAGACTGTTCCACAAAATAATTCTAAAGCAATGAATTTTTTTTGTTCACTTGATAGGAATGAATTTAATAGAGTGTTAGTTTGTAAGTCTGCATATGAAATCTGGAAAACTTTGCAAGTTACTCAAGAAGGAACAAGCAAAGTTAAACAGACCAAAATTTCCATGCTCACAAATCAGTTTCAATTATTTAAAATGAATTCTAATGAGTCTATTTCAGATATGTATAGTAGATTTCCGGATATTGTGCATTCTCTAATATCCTTGGGAAAGGATTTTTCGGAAGGAGATGAAGTCAGAAATTTTTTAAATTCTCTTACTCTAGAATGGGATCAAAAGACACTTGCGATCGAAGAGGAAAATGACATCAGTACATTAAAGATAGAAGAATTAATTGGAAATCTAATGTCATTTGAAGTCCAAATAATTGGGAGAAGAGAAAGCAAAGCATCTGAAAAGAAATCAATGGCATTCAATGCATTGACCGATGGATCAGACTCAAATAGCTATAATGATGAAGAGATAGCCTTTATGACCAGGAATTTTCGAAAATTTATTAAATACAGAAAGATGAATAATCTCAAGAGAAACAACTATAAGAACTCTGGAAATCAGAATGTGGTACCAAACAATGTCAAATGTTTCAACTGTGATGAACCAGGCCATGTCAAAAGAGACTGTCCGTATCCAGATAGGGAAAATCCTCCTATAAACAATGATTCAGTAAAAAAATGAAAGCGTGCATTTACTACTACTCTAGATGACTCGGACTCATCCTTAAGGGATGATGATTAGAAGACAGATAATTCAAATATGTGTTTCATAGTAGTTCATGACTCCGACGAATTCAGATAAACGGACTCAGAAAAAGGTACACATTTACAATACAATTGGTTGAAATTGCATGCTTAGAATTGGATGCTTGATTGCTTGATTGATTGATTTTGAATTGGTGTGTTATTTGAATTTTAAATTTTTACTATTATTTTATTATTATTATTATTTTAATAGTACTATAATATTTTATAGAATATACTATAATTTCAGAATTATTCCAGATATATATATACATTAAAAATAATAAGTATATATGTGTGAGTGTATATATATATATATTAGAATACTTAGGAAAAACAAATTATAGAAATTCAAAGACGCATGTCGACATGGTCCCTACCATGATGTCGACATGGGTACAGAATTTGAAATTCAAAATTTGAATTCAAACGATTGAATTTCCCTCCACCTTTTCACTTCATTCAAATCTCTAAAAAGGCATCTTTTGATCAGAGAACATGTACTTTAAGAATCTATTTATTCACTATCTTTTATCACATCTTTTCACTCTCATTTTCAAATTCAAACTCTCTTTTCAAAACTTCAAGCTCTCTACTCTCTAATGGCTTCTTCAAGCAACCCTTTCACCGTGAGAATTTCCAGAAAGATAAAAGAGCAACTCTTCAATGATCCGGAGGCAATAAAAGCATACATCAATTATGCTAACTTTGCAAAAGTCCATCCCGGAAAGTTTGCTATATTTCAAGATTTCTCTTCTTATGAAATTGATTCTCTTTTTGCAAACAATCACATTCTTGGTCTTGTTGATGCTTCTCAAAATGATTTTATTTGTCATCCAAATCTTGTTAAAATTTTCTGCAAATTTAAACCGTGGATTTTATATTGGAAATGATGATGAAATTTGGAGTAGTGTCAAAGGCACTAGAATTGTTTTGAATTGTGATCTTTTGGGTATTATTCTCAATTGCAAGAGTACGAGAATGGATCTTTCTAGTTTTAAAATCGATGAAAATGATCGTGAGACATTTCATCACATTTTCGGAGGAAATGATAATTTTGAATTCAAAAATCGAAACTTTCGATCAAAAGCTAGAATTGTCAATCTTCTTTTAGAACATACTTTGACCCCAAGATTGGGAAATTTTAATAATCCTACCTTAAAAGTTTGCAAAGCACTTGTTGCTATTTTTGGAAATTATGATATTAATTGGGCGCAAGTTATTTTAGATGAACTTCGTCCCAAAAATCTTGAAATGGGTGAGAATACTTTGTATCATGGAATTTATCTCACTCGTATTTTTAACTATTTTGGAGTGGATTTCAAAGGAGAAGAAGTTGTTTCTAGAAATGTCTTCAATCATTCCAACATTTCACTTATGAAAATTCCATTTGTTTTTCAACCTTATAAGACTCTTGCCGAAAAGGAAGAGCGTTTGGCTCATGAGGAGATGGAAGAAGAGGAAGAAGAAGAAAGGGATGAAATGGAATTGAAGAAGAAGAAGAAGGTGAAACTTCTTTGGAAAGCATCGACTATCCTCCTAATCCATCCAACAAAACCCTTCTCAAAAACCAAAAGACCATTGTTGAGAATCAACGGATTCTTAAACGATCCGTTAGTAAGAAGTTGGACCAAATTTCATCCAAGATGAACAAGTTTATTTCCAAAGTCAACAAGAAGCTTGGATTATCTTCATCGTCATCATCCTCTAACTAGTTCTACCTTTACGTATCTCATTGTATTTGTTTTAGTTTATTTTGATTTGAATGTTCGTGTAGTTCTTTGTGTTTAATCGTTGTATCGTGTTATCATGAAATGAAATTGAATTCCTTTTCTGTTATCTAGCTTATCTTATCTTCAGAATAAATGTTAGTATATTACACACACACAAAATAATTCACAAAATCAAAATAAATCATCGAAATTCACCGGACCACGTCGACATCCCCCCTATGACCATGTCGACATGTACTGGCCAGAAATGACGTTTCATTTTGAATTTGAAATTTGAATAACTAGCTTATGTCTATTCATTTCAAATGAATTTCTACACCTATAAATACCTATTTCTCCCAGATTTCATCACTCAATATTATTTCTTATCTACTTTGTCTCCCATTCTTCTCGTAAACTAAAATATGGCTAATCCAATTCATAATTTATCCGAGAATCTTGAAGAGGCTCTTAATTCTTTCAAGAATATTTTTTCGTTCATTCTTCAGAACTAGCGACACTTACAGTTGAGTCAAATGCAGATGATTAAAGAGAAAGAAAGGCATTTCTATGCAATACGATGGATGATTTCCTCCCTGCGCAAGGATGATAACGAAGCACATCCTCCAGTCTCTCTCACTATGATAATGAAAATTGGGGTGCCAATAAAGCATACCCTATATTTGGAGAAGAAGGATGGGTGGAAGTTCCTCGTAATTTTTGATTTGATTTGAATTGTTTGATTTGAATTAATTTGGATTGGTATTTGGTGTGAAAAACATGTATAAATATGCATTGATATTTATATGATCTTTAATTAATTATCATGTCTATCAGTATAATTATCTCTTAATCTATCCATTATATACTCCATTATATAGTTCATTAATGCAGGTACTTTAGTCCAAGAATGAGGGGGAGTTATACAGTTTGGAGTTATATAGTTTGGAGATTATATAGTTTGGAGTTAGTTTTTTGTTGATGACAAAGGGGGAGAATTATAAAATAGGATAGTTAGGCATAGATTAAGGGGGAGTTATTAGAATAGAAGTAATATTTTATAAAAAAAGGTTAGAAGTAATATTTTATAAACAAAGGTTGTCATCATCACAAAGGGGGAGATTGTTAGTCCTTGAGATGATGGTTTTGATGACAACAACCTTATAATAGATTATAAAATATAAATACTAACAGTATAGTTTATATATATAATGTATATGCAGGATTTAACCATGCAGGTACCAAGAATGAAGACTATACAGTATAGAGATTCAAGATATCAAGATTGAAGACTCATGAGTATCAAGAATATCAAGAGTTCAAGATTTAAAGAATAAGTAATTTTAATTGGGAATTTTGTTAAAACTCCTAGAAAAGCACTGGCATCTTAAAATCCAATTTATTCGCGGAATGGAATCCACTTCAAGTCCGTTAAAGGGATAAAACCCTAAGTAGGATGGAACCGACGAAAAATCTAGTGGAACATTGTTTTGTATCTGCTAACTTTTTATTCAAATGATTTTACAAAATTATTTCAAAATGATTTCAAAACCTTCCTTTTAAAAGAATAAAGAACATCTATCCTGATTTTAAATACTTTTAGCCTCAAAATAATCTTTATTTTCAAAATAAAATTATCCTTAGTTTTAAAACTATCTTTAATAATAATATATTTAAATTTTAATATTTATACTTAGATTTAAATATAAAATTATAGTAAAATTATATATATATTATTCTCCATATTTATTTATGTATTTTAACTATAATTTTGTATATTTATAAAAGTTTAAAATAGTTTTAATATAAGATAAAAGTTATTTTCAAAGAAAAACAAACCACCAAAATTTCCTTTGCGATGTCGACATACTCAATATTCCTATGTCGACATAGTGCCTGTTAATTTCAAAATTTAAATTTCAAAAGAAGTGTCTATTCGTCATATCTCTTCACGAATGGACATCGCTATTGTTCTTCTATAAATAGGAGTCGTTTTCAACGAATTTTCATTCATATTTTCTGGTTTTCATTTCTCTTCTTCTTCCACATTTCTTTATACACATTCCTACCATTACTCTATCGAAATCAACAATGAATTTAACTAGATTATCTCTCGTTTGATTATCTATCACTATCTCAACAAGATCCTCAGTGCTATTCAGAGTTATAGGCTTCTTTGTAATCAATTAAACGAGAAAAGGTGTGATTGGGGCCTTGGAAATCAATCAAGCGAGAAAAGGTGTGATTGTAGCCTTGAAATTCAATTGGGTGAACTTGTTGCCTGAGAAATCAAGTATCTCTACCCATAGGATTGTGAATCTAGAGGGTGTACCTCGTAGCCTTGAAATCGAGGGTGTAATTATACAATTTCTTTTGAAAGGAAATCCATACTTTTGTACGAGGACTGGATGTAGGTTAACTCCGAACCAGTATAAAATCCGGTGTGTTATTTCCTTTACTGCTTTTACTTTATTTGTGCATCCTGTGATCATATCTGTGTCTGAATATTGCATACATTTATGTTCAAACTAACAAAAACTCAAAAAGATTTAACAATCCCTTAAAACACTATTCACCCCCTCTAGTGTTTATCCTAGCCTTAAGATCCGTAATCCGTATTTCTCATAGGTGTAATGCGTGGCGATCAAGTAACTGGTCGTGCCTGTTATGTGGCTAGTTGAGAGAGGCTTAGTGAAGAGAGAAGGGAAAGGATGTAGATAAGTCCGCCTGCATCCATGTTGCTGAAAGTTGACAAGTAACGCCTGAGGCTGAGCTTAGGCAACATTGTCGGATCCATAGAGAAATAGATCCGAGCGATGATGATGAAGACCCCAAGAAGGCCAAGGCAGCGCCGATTGAACTAACGATTGACATCGCAGTCAGCCACGATGACCCATCATGGGAATTGAAAATAGGATAATAACTCGCCCCTGGATGATGAGGGATCTTACAAATTTCCTCTAAGTGAATGTCGATGTTTTCAATTGGACCCATTCTGATATATGTGGGATTTCATTCGCCATCGCAAGTCATATGTCGAACATTGACCCAAAGTATGTACACGTAAAACAAGAGAGATAACGCATGGATCCGGGGAGGTTTTTTGCTCCCAAGGAGGAGGTGGATAAACTTAAAGCCAACAGGTTCATCCGCGATGCCCTCTATAATGAATGGATATCCAACCCTATGCTGGTGAGGAAGGAGAATGGGAAGTGGAGGACCTGTGTTAATTATTTGGATCTAAAGAAGGCATGCCCCAAGGATAGTTTCCCTTTGCCTAGAATTGATCAGCTAGTTGACTCGACAACGGGGCATGAATTGTTGTCATTTATGGATGCATATTCAGGGTACAATCAAATTTCGATGCACATTCCAGATCAGGAGCATACTAGTTTTGTCACTGATGTTGGATTATACTGTTATGTGGTAATACCATTCAGGTTGAAGAATACATGAGTGACTTATCTGCGTCTGGTGAATCAAATGTTCATGTATCAGATTTGCAGAACGATGGAAGTTTATGTGGATGATACGCTCGTGAAGTCATGGTAGTCAAACGACCACATTCGAGACTTAATGGAGATGTTTGATATACTCAAGTTCTACGACATGAAAATCAATCCGTTGAAGTGCTCCTTTGGCGTTGCATCAGGAAGGTTTATGGGTTTCATTGTCAGTAAATGAGGAATTGAAGTGAAACCAAAAAAGATTCAAGCTATTTGGGATATACGGGCACCGAGAACTATAAAACAAGTGCAGAGCCTAAATGGGAAAGTCATTGCATTGAGTCGATTTATATCCAAAGCCACCGACAAATGTATTCCCTTCTTTTATCTGATAAGGAAAGGGAAAAGAAATTTTGAATGGACGTCGGATTGTGAAGACGCATTCGGAATTCTAGTGAGTCACTTGGAGAGTCCCACTTTCTGTCGAAGCCCATGGATCTGAGGGGTTGTATATGTACTTAGCCGTATCCCAGCATGCCATCAGTGCAGCTTTGATTCGTGAGGAGGATCGAATCCAAAAGCCAGTGTACTATGTTAGTAAGCGTTTAACGGGGGCAGAGATAAATTATCCCAAGATAGAAAAGATGGCTTACTGCTAGGTGATCTCGTCGCACAAACTCCGCCCTTATTTCTAGGCACATCCGAACAATATCTATCCAGATCAACCTTTACGGCAGGTGCTCCAACGACTAGAGACTTCAGGAAGATTACTTAAATGGAACATCGAGCTCAGTCGGTTTGACATCACCTACCTTCTTCGGAGCGATATCCAGGGACAAGCGTTGGCGAACTTTATTGTAGATTTTACTGTATAGGACGAACCAAGTGGGAGTGATATGATTCCTGTTGCACGATGGAAGCTGAATACCGATGGAGTGTCCAATGACCATTATTCTAGGGCTGGTGTTATACTTGTAACTCCCGAGAATCAGTCGATTTTTTATGCTTTGAAGCTTGATTTCCAAGCTATAAACAACGAAGTTGAGTGTGAAGTGTTGATCACTGGATTGAAGCTTGCCAAAGAACTTGGAGTAAAATCGATCGAGATTTTTTTGCGACTCATAGCTGGTGGTACACCAAGTCCGGTAAGACTAACATGCAAAGGATAGAGGAATGCTCCGTACCATACCCGGTCCCATGAATTATTGGCGGACCTCGAATACTATGACATTTCGCACATCCCGTGCGAGCAAAAAGGAGAAGTCGATTCGTTGGCAAAATTCGCAAGCGCTGGTGACGCACAGCAGATAGGCTTGGTTCCCGTTGAAACTCTACATGCCCCGTGTAACAACCCACTATTTTGGACCATTCAAATCGACAATAATCTACACATGTCAGACTTGAATAATTCAAAACAACAAACTGTAATAAAATGTGGAGCAAATAAAATCATTCACAGAATCATAGACACAAAAATATCTGAATACTCGCTGCGGAAATAAAATACCATAGTAGTTCATGAAGCTACTATATACATACTCTCAAAATATATACAAAATTTCATAGTAAAATAGAAACGATAGAAGTCAGGATACATAAACAACAATACAGAGACAGATACTGAATAAGAACTAACTGGAAGAAGTAGACGACTAGATAGACAGATAAGCTCCGGCAAAAATCTAGCTCCAGAAGGTGAATCCAAAGCTGTGATTCTCAGGCTGACCCAAGCGTAAAGTAAAACACAAACACTCGAGTCAGGACATACATACTTATACAATGTAAACCAACTCAAGTGAACTGTAATAGCAATGCACAATAACTTAAAGGATGCTTGGGATCGCCCATCCTTTAAGGATCAGTCAAACCATTAATTAAGCAGTAATAAACACTATCTTAGAAATATCCATATTAAAGTAAACAATGCAAATAACAGTGTTATTGTGACTAGGGTAGCGTAGAGCTGCAGTAACCGCTCACCTCTAGCCACACTCTTAGCATCAAACAATCACAAGGAAATCACATGACACACACGGTAGTGTACTCGTGGTTATAAATTTCAAAATGATTTATAATTCCGAATCAAAATCATTCATTTAAACCATTAAAAAGTGAAGTCATTATTCCTTCAAATCAAATATTCAATTCCCAAAAATTTAACTTTTTCTGAGTTCATTTATTCAGTTAAACACTTCAAATATTGAAATTTCATCCACAAATAAACTTTGATTTTAACCCTTTAAACATTATAAAAATAATATTTTAACACTCAAAATGTTCATTAAAATACCTTTAACTAATGATTTTTATAAATTAAATTTTCTATAAATAAAATCAAGTTTTCAATAATTCACTTAATAAATTCAAGTGTATAATTTCCTATTCTTCACATTTTAACAAATTACTTGACACTTAAATTTTTGTCACCATTTTCCAAATATAACTTAATTTCCATTTTATTTATATAACTTAAATTCCATTTTTAATTTCTTAACTTAACCTTTAATTTCAAACCAAATTTCACATTTTCGAGTTACGTTAAATTCCAAAATTTCCATTTAGCTATCCATTTATTTAACATTTTAAACTAATTACCTAAATTCAAAATACACTGCAAGTCGCTTAACTTTATTTTACAAATAACTTGATATTTTCTTTTACTTTACATTTATCCAATTCATACATCAATTGTATTAATTACCAAGTTAATATTATAATTCTATTTTTTTCTTGAATTCCCATTATTTAGTTAAATCAAACTTTCATACTACACTCAACCCATATATTAACTTATAACATTTAACCTTTTAGAAAATCATTGCTTATCCATTTTAAATCCAATATAAGTCAAATTTCATTTTTTTTGTTTCATTTACAATACATGAAATTTATAAGAAATCATATTTTGAAATCAATCACAGGTCCTGATAATAATTCACACCTAAATCAAGTGATACTGAAATTATCATTTAAATCCGTAATCAGTAAAATTTCCGGGTTTTGATTAATTCGAACACGCAATCCCAAGACAAATACAAATAAATAAAAATCATTCAGGCCCATCAATTTAGCCCATAACGATTTTTTCCTATTTTAAACACCGTTCGAATATGTATCATTTCAACCCATAGTGATTCTGATCTACAGGATCCTTGCAGTGTGACAACAGAATAAAATAAACAGTATAACAACATAAAGCGGTATCAGATGATATGACAGATAAATAAACAAGATTAACATCATATATTTTATAACACAGGCATGTATAACATGATGTAATAATTTCTGCACTTTCTTTTGCTATCAATTCACAGTCATATATGTATAAATGTCAGGTGTGATTACTCACCTTTTAAAGCTGGAGTTCGCAAAACAAACAACATGAATGAATTCTAGAAGGCACGATAACTTGACTATAGACTCAAGTGGGAAGAGAGCCAAGCTATTGAACTTGTAGAAACCAATAGAACAAGACAAATATAAATATAAATTCAATACAACATATATTGAAACAATATTTGAAATAAGAAGCAAAATGAACACAGTTGCTTTGGCCATGCTTTCAACAATCAATTGCTCGACCTAGGGAATTAATATGGTTCGGTCATGACATGGTATGGCTCGGGTATAGGTATGGCTTGGACTCAAATGCATGTCTACAGGAGAATAGGAAGAGGTAATGGAGTTACAACAACAAAATTCAAACTTCTTCATAGCTAGTGATATTGTTTGGTGTTGAGAGCAATATGTTTTAATTTTAGAATTTTAAGGATTTGAAAATATTTATTGTGATACTATTGTAAAGAGGATAGTGAGAGGACGATGGAAGAAAAAATATATGTTTTTAATTTATTTTCAATTCCTTTCCTTTTATTTCCAATAGTTAGGGTCAAAATCAAATAACTTCCGCCAGTTCTGATTAATGTAAAATAATTATACCCAAGCAATTAATTTCCTAAAATGTTTATATAGTAAATAAGTATATATTCAAATTTCAAATTTTCAATAAAATTCCATAATTAAGATATATAAAATATAAACATATATGTATATATTTACACTAAATATGTATAAACATATTAGGCCCATAAGTAAAAACTCTAAATATAGAATTTGATGCCTATAACCGTATTTGTTAGTTTTCCAAAACACATGAAATCAAGGCACATTCATATTATGGAAATAATTCAAAAATTAGGATAAATGTCAATTAATGCTCAACTAATTGTCAGTCCATTCAATTAATTTACCATAGCATATGAAATCAATATATAACCAGTCATAAGCATATTCCAAAATCAAGATATATCTCAATTAGTACAAAATCTAATTATAATATATTATTTTCATTTTAAGTAATTAAATCTCACTTATGTAGTAAAATTAAGTGTTTCCTAAAATTTAAGGTTATACAGACTCCCCACTTAAGAAAATTGCGTCCCCATAATTTCCTCTTAGGAGAAATGTAAAATGTTTACATAAACACATATAATTTTCAAAATACGTATATACATACCTTCAAAGCCATATCTTAAGAAGAAAAAAAATTAAGGTATTTTTCAAACATTATATTCCAAAATAAATATATTGCAGTGGATTTCATTTTCAAAATTACTTCACAAAAGATTTTCAAAATCAAGGTTTACAATTATAGAGTTCTTTTCAAAGCATCATGAAATATATTTTTTTGGTGGAGTTTTGTCATGAGGAGTGCACGACCTTGATTGGTCAGAGGAGGAGGAGGTGATAGGCGGTGGATGGTGAAGAGTTGGAGGTGGTGGTAGCTATGGCTGAGCATGGCAAGAGAAGAGCATGGCCAAAACATTTAAAAAATCAATAAGAAAAGTGAAGAGAAAAGTAGAAAAAGAAGAAGACATTATCACTTTTTTTTTCTCACATCTGAACTTGCGTTGAAAAAATGATGACGTAAAGAGATTTTTTACATGAATATAGTGATATAGGCGGCTAGGGATTAAGGAATAAACGGCAACAAATATGTAGCAGTTATGGTATGAAATTAATGGATGGAAAGATAGAGGTAATAAATCAAAACTTCGACATGGCTTTTATTAAAAATAGGTAACGTGTCTTTAATTTAATTTGTTTCCCATCTATTTAATAAAAGATATGCCAAAGAAATAATTCAATAAATACATACCATTTATATAAACACTATATAAATAAATAAGAAAACGGTTATAGAATGTATAAATTGATTGCTATTTACATCATTGTATGGTACTTAATTTACAAAGTATATATCTAAATTAAATGAAACAAAAACGGACAAATGTTGTAAATATATACATAACATGTAATGTTACATATATATACACAATGATAACATGATATATCAACCAAAAATATTACTTGTATTAATTAAAAAAAACATTTAAAGGTATGCCTTTTAAAACAATAATGTGTATATATATTTGAAATTTCTTTCCAAGAAATAAATAGGGATCTAAATACTTATCCATTTAATTACTAAATGAATGTCTAAATAATTAAAATAGAAAAATAAGGTAGAGATAAATGTTATGAAGAATAAATAAATATTTTTAGGAAAAGTAGGAAATAAATAAAGAAAATAATTTATTAAATGGAAACTGAAAAAAAAATTTGAAAACAATATACAACCAACATTTGCAAATTATAACTATATTTTAAAATGTTTTAAAAATAAAATATACGCATAAAATAACTTGTTACCCAAATTAGAACATGATTTCACAACAAAAATATTATTTATATAAATTTAAAATAAATAAATTTGTTAAATAAAACCATTTACACACAATATTGTAAAAAGCATAACTTTCACAATATTAATCCAATTTCAACGAAACAAAAAGCAATATTCTTGAAATTAAATCTATTTTCATAATGAAAGATTTCAAAAATTCAAATATTTAAATTTTAAATTTAAAAGTCAAAGTTTGACCACATTGACCAAAAATCCATTTTTTGGAAAAAATTCTATTTATTCGTATTTGAACTTATAATTCACATAAAAATAAAAATTTATATTTAAAATAACAAAATCTATCCATTTTAATAAATAAAATAAAGTTTTTAAATCAGGAATTTCAGTTGAAATAAATAAAATATAAAATTAAAATAATCACAAAATACAGGGTCGTTACACTCTCCCCTACTCAAATCTTTTCGTCCTCCAAAAGGAACGAGGTACGAGAAAACACAGAAAAGACAGAATGTAATAGGATTAAGACAAGATGACAAGTGGATTAAAATTATACTTGATAACTGTTGTTATAGGTAAGTTTAACAAGGTGGAGAATATGAATAGCTAGAAGGGAAAAATAGGTTGAAAGACAAGGACGAACCATTATTTTAAAGGGGGAATTAATTTAAAGGACAAAAATTTCTATATTTTTTGCCTCAAGGACACGACCTCAATATTTTTACCACAAGGACAAACATTCTTTTAAAAATTATTCACAAGGACAAACATATTCCAAAATTATTCATAAGGACAACAAAACTGATACCGAGCTAAAAACTGATACTTAAAAACTGCTACCGATAACTACAAACTGATACCTAAAAACTGCTATCAATAACTAAAAACTGATACCTAAAGAAAGTTGTCCTTCAGGATAAAAAATTAAAGGTCTGTCCTTGAAGCTAAAAAGCTGTGAAATTTTGTCCTTGACAATAATTTCCTGTATTTTAAAGCTATATAAATTTCAATTATTTAGAAAGGTAAAATAAATGGTCAAAATATCATTTATATAATACTTTATCAAAATACTTTTATAGCTCGATGTCTTAACAAGTTTATCCTTATTCCTGCACACTTTGGCAGTGCGTTGATAAGGTGCAAAGCCAGAATTCTCCAGGTACTTAGTAGACTTGTTTCAACACCCAGTGAAAATACCGAAAAAACTTTTAAAAACAGATATGGAAAGTACAATCCAATCAAAACAACCAAAACCAAAACCAAAACCTTTGTCCAACCATGGTTCGCAGATACACAATGGTTACGCTTGGATCCTCCAGAAAACAATCCATATCCATAAGCTTTCTCAGCCCTGCGAGTTACGCCATGATGACTAGTAGACCGCAGGATACACAATGATTATGCCTGCATCCCCCAATAAACAATCCATACCCCTAGGCCTTCTCAGCCAGGCGAATTTCGCTACTAATGCGACCTACATAGTTCACGGGATACACAATGATTACGCCTGGATCCCCTAGGAAACAATTCGTACTCCTAGGCCTTCTCAGCCAGGCGAATTTCGCTACGCAGTCGCGCTTAAAAGAATAACCATGGAGATCTCCATGGTGGGATACTCAAGTATCACATCCGAAAAACCAAAAATCAGAGAGAATAATATCGATAGAATGAATCCACAATGTGGCCACAAAGCGGATGTCAAGTAGAAGGCATTTCCTATATCTTTACTTCGAAAATATATATCATGTAGTACCTTTCAAATCACTTTCAAATATCATACTTATAAAGTCCATTATATATAGATTCCACTTTCAAATCGAATACTTTCCAAATCTATAGTATATCAAATCACACTAGACTTCGATTATATAAGATTTCTCTTTCCAAATTGAGTACCTTTCAAATCAATAGTTTTCAAATCGTCTTCATACTTATAAAAATCCATTTTATATAAGTTCGACCACTCCCAAATCAAGTATTTAGAAAAATAAGGTTCTCAATTTCATTTTATTTCAATATCTATTCAGATTCAAAATCATATATGATTACACCAAATCATTTCTTCCAAATTAAATATCTTCAGTTTCAATGTTTACAAAAATAATAGGTTTAGAAAATAATCCAAATTTCCAAATCAACATAATTTCTGTCAAACAAATTTATTTCCAAAAAATCATCATATAAATACTGGTTTTTAAATTCCAATCTATTTTCGAAACTAAATATTTTCTCAAAATCAATTATACCCAAAATGATTATATCCCTTTCAAACCTTTAAACTATTCATTTCTATTTGAAAGATCCAATTTTCCTTTTGCAAATTATTTACTTAACAAAAGTTTCAAATTTATTTAAGTCATACTCTTCATATTTTAACATACAAAACTAAACTTATATACTTTATCAATTATTTTATACTCTTTGAAATTTCTTAGCTTTAAAAATTAAACCTTGATTTTGAAGTGTTCGAACCTTCAAAATAGTCAATGAAATCAAATTTCAAATCCAAGTGTTGGAAATCAGCAACAAATCAGCAAATCAATTTTTATAAATAGAGTTATACTAAATCAAATCGAAAACTCGAGGACTGAACACCGGTCTCACTTCAAATCATTTCAAATATAAATACATACATCTTTCAAAAATCAAATCATACTTCGAAATTTGGAATCAAAATTGGTTTCACAAAATCACTCGCATAGCAAAGCTACCAGAATGGCCTCTCCCCCACTTTGAAACTCGAAAATCAATGTCGATGGTGCATGCACTCATCACCGAAATTATTTTCCAGCGACAAAAGTGAATTCTGGACTTCTATTTTTTTGAAAACTTCATTGAAGTTTCTTCTAAATCATTGGAATTCATTTGAACTCTTTTGAAACATTTCTTATCCGAAAAATACTTTAAATCGTATTATTATTATTATTATATATATTTGAAATCTCAAAACCAAATTTCAAAATACCGGAGTTCAATTCCTTGAAATTCAAATTCAAAACCCTTCAGTTATAAATCCTTTTATATAATCGAATTCCTTATAAATTTTCAAAATTTCAAATCCTTTCAAAATTTCAGACTCTCGTTTTTAAAAGGTATATAACCCTTATCGAAAACATTTCACTTTTATATAAAAATGCGGTCATCCTTATCAAAATAATAATTTCGATGTATACACAATTTCAAAATTGCATTCAACAAATTTTTTTCAAGGGATGATTCAAGGATGGATTTGAAAACAAATAGAGATTCAAATTTGGAGGAACCCTAATCAAATAGAATTTGGATTCGATGATAAGCTCGGACGAAGATAAGATAATTAAATTACCAAATAGAAGATGGATAAGCCCGTATAAATCACGGGCAACCTCAACAGGGTCAACCGTGACTTCAGGAATATAATCAATGCAGAAATTTAAGGAAAATCGACATTTGATTGCTAGAGATAGAATTCAGGTAAAGCAAGAGATAGATAACATCGAAATTCGAGGATATAGAAATCTCCGGTAAATCAATGCTAATTGTAAAGAAGTTTCACCCCTTCACAAATCATTCAAAGATTTGCGGAATCACCGATCTTTATAGAGGTCATTCAAAGTGGAGTCATGGAATGCCCCAAAATAAAAAGGAAAAAAAAGGGAAGACAAGAATTGATTTTAGAACAAGTGGGAGCGTTTCGAAGTTCAAGGAATCCTATCGATAAGAATCCTAACCAAGGTGATTACTAACAAGGTGGATACAGAAGGGATGAGGTTTAGAAAATCTTGAATTCAAAATAAGAAAATTTATACCAAAATAATCTTTAAAAATCCTTCAAAATCATTTGAAAATCATTTTATACTTTGAAGTACGTTCTCTCCCAAAGGAATGATTCTGAGATGGATTTCACTCATTCTAGGGTATTTCAACCCTATCTCTAATGAGTTTTTGCTCCTCAGGCTAAGATTTGCCTAAAACCAAAGCTCTGATACCAAATTGTAACGGACTGCATCAGTGGGGTAACCGCCCACCGTAGCATACAGCTGTACCTGTGTTCTGCCTTTACAGCCAGCCTTTCGACTGTACTAACCCCCGCAGGGACATGTAGGAGTAAGAGTCATCTGCTTGCTACCAAACCGAATGCGAGAACCCCCTATCATGCTGCACCCTCCATGTGCATAGGCAGACGCACATGTTAGACTTGAATAATTCAAAATAATAGATTGTAATAAAATTTGGAGCAAATAAAATCATTCACATAATCACAGACATAGAAATATTAGAATACTCACAGCGGAAATAAAGTACCATAGTAGTTCATGAAGATACTACATACATACTCTCAAAATATACACAAATTCTCATAGTAAATAGACACAATAGAAGTCAAGATACATAAACAACAATACATAGACAGACACCATATAGGAACTAACTGGAAGAAGTAGACGAATAGATAGACAGATAAGCTCCAGCACAACTTTAGCTCCAAAAGGTGAATCCAAAGCTGTGATTTTCAGGCAGACACGAGTGTAAAGTAAAACACAAACACTCGAGTTCGACATACATTCTTAAACAATGAAAACTGTAACGACCCGGCTTTTTCAACAGTTAATTTGTGATATTTAAAATGAATTAAAATAATTAATTTGAAATATAATTTGTTTTCAATATGAAAAGTTGGTTTGATTTAATGAAAAGAACTCAGAATTTAAATATAATCATTAATTGAATAAATTAAATAGTAGTTAACAATTGGGTAAATTATTTAAAATCTGGAATTGTAAGCTTGTTGGAAATATTTTAACGGCTTATAAAATTTATATTAATAATACTGAGAATAATAGATGGATTAGAATTGAATTTAAACTGCCGTTTGTTCAATTTTAAATTTACATTGTTTAAATTGACAATTGAAAATAGCCTTCCGAGGCACAGTCTCGGAATTCGATGAAACTAGTGCCGTTGGATCCGTAATATTGAGTTATTGCCGGATTTCAAATTTCGTAATTTTTGGAGTGACCGTGTGATTGTACGATAAGTGTACGCGCTATAATTGAATTCGAGAAGATTTTTTTAAATATAACGTTTAAATTAAAATAATTAGCGTAGCTTCCTCAGCACTATTTTTCGTCTTCCTGAATACGCCTCCCATCTCCTTTATTATCACGATACTTCTTCATTCACCCAGTAATCAAAATAGAGAGGAAATAAATAATGGCCGCTTCCTTCAGAATCGTGAAAACCCTTCCCGTCACATATTTTAATTTCATAGTCCACTTCGTTTCCCTTCTTCTTTCTCAGCCGAATTCAACGGCATTCATAAATTAAAAAAAAAAGAAGCCCTAACGTTATCGGCGAATCGAATCGATTTGGGGCGAATTGAGCTCGCGTTCGAGCAGTGGAGGTCGCAGGCAAGTCGTTCTAAGCAAGCGAGGGGGGGCGACAAAGGGAGGGCAGCCACTGTTAGTTTGCGACTTCGTAGAGTCGCACGCGAATGCAGGAAGCGGAGTTGAGGTCAGGCGTGTATTCGTGAATCACGGTGGCGACTGGGAGCTGGATTTCGTCGTCGTCGAGTGGAGGAAGGGGTCAAGGATGGTGACGAGGCTGGGGGTGCTCGTGTTGACAGCCGATGTCGACACCGGAGGGAGGCAGTGATAGCTGTAAGGTATCCTCCATTTTATTTCATTTGTAATTTAAATTTAATAAACATAAGTTGAGAACCGATAATAAATATATGTGCACACATTTTTAACTTATTATATATTATTTTAATCAAATAAACATACTTATTCACATTTTAAATCTGTTAGTTCATTTTTAAATAATATATATATGAGTAATTAACTTGTTAATAAATTTATTTAGCTATTTTAACTTCTAAGAGATTTCTTAAAGGGAATTTTGTTTAAATTGAATTATTTGTTTAAAATAAAACTATTAGCTTGAAATTGAAATTTATTAGCCTAAACTAAACTTCTTAAACGAAAATAAATTGTTCGATTAGTTCAAAATATTAATAAATCCATGAAATTGTTATTCAAGGTCAAAAATATGGAAACGAATCTGGATTGGGGAGGATTGCAACAATTAAAAAGGTGAGTTAATCTCACTCAGTTAAGTTTAAAATTTCAATTGTTGAATTTAAATTTAATTGTTGAATTGCTTGAATGATGATTGAAGTAGTGAATAATTAAATAAACTTTTTACGCCGCGTAATAAGTGGATGTTAGAAATATTAAACCCATATACTGCAATATTTCACATTGAAGTGAAATTGTTATTTTATTGTGCTAGCATCTGTGGATGCAGGGAAACAGGTTGGAGGGATCCAACAGGATTCCTCAAAACTATTTATTTTATTTCGTATATATGCTGTTCTGTGACAGGATGATATATTGAGTTGGGTGGTTTTATAGATAATTGAATTATCAACTGTTGAATAATAGAGAAGTTGAAAATTTGAAATTTCTATTACCGTTGATAAATTAATTTGAAGAAGTTAAATAAAACTCAAATAGAAAATATTCATTTGAAATTTGAATCTACTTTAAGTTGAGAATGAAGAAAAGAAATAAAAGTATATTTTCTACATAAGTTAAACCTTAATGTGATAAAGTTGAGTTTTGGAAAATTTAAATTATAAATTTATACTTGAAGGAATATTGTAATCGATAAGTGAATTAAAGAAAATGGAATTATATTAAGAAATGGAAATGGAGGTCTATTAAGGAAATAAAAAGAAATATTAATAAGAAAAGAAAAGAAAATTTATTAGGAAATAAAGAAGATGCTATTAAGAATTACGAATAAAAAATTCTGTTAAGAGCCAAAAGGAAATTTTATTTAATAATGAATGGAATTTATTAAATGGGACAATATGGAACTTTATAGAAAGGAATAAATTATAAAGATGAGATTTTTAAATCAATCTATCTTATAAGTAAATGAAATCCAAGGAGATTTTATAAATTCATGAATGGAATTTATAAATGAGATATGAAATTGGTTGAATGGAAATAGCAGGATATTTCCAAAGGTGAATGTGGACAAGAGGCATTTATAAATGGATATTGGATTTTCTAAAATTATAATTTATTTTAAAAAGAATATTTTAAATTACTATACTATATAAATCTTTTTCTTATAAACTATTATTTGAATGTAAAATATTTTCGAATTAGTTATTTTGAAGGTTTAGCTATTATTTATTATAAACTCTAAGTTTTCTAAATCCATATTTGAAACTTATAAATAACTAGATATAAATTTTAATATTTAATATTACTTCTTATTTCATAAATCTATATGTTTTCAAAATGTTTTTAAAATCCAATTAAAATCCTCTTGTGATGGTAAGAAAATTAATTTAAATGGGATAAGATTTAGGAGAAATCTTATTAAGTGGAGAAAGTGAATTTGAGAAATTATAAGGAAAGTGTAAATTGATTTTTGAAGAATGAATGAGAAATAAAAGATATTTCCAAAGGATAAATCAATGGAGTGAGTATAAGAAATCAATTAAGTGATTTCATGGGAATAAAAGGCTTGAAAATTTTATTCCAAATGGGTTAAATGGGAATATTATCTGTATGATAATTGGGGTAAATAATTTGTAGAAATTTTTTTGATGGTTGCTTGTGTATGATTAATTGATAGTTAAATAATCGACTATCAATATTGGACAATGCGCTGATCGTTTTGAAGAGTCCGAGATCAGATTTAATTATCCGAAAACCACTTCGATCCAGTTTGAACGATTACGAATGAAGACCGTGAAGAGTTGAAGATGGTGATTCGGTTTGTCCAAACCCAGGGCAACTTGTATGGATTGAATGCTTTCAAAACATCGTCAGGTGGACGATGAGCATTCTAAGTGATGCGTTCTTAAAAAGGTAACGTTTAACCTCAAGCCTCATCAACCGGGAATGGATAAAACAGGGGAGGTGCAGCAAGGTTAGGTGGGTCATGCCCAAGCAGGACAAGATATTTCCCCTGTCTAGATGTCCCTTTTTATTCAGCTTAGTGGGTGGTTGTTCGCGCCAACCACGGGGTTTATCTTGTTCGGGACTGTTCAGTAAGGAATGGTTCCGGCCTTGTGTTACAGGGGAGCGGGCGTACTCCTCGGTACTCTGATCTAGACCAGGTACTGTGACGGGTGGTACCCAGTAGCCCAGCCATTGATGGAAATCCATTCTCCCTACGAGCCTTGTACGAGTTTTGTTTGTATTACCCACTCTGTGGCTAATAGCTGGAATTTAATAGATGTAACAATTTCGACTATTTTATAAGTATTTGTATATAGACCCTATTATAATATCAGAGGATTTCTATAAAAATTGTTTTAGCTATCATAAGGTAAAAACCCGACATGTTTATTTGTGGCGTGGTCTTACTAGATGCTTTTGTTTTCAAAGGATTTTTGAAACTTTAATAATCCAATTGAGTGTGATTTTCTCACGCTGGTTTTCTAGACCGACTCGGGTGTTGTTTTATATGATGCTCGGGTTAGACCGAGTGTAAACAGGATTCAGGTTATATGCTGGAGCTCAGGGGACGAGCTGGTGGCAGTGCGTATTTACGTATTGGTCTATTATCTCCGCTGTGTATGGACATGTATGATTGATTGATTGATGTACTCTGTTGATGGTATGTATATATATGGCAGTACAGATTTCTTGTATTTAAAACTGTATTCTATATATTATATTTTATTCCGCTGCGAAGTGAGATTCTGATGTTGTTTTCTTTTTCTTCTTCTTCTACCCCTTTCTTCTTTTTCATAACGATCTGGAGTTTTCGGGTTTGAAAATTCTGGGTCGTTACACTTGGTATCAGAGCTGAAAGGTTAAGCGAGAACCTTGGCTCTGGTGGGAAATTACTCATTAGAAATAGAGTCGATGGTACTCTAGAATGAGTTTGAGCGTCTATATATATATATGAGCGCGTATTTGTTAGTGAATATAGAATGGTTTTATATTGAGTTGATTGATTTATTGAGTGGTATATGAACCTTCGTCGGCACAGCCTCGAAAACCGTATCGAAGGGGTTTCAAAACACTTAAATAGAGCAATTCGACACAATATTGATTTTCCAAAGTGGGTGAATGAAATAATTTCATCCAAAATATATTTTGATATAAAAGGGATATTTTCTGAAATTATTTTAACTTGGATATTTGGATGCTATATTTAGACAAATGAGATGATTAAATTTAAAATAGTTATCTAATCAAGGAAAACATAAATGTTGAATTTTGGAATTAAAATTTAAAGTGAAAGTTAAAGATGCAAATTTAACTTGGATTAAAATTTAAAACTTGAAATTTAATTAATGATTTGGAAGAAATAAATTAATGGATTCTAAATGAAGTTGAAATGAAAAATAAAACTTGGAGTGGATTAAAATTAATTCAAGTTATGTGAATGGAAGTAAATTGAATTAAACTGAAAATAAAATTCAGTTGTATTTGAATTAAGATGTAATTGGAATTAAACATGGAATTTAGTGATGAAACCCGAGTTATAAATAGAAATTCCATTGAATGGTAAGTAAAATTAAGTATGAATCACAATTATTATGAATTGGATTAAAATAAAGATAGTTTGAATTTACAAATAAAATCCAAATCAAGTATGGATGGAATAAATTGGCCTTGAATATTATCTTAACAAATTTAGATTGGTTAATTAAATCACATGGGATTTGATCTAGATGAGTATCAAATCTATTGCAATGAATTTAAGTAAGAAGTTGCAATAATTAAATTTACTTAAGATTTAAAATTTATGGAAAGGTGATTTTGATGAAAGTGAAAGTTCATTGAATAAAGATGAATTAAATTGAGATATAGATATATAGTCATAAAACTCTCATTTGGGTAAAATTCATAACAATGAAATGAAGTTGAATTTAATGTAAGCTAAGTGAAATTTGAATTTGAAGTAATAAGACTTCGATAGCTTATAAAAGAATTGAGAGGCGCTGAAATAAAATATGTACTTAGCTAAGTAAAAATGTATAAACCTGAATTTAAAATAAAATGGGAATGTGGTTAAATGTAAGTGAATGGAAGTGTGAAGATAAATAAGAAGAGGACTTATAAAATTAAGATGGAATAAATAAGTCAAATAGAATTGTTTGAATATCCAAACTTGAATTATAAAATAGAATCGATCCAAGGAAATTTAAATGAAGAGATTTTTGAAGATAAAAATCAAATATTGAATTATAAATTGGGAGTAAACTAATTTGGGATAAATTAGTAACCTGAATATGTGAATAAACTTAGAATTGATTAAATTAAAATTGAATGGTGAATAAATAAAAGTGAATTTTAGTGAATGGTAGAAAGAGAACTTGAGCTATATATATCTAAAATTCAACCTGGATTGGTTGGTAAATAAAATGAAATTGGATCAAATATAAATGGTTAGAAGTGCAAACAAAAAAAATCCAATTGTGTATAAATAAAGTGAAATGGTCTTATAATAAGTTAAATAAGTTCGAGGATGAATCGAACATGGGAATTGAATTTTTAAATGAAATAATTAATTGAGTTAAGAAGTAAATGAAAGAGATTTGATTTAAATAAAATCAAATTAAATTGGGAAAAGGATTTATGGGCAAAAGAAATAAATTTAAGTTATGAAAGTTAAATAATTTGAAGGGGATTAACTTAAGTCTAAATTCAATGAAGCATGACTTAAATAAACTTGGGACATGATTGTTAAATTTTAAGCATTGAAGTTGTCGAGCTTAATAAAAACGGTGTTGAATAAAATCAATGCAAAGATATGGTTTATAAATAAATTAGAAATGGAATGAAATTTCATATAACTAGAGTTGGAATTAATTTTTAAAAAAGTTATAAAATTAAAGTAACTGTTTGTTTGTATGAATATTGTTGGAATTTGCATAGAAATAATTGTTGTTGACGTAAACATGATTGAATAAAGTTCTATGGAGTGATAAAAGTAATTAAATTTGATTCTTGAATAAAATTGCCATGAATACAAATTAGTTTGCTTTAAGAATGGATTGAATAAAGGAATGATATTGGAAATCATTCTGAATCGAATATGATGTTATAAATTGAGTAAAAGCAATTAGGTTTAATTGGAACCTTATCAATTAAAATATGGTTTTGAATTGATAAGAAGCAGAAATTGATGTTGAAATTAATTAAATGGAGAATAGGTTTGTTTGGGCATAATTATGAATTGGAGTTAAGTAAATGTGTTGTAACCCACTTAAAGTTGAATGCAAACGGTGTTTGTGTCAGTTATTAACAAATGGAACTAGTTTGGAAACTATATAAGTTTGTTATGAATTTATTTATATTGCATTACTTATGTTATTGATTGTTGTAGCTGTTTAAATGAATGCAATGTTATAAATTTCATACATATATTACTTATGAGTTTAAACTGAGTAAGTACAGGTACCAGAAGACTGTATAGCGGGATTTTGGGCGCGTAAATGCTAAAATTAAATAAGCCGCTTACTTAAATTGCTAAATAAGGTACGCCTACGCAATCAAACTAGGAAATATGAACTATTTTTGATTTTCCGACCGTGTGGGTCGATGTATATATATTTATCTCTATTGTCAAATTGCAAAAGCTCCTCCGTACAAAGGGGACTCTGCCAAAAATTTTCAGAAATTTTGGGAGTTAGAAATTTTTGGAAGTTTATAAAATTTGTGTTAACGACAAATGTTTTCAAATTGGATATGGAAATAACTTAGTGAATGAAACTAATTTAAAAATAATGACATGAATTTGATATAAATGGAAAATAGAATTTAAATATTTGGAATTAAAGATAAATTGAATTCATATAGAAATGAAAGAATCAATTGAATAGGAATGAATACCAACTAAAGTGGTAAGATGAAAATAAATAACAAGGAACACATAAATGCTTATACAAACTAAGTATGGGATGATGCATTCTCTATTGGGAATTGATATTTCAAGTATAATCTAAAATAAATATGGATATGGACATTTGTAAGAATGTCGATAAAATGTATTGTATATTATATTGCTGTGTAAGGTTATGCAGGTAATATAAAGATTAAGAGAATTGAGATGGTTTCAAAGATAAAATTGAAATGCTCGACAAAAAGGTATGTGTTTGAATTTCTATATGGAAATTGATTGGGATTTTGATTGAGCCGCTTGGCCTTTTGGTTTCTTTGAGTTTTTGAGAGGCCGTAGAGCCATTTTGTATTTGTACCGAGCTAGCCGCGCAAAGGAGACGCTGACAAAAAATTTCGGGAATTTAGGGTGTTAGAAAAAATTTGAGCACATTTTGATAAGTCAAAATTTGAATTTAAATTGAAACTTGAATAGTTAAGCATATAGTATAGTTTGAAACTAGGGAAAAAGTTTAGAAAGTTATTAAGAAGGGTAATGCATCTTTTATTAAAAAGGTAGTTGGTATGATGTTGAATTGTTGATTGTGAAGTAATAATAACGGGTATTGGACCATTCTTCGTAACTAGTAATTTCGGGGACGAAATTCTTTTAAGGGGGGAGGAATGTAACGACCCGGTTTTTTCAACAATTAATTTGTGATATTTAAAATGAATTTAAATAATTAATTTGAAATATAATTTGTTTTCAATATGAAAAGTTGGTTTGATTTAATGAAAAGAACTCAGAATTTAAATATAATCATTAATTGAATAAATTAAATAGTAGTTGACAATTGGATAAATTATTTAAAATCTGGAATTGTAAGCTTGTTGGAAATATTTTAACGGCTTATAAAATTTATATCAATAATACTGAGAATAATAGATGGATTAGAATTGAATTTAAACTGCCGTTTGTTCAATTTTAAATTTACATTGTTTAAATTGACAATTGAAAATAGCCTTCCGAGGCACAGTCTCGGAATTCGATGAAACCAGTGCCGTTGGATCCGTAATATTGAGTTATTGCCGGATTTCAAATTACGTAATTTTTGGAGTGACCGTGTGATTGTACGATAAGTGTACGCGCTATAATTGAATTCAAGAAGATTTTTTTTAAAATATAACGTTTAAATTAAAATAATTAGCGTAGCTTCCTCAGCACTATTTTTCGTCTTCCTGAATACGCCTCCCATCTCCTTTATTATCACGATACTTCTTCATTCGCCCAGTAATCAAAATAGAGAGGAAATAAATAATGGCCGCTTCCTTCATAATCGCGAAAACCCTTCCATTCACATATTTTAATTTCATAGTCCACTTCATTTCCCTTCTTCTTTCTCAGCCGAATTCAACGGCATTTATAAATAAATAAAAAAGAAGCCCTAACGTTATCGGCGAATCGAATCGATTTGGGGCGAATTGATCTCGCGTTCGAGCAGTGGAGGTCGCGGGCGAGTCGTTCTAAGCAAGCGAGGGGGGCGACAAAGGGAGGGCAGCCGCTGTTAGTTCGCGACTTCGTAGAGTCGCACGCGAATGCAGGAAGCGGAGTTGAGGTCAGGCGTGTATTCGTGAATCACGGTGGCGACTGGGAGCTGGATTTCGTCGTCATTGAGTGGAGGAAGCGGTCAAGGATGGTGACGAGGCTGGAGGCTTTCGTGTTGACGACCGATGTCGACACCGGAGGGAGGCAAGGATAGCTGCAAGGTATCCTCCATTTTATTTCATTTGTAATTTAAATTTAATAAACATAAGTTGAGAACCGATAATAAATATATGTATACACACATTTTTAACTTATTATATATTATTTTAATCAAATAAACATACTTATTCACATTTTAAATCTGTTAGTTCATTTTTAAATAATATATATATGAGTAATTAACTTGTTAATAAATTTATTTAGCTATTTTAACTTCTAAGAGATTTCTTAAAGGGAATTTTGTTTAAATTGAATTATTTGTTTAAAATAAAACTATTAGCTTGAAATTGAAATTTATTAGCCTAAATTAAACTTCTTAAACGAAAATAAATTGTTCGATTAGTTCAAAATATTAATAAATCCATGAAATTGTTATTCAAGGTCAAAAATATGGAAACGAATCTGGATTGGGAAGGATTGCAACAATTAAATCAAAGGTGAGTTAATCTCACCCAGTTAAGTTTGAAATTTGAATTGTTGAATTGCTTGAATGATGATTGAAGTAGTGAATAATTAAATAAACTTTTTACGCCGCGTAATAAGTGGATGTTAGAAATATTAAACCCATATACTGCAATATTTCACATTGAAGTGAAATTGTTATTTTATTGTGCTAGCATCTGTGGATGCAGGGAAACAGGTTGGAGGGATCCAACAGGATTCCTCAAAACTATTTATTTTATTTCGTTATATGCTGTTCTGTGACAGGATGATATATTGAGTTGGGTGGTTTTATAGATAATTGAATTATCAACTGTTGAATAACAGAGAAGTTGAAAATTTGAAATTTCTATTACCGTTGATAAATTAATTTGAAGAAGTTAAATAAAACTCAAATAGAAAATATTTATTTGAAATTTGAATCTACTTTAAGTTGAGAATGAAGAAAAGAAATAAAAGTATATTTTCTACTTAAGTTAAACCTTAATGTGATAAAGTTGAGTTTTGGAAAATTTAAATTATAAATTTATACTTGAAGGAATATTGTAATCGATAAGTGAATTAAAGAAAATGGAATTATATTAAGAAATGGAAATGGAGGTCTATTAAGGAAATAAAAAGAAATATTAATAAGAAAATAAAAGAAAATTTATTAGGAAATAAAGAAGATGCTATTAAGAATTACGAATAAGAAATTCTGTTAAGAGCCAAAAGGAAATTTTATTTAATAATGAACGGAATTTATTAAATGGGACAATATGGAACTTTATAGAAAGGAATAAATTATAAAGATGAGATTTTTAAATCAAAATATCTTATAATAAATGAAATCCAAGGAGATTTTATAAATTCATGAATGGAATTTATAAATGAGATATGAAATTGGTTGAATGGAAATAGCAGGATATTTCCAAATGTGAATGTGGACAAGAGGCATTTATAAATGGATATTGGATTTTCTAAAATTATAATTTATTTTAAAAAGAATATTTTAAATTACTATACTATATAAATCTTTTTTTATAAACTATTATTTGAATGTAAAATATTTTCGAATTAGTTATTTTGAAGGTTTAGCTATTATTTATTATAAACTCTAAGTTTTCTAAAACCAGCTTTGAAACTTATAAATAACTAGATATAAATTTTAATATTTAATATTACTTCTTATTTCATAAATCTATATGTTTTCAAAATGTTTTTAAAATCCAATTAAAATCCTCTTGTGATGGTAAGCAAATTAATTTAAATGGGATAAGATTTAGGAGAAATCTTATTAAGTGGAGAAAGTGAATTTGAGAAATTATAAGGAAAGTGTAAATTGATTTTTGAAGAATGAATGAGAAATAAAAGATATTTCCAAAGGATAAATCAATGGAGTGAGTATAAGAAATCAATTAAGTGATTTCATGGGAATAAAGGGCTTGAAAATTTTATTCCAAATGGGTTAAATGGGAATATTATCTGTATGATAATTGGGGTAAATAATTTGTAGAAATTTTTTTGATGGTTGCTTGTGTATGATTAATTGAAAGTTAAATAACCGACTATCAATATTGGACAATGCGCTGATCGTTTCGAAGAGTCCAGGATCGGATTTAATTATCCGAAAACCACTTCGATCCGGTTTGAACGATTACGAATGAAGACCGTGAAGAGTTGAAGACGGTGATTCGGTTTGTCCAAACCCAGGGCAACTTGTATGGATTGAATGCTTTCAAAACATCGTCAGGTGGACGATGAGCATTCTAAGTGATGCATTCTTAAAAAGGTAACGTTTAACCTCAAGCCTCATCAACCGGGAATGGCTAAAACAGGGGAGGTGCAGCAAGGTTAGGTGGGTCATGCCCAAGCAGGACAAGATATTTCCCCTGTCTAGATGTCCCTTTTTATTCGGCTTAGTGGGTGGTTGGTCGCGCCAACCACGGTGTTTATCTTGTTCGGGACTGTTCAATAAGGAATGGTTCCGGCCTTGTGTTGCAGGGGAGCGGGCGTACTCCTCGGTACTCTGATCTAGACCAGGTACTGTGACGGGCGGTTCCCCAGTAGTCCAGCCATTGATGGAAATCCATTCTCCCTACGAGCCTTGTACGAGTTTTGTTTGTATTACCCACTCTGTGGCTAATAGATGGAATTTAATAGATGTAACAATTTCGGCTATTTTATAAGTATTTGTATATAGACCCTATTATAATATCAGAGGATTTCTATAAAAATTGTTTTAGCTATCGTAAGGTAATAACCTGACATGTTTATTTGTGGCGTGGTCTTACGAGATGCTTTTGTTTTCAAAGGATTTTCAAAACTTTAATAATCCAATTGAGTGTGATTTTCTCACGCTGGTTTTCCAGACTGACTCGGGTGTTGTTTTATATGATGCTCGGGTCGGACCGAGTGTAAACAGGATTCAGGTTATATGCTGGAGCTCAGGGGACGAGCTGGTGGCAGAGCGTATTTACGTATTGGTCTATTATCTCCGCTGTGTATGGACATGTATGATTGATTGATTGATGTACTCTGTTGATGGTATGTATATATATATGGCAGTACAGATTTCTTGTATTTTAAACTGTATTCTATATATTATATTTTATTCCGCTACGAAGTGAGATTCTGATGTTGTTTTCTTTTTCTTCTTCTTCTACCCCTTTCTTCTTTTTCTTCTTCTTCTACCCCTTTCTTCTTTTTCATAACGATCTGGAGTTTTCGGGTTCGAAAATTCCGGGTCGTTACATAAACCAACTCAAGTGAACTGTAATAGCAATGCACAATAACTTAAAGGATGCTTGGGATCGTCCATCCTTTAAGGATCAGTCAAACCATCAATTAAGTAGTAATAAGCACTATCCTAGAAATATCTATATTAAATTAAACAATAAAAATAACAGTGTTATTGTGGCTAGGGTAGCGTAGAGTTCCAGTAACCGCTCACCTCTAGCCACACTCTTAAAATCAAAGGTGTGCATCAAAAAATCACAAGGAAATCACGTGACACACAAAGCAGTATACCCGTGGTTATAAATTTCAAAATGATTTATAATTCTGAATTAAAACCATTCATTTAGACCATTAAAAAGTGAATCATTATTCCTTCAAATCAGATATTCAATTCCCAAAAATTTAGCCTTTTCTGAGTTTATTTATTCAGTTAAACACTTCAAATATTGAAATTTCATCCACAAATAAACATTGATTTTAAACCTTTAAACATTATAAAAATCATATTTTAACACTAAAAAATGTTCATTAGATACCTTTAACTTATGATTTTTATAAAGTAAATTTCCTATAAATAAAATCAAGTTTTAAATAATTCACTTAATAAATTCAAGTGTACAATTTCCTATTCTTCACATTTTAACAAATTACTTAACACTTAAATTTTTATTACCATTTTTCAAATATAACTTAATTTCCATTTTATTTATATAACGTAAATTCCATTTTTAGTTTCTTAACTTAACCTTTAATTTCAAACCAAATTCACATTTCCAAGTTAAGTTAAATTCCAAAATTTCCATTTAAGTATCCATTTTTTAATATTTTAAACTAATAAATTCAAAATACACTGCAAGTTGCTTAACTTTATTTTACAAATAACTTGATATTTTCTTTTACTTTATATTTATCCAATTCATACATCAATTATATTAATTACCAAGTTAATATTATAATTCCATTATTTTTCGTAAATTCCCATTATTTAGTTAAATCAAACTTTCATACTACACTCAACCCATCTATTAACTTATAATATTTAACCTTTTAGAAAGTCACTGCTTAATCATTTTAAATCCAATATAAGTCAAATTTCATATTTTTTTCTTTCATTTACAATAAATGAAATTTATAAGAAACCATATTATGAAATCAACCACGGGTCCGGATAATAATTCACACCTAAATCAAGTGATACGGAAATTATCATTTAAATCCGTAGTCAGTAAAATTTCCGAGCTTTGATTATTTCAAACCCGCAATCCCAAGACAAATACAAATAAATAAAAATCATTCAGGCCTATCATTTCAGCCCATAATGGTTTTTCCCTATTCTAAAATCCGTTTAGGTATGTATCATTTCAACTCATAGCGATTCTATTCTAGGGAACTTGCGATGTGAGAACAGAATAAAATAAACAGTAGAACAACATAAAGCAGTATCTGATGATATGACAGATAAATAAACAGAATTAACATCATTTATTTTATAACTCAGGCAGGTATAACATGATGTAATAATTTCTACACTTTCACTTGCTATCAATTCACAGTCATATAAGTATAAATGTCAGGTGTGATTACTCACCTTTTAAAGCTGGAGTTCGCAAAACAAACAACACGAATGAATTCCAGAAGGCACGATAACATGACTATAGACTCAAGTGAGAAGAGAGCCAAGCTATTGATCTTGTAGCAACCAATAGAACAAGACAAATATAAATATAAATTCAATACAACGTATATTGAAACAATCTTTGAAATAAGAAGCAAAATGAACACAATTTCTTTGCCTATGCTTTCGACAATGAATTGCTCGACCTAGGCAATTAATATGGTTCGGCCATGACATGGTATGGCTCGGGTATGGGTCTGGTTTGGACTCAAATGCACGGCTACAAGAGAATAGGAAGAGGTAGTGGAGTTACAACAACAAAATTCAAACTTATTCATAGCTAGTGATATTGTTTGGTGTTGAGAGTAACATGTTATAATTTTAGAATTTTAGAGATTTGAAAATATTTATAGTGATACTATTGTAAAGAGGATGGTGAGAGGATGAAGGAAGAAAAAATATATGATTTTAATCTATTTTCGATTCCTTCCCTTTTATTTCCAATAGTTAGGGTCAAAATCAGATAACTTCCGCCAATTTTAATTAATGTAAAAGTAATTGATACCCAAGCAATTAATTTCCCAAAATGTTTCTATAGTAAATAAGTATATATTCAAATTTCAAATTTCAAATTTTGAATAAAATTCCATAATTAAGATATAGAAAATATAAATATATATGTATATATTTACACTAAATAGGTATATACATATTAGGCCCACAAGTATGTAGAATTTGATGCCTATAACTGTATTTGTTAGTTTTCCATAACACATGAAATCAAGGCGCATTCATATTATAGACATAATTCAAAAATTAGGATAAATGTCAATTAATGCTCAACTAATTATCAATCCATTCAACTAATTTACCATAGTATATGAAATCAATATATAACCAATCATATACATATTCCAAAATCAAGATATATGTCAACTAATACACAATCCAATTATAATATATTATTTTCATTTTAAGTAATTAAATCCCAATTATATACTAAAATTAAGTGTTTCCTAAAATCTAGGGTTATACAGACTCCCCACTTAAGAAAATCGCATCCTCATAATTTCCTCTTAGGAGAAATTTAAAATGTTTACATAAACACATATAATTTTCAAAATACGTATATACATACCTTCAAAGCCATATCTTAAAAAGAAAAAAAGCATTAAGGTATTTTTCAATACATTACTTTCCAAAATAAATATATTGCAATGGATTTCCTTTTCAAAATTACTTCACAAAAGATTTTCAAAATCAAGGTTTACAATTGTGGAGTTTTTTTTCAAAGCATCATGAAATATATATTTTTTGGTTGGAGTTTTGTCATAAGGAGTGCACGGCCTTGAATGGTCAGAGGAGGAGGAGGTGATAGGCGGTGGATGGTAAAGAGGAGGAGGTGGTGGTGGCTACAGCCGAGCATGGCAAGAGAAGGGCATGGCCAAAACATTGAAAAATCAATAATAAAAGTGAAAAGAAAAGTAGAAAAAGAAGAAGACATTACCACTTTTTTTTCTCAGATCTGAACTTGCATCGGAAAAATGAAGATGGGAAGAGATTTTTTACGTGAATATAGTGATATGGACGCCTAGGGATTAAGGAATAAACGACAATAAATATGTAGGAGTTATGGTATGAAATTAATGGATGGAAAATAAAAAGGTAATAAATCAAAACGTACGCATGCCTTTTATTAAAAATAGGTAACGTATCTTTAGTTTAATTTGTTTCCCATTTATTTAATAAAAGATATGCCAAAGAAATAATTCAATAAATACATACCGTTCATATAAACACTATATAAATAAATAAGAAAATGGTTATAGAAACATATAAATGAATTGCTACTTAATCTTTGTATGTTACTTAATTTACAAAATATATATCCAAATTAAATAAAAGAAAAACGGACAAATATTGTAAATATATACATAACATGTAACGTTAGATATATATACACAATTATAAAATGATATATCAACCAAAAATATTACTTATATTATTTAAAATAAACATTTAAAGGTATGTCTTTTAAAACAATAACGTGTGTGTGTGTGTGTGTGTGTGTGTGTGTGTGTATATATATATTTGAAATTTCTTTCCAAGAAATAAATAGGGATCTAAATACTTATCCATTTAATTACTAAATGAATGTATAATAAATAAAATAGAAAAATAAGGTAGAGATAAATATTATGAAGAATAAATAAATATTTTTTGGAAAAGTAGGAAATAAATAAAGAAAATAATTTACTAAATGGAAACTAGAAATAAAAAAAAATTGAAAACAATATACAACCAACATTTGCAAATTATAACTATACTTTAAAATGTTTTAAAAATAAAATATATGCATAACATATCTTGTTACCCAAATTAGAACATGATTTTATGACAAAAATATTATTTATATAAATTTAAAATAAACAAATTTGTTAAATAAAACCATTTACACACAATATTATAAAATTCAAAACTTTCACAATATTAATCCAATTTCAACGAAACGAAAAGCAGTAATCTTGAAATTAAATCTATTTTCATAATAAAAGACAAAATTTCAAAAATTCAAAAATTTAAATTTTAAATTTGAAAGTCAAAGTTTGACCACATTGACCAAAAATCCATTTTTTGGAAAATATTCTATTTATTCATGTTTGAACTTATGATTCACATAAAAATTAAAATTTATATTTAAAATATCAAAATTTATCCATTTTAATAAATAAAATAAAGTTTTTAAATCAGGAATTTGAGTTAAAATAAATAAAATATAAAATTAAAATAATTACAAAATATAGGGTTGTTACACCCCGAGTATAAATGCGACGGAAGTTGATCTTGTGCCCGAGTTGGAAACCAAAAGGTAGTCATGGATGTCCCCTTTCAAAGTGTACTTGTTGAATAAGACCTTGCCTAAGAGAAGAAACGAAAGACGACAAGTCCTTCGTAAGGCCTCGCTGTATGTTATGCGAGATGGAGTTATGTATCGAAAGGGATTCTTTGTTCCCTTACTTAGGTGCATCGCCCATGATGAGATAAAACTAGTTTTGAAAGAAGTTCATGAAGGAGAATGTAGTGACCATACTGGGGTGTGGATCTTAGCCAAAAATATACTTTGTTACGGATACTATTGACCGACCGTCAATCTTGATGGCGCAGACTACATGAGGAGATGTGACAAGTGCCAGAAATATGCAAAAATCCCAAGAGCGTCGCCCATAGTAAAAATGAAAATGGCTAGTCCATGGCTCTTTGTGATATGGGGAATCGACACTATCGGCACGTTGCCAATTTCCAAAGGTGGTGCAAAATATGCATTCATCGTGGTCGATTACTTCACCAAATGGGTGGAAGCGGAACCATTAGCTACAATCATCATCAAAAAGGTTATTAATTTTGTCATGCGAAACATTATATTCCGCTTCAGTCTCCCCCGGACTATCATTACTGACAATGGAACTCAATTTGACTGTGCTAAGTTCAAAGAGTTTTGTCAAAGATATCATATTGAGAAAAATTTTGCAGCAATCACTCACCTTAAGGTGAATGGGCAAGTTGAAGCTGTAAACAAGATAATCAAATCCATCTTAAAAAGCGTTTCGAGAAGGCTAGAGGCAAGTAGGTGGATGAACTTCCATTAACGGCACTCTAGGCATACAGAACCACCCGCAAGTCAGTGACTGGCCATACTCATTTGCCTTGGCATATAGGGCCAAAGCAGTTATACCCATGGAGCTCAAATTCCCTTCCCATCGGGCAACTTATTATGATCCTAGAACGAACCGAGATCTTTTACTAGAATTACTGGACTTTATAGATGAAAAGCGTGAAGAAGCCGATTTAATGGGGACCGCGCATCGGCATCCGAGTCGCCTCATATTACAATGTAAAAGTCCGACCGAGAGCTTTCGATGTGGGTGATTTTGTTTTGAAGCGAGTTTTTTTGGTCCCTTCACCCATGAATCCCACGTGGGAAGGTCCTTAGGTCATCGAACGGAGGCTTGGAGAAGGAATTTTCAAGCTAGCGATCGTTGATGGCGTAATTTTCCTCGGAGCATGGAATAGCGAGCATTTGCACTGCGATTTTACTTAGTTTGTTTCTTTTGCATTCTAGTCATAGTTGTTTATAGTATTTGCTTTCTTTATTGTTCTCTGTTTTCGTTATGTAATAAGACAATTTAGTCTGTCCCCATTTTCTACAATCAATAAGAGCTTAAATCTATTTTTTCTCTATGATTGTTGATATTTCAAGTGATATAATTACATGTCAAGGTTCGTTAGAGTACTCTAAGTCACCAAAGTGTGGATTAGAATGCTCTGAGTCCCTAGAGTGCAGACTAGAGTATAAATGATTTCCAAAAATCTCTAAGTCCCCAGAGCGTGGACTAGAGTATAAACGATTTCAAAAAATCTTCGAGTCCTAGAGCAGGATTGGAGTACTCTGTGGCCCCAGAGCGCGGACTAGATTATAAATGATTGGAAAAAATATCTAAGTACGCAGAGTGCGGATTGAGTACTCTGAGTCCCCAAAGCGCAGTCTAGAGTATAAACGACTTTAGAAAATATCTACGTCCCTAGAGTGCAGATTAGAGTACACAGAGTCCCCAGAGCGCGGACTAGAGTATAAACGATTTCAAAAAATCTCTAAGTCCCTAGAGTGTGGATTAGAATACCGTGAGTCCCTAGAGCGCGGACTAGAGTATTAACGATTTCAAAAAATCTCTAAGTCTGCAAAGTGAGGATTAGAGTACTCTGAGTCCCCAGAGCGTGGACTAGAGTATAGACGATTTCAGAAATTCCTAAATCCCCAGAAAGTGGACTAAAGTTTCTAAGTCCTTCGAATACGGACTAGAATATAAATGACTAATGAACTCTTCAAATCCCAATTGTGGATTAAATTATAAGTAATGTAAGAAAAATCTATAAACGTAACGGAACAAAATTTTATTTATTTTTCAAAAAACTTCCTTACAACTCCTCTAAAAGTTCAAAGGCCAAGTCTATATACATCGACTACTGCCAAAAGAAGGAAAAGAGAAAAGAAAAACGACTACACAACTCTAATTTAATCAAGCTAAGAAAAACGTCATAAGACAACAACTATTTCTTTGCTTTTTTCTCCTTCTTTGCTTTCTCCAAAGTCTCCTCAGCCAAGCGCTTCTTTCTACACCCTTTACTCACATGCATGGAGGTACCCGAGGAAGGAAGAGGCACATCCATGGGTAATCCCACCAGGAGGAATGAATTACAGTGGCCTATTAAGAAGATCATCGATCTCCATCACTTGGGGCTCATCTTAACTTTGAGTTTCTCCTTTTCCACCTCCTCGATTTGCTCCTTCATACTAAGCTTGGCGGTGTGCTCTGAGGCGCCCATGATTATAACATCATCAAATTCTTTAGTAAGTTCCGGATCCTTGGGCTTATCTTCATCTAGTGCTCCGATTACCAAAGCATCTGGGCACGGAGTGTCTCCGACGGCTGGTGCCTCCGTCTCTTTCCAGCTTTGTGGCGACATCGCTCCTTGGAGTCGGTTCAGGACCAGAATGACCTACATGGTTTTACGAGAAACAAATGTTAGAGTACATCTATTCTTCACTGTGAACAGGAACTTCTTGAACTATAAAAGGTGAAATTGAGTACCAGCATCCAGTTGGCTCTCGGTGGTCATCGCAGTATCCCACTTGGTGATTGGAGATAATGTATGAATGCAAAGTCTAGGCTTCTCTAGAACGTAACCAGTATGCTAGTTGAGAGGTTCAGAAGATGAAATCTTGGCCGGTTGGATGGAAAGGACTTGAGACAGTGCCATATGGACCAGCGATATCTTCTTTCTCCTTCGATGTTCGAGAAGCACTGTAGAAAAGAAGCCCTGCTGCGGCCAAGTCGGAGGGCTCATTTCCTCGGAGCACTTCCTTCGCGAGTGCCTCCTCATCGACCTCTTCAATGCCAAACTCCACTTTTTTGATTTTGATAACAGTGTCCCATGCTTCAACAAGCTATTCGAGGTAACCATCGCCTAAGAAGGATAAGTCATGGTGCATAAGGGCCCTCGCATTACATTCAGCGATGCATGGGTTGAACAAGCATTTAGTCTCCTCCCTGTCGGACTCGGTTGCTGCCTCATTTCGGGAGTCATCCTCTGTAAGTGCTGCTTTTTTTCCTTCTTCACAAGCTGCTTCCTTCAACGCTTCAATTTGGGATAGTTCCTCATCGAGCTTTGTTTTCATGTTCCTTATCTCAACGATTTCATCATAATATTTCTATGATTCCTCCTATGTTGCAATCTTCTCCTCTTTCTTTTTGAATAATAGTATCTCCAACTCTTCCACTCGGTGAGCCAGAACATCTTTCTCTTTTTGTAGAGAATATTTTTCCAACACCAAGGCGCCGTTGCGTTGACGCGCTTCATATAATTCCTTTTTGTGACTGGTCTCTAACGACTCATAGCCTTAGCTGTTTCCTTAGCATTCTTTTTTGCGGTCTTAAGCTGGGTTTTGTATGAGAGTAGTTTGTCATCCAAGCTTTTTATAATGCCTTGGTCATGAGTGACTTCTAGCTTGAGGCGGTCGAACTCATATTGACGCTCATTAGAGACCTATGAAACATTTTCGACTAGGTGCACAAACGCATCGTGTTGAATGCACACATCATTTGTGCATGTGAGAGCATCTTCTTTGACATTTCTGGTGATATGATGTACGGCGGGAAGGAATTTTAGCCCGTCGAGGCATACCTTTGGGAACATAGCCTTAAGCATGGCTAATTTCTCCGCCATGGTTGGGTCATAAGCGGGATCTGGAGGAGTTGGTCTCGTCGGAGTCAACGATTTCTTGTGATGCTCATGAGATTGCCTAGTCCTCGAAGAGCCGGAGTGTTGATCGTGGGGAGTGTTTGATTGGGAGCCACGATAAGTAGACTTGTCTCCGCCACGTGCTGGGGGATTATAGGTTCACTTGGATGTGAAGAGTGCCCATGAATTCTCCTCCTAGAGGATGATGATGATTCTCTGGAATGATAATCTCTATCTCCGCTTTCAACTATATCTCTCCTTTTATCAAATTCCAAATTTCAACCTGAGCGGTGAAAGATAGAAGATCCACGAAATCGGTCGAAGCCATGCAAGCGAGTCATCTCACCTATACATGAGGCGAAATGAGAACAAATTAGCGAAGGTCACGTGAAAAATTTGAATGCAAGTTGGTGGTGAAGTGTAAGTGTTCGTGTGTGTCCTAGTGCATCCCACCAACAAACCAGTAGTTTTCGCTTTACTCATGGGAGTTTCTCCTCCCTGGTTATGGAATTGTATGCTTTCATCGATTCTCGTGGAAGAGTTGAGCCCCTCAGTACCAATTTTTATGAAGTCGCAATTCAACAGGTTATCAGGAATGGACAATTCAGAAAGCACCTTTATTAAACTTTCGATTTTCTAGGAAGATGATCCCCTCTCAATGTGAGTTATCACGTAGTTCGGAGTCACTCTAGCTTCTTTCTTTTTAATTCTGTATGCCAGACTCTCTTTCTTCTTTGGGGAAGGCTGAGGCTTGTTAGTGCAAGGGGCATCGGCTACTGGCGCCTGTCTGGAACGTATGTTCTCATTTATTGGCACTGGAATCTCCGTTTCCTTAATATCTCCTTCCTTGGTGGTATCATGAGCTCCTTCAATAGAGGGCACCGAGGGACCAACTTGTTCTCTCCTCCTCTCAGCAATTTCCCTTGACGTCATTGTGCTTCTCAGAAAGCCAATCCAACGATCATCGGCTAATAATCCAAATAACGAGAGCAGTTCGTCGAAAACTAGCCTCGACTACTCTAGAGTACCTAGTACCTTCGGCCTGTGGCAAACACCTAGAAGGGTTCAAAAAGTTTGAACTTTCAGAAAAAGTCGATTTAGGTCCTGGTATGAGGGACAAAGTGGGAATGAAACTTACATCCTTCCAACCATCTTCTCGTGAAGTCGGGAGGACAACACACATAGAACCACTCTTTCTTGAATTGAGAGAGCTTGTTCCATGCACCCATCAGAACTTGGCATTTAGGAAACGACTCAAGGAATACGTAAGAAGGGCTATCAGCATGTTTCTTAAAGTGGTAAATATAACGGATGTCCTCTGGAGTTGGAGTTCTAAACAAGATGCTTATGAAGAGTAGGAAGGTGTCGTGAATGAACACGTAGCTGCTCGGATGTAGCTATGTAAGGGCAATCCCCATGTACTTTAGCACCTCATGCATGAAAGAGTTGAAGGGTGGTACGCACCCGGCCCAGCATATAAATTTATTGCATGCGGTGTACCCGACTGGGGGCAGATGGGGCCGATCTCGCCTCGATGGGACTAACACATCCTCGAAGGGGATCCCATGAATGGAGCACAATCGACGAAGGGTCGTTTCACCGATTTTTGAGGCTTGTGAGTCGATCGGGTTACCCAAAATTGTGGCGTCGTCTACGGCATCCGGAGCCAGATCTATAACTTTAATAGGAAAAGTTGGGATGTCGAAAAGTGGTCTAGTCGCTGGTTCAACGTTTCTACGACCTCCCGATGTTGACCTAGCCTAGGTTTTCCGGATAATGTGGTGGAACTTGATTTCTTATCCGATTTTGGAAGACATTACGGGAAGGCACTTGGTGTGGATAAATACCTGTTTAAGCAATACTCGAAAGGTAATTGATAATAGAAGTAATAATAATATATTTCCCCATGTTTTATGTGAACTAATGCGACAATTCTAACATATGTACAATAAGCTTAAGATTTAAAAGACTAGTATACCACATTGAAGTTTTGGGTCATCGTTTTGAGATCGTCATCGCTAATCGTCTCCGGTAGCGTAGCAGATGGTCGATGATGGAAGACCTAGAATCAAGCATTGGCAATCTAGATTATGAAGGCTGTTATTTACATTTGTTGGTCTAGATTCATGTTTAGAGTTGCTTAAGCAGTGAATTGGTTAGTCCGAGTTAAGTCCATAGGCTTATACGTCATGGTACGTGTCATTGTTCATCATTTTATGCTCGGGCATGGAACAACATAGTCATAATATTTGCATCAATTAAGTTGAAGTCATTTTGGCTGCCAATGTCGATCCCAACCTCTCAATACCGACCCCTAACGTCCAATCACAATACTTACGAACCCACTCTCTCAGAACACCGTCCCAACCTCACAACAACCTATACCGATCGCCTACTCACTAGATATACCAACTCAATTTCCCTTCATAACGATACAGATCCCTCGACTCTTTATAATGAACCGACCCGAACTCTTAACAAATTATATCGATCGCTCGGTCACAATACTTACCGACCCCACTTCCATTAGAACCTACCGACCCGTTCTCTCTCAGGAAACTAATGACCACTAAGTACTGATCCCTCCTTGTTCTTTGAACATCGATACCTCCTAAAACTCGTGAACGAATTATCATATCAGACAAACATGTCGACTTCTCTCACCAATACCTTACCATAACCACTAACGATGCTCCTATGGCAGTCTCCTTTGAACCAGCATGCAACCCAAGCCAAAAATTCTTCGTCCTACTCTGGTTTGATATATCTCTCTTATTCCCTCTTCTTCCTCATAGTGATAAGGATATATGCACCTAAATGACGTTAAATATAGTTAGGGCATGGTTCGGTAGTTCAAAAAGGAGGATGAATGCATACGTAAACTACAGATTTGAATGAGGAAAATGATAGGATGCGAGCGGAGATCCTTTTGGGTTTATTTTTCGCAAAGGGTTGAAGGCAAGGCGGGTTAGAGAATGGGGAGGAGAGATGTGTTAGGTATTAGAAGGGATTAGATAAAAACGCTTGGAGAGTACCAAGCTAGGAAACGAAAGTCAAAATGGAAAGGTGAAGGAGCTGAGTTTTTATATGATGGGTGGAAAATGAATCGGTCTTCTCCTAGAGGCCAGGTTATATTCCAAGGGGTCAGCTAAATAGCAATGCCAACTCTGGCCTACATATACTAAATGAGGGTCGGCTTTTATATGCCGACCACCACCTTAAAAAAAGAGAAGAAAGAAGGGTGAGGGTATAAGTAGCAAAAGTACGTACAATAAATTAAAGTGATAGTGCAACAAAAAGGATAAATTTTGCCTGATAAGTGGAGAGACATAAGCTTGGAAAGTCCACTAGGAATTCAGCCTTTGAAAAGTTGTATGCAGTCGACTTTTGAAAAGTCGCAATAAGTTTTCAGAAACTTCCTTAAGACAAAAATAATGCGTTCAAACGACGCCAGGCTTCATCAGAGGTTAACGAGAAGCAACGATCAGTTATCGACTTGAATGGGCTAACCTTTTGGAAACATGGATCATTCGCTGATTCAAAGTGCATCACGTTATTCACAAGACGCACTTTAGTGGGCAAATGTTACCTGGTGCCTAGGCCTGTCTATAAAACGGTATTTGTAGGAACTATGTTTGAGTGTCGATGGAAGTAGAGTCGAGAAAAGATTGGCATTGGGTCGTTAAGGAGGTTGTTTCGAGTTAGGGGAACATCAACTCCGTGTTGCTAGAATTCTTGCTCCGGGTCATAGGGTCGCCTACTTCGGGTCAGTGGTGATGAGACCAGTTCAGTGTGTAGGTCCTCAGATCGGCATGTTTGCAAGCTTTCATTGTAGAAAATGGACAGGCGGTAATAATTGGTAGGGCTCGGTCATTTCAGCTCGGTGTGAAGTATAGGGTTCGATCACTTTTGGTCGATATGTTCAAAAAAGGTCGGTGCTCGAAGGGGTCAGCATTTGGTGATAGATTTGGGTCGACGTGTTAAAAAGCATCCGGCGTGTAAGAGGGTTCAATGCTTTTGGATCAGGTCGGTGATTCCATGTCAGTCATTAGTGGTCAGTCATGTCAGGTCGGCACTCGAAGGGTTCGACAGATCCTTGTGGGGTCGTACACCAAGGATGGGTCGGCTATGATAGGATCAACCATGATGGGTCGATAGTGTATCTCTCTCGGGTCGACTATGGAGAGTACAAGACTGGATCGGCATTGGTTGAAGGATGACCAACTTTAAGCCATTTGAAGACCTGCTTTAGGTCGGTAGCACTTTAGAGGTCGGTATGCTTTATACTTCGAGTCCCAGCCTTGTTTACTTCGAGTCAACGCATAGGAAACCGTGGACTGGCTATGATAAGGTCGGTTATGATGGGGTCGGCTATAATGGGGTCAGCTATAATGGGGTTGGTGTAACGACCCGTAAATTTCGTGGATTTAATTTGGTTAAATAAATGAGTTTTGTAATTAAATGTAGTAGAAATAAAAATTTCATAAACAAATATTGAAATGAACGCTAAATTAAATTACATAAATGGTGACTTTAAACCTATTTACTAGCAATTTGAATAAATTTCAATAAATGAAATGGGGTATAAATTTTATTTAAAGGAAATTAATTTATATGTTAATGTAAATTTAGAAAATATTAGAGTAAATGATAATTCCATTCGTACTTGTAAGCAGTTATTATAAGTTGCATGTTGAAAGGGTTGATTGAATTGGAATTTATATTTAATTTAAATGAAAATCTTAAAGGTTTATAATAACGGAAATTTAGGTAATAAGGTTACAACAAGTTGATAAATAATAACCAAAATAAGGGAATAACATTAATATAAATAAAGTTGGAACAAATTGGATATAGAGAAATAAATGTAAGCATTTAATATATTAATTAATGTTGGTTTGATGATAACGTTACTTGGTGATTAATTATAGAGTAACGGAGGTGGACGTAAAGTCATAAAAGCGTAGATTTATGTTAAGTAATAATTTGTGGATTTGGGGAATAAGTTGAAATTTTGATAATTAAGAAATTAATACGAAAAAGTATGTAGAGTAAGTTATAAAATATAGAGTAAGTTATAGAATGTAAAGTATTTGAAGACCGTAATTTATGTGTTCAGTATATATATATATATATATATATATATATATATATATATATAAATACACATTTAAAAACATAACATTCCTTCAAATTTAAAATGTAAATAGGTGTATATTTAGATAATGAAATAAAATTTGCATAGAAGATGAAATTGAGTATATCAATGGAATGAAATGCGAGACAAGTGTTAATTGTGGTATAGAGTTATAATATACTCAATTTAAGGGTTGAAATTAAATCTAATCCGTTTAGTTTGAAACTTATTAAAATAAATTGGATTTAATTTATAATAAAGGGGTTATTTTAAGAAATTGAAATAAATTGTATACTGGATGAATTAAGTTACTTTAAAATTGAGATGGGTATTAGTTTAAAGAATTATAAATTTATAAGTAAATCAAGATGATAAAGTTTATGAATTTTAGAATTTGAATGTTTAATAGGGAGTTAACTTATTTAATTTAGAACAGTTGGATGTATTGCAAATGAATGAAATCAAATATGTAATTATTACGTTAATTTAAAAATTTAGTTGAAAATGGGAGATATTTATGTAATAATTTTAAATCCAATGGTAAACCCTTCTATTTGAAATTATGAATGGAATAATTATAGGTAAATTCAACCTAATGGAAATTTTGGAAATTTACTAAAATTTTGAATTTTATGAAATTGAAGATTTCTATTGATTAATCTTTAATAAGTTGAGTTTTAAAAATTATTAAATCATTGTAAATTTTTGAAAATTTTAAAATGATAAAGATTGCAAAGTTCAAAATTTTTAACGCGAAATTTGATTTAATTTATTTATTTTAAATTTATTTAATTAATATAAAAATAGCCATTTTGGTCACGGACTCGGATTTCGACGGAACCAGTTTCATCGGATCCGTAATAGTGAATATTTGTAGGGTTTCAAGTTTCGTAGCGATTGATCTTGTCGTTTGATCGTACGAACGCGAAACGCATTGAAATTGGTTTAATTGAAATCAATTTGAAATCAATTTGAAAAAATTGATTTCAGCATAACTTCTTCATACGATGGAATTTGGACGTGAAGCTTTTTCCATCGCGTTCAGAATATTTTAAAATACTGATTGTGATATATGGGTTGACCTAATTTCGTTCCGGAGTCGAAAAGGGCTTTTTGGGACAATTATCGTTCAGCACGTTTGTTTATCCGATCCATCTATTCAAATTTCCAACCTACCTATATAAACCCAGTTATAAACCCTAGCCTCCATCTATTCAGATTTGTTTGTGCATTTATTTCCTCAACTCTTCATCTTCTTCAATGGATGCAAACCCTAGATCCAAATTCAAATCAGATCCAAAGCTAAAATTTCAAATTCCTCAGAAAAATCTAAAAAAAATATATGTTGATGCTCTCGACGAGCGAAATTCAATGGCGTAATTCGTTTTTCGATTCGGGTTGTGGTTTGACCAGAAATTAGGGTTTTATTTTGGGCCATCCATATGTGATCGTGAATTTAACGGTGGAACTTCGCCCTAGCGACTACCAGGAGGCATGGAATGGTAGAGCTCGTCGAGTAGGACCTGGGGATGAAGTCGCTCGCCAAATGGATGTCAGAATTCGCCAGAAAGCGATGACAAAGTGCATGGCGGCCGCAGTTTTTCTGATGTCGATTGGGTTTGCGCGACGACAGAGGAGGCTCGGCCTTGAACGCAGGGCACCATCGTGGTCTTTGATTGGGAGATAGGTGGCCGTGGCGTCGCGACAATTCACGAGAAGGATGGCGGCGGCTTCGTGATAGCTTCGTGCAAATTAGGGTTGTTAGCACTTACTGTACACGTGCGTGAAGGAAGCTGTTGATGACGTGGCGTTGTATGTTGGGTTAGTTTTATTTTAATTAAAATTTATTTCAAACATTTTATTCGAATAACTTCTTCATACGATATACGTTTAACACGTGATTTTTTGTTAGGATCGCAATAAAATTTCGGATCTGTTGACGTTGGTTTGGACAAATTCTGAGACGGTTAGAATTTTTGGGTTTAAATCGGATTTAAATTCGTTTTAAATTCAAAAGGTGAATGTTTTAACCCACTCACAACTTCTAAGATTTCTTATGTTGGTTAAATTGATTGATGATGTGTTTAAATTTTTATTTATAGCTGTTTGGCATATATTTCATCATTTTCTCAGTTAAATTGCATTCATTTAATATACGCGTTATTTAATTCATTGCTACATTTAAAACTGCCTGTTAATTGTTAATTAATTTATTCATTGCATTAAAACTGTCAGTTGAAATTTTAGTGAAATTTATTATTGCATATAACCTGCTAGAAATTCATTTATTATTGCATATAAATTACAGTTAAACATTTATTTAATTCATTATTGGAAATTTAACTATCAGTAATTAATTATTATTTATTTGTTGTGATTGTTTGAATTGGATGATAAATTGATGAATGTTTGATGATTGATTTTGATGGATGAATGAGTGTTTATTTATATTAACTACAAGTTGTTATGCATTTCATTTCATTCGGGATTGCGGTTTGAAATGATATATAACCTTAATTTTATTTTTAAATTACGGACTGAAATGATAAATGTAACGACCCATAATATTTTAATAGTTTTGAATGCTTTTATTTTCATATTTAATTCAATTTTGAGAAAATTTTAAATAATTGAATTTTGAAATAAAAATTTTATATTTAGAATACGTATATGAAGATACAGCAAATAGTGAATTTTCACTTAATTATATAGGAGTTTATTTTTTTTATAATTCTATTTCAATCTATATCGGTTAAATATTGCTGATAAAAAAAAATTATTTCTAAGCCTGAATATTTTTACATAAGAAAATTCTAAATCATAGATCCTTCATTTTTAATAATAATATTCGTTCCCCCTTATTGCTCTCCAAACTATGGTAACAAATTTGCTTTAATTTTTCTGCTGAATTAATGTATCAAACGTTGATATTTCATTTATTAGTCCACTATCTACGTTATTTATGGACACAAATGTATTTCAATATCTCTTCATATACCATTCCTAAATATCCTCCTCCAGATCCGTGACCATCTGATTTCTTTTGCGTTTCAAATTTTAAACGCGCATAAATCAATTGCCTTAATATTTGTCAGCTAAATAAATGGGTGACCGTTGCTAGTACATAATTTTTTTTTTTATTTCTGCCTGAATTCCGGGCTAATTTTTCACCGTTCCTTTCGTTTCACTTTAATTGCTTTAATAAGTATGTCAATGGACAGACATTACCATTCTCATCATTACACTTTATTTCATATGGTACGTTTCTTTGTTTTTTTTTCTCTGTTCATTTCTTTTATTTGTCTCTGTCTGCTCCTTTATCCCTTCCTTCCATTTCAAAATTCAAACGCGCTGTCCATTCTTGGCATAAATTATTTTCAGCTAAATCATAGTCATTGCTTTTATATTTTTCCAAATTTTAGGGTCACAATTATTAATTGCTGACCTTTCCTTTCCTTTCCTTCAGTCCACTGATTCCTTCCTTTAAACCATTCAATTTGCGCGTTGATTTTATACCAATAGTCGTTACTTTTATTTATTTCTCTGAAATCATGCGTAACGTTCCTTTTCAATTTATTCTTCTGCCTCTCTTTATATTTTTCCATTTTGCTTTGGGAATACAAATTCGCACACTCCTCTCCTTCTTTAATTGATCTGTAGTCGTTTCTTATTCATTCTTCCTTCAGTTTCAAATTTGAAAGTGCTACCCAAGGTAAACAATTAATTGCTAAATAATTCTCCCGAAATCAGGGGACTTCACAGTATCAATTACTTTTATTTACATGTCCATTCAAATTTTCTATCGGTTAAGACCAAATAGTAGCTCACCTTTTTATTCCCTGAATTCAGGGTTTGACTATTGATTGGTACCTATCTTTTTATATTTCCTTTAATTTATTGTTTCAATATTTTTTCCTAAATCTATGCTTCTAGACGTTGATATGCCATTTCTATATTTTGGGTGATAACTTTTTTGAACGTTTGATAATAATAATAATAATAAATCTGCATATTATAATCGGATATCAATTGAGATCTAGGAAAGAAATAAATATAAAACGTATAACCTGACAAATAATAAAAATTGCTTTAATTGCACCGTTGATTTTGAAACGTATAAAATTCTATACGTTCTTTACGCATCCATTCATTTCTTTTATTTCTTCCTTTACGTTTCCTCTCTTTACTGATATATACTTACTTCTTTTATCTCTCCTATCTACTACAAAAGGCAACCCACTTCTTTGTGAAATAAAAAAAAAATTCCTTCATCCCTCAACCCATCAAAATCACCTCACCTCCGTTCCCGCATGCTGCTCTTCCAGCCAACGTTCCATCCTTGCCGTGAAGTTGTTCCTATCCCCTCTTTCGCCTCTGTATTTTTGAATGGAAGATATTATGTGGTAAGTATATAAAGTGATAACTGCATATATATTTTTACCTTGCCTACCCTTCCTCTTTCGCCTATAAAAATCGGCATGAATAATTTAGGCACGTGCCCTATTAATTAGTTATATATATCAAGCTTTGTATCTGTTGTTTTATACTTCTCAAATTTCGCATTCGGTTCTAAAGGTTTAATATATTCTGTCAGCATACATAAGTAAATAAGTTTGTAAATTGTTATGTATACATATAGTAAGTTATAAATTTGGTACAGTTTTTTTTAAAGGTAGATTTGATTGATGATACGTGTCATAGTTTTTATATAAATTTATATTAGTCTGTAGTTTGTTTTTAAATATGTTGTAATAACATTGATTTTAAAGTGAGTATATTTATAGATTTATTTGAAATGTGTTTAAAAAAAAAAACACAACACAGTACATTTATATGTAAGGTTTATAAAAGTTATAAGCTAGGTACATTCATATATTAGTTTAAAGATGTTAGTTAGTATACACATAAGCTGCTGTATATAATTTATAATTTACGCGTATATAAGTTTGGTTTGTATATAAGTTAAGGGATCTGTAGTTATTAAATAAAGTTATCGGTTTTATATTATAGGATATTTGTAACAGGTCAGTCTATATACTTTAAGTTGTGTAAGTGTGTCAGTTTTAATACCTGAGTTTACACGCGTACTATATTAAGTTATAATCGACAGTTTCTTTATGTATAAGTCTGGTTATAAAGTATAAGCATAAATATATTTAACATAGAATCTACTTGTTATACATTTATTTGTATAGCTGCATCATGGGTTTAAAAATTTAAACCGATGATTTTATGTTGTATATTTATTTTCCTTAAAGTAACATATTGATTTTTAAGAAGAGAAAATAATATATATATTACATCAATATGGGTTTAAAAATTTGAATATGATTTGTATATAAACATACATAAACTTTATACGGTGTATCTATTCAATTATACCATCTATCCTTATCAATCCAGTTCTGATTTGACTTCGTCAACTCCTATTTATCAGCTTGTCCGACAAACCCATGTCCTTCGTGCTTTGCTTCGTAATTCATGCTTGGATTTCGTAACTCAACTTCGTTGTCTATATCCTCTAACCTCGAAAGGTGAGCAATCACTCACGATTTACATTCTTTTATTTACTAAATTTGATTTCAATTGGGACGACAATTGAAATATGAGGCTGTAGTTATTTAAATTGTTATATATGCTATTATCTGTAAGTATTCACTTATGGGATATGACACCATATCCTATTGTTTATATATTTATTTTGATGATATATGCCTGTTGTTGTTATATTTACATATCTGTTATCACTCTGCAAGTTCCCTGTTAGTATAGAAATCACTATGGGTTGAAATGATACATACCCGAACAGACTTTAGAATAGGAGAAAATCGTTATGGGTTGAAATGATAAACCCAAGCGATTTTCATTTAATTGAATTGGGATTACGAGTTGAAATGCTATCCACCCGTATACATTTAGTGTACGGATTGAAATGATAAATATCTGTAACACTTGACCATATGATAAGAAATATATACAGACATCGTTGGTCCATATATATAAATATTTTGAAATTTAATTCATTGTTTTGGAAAGAAATATATGGTCTTATTAAATGTTAATCCTTAAATTTTTTTATATATAAAGGTTAATGATATATAGATTTAATAATATTTAATTTAGTAAAAATTTGATTTAATACATAAATTATGCTAAATATTTATGTAAATTTTATTCCAAAAGTATTCTGCAATTTACTAAGATTGGGAGATAAATGTGGGTTTATCTAAATGGTATTTAAATAAGGATTTATTCAATTAAATCAATTTGAAATTTTTGAATGGGAAATTTAAGGGTATGATTTTGTAACTGGATTTTTATTTAAGTGATTTAATGAATATTTCACGTTTAAATAAATTAAAGAAAATATTGAGTAAAATGTAATTTAAGGTTACTTAAATGATATTGTATCTAATGAGGGATTATTTTAAGACTAGATAATAATGAGGTTAAATCGAGATCTATATGGAACTATTAAATTGAACATTTAATTAAATATTAAAGCTTTGAACTATATTGGGATTTAAATGGTTTATTTTGAGATTCGGATATGTATTTGAAATCAGTATAGTTGAATTTATTATTTAGAAACTAAATTGATTAAAAAGTTAGTTTGAAACGTTGAATACTTAAAGTTTTGAAATATATTGAACATAAAGGGTATTTTGTGATTTCAAATCCGAATTTGAGATCGATAAAATTGAAGTGGTTATTTTAGAAATTGAGTTGAATTTAAATTAATAAATTGTGATTGAAATAGATTTAAATGGGGTGGTCGGGTTTATGTTAAACGATTTGTTAAGTTGAGGGAACTGAAATTTCTTTACTGTACAAATTATTTAATATATAAAAATACTATTTGGGAAGTATAGAGATATTTGAAGTGAAAATGATATTTGGTTTTGAAGTATAAATTAAGTTGAAAAGACTATGGTGCTATAGTGTATATTTCTATCTTTTAGATAGTTCCATGGACCCTTGGAGGATGGTTATCCCAAACATCCTCTAAGTTAATTATATTTCAGTTGATATTTCACTTGAGTTAGATTTATAGATATAAGAATGTTAATCCTGACTCGAGTGTTTTGTGTTTTGCTTTACGCTCGGGTCAGACTGAGAGATACAACATTTGAGACTCATCTTCGAAGTTGGAGCTTTGCTTGAAGATCCAGCTATCTATCCCTTCAGTCATCCAGTTGATTGGTTCAGAGAAGCCATCTGTTGCATTGGAGACTTCATGGCATTTGAACTATTCGGTTGTATTTTATTTCTAACTCTGACGTATATAGTAGCTTCATGAACTACTATTCTTTATCTATTCCGCTGCATTGTATTACTTTGTGTAAGTGATCTATGATTGATTTATTTACTGTATATTTTAAGTTTTGCCAAATTTTATTAACAATTCAGTATTTTGAATTATTCAAGTCGGACAGGTACGGTTTTATTGTCGATTTGAATGGTCCAAAATAGCGGGTCGTTACAGTTGGTATCAGAGCTTTGGCTCTAGGCAAAATTTAGCATATACGGTAAATTTGTTTACAGAATCACTTTCGCTCGAGTTGAATCTCTTCCTTTTGACTCGATTTTCCTTTGAATTTTGGAATGTCCCTCGGTTCCGAAATTCATTCTGTCTCTCCCTATTTATATTCGTTTGATCCTAGAGTATCCCACAACTCCACTGAATGTTTTGTAAAGGGGGTGAAAACTCCTTTACAATTGGCATTGATTCACCGAAGATTTTTGTATCCTCGGTTTACGATGCTGATATATCTTGATATGCCGAATTCCATCTCTGACGATCGAATGTCGATTTGTTTTGGAATTCCGCATCGATTATATTCCTGAAGTCACGGTTGACCCGGTTAAGGTCGCCTGTGATTTATAGATGTATATCCATCTTCTATTTTGTAATTAAATTATCTCATCTTCGATCGAGTCTATCTTCGAATCAGGATTCTATTGATTGGAGTTCCGCTAATTTACATCTCTATCTTTGTTTGAAACCCATTCTTTGAAAATCGGGCATGTTGGTATTTTTAAAATTGTTTATATATCGAAATTATTATTTTGATAACTATGATTTTATTCTATATATAAAAGTGAAATTGTTTTCGATAAGAATTATATACCTATATATAATAATAAACAAAAAATAATAATAATAAGAAATGTTATTCTATATAAAAAGGTTTGAAAGGATTTGAAATTTTGAAAAATTATAAGAAAGTGATTTATATAAAAATGATTTATAACTGTAGTGTTAAATTTGAAATTCGAGAATTGAATTCCGGTATTTCGAAATTGGTTTTAAGATTTTGGGAAAATATATATAAATAATACGATTTAAAAGTATTTTTCGAATAAGAAATGTTTGAAATAAGTTCAAAAGAATTCCAATAATTTTGAAGAAATTTCAAAGAAGTTTTCAAGAAAATAGAAGTCCAGAACTCACGTATGTCGCTGGAAAATAATTTCGGTGATGAGTGCACGCATCATCGACATTGATTTTCGAGTTTCAGAGTGGGGGAGAGGCCACTTTAATAGCTCGCTATGCGCGTGATTTTGTAAAGCCGTTATGATTTCAAATTCCGAAGTATAATTTGATATTTTCGAAAGATATATGTATATATTTGAAACAATTTAAAATGAGACCGGTGTTCAGTCCTCGAGTTTCAGATTTAATAATTGATTTATTGTTGATTTTCAACTCTTGAATTTAAAATTTGATTTCCCTAACTATTTTGAATGTTCGAACACTTCCAAATCGAGAATAAATTTTCAAAGCTAAGAAATTTCGAAGAGTATAAAATGTTTGATAAAGAATATAAATTTAGTTTGAAATGTTTTGAAAAAAAATAGTTGAATAATGGTTTTCAGAAAGGTAAATTGGATCTTTCAAATAGAAATAGATAGTTTAAAAGTTCTAAAGGGATAATTATAAATATGGAAACCATTTTGAGTATAATTGATTTTTGAGAAAATATTTGGTTTTGAAATTAAATGGGAATTAAAAAACAGTACTTATATGGTGATTTTGGAAATGAATTTGTTTGACTTGAATTATTTTAATTTGGAAAATGCGATAATTTTCTACACCTATTATTTTGGGAACTTTTAAATTTAGATATTTAATTTGAAAGAAAATTTGGTGAAATCATATATGATTTGGAAACTGAATTGATATTGAAATGATTTGAAATTTAAGAACCTTATATTATTAAGCACTTGATTTGGGAGTGGTCGAACTTATATAAAATGGATTGTATAAGTATGAAGTTGATTTGAAATCTATTTATTTGAAAGGTACTCAATTTGGAAAGAGATTTTATATAGTTGAAGTCTATATAAGTATGATTTGATCTACTATTGATTTGGAAAGTATTCGATTTGGGAAAAATAGAATCCTATATATATGGACTTTGTATAAGTACAATATCTGAAAGTGATTTGAAAAGGTACTATATGATATATATTTTCGAAGTAAAGATATGGAAAGTGCCTTCTGCTTGATATCCGCTTTGTGGCCACATCGTGGATTCATTCTATCGATATTATTCTCTCTGATTTTTGGTTTTCCGGATGTAATACTCGAGTGTTCCCACCGTGGCGTAACCCATGGTTTCTTTTTTTTCTCTCGTGAATGCATAGCGCAATTGCCTGGCTGAGTCTTGCCTAGGGGTACGGATTGTTTCCTGGGGGATCCAGGCGTAACCATTGTGTATCCTGCAATCTATGTAGGTCGCGAATAGTAGCGCAAGTGCCTGGCTGAGTCTTGCCTAGGGGTACGGATTGTTTCCTGGGGGATCCAGGCGTAACCATTGTGTATCCTGCACTCTACTAGTCATCATGGCGTAACTCGCAGAGCTGAGAAAGCTTACGGATATGGATTGTTTCCTGGGGGACCTAGGCGTAACCATTGTGTATCTGCGAACCATGATCGGACAAAGGTTTTGGTTTGGTTGTTTTGTTTGGATTGTACTTTCCATATCTGTTTTTAAAGGTTTTCAAGTATTTTCACTGGGTGTTGAAACAAGTCTACTAAGTACTTGAAGAATTCTAGCTTTGCGCCTGATCAACGCATGGCCAGAGTCTGCAAGAACGAGGATAAACTTGTTAAAACATTGAGTTATAAAAGTATTTTCGAAAGAAAAATTGGTTTCGATATAAAAATATTTTATTTATAAAGGTATTTTATTATAAAAGTATTTTTCCCAACAAAGAAATTTTGAATAAATATTTGAAATTTAAATTCTTATGGTTTGAAATAAATTATTCGTGCCCGATTCTATTCTTATGAATCTACCTCATCTGCTCAGCTTCATTTTTCATCTATATTCCGTTTTCGGGATCTACCTTCCTTTCCTTTTTGAATAAATCTTTTAAATATTGCTTATTTGTATACTGCATTGTTTTATATAAAATTTTAGTGGTATAAATATCTTTGAAGTTATTAATTAAATAAAACATATTTAAAGAAAATGATTATTAATTTATTGATAATATTTGAAAAGTATCTTGAGATAAATTTATAAATTTATGAATTATGGATTTAATGTTTTCAATAGCTTCTTTGTAAATATAACTAATGATGCAAATAATTGTTTTCAAATAGCTTTCGCATATGTATAAAGATGTTAGTTAAACATATTAAATTCCAATGAGTTTTGAAAATTTTAAAGTATTAAAGATAACTGAATTGCAAATGAATATTTCAAGTAAAATTTATATAGTTTAAAAATTTAAGTTACCCTTGACTTTCAATCTACCTTTATTTCTGGTTGTTCTATTCTCCTACCTCCTTCCTTTTCGGGGACGAAAAGTTTTGAGTGGGGGAGAGTGTAACGACCCATAATATTTTAATAGTTTTGAATGCTTTTATTTTCATATTTAATTCAATTTTGAGAAAATTTTAAATAATTGAATTTTGAAATAAAAATTTTATATTTAGAATACGTATATGAAGATACAGCAAATAGTGAATTTTCACTTAATTATATAGGAGTTTATTTTTTTTATAATTCTATTTCAATCTATATCGGTTAAATATTGCTGATAAAAAAAAATTATTTCTAAGCCTGAATATTTTTACATAAGAAAATTCTAAATCATAGATCCTTCATTTTTAATAATAATATTCGTTCCCCCTTATTGCTCTCCAAACTATGGTAACAAATTTGCTTTAATTTTTCTGCTGAATTAATGTATCAAACGTTGATATTTCATTTATTAGTCCACTATCTACGTTATTTATGGACACAAATGTATTTCAATATCTCTTCATATACCATTCCTAAATATCCTCCTCCAGATCCGTGACCATCTGATTTCTTTTGCGTTTCAAATTTTAAACGCGCATAAATCAATTGCCTTAATATTTGTCAGCTAAATAAATGGGTGACCGTTGCTAGTACATAAAAGTTTGTTTTATTTCTGCCTGAATTCCGGGCTAATTTTTCACCGTTCCTTTCGTTTCACTTTAATTGCTTTAATAAGTATGTCAATGGACAGACGTTACCATTCTCATCATTACACTTTATTTCATATGGTACGTTTCTTTGTTTTTTTTTTCTCTGTTCATTTCTTTTATTTGTCTCTGTCTGCTCCTTTATCCCTTCCTTCCATTTCAAAATTCAAACGCGCTGTCCATTCTTGGCATAAATTATTTTCAGCTAAATCATAGTCATTGCTTTTATATTTTTCCAAATTTTAGGGTCACAATTATTAATTGCTGACCTTTCCTTTCCTTTCCTTCAGTCCACTGATTCCTTCCTTTAAACCATTCAATTTGCGCGTTGATTTTATACCAATAGTCGTTACTTTTATTTATTTCTCTGAAATCATGCGTAACGTTCCTTTTCAATTTATTCTTCTGCCTCTCTTTATATTTTTCCATTTTGCTTTGGGAATACAAATTCGCACACTCCTCTCCTTCTTTAATTGATCTGTAGCCGTTTCTTATTCATTCTTCCTTCAGTTTCAAATTTGAAAGTGCTACCCAAGGTAAACAATTAATTGCTAAATAATTCTCCCGAAATCAGGGGACTTCACAGTATCAATTACTTTTATTTACATGTCCATTCAAATTTTCTATCGGTTAAGACCAAATAGTAGCTCACCTTTTTATTCCCTGAATTCAGGGTTTGACTATTGATTGGTACCTATCCTTTTATATTTCCTTTAATTTATTGTTTCAATATTTTTTCCTAAATCTATGCTTCTAGACGTTGATATGCCATTTCTATATTTTGGGTGATAACTTTTTTGAACGTTTGATAATAATAATAATAATAAATCTGCATATTATAATCGGATATCAATTGAGATCTAGGAAAGAAATAAATATAAAACGTATAACCTGACAAATAATAAAAATTTCTTTAATTGCACCGTTGATTTTGAAACGTATAAAATTCTATACGTTCTTTACGCATCCATTCATTTCTTTTATTTCTTCCTTTACGTTTCCTCTCTTTACTGATATATACTTACTTCTTTTATCTCTCCTATCTACTACAAAAGGCAACCCACTTCTTTGTGAAATTAAAAAAAAAAAATTCCTTCATCCCTCAACCCATCAAAATCACCTCACCTCCGTTCCCGCATGCTGCTCTTCCAGCCAACATTCCATCCTTGCCGTGAAGTTGTTCCTATCCCCTCTTTCGCCTCTGTATTTTTGAATGGAAGATATTATGTGGTAAGTATATAAAGTGATAACTGCATATATATTTTTACCTTGCCTACCCTTCCTCTTTCGCCTATAAAAATCGGCATGAATAATTTAGGCACGTGCCCTATTAATTAGTTATATATATCAAGCTTTGTATCTGTTGTTTTATACTTCTCAAATTTCACATTCGGTTCTAAAGGTTTAATATATTCTGTTAGCATACATAAGTAAATAAGTTTGTAAATTGTTATGTATACATATAGTAAGTTATAAATTTGGTACAGTTTTTTTTAAAGGTAGATTTGATTGATGATACGTGTCATAGTTTTTATATAAATTTATATTAGTCTGTAGTTTGTTTTTAAATATGTTGTGATAACATTGATTTTTAAAGTGAGTATATTTATAGATTTATTTGAAATGTGTTTAAAAAAAAAAACACAACACGGTACATTTATATGTAAGGTTTATAAAAGTTATAAGCTAGGTACATTCATATATTAGTTTAAAGATGTTAGTTAGTATACACATAAGCTGCTGTATATAATTTATAATTTACGCGTATATAAGTTTGGTTTGTATATAAGTTAAGGGATCTGTAGTTATTAAATAAAGTTATCGGTTTTATATTATAGGATATTTGTAACAGGTCAGTCTATATACTTTAAGTTGTGTAAGTGTGTCAGTTTTAATACCTGAGTTTACACGCGTACTATATTAAGTTATAATCGACAGTTTCTTTATGTATAAGTCTGGTTATAAAGTATAAGCATAAATATATTTAACATAGAATCTACTTGTTATACATTTATTTGTATAGCTGCATCATGGGTTTAAAAATTTAAACCGATGATTTTATGTTGTATATTTATTTTCCTTAAAGTAACATATTGATTTTTAAGAAGAGAAAATAATATATATATTACATCAATATGGGTTTAAAAATTTGAATATGATTTGTATATAAACATACATAAACTTTATACGGTGTATCTATTCAATTATACCATCTATCCTTATCAATCCAGTTCTGATTTGACTTCGTCAACTCCTATTTATCAGCTTGTCCGACAAACCCATGTCCTTCGTGCTTTGCTTCGTAATTCATGCTTGGATTTCGTAACTCAACTTCGTTGTCTATATCCTCTAACCTCGAAAGGTGAGCAATCACTCACGATTTACATTCTTTTATTTACTAAATTTGATTTCAATTGGGACGACAATTGAAATATGAGGCTGTAGTTATTTAAATTGTTATATATGCTATTATCTGTAAGTATTCACTTATGGGATATGACACCATATCCTATTGTTTATATATTTATTTTGATGATATATGCCTGTTGTTGTTATATTTACATATCTGTTATCACTCTGCAAGTTCCCTGTTAGTATAGAAATCACTATGGGTTGAAATGATACATACCCGAACAGACTTTAGAATAGGAGAAAATCGTTATGGGTTGAAATGATAAACCCAAGCGATTTTCATTTAATTGAATTGGGATTACGAGTTGAAATGCTATCCACCCGTATACATTTAGTGTACGGATTGAAATGATAAATATCTGTAACACTTGACCATATGATAAGAAATATATACAGACATCGTTGGTCCATATATATAAATATTTTGAAATTTAATTCATTGTTTTGGAAAGAAATATATGGTCTTATTAAATGTTAATCCTTAAATTTTTTTATATATAAAGGTTAATGATATATAGATTTAATAATATTTAATTTAGTAAAAATTTGATTTAATACATAAATTATGCTAAATATTTATGTAAATTTTATTCCAAAAGTATTCTGCAATTTACTAAGATTGGGAGATAAATGTGGGTTTATCTAAATGGTATTTAAATAAGGATTTATTCAATTAAATCAATTTGAAATTTTTGAATGGGAAATTTAAGGGTATGATTTTGTAACTGGATTTTTATTTAAGTGATTTAATGAATATTTCACGTTTAAATAAATTAAAGAAAATATTGAGTAAAATGTAATTTAAGGTTACTTAAATGATATTGTATCTAATGAGGGATTATTTTAAGACTAGATAATAATGAGGTTAAATCGAGATCTATATGGAACTATTAAATTGAACATTTAATTAAATATTAAAGCTTTGAACTATATTGGGATTTAAATGGTTTATTTTGAGATTCGGATATGTATTTGAAATCAGTATAGTTGAATTTATTATTTAGAAACTAAATTGATTAAAAAGTTAGTTTGAAACGTTGAATACTTAAAGTTTTGAAATATATTGAACATAAAGGGTATTTTGTGATTTCAAATCCGAATTTGAGATCGATAAAATTGAAGTGGTTATTTTAGAAATTGAGTTGAATTTAAATTAATAAATTGTGATTGAAATAGATTTAAATGGGGTGGTCGGGTTTATGTTAAACGATTTGTTAAGTTGAGGGAACTGAAATTTCTTTACTGTACAAATTATTTAATATATAAAAATACTATTTGGGAAGTATAGAGATATTTGAAGTGAAAATGATATTTGGTTTTGAAGTATAAATTAAGTTGAAAAGACTATGGTGCTATAGTGTATATTTCTATCTTTTAGATAGTTCCATGGACCCTTAGAGGATGGTTATCCCCAACATCCTCTAAGTTAATTATATTTCAGTTGATATTTCACTTGAGTTAGATTTATAGATATAAGAATGTTAATCCTGACTCGAGTGTTTTGTGTTTTGCTTTACGCTCGGGTCAGACTGAGAGATACAACATTTGAGACTCATCTTCGAAGTTGGAGCTTTGCTTGAAGATCCAGCTATCTATCCCTTCAGTCATCCAGTTGATTGGTTCAGAGAAGCCATCTGTTGCATTGGAGACTTCATGGCATTTGAACTATTCGGTTGTATTTTATTTCTAACTCTGAGGTATATAGTAGCTTCATGAACTACTATTCTTTATCTATTCCGCTGCATTGTATTACTCTGTGTAAGTGATCTATGATTGATTTATTTACTGTATATTTTAAGTTTTGCCAAATTTTATTAACAATTCAGTATTTTGAATTATTCAAGTCGGACAGGTACGGTTTTATTGTCGATTTGAATGGTCCAAAATAGCGGGTCGTTACAATAAATATCCGTACCACTTGACCGTAGGATAGAAAATTTTATACAGGCACCGTCGGTCTATATATATATATATATATATATAATTATTTTGAAAATGATTTCTATGGTTTGGATAGGATACGGTTTAATAAATATTAAATTTTGATATTTTATAAATATTATTTTATATACATATATAGTTAAAGTGTTGAATTTAAATATGTATAAATCTGTTAAATAAAAATGAATGACTTGAATAATGGAGTTTGATAGTTTATATTATATGATTAAGTACAGTTTTAAAATATTGTATATATATAGAGTTTTAAATGGTTCAAATCAATTAAGAATGGAAAATAAATTGTAGATTTATTTGGAATTGAGCATATTTAAAAATTAAACTCCACAAGTTGGTGTAAACTTATTTAGGTTGGAATTTTTAAAGGTATGATATTTATAACTGGATTTTTATTCAAGATAAATTAAATGAAAAATTCTAGTATGAATAAATTGAAGGAAATACTTAATTGTTAGAAATTTGAGTTTTATATTATGGATTTAGTATGTGAATGTTTCAAACTAAATAATAGAACCATAAATTGTTAAATAGAAAATTCCGACCTTAGTTTTGAAATTGTTAAATACTCAAAATCTGAATATATTGAAATCGAAGTGTTTATTGAAACTGAAAGTGAATCTAAATTTATGGGTTTAGGCTAAAATTAAAGTGAATAAATGGTAAAGGTGTAGGAATTATTTACTTTATAGAGTAATTTAAAATCAACTATTTTACATACCGTTGAATATCCAAACCATTCAAGTTTTAGAAGTTATGGTTTTAAAGCTATGGATTTCGAGGTATTATGTTCTGAAAATTTTAATTCAAATGTTTGGTTTCTAGATATTATTAATTTTAAAGCAGTATGATTTTGGAAAAGAAATATATTTGAAATAAAAATGATATTATCGATTTGAGTTTTATAAAAATAATATCAAAATGAGTTGTTTGGAAATGGAAATGATATCGTATTTATGGGTTTTGAAATGGATAATTATATTCTGGTTTTAAAGTGTAAACTATAAAAAAGACCGTGGTGTTATAATAACGTTTGGTTGTTGAAGAGACCGGGATCGGAAGTTGTCATACTCTCTGCCAACTCCGAAAACCACTTTAACAACCGTGTACGCGGTGGAGATTGCAGAATGAAGTAGGATGGTGGTGGCTTTTCTTCTTTGAGGTAATTACGTGGACCCGACTCCCGTGAGTTGGCATAAGGTGGCTAAAACAGGAGCGATTCTCGGACCAATGAGGTCATTCCTCTGATCGGATACTCCTCTTCGATATTATACTCTGACTTTGGATTGTTTCGGTGGGCACTTTTGATTTCTTTGATTTTTGAGGGAGTTTGTCCGAGGTGGATGGTAGAAGCAGCTACGTGTTACCACCAGCCCGGATGCGTAATTGGTATATCTACCCTGGCATTGCCTAGTTGTGCTGTGTCACCTTCCCTATCGCGCCTTGTATGAGTTTGGTTTTCTCCCATAGCCCGTGTGGTATCCTCTGGTGGCTTCCCGATCAGGAGGGAATATGATATTGGATGGACTACTGGGACTATTATTGTGTTAAGGGGGAGATTGGGTAACACTTTAACGCTATTTAAAAGTAAGTTTATTTTACAAATAGACACTATTATAATAGCGAAATATACTACATAGTAAATAGTTTAACGGATCCTTAAGAGATGTGAATCCCGAGCATCTTTTAAGTTACCGCACTCATATTTATTTCTGTTAATTTAACTTACATAAGATCTTCTAGTTCTGACTCGAGTGTTTTGTCTTTTCAATTCGCTCGGGTCAGTCCAAGCATTTCAGGATTTGAAATTTTAGCTCTGGAGGACGAAGACGAAGATTTGTATTACTTTAATCTACTATTATTCCACTACCCTATTTAATTCCGCTGCATTGATATTTATTGGTATGTTAACTCTGATATTTATTGTATAAAGAAGAATCAATTGTTTTGTAAACAGTTTTATGAACTGTATATTGATTATTATATTTTATCCTTCCGCTGTGAGATTCTGTTTCCTTTTATTTCTTCTCGTTTTTCTTATTTACCCCATAACAATCCGCCCTTCCGTATGGTTTAAATTGGCACGTGTGATTTTGAAGCATGCGAAAAGGCGGGACGTTACAGTTGGTTTTGCTTATCGATCAATTCTGGACCGAGTTCTCTTGGTGATGGGCTCAAGTAACTGAATAGAAGTTAAAGCTTTGAGACGCCCAGCTGTCTTTATCTATAAATAGAGGGGGAGGGGTCCATTTTGGGGGATCATTTTGAAAACTAAGTAGGGACTCTGCCATTTTTTATACTCATTTCCTTTTCACTCTAAACTGAATTCAAGCTGTTCTTCATGGATTGTATCTGTAATCAAACAGTAGAAAGAGCAATAAAGATCACATCCGAAGTGGACGTAGGTAGTTACGCTGAACCACTATAATTCTGGTGTTCTTTTTACTGTTATTTCTTGCATTACATTATGCTATTCCTATATTTTCATTTATTATCTTCATTTATCTCTCTACACAAATCTACTCTAGGGTGTTGGTGACCAATTCTGGTGCTGACATCAAGCTATATAGGGTCCAGCCTGTACATTTTCCAAGAGCCATCATAGTTCATAGGTATGTTTTCTAGTGATATACATTCGGCAGAGGGTACACCCTCCTAGTCACTGTTGGAAATTTTCCCTTTCCTTGTTTTTATTCAAACCTTTGAGTTATTTCCTTAACTGCATCGAGAAGTGCCTAGAGCTTTTCTTAATGTTTAATTATTTAGGTGCATCCTTTAAGTTTGGATTTTGGTTTTTTTATGTTCATTCTTTCAAGTTTGGGTTTTGTTTTAATTGTTCCTATTCTTTCATATATGGATGTTGTTCTTGTAAGGTAATACCCGTTCCGTGTTAAGCAGCATGTTCTCACATAATTATTATATATTCACCATATTTCTTGAGTTCTCCCACATTGGTTTTCTCCAGACTGTTCCGGGTGTTATTTTATTATAATGCTTCGGTCAGAACGAGTATTATTTTGGGTTGTCGTTGGTTGGACATGGAGCTCATGGAGTATAGCTGGAGGTTTATCTACCGTAATAATTTTCTTTTCCATTGTATTATTATGTATACCTAGCAGGAATTGTAAGGTTGGGAAATTATACTGTCTAAGCTAATGAGGTTTTTTTTCACTCTGATATACCATGTATCTTGGAGTGAAAACATTTACTGCCTTTATTATATTATATGTGGTTTTCCGCTGTGAGATTCTGTTTCCCCCTGTTCATTATCGTTTTATTTTTATCCTAATAGTCTGCCTTTCTGACAGTTGGATGCTCCGCATTTGAATACCGTGGGTATATTAAATGCCGATATTTGATGGTCGAAAAGGTGGGTCATTACACTTGATATCAGAGCTGAAGGTTAAGCAAGAACTATGGCTTTGGTGGGGTAAACTCATTTAAGATAGGCTAAGTGACACCCTATAATAAGTTGAATGTATTATATATACATATACATATACATATACATATAATATACATATACATATACATATACATATGAGAGCGTATTTGTTATTTTCTTTAAAACATATTGCGTTAATTTGTCTATTGAGTTTTTTATAAATTCTGTTCGAGGCATTGGATGCTATAGTTCGATAGAGATTTCTAAACACTCGATAAGGCAAACGACATGATATTGATTTTTGAAAAATTGGTAAATGAAATATTTTATATAGGATTATATATTTTATATATAAAGGAATTTTTTTTAATTTATATAGTTATTAATGCTTTGTTTGTTTATTAATGACAATATTTCTTTATTATCATTATTTTTGATTTGTCATGCTCAATTAGTTTAGGAGCATCGCTGTTGTTTTTTGATTGCTAATTAATGCTCATTAGCTTATGGGCATTTGTTATTTGATAGTGATGAGTAAATTAAAATGAAAAACCTTTGAATTGAGTCTCACAATTTGATTATAAGCTATTCGGTGAAATTATCAAATGTCATCATTTAATAATGTTGAGTTAAAAGTTAAATTTTTAATAAAAGTTGTTTAATATAATCTAAATGGGAAAATAAGACATTTAGAGGATAAATATAAGAGAAAATTTTATTATAATAAAGTAGAATTATTATAAAATGAGATGATTTTGTATAAACGCAATTTGTATAAATTTGGTTTATATAATGTGTTTTAAAAAGGGTTTTGAGAATTTAAATCCCGGTATTGCTAGAAATGATTTCAAAAGGATTTTTGAGAAAAGTAATAATGGTATTACTTCAAAATTTTCATAAGTATAAATTTTAAAATGAGAATTTGTTTAAGAAAGATCCATTTTCTTTGGATAGCTTAGAGAAAACATCTCGACTTGTTTTACGGTAATCTGAAAAATATTTTAAGTTACGATCGAATGTTGCTTAGGAGAACATTGCAGTGTAGTAAGTAAATTATTCTCCTTATTATTATGCAACTGAAATTTGTTCGAATCCAAACGAACCCAAAGTGAATGTTAGTGAATAAATAGGTGGATTTATCTTATATATAGAAATATATGCAGTATGATTTCAAAAAGGGTTCTAAAATAAAAACTGCTATTTAGTTCTTAAGTTCCTTAAAGGAATTGATTTAAAATAAAAGGGTATTCTGATACATAATTTGATAAATCAAAATTTTTAACTCTTGGATAGAAAAGAGATAATTCAACTCAAGTTTTTAAATGGGTTAAATTAGATAGAAATGTTTTAATAAGTGTTGTCTTATTAAAACTATATTTTTTGTTAAACATCTAAGTCACATAAATTATTTGAGGATATTAGAATGACTAATAAATATCTTTACCTTAATGATGACTAAGGAAAGTAGGCTCTTGGATCGGAATACCAGCATCCTACTCTTCTTAGCAACTTACCAGATCGGATATGTAAAAAAATCATAGTAGTCGACTTAGTTTTAAGACCTTTATTATGTTTAGGCCTCCATTTTAATTTTGAAAAAATAAAAATAAAAAAAGTAAAATGAAATTGAAAATTTTATATACTCTTAGGGTGCAGAAGAGTTTATACAAGTGAATAAAAGTGGAGTAAGTTTTTAATTTAATGTTTTATAAAGTTGTGACATCATAAAATGTTTATAAACTTAAGTGAAAATTTATGGAATAATTTATAAATAATTTTAGTATTGAATGAAATACTACAAATAAAAATGATAGTGATTTTGTAACGACTTGCTATTTCGAACCATTCAAATCGACAATCATCCACTCATGTTAGACTTGAATTGCTCAAAACAACATATTTGTTAATTTATATTTAGCAAAAACTTAGCATATGCTGTAAATAAATCAATCATAGGATAAAAAAACAAGAGTATTACAACAATGAGCAGTGGAATAGACAAATAATAGTTCACCAAGCTACTTTATAAACATCAGAGTTTAAAAACAAAATACAATAGAAATCTCAAATATAGAGTAGTCTCAAATACAAAAGTAACTGACAAGACTGAACATAAGCAACTAGAAATAATGGAAGGCTAAACAGACATAAGAAAGATCTTCAACCAAAATTCCAAGCTTCAAAGGTGAGTCAAATGCTGTGACACTCAGTCTGACCCAAGCATAAAGCAAACACAAAACACTCGAGTCTAGGTTAACATTCTTATACCAGTAAATTCAACTCAAGTGAAATGTCAGCTGAAATATAAGTAACTTAAAGGATGTTTGGAATTTCCATCCTTTAACGATCTGTGGAAGCATGTACTATGTAGTAATATATGCTATTATAATATGTCTATCAGTAAAGTAATGTATTAAAATAGCGTTAAGGCATTACCCATTTCCCCTTTAACACATTTTATATATTCCTGTAGTCTCTATAGTATCATAAGCACTACCAAACCGGTGGTTTACTCAGAGGCACTCCATAGGTACAGAATCAAATTCGTAGAAGGCACGATAAGGCATGTGACAAGGCACACGAGGCAATGCCAGGGTAGAAATACCGTTTGCACTCCCGGACTGGTGGTAATGCATAGCAGCTACTACCGCCGACCTCGAGACACACTCCTAAACCAAAGGTGCACCCAATCAAATCATAAAGTAATAGAATAGTGTCGAAGAAATGTGCTTGATGGGGGAGCGACCCAACCCTGCCCGGTATAGCTCCTATTTTAGCCACATCAAGCTTACTCGTGGGAGTGAGGGAGGCGTTAATACAACATACAAAATCGTCGTCAAACCATCCTACTTCGTTCTGGAATCTCCACCACGTATACAGTTGTTAAAGTGGTTTTCGGTATTGGCAAAGAGTATGTATATATCCAATCCCGATCTCTTTAACAACCAAACGTTTATTTCACATTGTGGTCATTTTATTTCAAAAAAGTTCATACTTCATATCAAAATATCATATTCATTTCAAAGTCATATCACTTTCGAAATTATATCACTTTCGAAATCATATTCACATTAAATTGTGATTCACTTTGAAAATCATAACCACACAATAGTTTATAAATTAAAATAATTTATATATTAAAATAATTGTAAATTATAAATAGTTAATATCTCAAAGTAGATTTTAGATTAAAATAGTTTATATATTAAAATGGTTTTTATATATTTGAAAGAGTTCATATTGAAATAGTTTCAAATTAGAATTATTTCGTCCAATTCCATAAATAAATTCAATCTACTTTTAGTTAATTTAAATCTATTCCGGTTCAACAATTTCAATTAGAAAGATTAAAGGTTCAATCCAAATTCTTATTAGAATCATTTCTAATTTATAGATATCAGATCCAGATTTGAACTTACAAATTTAAACCATTTCAATTTCAATGGGTTTCAATGTTAAAAATTCAAACATTTACAATAAGTCAATTTGATAAATTCCATTTATATTTCCAACTTCAACATTTAATTTTTATTTAAATTTGAAATTATTTGCTAAATCATTTTTAATAACATTTAAATGAATCTCAAATTACCAATTTAAATTAAGTTTAAATATTCAATTTCAAATTTTGTTTAAATTTGAATGTATTCATTTAATCACCTTACTCAAATAAAAGTTATAAAGTTATAAAATTATATTCTTAAAATTTCAAAATCAATAAGTTCAAATCAATTTTATTTTATATCTAATTCTCAAACAGATAATATTTCAAATCAATTTTAATTCATCTTTCTAACCATGCTTTATTAAATATATTACAAAATCTATTTTTAAAATATTAACATAATTTTACCTAAATACTTAAACATATTATATTTATACTAATTAAAATTAAATTTTATTTTATATATTTAAAATTATAAAATTATAAGTGAAATCTTAATATTTATATTTTTAAAACTAACTTATTAATTTACGATTTCCAAATATATAATTTCCTAAATTTAAATTTTGCAAAAATATAAAAATAATACATATATATATATATATTATATTTTAAAAATCAATATTTATTAAAATCCATATGTTTCCTTTCTGAACCATGGAAATATTTTCAAAATAGGCCAACGATGTCAGTACATAGTTTTCTATCCTATAGTCAGGTGATGTGGATATTTATCATTTCAATCCGTAATTATTCAAATATATGAGTTTATATCGTTTCAACCTGTAATCCCAAATTTCGAAATCAATAAAAATCGCTTGGGTTTATCATTTCAACCCATAACGATTTTCTCCTAATCTATAAGATCGTTCGGGTATGTATCATTTCAACCCATAGGGAATTCTAAACTAATAGGGAACTTGCAGAGTGGGAACAAATATGGTAATATTATAATATATCAATAACAAGCATATATCATCAGTAACATATTTTAAATATAATATATACAACAGGTTATGGAGTCATATGTCATATGTAAACAATGGTAGATAATGGCATATCATATCTAACAATTAAATAACTTAACAATCAAAATTTAACAGCATGTTTCATTCGTCATTTCATGTGAATTAAATTTACTAAATATATGAATGGTAATCGGGAGTGACTGCCCACCTTTCGAAGTTAGAGAAATTTGACGATAAAATTGAGCTATGAATTCAAGCACAAATTCCAAAAAACATCACGATGAACGCGAATTCGACGAAGAAAGTAGGCATGATGGACTAGAATTGATGAAACAAAATATAAATTAAAATTTCTACATCATATATTTTAAACCAACATCAAAATAAATCTTTATATTTATATTTCAAAATTAATATTTATAAAATTCAATTTGACACACATATCAGGACAACTTCTGTATATATTATTTGTTTTAGAATCAATATCAAATTTAAAACACATATTAACAAAATCAATATATATATATATACATATTATCTTAAAATCTTTTCCTAAAAACACATATCAAAATCATTATATATTATATTTCTTTCTAAAATTTCAAACAAATATTTTAAACCTACTTTATACATATAAGAGTTATTACAAAATCAACAAAACAAACAAAAAAGGTTATGCACTGTTAATAAACATTTGAAGCATATAATACATATAGCACATAAGGTTCAAAACACAATATATATATATATATATATAACATATAATATATACATTTAAAACACATATACAAGCTTATAATGCAACAGATTATATAACTTACATTGTTTTTTTGTTTTACTCGCGTACTCACACACATATATATAAACAGATATATACATCTTTTATAACATAATATACTACAAACATGTATATACTGTAACATATAATATAACATATACCTTCATATGTATACAAGAATGAGAAAGCTGCAGTTGATGGTGGCGGCGAAAAAGAAGGTGTGGCACAGTCAGAGGGGATAAATAGGTGGAGATGGGGACATGCGAAGGGACTGCCTCACATGGCTGCTGCTCAGATGCAGCCGGTGGGCGAGCAGGTCGAGGGTCGTGTGGCACTGGGTAATGGAATGGTCAGTAGGCTCGGATGGTTTTGGCCATGGAGGAATGGTTGCATGAGTCATGGGCCATGCTTTGTTGCATGGAAGGGAAGGAGTATGTGTAGGCGGGCTATCATGATGTCAAAGTGGCGACAAGGTTGAAGAGTGGAAGGCGGAGATGCCTGTGAATGGGCGAGCAAAGGGTAAAGAATAAGATCTCTTTGATAGATTTGCAAACAAATATATATACTATGCTATATATATATATATATATACATATATATATATATATACATACATATATATATATATACATACATACATATATATATATGTTATATTATCTCTAAATGAATCATAACAGAAGATGTCAGGACGAGGGGGATTGGTGGGTCAGCAGCCAAGGAGAGTGCAACACTGGTGCTTGGAGATGTTGGGGTTAGTTGTAGGGAGGGAGAGGATGGGCTGCGAGGGTGATTACGTGGAAGGCTGACTAGCCTTTAAAAAAACATGGAGGAGGAAGGGTCTGTGGGGCAAGCGGTGATGGATGGTGAAAGGCTAGCGGTGTGAAGGAAAAGAAAAGTGGATCGACGAGCACAGGAGAGAGGACTTAGTAGTGGTTTCAGCCATTGACATGCATGCAAAAGCTGTAGGAATACATATATATGCTTTGCGTTATAAACTATGTTATTTTATTTAGAAGAAAGCAACAGAACAAACAGAGAAGAGAAGAGCAAGAGAGGAACAAGCCATAAATGTAAAATGGAAACCAGAGAATAGAGAAAGCCAAGTGATAGTTGATGAGAATATGAATAGCTAGCAGCTATTAACTTTACTGGCTGGACAAACGAAGAGACATAGAAAGCCCAAAAGACTCAAATTCGGACCCAATACGGTTAATATTTACGCAGATTTCGCCACGTACCAGATAACGAAATACACAAATGAATACACTATGGAGATTAGCATGACAGGACGAACATAATGGTATACAGATATCATCGATATGATCATCCTATCAAAAGTCGATATTCGTTGTCAAAATGCTGCTAATTTATCAAAAATAAGATAAAAGGGCTATAGCAGTCCAAATTTGACGAAACAAAATATGAAATCTCGCTCAAAAAATGATTTAAATTTCTATTATATAAAAATATTCAAGTTTCAAAATTATTTTATTTCCTTCAAATTTAACTGATTTTAAATTTAAAATTGAAAATTTCACAATAGAACTAACTTTCGAATTTTCCAATTTTATGATATTTGCTATATTTCACTAGACGTATACCAAATATCATATTTTCATTGCTAAATTTTATTATTTATTTCGAACCAAAATTTTTAGTTAATTACATTATTAAAACCGTTAAGATTTACGGGTCGTAACATTCTCCCCCACTCATAACTTTTCATCCCTGAAAAGAAATGAGATAGCAGAATAGAAACAACCAGCTAAATACAAAATATTACAATTAATTCAAAGCTATATAAATTTCATTTTATTTTAAATTGATTTATATTCGACTCGTCTGGTTTAAATCCATTTTATTTAAATCGATAAATAGTCATCGTATTCACATTTGGTTAATTTCAATTCAATATGTTTGTTTCCATTATTTACATTTGCTACAAAATTTTCTTTCAAAGAAAATTTTATTTATTTATTCGTTTAATCTATTTGACCTCACTTAAGTTAATTCCACTTGAAATTCAATTTCAACTATCCTTAAATTCATATTTATTTGCTCAAATGTCATTTTCTTCTCCTTTTTTATATATTTCACTTTCATTTCTTATAATCACAAAATAAATGTATAAACATTCATTATAACAACAAAATTTTCATTTATAAATTTTCATTCAAACCTTTTTACTTACATTTATATTGTATAATATTCAATTACACTCAACTTATCACATTCAATTTTCCAAGTAAGTTATATATGTTTTTGAGTGTAATTGAGCATTATACAAATTTATAGTTATTTACAAAATTTTACTAAGAAAAATTTAGTTTGGACATTTTATTACTTAAAATTTTCTTGTATAACCTTCAATTAAATGTTCACATTAACATTTTAACTTTAGATTATTTCAGGCAAGTTATATATGCTTATAATGCAATTGAATATTATACAAATTAATTTTATTCTAGTTCAACCGTTTCTAGTTATTTAAAATCTATTTCCCATTTTGAAGACTTCAATTATTCAAAGCTTTGCTTTATTTAAATGATTGAAAACCATCACTTATCATAGAACTTGAGAGTTAAATTTCTAGTTCACTTCAAACCATTTTGAAATATAGATACATACATACATATATATATATGTATATATATACATATATATATATAATTTGTTCATCAAAACGTACTTCTAGAAATACGAATCAAATCTATTTACAAAAGTATAGCAAAGCTACTACGTGGCCTTTCCACTTCGAGACTCGAAAATGAATGTCGATGATGCTGCAGTCATCACCGAAATTATTCTCTAGTGACAAAAGAAGAGAGTACTGACTTACTTCTTTTAAAAGTTTTGACAAATTTATATTATTCAAAAGCCAAATTTTTGAGAAGCACCGAAAATTTAATTCTCAAATCCTTAATTTAAATTCATTTCATTTGAATTAGATTTATTAACCATATTTATGAAAATTTAACTTCTTATAACATACAACAAAAGTAAATGGTTTAGAAATATTGACAAAACAACAAATGATAATCTAGTACTATTATTTCTAACAACTAATTCTTCAACTATCTAGTTCCAGAAAATTATACCTTTATATATAAATATAATCATACATAAAATTATTTCATTTACCAATTTTGAAAACAATATTACGTCGGTTTGCTCTATTCAAGTGTTTTGGAATTCCTATCAATAGCGTTGGCTAGACTAATTGATTGGAAGGAAAAATTCAAACTTAACAACTCAAACAACACAATATAAAACATTTATATATCAATCACAAACACACTCCTGTAACGACCCGTAATTTTAACGGTTTTAATAATGTAGTTAACTGAATTTTGTGAAATTTTAAACGACTGAACTTGGAAATGAAAATTTGATATTTGGAATACGTCTATTTATAAATAGCAACCGGCAAAATTTTATTGGAAAATATGAAAGTATTATGTTGTGTAATTTTCAATTTCAATTCAAAATCAGTTAATTTTAGGAAAATAAAATGTTTTCAAAATCCGAATATTTTATACAATAAAATTGTAAATCATTTTCTAAGTAAGACGTCATAATTCGTTTCTTCAAATTTGGACCTTCCTAGCTTCGTTTATCTTATTTTCTATAAATTTGCAGCACCAAACCAGCCATGCCGAACAAGAAATGCCGGTCGAGAGATGTCGAGCGACAACACCACAACCAAAGCTGGACCAAAATGCCTAGGCTGAACTACACATCTATACCGAGTGGCATTCATATGTCGAGCGAGGCATCTATGCCGAGCGATGCCATTTGGAGAAGGTATGCCAAACGAGGCGTCTGGAGGAAGTATGCCGAACGTGGCATCTAGAGGAAGTGTGCCGAGCGAGGCTTCTATGCCGAGCGAGGTACCTATGTCGAGCTAGGCACTTGTGATGAGCGAGGCTTCTACGCCAAGCGAGGCTTCTTGTGCCGAGCGCGGCTTCTTGTGCCAAGCGCGGCTTCTTGTGTCGAGCAAGGTACTTCTATCGAGCGAGGCACTTATGACGAGCGACGAACTTGTGCCGAGCGACGCACTTGTGCCGAGCGGGGCTTCTATGCTGAGCAAGGCTTCTTGTGCCGAGCGAGGTTTCCTGTGTCGAGCCTCTTGTTACCGGGTCAAACAACCAGGTTACACTTGCCCCCTAAAGTGTGTCGTATGTGGAAACACGACACAATTTGAGTCAATATTCTGTTCCTTCTCTTTCTTTGACACATAAGCAATGAGCCGTTCGGCATATGGATGCCAAACCACACGTTCGGCAAGTCTCTTGCCGCCCGGAATAGGGATGTCGAACCATCGAGATGTCTTGCCCGGTCCTACTGGTCGTTGTCTGTTCACCTTCCCTCTTTCCTATATAAACCAATACTTCTCCTTCTTCTCCCTTTCACTTTACTTCCCTTCGATAAGTCTTTCGAACTTGTCTTCCTCTAAACTCTTGCTAACATCTCAACCTTCCTTTTTCTTTCCTGAGTCCAACATGTTGCCTCTCAAACTCTCCCAACAACGAACCTGAACGAGTTTCAATTCCAAATCCAGCGTTTCCCTAAGCTTCGATCCATTTCTTTAGGTATGAATTTTTCACTTGTCCGATTCTACCGATTAGGAGTTTTTCACGAGACCCCAATTCATAATTTTCTTCCAAACTACTAACGGTAGAAGTCATCTAGATGAAGAAGATGAGTCTAAGGCTTAAACATGCCTTAGGGTTAGGCGGAGAGGAGGAAGGAAGAGGATGACGGAGGCTTTTAGGACGTAAGTTCCTATTGGGTTGCCAAGCGAGGGAAGAGGAAGTCTGGTTTGCTCAGCAGGAATCAATGAGATTAGGGAGTGTTGGTTGAGCTGGTGTACAGGTTGGGGTGTCGTTCGACTAGCCATTTATAAAGGTGTTTAGGTTACTCGAAGAAGTGAGTTGGAGGAGAACGTTTAGCTGTGGCTCAGAATCGTCTTGTATGAAGGAGGGTGTAGGATTTAGTCTCTCAAGTGTAGTGTTATGACCCGGGCAAAGACCATAGGCTTGGTTCGGTATGCTAAACGAATGCGGCTTGGTATGACTCCCGCATGCCGAATGGTGAAGAGAGAGCGTAGGAGAGAAGCGTGAGTCAGGATCAGTATGCCATGTGAATGCGGCTCGGTATTAAACCTTTGGAGTGTGCGAGAGTTTAGGTGGTTGGTTTGTTGAGTCTTTTGAGTTTCGCTCGACATTGAGTCTAGAAGTAGGCAACAATAGTCAAAACCATCCCAAATTGAACATAGTGCATGTCGACTTGACTCACTTCCTATGCCTAGACGTATGACAATAAACAAGGACAAGAGCTTAAGCAAACAAGCATATCAAACTAATCCGGCCTGATAATTTCTCAGTTTCGGCAACTATAATCCTGAGTTTAACTTGATTAAAGCAAACAACAGCCATCCACATACAGTGTCGATGCCGAGTTCAATATTGAAACCATCATGCGACAAACACTCGGAGATGTTCAATGATGACGGTCTTCGAAGATGATAGTTCAAAGCCTAACTTTATTTTGTTAGCTTTATGACTTTTAATTCTTGACACTTATACTCGAACGATTGCACTAGTTCACACACCACACGGGGGGAGTATTTTTGTCGTTATGTCTAATGTTGATTGTTTTTCTAGTATAGTTTAAACAAGTGCTTCATCAGATCCAACACTCGTTAGAGATGTCTAGAAAATCCAGTTCTGCCACAGTCTCGGATAGACCCGAGCCAACTTCTCAGCAGGAAGTGGTTGGAACTTCAAATCCATCGAAAGCTCCGGTACAATATATTTCGACTCCCACGATTACATCCGTCGACTTGGCTCTCGATGCCTTAGATGCAACGATCTTTCTAGACAATCTAGCCGATTCTCAAGCTTCGAGAATTAATGAAAGCGCTCTTTGTCACATATGCTCAATACATGGAATTCCTTTTGACGATGTGCTGGTTCCATCGGGACAAGATCGTCCTCACTTTCCCCCAGTCGGATATACGGCGTGCAACAAATTCATGTGCTGGGTTGGTAGCGTGCCACCATTCAACTCCTTTCTCTGCGATCTGTTGCAGTATATTGAGATTGCTCGGTCATAGTTACCCTCCAACAGCCGCGCGTTCATATACAGTATGTGCATTCTTTTCATGAGCATTTTATCCAGGCTCCCCACTCCTGGTGACATCCGCTACATTTATCGTTTCAAGAGGCAGTCCGACAGCCCATCTTTCGCATTTCTTGAGCTGCATAACGAATGTCAAATTCTGACTGGGGTGTGAAGAAAATTCACCCAGTATAAGCAGGAATGGTTCTACGTGCGCTGTCCCCTTGGCTTTGCAAGGAGATGGCTGGAAGGGAGTAAGTTTCTATTCCGGATCAATACTTGTATTCGGCAGAAATTGCACCCTTTTAACTCTTTCTCTACTTTTATAGGTATCAGCCTACGTCCCGAAGGCTCTGGGTACTCTGAGGCCATTGAAGCTATTCGAGCTGTCCCGTTGGAAGACCGAGATATTAGATCTATCATTTCCAATGAATCGCTCTTCAAATTCAGGCTGCTGGCGGAAGGTCACCGAGTAAGTCTTCCTCGCGGCATCACTATAACAGGGTCTCCCTTGGACAAAGGCAAAAGGTAATCTCGGCCTTCAACATGTGATGCCCCTAATACACCCGAGGAAGGTGAGATTAGAGAGGCTAAGGTGTCAGAAACACGTGGTGAGAATGTAAGTCCTGCTTGGGAACCAGTGGTTGAGGCACACGGCACCGATGTAGCGCCTCCCCCTTTGAAGGGAAAAAAGAAAATGGCGTATAAACTGGGGAAGAAGACTGTCGGTGGAACCTCAAAGGTCACAATCACTCCAGTAGAAAAAGAGTCGTCTCCTCAACACTTGGAGAGTTCATTGAAAGGCTTATCTGACCTCACCATTTCTGATGATTTACTCAATTATGGCTTCAACGATCCGGAAGGCCTTAAGTTCCATTCGCCCGTGAGAGGCGATGAAGGCGCTCAAGCCCATGACCAAGGAGAAAAAAACTCCTATAAGTAAAGATAAAGAAACTGGTCCGTCGGGGGGAAACAACAGGACACACATGGACATGTGCACTTCACTTTGCACTTAAACTTTAGCCATTACTCTATTTTTTGCTAACTTGTCATCATTCAATTTATGCACAGGTGATATGGGGCGTACTCATGGACTTGACCGTCTTCAGGGGTCATCTATTTTTAATCATTCTGGCCGAGATTCGAGATCCGGCAAACGCTGGAACAGAGATGACACTAGCGATCGAGACTATCACCCTCGAGATTCATCTTATCGAAGAAAAACATACAACCAGTCTTCCTACTCTCGCGGTCCTCCTTTTCAAACAAAGCATGGCAAGGAGAAAGCCATGCATAAGGGGTCCTAGCCTGAGGCTCACCGAGACCAACATTCTGGTTCATCTAGTACCAGGCAATCCCAAGAACCTCACAAAGCATTTGTAGTCTCTAGGAAAATTCCTCCCGCTCTAATACATGATACGTCGATAGCGGAAAGACTTATTGAGCTCAAGGCCGCATTCTCGAAAATATGCTTCGATGACCTGGAATTTCTTCCAACGATTCATCACATTCCAGGGCATGTCAAACAAAGTCCCATTGCTTGAAACAATGATGTCTACATTCAACATGATGCATTTGTTCATTTGGCAGAGAAAGTGTCAGAAGTTTCTATCGAACGTCACCATGAAATTGATCACTTGAAATTCGAAGCCATTCATGACAAAGACATCATTAAAGCTCAGGATGAAGAGCTTCTTTCATACAAGTCTCAGCTTGAAAATGCTTAGAAAAATGCCAAAGACACTGCTGAGGCAGTTAATCATCTAGAAGCTACTCATAAGAAAGAGATCGACGAAGCGGTTCAATGCTGCGGTGCCTTGGCTTTAGAGAAAGACTCCATTCAGAAGAAGAGGGATGCATTCGCTCAGCGAGTCAAAGAGTTGGAAGAGCTACTTCTCAAAGAGAGAGAGGAAAAGACTGCTACTCAAATGAAGTCGCAACGATATTGCAATAAGATTGTTGCTAAGTGACCCCTGAAGACAAAGCTCGAAGACGAACTCTCTAAAGTTGAAACGATGAATGATGAACCTATGAGGAGGGAAAAAGAATAGCATCCGCGGAGATTAATTCTCTCCTTGAGGCAGCTACGGAGGATGGAAGGGAGGAAATCAAGTGCATGTTTGATCCGCTTCTAACCGAGTATGATGCTCTAGTTCTCATGCATCGCGACTTAACATTCCTCGGAAAGGGTTACTTCGAATCTCTAGCCAAAGCATGGGAGACTTTGATAAAGATTAAAAAGAACGAGTCGGGCACTGAAGAGGTAGACGAGGAAGCTTTAGTGAAGGAATTTCTCTGAAGGAACGAGCCTTCGGAATTGTTTGCGGTGAAAGCTCTTTATAGTAGAGACTCTTCCTTGTCAAAAGGAAAGAACGACATTGCCGGTCCATCCAGAATCGAGTCTCCAGCTCCACCCCCTACTCAACCGACTGGTCGCCCGCTCTTGATCCCATCAAGCAGAACGTTGGCTACGACCCAGAAGATCCTGGCATTGATATTCATGTTTTATCTCCCATTTCAGAGGGAGAAACTCCCAAACAGTTGAGAGCCAACCAGAAATCGATACATAACTTTCTTCTTAAAGCTCAAAAGACAGTCATTTTCTGTGAGTATTTAATGTATTCTAACATTTGTTCCTTATGATTTCGTGTAGGTCATTCTGATCCTGAGCCAACTCCAAGGAGCAATGATGCCACATAGAAGAAGGAGAATACAAGTGGGGCCATTCAAGCGGGAGAGACTCCTAGTCTTGATGCTCAAGTGATTAAGGCGCTTGACGAGGACAAGTCTGAAACTTCATCACCCATCGAAGAAATTACGAAGTTGAGATTATAGGCGCCTCCGGACGTACTTCAAACGTAAGCATGAAGGAGCAACTTGTAGAGGGGAAGAAAAATAAAGTTGAAATCAAAGTTGAGCCACGAGTTGTGGAACTAGATGATCCTTTGAACAGGCCTTTGAAGGTCATTCTCCCTGGTGGGTCCAGGCCACCAGAACCTCCTCTTCCTTCCTCGAATGTTACTTCCCCATCATGAAAAACATCCTAGCGAAAACACGTGGGCTAGGAGTCATCTGAGAAAACAAGGAAGGAAAAGTAACCAGAGAAGTAGTCGTCACACTCGTTCAACGAGAGCTAGCTTAGATTATGTAATTATTTCTATTTATTCTCATAGCCAATGTAGATAGACTTTTGACTCCAAGTTTTGGAGGGATTATAGTGGAACCTCATTTTGGATTGATAAATAAAATTTTGTTTCTTTTTCTTTCAAATGACTTTTGTCGTTCAGCTTACTGTATAACTGTGGTCGAGATCCAAAATCTTGTGAGTTATGTAAATCCTAGCTCACTTCCATATGACTTGGTGATTTTTTGGAAATTGTAAGTCCTATGTTTCATGCTTTAAGTACTTAGAATTTTCTTAGTCCACACTCTGGGGACTCAGAGTGCTCCAGTCTGCACTTTGGGGACTTAAAGATTTCAAGCTGTTTATACTCTAATCTGCACTCTGGGGACTCAGAGTGCTCCAATCTGCATTCTGAGGCTTGAAGATTCCAAGCTGTTTCTACTCTAGTTCACACTCTGGGGACTTAGAGTACTCCAGTCCACGATCTGGGGACTTAGAGTACTCCAGTTCACGCTCTGGGGACTTGGAGATTTTAAGTCGTTTATACTCTAGTCCGCACTACGGGGACAAAGATTACTCCAGTCCGCACTCTGGGGATATGGAGATTTTAAGTCGTTTATTCTATAGTCCGCACTCCGGGGACTCAGAGTACTCCAGTACGCAGTTTAGGGACTTGGAAATTTTAAGTCGTTTATACTCTGGTCCGCACTCCGGGAACTCAGGGTACTCCAGTCCGCACTCTGGGGACTTGGATATTTTAATTCGTTTATACTCCAGTCCGCACTCCGGGGAATCAGAGTACTCCAGTCCGCACTCTGGGGACTTAGAGATTTTAAGTCGATTATACTCTAGTCCGCACTCCGAGGACTCAGAGTACTCTAGTCCGTACTCTGGGGACTTAGAGATTTTAAGTCGTTTATACTCTAGTCCGCACTCCAGGGACTCAGAGTACTCCAGTCCGCACTCTAGAGACTTGGAGATTTTTTAGTTTTTTGTGTGTGATTGTATGTCAGACAGAATAATGTAACTTCGGTTTTTTCATAGAATTATCACACACGGAAACATTAATAATTCATGGAAAATGTAATAACCCGAAAATTTCGATCTCGAAAATCCCAGATAGTTAGTGAAAAAGAAGAGAGAGAAAGAAGAAGAAACAGGAACCAGTCACAGAAACCTCACATTCGCAGCGGATCAAAATATAATATAACATAAATAAGGGTTTTACAAAGAAGAATCATCATCAATACAATTATATTTTTATATATCAGAGTTACAATCATTACATTACACCGGACAGTTTAAAACATCATGTCCAAGCCAACTATACTATACACAGCGGTATGCCCCATACGTTCCTGACCTCTAGCTTGCCTCTTGAGCTCCAAAACGTTCTTACCTGAAAACCTGCAATACTCGGTCTGACCCGAGCATTACACCAAAGTAACACCCGGGTCAGGCTGGAAACCAGCGTGAGTAAACCCTAGAAACTCCAAGCATACAACTAATTTAAAATCTGGGTAACTCGTATCAATTTACAAATTCACAATTCGTTATAGACATTACTTATTTCACACATCAATTTCTATACAAAAAATTAGATGGAATGGACCAATCCACTTAAATTATTCCATACCAACCTATTGATTTCACATATAAATCTATAAAGAATCGAAGTGATTTCGGATAGTTGCTAATACCCGACTTCGGTCTCTCCGAATCCAAGGTCATCGTAACCCAATTTATTCAAGTGAAATACCATTCAACTTTTAAATTCAAGATGTCACTTTTATACAGCAATTCATCATTTAGATAACTACATTATCACTGTCCATCCAAACATATCATATCATAAAGCAATTCATATCAGAGATAATAGTCATTCATAAACATGGTTTATCACTTTCAAAACTTATTTAATTATCTCTAATTAAATTAATTACCAATCTTTAATCACTTAGATTACCTTTGCTTAATCATTAATTAATTACAATCAATTTATTAATCATCTTTTAATTATTCATCTTAACTAATCATCCTTGATTTATTACCTTTAATCATATAAGTAATTATCCTTTAATTACACAAATTATTTATCCTTAACCATTTACAGTAGTTAATCTTTAATTACTTCCTTAATTACATTAGTTAATTAATTAATGATCCTTAATTATTTACTTCCATAATCAGCCTTAATCAATCATAAATAGTAATTAACCATCTTGTGATTACTTATCTTAATTAATTAGCTACTTAATTAATTATATTAATCCTATTATTGATTACACCAAGTAATTAATTCATAATTACTTCTCCTAAGAAATTAAACTTTAATTACATCCCATTAAGAAAATTTCTCTTATATTAATTACATCCAGTAATTTATCCTTCAATTACTTCACCAAGTAATTATACTCATCAATCTTATTAAGTAATTATACTTAATCAATTACCAAGCTACTATCTTTAATTAATTAACAAATTGATTAATTACATTCTCCTTATTAATTACAACTGGGCAATTCATTCCTTAATTACCCTATAAACCAATTAATTAATCTTTAATTATTAATTGACAAACCTTAATTATCAGTAAATCTCCTTCAATACAAAGTAATCAATCCTTAATCAATTAATTAACTGATTAATCATCCATTAACTATTAATTAATAAAACTTAATTATTAACTTATAACCGTAATTACAAATTAATTTATTAATAATCATTAATTTATCAACCTTTGATTACTATTTGATTTAATCCTTAATTATCCTTGATTAATCTATCTTTAAAACCATTAATTATCCATCTGTAATTACTTATATTAAGTAATTATTTTTAAGTGACTAATTATCCTTAATTGCTTTCCATTTGTTAATCAACCTTTGAAAAAAAACAATTACCATCTAAACTTTGTTAATGACTTTTGGGAAGAAATCATCATTAAGTAAATAAATAATCAAAACATTATTAAGATAACCCATTTATCTTTATTATTTACTAAATTATCGTTAATTTAAAATTTATTATAAAATTCCCTTTTTAACAAATAGTTGCAAAACATTTATTATGAAAACTTATTTCATTTGAATAAACTTTAACTAAATCATTCTTTAGACTAAATTATTTTCAATATTTCAAACTTTAGACTTGTTTAAACTAGGTGCTTGAAATCAATCACCGAAGAGCTTTTAATCGATTCAAGGTTAAATACACTGAACTTAAATACTTCTTAATCCCATCATAAAATTACATTTGAAAAATACTTAGGGATTTTAACTTAAATTGATTATCCTAAAAAAAAAACAATTAAATTCAAAACATTTTATTTTAAATTTAATTTTGGAAACTTGTTTTTTTTTAAAATTTTTTTGCTTGAAACTGATATAAAAATCTTGTTTCCAAAACAGGTCAACAACGTTTATTTTACTACCAAAACTTGATCATCGTTTACTTATATTCTCTTCAAAAATTCCTTACATAAATTTCTGGCCCAAACTGTTACGGCCCATCACGCAATCCTTTCCCCATTCTTCAGTTCTTCCCCTCTTAATTTCGAGTTCACCCAACTGTGCACTCACGCGTACACATGCACACGAATTCCGGTCGACGATGACTTGCCGCCGTCTATCCCTCAAGTCACATGTATTCCGATCATCACAGCTACCCACTAACTTTGACCAAATCTTCAATTTCGAAGAAATCGAACTTTCACCTAAACCTGGTCGAAACCATTTTCTGATAATCGCCATCCACGACCATATACGGCCACCGCTAACCATGGGACCTTCGGCCAAAGCTCCGTCACAATTTACTCCATCCATCCCCCTCCATGCACATGACTCCGATTGATTATCGACGCCACCATGAAATCAAACCCGAGCTCGACCAAAAACGTCCTCTGAAACCCTACATTGATGCCATTCATTCACAGTGATGGTCTAGAAATCCAATTACCATTTTTCCCAGGTACCCCAACCTCTATGCAATCTTCGGACAAAAACTCGATGTAACGACCCGTAAATTTTCGATAATTAAAATATCTAATTGAATAAGATTTCGTGATTTAGTGTTAGAAAAAAAAATTGTAAGTCGTTTGGAATAATAATAACTAGAATGAAATGCAACAAGATTCTATCTAAGTTAATTATTTATGAATTGAATAAAATCCCAAATAAATCGAAATGATATGTAGTAAAAGGTAATTGAATGAATTTGTATTGTATAGGTAATTGTGACGCTTGTTTGTAAATAATAAACTTATAAGTAATTAACAGTTAACGGTGATAATTATTTAAGTTACCTATTCATTTAGTTAGTCGAATTGAATTTGTGAACCAATTGAAATTGAAATGAAAGTTCATATATTAGTTGAGTGCATTATCTCTAACTGTTGATTAATAATAATGTAGAGTTCATTTGATGTAATATAGTAGATCGACTGATAATGAAATTTTTATTTAAAATCCAATATTGAAATCCGTCAAATATTGAACAATTAAATTGTTTAAATTTAATATTTGGAATCTATTGAATTAATTGAATAACGGGAATTGAATAACTATTTTAATGAAAATGGTTCTTCTATAATTTGAATTTGTTAAATTTTATAAGTTCGTTTTGAATATGTCAAAAGATAGTGATTTAAGAATAATCAAATTTGTTAAATTTAATATTACGAATGTTTGAATAAATTAAATTTCGAATTTGATATGATTAATTTGATATTGAAATTTAACATATGAAAATAGAGTGAATAATTGAAATTTGATTTAATATGATTCAAATTGGTTTCCAAAGTGAATGTAAGTTATATTTGGATTTTAATACAGTTAATAAGATTTTAAAATTGGAATTTATTGGATAAATTGAATAACGGGTTTAATATGATTAAAAATGATTTGTAAAATTTTATTTTATCATATTGGAGTCATAGTGATTTTATAGAACTTTTAAAACTGAATTTAAAATTTATTTGTGAAAATTGAATATTTTAATATTTAATTAGCGACTGAAAAATAGCCAATTTTCGAACAGTCTCAGAATTGGACGAAACTAGTTCCACTGGATCCGTAATAGTTAGTTATTACCGGATTTCAATTTTTGTAGCAACCGGAGTTTTCGTTTGACCGTGACAGCTCGAAACGCGTTGAAATTGTTTTAATATTAATCTGGCGAGTTAAAATAGTTATTTTTCAAACAGTCTCGGATTTTGACGAAACTAGTTTCATCGGATCCGTAATGTCATATTATTGTAAGGTTTCAAATTTCGTGTCAATCGGATTTACCGTTTGTCCGGGGCAAGCCAAAACGCATAGAAATTAGTTGAATCGGTTTAACTTAAATTTGATCGTTTATTGCCCTAACTCTCACAGATGATCGAATTAGCCTCCGAAACCTATTCCATTGTGTCCGGAACGTGGGTATAACCTTAGAAATGCCTGGCGGCACGTTTGAATTGGAGTTCGTTTGGAAGTGCTCGCTATAATTGAATTTAATATTAAATTAATATGCATAAACGTTTATATATTCTTTTTGTTGGGGCCGAAACCCTATCTTCCTAAGCAGCCGCCGTTTACATGGTTAATGGCCGAAATGTTTGTTCGTTCTTCCTCAAATTCTGATAAATCCATCAACAATTTCAAAAAGTTTTCAACTACGATATTGTAGAGCACTCTGAGATCTATATATCTAACGGTTATGATCGTAAACAACGAAACGAATCGGCGGAAATTTTCATTGGAACGCAACGCGTTCAAGCACTGTTTTCTAGCAAAATACGAGGCCGAACTCCGCCGCGTTCAGGCCGATGGTGGCTCTTGCGAAGGGCTTCAAAACCCTAGTCGCCGATCGACTTCGAATGCAAGGATGGACGTGCGGCCATCGTGGCTTTATCGTGAGTAATGGGTTGTTTTGCGTACGTATACTGGAAGGGGGAGGAAGCATTCGCGCGCAGGGGCCTGGGTTTGGGGCTCATGATCTACGGCCTTGATTTCTTAGGTTGAAAATTTATTAAAGGGATTGTAAATTTTAATATATAAATTGTTCAATGTTTAAAATAGTGTATCTTTTTGCTGCGAGGTCGGAATCGAACGAAACAAATTGTGTTGCGTTCGTGTCGTCGAAGAGTTGGATTGGAGTCATTTGGAGCTAGAGAAAATTTTGGATTAAATCGAACGTCGTTCGATTTGATTTAAAATCGTAAAAACCAATGTGAGTGTTTTACAATGCTCACAACGTACTAAATATCTTTATGCTAGTTAAATTTGATATTACGAAGTGTTATGATTTTATTTGTCGTTGTTTGATAGAATTTAATTGTCATATAGATTGTCATTTGAATTAACCGTTGAAAATTAAATTGACAGTTAAATTGAAATTGAAATCGAATTGCGATAAAATTACCTGACATTGATAACTATGAAACTGCCATGAATTTTATTGTTTATTGGATGATGTATTTTGATGGGTGCTGTTGGTTGATAATTGAATGTTTGGATGTTTATTTGCTTATATAGATCCTGTTATGCATACGTATGATACTGTGATTTAATTTAAGTAATATATACTCATCCCTGACATTTAATTGAAATAAATAATTACTTGGCCATAGGATAGAAAATTATATACGGACACCGAATTTGGTAAATTAATAATTTTTTGAAATCGTCGATTTGAAATTTATTTAAAGGTTTCGATTTAAAAGTTATAAATAGAAATCAATTTATAGAAATCGAATTTATCGAAAAATTGAGTTGGAATGTTGAAATAAAATTTTGGTTAAAAGAAATTGTTGAATAAAATTTAAGTGGAGATTTTGAGATTTAAAATTTGGATATGATTGAATTTCATAAATTTATTTGTTTTAAAGGTTGAACATTAAATTTGAGCTTTGAATATTACCAAGTAAAAGTGACATAAAAATGATATTTTGAAATGAGCTTGGAATTGGATCATATTCGAAATTTGGATTTAAATTTGAATATTGAAGGATAATTTTGTTAAGTGTTATAAATTGATATTTTGAAAATCCAGCTCTAAACCGATATAAATTGAAATTGAATTAATTGAAAGTGAATATAAAATTGAATAAATTTGAATTCAAAGTTGACATTGATCTGAAATTGAAATCGAAATTGAATCGGTAGAATGAAAATTGAAATTGATTTAAATTGGAAAGTTATAAATTGAAATGGATTGGTTTTGAAGCTGTTTTATTTTGGTTTCCAAATTACTCTGCTATATAAACCATTTTTGAATACTTAAACTATTTTAATCTATTTTAAATCAACTTAACCCAATTTAAATTATTTTAAACTAATTTTATCTATATCAAATCCATTTCAAGATTTTAAGTATTTTAAGTATTTAATTATTTAAAACTACTTTTAAACTACCTAAACTATTTTTCTAAAAATTTCAAGCTGGTTAATAAGGTGAAATATTTCTATTTAAATCTTGAATTCAAATACGAATTAGGTTAAATGAAGTTGCAACCTAAATTGAGATTCGAAATGATTTTGATATCGAAATAAGATATTGTGACGAAGATGATGTTTGAAACGAAATCCTACATTTGAAAAGATGCGATGTTATTTGAAATGGATATGATTTTTAGGGCGAATATGATATTTTGATATGAATTATGAATCGATTTGAAATGTAAAAGAGCTAACGGTGTAATAATACGTAGTTATTAAAGAGACCGGGATCAAATATGGACATACTCTCTGTCGATACTGAACACCACTTTAATAACTATTATACGCGTAGTGTTGATCCAGAATGAAGTGGATGGTTTGGTGAACGCGTTGACTGAAGAAAGAGAACGATATTGGATGACCCCTGACATGACTAAAACAGGAGCCGCGCCGGGCCATTGAGGTTCGCCACCTCTAGCGGACACGCTTCTTCGATACCATTTCTATTATATTTGTGATTCGATTTGGGTGCACCCCTTGATTTGGGAGTGTTGTTTCGCGGTGTTGGGGTAGCTGCTGGCTATGCTCAACATCAGTCCGGATCACGCAACTACTAGTATCCTAGTTGGTATCGCCTCATGTACCTTGTCATACTGATTATCCTATTCGCGACCACTACGTTTTGATTTGTACCTTGAGTATATGGATTGCCCTCTGGTGACTTCCGGTTTTGGGGAAACTACGGTCTTGTATATGCTTTTGGGAATATAAAATGTGTTAAGGGGGATTATGGTAACGCCTTAACGCTATTTTGATACTTTATATTACTGATAGGCATTATCTACTTAGCGTATATTACTACATAGTAGATAGTTTCACGGATCCTTGAGAGATGGAAAATCCCGTAACATCTTTTGAGTTATTGCACGCACGTTGACACTGGATATGAGATGTCAAACCCCGTAAACATCTTTGACGTCATTACACTCATATTTATTTACGATTGATTTAACTTTCATAATGATATTTTAGTCCTGACTCGAGTGTTTTGTCTTTTCATTACGCTCGGGTCAGTCCTGAGTTTTTCAGATTTTTGAAGATCTATTCTGGAGGATGAAGACGAAGATTTGGTATACTATTACTGTTATTACCCTTGCATCATGCTATTTGCTGCATTATTTTAATTGTTCTGTTGTATATGTATAACTCTGATAAATGTTGTATAAATAATTGTCAAAGTATAGTAAGCAGCTTCATGAACTATTTATTTGACTATTATATTTTATCATTCCGCTGTGAGATTCTGTGTTGTTTCATTTCCTTTATTTCTGTTCCTTTTCTTTTCTTATTTACCCCAATAACTATCTGCCCTTTTGAATGGTTTGGAATCGACATGTGTATTTGATCGTCGATTTAAACTGTCCAAAAAGGCGGGTCGTTACAGTTGGTATCAAAGCTTTGGTTTAGCGATAAACCTTGGCTCTAGTGGGGAATAACTCATTGAAATAGAGGTAAACTATATGAATGAGTTGAGTGTATATGAGAGAGCGTATTTGTTATTTGATATAAAATGGTTTCATATTGTGTTAACTTTGTTCCGTTGAGTATTTATGAATTCTGGTCGATACTTGGGACGGCAAGGCGTCGATAGGAATTTCTAAACACTCGAATAGGACAACCAACACAATATCGTTTTGGAATATATTTTATATAAAAGAATTATTTGAATATTTATTCATTTTGATTGAATTGATTGTTAGGAGATGATAATATTAGATTATTATCGTTATTGTCTGATCAGTCAATATTTACAAAAAAAAATTGATTAAATAATAATGGATTTAGGAAAATGAAATCAATGGATAATGAATATAAATGAATTTTAACTTGGATTTGGGAATTTAAATTCCGGTGTTTGAAATTGACTTACAAGAATTTGAAAAATATAATATGAGTATTATATGATAGCATAATTGAGTTGAAATTGTTTTCGAAGGATTTTTTTTAATGATAAGTGTTATATTCCCTTCTCTTGACGCTAGAAAATGATTTCGGTGATGAGTGCACGCATCATCGGCGTTTATTTTCGAGAGTCCGAGTGGAGGAGACCACTTAATAGCTTGTCTAAACCTTGTTTTGATTCAAATTTATTTTATTTTGTATTCTCTATAGTATGATTTGATATATAAATTATATAAGTATATATTATTTCAAAACCTGATTTGAAATGAAACCGGGATTGGAATTCTTAAGTCCTTTAATAATTAATGATTTTTTTAAATGATTGAAATGAATTTAGACTTGAATCATTAAGGAACTGCTGAATTGTGAAATGAAAAATGAACCTAAGAGCTAAGTGGAAATATCAATTGAAGTAGAAATTATTAGAATTAGGAGATTATAAACTTAATATAAAGTTGAAACTGTAAAACTCGCATAGTATTAAATTTCATTCTATAGCATAGTTATAACTTACCAAAATATTTAAGAAGTTCAAAAATGTTATATGAATTGTTAATTGGATAATATACAAGTATAGGTTTGAATAATGAAATATGCATTTAATTAATGGTTTGCAAATATAAATAAAATTATTAGTAAACAATTGGAATTTAAATTAACATTTAAAGGTGATTCACAATTATGTTAATATAAAATGGAAATACTATATGTGAATGTAAATGTGAAATTAAATTATAGTGTAATTTAAGTAATGACTTAAGAATTAATTAATTGAAAATTCAACTTTAAATGAAAAGAAGTTGTATGTTATTTAACTACATTCTATTTGCATAACTATAACTTACCAAATACTTAAAAGGGTTTAAAATGCTAATAAGGATAAGTAGAGAAATAATATACCAGTGTGAGAGTGAATAATTAAAAGTGAAGATCTTTTGATAGTTGTAAATATAAAAGAAATTTAAGCTATAAAATGAATGATATATATAAGTGAATGAATAAAATTTAAAATTAATGAAAAATAAAATTGGTAAATGGAAACTAATTAAATTTGAATATAACTAAATGTCAATAAACTTGGAAGTGTATGAAATTAAAATTGACTTGGAAATGTATAATTGATTTAGTGATTTTGGGATGGATGTTAATGTTTGATATGCATTGGTTGTTAGATGGATGAAAATTGATTAAGTAGAATTCATTAGTGTTAATGGAATTGAATAAACGGAATAAAAAAAAATTAAATTCAAATTTGAAGCAAAGTGAAATTAAATATAATTGAATTCAATTTAAATTAAAGCAAATTGACTTGAATTTAAAATATGAATGAAACAAACTTGAATAAATTGGAAACAAATTGAATGTAAACCTATTGCATGGATGAATAAGAAAATAAATGACTTTTTGTTTACGATTGTTCTTAAGAAAATTTGAAGTTTTGATGGTTTGCACTTTGAAATATAAAAGCAAATTTTTGGGAAAAATCCCAAAATTGTCCAATATATGTTGAAACGAAAACAACCATAACTTTTAAATGGCTGAACGGAATTCGACAATCTTGGACTTTTTGAAAATCTTAGAAACAATAGCACAACTTTTGTTTAGATAACTTGAGAAAATTCCTTCGTCTACTTGGTTAAAAACTTGAATGTTACTCGCTGTCCTGTGTAAAAATAAGTAAAATCAGTAGTATACACCCTTAGTATTTTCGCCATATCTTTTGACTGGTTTATCGGATTTTGATGATCTTGCACTTTCTGGAAATCTAAGAACTTAAGCTAAAACTTTTGTTTTAAGTGTTTTGTGTTTTTATGTCATTTAGAAGATAGAAAATGCAGGTGAACGTCGCTGACCTGCGCATTTCATTGCCCAGGCTGAGGCGTATCCTCTAAGTAAAACGGCCATAATTTTTGAACGTATGGTCCGAATTCGATGATTTTGGGCATTCCGAAAATCCTGAAATGAATTCAACAACTTTTGTTTAGATTTTATTGCCAAATTTTATCGTTTAGATGACCTAAAACTATGATTTGTTTGCTGTCCTGAAATTGGAATCCCAGTTTAAAAGCTAAATATGTTATATATATGTTGTGTAGGCTAAGTATATCGATCTATCTTTATATGCATGGTTCTAACTTAGTTATTGAGTGTTTAGTAGGTGCGGATTGCGCTTGCTTCGCATTTGGAGCTCGCTTTCGCGCTATATTAGCCGTATATGCTCGCTAACAATATATAAGGTACATATCTCGGATTACATACCGTACTTTTACACCTTTTCCCTTCGGGATGCCACATCACTTGATGAGATGTATATTTGTGATATATATACTGTCATTTTTTTTTCCGATCGAGCCGCGCAAAGGAGACTCTGCCGAAATTTTCCAAAAAATCCGGGTGTTAGAAAATTTTTCAGGTTTTAAAATTTTTTATAACTTGTTTTGATTACTAACTTTTAAAGTTAGGAAGCAGTTTGGAGTAACTTAGTGGAAGCGTAGTTATGACTTTATAAATGGAATTTCATTGTTTATAAGTGGATAATTTTTAATAAAATATATCAAATGTTGAATTCTTTACTTAGTTCATTTTCCCTTCTTTTTCCTTTTCGGGGACGAAAAGTTTTGAGTGGGGGAGAGTGTAACAACCCGTAAATTTTCGATAATTAAAATAGCTAATTTAATAAGATTTCGTGATTTAGTGTTAGAAAAAAAAATTGTAAGTCGTTTGGAATAATAATAACTAGAATGAAATGCAACAAGATTCTATCTAAGTTAATTATTTATGAATTGAATAAAATCCCAAATAAATCGAAATGATATGTAGTGAAAGGTAATTGAATGAATTTGTATTGTATAGGTAATTGTGACGCTTGTTTGTAAATAATAAACTTATAAGTAATTAACAGTTAACAGTGATAATTATTTAAGTTACCTATTCATTTAGTTAGTCGAATTGAATTTGTGAACCAATTGAAATTGAAATGAAAGTTCATATATTAGTTGAGTGCATTATCTCTAACTGTTGATTAATAATAATGTAGAGTTCATTTGATGTAATATAGTAAATCGACTGATAATGAAATTTTTATTTAAAATCCAATATTGAAATCCGTCAAATATTGAACAATTAAATTGTTTAAATTTAATATTTGGAATCTATTGAATTAATTGAATAACGGGAATTGAATAGCTGTTTTAATGAAAATGGTTGTTCTATAATTTGAATTTGTTAAATTTTATAAGTTCGTTTTGAATATGTCAAAACATAGTGATTTAAGAATAATCAAATTTGTTAAATTTAATATTACGAATGTTTGAATAAATTAAATTTCGAATTTGATATGATTAATTTGATATTGAAATTTAATATATGAAAATAGAGTGAATAATTGAAATTTGATTTAATATGATTCAAATTGGTTTCCAAAGTGAATGTAAGTTATATTTGGATTTTAATAGAGTTAATAAGATTTTAAAATTGGAATTTATTGGATAAATTGAATAACGGGTTTAATATGATTAAAAATGATTTGTAAAATTTTATTTTATCATATTGGAGTCATAGTGATGTTATAGAACTTTTAAAACTGAATTTAAAATTTATTTGTGAAAATTGAATATTTTAATATTTAATTAGCGACTGAAGAATAGCCAATTTTCGAACAGTCTCAGAATTGGACGAAACTAGTTCCATTGGATTCGTAATAGTTAGTTATTACCGGATTTCAATTTTCGTAGCAATCGGAGTTTTTGTTTGACCATGGCAGCTCGAAACGCATTGAAATTGTTTAAATATTAATCTGGCGAGTTAAAATAGTCATTTTTCAAACAGTCTCGGATTTTGACGAAACTAGTTTCATCGGATCCGTAATGTCATATTATTGTAAGGTTTCAAATTTCGTGTCAATCGGATTTACCGTTTGTCCGGGGCAAGCCAAAACGCATAGAAATTAGTTGAATCGGTTTAACTTAAATTTGATCGTTTATTGCCCTAACTCTCACAGATGATCGAATTAGCCTCCGAAACCTATTCCATTGTGTCCGGAACGTGGGTATAACCTTAGAAATGCCTGGCGGCATGTTTGAATTGGAGTTCGTTTGGAAGTGCTCGTTATAGTTGAATTTAATATTAAATTAATATGCATAAACGTTTATATATTCTTTTTGTTGGGGCCGAAACCCTATCTTCCTAAGCAGCCGCCGTTTACATGGTTAATGGCCGAAGTGTTTGTTCGTTCTTCCTCAAATTCTGATAAATCCATCAACAATTTCAAAAAGTTTTCAACTACGATATTGTAGAGCACTCTGAGATCTATATATCTAACGGTTATGATCGTAAACAACGAAACGAATCGGCGGAAATTCTCATTGGAACGCAACGCGTTCAAGCACTGTTTTCTAGCAAAATAGGCCGAGCTCCGCCGCGTTCAGGCCGATGGTGGCTCTTGCGAAGGGCTTCAAAACCCTAGTCGCCGATCGACTTCGAATGCAAGGATGGACGTGCGGCCATCGTGGCTTTATCGTGAGTAATGGGTTGTTTTGCGTACGTATACTGGAAGGGGGAGGAAGCATTCGCGCGCAGGGGCCTGGGTTTAGGGCTCGTGATCTACGGCCTTGATTTCTTAGGTTGAAAATTTATTAAAGGGATTGTAAATTTTAATATATAAATTGTTCAATGTTTAAAATAGTGTATCTTTTTGCTGCGAGGTCGGAATCGAACGAATCAAATTGTGTTGCGTTCGTGTCGTCGAATACTATGTGATGGATCTGGATTGGAGTCATTTGGAGCTAGAGAAAATTTTGGATTAAATCGAACGTCGTTCGATTTGATTTAAAATCGTAAAAACCAATGTGAGTGTTTTACAATGCTCACAACGTACTAAATATCTTTATGCTAGTTAAATTTGATATTACGAAGTGTTATGATTTTATTTTTCATTGTTTGATAGAATTTAATTGTCATATAGATTGTCATTTGAATTAACCGTTGAAAATTAAATTGACAGTTAAATTGAAATTGAAATCGAATTGCGATAAAATTACCTGACATTGATAACTATGAAACTGCCATGAATTTTATTGTTTATTGGATGATGTATTTTGATGGATGTTGTTGGTTGATAATTGAATGTTTGGATGTTTATTTGCTTATATAGATCCTGTTATGCATACGTATGATACTGTGATTTAATTTAAGTAATATATACTCATCCCTGACATTTAATTGAAATAAATAATTACTTGGCCATAGGATAGAAAATTATATACGGACATCGAATTGGCTAAATTAATAATTTTTTGAAATCGTCGATTTGAAATTTATTTAAAGGTTTCGATTTAAAAGTTATAAATAGAAATCAATTTATAGAAATCGAATTTATCGAAAAATTGAGTTGGAATGTTGAAATAAAATTTTGGTTAAAAGAAATTGTTGAATAAAATTTAAGTGGAGACTTTGAGATTTAAAATTTGGATATGATTGAATTTCGGAAATTTATTTGTTTTAAAGATTGAACATTAAATTTGAGCTTTGAATATTACCAAGTAAAAGTGACATAAAAATGATATTTTGAAATGAGCTTGGAATTGAATCATATTTGAAATTTGGATTTAAATTTGAATATTGAAGGATAATTTTGTTAAGTGTTATAAATTGATATTTTGAAAATCCAGCTCTAAACCGATATAAATTGAAATTGAATTAATTGAAAGTGAATATAAAATTGAATAAATTTGAATTCAAAGTTGACATTGATCTGAAATTGAAATCGAAATTGAATCGGTAGAATGGAAATTGAAATTGATTTGAATTGGGAAGTTATAAATTGAAATGGATTGGTTTTGAAGCTGTTTTATTTTGGTTTCCAAATTACTCTGCTATATAAACCATTTTTGAATACTTAAACTATTTTAATCTATTTTAAATCAACTTAACCCAATTTAAATTATTTTAAACTAATTTTATCTATATCAAATCCATTTCAAGATTTTAAGTATTTTAATTATTTAAAACGACTTTTAAACTACCTAAACTATTTTTCTAAAAATTTCAAGCTGGTTAATAAGGTGAAATATTTCTATTTAAATCTTGAATTTAAATACGAATTAGGTTAAATGAAGTTGCAACCTAAATTGAGATTCGAAATGATTTTGATATCGAAATAAGATATTGAGACGAAAATGATGTTTGAAACGAAATCCTACATTTGAAAAGATATGATGTTATTTGAAATGGATATGATTTTTGGGGCGAATATGATATTTTGATATGAATTATGAATCGATTTGAAATGTAAAAGAGCCAACGGTGTAATAATACGTAGTTATTAAAGAGACCGGGATCGGAAATAATACGTAGTTATTAAAGAGACCGGGATCGGATATGGACATACTCTCTGTCGATACCGAACATCACTTTAATAACTATTATACGCGGAGTGTTGATCCAGAATGAAGTGGATGGTTTGGTGAACGCGTTGACTGAAGAAAGAGAACGATATTGGATGACCCCTGACATGAGTAAAACAGGAGCCGTGCCGGGCCATTGAGGTTCGCCACCTCTAGCGGACACGCTTCTTCGATACCATTTCTATTACATTTGTGATTCGATTTGGGTGCACCCCATGATTTGGGAGTGTTGTTTCGCGGTGTTGGGGTAGCTGCTGGCTATGCTCAACATCAGTCCGGATCACGCAACTACTAGTATCCTAGTTGGTATCGCCTCATGTACCTTGTCATACTGATTATCCTATTCGCGACCACTACATTTTGATTTGTACCTTGAGTATATGGATTGCCCTCTGGTGACTTCGGTTTTGGGGAAACTACGGTCTTGTATATGCTTTTGGGAATATAAAATGTGTTAAGGGGGATTATGGTAACGCCTTAACGCTATTTTGATACTTTATATTACTGATAGGCATTATCTACTTAGCGTATATTACTACATAGTAGATAGTTTCACGGATTCTTGAGAGATGGAAAATCCCGTAACATCTTTTGAGTTATTGCACGCACGTTGACACTGGATATGAGATGTCAAACCCCGTAAACATATTTGACGCCGTTACACTCATATTTATTTACGATTGATTTAACTTTCATAAGGATATTTTAGTCCTGACTCGAGTGTTTTGTCTTTTCATTACGCTCGGGTCAGTCCTGAGTTTTTCAGATTTTTGAAGATCTATTCTGGAGTATGAAGACGAAGATTTGGTATACTATTACTATTATTACCCTTGCATCATGCTATCTGCTGCATTATTTTAATTGTTCTATTGTATATGTATAACTCTGATAAATGTTGTATAAATAATTGTCAAAGTATAGTAAGCAGCTTCATGAACTGTTTATTTGACTATTATATTTTATCGTTTCGCTGCGAGATTCTGTGTTGTTTCATTTCCTTTATTTCTCTTCCTTTTCTTTTCTTATTTACCCCAATAACTATCTGCCCTTTTGAATGGTTTGGAATCGACATGTGTATTTGATCGTCGATTTAAACTGTCCAAAAAGGCGTGTCGTTACACTCGACCACCAAACCTCCTCCGATCCTCAATAATAGACGAAGAAGCATTTTCGTCCTACTTGTAATATGTCGACGCATACAAATCTAAAAATCCTAAAATTACTATCAAAAATCACCGTTTCCCAATACGAAACTAAATCTACGACCAAAACTCGAGATCGAGATGATTGATTTTCCAAATTTGACATGATTTCTACTGTAATCCTTTCCTCCAGAAAATATCCTGTTAGTTTTTTGTTCTAAATTCTTTTTAGAAGTTGAATCTGGCGAAGACAACAATTTCCTTTTAAAGATTATAACATAAATTTATTTATATAAGGGAATATAAAAATTTGAACTAGATTAAGCTGATTTGAAATAGACAAAAGGCAGTTTTATTCATACACAGGCATGCATGCGTGTGGGTGTGTGTGTGTATATATAGGATTTTGACCTTACTTTAACAAATTCCATCTATGCAAACATCATTCATAGAGAAACCACAATTATTTTTTCAGGCATCAGGAAACAAGTACATTAAACTTCAAAATGAAATGATTTATTTGCTCACCGACTATATGAACGGAGGAGCGGAGATGATTTTAAAACTGGAAGTTAATTTGCTTTGTTGAATTGGTCTTGAATCCACTTACTTTAATCATGTTGAAAATATTGAAATGACCTGATGCTCAAACTTGCTTTAATTCATAAAACTGAGCTGCTTTATTTGCTTTTGAGTTTTTGAACTTGAAAAGGAATGATTGTTCTAATTTTCCCCCTTGATCTTGTTTCTAGTTTGTTACAGGTTTGAAGATGTTATCTTAATTTACAGTTCCTCTATTTTTGGTCTGGCTTCATGTTGTTTTCATTTTTATTAAGGAGAAGTTAGTTGCCACTTGTTAAATTTTATTAAAACTTGTTATGTGTAATGTTTAAAACCTTGCCTCTAATTTATTTATAATTTATGTTAAATCCCTACTTAATTCTTATTTGTTTATAGATTATTTATTTTATATTTACATATGTGTTGTGTAATTTAAATACCTCTTGAAACCTTTTTCTATATTTTAAATAGGATTTAACTTTAGTTACCCAATTTGAAAATTATTGAATTCAAAACAATGCCTCCTAATCACTGTACATATACATATACATATACATATACATATATATATATATATACATACACATATACTTATATACTTGTATGTATATATTTGAATTTTCTAACATTATAAAGTTTGCCTAAATTTATATATATATATATATATATATATATATGTTAATTTCCTACAAAATTATCGTTCCTAGATATTTAAATTTATAGATTCAAATTCATTTATATACATATCGAGATATTCTTTAGATTTCCATTTATATATTAATCTAAAGAAAAATTAGATAATTACCCAATTATCAGATGACCAAAATCCGGTTTATCACATTCCTCCCCACTTTTGAATCTTTTCGTCCTCGAAAAGGAAAGAAGCCAATTTTTTTTTAAAAATGCTTATTATCAAAAAAAATTATTCTTTGATCATTTTTAAAACACCTTTACAATCTACATAATGTTATAACATAATTTTTATAAAAAACTTTTTATAAATCGATATTTCAATAAGTTCGTCCTCGTTCTCACAGAAATTGGGTCATACGTTGATCAGGCGTAAGACTGAAAATCTACAAGTACTCAGTAAACCCATTTTCAACACCAAGTAAAAATACTTGGAAAATAATTTTATTGAAAATATTGAAAATAATTTTAAAAATAAAGGAAATATCTTTGGTGAGAATGCTCTGGAAATCATCACCCCCATCCATGGTCGCAGTTACATTCCAAGGTTACGTTGCCATCACAGCAAAAGTCCATGTAACTGCTGGCTCTCCGCGGCCTCTCGATTATGCCATGGAACCCACAACAGCAAAAGTCCATGTAACTGCATGCTCTCTGCGGCCTCTGATTTTCGCTATCGAAATGAAACTTCTCCACTCCTACATAGGTCGCAGTCTACCGATATAAAATCAAATGCAGACTGTTGGCTCTCAGCGGCACACATGACTTTCGCTATGGTAAACTCAACTCATAATCCCTAGGAACTAGTTTTGTCCAGACTCCTCACAGGATCAACTTTAGAAACCCCCTTGGGGCTTAAGGCAGCACCACCCGGTGGTACACATGAGAAGTTCATTTCAAGGGAGCGCCTTTTTCCCCAGAGCCATCATCAAAATACTTTATACTATACACATACAGTATCTTCAAATCATACACTTAGTATGATCTCATACAAAGCTCTTTTACACAAAATCGATTATTCCCAAAATCGATAATTCTCAACTAGGCTTTCCAAATTCTTTTATTGATTATACCCAAAAATCAAAAGCCTTTCCAAACCCAAAGGTTCCCAAAACCTTTTCTAAAATCCTCATACGATCCTTTATATATATACAGATATATATATAATTTTTAAAAGTTTGGACCATTTCAAACTTGTATAAAACTCCTTTTATACTTCAAACATTTTCAAAAACCCTTTTCTTTTGGCAAAAGATTCAACAAGGGGAGTTTCATTTTATAAAACAAAGATATTTAACTTTGTTTACTCAAAATCAAATATTCAAATTTGATTACTCTTTTCAATATCATTTTCATCCAAATCCGTACGATGTACACATATCATCCGTACGCTATACCAATCTGATCGCTTACTCGACCACACAATTTCACTTCCAAACTAGATCGTCCATCCAACTTCCTAGTGCGAACACAGATCTGGTTTCTTGATTAGAAACCGTCATTCTTCTTGCATAGTCATAACTATGATAGAGAATATCCAGAACCGATCAATAACCCATATCCAGGTTCGCCATCGAAAATGGAGTGAAAAATTCCAACTCGGATCGACATACTATCTCGAAATTCTATGCTCGAATCTGGATCAAATCATTATGCGAATAGAATAACATACGTAAACCCTACATATTTATCTTTATTGGTAATTTGCCAAATCAATTCCATTTCTATTCACATTCACTTTGATTTTCATTCACTTACTCACAATTGCTTCAATCCATTTGGATTATCACCTCCATTCCTATCTCGATTGGGTATTTAACCAATAACAGTTTGAATCTCTGACCAGTTTATTTAGAAAATAGATTGAAAATTTTAAAAATAGATAAGTAATTGAAAATAATTATTAGTTTGTAAAATAGCTGCAAAATAGTTAAAAAAATTGTAAAATAGTTGGAAAATAGATAACTAATTATAGAAATTTTAAATAATTGCAAATCAGTTGTAAAATAGTAATTAATTTGTAAAACAGTTGAAAAATAGTTAAATAGTTCCAAAAATAATTGTAAAACACGTATAAAATAGTCTTAGTTTTTTAAGAGAAAAGTTGTATAGTAAATAATTTAGAAAAATAGATTTATATTCAAATAATTCATTTTGAAAATAGTCCAGAGTGAAAACTGCTCACTTCCCAATTTCCATTCTCATCAATTCAATTTAAATTTCCACTTCCATTTAAATTGACCCAATTCCAATCTAAATAACTTTAATTTCTATTGAAATTGATTCAACCCCAATTCAAGTTGAATTAACCTCAGTTTTTTTTTCCAAATTTAACTTTACTTAACCTTGATCTCAAATTCTACTAATTCAAATAAATTTCAACTGAACTAGTTCCAATTTCAATTCATTTCATCTCCAGTTTGAATTAATCCCAATTTCAAACTCCATTTCCAAATCAAGTTGAATTATTCATGATTTCCTCCCAAATTCAATTCAAGTTCCATTTGAATTTAAAACTATTCAACATTAATTAAAATTCCAAATTATTCAAATCAATCCAATTCAAATTTTCCATTTGAATCTTATACTCATACATCTTCCATCATAATTTCAGTTAATCCAAATCAAATTCAATTTGATCTAATTCAAATTTCAAATTTAAACCTCTAGAATTATATAAATTCAAGTTAATACTTCAAATGTTGATTTAATTTCTTTAAATCAATTTTCCTTTAAAGTTTTTAAACAATTCAATTCTGAGTCCAAATTTCAAAATTCCATTTTAAATTATCTTTACTTAACTCATTACAAGGTTCAAGTAAAAGTTTCAAACAATTTTAATTTACAAATTTATTTCTTTACATTCAAATCTTAAGTTCAAAGGAATTCCGTATCTTAATTTTAAATTTAAGTTAAATTTTATTTATCTCTATAATGGATATATCACCATACTTCATTTCTCATTCATTTAAAACAAATCCAATTCACAACTTAAAAGATTTTTAACAACAATAGGATGATATCATCTAATTTATTTTAAAACATCCATTCACTTTCAATTTCTAGATCTCAAACCCATTTGGAGATCACACAAACTCTCAATTCCAATCAACCATTTAACCTCCCAAGTAAAAACTTAATTTTATCTTCAAATTTCCAAATCAGTTGATCATTCCAACTTATTTAACTCTTTCCCCAGTTAAACTCAATTTATTTAATCCCGTCAACCTTAACCAATTTGAATTTCCATTTCAAATTCTAAACTTCACATTAATAATCTTCCCATTTATAAGTTCAAAAACTTATCACTTGGGGTATCATATCTTATTCTAAATTCAAAACTCAACATTTAGAGTTTATTTCAAACCACCTTTGGTTTTAATTCAAAACCAATTCTTTTAAAGTTTACAACCAACTTCTTATTCTAAAATAAGAGTATATTCAAAATAGTTTGAATAATATTATTCCCTTTCACACTTTGAAAACAATTTCAAATGTTTAAATTTAGAATTCAGAACCTCACAGTTTGAAACCCACTTCAATTTACATGTCATACTTATTTAAAGGTTACCCCCTTAAAACATTTCATTAACACATTTTATTATTAAACACAACAATTATTTATGATAATAACCCAGATTATCATATCTGAAAACCAATTTATTTTTATCTTATCCTGAAACTCTTCCCCAAATTCAAGATTTTAATTTCAGTTTTGTTTTATTTCTATTACTTCTTAATTTAATTCAATAATTTAACAAACAATTCCCTTACTATTAGTTAGAAAGAAATATTGCTTTATATAACGAAATATATTTTTAAATAAAATCATTTAAAATCCTTATATAAAAAAATAGCAAGTACGCTCTCTCATACACACACACACACACACACTCAACTCATCCTAGGGTACCACTTACCCGATCCTTAATGAGTAATCCCACCAGAGCCAAGGTCCTTGCTTAACATTCAACACTGATGCCGAATGTAACAACCGGAAATTTCGATCTCGAATATCCCAGATAGTTAGTAAAAAAAAGAGAGAGAAAGAAGAAGAAACAGGAACCAGTCACAGTAATCTCACATGCGCAGCGGATCAAAATATAATATAACATAAATAAGGGTTTTACAAAGAAGAATCATCATCAGTACAATTATATTTTTATATATCAGAGTTACAATCATTACATTACACCGGACAGTTTAAAACATCATGTCCAAGCCAACTATATTATACACAGCGGTATGTTCCATACGTTCCTGACCTCTAGCTTGCCTCTTGAGCTCCAAAACGTCCTTACCTGAAAACCTGTAATACTCGGTCTGACCCGAGCATTACACCAAAGTAACACCCGGGTCAGGCTGGAAACCAACGTGAGTAAACCCAAGAAACTCCAAGCATACAAGTAATTTAAAATCCGGGTAACTCGTATCAATTTACAAATTCACAATTTGTTATAGACATTACTTATTTCACACGTCAATTTCTATACAAAAACTTAGATGGAATGGACCAATCCGCTTAAATTATTCCATACCAGCCTATTGATTTCGCATATAAATCTATAAAGTATCGAAGTGGTTTCGGTTATTTGCTAATACTCGACTTCGATCTCTTCGAATCCAAGGTCATCTTGACCCAATTTATTCAAGTGAACAACTTTTAAATTCAAGATGTCACTTTTATACAGCAATTCATCATTTAGGTAACTACATTATCACTGTCCATCCAAACATATCATATCACAAAGCAATTCATATCAAAGATATTAGTCGTTCATAAACAGGATTTATCACTTTCAAAATTTATTTAATTCTCTCTAATTAAATTAATTACCAATCTTTAATCACTTAGATTACTTTTACATAATCATTGATTAATTACAATCAATTTATTAATCATCTTTTAATTATTCAACTTAATTAATCATCCTTGATTTATTATCTTTAATTGCATAAAGTAATTATCCTTTAATTAATTACACAAATTATTTATCCTTAACCATTTACAATAGTTAATCTTTAATTACTTAATTACATTAATTAATTAATTAATGATCCTTAATTATTTACTTCCATAATCAGCCTTAATCAATCATAAATAGCAATTAACCATCTTGTAATTACTTATCTTAATTAATTAGCTACTTAATTAATTATATTAATCCTATTATTAATTACACCAAGTAATTAATTCATGATTACTTCTCCTAAGAAATTAAACTTTAATTACATCCCAATAAGAAAATTTCTCTTATATTAATTACATCCAGTAATTTATCCTTCAATTACTTCACCAAGTAATTATACTCATCAATCTTATTAAGTAATTATACTTAATCAATTACCAAGCTACTATCTTTAATTAATTAACAAATTGATTAATTACATTCTCCTTAATTACCAAGTAGTAGGCCAGTTTCTCAATCTTGGGATAATTTCTTTCTGCCCCTGTTAAACATTTACTGACATAGTACACCGGCTTTTGAACTCGGTCCTCCTCGTGAACCAAAGCCGTATTGATAGCATGCTGGGATACAACCAAGTACACATACAATACTTCATGGTCTATAGGCTTCGACAACACTAGGGGACTTTCCAAATGCCTTACTAAAGCTCGGAATGCATCCTCATAGTTGGGCATCCATTCAAAGTTTATCTTTCCTTTCTTTATTACATCGAAGATGGGAATACACTTATCCGTGGCTTTGGATATGAATCGACTCAACGCGGCCACTTTCCCGTTCAGGCTTTGTACTTGATTTATTATTTTCGGCACTTGTATGTCTCGAATAGCTTGAATCTTTTCCTTGTTAGGTTCAATTCCTCGTGCATTAACAATGATACCCAAAAACTTCCCTGATGCAATGTCGAAGGAACACTTCAGAGGATTGATTTTCGCTCCGTAATATCTGAGTATATCAAACATTACCACCAAGTCTCGAATGTGGTCGTTTGACTGTCGTGACTTCACAAGCATGTCATCCACATAGACTTCCATTGTTCTACCTATCTGGTCTTTAAATATTCGATTCACCAAATGCTGATAAGTCACTCCTGCATTTTTCAATCCGAAGGCATCACTACATAGCAATATAGCCCGACGTCTATGGAAAAACTGGTGTGCTCTTGGTCTGAAATGTGCATCGGGATTTGATTATATCCCGAGTACGCATCCATAAATGACAGTAACTCGTGCCTTGTTGTTGAGTCGACCAGCTGGTCAATCCTGGGTAAAGGAAAACTATTCTTAGGGGACGCTTTGTTCAGATCAAAGTAATCTACGCAGGTTCTCCATTTCCCATTTGCTTTTTTCACTAGCACGGGGTAGACACCCATTCAGGGTAGAGGGCGTCGTGGACGAACCCATTGGCTTTGAGTTTGTCCACCTCCTCTCTAAGAGCAACAGACCTCTCTGAGTCCATGCCTCTCCTTTTCCTCTTTACTAGTACGTACCTCGGGTCTATGTTAAACATATAACTCACAATAGCGGGAGAAATCCCGCACATATCAGAATGTGTCCAAGCGAAAACATGCAAATTCGCATAGAGGAAATCAACGAGATCCTCGATCATCGAGGGGCCAAGTTGTGATCCAATCTTAAGTACTCACAATGGGTCATCTAAGTTGACTGAAATGTCAATCGTCAGTTCAGTCGGTGCGGCTTTTGCTTCCTCCGGTTCCTCATCATCATCTCTCAGATTTATTTCTCTATATATCCAATCATGTTGCTCGAGCCAGGGATCGAGCAATACTTGTCAATTTTCAATGACTCGAGTGCAGACGGAGCTATCCACAACCTTTCCTTTCTCTCTCCACTGGGCCTCTCTCAGCTCAGCCACATAACATGCACGACGGGTCGCCTGATTGCCATGCACCACACCAACTCCTTTATCTGTCGGAAACTTCAAAGTTAAACACCAAGGGGTCAAAGCTGCCCTAAACTCTGCCAAGGCCGGTCAACCTAGAAAAACATTGTTTGAGAATCAACATCCAAAACAATGAAAGGCAGGATTCGCACCCTCCTATGTTCATCTTGTCCCATTTCAACTGGCAATTCAACAAAACCCACCGCATCGGTTGCTGCACCATTAAAGCCATGGATACGGGCTTTAGATGGTTTCAAATCTTTGGTCACCATCTTCATTTGGTCATATGCTTTTTTGAAGGTGATGTTAACAGAACTTCCATAATCAATTAAAATTATTTTCACAAACGTTGGCCCGATTGTCGCGGAGATGACCATTGGGTCAACGGTAGGAGCCTCCACCTTATCAGCATCTCTGCTTTTGAAAACTATATCGTCCATCATCGTTCACTACTGCTTAGTTGGGGACCCGTCCTCCGTATTTGAACAATACTCAAAACTTGCATGCTTGAGGGAGTTAGCATACCACTCCATTTCCTGCCAACTCTTATCCACAGGGTGAGGTCCACCGACTATCGTGTTTATGACTAGTCTAACTACAGTTCGAGCAGGTTCCTTTGGATGAGTGGAGCTTGCCTGCGTCCAAGGTCAGATGTTCCTTGTCTACCTTCCTGCGGGTTTTTGACAAAATCCTACAACTTTTTCTATCTAGTTAGCTTTTCTATAGCATCATGGAGGTGTCTACATTTCTCTGTATTGTGCCTGTAAGTCTCATGGAAGCGGCAATACTTCCCAGATCATTTTTATTCCTTGGTGGATTCTTTTGGGCGTGGCTTTCGGTATTGAAAAGTGTTGCATGTTGATAGGTAAATATTTTACAGAGAGGCATTCAGGGGGTGTATTCATTGTAGGTTAGAATCCTTGGCTTCCATTTTTCTTCTTCTCTTTTCTTTCCAGCACCAACTCCTCCGAAGCCTTTAGATTTCCCAGGCTTGTTCTGGACGTTGACCTGAACCTTCCCCAAGTTGTCATCGGATTGTTTTATAGCAATGATGCTCTTTACAGTCTCCAAACTAGGCCCTCCTTATCTCTCCTTGTCCAACTAGCTTCCTCCCTTCTTATGAACTGATGAGCCTTTGAATAAAAACACTCTAGCATAGTCGGAGGCTTTCATGCCAACTGATCTTCAAACTCCGAATCAGGATCCACTCCTTGCATCACAGCCATCAGAACTGCATGGTCGTTTGGGTTGTTGACTTCAGTAGCTGCAACTTGAAATCTCTGTGAGTACTCCTTCAACATCTCCCCTAGAACCTGGATTACACTCGATAAAGACATCACGTCCTTGGGACGAGTGGCATGTATCCTAAACTATTCTACAAATTTCATCACCAATTCATCAAAGCTGGATATAGACTGCGGGGGAAGTCGAGTGAGACATTTGGTCGCAATTGTAGACAAAGTTATCAGGAAGCATCTACACTAAGTTGCATCATTTGCTCTAGCTGAATCCATCATCTATTCATATCTCTTCATATGCTGTCGGTGATCCGTCTTCCCTTCATAAGCGGGGATAGTTGGCATGCGAAATTTCCTAGGGTATTTGGCCAGTAGAATAGTATCTATGAATGGAGTATGACTCTTGGATATCCCCCAATCTTCATTGGTCAAGCCTTGATTTTATCTCTTCAACTGTCTGACCATAACCGACATGTCCATGGTTTGTATGGAAGATGGCAGGTTAGAATCTGTTCTATGAGATCGTACCGGTTGATGTCTCTCTGTTGGCGATCTACCAAATGCGTATCTTGGGGACCAGCTCCGTTAGGGCCTTGGTGAACTGGGCGTCCAGTTTCCACTCGCACTCCAGATCCAAAGTTTCCCGCTCCATCTTGGGTATGATTACCTTGATGTAAGTGAGGTGCCATGGTTCCCGGTAGGGAACTTGGACCATCCATGGTTGATCGATCTGCGATACCTACTTGTGTTGTTTTAGTTTTGCGATGTCTACGCCTGGGAAGTTCATCGGACGAAGTCGAATTGTTCGATGAAGAGTAAGGAGTGGGGCTACCTCCAGCATTCTGATGTTGTTGTTGAGTAAGCCGAGTCATAAGGTTGACGTTAGCTTGAATCTATTCGCTAAGTTGTCTCCTGCTTTCCATGAGTTCTCTCATCAGGTCGTTGAACTCTGTTCTAGTGACAACTTCCATCTGGCATTAGGCGACGACATTCCCTGCGTCCGGATTAACTTTCTGGTTGCTAGGTCCTACTTGTTGGACGCCACCAGTCTCGTTGACATCTGCATTGTGCGAGGCTGATTTGGTACGTGGTCTTTCCATTGTAGAGTTATTGGTAGGAATGCCGAGTAGAATCAATGTACTTCCTATGAATGTCTTGGATCTCCTTCGGGGCATTTCTTCAATCCAGTAGCTACAAAGTAGATCCTAATGACCTGAGAGTGCGTTCTCAGTGAAAGCACCACAACGTTAGCACCAGAATTGGTCACTAACACCCGAAGAAGGATTTGTGTAGAGAGATTAATGAAGAAGGTAAATTAAAACTGAGGAATAATGCAGTGGAATGCAGTAATAACTATAAGAAACAAGAACACCAAATTTATAGTGGTTCAGCGTAACTTCCTACGTCTACTTTGAGTTTAATCTTTATTACTTTCTTCAACAATTGATTATAGGTACAATCCGTACACCAACTACTCGAATATAAATGCTAACCGAAAAAGAATGAGTCTTGAAAGCAGCAGAGTCTCTCCGGTGTTCTCGAAAAAAGGTCCCTTTCACTGTGCTTCTGCCATTGTGTTTATAGGTGAAGATAGGTTGGACTTCCTATGCAGGCCTAGGAATAAGGTACTTCGGCCCATAGCAGATGACTTCTGTGCACCGAACCAGCCATGCCGAACGAGAAATGCCGGTCGAGAGATGCCGAGCGACAACACCTCAAGCAAAGCTGGACCAAAATGCCTAGACTGAACTACACATCTATACCGAGCGGCATTCGTATGCCGAGAGATGCCATCTGGAGGAGGTATGCCAAACGAGGCGTCTGGAGGAAGTATGCCGAACGTGGCATCTGGAGGAAGTGTGCCGAGCGAGGCTTCAATGCCGAGCTAGGTACCTGTGCTGAGCAAGGCACTTGTGCCGAGGAGGGCTCCTATGCTGAGCGAGGCTTCTTGTGCCGAGCGGGGCACTTGTGTCAAGCGAGGCTTCCACACCGAGCGTGGCTTCTTGTGCCGAGCCTCTTGTTACCGCGTCAAATAATCGGGTAACAATCATCATCAAATAGCGACAACGATAGTGACGGAGAACAAGTTAATGTATGTTTTATGGCACAAACTGATGAGGTATGTCCTAAACTTAGCTATGATGAATTACTAGAGCTTAGCATGGAATTAGATGGTAAATTTAGACAAATTAAAAAATTGAATAAAGAACACATAGCCAAATAAATAGATTAGAACTTGAAATGGGAATGTTAAAAGATGAAAAAATTATTTTAGAGGAGGAACTAGAATTATCTTAAAAAATAAAAAGCAGTTTAGTTGAAAATGATATTATTGATAATGGAAAAGTTAAATTAGAAAAGGATAACTTGTTAAAAGAAAACATCAACTTGAAAAAGAATATAGAATCATTGAAAATTGAAAATTTTGAATTAAAAGAAAAATTAGATAGAATTACAAATAATGTTTCAAAATTTAATAAAGGAAAAACAAGATTTGGAAAATATTATCAAAACTTCAAAACCTTCAGGTAATAGAAATGGAATAGGATTTAAAAATACTGCTAAACAAAAAGAGAATAATATTAAGAAATATAGTTTCATTTATCAAAAGACTAAAAGATCACCTAAGTCTAATACGAATACCAAAACATGAAAATTTGGATTCTAATGACAAACAATAATTTGATTAGACAAAAACATATTAATAATTTTCTAGATAATGTAGTCTATGATAAAAATTATGCTCATAAAAGTACCAAACCTTCTTGGGTGTGGCTACCTGCTCCTCCTAACATTTAGGACCCTAACAAAGTATATGGGTACCAATTAAATCATTTGTATCTTGCGGTACCCAAAATAAAAAATAAGGAGAAATGGATACTTGATAGTCGTTGCTCCAAGCATATGACCGAAAATTCAAAAATGTTATCAAATATAACATACATCGATGGTGGAACGGTAACTTTTGAAGATAACTCAAAAGGATACGTCGTTGGCATCGGAGAAGTCATCAACTCTGGTATTTCTAACCCTCCTATTATTACAAATGTTTTGTTAGTATAAAATTTAAAACATAACCTAGATAACATTAGTCAATAATGCGATAAAGGTTTTCAAATTAATTTCGAAAAAGACAGATGTAATATTTTCGACAATAACAAATAATTTATCTTTGACGGTTTTAGAAATAAAAATATTTATGTCTTATATATGAATATAAATCGAAATTCAAACTTATGCCTTACCGCCAAACATGACGATCCATGGTTATGGCATAAACAATTCTGTCATATTAATTTTAAATATATTAATAAATTAGCAAAATATGAGCTAGTTAGAGATCTACCTAAAATAAATTATAAAGTAGAAAATTCAAGTGAAACTTGTCAAATCGAAAAACTAAAGAAAAGCACCTCTAAATCTAAAAACAATATTTCTACAAAACAATCATTAGAATTATTACATTTAGATTTATTTGGTCCAACTCAATTACGATCTATAAATCACAAAAAATATGTTTACGTAATAGTTGATGATTTTTCAAGATATACATGGACCTTATTTTTAACACATAAAAGTGACACTTTTGTTATGTTTAAAATTTTTGCTAAAAGAATTAAAACTCAAATGGATTTGAAAATTAAGAATATTCGAAGTGATCACGGTGGAGAATTCGAAAATGATCTTTTTACTAATTTTTGTAATAAAAAGTGCATAAGTCATAATTTCTCTTTTCCCTGCACACCATAACAAAATGGTGTAGTAGAAAGAAAAAAATCGTACGTTACAACAATGTGCACGAAATATTAGTGGTTTACTAAAACATTTTTGAGCTGAAGCTATTGCTACGGCTTGTTGTGTTTTGAATCGAGTAACCATACGACCTATGACTAAACATACTTGTTTTGAAATGTCTTTTGGAAGAAAACCTAAAGTAGCATACTTTAAAACTTTCGGATCAAAATGTTTTATATTAAATACAAAAGATAATTTAGGAAAATTCGACCCAAAGGCCGATGAAGGAATCTTTGTTGGATATTCGGATCATAACAAGGCATATAGAATTTTAAATAAACATATTAAAACAATTGAAGAAAGTTTAAATGTTTCATTTGATGAAAATTTCCTTAATAATCATTCTAATGACGATGAAGAAATTATTCCTATAACAAATACAAACACATCTAATAATGAGACAAATACACAAAATAATACCCTAGTGTCACCCTCTAGAATTCTAAAAGATTATCCAAAAGATAATATCACTAGAGATCTTAATTCTAGAGTAACTAGAAATCAACTTAGCCGAATAAGTCATATTGCATTTGTGTCTAATTTTGAACCAAAGAATTATAAAGAAGCTTCAAATGATGATTTTAGGATAATAGCCATGCAAGAAGAATTAAATCAATTTGAACATAATAATGTTTGGGAATTAATACCAAGACCAAAAAATCAATCAGTTATTGGAACAAAGTGGGCATTTGAAAACAAAGCAGATGAAAACGGAAATATAGTTAGGAATAAAGCACGTGTAGTCGTTCAGGGTTATAATCAAGAAGAAGTATAATGTTCAGATAGATAGTCCATTGATTACCGGATTTATATGCATATATGTTATTTCTATTGTTGTTATAATCAGTTTGATTGCAGGATTTTAACTTGAAAACGATATAATTTTAAAAGAGTAATAGCGAGGAGATATCCATTCCGCTAAGTTGTGTGGTGTCACTTAGTTTCAGTAAACTGTGATGTAATAGAATTATTTACACCAGACTTTATGTCTGACCCAATGTTTATGTTTTCCTCTTAAACTCTCGGGTGCTCAAAATTAATTTTGAGTAGACTGAGAGTTAAGGACTTTTCAGGTTAGTAGGTTGGACAAATAAGCTTTCCAAAGACTTGCAGGAGGCAAAGCTAGTTATGTAGGAGTTATGTTTATTATTTCCATGATGATGTATTTATGACAGATATGTCTATCTATTTAGAACTCTGATCATCTAAGTGGGCATCTTCTTATGTCGCTCTTGGCGTAATTTGAAATAATTATATTTTATCAAATATCAATAATTTTTCTATTTGAGCCCAGTTACAAAACTTTATATATGAAAGATGATTAAAAAATCATCATGAACGTAGTAATGTAAATTTCGTGGCTAAATTCTGATGTTTATAAAATTTTCATTTTAGCCTTATTTTAATTAGTTATTTTATTATTAATTTTTACAAGGTGTTACAACTGGACAGTAAACGTTGTCTAGTGATTCTATGGTTTGGGGCAACCACATAGGATTTCTCGTTCGGGTTATGCTTCGAGTTTGGTTTAGGGGAGACTCGGTTTGGGCCCGAGTAAGATTTTTTTTCTTGTGCTTTAGGAATGTGCTTCGAGTTGAGGAGTTAGCTGCTTTGAGTCATGGAAGTGTCACTTTGGGCTTAGCTCGGTTATAACCAGATAAAGAATGGAGGTTGAAGAATTTTCATCGTGGCGCGGTGATACTTCGAGGATTTCTTTGTCATATGCTTCAAGGTTCTTGGGGTTATGTGGAGTGAAGTAGGCAACTCCAAATGAACCGGGATGACATTGGATTTCTTGTGGCGACTTGAGAAGTGATGTCATAGTACCAACGATGACGACGATGACTTTAGAGCCTTAGTACATTAGCTCGATAACGAAACCTTTGCTCCAGTAGCAAGACTTGAAGCCATACGTACATTACTTGCTTTTGCAAGTTACCACAATTTTATATTATTCCAAATGGATGTTAAAAGTGTTTTTTAAATAGTTTTATTAAAGAAAACGTATATGTTGAACAACCTCCATTATTTGTTCATGAAAAATATCCCGATCATGTTTTTAAATTACATGAAGCCTTCTATGATATAAAGAAAGCCCCCCGTGCCTGGTACGAATGTCTTAAGAATCGTTTAATTGCATCTGGTTTTCAAATAGGTAAAATAGGTACTACTTTATTTATTAAACGAGAAAATAATGACATCTTAGTTATACAAATTTACGTTGACGATATTATTTTTGGTTCAACTAACGAAAATCTTTGTACTCAATTTTCAAATATTATGAAAAATGAATTTAAAATGTCTCACATAGGTGAATTAAATTTCTTCCTAGGTTTACAAATAAAACAACTTGAGAATGGAATTTTTATTCATGAAGATAAATAATGTAACAATTTATTACGTCGCTTTGGAATGGATAAAACTTCAAGCAAACCAACACCAATGAGTACTAGTGTTCACTTAGAAAAGAATGGTAATGGTAAAGATTTTGATGAAAAATTTATATCGTAGTATGATTGGCTCCATACTATATTTGACGGCTAGTCGACCCGACATTATGATGAGTGTATGTCTTTGTGCCTGATTTCAAGCAAATCCAAAAGAGTCTCACCAAAGAGCTGTTAAACGTATCTTATGATATTTATCTAGTACTAGAGATTATGGTTTGTTTTACCCTAAGGGATCATCATTTGAACTTGTTTCATATAGTGATGCAAATTTCGGTGGATGAAAAACTGATCGTAAGAGTAATAGTGGAATGTATCATTTTATCGGACAATCATTGGTTTCATGGTTTAGCAAAAGGAAAAACTGCATCGCTTTATCCACTTACGAAGCCGAATATATTTCAGCGGCTTTAACATGTGCACAAGTGATATACATGCAACAAACGCTTAAGGATTTTGGAAAAGATATTGATAAATCACCAATATATTGCGATAATACAAGTGCAATAAATTTATCGAAAAACCCTTTAAATCACTCACGTACTAAACACATAGATATACGACGTCACTTTTTATGCGACATTGTTAACAAAGGAATTATTACATCAGAGTACGTAAATACTAAGAATCAAATAGCAGATATTTTCACAAAACCACTAAATGAACAAACGTTTGTTAAATTACGACATGATTTAGGAATATGTTCTCTTATTGATCTTATCAGCTAATTATAAATTTCATTCATTCTATTTTTTGGTTAAAAAGTTCTAATCACAATCAAAATCTTTTAAGACTAACCAACAATTTTTTAGAATGTTTGTTTTCTAAAAATAACTATTTATAACTTTTTAAAACATGAATAAATAGCTCCTCTTTTTACAAATTATATAGATTTTATATTCCTTTCAAAACAAACAAAACAAAAACATGTATTCCGACAACTCTCATCTCTCGTTCTCAACACCAACAACAGATAGTTCAACGGATACTCCTCATCGACTTCATACTCCTACACCAGGTCAAGAGCTGACCTATAAGTGGTCCCACTACCACAAGAGATTCACTCCCGATAAAAAAACGGTCCAAACGACCTCTATTTGTCTCTCCTAACACCAAGGAAAAATTGATGAGATACATCATTACCAAAAGCAACAAATGGATTTACAACGAGAATTATTGTTATCCCCTTTTTTGGACAAAACTGGAATATCAAAGTTGAGCGCGTCTCTACCACGACCGAGCTAAGAAGAAGCAATTAGCAAGCGTATACAAGTCGATGATTTCGTTCATGACCCAAGTGCAAAAGCTCATTCGGCCTTAAGAGGTTTAAGATCCATTCGGCATTGATTCATTCGGCATTCATAACGCCAAGTTTCATCCGGCCTCTCCATGTCATGCCGAACCAAAGGACATCCGGTCGAGCCTCCTTCCCTCCAAACTCCATCACCGGATCAACTCCACCACCGGATCAATTACAAGCTCCATCTTTCACCAACCACTACCGGTCCAACATCACCGCCGAACCAGCTGCCCTACATCCCCATGCCGAACCAACCCACACCGAACCACACACAACTCAACCTAACACCGGACCAACCTTCCTCCCACTACCGAACCAAACTCCAACTTCTCCTTGTATGACCGAATGAAGCCTCGCCGAACCAGAATTGCCAGTCTAGATTGCTTCAGCCCAGGACCACCAGCAGCTATATACGTCCAAGACCCCTGCCCCCTATCTCACTCTATAAATAGAGGGGCAGGGGTACAACAATGGCAGACAAGTTTGAGAGCTCAAGCCTGGAAGGAACTCTCAAACAACTTTAGATACTTGTAATCAAAGCTTTGTACTTGTAATCTGAAGGAAAAAAGGAGAATAACATATAAAGTGGACGTAGGCACGTTCTTGCCGAACCACTATAAATTTGTGTGTCTTTTACAGTTTAGTCCCTGTTTTTCATATATTTGCATAAATCATCCAAATCACTAAATACAACATAAAATCAACCAACTCATACGACTTTGGGTGTTTGCGGCCATTTTTTACGCAAACATTTTGGTGCTTTCATTGAGAGTAACCGACTCCCGCTACATCGGATATAAGTTGAATTTGGAAATCTAAGAGTTCAGATCTAAGAGTTATGACGAGACAAACAAGTAGAAGGCAAAGGCCAGAGAGAAGTGAACACCAAGGAAGTCAAGAGGCTTCCTCAGGAGGGAATCAAGCATCGATCTTCATCACTAGGGATGAGATGGAGGCCATGATGAGAAGACAAGAAGAGATGATCCAGAACTTACTTCAACAAATTGGGCAAATTGGAGCACAAATCCAAGGAGCAACTGGGATTCAGAACGGAGCAGGACCATCTGGCGCAGCACCAGAGCTAGGGGGCACTCACGCAGAGCATGTTGATCCGACCCCGGGAAGTGAGATGGGGGCATCCGAGCCACCTGGTAGCAATAGAGGAATGAACGTTCAGCCAGGGAGGCATACACATGGAAACTCCCGTGGACTTGGGGGGCAGGTCGAAGGCAATGAACAAGGACTACAACTTGGAGACAATGACAGATTAGCAGAGATGGACAATGACAGATTAGCAGAGATGGTTAGAAGAGCTATGAGAGGCGGTTTAGTAAACAGAGACTTGGAAGATGTAAACAGGAGTCCTTTTTCTTGTGCGATTAGGATGGCTAGAAACCCACCAGAATTCAAGCTACCATCATTGGACATGTACAACGGGAAAACGGACCCCACGGTCCATCTAACGAAGTATATGAGACATATGGAAGTGCTGGGGGCATCAGACGAGGTTATGGCCCGGTGCTTTCCACTGTATTTGACGGACATTGCAGCGTTATGGTTTAGGCAACTGGAGAGCGGCTCCGTAGGAACATGGGCAGATTTAACTGAGAGATTCATGAGGCAATTCAGGGTTCATATTGCGAGGCCCAAGAATGTGATGACTTTGGCAACCTTGAAACAGAAAACTGGAGAGACTTTGAGGAGCTTTCTAACGCGATTTAATGCTGCAGCAGCATCAGTGGATCGACCAGATCCAGCTATGGTCATGATGGCAGCTGTATCTGGAATAGCTGGTAATACAGAGTTCAAAAATTCATTAACCAAGGATCCGCCTATGAATCTGGGAGAGTTCTATCATGAGGCTGAAAAGTTTCTGCGTTTGGAAGATGCTAGTACAGAAAGAGAGTAAGAAGATGACGTTTACACAATCAAGAGCGGAAACCCACCTGGAAAGGGTGCAGAGACTAGCAAAGGAAAGAGAAAGGCTGAGGATAATGATGACAGGACGAAGTGGCTACGGAGAGAGCCACGATTCACCACCTATTCACAGTTGAATGAGAGTTTGGAACGGATTTATCAAGATACCAAGGGGCAGGTTCCGTATCGTAGACCAATGCGAAGGGATCCAACCTCTGACGAAAGAAAATCAGATAAGTTTTGTGTATTTCATGAATTGAATGGTCATAACACTAATGATTGTAGGCACTTGAAGAACGAGGTGGAAGGGCATATCAGGAACGGTATGCTCCTTCAGTATGTGAGGAGGCGAACTCCAGCGGTGGAGCCAGAGCGACCACCCTCTACATCAGCTAGAGGTGACCCTAGATCAGGGCACCATTTGATTATCCATTGATTGCTTGATTAAAATAACGATGAACAAGTCGTAAGCTTCCACTAAAGCAATTAAATCATTTACACATGTACGAGATCGCGAACGATCTCCAGGCATGCTCTGAATGATCATTGACTGCTTCGGTGTGGGAACTTACACTTTGACATCCTTGCTTTGCTTTTGTTTCGATTTGAACATTTGAACTCTTCATGTTTGGACATTTCTGCTGTAAGGTACTATTGCTTTAACATTTACAATTCTATGAAAAAATTATTTACTTGTATGCCCGTTGGATCGCGAACGGTCCACGAGCACCTATTGCATGGCAACGAACTGCCGAAGTCTTTGATTCGAAAACTCCCCCAAACAATAACTCCAACACTGATAATATTAAGTCCCCCCCGGACACACTCATTCGCCTCGAACGGCACCCGACTTCGAACAGTCACAATTCGCCTCGAACGGCACCCGACTTCGAACAGTCACAACTCGCCTCGAACGGCACCCGACTTCGAACAGTCACAACTCGCCTCGAACGGCACCCGATCGCGAACGATCATAACTCGCCTCGAACGGCACAACTCGCCTCGAACGGCACAACTCGCCTCGAACGGCATAACTCACCTTACCTCAAATGGCTCGATCGCGAACGGTCGTCATTTGAGGTCCGCCACCTGATCACTAACTGTTACACCTTACCTCAAATGGCTTGATCGCGAACGGTCGTCATTTGAGGACCGCCACTTGACCGCACACTGTCGCACCTTACCTCGAATGACTCGATCACAAATGATCGTCATTTGAAGTTAGGCGCTTGACCTTGAACGGTCGCATTTCATCACAAATGGCTCGGTCTCGAACGATCGACGCGTGGACTTACAGGCTTGACCGCGCACTGTCGCACTTTACCTCGAATGACTCGATCACGAACGATCGTCATTTGAAGTTAAGCGCTTGACCTTGAACGGTCCTCACTCGACCGCGCACTGTCGCACTTTACCTCGAATGACTCGATCCCGAACGATCGTCATTTGAAGTAAAGCGCTTGACCTTGAACGGTCACATTTCACCGCAGATGACTCGATCCCGAATGATCGACGCATGGATTTACGCGCTTGACCGCGCAGGGTCGCACTTCACCTCGAATGACTCGATCGCGAACGGTCGTCATTTGAAGTTAGGCGCTTGACCATGAATGGCCGCGCTTCATCCCGAATAGCTCGATCCCGAACGGTCGTCATTTGGGGCCATATAAACTATCAAATTCTCTACAGGTTGATGACAGGATATGAACATCCGGCTCATGGCATTACAAAACACGCCTTCCTACCGCAAGGCATATTTTGGGGGGCAAAGTGTTATCCCCTTTTTTGGACAAAACTGGAATATCAAAGTTGAGCGCGTCTCTACCACGACCGAGCTAAGAAGAAGCAATTAGCAAGCGTATACAAGTCGATGATTTCGTTCATGACCCAAGTGCAAAAGCTCATTCGGCCTTAAGAGGTTTAAGATCCATTCGGCATTGATTCATTCGGCATTCATAACGCCAAGTTTCATCCGGCCTCTCCATGTCATGCCGAACCAAAGGACATCCGGTCGAGCCTCCTTCCCTCCAAACTCCATCACCGGATCAACTCCACCACCGGATCAATTACAAGCTCCATCTTTCACCAACCACTACCGGTCCAACATCACCGCCGAACCAGCTGCCCTACATCCCCATGCCGAACCAACCCACACCGAACCACACACAACTCAACCTAACACCGGACCAACCTTCCTCCCACTACCGAACCAAACTCCAACTTCTCCTTGTATGACCGAATGAAGCCTCGCCGAACCAGAATTGCCAGTCTAGATTGCTTCAGCCCAGGCCCACCAGCAGCTATATACGTCCAAGACCCCTGCCCCCTATCTCACTCTATAAATAGAGGGGCAGGGGTACAACAATGGCAGACAAGTTTGAGAGCTCAAGCCTGGAAGGAACTCTCAAACAACTTTAGATACTTGTAATCAAAGCTTTGTACTTGTAATCTGAAGGAAAAAAGGAGAATAACATATAAAGTGGACGTAGGCACGTTCTTGCCGAACCACTATAAATTTGTGTGTCTTTTACAGTTTAGTCCCTGTTTTTCATATATTTGCATAAATCATCCAAATCACTAAATACAACATAAAATCAACCAACTCATACGACTTTGGGTGTTTGCGGCCATTTTTTACGCAAACAATTATACTTTGAACAAAAAGTCACTGCACAACGACTAAGTTTTATATAGCAAGTAGCGACCAAATTTTGCAATTCATGAAAAAGGATGTACATGAACCACTTCCAATTCCTTGCAGTCCTATGGATCCTTCTACATCTTATCGTACACCTTGGGTTCCTCCATCTAGGCAATTTTTTGGTTCCCCAAGAACCAACGAACGAGGAAATATTTGGTCCCCACTCAAGCCATGGAAGGATAACACCTTTGAAGATCGCAATGCTCCATCTTCATCTCAATAAATTTATTTATTGTATTTTCATCTATTTATATTTTTATTTGATTTTAAAAATAATAATATTATGTTTTAATAAAATTGATCCCTCAAAAATCACGCATAACCTTCCAAAATAAGACTACTTTTAGACATACTGAAGATTTCAGACGTCTATTCAATGCCATCAGACGTCTGACACACTTGTAACACACCATTTTTTAATCCTGTGCATATACCAGACGTCTTCTATAAACAACCAAATGTTTGAAAATTATCTCTGCCTCATAGAAAATAAAAAACAATCTATTTTAGATGTCTGAAGTAGTGATCAGACATCTGAACAAAGTCTCTGCCTCCTTAAAATACAAATTCAGGCCATTTTCAGACGTCTGATATTATATCTAGACGTTTGAGAAAACTATCTATCTTCAAAAAATTACACTTCTGCCTATTCCAGACATCTGCAAATAACACCCAGACATCTGAAAATGTCTGCTGTCTTGAAACTAGGGTTAAATCAGACGTCTGATTTAGTTCCCAGACGTCTAAAATTCAATTGACACCTAATCGAACACTTAAAACAACTATTTTTTCACAAATTTCCCGTTCACATTTATTCTGTTTCTTCTTTCAAATTCAAAACCCTAATTCTCCAAATCACCATCTCCGTAATTGTGCTCGATTTAATGGTGCCCAAAACAAAAAAACCCAAGAGTTTCTAAAAGAAAACAAGAACAAGCTTCTTCCTCCAACCCACAAGTATGCTCAGATAATCAGATTGAAAAGTGGATGAATCGAGTACCTCATTCGATCAAAAGATATGACGATATACAGATGAAAAAGCTACATACAGGTCCTTTCTATAATTTTCTTAAATTCCCTATGTAAGAATTGGATGAAATGTGCGAAAATGCTGGGTTAGAAACATTGATTTCCTTCAATTCAAAGATTGTCCAAATCGATCAGCTCGCCATATTCCTTTTCTATGCTAATCTAGATATCAATGCCATATGGAATACCGATAATGATGATAATTGGCTTTGGTCAAATGTTTACAGCAACACTATTCGTCTAACTCCGGGAAATATAGGCTATACTCTAGATTGTTCCCACTCCGGAGAAGACTTGTATAACATCCTGGATATGCACCTCAAACTAAGAAATAATGTCACCCATCAAATTTGAAAAGATGAAATGTCAAGATTTTCTTCAAAACACTTACGACCTAAGGCAAGACTCCTCACCAGGATGATTATCAACACAATCATTTCTCACCTTGGTAGCCATGAGCAAATAACAGATGAGAGCACAAAGCTCTATATGCCATCTTTAGTGGTACGAGGGTAAATTAGAAGAAATTCATTTTTGAAGAGCTTAAACATTATTGGACTTAATCACGTCCATCCATCATCTACCCTACCTACGTCATGCATCTTCTGAAAGCACACAGAGTTCCATCGTATTTATCGACTTTTGAAGAGATTACTCCCAAGTACGCCTCCTTAAAATTCTTCTCACTTATGCACTTAGCAGAAAATCCACCGGATTTTATGTCATTTGAAAAGTGGACGCAATGTCGTCAACAAGATAGTCAAGCCAGGCCTCTACTCCAACAACAAACACTACAACCATCATAAGAAGAAGAACATCTCGAACACACTCCTCCTCCTCCTGCACTTTTTGATTATTCATGCCAAGACAACATTTTGGAGACACGCACTAAGACCAATCCAAATGAAAGTATTCGAGACTTAGCTCTCCAAAATCAATTTATCTTATCAAGAAATCAAAAATTATTGCCTAAGCATATTGATAGCTTTGAAACAACGTTTGCTTCTCGCCTAGGCACAGTTGAAACATCGCTTTCAACAACATTATCTATTCTAAAAGAGTTCTTCAACGAGTCCATGGCCCTACACCACCTTCGTAAGCTTGGCCAACTCCAACGCCTTCTCTTCCTCCTTGAAAACATTCTAAACTTTTTGAAGAGGGCAAAGAACATCTCGAACATACTCAAACATCTCCTAAAAACAAGCATGTTTTTCAAAGAATGATGATGAAGGAGATGCTCAAGCTAAATCTCACAAAAAAGATCCTTAGATTTTTTTTTATAGGTTCCATCTTTTGTATTGTATTCAAAAATCTATGCCTGTAATCACTGTGTTTAATGATTAAAAAAGTGCCTTTTGGTTTGTTACTTCTACGTAATTATAGTAAATTGATATAACCTTCCAGCAATTAATAAATATTCCAGATTAGTAGTGTGTACATGCTATCTAAATTATAGATATTAATACTTTTTGATAATGCAAAGGGGGAGAAATAATGGTAAGCATATATTCAGGGGGAGATTATAAAATTATATCTAAGTACATCGTATAGTTGTCATCATCAAAATGAGGGAGTATATTAGGAAATCCAATTTACGGTTTCGATGAAAACAAATATACATGGAAATCGAATATACATATATAGTTATATATATAGGTACTTGCTAGAACGACATCACTAGAAAGACAAGAATGAGGCTCAACGGACACTACAAGTGACTACAAGTCAATAAGTACAAAGAAGCAAAAGAAAGAATGCACAAAAAACTGACATGCACCATATCAGACGTCTGGGTGCACAAGCCAGACGTCTGAAATAGTTCTCCGTAACAACAGTCAGGCTAAATCAGACATCTGATAATAGCACTCAGACGTCTGATATTCTACTATAATCAAAAAATATATAGTATCGGACTTCTGAAACAAATACCACACGTCTGAATTCAAAGTCGAACTTTAGAAATGAAATGCAACTACCACATGCGAATGGACATCTCTGCTTCTCTTCGCTACAACTCTTCACCATCAATAGAAGCAACTTTAGAGTGTTTGTTAATGGATGCAACTACTCAAGATACTTACCTACAACTATATATAACATCAAGAATCAAGAGAACAGAACTCGCCTGACTTACTTACGCTTTCTAATTGTATACTCTACTCTATATTCTTGATCTCTGCACTCTAGCAATCTTTACTTGTATTCACTCTTCCATATACTCAGTTTTTCATAGACAATATTCCTTAGAAGTATACTGGAAGCAATTGTACTAATTGGTCAACATCTGTGTTATGTTAGAACACACATTTGACAAGAACAACTTATTGTACACAAGCCTTTTCCTCCGGGCGGGGGAGAAGCGAGGGTTTCTGATAGTCGAATTCCGAATAGGAGCTTCGGGATTGAACTAGGATGGGAGGTCCAAACCAGTATAAAATTCTGATATTCCTATTCTATATTTACTTGAATTAATATTATTTTAATTGCATCATATATTTTGTCACATATACTTGCATATACGCTACACGACCCACCCCGTAGACTTTCACATTGTTCTTTCAATACGGCACTATGTTGGGTACCTACTCTAGCATGATTACTCCTATTACATAGACCTGCCAGGTTTTGGTTAGTTGCATATTAAACCAATGTTATAGAGGAGTGCCAGGAGGCTATGCACCTGAATGCCAACATAGGACATAATGATCATGGTACTTGATTTTTTGTGATTTGCTAAATTATACATATTAAACCTTTCTTTTCTTTTCTCCTTTTTTTGGGTATGAAATAATGATCCTGATACTTGATTTTTTGTGATTTGCTGAATTTTACATATTAAACCTTGAATTGAGCAGGCCCTTTTAACTCAGTGGTAGAGTAACTTGTTTTTTTCTTTCTATTTTTTGGGTATGAAATAATGATCTTGATACTTTATTTTTTGCTATTTTCTGAACTTTACATATTAAACCATTCTTTTTTTGGGGTGTGAAAAGATGATCCCGATACTTGATTCTTTGTGATTTGATGAATTTTATCGTTTACAAACCAATCTTTATTATTGCTTTCTTGTTATTTACAGGCACCTACATTTTTTTATTAGACTGTACATATTTTATATGGATAAATTGTAACCTAGTTATTTTCAAACTCACAGACTAGGGCTGGAAAATTATGGTCCCAAATTAAAGCTACATACAAACAAATGGACACAGCCTCAATAGAGTTGGAATGTTTTCAAGCCTTACAGAAGCAAGAAGTACTGACATCAACATTTAGATTCAGCGACATAGTCCAAGAAGTCAACAAACAGAAAAATATTGAGAAAACACTTCAACAGCGAAATGGAGATTTAATTGCAGAGCATGAAAAGATCCAGAAACAACTTGCAGAGCACAGACAAAACTTAGAATTGAACAAGAAATTGCTGCCAAACAAAAAAGCGTTGGAACAAATAAATGCAGCAAATACCGATCCTGTAGAAATAGAAATGGTTGATTTTCCTGTTCTAGATCCTCATGAAACTACTTGTGAACAAATTCCAAACTCAGTAGACACTGCCCCGAGGCTGAGCATGCTTCCCCCAACGCTGAGCACACTGCGGCAGAGACTGATGATACTACAGCCGAGGTTGAGCCTGTTGAAAAATTTAGGAGGATCTTGAAGCTCTGATACCACTGTTGGAAATTTTCTGCAAGAACAAGAATGAATGAGAAACTTTTTAATGTATTAATGGAGATTGAGAGAATAATTTATAAAGGAGGAAATAGCTTTATTTTATTTGCACTTTTATTATTTTTGCTTGCCTACAATTACATTTTCTTTTCTAGCTACAAAAGGATAAACCATTCATATTTATAGTTGTACATTTCATATATGAATAATAGAGATGAATTTAATCCTACGGATGATAAACACTCTCTAGAGTTTTCTTCAACTCTCCTGAAAAATATGTTCTTTGTGCTTTTCTTAAATTCTTTATTAGAAAACTCAAGATCTTTCTTTCATGCTTAATTTGGCATATCCATTAATACCAAAATTAATATTATCCCGAATAATTTTTTTCCCAAAATAACCAACTAAAACCAAAATCAAGTTTACTTCCAACATCCTCCCTTAAACTTGATTTTGTAGCTCCAAACACAATTTCCAATCTTTGTATTTTACGCATTTCGATAGAAATAACGATATTATCCAATCTTTTCTTATTGTATTAATGATCTTCCCTATTATGGAGATCTTCAATGCAATTTTGCGAATCTCTATGGTGCTCCATTCATTTCGTTCTCCTTCCTATACTCCAAAAAGTAAACGTTCTAACTTCCATCTTGGTCCAGTGTCATAAATTTTAAATGATTCATATACGTTATCTTTGAATTCTTCCAAAAATTCACTCTTGCAATTTTTGACCCATAAAATTTCTTTGCGCACTTCCACTTTTGCATGAAATTTCAAAAAAAAATGATGAAAAATTAAAAAAATTCGAAATAGTAAGGATATAATCTTTTTTCACAACTTTGCTACCACCGTTATAATGTTCATCATTTGTCTCTTTGACTGCCTATTTGACCTTTTCTAATTTTACTTCCTGAATATTCTCTATTTCTATTTCTTCAAATTTTTGCTCATTTTTTAAATCTTCTCAAATATCATGAATTATTTCTCCTTGATTTACAAATTCTTCATGTTCAACTCCTTTATTTTCGCACTTTTTATCACTTGCATCATCTTTGGTGACTTTATCTTCGTCTTTGTCTTCTTCATTCTTTTTCATATTTAATTCCCTTGCAATCTACTTCTTTACTTCGTTGATTTCTGTATGCTCTTCAACTTCTATCATATTGAATTTTTCTTTATTTGCTTCTTCGATCATCGTAGCTCTTTATCTTTTATTTCTTCAATTTTCTCTTCCATTACAACTTTGATATCTGGCAGTTCTTTTGCAACTTTCTCCTCCGCATCATTCTTCGTTGTCTCATTCTCTTCATTTGCATCTTTCTCTCTCAACTCGTAGTTTTTCTTTTCATCCTTCTCACTATTCTTCTTTTCCTCTTCCTCATTAACTTGATTGTCTTTTTCTATTATTTTTGCACCATTATCCACCACGAGTTTGATTTGAAGAGCTTGATCTAATAGCTCTTCTTCGATTTTTCTATTTAATTTTTCTTCATAGACTTGAAGCATTCTCATGAGTTGATCAATGTTCATAGTTTTTACATCTTCGAAATCTTTAATTGCTACAACTATGGTATCGAGTTTAGAATCCAAAGATTGTCAAATTTTCTCAAATATTCTAGAACTATCTATTTTTTTCTTCATAATTTTTCATTTTATTTACAATAGATAAAACTCGTGAAAATAATCATCGATTGTTTTCGATGATTCCATTAATAAAGATTCAAACTTATTTCGCATATTTTGAATCGACTTTTCTTCACTTTATCAATTTCAATAAAAGCATTCTCCAAATTCTTCCATGCTTCCTTACTAGTAGACGCGGTTGCTACCTTCTTAAACATATCATCATCCAAACCTTGATGAATGATAACAAAGACTTGTAAATCCTTCTTCTTCAAACTCTTTAAATTATCCCTTTACTTCTGGGATAAAGTGGTGACATCGACAGGTTATTCATACCCACTTTCTACGATATCCCACACACCTTGTAATTCAAGCATCGCCTTCATGTGAATTCTCCAATTATCATAAAACCCTTTTTGAGTAAGAGAAATTTTATAAAACTCAATCCAGTTGACATTCTTCCTTACTATCAACTTGGATTAACAACCTGGCTCCGATGCCACTATTGAAAAATTTAGGACGATCTTGAAGCTCAGATACCACTGTTAGAAATTTTCTATAAGAAGAAGAATGAGGGAGAAACCTTTTAATTTACCAATGAAGATTGAGAGAATAATTTATAAAGGAGGAAATAGCTTTATTTTTCTTTGCACTTTTATTCATTTTGTTTGCCTACAATTACATTTGCTTTTCTTAGCTACAAAAGGATAAACCATTCATATTTTTGTAGTTGTATATTTCCTATATGAATGGTAGAGATGAATTTAATCCTATGGATGATAAACACTCTCTAGAGTTTTCTTACACTCTCTTAAAAAATCTGTTCTATGGGCTTTTCTCAAATTTTTTATTAGAAAACTCTAGATCTTTCTTTCATGTTTGATTTGGCATATTCATTAATACCAAAATTAATATTATCCAGAATAATTTGTTTTTCAAAATAATCAAGTAAAACCAAAATCAAGTTTATTTCCAACAGAGCCTATTGCACCTGAGATTGAGCATACTGCACTCAGGACTGACCAGGCTGCACCCAAGGCTGATCAGGCTGCAGTTGAGGCTGTTCAAACTATACCTGATGATTTACAAACTACACCTGAGACTTTACAGACTGCACCGAAGGCTGAGCAGGCTGCAGCCGAAGATGTGAAGAGTACAACCGAGGCTGAGCCGAATACTACTGATAATATGAATGATCCTATGAAAACAACCATCACAAATGTTACTTATGTTGATAATGATTCTGGAGTTGAGACAAACGATGACATGAATGTTGATCCGGAGAATGATATCAACAGTACTTCAGTCGACAAGAAGGCAGATAATATCAGTGATGCAAGTTTAATGACTAGCTAAGACAAAGTATAGTTAGTTTTCTGATGATCCTGAAGTACATGCTGCAGTGAAAAGAGTTAATCATAAGTTAGATCCAAGTTTATATTAAACATCCATGATTGTTATATAGTTATATTACAGATTAATGTGGTATCTGGGGAAATATGTTCTTGGGGAATCATTGTGTATGGGGCATATTTTATACGAAGACGAAGGCCAAGTTCAGTTGCAGGTATTGCTAGTTGGAAGTAGATAAAAGATGAGAAGCTATAGTTGTTTTGAGTACATTTCAAACTATATTTGTTAATCTGCTCTTCTATCGAGACTTAAAATTTTGTAATTTGAGAGCAGAGAATTTTCAAGTACGAAGTTGGTGGAACAGTTCTAAATTTGAGTGTTTGAACTTGATTCTAGTAGTTTTGGTTGATTGATTAGTAGGAAGATTATGATAATACTCCATTCTAAAAAAGCACATGATGCATGCATGTATTTTTGAGGTTGGATGGTGTCCACTTTGTTCGTCAAGAATGTTTTGTTGTGTCACTGTGCTGGAGATTGAGTGAGTGGTTTGATTTGGTTTCAATGTTTTTATTGGTGTAATTTGCCAATCGTACAAGCGTTTGGTAGATCCAAAACAAGTGTTTTCAATCAACATGCACAAAAATAATTCAATAGAAAGTCAGAAAAGGGAAATCCAACACGCATGAATAATAGACTAAAAGTGCTGCGTATCAATCATGTCACAACCTTCCAAATAAACTGATGAGGAAAGATGCGTCTAAGATAGGTGCCCTACAAGTAACATTGAATTGTACTGTTGCGGCCAAAGGGAAAATTCCGTTTTATTACCAATGAGCGATGGGTTCCACAAAACCAGTGGCATCCATTTTCATTTCCATTTTACAGCTCTATTTCATCATCACTTTTGACCTAAAGTAAACAAATATGTTTCCTTTTCAGAGTTCCCATGCAGTAATACCATGGGCATCTCACAACTTTATTTCTGCTTATGGAAATTCATAAAAAGAATACCAGAAAATTCTAAATTATGTATGCATCTGTATTCAAAAATGAAGAAATAACTAATATTCAAAAGGTTAAATAAAATATTGGTCTAGTTTTTATTAAGATGATAATATTTTATGTGTGCTTCAGTAAAACAGTAGTCAGTTAGTTGATTGTCCAGACTAAGATGACCAACATTTATAGAGGGTGAATAGTGTTTGCTGTTTTTTGTGAATCTTTTTAACTTCTTTTAAGATTATAATTAAATAATGCAGAATCAACCATCACAGATGCAAACATAGAAAATATAAATGCAGTAAAAGTAAAAGGTAAAGAACTAGAGAGACTACAGTAAGAATTTTTATACTGATTCGAAGTTACCCTACGTCTAGTCCCGTACAATTTCTTATACAATTTTTTTTTTTCAAATATCAAAGTCAATACAATCACAATTTCAAGGCTACGAGATATACCCTCCAGATTTTCCAAGCTCTAGGTACACTCATTGAATTCGGATGGGATTCGAGCACACCCACTTGGATTCAAATGGGACACCAAGCACACCCACTTGATTCAGACGGGACATAAGTACACCCACTTGGATTTCAGAGACACCAAGCAAACCAAAGAGTTAGAGTATGGGTTGATAGAATTTATTGACTCGGTTTCTTGATCTTGAGTACAAATGATCTTATAATCTCTCGTGTATCACATTGATCTTGTTTTGAGTGATAAAGATGAGAGAGATCAAAGAGTACTTGATAGAGAAATAAATCAATAGAGTTTGAAATTGATTCCGATTGAATTTGAAAATATTTGAGTAGATTTTCTTTCAAGAATCAAGAGAGTAAAAGAGGAGAGAAAGAATGAGAAAGTAGTTTGAAAAATTATTCATAAAACCTCCTATTTATAGAGAAACGACGGTCATGTCCATTCATGAAAAGATGTGACGAAAAGACATTTCCACTAAAATTAGAATTTTGAAAAATTCGACCTATATGTCGACAAACACTATAGGGATATATTGACATACCCTCTGTATTTTTGAAAAAACACTTCATAAATTGTTTTGAAAATATGCAACTTTGTAAAATATTATAAAACTTTGTACAATCATAATTTATACATATTTTAAATGTATCAAAATTTAAGAAAAATTATAAAATTATTTAGAAATGTTTTTAAATATATAAAGGTTTTAAGTATGAATTTCTTTTTGGAAATAATATGCATAAAGTATAAGTGAATATACATTTTAAAATCAAAGTTATAATAAATGTTATATTATACTTATAAATATCTAGAAAGCATAAAACTAAAACTATAACAAAGTAGAATGTTAGTACATTAGGCATTGGTTTTGATGACAACCACTATATGACACTATATAAAATATAGATAAAATTATATAAAATATAGATCTAATGTTTTTATCAAGTTATATATAGTATATAGTGCAGAATATTAGACATGTATTAATCAAGAAGACTGTATAGTACCAACTGAAGATTCAAGTGGCTGATATAGAGATTCAATAGTTATAAAAACTCATAAGTATTGAAGAACTCAAAATTGAAGAACTCAAGATTTCACAGATAAGTTATCGAGTCATAGAATTTTTGTTAAAACTCTGATACCACTTCATTGATCACTCTCTCTATTTTTGCTTTTCAAATGATTTTCAATTTCAAATATCTTAAAATTCAAAAATAGTTTTTAAAAAAGGATTCTTATTTTCAAAATAATCTTTCAAAATAGCATTTATTTCTATCCTTTTGATTTTATTATACTTTGAGAAATTATGTTTTTAAAAGTATTTTTAAATATACATTGAATATTGTACTTAGTTGTAATTTTAATTTTGAAGATTTATAAATATTTGTAAGTATAATATAATATTTGTTATAACTTTGATTTCAAATATATTTACTTATACTTTATTATTTATATTTAAAATCCTATATGTATTTAAAATATTCCAAAAATAATTTCATAAAGTTTTCTTAAGTTTTGATATGTTTAAAATATGTATAAATTATGTTTAAATGATTTTACAATGTATCAAAATATTTCACAAACCTTAATATTTTTAAAATAATTTTTATAAAGTTTTTCTTTCAAAATTACAAAGGATGTGTCGACATCTGTTCATAGAGTATATAGACATATGGACCGAAATTTTCAAAATTCAAATTTTGAATGGAAGTGTCTTTTCATCATATCTCTTCGCGAGTAGACATGAAGATTTTTTCTCTATAAATAAGGGGTAAACCAAAGAAATTTTGTTAACTACTTTCTTATATTTTCTCTCCTCTTTCACTATCTTGTTTTCTAAAATAAATTCTACTCAAATTCAATCAGAATCAAATTCAACTCCACTGATTTGATTCTCTATTGACTATTCTTTGATCTTTCTCATCTCTCACACTCAAACAAAATTTAAGTGCTACTCAAGTGGTTATATGATCATTTGTATTCAAGATCAATGATCTATATCTGTAAAACTCTATAAAATCATAATCGTATATTGGTGGGTGAGATTGTAACCCGTGTAAATCACTTGGGCGTGATTGGTGACCCGAAAATTCAAATGGGCGTGCTTGTGGCCCATGTAAATCAATTGAATCTATCCAGATCTTGGAAAGTCTGGAGGGTGTGTCTCGTTGCCTTGAAATCGAGATTATGTTAACTCTGCTATTTGAAATGAAATATGTACAAGGAAATGTACAATGCTAGGTAACACCAAACCAGTATAAAATCCTGGTGTGTTCATTCCTTTTTACTTTTACTGCATTTATATTATGTTTGAATTTGTGATTACTAACTGCATTTTTTAAACTATAATCTTAATAGAATTCAAAAAGATTCACAATAATTATAAATTACTATTCACTCCCCTGTAGTGTTAAATTAGCCTTAAAATCCATCTTCCGCTAAATAACATTTGGTATCAGAGCATCGGTTTCCAAATTTTGGTAATTTTTTTTCTGAATTTTTTTAATGGCAAGAGATATTGATAATATTTTTATCATTATTTTAAAAAAGCAATCTGACAAAATTAACATAGCATTGTTCATGAATTTGCATCCATTCATTATGAAAAGTCACTTGATCTTTTTAAAAGGTATAATTTGCAAGAATATACATGTTGCATGGCTTTTGATGAACAAACTCCTAGTGATCAAACTTTACAAATTCAAAAGGACAAATGGTTACTGGATAGTAGCTGCTCAAGGCATATGATTGGAAATTCGAAATTATTGAAAGAATCATTTGCAAAGACGGTGGGTTAGTCAATTTTGGAGAAAACTCTAAAGGATATGTGATGGCATCGGTGATGTCGGTAATTCTAAAACTAGTAATATTTTCAATGTTTTGTTAGTTAGGAATTAAAAGAATAATTTGTTGAGTATTAGTCAATTGTGTGATAAGAGCTTCAAAATTAAATTTGAAAAAGATAAATGTCGCATTGAAGATAATGAGTCAAATATTATCTTTGAAGGCATTAGGAAAAGGAACATTTACATATTAAGTAAGAAGGCATCAAATGACAATTTATGTCTTTTGGATGAATCAAGTGAACGATGGATTTGGAACAAAAGCTTTGGCATTTGAATTTCAAACACCTTTCTAAAATTGTCAAAAATGTTCTGGTTAGGGGCCTTTCTAAAATGAGTTTTGATGTTAATAATCTTTGTAAAGCATGTGTAACATCCTCTATTCAAGGGCCTAAAACTAACTGCTATGGATGTTGTAGTCATCCATAGTTTTTAATTCTCGGTGACCAAATGCGATAGTATTAGATACATTGATATAACAGAAAACACATGAATATGAAAAAAATTTGAAATCATAAAACAAATTTCTCAGTCCACTTCAAATCATATTTCAAGTTTATTACATAATCCTAATTCGTAAATCATATTTAGAGAAATATAATTATTACGAAATACGGCAAGAGTGACATATGAAGATGTCCCATTGGTTAATCAGAGTCTAAATATAGGCAAATAAACAACTTTGCCATTACATCCAAAACACAGCGGAATCAAATAGAAAAAATACTTAATAGCTAGCTTGCCTCCTACATGTCTCCGAAAGCTTTATTTGTCTAAAGAAGAACTTGAAAACCTGAACTCTTAAACTACTAAAAATCAATTGAACATTCAAGAGCTTAAGAGGAAAACATAAACTTCGTGTCAGACAAAAAGCTTGGTGTGAATAATAACCTACCATCTCTAACCATATAGATATCCAGTGAGACCACGCTACCTAGCGAAATGAGTTTTCCCCTCACTAGTATCTTAACTCAATTTATAAACCATATATTGTGCACCTGTATCCATAATTGTTAAGACATAACATAACAAAATGTATCATGATGATATGTAAACATGCAATATATTTTGGATTTCCCTTCCCCATTCATTTGACTATCTGTCTCAAGTTATAGTTTCTAGGATCACTGTTAACGTATTAGTTTTCATGGGCTAACTAATAACCTGTTTAAAGCTTACAGACTATCTGTTCAGTTTCATAGTCTTCATAGGATCACTAAGAACCTATTGATATCTACCAATAACTTCATACAACTATAGTTTTCATGGGCTCACTATGAACCTATTGGGTTCTCCAATAACTTCTCTTTTGTCATAGTTTTCATTGGCTAACTATGAACTTATTGATCTCTGTCAATAACCCAATCTGGATATAGTTTTCATAGGATCACTAAGAACCTATTGGCCCCTGCCAATAACAATTTTCATATATAGTTTTCATAGGCTTACTATGAACCTATCTAAACTAACAACTCTTTGATCAGTCTTTGGGCATCCTACATTCTGGTCTACATGACCTCCTAGATGCAATTCTACTCGCATAGGAGTTAACTCAATTTATATTCACTACTGGGTCAACCTTGCTGGTTATTCTTCTCTTAATACCCCAAAATGCAGTTATAGGTTGATTATAAAATGAATATGCTTAGAAAAGGAGCACCCATGATAACTGATCATAACGTAATAATATAAACATCTATAATTTAATTTCCTTGTAATCGTCTTTCAAATAAAACATGGTTAATACCTTTAACCTATTATCTTTAGCAAGGAAAGCTTCTTTGAAAATACCAAATTGAAATGCCACTTCAAAACTCTTTCATATTGCCATGGTTTTACTTTTAAAATTGAGATTGGGTCTCTTGTTTGAAAACTAAGGCTTTCAAAATCTTAGGCCTCTTCTTTCGAAACCATTAAATTATACCTTTCGAAAGCATTAAAACCTCCTTTCAAAACACTTAAAGACATATCTTTCAAAACAACAAAAACTTTCCTTTCGACGCCAGCAAAGGTATTCTTTTCGAGACCATTAAAGCTTATCTTTTTAAATACTTAAAGCTTACCTTTTGAAATACTTAAAATACACCCTTCGAAAACTTAAGGTACCCCCTTTGAAAACTTTATAGAAACAATTTAAAAGCGTTCCTTTCAAAATCATTGAGTTTAACCTTAAATTACTTCTGGGTCAAAGAAAACAAAAGTGAAAGTAACCCTTTTGAAGGCATCGACCTTCAAATGAAAGAATTGGGGAAATGGATGGCTTCGAAACCACCCTTGCAAAAGCATTGATTAAAGCGGCTACAGGGACCCTTTCAAAAGCATTGGGAAGGCGGCTTCAAATTTTACAAGGGTGAAAGCTTCCCTTTCGAAAGCATTGATTTAGAGTTATAAAGAAAGTAGACTTTAACTAATTCGAGAGGCATCAATGCAGCAACTTGGTTTTGACTAGGTTTAAAAGTGGCTATCCTTTCGAAAGCTCCTCTTCCAAACTAAATACGAGTTAGTTGATTCGATAGATAATATAATTGGATTTAACCCCTTCGAAAGCATCACTTATAAACAGAAGTAATACAAAGTTAAAAAGAATAGCTTCTATCCCTTCGAAAGCATCTTTTCAAAACAAAGGTAGGTAAGGCTTTCAAAAGCTTATAAGAATGACTTCAACTCCTTCGAAAGCTTGCCTTCGACACTATCCCTTTCGACTTTCTCCAATCTACTACATATCAATGGCTTGATACCATGTTTATTGTTTTCGAATGGATTTATTAGCAGAAGTATGGTGACGAAAGCTGGAAACGGGGAGTGGCACAATAGTGAATTTTGTTAAAATTTATTTTTTGTCTTACAAAGTAGCTTATTTTCATCTAACGTGCCAATTTGGCAAAATATAACTGGTTGTCATTTCTTTATCAAAAATCTTTTTCTAAAAAGGCTGCCAAATTCGATAAATTGAAATTGAAATTATTTTAACAAATAAGTCGTTCCCTTCCATAAAACATTTAAACATTTTGGTCCTTCAACTTAAATAACTTAATAACCATATTGAAACACGTAGGAATAATCCCCAAAAATCATCATAATTCACTTTTTATATGTTTTCTAACATATACAAATTTTAGATCCAAAATCAATATATAATTATCGTAAATTATCTGTTTCTTCCCTTTGAAAATTTATTATTCAAAAATTCATAATAAATTTACAATAACTTGGAACATTATGAAAATTTAAGCCCATCTCCAAAATAATGTTTTACATAAAATATTCAATCCTCATGGTGCTCGAAACCCATTTTACACGGTTTTAACCTTAAAATCGAGTTATATCTTTTCACAAAAATACTTGTTTAAATCAAACGTGGCAGATAATCAAAGAATATCATCATTCAATCCATCCAAATGGTTTCAGAAATTTAAACCCGAAAATAAAATGTTCATTAAAACATACATGAGATGGTTTAGATTATTATTCATCTTGTTTGGATAAGGAACTTGGGATTTGCTTTTGCTTTAATCTTCCAAACTTGAATCTTAGCTTTTACTTGATTTTGAACTCCTTTTCTCCTAGGGTTATGGCTAGTCTTGATCTTCTTTATTTTTGTTTTATGAACGTATGAATGAAAATTAAGGTAAGGATTTAGAGTTATGGGGTTATGGTATACGGCTATTTCGCATATTACCCTTTCCTTACCCTCTTTAGTATTTAACTCATAAAACCAATTTTATAAGCCCATTTTGTCAAAGCACAACCCTGTTTAGTTTTCAAATCTCAATCCCTTATCACTCTAGTCTCTACATAATTCTATTTAATTTATCTAACTGAATCTCCTGAATAATGTCATTTAAAATTAGTGGTGTTACAAGCTTCCCACCTTAAAGAATTTCATCCTCGAAATTTAGCAAGGACTAAATACTAATCATAGCAATCATTTGTAACATCTCCTAACTACCATACTAGCCTACATGACTAGCAAACAATCTATATAAAGAAAATATAGAGCATACCCCTATAGTAGATCGGCACAAGTATCTCTAACCCTGTCTTCTGTCTCCCAGGTGTAGTCCTTCTCGTTGTCGCGCCATCGAACTTTCACCAACTTGACCGTCTTGTTTTTTAATCTCTTCTCATATTTCGCTACATACTGAGTCGGTTGTCTAACAAAAGTCAAATTCGGTTCTACTATTAAGTCTTTCAATGCAGTCAGAGGATAGTAGTCTGCATCATGCACATACTTTCAAAGATGAGACACATGACGCACATTATGGACACTTGCCAAACTGCTTGGCAACTCTACTCTGTATGCGAGCTTTTCGATCCTCTCTATAACTAGGAACGGTCCAACATATCTCGGTGCCAGTTTTCCTAACTTTCCAAAGCGTACCACGCCTTTCATCGGCATTACTTTAATGAAAACCCCATCTCTAACCGAGAACTTGGGAACCATATGCCTCTTATCTATGTTACTCTTTTACGTAGACTGAGCTTCTCTTATCCTACCTTGGATCAACGTAATATTCTCTGTTGCCTCTCTTATTAGATCTGGACTTAAGACTAATTTGTCTCTAGTTTCCAACCAACATGCTGGTGATTTGCATGGCCTTCCATACAAAGCTTCGAAAGTCATCATTCCTATACTGGTCTGATAACCGTTATTATAGGAAAACTCAACTAAGTATATGCGATCTTCCCAAGATCCACCATAGTCTAGCACACGCTCTTAATAAATCTTCAAGTACCTTATTGACTCTCTCTGACTGCCCATCCGCCTAAGGATGATACACAGTACTCATCTTGAGCTTGGTACCTAACACATCATGTAGACTCTTCCATGACTCGCTAGCAAACAAAGTATCTCTATCACTCACTATATCACTAGGAATTCCATGAAGCCTAACTATGTTCTTCATAAACAATTTAGCTAAAACATGTGTCATCCTGGTTGACTTAACCAGAATGAAATGGGAACTCTTGGTCAACCTATCCACTATGACCCATATACTTTCATTTCCCCAATTCAACCTTGGCAACCTTTCTATAAAATCCATGGATATTGAATCCCATTTCCAAACTGGTATTTCCAAAGGTTGAAGCAATCCACTTGGCTTCTAATGCTCATCCTTCACTTGTTGACAGTTCACACACTGCATAACCTACAAGCCGACATCCTTCTTCATACCTTCCCAGTAGAAACACCTCTTTATGTATTGATAGATATTGGTTCCGAAAGGATGAAGATGATATCCCCTAAGGACTTCTCTCCTTAAGTCCCTAACACTCGGAACACACAACCATCCCTTCCTTCTCAACTATACCTTCTGGTCAGAGTCAAACCATTTAGATAATCAACCACTGATCCAACCTCCAGCCTTTTAATCTTCTCGGCTAATAATGGATCCTCTTTCTGCTTAGAATGAAACCTTTCGATCGGTACTAGTCAAACTTCCAAGTAGGATAACATGGGTGTATCCTGACTAGAATTAGCAGTCAATCTTAACTGCACACTACAAGTAGCCAAAGCTTTTATGTCCTTCCATTTTGTTTACATAGCTAACAACACATTCTGATGTTTTCTGTTAAGAGCCTTTGCTACTTTATTTTCTTTTCCAAGTGTATACTTTATACCAAAATCATAAACTACTATAAATTCCAACCACCTCTACTATCTCATATTCAACTTCTTCTAAGAGAAAATTTCCATAAGGACTTATGGTTTGTGTATAGCTCAAATCTCTCCCCCAAGAGATATTGTCTCCATATTTTCAATGCAAAGATCACTGCTGCCAACTCTAGATCATTAGTAGGATATCTCACTACATGCAGTCTAAGTTTTCGTGAAGCGTAGGCAATAACTTTACCTTTCTACATCAACACAGCCCGTAATCCGGTTCCACATACATTAGTATACACTACTATTCCTTGATTTCCATCGGGAACTACAAACACAGATGTGTTGGTCAACAAATGATTTAACTTAAGGAATGCTTCCTTACATTTTCAGACCGAATAAACTTCATATACTTCGTAGTTAGCTTAGTTAAAGGCGTCAGTATCTAAAAGAAATCCTTAACGAATCTCCGATAATATCCAGCGGTCTAAGAAAACTTCTGATCTCAGTCACCATCTCTGGTCTCTTCTAGTTGTTAACACTTTTGATCTTATTTGGTTCAACCAACAAACCCTTCTCTGAAACCATGTGACCGAGAAACTTAACTTCTTTCTTTCAGAAATGACACTTTGAAAATTTCGCTTTCAGCTAATGTTGCCTTAGCATTTCAAGCGCTACTCTAAGATGAACTTCTTGCTCTATTAAAATATCATCTATGAATACCAATATGAACCTATCCAAGTGCTCTCGAAAAATTCGATTCATCAAATCCATGAAGAAGGCTGGTGCATTTATTAGCCCGAATGGAATTACTAACCAATCATACGAACCACACCTAGTCTGAAACACCGTCAATGGAATACTATTTACTGCCGCTCTTAGCTGATGGAAACCTGTTGTCAAATCCAATTGGGACAATACTCTGGCTCCATACAACTGATCAAATAAATCATCGATTATGGGCAAAGGATACTTATTATTGATCGTCTTCCCATTCAACTTACGATAGTCGATACACATCCTTAACGACCCATTTGGTTTCTTCATGAATACCGTGGTTGCTCCCCAAGGCGAACTGCTTGGCCTAATGAAATTCTTCCCTTCTAAATCTACTAGCTTCACCTTCAACTCCTTAATCTTGATCGGTGTTATTTTGCTAGGTGGTCTACTTACAGGTTCTGCTCCTTGCACAAGAGCTATTCGAAACTCAATGGCCCATTTTAGTGGTGGTCCCATGACTGGCTCAAAAACATCTGTAAACTCTCTTGCTACCAAAACCTGATTCAATTCTTCTTCTACTTCCATTGCATTCAGCAAAGTACAAGCACTTGAGCCTAACTTCTCAACTAAGTATATAATTCGATTATGACTATTAGGGTGTCTTAGCAATATTTCCCTATCATTGTAAAATATCCTAGCATCATATTCATCTAACCAATCCATACCCAAAGTGATTCTGAAACATACAAATTGCATGCAAACTTATGACCTAACCATTCAAGTTCTAACCGGTCACATCTCATCCCTAAAGTTGCATAATCTCCTATCGGATTTGCAAACCTTAAGGAAGTAACAAGGTGTGAGGGTTCGTTCTAAACATAGCTTATCCACCAAATACAAAGATATAAATGAATGTGATGCATCAGTATTAGATAATACCCTAGACAGTATACTTTAAATCAAAAGAATACCTTCCATCACAGTCTTTCCCTTCTCAGCAGCGGTTGGCTTAGTATACAATGGTCCTAAACCAAAGTCCTTTCCCTTATTCTCTTTGATCGGTTCTTAACACTGATTCTTGTAATGCCCAATCCGGTCATAGTTAAATCACTTCACTCCTTTCTTGTCTACTGCCTTCTTCCCTTTTCCAGTTCGACATTCATGAGCATAATGTCCCTTCTTATCACACTTAAAACAAACTAGATTAGCCTTATCCTTCTTAATAGCTCCTCCCTTTTAGGTTCCTTTCTCTTAAGAATTTCCTATTCTTGCCTTGAAAACCTTGGGTTTCAACTTGCTTCTCCTTCCTATAAGTAGACAGCGTCTCTTCATTTCGGATTGCCATCTCCACTACAACTGTACTTGCATCATGGAGATGCGGCATAGTCGCTATAGCAATCCGTGTAATAACCCTCGAATAAATTTCTCATTCCTTTTAATGACGGTGTTAATGGTAGCATATGCGTATCTGGACAACTCATCAAATTTCGTAGCATACTCAATCACCGACATCTCACCTTGCACTAAGTCCATGAACTTTCTCTGCAATACTGACTTGGAAACTTAAGAAACTTTCTTCGAATCTTCTTCGAAATTCTACCTATGCCAGCTCCTCCTCGAGAGCTCTTACGGTAATACTATTCCACCAACGAAGTATTGCTCGTTGCAAATGTCTAGAGGCAAATCTCCTCTTTAGCCCATCGTCTAATACCAATTCAACAAACAAAATTCATGGTGCAATAACTAGTTTTCTACTTCGACGACATTCTCTATTCCTAAAAACGGCTTCCCACTAAGACTGGTATAATCTCTGCTCAGCTTAGCATTGTTATTGCCAACCGATGCCATGAGATTAGCTCCTCCAACATTCACAAACTTATACCCATCTGCTCCTGCGACTGCTCTAGCTTGCACCATATTGACAAAGAACTTATACGTCATCTTCATATCTACTGGCGGGATTTCAGCACCTACGTTGGCACTTGCATTTGGATTAGCATTTACCTATCGACCTTGGTTTCTCTTGGTGTTGGGTGGAGCATTTATGTTATTTGTGGTGCTCCCTCTATCTAAATTTCCTCTTCCGTTTCCTACCTCCATATCTTCCTTTCTCGTACATCTGCATATGAGCCTTAGTAAGATACAGAAGAACGGTCTAAGAGAGAGGGGAGTATGTACTTATAGATGTATACATAACAAATATAAGTACGTTACTATAGCGTTAACCCAAACTCCAATTTTATCTCCTGATTAATTGGATTATATTTTGAAAATCTTTTAGTCTTTAATTTCTTTTTAAATTTACATAAACTTATACTCTGATACCAACTTGTAACATCCCTCATTTGGAGGCCCAAAACTAATTGCTACGGATTATGCAGTCATCCTTAGTTATTAATTATCGATGACCAAATGTGGTAATATTAGATACATTGATATAAAAGAAACATTTTAAAATCATAAAACAAAGTTATCATTCCACCTCAAATCATATTTCAATTCTTTATATAAGCCCAATTCAAGGCTTACATTTAGAGAAATATAATTATTACAAAATAAGCCAAGAATGACATATGAAGATGTCCCATTGGTTGATCAAAGTCTAAATATAGGCAAATAAACAACTTTGCAAATACATCCAAAACACAGAGGAGTCAAACAGAAAGAACTTCTAATAACTAGCTTGCCTTCTGCACGTCTCTGGAAGCTTATTCGTCTAAAGGAGAACCTTAAAATCTTAACTCTCAAACTACTCAAAATCAATTAAGCACCCGAGAGTTTAAGAGGAAAACAAAATCTTCGAGTCAGACAAAAATCTTAGTGTGTATAATAACCTACCATCTCGAACCATATAGATATTTAGTGAGACATACCGTTTAGCAGAATTGATTTTTCCCTCACTAGTATCTTAACTCAATTTATAATAACCATATATTGTGCGCCTGCAAATACAATGTTTAAGACATAATATAATAAAATGTATCATGATGATATGCAAACATGCAATATATTCTGGATTCCCATCCCCATTCATTTGACTATCTAGCTCAAGTTATGGTTTCTAGGGTCATTATTAACCTGTTAGTTTTCATGACTGATTAATAACCCGTTTAAAGCTTATGGACTATCTGTTCAACTTCAAAATTTTCAAGGATCACTAAGAACTTATTGGAATCTGCCAATAACTAAGTCCAACTATAGTTCACATGGGCTCACTATGAACCTATTGGTTCTCCAATAACTTCTCACATGTCATAATTTTCATGGGTTGACTATGAACCTACTGATCTCTATCAATGACTTATTTAGGATATAGTTTTTATGGGGTCACTAAGAAACTATTGGCCCCTGCCAATAACAATTTCCATATGTAGTTTTCATAGCCTTACTATGAACCTATCTAAACTAACAACTCTTTGATCAGTCTTTAGGTATTCTACATTCTGGTCTACCTGACCTCATAGATGTAATTCTACTCACACAGGGCAAACTCAGTATATATTCACTACCGGGTCAACCTAGCTAGTTATTCTGCCCTTAATATGCTAAAATGAAAAATACGGGCTGATTATAAAATGAATATGTTTACAGAAAAAGCACAATATTAACTGATCATAACATAATAATATAAACATCTTTCAAATGAAACATGGTTAATACCTTTAACCTATTGTCCTTAGCAAGTAAAGCTTCTTCAAAAATACCAAATTTAAATGCCATTTCAAAGGTCTTTCATATTGCCATGGGTTTACTTTTAGAATTGAGATTAAGTTTCTTGTTTGAAAACTAAGGCTTTTGAAACCTTATGCCTTCTCTTTCGAAACCATTAAAATATACCTTTTGATAGCACTCAAAACTTCCTTTCAAAACACTTAAAGATATACTTTTCGAAACACTAAAAACATTCCTTTCGAAACCAGTAAAGGTATTCATTTTGAAACCATTAAAGCTTATCTTTCAAAACATATAAAGCTTACCTTTTGCAACACTTAAAGCTTACCATTCGAAATACTTAAAAATACCCTTCGAAAGACTTAAGGCATACCCTTTGAAACATCATAAAAACCATTTAAAAATGTTCCTTTCAAAACCATTAACCTTAAATATAACTTCTGGGTTAAAGAAAACAAAATTCAAAGTAACACTATCGAAAGCGTTAACCTTCAAATGAAAGAATTGAGAAAAAGGATGGCTTTGAAACCACCCTTTCGAAAGCATTGATAAATGCGGCTATAGGGACCCTTTCGAAAGCATTGGGAAGGCAGCTTCAAATATTACAAGTGCAAAAGCTTCCCTTTCAAAAGCATTGAATTAAAGTCATAAAGAAAGCAGCCTTTAACTAATTTGAAAGGCATGAATGTCGCAACTTGGTTTCGACTAGGTTTAAAAGTGGCTACCCTTTCGAAATCTCTTTTTCCAAACTAAATACAAGTTAGTTGATTCGAAAGCTAATATAATTGGTTTTAACCACTTTGAAAGCATCACTTATAAATAGAAGTAATTCAAAGTTGAAAAGGGTAGCTTTTATCCCTTCGAAGGCATCTTTTAAAAACAAAGGAAGGTAAGGCATTCGAATGCTTATAAGAATGACTTCAACCCCTTCGAAAGCTTGCCTTCGACGTGGCCCTTCCGTCTTTCTCCAATCCACTACGTATTAATGGCTTGATATCATGTGTATTGGATTCGAATGGGTTTTTTAGTACAAGTATAGTGGCAAAAGCTAGCAATTAGGAGTGGCGAAGTGGTAAATTATGGAAAAACTGATTTTATGCCTTACATAGTAACTTCTTTTCATCTAACATGCCAATTTGGTAAAATATAATTGGTTTCTATTTCTTTATCAAAAATCCTTTTTCTAAAAAGGCTACCAAATTCAATAATTTAAAATTGAAATTATTTTAACAAATAAGTCATTCCCTTCCATAAAACATTTAAACATTTAAGTCCTTCAACTTGAATAATTTGATAACCATATTAAAACACTTAGGAAAGATCCCCAAAAATCATCATAATTCGCTTTCAATATGTTTTCTAACATATATAAATTTCAGACCCAAAATCAACATATAATTTTTGTAAATAATTTAAATCAAATATTAACTATTTCTTCCCTTCGAAAATTCATAATAAATTACCAATAACTTGGAATATTACGAAATTTAAAACCATCTCCATAATAATGTTTCACATAACATATTCAATGCTCATGGCATTCAAAACCCATTTTACATAGTTTTAACCTTAAAATCAAGTTATATCTTTTTACAAAAATACTTGAATAAATCAAACATGGCATATAATCAAAGAATATCATCATTTAATCCATCCAAACGGTTTCGAGACTTTAACCTGGAAATTAAAATGTTTATTAAAACATATATGAGATGATTTAGATTATTATTTATCTTGTTTGGATTAGGAACTTGAGATTTTCTCTTGCTTTAATCTTTCGAACTTTAATCTTAGCTTCTACTTGATTTTGAACTTCTTTTCTCCTAGGGTTAGGGCCGGCCTTGATATTCTATATTTTTGTTTTATGACCGTATGAATGAAAAATGTGGTAAGGATTTAGAGGTTATGGGGTTAGGGTATATGGCTATTTACCATATTACCCTCTCCTTACCCTCTTTGGTATTCACTTATAAAACCATTTTTATAAACCTATTTTGTCAAGGGACGACCCTATTTAGTTTTCAAATCTCAATCCCTTATCTCTCTAGTCTTAAAAGTATTCTATTTAATTTATCTAATTAAATCTCTTGAATAATGTTATTTAAAATTAGGGGTGTCACAGTATGTCAATTAGGAAAACTTAGAAAAGGTTTTATTAAGCTAAAAGATATAATCTCTACCTTTCAACCCCTAGAACTTCATTATTTAGATCTTTTCATTCCCTTGCAAATACAATCTATAAATCATAATGTATATGTCTTTGTAATCGTAGAAATTTTTTCCAGTGTTACTTGCAAAACTTTCCTAAACTTAAAAGTGATGCTTTTGAAATGTTTAAAATGTTTACTAAAAGAATTCAAAATCAAATATTTATTAAAATAAAAACTATTCAAAGTGATCATGGAGGAGAATTCGAAAATAAAAATTTTGAAAATTTTTCTAGTAAGAAAGGAATTACTTATAATTTTTCTTTTTGAAGAACACCTCAACAAAATGGAGTGGTAGAATGTAAAAATAGAACGATTCAAGAGTTTGCTAGAATCATGTTAAATGATAGTAATTCACCTAAAATTTTTGAGCCGAAGCAGTTCCTATAACATGCTATATGTAAATAAAGTTTTGATAAGAACTTTAACTAAGAAAACATCATACGAATTATTTTATAATAAAAATCCTAAAATACTATACTTTAGAGTTTTCAATAGTAATTGTTTCATACTGAATACTAAAGAAAGTTTAGATAAATTTGATGCTAAATCAGATAGTGGAATTTTTATTGGATATTTAAACAGAAGTAAAGCTTATAGAGTTTTTAATACTTGAACTAATACTATTGAACAGACATTGCATTTTTAATTTGATAAAAATTTTAAAATTAATAATACAAGTGTTGATGACGAAAAAATGTTGATAATGCAAATGAAATTACTAATAACGAAATTATTAATAATGAAAACGGTAAAGAAACTAAATACATATATATACACATATATAAATTTATATATCCAAATAAGAGAACCAAAATATTAAAGGATCATCCTATAGAAAACATTCTAGGAAATATAGAATCTATTGTTAAAATAAGAAATCAATTAAAGAAAATGACGAATATTACTTTCATTTCAACATTGAACCTGAAAATCAAAAGAAAGCAACAACCGACGATTCATGGATTCTTGCAATGCAAGAAGAATTAAATCAATTCACATGAAATAATGTTTGGGAATTAGTCCCAAGACCTAAGAGTAAATCTATAATAGAAACTAAATGGGCATATAGAAATAAAATTAATGAACAAGGAGAAGTTATAAGAAATAGAGCTCGTTTAGTCACTCAATGTAATTGTCAAGAAGGTATTGATTTTGATTAAACCTTTGCACCCGTAGCTAGATTAGAAGCAATAAGAATCTTATTTGCTTTTGCACATCATATTAATTCTAAATTATTTTAAATGGATGTTAAAGTACCTTTTTAAAGGGTTACCCCACTTTTTTAGTATGAGAAATTCCCTAATCACGTTTATAAATTAAAGGAAGCTTTATATGATCTAAAGCAGGATCCTAGAGCTTAGTATGATAGACTCGAGTCATATTTTTTTAAATCTATTTTTAAAATAGGAAAAGTAGATATTACTCTTTTTGTTAAAAGAAATAACAATGATGTTGAACTAATACAAATATATGTAGATGATATTATTTTTGGATCAACTAACGGTAAACTAAACAAAGAATTTTCAGATATAATGACTAAGGAATTTTAAATGAGTCATATGGGAGAACTAAATTACTTCTTAAGATTACTAATAAAATAATCAAGTAATGGTATTTTAATAAGTCAAGAAAATATGCTAAAGATTTTGTTAAGAAATTGGGCATGTCGAATACCAATGGTAAGCCAACTCCCATTGCAACAAATGATAAATTAAATAAGGAAGAACGTTCAAAAGATGTAGATAACAATTACATAGAGGAATGATTGGATCACTAGTCTATATAACTACTAGGAGACCTGATATAATGCATAGTGTATGACCATGTGCAAGATATCAATGTCAACCTAAGAAAACTCATCTCAAATCCATAAAATGAATATTAAGATACATAAGTAACACATTAGATTATGGACTCTTTCATCCAAAAGAGGATTCAATTGAACTAACTTTATATAATAATGCTGATTATGTTGGTTGTAAATCCGACCGAAAAAGAACAAGTGGAACGTGTCACTTTTTAGGATACTTTTTAGTTTTCTGGTTTAGAAAAAAGCAAAATTATATGTCTCTGTCCACAACAAAAGAAAAATATATTTAGCAGCATTAGCCTGTTCACAATTTATTTATGTGCAATAAACGTTAAAAGATTTTGCTTTAAACTTTAAAAAGTCACCAATATACTATGACAATACTAATGTGATTAATTTATCTAAAAACCCAACTCATCGTGCCAGAACTAAACATATAGATATACGACACCGCATTCTAAAAGATAACGTAAATATAGAAATAATCTCACTAGAATTTATAAATACTGAAAATCAAATAACTGATATATTAACAAAACCATTGAACCAAACATCATTTACTAAGTTAAGAAGAGAGTTGGGAATTTGTTCTCTATTAGAAATATAAAAATAATAACATATAACTTAGAAATTAAAAGGAAAAACAAATCATCAAATTTACACTAGATGTATCAAAGCACATGGATTGGATATATTAACATATGCAGCTAAATTCAGAATTCAAATTTCCCTCCTAAATTCAAAATTCGAACTTGGGTTATATAACCATTAAATTTTGACTACTTCTTCATTTTCTATCTTTTGTTGTTCTATCTTCTAAAATAAAAGAATCCTATGGCCTCCACTAGTTCTAAGCTTCCAAGAGATGAAAATTCATCCTTCTTCTTCCCATCTCCTACATGAGGGCCGTTGTAGAACATCACGGCCAAAGTGACTAAATTGGAGGATGAAACGAAGAGTGTTCTGTAAATGCTCACTGAAATACAAGTGGTTCAACTTAGAATCTCCACTGAATAAGCAAAACAAGGCAGAATCCTAAGAATTCTGCTGAAATATTATTCGACAATCCAACCGATCCAATAATAATTGAAGAGGATAATCCTAATCCTACAAATGCAGAAGAGGAAGAGGAAGAAGAAGAGGAAGAACAAATAGATAAAGATGAAGTCCATTGTGCTGCAGAAGTCTCTTTCGATCGAGATGGAAATCTTGTCGAACAAAAAGGAAATTTCTAGTTTCACTATCCATTTTTCCCCATCATAAGTGTGATAACCCCGACTTCAACCTTCGAAAATCGGGATCCAACACATCATGTGTATTCAAATGCCGAAGATTCAAACGTTGGAGTCCAGTTCACTGAAGTCATAACACATTAGATGATAACAACACAATGGAAACAAAATAACTTTCATGCATTCACTTCATAGATTACAACATCCTACAACAAGTGATCATCACCATCAGAGTCCTATATATATTACACAACAGCGGAATACAACATAACAACGGAAAAATAACATCAACTGGGTCTTCCAAGAGAGTCAAACATACTGCATCTTCATTTCCAAAGCTCCAAAGTCCAAACCAAAAAGCTAAAAACCGAAAGCTTCCAAACCAAATACTTCCAAATCCACATCTATGCTCCAGAACCAACTGATAACCTGACTCTAGGATTTCGGTATGGAAAATTAGGGGCACCCAAAGTTTAGCAAAGGGAACAATAAACTCCAAGTCAGTCATAGGACTAGTGTTAGAACTTAAAAATAGTTATTTGTGCAAAAATAAATCCGTTCATGCTTTTGGAAAATGAAAATACCATAAGGTCTCCCGGCACATACTCAAATGAAATCGCACACATGGGGGAGGTTTTCCTTATAGTAGTCAAACTTGCTTGATACGTGAAAATCCTTTGATATTATTTTTAGTGCATAGTGTCGAAAAACATTTTTTGCAAGTATAATATTAATCTTAGCCATCATACGTACCATTATAGTATGCCTACTATAGCTACCATGTTAAATGGCAAGTTCTACAACTGAAATCGTAAAGGGCTCGTATTGTTTGTTTGGATTTCCAACACATGGCCAAGGCTAAGGAACTTCCTTTATTCGAATGGGTACGCCTCTGGAGGGATGTCGTGAGAACCTAACCGGATCTCTACCAACACAAGGTCGGGTTACCTTTGCAACTAGGTAACTAACTGTCATGAGTATGCCATCCCCCGGTTGTAACCGACCTTTATCGAGGCGCCTCGAATTCCAACAACAGAACAAGTAAAATATCTGGGCTCCATACCATAATCACTTTTTATCCAGAAGGAAATGCACATACCCTTAGGGTCGCGAACCCCATAAACTTGCTACCTCATTCCCGTTTCGACCATTTCCCGGGGTGTGAGGTTCGATGAAGTCTCGTCCCACAAAGCTACGCCTTACACAAAAGCCATGCTTCGATCAATCAATGCTCAATACTTAGCATGCCACATTACCAAATTGGGAATGTATCATTAATAACTATTCAATACATAACCTCTGAGCTTGTACGTCTCAGAGAAAGGTGTTAAGCTAAGAGAATAAATTCTCCGCCACCAAACAGAAATGTATTTGATAGAAACCAGCTTTATATCTCAAAGTGTAATATCAGGCATACATCCATACAAGTCCATCCTAGGTTTGAATGGAACCGAAGGCACTTCTTCCAATTAAGGAAAGAAGTCCTTGCAAAACCGGATATCCCCAATCTCTTTCGAACTCCCCATCACATAGGGTAATCTCTATGCCGTAGCAACTCAATGCAGAGATAATCAACAGGCAATCCTTTCGTTTTTGGAAATACTCGGTCTTCAACCACCGTATTCAAATGCAATTCCATTCCATCGTATCATTATTCAGAATGGGTTTACGACTTAATGCCCTTCCCTGGCCTTTCCGAATAATGAGCGCTTATTTAAAACATATGGATACATTCGGATCTTAGTTAAGTCACAACTTTTTAGTCCTTATTTTCCAAAACTTTTCCTTTTGAATGGTTTAAAAAAAATTCCATTTTTAATCCTTTAAACAAAAGATCCACTTTTTATAATTCAATGCAGAACATTATATTCACACAGCAATTCATCACAGATAAATAACTTACATTTATCACAACTCAATCCAAAGCAATTCATATCACAGAATATTACTGATTAACATACTAGAGATATTAATCAATCCAAGCATTCAATGTAATTAATTATCCATAAGCAAGATTAATTAATTACATAATTTTATAATTAATTTAATTTAAACCAAATAAATTAATTATCTTTTAATCATAAATAAATTAACCTTTAATTATTAATTAATTAATATTTAATTATTAATTAATTAACCTTTAATTAATTAGTTAGTTAATTAATTATTAATTAATTAATTAATTATTAATTAATTAATTATTAATTAATTAATTATTCTTTAACTACTTTCATTAATTAATTAATCTTTAACTATTTACATCAATTAATTACATTAATTAATGTCCTTTAATTACTTACATTAATTAATTAATCTTTAATTAATCACATTAAGTAATTAGCCTTTAATTAATTATGACCTTAATTAATTTAAGACAAAACCATTTATCTTAATTAATTACTCTATTATCATTTATAATTGCTTAAGACCTTAAAAGTTAAACCATTTATCTTAAACACCTACTATATTAAATAGTTTATATTAAATATATATATATATATAGTTCATACGATCTTTACAGCTAATAGCGGGGATTTGGTAGTCTCTTGAATTCCTATGCACTATTTCTGTTATGTGAGCTCGCTTAGCTCAGTCGTTAGAGCATCGCATTTGTAATGCGATGGTCATCGGTTCGAGTCTGATAGCCGACAGTAACGAAAGGAAAGATTAATTGAGTGAGATCAATTAAATAAAAATGAAATGAAATAAGGCATTCATTATCTTTCACTTTTTACCTGGATTGGTATGCAAGACTGGGGTAAAAAAATACTTTTCTTTACAATTGTAGCTCTTGTCATAAGAAAGCGCTCTTAGTTCAGTTTGGTAGAACGCGGGTCTCCAAAACCCGATGTCGTAGGTTCAAATCCTACAGAGCGCTTAATTACATCATTAAATTGCATTTGAAAATACTTAGAGATTTAATTAAATAATCGATCTAACATAATTATTCAGTTCAAATCAACTTAAATTTAAAACACATTTGACTTTAAAATTTTAAGTTTGAAACTTGTTTGAAAAATTTGATAACACTTATATTTTGAAACCTTGTTTAACAATTTGCCTTTAAACTTGCATTTGCTTAATGCTTTAAAACCTGTTATTTTCTTTTGTTTTTATACTTTGTTATCTTTAAAAAAAAGAAACCCGAGCCCATAGCAAAAATACCCGAGCCAAACTACAAAATTCTCGAGCGACAACCTGAGCCACTTCTTTTTTTTTTTTAAAAACCTTGTTTTCTTTTAAATTTTGAAAACTGTTATACATGCTAAAAACCCACGCGAACACCCCGACACAAAACTCGAACCAAATTTGCATTTCCCCAAGTACAAACCCTAGCTCTCTCTTTCTTCTCCTATCCTACAGCAAACAAACCAAAACCCTCTGACACATGTGCATGTGCACAGGTGAACGAAGCAACTCCGACCATCGATGCCACCTCCAGCACGTCGACGACCACCTCCCTTAACAGTCCGACCACCCAGATCCTTGAATCGATGACGAACTAGAAATCGAGCACAAATGGGTACCCACTGGAACGAAACTGTCACCCAAGAAATCACCTCGACCCACTGCCTCAGGTCACTAGAGCCTTCGAAACTCCGACCAACCCTTCGTCGATCATCCACGCATCGATTCCTCCCAAATCGATCAAGTCCGGTGCTTCGACGACACCGGAAACGCCTGTCAAACCCAATCGGCCAAAATAGAAAACTAAACCCTAAAATGCCACCGTGCCATTGCCACGATGATAAGAGAATACTTCGATCATTTTTCCCGAGATCGTCGACCTCCAATCTACCTCCAGCCATGATCATGACCTCCCACTCCTTGTCGATCGCCAGAATTCACTCCAAACATGAATTCCGTTCTACCCAAGAATTCTCAATCAATACTAAACTAAAAATCTAAATTTAAAAAAAAAATCATGGTTTTCGAAAACAAATCAGATTATGGAAATGAAACAATAAATCATGGTGTTCAAATTTTCACACGCTTTTGAATTTTTACTGTATATTCAAGTTTTCCAGAAAAACTTAAACTAATAACGCTTATAAATATTTTTAAGTTAAGGTCTTGTTAATTCAAACACTTTTTTTTTAAACATCAAACTCTAATAAGAATTAGGAGATGAGATTTGAATTTTGAAATTATTTTAAAGCCTGTAATCTAGAACAGAGGCATGTTTTGCCTATACATAGACATGCACACAAATATCACCTTACATATATACATGCAAGCCTATTTATACATGCATGCAATCATTTTTCACAACATCATTTCAAATATTAGTCATATGCATCAAACTTTAAACAGGTTCAAACAATTTTAAAAAAAAATGTTTACACATAGTTTATATAAACGGAGAAGCCTGGAATTGCTTTTGAAAACTGGAAATTGGGTTTTGATCTGCAACTTGATTTGAAATTTGATTGTTGATCTTGAACTTTGCTTTGATTAACTGAGTTGAACTTTGCTTAGCCTCAGGTTGAAATACTTGTATGTTTTAGATTTTATCCTCTGGTTTTATAGCTTTCTTAGGTTTGGTTTTGAAAATGAGAAATAGAAAAAGAAATGAAAGAGAAGGAGAAGTAAAGAGATATATATAACGTGATTTTGTTATTTTTTTGGAAATAAAAAGAAAACTAAAAATTGGCACTTGTTATTGTGCATGTTATCTTAGCTTACAAACGTTTAATGCATGTATTTTATGTCTTCTTATGTTTTCATATTAATATATGTTTTTATTAATTTATGTTCTTATATTTACGTTATATGTTTAATTTTAAAAGAAAGTGTATTAAATCATTTATTAAATCTTACTTTTTAAGCTATTTTTTAAAAGAAAGTGTATTAAATCATTTATTAAATCTTACTTTTTAAGCTATTATATCTTAAATTAATAAAATATTTATCTATAGTGTTTTAAAATATAGAATTTTAACTTTAAATATCCTTTTAGAATTATTATATTGAATTCAAACCCTAGCTTCCTAAACAAAATATATATTATAAATTAGAAACATATTTTTTTAATTGGAAAGAAAATAATTAACTTGACACTTGTTAAATTTCATGTTATAATACTTATACTTGTTAATTTGCATGTATTAATATTTTATATAATTTTATATTATATTTTCAATTCTTTTTTTAATACATTTCTTTTTATTTATATTTGTGTAACTTTAAAGAAATTGATTTAAAACTAATTATACACTAATAAATAATCATATATACATTAGTTTTTTTTTAAAATATAGAGTTTTACAACCAGATTATTTTTAAGATATTTATTTTGAATTTCAAATCAAAATTATATTTACAATCGATTTATATATATACATAAACAATCACGTATCTTAAATGTTTTTGGAAAAATTCAAATTAGTTCACAAATTGATCTAAAAACTATTTTAATTCTAAACTAAATTTGGCTTAAAAGCGGGATCATTACAATAAGTCTTTCATAATCAAAAAGAAACCTAAGTACTAAGGATTGTCACGTTTTAGTATGATTTGTTAGGGTTCAAATTTGTGTGATTGGATTTACTTTTGATTTGTGTGTATAGACTTATTGATTGGATTGGACCGACTTATGTGAATTAAATTGATTGCTTGAATTTTCTTTTGCGTCACTTTAGTTTAAATGTTTCTATTGGATTGATGTGATTAATACAAATAGTTTATGTTATCACTTATCATTCTTATCACTCTTATATATTAATGTTTTTTCTTTTTCTAAATTGCTATTACATCTCAGTATAATATATGTAGTACCTTAGTTGGGGGAGTTTTTTTAGTTAAGTTTTTTTAATCATAAAAGGGGAGAAATATATAAAATCTAGGCATAGATTAATGTGGAGTTTGTAACTCATGGGAAGTTATAACATATTTTATATACACGGTTGTCATCATCAAAAGGGAGAGATTGTTACTAACTCAGGCTTTGGTTTTGATGACAACAACCATATAAAATTATATAAAATATATGTAACATTATATAAAAGATAGATACTGATGTTTTTTATCAAGTTAGATATAGTATATAGTGTAGGATATTTGACATGTATTAATTAAGAAGACTGTACAATATCAATTGAAGATTCAAGAGGTTGATATTGAGATTCAAGAATTAGAGATTGAAGACTCATGAATATTAAAGAACTCAAGATTAAAGAACTTATGATTTCCTAGATAAATTATAGAGTGATGGAATTTTGGTTAAAACTCTGATAGCATTTCTTTGAGCTCTCTCCCTCTCTCTACTTTTCTTTTCAAATGATTTTCAATTTCAAATATATTAAAATTCAAAAATAGTTTTAAAAAGAATTTTTGTTTTCAAAATAATCTTTCAAAATAGCCTTCATATTATTTCTATCCTTTTGATTTAATTGCACTTTGAGAAATTATGTTTTTTAATGTATTTTAAAATATTCTTTGAATATTGTACTTTGTTATAATTTTAGTTTTAAAGATTCATAAATATTTGTAAGTACATTATAATACTTGCCATAACTTTGATTTCAAATAAATTTACTTATACTTTATTATTTATATTTAAAATCTTTTATATATTTAAAATATTCTAAAAATAATCTTATAAATTTTTCTTAAGTTTTGATATGATTAAAATATGTACAAACTAAGTTTAAATGATTTTACAAAGTATCAAAATATTCCACAAACCATAATATTTTTAAAATAACTTTTGTAAAGTGTTTTCAAAATTACAAAGGATGTGTCGACATAGCCCCTGTAGGGTATGTGGACATATGGACCGAAATTTTCAAAATTCAAATTTTGAATGGAAGTGTCTTTTTATCATATCTCTTCATGAATGGACATGACTGTTGTTTTCCAATAAATAAAGGGTAAACCAACAAAATTTTATTAACTACTTTCTAATATTTTCTCTCCTCTTTCACTCTCTTGTTTTCTAAAAGAAATTCTACTCATATTCAATCAGAATCAAATTCAACTCCATTGATCTATTTTTCAATTGACTGATCTCCCATATTGTTGGATGTGATTGTCATCATGTAAATCAATTGGTTGTGCTTTGTGACCCGAAAATTAATGTGGGTGTGCTTATGGTCTATGTAAATCAAGTGATCATGCCCAGAGCTCAAAAAGTCTGTAAGGTGTATCTTATTGCCTTGAAATTGAGATTGTATTGACCTTTCTATTTGAAAAGAAATCTATACAATGAATTATACAGGACTGGATGTAGGGTAACTCCGAATCAGTATAAATTCCTGGTGTGTTCTTTTGTTTAACTTTTACTGCATTTATATTTATCTGTATTTGAATGTGTGATTCTTAATTGCATTGTTTAAACTATAATCTTAAAAGAATTAGAGAAGATTCATCAAAATTAGAGGACACTATTCACCCTCTCCTAGTGTTAAATTAGCCTTAAGATCCATCTTCTACTATATAACATATAACAGATTTAAATGTATATTTAAAATATAAAATATTTAAAAATTTAATTACTCAAAATATAATAATCTTGTAAATAAAATAAAAAGTTAGAAATCATTTGAAGACCATTTTGAAAGATCATTTTGAAAACAGGTATTCTTTAAATACATTTTTGAAATTAAGAATAATTAAATACCATTTTAATTCAGAGAATTAATTTGAAAATCTTTTTAAAAAATGAACAAAGAAACCAAAGAAGTGTTATTAGTGTTTTAACAATAATCTATGACTCTATAAGTTATCTGGATTTCTTGAACCTTCAATACTCAAGAATCTTCAATCTCTGACTCTTGAATCTTTATAGCTGCCTCTTGAATCTACTCTTGATACTGTGTAGTCTTCTAAATCAACACCTATTTAATATCATGTAATATAGACTATATATAACTTGATAAAAAACATTAGTATCTATATTTTATACATTAGTATCTATATTTTATATGATGTCATATGGATGTTATCGTCAAAACTGATGCCTGAATCACTAACAATCTCCCCCTTTTGATTATGACAACCATGATTATAAAATATGATATACCTTTACCTGAGTTGAAAAACTCTCCCTTAATCTATGCATAGATATTTTATATATTTCTCCCCCTTTATTATCAACAAAAATATAACCAACACTCCCTTTAACTAAGGTAACATAAGGAATAAGAATGATATGTAAATAAGAGGTGATAACATAAGCCAATTTTATTAATCGCACAAATCCATTGCATAACATTGTTTATCCAAACCAAATTCTATACAAATCAGTCAATCTAAAAAAATCATTCCAATCCAATATGTTTATACACACCAATCAATATTCGTAATATATTTAATATACAAAATTATATTAACACTATTTTGTATTAAGACTAACCAATCAATCTTAGACTTTCCTACGGACTTCTACCCAACCATTAAAACCGAAAATTAAATCTGCTTTGATGGCACTGTAATCTTCATCTTCTTTATTGATGACGCATCAAGATTATTGGTTGGTTTATCTTTGATACGGGAAGGAATCTTGCATCAAGTGATGTCAAAATACTTTTTTTTTTTTTATCATTTGCATTTCACTCAATTTTAAGTGTCTTTGATTTCTAAGGATAAAAGTAAGGTTGTTCTTAAACGATTGCAAAGTTTGCTAAAAAAATTTTCACACAATTTCTAGGGTGAAGTAGCCATTATTAAAGAGATAAGTTTATAAACAGAAAGGGAGAAGAAAGATAATAGAAATGATATTTTTCTAGACTGAATAGATTTATATAGGGGTGATAACATGTTTGAAATATTCTCTAGTCAAGAGACAACTTTTCAAGACATTGGGTTGTGAAAGCTGGAGGGAATTTAAAATTTTGAATTTAAAATGAAAATTTAAATTCTGAATTTGAGTGGATATGTCGACATATGGCTAGGGGATAGGTCGACATATAGGCCATGATTTTCAAAAATGGAAATGACTGAATTATTCCTATTTGTTTATATATACAATTATCTTGAAATTATTACTAATTTCCATTTTTAGTAAATAATCTAAAAATTATTTTAAATATATTTTTTATATTATTCTATTTAATATTATATTCTTACAAAAATAAATTTTATAAAAATTTAATACACACACACGCACATTATATTTATCTAATTAATTATCAATACATAGGTTATTCCTAATAATCAAAAGCAATCAAAAAAATTCATTATAAAAATATTCAAAAAAAATTTCAAAATTTCCTTAGAATTTTCTAAACTTATTATTGTTGTGAAGAACATATTGGCATTTTTTGTATCTGGTTCATTATCACTTGAGAAATTATCCGAATCATCTAGTGTTGCAGTATAAGCCCTTCTTCGTTTTTTGGATAAATCAGCATTTTGTGAATTTTTTTATTTCTCCAGATGTGGATAGTCTCTTTGCATATGGCTAAGTTCACTACAGTTAAAACATCTAACATCATTTCTATCTCCTGGATTTTTATTATCATTTCTCCTAAGATTATTCATCTTTCTATATTTTCGAAATTTTATGAAATTTCTGAATATAAAGGCAATTTCTGCATTATCATCATTATCTGAATCGAGATCATATTTTGCGGCATTGAAAGCGATGGATTTCTTTTCTGTTGCTTTGCTTTCCCTCCTGCCCTTCATTTGTGCTTCAAATGACACTAAGTTACCAAATAACTCTTTAGTTTTTAGAGTGCTAATGTTATTTCCATCTTTAATCAACCAAGTGTCTTTTGGCCCCACTCAAGAGAAAGTGAATTAAGGTTTTTCTAATTTGGTCCTCTTCAAAACTTTTACCTAACATAATTAGAATATACTATGTCTTGAAATGTACTATACATATCATAAATAGACTCGTTTGGACTCATTTTAGATAATTGGAACTGATTAGTTAACATAGAAATTTTAGTCTGTTTAACCATACTAGTGCCATCATGTGTAACTTGTAGTGTTCTCCAAATTTCATATGCAGATCTACAATAAGACACTCTATTGAATTCATATCTGTCTAATAAAAAAAAACAAATTATTCATGCTTTAGGGTTACTTTGTGCAACTACATTTTGGTCATCAGTCCATTATGAAAAGTAGTCTGAGGCTCAATGTACTCATCTGTGATATTCCAAATGTCTAGACTATTGACTACAAATTGATTTTCATTGTACTTGACCAATGTGTGTAATTACTACCATTAAAAATTTGAGGTCTAACAATAGATTGTTCTTTGATAAAGGATGTAACACCCCTAATTTTTTGATAACATTATTCAGCATATTAATTGGATGAATTAAATAGAATAATGATGATAAGGGGATTGAGATTTGAATAAAACTATAAGAAGGCCATGCTTAGTAATTAATTAAATTGGCTTTTATGTATTTAGTAAAACATGGGCATATTAGTAAATAGCCGCATCATTATTACTCATGGCTATACATTCCACATTCTTGCCCATTCACGTACACTTTTCATTTTCAAAAATGCAAATCAAAAACCTATAGAGACGATCATTAACAAAGGAAAAAAGGAAGAAAAATTAAATCAAAGCTAAGGAACAAAACTAGGGGAATCAATCTTTTACAAATCTCAAATTTCTTATCATATTTAAGGTGAATAATAATTCACTCCATCTCAATTTTGCTTTTATAATCATATGTTATCAGATTTAAGATTAAATTCATTTTTATGATGTTTTGGATGATGATATCCTTAAGTCATTATGTGTTTGATTTAAACCAACTCATTTACAAATGAATTTGCACGGTAGGGAAAACCGGTTGTCACTGATTTTAGGATGCCATGAAAAAATTATACGTTAGGTAAAACATGATGAAAGCAATTATTTCAAGAAGAAATTGGATTTGAAAATTTAATATGTTTGATAACATGATGAAAGCGATTATCTGTGATTTTTAGAGGTTTTCCCTACTTTATTTACTATAGAAAATAAATTATTTTGAAAGAATGACTTATTTGTAATATTGGTTTTGCATAATGGAAGGGCTAAATGTTATTTTTTCTTCGATTTGGATCTAATAAATGCGGTAGTCATTTTGTAAAGTATTTGAAAAGTTTTCATGCAACCAATAAGTTGTTTACAAATAGGTAGGTTAATTATAAAGCAATTACTAAACTTAACATTAATTCAGCCTTTTTTAAAAAAAGTTGGTTCTTTCTCTTTTGGAAGTGACCTTCGACCCAATGCTTTTTCCTCCACTCAGTTGAAACCAACCCATCCTAAACCCACCTAATCAAAAATAATATACAAGGTATCACTTAGATGGTACATAGTAGATTCGTGGAAAGGCGGAAGCCAAGGTTTTGAAAGCAATACTTCTGATGGGTTCGAAACCTTAGTTTTGTTTTCAAATGTTAAATGCCTGCTTTGTTTTACCTAAAGATTGTGATGTAGACGAAACCCGTGTTTCCGAAAGGGATTTTTCTAAGTAGGTTGCCATATCATGTTTTAAGTACGAGCTTTATAATGGTTCCTTTGTTTTTAAATAATGCTTTCAAAAGAAGTGGTTCCGACTGGTTGAATCCCAGCCGCTATTCTTTAACCTTTCTGATGTATTGTAGTCATCGATGCTTTTGAAGGGTTCCCTTTTTTTAAACTTAAGCATGGTCACTTCTTAAATGCTTTCGAAGAGGTTCAAGGGTTTTGAAGGCAATGGTGTCGAAAGGGGGTTTTGATGCTATCCTTCAAAGTTTTACTCAAAGGTTTTGAGCTTTTCAAATAGATGGTTCCGACAACATCAATTTTCTCCAAACTATTTTTTAAAGTTTTCGAAAGAGATGCTTTTGCCTATGATCACTTGGACCTAAAAGATGTTTCTAAAAGTAAAACCTAATACTTTCGGAAGGGTACTTCCATTAGTTTCGAATTTATATTTCTAAAGGTTATTAATCAGTGTTTTAACATATTCAAATAGTATTCGAAAGGATTGATTTATAGAGCTTTAAAAGATATATACTTAGAGTTTTGAAAAGAGGATTTTTGTGCTTCCGATGGAGGTCATCCAGTGGTTTCGAAAGTGATGTTTTGAGGTTTTAAAACAAATAACCTATTCTCAATTTAAAGGAAAAACCATGGAATAAATAAAGATTTTGAGAGCATTACTTTGTTATTAAGATTACTTCTTCATATATTTATTCACATTGTAACTAACCCATAAGGGTACTTTGGGGAAGGGCAGAATAACCAACTGGGTTTACCCAGTAGTGAATATACCTTAAGAAATGTTATTAATTCAAGATATTGGTAGAGGCCAATAGATTCATTGTAAGCCCATGAAAACTGTATAAAGGAAAAGATATTGGCAGCGGCCAATAGGTTTATAGTCAGCCCATGAAAACAATGATTTGATATTGGTAGGGGCCAATAGGATTATAGTTATCCCATGAAAACTATATCCGGATTAAGATATTGGCAGTTAGTCAATAGGTTCATAGTTACCCCATGAAAATTAGGATAAGAGTAAAGATATTGAAGTTACCAGTAGGTTCCTAGTGATCCCATGAAAACTATGTAATTAGACAGGAAGTCCATAATCACTTTACCTGTTAATAGTCTGCACGTGAAAACTATTAGTTTAATAGTAACCTTAGTAACTATAACCGTGATAGATCATATAAATTAATGGGGATGGGTAATCCAGAATTGATTCACTTGTTTTGCGTATCATCATATTATACTATTTTAAATTGTTTTAACCATTGTGGATGTAGGAGCACAGTATATGGTTTTATAAAGGTTTTAAGACACTAGTGAGGGGAAAACGCATTCCTTAAGGGGCATGGTCTCGCTAGATATCTAAATGATTCGAGATGGTAAATTATTATTCATACCATGCTTTATGTCTGAATCAAAGTTTTTTTCGCTTAAAATCTCGAGTACTCAATTGATTTCGAGTAGTTTGAAGTTTAGGGTTTTCAGGTGTTCTTTTAGACGGATAATGCATCCGGTGACGTGCAGGAGGCATGTTAGCTACTTAGAATTCTTTATTTCCAGTGTATTTAGCTGTAAAGGCAAACTTGTTTTATTGCCTTATTATATACTCCGATCATCCAACAGGGCATCTTCATATGCCATTCTTGGCGTATTTTGTAATAAGTATATTTTGTATAAACGTGGTTTGCGCACTAGGATTATGTAATGAATTTGAAATGGAATGTGGGCTTTTGTTTGCTGTTTTAAATTTTTTCCATATTCATATGTTTCTGTGTATCAATGTATTTAACATTGCCGTATTTGGTTGTCGAGGATTAATAATTATGGTTGATTGCATCATCCGTAGCCGTTAATTATGGGCCTCCAAGTAGGGGGACTTTACAACTTGGTATCAGAGCATAGGTTTAAGAAAATTTAAAAGAAATTTAAACATAAAAGATTTTCAAATATAATCAATGGTAACAAGATTGGGACTTGGGTTAGCGCTATAGTAACATACTTGTATTTGATATATAGTTATATATAAGTACATAATTCCCGCTCTCTTAGACTATTCTTTTGTATCTTACAAAGGCTTATATGCAAATTTACAAGAAAGAAGATATGGAAGCCGAAAACGAAAGAGGAAATCTCGGTGGAAGAAGCACCACAACTAATGAAAATACTCAACCCACCACCAAGAGGAACCCAAGTCGACTGGCTAATTCTAATAACCAAATGCTGACGCCAATGTGGGGGCTGGAAATCCATCAATAGATACGGAGGAGTTGTATCAGTTCTTCGTCAGTATCATGCAAGCAGAAGCTACTATTGGTTTCGATGGAAATGTTGAAGGAGCTAATCCTATGGCTCCAGTTGGGAATAATTATGCTAGGCTGAGCACGGACTACACCAGTCTTGGTGGGAAGCCATTTATGAGGACAGTGAATGCTATCGAGGTACAGAATTGGCAGTTGCATTGTGAGAGTATTTTTGTTGATTTGGGTGTAGATGATGGGTAAAAGAGAAGGTTGGCCTCTAGGTAGTTACAAAGGTCAGTGCTTCATTGGTGGAATAGTATTACTATCGGAGTTCTGGAGGAGCAGTTTACTTGGGTAGATTTTTGAAGGAGAATTGTGCAGAAGTTTGTATCTGAGTTTTCTAAGTCGGAGTTGATGGGGAAGTTTATAGATTCGGAGCAGGGAGAGATATAGGTTATTGAGTATACCACTAAGTTTGAGGAGTTGTTCCATTATGGACATAATACTATAGATACCGTCGCCAGAAGGAATTAGAAGATCATTAGGGGACTGATGGCCGAGATTGCTAGGGCGACCCTACCATATCTTCACGATCCAGTAATTAAGTTATGGAAATGGCCATTCGCGATGAGGAGATCCTTGCTAGTTGTGCTAGAGGGAAGCCAATGGAAATTCAGGGTTCTCGAGGGAAGAAGAGACAGTTCTTTAAAAAGAAGGGACCTAGAAAGGAGATACTTCGAAGAAGGCGAGGGCTGAGTTAGTTTGCTTTAAGTGTGACAAGAACGGTCATTATACGAATGAGTGTCGGTCAGGTAATAGGAAGAAGGCTGCAACTAAGAAGAATGTGAAGTGCTTCAACTGTGATCAAGTTGGGGATTAGAAGAACCAGTGTCCAGAGCCAGTTAGGGAGGACAAAGGAAAGGTTTTTGCCATTGGACTAGCTAGGCCTAATATAACCGATAAAGGAAAGACTGCGATTGAAGGTACATTTTTGATTTAGAGTATACTTGTTTTCTGATACCGGTGAATCACATTCATTTATACCTCAGTATTTGGTCGATAGGATATGATTAGAACCCACCTACCTTGTTACTTCCTTAAGGGTTGCGAATCCAATAGGAGGGTATGCAACTCTAGGGTTGAGATGTAACCAGTTAGAACTGGATTTGTTAGGTCATAAGTTTGCATGCAGTCTGCATGTCTTCGATTTTGTAGATTTTGGAATCATTTTAGTATGGATTGGTTGGGTAGGTATAAGGCTCGAATATTTTGCCAGGATAGGAAGATATCACTGATAAATCCTGATAGTCATAACCGAGTAATATTTTCAATGGAGAACTCTGGCCGGACTGTTAGTACTTTTCTTAGTGCTATGGAGATAGGAGGTGAGCTAAGTCAGTTTCGAGTAGAAAGAGAGTTTGTGAATGTCTTTGAACCAGTCACAGGACTACCACTGAAACAAGCAATTGAGTTTCATATAGATCTTTGTGCCCGGAGCTGAACCTGTTAGTAGACAACCTAGCAGGATGACATCTACAGAGATGAAGTGTAACAACCCTGTATTTTGTGATTTTTTCAATTTATATTTTAATTATTTTAACTGAAATTACTGATTTAAAAATTTTATTTTATTTATTAAAATGGATAAATTTTGTTAATTTAAATATAAATTTCGATTTTTGTGTGAATTATAATTCCAAACCTAAATAAATGGAATATTTCCAAAAATGTGGATTTTTGGTCAAAATGGTCAAAGTTTGACTTTTAAATTTAAAATTTAAAATTTAAAATTTATCTTTTATCATGAAAATAGGTTTAATTTCAAGAGTACTGCTTTTTGTTTCGTTGAAATCCGATTAATATTGTAAAGTTATGTTTTTATACTATTGTGTGTAAATTGTTTTATTTAACAAAAAATGTTTATTTTAATTAACATAAATAATATTTTTGGTTGATATATCATGTTATAATTGTGTATATATATGTAACATTACATGTTTTGTATATATATACAAAACATTTGTCTGCTTTGTTTCATTTAATTTGGATATATACTTTGTAAATTAAGTAACATACAAAGATGTAAATAGCAATTAATTTATACATTTCTATAACCGTTTTCTCATTTATTTCCATAGTGTTTATATAAACGGTATGTATTTATTAAATTATTTATTTGGCATATATTTTATTAAATAGATGGGAAACATATCAAATTTAGATACGTTACCTATTCTTAATTAAAGGCATGAGTTACGTTTTGATTTATTACCTCTTTATCTTTCCATCCATTTATGTCATACCATAACTCCTCCATATTTGTTGCCATTTATTATCTTAACCCTAGCCGCCTCTATCATATTTCATGCGAAAACATCACTTTCTCACTTCACAATACACGCATGTTCAGATCTAAAGAAAAGCTTTGGGTAATGTCTCTTCTTCTTTTTCCACTTTTTCTTCTTTGTTTTGCCTTGTTTTTCACTTGAATTTGCCTTGATCTTCACCTATGTTGCTTGGCCCATACCCTTACCATCTCCTCCATCAACCACCACCACTTCTTTCCCCATATAACCCATGGCCTGACATCGTTTTCTCTGACCTGAAAGTGCCTTGATCATCCCTTGCACAAAACTCCACAAAAACAATAGCAAACTCCATGAATTTATACCTAGCCCAGCCTATATTCACATCCACTTCATTTCCTTGCCACGACCACCTCCTTAGCCTCCACTACCAGCAACACCACACCTGAGAACCACTACTAACATCTGACCTGCCTTGAATTAGCCCCTGGCCAAGCCCAAATGTGCCAAGACCGAGCCTAAAATGATGAACAAACCATCTCCCTTTTGCTTGCCTTTTTACCTTCCTCATGTTGTAACCTCCAAACCCTTTGCCTTCTTGACCAAGCCTTATTATTTTCAGATCCAAACCTGACCATTACCACCTGAAAACATCCTAGGCCGAACTAATATAGCCTTGTGGCCAAGCCTATGTGGGTAAAGCTCAAGCAAATTTGATGGGAAAGCTTGGCGATCTCTTGTTATTTCTATTCCCATTTTGTTTCAATAGATTTTTGGTATTGTAAAAATATTCATATATGGTTTGTTTCATTGTTGAATACAAGATTTATATCTTGGCTCTCTCTCCACTCAAATCAAGTCGTGCTATCGTACATTCTGGATCTATGTTTGTGTATGTTTGATTTGCGAATTCCAGCTTTAAAGAGGTGAGTTTTCACTCATGACATTTATACCTATATAATTATTGAAGTGACAAGAAGTAAATGTGTAGAATTGTTATATCATGTTATACCTTTCTGTGATGTTAATTATATGATGTTAAACCATGTTATAAACGTGTCTCATCATCTGTTATGTTTTAGTCTGTTATACTGTGTATTTATTTCCGATTCTCACACTGCAAGTTCCCTATAGAATCACTATGGGATGAAGTGATACATACTCGAACGGACTTTAGAATAGGAAAAATCATTAGGGCTGAAACGGTAGGCCTGGGTGATTTTTATTTATTTGTATTTGCCTTGGGATTGCGGGTTTGAATTTACCAAAACACGGAAATTTTATCGATTACGGATTTAAATGATAATTTCCGTATCACTTGATTTAGGTGTGAAATATTATCCGGACCCATGGTTGATTTCAAAATATGATTTCTTATAAATTTCATGTATTGTAATTGAAATAAAAAATATATATGAAATTTGACTTATATTGGATTTAAAATGGTTAAGCAGTGATTTTCTAAAAGGTTAAATGATATAAGTTAATAGACGGTTTGAGTTGTAGTGTGAAAGTTTGATTTAGCTTAATAATGGGAATTTAAGTAAAAATGGAATTATAAGCTTAACTTGGTAATTAATATAATTGATGTATGAATTGGATAAATATAAAGTAAAAGAAAATATCAAGTTATTTGTAAAATAAAGTTAAGCAACTTACAGTACATTTTGAATTTATGTAATTAGTTTAAAATGTTATATAAATGGATAGTTAAACAGAAATTTGGAATGTACGACTTGGAATTGTGAGATTTGGTTTTAAAATGGAAGTTTAAGTAAATTAAATAAAAGGAAAATTCAATTTAATGTATGAAATGGTAATTTGAAATTTAAGTGATAAATAATTGTTAAAAGGTAAAGAATGGGAAATTTGTACACTTGAGTTTAATAAGTGAAATTATTGATATTTATTTGTGAAATATACTTTATAAAAATCATAAGTTCAAGGGTATTTGAATGGCCATTTTTATAGTGGAAATATGAAATTTTATAAGTTAAAAATGGTTTAAATTGAAGCTTATTTGTGGCTGAAATTCTACTGTAAATCTGTAATTTCAATATTTGAAGTGTTTAACTGAATAATTGAACTCAGAAAAGGCTAAATTTTTGGAAATTGAACATTTGATTTGAAGGAATAATGACTTCACTTTTAATGGTTTAAATGGACGATTTTAATTCGGAATAATAAATCATTTTGAAATTTGTAACCACAGGTACACTGCTTTATGTGTAATGTGATTTCCTTGTGATTGTTTGATGCACACCTTTGATTTTAAAAGAGTGGCTAGAGGTGAGCGGTTATTGTAGCTCTACACTACCCTAGTCCCAATAACACTATTATTTGCATTGTTTATTTAAATATGGATATTTCTAGGATAGTGTGTATTACTACTTAATTGATGGTTTGACTGATCCTTAAAGGATGGGCGATCCCAAGCATCCTTTAAGTTATTGTGCATTACTATTATAGTTCACTTGAGTTGGTTTACATTGTATGAGTATGTATGTCTCGACTCAAGTGTTTGTGTTTTACTTTACGTTTGAGTCAGCCTAAGAATCACAGCTTTGGATTCACCTTTTGGAGCTAGAGTTTTACTGGAGCTTATCTTCTATCTATTCGTCTACTTCTTCCAGTTAGTTCCTATTCGGTATCTATCTCTATGTTGTTGTTCATGTATCCTGAATTATATTGTTTCTATTTTACTACGAGATTTTGTATACGTTTTGAGAGTATATATGTAGTAGCTTCATGAACTACTATGGTATTTTACTTCCGCTGCGAGTATTCTGATATTTCTGTGTCTATTATTCTGTGAATGATTTTATTTGCTCCAAATTTCTTAACAATCCACTATTTTGAAGTATTCAAGTCTGACATGTGTGGATTATTATCGATTTGAATGGTCCAAAATAGTGGGTTGTTACATTTTGGTATAGGAGCTTTAGTTTCAGGCAAACCATAGCTTGCGGAGCAAAAACTCATTAGAGATAGGGTAGAAATACCCTAGAATGAGTGGAATCAATCTCAGAATCATTTCTTTATGAGAGAACATATTTTCGAACTATAAAAAGATTTTTAAAGGATTTTCAAAGACTATATTAGTATAAAAAATTTCTTATTTTAAAATCAAGATTTTTCTAAACTTCATCCCTTCTGTATCCACCTTGTTAGAAATCTCTTGGTTAGGATTCTTATCGATTAGGATTCCTTGAACTTTGGAACGCTCCCACTTGTTCTGAAATTCAGTCTTGTCTTCCCTATTTGTATTCCTTTGATTTTGGAGCATTCCATAACTCCTCTTTCAACGGTCTCTATAAAGATCGGTGATTCGCAAATTTTTGAATGATTTGTAAAGGGGAGAAACTCCTTTACAATTGGCACTGATTCACCGTAGATTTCTGTATCCTCGGTTTACGAGGCTATCTATCTTCTGCTATACCTGGATTCTATCTTTGGCATTCGAATGTCGATTTGCCTTAGATTTCCGCATTGATTGTATTCTTGAAGTCACGGTTGACCCGGTTAAGGTCACCCGTGATTTATATAGGCTTATCATCTCCTATTTGGTAATTATACCATCTTCGTTTGAGCTTATCTTAAAATTATAATTCTATTTGATTTGAGTACCTCTAAATTTCTCTGTCTGTTTTGAAATCCATTCTTCAGTCATTCCTTGGGAAAAAATTTTGTTGATTGTATTTGGAAATTGTGTGTACATCGAAATTATTATTTTGATAAGGATGGCCGCATTTTTTATAAAAGTGAAATGTTTTCGATATGGATTATATACCTTTTAAAAACATGAGTCGGAAATTTTGAAAGGATTTGAAATTTTGAAAATTTATAAGGAATTCGATTATATAAAAGGATTTATAACTGAAGGGTTTTGAATTTGAATTTCGAGGAATTGAACTCCGGTATTTTGAAATTTGGTTTTGAGAGTTCAAAAATATATAATAATAATAATACGATTTAAAAGTATTTTGCGGATAAGAAATGTTTCAAAAGAGTTCAAATGAATTCCAATGATTTATAAGAAATTTCAATGAAGTTTTCAAGAAAATAGAAGTCCAGAACTCACTTTGTCGTTGGAAAATAATTTCGATGATGAGTGCATGCATCATCGACATTGATTTTCGAGTTTCAGAGTGGGGGAGAGGCCACTCTGGTAGCTTTGCTATGCGAGTGATTTTGTGAAACCTATTTTGATTTCAGATTTTGAAGTATGATTTGATTTTTGAAAGATGTATGTATCTATATTTGAAATGATTTGAAGTGAGCCTGGTGTTCAATCCTCCAGTTTTCGATTTGATTTAGTATAACTCTATTTACAAAAACTGATTTACTGATTTGTTGCTGATTTCCAACTCCTGGATTTGAAATTTGATTTCATTGACTATTTTGAAGGTTCGAACACTTCCAAATCAAGGTTTAATTTTTAAAGCTAAGAAATTTCGATCAGTATAAAATATTTAATAAAGTATATAAGTTTAGTTTTGTATGTTTGAGGTATGAAGAGTATGACTTAAATAAATTTGAAACTTTTGTTAAGTAAATAATTTGGAAAAGGAAATTTGGATCTTTCGAATAGAAATAAATAGTTTAAAGGTCTTAAAGGGATAGTTATAAATTTGGAAACCATTTTTGGGTATAATTGATTTTGAGAAATATTTGGTTTTGAAAATAGAACCCAGTATTTATATGATGATTTTGGAAATGAATTTGCTGACTTAAATTATGTTAATATGGAAACTTCAGTTATTTTCTAAACCTGTTATTTTTGGAAACTTTGAAATTGTAGATGTTTAATTTGGAACAAATAACTTGGTAAAATCGTATATCATTTTGAAACTGAATTGATATTGAAATGATATGAAATTAAGAACCTGGTATTATTAAGTACTTGATTTGGGAGTTGTCGAACTTATATAAAATGGATTTGTATAAGTGAAGTTGATTTGAAAACTATTGATTTGAAAGGTACTCAATTTGGAAAGAGAAATCTTATATAATCGAAGTCTATATAAGTATGATTTGATATACTATTGATTTTGGAAAGTATTCCATTAGAAAATGGAATCTTATATATAATGGACTTTATATAAGTACGATATTTGAAAGTGATTTGAAAAGGTACTATATGATATATATTTTCGCAGTAAAGATATGGAAAGTGCCTTATGCTTGATATACGCTCTGTGGCCACATTGTGGATTCATTCTATCGATATTATTCTCTCTGATTTTGGTTTTTCGGATTTGACACTCGAGTGTCCTACCGTGGCGTAACCCATGGTTTTTTTCTTTTGAGTGCGACTACATAGCATAATTCGCTTGGCTGAGATGGCTTAGGGGTACGGATTGTTTCCTAGGGGATCCAGGCATAATCTTTGTATATCCTGTGGTCTACTAGTCATCATGGCGTAACTCGCAGGGCTGTGAAAGCTTACGGATATGGATTGTTTCCTGGGGGATCCAGGCGTAACCATTGTGTATCTGCGAACCATGGTTAGACAAAGGTTTTGGTTTGGTTGTTTTGTTTGGATTGTACTTTCCATATATGTTTTTAAAAGTTTTTCTAGTATTTTCACTGGGTGTTAAAACAAGTCTACTAAGTACCTGGAGAATTCTAGCTTTGCGCCTGATCAACGCATTGCTAGAGTCTACGGGAACGAGGATAAACTTGTTAAGACATCGAGTTATAAAAGTATTTTGATAAAGTATTACATAAAGGATATTTTGATCATTTATTTTACCTTTCTAAATAATTTAAAATGTTTTAAATATTGTTGCTTCAAACTGACAAATTTGAAAATGACTATTCATCATATCATAAATTGTTTAAATTGTTAAAAATATTAAAAATTCAAATTGAAATTATATAGTTTTAAATTAATCATTCATCCTGTCTTTCAACCTATTTTCCTTCCTAGTATTCCTACTCTCCTATTTCCCTTCTAGCTATTCCTATTCTCCACCTTCTTAACTTACCTATAACAACAGTTATCAGGTATAATTTTAATCTTCTTGTCATTTTGTCTTAATCCTATTTCGTTCTATCTTTTTCTGTGTTTTCCATACCTCATTCCTTTTCGGGAACGAAAAGTTTTGAGTGGGGGAGAATGTAACAACCCTGTATTTTATGATTTTTTTAATTTTATATTTTAATTATTTTAACTGAAATTCCTGATTTAAAAACTTTATTTTATTTATTAAAATGGATAAATTTTGTTAATTTAAATATAAATTTTGATTTTTGTGTGAATTATAATCCCAAACCAGAATAAATGGAATATTTCCAAAAAGGTCAAACTTTGACTTTTAAATTTTAAATTTAAATTTTTGAATTTCAGAATTTTATTTTTTATTATGAAAATATATTTAATTTCAAGAATATAGTTTTTCATTTTGTTGAAATCCAATTAATATTGTGAAAGTTATGCTTTTTATACTACTGCGTGTAAATTGTTTTATTTAACAAAAATTGTTTATTTTAATTAATATAAGTAATATTTTTGGTTGATATATCATGTTATAATTGTTCATATATATGTAACATTACAAGTTGTGTGTATATTTACAACATTTGTCCGTTTTGTTTCATTCAATTTGGATATATACTTTTAAATTAAGTAACATACAAAGATGTAAATAGCAATTAATTTGTACGTTTCTATAACCATTTTCTTATTTATTTCTATAGTGTTTATATAAAAGGTATGTATTTACTGAATTATTTATTTGGCATATATTTTATTAAATAGCAAATCAAATTTGATACGTTACCTATTTTTAGTTAAAGGCATGAGTTACGTTTTGATTTATTACCTTTTTATCTTTCCATCCATTTATTTCATACCATAACTCCTCCATATTTATTACCATTTATTCCCTTAACCCGAGCCACCTCCATCATTTTTCACGTGAAAACATCACTTTCTGACTTCACAATACATGCATGTTCAGATCAAAAGAAAAGCTTTGGGTAATGTCTCTTCTTCTTTTACCACTTTTTCTTCTTTGTTTTGCCTTGTCTTTCACTTGAATTTGCCTTGATCTTCACCTATGTTGCTCGGCCCATACCCTTACCATCTCCTCCATCAACCACCACCACTTCTTTCCCCATATAACCCATGGCCTGACATCGTTTTCTCTGACCTGAAAGTGCCTTGATCATCCCTTGCACAAAACTCCACAAAAACAATAGCAAACTCCATGAATTTATACCTAGCCCAGCCTATATTCACATCCACTTCATTTCCTTGCCACGACCACCTCCTTAGCCTCCACTACCAGCAACACCACACCTGAGAACCACTACTAACATCTGACCTGCCTTGAATTAGCCCCTGGCCAAGCCCAAATGTGCCAAGACCGAGCCTAAAATGATGAACAAACCATCTCCCTTTTGCTTGCCTTTTTACCTTCCTCATGTTGTAACCTCCAAACCCTTTGCCTTCTTGACCAAGCCTTATTATTTTCAGATCCAAACCTGACCATTACCACCTGAAAACATCCTAGGCCGAACTAATATAGCCTTGTGGCCAAGCCTATGTGGGTAAAGCTCAAGCAAATTTGATGGGAAAGCTTGGCGATCTCTTGTTATTTCTATTCCCATTTTGTTTCAATAGATTTTTGGTATTGTAAAAATATTCATATATGGTTTGTTTCATTGTTGAATACAAGATTTATATCTTGGCTCTCTCTCCACTCAAATCAAGTCGTGCTATCGTACATTCTGGATCTATGTTTGTGTATGTTTGATTTGCGAATTCCAGCTTTAAAGAGGTGAGTTTTCACTCATGACATTTATACCTATATAATTATTGAAGTGACAAGAAGTAAATGTGTAGAATTGTTATATCATGTTATACCTTTCTGTGATGTTAATTATATGATGTTAAACCATGTTATAAACGTGTCTCATCATCTGTTATGTTTTAGTCTGTTATACTGTGTATTTATTTCCGATTCTCACACTGCAAGTTCCCTATAGAATCACTATGGGATGAAGTGATACATACTCGAACGGACTTTAGAATAGGAAAAATCATTAGGGCTGAAATGGTAGGCCTGGGTGATTTTTATTTATTTGTATTTGCCTTGGGATTGCGGGTTTGAATTTATCAAAACACGGAAATTTTATCGATTACGGATTTAAATGATAATTTCCGTATCACTTGATTTAGGTGTGAAATATTATCCGGACCCATGGTTGATTTCAAAATATGATTTCTTATAAATTTCATGAATTGTATAAAGGAAAAAAATGAAATTTGACTTATACTGGAATTAAAATGGTTAAGCAATGATTTTCTAAATGTTTAAATGGTATAAGTTAATAGACGGTTTGAGTTGTAGTGTGAAAGTTTGATTTAACTTAATAATGGGAATTTAAGTAAAAATGGAATTATAAGCTTAACTTGGTAATTAATATAATTGATGTATGAATTGGATAAATATAAAGTAAAAGAAAATATCAAGTTATTAGTAAAATAAAGTTAAGCAACCTATAGTGTATTTTGAATTTATGTAATTAGTTTAAAATGTTAAATAAATGGATAGTTAAATAGAAATTTGGAATGTAACTTGACTTTGAGTTGTGAGATTTGGTTTTAAAATGGAAGTTTAAGTAAATTAAATAGAAGGAAATTTTAATTTAATGTATGAAATGGTAATTTGAAATTTAAGTGATAAATAATTGTTAAAAGGTAAAGAATGTGAAATTTGTACACTTGAATTTAATAAGTGAAATTATTGATATTTATTTGTGAACTATACTTTATAAAAATCATAAGTTCAAGGGTATTTAAATGACCATTTTTATAGTGGAAATATGAAATTTTATAAGTTAAAAATGGTTTAAATTGAAGTTTATTTATGGTTGAAATTCTACTGTAAATCTGAAATTTCAATATTTGAAGTGTTTGGCAGAATAATTGAACGCAGAAAAGGCTAAATTTTTGGGAATTGAACATTTGATTTGAAGGAATAATGACTTCACTTTTAATGGTTTAAATGAATGGTTTTAATTTGGAATTATAAATCATTTTGAAATTTATAACCACGGGTACACTGCTTTGTGTGTAATCTAATTTCCTTGTGATTATTTAATGCACACCTTTGATTTTAAGAGTGTGGCTAGAGGTGAACGGTTACTGTAGCTTTACGCTACCCTAGTCAAAATAACACTGTTAGTTGCATTGTTTGCTTTAAATATGAATATTTCTAGGATAGTGTCTATTACTACTTAATTGATGGTTTGACTGATCCTTAAAGGATGGGCGATCCCAAGCATCATTTAAGTTATTGTGCATTGCTAATAAAGTTCACTTGAGTTGGTTTACATTGTATAAGTATGTAGGTCCTGACTCGAGTGTTTGTGTTTTTACTTTAAGCTCGTGTCAGCCTGAGAATCACAGCTTTGGATTCATCTTCTAGAGCTAGAGTTTTGCTGGAGCTTATCTGCCTATCATTCGTCTACTTCTTCCAGTTAGTTCATAGTCAGTATCTGTCTCTGTATTGTTGTTTATGTATTCTAACTTCTATTGTATCTATTTTACTATGAGATTTTGTATATGTTTTGAGAGTATGTATATAGTAGCTTCATGAACTACTATGGTATTTTATTTCCGCTGCGAGAATTCTAATAATTATGTGTCTGCGATTCTATGAATGATTTTATTTGCTCCAAATTTCTTAACAATCCACTATTTTGAAGTATTCATGTCTGACATGTGTGGATTATTGTCGATTTGAATGGTCCAAAATAGTGGGTCGTTACATGAAGGAATTGAAGGTGTAGTTTGTGGATCTTGAAGGTAGGAATTTTATCAAGCCAAGCAGTTCGCCTTCGTGAGCGGCCGTAGTGTTCATAAAGAAACCAGATGGGTCAAGAATGTGTATCGACTATCGTAAGTTGAACGAGTGGATGATCAAGAATAAGTATCCTTTACCGAGAATTGATGATCTATTTGATCAGTTATTTGGAGCCAGAGTGTTTTCCTAGTTGGATTTGGCGACAGGTTCCCAATAGTTAAGAGTGGCAGAGGACAGTGTTTCTTTGACAGCATTTCGGACTAGATATGGTTCATGTAAGTGGTTAGTGATGCCATTTGGATTGATGAATGCACCTGCTTTCTTCGTGGATTTAATGAACCGAGTCTTCCGAGAGTAGTTGGATAGGTTTATGCTAGTGTTTAAAGATGACATTTTAGTATACTCGAAGGATGAGAGAGAGCACAAAGTTCATCTTAGAGTGGTACTTGAGACGCTGAGGCAGAATCAGCTAAAGGCGAAGTTTACCAAATGTCATTTTTGGAAGAAAGAGGTTAAGTTTCTTAGTCACGTGGTTCCAAAGAAATGCTGGTTAGTCGATCCAGATAAGATCGAAGCTGTGAATAATTTGAAGAGACTAAAGACAGAAACTGAGATTAGAAGTTTTCTTGGATGTACTAGCTACTATTGAAGATTCATCAAGGATTTATTATAGATAAAAGCACCTTTGACTAAGTTAACTAGGAAGGAGGTGAAGTTTATCTAGTCCTTCAAATGTGAGGAAAAATTCCTTAAGTTAAACCATTTGTTGACCAATGCACTAGTTTTAGTAGTTCGAGACTGAAACCAGGGGTTATTGGTGTATACTGATGCATGCGAAACTGGATTGGGTGTAGCATTGATGCAAAGGGTAAACTTATCGTCTATGCATCTAAACAGCTTAGGCCGCATGAAGTTAGGTATCTATACATGATTTGGGGTTTGCTGCGGTGATCTTTGCATTGAAGATTTGAAAACATTATCTCTTATGGGAGAGGTTTGAGCTTTATACTGATTATAAGTCTTTAAGATATTTATTCTCTTAGAAGGAGTTGGATATGAGACAGAGAAGGTTGCTGGAGTTTTTGGAAGCTTATGATTTTGGTATAGAGTATACACCAGGAAACGGTAATAAGATAGCGGATGCACTTAGCCGAAGACATTAGAATGTGGTATTATTTATGTTGGTAGAGTGGAAGGATTTAGAAGCTTTGGCCAGTTGTGGTGTGCAACTAAGATCGATTGCTAGTTCTAGTCAGAGTACCGCCATGTTATCCTGTTTATAAGTTTGATCATTGTTGAACGAAAGGATTGTTTCTAAGCAAAAAGAGAATCCAGTGTTAGCCAAGAAAATTAGAAGGCTCCGGTTTGGAGATGAGATCGATGATCTAAAAGACTTTAGTCTTGAACAAAGGGGATGGTTGAGCAAGAAGGGACGCTTGTGTTTTCTAATGTGGAGGACTTGAGCAAGGAAGTTTTAGGAAAATGTCATCGGTCCAAGTTTACGATTCATCCTAGAGGAACTAAGATGTATCAGGATATGAAGAGGAGCTTCTACTGGGAAGGTATGAAAAGGTATGTTGGCTTGTGGGTTAGGCAGTGTGCAAACTATCAATAAGTGAAAGCTGAACATCAGAAGCTGAGTGGGGTGCTTCAACCTTTAGAGTTTCTAGTTTGGAAATGGAATTCGATATCCATGGATTTTAAAGACGGGTTTCCAAGGTAAAATAGAGGAAATGAAAATGTACAGGTTATAGTGGACAGACTGACCAAGTGCCCATTTCATTCCAATTAAGCCGACTAGGATGGCACCTGTTTAGCTAAGTTTTTCATGAAGAACATTACATGGAGTTCCTAGCAATATAGTGAGTGATAGAGATGCCTTGTTCACTAGTAAATTCTGGAAGAGTCTATAGGAAGTATTGGGTTCCAAGCTTAATGTGAGTATTGCATATCACCCTCAGACGGATAGGCAGACAGAGAGAGTCAACAAGGTACTCTAGGATTTACTGAGAGCTTGTATCTTAGACTTTGGTGGATCTTGCGAAGATTACCTACATTTAGTTGAATTTTCCTATAATAATAGTTACCAGACTAGTATAGGAATGGTGCCTTTTGAAGCTTTGTATGGAAAGCCATGCAAATCACCAACATGTTGGTTGGAGACTGGAGACAAATTTGTCTTAGGTCTAGATTTGTTTAGAGAGGCATTAGAAAACATTGAGTTAATCCGAGTAAGGATGGAGGAAGCTTAGTCTAGCTAGAAGAGTTACGCAGATTAGAGGCGTAAAAACCTAGAATTCTCAGTTGGAGATAAGGTTTACATTAAGGTGTCACCGATGAAAGGTGTAGTGCGATTTGGAAAGTCAGGGAAACTAGCACCAAGATATGTTGGACTATTCTAGATTTTAGAATTTCTAAAGGAAAATAGGATATAATTGTTTTAAAATTTATTTTGATAATTTTAGGAAGAAATAGGTCTAAAATTTTAATATGTTTGATAACATGATGAAAGTGATTTTCTATGATTTTTGGGGATTTTTCCTAATTTATTTACTATAGAAATAAATTATTTTGAAAGGACTTATTTGCAACAGTAGTTTTGCATAATGCAAGGGCTTAAACGTTATTTTTCCCTTGATTAAGATCTGTTAAACGCAGCAGTTATTTTGTAAAGTATTTGAAAAAATTTGAAGCAACCAATCAGGTGTTACAAATAGGTAGGTTAATTATAAAGAAATTACTAAACTTAGCACCAATTCAGCCTTTTTAATAAAAAGTTGGTTCCGCCTCTCTTGAAAGTGACCTTCGACCCAACGTTTTCGCCTCGACTCATTCGAAACCAACCCAGCCGACCTACCGAATCAAAACCAATACATAAGGTATCACTTAGATGGTGCGTAATGGATTGGAGGAAAGGCAGAAGCCAAGGTGTCGAAAGCAATACTTCTGATGGGGTCGAAACCTTAGTTTTGTTTTCAAATGTTAAGTGCCTTCTTTGTTTACCTAATATTGCGATGTAGTCGAAACCTATGTTTTCGAAAAGGGTTTTTCTAAATAGCTTTCGAAGTAGGTTTCCATATCATGTTTTAAGTAGGAGCTTTCGAATGGGTTCCTTTGTTTTTAAATAATGATTTCGAAAGATGTGGTTCCTACATGGTTGAAATCCAGTCGCTATTCTTTTACCTTTTGGACTTATTGCAGTCATCAATGCTTTCGAAGGGTTCCCTTTGTTTTAAACTTAAGCTATGTTACTTCCTAAATGTTTTTGAAAGGGTTCAGGTGTTTCGAAGGCAATGGTGTCGAAAGCGAGTTTCGATGCTATCCTTCAAAGTTTTACTCAAAGGTTTTTATCTTTTCAAATTGTTCAAATAGATGGTTCCGACACCATCAATTTTCCCGAAAACTATTTTATTAAAGGTTTCGAAAGAGATAATTTCGCCTATGATCACTTGGACCTAAAAGATGTTTCTAAAAGTAAAACCAAATACTTTCAAAAGGGTACTTTCATTGATTTCGAAGCTATATTTCCAAATATTATTAAGCAATGTTTTTAACACATTCGAAAGGTATAATTTGGTTTCAAAAGGATTAATGTATGAGCTTTGGAAGGTATATACTTAGAGTTTTGAATAGAGGTTATCTATGCTTTCGATGGAGGTCATCCAGTGGTTTGGAAAGTGATGCTTTATGGTTTCAAAACAAATAACCCATTCTCAATTTAGAGGAAAAACCATGGTATAAATAAAGATTTTCGAGATTATTACTTTGTTGTTATGAATGTTTCTTCATATATTTATCAATATTGTAACTAACCCATAACGGTACTTTGGGGAAGGTCAGAATAACCAGCTAGGTTGACTCAGTAGTGAATTTAACTTAAGAAATGTTAAAAATCTTAATTAAAGATATTGGTAGGGGCTAACAGGTTCATAGTAACCCCATGAAAATTGTATAAAGGAAAAGATATTGGCTGGGGCCAATAGATTCATAGTCAACCCATGAAAACTATGATTTGATACTAGCAGGGACCAATAAGTTTATAGTTAGCCCATGAAAACTATATCTAGATTAAGATATTGACAGTTAGTCAGTAGCTTCCTAGTCAGCCCAAGAAAACTAGGATAAGAGTAAAGATTGGAGTTACCAATAGGCTCTTAGTGATCCTATGAAAACTATGTAACTAGACAAGGAGTTCATAATCACTTTACCGGTTAATAGTTGGCCCTGAAAACTATTAGGTTAATAGTAACCATAGAAACTATAACTATGATAGATCGTCTAAATGATGGGGATAAGTAATCCAGAATTGATTCACTTGTTTTGCATATCACCATATTATACTATTTTGAATTGTTTTAACCATTGTGGATGCAGGAGCACAATATATGGTTTCATAAAGGTTTTAAGATACAAGTAAGGGGAAAACATGTTCCGCTAAGCGGCATGGTCTCACTAGATATCTAAATGGTCTGAGATGTTAGCTTATTATTCATATCGAGCTTTATGTCCGACCCGATATTTTTTTCTTTCCCCTTCATATCTCCGGTACTCAACTGATTTCGAGTAGTTTGAGGTTTAGGGTTATTAGGTGTTCTTTTAGACGAATGAAGCTTCTTGTGATGTGTCTTCCGCTGTGTTTGGTTGTAAAGGCAAACTTGTTTTATTGCATTATTATATACTATGATCATCCAAGTGAGCATCTTTATATGTCACTCTTGGTGTATTTTTTAATAACTATATTTGTCTTAACGCGATATGTGCACTGAGATTATGTAATCAATTTGAAATGTTTTGAAATGGAATGTGGACTTTGTTTGCTGTTTTTTTTTTCATATTCATGTATTTATGTGTATCAATGTGTCTAACATTTTCATATTTAGTCACAAAGGATTAATAACTATGGACAACTACCGCATCCATAGCCGTTAGTTTTGGTCCTTCAAGTAGGGGAATGTTACAAAGGAGTTACTGACAAGTGAACTAACATTGTTACTGATAGTATTACTAGTAGTTTTGTTATCATTTAGACTTTTCAATCATCAAAATTATAAATATTTTGAAAACCTCACTGTGATACCAAATGTTAGTTTGCGGAAGATGGATCTTAAGGATAATTTAACACTAGAGGGAGGTGAGTAGTGTTTGCTGATTTTTGTGAATATTTTTAAATTATTTTAAGATTATAATTAAACAATGCAAAATTAATAATCATATACACAAACACAGACATATATAAATACAGTAAAAGTAAAAAGTAAAGAGTAGGAGGGATCACACTGGGAATTTTTGTGCTGGTTCGAAGTTACCCTACATCTAGTCCCGTACTATTTCTTGTATGGATATCTTTTCAAATATCAAAGTCAATTCAATCTCGATTTCAAGGCTACGAGACACATCTTCCAGGTTTTTCGTTCTCTGGCTACACTCATTAGATTCGGACGGGACACAAGCACATCCACTTGGATTCAAACGGGACACTAAGCACACCTACTTGAATCAGATGGGACAAAATCACTCCCACTTGGATTTCAGGGACATTAAGCACACTTAAGAGTATAAAAGTATGATTTGATAGAATTAACAGACTTGGTTTCTTGATCTTGAGTAAAAATATCCTATAACCTCTTGAATACCACTTTGACCTTGTTTTGAGTGATAGAGATGAGAGAGATCGGAGAGTAATTGATAGAGAATCAAATCAATAAAGTTTTATTTTGATTCTAATTGAATTTTAGAAGTTTGGACTAAATTTTCATTTAGAAATCAACAAAGTGAAGAGGAGATAAGGAATGAGAAATTGGTTAAAAAAATTCATTGGTAAAACCTCTTATTTATAGAGAAATAATGGTCATGTCCATTCGCAAAGAGATGCAATGAAAAGGAACTTCTACTCAAAATTTGAATTTTGTAAAATTTGGCCTATATGTCGACATATACTATAGGGATATGTCGACATACCCTTTGTATTTTTCAAATACACTTTATGAAAATCGTTTTAGAGATACAAAGCTTTGTAAAATATTTTTGAAACTTTGTAGAATCATCTAAACATAATTTATACATATTTTAATCATACAAAAACTTAAGAAAACTTTGTCAAATTATTTTGAAATATTTTGGATATATAAAGATTAAAATATGAATTTATTTTTGAAAATAATATATATATAGTATAAGTGAATATGTATTTTAAAATCAAAGTTACTTAAATGTTATAATACACTTATAAAAATTTAGAAAGCGTCAAACTAAAACTATAACAAAGTATAATAGATTTAGAAGTATATTTAAAATACAAATACTTAAAAAAATTAATGACTCAAAATATAATAATCTTGTGAATAAAATTAAAATTTAAAAATCATGTAAAGGCCATTTTGAAAACAGTGATTCTTTAAAAACATTTTTGAAATCCATAGTATTAAAAACCGTTTAAAATGAGAGAATTGATTTTAAAACCTTTTTGAAAAATGAAGGGAGAGATCAAAGAAGTGTTGTCGAGGTTTTAACAATAATATACGACTCCATGACTTATCTAGATATCCTGAATCTTGAATACTTATGAGTCTTCAATCTCTAACTCTTGAATTTCTATATCAGCCTCTTGATACTGTACAATCTTCTTAATCTACACCTGTCTAATTTCCTGTAATATATACTATATATAACGTGATAAAAAAACATTAATATCTACATTTTATATGATGTCATATGGTTGTTGTCATTAAAACTAATGCCAAAGGTGCTACCATCTTCATTATGTAAGTCAATAAAAATGCCATCATTCTTCTCTAACTCACAAGCATCGCACGATTTGAAGGTCTTGAACTTTGAACTCAAACTTCCTCAAACAATCAGCGCCTTTTAGTCAGGGTAGGTTGTGGCATCGATTAACTATATTCGTGGTCGATTCAATTCTCAGCTATGTATAACCAAAAGTAGGGAAACCATTCCTCTCCCCCATGGATTTGTGTCGATCCCATACATGGGAGTTTTTACACCAAAAAATTGAGTGCTATCGGATGCCTCGTACAAGATTTGATTTTTACTTGAAACATGGCCTGCTTTTCTTAAGCATGACCTGAGTTCCATTTTTCTTAGGTATGACTCGAGTCGGCTTCGAGCCATACTCATGATGAACATGAGTTTTTCTTATTTAAGTAAATTTCTTATGTAAAATTTCCTAGCATGTCCAAAAAATTTCAAAAGGAATTCCATAATCAAATTTGATCGAGCCATGCTTGATGATCCATGATTCGTTGGGAAGGTTTTTTATAACGGTTACTTCGAATGTAATTTAACACTTGAACGAACTGCTCATCGAACTTTTGATCAAATAATGGACTTGTATTCATGACCTTAGATGCATTCACTGCACAATTTTAATTGAACACTATTTCCCCCATCGATGAATGAGATCTGATGGATTGACACATGTTAGTACCTATCAGATCTGGTATGTCGACCAAACAAGGCCCTTTTTCAGCATGAAGACTATAGCTTGTAGTATGCCTGGTATCTCTTGCATGTGAAGTTTTGATAGCTATTGATCATAGACGCTTGTCATGTCCCTTCGCAATGGACGTAAGTCCTTCAGCATCACAATATAATGAGTTCGATGATGATCTAGCTCCATGATTGTGCCTATGACAAGCTCCTGTTAGTCCGTGAGATGATGGTTTTGATGACAACAACCTTAGAATAGATTTTAAAATATAAATACTGACATTATAAGTTTAGATATATATGTAAATGTGGGATTTAACCATGCAGGTACCAAGAATGAAGATTGTACAGCATAGAGATTCAAGATATCGAGATAGAAGACTAATGACTATCAAGAGTTCAATATTTCAAGCATAAATATTTTGATTAGGAATTTTTGTTAAAACTCGAAGAAAAGCACTGACATCTTAAAATCCAATTTATTCGTGGAATGAAACCCACTTCGAGCCTGTTAAAGGGTTGGAACCCTAAGTAGGATGGAACCTACGAAAATATAGTGGAACATTGTTTTGTATCCACTAATTTTAATTCAAATGATTTTACAAAATTATCTTGTTTTCAAAATGATTTCAAAACTTTCCTTTTAATAACATCAAAACTCTCTATCCTGATTTTGAATAATTTTAGCATCAAAATTTTATTTAATTTCAAAGTCAAATTATTCCTGATTTTAAACTATCTTTTTAAATTATATATCTAACTTTTATACATAGATTTAAATATAAAATTATAGTTAATATATATATATATATATTATTCTCTATATTTACTTATGAATTTTAATTATAGTCAAGTATATTTGTAAAGTTTAAAATAGTTTTAATATAAGATAAAGGTTATTTTCAAAGAAAATCAAATTACTAAAAATTGCTTTGGGATGTCGACATGCCTAGGGTAACCATGTCGACATGGTGTCAGTTGAATTCAAAATTTAAATTTCAAAAGAAGTGTCTATTCGCCATAACTCTTCATGAATGGACATGGCTATTGTTCTTCTATAAATAGGGGTTAGTTTCAACGAATTTGATATCAGATTTTCTGGTTTTTCACTCCTCTTCTTCTTCCACATTTCTTAATACATATTCTTACCATTACTCTACCGAAATCAGCATTGAATCAAACTTGATTACTTCTAGTCTGATTCTCTATCACTATCTCTACAAGGTTCTCAGTGCTATTCAGAGTTATAGACTTCTTTGTAATCTATTAAGCGAGAAAAGGTGTGATTGTAGCCCTGGAAATCAATCAAGCGATAAAAGGTGTGATTGTAGCCTTGGTAAATCAATTGGGTAAACTTGTGGCCCAGAAATCAAGTATCTCTACCCAGAGGATAGAAATTCTGGAGGGTGTACCTCGTAGCCTTGAAACCGAGGGTGTAATTGTACAATTGCTTTTGAAAGGAAATCCGTACTTATGTTGCGGGCTGGATGTAGGGTAATTCCGAACGAGTATAAAATTCGGTGTGTTCTTTCCTGTACTGATTTTAATTTATTTCTGCATCCGTGCTTGTTTCTGTGATCACATCTGTGTCTGCATATTGCATACATCGGTGTTTAAATTAAATAAACTGAAAAAGATTTAGTAATTCTTCATTAACACTATTCACCCCCCCTTTAGTGTTAATCCTAGCCTTAAGATCTGTAATCCGCATTTCTCACAATTGGTATCAGAGCAAGGTTTTCAAAGTTTCATAATCTGATTTTTGAAAAGTTTCCAAAATGGCTACCAAAACTTGTACTGTTACTAACACTAGTATCCCTATCACTAGTTCATTTGTAGAGGGTCAGTCTACTGTCAGACCACCACTTTTTAATGGCAGTAACTATGCATATTGGGCATGTAGGATGAAAATATATTTATAATCTATAGGATTAGACACTTGGAATATCACACAAACTGAATATTCTGAACCCACAACTAATTTTGCACAGTTTACTGCTGAGCAAAAGACTGTTGCACAAAATAATTCTAAGGCTATGAATATTCTGTTTTGTTCACTAGATAGAAATGAATTCAATAGAGTGTCAGTTTGTAAGTCAACATATGAAATCTGGAAAACTTTGCAAGTTACTCACGAAGGAACAAGGAAAGTTAAACAGACCAAAATTTCCATGCTCACAAATCAGTTTCAATTATTTAAAATGAATCCCAATGAGTCTATTTTAGATATGTATAGTAGATTTTAGGATATTGTGCATTCCATAATATCTTTGGGAAAGGAATTTTCTGAAGAAGATCAAGTCAGAAAGATTTTAATTTCTCCAACTCCAAAATGGGATCATAAGACACTTGCGATCGAAGAGACAAATGACATCAGTACTTTAAAGATGGAAGAATTAATTGGAAATCTAATGTCGTATGAAGTTCAAATGATCGGGAGAAGAGAAAGTAAAGCATACGAAAAGAAATCAATGGTATTCAATGCATTGACCGATGGATCAGACCCAAACGGCGATAATGATGAAGAGATAGCCTTTATGACCAGAAATTTTAGGAAATTCCTGAAATACAGAAAGATGAATAATCTCAAGAGAAACAACTATAAGAATTCTAGAAATCAGAATGTAGTGCCAAATAATGAAAAATGTTACAACTGTGATAAACCAGGCCATTTTAAAAGAGACTCTCCATATCCAGATAGGCAAAATTCTCCCATGAACAATGATCCAGCAAAGAAATGAAAGCATACATTTACTGCTACTCTAGATGACTTAGACTCGTCCTAAAGTGATAATGATCAAAAGATAGATAATTCGAATTTGTGTTTCACAGCTGTTCATGACTCTGACGAATTCAAAGAAGCAGACTCAGAAAAAGGTACACGTTTACAATACAATTGGTTGAAATTGCTTGCTTAGAATTATTTGTTTGATTGTTTGATTTATTGATTTTGAATTGGTATGTTGTTTGAATTTTAAAATTTATTTTCTATTTTTATTATTATATCATTATTTTGTTATTATTTTTTAATAGTATAATAATATTTTCTGAAATATACTTGAAGTTTAATAATATTTCAGATATATATATAGGCATTAAAAATAATAATAATATTTATATATATATATATATATTAGAGAACTTAGGAAAAATCAATTCATGAAAATTCAAAGGCACATGTCGACATGTTCCCTACCATGATGTCGACATGGGTACCTGAATTTGAATTTCAAAATTTGAATTCAAATGTTTGAATTTCCCGCCACCTTTTCACTCATTCAATTCTCTGAAAAGCTACCTTTTGACCAGAGATATGTCCTTTGAGAATCTATTTATTCACTATCTTTTATCTTATCTTTTCACTCTCATTTTCAAATTCAAACTCTCTCTTCATAACTTCAAGCTCTCTACTCTCTACTTTAATGGCTTCTTCAAGCAACCCATCCACCATGAGAATTTCCAGAAAAATCAAAGCACAATTATTCAATGATCTGGAGGCAATAAAAGCATACATCAATTATGCTAACTATGCCGAAGTCCATCCCGGAAAATTTGCTATTTTTCAAGATTTTTTCTTCTTATGAAATTGATTCTCTTTTTGCAAACAATGGAGTTCTTAGTCTTATTGATGCTTCTCAAAATGATTTTGTTTGCTATCCTAATCTTGTCAAAATTTTCTATGCGAATATAAATCGCGGATTTTACGAAGGTAATGAGAATGAAATTTGGAGTAGTGTCAAAGGCACTAGAATTGTTTTGAATTGTGATCTTTTGGGTATTATTCTCAATTGTAGGAATTCGGGAATGGATCTTTCTAACTTTAAAATCGATGAACATGATCGTGAGACATTTCATTACATTTTCGAAAGAGATGATGATTTTGAATTTAAAAATAGAAATTTCCGACCAAAAGCAAGAATTGTCATTCTTCTTTTTCAACATACTTTGACCCCTAGATCGGGGAATTTTAACAATCCTACTTCAAAAGTTTGAAAGCACTGTTTGCTATTTTTGGAAATTATGACATAAATTGGGCACCAGTTATTTTGGATGAACTTCGTCCCAAAAATCTTGAAATGGGTGAGAATACTTTATATTATGGAATTTATCCCACTCGGATTTTTAACTATTTTGGAGTGAATTTCAAAAGCGAAGAATTTGTTTCTAAAAAGGTTTTCAATCATTCCAACATTTCGCTTATGAAAATTCCATTGGTTTTTCAACCTTATGAGACCCTTACCGGAAAGGAAGAGCGTTTGGCTCATGAGGAAATGGAAGAAGAGGAAGAAGGGGATGAAATGGAAATTGAAGAAGAAGAATAAGGTGAAACCTCTTTGGAAAGTATTGACTATCCTCCAAATCCGTCCACCAAAACCCTTCTCAAAAACCAAAAGACTATTATTGAGAATCAACGGATTCTTAAACGATCCGTTAGTAAAAAGTTGGATAATATTTCTTCGAAGATGAACAAGTTCATTTCAAAAGTCAGCAAGAAACTTGGACTATCTTCATCATCTTCATCCTCTAACTAATTTTATCTTCTTGTATCGTGTTGTGTTTGTTTTAGTTTGCTTTATTTCAAATATTCATGTAGTTTGTTGTGTTCTTAATCGTTGTATTATCGTAGTATGCAATAAAATGAAATTTCCTTTCTGTTATCCACCTTATCTTATCTCCAGAATAAATGTTAGTATATTATACACACACACACAATTATTCACAAAATCAAATTAGTCATAAGTTTTCACTAACCCATGTCGACATCCCCTATATGACCATGTTGACATGTACTGGTCAGAAATGACAATCGATTTTGAATTTGAAATTTGAATAACTATCAAATGTCTGTTCATTTCAGATGAATTTCTATACCTATAAATACCTGTTTCCTCTAGAATTCTTCACTGAAATTTATTTCTTATCGTCTATATCCTTTATTTCTTTCACAAATTCAACTATGGCTAATCCTATTCACAATCTATCTGAAAATCTTGAAGAAACCCTTAATTCGTTCAAGAATATTCTCTCGTTTATTCTACGTAACCAGCGTCACTTAGAATTGAGTCAAATGCAGATGATCAAGGAACAAGAAAGGCAATTCGATGCGATACGATGGATGATCTCCTCTCTGCACAAGGATGATATCGAAGCACATCCTCCTGTCTCTCTCACCAGTGATAATGAAAATTAGGATGCAATTAAAGAAGACCTTATATTTGGAGAAGAAGGATGGGTGGAAGTTCCTCGTAACGTTTGATTTCATTACTTTGTTTGATTTGTTTGAATTGATATGGTTTGAATTGATACTCTGTTTGAATTGATTTCTTGATATTGGTTTGAAGTTTGTTGTATAAAACATATATGTATACACATTAAAATGTATATAGTCTTTAATTAGTTATCATGATCATAAGTATAATTATTTCTTAATCTATATATTATATATTCCATTGTATAGTTTATCAATGCAGATACTAAAGTCCAAGAATGAGGGGGAGTGAGTTTTTGTTAATGATAAAGGGGGTGAAATATAAAATAGGGTAGTTAGGCATAAATTAAGGGGGAGTTATTAGTTTTAGGGGGAGTTATTAGGGTAGAAGTAATATTTTATAAACAAGGTTGTCATCATCAAAAAGGGGGAGATTGTTAGTCCATGAGATGATTGTTTTGATGAGAACAACCTTAGAATAGATTATAAAATATAAATACTGACATTATAAGTTTAGATATATATGTATATGCAGGATTTAACCATGCAGGTACCTTGATTTTAAGTAATTTTAGCCTCAAAATTATTTTTAATTTCAAATTCAAATTACTCCTGATTTTAAACTATCTTTTTAAATTATATATTTAACTTTTATACTTAGATTTAAATGTAAAACTATAGTTAAAATCTATATATATTATTCTCTATATTTACTTATGAATTTTAACTATGGTCAAGTATATTTGTAAAGTTTAAAATAGTTTTAATATAAGATAAAGGTTATTTTCAAAGAAAATCAATTCACCAAAAATTGCTTTGGGATGTCGACATGCCTAGGGTAACCATGTCGACATGGTGTCAGTTGAATTCAAAATTTAAATTTCAAAAGAAGTGTCTATTCGCCATAACTCTTCATGAATGGACATGGCTGTTGTTCTTCTATAAATATGGGTTAGTTTCAACGAATTTGATATCAGATTTTCTGGTTTTTCACTCATCTTCTTCTTCCACATTTGTTAATACATATTCTTACCATTACTCTGCCGAAATGAACATTAAACCAAACTCGATTACTTCTAGTTTGATTCTCTATCACTATCTCTACAAGGTTCTCAGTGCTATCAGAGTTATAGACTTCTTTGTAATCTATTAAGCGAGAAAAGGTGTGATTGTAGCCTTGGTAAATCAATTGGGTAAACTTGTGGCCCGAAAATCAAGTATCTCTACCTAGAGGATAGAAATTCTTGAGGGCGTACCTCGTAGCCTTGAAACCGAGGGTGTAATTGTACAATTGCTCTTGAAAGAAAATCCGTACTTGTGTTGCGGGACTGGATGTATGGTAACTCTGAACCAGTACAAAATCCGGTGTGTTATCTCCTTTACTGCTTTTATTTTATTTCTTCATCTATGCTTGTTTCTGTGATCATATCTATGTCTGTATATTGCATACATCGGTGTCTAAATTACCATAAACTGAAAAAGATTAAGTAATTCTTTATTAACACTATTCACCCCCCTCTAGTGTTAGTCCTAGCCTTGAGATCCGTAATCCGCATTTCTCACAGCTCCATGTAACGACATGTAAATTTTAACTATTTTAATAACGTATTTGACTGAATTTTTGTTAAATTTTAAATAACTAATTTAGAGAAAAATTGATATTTGGAATACATCTATATAGACATACCCAATGGTAAATTTTCATAAGAAAATATGGAAGTTTATTTTCTTGTGTAATTTTATTTAAATTTAAATCAGTTAATATTTGCTGATAATAAAACATTTCTCAAACCTGAATATTTTTATATAATAAATTTGTAAATCATTTTCTGAGTGAGATGTCATATTTTGTTCCGCCAAATTTGGACTGCTATTTCTCCATTTATCATATTTTCGGTGTTCTAGCAGCATTTTCGGTACCGAATATCGATTTTTGATTGGATGATCGTATCGTTGATATCTGTGTACCATTTTGATCGTCACGTCATGCTGATCTTCGTAGTATACTCATTTGTGTATATCGGAGTTCGGTGTGCAGTGTAATTTGCGAAATACCTAGCGTATCGGTTCCGCAACTGAGTCTTTTGGTTTGCTACCCTTTCATTTCCTACCGTACAAACCAATAGCTATCAACAATTATTAATTCAGCTTTTTGATTTTTTCTATTCCAACGTTTCAATAATTTTTTCTGGTTCATTTCATTATTTGTTTCGTTCTCTTTCTCTACGATTCCTTCTACTGAATTTTCAACAGGAAAAAAAATCAAGCAGTCATCAACAAGACGACTCGTTTCTTCTTCTCTAAAATTATACAAATATATTATATTATATAAAGTATTCATATCATCTTCTTTCCCACTGTGCTTTCCTCCATAACCTAAGCCAACATCGCCTCCCACTAGCCTACAACTACATCGGCTACCTAGATCGACCTCACTTTTACACAAAACCACCCAACGCCCCTCCATCTCCGCCCTCACCATCGAAGCTCGGCCAGCAACCACCAGTAGACCGCAACAAAATCCTCCAAGCCCTTCCACTTACAGCCAAGAACCACCACCCACCACCCAAACTCCACTTCTTCATCGAGTGCCTACACCCATTCCTACCCTTCTCCTCCATCTCCCTCTCTCATCTCGTGTGCATCATCTCCCTCCTCCCCTCAGCCGTGCCTCCACCCAAAGCCGAACATCCACCACAATCGCTACCTTCCTCCATCACAGCCTCTTCCCCGACCCGAGCACCATAGAGGCACTTGCCAAGCCTCTACTTTGATTCTTCTATAGGTATATTTATAGTTTTATTTGCTACTTTATTTAAGTAAACAAGTTATGAGTAAAAGAAGTTATATATTTTAATAGTATATATATATATATAGGTTGTGTGTGTGTTAGTTTATTGCATGAGTACATCTATATGTGTTTTATGATATGTATATTTTTAAATAAAATATATTAGTTTGTACGTAGTTAATTTTATATATATGTCATATATAATGGTCTGCATACATATACTGTAAATGTATATATGGTTTGAAAATGAAAATGTATGTATTATATATGATTACTGTTAGCTACTCTACTGTGCAGGCTGGACTTTATATTGATATTGGTTTTAATGTACGTAACATGTATATTAGTTTATATATATGTATACATGGGTTTTATATTGATTGCTTATTGGTAGGAGAAGTGTGTTCAGAGATTTATGATTTTAAAGATTTTATTGCATGTATGTAATACTATTTGGTTTAAAGTATGTATATAATATGGTAAATAATAATTTGAGCTATGTATATAAGTGAGTTATCTTGTTTTTATATAATAGTATTTATTTAAATTTATATTAGTGTTTTAAATCTGAGTTTTTAACAATTTTATACATAAATAATATGTTAAATATCTATTTGGGTTTATGTTACAAATTTTGTAATAATTCCATGTATATGATATGTTATAGAAATCTTAATTTATATATATATATATAACACATATCTTGTTTCATTGATCTCTTGTCCATCTTGACTTACCATTTCAAATCGAATTATCGCAGCAAATTGCTTGCTTGTTGTGTACCGTGTCGTGCCCATGTCTATGTGTGTATCCATATCAGTTGCTTCTCATTCTGTGTTCTCCAACCTCAATAGGTGAGTAATCACTCATGGTTAACATTCTTATATTTATTAAATTTGATTTCATTTGAAACGGATTTAAGTATGCTGTGTTAGTTATTTAATTGATATATATTTGATGTGTCATTATCTGTAACTGTTCATCTGTGAGATATGATACCATATCTTGTTGTTATATTTACTTAAGTGGAGAATAGGCACACGGACAAAGTTTATAAAAAAATTAGGCTGAAGGACAACAAGTTTCATTTTTGAGCTGAAGGATAAACTTTGATACAAAATTAGGATGAAGTACAATGCTAATTGTAGCTAGCAGCGTAAAACTAAATATAATGCTAGTTATAACTAGCATTTCGTATAGCGTAAAAACCGAATATAATGGTAGCTACAACTAGCATTGTCCTTCTACCCAAAAATGAAACTTGATGTCCTTTGGTCTAATTTTTTCCAAAGTTTGTCCTTCTCCCTAATTTCCTTAAAATATCACTTATGATATATGCCTGTTGTTGATATTATATTATTATTATATTGTTCTAACTCTACAAGTTCCTGTTAGTACACAATTCCCTATGGGTTGAAATGAAACATACCTGAACGATCTTGTAGAATAGGAGAAAATCGTTATGGGTTGAAAAGATAAACCTAAGCGATTTTCATTGAATTGAATTTGGGGTTGTGGGTTGAAAAGATATATACCCGTAGATATTTAAATTGTAGATTGAAATGTTAAATATCTGTATCACTTGACCATAGGATAGAAAATTATATACAGACACCGTTGGAATATATATATATATATATATATATATATATATATATGTATGTATGTATGTATATTGAAAATGATTTCCAAGGTTGAAAAGACATATATGTGGTTTTAATAAATATTGATATTAAAATTTTTATTTTATAAAGGTTCAAATTTTTTATTTTTAAAACTATATGTATGGAAATTTTAAATTTATAAGTTAGTTTTTAAATTATAATTTTTTTAAGATTTTCTTATAAATTTACTATTTTTAAAATATATAAAATAAGTTTTAATATAAAAATCAATTTAATAATAAGCTTTAATTTAATAAAGTTTAATTTAATTAGTATATAATATTTTTAAGTATTTATATAAAATTATATTTTAAAAGTAGATTTTTATATAATTTTAATAAATTAAGATTAGAAAGATAAATTTAAATTGATTTGAAACTTATTGAATTGAGATTTTAAAGATTTGATTTTAAAACTTGATTTTGATTTAAAGTGATTAAATGAATATTTCAAATTTAAATAAACTGAAGGGAATATTTAGTTTATTTAAATGGTAATTTAGGGTTTTATTTAAATGGCATTAGATTGACTAAGTGAATATTTCAATATTAAATATTGGTAAAGTTGAATTTGAAATTTAAATGAAATTTATCAAAATTGAGTTATTGTAAAAGTATGAATATTTAAATTTTGAAATCTATGTTTGAAATCGATATAAATTAATAGTTATAGAGATGTTTAATTAAATTGGAATTTTGTAAATTAAGATTTAATTATATTGAATTTTGATTTCAAGTTGATTTGGATCGATTCGTGAAATTTGAGGAAAACTATTTATTTATATAAAGCATTTTTAATATATATTAAAAACTATCTTAATATATAAATTATTTCAATATATAAACTACTTTTAATATAAAATATTTTAATATACTCATTATTTTAATATAAACTATTTTAACTTATAATTATTTTTAACATATAAACTATTTTATTATATAAACTATTTTATCATATATATACTATTATTAATATCAAAACTTTTAAGAGGAAAGTGTTATGATTTCAAAGTTAGGTTTTCAAGGTGTTATGATTTCCAAAATATTATGTTTCCAAAGTATTATAATTTCCAAAGCTACGTTTATGAAGTGTTATGATTTCCAAAATGTTATGGTTTCAAAGGTTTATAAATTAGAAATAGTTAAAATTTTGGAAATTACTACGGTTTTGGAAATGGGTATATTTTAAGTGAATAATGATCTTGTATCGATATGGTTTTGAAATGGATATGATATTTTGGATATGGAAATGATATTTTGAAATGACCACAGTGTTATAATAACGTTTGGTTGTTAAAGAGATCGGCATCGGTTATTGTCATACTCTCTACCAATACCGAAAACCACTTTAATAACTGTGTACGTAGTGGAGATTCCAAAATGAACCAGGATAGTTGGAGACGATTCTATTTGAGGTATATACGTGGACCTGACTCCTGTTAGTAACTCAAGGTGGCTAAAACAAGAGCAATTGTCCGACCAAGTGAGGTAGATCCTCCGATTGGACACGCTTCATCTATTTTCGCTCTATTACTTTGTGATTGATTTGATGCGCACCTTTGATTTGGAGTATGGATCGAGGTGGACGGTACCTGTGGCTATGCGTTACCACCAGCCCAGAAGTGTAATTGGTATATCTACCCTGGCATTGCCTGGTTGTGCCATGTCACCTACCATATTTATCCCACTACGAGTTTGTTTTGTGTCACATCTATGGAGTGCCCTCTGGTAGCTTCTAGTTTACAGAGGTATTACGGTACTGTATAGACTATGGCACCATAAAATGTGTTAAGGGGGATACGGGTAACATCTTAATGCTATTTTAATAGTTTATCTTGCTATAGACATATTATAATAGCATATTGTACTACATAGTAGATGGTTCCATGGATCCTTAGAGAATGGTTATCCTAAACATCCTTTGAGTTGCTTGTATTTCAGTTGATATTTCACTTGAGTTGGATTCACTGATGTAAGAATGTTAATCCTGACTCAAGTGTTTTGTGTTTTGCTTTATGCTCGGGTCAGACTGAGTGTCACAACATTTAAGACTCACCCTTTGGAGTTTGGAGCTTCGCTTGGAGATCCATCTATATCTATTCAACTTTCAGTTATTCAATTGACTCTAGTGATATATTCATCTTTTGTTATTTGACTACATATTGAGACTTTTATGTATTCGAGACTTCTGTTGTATCTTGTTTAACTCTGTTATATATATATAAGCTTTATGAACTATTATTCATCTGTTTCCACTGCTTACTGTTATATTACTCTGTGTCTGTTATTCCGTGATAGATTTATTTACTGTATATGCTGAGTTTTTGCCAATTATAAATTAACAATATGATATTTGAGCAATTCAATTCCGACATTTGCGGAAGCAAAAGGCATGAAATATCGGGATGTTACATGCGATATCAGAGCTCTAGTTTTAGGCAAAACTTAGCATATGTAGTAGAATTAACTACAGAATTACCTTCGTTCGAGCTTAAGTCCCATCCTATTTGGTTCAAATGCCCTTTGAATTTTGGAACTTCCCCATTCGTTTGAAAATCCATTCTTGTCTCTCTATTCATATTCTTCTTGATTCTGGAGTATCCCATAACTCCATTCCGGTTGATCTCTATAATGACTCGGCTGTCCCACCAATCTTAGAATGATTTGTAAAAGGGTGAAACTCCTTTACAACGGGCATTGATTCATCGAAGATTTCTGTATCCTCATTATAGATGCTGCTATCTCTTGCTATGCCCAAATGTTCTCTAGTAGACGACCAGGGTAATTCTCTTGTGATCGGATGTCAATTTGTATTAGAAATCTTCATCAATCTTGATCTTGAAGTCACGATTGACCCGATTAAGGTCGCCCGCGATTTATATAAATCTATCTTTTAGTTAGAATTCTCTTTGATTAGGGTTTCTCTAAATTAGGCCCTCTATCCCTGTTTTGAAATCCATTATGGAATCATCATGTGAGGGACTGTATTTGTAATTATAGTAAAATGTTTTATATACTGTGTTGTTTGAGTTATTAATGTTGGTTTGGGTTTTCGATCGATTCGTCTGATCAACGCTATCGACAGAAATTTCAAAACACTTGAACAGAGCAAACTGGCATAATATTGCTTTCAAATTTAGTAAATGAAAAAAAATTATATTATATGTATAAGTATAAATTTTTATGAAATTAATTAGTTAAATGTTTCGATTGTTAGAAATGATAATAAATTTATTTTCATTTATTTATTTAAAACTATTGCCTATTGCCTCATGATATAACTAAATGAAATTAAAAACATGATTTATAAACTGATTTGGGATTTAAAATGAATTTAAATTAAGAATTTGAGAATTTAATTTCTAGTGTTTTAGAAAATTGGTTTTTAAAATTTGAGAGTATATTATTTAAAATGGTATTTTCGAATATAAATTGTTTCCAAAGAATTTAGAAGTTTTAAATCAGTACTCTCCTCTTTTGTCGCTGGAAAATAATTTTGGCGATGATTGCAGCATCATCGACATACATTTTTGAGTTTCATAGTGGAGAGACCACTAAGTAGTTTTGCTACACTTTTTTTTGGAAAAATGAATTTGATTTGAATTTCTTATGTATGACTTGATATATAATAAATATAGGTATATGATTGTAGATTTGATTTGATATATATAATATATATGTATACATTTATCTCTAAATGGTTGAAGAGAATCGAAATTTAATTCTTAAATTTTGTTAAAGGCTGATTTCAATTATAAAATGAAACCAAAATTTGGGATCAATATTTTTAAACTTGAAATAAATTGAATCAGGAAAATTTTAGTTGCGTAATACTCTATTGCATTTCCAGCATATATAACTTACCTAAATTATTCAGAAGTTGAATATGTGATTAAACTGTATACAATATAAAATGATGTTAATGGAATTTATAAATAAATTTGAGTGGTTATAATAAATTTGTATACACCTAATTTATGATTATAGGAAATGTTAATTTGGAATCAATTGAATAGTAAGACAATGAATAAATAAATATGAATTTAGAAATAGTTAAGATTGAATTATAAGTGAAATTAACTTAAGTGAAATCAAATGGATTGAACTAAATTGTTGAATATTCATTTGTTTAAAATTGAAATTTATATGGTTTTAAATTAATTGTTTTATTTTTTTCAATCTATTTTTCTTTCTGGTTGTTTCTATTCTCCTACCACCTTCATTTTCGGGGAAGAAAAGTTTTGAGTGGGGGAGAGTGTAACGACCCGTAAATTTAAACTATTTTAATAATGCATTTAACTGAATTTTTGTAAAATCTAAAATAATTGATTTTGAAATGAAAAATTGATATTTGGAATACGTCTATATAAACATAGCAAATGGTAAATTTTCATCAGAAAATATGGAAGTTTATTTTCTTATGTAATTTTATTTAAATTTAAATCTGTTAATATTTGCAGATAATAAAACATTTATCAGACCTGAATATTTTTATATAATAAATATGTAAATCATCTTCTGAGTGAGACATCATATTTCATTTCGTCAAATTTGGATTGCTATTGCTCCGCCTATCTTATTTTCGACGTTTTAGCAGCATTTTCGGTACCAAATATCGACTTTTGATTAGATGATCATATCGTTGATATCTGTGTACCGTTTTGATCATCTCGTCGTGCTGATCTTTGCAATATACTCATTTGTGTATTTCGGAGTCCGGTGTGTGGTGCAATCTGTGAATTGCCTAACGTATTGGTTCCGCGACCGAGTCTTTTGGTTTCCTACCCTTTCATTTTCTACATGCAAACCAATAGCTATCAAAAATTATTATTTTAGCCTTTTGACTTTTTCTATTCCAACGTTTCAACATTTTTTTCTGGTTCATTTCATTATTTGGTTCGTTCTCTTTCTCTACATTTCCTTCTACTGGGTTTTCAACTGAAAAAAATCAAACAGTCATCAACAAGCCGGCTCGTTTCTTCTTCTCTAAAATTATACAAATATGTTATATTATATAAAGTATTCATATCATCTTCTTTCCCACTGTGCTGTCCTCTTCAACCCAAGCCCACATAGCCTACAACTGCATCGGCCACCTAGCTCGACCCCACTTTCACACAAAACCAACCAACGCCCCTCCATCTCTGCCTGCACCACCGAAGCTCGGCCGGCAACCACCAGTGAACCGCAACAAAACCTTCCAAGCCCTTCCACTTACAGCCAAGAACCACCACCCGCCACCCAAACTCCACCTCTTCGTCGAGCGCTTGTACCCTTCCTGCCCTTCTCCTCCACTCTCCCTCTCTAATCTCATGTGCATCTTCTCCCTCCTCCCGTCAGTCGTGCCTCCACCCAAAGCCGAACATCCACCACAACTGCTATGTTCCTCCATCACAGCCTCTTCCTTGACTCGAGCACCATATCAGCACTTGCAAGCCTCCATTTTTATTCTTCTGTATGTATATTTATAGTTTTATTTGCTATTGTATTTAAGTATACAAGTTATGAGTAAAAGAAGTTATATATTTCGATAGAGGTTGTGTGTGTGTTAGTCTATTTATGCATATGTATGTGTTAGTTTATTGCATGAGTACATCTATATGTGTTTATAGTACGTATGTTTTTAAATAAAATATTTTTTTTTATAATTAGTTAATTTTATATATATGTCATATATAAGGGTCTACATACATATACTGTAAATATATATAAGTTTGAAAATGAAATTATGTATTATATATGCTTACTGTTAGCTACTTTATTGTATAGGTTGGACTTTATATTGATATTGGTTTTAATGTATGTAACCTATATATTAGCAATCAATATAAAACCCATGTATACACACACACACACACACACACATATATATATATGTATGTATACATGGGTTTTATATTGATTGCTTACTGGTAGGAGAGTGTGTTCAGAAATTTATGATTTTAAAGATTTTATTGTACGTATGTAATACTATTTGGTTTAAAGTATGTATATAATATGTTAAATAATAATTTAACCTATGTATATAAGTGAGTTATTTCGTTTATATATAACGGTATTTATTTCAATTTATATTATTGTTTTAAATATGAGTTTGTAACAATTTTATACATAAATAATATGTTAAATAGCTATTTGGGTTTATGTTACAAATTTTGTAATGATTCCATGTATATATGATATGTTATAGAAATCTTAGTTTATATATAGGTAACACATATCTTGTTTCATCGATCTCTTGTCCATCTTAACTTACCATTTCAAATCGATTTATCGCAACAAATTGCTTGCTTGTCATGTCCCATGTTGTGCCCATGTCTGTACGTGTATCCATATTAGTTGCTTCTCATTCCGTGTTCCCTAGCCTCGAAAGGTGAGCAATCACTTACGATTAACATTGTTATATTTATTAAATTTGATTTCATTTGAAACGAAAATTAAAGTATGTTGTGTTAGTCATTTAATTGCTATATATATAATGTGCCATTATCTGTAACTATTCACCTGCGAGATATGACACCATATCCTATTGTGATATCTATTTAATTTATCACTGATGATATATGCTTGCTGTTGATATTATATTATTATCGTATTGTTCTCACTCTGCAAGTTCCATGTTAGTATAGAATTCCCTATGGGTTGAAATGGTACATACTTTTAGAATATCGGTTCTTCATTTTAATGATGACAGCTATATATTGCATACATGTATCACATTCTGGCAGGATAGAAAACGAAAGAATCAAAGATTAGCTCAAAACCATAATGGACTTCAACAAGATCAAACAATGAAGAGTGTTAAGTAATATTATATGTGTATGGTCTTAGATTTAGTTGTACAAATCTCCTTTGTGGTTCATACACACACACACAAACATTGATCCCTAATAGAAAGAGAAAATTTCGAAGAATACAAAAAAGCAGGAGTCAATCGACTGGAAGAATGACTCAGTCGACCAAGCTCAGTCGACTTTGGACATTTCCCAGTAGACTGCTCTAGACTTATATATTACAGTTTTTGAATTTTTAAAATGCATGAATTTCAAATGTTCATACTCAGTTGACTGACTCATTTTCCCAGTCTACTGAATTACTGTAACAATCATTTTTTTACGAATAGTCACCTTCAAAAGTTGCGAACTTCTGAAAGGATGTTAGCATACTTCAATGGTTTTGATGAAAGGAAACAACTCTTTAGTGATTCTTTTTTACTTCTATAAATAGAACAAACATATGCACATTTGAGATAACTCTTGCGATTCTGATCTCTATTATATTTCTCTCTTATGCATTCAAAAGCAATCAAGCATTCAAGTATTCTAATCTATTGCCTCTCTTCTAATAATCTTTAAGCATTCATTACACATCATCAAAGGAGATTATAGGAACATTGTACTATCAGTCAATATCAGTGTAAGACGAACACAAGATTATCAAAGCAAACATTCCATTATAAAGGAAAGTTATAATTTTAGAGGTGCTCAGATTGAAAGATTGTAAACCTGTTCCTCCGGATCAAGTAAGGGATTTACGAAGGAAACACACAAGAGGTGCCTAGGGATTGGATGTAGGAGAGGTGCTGCGAACTAGTATAAATCTCTGTGTGTTCATTTACTTTCTGTTATATAATTTATACTGCACATTTTGTTGATTATATATTTTGATAAGTTAGCCATATACGATCCACTAGTTCTTTCACATGCCCGAACGATCTTGTAGAATTGGAGAAAATCGTTATGGGTTGAAATGATAAACCCGAGCGATTTTCATTGAATTGAATTTGGGATTGGGGATTGAAAAGATATATGTCGGTGGATATTTGAATTGAGGATTGAAATGATAAATATCCGTATCACATGACCATAGGATATAAAATTATATACAGACACCGTTGGTGTGTGTGTCTATCTATATATATATGTATGTATGTATATGTATTTTTTGAAAATGAGTTCCTAGGTTTTGAAAAGAAATATATGTAGTTTAATAAATATTGATATAAAAATTGTTATTTTATAAAGTTTTAAATTTTTATTTTTAAAATTATATGTTTGGAAATTTATAATTTATAAGTTAGTTTTTAAATTATAAATTTTTAATATTTTCTTATAAATTTACTATATTTAAAATATATAAAATAATTTTTAATATAAAAATAAATTTAATAATAAGCTTTAATTTAATAAGTTTAATTTAATTAGTATATAATATGTTTTAAGTATTTATTTAAAATTATATTTTAAAAGTAGATTTTTGTATAATTTTAATAAATTAAGGTTGAAAAGATAAATTTAAATTGATTTAAAACTTACTGAATTGAGATTTTAAAGATATGATTTTATAACTTGATTTTGATTTAAAGTGCTATTTCAAGGTTAAATAAATTGAAGGGAATATTTAGTTTATTTAAATGTTAATTTAAGGTTTTATTTAAATGATATTGGATTGACTAAGTGAATATTTCAAATTAAATAATGATAAAAGTTGAATTTGAAATGTAAATGAAATTTATCAAAATTGAGTTATTGTAAAGGTTTGAATATTTAAACTTTGAAATCTATGTTTGAAAACGATATAAATTAATGGTTATTGAGATGTTAAATTAAATTGAAATTTTGTGAATTAAGAATTAATTATATTGAATTTTGAATTCAAGTTGATTTGGATCGATTTGTGAAATTTGATAAAACTATTTATTTATATAAAGTATTTTAATATATATTAAAAACTATTTTAATATATAAACTATTTTTGATATAAACTATTTTTAATATAAACTATTTTAATATACCAATTATTTTAATATAAACTAGTTTAACTTATAATTATTTTTAAAATATAAACTATTTTATTATATAAACTATTTTATCATATATACACTATTGTTAATATCTAACGTTTAAGAGGAAAGTGTTATGATTTCAAAGTTATGTTTTCAAGGTGTTATGATTACCAAAATATTATGTTTCCAAAGTATTATAATTTCCAAAGCTATGTTTACGAAGTGTTATGATTTTCAAAGTGTTATGGTTTCAAAGGTTTATAAATTAGAAAGAGTTAAAATTTTGGAAAGTGCTACGATTTTGAAAATGGATACATTTTAAGTGAATAATGATCCCGTATTGATATGGTTTTAAAATGGATATGATATTTTGGATATGGAAATGATATTTTGAAATGACCACGATGCTATAATAACGTTTGGTTGTTAAAGACAACAGGATCGGTTATTGTCATGCTCTCTACCAATAACGAAAACAACTTTAACAACTGTGTATGTGGAGGAGATTCCAGAATGAAGTAGGATGATTGGCATTCATCTGTTTTTGCTGCTTATTGTTATATTCTCTGTGTCTATGAATCTGTGATTGATTTATTTACTGTATATGCTGAGTTTTTGCCAAATATAAATTAATAATATGATATTTTGAGCAATTCAATTCCGACATGTACGGATGTGAATGGCATGAAATATTGGGATGTTACACTCCGCTTCTAGCCTATCTCAATCTCATTCAGCCAATCATCGGGGAGGACAACCTTTAGAAATGCTTCCTTTTGTTTTGGCTGAAGAGCCTATAATATGGGTTCCCTGGATATTAATATGAGTGATGCCATTATTCTAGACGATCTCTAAGACTCTTTATCTTTGAAGATTTGTGAAGCGTCTCTTAGGAGAACTTGTGAGAAGCATGTTTTCAATTTGAAGATGCATTACTTCCTGCACATTATCAGCAAGTGCATCTTCCACCAATGGGAGATCCGTCCTGTAATTGATACATGTGGATGGATGGCTGTATTCCACCTTCAACCACTTTATTCCCATAATCCTATAATTTGTGAAGTTTGCTTCAGCCCAGTAATACCTAAAAAGTTATGCTTTTTTAAATAGCATGTATATGATTTTTCTCTCCTTCATTTAGGTCGTGAGCCCAGCACCTAGGAGATCTGTTATCTATATAGCTTTAACCACTGGAAGGGGACTCCTTCACTTATTTTCTTGGAACCTGCTAGGGGCTGTCAGATAGTATAGAGCCTATAAAGCAAGTTGAGTTACTTTGAGAATGAATTCTTCTCTGTTAGTTGCCTGCCTGATTTTTCACAAAGGTGGTTATTTGGGTGTAAGTCTCGCTCACACTTCCTCTCTTTTGGTATGATGCTATAATTTCGACTATTCACCTCATCACTTCTTGCATCAGTAGATAATTCAAGAAGGCCTAGTGGTGTGGCTTTAGCAAAACCCTCGTAGCTCTCCATCAAGTCCCACTTGAGGAAAGGGAAATAAGATCACTCCTCATTGACAAAATTGCATGCTTACAACCTCTTAGTGGAGGGCCATAGTATTGGACATGTTCAGGAAGTTAGGGATGACGACAACAATGATTCTTCATAGGAACATGATGCTACATGGATGTCGATAAAGGTCATAAGGTGCCCCCTATTCAAAACCCCGTTATTGATCCTAAAATAATTCAAAAGGCCAATGATAGCGGAGAAAAGAGCGGGTATGTTAAGGGAAGAGAAAGTGATGCGGAGGTGATGACAATGCCTACATTGGCCATGAGTCCTCTGGTAATGGGAATGATGATGATCGTGCATTCATCATAAATTGATGTCCCAAGATAAATATCATTTCATCTCAGACATCCGTATTTCATTTACAGATACTATGGAGTACAGGAATTTATACGAAACTATCTAGAATTAGGGAAGTAAATACAAAAAGCATGGATTGTTCAACCGTTCTTGTGGTTCGTCCTATGACTTTGATTTTGGAATGTGTGTAGGCCAGGATTATACGAGTCAGGATATAGGCTACATGTCTGGTGAGTCATCTCTACAACGCAGATCTCGTTCAACCTTACCGCGTAGCATGGATACTTATTCGATGAGACTCGATCATGTCCCTTCCATTAAGATATCGACTGCCCCTATTTTAGTTCCTTCATCGACACAATTGACAATATCCTAACATGTGCCATGATGCTCCAAGAAGCCATCCAAGGAGGTTGCCCTGATCATCTTCAATTGAATTTAGATAAGGAGCCAATTCAAACCCTTACTACTACTGCACAAATGGAAGCTGTTTCGAACCCTCATATGGTTGCCATGAGAAGCACTTTCCCGAATATCTGCTTCGATTGTCTTCTTTGTTCCTCATCTAAAGGACATCCCTTTAGGTGTTAAATCTGACATCATGGCATGTATGGACGACGTATACGACCAATATTTCAAGTGGACGAAAATATTTAAGGCTTTTCTAAGGTCTCCTATAAAAGAAAATTTGAGCTTGAAGGGATGAAACAAACCTAAGAATAAGATAAGCACATCATCTCCACCCTGGACAAGAAGGTTGAAAGATTTAACGCTTCCCTGGATGACACAAAGAAGAAGCTAGAAGATCTAACTAAGTCTATTGAGGAGGATTGTCAGAACCAACAAAAGCAAATTGAGGCTGCTCATTACATGATTCACAATTTATCATTAGAATATGAACAACTTAAGAAAATTATGGAAGTGGAAGCCTTAAAAATAGCAAAAATGAAAAAGTTGCTGGGGGATGAGAAGAAAGAAAAGGACAAAGCTCTCACCCAAGCCCAGGGTTATTGTGAGGAGTTATTAGACGCCTACAAAGTAAGAGATGATGGCCTGAGCGAACAACGTTGAAGAGCAGGTTGAGGCAATGGAGAATATAGTTAAACTTGGACTTGAGCCTATTTTTGTATGGTACAATCAAACGTTATAAATTTTAGCAACTTGAAATGGTTGGATGAGGGATATCCCTAAGCTTTGGCCATGGCCTAAGAAGAGTTTATAAGATATGGGTGAGAGCTCTCTAATGGAGTTGAGGTCAATGAAGAGAAGCTAAAGCTCGAACTCTTGGACGAAGAAGGCCTAGAAGTGCTCAAGGTCGATGAGCTTATCTTACACCCCGAATTCATTACCGGGTTTTAAAAGAGGGGTGATTTTTTCGGGTTTTCTCCTCATGATTAAATAGTAATCATTACTATTTCTTTGACATCAAAGCCATTGGTTATTGAAACCATAACTCCTCTTTCTCTCTCTATTGATATTTTCACTAAAAGGTAGCTTCTACGGTTTTAACTACTTCAGTACCCTCTTTGGATGCTCAATACAACCTCGACGAGCCTCATCTTTCAAAGTTTCCCATTTTGTCTCTTATTTTGGAAGGAGGTACTGATGGCACTCTAGCTCACACCAAGTCTATTTTTTCTGGCAGTATATCATTAACCTTGTATGTATTTGAGATGATTCATATGATAGAGATTGACGTCACTAATCTCTACTTCCCCATTTTTCAAGTTTCAAAACTACCCTCTGTTGTCTCTTTACCATAGGTAAGCTTGCCCATGCGGACATAGGCCACTCTAATGGAATCAGTCATTGTATTTGCTCCTCATCTGACTCCAGCTCCTCCGGTAGGCGTTGCTCCTAGCCCCGATGCTAAAATGATTCATGCTTTAGAAGAGGAGGTTGCAGGTGACCTTCATGAGGGCCAGGGAGATGAATATATCACTATTTACTGGAGTCTCTGATCATTTGTTAGGGCCTACTATAAGAGATCCAACAATCCTAGGCCATGTAGACAAAGGAGAGCAAGAAAATAAAAGTTTGATGACATTCCTCCTCCCCTGTCTTTCTCGTTACCCATGGAAACTACCTTCGCTCCCATTACTATTCTCACTTCTAGGGAAATTCAGGGTGTGAATCTTGAGTCTTCGGAAAGCAAGTGATTGAAAGAAGGACCTAAAAGGTTACTTTCTAAAGGATAGTAAGGGCAATGGAACGAGCAAAAGGAAACCCATCAAATTCGATGCACATTCCTTCGGAGAAGGAAGGAAGGAGAAAAGGAGGAGGAAGAAAACATAAATGCAATTTTTGCTTATTTTTTGGTTGCCTTTTGTTTTAGCTTCAAATATATGTAAACAGACTTATGCTGTGTGAGTGCAACCCCCGCTCTTTTGTTAAGAAAGTTTGTTAATATAAAGTATATTTGCTTCCTTTTAAATCTTGTGTTTATCTATTTATGTATTGAGGAATGTTTTTATTTTGCTAACGTAGTAACTTGCTTTACTTATTTCTAGCCAAGCTTCGTTAGACTGATGGCAATAGACTTTATATCACTCTTTGCAATAAGAGAGTTACGACTTAGATACTAACCTTTGGGTATCCATATTCGATCTAGAAAATCTTCGACCATCGATCAAGATTGTTCGCCTTGAGTTGAATTTTGGATGTCTATTTCTTAGACATTGTACCCAATCTCGTCTAGCTCTGGGCGTTGATCATGCATGCCGTATCTGTAGGGATAAATCATCATGGCGCTATCTTCTAGCAACTATAACATCTATCTCTGGATGTTTGGATAAGATCCCGCCATACTCTGCTCATAGATCGTTGCATTTGCTAATAACTAGGCAATAGTTTGATGTTTTGCCTTTCTCTTGGCAATATCCATGGGGCAGAGTGTCTCGTTTGACCCCTATGTGTTTATACTCCAATGCAAAAATCGTGGGTTAGATGAGTAAATTGGCATCCAACTCTAGATGCCCTGGAACAATCATGTTCCTTAGGTCCAGCGACAGACCACCTAATCTAATCAATACCTTCCTATGGGCGCATGTATATGTATGTATGTGCATTTACTGTGTACGTTAAAGCTGTTCGATTATGTCATTATTCATAGTGCAAGATTTAGCTAACAAGAACATAAATTCATCGATCCCAAAGCTATTTCATTTTTTACCCACCAGAACAGAAAATCGTGCCTTGTTACATTGAAATCAACAAAGTTTGTACAAAGTTGGTGGTAGGTGGCTACGTTTGGGCTCGTGCGTGCATTCTACTGTAGGGTTTTGCTGCATGAAGAGGTAGTGACGTGCCATATTTCTATTCACCTTCTATTTTATTCAACATATTTTTTTATCTTCTAATATCAATAACTTTTGGATATGAGGTCGGATTTACACATGGTTTTCTCTATTGCGATCGTATCGAAATTCCAGACATTATGAAATAATTTTGGACAAATTCTGAAATTGAACATGAATGTTTTAACCCACTTACGACAACTAAATTGTCTTATGATAGTTAAATTTAATTTTGATGTGATTAGAAGTTGATCGATTATTGTTTGGAATATTTAATTTGTCATTCCATTTAAATCTATCTTTTATAGAATTTAATTGCCATTTTATTTAATATTTAAGTTTTAACTGTCTATCAAAGACCTGCGATAATTAGTTAATTATCCTGTTAATAATAATCAGTTAATTGTTGTTGTTTATTGGTTGATTGCGATGGTGATTGTGATGGATGTTTGATTGTTAATATTGGTTGATTGGATGTTATATCTATATTGTCATAACACTACAAGTTCCCTTCGTTATTGCTAGGAAAATCACTATAGGTTGAAATGATACATACCCAACGGTCTATAGATAAGGAAAAAATCGTGATGGGTTGAAATGATAAACCCAAGCAATTTTATGGATTTTTAGTTTATTTTTGGATTGCGGGTTGAAATGATATACCTGTAAATTTTAAATTGTTGCAGGTTGAAATGATATATATTCGTATCATTTGACCATAGGGTAGAAAATTATATACGGACAGCGGATTGGTTAAATTAAATGGTTTCAAACCTTAAATTTTTTTTACCCAGTTAAATGATATTTTGGGATAAAAATTTAATTTACATAAACTGAATTATTTTCAAAAATCCAAGATTTAAATGTTGAAAATTGGAATTGGTTTAAATGAATTGTTTAAAGAATATAAACTGATAAAGTTAGATTTGAAGTATAAATGAAATTTATTGAAATTGAATTATCGAAGTATTTGAATATTTAAACTTTGAAATCTACTAAATTTGAAATAGTTTAAATTTGTAGTTCGAACATGGATTTGAAATCGATATTGACTAAATGGTTTTAAATGAGAATCCGAATTAAAAGACAAAATTGAGTTTGTTGATTTGACAACTGGACATGGTCTAGATGTGTTGATATGAAAGAAATAGTTTATTTTGATATTAATTTTAAATTAATTATTTTAATATAAACTGATTAATGATATATTGCCTTAAAATTTTGATTTATTGTGATTTTAAAATATATATTGTATAAACTATTTTAATAATCAAACCATTTTATATTAAACTAATAAAACTATATTTAATCTATTAAAACCATTTTAATCTATTTTTAATCTATTCTAATCTATTTTAATCCATTTTAATCTATTTTAATCTATTTAAACCATTTTGTTTTAATTTAAACTATTTTAATATAATTTAAACTATGTAAACTATTTTAAAGTATTTTAAACTGTTTGCGCCAAAATTGGTCCAAAAACATCCAATTGCCAATGAAAGCATCAATTCATAATCACATATCATAGAAAACAACTATGTAGAGAATTAAAAATGAAAAACACTCAAAAATTAAGAAGAAAGCAGTAAAAGAACACCGGATTTATAGTGGTTCGACAATCCTGCCTACGTCCACTTTGAAGTTGATGACTTTATTGCTATTTACTTGCTGATTACAAAGGATTACAACTGATTACAGCAGCAAATTCGAGTACAATGATGAATCAGGCAAAATCTGGACATAGAAGAGCCAAAAATAAAATCCTCTTTCCGTAGGCCCTAGGGCTCTATTTATCGGCATAGGAGGCAAATATCTCGCTCAGATCTCAGGAGACCTCTTCTGGCACGTGCGTAGGCCCAGGCAAGCGATCCACTCGATTTCGACCCAATCCGTGATCGATACGAACAAATTTCGCATCGATCAAGATTTGATCCAATCGAGTCGAAACTTGGCATGAACACTCCTTAGGTTATACGTAAGCTCCAGTGAAAATTTCGTAGCATTTGGACATGTAGATTGTGAGATATGATCGATGCAAATCCAAGTTTTCTGTTGGCTGTTTGGTTCGAATCGATACATTCGTATCGATCTGTTCGACTCGACCTCGAGCACGTGTGCGCAAGGTGACATGGTGCAAGATTCTTGGATCGATCCACTTTTTGTGCCTAATGATCGAGTCTTCCTTATGCATAGGCCTTGCTCGTATCGATCTATAGCACGTTGTTCGCATCGATTGCTACAACATAATCCGTATCGATCACTTATAAGAGCAAGATACGCTGTTCGCACCAATCGGTCGTGGCTCTGTTCATTTTAATTTAATGGACATCACTTTATATCGCTCCTAAGATTTTTATCTCGTATCGATGATTCAATAGCCTCCTCGTATCGACTGACAATGGGGATGACATTCGTATCAACCCTTTATGTGCCAGGTGTATCAATGCGATGTACATGGAGTAATCGACACGAAGCGACAATTTCACCATGGATACAAATTAGCCGGTGATGATGGACGCGAAGTAGGATGAGCTCGAACCGACACGAAGTGGGCAAGCTTGACGGATACGAATAGTGTATGTTCGGTGGATACGAATGAGAACAATGTTCAATTTTTGCAACGATCATATCTTGAGCATATGAACTCGGATTAAATTGAAATTTGAAACGTTGGCTTCTACGGCTTTGCTAGTCATGTCTTGCTAATTGTAGCTTGATCCAGACTCGGACAAAATTCGTCGATATCCATAGCGAGCCTGCGTACAACCAATCTTTGGGACGAACTGTCTTTGGTTTTCAGTTGATCTTTTAGTATCACGGCCTTGCTAAAGGCGGGAAAACATAAACAATTTTAAAGTATTTTAAACTATTATAACTACTTTAAACTATTTATGACAATATGAACTATATTTCTAAATTTCTAACGGTGCAAAGTTGAATTGTTTATATTTAAATCCTTGATTTAAAAGCGAATATGGTTAAATGAGGTTATAACCTATGTTGGGATTTGAAATGATATTTTCTAGTGAAACGACATATTTGAGTAAATATGATGATTTTAAAATGAGAATTTAACTTATTTTGTCGATATGATTTCAAAAGTGAATATGATTTCGAATGTGATATGGTTTGAATTGAATATGATATTTGGATATCAATTATGAATCGGTTTTGGAAATGTAAATGAACCATCCGGTGTGAAATAAGCTCTTGGTTGCTAAAGAGACCAGGATCGGATATTGTCTACTCTCTGCCAATACCGAAAACCACTTTAACAACCGTGTACGTGGTAGTGGTTCCAGAATGAAGAAGGATGGTTTGGCGAACGATTCTATATAAAGTATGTACGTAGCCCTGACTCCCGCAAGTCAGCTTGATGTGGCTGAAGCAGGAGCTATACTGGGCCAAGTGAGGTTGCTCCGCCAATCGAGCATATTCCTATGACACCATATTATGAATTTGTGATTGATTTGGTAGCCACCCCTCGATTTGATTATGGGCGTGTGTTTGAGGTGGGCAGTGGTAGCTGTTATGCGTTACCACCAGTCTAGGAGTGCAAATGGTAGAATCCTAACTTGGCATTGCCTCTCGTGCCTTGTCACATGCCTATCGTGACAACTATGTGTTTGTTTTGCACCATACCTATGGAGTTGTAACATCCAGCCTTTTTGTACGCTTTAAATCGACGATAAACCACACACGTCAGACTTAAACCATACAGAAGGGCGGATTGTTATTGGGGTGAATAAGAAAAAAACATAGAAAGAAAAAAAAAATAGAATCTTGCAGCGGAAAAAAAAATATAACAATCAAATAAACAGTCCATGAAGCTGTTTTACAAACATTTGATTATACTTGTACAACACAGAATCAGAGTTACACATACCAAAGGATAATAAATAACAATGCAGTGGAACAATGTGATGAAGTGGAACAACATAGTATACAATAATAATAATATCTCCGTCATCTCCAAAATAAAATCTTCAAATCCTGAAATGCTCAGGCTGACCCGAGCGAATTAAAAAGACGAAACACTCGATTCAAAACTAAAAGATCCTATGTAAGTTAAATTGTAACATTCCTAGATTTTAGCTAAGAATAATTTGATAATTGATTTAATCTTTGGGATTAAATTTTGAAATACTTGGTAATTAATATATAATTTTGAATTAAATTATGAGATTAATTGGTAAATTTATTTGTGTTTCTCCAAAAACAATTATAATATGGGTTTTATAAATATTTTGTGAGAATAGAAATTAATAAAAGCTTTAAAATTTATATATGTGTCTATAAATGGATTTTTAAATTGAATCTGGAATTTTAAATTCAAGAATAAATATTCTAAGAAATAAATTGGATTTAAGAACTTTATAAACTAGTAGAGATTTGTTTTTCTATTATATATATATGTATATGAATAAATACATTGTGGTTTGAAAGATAGGATTTAAGATCAATATAAGAAACATTTTTTTTAAGGTTGTATAAATAGTTATAAAAGGAAATATAAATAGAAAACAATATAAAGATGTCTGAATTTAATTTTTATGAAATGGGTTTTTAAAGTTGTATAAATATAATTTGTGAATGCAAATGTAAAATAAGAAATAAAAGTTAAGATATACATATCTTTTGAGAATTAATAAGATTTGAATAAAATATTATTAAAGGAATAATGTTCTTTCTTTTGAAAATATATATGAACTAAGTACAATTTGTTTAAAATCTATAAAAGGTTTAATACCTTTTCTTTTCAAAATGAAAATATGAGATCTAAAAATAAAACAAGGTTTAAACCATAAATTTTAAATTTATTTACATAAAGGTCTAAAACATAATATTACTTATTTTGAACAAGTGTAAACCATGTGATAAGAAATTAAACAAGTGTAACTATTTTTATATATGGAGTTTACAAGTGGCACAGATGTTTTTATTTTATTTTATAATCTAACTAAATATCAAAAGAAAGAAAACATAAGCATATGATAAGTTTTAAAATATATAATACAAAAGGTGTAAATTTGTTAACTAAAGGGTTACAAACAAAATTTGCAAAAGAAACTGAATTTGGGATAAAAACATAATTTAACTTACCAAAGACATTTGTTAGAAGATTATTAAATGTAAGCACAAGTGTAATGAAATGGGACAAGTGGCATTGGAAGTATTCTCTTTTGAATTCAATTTGAAAACATGCATAAGGAAAAGAAAAAAAATTAAAGCCAGGCTATTTTCTTTTCTCTCAAGCCTGAGAAAACAAAGAAGTCAAACCCTCTTCAAAAATCTAGATTGGAAAATCCTCAATCTAAAACTGAAACAAGAAATCAAAACCAGAAAAAGATGCAAATCATTCAAACATGAAACCAAATCAAGAAATCTAAAAATTTTAGATCAAAAGCAATCAAAGCAACAGTTTTGCAAAATTTTCAAAACCTAGGAAATTTTAAGCTTCAAGTTCTCAACCTGGGAACAAAATAAAAAGCTTTAGGTTGGAAATGCTGATCAAAACCAAAGTAAATTCTAAAATCTGGAAAACAAAGAAAAGAAGCAAAAGGGAAGTCAATTTCCAGGTTCAAATTCGAAACAACAATCATAGTTTAACTCAAACAATTTGCAACCTGGATCAGTTCAAAATAAAGTGTCAGATTAGATACAAACAACTCGAAATAAATACAAGCTTCAACCATTATCTCAACATCTCAAGTACTTGAAATCAGATCTGTTTGCAAGCCTGTAAACAAATCAAAGTCAAGATCCAATCCATGTCCTCTGTTCTTCAAACCCAAGGTAAGCAAACCTTATTTTTAAACTAGGGTTCTTTATTTCTTTTACCTATGAGTAACATTTTAAATTAAAAACTAAGTAAATAGATGTCTGCTTGCTTGTGAAGTTCTGAAATAGATGATGCTTTTTTATGCATATATAAGTGATAACTCTGTGTTTATAAATATATAGTGTGCATGCTGTGTATACCTGTGAACTCTGTTCTTGTTTTGTTTTTCCCAGGCTCAAGATTTCATTCAAATCCATTACCACTTGATTTAGTTATTGTTAGGGCTTAGGACTTAAATAAAGTGGGTTTGTTATATGATAAAGTAAAGTATTAAAAAATGTATTTAAGTTAAACTAAATGGAAATTGTTCTGGGAACCAAAATAAACGGTAAAGTTTGAATTTTTAGTAAATTTCAAACACTTAGGGTTTTTGATTCAAGCTTGTAATCTGGAACTTCATACAAAAAAATGATTTTTAAGACCAAAATCATAATTTTTAGATTTAAGTTGATTGTGCATTTCAAGTTGGTTAGTATTGGGGATTTTGGTTGCCTCTGGCAATATAGTTGATCGGAGTGATTGGGTTTCTTCCTGAGATGCAGTGATGGTCGGAGTGTTTGGGAAAATAACCGGGTGAGGATCAAAACGCTGTGGCGATGTCAGGAGGTGGATTTTGTTTTTAACCCTAGTTTTGGGTGATGGTCGAGGAAGTGGTGAAGTCATCACCTCTAGAGGATCGAGCTCCACCATACTTTGGGGTTTGATAGCTTGTAGGTAGGAGAAGGAGTGGCTGGAAGGTTCGGCACTCTGGTGGTCGGAATTTCGAGAGTAAGTTATTTTCAAGGCTTGAGTGGTGTTCTAGAATTCTGTTCCAGGTTTGGTTTTGGAACTCGATTTTGATTTCAAGTTTATGGTGGCGATGCAATGATCGTGATCAGGTATGAGGTCGATCGACGACATATAGAGGTCATCAGGGATATTCGGAGAGGACTGCGTCTGGGTGCATGTGCACGGTGCACGTTTTGAGTTCTGATGAAGTTGGGTTAGCAGGGAAAGGGCTCTCGAGTTGTCTCGAGTATTTTGAGTGAGTGACTCGAAGTATTGTTTAATTTGCCTCGTGGATTTTAGATTTGGCTTCGGGTCAATTTTGTTACTGGTTTAAATTGTCTGGGTTTTTAAATTTTAAAATAAATTTAAATTTGAAGTAAGATTTTTAAACAAAGTTAGAAATCAAGTTTAGGTATAAATTCAAATTTAGTTTTGTATCCTAGTTTTGAGATAAATAAAGTTTTATCAAATTTAAAATATTTTAACAACTTTAAAATGTTAAAGTGTAGTTTAAATTGATTTGGATTTAAAAATGAATTTGGTTTTAGAAATCCTTTTAAATTTCTTTTATAAAGTATGTATTTCTTTAACATGTGATTTAAAAAAGGGTTTTTGAATTGTGTTTTAAACTTTGTTGAAGTTAAGTTGTATTCACTTTAAATCCTAAATTTAAAATGAAATTTGAAAATAAATTTAAAGGTAAATTGTTTTTAAATGCTTTTGATATTGATAATTTAATCATTAATAAGAATAATGTTTCTTAAAGTGAATTAGAGTTTAATAATTTATGATTCATTAAATTATTAGGATAATTAAAGTGGATAATTTATTTATTTAATTAATTCAAATCATTAATTAAACACTAAGCAAGATTTATAATTAAGGTTAATTATTTAATAATCGAAGGTTAATTAATTTATTAATTAAGGTGGATTAATTAATAGTTAAAGGATAAATTAATTTATTAATTGAGGCTAATTAATAAATGGAAAAAGGGTAATTAATAGAAATGGTTTGTTATTAATTAATTATTAATTAACCGTGGTTAGAAAATTCATTCATAGGTAAATGATCTGATTTAAATTAATCAGATAATTAATTGGTCTTATGTATGAACGTTTGGATTCTATGGGATGATTGTATTGTTTGATATCCCTGTTATGTGATTGTGATGCTATGTAATATGAAGTGCTTTGTGTTGAGCTGTGATATTTGTGATGAATATATTGCTGTGTGAATATGAAAACCTTTGGTCCCGTAAAATGGCATTTGAATTTTGATGCGACAGGGAGTCGGATTCTAGTTGGTTATCTGAAACCACATCCAATCATAATGATGAATCTTTTTTTTGGCAAGGCCAACCGGTTTTATAGTGGAACGTCCACTTTTTATTACGAACGTAATAAAAACATGAAGTACAGGAGTAAGGCAGTGGCACCTTAACTACAAAAAAATAAGAAAATACAGCACAGGAGTGTGACAGACATATCACAACTACAACTAACTACTATCAACCTAAGACTCCTCCGTAGAGATATTAAGTCGTACATCATCTTCCACCTGGGAAGAAACCAAAGAGATGTTCCCAATAAAACCATAATAGGGGCAAAACAGGAGAGCAAGAGAAGGATCATAAATTTCATCATCAGAAGAGTAAATAAAAGATCGATCCCAAGTTAAGTCAGCAAGCATAATAGAATTTAACTCAGCATACGATCCATCCAAATCAAGAACCAAGGAATCACCCGAAGGGCGATAATAAAGGCGTCGCCGGTCCGAATGACTACCAGAAACAAATCTAAAATAGGAACCATCAACGGGGTTAAATCGCAAAGAAGACTGACGATCAATCCGACATCTCTCAGATTCATCCCAAACGATAGGCAACACAGACATAGCAAGATCCAGAGCAGGAGAGGAGACCGCAGAATCAATAATAGGGACAATGGGAGGAGGAGGGGATGAAGGCCGAGCAAGAGAAGACGGAGGGACAGGAGGAACTTTGGGAACCCATTTCCTGAGCGGAGTCTGTGGGAGTGGTATCTTAGGCGCAGCAGCAGAAACAGCAAAATGCGTGCAATCAGAAACCAAGTGAACAAAGGAGTGACAGGAGAAACAAATGTCTGGGACCCAACCATAACGAACACGGACATCCACCACACGGCCGACTGCTAACTGAACAGGAATAGAGGTAGGGAGAGGCTTACAGGGGGAAATCTCAATCAGCACTTTGGCGTATACCAGCTTATCACGCGCAACAGTATTAGCATCAAAACATTTCAATTTTCCAACATTACATGCAAGCCAATTCAAGCCGAGCAGCGGCTGTAGTGCAGAAGGAATTTGTGAAAAATAAACCCACATAGGGATAGAACGCACCTGTTCAAGCGCACGAGCAACCGTAGGAGACCAAGGAGTTATAATAAATGGTTTCCCATCAAAAAAAGATGGCTCATCCTCAAGAACACGACACCGATCCTCAGTGGAAGAGAACAACAGGAAATACATAGAGTCAACTTAGCTTAACACGAAGATTCCCGCGAAGCTTCCAAGCCCTACGAAAAACAGAAGTCGCATCAAGAAGGCGATGCTTTAGGTCCAAAAAGAACCCAACCAAATACTCTGACCAATAATCAATTCCAGCTTGCATAACATTCGGTGGAAGGATCATCACGCCATTATCCTCAACGATTTCGAATTCCACTGGTTCATATACACCCGCGTTACGGGGCAAAGATGAAAAGAGCGATGACCATGTTTTGGGAACATCCTGGGATGGGGCAGCAGGTAGGGTCACCACCACGTTGGGGACACTAACAGAGCATGGAAAGATAGAACTAGCAGGCGAGGAGTTTGCATGGAAATGATCAGCAATTTTCAATACAGGGGAATTGGGAAAATTATTCTCAGTACCATTTTGACAAACACCCGAAGTGCATTGAGCAAAAATTAAATTCTCAGCAGTCACAGGTCACAACTCACAACCAAAATCACCAGAGTCATCACCATTCACACAAGAAACAACTACATCATTCACATTTTTAGCCAAAGAACCAATAACTGGACGACGGACATTACCATCCCCACAACTAAAACACGCAGTACGATCGCAATAGGAAACTACAGCAGGACCATCAGATTGGTTAGCGGAAGACAGTGGTGGAAACTCAGAATCAGAGAGCGTAGGCGGCAAAAGCACTGGATTCCTAAAAGATCTTTCAGATCGAGTTGAAGATGACGTAGAAGGAGGAGATACGGGGAGGGACGGCGGTATATGAGAGGAAGGCATGGAGAGAACTGAGCTAGGAAGAGGAAGAAATGAGCAAGGGGAAGTCGATCAAAACAGATGCGAACAGAAGTTCGTGAAAAATCACGCCATTAAATCACGAGCAAGGGGAAGTCGATTTAAAAACTTTGGGGCCAAGGAAACTATGTTTGCCCTGGCCTTTGGTTAAGCCGGTTTTATAAGTGGTCGTGCACTATGTCTCATTATTGTTGCCGCTGGGATTCGAACCGGTGCCACTACAACCACATGTAGCAACTCCACTATGTCTTAACCACTGGACCACTACAACCACATGAATCTTTGTGATTGATAAATTTACTTTATCTGTGAATCTGTGAATGAAGATAAGCGTTATAGATTTTATCACTTATCAATATTGATATGATAGAATCTGTGATGATTAATGGTATTGCACTATTGTGTGAAACCCCTGGACTACACCTTACACACACAAATATGGATCACACTTGAAAATCGGTTAAGTCACAAATATTTGAATTAAATATTTTAAAATGATTTTAAAGTTAAATTTTATATTCAAATGTTTTTTTGGAAATAGAATAGAATTAATATGAAAAGCTTTTGAAAAGGGATTTTTAAAAAATAAAACTATTTGTTTCAAATAATAATAACTTTCATAAAAAGAAAGGATTTCCAATTGGTATCGAAAGATTTCAAGTTTGAAATGAAATTGTAAATAGTTTTGAAAAACCATGAATTAACCTTTGTGGAAGATGGTGAACTTTGTGAAATAAATCTTTTTGTTTAAAAGATTTAAAATGTAATTTATTTAACCATTTGAAAGAAAAGTTTCGGGTTTTAAGTTGTGACTTAACTGAAATCCCATATCCATATATTTTTAAAATATTGCGCTCATTATTCGGTTTAGCCAGGAGAGGAACTTGTGTCATATAATCCATTCTGAATAATGATACGTCATATGTGGATAACATTTGAAGACCGGTGGTGAACACCGGGTATTTTCAAGAAGGAAAGGATAACCTGTCGATTGTCTCTGCAACGAGTCGCGTTGGTATAGAAATTCCCTAAGTGATGGGTAGTCCGATCGGGATTGTGAATAACTGGATTGCAAGGGCTTCTTTGGAAGTGCCTTTGGTTTTTTCGAACCCGAAACAGACTTGTGTGGATGTGTGTCTAACATTACACTTTGAGATGTAAAGCGAGTTTCTATCAAATACATTTCTGTTTGGTGGCGGAGATTTGTTCTCTTAGCTTAACACCCTTCTCTGAGACGTACGAGCTCAGAGGTTATGTAGTTGATGCTGACTAGTGATACATTTCCAAATTGGTAATATGGCATACGAAGTGTTACTGATCATTTGTTGATCAAAGCACGGCTTTGTGAAAAAGCGTAGCTTCGTGGACGAGACTGCATCAGGACCTCACAAACCGGAAATGATCGAAACAAGAAAGATGCGGCAAGGTTATGAGGGTTTCACCCTTTAGGGTGTGTCAATCCCTTCTAGAAAAAGGTGGTATCATGGTATAGAGCCTAGATACTTAACCTATGTGGTTGTTGCAATCTCATTACTTTGTGACTGTTGCTTTGTGATTGAGGGCCCTCGGATAAAGGTCGCAAACGACCAGGGGGTGGCATACTCGAGTAATGGTTACCTAGTTACAGAGTTAACCCGACCTTGTGTTGGCAGAGAGCCGGGTAGGTTCTCGGGACGTCCCACCAGAGGCGTACCCATGTGGCAATAGGAAGTTCCTTAGCCCGACCATTTGTTGGAAATCCAATCAAACAATACGAGCAATTTACGATTGCAATTGTACAACCTGCCACCTGTATATTTATATCTTTTTTCGAATTGCAAAAGCTCCTCTGTACAAAGGAGACTCTGCCAAAAAAATTCGAAAATTTTGAGAGTTAGAAATTTTTTGAAATTTTTTGTTAGCGACAATGATTTCAAATTGAAAATTGAAATAAATTAGTGGATGAAACTAATTTAAATTAATGATATGAATTTGTTATAAATGGAAGATAAAATTCAATATTCAGAATTGAAGATATATTGAATTCTTGTGGAAATGGAAGAATCTATTTGAATAGAAGTAGATATATACTAAAGTGGTAAAGTGAAAATAAATATAAGAAGCATATAAAATACTTATACTAAACTTAAGAAGAAATGGTAAGATTCTTAAGTAATATGGGTGTCGGGAAAATATATTGAATAAGCATTGGAGTGAAGATTTAATAAAATGTTTTTGAATTTTATGATTGGATATTATTGCTAAATAGGATATGAAGGTATTATAAAGGGAAAGGAAAATTGGTTTTGATTTCAGAAGATAAATTAGAATTGCTCGACAAAAAGGTATGTGTTTAAATTTCAGTATGAAATTTGATTGGGTTTTTGATCTAGCCACTTGGCCTTTTGTTTTCTTTTGGAATTTGGAAACCCATAGAGGTATTTTGTAGTTGTACCAAGCTAGCCGCGCAAAGGAGACGCTGGCGAAATTTTTCGGAAATTTAGAGAGTTAGAAATTTTTTGCGAAAGTTTTGATAATTTAAATTTGGATTTAAATTTAAATTTGGATAAATGAAGTAAATAATGTGTTTGAAAACTATGGGAAAGTTTGGGAAGTTAGTAAGAATGTTAATGTGTCTTTAATAAAAAGATTGTTTCGGGAAGTGTTTGAAACTGAATGGTTTTAGGGAAAAGTAAACGGGTATTGGACCATTCTTCCTAACTAGTAATTTCGGGGACGAAATTCTTTTAAAGGGGAGGAATGTGACGACCCAGAATTTTTAGGCATTTGAAATCAGGATATTTAATTGATTTTAAATATTTAAAAGTTAATTTGTAAATTAAATTTCAAATATCACTATTATTTGGAAGTTTAATTATTGAATTTAATTATTTGAAGTTGGGTAAAATATGAAATCGAGAATTTTTAGCTTGTTAAAAATATTTTAAAGGCTTGTAAAATTTATATTGATAGTACTAAAGATAGTAAAAGTGTTAAAATTGAATTTGGAAGTGTTTAGTTTAGTTTTGAATTTTATATCGTTTAAATTGAATTTAAAAATATCCTTGCAAGGAATAGTCTCGGATTTCGACGAGACTAGTTCCATTGGATCCGTAATATTATATTATTATCGGATTTCACTTTTCGCAGTGTTTGGAATTACCGTTTGGTCGTACGATCCGAAAATGCCTAAAATAATATAATGGAATTTAATTTAAATAGTCAAACCTTCTCATATAAGCCACACCCTTCCGACTTTTTACGCAAGCTTCTTTCCTCTTTCGCCTTCATACTCGAATTCACGTCTTAGAGAAAAAAAGGGGGATAAAACGAAATCAAGTCATTCATACAAAAAAATCACGGCTGCAATTTCATTTCGACTCGCCCTCCTTTTCTTTTCGTTGATAATCATGTTAATCTGTAAGTATTCAACTAAAACAATATGTTTAAACTAAATTAAGATTTTTAAAAGTTAATTAAACTATGTTGTAAGAAATACATCACTGTAACTTGTTCTTCAGCTAAATCAAGTAATTCTTTGATAAATTTGTTTGTCTTAAGAAGCTAATTTAAGTTTATATCTAGAATTCTTACTGAAAGTTATGATTTTTAAAACTAGAATGAAGATTTTTAGTTCAGTGATTTAAGAGCAGTTTGTATTTGAGCAAAAATTGTATTTTTACCAATTTCTAGTGATTGAATCAATTATAAATGTTGAAACTTGAATTGAAGCAAGTGTAAACGATGGTGATCTCAAGAAAAATGTGCAATAATTTTTCTATTGCATGAAATTAAGATACGAGATCATATTAGGGTTTTAGTTGGAGTTCTTGATCATGTCTGTAACAAGGGGTGTTCGTCGCCTTCACGTGATCGAGTGTCACGAGGTTCTGGAGGGTGGATGCTTGTTGCTTTGTTGTGGTATGGCCGTAGCGTGGGCGTCTCTGGTGGTCGGAGTAATGGAGGCAAGGCGGTTATATTGATTTGGGTAAGCTTCAGTTTCGAGCCGAAGGCTTAATTTCGATTTGAAAACTTTGAAAGTGATTCGAGTTTGGTTTTCATGTATACGTGGGTTTTGTGACATGCCGATGATCTTGGGAGTTCACCTGAGCTTCGCGCGTCACCGTGCACGTGTACGGCGAAGCGTTTGGTGTCAGTGTCGATATGGGTGTGCGTCTCGAGTCGTGCTCGAGTTTTGAGGTGGGTTGCTTCGGGGTTTTGTTTGAGTGCGTAAGTAGAATCCTAATACTATAAGTTAAGTTTTAAATTTAACACTTACTGGAATAAAAAGAAAAGGGGAGAAGAAGAAGAGTACGTGAGGAAACGAGAGTGATTCGGCGGAAAAGCTGGAGGAACTCGAAGTATGACTCGAGTTAGAGTAAGGGGAAGTCTCGGGTCTTTCGAACCGCAGTATTATAAAAAAAAAGTATGAAGTTAAGTAAATTTGGTTTCAACAGTTTTAACACTGTAAAATTAATAAGTGTTTAACAGTTTTAAGTTAAAAAAACTTAATACAGGTTTTAAATTATCTTAATTAATGCTTAACGATGTTTTTAACACTTAATTATTACTTTAATTAAGTAATTACTTCAAGTTAAGTATGAAATTTATTAACTTTTAAGTTATGTAGTTAATGATAAATTGATTTTCAATTAAAGAAAATTTCTTTTAAATGTTAATTAAGTGGAATAATTAATATTAATTAATTATTTTAGAAAGTAATTAAGAATGATTAACTTTTTAATTTTAATTAGAGTTTGGATTACTTTATAATTAAGTGATAAATAAATGGTAATTAACTACTTAAGTCAATTAATGAATGATTAATAGTTAATTAATTAAGGAATTTAATTAAGAATGAATAATTGATTAATTAAGTAATTAGTAATTAATAAATGGATAATTAAGTTTTATTAATTAATAATTAAAGTTATTAATTAATGATTAAGGGCTGGTAATTAAGCAATTAAGGTTTAATAATTGGTTAAGGAATGATTAATTAAATTAAATAATTTGAAAAGAAATAAGTAATTAATTGATAACTAATGATTAATTAAACAGGATTAAGAGATTCTCAAGTAATTGATTAAATTTGAATTAATTAAAGATGCTTGCTTATGAATGCTGTGTATGTAGAATATCTGATTTGTGATATTTACTTGGTAATATTCTGTGATGTACTATGATACGCTCTTGATATATCTATGATGATTGTGTATGATTTATCTGTGATAAATGCTATGTGAATTCAATCATTGAATTAAACTGTTTAAGTTAATTAAACAACTTGGCCTTTAAAATGGCGTTTGGATTTCGATGAGACCGGGATCGGGTGTCATTTGTGATTATCCGAAAACCATATCGATCCAATTTAAATGATAGGTCGTGATATCTCAAGTGAAGATCGAGATAGTGTTTCAGAATGCAAGGGTTATTGTCATTAACTCTGAGGGTGATTCCAAAATGAGTGCAACGAGATAATGCCTTTGGTTTCGTTAGAGCCTGGAACGAACTTGTATGGATTGAATGCTTTCAGCACATCGTCAGGCGGACGATGAGCATTCTAAATGATATGTTCTGTAAAGGTAATCGCAGCCTCAAGCCTCATCAACCGGGAACGGATAAAACAGGGGATGTGGAGCAAGGTTAGGTGGGTCATGCCCAAGCAGGACGAGATACACCCCTATCTAGATGTCCCTTTATATTTTGGCTATATGAGGCAGTTGATTGCAACAACTACCGGGGTTATCTTGTTCGGGACTATTCAGTAAGGAATGGTTCCGGCCTTGTGTTGCAGGGGAGTTAGGGTGGCTCCTCGGTACAGTGATCTAGGTCACGTACTGTGACGGACAGTACCCCAGTAGCCCTGCCATTGATGGAAACCCATTTTCCCTACGAGACCCTACGGTTTTGATTTGTATTACCCACTTTTGTGGCTAGTAGCTGGAATTTAATGAATGTAACAATTTCGGCTATTTTCTATTTACTTGAAAACCCTAGACACTATTATAATATCACTGGATTTCCTATAAAATGTTTTGGTAGGTAAAAACTTACCCGTATTTATGTGTGGGAAGTCTTACGTGATACCTTTATTTTCAAATGATTTTCAAAGTTAAACAACTTTAAACAGTTTACTCATACCAGACCCATGTCTGACCCGGAGTTTATATTTTGTTTTTCATAAACTCTTGGGTACTCAAATTTTTATGTGTAGCCAAGTCATAGAATTTGGATTGTTGATTTGTGAAGGAGCTTGGAGCAGGAGCCAGACGTATATATATCTATCTAGTTCCGCCGTGTCAGTCAATCAGTTAGTATATGCTGTATTTTGGAATATATGTATTGACAGATGTATGTATGACTGTCATGTGTATTGATATTGTATAACTCTGATATATGCAACACTATGTAATAGTTATGTGATGTATCATATTTTGTTCCATTCCGCTGTGAGATTATGATGTTGTTGTTCTTTCTTTCTATTCTTTTCTATTTCTATCCATTTCTTTCTTAACGATGATACGTCTTTTGGGGAGTAGAAGGGCGGGTCGTCACAATTTGTATCAGAGCGCTAGATTGAGCAAATACCTAGGCTCTTGAGTGATTTCTTTCTTGGGAGAGCGTATTTGTAATTTTGATATATATATATATATATATATATATTTCTACCTATTTGTTGGATTACCTGTTCTGGTTTTCCAATATAAGTTATAAAGGTAGATGGGTGGTGGTGTGTGTAACACGACTACCAATGGTTGGAGTTTGAATGTTTGAGGTTTGAAGTGCATCTGTCGACACTGTAGATGTATTACCGTCTCGAATGAGCTTTGGGTGGTGTAAGAATTTCATCGATCTCTGAAGGAAACCTCTTAAGGTTCGGAGTTCGTCTTTTAAGTGTAAGTTTGGATGAGCAAGAGTTTGGATCTGTCGGTCGGACAGAAGCAAGTCATGATATCTTGATATGTCAGGATGTAATAGCTGTGTGATGAGACACGGTGACTTTGGATTGTCTCCGAAGATGTTTCTTTGGGACAAGTTAAGAAAGTATATCTGCTTCGGTGTTGTGGCTGAGTTCAGTAGGGTGTTTCTATTTGGTTCGAGATCCGAGTTTCTCGAAGAGCTTTGGATAGGAAGTTTTTGGCATCTGGGTCGGCAGTGCAGCTCGAAGTGTTTTGTGTGCCATCAAGGAGATCTTTTGGCTTAATATTTTTTCTTGAGGTAATTTCAGAAGTAGTAGAGTAAATCCATTTCTTCGACGGATTGGCTTGATAAGTATAAGGCTGTTCTGAATTGTGATGAGAGAACAATATCATTGGAAACCGTTTTGGGTAGAATGGTTAGAGTGTCGTGTGGTAATTCTGGAATTCACTTGAGTAGTCTTTTACATGGAGTGGAGACTTCTCAAGAGAAGGTTGAAGATACCGATGTGGTCCAAGATTTCCCTGATGTATTCAAGGAAGTCAAGAGTCTGCCTCCACATTGAGAGATGGAGTTTCGCATTGATTTGATTCCAGAAGCAGTGCCGGTGATTCAGCCAAGTAGGACGATGACTCCTAGGGAGAGGGAAGGGTTAGTTAAGCAGTCTTAGGATCTTTTGGAGAAGGGATTGATTAGGCTCAGTTTCTCTTGTTAGGGTTCTGCTGCCGTGTTTGTCACTAAGTCGGATGGATTGTGTAGGTTCTGTGTTGGCCTGATGAACCGAGTCTTTATGGATGTACTGAATAAGTTTGTTCTGGTATTCATCGATGATATCCTAGTCTATTCTAAGTTTGAAGAAAGGCACAAGCAACATTTGAGGATAGTGTTGGAGACACTGTGGAGGCATGTTTTGAAGGCGAAGTTCCTCTAAGTGCCATTTTTGGGAATCAGAAGTCAAATTTTTTGGGGCACATTGTTTCTGGTGAAGGCAACTCTGTAGATCCAGCGAAGGAGGAGACTATTCTGGAATGGAAGCAACCGAAGTCACCGATGGAAGTTTATAGTTATCTGGGATCAGCCAGCTACCAAAGGAAATTTGTCAAGGACTATTCCAAGATTTCTTCACATCTGACTAAGTTGACAAGGAAGGGAGCTAAATTCAAATGGACACCCTAGTGTGAAGAAGCTTTCTGAGAATTGAAGATGAGGCAGACCAGTGCACTAGTGCTAGCTATTTCGGATGGAAGAGCAAATTTGAGTTTTATACAGATGCTTGTATAGTGGATTGGGAGCAGTGTTGATGCAGAATGGAAGAGTAATTGCGTATGCGAGTCGGCAATTAAAGCCACATAAAAGGAACTACGTTACGCATGATTTAGAATTGTTAGCCATTGTTTTTGCTTTGAAGTTTTGAAGACATTATCTCTTGGGAGGGAAGTTTGAGTTATTCACGAATCACAAACCTTTGAAATATCTTTTCTCTCAAAAGGATCTTAATCTGAGGCAGCAGCGATGGGTTGAGTTTCTAACATCATATGATTTGGATATTCTGTATACCTAGGGAGAAGCAAATGTTGTGGCTGATGCTCTTAGCAGGAATGCAGTTTTGTCTCTTTTGGAAGTTGTTCCATCTCTCAAGGAAATAATTATAAGTAAGAAAATAAAGGATAGATCTTTTGAGGAACTTATTCTTTGAACTAAGGATGGTCGATATCCAGATTTCAAGGTGGATGATCAAGGTATTTTAAGGATTAATAGTCGTTTGTGTGTACCAAATATAGATGGATTGAAGCAAGAAGTCTTATCTGAGTGTCATCGCTCCAAACTGAATATTCACCCAGAAATTTATAAGGTATATAAGAAATGAGAAAAATTTTCTGGTGGCCGAGCATGAAGAGGGATGTAGCTGCTTTCGTTAATAGTTATGCTATCTATCAGCAAGTTAAGGGAGATCAACAGAAGTCAGCGGTTTGTTACAGCCTTTGGAAATCCCAGAATGGAAATAGGAGATGATTTCGATGGATTTTATCGACGATTTGCCTAGAACCAAGAAGGGAAATGAAGGTATATGGGTTATTGTGGATCGTCTAACTAAGAGTGCCCATTTTATACTGGTTAAGGCAACTCGTACTGCAGTTTCTCTGGAAGAGATTTTCTTGAGGGAGATAGTCAGATTGCATGGTGTTCCTGTTAGCACAGTAAGTGATCGTGATCCTATTTTCACCAGCAAATTCTAGGAGGCTCTGCAATCAGCTATGGGAACAACTTTGAGATTGAGTACAACCTATCAACCTCAGACAAATGGACAGATGGAGAGACTGAATCGTATTCTATAAGATATGCTGCGAGCTTGTGTTTTGTATTTTGGTGGATCTTGGGAAGACCACCTTCATTTAATGGAATTCTCCTATAATAATAGTTACCAAGCGAGTATCAGGATGGCTCCTTATGAAGCTTTATATGGAAGATCGTCTTGTTTTTGGTCCAGATTTGATTCGTGAAGCATTTGCTAAAGTTGAGCTTATCAGGAAAAGGATGAGAGCTGCTCAGGACCGTTAGTAGAAGTACACAGATAAGAGAAGGAGACAATTGGAATTTGAGATTGGTGATCTAGTTTTTATCAAAGTTTTCCGATTAAAGGAGCTATTAGATTCGGAAAGACGGGAAAACTTGCTCGATATATATGGGTCCATTTCGAGTATTGGAAAGGATTTGTGCTGTAGCGTACAGAATTGAATTGCCCGAACGGATGTCTGGAATTCATAATGTATTCCATGTATCCCATCTAAGGAAGTTTGTTCAGGATCCATCATTAGTTGTAGAACCAGTAGTCTAGGAAGATTTGGAAGTCCAGCCGAATTTGACTGTGGTCAGGAATCCAGTTTGGATTGTTATCAAGACGAGAGGCAATTCAGAAGTAAGGTAGTGAAGCTTGTCAAAGTGCAGTGGAGTGAGGATCCCAGAGATTGCACCTGGGAAACTCTGGATAGTTTTAGGAAAGCTTATCCGCATTTATGTCCGGATAGCTAGTGATGTTTGATAGAATAGATTGTTTAGTTTTTTGCTAATGTATGAATGATATGTATGTTTGAATGGTTGGTATAACATCTTTTGAATTATCTTTTAATTTAAATTTCAGGGACGAAATTCTTTTAAGGGGGGAGGAATGTAACGACCCTGGATTTTGGCCCTATTATTTTAATGAATAATTAATCTAATTAAATAAAAAGTAAACTGATCATTTAAAATGAATAAATTTTTTGAAATAATTGCCATTTCTTTATATAGATTTTACTTTTGGAAAGGGAAATTGATTTTGAAAATTTAAAATAAAATCTCTTAATAATATGTACAATAAAATTTATCTTATATAATTAAATTAAAATGCTTACTTTGTTAACATCTAATAAATAAATATATATAGATAATAATGTTTGAAATGAAATCAAATTCTATCAGTATAAAATATAAGTAAACCATAAGAATATAATTTAAATATTAATAGTTAAAATATAAAATATAAACATAAATAAGTAAGCATGAATATAATTTAATTGTTGATGGCTAAAATATAAATATAAGTAAGTAAAATTATGAATATAACTTAATTTTTATCACTTAAAATACAAATACAAATACAAATGAAAACAAGAATTAGGTGAGATACAAAGTATAGAATAAAATAAGAGCAAAGTAGAAAAATGAAAATCAGTCAAAACATAAAAAGTAAACCAAACACAAGTATATTGAAGTTCAAGCTAGAAGTAATAGGTCAAACATTTGTATATGAATCAAGCTAGAAGACAAATATTTTTATACAAAATGTCTTCATTTACAAGCCAAACATCTCTAATACAAAATATATCTTCTTATGCAAGCCAAATGTCTACCTGAAATATATACATTTATATACAAATTATCTATATACATAGCAAAAATAGTAATAGCATGTAAACATATTTGGTAAACAAGGCATTTATTGCCATCAGCTCAACCAGTAATTTGTCATTTCAAAATTTTTACAAATCTTTATATTTCAGTAATAAAATCTGATCAATCAAAGAAGAAAATGCTTGGCCAGTTAATAACTTCCCATATTACAACTGTTTTCTTTTTTATATATATGGGTGTCCATTTTCTTTTTCTAGTTCGTTCAGTAAAAAATTTAGTTAACCAGAGAGAAAAAGAAGAAGCAAGCAAACTCAAATTTTATTCAAACTAAAAACAGACAAGAGCTAGAAACAGATTCAAGAAAGTTCAAAACTTCAGGTTTTCAAAAGAAAACAGAAATTGTTCTTTGTTCAGCAACCATGTCAGGTGAGTAAACAAGAATTTTAAAGCTTTAAGTTCAATTTAAAACAGTTCATGATTCAATGGTCATATGATATGGTATATGCTTTATCTTGTATACAATTCTGTGTTTACTCTGTGCTCTCTGTTGTTGTTATAGTTTGCATATTTTTGTTCAAAACTCAAATTATTCTCATCAAACGTATGTTGATCTGGACCAGGTACCGTGATAGGTGGTACCCCAGTGCCTAGTCATTAGTTGGAAATCCATTCTTCCTACATGCCTTTACGATTTTTTTTTGTATTACCAACTTTGTGGCTAGTAGCTGGAATTTAATAGATGTAAAAATTTCGGCTATTTCAATAAGTATTTGTAAATAGACCCTATTATAATATCATAAGATTTTAATAAAAAGTGTTTAAGCTATCGTAAGGTAAAAACCCGAAATGTTTATTTATGGCGTGGTCTTACGAGATGCTTTTGATTTTCAAAGGATTTTTGAAACTTTAATAATCAATTTGGGTGTGGTTTTCTCACGCTGGTATTCCAGACTAACTCGGGTGTTATTTAATTGTAATGCTCGGGTCAGACTGAGTATTATAGAATACAGGATATGATGCGGTGGAGCTCAGGAGACAAGTTGGATGGCGATACGTACTTCCGTACTTGATTTATATTTCGTTGTGTATTCAGCTGTGTGAGGACAGGTTATGAATTACTGTTCAATTGTGTGTTATGTGATTGATGTACTCTGATGATGTAATGTATAAACAGATATATTTGTTTTTGTGTAAAGATCATTTATTATCTATTATATTTTATTCTGCTGTGATGGTTAGATTCTGATGTTTTTTTCTATTTTCTTCTTCTACCTCTTCTTCTTTAACCCAAATGGTTCGTATTTCCATTCATCTTGAGTTGATTGATGTAGAATAGTGTTGACTCAAAGGGTACGAATTTATAGGTCGCTAAAGTTGGTACCAGAGCTTAGGTTGGAGATAACCTTGGCTCTGTTGGGGATTACTCATTGAAAATAGAGTTTGTAGTACTCTAGAATGAGTTTGAGCGTATTAATAGATATGAGCGCGTATTTTTTAGTGAATATAAATTGTTTTAATATTATGTTGACTTATTGGTTGAGTGGAATATGAATTATGATCGGGTAAGTTGGCTGCTATTCGAGAAGAGTTTATAAACACCTGGCACGATAAATTGACACAGTATTGTTTTAAAGGTGGGTGAATGAAATAATTTTACCCAAAATATATTATGATATAAAAGAAAAGTTTTTGTAAACTATTTTTGTTAATATATGGTTTCTTGGATGTTAGGAATGATAATATTAAATTATTATCAATGTTGTGTGAAAATTTAACTAGAAATTGAAAATATAACCAAAGGTTAAGGAAATAAATTCATTTATAAAATGAAATTTATAAATGTGAATTATAAACGTGGTTTATAAATTGGAATATGATCAAGTGGGAATTTGTATAAGCATAAACTATACAAATGAATTATTGTCAAATTTTGATTTAAGGCAGAATTTGAAAATTTAAAATCCTGGAGATTTTGGAAGTGCTTTTCGAAGTGTTTTGAAGATAAATAACAGAATTATTATTTTGGAGGTATTTCTGAAAATAAATTGTTTCAAATAAATTTTGGGAAGGGATATAGCATTGAACTCACTTCAGTCGTTGGAAAATAATTTCGGTGATGACTGCAGCATCATCGATGTTCATTTTCGAGTTTCTAAGTGATGGATTGCTGCCAAATTGATTTGTTCAAAAGAACCAGTTGTTTTTGAAATTTCAAAGGAAACTTGTTGGGTATAAAAACCAGGATTGGCTTAAAATTTTTGAGAAGTGTGATTTTGAGATGTTGGAGATTTCAAAATGATTTGAAAACCAAAAGCCGGGTGTTTAAAAATCCTGATAAGATAGGTTATAAGCTTATAAATTGAGATGATTTTTAAATCAGAAAGGAAATATGAGCTTTGAATGTTGGAATTAAAATTTAAAGTGAAAGGTTAAAAATGAAATTAACTTAGATTGAGGAAGAAAATTGAATCGAGTTGAATTAAATAAATCTGAGTTAAAATAGAACTGAATTGGAATAAAATTCAGTTGAGTTATAGGTGGTATTGAATGGAATTTGATCCTTACTTTAATAAATGGAAGTAAGTTGGATGAGAAATAAGTTGGATAAGAATTGGATTGGAGTAAATGAATTAGAATGGCTTATTAATGAATTAAAAATCCATAAAATAAAAATATGTTTCGGTTATAAATAAGCGTGAATCTTGAGTTAAAAAAATGAATATATTCAAGTCTAGAATGAATGGAAATGTGTAAAAATAATAAGATTGTGACTCATAAAAATTTAAAATTTTGAATAGAAAACCCAAAATAAATATTGTTTGATGTTTTGGAAAATGAAACAAAAATCCAGACTTGAGTTATAAAATAAATTGAACTTAAGAAAATTAAATGAAGTGATTTTTGAGATTAAAAAGAAAAATCTAAGTATTGAATTATAAACAGGGGAGAACTGATTAGATAATAAATTAGTTAATGAAATATGTAAATGGAACATAATGTAGTTAAATAGAAGCTGAATTTGTGAGTGAATATTGAAGTTTGGAAATAAAAATCAAGTTATAAATCAAATTCGACTTCAATCGTTAGTGAGGTAAATATAATTGAAAATGTTGCCAGATAAAAAGATTTGGATTAAAGTAGGGATGGTTTTAGTTGTAAATATAACCCAGATGAATTTGGGAATAAACTGAAAATGGCCTTGTAATCAATCAAATGAATTGGGAATGAATTGAATCTGAAAATTTAAAATTTATAATAATTAATCAAATAAATTTGTAAATTGAAATGAGATTTGATTAAAATAGAATCAAGTTAAATTGAAAATAAAATTTTATTTGTAAAATGGAAATGAGCTTAAGTATGAAATTTGAATAATTTGAAGTAAATTAATTTAAGTTTAAAATTAGTGGAAGCTTAGCTTCGAGTAAGGGTAAAAGTCCATTTAATAAAAGCTTGGTAAATTTAAATTGGGAAATGGTTATCAATATATAAGCATGGAATGGTTCAATCTTAATAAAACGGTCTCAAATGAAATGAAGGCAAATATGGAATGAAACGTAAATGAATGGATCGTGAATAAAATTGAAAAGGAATAAAATTGAAATAGAATGTGTCGAGCTAAATGAAATGGTTGTGAATGAATTAAAATAGAAGGAATTAAATAATAAATTGAGTTGGAATCAATTTAAAATGGTTATAAGCTTAAGTAATTGTTATTTGCATGAATAACATCAAATTTGCACAGAAAATTAGTCATTTTCTCGTAAACGAAAGTAAATGCATTAATAGAGGTGAATAGAATTGATTTTTAAATCAACTGGAATAATATGGGTTTGATTAAAATTAAAAATGAATTGAATGTAAGTAAGTGGGTTGTAAACCATTCAAATTGAATGGAAATGTTATATGAATTAATAGAAAACAGTTGAATTAGTATTAAAGTTATATAAATTGCTTACGGAAAGTGTTTAATGTGCACTGCTATTAGAATTCATGTGTTTAACTATTGCAAATAAGTGAAATGTTGTTAAATTTCATATATATGGCACTTACATGTTTGAATTGAGTAAGTCCAGGTACCGGGAAGCCGTTTGGGTGGATTTTTGGCACGCTAACTGCTAAATAAATAAGCCGCTTGCTTAAAATTGCTAAATACCGGTACGCCTACGCAATAAAAATAGGAAACATGAATTGTTTTTGTTTTTCCGATCGGGTGGATCGATGTCTGTGTATTTATATCTTTTTTCGAATTGCAAAAGCTCCTCTGTACAAAGGAGACTCTGCCAAAAAAATTCGAAAATTTTGAGAGTTAGAAATTTTTTGAAATTTTTTGTTAGCGACAATGATTTCAAATTGGAAATTTAAATAAATTAGTGGATGAAACTAATTTAAAATAATGATATGAATTAGTTATAAAAGTAAGATAAAATTCAATATTCAGAATTGAAGATATATTGAATTCATGTGGAAATGGAAGAATCTATTTGAATAGAAGTAGATATAAACTAAAGTGGTAAAGTGAAAATAAATATAAGAAACATATAAAATACTTATACTAAACTTAAGAAGAAATGGTAAGATTCTTAAGTAATATGGGTGTCGGGAAAATATATTGAATAAGCATTGGAGTGAAGATTTAATAAAATGTTTTTGAATTCTATGATTGGATATTATTGCTAAATAGGATATGAAGGTATTATAAAGGGAAAGGAAAATTGGTTTTGATTTCAGAAGATAAATTAGAATTGCTCGACAAAAAGGTATGTGTTTAAATTTCAGTATGAAATTTGATTGGGTTTTTGATCTAGCCACTTGGCCTTTTGTTTTCTTTTGGAATTTGGAAACCCATAGAGGCATTTTGTAGTTGTACCAAGCTAGCCGCGCAAAGGAGACGTTGGCGAAATTTTTCGAAAATTTAGAGAGAAATTTTTTGAGAAAGTTTTGATAATTTAAATTTGGATTTAAATTTAAATTTGGATAAATGAAGTAAATAATGTGTTTGAAAACTATGGGAAAGTTTGGGAAGTTAGTAAGAACGTTAATGTGTCTTTAATAAAAAGATTTTCAGGAAGTGTTTGAAACTGAATGGTTTTAGGGAAAAGTAAACGGGTATTGGACCATTCTTCCTAACTAGTAATTTCGGGGACGAAATTCTTTTAAAGGGGAGGAATGTGACGACCCATAATTTTTAGGCATTTGAAATCAGGATATTTAATTGATTTTAAATATTTAAAAGTTAATTTATAAATTAAATTTCAAATATCACTATTATTTGGAAGTTTAATTATTGAATTTAATTATTTGAAGTTGGGTAAAATATGAAATCGAGAATTTTTAGCTTGTTAAAAATATTTTAAAGGCTTGTAAAATTTATATTGATAGTACTAAAGATAGTAAAAGTGTTAAAATTGAATTTGGAAGTGTTTTGTTTAGTTTTGAATTTTATATCGTTTAAATTGAATTTAAAAATATCCTTGCAAGGAACAGTCTCGGATTTCGACGAGACCAGTTCCATTGGATCCGTAATATTATATTATTATCGGATTTCAATTTTCGCAGTGTTTGGAGTTAGCGTTTGGTCGTACGATCCGAAAATGCCTAAAATAATCTAATGGAATTTAATTTAAATAGTCAAACCTTCTCATATAAGCCACACCCTTCCGGCTTTTTACGAAAGCTTCTTTCCTCTTTCGCCTTCATACTCGAATTCACGTCTTAGAGAAAAAAAGGGGGATAAAACGAAATCAAGTCATTCATACAAAAAAAATCACGGCTGCAATTTCATTTCGACTCGCCCTCCTTTTCTTTTCGTTGATAATCATGTTAATCTGTAAGCATTCAACTAAAACAATATGTTTATACTAAATTAAGATTTTTAAAAGTTAATTAAACTATGTTGTAAGAAATACATCACTGTAACTTGTTCTTCAGCTAAATCAAGTAATTCTTTGATAAATTTGTTTGTCTTAAGAAGCTAATTTAAGTTTATATCTAGAATTCTTACTGAAAGTTATGATTTTTAAAACTAGAATGAAGATTTTTAGTTCAGTGATTTAAGAGCAGTTTGTATTTGAGCAAAAATTGTATTTTTACCAATTTCTAGTGATTGAATCAATTATAAATGTTGAAACTTGAATTGAAGCAAGTATAAACGACGGTGATCTCGAGAAAAAATGTGCAATAAATTTTCTATTGCGTGAAATTAAGATACGAGATCATATTAGGGTTCTAGTTGGAGTTCTCGATCATGTTTGTAACAAGAGGTGTTCGTTGCCTTCACGTGATCGAGTGTCACGAGATTCTGTTTCGAGCCGAAGGCTTAACTTCGATTTGAAAACTTTGAAAGCGATTCGAGTTTGGTTTTTGTGTATACGTGGGTTTTGTGACATACCGATGATCTTAGGAGTTCACCCGAGCTTCGCGCGTCGCCGTGCACGTGTACGACGAAGCGTTTGGTGTCAGTGTCAATATGGGTGTGCGTCTCGAGTCGTGCTCGAGTTAAAAAAACTTAATACGGGTTTTAAATTATCTTAATTAATGCTTAACGATGTTTTAACACTTAATTATTACTTTAATTAAGTAATTACTTCAAGTTAAGTATGAAATTTATTAACATTTAAGTTATGTAGTTAATAATAAATTGATTTTCAAGTTAAAGAAAATTTCTCTTAAATGTTAATTGAGTGGAATTATTAATATTAATTAATTATTTTAGAAAGTAATTAAGAATGATTAACTTTTTAATTTTAATTAGAGTTTGGATTACTTAATAATTAAGTGATAAATAAATGGTAATTAACTACTTAAGTTAATTAATGAATGATTAATAGTTAATTAATTAAGGAATTTAATTAAGAATGAATAATTGATTAATTAAGTAATTAGTAATTAATAAATGGATAATTAAGTTTTATTAATTAATAATTAAAGTTATTAATTAATGATTAAGGGCGGGTAATTAAGCAATTAAGGTTTAATAATTGATTAAGGAATGATTAATTAAATTAAATGATTTGAAAAGAAATAAGCAATTAACTTATAACTAATGATTAATTAAATAGGATTAAGAGATTCTCAAGTAATTGATTAAATTTGAATTAATTAAAGATGCTTGCTTATGAATAACTATGTATGTAGAATATCAGATTTGTGATATTTACTTGGTAATATTCTATGATGTACTATGATATGCTCTTGGTATATCTATGATGATTGTGTATGATTTATCTGTGATAAATGCTATGTGAATTCAATCATTGAATTAAACTGTTTAAGTTAATTAAACAACTTGGCCTTTAAAATGGCGTTTGGATTTCGATGAGATCGGGATCGGGTGTCATTTATGATTATTCGAAAACCACGTCGATTGTAACGACCCCGGATTTTTATGAATTTAAATTGATAATTTAAATGAATTTTTTGAATTAAAATTGTAAAATTGATTATAAATGGCAGCAGGTTTCCCCAATTCAAGTAGAAAATCTATTAAGTCATATGAATTTGAAAATTTGTATATATGTGAATATATATGTATATATTGGATTAGAAATAAAATCTTAAATAAATGGTTTTAAAAATAAATAGAAATAAAAATAAGTAGTCATGTAAGAATAGAAATAAATATACAAGCTAATATAATAAAAATAAATATAACAACTTTTACAACATGTACATAAAGTAAAATAAATATCTATTAAACATAAACAAAGCAAACAAATGAAAATGTAAATACTTAAGAATATAAAACAAGAAGCAACCTGGGAAAGCAAGCTACATCATCTCAACCTATAAACAAATAAAAGTAAGTATAAAATACAACATCTCAGCCGAAATCAAATTTAGCATAGTGGAAATAAAAAAAAAGTAAGTATGGCAAAAGATCAATATACACATGCATTAAATGCAAATACCTCTAGCATACAAAAGAAATCATCAGCCGAGTAAAAAAAGAAATGAAAGCATCTTCAACCATGCTTATAGTACAAAGAGAAGGTAACATCACCTTGTATAAAATAATAATCAACCTGTACAAAGAATTATAATACCCTGTAACACTTTTAGATACCAAGCCTTTTCATCTCAGTCATTCATTCGAACTGAGAAAAAATGAAGTGAATATCATCTTTAAACTTAAACAAAAGAATTCAAGCTCTGTCCATCTTCTTAACTACAACCAAATGCAAAATTTTCCAGAATCAGGAAAAAAATAAAAATAAAAGCCAGGATCCACTCAACTTCAGTTCAAAGATAAAAATAACTCAAGTGAATCAAGATCAGGTTCAGTTTCAACTCAAGTAGATTCAAAGCAATCAAAACTGTATCAGAAGCATGCAAAGTATTTTGCTTCTCTGTTCAACAATTCTAGGCTCTGTTCTTTCCTACCAAGGTGAGTAAACAACATGACATTAAAGCTTAAGTATTTTATTCAGTGAATGACTTGTGTTTAACCTGATACTTAGTTATCATTTTATTTCAATACTGGGAGCATTTGTATTTGAAATTTGAAGTGCTGGGCTTTGTATCTCCTTCTCTGTCTAGTTCCAGAATATTGATCACCAATTAAGAAATTCAATGACTTGCTTTCTAATTTGTATTAGCCATTGGATCCTAAACAAAATAGCTCTATATAGGTATGAATAAGAATATAAAAATAGTTTTGCTAAGTGTAAAGGTATATAACATGGAAAATATATTTTTTTACTGAAGGAACTTTAAAATTCAAAATTTTCAAATTTAATAAAACATTGTTTCAAGTATATAGTTAGAATCCTTACTTAAAACCATGATTTTTAAGATGTGTTTGGTAATTTTTAGTGGGATGTTGTAATAGTAGTTTGAAGATGATCAAAATAGATATTTTGACAAATTTCCAGCGACGGGTTGTTCTAGAAGGGTCGGGCTTGCTCATGGAGGTACAGAAGCCTACGTAGGTGGTGGGAAAAATAACTGGAGCTGTTTCAGTTCATCGAGGTGGCGGCGATGAGCATTTGTTTTTCGTAACCCTAGTATTTGGTGGGAAGCTTATTTCGATTCGTGTGTGGTCCTCTAACGATCGAGTTGTGCGTGCTTTTAAGGGATGGAGGAGGAAGTGTTGACGAGTTCGTGGCCGGAGTGGTTGATGTTTCGGTGGTCGGTGACATGTGCGCGACGTGTTGACAGGTTTGGGTTAGGGGCGACTGCACTTGTTTCCAGGTTTTGATTAGGCTACTCGATTTTGATCTGAACTATTATGGTGGAAGCTGGTGATCGTGACCAAGTCTGGTGATGGTCGGCGATGTGGGGAAGGCCTGGAGGGTGTCTGGAGGTTGTCAAAGCCACGGTGCACGTGCACCGTGCACGATCTTCTTGGTTCTAGGTAAAACGATTTGGGTTGAAGCAAGGAAAATGGACTCGAGTTTCACTCGAGTGATTCCTGCGTTTTGCTCGAAGCAGGTAGGGGATGGACTCGAAGCAAAATGGGTTTGTCTTGAGTCAGTTTAGATTGGTTACAGTTTTTTTTTGTAAACCTATCTGAAATTTGAATTTAAGCAAATTTAAATGGAATTTAAATTTGTGAAATAGATTTAAACTAAGTTTAAATCCGGTTTTAGCTAGATTCAAATGAACTTAGAATCTTAAAGTTTTAAAAAAATGAAATTTGGTTTTTAAATCAAAATTTGAATTAAATGGTTTTAAAAAAAAATTGTAAGTTAAAAATGTAATGAAATTTGAAAGCTTAATTTTTTAATAAAAATTAAGTAGGTTAGTTTTAAGAGCTTTCTCTTATATAAGTAATAAATGTTATTTACATTTATTTTTAAGAATTTTAAATTGAAATTTTAAAATTGGTTAATATTTAAATATAAGTTCATTTTGAATCCTAAATTCAAATGGAATTTAAATTTAAATCTAAAAGTGTAATGTTTAAATTACACTTAAATGATTAATGAAATCATTAATAAAGAAATTATTATCTTAGAGATAATTAAGGTAATAAAATGATTAAATTAATATGGTAATTAAAGAATGATTTATTTAATTTATAAATAAATAATTTGGATCAATTTATAACTAGAAATGATTAATAATTAAGAAATATTATTAGTTAATAAAGATAAATAACTAAGGATTATTAAGTATTGATTAAAGTGATTAATGTTATTGATTAATTGGATTTATTAATTTAGATAATCAATTATAAATTGCTTAAATGTAATTACTTAATGAAAGTAATTAAAGATTAATAACTTATTGTAATTAATTTTAGATAAGTTGATTAATTAAAGTTAAATTATTTAGTTTAATTAATTTAAGAAAATTATTTGATAATTGGATAGGTGAATTTACTTAGTGAAATTAATGGAGATAATTAATTATGGGATAATTAATTTATTTAATGAGTAATTAAGGAATTGATTAATTGATGTAATTAATTAAGGTGATTGATTAATTAATTTATATCAAATGATTTGTAATTAATTAATCAAGATTGGATGCTTTATTCATAAGTAATTAAATTGAATTATCGTATTATATGTGATGCCTTGAATTGATTGCCCTAACTGATCTGTGACATTTTGTTCTGTGGATTGAACTGAGTATTCTATTCATTTATTGATGATACATCTGCATATTATCTGTGAATTGTGAATGGAAGATAAGCGTTATACTTTATATCGCTTATCAACTATATTTCTGTGTTTTAATCTGTGATGATTGATTGATGTTGCACTATTGTGTTAAACCCTGGACCACACTTATGCACACACAAATATGGGTTTCACGAGGAAATCGATTAAGTCACAGATTTTGAAATGATTTACAAAATTGAATATTTAAATTCAAATGTTTTGGAAATGGATTGGGTATAAAGTGAAAAACTTTTGAAATGGAATTTCAAAGATGAAGTTTATTTTTAATAAATTGATTGAATTTTGTAATTTAAATATTTTGATTTAAATTTGAATTCAATATTTGAAATTGAATTCTATGATATGGAAACTAAGGACTCAAGATGTTATACCAGTTTATATGGGTTAAACTATTTTAAAGATATTGATTTGAAAATTTGAATTTAAATTCAAAGGCTTTAACTCGTGTAAATAAAATTGGATCTTTCTGAGACGAAAACTATTTGTTTTCAAATAATAAAAGCTTTCATATAGGAAGTGAACTTCCAAATTGTGTTAAAAAGGATTTCAAGTTAAAAATGAAAATGATTTCCCACGTTATCGAAACTGTTTGAAAGCTATAAGATAAAATCTTGATTTAAAGATTTAAATGAATTAATCCAATTGAGATGAAATTGTTTTGAAATCCGAGAATGAATCTTTGTGAAAATGGGTGAACTTAGTGAAATAAATCTTTTGTTTAAAAGATTTGAAAATGGTAATTTGTTTAAACCATTTGAAAGAATGTTTTGAATTATAAAGTTGTGACTTAATTGAAATCCCATATCCATATGTTTTAAATGTTGTGCTCACTATCCGGGTTAGCCGGGAAAGGACCTTTGGGTCGTATAACCCATTCTGAATATGTGATACGTCGTTATGGATAACATTTGAAGACCGGTGGTGAAGAGCGGATATTTGCGAGAACGATAGGATGACCTATTGATTGTCTCTGCACCGAGTAGCTACGGTATAGAGATTCCCTAAGTGATGGGAAATCCGATCGGGATTGTGAATACCCGTAGTACAAGGACTTCTTTGGAAGTGCCTTCGGTTCTGTTCGAACCCAGAACAAACTTGTATGGATTGTATGTCTGACATTACATTTTGAGATATAAAGCAGATTTCTTTCAAATACATTTCTGTTGTTGGCGGAGAATTTATTCTCTTAACATTAACACCCTTCTCTGAGACGTACGAGCTCAGAGGTTATGAAGTTGAAGGTTATCAGCGGCATGTTCCCAACTTGGTAATGTGGCATGCTCAGTGCTGCTGATCATTTGTTGATCAAAGCGTGGCATTTGTAAAAAGCGTAGCTTTGTGGACGAGACTTCGTCGAGCCTCACAAACCGGTACTGGTCGAAACAGGAATTGTGCGGCAAGGTTTCAAGGGTAGCTTCCCTAGGGTATGACCATTCCTTCTGGAAAAGGGTAGTGTCATGGTATGTAGCCCTGATACTTACTCATGTGGACACACTATATTTATTTCTGTGTGGTTGTTGGTTTAGAGGCGCCTCGTATAAAGGTCCCAAAGGACCAGGTGTGGCATATCTGAGGTTTTGTATATTCCCCGGGAAGGGGGGTAACCGGCCTTGTTTGGCAGAGATCCAGTTGGGATACTCGGTCCGTCCTTCCAGAGGCGTTTCCATGTGGCGATAGGAAGTTCCTTGGCCTGACCATTTGTTGGAAATCCATTCTTCAAATACGTACCTTGTACGGTTTTAGTTGTATAACCTGCCATGGAATGTGGCGGTAACCTGCTATTGAACATGGTAGCTATAGTAGGCATACGATAATGGTCGTATGTTGGCTAAGATTTATATCTTTACTTTCGAAATGATTTTTACTACACTATACACTAGTAATAATATCAAATGTTTCTTTTTAATGAGTATCAAGCATCTTTGACTATCATAAGGAGAAATCTCCTCCGATTCTGCGTTTGCATTGTGTGTATGTGCGGGAGGCCTTATGGTAGTCTCATTTTCTAAAAGCATTGCGAATCTAATTTAAAATTCTCTTGCTGTTTGTTTTTAAAAGATAATCTGTTTTTGTAACTCACACCAGTCCCATGACTGATCCGGAGTTTATTGTTTCTTTCCTAAACTCTGGGTGCTCAAATTTTTTCCACACGAGCAGTCTAGAGTTGGGTTTTTCAGATAGTTAGGTTCAGTGAATTATCTGGAGCTAGTTCAGTCTTTGGATGGGGACGAGACTTGCTTGTCTTTGCGTATCGTGATGTTGGATTGAGCTGCTACTTCTGGAGTTCTCTTTTGAAGACTATCTTGAGTTATATTGTTCCGCTGCTGGATGTTATCTATTTTCCTTTTCCGCCGCTATTTCTTGTATCATATCTCTGATGTATATCGATATTCATTGTATCAGATATTGTATCAAAGCTGTATGTCAATATATTATTCTTTTATTTCGCTGTGTTGTTTACTTAATTGTGTTATAAGCTCCAGCGACTCGGATTTGAACGGTCGAATCTACGGCATTCGAGTACGATTTAAAGTACGGATGTCGATTTTCGAGCACGAAAAATCCCTATCGTTACATCGATCCAATTTAAACGATAGGTCGTGATATCTCAAGTGAAGATCGAGATGGTATTTCAGAATGCAAGGGTTATTGTCGTTAACTCTGAGGGTGATTCCAAAATGAGTGTAACGAGATAGTGCCTTCGGTTTCGTTCGAGCCTGGAACAAACTTGTATGGATTGAATGCTTTCAGCACATCGTCAGGCGGACGATGAGCATTCTAAGTGATATGTTCTGTAAAGGTAATCCCTCAAGCTTCATCAACCGAAAACGGCTGAAACATGGGATGTGCAGCATGGTTAGGTGGGTCATGTGACAACTGGTATTTTCAACCATTCGCATCCGCACATGTCGGACTTGAATTGCTCAAAATACCACGTTGTAGATAAAATTTGGCAAATCTTAGAATATACAATAAATAAAATCACAGACACAGAGTAATAATAGTGCAGCGGAAGTAAAAGAAATAGTAGTTCATGAAGCTATTATGTAAATATATCAGAGTTAAATAAGATACAACAGAAGAAATAAAGTACAACAGAAGTCTCAATATGATAACTATGTACAAACTGAATACAACAACAGAACTGAAATAGATAAGACTAGATAAGCAGATAATCTCCAGTGATTCCAATCTCCAGAAAGTGGAATCCAATCTGTGAATAACTCAGGCTGACCCAAGCGTAAATAAAAAATACAAACACTCGAGTCAGGACATACATACTTATACAATGTAAACCAACTCAAGTGAACTGTAGTAAAGGTACAAGTAACTTAAATGATGTTTGGGACCACCCATCCTCTAAGGATCCGTTAAACTATTTACTATGTAGTATATTGCGCTATTATAATAATGTCCAATAGTAAAATAAACTTACTTTTAAATAGCCGTAAGGAGTGACCCAATATTCCCCTTAACACAAATAATGCCAATAGTCTATACAGTACGTGCGTATCTCCTGATCGGGAGACTACGAGAAGATACTGCATAGGTACGACACAAATAGAAACTGATAGTAAAGGCTCGATATGGTAGGTGACACGGACACAAGGCAATGCCAGGGTAGATATACCAATTACGACACTCGGGATGGTGGTAACGCAGGAGCCACATATTCCCACCGTGGAATACATTCCCACAAAATCGGAGGGGCGCCCAAACAATCACAAGTAATAGTATGGTATCGAAGAAATGCGTCCGCTACGAGGTGCGACCTCAACTGGCCCGAGACCGCTCCTGTTTCTGCCACCTTATGCCAACTCATGGTAGTTGGGTCCACATAACATACCATAAGAACGTCGTCACCATCCTACTTCATTCTGGAATCTCCACCGCGTACACGGTTAGTTAAAGTGGTTTTCGGTATCGACAGAGAGTATGCCAGATATCCGATCCCGGTCTCTTTGCCAACCAATCGTTATTATAATCCGTGGTTATAACTTTAAAATAATATTTTATACTTAAAAATAGAATACAATTTCAAATCCAAATCTTTGTCAAAATAAAGATTAAATTAATTCCAAACCATTTCAATATATCAACATACCATATCTTTCAAATTCAAATATTTACCAAAATAAATATCAAGTCATTTCAAATCATTTCAATATATATATCCTTTCAAAACATCCTTTCAAACCATTTTTAATACATAAATATCATATCTTTTCAAAACTTCCTTTTTCAAATCATTTTAATATCAAAATATCATATCTTTCAAACTTCGTTTCTAACATTTAATATATATAAAATATCACATCTTTCAAACTTCATTTCAAAACATTTAATATATATCAAATATCATATCTTTCAAAAATTTGTTTCGAAACATTTAATATATATCAAAATATCATATCTTTCCAAACTTCATTTCAAAACATTTTTAATATCAAAATATGATATCTTTAAAAAAACTTCATTTCAAAACATTTAATATATATATATATATATATATATCAAAATATCATATCTTTCCAAAGCTTCAATTTCAAATCATAATATAAGTTCAAATCCAAATATTCAACTTTAAATACCTTTTAAATCAAAGATATCATTCATTTATTCTCATTCCAAATCACCTTTTAAATAACTTATATTTTAATCAAAATAGTTCATTTAAACCATTTAAAATTTAAGTTTATATACTTCCAAATCAAGTATTCAATTTCCAAAGTTTTAAACCATTCTGAGTTCATTTACTAAGTTAAAACCATAAACATTGAAAATTTCAGCCTTTCACGGCATCCAGAAAAAAGCTGCTGTAAGTTATACTTGAAAACATTTCAATTTAAACCATTTAAACATTATAAAAATCATATTTTAAAATTCAACGATGTTCATTAAAATGCTCTTTTAATTAATGATTTTTATAAAGCAACATTTTATAATTAAATCAGATTTCATAAATCACCTTAATAAATTCAAGTGTAAACTTTCCCATTTTTACATTTAACACTTTATTAACATTTACATTTTCAAGTTATCATTTCACAAATTAAACTAAATTTCCAATTTATTTAATTAACTTAAACCCTTAATTGAAACCAAATTCACATTTCCAGGTCAAGTTCATTTTAAGATTACACTTTTAAGCATTCATTCATTTAACCATTTTAATACATAGAAAAAACAATAATACTTTATTAATTCATTTAAACTCAAATTTAATCAAATAATCATATTTACAATTTTCTAAATATAATTAAATTTCCATTTTATTTATATAACTTAAATATCATTTTTAACCAAAATTCCAAATTTTCAAACTTAAGTTATATTCCAAAAATCCAATTTAACCATTCATTAATTACATTTTTAACTCATACAAAAATCATAACTTTTTTTATTTTAAAACATTTCAAAATCTATTTAAATAAAATTTCATAAATTTACATTTAAACCACTTAAAATTTTATTTATATAACTTAAATGTCAATTTAAAAAGCCAAAGTCCAAATTTCCAAATTTAAGTTATATTTCAAAAATTCACTTTTACCATTCATTTGAATTAAATTTTAACTTCTAGAAAAATCCAAAATTTCTTTATTTAAACATTAAAAATCCAATTTAAATCAAATTTCATAAATTTTCACTTTTAAAAATATTTAAAATATTCAAAATACTTTATAAAATATAACCACGGGCCTGTATATAGTTTTCTAACCTAGGTCAAGTGATACAGATATATATCATTTCAATCCGCAGTTTAAAATGAAAAATCCGGGTTTTATCATTTCAAACCCGCAATCCCAAGTTAAAATAAAATAAAAAAATAAAAATCGTTCAGGCCTATCATTTCAGCCCATAACGATTTTTCCCTATTCTAAAGTCCGTTCAGGCATGCATCATTTCAACCCATAGTAAACCTAATCTACATGGAACTTGCAGTGTGATAAACATATATAAATGAACGGTATAGCAAAATATAACAGTAATAGATGAGATGGCATGTAATTTAACAGGTTTAACATCATATATAAATAATCACAGGCAGTTATAACATACCATAATATTCTACACATTCAATTGTTGTCAATTCACATTTGCATAAGTATAAATGTCAAGTGAGATTTACTAACATGTTCAGAGCTGGAGATATCCACCAAAGCACACAACCCTGACACAACAAAGGCACGACGACACGGATACGACTTGATAGTGGAGAGACAAAGCTAATAGCCTTGCATGCATTTACAAAAAATAATAGAGTACATGTAAGATTTCAACACAAATTATCACTAAACAATGCAAGGAATCAAAGCCCAAAACAAAGTCAAATTCATTGCACTTGCTCTCGACTTCATATGATCAGTTATAGATTGGATAAGCTCAGCCAAGGCAGGGGCTAAGGGTTGGGTTCAGGTCCAAACAGGTCGGCCTCTAGGGTTTAAAAGTGTGGAGAAGATATAAGTGCAAAACAACACAACAACAAGGCAATATACAACATCACAAGGCACAAATAGGTTCGGCCATTGGCTCTAGGGGCTCGGCCAGTGGTGCAGATGGTGGTGGGTGATGTAGAAGAGGGTGGAGGTCAGGTCAGAGGTGGTGGTGGTGGAGGTAGTGGTGGCTAGTGGTGGTAGAGGTAGTTGGTGTATAACTAGGCTAGGTTTATGTAGATAGGTGATGGTTTTGTGAACTTTTGGTGATGATGCTTGCTATATGGTTGCTCGGCGTAGCCATCGTAGTGATCTAGGGAGGTAGGTGAATGGGCTAGGAGGTGGTGGAGGTCGGCCAAGGGGTGGAGATGGGAGGAGCCGAGCGTAGAAGAAGAGAGCAAGTGCAAAAATCAATGTAAACAAGGAAGAAGAATAAGAAAAGTTGAAAAATCATTATCCAAACTTTTCTCAATAGCCATGGCCGAAATTTTTTTGTTTCAGAAATGAAAATGAGTGTACGTGAATAGGAAATATAGTATGAAGCTGAAAGATGTGGATAGTAAAGGCTAATTGATGAAAAGATAAGTTACAAATGTGAAAGGTTGGAAGATAAAAGGCCTTAAGCAAATCAAAAGTCCTAACCTTTCAAATTACCTTTAATTTATTTATACAAATTTATATTACTGAAAATAAAAATAATTTCAGTTAAAATTTTGAAATTATAACCAAATATAAAATATATATAAATATTTATTAATTATATAAGGTTAAAATAAGAAAATAGCACAAAATTGCAAACTAGTCTAGAAAAATGGAAAATAAACAGAATGAACTTTGAAAAATATATATGGAATTGTAAAAATATTTATAACAAAGATAATAACATAAAAATAAAAATTCATTCACAAATAAATATATAAATTTTAATTTTAATATAATTTAAATAAAGAAAATAGCAGAAAAAGGAAACTAGGCTTTAAAATTTGGAAATAAATTCAATAAACTTTAGAAAAATTATATTATCACTTTAAAAATAATAAAAGACAAAAATATACATAAAATAAAATATTAACACAAATTTAAATAAAATATGACAAAGAAAATATAATTTATATAATTTAAAATAGACAAAATTGCAAAATAAAACAAATTATACTCAAAATTGAAATGTAAATAACTTTCACAGTTTAAGTCTGTTTCCAACGAAATTAAAAGCAGTGTTCAAGTTATTTCATATATTTTCATAATAAAATATAAAATTTAAGAATTTAAATAATTTAAATTTGAAGTTTAAAAGTCAAAGTTTGACCAGTTTGAACAGAAATTCACTTTTCCGTAAAATATTAAATTTATACTTGTTTGAAACTATAAATCACTTAATAATTAACATTTATTTTTAAAAATGAATTGTTTGAAATAAAAAAGTTTTAAAATAAGTTCAAAATAAAAATAAAGTCAAATGTAAAAATATAGGCAAAATCTAGGGTTGTTACAGGTCATGCCCAAGCAGGACGAGATACACCCCTGTCTAGATGTCCCTTTATATTTCGGATGTGTGGGGCAGTTGATTGCAACAACTACCGGGGTTATCTTGTTCGAGATTCTTCAGTAAGGAATGGTTCCGGCCTTGTGTTGCAGGAGAGTTAGGGAGGCTCCTCGGTACGGTGATCTAGGCCACATACTGTGACGGGCGGTACCCCAGTAGCCCTGCCATTGATGGAAACCCATTTTCCCTACGAGACCCTACGGTTTTGATTTGTATTACCCACTTTTGTGGCAAGTAGATGGAATTTAATTAATGTAACAATTTCGGCTATTTTCTATTTACTTGAAAACCCTAGACACTATTATAATATCACTGGATTTCCTATAAAATGTTTTGGTTAGCTTAAGGTAAAAACTTACCCGTATTTATGTGTGGGAATCTTACGTGATACCTTTATTTTCAAATGATTTTCAAAGTTAAACAAATTTAGACCATTTACTCATACTAGACCCATGTCTGACTCGGAGTTTATATTTTGTTTTTCATAAACTCTTAGGTACTCAAATTTTTATGAGTAGCCAAGTGATAGGTTTTGGATTGTTGATTTCTGAAGGAGCTTGGAGCAGGAGCCAGACGTGTATATATATATCTATCTAGTTCCACTGTGTCAGTTAGTTAGTATATGCTGTATTTTGGAATATATGTATTGACAGATGTATGTATGACTGTCGTGTGTATTGATATTGTATAACTCTGATATATGCAAGACTATGTAATAGTTATGTGATGTATTATATTTTTTTCCATTCCGCTGTGAGATTCTGATGTTGTTATTCTTTCTTTCTATTCTTTTCTATTTCTATCTCTTTCTTTCTTAATGATGATACTCTTTCTAGGAGTAGAAGGGTGGGTTGTCACACTCTGGGTGCCCATATTTTTCCACATGGGTAGTCTAGAGTTGGGTTTTTCAGATAGGCGAATAATAGGAATTGATTCGATAGCCTTCGAACCCCTTTGGATTTGTGGATCGCATTTTCTACACTTCAGCATTCATGGCTGACCTTACTTAGCTTTGTGCATCTTGATGAGGGTTCGAGCTAGCTTTGGATTGAAGATGGAGTTTTTGGAGTTTGGCATTGAAGACATTGTCTTTCCGTTGCTGTTGTCTTTGTTATTGTCTTGTGTCTATTTTGGATATATCGATAGCCATTTGTATTTGATATTCAGTTGTATCCAATATTGTATCAAATGTTCTATATCAAACGTATTATTCATTTTCTTCTGCTGTGTTGTTATACTTAATGTGTTATAAGCTCTAGCGAACCAGATTCGACGTTTGAATCTGTGGCATTTGAATACGAGTGACGTATTCGGTGCCGATTTTCGAAGGTTGAGTCAGGGTCATTACATAAATCAACGAAAATAAATATGAGTGTAACGGCGTCAAAGATGTTTACGGGATTTGAATCTCCTATCCAGTGTCTAACGTGAGTGCAGTAACTTAAGAGATGCTTGGGATTCACATCTCTTAAGGATCCGTTAAACTATTTACTATGTAGTAATATTTCGCTATTATAATAATGTCTGTTAGTAAAATAAACTTACTTTTACATAGTGTTAAGGAGTGACCCAGTATTCCCCTTAACGCGCAATTGTCCCAGTAGTCCATCCAATATCAGCTCATCTCCTGATTGAGAGACTACCCTAAATACTCCACGGGCTATGGAAGAAAACCAAACTCATACAAGGCACACCAGGGTTGGTGACACGGCACAACGAGGCAATTCCAGGGTAGGTATACCAATTATGCTTCCGGACTGGTCGTAACACGTAGCAGCTACTACCGCCCACCTCGAGTCACAGCCCTAAAATCAAAAGGGCCCAAATCAATCATATGGTAATAGAATGGTATCGAAGGAGCGTGTCCGATAAAAGTTGCTACCTTCTTAGCCCGTCGATCGCTCCTGTTTTAGCCACCTCATGCCAACTTACGAGAGTCGGGTCTACGTATTTACCTCAAAGGAAACGCTGCCACCATCCTATTTCATTCTGGAATCTCCACCGCGTACACGGTTGTTGAATTGGTTTTCAGAGTTGGCAGAGAGTATGACAACTTTCGATCCTGGTCTCTTCAACAACCAAACGTTATTATAACATTGTGGTCAGTTTCAAAATAGTTTATTCTTCAAAATCAAATATCATTGCCCTTTCAAAACCAAATCAATACGATATCATTTTCAATTCAAACATATCCTTTCCTAAAACCATAACACTTTCAAAGCTACAATATTTCGAAACCAAATGCTTGAAATATAACCTTTCAAAACATAATACTTTGAATTTCATAGCTTCTAAACCATAACTTCCACCACTAAAACGGTTTGGATATTCAAACGGTATATAAAATAAGATAGTTTATATTTAAAATTACTGTATAAAGTAAAATAATTTCCTCGACTTCACAATTTTATTCACTTTTAATTAAATCTTAATCCATAACTTTCAACTCACTTTCAGTTTCAATAAACCATTTCAATTTATATCGATTTCAAATATAGATTCAAGCCTCCAAATAAACCATTTCAATTTCCATATATTTCAAAGCTTTAAATAGGCCTCCATTTCATAACTAATTCTTTGATGATTCCATATATATCAAATTCAATTACTATTATTTAGATTTGAAATGTTTACTTAATAAATCCAATATCTTTAAGTAAAACTTTTAAACTTCAAATAATTGGACATTCTTTCAATTTATTTAACTTGATATATTCATTTAAATAACTCTAAAAAATAAAGTTATAAAAATCATACCCTTTAAAGCCTCAATTTTAATTAAATTTCAAATCAAATTTATTCGAGTATAATTCTTAAGTAATTTAATTCAAATCAATTTCATATTTATCTCCCAACCTAAATTTTATTTACGTCATTATAAAATTCTATATACAATATAACTTAAAACAGGTACTTAACCATAATATATAAAAAACTATCAAACTTAATTATTTGGTTTATTTTATATTTCCAAAAAAATTTACACATAGCAAAAAATCAATAATAAAATAACATTTATATAACATTTGAAATCAATTATTTATATAACCCATATATTTCTTTCAAAAACTATAGAAATCATTTCAAAATATTTTTATATATAGACCACCATGTTTGTATATAATTTTCTATCCTATGGTTAAGTGATACGGATATTTATCATTGCAATCCTTAATTTATAATATAATTACGGTTATATATCATTTCATACCTCGTATAACAACCCTGTATTTTATGAATTTTTTTAATTGTATATTTTAATTATTTTTAATTGAATTTTGATTTAACTTTATTTTATTTATTTAATTTGGATAATTTTGTTATTTCAAATATAAACTTGATTTTGATATGAATTAGAATTCCAAACATGATTAGATAGAATATTTTACAAAATATGTATTTTGGTCAATATGGTCAAATTTGACTTTTAAATTTAAAAATTTGGAAGCTTGAAAATTGAATTTTATCTTTTATTATGAAAGTTAATAAAATTTTAAGAATACCGCTTTTTGTTTCGTTGAAATCTGATTTATTATGTGAAAGTTATGTCTTTTTAACGATTGTGTGTAATTTGCTGTATTTAACAAAATAGTTATTTTGCGTTATATAAATAATATTTTATTTGGTCATGTAATTTTCAAATTTATATGTATATAGGTAAAATAACATGTTATGTATATATTATGGTTTTCAAACATTTTTAAAAGTGTAATTGATATTTTCCAATGTCACTTTTATTCTGTTTATAATTTTTAATTTCTAGTTCCAATTTATTAAAGAAATTCTTTATTTATTTTTATATTTTTTTAAGAACTTATTTTCTTCTCATTCCCACTTTATGTTTTTCTCATTTATTTTATTTATTTGACTTCTTATTTGTTTAAAGTGAAATAGAAATTTTCTAAGGCTAGTGATATTTTATTTGTATGTTTTAGGTCCTGTTTCCAATTTTTAAACTATTTATTTAATTATTTTTCCAATTTATCTAATTTAAATTATTTATTTCATTTTATAAATGATAAATTAAGTATTTTATTTCAAAATTTCGCTTTAGAATATTTTTAAAATGAACTAGATATTTTTCCAAAGCTTGTGATGATTTAATTGTAATTTTTGAACCTTGTTTTCAGTTTTAATCAATTTCTTTAATTCTTTTTCCATTTTCTTTAAATTTTATTATTTATTTTTATTTGATATTACTTTGTTTCGGTTTTAAAGTTAATTTTTGATTTTATTTTGTTTTAATTGAATTAAAGAAAAGGAAATGTGAAGAGTTTAAAAAAGCTTTTAACTTAAGACCTTTCATTTGCTAGTCCTTTCATTTTCTTGTCTTTTCACTTGCTTTGCTTGGCTGTACACTACCTTATGCTTATCTGTGAGTTTCTCAATTCATTTCACGTGAAAAATTTACTTTCACTTTATTTTTCACGGCTAGAAAGGTTTGGGTAATGGCTCCTCTTTTTCTCTTCTTTTTCCATTGTTTTCTTATGTTTTGCCTTGTTTTCACATGATGTTTGCCCGGCCTCCTCACTATTGCCATGGCCACCACTCTCTACATCTATTCTCTGCCAACATCACGACCTACACTCCAGGTCATGACCGTAGCCGAGCCAATCATGGTGACAAAACCCCTCAAAATCCAACCTATGCCTTGAAAACATGCTAGCTTGAGCCTTGTTGCTTCACCACTTTATTTTCCTCCACCACCACCACCTCTAGCCGCCGCCGCCACCTCTGACCAGGCCACCACACACCACTACAACATCTATCCAGACCTGAACTTGAATGGCCAAGCCATACCACTCCAAGGCTGAGCCCTTTTGTTGAGCAAAAACATACTATGTTGCCTTAAATCCTTCACATTCTCAAGTTGTAACCTCTCCACCTTCAATGCCTTGTAGCCGTGCATTCTTGTGTCCATACCTGTGCGATGCTATGTCCAAACCTGAGCAAAATACATCCCTAGGTCATGCAAAACAATAATAAAAAGCAAGGCAAAAGATCGTGTGTTCATATTATTTTTTATTTCAACGTTGTTTCAATGTAATGTTGTGTTGAAATGTTAATTTATTTTGGCTTTGTTTTGTTGTTGAATACAAGATCATTAGCTTGGTTATCATCCACTTGAATCCATCGTTATGTCATCGTGCCATTGGGAATCTATTTGTGCCACTTGCATTGCAATCTCCAGCACAAAGAGGTGAGTAAAGCTCACACGACATTTATACTTATGCAGTTGTGAAACAACAACAACTGAATGTGTAGAAAAATATATTATGTTATAAATGCCATGTGCTTATTTATATATGATGTTTAACCTGTAAAATTTCATGTCATATCATCTGTTACTATTATATCACGCTATTCTTTTATTAATATCAGTTTATCACACTGCAAATCCCCTATAGATTAGAATCACCATGAGTTGAAATGATACATACCCGAACGGACTTTAGAATAGGGAAAAATCATTATGGGCTAAAATGATAGGCCTGAACATTTTTTATTTATTTTGTTTTAACTTGGAATTGCCTGTTTGAAATGATAGAACCTGGATTTTTCTTTGTAAACTGCAGATTGAAATGATATATATCCGTATAACTTGACCTAGGTTAGAAAACTATATACAGGCCCGTGGTTATTTTATAAAGTGTTTTTGGATATTTTTAAGTATTTTAAAAATATAAATTTATGAAATTTAATTTAAATAGATTTTGAAATGTTTAAAATAAATAAATTTTGATTTTTCTATGAGTTAAAAATGTAATTAATGAATGGTTAAATTGGATTATTGAAATATAACTTAAGTTTGAAAATTTGGAATTTTGGTTAAAAATGATATTTAAGTTATATAAATAAAAATAGAAATTTATTCTTATTTTGAAAATGGTAAATATGAAAATTTGATTTAAATTTGAATTTGAATGATTTAATAAAGTATTATTGATTTTTCTACGAATTAAAATGGTTAAGTAAACGAATGCTTAAAAGTGAAATTTTAAAATACAGCTTGTTTTGGAAATGTGGAATTTGGTTTTGTTTAATGGCATAAGTTAATTAAATAAATTGGAAATTTAGTTTAATTTGTGAAAATGGAAATTTGAAAATGTAAGTGTTAATAAGTGTCAAATGCAAAAATGGAAAAATTGTACAATTGAATTTGTTAAGTGAAATTATTAAAAAAGTTGGATTTTTCTGTAAAGGTTTGCTTTATGAAAATCATTAATAGAAGAATATTTTAATGAACATCTTTGAATGTTAAAATATGATTTTTATAATGTTTAAATGGTTTAAATTGAACTGTTTTCAAGTATAACATACAACAGCTTTTTTCTGAATGCTGTGAAAAGTTGAAATTTTCAATGTTTATGGTTTTAACTTAGTAAATGAACTCATAATGGTTTAAAACTTTGGAAATTGAATACTTGATTTGACAGTATATAAACCTAAATTTTAAATGGTTTAAATGAATTATTTCGATTAAAATATAAGCTTTTTGAATGGTGATTTGGAATGATAATAATTGAATGATATCTTTGAATTTAAAAGGTATTTAAAGTTGAATATTTGGATTTGAACTTATATGATGATTTGAAATTGAAGCTTTGGAAAGATATGATATTTTGATATATATTAAATGTTTTGAAATGAAGTTTTGAAAGATATGATATTTTGATATATACTAAATGTTTTGAAATGAAGTTTTGAAAGGTATGATATTTTGATATATATATTAAATGTTTTGAAAATAAAGTTCTGAAAGATATGATATTTTGAAATTAAAAATTATTTGAAAATGAAGTTTTGAAAGTTATGATATTTTGATATTAAAATGATTTGAAAATGAAGTCTTGAAAGATAAAATGATTTGAAAATAAAGTTGTGAAAGATATGATATTTGAATATATTAAAATGATTTGAAAGGATGTTTTGAAAGGATATGATAATTTAATATATTGAAATGGTTAGAAATGACTTGATAATTATTTGATAAATATTTGAAGTTGAAAGATATTATTTTGAAAGATATTTTGGATTGAAATGATATTTTGTTTTGAAGTATAAAATATTATTTTAGGTTACAACCACGGGTTATAATAACGATTGGTTGGCAAAGAGACCGAGATCGGATATGGGCATACTCTCTGTCAATACTGAAAACCACTTTGACAACCGTGTACGCGGTGGAGATTCCAGAACGAAGTAGGATGGTGGCGACGTTCTTGAGGTATATTACGTGGACCCAACTCCCATGAGTTGGCATAAGGTGGCTAAAAGAGGAGCGATCTCGGGCCCAAAAGAGTAGCTCCTCTGGTCGGACACATTTCTTCGATACCATTCTATTGCTTTTGTGATTGTTTGGGCGCCTCTTCGATTTTGGGAATGTGTTCCGAGGTGGGCGTACGTGGCTACTGTGTTACCACCAGCCCGTGTGCGTAATTGGTATATCTACCCTGGCATTGCCTTGTGTGCCGTGTCACCTACCATATCGATCCTTTACTACGAGTTTCTATTTGTGTCGTACCTATGCAGTATCTTCTCATAGTCTCCCGATCAGGAGATATGCAGTTACTGTATAGGCTATTGGCAATATTTGTGTTAAGGGGAATATTGGGTCACTCCTTAACGCTATTTAAAAGTAAGTTTATTTTACTATTAGAAATTATTATAATAGCGCAATATTACTACACAGTAAATAGTTTGACGGATCCTTAGAGGATGGGCCATCCCAAGCATCCTTTAAGTTACTTGTACTTTTACTACAGTTCACTTGAGTTGGTTTAATGTCCAGATACGAGTGTTTGTATTTTATTTACGCTCGGGTCAGCCTGAGTATTCACAGATTTGGATTTCTTCATTCTGGAGATTGAAATCGCTGGAGATTATCTGCTTGTCCAGTTTTATCTGTTTCACATCCAGTTATCCTGTTGATCCCAGTGATGTATTCATTTTGTACTTGGTTATTATCTTGAGACTTCTTTTATACTTTATTTCTTTTGTTGTATCTTATGTAACTCTGATATATTACATAATAGCTTCATGAACTACTATTTCTTTTACTTCCGCTGCACTATTATTACTTTTTGTCTGTAATCTGTGATTTTATTTATTGTATATTCTGAGGGCCAAATTTTATTTACAACGCGGTATTTTGAGCAATTCAAGTCCGACATGTGTGGATGTGAATGGTTGATAATACCTGGTTGTTACATTTGGTATCAGAGCTTTGGCTTTGAGGCAAAACTTAGAATATAAGGTAAATTATTTACAGAATCACTTTCGTTCGAGTTTGAATCTTTCCTCTTTGATTCGAATTTCCTTTGAATTTTGGAACGTTCCCTACAGTTCCAAAATCCATTCGTGTCCCTCACTATTTATCTTCTTTTGATTCTAGAGTATCCCATAACTCTGCTTCGAATGATCTTTTTAGTGAGTCGGCGGTCTCACAAATTTCAAATTGAATTGTAAAAAGGGGAAAACTCCTTTACAATTAGCATCGATTCACCAGAGATTTATATCTATCCTTGGTTTAGATGCTAATATCTTTTGTTATTCCAAACTCTATCTCTTGAGATCGAATGTAAATTTCCCCCAGAAAAATCCATATTGATTTTATTCTTTAAGTCACGGTTGACCCGGTTAAGGTTGCCGGCGATTCACTTAAGCTTACTCATCTCCCTTCTCTGTTATATAATTATCTTGTCTTTTGTTTCCAATCTATTCTTCCAAATTTTTTGCATTGTACTTGTAAATCTATATTTTGTTTTATATATTGTGTTATTTGGGTTGTTGATGTAGATTTGGGTTTTCAATCGATTCGTCTGATCAACGCTATCGATAGGATTTCTAAAACACTTTGACAGAACAAACTGACACAATATTATTTTTAAATTTGGTTAATCAAATAAATTTTGATATATAAGTAAATTAATGGAACTTAATAAATTGATTTAAATTGATTATTTGAAATGATAATACTTGATTTATCATTTATAGTTCTATAAATGAATTTATAAATAGTTGTTTCTAAATTGATTTGGGAACTAAAATGAATTTAAAACAAGAAATTTGAGAATTTAATTTCCGATGGTTTCAAACCTCGTGTTTAAGTTTTAAAGTATATTATTTAAAGTGTTTTCTAATAGAAATTTGTTTCCAAGGAATTTTAAAGTTTAAAATTAGTGCTCTTCTCTTTGTCGCTGGAAAATAACTTCCGTGATGACCACGGCATCATCTACATTCATTTTCGAGTTTTGAAGTGAAGAGACCGCTCTGTAGTCTTGCTAGAGCTTTGTTTTGGAAATCAAATTGATTTGAATTTCTAAAATATGACTTGATCTATAATATATATAGATAAATGGTTTAAATTTGATTTGATAAATTATGTACATACATTTATTTATCTCTAAATGGGTTGAAGAAATCGAAAATTTAATTCTTAAATTTTATTTTAAATAATAATTTCAATTATAAAAAATAAATTAAAATTTTTGGGTGAATATTCAAGCATGAAATGATTTAACTGGAAAGTTTTATTTGTATAATACAATTGCATTCAAATAGAACTTGCCTTAATTTTAGAAGTTAACAATGTAATTTGATAATAGACAATACAAAAAGATTTTCTAAATAAAATTTGAGTGGTTATAATAAATGTTATACACTTAAATTTTAGTTATAAGATGATTAATAGAGGTAAATATAATAAAGGGTAATTGAATAACTTACAATAAAATAATGTTAAAAAACTAAGAATAAAATAAAGTAGTTATAATAAGTGTAAGTATAATTAACATAAGTGATAAATATATTGAGAGGAATAAATTTAATTTTAATTAGGAATAAAGAAGAATTAAATTTATTAAGTACATCATGAGTATAATAACTGGTTATTTTTCAAAACCATAGTTTTAAAATTGTTAATTTAAGATGATTGGATAATAAGATAATGAAATTTAAGACAGTTAAGATTTATTTAACTTGTGTAAAAAAAATTATTTCTATTTAAGTTGAAATTTCCATGGTTTCAAACTTATTTCCTTATTTTGTTTTTCAAACTATCTTTTGGTTGTCCTTATTATCCTTATCTTGCTACAGACTAGTATAGGCATCTTTCTATAATCTTCCTGTTTAGATCTCTTTCTATAATCTTTGATAATCTTTGGTACTCATTTCGAATCCACCTTTTTTGTGTTTGTGTTCTTGACCATGGAGGATCTTGGAAAAATCATCTCCACCTTGTTAAACTTACATATAACAATAGTTATCTGGTATATATCTCAATCTTCTTGTTACCTTGTCTTAATTTTATTTCATTTTTATCTTTTATGTGCCTTCCGTACCTCATTCCTTTTCGGGGACGAAAAGTTTTGAGTGGGGGAGAGTGTAACAACCCTGTATTTTGTGATTTTTTTAATTGTATATTTTAATTATTTTTAATTGAATTTTGATTTAACTTTATTTTATTTATTTAATTTAGATAATTTTGTTATTTCAAATATAAATTTGATTTTGATATGAATTAGAATTCCAAACATGATCAAATAGAATATTTTACAAAAAATGTATTTTGGTCAATATGGTCAAACTTTGACTTTTAAATTTAAAAATTTAGAAGTTTGAAAATTGAATTTTATCTTTTATTATGAAAGTTAATAAAATTTTAAGAATACTGCTTTTCGTTTCGTTGAAATCTGATTTATTATGTGAAAGTTATGCCTTTTTAACTATTGTGTGTAATTTGCTGTATTTAACAAAATAGCAATCTTACATTATATATATAATATTTTATTGGTCATGTAATGTTCTAATTTATATTTATATGGCTAAAATAACATGTTATGTATATATTTTGGTTTTCAAATAATTTTAAAAGTGTAAATGATATTTTCCAATGTCAGTTGTATTCTGTTTATAATTTTTAATTTCTTTTTTTTTTGAAGAAATATAATTTTTAATTTCTAGTTTCAATTTATTAAAGAAATCCTTTATTTACTTTTATATTTTCTTAAGAACTTATTTTCTTCTCATTCCTACTTTAATTTTTTCTCATTTATTTTATTTAATTGACTTCTTATTTTTTTTAAAGTGAAATAGAAATTTTCTAAGGCTAGTGATATTTTATTTGTATGTTTTACGTCATGTTTCCAATTTTTAAACTATTTATTTAATTATTTTCCTAATTTATCTAATTTAAATTATTTATTTCATTTTATAAATGATAAATGAAGTATTTTATTTCAAAATTTTGCTTTATAATATTTTTAAAATGAAGTAGATATTTTTCCAAAGCTTGTGATGATTTAATTGTAATTTTTGAACCCTGTTTTCAATTTTAATCAATTTCTTTAATTCTTTTTCCATTTTATTTAAATTTTATTATTTATTTTTATTTGATATTACTTTGTTTCGGTTTTTAAAGTTAATTTCTGATTTTATTTTGTTTTAATTGAATTAAAGAAAAGTAAATGTGAAGAGTTTAAAAAAGCTTTTAACTTAAAACCTTTCATTTGCTAGTCCTTTCATTTTCTTGTCTTTTCACTTGCTTTGCTTGGCCGTACACTACCATATGCTTATCCGTGAGTTTCTCAATTCATTTCACATGAAACATTTCCTCCCCACTTTACTTTCCACGGCTAGAAAGGTTTGGGTAATGGCTCCTCTTTTCCTCTTCTTTTTCTCTTCTTTTTCCATTGTTTTCTTATGTTTTGCCTTGTTTTCACATGAAGTTTGCCCGGCCTCCTCACTATTGTCATGGCCACCACCCTCTACATCTATTCCCTGCCATCATCACCACCTACATTCCAGGTCATGACCATAGCCGAGCCAACCATGGTGACAAAACCCCTCAAAATCCAACCTATGCCTTGAAAACATGCTAGTTTGAGCCTTGTTGCTTCACCACTTCATTTTCCACCACCACCTCTGACCAGACCACCACACACCACTCCAACATCTATCTAGACCTGAACTTGAATGGACAAGCCAAACCACTCCAAGGCCGAGCCCTTTTGTTGACCAAAAACATACTATTTTGCCTTAAATCCTTCACATTCTCAAGTTGTAACCCTTCCACCTTCAATGCCTTGTAGTCGTGCATTCTTGTGTCCATACCTAAGCCCTGCTATGTCCAAACCTGAGCCAAATACACCCATAGGTCATGAAAAACCATAATAGAAAGAAAGGCAAAAGATCGTGTGTTCATATTGCTTTTTATTTCAATGTTGTTTCAATTTAATGTTGTGTTGAAATGTTAATTTATTTTGGCTTTGTTTTGTTGTTGAATACAAGATCATTAGCTTGGTTATCATCCACTTGAATCCATCGTTGTGTCATCATGCCTTTGGGAATCTATTTGTGTCATTTTCATTGCAATCTCCAGCACAAAGAGGTGAGTAAAGCTCACACGACATTTATACTTACGCAGTTGTGAAACAACAACAACTGATTGTGTAGAAAAATATATTATGTTATAACTGCCATATGATTATTTATATATGATGTTCAACCTATTAAATTTCATGTCATATCATCTGTTACTGTTATATCATGCTATTCTGTTATTAATATCAGTTTATCACACCGCAAGTTCCCTGTGGATTAGAATCACTATGGGTTGAAATGATACATACCCGAACGGACTTTAGAATAGGGAAAAATCGTTATGGGCTGAAATGATAGGCCTGAACGGTTTTTATTTATTTATTTTCAACTTGGTATTGCGGGTTTGAAATGATAGAACCCGGATTTTCTTTGTAAATTGCGGTTGAAATGATATATATCTGTATCACTTGACCTAGGTTAGAAAACTATATATAGGCCCGTGGTTATTTTATAAAGTGTTTTTGATATTTTTAAGTATTTTAAAAATATAAATTTATTAAATTTGATTTAAATAGATTTTGAAATGTTTAAAATAAATAAATTATGATTTTTCTATGAGTTAAAAATGTAATTAATGAATGGTTAAATTGGATTATTGAAATATAAGTTAAGTTTGAAAATTTCGAATTTTGGTTAAAAATGATATTTAAGTTATATAAATAAAAATAGAAATTTATTCTTATTTTGAAAATGGTAAATATGAAAATTTGATTTAAATTTGAATTTGAATGATTTAATAAAGTATTATTGATTTTTCAATGAAATTAAAATGGTTAAGTAAATGAATGCTTAAAAGTGAAATTTTAAAATACAACTTGATTTGGAAATGTGGAATTTGGTTTTGTTTAAAGGATTAAGTTAATTAAATAAATTGGAAATTTATTTTAATTTGTTAAATGGAAATTTGAAAATGTAAGTGTTAATAAGGTGTCAAATGTAAAAATGGGAAAATTGTATAATTGAATTTGTTAAGTGAAATTATTGAAAAATTTGGATTTTTTTTGTAAAGATTTGCTTCATAAAAATCATTAGTTAAAAGAGTATTTTAATGAACATCTTTGAATGTTAAAATATGATTTTTATAATGTTTAAATGGTTTAAATTGAAGTGTTTTCAAGTATAACTTACAGCAGCTTTTTTCTGAATGCTGTGAAATTCTTTGTTTATGGTTTTAACTTAGTAAATGAACTCATAATGGTTTAAAACTTTGGAAATTGAATACTTGATTTGACAGTATATAAACCTAAATTTTAAATGGTTTAAATGAATTATTTCGATTAAAATATAAGCTTTTTGAATGGTGATTTGGAATGATAATAATTGAATGATATCTTTGAATTTAAAAGGTATTTAAAGTTGAATATTTGGATTTGAACTTATATGATGATTTGAAATTGAAGCTTTGGAAAGATATGATATTTTGATATATATTAAATGTTTTGAAATGAAGTTTTGAAAGATATGATATTTTGATATATACTAAATGTTTTGAAATGAAGTTTTGAAAGGTATGATATTTTGATATATATATTAAATGTTTTGAAAATAAAGTTCTGAAAGATATGATATTTTGAAATTAAAAATTATTTGAAAATGAAGTTTTGAAAGATATGATATTTTGATATTAAAATGATTTGAAAATGAAGTTTTGAAAGATATGATATTTTGATATTAAAATGATTTGAAAATGAAGTTTTGAAAGATATGATATTTTGATATTAAAATGATTTGAAATAAAGTTTTGAAAGATATGATATTTGAATACATTAAAATGATTTGAAAGGAAGTTTTGAAAGGATATGATAATTTAATATATTGAAACAGTTAAAAATGACTTGATAATTATTTTGATAAATATTTGAAGTTGAAATGTAACGACCCAGCTTCCTACGCCCAGGAAGAAGTATCGTTTTGAAGAAAAGAAAGAGGTGAGAAAGTAGAAAAGATAGAGAAGAAGAAACAATAACATCAGAATCTCACAGCGGAACGAATAAATTATAATAATCACATAAGTATTTACATAATATACAACTTCAATCAGAGTTATACAGATAATACATCACATACTAGACAGTTATAAACACCTATCTAGTTAATACAATTCAATACACAAAACAACTCAACAATATGACTCAGAGATACCAACACAGCGGAACTATAAGTATATCTATAACGCTGAAGCCTCCTGCTCCATTGCTCCTCCAGAATTCGTCAAAGCTAACCTGAATCCCTTGGCTACCCGTAAAAATTTGGGTACCCGAGAGTTTATGAAAAACAAAAATAAACTCCGGGTCAGACATGGGTCTGGTATGAGTAACAGGTTAAAGTTGCTTAATTTTAAAAATCTTTTGAAAACAAAAGATATCACGTAAGACTTCACCACACATAAACATGGAAAAGTTTTTACCTTACGCTAACCAAAACATTTGATAGGAAATTCTGTGATATTATAATAGTGTCTAGGGTTTTCAAGTAAAATACAGAAATAGCTGAAATGCTTACATCTCACATTCCAACATAGTTGGGCACAACTTATTCGTACGTCACTTATTGGATTTTGGATTCCATACAATGGCAGGGCTACTGGGGTACCGCCCGTCACAGTACGGGGCCTAGATCACCGTACCGAGGATTACTCCCTTCATCCCCTGCAACACAAGGTCGGAACCATTCCTTACTGAACAGTCCCGAACAAGATAAACCCCGGCAGTTGTCATGACCAACCGCCCACACAACCGAAAATAAGGGACATCTAGACAGGGGAATATCCTTGTCCTGCTTGGGCATGACCCACCTAACCGTGCTGCACCTCCCCTGTTTTAGCCATTCCCGGTTGATGAGGCTTGAGGCTGCGATTACCTTTAGAGAATACATTTATTAGAATGCTCATCGCCCACCTGACGATGTGTTGAAAGCATTCAATCCATACAAGTTCGTTCCGGGTTCGAACGAAACCGAAGGCATCATCTCGTTACACTCATTTTGGAATCACCCTCAGAGTTAACGACGATAACCCTTGCAATCTGAATCTTCATCTTCACTTCAGACTCACGACCTATCGTTAATTTGGAATCGATGTGGTTTTCGGATGTTCCGAATGTGGAAACCCGATCCCGGTCTCATCGAAATCCAAAACGTGTCTTTTAGGGCCAAGTTGTCTATTTAGCCTTAACAGTTTAATTCAAAATCATCAATATACACACAGATAGATAATTCATAATATCACAGTAGATAATCACATCAGATAATTAATATCATCATCCAAACAAATAATTAAATATCATCATATTTAAACTAAGCATACATGTCACATAGATATCACTCATATCTGAATTCTCAATCATCAAATAACATTCATTCATAAGCAATGATTTATAATCATACCATTTGTAATTAATTTAAAATGAATTAAATTAACTACTTCTATCTTTAATTAATTTAAAGTAAATTAAATTAATTACTCTATCTATAAATCCTGCTTATACAACCATAAATTAACTATAAATCAATTTAATTAATCATCCTCTACATATTCACTTTGATTAAACACCATTGATTAATCATTTACTAATTACAATAGGTAATTAGTCTTTGATTAATTTTACAAATTAATTATTCTAAATTATTAACATTTAATTACTTCATTTATAATTGATTACACTTATTCTTAATTAATCACCATATTATTAATTATTTCTTAATTACCCAATTCTTAATTTACATCATTAATTATATTAATTAAAGATTTCTAATTTAGATTTAAAATAAATTACTTTATTTAAATTAATTTCATTTAATGATTAATCTTTTAATTTAACACAATTATTAATCACCTTTTGATTAATATCAATCAGTAATTAACTATCGTTAATTACTTATATTAATAAATTAATTATCCCATAATTAATTATCTCCATTAATTAATCCTCTGATTAATTACAAAAGTAATTATCCAAATTACTTTATTAACACATCATTTTTACTAATTACATTCAGTAATTAACATTAATTACTTCCTTAAGTAATTATGCTCCATTGCATACACTAGTAATAAATCACTTTATCAAATGATTTTCTTAAATTAATTAAAATAAATTAACTAACTTAAATTAATCATCTCATCAAAATTAATTACCATAAGCAATTAATCTCTTAATTACTTTTATCAAGTAATTCCATTTAACAATTTACAATAGCTTATCCAATTAATTTAATTAATTATCCAAAATTAATCCTATATATTAACTAATTAATAATCCTTAGTTAATTGTCTACATTTAATATCATTTCTTAATTTACTTCTTAATTGATCTTTAGTTATAAATCAATTTAAATTATTAACTTTAATACATATGTCATTCCTTAATTACCCTAATATTCTTAAGATAATTTATTTCTTAATTCATTAACATTACATTTTAAATTCAAATATCATTTGAATTGAAGATTCAAAATGATTATAATTTAAATTCAATTTAAAATCTCTTAAATAAATGTAAATAACATTTACACATGAACTTACAATAAGAAAATCTTTTAAATTAAACCACTTGAATTTAAATTCAAATTTAAATTCCCAAATTACATTAATATTTAACTTGCAAATCTCAAGTTAAATAACTTATTTACTTTCCATTCAAAACTCTTTAATCAAAGAATTCTAAAAATCAAGTTAATTTTTATTGAAACAATTTATTTTTCAATTATTTTATTTGAACTCATTCTTAAAACATTCATATTCAAACTGATTTAAACTTTCAGATTTTGAATTCTAGGTAAACTTGAATTTCTCAATTTATCGTGATTTACAACTATGATTTAACTTTCTTTTGACAACTAGCATTAGGAACTCGATTTTTAAATCCAAATCTATTTTAAACTTTAAAATTCAAATATCCATTTGAATCAAAACTTTAAACATTCGAATTGAACTACTACAACACTTTTTGTTTCAGATCCAACTTTGAAAATTTGGAAACATTCAGGTATTAAAACTGAAACTCATTTAACATTAAAACTGCATTTTAGATTTAAAACATAAATTTGAATTCATACTTCAATTTAGATTTAGACATGTTAAATCTTAGTTGACAAACTTAAATTCAATTACATCATGATTTCAACTGACTTACAATTTATTTTGCTTTAAATTTAGTTTAAATTTAAATATACAGGTTGTTTATACAGCCTGTAGCAATTCAACACCCACCTGAGACCAAAACAAGGTTGCTTCGGGTCAACTGCCTCTCCACTTCGAGTAAAAATGCAATTAACCCGAGACTTTCCCCGAGCCCAAAACCTGCACACTAAAAACTGTGACAAAACAAACCTGGAACCATCTAAATTACCAAACCACTGCAGTGCTTCGAGTCAAACTGCATATTACTTCGAGCAAACCCATGATCTTACTCGAGTAAACTCAAGAACAAACCCAGAATCCAAAGTCATCAGCATTTGGTGCACAGTGCACATGCACTGATCATCCACGAGACTTCAAACAATTTTGATGACTTAAATAAGTCATCAATCACCAACACATCGCACCTCAATCACCCCACTTGGATTTCTCCTCAAAAATCAAATTCCAGGCATTCACCCAAACCTGGAATTCGACATTTGCAGCACTGCCCAAAACCTGTCAATACGTCGCATCCCCTCCTCCGACCACCGGAGCACCAACACCACCGGCCACCACTTCGTCCATGACCAAACTACTATTTTCCAGAGTTCCAGCGAACTCGATCACTCCTAGGCTTCGCGACACTCAAACATCACCGCACTGCACAAAATTAGGTTTAGGAACCAAAACATGTTCCCACCATCACCTCCGGTCATAGATCATCCACCAAATATTTTTTTCTTTGAGCTCCGACCATTACTCTACCTCTAGAAATAACCCTGGCCCCTCCGATCAACTACACTCCCAGAGGCAACCCAAAATGCTCGAATTGGTCAAACCAATCAAACATGTTCATAACTCAACTAAAAAATGTAATTTGGGTTTTAAAAATCCTAATTTTAATTTAGTAATCAGTTCATAAGCTTGAATGTATAATTTAAAACATTCGAAATTATCACTTGTATTAGATTTAAACTGTTCCTAAAGTTTTACAGAGCAAATCAATTTTGTTTAGCATGAGTTAAATTTTAAAATTTACTTTATAATCAACAAAACATATTTTATTTAGATGTTTTGTCCCAACAATCAATGGGTTGATCAATAACGATTTTTGAATTAACTCAGGCTTTTGAAAATTTAAACAGAGGCAAACTCCAGATAACATGCAGGCTTCATTTCATCATGATATAATGTAATGCATATACAAACAGGCATCTCTGCTATTCTTCATACAACTAAATTAACTTAGGTTAGTTTTAAGATATAAGTTACTCACAGCAATGGAAAACAAAGCAAGTTTATAATGAATCAGTTTGTATTTGCAGACTTAAACATGCAGTAATTCTCATTTCACAATAATCCAGAGTAAAATGAATGTATAAATATTCATTCAATATATCCAAGCATTCAAATATTTTCATGTAACAGGTTTAAAAACTTAAGGAACTTAAAAGAGTTACTCACCATTGCATTTGAAGGAATGAACAGAGCACCTGAGTATTGAAATAGCTTATGCTTTAAAACTGGAACTGTTGTGAAATATTTCTGCTTTAACTTTGCATTGATATATTTTTGATATTATACAAAGCTTCAGCTAAAATAAAAGTTTGCTATGTAATACTATGTTGAACGAATAAGAAAGCATATATAAAAAGAGGCTTATAGGGGAAGGTGGCATCTGAGACAAGCTATATGCAGATATTATACGTTTTGTTTTATCAGGCCAAATCTGTATTTGGAGGCTGAAAAAAAAACAATTAGAAATGACTTGTTTGCAGCTAATAAATGGTGTCATTAAAGCTAATGTACTTGTGTCTCAATTTACCCAATTTTATGCTGAAATATTTTGTTATGTTTTGGCATACTTGTCTCATTTTTGTTTTCTATTTTGCCTGCATCTTATGTTGTAAGCTACCTGCACATATATTTTTTTTTTTAGCTTAGCACTTCTGTTCTAACCTGTCTTGTTATAGATATTTGTTTTATTTCTTTTACCAGCTCCTATGTTTGCTTTATCTTGTTTTATACTTTTCTTTTTGGAGTATGTAGATTTTTCTTTCTTCTTTAGTCTGGTTAAGTTATATTACATATATAAAGTTGCTTTAATTATTAGTTATAAATTTAGTCTAAGTATTTAGTTCTATTGCTAGCATGTGTGTTTACTTTTATTTTTTTCTTTTATGTTTAACATAGACTAACACATATTATTAATATTAATAATAATAGTTTATTTTAATTTGAACATGCTGAAACCTTTATCTTTAATTTCCAAATCATAACTTTCATTCAAACACACATATATATAATTAAAGTTGAAATAACAATTTTATTAAAAGTTCATTTGTAAAAATTTACATTATTAATAGAGCTCATTATTAAGTCAAAATGATTTATAAAAGAATTTATCCCTTTATTAATAAACTACTTATTTTTATCAAGCTAAATTTAAATGTAAGCTAAAATTATTTTAAACAAACTAAACTTAAATCTTGAGTAATTTAAAATCATATTGTCATTTATTAAATAGCTTAATATCCAATTTCTAATTTATCAAAAATATTAGAATAGAAACATGTCTATTTATTAAATTTAAAACAAAGATTATCCATTTACAATATATACAGATATATATATATATATTATAAATAGAAGGCAGTTCGATTAACTTTTAAAAGATAAATTATTAGTTAATTATTTTTTTTAAAAGAAGATTATTAAATCAATTCATATATTATTACAAATATTATCAAATCAATTTAATTTTTAATGTAGATTATTAAATTGATGTTGTCCCAAATTTCCGGGATATCACATTCTTCCCCCCTTAAAAGAATTTCGTCCCCGAAATTTAAAAAAAAGGTAACTTAATAATCCAATTAAAAATTTAAATTTGAAATACCAGCATATATCAACCATAAATTAACAATCATAGCAACCAATTCATCCAAACAAACAAATCTAACTATCCAGACAAAATTTCGGATAGAATTCTCTCGAGTTTCCCTAGGTATAAATACCGGGTTACTCGCCCTATAGAATCCAAACATCCAATACTACTACTAAACTACAAAGTTCCCACTCATCTGGATCTACAAAACAAATCAAAATATCAGACCAAACTCAAGTCTGACCCAACAACCGAAATTTCCTAAACTGCTGACTCTAAAATCAAAGATAGATCTTACACGTACTCCCTTAGAGATACGTGAAACACAACGAATTTCAGTTATCCAAACTGACAATTCAATCCTGAAGACCAAACACTTATCCAGCATCACATTTCCGACTTCGAAATCCAAATTCGTCCGTCACTTATCCACTAAACTCTTCGGACGATCCTGGGCTTCCTTCACCTTTCCTGATCAGCTTAACTCTTGCCGATGTCCTTAGAAACAAACTGGACCAAATACCGTCCACAAAATGATCTTTCCAATCTTATCCAACTCAGAACACAACTCTATTCCAAATCAGAAAATAGAACTCACTTCTCGCATCTAGAAAAGATTAAACAGGTGCACTCCAAACTGGCCTTCAATTCTGAGAAATCTCCTGTAGAACTCTCCAATCCAAACACTGCAATATCCAATTGCTTCCAAACTAAAACATCTGCCACCATGCTTCCACTGCGCCACTCTAATTGAACAGATGAAAATGCTGATGATGATCTCAAGCACAGACTGGTCAACACATTCTAAAAATAAAACTCAGAAGTTCCACCAAAATTCTGAGCTGCTTCACCCACTCAATTTCCAGATGTTAACAAAACCCTAACCTCCAGAAGACATCTAGAAAAATCTCTGAAACCCCAAAAGAACACTCAAACCATCGCAAGTCACTTTTGCGATCGATACCGCCAAATTCCAAAGATACTGCTCTCTCTCTTTTTACAAATCAGAACAGCTTACACTTCTGTGGTCAATCCATTGAAGAAACGGGTCTACATAATTACTTCTAAATTCCATTCCAGAAAATCTACTAAGCCAGAAGATCTCTTGCCAACACCGAAAACATCCCAAGCTGCATTGCTGCCACAGATGCTAAGATTTCCTATCTAAAGCTCTCCGAGAAACTCGGACCTCAAACAAAACATCCAGCTGAGCACAGCCACAACACCGAAGCAGTCACTCTTCCTTACTTGTTCCAAAGAAACATCGTTGGAGACATTCATAGTCGTTGTGTCTCATCACACAGCTACTACACCTTGATGTATCAAAATATCTTGACTTACTTCTGTCCATCCGACAGATCCAAATTCTAGCTCAACCAAACTCTTGCACCTCAAAGATGAATTCCGAACCTTAACAGATTTCCTTCAGAGATCGATGAAATCCTTACACCGTCCCAAAAATTACTCGAGACAGTATTAGGTCTACAGTCTCGACAATTACACTTTCAACCATTGGTAGTTGTGTTACACACACCACTACCCTATCTACCTTTATAACTTATATGGGATAACCCGGACAGGTAACCCAACAATAGGTAGAAACAAATATATAAATATATATATATATCAAAATTACAAATACGCTCTCTCAAGAAAGAAATCACTCAAGAGCCCAGGTATTCACTCAACCTAGCGCTCTGATACCACTGTAACGACCCAGCTTCCTACGCCCAGGAAGAAGTATCGTTTTGAAGAAAAGAAAGAGGTGAGAAAGTAGAAAAGATAGAGAAGAAGAAACAATAACATCAGAATCTCACAGCGGAACGAATAAATTATAATAATCACATAAGTATTTACATAATATACAACTTCAATCAGAGTTATACAGATAATACATCACATACTAGACAGTTATAAACACCTGTCTAGTTAATACAATTCAATACACAAAACAACTCAACAATATGACTCAGAGATACCAACACAGCGGAACTATAAGTATATCTATAACGCTGAAGCCTCCTGCTCCATTGCTCCTCCAGAATTCGTCAAAGCTAACCTGAATCCCTTGGCTACCCGTAAAAATTTGGGTACCCGAGAGTTTATGAAAAACAAAAATAAACTCCGGGTCAGACATGGGTCTGGTATGAGTAACAGGTTAAAGTTGCTTAACTTTAAAAATCTTTTGAAAACAAAAGATATCACGTAAGACTTCACCACACATAAACATGGAAAAGTTTTTACCTTACGCTAACCAAAACATTTGATAGGAAATTCTGTGATATTATAATAGTGTCTAGGGTTTTCAAGTAAAATACAGAAATAGCTGAAATGCTTACATCTCACATTCCAACATAGTTGGGCACAACTAATTCGTACGGCACTTATTGGATTTTGGATTCCATACAATGGCAGGGCTACTGGGGTACCGCCCGTCACAGTACGGGGCCTAGATCACCGTACCGAGGATTACTCCCTTCATCCCCTGCAACACAAGGCCGGAACCATTCCTTACTGAACAGTCCCGAACAAGATAAACCCCGGCAGTTGTCATGACCAACCGCCCACACAGCCGAAAATAAGGGACATCTAGACAGGGGAATATCCTTGTCCTGCTTGGGCATGATCCACCTAACCCTGCTGCACCTCCCCTGTTTTAGCCATTCCCGGTTGATGAGGCTTGAGGCTGCGATTACCTTTAGAGAATACATTTCTTAGAATGCTCATCGCCCACCTGACGATGTGTTGAAAGCATTCAATCCATACAAGTTCGTTCCGGGTTCGAACGAAACCGAAGGCATCATCTCGTTACACTCATTTTGGAATCACCCTCAGAGTTAACGACGATAACCCTTGCAATCTGAATCTTCATCTTCACTTCAGACTCACGACCTATCGTTAATTTGGAATCGATGTGGTTTTCGGATGTTCCGAATGTGGAAACCCGATCCCGGTCTCATCGAAATCCAAAACGTGTCTTTTAGGGCCAAGTTGTCTATTTAGCCTTAACAGTTTAATTCAAAATCATCAATATACACACAGATAGATAATTCATAATATCACAGTAGATAATCACATCAGATAATTAATATCATCATCCAAACAAATAATTAAATATCATCATATTTAAACTAAGCATACATGTCGCATAGATATCACTCATATCTGAATTCTCAATCATCAAATAACATTCATTCATAAGCAATGATTTATAATCATACCATTTGTAATTAATTTAAAATGAATTAAATTAACTACTTCTATCTTTAATTAATTTAAAGTAAATTAAATTAATTACTCTATCTATAAATCCTGCTTATACAACCATAAATTAACTATAAATCAATTTAATTAATCATCCTCTACATATTCACTTTGATTAAACACCATTGATTAATCATTTACTAATTACAATAGGTAATTAGTCTTTGATTAATTTTACAAATTAATTATTCTAAATTATTAACATTTAATTACTTCATTTATAATTGATTACACTTATTCTTAATTAATCACCATATTATTAATTATTTCTTAATTACCCAATTCTTAATTTACATCATTAATTATATTAATTAAAGATTTCTAATTTAGATTTAAAATAAATTACTTTATTTAAATTAATTTCATTTAATGATTAATCTTTTAATTTAACACAATTATTAATCACCTTTTGATTAATATCAATCAGTAATTAACTATCGTTAATTACTTATATTAATAAATTAATTATCCCATAATTAATTATCTCCATTAATTAATCCTCTGATTAATTACAAAAGTAATTATCCAAATTACTTTATTAACACATCATTTTTACTAATTACATTCAGTAATTAACATTAATTACTTCCTTAAGTAATTATGCTCCATTGCATACACTAGTAATAAATCACTTTATCAAATGATTTTCTTAAATTAATTAAAATAAATTAACTAACTTAAATTAATCATCTCATCAAAATTAATTACCATAAGCAATTAATCTCTTAATTACTTTTATCAAGTAATTCCATTTAACAATTTACAATAGCTTATCCAATTAATTTAATTAATTATCCAAAATTAATCCTATATATTAACTAATTAATAATCCTTAGTTAATTGTCTACATTTAATATCATTTCTTAATTTACTTCTTAATTGATCTTTAGTTATAAATCAATTTAAATTATTAACTTTAATACATATGTCATTCCTTAATTACCCTAATATTCTTAAGATAATTTATTTCTTAATTCATTAACATTACATTTTAAATTCAAATATCATTTGAATTGAAGATTCAAAATGATTATAATTTAAATTCAATTTAAAATCTCTTAAATAAATGTAAATAACATTTACACATGAACTTACAATAAGAAAATCTTTTAAATTAAACCACTTGAATTTAAATTCAAATATAATTCCCAAATTACATTAATATTTAACTTGCAAATCTCAAGTTAAATAACTTATTTACTTTCCATTCAAAACTCTTTAATCAAAGAATTCTAAAAATCAAGTTAATTTTTATTGAAACAATTTATTTTTCAATTATTTTATTTGAACTCATTCTTAAAACATTCATATTCAAACTGATTTAAACTTTCAGATTTTGAATTCTAAGTAAACTTGAATTTCTCAATTTATCGTGATTTACAACTATGATTTAACTTTCTTTTGACAACTAGCATTAGGAACTCGATTTTTAAATCCAAATCTATTTTAAACTTTAAAATTCAAATATCCATTTGAATCAAAACTTTAAACATTCGAATTGAACTACTGCAACACTTTTTGTTTCAGATCCAACTTTGAAAATTTGGAAACATTCAGGTATTAAAATTGAAACTCATTTAACATTAAAACTGCATTTTAGATTTAAAACATAAATTTGAATTCATACTTCAATTTAGATTTAGACATGTTAAATCCTAGTTGACAAACTTAAATTCAATTACATCATGATTTCAACTGACTTACAATTTATTTTGCTTTAAATTTAGTTTAAATTTAAATATACAGGTTGTTTATACAGCCTGTAGCAATTCAACACCCACCTGAGACCAAAACAAGGTTGCTTCGGGTCAACTGCCTCTCTACTTCGAGTAAAAATGCAATTCACCCGAGACTTTCCCCGAGCCCAAAACCTGCACACTAAAAACTGTGACAAAACAAACCTGGAACCATCTAAATTACCAAACCACTGCAGTGCTTCGAGTCAAACTGCATATTACTTCGAGCAAACCCCTGATCTTACTCGAGTAAACTCAAGAACAAACCCAGAATCCAAAGTCATCAGCATTTGGTGCACAGTGCACATGCACTGATCATCCACGAGACTTCAAACAATTTTGATGACTTAAATAAGTCATCAATCACCAACACATCGCACCTAAATCACCCCACTTGGATTTCTCCTCAAAAATCAAATTCCAGGCATTCACCCAAACCTGGAATTCGACATTTGCAGCACTGCCCAAAACCTGTCAATACGTCGCATCCCCTCCTCCGACCACCGGAGCACCAACACCACCGGCCACCACTTCGTCCATGACCAAACTACTATTTTCCAGAGTTCCAGCGAACTCGATCACTCCTAGGCTTCGCGACACTCAAACATCACCGCACTGCACAAAATTAGGTTTAGGAACCAAAACATGTTCCCACCATCACCTCCGGTCATAGATCATCCACCAACTATTTTTTTCTTTGAGCTCCGACCATTACTCTACCTCTAGAAATAACCCTGGCCCCTCCGATCAACTACACTCCCAGAGGCAACCCAAAATGCTCGAATTGGTCAAACCAGTCAAACATGTTCATAACTCAACTAAAAAATGTAATTTGGGTTTTAAAAATCCTAATTTTGATTTAGTAATCAGTTCATAAGCTTGAATGTATAATTTAAAACATTCGAAATTGTCACTTGTATTAGATTTAAACTGTTCCTAAAGTTTTACAGAGCAAATCAATTTTGTTTAGCATGAGTTAAATTTTAAAATTTACTTTATAATCAACAAAACATATTTTATTTAGATGTTTTGTCCCAACAATCAATGGGTTGATCAATAACGATTTTTGAATTAACTCAGGCTTTTGAAAATTTAAACAGAGGCAAACTCCAGATAACATGCAGGCTTCATTTCATCATGATATAATGTAATGCATATACAAACAGGCATCTCTGCTATTCTTCATACAACTAAATTAACTTAGATTAGTTTTAATATATAAGTTACTCACAGCAATGGAAAACAAAGCAAGTTTATAATGAATCAGTTTGTATTTGCAGACTTAAACATGCAGTAATTCTCATTTCACAATAATCCAGAGTAAAATGAATGTATAAATATTCATTCAATATATCCAAGCATTCAAATATTTTCATGTAACAGGTTTAAAAACTTAAGGAACTTAAAAGAGTTACTCACCATTGCATTTGAAGGAATGAACAGAGCACCTGAGTATTGAAATAGCTTATGCTTTAAAACTGGAACTGTTGTGAAATATTTCTGCTTTAACTTTGCATTGATATATTTTTGATATTATACAAAGCTTCAGCTAAAATAAAAGTTTGCTATGTAATACTATGTTGAACGAATAAGAAAGCATATATAAAAAGAGGCTTATAGGGGAAGGTGGCATCTGAGACAAGCTATATGCAGATATTATACGTTTTGTTTTATCAGGCCAAATCTGTATTTGGAGGCTGAAAAAAAAAACAATTAGAAATGACTTGTTTGTAGCTAATAAATGGTGTCATTAAAGCTAATGTACTTGTGTCTCAATTTACCCAATTTTATGCTGAAATATTTTGTTATGTTTTGGCATACTTGTCTCATTTTTGTTTTCTATTTTGCCTGCATCTTATGTTGTAAGCTACCTGCACATATATATATTTTTTTTAGCTTAGCACTTCTGTTCTAACCTGTCTTGTTATAGATATTTGTTTTATTTCTTTTACCAGCTCCTATGTTTGCTTTATCTTGTTTTATACTTTTCTTTTTGGAGTATGTAGATTTTTCTTTCTTCTTTAGTCTGGTTAAGTTATATTACATATATAAAGTTGCTTTAATTATTAGTTATAAATTTAGTCTAAGTATTTAGTTCTATTGCTAGCATGTGTGTTTACTTTTATTTTTTTCTTTTATGTTTAACATAGACTAACACATATTATTAATATTAATAATAATAGTTTATTTTAATTTGAACATGCTGAAACCTTTATCTTTAATTTCCAAATCATAACTTTCATTCAAACACACATATATATAATTAAAGTTGAAATAACAATTTTATTAAAAGTTCATTTGTAAAAATTTACATTATTAATAGAGCTCATTATTAAGTCAAAATGATTTATAAAAGAATTTATCCCTTTATTAATAAACTACTTATTTTTATCAAGCTAAATTTAAATGTAAGCTAAAATTATTTTAAACAAACTAAACTTAAATCTTGAGTAATTTAAAATCATATTGTCATTTATTAAATAGCTTAATATCCAATTTCTAATTTATCAAAAATATTAGAATAGAAACATGTCTATTTATTAAATTTAAAACAAAGATTATCCATTTACAATATATACAGATATATATATATATATATATATATTATAAATAGAAGGCAATTCGATTAACTTTTAAAAGATAAATTATTAGTTAATTATTTTTTTTTAAAAGAAGATTATTAAATCAATTCATATATTATTACAAATATTATCAAATCAATTTAATTTTAAATGTAGATTATTAAATTGATATTGTCCCAAATTTCCGGGATATCACATGAAAGATATTATTTTGAAAGATATTTTGGATTGAAATGATATTTTGTTTTGAAGTATAAAATATTATATTAAGTTACCACCACGGGTTATAATAACGATTGGTTGGCAAAGAGATCGGGATCAGATATGGGCATACTCTCCGTCGATACCAAAAACCACTTTGACAACCGTGTACGCGGTGGAGATTCCAGAATGAAGTAGGATGGTGGCGACGTTCTTGAGGTATATTATGTGGACTCAACTCCCGTGAGTTGGCATAAGGTGGCTAAAACAGGAGCGATGTCGGGCCAAAAGGGGTAGCTCCTCTGGTCGGACACATTTCTTCGATACCATTCTATTGCTTTTTTTATTGTTTGGGCGTCCCTCCGATATTGGGAATGTGTTTCGAGGTGGGCGTATGTGGCTGCTGCGTTACCACCAGCCCGTGTGCGTAATTGGTATATCTACCCTGGCATTGCCTTGTGTGCTGTGTCACCTACCATATCGAGCCTTTACTACGAGTTTCTATTTGTGTCGTACCTCTGAAGTATCTTCTCGTAGTCTCCCGATCAGAAGATATGCAGGTACTGTATAGACTATTGACATTATTTGTGTTAAGGGGAATATTGGGTCACTCCTTAACGCTATTTAAAAGTTAGTTTATTTTACTATTAGACATTATTATAATAGCGCAATATTAGTAAATAGTTTGACGATCCTTAGAGGATGGACTGTCCCAAGCATCCTTTAAGTTACTTGTACTTTTACTACAGTTCACTTGAGTTGGTTTAATGCCCAGACTCGAATGTTTGTATTTTATTTATGCTCGGGTCAGCCTGAGTATTCACAGATTTGGATTTCTACATTCTGGAGATTGGAATCGCTGGAGATTATTTGCTTGTCCACTCTCCCCCACTCAAAATTTTTCATCCCCGAAAAGGAAAAAGGAAGGAAAGAATTGAGTAAATAATATCTTATTCAAAAATATTAACTTTATAAACAAATAAATTTACAAAATTAAATAATTTAAATAAAATATACCAATTTATAACCATTAAATCATTTTATGCTCAAATTAATAAAGTTTGGAAAACATTTCTAAAAGTTCTAAGTCCAAAATTCACGAAATTTTTCGACAGAGTCTCCTTTGTACGGAGAGGCTCGGGAGAAAATATAATATCAAATATAACAATATATCACAATATTTCAAAATAATATATCCCAACAACAGGAAATATATATAATAACGTTGGAAAACCGTAATCCGAGAGCGTATCTATTTGTTAGGCAAATAACGCTTAATTATGAAACCAAAAGCAGTAATAATTACTTCCATAACCTGTATTTCACTTATATAATCCAAAAGAGTTCATAATTATATAAAATGAAATATTTAAAGTTGTTTCAATCACTAACAACAAATCAATAATAAACAACAATCAATTGCAATCGCAACATGCAACCATCATATGAAGTAAATAAATCAACCATCCATATATCCATAACAAACGAAACAAATAGTTGTTTGGGTTCAAAAACTTTAAATCGTACAGAATGGAGAGTAAATTATTAAGTGCACCATTTACTCAACAGTCTTAGATGAAACTAAATAGGTTATTCATACATCCAAACAAATTAAAAGTATCCTTGCCCAAACAACCATAAATCAAAACAATCAACAAATCCAAATAATAGATCATGTTCATTTTTAAAATTTTCATCTTATAACATTTGTTGTTTGATTTCCTTTTCTTTTAGGTAATGATTCATCTTTTAATTTACATTTATCTCTTGCGAATTTTCATTTCCATCCATTGATTCAGTGTTTATTTCATTTATTTATAACACTTACCTTTCTATTATATTAAATTAGTAGCCTTTCATCTACACATCAAATTCTTATTTATTAAAGAATTTCATTGAATACTTTCATTACTTAAAGTTTTACTTGCATAATATCCATTACATTTTCTTATTAAACATTAGAACTTTTAATATTTGGAAAGTTATACATATGCTTTAAGAATGTAATTGAAAGTTATACAAGTTTTTCTCATTTCTTTTAATTAATTTAATGTTCAATAATAATATCCTTTGTTTTGTAGGTTACAATTTCAACTTTCTCATAGTTTAATTTATAACTTAGCATTTAATCTCTTATTTCATTTAGGGGTTCCAATTGTTAATTAGTTACATTCCATTTCACTACAATAGTTGAAACTATTAATTAACAGAAACTTAAGAACTAAATACCGGGTTAATTTCGATCATTTTAAAATAATAGATAGATGTATGCACTTACAATTTATATATCCAATTATATTTAAAACAATTTTAAATTTATATTTGTTTATCAAAATAAATCTACAGTAAAACTACTACAGTGGCCTTCCCACTTCGAAACTCGAAAATGAACGTCGATGATGCATGCACTCATCATCGAAATTATTTTCCAGCGACAGAGAGGGGAGTACAGAACTTATTTCTTTCCAAAATTTCCTTAAAACAATTCTTTCCATTTATATTGAAATATTTATTGTTATCCCACCTTTTAGCAGGGTCGAGATACCAGGGATCACTCTTCCTGGATATCGAGCATACGTGGGTTTGCTATGGATATCGATGAATTTTGTATGAGTCCAAATTGAGCTACAATTGATAGGACATGACAGAAAGATCATAGAAGTCCGCATCTCAAATTTCAAGTCAATCCGAGTTTATATGCTTGAGTTATGATCGATTCAATATGAGGGAAGAGGCTTCAGTTTCGAATCCATCCCTAGGCTTCATTTTGAACCCATAGTTTTCGTATCGATCAGAGAAACAGCGACTTCGAAGCAGTTGAGGGAATTTAGTTCGTATCGATCGAATTCGAACCCATCGGGATACCTCGGTTCGACTCGATCGCCTTTGAACCCATTAACGTCCCCCCACTTCGCTTCCATCGAACAAGGCAATAGTCATTGCTTGGAACCCATCGTAGAAGCATCAGTTTGTATCCATCAGTAGATATCGGTTTCGTATCCATCCAGCTCGTGTCCATCCTCCGCTTCACATCGGTCAGTTTTCATGAGTTCGTATCGGTCAAGTAGGTAGAGTTCGAAACCATCGAGTTCGCATTGATCGGATTCGTATCCATCAAATAACCTAAGTTCGTATCCATCGAGTCTCTACTCCTCGAACCCATCGAAGGACCGTCCTTCGAACCCATCAAAAGACCCTCGTTCGAACCCATCGCAAACGTTTTGTTCGAGTCAAAAGGACCTGGTCTAACGCAACGGTCTTCAGTTCAAATGGGACGAGATATATGGATGCGACGCGGCCAAACCGAAGAAATAGGTGGATCGGCTTGAGATATGCGTGCCACGTCATCGAATGACCATGTGAGTTGATCGGTTCGAAACGATCGGTTCGAAAGGATCGGTTCGAAGTAGACAGCCGTTCGAAGAACCTCATTTCGTATCGACCGTATCTCATGATCCACCGATCCAAATGCCATGAAATTTTCACAGAAGCTTGCATACATGTTGAAGAATGTCCACACCAAATTTCGCCTCAATTGGATGATTTTATGATCGATTCGAATGGAGTTCGTATTAATGCCAAAGTGGGCCCAAATTTCCTGAGGCCGGGCGCGTGGTCCCCCTCACGTGCCAGAAGTGGTCTCCCGAGTTTTCGACAAAATATCAGCATCCTACGCCTATAAATAGAGCCCCAGAGCCAACAAAAAAGGGATCTTTGGATTCTCAAGCGCCCAGACTCTGCCGGATCGAGATCTTCATCATCCTACATCATATATCTGTTGTTGATTTCGAATTTCCAGTTGTAACTTGCTGTTGGTTGCTGTAATCGCTTGTAAACGTTGAAAGAGAATCAATAAAATTGCAAAAACTTCACAGTGGACGTAGGCAACGCGCCGAACCACTATAAATCGCTTATCATTGTCTTTTTTACTGTTATTTGGAGTTTTTGTTAGATAATCCTCATTTTCAGTTCATATTCTTTATTTATTATCTCTTCAAAAACTTCCGAAGAGTGTTGTGCCCATTTTTGGTACAAACACTTTAGTGCTTTCATCGAGAAAACCCAGTTTTTCTCCTGGTCCTTGGATCCGTCGTTGATACCGGATTGCGTAAATCTAAGGGAGAGATCCAGATTTCAATTTCAGATTCCTTCCGTTCTATTCAGATTTGCCAAAGTCTAGGAAAGGAGTTCATTATTCAAGATGGTTAGCACAAGAACCGCTTCTGCCGCTGGTCAAGAAGGCCGGGATAGACAGAATCCCGTGCAACTACCTCCACCTAACCAAGATGATACCGGGCATTCCGACCCATCAGGTCCGGTTACCAGACAAGAGTTCCAGACATTGCTTCAGGAACTAACTCAAAGTCGGTAACAGCTAGCTGAGCAGTTGCGCGTTAACACTGAGTTAGCCAATCAACTAGACCGCCAAGGGCGTAGAAGATCCAGAAGGGATCATGCGTCCCGCTCCTCCACTGAAAGTTCTACTTCATCCGACTACAATCACAGATCCACCCATCCCAGGCTAGAGGAAATTATGCACAGGCCGTTGACCACCAGCCAGCATTGACCGTGGGACAGTTAAGAGTTGGCCCATCTGTTAGTTTTCATACAGGGCCCTCCTCCCGAGGAGGCGCTGTTCCATATCATACCATGGATAACCGTGCCACCACCACTGCAGTTGACATAGGAGTTGATACCCGAAATCACTCCAATCAGAATTACCACCAACAGGAGCATGCTCCAGAACCATATGTCTCGAAAGACATCGAGCCAAGGAGGCGAGATATGGATCGTCGACAGCGCCCATCCCACCTCGCACTCTGGAACCCGACCACACTTTGGCTCACCACCCTCAGAATGTAGCAACACCAGACCTCTCAGCCATGGTACGCCAAATGATTCGCGAGAGTCAGGGCTTAACAAATGACGATTGGGGAATCTTCCGAAGTCATACTCCGTTCACTGATGACATATTATATGCTGAACCTCCTCGGCGATTTAGAATGCCGACCTTGCCTATGATGAAGGAAGTTCGACCCTAACCAGCATATTCTGAAATACGAATGGTCAATGACTACTGCAAGAGCTGATGATGCAGTGAAGTTCCATAGTTTTCCATTTTCTTTAGGGGGAATTGCGACAATGTGGTTTACACGATTACCCCCGCGATCTATCTCTTCATTTGATCAATTGGCTACAAAATTTGTTGAACAGTTTCGTATGCACATTGCCAGGCCTAAGGACGTCAATACTTTATCTAGTATCACTCAAGCTCTTAGGGAGACACTCAGGCGATATTTGGAAAGGTTCAATGCCACTTGTGCGGAGATCACTAACCCTAATGATAATTCAATCTTGATGGCCTTGACTAAGGGGATTGACCTCGATTCAGAGTTTGGAAATCGGCTAGTTGGGAAGCCTCCCGCATCGTTGGATCGTTTCTATTCCAAAGCCGCTCAATTCTTAAGGCGTGAGGATGCGATACAATCTAGGAAACAGGACGATGAGAGACCCAGCAATGAAGGGATTCAGAGTAATGTTGCAGTTAAACAATCTGGTGAAAGTTCAGGAAAATTCTAGTTAAATATTCAGAATAAACAAGCTCAACAGCTAAGAAATAGTGATAGTCAGAGTAGAAAAAGAGATCAGAACCGTGGCCCAAGACGTAGGGCTCCGATGTTTGATACTTATACACCGCTGAACACGTCGTTGGAGAACGTGTATCTACAGACTTGCAATGCTATGTAGTATAAGAAGCCTACTCCAAAACCATCGTCGGAGAGGCAGATCCAAACAGGGAAGTTCTGTAGATTCCAAGAAAGTTATGGACATAACACCAATGAGTGTAGAAATTTGCAGGACCTCATTGAGAAGTTGATCAAAGAGAGGAAGCTGGATCAGTTCGTTCGGGCGCCGCAGTCTGCTGATGCGGGCCCATCCAATCAAAATCGTGTGCAAACTAAAGAGAGAGGAGAGGAACCTGCCCATACAGGCGGGAGGTTAGTTATTAATACAGTCAGTGGTGGTCCCCACCTGGTAGACCGAAGCTGGAAGGAGATGGAGTCATATGCCAGTTCGATCAGGCATGTTGATTTTGAATGTTGTAGTAGTTTTGATGAAGGGGCTCCAGCCAAACTACAGAGAATGATGGCAGACGACATCATATTTAAAAACCGAGATGTTGATGGGGTCGAAGCCCCAACCACTGACCCACTTGTCATATCGGCCCAGGTTGGTCCTGCTTGGATGAAGAGGATCCTGGTGGACAGTGGGAGTTCGGTAAACATTTTGTTTAAAAGAGCATATAATCAAATGAAGATGGAAGCCAAAGATTTAAAACCTTGTCAATCTAGAATCCATGGCTTCGATGGAAGTGCTAATATACCCACTGGAGTGGTAGAGTTGCCAGTGGAGTTAGGAGTTGGAGAACGCCGAATGGTTCGAATGCTACAATTTGTTGTTTTAGATATTCACTCTTAATGCCTTTTTGGGCTGACCGGCCCTGGCTGAATTCAGGGCAGCAATTGCCCCATGGTGTTTAACATTAAAGTTCCCCACTGATCGTGGGATTGGAGTCATTCAAGGAGATCAGGCTATTGGATGAGCCTGTTATGTTGTGGAGCTGCGCGAGGTGCAGCGAAAAGAGAAAGGAAAGGGCGTAGAGGAATCTCTCTACGTCCATTTTGCGGACAATTGACAATTGGTGCCTGGGCCTTGGCCCGGGCACCACAACCCATTCCATAAAGATCTTGACCCGAAGGCAATGATGACAAAGAGGAATCCACGGAGAGTGACGTAGCGGATATCTCAAAACAAACTTCAATTGATGAAATGTAGCAATCGGTGATTTGAAAATACTGCAATGCCCAAATCCGTTGATCCAAAGATGCCGGATTCTAGCTATCTTCGTCTCGTTGATTGCGCACGATACCGAGAAACAAAGATCTACGATTCTTCGACGTTGATCAAGCGCACTTGATTCCGTGAATCGGCTTCACAAACGAAGATTCGAGCGCACTCGAATGACGTAGGTGGAGATAGGAGATTTCACTCGACTACCAATTAGAGAAGAAAGCACAAAGCAATCAACAAGAAATTTTATTCAATATTCAACTCCCTTTACAAATGACACAACGTGCCTATTTATAGGCTTACAACATCACAACACTTCACATAGTAAAACACGTTACAAGCAGTCATAACATAACACGACTTGCCATAAGAAACACAAAACAACGACTTAAAAAAAACAACGCACGCGACCTAAAAAATTAAACACTGACTCGACAACGACTCAGTAACTCGCGACATAGGGCACTTCAGCGACTCAGGGAACTGCCGCGACTTAAATGAATTTATCACGCGACTCAGGTATCTCGTTCGCGACTCAATTTCTGTCTCGGCAACGACTTATGCTTCTTCGTGACTTAGAAAAAAGGCCGCGACTTATGGATAACTCGGTACGACTCAAAGCAATAGTTTGCGACTTATGGAATTTGAGGGAGAAAGGTCCTAGCGCGTGTCTCGGTTATGACTCATAGTAGAGGAATGGGAATAGGTCGCGATCTGGGGAGTGGAAATGGGTCGCGATTTAACGCTTTGGGAAGGAGGCGATTTAGGGTGGAGGGGATGAGTCGGCCGCGACTCAAGGAGTTCGCGAGTTATGGTGGAGGTTGAATCGTGAGTCGCGACATAGGGGGTTTTGAGTCGTGAGTCGCGACATAGGGAAGGTTGGGTCGTGCGTCGCGGAGGGGAATGAGAATGAGTCGTCTGTCGTGGTTGAAGTTGAGTCGTGGGTCGTGGGTTGCTATGGAGGTGGATTGAGTCGTGAGTCGGTGAAGTGGTGATGGAAATGAGTCGGTGATGGGTGGCCAATGCTTCGAACGAGGTAAATTCTTCATCATCCTTCCCTTGTTGGATAGAATTCATCCTCGAATTCACACTCTCGTCACCTTCGATGAAATCCTCCCCACAATACGGAATTAAATGTTTGATATTGAAAACATCAGAAGTATGAACATTTTCCGACAACTTTAACCGGTACGCATTATCATTTATCTTCTTTAAGATTTCTAATGGACCAATTTTTCGTGCTTTCAACTTATTGTAAGCTCCAACTGGAAAACGATCTTTCGTCAAAACCGCGTAAACAAAATCACCCTCTTTGAAGACTACACTTCTTCGTTTCTTATCCGCCATTTGCTTATACTTCTCATTTGCCTTTTCCAATCGTTCCTGAACGATTCTATGGCATTCCGTCAATCCATCAACAAAATCAGCAGCTCGTTTAACTGTCCTCTTCGGTTGTGGTACTACTGCCAAATCCAACGGTCCCCTGGGTAAATTTGAGTATACAATCTGAAATGGACTGAATCCTGTACTTCGGTTATTTGCATGATTGTGAGCAAATTCAGCTTGACACAACTTCACATCCCAACTCTTTAAATTGTCTTTCACAAGACATCGTAACAAGTTTCCCAACGATCTATTCACCACCTCGGTTTGCCCATCTGTTTGCGGATGATAAGCACTACTAAATTTCAGCTTCGTTCCCACCATCTTCCACAAACTAAGCCAAAAATGACTTAAAAATCTGGTATCCCTGTCGGAAACAATAGATTCTGGCAACCCATGTAAACGATAGATTTCTTTAAAGAGCAACTGAGCCACTCGAACTGCATCCGCTGTCTTCTTACAGGCTATAAAATGTGCCATCTTCGAAAACCTGTCCACCACAACAAATATAGAATCATTCCCCCTCTGATTTCTAGGCAAACCCAAAACGAAATCCATGCTGATATCAACCCATGGCTTAGACGGTACAGGTAGCGGCATATACAACCCTGCATTCGTCGCTGTTCCCTTCGAAACCTGGCAAATATGGCATCTCTCCACAAATCTTTCAACCTCTTTTCTCATCGACGGCCAAAAGTAAGATTGAGAAATCAACTGCAATGTACGATCTCTACCCACATGGCCTTCTTCATGCAACTCCTTGATAATTTTCATTCTCAAACTACCCTCTGGAATACATAACTGATTTCCTTTAAACAAGAATCCATCAACCAACATAAATTCATCAGTACTTCCTTTCTTGACTTTCTCAACAAATTTCACAAAGTAAGGATCTTCTTCAATCAGCTCTGGCAATAATTCAAACCCTGTCACTTCAACTTTCATTGTTGTCAATAAATGATTCCTCCTGCTCAAAGCATCAGCTACACGGTTCGTCACCCCTGATTTGTGTTTAACGACAAAAGTAAACTGTTGTAAATACGCAATCCATGATGCATGTCTCGCTGAAATTTTATCCTGCCCCTGTAAGTGCTTCAAAGCTTCATGATCAGTGTAAAGAACAAACTCCTTCTGAAACAGGTAGTGTCTCCAATGCTTAACAGCTTGCACAACAGCGTAAAATTCAACGTCATATGTACTGTATCTCATCTTTGCCCCTGATAACTTTTCACTGAAATATGCAATAGGTCTCCCCTGCTGACTCAACACTCCTCCAATCCCAACCTTTGATGCATCAGTGTGTAGCTCAAACAACAACTGAAAATTAGGTAAAACAAGAATTGGCGCTGTCGTCAACAGTTCTTTGATTCGTTCAAAAGCAATCCCGGCTTCTTCTGTCCACGAAAACTGTTTACCCTTCATGCAATCAGTAACTGGAGCCATAACGCTACTGAAGTGTGGAATGAATCTTCGGTAGAACGACGCTAGTCCATGAAAACTTCTCACTTCCGTAATTGTCTTTGGCTGTGGCCAATTCCTGACTGCTTCAACTTTACTCTGATCAACTTGAATACCTTCTCCTGAAACAACATAACCCAGAAATAAAACCCGGTGCGTCATAAACACACATTTCTTCGTAGCAGCATAAAATTGTTCCTCACGAAGAATAATCAACACTTCCCTCAAATGTTGAATATGCTTCTCCGTACTCCTGCTGTAAATCAGAATATCATCGAAATAAACCACGACGAACTTCCCAATGAATGGTCTGAAGATTTGATTCATCACCCGCATGAATGTACTAGGTGCATTTGACAAACCAAATGGCATAACCAACCATTCGTATAACCCCTCTCTCGTTTTGAAGGCTGTCTTCCATTCGTCTCCAGGTCTAATCCGAATTTGATGATAACCGCTTTTCAAATCAATTTTTGAAAAGATAGTAGCCCCACTCAACTGATCTAGCAAGTCATCCAACCTCGGCATTGGAAATCTATATCTCACAGTAATCTTATTCAATGCTCGACTGTCAGTGCACATCCTCCACGTCCCATCCTTCTTCGGTACCAACAAAGCTGGCACAACACATGGACTTAAACTTTCCTGCACACGTCCCTGCTCAAGTAACTCTTCCACCTGTCTTCTCAACTCTTCATGTTCCTTCGGACTCATTCGGTAATGTGGTCGATGTGGTAACACTGCTCCTGGAACAAGATCAATTTGATGTTGAATGCCTCTCAATGGCGGTAACTCCTTAGGCAACTCCTCTGGAAATACATCCTCAAACTCTTTCAAAACTGGCTTTGCTTCCTCAGGAATTTCAACCTCTTCGTTACATTCTCGTCTAATCAACAAGTACACTTCAGGTTCTTCTTCAACTTTCTTGACAAACTCCTTCAAAGTTAACAGAGTTTTCAATTCTTCAATCTCCTCAAGCTTGCTTGCTTTCTTTCTGTTGTTGTTTCTTGGGAACTAAAGTAATTTTAGTGCCTTCAAACATGAAACTATAGCTATTAGCACGACCATCATGTTGAACTGCTCTATCAAACTGCCATGGTCTGCCCAACAACAGATGACATACGTCCATGTCTACAACATCGCACCAAATTTCATCCTTGTATTTCTTCCCAATTGAAAATTTAACACAAGCTCTCCTTCCAACTTTCACCTCACCTCCTTTCCTCAACCAAGCTAACTTGTATGGTTTAGGATGCTTCTCGGTTTTCAATTCCAACTTCTTTACTGCCTCTGTAGAGATAATGTTATCGCAACTCCCAGCATCAATAACGAATTTACAAACTCTTCCCAGAATAGTGCAAGTAGACTGAAATATGTTATTCCTCAACCAACTGTCTCCCTCCTCTTGCTTTGGTGTCAAACAACTCCTCCTCATCATCAGTGAATATCCTTTGTCTCCCGATAACAAGTCTTCCTCCTCAACTGGTAAGGAATTAGAACACTCAGCCTCTTCATCCTCATCCTCAGCTTCAACTATCATAGTTCTCTTCTTCGGCTTCGGACACTCGTTGCTTTTATGACCCATTTCCTGGCAATTATAACATTTGAACCCACTATTAACCTTCGTCTTCTCACCCTCCTTCACAATTGGCTTACTGACAGGTTTAGGAACATTAGAACTTCCACTGGCCCCCTTCACTTGATTGTTAGAATTAGTAAACACACCACCTCCATGCCTTCCCTGCTTCTCCCAAGCTAACGCTTTCTGATGTGCCTCTGCTACAGATCTTGGATCAAACATATTAACCATATCCTGGATCTGCATTCTCAATCCACCAATGAATCTAGCAGTTAACTGTTCTTCAGTCTCCATAATATCGTTCCTGGCAATGAGTTGGTAAAATTCATCAGCATAATCACTAACAGACTTTGTCCCTTGCCTCAGATTCTGCAACCTCTGGTACATAAGTGATTGATAGTTGTAAGGTAAGAAAGTAGATCTCATCAACTTCTTCATCTTATCCCACTCAACAACCTTCGACTTCCCCATCCGTTCTCGTGTAAGTTTAGTTTGCTGCCACCATGCCAATGCTCTTCCCCTCAATCTAGTAGCAACCAACTTCACTCGACGATTCTCCGGTACTTCCTTGAAATCAAAGATTTCTTCAACATTAGATAACCAGTCTAAGAACTCCTCAGCAACCATCCCACCTTTAAACTCCGGAATCTCCATCTTCATTCCCGATTCCCATCGACGATCATCATCTATATCTCGATACTGACGTCGTGTTTGTTCTCTATCTCGATGCATACTCCCTCTGTCACCAACCAATTCCTCATCAAAATCTGAAGTATATCGTTGTCGATCACGACCTCCAATATCTCTACCACCACTCCTACTACCAACATCCCTTCGATCCCGATCATCAACATTCCTCCTACTTCGATTATCAACACTTCTATGCTCTTGACTTTCTCTCCTCTCCCGTTCTGAATGTGATGAAACTCTACTATCCCCACGATTTGATTCAAGTGAAATTCTTCTTCTACTTTGATTCATTTCAAGCATCATTCTCTCTAATCGACCAATTCCTTCGTTCAACTTTTCAGTAAAGCTCTCGTGGATTCGTTGCTCCATTTCATCGGCCTCTTCTCTTCCATACAAGGCATTAATATTGCGATGACGTTGAGCTCGTCTCGGTGGCATGATTGAACTTCACAAATAATTCAACAAATCTCCAAACTTCAACAAATTCTAGATCCAAAATGAGATGGATCAACAACTTCAACTTGTTGAAATTTCAATATGAACACAACGAACACAAATTTCAAACGCCATACTTCTCGACAATTTGTAAATTCGATCTCTAAACTTCAACTTCTCGAAACCCAAGTCTCCAAATGGTGCAACTTCTTGCGATCTTGCTCCGATACCAAACTGACGCAGCGGATATCTCAAAACAAACTTCAATTGATGAAATGTAGCAATCGGTGATTTGAAAATACTGCAATGCCCAAATCCGTTGATCCAAAGATGCTGGATTCTAGCTATCTTCGTCTCGTTGATCGCGCACGATACCGAGAAACAAAGATCTACGATTCTTCGACGTTGATCAAGCGCACTTGATTCCGTGAATCGACTTCACAAACGAAGATTCGAGCGCACTCGAATGACGTAGGTGGAGATAGGAGATTTCACTCGACTACCAATTAGAGAAGAAAGCACAAAGCAATCAACAAGAAATTTTATTCAATATTCAACTCCCTTTACAAATGACACAACGTGCCTATTTATAGGCTTACAACATCACAACACTTCACATAGTAAAACACGTTACAAACAGTCATAACATAACACGACTTGCCATAAGAAACACAAAACAACGACTTAAACGACTTAACGTGACTCGACAACGACTCAGTAACTCGCGACATAGGGCACTTCAGCGACTCAGGGAACTTCCGCGACTTAAATGAATTTATCACGCGACTCAGGTATCTCGTTCGCGACTCAATTTCTGTCTCGGCAACGACTTATGCTTCTTCGTGACTTAGAAAAAAGGCCGCGACTTATGGATAACTCGGTACGACTCAAAGCAATAGTTTGCGACTTATGGAATTTGAGGGAGAAAGGTCCTAGCGCGTGTCTCGGTTACGACTCATAGTAGAGGAATGGGAATAGGTCGCGATCTGGGGAGTGGAAATGGGTCGCGATTTAGGGCTTTAGGAAGGAGGCGATTTAGGGTGGAGGGGATGAGTCGGCCGCGACTCAAGGAGTTCGCGAGTTATGGTGGAGGTTGAATCGTGAGTCGCGACATAGGGGGTTTTGAGTCGTGAGTCGCAACATAGGGAAGGTTGGGTCGTGCGTCGCGGAGGGGAATGAGAATGAGTCGTCTGTCGTGGTTGAAGTTGAGTCGTGGGTCGTGGGTTGCTATGGAGGTGGATTGAGTCGTGAGTCGGTGAAGTGGTGATGGAAATGAGTCGGTGATGGGTGGCCAATGCTTCGAACGAGGTAAATTCTTCATCAGAGAGTCAAGCTTCTCCGGCTGAGCTGGCGATTGATGTTCCAATCGACAATGATGATGATGGTTCAAGAATGTTCAAGGTTGGGTCTCAGTTAAGTCAAGAGACGCAACAGGAATTGGTTGATTTTCTCCGCGCGAATCTCGACGTATTCGCCTGTACGCACTCTGATATGTGTGGAATCTCGTCGGACATCGCGAGCCACACCCTGAATATTGACCCGCGGTATATCACGGTCAAACAAAAAAGGCACGGTATGGATCCAGAGAGATCTGCCGCCCTTAAAGAAGAAGTTGATAAGCTGAAGGTGAATGAGTTTATCCGGGATGCTCTATACCCGGAGTGGGTATCCAACCCTGTACTTGTCCGAAAACCAAATGGGAAATGGAGAACGTGCATTGATTATTCTGACTTAAATAAAGCTTGTCTGAAAGACAGCTTTCCACTTCCCCGAATTGATCAACTTGTGGATTCAACAGCCGGACACGAATTACTATCGTTCATGGATGCTTACTCTGGCTATAATCAAATACCCATGCATGTGCCAGACCAGGAGCATACGAGCTTTGTAACCGATCTGGGACTATACTGCTACAAAGTCATGCCCTTCGGATTGAAGAACGCTGGAGCAACTTACCAACGATTGGTTAACCGGATGTTCGCTGACCAGATCGGAAAAACCATGGAGGTTTACGTGGACGACATGTTAGTGAAATCACGATACTCTACTGATCACATTAAAGACTTGGATTCAATGTTCAATACCGTTCGAAGATACGGGATGAAGCTCAATCCGCTTAAGTGTCATTTTGGAGTCGCATCCGGAAAATTCCTTGGGTTCATCGTCAACGCCAGAGGAATAGAAGCCAACCCTAAAAAGATCTGGGCTATCAAAAATTTACAAACTCCAAAAACTATAAAGCAAGTCCAGAGTCTCAAGGGAAAGGTAGCAGCGCTGAGTAGGTTCATATCAAAGTCCACCGATAAACGCATCCCATTCTTCGATTTGATCCGAAAAGGGAAGCGGAACTTCGAATGGTCTGCGGAGTGCGAGGACGCATTCAAATCATTGGTTCAACATCTTTCCACACCGCCGATTCTTTCAAAGCCGATCAACCACGAACGGTTGTATCTTTACTTGGCGGTATCAGAGAACGCGATCAGTGCTACCCTTGCTCGGGAAGAAGACCGAGTCTAGAAACCGGTCTACTATGTTAGCAAACGACTCACCGGAGCTGAGAGAAACTATCTGAAGCTAGAGAAATTTGCCTACTGCCTAGTCGTTGCCTCGAGGAAGCTCCGTCCATACTTTCAGGCTCATCCCATCACTATATACACCGATCAGCCGTTACGACAGGTCCTCACGCGGCCTGAGACGTCTGGTAGGTTACTCAAATGGAATATCGAACTGAGTCAATTCGATATTACATACACTCCAAGGAGAGCTATTCACGGTCAAGTCCTAGCAGATTTTATAGCCGAGTTCACTGTTCCCGAAGACTTGCCTGAGACCAGCAAATCTCCTAAGTACATCTGGAAGTTACACACCGATGGTGCATCCAACGATCGGTGCTCGGGCGCTGGGATAGTACTTGAAACTCCTAAGGGCCGATCCATATGTTATGCTTTAAAGCTCGAGTTCTGTACAACCAAAAATGAAGCCGAATATGAAGCTTTACTTGCTGGGTTGTACCTGGCCCGCGATCTGAAAATTACCGCGGTGGAAATTTACTGTGACTCCCAATTAATCGTATGTCAGGTTCGGGGTGAATATCAGGCTAAGGATCGAAGATTAGCTGCTTACCTAACTCGAGTCCGGGAGATTCTTGATCAGTTTGATTACTATGCCATTTTCTACATCCCCTAGGAGCATAATCAGAAGGCCAATTCGTTGGCAAAATTGGCAAGTACGGGCGAAGCTCAGCAGTTGGGGCTCGTTCCCGTTGAAACTCTATCTTCTCCAAGCATTGATCAGATGGAAACTGATTACGCATTTGAGGCTACCACCAGCAGGGAGTCATGGATGACCCCCTATCGAAATTACATTGAGCACGAGATACAACCCGAACGCAGGAACGAAAAAGGCAGATCCTTCGAAAAGCCTCACGGTTTGTCATTCAAAATGGAGTTATGTATAGGAGAGGATATTCTGTCCCTTTCCTCCGGTGTATCGCTCACAACGAAATCAAATGAGTATTACATGATGTGCATGAAGGAGAATGTGGTGATCACACTGGGGGGCAAGCACTCGCCAAGAAAGTACTCCGATACGGGTTTTACTAGCCCACTGTTAACCGTGACGCAGCAGACTACGCCAGAAAATGTGATAAATGCCAAAAACATGCTCGGATTCCTAGAGCCTCACCTACTGAGATAACCCAAATGGTCAGTCCTTGGTCATTTGCAGTATGGGGGATTGACATAATAGGTACATTGCCTTTGGCCAAAGGTGGCACGAAGTATGCCATCATCGCAGTCGATTACTTCACAAAATGGGCGGAAGCCGAACCTCTTGCAACAATCACGACGAAGAAAGTAATCAACTTTGTAGTATGCAATATCATCTGTCGGTTCGGTCTCCCGCATACTATTATCACCGATAACGGAGCCCAATTCGACAGTGCTGAATTCAAGAATTTCTATCTACGGTTCCATATCCATAAGAAATTCTCCGCAGTTGCACACCCTCAAGCGAATGGCCAAGTCGAAGCTGTTAATAAGGTCATCAAATCTATTTTGAAGAAACGACTGGAAAAGGCTGGGGGCAAGTGGGTTGATGAACTTCCTATGACCTTATGGGCTTATCGGACGACTCACAAAACTGCAACCGGACACACTCCATTTTCTCTATCTTATGGCTCTGAAGCCGTTATTCCAGTCGAAATGGAAGTTCACTCTCATCGTGTGATATATTATGATCCAAAAATGAATGCCATACTGCTTGCCGAATCCTTGGATCTACTCGATGAGAGGCGTGAAGAGGCTAATTTAAGGGCAGCCGCATATCGGAGTCGAGTCGGCCGAATATACAATGCCAAGGTCCGACCGCGGACCTTCGAACTCGGCAATCTTGTACTCAAAAGAATTTATCCAGTTCCTTCTCACATGAAACCAAATTGGGAAGGACCGTATGTGATTTCACAAAAGCTCGGAGATGGCACGTTCAAGTTATCGACCGTTGACGGTCTTACTCTACCGAGAGCCTGGAATAGCGAGAGTCTCCATTGCTACTATACATGACTGGCTTTATTTGTTTAGCCCGTTATTTCCTTTGCATTTTATTTTCGCATTTTGAAATTTGAACTTGTAATAAGGCAGTTGACTTTGCCATATTTTCTTATTTCAGCAATAAAATGCTATCTCTTCGAGCCAGAGTTGTGATTTATTGAATACGCCGCAAAACATCACAATGCACGGAGAGCTAAGTTCCATCATACGGTGGGATTTAATTCAAGTAGGAGTGACTGTGATACGACCGGTCACTCACTATGTGAAACCCAAGCTCGGGGGCATGTCACCACATTAATATCTAAAAGGATTGATACACGACAATCCTCGTACTAACTCCAGATTCCCAGAGTGCGAACTGGAGTATAAAACATTGAAATAACTCTAATCCCCGGAGCGTGGACTGGAGTATCAACTCTAACTCCAAATTTCCAGAGTGCGAACTGGAGCATAAAACATTGAAATAACTCTAAGTCCCCAGAGCGTGGACTGGAGTATAAACACTAACTCCAGATTCCTAGAGTGCGAACTGGAGTATAAACATTGAAATAACTCTAAGTCCCTGGAGCGTGGACTGGAGTATAAACACTAACTCCAGATTCCCAGAGTGCGAACTGGAGTATAAAAAATTGAAATAACTCTAAGTCCCCGGAGCACGGACTGGAGTATAAATGCTAACTCCAAATTCCCAGAGTGCGAACTGGAGTATAAAACATTGAAATAACTCTAAGTCCCCGGAGCGCGGACTGGAGTATAAACACTAATTCCAGATTCCCAGAGTGCGAACTGGAGTATAAACATTGAAATAACTCTAAGTCCCCGGAGCAAGGACTGAAGCATAAACAATCACTAACTCCAGATTCCCAGAGTGCGAACTGGAGTATAAATGTTGAAATAATTCTAAGTCCCCGGAGCACGGACTGGGGTACAAGCCTTAGCTCCAAGTTCCCGGAGTGCGAACTGTATCATAAGCGTCGGAAATCATCGGGTTCTCAGAGCATGAACCGAATTATTGCTCGCAATTTATTCTAAGTCCCCGGAGCGTGGACGTGCGCTCAAGATTTGCAAAAAAGTGCGATCGTAAACCAATCATTGCAACACTTAAGCAGAAAAAAACAATCGGAATAAAAAAAGCAATATTTTATTTCAACTAACTAGGGACGAAGACTTACATGCAAATAAGTTCTTGCAAAAAAGAATTCTTACTAGCAGGGGCCGAACCTGTGTCTATACACGGCCTGCTAGCGGAAAACAAACACAAGTTCCTATCTATCAAAGGATTCGCTTAAATAGCCCACCTATTTCTTCGTTTTCGACCTCCTTATCAGCGGTTCGTCTTTGGACTCGTTAGAAACAGAGATCCTTCGTTTGGAGTGCTTCCTCTTTGGTGGCTGCGATTCGGCTGGGGCATAATGTCAACGTCCTCCTCAGAGCTTGAATTTATGTGAAGACTTCCCACCGAAGGAGTTGGAGGAACTGGATCTGCGAAAGAAGACGAGGCGGACACCCGGGTATCGACCACAGTGCCACTCGGCAATATTACATTTAGAGGTGCGGGATTATGCACCATAGTCCTAGTTCCAGCACTGCCTTCATGTCCCGCAGCCTCCAGTTCGGCATTAATCTCGGAAAAAATTTCTTCGTCTCGAGCAGGTTGGGCCTGGCTGGGGGCAACTGTGGTCTGAGTTATAGAACTAGAAGCCGGCAGGAGCTCACTGATGATAAACGGCAGGTCTGTGAAGGGGCCACCATGCTGGCCAAGTAACTCACTTACCATTTGCTCATCGAGAGTTAGGAACCTCCCCTGCGCCATCTCAGTAAGCACTGCCGCCGTCACAACGGTCGTTTCGATGATGACGGCCTTCTGCCCCTGAGTAGACTCTTGAGCCCCGGATGCCGGCGTAATCCCAGTTACTGAACAAAGAAGGGAAGGAGTTATAACAATCATTTTAAAACAAACCCTCTTTGAATCACACTTGAGATATGTTTAGAGTAGCTTCCTCAGTTTGGCTTGCTGACGGCTGAGTGGCCTCAGAAGTATGCTCCCGAATAGGAGATAGTTCCAGCTGTTCTGGGTCATAAGCTGGAACGGATTGTGAATCAACCACATATACAGGCTCTAACGAAGGTAGAGTAGTGATTTCAAGAATAGTAGCGTGATGCTCAACACCCGATCCTTCCCCGATCTCCCGGTGCTGGCCACCAATCATCTCCTTCTCATGAGAAATTATGGCATCATGAAGGATCTTCTTTTCGTCTTCGGAAAGCAACCGGTTCTCAAGCTCGAACTGGTCGATTGATGCATCCGAGTGCACTTCTCCTTCCTCCTCAACCAATCGGTCCCAAGCGTTACGAAGATGTACCGGATAATCCTGAAGCCAGGCCAAATTTCTGCGCCTCAGCAAATTGGCATTGTAAGTAATGAGGAGATCTTCGATGGCGGCCTCCAGCCTGGCCTCTGCCCTTTGAACTTTCTCCTCAACCTCGGCCTCAACAGCCTGAACTTTAGCCACTGCCGCATCTCTTTCAGTCTGAAGCACTACGGCTTGTTCGCATGCTTCTTGGGCCGTGTTATGCGCGTCATCTCTGTCTTTAGTGATTTCGGCAAATTTAGCTTTGAGTGCATTAAGTTCTTTCAAGGCCGCGTCCGGCTCGGCGGTCAAGTTGGTGTTTCGGTGGCCCATGTCCTCCACCGTGGCGTAATGCTCACGCTTCATCCTATCCATCGCCGCCTGGGCCTCATCCGCTTTATTTATAGCATCCGTTTTTGACTTCTGAGATGGCTCGGCTTCATCGGTTAGCACTTGTATGATACGATCCCGGTGAGCTAGATCGGTCTGGAGTTTCTCGATGATGGCCGCTCGCTCAAAGGCCAACGTCGATGCTTTATCAACAGCTTTCGCCCACGCCTTGTACTGGGCATAAAAATCATGCACGTAGTCATGTACTAACTGCTCGGCTTCCTCTGGGATCCTTTTTAAATGTGGAGGAAAGGTGTAGTTGTCAAAGCAAATCTTCTGAAAATCTTTCTTTAGCTGAGCGAGCTTAATTGCTTCTTCCCTTGAAATTTCCACGGGTGGCTGTTCTGTAACAACGGCAGTTACTGTTTCGCTTCTAGAGTGGCGGGATTCATGCCTAGAAGACTGAGAAGCCGACTTGTAGTGAGAAGATTCAGAGGGACGAGAGACATAAGCAGGAGGCTGTATGGAATCCCTGGGAGGAGGAGGAGTACGCGACCGAGATCGATGCTTATAGCCTCTATCTTTATCATATCTTTCTTGACCAGAATACCCAGAGCGTCCGTGGTTGTAATCTCTGTCCCCCTCTCATCTGCGCTGCTCATGGTGTGAAGGCTTACGAGCATGTCGGAGGCTTCCTAACATTGAACCTCGCCCAGACATAGTACCTACAGAACAAAACAAAGTAGAATTAATCACCTTTCGAAACAGATAGTTTACAATCAAAGGTTATGCAGTGATGTGAAATATGTATGAATGTGCAACCCCCCGACCAACCGGATGTGTCCGCCACACCAGTGGGAAAAGACTCGCTTAAAACTAAGGCTTGTGAGATTTCGTCCAATCCGACGTCCTGACGCAAGGACATATCGTCTGGAATCGGAAGATCGGCAAGTCCTTCATGAAGATTCTCCGTTCTAGAGGGAGACATTTCCGAAATTCTAATTCCAAAGGCGGGCCAAGACGTAACTACAGATTTCCATCTCCCTTCTTTAGTTGGTTTAGAGACGGCAGCCTTGCCTTTTCTCTGCTCATCAATATCCTGGGCTACATCTGCAGGTTCGCCCAAAGGTTCTTCATCAGTATGAGTCCTCTTGGAGTCAGCTTCTTCAATCACAACTACTTTGCGCTTCTTCCGCATGACTCGTTCTTTCGAGGCAGTCTTTAATGCGCCACCGAGCAGTATGCTTTGTCTTCGCTCGATCAGCCAAGGATCCGAAGATTCCTGTCAGTCAAGAGCAGTTCAATGTCCCTATCTTCACTCGGGACTTCTTGAAGCACCCGAACGATATCCTCGAAATGTCTACCCTCTGGTCGCTGAATTACGGCTGTAAAAGAGAAAAAGATATGAATTTTACTTCAACTGCAAACGTCTTAGTAAATATTTGAGAGTTTAGCTTTACTCACGTCTGAATAACCATCGCCGGGCGAACCCTGGAGGACATCGGACATGAAACCATTCTGTCCTATAGTAGCTTAGCCTAGTCCAGGACCCGGTAACCACTTGGCATCCTAACCGCTTCCAAAAATGTAAAAGATGGAGTATCGTTTCGGCTTTTGAAGCTGAACAGATATCTGATCTCAGTTGGGATTGGCGGCCGATGAAGTTATTCCATGAAGACGATAAACAAGCTATTGAGCGAAGCATACCCATTCGGGTGTAGTTGAGATGGAGCGATTCCCAAGAATGGCAACGCTTCTCTTATGTAATCATTAAATGGAGGCAACGTTCCAGCAGCACACGCATGACGGTTAAATGCGGTCCATCGATGGGTGTGGCCTGTCATTTGGTCCCGGCAATAGCACGACATCCATCGACAGGCCATGCCTCAAGCATACTCTCCCCAACATATCTTTAGAGATGCGAGATGGGACAGAATCTCGTGGATTAGGAATGAATGATGCATCGGGTAGTTCATCCGGGGCTGGTCCGACTACTTCGGGCTCAATGTCCGGAACCTCTAATCTCGGAGGAACTTTACTTTGGATTTCTTGCGGGTTTTCTTGCGGCTGTGAACTGGATGGTTCCATAACTGACTAACTTATGAGAAATTATCGTTAGGCGATAAAAAATCCATGCATTCCCCGGTGTAAAGTGTATGAGTTGTGTTGTGCAGTGCTATGCATTACTTGGATAAATATTGCAGAGTTAAAGAGAATATGCAAACGATTAAAGTTGTTGCGGTTCCATCGACGAGCTTCGAAAGGCAGTCAAGTATGCAGTACAATTACCAAGTCAAGATATGCAAGAAGGAAGCTCGTCGGAAGTATGCTAAAAAAGTGTCAAAATTTTCGTATCCATCATGGAGGAGTTCGAACCGACTATAGGAAGCAAGTTCGAATCCATTAAGGTACCAGTTCGAACCGACTATAGGAAGCGAGTTCGAATCCATCAAGGTACTAGTTCGAATCGACATAGAGGGACACGTTTCGAATCGATGATCAGAGGCCGGTTTCGTATCGACCAAATTAGAATGACTTCGAATCGATCCTTGGTTGCCTAGTTCGTACCAATCAAGAAGGCCTCAACTTTACATCGGTCGCGTTCGAATCGATATCTTTCGTATCGATCATAAAAATGTCGTTCGTATCGATCTAAAGTTCAGGACCTCGAATCGACCGTTAGCTTGCTTTTCGTATCGATCGTTTCGTATCGATACGATCCCTCGCCATAGCCATCGGTACGAGATGCTTTATTTTCAGTAGAGCATTCCAAGGATCGACGCGAAAATTCAAAAACAAATACAGCTGCCTACATCGATTCGAGCACAAGTGCCCAGATCGATTCGATCTTGACCTTCCCATTCTTTCCTCTCCGAACCAGATATGGTTTTTCCAAGTACCAGAAGTGGATGATCGATGAAGGGAAAGTGGATCTAAAACAATTTTGTTATTTGAATTCGAGTTTGACTACCTTATTTGTATGTGGGATTCGAAGAATTTAAGGAATGAATTTTATCGAGTCAAGGACGTGATGCAGTTTCGTTTTCTCTCTACTTCGAATCGATGCGAAAATAAGAGACGGCAGTGAAAAGTAAAAAGTGAAAAAGTGAAAAAGCCCAAAGAATTTATATGGGGGAGAAGGGGCAACCGGGTCGATTCGCCTCCCGGTCTCCATGACCGGCCGCACCCAGTCCAGTCATGCCTCCGTTCGAATGGTTCGTTCGAACCCATCAGACTCAGCTTACATCGAGGCGAAGTTGCTTCCAGGCCTCATCGTTTTGAAGCCGCTATTCCACTCGATTCCACCTCGAAGCTACCAAAGGAATCCATATCGATTGAATCATGCAAGCCTTCGCCTCCAGGAGCCAACGTCCATCGATACGAATCCAGAAAATGTGGATCGATTCGAAATACCCACTTCGCAACCGTTGAAACAAGCAATGCAAGTCCGTCGATACGAACACCGGCGGTTTCGTATCTATCACAACTCGAGAGTCAGCATCGATACGAACGAATATTTCGTATCCAACGAACTCCTAATTTATCGATGCGAAGTTAATTTTTACAACCTTCTATATCGATTCAGAAGAGTATCGATGCAAGGGGGCTCCATAAAACAACTATCAAACGTTGTTGCAACTCAAATTTCACGTCGATTCAGGAGAGGATCGGCATGAAATTCATATATAACAAACAACTAATCTCTATCTCATAGCATTCAATTACAGCAATATGGGATGCAACTTTCAGCAGGAAACACAACCTTTGGCAATAGAGCGATGATTGTCCAGAATAAAGACCGCGGCTTTTCAAAGCATGTCATGTTCCCACAAGACGTACTTTGGGGGGCAAATGTTATCCCACCTTTTAGCAAGGTCGGGATACCAGGGATCACTCTTCCTGGATATCGAGCATACGTAGGTTTGCTACGGATATCGATGAATTTTGTCCGAGTCCAGATTGAGCTACAATTGATAAGACATGGCAAGAAAGATCATAGAAGTCCGCATCTCAAATTTCAAGTCAATCCGAGTTCATACGCTCGAGTTATGATCGATTCAATTTGAGGGAAGAGGCTTCAGTTTCGAATCCATCCCTAGGCTTCATTTCGAACCCATAATTTTCGTATCGATCAGAGAAACAGCGACTTCGAAGCACTTGAGGGAATTTAGTTTGTATCGATCGAGTTCGAACCCATCGAGATACCTCGGTTCGACTCGATCGCCTTCGAACCCATTGACGTCCCCCCACTTCGCTTCCATCAAATAAGGCAATAGTCATTGCTTCGAACCCATCGTAGAAGCATCAGTTTGTATCCATCAGTAGATATCGGTTTCATATCCATCTGGCTCGTGTCCATCCTCCACTTCACATCGGTCTGTTTTCATGATCGTATCGGTTAAGTAGGTAGAGTTCAAAACCATCGAGTTCGCATTGATCGGATTCGTATCCATCAAATAACCTAAGTTCGTATCCATCGAGTCTCTGCTCCTCGAACCCATCGGAGGACCATCCTTCGAACCCATCAAAAGACCCTCGTTCGAACCCATGGAAAATGTTTCGTTCGAGTCAAAAGGACCTGGTCTAACGCAACGGTCTTCAGTTCAAATGGGGCGAGATATATGGATGCGACGCGGCCAAACCGGAGAAATAGGTGGATCGGCTCGAGATATGTGTGCCACATCATCGAATGACCACGTGAGTTGATCGGTTCGAAACGATTGGTTCGAAAGGATCGGTTCGAAGCAAACAGCCATTCGAAGAACCTCATTTCGTATCGACCGTATCTCATGATCCACTGATCCAAATGCCATGAAATTTTCACAGAAGCTTGCATACATGTTGAAGAATGTCCACACCAAATTTCGCCTCGATTGGATGATTTTATGATCGATTCGAATGGAGTTTTAATCGATGCCAAATTGGGCCTAAATTTCCTAAGGCCGGGCGCGTGGGCCTCCTCACGTGCCAGAAGTGGTCTCTCGAGTTTTCGGCAAAATATCAGCATCCTACGCCTATAAATAGAGCCCCAGAGCCAACAAAAAAGGGATCTTTGGATTCTCAAGCGCCCAGACTCTGCCGGATCGAGATCTTCATCATCCTACATCATATACTTGTTGTTGATTTCGAATTTCCAGTTGTAACTTGCTGTAATCGCTTGTAAACGTTGAAAGAGAATCAATAAAATTGCAAAAACTTCACGGTGGACGTAGGCAACGCGCCGAACCACTATAAATCGCTTGTCTTTGTCTTTATTTTACTGTTATTTGGAGTTTTTGTTAGATAATCCTCATTTTCAATTCATATTCTTCATTTATTATCTCTTCACAAACTTCCGAAGGGTGTTGTGCCCATTTTTGGTACAACAATTTATATCAGAAAATACTTATAAACATTATTCTTATATCCCAAAATCCTTTGAAAGCAATTTTCAAAATCCTGGAACTTAAGTTGTAAAATTCCCAATTTTCATTTATTTTATTTTCTTCAAATTTTGTTTCCAATCAATATTTATAAATTTCACTATCTAACAACCAATATATTACAATCAAATATATATTTTATAATCTTTTTACTTTATATATAGAAAATATAGTAGGAAAAATTATTTCATTCACCTATATTCAAAACAAATATTGTGTCGGTCTTCCCTATTAAGTGTTTAAAAATACCTATTGATGTCAGAGCGTCCTATGCACCAACCAGAATTTATAAATACAAACAGAACACATTAACATAATATCAAAACCCTTTATACCACTAACAAATACGCTCTCTCATGTATATACACTCAGCGACTCATCATATGGTATTACCACCCTATTAATAAAGAGTCAAACCCCAAAGCTAAGGTTTATCGCTAAACCAAAGCTCTGATACTAGGTGTAACATCCATCCTTTTTATACGCTTTAAATCGACGTTAAACCACACACGTCAGACTTAAAACATACAGAAGGGCGGATTGTTATTGGGGTGAACAAGAAAAAAAGTGAAAAGAAAAAACAAAACAGAATCTTGCAGCGGAACGACAAAATATAATAATCAAATAAACAGTTCATGAAGCTGTTTTACAAAACATTTGATTATACTTGTACAACACAGAATCAGAGATACACATACCAAAGGATAGTAAATAACAATGTAGTGAAACAATGTGATGCAGTGGAACAACATAGTATACAATAATAATAATATTTTCGTCTTCATCCTCCAAAATAAAGTCTTCAAATCCTGAAATGCTCAGGCTGATCCGAGCGAATTGAAAAGACAAAACAATTGAGTCAAACTAAAAGATCTTATGTAAGTTAAATCAATGGAAATTAATACGAGTGTAACGGGGTCAGGGATGCTTACGAGATTTGACATCTCCTATCCAGTGCCTAACGTGAGTGTAGTAACTTAAGAGATGCTCGGGATTCACATCTCCTAAGTGTGACGACCCAAAATTTTGAGCATTTTAAATCGGGATATTTAATTTATTTTTAAATATTTAAAAGTTAATTATAACTTGAATTCAAATATCACTAAATATTTGATAATTAAATTATTGAATTAAACAAATAAAAGTTGAGTAAAATATGGAATCTGGAATTTTAAGCCTGTTAAAAATAATTTGAAGGCTCATAAAATTTATGTTGATAATACTAAAGATAATACAAGTTGAAAAATTGAAATTTACAGTGGTTTGTTCAGTTTTAAAATTTTATAGTTTAAATTGAATTTAAAAATAGCCTTCCGAGGCGCAGTCTCGGAATTCGACGAAACCAGTTCCATTGGGTCCGTAATATTGAATTATTATCGGATTTTAAATTACCTATTGATCGGAGCTAGTGTGTGTGTATACGATATACAAACGCGCTCAGATTTTATGTCGAAATTTCTTTTTATTCCGGGCTTCCTAATCGAATCGAATAGGACTTATAACTTCGTCCCTTCCTTTGCAAGCCTAATATATATATATATATATATATATATATATATATATATATATATATATATATATTACCCGCGTCTTCTTCTGAAAGCCAAGCCGAATTTTTTTTTATAATCACGCAACTCTTTTTCTTGAATGTGGAAATCGAATCATTTCCTTCAAATCAAATTAAAATCAAAGTTCAGAAGAAAAAAATTATATAAACGAAACCAGTAATGGCTGAGCTCTTCAAATCGAAGTCCAAAACGAAAATTAGAGAAAAAGAAAAAAAGGGCGACCGCACCTATATCCAAAATCATGTCCTTCTCCTTCGTTTCCTTCTCTCCTCTGTTCAATTTGAAACCCTCTCGGCTTAACACAATGAAGGCTAGCTAATTGAATTTCCCTTCACTTCAATTTGCGGGCACGATTTCTTCTACTATCCATATTGGGTGGAGCATCACGTACAAGAACATCGGGCGCAATGGTAGGGTTCGGGATGGTTTCAGATTTACTTGAGTTCGAACAATGGCGACTGCGTTTTTGTAGTCGCGTCGAGTTTCGGTGTTCGAGGAGATAGCACGTGTGTGCTCGAGTCGAGGCTAGGGTTCGCAGTTGCGTTTTGTCTCGATTAGGGCTTGAGCTCGTACCGGAGGGGGGAAGGGGAAGATGGGTAGCCAGGGTGTTGATCTGGAACAGTAAGGTAAATTTCTTTTTTTTCGATTTGAAATAAATTTATATATGTCTAAATATACTTACAGAGAATGTTTTTTTATATACAGCAAAGTGAAATTTATTATTGTTATTCAGAAAAAAAATATAGTAGTGTAATATAAAGACCCTCTCTGTTTCTATTTTGATATATCTGCTAAAACAAAATAAATAAACAGATACATATTGGAAGTTTATATATATATAGGCAAAGGAAAGGGTTTCAAAGTCAGATTTTCGGTATGTATATATAGGTTGAAATGGAATTTTTATTTTCTTAGAATTTAATAAAATATGTGTATAGGCAAACAACAAATAAATATATGTTTTCAAAAGGAAGATAACTTTGTAATTGTTTAATTAATTTAGAAATGGTTAAAGAGAAATTATTTTAAACACAAAGTATTAGTTAATTATTTATGACAAGTGATTATTCGATTAGTCTAAATAAAACTTATTTGTTAATTAAGTTAAATTTAGCAAATGGGAATTATTTGTTCGATCTATTCGAATATTAACAAAATAATTAGTTAATTAAATTTATTGAATGGTAGTTGATTATTCAAGTGGTTCAAATGTTAATAAACTGCAAATATTTATACAAGGTCTAAAGTCGTGGTGAAAACCAGGCGAGTTTGAAATGGATGGCAAAACAAAAATCAAAGGTGAGTTAATCTCACTCAGTTTAAATTTAAATGATTAAATTTAAATAATTGTTTGGATGGTTGAATTGATTGATGTAATATAGTATGATATTTTGGAATTGGTGTATTATATTGTGCTAACGTCTATGGATGCAGGAAAAACAGGCTGGAGGGATCCAACTGGATCCCTTAACATTTATTCAAATTATTTAATCCCCTCTGTTGTGATTATTTGATATTCTATGATGAACCTTATTGGAAAATTGAATGCTATGGTTCGATTGGATATAATTAGGTATAATGAATTACCGAAAATATTTAATTGGATGTTGGAAAGGAAATAAAACAAGTGAATTTGTAAATAAAAGAAGTGAATTTGTAAATAAAAGGAGTGAATTTGTAAGAAAATAATTATAGAAAATTTGAATAAGTTTAATAATGAATTGGAAAGAAATAAAGTGACTTTTAAATTTTAATAAATAAAACTAGAATATAGGAAGGAAATTAATGAATTTTAAAATGCAGCGTTATTATTTAAGAGATCAAACATTTATTTAAAATTTAAGATTTAAATTATTGAAAGGAATAAATAAGAATTGGGAAAGACCTGAATTTGTATATTTTAGGTAAGAGATTTAAAATCAAACGAAAATATAACAATAATAATAAATCCATAATCAATGAATTTTGAAATGAATTGAGTAAGTAATGAAATTTATTTCAAATGGAGTAAATTGGAAATCAATTTGGGAAATTGATTTAAGTGATTGAGATTGGAAATTCTCCCTGAATAACCAAATACGTTTTTCAAAGTACAATTTTAAAATATAAGTAAAAGTTTTAAAGTTATTAAAAAAAAAAAGTTCAAGATTTGGAAAATTTATTATTTCTAATATTTAATCTGTAAAGTAAGTTTTTCCCTTTAATCTATTATGATAGTAACTATTTATAAAGGTAACTTAGTGTTTTGTTTAAAGAGTGAGAACCTAATTTTATGCTTTATAAAGTAACCTTATTTTCAAATATTCATATAGTATATATTTTTAATCAATTATTGAAGTAGTTTTAATTTAATTATTTTAAAGTAAATTTTAAAGTAAGTAATTTGTTAATCTATTATCGTAATAATTATTTTAAGAATGATTTAGTATTTTGTTTAAAGAAGAAAATCTAGTTATATTTATAAAGTAAACTTATATTAATTTGTTTCTAAAGTGTTATTTTAAATTAAGTACTAAAGTAAAATTTCATAAATTAAATATTAAACATACTTTACAATTAAAGTGTTTTGAAATTATTTTAAAAATCTAAAATTTTGCGCTTTGTGATTCCAGTGGAAATAGAAATATTTGAAATTAATTCCGAGAAAGGAAGATAATTTGAAAACTATTTTCAAAGGGGTTTGAAAATGAAAATATATCTTGTAAAGATATTTTGAGATAAATAAATAATTTGGAAAATTATTTATTGGTTGATGGTTGTTTCTGAATATTAATTGATAGTTAAATCACCGACTATCAATATTGGCCAAATACGTTGATCGTTTCAAAGAGACTGGGATTGAGATTTATTTCTCGAAAACCACTTCGATCCGGCTTGTACGTTTCGTGAAAAACTTGTTCGGAGTCGAAGATGGAATAGTGAAGTGCAAGGGTTAGTCGCTACTAATCCTGAGGATATTTCCAAAATGGATGTAGTAGGAATAGTGCCTTCGGTTCCTGTAACGCCCCACTCCGAGACCCACTCTAGTAAAGAGTATTACGGAGTAATACCGTCTACTAAAACGGAGAATATAGTATAATGGAAGCGACCATATGTAATCAAGCTATAACTATCTACTGAATACGTCGAATGGTGGTTTTCTTTTCTCAAGTGGTTCGACATATCCAATAGATATTTATAACGAAACTACAATGGCTAAGGAAAATTGGTTCAGAACAAACATAATACTAAATGATAACATCATCATCACAGAACAATCACATAACAGCCACAGAACATAGGTACAATATATCGTCAATACAGATCCAAGTATCAGAAAGGTGGGTACAAAGCCACCGCTCACACATGTGAGTCAAAAATATGTACATAAGAGTCTGAAATAACAGAGTAGCTGAATAGTGGACAAATAAAAGAGCTATCTATCAGCATAGCAGATAATGTCCAAGCGGAAGCACAGAAAGCTAAGTCCATAGACCTAATCCTGAAACAACTCGGTCTGACACGAGCGAAAACACTCGGGTCAGGCTAGCTAAACAATCAGTAATAATTGAGATATATATATAATAATGCAGTACATAAATAAAATAGTACTTCTCCAAAGAGAAGAGTAATATGGACTACATGAATATAATGACGATCCCTAATCATCAATAAACAGTAAAAATCTCCAAAGAGAATACAAACACCAAAGTGTTAAATAAATAAAATCGCCTCATATCATCGGCGTAGCCAAAGCTATATAAAGTTGCCCACAGGCAATAATCCCAAGAGTGACCAGAGTCTGTGATCAATGCCCAAGCAAGGATCGATGCTCCAAAGAGCAATAGGGATATAATGAAAAATCAATGAAATCGAATACAGAAATGCAGTGTCCAGAGACACTGTGAATCCATAGGGTAATCGCACTTACATCGTATGGTTCCATAGAACCAACACCGAATGGCGATACTCGAATGGATATAAAAATCAACAGATAATACAAATATTGCACGTTCACCGACCAGAGTCGTTGTTGCCAAGTACTGTAGAGTTGTGATCGATCACTCGCACAGATGCGGAACGCGCGAAACGGCGAGATCCTTCCCAGAAGGATAAAGGCCCAGAGGCGCACGCCGAAAAATAAACTGCTCCATAGAGCAGGTGTCCAGAGACGGTTGCCCAGAGGCGTGGTGACCCAGAGGTCCAGTACTGGCCGCCCAGAGGCTAATGTGTCACTAACTTCTTGGAGAGGAACCCGTAAAGTGTTAACAATGAGTCCCATACCCCACGTTCGCACTAAACGGTTTACTAACCAATAGCAAGCTAACACTCCAAACAATAAAAAGTCCACCTCATATCATCGGTAGACTAGACCCAAAGGTCAAAACGATCAATCGAATAGGTCGGGGATTAACCGGAAAGAAAATACACACGGTTTCCATAGGCCGGAGATTTCCTAACCGTTTAAGAACCTTTCCACTTCGCTCGACGTGCTAAAAGTGAGTGTGAGATTTTTATTATAGAAAATAATGGTGTAAAATGGATTTGTAATTGATCTCGAAATCACTTTTAAAACGGTCTTTTGAAAAGTCTCCTATTATGGAGTAATTAATTTAATAATTAAAAATAATTTTATATAATAATTTTCAAATGCCATTTTGGAGTGAAAAATCCTTTTAAATCCTTTTTATAAAGCCCATGTACGAAATCCAGGGACAAATCTCAAAGAAATCGACGAAAACCAGAAAATCATCAAAAATATTCTAAGTGTTTGAAACCATTCAAAAACTACTGCGAACCCAAGTTCGGCAATTTATTTGGACCAGCAAACCGTGTCCAAATGGCATGAAAACTGGTAGGCATGTAGTCCGACATCCCTACTTTAAGATGCAAAAAGAATTTCTAGATTCCGAGTTGAGACGAAGTGGCAGCGACGTCTCCAAGTTGAACGCAAAAAAAAGATTCACACTATTTTCCAACAGCGACCAGAGTCTAACTTTGGCACAAAAATCGAAGTACCAAACGAACTCCAATGTTTTCCAAATTTTCCAGAGATGGAGTTCGCAACTCCACCTTTCCAAGGAGACCAAAAACGTCGAATTCCGACTTCCGATGCGAACGTGGCGGCATCGCGAAGTGGCGCTCAAAAGCTGGAAACAGAGGTGATGTTTGATTTTTTTTTTTTTTAGCCCAGCCCACATGGGCTGGGAAAATAACAAGGCCCCAGCCCAATTGGGCTGGGGCAGAACACAAGTTCCCCAGCCCAATTGGGCTGGGCGGAACAGAAGACCCCCAGCCCAATTGGACTGGGCGGAACAACCCCCCCCCCCAGCCCGCGGGCTGGGGGGGAAACAAATGGCCCCCCCAACCGCGCTGGGGCTGGGGGGAATGTGGGCCGCCCCAGCCCACGCGGGCTGGGGATTTGGGCCCCGCCCCAGCCCACGTGGGCTGGGGATCTAAGGGCCACCCCAGCCCACGCGGGCTGGGGATTTGGGCCCCGCCCCAGCCCACGCGGGCTGAGGATCTGAGGGCCACCCCAGCCTACGCGGGCTAGGGACCTACGGCCGGCCCAGCCCCAAGCGGGCTGGGTCTGTGGCCGGCCCCAGCCCGTGTGGGCTGGGGACTTTGGTCCACTTCTGGCTAGCCCTACTGGGCTAGCCTGCTGCACTTGGGCAGCAGCCTGGGTGCACTCAAAATTGGGTTTTCAGCATGTTTCAGGCTGAAGCAATTTGCAGCCAACTAATTATGCATTTTTTGGTAATCTAGGGGTGTTTTTTTAAAGTTTTAGCATCAAAATTTTCACCAAAATTATACTAGCAATAATTACTAATACATAGTAATTACCTTAATGAAGCAAAGTATCAAATGGTTTGAGTGCACAATATCAAGCAAGCCAAACTCATCAACCCCAAAGCAAAGATCAAGAGGCTTCAAAGGACCCAAAATCAACAAAAAAACAAAATAATGATTACAACAAGAAGGTAGCGATAAATAGTGATTAAGACGGATTAGGGAATAGGGGAGATTGCATTACCTTTCAAAGATTAAACTAGTTTAATTATGAAGAGAAGGAGATGGAGCTTCTAAAGGGAGGCCATTAATTATGTTTAGATCTAGGTTTATGAATTTATGAAGAGGAGGGTTAGGGTTTATGGGAGGGGTTTGAGATATTAAATAGGAGTGGGTTGGTTAATGGGTCATGGTAAGAGGTTTTAAAACCCATTAGGACTTAGTTTATTTTCCTAAGGTTATCATGTGAACAAAATCCTAAGAAGCATCATAGTTTTAATTAAAACCATATAATTGCTCATTTGGCCCATTAACCTATAATCACATAAAAAAAAATCCCCATTTCAACCCAAAAATATTTTAATTTGCGAACCAATTGCAAATTTAAATTCCCAAAAATTTGTTTAGCCCCCTTTTTAACTTAAAATCATAATTTTTAACTTATCATTCGGTAATTGCAATCTCAGGGTTGTTACAGACTCGCCCCCTTAAGAAAATTGCGTCCCAGCAATTCCTTAAATATAGAAGTCGTCTATAACATCTAATCCACACAAGGAATACAGAAGATAAAATATAGATGCTCACCCATGTCGGAAGATGAAAGAAAACCAGGATAAGTACGCTCAATAAATTCTCTGGTCTCCCAAGTGCAGTCCTTAGGATTAAACGACCATTGAATCTTCACAAGCGGAACCTCTTTGTTTCGAAGACATCTGACCTCCGAATCAAGCACACGAAGAGGTTGCTGTTCTATAGATAGATCGGGTGAGATCTCCAAATCAGGTACGATATGAGGCTCGATAATAGAATCAGGATCACGGACACACTTGCGAAGCTGGGAAACATGGAACACGTCGTGTATTCCAGAGAAGTGAGCAGGTAGAGCCACACGATAAGCAACGGGGCCGATGCGTTCCGTAATAGGAAATGGTCCAATATAGCGAGGAGCCAATTTCCCTGTGGAGCTGAAACGCACAACCCCCTTCATGGGAGAAACCCGAATAAAGACAGAATCGCCAATGGAGAACCCAAGTGGCTTCCTACGGTTGTCCGCGTAGGATTTCTGGCGGTCTTGTGCCTCTTTCATTCTCTGACGGATAAGCACGATCTTCTCAGAAGATTCCCGAACTGAATCTGGACCAAGAATGAGCTTCTCGCCAGATTCTAACCAACATGCAGGAGAGCGACATGGCCTTCCGTAGAGAGCCTCGAAAGGTGCCATGCCGATACTAGACTGATAGCTGTTGTTGTAGGAGAACTCTACGAGCGGTAAGTGATCCTCCCAACTACCTCCGAAATCCAAAATACAACAGCGCAAAAGATCCTCTAAAACACGATTCACCCTCTCCGTCTGACCGTCGGTCTGAGGATGATAAGCAGTCGAGAGATTCAGCTTTGTGCCCAAAGCTGACTGTAGGCACTTCCAGAAGTGACTAGTAAAGAAAGTGTCTCGATCGCAGATGATAGAGCTAGGAATGCCATGAAGTCGAACGACTTCCTTCACATAGAGCTTGGCCAACTGAGGTGCAGTCCGAGTGGATCTAATCAGAATGAAATGAGCCGATTTGGTCAAGCGATCAACAATAACCCAGATAGAAGTATGACCTGACCTCGATCGAGGCAGACCGTCAATGAAATCCATGGATATCTGATCCCATTTCCATAATGGAATCTCTAGAGGCTGAAGAAGACCAGATGGACGCTGATGCTCGGCCTTGATCTGTTGACAAGTCATGCAACTACTCACATAACTTGCCACATCTCTCTTCAAACCCTCCCAATAATATAGCCGGCACATATCGGCATACATCTTACTCGAACCAGGATGTATAGTGTACTTAGTGCGATGGCACTCGTCTAGAATGTGACGCCTAAGTGATAAATCAGATGGTACAACAATACGGTTCTTCCTACGAAGACACCGATGAAAATCCAGATAATAATCCAACAATGTCTCATCACTGGATCCCGACTCGAGAAGATGAATAAGATGCAATAAGTCTGGATCCTGCCGCTGAGCATGGGCAATGCGATCCAATAAGATAGGACGAGCTTCCAAGCTAAATAATAAGACAGGAGCATTAGAAGATGGAGATAGATCTCTAATATCACATAAAGATAGAGTCTCAAGAACATCCCACTCGGCAATCATCATAGAAACTACCGCCGAGTGCTTGCGACTGAGCGCATCTGCAACACGATTACCCTTGCCAGGGGTATACTGAATATCTAAATCATATGAGGCGAGAAACTCAAGCCATCGCTGCTGCCTCATATTGAGATCCCTCTGACTGAAAAGATACTTCAGCGACTTGTGATCGGTGTAAAGAGTGAAGCGTTCGCCTAATAGAAAGTGACGCCACGTCTTCAAGGCAAAGACGATAGCTGCCAACTCAAGATCATGAGTCGGATAGCGAACCTCATTCGGACGCAGTTGCCTGGAAGCATAAGCAACTACCCGATCCTTCTGCATAAGCACAGCACCGAGCCCGCCACCACAAGCATCGGTGTAAACAACCAGATCCTGATTACTCTCAGGAACCACAAGAATAGGAGCATGAGTGAGAAGTTCCTTCAATCGCTGAAAAGAAGCTTCACACTTATCAGACCAAATAAAGCGAACACCCTTACGAGTCAGCGTCGTAAGGGGAAGTGCAACTCGAGAGAAATCCTTGACAAACCGACGGTAATAACCCGCCAGACCAAGGAAGCTGCGAATATCATGAACGTTCTCGGGCTGCTTCCAATTCTGAATAGCTTCGATCTTGGCAGGATCGACAGAAACACCCTCAGATGATACAATATGGCCCAAGAACTTGACCTTGCTCTCCCAAAAATGGCACTTGGAGAGCTTGGCCTTAAGCTGATGCCGACGAAGAGTATCCAAGACGATCCGCAAATGATGAGCATGCTCTGCCTCGGATCTAGAATAAATAAGAATATCGTCGATGAAAACCAGAACAAATCTATCGATGTATTTCCGGAATACTCGATTCATAAGATCGACGAAGAAAGCTGGTGCGTTCGTCAAGCCGAATGGCATGATCAACCACTCAAAAGAACCATAACGAGTGCGGAAAGAGGTAAGAGGGATGCTATCTTCCGCAACTCGGAGCTGATGAAATCCGGTGGCAAGGTCGAGCTGGGAAAAGACCTTCGCACCGCTCAACTGATCAAACATATCGTCTATCCGTGGCAATGGATAACGATTTCTGATGGTCAACTCATTAAGCTTGCGATAGTCAATGCAAAGCCTAAGAGAGCCATCGGGCTTCTTAACGAACACCACAGCAGCACCCCATGGCGAAGAACTGGATCGAATGAACTGCTTCGCCTCAAGCTCAACTAACCGTTTCCTGAGTTCCTCATTCTCCTTAATAGACATCCTCGTGGGAGGACGCCCAACAGGGTGGGAGCCTGGAATGAGATCGATGCGGAACTCAATGGCCCGCTTTGGCGGCAGGCCTGATACTGGCTCGAATATATCGGGGAAATCCCGAACAACAAGAATACGAGATATGTCCAAATCCTCATCTCGTGAATCAAGAGAAAATAAAGTAACATCAGAAAGCCCAACATCTTGAAGAACAATAGCTAACGGAGAGGACGAGTCAGGGTGATGAATGAATAATATCCGCTCCGAACAAATAATTTTGGCGTCGTGCTGAACGAGCCAATCCATGCCAAGAATCATATCAAAACCCAAATACTTCATAACGTGCAGATTCGCACGGAAAGAAAATCCACAAAGATCAATATCTATATTCTCACAAAGAAAGCTAAGGGTCGTGGATCCGCCAATGGGATTCACAATCCTTAGTGAAGAAACCAGACAAGTAACATTCAAGGATAAAGCATCTACTAGATCTTTTGATACAAATGAGTGAGAGGCACCGGTATCAAAGAGAACTTTACAAGATCTACCAGCCATACTGAAAGATATGGTAAGATTTAGTTAAGCATGATTCAAGGATAGATAATTCATTAAGGAATATTACGGAATATAATAGATTCCTACACATATTCCTAACTTATTTATCTAACGGTGGATATGTTCAATTTGGATCGTATTATAACGTATTGTACTATGTGTCTGTTCTGTGTTTGTTATGCTTAATTCTGAACCTTAGCTCTGATACCAAGATGTAACGCCCCACTCCGAGACCCACTCTAGTAAAGAGTATTACGGAGTAATACCGTCTACTAGAACAGAGAATAGAGTATAATAGAAGCGACCATATGTAATCAAGCTATAACTATCTACTGAATATGTCGAATAGGTGGTTTTCTTTTCTCAAGTGGTTCGACATATCCAATAGATATTTATAACGAAACTACAATGGCTAAGGAAAATTGGTTCAGAACAAACATAATACTAAATGATAACATCATCATCACAGAACAGTCACATAATAATCACAGAACATAGGTACAATATATCGTCAATACAGATCCAAGTATCAGAAAGGTGGGTACAAAGCCACCGCTCACACATGTGAGTCAAAAATATGTACATAAGAGTCTGAAATAACAGAGTAGCTGAATAGTGGACAAATAAAAGAGCTATCTATCAGCATAGCAGATAATGTCCAAGCGGAAGCACAGAAAGCTAAGTCCATAGACCTAATCCTGGAACAACTCGGTCTGACCCGAGCGAAAACACTCGGGTCAGGCTAGCTAAACAATAAGTAATAATTGAGATATATATAATAATGCAGTACATAAATAAAATAGTACTTCTCCAAAGAGAAGAGTAATATGGACTACATGAATATAATGACGTTCCCTAATCATCAATAAACAGTAAAAATCTCCAAAGAGAATACAAACACCAAAGTGTTAAATAAATAAAATCGCCTCATATCATCGGCGTAGCCAAAGCTATATAAAGTTGCCCACAGGCAATAATCTCAAGAGTGACCAGAGTCTGTGATCAATGCCCAAGCAAGGATCGATGCTCCAAAGAGCAATAGGGAAATAATGAAAAATCAATGAAATCGAATACAGAAATGCAGTGTCTAGAGACACTGTGAATCCATAGGGTAATCGCACTTACATCGTATGGTTCCATAGAACCAACACCGAATGGCGATACTCGAATGGATATAAAAATCATCAGATAATACAAATATTGCACGTGCACCGACCAGAGTCGTTGTTGCCAAGTACTGTAGAGTTGTGATCGATCACTCGCACAGATGCGGAACGCGCGAAACGGCGAGATCCTTCCCAGAAGGATAAAGGCCCAGAGGCGCACGCCGAAAAATAAACTGCTCCATAGAGCAGGTGTCCAGAGATGGTTGCCCGGAGGCGTGGTGACCCAGAGGTCCAGTACTGGCCGCCCAGAGGCTAATGTGTCACTAACTTCTTGGAGAGGAACCCGTAAAGTGTTAACAATGAGTCCCATACCCCACGTTCGCACTAAACGGTTTACTAACCAATAGCAAGCTCACACTCCAAACAATAAAAAGTCCACCTCATATCATCGGTAGACTAGACCCAAAGGTCAAAACGATCAATCGAATAGGTCGGGGATTAACCGGAAAGAAAATACACACGGTTTCCATAGGCCGGAGATTTCCTAACCGTTTAAGCACCTTTCCACTTCGCTCGACGTGCTAAAAGTGAGTGTGAGATTTTTATTATAGAAAATAATGGTGTAAAACGGATTTGTAATTGATTTCGAAATCACTTTTAAAACGGTCTTTTGAAAAGTCTCCTATTATGGAGTAATTAATTTAATAATTAAAAATAATTTTATATAATAATTTTCAAATTCCATTTTGGAGTGAAAAATCCTTTTAAATCCTTTTTATAAAGCCCGTGTACGAAATCCAGGGACAAATCTCAAAGAAATCGACGAAAACCAGAAAATCATCAAAAATATTCTAAGTGTTTGAAACCATTCAAAAACTGCTGCGAACCCAAGTTCGGCAATTTATTTGGACCAGCAAACCGTGTCCAAATGGCATGAAAACTGGTAGGCATGTAGTCCGACATCCCTACTTTAAGATGCAAAAAGAATTTCTAGATTCCGAGTTGAGACGAAGTGGCAGCGACGTCTCAAAGTTGAACGCAAAAAAAGATTCACACTATTTTCCAACAGCGACCAGAGTCTAACTTTGGCACAAAAATCGAAGTAACAAACGAACTCCAATGTTGTCCAAATTCTCCAGAGATGGAGTTCGCAACTCCACCTTTCCAACGAGACCAAAAACGTCGAATTCCGACTTCCGATGCGAACGTGGCGGCATCGCGAAGTGGCGCTCAAAAGCTGGAAACAGAGGTGATGTTTGATTTTTTTTTTTTTTAGCCCAGCCCACATGGGCTGGGAAAATAACAAGCCCCCAGCCCAATTGGGCTGGGACAGAACACAGTTCCCCAGCCCAATTGGGCTGGGCGGAACAGAAGACCCCCAGCCCAATTGGGCTGGGCGGAACAACCCCCCCCCCCCCCCCCCCAGCCCGCGGGCTGGGGGGGAAACAAATGCCCCCCCCCAACCTCGCTGGGGCTGGGGGAGAATGTGGGCCGCCCCAGCCCACGCGGGCTGGGGATTTGGGCCACGCCCCAGCCCACGCGGGCTGGGGATTTGGGCGCCGCCCCAGCCCACGCGGGCTGGGGATCTGATTGCCCCGCCCCAGCCCACGCGGGCTGGGGATCTGAGGGCCGCCCCAGCCCACGCGGGCTGGGGACCTACGGCCGGCCCAGCCCCAAGCGGGCTGGGTCTGTGGCCGGCCCCAGCCCGTGTGGGCTGGGGACTTTGGTCCACTTCTGGCTAGCCCTACTGGGCTAGCCTGCTGCACCTGAGCAGCAGCCTGGGTGCACTCAAAATTGGGTTTTCAGCCTGTTTCAGGCTGAAGCAATTTCCAGCCAACTAATTATGCAGTTTTTGGTGATCTAGGGGTGTTTTTTTCAAGTTTTAGCATCAAAATTTTCACCAAAATTATACTAGCAATGATTACTAATACATAGTAATTACCTTAATGAAGCAAAGTATCAAATGGTTTGAGTGCACAATATCAAGCAAGCCAAACTCATCAACCCCAAAGCAAAGATCAAGAGGCTTCAAAGAACCCAAAATCAACAAAAAAACAAAATAATGATTACAACAAGATGGTAGAGATAAATAGTGATTAAGATGGATTAGAGAATAGGGGAGATTGCATTACCTTTCAAAGATTAAACTAGTTTAATTATGAAGAGAAGGAGATGGAGCTTCTAAAGGGAGGCCATTAATTATGTTTAGATATAGGTTTAGGAATTTATGAAGAGGAGGGTTGGGGTTTATGGGAGGGGTTTGAGATATTAAATAGGAGTGGGTTGGTTAATGGGTCATGGTAAGAGGTTTTAAAACCCATTAGGACTTAGTTTATTTTCCTAAGGTTATCATGTGAACAAAATCCTAAGAAGCATCCTAGTTTTAATTAAAACCATATAATTGCTCATTTGGCCCATTAACCTATAATCACATAAAAAAAATTCCCCATTTCAACCCAAAAATATTTTAATTTGCGAACCAATTGCAAATTTAAATTCCCAAAAATTTGTTTAGCCCCCTTTTTAACTTAAAATCATAATTTTTAACTTATCATTCGGTAATTGCAATCTCAGGGTTGTTACAGTTCCGTTCGAATCCGGGACGGACTTGTATGGATGAATGCTTGCGAAACATCGTCAGGTGGACGATGGGCATTCTAAGGGATTATTCTAAAAAGGTAATGCTTAGCCTCAAGCCTCATCAAATGGGAATGGCTGAAAATCAGGGGTTATGCAGCAAGGCTTCGTGGGTACCCCCACTGGAGGGTGAGGTCATCCCCGTCTAGATATCCCTTTTCATTTCGGCTTAGTGGGCAGTTGCTGATCCCAACCGCGGGGTGATCTTGCTTGGGACTGTCCAGTAAGGGATGGTTCCGGTCTTGTGTTGTAGGGGAGTTAGGGTGGCTCCTCGGTACGCTGATCTAGACCAAGTACCGTGACAGGTGGTACCCCAGTGCCTAGCCATTAGTTGGAATCCATTTTCCCTATGCGCCCGTACGGTTTTGATTGTGCCCAACTATTGCTAAAACGTGAGATGCAAGCATTTCAGCTAGATTCTATTTTACTTTCTATAGACACTATTATAATATCAGAGGATTTTAATAAAAATGTTTTAGCTATCGTAAGGTAAAAACCCGACATGTTTATTTGTGGCGTGGTCTTACGAGATGCTTTTGTTTTCAAAGGATTTTTGAAACTTTAATAATCAATTGAGTGTGATTTTCTCACGCTGGTATTCCAGACTGACTCGGGTGTTATTTAACTGTAATACTCGGGTTAGACCGAGTATTATAGAAGACAGGATATGAATGCTGTGGAGCTCAGGAGACGAGCAGGATGACGATACGTACTCCCGTACTTGTTTATATATATATATTCCTCTGTGTTGAGTTGTTGTGTATCCATTTGTATGATATTGATGTTGAGCTGTGATTGATGTACTCTAATGATGTAATATATATAAACAGATATATTTGATTTTGAGTAAAGATCATTTATTTTCTACTATATTTTATTCCGCTGCGATGGCTAGATTCTGTTGTTGTTTTCTATTTTCTTCTTCTACCTCTTCTTCTTTAACCCAAATGGTTCGTATTTCTGTAAAACTTGAGTTGATTGTTGTAGAATAGTGTTGACTCAAGGGGTATGGATTTGCGGGTCGTTCCACTTGGTATCAGAGCCGGGTTGGTGATAACCTTAGCTCTGGTGGGAATTACTCATTTAATATAGAGTCCGTAGTACTCTAGAATGAGTTTGAGCGTATTTATAGATATGAGTGCGTATTTGTTAGTGAATATAATTTGTTTGAATATTGTGTTGATTGGTTTATTGAGTGGCATATGAACTTTCGTCGGCACAGTCTGGACAACTGTATCGAAGGGTTTTCTAAACACTTGAATAAAACAATTGACACGGTATTGTTTTAATTGTGGGTGGATGAAATAATTTTACCCAAAAATATATTTTTGATATAAAGAAAGTTTTTATAAACTATTTTAGCTAATATATGGTTGCTTGGATGTTAGGAATGATGATATTTAATTATTATCATTTTTGAGTGGAAATTTAACTAGAAATTGTAAATACAACCAAAGATTAAGGAGATAAATTCAATTATGAAACGAAATTTATAAATATGAATTATAAATGTAAATTATAAATTGAAATATAATCAAATGATAATTTGTATGAGCATAAGCTGTGCAAATGAATTATAGTTCAAATTGATTTAAGCAGGACTTGGAAATTTAAATCCCGGAGATTTGAAAGTATTTTGAAGATAAATAATAACATTATTGTTTTGGAGGTATTTATGAAAGGAAATTCGTTTAAAATGGATTTTGGAAGTGATATAGCATTGAAATCACTTGGATTATTGAAAAATAATTCCGATGATGACGGCCGCATCATCAGTATTCATTTTCGAATTTCTAAGTGATGGATTGCTGCAAAAAAATTTATTTGTTCAGAAAAGCTAGTTGTTTTGAAAATTTCAAAGGAAATTTGTTGGGGATAAACCAGGAATGGTATGACTGTTGAGAAATGTGATTTGAGATGTTGGAGATTTCAAAATAATTTGAAACCAAAGTCGGGGGTTTAAAAATCCGGATGAGTTAGTTGTAAGCTTATAGATTGAGATGATTTTTAAATCATGAAAGAAATATAAGATTTGAATAATGGAAATTAAATTTAAAATGAAAATGAAATTAACTTGGATTGGGAAATAAAATTTAACTGGATTGAAATCAATTAAATAGGTTGAAAAATAACATCCAGTTGTTTTCGAATTAAGTTGAAATCGAATTGAGTTAAATAAAACTGAGTTAAAATAAAATTGAATTGGAATAAGAATTCAATTGAATTATTGAATGGAATTAGACTCTTACCTGAATAAATGGAAAATAAGTTGGATAAGAATTGGATTGAAATAAATAAATTCGAATAACTTGTAAAAAAAATATGCTTGAGCTATAAATAGGCGTGAATCTTGATTAAAAATAAAGGATGAACATATTCAAGCCTATAATGAATGGAATTGTGTAAATAATAAGTTGTGACTTATAAAATTGAAAATGGAATACAAAATCCAAAATAAATATTGTTTGATGAATTGAAAAATAAAATGAAGATCAAAACTTGAATTATAAAATAAATTTAATTTAAGAAAATTTAATGAAGTGATATTTGAAATTGAAAATCAAGTATTGAACTATAAATAGGAGAGAACTAATTTTATAATAAATTAGAAAATAAAATGTGTAAATGGGAATGTAATGTTGTTTAATAGAAGCTGAATTGTGAATTTATGATGAAATTTGGAATTAAAACTCAAGTTATGAATTGAATTCGACTTGAATTGTTAGTAAAGTAAATGTAACTGAATTGTGAGTTGATGAAATTGGGTGGTAAATTGAAAATGGATAGTGGATTTAGAATAATTAAAACTTAATGTGAAGTGTTAACAAATTAAGTATAATTGAAATGTATCGAATAAAAAATGTAAATGGATTAAAATAGAATGGTATGAATTGCAAATAAAATCCAAATAAGTGAAGATAACTTGGAAAATAGCAAGGTAATAAATTGAATGAGTTGAATCTGGGAAGTTAAATTTTATAATAACTAACCAAAGGAAATTGTAGGTTTAAAATGAGATTTAATTGTGATAGAATCAAGTTGAATAAAAGAGAAAATATTTATTTGTGACATGAAAATGAGCTTAAGTATAAAATTTGAGTAAATCAAAATAAATTGACTTAAGCTGAATAAGGGGGAGAGAGTTGAATTGAATTCAACTTAAAAACAAGTTTAAAGATATTGGATTGAATTTGAATCAAGTAAAAATAAATTTGGATCGAAATAGAATTGGGTGGGTTGTAAATAATATTTAAGGAAATGAAAATTCATAATCGATTGAGTGGATAAACTAATTATATTGAATAAATAAATGGAAGGGAATTCTTATTAAATAATTGTAAACCATTTAAAATGTTAAAGAATTGAAATAAGTTGGAGACAATATGAATAATAGAATGTTTTCAAGTTAATAGAATGGTTTTAAATGAATGCGGATAAGAAATGAATCGCAAATGAATAGATTGTGAATAAAATTGAAATGAAATGTGTCGAGCTAAATAAATGGTTGTTAATGAATTAAAATAAAAAAGAAATTTAATTGGTAATGAAGATGAACCTAAATTGTTAATGGTTTTGAATGAAACTAGTTTAGTTAATAAAATGAAATACAAGTGAATGTATTCAAATCTGAAATGCAATGAAAATGAGAATATATGAATTGTGAATAAATTTTAAAAATGGAATAGAATTAAGTATAAATTGAGTTGAAATCCATTTAAATTGGTTATAAAACATAAATACTTGTTATTCACATAGATCTCGTCAAACTGCATAGAAAAAATTGTCATTTGATGTAAATGGAAGTAAATAAATTCTATGAGTTGATAGAAGTAAAATAAATTGATTTTGAAAGCAATTGAATTAAATATGAGCTCAGTTTGCTTAAGAATAAATTAAATGTAAGCGTTTGAGTTTTAAACCATTCAAATTGAATGAAAATAGTTTGTAAATTAATTGAAATAGTTGAATTAGTATGAAAATTGTATAAATTGCTTATGGAAAATGTTTGATGTGCATTTCTTTTAGAATTCATATGTTTTAACCATTGCAACTAAGTGAAATATATTTAAACTGCATATATTTGGAACTTACATGTTTAAATTGAGTAAGTACAGGTACTTGGAAGCCGTGTGGCTGGATATGGTTGTGCTAACTGCTAAATAAATAAGCCACTTGCTTCAAAATGCTAAATAAGGTACGCCTGCGCAATAAAAATAGGAAATATGAACTGTTTTTCTGTTTTCCGACCGTGTGGGTCGATGTATATATATTTATATCTTTTGTCGAATTGCAAAAGCTCCTCCGTACAAAGGAGACTCTGCCAAAAAAATTCGAAAATTTTGGGAGTCGGAAAATTTTTGGAAAATTTTGTTAACGACAAAACGGTTTCGAATTGAAAATTGAAATAAGTTAGTAAATGAAACTACTTTAAAATAATAACATGAATCAGTATAAAGGAAAAATAAAATTCAAAATTTAAAGTTGATGATAAATTGAATTCATATGCAAATGAAAGAATCAATTTGAATAGAAATAGATATAAAATATAATGGTGAAGTGAAAATAAATAAAGGAGCTAAACTTAAATATGGGATGGTAAATTCTTAATTGGAAATTGAATAGTACAAATATAATCTAAGTTAATATTTGAATTAATGAATATTGATATTTGGTAAGGAAGTTGATATGATGTTTTAGGAATATTGTGATTGGATATTAGTGCTAAGCGGGATATGCATGTATTAAAAAGGGAAAAGAAAATTGGATTTGATTTCAAAAGATAAATTTGAAATGCTCGACAAAAAGGTATGTATTTAAATTTGGTGTGAAATTGGTTGGGATTTTGATTGAGCCGCTTGGCTTTTTGTTTTCTTTTTGGATTTGGGAGGCCGTAGAGCCATTTTGTAGTTGTACCGAGCTAGCCGCGTAAAGGAGATGCTGGCGAATTTTTTTGGGAATTTAGGGAGTTAGAGAAATTTTGAGAAAATTTTTGATAATCCAAATTTTGATTTTAAATTGAACCTTGAATGGTTAAACAAATAGTATAGTTTGAAACTTTGGGAGAGTAGAGAAGTTAATAAGAATAATAATGGATCTTTTATAAGAAGATAGTGGATAAGATGTTGAATTGTTTAGAAACCGTTTGGTTTCGGGGGAAAAATTAAATGGGTATTGGACCATTCTTCCTAACTAGTAATCTCGGGGACGAAATTCTTTTAAAGGGGGAGGAATGTGACGACCCGGAATTTTGAGCATTTTAAATCGGGATATTTAATTGATTTTTAAATATTTAAAAGTTAATTATAACTTGAATTCAAATATCACTAATTATTTGATAAATAAATTATTGAATTAAACAAATAAACGTTGAGTAAAATATGGAATCTGGAATTTTAAGCCTGTTAAAAATAATTTAAAGGCCCATAAAATTTATGTTGATAATACTAAAGATAATAGAAGTTGTAAAAATTGAAATTTACTGTGGTTTGTTCAGTTTTAAAATTTTATAGTTTAAATCGAATTTAAAAACAGCCTTCCGAGGCGCAGTTTTGGAATTCGACGAAACCAGTTCCATTGGGTCCGTAATATTGAATTATTATCAGGTTTTAAATTTCGTATTAATCGGAGCTAGTGTGTGAGTATACAGTATACAAACGCGCTGAGATTTTATATCGAAATTTCTTTTTATTCCGGGCTTCCTAATCGAATCGAATAAGACTTATAACTTCGTCCCTTCCATTTCAAGCATAATATATATATGTATATATATATATGTATATTACTCGCATCTTCTTCTGAAAGCCAAGCCGAATTTTTTTTTTATAATCACGCAACTCTTTTTCTTGAATGTGGAAACCGAATCCCTTTCCTTCAAATCAAATTAAAATCAAAGTTCAGAAGAAAAAAAATTTATATAAACGAAATCAGTAATGGCCGAGCTCTTCAAATCGAAGTCCAAAACGAAAATCAGAGAAAAAGAAAAAAAGGGCGACGATATGTATATCCAAAATCGCGTCCTCCTCCTTCGTTTCCTTCTCTCCTCTGTTCGATTTGAAACCCTCTCGGCTTAACACAATGAAGGCTTGCTAATTTAATTTCCCTTCACTTCAATTTGCGAGCACGATTTCTTCTACTATCGTTATTGGGTGGAGCATCGCGTACAAGAACATCGCGCGCAGTGGTAGGGTTCGGGATGGTTTCAGATTTACTTGAGTTCGATCAATGGCGACTGCGTTTTTGTAGTCGCATCGAGTTTCGGTGTTCGAGGAGATAGCACGTGTGTGTTCGAGTCGAGGCTAGGGTTCACAGTTGCATTTTGTCTCGATTAGGGCTTGAGCTCGTACCAGAGGGGGGATATGGGTAGCCAGGGTGTTGATTTGGAACAGTAAGGTAAAAAAAAATTCGATTTGAAATAAATTTAAGTATGTCTAAATATATTCACAGAGAATGTTTTTTTTACATACAGCAAAGTGAAATTTATTATTATTATTCAGAAGAAAAAAATAGTAGTGTAATATAAAAACCCTCTCTGTTATTTTGATATATCTGCTAAAATAAATAAATAAACAGATTCATAATGGAAATTTATATATATAGGCAAAGGAAAGGGTTTCAAAGTCATATTTTCGGTATGTATATATATAGGTTGAAATGGAATTTTTATTTTCTTAGAATTTAATAAAATATGTTTATAGGTAAACAACAAGTAAATATATGTTTTCAAAAGGAAGATAACTTTGTAATTTACTTGTTTAATTAATTTAGAAATGGTTAAAGAGAAATTATTTTAAACCCAAAGTATTAGTTAATTATTTATGATAAGTGATTATTCGATTAGTTTAAATAAAACTTATTTGTTACTTAAGTTAAATTTAGCAAATGGAAATTATTTGTTCGATTTATTCGAATATTAACAAAATAATTAGTTAATTAAATTTATTGAATGGTAGTTGATTATTCAAGTGGTTCAAATATTAATAAACTGCAAATATTTATACAAGGTCTAAAGTCGTGGGGAAAACCAGGCGAGTTTGAAATGGATGGCAAAACAAAAATCAAAGTGAGTTAATCTCACTCTGTTTAAATTTAAATTTAAATGATTAAATTTAAATAATTGTTTGGTTGGTTGAATTGATTGATGTGATATAGTATGATATTTTGGAATTGGTGTATTATATTGTGTTAACGTCTGTGGATGCAGGAAAAACAGGTTGGAGGGATCCAGCTGGATCCCTCAACATTTATTCAAATTATTCAATCCCCTCTGTTGTGATTATTTGATATTCTATGATGAACCTTATTGGAATATTGAATGATATGGTTCGACTGGATATAATTGGGTTTAATGAATTACCAAAAATATTTAATTGGATGTTGGGAAGGAAATAAAAGAAGTGAATTTGTAAATAGAAGAAGTGAATTTGTAAATAAAAGGAGTGAATTTGTAAGAAAATAATTATAGAAAATTTGAATAAGTTTAAGAATGAATTGGAAAGAAATAAAGTGACTTTTTAATTTTAATAAATAAAACTAGAATATAGGAAGGAAATTAATGAATTTTAAACTGTAGTGTTATTATTCAAGAGATCAAACATTTGTTTAAAATTTAAGATTTAAATTATTGAAAGGAATAAATAAGAATTGGGAAAGACCTGAATTTGTATATTTCAGGTAAGAGATTTAAAATCAAACGAAAATATAACAATAATAATAAGTCCATAATTAGTGAATTTTGAAATGAATTGAGTAAGTAATGAAATTTATTGCAAATGGAGTAAATTGGAAATCCATTTGGGAAATTGATTTAAGTGATTGAGATTGGAAATTCTCCCTGAATAACCAAGTACGTTTTTCAAAGTAAAATTTTAAAATATAAGTAAAAGTTTTAAAGTTATAAAAAAAAGAAAAAAAAGAAAAAGAGCAAGATTTGGAAAATTTATTATTTCTAATATTTAATATCTAAAGTAAGTTTTTCCCTTTAATCTATTATGATAGTAGCTATTTATAAAGGTAACTTAGTGTTTTGTTTAAAGAGTGAGAACCTAGTTTTATATTTTATAAAGTAACCTTATTTTCAAATATTCATATAGTATATATTTTTAATCAATTATCGAAGTAGTTTTAATCTAATTATTTTAAAGTAAATTCTAAAGTAAGTAATTTTTTAATCTATTATCATAATAATTATTTTAAGAATGATTTAGTATTTTGTTTAAAGAAGAAAATCTAGTTATATTTATAAAGTAAACTTATATTAATTTGTTTCTAAAGTCTTATTTTAAATTAAGTACTAAAGTAAAATTTTATAAATTAAATATTAAACATATTTTACAATTAAAGTGTTTTGAAATTATTTTAAAAATCTAAAATTTTGTGCTTGGTGATTCCAATGGAAATAGAAATATTTGAAATTTATTCTGAGAAAGGAAGATAGTTTGAAAACTGTTTTCAAAGGGGTTTGAAAGTGAAAATATATCTTGTAAAGATATTTTGAGATAAATAAATAATTTGGAAAATTATTTATTGGTTCATGGTTGTTTCTGAATATTAATTGATAGTTAAATCACCGACTATCAATATTGGCCAAATACGTTGATCGATTCGAAGAGACCGGGATCGAGATTTATTTCTCGAAAACCACTTCCATCCGGTTTGTACGTTTCGTGAAAAACGTGTAAGGAGTTGAAGATGGAATAGTGAAGTGCAAGGGCTAGTCGCCACTAATCCTGAGGATATTTCCAAAATGGATGTAGTGGGAATAGTACCTTTGGTTCCGTACGAACCTGGGACGGACTTGTATGGATGAATGCTTGCGAAACATCATCAGGTAGACGATGGGCATTCTAAGGGATATATTCTAAAAAGGTAACATTTAGCCTCAAGCCTCATCAAATGGGAATGGCTGAAAATCAAGGATTATGCAACAAGGCTTCGTGGGTAGCACCCACTGGAGGGTGAGGTCATCCCTGTCTAGATGTCCCTTTTTATTTTGGCTTAGTGGGCGGTTGCTGATCCCAACCGCAGGGTGATCTTGCTCGGGACTGTCCAGTAAGGGATGGTTCCGGTCTTGTGTTGCAGGGAAGTTAGGGTGGCTCCTCGGTACGATGATCTAGACCAGGTACTGTGACAGGTGGTACCCCAGTGCCTAGCCATTAGTTGGAATCCATTTGCCCTACATGCCCGTACGGTTTTGATTGTGCCCAATTATTTCTGAAACGTGAGATGCAAGCATTTCAGCTAAATTCTATTTTACTTTCTATAGACACTATTATAATATCAGAGGATTTAAATAAAAATGTTTTAGCTATCGTAAGGTAAAAACCTGACATGTTTATTTGTGGCATGGTCTTACGAGATGCTTTTGTTTTCAAAGGATTTTTGAAACTTTAATAATCAATTATGTGTGATTTTCTCACGCTGGTATTCCAGACTGACTCAGGTGTTATTTAACTGTAATACTCGGGTCAGACCGAGTATTATAGGATACAGGATATGAATGTCGTGGAGCTCAGGAGATGAGCAGGATGACGATACATACTCCTTTACTTGTTTATATACATATATATATATATATATATATATATATATATATTCCGCTGTGTTGAGTTGTTGTGTATCCATTTGTATGATATTGATGTTGAGCTGTGATTGATGTACTCTGATGATGTAATATATATAAACAAATATATTTTATTTTGAGTAAAGATCATTTATTTTCTATTATATTTTATTCCTCTGCGATGGTTAGATTCTGTTGTTGTTTTCTATTTTCTTCTTCTACCTCTTCTTCTTTAACCCAAATGGTTCGTATTTCTGTACAACTTGAGTTGATTGTTGTAGAATAGTGTTGACTCAAGGGGTATGGATTTGCGGGTCGTTACACTAGGGATCCGTTAAACTATTTACTATGTAGTAATATTTCGCTATTATAATAATGTGTACTAGTAAAATAAACTTACTTTTAAATTGCGTTAAGGAGTGACCTAATATTCCCCTTAACACGTAATAGTCCAAGCAGTCCATCCAGTTTCAGCGCATCTCCAGATCGGGAGACTACCCTAAATACTCCACAGGCTACGGGAGAAAACCATACTCGTACAAGGCGCGCTACGGTTGGTGACACAGCACATCTAGGCAATGCCAGGGTAGATATACCAATTATGCTTTCAGACCGGCGGTAACGCCTAGCAGCTACTACCGCCCACCTCGAGCTATACCTCTAAAATCAAAAGGTTCCAAATCAATCACAAGGTAATAGAATGGTATCGAAGTAGTGTGTCCGATAAAAGGTGCTACCTTCTTAGCCCGTCGATCGATCATGTTTTAGCCACCTTATGCCAACTCACGGGAGTCGAGTCCACGTATTTACCTCAAAGGAAACGCCGCCACCATCCTACTTCATTCTGGAATCTCCACCGCATACTTGGTTGTTAAAGTGGTTTTCGAAGTTGGCAGAGAGTATGGCAACTTCCGATCCTGGTCTCTTCAACAATCAAACGTTATTATAACACCGCGGTCAGTTTCAAAATATTTTATTCTTTAAAATCAAATATCATTGCCTTTTCAAAACCAAATCAATTCAGTATCTTTTTCCCTTCAAACATATCCTTTTTTAAAACTATAACACTTTCAAAGTTATAATATTTTGAAACCAAATGCATGAAATATAACCTTTCAAAACATAATATTTTGAATTTCATAGCTTCTAAACCATAACTTCCACCACTAAAACGGTTTGGACATTCAAACAGTATATAAAATAAGATAGTTTATATTTAAAATTACCGTATAAAGTAAAATAATTTCCTCGACATCACAATTTTATTCACTTTAAATTAAATCTCAATCCATAAATTTGAACTCACTTTCAGTTTCAATAAACCATTTCAATTTATATCGATTTCAAATATAGATTCGAACCTCTAAATAAACTATTTCAATTTCCATATATTTCAAAGCTTTAAATATTCCACCATTTCAAAACTAATTCTTTGATGATTCCATATATATCAAATTCAATTACTATTATTTAGATTTTAAATGTTTACTTAATATATCCAATATCATTTAAGCAAAACTTTTAAACTTCAAATAACTGGACATTATTCCAAATTATTTAACTTGGAAATATTCATTTATGTCAACTTGATGTTTCATTTAAATCACTCTAAACCAAAATAAAGTTATAAAAAATCATACCCTTTAAAGCCTCAATTTTAATTAAATTTCAAATCAAATTTATTCGAGTATAATTCTTAAGTAATTTAATTCAAATCAATTTCATATTTATCTCCCAACCTGCATTTTATTTACGTCATTATAAAATTCTATATATAATATAACTTGAACAAATACTTAACCATAATATATAAAAAACAATCAAACTTAACTATTTGGCTTATTTTATATTCCAAACAAATTTACACATAGGTAAAAGTAATAATAAAATAACATTTATATAACATCTGAAATCAATTATTTATATAACCTATATATTTCTTTACAAAACCATAGAAATCATTTCAAAAATATTTTTATATATAGACCACGGTGTCTGTATATAATTTTCTATCATATGGTCAAGTGATACGGATATTTATCATTTCAATCTGTAATTTAAAATATAATGACTGTTATATGTCATTTCAAACCGCAATCCCGAATGAAATAAAAATCCATAAAAAACTTGCAGTTTATAACAAAAAAAAATACAACATCCATTCATCCAATATCAATCGTCAAACATTTATCCTAATCATCATCCAATTCAATCAATAACATCAATATAGAACAAACAGTAAACAACAGGCATTTACTGGAAGTTTATATTCAATAATAAATTAAATAACAATTTAATTCAAATAAATTCAATTTAACCGAGATGATGATTAAAAATATGCTAAACAGTCATGAGTAAATTTCTATTCATATCATAAATCAATTTAACAAACATAAAAAAATTTAGAAGTTATGGGTGGGTTAAAACACCCACCTTTTGAATTTAAATTGAATTTAAATTCAATTTAAACCCAAAATTTAAATAATCTTAGAATTCGCCCAAACAAGTATCAAAATGTTCGAAATTCCAATATGATCCTAGCAAAGAAAACTGCGTGTGAATTCGACCTCGTATGTAAAAGTTATTAGCGTTAGAACGATTTAAAATCTTAAATGTTAAATAATATAATAATAAAAAGAAAGAAGGATACCCAGCACACGTCAGCAACTTAGGAACCCTCATCTCGCTTAACAATTACACGCATTGAACCCAGGTACACATGGAAAACCCTAGCCGCCGATGATTGGAAGCATGTCGCGCGTCGATATTCAGGCCGTACGTCGATCGGCTTGCCGCGCCGAGCACTGCGCCTCAGGCCTATGGTCTCCGGTCCTCCCCCTTGCCGATCGATGCCTATAACCTATAGCCGTCGCCACTTCCTTCTTGACCTAATCGAATTTTTAGCAACAATCTGGCCGTCGAATTACCAGACAAACTACATAGATTCAATACACTTTCGACTCTCCAAGCAACCCTGTCGTTGATTTCCCGATAAGACGAAGTTCATCGTCGAGCCATGAACGGCCGAAAATAAACGACCTAATTCTGCCAATATAGCAACCCAGATTGAGAAATGAATTACATATTTGGCTTGCGCACGTCGAGAGCTTCAAATCGATATATAATTCGATACAGTTTGAGGAGATTAAATTTTTGATTTAATTTTGAATTGCAACTGGATTTGAAACTAAGAATTTGTCTACCACTGAGGAAGAGGAGCATCAGAAATTTCTATATGTACAGAATTGAGGAATAGAAGACTGCTAGGGTTCATAACAGGATATATATAGGTAGAGCTAAGAAAAAGCGAAACGGATACAACTGGTTTGGACCATTGAACGATAAATGGCCCAAAAAGCCCGTTCTGACTTCGAAACGAAATTGGGTCAACCCATATATAAAAATAGATGTTTCTAAATATTTTTAAATAAATGGAACATGTTTCAAGTCCAAATTCCATCGTATGAAGAAGTTATGCTAAAATCAAGTTATTTCAAATTGATTTCAATTAATTTCAATTTCATTGATTTCTAGGCGTTTCGAGCCCGTACGATCAAACGACAAGTCCGATCGCTACGAAACTTGAAATCCTACAATAATTCATGGTTACGGATCCGATGAAACTAGTTTCGTCGAAATCCGAATCAGTGGCAAAAATGGCTATTTTCCAAATAATTAAATAAATTAATATTAAATAAATTAATCACTTTTCACTTTAAACAACTTCTGTCAATTTTGATTTATTAACCATTCACAAATGATTTAAACAAATTTAGCTGTTGATTTAAAATTGATTAATTCCTCAATTTCAGTGTTTAATTTCAATTTCATTAAATCCAGAAATTTATAAATTAAAAATTCCAAAATCCATTTATTAACTTTCAAACTTTGTTGTTCAAGTCTTTTATTATAATAAAAATATAATTAACATTTGTTCTAATCTTGGTACCTTAATATTTCCCAATTTCATCTTAATTCCTATTTACGTAATATTTAAATATTAAACTCCATTTATTTGCAATAAACCCAATTACTATAATTTAAATTCAAATAATTTAATAAATCTTGATTTCCATTCTTTAAATCAACCAACTGTCATATTATAAATGGAATTAACACTATTTTCAAATATTATCTTAATTTACATTAACATAACATTGAATTGAGATTCATTGCAATTGATTACAAATTTTGATTAATGGACTAAATAAATGATTAACTTATAATAATTTTTATCATTAACTCTCAATCACATTTTTATAAGTTTATCATTCCCAAGCCAATGTTATAATTTCTTACTAAACATTGATGTTGTTCAATTACCATTCAATATATATTAATTCATTAATTAATTCAATATTTACGTTCGTTTTCTTATATTCGATTTATAGCCTAGTATAACATTTACATTAATTCCATTAATTGTAACTTCATTTAAATAGTTAATAATTAACTTGGATTAGCATTATTACATCTCATCTAAGTTATTATTTCATTAATGAATCATAAATTTCTGTTTTTCCGAAATTAGAAAACAAAATTTTAATAAAATTTAACAATTAAATTATTGAAAATTTACAGGTCCTTACAGGAGTGCTCCTTGAGTATCCCATAAGTTGGGTGGGGCTTACAGTATCTGCATAAACTACTGGAATATATAAAATGTGTTAAGGGGGATATATGTAACGCCTTAACGCTATTTTAATATTTTACTTTACTGTAGACACTATTATAATAGCATAATGTATTACGTATGTAGATAGTTTAACGGATCCTTAGGAGATGGAATCCTGAACATTTCTTAAGTTATTACACTCATGTTAGACACTGGATAGAAGATGTAAAACCCCGTAAACATTTTCGGCACCGTTACACTCATATTTATTTATTGTTGATTTAATTTGCATAAGATCTTTTAGTTCTGACTCGAGTGTTTTATCTTTTCAATTCGCTCTAGTCAGTCTGAGCTTTTTGGTGTATTAAAGTCCATTTATCTCTGGAGAACAAAGACAAAGATTTGTATGCTATTTATAATATTTGTACTACTGCATCATGTCGTAACATAGCATTATTCATTTATTTCTGATGTATGTACTCTGATTTTGTATTGTACAAGTGTAATCAAATGTTATTTGTTAACCAGTTTCCTGAACTATTTATTGATTATTATTATTTTTTCATTCCACTATGAAATTCTTTGTTTTGTTTTCTTTCTTTCCCTGTGTTTTATTATTCACCCCAGAACAATCCTCTCTTTTGAATGGTTCGAGTTTGACATGTGTAATAACCCAAAATTTACGCTGTAGTAATTTTGAATTAATTAAATAATAAAATAAATTTGTGAAACTATCATAAATGAGCCACGGGAGTTGCGCCATTGTGTCTGTGGTAATTTTTTGGTCAGCTTCCATATATAGCTTGTCAAAATCCGAATTAATACGAAGAAGATACGAGAGAATGAAGAATTGAACTAAAATGAAAAAAAATAAGCAAGGCCTAGGTCGACCCATATATGGGCTAGGGCAACCTATAGGTCGACCTATGCATGGGTTAGGTCGACCTTAGGGTCGCCCTCATTGTATTTTGGCCGACCCGCCTTTGTATTTGACGTTGTTTTGTCCAGATTCATTCGTACATGTAATATCTTGATTTTCTCAAATTCTATGCGTTCGTGCTTCCATCCGACGGTTCCTAGCAAGCCTATGGCATGGTTGCATCAGATTTGATCTTCAAATCCAATGGCTTGAGATCCCTAAGTTACACTATAAATAAGACCCTAGGGCTAGCTATTTTTCTTATTCAGGTTTCCTGCCAATTGGATTTATTGCTTGAGGCTGGACCTTAAAAAGAAATTTTTTCTTGGGAGATCTTTTTAATCAAAATATTCTACGCCCTAGAAGTGGATCTGAGAAGGCCAAGGAATAGAGCTAAGGACCATATGTGAGTGTTTTGTAATTATTTTAGATTTTTAAGTAATATAATATAATAGGGTTCTCAATAGTTATAGTTTTTCTGCAATTTTGAGATAGTTTTATATAAGTTATTTATGGTTAGTTTTTAAAGTTCTTTTTGGTCTATTTTATTCAGCTATTTTTATTCAGCGATTTTATTCAGTTGTTTACAGTTATTTTTATTTATTTACATCTGTTTTATGTTGGAATTTAGCCTCCAAATGTTAATTTCTTTTTATTCCTTTTTACATGAATAAATAAAAAGGAATAGAATTCGCTAATATAGATTAAAATAAAATAACACTAAACTTACAGAAAAGATTTAAAATAAGAAAAACTGAAATGAAAATAGAGATGGACCGAAATAGGAAAGTTTAAGAAATTTGTAGGCATAATTATAACAAGCGGTTATAACTAAAAAGAGAAAATAGAAGAATAATAGCTGCAAGAACAATTATAACACAGATTATAATTAGATAGAAAGAAATAATAGAAGAGACTTATTTTAAAACTTAGATCTCATTAATAATCAAATATAGCAGAAATAACATAAGAGGCTTATTTCAAAACTTAGATCTTGTTAATAAGCAAATATAGTAAAGATAACAGAAGAGGCTTATTTTAAAAGCTAGATCTAGATAATAAGCAAATATAACAGAAATAACAGAAAAGTCTTATTTTAAGACTTAGATTAAGTTAATAAGCAAATAGAGCGAAAATAACAAAAGAGACTTATTTTAAAACTTATACTAAGTTAATAAGAAAAGATAGTAGCAGGACCAGTACCAACTGCATTTCCTTTCAGTTAGGAACTGATGGTTTCACAATAGTTAGGTGAGGATGGGACACGCTTATCTTTACTACTAATAATAAGAATTCTCTAAACATGATTCAACCATGTCTTTTTGAAGTACCAAAAATGCCCTTTCTTTGCAATTTTGTTCGGGTTTCTTTCTCATCCTCTCCACTTCTATTCGCAAACATTTTATTCCACTTTCCCCTTAACCCTAATCGCCAGGGCGACTCAACGCTCATCCTCCTCAGAAATTATCGACGCCTCTTACTGCTAAATCGATCGACGCCTCTTACTGCTAAATCGATCGACGCTGTTGCTATCACCAATCACTTCCCTAATCCCTAATACTTAATCACTAATTCTGGATATTGCTACTTAATCCCTAATCCCTAATCTAAATACTATTGCTTAGGGATGTTGTTGTCATCAATCGACAGCCATTGCCATCAACGGATGCTGTTGTCGCCAGCTTATCCAATGTCGCTTTGCGCTTTTAGGTATTGTATACTTAATCCTAATTTCATTGATATATTTATAAATTTTCCCTAATCCGAATACTACTGCTTAGGGATATTGTTATCATCAATTGACAGCCACTGTCAATAACGCATGTTGTTGTCGCCGACCTATCCCACGTCACTTTTTGCTTTTAGGTACGATAGACTTAACCCAAATTTCATTGATAATTATATTTATGAATTTAAGCTCAATTACCAATCGATGTTCACTTCTATATCTTGATGCATGTAGTATATTTATTATCTGCCTTATTCTTGAATTATGTGGTCACTGTGTATAAGTTATACACTGACATCAGTCTAATTTACACAAATAGAAGTGTTTCACGACCTCAAATCATAAGTGATCAACAACCGTGGCATCCGAAAATTTGATTTCTTCAAAGATTATAATCGTTAAACTCCTACAGCAACGTCAGTCTTCAATGATAGCAAAAGTTAATTTACAATCCCAAATCCGTAGGGATTTTCTTCTCAAACTGGCCTTATATTTCTGTTGAACATATTATATTTTATCCTAAATATTTTTGCTAAGTTTTTAAAAATAGTTTCAACTGTTAAGTGGACCAACAAAGATTAGCATTATAGTTTTTTATGAGTTATGTTAAGTAAGACATGAAAAAAAGATTCATCTATACAATAGCAAGTACACATACATATATATGACTAAAAATCCCTATATTGTTTATAATTTACTTTTAAATATAATATAATAATTAAATTATTGTTTTAAAATTATGTGTGAGTGTATACACATGAATTTCTTTTCCAATCCAAATTAAATTTCGACATCGATTATTTTACTTTCTTCAGGTTCCTTTTTATTTACTATTTATATGAAACTTGGTAGACTTCTTTGGAACAACGTGATAAGATGGATTTGCATAGTTGTTCATTCATGAATTAAGATAGATATCATATTATGATAGCCAAAGGGATAATTTGCTTCCATTTTGGTTGACTTGGGTTCGATTGCTCATATTAAGCAACATTTATATACCCCAAACCATTGTTAGTCAGGTATAAGATGGACCTCGGTTAATTTTTTTTTAAAAGAATACTTCATATTAATAAATGCGAATAGTACATTCATTTTCCCATATAACTCATTTTGTCGCTAAAACCATTTTTTAATCCCTAAAATGTCATATTGAAAGCAAGTAATGATCAAAATGTTTGTGTCAGTTTTATTTTTGTTTTAATGGATTATTTTCTCTTTTATGTATGTGTTCGCTTGCCTATTCTATGTTATTGTTTTTAAATTTTAAGTATGGAGCCTGTGGTTATGATATGAATTAATATGTCAAAGACATTCATTTAGCTGTATCACTTAATCGTTCTAAAATTCTCTTCGATCTGTTTTAAAATTAGAGATATGAAATGGTCCGTTTCAAAAATAGTTTGTCTTCTTCTTTCCTCGATTGTGATGTTATGTTTTTATGCATTGTATTATGTATCATGTATTTTTGTCCTCACAAATCGACCCAATCAAAATCGACTTCACTAAAAAAATATTCTGCAACAAATAAGGATGCCTCCAACACCAATTTAATTCCATCGCCTAAAAATCACGTCGTCGCTGTAGGCTTTGCTATTTGGAGATGCTGTCATAAAGCTTACCACGATGAGATCTAGGGTTCGTCGTTAGGTGATTGTCAACGCCAAGTGGAGTAATGCTATAGCCTAGAAGCTTGAACGTTAAATTGGAAATTTGTGCAACTGTTGCTGATAGCTGTAGGTGATGCTGTCGAAGTTCACAAATTCAAGATCCAACACTGCCCGAAACTTTGCGTCGATTACAAAGTTGCCGCCGCCAAAGTGCCATGTGCTAGAGAAACTACAGCTGCCTATTTGTGAGGAAGAAGCATATATTTGATTAGTCAAAAGAAAAGGTAAAGATTATGATTTGGTAAGTCAACCTAATTTTTATTCAATTCATTTACATAAAAGAATTGCTTTTCTACTTTTATAAGCTCCATGTATTGTCATATCCAGCCACTACGAAACATTTTTATGCATCATGTGCCATATCACATATTCAGTAATGTGTTAAATTGAGGATATATTGAGATAAATAATGTATAATTAATTAATTTTAGTCAAAAGGTGATTTATGAATGTTAAGAAAAGCAAAAAACAAAGTATATCAAGAAATTAAAACTACAATTCAAGCTTATTGGAAGTATAAGGAAAAATATTCGTTTAATTTGGATATGGTTTTGAATTTTATTGCATGGTGTAGCAGTCGTTTCTTTTAACTAATTTACTTTTCCATTTTTTACCGCGTGTGTTTTTGATTGAAATAACCATTTCCTTGCTCAACTACTTCAAATCCAAGACAATTCCAAATCCGACATGATCTCCGACTTTAATTTACGATCGATCGAAGATTCCAGATCTAATGTCTTCTCCGCCTTTTACTTACGATCTTCATTCATTAGCCGTCAGCCATCAATTATTGATTAATGATTTTGGACGACCGCTGATAGCCTAATGTCAGTCCACTGAACCGCGATTCAAACTTAGATTAACGATTATCGATTACCAATTGAATATTCTTTGTTTATGACATGTTTCCTATGCTTAATTTGACAGCAGCATTTTGAATTTAGAATTTTGTTCCGTCTTTTATTTACATTTATCAGAATTTAGCATTTGGAATTTAGAATTTGATTCAACAACATTTATAATTTAGAATTACATAAGTTTCTAAGTGTATGGAGATTGATAGAGGAGATATATTTGGCATCTCCATAGGCAATTTTGTTGGTAATAATGAGATTAGCAACTTCAATGGGATGATAAGGAACCTAGAATATATATATATATATATATATATATATATATATATATTAGCTTTGCTTAACTACAATGATGTACCAGTAGAGTAAATACTGTATTGTCGTGCACTATGGAAGAACTCTTCTGCAATATTTGGGATGTTTAAAATTTCTTTTAACAGATCAATAAAAATTTCAAATACTTTATACACATTTACTGACTTTGGCACTCATGCATGCTTGCTAAAATAAAACACTTTTGTGATATGTGACGTTCCTTTTCTAATTTTTTGACAAACCACAAATTGAATATCATGCATCTACAATGAAAATATGATGTTCTTCACAGTATGTCGTCCAAAAAATGCCAGTCATTATTAGGGTGAACATGCTTTGTACAGTATAGATTTCTTAAACTTTTCTCAGCACATGGCAGCAAAGAAATCTTTTTATGTTGTTTAACCTGTGCTAAGTTCATATTTTGATCGACTCAATAGGTTATAAGTTAAAATCTTCTATGAATATTGTGGATGTTTTCGATTTCAAAGCATTAATGACTGTCTGCCTGTTAAATTTATTTAGTTTATCATATGAACTATAAAATTAGGTTAAGATAACTTATTAGCCTGCTGTGATTATTTTTCAAGTTTTAATATTTTTAGTACACAACCTATGTACTCCATTTACAACTACGTGGGTGGAATATTTTTTCCGTTTACTCCGAGTTTGCCTGTAGTACAGTTGAGTATGTCAGTTTTTCATTATGGTTCCTTGCGGATGCAGGAATACTATGAACTTTGTTCCACTAATTTACTTAACTATGTAACTGGCTATAACAAAATCAGTAACTTACCATGCATTCTAATGAAAAATCCACTTAAGAAGAATCCACTTAAGCAGAACTATATAAACAGATACCACGCATTCTACTAATATCATTCAAAAAGTTAATCATCTATATAATGCCATACATAATGGTCTCAACTAACAACCAATTATGCACCCCCCTCCTCATCTCCATTTTGTTTGTCTTTGCTTCTGAAATCACTTTGGCTCGCGTCATCATCAGTAGCATGACATCGCCTATGTCGTTAAGACAAAAGAAATGGATGGCTCAGTACGTTATATCTTCATGGAAATGACATATGGAATTTAATTTATACATGACCACCAAATATAAAAAGAAAACAAATATATATGGTATTGTTTTATATGTTTCTCAAAACTTTGAGATATGTTTACGGTTTTCAAATTTTGCTTCATATTTATTTCAAGTATAATGTATATTGTTATATATGTATATTTGACTAGAAATTTTAATTTTCTGTCAGAATTTATGAGGTGACAAATGTAAAGAAGTAAATATTAAGGAGAAGTATAAGATATATTTTCTAATGTTGGAATCAAGTTTAGGAATTGTGCAATCACTGTTCATTCTTTACATCTGAATACCAAATTCGAGAAGAAAACGAATATATATGGTATTGTTTTATTAGTTTCTCAAAACTTTGAGATATGTTTAATGTTTCAAATTTTGCTTCAAATTTTATTTCGAGTATAATATATATTGCCATTTATATATTTGATTAGGAATTTTAATTTTCTGCCATAACTTATCAGGTGACAAATATAAAAAAGTAAATATTAGGAGAAGCATAAAATATATTTTCTAAAGTTGGAAACAAGTTTAGGGAATTATGCAATCACTGTTCATTCTTTACATCTAAATACCAAATATGACAAGAAAACAAATATATATATGGTATTGTTCCATTAGTTTCTCAAAACTTTGAGATATTTTTAATGTTTTCAAATTACGCTTCAAAGTTTATTTCGAGTATAATATATATTGCTATTTATATATTTGATTAGGAATTTGAATTTTCTGCTGACAAATGTAAAGAAGTAAATATTGAGGAGAAATATTATATATATATATATATATGTATGTATGTATATATTCTAAAGTTGGAAATATGTTTAGGGAATTATGCAATCAATCTTCATTCTTTACATCAAAATACCGAGAAAAAATGAATATATAAAGTTTGTAAATTAGAGTCCCTTTAATAATTTGTGCATTGCACATAACTCGATTATCTTCCACTAGGTTTAGTGAAACAAATCATGGTGTGAGTTTTCTCCTGAAGAAGACTAGAATTGTCAGGTTTATCTTTTTGGATTATCTTCTTCAAGCATTATTTTATCCGGATTATTCTTCCACATGTATTACAAAAATGTGAATTAGTTTGAAAGCTTATTAGGAAGAAGAAGATACTGAAAGGTTTACTTTATCAATCTCTTCAGCAAATGAGATCACGACTTTGTATGCATCATAACCCATTACATGCAGAACCACCTCATCGGCACATTTAAACCTCAGTGAGTATTTAAAGTTACTAATTAAAATTGGTGTTTCTGATGCTATTTTCCATCTGCATTACTATGTGCATCATCAACAATGGAATGGGAGGATAGTAAAAGCTATCATACATGAAACTAAGGGAACTTGAAACTGGGGAGACTTTTAATGGCATGCCTGTGTTCACAGTGATAGTAGAAAACACCTGCAGTTGCACTCAGTCAGGCGTAAAAGGCAGTTGCATTACTCTGTATAAGTTCAACACAGTCGACTTCCTGTACTTAAACAAATTGACAACACCAGCAGCAATGTGAACGATGAATAGCGAGTAAAAGAAGAAGATTCTGTCATCTTTGTTTTTGTCTGGGAAAAGAGTACTTGGCTTTTTTTAAGTTATTGATTTGAAGTCTCAATGTTGCTGGAAATAATAAATAAGTCATGTTTTAATACGAAAGCAATAACTTGACTACCAATCAATAATGTTTGACAGTTTTAATATTTGCTGGTTATTCACTTTTTAAAATACAGTGAGTTATGCTATTTGAAAAGGAGGAGAAAATTGTACCGAGTAATCAAAGTAAGGAAGAAGCATGTGGCTATCCATAAGTTTTCAAGTCTCCAAAATACAAATATGTGTATGACCATGGAAGTACTCCACTGTGCTTACAGAATTTTTGACCTAAACTTTTGATGAATCAAACTTTTTCTTGGACGACACAAAAGTGGGGTATCAGTACCCACCCACTTTCATATTACTGACAGTAGATTAACTTACTGTCTATGATGCAAGATAATGAAGTACTCCAAAATCAACGTGAATATTCACTGTTAAATTAGGTGATTAAGTAAACCCACATAGCAAATTGTCTGAAATGTGCACACACAGGATAAAAGGTATCATGGTAAGGTCAACTGTTGGCGTGTTGTTAAAACACCACTGCTCTTCTGCCTAGGCCACCAAGGTTGACAATAGACCCAAATTTTCAATATTGATTTACCCTTAATTGTTTTTGCTTCGGATAGAGATGAATAGTAGGTAGTTGCAGGTTACCAATCCATGAAAAAAAGATTTTGCGCATCACCTAAAACAATAGTCTGGTTGTCCACGGAAAAAAGATTTACCCTTCATTATGTTATCCGGATTATTCTTCCACATTATATGATATATGCTTACTTTGCTTTTGCTTTTAACTGTACCAGGCAAATACGTTAACTAAGCATTGGTTAGGATTTGCAAAGAATATCTCTAACAGGTTCGAAAACTGTCTTGAGTTATTGTTGTGTTATATTTCAAGAATAAACTATATGATGTTTATATATTTGTCATTGCAAAAAATACAGGGTTATAGACAGAATGATGCAATATCAGTTGTTTCACGAGCCATGTTTTTTCGAGATTTCCTAAATAAGTTCGTTCTAGTGTTTGTGGACGACATTCTAGTATTTTCTAAGAGTATGGAAGAGCATGCTATTCATCTTGAGAAGGTTCTTCGCACACTTTGTGTTCATCGTTCTTGAAGTGTCACTTTGGTGTAAGGAGGTGCGTTTCTTGAGGCACATTGTCTCAATAGTGGGTTTAGTTGTGGATCACGCTAAGATTGTAGCAGTACAGGATTGGAAGGCCCCCAAGAACACTACCAAAGTTAGAAGCTTCTTAGGTTTGGCTAGCTATTATAGGGAGTTTATTAGAGATTTTGCTAAGATGTCGGCACTTAAGGTTAAGACTACCCTCATAGATCAGATTGGCTCAAGGCAACGAGAAGATTTACAGCCTACGGATATTCCGGATAGGATTAGCAGAGGAGAGATCTCTAGACATATCCAACGTTATCCCATAGATAGTAAACGGTGGCTAAGGTGAGATGGAAGACTTTGTGCCCCCGCACTATTGATTTGATGAGAGCAGTTCTAGCAGAAGCACACCATTTCGAATGACTATTCATCTGGGTGGTAATAAGATGTATAGGCATATGAAGATAGGGATTTATTGGAGCGGCAGGAAGAAGGATGTGGCAGAGTTTGTAGTTAAGTGTCTTGTGTGCCAAGGAGTTAAGGCTGAGCAGTAGAAGCCCGGCGGATTGCTTCAGCCATTGGACGTACCTGAGCGGAAGTGGGATAGTGTTTCAATGGACTTCATAAATGGTTTACCCCGATCTACGAAGGGGAATACTGGTATTTGGGTGATTGTAGATCGCTTGGCTAAGAGCGCCTACTTCATTCCGGTCAAGAGTAAGAGGACGACACCTTATTTGGCATCCTTATATGTTTGTGAGATAGTCCGACTTCATGGATTTCACTCTAGCATAACGAGCGACAAAGACCCTATCTTTACTAGCGAGTTTTGGAGAAGCTTGCAAGAGGCTTTAGATACACAACTTAGATTGAGTACGGCCTATCACCCTCAAACGGTGGCCAAATGAGAGAGTTAATAGAGTTCTTGAGCATTTATAAAGGACATGCATTCTTGATTTTGGAGGAACTTGGGAGGAGCACCTTCCTTTAGTGGATTTTGCTTACAATAATAGTTTTCAAGCAAGCATTGAAATGGCACCTTTTGAATCCCTTTTGTGGAAGACCTTGCAAGTCGCCTTCATGTTGGTTGGAGTCTACAGAAAGATTGCTACTTAGTCCCGACATGGATAGAGAGACTTTGTAAAAGATTGATTTGATTAGAAGAAGAATGAAGATGGCCCAAGATAGGCAGAAATCGTAAGCAAATAAGAGGATAAGGGATATTAAGTTTGAGGAGGAGACTTGGTTTTCATTAAGGTATCTCCATTAAGAAAGGCAGTGAGGTTTGGATCAAGTGGGAAACTTGCTACCAAATTTTGAGGACCGTTCCCCATTATGGAGAAGGAAGGGAAAATGGCATATCAGATAAAGCTACCCGAGAGGCTCGGGGGAGTTCATGATCACCAGATTTTTAGTGTGACCCACTCCTCTATTTCCCCTTTTTCCCCCCATAGGCCAGCAGAGTTGAGTAGATTTAGATTGCTTGGAGATCTATTCTCGAAGTTCTCTCATTTCAGATGTATTCTTCTAGTTTCCATATTTTTATTTATGGACATGGCACTTGTGAGAAGGGTTATGATTATTATTATTATTATTACTTTTGCACTTTGATTATGTAAGACGAAGATGTAATTTTCATGAGACATGAATTTTAGTTATTTTGAGACATGTTATGTTTTATTGACTCATTTTGAAATGAAGTATAATATAGTATTTTAAATGTTTCCTCTGTTTTATTTATTTTTCTTGTGAATATTACTCTCTATGATGCTATAGCTATACCTATAACGCACATCTTTTAGTGTGCCTGTTTTAGGTATACTTGGTATCGGAGCCTAAGGTTATAAGACTTCTAAAAACTTGTTTTAAAAGTAAAGTATTTTTCAAAGGTAACATATTTTCATAGTACTTTTCAAAAATAAACTCTTATTATAGAAATAGTTTTCAAGTATAAGAGAGTTTTTATAAAAATCCCCTCAAACTCCAGTTCAACCTTCTTTCGATCCTTTCGAGCCTAAATTTTCTTTTCTTTGCATAGAATGGAAGACGCCCTAAATCCTCTAGAGAGTGTCCAAGTCGCTTCCTGGTTCCATAAATACCTTCAAGCTATGGCACCAAAGGTGCAAGGGCAAGCACCCAATATAGCACCAGCGGGTGGAGATCCCATTAATCCAACTACAACATCGAATTTTTCTAAACAATGCAAGGACTTCTCTTATCTAGGAGGCAGAATGTTTTCTGGCGTGGAGGATTACGTAGAGACATTGGTTGGTTCGGATTTCAAGAAAGGTTTTTGAGAAAGTTCTTGTCGCAAGACGAGGAAAGCATGCTGTTGGAGATGTTCATTAGTTTGAAGCAAGGGAGTCTTTCGGTGAAAGAGTATATAAATCAGTTTAATGAGTTATCGCATTTGGAATGGAGCTTATTATACACCACATAATTAGGCCACCAAATTTGCTAAGGGTTTGAACCAACCCCTCCAAGGGTTGGCATTAACACATATACCTATGGGAGCGACGTATGAATCACTTATGGAGAAGGCCCTCATGTCAGATGTAGCTAAGAAAGAAGAGGCTAAGGATGTTCCTAAATAAGAAACTCTAAGAAGAAGTGGTGGAAGAATAAGAAGGATAAGGACAAGAAGAAAGGAGGAGGACCTCAGAAGGGACATATTAAGAAGGGGGACAAAATGTCATAATTGTGGATTGGTTGGGCTTTTACAAAGGACTGTAAGAAGAACACGACGAATGAGAGGTGTTAAAACTATAGGCAACCTGGACACCTTAGTAGAGCTTGTCCTCAGAGGATGGGAAGAGAGCAGGCGCACCTACAGTGCAAGCATAAGCTTTGAATGCAACACCTTCTATTTTGGACCGGACCGAGATAGGAAAGTCTCTATAGAAGGTTTGGTCTCTATTTCAGATTTTTCCTATTTGGACTCTTTTTGACTCCGAAGCATCGCATTCTTTTATTTCTAGTTCCTTGGTTGATTGTTTGAACCTAGTTATTTCTTTAGTTGTAGACCTTATAGTTATTTCAATCCCCATAGGAGGATCAACATATTTATCCATGATCTGCAGGGGTTTGAAATTTTTTTTACTAGGCATAGAGTTTGATTGTGACGCCTACATACTGGGATTTTCAGGACATGGGATGATTTTGGGGATGGAATGGTTATCCACTTATTGTGTGATATTAGACTGCAAGAGGAGAATCGTCATACTAGAGACATGTAGTGGAAAGAATCTCGTGGTTTGTTGCGACCTAGAAGGGTCAGTCATGTTGAGCTTCCCTTATTCTTTTGATTCATCAGTAAGAGAGTTTGATTCCATTCCAGTTGTTAGAGATTTCCCAAATGTTTTTGAAGAGGTTAGGGGACTACTCCCTAAGAGAGAGATCGACTTTAGGATCTATCTGAATGACAATGCTAAGCCAGTGGTGTTGCCCGTGAGACATAGGGCTCCTAAGGAGAGGAAGGTGTTAAGTAAGTATATTGGTGAGCTATTGGAGAAAGGCTTCATCAGACGGAGCATATCAGAGTGAGGAGAACCAGTCGTCTTCGCTACAAAGGCAGATGGTTCCCTTCGACTTTGCGTAGAATATAGAGAGTTGAATAAGCTCACAAAGAAGAATCGTTATTCACATCCTAAGATAGACGATCTTTCCGATCAATTGTTTGGCTCTTCAGTATTTTGTCAGCTTGACTTAGCCACTGGATTTCATCAGCTTAGGGTCGCTGACGATAGCACCGATAAGACAATATTTAGGACACCTGATGGAATATTTGAGTGGTTGGTTATGCCAATTGGGTTTACCAACGTCCCAACCTATTTTGTAGATTTGATGAGCCATGTTTTTCGAGATTTCCTAAATAAGTTCGTTCTAGTGTTTGTGGACGACATTCTAGTATTTTCTAAGAGTATGGAAGAGCATGTTATTCATCTTGAGAAGGTTCTTCGCACACTTTGTGTTCATCGTTCTTGAAGTGTCACTTTGGTGTAAGGAGGTGCGTTTCTTGAGGCTCTCAATAGAGGGCTTAGTTGTGATCACGCTAAGATTATAGCAGTACAGGATTGGAAGGCACCCAAGAACACTACCGAAGTTAGAAGCTTCTTAGGTTTGGCTAGCTATTTTAGGGAGTTTATTAGAGATTTTGCTAAGATGTCGGCACTTAAGGTTAAGACTACCCTCATAGATCAGATTGGCTCAAGGCAACAAGAAGATTTAGAGCCTATGGATATTCTGGATAGGATTAGCAGAGGAGAGGTCTCTAGACATATCCAACGTTATCCCATAGATAGTAAAGGGTGGCTAAGGAGAGATGGAAGACTTTGTGCCCCCGCACAATTGATTTGATGAGAGCAGTTCTAGCAGAAGCACACCATTTCGAATGACTATTCATCTAGGTGGTAATAAGATGTATAGGCATATGAAGATAGGGATTTATTGGAGCGGCAGGAAGAAGGATGTGGCAGAGTTTGTAGTTAAGTGTCTTGTGTGCCAAGGAGTTAAGGCGGAGCAGTAGAAGCCCGGCGGATTGCTTCAACCATTGGATGTACCTGAGCGGAAGTGGGATAGTGTTTCAATGGACTTCATAAATGGTTTACCCCGATCTATGAAGGGGAATACTGGTATTTGGGTGATTGTAGATCGCTTGGCTAAGAGTGCCTACTTCATTCTGGTCAAGAGTAAGAGGACGACACCTTATTTGGCATCCTTATATGTTTGTGAGATAGTCCGACTTCATGGATTTCACTCTAGCATAACGAGCGACAAAGACCCTATCTTTACTAGCGAGTTTTGGAGAAGCTTGCAAGAGGCTTTAGATACACAGCTTAGATTGAGTACGGCCTATCACCCTCAAACGGTGGCCAAATGGAGAGAGTTAATAGAGTTCTTGAGCATTTATTAAGGACATGCATTCTTGATTTTGGAGGAACTTGGGAGGAGCACCTTCCTTTAGTGGATTTTGCTTACAATAATAGTTTTCAAGCTAGCATTGAAATGGCACCTTTTGAATCCCTTTTGTGGAAGACCTTTCAAGTCGCCTTCGTGTTGGTTGGAGTCTACAGAAAAATTGCTACTTAGTCCCGACATGGTTAGAGAGACTTTGTAAAAGATTGATTTGTTTAGAAGAAGAATAAAGATGACCCAAGATAGGCAGAAATCGTAAGCAAATAAGAGGATAAGGGATATTAAGTTTGAGGAGGAGACTTGGCTTTCACTAAGGTATCTCCATTAAGAAAGGTAGTGAGGTTTGGATCAAGTGGGAAACTTGCTACCAATTTTGTAGGACCGTTCCCCATTTTGGAAATGGTAGGGAAAATGGCATATCGGATAAAGCTACACGAGAGGCTCGAGGGAGTTCATGATGTTTTTATGTTTCACACTTGAGAAAGTGCTTACATGATTTAGCAAAGGTAGTGGGACCCTTCTTGAGGAAGTTGAAGCGGAGAGAGAAGCATTGGTTCGTCGTATTCCTACCAAGATCATTGGACATGATATCAAGAATATTGGGAATAAGGAAGTCCCATTTGTTAAGGTGTAGTGGGGAGATAGTGTTGAAGACGCTGCGTGAGAGGCCGAAGAGAAAATACATACCTCTTATCCATATCTTTTCGATAGTACGTTTTGAATTTTCTATTTCCATCTTTAGTTTTGAATAGGTTCTTTCCTTTAGTATCCTTTGGGAGGGTAGATCTTAGGATTTAACCTATGGATGGTAGGACTGAATGTAAACATGTTACAGAACATGCTACGTATGTTGGATGCTAGTGGTTGCAAGTGTTTGCTAGTGGATTCTAATGGACGCATATATATACACTAGGCAGTATTATCTCTCAGTGATCGGCATAACTAGGTCACTAAAGCATATGCATATGGATGTGTGCGCATTTGCATTTTTATTTTATTCCATGGTTGTTATAAATGGATGATTATCATATGATTGTTGCATTTGGATGATGATTGTAGCATGCATATAGAACTACCAGTTATCATTAGGGAATTTGCTTTCATTTGGATACATGGCACAGATATGATTGTATAAAAAGGAGGTCGACTGAATTAGTAGACCGCCTAACCTTTTGCATTAGTTAGGGACATTGAAACTACACTATTGCATATAACATAAGTTGCAATAGAAAGCTTAAGGACCATGGATGTAACGGATGGTGGTTGAATATTTGGTTGTAGAATTTGATTGAAAATATTTATTTCATTCTTCTGTCCTTGGAGATTCCGTGGACGAAATCTTTTAAGAAGGGCAGAATATAACAACCCAAAATTTAAACTATAATAATTAATTAACGAATTAATTAAATAATAAAATGAGTTTATGAAATTGTCATAACTGAGCCACGGGATTTGTACCATTGTTTCGGTGATAATTTTGTAGTCAATTTCCATATATAGTTTGTCAAAATCCGAGTTAAAATGAAGAAGATACAAGAGAAACAGTAATTGAACTAAAACGAAAAAAAATTAGCAAGGCCTAGGTCGACCCATATATAGGCTAGGTCGACCTATAGGTCGACCCATGCATGGGTTAGGTCAACCTTAGGGTCAACCCCATTGTATTTTGGTTGACACGCCTTTGTATTTTGACGTTGTTTTGTCCAGATTCGTTCGTACACATCATATCTTGATTTTTCTCAAATCCGATGCGTTCGTGCTTCCACTCGACAGTTCCTAGCAAGCTTATGACATGGTTGCACCAGATTTGATCTTCAAATCCAATGGATTGAGATACCAAAGATACACTATAAATAAGACCCTAGGGCTAGCTATTTTTCTCATTCAGATTTTCTTCCAATTACGTTCATTGCCTGATGTTGGGCCCTAAAAAGAAAAAATTTCTAGGGAGGAGATCTTTTTAATAAAAATATTCTATACCCTAGAAGTGTATCCGAGAAGGAAAAGGAATAGAGCTAAGGACCACATGTGAGTGTAGTAATTATTTTATATTTTTGACTAATTTAAAATAATGGGGATCCCAATAGTTGTAGTTTTTCTGCAATTTTGAGACAGTTTTTTATAAGTTATATACAGTTAGTTTTTAAAGTTCTTTTCAGTCCATTTTATTTAGTTATTTTTATTCAGCTATCTTACTCAATTATTTATAGTTATTTGTATTTATTACATCTTTTTTACGTTAGAATTTAACCTGTAGATGTTAGTTTCTTTTTATTCCTTTTTATGGGAATTAATTAAAAAGAATAGAATTCGCTAATATGGGTTAAAAAGAATAACACTAAATTTACAGAAATCAAATGAAAATAAGAAAAACTGAAATAAAAATAGAGATGGACTGAAATAGGAAAATTTGAGATATTTTCAAGCATAATTATAACAAGCGGTTATAACTAAAAAGAGAAAATAAAAGAATAACACCTACAAGAACAATTATAACACAGGTTATAATTAGAAAGAAAAAATAACAGAAGAGGCTTATTTTAAAACTTATATCTTGTTAATAAGAAAACATAGTAGAAATAACAAAAGAGGATTATTTAAAACATAGATCTTGTTAATAAGCTAATATAGCAGAGATAATAAAAGAGGCTTATTTTAAAACCTAGATCTTGTTAATAATCAAATATAGCATAAATAACAGAAAAGCCTTATTTTAAGACTTAGATTAAGTTAGTAAGCAAATAGAGTAGAAATAATAGAAGAGGCTTATTTTAAAACTTACACTAAGTTAATAAACAAAGATAGAAGCAGGGCCTATACCAACGGTATTCCCTTTCAGTCAGGAACGGATGGTCTCACAATAGTTAGGTGAGGTAGGGACATGATTATGCTAACTAGGGTAAATAAGTGGCCAACAGATAGAGGCTCAAACCTAGGGATTTGGAAAAGGGGCCCAAAATAGAATTTGTTTTTTAGGACCAGTAACAGAAGCATTCCTTTTCAGACTAGGACTAATTATCTCACAAACTTAGGTGAGGATGGGCAGCATCCCTTTCAGTCAGGAACTGATGGTCTCACAACACTTAGGTGAGGCTGGCCAACATCCCTTTTAGACTAGGACTGTTTAGACTAGGACTGATGGTCTCACAACAGATTAGGTGAGGTGGGGCACACTTATGCTGATTAGGGTAATAAGAGGTCAAAATAGGGAGCGATAGTTGGAGTGTATCGGCGATGACCGAGCGTGCGGTATCGATTAGGTAAATAATTCGCTACCATGTTCCAAGCACTAAACAGTTGTCTTTTGTTGTGGGACAAACAGGATTGGACCTACTCACAGTGGCACATCAGTTATAGAAGGCCGATCAACGGGTAGAATTAGGATTTTAGCCTAATTAAAATAGAATTAGGATTTCATCCTAATTAAAATAGGATTAGGATTTCTGCCTAATCACAGTAATGTAAGACAAGTGCAAATAATCACAATCAAAACAAATAGTCAAACATAATAAAAAATAGTATTTTATCCTAGTTTTACCTTTTCTGTATTTTCCTTTTATGCTCGATGTAACACCCCTTCAAAATGGGAATAATAGTCCCACATCGTGGAAAAACACTATGAGGTGGGTACTTATATACCAAAGCCTTCACCTCATAACAACACCGATGCCTTTTGAGGAACAAAACCTCACACCTTGGCTTGGCCCATGAGGCGGAGGTGACTAAGTTGGGGACAATATGTGCGTAATGTGAGGTGCGGGCTGTTATAATGGTATCAGAGCCATACCCAGCCGAAATTGTGGTTTATACGTGTTATAGCCACAATGCTTGGGTGGTGTTGTGTTCATGAGCCAACGAGGGCGTTGGGCTCTAACGGAGGAGGGGGTGATTGTAACACCCCTTCAAAATGGAAATAATAGTCCCACATCACGGAAAAACACTATAAAGTGGGTGCTTATATTCCAAAGCCTTCACCACATAAAAAGGTCGAGGCCTTTTGAGAAACAAAACCCCACACCTTGGCTTGGCCCATGTGGCGGAGGTGACTAAGTTGGGGACAATATATGTGTTATGTGAGGTGCGGGCTGTTACACTAGAACTGTTGCTTAGTCTGTTATCTTTATCTTGCTTAGAAATGCTAGTAATTACTTTCATTTACCATACTTTTAATCTAACCCACTCCTCTGTTTTCCCTTTTCCCCCATAGGCCACCAGAGTTGAGTAGATTCAGGTTGCTTGGAGATCTATTCTCGAAGTTCTCTCATTTCAAATGTATTCTTCTAGTTTCCATCCTTCTCATTTATGAACTTGGCACTTGTGAGAAGGATTATGATAATTATTATTATTGTTACTTTTCACTCTGATTACGTAAGACTAAGATGTAATTTTCATGAGACATGTTATGTTTTATTTACTCATTTTAAAATGAAGTTTAATGATAAGTATTTTAAATGTTTCCACTATTTTTATTAATTTTCCTGCCCTGTGAATCTTAGTCTCTGTGATGCTTTAGCTGTACCTATAATGCGCCACATCTTTCAGCGTGCCCTTTTTGGGTATACTAAGGGGTGTGTGGTGTTTCAACATGTGTGGTTTATTATCGATTTAAACCGTCCAAAAAGTGGTTCGTTGCATTTGGTATTACAGCGAGGTTTAGCGATAACCTTAGCTTTGTAGGATCTGACTCATTAGAAATAGGGTAGTAATACTCTAGAATGAGTTGTTTGGGAGTATATACGAGAGAGCATATTTGTTAGTGTTGTAAAAGTGTTTTTTATATTGTGTTGATTTGTTCTGTTTAGTATTTAGAAATTCTGGTCGGTACATAGGACGCTATGACATCGATAGGAATTTCTTAACACTTAATAGGGCAGGTCGACACAATATTGTTTTGAAATATAGGTAAATAAAATAAAATTACCTAGCATTATATTTTGTATATAAAAGAGTAATTTTTTTTATAAATGATATAGTTGGGCGTGATATGTATGTTTGTTAGGAAGTGAAATTTGATAAATATTGGTTGAAGGTAAAATTTACAAATAAAGTAAGTATGAATTAGAAATTTGAGAATATAATTTCAGGGTTTGAAATTTGTTTTCAAAAGATTTTGGAATATGATGTTAGTATCATTTGAAAGTATTTTCATATACGAATATTTTAATGTGATTTGAAAGAAATGTTTTAAAAAAATTGAAGGAAATAAGTTCTGTACTCCCTCTTTGTAAAATAATTTTGGTAATGAGTGCAGCACCATCGACGTTCATTTTTTAGTTTCAAAGTGGAAAGACCGCTGTAGTAGTTTTACTGCACGTTTGTTTTGGTTAACAAATTTTAATTTTAATTTTCTAAATATGATTGTGTGTGTGTATATATATATATAAGTTATGAGAATATATATATATATATATATATATATATATTATTTTAAAATGATTAAAAAGGAAACCCGGTATTTAGTTCTTAGGTTTCTGTAAATTAGAAATTTCAATTATTGCAATACATAACCTTAACCATTTTAATTATTGGAAATCTCAAAAATGAGAACTAAATGCTAAGTGATTAATACGATATATAAGAAATTGGAATTTGTAACTTGTAGACATAAAAATTTAGAAGATGTAATTATTGAACATTTTGTTAACTAGAATGAATAAGATAAACTTGTGTAACATCCAATTACATTCTTAAACATATATATAACTTACTAGAAATATTAAAAAGTTGGAATGTTGATAAGAATAGGTGATAGAATATTTTACAAGTAAAACTTAGAAAATGAAAGTGTTCAATGAGATTATGTTTAAAAATGAAGAATCAAGATGTATAAGAATTTTATAAACTTAAGTTAATACTTTGAATGCTGCTAATTATAATTAATAGAAAGATGAATACTGTAAGTAAATGATTATGAACTTAAGTTAATGTTTGAAGCTATTTATAATTAAAGTGAATAGAAGAAAAATTGAATACTATATTAATAAAATGATTATAACTTCAGAAAACGTTGAAATGATTCTGAAATAGATTTGATATTCAATAATGCTATATATGAAGGAAATAAATACGAAAAAGAAAGAGAGAGAAAAATTATAAGCATGAGTTGATTCACCAATGAATAATGACATAAAAAGGAAATCAACGTCAATAATAGCGGTGAATTAAAATTTGTAAAGAAACTTACATAATATTTTGAGAATTGATTATGGATAATTTAAATAATTGAATGGAAAGAACATATATAAGCCAATGAATATAAATTAATGGAAAATGGCATTGTATGAATGAATGGGAAACGAATTTTGTAAGTAATGAATGTAAATTAAAGAAAATAATCATTGTATGAAAAAAATGAATTGTAAATGATGTGAAATGAGATTAATATGAATAAACTTAAATAATATTTGGAATTCTTGGTTGTTTGGCTTATGGGTGTTTGGGAAACGTACTTCTAACTGTATAAGAATGTATAAATAATCTATTAAGTCGTTATCTAAGGCTGTTAAGAGCAGGGTACACTTGATAGTTTATTTATCACCGTTGTACAATTAAAAGTTTCTGAACCGGAACAAATCATTAGTATTGGTTGTTATGGATGTATATTTGATTCTTTCGTTGCATGTAATGGTTGTACTGTTTGTTTGCAGGTGATTGCTGTCATGTTGTGTTGGTTTGTTTTGTTATTGATTGAAACAACTTAAATATTTCTCTTTTTACATAATTCTAACTCTTTTGCATTATATAAGCGAAATACAGGTTTATGGAAGCAATAGCCACTGCTTTTGGTTTCATAAATAAAGCGTTGTTTGCCCAACAAATAGTTACATTTTAGATTACGGTTTATAGCGATGTTACATTGTTCTCCCATAGTTTGGGATATTTTATTTGAAATATGATATATATATATATTTGTTTATTATTGATACTATTATTTCTCCCAGACCTCTTCGTACAAAGGAGACTTTGTAGAAATTTTCCATGAAATTAAGACTTAGAAATTTTGAAAGTGCAATGTTTTCAAACTTTTATTAACTTAAATATGAATGATTTAATTGTTTATAAATTGATATATTTTATTAAATACTTAATTATGTAAATTAATTATTTATAAATTAAATACTTGGAATAAAATATATTAATCTCTTAAATGCCACTTTTTCCTTTTCGAGGACGAAATGTTTTGAGTGGGGGAGTTTGTAACGACTTGCATTCTTCGATAATTAAAATATTGAATTTAATAAGATTTCGTAATTTAATATTGGAAGAAAATAAAATTTATGATTTACTAATGAGAAAAATAACTAGGATGAAATTTAATAATGTTAAGGTAATTGCTAACTATTTAATGTAATTCCAAGTAATAGAAATGATCATAAAGTTATGATTGGTTATAAATTGTAAATAGGGAAATAATTTAAATGTTATATTAAATGGTGAGATAGTATGTAATTAATTGAAATAGAATATAATCAGTGCTGAGTAAGTGGTTATAACATTTTTTGTAGATAATAAACTTATAAATATGATTAAATTAAGTAAAAGGTAACAATTGTTATTTATCACCTATTTATTGAATTCGTTAAAATTAAATGGTAAATCGTTGCAATTAAATGTAAATAAATATTGAGTTAATATGAGTTAAGATGATAACTGTAAAAATGAATGTAATAAAATGTAAATGAAGGTCAATTATATTCATAAGGAAATAATTGATTGGATGATAAGATGAAAACCAACATAAATGAATTTATTGGAATTTAAATTATAACTAATGAATTTATTTCAATCGAAATCAAACGTTGTAATTTGTACAACATTTAAATATTGAATTTGACATGGGAATTTGTTTTAAAAGGATAATAGTTTCTGTATAATTAGAAAATGATGAAATTGTTAGTTATAAAATTTGAATTGAAGAGTGGTTTAATTAATTTAATAATAATTTGTTTAAATTAATGTGAAAATAACCTTTTTGGCCACTATCTTGGATTTCAATGAAACATATTTCAGCGGATCCGTAACGGTGAATTATTATAGATTTTCATGTTTCGTAGCGATCAGACTTGTCGTTTGATCGTGCTGTCTTGAAACACGTAGAAATCTATTTAATGAAATCAATATGAAATAAGCTGATTTTAAAATCTAACTTCTGTGTATAATGGAATTAGGACTTGAAATCTGTTCCATTAAATTTAAAAATATCGAAAACATCAATTTGGATATATGGAATTACCCATTTTCATTTCAAAAATGGAATGTGTCGGGTCAATATTGTCGTTTCGAACCAATTCGATATTTTATTCTTTCTTATTAGGGCTTGTTTATATAAATAATTTTTTTCTCCAACCCTAGCAGCCATTTAGTTATTCTGTACATACAATTCTATTTTCCTATCTCCTTCTTCTAATGGCAGAAACCAAATTCCAATTATAAACCATAATTCAATTTCAAATTCAAATCAAAAAATCAAACTCCTTAAAACTATATCGAATTATATACCGTTGGAAAGATCTCGATGAATGGAACCTATGTCTGGCGTTCATTTTTTGACACAGTGATTAGATCAGTCAGAAATGCGGTCAAAGACAATTTTAGGCGTTTTGATCGGAGCACCGATTGGTGAAATTGATTGGGGGATTTTGTAGAGGAGTCTTCCAGGAACCTATTGGTGGTGGTCGCATCAACCAGATCGACCTGAGGCTCCCGGAAATTGGAGATTAGGGTTCAAAACCCTAGTTGTTAGGATGGCGGTGCACATCGACTAAGGCAACCAGAGTCGATGTGGTGGGCATTGGCAGGCGCGTCTCGTCAAGGTGAAAGCGTGATTTTGGTGGTCAAAGTTGGTGGTAGGCGGCTACATTTTGGTTCATGCATGCATTTTACTATAGGGTTTTGCCACATGAAGAGGCAGTGGCATGTTATATTTCTATTCGCCTTCTATATTATTTAATATAGTTTTTTTATATTCTAATGTCAATAACTTTTGTATACGAGGTCGGATTTATGCGTAGTTTTCTCCGTTGCGATAAATTCTGGATAATATGGAATTGGTTCAAAAGAATTCCAAGACTGTTGAAATTTGAGCCTATTTTTGTATTTTAAATCGATTTGAAATCGAAGGTGGGTGTTTTAACCCACTCAATACTACTAAATTATCTTATGATAGTTAAATTTAGTTTATAATATGATTAGAAGTTGATTGATTGATGTTTGGAACATTTAATCTATCATTCCAGTTAAATCTGACTTTTGTTGAATTTAATCGCCATTTTATTTAATATTTAATTTTAAATTGCCTGTTAAAGACGTGATAATGGTAATCAGTTAATTGTCCTGTTAATGATAATCAATTGATTTTTTTTGCTCATTGGTTGATTGGAATGGTAATTGTGATGGATGTTTGATTGTTGATATTGGATGACTGGATGTTATATTTATATTGTTATAACACGGCAAGTTCCCTTAGTTATTGCTAGGAATATCACTATGGATTGAAATGATACATACCCAAACGATCTATAGATTAGCGAAAAATCGTTATGGGTTGAAATGATAAACCCGATCGATTTTATGGATTTTTAATTTATTTTGGATTGCGGGTTAAAGTGATAAACTCTAGCGATTTTATGGATTTTTAATTTATTTTGGGATTACGAGTTGAAATAATATACCCGTAAATTTTAAATTATTGCGGGTTGAAATGATATATATTCATATCACTTGATCATAGGGTAGAAATTATATACCGACACCGGATTTGTTAAATTAAATGATTTTAAGCCTTAAATTTTTTTATCCAATTAAATGATATATTGAAATAAAAATTTCATTTTTATAAATTGATTTATTTTTGAAAATCCAAGCTTTAAATGTTGAAAATTGGAATTGGTTTAAATGTATTGTTTAAAGAATTTAATTGAAATTTTAAAGTTGGATTTGAAGTATAAATGAAATTTATCGAACTAAGTTATCGAAATATTTTAATATTTAAACTTTGAAATCTACTAAATTTGAAATAGCTTAAATTTATAGTTCGAACATGGATTTGAATTTGATATTGATTAAATGATTTTAAATGAGAATTCGAATTGAAAGACAAAATTGAGTTTGTTGATTTGAAAACTAGACATGGTCCAGATGTGTTGATATGAAAGAAATAGTTTAATTTGATATTAATTTCAAATTAATTATTTTAATATAAACATTTAAATATATATTATCTTAAAATTTTGATTTATTTTGATTTTAAAATATTTACTATATAAACTACTTAAGTAATCGAACCATTTTATATTAAACTATAAAACCTATATTTAACCTATTGAAACTATTTTAATCTATTTTTAATCAATTTTTAACCATTTTAATCTATTTTAAACTATTTTAATCTATTTTAAACTATTTAAACCATTTTAATTTAATTAAGCTATTTTGATATAATTTAAACTATTTTAAAGTATTCTAAACTATTTATGAATATCCAAACTATATTTTTAATTTCTAACGGTGCAAGGTTGAATTGTTTATATTTAAATCCTTGATTTAAAAGCGAATATGGTTAAATGAGGTTATAACCTAAGTTGGGATTTGAAATGATGTTTTCTAGTGAAATAACATATTTGAGTAAATATGATGATTTTAAAATGAGGATTTAACCTATTTTTTCGATATGATTTCAAAAGTGAACATGATTTCGAAAGTGAATATGATTTCGAAAGTGATATGGTTTGAATTGAATATGATATTCTGATATCATTTATGAATCTGTTTTGGAAATGTAAAAGAACTATCCGGTGTGAAATAAGTGTTTCGTTGTTAAAGAGACCAGGATCGGATATTGTCATACTCTCTGCCAATATCGAAAACCATTTTAACAACCGTGTATGTGGTTGAGGTTCCAGAATGAAGTAGGATGGTTTGGCGAACGATTCTGTATTAAGTATACGTAGCCCTGACTCCCGCAAGTCGGCTTGATGTAGCTAAAATAGGAGCGATATCGAGCCAAGTGAGGTCGCTCCTTCGATCGGGCACATTTCTATGATACCATATTATGACTTTGTGATTGATTTGGTGGCCACCTCTCGATTTGATTATGGGAGTGTGTTCTGAGGTGGGTGGTAGTAGCTGATATGTGTTACCACTAGTCCGGGAGTTCAAATGGTGAAATCATACACTGGTATTGCCTCGCATGCCTTGTCACTTGCCTTATCGTGCCTGCTACGAGTTCGTTTTGTACCGTACCTATGGAATGCTTCCTGAGTATCCCATCAGTTTGATGGGGATTGAAGTATTTGTATAGACTACGGGAATATATAAAATGTGTTAAGGAGGATATGGGTAACACCTTAACGCTATTTTAATATGTTACTTTACTGTAGACAATATTATAATAGCATATTGTATTATGTATGTAAATAGTTTAACGGGTCCTTAGAAGATGGAATCCTGAACATCTCTTAAGTTATTGCACTCACGTTAGACACTGGATAGGAGATGTAAAACCCCGTAAGCATCTTCAAATTCCATTACACTCATATTTATTTACTGTTGATTTAACTTACATACGATCTTTTATTTCCGACTTGAATGTTTTGTCTTTCAATCCGCTTGGGTCAGTCTGAGCTTTTCAGTGTATTAAAGACCATTTATCTCTAAAGAACGAAGATAAAAAATTTATGCTATTTATTATATTTATAATACTGCATCACATCGTTCCACTGCATTATTTATTTACTGCTTTATATACTCTGATTCTGTATTGTAAAAGTGTAATCAAATGTTATTTGTAAACCAGCTTCATGAACTTTTATTGATTATTATATTTTGTCACTCCGCTGTGAGATTCTATATTTTGTTTTCTTTCTTTCTCTGCTTTTTCTTATTCACCCCATAGAAATCCTTCCTTTTGAATGGTTTGAGTTTGACATGTGTTGTTTATTGTCGATTTAAACCGTCCAAAAATGTAGTTCGTTATACCAAGCTTGTGTTCGATCTCATACAAACCTTCACAAGTCAGGCCCATGTTCATTAGACTGGGGAAGATTCATTTAAGAATGAGATCGCTGATCTCGAAGGTCCGATTCCTAACCTTTGTGTTATAATGTTGAGCTACTTTCTTCTGGTGAGCAGCGGCTCACAAATCAGCTTCGCTGCGTTTCTCATCGAATGTATCAAGGGACTCGAACAGGAGCTCCTCATTCTTTTTGGGACTGTAATGAATCTTTCTATGAGATTACACTTCCAATTCAATTAGAATCATGGCCTTTGATCCATAGGCTAAAGCGAATGGTGTATGGCCAGTCGTGAATTTATGGGTCATTCAATAAGCTTAAAGTGCGAGAGGTAGTTCATCGACCCACTCGCTTTTGGCCTTTGTCATTCACTTTTTTAGAATGTACTTGATTTTTTTACTGCATCCACTTGATGGAAAAAAGTTTTTCAGAAAGAGCCACTGCAGAAAACCTTTTTCCTATCCTATATTTGTTGTAGAAGTTCTTGAATTCTATGCTATCAAATTGGGTCCCATTATTAGAGATGATTGTTTGTGGGATCCCAAATTGATAGATAACATTTCTAATAATGAAGTTGATCACCTTCTTCATGATGATCATGTTGAGCGGTTCTGCTTCAGCCTACTTCATAAAATAATCAATTACAATAATGGCGTATTTCGTTCTGCCCTTCAACATCAGTAGCACACCAATAATATTGATTCCCCACAGCACAAATCGCCATGGGCTGACCATTTGTGTAATCTTCATAGGTGGGGATCTAGGAATTTTTGCAAATCTTTCACATCAGTCACATCATCTGGTGTAATCGGTTGCATCACTTTTGACTGTCGACCAAAAATAATATAGTGATTCTTTGCTAACGTTTGTCCACCAGTGTGATTGCTACATACTTCTTCGTGGATATCCACAAGGACCTTATTAGCCTCCTCATTAGCAAACCACTATAGTAGGGAATCGAGAACCCTCTTTTATATACCACTCCTTTCTGAATAATGAACCGGGAATCTTGGCTTAGGGGTATTCTTCGTTTATTTCTTTTATCTCGAAGGTTTGCTTTCAATGGATACTCCTTAGTTGGAGTCATCCATGATTCTTTCTCAAATTCAGCCTCCAAAATCCAGTCAACATCCATCTGGTCGATGCTTATAGCTGATAATACCTCCATTGGAAATAGACCCATGAGTTGCGCATCCCAAGAACTAGTTTAGATTGGCTAGTGAATCAGCCTTTGTTTTCTCTTCCCTAAGGATATGCATTATTGTGTAGTACTCAAAGCATTGAGCAGTTCCAGACCTTCGTCAGATAGGAGGCCAACCTTGCTCGCTTAACCTATAATTCCTTCCTAACCTGACAAACCACCAATTGAGAGTCACTATATATGTGCAAAGTTTTTGTTCCCAATTCTTTTGCTATCTTGATTCCTGTTATCAGCGCTTCATGTTTGGCTTCACTATTCATTGTAGGGAGCTCAAGTTTTAGGGCATGGAAATTCGACTATTCCTTAGGGGTCACCAGAACCACTCCTGCCCTGGGCAATGTTCATTGGATGCTCCGTTGGTGTACAACTTCCATTGAACACTTTGCTTTGTAACCTCTTTTCTCTTGTCATCTTAAGTGGTGAACTTGGCAATGAAGTTGGCCAATGCTTGGCCTTGGATTGCTCTTTTGGGATGATATAATATATCGTACTAGATCAATTTGATGTTTCACTTCAATAATCTTCCAAAAGTCTTAGGTCATTGTAGGACCTGTATTAAGAGCTGATCAGTCAACCCTTTAACCAGATAGTCGTGGAAGTATGGGAGTTTCTTGATGCGATCATTTCTAACTTTGAGTAATTTATTTATGCTCTTACCTATGGCTTGCTGATATAGTATACCGGCCTTTGGACTTTGGTTTCCTTACATACAAGGACGACATACAAATCATGAATAGACATTACTAGATAAACAAATAAATCTTCTCCCTCCAAAGGCTTTGACTAGATAAGCGGTCTTTCCAGATGATCAATCAAGACTTGAAATGTGTCCTTACATTTTTGCATCTAGGAAATGTTTCTTTTCCCTACCTTGAGAACATCAAAGAACGGTATACATTTGTTTAGCCTTCGAAATGAATTGGCTTAGTGCAGCGACTTTCTCGTTCAGACTCTACACCTCCTTTATCGTCTTTGACGCTTCAACATTTCTCAAGGCTTCAGTCTTCTATGGATTGACCACAATTCCTCTCGAATTTACAATAAAACCCAAGAACTTCCCTGAGGCAACTCCAAACAAGCATTTTAGATAGTTGAGCTTCATTCCATATCTTTAGAGCATTCCAAATATTTTTGAGAAGTCATCCAAATGGTTCGTTGACCTTCGCGACTTTACCAGCATATCATAACAACCTTGATTGAAGTTACCTGAAATTAAATATAAAATATGATCTAATTTATCTTAATTAATTTAATGATGAGATTGTGGAATTATATTTGGTTTTGTTTCCAATTTGAAATAAATTGGAAATTGAATAAATAAGAAATTTATAAAATGTGTTTTCTAAGTGAGACTAATATAACCGGGAAATTTATAGTAAAATGGGTAGAAATTTATATGAATAAATTTCTAAGATAAAATAAAAAATTTACAGGCCTAAATATTTTTTTTTTGCATTTTTGTATAATCTATGTGAATTCATATACATATATTTCGTAAAATGTGAAAACATTCATGAAATTGTATTTAAACTATTAGTGACATTTAATCATATCAAATGGAAAAAAGTTATTTTATAAAGTTTGATATGATGGTATCAGGTCTAAAATGTATTTTTGTGGAATTTTATTTAATTTACATAAATTTATAAAGATACTACTTCATAATATATTAAAATCAGCCCGATTTTGTGTAAAAATAATTTAGGATATGAAATCACATACAAATGATATAAAAGTCACTTCTAAAGTTAGGAAATATAGATACAAATATAGATATATATGAATTTATAAATTTAATTATGGATTTATAGATATATATATATATATTCTAAGAGATATGATTTATTTTATGAGAAACGGAAAATAAACAATGTTCTAAGCTATGAAATGAAGTATATTGAAATAAATATATAAAAAATATATAAAAATATTTATAAAATGCAATTCGATATATCAGGCCTCGCTATGATTTTATTTTGAATTTATAATGATTTTTAAAGGTTTTTTGAAAACTAGTTTGGAAACACCAATTTGTACAACAACTTTGAAAATATTTCTAATTAAACATTCCAATGAAATAGAAGTAGAAAGGTGGTAGAGAATTAAATCTAAATTTAGAAGAAAAAGGATCGACAATTCAATTAAAAACGAGCAAGAAGCAAGCAAAACAAAATTTGAAGTGTGTGTATATATATACACATACATACATATATGTAAGGTTGTCTATTTAGCCAGCCATCATAGGTGCACTGTTGTTGGGGAACATTGTGATCATTATTTCTAATCAAATAAAGCCAAAACGAAGGGGGTTTGGTCCGGGGTTCTTCTGGGGTGTTTGGGCAAGGATCAGGCTACATCTTTGAACTAGAATTCTGAGTTTGATTTAGTTTGGTATGTTAGTGCTTTATAGTGTAATAAAAAATTTAATAGGAGAAAACAAAGGTAATTAGTAACACTTTTCTTATTGGGTTCATTGCTTATTCGCTTGGCCCATATATGAGAAGCTAGAAAGAAGATAATGAGAAATACGTATACTTCCTTCTCATTTTTAACTTCAACCAGAAAACCTAATACTTCCTCCTCTTAATTTGAAACCCTAAAAATCAAAGTTATTCCCAAATCTAAATTGAAATCAAAGGTGTCTTAGCTAATAATTTAAGAGATGAAATTAAGGTAATCTCCTCCGTCCCCTTTCTCATTTATTAAGGCTTGTTATCGGATTTAGTTTTGCTCACAAACTTGTTTTTCCAATTTTGTGAGAATCGACCTAGGGTTATCTACGAAAATTCATTAGTCTAAGGGATTCCAAGTTCATGCCATCAATTCGAGCTCATATTGGTGAGTTAATCTCACAATACTAAACTATGGTTGAATACATGTCTCAAGTTGTCGTTTTGGATGATTTTTGGTGTTGAATTGATTTATTCACTGTGTTATTTACACTAATTGCTATACTAATTTCAATTTGTTGAAACCCACTTCAAATGATCATGAACTGCATTCCATTTTTTTATGTTTATATGCTTGCATGACTACTAAGTCAGTGTTCTAGAAGTCAAGGAGGTCATCGACGAAGAAACGAGTGATAACGAACGAACAGGGTGCCGCCGGCATCGCTTAGGACATAGCCCAGACGCTGCATTGGTCCACCAACCCCACCAATGTCCACCGATCTCATCAGATTGATGCTCCTATCGTGACCTAGGCTGAGCCCTAGATTATGCCGTGTGACCACCCGTTTGTGCCTGTTCGCCCGTTTGTTCGTCCGCTTGGCTCCTTTTCGATGTTTGATTGATTTTGATACTCCAATTCATGTTGATTTCAATGAAAGATTTGGAGTTTTTATTATGAATTTATGAATTCATCTTGGAGTTTCTATTCCATAAAAATGCTCTATGGATACATGAGATTGCACAAAAATTTTAGCGCATAATTTCAACTATAGTTTTCAAAAGAATGACTTTCAATCAAAACTGTTTTCCCAAATCATTTTTTAAGTATGAATATATTTTCTTTAAATGATATTTGGAATATTTATATATGTAAAATATATTTATCTATAATAATAATGGTTTTGAAGTTGATTTGAAAAGATGGATTAAAATTGTACTTATATACATACATACATACATACATATATACATACATACATATACATATACATATAACAAAGGCTTTCTAGTTGTGTATATGTATGTATGTATGTATGTGTATGTATTAGCTTATAAAATTGTATGTATGTATCTATGTATGTATGTATATATGTATGTATGTGTGTATGTATGTATGATTTTAAAGTAAAATATTTTTATGAAATTGCACATTATCAATTAATGAGAAGGAGAATAAAACAGTTTGATAAAACAAGTGGTTTGGAACGCTCGCATTTGTTTTACCAGTCATTTTTTGGACTTGTTTTATTGAGCCATTTATACACACGAGTTGAATTTACTATCTTATAGTTAACATCTAGGCAAACCCATGTGCTATGGGATACATGGTTTTTACTTATTCAGTTTCTATTTGGGAGCATATGACACTTATATTGATGAGCCTATGACTCGCCGTTGGAGTTCTATAGGTCTTGCACCTATCTTGGAGTTTTTATAAGTCTTGTACCTATCATGGAGTTTTATAGGACTTGTTCCTATCTAGGAGTTTAGCGGTCTCGCACCCATCTTGGATTTCTATAGGCTCTCGCCTATCTTGGAGTTACTGTGTGAATAATACCCATCTTTAAGCTTTATAGACGCTTATGTCTATCTTGGAGTTTCACGTGTATAGGTGAATTTATTCACCAATCTTGGAGTTTTGGCACCTTTCTCCCTTTCATGCGAATTCTAGATTTCTATCAATGATTTCTATATTATATGTTATTTGTGTTATAACCAAATAGTTTCGGGGTTTATGCTTTTAGAAGCTATTTTGGGTTTTGAAATTTAGCGATTACATTCTTGGAGTTATTGAAGCATTTTTGATGTTTTCCAATACTTGGCTTTGTGTCTATATTTGAGATCTAGTTCGTTCATCCGCTATTTATGTTGATTAACTCAATCATTATAGTCTGGATTAACTTGTTCATTATTTTATAATACTTGGGTCAGACCAAGATATTTCAATTACTCTAGATTGATAGTTCTAGAGAGGATTACACTTCAGTTATATAGTTATCATTCATATTACTTTCCTCTTGTATATGTGTACATATTCATGTAGCGTTGTATCATGTATCAAGTTTAGACTCATTTAAATATACATCTTTGTATCTATAAGATGTAGTCGTTATATTTTCTGCACTAGTAGACGATGTTACTTTGTAATATCCTTTATTAGTGTGGGTCTCGGGGTAGGGCATCATATATTGGTATCAGAGATGAGTCTAGAACAAAATATGATATTACAGACACAAATCTTGGCCTAGATGAGTCTTAAAGACCATCCATTAGGGGTTCTTGGGGTAGATAGTAGGAACCATCCTCTTTAGAATATTAGAATGTCTTTTGGGATTCTAGGAACATTTCCCTTCATTTCCACTACTCGATGTTTCTGTTATCAACTCATGTGATTCCTAAGCAATCTTTGATCCAATCTTATCCATTTCGGAGGTACAGTTGGCTGGCGGCCGAGTCACCCATTCTAGTATTGGGCAATCTACTGAGTCCAATTGAGACGTAGTACTTTGTTCGCTTAACCAATAATGAAGTATGTTGTCGATCTTTTTATGATCAGAGTCGCGCAACAGAAGTAGTCGGATGGTTCCACTGGGCAACTATCTAGTAAATTTGTGACTATATGATTAGTGGATTGAATGTTTATTTATATAAGATTCTTAATGATAATTCAATTAAGAGTTATCGCTTGATAATTATAATTTTATTTGAAGGTTAACAATTGAATCCTGCGGTATCTTTGTCTTAGAAATCATCATAAGAGAAATTCAATTTTCAGGTATAAAATAAAAAAGGATCAAATCTCGTAGTTATAAAAATTAATCATTTAGAAATGGAGGTAAGTTTTTGTACTTGATTACCAATTAACCAAAAATAAATGATTTACTATTTACTCTAAACTAAGAGTTTATTAAGCATTTTTTTAATGAAATCATTGCCTAATTAGGAAACACAACCCTATGAAGTTTTCTATAAGGTGGTTAATGGTAATGGTTATAAGCTTTTTATTATATGCGTAAACTAGAGTACATAAAGATATAGATATTCTTAATTTTAAAAGTCTATTTTTGAAATATATATTTATGAGTGTTAAATTGCCCATTTGGTGCTTTAAGGATTCTGGGCAGGGACTTCTGGCCAACGTACTCAGTAGGGATTCCTAAACATTCAAAACAAGACAATTGGACATGCACTTTTATTAAAATAAGTGTTTTGTGAAAATCATACTTTTGGAAATATGTCAATTTAAGAATGAATAATAATATTTTTGAAAACTAATGTGATTTAAAATAAAATGATATTTGGAAATTCATATGAAGATATGTATATAACTATATAGCAGGGTTTTAGAAATATGAATGTATTTCTATATTATTAGAAAAATAGAAATATCAATAAAGGTAAATTATATGAATTATGTAACATCCCGCCTTTTCGCACACTTTAAACCGACACACGTGCCAATTCAAAGCATACGCAAGGGCGGATTGTTATGGGGTAAATAAGAAAAACAGAGAAGAAATAAAACAAAATAGAATCTCACAGCGGAAGGATAAAATATAATAATCAATATACAGTTCATGATAACTGTTTACAAAATATTTATTTTACTTATACAATGAATATCAGAGTTACACATACCAATACAATCAATGCAGCGGAAATTTTAGAGTGTGGTGCAATACTATAAATAATATAATACGGATTCTTCGTCTTCGTCCTCCAAAGCTAAAATCTTCGATCCTGAAACGCTCGGACTGACCCGAGCGAATTTGAAAAGACAAAAACACTCGAGTCAGACTAAAAGATCTTATGTGAGTTAAATTAACAGAAATAAATATGAGTACAGTAACTCAAGAGATGTTCGGGATTTACATCTCCTAAGGATCCGTTAAACTATTTACTATGCAGTATATTGCGCTATTATAATAGTGTCTATTTATAAAATAAACATACTTTTAAATAGCGTTAAGGCTTTACATTTTCCACCTTAACACGTAAAATGCCAATAGTCTATACAGTACCGTAATACCTCCTGATCGGGAAGCTACCAGAGGATACTCCATAGGTACGACACAAATAGAAACTCGTAGTAAAGGCTCGGTATGGTAGGCGACACGGCACAACTAGGAAATGCCAGGGTAGATATACCAATTGCTATCCAGGCTGGTGGAAACGCGTAGCCGCAGTTACCGCCCACCTCGGACTAACTCCCCAAAATCAAAATATAGAAGTGGCCACTGAATCAATCCAAAATCAAAGTATAATATCGAAGAGGAGGGTCCGATCAGAGGAATGACCTCATTGGCCTGAGAATCGCTCCTGTTTTAGCCACCTTATGCCAACTCACGGGAGTCGGGTCCACGTATTTACCTTACAGGAAACGTCACCACCACCTACTTCATTCTGGAATCTCCACCGCATACACGGTTAGTCAAAGTGCTTTTCGGTATCAACAGAGAGTACGTCCATATCCGATCCCGGTCTCTTTGCCAACCCATCGTTATTATAACACCGCGGTCATTTAAAATAGGTTATACTTTAAAAATCAGAATAAACATTCCATTTCATAACCATGAATACGATATCATTTCAAACCCAAAGCCATATTTTATCACTTATCCCAAATAAAATTCTTTTCCAAAATCATAATGCTTTAACTTCATAACGTCTGAAAATCAAATATTTCAAAGCATAATATTTTGAAAATCATAATTTAAAACCATAACTTCTAAAAACTTGAATGGTTTGGACATTCAACGGTATATGAATTAAATGGTTTAACTTAAATGTTACTTTGTAAAGAAAATAGTTCTCATGGCTTTACAAATACATTTCTTTATTAAAGTCTAAACCAAAATTTATATTATCTCTCTCAAGTTCCAAAACCACTTCAATTTATTTATATATACGTATATCCATTTTGGGTATTAATATTTCAAACTAAAGTTGGATTTTATTCTTTCAACAAATCAATTGTTCTATTAATTAGTCTTGAATATTCATATAAAATCCATAAATAATAAGACTTCAATTTCTAGTAATAAAATATATATATTTTTCCCAATTCAAATTATACTAGAATATTCATTTCAATTTATTTTGGGAAAAATCCAATTATAAATATCATATCTTAAAATTTCCAAACTTAACATTTAAACATATGATATAAATTATTAAACTCCATTTTCTTAATTTTCTTCCATTTTTAATAAATATTTTTATACACCTTTTAATTTCAAAATTTTCAACTTCATATGTATATATATATGGAAGAAAAATATTTATACAATATAAAATTTAAGATTATTATAAACCGTATTCCATCCAAACCATAGAAATCACATTTAAATAGTTATATATATACCGCGGTGCCTGTATATAATTTTCTATCCTATGGTCAAGTGATACGGATATTTATCATTTCAATCCGCAATTTAAAAGATATAAAATTTTGCGGTTATATATCATTTCAAACCACAATCCTGAATGAAATGAAATATGCATGATAATTTTCAATTTAATGATATACAATAAACATCCATTCATCAACATCATCCATCATCCAAATCGCAATCATCAATCAATATCAATCAATAACAATATTATTTTTGGTACTACATAACAGGTAATACTGGCAATTTTATTCAAATTAAATTTAACAGCTATTAATCTACAGTCTATATTCAGTAATAAATTATATAACTATTAACTAGCAGTTCATATACAAACAAATAAATTTTAACTGTAAATTTATACGCAATAAATTAATTAAATTAACAGTTAAATTAAATAAATGCAATTCAACAGATATGAATAAAATAAACATGCCAAATACTCATAAATAAATTTCTATTCATTTCTAAAATTAATTTAAACAAACATAAAAGCTTCTAGTAGTTGTGAGTGGGTTAAAACACTCACCTTTTGAATTTAAATCGAATTTAAATTCGATTTAAACCCAAAAATTCGCCCTTCTCGGAATTCGTCCAAACCAGCGTCATCAAGTCCGGAATTAAATTACGATCCTAACAAAAGAAATTTCGTGTGAATCCGACTTCGTATGAGAAAGTTATGGCGAAAAATGATGATTGAATTCAAAATTGAAAATAAATAAAACGACACATATTCATCACTTACAAATATATGTGCCACGTCACTCCTTCTATTCCCAGAAACGCACGCGGCCCCCTTCCAGAAACCCTATGCATTCGTGAACCCCTCCCACGTTTGAACGCAGCTGCCAGAATTCGCCACCTTCACGTTCGTCTCCGATCAAACAAGGCTATCGCGGCCAAGCTCATCATCCCAAATCGAACCGCCTTCCTCCAAACGGCCACGCGAGCACGAAAATCTGTGCTCCCAGCAACAGCCGCCCATGTAATTCCAAACCCAAATCGAAGATCTACGACGATCTAACCGTTGAATCGACACAAAAACCATATAGATGCGATCCCCATCGTCTACTCTACAAAACCCAGAAAAGGTTTGACGATCCGACGAAGTTTGCGACGACGATGATGAATGGTCACGGACTGTTTGAATTAATTCTGGTCAAACGAATGTTCAAAATAGAAAATGAATTGCACCAGTAGATTACGTGCCTCGAGAACATTAACATATATTTTTGTGGAATTTTTCTGAAGTGTTTGCATTTTCACTGAAATTTGGATTGGGGTAGATCTAGGTTGCATTCATTTGAGGAGGAGAAGGAGATGAAGAAATGAACGTACAACAAAAGGGAAAATAAAATGGGGCTAGGGTTTATAACCGTGCTTATATAGGTAGACTAGAGATAGCGTAGATGGATCGGATAAGTGAACGTACGAAACAAACTATGGCCCAAAAAGCCCGCTATGCCTCCGGAACCGAATTTATTAAATCTATATGTCCAAATAGGTATTTTAAGATATTCTGAACGCGATGGAAAAAGTTTCACGTCCAAATTTGATCGTATGAAGAAGTTATGCTGAAAACAAAATTTCCAAATTGATTTCAAATTGATTTTATTAAAATTGATTTCAAGGCGTTTCACGCCCGTACGATCAAACGACAAGTCCGATCGATACGAAACTTGAAACCCTATAATAATTCACCGATACGGATTCGATGAAACTGGTTTCGTCGAAATCCGAGTCCGTGGCCAAAATGGCTATTTTTAATATTCATTAAATAAATTAAATAAATTATAAAAATCCAATTTTTACATCTAAATTCAAAAATTGACCAAATTTTCTCCCTTTAAATTTTCTTAACTATTTACTCCAATTCTAAACAATTTAAGTGTCAATAGTTGTTCTATTCATCAATTCAAATGTAAATTCTTAACTTCAATATTAATTCCAATTTTAATAAATTCAACATTATAAGTTTGATTAAATTTATCAAATTCACTTTCTTTCTATTATTCAAGGTTATTGATGTCAATTTAATGAAACTAACATTGGCTCAATATCTATACATTAAAAATCTCAATTCTAAACTTAGATCTCAACTTATGAAATAGTTAAATAATAAATTCCATCTAAATCTACATCTTCCTACTATCTAAATATTTAGAAAAATTACTTACCACTTTTTATTGTAAATTTCTAAACTAGTAGATTTGTGTCATTTCTAGCCCTTTGGATATTTTATATTAACTAAAAGCAAATTTACATATAATTTCCATCGTCAATTATTTTAGTGTATAAATCTTCAAAGGTTACTACAATTAATCCCCTAAATTGCAATAAATTCTAATAAATTTGAATCTATTTGATTACAACTCACAAATAAATCAATTATTCCCCAACTACAAAGTTACCGTTTCTAATATTTATATCACTACAGTAATACTTCCAAATGTTCATCTTTTGTTTGCATAAATTACTGTATTCAATTGAATTGTAATATTGTTAACTTACACATAAATAAAACTTAACAACTAATAGAATAAATAACTTACAAAATTTGTTGCCATAAATATATTTTATAAGTCTACACTTAATTATTATCTTACAATACGTTTTTACGTTACTATAAAATTTATACACTCTTCCGTTACCATATTAATAATTACTAAAGTAACGTTCATTCTTAATAACAACGTTATACTATTCAACATATAAAAGGACTCCATTCCCCAAATACATTCATTTATATTTATTCCCTTAAAGTTCTCCTTTATTAACTAGACACATTAATTTAGATTTATTTACATCGAATGCCCTTCTTAGCTATATACTCAATACATGTTAAATCTACATAATTTTTTTACCCTTTTATTCAAATTCGCTTATACCATCAATAACAAAATGTTGCCCTAAATTTAGATTCAATTATATACATTAGATAAATGGGTAAACTTTTGTAATTATCCCATATATGAAAATATTTTTATGCATACATTTCCACTTACTTACTATGCATTCATTTATTAAATTACTAATTGCCTTAGTCAACTTATCCCCTATTTACTACCAAATTTCAAATTTAATTATAGCTTATAAATACATAAAATTTACATAGGCAAAAATTTTTTTATTACTATCTTAAGTCCATTTATTATTGACAACATTCATTAAATCTCCTTATCAACACTTATTGCATTGATTTATTCAGCGGTCACCTTTTATTTAGTTACTATCCATTTTACAATCCAATGTAAGTCTTCCACTATTTATTTTATATTAAATGAATTCCATTCTACTTAATCTTTTTATTGATATTCACTAATTCAACCCTTATATCAGTTTCTTATATTTAACTTTAAATCAAATTGTGACAATCTACATTATCCAAATCTATTGTCATAAAATTTATTGTTACACTAAATTACAACTACTATTCCAAATTTCTACATTTATTCTAAATTAGATTAGAAATTATATTAATTCAATTCATTTAATATTATTAATTTAACGGGTCGTTACAATCTCCCCCACTCAAAACTTTTCGTCCCCGAAAAGGAAAAAGAAGGGAGAAGGAAGAAAAAACAGTACATCTTATTTCAAATATTAACTTATAAACAATAATTTACTGGATTAATTTCCTTTAATGAAATATACCCGTTTATAATCATTACAACCTTTTATACTTAAATCATTAAAGTTTGGAAAATATTCAACAAAATTCTAAGTCCAAAATTTACGAAAATTTTTGGCAGAGTCTCCTTTGTACGGTGAGGCTCGGGAGAAAATATAATATCAAAATATACAAATATATTACATATATTATCAAAATATTATATCCCAACACGGGAAAAATAGCGCTTTAAACGTAATCCGAAAACGTACCTATTTGTCGGGCAATATACGCTTATTATTTTGGAACCAAAAGCAGTAGCAGTTGCTTCCATCACCTGTATTCACTTATATAATCTAAAAGGTTAAATATTTATTCTAAAGTGAACTATTCAAGTGGATTCAATCATTAATCAACTAAACAATTCAACAACCATCAACCTTACAAACAACATACATACACAAACAAAGCAACCATTTAATCCATCAAACAAATAGTTGATTGGGTTCAAACTTGAAATTTGTATGAAATGAAATTAACTATCAAGTGCATCCTTTACTCAACAGTCTTAGATGGAACAAAGATAGATACTTATTCATTTAACCACTTCAAATTTCTTACCCAACAACATAAATCAAACAACACAATTCAAACCAACACCCAAATTTATTTATTATACATTTATCTCATGCTTCAATGGTTTGATTTTCTTTCTTTCATTTATGGAGTGATTTCTTTATTTCTTACAAATTTTCATTTTCCATTTATCACAAAATTCATTATATTTGTATTCCAATTTATTTACTAAAGTTTCTATCATCTATTTATACTACTTACCTTTACTTATAATAAAATTTCCAATTTAACTTAAGTCTATACAATTAATTCTCATTAATAATAGCAAATTAATAGAATACCTTTATTACCTTACTCTTCACTTGTAAGATTTCCCCTTACATTTTCCTACTAACATTGCAACTTTTTATTATATGGTAAGTTATATATGTTTTAAGAATGTAAGTGAAAATTTACAAGTTTCTTCTCCATTCCTTTAATTAATATATATTTGTTTTATAAATTACAATTTCAACTTACTTTTAATCTCATTCATTTATTTAATGCTGAAGTTTCCATTATATTTAATTACAGTAACCCTCTACTTACACTTAATTTATTAACCTTATAACTTACATTCCTATAAGTGAAAGATTTTACTCATTCATTAACTATGGATTGCAGTCATTTATATTTTTCCTACTTTCCATTATATTAGAATAGGGGAAATTAAGGCGTACTTAAGTTAATAACCCTACAATCAAACTTTATAAATTAAGGAATTTCATTTTTACTTTCTTACGGTTAAAATCACCTATTAATAATACAACCTTTAATTTTAGTAATATTCCAATCATCACTTAAGTTAATACCATTAAATTCTTATTTATAACAGTGATTTATTGAATACTTCATTATTTCCAAAAATTCTACTTGCATAATATTCTATTCCACTCTTAATTTACATTTCAACTTTTTATACTTGGTAAGTTATTTATGTTAAAGAAAAAGCAAAAGAACTCATACAAGTTTAATCTCAACCCTTTTCATTCATTGATTACTTAACCTTTATTTTACTAACCTAAATTTTTTTTTTTTACAACTAATTAATGGAAATTCAAGAATTAAAACCGGGTCAAATTCCAAAATTACTTTAAAATAACAGATAATTAATTTCTTACAACTTTTATATCTCTAATTACCTTTAAACAATTAAAATTTTAAATAATTTCAAAATAATCTGTAGTAGAATTTACTACAGGGGCCTTTCCCCTTCGAAACTCGAAAATGAAAGTTGATGATGCGGCCGTCATCACCGAAATTATTTTCCAGCGACAGAGAGGAAAGTACAAAATTTATTTTCTCCAAAATCTTCTTTAAAACAATTCTTCCGAATTATACTAAATATTATATAAGAAAATACTTATAAACCAAATCATTATATTTCATAAATCCTTTGAAAGCAAAATTTTAAAATCCCGGACTTAAGTTCTAAAATCTCCAATTTGATTTATTATAATTTCAACTTAGCTTCAATTATTATAAATATTTTTATTTCCTAACACCCAATCTATAGCAACCAAATATATACATAATATCATTTAAAACTTTATTTTATATGTAGAAAATATAATAGGCAAAATTATTTCATTCACCTATATTAAAACGGATATTATGTCGGTCTGTCCTATTAAGTGTTTAGAAATCCCTACTGAAGACATAGCGTCCCATGCATCAACCAGAATTTATAAATACAAAGCGGAACAGGTCAACACAATATCAAAATCCTTTTATAACACTAACAAATACGCTCTCTCATATATATATACACTCAGCGACTCCCATAGGATATTTCTATCCTATTAACAAAGAGTCAAATCCCACAAAGCCAAGGTTTATCGCTAAACCAAAGCTCTGATACCAACTGTAACATCCCGCCTTTTCGCACACTTTAAACCGACACACGTGCCAATTCAAAGCATACGCAAGGGCGGATTGTTATGGGGTAAATAAGAAAAACAGAGAAGAAATAAAACAAAATAGAATCTCACAGCGGAAGGATAAAATATAATAATCAATATACAGTTCATGATAACTGTTTACAAAATATTTATTTTACTTATACAATGAATATCAGAGTTACACATACCAATACAATCAATGCAGCGGAAATTTTAGAGTGTGGTGCAATACTATAAATAATATAATACGGATTCTTCGTCTTCGTCCTCCAAAGCTAAAATCTTCGATCCTGAAACGCTCGGACTGACCCGAGCGAATTTGAAAAGACAAAAACACTCGAGTCAGACTAAAAGATCTTATGTGAGTTAAATTAACAGAAATAAATATGAGTACAGTAACTCAAGAGATGTTCGGGATTTACATCTCCTAAGGATCGGTTAAACTATTTACTATGTAGTATATTGCGCTATTATAATAGTGTCTATTTATAAAATAAACATACTTTTAAATAGCGTTAAGGCTTTACATTTTCCACCTTAACACGTAAAATGCCAATAGTCTATACAGTACCGTAATACCTCCTAATCGGGAAGCTACCAGAGGATACTCCATAGGTACGACACAAATAGAAACTCGTAGTAAAGGCTCGGTATGGTAGGTGACACGGCACAACTAGGCAATGCCAGGGTAGATATACCAATTGCTATCCAGGCTGGTGGAAACGCGTAGCCGAAGTTACCGCCCACCTCGGACTAACTCCCCAAAATCAAAATATAGAAATGGCCACTGAATCAATCCAAAATCAAAGTATAATATCGAAGAGGAGGGTCCGATCAGAGGAATGACCTCATTGGCCTGAGAATCGCTCCTGTTTTAGCCACCTTATGCCAACTCACGGGAGTCGGGTCCACGTATTTACCTTACAGGAAACGTCACCACCACCTACTTCATTCTGGAATCTCCACCGCATACACGGTTAGTCAAAGTGCTTTTCGGTATCAACAGAGAGTACGTCCATATCCGATCCCGGTCTCTTTGCCAACCCATCGTTATTATAACACCGCGGTCATTTAAAATAGGTTATACTTTAAAAATCAGAATAAACATTCCATTTCATAACCATGAATACGATATCATTTCAAACCCAAAGCCATATTTTATCACTTATCCCAAATAAAATTCTTTTCCAAAATCATAATGCTTTAACTTCATAACGTCTGAAAATCAAATATTTCAAAGCATAATATTTTGAAAATCATAATTTAAAACCATAACTTCTAAAAACTTGAATGGTTTGGACATTCAACGGTATATGAATTAAATGGTTTAACTTAAATGTTACTTTGTAAAGAAAATAGTTCTCATGGCTTTACAAATACATTTCTTTATTAAAGTCTAAACCAAAATTTATATTATCTCTCTCAAGTTCCAAAACCACTTCAATTTATTTATATATACGTATATCCATTTTGGGTATTAATATTTCAAACTAAAGTTGGATTTTATTCTTTCAACAAATCAATTGTTCTATTAATTAGTCTTGAATATTCATATAAAATCCATAAATAATAAGACTTCAATTTCTAGTAATAAAATATATATATTTTTCCCAATTCAAATTATACTAGAATATTCATTTCAATTTATTTTGGGAAAAATCCAATTATAAATATCATATCTTAAAATTTCCAAACTTAACATTTAAACATATGATATAAATTATTAAACTCCATTTTCTTAATTTTCTTCCATTTTTAATAAATATTTTTATACACCTTTTAATTTCAAAATTTTCAACTTCATATGTATATATATATGGAAGAAAAATATTTATACAATATAAAATTTAAGATTATTATAAACCGTATTCCATCCAAACCATAGAAATCACATTTAAATAGTTATATATATACCGCGGTGCCTGTATATAATTTTCTATCCTATGGTCAAGTGATACGGATATTTATCATTTCAATCCGCAATTTAAAAGATATAAAATTTTGCGGTTATATATCATTTCAAACCATAATCCCGAATGAAATGAAATATGCATGATAATTTGCAATTTAATGATATACAATAAACATCCATTCATCAACATCATCTATCATCCAAATCGCAATCATCAATCAATATCAATCAATAACAATATTATTTTTGGTACTACATAACAGGTAATACTGGCAATTTTATTCAAATTAAATTTAACAGCTATTAATCTACAGTCTATATTCAGTAACAAATTATATAACTGTTAACTAGCAGTTCATATACAAATAAATAAATTTTTACCGTAAATTTATACGCAATAAATTAATTAAATTAACAGTTAAATTAAATAAATGCAATTCAACAGATATGAATAAAATAAACATGCCAAATACTCATAAATAAATTTCTATTCATTTCTAAAATTAATTTAAACAAACATAAAAGCTTCTAGTAGTTGTGAGTGGGTTAAAACACTCACCTTTTGAATTTAAATCGAATTTAAATTCGATTTAAACCCAAAAATTCGCCCTTCTCGGAATTCGTCCAAACCAGCGTCATCAAGTCCGGAATTAAATTACGATCCTAACAAAAGAAATTTCGTGTGAATCCGACTTCGTATGAGAAAGTTATGGCGAAAAATGATGATTGAATTCAAAATTGAAAATAAATAAAACGACACATATTCATCACTTACAAATATATGTGCCACGTCACTCCTTCTTTTCCCAGAAACGCACGCGGCCCCCTTCCAGAAAACCTATGCATTCGTGAACCCCTCCCACGTTTGAACGCAGCTGCCAGAATTCGCCACCTTCACGTTCGTTTTCGATCAAATAAGGCTATCGCGGCCAAGCTCATCATCCCAAATCGAACCGCCTTCCTCCAAACGGCCACGCGAGCACGAAAATCTGTGCTCCCAGCAACAGCCGCCCATGTAATTCAAAACCCAAATCGAAGATCTACGACGATCTAACCGTTGAATCGACACAAAAACCATATAGATGCGATCCCCATCGTCTACTCTACAAAACCCAGAAAAGGTTTGACGATCCGACGAAGTTTGCGACGACGATGATGAATGGTCACGGACTGTTTGAATTAATTCTGGTCAAACGAATGTTCAAAATAGAAAATGAATTGCACCAGTAGATTACGTGCCTCGAGAACATTAACATATATTTTTGTGGAATTTTTCTGAAGTGTTTGCATTTTCACTGAAATTTGGATTGGGGTAGATCTAGGTTGCATTCATTTGAGGAGGAGAAGGAGATGAAGAAATGAACGTACAACAAAAGGGAAAATAAAATGGGGCTAGGGTTTATAACCGTGCTTATATAGGTAGACTAGAGATAGCGTAGATGGATCGGATAAGTGAACGTACGAAACAAACTATGGCCCAAAAAGCCCGCTATGCCTCCGGAACCGAATTTATTAAATCTATATGTCCAAATAGGTATTTTAAGATATTCTGAACGCGATGGAAAAAGTTTCACGTCCAAATTTGATCGTATGAAGAAGTTATGCTGAAAACAAAATTTCCAAATTGATTTCAAATTGATTTTATTAAAATTGATTTCAAGGCGTTTCACGCCCGTACGATCAAACGACAAGTCCGATCGATACGAAACTTGAAACCCTATAATAATTCACCGATACGGATCCGATGAAACTGGTTTCGTCGAAATCCGAGTCCGTGGCCAAAATGGCTATTTTTAATATTCATTAAATAAATTAAATAAATTAAATAAATTATAAAAATCCAATTTTTACATCTAAATTCAAAAATTGACCAAATTTTCTCCCTTTAAATTTTCTTAACTATTTACTCCAATTCTAAACAATTTAAGTGTCAATAGTTGTTCTATTCATCAATTCAAATGTAAATTCTCAACTTCAATATTAATTCCAATTTTAATAAATTCAACATTATAAGTTTGATTAAATTTATCAAATTCACTTTCTTTCTATTATTCAAGGTTATTGATGTCAATTTAATGAAACTAACATTGGCTCAATATCTATACATTAAAAATCTCAATTCTAAACTTAGATCTCAACTTATGAAATAGTTAAATAATAAATTCCATCTAAATCTACATCTTCCTACTATCTAAATATTTAGAAAAATTACTTACCACTTTTTATTGTAAATTTCTAAACTAGTAGATTTGTGTCATTTCTAGCCCTCTGGATATTTTATATTAACTAAAAGCAAATTTACATATAATTTCCATCGTCAATTATTTTAGTGAATAAATCTTCAAAGGTTACTGCAATTAATCCCCTAAATTGCAATAAATTCTAATAAATTTGACTCTATTTGATTACAAATCACAAATAAATCAATTATTCCCCAACTACAAAGTTACCGTTTCTTATATATATATCACTACAGTAATACTTCCAAATGTTCATCTTTTGTTTGCATAAATTACTGTGTTCAATTGAATTGTAATATTTTTAACTTACACATAAATAAAACTTAACAACTAATAGAATAAATAACTTACAAAATTTGTTGCCATAAATATATTTTATAAGTCTACACTTAATTATTATCTTACAATACGTTTTTACGTTACTATAAAATTTATACACTCTTCCGTTACCATATTAATAATTACTAAAGTAACGTTCATTCTTAATAACAACGTTATACTATTCAACATATAAAAGGACTCCATTCCCCAAATACATTCATTTATATTTATTCCCTTAAAGTTCTTCTTTATTGACTAGACACATTAATTTAGATTCATTTACATCGAATGCCCTTCTTAGCTATATACTCAATACATGTTAAATCTACATAATTTTTTTACCCTTTTATTCAAATTCACTTATACCATCAATAACAAAATGTTGCCCTAAATTTAGATTCAATTATATACATTAGATAAATGGGTAAACTTTTGTAATTATCCCATATATGAAAATATTTTTATGCATACATTTCCACTTACTTACTATGCATTCATTTATTAAATTACTAATTGTCTTAGTCAACTTATCCCCTATTTACTACCAAATTTCAAATTTAATTATAGCTTATCAATACATAAAATTTACATAGGCAAAACAAATTTTATTACTATTTTAAGTCCATTTATTATTGACAACATTCATTAAATCTCCTTATCAACACTTATTGCATTGATTTATTCAGCGGTCACCTTTTATTTAGTTACTATCCATTTTACAATCCAATGTAAGTCTTCCACTATTTATTTTATATTAAATGAATTCCATTCTACTTAATCTTTTTATTGATATTCACTAATTCAACCCTTATATCAGTTTCTTATATTTAACTTTAAATCAAATTGTGACAATCTACATTATCCAAATCTATTGTCATAAAATTTATTGTTACACTAAATTACAACTACTATTCCAAATTTCTACATTTATTCTAAATTAGATTAGAAAATATATTAATTCAATTCATTTAATATTATTAATTTAACAGGTCGTTACAAATTAATAATCCAATAATGGACTAATATGCTTAAACATAGAGTTCATCGAGAAAAATGGCAAGGCGATACTGATTTTATCAACACCACGGCCAATGGTCAAGGCAATTTGTTATGAATATGTAGAGAGGTAGCATTATGTGCTGTTTATGACATTTGGCAATGTTTTTAAGATTTTCACTAAAAATTGGATTTGATGTAATGCTTTGGATAGGCTATGAATGACCATTATAATCTAAGTAAAAACACACAAGTGTAAATCCTCAAAATAGCCAACTCACCAAAAGCTAATTAGAAACATGATTCTTTTACTTAGATCAATTGGAAGCAAATTCTTAATGTTAAAAAGAGGCAAACTTTTAAGCTTAGGTTAAAAAATATGTGAGATTAAGATGCCATCTGTAATTGTATTTGAAATAACAATTTATGGAAATAACTTTATGAATTAATTCATCTTTTGGATACTAATTTAGGTATTAAAAGAATCTTTTGTGATGCTTTATGGAGCATATGTTATATACATTGACTCACTATTCAAACTTGTTATTAAGGAAGATAACTATTTGAAATTAAACAATTAAGTGTTTTAAAGTATCTTGAAAATTTTAATGATGACTTTATGGATTAATTTATCACTGTAACGACCCGTAAATTTTTGATAATTTAAAATAGTTAATTTAATAAGATTTTATGATTTAATAGTGGAAGAAATTTTTTTATGATTTATTAATGGAAATAATAACCATAATGAAATTGTAATCATATTTATTTAAGTTAGTTATTGACAACTTTAATGAAATCCCAATTAATTGAAATAAGTTAAATGTTACACTTGGTCATAAATTGAATATAAGAGAACAAATATAAATATTGAATAAATTATTGAAATCGTTTATAATAAATGGTAATTGAACAAAGCTAGTGTTATGTAAGTAATTATAATATTTATTTGTAAATAATGAACTTATAAATGCGATGAAGGGTAGTGGTGACAAATTATTATATGTTACCTATTTATTTAGTCAGTTAGATTAAATTTGGAAATTAATTGCAATAAATATAATTAAACATTACGTTAATGTTAATTAGGTAATAATTTGAAATAATGTAATTTTTTTTCATAATATCAATTGGTTGAATAAAAAGAATGGAAAGCAAGATTTGTCAAGTTATTGGAATTTAAGCTATAAAAAATGGACTTATTGTAATTAAATTAAATTAATCATTACGTTAATTGAAATTTAGATGAAATTTATAAAATATTAACGTGCTTAGATATAACCAATGTAATTATACCAATAAGATGATAATGGATTGAATAACAAACTTAAAAATTAAATAAATAGGTTTATTGAAATTTTAACTTATAGCTACTAAATTATTTGAAATGGAAATAAATATTGTAATTTGTGCAATATGGGATATTGAATTGATATAGAAGTTTGTTTTAAAAAAATTTAAAATAATAAGAAATTCATGGTGATAGGAATCGTAAGTTATTAAATGTGAATTGAAAACTTGATTTAATCAATGTAATATTGATTTATTTAATTAACTTAATCGGATCCGTGACAGTGAATTATTATAGGATTTCAAGTTTTGTAACGATTGAACTTGTCGTTTGATCGTACGAACTCGAAACGCATAGAAATTAATTTAATTAAAATCTATTTAAGATAAGCTGATTTAACATAACTTCTCCTTACGATGGAATTTGGAGTTGAAACCTATTCCATTGGGTTTAAAAATATTGAAAACATCTATTTTGACATATGGGATGATCCATTTTTGTTCCGGAGACAGAATGGGTTTTTCATGTCGTTTATTGTTCAACTTCCAAATCAAATATGATCTATTCATTTTTTTTCTAATCTGCCAATAAATTGTCCGTTATAAATCCTAGCTACTTCTTATTCTTATTTGTCCATACGTACATTTCCTTCTCAGCTCCTCATTCCAATGGCAGACAAACAAATTCCTAATTCAATTCCAAATCAAATTTCACTCGCATATTTTAAACTCCTCAATACATATCGAACTATATATTGGTTTGAAGCTCTCGACGAGCGCAAGTTAGATTTGTGGTTTGTTTTTCAATCTGAGTTGCTGTATGGCCGAAATTGGGCAAATTAATCTCGGTCGTTCATTGCTGTTTGATGATCTTCGTCGGGTCGCCGAATCAGGGCTACCGTGGCGTAGAGAAGACGAGTGGAGCGCAACGGAGCAGTTCGTTTGGTCATTTTATGGGTGGATCGAGGTGAAAAATGAGAATAGGGTTCGCATATGTAGCGGCGGCTAGGGCTTTTGATGCCGATCGGTGGCGCCGCATTGTGCGGCCTCTGGTGGGCACGCCTAGCACGACGGAGGGGAAGCTGAGGGCATTGGTAGCATCGGCGAGCGTGGCGGCGTGATTTTGGGTAGAGCGGGGTTGCAATTTAGTGTTTTAGGAAGATGGTTCATGGGAGAGCATGTTAGTGCCGACGTGTAAATTTGGTGATGCTTTTTTATTTTATTAATTTTTGAATAACATAAATCGTAAATCTTCTAATTGCAATTACTTTCTCATACGAGGTCGAATTCACACGCGGTTTCTTGCATTGGGATCATATCGGAATTTCGGACATTTTGACATTAGTTTGGACGAATTTGGATATCGTTTGAATTTGGGCCCGAAATTGGATTTAAATCCGATTTAAATTCAAAGATGACTGTTTTAAAACGCTCACAATTTCTAAAATTTCTTATGTTACTTAAATTAAATTTGTGATTATTTTAAACAAATTAACTCATTTTAACTTATTAATCTATTTTAAAGCTATTTAATCTATTTTAATTATATTTAATCTACTTTAAAAATTCATCTACTATCTTAAATAAATTTAACAGTACCTTTAAACTATAACTAAACTATTTTAGAGCATTTCAACTATTTATAACTATTTTAACTATTTATAATTTTTTGAAACATTTTCTAAATTTTTTGACTAATTAAAGTAGAAGTGTCAATATTCAATTCATTGTTTTAAAAGAGAATACGGTTAAATGATGTTATAACCAACTTTGGGATTTAAAACGGTATAATAAATTGAATATGGCGATTTTGAAGTATGGATTTAACCTACTTTGGAAACATGATTTTTGAAGAAATTAGGATTTTGGAAACGACATGATTTGAATATGGTTTGAAGTGAATATGATTTCGACAAAGATATAACTTGAAATTGAATGTGATATTTTGATATAAATTGTGAATTGATTTTCGAAACGTAAAAGAACCATCCTGTGTGTAATAAGCGATTGGTTGTTAAAAAGATGGAAATCAGATATTGTCATACTCTCTGCCAATACCGAAAACCACTTTAACAAATGTGTACGTGGTTGAGATTCCAGAAATGAAGTAGGATGGTTTGGTGAATGATTTCTGTATGAGGTATGACGTGACCCTGAATCCAGTGAGTCAGCTTAGATGTGACTAAAATCAGGAGCCATCCAGGCCAAGTGAGGTCATTCCTCCTATCAGACACATTTCCCTGATACCATTCTATTATTTGTGATTGTTTTGGTGGACACCTTTTGATTTTGGTTATGGGAGTGTGTCCGAGGTGGGCGGTAGTAGCTACTATGTGTTACTACTAGTCCGAATCCGCAAATGGTATGTCTACACTGGCATTTCCTTGTGTGCCGTGTTCACATGCCGTAGAGTGCCTTCTACGAGTTTGTTTTGTACCATACCTATGGAGTGCCCTCTAATAGCCCTCCACTTTACGGAGGAATTACGGTACTGTATAGACTTAGGAATACATAAAATTATGTTAAGGGGGATACGGGTAACGCCTTAACGCTATTTTAATACTTTTACTTTACTGTACACATATTATAATAGCGTATTGTACTACATAGTAGATCGTTTAACGGATCATTAGGAGATGTGAATCCCGAAATCTCTTAAGTTACTGCACTTACGTTGGACACTGGATAGGAGATATCAAACCCCGTAAACACCTCTGACGCCGTCACATGCATTTTTATCGTTGATTTAACTTACATAAGATCTTTTAGTTCTTACTCCAGTGTTTTGCCTTTTCAATTTGCTCGGGTCAGCCTGAGCATTTCAGGATTCGAAGACCTTATTTCTGAATGACGAAGACGAAGATTTGTACTATTATTATTTATTATATTATTCCACTGCATCATTTTGGTTCTGCTGCATTGATTTAGTTATTCCTGTTTGTGTAACTCTGATGTTCGTGTTGTAAAGAATAATCAAATGTAATTGTAAAACAGCTTCAAGAACTGTTATTTGATTATTATGTTTTGTTATTCCGCTGCAAGATTCTATATTTGTTTTATTTCTTTCCCTTTTTCTTATTCACCCTATAACAAATTTTCCTTTTGAATGGTTTGAGTTTGACACGTGTTTCTGCTTAAAATGTCCAAAAAGGTAGGTCATTACAATCACTTGAATATTAATTAAATTATTAAAGGCAATTTGATGCATTTTTAAAAAGGGGCTAGAGACTTAATAATAATTTATGATACACACACACACATACACGTTGTGTGTGTGTGCGTGCATAAATTCAATATTAAAGTAGGTAGTGTCTAAAGTTTCGGACTTGCACTTAGAATAGGTTTTATTTCAAATTAGAAATAATCAAGGATTGGAAAGTATTTTCCCAAATAGTAAATGGTGAAAAGCCAAGGATAAGGAATAATACTAGATTAATATTTTAGGATATTATCCAATATAAGCTTTGATAAGATAAAATAAAACCATCTAAATTCTGGGAAAAGATAAATCAAAATGTATCTAAAAGAAAATTTATATTAGTGAATTCATTTGGTTCACAAATTGTATAATAAACAGGTATTGGTTGAACTATAAGGAATTTAATTACGAAGATCTTATTTGAAAATCCAAATTAATAACACGACCTCTTTAGAATGAGTTATATAAATTGAACCTTTCAAATTAATACAAATTAAGAATTCCACTCAAAATAGAAATAAGAAAATTACATATTTGAAATAATATAATTTGTAATTGGGGTTTTCATGAATTTGAATTAAAACCCATGGGAAAGGATTTTTTGTCAGATAAATTTATATTATGAATCTAGAAGTCATATCAAGGAGAAATACCAAAATTAGTCCACAACTTTTGAATATGATTAATTAAGCAAGTATCTTAGAATATTAAGAATGATATGTATTTTGAATAGAGAAAATACTTTTTATAAATTGAGATGTGAAAATTTGGATTAAAACTTGCTTTGAAATTTACCACTAAGAACCTCTTTTAGGTATAACCTTTATTTGATTTTCTAAGGTGGAATTTTTATATTTTAAATCCTTTTAAACAAGTTATGGAACTAATCCATAGTGCAATTTAAGAGTGAGGTAACTAAGAATATTTCTAGAAGTAAAAGATTATAGAAATTTTAAGAATTCAAACCAATCATTTGAGTTTATCTCAAATAAATAATAAACAAAAGTATATCTTATGGAAATTAAATCGAGAACTCCTAATGGTGTAACAATCCGTAAATTTTGGTAATTAAAAATAGTTGGTTTAATAAGATTTTTAATTAAAATATTAAAATAAATAGAAATTGGTTATTTAATGTGGATGTAATAACTAATTTGAATGGTAAAGAATGTAATTTAAGCTAAATTATTGATAGATTGAAGGAGATTACAATGAATTGAAATAATGTAAATGTTGAATTTATGAATGAGGTATAATATAATGAATGGAAATTGAGTAAGACCATGGTCCTATAAGTAATTGTAACTTTGGACTGTAGACAATAAACTTATAAATGTAGTTAAAAGTAAACAGTGACAATTATTATGGGTTACATGTTTATTTAGTCTATTAAATTGAAATGAGAAGTTAATTTTTAGTAAATATAAACAAAAGTTACATTAATGTGAAATGTAGTACAATGTTTAGAAATTGTTAAATTGGAGTATATTAAGGAATGAATGGTTAACTAGGTTTGTAGAGTAGTAATGGACTTAATAAAAAGATTTGGAATTGAATCAATTTACGTATTGAAATTTAATCTCTAATAATTGGATCTATTGTATTAAATGGAATTAAATATTAAATTATTTGAAATTAAGATAAAATAGGAATATTAATGCACTATGGTACAAACCATGATAATTATACCGTATAATGAAATGGATTGAATAACTAGATGGAGTTAAGAATATGGATTTATTGGGAATTTAAAACTTATACTTTTTAAACTGGATAAATTACAGTGTTTTACACGCAATAATTTTTTTTTACTTTTATTATATACATATTTTATATTTTTCCTATATCCATCTCTATTTTATCTTTCTATTTTTATTTGTCTAAGCTTTTATTGTATATATTGGAGTTTATTTGTGTATATTCTTTTATTTAATGGCTTGGAAACAAATTAATTAAACATACGTTACTTTGTTTAATTAGGCATAGGTTACATTTTCATTATTTCTTGCCTTTTATTTACCTATCTATTTAATTACCTACCATAGCCGTGTATTTTTTTTCTCTAGCTATGAGAAATCATTCCACAAATCACGTACATGAAGATTTATTTTTCATTTCAAACTCCTCATTTTCATTTGCAATTAAGAATAAATATATACATTCCTTTCTCCTTAATTATGCCTTTTCTGTTTCCCAACATTTACTTCTTTGCTTGCCTTCCAAATCACTCCATATATTAGCCATGAGAAACTTTATCAATTCATGTACAAAAATTTATTTCCCACTTCTTATATTCATTTGCATTTAATAACAAAATATATGCAAGTTTATTTCTCCTTAGCTTATGCCTTTTTGTTTCCTATGATTTACTCCTCTATAGCCGTTTCTTTTTTCTTCCATCTTTAGTCGTGTATTTCTTTTGACAACTCACGCACAAACAATTCTCAAAACTCCTCATTATCATTTGCGTGAAGAAGAAAAATACAGCAAGCTCCAATTATTCCATAGCTTCCTCTTCTTCTTTTTCTATTTTCTTTTCTCTTTTCTTTAGTTCTTCTTCAAGCATGGCTTGGTCTCCACCTATTGCCGACCATACCACCTCCTCCTCACTACCAAAGCCTAGTCGTGGCCACCATGGAAGCATACATCACCAAAGTTGATAACAAACCTTGACCAGGCTATGTATTGATCACCTTGCTTTGATTTTCAAGGTTAGGTCATTTTATTTTCTATCTTTTCATTGTTTTTATATATATTCTTTTGTGTTTAATCATTTCTTATATATGTTGTGTATTGTGTTGTTTACAAGTTCGGATCTGACTCTTCATCCATTCAAAAAATATAGCCGCGCTTTGTCGGCCTTTTCGTGCTTTGCGGAGTTTGGATGTGTGTTTGATTTTGATTCTTGCTTTCAAAAAGGTGAGATTTTTCACTCTAGACAACGTACTTTTATAATTGTGAAATAATGACAAGTGAATTGTAGAAATCTTTATGCTATGTTCATAAATGCCTGTGTTTTATATGATGTTAAATGCTGTTTATATATTTGTTACATCATCTGTTATGATATTATATGCTATATTGTTATATCTATTACCTGTTTATCATACTGCAAGTTTACTATCACTATGGGTTGAAATGATACATACCCAAATGGACTGTAGGATAAGGAAAATCACTGGGCTGAAATGATAGGCTCGAGTGATTTTTTATTGATTTTTGTTGAATTTATTTTTCTTGGGATTGCGGATTTGAAATGGTAGAACCCGGATTTTTCTTTTTAAATTATGGATTGAAATGATATATATTCGTATCACTTGACCTAGGTTAGAAAATATTAAATAGGCCCATGGTTAATATTTTTAAAGTAATATTTTCCTTAAAATTTATTAAGTATTTTGAAATTTTGGAATATATGGAATTTTAACTAAAAATTTGATTTAAAGATTTGAAATATAAAGAGATATCGGCTTTTATAAGTTAAAATGTTATAAGCTGATAATTTGTTTAAAGTGTAATTTAAAAATATTTATTTGGTTTTAAATAGCAATTTAAAGATTTTTTTGTAATAAATGATTTAATAATTAAAGTTGATTAATATGGAATTTTAAAATCTGATAATTGCAATCAACCTTTAGTTTTGAAATGAATATGGTTGTATAATAAATGATGTATTTTGAATTGAGAAAAAGTAATACAATTTTTAATTAATGCAAGAAACATGTAAAGTCCTAATTAATGAAAGAACATGTAAAGTTTTTAATTATGCAAGAAACATGTAAAGTTTTAATTAGTGAAAGAAAAGTGTAAGTTTTTAATTAATTCATGAAACATGTAAAGTCCTAATTAATGAAAGAACATGTAAAGTTTTTAATTAATGCATGAAACATGTAAAGTTTTAATTAATGAAAGAAACGTGTAAAAATTTGTAAGTGTATAAATACTTTGGTTATATAAAAAGTTAAATGGAAAGTATTACATTCCAAAAAGCTGTGATTCCTAAGTATTGTGATTTTAAGCAGTATGAATTCCCAATGATAACATTTCTAAATTTTTAGGATTTCAAAGTATTATGATTTCAAAGTGTTTGGTTTCAGAGTTGTTATAACTTGAAAGTAATATGGCTTTGGAAATGAAATAATTGGAAATTGTATTTAATTAAGAACTGTCTTCAAATATATAAATTTGAACTTATTGAAATTGAAGATTTAAGAATATGACTTAATAAAGTGGTTTGGTTTAAGATGATTTAAAACAATATTTCGAGTTTAATAAATTGAAGATATATTCAATGATTTGGAAACTTGGGTTTTATTTAAATGAGATATTGATTTGGTCTTTGGAATTTAAAGGATATATTATTACATTGGTTTTAGAAATGGGAAATGATATATTGATTTGATTTTGAATGGAAATAATATTGTATTTAGTTTTGAAATGGATATGATATTTTGGTTTTAAAGTGTAAATGATTTTGGAAGAAATATCCATGCGATGTAATAACGATTGGTTGTTAAAGAGACAAGGATCGGATATGGGCATACTCTCTGTCGATACCGAAAACCAATTTAACAACAGTGTATGCGGTGGAGATTCCAGAATGAAGTAGAATGGCGACGACGTTCCTTTGAGGTATATACGTGGACCCAACTCCCTGGAGTTGGTATAAGGTGGCTAAAACAGGAGCGATCAACAGGCTAAGAAGATAGCACCTTTTATCGGACACACTCCTTCGATACCATTATATTACTTTGTGATTGATTGGGGCCCTTTTGATTTTGGGGGTGTGGCTCGAGGTGGGCGGTAGTAGCTGATGCGCGTTGCCATCGGTCCGGAAGCATAATTGGTATACCTACCCTGGCATTGCCTAGTTGTGCCATGTCACCTACCCTAGCGCACCTTGTATGTGTTTGATTTGTGTTGTACCTATGGAGTATCCTCTAGTAACCTCCCGATCGGGAGGTATTACGGTACTATATAGACTATTCACACTATTACGTGTTAAGGGCTATATGGGTTACCCCTTAACGCTATTTAAAAGTAATTTTATTTTATTATAGACATTATTATAATAGCGAAATATTATTACATAGTAAATAGTTTAACGGATCCTTAGAGTATGGGCGGTCCCAAGCATCCTTTAAGTTTATCTTATATTACAGTTCACTTGATTTGGTTTACGTTGTATAAGTATATATGTCCTGACTCGAGTGTTTTGTGTTTTGCTTTACGCTCGGGTCAGACTGAGTGATACAACATTAGAGACTCACCTTTAGAGTTGGAGCTTCACTTGAAAACCCAGCTATCTATTTCGCTTTCAGTTATCCAGTTGATTCTGGTTATTCAATTGAGTCCGTTGATGAATTCAGTTTGTACTTGATATCATACTGAGACTTCTATTATATCTTGCTTAGCTCTGATGTATATTTTTATAGTAGCTTCATGAACTATTGTTTCTTTACTTCCGCTACATTACATTACTCTATGTCTGTGATCTGTGACTATTTATTTACTGTTTATGCTGTGTTTTGCCAAATTTAAATTACAATTCGGTATTTTGAACAATTCAAGTCCAACATGTGAGGATGCAAATGGTTGAAAATAGAGGGTCGTACATTTGGTATCAAAGCTTTGGCTCTAGGCAAAACTTAGCATATATGGTAAATTTATATACAGAATCACTTTTGTTCGAGCTTGAATCTTTTCTTTTTGACTCGATTTCCTTTGAATTTTGGAATGTTCCCTCAGTTCCGTAATTCATTCTTGTCCCTCACTATTCGTATTCTTTTGATTTTTGAGTATCCCATAACTCCACTTCAAATGGCTTGTAAAGGCGTGGAACTCCTTTACAATAGGCAATTATTCACCGGAGATTTTATATATCCTCAGTTTAGATGCCAGTGTCTCTTGATTTCCCAAGTTCTATCTCTTTAGGTCAAATGTAGACTTGCCTTAGAATTCCACATCGATTTGATTCTTGAAGTCACGGTTGACCCTGTTAAGGTTGCCCGTAATTTATATAAGCTTAACCATTTCCTTATTCGGTTAGTTAATCATCTTATCTTTTATTCCAACTTATTTTCAAATCAAAATTTTCTTTGATTTGAAGTAATCGAATTTGAATCTCTATCCTTGCTTTGAAAATCTATTCCTATATAGTGTATTTGTAAACCTATATTTAAAATGTTTTATACATTGTGTTGTCTGAATTGTTGATGTTGATTTGGGTTTTCAATCAATTCGTCTGATCAACGCTATCGACAGGGTCTCGAAAACACTTGAACAGAGCAAACTGACATAGTTTTGTTTTCAAATTTAAGTAAATGAATAAATTTTGTATAATTATAGTATATATAAGTATAACTTTCTGAATTTTGATAGTTAACTGTATTGGACGTTTAGAAATAATATTTGTTGTATATAGCTTGTAACAATTAGCTTTTGTTTCATATATAAATAATTAAACTATAACACATGGTTATAAATTAATTTGGAAATTAAAATGAATTTAAATCAAGAATTTGAGATTTAATTTTTGATGATTTCGAACTTTGGTTTTAAAGTTTTAAAAGATATATTATTTGAAGTATTTTTCGAATAGAAATCGTTTTCAAAGAATTTTAAAGTTTTAAGGCAGTGCTCTTCTCTTTGTCGCTGAAAAATAATTTCGGTGATGACTGCAGCAATTCATCGACATTCACTTTCTAGTTTCGAAGTGAAGAGACTATCCTATAGTTTTACTACAGTTTTTCTTTGGAGAATTAAATTGATTTGAAATTCAAAAAATATGACTTGATTTACAATACATATATTGGTATATGATTTCAAAGTTGATTTGATATATATTTAGTATATATATTTATGTACCTCTAAAAAAGAGTTGAAGTTAATCAAAAATTTGATTCGTAAATTATTTCTTAAAGAATGATTTCAATTATAAAAGAGAATCAAAATTTTGAATAAATATTTAAGCTTGAGCTAATTGAATTAAAAAAAATTATTTGTATAATATTCTATTGCATTCTAATATAACTTACCTAAATTATTCAGAAGTTGAGTATGTAACTAGATAACATACAACATAAATAGATTTTATACATAAAATTCGAGTGGTTATAATAAATGCTATACATTTAAATTGTAGTTATAAAATATTAATAGAGTAAATAGAATAAAGAGGTTAATCGAATAATATACAGTATAAATGGTGTTAAAGGAATTTTTAAATAAACTGGTATATTTTATTCAAATTAATTGATTTTCTAAATTTATTGTTTACAAAGTTAGTGTTTTGAATAAGATGTATTGTTTACTTAATTCTTTCTTTGCCCTTCTTTTTCCTTTTCGGGGATGAAAGTTTGAATGGGGAGAGTGTAACAATACGTAAATTTTGGTAATTAAAAATAGTTGAATTAATAACATTTTTGTAATTAAAATATTAAAAGAAATATAAATTGGTTATTTAATGTGGATGTAATAACTAATTTGAATGGAAAAGAATGTAATTTAAGCTAAATTATTGATAGATTGAAGGAGATTACAATAAATTGAAATAATGTAAATGTTGAAATTATGAATGAGGTATAATATAGTGAATGGAAATTGAGTAAGACCATGGTCCTGTAAGTAATTGTAACTTGGGTCTATAGACAATAAACTTATAAATGTAGTTAAAAGTAAATGGTGACAATTATTATGTGTTACATGTTCATTTAGTCTATTAAATTGAAATGAGAAGTCAATTTTTAATAAATATAAACAAAAGTTACATTAATGTGAAATGTAATACAATGTTTAGAATTTGTTAAATTGGAGTATATTAAGGAACGAATGGTTAACTAGGTTTGTAGAGTAGTAATAGACTTAATAAAAAGTTTTGGAATTGAATCAAATTTATGTATTGAAATTCAATCTCTAATAATTGGATCTATTGTAGTAAATGGAATTAAATATTACATTATTTGAAATTAAGATAAAATAGGAATATTAATGCACTATGGTATAAACCATGATAATTATACCGTATAATGAAATGGATTGAATAACTTGATGGCGTTAAGAATATGGATTTATTGGGAATTTAAAACTTATACTTTTTAAACTGGATAAATTACAGTGTTTTACATGCAATAAATTTCTGCACTTTTATTATATACATATTTTATATTTTACATATATCAATCTCTATTTTATCTTTCTATTTTTATTTGTCTAAGCCTTTATTGTATTTATTGGAGTTTATTTGTGTATATTCTTTTATTTAATGGCTTGGAAACAAATTAATTAGACATACGTTACTTTGTTTAATTAGATTTAGGTTACATTTGCTTTATTTCTTGCCTTTTATTTACCTATCTATTTAATTACCTACCATAGCCATGTATTTTTTTCTAGCTGTGAGAAATCATTCCGCAAACCACGTATAAGAAGATTTATTTCAAATTTCAAACTCCTCATTTTCATTTGCAATTAAGAAAAATATATACGTTCATTTCTCCTTAATTATGCCTTTTCCGTTTCCTAGCAATTACTTCTTTGTTTGACTTCCAAACCACTCCATCTATTAGCCGTGAGAAACTTTATCAATTCACGTACAAAAATTATTTTCCACTTCTCATATTCATTTGCATTTAAGAATAAAATATATGCAAGTTTATTTCTCCTTAGCTTGTGCCTTTTGTTTCCTATCATTTACTCCTCCTTAGCCGTTTCTTTTTTTCCTCCATCTTTAGTCATGTATTTCTTTTGATAACTCACGCACAAATAATTCTCGAAACTCCTCATTATCATTTGTGTGAAGAAAAAATACAGCAAGCTCTAATTATTCCATGGCTTCCTCTTTTCTTTTTCTATTTTCTTTTCTCTTTTCTTTTGTTCTTCTTCAAGCATGGCTTAGTCTTCACCTATTGCCGACCACACCACCTCCTCCTCACCACCAAAGCCTAGCCATGACCACCATGGAAGCATACATCACCAAAGTTGATAGCAAACCTTGACCAAGCCATGTATTTATCATCCTGCTTTGATTTATCAAGGTTAGTTCATTTATTTTCTATCTTTTCATTGTTTTTATCTATATTCTTTTGCATTAAATCATTGCTTATATATGTTGTGTATTGTGTTGTTTACAAGTTCGGATATGACTCTTCATCCACTCAAAAAATATAGTATTGCTTTGTCGTTCCTTTTCGTGCTTTGCGGAGTTTGGATATGTGTTTGATTTTGATTCTAGCTTTCAAAAATGTGAGATTTTTCACTCTAGACAACGTACTATTATAATTGTGAAATGATGAAAGGTGAATTGTAGAAATTTTTATGCTATGTTCATAAATGCATGTGATTGATTATATGATGCTAAATGCTGTTTATATATTTGTTACATCATTTGTTATGATATTACATGCTATATTGTTGTTTTTATTTCCTGTTTATCACACTACAAGTTTCATATCACTATGCGTTGAAATGATACATACCCGAATGGACTTTGGGATAAGGAAAATCATTATGGGCTGAAATGATAGGCTCGAGTGATTTTTTATTGATTTTTGTTGTATTTATTTTTCTTGGGATTGCGGGTTTGAAATGATAGTACCCGGATGTTTCTTTTTAAATTGCGGATTGAAATGATACATATCCGTATCACTTGACCTAAGTTAGAAAATATTATAAAGGCCCATGGTTAATATTTTTAAAGTTATATTTTCCTAAAAATTTATTAAGTATTTTGAAATTTTGGAATATATGGAATTTTAATTTAAAATTTGATTTAAATATTTGAAATATAAAGAGATATCAGTTTTTATAAGTTAAAATGTTATAAGCTGATAATTGATTTAAAGTGTAATTTAAAATTCTTTATTTAGTTTTACATAGCAATTTAAAGGTTTTTATTTGTGATAAATAATTTAATAATTAAAGTTGATTAATATGGAATTTTAAAACCTAACCTGATAATTGTAATCAATCTTTAGTTTTGAAATGAGTATGGTTTTATAATAAATGATGTATTTTGAATTGATAAAATGAAATACAGTTTTTAATTAATGCAATAAACATGTAAAGTCCTAAGTAATGAAAGAACATGTAAAGTTTTTAATTAATGCAAGAAACATGTAAAGTTTTAATTAATGAAAGAAACGTGTAAGTCTTTAATTAATGCATGAAACATGTAAAGTCCTAATTAATGAAAGAACGTGTAATGTTTTTAATTAATGCAAGAAACATGTAAAGTTTTAATTAATGAAAGAAACGTGTAAAGTCCTAATTAATGAAAGAAACATGTAAAGTTTTAATTAGTGTGGCATTGATTAAATTAATAAATGCTCAGTACTGTAATAGAAATGTAAATTAAAATGTACATTTGATAATGTAAGTTTTAATTAGTGTAATACTGATTAAAATGATAATTAAATGATCTTTATTGTAATAAATGTAAGTTAAAACGTACATTTGGTATGCAAGTTGTAATTAATGTAAATGGCTTATTTTAAATGATTAAATAATAAAGTTTCTTTATTGTAATAATAATGTAAGTTAATAAGGTACTTTTAACTTAACATAAGAATTTCAGCTTTAAATCGTATATTACAGTAACAAAGTTTATTTAACTATAAGGCTATGATAAAATGACCATGTTGAAATTGTAAGTATATAAATACTTTTGTTATATGAAATGTTAAAGTGGAAAGTATTACATTCAAAAAATGCTACGATTCATAAGTGTTGTGATTTTAGGCAGTATGAATTCCAAATTATAACATTTCTAAATTATTAGGATTTCAAAGTATTATGGTTTCAAAGTGTTTGGTTTCAAAGTTGTTATAACTTGAAAGTAATATTGCTTTGGAAATGAAATTATTGGAAATTGTATTTAATTAAGAATTGTCTTTAAATATATAAATTTGAACTTATTGAAATTAAAGATTTAAGAATATGACTTTATAAAGTGGTTTGGTTTAAGATGATTTAAAACAATATTCCGAGTTTAATAAATTGAAGGAATATTCAATGATTTGGAAACTTGGGTTTGATTTAAATGAGATATTGATTTGGTCTTTGGAATTTAAAGGATATATTATTACTTTGGTTTTTGAAATGGGAAATTATATATTGATTTGGTTTTGAATGGAAATAATATAGTATTTAGTTTTGAAATTGAAATGATATTTTGGTTTTAAAGTGTAAATGATTTTGAAAGAAATATCCATGGGTTATAATAACACTTGGTTGTTAAAAATACCGGGATCAGATATGGGCATACTCTCTGTCGATACTGAAAACCACTTTAACAACCGTGTACGCGGTGGAGATTCCAGAATGAAGTAGGATGGCGGCGGCGTTCCTTTGAGGTACATACGTGGACCCAACTTCCCTGAGTTGGCATAAGGTGACTAAAATAGGAGCGATCGACGGGCTAAGATGGTAGCACCTTTTATCGGACACACTCTTTCGATACCATTCTATTACTTTGTGATTGATTGGGGACCTTTTGATTATGAGTGTGTGGCTTAAGGTGGGCAGTAGTAGCTGCTTGCTTACCACCGGTCCGGAAGCGTAATTGGTATATCTATCCTGGCATTGTCTAATGTGCCATGTCATCTACCCTAGTGCGCCTTGTACGAGTTTGATTTGTGTCGTACCTATGGAGTATCCTCTGGCAGCCTCTCGATCAGGAGGTATTACGGTAGTGTATAGACTATTGGCACTATTACGTGTTAAGGGCTATGTGGGTAACCCCTTAACGCTATTTAAAAGTAAGTTTATTTTACTATAGACATTAGTATAATAGTAAAATATTAATACATAGTAAATAGTTTAACATATCCTTAGAGGATGGGCGGTCCCAAGCATCCTTTAAGTTACTTGTACCTTATATTACAATTCGCTTGAGTTGGTTTACATTATATAAGTATATATGTCCTGACTCGAGTGTTTTGTATTTTGCTTTACGCTCAGGTCAGACTGAGTGATACAGCATTAGAGTCTCACCTCTGGAATTGGAGCTTCACTTGAAACCCAGCTATCTATTTCGCTTTAAGTTATCCAATTGATTTCGGTTATTCAGTTGAGTCCAGTTATGGATTCTGTTTGTACTTGATAACATATTGAGACTTCTGTTGTATCTTGCTTAACTCTGATGTATATTTATATAACAGCTTCATGAATTACTATTTCTTTACTTCCGCTGCATTTTATTACTTTGTGTCTGTGATCTGTGACTATTTATTTACTGTTTATGTTGTGTTTTTCCAAATTTAAATTAAAATTCGGTACTTTGAACAATTCAAGTCCTACATGTGAGGATGCGAATGGTTGAAATAGCAGGTCGTTACAAATGATTTGAATATAGATAAAATCTTAGAAATCTACCTTATGATTATATTCTTGACTTTGGTACCGCTAGGAGGATCGTGACTACCTTAATTGAATTTTCCTATTGTTGATATTTTTCTAATGTAACGACCCGCTATTTTAGACTATTCGCATCCACACATGTCGGACTTGAATAATTCAAAATACCGAATTGTTAATTTAAATTTGGCAAAAGTGAACATATACAGTAAATAAATAATCACAGTATCACAGACACAGAGTAATAATATGCAGCGGAAGCAAAAGATAGTAGTTCATGAAGATACTATATATATATATAAGAGTTAAATAAGTTACAACAGAAGTTTCGAATACAATAGTCAAATACAAGAATCAGAATACATCACTGGAATCAACTGAATATCTGAAAGCTGGATAGATAGCCGGATCTCCAAGCGAAGCTCCAACTCCAACTCCAAAGGTGAGTCTCGAATACTGGTACACTCAGTCTGACCCGAGCGTAAAGGAAAACACAAAACACTCGAGTCAGTATTAACATTCTTATGTCAATAAATCCAACTCAAGTGAAATAACAATTGAACTACAAGTAACTCAAAGGATGTTGGAATAACCATCCTTTAAGGATCCGTTAAACTATCTACTATGTAGTAGTATACGCTAAATAGATAATGCCTATCAATAATATAAATATCAAAATAGTGTTAAGGCGTTACCATTATCCCCCTTAACACATTTTATATAAGCGTTATAGTCTATACAGCACTGTAAACTCCACCGTAAACTGGTGGGATATCAGGGAGTACTCCATAGGTATAACACAAAACAAATTCGTAGTGGTCGCATATATAGGGATACAAGTATGACAAGGCACATAAGGCAATACCAAAGGTAGTGAAACTACCGTTTGCCTGATCCGGACTGGTGAAAACGCATCGCCGCAATGATCGCAACACCACGAAACAACAAGACTGGTGAAAACGCATCGCCGCAATGATCGCAACACCACGAAACAACACTCCCAAAAATACGAGGGTGCACCAATCAATAACAAGTAATGAGTAGTTTACGAAGAAGTGTGTTCGCTCGAGGTGGCTAACCCCATTTGTCCTAGCATAGCTCCTGTTTTAGTCATTTCCAATTTGACACAAGTGTGAAGGCTATCCATTATCGTTCTCTTTCTTCAATCATCACATACATCATTCCGACCACTTCATTCTGGATCTCACTCCACGTATAGTTATTAAAGTGGTTTCCGGTTTAGACAGAGAGTATGTCCATAACCGATTCCGGTTTCTTTAATAATTTTCGTAATTATTACACCAATTGGTCATTTAACAAATTTCAAAACCAAATCGAATTCAATTTCAGTTAGAATTAGTAAATCAACATTTCGACGGTCTTCTAAATCAATTTCCAAAATTACATTTCATAACTTCACAGCTTCATTTCAAATTTTCTATAATTCAATTTCAAAGTTCAATTTTAAAACAATTCAAATATTCATTTAATTTCATATATAAGTTCATTCCAAAATCATTTAACGTTCAAATCGATTTAAACTCAATTATCGATTTCATTCGATATTCATTAAATTAATTCATCATTAAAAAATTTCAATTAAATTTCCAATTCATTACATTACTTTCTTAAGTTCCACTTCATTATCGAAGCTTACAAATTAAATTAAAATTTGTCAAATCCAATTCCTTAACTTTCGAATCTTTCATTTGTTCGATAGACGCAGTCTATTTCTTATTAAAGAAATTCAATTCATTCATTTATTGCCTTCATTACAAATCAAAACTCAATTAAAGAAATTAGTTTCACCTATTCAAAATTCGATTTCTCTTATTAAGAAAAGTCCAATTCAATTTAATTTATCATTAAACAATTCAATCTATTCAAATTATCAATAATTTCAAATCTTAATTATTAATCATTTCAAACTTAATTATTAACAATTCAAAAACTTATTTATCAAAACTTAATTTTTAACAATTTCAAACTTCGTTATTAATAATTCCAAATTTTATTATTACTAATTTCAACTTAATTATCAATAACTCCAAAATTAATTATCAATTAATTCTAAATTTAATTATTGCATAATTAAATTTTAAACAATATTCTTTTGTCAATTACGACGTTCATATTTGTTCCAAATTTAAATATTCACATTTACATTCATTCGAATTTAAATTCCAACTTTTTATTCAAAACCTGGTTATTAGTCAAATAAAACTTTATTTTATTTTAAATCAAAACATTGACCAATCGGTTTTAATTTAATTTTCTATCCTAAGTCAAAGTTATTTGGGTTTTTATCATTTCAACCAGAGTCTATTTCAATTCAAAGTCAAAGCATACAAAGGTAACTTGCAGTGTGATAGCTGGGATGGTGTCAAAGTAAATAAAAAAGCAATAGCATCCATACATAACAATTCAACAATTTATTTAAATAATCCCGAAATAATGGTATTAATTTACATTTGTTATTTACGCAAATTAATATAATTATTTCTAGAATCTACACTATCATTTCATATAGATTAAAGATTATTACATTACGGTTTTTCACTTGTCATTCAATTTCAGTTTCAAATTTACACTACAACAATAAATCTGATATACGTTAAATGGTACAAAGTATGATTAACCAATTTCTACTTCAATTTAATTAATAATTAAAGGGTCAAGTTTAATTTGTTAACTATCCTATATCAAATTTGACTTGCAAATTATTTATCACTTAACAATACAATTAACACCCAATTCACATCACATAGCAATCATTCATCAACACAAACTAGCATAAGAATATGGTCGTGAAAATTAATTCACTTATTATTCTATGCAATTCCACACTTTACATCAATTATCCAATTTCATACTTCATCAATTAATACAACATAAATTCAAATGGTTCAAGGGTAATTAACTATTTCTACGTAATAAATAATTAGACATTTAAAGGGTTATATTATACAAATTTAACTAATCAATTTCAACACATATGTCAACTCAAATTTTAACTATCCCACGTCAGATTCAATTGCATAATATTTGTCACTTTATACATTACAATTTTAACGTCCAATATAAACAACAAACAATCAAACAATTATCAACCAAACTGTATTATCGTCGCACAAATAATTAACAGATAATGGTGTCAGATTTCATAGGTGAACAGATACAGGTAACAACAGTGTACATAACTAACAACAGCATATTTCAATTGTCGTTTCAATTGAAATAAAATTTAATAAATAAAAGAACATTAATCGTGAGTGATTTCTCACCTTTCGAGGCTAGTGAAAACAGGAGATGACACAGATACGAACACAGAAAGTTAATTATGAATCCAAGCACGAATTCGATGATTAATGCTGATAACAAGGAATAGAGGAAATCAAATCAGAAGTGGATGGATGCGAATAAATTCGAAACAAAAGTATATTATATTCTTTTTTTCTTAAACCAATATTCCATTTAAAATTACATGTTATATTTCGATCATAATACATATTCAAATAACTTTATATATTATATTTTAGAATCTAAAAGAAACCGAAATGTATATGTATATATATAATCATATTTTAAATTTTAAACACCTATTAAATTAGTCAAACATATATTTATTTTCAAATAAATTGTTAGTCCCAAACATACCATATCCATATAAAATTGCTCACACTTACAAACAGCAGATTCAGTATAAAGACTTTTACATTATTATCTTTTCTAAAATACACGCATATTAACAAAACAATGCCAGATTAAAATATATACCGTATCCACTTTTATAACTTTATACATATATACAACTCATGAAATAAAGCTATACCAACCATATTTTGTGTACAAAATACTTAAAAGTACTCAAATGTCAAATCCTATAAAATCAAATATTTGCACACCAAATGCTACATATACAAACTATTATTATATACGTATAACCGAAGACTATAATCATATATATAAAAAAGCATAGTCTATCATATTATAAAGTTAATATAAATACTTTATTTCAAAAAGCATAGTCTACTGTAACTCAACATATATAATATTTCACAAATAAGCATGAATGTATTACAGTTATAATAAATCTACATTAAAGTTTAACAGAGGTTTCATTAATACATAACCCGTTATTTTAAATCAAACACGTATATAGTATATTTAAAAAGAATCGACTCAAGCGTACAAATGCGTAAGTACATATATAATACTAAAAAAATATTTTACACAACAGATAATATACAATACTAGTTAATGAACCGATCCCATATAATACGATCCTATTATGAGCTTGTACATGTACAAAAATCATGTTCAGTTTATAAACTTTTATATAACAGATAATATATTCATAAAAGTGCAAATAACAGTTTATACAAAAATCTGATTAACAATTCTTGCATGCTTGCATATAATAGAGAACTGCAATCATCAGTATGAACTCACGTATATATGTATACAACTATTTAGAAATAAATATATATATATATATATATATATATATATTGTAACCTTATAGCCAATATACACATACAATAGTTTACAAGATAATATATGTAAACTTATAGTATATATAAAACTGAAGTTTACTATTCATATGTATAAACTATTGTAACAGTAAACTAAATGTATAACAGTGAATATCTTGTCTTCTTTATATTATAATATATACCAAGACTTATATATAAAGTATACTTACTCCAGAGAGAAAGAAGGAGACTGAGGTACAAAGCTCGATCTAGGTGGCCAAGTTGGTGAGATCTGGGTAGATAAGGCGAGGCGCATGCGTGTGGTGCGGCGAGGCGCACGGTGAGGTCAAGCGAAGGAGTTGGTGGCTCTGCTGGATCGTACGAGCTCAGCTAGCTACAAGCGGAGGTGATGTGGCGATTTGTTGCCGAGGAGGATCTCGTGCTCGTCGGTGGTTTGGTGAGGTGGTGACTGGGTTACGTGGGTGGTTCGGGTGCGCGAAGGAACATGGTGGTTCGGCGTGAGGTAGGGGAGGTCGTGGGCTGTGCATAAGTGGAGAGGAGGTTAGGAGGGGAACGCCGGGTTCAGGGTAAGGAGGCGGCTTCGGAGACGAGTGGAGGCGGTGGCCGCTTGATGTTGCAGTGGCGCTGGGGTGAAGGATGATCGGTCATGACGAGGCCGAGGGTAGCAGGTGATAGTCGGAAGTTGCGGCGGCTTCCAAGGCTTGGGTTGGTAGTCTCGAAGGTGGATGCGAGGCTAAGGAGGAAGAAAAGAAAAATTAACTAAGAGGGGTGAGTTAATCTGGAACAAGAGGGGGAAGGAATGTGAGAAGCTAACTTAGCAAATAGGTTCAGCTACACGTTGTATGCTTTATATTTGTCAAAAGTAAGAAAACTGAAGATTGGAGAGCAACATCCATATTTTGGGAACTGAAGAAATGAAAACGTCAGACATGCATTGAGAGTTATTAAATAAAGCTGTTGGCTATTGATGTTCCGGTAGGAAATTGGATGGCCATGAAAAACAAATGAACTTGAACCGTACCGATATACGTAACCGTTTCACGGGTTTCGTCTCGTATCGGACACCGAAACATAGAATTGGATATACCGTAGAGATCAGCACGACGAGGCGATCAAAACGGTACAAAATTATCAGTGGCACGATCGAATTTTAAAAATTCGAATTTTCTACTAGAGGAAAATGCAAGAAAAATGCAGAAAAATAAGATCGACGGAGCTAAAGATGTCCGAATTTGGAAAAACGAAATACTGACGGCTTGCTCAGAAGATGGTTTAAAATTATTCTATGTAAAAATATTTAGGTTTCAAAACGTTTTATTTTCATCGCTTTTCAACTGATTAAATTGAAGTAAATTTACGCGCGAAATAAACTTTCATATTTTCGGACGAAAATATACCAGTCGCTATATTTAACTAGACGTATTCCAAATATCAAATTTATATTTCAAAATTTTATTTTTATATTTTTATTAAATTTCGCACAAATTCAGTTAATTAATATAAAACCATTAAAATATCCGGGTTGTTACACTCTCCCCCACTCAAAACTTTTCGTCCTCGAAAAGGAAGGTGGTAGGAGAATAGAAACATTCAGAAGAAAATAGATTTGAAGTCCAAAATAAACAATTAATTTAAACCATATAAATTTCAATTTAAATTAATTTATATTCAACAATTTACTTTTAAGTTCAAGTTTTTCATTAAATTGATTTGATTTCTCATTTATAATGTTAGGTACAAAAGGTTTCTTTCAAATGAAATTCAATTTAAATTCGATTAATTCAAGATATCTCATTAAGTTGATTTAATTCAATTTATTAACTTCCAAAACAAAAAATTTATTTTATTAATCACATCTATAGTTCAATTAACTTATTATTCTATTTATCTCCATAAATATTTTTATAATTAAAATTTAAGTAAATAACATTTATTATACGCACTCACATTTTATTTATAAAGACAATTTATATTATATATTATCCAATTTTATTAAATTAACAATTCCAACGATCATAAATTTGAATAGTCATTTATTATAAACATACTTTATTTGACAAATTTAATTCTTCTTTATTCCCAATTATTATTAAGTTTACTTCTCCTAATATATCTTATCACAATATTAAGTTTACTTACACTTATTATAACCACCCAAATTTTATTAATAAATTCTTTTGACATCATTTTATACTGTATAACATTCAATCACATAGTTAACTTTTGAAATTTTAGGTAAGTCATATATAATGCAATTGAGTATTATCAAAACGAAATTTTACAATTTGCTTATTTCATGTTGAGTATTTTGTCAAAACTTTTGGCTTCATTGAAGATCGTCCTTAAATCAAAATTTTAAGAATTAATTTTCAATTAACTTCAACCATTTTATAAATGAAATAGATATATCAGATTTAAAATCTTCAATATATATTATAAATCAAGTCATGTTTATAATTTCAAATCAATTTATTTTTTTAAAACAAACCGTAGCAAAGCTACAGAATAGTCTCTCCATTTCGAAGCTCGAAAATGAATGTCGATGATGCGGTCGTCATCACCGAAATTATTTTCCAGCGACAAAAGAGAGGAGCTCTAATTTAAACATTTAAAATTCCATGAAAACCATTTCTATTCTAAAATATTTTAAATAATATACATCTTAAACTTTAAAACCATAGTTCGAAATTATCGAAAATTAAATTCTTAAATTTTAATTTAAATTTACAACAAATTCCAAATCAAATTTATAGTTAAGTTTTATAAATTTATTTATTTATTATGAGATAGTCAATGGTTTATGAAACAATAAATGAAATTTAAATATTATCATTTCGGTCAACAATTCGTTAACCATTTAATTTCAAAATATTTTTACTTGTATAATCAAATAAAATTATTTGATTTACCAAATTTGAAAATATTATTGTGTCAGTTTGCTCTGCTCAAGCGTTTTGGAAATCCTATTGATAGCGTTGATCAGACGAATCGATCGAAAACCCAAATCAACATCAACAACTCAAACAACACAATATATATAAAACACTTTTAACATTAATTTACAAATACACTTCTCGCTCGACGATACAAGAATGGATTTCAAAGCAAGGGTAGAGAATCAAGTTTGTTGGAAATCAAATCAAAGAGAACTTTGATTCAAAAATAGGATTGAAACAAAATAAGATGATTTAAATAACAAAATATAGAGATGGATACGTTTATATAAAATCGCGGGCAATCTTAAACGGGTCGACCATGACTTCAAGGATTAGATCGTTGTGGGATTTTGAGGCAAATCTACATTCGATCACAAGAGATAGAATTCAGACATAGCAGGAGATAAATGGCATCGCAAACCGAGGATACAAAAATCTCCGGTAAATCGATGCCTATTGTAAAGGAGTTTTACCATTTTATAAATAATTCGAAGATTGGCGAGACCGCTGATTCATTATAAAGGTCACTCGAGGTGGAGTTATGGGATACTCCAGAATTGAAAGAAGACGAATAGTGAGGGACACAAATGAATTTTGAAACCGTAGGGAACGTTCCAAAATTCAAAGGAATTGAGTCAAAAGGAAGAGATTGAAACTCGAATGAGAGTGATTCTGTAAATTCATTTACCCTATACGCTAAGTTTTGCCTAGAGCTACCAAAAGCTCTGATACCAACTGTAACGACCCGCTATTTTAGACTATTCGCATCCACACATGTCGGACTTGAATAATTCAAAATACCGAATTGTTAATTTAAATTTGGCAAAACTGAACATATACGGTAAATAAATAATCACAGTATCACAGACACAGAGTAATAATATGCAGCGGAAGCAAAAGATAGTAGTTCATGAAGCTACTATATATATAAGAGTTAAATAAGTTACAACAGAAGTTTCGAATACAATAGTCAAATACAAAAATCAGAATACATCATCGGAATCAACTGAATATCTGAAAGCCGGATAGATAGCCGGATCTCCAAGCGAAGCTCCAACTCCAAAGGTGAGTCTCGAATACTCAGTCTGACCCGAGCGTAAAGGAAAACACAAAACACTCGAGCCAGTATTAACATTATTATATCAATAAATCCAACTCAAGTGAAATAACAATTGAACTACAAGTAACTCAAAGGATGTTGGAATAACCATCCTTTAAGGATCCGTTAAACTATCTACTATGTAGTAGTATACGCTAAATAGATAATGCCTATCAATAATATAAATATCAAAATTGTGTTAAGGCGTTACCATTATCCCCCTTAACACATTTTATATAAGCGTTATAGTCTATACAGCATTGTAAACTCCACCTTAAACTGGTAGGATATCAGGGAGTACTCCATAGGTAAAACACAAAACAAATTCGTAGTGGTCGCGTATATAGGGATACAAGTATGACAAGGCACATGAGGCAATACCAAAGGTAGTGAAACTACCGTTTGCCTGATCCGGACTGGTGAAAACGCATCGCCGCAACGATCGCAACACCACGAAACAACACTCCCAAAAGTACGAGGGTGCACCAATCAATAACAAGTAATGAGTGGTTTACGAAGAAGTGTGTTCGCTCGAGGTGGCTAACCCCATTTGGCCCGGCACAACTCTTTTTTTAGTCATTTCCAATTTGACACAAGTGTCAAGGCTATCCATTATCGTTCTCTTTCTTCAGTCATCACGTACATCATTACGACCACTTCATTCTGGATCTCACTCCGCGTATAGTTATTAAAGTGGTTTTTTGTTTAGACAGAGAGTATGTCCATAACCGATTCCCGTTTCTTTAATAATTATCGTAATTATTACACCAATTGGTCATTTAACAAATTTCAAAACCAAATCGAATTCAATTTCAATTAGAATTCGTAAATCAACATTTCGACGGTCTTCTAAATCAATTTCCAAAATTACATTTCATAACTTCATAGCTTCATTTCAAATTTTCTATAATTCAATTTCAATTTTCAATTTTAAAACAATTCAAATATTCATTTAATTTCATATATAAGTTCATTCCAAAATCATTTAACGTTCAAATCGATTTAAACTCAATTATCGATTTCATTCGATATTCATTAAATTAATTCATCATTAAACAATTTCAATTAAATTTCCAATTCATTACATTACTTTCTTAAGTTCCGCTTCATTATCGAAGCTTACAAATTAAATTAAAATTTGTCAAATCCAATTCCTTAACTTTCAAGTCTTTCATTTATACGATAGACGCATTCTATTTCTTATTAAAGAAATTCAATTCATTCATTTATTACCTTCGTTACTAATCAAAACTCAATTAAAGAAATTAGTTTCACTTATTCAAAATTCGATTTCTCTTATTAAAAAAATCCAATTCAATTTAATTTATTCATTAAATAATTCAATCTATTCAAATTATCAATAATTTCAAATCTTAATTATTAATCATTTCAAACTTAGTTATTAACAATTCAAAAACTTAATTTTCAAAACTTAATTTTTAATAATTTTAAACTTCGTTATTAATAATTCTAAATATTATTATTACTAATTTCAATTTAATTATCAATAACTCCAAAATTAATTATCAATTAATTCTAAATTTAATTATTGCATAATTAAATTTTAAACATTCTTTTGTCAATTACGACATTCATATTTGTTCCAAATTTAAATATTCACATTTAAATTCATTCGAATTTAAATTCCAATTTTATATTCAAAATCTTGTTATTAGTCAAATAAAACTTTATTTTATTTTAAATCAAAACATTGACCAATTGGTTTTAATTTAATTTTCTATCCTAAGTCAATGTTATTTGGGTATTTATCATTTCAACCCGATTCCATTTCAATTCAAAGTCAAAGCATACAAAGGTAACTTGCAGTGTGATAGCTGGGATGGTGTCAAAGTAAATAAACAAGCAATAGCATCCATACATAACAATCCAACAATTTATTTAAATAATCCCGAAATAATCTTATTAATTTACATTTGTTATTTATGCAAATTAATATAATTATTTCTAGAATCTACACTATCATTTCATGTAGATTAAAGATTATTACATTACGGTTTTTCACTTGTCATTCAATTTCAATTTCAAATTTACACCAACAATTAGTCCGATATACGTTAAATGGTACAAAGTGTAATTAACCAATTTCTACGTCAATTTGATTAACAATTAAAGGGTCAAGTTTAACTAATCAATATTCAACATATATAATCTATTTTAATTTGTTAACTATCTTATATCAAATTTGACTTGCAAATTATTTATCACTTAACAATACAATTAACATCCAATTCACATCACATAGCAATCATTCATCAATACAAACTAGCATAAGAATATGGTCGTGAAAATTAATTCACTTATTATTCTATGCAATTCCACACTTTACATCAATTATTCAATTTCATACTTCATCAATTAATACAACATAAATTCAGATGGTTCAAGGTTAATTAACTATTTCTACGTGTCAAATAATTAAACATTTAAAGGGTCATATTATACAAATTTAACTAATCAATTTCAACAAATATGTCGATTCAAATTTTTAACTATCCTACGTCAGATTCAATTGCATAATATTTATCACCTTATACATTACAATTTTAACGTCCAATATAAACAACAAACAATCAAACAATTATCAACCAAACGTATTATCGTCGCATAAATAATTAACAGATAATGGTGTCAGATTTCATAGGTGAACAGATACAGGTAATAACAGTGTACATAACTAACAACAGCATATTTCAATTGTCGTTTCAATTGAAATCAAATTTAATAAATAAAAGAACATTAATCGTGAGTGATTTCTCACCTTTCAAGGCTAGAGAAAACAGGAGATGACACAGATACGAACACAGAAAGTTAATTACGAATCCAAGCATGAATTCGATGATCAATGCTGATAACAAGGAATAGAGGAAATCAAATCAGAAGTGGATCGATGCGAATAAAATCGAAACAAAAGTATATTATATTCTATTTTTCTTAAACCAATATTCCATTTAAAATTACATGTTATATTTCAATCATAATACATATTCAAATAACTTTGTATATTATATTTTAGAATCTAAAAGAAACCGAAATGTATATGTATATATATAATCATATTTTAAATTTTAAACACCTATTAAATTAGTCAAACATATATTTATTTTCAAATAAATTGTTAGTCCCAAACATACCATATCCATATAAAATTGCTCACACTTACAAACAGCAGATTCAGTATAAAGACTTTTACATTATTATCTTTTCTAAAATACACGCATATTAACAAAACAATGCCAGATTAAAATATATACCGTATCCACTTTTATAACTTTATACATATATAAAACTCATGAAATAAAGCTATACCAACCATATTTTGTGTACAAAATACTTAAAAGTACTCAAACGTCAAATCCTATAAAATCAAATATTTGCACACCAAACGCTACGTATAAAAACTATTATTATATACGTATAACCGAAGACTATAGTCATATATATATATATATATATATATATATATATAAACATAGTCTATCATATTATAAAGTTAATATAAATACTTTATTTCAAAAAGCATAGTCTGTTGTAAATCAACATATATAATATTTCACAAATAAGCATGAATGTATTACAGTTATAATAAATCTACATTAAAGTTTAACAGAGGTTTCAGTAATACATAACACATTATTTTAAACCGAACACATATATAGTATATTTAAAAAGAATCGACTCAAGCATACAAATGCGTAAGTATATATATAATACTAAAAAAATATTTTACATAACAGATAATATACAATACTAATTAATGAACCAATCCCATATAATACGATCCCATTATGGCTTGTACATGTACAAAAATCATGTTCAGTTTATAAACTATTATGTAAAAGATAATATATTCATAAAAGTGCAAATAACAGTTTATACAAAAATCTGATTAACAATTCTTGCATGCTTGCATATAACAGAGAACTACAAACATCAGTATGAACTCACGTATATATGTATACAACTATTTAGAAATAAATATATATTGTAACCTTATAACCAATATACACATATAATAGTTTATAAGCTAATATATGTAAACGTATAGTATATATAAAACTGAAGTTACTATTCATATATATAAACTATTGTAACAGTAAACAAAATGTATAACAGTGAATATCTTGTCTTCTTTATATTATAATATATACCAAGACTTATATATAAAGTATACTTATGCCAAAGAGAAAGAAGGAGACTGAGGTACAAAGCTCGATCTAGGTGGCCAAGTTGGTGAGATCTGGGTGGATAAGGTGAGGCGCATGCATGTGGTGTGTCAATGCAGAGGATTTTGAGATGAGTTTGGAGCTTCTCACGGTGAGGTCAAGCGAAGGAGTTGGTGGCTCGGCTGGACTGTACAAGCACAACTAGCTACAAGTGGAGGTGATGTGGTGATTTGTTGCCAAGGAGGATCTCGTGCTCGTCGGTGGTTTGGTGAGGTGGTGATTGGGTTATGTAGGTGGTTCGAGTGCGCGAAGGAACATGGTGGTTCGGCGTGAGGTAGGGGAGGTCGTGGGCCGTGCGTAAGTGGAGAGGAGGTTGGGAGGGGGACGCCGGGTTCAGGGTGGGGAGGCGGCTTCAGAGACGAGTGGAGGCGGTGGCCGCTTGATGTTGCAGTGGCGCTGGGGTGAAGGACGATCGGTCACGACGAGGCCGAGGGTAGCAGGTGATAGTCGGAAGTTGCGGCGGCTCCCAAGGCTTGGGTTGGCAGTCTCAAAGGTGGAGGCGAGGCTAAGGAGGAAGAAAAAAAATTAACTAATAGGGGTGAGTTGATCTGGAACAAGAGGAGGAAGGAATGTGAGAAGCTAACTTACCAAATAGGTTCAGCTACACGTTGTATACTTTATATTTGTCAAAAGTAAGAAAACTGAAGATTGAAGAGCAACGGCCATATTTTGGGAACTGAAGAAATGGAAACGTCAGACATGCATTGAGAGTTATTAGATAAAGCTATTGTCTATTGATGTTCCCGGTAGGAAATTGGATAGCCATGAAAAACAAATGAACTTGAACCGTACCGATATATGTAACCGTTTCACGGGTTTCGTCACGTTTCGGACACCGAAACACAGAATTGGATATATCGTAGAGATCAGCGCGACGAGGCGATCAAAACGGTATAAAATTATCAGTGGCACGATCGAATTTTAAAAATTCAAATTTTCTACTAGAGGAAAATGCAAGAAAAACGTAGAAAAATAAGATCGACGGAGCAAAAGATGTCCGAATTTGGAAAAATGACGAACTGACGGCTTGCTTAGAAGATGTTTTAGAATTTTTCTATGTACAAATATTTAGGTTTCAAAATGTTTTATTTTCATCGCTTTTCAACTGAGTAAATTGAAGTAAATTTACGCGCGAAATAAACTTTCATATTTTCGGACGAAAATATACCAGTCGCTATATTTAACTAGACGTATTCAAAATATCAAATTTATATTTCAAAATTTTATTTTTATATTTTTATTAAATTTTGCACAAATTCAGTTAATTAATTTAAAACCATTAAAATATCCGGGTTGTTACATCTAATCTGGCATCGGCATGGCTCCTTTCAAGAATTTATGTGAGAGGCCATATCGATCACTCACTTGTTAGCTTGAGTTTGCGAAATAATTGTTTTTAAGTTCGGACTCTATTTGTGAATCTTTTATAAAGATTTCGAAAGTTTTGTGGGAGATCGGATCTTTATTCATATTTCTTCCTTGTTGGATGACTGGTTTTTCAGTCAATTTGGGATGATGGCTCTTGATATGTAGGACCCTACCAAACCATTGAGAATAGTGGCACTGTTGCTTATTGATGTAGTTAGGATTATGCCCTAGGGGCAATTATGTAATTTGTTACATATATCTAACTCGTTGAACAATCTTTTTCAAAATAAAGGTATTTTTTTTCTACTATATACTTGATATAATATGGTTATATTAATTAATTAATTTAATTAAAAGTATATTTAATAGAAAATCCATAAATGGTATGTTTTGTGAAAGTAGTTACAAAATGTTGTAACTATGAGTAATTTATCACAACGAAACTAATATACCATTTTAAATGTTGCTAGTCAAGATGCGTCGAGACTGGATATTGATGTATCCGATGAGACTAGAGTACATAACACTCTCCAAATATTGGGTAGTGTATTACTCATCACTTTTGGGGGCACCAAGGGGTTACGTACTGATAGCTATTGGATAACTGTAAAATGGCTCACTCGATAGTTTTGCTGGTTAATGTAACTAAGATCAAGTAGAGAATATCTAAGTGACTAATTTACATAGTTCTTTCGACTTGAGATACTGTTGATCTTCAATATGGAAGCTCCACTTTGATTATGATTAAATCGTGGCACGACATTCATTGAACGACTATAGTTGGGTCGAGTAGAAGCATTGGAAGCGAAAAACTATTCAAGAGAGAATTCATCTCCTCAGTTTTATGAGGTTAGTATCACGGTCAACTGAAGTCAACTCAAAGTCAAAGTCTATGGCCAGAGCATTTTGGTTAATAATAATTGTCATTATTGAACCAAAGACTTTATGTTTGGACTATAAAGTTGAACGTGGATGGTATTAGAATTTTGAGCATTCCATAGATCTAAAGTGATATAGTTTTAACGAAGAGAATTGGTGTAAATAATTGTCATTATTAGGTATCGCTTATAATAAGTAAAAATGGATTTTGGCAAAAGATGTGTAAGCGATAAATTCGGCCAAAATGTCACACCACCTGCTAAGTGACGTGTGAACGTTAATATTCAGATAGATTGATATTAATCGTTGATTAAATTTACACCTATGAGTCCCACAACTGTAATGATAAATTCTCTGTCACATGATTTAATTAATTTTTAAAATGTTGTAAATTGATAAAATTAATTGATATTTGAGAAATGTTGATTATTATTTATTTGATGTTTGGAAGTTTTTTTATAATTATTTTAATGCATTTATAAAGTTATATTTGCGCTTATTTATATATGATATCGACGTAATTTAAAGATAATTGCATGAAATGATATATAAAAATTTACTTCATTTGATGACATGATTTATGAAAATTTTACGTCATTTGATGGCATAATCTGTAGGAATTTTATGTCATTTGATGACATATGTGTAAAGAAAGGATTGGAGAGAGAGAGAAAAATAAGGGAATTAATAAGGGAAATTTTAATTAAAGAATAAGAAAACTTTCATTCTTTCAAATAAAACATATTCTCTAATTCACTTTGTACGTACTATTCATTCTTTCTCATTCAGCTTATTTCTTTCTCTCCTCCTAACTTTTCATGGAAGCTGTAACGACCTGCTATTTTCAACCATTCGCATCCGCAGATGTCGGACTTGAATTGCTCAAAATATCAGATTGTTAATTAAAATTTGGCAAAACCCAACATATACAGTAAATAAATCAAACACAGAATCACAGATACATAGTAGTACAAAAATACGCAGCGGAATAAATAGATAGTAGTTCATGAAGCTACTATAAAAAAAATCAGAGTTAGAGATAAAGTACAATAGAATATCTCAGATACAGTGAAGTCTCCAGTACGTGAGGAAGACTTCTCTGGACCAATCAACTGGATGACTGAAAGGATAGATAGCTGGATCTTCAAGCAAACTCCAACTTCGAAGGTGAGTCTCAAATGCTGTATCACTTAGTCTGACCCGAGCGTAAAGCAAAACACAAAACAGTCAAGTCAGGATTAACATTCTTATCTAAATAAATCCAACTCAAGTGAAATATCAACTGAAATACAATTAACTTAAAGGATGTTTGGGATAACCATCCTCTAAAGGTCCATAGAACTATCTACAAGGTAGAAATATACACTATAACACTGTAGTCCTTTCAACTTAATTTATACTTCAAAACCAAATATCATTTTCACTTCAAATATCTCTATATTTCCCAAAATAGTATTTATATATATATATATATATAAATAATTTATAGAGTAAAGTATTTTCAATTTACTCAATTTAACCAATTGTTTCAACGTCAACTCGACCTTCCTATTCAAATTAAATCCAATCTTAATTTATCAATTTAAATTCAATTTAGTTTCTAAATAACGAATTCAACTACATTTATTTCAAATACAGATCCGAATCTCAAAATAAACCATTTAAATTCCAATATAGTTCAAGGCTTTAATATTTAAAAGTTCAATATAACAGTTTCATATAGATCTCGATTTAACCTCATTATTATTTAGTCTTGAAATACTCCCTTATTAGATTCAATATCATTTAAGTAACCTTAATTACATTTTACTCAATATTTTCTTTAATATATTTAAACGTGAAATATTCATTAAATCACTTACATCAAAAATCCAGTTACAAAATCATACCCTTAAATTTCCCATTCAAAATTTCAAATTGATTTAATTAAATAAATCCTTATTTAAATACCATTTTTAATAAACTCAAATTTATCTCCCAATCTTAATTTATCCCAATTATTGCAAAAATCTATTTGAACTATAATTTACCTAAATAATTAACATAATTTATGTATTAAATCAATCTTAATTGAATTAAATATTATTAAATCTATATATATATATATATATCATTACCCTTTATATATAATAATTTAAGAATTAATATTTATTAAGACCATATATTTCTTTCCAAAACAATGAATTTATTTCAAAATATTTTTATATATATGGACCAACGGTGTCTGTATATATTTCCTATCATATGGTCAAGTGCTACGGATATTTATTATTTCAAACCGTACACTAAATATATACGGGTGGATATCATTTCAACACGTAATCCCAAATTCAATTAAATGAAAATCGCTTGGGTCTATCATTTCAACTCATAACGAAATTCTCCTATTCTAAAGTCCGTTCGGGTATGTATCATTTCAACCCATAGTGAATTCTAAACTACGGAGAACTTGCAGAGTGATAACATATAATAATAATATAACAGGCATATATCATCAATAACAGTATAATATAAACAACAGGATATGGTGTCATATCCCACAGGTGAACAGTTACAAATAATAGCATATAAACAATTTAAATAATTAATAACAACATATTTCAATTGTCGTTTCAATTGAAATCAAATTTAATAAATATAAGAATGTTAAATCGTGAGTGATTGCTCACCTTTCGAGGCTAGATAGATTGGACAAAGAATTGAGCTACGCTGGATCACGATCTAGACATCGAACAAATTCAAACAAAATTTTCAAAGCGAAGCAAGATTGGCACGAATACGATGGACAACTGATAAATAGAGATCGATGAAAATAGATCAGAAACTGCTTTATGTAGACCGAAATGAAATACAAATATTATTCTATTATATTACTCTCTTAACCAATATTAGTTTTGAAACGCATTAAAATTACATATACATACATACGTTTTCAAACAAATGCAAATAATAGAAAACTGCAAAACTATGTTTAAAACCAATTTTAACATAATTTTTTTATAATCATATTTAAATCAACATTTAAGTCAACATTCCACATTATTATTGTTAAGACCAATATCGACTTTTCTTAATTTGTTGAAACACTACACACCTTATACTTGATATAAATTTACCTTTTGCAAAATATTTATAAGAAAGAGAAAGGCGAGAGCACAACTCCAACTTAATTTAACAATTTAAATTCCAATACTTTCTTTAATATTAAAACAGGCTTCAGGCATTTCTTACATGTTAAAACTTACATTAAACTTTCTTTATCATCTTAAAAATATCAATGTCAAATTTTAACCCATATAATCACTAGTATAAACTTACATTTTAAAACAACAGATCTTAGATCTTATAAAACTGTATTTGTATAATAATTCATCTCTGGACAGACACACAAACTAACTTAAAATATATTATACTGTATATTCTCCCTAAAATTTTATAACTCTACAACTATATTTTAAACAACAAAAGGAAAATTTAAACCCATGCAAACTCTACCTATATATCAAACTTATGTTTTATAACTTACTGTATATTAATATGTTTATAAATGTATACTGTCCCACAATATATATATTATAAAATTAACACCTTTTTATAAACAATACAATATAAAATTAACACCTTTCTTTTTTTATATATAAAAATCTTACATACTGTAACATATATGCAGACTGCTAAACATCTTATATTATATATAAACCGTATGAAATAACCCAATGTATATTCAAAAGTCAGACTATACAAATTTCAATAAATACTCATATAAAACTAACCATAGAACAAATGCAAATGTTTATAACTTTAAATTTAATGTATACTTGCGCTGCACTGTATAAACATACTTATAATGTAAAATATATACTTGAAGCATGTTATGCTTAAAATAAAGGAAAAGCAAAAGCAATATAAACAATAATAAAACAAAAGAAAAGGATGAAAAAGAAGAAGAAAAAGAAAAGAAATAAGAAGAAAAAAAAATTAGTGCAGCCATTTACCTACAGAAGAAGCTTCACACGCAAGAGAGGAAATGAAGGTCTATTGATAGGGAGTAGGGTATGTACGAGTGATTTGTATTTATAAGAGAAGCCTCACATTGATAAAGTGGAAAGAAATTTTGTTTAAAGTGGAAAGAAATAAAGATAGTAATGGATAGAGGAAATTTAAGAATTTATTCCTATAATTTAAGGAGAAGTAAAAAAAGAAAGAAAGAGGAAATAAATTAAAGCAAATATATAAAGATTAAATGCTGGTGAACAGAGGAAATAAAATGAAACAAATATGTATATAAACATTGAATGCTGGTGAAAAGAGAAAATAAATTAAAACAAACATGTATAAAGATTGAATGCACATGAATAGAGAAAATGAATTAAAACAAATATGTATAAAGATTGAGTGTGGGTGAAAAGAGGAAATAAATTAAAACAAATAAGAAGAGAATGGATTGATTTAAAGGAAAGGCAATGAATGGATTAGAAATAAATAAATGTAAAACGTATACGTTTTAATTTCAAAAAGGAGAGAAATAAATACGGGATGGCAACAGTCCAAATGCATGTTAGGCAAATAATAGAATAAATAGATAAAAGGAGGTAACGGAAAGGGAAAATTTATTTCTTTCCCTCTTAAAAGAATGTATGCCTACTTGTATATTTATTTATGCAGTTAAGGTAAAAATTTATTTCCTTTCGTAATATTTATCTTTTTCTTTAAAAAGTATACAACAAATATCAGTAGAACAACCGCAAAGTAAGTATTGTACATATATATATTGCGGTGTGAATTTTAAAAATGCGTAGAGCCTATGCAATAATATACACCCAAAATTAATGCAAAAGTAACGCTTTTTAATTAATACGATTTTCTATTTTATACGTTATTTATTAAATATCGTACCCTTTAAATGCGTAATTTAACAGTTTCCTTGTACACTATAAATCTTCTTCAAATTTATTACTTGAATAAAAGATAGGATTATGGTTACCTTCTTCTCTGATTACTATTACCATTTACAAAGCGATTTATTATTCAAATGGACAAAATATTACCAATTTTTTTAAAGCAAGTAGATAATCCAATCCTTTTATTAAAATTCCAATTAGAGTTATCCTTTAAACAAAGTTAAAAAATTTTAGAACTTCCATTTTATACTTAGAATTTTGGGAAAAGATTAAATCAAATTAAAAATACATATTAAAACAAATTTCAAGGTTTTATAAATAAAAGAATAAAGTGCTAGAAAACCTAGGGCTGTTACACTCTCCCCCACTCAGAACTTTTCGTCCTCGAAAAGGAACGAAAGAAGGAAAACAAAGGAAGATAAGATAGGAAAGCAAATATTTAAAAAGGATATATCCAACAAGGAAGGAAGGTAGATTTGGAAAACAGAATCAAGGTGAATAACTAAACTGAGTAGATAAGGTAGATGCAAGGAATAGTATCGGGCACGAATAATTAATCTAGAACCATAAGTATTTAAATTTCAAATATTAATTCAAAATTTCTTTGTTGGGAAAAATACCTTTATAATAAATAACTTTATAATAATACTTTTATAATAAAATACTATTATATCGAAATAAATTTTCCTTTCGAAAATACTTTTATAACTCGATGTTTTAACAAGTTTATCCTCGTTCTTGCAGACTCTGGCCATGCGTTGATCAGGCGAAAAGCTAGAATTCTTCAAGTACTTGGTAGACCCGTTTCAACACCCAGTGAAAATACTTGAAAAACCTTTTTTTTAAACAGATATGGAAAGTACAATCCAAACAAAACAACCAACCAAAACCTCTGTCCGACCATGGTTCGCAGATACACAATGGTTACGCCTGGATCCCCCAGGAAACAATCCATATCCGTAAGCTTTCTCAGCCCTGCGAGTTACGCCATGATGACTAGTAGAGTGCAAGATACACAATGGTTACGCCTGGATCCCCCAGGAAACAATCCGTACCCCTAGGCAAGACTCATCCAGGCACTTGCGCTACTATTCGCGACCTACACAGATTGCAGGATACACAATGGTTACGCCTGGATCCCCCAGGAAACAATCCGTACCCCTAGGCAAGACTCAGCCAGGCAATTGCGCTATGCATTCACGAGAGAAAAAAAACCATGGGTTACGCCACGGTGGGAACACTCGAGTATTACATCTGGAAAACCAAAAATCAGAGAGAATAATATCGATAGAATGAATCCACGATGTGGCCACAAAGCGGATATCAAGCAGAAGGCACTTTCCATATCTTTACTTCGAAAATAGATATCATATAGTACCTTTTCAAATCACTTTCAAATATTGTACTTATATAAAGTCCATATATATAGGATTCTATTTTTCCCAAATTGAATACTTTCCAAATCAATAGTAGATCAAATCATACTTATATAGACTTCGATTATATAAAATCTCTTTCCAAATTGAGTACCTTTCAAATCAATAGATTTCAAGTCAACTTCATACTTATACAATCCATTTTATATAAGTTCGACCACTCCCAAATCAAGTGCTTAGTAATCTAAGGTTCTCAATTTCAAATTATTTCAATATCAATTCGGTTTCAAAATCATATATGATTTCACCAAATTTTCTTCCAAATTAAATGTCTGAATTTCAAAGTTCCCAAAATAATTGGTTTAGAAAATTATCCCAGTTTCCAAATTAAAATAATTCAAGTCAAACAAATTCATTTCCAAAATCACAATATAAGTACTGGTTTTTAATTTCAATTTAATTTCAAAGCCAAAAATTTTCTCAAAATTAATTATACTCAAATGGTTTCCAAATTTATAATTATCCCTTTAAACCCTTTAAAGTATTTATTTTTTTATTTGAAATATCAAATTTTCCTTTCTGAAAACCATTATTTAAAACTAATAGTTTTTCAAAACATTTAAAACTAAATTCCATGTTAGTATAATTTCAAAATAGTCATATTCATTTACCAAACAAAAGGTTTCAAACTTAACATACAAAACAAAACTTATATGCTTTATCAAACATTTTGTACTCTTCGAAATTTCTTAGCTTTAGAAATTTAATCTCGATTTGGAAGTGTTCGAACATTCAAAATAGTCGGTGAAAATCAATTTCAAATCCAAGAGATGGAAATCAATTTTTATAAATAGAGTTATTCTAAGTCAAATCAAAAACTCGAGGACTGAACACCGGTCTTACTTCAAATTGTTTCAAATATATACATATATCTTTCGAAAATATAAAATTATACTTCGAAATTTGAAAACAAAAACGGTTTTACAAAATCACTCGCATAGCGAAGCTATTAAAGTGGCCTTTCCCCACTCTGAAACTCGAAAATCAATGTCGATGATGCGTGCACTCATCACCAAAATTATCTTCCAGCGACATAAGTGAGTTCTGGACTTCTAGTTTCTTGAAAACTTCTTTGAAATTTCTTCAAAATTATTGGAATTCATTTGAGCTCATTTGAAACATTTCTTATTCGAAAAAAATAATTTTAAATCGTATTATTTATATATATTTTCCAAAATCTTAAAACCAATTTCAAAATACCGGAATTCAATTCTCGAATTTCAAATTTAACACTTCAGTTATAAATCATTTTTATATAAATCAATTTCTTATAATTTTTCAAAATTTCAAATCCTTTCAAAACCTTTTATGTAGAATAACATTTCTTATTCGTTTTATATATAGGTATATAATCCTTATCGAAAACATTTTCACTTTTATATATAGAATAAAATCATAATTATCAAAATAATAATTTCGTATAAAACAATTTTAAAATACAACAAACCCGATTTTCAAAGGATGATTCAAGAATGGATTTCAAAACAAAGATAGAGATTTAATTTAGAGGAACTCTAATCAATAGAATCCTGATTCGAAGATAGGCTCAAACAAGGTTGAGAAAATCAAATTACAAAATAGAAGATGGATATACTTCTATAAATCTCGGGCGACCTTAACCGGGTCAACCGTGACTTCATGAATATAATTGATTCGGAATTCTAAAGAAAATCGACATTCGATTGCTAGAGATAGAATTCGGCATAGCAAGATATAGCAGCATCGTAAACCGAGGATACAGAAATCCCCAGTGAATCAATGCCAATTGTAAAGGAGTTTTCACCCCCTTTACAATTCATTCCGCGGAGTTATGGGATACTCCAGAATCAAACGAATATAAATAGGGAGAGACAAGAATGAATTTCGGAACCGAGGGACATTCCAAAATTCAAAGGAAATCATGTCAAAAAGAAGGGATTCAACTCGAACGAAAGTGATTCTGTAAATGAATTTACCATATATGCTAGGTTTTGCCTAGAGCCAAAGCTCTGATACCAACTGTAACGACCTGCTATTTTCAACCATTCGCATCCGCAGATGTCGGACTTGAATTGCTCAAAATATCAGATTGTTAATTAAAATTTGGCAAAACCCAACATATACAGTAAATAAATCAAACACAGAATCACAGATACAGAGTAGTACAAAAATACGCAGCGGAATAAATAGATAGTAGTTCATGAAGCTACTATAAAAAAAATCAGAGTTAGAGATAAAGTAAAATAGAATATCTCAGATACAGTGAAGTCTCCAGTACGTGCGGAAGACTTCTCTGGACCAATCAACTGGATGACTGAACGGATAGGTAGCTGGATCTTCAAGCAAACTCCAACTTCGAAGGCGAGTCTCAAATGCTGTATCACTCAGTCTGACCCGAGCATAAAGCAAAACACAAAACACTCGAGTCAGGATTAACATTCTTATCTAAATAAATCCAACTCAAGTGAAATATCAACTGAAATACAATTAACTTAAAGGATGTTTGGGATAACCATCCTCTAAAGGTCTATAGAACTATCTACAAGGTAGAAATATACACTACAACACTGTAGTCCTTTCAACTTAATTTATACTTCAAAACCAAATATCATTTTCACTTCAAATATCTCTATATTTCCCAAAATAATATATATATATATATTAAATAATTTATAGAGTAAAGTATTTTCAATTTCCTCAATTTAACCAATTGTTTCAACGTCAACTCGACCTTCCTATTCAAATTAAATCCAATCTTAATTTATCAATTTAAATTCAATTTAGTTTCTAAATAACGAATTCAACTACATTTATTTCAAATACAGATCCGAATCTCAAAATAAACCATTTAAATTCCAATATAGTTCAAGGCTTTAATATTTAAAAGTTAAATATAACAGTTTCATATAGATCTCGATTTAACCTCATTATTATTTAGTCCTGAAATACTCCCTTATTAGATTCAATATCATTTAAGTAACCTTAATTACATTTTACTCAATATTTTCTTTAATATATTTAAACGTGAAATATTCATTAAATCACTTACATCAAAAATCCAGTTACAAAATCATACCCTTAAATTTCCCATTCAAAATTTCAAATTGATTTAATTAAATAAATCCTTATTTAAATACCATTTTTAATAAACTCAAATTTATCTCCCAATCTTAATTTATCCCAATTATTGCAAAAATTTATTTGAACTATAATTTACCTAAATAATTAACATAATTTATGTATTAAATCAATCTTAATTGAATTAAATATTATTAAATCTATATATATATCATTACCCTTTATATATAATAATTTAAGAATTAATATTTATTAAGACCATATATTTCTTTCCAAAACAATGAATTTATTTCAAAATATTTTTATATATATGGACCAACGGTGTCTGTATATATTTCCTATCATACGGTCAAGTGCTACGGATATTTATTATTTCAAACCGTACACTAAATATATACGGGTGGATATCATTTCAACACGTAATCCCAAATTCAATTAAATGAAAATCGCTTGGGTCTATCATTTCAACTCATAACGAAATTCTCCTATTCTAAAGTCCGTTCGGGTATGTATCATTTCAACCCATAGTGAATTCTAAACTACGGAGAACTTGCAGAGTGATAACATATAATAATAATATAACAGGCGTATATCATCAATAACAGTATAATATAAACAACAGGATATGGTGTCATATCCCACAGGTGAACAGTTACAAATAATAGCATATAAACAATTTAAATAACTAATAATAAGATATTTCAATTGTCGTTTCAATTGAAATCAAATTTAATAAATATAAGAATGTTAAATCGTGAGTGATTGCTCACCTTTCGAGGCTAGATAGATTGGACAAAGAATTGAGCTACGCTGGATCACGATCTAGACATCGAACAAATTCAAACAAAATTTTCAAAGCGAAGCAAGATTGGCACGAATACGATGGACAACTGATAAATAGAGATCGATGAAAATAGATCAGAAACTGCTTTATGTAGACCGAAATGAAATACAAATATTATTCTATTATATTACTCTCTTAACCAATATTAGTTTTGAAACGCATTAAAATTACATATACATACATATGTTTTCAAACAAATGCAAATAATAGAAAACTGCAAAACTATGTTTAAAACCAATATTGACATAATTTTTTTATAGTCATATTTAAATCAACATTTAAGTCAACATTCCACATTATTGTTGTTAAGACCAATATCGACTTTTCTTAATTTGTTGAAACACTACACACCTTATACTTGATATAAATTTACCTTTTGCAAAATATTTATAAGAAAGAGAAAGGCGAGAGCACAACTCCAACTTAATTTAACAATTTAAATTCCAGTACTTTCTTTAATATTAAAACAGGCTTCAGGCATTTCTTACATGTTAAAACTTACATTAAACTTTCTTTATCATCTTAAAAATATCAATGTCAAATTTTAACCCATATAATCACTAGTATAAACTTACATTTTAAAACAACAGATCTTAGATCTTATAAAACTGTATTTGTATAATAATTCATCTCTGGACAGACACACAAACTAACTTAAAATATATTATACTATATATTCTCCCCAAAATTTTATAACTCTACAACTATATTTTAAGCAACAGAAGGAAAATTTAAACCCATGCAAACTCTACCTATATATCAAACTTATGTTTTATAACTTACTGTATATTAATATGTTTATAAATGTATACTGTCCCACAATATATATATTATAAAATTAACACCTTTTTATAAAAAATACAATATAAAATTAACACCTTTCTTTCTTTTATATAAAAATCTTACATACTGTAACATATATGCAGACTGCTAAACATCTTATATTATATATAAACCGTATGAAATAACCCAATGTATATTCAAAAGTCAGACCATACAAATTTCAATAAATATTCATATAAAACTAACCATAGAACAAATGCAAATGTTTATAACTTTAAATTTAATGTATACTTGCGATGCACTATATAAACATACTTATAATGTAAAATATATACTTGAAGCATGTTATGCTTAAAATAAAGGAAAAGCAAAAGCAATATAAACAATAATAAAACAAAAGAAAATGATGAAAAAGAAGAAGAAAAAGAAAAGAAATAAGAAGAAAAAAAATTAGTGCAGCCATTTATCTACAGAAGAAGCTTCACACGCAAGAGAGGAGATGAAGGTCTATTGATAGGGAGTAGGGTATGTACGAGTGATTTGTATTTATAAGAGAAGCCTCACATTGATAAAGTGGAAAAAAAATTTGTTTAAAGTGGCAAGAAATAAAGATAGTAATGGCTAGAGGAAATTTAAGAATTTATTCCTATAATTTAAGGAGAAGTAAAAAAAGAAAGAAAGAGGAAATAAATTAAAGAAAATATATAAAGATTAAATGCTGGTGAACAGAGGAAATAAAATGAAACAAATATGTATATAAACATTGAATGCTGGTGAAAAGAGAAAATAGATTAAACCAAATATGTATAAAGATTGAATGCACTTGAATAGAGAAAATGAATTAAAACAAATATGTATAAAGATTGAGTGTGGGTGAAAAGAGAAAATAAATTAAAACAAATAAGAAGAGAATGGATTGATTTAAAGGAAAGGCAATGAATGGTTTAGAAATAAATAAATGTAAAACGTATACGTTTTAATTTCAAAAAGGAAAGAAATAAATATGGGATGGCAACAGTCCAAATGCATGTTAGGCAAATAATAGAATAAATAGAAAAGAAGGTTACGTGATTTCAGGCAATTAATAAAGTAACGGCTAGGTATAAAATCAAAAGTGCAAATGAATTGTTAAAAGAAACGGAAACAGTGAGCTGAAGGTGCGAATAAAATTTTCAAAGAAAATGAAACGTAAAATTGCCCATGATTTATCAAAACGTGATTTAAGCAAAATAAAACGAAATGAAGAGTAACAGTGGGAATGTTTATAAGCACAGGGAGGCAGAGTAACAGTCAAGAATTTATACGCAGTAAATTAAATAGAAGCTTTCCCTGAGATTCAGCTGACTTAATTAAAACAATTTATACATTTCATACGTGAGTGCGTTGGTTCAGGGAAAGAAAAAGGCAAGCACTAAATATTTAGATGGCGTTGATTTAAGTGGAACAAAACGTCACTAATTTATGGTTTGAACGTTTTTTAAACAATGCATTTTATTTCTATTAGATAAAAGGAGGTAACGGAAAGGGAAAATTTATTTCTTTCCCTCTTAAAAGAATGTATGCCTACTTGTATATTTATTTATGTAGTTAAGGTAAAAATTTATTTCCTTTCGTAATATTTATCTTTTTCTTTAAAAAGTATACAACAAATATCAGTAGAACAACCGCAAAGTAAGTATTGTACATATATATATTGCGGTGTGAATTTTAAAAATGCGTAGAGCCTATGCAATAATATACACCCAAAATTAATGCAAAAGTAACGCTTTTTAATTAATACGATTTTCTATTTTATACGTTATTTATTAAATATCGTACCCTTTAAATGCGTAATTTAACAGTTTCCTTGTACACTATAAATTTTCTTCAAATTTATTACTTGAATAAAAGATAGGATTATGGTTACCTTCTTCTCTGATTACTATTACCATTTACAAAGCGATTTATTATTCAAATGGACAAAATATTACCAATTTTTTTAAAGCAAGTAGATAATCCAATCCTTTTATTAAAATTCCAATTAGAGTTATCCTTTAAACAAAGTTAAAAAATTTCAGAACTTCCATTTTATACTTAGAATTTTGGGAAAAGATTAAATCAAATTAAAAATACATATTAAAACAAATTTCAAGGTTTTATAAATAAAAGAATAAAGTGCTAGAAAAACTAGGGCTGTTACAGAAGCAAAAAAACAAAAAAAAAACAAAAGTTCCAAAATTCTTTCAAATCTAATTTAAAACATCAAATAAAATAAAAGTCGTCCATCCATCTCTTGTAACTAGTGAGTGACCCGTGCTACGCACAGGGCAATTTCCTGGTTTAGTGTTATGAGCATTATTTTGCACAATATTGAATATTTTTCCTCGTGTTCCTTCCTCCGGCAATCAAGCCTAAACTTGAAATTCAATTTGAGATTATCAGGTTCAAGCGAATTTTTTATGTAGAAACATGTATGCTTTTGGAGTGGATGAAGATGTTATAAATGAAATTAAGTAGATTTAGAAAGTATGTACAAAAATTAGTTTGAAAGTATATTATTTTGATCTTACAATGATGAACTTAATATTCAATTTGAAGTGAATTTATTTTAAGCCGTAGAAAGCGTTGTGAATATTTTTCTTCCCTTTGGACTACATTACTCTAATGCGTTGTTTTTTGTCACACTTGAATAAATGAATGATTAGACATAATATTGAATAATGATGGGAGTGGAAAGATACATGCATATGATGCGGGTAAACAACCTAGGAAATAATCAACATTATTACCATCATTACCCTCCTTAGCTAAAGTGAAAATAAATCTTTCTTATTTCCAAGCAACCACATCTTTCATCCTTCAAAATCTTTACTTAAAGTCGTTCCTACCATAATAGCATAAGAAACAATGTAGGACCAAATCTTATAAAAGTACATCTCAATGGATTAATTTCACTATAATGGTCCCTATTACATGTAGTTGCGCCAAAGACAGACAACATAAATAGTAAAACGAAAAAAAACCTAAAATTAATATAGAAACAATCCAATTTGTTAAAATGTAAAAGAATCATGTTGTCTTGTCTACGTTTACCACTACGACATTCATGGAAAGCACAACAGCCACATACACGATAGCCCATTGGAACTAAAGTAACGTTCCATTTAGCACACTTTCCAACTTGGGAGTTTTTAACTATTTCATCCACACTCGGCTTCTGCAATAATATTTGCATAATTATCTTAGCAATATATGGTTTTCATACAAAATTAGAGACATAATTACTGATTAACTCAATAACGATGTTTACACCACTGTATGCACTTTGATCAGTTTCATTCTTTTACTTGAGATTATGAAAAACATTACATGGATCAATATCAGCATAGTTGCATATGTATTGAATGATTACCTCATAGAGCATTAATAAATGAATTCATAAACACTTATGATTTTCTAGCAATTTCTCGGGTGTGCTGCTTCATGTATAATGCTAATTAACAAAAATTGATTTTGCCTTAATATGCTTTACATCTCAGATGAAACCATAACAAAACATGGTTTAAATGAATAAGAATTTCTACACGTAAATCATGGTTTTTCATCAGAAACGAAACAAAACACGGTTAACAACAGTTGGAATACCGAACCGTAAAACAATGCTCAAAAGCTTTAGGACACTTGTTTTTCAAAATGATAGAAAGTCCTATTAACTAATGAGATTATAAGAAAGTGATTAAAATCTGTATTTTAACTATTTTATATCAATTATAATATAATAGCAGGAAAGTTTAAACCCAATGAATGGAATTAATATCTCATAAAGATTACCATAACCAACCAGAAAACCAAATACAAAACATGTAGTAAAAAAAAATTCAAAACAACACCTTAATTTTAAAACTTATGTTCTCACTTTCATATTTCATTATTCAATAAAGAGTGGTAGGCTCAAAAGCTAGTAGAACAATTAACTTCAACTGGTAATAAATGTAAAGATAATGGATAGTTTAATTGAATAATAATTAATTAACTCATAATGAGTATTGTTATGCACAAATGCATCTGCAGTATACAATTCGTTAAAACTTTCTATTTAGTCCTTCCCTAAAAATGTTATCATCAAATAATTGATGTCTAAAGGTCAATAACCACTTTTATTTTATGTTTTGTAGTTATATCAAAAAAGAAAAAGGAAAAATGCATAAACCTTTTTCCATTATAATCAAGATCCTACTTCCCTAAAAGTTTGAAGTAAACAAATATTCAGGTCAATATTCTATTCAAAAGAAGTTTACATTGTGTTATTTATCCAACAACCCATACATTAGTCCTTCAAAACCGATGAAACTTTTATGCAAGCATGGTTTATAGTACAAAAAATTGGATGCTTTATTTAAAAATATGTGGGTGGGTATATTTTTCTATTTATATGCATGTTCAGAAAGACATTTTTTTGTTTCAGATATAAAACACGAATGATTGGAAACAGAGTTAAGAGGTGTTATAGTTAGTTAATAAAAGATTCCAATTAATCATTATTAGCATGTACATATGAATATCTGCACACATATATGTATATAGGGTGTGACACAAACATAAATAATAACAGATTGTCAAAAATAGTTATAACTGTCAATTTATACAATAAGGAGATGGACTATTTCAAAAGAAATTTATAGTTCAACCATAATGAATTTTTATGATTACACATAGAAACTTACAATTTCACCATGAATTTTTACAATAATATTCATTCAGTTATTATGATTTTTAAGTATGCAATAAAAAGATATATTCAGAAGAAAAAGTACATGTAACTGTGAGGAGCATGACCTAACAATTCTAGTGAGATCAACATACGCACATCAGCACGATCCACCAACTATCACAATGATAAATGATAATTTAAACAGTTGATATTTGTACTATGAAATATCTCAGGGAGAATGTTCCACAGTAATTTTTATAATAAAAAGTTAATTATTATGAGCATCACTTCGTCGAATTGAAATACTGTAATAAACAGTGGTCTCATCCAAGTTGGTAGTAAAGTAAAAAAAATAAAGATTATCAGTAGATATTAGTATTCATAGAGTACCAATGTGTAACCATTTTCTAGCTTTTGTTGCTACTCTAATATAGCTGATCCAGATAAGCTAAGAAAGCCAGTACTTTCTACTGTAATTACAGAACTTGTTTTTCTTTTCCTTCTACAAAGGGCAACAAAACTATTCCAAAATCCTTTTATTCAGTTAATCAAGTTCAATCAAGTACACATTTGGAATAAAAAATTATATATATATATATATATATATATATATATAAATAAGATAAAAACTTGTTCAAACTCTTTGTAATATAGGCCTTTGACCATTATTACTACTGATATGACAGTTGCTCTACGTTCAAAGATTTTGGGTTCAACTGCTATAAACATGTAGTAGCCTTACATCTACAGCTTAAAGATTTGAAAATTTTATCAATATAGAACATTTTTGACAGTATTAGCCAGAATAAATCGAGTGTATTTGGTCAGTTTAATCGACATAACCAGAACAGAACTATATTAGTAAATAGTTTTAAAACCGATTCAAAATTGAAATAGGTTTCAATTCAAAAGTGATCCAAAATGATAAAATAGCAAATATGACTTCCTTTTTCTCTTAATACTTCTATAGACAGATAAAGCATCATTATTGGCAGAAGTAATCTAACACGTGAAAGAACTAAGAAGGAAAAACATTCGAAATTGCAGAAGAAAGCGCATTAACAACTGAATCAGACGAACTAACCATAGAATCAACATACGAAGAAGATGGAGAATTCATGGTCAAAGATTTGTTATCTTGCGAAAATCGAGCCGATCTTCTTCTTGATTTAATCAAAGCACTCAAAAGCGTTCATCTTCGCACGCTTAAAGCAGAAAGCACCATAGTAGGTGGCAAGTTAAGAACATGCTATGGGTTGTATCAGGATGGCCATTGGTTTTATGACTGAAATTTATGTATTTGGGGTAGGAATTGGGCGATTTGGGGAGAAAGGTAAAATTTTGTTTGGTATGATTTTAGGTTTTGGAAAATGGATTAAAAAGAAGAAAAAAAGTTAGTATACTAAAAGGTAGAAAATTAACCGCTCCATTCTTGTTACTAGCCGCTTCGTGATACGAACTATCAACATTAGTAATTAACTGATACGCGGTGATAATACAAAGGTGAGGTTTCTCTTTTACATTATAAGTAATACTGAATCAGACAAACTAACCATAGAATCAACATACAAAGAAGATGGAGAATTCATGGTCAAAGATTCATTATCTTGCGAAGATCGAGCCGGTCTTCTTCTTGATTTAATCAAAGCACTTAAAAGCGTTCATCTTCGCACGCTTAAAGTAGAAAGCACCACCGTAGGTGGCAAGCTAAGAACATGCTATGGGTTGTATCAGGATAATCGTTGGTTTTATGACTGAAATTTATGCATTTGGGGTAGGAATTGGGCGATTTGGGGAGAAAGGTAAAATTTTGTTTGGTATGATTTTAGGTTTTGGAAAATGGATTTAAAAGAAGAAAAAAAGTTAGTATACTAAAAGGTAGAAAATTAACCGCTCCATTCTTATTACCAGTCGCTTCGTGATACGAACTGTCGAAATTAGTAATTAACTAACACGTGGTGATGATACAAAGGTGTGGTTTCTCTTTTACATTATAAGTAATAGATGATGGGATGGGGATCTTAAAATTTTAAGGAGATTTCATCATTCAAGGTATGACTTTTAGGCAACATCCTAAGGGGAATTCATTTTCAAGGCGTGTTTCAAGGCTTTGGGTAATATGGTCCTTACAAAATCTGGATGTTGATTTCTGAATCTAGGAATTTTGATTCATCATTCAAGGTGTAATTGATTGGCTACGTCTAAAGGTAATCTTTAATTAAATTCATCTATATATTCATACGATTAATATAATTAGATTCCTATTTGTAACAACCCAAAATTCTGGTTATTTGATTTTAAATGTTTAGTTAATTTTAAATGTTTAAATTATTGGATTTTAGAATTTAATTACTTATAATTCAAATATAGGGAATGTTTAAATATTTCAATTATGAATTAAATGGTAATTAAATGGATTAATACTTTTATTCAACTCCTTTTAATTAACAAATAATATTGGTGAATTCAATTTGTAAAATTATTTACAGACATAAATAGATCAGATAAATATCAATAATTAAATATAAAACAATATTTAAATATGTGAAATTGTCATTCCGAGGCATGTTCTTGGATTCCGATGAAACCAGTTTCATTAGTTCTGTAATAAGTAATTATAATATGACGTCGAATTTCATGGCGATTAGACGAATCATTTGGTCGTGCGAGATCGAAACGCGTTGAAATTCGAAAATTTAATACAATAATTGGGTTTGAAAAGCTATCTTCCGCAGATGATCAAATTAGGGCTCAGGACTAATTCCATTGTGTTCAGAATAGAGGTATAACATATAAAATGTCAGGCGACACATCTCATTTGGATTTTGAAATTTTCGAATGTTTTATAGCTTGATATTTTTAGATTTATCTGTCTGTGTATTACTTAAATTCAGCCGTGTAACTTATCTTGGCTTATACCTTAATCTTACCTCATCATTTCTTGGCCCATGCTTCTCCCATCCCTCTTCACCTTATTTAAACACTTGCATGTAACCAAGAAAATGGTTTTCCCTCTTTAAAATCCAGTTCAAAATCAAAATTTAAATAAATACTCAATGAAAAATCATGAAACAAAGATCATCGAGTTTGTTTGGATGTTGGATTCAATTCTATAGCCTCGAATTGGAGATCGACGATGTTTTGGGTGGCTCGACCATAGATAAGTGAACCGGGGCTTGATCTAGTTGGATTTATAAGCGATTTTAGGCGAACCGAATGCTGGATTTGGGTTTACTAGTGAGAGAAGTTGCTTGGGCTGAAGTTATGGAGATTCGGCGATGATTTTGGTCGCGTGACCTTATGGCACGCATGATAGGACGAGTAGGTCGGACATGCATGGAATAGTGTAGCATTGAAGTGGTGGTGTCGGGGATGTAGCTCTTGTGTAGGAGTTCTTTAAAGGCGATAGTGCAACGTTTCATCGAGAAATGGAGTCAGAATCATGGATTAAAGATTTTGGTTTTGGTTTTTTTTCTAGCATGCATACACCTATGCACGAATATGGTTAGTGAAGGGGAGAAGAAGGTTTAAGTGTTAGTTAATTAATATGAAAGTAATTAGTGATATTTAATTGTTTAATTAAATTGAAATCTTATAAATCAAATAACATTTGTGTACGAGGTCAGATTCGGATGTAGTTCATTGCTTTGCACTCGTATAGACATTATCTACGCATTGGAATTGGTTTGGTTGGATTTGGAGCTTGTTGGCATTTATGCTAAAATCGAACGGCTATTCGGTTTTAGTCCAAATTCGAAACGTTTCGGCAAAAGCAAAAACCAATGTTAGTTTAACTCATATTAAAATTTACTATATCATATCTATGATGTTATAAATGATTATTGATTGTTTGGATGTTAGCTAAATTGTTTGATTGATTAATTGGTTGAATTTCCGTTTGGAAAATGGATGACACATTAATTTGATCATTAGAACCCATATGATTGTATATATATTATCCATAACCATTGTTTTGCAAGGAAAATCCATAGAGAGACCCTGAAGGGTTTCTCTTTAATAATTATTTAGTTACATCCTTTTTGTACTATATTGATGGCTAATTGAAATAAGTCATGATATTCCTTTAAATTTGTTAAGTGTCATTATAGAGATTTTGTAATGATCTCGAATTTTAATTTATTTTAAATTGATAATTAAATTAACTTTTGATTTAAATTTGTGAAATTAAATGATAATCGATTGGAGTTTTTCCAAATTCAAATTGTTTGTGTTATTTATTAATAAAAAATGGTTTCTTTTGTAAATTATTTTAAATCAATAAGGAGTTATTTTTATAACAATAATTATAATAGCTTTATATCTATGTACATGAAGTATAAAATCAAAAGTAAGTAAAGGGATCTTGTATGTAACCAGTAAGTGGTTATGCAAAACAAATTCAAAGTTCAAAGCAAGACAAAGAAATGTCATCTCTAACACATACAAGTCAAGTATCTTCAGCCGAAGTCGTGCTTAGTCAAGTAGGAAAAAAATTAAAATATATATACATAAAAATAAGGTAAGGTTATAGACATGAAGTACAAGCAAATAAATGATAAGTATGTAGGTTGTAGCTAAGGAAAGCAACATATGCTCAAATATAAAACAAGTACAAATATAAGCATGGAATGAAACAAGTAAACAATTAATATCTTAGGCTTGCAAAGGAGGCATAAGGTACATATGCAATTAATGTTTGCATCTCTAGCATAGCAAAGAAAAATTTTCAGCCCAGTTAGAGAAAATGCAGGCAAGTAAAGGAATCAACAAGTACAAACAAATAAAAGCAAGTACACAATACAACTTCTCAGTCGAGACCTTTTTGATAAAACAAAGAAATAAAATCACATTCCCTGTACAAGCAAAGATATATATCACAAGTATGGAGACATAAAGTACAAAAAAATATATATAAACCAAGCTAAAGTAATTAATGCAAAGTATATCTTCAGCCTCCATTATAGGAAAAGTAATATTTGATCAATACAATAAAAAAAAGAAAAAAAGAAATAAGTGTACCTGCCAATTTGTTTAACCCATACCCTCTTTACAAAACACTTCTATATTTGTATATCTGCTTGTTGTAATTCATTTCTCAAAGCATGACAACCTGAGAATAGTAGCAAGTTTTTTTCTTTTTCAAACCTGAAACAATAGCAAACATTTCCATTTTTACATCTTAAACAACTTCATCTAAACAAAGGCAAGGAGTTTAGGAAGATCATAGCAAACAAATTCTCAGTTTTGAAGTTCAAAGATGTTTCAATACCCAAGTGCTCTGTTCATTTTAAAAGCAAGGTGAGTAAACTCCTACCTAAACATACTCTATTTTGTTTGTTTGTGGATGCTATGAGTAAACAAATTTAAGTCCAACTGAATATATAATTCATTTGATGATATTAAAGTCTGGGGTTGAAGTTGTTTTGTATATAGGTATATATATACACATGAAATCTCCTCTATGCATAACATTTTTTTCTTTCTGTGAATGCCTGTATATGTTGAACCATCTCTGTTTCTAGTTTCAGAACATCATGCTCGATCAAAAATTCCAAATATTAAATAACTTGATCATTGTTAGACGTTGATTTCTAAACAAAACATGTGTATTTAAGTATGAAATATAATTTAAAAATAGTTTCAAGGAAACAAAAGAATATACAGTATGAATAAATTCGTTTTTACAGAGAAAATCCAAATGCTGATCAAATTCGAGTATAATGATTTACAAATTCAATTATATAACTCGAATCTACATTCAAAGAAAGGAATTTTAAAACGAATTTGAGGATTTTTAGCTAAGCATTCTAGGAGCAGTTCATAGTTGAACAATTCTTGCATTTTAACCATTTCCTGGGGATCAAATCGATTTTAAATGATATGGTTGTGCTGGAAGCAAGTTTGAACATGGAGGATATCAGGAAAATTGTTGAATAAATTTTCTAATTCACGAATTGGTTGAACGAATCGGAGCTAGGGTTTGAGCGGCGAGCTGTGTCGAGTCTGGGAATGTGATCGCCGCTCCGCCTGTAGATCACCGGACTTCATCACTCCGGTGCCAGTTGCGGCGTCACACATCAGCGGAGCTCGAGTCAAAATTTCATGGCCTCGGATGGCCAGAGACGGATGAGCGAGGTGATTTATCTAAGGAGCGTCGAGTCCAGTTTTTCGAACGAAGGGTCTAGTTTCACTATGGAAGTTTGTGCCTCGAATTGATCTTGGATTTCGAATATTTGGATCAGTCGAGACTTGTTGAGTGAGGCGAGGTTCGCCAGTGCTCCGGCGTCGCCATGTGCACGTGCACGACTGGATGGTTGTGTGTCTGGAGTAGTTAGCGTGAGGATCTTGGGGGAGAGTTCGTGCCTGGGTAGTGTTCGCATGGGTTGTACTCGAGAGAGCTTGGCAAATTAACAGTTTAAACTTTCACCTGTTTCAAATCCAAAGAAAATGTATATTAAAAGAAGAAGAAGAAGCAACGTACGTGATGTTGCAGGGGACTTGGGAAAATTGAGGAAGAGCTCGGTTTTCTGTAGAATTCAAGTTTGTGTTTAAGTATATAATATAAACAGATTTTATTAAACATTGAAAAGTCTTGACTCAAATCAAGGACAAGGTAATTAAGAATATGAAGAATGATTTAAAATTTTTAAATGTAAATTAGTTTAAATAACTCAGAAGCAACTAAATGTATGAAGAAAAATAGAATTCAAGTGTTTAATAAATTGGTAATTGAGAAGTTTTCAAATTAATTAATTAAAGTTAATTAATGATTTAGAGTTAACTAATTAAGTAATTTAACTAAAATAATAATAATAATTAATAATTGATTAACTAAGTAATTAAATAAGTGATTAGTGATAAATAAATGATTAATTAAGTTTTATTGATTTAAGATTAAGGTTATTAAATTAATAATAAATTAAGATTAATGAATTGATTTAAATATAATTAAGAAATGATCAATTTGAAGTTTGAAATTGAATTGATAAATTAATTAATGATTTATTGATCCAAATAGCAGTATATTCGAAAGGAATAAATTTATTGAAATATAATATTAGGTAAATGAAACTTATTATAGTATACGTTGATGAAAAGTAAGGGTAATCATTTATGGAAATTGTGTAAGCACAAAACACTTAATGGAATTGAGTAATCTTAATGTAATTAAAGAGTAATTAATCAAATTGTTCCTACTTATGGATGTTCGAATTATATTGGATGTTAAATTGTTTGATATCCCTGATATTGATGCTTTGTGATATATCCTGATTCATGTTGTGATATGTAATTAATTATCTGTGATGTAGTTTATTATCTGTGATGTAGTTTATTATCTGTGATATATATATATATATATATATATATATATATATATATATATATATATATATATCTGTGATCTGTATATGGAAGATAAGTGTTATAGTTTATATCGCTTATCAACTATATTTCTGTGTTTTTATCTGTGATGATTGAAATGATGTTGCACTATTGTGTTAAACCCCTGGACTACACCATACACACACAAATATGGATTTCACAAGGAAATCGGTTAAGTCACAGATTTTGGAAATAGTTTTAAATTTGAATATTTGAATTCAAATGTTTTGGAAATGGATTGGGTTTAAAGTGAAAAGCTTTTGAAATGGAATTTCATAGATGAAATTTATCTTGAATAACTCGATAAAATATGAAGTTGAATAATTTGATTTGAACTTAAATTCAAAATTTGAAATTGAATTCTATGATTTAAAACTAGGGATTAAAAATGTTATACCAGTTATATATGGGTTAAACTATTTTAAAAGTATTGATTTGGGGATGTGAATAGAATTCAAGGGATTTAACTCGTGTAAATATAATTGGATTTTTCTGAAACGAAAACTGTTTGTTTTCAAATAATAAAAGCTTTCACATAAGAAATGAATGTCCAATTTGTGTTAAAAAGAATTTCAAGTTCGAAAATGAAGATAATTTCCAAGTTATGAAAACGATTTGAAAGCTATAAGTTGAATTTTGATTTAAAGATTCGACAAGTTAATCGAATTTTGAAAGCTATAAGTTGAATTTTGATTTAAAGATTCGACAAGTTAATCGAATTTTGAAAGCTATGAGTTAAATCTTTGATTTAAAGATTTAATGAGTTAATCCAACTTGAATTGAAATTGTATTTGAAAGGCTATGATTGAATCTTTGGAAATGATTTTGAAATCTATAAGTTGAATCTTTGATTCAAAGATTCAACAAGTTAATCGAATTTTGAAAGCTATGAGTTAAATCTTTGATTTAAAGATTTAATGAGTTAATCCAATTGGAATGGAAATTGTTTTAAAGTCTATAAATTGATCTTTGTGAAATAAATCTTTTTTGTAATATAAAGATTTGAAATGGCAATTGGTTTAAACCATTTGAAGAAAAGTTTTGGGTTTTAAGTTGTGACTTAATTGAAATCCCAATATCCATATGTTTTTGAAATACTGCGCTCACTGTTCGGTTTAGCCGGGAGAGGACCTTTGTGTCATATATCCCATTCCGAATATGTGATATGTCGTTATGGATAGCATTTGAAGACCGGTGTTGAAGACCGGATATTTTTGAAAGCGAAAGGACAACTCGTCGAATGTCTTTGCATCGACTGGTCCCCGGTATAGAGACTCCATATGTGATGGGAAGTCCGAACGTGATTAGTGAATAGCTGGATTGCAAGGACTTCTTTGTAAGTGCCTTCGGTTCTGTTCGAGCCCGGAACAGACTTGTATGGATAGTATGTCTGACATTACAAATTGAGATATAAAGCTGATTTCTTTCAAATATATTTCTGTTGGTGGCGGAGAATTTATTCTCTTAGCTTAACACCCTTCTCTGAGACATACGAGCTCAGAGGTTATGTAGTTGATGGTTATCAGCAATATATTCCCAATTTGGTAATGTGACATGCTGAGTGTTGCTGTGAAATGATCATTGTTTGATCATTTGTGATATGATCATTTGTTTGATCACTTATCTTTGTGATCATTTCTATGATCATTTGTTGACCCAAAGCACAGCTTTTGTATAAAGCGTGGCTTTGTGGACGAGACTTCGTCGAGCCTCATGCCCCGGAATGGTCAAAACAGGAAAGATACGGCAAGGTTATGAGGGGTAGCTCCCTTTAGGGCATGTGCATTTCCTTCTGGAAAAGGGTGGTATCATGGTATGGAGCCCAGATACTTACTCATGTTGAAACACTTTATTTATCATTGTGTGATGTTGGTTAGAGAGCTCTCGGATAAAGGTCCCAAAGGACCGGGAGATGGCATACTCGTGTCAGTAGTTACCCAGTTAGGGGTAACCCGGCCTTGTGTTGGCAGAGATCCGGTTTGGTTCTCGGGGACGTCCTTCCAGAGGCGTTCTCATGTGGCAATGGGAAGTTCCTTGGCCTGACCATTTGTTGGAAATCCAAAGAAACAATACGAGACTTGTACGGTTTTAGTTGTAGAACCTGCCTCCTCAGGAGGTAGCTATAGCGGGCATAATATAATGGTACCTATGCTGGCTAAGATTTATATTCTACTTTCGAAATGTTTCCTACACTATGCACTAATAATAATAATCAAATGATTTGATTTTGCGTAGTAAGCATCTTTGACTAACATAAGAAGAAATCTCCTCCAAGTCTGCGTTTGCATTGTGTGTGCGGTGGGAGGTCTTATGGTAGTTACATTTTCAAAAAGCATTGCGAATTGACTTTAAAATCTTTTGTTGATTGTTTAAAAGATAAACTGTTTTTGTTGCTCACACCAGTCCCACGACTGATCCGGAGTTTATTGTTTCTTTCCTAAACTCTGGGTGCTCATTATTTTCTACACGAGCAGTCTAGAGTTGGGTTTTTTTTCAGATAGTCAGATGTAGTGGATTATTTGGAGTTAGTTCAGTCTTTGGATCACACCAGTATTGCTCATCTGGGTGCATCGTTATTGAGAGTTCGAGCTATTGTTGGATTGGTTCTTGGAGATAGAGTTGCGGTTTTGGAGTTCTTCCTTGAAGACTATCTAGAGTTATATTGTTCCGCTGCTAGATGTTATCTATTTTTATTTCCGCTGCTATTTCTTGTATCATATCTCTGATGTATATTGATATTCATTGTACTAGATATTGTATCAATGTTGTATATCAATGTATTATTCCTTTTATTCCACTGTGTTGTTTACTTAATGTTGTTATAAGCTCCAACGAATCGGATTTGAACGGTCGAATCTATGGCATTCGAATACGATATGAAGTATGGATGTCGATTTTCAAGCGCGAAAAATTCTCGTCGTTACAGATTTCACTAAATTGTCATATATTAAATTTCAACCCCAAAACCCTATCTTATGTTTTTGAACTTGAGCTTGTGTTTTCATTAAACAGAATGTTAAAATTTATTAATCATTTTGATTAATGATGATTTAAAATAATTAATCATTTAACTAATGATTATGAAATTAATTAATCAATTTAAAAATTGATGTTTAAAAAATTTGTTTATATTTGATTTGATTGGGATAAGATTTAATGAATCATTTTAATTAATGATTTCTTGAGTTTATTTAATTATCTTAATTATTGATAATGGAAACTAATAATCAGTTTAATTAATGATTGACTTAAATTTAAGTAATTATTTTACTAATGATATTTGAAATTTAGTTAAATTATTCCGATTAATGATGTTTTATATTTAAATAAATCATTTTCAATAAATGATGTTTAAATTAATCGCTTTAGCTAATAAGGTTTGTATCTATTTAATCCATTTAATTTATGATTATTTGAACTTAATTAATTGTTTTCATTAGTGGTATTTAAAATTTACTTGTCACTTTATTAAATGTTGTTTTAGATGAATTATTCATTTTAACAAATATTATTTGAATTCAATTAATCTTTGTAATTAATGATATTTAAAGTTAATTAATTGATTTAATAAAAGTCATTCAAGTAAATTAAATAATATAATAAAAAGTGTTTGAAGTTAATTAACTGATTTAAAGTTAATAAAATGATTTAATAAAGATTCAAAAGTTAATTTACTAATGATATAAAAGTGTTTGGAAATAATTAACTATTTTATTAAAGATAATGGGTTCGTTTGCCTAAAATAGATTTTAAAATGTGATTAATTATCTTTTAGGATAATTAATATTGTTTAAAGTTACCTGTAAATTGTTTATTATCTTTTCAGGTAATAAATATGGTTTTAAATTTATAAATAATGGTTTATGAATGAGAAAATTCTCTAAAATGGATTATTTATAAATAAAGCTCTGTTTGAATTGTTTTTGGGTTTATCGTAAACAATGTTTTAGCGACATTTGTTTTAGACCCTTGTTTTAATACACTTAGTATTATAAATGTTGTCTTATAAAAGAACATTTTGAAAAGAGTATTTCTAAAAATATTTTACCAATATGGAAATTAAGCACAAATTCGGTTTTTATAATTAAAGTTCGATTTCAATTATGGAAAAATAGTTCCACAACTGAAATCGCTTTTGTGGAAAGGATCTAGTCATTCTTTTAACGCTAAGCGTTGAGGTTTGGACTTATTTTTATCTCGAAGGTTAAAAATATCGTCAAAGCGATGCCTAGAGGTAACACTACCTCAACTTTTTCAGTTTCATTTTCAACTGAGGGATTGCACTGGTTTGGAATCAACGAGTAGCGGTATATGTATGATATTTAATTTCCATGTGTGATCATTTTAATTATCCACGATAGTTAATTTATTAATTATCGGATTCAGCCTTCTACATGGTGCATCTTCACCTTAAAAATAATTTATTGCTCCGTTGAGCTTTGTTATCGTTTGTCGATAAATGACTGAACCCAAAGCACGAAAGAAAGTCCAACTATGTGGGGTTGCTTCCATTAGGGTATTTTCACATCTCATCTAGATCGGATTCATTTGCGCATTCAGATGTGAAATATTCAGATTCACAGTAAGGTTTGGCGAGGCCCGGCTGGTACATTTTTGAGAAGTGTCATGGAGTATATGAACTTATCAGGAGTATATTACAAGAGGTATACTTCAACGGCGGTGCACCTTCCTAGTCATTTGTTGGAAACTTTCCCTTATTTGATTCGAAAACCTTGAATCTGTTTATATTTAAATTACCATGAGAAGAGTCAACCATTCTTCGCGACGTTTAAGTATTGATTTAGTCCATTCAATTTAGTTTAGACCGTTGCCTTATTTAGTCCCCAAGTTGGACTGTTACTTTATTTTTTCCATTCTATCAAATTGGGACTGCTTCCATATTTTATCAATTCTTTCCAGTTTAGATTTTACTCTGGGTTATTTTCATTCTTTCGGTTCTAATTTTAATATTACTTATGCTTATTTATATTTGGATATGTTTCCTAACGTTTATTTTTTCTCTTTCTTGTATAGATGTTACTCTTGTAAGGTAAAAACCCGTTCCGCATTAGCAGCGCGGTTGCACAGAACTTTTATATGTTCCCCTATTATTTGAGTTATCTCATGCTAGTATTTCCAGACTGATCCATGTGCTATTTTACTATAATGCTCATGTCAGACCGAGTATTTTTCCAGGTTGCCTTTGGAGTTATGAAAAGCCTGGATGGGGGGCTAGAGATTCACTTATCGTAGTGTTTATTTTCTGTTACATTATATAGTAACCCTATCATCGTTTGTAAGGTCGGGATTTTATAACTATCCAGCTGATAAGGTTTGTTTTTAACTTTGATATAGTTTGTATTTTTACTGCAACATTTTTTACTATCCTTGTTATATTGTACATTTATGACTCCCCTATGAGATTCTGTTTTTCTTTGTTCTCTAGTTTTTCTTTTTATTTACCTTAACAATCTGCCATTTTGTCGACTGGATACAGGACATTGGAACATAGTCTTAGTGTTCGGTGTCGATTTTCGATGGTCAAAATGGTGTGTCGTTACGGCAAGGTATCAGAGCGCAAGTTAAGCGAGAACCTTGGCTTTGGTAGGGTCTGTCTCATTAGAGATAGAGAAAGTGACACCATAGAATGAGTTTGAGAGTATTATATATACACAAGAGCGTATTTGTTAATGATATAGAAAACGTATTATAGTAATTGGTCTATTGAGATTTTATGAGTTTTGGTCGAGATGTGGTATGCCACGGTATCGATAAGGATTTGTAAACACTCAACTAAGGCTAACAGACAGGGTATTAGAATTTTTGAAATTTTGGAAAATTAAATAATTTTCCTAGGATTATATTTTATATCTATATAAAGGAATAAATTTCAAAACTTCATATAGTTATATGGTGTGTTTCTTTGAATGTGATAATATTTTATCACTATTGTTTGTTCAGTTATGCTTAATTTAAATAAGAAGCATTGACTGTGTTCATTAGCTGTTAATTTGTAGTCAGTTTATTTGGGAGCATTTATCGCTTTGATTTAAAATGAACCCTTTGTGAATTAATTTTCTCAGTTTGACTATAAGGTGTTTGAAGAATACGTTAACTTAAAAATTCACCTTTTAATAATGGTAGGTTAAGGATTAAACTTTTATAAAATGCTGTTAATATAATCCAAATAGCGGGATAAGATATTTAGAGAGTAAATATTAGAGATAATTCTATTATAATAAAGAAGGATTATTATAGTATGAAATGATTTTTATATAAAGAAAATTTTATATAAATTTAGTTTATAAAACGTGTTTTAAAAAGGAATTTTGGATCTAAACCCTAGAATTTTTTTTGAAAATAATTTCGAAGGGTTTTGAGAAATGAAATAACAGTACTTTAGAAGTATTTGAAAGTAAAAATATGTTGGGAATTAAAATTTTAACTGGAATGCATTTTCTTTAGGATAATTAGAAGGAAATTGTTTCAATTAGTTTTGTAGTAATCTGAATAATCTTCTAAGTGACGATCGGATGTTTGTTTAGGCGAACGTTGTGAAGTACTCAGTAAATTATTCTCTTTATCATTGTGCGATCGAAGTGTGTTTAAATCCGAATGAATCCAAAATGATATTTAATTAATAAATCATTTGATGTCATTCCATATAGAAATATATGAAATATGCTTTCAAAAGAAGGAGTTTTTGAAATTAAAAGCCAGGTATCTAATTTTTAAGCTCCCTAAAAGGGAATCGGTTTCATGATAAAAAGTATTTATAATAAGAGATTGTTTTGATAAATAAGGTTTTTCCCTTAGATAAAATGTGGGATAATTTAACACAGGTTTAAAAAGAGTAAAATTTTATAGGAAGGTTTTGATAAACATTGTTGTATTAAAACCATATTTTTTTTAAAATATCGAAGTAGTGTAAAATATTTGCAGTTGTTGGGTCAACCGATGAAACATCGTTCATTCTAACACTCTAAGTTATAGAGGTTAATAGGTTCACTCGGTTTTAAGAAACCATAATTTTATTTGATCCCCATCTAGATCTTTGAAAAAGTAAAATAAAATTTATATGTACTCTTAGGGTATAGAAGAGTATTATGCAAGTAAATAAAGTGGAATAAGTTGTTATTTGATGTTTTATAAAGAAATGGCTTTGTAAAATATTTTTAAAACTTAGGTGAGAAATTATGAAATAATTCAAAATAATTTTAGTATTGAATAAAATACTAAGTGAAAACACAAGTGATTTGGATAACTATATGAGTATAACTTTAGAAAAAATTCAATGTAGTTATGAATCTAATGAATTTAGAGTATAACTTTCCATTTTGTCTGAGTGAGTTTGGATAATCTTCTAAGCAATAACCAAAGGCTAATGAGCAAAACGATACGCTTAGATAATTGTCTATATGTTTGGACGATTAAGAAAGATTTGAACCAAAGTTGAGATTTGTTTGTTAGTCATTTATCATTTTTGAAAATATGTTAAGTGATAAGTTTTCCCTTATGGAATTTGATTGATTATTAATGTTAGTTTATTCCTGCACGACATTTGATTGATTTGATTTGATTGAATTGAATTGATTGGTTGTGTGATTTAATATAGCATTGTTTATAAAGTTTAAATTTATAGACAAAGGTTTTTGAATTGTTGTTATTAGGACCTAAATCCCGATGATTTTTTTTTAAAAAAACGAGAGATTTGGAAAATTTTGCGAAAGGAATAATATTTATTAACTCTATTTGATGTTTTTATAGGAACCGGAATACCACTAGACGCTTCATGTTGTTTTGATTTAAGAGTTTCGCTAAACTTTATTAGGAGGAATCCCCTCCTTCTCGTTTTGACTTTTGATCTTTGATTTTTTTTTTATTTGAGAAGTTTGAAAATAAATGTGTGAAACTAAAATTGATCTTATTCATAGGTGAAAGTTGTGTGTGCAATTGTTTCAATCTTTACTTTTTTTTAAATGGAAAACTTTGATTTAAGATTATTAAATGTAATTTAATGCAAATTATAGTTCTTTATTATTTTCTATATAAAGTTTCATGTAAAAATTTAAATATTGTTCCATTCCTAAATTAAAACTTTAATGAAAACTGTTAGCTTTAAAACCAAAAACATTTTATAACATGTATATATAAAATATCATATGCTACAATACTTGCAAATCTATGTTGTTCGAATCTAAATTATTGGATTTTAATTATCATATATGTTTAATATAAAAGTTTAGTATAATTCAAACTTGTGCAAAGATTAGGAGCAATAATGTAACATTTTTGTTTTTAGACCTTTCATAATTGAAATCATATATATTAATGCTGATTTTGGACTTCAAATTATTTAAAATAACTTATAGTTTTTCACTTTATATGTATGTATCTACAATTATTATGAATGTATGCAGACGTTTCATTAATAAAATTTAGATGACATAGGCATGTGTAACTTTGATTGATAAGTAATAAATGTTATTTAATATATTAATTGTTACAATTAAATAGGGTAAGAAATGAATGGTTTCCATTCTTTTATATTCTATCATTATCTTCTTATTATTAATTGAACAGAGTAAGAGAGAGACAAATGGCCCCTTTCTCGTAATTCGTTTGTATATATTTATACACCACTTGTATAGTGCACTTACTATTCATACAAATGAATGTATTCGATACATTCATTATAATATTATAACTGAAATTAGATTTAAAATCCCATTTATCCAAATAAAATAAAATAATTATTTTATCTAAAAGAAACTTAGAATTTTTTTTAGTATATTTAGACTTCGTAGGCCCACTAAAGATCCAAAATGGTAAATTTTTTATAATTCACCCATTTCTACCACAACGGATTGGCCTAGTTACAACAATGGTATCAAAGTCCAATAGCCTATGCGGTCTAAATTAGTCATGTAAAGGATAATTAACTACGCTTGCGCACTTAGTACGGTGTCTAGGATTGGAATTGGATAATCAAGTACCCTGCCCTACTTGGTTAACTGCCTAGCCTGAAAGGTAAAGTAAGCCTAAAAGTTGCCCCTGATAGAAAAGGCTCAATTTGAATTGGGCCTTGGGCTAATTTTCAAAATAGTTTTGATAAAAGACAAGATTGTAAATTTAAAAGTTAAATTTAAAATAAAAACATGTTTATTATAATTGGTTATAATATAACATAAATTTTCAAAATGTAACGAAATTTCAAAATGTTTGAAATTATTTAAATATTAGTTTCAAAATTTAAATTTTATAAATAAGATTAATAAAACAAATTAATTCATTGAGTTTATTAATTAAAACTTGTGTGCATTTATTATATATATTGATATATATTATGTTATTTTAAAGAGTTTAGGATAACATAAATATACATGTATGTATATAAGATAAATTAACAAATTAATATAATTTAATTAAATTTTTTTTATTAAAGGTTAATTAATTAAATAAAAATATGCATATATAATATGTATGTGTTATATTATAAAGGTTATAGTATACGTTACAAAGGTTATAGTAGATATGTCCAATATAAATGTTGTATTGGAATACTCATATAAAATTAGTTAAAGAGTTAATTAATATAAATTAAATAAGATTTAATTAAATAAAATATTATACATAAGACTATCATATAAGTAATATGAAATATAAAATTTATGTAATAATAAAACTTATATGATATGAATGTGTAAACTAAAGGTGGAACATTAATGAAATCCAAGTAGACTTAAGGAATAAATACATACACAAATGTACACATACCATGTTTTTTAATGTGTCTGAGACTTGAATCACGAGGGTATTTCATAAGAAATACATTAGTCCATAAGTCGATATCACTTAATATAATATATTGAATATTATGAATCTCTAATATAATGTTGTCCTCTACCATATATATATATATATATATATATATATATATATGTATATATATTACTTGCATACTCCTTAATTGTTGAACAAACTCAAGCTGGGATGTTTTGCAAAGCAAGCGGGGTGAAATGGTCCCCTACCATTTATTAATAACCAAAAAAAAAAACAGAACAACGGATTACATCAAGCGGACCACCACATGAGTGACGAAGGTACACACAAAAATTATATGTTACTAGTAATAGAAAGGACCAATGCATGTTTAGAGGAAGCTTTCCCTTTAAACACCCTATTGTTCCTCTCCAACCACACAAAGTACATTACCTTCTTCAAAATTCTTAACAACTTTCTACTTCTCTCATTCTTCCATCTAGTTGCCTTAAAGATGTTGTACCATTCCATGCATGAGCTTCTCATTGGCCTGTGATAACCATTACATTGCAATATGGAACTCCATAAGTGGAAAGTGAAATCACATTCAAAGTATAAGTGCGCAGCCGTTTCCACCCCAACTCCACAGAACAGACATTTGTCACATTGAACAACCCCATAGCCTTTGAGTTTGGTTAGGGTCAGGGTACCATTCATCATTACCTTCCACATGTACAGGTTCTCTTTAGGAGCAGAACCATGATCCCAGATACGAGAATGCCAAATAAAAGTAGGCAGTTGCATGGAAGGATCAAGTGCCATATAAACATTTTTAATTGAATGCACTCTGTCGTTCCAAGTCATATGAGCATCACTGATTTTGTATTTCCTATTATGTATAGCAGTCCATTCAGTTCTTACCACTGCAGAGCTACAATGAGGAAGAGAGACACTATCATCAGCCCAAAACCTAGATAGAGTAGCAGTATTACCAATCCCAGTGGATCTTCTCATCTCATAATCAATTATATTTGCTAAAATGATTCCTTTTGAAGGCCATGGATCAAACCAAAAAGATATCATGTTGATTTCTTTCATTCTCTGTTGCACCAGAGGTAGAAATAATTGTCTACCTCTCAATATATTTCTCCAAGTCCAACTACAGTCAGTTGGAGAAGAAATAAACCAGAAGTTGCTTTGACGTATGAGGTATTTCCTACACCAAGAAGCCCATAGATTTTTGTCATTCCTTAATAGCTTGTCAATTCTTGCAGATAGTGTAGCAAGGTTCCAGTTCCTAATGTTAATGATTCCAAGTCCACCTTTTTCCTGTGGACAACATAGTTTGCTAAAGGAAATTGGAATCATTTTCTTAGAGAAGGGATTACCGTGCCATAAAAAGTGATTTAAAGCTGAGTTAACCATGCTAATGAGTTTGGATGGGAGAATGAAAATTCTGGCATAATAAACACACATGGAAAAAGCAATGGATTTAACAATCACAAGTCTACCAGCCATCGAAAATCTAGAAACTTTCCAACTAGCAAGTTTGGCAGTAATATTTTCAAATAGCTGTAAGCATTGGAAAGTCCTAATTCTAGAATCACAAAGAGGCACTCCAAGATAATATTCATTATCAGAAAATGGAGAGAGGCCAGACATAGAGTACATTATCTCTTTACCATCATCAGGGAGACCAACAACTAATAATCTAGATTTACTTCTGTTGATGTTCAGACCAGACAAGGTACCAAAGGTATCAAGAACTTTTATGACCCCAGTAATGGATTTCAAATTGGGCTTAGTGAATAAAAGTAAGTCATCTGCAAAAAGGAGAGTGGAAATACTATTCTTCCTGCACAGAGGATGATAATCAATAAGCTTATTGCACATAGCATCTGAAAGAAGAGCGGTGAGCAGCTCCATAACACAGATGAATAGATAAGGGGACACTGGGTCACCTTGTCTAATTCCTTGGGTAGCACTAAAGTATCCAAATATATTACCATTGATACTAAGGGAGTAATTGACAGTAGAAATACATGTATACAGCCAACATAAGAAAGGGATTGGAAAATTCATCTTATGCAAAATGTAAATGATGGATTTCCACTGTAATGTGTCATAGGCTTTCTGAATATCAAGCTTAAGGACACATTTGGGAGAGATGAGTTTCCTATTATACCCCTTCATAAGTTCAGAAGCAAGGAGTATATTATCAGTTATGTCCCTACCTGGAAGAAATGCACTCTGATTAACAGAGATCAAACTATCCAAAGGAGTTTTCATTCTAGCTGCCAATATCCTAGCAATGCACTTATATATAACATTGCAACAAGCAATGGGTCTGAACTGATCAACTGATATAGGATGGTTAGTTTTAGGGATCAGTGCAAGTTTAGTAGCATTAATACCCGAGATAAGTTTACTGTGAGTGAAAAAATTCTTAACAGCCTTGATCAAGTCCCCTCCAGTAATATCCCAAGTGACTTTGAAGAAATGGGCATTAAATCCATCAGGACCAGGAGAACTTTGAGAGTTTAATCCAAAGATAGCTTGTTTGATTTCAGAATCTGAAATTTCCTTAATTAAGTCAGTAATCATGACATCAGATATATGAAGGAGTTGATACTGAGTAAATTGATGGTTAGAGATTGAGGGGACTTGAGACCTCCCAAGGTTATGCTGAAAATACTCCATAAAGGCTTCTTGAATTGAATCTTGAGTATCACAAGGTTGACCATGCATATCAAGAATAGAGAAAATATTTGCAGATGCCTGTTGAATTTTTAGACTTTTGTGGAAGGTGGATGAATTATGGAATGTTGCTGCTATGTCCATTTACTATGACAAGATTTTATCTAACAATCAAGATCTCTGGACTCAGTGGGTTATGAAAAATCTATTAAAGGGCAGAGATTTTTGGTCAATCAGTATACCTCAATTGTGCAGTTGGAGTTGGAGAAATCTATTGAAGTTGAGATCAAAGTTTTTACCTATTATACAATGTAATCCTATGGTTGATAATGAGCTTAATTTCTGGACAACTCCTTGGGCTAAGACAGGATTGAGAATTCAGGATATCTTACCTTATTCTCTGCAAATGCTCACTGGTATTCCTATGAATGCAATAGTCAAATCTTTTATTAGTGATGGTTTTATTAATCTTCCTTATTGCGGTTCTAAACAAGTTAGAGATCTATGGCAGTATTTAGAATCCTTGCCTTTGAATAATGAAAATGAAAAAGTTCTTTGGACTGTTAAAGGAAAAAAGCATACTATAAGTATTGTTTACAGGGCATTGTTGAACTTTGAAAATGAGAATTCTTTTCCATGGGCAGCAAGAGTTTGGTCTAATAAGTCATCAGCAAAGGAAAATCTTTTACTTTGGAAAATTTTGGCCAATGCAATTAATACTAAACAGAAGCTGCTGAAACTTGGATTGCTTAATGAAGATGAATGTGTGTTCTGTCATAGCTGTTCTGAATCAAATGTACACTTATTCTTTGAGTGTAATTTTACTTACAATGTGTGGAATAGATTGCTTGCCAATGGTATTTTTCATAGGCCAAAGAAAAATTCTAGAATTGAATGGTTCAATATCTTTAAGGCTACAAGATGGAAGTGTGCTAAATCTGAAATACTGTTGATTGTTCTTAAGATCTTTGTTTATGATATTTGGAGAGAAAGAAATGGTAGAATTTTTGATCAGAAATTTGAGAATGAAGATGTGCTTTTTAGTAAGATGCATAAGAAGATTCGTCAAAGGATAGCTAGACTGACATGAATTTGATTTGCTATTTGTTAATTTTTGTTTTGGTTTGTTGTTGTATTTGTATTGCAGATTGTATTAATTGAATTTGTTTGTATTGCAGAATGTATTTGTTGTATTTGTATTGCTGACATGAATGTACCTTTTGTTTGTTAATAAATGGGCAGGGCTCCCTTAGCCCATTGCTTTTCAAAAAAAAAAAAAAAAAAAAAGAGGTCATTAAGCATAGCGCTTTCATTAATAATCAGCTGAGGTTGGTCAGGGCTTCTTTGTATTTCCAGTTGTACCTGAAATAATTTTTCACGTATAGAAGAAGACAAGCTATTCCCATTACCATATGTTTGCTGAGCCCATTCCTTTAGTCGAATCTTCAAATTCTTGAGTTTAGCCTGCAAAACAAACATGGGGTTGCCAAAAGTATGATAATTCCATCCATATTTTACAATTTTGGTGAAATCTGGGTGTTTAGACCAGTTATTAAAAAATGAAAAGGAGGATCGTCTTCTCACAGTGTCCTTATCCCAGGAAATGATGAGAGGGGAATGGTCTGAAAAAGATGGGGGAGGGATAAAGGTAGATAGATTAGGCCATTTGAGGATAGTGGAGTAGTTAGTATAAACTCTATCAAGTTTACAGTACGCTCTCTTCCCATGTTTACTGGAGTTATTCCAAGTAAAGAAAGCACCAGAGTTGGAAGTGGGAATGAGGTTGGCATCATATATGGCTTTGTTAAGTGGTCTTGTCTGGCAGTAGGATAACAGAGTTCCCCCACATTTATCAGAAGAAAGTTGCATGCAGTTCCAATCACCAAGACAGATCCAAGGCAGATTGGACTGCTGTAGAGAAGGTAATATGTCAAGAAAGATTTGCCTCTGAGTAGCATTATTGTCAGCATAAACAGAGGTAAGGAGAAAAGTAGATGAAGAGGGGATGTGTATTATTTCAGAATGTATGAACTGCCTGTGGACAGTGATGGGGGTTTTGGAAAAGATCATAGGATTCCATAGGATTAGTAATCTACCGAAAGGAGCTGGAGATAAACTGTGAATACTGCTCCAGTCATGTCTAATGTTGGAGAGGGCTTTAACAGTGGTTTCATGATTAAGTTTAGTTTCAGAAATGATCATTAGTTGAATGCTGTGAGAAGAAATAAGGTTGGAAATTTCAAGTTGCTTGTCAATGGAGTTAGCTCCCCTAACATTCCAAAAGCCTATGTTTTCAATCATTGAAAAAATGATGAAGTTGAAGCTCTGGTTTGGACCCCAGAGGATGAGTTAACCTTATTATTTTGAGACAAAACTTCATGCCCAATTTGTTCAATGGAGAAGTTGATACCATTATCCAAGTCAATTGAGGGTATTTTATTCATTTTCTTTGGACGACCTTTCTTCTCTTTGGCTGAGGAATCAGGAAAGGTAGGTTGAATAGGGATGGGAATATTTGATGTAGCTGAAGGATTGATGATGTCATTAAAGATATGATTTGGGAGTGAAAGGGAAGAATAAGGAGAAGTTGGATTGATTTGAATGTTAGGAGTTGAGATTACAGAGGGGGATTTTGTTTGTGGAGATACATTGCGCATGTCAGTGCACAAAGAATTGTTGTGCAACTCAGGAATTTGAGAAAAGTGTTGTTGAATATCCTCTTCATTTTCACTAATTTCCTGTAACACAGAGAATGCATTGTGTGTAGACACTTCACTGTCATCATGAGTTGTATTATCAAGTATTGCTTTATTCTTATCAGGATCTATTGTTATATTGTGTATTCCACCAACTTTCTGAATTGTACTGCAATTATCATTCTCCAAGACATTCAATGTTTGCTTCATGACATCCTCAGTGGAAATAAGATGCTGATTCATTTCAGAGTCTTTGATTGCACTACTATTAGTTCCCAAGGTAGTAACATTTATTGAATCATTTTGTTCCAGCACTTGTTCTACTGCATCTTCAACATTCCTTTTGCTTAATTGATTCACATTAGTGAGACTGCCTACCTGACCACCTTCAATATCATTATTGCTACTTTTTTCCTTATTTACTTTTCTCCAAAACTTTTGGCCAGCTTTTATACTCTTTTTTCTTCTTACAAAGAAACCCCTTTTATCTTTATCAACCTGATTTTCTTCCACATCCTTGACTTTATGGTCAGCTGAAGCATTACTTGTAGATAAGTTACCAGGCATAACTCCATCTTGTTGATCATTTTTCCTTTCACATTGGTCGGTAGCATGACCAAAAGTAGAACATGTAACACAAATTAGAGGTTTCCATGAGTATTCAATTTGTATGTTAGGGCAGGAATCATCTCCAATAGATAGGAAGTGAGGCAGTTCTTTATCAGGAGATACTTCAATTAAGCATTTAGCATATTCAAATCTTTTCATCCTTTCAGTGTTCTCATCAAAGCAAACAAGCTTCCCAATGTGACATGCTATCCAATTAATACCCATCAAAGACCACAGCATTATAGGAATTCTGTAAAAATGAATCCAGATTGGCACCAATCTCACCTCCGACTGCGCTGAAGATAGTGTTGGATTCCACTTGGTGATGATAAACATCTGGCCACGTATAAACATGGGATCACGTTGCAAAATATTGTTTTTGTCTTCTTCAGAGGCAAATTTGAAATAGTAATTTTGATTATCAAAAAAAATGTCATAAGATCCTTTAAGCTTCCACACTTTTTGTAGATGATCTTTAACTGCAATATAATTAACATTTCCAGCCAAAAAAGATCCAACAAGGCAGCCAGACCAAGCCTTTATACCCTCATTCAGAACTTCATGAGGGGGTTCTAATGAATAAAATGCTTAGGAATGTAAGAACCAGCATTCCTAGGTCTCGAGTTAAAGAGAGAGGACCATGAAGCAGGAGGAGCAGATGAAGTGGTGGCACCAAGGGAAGGGAAGTGTTCAGATGGAAAAGGAGGAACAGTTGGATTGGTGTGGATCAAAGAAGAGGGAGGGACATCGCCAGGAGGAGGAGCAGTAGGGGGTGGAGGTAGAGAAATGGGGTTGAGTTGACTGGATATATGATGTACCACAGTTGGAAGGACAGACGATGAAGAAAGATTAGAAGATGCAACAATATCAGACTGAAGAGGAAGAGGTGGAATGGACCGGTGGTCAGTTGAAGGACGGAGTGGAGAAGATGTGTTAGGAACGGGAAGTATGGGATTGGAAGAGGAAGGTACGGAAGGGGATGGGAGAAGGACATGATGAGCAGACATGAAGAAGTTGAAATGAAAACTATGTGTAGTATATGTGTAGTATTATTAATATATTAAATAGACGATATAAGATAACTATGTGTATTTGTTGAGCAAACTCGAGGTACATATATTATGCTTAGGCCGTCGCGATATGGTAGGTACGAGTGAATAATCTCGTATGATTTGTTAAGCAAACTCAAGATCGAAATGAAATTAGGACAAGGAAACATGGGTTACGAGTTGTATGTGATACAATCGATATGGAGTTATCCATCGTTTGTAGGACTATGATTTGTTAAGCAAACTCAAGGTCAGAATGCTAAGACAAATGATTCCTAATAATCGCTAATGATGTCGAAAGAATTCTATGCTTCATCTTATGGTTTGGAAAAACACAAAAGACTAGTAGAAGCCTTATTTAAAAAATGAGATGGTAATATATAACCTTTCTAATATTGTAAGAACATATGCTAAACAATGTTATAAATATCTACAATGATACATTTATGTATTTAATATGATTGATAAAACTTTGTCAATTAATATACAAACCACTTGAATTGAAAATTGACAAATGGAAATATAATATAATACTCACAATTAAATACCTATTGCATGTTAATGTTATATATACCCATGCAATTGCCTTATTTTTGCAACTACTTAATATGTTTGTAATATGGTCACTTATCTGTTTATTTGGTTGATACCGTATTATGCATTCTATGAATTTCAAACTCTAAAAAGTAACATACGACATGGATATTTGATCCATATACAAATACATATAAATGTTATATGGTGAATGGTCACAGTCCGTAATGTACGATACTTCAATGAATATAGTTCATTTGAAATAAGCTAATAAACAGTACTACGAGATCGAGTATTTAATTTGATTGACTACTTAAAAGATCGTATTATGTTAATTGTAACGTAAAGGCCAAAACTAGGGTATAAATCCAAGAACTTAATCGCTAGTGTACTGGTTTAATCAATTTACGTAAAGTGCAATACATTTGATGTCCTTCAATGTTAAGGATAACCGAATGCACTATTGTAAAAGGTTTGTTATGATAATGTAGTAAGGGTTTTCTTTTGAATATTTTGACCATTTAGAAAGAAAAATGAATGTATAAGAGTAAATGTGATTTAAGGTACAGTTTGGATGAAGAGAGCGAATGGTCAATTTTGGTTCATAAGGAAACGTCAGACACGAGGATTGTAGTAAGAATAATTGATATTTGACATTTGATTTCGATTCCAAAATGTATTTTCATGTAGAAAATTGTTTTATATGAGATTTATTTCTTTGAGTTCGAGATATTTGATCAAAAATTCTCTGTTATAAATTAGTTACAATACATTAAATAAATAATCTGAATTAAGTGAATAATAGGCCCCTAAATTCAGTACGTTATCATAGGAATGGCGGAAATAATGGGAGCATCCCACATAACACTTATTGATTGAATAAAATTATGAAAATAGTTTTTGTGAAACATGCCGAACATTATTTATGAAATAATGACTTTTTTGTACTAACTGAAAAATATACATGGTTATATTTTAATGTGAATACTATGAATATTTGTTACGAAATAAAACTATAATGTGGTTTTCGTTTTCATAACAAAATAATGCATTGGGAAATACAGAAGTATCAAATATTATTTACTATTATTTTGGAATTATAGACTAAGCCATTGTTTTGAGAAATAACTTATATTACATGATTATGAATCATATGACACTGGTTAATTATGTCTCAAACAATTAAAGAGTTATGCACCTAATTAGTTGAAGCATCATAAGAGTTGATGAACTTTTCGGATTGATACATATAGAATTATGCAATCATAAGTGTACTAATACCAAAACGGTTTCATGTACTTCATCATATTCTCCAATGAGTTATCACAGACATGGACTTGTGTATTTGATGCACATGTACTATGTCTATGGAAAACACATACGTATAAAACAGAAGTAGATAAAATAACATGCAAAAGAAATGATTCAATTTGGCCGAATGAGTGAGTATATTGGAAAAAATACCGACGTAACTAAAAATGAATAAAGATTCAATCTCAAAAGTCACTCCATGTGATACATAATGATGCATCGATAAGGGGTAATCAAACTTTGTTGGACAATGTGCGATTAATTACGAGTGAAGTTGAGTTAGTTTCTTTCTATAAGGTAATGCACTTAAGAGTAGTACACATGTTAATACTATTTCATCTAAATAATAGTTTACAAAATCACATAAGGTGAGGATTATAAGAATCCCCAACATATCGTAGGCCAAGGAGTTGGCGGGTTGTGCGGGTCGAAAGATTGCGCGTAATATTTATTCGTAAGGGATCTTGCATGAATCTCCTCAAAGGATTTTTTGGAAGACTATCATTGGATGACATATTTATGTTTTGAACATAAGTTTTGTACATTAAAACCAAATCGGTTTTGTGACGACCTGCCCTTCTATCCACATAAAGACGTATCATCTTGAAGAAAAAAAGGGATAGAAAAGAGAAAAGATAGAGAAGAAAGAAGAAACAACATCAGAATCTCAACAGCGGAATGAATAAATTATATTAATCACATAAGTATTACATAATATACAATCAGAGTTACACAGATAATACATCACATACTAGACAGTTATAACACATGCCTAGTTATTGCATCACAATACAACTCAGAGAAAATAACCCAGAGAAACCAACACAGTGGAAAACTATATATCTACAACGCCGAAGCCTTCTGCTCCATTGCTCCTCCAGAATTCGTCAAAGCTAACCTGAATCCCTTAGCTACTTGTAAAAATTTGAGTACCTAAGAGTTTATGAAAAAAAGAAATAAACTTCGGGTCAGACAAGGGTCTGGTGTGAGTAACAGGTTAAACTTGCTTAACTTTGAAAACCTTAGAAAGCAAAAGGGTATCACGTAAGACTTCCCACAAATAAACATGGGTAAGTTTTTACCTTACGCTAACCAAAACAATTTATAGGAAATTCAGCGATATTATAGTAGTGTCTAGGGTTTTCAAGTAAAATACAGAAATAGCTGAAATGCTTACATCTCACATTTCAACATAGTTGGGCACAATCAAAACGTACGTCTCTTATTGGAGATTGGATTCCATACAATGGCAGGGCTACTGCGGTAACGCCCGTCACAGTACGTGGCCCAGATCATCGTACCAAGGATCACTCCCCGACCCCCTACAACACAAGGTCGGAACCATTCCTTACTGAATAGTCCCGAACAAGATAACCCCGGCAGATGGAGCTCAAAACTGCCCACACAGCCGAAATAAAAAGGGACCTCTAGACAAGGGTATATCTCGTCCTTCTTGGGTATGACCCATCTAACCTTGCTGCACATCCCCTGTTTTAGCCATTCCCGGTTGATGAGGCTTGAGGCTGCGATTACCTTTAGAGAACACATCTCTTAGAATGATCATCGCCCACCTGACGATGTTTTGAAAGCATTCAATCCATACAAGTTCGTTCCGGTTTCGAATGAAATCGAAGGCATTATCTCGTTACACTCATTTTGGAATCACCCTCCGAGTTAACGACGATAGCCCTTGCATTCTGAAAACACCATCTCGATCTTTACATGGGAATTACGACCTAAAGTTTAATTGGATCGATGTGGCTTTTGGATAATCATAAATGACACCCAATCTCGGTCTCATCGAAATCCAAATGCCATTTTAAAGGTCAAGTTGTTTTAAAATTTAAAACAATTCAATCCAATATTATCTATATACACACAGATATATAATCCATAATATCACAATAGATAATCAACATTATCATCATAAACAGATAATCCATATTATCATCATATTTTAACCAAAGCATCTATTTTACACAACATCATTTATCTCATATCTGAGATCTCAAACCATCCAAGGTAAACAATATCATCCATCCATACACAAGCAATGATTAGTAGTCACACCATATATAATTAATTTAAAATGAATTAAATTAATTACTTCCATCTCTAATTAATTTAAAGAAAATTAAATTAATTACTACACCTTTTTTAAACTTGCTTATATCACTATTAATTAATTATCAATTAATTAATAAATCATTCACTAATTATTCATTTCAATTAATCACCCTTGATTAATTTACTTTTAATTATATTCAAGTAATTATCCTTTAATTAATTTTAAAAATTAATTATCCTCAACCAAATACAATAATTAACCTTTAATTACTTCATAAATTAATTAACTAAAATTAATTACATTAATCTTTAATTACACTAATTAATTATTCTTTAATCACTTATTATTGATTAATTAATATTAATTGATAAACCCTTAATTACATCATTAATTATATTTATTAATGATTCTAATTACATTTTCATTAATTGTCCAATTTAAGTTAATTACCTTAAGTAATTAATCTTCAATTAAACCACATTTATTAATCACCCTTGATTAATACCATTCGGTAATTAACTACCCTTAATTACTCCACCAAATATATTAATTACTCCTTAATTAATTATCTCTAATTAATCCCTTGATTAATTACACAAAGTAATTATACTCAAATTACTTTCATCATTAATCATCCTCAGTTAATTACATCCGGTAATTATCATTAACTACTTCCTTAAGTAATTATACTTATCACATCATCAAATGGTTATTTAAATTAATTAAACTTAATTAATTAACTTAAACAATTCATATTAATCTTAATTAATTACAATGTGTAATTAATTCCTTAATTTACTTCCATTAAGTAATTATACTAAAACAATTTATAATTGATTATCTCTAAATTAATTAATCTAATTAATTATTAAAAATTAATCCCATTAATTATTAAATAATTCTAGTTAATGACCTTCATTAACTATTAACAATTCTTTAATTAATTTTCTAAAATAATTAACCGAGATTCATCATTATTAATTACAATTTAATTAATCTTTAATAACCCATTTATTAATCCAATATTATTTAATTAATTAAGTGTCAACTGTAACTTAATTAATCCTTAATTAATTTATTAATTAATTACTAATCATTAATTAAAGATTAAAACCTTATTGAATTAATGATCCTTAATTACCAATTTATTTATCCTAAATTAATTATCTTGAACCTTAATTAATTAATTTAAACTCTTAATTACTAAATTAATTAATCCAAATCATTAATTAATTAAATTAGTTAATTATTCATTTTTATTATTCTATTAATTTAATGAATTACAAATCATTAAATTCTATTTATTATTTTTTAAGATAAAACATTATTCTATTTATGATTTAATTATCATTAATAAAGTATTTAAAAAACAATTTACTTTTAAATTTACTTTAAATTTCATTTTAAATTTAAGATTTAAAATGAATACCAATTTAACTTTAAGATTTAAAAACTAATTTTAAAACCTTTAAAATCACATGTTAAAGTATTTATCTTATAAAAGAAATTTTTTAATTTTTTTTAAAATGAAATTCATCTTAAATTCAAATCATATTTAAAATAGGCTTTAATCATGCAAAGTTGTTTAAAACAATTTAAACTCAAAAATTTTCTTTTATTTCAAAACTAAGATTTAAATTTAGAGTTGAATCAGATTTGAACCTTTGATTTAAAACTTCACTTAAAATTTAAACCTTCATTAAAAATTCAAATCATTTAAACATTTAAGATATTAAACAATTTAAATTTTAAAACTTTATTTTATTCAAACTAAGATTCAAACTAACTTGAATCAGATTTAACAGGAATTTAAAACTTGTTTTAAATACTGCTTTACAATTTAAAAATCCAGTTTTAAATTTTGAACAAAATGCTACAGGTATGAAACCTGTAACACACACATGTGACTCGAGCCACCTCAATCTGCTTCGAGTCCAAACGAAAAGTCTTCGAGTAAATCATCAATTTACTCTAGAAAAACCCGAGACCACTAGTACCCCAAACCAAACTTCACCAGAAAAATAAAGTGCACCGTGCACATGCACGGTGACTTTATCCACCTCCGACCATCTCCGATGGTCCATCCACATCGGCGACATCCTCCACATCCAAACACTATCATACAGAACATCCTTCCCAAGCTCTAAATTAAATTCGAGTGCAAACCCCAAACCTGGAACAAGAATACATGAAACACCAAAACCTGGAATGTCGTCGCCTTCTCAATTCCGATCATCTGAGAACCCGTGCTTCCAGCTACACCATCGTCAACATCACCTCTTCCAATCCCCTGAATTTAGCAGCACTCGATCCATTGGGGTAGTCGAACCAACCCAAAAATTAACCTAGTTAAAAACTAGGGTTCTGAACTTAAATCGATCACTTGCACCTCCACAAAGATCCTGATCATCTTCTGGTATTTTTGCCTCACTACCCTATCACTCCTCTACCATCGGAGAGAACCCCACCCTCCAGCACACAAAGATCATCAGAGATCATCAAAAACTCATATTTTACTCCTCCCAAAACTGCTCACTCAACCCTTAACTAAAAATTGTGATTTCCTTCTTAAAAATCATGTTATAAGTTAAGGATTCAACTTATGATCCTGAATTTATAAATTAAAATGTTTGGGTTTTTCTCCTATTCAAGTTTGCACTGTTGTTTTTATTTCCCAGAGCAATATACAAAATTATTTTAACTTAAATAAAATTTAAACTCTAATCTAAGATGAAACAAACAATTTTTATTTGTATTTTAAATCCTAAAAGTTACCAGATCAAGGGATAGTAATTTTTGAATCAAAACTCAAGCTTGAAAACTCAAACAGTATAGCCACAGAGACTACAATATGTACACAATCATTCATCCACCTATACACAGAAGAACACATATATACAAAGCATGCTTATTCCAGATTTACCCATGCAACCAGATACATGTACTTAAGTTTTTAAAATAATGTTACTCGCCATTGTTTTGAGAAGATGAACAAAGCACCCCTTAGCTTTGAAAACAGTTTTGAACTTTTAAAACTAGGAAATGTTTTGCTTTGATTTGAAAACCTTAAACTTGAGTTACTGGAGCTTTAAAACTGATTTTAAAAAGAACTACATGCATGCTGGCTTTGATCTTCCTCCTAAATCTTCTTGCTCGTTTATTGGAAATGTTATTTAAGTTTGTATAATGGAAATGCTTTTTTTTTCTTTGGTTTTCTATGTTGAACAAAAAAGCATTGCATATATATAAAGAAGACAGGTTTGTATAAGGTAGGTTTCTGGAACAAGCTTTTCTTTAGGGTGAGAGATATTTTTTTCATATAGAGGCTGAATTGATTTTCCTTTTGTGCTAGAGGTGATGGCATTTAATGCTAATGTCCTTTATGTTTCATACTTATCACATTTTTATGTATGTACATAAAAATTTTTCTTCTTACTTTGTTCTTGCCTGGTTTGTTTTATACCCTATGTACATACGTATACCTTTGTCTTATTTTATTTTTTTATTCTTGCCTTGCATCTATTTACAGGCAACATACATACTTCTTGCCTGGTTTACTTTATTTTTTTCTTTATGTACATAATATAAAGTTATTTTAGTCATTGTTATAAATTGTATAAATTTTTATCTTAAGTATTAAGTTGTATTCCTAACATAAATGCTTATTTTTATTTCTCTTTTATTTTTAAACTTAAACTATCAAATACTTAACTTACTTATTATTTATTTTTAACTTATGTTAATATCATAGTTTCTTATGTTTTTGTATTTATACTTATGCTTATATCCATGTATTTGATTTAAACTTATGTTTAATATGTATAAGATTTACTTTATCCATTTTTAAAAGACTTTATTTTAAATTTTCAAACCATAGCTTCCTCCAAAATACACACATATATATAAATAAATTTGAAATTACAATTTCTATTTATATTTAAAATCCATTTGTAAAGACATTACATTATTAATATTGTTTAAAAATAACTCACTATTAAATTAAAATAATTTATAAAAGAAATTATCCCTTTAATAAATTTACTTATTTTATCAAGCTATATTTAAGAAGAACGAAACAACCTTTTTGTTTAAATTTAAACTTAAGCTAGAATCATTTTAAACAAATTAAATTTTTATCTTGAGTATCTTAAAGCCATATGGTTATTTATTTAATAGATTAATATTAAATTAAATCAAATTTCCAAATTTCCAAAAATTTTAGAATTAGAAAACATGCCTTTATTTATTAAATTTAAAACAAAGCTTGTCTATCTACAATATATACAAATATATACACATTATAAATAGAAAACAATTTAATTAGATTTTAAAACATAAAATCACTCATTTAAATATTTATTAAAAAGATTATTCAATCAATTCAAATTTATTATTAAGAATATTATCGAATCTATTTAATTTTAACACATATTATTAAATTGATATTGCCAAAAATTCCAGGATATCACATTCCTCCCCCCTTAAAAGAATTTCGTCCCCGAAATTTAAAACAAAGGTAATTTAATAATCTAATTAAAGATTTAATTTTAAAACACAAGCACATATCAATCATATGCTAACAACCATAGCAACCAATTCATCCAATCAAACAAATCTAACTATCCAGACAAAATTCTGGACAGAATTTTCTCAAGTTTCCCAAGTATAAATACCGGGATACTCGCTCTATAGAATCCAAACAATCAATACTACTAAGCTACAGAGCATCCACTCATCTCGATCTACAAAACAAGACAGGATATCAGACTACAGACAAGTCTGACTCAACAACCAAAACTCCCTGAACTGCTGGTTCCCAACCAAAGATAGCTCATACATGTACTCTCTCAGAGATACGTGAAACACACTGAATTCCAGTTATCTAAACCGATAATTCAATACTGAAGATCAAACACTTATCCAAAATCAAATCTCCGACTTCGGAATCCAAATTCCTCCGTCTCTTATTCACAAAACTCTTCGGACGATCCTGGGCTTCCTACACCCTTCCTGATCAGTTCAACCCTAGCTGATGCCCCCTAGAAACAAACTGAACCAAAAACAATCCAACAAAATGATCTTTCCAAGATCAACCAAAACTCAAAACCCAAACTCTATTCCAAATCAGAAAACAGAACTCACTTCTCCCATCTTGAAAAGATAAAAACAGGTACACTCCATTCTGGCCTCGGATCCTAAAAAATATGCTACAGAAACCTTCCAATCCAAACACTGCAACTTCTAGTTGCTTCCACTGCGTAACTCTGACTGAGCAGATGAAAATGCTGGTGACGAACACAAGCACATACTGGACAACACATTCCAAAAATATTGTTCGACAGATCCAAAAAATAAAACTCAGAAGTTCCTCCAAAACCTGAACTGCATCACCAAATCCTCACACTAGGAACCATCCTTCTACTAAGCTGAACCGCTGGTACTACTCCTGGAATCCAATCGACAGGAATACTCAATCTCCAGATGCGGACAAACCGCTGACCTCCTTAAGACATACGGATAAATTTCTGACAACCCAAGAGAACACTTAGCTATCGCAAGTCACTTTGGCAATAAATCTATTCCAATTCCAAAGAAAAACTGTTCTCCCTTTACCAAACAGAACAGCCTACGCTTATCTAGCCAATCCATCAAAGAAATGGATCCACTCTGCTACGTCTGAAATTACCTCAAGAAAAACTGCAAACCAGAAAACCTTCTCGACGGCACACAGAACACTCTGAGCTACACTGCTGACTCAAAAGCCAAAGACTTCCTATTCAAAGCTCTTCGAGAAACTCGGACCTCAAACCAAACAGAAACAACCTACAGAACTTAGCCACAACACCGAAGCAGACACACTTCCTTAACTTGTTCCAAAGGAGACATCCATAGTCACTGTGTCTCATCACACAGCTACAACATCGTGAGGTATCAGGATATCGTGACTTGCTTCCGTCCAACCGAAAGATCCAAATTGTAGCTCATCCAAACTTACACTTCAAAGATGAACTCCGAACCTTAATAGGTTTCCTTCAGAGATCGATGAAATCCTTACACCACCCAAAGCTCACCCGAGACGGTATTTGGTCTACAGTCTCGACAGATACACTACCAACCTCAAACATTCAAACTCTAACCATTAGTAGTCGTGTTACACACACCACTACCCTATCTACCTTTATAACTTATATTGGAAAACCAGAACAGGTAACCCAACAAATAGGTAGAAATATATGTATATATATATATCAAAATTACAAATACGCTCTCTAAAGAAAGAAATCACTCAAGAGCCTAGGTATTCGCTCAACCTAGAGCTTTGATACCAACTGTGACGACCTAGGCTTTTCAACCGTCGGAAGCGGTTCACTCGACCGGTAGGCTTTTCAACCATCCCAGCCCCGCCGTGGCTCACAGTGATACCTCGGGTTTTCATTTACGGCCAGCCTCTCGACTTGCAACCAACCCCAAAAGGCCTTATACTACCCCCCGGGACATGTAGGGGTAAGAGTCTCCCGTTTGCCACCTAATGAAAAGCGAGAACCCCCTATCACGCTGTAATGTAGCAAACCCGATCTCGGTCTCATCGAAATCCAAACCCCATTTTAAAGGTCAAGTTGTTTTAAAGATTAAAACAATTCAATCCAATATTATCTATATACACACAGATATATAATCCAAAATATCACAATAGATAATCAACATTATCATTATAAACAGATAATCCATATTATCATCATATTTTAATCAAAGCATCTATTTCACACAACATCATTTATCTCATATCTAAGATCTCAAACCATCCAAGGTAAACAATATCATCCGTCCATACACAAGCAATGATTAGTAATCACACCATATATGATTAATTTAAAATGATTAAATTAATTACTTGCATCTCTAATTAATTTAAAGTAAATTAAATTAATTACTTCACTATTTTTAAACTTGCTTATATCACTATTAATTAATTATCAATTAATTAATAAATCACTCACTAATTATTCATTTCAATTAATCACCCTTGATTAATTTACTTTTAATTACATTCAAGTAATTATCCTTTAGTAAATTTTAAAAATTAATTATCCTCAACCAAATACAACAATTAACCTTTAATTACTTCATAAATTAATTAACTAAGATTAATTACATTAATCTTTAATTACACTAATTAATTATTCTTTAATCACTTATTATTGATTAATTAATATTAATTGGTCAACCCTTAATTACATCATTAATTATATTTATTAATGATTCTAATTACATTTTCATTAATTGTCCAATTTAAGTTAATTACCTTAAGTAATTAATCTTCAATTAAACCACATTTATTAATCACCCTTGATTAATACCATTCGGTAATTAACTACCCTTAATTACTCCATCAAATATATTAATTACTCCTTAATTAATTATCTCTAATTAATCCCTTGATTAATTACAAAAAGTAATTATACTCAAATTACTTTCATCATTAATCATCCTCAGTTAATTACATCCGGTAATTATCATTAACTACTTCCTTAAGTAATTATACTTATCACATCATCAAATGGTTATTTAAATTAATTAAACTTAATTAATTAACTTAAACAATTCATATTAATCTTAATTAATTACAATGAGTAATTAATTCCTTAATTTACTTCCATTAAGTAATTATACTAAAACAATTTACAATTGATTATCTTTAAATTAATTAATCTAATTAATTATTAAAAATTAATCACATTAATTAATTATTAAATAATTCGAGTTAATGACCTTCATTAACTATTAACAATTCTTTAATTAAATTTCTAAAATAATTAACCGAGATTCATCATTATTAATTACAATTTAATTAATCTTTAATAACCCATTTATTAATCCAATATTATTTAATTAATTAAGTGTCAACTGTAACTTAATTAATCCTTAATTAATTTATTAATTAATTACTAATCATTAATTAAAGATTAAAACCTTATTTAATTAATGATCCTTAATTACCAATTTATTTATCCTAAATTAATTATCTTGAACCTTAATTAATTAATTTAAACTCTTAATTACTAAATTAATTAATCCAAATCATTAATTAATTAAATTAGTTAATTATTCATTTTTATTATTATATTAATTTAATGAATTACAAATCATTAAATTCTAATTAATTTTTTTAAATAAAACTTCATTCATATTTGTGATTTAACTATCATTAATAAAGTATTTAAAAACAATTTACTTTTAAATTTACTTTAAATTTCATTTTAAATTTAAGATTTAAAATGAATACCAATCTAACTTTAAGATTTGAAAACCAATTTGAAATCCTTTAAAATCACATGTTAAAGAAGTATTTATCTTATAAAAGAATTTTTTTTTAAATTTTTTTAAAACCAAATTCATCTTAAATTCAAATCATACTTAAAATGTGCTTTAATCATGAAAAGTTGTTTAAAACAATTTAAACTTAAAAACTTTTTTTTATTTCAAAACTAAGATTCAAATTTAAAGTTGAATCAGATTTAAACCGTTGATTTAAAACTTCACTTACATTTTAAACCTTCATTAAAAATTCAAATCATTTAAACATTTAAGATTGTTAAACAACTTAAACTTTAAAAACTTTATTTTATTTCAAACTTAGATTCAAACTAACTTGAATCAGATTTAACTGGGATTTAATTTTTTTTTTAAATCCTGCTTTACAATTTAGAAATCCAGCTTTAAATTTTGGACAAAATGCTACAGGTATGAAACCTGTAAAACACACATATGATTCGAGCCACCTCAATCTGCTTCGAGTCCAAACGAAAAGTCTTGGAGTAAATCATCAATTTACTCGAGAAAAACCTCAGACCACTACTACCCCCAAACCAAACTTCACCAGAGAAATAAAGTGCACCGTGCACATGCACAGTGACTTTATCCAACTCCGACAATCTCCGATGGTCCATCCAAATCGGCGACATCCTCCACATCCAAACACAATCACACAAAACATCCTTCCCAAGTTCGAAATTAAATTCGAGTGCAAACCCCAAACCTGGAACAAGAATACAGGAAACACCAAAACCTGGAATGCCGTCGCCTTCTCAATTCCGATCATCTAAGAACCCGTGCTTCAAGCCACACTATCGTCAACCTCACCTCTTCCAATCCCCTGAATTTAGCAGCACTCGATCCATTGGGGTAGTCGAAGCAACCCAAAAATTAACCTATTTAAAAACTAGGGTTTTGTACTTAAATCGATCACTTGCACCTCCACAAAGATCCTGATCATCTTCTGGTATTTTTGCCTCAATACCCTATCACTCCTCTATCATCCGAGAGAACCCGACCCTCCAGCACACAAAGATCATCAGAGATCATCAAAAACTCATATTTTAGTTCAACCAAAGCTGCTCACTCAACCCTTAACTAAAAATTGTGATTTCCTTCTTAAAAATCATGTTATAAGTTAAGGATTCAACTTATGACCCTGAATTTATAAATAGAATGTTTGGGTTTGTCTCTTATTCAAGTTTGCCCTGTTGTTTTTATTACCCAGAGCAATATGCAAAATTATTTTAACTTGAACAAAATTTAAACTCTAATCTAAGATGAAAAAAACAATTTTTGTTTGTATTTTAAATCCTAAAAGTTATCAAATCAAGGGATAATAATTTTTGAATCAAAACTCAAGCTTGAAAACTAAAACAGTATAGACATAGAGACTACAATATGTACACAACCATCATCCACATATACACAGAAGAATACATATATATAAAGCATACTTATTCCAGATTTACCCATGCAACTAGATACATACACTTAAGTTTTTGAAATAATGTTACTCACCATTGTTTTGAGAAGATGAACGGAGCACCCCTCAGCTTTGAAAATAGTTTTGAACTTTTAAAATTGGGAAATGTTTTGCTTTGATTTGAAAACCTTAAACTTGAGTTGCTGGAGCTTTAAAACTGATTTTAAAAAGAACTACATGCATGTTGGCTTTGATCTTCCTCCTAAATCTTCTTGCTTGTTTAGTGGAAATGTTATTTAAGTTTGTATAATGGAAATGCTTATCTTTTTTTCTTTGGTTTTCTATGTTGAACGAAATTGCATATATATAAAGAAGACATGTTTGTATAAGGTAGGTTTTTCTGGAACAAGCTTTTTTTTAGGGTCAGAGATATTTTTTTCATATGGAGGCTGAATTGATTTTCCTTTTCTGCTAGAGATGATGGCATTAAATGCCTTGGTTCCTTTTCATGTTTACACATATTATTATATATTTTTTTATCTTACCAGGCAAGAATATGTTGTGGAGGCTGAATTGATCTTTGAAAAATTCTAATTGACTCTCTTTGTTTGCTAAGAAGAAAGCATTTAATGCTAATGTCCTTTATGTTTCATACTTATCCCATTTTTATGTATGTGCATAGATTTTTTTTCTTCTTACTTTGTTCTTGCCTAGTTTGTTTTATACCTTATGTACATACATATACCTTTGTCTTATTTTATTTTTTTATTCTTGCCTTGCATCTATTTACAGGCAACATACATACTTCTTGCTTGGTTTACTTTATTTTTTTCTTTATGTACATAATATAAAGTTGTTTTAGTCATTGTTATAAATTTTTAGCTTAAGTATTAAGTTCTATCCCTAACATAAATGCTTATTTTTATTTCTCTTTTATTTTTAAACTTAAACTATCAAATACTTAATTTACTTATTATTTATTTTTATACTTATTTTAATATCATAGTTTCTTATGTTTATGTATTTATACTTATTCTTATAACCATGTATTTGATTTACACTTATGTTTAATATATATAAGATTTACTTTATCCATTTTTGAAAGACTTTATTTTAATTTTCAAACCATAGCTTCCTCCAAAATACACACACATATATAAATAAATTTGAAATAACAATTTCTATTTATATTTAAAATCCATTTGTAAAGACATTACATTATTAATATTGTTTAAAAATAACTCACTATTAAATTTAAATAATTTATAAAAGAAATTATCCCTTTATTAATAAATTTACTTATTTTATCAAGCTATATTTATGAAGAACGAAACAACCTTTTTATTTAAATTTAAACTTAAGCTAGAATCATTTTAAACAAATTAAACTTTTATCTTGAGTATCTTAAAGCCATATGGTTATTTATTTAACATCTTAATATTAAATTAAATCAAATTTCCAAATTACCAAAAATATTAGAATTAGAAAACATGCTTTTATTTATTAAATTTAAAACAAAGCTTGTCTGTTTACTATATATGCAAATATATATACATTATAAATAGAAAACAATTTAATTAGCTTTTAAAAGATAAAATCACCCATTTAAATATTTATTAAAGAAGATTATTAAGTCAATTCAAATTTATTATTAACAACATTATCAAATCTATTTAATTTTAACACGGATTATTAAATTGATATTGCCAAAAAATCTGGGATATCATAGTTTTATAAATAAAGAAATTCATTAAACGTGTATGAATAACTATTCTACTACATTCGGAAACAATTATTGTTTCAAGAAATACCAACTTCATTGTGAAGAAATTTCTTTGAGGAGTTATTGGTAGTAAAATAGAATTAGATATGATCCATAGATAGAACTGATTAGATGAGAAGAAGTTGACTAACCTAAACGAACACGATGCATTAGAGTGTATAATAATTATTCTTATACATTAAAGAGAAACTATGAGTTTTCTTATCAATGTCGATAATATATAATCCTTGATTATTTAGACTATTAAGAGTGTTAACTCTATGATACGGAATGATGCACAAATCCAAAAGAATTCCAAGTATGCTATCAAGATATAATTTTGGTATTCGTAACCTAAGGGATGTGACCCATCGGCCATGATTGCATCTTTATGAGTAAGAGTTATGCAGTTAGAATAAAATGAGCAATGTTGATAAGAATAATATCGCAAATATCAGTTGTTGAAATTAGTGTAATAGATTCGGTATTCAACATGCTTAAGTTAATTCGGATTTACTCACAAAATTACCACTTGATATGACTTTATGTTTGGTACGTATGTAGTGAAACAAAATATTGTAAATAATGATTTAGAGTAAACTTTTTACATATAATAACCAAAATGTCTCAAAGTCAATAGGAGCGATATGAGCCTTTAGGTCTTTGGATATGATCTAAGAAATTATCATTTTATAATCATCAAGATTGAATTAGTATTTTTAATAGGAATATTAAATAGTTTAATTTCCAATTAAAGTGCAGAGGATGCGTGTGTTCATAGAAAGAACGTTAAAAGGTACATTGATATTTCTAAACTATAAGTAAATAATACATTGTTGATTTTAATGATGTACTTTTGTTAAAATCGGCCTTAGTTGTTATAATACTCAATATTGGATTAATAAATTATGTCTTTTATAGTAAGTATAAAAGATGTCTGAAATGCCCCAAATGATATGCAAGGACACCTTACTAAAATGTTTGATACGAAATATGTAAGATTGATTCCTTTGCATTGGAAATAGGAATTACCATATATGTTATCTACGATATCATGATTTGTTTATGTATTTGATACATGAGGAAAATATCAAATCCAAATTGATATTAGTAATTGGTTATTAGAGGTGTTCTCATGTATTTATGAAATACTAGAGAATTATTTATAGAAATAAAAACAACTTATGAAGGAGTGTTTAGACTCAAAATTCATAAGTGATATTCAGAAAAATATGTCGATAATAAATTCAAGTTAAGAATCATTAAGTTAGAAATGTTAAAAATAAAAGACCATGGTTGATTCAATGAAAAAGGCTAAGTACATCGCTTAGAGTAATGCCACAATAAAGATAATGTATATAAAAATACAAGCATATAAGTTTATAGCTAAGCCTATTCCAAATATTGAGAATCTCATAACTATCACGATATAGTTCATAACAAAACTTATGGCTCACTAAAACTGTAACACCCGGTAATTTTGATCCCGAAGATTACAGATAGTTAAGAAAAGAAGAAAAAGAAAGAAGAAGAAACAGAAATGAAACACCGAATCTCACATTCACAGCAGATCAAAATATAATATCAAAAAAATAACATTTTTACAAAGAAGAACTATATTAGCACACATACATTTTTATACATGAGAGTTACAACCATTACACAACATTGGACAGTTTTAAAACAACATGTCCTAGATAAATAACATTATAACACAGCAGAATGCTCTCCATACGTTCCTGCTATCCAGCTCGCCTTCTGAGCTCCAGAACGTCCTTACCTGAAAATCTGTAATACTCGGTCAGACCCAACATTACATCAAAGTAACACCGGGGTTAGGCTAGAAACCAATGTGAGTAAAGCCGTCTAACATGAAATTCGAATTCATAAAACTTAATTAAATCCCCCGGGGTAACTCGTATTTCACTACGAGTTTCCAATTTAATTTAGTTAACACTTTTCACACAAATCAATCCCTAATAACTTTACATAGTCTCAACGGTCCATATCATTCCATTCCAGCCTATTTATCTCACATATCAAATCTATATGGAATTATTGTAGATTACAAATCAAAGTGGTTTCGGGTATTTACTGATACCCGACCCCGGTCCTGGTCCCTTTGAACCCAATGTCATTTCTAATCCAAATTATTAAGTTGTAAAAACAAAACAATTCACATTCAGGGTATCATACCATATAACAATTCAACTCAGATAGGTAACCTACATTATCATAATTCAACCCATTCATATCTTAAAACATCTCACTCGCACATCAGAGATATCATCAATCCAAGACATCTAATATCATTCAACCGTTTATAACAATATTTATTAGATACATAATCCTAATTAATTTAATTAGTCTCTCATTAAGTTAATTACCATCTTTTAATCACCTAGATCTAATCCTGCATACTTAACATTTATTAATTTCAACCCAATCCATAAATCATTCTTTAATCATCCACTTTAATTAACCATCCTTGATTAATTATTCATTAATTACATTAAATAATTAATCTTTAATAAATTTCACAAATTAATTATCCTTTAATTATTCACATTAATTAACCTTTAAGTATTCTCATTAGTTAATTAACTACATTGATCCTTAATTAATTATTTTAATTAATTTTCCTAAAATCATTTACTTTGATTAAATATCTTTTAATTAACCCCATCTACTGACCAACCCTTAATCAATTTCCTTAATTAACCAACCCTTAAATTATCCATCTAGAATCAATTATCCATAATTGCTTCATTAAGGAATTATCTCATTGGTTGATTATCCTCAATTTACATTACGTAATAAATCATTTAAGTAATTGATCTCTAATTATTTACATTGTTGGTCACAAATTACCAATTAATTAATCTCAAGTTAATTAATTTATAACCCTTGATTACCAATTAATAAATCCTTAATCATTAATTAATTAATAATTAGTTAACTACTCTAAAATTACTTATTAATTTAATTCTTAATTACCCAAGGTCTTAATTTACCTTAAGATGTATAATTTCTTAATTAACATAATAATTTTAAACCATTTATCTTAACAAGTTAAAACAAATTATAAAAATTTCCTTAAAACAATTTATTTAAGTGTTCGATTATATAAAGACGTAAATTTTAAGAAATGGTTCAAATTAAATCCAAACTTATTTAATTTAAACTTAAAACTGCATAAAATTTTCTTTGGGTCAGACCCGAATATCAACTCGAGTCCTTCCCGAGAAACTCCCTCACTCTTTTTCTTTCCTCAAAATTTTGTTAGTTTTTAAAAAAATTAAATCCATTATCACGGCAACCCAAGACCAGACTGAATACTCTTCAAGTTACCACCTGTGCTAAAACCCTAACAACTCGAAACTATTTCTTCCTTCCTCCTTTCCTATCTTCTTCTTCCTTTAGACCCCTGAACACTGATACACCCTAATTCATGTGTACGTGCACACCCCTACGCCGCCGCTTCGAACATCCCTGCTACCCCTAGCATATCATCGTTGACGCGTTCAACGGCTCCGACCTCCCAAAATAAGCTTTGACCTCCAGAATCGAAAATGAACAAATTTCGAGTCCTACTGGAAAACCCGGTTGCCCAAAAATGTGCCATACCTTCCACCCTTATTGACCAGAATCGACGCCACCCCACCAGTGCAACCACTACTCCTCGAGCTTTCTTCCTGAACCAGTGCGGCCTCGTTCGATCTCCCTACTCGCCACCGCTCGCCTAAAACAACACCATAAAGATGAATCCCCCAAAACCCTAGTTCTCCCCCAAACAACCACTCCGATGATTGGAAAAATCATCCTAGATTTTTCTCGAGTTCCCAAGCCACGAACCTCCTCCTGACTCCTCGCAGATCCCAATCATTGACTACCTCACCGGGAATCGACACAAATTCATTCTCCTATCAATCCACAACATCCACCCATATCCCAAACTAAAAATCAAGAAGTGGTTGTCAAAATTTACCATTTTTCAATACGCATTAGTTTATATATTCAAAGTTTGAAAATTTAAAATAAAATTCTCAACTTGAATTTAATTTTTTACTGTCACTTCTTATTTCCAGCAAGTTCTCTTTTTAAATTTCACTTAGTAATATTTTTAAAAGAAAATTATTACCCCATATAATATATTTTATTTAGAGATCAAGATCTAAAAATCATCTAGTTAGATGTTTTGAATTTTCAAATCAGGTTTAAACCTGTAATGTTTGAACAGAGGAATGTTTTGCTTGTTCCCAGTTATCAACACAAATACTACCCTCCTATGTATACAAAAATTATTTTAATCAACATGCACAATAAAATTTCTATCATACTTTAATGATTCATCACATGCAAAATCAAGATATTTCAGTTTCAAGTGTTCACTCACCAAAAATCTGGTAGATAGAGGATAGATCAAATGGGAAAAACTGGCTTGATCAGGAACTGCCTTTAATTAACTTGAATCTACCTCTGATGTTTTGAATTTGTTTAATCTCGATCTATCTGAGTTGAATTTCCTTGCTAGCTTTGCTTCCACATTTGATTTTTTTTTTGATTTTTAGTTTACAAGGAGAAAGAATTTTAGAAAGAAGGATTTTTGAACTGAAAAAAAAAAGAAAAAAAAACTCTCCCATTTCCTTTTGTTATAAAAATTTAAATCTTCTAACAAGAGAAACATAAGCCACTTGTTAATCCTACTTAAATTTGTCAATACATGGAATTATTTGCTTACATATGTTAATATGCAAGAATGAAAGATTTGCAAATGTTTAAAACTTACATTTGAAAGCCTCTTATGTTTTGTATGTATTTATATTAGTAAATATTATGTTTTTAAACTTTTATTTTTATGTCTACAAAGTGCAAAATTTTCAAGTATAAAAGAAATTGTATTTAAACCCTTGTTAAACCTTATTTTTAGGCTATTATAATTTGAAGTACTAAATGTTTGTTTTTATTAATATATGTTGGTATCTTTTATACAAATCAAATAAACTCCTTCATTTAAACCTTATTCTAACTCTCATATATATTTTTTTAATTTTTTTTAATAAATACTTATTCTTTAAGGTTTTTAAATCATATAATTTAACTTGAAATAAATTTTTCCCAAATTGAATATTTGTAAAAAAAAGATCATTAACCCAATATTGTCAAATTCAATAATTATATCAGGAAATTATCAAATACAAATTTATCCAGAGATATTCTAATTATTAAATATTTATTTGTTTAATCAAACAGAATCAGTATCTTAATAGAAAAAATCAGTTAATTACCAATTAACAGATGTTTAAAAATCTGGGTTATCATATTCCTCCTCCCTTTTAATCTTTTCGTCCTCGAAAAGGAACGAAGCCAGAATTTATTAAAAATACTTAATATCGATTAAATTTTCTTTGATCATTTTTAATACACTTCTTTAAAGTCTATATAATATTAACAAAATAGTTTTTGTAAAAATACTTTGATAACTCGATGTTTAACAAGTCCATCCTTGTTCTCACAGAAATTCAATCATACGTTGATCCGGCGTAGGACTAAAAATCTATAAGTACTTGGTAAACCTATTTTCAACACCCAGCGACTTGGAAAATAATTTTACTGAAAATACAGAAAGCATTTTGAAAATAGAGGAAATATCTTTGGTGAGAATGCTTTGGAAATCATTACCCCCATCCATGGTTACAGTTACATCCTGGGTTACGTTGCCATCGCAGCAAAAGTCCATGTAACTATAAGCACCCGCGCCCCTCGATTACGCCATGGAACCTACGGCAGAGCGAAGTTACATTTCAGGGTTACGTTGCCATCACAGCAAAAGTCCATGTAACTGTAGGCATCATCACCCTCGATTTTCGCTACCAAAAATGAAACTTCTCCACTCCCATATAGGTCACAGTTTACCAATGTAAAATCAAACGTAGACTATTGGCTCTCAGCAGCACACACGACTTTCGCTATATCACCATAGGTCATAGTATACTGATATAAAATCAAACGTAGACTGTTGGCTCTCAGCAACACACACGACTTTCGCTATGGTCTGTAGTAGATCGCAGTGACATCGAGTTACATTGTCGTCACAGCATAACCCAAATGCCTCTACAGGCATCAGCGCCCTCGACTTTCGCTACACACTACACATAATCAACTTTAGAACCCACCTTAGGGTTCAAGGCAGTACCACCCTGTGGCACTCCTGAGAAGTTCATTTCAAGGGAGCGCCTCTTTCCCCAGAGCCAATCTCAAAACACTTTATACTATACTCTTATAGTATCTTTCAAATCATATCCTTTATGATTTTCATCCACATCTCCTTTACACAAAATCGATTCCCAAAATCGATAATTCCCAAACTAGGCTTTCCAAATTCCAATATTGATTTTACCCAAAAATCAAAAGCCTTTTCCAAATTCATAGTTTCCAAAACCTTTTCCAAAATAATTCTCACAAGATCCTTTATATATATAGATATATAAAACATTGAAAATCTTTGGTTCACTTCATACTTGTATAAATTCTCTTTTTATACTTCAAATACTTTCAAAAATCCTTTCCTTCTGGCAATAAATTCAACAAGGGGAGATTTATCTTACATAACAAAGATATATAACTTTATTTTATTCTAAATAAAATATTCAAATTTGATTACTTTATAAAGTTACTTAACAAGGTACTAACTTCCATAAAGCAAATTTCTATCATAGAAATATCCAATTTCCACTATACTTCATCATATATTTCACAAAATATACCTTTCATTTAAAAAACCATTTCACATTTCTTATCCATAATTTCCCAGTATTAATTTCATTCAAACTCGTACGATGTACACATATCATCCGTACGCTATACCAATCTGATTGCTCACTCGATCATACAATTTCACTTCCGAACTAGTATCGTCCACCCGACTTCCTATTGCGGACTCAGATCTGGTTTCTTGATCAGAAACCGTCAATCTCCTTGCATAGCCATAACTCTGATAGAGAATATCCAGATGGAATCAACAATCCATACCCAGGTTCGCCGTCAAAAATCGAGTGAAAAATCCCAACTCGGATTGATATAACTACCTCGAAATTCTGTGCTCGAATCCTGATCAAATCATTATGCGAATAGAATAATATACGTACATCCTACGTATTTATCTCTATTGATTATTAGCCAAATCAATCTCCTTTTTATTCACATTCACCTTAATTTTCATTCACTTATTCACAATTGCTTCAATCCCATTTGGGTTATTACCACAATTCTTATTTAAGTTTGGTTATTTAATCATAAATAGTTTGCACTCTTACCAGCTTATATTTAGAAAATAGCTTGAAAAGTTTCAAAATAGATAAGTAGTTGAAAAATAATTATTAGATTGTAAAATAGCTGTAAAATAGTTAAGTAATTGTAAAATAGTTGGAAAATAGTTAAATAGTTATAGAAATTTTTGAATAATTTGCAAAATAGTTGTAAAACAGTAATTAGCCATAAGTAGTTGAAAAACAGTAATTAGTTTATAAAACAGTTGAAAAATTGTTAAATAGTTCCAAAAATAATTGTAACAAGTATAAGATGGTTTCAGATTTAAAAAGAAAAGTTGTATAGTAAATAGTTTGGAAAAATAGATTTATATCAAAACAATTTATTTTGAAAATAGTCTAGAGTCAAACTGTTCAATTCCCAACCTCCATTTCCAATTAATTCAATTTAAATTTCTATTTCCATTTAAATTGGCTCAATTCCAATTTAAATAACTTCAATTTCCATTGATATTGATTTAACCCTAATTCAAGTTGAATTAATCCTCAATTTTTTTCCAAATTCAAATCAAATTCCATTTGAATTTTAAACCTATTCAACTTTAATCGCAATTTCAATTGATTCAAATAAATTTCAAACTGAACCAATTTCAATTCATAACAATTCCAGTTTGAGTTAATCCCAATTCCCATTTGAATTTGAAATCATTCAACTTCAATTTCATTTCAAATTAATCCAATTCAAATTTTCCATTTGAATTTTTAAACTTATCCATCTTCAATCATAATTCCAATTAATTGAAATCAAATTCAATTTGAACTAATTCAATTCAAATTTCATATTTAAACCATCCCTAATTATATAAATTCGAGTTAAATTTTCAAATGTTGAGTTAATCAAATCAACTTATCTCTTTAAACCATTTAATTCCGAATCCAAATTCCATTTTATCTTAATAATGGGGTATATTATCGCACCCCATTACTTTATTCACTTAAAAAATCCAATTTCAGCTTAAAGATTATTAATAACAACAGGATGGTATCATTCATATTATTTTAAAACATCCATCCATTTCCAATTACAGATCTCAAACCTATTTTGAGATCACACAAACTCCCAATTCAAATTAACCATTTAACTTCCCAAGTTACATCCCAATTTCATCTTGAAATTTCCAATTCAGGTTGCTTGTCTTAAACTTATTTAACTTCCCCAAAGTTAAATTTCAATTTATTTAATCCAGTCAACTTTTCCCAATTTGAATTTCCATTCAAATTTTAAACGTCACATTAGTAATCTTTCTACTTATATGTTCAAAAACTTATCACTTTGGGTATCACATCCCATTCCAAATTTAAAACTCAACATTTAGAGTTTATTTCAAATTATCTTTGGTATTATGTATATCCCTCACTTACACACACTAAGTTATCCTTAAATTTTAAACCGCCTTTGGTTTTTAATTCAAAACAAATTCCTTTAAATTTCAAACAACTCTTGTTTGAAATAGGATCCTTTCATTCAAATAACATTATTTATTATTTCTTTTAACACTTTGAAAGAATTCAATTGTTTCTAGACTTAGGTTTCAAAACTTCACAATTTAAAACCTACTTCAATTTAGAAGTTGTACTCATCTTAAAAGTTTACTTCATTTGGCATACATATTAACAAATATATCATTATTAAACACAATAACCATTTATGATAATACCCAAGATTATCATATCTGGATACCAATTCCTTTTTATCTTATTCTTACTTCTATAAATTCAGGATTTTAGTTCCAGCCTGGATCTATTTCAAACTTATCTTCATTTAATTACAATTTGGTTGTATTACCACTTAATTCTCATTATTAAATTTTCAAATAATACAATAACCAATTACCTTAATATATAATGGTTAGAAGAATCATTGCTTTATATATAAACTTATATAAAAATCATTTACTTTTAAAACCATTATATAAGAAAATAACAAGTACGCTCTCTCATATATATTTCACTCAACTCATTTTAGGGTATCATTTACCCTATCCTTAATGAGTACTCCCACCAGAGTCAAAGTTCTCGCTTAACCTTCAGCTCTGATACCAAATGTAACGACCTAGAAATTTGGATCCTGAAAATTCCAGACAGTTAGGAAAAGAAGAAAGAGAAAGAAGAAGAAACAGAAATGAAACACTGAATTTCACATTCGCAACGGATTAAAATATAATATCAAATAAATAACAGTTTTACAAAGAGGAATTGTATTAGTACACATACGTTTTTATACATCAAAGATACAACCATTACACAACATTAGACAGTTTTAAAACAACATGCCCCAGATAAATAATATTATAACACAGCGGAATACTCTCCATACGTTCTTGCTATCCAGCTTGCCTCCTGAGCTCCAGAACGTCCTTACTTGAAAATCTTTAATGCTCGGTCTAACCCGAGCATTCCATCAAAGTAACACCCGGGTCAGGCTGGAAACCAACGTGAGTAAGCCATCTAACATGAAATTCTAATTCATAAAACTTATTTTAAACCTGGGGTAACTCGTATTTCACTACGAGTTTCCAATTTAATTTAGTCAACACTTTTCACACAAATCAATCCCTAGTAACTTTACTTAGTCTCAACGGTCCATATCATTCCATTCCAGCCTATTTATTTCTATCAAATCTATATGGAATTATTGTAGATTACAAATCAAAGTGGTTTCGGATATTTACTGATACCCGACCCCGGTCCCTACAAACCCAATGTCATTTCTAAACCAAATTATTAAGTTGTAAAAACAATACAATTCATATTCAAGGTATCAAACCATATAACAATTCAACTCAGATAGGTAACCTACATTATCATAATTCAACCCATTCATATCTTAAAACATCTCACTCGCACATTAGAGATATCATCAATCCAAGACATCTAATATCATTCAACCGTTTATAACAATATTAATTAGATACACAATCCTAATTAATTTAATTAGTCTCTCATTAAATTAATTACCATCTTTTAATCACCTGGATTACCCTAATCATGCATACTTAACATTTATTAATTTCAACCCAATTACTAAATCATTCTTTAATCATCCATTTTAATTGATCATCCTTGATTAATTATTCATGAATTGCATTAAATAATTAATCTTTAATAAACTTCACAAATTAATTATCCTTTAATATTCACATTAATTAACCTTTAAGTATTCTCATTAGTTAATTAATTACATTGATCCTTAATTAATTATTTTAATTAATTTCCCCAAAATCATTTACTTTGATAAAATATCTTTTAATTAACTCCATCTACTGACCAACCCTTAATCAATTTCCTTAATTAACTAACCCTTAAATTATCCATCTAGAATCAATTATCCATAATTGCTTCATTAAGGAATTATCTCATTGGTTGATTATCCTCAATTTACATTAAGTAATAAATAATTTAAGTAATTGATCTCTTATTATTTACATTGTTGATCACAAATTACCAATTAATTAATCTTAAGTTAATTAATTTATAACCCTCAATTATTAATTAATAAATCCTTAATAATTAATTAATTAATAATTATTTAATTATTCTAAAATTGCTTATTAATTTATTTAATTCTTTATTACCCAAGGTCTTAGTTTAGCTTAAGATGTATAATTTCTTAACTAACATAACAATTTTAAACCATTTATCTTAATAAGTTAAAAAAATTATAAAAATTTCCTTAAAACAATTTATTTAAGTCTTTGATTATATAAAGACATAAATTTTAAGAAATGGTTCAAATGAAATCCAAACTTATTTAATTTAACTTTAAAATTGCACAAAATTTTCTTTGGGTCAGACCTGAATATCACCTCGAGTCCTTCCCGAGAAGCACCCCCACTCTCTTTTCTTTCCTCAAAATTTTGTTAGTTTAAAAAAAATTAAATCCATTATCACGGAAACCCGAGACCAGACCAAATACTCTTCGAGCAACCACCCATGTCAAAACCCTAACAACCCGAAACTACTTCTTCCTTCCTCCTTTCCTATCTTCTTCTTCCTTCAGACCCCTGAACACCGATACATCCTGATTCCTGTGTACATGCACGCCCCTACGCCACCGCTCTGAACATCCCTGCTACCCCTAGCATATCATCGTTGACGCGTTCAATAGCTCCAACCTCCCAAAACAAGCTTCGGCCTCCAGAATCGAAAATGAACAAATTTCGAGTCCTATTGGAAAACTTGCTTACCCAAAAACGTGTCGTGCCTTCCACCCCCGTTGACCAGAATCGACGCCACCCCACCAGTGCGACAACTACTCCTCGAGCTTTCTTCCTAACCAGTGCGTCCTTGTTCTATCGCCCTATTCGCCACCGCTCGCCCGAAACAGACACCACAAAGATGAAGCCCCTAAAACGCTAGTCCGCCCCCCCAAACAACCACTCTGATGATTAGAAAAATCATCCTAGATTTTTCCCAAGTTCCTAGCCACGCAACCTCCTCCTGACCCCATGCCGATCCCAATCATTGACCACCTCACCTGGAATCGACACAAATTCATTCTTCGATCAACTGGCAACATCCACCCATATCCCAAACTAAAAATCAAGAAGTGATTGTCAAAATTTACCATGTTTCAATATGAATTAGTTTATATATTCAAAGTTTGAAAATTTAAAATTAAATTCTTAACTTGAATTTAATTTTTTACTGTCACTTCTTATTTCCAGCAAGTTCTCTTTTTAAATTTCACTTAGTAATATTTTTAAAAGAAAATTATTACCCCATACAAAATATTTTATTTAGAGATCAAGATCTAAAAATCATCTAGTTAGATGTTTTGAATTTTAAATTAGGTTTAAACCTGTAATGTTTGAACAGTGGAATGCTTTTGCTTGTTCCCAGTTATGAACACAGATACTACCCTCATATGTATACAAAAATCATTTTAATCAACATGCACAACAAAATTCCTATCATACTTTAATGGTTCATCACATGCTAAATCAAGATATTTCAGTTTTAAGTGTTCACTCACCAAAAATCTAGATGGCAAAGGACAGATCAAATGGGAAAAACTGGCTTGATCTGGAACTGCCTTTGATTAACTTGAATCTACTTCTGATGTTTTGAATTTGTTTAATCTCGATCTATCTGAGTTGGATTTCCTTGCTAGCTTTGCTTCTACATTTGATTTTTTTATTTTTAGTTTGCAGGGAGAAAGAATTTTAGAAAGAAGGATTTTTGAATGGAAAAAAAAGAAAAAAACAGGTTTCTCCCCTTTCCTTTTGTTATAAAAATTTAAATCTTCCTACAAGAGAAACATAAGCCACTTGTTAATCCTACTTACGTTTGTCAATACATTCAATTATTTCCTCACAAATGTTAATATGTAAGAATGAAAGATTTAAAATGTTTAAAACTTACATTTAAATGTCCCTTGTGTTTTGTATGTATATATATTAATAAATATTATGTATTTAAACTTTTCTTTTTATGTCTACAAAGTGCAAAAATATCAAGTATAAAAGAAATTGTATTTAAACCCTTGTTAAACCTTATTTTTAGGCTATTATAATTTGAACTACTAAATGTTTATTTTTATTAATATATGTTGGTATCTTTTATACAAATCAAAATAAACTCCTTTATTTAAACCTTATTCTAACACTCATATTTTTTTAATTTTTTTAATAAATACTTATTCTTTAGGGTTTTTAAATCATATAATTTAACTTGAAATAAATTTTTGCCAAATTGAATATTTGCAAAAGAAGATCATTAACCTAATATTGTCAAATTCAATAATTACATCAGGAAATTATCAAATACAAATTTATCCAGATATATTCTAATTATTGAAGTTTTATTTGTTCAATCAAACAAAATCAGTATCTTAATAGAAAAAATCAGTTAATTACAAATTAACAGATGTTTAAAAATCTAGATTATCACAAAAACTCAAGAGACATACTCTGAATTGTTCCACATGATAAAACAGTTTATCATCGTTGGAGAGAGTTGATTGACAGAGTAGATAATTAAAACATAACAGTATACCCGGTCACAAAGGTACTGACCTAATTAGTTTTGAGAAAACTGATTAGAGAAGTTAGAATAAGATTCCATAATTGACTCCAAGTGCAAGTGGGAGATTGATAGAGTTAGGGGTATGCCTTAAAGGCAATTATGTAATTTGTTACATATATCTAACTCGTTGACCAATCTTGTTCGAAATAGAGGTATTTTCTTTCTATTATATACTTGATATAATGTGGTTATATTATTTAATCAATTTAACTAAAAGTATATTAAATAGAAAGTCCATAAATGTTATGTTTTTGATAGTAGTTACAAAGTGTTATAACCATGAGTAATGTATCACAATGAAGCAAATATACCATTTTAAATGTTCCTAATCAAGAGATGTCGAGACTGGATATCGATTTACCCGTTGAGACTAGAGTACGTAACGCTCTCTAATAGGCAATGTATTACTCATGACCGTTTGGGGGCACCAAGAGATTATGTACTGTAATTTATTGGATAATGATGGAATGACTCACTCGATAGGTTTCTGTTGGTTAATATAACTAAGGTCAAGCAGAGAATATTGATATGACTGATTTACACAGTTCTTTCGACTTGAGAATGTTGTTGATCTTCAATATGGAAACTCCGCTTTAATTATAGTTAAATATTGGCACAACATCCATTGAACTACAATAATTGGGTCAAGTAGAAGCATTGAAAGTGAAACACTATTTATGATAGGATTCGTTTCCTTGGTTTTATGAGATTAGTATCACGGTCAACTTAAGTCAATTCAAAGTCAAAGTCTCTGGCAAGAGCATTTCAGTTAATAATAATTGTTGTCATTGAACCAATGACTTTATAATGGCATGTAAATTCGAACAAATTTTAAAAATAATAATTATAATTATTGTATAGAATATAATTAGTTTCAATTATTATTGTAAAATAATAATAATAATAATAATAATAATAAATTTGTTAGAATATAAAACATGATCTTAGATTAAATTCTAAAACAACGAATCTTTATTGAAATGGAAGGTGGTAAAGCATATTAGAATATAATTTAATAATACTGATTGAATGTAATTGACAACTGTAATAATGCAATTTCAATTAACTGTAACAATAAATGTTACTAAAGAATGGGATAAACATATTCTAAATATGTTATCATACAACAAGAAATCAATTATTTTATAATCAATTGATATTAATTACTAAGTTGTAATAATTGATTTATTCCACTTCATATTGATTAATCCGCTTTGGAATTTATTTTATAATCAATGGAATTAAATGTAACTGAAATCTTTCAAATAAAAGGAAAGAGAACACTAGTTGCAATTAATGAATGTAATAATAGAACATATGTTTGAATTAAAATAAACGAGGAAGTTGAGGAAATAAAAGGAAACATATGTTTTAACTAAAAGAGTAATTTGATGTAACATAAAGAACATGTAAATGGAAATAAAAGGATAAAACTTTGTTTGAATTATTAAATGAAAATAAAACAATTAGTGTGTAACCAACATTCAATTGAAAATCTAATATTAAATAAATTGAAATTAATTTTTTTTAGTTAAGGTAAAGAGTAATACATGGTATTTGATTCAGTTAAGAATAAGCAGCATATGTTGAATTGAATAAAATGAACATTTGAATGAAGACAAACCAATGTTAATAAAATAAAGGTTCAGTTTAGTCAATTTTGAAATATATTATTATATGAATTAAAATAAAAATTTTAAAATTTAAGAACAAATTTTGGAATATTGAGTAATATATTTTTCCAAATTCAATGAAATAGAAAATTTTCTAAATTTTTTAATTTTGGACTAACTTAGTCAAAATTAGACCTTTGGTTGAAAACTTTAAATTTGAATTTTAAAATTTTATTCCTTTTATATAGTACTAGACTTAATTCTGATCTTTTCTCCACTTTTTGTTTTGTCAAAATCAAATATCTTTTGCTCTAAATATTTGAATTTCTATGAAAAAATGGCATAATTTTATGATGTTTAGTTGTGAAATTTGGCTAAGTCCTAATGGGTTTGTTTTAGTCCGAATAGGCCTTGGTTAACCAAGAGACTCTAACCATATCAAGAGATTATGTCTATTTCTATGCCTACGACCATTTGTTTCCTTCTGAATAACTTGTACGTACATAATTTTCTCTTGAGAAAACTTTCTCATCGTTTTCCCTTCTTCCTCTCCAAATTTACAGAGAGTTCTAGATCTAAAAATACAAATTTCTCTAAACCAAAACTCCTTCCTTTTCTCTTCCAAATTCCTTCCACCTCCTCTCCATTTGCCACCTCTCCACCACCATCCAAGCCATCTTTCCCTCCCCTCATCTCTGTCACCATGTCCTCCAAGCAAGGCTAAAATCATCCCCTCTTTCCTAGCATAAAGCCATGCCCTATTTCCACTAAATCCCACCCAAATCACCACTATCTTGTCCTCTTGAATAACCAAACCATCTCTTCCACCCTAGCCCACCTTAGCCGCATCTAAACCCATCCTTTAAACCCTAGACCGAGCTTCTTAACCCCTTTCCTCTTCTCTTTTATATAAAAAAATGAAATATATATATCCATATATATTTTGTGTAGCATCAATTCAAGTCCACTTTGATTTGCTTTGGAATTTGCGACTCAAATTCATAGCTTTGTGTCATCAATTTTCCTAGCCTCAAAAGGTGAGATATTCACTCATGATTTATAATCTTTTGTTAAGTAAATGGATATCAATTGATATGTTATTAGAATGTTGCAATAGTTAAGAAATTTTGTGTATTTTGGTTATGATTTGATATGACATGTGTTCACCTATGTTCCCTTATTATTTTCGACATGTGTAACAACCCTGTATTTTCTGATTATTGTAATTGTATATTTTAATTATTTTAATTTAAATTCCTAATTTAAAAACTTTATTTTATTTATTAAAATTAATATATTTTGTTAATTTAAATATAAATGTTGATTTTGATGTGGATTAGAATTTCAAACATGCATAAATTGAATATTTCAAGAAAATGTTGATTTTGGTCAAAATAGTCAAACTTTGACATTTAACTTAAAAATTTAAAAGTTTGAAATTTTAAATTTTATCTTTTATTATGAAAATAGATTTAATAACTTGAACATTGCTTTTTGTTTCGTGGAAAACGGAGTTAAACTGCAAAAGATATGTACATTTCAATTTTGAGTATAAATTGTTTATTTTGCAATTTTGTTATTTTAAATTGTATAAATTTTATTTTTCTTTGTCATATTTTATTTTAATATGTTTTAATATGTTATATTATGTATATTTTGACTTTTAATATTTTTGAAATGATAATAGAATTTTTCTAAAATTTACTATGATGATTTCCTATTTTTAAAAGGTTGTTTTCCTTTTTCTGCTATTTTCTTCATCTAAACTATATTTAAATTAAAATTTATTTATTTATTTTGTGATTTCCTTTTTATTTTGTGTTCTTATCTTTATTTATAAATATTTTTAAGTACATAAAAAATTTTCCCAAGTTCATTGCACTTATTTTTCATATTTTCAAGACTAGTTGCAAATTTTGCTGTTTTATTTAATTAAACTATATATAATTAATAATTAATTTATTTATTTTTGTTTATTTACTATATTTTCGTATTTTAACTTAATTTATATATGTTTTTCAGTTATATAAAAATTTAAAAAGAAATAATGAATATATGAAGAGTTTGAGATCTTTTGTATGCTTAGTCCTTTTGCATTCCGACCTTTCACTTTCCAAACTCCATTCATCAATGCTTTGGCCGTACCCTACTCCATCTTTCAGCCACATTCCTCACTCTTTCTCACGAAAATTTTATCATCTTTCTTGAGAAAAAAACTCATGGCCATTTGTTTTACAAAAATTTGGTAAATTATATCATCTTTCTTCTTCTTTTTATGATTTTCCTATTGATTTTTGCATTGATCCTTCTTGTGTTTTGCGAGGCCTAGCCTCTACCACCACCACTACCATCCTCTCCACCATCATCTCCAGTAGCTCATAAGCCTCTCCTCTGACCAAGACAGTAGCCATGACCATCCGTTGATGTTGCACCACAAAATTTGCACAAAAGTTCCACCAAACTAGCCTAGCCAAACCCTTAAGGCCATAGCCTTCATTTTTAACCTAAACCACCTCCATGGCCGCCACCACCAGTCCCTCCACCACCTCTGGCCGCCACTCCATCCACCACCTGACCATCCCCTTGCATGACCAAGCCCAAGCCATGGTAGGCCGAACCTATAGTTGCACCAAAAATCCACTTAATTGCCTTGACTTTTGTATTTCTCATGTCACAACTTCCACTCCTTCATATCCAAGTTAGGCCGAGCCATATGAACCCATATTGACCCAAACCTGAGCCATGTTGGCATCTAGGCTGAGCCTAGTATGATGAGAGCAAGCCCATTTGATCATGTGACAAGCTTATGTTGTCGTGTGCAAGTCTTTTGCTTCTAAGGTTTGGTCATCTCTCTTGTTTTGCAACTGTTCTGCAAACTAAAGTTGTTGATTACATTTGTATGTCGATATCTATGTTTGTACTTATGTATGTTATATTTTGTGTTGTTTACAAGGGTCTCCATCAATTCAAATAAAATCGTGCTTGTCGTGCCTTTGGAATCGCTCTTGTGTGTGTTGTTTGTCTCTAGCTTCGTAAAAGGTGAGTTTTTCTCACTCTGACATTTATACTTATGAAATAGTGAATTGATGACAAGTGTTTAGTAATATAAAATGTTATGCAAGTTAATGATGATAATATTATATGCTATGCTATGTTATTACCATGTTAAAACTGTTAATTATCACCTGACATCTGATATATGACATTATATTGTGACATTGACATTGTTTATATTGTTTATGCATATATTCACACTGCAAGTTCCCTGTTAGAATAGAATCACTATGGGTTGAAATGATACATACCCAAACGGACTTTAGATTAGGGGAAAATCGTTATGGGCTAAAATGATAGGCCTGAGCGATTTTTATTGTATTTTATTTGACTTGGAATTGCGGGTTTGAAATGATAGAACCCGGGTTTTCTTTGTAAATTGCGGATTGAAATGATATATATCTGTATCACTTGACCTATGTTAGAAAATTATATACAGACACCGTGGTATATTTTTAAATGATATTTATTAAAATATGTATTTTTAAAAGTATGAAATTTTGATTATAAAATATATATTTTACGGTTTTAAGAAAATTAAATATTAAGTCTTGAAATTGTGAATTTGAGTACGTAAATGTGAAATAATTGAGATTTTAGACTTTAAATTTTATTTTAAAATGTAAATAAATAATGGAAATTAAATTTAAAGTTTCAAAATTATATTTGAAGTAAAATTTTAAGTTTTATTTAATTTATATGTTAATAAACAGTGAATTTTGACTTAATAAATGAATGGACTTTTTAAATTGAATATTTGATCTAAAAATTTTGTTGTGTTAAATCATATGTTAAAATGATTTTAAATGTGAAATTTTGAAGTCTAGAAATATGATTTTTGAGTTATAATAAAATTTGGAGTTTTATTATTTTTTTGAAAAGCAAAAATGAAATCTGGAATTCATAGCATTTTCAAAATGTTGTAGTCTTTTGACAGCATTTTTAAATGCTATTGGTTTGAATCTAACAATGTTTGAAATAACTAAATATCTATTACGAGATTTTATAAATGTCGTTATTCTTGAACTAAACCATTTTTGGAAGCTATAAGCTACGATAGCACTTTATAAATGCTGTCGTTGCTATAATTTGACAATGTTTGAAATGTTATAGTTTTAACAGTGTTTGAGTTATATTTTAAAGTGTTAAATGATTTAAATTTTGGAAATTGATTAATTGTGAAATTTAAGAAGTTTTGAATATATTTTAATATTTAAATTTGAATTTTTAAGGAATTTAAATTTGAATTTGAATTTAAGTAAGGTTTACTTGGTTATGTGTTAAATGGAATGAAATGTAATGAGATAAATGAATTTTGAATGGAATTTTTAATGTATTTTGTAATGATACTTGAAATAACAAATGAATGACTTATTTGATTTAAAAATGATATTTAAATTTGAGTATTTGAATTTGAATTCAAATAATGATTTGATAATAAGGTTTGGAAATGATTTGATCTTTATTTTGATAAAGAATATGAATTAGAATGATATGTACTTTTGATAAATGAATATTTGAAGTTTATATTGGTATGAAAGGATATTTAGTTTAATTGTAAATTGAGTTTATTTAAATAGTATTGGATTTATGAAATGAATATTTCAAAACTAAGTAATAATGAAACTAGATTTGAGATATATAAAATTATAAAATTTAGTTTTGAAATGTGGGATATTAAAGCTTTGAAATTTATTAAAAATTGAATAGTTTAATTTGTGGATCAAATCTATATTTGAAAATGATATGATTTGAAATGGTTATTGGGAAATTTAATTGAAACAGATGGTTTGATTTGAATTAAGTTGGAAATTGAAAATTTGAGATTAATTGAATGAATTGTAAAATGTAAAGAATTAAATGAATATCCGATGATTTCAAATGTATGATTTTGAAATGTTATGATTTTCAAAGTGTAATTGTTTCAAGTATTTTTGGTTTCGAAAGAGTTATACTTTGAAAATATTATGATTTTGAATGAATATATGTTTGAAATGTTTTTGGTTTTGAAGTATAAACTATTTTGATTGAATAAATAGTTTTGAAATAAAAAATGGTTTTGGTTTCGAAGTATAAACTATTTTGAAAGAAATATAGTTTGAAATGAAATGATTTGATCTTTTTAAAGTATAAACTATTTTGAAATGACCACGGCGTTATAATAACGTTTGGTTGTTAAAGAGACCGGGATCGAAAGTTGTCATACTCTCTGCCAACTCCGAAAACCACTTTAACAACCGTGTACGCGGTGGAGATTCCAGAATGAAGTAGGATGGTGGCGACGTTCTTGAGGTATATTACGTGGACCCAACTCCCGTGAGTTGGCATAAGGTGGCTAAAACAGGTGCGATCTCGGGCCAAGAGAAGTCATTCCTCCTATCGGACACATTCCTTCGATACTATACTCTTACTGGTGATTGATTAGATGGCCATCCTCCGATTTTGATATGGGAGTGTGTTCCGAGGTGGGCGTATGTGGCTGCTGCATTACCACCAGCCCGTGTGCGTAATTGGTATATCTACCCTGGCATTGCCTTGTGTGCCGTGTCACCTACCATACCGAGCCTTTAATACGAGTTTGTTTTTCTCCCGTAGCCCGTGTGGTATCCTCTGACAGTCACCCGGAGTGGAGATGGCATGATATTGGATGGACTACTGGGACTATTATGTGTGAAGGGTGATATGGGTAGCCCGGAACGCTATTTAAAAGTACGTTTATTTTACTGTAGACATTATTATAATAGCGCAATATTACTACATAGTAAATAGTTTAACGGATCCTTAAAGGATGGGCGATCCCAAGCATCCTTTAAGTTACTGATGCATTTTTGTTACTGTTCACTTGAGTTTATTTATAGTTCATAATTATTTATGTCCTGACTCGAGTGTTTTGTATTTTGCTTTACGCTCGAGTTAGATTGAGTGAGTTAGCATTCAAGATTTACCTTCGGAGTTGGAGATTTCCTTGAAGATCCTGCCATCTATTTTGCTTTTTGTATCCAGTGATTTTAGGTATGTATTCTGATTTGTACCTGATGTATCTTGTTACTTTTTGTTGTATCATGTTTAACTCTGATGTATCTTATTTTTATATAGTAGCTTCATGAACTACTATTTCTTTTAAATTCCGCTGCATTATTCAATACTCTGTGTCTGTGATCTGTGATTATGTATTTACTGTATATTCTGAGATTTGCCAAATTTTATTTACAACGCGGTATTTTGAGCAATTCAAGTCCGACATGTGCGGATGCGAATGGTTGAAAATATCGGGTCGTTATAGTTGGTATCAGAGCTTTGGTAGCTCTAGGCAAAACTCAGCATATAGGGTAAATGTATTTACAGAATCACTTTCATTCGAGTTTAAACCTCTTCCTTTTTGACTCGATTCCTTTGAATTTTGGAACATTCCCTGTGGTTTCAAAATCCATTCGTGTCCCTCACTATTTATCTTCTTTTGTTTCTGGAGTATCCCATAACTCAACTTCAAAAGATCTTCATAATGAGTCGGCGGTCTCGCCAACCTCAAATTTATTTGTAAAGGGGAAAACTCCTTTACAACAACATCAATTCTCCAGAGATTCTATATCCTCGGTTTAGATGCTAGTATCTCTTATAATTTCGAACTCTACATCTTGAGATCGAATGTCGATTTACCCAAGAAATCCACATCGGTCTTATTCTTTAAGTCACGGTTGACCGGGTTAAGCTTGCCCGCGATTTATATAAGCTTATCCATCTTTCTATTCTGTTATTTAATTATCTCATCTTTGTTTCCAACTTATCTTCAAACTATTCTTGAAGTGTATTTGTAAACTAATATTTAAAATGTTTTATATATTGTGTTTTTTTGAGTTGTTGATGTTGATTTGGGTTTCTGATCGATTCGTCTGATCAACGCTATCGATAAGATTTCCAAAACACTTGAACAGAACAAACTGACACAATATGTTGTTTTTCAAATTTAGTAATGAAATAAATTTTGTAACTATATTATAAATGTCTTTCTGGATTTTATTGAATAGTTGTTAAGAAATAATATTTGGTTTTATATATCATTATCTTTTTTTCATTTATAAATAAGTGAACTATGAACATGGTTACAAATTTATTTGGAAATTTAAAATGAATTTAAACAAGAACTTGGGAATTTAATTTCCAATGCTTCCAAACCTTGTGTTTAAAGTTTTAAAGAATGTACTATTTAATGTATTTTCGAATAGAAATTTGTTTCCAAAGAATTTTAAATTTAATTTTAGTGCTCTTCTCTTTGTCGCTGAAAAATAATTTCGGTGATGACTGCAGCATCATCGACGTTCATTTTCGAGTTTCGAAGTGAAGAGACCATTCTGTAGTCTTGCTACAGTTTTGTTCTAGGAAAATTTAATTGATTTTAATTTCTAAAATAAGAATGGATTTATAACATATGCTGATATATGATTTAAATTTGAATGGATATATATATATATATATATATATATATATAGTATATGAGCATTTATTTATCTCTAAATAGTTTGGAATCTATTGGAAATTTAATTTCTAAATTTTATCTTCAAAGATAATTTCTAAGTATAATTTCATGATTTGGATAAATATTCAAGCTTGAAATAATTGAATTAGAAAGTTTTATTTGTATAATACACAATTTCATTCCAATATAACTTACCTTAATTTTCAGAAGTTGAATATGTAGTTGGATAATATAAAATATATAAAAAAGATTTTTATAAATAAAATTTGAGTGGTTATTATAAATGTTATATGCTTAAATTTTAGTTATAAAAGGATTAACAGAGGTAAATAAAGAAAAAGGGTAATGGAATAATTAACAATATAAAATGATGATAAAGGAACTAAGAATAAATTTAAGGCAGTTGCAATGAGTGTGAGTATATTTAACATAGGTGATAAAATATATTGAGAGGAATAATTTTAATTTTAATTAATAGTAAAGAAGAATTAAATTTTATTTGGCACATTTTGAGTATAATAAAAGATTTTTCAAATACATGATTTTAGGGATTTGTTAATTTAAGATAATTGGATGATAAGATAATGAAATTAGAGATGCTTAAGATTTATTTGACTTATGTAAAATTAATTTTCAGTTTAAGTTGAAATTTTATGGTTTTAAATTTATTATTTTATTTTGTTTTTCAAACTATCTTTTGGTTGTCCTAATTTCCCTTATCTTGCTACAGAATGAGAGGTTATTGCTTATACCAGTCTGTTTAGAAATATTTCTATAATCTTTAATAATCTTTGGTACTCATCTTTGAATCTAAGAACTGCTTGCCATCCACAGACCGTCGGTTAAACGGGAAGGGTGAATCAGATTCTAAAAGATTTTTTTTCATGCTTGTGTTCTTGATTCTGGAGGATGTTGGAAAGATCATCTCTACCTTGTTAAACTTACCTATAGCAACAGTTATCAGGTATAATTTTAATCTTCTTGTCATCTTGTCTTAATACTATTTCATTCAATCTTTTTTTGCGCTTTCCCGTACCTCATTCCTTTTCGGGGACGAAAAGTTTTGAGTGGGGGAGAGTGTAACAACCCTGTATTTTCTGATTATTGTAACTGTATATTTTAATTATTTTAATTTAAATTCCTAATTTAAAAACTTTATTTTATTTATTAAAATTAATATATTTTGTTAATTTAAATACAAATGTTGATTTTGATGTGGATTAGAATTTCAAACATGCATAAATTGAATATTTCCAGAAAATGTTGATTTTGGTCAAAATAGTCAAACTTTGACTTTTAACTTAAAAATTTAAAATTTTGAAATTTTAAATTTTATCTTTTATTATGAAAATAGATTTAATAACTTGAACATTTCTTTTTGTTTCGTGGAAAACGGAGTTGAACTGCAAAAGATATGTACATTTCAATTTTGAGTATAAATTGTTTATTTTGCAATTTTGTTATTTTAAATTGTATAAATTTTATTTTTCTTTGTCATATTTTATTTTAATATGTTATATTATGTATATTTTGACTTTTAAATATTTTTGAAATGATAATAGAATTTTTCTAAAATTTACTATGATGATTTCCTATTTTTAAAAGGCTGTTTTCCTTTTTCTGCTATTTTCTTCATCTAAACTATATTTAAATTAAAATTTATTTATTTATTTTGTGATTTCCTTTTTATTTTGTGTTCTTATCTTTATTTATAAATATTTTTAAGTACATAAAAATTTTCCCAAGTTCATTGCACTTATTTTTCATATTTTCAAGACTAGTTGCAAATTTTGCTGTTTTATTTAATTAAACTATATATAATTAATAATTAATTTATTTATTTTTGTTTATTTACTATATTTTCGTATTTTAACTTAATTTATATATGTTTTTCAGTTATATAAAAATTTAAAAAGAAATAATGAATATATGAAGAGTTTGAGATCTTTTGTATGCTTAGTCCTTTTGCATTCCGACCTTTCACTTTCCAAACTCCATTCATCAATGCTTTGGCCATACCCTACTCCATCTTTCAGCCACATTCCTCACTCTTTCTCACGAAAATTTTATCATCTTTCTTGAGAAAAAAACTCATGGCCATTTGTTTTACAAAAATTTGGTAAATTCTATCATCTTTCTTCTTGTTTTTATGATTTTCCTATTGATTTTTGCATTGATCCTTCTTGTGTTTTGCTAGGCCTAGCCTCTACCACCACCACTACCATCCTCTCCACCATCATCTCTAGCAGCTCATAAGCCTCTCCTCTGACCAAGACAGTAGCCATGACCATCCGTTGATGTTGCACCACAAAATTTGCACAAAAGTTCCACCAAACTAGCCTAGCCAAACCCTTAAGGCCATAGCCTTCATTTTTAACCTAAACCACCTCCATGGCCGCCACCACCAGTCCCTCCACCACCTCTGGCCGCCACTCCATCCACCACCTGACCATCCCCTTGCATGACCAATCCCAAGCCATGGTAGGCCAAACCTATAGTTGCACCAAAAATCCACTTAATTGCCTTGACTTTTGTATTTCTCATGTCACAACTTCCACTCCTTCATATCCAAGTTAGGCCGAGCCATATGAACCCATATTGACCCAAACCTGAGCCATGTTGGCATCTAGGCTGATCCTAGTATGATGAGAGCAAGCCCATTTGATCATGTGACAAGCTTATGTTGTCGTGTGCAAGTCTTTTGCTTCTAAGGTTTGGTCATCTCTCTTGTTTTGCAACTATTCTGCAAACTAAAGTTGTTGATTACATTTGTATGTCGATATCTATGTTTGTGCTTATATATGTTATATTTTGTGTTGTTTACAAGGGTCTCCATCAATTCAAATCAAATCGTGCTTGTCGTGCCTTTGGAATCGCTCTTGTGTGTGTTGTTTGTCTCTAGCTTCGTAAAAGGTGAGTTTTTCTCACTCTGACATTTATACTTATGAAATAGTGAATTGATGACAAGTGTTTAGTAATATAAAATGTTATGCAAGTTAATGATGATAATATGATATGCTATGCTATGTTATTACCATGTTAAAACTGTTAATTATCACCTGACATCTGATATATGACATTATATTGTGACATTGACATTGTTTATATTGTTTATGCATATATTCACACTGCAAGTTCCCTGTTAGAATAGAATCACTATGGGTTGAAATGATACATACCCAAACGGACTTTAGATTAGGGAAAAATTGTTATGGGCTGAAATGATAGGCCTGAGCGATTTTTATTGTATTTTATTTGACTTGGGATTGCGGGTTTGAAATGATAGAACCCGGGTTTTCTTTGTAAACTGCAGATTGAAATGATATATATCTGTATCACTTGACCTAGGTTAGAAAATTATATACAGACCCCGTGGTATATTTTTAAATGATATTTATTAAAATATGTATTTTTAAAAGTATGAAATTTTGATTTAAAAATATATATTTTATGGTTTTAAGAAAATTAAATATTAAGTCTTGAAATTGTGAATTTGAGTACGTAAATGTGAAATAATTGAGATTTTAGACTTTAAATTTTATTTTAAAATGTAAATAAATAATGGAAATTAAATTTAAAGTTTTAAAATTATATTTGAAGTAAAATTTTAAGTTTTATTTAATTTATATGTTAATAAACAGTGAATTTTGACTTAATAAATGAATGGACTTTTTAAATTGAATATTTGATCTAAAAATTTTGTTGTGTTAAATCATATGTTAAAATGATTTTAAATGTGAAATTTTGAAGTCTAGAAATATGATTTTTGAGTTATAATAAAATTTGGAGTTTTATTATTTTTTTGAAAAGCAAAAATGAAATCTGGAATTCATAGCATTTTCAAAATGTTGTAGTCTTTTGACAGCATTTTTAAATGCTATTGTTTTGAATCTAACAATGTTTGAAATAACTAAATATCTATTACGACATTTTATAAATGCCGTTATTCTTGAACTAAACCATTTTTGGAAGCTATAAGCTACGATAGCACTTTATAAATGCTGTCGTTGCTATAATTTGACAATGTTTGAAATGTTATAGTTTTAACACTGTTTGAGTTATATTTTAAAGTGTTAAATGATTTAAATTTTGGAAATTGATTAATTGTGAAATTTAAGAAGTTTTGAATATATTTTAATATTTAAATTTGAATTTTTAAGGAATTTAAATTTGAATTTGAATTTAAGTAAGGTTTACTTGGTTATGTGTTAAATGGAATGAAATGTAATGAGATAAATGAATTTTGAATGGAATTTTTAATGTATTTTGTAATGATACTTGAAATAACAAATGAATGACTTATTGGATTTAAAAATGATATTTAAAATTGAGTATTTGAATTTGAATTCAAATAATGATTTGATAATAAGGTTTGGAAATGATTTGATCTTTATTTTGATAAAGAATATGAATTGGAATGATATGTACTTTTGATAAATGAATATTTGAAGTTTATATTGGTATGAAAGGATATTTAGTTTAATTGTAAATTGAGTTTATTTAAATAGTATTGGATTTATGAAATGAATATTTCAAAACTAAGTAATAATGAAACTAGATTTGAGATATATGAAATTATAAAATTTAGTTTTGAAATGCGGGATATTAAAGCTTTGAAATTTATTAAAAATTGAATAGTTTAATTTGTGGATCAAATCTATATTTGAAAATGATATGATTTGAAATGGTTATTGGGAAATTTAATTGAAACTGATGGTTTGATTTGAATTAAGTTGGAAATTGAAAATTTGAGATTAATTGAATGAATTGTAAAATGTAAAGAATTAAATGAATATTCGATGATTTCAAATGTATGATTTTGAAATGTTATGATTTTCAAAGTGTAATTGTTTCAAGTATTTTTGGTTTCGAAAGAGTTATACTTTGAAAATATTATGATTTTGAATGAATATATGTTTGAAATGTTTTTGGTTTTGAAGTATAAACTATTTTGATTGAATAAATAGTTTTGAAATAAAAAATGGTTTTGGTTTCGAAGTATAAACTATTTTGAAAGAAATATAGTTTGAAATGAAATGATTTGATCTTTTTAAAGTATAAACTATTTTGAAATGACCACGGCGTTATAATAACATTGGTTGTTAAAGAGACCGGGATCGGAAGTTGTCATACTCTCTGCCAACTCCGAAAGCCACTTTAATAACCGTGTACGCGGTGGAGATTCCAGAATGAAGTAGGATGGTGGCGACGTTCTTGAGGTATATTACGTGGACCCAACTCCTGTGAGTTGGCATAAGGTGGCTAAAACAGGAGCGATCTCGGGCCAAGTGAGGTCATTCCTCCTATCGGACACATTCCTTCGATACTATACTCTTACTGGTGATTGATTAGATGGCCATCCTCCGATTTTGATATGGAAGTGTGTTCCGAGGTGGGCGTATGTGGCTGCTGCGTTACCACCAGTCCGTGTGCGTAATTGGTATATCTACCCTGGAATTGCCTTGTGTGCCGTGTCACCTACCATACCGAGCCTTTACTACGAGTTTGTTTTTCTCCCATAGCCCGTGTGGTATCCTTTGACAGTCACCCGGAGTGGAGATGGCATGATATTGGATGGACTACTGGGACTATTATGTGTGAAGGGTGATATGGGTAGCCCGGAACGCTATTTAAAAGTATGTTTATTTTACTGTAGACATTATTATAATAGCGCAATATTACTACATAGTAAATAGTTTAACGGATCCTTAAAGGATGAGCGATCCCAAGCATCCTTTAAGTTACTGATGCATTTTTGTTACTGTTCACTTGAGTTTATTTACAGTTCATAAGTATTTATGTCCTGACTCGAGTGTTTTGTATTTTGCTTTACGCTCGAGTTAGATTGAGTGAGTTAGCATTCAAGATTTACCTTCGGAGTTGGAGATTTCCTTGAAGATCCATCCATCTATTTTGCTTTCTGTATCCAGTGATTTCAGTGATGTATTCTGATTTGTACCTGATGTATCTTGTTACTTTTTGTTGTATCATGTTTAACTCTGATGTATCTTATTTTTATATAGTAGCTTCATGAACTACTATTTCTTTTAAATTCCGCTGCATTATTCAATGCTCTGTGTCTGTGATCTGTGATCTGTGATTATGTATTTACTGTATATTCCGAGATTTGCCAAATTTTATTTACAACGCGGTATTTTGAGCAATTCAAGTCCGACATGTGCGGATGCGAATGATTGAAAATATCGGGTCGTTATAACATGAAATTGTTTTTGATAATATGTTGTTTATTTATAAAAATAGATGTGATGTTATCGTTATTAATATGCATTATGATGTTAATATTAAATTACTATGTTGAAAAGGAAAAAAAAGGAAAGTTTTATATTGATTTTAAAGGTTGACACTTTTGTGATGAAAATTGTCATTAACATGTTATGTGAAATTCATGTGTGAGAAAGAAGAAAAAAAGAATTAAAAAAAGAAAAAGATAAAATTCGTTTGCATATATGTAGTATGGTTGTAACATAGGAAATTACCAAAGGTGTTATATTGGAAATGTTTGCATGTTGGACTATGTTATGGTAGAAAATTTATGTCATACTCCATGTTATGTTATATAATTAATTATGTAAGTTACATGTTATGTTATGTAATTAATTATGTAATAATTAATTATGTAAGTCACATGTTATGTTATGTAAGTAATTACGTAAGTTACATGCTATGTTATGTAATTGATTATGTAAGTTGCATGCTATGTTCTGTAATTAATTATGTATGTTACATGCTATGTTATGTACTTAATTATGTAATAATTAATTGTGTAAGTTACATGCTATTTTATGTAATTAATTATGCAAGTTACATGCTATGTTAATATAACGACCGGGGATTTTCGACCCTCGAAAATATACATTTAGACGTTCACTATATAAACCGTCGAATATTCAAGTGCCGGAAACACCAGGTCATTAGGGTAAAAGAAGAAAGAGGTAGAAGAAGGAGATAAAAACAATATCAGAGTCTCACAATCATAGCGGAATAAAGTATAATATATAATAATAGCTTTTAAATACAAAGAAACTTGTGCTGTTATATACACATACCTCTATCATAGTACAACAATCATGCATTTTTTTGGATAGCTTAATACTTGTCCTTACTCGGAGGAAATAATAACCAAGCATGGAGATACATCTCTGTCATCCAGATCGCCTCTTGAGCTCCATAGCATATTATCCTGGATCTGTTTAACTCGATCTGACCCGAGCATTCTAATAAAACAACACCCAAGTCAGTCTGAAAAACCAGCGTGAGAAAACCACACTCAATTGGATTATTATATTTTTGAAAATCCTTTAAAAAATGGTATCTATTAAGACCACGCCACAAATAAACATGTTGGGTTTTACCTTGCGATAAATGTAACAACCCGCAATTTTATGATTATATATTTAAATATTTTATTTGAATATAGCATCGTTAGTTGGATTAAAGCGTTTAGTTGGATTAAAGCCTGAAATGTGACTATCTATAAACGGTCGAATCCGGACTTAGGAACACTTCCATTGAGTCCAAAACGACGTTTGCGACCTTTTTGAGTATAAATATCGATATGTTTAGAGTTGATTAGAATTTTGATATTTTCATTTTGGACTTTGGATTTGGGTTTCAACCCACTAACCTAACAAAGAACCTAACTCCTCTACAATAACAACTCCCCCTCCACTCATCTTCATTCATTCATAACATTTCCTAACACTCAAGCAAAAGGAAATATGGAGGAAAAAAGTGGAGATTAGAAATGCTTAAGCCTTAATTCTCTTAGGAAATTCAAGTTCTTGCTCTAAAATCAAAGAGAAGCTTAGGTAAGCATACTTTTCATCTTCTCCATCTCAATCTCTCTTAAATTTTCAGATATTCCTATAACCTAACTTAGGAAAAACTACACCTTTGATAATTGATTAAAGATTATAGAGGTGTACTGAAGAGGAATTGGTCTTGCTTTGTTTTAAAGCTTCTGATTCGTTGTTTTGAGTTTTAAAGGTAAGTTCTTGAACTCACATCTATGTCTATAGCTTTCATTATTGTTAGGTATGAATTCCTAACATCTATTTCATGTTCAATTGCTTTTGATTTGAATTGGTTTGGTGAATTTTCCAATTTCGGTATTTTGAAGTCAAAATCTTTAAAGATCCTACCTTGGGTTTTTGGACATGTTTTTGGTGGTGTATTGAAGAGCCTATATGGCTGGTTTGTCGATTGGAAAATATCCCTAGCTTCCATCACTCGTTCAAACGTCTGGTAAAGGTCCCTGGAAAAAGAAAAAAAAAATTAACAAATGCAGAAAAAATGGCTGAGACAAAATCCAGACGTCTGGTCAAACCCAACCAGACGTCTGGTCCTATGCAATTTTGCCTATTTTGACTGTTTTTGGGTGGACTTTCAATTTTTATCGATTTTTGTTGATCCGATTTTTGTTGTCAATTATTATCAACTTTGATGACTTCATTTATGGATTTTTGGGAATATCCATTTTATGGATTTGATTTTGATTTTTTTAATGTTAATTCACGTCGTCTAATGTGGATTTTGGTGAAAGATTGTTTTTACAATCATTTCTGTTATCACTTTGAAATACAAAGGTTTTTATACTAGTAGTAAATACTAAAAACTCTTTCACGAAAATGATTTCAACACTATTTTTAATTCAAAGCTTGTATTTAAAACCATTTTCTAATCTATTAGTATATACGAACATTTACCTCATTTGTATAAGAAATCTAATTAAACGACTTAGCAAAACAAGTGGTATGAACACACTTGTGTTTACATCGTCGGTTAATTCTTTGACTTATTCGATTGAAATCTCATGACAATTTTCGAGTGGATATCTAGAATCTATTTGTAAATATTTAAGATAAGCCAGTGGTTATGGGACATGAAGCCTAACTCATTTATTTACTAGCTCATTGTAATTTACACTTATTTTCGAGTGGAAATCTATAATTTGTTCGTAAATATTTAAGTTAATCCGGTGGTTATGGGACATGAAGCCTAACTCATTTATTTACTAACTTAGTGTAATTTACATTATGGATAAACTATGATCATTTTTTGATTTAGACTAGCGATATGCGATGTCCTTTTGTCCGCGTGGGGGACTAAACCTCATTTGTGTAGTTTCAGATCAAAATTAGTGGGGTAACGACCCATGGTCATCGAGCCGTTTATGGAGCCTCGGCTCAAATTTGATGGTTAGCGACCATGGAATAACTTTCCGTTCGTGATACACATGTTAGTCAGTTTTCATGCTCCAATTTGTGATAGGCCTCCCCCATTTCGTGATTTTTGGATTTCTAATTGATGATTTCTGGAATTTGTATTTCACCAATTTTTGTGATTTGCATTGATATGTTTTGTCAATATTTGAGGTTTGGTGAATAAGCTAAAGAATGTGATATTCCTTTTGGATACTTGAGGAGATTTGAGATATTATATGATTTTCGTTGTTATCAAATATATACTTGTCGTAGTATGACATTATTGTTATCATATATTTTTGTCATATCTATTATCCTATCTCATCTTATACGATATGTATAGCTAGGTCGATCCATTTATTATTTTTCTTCTTAAATAATACTCGGGTCAGACTGAGGTGTTTTAAGAGCTTCCTCTTGATTTCTTAGCAGGGACGAGCTTCTGACTTTTGGCTAACTACTTTAGCTCAGTAGTTTTTTTTGTTTTTATAGATTCGAGATAGAGACTTCTTGATGTATACATATTCTTTTGTCTTGCACTTGTACCTATTCTTTTGGGATGTAGTGGATCTTGTATTACCACTACTTTGATATGCACTTCTATGTGATATATTCATATCTGTTTCCACCTTAATGATATGAATATTTATGGCTGATTTGTGTTATGCTTATTTCATATTTGTTTCCGAAGATCACATAGCCACTGTGTAGTAGTTTTGAGTTTGTAATTGATGTGTCAGATTTCCTCTTAAAACGAAATGCATGTAATACTATCAGACATATCGGTACTCACACAAAGCAATTATACAGATGGTCGCTCCTCAACAGCCTTATTCTTCATGCTAGTCGACGGCATTACTCTATTGTGTTCTTGGCTAGTGTGAGTATAGAGGTGGGGAGTTATAGCTTGGTATCAGAGCCAAACTTCGGAGCAATGTAGAACAATCTAGCAACGATCATTGTTCCAAGTCTCTCTTAGGAATTATGCCTTAGAATTTAATTCGAATCTTAGGACCTATTCTATCCTATTTTCTTTTATGATGCATTATCTTACCAATCAAGCTCATTTGAATTCATTTTGAGAATAAACTTTCTCCTCTTTGTTCTTTCTTTCTTTCTTAAAGAAGAAGAGATGGTTAGACCTGGCAGTCCTAACGCTGGTCAATCTAGTGGTCCTCCTCTAGATGGTGTATTCATATCTGCCCAATAACTTTTGAATCCTATAAAGAATCAAAGGTTTATCTATGTTTTGAATAAGAACCCTAAAAGTTTTTACCTCTGAAATTAGAAGTGCCTTTCAACTAGCTTGTAGGTATCACTCTTCGAATTGAAGAGGTCGATAATGGAAGTGAAGGTGATATTAGGGTTTCCTAGAAATGGCATATTAAGTTCAAAAGCCTAATCCCAATAAGAAATTGAAGCAAGCAACTTCGGTAGCAAAGACTTCAATCCCTAATCATGGAGAATGCTACAATTGTAGTTCTAAGGACCACTATGTAAGTAGGTGTCCAAGGCCTATTTCTTGTCGCTATTGCAAAAGTTCGGGTCATCATATATCTTCTGTCCCATACTTCAAAGTAAGAAAGAGGGAAATTTGAATGTTGTGCAAGCCCCTAGTAACACTTCTCTTGGTCAAGGTATTTCCCATTCTGACCTTGATGGCATTAATTTGTTTTGTGATTATCCTATTCGAATTCTTTTGATACGGGTGCATCTCATTCTTTTATATCAAAAGAACTTGTTGATACTTTTTATTTAAATATTTTGGGCTTGATGACTTCACCGAGAATTATGAATCTGGTTGGTGGATCCGCAACACTCAGTTTGCTTTGTAAAAATGTCGAGATTATTTTATGTGGTTATGCTTTCCGAGCTGATTTGCATGTTATGCGCTACTTAGGTTTCGGAAATGATTTTGGGAAAGGATTGGCTTAATCACTATGAAGCCGGTATCCTATATCCCGAGAGAACTATCCATCTTCGACATCCTTAATCTGTTAAGCATATTTTTAGTGTTCTTAATGATTTCGATTCCTGCATCATTTTATTCTTTAAATCCACACGACGAGGAAGATGTTATTTCCCTCATTTAAGTAATTCGTGAATTTCCTGACATCTTTGAGCCTGTCTTAGGATTATCATCTAAGCGATCTATTGAGTAGTGCTAAGGTCTTTTCAATTTGACTTTGCCACCGGTTTTCATTAGCTATGAGCTATGGACGATAGCATTCCACTAACCACATTCTGCACTCATTATGATTCTTATGGATGGCTTATTATGCCATTTGGTTTGACGAACTCTCAAGCTTATTTCATCCATCTTATGAATCGAATATTCTACTAGTATCTCGGTGATTCCATCCTTATATTCATTGATTATGGGTGAAAATAGCAATTTAAAATTGCAAATCTTTCTAATAAGATATATTTATAAGTATAATTGGATTTTGTTCTTAAAACTAACAAAGAATATTCGTAAAAAATTTAAGGGATATTTTTATCATATAGAAGATGATTTGGTGTTGTGTTTCCCATTGAGTGCTTTAAGAATTCTGATCGATGCACTGATCAACGTTATCGATAGGGGTCTCCTAAACGCTGTGACGAGACAGTCGGATACAGTAAATTGACTTGTAATAAATAATTTTTTCTAAAAAGATGACTACATAAAGTTAATTATAATTTTGAATGTCTTAGCTTTTGGGAAAGAGGATCATAAAATAAATGATTTAGCAAAGAAGCTGCTTTTCAAAAATTAAAAGAGCTCCCTTTTGATGCTCTTATTCTTGTGGTTCCTGAAGGGAACCAAGACTTTATTGGTTATACCAACGCTAGTCATGTTGGTTTGGGAGCCGTTCTCATGCAAAGGGAACGTGTTATCACTTATGCTTCTAGGCAATTAAAGCCTACCGAGACTAGATATGCCACTCATGATTCAGACCATGCGGCCATTGTTTTTCTCCTTTAGAATTTGGCGTCATTATGTTTTGGGAGAGAAATTTATGCTATACACCGATCATGAATTTTTGTAGTATTTATTTTCTAAAAAGGAACTTAATTTGCACCAACAACGTTGGCTTGAATTCCTTACATCATATGATCATGATATTCTCTATACTCCTAGAAAGGAAAATCGTGTTGTTGATGCCTTTAGTCGTAAGTAACAAGCGGTTGTCACCATGATGATATCCGAATGGAATAATCTCGAGGCTTTGTCCACTTGTGAGATTCGAGATCGTGAATCTGATTCATGTTCATCTCTTGTTTTATGTATCCTTGAGGCTCATCCTTCTCTTTTAGACCACATCCTTGAAGCTCAAAAGCAAGATCCTGAATTGGCTCTTCTTAGCCAAAGTTGTAGGGATAAAAATACGGTTGATGAATTGAAAGACTTTGATATTGATGCTCATGGAGGTATTCGAAAATTTGGTAGACTTATTGTGCCAAATATTAGTGATCTTCGTTAAAACATTTTAGAAGATTCTCATCGTTCTAAATTTACCTTTCATTCTGGTAGTAGTAAAATGTACGCAGATATAAAGCGACTTTATTGTTAGGATGGAATGAAATCTGATATTTGCTAACTTCATTAAGCTTCGCTTGACTTGCCAACTCATAAAGGCCGAGCATCAAAGGCCCGGAGGGTTATTGCAATCTTTAGAGATTCCCGTTTGGAAGTGGGATCCAATTTCCATACACTTCATTGATGATCATCCCCATTCTCTTTTGGGTCATGACAATTTATGGGTGATTGTAGATAGACTTACAAAATCTGGCCACTTTATTCCCGTTCGGTCTAATCGGACCATACCTCTTTTGGTCAAACTCTATGTTAAAGAAGTTGTTAAATTGCATGGAGTTCCTACTTCTATTGTTAGCGATCGTGATCCATTATTTACTAGTGAATTTTGGAAGGATCTTCAAAAAGATTTGGAAACGAAGCTTAATTTTAGCACCGCTTATCATCCTCAGTCCGATGGACAAACAGAGCATGTGAATCAAACTCATGAAGATCTACTTCGTGCATGTGTTCTTTATTTTGGTGGAAGTTGGGAAGAACATATTTCTCTTGTTGAGTTTTCTTATATGAATAGCTTCCAACCTAGTATTGGTATGACAACTTTTGAGGCACTCTATGAAAGGCCGTGCCGATCTCCTTCATGTTGGCTAGAAGACAGTGAGAAGCTGGTTTTAGGTCCAGATTTTATTCGTGATGTCATAGAAAAGATTGACCTTATTCATCATAGGATAAAAGAAGCTCAAAGTAGACAAAAATCCTATGCCGATAACCAAAGAAGGAATTTGAAATTTTCTATGGGAGATTTGGTATTCATTCGTATTCCACCAATGAAGGGTGTTGTGCGTTTCAGTCGATTGCTAAAATTAGCACCTCGATTTATTGGCCCATTTCCCATCACAGAACGCACTGGATCCGTGGTTTATCGCCTTTTTATAACCAGCTCGATTTTCTGCTATTCCATGTCTCTCAACTACGAAAATACCTTAGAGATTCCAATTTTCTTCTTGAGCCCGGTGTTATTAAAGAAATTGAGGTTCCACCTAATTTGACTTATGAGCAACATCCTATTCGCATCATTGCAATGGAGGTTAAACGTCTTTGTAATAAAGATGTCCCGCTTGTGAAAATTCAATGGTCCTCATATCCTTATAATTCTTCCTGGGAATCCAGAGAATTCATCAAGCGAACACATCCGGACTTACTCCCTCGTGCTCCTTAAGCGAACTTCTTACTTCAAAATTTTCTTTTGTGTTGTTATGCCTTAGAGTGGTTGTTACTCTTTATTGTCTTCTTAAGAATTGCAAGGACGCAATTTCTTTAAGGAGGGGAGTCTGTAACAACCCACAAATTTACAATTATATATTTAAATATTTTATTTAAATATAGCATCGTTAGTTGGATTAAAGTCCGAAATTTGACTTTCTGTAAATTGTCGAATCCGGACTCAGCAACACTTTCGTTGAGTCCAAAACGGCGTTTGCGACCTTTTTAAGTATAAACATCGATATGTTTGGAGTTAATTAGAATTTTGATATTTTGATTTTGGGCTTTGGGTTTGAGTTTCAGCCCACTAACCTAACAAAGAACCCAACTCCTCTATAATAACAACTCCCACTCCACTCCTCTTCATTCATCCATAACATTTCCTAACACTCAAGCAAAAGGAAAAATGGAGAAAAATAGAGGAGATTAGAAATTCGTAAGCCCTAGTTCTCTTAGAAAATTCAAGTTCTTGCTCTAAAATCAAAGAGAAGGTTACGTAAGCATCATCTTCATCTTCTCCATCCCAATCTCTCTTCAATTCTCAGAAATTCCTATAACCTAACTTAGAAAAAAACTTCACCTTTGATAATAGATTGAAGATTATAGAGGTGTGTTAAAGAGGAATTGGTCTTGCTTTGTTTTAAAATTTCTCGTTCGTTTTTTTTGAGTTTTAAAGGTGATTTGTTGAACTGAGATCTATGCCTATAGCTTTCATTGTTGTTAGGTGTTTGTGCCAAAATTGGTCACAAACCCCAAATACCGTGAAAGCACCAGTGTATGAATACAAACCAACAATATCCAGACACAAATAACAGATCTCAGCAAATATTGAACAATAATCCCAAAGTAAAGAACAGAGGCACAAGTTTTATAGTGGTTCGGCTATCTCCGGCCTACATCCACTCCAAAGTTTTTATCCTTTTATTGATTATCCTTGATGATTACAGATGATTACAGCAGTTACAAAGTCCAAAGCTTGAAATAAATGGCGGTAATGATGTTAAGGAATGATTCTGGCAGCGTCCGGGCGTGCTTTCCTTCTCCAAATTTTCCGACCCCTTTTCTGAATGACCAGGGGCTCTATTTATAAGCGTAGGAGGCTGATTTTTCTCCTAAAATCCGGGAAGACCGCTTCAGGCACGTGAGGGGGCCCACATGCCCGAAATCTGGAGGTCCGGGCCCACCTTGGGATCGATTCGAAGTAAGGTTCGAATCGATCAAGAAATCATCCAATTGAGCTGAAATTTGGTGAGAACATTCTTCAACATGCATGTAGGCTCCTGTAAAAATTTCATTGCATTTGGATCAACGGTTTGGAAGATATGATCGATTCAAGATCAAAGCTCCGTGCGTTCTGCTAGGTTCGAACCCATGCTTCGAAACCATCCATTTCGAAACCATCCCCTTCGTATCCATAAGGCCGGCTCCTTCGAACCCATGCTCTTCGAGGCTGCCTCCTTCGAATCCATGTCCTCCGAGTCCATCCTCTTCGAATCCATGTCCATTGTTCGAATCCATCGTCTTCGAATCCAAACCTTTCGACTCCATGACCTTCGAATCCATCTCCAATCCTTCGACTCCATGACCTTCGAATCCATCTCCAATCCTTCGACTCCATGCCCTTCGAATCCATCTCCAATCCTTCGACTCCATGACCTTCGAATCCATCTCCAATCCTTCGACTCCATGCCCTTCGAATCCATCTCCAATCCTTCGACTCCATGACCTTCGAATCTATCTCCTTCGAATCCATGTTCTTTGTATCCATCGAGTCCCCATCGATTCAAAGTACCATCGATGCGTCCTTGGTGGGTTCGAATCCATCCTGATGGGTTCGAATCTGATGGATTCGAACCGAGCACTCCATCCTGAAGGATTCGAACAGCATACCTCTCCCACCTTGAATCCATCATATTTCCTTCATACGAACTCCGATTAACCTGAAATTTGAAACATAGCCTTTTCTAGTCCTTATCATTGTCTCCAATCAATTTCGCCCCAATCGGGGTTTAACAAAATTTTGACGATATCAATCGCAGCCTTGATTCCAACCCTGATATTCATCATTCCTTGCCAATTTGTCGATATTCCAGTTTTGACCAAAAAATGGGATAACACTTTGCCCCCCAAAACATGCCTTGTGATAACAAGGCGTGTTTCGAATAGTTCCGAATCCAATATCCAAAGTCCATAGCCATACTGCCAGAGTATATCATCCTTGACTGCTCCGAGTCGATATCCAATTCCAAACCCAATAACCAAAGCTTGAGTCAATTCCCTGCCCATCCGAGCTCGACAACCGAGTCCCGAACCATCCTTATCCAATAGCCAATAACCGAATCCGGGACCTCTCCGGGTCTATATCCAAATCCATAACCTCTCTGGGTTCTTGCCAAGCGTAATCCACACTTGACGACCTTGGCCCAGTGTCCCTGGGTGCTAAACAATGCCATGGCTTAAGTCCTAAGCCGAATCCTGATCTCTCCGGACCCTTGTTGAGCATAGTCCATACTCAACGACCTGAAAATGACAATTGATAATGGAGGGCCTAAGTCCTAGGCCGAATCCTGGTCACTCCGGACCCTTGTTGAGCATAGTCCATACTCAACGACCTGAATGAGCCAATTTACCACATTCGGGCAAAGTGACTCACCCCTTGCCAGGCATAATCCATACCCGACGACCGTTTATCAAAAATCAGATAAAAATCCAACCAAAATCCAATCAAAAACCCAAATCCGAAAATCCAAATCAAAATCAAAAAACCAAACCAGCAACCAAAACAAAATCAATCATCCGAAGGAAAAATCCAAACAAGAAAGCAAACAAAAACCAGGAGTCCAATCCAAACTCCAAAACCAAACCAGAAAACCAAGTGTCCAATCCAAAACAGAAAAACAGATTTCACAAGCCATAGCTTCGCAGTTTATCATCACTCAGAGCATGCCTAGGGGCTATCTCCGTCCCCGTACATGTGTAAATGACTTTACCGTTCGCTATTAGCTTGTTACTTATTCCATATTATCCTAGTCAGTGGATGATCAATCGACCATCATCCCTGGGCCTTACATCATCACGGTGTGAGGTAGTCGGTGGTTGCTCCTGCTCCACCGTTGCATTCCGAGTTTCGATATAGTGTCGTAACTGTCCATTCCTTACATGCTCCTCGATTATGTCCTTTAAATGTCTACAGCTGTTGGTGTCATGTCCGTCTAAGTCATGGAAGAGACAATGCCTCCCTGATGCCTTCTCTCGTTCATAAGGTTCTCTCCTGGCTGGCCTCCGGTAGGGAAGGCGATTCCGAGCATCCATGTATATCCGCTCCAGTGTCTCGTTCAATCCTGTGTATGTGGAAAACTTTGGATCCTTCCATCACTTCCTAGCGTTTCCAGAATCATTATCCAATTTCCTTTTTCCTTTGTCTTTATCCGAACCACCGCTGGATACTGCTCCAACCTCGATTGCACTAACCTTTTTCACCTTTAAATCCGTACTTGCATCTTCTTGCCGAAGGAACCTTTCTGCCTCGTGAAAGAATTCGTCGAGATCTTGTGGGGGATCTCGTATGAGAGATACCTTGAAATCAGAGTCCTCCCTGACTCCTGATACTGCTGCCATTAAAACCATCGATGGATCAGGCCGATCCACCGAAGCGACTGCCGCACTGAATCGAGTTAGAAAAGCTCTAAGCGATTCATCCATTCTTTGCTTCACTGATGTCAATGTCATCACATTCTTCGGCCTCTTGACGTGAACCCGAAACTGCCCCAAAAACCTTTCCACTAATTCCCTCCAAGTCCTGATAGATCCTTCTTCCAGCTGCCTAAACCACATCGCAGCTATGTCCGTCAAATACAAAGGGAAGCATCGGGCCATCACTTCCTCCGATGCCCCCAGCACCTCCATGTGTCTGGTGTACCTCATCAAGTGATCTGTTGGATCTGTCTTGCCATCATATATCTCCACGCTAGGCAACTTAAACTTAGGTGGGTTCTGAGCCATCCTTATTTCCCGAGCAAACGGACTCCTGTTCACTCCTTCCAAGTCTCCTTTGGCCAAACCACCTCGCACAGTTTTCCTAATCATCTCTACCAATCCAGCGTTGTCTGTCGGGGGTTGCCCCCGAGGGAACTCCGGCACATACTCTTCATGTGGCTCGTTAGTAGCAACGTTGGTTCTAGCTTGTTGAACTCCTTCCAGAGGTCCTCCTGTATTGGATGTCGTGGGTCTGCCCCCAAGCCCTTGTTGATTGCTTCGTGGCTCCATATCTCGTCCTCCATTGGGTTCCACAACCCTAGTCCCTTGTTCTGCATCCACAGCGGCTGTTGCTGTCCCTAGGTTCTGCATCCCTGCAGCTCTCAATTGCTCAAAGAAAGTCTGCATCATTTCCTGTTGGTTCTTTAACAATCTCTCCTGTAAAGAGTTTGCCATAGCCTCCATTTCATCCCGGGTTATGCAGATTGAAGCTTGCCCTTCCCCAGCTCCGGAGGATGCTTGTTGACTTCCTTCCTGTTGGCTTCGCTCAGCCCTTTTCCTTCTACTATTTTGCCTAGTCATTGTCCTTGAATCCAAACTTGTTAAAATCTTCAAATCCAACTTTCAAATCCGATGCAGCGGGTGCTAGTCGTTCTCAGTGAAAGCACCAAAGTGTTTGTGCCAAAATTGGTCACAAACCCCAAATACCGTGAAAGCACCAGTGTATGAATACAAACCAACAATATCCAGACACAAATAACAGATCTCAGCAAATATTGAACAATAATCCCAAAATAAAGAACAGAGGCACAAGTTTTAAAGTGGTTCGGCTATCTCCGGCCTACATCCACTCCAAAGTTTTTATCCTTTTATTGATTATCCTTGATGATTACAGATGATTACAGCAGTTACAAAGTCCAAAGCTTGAAATAAATGGCGGTAATGATGTTAAGGAATGATTCTGGCAGCGTCCGGGCGTGCTTTCCTTCTCCAAATTTTCCGACCCCTTTTCTGAATGACCAGGGGCTCTATTTATAAGCGTAGGAGGCTGATTTTTCTCCTAAAATCCGGGAAGACCGCTTCAGGCACGTGAGGGGGCCCACATGCCCGAAATCTGGAGGTCCGGGCCCACCTTGGGATCGATTCGAAGTAAGGTTCGAATCGATCAAGAAATCATCCAATTGAGCTGAAATTTGGTGAGAACATTCTTCAACATGCATGTAGGCTCCTGTAAAAATTTCATTGCATTTGGATCAACGGTTTGGAAGATATGATCGATTCAAGATCAAAGCTCCGTGCGTTCTGCTAGGTTCGAACCCATGCTTCGAAACCATCCATTTCGAAACCATCCCCTTCGTATCCATAAGGCCGGCTCCTTCGAACCCATGCTCTTCGAGGCTGCCTCCTTCGAATCCATGTCCTCCGAGTCCATCCTCTTCGAATCCATGTCCATTGTTCGAATCCATCGTCTTCGAATCCAAACCTTTCGACTCCATGACCTTCGAATCCATCTCCAATCCTTCGACTCCATGACCTTCGAATCCATCTCCAATCCTTCGACTCCATGCCCTTCGAATCCATCTCCAATCCTTCGACTCCATGACCTTCGAATCCATCTCCAATCCTTCGACTCCATGCCCTTCGAATCCATCTCCAATCCTTCGACTCCATGACCTTCGAATCCATCTCCTTCGAATCCATGTTCTTTGTATCCATCGAGTCCCCATCGATTCAAAGTACCATCGATGCGACCTTGGTGGGTTCGAATCCATCCTGATGGGTTCGAATCTGATGGATTCGAACCGAGCACTCCATCCTGAAGGATTCGAACAGCATACCTCTCCCACCTTGAATCCATCATATTTCCTTCATACGAACTCCGATTAACCTGAAATTTGAAACATAGCCTTTTCTAGTCCTTATCATTGTCTCCAATCAATTTCGCCCCAATCGGGGTTTAACAAAATTTTGACGATATCAATCGCAGCCTTGATTCCAACCCTGATATTCATCATTCCTTGCCAATTTGTCGATATTCCAGTTTTGACCAAAAAATGGGATAACATTAGGCATGAATTTCTAACATCTATTTCATGTTCAGTTGCTTTTGATTTGAATTGGTTTGGTGAATTTTTCAATTTTGGTATTTTGAAGTCAAAATCTTTAAAGATCCTATGTTGGGAGTTTGGACATGTTTCTGGTGGTGTATTGAAGAGCCTATAGGGCTAGGTTGTCGATTGGTATAAATCCCTAGCATCCATCGCTCGTTCGATCGCTTTCGGTTTGAATTTTGCCCTCTTCGGGCTAGGCTTATTTTTGCCTAGCAGAAAAATCCAGCGTTTGGTTGAAAAATTGTGACGTCTGGTAGGGGTCCATGGAAAAAGAAAAAAAAAATTAACAAATGTAAAATGGATGAGACAAAATTCGAATGTCTGGTTAAACCCAACCAAACGTCTGGTCCCATGCAATTTTGCCTATTTTGGCTCTTTTTGAGTGGATTTCCAATTCTTGTAGATTTTTGTTGATCCGATTAGTTGTTGTCAATTATTATCGACTTTGATGACGTCATTTATAGATTTTTGGGAATATCCATTTGATGGATATGATATTGATTTTTATGATCTTAATTCACATCGTCGAATGTGGATTTTGGTGATTGATCATTTTTACAATCATTTCTGTGATTTGTCACTTTAAAATACAAAGGTTTTTAATAAATACTAAAAAATCTTTCACGAAAACGATTTCAACACTATTTGTAATACAAAGTTTTTTTTCAAACCATTTTCTAATCTATTAGTATATACAAACCTTTACCTCATTCGTATGAGAAATCTAATTAGACGACTTTGCAAAACAAGTGGTATGCGTTTACTTCGTCGGTTAATTCTTGGACTTGTTCGATTGAAATCTCGCGACAATTTTCGAGTGTAAATCTACAATCTGTTCGCAAAAATTTAAGTTACGCCAGTGGTTATGGGACATAAAGCCTAACTCATTTATTTACTAGCTTAGTGTACTTTACACTAATTTTCGAGTGGAAGTCTACAATTTGTTCGTAAATACATAAGTTAAGCCAGTGGTTATGGGACATGAAGCCTAACTTATTTATTTCCTAGCTTAGTGTAATTTACACTTATGGATCAATGATGATCATTTTGTGATTTAGACTAGCGATGTGCGATGTCTCTTTGTCTGCGTGGGGGATTAAACCTCGTTTGTGGAGTTTCAGGTCAAAGTTGTGGAGTAGCGATCCATGGTCTTGGGGACGTTTGTGGAGCCTCGGCTCAAATTGGATTGTTAGCAGCCATGGAATAACATTCTGTTTGTGATACACGTGTTCGTGAGTTTTCATGCTACCGTTTGTGATAGGCCTCCCCCCTTTTGTGATTTCTGGATTTCTAATTGATGATTTATAGGATTTGTGTTTCACTAGTTATTGTGATTTGCATTGATATGTTTTGTCAATATTTGAGGTTTGGTGAATAAGCTAAAGAATGTGATATTCTTTTTGGATATTTGAGGAGATTTGAGATATTATATGATTTTCGTTGTTATCAAATATATACTTGACATTATTGTTGTCATATATTTTTGTCATATCTCTTGTCCTATCTCATCTTATATGACATTTATAGCTAGACCAATCCGTTTATTATTTTTCTTCTTAAATAATACTCGGGTCAGACTGAGGTGTTTCAGGAGCTTCCTCTCAATTTCTTAGCAGGGACTAGCTTCTAACGTTTGGCTAACCACTTCAACTTAGTATTTTTTTTGTTTTTATAGATTCAAGATAGAGACTCCTTGATGTATACATATTCTTTTGTCTTGCACTTGTACCTATTCTTTTGGGATGTAGTGGATCTTGTATGACCACTACTTTGATGTACACTTCTATGTGATATATTCATATCTGTTTCCGCCTTAATGATATGAATATCTATGACTGATTTGTGTTGTGCTTATTTTATATTTGTTCTCGATGATCACATAGCCACTGTGTAGTAGTTTTGAGTTTGTAATTAATATGTCAGATTTCCTCTTGAAACGAAATGCATGTAACACTATCTGACATATCCGTACTCGCACAAAGCAATTATACAAATGGTCGTCCTCAACAGCCTTATTCATTGTACCAGTCGACGACATTACTCTGTAGTATTCTAGGCTAGCACGAGCATAAAAGTGGGGCGTCACGATAACCGAAACGATTTTTATCAAATCCTCTGATACTATAATAGTGTCTATAGAATGTAAATAGAATATAGCTGAAATGCTCACATCTCACATTCCAGCATAGTTTGGCATAATCAAAACCATATGGGCACTTATTGGAGATTGGGTTCCATACAATGGCAGGGCTAATGGGGTATCGCCAGTCATAGTACCTGGTCTAGCTCAGCGTACCAAGGACCACTCTCGATCCCCTGCAATACAAGACCAAAGCTTCCCATTACTGGATAGTCCGAATAAGATCAACCCACGGTTGGGATCAGAAACTGTCCCAACAGCCGAAAATGGGACTCTAGACAGGGGAAATCTTACCCTACTTAGGTGCTACCAACTTAACCTTGTTGCACCTCCCCTGTTTTAGCCATTCTCGGTTGATGAGGCTTGAGGCTACGATTGCCTTTCAAGAACGAATCTCAGTTAGAATGCTCATCGTCCTCCAATGACGATGTTTTCTTAGTATTCGCCCATACAAATTGCCCTAGATCTGGACAAACCGAATCGTCGTCTTCATTATCTTCCTGGGATTCATTCGTTACGTTCAAACAAGATCGAAGTGGTTTTCGGTTAATTAAATCCGGCCCCAGTATCTTTGAAATGATCGATGCATTGGCCACCATTGATAATCGGTTATTTAACTATCATATAACATCAACAAGCAACAATCAGGCCTTAAATAATTTTCCAGGTTATTTATTTCAAAAAATTTATACCATATATTATTTCCATATTTCAACACTTTGAAAATATTTTTCAAACCCCTTTTTTCTTATGGAACAAATTTCTACCCTTGCCCGATCCTTATAATATTTTTCCCACTTCGTTTGACATTCAACGCTTGGAAAATATTTATTTATCTCCTTTCTTTTCTCAAAAATAATTTACAACTTTATTTTCAAATTTCCAACTCATTTTCCACGAATCCTATAAATTCCAAAATTCCTTAGTCAATTTCCTTTATTACTTCGAAAGCCATTTATGCTTATTTAAAATTCCAGCTTCCCTTTTAGTTCCCTTGTGAGTTTATTTCACCTTCCGAAGTTCACTTATCTTATGCTTTTGAAATTTATTTAAGTTCCCATAATACCACTTTAAATCATTCTTCTAAAATCTTATTCAATGAAATAAACTTCGCCTTCCATCTCGAGAGGATTTATAATTGTATTTAAAACATTTAGAAATATATATACTTATAAAGTAAGAATAATGGTTTATTTACAAAATATGGTTTTAGATAAAACTAAAATATCAACATCTTAAAAGCATTAAAAATTCATATCCAATTACTAATTTATTTACAAAGCTGATATATAAAAATTAGAATTTATTTCAATGAATATTAAGTATTATAATAACTAACTTTTGGAATGTTCTAAATTCAAATAATAGTTTAAGTTATGTAGTATAGTAATTCAAAATTCCATTTAAAACAAGTTTAATTTACTCGAAAATATATATTTTTAAGAAAAACCAATCTTCACCAATTTCCCTCATAACTCTCTTGACCTGTATCACCTCGACCATATCTAAATTTATCACCATTCTTCACATTCGAAATATATCCATTATTTCTTTCCAAAATGATTCCCATAGCTCGGTATAAGTTCATACCATAACTTATTTTTAACATATCCACCGATATTATTTTCTCCTATTTATAAACCCTGTTTATACATTTATAAACTCCCTTGAGTTTTCCATCTATATATAAAAACAAATTCTATTTTATAATTTCATTCTAAAATTTTATCCCTTCATAAAATTCCATTTTATTTCAAATCTATTTTAATTATCGATTCCAATTCTATTCCAAAATCATCAAAATATCTTTCAAGTCCTTAATATATAATTTTATTTAAAATCTCTACTTAACCCAATTTACAAATAGTTAAATATAACCTGTTTTTCCCTGCATCCACAAACGTTAGTCAACAAATAAAATACAATCCCACTTCGAGGGGGATATCGCAGTATATAGGGTCATCCGCTATTATGCGGGCGTATAGGGTCTCATCCGCTATAATATGCGGGAATGTCGCTCCAATACTAATATATATACTACTATATATAAATAACATCCAACATCTAAATTATAAATTTATCAATCAAGTCAGGCATCCAATAATTTAAATTTAATATTTAAATTTAAAGGGGTGATCCAAATGAGTGAGAAAATCTCACCTTCGATTTTTAAATTACCGAACGCTTGGATTTTGAATTTCTAAAATCCCAGCTAGTTCTGAAAAATCTCCAACCAGTTCCAGATTTCTATTTCGCAGCTATGAAGCAATCGTGACTAATTTTGCTCGATTTGAACCTCGTACACGAAAATTACGGATTTTATTAACCTTGAGATAATTTAATTTTTTGAATTAAAGTTAACTCAAAATTTTAAATTATTTTTAACAAATTAAACTTATATTTGGAAACCACATACATTGACAAGAATCACCTATATAAATTTCCAAAAGTCTAATTTATAAATAAATTTTCCAAAACGAGACATTTTAAAAATTTCGTGTTAAAATCTATTTTTTTAATATAATTAACTAAATTAGTTTCATAAATTATGTTAAATTAATGGCAACATCAAGTTCTTAGTTTTTAAAATAACTAACTGTATACTTTAACTTAATTAGTAAACTAATAAGAGTATACCTTCTAACTAACTGCCGACTTCGTTCTCGTCCCTCGCACATCACCGCATCAAGCCGCTGCCCTAAAGACCATGCCCTCTTTTGTCAGGCTTAGCCTAATACTAGCAGGTTGACCGCTCCACTTCACAAATGCCTTCGACCATCGGCCTCCGCTTCAACCCGCGCTTCTTCGGTCGAATGACCATTGAGACTCAATCGCGATCGATCACGATTCTATCTCTGATTATTGTTGCTATCCTCCCCAATATTCACGAGCTCCACTCACGATCTCGATTTGATAGCCAAGAGGCGCGAAATATTATTTATTCCTTTTTAGGTCGAACTGATGCTCAATTTGGAAGGAAAGGAAGAAGAACGTGATAATTTTTTTGATATGCTATTTGATTTTAAAGAGGAAGAAATGTCGATCTCTTCTTTCTTCGTATAGACTAAAATTAAATTCAAGGAAGGAAGAGAAAGTTGTGTGATATAAAGGAGCAGAGGAGGCAGAACGTGATGTTGAAAAGAAGGTGGCGGGCATGAGAAGGTTAGCCACAGCAATTTTTAAGGTGAAAGCAAAAGGCATTAACGTGATTTTCTTGCGTGTCTGAACAGGCGAAAAGTGTTTTGAAAAGTGATGATGTGAAGGAATTACAGCTGAAGTTTGATATATATATTTAATTAAATTCAAATTATCTTTGATTTTGAAGCTAAAAATCTCAATCTCCTACCGAGGTGTGCCGCCAAACGTTTATAATGTTATACCCCTATTCCGAACCCAAATGGAAAAGGTTTAGAGTCCTAATTCGATCTATGGAGAAGATAGCGTTTTGGACTAATTATTATATTAAATTTTCGATATAAATTTCAACGCGTTTATATCTCGTAGGGCTAAACAATTACTCCAAAATCTACAAAATTTGAAATCCGATAATAATACAATATTACGGATCTAATGAAACTAGTTTCGTTGAATTTTGAGAATGTGCCTCAGAAGGCTACTTTTAAAGTCAATTTAGACGATATATTTTTAAAATTGAACAAATCACCCTTAAACTCAAATTTAAATCTTTTATTACCTTTATTACTATCAATATATATTTTACAAGAATTTAAAATATTTTTAACAAGCTTAAGACTCTAGATTCACTATTTTAACCAATATACAATTATTACTTTAATAGTTAAATTATTCAACAAATTGTTATATTTAAATATGAATCCCTTTTATCAAAAAAACCAATTTTCACATTCAAAAATCAAACTACAATTCAATTTTAATATTTAAAACCATTTAAATATTCCAAATCTAATGTCAAAAAATCTAAGTTGTTATATTTCTCCCACCTTAAAAGATCTTCGTCCCCAAAATTTGCTAAGGCAGAAGAATGCCCAAACCCATTAACTTCCAAAATCTACTTAGTGATAATTTGATATTTACTTTTCTAATCTTTTTTTCTCCCAAAACAATTAGTTTTAAATTTAAATTCCAGAATCCTTTATCTCAATTTCGATTTGAAATTAATTCTTCGTTAACAAAAAATATTTTCCAAAAATTTTCAAAAATATTCTAACTCCTAAAATTTTCAATTTTTTTTGGAAAAGTCTCCCTTGTACGGAGGAGCTTTTGTAATTTGACAAGTGAGATAAATATATATACATTGATGCACACGGTCGAAAAATAAAAAATATAACAATATTTTATATTTTTCTTTCTTTTATTCTGTAGGCATATCGTTATTTAGCATTTTTAAGCAAGCTGCTTATTTATTTAGCAATTAGCACGACCATAATCCAGCCAATCGGCCTCCAGCAACCTGTACTTACTTAATTTAAACACGTAAGTACCAAATGTATGAAGTTCAAATGACATTTCACTTATATTAAATAGCTAAAACCAGGATTCTATAAGTAATGCATACTAAACAATATTTATAAGCAATTATGAGACTCCGACTTTAATTTTAATTGCTTCCAACCAAATCACATATCATTTTCATTCAATCCGAAGGGTTTACAACCCACTTTCTTACATTCAACTCATTTTCAAACCAAAGAGCTCATATTCATTCCAATTGATTTCAAAATTAATTTTTTGTTTACTTCTATTAATTCATAGAATTTTTATTTACTTCTGCTTATGTCTATAGACCAATTTTCCTATGCAATTCGACGATATTCTTTCAAATAAATAATCACTTAAGCTTATAGCTCGATTAAATTGATTCAACTCGATTTATATTTAATTCCATTCCATTTTAAATTTATTCCCAATTCATTTTCATTACATTCAATATCAACATTATTTTATCCAAAATCATTTTTATTTAGTCTCGGAATCATTCCATGTTATTTTTCTGAATAACCATTTCGCAAGTTTATTTAAGAAATGCTTTCAATCAAAATGTAAACCTAAGTTATTTATTTTCTTCAAATTGTTTCACCCCATAACTTAAGTTTATTTTTCTTGTAACCAACTTACAATTTGAATCCTTGATTTTTATTTCATCAACTCCCATCCTTTTTACTAATTTATTCAATTAGTCTATTCACTTACTCCACTTCACAATTTTAACTTCCAAATTTGATTCATTCATGAGCTCATTTAATTAATATCGAGGTCATTTTCAATTATTTTGCACTCTAATTGCATTTATTTGCTGCTCACACCATTTCTACTTTAATCCAATTCCGTTTTATTTAACGATATTACAAATTTATATTTAATTTACTAATAATTGAAGTAGAATTTTATTTATAACTCGAGTTTATTTCCAAACTCCATTATTAACTCACAATTCAAATTTTATTTAACAAATTTAGGCTCCATTTCCATATTTCATTAATTAGTTAATTACCTAATTAGTTCACTCCCTACTTATAATTCAATATTTCATTTTTATCTCAAAAATTACTTCATTTAATTTTCTTGAGTTCAAATTTATTTTATAATTCAAGTTTGAATTTTCTTTCGTTCTCCAAAATATCAAACTATTTTATTTTGAGTTTCTTTTCTTACCTTTCAAATTTTTATATAAGTCACAAAACTTTTTTTTTCACTTTTCCACCAATTCTATTCTCGAATATATTCACATTTTATTTCAGGTCGGGACTATACACTTATCCATAGCCAAGTATATTTTTATTTCATGAATCTTCAATTCTTTTATAAGCTCTCGAAGTTTATTTATTCCAGTTCAATTTTTACTTATCTTTACTTACGCTAAATTCAACTTCATACCATTCTTTTGAATTCATTTAGGTAAGAATTTAATTCATTCGATACCATCTACAACTCAATTTAATCCAATTCTATTTTCAACTCAACTTCATTTAGTTTTAAGTTAAATTCTATTTGATCAACTTTATTTTTCAATGCATTTCAATTCAGTCACATCCCCATTTTATTCATTTAATTAGTCTACGTCACTAATTTATTTCAGTCGAACCACAATCAATTTAAATTCAACAATTCAATTTCTTCAACTTAATCTAAATTAACTTTATTTTTAATCCTCTCATTTTAATGTTAATATCAAAATTCAAATCTCTTGCTTTCCTTTCATATATAAAAATCATTTCAATTTATAAACTTATAACTTATTCCCTGATGATTTTTAAATTATTTAAATAATGATTCCAGAAAAAAATTCAAACTCCCCGGAATTTAAACTTTCAGCTTACGATTTAAATCTTTTATAATCTTGCTTGACTATAATATTATCATCCAAACATTTCTATATATATATTATAGTTTCAGGAAATTCTTCCTTTTATATCAAGACATATTTTTGGATAAATTATTTCATTTACCCTATTTTTAAAACATACTGTGTCGGTTTATCGTTTTCAAGTGTTCATGAACTCTTAGCAGCACCACTACTCGATCAAAATTCATATTCCACTCAACCAATAAGTCGACACAAAATTAAAACCATTTGTATACACTAACAAATACGTGCTTATATTTACAATACACTCAAACTCATTCTATAATACTACTGACTCTATCTCTAATGAGTAATTCCCACTAGAGCCAAGGTTCTCGCTTAACCTTCAGCTCTGATACCAAATGTAACGGTCGGGGATTTTCGACCCTCGAAAATCGACATTTACACGTTCACTATATAAACTGCCAAATATTCAAGTGCCGAAAATACCAGGTCGTTAGGGAAAAATAAGAAAGAGATAGAAGAAGAAGATAAAAACAACATAAGAGTCTCATAATCGCAGCGGAATAAAGTATACTATATAATAACAGCTTTTAAATACAAAGAAACCTGTATTGTTATATACACATACCATTGTCAGAGTACAACAATCATCCATTTATTTGGACAGCCTAATACTTGTCCTACGTAGAGGAAATAATAACCAAGTACGGAGATACGTCTCTATCATCCAGCTTGCCTCTTGAGCTCCATAGCATATTATCCTAGATCTGTTCAACTCGATCTGACCCGAGCATCATAATAAAACGACACCCGAGTCAGTCTAGAAAACTAGCGTGAGAAAACCACACTCAATTGGATTATTATATTTTTGAAAATCCTTCAAAAACAATGGTATATCGTAAGACCACGCCATAAATAAACATGTCGGATTTTTATCTTACGACAGTTGAAACGATTTTTATCAGATCCTTTGATATTATAATAGTGTCTATAGAAAGTAAATAGAATATAGCTGAAATGCCTGCATCTCACGCTCCAGCATAGTTGGGCACAATCAAAACCGTACAGGAACTTATTGGAGATTAGTTTCCATAGAATGGAAGGGCTACTGGGGTACCGCACGTCACAATATCTAGTCTAGATCCGCGTACCGAGGACCACTCCCGATCCCCTACAACACAAGATCAGAGCTACCCCTTACTGGATAGTCCGTAAGATCAGCCAGCGGTTGGGATCAGAAACCACCCCCACAGTCAAAAAGGGACACTAGACAGTGGAATTCTTACCCTACTTGGGCGCTACCCACTTAACCTTGCTGCACCCTCCTGTTTTAGCCATTTTCGGTTGATGAGGCTTGAGGCTACGATTACCTTTCAAGAACGAATCTCACTTAGAATGCTCATCATCCTCCAATAACGATGTTCTGATAGCATTCGTCCATACAAAATGCCCTAGGTCTGGACAAACCGAATCAGCATCTTTATCATCTTCACGGCATTCATCCGTTACATTCAAACCGGGTCGAAGTGGTTTTTGGATAATTAAATCTGATCACCATCTCTTCGAAACGATCAACGCATTGGCCAATATTGATAGTCGGTTATTTGACTATCATATAACATCCACAAGCTACCATCAGGCCTTAAAATAATTTTCCAAATTATTTATTTCAAAATATCTATACTAGATATTATTTCTGTACTTCAATACTTTGAAAATAGATTTCAAACCCTTTTTTTTCTTACAAAACAAATTCCTACCCTTGCCCGATCATTAGAATATTTTTACCACTTCGTTTGATATTCAGCGCTGGGAAAATATTCATTTATCTCCTATTTCTTTTCTCAAAAATCATTTACAACTTTATTTACAAGTTTCCAACTCGTTACGCATGAATTCTATGAATCCCAGAATTCCTTAGTCAATTTCCTTTAATACTTCCAAAGCCATTTATGCGTATTTAAAATTCTAGTTTCACTTCTACTTCCCTTGTGAGTTTATTCACCTTGCAAAGTTCACTTATCTTGTGCTTTAGAATTTATTTAAGTTTCCATAATACCACTATAAGATCATTCTTCTAAAATCTTATTCAATTAAATAAACTTCGCTTCCTATCTCGAGAGGATTTATAATTGTATTATAAACACTTAAATATATATAAATACATACCTGTAAAGTAAGAATAATGGTTTATTTACAAAATATGGTTTTAGATAAAACAAAAATACCAACATCTTAAAAGCATTAAAAATTCATATCTAGTTACTAATTTATTTACAAAGCTGATATATAAAATTAGAATTTATTTCAATGAATATTAAGTATTATAACAACTAACTTTTGGAATATTCTAAATTCTAGTAATACTTTAAATAATGTGGTATAGTAATTCAAAATTCTATTTAAAACAAATTTAATTTACTCGACAAAATATATCTTTAAGAAAATCCAATATTCACCATTTTCCCTTCACCTGTATCACTTCGACCATATCTAATTTTATCACCATTCTTCACATTCAAAACATATTCCATTACTTCTTTTCAAAATGATTCCCATAGCTCGGTATAAGTTCATACCATAACTTATTTTTAACATATCCACTTATATTATTTTCTCCTATTTATAAACCCCGGTTATACGTTTATAAACTCTCTTGAGTTTTTCATCTATTTATAAAAACAAATTCTATTCATAATTTCATTCTTAAATTTTATCCCTTAATAAATTCCAGTTTATTTCAAATCTATTTTAATTATCGATTCCAATTCTCTTCCAAAATCTTCAAAATATCTTTCAAGTCCTTAATATATAATTTTATTTAAAATCTCTATTTAACCCAATTTACAAATAATTAAATATAACCAAATTAATATATATATTTCTCGTTCACTTAATTTTCTTTACAAAATAACCCAATTTTCAATTTAAACATTTTTCATACAAAATCTTCTTTTTATTTGCTTCACATTAATTATTTATGGTATTTAAGAATACCAATTTAGTTTCCATGCTATTTTACATTTAACAATTTAATTCACACATGATCTATATCAATTTATCCATCATATCATATATCAATATATATATATATATATATATATATATATATGAAAAAAATTATTTTTGAGGAATCCTGTTGTATCCCTCTAACTTGTTTTTCCCTGCATCCACAGATGTTAGTCAACAAATAAAATACCAATCCCACTACGAGGGGGATATTATGGTATATATGGTCATCCGCTATTATATGGGGCGTATAGGGTCTCATCGACTATAATATGCGGGAATGTCACTCCAATACTAATATATATACTACTATATAAATAACATCCGACAGATAAATTATAAATTTTCAATCAAGTTAGGCATCGAATAATTCAAATTTAACATTTAAGTTTGAATAGGGTTATCCAATGAGTGAGAAAATCTCACCTTCGATTTTTAAATTGCCGAATGCCAGGATTTTGAATTTCTAAAATTCCAGCAAGTTCTGAAAAATCTTAAATTAGTTCCAGATTTCCTATTTCGCAACTATGAAGCCATCGTGACTGATTTCGCTTGATTTAAACCTCGTACAAGAAAATTATGGATTTTATTAACATCGAGATAATTTGATTTGTTTGAATTAAAGTTAACTCAAAATTTTAAATTATTTTTAACTAAGTAAATTTCACTTTGGAAGCCACATACATTGACAAGAATCACCTATATAAATTTTCCAAACCGAGGCATTTTAAAATTTTCCTTTTAAAATCTATTTTTTAATATAATTAACTAAATCAATTTCATACATTATGTTAAATTAATCATAGCCTTAAGTTCTCAGTTTTTAAAATAACTAACTGTATGCTTTATCTTAATTAGTAAACTGATATGAATATACCTTCTAGCTAACTGCCGACCTCATTCTCATCCCTCGCACATCACCGCATCAAGCCACTGCCTCAAAGAACATGTCCTCCTTTGTAAGGCTTAGCCTAATACTAGCATGTTGACCGCTCCACTTCACAAATGCCTTCAACCATCGGCCTTCCCTTCAACCAGCGCTTCTTCGGTCGAGACTTCATCACGATCGATTATGATTCCACCTCTGTCATTGTTGCCATCCTCCCTAATAGCCGTAAGCTCCATCACGATCTATAACATCCCACCTTTCTAAATGCTTTAAGTTGACACACGTGCCAACTCAAACCATACAAAAAGGCGGATTTGTTATTGGGGTAAATAAGAAAAAGCAAAGAGAGAAAAAACCCAAACAGAATCTTGCAGCGGAATGACAAAATATAATTATCAAATAAACAGTTTATGAAGCTGTTTTACAAAACATTTGATGATACTTATACAACACAGAATCAGAGTACACATACCAAAGAATAAAAAATAATAATGTAGCGGAACAGTGTGATGTAGTGGGATAATATAGTAAATAATAATAGTACAATCTTGTCTTCGTCCTTCAGAAATAAGGTCTTCAAATCTTGAAATGCTCAGGCCGACCCGAGCGAATTGAAAAGAAAAAACGCTCGAGTCAGAACTAAAGATCTTATGTAAGTTAAATCAATGGTAAATAAATATGAGTGGAATGGCGTTAGAGATGTTTACGGGGATTGACATCTCCTTTCCAGTGTCTAACGTGAGTGCAGTAACTTAAGAGATGTTCGAGATTCACATCTTTTAAGGATCCGTTAAACTACCTACTATGTAGTAATACGCTATTATAATAGTGTCTAAAGTAAAGTATACTATTTAAAAATAGCGTTAAGGCTTTACATTTTCCACCTTAACCAATTTTTGGATGCCAATAGTCTATACAGTACCGTAACTATCCATAAACTGGAGCCGCCAGAGGATACCCGTAGGTACGACATAAAACAAACTTGTAGAAGGTGCGCTAAGGTAGGTGATACATCACAACTAGGCAATGCCAGGGTAGATATACCAATTACACTTCGAACTGTTGGTAACGCATAGCCGCAACTACCGCCCAACTCCAAACAGACTCCCGAGTAAAATCGAAGGGTGGCACCTAAATAAATCAAAAGTCAGAATATAGTATCGATGTAGTGTTCCCGATTGGAGGAGCTACCTCACTTGGCTCGTCAATTGCTCCTGTTTTAGCCACCTTATGCTAACTCACGGGAGTTAGGTCCACGTAAATATACCTTTAGGATTGCCGCCACCATACTACTTCATTATGGAGTCTCCACCCCATACACAGTTGTCAAAGTGGTTTTCGGTATTGGCAGAGAGTATGACAATATCCCATCCTAGTCTCTTTAACAACCAATCACTTGTTACACACCGGATGGTTCTTTTACATTTCCAAAATCATTTCATAATTGATATCAAAATATCATATTCCATTCAAACCATATGACTTTCGAAATCATTACTTATTTTCGAAATCATATTCTCCTTTGAAATTATAGTTCGATAATTATATTTCCTTTCAAAGTCAAATTCGCAATTTATATCAAAATATTATGTTCTCAAAACTATACCACTTTCAAATCATTACTGTTTCCAACAATCATGATTTCTTTCAGAAAAAATCATACTTCCAAAATAGGTAAAATCCTTACTCCAAAATCATCATATTCAATTAGGTATAACTTTTGAATCCCAACTTAGGTTATGACATCATTAACCATATTCACTTTAAAAATCAAGAAATTTGAATATAAACCCATCCATTTTACTTGGTTTGGAATTTGAAAGAAAATAATTTAAATAGTAATAAATAGTTAATATAGATTTAAAATAGATTAAATATAATTAAAATAGATTACATAGCTTTAAAATAGATTAATTAGATTTAAAATAAATTAAAATATTTTAAAATAAATTAAATTGGTTTAAAATAGATTAAAATAATTCATATAGTTAATATTAGTTAAATAGTTTAATAAATTTGAACATCCTAATAATTAGAAATTTTAAAATAATATATTTCAAAAAAGTTTATATAAAGATATGAGTTTGAAATTAATATCAAATTAATCTATTCATTTCATTTCAACATATTTAGACCATTTCAAATTTTCAAATCGACGAACCAAATTTCAATAAACTATCGATTTTCATATCGTTTCAATCCATGTTCAAAATATCAATACTGATTACTCCAATTTCAAAATATTTCAAAGTTATTTTCAAAGAAATTCAATAACTCAATTTCGATTGAATTTCATCTATACATAAAAGTTTAACTTTAAACTTTTGATTTAATTTCTTAAAGAAATTCCTTTATAAACCAGTTCACATTTCAACATAAAACTTGATTTCTTTATAATAATTAAATTTATTTAAACCAAATTTTATTTCAAAACGTCAATTGATTAGATTCAAAAATTTAAGGATTTTAAAATTATTTTTTAACCAATTCGGTGTTCGTATATAATTTTCTACCTAGGGTCAAGTGATATCGATATTTATCATTTCAATCCGCAATTTAAAATTTTACGGTTATATATCATTTCAAACCGCAATCCCGAAATAAATAAATAAATCCATAACACACTTGCACTTATAACGATATAAAATACAATATCCATTTAACCAATATCGGCCATCAACATTCATCATAATCATCGTCCAAAACAATCAATAAATATCAATATAGAACAGATCGATAACAGGTATTTACTGGTAGTTTATATTCAATAATAAATCAAATAACGATTTAATTCAAATAACTTCAAATTAACTGAGATGATGATTTAAAATATACCAAACAACCATGAATAAATTTCAAATCACATCATAAATTAAATTTAACAAACATAAGAAATTATAGAAGTTGTGAGTGGATTAAAACACTTACCTTTGATTTTAAATCGAATTTAAATCCAATTTAAGCCCAAAATTTGAACAATCTCAGAATTCTTGCAAACAAGCATCAAAATGTCTGGAGTTCCGATACGATCCTAGCGGAGAAAATCCTGCATGAATCCGACTTCGTTTGTGAAAGTTATTCAAGTTAGATGTTATACGATTTAGATAAACAAATTGTGACGTCCCAGACTCGACTTTCGAAAAAATCGACACCGAATACGAACCTCATATTCAAATGTCATAGATTCAAACATCGAATCTGGTTCGCCGGAGCTTATAACAACATTAGATGAATATAAAGCAGCGGAACAAAATGAATATCATGCATACATCACAGATACACATCAACATAATATCCATTACTACATCAGAGTATTTTTTTCAATATACATACACCACAACTCCAAATGAACATCATAATAATATAACATCGATCATATATCCAAAAAGTCTTCAAAAGAATTAAGTGATAACGAACTCCCAAAAACTAAACACCTGAGATCCCAAAAGCTTCTAAAATATCTTCAAAGCAAAAGCTCCAAAATACTGCTACACCAGAACACGAAAACCTGCTACTAGGCTTCCCGTGTAAAAATTATGGGCACCCAGAGTTTAGGAAAGAAACAATAAACTCCGGGTCAGTCATAGGACTGGTATGAGTAAACAAAACAGTTGCTTTTAAATAAACTAGATTTATAAAAGAAAATCCGGTATGCTTTTGGAAAATGAAACTACTATAAGACCTCCCGCCACACACACAATGCAATCGCAGAATTGGAGGAGATTTCTTCTTATGATAGTCAAATATGCTTGATACGAGAAAAATTCTTTGATATTATTACTATAGCATAGTGTGGAAAATCATTTTGAAAGTATAATATTAATCTTAGCCAGCTTAGGTACCATTATACTATGCCTACTATAACTACCATGTTGAATGGTAGGTTCTACAAATAAAACCGTACTGGGTACATATTGTTTTGTTTGGGTTTCCAACAAATGTTCAGGCTAAGGAACTTCCTACTTCCACATGGGTACGCCTCTGGCGGGACGTCCCGAGAACCTACCCGGCTCTCTGCCAACACAAGGCCGGGTTACCTCTATAACTAGGTAACTACTACTCGAGTATGCCACTCCCCGGTCCTTTGGGACCTTTATCCGAGGGCCCTCTATCACAAAGCAACAACCACATAGTAAATGAGATTGGAGCTACCGCATAGGTAAATATCTGGGCTCCATACCATGACATCACCTTTTTCCAGAAGGAAATGGCATACCCTAAAGGGCGCGACCCTCATAACCTTGTCGCATCTTTCCTATTTCGAACATTTCCGGGTTGTGAGGTCCGATGAGGTCTCGTCCACAAAGCTACACTTTACACGAAAGCCATGCTTTGATCACAAATGATCATCAACACACAGCAGCACTTAGCATGCCACACTACCAAATTAGGAGTATAATGCTGATAACCTTCAATTACATAACCTCTGAGCTCATACGTCTCAGAGAAGGGTGTTAAGTTAAGAAAATAAATTCTCTGCCACCAACAGATACGTATTTGAAAGAAATCTTCTTTATACCTCAAGGTATAGTGTCAGACATGCGACCATACAAGTCTGTTCCGGGTTCGAACAGAAACGAAGGCACTTCGTCCAATAATGGAAGAAGCCCTTGCAAATCCGGGTATCCACAATCCCGATCAGACTTCCCATCACTTAGGGAATCTCTATATTGGAGCAACTCAGTGCAGAGACAATCGATAGGTTACCCTATCGTTTTTGAAGACACGCGGTCTTCACCACCGGTCTTCAGATGCTATTCATTTTGACGTATCACTATTCGGGATGGGTTATATGACACAAAGGTCCTCTACCGGCTAAACCGAATAGTGAGTGTTTAATTTTAAAATATGTGGACATATCAATCACAAAGATTCACACTCAGGGTTCGATGTGGGTTTCGGATAACTAACTGAAATCCGACTCCCTATCGCATCGAAGTTAAATGCCGTTTTACGGGCAAATGGGTTTCCACATCAATACAGGAACAATCACAATTACAGTACAGTACATAGCAATCTACATCACACAGTATCACAACCAGAACAGAAATATCAATCTAGTGCACATCAATAGTTAATTATTTTCCAATATGGTTTAAATAAATTAACCACACACTTATTTCTAGTGATTGTTTAAAATCAATGATTAAATTTGGATAAATTAATTAAATCTTAATTAACTCGATTAATTGTTTCTTAATTAGTTATTTTAATTATCTGCCAATTATAATTAATTAACTTAATTTATCTAATTAATAAATTCTCGATTTTCAAATAATTTAGACGCTTAGTTATTTATTAATCAATTTCAATTACAAATTATAAATCCTTAATTACTTAGTTAATCACACTTATTAATTTAATTATTCTTGATTTCTTTCTATGACAATTGATCATTTATCTAATTTAACATTTAAAAATCTTCTTTAATTATTTCGAAACCAATTTATCATTATTATTACAAAAAGCTTCAATGTTAATTGACTTTAACATTTATCTTAAATTAAATTATTTAGAGGAAGTATTAATTATAAAAACTTTGTTAAGCATTTGCTGAGTTAATTAAACTCGAAATAAATTCTTAACTCAAAACAATTAAACATTAATTACTTTGTTAACACCAAATTTAGGTAGCATTATAACTTGAAATTTAATTTGTGCTTAACCCATTTTTAAAGCAACCCGAGCACCCCATACTTTTGCTCGAGTATTTGCTCGAGTTTCACCTGCATTTCCCCGAGACATTCCCCTATTTATTCACGTATACTTCTTCTTCCTTTTTTTTCAATTTAACTTAAGTGTCCAAACTAAGATAGCAGAAAGTATACTCGTGTACGCGAGTTCCTTCCCGAAGCCAAGCGTCATTTTCCCCGAGTCTTAACTCGAGCTTCCAACTGCAGAATTCCGCGATACCCAAAACAACGTCATGCACATGCATGACGTTGCGCCGCCATTCCGGTGACCATCGCGATCATTGGCAGGTCGAAAAATCCACTCAAACACGAAATCGAACTTCGATTCGACACAAGGAACTCGAAATCAAAAATTCACCCTTTCGTCGAATTGAAGCTCGAACGTACCAAACCAACTTGCCTTGTCCTCCTCGCATAGTTCACCAAAAAATCCACGACTCCGGCCATATCACGTCAACACTCTGTACTACCCTCCCCCATCATCGCGTGCATCTTTATCGCTCCTAGGTGATGAAATCACCTTGTTTATAGACACGCAAACGAACTCGAATATAACCCTAATTTGAACTCGATTCATCAATTTACGCAATGAAAAAAAATTCGACAATTTTCCTGAAGTCTTTAATCAATAAACTGGCTTCATCAACAATCATTTAATCGATCGCTAGAAAATGGAAAAAACACAATTTTTACATAACTACGAACTGCACTTAGAATATTAAATGAAAAACCATCATACTTCTTTTAAAAATCATCTCTTTGTGTGTTTATTCTGGTTATATAATCAAAACAATGATTTAACATACTTGAGTTCATCACATGGTTTTGTTTTTACTGTAAATTTTAAGTTATAGAGACAAATACTTCATGTTTAAGCTTGAAAAAATTTTGAGCTATGATTTAGATTTAAACAAGCTTATTTTGTTTAAAAATCTTAATCTGAAAAGGATTATATAAAGTTTATTTGAAAATTTTCCCAAGTCACCTTGTTCTGAAACAAAATATTGAAGAACAACTGTGTAAATATTTCCAGTAATCACAGATAAAAAGACATACAGAACAAGTTTTCCTTCAATATGCGGCAAAGCTCAGAATTTTATAATCTAAAAACTTAGGTTTCAAATAAAGAATATAGGTTTACTCATCTGATATTATTTTGAAACAGAGAACTCTTTTTTTTTTTTGAAAGACTGCAGTTTGATGCCGTTTTTAAACAGATTGTATTTAAATTTGAAATTTGTGGTGATGATTTGTAATTTTTCTTCTTCCTGACTTTGTTGTGTTTTTTATGAATGAAATTGTAACAGCCCAAATTTTTAACAAGTATTTTTCACTTGTATTTTAAAAACTTTGGGGTTTATTATATAAAAATCTAAATTTTAAAGTGATTAAAAATAAAAATAAAAACAATTGACCAAATTTTTAATTAAATAATAAGATCTCTGAAATTTTGACATGGTTAAGAATTAATTTTAATTTGGAAATTTGGGTTTTTGTCGAAGATGGTAAATAACTTAATTTCTAGCAAAATCAAGTTTTAATTAAGAAAACATTAATAGCTTAGGTGGTTAAGACATCTGGGCTATTCACGACAGGTCACGAGTTCGAGTCTCAGCATGGTCAGAATTTCGAATTTTTTTTAGTGTATAAATGAACTGGGTAATTACGCGTTAAAAAGGGCGCCTAAATTTAGGGAACAAATACCGTATATATATATATATATATATATATATATATATATATAAGAAAATGTATAGAATTTTAATCCATTATTTCGGTATATTTTGGGCATAAAATAGTATGGCTATGGTACACATTCTTAAAAATATGACCTTAGTGTAAATGAGTAAATTTATCAGTGGCATGTGTTTTTAGAGGGAAGGAATATTCTAGCGTTCAAATCAAATATGTTGCCTCTAAATTCAACGCATTACTTTAAAAATTTGATTTCCATAGATTTTTTTCCGTTCAACAAAATTTATTTCTTGCATTTTTCAAAACACAATTTTCTCCTAAATCTCAGTCATGCGCAGTATCCATTCTCCTATCTGCTTGCCTATTTCATATGCGTTTTTCTCTTTACTCATATCTCTTACGTTATTTTTCTCTTTCGAGTAAAATTTACTTCCCAATTTATATATATTTTAATTTGATCAAATCATTTCCAAAATGCTAAATAATAAATGAAAGTTTCACTTTGTTTAAGGATAACTCTAAATGGGAATTTTAATAAAAAAAAAATTGGATTATATACTTGCTTTAAAAATTTGTAATATTTGGTCCATTTGGATAATAAATCGCCTTTTTATGGTAATAAGAATCAGAGAGAGATGTAACCAAAGTTTTATCTTTTTAATTTAGCAATAAATGTTAAGAATTTATAGCATATTAATAAACTGATAATTTCGAATTTAAAAAGGGCACGCATTGTAATGGTATAAGTAACGTATAAATGTATAAATTAAAAATGTTACTTTTGCATAAATTTTTGGGCGTATGGTAATGCGTTAGTTTGGCGTATTTAAAAAAAATTATATTTCAATATCTATATGGATTAATAAAATCAGTTAGGAGATTTCCAACCAAAACGTATTGATTTCGTGCCTATCCGTTTCTCTAAAATCATGCACTGATTAAGGAGATTCCCACTACCAATATTGTTTTCAAAATCGTGCTTCCCTTTCACGCAAATATCATCTGGAAAGAAATCAAACTTGCTTTCCTTGCGCATGACATATCAGTGAAATTTATTTCCTTTAACATCTTTGTCATTTGCCTTTTTATAGAGATTTGATTTAAAAACTTTCACAAATAAATTTTATTCCACTTGCCATTCATTCCTCTCAATCAAATATAATTGCTTGCCTTCTAAAATTCAATCAATCAGAAAATTAAATTTCTTACCATTTTCTCTCGGTGACATAAATCAACGCATGCATTCAAATCTGTCCTTGAAGTAGCATCCAAAGCAAATTAATACTTGCTGATTCTTTGTATATAAATCTCTCAGACTATAAAAATAGCACGCAACTATTAATTGGGAAAAAAAGAGATATAACGTTGCAATCAAATTTTTCGTATATTCTGGCAATAAATCACGCATAATTATGTAAACATTATTTCGCTTGCCTCTTTATATTCGTTTCCCTTTACCATTTATCTCTTACGTTTTTTCTGGTCAACAAAAATAAATTCAATGCTTGCCGTTTCTTCTCTGCATTTAAACCTTGCTAATCAAACAATGCAAGCCTTATCCATTCAAATCTGGCAATATAAATCGCGCATATTTTTCTAGAAATCAAACTAAAGAAAACTGGAAAGAAATCACACATATTTTTTTTCGCTTGCCTCTTCCTTAAATTTCGCAAGTTGTTTATCTATATATATACACCATACTCAGTTACAAAATTCCACTATCTTCTCTCTGTTTCTTCTCGTGAGCTTGCATACAATCAGGTAATATTTCTATTCCTCTTCTTCTTTTTTATTCTCTCTGTTTTCTTTCTCCCTCCCTTATATTTTTGTTTTCCTTCTTCAGTTTTTTTTCCTTTTCTTTTTCACCTTGATCGGCTACTTCTCACTCCATATTTCTGCCGTCTTTGACTAAGTACATGCCTTTCTTTTCCCCCTGATAGTGTTGCCATGTTTTGCCGCGCATATCATATAGGAAGTCAAGCTTAGTTGCATTCTGTAGAGATTTCATGCGTGTGTGCCTGTAGTTGATATAGGTTGTTATAGCCATAATGAAAAAAAAAAGACCATTGCCGAGCATAACCCTGTAATATCATTGAGTAGAACTGATAGAAGGCTTTCCAAATTTGAAAGAAGACATAGAATGTCAAAATGGGACGTGTTTTGCAAGGCATGGTTCATAAAATGGCAAAAGAATATAAAGAGTTTCAGTTGAAGGCCTGCAATGCTTTGAAGCATATAGTTGCGTGGGATAGTTTGCATCTATGCATGGAGGACGTGTTATCTAAAAACTGAAGGGGAGGCGTGACTATAGGGAAAGGACTTTAAAAATATGGAGATGTTATGATGTGTGCATGTTTTGATTTGGAGTTTGGCAGAGACGTGTTTATCTAGGCAGAGACGCAAGTTTTGCATAAAATTCATATTTTCAAACTAGATAAGTAGGACATGCCGTTGGAAAAATTTATATATATATATAATAATAATAATAAATAGCTTTGCCAAGCCTATGAAGTTGGGGTCGGGATGTGGGGTGAGGCAGTCGAGCAAAAGCTGAACCAAAATTTCTTTTACTCTATTCGTTCCAATTGTCTCAAAATTTTTGCTTTGACCGTAATTTTTAAAGTCACGTATTCGGTATTTGGATCTTGATTCTAGGCGTGACATCCGGGGAAAATTTGATCGTTACCCGCTGTGCGATTCTTTTTCGGGGGATTTTCATTTTGAATCAAAATTTCTGCAGCTTTAAGGTGAGTATTTCTCACCAGACAAACATACTTATATATCCGTGATTTATCACAAGTGCAATTGTAAACTTTTATTTAAATTTTATCTACCTGTGATATAAGCGTATGATGTTAAACCCCATTATTAATTGACACATCATCAGTTGTTTATTTAATTTATATTATTGCAGTTATACTATTTATGCTTATCTACTGTTAAATCATCACTGCAAGTTCCCTGTAAATTTGAGATCGTTATAGGCTGAAATGATAGGCCTGTACGATAATTTTATTCATTTATTTATTTAATTGTTAAATTTTAATATTTAACTTGGGATTGCGGGTTTGAAATGATATAACCCGGGGTTTTGTAAATTGCGGATTGAAATGATATAAATCTGAATCACTTGACCTAGGCTAGAAAACTATATACAGACCCGTGGTTTATATAATATTTTTCTAAAATATTTAATAAAAAAATTTAAAAAAATGGAAGTTTATAATATTCTGGTTCAAATGTATTTAAAGGATTTTTGTAAAATTTATAATGATTTTTGAATAAGTCAAAATGTTAAATAAATAAATGTTTAAGTAAAAATTTTGGAATATAACTTATTTTGGGAAATTCTGAAATTTTATTAAAAGTGAGTTTTAGTTAAGAAAATAATCGATAATAAGTTATATTTGGGAATTAAAAATTTGATTGTTAAGTTAATAATTTATTACAGCACTTAAATGCTGTCTTTTATAAATGAACTGTTTTGACTTACAGACTTTAGGTGGCATTTCATAAATGCTGCGGAAACTGAATTTTCGGATTGTTTAAAATAAATGGAAATAATCTTTGGGGAAAAAGGCTTAAATTTTGGAATTTAATATGTAATTAATAAAAAAATAAGGAATTGACTTTAAATGGTTTTAAATGGAAGAATTTAACTTTTAATTGAAAGGCAAATTAATTCCTAAATAAATTGAATAGATTTAAATGGTATTTTATAGTAAATAAAATGACTGATATTTAATTAAATGATGGTTGAAATGATATTATGGTATTGAAATGTATTTGAAACTTATTTTGATTTTCAATGTATAAATACCATTTCTAAAAGTTGTAACCACAGGTTATAATAACGTTTGGTTGTTAAAGAGACCGGGATCGGATATCTGGCATACTCTCTGTCGATACCGAAAACCACTTTAACAACCGTGTACGAGGTGGAGATTCCAGAATGAAGTAGGATGGTGGTGACGTTTCCTTTGAGGTAAATACGTGGACCCGACTCCCGTGAGTTGGCATAAGGTGGCTAAAACAGGAGCGATCGATGGATTAATGAGGTAGCACCTCTGATCGGACGCACTTCTTCGTATGCCATTCTATTACTTTTGTGATTGTTTTGGTGCGCACCTTTGATTTGGGAGTGTTGTTCGAGGTGGGAGGCAGTTGCGCGCTGCGCGTTTCCATCGGTCCGGAAGCGTAATTGGTATATCTACCCTGGCATTGCCTAGTTGTGCTGTGTCACCTAACCTAGCGCGCCTTATACGATTTTGGTTTTGTACCATACCTATGGAGTGCCCTCTGACGACGCCCATTCTTGGGAGATTACGGTACTGTATAGACTATGGGAATATATTTTGTGTTAAGGTGGAAAATGTAAAGCCTTAACGCTATTTAAAAGTAAGTTTATTTTACTAATAGACACTATTATAATAGCGAAGTATTACTACATAGTAAATAGTTTAACGGATCCTTAGAGGATGGGCGGTCCCAAGCATCCTTTAAGTTACTTGCTTTATATTACAGTACACTTGAATTAGCTTACACTATATAAGTATGTATGTCCTGACTCGAGTGTTTATGTTTTATTTTACGCTCGGGTCAGCCTGAGTTGCAGTTCAGTCATCATCCCGGAGCTAGGACTTCTGCAGATCCTTTCAAGTTGCTGCCTTCTTTCTGTCCGTTATCTTATTTATGAAATCAAGACTTTGGGATTTTTGGATTTTCTATTTGATGATTTAAACTATATTTGGGATGGAAGACTTTGTAATTTGTATTTGTTGAGACTATTTATAGTGGCTTCATGAACCACTAAGTATTTTTAAATTCCGCTGCGAGTATTCTGATTCTGTGATTAATTATTTACTGTATATTTTGAGATTTGCCAAATTTTATTTACAACGCGGTATTTTGAACAATTCAAGTCCGGCATGTGCAGATGCGAATTGTTGAAAATATCGGGTCGTTACTTTTGGTATCAGAGCTTTGGCTCTAGGCAAAACTTAGAATGTATGGTAAATTTGATTTACAGAATCACTTTCATTCGAGCTTAAATCTCTTCCTTTTGATTCGATTTCCTTTGAATTTTGGAACGTTCCCTGCGGTTCCGAGGTTCATTCGTGTCCCTCACTATTCATTTTCTTTCGATTCTGGAGTATCCCATAAGTCCACTTCGGATGATCTTTATAGTGAATTGGCGGTATCGCCAATATTCTAATAAAAGGGTGAAACTCCTTTACAACTAGCAATGATTCACCAGAGATTTATATTTAACCTCGGTTTAGATGCTAGTATCTTTGGTTATTCCGAACTCTATCTCTTCGGATCGGATGGTAAATCTACATTCGATCTGACTCTTTAAGTCACAGTTGACCAGGTTAAGGTTGCCCGCGATTTATATAAACTTATCTGGTTCCTTATCCTGTTATTTAATCATCGGATCTTCTGATTCCAACTTATCCTTAAATCAAAATTCTCTTTGGGTTGAGTCCTTTAAATTTGAGTCTCTATACTTGTTTTGAAAAAATTTATTCTTATATTTGGGAAAAATCTAATATTATATATATAAGTATAATTTTCAGAATTTAACTAGTTGTTTAGAGATAATAGTGTTTGATTTTATTTATGGTTTTGTAAACCATTGGTTTTGTCTTATATAAATAATTGAACTATAAAACATGGTTATAAATTTATTTGGAAACAGAAATGAATTTAAAATAAGAATTTAAGAATTTAATTTCTGATAGTTTCAAACCTTGTGTTTAAAGTCTTAAAAGGATATATTATTATTTAAATTATTTTCGAATATAAATTTGTTTCCAAAGAATTTTAAAGGTTTAAAAATCAGTGCTCTTCTCTTTGTCGCTAGGAAATAATTTCGGTAATGACAGCAACATCATCGACATTCATTTTCGAGTTTCGAAGTGAAAAGACCATTCTGTAGTCTTGCTACAGTGTTACCTTGAGAATTTAATTGATTTGAATCTCTAAATATGACTTGATTTATAATATATAGATATATATGATTTAAATTTGATTTGACATATTATGTACATATATTTATTTGGGTTTTAATTCTTAAATTTTATCTTGAGGAATAATTTCATTAAAAAAAAATCAAAATTTTGAATAAATAATTCCAACTTGAGATAATTGAATTTGAAAGTTTTATTTGTATAATACTCAATTTCATTTCAATATAAACTACCTTGATTTTCATAAGTTAACAATGTAATTGGATAATATACAATATAAAAAGATTTATAAATAAAATTTGAGTGGTTATAATAAATGTTATATACAATAGAATTTGAAAGTTGGGGTCGGGATGTGGGGTGAGGCAGTCGAGCAAAGCTGAACCAAAATTTCTTTTACTCTATTCGTTCCAATTGTCTCAAAATTTTTGCTTTGACCATAATTTTTAAAGTCACGTATTCGGTATTTGGATCTTGAATCTAGGCGTGACATCCGGGGAAAATTTGATCGTTACCCGCTGTGCGATTCTTTTCGGGGGATTTTCATTTTGAATCAAAATTTCTGCAGCTTTAAGGTGAGTATTTCTCACCAGACAAACATACCTATATATCCGTGATTTATCACAAGTGTAATTGTAAACTTTTATTTAAATTTTATCTGCCTGTGATATAAGCGTATGATGTTAAACCCCATTATTAATTGACACATCATCAGTTGTTTATTTAATTTATATTATTGCAGTTATACCATTTAATGCTTATCTACTGTTAAATCATCACTGCAAGTTCCCTGTAAATTTGAGATCGTTATAGGCTAAATGATAGGCCTGTACGATAATTTTATTCATTTATTTATTTAATTGTTAAATTTTAATATTTAACTTGGGATTGCGGGTTTGAAATGATATAACCCGGGGTTTTGTAAATTGCGGATTGAAATGATATAAATCCGAACCACTTGACCTAGGCTAGAAAACTATATACAGACCCATGGTTTATATAATATTTTTCTGAAATATTTAATAAAAAAAATTTAAAAAAATGGAAGTTTATAATATTCTGGTTCAAATGTATTTAAAGGATTTTTGTAAAATTTGTAATGATTTTTGAATAAGTCAAAATGTTAAATAAATAAATGTTTAAGTAAAATTTTTGGAATATAACTTATTTTGGGAAATTCTGAAATTTTATTAAAAGTGAGTTTTAGTTAAGAAAATAATTGATAATAAGTTATATTTGGGAATTAAAAATTTGATTGTTAAGTTAATAATTTATTACAGCACTTAAATGCTGTCTTTTATAAATGAACTGTTTTGACTTACAGACTTTAGGTGGCATTTCATAAATGCTACGGAAACTGAATTTTGGGATTGTTTAAAATAAATGGAAATAATCTTTGGGGAAAAAGGCTTAAATTTTGGAATTTAATATGTAATTAATAAAAAAATAAGGAATTGACTTTAAATGGTTTTAAATGGAAGAATTTAACTTTTAATTGAAAGGCAAATTAATTCCTAAATAAATTGAATAGATTTAAATGGTATTTTATAGTAAATAAAATGACTGATGTTTAATTAAATGATGGTTGAAATGATATTATGGTATTGAAATGTATTTGAAACTTATTTTGATTTTCAAAGTATAAATACCATTTCTAAAAGTTGTAACCACGGGTTATAATAACGTTTGGCTGTTAAAGAGACCGGGATCGGATATCTGGCATACTCTCTGTCGATACCGAAAACCACTTTAACAACAGTGTACGCGGTGGAGATTCCAGAATGAAGTAGGATGGTGGTGACGTTTCCTTTGAGGTAAATACGTGGACCCGACTCCCGTGAGTTGGCATAAGGTGGCTAAAACAGGAGCGATCGACGGATTAATGAGGTAGCACCTCTGATCGGACGCACTTCTTCGTATGCCATTCTATTACTTTTGTGATTGTTTTGGTGCGCACCTTTGATTTGGGAGTGTTGTTCTATGTGGGCGGCAGCTGCGCGCTGTGCGTTTCCATCGGTCCGGAAGCGTAATTGGTATATCTACCCTGGCATTTCCTAGTTGTGCCGTGTCACCTGCCCTAGCGCGCCTTATACGATTTTGGTTTTGTATCATACCTATGGAGTGCCCTCTGACAACGCCCATTCTGGGGGAGATTACGGTACTGTATAGACTATGGGAATATATTATGTGTTAAGGTGGAAAATGTAAAGCCTTAACGCTATTTAAAAGTAAGTTTGTTTTACTAATAGACACTATTATAATAGCGAAGTATTACTACATAGTAAATAGTTTAACGGATCCTTAGAGGATGGGCGGTCCCAAGCATCCTTTAAGTTACTTGCTTTACATTACAGTACACTTGAATTAGCTTAACTATATAAGTATGTATGTCCTGACTCGAGTGTTTATGTTTTATTTTACGCTCGGGTCAGCCTGAGTTGCAGTTCAGTCATCATCACGGAGCTAGGACTTCTGCAGATCCTTTCAAGTTGCTGGCTTCTTTCTGTCCGTTATCTTATTTATGAAATCAAGACTTTGGGATTTTTGGATTTTCTATTTGATGATTGCAACTATATTTGGGATGGAAGACTTTGTATTTTGTATTTGTTGAGACTATTTATAGTGGCTTCATGAACCACTAAGTATTTTTAAATTCTGCTGCGAGTATTCTGATTCTGTGTCTATGATTCTGTGATTAATTATTTACTGTATATTTTGAGATTTGCCAAATTTTATTTACAACGCGGTATTTTGAACAATTCAAGTCCGACATGTGCGGATGCGAATTGTTGAAAATATCGGGTCGTTACAGAAATAACACAAGATGAATGTGTATTTATATACATGAGGACTTTGTATAGGGTAGGGGAGGTAGGCATTAACTGGTACACTTTTTTCTTTCATCGGATATTTTTTTACTTTTTTTTCTTGCTTCGACTAAGCAAAATTATTTCGACTGAAATGATCTTTGATTTAGGCTTAAGAAGAAAGCATTTAATGCTTGTGTTCCCATCTTAGTTTACATATATATGATGTTGATTTTTTATAAGTACTATTTTTGTTTTATTTTTGCAGATTTTTTCCTCCTTGTTTATCTTCTTGCATATGTCTTGTTCCCTTGTTTGTTTATTTTTTCACACCAGTTTATATGTATTCCTATGCGACTTTATATCTATATGATTTTATCATAGTCATAAACCTTGAATTTTATTTCTATTTTAAAGTTAACTATTAATATTTAATCCATCACATATATTTTATTTTATTGTTTAAAACAATTTCTTGTTTGTTATTCGCTTTTATTTATTTATTATTATTATTTATTTAAAATTTGACTATCAAATATTTATTTATATCCGTATATCTTTCTTTTATTTAATTTTAATAATATTTTATTTCATTTGAAACTTTTCAATTTAAATTTAAAAGTTCAAACGATTGGGATGTTACAAAAAATAAATAATAAAACGAGTGAACCTATGAAAATTCGCCACGTATACCTTTTGTACATCGAACCCCACCTGCTTCACACGACTACGATAACCAGAGTATTCAATCTTTTGAATACATGAAGCGCCGCCATCGAACCCTCCACGTCGTCTCCGCCTGAGGCCACGCGACCCCAACCAGAGCACGTCGCTGTCCTTCCCTTGCCTGGCCTACCCCCCTGGACCCCATCGAGACGCCAACCGTTGCCAAAAAACCCTACAGCCGCCACGAGATTCAAACCCTTATCGAATTTTCGACAAAAATCCGACCACCGAACGACCAAACAAACTGCAGCAATGAGTTGCCTTGTCAATCTCCACGCAATGGTGACCTCCAATTGACGATCCGACGAAGTTAATCACGGCTCAATGAACGGTCATGATTTGTTCTTCAATTTTTGGATGAACTGTGGTTCAATTTGGAAAATGAATTGCAGATCTGAGATGCACTCGTCGAGAGCTTCAAATCGATATATAATTTGATATATATTAAGGAGTTTGAATTTTTGATATGGTTTTGATTTGAAATTGCAATTGGGAATTAGGATTTGTCCGCCCTTGGGATGAGGAGGAGTAAATGGAATTGTATGTACTGAATTCAGAAATAAGAATTGACCTATTGTTTATAACGAGGTATTTATAGACAAAACTGAACACAGAAAGAATGGACTAGATTGATTGAACGATACTCGACCCAAAAAGCCCGTTTCGACTCCAGAACTAAAATGGGTCAACCTGTATATCAAAATAGATGTTTTCAAATATAAACTCAATGGAGTAGGTTCAAGTCCTAATTCCATCATATGAAGAAGTTATATTAAATTCAAATTATTTGAAATTGATTTCAATTGATTTCAATTAAATTGATTTCTAGGCGTTACGAGTCCGTACGATCAAACGACAAGTTGATCGCTATGAAACTTGAAATCATACAATAATTCACTGTATGGATCCGAAGAAACTGGTTTCATCAAAATCTGAGACAGTGCCAAAATGGCTATATTTCAGTTAATTAAATAAATTATTATTAAATTAATTAGATTGAATTTTCAATGTAAATTCTATGGTTAACAATTCTTACCATTTTTTTATTTCTTTATCACTCACAATAATTTAAACAAGTTTAGACATCAAATCAAAGTTAATTAATTTACCAAATACAGTGTTTAATTCCAATTTCCATAAATCCTATTAATTTAAATTAATTCCAATAAATTGCTTTGATTCAATTTTAATCTTTTTATCAAGTCCATTATTAATCTATAACCTTAGTTAACCTTTGTTTTACCATTCATTGTCTTAATATAGTCCAATTTCCATTTTAATGCAATTTTGTTAAATATATATACATTAATTATGTAACAACCCGTATATTTGTACCATTTAAATTGACGATATTCCATACACGTCAACTTAAGAAATACAAAACACGAATCATTAATGGAGTATATATATAAATGAGAATCATCACAGAATCATAGCAATATAACATCACAGAATAGTGCAGCGGAAAATACAACATAGTCATAAGAGTAGTTCATGAAGCTACGCATAAATACAACGATGTCTCAAATAAAAGAAATAGAACGACATAGTAGTCCAATAGTCCAAATAGAAAGAACAATACTGATAAGATAAGATAGTGATAGTCTTCGGTCTTCAGCTCCAAGTAGAACAGCAATAGCAATCCTCAGTCTGATCCGAGCATAAGCATAAACAAACACTCGAATCATGACATATATTCTTATACAGATAATATGGTTCAAATTCACAATAACAATAACTCAAAGATGAATGGAATAACATCTTTCAGGATCGTTAAACTATTTATACATAGTAATGTACGATACATAGATAATGTCTAACAGTAAAGTAAAATATCAAAATAGTGTTAATGCGTTACGACTGTCCCCCTTAACACATTTCATATAGCATTATAGACTGTACATCACTGTAAACTCCACCGTAAACTACTGGGATATCAGGGAGTACTCCATAGGTATAATACAAAACAAATTCGTAGTGGTCGTGTATATGGGAATACAAGTATGACAAGGCGCATGAGGCAATACCCAAGGTAGTGAAACTACCGTTTGCCTGATCCAGACTGGTGATAACGCATCGCCGCAACGATCGTAACAGCATGAAACAACACTCCAAATTCAAGGGTGCGCACCAATCAATAACAAGTAATGAGTAGTTTACGAAAAAGTGTGTTCGCTCGAGGTAGCTAACCCCATTTGGCCCGGCACGGATCCTGTTTTAGTCATTTCCATTTGACACAAGTGTCAAGGCTATCCATTATCGTTCTCTTTCTACAGTCATCACGTTCGTCATTCCAACCACTTCATTTTGGATCACACTCCGCGTATAGTTATTAAAGTGGTTTTCGGTTTAGACAATGTGTATGTCCCTAACCGATTCCGGTCTCTTTAATAACCTTCGAATTTATTTTATCGATTGGTCGTTAAATAAACTTCAAAATCAATTCAATTACAATTAAAATTTGAAATTCAAGATTTCATTTGTCTTTTCAAAACAATTTCTGGAATTTACGTTTCATAACTTTCCAATTTCATTTCAAAATTCCACAATTCAATTTCAAAAGTTAAATTTAAACAATTCAAATATACACTTAAATTTGTATATAAGTTCCACTCCATAATCATTTAAACTTAATTTAACGTTCAAATTGATCTAAACTCATTTATCGATTTCATTAGATATTCATTAAATTAATTTATCATTTAAAAAATTTCCACTAAATTTCTAATTCATTAAATTTACTTCTTAAGTTCAACTTCATTATCAAATTTTACTAATTTAATTTAAATTAAATTTGTCAAATCCAATTCTTTAAATTCCAAGTCTTTCATTTGTTTCGATAAAACGCATTTTTATTTCTTGTTAAAGAAATTCAATTTCATTCATTTACTACCTTTGTTACAATTTCAAACTCAATTAATAAAGGGATTTAGTTTCACTTATTCAAGAAATTCGATTTCACTTAATAAGAGAATTCAATTCAATTTAATTATTAAATAATTCAATCTCTTTAACTTATCAAATAAATTCAAATCTTAATTATTACTAATTCCAAACTTAATTATTAATAATTTTAAAACTCAATTATTAATAATTTGAAAACTTAATTATTAATAATTTCAAACTTAATTATTAATCAATTAAATTTTAGACAATGTTTTTTTGTCAATTACTACGTTAATATTTTGTTTAGATTTCAAATATTCACATTTTCCTTTCATTTAATTTCAAATTCCCATTTTATTTCAAAACATTATTATTTATTCAAATAAAATCTTTATTTTATTATTTGATTGACCAATCGAGTTAATTTAATTTTCTATCATAGGTCAAGTTATTTGGGTATCTATCATTTCAACCCGATTCCATTTCAGTTCAAAAATCAAAACATAGCAAAGGGAACTTGCAGTGTGATAACTGGGGTGGTGTCAAAATAAATAAACAAGCAATAGCAACCATACATAACAATTCAACAATTTATTTAAATAATACCGAAATAATCGTATTAATTTATATTTGTTATTTATGCAAATTAATATAATTATTTCTAGAATCTACACTAACATTTCATGTAGATTAAAGATTATTCCACTAATAATTTATACGGTTTTCACTTGTCATTCAATTTCAAATTTATACTACAACAATTAATCCAATATACGTTCAATGGTTCAAAGTGCAATTAACCAATTTCTACGTGTCAATAAATTAAACAATTAAAGGGGTCCAGTTTAACTAATCAATATTCAACATATGAAGGGGTCAAGTTTGACTAATCAATATTCAACATATATAATCTATTTAAATTGTTAACTATCCTATATCAATTCAATTTAACTTTAACAATAACAAATAGCATCCAACTTCAACATCACACAGAAAACATTCATCAACCAAACTTGTATAAGAATATAAGTTGTGAAAATTTATTTCACCTTTCGTGGATAAAGAAATTGACAATAAGCACGAAGAAGAACGAATGAAGTCGGTATGACATGAACAATGGACGCTGCAATATCGACAAAAGAAAGACGATATAAATTCAATGAATGTTCATATATAATTTATAAATTATATGGATGCGCTTACCGGTAACAGAGAAAGAAGAGAAAGCTGAGAGATCGATGCTGCTGCAAAAAGATTAACCGGTCGCTTCTGCATCCAACAAACAAAGAAAGATGGTTGCTATTTTGGCAACCAAAAATAGATATTTGCGTATAAATATCTAAAGCTATTTGCCAATCACTGTTTCAATTTTTTATATAAACCGAGACTTCGCACTGCATTTCCTACCCGTACACACCTTTGTATAAACGCATGCACCCATACGTATACAACACTTCACATAAATTCACGCAACTTTCTCTTTACAAAACAAACAACTCCCCACATCAAGTCATACGCAAGTTCCCCTCAACATATGTCTCATGCAACTTCATGCTCACGCGTGTACATCTTGTACACGCAGCACACATGCACACACCTCACCACATACACGCATGCATACACTAGAACACTGCACACAACACACACGCCCCAGTTCAACTTTCATTTTTTTTCTTCACGCATATAGTTCCAACTTCATCTTTCTCCCCTCCCTCCCTCTTAGGTTGTGCCATCAGATGCACCATTTCTCTTTTGCATTTTTTTTACATATACAAGTCGAGACTTCAAAGAACGCAAGCATGCATTCCATTTCACGCATGCATGAACATGATTGTACACATTCCCCTCTACTTGCTGTAAACCTCCTGACTCGCGTATATTTCCTTTTTTTAGAAACGAAGCCTCCTGACTCACGTATACTTGCATTCCATTTCACGCAGGCAACACACGCATGCATTACCCCCTTCATGCACACACCCTGTACATGCAACACACTCGCGGCTATGGTGAACGGCTTGAGGAAGGGTGTTGGAGGGGAGCGAGCGAGATCTGGGCGTAATTGCCACGTCCGTGCATGGAGGAGGCAACTGGCCGGCGGAGGGTGGTTCAGGTGAAGTGGTGGTTCGGTTGATGGGAGGTGATTCGCATGAATGAGGTGAAATGAAGAAGGAGGTACAGCTCTCTTTTGTTTGGCCACATTTTCCAGAAATCAAAAAAAAAACCAAGAAGAGGAGTAGTTTGGAGAAGGAAGAAGTGTGTTACCTAAGAGTGTTTGTGAATGAGTGATTGCAGATGAATTCTCTCTACAATTCTTTTACATTTTAGAAAATCAGACCTGAGCATGTTTTTGAAATATGGATCGTTGTTCTTGTTTTCCCAATTTTTCTCACAAACTTCCAAACGCCCATACTTATTCCAAAGCCAACCACTAGTTCCCAACTACCACCATAAATGCATCAGCTTAATTTTATTTTTCAAATTTTTTGAATGTATACGGGCTAAATAATTTTGGGCTGAAATTTGTTTAACCGGTCCGTCCGGAACGGTTAAATTAATGCGACTATTTTTACGTCGGACTCCGATTTACACGAATGAATATACCGTTGTGATCAGTGCGACGATGCTCTTCTAACGGTACACAGATAATTGCGATACGATAGTTTTATAAAATCTCGAATTTACGCCGCTTAAATTGTACGATTTGCAAAACAATTTAAACGAAACAGGAAATGACAGTTTTTGACGAAACGAATTGCATCATCTTGATCAGAATAATTTTTACAACAAAACTGTGTAAAAATATTTGGATTTGAAAGATAAATTTTATGCAGCTTTATATGAACTGATATACATTAAAATGCGAACGAAATTTACTGTAATATTTTGCGACGAAACTTTTTCTATATTCATAACTAACTAGACTCATCTCATAAATAAAATTTGGACGTTAATTGAGATCGTTTATAAATTTCAAATTTTTTATATTAAAACGATGGATTTAAAATTTTAAATTGGGTCGGAAATTCAGGGTCGTTACAATCTCCCCCACTCAAAGCTTTTCGTCCTCGAAAAGGAACGAGACGAGTGAAGTTGGAATGAAGTAAGCAGAAAAGTCAAGATAGATTTAAGAAATTTGAACTATACCTGAAATTAGTAATTCGAGGTTTGAATCCTGAATACTATCCTCAGTCTCCCATGTGCAATCTTGCTCATCTGCACTCTACTGGACTTTGACGAGATTTACCGACTTCCTTCTAAGTTTCTTTGTCTCACGATTGACTATTCGAAGTGGCTTTCGCTCAATAGTCAAGTCAGGCTCAATCACTATCTCTTCCAACTGAGCAGTGGGAATGGTCATAGATGGATTGTGCACAACTTTGCGAAGATGTGAGACGTGGAACACGTTGTGTACACCGTCGAACTTCTCTGGTAATGCAACTCTATAGGCCAACGTTCCAACTTTTTCCGTAATCTCAAACGGACCAACAAATCTGGGAGTTAGCTTCCATTTCCTTCCAAATCGATCAATATTCTTCAAAGGCGACACTTTAAGAAATACTTTGTCTCATATGCTGAATTCGAGATCTCTTCTCCTTTTGTCAGCATAGCTCTTCTATCTATCCTGTGTCGTCTTTATCTTCTTCCTGATTTCTTCGACCTTTGAGAAAGCTTCTGTAATTATTTCTGGACCAAGCACTAATCGATCACCAGACTCAATCCAACAAGCTGGCGATTTGCACGATCGTCCATATAAGGCTTTGAACGGTGCCATACCAATGCTTGTCTGATTTATTAAAGATAATTAATTCAAATTCAAATATACTTATTCAAATTTGAAATTCAATTTCTTTACCTGATAACTATTATTATAAGTGAATTCGACCAAGAGAAGATGGTCTTTCCAGGATCCACCAAAGTCTATAATACAAGCTCAGAGAAGGTCTTCCAGAATCTGTTTCACCCTCTCAGTTTGGCCATCTTTCTGAGGATGTTAAGCTGTGCTCAGATTCAGTTTGGTGCCCAAAGTATCTTGAAATGCTTTCCTGAATTTACTGGTGAAAATAGGATCTCGATCACATACGATACTAGATGGTACATCATGAAGTTTAACAACTTCTCTCATGTATGTCTCTTCCAAACTCGAAGCAGAATGAGTGGACTTGACTGAAATAAAATGAGCGGATTTTGTCAGTTTGTCGACAATCACCCAAATGCTTTCGTTACCCTTTCTAGTCCTTGGCAGTACGTCAATAAAGTCCATAGAAACCTGCTTCCACTTCCATCCTGGAATCTCTAATGGTTGAAGCAAACCTGCTGTCTTTCTGTGGTCGGCTTTAACTTGTTGGCAAGTTGTGCATCTGCTAACATAGGTAGAAATATCGCGCTTCATTCCACTCCACCAATATAACTTCTTCATATTCTGGTACATTTTAGTAACACCGAGATGAAATGAAAGCGAAGATTGAGGGTTTTCCCTCAGCACTTCCTATCTTAGACCATCAACATTAGGAACACAGATTCAATTATCAATTCTCAAGACTCCATTACTATCAACATGTGCTCCCAATTTATTGTTAGCATTTCCAACTCTGCCGAGAACTATTTCTTTGATGCGATAAAGCAAAGTGTCCTCGTATTGCTGGGCTATAATAAGATCCATAAGAGCTGGGGAGACGACGAGCTGGAATAACATTCCTTCAACCAGATTACAACATGTCATTGCTTGATTTCTGCTCAAAGCATCGGCTACGGCGTTTGCTTTCCCTGGAGTGTAATTTATATCAAGATCATATGCAGCTAAGAATTCGAGCCATCAGACTTGTCTCTGATTCAAATCCTTTTGCGAGAAAATATATCTCTATGACTTATGGTCAGTGAATAACTCGAATTTGGTTCCCAATAGATAGTGCCTCCATAGCTTAATACAAATACAACCGCAAGAAGCTCTAGGTCGTGAGTTGTGTAATTTACTTCATGGGTCTTTAACTGGCTTCGTTTCTTAAAAAAAGGAGATATACGTGAGTCAGGAGGTTTGCAGCAAGTAGAGGGGAATGTGTACAATCATGTACATGCATGCGTGAAATGGAATGCATGCTTGCGTTTTATGAAGTCTCGGCTTGTATATATAAAAAAAAATGCCAAAGAGAAATGGTGCGTGTGATAGCACAGCAGAAGAGGGAAGGAGGGGAGAAAGATGAAGTCGGAACAGTATGCATGAAGAAAAAAAAATGAAAGTTGAACTGGGCCGTGTGTGTTGTGTGCAGTGTTCTAGTGTATGCGTGCGTGTATGTGGCGAGATGTGTGCATGTGTGCTGTGTGTACAAGATGTACACGCGTGAGCATGACTTTGCGTGAGACGTACGTTGAGGGGTACTTGTGTATGAGTTGGTGTGGGGTGTTGTTTGTTTTGTAAAGAGAAAGTAGCGTGAATTTATGTGAAGTGTTGTATACGTATGGGTGCATGCGTTTATACAAAGGTGTATACGCATGGGAAATGCAGTGCGAAGTCTCGGCTGTTTATTAAAAAATGAAACAGTGACTGGCAAATAGCTTTAGATATTTGTACGCAAATATCTATTTTTGGTTGCCAAAATAGTAACCATCTTTCTTTGTTTATTGGATGCAGAAGCGACCGGTTAAGCTTTTTGCACCAGCATCGATCTCTCAGCTTTCTCTTCTTTCTCTGTTATCGGTAAGTGCATCCATATAATTTATAAATTATATTGAACGTTCATTGAATTTATATCGTCTCTCTTTTGTCGATATTGCAGTGTCCGTTGTTCATGTAATAACGACTTCATTTGTGCTTCTTTGTGCTTATTGTCAGTTTCTTTATCCATGAAAGGTGTAATAAATTTTCACGACTTATATTCTTATACAAGTTTGGTTGATGAATGTTTGCTATGTGATGTTGAAATTGGATGCTATTTGTTATTGTTAAAGTTAAATTTAATTGATATAGGATAGTTAACAATTTAAATAGATTATATATGTTGAATATTGATTAGTTATACTTGACCCCTTCATATGTTGAATATTGATTAGTTAAACTGGACCCCTTTAATTGTTTAATTAATTGACACGTAGAAATTGGTTAATTACACTTTGAACCATTGAACGTATATTGGATTAATTGTTGTAGTATAAATTTGAAATTGAATGAAGTGAAAACCGTATAAATTATTAGTGGAATAATCTTTAATCTACATGAAATGATAGTGTAGATTCTAGAAATAATTATATTAATTTGCATAAATAACAAATTTAAAGTAATACGATTATTTCGGGATTATTTATATAAATTGTTGAATTGTTATGTATAGTTGATATTGCTTGTTTATTTACTTTGACACCACCCCAGTTATCACACTGCAAGTTCCCTTTGCTATGTTTTGATTTTTGAAGTGAAATGGAATCGGATTGAAATGATAGATACCCAAATAACTTGACCTAGGATAGAAAATTAAATTAACCCGATTGGTCAATCAAATAATAAAAGAAAGATTTTATTTGAATAAATAATAAGGTTTTGAAATAAAATGGGAATTTGAAATTAAATGACAGGAAAATGTGAATATTTGAAATCTGAACAAAATATTAACATAGTAATTGACAAAAAAACATTGTCTAAAATTTAATTGATTAATAATTAAGTTTGAAATTATTAATAATTAAGTTTTGAAATTATTAATAATTGAGTTTTAAAATTATTAATAATTAAGTTTGGAATTAGTAATAATTAAGATTTGAAATTATTTGATAAGTTAATGAGATAGAATTATTTAATAATTAAATTGAATTGTATTCTCTTATTAAGTGAAATCGAATTTCTTGAATAAGTGAAACTAAATCCCTTTATTAACCGAGTTTGAAATTGTAACGAAGGTAATAAATGAATGAAATTGAATTTCTTTAACAAGAAATAAAAATGCGTTTTATCGAAACAAATGAAAGACTTGGAATTTAAAGAATTGGATTTGACAAATTTAATTTAAATTTAATTTGTAAGCTGTGATAATTAAGATGAACTTAAGAAGTAAATTTAATGAATTAGAAATTTAATAGAAATTGTTTAAATGATAAATTAATTTAATGAATATCGAATGAAATTGATAAATGAGTTTAAATCGATTTGAACGTTAGATTAAGTTTAAATGATTATGGAATGGAACTTATATACAAATTTAAATGTATATTTGAATTGTTTAAATTTAACTTTTGAAATTGAATTATAGAATTTTGAAATGAAATTGGGAAGTTATGAAACGTAAATTCCGGAAATTGTTTTGAAAAGACAAATGAAATCTTGAATTTAAAATTTTAATTGTAACTGAATTGATTTGATTTTGAAATTTATTTAACGACCAATCGGTAAAATAAATTCAAAGGTTATTAAAGAGACCGGAATCGGTTAGGGACATGCTCACTTTCTAAACCGAAAACCACTTTAATAACTATACGCAGAGTGTGATCCAGAATAAAGTGGTTGGAATGACGAACGTGATGATTGAAGAAAGAGAATGATAATGGATAGCCTTGACACTTGTGTCAAATTGAAAATGACTAAAACAGGAGCCGGGCCGGGCCAAATGGGGTTAGCTACCTCGAGCGAACACACTTCTTCGTAAACTACTCATTACTTGTTATTGATTGGTGCGCACCCTTGAATTTGGAGTGTTGTTTCATGCTGTTACGATCATTGCGGCGATGCGTTCTCACCAGTCCGGATCAGGCAAACGGTAGTTTCACTACCTTGGGTATTGCCTCATGTGCCTTGTCATACTTGTATTCCCATATATGCGACCACTACGAATTTGTTTTGTGTTATACCTATGGAGTACTCCATGATATCCCAGTAGTTTACGGTGGAGTTTATAGTGCTGTATAGTCTATGATGCTATATGAAATGTGTTAAGGGGGACAATTGTAACACCGTAACACTATTTTGATATTTTACTTTACCGTTAGACATTATCTATCTATCGTACATTACTATGTATAAATAGTTTAACGGATCCTGAAAGATGTTATTCCATTCATCTTTGAGTTATTGTTATTGTGAATTTGAACCATATTTGCTGTGTAAGAATATATGTCCTGATTCAAGTCTTTGTTTATGCTTATGCTCGGATTTATGAAATGTGTTAAGGGGGACAATGGTAACGCCTTAACACTATTTTGATATTTTACTTTACTGTTAGACATTATCTATCTATCGTACATTACTATGTATGAATAGTTTAATGGATCCTGAAAGATGTTATTCCATTCATCTTTGAGTTATTGTTATGTTTGAACCATATTATCTGTATAAGAATATATGTCTTGATTCGAGTGTTCGCTTATGCTTATGCTCGGATCAGACTGAGGATTGCTGTTGCTGTTCTACTTGGAGCTGAAGACCGAAGACTATCACTATCTTATCTTATTAGTATTGTCCTTACTATTTGGACTATTAGACTTCTATGTTGTTCTATTTCTTTTATTTGAGACATCGTTGTATTTATGGGTAGCTTCATGAACTACTCTTATGACTATGTTGTATTTTCCGCTGCACTATTCTGTGATGTTATATTTCTGTGATTCTGTGATGATTCTCATTTATATATATATACACACACACACTCCATTAATGATTCGTGTTTTGTATTTTTTAAGTTGATGTGTATGGATTATCGTCAATTTAAATGGTACAAATATATGGGTTGTTACAAATTATGATTAAAATTTTCAATTTATTTATTTGACTTGGTTTCATTCTTTTTATTACATCACTTATTGAATTATGAATAGAATTAGCACTTCTATTCATTTTGTTACATTCACAGTCTCATTTATTGTCTTAACCTTACTAATGTAACATTAGAGTTCATTTAGTTCTAATTGGTTTTCATTTTTGTTAATAGACCAAACAAACAAGTAACTTATAACAATCATTACCAACTTTTAATTACACTTACGAATTCACTATTCACAAACAAATGTTTCAATTCTTATATAATATTGATTTTATTCGATTACCATTAACTATCTATTTTATAAAATAATTAAATATTTACGTCTATTTCTTATATTCAGTTTTATAACCAAGTATAACAATTTACATTATTTCATTATTGGAATTTCATTTCAATTTTAATTACCATTGTTACATTTCATTTTAGCATTCATTTCATTATTAAATTACAAAGTTTTTATCCCTTTCCATATTAAATTAACAAAACTTATTAATTTAACAATTTAAATAGTCGAAAATTTACGGGTCGTTACACGATCTCGATTCGTTAGCCAGAAGAGAGCCACGAATCATATATATTCCTTTTAGGTCGAATTGATGCTCGATTTGGAGGAAAGGAAGAAGAAAGTGATAAATTTTTTATTATCTGGTGTTTGATTTTGAATAGGAAGAAATGTGGATCTCTTCTTTCTTTGTATAAATGGAAATTGAATTGAAGGAAGGAGGAGAATATTGCGTGGTATAAAGGAGAAGAGGAGGCAGGATGTGATGTTGAACAGAAAGTGGCGTGCATGAGAAGGTTAGTTACAGCAATTTTTGAGGTGAAGGCAAAAGGCATTGACGTGATTTTCTTGCATGTTTGAAAAGATGAACAGTGTTTTGGAAAAGTGCTGATGTGAAGGAATTACGGTTGAAGGTTGATATATATATATATATATATATATATATATATATATATATAATTAAATTCAAATTGTCTTCATTTTGTAGCTAAAAATCTCGATCTCCTATCGAGGCATTCCTCTAGGCGTTTATAATGTTATACCCCTATTCCGAATCAAAATGGAAAAGGTGTCGAGTTCTAATTCTATCGTATGGAGAAGATAGCGTTTTGGACCAAGTTATTATTTTAAATTTTCATTATAAATTACAGCGCGTTTATATGTCGTACAACTAAACGATAACTCCAAAAGCTACGAAGTTTGAAATCCAATAATAATACAATATAAAGGATCCAATGAAACTGGTTTCATTGAATTCTGAAACTATGCCTCGAAAGGCTACTTTTAGAAGTCAATTTAGAAAAAATAAAATTAAATTAAACAAATCACCCTTAAACTCAAATTTAAAACCTTTATTACTATCAATATAAAATTTATGTAACGACCAGAAATTTTCGATCCAGAAAATTTTAGATAGTTAGGAAAACAAGAAAGGAGAAAGGAGAAGAAACAGAAACAAGTCACAAAAACCTCACATTCGCAGCGGATCAAAATATAATATCACATAAATAACAGTTTTACAAAGAAGAACTGTATCAGTACACTTATATTTATACATAAGATTTACAACCATTACCAATCACTGGACAGTTTTAAACAACATGTTCTAGTTATACAATAATATATCACAGCGGAAAACACTCCATACGTTCCTGCCCTCCAGCTCGCCTACTGAGCTCCAGAACGTCCTTACCTGAAAATCTGTAATACTCGGTCTGACTCGAGCATTACATCAAAGTAACACCAGGGTCGGGATGGAAACCAGCGTGAGTAAACCCATCTAACATGGAATACAAAAGCACACAACTGATATGAACCCGGGTAACTTATATCAATTTACAAGTTCACAAGTCGTTATAGACATCACTTACATCACACATCAATTTCTAAGTACAAAAACTTAGATTAAATGGTCTAATTTTCTTAAATCATTTTATTTTAGTCTATTGATTTCATATCTCAACCTATAAAGAATCAAAGTGGTTTCGAGTATTTACTAATACCCGACTCCGGTCTCTTTGAATTCAATGTCATCTTGACAAAAGTTATTCAAGTGGAATAAAATTCAACTTTAAATAGGATGTCACTTATACATAGCAATTTATCATTGATAAATAACTACATTATCACTGTCCACCTAATCATATCCTATCGCAAAACATTTCATATCAGAGATATCAACCAATTCATGGTATTAAATAACATTCAGCCATCCATAAGCAATGAACTATTAATCATACTATCTCTGATTAATTACTTCATCTCTAATTAATTTAAAATAATTTAAATTAATTATTTTCATCATTATAAATCCTGTTTACTTAACCATTAATTAATTACAAATTAATCATCCTCTAATCATACATCTTAGTTAATCCTCCTTGATTAATTATCCCCTAACTACTTTAAGTAATTATCCTTTAATTAATTTCACAGATTAATTATTCTTAACCCTTTACAGTAATTAACCTTTAATTACTTCATTATTTATTTAACTATAATTAATACAATAATCCTTAATTAGTTACACTAATTAATTACTTTATTGAGTAATTATTCCTAATTAATCAATTCTTAATTATTATTTATATTAATTAATGATCCCTAACTATTTACATAATTATTAATCACTCTTGATTAATCTCATTCAGTAATTAATTACCCTTAATTAATTACATTACTTAATTTTCTTCAAATAACATTATTAATCAATTCTTAAATTAATTACACCAAGTAATTAATTATTGATTACTTTCACTAAGTAATTATCCTTCATGTTAATTACATAAAGTAATTAATCCCAAATCGCTTCCAATCTTTAATTAATTACATCTTGTAATTACTCATCTTAATTACTTCACTAAGTAATTATTCTTTATAAATTACACTAAGTAATTATACTTATCAAATCACTGAGTGATTATCTTAAATTAATAAAACTTAACTAATTAATCTAAACTAATCACATTAACTCAATTAATTACAATGAGTAATTAATTCATTAATTACTTCATTAAGTAATTTTGCTTAAACAATTCCACAATTGATTATCTCTAATTAATTAATATAATTGATTATTAAAATTAATCACATTAATTAATTATTAAATAATCCTTAGTTAAATGACCTTCATTAACTATTAACAATTCTTTAATTACTTTTCTTAAGTAATTAACTTGGATTAGTTATAAATTAATTTATCTTTAACAACCCATTAATTAATCTCTAATTATTCAATTTATTAAGTGTTAACTGTAACTTAATTAACCCTTAGTTATTTGATTAATTAATTACTAATCATTAATTAATATTCTATACTTATCTAATTAATGATTCTAATTACTAATTAATTATTCCTTAACTAATTAACTTAATAATTTAAGTCATTCCAAATCATTAAATCTTAATGAACTTCAAGATAAAACATTTTTCTTATAAATGACTTAAATATCATTTACAAATGCATTCGAAAACATTTTACTTTTGACTTACTTTTAAATTTCATTTTAAATTTAAGATTTAAAACGAATACAATTTAACTTCAACAAAGTTTAAAAACAATGTAAAGAAACCTTTAAAATTACATGTTAAAGTAATATTAGTCTTATAAAAGAAATTCAAAAGAGTTTAAACCCAATCATTTAAATTCAAATCATTTTATAAAATTTATTTGAACATTTTAAAGTTTTTTAAATACTTTAAATTTTATAAAACTTCATTTATTTCAAACTAGAATTCAAAAATTAATTTGAATTCCATCTTTCAAATTCTGATTTTAAACTTATATTAAAATCTGTTTTAAATTCAAATTCTTTTTAAAATTAAACAGACAGGTTTCACAAAAACCTGTAACAAATCAAAACTGACCCGAGGCCAGACAGAAATGCTTCGAGCCAAATCTTAATTCGCTTCAAGAAAATCCAAGAAATTACTCGAGATCAACCCGAGTGCCCAAATCCTCAACCAAAACTTTCAGAAACACAAGTGCACAGTGCAACTGCACTGGCCAACCACCGGGCTCCGACCAACCACGATTATCTCTACATGTCGGCGATCCCCATCACAACCATCCAGATCATCTAAAACTTCCCAATCAATTTGAAAACAAAATCAAGTTCCAAACCCAACCTGGAACTCCATTCCGACAACATACCCAAAACCTGTCAACACTTCGACTTCCCAATACCCATCATCGGAATAACAGAATCTTCGGCTACAACCTCGCCAATGTTCAAGCTACCGATCCCCAGAGTTCTGTTGAACTCGATCAACCATAGACGCAGTGATGACAACATTCCCGAACAAGCCTAAAATTAGGTTTACAGGCTTCTTCGGCCAACACCCATCACCTCGGCAACTTACATACCCATCTGACAATTTTGCCAAACTACCCAATCACTCCTCTATCACCGGAGAGAACCCCGACCCTCCAGCACACAAAGATCATCAGAATTTGCCAATTAACCAATTTCTGGTTAAACCAGAAATACACCCATATTCCATTACTAAAAATCCTGTTTTAGGTTTTAAACATCATGTTTTGGTTTAAGTGTTCGATCTATATCCTTGAATCAATGAATCAGGATGATTGAATTTTCATTATATTTATCTTGCTCTGTTATTTTGTTATTTCCAGAACCAAGACACAGTTATTTTATTTTGAATAAATTCTTAAACTTTAATTCATGATACAACAAACATATTCAGTTTGAACCTTAAAAACTAACGTTTATTAGATCAAGTGATAATGGATTTTGATCAATTCTTGATTCTGGAAACCAAGGACAGTAAAATACAGGGACAACACATATATTCACTTATATTTGTACAGAAGATCTACTGATATGTATAAACATAGTATATACTTAACACAGAACCTAACATGCCATAGATTCAATACTTAAACTTATTAAAAGTGATGTTACTCACTTTTCTTCAAACCGAGCAGCGCTTCTAAAAACAGAAGAAAAAAACTGCTAGCTTGTTGATGTGTTGATCTTCTTATCAACCTGAGTGCTTTGATTCGTTTTAAGTTTAGAGATGGCAGTATTTGTTATCTTTGCTATGCATGGCTCTTGTTTTCTTTTTCTTTATTTTCCAGCTTTCTTTGAAAGTGGAAAGAAGAAAATGGAAACCTGGTTCTTTTCCAGCCTATGTTACTTAAAAAAAATTTAAATTAAAGAAAATACAAGTTAGCAACTTGTCGATTCAAATGATACTTTAGTGACAAATGTATTTTACATGAGTCCATTTAACAAATGTCCAAAACTGGACTTATGTATTTACAAACGTTTAAAACCATTTTTTTTCTTTTTCAAATTAGTTATACAAGTATTTATATTAATATGTTATGTTTATATTAATTTATATTTAAGGTTTAAACTTATATGCATATTTATAAACCTTATTCATGTATTATTTAAAGAAAGAATTTTAAAAGCAAAGGAATGATTAAAAATTTAAATCTTATTTTAACTCAAGCTAATATATATTGATTTGAAAATATAGAATAAATTTTAACTAGTTTTGAAAATTATTAACTTGAATTTTTAAAACAAATTTTCCAATTACAAAATATATATATATATATATATATTAAGATTTGGCAACATATCTTTTATTAAATTTAAAACCAAAGACTTACTTTAATTATCAACGTTTCAAACACATACAGATATCAGAATTTGATCTGTTCAACTGAATAAAACCAATCAATTATTCAATTATCAAATGTCAAAAATCCGGGTTATCACATTCCTTCCCCCTTTGAATCTTTTCATCCCCGAAAAGAAACAAAGCCAGAAATATTTAAAACACTTTAAAATCTATATAATGTTACAAAGAATACTTTTTATAAAAATACTTTTTATAACTCAATTTCTCAACCATTCTAACTTTGTTCTTACAGAAATTCGGTCATACGTTTATCAGGCGTAAGACTTGTAACGACCAGGAATTTTGGGCAATATCAATTTAATAATATGTATTAATAATTAAATTGGTTTAATAATTTTTCTTTATAATTTTAATTCAAATTGGTAAATTTAATCTTTTAAAAGTTAATCCAGCAATATTGATCTACATCTTTTTAACAATTTAAAATGGATAAGATTTATTTTGAAAAGCTAATAAAATTTTGTTTTATTTATAATATATATATTTGATATATATTGTAGATAGCAAAATCTTTTCCTTTAAATAAAAAATTGAATTTTAAAATTGTAATATATATGTATGTATATGTTATAATTTGGAATTCGTTTTGAAATTTAATTTAATCTATTGATAATTTATATATGTATGAATTGTAATTTAAAGCTTTGTTTTTGAATTAATATTTTTCAAAAGATAATTTAGGATTAGTTCGATTGTTTTCAAATATAAGATAATTGTTTATTTTTTAATATGATAGTTTAAATAAGATTCAAACAAAGTTTTATTTTGTTTTCTTTTTAAAATGTTTAAATTTAGAATGGTTACAAATGTATATATAAATGTTTTAGATTTTTAAAATACATGTATAAAGATGTATTTGTATTATAACTAGTTTCATAATATTTTCTTTAAAGATTAAACTTGTATATTCATACATAAATATTTATTAATAAAGTAAATTAAATATGTAAGTTTACATTTACATTTAAATTAAATAAAAATTAATTAAAAATACTTAAGAAAACATGTGTAAACATATTAGACATCTTAAAAACACATGTAAGGCAATTAAAAAAATGTGACAAATGTAAGATTATCAACATGTGGCAACATACTTATTTCAATTTTTAAATAAATGTTTTTAGAAGAAACTAGTTTTTACAAACTCTTTTTCCTTTGTCTTCTTTTCTAAAGCTCAAATCAGTAAACTACTTTCAAAACCTGAAATTAAAATCCAAAAGCAAAGATAAAATCTGAAGTAAAAACTGCAAATTTCCAAACCTGTGATTCAAATGGATGTTCAAAAGCAAAATTAAAATCTGCAACCTTCAAATTTAAAACTGCAATTTCAACATGCAAAGGGATCAATTTCATCAACAAAACAAAATCAAACAGTTTTCAGATTTAATGTTCAAAGGCCTGCAATAAAAATTGAAACTGCTGTGTGCTCTTCATATTAAGAGGTGAGTAAATTTTGTTTTAAAAACAGTTTTAATTTAATCTATGGTTGAATGATGATGCATGCAAATGAATTTTGTTTGATAATGAATATTTATTACATGAATATTGTTAAGTTTGTATGTTAGAAGTATGAATTACCAGGAAATTCAACTAACTGTAGATATACATTCTCTGTTTGAATTTTTTTATAGTTGTTTCCTTATGAAAATTCAAATCTTCCAATCTATACCTTATTTGATCTTGATATGTGAATGAAAATTGTATGAAAATGTTAGATAGAAATTTTAAAAATATTTTCTGTCAATTTAAATTCACAAATAATTTTAAAAATGGTAAAACACAGTAAACTGAATTTTTTGTTAAAAATCAACTGCTTTAAATTCTAAATTAAACTATAAGCATGTAATCATGGTGGAAAATCATGAATTTTGATATGAAATTCATAATTTTTAAAGTGATATTCAATTGGGAATTTGGAGTTGAAGGGTTTCGGCAATTGGGTGAATTGCTGATTATCCACTCAATAATTTGATTTGAAATCTGGGTCTAAGTTAGCTTGTGAGTTGTTGTTGAGAGGAAAAATGATTTCAAAATTTTCAAATGGTCGTGGTGTTTGTAATCGTTTAAACTAGGGTTTAAGCTTGATTTGTGCTCGGCTTGACTGTTGAGACAATTTCGACATGAGGGGTGGATCGAGTTCGATCGCGTTTGGGGGTGTTGAAGTTCATGGACGTGACGTCTCGATGGTGGGGTCGGCGAGGATCATCGGCGTCGTGGTGGTCGGCCGTGGGAGATTTTATGCAGGTGACTGCTGTAGTATATTGATGCGTAGGTTCGAATTTCGATTTGACTATTATTTGTTCGATCTGGGTTGAGGAGCAGGTCGTTGAAGTCATTTGGGGTTGGTCGGCGATCGGCTTGATGGTCGGAGTTGTTTGGGTTGGTGGTGCATGTGCACCGTGTACGTATTGTACACTGGGAAGTTGGAAGTTTGGGGAAGACAAGTTTCGCTCGGGTAGTTCGCATTATCATCAGTGACGACTCGAAGTTGAGGGGTAGGGGGAAGTCTTCGGGGCAGGCACGGGTTGTTTGAGTGATTTACTCGAGTTGTTAAGGTGATCGACTCGAGTATTTTTTTGTTGTGGGCTTCCTGGTTACTGAGATAAGTTTGCAAGTTAAACTTGTTATTTTAAATAAATTCAAGGTTTAAGTTTTTACAAAAGAAAGTAAACTTACAAGTTAAGTTTGTTCTTTGAAAATAAAAGTTAATCAAACATATAAAAATGTAAATTAAATTTATATTTCAAATTTAAAATGTTTTAAGATGATTTTTTTTAAATAATTATCTAATTAAATTTTGAATTTCAATTTAAAAGAGTGTTTGAACTTAAATATTAAATCAAAGTTTTAAGTAAATTTTAAAGTAATGATTTAAAAACTAAGTTTTCAAATTTTATTTAAAATGAATGAGTTTGAATTAGATAGTTAAATTGTTTTAAATTTTAAACTTGATTTCTTAATGCTTCATTTCAAATAAGGTTAAGTTTATAATTTTGTAACCAATAAAATAATTTGTTTTTAAAGTTATTAAAATTTAATTAATTCAAATGGTTAAATTGTGAGGATAATTAAGATTAAATTGATATGAACTTAAGAATACCTAATTAAAATATGATTTGTTAATAAGTAAAGAGTTTAATTAAGATAAATGATTTTCTTAATTAATTAAGGATTTTGAAATATAAGAAGTTAATTAATTAATTATTTAATTAATTTTAAATGATTAGTTAATTGTTTATTTTTTAATAATCACTTAATTATGAATTGATTAAGTGTAATTACTTAATGAAGTAATTATTGGTTAATTATTGAATGTAATTAAGAATGGAAACTACTTATGAAAAGTAATTAGTGAGTAATTACTCATGGGAGTAACTAAATGGAAGTGATTAATGGATAATGACTTAATGTTATTAATCTAAGGATTTATTAATATAATTGTTTTGAAATTAATTAATTATGGATTAATTAATTAATTAAAGAATTAAGAATTATTTAATTATGGAATTAATTACTTGTTAAGAAATTAATTAAGAGAGTAATCATCTAATGAAAGTAATTAGGAGATAATTACTTAGGTAAGTAATCAAAGGTTAATTACTTAGTTAATTTTAGTTAATTAATTAATGTGATTAATTAATTAATGAATGTGATTAAATTTAAGATTAATTACTAAGTGTAATTAATTAAGAATATAATTAATTAATAAAGTAATTAATTAATGATTATTTATTAATTTAATTAATTACTTAATGAAGTAATTAAAGATTAATTAATTAGATTAATTAATCAAGGTTAATATAATTAATTAAGAAGTTAATTAATTAAGATAAGTAATTACAAGTTGTTAATTTCTGTTTATGATTAATTAAGTCTAATTAATGAGATGATTAATTATACATTAATTATTTAATTTATTAAGGAATTATTAATTAATAAGGATCATTATCTAATTAATGAATTAATCAAGATTGATTAATAAAAGTAATAAGTTTAAGTGTGATTAATTAATTGTAATTAATTGAGGTTTAATGCAATTAATCATAGTTGATTAATTAATGGAAGCAAATAAAGGATCATTAATTATTGTAATTAATAATAGTAATTAAAGGTTAATTAATGTATATGGTTAAAGTCTAATTACTTGAATGTAATTAAAGAATAATTAATCAAGGGAGATTAATTAAGGAAGATCATTAAGAGATGATTAATTTATTTATTGGAATAAATTAATCAAGAAGGATTAAGGTAATCCAATTGATTTAGAGTTAATTAATTCTGCTTATGGATGATTAATTGATATTGGGTGATTGATTTTGGATGATTGATATTGGGTGATTGGTTGATACTGGATGATTTGGGTATGATATCTATGATATGTGATATGCTGCTTTGTGAGATAAATGTTTAATATGAATTATCTATTGAGATAGTGTGATTCATCTATCTGTTTATATCATCCTGAATAGAAGTTTTAATTGTTTAAACCCCTTAAACAACTTGGAAATTAAGATGGAGTTTGGTTTCGATGAGACAGGGATCGGGTTTCCATATTTGGATAATCCGAAAACCACATCGATCCAAATTAAACGTTAGGTCATGAATCCAAGTAGAGAAGACTCGAGGTGTAAGAACTATTCGTCAGTATAACTCTGGGGGTGATTCCATGATGAGTTTGATGGAGATAGTACATATAGGTTCGAGATGGTGATTTAGATTGCAAGGGCTATGGTCGTTGACTCTGAGGGTGATTCTAAAATGAGTGCAACGATATAGTGCCTTCGGTTTCGTTCGAACCCAGAACGAACTTTTATGGATTGAATGCTTTCAGAACATCGTCAGGTGGACAATGAGCATTCTAAGATAGATGTGTTCTATAAAGGTAATCGCAGCCTCAAGCCTTATCAACCGGGAATGGTTAAAACAGGGAGGTGCAGCAAGGCTAGGTGAGTAGCACCCATTTCAGGGTGAGGTCATTCCTGTCTAGATATCCCTTTTATTTCGGCTTAGTGGGTGGTTGGTCGCGCCAATCATGGGGTGATCTTAATCGGGACTGTTCGGTAAGGAACGACTCCGGCTTTGTGATGCAGGGGATTGGGAGTAATCCTCGGTACGGTGATCTAGGCCACGTACTGTGACGGGCGGTACCCCGGTAGCCCTGCCATTGATGGAAACCCATTCTTCCTACGAGACCCTACGGTTTTGTTTGTATTACCCATTCTTGTGGCTAGTAGCTGAAATTTAATAGATGTAACAATTTCGACAATTTTCTATTTACTTGAAAACCCTAGACACTATTATAATATCACTGGATTTCCTATCGAATGTTTAGGTTAGCGTAAGGTAAAAACTTTTCCATGTTTATGTGTAGGAAGTCTTACGTGATACCTTTTCTTTTCAAAGGATTTTCTAAAGTTAAGCAACTTTAACCCATTTACTCACACCAGACCCCTGTCTGACCCGAGTGTTTATTTTCTATTTTATCGAACTCTTGGGTACTCATATTATGTATGAGTAGTCAAGTGATTCAGGTTAGCTTGACGAATTCTGGAGGAGATATGGAGCAGGAGGCTTCCACATGTAGATATATTATGGTTCCACTGTGTTTGTATAGTATCTGTATCTTGTGACATCTTGAATTGTATAATTAGACAGATGATTATGACTGTCTAATATGTGTTGTATAAGTTGTGTACTCTGATGTAATATGATACTGTAATATTTTGTGTGATATATTATATTTCATGTTCCGCTGTGAGTTATCTGATGCTGTTGTGTTTCTTCTTTCTTATCTTTTTCTTCTTCTATCCATTTCTTCCTTAATTAGTGATGCGACTTTCTAGTGTTAGAAAGTTGGGTCACCACAGGTGGTATCAGAGCATTAGGTTGAGTGAATACCTAGGCTCTGGAGTGATGTCTTTCTTGAGAGAGCGTACTTGTATTTTTACATATAACTATATATATATATACATACATACATATATATATATATATATACCTGATCTATTGGGTTATCTGTTCGGATTTTCCAACATAAGTTTTAGAGGTAGATGGAGTAGTGGTGTGTGTAACACGACTACCACTGATGGAAGAGGTCATATGTTGAGGTTGGATGTATATTTGTCGAGACTGTAGGCCTAATACCATCTCGAGTAAGATTTGTAGTTTGGAGTAAGGATTTCTCTGATATCCAAAGGCAATCTTTTTAAAAGATTCGGAGTTTATCTTTGAAGTGTAAGTTTGGATCTGTCGGAAGTGCAGAAGTAAGTGATGATATCTTGATAACTGCGTGATGAAATGCAGTATCTATGGATATTTCCGAAGATGTTTTCTCTTGAAGCAGTTTTAGAAGTAGTTGAGGAGCAGTCTTTACCTGATGCAGGGAAGATTCGTCTGTGTAGAAGTTATCTGGATCTTTAGCAAGCAGGTTGGCTGTTTTGGAATATGAGACTAAGGTCTATGAGTTGTTTCGTTTCGGCATGGTCTCATTTGTCATTCCTTAAGGAGAGCGAGATGTTGATGCTTGGTTTGGATCTCGAATTTCTTGAGAGGTTGTCTACCTTCTCGAAGGACCATTCTGTGGTTTGTTGATAGTTTTGGTTTTCGAGAAGCCTTTGGATTAGAAGTCTTTGGTTAGCTGTGGTAGCAGTTTAGCTCGAAGTGTTCGGTGTGCTAACGAGAAGGTCTTTTAGATTTGTAGTATCATCGAGGTAGAGTTTGGAAGCAGCAGTGTGGCCGTTTCTCCGATTGTTCGCGAATCTTGGTAGTTCTTCTTTCAGCAGTCCGGGCAAATGGTGAAAGTTGTCTTGAAGGGTTAACCTTATTGGAAAAGCTTAAGGCTGTTCTAATTGGTAAAGAGAGGACAGTTTCTTTGGAATCCGAATTAGGTAGGATCGCAAAAGTGACTTGCGATTAGTTTGGGAATTTATCTTGGGCAATCTTTTGTTTGAGACTGAGGGTTCTCATGTGGAAATAGGAGCTACTGAAGTAATCAGAAGTTTGTCTGCATGTGGAGTTGAGTTCCATATTGTTTTGGTTCCAGAAGCGATTCTGGTGGTTATCCTGGTAGTAGGATGGTTCCTGAAGAAGAAGAGTTGGTGTATCAACTCAGAATTTTTTTGAATTTGGATTGGTCAGATCTAGTTTTTGAATTAGATTCTGCTATAAGGTAGTGTGACCAAGTCAGATGGGTCACTAAGATTTTATGGATTTGATGAATAAGTTTCCCTGATATATTGGATAAGTTTGTACTCCTGTTCATCAACAGTATTCTCATCTATTTCTGAATCATAGTTGTGCAGCGGAAGCGAGGTAGCAGCTGTGCGAGGAATGAAGTAAGTTCAGTTTGCTCTTTCTTAGGAAGTAGAGCTTGTGTTCTAGATTTCGATGGATTTTGGAAGACTTTTCTGTTGGATAGGATCCAGAAACTAGTTTGCTTTGGTCAAGTTGTTTCTGGAAGCATCAACATAGGTTGAGCTGATCAGGAAGAAGATTGGCAGCCCAGGATTATCTGTTGAGTTATGCAGATATGAGATAAGGAATTTGAAATTCGAAGTTGGAAACTTCATTGTTGTTAAGATTTCTCTGGTTAAGAGAGCAGTAATTGGATAAGATTGGATGGCTAGTTCAGAGGCATTTGGGATTTCTTATCTATGTTTTGATAGGATAAGATTGAATTGCCAGTTTGGACAACTGGAATTCATTGTATTTCACATATCTCTGAGGGAATACGTGTATGATTCATTATTGGTTATGGAATCTGCAGTTCAGTTGGATTTGGAAGTTAAGCTAGACTTGAGTATAGTATGATGTTCTATTCAGATTGATGGATCTAGAGGTAAGAGGAGCTTTGGATTTTGGTGGTGTAGTTAGTTTAGCTTCTGGAGAGCGAGTCTCCCAGTGATTTATACTTAAGAAACTCTAGATAGTATTTGGGATTTATTCTGATTTGTGTCAGGATAATTGGTTAGGTTTGTTTGTTTGATTGATTGCTATGATTATTAGTTACTGGATGATAGGAAAGCCTTGCTGATTGAAATGGAAATCTTTGCTGGTTTATTAAATTACCTTTGCTTTTAAATTTCGGGGACGAAATTCTTTTAAGGGGGGAAGAATGTAATGACCCGGAATTTTGGGCAATATCAATTTGATAATCTGTATTAATAATTAAATTGGTTTGATAAATGTTTCTTTATAATTTTAATTCAAATTAGTAAATTTAATCTTTTAAAAGTTAATCTGGCAATATTGATCAACATTTTTTTAACAATTTAAAATGGATAAGATTTATTTTGAAAAGCTAACAAAATTTTATTCTATTTATAATATATATATTTGATATATATTGTGGATAGCAAAATCTTTTGTTTTAAATAAAAGATTGAATTTTCAAACTGTAATATATAAGTATGTATATTTTATAATTTGGAATTCGTTTTGAAATTTAATTTAATCTATTGATAATTTATATATGTATGAATTGTAATTTAAAGCTTTGTTTTAGAATTAATATTTTTCAAAAGATAATTTAGGATTAATTCAATTGTTTTCAAATATAAGATAATTGTTTTTTTTAATATGATAGTTTAAAGAAGATTCAAATATATTTTTATTTTGTTTTCTTTTTAAAATGTTTAAATTTAAAATGGTTAGAAATGTATATATATAAATGTTTTAGATTTTTAAAATACATGTATAAAGTTGTATTTGTATTATAACTAGTTTCATAACATTTTCTTTAAAGATTAAACTTGTATATTCATACATAAATATTTATTAATAAAGTAAATTAAATATGTAAGTTTATATTTACATTTAAATTAAATAAAAATTAATTAAAAATACTTAATAAAACATGTGTAAACATATTAGACATCTTAAAAAACACATGTAAGGCAATTAAAAAAATGAATGACAAATGTAAGATTATCAACATGTGGCAACATACTTATTTCAATTTTTAAATAAATGTTTTTAGAAGAAACTAGTTACAAACTCTTTTCCTTTGTCTTCTTTTCTAAAGCTCAAATCAGTAAACTACTTTCAAAACCTGAAATTAAAATCCAAAAGCAAAGATAAAATATGAAGTAAAAACTGCAAATTTCCAAACCTGTGATTCAAATGGATGTTCAAAAGCAAAATTAAAATCTGCAACCTTCAAATTTAAAACTGCAATTTCAACATGCAAAGGGATCAATTTCATCAACAAAACAAAATCAAACAGTTTCCAGATTTAATGTTCAAAGGCCTGGAATAAAAATTGAAACTGCTGTGTGCTCTGCATATTAAGAGGTGAGTAAATTTTGTTTTGAAAATAGTTTTAATTTAATCTATGGTTGAATGATGATGCATGCAAATGAATTTTGTTTGATAATGAATATTTATTACATGAATATTGTTAAGTTTGTATGTTGGAAGTATGAATTACCAGGAAATTCAACTAACTGTAGATATACATTCTCTGTTTGAATTTTTTTGTAGTTGTTTCCTTATGAAAATTTAAATCTTCCAATCTATACCTTATTTGATCTTGATATATGAATGAAAATTGTATGAAAATGTTAGATAGAAATTTTAAAAATAGTTTCTTTCAATTTAAATTCACAAATAATTTTAAAAATGGTAAAACACAGTGAACTGAAATTTTTGTTAAAAATCAACTGCTTTAAATTCTAAATTGAATTACAAGCATGTAATCATGATGGAAAATCATGAATTTTGATATGCAATTCATAATTTTTAAAGTGATATTCAATTGGGAATTTGGAGTTGAAGGGTTTCGGCAATTGGTTGAATTGCTGATTATCCACTCAATAATTTGATTTGAAATCTGGATCGAAGTTAGCTTGTGAGTTGTTGATGAAAGGAAAAATGGTTTAAAATTTCAAATGGTCATGGTGTTTGGAATCGTTTAAACTAGGGTTTAAGCTTGATTTGTGCTCGGCTTGACTGTCGAGACAATTTCGACATGAAGGGTGGATCGAGTTCGATCGCGTTTGGGGGTGTTGAAGTTCATGGACGTGGGGTCTCGATGGTGGGGTCGGCGAGGATCATCGGCGTCGTGGTGGTCGGCCATGGGGGATTTTATGGAGGTGACTGCTGCAGTATATTGATGCGAAGGTTCGAATTTAGATTCGATTATTATTTGTTCGATCTGGGTTGAGAAGCAGGTCATCGAAGTCATTTGGGGTTGGTCGATCGGCTTGATGGTCGAAGTTGTTTGGTTGGTGGTGCATGTGCACCGTGTACGTATTGTGCACTGGTAGAAGTTTGGAGAAGACGAGTTTCGCTCGGGTAGCTCTCGCGTTATCATCAGTGACGACTCGAAGGCGAGGGGCAGGGGGAAGTCTTCGGGGCAGACACGGGTTGTTTGAGTGATTTACTCGAGTTATTAAGGTGATCGACTTGAGTATTTTTTTTGTTGTGGGCTTCCTGGTTACTGAGATAAGTTTGCAAGTTAAACTTGTTATTTTAAATAAATTCAAGGTTTAAGGTTTTACAAAAGAAAGTAAACTTACAAGTTAAGTTTGTTCTTTGAAAATAAAAGTTAATCAAACATTTAAAAACGTAAATTAAATTTTCAAATTTAAAATGTTTTAAGATGATTGTTTTTGAAAATAATTATCTAATTAAATTTTGAATTTCAATTTAAAAGAGTGTTTGAATTTAAATATTAAATCAAAGTTTAAAGTAAATTTTAAAGTAATGATTTAAAAACTAAGTTTTCAAATTTTATTTAAAATGAATGAGTTTGAATTAGATAGTTAAAGTGTTTTAAATTTTAAACATGATTTCTTAATGCTTTATTTCAAATAAGGTTAAGGTTATAATTTTATAACCAATAAAATAATTTGTTTTAAAAGTTACTAAAATTTAATTAATTCAAATGATTAAATTGTGAGGATAATTAAGATTAAATTGATATGAACTTAAGAATACTTAATTAAAATATGATTTGTTAATAAGAGTTTAATTAAGATAAATGATTTTCTTAATTAATTAAGGATTTTGAAATATAAGAAGTTAATTAATTAATTAATTTTAAATGATTAGTTATTTGTTTATTTTTTTTAATAATCACTTAATTATGAATTAATTAAGTTAATTACTTAATGAAGTAATTATTGGTTAATTATTTAATGTAATTAAGAATTGAAATTACTTATGAAAAGTAATTAGTGAGTAATTACTCATGGGAGTAATTAAATGGAAGTGATTAATGGATAATGACTTAATGTTATTAATCTAAGGATTTATTAATATAATTGTTTTGAAATTAATTAATTAATTTAAGAATTAAGAATTATTTAATGATAGAATTTATTACTTGTTAAGCAATTAATTAAGAGAGTAATCATCTAATGAAAGTAATTAAAGATAATTACTTATGTAAGTAATTAAAGGTTAATTACTTAGTTAACTTTAGTTAATTAATTAATGTGATTAATTAATTAATGAATGTGATTAAATTTAAGATTATTACTAAGTGTAATTAATTAAGTATGTAATTAATTAATAAAGTAATTAATTAATGATTATTTATTAATTTAATTAATCACTCAATGAAGTAATTAAAGATTAATTAATTAGATTAATTAATCAAGGTTAATATTATTAATTAAGAAGTTAATTAATTAAGATAAGTTATTACAAGTTATTAATTACTGTTTATGATTAATTAGGTCTAATTAATGAGATGATTAATTATAAATTAATTATTTAATTTATTAAGGAATTATTAATTAATAAGGATCTTTAGTTAATTAATGAATTAATCAAGATTGATTAATAAAAGTAACTAGTTTAAGTGTGATTAATTAATTGTAATTAATTGAGGTTTATTGCAATTAATCATACTTGGTTAATTGATGGAAGCAAATAAAGGATCATTAATTATTGTAATTAATAATAGTAATTAAAGTTTAATTACTGTATATGGTTAAAGTCTAATTACTTGAATGTAATTAAAGAATAATTAATCAAGGGAGATTAATTAAGGAAGATCATTAAGAGATGATTGATTAATTTATTGGAATAAATTAATGAAGAAGGATTAAGGTAATCCAATTGATTTAGAGTTAATCAATTCTGCTTATGGATGATTAATTGATATTAGGTGGTTGATATTGGATGATTGATATTGGGTGATTGGTTGATACTGGATGATTTGGGTATGATATCTATGATATGTGATGTGCTGCTTTGTGAGATGAATGTTTAATATGAGTTATCCATTGAGATAATGTGATTCATCTATCTGTTTATATCATCCTGATTATAAGTTTTAATTGTTTAAACCCTTAAAACAACTTGGACATTAAAATGGCGTTTGGTTTCGATGAGACCGAGATCGGGTTTCCATATTTGGATAATCTGAAAACCACATCGACCCAAATTAAACGTTAGGTCGTGAATCCAAGTGGAGAAGACTCGAGGTGTAAGAACTATTCGTCAGTATAACTCTGGGAGTGATTCTGTGATGAGTTTGACGGAGATAGTACTTATAGGTTCGAGATGGTGATTTAGAGTGCAAGGGCTATGGTCGTTGACTCTGAGGGTGATTTTAAAATGAGTGCAACGAGGTAGTGCCTTCGGATTCGTTCGAATCTGGAACGAACTAGTATGGATTGAATGCTTTCAGAACATCGTCAGGTGGATGATGTGCATTCTAAGATACATGTGTTCTATAAAGTTAATCGCAGCCTCATGGCTCATCATCCGGAAATGGCTAAAACAGGGGAGGTGCAGCAAGGCTAGTGGGTAGCACCCATTTCAGGGTGAGGTCATTCATGTCTACCTGTCCCTTTTATTTCGGCTTAGTGGGTGGTAGGTCGCGCCAATCACGGGGTGATCTTACTCGGGGCTGTTCAGTAAGGAACGGTTCCGGCTTTGTGATGCAGGGGATTGGGAGTAATCCTTGGTATGGTGATCTAGGCCACGTACTGTGACGGGCGGTACCCCGGTAGCCCTGCCATTGATGGAAACCCATTCTTCCAAAGAGACCCTACAGTTTTGTTTGTATTACCCACTCTTGTGGCTAGTAGCTGGAATTTAATAGATGTAACAATTTCGGCTATTTTCTATTTACTTGAAAACCCTAGACGCTATTATAATATCACTGAATTTTCTATCAAATGTTTTGGTTAGCGTAAGCTAAAAACTTTTCCATGTTTATGTGTGGGAAGTCTTACGTGATACCTTTTCTTTTCAAAGTATTTTCTAAAGTTGGGCAATTTTAACCCGTTTACTCGCACCAGACCCCTGTCTGACCCGAGTGTTTATTTTCAGTTTTATTAAACTCTTGGGTACTCATATCATGTATGAGTAGTCAAGTGATTCGGGTTTGCTTGACGAATTCTGGAGGAGATATGGAGTAGGAGGCTTCCACGTGTAGATATATTATGGTTCCGCTATGTTTGTATGGTATTTGTATCTTGTGACATCTAGAATTGTATAATTAGACAGATGATTATAACTGTCAAATATGTGTTGTATAAGTTGTGTACTCTGATGTAATATGATACTTTGTAATATTTTATGTGATATATTATATTTCATTCGTTCCGCTGTGAGTTATCTGATGTTGTTGTGTTTCTTTTTTTTTATCTTTTTCTTTTTCTATCCCTTTCTTCCTTAATTAGTGATGCGACTTTCTGGTGTTAGAAAGTTGGGTCGCTACAAGACTGAAAATCTATAAGTGTTTAGCAGACCCGATTTCAACATCCAGTAAAATTACTTGGAAAATAATTTTATTGAAAATATAGAAAACATTTTGAAAATATAGGAAATATCTTTGGTGAGAATGCTTTGGAAATCATCATGCCAATCCATGGTCGCAGTTAACTCGATGGTTATGTTGCCATCTCGACGAAATCCATAGATAACTGTAGGACTCCGCGCCCCTCTCTTACACCATGGAACCCGCTACAGATCGCAGCTACAGCTAGGGTTACGTTGCCATCACAGCAAAAACCCATATAATTGTAGGCCTCAGCGCCTTCGAATTCTGCTGTCAAAAGAATGAAACTTCTCCACTCCACTTGACCATAGATCGCAGTCTACCGATGTTACGTTGCCTTCGCGGCAAAATCAAGCGTAAACCGTTGACACTCACCTCCACACGATTTCCGCTATGGTCCACACAGTAGATCGCAGCGATGTCGAGTTACACTGTTGTCACAACATAACCCAAATGCCTCTGTAGGCATCAGCGCTCTCGACTTTCGCTACCCAATAATCCTCAGGAACTAGTTTGTCCGGACTCCTCACAGGATCAACTTTAGAACCTCCCCCTTAGAGGCTCAAGGCAGTACCAACCTATGGTACTCCTAAGAAGTTCATCCCAAGGGAGCGCCTTTTTCTCCAGAGCCATTTTCAAAACACTTTATACTATACATATATAGTATCTTCCAAATCATACACCTAGTATGAATCTCATATATACCTTCTTTCTCAAAATCGATTATCCCAAAATCAATAATTCTCAAACTAGGCTTTTTAAAATCCAATATTGATTTTACCCAAAAATCAAAAGCCTTTCCAAATCCAAAGGTTCTCAAAACCTTTTTCAAAGTCATTCTCACAAGATTCTTTATATATATATATATATATATATATATATAACCTTGAAAACTCTTGGGATCATTTCCAACTTGTATAAAACCCTTTTTATACTTTAAATATTTTCAAAAACCCTTCAATTCAGGCTAGATTCAACAAGGGAGATTTATCTTATATAACAAAGATATATAACTTTGTTTATTTCCAAATCAAATATCAAATTTGATTATAAAGTCACTTACCAGTTTACTTACTTCTATAAGTAAATTCTTACCATAGAAATATCCAATTTCTATTTTATTTCATCATATATTTCACAAAATATATTTTTCACTTCAAAAACCATTCTACGGTTCTTGTCCTCTAACTCCCAGTGTCGATTTTGTTCGAACCCGTACGATGCACACATATCATTCGTACGCTATACCAATCTGATCGTTCACTCGATCACACAATTTCATTTTCGAACTAGTATCGTCCACCTGAGTTCCTAGTGCGGACTCAGATCTGGTTTCTTGATCAGAAACCGTCATTCTCCTTACATAGCCTAACTATGATAGAGAATATCCAAAACCAATCAACAATCCATATCCAGCTTCGTCGTCGAAAATCCAGTGAAAATTCCAATTCGGATCGATATAACAATCTTGAAATTCCGTGCTCGAATCTGGATCAAATCACTATGCGAATAGAATAATATACATACATCCTACTTATTTATCTTCATTGATTATCAAATAAATCAATTTCTCTTTCTATTCACATTTCCTTTAATTTCTACCACCTAATCACATTTGTTCCAATTCCATAGATTATTACTTTACTCCTTATCTCAAATGGATATTCAATCATAAACAATTTGAACTCTGTCCAGTTTAAATTTAGAAAATTATTTGAAAGGTTTTTAAAATAGATAAGTCGTTGAAAAATAATTATTTGGTTGTAAAATAGCTACAAAATAGTTAAGTAATTGTAAAATAATCAAATAGTTATAGAATTTTAAAATCATTGCAAAATAGTTGTAAAATAGTAATTAATTTGCAAAATAGTTGAATAGTTCCAAAAATAATTGTAAAACAAGTATAAGATAGTTTTAGGTTTTAAAAGAAAAGTTTGATAGTAAATAGTTTGGAAAAATAGATTTGTACTAAAACAATTTATTTTGAAAATAGCCCAGAGTCAAACTATTCAACTCTTAACCTCCATTTCCAATCAGTTTAATTGATTTTAAATTGACTCAATTCCAATTTAAATGACTTCAATATCCATTGAAATTAATTTAACCCCAATTCAATTTGAATTAATTCTCAATTTCTTTCCTAAATTCAAATCAAATTCCATTTGAATTTTAAATCAATTCAACTTTAATCACAATTCCAAATTATTCAAATCAATTCGGATTAATTTCAAATTGAACCAATTTCAATTTTAAATCATTTCAATTCTAGTTTAAATTAATCCAAATTCCTTATTTGAATTTGAACTCATTCATCTTCAATTTCATTTCAAATCAATCCAATTCAAATTTTCCATTTAAATTCTTAAACTTATCCATCTTCAACCACAATTCCAATTGATTCAAATCAAATTCAATTTGAACTAATTTAATTCAAATTCTAAATTTAAACCATCCTGAGTTATATAAATTCGAGTTAAATTTTGAAACCAAACCTTTGACTTTTTATCTTAAACTTCCAAATCTTAAGTCCAAAATGATTCCATTTTATCTTAATAATGGATATATTACCACACCCCATTTCTTCATTCATTTGAAAAAATCCAATTTCAGGTTGTTCATTCAAACTTATTTAACTTCTTTAAAGTTAAATTTAATTTACTTAATTCAGTCAAATTTACACAATTTGAATTCCCATTCAAATTTCAAAATACTTTCCCATCTATAAGTTAAAAAACTTATCACTATGGGTTTTCACATCTCATTCCAAATTTAAAACTCAACATTAAAAGTTTATTTCAAGCCATCTTGATATTATGTATATTCCTCACATATATACATATCTTCTTCTTGGCCCACCAAGCCGAAATTTACAATTTAAACCTCCTTTGGTTTTAATTCAAAACAAATTATTTTGAAGTCTACAAACAACTTCTTATTCTAAAATAAGATTACATTCAAAATAGTTTGAATAATATTATTTCCTTTAACACTTTTGAAAACTGTTTAAAATGTTTAGATTTAGAATTCAGAACTTCAATTGGAAGCCATTTTAATTTACATCCTTTCTAATTTACAAGTTATTTTCTTTAAATGGTTACTTCCTTAAAACATTTTATTGTTTATTGGAAAACAATCATCCCATTATTAAACACAACAATCATTTATGATAATAACCAAGATTATCATATTTGGAAACCAATTCATTATTATGTTATTCTGAAACTTTTCCCCGAATTCAATATTTAATTTCAGTTTGAATTCATTTCAAACATACCTTTATTTAATTTCAATTTGGTTTTACTTTTATTACCACTTTATTTAATTCCACTAATTTAATAACCCTTTTACCTTAATACATAATGGTTAGAAGAATCATTGCTTTATATATAAACTTGTATAAAAATCATTTACTTTTAAAACCATTATATAAGAAATAACAAGTAGACTCTCTCATATATATTACACTCAACTCATTCTACGGTACTATTGACCCGATCCTTGATGAGTACACCCACCAGAGCCAAGGTACTCGCTTAACCTTCTACTCTGATACCAAATGTAACGACCCGAAATTTTTGATCCAGAAAATTTTAGATAGTTATGAAAAGAAGAAAGGAGAAAGGAGAAGAAACAGAAACAAGTCACAGAAACCTCACATTTCGCAGCGGATCAAAATATAATATCACATAAATAACAGTTTTACAAAGAAGAACTCTATCAGTACAATTATATTTATACATCGGAGTTGCAACCATTACCAATCACTGGATAGTTTTAAACAACATGTTCTAGTTATACAATAATATATCACAGCGGAAAATACTCCATACGTTCCTGCCCTCCAGCTCGCCTCCTGAGCTCCAGAACGTCCTTACCTGAAAATCTGTAATACTCGGTCTAACCCGAGCATTACATCAAAGTAACACCCGGGTCAGGCTGGAACCAGCGTGAGTAAACCCATCTAACATGGAATACAAAAGCATACAACTGATATGAACCCGGTGTAACTTATATCAATATACAAGTTCACAAGTCGTCATAGACATCACTTACATCACACATCAATTTCTAAGTACAAAAACTTAGATTAAATGGTCTAATTTTATTAAATCATTTTATTTCAATCTATTGATTTCATATCTCAATCTATAAAGAATCAAAGTGGTTTCGAGTATTTACTAATATCCGACTCCGGTCTCTTCGAATTCAATGTCATCTTGACCCAGGTTATTCAAGTGAAATAAAATTCAACTTTAAATAGGATGTCACTTATACATAGCAATTTGTAATTGATAAATAACTACATTATCACTGTCCACCTAATCATAACCTATCAGGAAACATTTCATATCAGAGATATCAACCAATTCAAGGTATTAAATAACATTCAGCCATCCATAAGCAAGATCTATTAATCATACTATCTCTGATTAATTACTTCATCTCTAATTAATTTAAAATAATTTAAATTAATTATTTTCATCATTATAAATCCTGTTTACTTAACCATTAATTAATTACAAATTAATCATCCTCTAATCATAAATCTTAGTTAATCCTCCTTGATTATTTATCCCCTAACTACTTTAAGTAATTATCCTTTAATTAATTTCACAAATTAATTATTCTTAACCCTTTACAGTGATTAACCTTTAATTACTTCATTAATTAATTAACTATAATTAATACAATAATCCTTAATTATTTACACTAATTAATCACTTTATTGAGTAATTATTCCTAATTAATCAATTCTTAATTATATTAATTAATGATCCCTAACTATTTCCATAATTATTAATCACTCTTGATTAATCTCATTCAGTAATTAATTACATTACTTAATTATTTTCAAATAACATTATTAATCAATTCTTAAATTAATTACACCAAGTAATTAATTATTGATTACTTTCACTAAGTAATTATCCTTCGTATTAATTACACAAAGTAATTAATCCCAAATCGCTTCCAATCTTCAATTAATTACATCCTGTAATTACTCATCTTAATTACTTCGCTAAGTAATTATTCTTTATAAATTACACTAAGTAATTATACTTATCAAATCACTAAGTGATTATCTTAAATTAATTAAACTTAATTAATTAATCTAAACTAATCACATTAACTCAATTAATCACAATGAGTAATTAATTCCTTAATTACTTCATTAAGTAATTTTGCTTAAACAATTCCACAATTAAACATCTCTAATTAATTAATATAATTAATTATTAAAATTAATAACATTAATTAATTATTAAATAATCCTGAGTTAAATGACCTTCATTAACTATTAACAATTCTTTAATTACTTTTCTTAAGTAATTAACTTGGATTAATTACAAATTAATTTATCTTTAACAACCCATTAATTAATCTCTAATTATTCAATTTATTAAGAGTTAATTGTAACTTAATTAACCCTTAATTATTTGATTAATTAATTACTAATCATTAATTAATATACTATACTTATCTAAATAATGATTCTAATTACTAATTAATTATTCCTTAATTAATTAACTTAATAATTTAAGTCATTCCAAATCATTAAATCTTAATTAACTTCAAGATAAAAAAAATTCTATAAATGACTTAAATATCGTTTACAAATGCATTTGAAAACATTTTACTTTTGAGCTTACTTTTAAATTTCATTTTAAATTTAAGATTTAAAATGAATACAATTTAACTATAACAAAGCCTAAAAACAATATAAAAATACCTTTAAATTACATGTTAAAGTAATATTAGTCTTATAAAAGAAATTCAAAAGAGTTTAAACCCAATCATTTAAATTCAAATCATTTTATAAAATAAATTTGAACATTTTAAAGTTGTTTAAATACTTTAAATTTTATAAAACTTCATTTATTTCGAACTTATATTAAATTCCATCTTTCAAATTCTGATTTTAAACTTATATTAAAATCTGTTTTAAATTCAAATTCTGTTTAAAATTAAACAGACAGGTTTCACAAAAACCTATAACAAATCAAAACTGACCGGAGGCCAGACAAAAATTCTTCGAGTCAAATATTAATTTGCTTCGAGCAAAACCCAGAAATTACTCGAGATCAACCCGAGTGCCCAAATCCTCAACCAAAACATTCAGAAACACAAGTGCACAGTGCACCTGCACTGGCCAACCACCGGGCTCCGACCAACCACGATCATCTCTACATGTTGGTGATCCCCATCACAACATATCCAGATCATCCAAAACTTCCCAAGCAATTTGAAAACAAAATCAAGTTCCAAACCCAACCTGGAACTCCATTCTGAAAATATACCCAAACCTGTCAACACTTCGACTTCCCAATACCCATCACCGGAACACCAGAATCTTCGGCTACAACCTCGCCAATGTCCAAGCTACCGATCCCCGGAGTTCTGTTGAACTTGATCAATCATAGACGCAGTGATGACCACATTCTCGAACAAGCCTAAAATTAGGTTTACAGCCTTCTCCGGCCAACAGCCATCACCTCGGCAACTTACACACCCATCTGACAATTTTGCCAAACTACCTTATCGCTCCTCTATCACCAGAGAGAACCCCGACCCTCCAGCACACAAAGATCATCACAATTTCCCAATTAACCAATTTCTGGTTAAACCAGAAATACGCCCATATTCCATTACTAAAAATCATGATTTAGGTTTTAAAAATCATGTTTTGGTTTAAGTGTTCGATCTATATCCTTGAATCAATGAATCGGGATGATTGAATTTTCACTATATTTATCGTGCTCTGTTATTTTGTTATTTCCAGAACCAAGACACAGTTATTTTATTTTGAATAAATTCTTAAACTTTAATTCATGATACAACAAACATATTCAGTTTGAATCTTAAACACTAATGTTTATTAGATCAAGTGATAATGGATTTTGATCAATTCTTGAGTCTGGACACTAAGGACAGTAAAATACAGGAACAACACATATATTCACTTATATATATACAGAAGATCTACTGATATGTATAAACATAGCATATACTTAACACAGAACTTAACATGCAACAGATTCAATACTTAAACTTATTAAAAGTGATATTACCCACTTTTTTTCAAACCGAGCAGCGCTTCTAAAAACAGAAAAAAAAACTGCTAGCTTGTTGATGTGTTGATCTTCTTATCAACCTGAGTGCTTTGATTCGTTTTAAGTTTAGAGATGGCAGTATTTGTTATCTTTGCTATGCTTAGCTCTTTTTTTCTTTTTCTTTTTCCAGCTTTCTTTGAAAGTGGAAAGAAGAAAATGGAAACCTGGTTCTTTTCCAGCCTATGTTACTTAAAAAAAATTGAATTAAAGAAAATACAAGTTTAGCTGCTTGTTGATTCAAATGATACTTTAGTGACAAATGTATTTTAAATGAGTCCATTTAACAAATGTCCAAATCTTAACTTATGTATTTACAAATGCTTAAAACCATTTTTTTTCTTTTTCAGATTAATTATACAAGTATTTATATGAATATGTTATGTTTATATTAATTTATATTTAAGGTTTAGACTTATATGCATATTTATAAACCTTATTCATGTGTTATTTAAAGAAAGAATTTTAGAAGCAAAGGAATGGTCAAAAATTTAAATCTTATTTTAACTCAAGCTAATATATATTGATTTGAAAATATAGAATAAATTTTAACTAGTTTTAAAAATTATTACCTTGAATTTTTAAAACAAATTTTCCAATTACAAAATATACATATATATTAAGATTAGGTAACATATCTTTTATTAAATTTAGAACCAAAGACTTCCTTTAATTATCAAAGTTTCAAACTCATACAAATATCAGAATTTAATCTGTTCAACTGAATAAAACCAATCAATTATTCAATTATCAAATATCAAAAATCCGGATTATCACATTTTACAAGCCTTTAAAAATATTTTTAACAAGCTTAAAACTCCAGATTCACTAATTTAACCAATATTCAATTATTACTTTAATAATTAAATTATTCAATAAATTGTTGTATTTAAATCCTGAATCGCTTTTATAAAAACCAATCTTTTACATTACAAAATAAATCTATAATTTAATTTTAATATTTAAAACCATTTAAATATTCCAAATCCAATGTCGAAAAATCCAAGTCGTTACAGTAATGTAATTAATTATGTAATAATTAATTATGTAAGTTACACGTTATGTTATGTAATTAATTATGCAAGTTACGTGCTATGTTATGTAAGTTATATGTTATTTTATGCAATTTGTTATGCAAGTTATAAGCTATTTAATGCAATTTGTTATATAAGTTATGTGTTACCTTATGTAATATGTTACGTATGATTTTGTGTTATGTTATTTATTTATGTAAATCATGCAGCAAGTTCCCTTAGTTTTAGGTATTCCCCGTGGGTTTAAATGATACATACCCGAATGTTCTTTAGAATAGGGAAAAATCATTATGGGTTGAAATGATAAACCCAAGCGGTTTTTTTTATTTTGAAAATTTGGGATTGCGGGTTGAAATGATACATACCCGTAAAATTTAAAGCGGATTGAAATGATAAATATCCATATCACTTGACCCTAGGATAGAAAACTATATACGGACATCGGTAGTCTGTTTTTAAAGTGAGTTTTGAAATTTTGAAAAGATGTGTTTGGAAAAAAACAGGGAAATGATTTTTAAATTTAATATAAAGATATTATTTTTAAACATATATGTAAAATTTGGATTTTAAAATTATTTGTTTAAGAATTCTAAATTTATAAGTTAAGTTTTAAAATGTAAATTTTAAGGTTTTACGTATAACTTTATTTACTTTTTTTTCATAATATAAGATTTAATTTAATAAAATTTTATAAAAATAAAATATATTGTGTTTAAGATGTTTATAGAATATTTATTTTAATATATAACTTATTTTAATATACAAACTATTTCAAATGTATAAACTATTTCAATCTATAACCTATTTTAACATATATTATTTCTAATATATAAACTATTTCAATCTATAACCTATTTTTAAAATATAAACTATTTTTAATGTATAACTATTCCAATTTATAAACTACTTTTAATATTCAAAATGTTTAAAGTTGGAACTGTTATGATTTATATTTAATTGATTTAAAATGTGAATATTTTGATGTGATGGTTTATCCTATTTTGTGGTTATGATTTTGAAAATGAATATGATTTCGGAAGTGAATATGATGTCGAAGTGATATGATTTTGAAGTGAATATGATTTCGAAAGTGATATGATTTTGAAGTGAATATGATGTTTTGATATCAATATGAACTGGTTTTGGGAAATATAACAGAACCATCCGGTATGAAATAAGTGTCTGGTTGTTAAAGAAACCGATATCAGATATTGTCATACTCTCTGCCAATACCAAAAACCACTTTAACAACTGTGTATGTGGTACAGATTCCAGAATGAAGTAGGATGGTTTGGCGAATGATTCCGTATAAGGTATTTCGTAGCCTGACCCTTTCGGGTCAGCTGGATGTGGCTAAAACAGGAGCCATGCCGGGTCAAGTGAGGTCGCACCTCCGATCGGACACATTTCTTCGATACCATATTATGACTTGTGACAATTTGGTGGCCACCCTTTTATTTGATTTGGGAGTGTGTCTCGAGGTGGGCGGTAGCAGCTGCTATGCGTTACCACCAGTCCTGATCCGCAAAACGGTAGTATTCTACCCTAGACAGTGCCTCGTGTACCTTATCACATGCCCTATCGCGCCTTTTGCGAGTTTGTTTTGTGTCGTACCGGAGTGCTCCCTGATAGCCTAACTGTAGGTGAAGTTTACAGTATCTGTATAGACTCCGGCATTTATATAAAAATGTGTTAAGGGGGATATGGGTAATGCCTTAACGCTATTTTAATATTTTACTTTACCGTAGACATTATTTATGTAGCGTATTGTATTCTGTATATAGATAGTTCCACGGATCCCTAAAGGATGGAAACCCTAAACATTCTTTAAGCTATTGCATTTCATTTGGACATTTCACTTGAGTTGGTTTACTTGCGTAAGATTGTTAATCCTGACCCGAGTGTTTTGTATTTTTCTTTATGCTCGTATCAGCCTAAGTATTACAGCATTTGAGATTCATCTTTGGAGCTTGTAGCTTTGCTTAGAGATCTATCTTTAATCTATTCATCTTTTCTTTTATCTAGGTTATTTTAGTTATTTCCAGTTGTTTATATTCAGACTTGTCATTTGCTTATGTATTAGAGACTTCTTTTATTTGGACTTAGGTTGTATTTGGTTTTAGACTCTGATGTTTCTGTAGTAGCTTCATGAACTACTATTTATCTATTCTGCTGTGTATTGTTGTATTACTCTGTATCTGTGATCCTATGATCGATATATTTACTGTATATGCTATGTTTTGCCAATTATAAATAACAATTTGTCGTTTTGAGAAACTTAAGTTTGACATGTGTGGATTATTGTCGATTTGAATGGTTCAAAATGGCGGGTTGTTACAAGTGGTATCAGAGCACTGGTTTAGGCAAAACTTAGCTTAGGGGGCAAAAACTCATTAGAGTTTGGGTAGAAATACTCTAGAATGAGTAAAATCAATTATAAAATCATCCGTCCTTTCGAGCCTATCTTCTTGCTTAGGATTCTCATTGATTAGTGTTCCTCTAAATTTAATTATTTATCTTTGTTCTAAGATCCATTTTTGAAATCCTATAAGAGAGCGTATTGATTAGTGTTATAAAATTTGTTTTATATTGTATTGTTTATTTTGTTAATATAATTATATTTTATGTATAAAAGTATAATTTTCTGAATTTAGATAGTCAAATGAATTAGTTGTTAGAAATGATAATACTAGATTATCATTTATTGTTTTCTCAACATTCCTAAATCGGTAACAATTATTATATATTATAAGGAGATGAAATTTTATAAACATGGTTTATAAATCTGATTTGCGAATGAGATAAAATCAAATTGTGGATTTGAGAATTTAATTTCTGATACTTTTCAAAATTTGGTTTTTAAAGTTTGAAAAAAGTAAGATAAAAATAATGTTAATATTATTTGATGGTATTTTTAAGTAGAAATTGTTTCTAAAAGAATTTAAAAGAAGCAAGTCAGTACTCTCATCCTTTGTCATTGGAAAATAATTTTGATGACGACTGCAGCATCATCGACATTCATTTTCAAGTCTCAAAGTGGGGGAGACCACTTAGTATCTTTGTTACACTTTTGTTTTGGAAACTGGATTTTGATTTGAATTTCTTAAGTTTGATTTGATATACAAAAAAATATGCATATGTTTATTTCAAAATGGGTTGAAGTGAAACCGTAAATTAAACTCTTATATTTATGTTAAGTAATGGTTTTCAATTATTGAAATGAAAGTAAAATTTCTGAATAGTTGGAGTGTCTAAAATGAGAAATGAAATTGAAACAACTTGAAACAGCTGAACTAGGATAAAATTAATTTGTATAATACTCAATTGCATTTTAAACATATATAACTTACCTAAAATATTAAAAAGGTTAAAATGTAAACAAGAATATATAATTTAAGGGTATACAAGAGGAAACTTAAGTAATAAAAATGTTCAAACTAAATTTTTGCTTAATAAAATATTGTAAATAAAACGTAAATTATATAGTACTCAATTACATTTTGAAACATTAATAAAAACTTACCAAGAAAAGTTTGAATGATAATGAGAACCTGTAATTAGATAGCATACGATATAAAATGTAAGTAATAAGATGTCCAAAATGAAATTTTTTTGAGGAAAGTTATAATCAAAATTGTGTTGTTTTAATGAATGTTAATATACTTAACCTATGTTATAAGAAATGTTATGTGAAATAAATTGAACAATATAAAGAGAATGCTATTTAAGTAAATGAATATGAACTTAAGAAACTGAACAAGTAATAAATAAATTTATATTTTGTAAACTGTTTGTGGTAAAAAAGTAAATTACAAAGAATGGTCGAAATAAAATTATGAAGTTGAATTATTTTAAGTGAAGTCAAATGGATTAAATAAATGAAACGAGTTAAATAAAATAGGATTTGTTTTGAAACAAAAAAAATGTATATAAATGAATTTAAGTTATAAACATAAGGTGAATGTAAATAAATTATGAATGAAAGTTAATTAAGTAGAGATATAAGAAATTTTGATTTTTTTAAAAGATATATAACTTGAATCTTGAGAAAATAGGAAGTAAAACCAAAATAAGAACGTGGTTAAACATTTTGGATAGACAAAGGGAAATATGGAATGTTGATGTTAAACTTAAGTAAATTTGTAGAATGGTTGATTAAGTGATATTAACATTAAAGGAAACATACTATGTGAATGAAATAAAATAAATGATCATAATTAGACTTGAATGTGAAGGAGAATAACAAATACAATTTTAAATGAACGGAAATAAATAGGGTGAACATAATGAATGCTAATAATTGAATGTAAGTTAATTGGGCATAAAAGAACGGAAATTAGTGGAATGAGAATTCATTGAATATGAATAAGCAAGCATGGGAAAAAAATTGTAACAAATGTTAATAAATTGAAAGTAAATCAATTGAATGTAAAACAATTAAATGTGGATGAAACAAATGTAAATAATTGAAAAATCATTTGAATGTAAATAGATTAAATCGGAGTCAATCAAATGTGAATGCAATGAATATTGATTGATTGAATAAAAAAGGATTGAAACCAAATTACTTGAATGTAAATCAATAAAATCGAATGAACTGAATATAAATCTATTGAATGATTAACGAGATGAATAATAATAAGTGAATTTTAATTAATTAAGAAGTAAATAAGGTAAGGATGTGAACATAAATCAATTGAAAGTGTGATTGGAATGATAATAATAAATGGATGTTAATAAGTGATAAAAATGTATAAGGTTAACATTCGAAATGAAATTTATATGCTTTTGTATTAATTGTTTGTATTTGGTACTATTCATTTCGAACCTATCTTATCTTTCTAGTTGCTTATATTCTTCCACCTCATTCCTTTTTAGGGATGAAAAGTTTTGAATGTGGGAGAGTGTAACGACTTGTAAATTCGAACAAATTTTAAAAATATTAATTATAATTGTCTTATAGGAATATAGTTAGAAATAAAGAAATTTTCAGTTATTACTGTAAAATAATTATAATAATAATAAATTTGTTAGAATATAAAACATGATCTTAGACTAAATTTCAAAACAACTAATCTTTATTGAAATGGAAGATGGTAACACGTATTAGAATATTATTTGATAATAATGATTGAACGTAATAGACAACTGTATTAATGCAATTGCAATCAACTGTAACAATAAATGTTACTAAAGAATGGAATAAACAATATTCTAAATATGTTAGCATACAACAAGAAATCAATTATTTGGTAAGTAGATTTATAATCCTTGTGTAAACAATAAATTAATACATATGAATTACTAAGCTGTAACAATTGATTTATTCCTTTTACCATTGAATAATCCGCTTTGGAAGTTATTTTGTAATCAATGAAATTACATGTAATTGAAATCTTTCAAATAAAAGGAAAGAGAACATTAATTGTAATTAATGAACGTAATAATAGAATGTATGTTTGAATTAAAATAAATGAGGAAGTTGAGGAAATAAAAGGGAAACATATGTTTTAATTGAAAGAGAAATTTGACATAATATAAAGAACATGTAAATGGAAATAAAAGGATAAAACTTTTTTTGAATTATTTAATGAATAGTGTGTAACCAACATTCAATTGAAAATTTAATATTGAATAAATTGGAATTAAATTTTTTTAATTAAGGTAAAGAGTAATAGATTGTAATTGATCCAGTCAAGAATAAGCAACATATGTTGAATTTAAAATGAACATTTGAATGAAGACAAATCAATGTTAATAAAATGAAGGTTCAATTTAATCAATTTTAAAATATATTATTATTTGAATTTAAATAAAATTTAAAGGTTAAAATTTAAGAACAAATTTTGGAAAATGAGTAATATATTTTTCCAAATTCAATGAAATAGAAAATTTTCTAAAATTTTGAATTTTGGTCAAATTTAGTCAAAATTTGACCTTTGGTTCAAAATTTTAAATTTTAATTTTAAAATTTTATTCTTTTTATATGATACTAGACTGAATTATGATCTTTTCTCCACTTTTTGTTTCATCGAAATCAAATATCTATTGCTCTAAATATTTGAATTTCTATGAAAAACTGACATTAGTTTGTGATATTTAGTTGTGAAATTTGGCTAAGTCCTAATGGGTTTGGTTTAGTCCTAATGGACCTTCGTTAACCAAGAGACTCTAACCATACTAAGAAACTTTTGTCTATTTCTATGCCTACGACCATTTGTTTCCTTCTGACTAACTTGTACGTACGATAATTTTCTCTTGAGAAAACTTCCTCATCGCCCTCCCTTCTTCCTCTCCGAATCTACAGAGAGTTCTAGATCTAAAAATAAAAATTTCTCTAAATCAAAACTCCTTCCTTTTCTATTCCAAATTCCTTCCATCTCCTCTTTTATTGCCATCCCTTCTCCACCATCCAAGCCATTTTTACCTCCCTTCATCCTGGTCACCATGTCCTTCAAACAAGGCTGAAATCATCCACTCTTTCCTAGCCTATAGCCATGCCCTATCTCCACCAAATCCCGCCTAAATCACTATCTTCTCCTGTTGCATAGCCAAACCATCTCTTCCACCTTAGCCCCCTTTAGGCGCATCCAAACCCATCCTTTCAACACTAGACCGATCCTCTTAATCCCTCTCCTCTTCTCTTTTATATAAACAAAATGAAATATATATCCATGTACATTTTGTGTTGCATCAATTCAAGTCCGCTTTAGTTTGCTTTGGAATTCGTGACTCAAATTCATAGTTTTGTGTCGTCAAATTTCCTAGCCTCGAAAGGTGAGCTATTCACTCATTATTTATAATCTTATGTTAAGTAAATGGATATTAATTGATATGTTATTGGAATGTTGCAATAGTTAAGAAATTTTGCGTAATTTGGTTATGATTTGATATGACATGTGTTCACCTATGTTCCCTTATCATTTTTGACATGAAATTGTTTTTAATATTATTTTGTTTATTTATAAAAATAGATGTGATGATATCGTTATTAATATGCATCATGTTGTTAATATTAAATTACTATGTTGAAAAGAAGAAAAAAATGTTATATTGATTTAAAGGTTGATACTTTTGTGATGGAAATTGTCATTAACATGTTATGTGAAATTTTTGTGTGAAAAAGAAGAAATAAAAAAGAACAAAAAAAAGAAAAAGAATAAAATTTGTATGCATATATGTAGTATGATTGTAATATAGGAAATTTCCTTAGGTGTTATATTTGAAATGATTGCATATTAGGTTATGTTATGGTAGAAAATTTATGTCATATTCCATGTTATGTTAAGTAATTAATTATGTAAGTTACATGCTAAGTTATATAATTAATTATGTAATAATTAATTATGTAGTTACATGTTATGTTATGTAATTAATTATGTAAGTTACACACTATGTTATGTAATTAATTATGTAAATTACATGTTATGCTATGTAATTAATTATGTAATAATTAACTATATAAGTTACATGTTATGTTATGTAATCAATTGTATAAGTTACATGCTATGTTTTGTAAGTTATATGCTATTTTATGCAATTTTTTATGCAAGCTATATGCTATTTTATGCAATTTGTTATGTAAGTTATGTGCTACCTTATGTAATATGTTACGTATGATTTTGTTTTATGTTTTTTATTTTATGTAAATCATGATGCAAGTTACCTTAGTTTTAGGTATTCACTGTGGATTGAAACGATGCATACTCAAATGACCTTTAGAATAGGGAATTATTATGGGTTGAAATGATAAACCCAAGCGGTTTATACTAACTTTGAAAATTTGAGATTGCGGGTTGAAATGATATATACCCGTAAATTTGAAATTATTGCGGATTGAAATACAAATATCCATATCATTTGACCCTAGGATGGAAAACTATATACGGACACCGGTGGTCTGTTTTTAAAGTGATTTCTGAAATGTTGAAAAGATGTGTTTGGAAAAAAAAAAAGAGGAAAATGATTTTTAAATTTAATATAAAGATTTTGTTTTTAAACATATATACATAATTTAGATTTTAAAATTATTTGTTTAAGAATTCAAAATTTATAAGTTAAGTTTTATAATGTAGATTTTAAGGTTTTACTTATAACTTTATTTACTTTTTTCATAATATAAGATTTAATTTAATAAAATTTAATAAAAATAAAATATATTATGTTTAAAATGTTTAAATTAATATATTTATTTTAACGTATAACTTATTTTAATATATAAACTATTTCAAATGTATAAACTATTTCAATCTATAACCTATTTTAATATATAAATTATTTCCATTATATAAACTATTTCAATCTATAACCTATTTTTAAAATATAAACTATTTTTAATGTATAACTATTCCAATATATAAACTACTTTCAATATTCAAAATGTTTAAAGTTGGAAGTGTTATGATTTAGATTTAATTGATTTAAAATGCGAATATTTTGATATGATGGTTTAACCTATTTTGTGGTTATGATTTTGAAAATGAATATGATTTCGGAAGTGAATATATTTCAAAGTGTTATAATTTTGAAGTGAATATGATTTTGAAAGTGATATGATTTTGAAGTGAATATGATATTTTGATATCAATATGAATTGGTTTTAGGAAATATAAAAGAACCATCTGGTGTGTAATAAGCGTTTGCTTGTTAAAGAGATCAGGATCGGATATTTTCATACTCTCTGCCAATACCGAAAACCACTTTAACAACTATGTACGTGATGGATATTCTAGAATGAAATATGATGGTTTGGTGAACAATTCCGCATGAGATATTATGTAGCCCTGACCCCTTCGGGTCAGCTTGATGTGGCTAAAATAGGAGCCATATCGGGCCAATTGTGGTCGCACTCCGATCGGACACATTTCTTCGATACCACATTATGACTTTGTGATGATTTGGTGGCCACCCTTTGAGATTTGGAGTGTGCCTCAAGGTGAGCGGTAGTAGTTGCTATGTGTTACCACCAGTCTGAATCCACAAAATGGTAGTATCCTACCCTAGGCATTGTCTCACGTGACTTGTCGCATGCCCATCGCGCCTTATACGAGTTTCTTTTGTGTCGTACCTATGAAGTGCTCCCTGATAGCCCACCTGCAGCTGGAGTTTACAATATCTGTCAGACTACGGCATTTATATAAAAATGTGTTAAGGGGGATGTGGATAACGCCTTACCGCTATTTTAATATTTTCGTTACTGTAGACATTATTTACGTAGGGTATTGTATTATGTTCCACGGATCCTTAAAGAATGGAAATCCCAAACATTCTTTAAGCTATTGCATTTCATTTGGACATTTCACTTGAGTTGGTTTACTTACATAAGATTGTTAATCCTGACTCAAGTGTTTCGTATTTTGCTTTATACTCAGGTCAGCCTGAGTATTACAGCATTTGAGACTCACCTTTGGAGCTTGGAGCTTTGCTTAGAGATCTATCTTTAATCTGTTCGTCTTTTCAGTTATCTCGGTTATTTTAATTATTTCCAGTTGTTTATGTTCAGACTTGTCATTTGCTTATGTATTAGAGACTTCTTTGTATTTGGACTTAGGTTGTATTTGGTTTTAGACTCTCATGTTTCTATAGTAGCTTCATGAACTACTATTTATCTATTCCACTGTGTATTGTTGTATTACTCTGTGTCTGTGATTGATATATTTACTGTATATGTTAAGTTTTTCCAATTATAAATAACAATTTGTTGTTTTTGAGAAATCCAAGTTTGACATGTGTGGATTATTGTCGATTTAAGTGGTTCAAAATGGCAGGTTGTTATAGACTTTGTGTTTGGACTATAAAGTTGAATGTGGATGATATTGGAATTTTCACCATTACCAAAATTCCATAAATCCAAAGTGATATAGTTTTGACGAAGAGAATTGGTGTAAATAATCGTCAATATTAGGTACCGCTTATAATTAGTAAAATTGAATTTTACCAAAAGATGTGTAAGTGATAAATTCGGTCAAAATGTCACACCACCTGCTATGTGACATGTGAACGTTAATATAAGAATAGTTCGATATTAATTGCTGATTGAATTTACATCTACGAGCCGCACAACTGAAATGATTAATTCTTCGAAAAACCACATGATTTAATTAATTTATAAAATATTGTAAATTGATTAAATTAATTGATATTTGAGAAATATTAATTATTATTTATTTGATGTTTGGAAGTTTTTTTGTAATTATTTTAGTGCATTTATAAAAGTCGTATTTGCGCTTATTGATATACATATCGGTGTAATTTAAAGATAACTATATGAAATAATTTATGAAAATTTTATGTCATTTGATGACACGATTTATGCAAATTTCATGTCATTTGATGACATAAGTGTAAAGAAAGGATTGGAGAGAGAGAGAAAAAAAATTAAGAGAATTAGTTAGGGAAGTTTTAATTAAAGAATGGGAAAACTTTCATTTTTTCAAATAAAACATTTTCTCTAGTTCATTTTGTACATACTATACATTCTTTCTCATTCAATCTGTTTCTTCCTCTCCTCCTAACTTTTCATGGCAGAAAATGAATTCCGAAAATCTTTCAACTCCAAATAACAACATCAAATAAAATAAATAAAAATGGTTCATCCATCTTCTGCCGGGATAGGATAGGGACCTTGAAGATCTAAGGAGATATCATCATTCAAGGTGTGACTTCTAGGCAACATCCTAAAGGAAATTCATTTTCAAGATGTGTTTCAAGGCTTTGAGTAATACGATCCTTGCAAAATTTGGAGACTGATTTCTGAATCTGGGAGTTTTGATTCATCATTCAAGGTGTGACTTATTGGCTACATCTAAAGATAATCTTTAATTAAATTCACCTATATGTTCATATGATTAATATAATTAGATTCCTATGATTCACTTCATGTTTAAATTTTTCATCTTGCAACATGTAAATTAAATATGTCTTATGCTTAGTTTGATTAAATCAAGTTTATTGTATTATTTTTATTTAGATCTATGTTTGTTCATCAGTTCCTCTTAACGTAGTTTATGATAAATCGACATGTTTTAATTCTCCTATGACTTCTGATAAATTATTTTCATTCTCTATATTGTTTAGATCTGTAAATTCTTTTCACAAATTTACACAAATCTGCCTTTTTCAAATCTCTTTTATTTTATTTTGAAAACTTATGAAATTGAAATTTGATATTGGATGAGATTTTACATATACATTGACATAACTTTCACTTATTTACTTGCTAATGAATCACATATATATTAGTTGTCTACCGTTCCTTGAAATTGAACTTATTCATATGTTAAATTCATGTGTACAATTGTTTCAATCTTTTTTTTATAATGGGAAACTTTGATTTAAGATTATTGAATAGGCGCTAATACAAATTATAGTTCTTTATTATTTTCTATATTTAAAGTTTCATGTAAAACTTAAAGTATTGTTTCATTCCTAAATTTAAAGTTTAATGAAAATTGTTAACTTTAAAACCAAAAACCTTTTATAAAATGTACGTATAAAATATCATATGCTACAATACTTGCAAATGTATGTTGTTTAGATCTAAATTATTGAATTGTAACTATCATATATATATATATATGTATGTATGTATGTATGTATGTATAGAATATAAATGTTTAGTTTAATTCAAACTTGTACAAAGATTATGAGCAATAATGTAAAATTTTGGTTTTTAAACCTTTCTTAATTGAAATCATATGTATTAATGCTAATTTTGGACTTCAAATTATTTAAAACAACTAATAGTTTTCACTTTATATGTATATATGAATGTATATATGTATCTACAATTATTATGAACATATGCGTACATTTTGTTAATAAAATTTAGATAACATTAACATGTGTATATTTGATTGATAAGTAATAACTTTATTTAATATATTAATTGTTACAATTAAATAGGGTAAGAAATGAATGGTTTCCTTTCTTTTATATTCTGTCATTATTTTCTCATTATTAACTGAATAAAGTAAGAGAGAGAGAAACAAACTGTCTCTTTCTCTTTTTCATGTGTACATATTTCATTTATGCACAACTTGTATATTGCACTTATTTTTCACATAAATGAATGTATTTGACACATTCATTACAATATCTATAAGTTGAAATTAAATTTAAAATTTCTTTTTTCCAAATAAAATAAAATATTGATTTTATTCAAAAGAAACATAGAAAAGTTCTACGTATATTTAGACTTCATAGGCCCATTAAAGATCCAAAATGGTAAATTTTTTGAAATTCACCCATTTCTTCCGTTGCGGGTTGGTCTAGTTACAACATTTATGGGGTTTCTTTGCCAATTCAATTCACTCGCATTCACAGTGTTCTTCATGTGTTTCAGATTTGAAAACACTTTAAAATTCTGATTCTATTCTTGGACATAGGAACCTTGTTGCACTTGAGATTATTTTTTAAATTATATCTCGATCATAGCTTATTTCTTTTGAATAGATGCATCATCTATCGTTGGTTATTGATTTGGGGGAATTAATTAAAAGGACAAAAATTTGTATATTTTTAGCCTCAAGGACACGACCTTAATATTTTAACCAGAAGGACAAATATTCTTCTAAAAATTATTCATAAGGACAAACATTATTCTAAATTTATTCATAAGGACAAACATTCATTTAAAACTGCTACCGAACTAAAAACTGCTATCAACAACTAAAAACTGATATCTAAAGAAAGTTGTCCTTCAGGCTAAATTGCTGAAGGTCTGTCCTTGAGGCTAAAATGTTGAGAAATTTTGCCCATGACAATAATTTCCTGTATTGATTTTTCCCTCAAGGAAAATTGCAATGATGTAATTTTATAAGGGGGAGTCTGTAACAACCTTAGTTGAAGTTACTTGAAATTAAACATAAAATATGATTCAATTTATCTCAATTAAATTTTAAGATGAAATTGGGTAATTTTATTTGGTTTTGTTTCCAATTTGAATTAAATTTGGAATTAAGTAAATAAGAAATTTATAAAATGGGTTTTAACGACCCAGTATTTCGAACCATTCTTATCTGCACATATCAGACTTGAATTTCTCAAAATATCATATAATTAATTTATATTTCGCAAAACTCAGCATGTGCAGTAAATAAATCAATCACAGAATCACAAACATAGAGTAATACAACAATAAGCAGCGGAAAAGATAAATAGTAGTTAATGAAGCTATTATATAAACAATAGAGTGTAAAATAAAATACAACAGAATATCTCAAATACAATGTAGTCTCAAATACAAATAGATAACAAGTTTGAACAAAAACACTGGATAGCTGAAAGCTGAATAGGTATATATGGATCTCCAAATGAAGCTCCAACTCCAAAGGTGAGTCTCAAATGTTGTGACACTCAGTCTAACCCGAGCATAAAGCAAAATATGAAACATCGAGTCGGGATTAACATTCTTATATTAATAAATTCAACTCAAGTGAAATTTCGAATGAAATACAAGTAAGTTAAAGGATGTTTAGGATCCCCATCCTCTAAGAGTCCGTGAAACCTATCTACTATGTAGTAATATACGCTATTATAATATGTCTATAGTAAAGTAAAACTATTAAAACAGCGTTAAGGCGTTACCCATATCCTCCTTAACACATTTTATATATTCCTGTAGTCTATACAATGTCATACGCTCCTCTGTAAACTGGAGGTTTACACAGAGGACACCACATAGGTAAGGTACGGTACAATACAAACTCGTAGAAGGCGCGATAGGGCATGCGACAAGGCACTCAAGGCAATGCTAGGGTAGATGTACCATTTGCGGATCCAGACTGGTGGTAACGCATAACAACTACTACCGCCCCCCTCATGACACACTCCCAAATCAAAGTTGCACCCAATCAAATCACAGAAAAAATAGAATGGTATCGAAGAAATGTGTCCGATAGGAGGAATGACCTCACTTAGCTCGACGTGGCTCCTATTTTAGCTGCATCAAGCTGACTCACGGGAGTGAGGGCTGCGTAAATACATATAGAATTGTAACCAAACCATCCTATTTCATTCTAGAATCTCCACCACGTGCATAGTTGTTAAAGTGGTTTTCGATACTGGTAGAGAGTATGACAGTATCTGATCCCGTTCTCTTTAACAACCAAACACTTATTTCACAACGTGGTCATTTTCAAATAGTTCATACTTCATATCAAAATATCATATTCATTTCAAAACCACATCAATTCGACATCATTATTTACTTTAAATAATATTCATTTTCAGAATCGTAACACTTTAAAAGTTATAACACTTTCGAAATCATAACACTTTCGAAATCATAGCACTTTTGAAATCATAATATTTGTGAAGTCATAACACTTTGGATTAAATTGTTTAGATATTAAAAATAGTATATATATTAAAATATCTATAAATTTAAATAGTTTATATATATTAAAAATACTTTATATAATAAAAACATAATAAAAATGTTTCCTCCAATTTCACAAATCGATTCAAATCACTCAAATACCAAAAATTCAATTTAATTCAATCCCAATTCCTAAATTTCAATTTACTTCCACCTCTCAATAAACTATTTTAATTTATATAGATTTCAAGTATAGGTTTGAACTCCAAATTAAATCATTTCAATGTCAATAGATTTCAAAGTTTAAATATTCAAACATTTACAATAACTCAAATTGATACATTTCATTTGCAGTTGAAATTCAACTTTATTATTATTTAGTTTTGAAATATTCACTTTATCAATCCAATAATCATTTTATATAAAATCTCAATTTACAAATTTAAATAAAACTAAATATCTCATTTCAATTTATTTCAATTTGAAGATATTCCTTAAATCACCTTTCATCAAAATCAAGTTGTGAATCATATCTTTAAAATCTCAATTTCAATAAGTTTAAATCAATGCTTATTTAAATTTAATTATTAACAAACTTTTAAATTCCAAGTCAAGAATTATTTATCTTCCCAACCTTCATTATTAAAGTTACAAAAATTTATTTTTAAAAATATAATATAAATTTAAATAAACACTTACACATATTATATACAAATTAAATTAATTTTTATTAAATTAAGCTTATTATTAAATGTTTTTTATATTAAATCTAATTATATATATTTATTAAAATAATAAAATTATAAGAAAAAACTTAAAAATTATATTTTTCAAAACTAACTTATAAATTTAAAATTTCAAAAATATAGAAAATTTTAAAATTCTAAAAATTTAGACATATAAAAATAACATATATATATATATATATTTAAAAATCATATTTATTAAAACCATGTGTTTCCTTTCAAAACTTTGGAAATCATTTTCAAAATATAAACCAATGGTGTCTGTATATAATTTTCTATCCTATGGTCAAGTGATACGGACATTTATGATTTCAATCCGCAATTTAAATATCTACGGGTATATATCATTTCAATCCGCAATCCTAAAATTCAAAATCAAATGAAAATCGCTTGGGTTTATCATTTCAGCCGATAACGATTTTCCCCTATGTAACAACCCGCATATTTATCGATTTTATATTTAAATATTTTATTTAAATATTTTATCGTTAATCAGATTTTAGTCCGAAAAGCTACTTTTTGCAAACAGTCGAATTGGGACTCGAGAGCACCCCCATTGAGTTCAAAATGACGTTTGCGACCTTTTTGAGTATAAGCTTCGATATGTTTGGAGAAAGTTGAATTTTTCTACTTTTTGCTTTGGGCTTTGGTTTGGGCTGAGCCAATTAACCACTTACTAACTCAGTTCCAACCCTCTCCTCTTCATTCACTTCTCTTCTATTTTCCTAATACTCAAGCTTTTATGTTAATGGAGGGTGGAAGAGGAAATTAAAACTCCAAGCCCTAACTTCCTTTGCAAATCCAAGCTTTAGCTCCAAACTCAAGAAGAACCCATTGGTAAGCTTCTCTTCATCTTCTCCAACTCATTCTCCTTCCAATTTCAGAAGTTTCCTAAACCTAACTTAGGGAATGTTCTTTTTTTAAGCTTAGATTCAAGCTTGTTGAGTTGGAATTGAAGAGTGCTTGTTCTTGCCATTGCTTCATAGCATCATCTTCATAAATTTTAGTGCAAAGGTGAGATTTTTATCTCACATCTATGTCTATATCTATCTTTGTTGTTAGGTATGAATCCCTAACATTTATTCATGTGAAATTGCTTTTGATTTGGATTGGTTTTGTGAATATTTCCATTTTTGGTGTTTGAAGCCAATTCTCTAAAAATCATAACTTTGATGTTTGATCATGCTTTAAGAGGTGTTTCGGAGAGCCTATAAGACCGGGTTGTCGCTAGGCATAAATCCTTAGTCGTCGTTGTTCGTCCGATCGCTCCCGATACGTTTTGGCCACTTTGGCCTAGGCAAATTGTTGCCTAGACCAGGTGACCAAACGTCTGGTGACCAAGTCCAGACGTCTGGTTTGGACCTGGAAAGTAAAAATGTATGCACACATATTATAAAAAAAAGCCAGAGACTATTTTCAGCCGTCTGAACCATCAAACCAGACGTCTGGATAGGTCTCAGACGTCTGACTTGAGGTTTCAGACGTCTGAGTGTTCTCTGGGTTATTTCCAGAGAACAAATCCAGACGTCTGGATTCCAAATAAAACGTCTGGAGATGTTTATTTTTGCCTATTCAGGCTGTTTTGTGTGAATTTCCATTGTTTATCGATTTTAGCGATCCTATTAATCGTTATCACTTATTGTCGACTTTGATGACTTCTTTTCACGGATCTTTTTGGAAATATCCATTTCTATGGATTTGGTATCGATTTCTTTGGATTTTATTCACGTCTTCGAATGTGAATCTTGTAATTGGTTGTTCTTACAATCTTCTTTGTGATTTGTCACTTTAAAAATATAAAGGTTTTCTATACTAGTAGTAAATATCAAAACTCTTTCTTCAAATGATTTCAACTCTATTTTAATACCAAATTCGTTTATAAAACAGTTTTCCAATCTATTAGTATATACAAACCTTTACCTCACTCGTATGAGAAATCTAATTAAACGGCTTAGTAAAACAAGTGGTATGAAACGCTTGCGTTTACTTCGTCGGTTAATTCTTGGACTTGTTCGATTGAATCTCTTGTGACAATTTTCTAGTGGAGATTTACAGTTTGTTCGTAAATGTTTAAGTTAAGTAAGTGGTTATGGGACATGAAGCTAAACTTTTATATTTACTAGCTTAGTGTAATTGACACTTCTCGTTGATCATGACGATCATCTTTGTGATTTAGACTAGCAATGTGCGATGTCTCTTTGTTTGCGAGGTTAGGCTAGACACCACTTGTGTGATTCCATTCACACATACTTTTTCGGTTAGCCTAGACACCACTTGTGTGATTCCATTCACACATAATTTTTCGGTTAGCCTAGACACCACTTGTGTGATTCCACTCACACATACTTCTTTGTGATTTATGGATTTCGTGTGTTGATTTCTGGAATTTGTGTTTCACCAACTTTTACGATTGGCATGGATATATATATGTCACTTATTGTGGCTTGGTGAATGAAATCAGGAGTGTGACATTCCTTTTTATCTTGAGTAGATTATTGTGATATTGATTAATCTCTTGTTGATTTTCAATTACTTATTTATCACAGCTTGGCATTGTGATTATTATATGTTTATGTCATATCTCCTATTCTATATCATTTCTTCTGATATTTATAGCTAGACTGATCCGTTTATTATTTTCTTCTTAAATAATACTCGGGTCAGACCGAGATGTTGCAGGTGCTTCTGCTTGACTCCTCGTCAGAGATTATTATTCTGACTTTTGGCTAACTACTTAGATTAGTAGTTTATTTTGTTGTATACATTTGAGATACAGACTCTATGATGTATACTTATTCTTTTGTCTAGCACTTGTATCTATTCTTTTTGATATTGTGGATCTTTTTGACCACTACTCTGATGTACACTTTCATGTGTAATATTCATATCTATTTCCTCCTTTGTGATATGAATTGTCTGTGACTGATTTATGTTATGTTTATTTCTATATTTGTTTCCGAAGACCTTTATAGCCACTGTGTAGTAGCTTTGAGTTTGTGTCGGTATGTCGGATTTCCTCTTGAGATGAAAAGTTATATTTTTATCCAGCATATCGGTACTCGCACAAAGCAATTATACAGATGGTCGCTCCTCAACAGCCTTATTCTCCGTGCTAGTCGACAGCATTACTCCGTAGTGTTCTTGGCTAGCGTGGGTATAGAGGTGGGGCGTCACAGCTTGGAATCAAAGCCAAACTTCGGAACAATATAGAATAATTTAGCAAGGATCATGTCCTAAGTCCTTCTTAGGAGTTGTTCTTTAGGATTTTATTCGGGTCTTCGTACCGTTCTATCCTACTTTCTTTTGTGATTCCTTGTTTTATCTATCAAGATTGCTTGATATTTATTTTGAAAATAACTTTTCCCTCTTCTTTCTTTCTTTCTTAAAGAAGAGAAATGGTTAGACCAGGCCGTCCCGATGCCGGTCAATCTAGTGCTACACCCCAGGATGGAGTATTTATGTCTGCTCAACAACTTTTGGATCTTGGAAAGAATCAAGAGTTTATCTATGCTTTGAGTAAGAACCCCAAAATGGTTCTACCTTTGAAACTTGAAGTTTCTTTCAATCAGCTTGTGGATGTTACTCTTCTTCATGGAGAGGTTGGTAAAGGAAGTGTTTGTGATATTGGGACTTCCAAGAAGAGGCATATTAAGTTCAAGAGCCTTAATCCCAATAAGAGAGTGAAGCAAACTACTTTTGTAGCAAAGACTCCAATCCCTAATCGTGGAGGATGCTACAATTGTAATTCTATGGAACACTATGCGAATATGTGTCCAAAACCCCATTCTTGTCGCTATTGCAAGAAACCGGGTCATCTTTTATCTGCGTGTCCCAAACTTTTGAATAAGGACATGAGAAAGCTAAATATTGTGCAAGCCCCTAACAACTCTTCTTTTGGTCAAGGTATTTCTCACTCAATCCTTGATGGCATTGTTTTATTTCGTGGTCTTCCTAGTTGAGTTCTTTTTGATATGGGCTCCATCTCATTATATTATATCAAAAGGACTTGTTAATTCTTTTTCTTTAAATATTTTGGGCTTGTTGACTTCATTGAGACTTGCGAATCCGGATGGTAGATCCGCAACACTCAATTTGCTTTTGTTTTGATGTCGAGATTGTTTTATGTGACTTTTCTTTCCGAGCCGATATTTACTTTGGCTTCGGAATTGACTTTTTCTGTAAGGATTGGCCTAAATTGTGAAGCCCATATCCTATTTTTCCGAGTGGATTATTCATCTTCGACATTTTCAATCTGTTAAGCAGATTTCTATTTTTCCTTTGTGATTTTGATTCCAATTTGATGGCATCATTTTATTCCTTAAAACCCGCATGATAAGGAAAGTATTATTTCTCTCAATCATATCGTTTGAAAAATTTTCTGGTATTTTTGAGCTTGTCTTAGGATCATCACCTAAGTAATATCTTTTGTGTGGTGCTAAGGTCTTTTCAGTTTGACTTTATCACCGGTTTTCGTTTGCTACGAGTTGCGGAAATTAGCATTCCACTTACCACATTCCGCACTCGTTATGATTCTTATGAATGACTTATTATGTCATTCAATTTGTCCAGCTTATTTCATCCATTTTATAAATCGAATATTCTATGAATATTTCGATGAGACCATTCTTGAGTTTATTGATTTTGGATGAAAATAGTAATTTAAAATTTTGCAAATCTTTTTCATAAGATTTATTTATAAGTAAAACTGGATTTTTGTTCTTGAAACGAACAAAGAATATTCTTAAAACTTTTTAAGAGATTTATTTATCCTATAAAAGATGATTTTGTGCCCGTTGAGTGCTTTAAGAATTTTGGTCGATGCGCTTGATCAACGTTATCGATAGGAATTTCCTAAACGCTTTGATGTGACTATCAGACACGATATATTGACTTGTAAAAATGTAAATTTTTGTAGAAAGATTATTACATAAAAGTAAAAATGTAATTTTGAAAGTTTTAACTTTTCGGGGAAGAGAATTATTTAAAAGAAGTTCTTTCTTTTCAATACTCTTATTCTTGTGATTCCTAAAGGGGAACCAAGACTTTGCTATTTGTACCGATACTAGTCGTATTGGTTTGGAATGCCATTCTCTTGCAAAGGAGAACGTGGTATCACTTGTGCTTCTAAATCATTATAGCTTATCGAGACTAGATATGCCGCTCATGATCTAGTGTTCGTGGCTATTGTTTTTGCTTTTGGAATTTGGCATCATCATATTTGGATGAGAAATCTGTTCTCTACCTCGATCATAAATATTTATGTTCTCTTAAGGAACTGCATGTTGACTCGAGTTCCTAGCTTCTTATGATCTTGATATTCTTTTTATTCCCGAAGGGGAAATCGTGTTGCCAATGCGTTTAGTCGTAAGCAACAAGGGGTTGTTTCTTTGTTGATGACCGAATGAAATTATCTTTTTATCAAGTTCATCGGGCGTTTTGATGTACCTCGTTTTATTGAGTTTCATCTCATTTCTTTTATGAGCTTGCGTCCGATGTTCTTTTATTGTGTTCGGTTCATTGGACGTACCGTTTTTGTACTACGTCGGTGTTCCGAAATCATTCGGGCTTCGGTTCATTGGACGTACCGTTTTTGTACTACGTCGGTGTTCCGAAATCATTCGGGCTTTGATTCATTGGATGTACCGTTTGTACTACATCAATGTCTTTGCTTTTGATTCATTGGATGTACCGTTTGTACTACATCAATGTCTTTGCTTTTGATTCATTGGATGTACCGTTTGTACTACATCAGTGTCTTTGATTCATTGGATGTACCGTTTGTACTACATCAATGTCTTTGCTTTTGATTCATTGGATGTACCGTTTGTACTACATCAATGTCTTTTCTTTTTGGATTCATTGGATGTACCGTTTGTACTACATCAGTGTCTTTGATTCATTGGATGTACCGTTTGTACTACATCAATGTCTTTGCTTTTGATTCATTGGATGTACCGTTTGTACTACATCAGTGTCTTTGATTCATTGGATGTACCGTTTGTACTACATCAATGTCTTTTCTTTTTGGATTCATGGGATGTACCGTTTGTACTACATCAATGTCTTTGTCTTTGATTCATTGGATGTACCGTTTGTACTACATCAATGTCTTTGCTTTTGATTCATTGGATGTACCGTTTGTACTACATCAATGTCTTTTCTTTTTGGATTCATTGGATGTACCGTTTGTACAACATCAGTGTCTTTGATTCATTGGATGTACCGTTTGTACTACATCAATGTCTTTGCTTTTGATTCATTGGATGTACCGTTTGTACTACATCAGTGTCTTTGATTCATTGGATGTACCGTTTGTACTACATCAATGTCTTTGCTTTTGATTCATTGGATGTACCGTTTGTACTACATCAATGTCTTTTCTTTTTGGATTCATTGGATGTACCGTTTGTACTACATCAGTGTCTTTGATTCATTGGATGTACCGTTTGTACTACATCAATGTCTTTGCTTTTGATTCATTGGATATACCGTTTGTACTACATCAATGTCTTTTCTTTTTGGATTCATTGGATGTACCGTTTGTACTACATCAGTGTCTTTGATTCATTGGATGTACCGTTTGTACTACATCAATGTCTTTGCTTTTGATTCATTGGATGTACCGTTTGTACTACATCAATGTCTTTTCTTTTTGGATTCATTGGATGTACCGTTTGTACTACATCAGTGTCTTTGATTCATTGGATGTACCGTTTGTACTACATCAATGTCTTTGCTTTTGATTCATTGGATGTACCGTTTGTACTACATCAATGTCTTTTCTTTTTTTGGATTCATTGGATGTACCGTTTGTACTACATCAGTGTCTTTGATTCATTGGATGTACCGTTTGTACTACATCAATGACTTTGATGTTTGATTCATTGGATGTACCGTTTGTACTACATCAATGTATTCGCTTTTTGATTCATTGGATGTACCGTTTGCACTACATCAATGACTTGACTTTTTGGTTCATTAGACGTACCGCCTTTGTACTACGTCGGTGCTCCAAATTATTCGAGTTTCTAGTTTCTCGGGCGTACCGTATTTGTACTACGCCGTTGCACCGGCTCAACTTTTTGCTATTTTTGACGTTTTCCACGTCTTTTAACTATGGAAATGCTTTTATGTTTCCGGTTTTTATTCTTGAGCCCGGTATTATTGAGGGATTGAAGTTTCACCAAATTTGACTTTTGAGCACCATTCCATTCGCATCATTGCTTCGGAGGTTGAGCGCCTTCGATATAAAGATATTCTTTTTGATAGAAGTTCAATGGTTCTCAAATCCTAAGGATTGCTCATGTGAAATCTTGAGAATTCATCGAACGAAAACTTTCGGATTTACTCCTTCATGCTCTTTATGGTGAACTTCTTGATTCAAATTTTCTTTTGTGTTAATATGCTTCTATGATTGTTACTTCTTATATTTCCTTCTTAATTAATTGCGAGGACGCAATTTCTTTAAGGAGGGGAGTCTGTAACAACCCGCATATTTATCGATTTTTTATTTAAATATTTTATCGTTAATCGGATTTTAGTCCGAAAAGCTACTTTTTGCAAACATTCGAATTGGGACTCGAGAGCACCCCCATTGAGTTCAAAATGACGTTTGCGACCTTTTTGAGTATAAGCTTCGATATGTTTGGAGAAAGTTGAATTTTTCTACTTTTTGCTTTGGGCTTTGGTTTGGGCTGAGTCAATTAACCACTTACTAACTCAGTTCCAACCCTCTCCTCTTCATTCACTTCTCTTCTATTTTCCTAATACTCAAGCTTTTATGTTAATGGAGGGTGGAAGAGGAAATTAAAACTCCAAGCCCTAACTTCCTTTGCAAATCCAAGCTTTAGCTCCAAACTCAAGAAGAACCCATTGGTAAGCTTCTCTTCATCTTCTCCAACTCATTCTCCTTCCAATTTCAGAAGTTTCCTAAACCTAACTTAGGGAATGTTCTTGTTTTAAGTTTAGATTCAAGCTTGTTGAGTTGGAATTGAAGAGTGCTTGTTCTTGCCATTGCTTCATAGCATCATCTTCATAAATTTTAGTGAAAAGGTGAGATTTTTATCTCACATCTATGTCTATATCTATCTTTGTTGTTAGGTATGAATCCCTAACATTTATTCATGTGAAATTGCTTTTGATTTGGATTCGTTTTGTGAATATTTCCATTTTTGGTGTTTGAAGCCAATTCTCTAAAAATCATAACTTTGATGTTTGATCATGCTTTAAGAGGTGTTTCGGAGAGCCTATAAGACCGTGTTGTCGCTAGGCATAAATCCTTAGTCGTCGTTGCTCGTCCGATCGCTCCCGATACGTTTTGGCCACTTTGGCCTAGGCAAATTGTTGCCTAGACCAGGTGACCAAACGTCTGGTGACCAAGTCCAGACGTCTGGTTTGGACCTGGAAAGTAAAAATGTATGCATGCATATTATAAAAAAAAGCCAGAGACTATTTTCAGACGTCTGAACCATCAAACCAGACGTCTGGATAGGTCTCAGACGTCTGACTTGAGGTTTCAGACGTCTGAGTGTTCTCTGGGTTATTTCCAGAGAACAAATCCAGACGTCTGGATTCCAAATCAGACGTCTGGAGATGTTTATTTTTGCCTATTCAGGCTGTTTTGTGTGAATTTCCATTGTTTATCGATTTTAGCGATCCTATTAATCGTTATCACTTATTGTCGACTTTGATGACTTCTTTTCATGGATCTTTTTGGAAATATCCATTTCTATGGATTTGGTATCGATTTCTTTGGATTTTATTCACGTCTTCGAATGTGAATCTTGTAATTGGTTGTTCTTACAATCTTCTTTGTGATTTGTCACTTTAAAAATATAAAGGTTTTCTATACTAGTAGTAAATATCAAAACTCTTTCTTCAAATGATTTCAACTCTATTTTAATACCAAATTCGTTTATAAAACAGTTTTCCAATCTATTAGTATATACAAACCTTTACCTCACTCGTATGAGAAATCTAATTAAACGGCTTAGTAAAACAAGTGGTATGAAACGCGTTTACTTCGTCGGTTAATTCTTGGACTTGTTCGATTGAATCTCTTGTGACAATTTTCTAGTGGAGATTTACAGTTTGTTCGTAAATGTTTAAGTTAAGTAAGTGGTTATGGGACATGAAGCTAAACTTTTATATTTACTAACTTAGTGTAATTGACACTTCTCGTTGATCATGACGATCATCTTTGTGATTTAGACTAGCAATGTGCGATGTCTCTTTGTTTGCGAGGTTAGGCTAGACACCACTTGTGTGATTCCATTCACACATACTTTTTCGGTTAGCCTAGACACCACTTGTGTGATTCCATTCACACATAATTTTTCGGTTAGCCTAGACACCACTTGTGTGATTCCACTCACACATACTTCTTTGTGATTTCTGGATTTCGTGTGTTGATTTCTGGAATTTGTGTTTCACCAACTTTTACGATTGGCATGGATATATATATGTCACTTATTGTGGCTTGGTGAATGAAATCAGGAGTATGACATTCCTTTTTATCTTGAGTAGATTATTGTGATATTGATTAATCTCTTGTTGATTTTCAATTACTTATTTATCACAGCTTGGCATTGTGATTATTATATGTTTATGTCATATCTCCTATTCTATATCATTTCTTCTGATATTTATAGCTAGACTGATCCGTTTATTATTTTCTTCTTAAATAATACTCGGGTCAGACCGAGATGTTGCAGGTGCTTCTGCTTGACTCCTCGTCAGAGATTATTATTCTGACTTTTGGCTAACTACTTAGATTAGTAGTTTATTTTGTTGTATACATTTGAGATACAGACTCTATGATGTATACTTATTCTTTTGTCTAGCACTTGTATCTATTCTTTTTGATATTATGGATCTTTTTGACCACTACTCTGATGTACACTTTCATGTGTAATATTCATATCTATTTCCGCCTTTGTGATATGAATTGTCTGTGACTGATTTATGTTATGTTTATTTCTATATTTGTTTCCGAAGACCTTTATAGCCACTGTGTAGTAGCTTTGAGTTTGTGTCGGTATGTCGGATTTCCTCTTGAGATGAAAAGTTATATTTTTATCCGGCATATCGGTACTCGCACAAAGCAATTATACAGATGGTCGCTCCTCAACAGCCTTATTCTCCATGCTAGTCGACAGCATTACTCCGTAGTGTTCTTGGCTAGCGTGGGTATAGAGGTGGGGCATCACACCCTATTCTATAATATCGTTCGGGTATGTATCATTTCAACCCATAGGAAATTCTAAATTAACAGGAAACTTGCAGAGTGAGAACAAATATGATAACAATATAATATCTCAACAATAGGCATACATCATCAATGATAAATAAAATACAACATATACAACAGGATATGGTGTCATGCATCACAAGTGAACACTTATAGATAATGGCATATCATCTTTAACAATTAAATGAATAACAATTTAAATTTAACAACATATTTCAATTATCGTTTCAAGTGAAATTAAATTTACTAACTATAAGAATGTTAATCGTGAGTGATTGTTCACCTTTCAAGGCTAGAGAAAATAGGACAAGCACACGGATAAGTGACAATTCAAGGCAACTAACTGCTACAATCAAATCTGGACAGCGGTGGAATCAAAAGCAAGGCACGATGGAGATGGATTTGATGAAGATCAATTATATAAGTGAACTTGTATATAAACTTACTTTATTATACTATATGTACATAAAATTAAAATAATCTATATAACTTATATATACTTATATACAACTTATAGATCAAATATAAACTTATATAAAATAATATAGCTTGTATATGTACAGTACGTATATACAGTAGATCTATATAATCATATTGTAAACTAAACACATGTAGATTATATAAGTAAACTATTATAAACTTCTTTAACATAAAATATATTGTGCACATATACATTTCAAAATGCCAATGTTTATTTAACATATATATAAGTCAGTATCTTCATATTATAAAATTAGTATATGAACTAATGTAAACAAATATAACTTATATATTACAAGTCAATTTATACAAACTGGTATATGTCAAAATTCATATGTAAACAACATACTTTATATGATATAACTAATATGTATAATATGTGCCTATATGTGACGGCCCACCTGTATACCCACTCTAGCCAAGGACACTACGGGGTAATGCCGTCGACTAGCGTGGAGAATAAGGCTGTTGAGGAGCGACCATCCGCGTAATTGCTTTGTGCGAGCACCGATATGTCAAATAGTACAACATGCATCTGGTTTCAGGAGGAAATCCGACATACCGATACAAACTCAAAGCTGCTACCGGGTGGCTATATATATATTCTTCAGAAAAAAATATAGAAATAAAAATAACACAAATCAGTCACAGACATCCATATCACAAAGGCGGAAATAGATATGAATATAACACTTGAAAGTGTGTATCGGAGTAGTGGTCAAACAAGATCCACAATATCACAAAAGAATAGCTACAAGTGCTAGACAAAAAAATATGGATACATCAATAAGTCTATATCTCAAATGTATACAACAAAAACTACTAATCCAAGTAGTTAGCCAAAAGTCCGGGTGATAATCCCAGATGTGAAGTCAAGCAGAAGCACATGTAATTTCTCGGTCTGACCCGAGAATGATTTAATAAGAAAATAATAAACGGATCACTCTAGCTATAAATATCAGATAAAATGATATAGAATAAGAGATATGACATAAACATATGATAGCCATAAAGCCATACTGTGATAAGTATACAATTGAAAATCAACAAGAGATTAATCAATATCAAAAGAATCTTCTCAAAGATCAAAAGGGATGTCATACTCTTTATTTACATTCACCAAACCATAAATATTGACAATAATATCAATGCCAATCACAAAAGTTAATGACACACAAATACACCAATGCACAAATATTGATAAGACTTATCAATGTAAATCACAAAAATTGGTGAAACACATAATTCTAAAAATCATCAATGGAAATCCAGAAATCACAAAAAGGGGGAGGCCTATCACAAAACGGGAGCATTAAAACTTACCAACACATGTATCACAAAATGTAACGCTATTCCATGGTTGCTAACCATTAATTTTGAGCCGAAGCTCCACAAAATGGCTCGAAGACCATGGATCGCTACCCCACCAAATTGAGCCGAAGCTCCACAGAAACGGGGTTTAATCTCCCTCGTAGACAAAGAGACATCGCACATTTGCTAGTCTAAATCACAATAATGATCATCAACGGTCATCAAGAAGTGTCAATTACAGTAATCTAGTAAATATATAAGCTTAGCTTCATGTCCCATAACCACTAGCTTAACTTAAATATTTACGAACAAATTGTAGATCTCCACTCGAAAATTGTCAAAAGAGATTCAATCGAACAAGTCCAAGAATTAACCAATGAAGTAAACGCAAGCTTTTCATACCACTTGTTTTACTAAGTAGTTTAATTAGATTTCTCATACGAGTGATGTAAAGGTTTGTATATACTAGTAGATTGGAAAACGGTTTAAGAAACGAGCTTTGTAATAAAATAGGGTTGAAATCGTTTTGATCAAAGAGTTTTGATATTTACTGCTAGTATTGAAACCTTCATATTTTTAAAGTGACAAATCACAAAAATGATTGTAGAAACAATAAATCACGAAAATTCACATTCGAAGACGTGAATAAAATCCAAAAAATTCAATTCCAATTCCATCAAAGTGGAAATATCCTTGCGACTTAACAGCCATGACTTACGACTTAACATAAGTCAACACAAGAAATCAGCGGCTCAACACATGCGACTCCACGGCATACGACCTAACGAATCAGCGACTTAAGGAATAGCATGCGGCCTAACTGCGCGACTTAAGAAGATAGCGGCAAGGACTTAAGGAGCTAGCGGCTTAAGGAGTAGCACGCGGCCTGGCGCGACCTAAGGTGCAAGCGACCTAAGGAGCTAACGGCTTAAGGGGTAGCATGCGGCTTAAAGCAGGTGCGACTTAACACAGGGCGCGACCTAACTGCAAGCGACCCAAGGAATGGTGCGACCCAATGGTTGCGAGATATAGCAGGTGCGACTTAACAGGCCGAGCGACCTAAGGTAATGCGACCTAAGTGATGCGACCATGCCGAGCGACCTAAGGTAATGCGACCTAAGTGGTGCGACCATGCCGAGCGACCTAAATGATGCAAGCCGAGCGACTAAGTAATGGAACGACCTAACACATGGCCGAGCGACCTAAGTTAAGGAACGACCTAATGTATGAGCGACCTAAGTGGTTGCGAGATACAGCATGGTACGACTTAACATGGCCGAGCGACCTAGGGTACTGGGGCAAGCCGAGCAACTTAAGGGACGAACGACCTATCCCATAGCGCGAGCTAAGTGGTGGAACGACCAATGCGTGGCGCGACCTAAGTATGGCGCGACCTATATGCAAGCCGAGAAATTCGAATGGTGCAGGCCGAGCGACCTAAGGGATAAAAGTGCAAAACTCTCTCAATTTGAAACCGATCGAGCACGGACACTAAGGGATTACGCCTATCGGCTACCCGGTCCTATTGGCTCCTCGATGCATCACCAAAAATGTGTTCAATCATCAAAGTTAGGATTTTTAAAGACTTAAACCCAAAACACTAAAAATTGGGATTTTCACCAATTCAATCCAAATCAAAAGCGAATGCACATGAATAAGTGTTAGAAAATCATACCCAACAATCAAACATAGTTATAGACAAAGGTATGAGATAACCTTTTCACAAGATCAATGAAGAAGAAGCTTGAAAGCAAAGGAAGAATCAACCACACTTCAATCTCAACACAAGAAGCTTGAATCAATGGCTTCTCTTTGAATTTGGAGTAAGATGTTGGATTTGCAAATGAACTAGGGCTTGGAGTTTTAATTTCCCATTCCTTCCTCCATTTTTGATGAAGCTTGAGTGTTAGGAAATGAAAGTGAAGTTATGAAGGGAAGAGGGGGTTGAGCTAGAGTTAATAGTTTAGGCTAATGGGCTAAACCAAACCCAAAGCCCAAAGCAAACAAGTGGAAAAATTCCACTAACTCCAAACATATCAAAGTTTATACTCAAAAAGATCGCAAACGGTGAATTGGACCCAATGGAAGTGGTCCCGAGTCCTAATTTGACCGTATGCAAAAAGTAACTTTTCGGACTAAAATCCGACTAACGATAAAATATTGAAATAAAATATTTAAATATTCAACCGTAAAATATGCGGGTTGTTATAGACTCCCCTCCTTAAAGAAATTGCATCCTCGCAATATTTAAGAAGAAAATAGAAGGTAACAACCATGAAAGCGTATCACCACAAAAGAAATTTGAAATAAGAAATTCACCTCCAAGAGCATGGGAAAGTAAGTCCGGATGTGTTTGCTCGATGAACTCCCTAGATTCCCAAGAGAAATCCTTAGGATTTGAGGACCATTGAACTTTAACAAGCGGAACATCTTTATTTCGAAGGCACTTGACCTCCGAAGCAATAATACGAATAGGATGTTGCTCATAAGTTAAATTAGGCGAAACTTCAATTTCTTCCACAACACCGGACTCAAGAATAGAATCGAAATCTCGAAGACATTTTCGTAATTGAGAAACGTGAAACACGTCATGAATAGCAGAAAACTGAGCCGGTAATAAAAGGCGATAAGCCACGGAACTAATACGTTGGGTGATGGAAAGTGGACCAATATATCGAGGTGCTAGTTTTCTCGATCGACTGAAACGTGCAACACTCTTCATAGACGAAACACGAATAAACACAAGATCTCCCACAGAATATTCTAATTTCCTTCTCCGGTTACAGGCATAGGATCTTTGCCTACTCTGGGCCTCTTTCATCCTATGACGAATAAGGTCGATCTTTTCTGTGGAATCATGAATAAAATTTGGATCTAAAACCAGCCTCTCACCAGCCTCAAGCCAATAAGAAGGAGATCGGCATGGCCTTCCATAGAGTGCCTCAAAAGGTGCCATACCAATACTAGATTGGAAGCTATTATTATAGGAAAACTCAACAAGAAATATGATCTTCCCAAATTCCACCAAAATCAAGAACACATGCACGAAGAAGATCTTCAAGAGTTTGATTCACACGCTCGGTTTGTCCATCGGACTGGGGATGATAAGCGGTGCTAAAATTAAGCTTTGTTCCCAAAGCTTTTTGAAGACTCTTCCAAAATCCACTAGTAAACAATGGATCATGATCACTAACAATAGAAGAAGAAACTCCATGCAATTTTACAATTTCTTTAATAAAGAGTTTGGCCAAGAGAGGAACGGTTCGATTGGACCGAACGAGAATAAAATGGGTGGATTTAGTAAGTCTATCGACTATCACCCATAAGCTATCATGACCCGAACGAGAACGGGGATTGCCGTCTATAAAACCCATGGAAATTTGGTCCCACTTCCAAATTGGAATTTCTAAAGGTTGCAATAACCCACCAGGCCTTTAATGTTCGGCCTTAATGAGTTGGCAAGTCATGCAACACTTAACTAAGTTAGCAATATCAGATTTCATTCCCTCCCAATAATAAAGTCGCTTCATATATGCGTACATTTTACTACTACCGGGATGAATGGTAAATTTAGAACGATGGGAATCTTCTAAAATATCTTTACGAAGATTACTAATATTTGGCACAATAAGTCTACCAAATTTTCAAATACAGCCACGAGAATCAATATCAACGTCTTTCAAAACTTCAATATCAATTTTATCCCTAAAATTTTGGCCAAGAAGAGCCAATTCGGGATCTAGCTTTTGAGCTTCAAGAATGCGGTCTAAAAGAGAAGGATGAGCCTCAAGGCTACATAAAACTAGAGATGAATATAAATCGAAAACACGATCTCGAATCTCACAAGTGGATAGCATTTCGAGATCATTCCATTCGGATATCACCATAGAAACAACCACTTGTTGCTTACGACTAAGTGCGTCCACAACACGATTTTCCTTTCCGAGGGTATAAAGAATATCAAGATCATAAGCTACAAGAAATTCGAGCCAACATTGTTGATGCAAATTAAGTTCCTTTTGAGAAAATAGATACTACAAAGATTTATGATCGGTGTAAAGAATAAATTTTTCTCCTAAAAGATAATGACGCCAAATACGAAGGGTGAAAACAATAGCCGCGAGCTTTAAATCATGAGTGGCATATCTAGTCTCGGCTGCCTTCAATTTCCTAGAAGCATAAGCAATAACACGTTCTCTTTGCATAAGAACGACACCGAAACCAACGCGACTAGCATCGGTATAAACAATAAAATCTTGGTTTCCCTCGGGAATCACAAGAATAGGAGCATCGGAAAGTTTGTTTAATTTCCGAAAAGAAGCTTTACATTTGTCCGACCAAATGTATTTAACTCCCTTCTTTGTCAAGCTAGTAAGAGGCACGACGATTGTAGAAAAATCTTTGATAAAACGACTGTAATAGCCCGCCAATCCGAGAAAACTACGAATCTCCGTCACACTCTCTGGTCTCTTCAATTTTGAATCGCTTCAATCTTTGAAGGATCCACGGAAATTCCGGATTCAGAAAAAATATGACCGAGAAACTTCACACGAGATTGCCAAAAGTGGCATTTAGAAAATTTTGCTTTTAATTGATTACTCCTAAGAGTTTCCAACGTAATCCGAAGATGCTTTTCATGCTCCTCCTTGGTTTTTGAATACACCAGAATATCATCAATGAAGATGAGAACAAATCGATCGAGGAAATTTTTGAAAACTCGATTCATAAGGTCAACGAAATAAGCCGGAGCATTCGTTAAACCAAATGGAATAACAAGACATTCATATGATCCATAACGGGTACGGAACAATGTCAAAGGAATGCTATCCTCTGCGATACGAAGCTGATGAAAACCGGGAGCTAATTCTAATTGTGAAAAGACACTAGCAGCACTAAGCTGATCAAATAAATCATCAATCCGAGGTAAATGATATTTATTCTTGATAGTAAGATCATTAAGCTTGCGGTAGTCAACGCAAAGCCTAAGTGTACCGTCGAATTTCTTCACAAAAATAGCCGAATCTCCCCAAGGCGAGGAACTAGAGCGAATAAATTGCTTCGTCTCCAATTTGAATAATTGTTTGCGCATCTCCTCATTTTCCTTATTAGACATGCGATAAAGAGGACGAGTGATAGGTTGAGCTCCAGGGATGAGATTAATTTTGAACTCAATTGCTCGCTTAGGTGGCAATCCTAAAACGGGCTTAAATATGTCAGAAAACTCACCGACAACGTGAATAAGAGAGATAATATCTTCCTCATCATCATTATCGTCATCATGAGGATTTAAAGAATACAAAGATGCAACCATGTTGGAATCCGAATCTTTAAGATCAGTAGAAATCTGCTTAACAGATTGAGGATGTCGAAGATGAATAGTCCGCTCAGGACATAGGATTTGGGCTTCATAGCGGTTAAGCCAATCCATTCCCAAAATCATTCCAAAGCCTAAGTAGCGCATAACATGCAAATCGGCTCGGAAAGAAAAATCACACAAAATAATCTCGACATCTTTACAAAGAAAACTAATTGTTGCGGATCCACCAACCGGATTCGCAATTCTCAAAGAAGTCATTAAACACAAAACATCCAAAGAAAAAGTATCAACAATTTCTTTTGAAATAAAAGAGTGGTACGCACCCGTATCAAAAAGAACTTGAATAGGATGACCACGAAATAAAATAATGCCATCAAGGATAGAATGAGAAATACCTTGACCACGAGATGTGTTGCCAGAGGCTTGAGCAACATTAAGCTTTCCTTCCTTCCTGTTTTGAAGTTTGGGACACGAAGATATATAATGGTCCGGGCTTTTGCAATAGAGACAAGCACGGGGCTTTGAACACTTATTCGCAAATGGTCCTCAGAACCACAGTTGTAGCATTGCCCACCACTTGAGGTAGAAGTCTTGGTTGCCGGAGAGGCTTGCTTCCCTTTCTTATTGTTGTGATAAGGACCTTTGAACTTATTAGGCGTTTTCTTGTTGGTGAAGTTCGGTTTAGCACCACTAACCTCAACATCACTTACTCTATCAACCTCTTCAAGTCAAAGAGCGATATCAATGAGCTGATCAAAAGAAACTTCTAATTTTAGAAGTAATGGCTTCTTGAGATTTTTATTCAAGCCATAGACAAATCTTTGGTTTTTCTTCAATGGGGTGTTTATGTACTCGACCCCGTATTTAGAAAGTGACTCGAATGATGCGACATAGTCTGTCAAAGAGGATTCACCTTGAACAAGGTCAATGAAACGGCGAGCCAGAAGCTGACAAAGTCACCGTCTCAGCTTCTGGCACAAATTTTAATTCGAAGCGTTCCCGGAATTTCTCCCAAGTATGATCCGCTTCATTTACTTCAGAAATCAGAAGCTCATACTGATCTAATGCTCTTTCTTGGAGCATACTAGAGGCCACCTGAACACGGTGAAGATCAATAAGATTCATACGAGAAAAGATTCGATCGCACGTTCTCAGCCAAGCCTGTACTTCAATAATAGTTTCAGAACCTTTGAATGGATTCCTACCCGAATTGGTATAATCGTTGCACAAACGTGCAAATCCAGACTTAGGGTGAGTAGACTCCGGATTAGATCCGACTGCTTGAGCATTCCTTACTAGATCAAGAAGCTGCTGGGTAGACATAAATACTCCATCTTGGGGAGTAGCACAAGATTGACCGGTGCTGGGACGGCCAGGTCTAACCATTTCTCTTCCTTTCGAAAGAAAGAAAGAAGAAGGATAAGGTTATTGACCAAATGAATATCAAGCAATCTTGATAGATAAACAAGGAATCATAAAGAAAATAGGATGAATCAGTACGAAGACACGAATTAAATCCTAAAGCATGACTCCTAAGATGGACTTAGGACGATGATCCTTGCTAGATAATTCTACATTGTTCCGAAGATCCGCTCTCATACCAAGCTGTGACGCCCCACCTCTAAACCCACTCTAGCCAAGGACACTACGGGGTAATGCCGTCGACTAGCGTGGAGAATAAGGCTGTTGAGGAGCGACCACCCATGTAATTGCTTTGTACGAGCACCGATATGTCAGATAGTACAACATGCATCTGGTTTCAGAAGGAAATCCGACATACCGATACAAACTTAAAGCTACTACCCGGTGGCTATATATATATTCTTCGAAAACAAATATAGAAATAAACATAACACAAATCAGTCATAGACATCCATATCACAAAGGCGGAAATAGATATGAATATAACACTTAAAAGTGTGTATCAGAGTAGTGGTCAAACAAGATCCACAATATCACAAAAGAATAGCTACAAGTGCTAGACAAAAGAATATGGATACATCAATGAGTCTATATCTCAAATGTATACAACAAAAACTACTAATCCAAGTAGTTAGCCAAAAGTCCGGGTGATAATCCCAGATGTGAAGTCAAGCAGTAGCATCTGTAACATCTCGGTCTGACCCGAGTATTATTTAATAAGAAAATAATAAACGGATCAGTCTAGCTATAAATATCAGATAAAATGATATAGAATAAGAGATATGACATAAACATATGATAACCATAAAGCCATACTGTGATAAGTATGCAATTGAAAATCGACAAGGGATTAATCAATATCACAAGAATCTTCTCAAAGATCAAAAGGGATGTCTTACTCTTTATTTACATTCACCAAACCATAAATATTGACAATAATATCAATGCCAATCACAAAAGTTAATGACACAGAAATCCACCAATGCACAAATATTGATAAGACTTATCAATGTAAATCACAAAAATTGGTGAAACACAAAATTCTAGAAATCATCAATGGAAATCCAGAAATCACAAAAAGGGGGAGGCCTATCACAAAGAGGGAGAATGAAAACTCACCAACACGTGTATCATAAATGGAACGCTATTCCATGGTTGCTAACCATTAATTTTGAGCCGAAGCTCCACAAAACGGCCCGAAGACCATGGGTCGCTACCCCACCAAATTGAGCCGAAGCTCCACAGAAACGGGGTTTAGTCTCCCTCGTAGACAAAGAGACATCGCACATTTGCTAGTCTAAATCACAAAAATGATCATCAACTGTCATCAAGAAGTGTCAATTACAGTAAGCTAGTAAATATATAAGCTTAGCTTCATGTCTCATAACCACTAGCTTAACTTAAATATTTATGAATAAATTGTAGATCTCCACTCGAAAATTGTCACAAGCGATTCAATCGAACAAGTCCAAGAATTAACCAATGAAGTAAACGCAAGCGTTTCATACTATTTGTTTTACTTAGTAGTTTAATTAGATTTCTCATACGAGTGAGGTAAAGGTTTGTATATACTAGTAGATTGGAAAACGGTTTAAGAAACGAGCTTTGTAATAAAATAGGTTGAAATCGTTTTGATGAAAGAGTTTTGATATTTACGGCTAGTATTGAAACCTTCATATTTTTAAAGTGACAAATCACAAAAATGATTGTAGAAACAATAAATCACATAAATTCACATTCGAAGACGTGAATAAAATCCAAAGAATTCAATTCCAATTCCATCAAAGTGGAAATACCCTTGCGACTTAACAGCCACGACTTACGACTTAACATGAGTCAACATAAGAAATCAGCGGCTCAACACATGCAACTCCACGGCATACGACCTAAGGAATCAGCGACTTAAGGAATAACATGCGGCCTAACTGCGCGACTAAAGAAGATAGCGGCAACGACTTAAGGAGTAGTACGCGGCCTAACATGGCACGACCTAAGGTGCAAGCGACCTAAGGAGCTAACGACTTAAGGGGTAGCATGCGGCTTAAAGCAGGTGCGACTTAACACATGGCGCAACCTAACTGCAAGCGACCCAAGAAATGGCGTGACCCAATGGTTGCGAGATATAGCAGGTGCGACTTAACAGGCCGAGCGACCTAAGGTAATGCGACCTAAGTGGCGCGACCAAGCCGAGCGACCTAAATGATGCAAGCCGAGCAACTTAAGTAATGGAACGACCTAACACATGGCCGAGTAACCTAAGTTAAGGAACGACCTAACGTCTGAGCGACCTAAGTGGTTGCGAGATAAAGTATGGCGCGACTTAACATGGCCGAGCAACCAAGGGTAATGGGGCAAGTCGAGCGACTTAAGGGACGAACGACCTATCCCATTGTGCGACCCAAGCATGCCGCGACCTAACATGCGCGACCTAAGTGGTGGAACGACCTATGCGTGGCGCGACCTAAGTATGGCGCAACCTATATGCAGGTCGAGAAATTCGAATGATGCAGGCCGAGCGACCTAGGGGATAGAAGTGCAAAACTCTCTCAATATGCAACAGATCGAGCACGGACGCTTGGGGATTACGCCTATCGGCTACCCGATCCTATTGGCTCCTCGATGCATCACCGAAAACGTGTTTAATCATCAAAGTTAGGATTTTTAAAGGCTTGAACCCAAAAAACTAAAAATTGGGATTTTCACCAATTCAATCCAAACCAAAAGCAAATGCACATGAATAAGTGTTAGGAATTCATACCCAACAATCAAAGATAGTTATAGACAAAGATGTGAGATAAGAATCTTACCTTTTCACAAAATCAATGAAGAAGAAGCTTGAAAGCAAAGGAAGAATCAACCACACTTCAATATCAACACAAGAAGCTTGAATCAATGGCTTCTCTTTGAATTTGGAGTTAGATGTTGGATTTGCAAATGAACTAGGGCTTGGAGTTTTAATTTGCCATTCCTCCCTCCATTTTTGATGAAGCTTTAGTGTTAAGAAATGAAAGTGAAGTTATGAAGGAAAGAGGGGGTTGAGCTAGAGTTAATAGTTTAGGCTAATGGGCTAAACCAAACCCAAAGCCCAAAGTGAAAAGGTGGCAAAATTCCACTAACTCCAAACATATCAAAGTTTATACTCAAAAATATCGCAAACGGTGTTTTGGACCTAATGGAAGTGGTCCCGAGTCCTAATTCGACCATATGCAAAAAGTAACTTTTCGGACTAAAATCCGACTAACGATAAAATATTAAAATATTCAATCGTAAAATATGTGGATTGTTACACTATACACATCTAACTAATATATATACTAACATTTATTCGTATAAAATATATAACTTATATACTTATAACATTTTAAAATCAATATTATATACATATAAAAGCTGCAAATATAATATACTGTAAGCATATAACATGTATATACATATAATTTCACTTCTTATATATATACACTATTAAACATATAACATATACCTAAAATATTAACAGACTGTTATATACATATACTTACATAAATTAACATAAACAACTAACATATTATATAACTTAGTAAATTAATATATAAGCAGATTATATATAAAAAGATATATATATATATATATATATATATATAATATAGGTAAAAAATCATATTAGAAGCAGTTATATATAGCTTGCGTATAAACATATGCATGCGACTTAAAAGAAAATATAGAGAATATACGAAAACCACTAAATATATGCAAACACTATAGGGAATATATACATATGTGTGTGTGAGAGAGAGAGAGCTATCGTCTGGTGGGAAGGGATTCAAGCGGTAGAGGCTTCAGGTGGTTTTTGGCTGCCTCGGGTTTGCATGCGTAAGATCGGTGGTGAGAGGTGACGGGCGAGGCTAGGGAGAGTGGAGGAGGGTCTCGATTGTGCCTTGGTGAGGAATTAGCGGAGGTTAAATGGGCTATGGCGAAGAGGAAGGGCTTGCGAAGCGAGGTAGAGCAAAATAAAGTAGGGCTGTTGGTTTCTAGGCAACATATTTCTTTCTTTTTTTCGAATATAACAGAGCAGAGTAGTTGAATAGGATATAAATATGAAAGCTATAATATAAAATTGAATTTATCAAACGAATAAAATGGAATAGAAGAGACCAAACGTAAATATGTGAACCGGCGTATAATAAATGAAGATAGATAATGGTGAAAGTCATATGCAGAATTCTAAGAAATATCAAAGGTTATGACTATCGGTAATATATATATATATATATATAAGTATATGATTTTAGATTTGATTTGATCTGATATATATATTTGCTCTTAATGGTTTGAGGTTGGAAATTTAATTTCTTGAATCTATGATTCAGGGATGATTTCAATTATAAACTGAAAAGAATTTTGGATAAATAATTGAACTTGAAATAAATGAATTGGAAAATTTTGGATAAATAATTGAATTGGAATATTTTATTTATATAATACTAAATTGCATTCCAATATAACTTATCTAATTATTCAGAAGATAGGTATGTAATTGGATAATATATAATATAAAATGATGTTAAAGGAATTTATAAGTAAACTTGAGTAGTTATGATAAGAGTAATATACTTAATATATGTGATAAGATATATTAAGGGGAATAAATTTAATAATAATTTAGGAGAAAGAGGAAAATGAGGGAAGCTTGCTCCTAGGTTTGTTTACGTATCTTTGAGAGGATAGGTTCTTTAGCCTATCGTCGGGATTTGCCTAAGAAGATTTCTGGAGTGCATAATGTATTCTATGTTTCGCATCTTCGTCGATATCTGCATGATCCATCTTTGATTGTCCAGCCTTCTGCTCTCGAGAGTAAGATATTGAGCCTAACCTTACTATCGAGAGAAAGCCACTTCTATTGTCGATAGAGGTACGAAGCAGCTAAGAACGAAATCTGTTAACCTAGTCAAAGTGCAGTGCAGTACTGATGATCGAGATTGTACCTGGGAGACGGAGGAGAGCATGCATGCTTCGAATTCGGAATTGTTTGTTTCAGGTACTATTTTCTTTTCTATCTTATCTTTCCTTTTTCCGTGTCTCGTTCCTTTACGAGGACGAAAAGAGTTGAGTGGGGGAGAGTGTAACAACCCATAACTTTTAACAAATATTTTTTTATAGAATTTATTCGAAAACTTTGATTTTAAATCATTTAAAATTGCAATTTGGAACTTTCCAATGTAATTTTGGATTTTTTTTATAATTTATTTTCCAAATATAATAAAATAAATATTTTCTGAAAATTTTATATTTTGGTCAACTGTGGTCAAAATTTGACTTTCGGTTGAAATTTTTAAATTTGAATTTTTAATTTCCAATCTTTTTCTTTGAAGCTGAATTTGATTATGATATTAGTTCTGCTTTTCATTTCGTCAAATTCTGTATTATATTTTTAAAATTTTATAAATTTCAGCGTTGTGCATGCGATTATTTTCAGTATTTTTGTTTACTTTCTATTTTATATTTTCTATTTTGTTTATTCTATTTTTCATTCTCCACTTTCTATTTTATGTTTTCATTCTCTATTTTTTGTATGGGCTTGGAAATTCAAGAGGCTTATATCTCTTTTCTTGAATATGAAGTCTGGCCTCTTCATTTCCCTAGCCGTTCAAGCATTTACTTTCTTAGCCGTGCGTAACAAAATTTCTCATCTCCTTAATTCACATGCAAACTTCTCATCTCATCTCTTTCTCATTTGATCTCCTGAACCAAATTTTACAGCAAGTTTCTATCATGTCTTCCTCATTTACTTTTTGTTTTCTCTTTTGTTTCAAACATATGCTCGACCATCATGCCCATCTTGCCAACCATCTCTCCATCATCCCATGTCGTGACCTCTTGGATCCAAAACAATCACCTAATGGCCTCACAACCCTAGCCAAACTCCATATATTCATCATCTCTTCCTTGCAAGCCTTGGCCATCAACACATAACCTCCTCCTTTACCTTGTCGTGGCCATCCCATCACCAGGTCGTACCACTCTTAATGATGACCAGTCCAAAGCCACACCATGAACCCATAGCCGAGCCACTTGAACATATTGCCGAACGCAAAACATCACATACCTTTGCCTCTTTGACTCCCTTGACCTTTGGCCTTACCACCACTTCATTCTAACCCCTAGCCGTGCATTTTGCTTAACTTGGCCAAGCCTATGTGTTTCAAACAAATCATGACCGAGCTATTTCAATGATGGTCTAGCCAATTGGAAAGTGGCCGAGCCTACTTGAATGAATTAAGATTTATATCTGTACATTGATTTGATTTACAATCTTGTGTTGAATTATATACTTATGTATGTTTATATTTGTTTGTTTACAAGACTTGAATCTTGGCTCTCCATCCACTCGAATCTAAGTCGTGCTTTGTTGTGCTTTTCGAAGTTTGTTCGTGTGTCTTGAATTGTTAACTCTAGCTTTAGAAGGTGAGTTTATCACTCTCGACATTCGTACTTATATAATTGTGAAATAATGACATGTGAATTGTAGTTGATGATATGCTATGTTGATAGTAATTTATATATGCATGTGATATGATATTGCATGATGTTATAACCTGATATATATTTGTTACATCGCTGATATGACATGCCATATTATACTGTTTATTTATTTTCTGCTGTCACACTGCAAGTTCCCTGTTTGTATAGAATCACTATGGGTTGAAATGATACATACCCGAACGGGCATTAGAATAAGGAAAAATCGTTATGAGCTGAAATGATAGGCTCAAGCGATTCTTATTTTATTTTATTTTGTTTGACTTGGGATTGTGGGTTTGAAATGATAGAACTTAGATTTTTATTTTTAAATTACGGATTGAAATGATACATATCTGTATCACTTGACCTAGGTTAGAAAATATTATACAGACCCGTGGTTAATTTTAAATATTTTCTGAAAATTATTAAGTATTTTGAAATTTACAATATGAAATTTTAACTTAAATTGGATTTAAATGATTTAAATAAATTTTGTAGTGATTTTCTATAAGTTAAAAATGTGTAAGTAAATAAATGGTTTAAAATGTAACTTAAAATATGACTTAACTTGATAATTGAAAATTAGTTTTCAAATGAAAATTTTAAGCTTAACTTAGTAATAAGAATATTTTATTTAGGAAATGGGTATTTTTAAAATAAAATATTAAGTAATTTGTTAAGATAAAAAATTAAGTAAAATAATGTACTTTTAATTTAACAAATGAATTATAGTTTAATTTTGACATTTTATTTATAAAATTTTATTTTATTTAATCATAAGTTAAATGATATCCAAATAAATATTTCTGAAACGTGAGATATGATTTATAAGTTAAAAATGGTGAAAACTGAAATTATAATGTTTTTGAAATGTTATAATAAACCTTAGATCTATATTGGCAGCATTTCCAAAATACTGTGGTTTTAAGGTAGCGTTTTCTAAGTGCTACCATTTCTAAAATTGTACTGTTTTTCGAAACACTATTATATTTAAAGTAACATTTTTTAAGTGCTGCTATTTCTGAAAAAAGACAATATTTTTGAAATAATATTATATTTACAGTAACGTTTCCTAAGTGCTACTATTTCTGAAAAGACAATATTTTTGAAATACTGCTATATTTACAGTATCATTTTCTAAGTGCTACGAATGCTATGATACAGTATGTTTTTTTGAAGTTGTTATAATTGAATGAACTTAGAAATGCTACAACTTTGAAAATGAACATTTTTTGAAAGATATTGACATTGAATTTAAATGGTTTAAATGAATATACTTTGATTTGAAATATAGACCATTTTGCAATTTATAACCACGGGTATTAATAACGTTTGGTTGTTAAAGAGATCGAGATCGGAAGTTGTTATACTCTCTGCCAACTCCGAAAACCACTTTAACAACCGTGTACATAGCGGAGATTCTAGAATGAAGTAGGATGGTGGCGACGTTCTATTAAGTTATATACATGGACCCGGCTCTCGTGAGTTGGCATAAGGTGGCTAAAACAGGAGCAGTTGATGGGCTAATGAGGTTGCTTCTCTTATCGGACACACTTCTTCATATGCCATTCTATTACTCTTTGATTGATTGGTGCGCACCTTTGATTTTTTGGAGTGTGGCTCAAGGTGGGCGATAGTGGCTGCTACGCGTTACCACCAGTCCAAAAGTGCAATTGGTATATCTACCCTGGCATTGCCTAGTTGTGCAGTGTCACCTACCCTAGCACACCTCGTACGAGTTTCGATTTGTGTCGTATCTATGGAGTATTTGTGGTAGCCTCCCTATCTGGAGGTACGACGGTACTGTATAGACTATTGGCACTATATATGTGTTAAGGTGGAAAATGTAAATCCTTAACACTATTTTTAAGTAAATTTACTTTACTTTAGACATTATTATAATAGTCTATATTACTACATAGTAAATAGTTTAACAGATCCTTAAAGGATTGGCGGTCCCAAGCATCCTTAAAGTTACTTGTGCATTTTATTACGGTTCACTTGAGCTGGTTTACATTGTATAAGTATGCATGTCCTGACTTGAGTGTTTAGTATTTTGCTTTATGCTCGGTCAGCCTGAGTATCAGCTTTGGATTTCACCTTCCGAAGCTAGGATTGCTGGAGGCTATCTATCTATCTAGTTGCTATTTCTTTCCATTCAGTATTTTCTATTCAGCTTATGTATTTGTTGACATTTATGTATTGGTATTTCTGTTGTATTTACTTTTCAGACTCTAGATTTTGTACTTGTTTTGAGACTGTGGTTGTAGTAGCTTCATGAACTTCTATGGTTCTTTTATTTTCCGCTGCAAGTTATTCTGATTTATCTGTGTCTGTGGTTCTGTGATTGGTTTTATTTTCTCCAAATTATATTACAATATACTGTTTTGAATTATTCAAGTCATACATGTATGGTTTTACTGTCGATTAGAATGGTCCAAAATAGTGGGTCGTTACAGTTGGTATCAGAGCTTTGGTTTTAGGCAAACCTTAGCCTACGGAGCAAAAACTCATTAGAGATAGCGTAGAAATACCCAAGAGTGAGCGAAATCAATCCTGGAATCCTTTCTTTGCGAGAGAACATATTATAAAGTATAAAATGATTTTCAAAGGATTTTCAAATATTATTTTGATATAAACTTTTCTTGTTTTGAAATCAAATTTTCTTAATTTCATTCCTTTTCTTATCCACCTTGTTGATTTAAATCCTTGATTAGGATTTCTATTTCGATTGAATCTTGTCTTTTGTTTCTTAATTACCATCATCCCACTCAGCAAAAGGGCAAGCCTTCTGGTATTCTGCTGTTACCTTTGATCCTACTCCTAGTGTTACCCAAGGTACTCTTCAGAGCACCTTTTCCTTGTTCCAATTTCCTTTCGTGTTTCATTTGATCCTGGTGTTTTTCGTAGTTTTACTTCTGAGGATCTTGGTGATAAGTTGAAAATCTCCTTTCTCTTAGGTTTTCTGATGAGCCTTTGTGTGTTTCAAATCCTATTGGGGATCCCACGAACCTTTGTAGGATTTGTAACCAAGTGAAATTCCTCTAATTTGATCACCGTTTCAGTGGTGATTTCTATGTTTGGGGTCTCGCTGCATTTGATCTATTGCTTGCAGATGATTGGCTGAAGTGGCATGAAGCCGTTATCTCTTGTAAAAATCGAACTTTTTCTCTTGTTGATGATAATGGTGATTCTTTGGTGATTCAGTTCTGTTTTGCTCTGGATTTTGCTGGCAGCTTTATTTTTTCTCTTGACTCTTCTCTGAATGATCTTGATTCTACCACTGTGGTCGGACTCTATCTTGATGTATTTGATGAAGTCACTGCTTTACTTCCTAAGTGAGAATTTGATTTCCGTGTTGATCTTATTCTTGGAGCTCGACTTGTAGTTCTTCCTCCCAGAAGGATGGCACCATGTGAGAAGGTTGAGTTGAGGAAGCAAATTAAGGACCTATTCTCCAAGGGTCTGATCAGGCCTAGCCATTCGAAATGGAAAGCAGCAGTGGTTTTCGTCACTAAATCCGATGGTTCTTTGGGATGTTGTTGATTATAGGAAGCTAAACAAGCTCATTATGAGGAACAGATATCCTATACCTTGCATTAATGATATGTTTGATCGGCTTCATGGAGCTACTATTTTCTCTCAACTTGATCTTGTCACCAGGTTTTCATCAGCTCAGAGTTGCTGAGGAAAGTATTCCCTAGGCTGCTATCTGTACTGAGAATGGTTTCTATGAATGGTTAGTTATGCCTTTTGGTTTGACTAACGCTCCTGCTGTCTTTGTTGACTTTAGCTTTGTTCTGGGAACCCTTAGGAGTCATCGTGGAAAGCTAAATTCTCGAAGTTCCATTTCTGGAAGGATGAAGTCCGATTTCTCGGGCATATTGTTTTTAGTAATGGAGTTTTCGTTGATCCAGTTGAAATCGCTGCGATGAATGTAAGTCTATCTTCTCTTCTCTCTTTGTGGATAGATTGACCAAATCGGCTCATTTCATTCTGGTCAAGTCTACCCTTCTGCTTCTAGTTTTGTCTGAGATTTATATGAGGGAGATTATTCGTCTCCATGGTGTTCCTATCAGTATTTTTTGTGATGGAGATCCTACCTTTACCAGTCAGTTTTGGATATCTTTTCAAGAATCTTTGGATACTTATCTGAATCTGAGTACCGCTTACCATCCACAGACCGACGGTCAAACGGAAAAGTAAATCAGATTCTGGAGGACCTTCTTCGTGCTTGTGTTCTTGATTATGGAGGATCTTGGAAAGAACATCTCCATCTTGTTGAATTCACCTATAACAACAGTTACCAGGTGTAATTTCAATCTTCTATTTTAATCTTGTCTTATTCCTTTATCTATTTCATTTTATCTTTGAATCTCCCAAATTTGAAATTCTATCCTTATTTCAAAATCAATTTTGGAATCATCGAGGGAAGAAGTGTACTTGTATTAATATTGAATGTTTATGTGTTGTGTGTTTGGGTTGTTGATGTTGATTTGGATTTTCGATCGATTCGTCTGATCTACGCTATCGATAGGATTTCCAAAACACTTGAATAGAGCAAACCGACACAATATCGATTTCAAATTTGGTAAATAAAATAAATTTGTATGATCATTATGTATATAGGTAAATTTTCTAAAAGATAATGGTTAAAAGAATTGGTTAACAAAATGATCATATTTGATTTTCATTTATTGTTTTGTAAACTAATGACTATTGCCACACAAAATAAACAAATGGAATATAAACAATTTATAAATTTATTTAAAATTTTAAGCATAGTTTATAAACTGATTTAGAACTTAAATGAATCTAAATTATGGATTTGAGAATTTAAATTCTGGTGATTTCAAACTTTGGTTTTAACGTTTAATATGTATAGCATTTAAAGGTATGTTTGAATATAAAGTTTAATGTTTCAATCTGTGCACTTCCCTTATGTCGTTGGAAAATAATTTCGGTGATGGCAGCCGCATCATCGACATTCATTTTCGAGTTTTGAAGAGGAGAGAGACCAATTCATAGCTTTGCTACAGTTTTGTTTTGAAAAGAAATAAAAAAAATCGATTTAAATTTCTTAAGTATGACTTGATTTAATATATATATATATATATATATATATATATAAGTATATGATTTTAGATTTGACTTGATCTGATATATATATTTGCTCTTAATGGTTTGAGGTAAATTGGAAATTTAATTTCTTGAATCTATGATTCAGGGATGATTTTAATTATAAACTGAAAAGAATTTTAAATAAAAATTGAACTTGAAATAAATGAATTGGGAAATTTTGGATAAATAATTGAATTGGAATGTTTTATTTATATAATACTAAATTTCATTCCAATGTAACTTATCTAATTATTCAGAAGATAGGTATGTAATTGGATAATATATAATATAAAATGATGTTAAAGGAATTTATAAGTAAACTTGAGTAGTTATGATAAGAGTAATATATTTATATATGTGATAAGATATATTAAGTGGAAAAAATTTAATAATAATTTAGGAGAAAAAGGAAAATAAGGGAAGCTTGCTCCTAGGTTTGTTGGTCCTTTCCGTATCTTTGAGAGGATTGGTTCTTTAGCCTATTGTCGGGATTTGCCTAAGAAGATTTCTGGAGTGCATAATGTATTCTATGTTTTGCATCTTCGTCGATATCTACATGATCCATCTTTGATTGTCCAGCCTTCTGCTCTCGAGAGTTGGATGTTGAGCCTAACCTTACTGTCGAGAGAAAGCCACTTCTATTGTCAATAGAGGTACGAAGAAGCTAAGAATGAAATCTGTCAACCTAGTCAAAGTGCAGTGGAGTACTGATGATCGGGATTGTACCTGGGAGACGGAGGAGAGCATGCATGCTTCGAATTCGGAATTGTTTGTTTCAGGTACTATTTTCTTTTCTATCTTATCTTTCCTTTTTTCGTGTCTCGTTCCTTTACGAGGACGAAAAGAGTTGAGTGGGGGAGAGTGTAACAACCCATAACTTTCAACAAATATTTTTTAATAGAATTTATTCGGAAACTTTGATTTTAAATCATTTAAAATTGCAATCTGGAACTTTCCAATGTGATTTTGGATTTTGTTTATAATTTATTTTCCAAATATAATAAAATAAACATTTTCTGAAACTTTTATATTTTGGTCAACTATGGTCAAAATTTGACTTTCTGTTGAATTTTTAAATTTGAATTTTTAATTTCCAATCTTTTTCTTTGAAGCTGAATTTGATTCTGATATTAGTCCTACTTTTCATTTCGTCAAATTCTGTATTGTATTTTTAAAATCTGATAAATTTCAGCGTTGTGCACGCGATTGTTTTCAGTATTTTTGTTTACTTTCTATTTTATATTTTCTATTTTGTTTATTCTATTTTTCATTCTCCACTTTCTATTTTCTGTTTTCATTCTCTATTTTTTTTGTATGGGCTTGGAAATTCAAGAGGCTTATATCTCTTTTCTTGAATATGAAGTCAGGCCTCTTCATTTCCCTAGCCGTTCAAGCATTTACTTTCTTAGCCTTTGCATAACAAAACTTCTCATCTCCTTAATTCACATGCAAACTCTCATCTCATCTCTTTCACATTTGATCTCCTGAACCAAATTTAACAGTAAGTTTCTATCATGTCTTCCTCCTTTTCTTTTTGTTTTCTCTTTTGTTTCAAACATATGCTCGGCCATTATGCCCATCTTGCCGACCATCTCTCCATCATCCCATGTCGTGACCTCTTGGACCCAAAACCATCACCTAATGGCCTCACAACCCTAGCCAAACTCCATATATTCATCATCTCTTCCTTGCTAGCCTTGGCCATCAACACATACACCTCCTCCTTTACTTTTCCATGGCCATCCCATCTCTTGGCCGTACCACTCTTGATGATGACCAGATCTATTCCAAAGTCACACCATGAACCCCTAGCCGAGCCACTTGAGCATATGGCCGAACCCAAAACAAGACATACATTTACCTCTTTAACTTCCTTGACCTTTGTCCTAACCACCACTTCATTCTAACTCCAGCCGTGCATTTTGCTTACCTTGGACGAGCCTATAGCTTCAAACAAATCATGGCCGAGCCATTTGGATTATGGTCTAGCCAATTGGAAAGTGGCCGAGCCTACTTGAACGAGTTAAGACATTTTGCTTCATTTTTGATTTATATTTTTACGTTGATTTGATTTACAATCTTGTGTTGAATTATATATTTATGTATGTTCATATTTGTTTGTTTACAAGACTTGAATCTTCGCTTTCCATCCACTCGAATCTAAGTCGTGCTTCGTCGTGCATTTCGAAGTTTGTTCGTATGTCTTGAATTGTTAACTCCAGCTTTAGAAGGTGAGTTTATCACTCTCGACATTCGTACTTATATAATTGTGAAACAATGACATATGAATTGAAGTTGATGATATGTTATGTTGATAGTAATTTATATATGCATGTGGCATGATTTCTCATGATGTTATAACCTGATATGTATTTGTTACATCACCTAATATGTATGTCATATTATACTGTTTATTTATTTTCTGCTCTCACACTGCAAGTTCCCTATTTGTATAGAATCACTATGGGTTGAAATGATGCATACCCAAATGGACATTAGAACAACGAAAAATCGTTATGAGCTAAAATGATAGGCTCTAGCGATTTTTATTTTATTTTATTTCACTTGGGATTGTGGGTTTGAAATGATAGAAACCTTATTTTTATTTTTAAATTATGGATTGAAATGATACATATCTGTATCACTTAATCTAGGTTAGAAAATATTATACAGACCCGTGGTTAATTTTAAATATGTTTTGAAATTATTAAGTATTTTTGTAATTTAAAATATGAAATTGTAACTTAAATTGGATTTAAATGATTTAAATAAATTTTGTAGTGGTTTTCTATAAGTTAAAAATGAATAAGTAAATAAATGGTTTAAAATGTAACTTAAAATATGACTTAACTTGATAATTGAAAATTTAGTTTTTAAATGAAAATTTTAAGCTTAACTTAGTAATAAGAATATTTTATTTATGAAATGGGTATTTTTAAAATAAAATAGTAAGTAATTTGTTAAGATAAAAAGTTAAGTAAAATAATGTACTTTTGACTTAATAAATGAATTATAGTTTAATTTTGACATTTTATTTATAAAATTTTATTTTATTTAATCATAAGTTAAATGATATCCAAATAAATATTCTTGAAACGTGAGATATGTTTTATAAGTTAAAAATGGTGAAAACTGAAATTATAATGTTTTTGAAATGTTATAATAAATCTTAGATTTGTATTGGTAGCATTTCCAAAATGCTGTGGTTTTAAGGTAGCGTTTTCTAAGTGCTACCATTTCTAAAATTGTACTGTTTTTCGAAATACTATTATATTTACAGTAACGTTTTCTAAATGCTGCTATTTCTGGAAAAAGACAATATTTCTGAAATATTACTATATTTACAGTAACTGTAACAACCCGGGTTTTGGAGATTACCTGTAAATATTAAATTATAACGGTAGTTATGATTTAATATTGTGAACTAAAACAAGATTTGGAGATTTTAAATTGTTTATTTGGAATAAACAATGGATTTTGGAAAATTAAAATGAGAAAATAAAGTTTGGAACTTTATTCTATTGTTTGGGTTAATAATGAATGGAAAATAATTTTTATTTATAGAAATTGCAATAATTTTATTAATTATTGCCAATTACTTCTTTTAATAATTTTTAAAGGAAGTATTTGATTTTTAATTGTTGTTTGTTGAAATAAAAGGTGGAAATTAGGTTAAAAATAATTTTTTGCTGTAAATAATGTTTTGAAATGGTTTGAAATATTTTTCTAAGTGATAAAATAAATTTTATGGAATTTTAGGAGTTGAAAACATGATTTTGTTCATTTATTTGGTGAAAATTGTGCATTTTTGTTAAATAAAAGAATTTAATGATAAAATTAATTTAAAAATACAAATTTATCTTTGTATATGGTAGTAAATATTCTATTTTATATTTATACAAGTTTTCACTTTTTTCTTGTGTAAAACTTAAGAGAAATGCATTTTATTATGTGTATATGTGATGTGTATACATTAAATTGTTCAAATGTTGATTTTAACTTAGGAAAATTAATTTTTCTCTAATTTGGGTCCAAAGCCCATTAGCTAGCCTAAACCAGTAATAAGGAATGAGAAGCTTTCTCCTGTACGTACCTTGATTTCATCTTCTCCTAAAAACCTGAAACAGTGAAATAAAGAAAGCTCCACCATTTTCAAACCTAAGCCTTCTACTCTCAAATTCCTTCAATTTAATTGTTGTTTCAATCAATCTAAAAAGAATTCAATAGGCAATAAACTCCAAAATACAAATAATTTCATCAAAATCTAGTTTTGAGATTGGGTTGTATGTAATCTCTTTTTTTGGGTTTGCATGGCTCTTTTTTTTGTTTTTACAGGTTATTGAAGCCAAATCCATCTCAAAGCTCCAATCTTTTTGCTTAAATCCGGGTATTTTGACAAATCAGCAAGGTGAGAACAATATCTCACAAATACTAGCCAAATTGCTTGTGAAATTTGCTGCATATGTAAAAGTTTATTCAATGTATAGTCTATTTTCGTTTCTGGCCTAAAGTGCTAACTTTGGCTATCCATAACTTCATTTCTGCAACGAAATACTGTCGGATCTTTTTCTGAGTCAAGTTTATATGTTAAACTTCATTTCTACAAATTTTGGTTGAATAATATGGTCATTTGAGTGTTCAAATCATCACTGCAAAATCAATGCACAGCCTACAAATATCCTGTGCACATTTTGTTTTCTGAGTTGTTGCAAACATGGACCGAGTCCATGTTTGAGGCATCATATCTCTTTCGTTTCTTTCTCAAATTGCACGATTCTTTTTTTCTTGAAATATGTTCTCTACTTTATTCATACCAAATTACAGGTCATTTTGATATAGATAGCTTATATAAATCTGCTGTCAAACTTGGACCTAGACCATGTTTTTGCCCTGAGTTCAACAGTGAAACACTGTCTGGGTTCAACTTTGAGATGTCATAGCTTTCTCAAATTTTATCAAAATTGCATCATTCTTTTTATGTTTGAGAGATGAAGTTTTCTACTACATGTTACCAATTTTGAGATTAATATGATGCAATTTGATCCCCTGTTTTATGCCTGAAAGTTGAGTCCATGAGGGTTTTAGGCCTGCACATTTATTTGGTTTTTGAACTATTGTAAACATGGCCTGAGTCCATGTTTGAGACAACATAACTCATTGGTTTCAAATCGGATTTGCGTGATTATTTTTGCAAATTTAAGTAGGAGTGTTGATTTACATTCCCGTAAAGATTAATGAAAATCTGGGTTGGTTTGCTATTTCTAAACCACTATCGAACTTGTACTCGCTGCTTGCTAATTCAGTGTTTTAAACCTTGTTTTGATCCGACTTTGAAATGACGCAGATTCTTCGTTTCAAATCGGATTTGAATTATTCTTTTTGCAGATTGAAGTAGGAATGTTGAACTATATTCTTACCAAATTCCATTTCATTTGGACTCTGTTTGCAAGTCCAAACTTGCTGTCGAACTTGGGTTCGTAGTGTGTTGTCACCATTTTTTTTATACTTAGAATAATTTCTGGCTTTTTCTGATATTTTCCGATTTCTTTGAGATTTTTCACTAGATTTCATACACGGGTTTTATAAAGCATTACAAAGTGTTTTTCAAGCAAACTGACGTTTGAAATTATTGTTTAATATTATTTTTAACTATTCAATTAATTACTCCATAATAGGAGAATTTCAAATGCAATTTCTAAAGCGATTTTGAAGCGTTCCTAAAACTCGTTTTCTTCAACTTAATTTCTATATAAAACACACAATTTTGCACTTCGAGTGAAGAGGGATGATAATTAAATGATTGGATAAAATGCGTGCTATGAACACGTGCGTTTATCTTTTTAGTTAATTCCTAATCTATTCGTTTGATCGTTTTGAACTTTGGGTCTGGTTTACCGATGAGATGAGGTAAACTTTGTACTGTTTTCAGTGTGGAATTGACTAACGGTTAGTAAAACGTTTAGTGAGAATGTGTGGTATGCGACATACGCTAACACTTTCAGGTTCCTTTTCGAGAGTTTGTGACACATATTGCCAGTTAGTGGTGTCCAGTACTAGGCCTCCGTGCCTTCGCCACTACGGTTTGTTTCCTTCGGGTTTGTGCCTTCGGGATTGTTGCCTTCGGGTCTGTTGCCCTATAGTATCGCTTTTGGAGTTGGTCCTTCATCACCGCTCGAGAGATACTTGGGTTTATCGCCTTCAGGCTTGTGGATCCTTGTTTATATAGTACCGAGCACGTGCATCTTTTGTTTCATTGATATTTATATTTCCCTAGAGTATCGCCTTTCGGAGAAGGTCTTTTGAACCACTCGATACATAGCGATTACCTTATGAAAACTTGTGTACCTTCATTGGTATTTGTTATTTGCCTTTTTGGCTTGGTTTGGGATATTCATATCATTTGTTTATTGAGTTGCCGATGATGTGAGACTTGTTATGATTCATCTTTTGTAGATGATTGAGTTATCTCTTTTAGAGATATTTGTGGTACTTATGACCTTGCATGTTCATCATTTAGCTTATCTAACTGATTTGTTTAGCTAGACTAACCCGTGTATTTTATACTCGGGTCAGACCGAGGTGTTTCAGGTTAGGTACATTTGGGCTTAGCCTATTCTGCTTCCGCATGGACTATCCTGCTTGCTCCTTTTGTTATATCTTTTTGTGTAGTCCTTTTTGGTTGTAAATCTGATATGTATATTCTTTTGACTCGTCTGTATATTGTGGTTGCTACACCACTTGACATGTATCATTTTGTATACCCTGTAATGTATCTGTATATGTGTATATGTATGTGATGATCTACTGTTCTGTGACGTGTTTTAAATTTTAGTTGTTATATTTTGTTCTGTTAGATCTTATAGCCATTATAGTTTTGTGTTAAATATCTATTGGATAGGTCGATCCACCTGGAAAAAAAATATGCGACATTTATCAATGTATTCAGTAGATAGTTAAGACAAGGCTATAGATGGTCGCTCCTATACAGCTCTATTCTCCGTAGTTGCAGACGGTATTACCTTGTAATACTCTTCGCTAATAGGGTCTCACAGTGGGGCGTTACAGCTTGCAATTTTATTAAATAAAAATTATTTTCCATTCATTATTAACCCAAACAATAGAATAAAGTTTCAAACTTTATTTTCTCATTTTAATTTTCCAAAATCCATTTTTTATTCCAAATAAACAATTTAAAATCTCCAAATCTTGTTTTAGTTCACAATATTAAATCATAACTACCGTTATAATTTAATATTTACAGGTAATCTCCAAAACCAGGGTTGTTACAGTAACGTTTCCTAAGTGCTGTTGTTTCTGAAAAGACAATATTTTTGAAATACTGCTATATTTATAGTATCATTTTCTAAGTGCTACGAATGCTATGATACAATATTTTTTTTTGAAATTGTTATAATTGAATGAACTTAGAAATGCTACAACTTTGGAAATGAATATTTTTTTTGAAAGATGTTGACATTGAATTTAAATGGTTTAAATGAATATGCTTTGATTTGAAATATAGACCATTTTGAAATTTATAACCACGGGTAATAATAACGTATGGTTGTTAAAGAGACCTGGATCGAAAGTTGTCAAACTCTCTGCCAACTCCGAAAACCACTTTAACAACCGTGTACATGGTGGAGATTCCAAAGTGAAGTAGGATGGTGGCGACATTCTATTAAGGTATATATGTGGACTCGGCTCCCATGAGTTGGAATAAGGTGGTTAAAACAGGAGCAATTGACGGGTTAATGAGGTCGCTCCTCCTTGTCGGAAACACTTCTTCGTATGCCATTCTATTACTCTGTGATTGATTGGGGCACGCCTTTGATTTTTAGGAGTGTGGCTCGAGGTTGGCGGTAGTGGCTGCTACGCGTTATCACCGTTCTGGAAGTGCAATTGGTGTATCTACCCTGGCATTGCCTAGTTGTGTCGTGTCACCTATCCTAGCGCTCCTTGTACGAATTTTAATTGTGTCGTACCTATGGAGTATTTGTGGTAGCCTCCCGATCTGGAGGTACGACGGTACTATATAGACTATTGGCACTATATATGTTTTAAGGTAGAAAATGTAAAGCCTTAGTGCTATTTTTAAGTAAGTTTACTTTACTTTAGACATTATTATAATAGCGTATATTACTACATAGTAAATAGTTTAATAGATCCTTAAAGGATGGGCGGTCTCAAGCATCCTTTAAGTTACTTGTGCATTTTATTATGGTTCACTTGATTTGGTTTACATTGTATAAGTATGTATGTTCTGACTTGAGTGTTTTGTGTTTTGCTTTACCCTCGAGTCAGCCTGGGTATCAACTTTGGATTTCACGTACTGGAGCTAGGATTGCTGGAGGCTATCTATCTATCTAGTTGTTATCTATTTCCATTCAGTATTTTCTATTCAGCTTATGTATTAGTGGACATTTATGTATTGGGATTTCTATTGGATTTACTTTCCAGACTCTGGATTTTTACTTGTTTTGAGACTGTGGTTGTAGTAGCTTCGTGAACTTCTATGGTTCTTTTATTTTCCACTGCGAGTTATTCTAATTTATTTGTGTCTATGATTCTGCGATTGATTTTATTTTCTCCAAATTATATTGCAATCGACTGTTTTGAATTTTTCAAGTCAGACATGTTTGGTTTTATTGTCGATTTGAATGGTCCAAAATAGTTGGTCGTTACACAGGGTAAGCAATGAATGGTCATGGGAAATCCAAAAGCCAAATTGCAGAACCGATATAGAAATCGCTCCGTAGATTTCGCTGTTTCCCGGACATCAATATTGACAATTGAATATACTATGGAGATCAGCACGACGAGACAATCAAAACCGTACACAGATATCAGTGATAGGACCATCCTATCAAAAATCGGTATTCGGTACCGAAAATGCTACTAAAACGCCGTAAGTAAGATAAATGGAGCAATAGCAGTCCAAATTTGGCAAACTGAAATTTGACATCTCATTCAGAAGATGATTTACAAATTTATTGTATGAAAATATTTAGGTTTGAAAAATATTTTATTATCATCAAGTATTAATTGATTTAAATTTAAATAAAATTACACAACAAAATAAACTTTCATACTATCTGTTGAAAATTTACCATTTGTTATGTTTATATAGACACATTCCAAATATCAAATTTTTATTTTCAAATTTTACTATTTAAAATTTCACAAAAATTCAGCCAATTACATTATTAAAACCGTTAAAATTTACGGGTCGTTACACTCTCCCCTACTCAAAACTTTTCGTTCCCGAAAAGGAATGAGATAAGAGAATAGGAACAACTAGTGGGAAAGATAGACTAAAAAAACACAAAAATTAATTTCCATTTATTTTATTTAACTCAAACTGTTAATTCAAACTGTATAAATTTTATTAGTTTTTAAATTGATTTATATTCAGTTAATTTGGGTTTGATTCATTTTATTTAATCAATCAAATTTAGTATGCACATTTAATTGATTTCATTTCCACATATTTTTATTCAATTGATTTGTTTCAAATTTATTAACATTTATTGCAAAAAAATTCACAACAAAATTTGTTTTATCTTACTCATTTATTAAATCTATTTGATCAACCATAGTTAATTCCACCTCAACATTCAACTTCAACTATTTAAAACATATAAATATCAATTTTAAATAAATTAATATTCAACAATTTGGTTTAATCCATTTTATTCAACTACTAAATAGTTGTTCAGTTTAAAATTGATTTTCTTTTATTTTATCAACATTTCTTTCAAAAAATTCATTTTTAAATTAACTCATTTATATCCATTTATCTACAGTTAAGTTGATTCCACTAAAATTTAAGTTCACTAATTGTAACAGCCGGAAAATCTGTACCTCTTTGAGACGACAATATTCTCCATCATATCAACTCAAGGTGGGTGGAAATACGAACCATTAGGGTAAAAGAAGAAAAGAGGTAGAAGAAGAAAAAGAAAACAACATTAGAACCTCACAACCACAGCGTAATAATATATAATAGATAAATGGTTGATCTTTATACAAAAAGATCTATATTACAACATCAGAGTATAAAACAATCAATAGAAAAATGTTGGACAGCTATATCAACTTGTCCTCACAAAAGCTGACTATACGACTTATAATGCATAGCGGAATATACATAAGTACGTGTGATACGTCTCGTCATCCAGCTCGTCTCCTGAGCTCCACAGCTTCCTATCATGTATTCTATAATACTCGGCCTGACCCGAGCATTATAGTAAAATAACACCCGATTCAGTCTGGAAAACCAGCGTAAGAAAACACACTCGATTGGATTATTAAAGTTTCAAAATCCTTTGAAAATCAAAGGTATCTCGCAAGACCACGCCACAAAAAAACATTTCGGGTTTTTACCTTAGGATAACCAAAACTTTTTTTTATCAAAATCCTCTGATATTATAATAGTGTCTATGTACAAATACCTATTCAAAAAGCCAAAATTGTTACATTCATCAAATTCCTGCAATTACTAGGCTCTACAGTCAAAACAGTAAAGGCACATAGAGGAAAGGATTTCCATCTAATGACTAGGCACTAGGGTACCACCTATCACGGTACATGGTCTAGATCAGCATACCGAGGACCCCTCTCGATCCTATGCAACACAAGACCAGAGCTACCCCTTACTGGATAGTTCGAATAAGATCACCCCGCGGTTGGGATCAGCAACCGCCCACCAGCCGAATAAAAAGGGACATCTAGATAGGGATGACCTTATCCCAATTGGATGCTACCCACTTAGCCTTGTTGCATATCCTTTGATTTTTAGTCATTCTCGGTTGATGAGGTTCGAGGCTAAGCGTTACGTTTTTATAAAACATCTCACTTAGAATGCTCATCGTCCTCCTAAATTATTCTGACAGCATTCATCCATACAAGTCCGTTCCGGGTCCAAACGAAACCGAAGGCACTATTCCTACTACATCCTTTTTGGAATCACCCTCAGGATTTATAGCGATTAGCCTTTGCACTTCACTGCTCCATCTTGGACTCTAAGCTCTTGTCTTCATCACGAAAACGTACTCATTGGATCGAAGTGGTTTCCGGATCACAAATACAATCCCGGTCTCTTCGAAACAGCATTCGCTATTTCCTGGTAAACTCAACCCCGGTTCTTTAGGAAATACACAGACGAAGATAAGATCAGAGATCACCTCCTAACCGTTAGTGGATGGATTTTCTTATAAATGTCCTAGAAGAACGAATGAGTTTATACGTATAGTATAGAACCTCGAATGGTGATTGCACCATATAATTCTAATACCTCTTCTAGATATTTCCAAAGTTGTAATTGGGTCCAGATTTGATAGTCGGTTATTAACTATCAAATAATCAATCAATTCAACCAAATATTTTATTTCTACTGAAAAGCTAACTGTGACGACCCGCCCTTCTCGACCCTCGAAAATCGATACAAAATACGCTACAGTATAATATGCCGACGCTCGAGTGCCAGAAAAGACAGATTGTTGAGGGAAAAGAAAGAAGATAGAAGAAAGAAGGCACTAAACAATAACAGAATCTCACAATCCCAGCAGAATAAAATATAATAGTCAATAACAGATCTTTACACAAAATGAAAACTATATCTGTTTTATATATTACATCATCAGAGTATCACAAACAAACAACAATTACCAGTCTGACAATTTCAAACAATCACAGCATTGGGTATAAACAAATACGGTAATACATCTCAGACTCTAGCTCCTCTCCTAAGCTCCACAGCATCCTATCCTATATGTATAATACTTGGTCTGACCCGAGCATTACAATAAAATAACACCTGAGTCAGTTTGCAATACCAGCGTGAGAAAAATACATCCAAATTGATTATTAAAGTTTCGAAATCCTTTCAAATCAAATGCATCTTGTAAGACCACGCTACAAATAAACATGTCGGGTTTTTACCTTACGATAACCAAAACATTTCTTATAAAATCCTCTGATATTATAATAGGGTCTATTTACAAATACTTATTAAAATAGCCGAAATTGTTACATTAGTTAAATTCTAGGTACTAGCCACAATCGTGGGTAATACAAACAAAACCTTAAAAGGAACGTAGAGAGAATGGATTTCCAACTAATGAATAGGCACTGGGGTACTACCTGTCACAGTACGTGGCCTAGATCATACCGAGAAGCCACCCTAACTCCCTTGCAACACAAGGCCGGGACTACCCCTTACTGGATAATCTCGAGTAAGATCACCCCACGGTTGGGATCAACAACCACACTACTAAGCCGAATAAAAAGGGACATCTTAACAGGGATGACCTCACCTTAATAGGTGCTACCCACTTAGCCTTGTTGCATAACGCCTGATTTAAGTCATTCCCGGTTGATGAGGCTTGAGGCTAAGCGTTACCTTTTATAACTTTTCACTTAGAATGCCCATCGTCCACCTGACGATGTTCCGAAAGAATTCATACATACAAGTCCGTTCCGGGTTCGAACGGAACTGAAGGCACTACTCCTACTACATCCATTTTGGAATCATCCTCAGGATTAGTACCGACTAACCCTTGTACTTCACTGCTCCATCTTCGACTCCGAACTCGTTTTTCCCATGAACACATACAAACCGGATCGAAGTGGTTTTCGAGAAATTTAATCCTGATCCCGGTCTCTTCGAAACGATCAACACATTGGCCAGTATTGATAGTCGGTTATTTAACTATCAATTAACATCCATAAGCATCCATCAACAATAAATAATTGCCCAAATTATTTATATCCTTAAAATATCTTTGCAAGATATATTTCCATTTTCAACCTCTTGAAAATAGTTTCAAACCACACACTCCTTATGGAATAAATTTCCAAATATTGATTTCCACTGGAAACATCCAAGCCAAATACTTTAGATTTATAATAATTTAATTTAAAAATATTTACATACTTTATTCGAAATATATACATACTTTTTAATTGTTTCAAATAAAACTGCTTTATAAAATATAAACTATTTTTCTTCAAAATAAAAGTTAAGTCATACAAAATTTTAAAATAAAGTTATGAAATCCTATACATGTTTTCAAATAAAACTTTAACCAAACTATCTGTACAATAAAACTATTTTATAAAATATAATTATTAATGATATTCTTTTAAAGCATATACCAATTAACCCCTTTAAAATAATTACTACTATAACTAATTTATTAAATATTTACTCTTAAAATTTTTACAATTTAAACAATAATTTCTTGCAAAATTCTTTGAAAAAAAAATTAAAACTTTGATTTTTACTTTTAAAAAAAATCTGTTTGAAACGTACTTGGCTTTTCAAGGAACTACACTTCCATTTCAGAATAAACCAAAGAATCCTTTTATAAATCCTACACGATTTACCTCAATTCAAATTTACGTTTAAATCCCGTAAATTTCTTCCAACACTTTAAAAATAAACACTTTTTATTGTCAACACATTTCCCATTTCCTAGAAATCACTTCCAAAATATATACTTAACTTATTTAAAATAAGTTTCTAAATTCTTTATTCAAAATATACTTTTGAAAATCTGTAAAGTTTCTTGGGTAACTTAAATCAAAAATTTCCTTTTAATTTGAAGTTATTATATCAAATCTTGTAATAAAATTTCCTTTAGAAAACATAATACTAATTTACCTTTAAAATAATTAAATACCATAGTTACTTAATTAAATATTTACTTTCACTTAAAAGTAATTAAAATTGCATTTTCTTCTAAAACATTCTAGAAACATATTTTAAACTTCCAATTTATACTTCGAAAGATTTTATTTGAAAACATACTTATTTTTCCAGGAAAATACACTTTCCATCTTTAGAAATAATCCCACTATTACCTTCAAAACAATTTACAACTTCTTATAGAAGTTCCCACCGAAAATCTATGCTTTCAAATTTATCCCCCGATAAATATTCCATTTCATTTATAAACCCGGTTTATAAATTTCCATTCCTTATTTCCTTTGAAATCAAATTTCAAAAACACTACAAATTTTCCAAGCCAATTTTCTGAATTTAATTTCCTCAAATTCACTACTCAAAATTCCTTCTCAATTCCCTTTTAAATCCCAATTTATTTTATTTATATTTTAGAATCCCAAATTATACTTATCCAATCATAACACAGCATGATTTAATTCCCAAATTAACTTTTCATGGTATATAAATAAAATACATCATCAATTATGAAAATAATTTTTATATTGTGAGGAATCCAGTTGGATCCCTCCAACCTGTTTCCCTGCATCCACGGATTTTAGCACAACAATAAATATCAATCAAATCTGATAATAATTATCACATACAACTAAACAACCAATCAACAATTTAAATATTAACTATTTAAATTAAATGGTACCTAGATGTGAGTGAGATTAACTCACCTTGAATTTCGACGAGCATTCTAAATTTTAAATTAAATCGAACCGTTCGATTTAATCCAAAATTTCCACTTTCTCCAATCATCTCTGGACTTGCGGCAGCGCGTAGATCGCGTTGCTACGATTCTGGTGCTTCCTGTTTTGTTTGAATCTGATAACGTATGCAAGAGTTATTCAGTTCTAAAGATTTGTACATAAATTTAAAAAAAAATTCCTTCCTTTTTTTATATTACCCTCAAATCTGTCGTTCATCCCAACCCAGAAAACTCGTGACCTCTCCCCATACTCGTTCTTCCTCACGCATGACACAGGCAACCAAAACCCAAAACGCACGCCCTTCCCACGATGATCGAGCCTCCATCCGCCACTTCCTCAATGATCGGCCAATGCCAAACGTGCGCTCAGGCTTGCCCCACCCACGACCATAGGCATGTTGAACTCAGTCGCTTCCTCCGTCGTGAAAACAAGCTCGAACTAAAACCCTAGACAGCCAAATCGAGGAAAATCCAAGGCCCTAGAACGGAAACCCAACGTCGGATCTCTAGAGCTTGTCGAGCTCTACTACTTTCGTGTTGGAAGTTTTCGAAATTATTACGTGGATTGATCGAAAATTTGAGATAAAATCTGAAGTGTTTCGGCCATTGATATAAACAACGGCGGCGGGTTAGAGCAAACGAGGGCTTCGACCCCTTAAATGTATATATATACACGTAAACCAATTATTTTATTATTTAATTCACTTTTAAATAATTTTCTCAAACGATCTCCAAACAACGCATGTTGACAGGCGATTATAATGTTTTACCCGCCTTCCAAGCACAACAGAACGTGTTTTGAAAGCTAATTCAATCATATGTGGAAGATAGCTTTGTAAATCGATTTAAAATATCAAATTACTGATTTTAATTTCGACGCGTTTCTCACCCGTACGAGCAAACGGTAACTCCAAACGTTACGAAATTTGAAACACGATAATAACTAACTATCACGGATCCAATGGAGCTGGTTTCATCGAATTCCGAGATTGTGCCCCGGAAGGCTATTTTAACATGTTGATAAGTTCGAGCGAATTTCAAAATCGTCAAAATCACCCAAAATTTCACCTTTAAAAATTTACTAACTCAAAAATAAATCACATAGAATTTATAATCACATTAGAAACTATTCTGATTCATTTTAAATCAAAATCTGATTATTTGCATTATTATGTTATTAAATTCCATTATTGAATTAATATAAAAATTCTAAATTTAACTTATCGACTTCGGATTCCATCCAAAAGTCCACTATTATAATTCAAATCCAAATAGACTTAAAATAAATTTTAGAAACCATTTCTGTATCTATTTACCTCCAGATTCATAAATTATTTCAATTTCAAACAGTTAATTATTATTATTCAAATCCAATTGAATAGCCATATTTGAAATTTAACTAATTTCATTAATCTAATCAAAATCTTTTTTGTTTCAAAACCAAATTATAATTCACATTAAACATTTAAAATGAACTAAATGTTCAAAATCTAACGACCAAAATTCTGGGTCGTTACATTCCTCCCTCCTTATAAAAATTTCGTCCCCGAAATTTGTTAAGGTAGGAAAAATGCTACTAAACTCATTTACTTACCCATACTTACTTAGTTAAACTCACTTCGCCAAAACTCCTAGCTCAATTCCAAAACCATTTTCTTATTTTATACTCAAAAGCTTGTTTCAACATTATTTCAAAAATCGACCCGTTCTTGTTAACTCAAAATTTTCAAAATTCCCAAAAATTTTCTATCTCCCAAAAATTTTGACAGCGTCTCCTTTGTACATAGAGCATTTTACAATATCACAATAATGATAAATATATATACATCGACCCACATGGTCGAAAAACAAAATATACCACAATATATCACTATATATATATATATATATATATCATTTTTCAAATTTTATTGCGTAGGCGTACCTTAGATTAGCATTTTATAAGCAAGCGGCTAATTTCTATTGCATTTACACGCTCCAGCTTTATCGATTGCCTTCCATACCTGTACTTACTCAAACAAGCCATAAGTTTTCAATAATTTGAGGTTTTAACAACATTCTATGCATTAATCTTAGCCAAACATATCAATTACAAAGCCCAAACAACACATTTGCATAATCCTACATGTTAACCATCTTTATAAACAACCATAAGGTTCAACACTAGTTTAATTACTTTTACAAATTCAAACTTCATTTTATTCCACTCAAATGATTTACAATCAAGTTTACTTTTTACAATTCATATATACTACAACCAATTCATTTTCTCTTCAATATGATTAACCTATGCTTTACTTACATCAATTTACTTTAATTCAATTCCAAATTTATTCAAGATCAAATTTTTATTTTAAATTTTATATACTTGCAATTCTTTTATGATTCACTTGCATTTATATACAAAACCACTTAATTAGATTTCACTTAATCCAATTGATTCAAAAACCAGCTTAATTTGCTTTTTTAAATTAATTCAATTCCGTTTACAACAAACAACCAATTTCCATGCAAATTTTAAAGTTATCCATGAAATTAACCATCACTTAAGCTTATAACCATTTAAAATTAATTCCATCTCAATCTATATCAATTTTATTTTATTCGGAATTATTCATAACCCAAACAATTTTTAATTCATCACAATTATTAAATCAAATCCCTATTCTCATTCCAAGTTCATCATCCAACTTAAGTTTATATTAATATCATTCCATTCTGGATTATTTACAACTCATACATTCTTATTTCATCACGATAAGAAATTAAAATTATTTCACTTGCATTAAAATTTTATTCTCTACACAGATTTCATTCAAGATCCCTTATAAAGCTCGACCACCATCATTTTCCAATTTGCTTAGGTTATTTCAATAAAAAATAACTTCATTTCTTCTCACCTTAATCTTATTTCCATTTTAATTTGATTCTTATTCAATCAAATTCTAATCCATTATAAATTTCAATTCAATTTGTTTACTTACTCAATCTATTTAATTTAGCTTACACTAAATTCATCCTCAAACAATTCCTTTGGATTTAGTTGAGTGAGCATTTACTTCATTCAATATCATTTCAACTAAATTAAATTTTCTTTCAATTCAATTCTTCTCAAATTTTAATTCAAGTTCAACTAAATTTATTTAGCCAACTTAAATCCATACCATTTCCTTTACTGTTTTAAATATGAATTTAATTCCATTCAATATTATTTATAACATAACTGAATTTTGATTTAAATTAAATCTAGATTCAACTCAACTTCTTTTAATTTAAGTTAAATCCAATTTTTATTTCTCCATTCAATTTAAATTTTTACCTTCTAATATATAAGTTCAAAAACTTATCACTAACCTAAGTCCATTCACCTTTTATATCTCACTTTGCCTTACCTCACTTAATAGCTTCCGGGATTTAAATTCTGATTTAAATCAAATTTTGAATTTCCTACAAAATTCCAACCATTTTGTTTTGGTTTTACAATTTCATTTCCTATTCTTAAGTTAACTTATTTACTTAAAAGATTATATTGCTCATTTTAATCCATTTACATCTTATAATCACAATTCCAAATTTTATATATATGTATCACTTAATTCTTAAGGATATAAATTTTTATTACATAATTTTAATCCACAATTTCATATTATAAGTATAACACTTAATAACTTATGGTTACAAATTCATTACACAATTATGACTCACAATTACAAAGTCATTTTACATTTCAATTTAACCCAAATCAATTTAATTCCAATTCAATTTATTTAACTTATCCTAAGTTAAGTTCAAATATACTTTATTCACTTCCATACACTCACATTAAATTTTACTTCCAGGATTAAAATTCTTATTTTCTTCTTATTAATATCAACTTCACTTTATACGTTCGATAGTTGATTTATCTTAACTTTTCACATTATTTAAATAGAGTTCCCAGAATTCAATTGCCCAGTTTAATTTCGAATCATTTTGAAATCATAAATAACATATACCCACTTGGTGTATCAAATCAAATCTCCAGATTCCAAAACAACTTGTTTTTGACAAAACAGTTTCCCATTTGAAATTTCTAAAACACCTTGTATGTCAAACAAGTCTAAACAGATATCATACCACTTACCACAGAAGCAATCCATCACTTTAGAAACAAGAAAATGAATTCTGATAATGTGGCCATCATCATCAGGATTATTTTCCAGCGACTGAAGTGAGTTCAGTGCTTCCCTACTACCACAAATTCCTTTCAAAACCATTTCCATTCAAAAATATTTCCCAAAACAATACTCCATTACTGCCCTCCAATACTTTGGAAAACATTTCAAACATTCCCATAATAAATTTCCAAACTTTTTGTTTAAATTCATTTTAAACACCTTTCAATATTTCTGGGATTTAAATTCTGGTTTAAATCAAATTTTAGTTATACTTCTTTTTATTTAAACCATACTTAGATAATTCTATTTGGTTATAAACAATTTCAAATTTTAGACTCTTATTTTTGATTATAATATTAACAACCAAACATCCAAATATATATAATAATTTCAGAAAATTATTCCTTTTATATCAAAATATAATTTTGGGTAAAATTATTTCATTTACCCACTTTAAAAACAATACCATGTCGGTTTATCTTGTTTAAGAGTTTAGAAACCCCTATCGATACGGTTGTACTCCCGTACCGACCAGAATTCATAAACACTCAACTGATAAGTCAACATGGTATAAAAAAAAAAGTTATATTCACTAACAAGTACGTGCTCATAGCTATTAATACACTCAACACATTATAAAGTACTATGGACTCTATTTCTGATGAGTAATTCCCACCGAAGCCAAGGTTATCGCTAACCTAAGCTCTGATACCACGTGTGACGACTCACCCTTCTCGACCCTCGAAAATCGACACAAAATACGCCACAGTATAATATGCCGAAGCTCGAGTGCCAGAAAAGACAGATTGTTGAGGGAAAAGAAAGAAGATAGAAGAAAGAAGGCACTAAACAATTACAGAACCTCACAATCCCAGCGGAACAAAATATAATAGTCAATAACATATCTTTACATAAATGAACACTATATCTGTTTTATATATTACATCATCAGAGTATCACAAACAAACAACAATTACCAGCCTGACAATTTCAAACAATCACAGCAGCCGATATAAACAAATACGGTAATACGTCTCAAACTCCAGCTCCTCTCATGAGCTCCACACATCCTATCCTGTATGTATAATACTCGGTCTGACCTGAGCATTGTAATAAAATAACACCAAATTAGTCTGGAATACCAGCGTGACAAAAATACACCCAGATTTATTACTAAAGTTTCAAAATCCTTTGAAATCAAAAGCATCTCGTAAGATGACGCCACAAATAAACATGTTGGGTTTTTACCTTACGTTAGCCAAAACATTTCTTATAAAATCCTTTGATATTATAATAGGTTCTATTTACAAATACTTGTTAAAATAGCCGAAATTGTTACATTAATTAAATTCTAGCTACTAGCCACAATCGTGGGTAATACAAACAAAACCGTAAAAGTCACGTAGGGAGAATGGATTTCCAACTAATGACTAGGCACTGGGTACCACCTGTCACGGTACGTGGCCTAGATCACAGTACCGAGGAGCCACCCTAACTCCCCAGCAACACAAGGCCGAGACTACCCCTTATTGGATAATCTCGAGTAAGATCAACCCGCGGTTGGGATCAGCAACCACACCACTAAGCCGAATAAAAAGGGACATCTAGACAGGGACGATCTCACCCTAATGGGTGCTACCCACTTGGCCTTGCTGCATAACCCCTGATTTTCAATCATTCCCGGTTGATGCGACTTGAGGCTAAGCATTACCTTTTAGAACGTTTCACTTAGAATGTCCATCGTCCACCTGACGATGTTCCGAAAGCATTCATCCATACAAGTCCATTCTGGGTTCGAACGGAACCGAAGGCACTACTCCTACTACATCCATTTTGGAATCATCCTCGGGATTAGTAGCGACTAGCCCTTGCACTTCACTCCTCCATCTTCGACTCCGAATTCGTTTTTCCCACGAAAACATACAAACCGGATTGAAGTGGTTTTTGAGAAATTTAATCCAGATCCCGGTCTCTTCGAAACGATCAACGCATTAGCCAGTATTGATAGTCAGTTATTTAACTATCAATTAACATCCATAAGCATCCATCAACAATAAATAATTGGCCAAATTATTTACTATCCTTAAAATATCTTTGTAAGATATATTTCCATTTTCAACCTCTTGAAAACAGTTTCAAACCACACACTCCTTATGGAATAAATTTACAAATATTGATTTCCACTGGAAACATCCAAGCCAAAATAATTTAGATTTATAATAATTTAAATTAAAGCTATTTACATACTTTATTCGAAATATATACATACTTTTTAAATGTTTCAAATAAAACTGCTTTATAAAATATAAACTATTTTTCTTCAAAATAAAAGTTAAGTCATGCTAAATTTTAAAATAAAGTTATGAAATCCTATACAAGTTTTCAAATAAAACTTTAACCAAACTATCTTTGCAATAAAACTATTTTATAAATTATAAATATTAATGATATACTTTTAAAGCATACCAATCAACCCCTTTAAAATAATTACTACTATAACTAATTTATTAAATATTTACTCTTAAAATTTTTACAATTTAAACAATAATTTCTTGAAACATTCTTTTAAAAACAAATTTAAAACTTTTATTTTTACTTTTAAAAAAAATCTGTTCGAAACGTACTTGGCTTTTCAAGGAACTACATTTCCATTTCAGAATAAACCAAAGAATCTTTTTATAAATCCTACACAATTTACCTCAATTCAAATTTACGTTTAAATCCCGTAAATTTCTTCCAACACTTTAAAAATAAACACCTTTTTATTGTCAACAAATTTCCCATTTTCTAGAAAACACTTCCAAAATACATACTTAACTTATTTAAAATAAGTTGCTAAATTCTTTATTCAAAATATACTTTTGAAAATCTGTAAAAGTTTCTTGGGTAACTTAAATCAAAAATTTCCTTTTAATATAAAGTTATTATATCAAATACTTATAATAAAATTTCCTTTAGAAAACTTAATACTAATTTACCTTTAAAATAATTAAATACCATAATTAGTTAATTAAATATTTACTTTCACTTAAAAGTAATTAAAAATAGTATTTTCTTCTAAAACTACTGTATGAAGTATAAATATTATACAATTATCTTTTTAAAACATAATACTAATTTAGCCTTTAAAATTATTACTATTATAATTAATTTGAATAATATTTACTTTAAAATTCTAGAACAATTTAAAATAATCAATTTCTCTAAAGCATTCTTTTAAAACAATTTTAAAATCTTTAAGTTATACTTAGAAATCCTCTTTCGAAAAATATACTTAGCTTTTCACGAAATACACCTTCCATTCCAACATAACCCGTCTAACCGTGTATAAATCCTTCTCAATTTATTTTGGTTCAATTTACATCCCAAACATAAAAAAAAAATTCCACACCTTTAAAAATAAACCACCCTTTTTTTAAAAGGAATTATCCTTTCCTTCTAAATTCCCACCGTGAATTTATATTTCCAAATATCCACCGATAGTATATTCACTTTATTTATAAGCCCCATTTATAAATTCCATAATCTCATTCTCCTTTAATCACATTTTCAATACTTAGTTGGTTTTCAACTCGATTTTCAAAATTAACTCCATTTTAAAATAAATTCCTTTCTTACTCAAATTCATTTCAAAACCCATTAATTCCATATTCACTTCTTTATTAAGATTTAAAATCTTATTTAAATACGAAATATTAATTTCACATTTAATTTCAAAATTCTCTATTTATTTCTCCCAAACCATTTTAAACCCTGAATTCAAAGATAAATCCTTTATTTCTTTAAACAATATCACTTAAATTTCAAAATTTATTTATTCTCATTTATTCAAAAATCCCTTTTCCCATACTCGGAATTGTTTATTAGGATTTAAAAATCAACTTTTATTCCTTTCTAATTTCGTTCTTTAAATTTATCCAAATTAGCTAAAATTATTTTACTTAAAAATTCTCTTTTTAATCCCTTCAAAAATCCAATCTTTATATTTTGATATCTCAATATACCCAAAATATATTTAGTCAACCCATAGCATTCCATATTTCAAATCCCAATGTAATCAATATAGTATATCATAGATAAATCGGTAAATCATATCACAGATTATGAAATCAAATTTCAATATTTTGAGGAATCCAATTGGACCCTCCAACCTGTTTCCTTGCATCCACAGATGTTAGTACAATATAAAAATAACAATCCCTCTTCGAGCAGGATATCGCGGTATATAGGGTCATCCGCTATATAATGTAGGAATATCAATCACCCAATATATATATACACTACTATATATAATATCACATCCAAACTAATAATAATTATAAATTCAAGCAACCAATCCAATAACTTAATTTTAATCAATTAAATTAACTTGAAAACCAATTTGAGTGATATTCACTCATCTTTATTTCGATTTGCAATCCACTCCAAACCGGCTTGCCTCTCCACTGTTTTTGACTTTGTAAAAACTTTTTTACATTTTATTAATACTTAAACTAATCAAATGATCAATTACCATTTAATAAATTTGATTAACTAATTATTTAATTTAAACCGATAATTTTCCTTCTAAAAGTCTTTTAGCAACTAAATAATTAAATAAGTTTATTAAACAAAATTTGTCACTATAATACATCATTTAAGATAAACTGTAGATTTAAAAGGTGTATATGTATTTTTATTTTATTTTTAATTTTCAAACTGCATATAAAAATAATCTATATAGGCTTAAAAAATCTAACTTTTCTATAAAATCTTATATCCCAAATCATATGTGTGTGTGTACATATATATTAAATTCTAATAAAATAAAATCATATACCTCACTGCTGAACAACTCGAACATCGCTGCACACTCGAACTCTCCCCTGAGCACAATACCAACTCGACCGACACCGCCATCGACCTTCCAAAAGCGTGTCGACTACCGTGATTCAAATGCGCGCCCTCCCAAAATCTCACCTGCATGCCACGCCAGTCGATAACCCCATACCCAAAACTACGCGACTCTCCATCGCCAATCCTAGCGCTTCGCTTGGGCCGTGAATGACATGCCACGACACCAACCCTTGTCGTCCATATCTTCTCTGAGCACTAGCCTAAATCCTCCTTCCAGCGATGTCGCACTCGAGATTATCCCTTTAACATGGAGCACACCTCCCCTTGCGATGGTGAACACGAAGCAAGCATCCAACTTCACTCTCGAGACCTGCCTTCGAGTCGAATAGTGGAGCAAGAATGTCACGGTATTGATTTCGTGAATGAATTTGAGAGGACGAAGAGACGAGAATTTATTCGGCCATTTTTTTATAGCTGGTTTATATTAGAAGGAGGAGGACGGGGTTCGGTTACCCACTTTTTCCTATTTAAGAGAGGACGCGTGTTATCAGGGTGGACACGTGCTTTTGAGGTGATAAAAAGGCAGCTGATGTGAGATAAATTTTGACTAGTCATCAGTGGGTTATATTTAAATTAAATTTTAAATTTAAATCATCTCGAATATGCAACTAAAAATCTCGACCTCTTATCGAGGCGTGTCGCTGGGTATTTATAATATTGTATCCCTATTTCGAACGCCATGGAGAAGGTTTTGATCCTAATTTGATCGCGTGGAGAAGATAGCTTTTTGGACCCAGTTATTATATTGAATTTTCGATATATATATCCGTGCGTTTACCTATTGTACGATCACACAACAACTCCAAACACTTGGAAATTTGAAATACGATGGTTATACAATATTACATATCCAATGGAACTAGTTTCGTCGAATTTCAAGACTGTGCCCCGGAAGGATATTTTTAAATATCAATTTAAATGATATATTTTCAAAAACTGAACAAATCACCTTTAAGTTCAAAATTTTATCACTTCTATTATCTTCAGTATCATCATTATAAATTTTATAAGCCTTTAAATTATTTTTAGCAAGCTCAGAACTGAAGATTCAATATTTTACCCAATTCCAAATTATTAAATTCAATAATTTAACTACCCAATAAATGGTTATATTTGAAATTCAAATTAATACTAACTTTCAACTATTTAAAATCTATTAAATATTCCAATTTCAAATGTCCCAAAATTCTGGATCGTCACATTCCTCCCTCTTAAAAGAATTTCGTCCTCGGAATTGCCAGTTAAGAAGAATAATCCATAACTGGTAATTATTTCCCAAATCCAAATAGTTTTTAACAACCTCCCAAAACCAAACAGTTTTTCAATGACTCCCAAAACAACCTTTTTATTAAAGTCACACTATCACCCTTACTAATTTTCCAAACTGTTCCATAGTTTCCAAACAACATTACTTACTCAACCGTTCAAATTATAATTCAAAATCAAATTTTAAATTATCAAAATTATCAAAAAAAATTATAACTCTCTAAATTTTCAAAAAAAATTGCTAGCGTCTCCTTTGCGAGGCTAGATTGATATGACTACAAAATGCCTCTATGGGGCCTCAGATTTCAAAAGAAAACAAAAAACAAGTGGATAGACCAGAAAATCATCAAATTTCATTTGATAATTAAATACATACTTTTTTGTCGGGCAATTCATATTTATCTTCTGAAATCAAAGACACCAATTTCCTTTCCTTTCAAAACACATGTATGTCCAACTTAGCAATAATATCCAATCACAGAATCCAAAATCATTTTATTTCTTTCTTTCTAAATTTCAAATATCTATTTCATTTAAGCTCGTACGATGTACACATATCACCTGTACGCAATACAAAATCCGATCGCTCACTCGATCACACAATTTTACTTCCAAACTAGTATCGTCCACCCAACTTCCTAGTGCGGACTCAGATCTGATTTCTTGATCAGAAACCGTCATTCTCCTTGCGTAGCCGTACTATGATAGAGAGTCAATCAAAAATCCATATTCAGGGTTCGCCGTCAAGAATCAAGAGAAAAATCCCAACCCGAAACGATATAACTATCTCGAAATTCTATGCTCGAATCTGGATCAAATTGTTGTGCGAATAAAATAATATACGTACATCCTACGTATTTATCTTAATTGATTATTAGCTATATCAATTTCCTTTTTATTCACATTCATCTTGATTTCTATCCACTCATTCACAATTATCCCATTTCACAACTTTCAGTTTTATCTTCCTTTAATTATTAATTTAGTACATTTTCCTAATACCAAATTCGACTTAAGAATTTCACCATCCATTTCTTAATCTCAATATAAATATTTTATATACTTCTTATATTTATTTTCGCTTCACCACTTTGGTTTTTATCTACTTATATTCATATTGGACCTCCAATTCCATATGAATTCAATTTACCTTTCATTTTTAAATATTGAATTCTATTCATCTTATCTCAACCCATATTTAATTAACCATTTCTTTAATTAGTTCCACTTACTAATTTATTTTAAATCTTAATGGACTTTATTTCCAAACTCTTATTATTAAGTCCACTTCGAACTAATTCTACAACTTCACTTTACACAATTTAAATTATGTATCATCCTAACTTGACTAATTTTCCATTTCATTTTCATTTGCTTACAAATTTTAATTAGTTTGTTCATTAACAAATTTATTTCCAACTTGATAATTTTTATTTCAATGGTTATTCCATTTAACCAACTTAAACTCTTTCCTCAAAATTCACTTTTATCTAAGTTAGTTCGGTTACATTTCATTTTAATTCCAATTTTTAACTTCTATATGTTTTCCAACATATCTCTATTCCCTTTAATAATCTTTGCAATTCACTTCCTTTAATTGGTTTACTTACCCTTGTATTTTATTGTCACACTTTCCATTACTTAACACTTTCCATGTTAAATTTGATTCTAACAAATTTGAAATTTTATAAGTTATCATACCCATTTATATTTACATAAGCATTTTAAATAAAGTTCTAGAGTTTAAACAATTACTTAAACATTCAAAAACATTTTAAACCAACTCTAGAGTTTTCAACAATCACTTAAGTATTTCAAAATCATTTTGAAATCAATTATATCCAATATCCTTTGGTATCAAATTATCTCTTAGATTTTAAAACCAAACTCAATTTTGCAAACACACCAATTTAAACATTCGGATAGCAATTCCTCTCTTGGAAACTCAAAAATGAACATCGATGATGTTGCAATCATCACCAAAGTTATCTTCCAGTGACCGAAAAGAGTTCGGTGCCTTTATCCCTTAAAAAAAATCTCTCCCAAATATTTTTAAATTCCAAATCTCACAAGATTTCAAATCCAATTCAAAAATATTTTCGAAATAGTATCACCATTATTCCTCCAAAACCTTTGAAACTCATTTTCAAACTCAAAGGAATTTAATTTCCAAAATTTTGAATCCTGAATCGTTTCAAACTATATTCAAATATTACTCTTGAATTTTATTTCAGATTATAAATCACATTTATAATTCACATTTTCAAATTCCATCCTGTATATGGATTTATTTCTTAACTTTTGTTGAATTTCAATTCCTTATTCAATTTCCACAACACAATGATAATAATTTAATATTATCACTTCCTAACAACCAAGCAACCATATATAACTATAATAATTTACGAAAAATTATTTCTTTCATATATAAAAATAATTTGGGTAAAATTATTTTTTTATTTACCCTAGTTTGAAACTACTATGTTGAATAGTTCTATTCAAGCGTTTAGGGATCCCTATCAATAACGTTAATTACTCATATTGAACAGAATCCATAAACTACTCAATAAACCAACCAATGCAATACAAAACAATTTTATATTCACTAATAAATACGTGCTCATATATATTAATACACTCAAACTCATTCTAGAGTACTACTGACTCTATCTCTAATGAGTAATCCCCACCAAAGCCAAGGTTCTCGCTTAACATTCAGCTATGACACCAACTTTAATAGCCTGCAAATCCGTACCCTTTTGAGCCGACAATATTCTCCATCATATCATCTCAAAGTGGACGGAAATACGAACCATTAGCATAAAAGAAGAAAAGAGGTAGAAGAAAAAAAGAAAACAACATCAGAATCTCACAATCGCAGCGGAATAATATATAATAGATAAATGACTAATCTTTATACAAAAAGAACTATATCTGTTTTGTACATTACATCATCAGAGTACAACACAATCAATTGCAAAATACTATACAGTTATATCAACTTGTCCACATTAACGCTGACTATACAGCTTATACTGCATAGCAGAATATACATCAAGTGCGTGTGATATGTCTCGCCATCTAGCTCATGTCCTAAGCTCCACATCATCCTATCCTATATTCTGTAATTCGGTCTGACCTGAGCATTATAGTAAAATAATATCGGAGTCGGTCTGGAAAACCAGCGTGAGAAAACACACTCAATTGGATTATTAAAGTTTAAAAATCCTTTGAAAATCAAATGTATCTTGTAAGACCACGCCAAAAATAAACATGTCTGGTTTTTACCTTACGATAACCAAAACATTTCTTATTAAAATCCTCTGATATTATAATAGTGTCTAAGTACAAATACTTATTCCAATATCCGAAATTGTTACATTCATTAGATTCCAACAATTACTAGGCTCTACAATCAAAACCATAAAGGCACGTAGGGTAAATGGATTTCCAACTAATTGTTGAATATGCGCTTATATGATTTTTGTTTGATGATAATAAACATATATACATTCGTTTAAATGTATTTGTTAATATACTATTCTATTTTCATAGTTTAAATAAATATTTGTTGAATAAAATAAATTACACAGAATTTGAATTCAAACAGATATTTTATTCAAATAAATATTTATTACAATTTTGAATAGTACAATTTCAAGCTCTCACTATAACTATAAAACTTTGATTACATCACTTTTTTTTTCACATTTACATCAGCACCTCACTACATATCACTCACACTCGTATTTATCTTCAACTGCATTCCAGTTTGAATCCAGCATTTGGGCAATCTGCAAAAATATAAACTAACGCAGTAAAATTGAAAAAGAAATATTTTTGCAATTCAAAAATAAAAGATAATTTTTGAAAATATGATTTGCCTCAGTTATTTGGGTTGTTCGTCATAATTTGAATCATCATACGCGAACAACTTGTGACATACACCGTGTATTACTGTATATGCCACAAGGCCGTGCACGCCGATATATACACTTGATTGTTTTACAGGGACAGGTGAGCACAGGTCAAACCCAAATGAAAAACCGGGTTCAACTCACGTGCAATAACATTGAAAATCACGACACAAGCACAAGGTCAAATCCGAGTTTTGAGACTGGATTCAACACAAGGCAACTTGAAGAATGTAAAGCTTCGACAAATCAAAACTGCATACATCAATAATGCATGAAACAATGAAACATTTCAAAGCTTCAACAAATCAGAACATCCATACATGAAGTGAATCAAGTTCAGCAGTGCAATGACCAAGCATTGACCAATGAACAAAGAACAGAGACCAAGCAAGGCATAGCAACTGCACAGCAACAGTGAATGGGGCAATGCACAAGACAGTGTACAACATTAACTACACAAAGCCAAGCATGATACAGGTGGACAGTGAAACAAGGCAACGACTTCAGGCATGATTCAGCTGCATGTATAATAGGTATGGTGACACAAGTGATACAAGACAAGATGCAGTGAAGCATGTACATAGGCCACCAGTGAAACAACTTCAAATAAACTCAGTGAGAATGCAAATGAATCAAAGCATGGTTCAAACCAAAGGCATCGGAACTTCAACCAGCACACAAGAAATAATGAGCAATGAATGCAACTGGAATCTATAAATGCAAAATCAAGTGATCAAAAGAATATGGACTGGAACATGAATGTCACAAGCCAATATTACAGCACCAAAGACTCAGCAGTGGCACATGACCACCAAGCAGTGACAGTTCAAGCGAATCGAGTTCAAGTCAAACCAACATGATGATAACACAGCAACAATGAAACTAAAACAATGAAACCGACTCAAAGCACAAAAGTGCACAGCAACCATCAAGTACACAGTGAACAAAGCAAGGTGAACCATGAAATCAACTAAATCAGTAAATGATACAGTGGTTGCAAGTTCGAACAAATGCATAGCCTCAACAATGCAGAGCCTCAACAATGCAGAGCTACTCGAGACAGAGGTGTACAATATGATAACACATATATACACATGACAGTAAAACAGGCCAGAGGTGAAAACAATACAACACTGAAGTAATGCATCCAGTACCAACCAGAAAAAGATGGCCAGAGACGAAATGAATCAAAGCCAAGACCGAAGTTCAACAGTACAGAGAAATTCACGAAACCAAAAATTCACGTAATCAAAACATGGTCGAAGTCAAGTCAAATCAAACCGTGATGACCAAGGCAACTAGTTCAATATTCAAAGCCGTGAGATGCAGTCAAAATTCAAGAAGCTGAAATTAAAAAAATTGGAACAAGTCAAACATGTGTTTCACCGTGATAGCCATGAAATTTGACCACGAAATCATATCAATACCGTGTGAATCAAGCTACCAAAAATACGAAAGTGACAAAGTCAGAACAAATCCCAAGCATCAATACAAGATCGAACGGCCATTGACGAATTCAAATATATTTAGACGAACGTAATTCAAGGAATTCGAACGCATATATAACCCAATCATCACTGGCAATTTCAAGCATGGAGTTCAAGCATCAACCAGTAAAGCAAAAAGAATAAATTACGTACCGAAATCGCAAAACGAACTCGATCCAAATTGAAGAGCCATGAGCAAATCCAAGAGCATCAAATCCCACTATCGAACGAGATCGAGCGGCACTTCAATTTGCACAACCCTAGTTTGAATCGGAAGGAGCAAAAGCAAATTTAAAGAAGCCCTAATTCGCAAAGAGGAACGAAAGAGGATCGGCCATATTTTCACAAGTCAAAAGAAAAAGGAACGGGTTGAAGAAGAGAATAGGGTCGACCTTGTTATTAAAGGGCTTTTAATTTTATATTAGGGTTTTTGTTTTTATTTTTTAAATTGTTGTTTAAAACATTTTTTTTAACTTTAAACCGTTTTAAATTTCTAGTCGCGTAGCTTGAGAATGCACAACTCGGTGGTTGAGTTATGGCAAGGTTTTGAGCGTAGAGTTAGATTAGTCAATAGCGGGTATAGCGAGTTTACGTGTGTAAGCGAGGGACTATCTAATTTCTAGTAGAAACCTTGGGGGCAGCACGTAGGCAGGGTTTTGCCGAAGCTGGGTAAATTCTATGTTGTTCTGTTCTGCATTTTATTATTCTGCTATTTATTTCTGTGCTGGTAATATTCTGTGATCTGTGTTAATATTAGTTTATAAGCTTCTGTAATTAATTTTTATAATTAACACTATCACCCTATTCACCCCCTCTCTAGGGTGAAATCGATCCTACAAGTGGTATCAGAGCTAGGAATAGAAGTCAACATCTGTTTTAAAAATTCGATTTTTTTTTGAAAAAATCAGTTTTTGTTTTAAAATTTGAATTTTTAAAATGGCTTCTTTTAATAATGCTTTTGCAGAGGGTCAGTCGATAGTTAGACCACCAATGTTCAATGGTGAATATACTTTTTGGAAAAATAGGATGAAATTTTTTTTGAAAACCATTGACGCTTGGGATATTGTTGAGACAGGTTACAGAACTCCAACTATAACTATAGATAATCAGGAAATAGAGAAACCAAAGGAACGATGGACAGAACTAGAAAATAAATTACAGAATACTAATACCAAAGCTATGAATTCTATTATCTGTTCATTGGATCAATTTGAATTTAATCGTGTCTCACATTGTCTAACTGTGCAGGAAATATGGCACATACTAGAAGTGACTCACGAAGGAACATCTCAAGTCAAAGAATCTCGCCTTGCCATGCTAAGCAGCGAATACGAGAACTTTACAATGGAGAAAGAAGAAAATGTCAAAGAGATGTACAGACGACTTTCCAATATCGTATACAAATCAAAAGCTCTCGGAAAAACATACACCGAATTGGAAATAGTCCGGAAAAATCCTCAGAGTCCTTCCACGAAGCTTTGAAGTGAAAGTGACTGCCATTCAAGAAACAAAAGATTTAAAACAACTTAAAGTTGAAGAACTCATCGGAAATCTCACCACTTATGAGCTAGAAATGAAATTCAAGGAAGAGCGTGAAGGAGGAGATACTCGAAAGAAATCAATAGCTCTCAAAGGAACAACTGAAAGTGATGATGATAACGATGATGATGATGATGGAGCAGCAGAGTTGGCGCTACTAATAAAGAAATTCAAAAGGTGGAATCGCAAATACGGAAATCCGGCTCGAAATCATGAATTGAAAAGCAGAATAGGCAAAGCACTAGACAACCCAGAAGAACAGAAAATCATCTGTTACAAATGCAACAAACCCGGTCATATCAAGCCACAATGTCCTCAAAAACGATCAAACCAAGGAAAGAAACTAAAGAAGAAAAGCTTTGCGGCTACTTGGGATGAAACCGACGAAGATAAAAGTGATAGCACCGAGAGTGAGAGTGAAAAAGCAAACATGTGCCTTCATGGTGAAGTTACAGACAGTGATGACGACGAGCCAAGCGAGGTATCAAAACTCACTCATTCTGAATTACTTATTTATTTCCATGAAGTAAATGGCTGTTATGAACGACTTAGGGAAAAATATGCCAAACTTGAATCTCAAAAGGATACTTTGATAGAATGTAATAAACAACTTGATCAATTAATTAAGAACTATCAAAGTAGGATCCCTAAGTGTGATAAGTGTCCAACATTCGAAGAAGAAACTAAAAAAACAGAAATCAATATAAAATCACTTGAAAATGAAATTCTGATTTTAAAAGAGAATGAAAATACTAGGAGAGAGAATTCTATTAAAAAGTGCACGCAATTGTTAAACGAAAATGAATCTCTCAAAACACAAGTCCAACAATTGTCAACGACTTTAGATAAATTTTCAAAAAGTGAAAAATCGTTGAATATGCTATTAGGAAAGCAAACTGTTAATACGGTTAGACAAGGACTTGGATATAATAAATCGAAAACTATTGAAAGCAATATTAATCATAATTCTATGTGCACAATTTGTAGAAAATATGGACACAATCACAATAATTGTTGGTATGGACCCAAACATGAGAAAACTATACCGATTTGGGTTCCAAAAGGCACAAATACAAAAACTCTCAAAGTTAAACAAATTTGGGTGCCAAAGGGACAATTATAAATAGTTTTGGGTCTCCACAAAATTATCATTCTAAATATTTTGCCACTAACAATCATGGACCTATAAAAACAAATAGGTCACTAAACTCTCTTCTCGTGTAGGTATGCTGGCAGGCTAAGGAACAACAGCATTGGTACTTGGATTCTGGCTGTTCCAGGCACATGACAGGCGATAAATCAAAGTTCCTTAGCCTAGAAAAGTACAAAGGTGGCAGAGTCGCAATGGGGAACAATGACAAGTGTAAAATTGTCGGTAAAGGTAAAGTAGGTAACAATACATTTACCTTGAATGACGTACTATATGTTGAAAATATGCACCACGGTTTGATATCAATCAGCCAGCTATGTGATAAAGGTATGAATGTTATCTTTGATTCTGACTTGTGCAAAATTGTTGACAAATCATCAAAAGAAATCTTATTTTCAAGAAAAAGGAAAGGTAATATATATTCTCTATTTTTGATGATCTCACCCTCTCTAAATGTTTGGTAGCTAAGGATATAGAAGTGAATTTATGGCATAGACGTTTAGGGCATGCTAGTATGAACTTATTAAACAAATTAAAAAGGAAAAGTTTGGTAAGAGGGTTGCCATCACATGAGTTTGAAACTGAAAACATTTGTAAAGCATGTACTTTTGGAAAATTTAAAAAATCATCGTTTCATGCCAAAAACAATGTAAGCACTTCTAGAGTTCTTGAACTAGTTTATATGGATCTATTCGGACCTAATGACATTGCTAGCTTAGGAGGTAAGAAATATTGCTATGTGTTAGTTGATGATTACTCAAGATATACATGGGTATATTTCTTGGCTAAAAAATCAGAAACTTTTTCATACTTCACAAAATTCGCAAAATTTGTGCAAAATGAAAAAGAAGTCTCTATTGTTTCGTTAAGAAGTGATCATGGTGGAGAATTTGAAAATTATGAATTTGAAACTTTCTGTGATGAAAATGGAATCAAACATGAGTTCTCTGCACCACGTACTCCACAACAAAATGGGGTAGTTGAGAGAAAGAATCGAACTTTGCAAGAATTGGCTAGGTCTATGTTAAATGAATATGAACTACCTCTGCATCTCTGGGCAAAAGCAGTAAATACAACATGTTATGTAATGAATAGAGTTATGATTAGACCGATTCTTAACAAAACCCCCCTATGAGCTATGGTTCAACAATAAACCAAACATCGCTTACTTCAAAGTGTTTGGATGTCCTTGCTATATTCTTAATACAGGTGAACAGTTAGGAAAATTTGAAGCAAAGGCTGATGAAGGCAACTTCATGGGTTACTCTTCGAGAAGCAAAGCTTATAGAGTCTACAACAAAAAGACTAAAACAATCGGGGAGTCAATCAATGTGAAATTTGATGAAGGCATTGATGATCAGGAAACACCCAAAAGCAACGTTGAAGAGGAGAAAGAAAAAGATGAGCTTGAAAAACCAAAAGAAACTGCTGATGCTAGAGAAGCTACCACAATTCAAGAAGTCCGAAGAAATCTGGATCCAGAAAAACTGAAATACAAAACAGGCCATCCACCAGAATTGGTAATTGGAAACCCTATAGCAGGTATACAAACTCGTTCATCCTTTAAAAATCTATGTGATCTGTGCTTATATAGTGGATTTATTTCAGAAATAGAACCAAATAACATAGATTCAGCCCTTAATGATGAAAACTGGTTCATGGCCATGCAAGAAGAGCTAAATCAGTTTGAACGAAATAATGTTTGGAGTCTAGCACCTAGACCTAAGGATTATCCAGTTATAGGAACAAAATGGATTTTTAAAAATAAATATGATGAATCTGGAAATGTAATTAGAAATAAAGCTAGACTAGTTGCTAAAGGATGCAATCAAATTGAAGGAGTTGACTTTGATGAAACTTTTGCACCTGTAGCTAGACTAGAATCAATTAGAATATTATTAGCTTTTGCTTGTTACAAAGGATTTAAACTAAGACAAATGGACATTAAGAGTGCTTTTCTTAATGGAATTTTAAAAGAAGATGTGTTTGTTGAACAACCAGAAGGTTTTGAAAGTCATGAAAAACCATGTATACAAACTGAAAAAGGCATTATATGGATTAAAACAAGCTCCCAGAGCTTGGTATGAATGTCTTAGTTCTTATCTCCTTGAAAATGGGTTTAAAAAGGGATGTGTAGACACCACACTATTTCTGTTGCATGAAAACGATGATCTTTTGATTGTTCAAATATATGTTGATGACATCATTTATGGTGCTACTAACAAGTTATTGTATGAGAAATTTGAAAAAGTCATGCAAGAAAAATTTGAAATGAGCTTGGTTGGAGAGTTAAAATTCTTTTTAGGATTTCAAATCCAACAAAGCGATAAAGGCACATTCATTTCTCAAACAAAATATATTAGGGAACTTGTCAACAAATTTGGATTGAAAGATGCTAAACCAGCAAGAACTCCCATGAGTACAACACTTAAACTTGACAAGGATGAAAAAGGTAAGACGGTTGATCAAAAGCAGTACAGAGGTATGATTGGATCACTCCTTTATCTTACCGCCTCTAGACCTGACATCATGTTTTCTGTCTGCTTATGTGCACGTTTTCAATCTAACCCAAAAGAATCTCATTTAAAAGCTGTTAAAAGAATTATAAGATATTTGTTGCACACCCCACGGTTTGGTATTTGGTATCCATCAAACGATAATTTTGAATTGAAAGGTTTTTCAGATGCTGATTATGCTGGAAATTTAGTTGATAGAAAAAGTACTAGTGGAGCATGTTTTATGTTAGGACATTCATTAGTTGCATGGTCGAGTATAAAACAGAATTGTATTGCATTATCCACAACAGAGGCAGAGTATATTGCTTTGAGTGGTTGCTCTGCTCAAATCTTATGGATGATACAAACTTTGCATGACTATGGCCTAAATTTTAAACGTGTACCACTAATGTGTGATAGCAAAAGCGCAATCGATCTCACAAATAATCCTGTACATCACTCGCGAACAAAACATATAGATGTTAGACATCATTTTATTAGAGATCATATTTCCAAAGAAAATATCTGCATAAATTTTATTTCAACTGATTATCAATTGGCAGACATCTTTACAAAACCCCTACCACAAAATAGTTTTTGTAAACTACGACTCGGCTTAGGTGTTTTAGAAATTTGCTGAATATTTAACATTTTTTTTCTCCCTACAAATCATCGAAGGAATAGATAGTGATTGAAAAAGTGATGAGTATTGATATTTATCATATATTATTACTCGAGACGATATAATTAGTAAATTTTTCAAATTAAACAAGAGTCATAAAACTTTTGTTGGTAAAAAATTCCATGACCATCTCTATTTCTATCATATTTCTAACGACCATCACTCATCAAAATTCTATATAGTTTGTCGATGTGTGGTATTTTAAACAGGAATCGTTCGTTTTTCATTTTCACCTTTTTTTAAAAAAAAAAGGGGTAATAATAATAATAATAAATACCAAAGTATTCACTCTCATTTAAAAGTCCTCACGGTTATGAATGGGTGAATTACTTGGAATTTGTTATGTGCTTCCATGCTCATTTAAAAGTCTTCACGGTTATGCATGTATGGAACGCATATCAAAAGTTGATTTTTAAAATAAACAAGTTGATTCTAATCCCATTTAAAAGTCCTCACGGTTATGCGTGGTTAGAAGATACTTGAATTCATTTTTTTCTTAAAATAAAATTGGAATACTACTAATCTCATTTAAAAGTCCAAACGGTTATGCATGGCTAGTAGATATTCAAATTCCTGATATAAATATACCACAAATAGACATAACTATATGGTTTTATATGATGACAACATTTCCATCATTCAAAAAGTGGAATATGCGCCTAACAAAATATTTATGATTTTATGTTTGATTTTTTTTTTAAATTTAATATTTATATTTGATTGAGTCTTAATATTAGATCAATATCGATCACTTTATCTCTATTTTCCCTAACACTATTATTCTTTTGCTGATAACAAAAGGGGGAGAGAAAAGTTAAGATTTTAGCAAATAAAATTCATATATTTGCATACGCATATAGATTCATTTGCATATTTTTATTCTCAATGCATATATGTAGGGGGAGTATTGTATAGATAGGAAGCATTCAAATAGGGGGAGCAAATTGAACGATCAAATACATTTAATACATTCAAAATCTTAAATATATGTTTGTTATCATCAAAAGGGGGAGATTGTTGAATATGCGCTTATATGATTTTTGTTTGATGATAATAAACATATATACATTCGTTTAAATGTATTTGTTAATATACTATTCTATTTTCATAGTCTAAATAAATATTTGTTGAATAAAATAAATTACACAGAATTTGAATTCAAACAGATATTTTATTCAAATAAATATTTATTACAATTTGGAATAGTACAATTTCAAGCTCTCACTATAACTATACAACTTTGATTACATCACATTTTTTTTCACATTTACATCAGCACCTCACTACATATCACTCACACTCGTATTTATCTTCAACTGCATTCCAGTTTGAATCCAGCATCTGGGCAATCTGCAAAAATATAAACTAACGCAGTAAAATTGAAAAAGAAATATTTTTGCAATTCAAAAATAAAAGATAATTTTTGAAAATATGATTTGCCTCAGTTATTTGGGTTGTTCGTCATAATTTGAATTCATCATACACGAACAACTTGTGACATACACAGTGTATTACTGTATACGCCACAAGGCCGTGCACGCCGATATATACACTTGATTGTTTTACAGGGACAGGTGAGCACAGGTCAAACCCAAATGAAAAACCGGGTTCAAGTCACGTGCAATAACATTGAAAATCAAGACACAAGCACAAGGTCAAATCCGAGTTTTGAGACTGGATTCAACACAAGGCAACTTGAAGAATGCAAAGCTTCGACAAATCAAAACTGCATACATCAATAATGCATGAAACAATGAAACATTTCAAAGCTTCAACAAATCAGAACAGCCATACATGAAGTGAATCAAGTTCAGCAGTGCAATGACCAAGCATTGACCAATGAACAAAGAACAGAGACCAAGCAAGGCATAGCAACTGCACAGCAACAGTGAATGGGGGCAATGCATAAGACAATGTACAACATTAACTACACAAAGCCAAGCATGATACAGGTGGACAGTGAAACAAGGCAACAACTTCAGGCATGATTCAGCTGCATGTATAACAGGTATGGTGACACAAGTGATACAAGACAAGATGCAGTGAAGCATGTACATAGGCCACCAGTGAAACAACTTCAAATAAACTCAGTGACAATGCAAATGAATCAAAGGATGGTTCAAACCAAAGGCATCAGAACTTCAACCAGCACACAAGAAATAATGACCAATGAATGCAACTGGAATCTATAAATGCAAAATCAAGTGATCAAAAGAATATGGACTGCAACATGAATGTCACAAGCCAATATTACAGCACCAAAGACTCAGCAGTGGCACATGACCACCAAGCAGTGACAGTTCAAGTGAATCGAGTTCAAGTCAAACCAACATGATGATAACACAGCAACAATGAAACTAAAACAATGAAACCGACTCAAAGCACAAAAGTGCACAGCAACCATCAAGTACACAGTGAACAAAGCAAGGTGAACCATGAAATCAACTAAATCAGTAAATCATACAGTGGTGGCAAGTTCGAACAAATGCATAGCCTCAACAATGCAGAGCTACTCGAGACAGAGGTGTACAATATGATAACACATATATACACATGACAGTAAAACAGGCCAGAGGTGAAAACAATACAACACTGAAGTAATGCATCCAGTACCAACCAGAAAAAGATGGCCAGAGACGAAATGAATCAAAGCCAAGACCGAAGTTCAACAGTACAGAGAAATTCACAAAACCAAAAATTCACGTAATCAAAACATGGTCGAAGTCAAGTCAAATCAAACCGTGATGACCAAGGCAACTAGTTCAATTTTCAAAGCCGTGAGATGCAGTCAAAATTCAAGAAGCTGAAATTAAAAAAATTAGAACAAGTCAAACATGTGTTTCACCATGATAGCCAAGAAAATTGACCACGAAATCAAATCAATACCGTGTGAATCAAGCTACCAAAAATACGAAAGTGACAAAGTCAGAACAAATCCCAAGCATCAATACAAGATCGAACGGCCATTGACGAATTCAAATATATTTAGACGAACGTAATTCAAGGAATTTGAACGCATATATAACCCAATCATCACTGGCAATTTCAAGCATGGAGTTCAAGCATCAACCAGTAAAGCAAAAAGGATAAATTACGTACCAAAATCGCAAAACGAACTCGATCCAAATTGAAGAGCAGTGAGCAAATCAAAGAGCATCAAATCCTACTATCGAACGAGATCGAGCGGCACTTCAATTTGCACAACCCTAGTTTGAATCGCAAGGAGCAATAGCAAATTTGCAGAAGCCCTAATTCGCAAAGAGGAACGAAAGAGGATCGGCCATATTTTCACAAGTCAAAAGAAAAAGGAACGGGTTGAAGAAGAGAATAGGGCCGGCCTTGTTATTAAAGGGCTTTTAATTTTATATTAGGGTTTTTGTTTTTATTTTTTAAATTGTTGTTTAAAACTTTTTTTTTAACTTTAAACCGTTTTAAATTTCTAGTCGTGTGACTAGGGCACAAGCTACGTGGCGTAGCTTAAGAATTCACAACTCGGTGGTTGAGTTGTGGCAAGGTTTTGAGCGTAGAGTTAGATTAGTCAATAGCGGGTATAGCGAGTTTACGTGTGTAAGCGAGGGACTATCTAATTTCTAGTAGAAACCTTGGGGGCAGCACGTAAGCAGGGTTTTGCCGAAGCTGGGTAAATTCTGTGTTGTTCTATTCTGCATTTTATTATTCTGCTATTTATTTCTGTGCTGGTAATATTCTGTGATCTGTGTTAATATTAGTTTATAAGCTTCTGTAATTAATTTTTATAATTAATACTATCTCCCTATTCACCCCCCTCTAGGGTGAAATCGATCCTACACTAATAACTAGGCACTGGGGTACCACTTGTCACGGTACCTGGTCTAGATCAGCATACCGAGGATCCCTTCTAATCCTCTGTAACACAAGACCGGAGCCACTCCTTACTGGATAGTCCAAATAAGATCACCCCGTTGTTGGGATCAGTAACCGCTCACACAACCGAATAAAAAGGGACATCTAGACAGGGATGACCTTACCCTAATTGGGTGCTACCTACTTAGCCTTGCTGCATATCCGCTGATTTTCAGTCATTCCCGGTTGATGAGGTTTGAGGCTAAGAGTTACCATTTTAGAACACATCTCACTTAGAATTCTCATCGTACTCCTGACGATGTTCTGATAGCATTCATCCATACAAATCCGTTCCAGGTCCAAATGGAACCGAAGGCACTTTTCCTCCTACATCCATTTTGGAATCACCCTCAGGATTAGTAGCGATTAGCCCTTGCACTTCACTGCTCCATCTTCGACTCTAAGCTCTTGTCTTCGTCACGAAAACATACTCGTTGGACTGAAGTGGTTTTCGGATCACAAATCTAATGCTGGTCTCTTCGAAACAACGTTTGCTATTTCTTGGTAAACTCAACCCCGGTTCTTTAGGAAATACACAAATGATGATAAGATCGGAGATCGTCTCCTAACCATAAGTGGATGGATTTCCTTATAAATATCCTAGAAGAACGAACGAGTTTATATGTACATTATAGCACCTCGAACTGTAACTATACCATATAATTCTCATACATCTTCTAGATATTTTCAAAGTTATATTTGGGTCCAGATTTGATAATCGGTGATTTAACTATCAAATAATCAATCAATTCAACCACGTATTTTATTTCTACTGAAAAGCAACCAGTCTTATTAAATTTAGATTTTTAATAAATTAAATCACTTTACCCAAAAATATACACTTAAAACATTTGACATAACTACTTAAAACCCTTTATTTAAAATAATGGTTATGAAATTCTATAATAATTTTCCAAATAAAACTTTAGCCACAACTATTTTTAAAATAAAACTATTGTATAAATATAAATATTTAATAATTATCCTTTTAAAACATGATACTAATTTAACCTTTAAAATAATTACTAGTATAATTAATTTGAATAATATTTACTTTAAAATTCTAAAATAATTTAAAATAACCAATTTCTCTAAAACATTCTTTTAAACAATTTTAAAATCCTTAAGTTACACTTAGAAACCCTCTTTTGAAAAATATACTTAGCTTTTCAGGAAATACACCATCCATTCCAACATAATCCGTCTAACCATTTATAAATCCTTCTTGATTTATTTTGGTTTAATTTACGTCCCAAACCCGTAAATTTCTTTTCCACACCTTCAAATAAAGTACCCTTTTTATTTTTAAAACGAATTACCCTTTCCTTTTAAATTCCCACCGTGAATTTATATTTTCAAATATCCACTGATATTATATTCACTTTATTTATAAACCCCATTTATAAATTCCATATTCTCGTTCTCCTTTAATCACAGTTTCAACACTTAGTCGGTTTTCAACTCGATTTTGAAAATTAACTCCATTTTAAAATAAATTCCTTTCTTACTCATATCTATTTCAAAACCCATTAATTCCATATTCACTTCTTTTTGAATGTTTAAAATCTTATTTAAATCTAAAATATTTATTTCATACTTAATTTTAAAATTCTCCCTTTATTTCTCCCAAACCACTTTAAACCCTGAATTCAAAGATAAATCCTTTATTTCTTTAAACAATATCACTTAAGTTTCAAATTCATTTATTCCCATTTATTTATAAATCTCCTTTCCCATATGTTATCTTGCCTTTTGGCAAGGCCGTGATACCAAAAGATTGGTCGAAAACCAAAGACAGCTCGTCTCAAAGATTTGTTATACATTGCTTCGCTATGGATATCGATGAATATGGTCCAAGCCCGGATCAGGCTACAATTGATAGGACACGGCAAGAAGAGTCATGAAAGCCAGTACGCTAAATTTCTAGTCAATCCGAGTTCGTATGCTCAAGTCATGATCGATGCAAATTGAAGGCGAAAACCATATTTTCTTATCCATCAATGCACACCGATTCGCATCGGGCAGCTCGTTTCCACCATCTTGCTTCGGTTCGAATCCATCGATCTCGCATCGGTCAGGATAGCTGCATTTTCATATCCATCCATTTCGCATCGATCAGACCATCCCACTTCGCATCCATCGATAGGCCCTACTTCGTATCGATCAATTTCGCACTCAAGCAACTGTTTCGTATCGATCAACTCTGCATCCATCAACTAGTAACGCACTTCGTATCGATCGACCAATGCATAGTTCGCATCCATGAAGGAGGCATTTATTCGAATCCATCAGGGAGCTTTAGTTCGTATCCATCAAAAATATTGATACGAAGTGACCATCGATATGAACTAAGCCACCCATCTCGATTCGAACTAGGCAAATGCAAATCAATACAAAGCGCATGTAGTTGATCGATTCAAACTGTGTAACGGCACTCGATACAAACGAGGCAAAACTTATGGATACACCACGGTCAACTCGGAGCCGCCACGTCGTCGTGTTGTCACGTGCCTTGATGGAGTCGAACAGATGGATACAAAACCATGGATTCGAACTCAGCAGCATACGAAACTCACAATCTTGCATTGATCATATCTCCTAAAACGCTGATATATATGCTACGAAATTTTCACAGCATCTTCCATACAAGGTAAAGAATGTTCGTGCCAAGTTTTAGCTCGATTGGATCAATTTTTGATGGATACGAAATCGTTTCATATCGATCACAGATCGAGTCAAAACTTGGTGGTGTCAGTCGCGTGGGCCCACTCACGTGCCAGAAGAAGTCTCCCGAAGTTTGAGAGCGATCTCAGCCTCCTACGCCTATAAATAGCCCCCTGAAGCCTACAGAAAAGGGATCTTTTGACGATTGGACGTCCAGACTCTGTCGGATTCAATTCTACATCTTTATATCATCGTTGTATTCGAACATCAGAGCGATAATTTACTGTAATCTGCTATGACGGATTGAAATCATAAAGTGAATCAATAAAGTCATAAACTTCAGAGTGGATGTAGGCAAGATCGTTGAACCACTATAAATCCTGTGTGTCTGATCGTTATTCTGAATTGTTGTGCTTGATATTGCTTAGATCTGAGAATTGTGTTTGAATATTGCTGATTTGTATTCATATGCTGATGCTTTCGCGATACTGGGGTTTGTGACCATTTTTAGTGCAAACACTTTGGTGCTTTCACTGAGAAGCTAATTAAGGAGAAGTTGAATTTGAAGATTTAAGAATTCAAATCTAAGGAGCTATGACAAGGCAAACGAGTAGAGGCCAGAGAGAAGTCAACATGAGGGAAGTCAAGAGGCTTCCTTAGGAGTGAATCAGGCATCGATCTTCATCACTAGGGATGAGATGAAGGCAATGATGAAGAGACAGGAGGAGTTGATCCAGAGTTTGTTTCAACAGATTGGGCAACTTGGAGCGCAGAATCGAGGAGCGAATGGAGTGCAGAATGGAGAAGGACCATCCAGCGTAGCACCCGGATTAGGGAGCACACACTTGGAGCATGTTGATCCAATCCCAGAGAGTGAGATAGGGGCATCTGAGCAACCTGGAGGTAGTAGAGGGATGAACGCTCATCCACGGGGGCAGATTCCAGAAAGCTCTCATGGACTCGGGGGGCAGGTTGGCAGCGATGAACGAGGATTACATCATGGAGACAATCACAGATTGGCAGAGATGGTCAAACGGGCTATGAGAGGCGGATTAGTGAACACAGATCTTGGATATGTGAACAGGAGTCCCTTTTCTGCTGCAATTAGGATGGCTAGGAACCCACCAAAGTTCAAGTTACCATTAGTGGAGATGTACGATGGGAGGATGAACCCCGCGGTCCATCTGACAAAGTATATGAGGCACATGGAAGTGCTAGGGGCATCACAGGAAGTTATGGCCTGGTGCTTTCCATTATATCTGACGGATATCGCAGCGTTATGGTTTAGGCAGCTGGAGAGTGGCTCCATAGGAACGTGGACAGATTTAACTGAGATTCATGAGGCAATTTAGGGTTCACATTGCAAGACCCAAGAATGTGATGAGTTTGGCGACTTTAAAGCAGAAAGCTGGGGAGTCTTTGAGGAGTTTTCTGATGCGATTCAACGCGGCAGCAACATCGGTGGATCGACTAAATCCATCCATGGTTATGATGGCAGCTGTGTTCGGAATAGCTGATGGCACAGAGTTCAAAAATTCATTGACTAAAGATCTGCCTATGGATTCAGGAGAATTCTATCACGAGGCGGAAAAGTTTTTGCAGTTGGAAGATGCAAACGCCGAAAGAGAAGAAGGAGAAGAAATTAATGTTTATGCGGTCAAAGGTGGAAATCTCCCTAAGAAAGGTACAGAAACTAGCAAGGGAAAATGAAAGGCTAGGAATAATGATAACAAATCAATGCGACCACGAAAGGAACCAAGATTCACCACATACTCAGAGCTGAATGATAGTTTGGAGCGTATCTATCAGGATACCAGAGAGCAGATTCCATAACGTAGACCAATGCGAAGGGATCCAAACGTTGACGAGAGGAAATCTGATATATATTGCTTATTCCATGAACTGAACAGTCATAACACTAATGATTGTAGACATCTGAAGGATAAGGTGGAAGGGCATATCAGGAACGGTAGGCTACTTCAGTATGTGAGGAGGCGAGCTCCACGGTGGAGCCAGAGCGACCACCGTCTACATCAGCTAGAGGTGACCCTGAACCGGGACACCGTATGGCTACCAATTGATTGATTGATTGAAATAACAATGAACAAGTCATAAACCTCTCACTAACATGGTTAAATCATTTACACATGTATGAGATCACGCACGATCCATAGGCATGCTCTTAATGACTACCGACCACACCACAGTAAGAGTTTATGCTTTGACATCCTCGTCTTGCTTTTTCTTTGATTTTGATTTGGGCGTTTGGACTTAGTTTGTTTGGACATTTCTGTTGTGAAATTTGTATGATCATTGCTTTAATATTTTCAATTCTGTGAAAAAATTAACTTGTATGCCCGTTGGATCACGAACGGTCCACGAGCACCTTTTGTATGGCGATGAACCGCCAAAGTCTTTGATTCAGAAACTCACCCGAACATGAAATCTAGCATAATTAATACTAAGTCCCCCCCTGGGCACACCAATTCGCCTCGAACGGCACACGACCTCGAACGGTCACAATTTGCCTCGAATGGCACACGACCTCGAACGGTCACAATTTGCCTCGAACGGCACCCGAACTCGAATGGTCACAATTTGCCTCGAACGGCACCCGACCTCGAACGGTCACAATTTTCCACAAACAGCACCCGACCTTGAGCGGTCCCATTTCACAATTCGCCTCGAACGGCACACGATCGCGAATGGTCCCATTGCATCATTTTCCACGAATGGCATCCAACCGCGAATAGTCCCATTTCACCATTTGCTGCGAACGGCATCAAACCGCGAACCGTCCCATCCCATCATTTGTCGCGAACGGCATCGACCGCGAACGGTCCCGATTCACCTCAAATGGCATACGATCTCGAATGATCGTCATTCGAGGTCATATAAAAATATCGAGTTCTTTACAGGTTGTTGACAGGATATGAACATCCAACTTATGGCATTACAAAACACACCTTCCTATCGCAGAGCATGTTTTGGGGGGCAAATGTTATCCTGCCTTTTGGCAAGGCCGTGATACCAAAAGATTGGTCGAAAACCAAAGACAGCTCGTCACAAAGATTGGTTATACATTGCTTCGCTATCGATATCGATGAATTTGGTCCGAGCCCGGATCAGGCTATAATTGAGAGGACACGGCAAGCAGAGTCATGAAAGCCAGCACTCCAAATTTCAACTCAATCCAAGTTCGTATGCTCAAGTTATGATCGATGCAAATTGAAGGCGAAAACCATATTTTCGTATCCATCAGTGCACACTGATTCGCATCGATGCAGCTCGTATCCACCATCTTGCCTCGGTTCGAATCAATCGACCAACAGCTGCATTTTCATATCCATCCATTTTGCGTCGATCGTCTTCGCATCGATCAGACCATCCCACTTCGCATCGATCAGACCATCCCACTTCGCATCCATCGATAGGCCCTACTTCGTGTTGATCAGTTTCGCACTCAAGCAACTGTTTCATATCGATCAACTCTGCATCCATCAACTAGTAACACACTTCATATCGATCGACCAATTCCTAGTTCGCATCCATGAAGGAGGCATATATTCGAATCCATCAGGGAGCTTTAGTTCGAATCCATCAAAAATATCGATACGAAGTGACAATCGATACGAACTAAGCCACCCATCTCCATTCGAACTAGGCAAATGCAAATCAATACGAGGTACATGTAGTTGATCGATTCAAACCGTGTAACGGCACTCAATACAAATGAGGCGAAACTTATGGATACGACATGGTCAACTCGAAGCAAAAGGTGGATCGATGCGAGTTATGCGCGCCACGTCGTCGCGTTGTCACGTGCCTTGATGGAGTCGAATAGATGGATACGAAACCATGGATTCGAACTCGGCAGCATACGATACTCACAATCTTGCATCGATCATATCTCCTAAACTGCTGATCTAAATGCTACGAAATTTTCACAGCATCTTCCATACAAGGTAAAGAATGTTCCTGCCAAGTTTCAGCTCGATTGGATCAATCTTTGATGGATACGAAATAGTTTCGTATAGATCACAGATCGAGTTGAAACTTGGTGGGGTCGGTCGCGTGGCCCCACTCACGTGCCAGAAGAAGTCTCCCGATGTTTGAGTGCGATCTCAGCCTCCTATACCTATAAATAGCCCCCTGAAGCCTACAGAAAATGGATCTTTTGACAATTGGACGTCCAGACTCTGTTGGATTCAATTCTACATCTTTATATCACCGTTGTATTCGAACATCAGAGCGATACTTCACTGAAATCTGCTGTAACGGATTGAAATCATCAAGTGAATCAATAAAGTCATAAACTTCAGAGTGGACGTAGGCAAGATCGCCGAACCACTATAAATGATGTGTTTCTGATCGTTATTTCTGAATTGTTGTGCTTGATATTGCTTAGATCAGAGAATTGTGCTTGAATATTGCTGATTTGTATTCATATACTGGTACTTTCACGGTACTGGGGTTTGTGACCATTTTTGGTGCAAACACCATACTCGGGATTATTTATTAGGATTTAAAATCAACTTTTATTCCTTCCCAATTTCGTTCTTTAAATTTATCTAAATTAGCTAAAATTATTTTACTTAAAAAATCTCTTTTTAATCCCTTCAAAAATCCAATCTTTATATTTTGATATCTCAATGTACCCAAAATATATTCAGTTAATCCATAACATTCAATATTCAAATCCCAATATAATCATATAATCTTTCACGGATAAATCAATAAATCATATCACAAATTATGAAATCAAATTTCAATATTTTGTGGAATCCAGTTGGATCCCTCCAACCTATTTCCCTGCATCCACAGATGTTAGCACAATATAAAAATACCAATCTCACTTCGAGTGGGATATCGCGGTGTATAGGGTCATCCGCTATTATACGGGGCGCATAGGGTCTTATCCGCTATATAATGTGGGAATATCAATCGCCTAATATATAGATAGATTACTACATATAATATCACATCCAGACTGATAATAATTATAAATTCAAGCAACCAATCCAATTATTTAATTTTAACCAATTCAATTAACTAGAAATCCAATTTGAGTGAGATTAAATCACCTTTATTTCTGTTTGCAATCCACTACAAACCGACTTGCCTCTCCACTATTTTTGACCATATAAAAACATTTTACATTTTATTAACACTTGAACTAATCGAATGATCAATTACCAGTTAATAAATTTGATTAACTAATTATTTAATTTAAACCGATAATTTTCCTTCTAAAAATCTTTTAGTAACTAAATAATTAAATAAGTTTATTAAACAAATTTATCACTATAATACACCATTTAAAATAAACTAGCAGATTTAAAAAGGTGTATATGTATTTTTAGTTTATTTTTCATTTTCAAACTGCATATAAAAATAATCTATATAGGCTTAAATAAACCTAACTTTTCTATAAACTCTTATATCCCAAATCTTATGTGTGTGTGTGTGTATTTTAAATTCTAATAAAACAAAATCGTATACCTCACTACTGAACAACCCGAACATCGCAACACATTCGAACTCTCCCTTGAGCACAACACCAACTCGACCGACACTGCCATCGACATTCCAGAAATGCGTCGATCACCGCGATTCAAACACGCACCCTCCCCAAATCTCACCTATATTCCACGCCAATCAAGAACCCCATACCCAAAGCCATGCGACACTTCATTGTCGACCCTAGCCCTTCATCTGCACCGCGGACAACATGCCACGACACCAACCCTTGTCATCCATCTCTTCCCTGAGCATGGGCCTAAATCCTCCTTCCAGTGATGCCGTGCTCGATATTATCCCTTTAACATGGAACACGCCTCCCCTCGAAGTGGTGAACATGTGCAAGCTCCAACTTCACCGCTAAGACCTGCCTTCGAGTCGAATGGCAGAGCAAGAATGTCATGGTATCGATTTCATGAATGAATTTAAGAGGAGGAAGAGATGAGAATTTATTCGGCCGTTTTTTTACAGCTGGTTTTGATTCAGAAGGAGAAGGAAGGGGTTCGGTTATCCCCTTTTTTATTTAAGAGAGGACGCGTGTTATCAGCAAGGACACATGCCATTGAGGTGATGAAAAGGCAGCTGATGTGAGATAAAATTTGACTAGTCAATAATGGTTTATATTTAAATTAAATTTTAAACTTAAATCGTATCGAATATGCAAATAAAAATCTCAACCTCCTATCGAGGCATGCGGCTAGGAATTTATAACGTTAAATTCCTATTTCGAACGTCATTGAAAAGGTTTTGAGTCCTAATTCGATCTTATGGAGAAGATATCTTTTTGGACCTAGTTATTATATTGAATTTTCGTTATTTATATCAGCGCGTTTACCTATCGTACGATCACACGACAACTCGAAACACTCCAAAATTTGAAATCAGATAATAATACAATATTACGAATCCAATGAAATTGGTTTCGTCGAATTCCAAGACTATGCCCCAGAAGGTTATTTTTATATATCAATTTAAACGATATATTTTCAAAAACTGAAAAAATCAACTTTAAATTCAATTTTATCACTTCTATTATCTTCAATATCATAATTATAAATTTCATAAGCCTTCAAATTATTTTTAACAAGCCCAAAACTAAAGATTCAATGTTTTACCCAATTTCAAATTATTAAATTCAATAATTTAACTACCCAATAAATGGTTATATTTGAAATTCAAATTAAAAAATAACTTTCAAATATTTAAAATCAGTTAAATATTATAATTTCAAATGTCCTAAAATTCTGGATCGTCACACTATTCTTAAGTTCATATTTATCTGCTTAAATAGTCTTCGCTTTTATTGATTAAATTTATTTCACTTAACATATTTTGCAACATATATTAGGTGCATACATTTTAGAAGTTAAATTTTTCTTTTTATTATCCAAATTATTATCAGTAAATTCCTTTAACAAAATATCATTTTGGACATCCTTTTGCTTACATTTATATTGTATATTATTCTGTTACCTATTCTCATTAATATTTTAACTATTTCTAGGTAAGTTATATTAAGGTTCTGAGTGAAACTAAAGACTATACAAATTTCTTTTCATTTACAACATTTATATTAAGGCGGATTCTAGTTTGAACAATTTATTTCTTAAGTTTTCTTTTTGTTTAGCTTTTAATTACATATTCACCCTAACCTTTTAACTTTTTGAACATTTTAGGTAAGTTATATATAATAGAATGCAAATTTAGCATTATACAAATAAGATTTATTCCAATTCAACTATATTAAGTTGGTTTAATTTCATTTATCATTTTAAATATTCCAATTATTTAAAAATTTCACTTTATTTCAATAATTGAAACCATTTCTTGATATAAAACTTAAGATTCAAATTTCCAGTTTCACCTCAAATTAATTTGAAATAATTATATACATATATATTTTATAAACCAAATTATGCACAAGGAATTTAAATCAAATCCATATTTCCAAACAAAAGTGTACGAAGCTACTAAGGGCCTCTCCACTTCGAGGCTCGAAAATGAATATTGATGATGCTGCAGTCATTACTGAAATCATTTTCCAGCGACAAATGAGGAGAGTAGTGACTTCCTTCATTTAAAAATTCTTTAAAAACAATTTATACTTGAAAATACTTCAAATAATATATTCTTTCAAATCATGAAAACCAGATTTTGTAAAGCATTGGAAATTAAATTCTTAAATCCTTAATTTAAATTTATTTCATTTTCAAATCAAATAAACCTTATTTACAAAATTTCAACACCTTATAACGTATAACAATAGAAAATGATTTAACAGAGTTGACAAAATAATAAATGATAATCTATTATTATCATTCCTCACAACCAATTCATTAAATTCCATAAAATTATACCCTTTTATATATAATAAAATCATACATAAAATGATTCATTTACCAATTTCAAAAACAATATTGTATCAGTTTGCTCTGTTTAAGCGCTTAAAATTCCTATCGATAGCGTTGATCAGACGGATCGATTGAAACCCTAAATCAACCTTAACAACTCAAACGACACAATATAAAACATTTTATATTAACAAAAAATAAACTCCCTCACACAATGATTTAGAACAAAGATACATATTCAAATTCAGGGACCCTTATCAAAATGGATTCTAACTAAGCAGATAGGCTCGAAAGGAAGATAAGATAGATAGATTACAAAAGTGGAAAGATGGATAGACTAATATTAACTGCGGGTGACCTTAACCCGGTCAACCGAGATTCCGAAAATTAGTTCGATGCGGAAATTCAATTTCCCGCTTGAGAGCGAGAGAAGTGACTTCACCGGAACATACGAAAATAGTTGAACAACAAGGGTGGAGTCAAGATCACTAGGTTGAGCATCAAATGAAAGACAAAATTGCCTGCTAAATCTGAGGCAATCGACATTCAATCAAAAGAGAATTTCCCAAATCATCCACTAAGAAATGGTTCGGGCTTGATACGAAAATAATAGCCTCATAAACTGTGGACATAGAAATCTTTAGTGAATCGACGCCTATTGTAAATTGTAAAGGAGTTTCACCCCTTTACAAATCATATAGAGGTTGGCGGGACCGCCGATGGAGTTTGTCACACCAGGGATGGAGTTGACAGTTGAGGCTGGAGCTATGGGATGCTCCAGTATCAAAAGAATGCGAACAGGAGAAGGCAAGAATGAATTTTCAAAAAGAAGGGTAAAGTTCCAAAATTCAAAGGAAACCGAGTCAAAATACTCAAGCTCGAACAAAGATGATTCTGTAATTAAATTTACTCCATATTCTAAGTTTTACCTAAACCTGGCTCTGATACCAACTGTAACGACACGGTATTCCGAACCATTTGCATCCACAAATGTCGGAATTGGATTGCTCAAAATATCATATTATTAGTTTATATTTGGTAAAACTTAGCATATACAGTAAATAAATCAATCACAAAATCACAAACATAGAGTAATATAACAATAAGAAGCGGAAAAGATAAATAGTAGTTCATTAAGCTACTATATAAACAACAGAGTTTGACAAAAAATATAACAGAATATCTTAAATACAATGTAGTCTCGAATATAAACAGATGACAAGTCTGAACAAAACTACTGGATAGCTAAAAGCTGAATAGATATAGGTAGATCTCAAAATGAAGCTCCAACTCCAAAGGTAGGTCTCTAATGTTGTGACACTCAGTCTAACCCATGCATAAAGCAAAACACGAAACACTCGAGTCAGGATTAACATTCTTATATTAATAAGTTTAACTCAAGTGAAATATTGAATGAAATACAAGTAACTTAAAGGATTTTTAGGATCTCCATCCTCTAAGGATCCGTGGTACTATCTACTATGTAGTAATATACGCTATTATAATACGTCTATAGTAAAGTAAAAGCATTAAAATAGCATTAAGGCGTTACACACATCCCCCTTAACACTTTTTATATATTCCCGTGGTCTATACAATGTCGTACGCTCCTCCGTAAACTGGAGGTTTGCACAGAGGATGCCACATAGGTACGGTACAAAACAAACTCGTAAAAGGCATAATAGGGCATGCGACAAGGAACTTGAGGCAATGTCAGGGTAGATATACCGTTTGTGGTTCTGGACTGGTGGTAACGCATAGCAGCTACTACTGCCCACCTCGTGACGTACTTACAAATCAAAAGTGCACCTAATCAAATCACAAAACAATAGAATGGTATCGAAGAAATGTGTCCGATAGGAGGAATGACCTCACTTGGCCCGGCGTGGCTACTGTTTTAACCACATCAAGCTGACTCAGGAGAGTCAGGGCTACATAAATACCATATAGAATCATCACCAATCCATCGTACTTTATTTTGGAATCTCCACCAAGTGCGTAGTTGTTAAAGTGGTTTTCGGTATTGGCCGAGAGTATGACAATATCCGATCTCAATCTCATTAACAACCAAATGCTTATTTCACACCATGGTCATATTCAAATAGTTCATACTTCATATTAAAATATCATATTCGTTTCAAAACCATATCAATTCGAAATCGTTATTCACTTTAAATAATATTCATTTTCAGAATCGTAACACTTTAAAAATGATAACACTTTTGAAATCATAACACTTTCGAAATTATAGCACTTTTGAAATCATAACATTTGTGAAATCATAACACTTTGGACTTAAATAGTTTAGATATTGAAAATAGTATATATATTAAAATAGTTATAAATTAAAATAGTTTATATATATATTGAAAATCTTTTATATAATAAAACATTTCCTCCAATTTCACAAATTAATTCAAATCACTCAAATTCAAAAAATTCAATTTAATTCAATCCCGGTTCCTCAATTTCAATTCAATTCCACCTCTCAATAAGCCATTTTAATTTATATAGATTTCAAATATAGGTTTGAACTGCAAATTAAATCATTTCAATGTCGATAGATTTCAAAGTGTAAATATTCAAACATTTACAATAACTCAAATTGATACATTTCATTTACACAAGAAATTCAACTTTATAATTATTTAGTTTTGAAATATTCACTTAATTAATCCAATAATCATTTTAAATAAAATCTCAATTTACAAGTTTAAATAAAGCTAAATATCCCATTTCAATTTATTCAAATTTGAAGATATTACTTAAATCACCTTTCATCAAAATAAAGTTATGAATAATATCTTTAAAATCTCAATTTTAATAATTTAAAATCAATGCTTAATTAAATTAAATTATTAACAAACTTTTAAATTCCAAGTCAACATTAATTTATCTTTCCAACCATTATCATTAAAGTTATAAAATTTTATTTTTAAAAATGTTAATATAAGTTTAAATAAATACTTAAATATATTATATACAAATTAAATTAATTTTTATTAAATCAAATCTTATATTAAATGTTTTTATATTAAATTTATTTTATATATATATATATATATATTAAAATTACAAAATTATAAGAAAAATCTTGAAAATTATATTTTTCAAAACTAACTTATAAATTTAAAATTTTGAAAATATATAAAATTTTAAAAATCTAAAAATTTAGACATATAAAAATAAAATTTATATATATGTATATATATATATTCATATATTTAAAAATTAATATTTATTGAAACCATATATTTCCTTTCAAAACTTTGGAAATCATTTTCAAAATATAGACCAACGGTGTCCATATAATTTTATGTCCTATGTTCAAGTGATACAGACATTTATCATTTCAATCCGCAATTTAAATATCTATGGGTATATATCATTTGAACCCGCAATCCGAAAATTCAAAATCAAATGAAAATCGTCTAGGTTTATCATTTCAACCCATAATAATTTTCCCTTATTCTATAATATCGTTTGGATATGTATCATTTCAACCCATAGGGAATTCTAAATTAACATGGAACTTGCAGAGTGAGAACAAATATGATAACAATATAATATCTCAACAAGAGGCATACATCATCAATGATAAATGAAATATATACAACATGATATGGTGTCATGCATCACGAGTGAACACTTGCAGATAATGGCATATCATCTTTAACAATAAAATAACTAACAATTTAAATTTAACAACATATTTCAATTGTCGTTTCAAGTGAAATCAAATTTACTAAATATAAGGTTGTTAATCGTGAGTGATTGCTCACCTTTGGAGGCTAGATAAAATAGGACAAGCACATGGATAAGTGAAAAATCAAGGAAACTAACTGCTCCGATCTAATCTGGACAGCGGTGGTTTCAAAAGCAAGGCATGATGGAGCTGGATTTGATGAAGGTCAATTATATAAGTGAACTTGTATATAAACTTACTTTATTATAGTATATGTACATAAACTCAGATAAATCTATATAACTTATATATACTTATATACAAATTACAGAGCAAATATAAACTTATAAAAATAAGATAGCTTGTGTATATATACCTGTACAGTTAAAGCGCTCGGCAGATTCGAAGTGGAGGAGCAAAAAGTCATAGCGAGGATACATCTAGAATATAGCGGGATATAGCGGATGGCTTTAAAATAGCATATAAAACTCATAATTAATGCTTTTACAAATATATAAATGGTAATCAAATAAAAAATTATCATTCAATTAAATTATAATTAATACATAAATAATTTTAAACAAAAAACATGTGCGAATATACTTTAAATAAACGTAAGACTATTATATAAAATAATTGAATTTAGTAGAATATTAGAGTATTTTCATTTTTGAAAATATATTAAAAATTAAATCAAATAAATTAGTTTCATAATTTTTATAATGTATAAATGCAATTTTTTAATTCATTTCATTAAAGAAGATATAGCGGAAATAGCAAAATATAGCGGGAATAACGGGATATAGCGGAAATAGCGGGGATTAAAACGGAAATGCTATATTTTGGGGCTATATGGAAAAATCGTAGTGGTAGAAATCCACTATGAGATATAGCGGGGTTATAGCGGGGGAATAACGGGGCATTAACTACACAGATATATACTGTAGATCTATGTAATCATACTGTAAACTAAAAACATGCAGATTATATAAGTAAACTATTATAAACTTCTTTATCATAATATATATTGTGCACATATACATTTCAAAATGCCAATGTATATTTAACATATATATAAGTCAATGTCTTCATATTATAAATCAGTATATGAATTAATGTAAACAAATATAATTTATATATTACATGTCAATTTATACAAAATGATATATTTCAAAATTCATATGTAAACAACATACTTTATATGATATAACTAATATGTATAATATATGCATATATACATCTAACTAATATATATACTGACCTGTTACTCAGATAAAATATATAACTTATATACTTATAACATTTTAAAATCAATATATATACATATAAAAGCTACAAATATAATATACTACAAACATATAACCTGTATATACATATAATTTCACTTCTTATACATATGCTTACATAAACTAATATAAACAACTAACATATTATATAACTTAGTAAACTAATATATAAGCAGATATATATATATATATAATATAGGTAAAAAAATCATATTAGAAGCTGTTATATGTAGCTTGCATACAGACATATGCATACGACTTAAAAGAAAATATAGAGAATATATGAAAACCACTATATATATGCAAATATTATAGAGAATATATACCTATGTGTGTGTGTGTGTGAACTATCGTCTGGTGGGAAGGGGTTCAAGCGGTAGAGGCTTCAGGGGGTTTTTGGCTGCCTCGGGTTCGCAAGCGTGAGATCAGTGGTGAGAGGTGGTGGGCGAGGCTGGAAAGAGTGGAGAAGGGTCTCGACGGTGCCTTGGTGAGGACGTGGCGGAGGTTAGATGGGCTGCGACGAAGTGGAAGGGCTTGCGAGGCGAGGTAGAGCAAAAGGAAGTCTTGGCTGTTGGTATCCAGGCAACATATTTCTTTCTTTTTTTTCCGAATATAACAGAGCAGAGAAGATGAACAGGATATAAATATGAAAGCTACAATATAAAAAAGAACTTCTCAAACGAATAAAAGGGATTAGAAGAGACCAAATGCAAAAATGTGAACCAGCTTATAATAAACGAAGATAGAGAATGGTGAAAGTCATATGCTGAAGTCTAGGAAATATACTGGTTTGTACAGGGTGAGCAATGAATGGACATGGGAAATTCAAAAGCCAAATTGCGAAACTGATACGGAAATCATTTCGTAGATTTCACTGTCTTCCGGATTTCAAAATTGACAATCAAATATACTACGGAGATCAGCGCGACGAGATAATCAAAACGGTACACAGATATCAGGATAGGACCACCCTATCAAAAGTCGATATTCAGTACCGAAAATGCTACTAGAACTGCCGAAAATAAGATAAACAGAGCAATAGTAGTCCAAATTTGCCGAAATGAATTATGACGTCTCACTCAGAAGATGATTTACAAATTCATTATATTAAAATATTAAGGTTTGAAAAATATTTTATTGTCATCAAGTATTAATTGATTTAAATTTAAATAAAATTGCACAATAAAATAAACTCCCATACCATCTGCTGAAAATTTACCATTTATTATGTTTATATAGACGTATTCCAAATATCAAATTTATTTTCAAATTTTAATATTTAAAATTTCACAAGAATTCAGTTAATTAGGTTATTAAAACCGTTAAAATTTATGGGTCGTTGTAGGTTTTCCAAGTAATATATATAATTGGGAAATTTATAGTAAAATGGATAGAAATTTATATGAATAAATTTCTAAGATAAAAATTCAAACTCATAGAGCCAAATATAATTTTTGTGCATTTTTATATAATTTATATGAACTCATATACATACATTTCGTAATATGTGAAAACATGCATGAAATTGCATTTAAACTATTAGGGATATCTAATCATGTCAAATGGATATGAAATTATTTTATAAAGTTTGATATGACAGTATCAGGTTTAAAAGTATTTTTGTGGAATTTTATTTAATTTATATCAATTTTTAAAGACGCAATTTTATAATATATGAAAACCAGTTAGGTTTTGTGTAAAATGATTTAAGATATAAAATCACATCGAAATGGCATAAAAATGATGTTTAAAGTTAAGATACATATACAAATACTATGATGATCCACCTTTTTGGACGATTTAAATCAACAATAAACCACACATGTCTTGCTCAAACCATTCAAAAGGGAGGATTATCAATGGGGTAAATAAGAAAATAAGGGAAAAGAAGGAAAAACAAAACACAGAATCTCCTAGCAGAATGACAAAATATAATAATGGAATAAACAGCTCATTAAGCTGTTTTATAATATATATTTGACTACAAAAATTTTACAATACAATCAGAGTTATACATACAACAAGTATAGTAGGATAATGCAGTGGAATAATGGTAATAATATATTACCAAACTCTGTCTTTGTCCTCTAGAAATAAAGTCTTCAACATTGAAATGCTCAGGCTGACCCAAGCGTAATGAAAAGACAAAACACTCGACTTAGAACTAAAATATTCTCATGTAAGTCAAATCAATGTCATGTGGAAAATGAGTTTAATGGTGTCAGAGATGTTATGGGGTTTTCATCTTCTATCTGGTGTATAACGTGAGTACAATAACTTAAGAGTTGTAACAGGAATTTTCCATCTCTTAAGGATCCATCAAACTATCTATATGTAGTAGTATATGCTATATATGTAGTGCATATCAGTAAAGTATAATATTGAAAATAGCATTAAAACGTTACCCATACCACCCTTAACATATATAAGCATCGTAGTCTATACAGTACTGTAAAATCCACCATAAACCGATGGGCTATCAGGGAAAACTCCATAGGTACGACGCAAACCAAAATCGCAGCGGGCTCGATAAGGCATATGACAAGGCACGCGAGGTAATGCCCAGGGTAGGATTCTGCCGTTTTGCACTCCCGGACCGGTGGTAACGCATAGTAGCTACTACCACCCACCTTGAGACACACTCCCATAATCAAATCAAGGGTGGACACCAATCAATCACAAAGTAACATATATGGTATTGAAAAAGCATGTCTGATAGGAAGAGCGACCTCACTTGGCCCAAGATAGCTCCTGTTTTAGTCATATCAAGCTGACCCGAAGGTTAGGGCTACGTTCTTACTTCATACCAGTAGTGTTCGCCAAACCATTCTACTTCGTTCTGGATTCTCCACCACATGCACAGTTGTTACAGTGGTTCGAAATTGGCCGAGAGTATGACAATATCCGACCCAGATCTCTTTAACTACCAAAGGCTTATTTCACACCATGGTCATTTTATAAAACATTTTTAATAATAAATTTAGAAAACAGTTTATACCATTATATCAAGATATCCATATACTTATTCCGAAAGTATAAATATATTCTTAAACGCCGAGGAAGATTTCTTTCAATCAATTTTGAAAATAATTTATTGATCTCTTTTAAACCATTTATAAACTACTTATGTGCTTTAAAACCATATATAAAGCTATTTATAAATTCCGAAACTGTTTACAACTCTTCCCCTTTTCATAAACTTCTATGCAAATTCCTTTAAAATGCTTCCAAATCCCTTTATACAAGTTCTTTTATAAAACCCTTTATAAAAAATTTTAAAACCTTTATAAAATCCTTTAAAAAAATCTTGTATAACATCCATTGTAAAATCTCTTGCAAAACTTTTATAAATTCCTTACAAAACCTTTTACAAAATTCTAAAATCTTTTACGAGAATATTTTGTCTATTTAAGTTATTATAAAATTCTATATTTATTTTCTTAAATTAAATTTTTAAATAAAACTTTTAAAACTATATTGAACATTTTATTAAATGTTTGAAGTATTTTTATTATACTACATTATTTAAATTATATATTTTAAAAATAAATAATATTATATGTTAAAATCTTAAAATTTAGATTTTAAAATTTTATATTAACTGAAATATAAATTTTAAATAAAATCTTTATATTTAATTTTAAAATCAAATTTATTAAATCAAAACATACTTTACAATTTAGAAAATAATTTAAAACCGACAAGTGATGACCATATATAATTTTCTATCCAATGGCCAAGTGATTGGTTAAATTTAATTTTGATTTTAATTTTACGGGATGGATATATATCATTTCAATCCAAATCAGGTGTCATAGGTATATATCATTTCAATATATTGCTTAATTTATTTAATTTCAGATTTATTTGACGCCCGTAACATCCAAGGTGAATAACGGGAATAAATCAGCATAAAACATCTAGGGTGAATAACAGGAATAGATCAGCACAAACAAACATCCAAACATTTAATATAACAATAATTAAGCGCACAATCAACATCCAAAGCAGTCACATACCATAACAGATTACTAGCTATAAATTCTTGGGTGTTTAACTAGCAAATTAAATTCCAATTTCAATTTAAATATCAATTTCGATTTCGATTTCAAATTAAGTTACACCATCGATGCAATTCAATATAAATGTCAATTTTAAAGCATCAACAATCAATAAATTTAAATCACTTCATGATTTCAGTTTAACAAACATCAAAATATTTTAATATTTTATGAGTGGTTTGAACACTCATCTTTGATTTTAGTCGAATTAAAATCCAAAAGAATGCCTATATTCCAACAGTCTCCGAATGCAGCCAAACTGGTTCCATGTTCTCCAGAATTTCGATATGATCTGAATGGAAGAAAACGCATGTGAATCCGAGCTCGCATGCAAAATTTATCGATATTAGAACATTTGAATTTAAATTATAAATTAAAATAGAATAAGGGGAAAACTATAATTATCTTACCTCCTAACCCTACAAATGAACACGAACAACCCAAACGGCCACCACGAAACTCCACCGCCGCACACGCCTACGAGCCACGCCACCACGATCTAACCCCGCCAGAGAATGCCCACGTCTGGACGCCCTTATGGCCCATGCGCGGTGTGCTTCAGTGGCCCCCAAAGGCTCCACCTTCAATCAATCGCTGACCGTAGTGAATAGGCGCACCCCTAGCACTAATGAACCACATGGATTAAAAGCCCTTGATGTCCTCTACGATGCAACACCTCTCGGTCCATGAATGGGTAAAGATCCACTGCTAAATCCCAAGCCCTAATTTAAACGGCCGAAATTTCTTCAATGATCAATACAAAACTTAAAATCCTACAATAGCTCGCATGGCCAAACGACAAGTCCGATCGCACAAAACATGAAATCCTACAATAATTCACTATTATAGATCCGATGAAACTGGTTTCATTGAGATCCGAAACAATGGCCAAAATGGCTATTTTTACACGTTAATTAAAACAAGTAATTCCAAATTTCAATTTATTTACTTTTAAATTCAATTTTAAATGTTAAGAATCTTCATTGTTATTTAAATAAAATTTGAATCAACTTCCGACATCATTTTCATTCAAGCTAAATTTAAATTTAGAATTCAATTATTTAAATAATTTTCAATATTAAATTTAAATAATTCAATTATTAAATAAATAACATCACTAAAAGATTTTAATTTTAACCATTTTTCTCCAATAATTATGTTAAATTTAATAAATTAGAATGGTTAAAATACGGGTCATTACACTCTCCCCCACTCAAAACTTTTCGTCCTCGAAAAGGAACAAGAAATAATCAAGAGGTTTTATATAATTTTATTCAAAATATTCAATTTATAATCAATTTAAGTTTATATAAAAATTTGAAAATAACTCAACTTCCATAAAATTTTCTAAGTCCTAAATTTGTGAAAAATTTCGGAAAGTCTCCTTTACGCTGCTCGATTGGAAAATTTTATAATACTATATATAACACAAATATATATCAAATATACATCACATCTCAATGATAAGGCATCCCGTAGGGAAAAACACATAAAGGTGCAGTATGTAATCCAAGATACGTACCTTATTATTATTAGTACAAGTTAGTTCGCTCGTATTAAGCAAGCACAAACAAAATAATCCGTGTATACGTCGAAACGGTCTTTATATGTACCTATCTCAACTCAAATTAGAATATTAGTTACTTATAAAGGATTAAGCAACATATATGACTCTAATGGAATCATATAACAAGAAGGTTGAATCCAAATCATAGAAAGAATCCAAATCATAGAACAAGCATAAATACACAACATTTAACAAGTATATGCAATTAAATAGTTATAATAATGATTTGTAAAAAGAAGTATCCATTCAACAATTATTAATATTCATCTAATTAAATCCAAATTATCTAAATTTACAATTCCAGTGCCAATATTAAATTTATACACTTCATTCTTATTATAACCAATTTTTATTAACATTTAATCGGTTTACTTCAAATTTGTTCACATTTATTCCATTCACATTCAATTTATTGAATTCAACTTGTTAAATTCGAATTGTTTCACTTTTTTTTAAACATATTTCATATTAATTCATTAATGAACCATTTATAAAATTATTCTATTAAAGCTTGTTTAATTTAAATTTTATTTCACTATCACTTAGTATATTCTCTTTAATACTAATATTATTTATAAATCATTTCATAAAACCATTTACGTTTATTATAAACATTTTACAAAATGTTACTCATTTTTATTATTATTTCATAGCTTAAGTTCATGTTTGTAATGAACCGGGATTTTCGACCCTCGAAAATTCGACATCAATACGCTCACTGTATAGAATGCCGAGCAATCGAGTGTCGGAAATACTAGATCATTAGGGGTGAAGAAGAAAATATAGAAGAAGAAACAGAAACAACAACACAGAATCTCACAATCGTAGCGGAACAAAATATAATACATATATAATAATAATAGATTATAAATACAAGAATTACACTATTAATATACATACCATTATCAGAGTACAATAGACAACAACCAATCTGAATAGTTTAATAACTTGTCCTCACACAGCGGAAATATAAATCAAGTATGGGAATATGTCTTTGTCAGCCAGCTCGTCTCCTGAGCTCCATAGCATCCTATGCTGAATCTGTAATACTCGTCTGACCTGAGCGTTATAACAAAATAACACCCGAGTCAGTCTCCAAACTAGCAAGAGAAAACCCACTCAATTTGAATTATTAAATTTATCAAAATCCTTTGAAAAACAAAGGTATCTCAGAAGACCACATCACACATAACATGGCGGATTTTTCCCTTACGATAACCAAAACATTTTGATCAAAATCGCCTGATATTATAATAGTGTCTAAACAAAGTAAATAGAAAATAACTAAAATGCTTACATCTCACATTTCAGCATAGTTTGGCACAATCAAAACTGTATTGCGCTTATAAGAGAATGGATTTCATATAATGACAGGGCTACTGGGGTACCACCCATCACAGTACACCTCTAGAAAAATATACCAAGGACCTCGCCGGGATCCCTTGCCAACACAAGGCCGGCCTACCCCTAACCTGGATGGTACCAAATATATTATCACCTCGGGTATTCCCACCCTTTAATCGAGCGCTCACTTTTCCATGCACAACCATATCCATAATTATTATATATCTGATGGTAACTAGAAAAGTTATAACATACCCTAATTAGGTGCGACCCACTTAGCCTTGCGGCGTCACCCATGTTTTGGTCATTTCAGGTTGATGAGGCTTGAGGCTGCGTTTACCTTTCAAGAACAGTTCCACTTAGAATGCTCATCGTCCTCCAATGACCATGTTCTGATAGCATTCGTCCATATAAGTTATTCTGGGTCTGGACAAACCGAATCACCGTCTTTACTATCTACAGATATCCATTCATAATGCTCAAATCGGATCGAAGTGGTTTTCTGATAATTTAATCTGATCCCGGTGTCTTCGAAGTGACCAACGAAATTGGCCAATATTTGATAGTCAGTTATTTAACTATCAATATAACATCCATATGCGGTCCCTAGGCCCATATTATAATTTCCCAAAATTTATTTTCAAAATATCTTTATAAGACATATATTAAAATCACTTCCAAATTTTCAATATTTGAGACAACTCAAATACTTATATCCATATCAGGATATTTCAAACGAACTCCTATTTCAACGCTTATAAAAATATTTAAAAATATATATTTCTAAACCCCTTGCTTCTCAACACTTAGGATGTAACAACCCTGGTTTTGAAGATTACCTTTTAATATTAAATTATAATGGTAATTATAATTTAATATTGTAAATTAAAATAAAATTGGAAATTTTAATTGTTTATTTGGAATGAACAATGAATGTTGAAAAGAAAATGAGAAAAATAAAGCTTGGCACTTTATTTTATTTATTTGGGTTAATAATGATTCAAAAATGGGTTTTATTTGGAGAAAATGTAATAATTATATTAATTATTGCCAATTACTTCTTTTAATAATTTTAAAAAAGAAGTATGAGATTTTTAAAAGTTGTTTATTTAAGTAAAAATATGAAAATTGGTTTGAAAATGTGTTTTAACTGTAAATTCGAGTTAAAAATGGTTTCTAATACTTTTCTAAGTGAGAAAATGATTTTTCTTGAATTTTAGAAGTTAAAATGTAGACTTTTACATTTATTTGGAGAAAATTTTGTACTATTGTGAAATAAAGGATTTTAATAATAATAATGTTTTCAAAATATAAATTAATATTTTTACATGATAGAAAATGTTTTATTTTGTAAGTATACAAGTTTACAAAATTTTCTTTTGTAAAACTCGAGAGAAAATGCATTTTTGTTTTTGTGTATTAGTGATATATGCACATATTTTGGTTAAGTGTTATTTAATTAACCTATAGGCTATTTATTTTCCTTTTACTAATAAGTCCAAAGCCCATTAGCACTTAGGAAAATATTGAGAAAGTGAGAAAAGAAAATCACCTGTATGTTCTATTCTTCACTTTCTTCCTTCTCAAAAGCAGATAATGAGAATAGAAACCCACTCCTTTATACAGCAAATTCAGGCCAATTCCTTCAAAAAAGGTTTCAAATTAAGATCTTTTGCAATCTAGAGGGTAAATAAATGGTAATCTAATTCCAAACCCTACTATTTTGTTAATTCCTAACTTGAAAGATGGGTTTTTCTTATTTACTGTACAACTTGTTTTGCATGTACTGTTTTAAGTTTGTACAGGTTATTTGAAGCTAGAATCTCCATCAAGCTGGCCTCTTTCTAAATAAATTCAAGTTTTTACCATCTCTACAGCAAGGTGAGTTTGTTAGCTCACATATCTAGCAAATCAAAATTGCAAATTGCTTGATTCTGTGAAAAACAAGTTGTTGCAACCGATTTTTGTTTATAGTTTTCTTCCTTGTGAAAATAGTTTTATGTTTTGAATGACTATAAGTTATGATTCCGACAAGGAAATACTGCCAGAATTCTTTCATTTGATAGCTTAGATGTTTTATTACATGCATGCCAAATTACATAGCATTTCATCTTCATTTGATGTGTTATATGTTCACCTAAAAATCAGTTTGTCGCTTGAAAATCGTCTGGAAGAAAATTCACGTGAGAAGGCACGCTTAGGTCGACCATACTTACGTTTAGGTCAACGGTTCGGTCGACCTAGGGCCAAGAGAGGTCGACGTGGCGGTCGACCTAGGGGACAATGGCTTCCTGTGTATTTTGTTTTGGCTTCTTTGTTTCCCGATGTGTTTCCAACTTGTTTTCTTGACTTTCGCTTCTCGTTTTTGAGATATTTTTGTGCCTTTTTGATGGTTGTGATGTCTGTTAGGCTAGATAAATTTGGAGAATTTGAAATTCAAATTTGTATTGATTTGAGTTGAATTCAAATTGAATTCGAGTGATCGATTTTGAGTTATTTTCTTTCTTTTCCATTGTTTCGAGCACGGTTTTCTCCAAATGATTTTGAAATAATTTTGAAATAAATTAACATTTTAATAATTATATAATCTTTTTTGAAATTATTTTTGAGCTATACAGTCTATATATTCTCTATAATAAGAGAATTTTCAAAGTTGAACCAAATACGATTTCGGAAATTAATTTTTAAAGCTAGTTTTCTCAAGTAAATTATATTTTATATATAATATATGTTTTTGCACTATTCAAGCGAACGAAAAGGAGAACTAAATGATTTGGTAAAACATGTGGTATGGGTCACGTACTTTTATCTTATCGGTTATTTTCCAACTTGTCTGTTTGATCGTTTTGACCTTCGGGTCGAGTTTACCGCTGAGATGAGGTAAACTTTTTACTGCTTTGAGTGTGAAATTTACTCTCAATTAATCAATCATTTAGTGCGAACGTGTGGTACGAGACATACGTTAAAACTGTTCGGGTTCCTATCCGAGAGTTTGTGGCACATTTTCCATTTCAGCGTATTGCCAGTACTGAACCTTCGGGTCATTGCCATAGCAGCGTTTGCCATTGTAGCGTATTTGTCTTCGAGATGTTTGCCATTCCGGCATATTTTCCATTGCGGTGTATTTGTCATTGTGACGTATTTCCCTTTTGGCATGGTACCATATTTGAGATCAGTATTTGTCATTGTGAAACGATTTCTTTGACTATTTTCGCTAGCGTATCGCCCCTTTCCGGAATTAGTCCTTTGAACCATTCGATATATATTTGTGGCGATTACCTTTCAAGAATTTAAACTCTTGGGAGTTCTATTTTTGAGATTTGAGTTGCCTACACTGGCGTTATTTGAGATTTTCCTTTTGGCGTTATTATTGAGATTTTCTTATTGGCGTTGTTACATAAGATTTTCCTTTACGCGATCATTCAGGATTATATTTGTAACAACCCGCATATTTATCGATTTTTATATTTAAATATTTTATTTAAATATTTTATCGTTCATCGGATTTTGGTCCGAAAAGCTACTTTTTGCATACGGTCGAATTAAGACTCGGGACCAATCCCATTGAGTTTAAAATGCCGTTTGCGACCTTTTTGAGTGTAAGCTTCGATATGTTTGGAGTTGGTCAAGTTTTGCTACTTTTTCACTTTGGGTTTGCATTTGGGTTCAGCCCTATGTTTAACTTATACTCAAATCTGAACCACTCCTCCCCATTCACTCTCACATCCTCCTCTATTCAGTTCTAAAGCATCAATGGTGGGAGAGATGGGAAATTAAAACTCCAAACCCTAGTTTCTTTTGCAAATCAAACTCTAGCTCCAAACTAATAGAAGAACCCATTGGTAAGCTTCTCTTCTTCTTCTCCAACTCATTCTCTTATCAATTTCAGAAATTCCTAAACCCAACTTTGGGAATGTTCTTCTTTTAAAGCTTATAATCAAGCTTCTTGAGTTGGATTTGAAGAGTGGTTGGTTCTTCTTTGCTTTCAAGCTTCTTCTTCAATCGTTTGGGATCAAAGGTGAGATTTTTATCTCACATCTTTTTCTATATCTATCTTTGTGGTTAGGTATGAATTCCTAACATATGTGCATATTCATTTGCTTTCAATTTAAATTGATTTGGTGAATTTTCCAAATTTGTGTGCTTTGGTCCAACTTTATGAAAATCCTTTTATGGACATTTGGACATTGATATTCGGCGTGTATCGAAGAGCTTTTAAGGCCAGGTTGTCGCTTGGCGTAAATCCTTGTCGACATTGCTTGTCTGATCGCTCCCGATACGTTTTGGCCACTTTGGCCTAGGCAAATTGTTGCCCAGACCAGGTGACCAGACGTCTGGTGACCAAGTCCAGACGTCTGGTTCGGACGTGGAAAGAAAAATATATGCACGCATATTATAAAAAAATGCCAGAGAACAAAACCAGACGTCTGGATCCAAACCAGACGTCTGGCCATGGTCCAGACGTCTGTTTTGGCTATTCTAGACGTCTGGGTAGCTTTCTGAACTATTTTTCAGAAAACAAATCCAGACGTCTGGATTCCAAATCAGACGTCTGGAGATGTCTATTTTTGTCTATTCAGGCTGTTTTGTGTGAATTTCCATTATTTATCGATTTTAGCGATCCTATTAGTCGTTATCACTTATTATTGACTTTGATGACTTCTTTTTATGGATTTTTGGAAATATCCATTCTATGGATTTGGTATCGATTTCTGTGGATTTTATTCACGCCTTCTGATGTGAATTTTGGTGATTTATTGTTCTACAATCATTTTTGTGATTTGTCACTTTAAAAATATAAAGGTTTCAATACTAGTATTAAATATCAAAACCACTTCATCAAAACGATTTCAACTATATTTTCAATATCAAACTCATTTATAAAACTGTTTTCCAATCTACTAGTATACACAAACCTTTACCTCACTCGTATGAGAAATCTATTTAAACAGCTTAGTAAAACAAGTGGTATGAAACGCTTGCGTTTACTTCGCCGGTTATTTTTGGACTTGTTCGGTTGAAACTCTTGTGACAATTTTCTAGTGGAGATATACAATTTGTTCGTAAATATTTAAGTTAAGCTAGTGGTTATGGGACATGAAGCTAAGCTCATATACTTACTAGCTTACTGTAATTGACACTTCTTGATGATCATGACGATCAATTTTGTGATTTAGACTAGCAATTGTGCGATGTCTCTTTGTCCACGTGGAGGACAGTAACTCATTTTATTGAGCTTCGTCTCATTTCTTTGTGGGGTAGCTCCCCATGGCCTTCGGGCCGTTCGTGTGTCAAAAATTAATGGCTAGCTACCATGAGATAGCTTCTCGTTCGTGTGTCAAAAATTAATGGCTAGCTACCATGAGATAGCTTTTCGTTCGTGTGTCAAAAATTAATGGCTAGCTACGATGAGATAGATTCTCGTTCGTGTGATACATATGTTGGTGAGCTTTAATGCTCCCGTTCGTGTGATAGGCCTCCCCCCCTTTCTTGTGATTTCTGGATTTCGTGCGTTGAATTTTGGAATTTATGCTTCACCTATTTTTGTGATTTCTATTGATATGATTTATCAATTTTTATGCATTGGTGAATTCATGTGTCATTGACTTTTGTGATTTCTGGATTTCGTGTGTTGAATTCTGGAATTTGTGTTCCCCCAATTTTCGTGATTTCCATTGATAAGTTTTATCAATATTTGTTCGTTGGTGAATTTGTGTGTCATTGACTTTTGTGATTGGCATTGATATAATCGTCAATATTTATGGTTTGGTGAACGAAATAAAGAGTATGACATTTCTTTGATTCTTGTGTAGATTCTGTGATATTGATTAATCTCTTATTGATTTTCAATTACTTATATATATCACAGCTTGGCATTGTGATTATTATATGTTTAGTCATATCTCTTATTCAATATCGTTTCATCTGATATTTATACTTAGACTGATCCGTTTATTATTTTCATATTAAATAATACTCGGGTCAGACCGAGATGTTACAGGTGCTTCAGCTTGACTTCTCACTTGGGATTGATCTCTCTAACTTTTGGCTAACTACTTAGATTAGTAGTTTATTTTGTTGTATACACTTGAGATATGGACTCATAGTTGTATTCTTTTGTATAGCACATGTTGCTTTTATTTGTATTATTGTGGATCTTTTTTACCACTACTCTGATATAAACTTTCATGTGTTAGTTATATATTCGTATCTATTTTCGTCTTTGTGATATGAATTGTCTGTGACTGATTTATGTTATGTTTATTTCTATATTTGTTTCCGAAGATATTATAGCCACTGTGTAGTAGTTTTGAGTTTGTGTCGGTATGCCAGATTTCCTCTTGATAAAGAAATGCATGTAATACTATCTGGCATATCGATGCACGCACAAAGCAATTACACGGATGGTCGCTCCTCAACAGCCTTATTCTCCGCGCTAGTTGACAGCAGTACACCGTAATGTTCTTGGCTAGCGTGGGTATAGAGGTGGGGCGTCACAGCTTGGTAACGGAGCCAAACTTCGGAACAATGTAGAATAATCTAGCAAGGATCATGTCCTAAGTCTTTCTTAGGAGTTGTGCCTTAGGGTTTATTCGAGTCTTCGTACCGTCCAATCCTAATTTCTTTTATGATTCCTTTTTTTATCTATCAAGGTTTCTTGATATTTATTTTAAGAATAACTTTTTCTTCTTCTTTTCTTTCTTTCTTAAAGAAAAGAAATGGATGGTTCTGGCAATCCTAGCACTGGTCAATCTAGTAGTCCTTCTCTGGATGGCGCATTCATGTCTGCCCAACAACTTTTGGATCTTGTAAAGAATCATGAGTTTATCTATGCTTTGAGTAAGAATCCCGAGATGATTTTACCTTTGAAACTTGATGTTCCTTTCAATCAGCTTGTGGATATCACTCTTTGATATGAAGAGGTTTGTACAGGAAGTGATAATGTATTGGGATTTCCAAGAAGAGGCATATTATGTTCAAAAGCCCTAAACCCAATATGTAATGTACGCGATTTTTCGTTGCCGAAAAACCGAATAGTTAGGGTTTAAAAAAAGAAGAAAGAGAGAGAAGAAGAGAGAAAGATAGAAGATGGAGAGGAAAGGAAATAGAAAATAGAACGGAACAGAAAACAACAGAACAACATCAGAATCTCACAATTCGCAGCGGAACAACATATAATAATAAATGAATAATATTTAAACAAAGAACTATATCAGTTATTACATTACATCACATTTCATTACATCATATCATCAGAGTGTACAACAACAACAATGCAGCGGAAAAAGAAATATTATATACTAGTAATACGCCATGTCATCCAGCTTGCCTCCAGCAACTCCTGAATATCCAGAATATCCTGATAAACCTTAACTCTTGACTGCCCGTGTGGAAATTTGTGGGCACCTAGAGTTTAGGAAGGAAAACAATAAACTCCGAGTCAGTCATGTGACTGGTGTGAGAACTCAAAACAGTTTACTTATCTTTGAACACAAAAATATAGGAATATTTTTAAAGTCAATTCGCAATGCTTTTAAAAATGAGACTACTATAAGGCCTCCCGCACACACACACAATGCAAACGCAGAATCGGAGGAGATTTCTCCTTATGATAGCCAAAGATGCTTGATACGCATTTAAAAAGAACATTTGATATTATTACTAGTGCATAGTGTAGAGAAAAATTCATTTCGAAAGTAGAATATAAATCTTAGCCAACATACGACCATTATCGTATGCCTACTATAGCTAACTATGTTCAATAGCAGGTTACCGCCACATTCCATAGCAGGTTATACAACTAAAATCGTACAAGTCTCGTATTGTTTCTTTGGATTTCCAACGAATGATCAGGCCAAGGAACTTCCCATTGCCATATGAGAATGCCCCTGGATGAACATCCCCGAGAACCAAACCGGATCTCTGCCAACACAAGGCCGGGTTACCCCTAACTGAGTAACAACTGACCGAATATGCCATCCCCCGGTCCTTTGGGACCTTTCAACCGAGCGCTCGTAATCAATTCACACAATCATAACAAAGTGTTTTCAACATGAGTAAGTATCTGGGCTCCATACCATGATACCACCCTTTTCCAGAAGGAAATGCACACATCCTAAAGGGCGCTACCCCTCATAACCTTGCTGCTTCTTTCCTGTTTTGACCATTCACGAGGTGTGAGGCTCGACGAAGTCACGTCCACAAAAACATACTTTATACAAAAGCCATGCTTTGGGTCAACAAATGATCATAGAAATGATCACCAAGATAGACGATCAAATAAACGATCCTATCACAAATAATCAACACAATGATCATTTACAGCAACACTCAGCATGTCACATTACCAAATTGGGAATATATCGCTGATAACTTCAACTACATAACCTCTGAGCTCGTACGTCTCAGAGAAGGGTGTTAAGCTAAAAGAATAAATTCTCCGCCACCAACAGAAATATATTTGAAAGAAATCGGCTTTATATCTCAACTTGTAATGTCAGGCATACTATCCATACAAGTCTGTTCCGGGCTCGAACAAAACCGAAGGCACTTACAAAGAAGTCCTTGCAATCCGGATATTCACAATCCTGATCGGATTTCCCATCACTTAGGGAGTCTCTATACCGTTGCAACTCAGTGCAGAGACAATCGACAGGTCATCCTATCGCTCTCGCAAATACCGGGTCTTCAACACCGATCTTCAAATGCTATTCACAACGACGTATCACATATTCGGAATGGGTGATACGACCCCATGGTCCTTTCCCGGTTAACCCGAATAGTGAGCGCTTATTCAAAAATAAGTGTGGCATTCAAATTCAAACAAATCACATCAAATACCCATTCAAAGGGAAATATTGATAGTCGGTTATTGAACTATCAATGGATATGCACACATCACCAGTTTCCAAATAAGTTTTCAAATTATTTATTTTCCAAAATATCTTTACAAGATATAAAATTTTCACACTTCAAAAATAAATCAACATTTATTTTTAAACAAATTCCACTTTCTATTCATAAATTCCATAGTGAATTTTCATTCAAAAATATCCATGCATATACGATTTCAATTATTCATTTCAATTTATCTTCAAAAAGATAAATTCTAATATTCACTTTATATTGGAAAACATCTCCATACTTATTTATTCATAAGTAATTCACAGATTTTATTTATTTTCAACACTTAGAAAATATTCAATATACTTAAATCGAGATTAAGTATATATTTCATTCTTTAAGGAAATCATTCTCTTAAACATATTTATTTGGGCCAAAACGAATGTTGCGTAAAACATCGTTACGACAACCTAAAATCACTAGTATAGGGATTCGAAATTTAAAATAGATATATAAATCCCAATACCATACAAAACATTTCCTTTCGGAAATCATTTACTATAACTACAGTGTTATAGTCCACCATTTCCTTCTATTTCTCGAAAACGTCTATTTCAACAGTGAATGTTGAAATCTATGGTTTCGAATCTCAATGCATTTAAAACATCGTTAGATCGTTTTAATTCTGTTTAAAATATCACATTCAAAACAATTTCTTTAACATATTATTCACTATTCAAAAACGTGAATATACTACGTTAACAAATATCATCATTTCCATTCATTTTATTTCAAAGGGTTATTCACTGTCAAAAACGTGAATATAACTTCATTTATAGGTTTCAACAATTTACTTATCAAAATAAGTCATTTGCGAATTTATAAAACAATGTTTATAAATCCCATTTCTAATTATTTTATAACAACTTCCTTTTATAAATTTTCTTTATTAACCTATTCGATTTATATCTCAATTATGAACTAAAAGTCCATATTATAAGTTAAATGCTTATAAAACGATTAATTTACAAAATCGTTCTTTTAAACTTCATAATTATAAATCTTATAACTTATAAGATTCAATGATTTATTCAAAACTATTCTTTTAATAACTTCACAAATTTATACATCTTACTATTTATAAATCTCATTTATAACTTCTCCATTTATAATTCTATAAATTTCATTCATTTATGAAATTCATTTACACTTCATTCAAACACTTATAAAAACTCGTTTTATAATGTCTATATTTCAATTTATAAATATCCATTTATAAATCTCTTAATATAAATCAATTTATGTTATTCTTTAAAACTTCTTTAATCTCCTTTATTATTTCACCATTTTGATTTATAAAATAATCAAATTTTATAAATCCTATATTTAAACTTTTCACAATAAATTCAAAAATCCCGATTTTACTATTTTATAAAATCATTAGCATCATATTCTCAAAAACCAGTTTTTAACTATATTTCTCAAAAATCATAATTTCTATAACTTTAAAAATTATAACGTTTATTTATTTAAAATGGATCAATTCCAAACATATTTTATAAACGTTTTCTTTCAAAAATCACTTTAAAAATCATTTTAAAATTCCAAATTTGGTCCAATGATGCTACACACCAAATAGTCAATCACGACTACAACGATATCATATATCGATATGATAAACCATCAAATATCAAAATATTTGAAATCAAATAAATACTGTTGAGGAATCCAGTTGGATCCCTCCAACCTGTTTTCCTGCATCCACAAACATCAGCACAATACCAATTTTGCTCCAGTACGAAATTATCGCGGTATATGGGATTTAAAATATTATCCGCTTAATAGACGGCGCAATAGGGTCTCATCCGCTAAACAAATGTGGGAAATCAATAACTCCAATATATACATATATGCCAATATATATATATATATTGCTATTATATATAATACCAATTTCACTGTTTATGAAATATTCGCGGTATATGTTTTTAATAAATAACATCCGCTTACTAACGGCGTATAATGTCTATTTTAACAATCAATAGATAATAATCATCATTCAAACATGCATTCAAATATTTTAAATCTAACTATTTAAAATTAAAATCGAAACTGATTCGATTGAGTGAGAAGTTCTCACCTTGATTTCAAATTCCGTTTTAGCGATTTATTTCGAATAAAATTAAACGGACGTTTAATTTTACCCAAAATTCTCACTAACTCCAAACGACTCCAATCCAATTTCATCGCGTAGTGCTCGTCCATACGATTCCAACGCAACTGGTTTCGCGCGTTTTCGACCTCGTATGAAAAAGATATGATAATTTGAAGTTTACACAAGTTATATATATATATATAATTTACAAATAAATTAACTATTTCAAACCTAAACTAATCTCCACCGTTAGATCCAACTTCAGCAAATCAGGGCCGCACACCCCCCATCTTCTCCTTCCTCTTTCACGTTTCCAGTAAATAGCCGCACCACCCAAACCCATTAGCATGAACTAGGGTTTCAATTCACACCCTCAAACGACGACTATACTCGATCACATCACCGCCATGTCGAAGCCCATTGCAAGAGCTACCTCCACCATGCACCACTTGAAGCTCGGCTGCCCCATGAGCCTAGGGTTGCGTGCGCAACATGCCACGAACGGCCCCCTCCTGCTCCTCCTCTGATGCTCCAAACACGATCTCAACCGTATGGATTGAAAGCTTTCGCCAAGATCTTCATCTTTGTAGTTGGAAGTTTCATCTAATTGCTGATGGATTTGGAGAAATCGAGGGAGGAACGTGGGTGTTTTCTGGCCATTAGTGAAAGGGGTGGCGGCTAGGGTTATATTTTCTTTTTTTTTTAATTTTATGAAGAGAAGGGTGCTATTTATAGAGTTTTGAACGACACTATTCATCCCGAAAATTCCGAACTCCGATTTACGCGCCGAAACTGACGTTCCTAGGGTTTACCCCGCGTTCCGGACACAATGGAACAGGTTTTGGAAGCTAATTCGAAAATCTGTGCGAGTTATGGCAATAAACGTTCGATTTAAATTAAACCGATTTAAATCGATTTCTAGGCGTTTTAATTCGTACAGGACAAACGGTAAATCCAATTGACTTGAAATTTGAAACCTTACAATAATATCACATTACGGATCCGATGAAACTAGTTTCGTCGAAATCCGAGACTTTTTGAAAAATGGCTATTTTAACTCGCCAAATTAATATTAAAAATAATTCGATGCGTTTCGAGCTGCCACGATCAAACGATAGCTCCGATTGACACGAAAATTGAAATCCGGTAATAACTAACTATTACGGATCCAATGGAAATGGTTTCATTCAATTCTGAGACTGTTCAAAAATTGACTATTTTCACTAGTCGATTTTAATATTAAAATATTCAATTTTCACAAATTAACTCTTAATTCGATTTTAAAAGTTCTAAAATATCATTCTAACTTCAATATGATAAAATAAAATTTTACAAATCATTTTCAATCATATTTAACCTAATTTTCAATTATTTCCATAATTTAACATATTAAATTATCGATTTAATTATTCAATTAAATCCAATAATTCAAATAAAAATTTATTCGACTAATAAATTTCACTTATTAATATTTAAAATTAATTAAATATTTAAATTTTAATTAAATTAAAATTCTGGGTCGTTACAATCTTCCCCCCTTAAAAGAATTTCGTCCTCGAAATTATCAAGTAAGAAAAGTTATAGAATTCATTAACTTTCCAAAATTCATAGTTAAACTTCTTATAATATTTTACTAAGTTTTCCAATCATACTTAGTTATCTTTTCAAAAACAATTATTATTGTTCAACTTTCAATTCCAAAATCAAAGTTATAGTTTTCACAATTTTCCAACTTTCTCAAATTTTTTCTAACGCCTTAAATTTCCGGAAAAATTCGCCATAGTTTCCTTTGCGCGGCTCGATCCGAAAAAAAAATGACAGTATATATATCACAAATATACATCTCATCAAGTAATGAGGCATCCCAAAGGGAAAAAAATGTAAAAGTACGATATTTAATCCGAGATATGTACCTTATATTTTATTAGCAAGCATATACGGCTAATATAGCACGAAAGCGAGCTCCAAATGCGAAGCAAACGCGATCCGCACCTACTAAACACTCAACAAACAACATGAGAACATGTATATAGACAATAGTATCAATATACAACATATAGTAACATAACAACTATGTATGTCACATAGCAAATGCAATAAAAGCAATATACTCAACCATCAACCAACTAACATTCATAACCAATATATATTCATTCATATTCTCATTAATATTCAATGAAATAAGTTTTCAATTTAATCATATTTGATTCATAAACAGTGGATGTTTTTACTAACATTCATTTTCAATTAGTTTATATTTACTAATTCATATTCAAGTTGGTTCACTTCCAATTCAAATTCAATTTTATTCAAGATTCACTTAACTTCCAATTGAATTTCAATTAATTTAACTTTCAATTTCATTAATACTTAATGAATTACATACAATCAACTAACAATCAAATAACAACCAATGTATATTCATTACAACCAAATTCCTTTGCTTATATTCATTCAATTTGGTTTAATTAAATTGATTTTCATCCATTTATTCAACTTCCAGTAATATTAGATTTTAATGAATTAACGCTTATATTCATTATTTCACATCAACTTAATTCACATTCAATTGATTAACATTCAATCCATTAATTCAATTCAATTACAAAGTTGAATTTCATTTATATAACTTAAGTTCACATTCATTTTTATTTACAACTCATATTCATAAATATATTCATATAGTTTCACTTCTTATATATATATATATGTTTATTTCACAATTGTAAATCACTTTAATTATAATTCAATTCTTATAATTCTTTCACTTATACAATTATTCTTTTATTTAGGTTATTCAAACAACTTAACAATCAACTTATATACACTTTAATAATTCTAAAAAATTATTCCTTTATATATAAAATATAATCAATATTGTGCCGAATTGTTCTATTCAAGTGTTTAGAAACCCCTTCGGCATAGTCTTGCGGACCACGCTGACGAAAGTTCATATGTCACTCAATAAACCAACCATCACAATATAAAACAATTTCATATTCACTAACAAATACGCTCTCATAGCTATTATTACACTCAACTCATTCTAGAGTACTGCTGACTCTATCTCTAACGAGTAATACCCAACAGAACCATGGTTGTCGCTTAACCATATGCTCCGATACCAAATGTAACGTACGCGATTTTTCGTTGCCGAAAAACCGAATAGTTAGGGTTAAAAAAAAGAAGAAAGAGAGAGAAGAAGAGAGAAAGATAGAAGATGGAGAGGAAAGGAAATAGAAAATAGAACGGAACAGAAAACAACAGAACAACATCAGAATCTCACAATTCGCAGCGGAACAACATATAATAATAAATGAATAATCTTTAAACAAAGAACTATATCAGTTATTACATTACATCACATTTCATTACATCATATCATCAGAGTGTACAACAACAACAATGCAGCGGAAAAAGAAATACTATATACTAGTAATACGCCATGCCATCCAGCTTGCCTCCAGCAACTCCTGAATATCCAGAATATCCTGATAAACCTTAACTCTTGACAGCCCTGTGGAAATTTGTGGGCACCCAGAGTTTAGGAAGGAAAACAATAAACTCCGAGTCAGTCATGTGACTGGTGTGAGAACTCAAAACAGTTTATTTATCTTTGAACACAAAAATATAGGAATATTTTTAAAGTCAATTCGCAATGCTTTTAAAAATGAGACTACTATAAGGCCTCCCGCACACACACACAATGCAAACGCAGAATCGGAGGAGATTTCTCCTTATGATAGCCAAAGATGCTTGATACGCATTTAAAAAGAACATTTGATATTATTACTAGTGCATAGTGTAGAGAAAAATTCATTTCGAAAGTAGAATATAAATCTTAGCCAACATACGACCATTATCGTATGCCTACTATAGCTAACTATGTTCAATAGCAGGTTACCGCCACATTCCATAGCAGGTTATACAACTAAAATCGTACAAGTCTCGTATTTTTTCTTTGGATTTCCAACGAATGATCAGGCCAAGGAACTTCCCATTGCCATATGATAATGCCCCTGGATGGACATCCCCGAGAACCAAACCGGATCTCTGCCAACACAAGGCCGGGTTACCCCTAACTGAGTAACAACTGACCGAATATGCCATCCCCCGGTCCTTTGGGACCTTTCAACCGAGCGCTCGTAATCAATTCACACAATCATAACAAAGTGTTTTCAACATGAGTAAGTATCTGGGCTCCATACCATGATACCACCCTTTTCCAGAAGGAAATGCACACATCCTAAAGGGCGCTACCCCTCATAACCTTGCTACTTCTTTCCTGTTTTGACCATTCACGAGGTGTGAGGCTCGACGAAGTCACGTCCACAAAAACATACTTTATACAAAAGCCATGCTTTGGGTCAACAAATGATCATAGAAATGATCACCAAGATAGACGATCAAATAAACGATCCTATCACAAATAATCAACACAATGATCATTTACAGCAACACTCAGCATGTCACATTACCAAATTGGGAATATATCGCTGATAACTTCAACTACATAACCTCTGAGCTCGTACGTCTCAGAGAAGGGTGTTAAGCTAAAAGAATAAATTCTCCGCCACCAACAGAAATATATTTGAAAGAAATCGGCTTTATATCTCAACTTGTAATGTCAGGCATACTATCCATACAAGTCTGTTCCGGGCTCGAACAAAACCGAAGGCACTTACAAAGAAGTCCTTGCAATCCGGATATTCACAATCCTGATCGGATTTCCCATCACTTAGGGAGTCTCTATACCGTTGCAACTCAGTGCAGAGACAATCGACAGGTCATCCTATCGCTCTCGCAAATACCGGGTCTTCAACACCGATCTTCAAATGCTATTCACAACGACGTATCACATATTCGGAATGGGTGATACGACCCCATGGTCCTTTCCCGGTTAACCCGAATAGTGAGCGCTTATTCAAAAATAAGTGTGGCATTCAAATTCAAACAAATCACATCAAATACCCATTCAAAGGGAAATATTGATAGTCGGTTATTGAACTATCAATGGATATGCACACATCACCAGTTTCCAAATAAGTTTTCAAATTATTTATTTTCCAAAATATCTTTACAAGATATAAAATTTTCACACTTCAAAAATAAATCAACATTTATTTTTAAACAAATTCCACTTTCTATTCATAAATTCCATAGTGAATTTTCATTCAAAAATATCCATGCATATACGATTTCAATTATTCATTTCAATTTATCTTCAAAAAGATAAATTCTAATATTCACTTTATATTGGAAAACATCTCCATACTTATTTATTCATAAGTAATTCACAGATTTTATTTATTTTCAACACTTAGAAAATATTCAATATACTTAAATCGAGATTAAGTATATATTTCATTCTTTAAGGAAATCATTCTCTTAAACATATTTATTTGGGCCAAAACGAATGTTGCGTAAAACATCGTTACGACAACCTAAAATCACTAGTATAGGGATTCGAAATTTAAAATAGATATATAAATCCCAATATATACCATACAAAACATTTCCTTTCGGAAATCATTTACTATAACTACAGTGTTATAGTCCACCATTTCCTTCTATTTCTCGAAAACGTCTATTTCAACAATGAATGTTGAAATCTATGGTTTCGAATCTCAATGCATTTAAAACATCGTTAGATCGTTTTAATTCTGTTTAAAATATCACATTCAAAACAATTTCTTTAACATATTATTCACTATTCAAAAACGTGAATATACTACGTTAACAAATATCATCATTTCCATTCATTTTATTTCAAAGGGTTATTCACTGTCAAAAACGTGAATATAACTTCATTTATAGGTTTCAACAATTTACTTATCAAAATAAGTCATTTGCGAATTTATAAAACAATGTTTATAAATCCCATTTCTAATTATTTTATAACAACTTCCTTTTATAAATTTTCTTTATTAACCTATTCGATTTATATCTCAATTATGAACTAAAAGTCCATATTATAAGTTAAATGCTTATAAAACGATTAATTTACAAAATCGTTCTTTTAAACTTCATAATTATAAATCTTATAACTTATAAGATTCAATGATTTATTCAAAACTATTCTTTTAATAACTTCACAAATTTATACATCTTACTATTTATAAATCTCATTTATAACTTCTCCATTTATAATTCTATAAATTTCATTCATTTATGAAATTCATTTACACTTCATTCAAACACTTATAAAAACTCGTTTTATAATGTCTATATTTCAATTTATAAATATCCATTTATAAATCTCTTAATATAAATCAATTTATGTTATTCTTTAAAACTTCTTTAATCTCCTTTATTATTTCACCATTTTGATTTATAAAATAATCAAATTTTATAAATCCTATATTTAAACTTTTCACAATAAATTCAAAAATCCCGATTTTACTATTTTATAAAATCATTAGCATCATATTCTCAAAAACCAGTTTTTAACTATATTTCTCAAAAATCATAATTTCTATAACTTTAAAAATTATAACGTTTATTTATTTAAAATGGATCAATTCCAAACATATTTTATAAACGTTTTCTTTCAAAAATCACTTTAAAAATCATTTTAAAATTCCAAATTTGGTCCAATGATGCTACACACCAAATAGTCAATCACGACTACAACGATATCATATATCGATATGATAAACCATCAAATATCAAAATATTTGAAATCAAATAAATACTGTTGAGGAATCCAGTTGGATCCCTCCAACCTGTTTTCCTGCATCCACAAACATCAGCACAATACCAATTTTGCTCCAGTACGAAATTATCGCGGTATATGGGATTTAAAATATTATCCGCTTAATAGACGGCGCAATAGGGTCTCATCCGCTAAACAAATGTGGGAAATCAATAACTCCAATATATACATATATGCCAATATATATATATATATTGCTATTATATATAATACCAATTTCACTGTTTATGAAATATTCGCGGTATATGTTTTTAATAAATAACATCCGCTTACTAACGGCGTATAATGTCTATTTTAACAATCAATAGATAATAATCATCATTCAAACATGCATTCAAATATTTTAAATCTAACTATTTAAAATTAAAATCGAAACTGATTCGATTGAGTGAGAAGTTCTCACCTTGATTTCAAATTCCGTTTTAGCGATTTATTTCGAATAAAATTAAACGGACGTTTAATTTTACCCAAAATTCTCACTAACTCCAAACGACTCCAATCCAATTTCATCGCGTAGTGCTCGTCCATACGATTCCAACGCAACTGGTTTCGCGCGTTTTCGACCTCGTATGAAAAAGATATGATAATTTGAAGTTTACACAAGTTATATATATATATATATATAATTTACAAATAAATTAACTATTTCAAACCTAAACTAATCTCCACCGTTAGATCCAACTTCAGCAAATCAGGGCCGCACACCCCCCATCTTCTCCTTCCTCTTTCACGTTTCCAGTAAATAGCCGCACCACCCAAACCCATTAGCATGAACTAGGGTTTCAATTCACACCCTCAAACGACGACTATACTCGATCACATCACCGCCATGTCGAAGCCCATTGCAAGAGCTACCTCCACCATGCACCACTTGAAGCTCGGCTGCCCCATGAGCCTAGGGTTGCGTGCGCAACATGCCACGAACGGCCCCCTCCTGCTCCTCCTCTGATGCTCCAAACACGATCTCAACCGTATGGATTGAAAGCTTTCGCCAAGATCTTCATCTTTGTAGTTGGAAGTTTCATCTAATTGCTGATGGATTTGGAGAAATCGAGGGAGGAACGTGGGTGTTTTCTGGCCATTAGTGAAAGGGGTGGCGGCTAGGGTTATATTTTCTTTTTTTTTTAATTTTATGAAGAGAAGGGTGCTATTTATAGAGTTTTGAACGACACTATTCATCCCGAAAATTCCGAACTCCGATTTACGCGCCGAAACTGACGTTCCTAGGGTTTACCCCGCGTTCCGGACACAATGGAATAGGTTTTGGAAGCTAATTCGAAAATCTGTGCGAGTTATGGCAATAAACGTTCGATCTAAATTAAACCGATTTAAATCGATTTCTAGGCGTTTTAATTCGTACAGGACAAACGGTAAATCCAATTGACTTGAAATTTGAAACCTTACAATAATATCACATTACGGATCCGATGAAACTAGTTTCGTCGAAATCCGAGACTTTTTGAAAAATGGCTATTTTAACTCGCCAAATTAATATTAAAAATAATTCGATGCGTTTCGAGCTGCCACGATCAAACGATAGCTCCGATTGACACAAAAATTGAAATCCGGTAATAACTAACTATCACGGATCCAATGGAACTGGTTTCATTCAATTCTGAGACTGTTCAAAAATTGACTATTTTCACTAGTCGATTTTAATATTAAAATATTCAATTTTCACAAATTAACTCTTAATTCGATTTTAAAAGTTCTAAAATATCATTCTAACTTCAATATGATAAAATAAAATTTTACAAATCATTTTCAATCATATTTAACCTAATTTTCAATTATTTCCATAATTTAACATATTAAATTATCGATTTAATTATTCAATTAAATCCAATAATTCAAATAAAAATTTATTCGACTAATAAATTTCACTTATTAATATTTAAAATTAATTAAATATTTAAATTTTAATTAAATTAAAATTCTGGGTCGTTACAATCTTCCCCCCTTAAAAGAATTTCGTCCTCGAAATTATCAAGTAAGAAAAGTTATAGAATTCATTAACTTTCCAAAATTCATAGTTAAACTTCTTATAATATTTTACTAAGTTTTCCAATCATACTTAGTTATCTTTTCAAAAACAATTATTATTGTTCAACTTTCAATTCCAAAATCAAAGTTATAGTTTTCACAATTTTCCAACTTTCTCAAATTTTTTCTAACGCCTTAAATTTCCGGAAAAATTCGCCATAGTTTCCTTTGCGCGGCTCGATCCGAAAAAAAAATGACAGTATATATCACAAATATACATCTCATCAAGTAATGAGGCATCCCAAAGGGAAAAAAATGTAAAAGTACGATATTTAATCCGAGATATGTACCTTATATTTTATTAGCAAGCATATACGGCTAATATAGCACGAAAGCGAGCTCCAAATGCGAAGCAAACGCAATCCGCACCTACTAAACACTCAACAAACAACATGAGAACATGTATATAGACAATAGTATCAATATACAACATATAGTAACATAACAACTATGTATGTCACATAACAAATGCAATAAAAGCAATATACTCAACCATCAACCAACTAACATTCATAACCAATATATATTCATTCATATTCTCATTAATATTCAATGAAATAAGTTTTCAATTTAATCATATTTGATTCATAAACAGTGGATGTTTTTACTAACATTCATTTTCAATTAGTTTATATTTACTAATTCATATTCAAGTTGGTTCACTTCCAATTCAAATTCAAATTTATTCAAGATTCACTTAACTTCCAATTGAATTTCAATTAATTTAACTTTCAATTTCATTAATACTTAATGAATTACATACAATCAACTAACAATCAAATAACAACCAATGTATATTCATTACAACCAAATTCCTTTGCTTATATTCATTCAATTTGGTTTAATTAAATTGATTTTCATCCATTTATTCAACTTCCAGTAATATTAGATTTTAATGAATTAACACTTATATTCATTATTTCACATCAACTTAATTCACATTCAATTGATTAACATTCAATCCATTAATTCAATTCAATTACAAAGTTGAATTTCATTTATATAACTTAAGTTCACATTCATTTTTATTTACAACTCATATTCATAAATATATTCATATAGTTTCACTTCTTATATATATATATATAAGTTTATTTCACAATTGTAAATCACTTTAATTATAATTCAATTCTTATAATTCTTTCACTTATACAATTATTCTTTTATTTAGGTTATTCAAACAACTTAACAATCAACTTATATACACTTTAATAATTCTAAAAAATTATTCCTTTATATATAAAATATAATCAATATTGTGCCGAATTGTTCTATTCAAGTGTTTAGAAACCCCTTCGGCATAGTCTTGCGGACCACGCTGACGAAAGTTCATATGCCACTCAATAAACCAACCATCACAATATAAAACAATTTCATATTCACTAACAAATACGCTCTCATAGCTATTATTACACTCAACTCATTCTAGAGTACTGCTGACTCTATCTCTAACGAGTAATACCCAATAGAACCATGGTTGTCGCTTAACCATATGCTCCGATACCAAATGTAACGTACGCGATTTTTCGTTGCCGAAAAACCGAATAGTTAGGGTTAAAAAAAAGAAGAAAGAGAGAGAAGAAGAGAGAAAGATAGAAGATGGAGAGGAAAGGAAATAGAAAATAGAACGGAACAGAAAACAACAGAACAACATCAGAATCTCACAATTCGCAGCGGAACAACATATAATAATAAATGAATAATCTTTAAACAAAGAACTATATCAGTTATTACATTACATCACATTTCATTACATCATATCATCAGAGTGTACAACAACAACAATGCAGCGGAAAAAGAAATACTATATACTAGTAATACGCCATGCCATCCAGCTTGCCTCCAGCAACTCCTGAATATCCAGAATATCCTGATAAACCTTAACTCTTGACTGCCCTGTGGAAATTTGTGGGCACCCAGAGTTTAGGAAGGAAAACAATAAACTCCGAGTCAGTCATGTGACTGGTGTGAGAACTCAAAACAGTTTATTTATCTTTGAACACAAAAATATAGGAATATTTTTAAAGTCAATTCGCAATGCTTTTAAAAATGAGACTACTATAAGGCCTCCCGCACACACACACAATGCAAACGCAGAATCGGAGGAGATTTCTCCTTATGATAGCCAAAGATGCTTGATACGCATTTAAAAAGAACATTTGATATTATTACTAGTGCATAGTGTAGAGAAAAATTCATTTCGAAAGTAGAATATAAATCTTAGCCAACATACGACCATTATCGTATGCCTACTATAGCTAACTATGTTCAATAGCAGGTTACCGCCACATTCCATAGCAGGTTATACAACTAAAATCGTACAAGTCTCGTATTGTTTCTTTGGATTTCCAACGAATGATCAGGCCAAGGAACTTCCCATTGCCACATGAGAATGCCTCTGGATGGACATCCCCGAGAACCAAACCGGATCTCTGCCAACACAAGGCCGGGTTACCCCTAACTGAGTAACAACTGACCGAATATGCCATCCCCCGGTCCTTTGGGACCTTTCAACCGAGCGCTCGTAATCAATTCACACAATCATAACAAAGTGTTTTCAACATGAGTAAGTATCTGGGCTCCATACCATGATACCACCCTTTTCCAGAAGGAAATGCACACATTCTAAAGGGCGCTACCCCTCATAACCTTGCTGCTTCTTTCCTGTTTTGACCATTCACGGGGTGTGAGGCTCGACGAAGTCACGTCCACAAAAACATACTTTATACAAAAGCCATGCTTTGGGTCAACAAATGATCATAGAAATGATCACCAAGATAGACGATCAAATAAACGATCCTATCACAAATAATCAACACAATGATCATTTACAGCAACACTCAGCAAGTCACATTACCAAATTGGGAATATATCGCTGATAACTTCAACTACATAACCTCTGAGCTCGTACGTCTCAGAGAAGGGTGTTAAGCTAAAAGATTAAATTCTCCGCCACCAACAGAAATATATTTGAAAGAAATCGGCTTTATATCTTAACTTGTAATGTCAGGCATACTATCCATACAAGTCTGTTCCGGGCTCGAACAAAACCGAAGGCACTTACAAAGAAGTCCTTGCAATCCGGATATTCACAATCCTGATCGGATTTCCCATCACTTAGGGAGTCTCTATACCGTTGCAACTCAGTGCAGAGACAATCGACAGGTCATCCTATCGCTCTCGCAAATACCGGGTCTTCAACACCGATCTTCAAATGCTATTCACAACGACGTATCACATATTCGGAATGGGTTATACGACCCCATGGTCCTTTCCCGGTTAACCCGAATAGTGAGCGCTTATTCAAAAATAAGTGTGGCATTCAAATTCAAACAAATCACATCAAATACCCATTCAAAGGGAAATATTGATAGTCGGTTATTGAACTATCAATGGATATGCACACATCACCAGTTTCCAAATAATTTTTCAAATTATTTATTTTCCAAAATATCTTTACAAGATATAAAATTTTCACACTTCAAAAATAAATCAACATTTATTTTTAAACAAATTCCACTTTCTATTCATAAATTCCATAGTGAATTTTCATTCAAAAATATCCATGCATATACGATTTCAATTATTCATTTCAATTTATCTTCAAAAAGATAAATTCTCTAATATTCACTTTATATTGGAAAACATCTCCATACTTATTTATTCATAAGTAATTCACAGATTTTATTTATTTTCAACACTTAGAAAATATTCAATATACTTAAATCGAGATTAAGTATATATTTCATTCTTTAAGGAAATCATTCTCTTAAACATATTTATTTGGGCCAAAACGAATGTTGCGTAAAACATCGTTACGACAACCTAAAATCACTAGTATAGGGATTCGAAATTTAAAATAGATATATAAATCCCAATACCATACAAAACATTTCCTTTCGGAACTCATTTACTATAACTACAGTGTTATAGTCCACCATTTCCTTCTATTTCTCGAAAACGTCTATTTCAACAATGAATGTTGAAATCTATGGTTTCGAATCTCAATGCATTTAAAACATTGTTAGATCGTTTTAATTCTGTTTAAAATATCACATTCAAAACAATTTCTTTAACATATTATTCACTATTAAAAAACGTGAATATACTACGTTAACAAATATCATCATTTCCATTCATTTTATTTCAAAGGGTTATTCACTGTCAAAAACGTGAATATAACTCATTTATAGGTTTCAACAATTTACTTATCAAAATAAGTCATTTGCGAATTTATAAAACAACGTTTATAAATCCCATTTCTAATTATTTTATAACAACTTCCTTTTATAAATTTTCTTTATTAACCTATTCGATTTATATCTCAATTATGAACTAAAAGTCCATATTATAAGTTAAATGCTTATAAAACGATTAATTTACAAAATCGTTCTTTTAAACTTCATAATTATAAATCTTATAACTTATAAGATTCAATGATTTATTCAAAACTATTCTTTTAATAACTTCATAAATTTATACATCTTACTATTTATAAATCTCATTTATAACTTCTCCATTTATAATTCTATAAATTTCATTCATTTATGAAATTCATTTACACTTCATTCAAACACTTATAAAAACTCGTTTTATAATGTCTATATTTCAATTTATAAATATCCATTTATAAATCTCTTAATATAAATCAATTTATGTTATTCTTTAAAACTTCTTTAATCTCCTTTATTATTTCACCATTTTGATTTATAAAATAATCAAATTTTATAAATCCTATATTTAAACTTTTCACAATAAATTCAAAAATCCCGATTTTACTATTTTATAAAATCATTAGCATCATATTCTCAAAAACCAGTTTTTAACTATATTTCTCAAAAATCATAATTTCTATAACTTTAAAAATTATAACGTTTATTTATTTAAAATGGATCAATTCCAAACATATTTTATAAACGTTTTCTTTCAAAAATCACTTTAAAAATCATTTTAAAATTCCAAATTTGGTCCAATGATGCTACACACCAAATAGTCAATCACGACTACAACGATATCATATATCGATATGATAAACCATCAAATATCAAAATATTTGAAATCAAATAAATACTGTTGAGGAATCCAGTTGGATCCCTCCAACCTGTTTTCCTGCATCCACAAACATCAGCACAATACCAATTTCGCTCAAGTACGAAATTATCGCGGTATATGGGATTTAAAATATTATCCGCTTAATAGACGGCGCAATAGGGTCTCATCCGCTAAACAAATGCGGGAAATCAATAACTCCAATATATACATATGCCAATATATATATATATTGCTATTATATATAATACCAATTTCACTGTTTATGAAATATTCGCGGTATATGTTTTTAATAAATAACATCCGCTTACTAACGGCGTATAATGTCTATTTTAACAATCAATAGATAATAATCATCATTCAAACATGCATTCAAATATTTTAAATCTAACTATTTAAAATTAAAATCGAAACTGATTCGATTGAGTGAGAAGTTCTCACCTTGATTTCAAATTCCGTTTTAGCGATTTATTTCGAATAAAATTAAACGGACGTTTAATTTTACCCAAAATTCTCACTAACTCCAAACGACTCCAATCCAATTTCATCGCGTAGTGCTCGTCCATACGATTCCAACGCAACTGGTTTCGCGCGTTTTCGACCTCGTATGAAAAAGATATGATAATTTGAAGTTTACACAAGTTATATATATATAATTTACAAATAAATTAACTATTTCAAACCTAAACTAATCTCCACCGTTAGATCCAACTTCAGCAAATCAGGGCCGCACACCCCCCATCTTCTCCTTCCTCTTTCACGTTTCCAGTAAATAGCCGCACCACCCAAACCCATTAGCATGAACTAGGGTTTCAATTCACACCCTCAAACGACGACTATACTCGATCACATCACCGCCATGTCGAAGCCCATTGCAAGAGCTACCTCCACCATGCACCACTTGAAGCTCGGCTGCCCCATGAGCCTAGGGTTGCGTGCGCAACATGCCACGAACGGCCCCCTCCTGCTCCTCCTCTGATGCTCCAAACACGATCTCAACCGTATGGATTGAAAGCTTTCGCCAAGATCTTCATCTTTGTAGTTGGAAGTTTCATCTAATTGCTGATGGATTTGGAGAAATCGAGGGAGGAACGTGGGTGTTTTCTGGCCATTGGTGAAAGGGGTGGCGGCTAGGGTTATATTTTCTTTTTTTTTAATTTTATGAAGAGAAGGGTGCTATTTATAGAGTTTTGAACGACACTATTCATCCCGGCAATTACGAACTCCGATTTACGCGCCGAAACTGACGTTCCTAGGGTTTACCACGCGTTCCGGACACAATGAAACAGGTTTCGGAAGCTAATTCGAAAATCTGTGCGAGTTATGGCAATAAACGTTCGATTTAAATTAAACCGATTTAAATCGATTTCTAGGCGTTTTAATTCGTACAGGACAAACGGTAAATCCAATTGACTTGAAATTTGAAACCTTACAATAATATCACATTACGGATCCGATGAAACTAGTTTCGTCGAAATCCGAGACTTTTTGAAAAATGGCTATTTTAACTCGCCAAATTAATATTAAAAATAATTCGATGCGTTTTGAGCTGCCACGATCAAACGATAGCTCCGATTGACACAAAAATTGAAATCCGGTAATAACTAACTATTATGGATCCAATGGAACTGGTTTCGTTCAATTCTGAGACTGTTCAAAAATTGACTATTTTCACTAGTCGATTTTAATATTAAAATATTCAATTTTCACAAATTAACTCTTAATTCGATTTTAAAAGTTCTAAAATATCATTCTAACTTCAATATGATAAAATAAAATTTTACAAATCATTTTCAATCATATTTAACCCAATTTTCAATTATTTCCATAATTTAACATATTAAATTATCGATTTAATTATTCAATTAAATCCAATAATTCAAATAAAAATTTATTCGACTAATAAATTTCACTTATTAATATTTAAAATTAATTAAATATTTAAATTTTAATTAAATTAAAATTCTGGGTCGTTACACAATAGGAAAGTGAAGCAAACTACTTTGGTAGTAAAGACTCTAATCCCTCATCGTGGAGGATGCTACAATTGTAATTCTAAGGACCACTATGCAAAGGAGTGTTCGGAACTACTCTTTTGTCGTTATTGCAAAAATACATGTCATCATATTTCTGCCTGCCCCATACTTCAAAGCAAGAAGAAGGTTGCAACAGCCCGCAAATCCGTAACCCTTGAGTTAACACTATTCTACAACAACCAACTCAAGTTGTACAGAAACACGAACCATTTGGGTTTTAAGAAGAAGAGGTAGAAGAAGAGAAAACAAAATCAACATCTAAATCTAACCATCGTAGCGGAATAAAATATAATAGATAATGAATAATCTTTACTCAATCAAATATATCTTTGTTTATATATTACATCAATCAGAGTACATCAATCACAACTCAACATCAATATCATACAAATGGGTACACAACAACTCAACACTACGGAATATATATATACAAGTACGGGAGTACGTATCGCCATCCTGCTCGTCACCTGAGCTCCACGGCACCTCCTGTATCCTATAATACTCGGTCTGACCCGAGCATTACAGTTAAATAATACCCGAGTCAGTCTGGAATACCAGTGTGAGAAAACCACACCCAATTGATTATTAAAGTTTCGAAAATCCTTTGAAAACAAAAGCATCTCGTAAGACCACGCCACAAATAAACATGTCGGGTTTTTACCTTACGATAGCTAAAACAATTTTTATAGAAATCCTCTGATATTATAATAGGGTCTATATACAAATACTTATAAAATAGCCAAAATTGTTACATTATTAAATTCCAACTACTAGCCACAAAGTGGGTAATACAAACAAAACTCGTACAAGGCTCGTAGGGAGAATGGATTCCAACTAATGACTAGGCACTGGGGTACCACCTGTCACAGTACGGGGCCTAGATCACCGTACCGAGGAGTACGACCGCTCCCCTGCAACACAAGGCCGGGACTACCCCTTACTGGATAATCCCGAGTGAGATCACCCCGAGGTTGGGATCAGCAACCGCCCACTAAGCCGAAATAAAAAGGGACATCTAGACTGGAATGACCTCACCCTGCTTGGGTGCTACCCACCTAGCCTTGCTGCATAACCCCTGATTTTCAGTCATTCCCATTTGATGAGGCTTGAGGCTAAGCGTTACCTTTATAGAACATATCCCTTAGAATGCCCATCGTCCACCAGACGATGTTTCGCAAGCATTCGTCCATACAAGTCCGTCCCGGGTTCGAACGGAACCGAAGGCACTATTCCTGCTACATCCATTTTGGAAATATCCTCAGGATTAGTAGCGACTAGCCCTTGCACTTCACTTCTCCATCTTCGAATCCAAAATTGTTTACACGAAACGTACAAACCGGATCGAAGTGGTTTTCGGGAAATAAATCTCGATCCCAGTCTCTTCGAAACGATCAACGCAGTTGGCCAATATTGATAGTCGGTTATTTAACTATCAATTATATTCACAAACAGCCATCAACCACTAAATAATTTTCCAAATTATTTATTAATCTCAAAAATATCTTCACAAGATATATTTCTATTTCCAATCCTTTTGAAAACAGTTTCAAATCATCTTTCCCTTCAAAATAAACTTCCCAAATATATTTCTATCTCTACTGAAATCACCAAGCACAAAACTAGATTTTTTTTAAAATAATTTAAAAACACTTCATTGTAAAATATATTAGAAAAACTTGCTTTATTACTTAATTTAAAACAATGCTCTAGGAATACTAAAATAATGTTACTTTATAACTATACATTAGATTTTCTTCTTTAAATTACCAAATCATTCTTTATATAATTATTACGATAATAGATTAAAATAAAATACTTACTTTGGAATTTACTTAAAACATTTAAGTTAAGACTATTTCAATAATTGGCTAAGATAGATTCTATATGAATATTTAAAAATAAGGTTACTTTATAAAATATAAAACTAGGCTTTCACTTTTTAAATACCATTATACTAGGTCATTCTTAAAATAATTACTACTATAATAGATTAAAAGGAAATACTTACTTTAGAATTTAAATATTTAGAAACAGTAAATTTTTCAAAACATACATTTTAAAACAACTTTAAAACCTTTAATTTATATTTAAAAATTAACTTTGCAAAGGTACTTGGTTATCCAGGGAGAATTCCCAATCTCAATCACTTAAATCAATTTTTCAAATTGATTTCCAATTTATTCCATTCAAAATAAATCTCTTTACTTACTCAGTTCATTCCAAAATTTATAAATTATGGACCTTATTATCAATGTTATTATTTTCCGTTTGATTTTAATTTCTTTTATCTGAAATATACTAATTTCAGGTTATTCCTAATTCCTTATTAAATAATCTAAATCTTAATTTTAAATAAATGTTTTGTCCTTTTAAATAATAACTCTGAAGTTTAAAATCCATTAATCTTCTGATTTTTTCAAAATTTCCCTTTCTATATTCAAAATTTATTTATTAGAATTTAAAAGTCACTTTATTTCTTTCCCAATTCATTCTTAAATTTATTCAAGTTTACATAATTATTTTACTTACAAATTTACTTATTTTATTTCCTTTCCAAGATTCAATTTATTTATTTTTAGTAACTCATTATACCCAATTATATCCAATCGAACATAGCATTCAATATTCCAATATCATTCATCATAGAATATCAATTAATCACAACAAAGGGTATTAAACAATTTAAATAAATGTTGAGGGATCCAGTTGGGTCCCTCCAACCTGTTTTCCCTGCATCCACAGACATTAGCACCACATAAATATCAATCCCCAAATATACCATACTATCACATCAATCAATTCAAACATTCATCCAATTACTTAAATTTAATCATTTTAAATTTAAATTTTAACTGAGTGAGATTAACTCACCTTTGCTTTTTATTAGCATCCATTTCAATCCAGCTTGATTTCTTCCCTATTTAGACCTTGACTAACATTAGATGATTTTGATTAACATTCTTAAATAACCGACCCATCAATTATCCTTCCAAATAAATTTAAATCAACTAGTAATTTAAATTTAGACCAGTAATTTAAAGTTTAAATAAATTCTTCTATGATAACCAATTTTCCAGTAACCAAAAAATTAAATGAGTTACTTAAACCGCTTATCACCTATACATTATTTCAAATGTAATTGCAAATTTTAAAACGTGTATATTTATTTTTATTTTTCTCTTTTTTTTCCTTCAATAAAGAATATAAATATTTCTGTTGTTCTTCCTTCTGTAAATAAATTCAAAAACAAGGTATATATTTATTAAGTTTAAAACATAACTTAATTTTTATCTTACTGTACTTATTATCTTGTCTGTAAATAGAAATTTCTAATATATATAAGGCTATATAAACTCTTACTATAATTATGCAATTTAATCTTTTCCAGTTCTCTGCATGTACGTATATACATATCCTTATTGTCTATTTATTATTTCTTGAAACCATATAATGTATATCGTAAAGATAAAACAATTGCAAAAAGCCTCATAAAACGAAAATACCTCAATCAGAGGTCGGAGACGACGAACCCTAGCCTCTTCTCGGCCACACGCGATGCTCAAGATGTCCCCTTTCCTACGCGATCAACTGCACCGAGCTTCCCATCTCGCGAATCATCCTGCCTCGCGGCCATGCTCTAGGGGTCGCTACCTTCGAGCTCCTCAAGGCGATTCGTGCCTCGCTTCGGCCGTGCCCCTCCTCTCACTGCTATTGATAAGGATCGAATCGACTTCGATTCGATTTCGAACGAAGTCGCCATCCTACTACGCTCATAGTTCGCCCGCGATTTTTTTTTAGCTTCGAGATGAATACGCGGCTGTGGGTAGGGAAAGCAAACACGCGATGTAACTTCAATTGAAGGACTAGATGATGCTTTAAAACTCTCAGCCATTATTGATCTTGAACGAAGTGATTCTTTTTTTTTAGATTTGAAAAGAAGGGTACGGCTGATATAAAATTTGATGCAGGAAATGTTTGCGTGCTGGGTAGGGAAGAAAGGGAACATGATAGGAAATGAAGTCGGCTTGATCAGGAAAGATTTCGACTGGTGATGTCTTTAAATTAAATTATCGTTGTAAATTTCGTCGCGTTTATATATCGTATGCTCACACATTAACTCCAATCAATGCGAAATTTGAAATCCGATAATAATTCAATATTACGGACCCAATAGAACTGGTTTCATTGAATTCCGAGACTGCGCCTCGGAAGGCTATCTTTAAATTCAATTTAAGCGATATTAAATTCCAAAACTTAACAAATCATCCTTAAATTTGATTTCAACACTTCTATTCTCTTCAGTATTATCAATACAAATTTTATAAGTCTCTTCAGTATTATCAGTACAAATTTTATAAGTCTTCAAATTATTTTTTTATAGGCTTAAAGTTCCAGATTTAGCATTTTTACGATCTTCAAATTGTTTAATTTTAATAATTTAATTATCAAATAAATAGCGATATTTGAAATTCAAGTTAATAACTAACTTTTAAATATTTAAAATCAATTAAATATTCCAATTTTAAATGCTCAAAAATTCCGGGTCGTCACATTCCTCCCCACTTAAAAGAATTTCGTCCTCGAAATTACTAGTTGGAAAGAATGGTCCAATACCCGTTTATTATTATTTCTCTAAACCAAACAGTTTCTAACAATTCAACATCTTACCAACTATCTTTTTGTAAAAGATTCATTATCATTCTTATTAACTTTCCAAATTTTTCCCTAGTTTGCAAACAATCCTATTCGCTCAATCATTCAAGTTTTATTCTTAAAACCAGTTTTGAATTATCAAAATTTCTCAAAATTTTCTAACTCTCTAAATTTCCGAAAAATTTCGCCAGTGTCTCCTTTGCGCGGCTGGCTCGGTACTACTACAAAATGGCTCTGCGGCCTCCCAAATCCAAAAAGAAAACAAAAAGCCAAGTGGCTCGATCCAAAAAAAACCCAATCAAATTTCATACCAAATTTAAATACATACTTTTTTGTCGAGCATTTCAATTTATCTCTTGAAATCAAATCCAATTCCCTTTTCCCTTTATATTACCCGCATATCCTGCTTAGCACTAATATTCAGTCACAACTTTCAACACATATTATTGACTTCCTTACGAATGTCAATATCTATTCATCCAAATATTAACTTAGAATATATTTGTAAGATCAATTTCCAATTCAACCATTCACCATTTCTTTCTTGGGTTCATATAAGCATTTAATATGCTTCTTATATTTATTTTCACTTTACCACCTTGGTTTATCCATTTCTATTCAAATTGATTCCTTCATTTCCATATGAATCCAATTTATTTTCAACTCTGAACATTAAATTTTATTTTTCATTTATAACTAATTCATATCATTACTTTAAATTAGTTTCATTCACTAACTTATTTTAGTTTCCAATTTGAATTCGTTTGTCGTTAACAAAATTTTCCAAAATTTTGAAAAAATTTCTAACTTCCAAAATTTTCGGAAAATTTTGGCAGAGTCTCCTTTGTACGGAGGAGCTTTTGCAATTTGACAAAAGATATAAATATATATACATCGACCCACACGGTCGAAAAAACCAAAAACAGTTCATATTTCCTATTTTTATTGCATAGGCGTACCTTATTTCCGCATTTTAAGCAAGCGGCTTATTATTTTTAGCAAATAGCACAACCAAATCCAGCCTCACGGCTTCCAGGTACCTGTACTTACTCAAATTAAACATGTAAGTGCCAAATATATGCAGTTTAACTATATCTCATTTAGTTACAATGGTTAAAACATATAAATTCTAAAGAAATGCACATCCCACATTTCCGTAAGCAATTTTTATAGTTTCCATGCTAATTCAACTGTTTCAATTTATTCATAAACCATTTTCATTCCATTCGAAGGGTTTTCAATCCATTCATATACAATCTCATCAATTTGAATGGTTTAAAACTCAATCACTTACATTTAATTTATTCTTAAGCAAACTGAACTCATATTTAATTCAATTGCTTTCAAAATCAATTTATTTTACCCTTATCAACACATAGAATTTTAATTACTTCCATTTACATCCAACGACCATTTATTCCATGCAATTCGACGAGATTTATGTGAATAAATAAGTATTTATGTTTATAACCAATTTAAATTGATTTCAACTCAATTTACACTTAATTCTGTTCCATTTTCAATTTATTCACAATCCATATATTCTCATTTTCATTGCATTTCATATTTGAACCCATTCACTTGCATTCATTCCATATTTGTTTATTCCAAACTATTTTATTTAGCTCGAAAACAGTCCAAGCTATCACATTCAATAATTATTTTCAACTCATTTAAATCATACTTTATTTTGAATTCGGATTTTATTCAACACTTACTTAATTCAATAACTTAAGTTCATTTCCATTTCTTTTTATAGTAAGTTCTACTTCCATCTTTCATTTAATTCTTATTTATTCTATCCATTTACTTATTCAACATAATTAGTTTATCTACATTTACTTAAACCATTCTAGTAAGCTTGAAACATTCTATTTTCCTTATTGTCTTAAGCTTTTTCAATCCTTTAATAATTTAAATGGTTTACCATTATTTATTTAAGAATTTCATTCCATTAAATATTATCGGCAACTCACCGAATTTTACTTCAATAAAAATCCATTTTTACTTGATTTAAATCCAATCCACTATTATTAAACTAAATTTCAAGTTGAATTCAATTCAACACTTCTCCATCCATTTAGCTTAAGTTAATTTACTTCAATTTTATTCAAATTTATACTTAAGCTCATTCTCATTTTGCAAATAAATTTCTCTTTTCAATTTAACTTGATTCCATTTTAATCCAATCCAATACCATTTCAAGCTTCAAATTTCTTTGAGTTATTATACACAATAACTTTTTAGATTCAGCTCATTCAATTGATTACAAGGCCATTTCCAATTTATTTCCACTTATTTGGATTTTATTTGTAATTCAATCCATTACTATTTCAATCCAGTTTCATCTTTTATTCAATATATTTCCAATTATATTTAATTTGTTAACACTTCACGTTAAATTTTAATTTTAAAACTCAAGTTCTGAATTCACTATCCATTTTCAAATTAGCACCTAATTTTATGAACTCACAGTTCAATTACATTTGCTTCACCAACCATTTTAAGTCGAATTCAATTTATAACTCGAGTTTTATTTCCGAACTTCATCATAAACTCACAATTCAATTTTATTTAACATTTCATTAACCAGTTTATTAACAAATTAGTTCTCTCCTATTCATAGTTCAATACTTGATCTTTAACCCCAAATATCACTTTATTTAATTTTCTTAGTTCAATTTAGTTAATAATTCAAGTTTGGATTTTCTTTTCATTATCCAAAACATCAAACAATATTTATTTTGGATTTTCTATTCCACTTTCAAAATTTATAAGCCACAACTTATTATTTACACAATTCCATCCATTATAGGCTTGAATATATTCATCTTTTACTTTTAACTCAAGCCTTCTATTTATTTATAGCCCAAGCATATTTTATTTCTATGGATTTTTAATTCTCTTACAGGTTATTCTAATTTATTTATTTTAATTCCAATCCTTATTCAATTTATTTTTCATTTCTTTAAGTAAGAATACAATTCCATTCATAATTCAATTGAATTCTTATTCCAATCCAATTTTATTTGGACTCGGTTTTATTTAACTCAATTCGATTCAATTTTATTCATCAATCCAAGTAAATCTCATTTTTTTAACTTCTCACTTTAAATTTAAATTCCAACCTTCAAAGCTTATATTCCATTCCTGATTTAAAAATCATCTCAATTTATAAGCTTACAACCCATCCTCTTTTATTTTTTTTAAACTCCTGGCTTTGGTTTCAAATCATTTTGAAATCTCCAACATCTCAAATCACATTTCTCAAAAGTTAAATCAATCCTAGTTTTATTCCCAACAAATTTCCTTAGAGATTTCAAAAACAAACAGGTTTTCCTGAACAAATCAATTTGGTAGCAATCTGTCACTCAGAAATTCGAAAATGAAAACTGATGAGACGGCCGTCATCATCAGAATTATTTTCCAATAATCCAAGTGATTTCAATGCTATTTCACTTTCAAAATCTATTTAAAACAGATTTCCATTCAAAAATATCTCCAAAACAACAATACTATTATTTATCTCCAAACACTTCGATAAACATTTCCAAATCTCCGAGATTTTAAATTTCCAAAGCCTGCTTAAATAAATTTTAACTATAATTCATTTTGTACAGCTTTATGTTTATACAAATTTCCATTTAATGTTATTCCAATTCATAAATTACCTTTATAATTCATATTTATAAATTTTATTTTAAAATGAATTTATTCCCCTAAATTTTAGTTATACTTCAATTTCTAGTTAAAATTTCACTTAACAATGATCATACTTTAATATTATCATTTCTAACATTCAAGCAACCATATATTAGCCAAAATAGTTTACAAAAACTATTCTTTATATCAAAATATGTTTTTGGATAAAATTATTTCATTTACCCACATTTAAAACAATACCGTGTCGATTGTTCTATTCAAGTGTTTAGAAACCCCTTCAATACAGTTGCGCAGACTGTGTCGACGAAGGTTCATATGCCGCTCAATAAACCAATCAACACGATATTAAAACAATTTATATTCACTAACAAATACGCACTCATATTTATTAATACGCTCAAACTCATTATAGAGTACTGTAGACTCTATTTTATGAGTAATTCCCACCAGAGCCAAGGTTATCACCAACCTAAGCTCTGATACCAACTGTAACAGCCCGCAAATCCGTACCCCTTGAGTTAACACTATTCCACAACAACCAACTCAAGTTGTACAGAAACACGAACCATTTGAGTTTTAAGAAGAAGAGGTAGAAGAAGAGAAAACAAAATCAACATCAGAATCTAACCATCGCAGTGGAATAAAATATAATAGATAATGAATAATCTTTACTCAATCAAATATATCTTTGTTTATATATTACATCAATCAGAGTACATCAATCACAACTCAACATTAATATCATACAAATGGGTACACAACAACTCAACACTGCGGAATATATATATATATATACAAGTACGGGAGTACGTATCGCCATCCTGCTCGTCACTTGAGCTCCACGGCACCTCCTATATCCTATAATACTCGGTCTGACCCGAGCATTACAGTTAAATAATACCCGAGTCAGTCTGGAATACCAGCGTGAGAAAATCACACTCAATTGATTATTAAAGTTTCGAAAATCCTTTGAAAACAAAAGCATCTCGTAAGACCACGCCACAAATAAACATGTCGGGTTTTTACCTTACGATAGCTAAAACAATTTTTATAGAAATCCTATGATATTATAATAGGTTCTATATACAAATACTTATAAAATAGCCAAAATTGTTACATTATTAAATTCCAGCTAATAGCCACAAAGTGGGTAATACAAACAAAACTCGTACAAGGCTCGTAGGGAGAATGGATTCCAACTAATGACTAGGCACTGGGGTACCACCAGTCACAGTACGGGGCCTAGATCACCATACCGAGGAGTACGTCCGCTCCCCTGCAACACAAGGCCGGGACTACCCCTTACTGGATAATCCCGAATGAGATCACCCCGCGGTTGGGATCAGCAACCGCCCACTAAGCCGAAATAAAAAGGGACATCTAGACTGGAATGTCCTCACCCTGCTTGAGTGCTACCCACCTAGCCTTGCTGCATAACCCCTGATTTTCAGTCATTCCCATTTGATGAGGCTTGAGGCTAAGCGTTACCTTTATAGAATATATCCCTTAGAATGCCCATCGTCCACCAGATGATGTTTCGCAAGCAGTCGTCCATACAAGTCCGTCCCGGGTTCGAACGGAGCCGAAGGCACTATTCCTACTACATCCATTTTTGAAATATCCTCAGGATTAGTAGCGACTAGCCCATGCACTTCACTGCTCCATCTTCGAATCCAAAATCGTTTACACAAAACGTACAAACCGGATCGAAGTGGTTTTCGAGAAATAAATCTCGATCTCGGTCTCTTCGAAACGATCAACGCAGTTGGCCAATATTGATAGTCGGTTATTTAACTATCAATTATATTCACAAACAGCCATCAACCAATGAATAATTTTCCAAATTATTTATTAATCTCAAAAATATCTTCACAAGATATATTTCTATTTCCAATCCTTTTGAAAACAGTTTCAAATCATCTTTCTCTTCAAAATAAACTTCCCAAATATATTTCTATCTCCACTGAAATCACCAAGCACAAAACTAGATTTTTTTAAAAATAATTTAAAAACACTTTATTGTAAAATATATTAGAAAAACTTGCTTTATTACTTAATTTAAAACAATGCTCTAGGAATACTAAAAAATGTTACTTTATAACTATACATTAGATTTTCCTCTTTAAATTACCAAATCATTCTTTATATAATTATTACGATAATAGATTGAAATAAAATACTTACTTTGGAATTTACTTTAGAACATTTAAGTGAAGACTATTTCAATAATTGGCTAAGATAGATTCTATATGAATATTTAAAAATAAGGTTACTTTATAAAATATAAAACTAGGCTTTCACTTTTTAAATACCATTATACTAGGTCATTCTTAAAATAATTACTACTATAATAGATTAAAAGGAAATACTTACTTTAGAATTTAAATATTTAAAACAATAAATTTTTCAAAATATACTTTTTAAAACAACTTTAAAACCTTTAATTTATATTTGAAAATTAACTTTGCAAAGGTACTTGGTTATCCAGGGAGAATTCCCAATCTCAATCACTTAAATCAATTTTTCAAATTGATTTCCAATTTATTCCATTCAAAATAAATCTCTTTACTTACTCAGTTCATTCCAAAATTTATAAATTATGGACCTTATTATCAATGTTATTATTTTCCGTTTGATTTTAATTTCTTTTATCTGTAATATACCAATTTCAGGTTATTCCCAATTCCTTCTTAAATAATCTAAATCTTAATTTTAAATAAATGTTTTGTCCTTTTAAATAATAACTCTGAAGTTTAAAATCCATTAATCTTCTGATTTATTCAAAATTTCTATTTCTATATTCAAAATTTATTTATTAGAATTTAAAAGTCACTTTATTTCTTTCCCAATTCATTTTTAAATTTATCCAAGTTTACATAATTATTTTACTTACAAATTTACTTATTTTATTTCCTTTCCAAGATTCAATTTATTTATTTTTAGTAACTCATTATACCCAATTATATCCAATCGATCATAGCATTCAATATTCCAATATCATTCATAATAGAATATCAATTAATCACAACAAAGGGTATTAAACAATTTAAATAAATGTTGAGGGATCTAGTTGGATCCCTCCAACCTGTTTTCCCTGCATCCACTGACGTTAGCATAACATAAATATCAATCCCCAAATATACCATACTATCACATCAATAAATTAAAACACTCATCCAGTTACTCAAATTTAATCATTTTAAATTTAAATTTTAACAGAGTGAGATTTACTCACCTTTGCTTTTTATTAGCATCCATTTCAATCCAGCTTGATTTCTTCCCGATTTAGACCTTGAATAACATTAGATGATTTTGATTAACATTCTTAAATAACCGACCCATCAATTATCCTTCCAAATAAATTTAAATCAACTAGTAATTTAAATTTAGACCAGTAATTTAAAGTTTAAATAAATTCTTCCATGATAACCAATTTTCCAGTAACCAAAAATTTAAATGAGTTACTTAAACCGCTTATCACCTACACATTATTTAAAATGTAATTGCAAATTTTAAAACGTGTATATTTATTATTATTTTTCTCTTTTTTTTTCCTTTAGTAAAGAATATAAATATTTCTGTTGTTCTTCCTTCTGTAAATAAATTCAAAAACAAGGTATATATTTATTAAGTTTAAAAGATAACTTAACTTTTATCTTACTGTACTTATTATCTTGTCTGTAAATAGAAATTTCTAATATATAAGGCTATATAAACTCTTACTATAATTATGCAATTTAATCTTTTCCAGTTCTCTGCATGTATGTATATACATATCCTTATTGTCTTTTTATCATTTCCTGAAACCATATAATGTATATCGTAAAGATAAAACAATTGCAAAAAGCCTTAGAAAATGAAAATACCTCAATCAGAGGTCGGAGACGACGAACCCTAGCCTCCTCTCGGCCACACGCGATGCTCAAGATGTCCCCTTTCTCACGCGATCAACTGCACCGAGCTTCCTATCTCGCGAATCATCCAGCCTCGCGGCCATGCTCTAGGGGTCGCTACCTTCGAGCTCCTCAAGGCGATTCGTGCCTCGCTTCGACTGTGCCCCCCCCTCTCACTGCTATTGATAAGGATCGAATCGACTTCGATTCGATTTCGAACGAAATCGCCATCCTACTATGCTTGCAGTTCGCCCGCGATTTTTTTTTTAGCTTCGAGATGAATACGCGGCTGTGGGTTGGGAAAGCAAACACGCGATGTAACTTCAATTGAAGGACTAGATGATGCTTTAAAACTCTCAGCCACTATTGATCTTGAACGAAGTGATTCTCTTTTTTTTAGATTTGAAAAGAAGGGTTCGGCTGATATAAAATTTGATGCAGGAAATGTTTGCGTGCTGGGTAGGGAAGAAAGGGAACATGATAGGAAAGGAAGTCGGCTTGATCAGGAAAGATTGCGACTGGTGATGGCTTTAAATTAAATTATCGTTGTAAATTTCGTCGCGTTTATATATCGTATGCTCACGCATTAACTCCAATCAATGCGAAATTTGAAATCCGATAATAATTCAATATTACGGACCCAATAGAACTGGTTTCGTTGAATTCCGAGACTGCGCCTCGGAAGGCTATCTTTAAATTCAATTTAAGCGATATTAAATTCCAAAACTTAACAAATCATCCTTAAATTTGATTTCAACACTTCTATTCTCTTCAGTATTATCAATACAAATTTTATAAGTCTCTTCAGTATTATCAGTACAAATTTTATAAGTCTTCGAATTATTTTTTATAGGCTTAAAATTCCAGATTTAGCATTTTTACAATCTTCAAATTGTTTAATTTTAATAATTTAATTATCAAATAAATAGCGATATTTGAAATTCAAGTTAATAACTAACTTTTAAATATTTAAAATCAATTAAATATTCCAATTTTAAATGCTCAAAAATTCCGGGTCGTCACAAAGGTGGAACAAGAAACTTCAGTAGACAAGACTCCTATCCCAAGTCGTAAACAATGCTACAATTGTGGTTCCACGGACCATTATGTAATTATGTGCCCGAAACCCCTTTATTGTCGCTATTGCAAAGACTTGGGTCATCTTTTATCTACATGTCCCAAACTTTTGAACAAGGACATGAGAAAGCTAAATATTGTGCAAGCCCCTAGCAACACTTCTCTTGGTCAAGGTATTTCTCATTCAATCCTTGATGACATTTGCTTTGTGATTCTCTTGTTCGTGTTCTTTTTTATATGGATTCCATCTCACTATTTTATATCAAAAGAACTTGTTGATTATTTTCCTTTAAACAATTTTGGGATTGATGTCTTCCTTGAGAATCGCGAATCCGGATGGTAGATCCGCAACACTCAATTTGCTTTTTATTGATGTCAAAATTATTTTATGTGATTTTCCTGTCCGAGCCGATTTGTACTTAGGCTTCGGAATCGATTTTTGGAAAGGATTGGCTTATTGCGAAGCCCATATCCTATTTTCCGTGAGAACTAATCATCTTCGACATTTTTAATCTAATAAGCAGATTTCTATTTTTCTTTGTGATTCCAATTTCAAATTTTTGGTGGCATTGATTTTTATTCTTTAAACCCTCATGGTGAGGAAAGTTTACTTCTCTCATTTAAATAGTTTGTGAAATTTTCTGGTTTATTTGGACTTGTCTTAGGATTATCACCTAAGCAATATCTTGTGTGGTGATAAGGTCTTCTTAGCTCGACCTTGCCACCGGTTTTCATTTGGCTACGAGTTGCGTGAGTCAACATTCCACTTACGCACTCTGCACTCGTTATGATTCTTATGAATGACTTATTATGTCATTCAGTTTGCCCATCTTGTTTCATCCATTTTATAAATCGAGTATTCTTTGAATATCTCGATAACTTCATTCTTGTATTTATTGATTTTGGATGAAAATAGAAATTTCAAATTTTGCAAATCTTTTTCATAAGATTTATTTATAAGTATAATTGGATTTTGATCTTAAAACGAGCGGAGAATATTCTCAAAACTTTTAAGAGATTATTTCATCATATAGAAGATGATTTTGTGATTGTATTGCCCGTTGAGTGCTTTAAAAATTCTGGTCGATGCGCTTGATCAACGTTATCGATATGAATTTCCTAAATGCTTTGATGAGACAATCAGACACGATATATTGACTTGTAAAATATAAATTTTTATAGAAAGATTTTTACATTGGGATAATTGTAATTTTGAAAGTTTTAGCTTTTCGAAAAAGAAGATTATTTAAAAGAAATTCTTTCTTATCGATACTCTTATTCTTATGGTTTTCGATGGGAACCAAGACTTTATCTTTTATACTGATGCTAGTCGTGTTGGTTTAGATGCCGTTCTCTTGCAAAAGATAACGTGCTATCACTTGTGCTTCTAATTCATTAAAAGCCGATTGAGACTAGGTATGCCACTCACGATCTAGTGCTCGCGGCTATTGTTTTCGCTTTTAGAATTTGGCATCATTATTTTTGGGGGAGAAATTTATTCTCCACCTCGATCATAAACCTTTGGAATATTTATTTTCTCATAAGTAACTTCATATTGGCTTGGGTTCCTTGCATCATATGATCCTAATATTCTTTGTATACTCCCGGAGGGAAAATCGTGTTGCTGATGCACTTAGTCGTAGGCAACAAGCGGTTGTTTCTGTGATGATATTCGAGTGAAAGGATCTCGAGACTTTATCCACTTGTGAGATTGAAGATCGTGGATCCGATTTATGTTCATCTCTTTTTTTATGTAGCCTTGAGGCTCATCCTTCTCTTTTAGACCGCATTCTTGAAGCTCAAAGGCTAGATCCCGACTTGGCCCTTCTTGGCCAAAATATTAAGGATAAGATTGATATTGAAAGTTTGAAAGACTTTGATATCGATTCTCGTGGCGGCATTCGAAATTTGGTAGGCTGATCGTGCCAAATATTGGTGATCTTCACAAAGACATTTTAGAAGATTCCTATCGTTCTAAATTTACCATTCATCCCGGTAACAGTAAAATGTAAGCGGATATGAAGCGACTTTATTATTGTGAGGGAATGAAACTTGACATCGCTAACTTCGTTAAGCGTTGCATGAATTGCCAACTCGTTAAGGCCGAGCATCAAGGGCCCGGTGGGTTATTGCAACCTTTAGAAATTCCAATTTGGAAGTGGGACCAAATTTCCATGGATTTTATTGACGGCCTTCCCCGTTCTCGTTCGGGTCATGATATCTTATGGGTGATAGTTGATAGACTTACTAAATCCGTCCATTTTATTCCTGTTCGGTCCAATCAGACCGTACCTCTTTTAGCCAAACTCATTATTAAAGAAACTGTTAAATTGCATGGAGTTCCTACTTCTATTCTTAGCGATCGAGATCCATTGTTTACTAGTGAATTTTGGAAGAGTCTTCAAAAAGCTTTAGGGACGAAGCTCAATTTTAGCACCGCTTATCACCCCTAGTCCGATGGACAAACCGAGCGTGTGAATCAAACTCTTGAAGATCTTCTTCGTGCTTGTGTGCTTGATTTCGGTGGAAGTTGGGAAGATCATATTTCCCTTGTTGAATTTTCCTATAATAATAGCTTCCAATCTAGTATTGGTATGGCACCTTTCGAGGCACTCTATGGAAGGCCATGTCGATCTCCTTCTTGTTGGCGTGAGGCTGGTGAGAAGCTGGTTTTAGGTCCAGATTTTATTCGTGATTCCATAGAAAAGATCGATCTTATTCGTCATAGGATGAAAGAAGCCTAGAGTAGACAAAAATCCTATGCCGATAACCGGAGAAGGAAGTTAGAATTTTCTGTGGGAGATCTTGTGTTCATTCGAATTTCACCTATGAAAGGTGTTGTACGTTTCAGCCGATCAGGAAAATTGGCGCCTCGATATATTGGGCCATTTCCTATCACTGAACGTATTGGTTCCATGGCTTATCGCCTTTTATTACCGGCTCAATTTTCTGCTATCCATGACGTGTTAGACGTTTCTCAACCTCGGAAATGTCTTCGAGATTCCGATTCTATTCTTGAGCCCGGTGTTGTGGAAGAGATTGAAATTTCGCCTAATTTAACTTATGAGCAACATCCTATTCGTATCATTGCTTGGAAGTCAAACGACTTTGAAATAAAGATGTTCCGCTTGTTAAAGTTCAATGGTCTTCAAATCCTAAGGATTGTTCTTGGGAATCTAGAGAGTTCATCGAGCGATCACATCCGGACTTACTTTCCTGTGCCCTTTAAGGTGAACCTTTTATTTCAAATTTCTTTTGTGTTGAATATGCTTTTATGGTTGTTACTTTATATTATCTTCTTAAATATTGCGAGGACGCAATTTCTTTAAGGAGGGGAGTCTGTAACAACCCGCATATTTATCGATTTTTATATTTAAATATTTTATCGTTCGTCGGATTTTGGTCCGAAAAGCTACTTTTTGCATACAGCCGAATTAAGACTCGGGCCACTCCCATTGAGTTTAAAATGCCGTTTGCGACCTTTTTGAGTGTAAGCTTCGATATGTTTGGAGTTAGTCAAGTTTTGCTACTTTTTCACTTTGGGTTTGGGTTTGGGTTCAGCCCTATGTTTAACTTATACTCAAATCTGAATCACTCCTCCGCATTCACTCTCACATCCTCCTCTATTCAATTCTAAAGCATCAATGGTGGGAGAGATGGGAAATTAAAACTCCAAACCCTAGTTTCTTTTGCAAATCAAACTCTAGCTCCAAACTAATAGAAGAACCCATTGGTAAGCTTCTCTTCTTCTTCTCCAACTCATTCTCTTATCAATTTCAGAAATTCCTAAACCCAACTTTAGGAATGTTCTTCTTTTAAAGCTTCTAATCAAGCTTCTTGAGTTGGATTTGAAGAGTGGTTGATTCTTCTTTGGTTTCAAGCTTCTTCTTCAATCATTTGGGTTCAAAGGTGAGATTTTTATCTCACATCTTTTTCTATATCTATCTTTGTGGTTAGGTATGAATTCCTAACATATGTGCATATTCATTTGCTTTCAATTTGAATTGATTTGGTGAATTTTCCAAATTTGTGTGCTTTGGTCCAACTTTATGAAAATCCTTTTATGGACATTTGGACATTGATATTCGGGGTGTATCGAAGAGCTTTTAAGGCCAGGTTGTCGCTTGGCGTAAATCCTTGTCGACATTGCTCGTCCGATCGCTCCCGATACGTTTTGGCCACTTTGGCCTAAGCAAATTGTTGCCCAGACCAGGTGACCAGATGTCTGGTGACCAAGTCCAGACGTCTGGTTCGGACCTGGAAAGAAAAATGTATGCACGCATATTATAAAAAAATGCCAGAGTTTTGAAACCAGGCGTCTGGATTCAAAACCAGACGTCTGGCCATGGTCCAGACGTCTGTTTTGGCTATTCCAGACGTCTTTTTAGCTTTCTGAACTATTTTTCAAAAAACAAATTCAGACGTCTGGATTCCAAACCAGACGTCTGGAGATGTCTATTTTTGCCTATTCAGGCTGTTTTGTGTGAATTTCCATTATTTATCGATTTTAGCGATCCTATTAGTCGTTATCACTTATTATTGACTTTGATGACTTCTTTTTATGGATTTTTGGAAATATCCATTCTATGGATTTGGTATCGATTTCTGTGGATTTTATTCACGTCTTCTGATGTGAATTTTGGTGATTTATTGTTCTACAATCATTTTTGTGATTTGTCACTTTAAAAATATAAAGGTTTCAATACTAGTATTAAATATCAAAACCTCTTCATCAAAACGATTTCAACTATATTTTCAATATCAAACTCATTTATAAAACCATTTTCCAATCTACTAGTATACACAAACCTTTACCTCACTCGTATGAGAAATCTAATTAAACGGCTTAGTAAAACAAGTGGTATGAAACGCTTGCGTTTACTTCGCCGGTTAATTCTTGGACTTGTTCGGTTGAAACTCTTGTGACAATTTGCTACTGGAGATATACAGTTTGTTCGTAAATATTTAAGTTAAGCTAGTGGTTATGGGACATGAAGCTAAGCTCATATATTTACTAGCTTACTGTAATTGACACTTCTTGATGATCATGACGATCATTTTTGTGATTTAGACTAGCAATTGTGCGATGTCTCTTTGTCCACGTGGAGGACAGTAACTCATTTTATTGAGCTTCATCTCATTTCTTTGTGGGGTAGCTCCCCATGGCCTTCGGGCCGTTCGTGTGTCAAAAATTAATGGCTAGCTACCATGAGATAGCTTCTCGTTCGTGTGTCAAAAATTAATGGCTAGCTACCATGAGATAGCTTCTCGTTCGTGTGTCAAAAATTAATGGCTAGCTACCATGAGATAGCTTCTCGTTCGTGTGATACATATGTTGGTGAGCTTTAATGCTCCCGTTCGTGTGATAGGCCTCCCCCCTTTCTTGTGATTTCTGGATTTCGTGTGTTGAATTCTGAAATTTATGCTTCACCTATTTTTGTGATTTTTATTGATATGATTTATCAATATTTGTGCATTGGTGAATTCGTGTGTCATTGACTTTTGTGATTTCTGGATTTCGTGTGTTGAATTCTGGAATTTGTGTTCCACCAATTTTCGTGATTTCCATTGATAAGTTTTATCAATATTTGTGCATTGGTGAATTTGTGTGTCATTGACTTTTTTGATTGGCGTTGATATAATCGTCAATATTTAGGGTTTGGTGAACGAAATAAGGAGTATGACATTTCTTTGATTCTTGTGTAGATTCTGTGATATTGATTAATCTCTTGTTGATTTTCAATTACTTATATATATCACAGCTTGGCATTGTGATTATTATGTGTTTAGTCATATCTCTTATTCAATATCGTTTCATCTGATATTTATAGTTAGACTGATCCGTTTATTATTTTCTTATTAAATAATACTTGGGTCAGACCGAGATGTTACAGGTGCTTCAGCTTGACTTCTCACTTGGGATTGATCTCTCTGACTTTTGGCTAACTACTTAGATTAGTAGTTTATTTTGTTGTATACACTTGAGATATGGACTCATAGTTGTATTCTTTTGTATTATTGTGGATCTTTTTGACCACTACTCTGATATACACTTTCATGTGTTAGTTATATATTCGTATCTATTTCCGCCTTTGTGATATGAATTGTCTGTGACTGATTTATGTTATGTTTATTTCTATATTTGTTTCCGAAGATATTATAGCCACTGTGTAGTAGTTTTGAGTTTGTGTCGGTATGCCGGATTTCCTCTTGATAAAGAAATGCATGTAATACTATCTGGCATATCGATGCTCGCACAAAGCAATTACACGGATGGTCGCTCCTCAACAGCCTTATTCTCCGTGCTAGTTGACAGCATTACACCGTAATGTTCTTGGCTAGCGTGGGTATAGAGGTGGGGAGTCATAATATTCTTCTTATATTTGATTGCCTTATGGCATATAATGGTGATTTCTTTGAGATTTCTTTGAGTTTGTCGATATGGCGGTTTTGGGATTTCTCCTTTTAGGAGTTTTATTTTCCCTAAACCACTGTTGATGATTTCTGATATGCCGATGATATGAGGCTTGCTATATTTAGCATTTTATGGATTGTCTTATCTCTTTTGAGATTATATGTTTGTGCAAATGATATCATCTCATCACTTAAAGTAACCATACCATACTTATGCTCATGCTTATACTTATCATTGTTTCTTCTTGTTTAAGAAGAACATCACCTTTATCCTATGCTTATGTTATCTATATTCCATTTAACAGATTTTTTAGCCAGATTGACCCGTGCGTTTTATACTCGAGGTCGACCGAGGTGTTTTAGGTTAGGTACCCTTATGGACTTAGCCTACTCTGCTTCCGCATGGACTTATCTGTTAGCCCTTTTCATTGTAGTCTTTTTGTCGCTACTCTAATATGTATATTGTTTTGACTCGTGTGTATATTGCGGTCATCATACCACTTACGATGTATTATTTCTATTGTATTGGGGTGTATCAGTATATATGTGTATATATCTGTTTATTGTTCTGCGATGTGTTATGCATTTGAGTTGTTTTTTGTTTTGATAGATCCTATAGCCACCTGTAGTTTTGTATTAAGCATTTATTGGATATGTTAATCCACTTGAGATGGAAAATATATAGAGAGCACTAATCGACGCATTCAATAGGTATTTAAGACAATATTATAGATGATCGCTCCTAATCAGCCCTATTCTCCGCATTAGCAGACAGTATTATCCCGCAATACATTTTGTTGGTGTGGGTCTCAGGGTGGGGTGTTACGTAGGAAAGTTCCATTTATTTCTCTTTTCTCAAAACTCTTCACAATTTATAATGTATGTAACGACCCAGAATTTCTGTCATTTGAAATTCGTGTACTTAATTGATTCTAAATATTAACAAGTAAAATTTGTAAGTCGAATAAATTATATTTCGAATATCTAGATTAATTGGATAATTATATCGATAATTTAATATTTGAAATTACAGAAATAATTGGAAATTGGATTTACTGTGATTAAATTTGATTTGCAAAGTTGTATTAAATCATATTGGAGTTAGAATGATGTTGTAGAACTTTTAAAATTTAATTAAAAGTCAAACTATAGAAATTGAATATTTTAATATTTAATTGACGAGTAAAAATAGTCATTTTTCAAACAATCTCGGATTTCGACAGAACCAATTTCATTGGATCTGTAATGTTATATTATTGTAAGATTTCAAATTTCGTGTCAATCGGATTTACGGTTTGTCCGGGGCAAGCTAAAACGCACTGAAATCGGTTTAAGTGAATTTTAACTTTAAATAGTCAATTTGAAAACCTATCTTTCAAATACTTTCGAATTGGCTCCCGATATATATTTCATTACGTTCGGAATAGGGGTAAAACATTATAAACGCCAGGCGGCACGCTTCGTTTGGAGTTCGAAAAAATTTCGGGTGAATAGTGCGCGAATATTTTCTATAAAAGGACATCAAATTTTCACTTTTGCAAAGCAATTAGGGTTTCAGGCCCTAGCCGCCACTCTACTCTTCAATAGTCAAAATTGTGTCTTTGTCTTCTTCATTTTTGTTCAAATCCATCGACTTTTGCGTGAAATGTTCAACTGCAAACTTGTAGAGCTCGGCACGGCGAGCAAATCCAATGGTGATGATAAAAAAAAGTCGAGTGGATCATTGGCAAATCGAGCTACAATGGTCGGCGTTCGTGCACATTTCTCGGCGCAGGGGGGTGACCGAGTGGAGCCGGTCCTTGGTCATTGATGGAGCTCGCGACGATCTTTCGAACGATGGTGCTCGATCGTCTTCACGTTGATCGGAGGCGGAGCGATAATTGGCGAAAGAAGGCAGCCGTATTGGGTTCGGTTTCGTTCGAAACCTAGGAGTGACGTTTGGGAAGAAGATAATAAGTGCGGCCGAGATCTGGAGGAATGGAATCAACGACCTAGATGATTTCTAGGTTTAAAAATAATTAATAAAATAGTAAATTGATTTATAATAATTCGTAGAATGATTAAAATGCAATAACTTTTTGATACGAGGTCGAAAATTGACGAAACGACTTGCGTTGGGTTCGTATTGGCAAGCACTACATTATAGAGCTGGTTTGGAGTTGATTGGATCCAGTGATAATTTTGGGTAAAATTAAACGCGCGTTTAATTTTATTCGAAACGAAAGACTACAACTGTTATTGGAAGCAATGTGAGAACTTCTCACATAATCGAATCGTGTTTCGATTTAAATTTTAAATAGTTAGATTTAAAATTGCTTGATTGTGTGATTGAACGATGGTTGCTGTCTGTTTTATTGAAATAGACCCTATACGTCGCATATTAAGCGGAGGTTATTATATTAAACACATATACCGCGATGTTTCACCTTGAAGTGGAATTGGTATTATTATGTACTTAGGTTGATTTCCGGCATTATATAGCGGATGAGACCCTATTGCGTCGCATAATAGCGGATGATATTTTATATAAACCAATGTACCGTGATATTCCGTCTTGAAACGGGATTGGTATTGTACTAACATCTGTGGATGCAGGGAAACAGATTGGAGGGATCCAACTGGATTCCTCAAATAATTGAATTTGTTTCAATGTTGTGTTTTGATTATTTATAATCTCTATGTGATTATCTTTAAGATTGAAATCGTTGAAGGCTAAAATCTATCCGAATATAATTTTGGTATCGTTAGATACCGAAAATAAATAAAATTTGGTTTTTAAAAATTCAAGTTGAAAGTTTATAATAAAATTTATTTTTGAGAATTGGATAAATTTAAAAGAAGGAATTCTAAAATAACAAAGTTTTATTTTTAATCTTATTGGATAAAATTTCAAAACATGGGAAAAGCTTCAATAAATGGATTTCGGGTAATATTATTCAAAGGTTGAAGAATTTATTCAAAATACGGATTTTAAAGAGTTTGAAAAATAAAAGAATTTATTTTCTTTAAAAAGAATCTATTTTTTAAAAAGAAATAAAATTTGAAATCCATTTGGGAATTGATTTTTGGTGATTGAAATCTTTTGAAAATCCATTTGGAGATTTATTAAGTGTTTTGAAAAGAATTTGAAATCAATTTGAAAATTGATTTAGGGTTTAGTAAAAAAACATTGATTGATTTCAATTTGAGGTTTGAATGAAATTCACTTGGTGTTTAATTTCTTAGAAAAATCAATATGGAATTTGATTTGGTTTTTTTTGAAATCAATTGAAAAATTGAATTGTTGTTGAAAGTGAATATTTGAAATCGATTTGAAAATCGTATATCGGTGGATATTTGAAAATTTAAATTTTCCATGAAATTTATAAAGGAAAGGGAAATTTGTTTAAAAATGAACATTGATTTATTTTTTAAGTGCGGAAATAAATTTATGGATTTGGAACGTAAATTTAAAATAAATCGGTAAGGATTTATTTAATTGGTTTAAATGAACCATTTTGAAATGAAAGTGTATTCTCCCTGGAAAGCCGAATAAAATTTCTGAATAGCTTTGAAAGATATATGCATATACATATATATATATATATATATATATATATAATTCTAGAATTGGTTTTGAAAAGGATACTTTGGAGAAATTAACTTCCTAAATTATTTTAAATCCTTTAAGTAAAGATTTGTTAAGTTGATATGGAAGTGATTATTTCTAAGATTTAATCTATAATTGTTTTATACTCTATCTACTAATTTTATTTTGAAAATTAGTTTGGGACTTAAGTTATATGTAATATTGGTATAATATTTTCATAAATAATATTTTAAGTAAAGTGTTTAAAGAAAGATAGTTTTATTTCAAAGTATTTTCCCGATATATTTTGGATAAGTGTTATAAATTATTTTTTTAATGTAAACTCGGCAGATTTCGAATGAAAATGAATAAATATTTGGAAGTGTTTCCGCGTAAGGCAAACGATTTGAAATTTGTTATAAAAAGTTATAAAGTGAAAAGTGATTTGAAATTTGCTTTCAAATGGTTGAAGTGTGGAAAAATATATCTTGTAAAGATATTTTTGAAAAATAAATTATTTGATAAATTATTTGAAATCCAGTGACTGTTGTGAATGATGATTGATAGTTAAATAACCGACTATCAATATTGGCCTTAATCGGCAATTGAATTTCGATGCGACCGAGAGTCGAATTCCAACTGGATATTTGAAACCCACATCGAACCTTTGTGATTGTGATGGACCATTTGCTTAAAAGATCAAAGTGGAATTGTTGTGATTTGTTTGAATCTGAATGAACACTTATTTTTAGAAGTAAGCGCTCATTATTCGGATTAGCCGGGAGAGGACCTTTGTGTCATATAACCCATTTCGAATAATGATACGACGAAATGGAATTGCATTTGAGGACCGGTGGTGAAGATCGGGTATTTGCAAGAATGATAGGATGACCTATCGATTGTCTCTGCACTAAATTTCTTCGGTAAGAGATACCCTAAGTTATGGGAAGTTCGATCGGGATTGTGAATACCCGAATTTGCAAGGACTTCTTTGAAAGTGCCTTCGATTTTGTTCGAACCCAGAACAGACTTGTATGGATTGTATGTCTGACATTACATTTTGAGATATAAAGCAAATTGCTTTCAAATACATTTCTGTTGGTGGCGGAGAATTTATTCTCTTAGCTTAACACCCTTCTCTTAGATGTACGAGCTCAGAGGTTATGTAGTTCAAGGTTATCAGTAATATATTCCTAACTTGGTAATGTGGCATGCTGAGTGTTGCTGATCATTTTTTGATCAAAGCTTGTGAAAAGCGTAGCATTGTGGACGAGACTTCGTCGAACCTCACAACCCGGTTGTGGTTAAAACAGGAATCGTACCAGCAAGGTTATTTGAGGGTAGCGCCCTCTGTGGTTATGTCATTTCCTTTTGGATTATGAGTGGTATCATGGTATCGAGCCTAGATACTTACTTTGTGGTTGCTGCAAACTTATTACTTTATGGTTTTTGGTTGAGAGTATCCTCGGATAAAGGTCGCAAACGACCGAAGGATGGCATGCTCTTGTCAGTAGTTGCCTATTATGGAGGTAACCCGGCCTTGTCTAGCAGAGATCCGGTAAGGATCCGAGGACGTCCCTCCAGAGGCGTTCCATTTTACTTGGGAAGTTCCTTTGCCCGACCATTTGTTGGAAATCCATTCATCCAATACGAGCTCTTTATGGTTTTAGTTGTAGAACCTGCCATTTACTTATGGTGGTCACCACTGTTTAGATGGTAGCTATAGTAGGCATAGTACGAAATGTCTATGCTGGCTAAGATTTATATTATACTTTCAAAATGTTTTCTGCACTATGCACTAATAATAATAATCAAATGATTCTGCGTAATAAGCATCTTTGACTATCATAAGGAGAAATCTCCTCCAATTCTGCGTTTGCATTGTGTGTGTGGCGGGAGGCCTTATGGTAGTTTCATTTTCCAAAAGCATAGCGAAATTCTTTTTATTTTCTTTGTAAAAATAATTGTTTTAAGATCTCACTCCACTTCCATGACTGACCTGGAGTTTATTGTTCCCTTCCTAAACTCTGGGTGCCCATCATTTTCCACACAGACAGCCTAGAGTCAGGTTATCAGGATATTCTAGAATTAAGGAGGTGTCGTGGAGCTCAAGAGGCGAGCTGGATAGCGAAGCATATCACTTGTATATGATATTATCTTTTCCGTTGTGTATCCACTTGTAAGGACATGTTCATATAATTGTCCAGTTGTGTTGTGTTGTAGTTGACTCTGATGATGTAATGTATAAAATTTACAGTTCTTTTGATTTAAAGATTATTCATTTATCTATTATATGTGTTCTGTTGCGATTGTGAGATTCTGATATTATTTCTGTTGCTTCTTCTTTCTTTCTCCTTCTACCTCTTCTTCTTTAACCCTAAAAATTTGGTTTTCCGACCTTCGATTGCTCGGCAATTGATATAGTGGACGTATTAATGTCGATTTTCGAGAGTCGAAGAATCGGGTCCTTATAATGTGGTATCAGAGCATTTGGTTAAGAGACAACCTTGGCTCTGTTGGGAATTACTCATTAGATATAGAGTCGGTAGTACTCTAGAATGAGTGTGAGTGTAATCATAGATACGAGCGCGTACTTGTTAGTGAATATAAAAACGTTTTATATTGTGTTTGCTTATCCATTGAGCTGTTTGTGAATTCTGATCGGTATGTGGGACGCCATATTATCGATAGGGATTTCTAAACACTTAAACGAGACAAGTCGACATAGTATCATTTTAAATTGGGTAAATGAAATAATTTTACCTTGATTACATATATAAAGGAAATAATTTTTCAGAAATTATTAAAGTGTATATAAATTGATTGTTTGGTTATTGAAAATGTAAGAATATATATAAGTTAATTAAAAGATGTTTGAATAATCTAAATAAAAACAAGAATTGTAAAAGAATAATTGTATAAGCAAATGAATTATTAAGTATGGAAGTATAATTAATGTGATTTACAATTGTGAAATAATCTTATATATATATGTATATATATAAGAAGTGAAACTATATGAATATATTTATAAATATGAGTTGTAAATAAAAATGAATTTGAACTATGAATTGAAAATGTTGAATCCTGTTTATTTTGGAAATTATTTTCCAAAATTAAAAGTTAAATAGTGAAATTATATAAGAAAAAGATTTATAATGTGATTTATGAATAAAAGGAAATTTTGAAATAATATTAAGCACTAAATTCACTACTGTCACTAGGGAATAATAATGGTGATGACTGCAGCAGCATCAGTATCATTTTCGAGTTTCTGTGTGATGGATTTGTTACCATAGTAATTGAAAAAAAAATTGAAGTTTTGTTGTGATAAACAAATTTGAAAATTAAAATCCAAGTTATATTTGTTGAATATATGTGAAACGAGTTTTGAACTTATGATATGAAATAATAAAGATTTTACTTTGGTAAAGTTGAAATAAATTTGAGCTGGCATAATAAAGCATATGATTTGAAATTTAACTAAACAAAGGTTAAATAAATTGATTTAGATTAGGTAAGCTATCGAAATGGAAATTAAACCGAAGTGATTTTATAAAATAACTTTGAAGTTTAAATAAGTTGTATAACTTATTAAATGTGAAAATGTAAGTGAAACCAAATGATAAAATGATTAAACAATTTTGTTAAGCAAAACGAGATACGAATTTGAATAAGTGAAGAAATTTGACATTGGTAAGAGTTAAATAGAATTTACTTTAGAATTAGAATCTGAATTGGATTTATAAGGGGAAATTTAAGTTAAGTTAAACAAATGATGTTTGAAATGGAATATAACTTAAGTAATGTTGAATGAAGTTGATTTTGGTATCGAAGTAAATTAATAAAGTGAAGTGATGAATATGAACTTGAGTTATGTAATGAAATTCAACTTTTGTGGTTAAATGAATTAGCAATTGAATTGAACTAATGGATTGAATGTTAATCAATCTAATGTAAATGAATTGATATGGAATAATGAATGTAAGTGTTAATTCATTGAAAAATAGTAAATTGGAAATTGAATAATTGAATGGAAGTCAAATTAATATTTAACCAATTGGAATTAAAAGTGTTAACCAAATTGAATGCAAATTAAATAATTTGGTTATGTTGGTTATGATTTGATTGTTATATGATTGTTAGTTGATTGTATATAATTCATTAAGTGTTAATGAAATTGAATTGATAATTGGAAAGCTATGTAATTGAATTTGAATTGAAAGTGAAGTAATGTGAATTGGTTGTAAGCAATTAAAATTTGTATCGAAACCTTATAAATTGCTTATGGGAATTATTTTGATTGCATTGCTTATGAAAACTATGTGTTTTCTATTGAAAATTAGTGAAATGTAAATGAATTTCCTATATATGTCACTTACATGTTTAAATTGAGTAAGTACAGATACCGGGGCTGTAGTTGGCTGGATTTGGTTACGCTAAAATCTAATAAATAACAGTTTTGCTTAAAAATGCTAAAAAGGTACGCCTACGCAATAAAAATAGAAAATATGAACTGTTTTTCTGTTTTTCGACCATATGGGTCGATGTATATATATTTATATCTATTGTGATATTGCAAAAGCTCCTCCGTACAAGGGAGACTCTGCAAAAAAATTCCGTAAATTTTGAGAGTAAGGAAATTTTGAAAATTTTTGAAAAATTTTTGTTAACGAAAAGTCAATTTCTAAATTGAAATGAAAATGTAGGATTGAACTAGAAAAGTGTAGCCAATAGATTTGGGAAAAGTTAAGAAATTAAAATGAATCTGAAATCAAGTTGAAACGGTATGTTTTTGAAAAAAAAAGTTAATGAATTCTGTAACTTTTTCTCACTTGGCAATTTCGAGGACGAAATTCTTTTAAGGGGGGAAGTTTGTAACGACTCAGAATTTCTGTCATTTAAAATTCGTATATTTAATTGATTTTAAATATTAACGAGTAAAATTTGTAAGTCGAATAAATTATATTTCGAATATCTAGATTAATTGGATAATTAAATCGATAATTTAATATTTGAAATAAAAGAAATAATTGGAAATTGGGTTTAATGTGATTAAATTTGATTTGTAAAGTTGTATTAAATCATATTGGAGTTACAATAATGTTATAGAACTTTTAAAATTGAATTAAAAGTCAAACTATAGAAATTGAACATTTTAATATTTAGTTGACGAGTAAAATAGTCATTTTTCAAACAATCTCGGATTTCGACGAAACCAGTTTCATTGGATCCGTAATGTTATATTATTGTAAGATTTCAAATTTCATGTCAGTCGAATTTACGGTTTGTCCGGGGCATGCTAAAGCGCACTGAAATCGGTTTAAGTGAATTTTAAATTTAAATAGTCAATTTGGAAACCTATCTTTCAAATACTTTCGAAGTGGATCCCGATATATATTTTATTGCGTTTGGAATAGGGATAAAACATTATAAGTGCTAGGCGGCACACTTCGTTTGGAGTTCGGAAAAATTTCAGGTGAATAGTGCGCGAATATTTTCTATAAAAGGACATCAAATTTTCACATTTGCAAAGCAATTAGGGTTTCTGGCCCTAGCCGCCACTCTACTCTTCACTGGCCAAAATCGTGTCTTCGTCTTCTTCATTTTCGTTCAAATCCATCGACTTTTACGCGAAGTGTTCAACTGCAAACTTGAAGAGCTCGGTTCGGCGAGCAAATCCAACGGTGGTGATAAAAAAAAGTCGAGTGGATCATCGACAAATCGAGCTACAATGGCCGGCGTTCGCGCACATTTTTCGATGCAGGGGGGTGACCGATTGGAGCCGGTCCTTGGTCATTGATGGAGCTCGCGACGAGCTTTCGAATGATGGTGCTCGATCGTCTTCACGTTGATCGGAGGCGGAGCGATAATTGGCGAAAGAAGGAGGCCGTATTGGGTTCGGTTTCGTTCGAAACCTGGGAGTGACGTTTGGGAAGAAGATAACAAGTGCGGTCGAGATCTGGAGGAATGGAATCAATGGCCTGGACGATTTCTAGGTTTAAAAATAATTAATAAAATAGTAAATTGATTTATAAAAATTCGTATAATGTTTAAAATGCAATAACTTTTTGATACGAGGTCGAAAATTGACGAAACGACTTGCATTGGGTTCGTATTGGCCAGCACTACATTATAGAGCTGGTTTGGAGTCGATTGGAGCTAGTGATAATTTTGGGTAAAATTAAACACGCGTTTAATTTTATCGAAACGAAAAACTACAACTGTTATTGGAAGCAATGCGAGAACTTCTCACTCAATCGAATCATGTTTTGATTTAAATTTTAAATAGTTAGAATTTAAAATTGCTTGATTGTGTGATTGAATGATGGTTGTTGTCTGTTTTATTGAAATAGACCCTATACGTCGCATATTACGCGGAGGTTATTATATTAAACACATATACCGCGATGTTTCACCTTGAAGTGGAATTGGTATTATTATGTACTTAGAGTTGATTTCCGGCATTATATAGCGGATGAGACCCTATTGCGCCGCATAATAGCGGATGATATTTTATATAAACCCATGTACCGCGATATTCCGTCTTGAAACGGGATTGGTATTGTGCTAACATCTGTGGATGCAGGGAAACAGGTTGGAGGGATCCAACTGGATTCCTCAAATAATTGAATTTGTTTCAATGTTGTGTGTTGATTATTTATAATCTCTGTGTGATTATCTTTATGATGGAAATCGTTGAAGGCTAAAATCTATCCGAATATAATTTTGGTATCGTTAGATACCGAAAATAAATAAAATTTGGTTTTTAAAAATTCAAGTTAAAAGTTTATAATAAAATTTATTTTTGAGAATTGGATAAATTTAAAAGAAGGAATTCTAAAATAACAAAGTTTTATTTTTAATCTTATTGGATAAAACTTCAAAACATGGGAAAGGCTTAAATAAATGGATTTCGGGTAATATTATTCAAAGGTTGAAGAATTTATTCAAAATACGGATTTTAAAGAGTTTGAAAAATAAAAGAATTTATTTTCTTTAAAAAGAATTTATTTTTAAAAAAGAAATGAAATTTGAAATCCATTTAGGAATTGATTTTTGGTGATTGAATTTAAAACTTTTGAAAATCCATTTGGAGATTTATTAGGTGTTTTGAAAAGAATTTGAAATCAATTTGAAAATCGATTTGGGGTTTAGTAAAAAAAATTTGATTGATTTCAATTTGAGGTTTGAATGAAATTCACTAGGTGTTTAATTTCTTGGAAAAATCAATATGGAATTTGATTTGGTTTTTTTTTTGAAATCAATTGAAAATTTGAATTGTTGTTGAAAGTGAATATTTGAAATCGATTTGAAAATCGTATATCAATGGATACTTGAAATTTTAAATTTGCCATGGAATTTATAAAGTAAAGGGAAATTTGTTTAAAAATGTACATTGATTTATTTTTGAAGTGCGGAAATAAATTTATGGATTTGGAACGTAAATTTGAAATAAATCGGTAAGGATTTATTTAATTGGTTTAAATGAACCACTTTGAAATGAAAGTGTATTCTCCCTGGAAAGCCGAATAAAATTTCTGAATAGCTTTGAAAGATACATACATACATACATACATACATACATATATATAATTCTAGAATTGGTTTCGAAAAGTATACCTTGGAGAAATTAACTTCTTAAATTATTTTAAATCCTTTAAGTAAAGATTTGTAAATTTGATATATAAATGATTATTTCTAATATTTAATCAATAATTGTTTTAGAAAATAGTTATTTAAATAGTTATACTCTATCTACTAATTTTATTTTGAAAACTAGTTTGGGACTTAAGTTATATGTGATATTGGTATAATATTTTATAACTAATATTTAAAGTAAAGTGTTTGAAGAAAGATAGTTTTATTTCAAAGTATTTTCCCGATATATTTTAGATAAGTGTTATAAATCATTTTAAAGTATGTGAACTCGGCAGATTTTCAGTGAAAATGAATAAATATTTGGAAGTGTTTCCGCGTAAGGAAAATGATTTGAAATTTGTTTTCAAAAGTTGTAAAGGTGAAAAGTGAATTGAAATTTTCTTTCAAATGGTTGAAGTGTGGAAAAATATATCTTGTAAAGATATTTTTGAAAAATAAATTATTTGGTAAATTATTTGAAATCCAGTGACTGTGGTGAATGATGATTGATAGTTAAATAACCGACTATCAATATTGGACTTATCAGCAATTGAATTTCGATGCGACCGGGAGTCGAATTCCAACTGGATATTTGAAACCCATATCGAACCTTTGTGATTGTGATGGATCTTTTGCTTAAAAGATCAAAGTGGAATTGTTGTGATTTGTTTGAATCTGAATGAACACTTATTTTTAAAAATAAGCGCTCGTTATTCGGATTAGCCGGGAGAGGACTTTTGTGTCATATAACCCATTCCGAATAATGATACGACGAAATAGGATTGCATTTGAAGACCGGTGGTGAAGACCGGGTATTTGCAAGAATGATAGGATGACCTATCGATTGTCTCTGCACTAAGTTGCTCCGGTATAGAGTTTCCCTACGTGATGGGAAGTCCGATCGGGATTGTGAATACCCGGATTTGCAAGGACTTCTTCGGAAGTGCCTTCGGTTTTGTTCGAACCCAAAACAGACTTATATGGATTGTATGTCTGACATTACATTTTGAGATATAAAGCAGATTGCTTTCAAATACATTTCTGTTGGTGGCGGAGAATTTATTCTCTTAGCTTAACACCCTTCTCTAAGACGTTCGAGCTTAGAGGTTATGTAGTTGAAGGTTATCAGTAATATATTCCCAACTTTGTAATGTGGCACGCTGAGTGCTTCTGATCATTTGTTGATCAAAGCATAGCTTTGTGGACGAGACTTTGTCGAACCTCACAACCCGGTTATGGTTAAAATAGGAATCGTAGCAGCAAGGTTATTTGAGGGTAGCACCCTCTGAGGGTATGTCATTTCCTTCTGGATTATGAGTGGTATCATGGTATGGAGCCCAGATAGTTACTTTGTGTTTGCTGCAAACTTATTACTTTGGGGTTGTTGGTTGAGAGGATCCTCGGATAAAGGTCGCAAACGACCGGGGGATGGCATGCTCGTGTCAGTAGTTAGCTATTACAGAGGTAACCCGGCCTTGTCTAGGAGAGATTATGTTAGGATCCAGGGACGTCCCTCCAGAGGCGTTCCATTTTACTTGGGAAGTTCCTTTGCCCGACCATTTGTTGGAAATCCATTCATCCAATACGAGCTCTTTACGGTTTTAGTTGTAGAACCTGCCATTTACTTATGGTGGTCACCACTGTTTAGATGGTAGCTATAGTAGGCATAGTACGAAATGTCTATGCTGGCTAAGATTTATATTATACTTTCAAAATGTTTTCTGCACTATGCACTAATAATAATAATCAAATGATTCTGCGTAATAAGCATCTTTGACTATCATAAGGAGAAATCTCCTCCAATTCTGCGTTTGCATTGTGTGTGTGGCGGGAGGCCTTATGGTAGTTTCATTTTCCAAAAGCATAGCGAAATTCTTTTTATTTTCTTTGTAAAAATAATTGTTTTAATATCTTACACCAGTCCCATGACTAACCTGGAGTTTATTGTTCCTTTCCTAAACTCTGGGTGCCCATCATTTTCACACGGGCAGCCTAGAGTCAGGTTATCAGGATATTCTGGAATTAAGGAGGTGTTGTGGAGCTCAAGAGGCGAGATGGATGGCGAAGCGTATCACTTGTATATAATATTATCTTTTCCGCTGTGTATCCACTTGTAAGGACACGTTCATATAATTGTCCAGTTGTGTTGTGTTGTGGTTGACTCTGATGATGTAATGTATAAAATGTACAGTTCTTTTGATTTAAAGATTATTCATTTATCTATTATATGTGTTCCGCTGCGATTGTGAGATTCTGATATTGTTTTTGTTGCTTCTTCTTTCTTTCTCCTTCTACCTCTTCTTCTTTAACCCTAACAATTCGGTTTTCTTGCCTTCGATTGCTCGGCAATTGATACAGTGGACGTATTAATGTCGATTTTCGGGAGTCGAAGAATCGTGTCCTTATAGTGTAAATTTCTTAAATCGTTTATAACGAATTCTATAAGTTTTAGGTTCCTTAATTAATTTCCTTTAATATTTGCAAAGTCAAAACACTTGTCTATAATTTCAAATATCCATTTCTAACTTCTTTTATGAATCCGAATCCTTTTTTCAAAGTTCACTTTTATTTAAATGCTTCGAAAATTTTCTTACATTTCCAAATTCCATGTTGAGAATTTCTCTTATAAACCCCATCTACTGATTAAAAATATTATTTCCAAATTTCGAGAAGATCTATAAATAAATTTAAATCGTTACAAACTCTATATATAATAAGTATTTAAAGAATAATAATTTATTTTTAGAACATGTTCAAGTAATTATTTAAAATATCAAAACACTTTTTATTAACATCAATAACTCATTTTTAGAAAAATAAATCAATTTACAAAGCCGATTATAAAAAGTTAGAATTTAATTTCAATTGATATTAGATATTTGAAAAATTCACTTTCGAAGTATTAAATACTAACTAATTTAAAGTTGCATGGTTAAATAAACAAAATTTCCCTTTTTAAATCAAAACTTAACTTCTAAATATATTTTTAAAATCCTAATCACTAATTCAATCTATAAACCCCTCTCGATTTAAAACACACCGATCCCATTCTGATTCTCTAACCATCCTCACTTTTCAAAAATAGAATTCACTATTTTTCCAAAAAAAATTATTTTTCATATCTCGATATAACTTCATCTAGTGAAATTATATTCCAATTTGTCAATTAATTTTCATTTTCCCTTGTTTATAAGCATTGTTTATGAATTTATAACTCCTTTAAGTTTCACATGTTTATAAACTAATCTCATTTATAAAATCTCATTTTATAAATCCATTTTTCTAATAAATTCCATATATTTCAAAAATCTATTAAAAACATCAATTTCAACTCATTTTCATATTTTCTAGAAATATCGTTTTAAATTCCATCATTTTTATGTAAATTATTTTAAAATTTCTATTTAAAATATTTTTATGAATAATTAAATTCAAACCAAAATAAATTACTGTTTTTATCCAAATCAATTTCTTAAAAATAATCCAAATTTCGATATAAATATTTTTATAATCAAAATCTCCTTTTAAATCCTTTCAAATTCCAAAAATAATGTCTATTGTGATTAAAATACAAAAAGTTAGGCATTGCTACTATAGCATCCAATAATTCACATCACGATAATAATCTATAATAGATTATTGAACGCACCATTATATTGTTATATATGAAAAACAATCGATATAAATTTGAGGAATCCAGTTGGATCCCTCTACCTGTCTTCCTGCGTCCACACATGTTAATACAACATAAAAATATCAGTCCCACTTCAAGGGGGATATTACGGTATATAGGGTCATCCGCTATTATGCGGACGCATAGGGTCTCATCCGCTCCAACGGTGGGTATATATCCAACTACTATACATATAACATCCAACTGATAAAAATAATTATCGATTCATCCGATCAATCAATAAATGATTTTTAATATTTGAATTAAACACTAGCAATCCACATGAGTGAGATTTACTCACCTTGATTTTTAATTTGTCAAACGTCTAGATTTTAATTTTCCTAAAATCACAACTTGTATATTTCTCAACCACACCCAACTCGTCTTGTTCTCATGGTGTTTGGACCTCGTATAAATTAGTGATAGCTCTAGTCGTATTCACGGATCAAAATATATTTTAATTTCACTAATTACGACTTAAGAAAATTAATTACCTTTATTAACGCAATACCCTACTACCCAAATCGCAAAAACGCACGCGACTACCTCTTCCTCCCTGTTTTCACTAAACCCTAGCTCGACTTCACCATCCTCCTTGACTGTTGTGCACCGTACACCTCTGTTGGCCTCACTGCAAACCACCAGCGCCATCGACATCTCCTTACACGGGAGCGATGGTTGCGACATGACTCAGAGCAACGATAAGCTTAACAGTGCTCGAACTCGCCTCTTCCCATTTGCGACCCTCCAACAACCTCAGCGACCACGTCCAAGCCCTTGAACAACTCGCGACGCCACCGTCGACTGACCACTGAAATCGCTGCCAAACCCTAATTACTATCGCGTGTTGCCTTGCCGCTTCACTCTACACCTCCTTCCCATACACGCGCCCAATTACCTCTTGCGAGCTCGATTCGCGATTTTGTTCGTTATTTTTTTCCTACCGATTTCTTTTATTTTAAAGTATGATTTTCGAATTTGGATTTAGCAGGAAGAATGGAATAGGCAACTTAAATTTAAACGAAATGGCATCGGATGCATAATAAGTTCACTAAGTTGATTTTCAATTTTAATATATTATCAAATTTCCAAAATATCTCGTTATTAATAACTTAAAATCCCAATCATCAATCGAGATGTTCCGCCTAGCGTTCTTAATGTTATGCCCCTATTCCGAATGCAACGAAACAAGTTTCGAAGCCTAATTCGATCGTATAGAGAAGATAGCTTTTTAAATTGGAAATTTAAATTAAATTCGATTTAAATTGTTCCAGGCGTTTTCAGATCGTATGACCAACCAATAAACCCAAACATTATGAAACTTGAAAACCGATAATAATACACTATTATGGATCCAATGGAACTAGTTTTGTTGAATTCCAAGACTATGCCTTGGATCATTATTTTAACGTGTCAATTAAATTGACGATTTCAAAATTTTGCAAAATCACTTGAAATTTCAGTTTTAAAATTTTACTAAATTATAATTTCAAACTCAATGATTAAACCATTTACATATCAAATCAAATTTCTAAAAATCTTGGTCGTTACATTCCTCCCCGCTTAAAAGAATTACGTCCTCGAAATTGTTAAGGCGGGAAAATTGCTCCGAACCCATTTACTTATCAAAACCACTTAGTTAAAACCCGATATCCACTTTTCTAAACGCTTTAGCTTTATCCAAAACATTTAGCTTTCATTTCTAAACCATAATCCCCTATTTCTAACTCAATTCCAAAAACAACCTCATCAGTTAACAAAAAATTTCCAATACCTCAAATTTTCGAAAATTTTTGGTAGAGTCTCCTTTTTATAGAGAGCCTTTTGCAATATGACAAGAGAGATATAAATATATACATCGACCCACAAGGTCGGAAAACACAATATATATCAATATTTATTTTATTTGCGGTATTTAATCTGAAAACGTACCTTTATTTAGCATTATTAAGCATGCGGCTTATTTAATGTGCAATTACACAACCTAAATCAAGCCCAATAGTCTCCTGGTACCTGTACTTACTCAATTTGAACCACGTAAGTTTCATAAATATGAAAATCAATAACATTTCATCTCTTTAAAAAATTAACACATAATTTTTTTCACTAACAACCATTTCATAGCATGAGTTTATTAATATCCATAAGGTTCCAACATTCGATTATTCATTTCAATCGATTTCTATATCATTTCATTTGATTCGAATGATTTACAACCCAGTTATTTGTATTCAATCCATATTTATACCAAACAAATTCATATCCAATCCAAATCGATTTCAAAATAAATTTATTCACTTTCCATTTATTCGTAGAATTTTATTTACTTCCATTTACGTCAAACGACAATTTTTCTATGCAAATGCACGATATTCATTTAATGAAATAACCATTTCAGTTTATAGTTGTTTCAAATTGATTCCAAATCAATTTATATTTAATTCTATTCCATTTTAAATTAAATCTCAATCAATTCATTTACATTCCATTCATATCCACATTCATTATATTCAAATCCATTTTATTGTACCCAGAATCATTCTATGATAATTTATGTATGAACCATTTCATACATTTATTTGAGCCAAGCTACCATCCAAAATTATTAACTTAAGTTAATACATTTATTCCCAATTAATTCAAATCTATTACTTAAGTTTGTTTCCCTTGCCATCAAAATCCAATTCAAATTTTTGATTTGATTTTTATCTAGTCAAATTCCATTCCATTTACCAATTAATTTAACTAGTTCATTCACCCAATTCACTTCAAGCTCGAATTCATTTTAAACAATATCCAAGGCCATATTCAATTTATTTACACTTAAATTGAATTTATTTATAACTCAAGTCATTTCTATTTCAATCCAGTTCCATTTTGTAACGACCCGGAATTTTTGGCAATATCAATTTAATAATCTGTAATGATAATTAAATTGATTTGATAATTTTCTTTGTAATTTTAATTTAAATTGGTAAATTTAATTTTTTTTAAAGGTTAATTAATATTTAATCTGATAATTGTGATCAATATCTTTCTATCAAACTAAAACAGATAAGATTTATTTTTCCAAAGCTAATGAAATTTTATTCTGTTTATCATATATATATTTGATATATATTGTGAATAGAATATCTTTTGTTATAAATAAAGATGAATTTTCAAATTGTAATATATATATGTGTGTATATATTATAATTTGAGTTATTTTGAAAATTTCTTTAATCTATTGATAATTTATAATTGTAATTTAGAGCTTTGTTTCAATTTATATTTTTCAAAAAAATTAATTTAGATTTTTCATATTGTTTTCAATTATAAGATAATTGTTTGTTTTAAATATAAGATTGTTATTTATTTTAAATATGATAGTTAAAGGGGATTTAAACAAGCTTTGTTTTGTTTTATTTTAAAATGCTTAATATAAAATGGTTATGAATGTATAGACTTAAATGTTTTAGATTTTAAAATTTTACATGTATGAGAAGTGTAACAACCAGGATAATTTAAGGATTTTATTTAATTTAATTAACCGTTTTTGTGTGAAAAAAATATATAAACAATAAAATTTTAAAATATAAATTTGATATTTGGAATGCGTCTAGTTAAACATAGCAACTGGTAAATTTTCGTCCGAAAATATGAAGTTTATTTCGCGCGTAAATTTACTTCAATTTAATCAGTTAAAAATCGTTGAAAATAAAATGTTTTCGAAACCTAAATATTTTTACATAGAAAAATTCTAAACCATCTTCTGAGAAAGAAGTCAGTTTGTCATTTTTCCAAATTCGGACTTCTTTGGCTCCGTCGATCTTATTTTTCTACGTTTTTCATGCATTTTCCGCTATTATAAAAATTCGAATTTTTTTAATTCAACCGTACCCCTGATATCTGTATACTGTTGTGATCGTCTCGTCGTGCTGATTGCCGCGGTATATTCACTTCTTTGTTTCGGCGTCCGGTACGCAGCGGAACACGTGAAACGTATATCTGTATCGGTGCATGTTTGAGTCGTTTCGATTGTCTAACCTTTATTTATATTTTTACACTGAACAAAAAAAATGGCTATGAATGTTTACATTTCCAAGACCTTGTGCTTGACCATTTCTATTCTATTTTTCAATTTTTCATTTACGTTCATATCTTTTTTTGCATTTATTATTACACTTTGCTATCTTTTAAAACTTGTCCCTTTGTGAAACGTTGCCTGGGAATTAACAGTGCAACCATTCCTCTCCACTGACATTTCTTCTTCCCTTACCAACCTAACATCCTCCCACTCCCTATTCCTTCTAGCTTAACAGTGCAACCATGCCTCTCCACAGACCACGCCTAGCATGACCAACTGATCCGCCACCCTCTCTCCTTCTTCCGCCTCATTCTTTCACCCATGCCCCCAGAACCAGCTCGACCTAAGCCACGTCATCACCATTTCGAAAGCCCTCCCTCTTTACTAAAAAAAATGAAATGACTGCAGCCACCTCCACACAAACACCACCCCGACAAACTACAACCGTCAGCAACCCGAGATCCACGGTCGTGCCTCCCCTCTATTTTTCTTCCCTCCGACCTTGCCTATAGCTGCCGTCGACCGACTACATAACTGGTTCACCGCCCATTAGCCTCACGCGAACCTCCGTGCCACGCCACCGACGCCGCAAGCCCATATCTGCCACTTTCGCATGTGCATCTTATAAGCGGCAGCGAGCTTTGTAAGACTTTGTTTTCCCCTCTTATATTATTTAGTATATAGTTTAAGTCTGTATAAGTTGAAAGTTTTTTTTTTGATATATATATTTATAGGTCATGTATACTCTGTGTTATATGAGTCTTATTTGATTTGTAAGTATACATATGTTAATTTTTGAATGTTTATACAGTTAGTATGTATTATATATATTTCATATATTAAGGGTCTGCATACATATGCTGAAAAGTATATACAGTTTGAAAAGAAATGTATGTATTTTTTTACTGTTAGCTACTATATTGTTTTACATTTGATGTTTTATATGATGTAAGCTTGTTTATATATATTATTACATACACATGTATCATATATAAAGTTTGTTAGTTTTTTTTTGTTATAAAGTATATAAGTTCTGATATGTTGAATATATATTTGTTTATTAAGTATACAAGTCTATATCTGGGTTTTAACTTATAATATAATATCGAAGTCTATATCCTGCTACTTTACATTTTATAAGTTATAAAGTTGGTTAAAATATATTATATAATAGTTTATAATATAGGTAAGTTCAGTCTGATGTATATATATTGGGTAGTGTGCACGTGATGACTTGAGTGCTGGGTTGATGTATAGGTCATATTTAATTGTTTTTTTTGTTTACAATATATATATTCTGTATATATATATATATATATATATATATATATATATATATATCAAGATGATTCTGATTCGTTTATCGATTTTGATTTATCAGCTTGTCTATCGAATTCGTGCCCATCTTGCTTTGATTTGGAACTCGCGTTTGGATTCGTAATTCATCTCATTTCTCGTTCATCTCTAGCCTCGAAAGGTGAGCAATCACTCACGATTAATATTCTTTTATTTATTAAATTTGATTTCAATTGAAACGATAATTGAAATATGCTACTGTTAGTTGTTTACATTGTTATATGTGCTATTTACCTGTATCAGTTCACCTGTGACATCTGACACTGTTACCTGTTATGTATGCAATAATAATCCAGTTTGGTTGATAATTGATTGATTTGTGTGTGTTGACATAAGGCATTGAATGGTTAATATTGTAAGTAATAAATAAATTGAAACTGAAATTGACGTAGGATAGTTAACAATTTGAAATTGATATGTGTTGAATTTTATTAGTTAAATTTGTATAATATGACCCCTTTGAATGTTGAATAAATTGACACGTAGAAATAGTGTTAACGACAACTTGAACCATTTAAATGTATGTTGTATAAATTGATGTAGTTTGAAATTGAATAATAAACATCATGAAGAACCGCATAAATATTAATGTAATAATCTTTAATCTACATGAAATGATAGTATAGATTCTAGAGATAATTATATTAATTCGCACAAACGACAATGCGAATTAATATGATTATTTCGGGATTATTTGAATTAATTATTGGATTGTTATTGATTGTTGTTATTGCTTGTTTATTTACCTTGACACCATCCCACTTATCACACTGCAAGTTCCCTTTGCCATGCTTAGATTTGTGAATTGAAATGGAATCGGGTTGAAATGATATATACCCAAATGAATTTGACCTAGGATAGAGAATTAAATAAATCCGATTGGTCAATAATTTGATTTTTAAAAAATAAAATAATGATTTTATTCGAATAAAGAATAAGTTTTGAAATAAGGTTAGAATTTGAATCTTTATGAAAGGAAAATGTAAATATTGAAATCTGAAACAAATACTAACGTAGTAATTGATAAAAGAACGTTATTTTGAATTTAATTATTTAATAATTAAATTTGGAATTATTAGTAAATAATTTGGAATTAGTAATAACTGAGTTTTGAAATTATTAAGTTTGAAATCATTTGATAATTAAATTTGAAATTATAATTTAGTTTGGAATTATAATTAAGTTTGAAATTATTAAGTTGAATTTATAATTAAGTTGAAATGATTTGATAATTAAGTTTGAATTCATAATTAAGTGAAAATGATTTAATAAACATGTTTAAATTTATAACCAAGATTGTAATTCTTAAAATCTGAAATTATTAATAATTAAGATTAAAATTATTTAATAATTGAATAAGATTTAATTATTTGATAATTGAATAAAAATTGAATTCTTTGGTAAGAGAAATTGAACTTTTGAATAAGTGGTTTTGAACTTCGTTAATAAATGAAATTGAGTTGCTTTACTTGTTAATTAAGCTTTGGAAAATTTAAGTAAGTTAATAAGTGAAATTAAACTTCTTGAATTATGAAATTTAGTTCTTTATTAATAGAGTTTGAAATTTGTAACGAAGTCAATAAATAAATGAAAATTTGAATTTCTTTAACAAGAAATAAAATGTGATTTATTGAAATGAATGGGATTTATTGAAATTAACGTAAGACTTGTAATTTAAAGAATTGATATGACGAATTTAATTTATTTCAATTTGAAGTTTTGATATAATGAAGTTGAACGTAAGTAATTGATTTAAATGAATTGGAATTTAAATAGAAGTTGTTTTGAAGGATAAATTTACTTAGCGAATATTGAATGAAACCGATAAATGAATTTAAATTGATTTGAATGAAAATTAAACCATTTTAAATGATTTCGGAATGAAGCTTATATACGAACTTGAATCAATATTTGAATTGTTTAAATAAAAGTTGAAATTGAATTGTAAGATTTTGAAATGGTTATTTGGAAGTTTGTAACGTAAATTTTGGAAATTGATAGTGAAAGACAATTGAAATGTTGATTTATAAATTCTAATTGAAATTGAAATTGATTTGGTTTGGTTTTGAAATTTATTAAACGACCAATCGTTGTAATAATTACGAAAGTTATTAAAGAAACCGGAATCGGTTATGGATATACTCTCTATCTAAGCCGAAAACCACTTTAATAACTATACACGGAGTGATGATCTAGAATGAAGTGGTTGGAATAATGTACGTGATGACTTAAGAAAGAGAACGATAATGGATAGCCTTGACACTTGTGTCAAATTGGAAATGACTAAAATCAGGAGCCGTGTCGGGCCAAATGGGGTTAGCTACCTCGAGCGAACACACTTCTTCGTAACTACTACTCATTACTTGTTATTGATTGGTGCACCCTCGTACTTTTGGGAGTGTTGTTTCGCTGTGTTGCGATCGTTGCGGCGATGCATTCTCACCAGTCCGGATCAAGCGAACGGTAGTTTCACTACCTTGGGTATTGCCTCTTGTTCCTTGTCATACTTGTATCCCTATATACGCGACCACTACGAATTTGTTTTGTGTTATACCTATGGAGTACTCCCTGATATCCCACTAGTTTACGGTGGAGTTTACAGTGCTGTATAGACTATAACGCTTATATAAAATGTGTTAAGGGGGATAATGGTAATGCTTTTAACACTATTTTGATATATTATATTACTGAAAGGCAGATCTATTTAGCGTACACTATTACATAGTAGATGGTTTAACGGATCCTTAGAGGATGGTGATTCCAACATCCTTTGAGTTACTTGTATTTCGATCGCTATTTCACTTGAGTTGGATTTATTGATATGAGAATATTAATCCCGACTCGAGTGTTTTGTGTTTTGCTTTACGCTCGGGTCAGACTGAGTGTACCAGTATTTGAGGCTCACCTTTGGAGTTTGAGCTTTGCTTGAAGATCCAGCCATCTATTCTGCTTTCAGTATTCGATGATTCCAGTGATGTATTCTGATTTGTACTTGATGTATCGTATTTCTCTTCTGTTGTAAACTCGGATGTATCTTATATATTTATATAGTAGCTTCATGAACTACTATCTCTTTTACTTCCGCTACATATTATTACTCTGTGTCTATGATTCTATGATTATTTATTTATTGTATATCTCAGTTTTGCCAAATTTAAATTAACAATTCGTATTTTGAATTATTCAAGTTCGACATGTGCGGATGCGAATAGTCCAAAATAGCGGGTCGTTACAAGAAGTTATATTTGCATTATAATTAGTTTTATAATATTTTCTTATAAGAGTAAATTTATATTTACACATGTAAATTATATTTATTTAAGAGAATTAAATTTTGTAAGTTTATATTACATTTAAATTAAATGGAAAAATTAATTAAAAATATTTAAAGACATGTGTAAACATAATAGTCTCCTTAATTACACTCGTAAAATAATCAAATAAATTTAATGACAAATGTAAATGCTTAAAGACATGTGGAAATGTTTCATTTTAATTTTTAATAAATGTAAAAGAAGAAAACTTGTTTTTTTTTCAAACACTTTCATTCTTTGTTTCTTTTCTTAATTCTAATGGGAAGCAGAAATTTATTTTCTCAAATCTGAAATAAAAACTGAGATTTAAACTTAAAAAAAAAGCAAATCTAAAGCAAAATCTAATCCTACATTTCAAAGTAAAGAATCAATCTGCAAATTTGAGTTCTCGTCAAACTGCATTTCAAATGGAATCAAGTTGGAAATAAAACTGCAACCAAAGCCTGCATTTCAAAATCAGATCAACCTGCAAGTTCAACATTTTTTTTCATCAACAGCATGCAGTAGGATTTCTTATTCAAAGTCATTGTTCAGATTTAAGATGTTCAAAGCCTGGAACTTGAATCTGTTATGCCTTGTTCTCTGCTTTGCATATAATCAAGTAAGTAAATGTTTTTAAAAACAGTTAATGTTGGTTTAACTTAAGTGCATGTGATGATAATAAATTGAATTAAATCCTATAGTTTGAAACCTATCTAGATTTGCTAATTTATGTATGAGAGCATGATAGTATATGTTGATAACTATTCTCTATTTGTTTAGAATATGTGTCTGTTGCTTCAAAAATTCCAATTTCTCAGTTAGATCCATATTAATATGCGAATGGAAGTTGTAAAGTAATGTACGATGAATTTTTTAAAATTGTTACTGGAAATTTTAATGTGCAAATAGTTTTAAAAATAGAAAACACGGTAAACATCTGATGCATGTCAAAAATCAACCATCTTGTTTTTAGATTTGGATTTCATGAATGTATTAAGGACCGAAAATTATGATTTTTAAGGGATATGTCATAATTTTTAATTGAGAAATTCTTGTGAATTTGGGGTTTGTGTGGAATTTGGGTTTTTTGTAAATTGCTGAAGAACAACTTGATGATTGTAGCTAGGATTTGGTTCGAAGCATGTTTACGAATCAAGGATTAGGGGAAAAATACGATTGAATTTTTCTATTGGGTGAATCGTTCGAATTTGTTCGAACTAGGGTTTAAGGTGGTTCTCGGCTGAGTTTAAATGTTAAAGCTTTTGCGACCTGAATTTTTGATCGAGTTCGTTCGGTTTTGGTGGAGTTGATATTCTTGGGTGTGGCGACTTGATGGTGGGGTTGGCGTTGGTCAATGGCGACGAGATGGTCGGCGGCGATGGAGTTTTTGGGTTCGAGCTGCTGCTGTTTTGGCTCGGTTTGATCGTATTTTGATTCGCGCTCAAATTCTTCGATCTGGGTTTTTCGTGATGCTCGCGAGTGGATTTGTGGTCTACGGCAATTGTCGCGACGACCTGAAATTGCCGTAGGTGGTGGCGCATGTGCACCGTGCATATTCATGTGCACTGGAATACTTCGTTTGGGGAAGACGATAGAAATCTCTAAGGGGTTCTCGCGTTGGATCCAGGGGCGACTCGAAGTTGTGTTTTGGGTTTTTGGCTTCGGGACTGACCCGTGTTTTTTTTTCGAGTTCGTACTCGAGTTTTAGAGGTCGTTATGTATGGGTAATACTGTATAATAATATAAGTTGCAAAGCAACTGTGTAGTTGAAATAAAGTGAAATCTAGCTTTAAAAAAAAATTATAAACAAGTTTTATAAGGAAATAAACTTACAAGTTTATAAAAGAAAATAAGATTATAAATTAAAAGTTTGATGTTTTGAAATAAAAGTCAAACTTTTAAAAAAAGGTGTTAATTGAATTTATTTTAAATTCAAATTTTGTTTAAAAATGATTCCTTTTTGAAGTAATTAACTTCATTAAAGTTTGAATATTAATTTAAAAAGGAAATGTTTGGATTTAAATATCAAATCAAGGTTTTTAAGTAAATTGTTAAGTAACGTTTTAAAAACTAAAGTTTTAAATTTATTGTAATAAATAAGTTTAAAATTAGATAATTTAAAATGTTTTAAAATTTGGAAATGATTTCTAAATGCTTTATCTCCAAGTAAGACTATTATTATGATTTTGTAAACCAAGTTTAATAATTTGTCTTTGAATTAATAAGATTTAAATTATTCAATCAATTTATTTATGAGAATAAATAAGGTTAAATTATTTGGATAATTAACTTAAGAATACTTATTTAATATGATTTGTTAATAAGTTAAGTTTGATTAGTATTTATGGTTTTCTTAATTTATCAAAGGCTTTCTTTAATATTAGAAGTTAATTAATTAATTGTTTAATTAATTTTAAATAATTAGTTAATTGTTTATTTAATTTTAATATCACTTAATTATGGATTAATTAAGTGTGATTACTTAATGATGTAATCAATGGTTAATGTTTGAATATAATTAAGAATGGAAGTAATTAATTATGGAAATAATTAATGGTATTTACTCATGAGGTATTTTATTGAAAGTGATTATTGGTTAATCACTTGATGATAACAATTAAAGAATTGATTAATATAATTGTTGAAGTTAATTAATTATGAAGTAATTAATTAATTAAAGGATTAAGAATTATTTAATAATGGAATTAATTACTTATTAAGGTAATTAATTAAGTAATCAAGACTTATTAATAAAGTAATTAGAGATAATTACTTATGTAAGTAATTAAGAGTTAATTACTTAATTATTTTAGTTAATTAATTAATGTGATTAATTAATTAATGAATGAGTTTAACTTAAGATTAATTACTAAGTGTAATTAATTAAAATTGTAATTAGTTAATAAAGTAATTAATTCATTAAGGTTTTATTTATTAATTTAATTGTTTAATAATTACTTAATGAAGTAATTAAAGATTAATTAATTATATTAATTAATCAAAGGTTAATATAATTAATTAATAGGTTAATTAGTTAAGTTAAGTAATTACAAACTGTTAATTACTGATTATGATTAATGAGTTGATCAATTTCATGTTAATTATTTAATTAAAGAGAATTATTAATTAATGGGGATCATTAATTAATGTAATTAATGATATTAATCAAGGTGGATTAGAATAATTAATTAATTAATTTAAGTTTGATTAATTAATTGTAATTAATTAAGGTTCAATGTAATTAATTATAATTGATTAATTAATGGAAGTAAATGAAAGATCATTAATTATTGTAATTGATGGTAGTAATTAAAGGTTAATTACTGTATATGGTTAAGGATAATTACTTGAATGTAATCAAATATAATTAATCAGGGAAGATTAATTAAGGAAGATCATTAGAGATGATTAATTAATTTATTTGGAATAAATAAATGGAGAAGAATTTAAGTTTAATCCAATTGATTTAAAGTTGATCAATTCTGTTGATGGATGATTGATTGTTATTGGTTGATCGATGTCGGATGATTTGTTAATATTGATTGATTGATTAGTATTGGATGATGATATTGGGTGATTGATTGATACTGGATGATTTGTGTATCTATGATATGTGATATGATGTTGTATGAGATGAATATTTGTTATGAATTATCTATTATGATAATGTGATTCATCTATCTGTTTATATCATCCTGTATATAAGTTTAACTGTTTAAACCCTTAAGTACAACTTGGACATTAAAATGGCGTTTGGTTGCGGTGAGACCGGGATCGGGTTTCCATATTTGGGATCCAAAAACCACATCGATTCCAATTAAACGTTAGGTCGTGTATCCAAGTGGAGCAAGTGAAGACTCGAGGTGCAAGAACTATACGTCAATATAACTCTATGGGTGATTCCGTAATGAGTTTGACGGAATAGTACTTATAGGTTCGAGATGGTGATTTAGAGTGCAAGGGATATGGTCGTTGACTCTGAGGATGATTCTAAAATGAGTGCAATGAGATAGTGCCTTCGGATTCGTTCGAACCTGGAACGAACTTGTATGGATTGAATGCTTTCAGCACATGTCAGGTGGACGATGAGCATTCTAAGATAGATGTGTTCTATAAAGGTAATCGCAGCCTCAAGCCTCATCAACCGGGAATGGCTAAAACAGGGGAGGTGCAGCAAGGCTTCGTGGGTAGCTCCCACTGGAGAGCAAGATTTACCCCTGTCCAGAAGTCCCTTTTTATTCGGCTGTGTAGGGCGGTTGATCCGGATAACTGCCGGGGTTGTCTTGTTCGGGACTGTTCAGTAAGAAATGGTCCCGGCCTTGTGTTGAAGGGGAGTTAGGGTGGCTCCTCGGTACGATGAACTAGGCCACGTACTATGACCGATGGTACCCCAGTATCCCTGCCATTGATGGATACCCATTCTTCCTACGATACCCTACGGTTTTGATTGTATTACCCACTTTTGTGGCTAGTAGTTGGAATTTAATCATGTAACAATTTCGGCTATTTCCTATTTACTTGAAAACCCTAGACACTATTATAATATCACTGGATTTCCTATCAAATGTTTTGGTTCGTAAGGTAAAAACTTTTCCATGTTTATGTATGGGAAAGTCTTACGTGATACCTTTTCTTTTCAAACGGTTTTCTAAAGTTAAGCAATTTTAACCCGCTTACTAACACCAGACCCCTGTCTGACCCGAGTGTTTATTTTCTGTTTTATTAAACTCTTGGGTACTCATCTTATGTACGAGTAGTCAAGTGATTCGGGTTTGCTTGACGAATTATGGAGGAGATACGGAGCAGGAGGCTTCCACCTGTAGATATATTATGGTTTCGCTGTGTTGTTTTGTATCTGTTTCTGTTGTACTTGAGTTATATAGTTAGACAGATGTTTATAACTGTCTAATATGTATTGAATAGGTTGTGTACTCTGATGTAGTATGATACTATTAATATTTTATGTGATATATTATATTTTATTCATTCCGTTGTGATTTCTCTGATGTTGTTGTTTCTTTCTTTCTCTTTCTTTTCTTCTTCTATCCCTTTCTTTCTTCAAGATGATGCGATTTCCTGGAGTTAGGAAGTCGAGTCGTCACAGTTGGTATTAGAGCATTAGGTTGAGTGAATACATAGGCTCTGGAGTGGTGTCTTTCTAGAGAGAGCGTACTTGTAATTTTTATATATAACTCTATATATATATATATATATATATATATATATATATATACCTAATTTATTGGGTTATCTGTTCGGATTTTCCAACATAAATTTTAAAGGTAGATGGAGTAGTAGTGTGTGTGTGGAACACGATTACCACTAATGGAAGAGGTCCATATGTTTGAGGTTGGAAGTTTTTATCGAGACTGTAGACCTAATACTGTCTCGAGTAAGATTTGTAGTTTGGAGTAGGGATTTCTCTGATATCCGAAGGAAATCTTTTTAAAGATTTGGAGTTTATCTTTGAAGTGTAAGTTGGGATTTCGCTCGGGTGAGCGAACTTTTCTTGAGTTTGGATCTGTCGGGAGTGTAGAAGTAAGTGATGGTATCTTGATAACTGCGTGATGAGATGCAGTATCCTTGGATATTTTCAAAAGGTGTTTTCTTTGGAAGCAGTTTTAGAAGTGGTTGAGGAGCAGTCTTTAGCAGCCGCAAGGAAGATTCGTCTGTGAAGAAGATGTCTGGATCTTTAGCATGGAGGTTGGCTGTTTTGGAATATGAGACTAAGGTCTATGAGTTGTTTCGCTTTGGAATGGTCTCATTTGTCATCCTTTAAGGAGGGCGATATGCGGGTGCTTGGTTTGGAGTCGGAGTTCTTTTGGGTTGTCTGCCACCTCGAAGGTCTGTTGCGTGGTTTGTTGATAGTTTTGGTTTTGGTTTTGGTTTTCAAGAAGCCTCTTGGATTAGAAGTTTTTGGTTAGCTGTGGCAGCAACGCAACTCGAAGTGTTCGGTGTGCTGACGAGAAGGTCTTTTAGCTCTGTAATATCATCAAGGTAGAGTTTGGAAGCAGCATTGTGTTCGTTTCTCCGATGGTTCAGGAATCTTGGTGGTTCTTCTATCAGCAGCCTGGGTAGATTGGTGAAAGTTTTCTTGAGAACTAACCTTGTTTGGAAAAGCTTAGATCTGTTCTAATTGGTAAAGAGAGGACAATTTATGTGGAATCCGAATCAGGTTGGATCGCAAAAATGACATGTGATTAATTTGAGAATATTCTTTGGGCAATCTTTTGTCTGAGGCTGAGGGTTTTCATGTGCAGTAGGAGCTACAAAGGTAATCAGAAGGTTGTCTGAATCTGGAGTTGAGTTCCATATTGTTTTGGTTCCAGAAGCGATATTGGTGGTTAGCCTGGTAGTAGAGTTGGTGTAGCAGCTCGGAAATTTTTGGAGTTTGGATTGGTTAGATCTAGTTTTTCAGTTAGATTCTGTATAAGGTGGTGCGACCGAGTCAGATGAGACACTCAGATATTATGGATTTGATGGACAAAGTTTCTCGGATTTAGTGGATAAGTTTGTACTCGTGTTCATCAACAGTTTTATCATCTATTTCAGAATCAGAGTTGTGCAACGGAAGCAAGGTAGCAGCTGTGCAAGGAAGGAAGCAAGTTCAGTTTGCTATTGCTTGGGAAGTAGAGCCTGTATTCTAGATTTCGACGGATTATGGAAGATTTTTCCGTTGAATAGGATCCAGAAATTGGTTTGCTTTGGTCTAGTTATTTCTGGAAGTATCAGCATAGGTTGAGCTGATCAGGAAAAAGATTGGCAATCTGAGATTGTCTGTTGAATTATGCTGAATTGAGATAAGGAGTTTGGAATTCAAAGTTGGAGACTTCATTGTTGTTAAGATTTCTCTGGTTTGAGAGCAGTAGTTGGATAGGATTGGATGGCTAGTGCTGAGGCATTTGAGATTTCTTATAAGTGTTTTGATAGAATAAGATTAAATTGCCAGTTGGGATAGCTGGAATTCATTGTATATCACGTATCTCTGAGGGAGTACGTGTATGATTCATCATTGGTTGTTGAATCTGCAGTTCAATTGGATTTGGAAGTTGTGCTAGACTTGAGTATAGTCTGATGTTCTGTTCAAATTGATGGATCTAGAGATGAGAGGAGTTCTGCATTTTGGTAGTGTAGTTTGTTGTCTTTTGTAGAGCGAGTCTCCTGGTGATTTACACTTGGGAAACTCGAGATAGTATTAGAAGATTTATTCTGATTTGTGTCAGGATAATTAGTTAGGTTTGTTTGTTTGATTGATTACTAGGGTTGCTAGTAACTGGTTGATAGGAATGCTTTGCTTTTTGAAACTAAAATCTTTGCTGGGTTATTATTACCTTTGCTTTTAAATTTCGGGGACGAAATTTTTTTTTAGGGGGAAGTAATGTAACGACCCGGAATTTTTGGCAGTATCAATTTAATAATCTATAATAATAATTAAATTGATTTGATAATTTTCTTTGTAATTTTAATTCAAATTGGTAAAAAAAAAATTAAAGGTTAATAAATATTTAATCTGATAATTATGATCAATATCTTTCTATCAATTTAAAAGAGATAAGATTTATTTTTCAAAGCTAACGAAATTTTATTCTGTTTATCATATATATATTTGATATACATTGTGAATAGAATATCTTGTTATAAATAAAGATGAATTTTCAAATTGTAATATGTATACATATATGTGTGTGTGCGTGCTATAATTTGAGTTATTTTGAAAATTTCTTTAATCTATTGATAATTTATAATTGTTATTTAGAGCTTTGTTTTAATTTATATTTTTCAAAAAAAATAATTTAGATTGTCAAATTGTTTTCAATTATAAGATAATTGTCTGTTTTAAATATAAGATTGTTATTTATTTTAAATATGATAGTTAAAGGGGATTTAAACAAGCTTTGTTTTGTTTTCTTTTAAAATGCTTAATATAAAATGGTTATGAATGTATAAACATAAATGTTTTAGATTTTAAAATTTTACATATATGAGAAGTTATATTTGTATTATAATTAGTTTTATAATATTTTCTTATAAGAGCAAATCTATATTTATACATGAAAATTATATTTATTTAAGAGAATTAAATTATGTAAGTTTACAGTACATTTAAATTAATTCGAAAAATTAATTAAAAATATTTAAAGACATGTGTAAACATAATAGTCTCCTTAATTAGACTTGTAAAACAATCAAATAAATTTAATGACAAATGTAAATGCTTAACGACATGTGGCAACATTTCATTTTAATTTTTAGTAAATGTAAAAGAAGAAAACTTGTTTTTTTCAAACACTTTCATTCTTTGTTTCTTTTCTTAATTCTAATGGAAACCAAAAATTTATTTTCTCAAATCTGAAATAAAAACTGAGATTTAAACTAAAAAAAAGCAAATCTAAAGCAAAATCTAATCCTTCATTTCAAAGTAAAGAATCAATTTGCAAATTTGAGTTCTCGTCAACCTGCATTTCAAATGGAATCAAGTTGGAAATAAAACTACAACCAAAGCCTGCATTTCAAAATCGAATCAACCTGCAAGTTCAACATTTTTTTTCATCAACAGCATGCAGTAGGATTTCTTATTCAAAGCCATTGTTCAGATCTAAGATGTTCAAAGCCTGGAACTTGAATCTGCTATGCCTTGTTCTCTGCTCTGCATATAATCAAGTGAGTAAATGTTTTTAAAAACAGTTAATCTTGGTTTAACTTAAGTGCATGTGATGATGATAAATTGAATTAAATCCTATAGTTTGAAACCTGTCTAGATTTGCTAATTTATGTATGAGAGCATGATAGTATGTGTTGATAGCTGTTCTCTGTTTGTTTAGAATCTGTGTCTATTGCCTCAAAAATTCTAATTTCTCGGTTAGATCCATATTAATATGTGAATGGAAGTTGTAATGTACGATGAAATTTTTTAAAATGGTTACCGGAAATTTTAATGTAGTTTTAAAAATTGAAAACTCAGTAAACATCTGATGCATGTCAAAAGTCAACCATCTTGTTTTTAGATTTGGATTTCATGAATGTGTTAAGGACCGAAAATTATGATTTTTAAGGGATATATCATAATTTTTAATTGAGAAGTTCTTGTGAATTTGGGGTTTGTGTGGAATTTGGGTTTTTGTAAATTGCCGAAGAACGACTTGATGATTGTAGCTAGGATTTGGTTCGAAGCATGTTTATGAATCAAGGATTAGGGGAAAAATACGATTGAATTTTTATATTGGGCGAATCGTTTGAATTTGTTTGAACTAGGGTTTAAGGTGGTTCTCGACTGAGTTTAAATGTTGAAGCTTTTGCGACCTGAATTTTTGATCGAGTTCATTCGGTTTTGGTAGAGTTGATATTCTTGGGCGTGGCGACTCGGTGGCGGGGTGGGCGTTGGTCAATGGCGACGAGATGGTCGGCGGCGATGGAGTTTTTGGGTTCGAGCTGCTACTGTTTTGGCTCGGTTTGATCGTATTTTGATTCGCGCTCAAATTCTTCGATCTGGGTTTTTCATGACGCTCGCAAGTGGATTTGTGGTCCACGGCAATTGTCGCGATGACCTGAAATGGCCGTAGGTGGTGGCGCATGTGCACCGTGCACATTCATATGCACTGGAATACTTCGTTTGGGGAAGGCGATAGAAATCTCGAAGGGGTTCTCGCGTTGGATCCAGGGGCGACTCGAAGTTGTGTTTTGGGTTTTTGGCTTCGGGACTGACCCGTGTTTTTTTTCGAGTTCGTACTCGAGTTTTAGAGGTCGTTGTGTATGGATAATACTGTATAATAATATAAGTTGTAAAGCAACTGTGTAGTTGAAATAAAGTGAAATCTAGCTTTAAAAAAAATTATAAACAAGTTTTATAAGGAAATAAACTTACAATTTTGTAAAAGAAAATAAGATTATAAATTAAAAGTTTGATGTTTTGAAATAAAAGTTAAACTTTTAAAAAAAAAGGTGTTAATTGAATTTATTTTAAATTCAAATTTTGTTTAAAAATGATTCCTTTTTGAAGTAATTAACTTCATTAAAGTTTGAATGTTAATTTAAAAAGGAAATGTTTGGATTTAAATATCAAATCAAGGTTTTTAAGTAAATTGTTAAGTAACGTATTTAAACTAAAGTTTAAATTTATTGTAATAAATAAGTTTAAAATTAGATAATTTAAAATGTTTTAAAATTTGGAAATGATTTCTAAATGCTTTATCTCCAAGTAAGACTATTATTATGATTTTGCAAACCAAGTTTAATAATTTATCTTTGAATTAATAAGATTTAAATTATTCAAACAATTTATTTATGAGAATAAATAAGGTTAAATTATTTGGATAATTAACTTAAGAATACTTATTTAATATGATTTGTTAATAAGTTAAGTTTGATTAGTATTTATGGTTTTCTTAATTTATCAAAGGCTTTCTTTAATATTAGAAGTTAATTAATTAATTGCTTAATTAATTTTAAATAATTAGTTAATTGTTTATTTAATTTTAATATCACTTAATTATGGATTAATTAAGTGTGATTACTTAATGAAGCAATCAATGGTTAATGTTTGAATATAATTAAGAATGGAAGTAATTAATTATGGAAATAATTAATGGTATTTACTCATGAGGTATTTTAATGAAAGTGATTATTGGTTAATTACTTGATGGTAACAATTAAAGAATTGATTAATATAATTGTTGAAGATAATTAATTATGAAGTAATTAATTAATTAAAGATTAAGAATTATTTAATAATGGAATTAATTACTTATTAAGGTAATTAATTAAGTAATCAAGACTTATTAGTAAAGTAATTAGAGATAATTACTTATGTAAGTAATTAAGAGTTAATTACTTAATTATTTTAGTTAATTAATTAATGTGATTAATTAATTAATTAATGAGTTTAACTTAAGATTAATTAATAAGTGTAATTAATTAAAATTGTAATTAATTAATAAAGTAATTAATTAATTAAGGTGTTATTTATTAATTTATTGTTTAATAATTACTTAATGAAGTAATTAAAGATTAATTAATTAGATTAATTAATCAAAGGTTAATATAATTAATTAAGAGGTTAATTAGTTAAGTTAAGTAATTGCAAACTGTTAATTACTAATTATGATTAATGAGTTGCTCAATTTCAAGTTAATTATTTATTTAAAGAAAATTATTAATTAATGGGGATCATTAATTAATGTAATTAATGATATTAATCAAGGTGGATTAATATAATTAATTAATTTAAGTATGATTAATTAATTGTAATTAATTAAGGTTTAATGTAATTAATTATAATTGATTAATTAATGGAAGTAAATGAAAGATCATTAATTATTGTAATTGATGATAGTAATTAAAGGTTAATTACTGTATATGGTTAAGGATAATTACTTGAAAGTAATTAAATATAATTAATCAGGGAAGATTAATTAAGGAAGATCATTAGAGATGATTATTTAATTTATTTGGAATAAATGAATGGAAAAGAATTTAAGGTTAATCCAATTGATTTAGAGTTGATCAATTCTATTGATGGATGATTGATTGTTATTGGTTGATCAATATCGGATGATTTGTTAATATTGGTTGATTGATTGATATTGGATGATGATATTGGGTGACTGATTGATACTGGATGAATTGGGTATCTATGATATGTGATATGACGCTGTATGAGATGAATATTTGTTATGAATTATCTATTGTGATAATGTGATTCATCTATCTGTTTATATCATCCTATGTATAAGTTTAACTATTTAAACCCTTAAGTACAACTTGGACATTGAAATGGCATTTGGTTTCGGTGAGACCGGGATCGGGTTTCCATATTTGGGATCCGAAAACCACATCAATTCCAATTAAACGTTAGGTCGTGAATCCAAGTGGAGCAAGTGAAGACTCGAGGTGTAAGAACTATACGTCAATATAACTTTGTGGGTGATTCCGTAATGAGTTTGATGGAATAGTACTTATAGGTTCGAGATGGTGATTTAGAGTGCAAGGGATATGGTCGTTGACTCTGAGGGTGATTCCAAAGTGAGTGCAACGAGATAGTGCCTTCGGTTTCGTTCGAACCCGGAACGAACTTGTATGGATTGAATGCTTTCAGCACATCGTCAGGTGGACGATGAGCATTTTAAGATAGATGTGTTCTATAAAGGTAATCGCAGCCTCAAGCCTCATCAACCGGGAATGGCTAAAACAGTGGAGCTGCTCAAGGCTTTATGGGTAACTCCCATTGGAGAGCAAGATTTACCCGTCTAGAAGTCCCTTTTATTCGGTTGTGTGAGGCGGTTGATCCGGACAACTGCCGGGGTTGTCTTGTTTGGGACTGTTCAGTAAGGAATGTTCCCAGCCTTGTGTTGCAGGGAAGTTAGGGTAGCTCCTCGGTACGGTGATCTAGGCCACGTACTGTGACCGACGGTACCCCAGTAGCCCTGCCATTGATGGAAACTCATTCTTCCTACGAGACCCTACGGTTTTGATTGTATTACCCACTTTTGTGGATAATAGCTGGAATTTAATCATGTAACAATTTAGGCTATTTCCTATTTACTTAAAAGCCCTAGACACTATTATAATATCACTGGATTCCTATCAAATGTTTTAGTTAGCGTAAGGTAAAAACTTTTTCATGTTTATGTGTGGTAAGTCTTACGTGATACCTTTTCTTTTCAAAGGGTTTCTAAAGTTAAGCAATTTTAACCCGTTTACTCACACCAGACCCCTGTCTGACCCGAGTGTTTATTTTATGTTTTATTAAACTCTTGGGTACTCATATTATGTATGAGTAGTCAAGTGATTCAGGTTTGCTTGACGAATTCTGGAGGAGATACGGAGTAGGAGGCTTCCACGTGTAGATATATTATGGTTCCGCTGTGTTGTTTGGTATCTGTTTCTATTGTACTTGAGTTATATAGTTAGACAGATGTTTATAACTGTCTAATATGTATTGAATAAGTTGTGTACTCTGATGTGGTATGATACTATGTAATATTTTATGTGATATATTATATTTCATTCATTCCGTTGTGAGTTCTCTGATGTTGTTCCTTTCTTTCTCTTTCTTTTCTTCTTCTATCCATTTCTTACTTCAAGATGATGCGATTTCCTAGAGTTAGGAAGTCGGGTCGTCACACATTTTATTCGTCCACATTTCCAATTATATTTATTTTTCTTATAATTAAGTTGAAGTTTATTTATAACTCAAGTTCCACATTTCAATTTATTCAATTCCATTCAACCCAAGTCCTATTTCAATATCTGATTCACTAGTTAATTATTCTAATTGGTTTGATTCCATTTTTTTAAGCTATATAAACTTATTTATTCACCATTCCATAATTTTACCCTTAAATTCTATTTCATTCAAAATTTAGTTTTATGGTTATATAATAATATCACAACTCAAAATTTATATTTACTTCAATTCAATATTATTTTTACTCCAATCCTATTTTAATTTAATTTAAATTCAATTCCTTTTAACCAATATCTCAAAACCATATTCGAGTTATTCATACTTAAATTAAATTTCACTCCAAACAAATTTATTTTTAATTCGTTCAATATGACCAAGTAAGAATTCAATTCCAATTTCAAATTTTTCCACACTTCCTTACTTATTTTCATTTGTTCCATTCACATATACACAATCCTTATTGACATTCACATGCATTTATATTTAGTTAGTATATTCTATTCATTTCACTCCATTTAACTTTACTTAAGCAAATTCCCATTTCATTTATGCACCTCGTTAATTCAATTCAAATCCGCATAAATTTTGTTTCTAAAATTTAATTCATTCAACTCAACTTAAGTTGAATTCCATTTAACTTTCTCAATTTAAATTTAATTCAAAAATTCAATTTTCACACTTCTTTCCTTATAAATATTATCTTCCACTTATAAGTTCAAAATTGTATTTCCTGTTATTGCCTAAAACATTTAAATAAGGATTCTAGAATTCAGATACCCAGTTTCACTTCAAATCATTTTGAAACCAATACATAGTTTTGTGGTTTTAACAAATCATTTCTTTGAAAATTTCAAAGTCAACCTAATTTTATACAAAACAATTCCTTTCGGAATTTCTAAAAACAACACCTGTTTTCACGAAAAAAATCCATAACAAATTACTGCAGTAGTAATCGATCACTTAGAAACTCGAAAATGAATACTGTTGATGTTGTGCAGTCATCACCAGGATTATTTACCATCGACCGAAGAGAGTTCGTTGCTTTTATCACTTCAATATCCATTTAAAACCATTTTCTATTCAAAATCAATCCACAATAATATTACCATTCTAAAATATTTCCAAACTAACGCCAACTTCACTTCCATAACTTTTTGAAAATATTTTCCAAATCTTTCGGGATTTGAATTTCTGAATTCTAGTTTTGAATAAATTTTTATTTTTTAACTTGTTTGTATAATTCATACTTATGAAATTTTAATTTTTTTTATACACCATTTCCAATTTTTATAATCTTGTTTTGATTGTATAATATTAACCAAACACATCGATTCACTATGTAATAACTTCGAAAAATTATTTCTTTTATATTAGAAAATAGTTTGGGTAAAATTATTCCATTTACCCTCTTTAAAATCATATTGTGTTAGTTTACCTACTTCAAGTGTTTAGAAACTCCTATCGATTTAGTGACATCCCACTATTCGACTAGAATTTATATGCCACTCAATAGATAAATCAACATAATATAAAACAATTTATATTCACTAACAAATATGCGCTCATTTCTATTAATACACTCAGACTCATTCTAGGGTACTATTGACCCTATCTTTAGTGAGTAATCCTCATCACAGCCAAGGTTCTCACTTAACCTTCAGCTTTGATACAAACTGCAATGAACCGGAATTTTCGACCCTCGAAAATTCAACATCAATATGCTCACTATATAGAATGTCAAGCAATCGAGTGCCATAAATACCAGATCATTAGGGGTGAAGAAGAAAAGGTAGAAGAAGAAACGGAAATAACAACACAGAATCTCACAGTCGCAGCGGAACAAAATGTAATATATAATAACAGATTTTAAATACAAGAACTGTACTGTTAATATACATATCATTATCAAAGTACAATAGACAATAACCAATTGGACGGTTTAATAACTAGTCCTCCCACGGCGGAAAACAAATCCAGTGCGGGAATACGTCTTTATCATCTAGCTCATCCCCTGAGCTCCATAGCATCCTATCCTGAATCTGTTATACTCGGTCTGACCCGAGCACAATAATAAAATAACACCTGAATCAGTCTGAAAAACCAACATGAGAAAACTCATTCAATTTGAATTATTAAATTTATCAGAATCCTTTGAAAAATAAAGGTACTCGTAAGACCGCGTCATACATAAAACACGTGGGTTTTTCCCTGATGATAACCATAACATTTTTATCAAAATCATCTGATAATATAACAGTGTCTAAAAAAAGCAAATAGAAAATAGCTGAAATGCCTGCATCTCACGTTTCAGCATAATTGGGCACAATTAAAACCATACGGCGCTTTTTGGAGAATAGACTTCATACAATGACTGTGCTATTAGGGTACCGCCCGTCACAGTACACCTCTAGAAAAATGTACCAAGGACCTTACTGGGATCCCTTGCCAACAAGACTGGCCTACCCCTAACCTGGATAGTACCAAATATGTTATCACCTCGAGTGTTCCCACCCTTTAATCGAGCGCTCACTTTTCCATGCACAACCATATCCATAATTATAATATATCGGAGGGTATCTTAAAAAGTGATAACATACCCTAATTGGGTGCGACCAACTTAGCCCTGCTGCATCTCCCTTGTTTTAGTCATTCCCGGTTGATTAGGCTTGAGGCTACGTTTACCTTTCAAGAAAAATTTCACTTAGAATGTTCATTATCCTCCAATGATGATGTTCTGATAGCATTCGTCTATACAATTTGTCCTGGGTATTGACAAATCAAATCATCGTATTTCACTATCTTCATGATATCCATTCGTAACACTCAAATCAGATCAAAATGGGTTTCGAATAATTAAATCTGATCCCAGCCACATCGAAACGATCAATGAAATTGGCAAATATTTGATAGTCGGTTATTTAGCTATCAATATAACATTCGTAAGCAGTCACTAGACCCATATTATAGTTTTCCAAAATTTATTTTGAAAATATCTCTATAAGAATATATTAAAATTTCTTTCAAATTTTCAATATTTGAGACAGCTCAAATACTAATATCCATAGGATATTTCAAACCATCTCTTATTTCAACATTTAGAAAAATATTTAAATATATATTTTTTCTAAACCCCTTACTCAACACTTAGGAAAGTTCCATTTATTTCTCTTTTCTAAAACTCTACATAATTTATATTGTAAATTTCTTAACTCGTTTATAACGAATTCTATAAGTTTCATAGTTCCTTAATTAATTTTCTTTAATATTTCCAATGTCAAAACACTTGTCTACAATTCCAAACATCCATTTCTAACTTTTTTATGAATCCCAATTCATTTTTCGAAGTTCGCTTTTATTATATACTTCGGAAATTTTCTTACAATTCCTAAATTCCATGTTGAGAATTTCTCTTATAAACCCCATCTACTGAATAAATCCCGTTTCTAAACATCGATAAAATTTATAAATAAATTTAAGTAATTAAAAAACTATATATATATATATATAATAAGTATTTAAAGAATAGTAATTTATTTTTTAAACATGTTCAAGTAATTATTTAAAATATCGAAACACTTTTATAAACATCAATAAATCATTTTTAGATAAACAAATCCATTTACAAAGCCGATTATAAAAATTAGAATTTAATTTCAATTAGTATTAGATATTTAAAAATTCACTACCGAAGTATTTCAACACTAACTAATTTAAAATTACATGGTTAAATAAATAAAATTTCCCTTTTTAAATCAAAACTTAACTTCTTAATAAAATATATTTTAAAAATCCCAATAACCAATTCAATTTATAAATCCCTCTCGATTTACAATACACCAATTCCATTCCGATTCTCTAACCATCCTCACTTTTCAAAAATAGAACTCACTATTTTTCCCAAAAATCTATTTTCATATCTTTATATGAATTCACCCTATGAAATTATATTCCAATTTATCAATTAATTTTCATTTTCCCTTATTTATAAACATCATTTATAAATTTATAAATCCTTTGGGCTTCACTTGTTTATAAACTAATCCCATTTATAAATTCTCATTTTATAAATCCATTTCTTAATAAATTCCATATATTTCACAAGTCTATTTAAAACATCGATTTCAAATCCTTTTCATATTTTCCAGAGATATCGTTTAAAATTCCATCGTTTAAAAATCCTTTATATAAATTACTTTATAATTTCTATTGAAAATATTTTTACGAATAGTTAAATACAAACCAAAATCAATTATTGTTTTAATCCAAATCAATTTCTTAAGAATAATCCAAATTTCGATATAGATATTTTTATATTCAAAATATCCTTTTAAATCCTTTCAAATTCCAAAAATAATGTTTATGGTATTTAAAATACCAAATATTGGGCCAGTGCTACTATAGCATCCAATAATTCACATCACAACAATAATCTATAACAGATTGTTCTAACAGATCTAATATATGAAAAACAATCAATATAAATTTGAGGAATCCAGTTGGATCCCTTCAACTTGTCTCACTGCATCCACAGATGTTAAAACAACATAAAAATACCAATTCCACTTCGAGGGGGATATCGTGGTATACAAGGTCATCCGCTATTATGTGGGTGCGTAGGGTCTTATCCGCTCCAACGACGAGTAAATATCCAACCATTAATATATACTATAATATATATATATATATAACATCCAACTGATAATAATAATTGTCAATTCATCCAATTAATCAATAAATGATTTTTAATATTTAAATTAAACACTAGCAATCCAAATGAGTGAGATTTACTTGCCTTGATTTTAAATTTGTCGAACATCCAGATTATAATTTTCATAAAATCCTAGCTTGCATATTTCTGAACCATGAATCCAAACTCGTCTTGTTTTCATGATTTTTGGACCAAGTGTAAATTAGTGATAGCATTAATAATATTCACGGATCAAAATATAGTTTAATTTCACTAATTATGACTTAAGAAAATTAATAATCTTTATTAACACAATACCCTTCTCCCCCAAATCGCAAAAATGCACGCGACTACCTCTTCCTCCCTATTTTCAAGAAACCCTAGCTCGACTTCGCCATCTTCCTTGACTACTTTGCACCGTACGCCTCTGTTGGCCTCACTACGAATCACCGGCGCCTCACGAGGCGCCACTGCCATCTCCCTACACGAGCATGACAGTCGCGACACAACTGAGAGCAGCGACAAGCTTAATAGTGCTCAAACTCGCCTCTACTCATTTGCGATCCTCCAACAACCTCTGTGACGACCCAGATTTTTGGACGTCTTTTAATCGGGTAATTAACTGAATTAAACATTGGAATATTGGTTTTATTAAGTCGAATAAATAAATTTCTGATATTTAAAATATCTGAATATATATAAATTGATTCAAAGCAATATAAAAATTTATATTTTAAATCTCTGGATATGATAAAACACATTGAAAATAAATAACAAAATCCATCATTTAAATTAGGACAAAGTACCTATAAATATATAGAAAAATATGTGCAAACTTTAATTGTTGATAATATATAAAAATATATATAAGTATACATATATGACAATAGGAAAGTGATATACTTGAAATATGTGTGATGTAAAAAAATATATATAAGGACAAGCACATGCTAGTACATACAAATGCTTAGATATTATGTAAAATAGTGCATATAAATTATATATAGATATCTACATGTAAAAGCTTCATGTTGGAAAATAAAAGAAATGCATATATGTATATACATAAGTTAAGATGTATATAGTATTGGAAAATATGAAAATGCATGGATGAGTTTATGCATATATGGCCAAAAGTTAGGATACTTGAAAAAATCTATATATCTGTATATGTTTATGTAATGCATAAAAATGGGTATACATATATATACATATAGCAGACATCATTTTGACAAATTTTACATCAACAAAGTAAATAAATATGTATAAGTATAGGAAAGCATACCTGCAAAGGGAAGAGGCTTGTATAAATGAAAAATATGTATGTGTAAATAAGTACAAAGCTTGTCTACCTATATATAAATATATGAAGTATGTAAACACTTTGGGAAACACACAATTAAATGAAAGCATACAACATTTCAACTCAAGCATATAAAACATCAAATCCAAGCACAAAGAAAAAATATAATCAATGTCAAACATATTGTTACCCGAATGTTTGACCGGGCAACTAGACATACAACACCAGGACGCTCGGCGTAGAAGGAAGTTCGGCATCAGATGGACATTCGGCATGTTATGAGCGTTTGGCGTCATATCGTTCGGGGAGCGATAGCGCTCGGCATTTCAGAGGTGCACTCGGAATTGAGGTACGCTCGGTATTGAATACCGTTGGTCCAAAGGGAGACGCTTGACATAAGATCATTCAGAGATCAAAGATTGCTCGGCCTCCTGGTTCGCTCGGCAAAGCCATCGTTCGATGAGCCTAGATGGTTCGGCATCCCAGCTCAATCCGGCCGAGTACGTTCGGCAAGCCTAGATGGTTCGGCATCCCGGCTCAGTTCGGCAGAGTACATTCGGCGAACCTCGATCATTCGACATCCCAACCTGGTTCGGCATAAGAACATTGTTCGACATAGATGCCTTGGCTCGGCATCTCACTGTTCGGCCTCCCTGGTTCAGCGCGCAGAGCTAGCACTATTTGGACCGAGTAATTCGGCTACTAGGCCCACCAGGGAAGTCGAACCTACCTCCGCCTATAAATAGATGGGCAAGGGCACAGAAAAAAGGAGGGATTTCAGAGAACACTGGGGAGACTGCCATTTTCAAGACTAATTCCAGACTTATTTCTTTTACTTTACAATTGTATTCTAGTAACTAAAAAAAGGGTCGTATTTGTAATCACCCATCAAGGAAAACAATGGAAATCAACTTCAAAGTGGATGTAGGAAGTTATGCCGAACCACTATAAATTTGGTATGCTGGTTCTCTGCATTCAAATTTACACTCTATTCTCTGTTTTAATTTACTTTCTTCATTAATCCCTCTACACAATCTTTCTAAGGGTGTTAGTGACCAATTTTGGTGCAAACATTTTGGTGCTTTCACGGAGAATTTGAATTCTCAGGCTATTAGGATCTACTTTGCAGCTACTGGATTGCATAAACCCCCCAAAGGAGATCCATAATCATCTATAAGGAATCTGTTGATTCTACTCGGAGTTACAACCAACAACTCTACCATGGGAAGTCCACGAACTAAATCCACCTCTCAAAATGTAGACGCCTACGAAACTGCCAGTGTGCAACAACTGGGAACTAGCAATCAGCAAGCAATTCGAGGTGCAGGGCCCTCCCACCAAAACCAAGCAGAAGTTGTTTCCCGAGCAGAATTCAATGACCTGATAAGAGAACTTAAGGAAAGTAGAAAGCAACTTGCTGAGAAAATGCAAGCCAACGCTGACCTCATGACTCAGCTTACTCAGCAGCAACATCAGAATGCTGGAGGAAGCCCTGTCCCTTACTCTGAAGATGATAGCTCGACCTCTGCTGATGATCCTCCTAGGCGTAGACTCCGTAAGACTGAAGATGCATATGCAGGTGCTACTAATCGATCTACTAGAAACCAAGACCCAAATCGGACGGGACATCAACCTGCACCGTCCCGTGGAACGGAACCCAACCTCCCATCTCCCATACAAACCCCGGATTTGACGGCTATGGTCAGACAGTTGATGAAAGAAAACCAAGGTCTAACTAATGAAGACTGGGGAGTGACTAAGAGTCATACTCCCTTCATGGATGCCATTCTACAGGCCCATTACCCAAGAAAGTTCAGCATGCGCACCATTCCCGCCTACGAAGGAAAGACTGACCCCAAGCAGCATGCGATGAGGTACGGATGGATTATGGATTCCGTAAGAGCTAATGACGCAACCAAGTGTAGGTGTTTCCCAATCACCTTGTCCGGGATTGCCACCATGTGGTTCACTCGACTCTCACCACGATCTATATCCAGCTTCGATGAATTAGCAATGAAATTTGTAGAACAATTCAGGATATACACCACTCGTCCAAAGGACGTGATATCCTTATCAAGTGTAACTTAAACTCCAGGAGAATCATTGAAAGCATACTTGCAAAGGTTTCATGTTGTTGCTACTGAGGTGAGAAATCCTAACGACCATGCAATTTTGATGGCAGTAATGCGTGGAGTGGATTTGGATTCTGAATTTGGAGAATGGTTGGCGGGGAAGCCCCCAGCTACGCTGGAACTTTTTTATTCGAAAGCTCATCAGTTCATAAGAAGGGAGGAAGCTCGGTGGAAAAGGCGAGATAAGGCATCAGGGCTCGTTCAAGAGTATGTGGAAAATAACGTCGCCGTGAAACAAACCAGAGATACTTCTGGAAAAACTCAAGTTAACGTCCAGAACAAGCCCGGGCACTCTAAAGGATTCGGAGGTGGAAACCCCGGAAAGAAAAAAGAGACAGGGAAATGGAAATCAAGAATCCCAACATACAATGAATACACCCCGTTGAACTCATCTCTTGAAAACATCTATCTATCAACTTGCAACACTTTCCAGCATAGGAAGCCACGTCCAAAGGAATCGACAGAAGAACAAAAGTGGACCGGAAGTATTGTCGTTTTCACGAGTCTTATGGGCACAACACAGAGGAGTGCAGACACCTCCATGACGCCATATAAAAACTAATTAGACAGAAGAAGCTACAGGAATTTGTCAAAGACCCACAGGATGGGAGGCAAGAAACATCAGACCCTGGACGCGGGCCAGCCCCACATCAACCGGAACAACCTACTCGGACTGTGGGTAGATTGGTTATTAACACGTTTGCTGGCGAACCTCACCCTGCAGACAAGAATTGGCAGGATATGGAGCGATATGCTAACTCCTTAGGACATGCAGAGTACGAGTGTTGTTTGAACATGGAAGATGGAACTCTTGCAAAGCAGCAGCGCACGATGAATGATGATATCGTATTCAGGAACAGAGATGCGGATAAGGTAGAGGCTCCTACCATTGACCCAATGGTCATATCTGCGACCATCGAGCCGGCATTCGTAAAGAGAATTCTAATTGATTGCGGAAGTTCCGTTGACATGATCTTTCGAAAGGCATACGACCAAATGAGGCTGGAGACCAAGGATTTGAAACCATCCAAGGCCAGAATCCATGGCTTTAATAGCGCAGCAACTGATGCAATGGGATATGTGGAGTTACCAGCTGAACTGGGACAAGGTGAATGCAGAAGGGTTCAAATCCTACCATTCATAGTACTGGACGTTGATTCCCCGTACAACGTATTTCTGGGTCGTCCAGCCCTGGCAGAATTTAGGGCAGCTTTGGCCTCTTGGTGTTTGACGTTAAAATTTCCAATAGACAAAGGGGTTGGAGTGGTACACGGTGACCAGGCAACCAGTCGTGCATGCTATGTAGCTGAGCTCAGAGATGCACAGCGTAGTGAGAAAGGAAAGGTTGCTGACAGCTCTGTCCGCATCCAAAGTTATGATGATTGACAACTAGCGCCCGAGCCCTGGCTCAGGCGGCATTCTCGGATCCATAAAGACATAGATCCGAGAGACGATGATGGAGAATCCAGGGAAACAAATGCGACATCGGCTGAACTAACCATCGACATCTCAGTTAGCCGCAGCGACCCATCACGAGTTCTCAAAATAGGATCACGGCTTGACCCCATGGCAGCTGAGAACCTTACTGACTTCCTCCGAGCGAACCTTGATGTTTTTGCTTGGACGCATTCTGATATGTGCGGGATTTCTTCTGCAATCGCGAGTCATATGTTGAACATAGACCCAAGACATGTTCCTGTGAAACAAAAAAGAAGAGGCATGGACCCGGATAGGTCCACGGCTCTCAAAGAGGAGGTGGACAAACTCAAAATCAACGGGTTCGTCCGCGACGCCCTTTACCCCGAATGGGTATCTAACCTGGTGTTAGTAAAGAAAGCGAATGGAAAATGGAGGACTTGTGTTGATTACTCCGATTTAAACAAGGCATGCACGAAGGATAGTTTCCCGCTGCGAAGGATTGACCAACTCGTCGACTCAACTGTCGGACATGAGTTACTATCATTTATGGACGCATACTCTGGTTACAATCAAATTCTGATGCACATCCCGGACCAAGAACACAACAGCTTTGTCACAAACGTGGGATTGTATTTCTATGTAGTAATGTCATTTGGATTGAAGAACGCAGGAGCGATTTATCAACGCCTAGTGAATCGAATGTTCAAAGATCAGATTGGAAAAACTATGGAAGTCTATGTGGATGACATGCTAGTGAAGTCACGACAGTCAAACGACCACATCCAAGACCTAGTGGAGATGTTTGACATACTCAGGCATTATGGAATGAAGATCAATCCATTGAAATGTTCATTCGGCGTAGCATCAGGAAAGTTTCTGGGATTCATTGTGAATGCCCGGGGAATCGAGGCTAACCCAGAGAAGATCCAGGCTATCCGAGATATACAAGTACCCAGAACCATAAAGCAGGTGCAAAGCCTGAATGGAAAAGTGGTTGCGCTAAGTCAATTCATATCCGACTTCATTGCTGAATTCACTGTGCTAGATGAACCGAGTAATCACAAAACCATACCCCCCGTTCGATGGAAGATGTACACCGATGGGGCATCTAATAACCGTTGCTCGGGGCCAGGTATAATCCTCGTAACTCCTGAAGACCGATCAATCTGCTATGCTTTGAAGTTCGAGTTTGCAGCAACAAATAACGAAGCTGAATATGAAGCATTGATTGCTGGCTTGAGACTTGTTATTGAACTGGGAGTGAATTCACTCGAAATCTTCTGTGACTCGCAGCTGGTAGTATATCAAGTGCAGGGAGACTATCAAGCGAAGGAACAGAGACTTGCTCCTTACCTTGCTCGGGTTCAAGAGCTGCCGGCGAATCTGGAATACTACGACATCTCGCATGTCCCACGCGAACAAAATAGAGAAGCCGATTCATTGGCAAAATTTGCAAGCACTGGCGATGCATAGCAAATGGGATTGTTCCCTGTTGAGACCCTCTATGCTCCAAGTATAGATATGATGGAGATATATTTCGCGTTAGAGATCAAACTTGAGAAGGAATCGTGGTTGACCCCTATCAAGCAGTACCTGCTATAAGGGGATTTGCCTGAAAAGAGGAGCGAAAGACGCCAAGTCCTCCGTAAAGCTTCACGTTATGTAATACAGGATGGGATAATGTATCGGAGGGGATTCTCGACCCCACTACTCCGATGCATTGCCCATGATGAGATAAAACGAGTCCTGGAGGAAGTCCATGAAGGAGAGTGCGGCGACCATACTGGGGGACAGACATTAGCAAAGAAGATCCTTCGCTATGGATACAACTGGCCAACCGTGTATCGGGATGCTGCAGACTATATGAGAAGATGTGTTAAATGCCAGATATATGCAAAAATCCCGAGAGCTCTGCCGACGGAACTCACACAAATGGTTAGTCCCTGGCTATTTATGGTGTGGGGGATTGACCTGATCGGCTCTTTACCCATAGCCAAAGGAGGCGCGAAATATGCAATAGTCGCGGTCGATTACTTTACCAAATGGGCAGAGGCAGAGCCTATGGCCATGATCACCACCATGAAAGTCATCAACTTCATTGTACGAAATATCATTTGCCGTTTTGGCCTTCCCCGGACCATCATAACAGAAAATGGAACTCAATTCGAAAGCAAGGAGTTCAAAGAATTTTGTCAGAAATATGGCACTGAGAAAAGGTTTGCAGCAGTTGCTCACCCGAAGGCGAATGGACAGGTAGAAGCCGTAAACAAAGTAATCAAGTCCATATTGAAAAAGCGTTTGGAAAAGGCTAGAGGCAAGTAGGTAGATGAACTCCCGACGGTGCTTTGGGCCTACAGAACCACCCACAAGACCGCGACTGGCCACACTCTATTCGCATTGGCATATGGCACGGAAGCTGTCATACCCGTAGAACTTGAAGTTCCATCTCATCGGGTAACTCACTACGACCCTGCATCGAACCAGGATCTCTTATTGGAATCATTGGACTTTATTGATGAAAAACGTGAAGAAGCCGACTTGAGAGCAGCCTCATACAGACACAGAGTCGCTAAATATTATAACGAGAAGGCCCGACTAAGAATTTTTAGTGTAGGAGACCTCGTGTTGAAACGAGTTTTCCCAATCCTGTCTCATATGAATCCCACGTAGGAAGGTCCATACATCATCGAACGGAAGCTTGGAGAAGGAAATTTCAAGCTAGCGACCGTCGATGCTGCGACACTCCCCCGAGCGTGGAACAGCGAGCACTTGCGGCGTTATTATACTTAGTCTATTTCTTTCATGTATTAGTCGCACTTATTTCCAGTGTGCTTTTATTCCTAATTCTTGGTATGTAATAAAGCGATTTAGCTCGTTCTTATTAATAAAGGCTTGAATCCATCTTTCCCATGAATTATTAGTGCCCCTACGAATGTTGAACCTGTGGTGGGTAAATAAAATATTATGTTATCCCGGCTAACATACGAACGCGCATAAACGACTTCAAAATCTTCAAGTCCCCGTAGTGCGGACTGGAGTACTCCATGTCCCCGGAACACGGACTCGAGTACAAACGAATAAAATCTCCAAGTCCCGGGAGTGTGGACTGGAGTATTCTAAGTCCCCAGAGCGCGGACTCGAGTACAAACGAATCAAAATCTTCAAGTACTCGGAGTGCGGACTGGAGTACTCTATGTCCCCGGAGCGCGGACTCGAGTATAAACGAATAAAAATCTCCAAGTCCCCGAAGTGCGGATTGGAGTACTCTATGTCCCCGCAGCGTGGACTCGAGTATAAACGAATCAAAATCTCCAAGTCCCCGAAGTGTAGACTGGATTACTCTATGTCCTCGGAGCGCGGACTCGAGTATAAACGAATCAAAATCTCTAAGTCCTTGGAGTGCAGGCTGGAGTACTCTATGTCCCTGGAGCACGGACTCGAGTATAAACAAACAAAAATCTCCAAGTCCCCGGAGTGCGGGCGGGAGTACTCTATGTCCCCGGAGCGCGGACTCGAGTATGAACGAATCAAAATCTCCAAGTCCTCGGAGTGCGGACTGGAGTACTCTAAGTCCCGGAGCGCGGACTTGAGTACAAACGAATCAAAATCTTCAAGTCCCCAGAGTGCAGACTGGAGTACTCTATGTCCTCGGAGCACGGACTCGAGTATAAATGAATCAAAATCTCCAAGTCCTCGGAGTGCGGATTGGAGTACTCTATATCCCCGGAGCGCGGACTCGAGTACAAACAAATCAAAATCTTCAAGTCCCCGAAGTGCGGACTGGGGTATTCTATGTCCCCGTAGCACGGACTCGAGTATAAACGAATTAAGATCTCCAAGTCCTTGGAGTGCGAGCTGGAGTACTCTATGTCCCCGGAGTGCGGACTAGAGTATAAATGAATCAAAATCTCCAAGTTCCTGGAGTGCGGGCTGGAGTACTCTAAGTCCCCGGAGCGCGGACTCGAGTATAAATGAATCAAAATCTCAAAGTCCTTGGAGTGCGGGATGGAGTACTCTATGTCCCCGGAGCGCGGACTCGAGTATAAACGAATCAAAATCTCCAAGTCCCCGGAGTGCGGGCTGGAGTACTCTATGTCCCCGGAGCGCGGACTCGAGTATAAATGAATCAAAATCTCCAGGTCCTCGGAGTGCGGATTGGAGTACTCTATGTCCCCGGAGCACGGACTCGAGTATAAACGAATCAAAATCTCCAAGTCCCCGAAGTGCGGGCTGGAGTACTCTATGTCCCCGGAGCGCGAACTCGAGTATAAACGAATAAAATCTCCAAGTCCCTGGAGTGCGGACTGGAGTACTCTAAGTCCCCGGAGTGCGGACTCGAGTACAAACGAATCAAAATCTTCAAGTCCCCGGAGTGCGGGCTGGAGTACTCTATGTCCCCGGAGCGCAGACTCGAGTATAAACGAATCAAAATCTCCAAGTCCCCGGAGTGCGGGCTGGAGTACTCTATGTCCCCGGAGCGCGGACTCGAGTACAAACGAATAAAAATCTCCAAGTCCCCGGAGTGCGGACTGGAGTACTCTATGTCCCAGGAGCGCGAACTCGAGTATAAACAGTAAAAATTCTCTAAGTCCCCAGAATGCGGACTGGAATATTCTAAGTTCCCGTTGCACAGAAAATGTTCTAAGTGCTTGAAGCATGGGAGGAAAATGAATAACTCTCAGAGAATCAACTGGCTATGTGAAGACAAACCAAGAAGTCTATGTTACGCACAACAGCATGGATTGAAATCACAATCACAAGGAAAACTGAATAATCAGAATCTTTTGAAAAGACAGAAAAGGAAACTAAACTTTATTCAAGAAAAGTTTTCTGCTACAAGTACTCCGAAATTTGGAGGCAACAGTCTATCTAAAAGAATTACAAAAATTATTACATGACTGAAATTGACTCTCATTCAACGAGGACAGTAGTCATTTCTTGTGCTTCTTCAACTTCTTCCTAGATGAATCTTCCCCAGAGCGTTTGCCCTTAGAACCTTTCCTTGATGGAGAAGTAACAACTGAAGAAGTAGGGGGACATCCAAGGGATTGGACCGGCCAGGAAAGATGACCTTCAATGGCTTGTTCAAGGGATCATCTAGGTCCACTTCACACGGCTCAACCTCAACCTCGGATGTATCTCTTTTCTCTTTTTCGAGCCGCTCCTTCATGCTCAATTCAGATGTATGCTAAGAGGCGCCTGTGACTTCTACTTCATAACTCCCAAAGGAGGAATCAGACTTGCCTTCGTCAAGCGCCCCGATCACTTGAGCATCTGGCCCAGGAACTTCACCAGCGTGAGCAGCCCCACCAGTCTTTTCCGCCTCCTTGGCGACATCGCTCCTCGGAGTGGGATCGGTATCAGAATGACCTGCACAAAATTAGAGAAGATGGGCATTAGAATGCAATAGTACTTCACAAAGAGTAACGACTTTCAAAGTGTCAAAGTGAAAGGTTATCTGCCAGGCCCTGGCAAACTCTCTGCCGTCAAAGGAGTTTCGCCCTCCGGGATAGGAGACAAAACATGAACGCCCAGGCTGAGGGCTTCCGGATCATAGCCAATGTGTTGTTCAAAGAGATCAAGTATCGTCCGACCGGCCGGCTGGGAAGGCACGTGAACAGGAGACCCGGCCCCGGATGGACTGGCGACAACTTCTTTCCCTTTCCTCGAGGGGGAGCCTTTGCAGTAAAGGGCCTTGGCCACCGATAGGTCCGAAGGCTCATTTCCCTTCAGAAATTCCTTTATCAAATCCTCCTCGTCAACCTCCTAGACACCGTGCTCGGCCTTCCTGATCTGAATTAAGGTTTCCCACGCCTTGGACAACGATTCAAGATAGCCATCGCCAAGAAAATTTAGGTCACGGTGCATGAGCGCGCGGGCATTGAATTCAGCAATGAGTGGGTCGAACGTGGATTTGATCTCTTCTCTACCTTCTTCCCTGACTGCCTCAAGACGGGAGTCGATGTCCATCAATGCCATCTTCCTGCCCTCTTCGCGGACCTCGCTCTTTAACATCTCAACCCTAGAAAGCTCGCCCTCGAGTTGTTCTTTTAAAAGTCGGGTGGCGACAATCTCGTCACAGTATCGCTGTGACTCTTCTTGGGCAGCCGTTTTCTCCTCTCTCTTTCTACGGAGAAGCTCTTCAAGTTTTTTGACCCGAGTGCTGAACGCATCCCTTTCCTTTTGAATGGAGTCCTTCTCTAAGGCCAATGCCCCACATCGTTGAACCGCCTCGTCAAGCTCTTTCTTATGAGTCGATTCCAAGCGAGTTACGGCCTCAGCAGTATCCCTGGCACTCTGATGGGCGATCTCGAGTTCAGACTTATAAGTGGCGATCTCTTCGTCCTGGGCCTTAATGATGTTTTTATCGTGGGTGGCCTCAAGCTTCAAACGGTCAATTTCATGATGGCGCTCCACGGAGACTTCACAAAGTTTCTCAGCTAGGTGAACGAATGTGTCATGTTGAACATAGATGTCGTTGGTACAGGCAATGGCGTTCTGCTTAACATCTCCAGGTATAGGATGACTCGCCGGAAGGAACTTCAACCCATAGAAGTAAATCTTAGGAAATGTAGCCTTGAGCTCGCTCAGTTTCTCTGTTCTGTTGGATCCGATGCAGGAGCAGGAGGAGACGACTTTGAAAGTTCGCCCCTCCTATGAGAATCTCGGGACTGTCGAGTGGAAGAAGAATCAGAGCGTTGATCTCGGGGGATATCAAATTGCGACCCCTTGTAACTAGGCTTATCCTTTGCCCCGAATAAGAAGAGGGGTGTCGATGATGCTTGGGCTGGTAATACGGTTTCTTCTGAGATGATGAGTCCCGAGAATGATGGTCCCTATCACCATCACCGCCTCTATCTCGACGTCTCTCGGGACCCGAGTCTCGTCCGGACGGATGAAAAGTAGAAGAACCACGGAGATGATCGAATCCGTGTGAGCACCCCATGTCACCTTCGCGAAATTCAAATAACAACGAGTTAGCAAGGAGAGATGTGACAACAAAAATTTAAGTGCAAATATTCGTGTGTGTCCTAGTGTTTCCCCCCGAGGGACCAGTAGCCTTGCTAACAGGGGTTTTCTCTCCCTGACTTGAATGCCCACATCGCCTCTGATGGGTGAATGGAACTTGAATGCCTCCGGATCGCAAAAATAATAGTTGAGCAGATCCTCCGGAATGGAGAGGTTCGAAAGGCCCTTTAGCGAACTTTCAACGTGCTGTGAAGAAGCCTCCTTCTCCGCCGGGATGAGCGTAACTTTGGAAGTTCCGCCAACCTTCTCCTTTCTAATCTTATATGTCAACGTCTTTTTCCCTTTCGAAGGGGAAGATGACGTTTCAATATCGTGCACTTCGACCAACGGATCCTGAGTAGGACCCGCATTCTCACCTTAAGTTTCGGGTGCTTCACCCTCTCTGATTTCCCCCTCCTCATGTGCACCGGGGGTATGGCGTGACGACGATTCAGCCAACTTCTTCCCTTTACTGGATGCGGGCTTAGGGATGGGGACGCCCTAAGGAAGGCTCACCCGACGATCTTCGGCTAACAGCCCGAACCTTGACAGTGACTCATTTGAAATGAGGGTTCGGATGTCTCGTTCGTCGACGGAAAGAACCCTAATAGCCTCAACAGCCTATGAATAGCGCGGCCCTCGGGACGTGGATTGATATCTGAAAAAAATGAAACAAGAGTTAGAAAAAGCATCGCGTCAACCGAAATATGAGCATCGCTCTAAAAAGAAGACTTACTTCCTTCAATCCATCTCCTCGTGAAACCGGGAGAGCTGCGCACGTAGAACTATTCCTATTTGTACAGGGAAAACTTGCTTCACGCTCCGGTTAGAATTTGGCACTTGTGGTGTGGCTTGAGGAACACGAAGGAGAGGCTATCTCTCCGCTTCTTAATTATATAAATATATCTGATGTCGTCGGGAGTTGGAGGCCTGGAGAAGATAGCCATAAAAAGGAGGTAGGTTCCATAAATGAACGCATGACCGTTTGGGTGCAGCTGCGACGGGGTGACGTCTATGTATCGCAACACATCCCAAAGAAATAAATTGAACGGAGGCACGCTGCCCACCCAGCACATGAACTTATTGTAGGCGGTGTATCCGACTGGGGGCAGATATGGACGATCATGGCCCGATGGAACCAACACGTCGGCGAAAGGGATTCCGTGAATCAAACATATTCGCCGGAGCACGACTTCGTTAATCTTCGAAGCCTGTGAATCGGTCGGATTATCCAAGAGAATCGTTGACTCCAGGGTATCAGAAGCAAAATCATGAGCGGGGGAGGTCGACGGATTAGAAGTGTCTATGTCCCCTTGTTTGGAAGACGGCCCGGTCCTATCTGAGATAGTGGTAGAGCTGGATCTTTTAAACATCTTCAATAAATAGCGGATCTGACAAAACACCTGTGTGAACTATATTGGAAAAATGATCGACATTAGAATTAACAACACGAATATTCCCCCCATGTGGTGTGTGAACTAGTGCAATCAATCGTGTATAAGCATTGAAAATTTGGAAGTCGCAAGATTACTGATATAAAACTAAGCTTAAAATCATCGCTTTCGATGACCGTAATCGCTGACCGTCCCGAAAAGCCTTCCTTATGGCGATTACAGTTTCAGGTTCAGAAAACGTTAGTGGAAGTTATCCGGTTACATCGAATTAAGTTCAAGTTTATATCTGCTGGGAAGGTTATCAATTAAAATTAGTTCGATATAAAAGTATGCTGGAGTTTCTGTCCTTGTTCAGTTATGAAGTTGGGCAAGGCAATTGTTTGGTCGGTTTAAGTTATGTTCGACCTATAGAATGCGGTCGGCATTTATGTTCGTTCGGCTTAAGTCATGTTCGGCCGATAGGGTATGGATCGATATTCATGATCGCTCGGCCGAGATGTCGACCGGTTAAATACTAACCGGCCAGGATAGCGTTTGGCTAAAATACTGTTCGACCACAATATCGAATGGCCTCCTGTCCTTTCCCCACTTCCCTTCAATTTTCCCTCTTCAGCCTCGTTCGGCATGGGGAGTTAGCTAACCATTGCAAGGCCGAACCATACCACTGCGTCTCACTTCCATTTCCACGCATCTCCAGCTAACTCCCACCTCCGAGTGCCTCTGCCATCTATTTCTCTCCTCTCCATTCCACCCGCCATGGAATCGCTTAAGGTCTAAATACAGATTGTGGCTTTAAGTGAAGACTTACGAAATCTCTTACCAAGAGGAATGATGGGAGCTTCGAAAGGAATTGTGGGAAGGACGCGCTTGATTCGAGGAACGGAAGAGTAAAACTTAAAAGAGATAAGTTGCTTGCTCTCGAAAAGTAAGAAGTGAGAAAGAGAAGAAGAAGTAGAGCACCGGGTTTTATAGGAAAAGGAGAGGAAGTAGAAACGGCTCTGACCGGTAGAACCGGTCAAAGCACGAAATACGTTCGGCACAGAGGAACGTCCGGCATGGGTCATCTTGTTCGGCATTTGAGTGTCGTTCGACCTTGGCATTACGCCAATTCATAGTTCAAAGCACATCATGTTCGACCACACAATATACTTTGGGGGGTAAAATGTTACCCGAAAGTTTGACTGGGAAACTAGACAGACAACACCAGGACGTTCGGCGTAGAAGGACGTTCGGCATCAGATGGACATTCGGCATGTTATGAGCGTTCGGCATCGTATCGTTCGGGAAGCGATAGCGCTCGGCATTGTAGAGGTGCACTCGGCATCGAGGTATGTTCAGTATTGAATACCATTCGGCCAAAGGGAGACGCTCGACATAAGATCATTCAGAGATCAAAGATCACTCGGCCTCCTGGTACGCTCGGCCAAAGCCATCGTTCGGCGAGCCTAGATGGTTCGGCATCCCAGCTCTGTGCGGCCGAGTACGTTCGGCGAGCCTAGATGGTTCGGCGTCCCAGCTCAGTCCGGCCGAGTACGTTCGGCGAGCCTAGATGGTTCGGCATCCCGGCTCAATTCGGTAGAGTACGTTCGGCGAACCTCGATCATTCGGCATCCCAACCTGGTTCGGCATAGGAACATTGTTTGACATAGATGCCTTGGCTCGGCATCTCACTGTTCGGCCTCCCTGGTTCGGCGTGCAGAGCTGGCACTATTTGGACCGAGTTATTCAGCTACCAGGCCCACAAGGGAAGTCCAACCCACCTCCTCCTATAAATAGAGGGGCAAGGGCACATAAAAAAGGAGAGAATTTTAAGGAACACTGGGGAGACTCTGCCATTTTCAAGACTCATTCCAGAATTATTTCTTTTACTTTACAATTGTATTCTAGTAACTAAAAAAGGGGTTGTATCTGTAGTCACCCATCAAGGAAAACAATGGAAATCAACTTCAAAATGGATGTAGGCAGTTACGCCGAACCACTATAAATTTGGTGTTCTGGTTCTTTGCATTCAAATTTACACTCTATTCTCTGTTTTAATTTACTTTCTTCATTAATCCCTCTACACAATCTTTCTAAGGGTGTTAGTGACCAATTTTGGTGCTAAAACATATAATCAGGTCAAGCTTGAGTAAAAGGAAAAATCAAATCACTTGAACTTATAAAATCAAATCAATGAAAAACCTATATACACAAATTTCAGCCTTGGCTTGCATTGTACACCTTTATTTCTCCATCTATATATATACAACTACGTTGCCCACACTGGTACAAACATATAAACAAGAATGCTGCCATTTAAAATATAATCAAAAGCCTAGAAATAGAGGAAGAAGCAGAGCAGTAGTAAATTGAAAACAAGTGAGTAAAACTCAAAATACTTATGCTTATTGGAAATTTGAAAGTTTCTTATTGCTTGAAAATCTTGATGAACCTTTAAGTATATCAAGTATTTAGGTGTTATTAGATTCCTCTGGCTTGTATATATGTGTTAGTAATGATTAATACCTATAACTTAGAGGTATGGTTACTGTTCTTTAAACAAAAGATAGCAACTTTTTAAAAAAATCAATCTCTTTCTATATAGTTAGTTTTAGGCTTTTATTCTAAAAACCATGCTCTGTTCAAAGGGAAAACTGTGCGTGGAACTAAACTTATATATTGGAATCTTTGTTATGTGCTTGGGTATGGAAGTAGAAGTATTGTTTGATAAGTATGCTTGCTTAAGAATATGTGTATACTTATAGATGAATGTGTATAAAAAAAGAGGGTACACAGGAAAACTTAGGCATACTCACCACTGTTCTTCTATACGTTAAATTGGCACACTTAACTTCTGAAACCCCTATCCTTCAACTTAATCTGTTTAGGGTTATGATGTAAAAAAATAATTTGTTTGTTTTTACTTTGTTCTAAAATTGGTTTGGTTGAATATTATTAAGCATAGAGGTTGAAAGGGATAATTTACAGTAAATAACCAAATATTGTAAGAAGTTCGAACATTATACTTTGTGCTTTTACTTATATAAATGGATTCATCGTCGAAAATGATGATTTTTGAAGGTGGTTTTGAAATTTTTAGTGAAGTGTCGAGTAGATAAATTGGAGTTCAATGCAATGATGTTTTTGATCAAATTCCGGCGGAACTTTCAATGGTAGGGGGCGCCTTTTGACTGGGAGGGAGCTCGAAGGAGGGAGAACCCGAGAAAAATGGCATGGCGATTTTCCAGTGGCTAGGGAGGCTGGTGTTGGATGAAGTAGTGTTTGATGGTGGTGGTTGTTAGACTTCAATTCGAGGTGAATGGTGGGGAGTGTAAAGAGACGATAGCACGCGCACCTAGGGGAAAAGCTGGAGGTGGACATGGCGTATGTGGTGGTGAAGTTTCATGGATGTTGGTGGTCGGAGGGGATGGGATGAGGTGAATTGGTGGATCGGTTGTGCTCGAGGGTCAGGTAACAGTTCGAAATTTCGAACTGGGCTTGGATAGGGGGTCGCTGGTGAGTCATTAGGACGTGGGGGTGGTAGGTGACTGATGGGGATGGGCGGTGGTAAAGGAAGTTGGACGTTGGTCACATATGGGTGCACGGGGGTGCACAGTTTCGCGCACGACTTTGAAATGAAGGAAGAAAAGGTAAAAGGGGGGAGAAAACTGGAATAAAGAAAAAGAGGAAGGGGAGAAGAAATGGGCCGGAAGTATGGGCCGAGAAAATTAAAAAGAATAAAATAAAATAAAAGAAATAAAGAAAGGAATAAGAAAAAAAAGTAAGGAAGAAATAAAATGAGGAAAAAATAAAGGAAAAAGAAAATAGGAAAAGGAAAGATGAGTTTCATAAACTATTTACAAGACAGTTTATATTATTCTAAAAGTCTATTTTATCTAAGAATTTAAAGCTTAATGATATTTTTAAAATTCAAATGGAATTAATTACATTATTAATAATTTGAAACTTAGGTAAATTGACCGATTAAGCCTTAAATAAAGTGGTAAACCTCTATAAACTGATAATAGATTGTTTTATATAATTTTTTTAATGTCAGTAATTTGGATAAAGATCCAAATGGATTCAGATAAGCAAAGTTAATAGAATCAAATATGTGATTTGTATGATAGTTGTTATCGATCGTTAAATTGATAACAACTTATAACTTGCGTTCCATTAGAGGTTTAATTCAATTACACTTATCTGTATCATTAAGCAGTTAGACAAATTAAATAGTAAGTAAAAATAACGATATGTTATCTGGGTTAAAGATCTGTAATGAATTCCCATATTTGAACAATATCACCCTAAATAATAAATTGTTTATTTTAAACAATTTACCTCCTTTTAAATTTATCACTTGGATTGGAAGAGACCGGATCGGATATCGGCATTACCTGGAATCACTTCGATTCAGTAATCACTACAAATCTTATAGGTTGATCATAAAATCTAATAGGCTAGAATTGAACGACTTAAGTGGATTTGACTACTTTAAAGAAGTAGCTATATTTGGACATTATTATAAGATCAAGGGATTTCAGCAAAAATTTTTGGATATAATCAGATAAAAACTCGTCGCACTGTGCGAGTTACCTTCCTCTTTCAAAAGTTTGTATAACTTAAGTATTTTCAAGTTAAATGAGTTTACTCACGCTGGTTTACATCCTGACTCGGGTTTTACTTTATTATAATGCTCGGGTCAGACCGAGTATTACAAATTTTCAGGTTAGGATGTTCGGAGTGCAGGAGACGAGCTGGATGGTAGAGACATATTGGGTATATTCCGCTGTGAAGTATAGACTGTATAGATAGTATTTAGGGACAAGTTATTATAACTGTCCAGATTTGTGTACTTTGATATCTTGTATGTATATTGATAGTTACAGCTTTTCTTTTTATAAATGCTGTTATTTTATATTATATTTTGTTCTACTACGACTGTGAGATTCTATGCTGTTTTTTCCTTCTAAACCCTAAGAGTCTGGGATTTCCGGTGCTTGATTGCTCGGCACTCTACATACTGAACATATTAGTGTCGATTTTCAGGGTCGAAAATTTTCAGGCCGTTACAACCTCGGCGACCACGTCCAATCCCTCGAACAACTCAAGACGCCTCTACGACAGGCCACTGAAATCGCTGCCAAACCCTAATCGCTGTCGTGCGTTGCCTTGCCGCTTCACTCCACGCCTCCTTCCCATACATGGGCCCAATTACCTCTCGCGAGCTCGATTCGTGATTTTGTTTGTTAATTTTTTTTCTGTCGATTTCTTATTTTTAAAGTATGATTTTCGAATTTCGATTCAACGGGAAGATAGGAATACGCAACTTAATTCTAAACAAGATGGTTTCGGCTGCACAATAAGTTAACTAAGTTGACTTTCAATTTTTATATACTGTAAAATTTCCAAAATATCTCGTTATAATAAATAACTAAAAATCCCGATTTTCTATCGTTTCTAATGATGTACCCTTATTTTGAATGCAATGCCTAATTCGATCGTATGGAGAAGATAACTTTTTAAATTGACAATTTAAATTAAATTCAATTTAAATTGTTCCAAGTGTTTTCAGATCATATGACCAACCGATAAACCAAAACGCTATTAAATTTGAAATTCAACAATAATAAACTATTATAGATTCAATTGAACTGCTTTCGTCGAATTCCGAGACTATGTCTCGGATCGTTATTTTAACATTTCAATTAAATTGACGATTTCAAAATTTTGTGAAATCTCTTGAAATTTCAGTTTTAAAGTCTTACTAACTAAATTATAGTTCCAAATGCAATATTTAAACCATCTAAATATCCTAAATCAAACGTCGAAAAATACAGATCGTTACAATTTTAATCCATTGGTTCGCTTCATTAGTTTATTTCATTCATTCAAGTTCATATTAATAATATTACTTAAGTAAATTTTATTTTATAACCCAATTCATAATAAAAAAATTCTTTTTGTTACAGTCAATTCATTCAACTTCTTTTAAGTTAACTTCAACTTATGATTTATTCGATTAGCTTATTTCATATTCAATAAGTTACCATTCAATTTTATTGAGACTCATTCTATTTGCATTTAATTTATTGGCATCCAATTCAAACAAAATTCAATTTTTCCTATTAATTTTACATACACTCTTGTTTTCATTCAATTTATCTCATGACTCAAATTGCATTTAATTTTACAATTCAAGTTCGTATTCATTCTATTAATTCATTTTATGATTTAAGTGGAATTAACTCACTTAAAATTCATTATATTATTTTATTTAATTCATTTCAAAACCATTCACTTTTATTTAAGCTTTCTTGAGTTAAACCTCATTTTATTTTCTTCATTTTACTAACTCAATTTATTTAAAATTGCTTATTTTAATTATTATTTTTTGATACCCCAAATTCAAATTTTTCTTTGTTTACTAAACCAAAATATTCAACAGCTTTAAAATTTAAAATTTAACATTCTTGTTCAAATCTATAAGTTAACTTATTTCTTGTATATACTATTTTCAATTTTTTAGTTCAAAACTATTTTCAAATATTAGCCAAATCATATTTTAGAATATTTTCACAATCAAAACTTATTTTAACTGGAAATAACTTTCTTTTGGTTGCAATTCTCACTTAGAAACTTGAAAATGAATACTAGCGATACTACAGTCATTCCTAGAATTATTTCCCAACGACTAAATGAGTTCAATGCTTTTATTTTCTTTCAAAAATCTTTTCAAAATATATTTCTAGTCAAAACACTTTCAAATAACATTATTATTAATTTTTTGAAGGCTTTTAAAAGATATTTTGAAAGCAAAAGGATTTAAATTCAAAGAAAAAACAACTTTTAAGTCCTTTCTATTAATAAACTATATTATAAATATACTTACACAATTTCAATACCTTATCATCAAACATTTCATTAATTTACAAATTTTTTATTGTAAACAATTCTTTTTATGATTAAATTTCAATCCAACTTAATTATCGAGCGCTTCGTGAAATAGAGCTCATAAAGTATTCGTTTTTAATTTAATTCAACCAATAATCAATGATAATTAATATTATTATCTCTTAACAAACAATATTCATTAATAATCATTATCTATGTAACAATCCATAGTTATTTTCAATGAACCAACACTTCTATCTTAAATAACCTTGCATGCCAATTATATGTTGTTCTCTTTGTTGTTTGCTAGAAAAAAAAATTCAGAGATTGAACCTGAAACAAATTTGATCATATCTCTCACGATTTTTATCCAAATTCGATGGTTTTTGATGTTCTGGAAAGCTTAGGCTTTAATTAAAATTTTCATGTTTTGACTTATATGAATTTTTGAATTTAAAATGGTCAAAACTGCACTTCTTTGTTGCTTTCCTGAAAGCAAAACAACAGTGACAATGAATCCAGACCTAATAATTGTTTTGGGTATATCTTTTGACACATAAGTCCAAATCAGGTGATTCTTCTTTCGAATTCTAGCTATGACAATTCTCTTCAATTTTCATGTTTTATGATTTATAAAATTATATGACCTAAAGGATCAAATTGGTTCTTTTAGCTGTAACCTTGTTGTTATGCTAATTGTTCACAGTTTTGTAATTTTAGACCTGAGAATTGAAATTACCATAATTTTTGACTCGAATGTCCGAATTAGGTGATTCTTTTTCTGACATCTAGCTATGGCAATGCTCTTCAACTTTAATGTTTTATGATTTATCAAATTCTATAAACAAAAAATCCATTTTAATTATTATATAATGATAATAAGTATTTATAAAGATTTTATAAATATAAACTCATTTTATAAAGTTATACAAGCTTCGTCGCATTCTGGTAGTTCGACGTCGTATTTTCATAAATGTGTTTTAATATTATTTAAATAATATTGTTATATAATTCAAATATATTTTTTTAATCAATTAAACACAATAAGAAATTTTTTCAAGTTATGTTTACATAAATAAATATTTTAACAAAAACTTTAAAATATGACCATAAAACGTTTTATAGAAAAACAACATTTTGTTCAAAATAAGTTGTCTCAACATTGTTGCACCTTTGTTAGCATGTTTTAACATATATATTACGAATGTTAACAACTAAACAAGTTTAATTTTACTAATTATGATTAGGAAAAAAGTTAAAAAAAAGTAAACATCAAATCAAATCCCATCAAAAATCTGAACAAATCTTCTCTTTAATCCACTTTTCCATCCAAACACGTTTACTTATGCCTTAAGTGACTAAGACATAAAGTAAGAAGTGAAAGGTGATGTTAAGTGTTGAAAAAGTCAGTTTACTTTATGTTGAAGTAAAGGTATTTTGGTCATTTCACACAGTAATATTTTATTCCAAACTTTTTTCTATAAATACCTACCACGTAACGATCCCGTTTTTAAGCCAAATTTAATTTAGTAATTAATATGCTTTTTAGAATTAATTTGTAAACTAATTCGAATTTTTTTTCAAAACAAATAAAATATGTGTTTGTTTATGTATATATATAAATAGATTTTAAATAGAATTATGATTTGAAATTCAAAAATAAATATCTTAAAAATAAATTGGATTTAAAAACTCTATGTTTTAAAAACAAATATATATATATATATATATATATATATATATTAATGTATAATTAGATTTTTAATCATCTTCTTTAAAGTTATAAAAATATAAATAAAAGGAAATGTATTTAATAAAAATTGAAAATATTATAATTCTCAAAAGCTATTTAAAGTAAAATTCTATATTTACAAACTCTAAAGATAAATATTTATTAATTTAAAAAGTATAATAGCTTAAGATTAAAACAAGATTTAATACACTTTCTTTTAAAATTAAACATATAACATAAAATATAAAACATGTATATGTATAAAACTAAAAATATAATATAATATAAAAATATATAAAAATATTAATACATGCAAATTAACAAGTGTAAGTTTAGCAACATGCAAATTTACAAGTGTATTGGTTTCTTTTCATTTTAAAAAAATAATAAAAAAACAGTGCTATATATATACCCCTCTAACTCCTTCCTTCTCATTTTGTTTATTAATATTCAAAACCTAAGAAAATAAAACCAGAGAATAAAATAAAATGTACAACTATTTCAACCTGAAGCATCTCAAATCCTGAAGCAAATTCAAAGATCATCTCAAAACATCAAGCAGATAAAAAAATCAAAAATAAAGTTTTCCAGTTTTCAAGTTCGGAAGCAATTCCAGGCTTCTCTGTTCCAAAATTTCTATGTGAGTAAACAAAAGTTTTTTCTAAGTTACTCTATTTTACTTTGATGCATGTGCTAAATCTGTGAAATAATGTTGTAAATATGATTTGCATGTATGTTTTCAACTAGAATATAGTTAAACTACTCTGAAAATTTATGTGCATGTCTGTGTATATGTATATACAGCCTCTGTTATGTTTAACAGAGTCATGAACAACATAAATAAATTCATATCTACCCATCTAAACAATTTTAAGCTGGGATTGTTGAAGAGAAAGTGATTGTACGAATGTAAATTCATTTTTAAAAATAGTTTCAACTGTATATATTAAGTAAATATTTCAAAAATAAGAAATTACAATGAAAATCATTTTCAAATCAGAAAATTGAATATCTAAATTCTTTGTTCGGATTATAGGATTAGATTCGTATTTGGAAATGGTGATTTTTGACAAAGATTTCATAATTTTTAATGTTGTGGTTGTCGAAAATTTTGACTTTAACGGATTTGCTTATTTCGTCGATTCATGAAGATCGACGGAGGGCTGGGCGTCGAGATCAACGCTGGAGGTAGCTTGTGGGGCGAGAACCATGAGAAAAATACTCGGTGGATTTCTCAACCACCGTGGTGGCCGGACGATGAGGATTTAGGGTTTAACGACCTATTTTGGTTGATGATAGAGTTGAGACTATTGCATCGACATGGGTGAACTAGAGACGATCGATGGTGGGGGGATCGAAGCATGGGACTATGGTGGAGGTTCTGGTCGATTGGTGAAGTCTCTGGCGACCTGAGGCTGCGACACGAGGAGGATTTGTGGATCATTTTGGGTTCTGTTGTTGGCATCAATTGGCTCGTTTTTGAATTCTGATGTAATAGATGGAGCTGGCTGGTCGGAGCGTTAGTGTGGGTCATCTACGACCTATTGGCAACGACGAAGTTGAACGAAGCGTCGACGATGGTCTGTGCATGTACACAAGGGTCTATTGCATCAGTGGTTTGGGATGGTTGCTGCTGTGTTAGGAGGAAGAGTTGTTCTCGGATGGGGTCTCGGGGAAGTTTGGTTTTGGCTCAAGTTAGTTCGCGGGTTGTACGCGAGTGTTTAACATGTTATAACAATTTTTAAATTTAAACCAATACCAAAGTTTTAAAAAGAAAAGGGAAAAAGAAGAGAGCTTTTGACTCGGGATTAGGCTCGGGTTGGTGTTTGGAGGGTCTCGGGTCTGAGCTATAGTACATTAGCAAGTTTTAAATTTTAAAATAAAACAAGATTTAAACTATTTTCTTAAAATAAATTTCTTTTAAATATAAATGTTCATTTAAATGTTTGGATAGATAAAAGTTGTATAATTTATTTTAACTTGAATTAATTTAGTTAATACTTAAGTTTATTTAAATAAATTTAAATAGTGTAATTAAGTAGATAATTAAGAAAATGAAATGTTTTTAATCATTAATTAAACTTAAAGGTCTTAAGTTAATTTATAGGGTAATGATAATTTAATTCCAAAAGGTTTATTAAATAATATTTTAAATGATAAGTAAGTAATTAATTAAGATAAATGGTTTATCTTTTAATTAATTAAGGTCTTGGGTTATTAAAGATTAATTAATTAATGAAAGTAATTAAGGAATAATTCATTCATTCATTTATTAATAATTAAAGGTTAATTAATTAATAATTAAAATTTAATTAATTAATAATTAAAAGTTAATTAATTAATAATTAGGGGTTAATTAACTAATAATTAAAGGTTAATTAATTAAGTAATTAAAGGATAATTGATTAATAATTAAAGAGTAGTTAATCAGTAATTATAGGATAATTAAGTAATATAAGTAATTAAGGATGATTACTTAATTTCATTAATTAATTAAAATAATAACAAATAGTTTGTAATTAATTAATGTTAATTTCGTAGGGTTAGGTTATTAATTCATAAGTAATTAATTTATTTGGTTTAAATTAAATTAAATTAATTGTAAATTATGTGATTAATTAATACTGCTTATAGATGATTAATTATACTGAATGCTTGGATTAGATAATTTCTCTAATGTGTTAATCTGTAATATTCTATGATATGAATTGCTTTGGATTGAGCTGTGATAAATATTTATCTGTGATTAATTGTTGTGTGAATATAATGTTCTGCATTGAATTATAAAAGGTGGATCTTTTGTTTAAAAGATTAAAAATGGAAATTTGTTTAAACCATTCAAAAGGAAAGGTTTTGGAAAATAAGGGATAAAAAGTTGTGACTTAACTAAGATCCAAATTTATCCATATGTTTTTAAATAATCGCTCATTATTCGAAAAGGTCGAGGAAGGGCATTAAGTCGAAAACCCATTCTGAATAATGATATGATGGAATGGAATTGTATTTGAAGACGGTGGTTGAAGACTGGGTATTTTCGAAAAAGAAAGGATTGCCTGTTGATTGTCTCTACACCGAGTTCCTCTGGTATAGGGTTACTCTTTGTGATAGGGAGTCCAGAAGATTAGGGATATCCGGATTTGCAAGGACATCTTTCCTTAATTGGACGAAGTGCCTTCGGTTCCATTCAGACCCAGGATGGACTTGTATGGATGTATGTCTGACATTACACTTTAAGATATAAAGCTGGTTTCTATCAAATACATTTCTATTTGGTAGCGGAGAATTTATCCTCTTAGCTTAACACCCTTCTCTGAGACGTGTGAGCTCAGAGGTTATGTAATTAATAGTTATTAGTGATATATTCCCAATTTGATAATGTGGCATGCTAAGTGTTGAGCATTGATTGATCAAAGCATGGCTTTTGTGTAAAGCGTAGCTTTGTGGGACGAGACTTCGTCGAATCACACATCCTGGGAAATGGTCGAAACAGGAAGGATGCGGCAAGGTTAGGGGGTTCGCGACCCTAAGGGTATGTGCATTTCCTTCTGGATAAAAAGTGGTATCATGGTGTGGAGCCCAGATATTTTACTTATGTGGTTGTTGGAATTTGAGGCGCCTCAACAAAGGTTGGTTACTACTGGGGGATGACATACTCGTGACAGTTAGTTACCTAGTTATAGAGATAAACCGGCCTTGTGTTCGCAGAGATCCAGTTAGGTTCTCGGGACACCCTTCCAGAGGCGTACCCATTCGGATAAAGGAAGTTCCTTAGCCTTAGACATTTGTTGGAAATCCAAACAAACAATACAAGCCCTTTACAATTTCAGTTGTTGAACCTGCCATTTAACATGGCAGCTATATTAGGCATACTATAATAGTACGTATGCTGGCTAAGATTAATATTATATTTGCAAAATGTTTTTCCACTCTATGCACTAAAAGTAATATCAAAAGGATTTTCGCGTATCAAGCATGTTTGATTACTTTAAGGGAAAACCTCCTCCATGTGTGCGATTGCATTTGAGTGTGTGCTGGGAGACATAATGGTTGTTTTATTTTCCAAAAGCATAAACGGATTTCTTTTTGTGCAAATAACTATTTTTATGTTTCTCACACCAGTCCCATGACTGACTCGGAATTTATTGTTCCCTTTTCTAAACTCTAGGTGCCCCTAATTTTCCATATGGGTGGCCTAGAGTCAGATTATCAGTATTGTTTGGAGCTAAGTCAAAAAGTAGATGTGGATTTGGAAGTCGTTGAAGCTTTTGGTTTTGAGCTTTTTGGTTTGGACTTTGGAGCTTTGGAAATGAAGATGATGTATGTTGAACTCTCTTGGAAGACCCTGTTGATGTTATTTTTTCCACCGTTATGTTGTATTCCGCTGTTGTGTAGTGTGTATATATAGGCTCTGATGATGTTGGTCACTTGTTGTAACCCATGTGGTGTATGAATGAAAGTTATTTTATTTCCATTGTGTTATTATCATCTAATGTGTTATGAATCCAACGAGCCGGACTCCAACATTTGAATCTTTGGCATTTGAATACGAGTGCTATATTGGACGCTGATTTTCGAAGGTTGAAGGCGGGGTCGTCACTTTTACTATCCGAGCTGAAGGTTGAATAAGAAATTTTTCTTTGGGGTATAACTCATTAGGTGACTCATTAAAGATAGGGTTAGAAATGCCCTAGAATGAGTATATTCCCAAAGATATCTCGTCTGTGTTCCTAAATCAATATTCTTACTACTTACGGATAGTGCGAATGAGTGCAAGAAGAGGACGAGGTAAAGGAAGGGGGAGTACCACTATAGATGGTCGAGACACTGCAACAATAATAATGGAAGAAGCAACTCTTCCCATCCAACTCCAGCCAAATCTGGTAGAGTTATATCGGAATTTCTCAAGACTTGGAGGGAAACCATTCAAAGGTACGGAGACTATTGTAGAAGCGCAAGCTTGGATTCGATCTTGTGATAGGATTTTTAAAGGATTGAAATTGGATGATGATCAAAGGAGGTTGACGGCTTCCTGGCAGCTCCAGGAAGAAGCTTTGTTATAGTGGGAGACCATTACGTTGGCCGAATCGGAGGACGTGTTTACATGGGATAGATTCAAGCAAGAATTTGAGCAGCTTTATATGCCTTCCACTGGTATTTCCAGGATATATCAAGAGTTTACCGATTTGAAGCAGGCCTAAGTAGCAAAGATATATGCAATAAAGGATGAACCTTCAACCTCAGGAGCTGATAAAGGGAAAGGAGTTTTAGAAGGTAATCTTCTTATTTATGATAAAATTGTTAGAGTTCTATTCGACACTGGAGCCATGCATAATTTTATTTCCCAGCAAACCATAGAAGAGTTAAATCTTGAACCTAAATTCGTAGACGAACCTATTTGTGTGAAGAATCCGATAGGAGGCCATGCAAATCTTTGTTTACGTTGTAGAAAGTTTATATTTCGTGTTCTCATCATCAGTTTCCTATCAGCCTTTTCGTTCTTGACTTTAATGAGTTAGAGTACTTGGAATGAATTGGTTAACAAAATATGAAGCTAAATTAGATTGTATCAATTGAATGATTTTGGTCAAAACTAAACTTGGCAATTTTGTTGTGATTTCTTGTGAGGATCCAAGTCCAAAGAGGGACAAGCTAATGAACACTTTAGGGTATTCCGACCCGAGTTTGGAATCCATACCTATTGTTCGAGAATTTCCTGACGTATTTGAAGAAGTTAAGTCTTTACCTCCGCATAGGGAAATCGAATTTAGAATCGACTTGGTTCCCAATACCCGTCCAGTTGTGCAATCAAGTCGTAGGATGGCACCAAGAGAAAGAGTAGAGCTAGTTTATAAAACCCAAGATTTACTGGAGAAAGAATTTATACGACCTAGTCGTTCAAGTTGGGGTTCACCTGTAGTATTTGTAGCCAAGTCCAATGGATCTTTGAGATTGTGCGTAGATTATCATGATCTTAATAAGTTAACCCTTAAGAATAAATTTCCTTTGCCCCGAATCGATGACCTGCTCGATCAATTGCATGGTGCTCGATTCTTTTACGAGATGAACCTAGCCCAAGGATTCCATTAGCTGAGAATTGTAGAAGATTATATCCATTTGACTGCTTTTAGAGGTCCTAATACATTCTACGAATGGTTAGTTATGCCCTTCATAATAACCAATGCCCCTGCATATTTCGTAGACCTGATGACCCGAGTATTTCGTGAAGTATTGAATAAGTTCGTTCTCGTATTTATTGATGATATTTTGGTTTATTCCAAAACTGAAAAAGAGAACGCAGAGGTCCTATCCCAAATGTAGAATAAATATTTCTGCTTGATTTGGTAAGCCATTTCTCTATCTTTATATATGTTCATATGTTCTTTGTTTGTCTCCCAGTCTAAAAATTTAGAGGAAATTTTCTTAAGGGGGGAATTTGTAACGATCCTCTTTTTAAGCCAAATTTAATTTGGTATACAATATAATTTTTTGAATTACTTTGTGAACTAATTTGAACTCTTTTCAAAACAAATAAGATATGTGCTTGTTTATGTATATATATAAATAGATTTTAAATAGAATTTTGCTTTGAAATTCAAAAATAAATATCATAAAAATAAATTGGATTTAAAAACTCTATATTTTAAAACTAATATATATATATATATACAAATGTATAATTAGATTTTAAATCATTTTCTTTAAAGTTATAAAAATATAAATAAAAGGAAATGTATTTAATAAAAATTGAAAATATAATAATTCTCAAAACTATTTAAAGTTAAATTCGATATTTAAAAACTCTAAAGATAAATATTTATTAATTAAAAAAGTATAATAGATTAAGCTTAGAAATAAGATTTAATACACTTTCTTTTAAAATAAAACATATAACATAAAATATAAAACACATATATGTATAGAACTATAAATATAATATAATATAATATAAAATTATATAAAAATATTAATACATGCAAATTAACAAGTGTAAGTTTAGCAACATGCAAATTTACAAGTGTCATTGGTTTCTATTCATTTTAAAAATAATAATAATAACAAAGCTATATATACCCCTCTAACTCCTTCCTTCTCATTTTCTTTGTTAATATTCAAAATCTAAGAAAATAAAACCAGAGAGTAAAATAAAACATACAACTATTTCAACCTGAAGCATCTCAAATCCTGAAGCAAATTCAAAGATCATCTCAAAACATCAAGCAGATAAAAAAAATCAACAATCAAGTTTCCAGTTTTCAAGTTCAAAAGCAATTCCAGGCTTCTCTGTTCCAAAATTTCATGTGAGTAAACAAACATTTTTTTTAAATTTTAATCTGTTTTACTTTGATGCATGTGCTAAATCTATGAAATAATGTTATAAATATGATTCGCATGGATGTTTTCAATTGGAATATAATTAAACTACTCTGAATATTTATGTGCATGTATGTGTATATGTATATACAGCCTCTATTATGTTTAACAGACTCAAGAACAACTTAAATAAATTCATATGTACCCATCTAAACAACTTTAAGCTGTGATCAATGAAGAGAAAGTGATTGTACGATTATAGATTCATTTTTAAAAATAGTTTCAAGTGTATATATTAAGTAAATATTTCAAAATTAAGAAATCATAGTGAAAATCAATTCCAAATCAGAAAATCGAGTATCTAAATTCGATGTTTGGATTATCGGATTAGATTTGTATTTGGAAACGGTATTTTTGATAAATATTTCATAATTTTTAATGTTGTGGTTGTCGAGAATTTTTGAGTTGAACGGATTTGCTTATTTCGATGATTTATAACGATCGGCGGAGGGCTGGGCGTCGAGATCAACGCTGGAAGTAGCTTGTGTGGCGAGGACCATGAGAAAATACTCGGTGGATTTCTCAACCTCCGTGGTGGCCGGACGACGAGGATTTAGGATTTAACATCCTATTTTGGTCGATGACAGAGTCGAGACGATTGCGTCGAGGTGGGTGAATTGGAGATGATCGATGGTGGGGGGAACGAAGCACGGACTGTGGCGGAGGTTCTGGTCGATCGGCGAAGTCTCTGGCGAACTGAGGCGGCGACGCGAGGAGGATTTGTGGATCATTCTGGGTTCTTTGTTGGCATCGATTCGCTCGGTTTCGAATTCTAGCGTAATCGACGGAGCTGGGTGGCCAGAGCGTTAGTATGGGTCACCTACGACCTTTAGGCGACGGCGAAGTCGAACGGAGCGTCGGCGATGGTTTGTGCATGTGCACGATGGTCTGTTGTATCAATGGTTTGGGGTGGTTGCTGCTGTGTTAGGAGGAAGAGTTGTTCTCGGCTGGGGTCTCGGGGAAGTTTGGTTTTGGCTCGAGTTAGTCCAGGGGTTGTACGCAAGTGTTTAACCTGTTATAACAATTTTTAAATTTAAACCAAAAACAAAGTTTTAAAAAGAAAAAGGAAAAAGAAGAGAGCTTTTGACTCAGGATTAAGCTTGGGTTGGTGTAGGGTGGGTCTCGGGTCTGAGCTATAGTACATTAGCAAGTTTTAAATTTTAAAATAAAACAAGTTTTTAACTATTTTCTTAAAATAAATTTCTTTCTAATAAAAAATGTTTTTTTAAATGTTTGGATAGATAAATGTTGTAAAATTTATTTTAACTTGAATTAATTCAGTCAATACTTAAGTTTATTTAAATAAATTTAAATAGTGTAATTAAGTTGTTAATTAAGAAGATGAAATGTTTTTAATCATTAGTTAAACTTAAAGGTCTTAAGTTAATTATAGGGTAATGATAATTTAATTCAAAAGGTTTATTAAATAAGATTTTAAATGATAATTAAGTAATTAATTAAGACAAATGGTTTATCTTTTAATTAACTAAGGTCTTGGGTAATTAAAGATTAATTAATTCATGAAAGTAATTAAAGAATAATTAATTCATTCATTCATTAATAATTAAAGGTTAATTAATTAATAAGTAAAAGTTAATTAATTAATAATTAAAGGTTAATTAATTAATATTAAAGGTTAATTAATTAAGTAATTAAAGGATAATTGATTAATAATTAAAGTGTAATTAATAAGTAATTATAGGATAATTAATTAATATAAGTAATTAAGGATGATTAATTAATTTCATTAGTTAATTAAAATAATAACTAATGGTTTGTAATTAATTAACGTTAATTTAGCAGGGTTAGGTAATTAATTCATAAGTAATTAATTTGTTTGGTTTAAATTAATTATAAATTATGTGATTAATTAATCTTGCTTATGGGTGATTAATTATACTGAATGCTTGGATTGATTAATTTCTCTATTGTGTTAATATGTAATACTCTGTGATATGAATTGCTTTGGATTGAGCTATGATAAATATTTATCTGTGATGAATTGTTGTGTGAATATAATGTTCTGCATTGAATTATAAAAAGTGGATCTTACGTTTAAAATATTAAAAATGGAAATTTGTTTAAACCATTCAAAATGGAAGGTTTTGGCAAATAAAGAATAAAAAGTTGTGACTTAACAAAGATCTAAATGTATCCATATGTTTTTTAAATAAGCGCTCATTATTCGGAAAGGCTGGGGAAGGGCATTAATTCGAAAACCCATTCTGAATAATGATACGACAGAATGGAATTGTATTTGAAGACAGTGGTTGAAGACCGAGTATTTTCGAAAACGAAAGGATTGCTTGTTGATTGCCTCTGCGCCAAGTTGCTCCGATATGGAGATTACCCTATGTGATGGGGAGTCCGGACGAGATTGGGGATATCTGGATTTGTAAGGACTTCTTTCCTTAATTGGACGAAGTGCCTTCGGTTCTATCCAGACCCAGGATGGACTTGTATGGATGTATGTCTGGCATTACACTTTGAGATATAAAGCTGGTTTCTATCTACATTTCTGTTTGGTGGCGGAGAATTTATTCTCTTAGCTTAATAACTTGCTCTGAGACGTACGAGCTCAGAGGTTATTTAGTTAATTGTTATTAGTGATATATTCCCAATTTGGTAATGTGGCATGCTAAGTGTCGAGCATTGATTGATCAAAGCATGGCTTTTGTGTAAAGCGCAGCTTTGTGGAACGAGACTTCATCAAACCTCACACCTCGAGAAATGATCGAAACAGGAAGGGTGCGGTAAGGTTATGGGGTTCGCGACCCTAAGGATATGTGCATTTCCTTCTGGATAAAAAGTGGTATCATGGTATAGAACCCAGAAATTTTACTTATGTGGTTGTTGGAATTTGAGGCGCCTCAATAAAGGTCGGTTACGACCGAGGGATGGCATACTCATGAAAGTTAGTTACCTAGTTACAAAGGTAACCCGGCCTTGTGTTGGCAGAGATTCGGTTAGGTTCTCGAGACGTCCTTCCAGAGGCGTACCCATTCGAATAAAGAAAGTTCCTTAGCCTTGGCCATTTGTTGGAAATCCAAATAAACAACACGAGCCCTTTACAATTTCAGTTGTAGAAACTACCATTTAAGATGGTAGCTATAGTAGGCATACTATAATGGTACGTATGCTGGCTAAGATTAATATTATACTTGCAAAATATTTTTCCACACTATGCACTAAAAATAATATCAAATGGATTTTCGCGTATCGATCATGTTTGACTACTATAAGGAGAAACCTCTCCCATGTGTGCGATTGCATTTGAGTGTGCGTCGGGAGACCTTATGCCAGTTTCATTTTCCAAAAGCATGAAAGGATTTCTTTATGTACAAATAACTGTTTTTATGTTTCTCACACCAGTCTCATGATTGACTCAGAGTTTATTGTTCCCTTTTCTAAACTCTAGGTGCCCTTGATTTTCCACGTGGGCAGCCTAGAGTCAGGTTATCAGTAGGTTTTGGAGCTAAATCATAAAGTAGATGTGGATTTGGAAGTCTTTGAAGCCTTTGGTTTTGAGCTTTTTGGTTTGGACTTTGGAGCTTTGGAAATGAAGATGCAGTATGTTGAACTCTCTTAGAAGACCCTGTTGATGTTATTTTTTCCGTTGTTATGTTGTACTCCTTTATTATGTACTGTATATATATAAGCTCTGATGATGTTGGTCACTTGTTGTAACCCATGTAGTGTATGAATGAATGTTATTTTATTTCCATTGTGTTGTTATCATCCAATGTGTTATGACTGCAGTGAAACGGACTCCAACGTTTGAATCTCCGGCACTTGAATATGGGTGATGTATTGGATGCCAATTTTAGAAGGTTGAAGTTAGGGTCGTCACAAACCACTTGTAAAGGTCCGCAAATCCGTACCCCTTTGAGCTGGCAAATTTCCACAACAACTTAGCCAAAGAGGAACAAACCTACGAGTCTTTAGGGTTTAAAGAATGAAGAGGTTAGAAGAAAAACAGAAACAATAACAGAATCTCACATTTTGCAGCGGAACAAATATATAATAGATAAATGAATAATCTATAAATCAAAGACTCGTCACTGATTAATACAATACAACATCAGAGTTTACAACGACATCATACAGACACTTGCAGTCTATTATAACTTGACTATATGAAAACTGATTTGCACAACCATACGCAGCGGACACTACATAGTAAAGAGATACGTCTCGCCATCAGCTTCAACTCCTGATCTCCACAGCAACTCCTTTCTGACTTCGTTCCCGAATAACTGAAACCTGACTCTAGGCTGCCCGTGTGGAAAATTGTAGGCACCTAGAGTTTAAAAAGGGAACAATACACTCCAGGTCAGTCATGGGACTGTGTGAGATCTTAAAAAGTTATCCTTTTACAAAATAAAACAAAGGAATTTAAAAGAAATCCGCAATGCTTTTTGGAAAATGAAACTACCATAAGGCCTCCCGTCACACACACAATGCAAACGCATAATTGGAGGAGATTTCTCCTTATGATAGTCAAACATGCTTAATACGCAACTTTGATATTATTATTAGTGCATAGTGCAGAAAACATTTCGAAAGTATAATATTAATCTTAGCCAGCATAGACATTCCGAACTATGCCTACTATTGCTACCATCTAAACAGTAGGGCGCCACCATAAGTAGATGGCAGGTTATACAACTAAAACCATACAAGGCACGCAGTGGTGATTGGATTTCCAACAAATGGTCAGGCTAAGGAACGTCTTATTGCCACATGGGTACGCCTCTGGAGGGACACCCCGAGAACCTAACCGGATCTCTGCCAACACAAGGCTGGGTTACCTCTACAAAAATAGGTAACTACTACATGATTGTTCCATCCCCCGGTTGTAAACAACCTTTATCCGAGGATCCTCAACAACAACAATCACAAAGTAATATATATATATATATATATATATATATATTTGCGATATTCACATAAGTTTAGTATCTGGGCTCCATACTATGATACCACTTCTATCCAGAAGGAAATGCACATACCCTAAAGGGCGCTAACCCCTATAACCTTGCCGCATCATTCCTGTTTTGCCATTCCGGGGTGTGAGGTCAGAAGAAGTCTCGTCCACAAAGCTATGCTTTTCACAAAATCCATGCTTCGATCAACAAATGCTCAGCAGCACTTCGTATGCCACATTACCAAATTGGGAATATATCACTGGTAAATGTCAACAACAAAACCTCTGAGCTCGTATGTCTCAGAGAAGGGTGATAAGCTAAGAGAATAAATTCTCCGCCACCAACAGAAATGTATTTGATAGAAACCATCTTTACATCTCAAAGTGTAACATCAGATACACATCCATACAAGTCCGTTCCAGGATCGAACGGAACCGAAGGCACTTCCAAAGAAGCCCTTGCAATCCAGATATTCACTAATCACGTCCGGAATCCCCATCATAAAGGGTGATAAAATCTCTATACCGGAGCAACCCGTTGCAGAGACATCGACGGGTATCCTTTCGCTTTCGAAAATACCCGGTCTTCAACACCATCTTCAAATGCAATCCCATTTCGTCGTATCGTTATTCGAAATGGGTTTTCTGACATAAGGTCCTCTCCCGGCTAATCCGAATAACGAGCGCTTATTTAAAAAATAGTGTTCATTCAGATTCAAACAAATCACAACAATTTCACTTTGGTCTTTTAAACAAAAGATCCATCACAATCATAAAGGTTGGATGTGGGTTTTGAATATCCAGTTGGAATTTGACTCCGGGCCGCGTCGAAATCCAAATGTCAATTAAGGCCAATATTGATAGTCGGTTATTCAACTACCAATCATTATTCACAACAGTCACTGGATTTCCAATAATTTTCCCCCAATTATTATTATTTTCAATATATCTTCGCAAGATAAAATTTCACACTTCAATCCTTTGAAAATAAATTTCAAATCAATTTCCACTTTTCAATTTTTTTTGAAAACAAATTCAAAACACTCTTCTCACGCGGAATACATTTCCAAACATTTATTCATTTCCACTGAAAATCTGCCGATTTCAAATATTTTAAAATAAAATAAAAATACTTATTCAAAATATACTTAGAAACATTTAAAATAAACTATTTTAGAATATTTTCTTAAATATTAGTTATGAAAAATATTATACTAATATCTCATATAAAAATTCAAGTCCAAAACTAAATTTAAAATAAAATTTTGTAAATAGAGTATAAATATTTAAATAACTGTTTTCTAAATCAAATATCAATTTAAATCTTTAAAATAATCTCGTATACAATTAATTAAATAAAATTTTACTTTAAAACCATTTCCAAAACTAATTTCTCCAATAATATTATTTTAAAACCAAATCTAATACTTTCAATTTTATTTCAAAAGCTATTTTAAAAATATACTCCGCTTTCCAAGAAAGAATTCTTTTCCCATTACAAAATGGTCCACTCAAATAAATTAATAAATCTTCTTGATTTATTTTAATTTACATTCCAATTTATAAATTTCTTTCCACACTTTAAAAATAAACCAATATTTATTTTTAAACAATTTCCCTTTTCTTTAACAATTCCCGTTGTGAATTTACAATTCCAAATATCAACTAATATACGAATTTTAAATCGATTCCCAAATATCATCTTCAAACCCAATCAAATCCCAAATTGATTTCCAGTGTATTTCAAACACAAAATCAAATTCCAATTTGATTTTCCCAAATTAATTTTCAAATATCAAATCAGTTTCAAATTGATTTTCCAAGTTATTTCCAAAACACCAAACCAAATTTCCAAATCGATTCCTACGATTTATTCTAACTCCAAATTACTTCCCGAATCGATTTCTAAAATTAATTTTAGCTCTAAATTAAATTCCAAATTTAATTTCTAAATTTATTTCCTTTGAAAATAAATTTCTTTATCTCTTTCGATTATTTAAAATCTGTATCTTAAATAAATCTTCAGCTATTAAACAATATTTCTTGAAATTCCTTTATTAAGATATTTTCCCATATATGTTTTTTGAATTAATTCGATCGAATTATAAAAATCCAACTTTAATACTTAAATTGTAATGGTCTAGGCTTTTCTACTTTAATTTTCAAAAATTCAATTTCATATTTCTGGTATCCTACGATACCAAAAATATATTCGGCTAAATTTCAGCCTTCAATGGTTTCAATCACAAATAGTCACATGAATTAAAAATAATCAACACACAACATAAGAACCAAATTAAATATTTGAGGAATCCAGTTGGATCCCTCCAACCTGTTTCCCTGCATCCACAGATGCTTGCACAACAATTAAATACCCATTCCACTTCGAGGTGGAATATCGCGGTATTATGAGTTTAATATAATAACCTCCGCTATTATGTGGCGCATAGGGTCTAAACTAATATAACTAATAATAAATCAATCATCCAAGCACAATCAATTTTAAATCTAACTATTCTAAATTAAAATCGGAAAAACAATTGATTGAGTGAGAAGATCTCACCTTTGCATGCAATACATTTTCAATCCATCTTGACTAGTTTTCATGTCTTTGTAAATAATTTATACAATTGATTAATATTCGAATGATCAAACAATTCATTTCTATTTTATAAAATTTTATTTTATCTAATCAATTTAATTTCAAACAATATTTCATTTTAATAAAATATTTGAACCAATTGAATAATCACTTACCATTAATAATTAAATTAACTAATACTTTAGTTTTAAACTAATTTCTCTTTAACCATTTCTAAAATAATTAAAAAAGTAAATTAAAAAAAATCTCCCTCTTTGAAACTATATATATTTTGTAAAAGCAATCTATATAGATTTTTAAATCCAATATTTATTTTTAAACAAACCCTTTTTAATAAATTTATTTAACTCAAAAATTCATATTCAAAACTAAATTCCCTTTATATAAATTTTCTTTAGTAATTTAAATAGATTTAGATAAATCAATTAAACAATACATTTATACTTTATTTTCTGTAAAAATTTATACTTCCTTGCATGCATATAAAAATATGAAAACTGCATAAACATTTCTCTGATAAAACATGTTAATTTCATTTAAATCCAAATAAACAGAAATTTATACCTACTGTAATTATCTATTTTCTATATTATTATTTTTGTTTTTTTTTTCGAAAATGTTGATAAATAAAATTCGTAAAAATATACTTACAGGTGAGTTCGAATTGTTTGAACGAAACCCTAGCTTCGTTGTCATCACTTTCTCGCATGCCCTGCCTCGTGCTCCCACTAGCCGTGACGACGCGCATGCTACCCTCTTGAACGAACGATGTCGCCACAGCCCTAGTTCGGCCATCGCAACCTTCAATTTCGCAAGCCACCATCACTTGCGAACCCTAGCCTTGCAAACCCTCAAGCCTTACGCAACCCTAACTACTCCCCTTGCCTGAAACTCATCACGAACCCAAGTCCAAACATCCACTGCTCGATCGAATCGCGATGCCGTGACTTCCTTCCCGACCTCTCGTACAACCCTACAGCCATCGCGTTTTACTTCACGCGCCACGAATTTGATTTACAGTAAATTGAGGAAGAAATGACTTGATTTTTTCGCTTGAACGATTGAAAATGGGAGCCCATTGATTTCGAATTTCGATTTCGAACGAGCACGACTTTTTTTTAATTTCGAGCATCGCCTATTGTTTGATTTGAACAAAAAATTTCATTTGATTTTAAAAGAGGAGGAGGGGAATGGAAGAGGCACGGTCTGCTTTAAATTTCGACCATTTTTTATTTTTGATAATTGAAACGAGAACCTGGTTTTCGTTTTGTTTTTATCATTTATTTTGAATACGCGTGTAAAAAAAATGACGTGTGTTTAAATAAACAACCACGTGTTGACTTTGTCAATAAAATATAAATAGAGATATATACATAAATTCAATTTAAATTCAAATTCAATTTTAAATTCAAATCGTCTCGGGAATACAATATAAAAATTCGAACTCCTATCTAAGCATGCCGCTAGGCGTTCATAAGGTTAACCCCCTATTACGAACGCGATGGAAAGGGTTCCGAGTCCAAATTCGATCGTATGATAAAGGTAGCTTTTTGAACCAGATATTAAATTAAATTTCGATATATATTTCAACGCGTTTTCTTCTCATGCGGCCAAACGACATCCCTGAATGCTACGAAAATTGAAATCCGATAATAATACAATATTATGGATCCGATAGAACTTATTTCGTCGAATTCCGAGATTGCCCTCGGAATGCTATTTTTAAATATCGATTTAAACAATACAAATTCATAATTGAACAAACTGCTTTTAAATTTACTTCTAAAAGTTTTATTACCTCTAGTATTATAAATATAAATTTTCCAAGCCTTGTAAATATTTTTAACAAGCTTAAAACTGAAGATTCAAATTTTTACCCAACTTCAATAAATTAAATTCAATAATTTAATTGTCAAATTCATATTTATAATTAAAATTCAAGTTAAACTAATCTCCAGATATTTAAAATCAATTGAATATTCCATTTCAAATGTTAAAATTTTCCGGGTCGTCGCACCACTTCTTTCACAAATTCCACACACTTTACATTCTTCTTTTTCTTTCTTTTATAAGCTTATCCTTCTTCTTCCTTAGAGCTTTAATGGCTTTATGCCTCTCTAAAAAAATTCCAAATGCGTAACAAAGTTACGGAAAAAATAATCGAAAAAAAAGTATAATATTTAAGTCAAGTTCAAGCTAGTAAATGCCATCCATCCACCCAAGGCCATGCCCATCTAGAAGCCATCTCCATCTCTTTTCATCTCAACTTTTAGGATAGCGGAGCTATAGCCAGATTTCAAGAAGTTTTGGGATATAGTAGCAAAGCTATAATCAAATCCGTAGTGACAAACTTAGCAAAATTGGTAGAAAGTATGGTTTAGATCTGGAGTCCCTTGCCTGGAAGTTTGACGGAGTGGAATCCAAAGTGAGTTATTTCTTTGTTTAAGTTCATTAAAATCATTGCTAAGTTAAAGGAACTTTAAGTGTTAGGTGTTGTTTGAAAAGCCTTGTTGAATGCTTGTTTACTTTATTTGCTCTGATTTCCTTGTTTGACTATGTTTGGATGGTTAACTTAAGTATTTTAAAATTTAGAAGTTAAATATTTAATGGGGTATGCGAAAATGACTAGTATACGTGTTTCTTGTGATATTTAAGGAAACTTAGATGAGGGACGGAACATGTTGAAGGGAAAGGCCTGATGCGTTAAAATAAATATCAAACCATTTTTACCCAAGATAAAATAAAAGGTGCTATAAAAATTTTATAGAATGAAGCATTGATTATCATTTATTATTGTGTTTATTTTATTGATTTATTGTTTGAATTAGGCTTGACTAGTTTATGAGCACTAATTATTATTTATTGATTGTTGACTTCGCTCGACCAGTTTATGAGCAATTAATTATCATATGCATGGGCTGGGTAGAAAATAATTGTAGGCTAACACCTTGTGATTTATTTCACAATTTGACTATAAGGTGTTTAACGGTAATATATGGTTCACTTTGATTTAACAAATTGTTTTGAAAATTGGTTTTCAAGTTGAAATATTATGAAATATTTTCCTTTATAAGAGAAAAAAGATATATTTGAAAATAAATATCTTGAAATGATTTTATATAAAAGTGGTTTTTATAAAGAATGGTTTTATAAAAGCGTTTTATAAAATGGAAAAATTTTGAGGACTAAACTCGATGGTTTTAAGATGATTTTTGAAGGATTTGGAAATGTAAATTATTATAGATTAGAAGTATTTGTAATTATTAGTGTAAATGATTTTTCCACTTTGGGATATAAAGTGATTGTTATGTTACCAAAGATTCGGGTAACCCATAATCTACAAAACGCATGGGCAATGGAAGAGCAGAGGTTCCGTAGCCTCGGTGTAGTCCGCCGGAGTAGAGGGATGCACCAATCTATTATTTATTCAAAAGGCTAGACCTAGGAGACTGGTTATATCTTTGTATGCTTGTATATAGATATCATTTCAAAAGGGTGATTTGTTTTCAGATCCCGAAGTAAAGGACTATTTTGAATATATATATACACACACACACACATATTTCAAAAGTTTTGAAATAAGAATTCAGGAAAAAAGTCCAAAGAGGTAATTTTCGTAAAGGTAATTAGATTTGAAAATTTTAAATTTGAAGATTAAGCCTAAGTGGATAGTTTTGGGAATTGCATATTTGTTTATTGCATCATAGGCTTCATGAGTCTATTTGCGATAGGACAAATACATTAGCTTGATCCTGTATCTAATTGGGTACCCAATTAGATAGGGGTATGTAGGTAGTCATAAGTGGTAGTGACGCAGCTCCAATAATAACATAACATTTTTCTATTTATTGTTTGCTATACATCGTGTATTGATGTACTTTTCCTGCTTACTATTTCATTCCATATTTGACATGTTGATTGAGTTAGTAGAATGGCTATTGTTGTCTCTCTCATCAGAGTCGTGTAGCGGTAGATTTATTTGTATTTTGTATGTATTAAAGTACACCTAGTAGATTAAATTGATTACTCTGATAACTTGTACAATTGAAATTGTATCCTACACATTTTATAGTGTTGAATATTTATCAAATACTGTGTATTAATTGGTAGTTTTCAATAGTAGTTTTAGAACGAACGAGTTTTTCGGTGATTTTGAATAGTCCAAAAATCCGGGTATTGTGTACTAAGTTGGCAGCTGCTACTGCCCACCTCGAGACACACTCTCATAATCAGATCGAGGGTGGCCACCAATTAATCGCAAAGTAATAGATATGGTATCGAAGAAGCATGTCTAATAGGAGGAGCAACCTCACTTGGCCCGGTAAAGCTCATATTTTAGTCATATCAAGCGGACTCGAAGGCCAGGGTTTCGTTCTTACCTCATACCAGTAGCGTTCGCCAAACCATCCTACTTCGTTCTGGATTCTCCACCACGTGCATAGTTGTTAAAGTGGTTTTAGAATTAGCAGAGAGTATGACAATATCCGACCCCGCTCTCCCTTAACAACCAAACGCTTATTTCACATCGTGGTAATTTTGTAAAACATTTTTAATAACAAATCCAAAAAACAGTTTATACATTCATATCAAGATATCCATATACTTATTCCAAAAGTATAATTATATTCATAAATACCAAGGAAGATTTCTTTCAATCAATTTCGAAATAATTTATAAATCTCTCTTAAAGCATTTATGAACTATTTATACGCTATAAAACCATTTATAAAGCTATTTATAAATTCCAAAACAATTTACAACTCTTCCCTTTTCATAAACTTCTACGCAAATTCCTCTAAAATGCTTCCAAATCCCTTTATATAAGTTCTTTTATAAAATCCTTTAAAAGCTTTATAACTCCTTTACAAAACCATTATAATATCCTTTTAAAAAAATCTTTTATAAAGATCCTTTTATAAAATCCATTATAAAATCTCTTACAAAACTTTAATAAATTCTTTACAAAACCTTTTACAAAATTACAAAATCTTTTACAAAAATCATTTACAAAAATCTTTCATTTATTAAAGTTATTACAAAAGTCTATATTTATTTTATTAAATTTAATTTTTAAATAAATCTTTTAAAACTATATTGAATATTTTATTAAATTAAATGTTTCAAGTTTATTTATTATATTACATTATTTAAATTATATATTTTAAAAACTAAATAAAATTATAAGTAAAAATCTTAAAATTTAGATTTTCAAAACTTCTATTAACTAAAATATAAATTTTAAATAAAATCTTCAAATTATTATTAAATCAAAATATACTTTACAATTTAGAAAATAATTTAAAACCGACCAACGGTGTCCGTACATAATATACTATCGTATGACCAAGTGATTATTTAATTTTAATTTTATTTTTTAAGAATGGATATATATATATATATATATCATTTTAACCCAATCAGGTGTCAAAGATATATACCATTTCAACATATTTATTAATTTATTTAATTTCAGATTTATTTTATGCCTGTAACATCTAAGGTGAATAATAGGAATAAATCAGCATAAAACACCTAGGATGGATAACAGGAATAGATCAGCACAAACAAACATCCAAACATCTAACATATCAATCATTAGGCATCCATCACAATCAACATCCAAAGCAGTCACATATCACAACAGATTACTAGTTATAAATTCTCGATTGTTTAACTAGCAAATTAAATTCCAATTTCAATTTCAATTTAACTGTAAAATTAAATTATACTATCGGTGCAATTCAATATAAATATCAATTTTTAAACCATCAATCAACAATCAATAAATTTAAATCACTTTATGATTTCAATTTAACGAACATCAAAATGTTTTAGTATTTTGTGAGTGATTTGAACTCTCACCTTTGATTTGAGTCGAATTAAAATCCAAAAGAACGCACAAATTCCAACAGTCTCCAAATGCAGCTAAACGAGTTCCACGTTGTCCGGAATTTTGATACAATCCCAACGGAAGGAACAATGTGTGAATCCGAGTTTGTATGCAAAAGTTATTGATATTAGAACATTTGAATTTAAATTTTAAATTAAAATAGAATAAGGGGCAAAACTGTAATTATCCTACCTCCTAACCCTACAGACGAATGCGAATAACCCAAACGGCCACCATGAAGCTTCACCGCCGCACACGTCTATGAGCCACGCCACCACGATCTAACCTAGCCAAGACAACGCCCACCTCAGGTCACCCTTATGGCCCATGCGCGGCATGCTCCGGTTGGCCCCTAGACGCTCTGCCGCCGTCTTCAATCAATCATCGATCATTGCAAATACGCGCACCCCTAACACCAATGAACCACATGGATCGAAAGCCCTTGACACCCTCTACATGCAGCACCTCCCAATCAACGAACGGGTGAAGATCCACCGTTAAATCCCAAGGCCTAATAGGAACGGCCGAAACTTATTCAACGATTTCTGGCCATAGCATACCCCAAATCAAAAAACGAATCACAGATCTAGATTATGCTCATCGAGAGCTATTCGGTAGTACATAATTTTATAGGTTTTGCAGAGTTTAAATTTTGGAATTGAATTTGGAATTGGGAATTTAAGGTTTTGATTCGTCTAACATTGGGTGGGAAGGAAGGAATAGATGAGAATACAAGTACGTACAGAAATCGACAACTAAGGTTAGAGGAAAAATCTATTTATATAGACAGAGATGGATAAAAATGGATGGATAGATCAATTTGGGTTGAAACGATAAATACGATCCGAAAAGCCCGTTTCGTTCCCGAAACGAAAATGGGTCATCCAATATATCGAAATATAGGTTTTCAATATTTTTAAACTCGATCAAAATAGTTTCAGACCCTATTTCAAAAGTATATAGAAGTTAGCATTTAAAATCAAATTATATTAATTTAAATTCCATTAATTTATTTGTACGCATTTCAAGCTCGCACGTCCAAACAACAATTCCGATCACAACGAAACTTGAAATCCAAGAATATTCCATTATTTCGGGTTCAATGAAACTAGTTTTGTCAAGATCTGAGATAGTGGCCAAAATGGCTGTTTTTACTCGTTAATTAAAACAAGTAATTTCAAATTTTAATTTATTCACTATTACAAAGTTCTATATACAACATTATTAATGTTCGAGTAGAATATCAGAAACCTAATGCATACCAATGTAAGTTGAAGTGAGCATTAGCTTATTTTCACTGTTTAGTCCATTGAGAGATTCCTGTGCAGGCACCAACATCGTCAAATCCTTAGCACTAGAATATATTATTTACATGTGAAGGAGAAGAAGTAGATGACATGTCATAAAGAAGAAGAAGAAGACTTGTTAGGGGATTTAAATAGAGGATTAGCATTTATGTCCAACACCTCGAAATCTTACGATTTATGTTGTATCTAGATCACCGAACTGAATTGTCCATATGGTTGAGTTGCTTACTCAGTCGTTTTCTTTAAGACATTTTGTCGTTCTGCCCAAAATTGTGAAAGGCAAACTATAAACATGGCCTCCTCCAGGATAAAACAACCGAGTACAATTTTCACTTAGCCTAATCACCAAGGTTTATGATCATAATTTGAACCCTCGGACGATTAAAATATTGATCGTTTTAAGAAAAATGAATGACAGATAAGAGAAATGGTAGAGCGATAGTTGAATGTTATTCCATTTTGTTTCATCCATTCATCAATGAAATGGATGAAAAATTGGAAGAACATTATTGTTTTAGCGGAAGAAAATGTATGAGCATTAAAAACATTTTATTAATGAAAAGCGGATCTGAAAATGAATATTATAAAATGTTCTAAATATTAAAGGGTATTAAATGGCTATTTTACTAATTTGAACTAAATACATAATACATTCGTTAATTTGTACCAAATATTAATGTTACAAAAAAATTATGACTATTTGAAAACATTAAATTCACTTATTCAAACGTTTTATTAATTTGCACTACGAATATAAAATGTTTGTCTCAATAATCCTAATGTTGTCGGACTCAAACAATAAATACAGTTATTCAAACCCTTTTATTAATTTTTTTAAAACAATTCAATGTTATAAAATGTTCTAAGACCATTTGTAAAAACATTAAATGCACCTATTCAAACATCTTTTTATTTGCACCAATAGTACAAAAAAATTCTCTCAATAATCCCTATGGTGTGGAAATTAAAAAATAAATGCACTTATGCAAAGTCTATTATCAATTTTTTAAACAATTGAAATAATTCCAACAATCCCTACTTGAATTTAAAAAAAATTGAGAAATTTCCAAAAATATATAAGACAGCATATGAAAAAAGGTATCTTTCGATTTGAACCTTTGCATAGAAAGTAAGATTCATATTGTGCTAGAATGACTTGTTGTTTTAAACTTTATCTCAGACATTAAGCCACATACAATCTTCCTAGGGCGCAATCTAAAAGTTCGTACATTTTTGGCCATGCACGTCTATTCTGGCATAATGAATGTTATAGGAATTTCTGCCTTAAAAATCCATAAGGATCGACCTCATTTCCACATTCAGATCAGTTAGTCTATCAAGAGTACTCCTATAACTAGGTATTCTATATCGAGTATAGAATTCATTAAGAGTTGTTATCTACTCATTTTCTATCGCTTCTGACATACGTGCTTCTATAGCATGTTCAACTCATACCACTACACAACTTGTTATTACCCATTGAACCTAGTTCTCAAGATCTCTAGTCATTAGGTTGGGTTACCATTATTAGTGACTTCTCATTTTAAGGTCAATAGTCTCATTATTTTAGGTGTTGTAAGGACTTTCTCTTTAGCCGATTCTTTCATCAAAGGATCCGCCAGTTCTCATTAGTGCGTACATGATCCACTCTAACAGTTTGAAGATGTATACTCTCTTAAAATACTGTGCTTATGATGAATTTGTCATCTCTTACCATTATAATAATCGTTCTTAAATTTTGCAACTGCGGTACTATCATAATGGATCAACACATCTGGTATCACTTTTTTCCAAAAATGGATCTCTGCTAATAGATTTCTCAAGTAATTTTCTTCTGCACTAACTATAGCTAGCGCTATCATATTAGATTCCAAAGCGGTTTGAGTCAAAATAATTCGTTTCATGGATTTTCAAGAAACAGTTCCACATGCTATATTAAAATATATCTACCTGTTGATTCAGATCATCTAATAAAGTTTCAATCTGCATCATTGTATCCTTTAAGGACGGCTGGAAACTTAGAATAATGTAATCCATGTTTCATAGTTCTTTTAAGGTATCTCATAACATGTTTAATAGCATGTCAATGCTCTGCCTAGGTCTACTAGTAAACCCGCACAATAATCCCATGACATAGGCTATGTTGGTACTAGTACAATCAGTGGCATACCGAAGGCTGTCGATAATGCTCGCATAGTCAAACTGTCTTACACCTTCACCAATGTTTATAATTAGTTTTACACTAGGATCATCTAGTGTAATAGCAGGTTTATAGTTAAAACAGTTGTATTTCTTTAACATCTTCTTAATATAGTGAGACCGATCCAAAGAAATTTCCTTTTAGACTTAGTAATCCTAATACCAAGGATCACACTTAGTTCTCCAAGATATTTCATATAAAGCTGACACATAATATGGATTTAACAAAATTCACAGTAAGAACATGTAAACCAAATATAAGTAAATCATCCACATATAAACACATGATAGTGCAAATATTATTTTCAGATTTATAATAAATATATTTGTCACTTTCATTTACTTTAAAACCGTGTGATATAACTAGATTGTCAGGCTTTTTATGCCATTGTTTAGTTGCCTATTTAAGACCATATAGAGATTTATCTAATTTGCAGACTTTATGTTCCTAACAGGGGACAACAAAGCCTTCAGGTCAGTTCAAGTAAACTTTTCTTCTAATTCACCATACAAAAAACAGTTTTTACATCCATTTGGCGAAATAGTAAATCATAAATTGAAGTAAGAGAAATTAAACACTAGAGTAGATGTTATTCTAGTAACAGGTGAAAAGGTATCAAAAAAAATCAATATTTTCTCCTTGTCTAAATCCCCTGCTATAAGACGAGCCTTGTATTTATCAATGGTACAATCGGGCTTTACCTTTTTTTAAATACCCACTACCTCCTGTAGTTTTACAACCTAGAGGTAAATCAACTAAATATCATGTTTTATTAGACTTAAGAGATTTTGTTTCATCATTTATAGCTTCGTGCTAAAGGTATGAATCTAAAAAAAATAAAGCTTCTTTAAGATTAGCAGAATTCTCTTCTAGTGTATAAGCATAATATTCTGGACCAAAAACTTTAGTTATTCTAGCTCTTTTACTTCTCCCTGGTTTAGATTTAATTTCCTCGGTATGTTCGGTATTCCTAATTTTTGAAATATTAATAGTTAATGTACCCCCACCATTCCTAAGTTTAAATAGAAATTTATGTTCAAAAAAATCAGCACTTGACTCAATAATAACACGAGCATTCAAACCAAAAAATCTATATGCTTTGCTAATAAATACATATCCAATAAAAACATATTCATATGCTTGACTTGTTATTTTAATTCTTTTAGGATCAGGAATACACATATTTTCTAAACATCCCCAAGTTCTAAAATAATATAAATTAGGTTTATGATTTTTAAAAATCTCAAAGGGTGAAATTTTGCTTTTAGATTTAGAAATTCTATTTGACGCATAGCAAACAGTTACTAAAATTTCTCTCCACCAATGTAATTTTACACCCGAATTTAATAAAATAATTACAACTAATTCGTTAAAGGTCTTATTTTTCCTTTCGGCTTTACTTTTTATTTCAGATGAATATGGTGCAGTTCCCTCATAAATACACTATGTAAGTTATAAAATTCAATGAATACGCTAGACTCATAGTCTATTCCTCTATCACAATAAAGTCTCTTAATTTTCTCATTAAATTGGTTTTTGATTTCAATGACAAATGAATTAAGCATATCTAGTGCATCACTTTTATTTTTCGTGATACAAACATAAGTGAAATTAGGGAATGGTTATCAATAAATGTAATAAAGCATCATTTACCATCCCTAGTAAATGTACGATCAAGTTCACATACACCAAAATGTATTGAACCTAAATGTGTGACTCTCTAAATACATATTTATAGGAGGTTATAGTTATTTTAGCTTGGCCAGAAAATTCGTATTTTTCTAAATCAGTTATTGACATTTTAGGATTAATCATAAATTACTCATGTTATGAATAAGTCATTTATTAACATAATAGATTCTAGCATGTCAAATATTAAAATCACACAATATGTAAGTACAACTACCAGCTTTGTTGCACTTAACATTTAGTGTAACATTCTATCTATTTTACACCTAAAGGCGACACTTAATCCATCTTTGGTACTCATGTGCCGATCATTTAAGTATCTGAAAGACATGTCATTAGGGGTTAAAGAAAGAAAAGGAAGAATAGAATCTCACATCATGACGAGCAATATATAACATACACAAAATCTTTATAAAAAGAAATCATCTTTATTATATACACAACATCAGAGTACACTATACTATTATCAGTCTGGACAGTTATAACATAATGCCCTTACAAATACTGATAAATATAGACATGACAAAATAAAACAAAACAGTGGAAGAATATAAGGTACATGAATACGTCTTGGAGAATCCAGCTCATCTCCTGAAAGCTCCAAAGCATCCAGCTAAATGTAGAAAATATGCTCGGGCTAACCCGAGCATTATAGGAAAATATCGCCAGGATCAATCTGGTAAAACCATCATGAGAAAGCTCAATCAAATCATATTGATTTCTATATTTGAAAACCCTTTTCAAAATAAAAGGTATCTCGTAAGCCCACACCGCATATAAACACAAATGAGTTTTTACCTTACGATAATGAAAACATTTTATATTATAAATCCAATGATATTATAATAATGTCTAGGGTTTAAAGTATTTTATAACCAAGTAGTCGTGATGTGTGTACATGACAACAATAATAGATATACAATCAATAACCAAATGCGCTTATTGGAGAATGGATTTTCAACAATAGCAAGGTAAGGGGTTACCTTCCGAAAGCAGTATACCTCTAGATAAAATGTACTTAAGATCGAAAACCTTTTGACCTCACCATAACAAGACCGATCTACCCCTGAATAGATAGGATCGAACATGATCATCCCTTGGTTGTGATGAAACAACCATAATGGGCCTCGAAGCATACATAGATATTGATTCTAGGTAAGGCGATGATCATACCCTAATTGGAGCGACCCACATAGCCTTGCGACCTACCCTATTTTAGCCATTTCTAAGTTGTGAGGCTTGAGAGGCTACGCTCTTACCATTTCCTAATAGTAAACCATCTTGGAATGCTAACACTATCCTACAAGCAGAAATGCAATGTCAACATTCATCCATACAAGTTTGTTCTGGGTCTAAATAAAACCAAAGGCACTTCAGGGAGCACTATCTTCAATAATCATCAAGTTGTCTTCCATACAAATCCATAGCTAGTTCGAAGTAGTTTTCGGATAATATATCCGATCCCCATCTCTCCAAACCAACAACTGATAATTTCCAATTGACTCATTCCTGGTTCTTTTGCGAGTATGCAACAAGTATTCGAGTCCTCACCGAGGAACTCGAATATACACAACATACTTCCTAAGTTAAAACTAGCCAAGATTTGATGGTCGATTACTTGAATATCAAATACACAATCAAACAACAACAATTCAGAGATTTAATTACCTATGGCAATCGCTAAGCCTTAAAATAAATCATTTAAATATTCAAATCTCTTTCAAAAATATTAATCAAAATATTCATATACCTATCTCACTAGCATAAGTATATTCACAAAACATTGTGAGAGATTTATTATGTCAAAATCGTATTAAAGGATCGAACAAAAGTTATTTAAAACGAAATGGAAATAAGGATAAACCCAAATACTATTCCTTCGGTGTTAAGCAAGGAACAAAATCCATACCATCAAAATTAAGAAGGTCAATTTGGGGAAATCCAATCTTAATTTTTTTTATGAATTTCTTCAATAAATCCTTTTTAAATAAATCTCTTTTATTTTATGAAATCTCCTTTATTTAAATTCCTAATCCATTTATACAACACTTTAGAAATCTCTAACTTTATATACAAAACTCTTTTATATATATCAAAACCCTTTATATAACTCTTCCAAAATCATTTATAAAACTTCTTTTGTGAATATCCAAATCTATTTGTAAAACTTCTTATAAATATTCAAAATCGTTTATAAAACTCTTTTCCAAATTTCAAGATCCCTTTTCAATTTTATAAAACTCCTTTTATAAACTTTCCTCTATTAGGAAATCCAACCTATGGTTTCGATGACAACAACTATACAATGGAAATAAAATGTACATATATATTTACATATACAGGTACTTACTAAAACAATATCACTAAAAAGACAAGAACAAGGCTCAAAGGACACTACAAGAGACTATAAGTCGATAGGTACAAAGAAGCAAAAGAAAAGATGCACAAAACAGACATGCACCAGTAGCAAACGTCAGGATGCACAAGCCAGACGTTTGGAAAAGTTCTCTGGAATAACAAAACAGGCTAAACCAGACGTCTGGTAATAGCATTCAGACGTTTGAAAATCTACTATGTTCAAAAAATATATAGTATCAGACGTCTGAAACAAATACCAGACATCTGGATTCAAATTCGAATTTCAGCAAAGAAATGCAACTTCCACATGCGAGTGGACATTTCTGCTTCTCTTCGCCACAACTCTTCACCATCAACAGAAGCAACTTTAGAGCGTTCGTTAATGAATGCAACTACTCAAGATGCCTATCTATAACTATATATAGCATCAAGAATCAAGAGAACATAACTCACCTTACTTAGTTACGCTTTCTAATTCTATACTCTATCTCATATTCTTGATCTCTACACTCTAGCAATATTTGCTTGTATTCACTCTTCCATATACTCAGTTCTCTATATACAATATTCTTTAGATATATATTGGAAGCAATCGTACTAATTAGTCAGCATCTGTGTTACACTAAAACACACATTTGACAAGAACGACTTATTGTAACCAAGCTTATTCTTTCGGGCGAAGCAAGGGTTTTTGATAGTCAAATTCCGAAGGGGAGCTTCGGAGTGGACGTAGGACAGGAGGTCTGAACCAATATAAAATTCTGGTATGCTTATTCTATATTTACTTAGATTAATATTATTTTAGTTGCATTATATATTTTGTCATATATACTTGCATATACACTACATGATTCGCCCTATAGACTTTCAATTGGTATTAGAGCAAGGTTTGATCAAAGTATAGTAATACGTATTCGAATCAATTTAACATGGCAAGTATTTTCAAGAAGGACAATCTACAACACGTCCCCCACTTTTTAATGGTTCTAATTATGCATATTGGTCAACACGTATTTTATGGAAGCTAATGGATTAGAAATTTTACCAGCCACTCAAAATAAATATGAAGCACTTAACACTACTATGAACACGTGGAATGATGCACAAAATGCCGCAGCTTCAAATAATGTCAAAGCTATGAATGTTTTGTTGTGTTCATTAGGTAAGAATGAATTTTCGCATGTCATGTTATCTAACACTACATATGATATTTGGCGTACCTTACAAGTTACACACAAAGGCACAAATAAAGTTAAACAAAATAAAATTTTAATTTTACAAAATCAATTTTCATCATTTAAAATGAAACAAAATGAATCTATAGTGGACATGTACTCTAGATACCAAACTATTCAACACGATTTAATGGCACTTGGAGTTAAGTTCACAAATTTTGACTTAGTATCTAGAATACTCAATTCTTTAACTCTAGAGTGGGAAAGAAAAGTATTAGCTATCTGTGACGACCCGAAATTTTTAGGCAATTTAAATCGAAATATTAAATCGATTTTAAATATTCAATATAATAATTTTAACTTGAATTACAAATATCGTTATTTGTTTGATACTTAAATAATAGAATTTAATAATTAGAAGTGGAGTAAAGTGTTGAATCTAGAATTTTAAACCTGCTAAAAATAATTTGAAGGCTTGTAAAATTTATATTGATAACATGGAATATAATAGAAGTTGTAAAATTGTATTTAACAATGATTTGTTCGGTCTGAAATTTTATCAAATCAATGCCATCGGTGCATTCTTAAACACGTTTTCTTTTTAAATATTTACAATCGTTCTTAAGGCCATATCATAATCAAACAAGTCTTCCACTAGATGATTCACTAATAAAAATAAAAAAATATATATAATATGGCTTCGTTCGTAAGCTATCACTAATCCTCTCGTTAAAAAAGAAAGAAAGAAGGCGGGGTCCGAGCCCTTTTCATTTCGTATCAATCTCGTATATAAAAATATAAAAAAGAGAGAGGGGAAACGAAAATGGCCAACACCACTCTTCTATTCGAATCAGTAAAAACGATTCCCCTCTTTCATCAATGGCCGAGCAAATCATGTTTCCCCTTAACTCCTCCTTTTGGTATGAACCTGTCTACCTCCCTCAAATCTTGCCTCGTCGAATCGTGGAGGCTACTCTGTCGTTCCTCCTGAACCACAACGTCGACTGGAAGTGACGTTGCTCGCCTGAGAACTCGATGCCGCCGGAGTGCTGTACTCTCGAATCTGAGTCGCGTTAGAGAATATTCTTGTTTCCTTCTTTGTTAAGGATGCTGAGAGAGCGGTGTCGATCTAGATCTTGAAGCATCGATCTGAACTATAGCTGCCGCGCTCAGGTTTTGCATCTCGTTTGGGGTTTGGGATGAAGCCGTACTGCTTTGTCAATCGATTTGGAAAAGAACGTTTCTTACAACCACCTGTTGCCGCTTCAATAGTCATCTGTAATCATGAAGAATTATCGATATGGATATGGGTTGCAAACGATGAAGTCAGGGTTTGGTTCGGCGATCACCATGGGAGTTCGACAGTAATGGAGGCAGTAAGGTCACCGTGGATCGAGTGAGGTATTGAGCCTTATTTACGTGAATCTATTTTGGGATTTTCATTTGATTCCTTTTTGTAAATTTGTTTAAAAAAAAAGGAAAAAAAAAAGGGGATTACTGTCTAGTTTTAAAATTCTTAAATTTATATTTATATAAATTAGATTTAAATCAGCTGCTTAATTAAATAGATATGATTTTGAAAAAAAAGGGGTTTTAAAAATGTATATATATTATTTAATATAGATAATATTTTGAATATAAGAAGGATTTTAAAATATGGTGAAGTTTAAATAAATAAAAATATATGTGTGTATATATATATAAGTCAATTGGGTTACTAAAGATAATTTGTTAAAGAAAATTATTAGCTTAAAAAATTTACCTTAAATTACAAATGTAATAAAATAAATAAATGCTAGTAAATCGTTTAATAAATTCACATGTTAACAAATTCATATAAATATTTATACAAGGTCCAAAATTGGGAGATAAATGTTCGAGATGGAATTGGATTGCCAAACGTAAAGCAAAGGTGAGTTAATCTCACTCAGTTTTAAATTTAAATGATTAAATTTATATAATTGTTTGAATGGCTGAATTGATTGATGTGATATAGTATGATATTTTGGAATTGGCTTATTATGTTGTGCTAACATTTGTGGATGCAGGAAAAACAGGTTGGAGGGATCCAACTGGACCCCTCACATTTATTTAAATTATTCAATATTCTCTATTATGATTATTTGATATCCTAGGATGAGTTATATTGGAATATTGAACGTTATGGTTTGATTGGATATTTGGGTATAATAAATTACCAAAATATATGAATTGGATTGTTGAAAAGAAATTAAAAGGAAGTAAATTTGTAAGCGAAATAATTATAGAAAGTTTCAATAAATTAAGAATGAATTGAAAGGAAATAGAAGTAATATGAAAATAATAATAAATAACTTCGAGTATGAAGAGAAATGGAAATTTGAATAAAATGAAATTGATGAATTGTAGACTTAAGTTATATCAATTAAGGAAATAAAGAATTATTTTAAAATTTAAAGTTTAAATTTATTTAAAGGAACGAAGAAGAAATTGAGAAATCTAAAAATTGGAATCAAGAAATGAGATCTGAAATTAATGAATTCTGAATTTAAATAGGACAAATTGGAAATCAATTTGGCAAAATTGATTTATGTGATTGAAGTTGGAATTCTCCCTGAATAACCAAGTACGTTTTTTTAAAGTAAATTTTTAAATATAAATTAAATGGTTTTAAGTTGTTTTTAAAGGAAGCAAGTTTTATAAAATTTATTATTTCTAATATGTAAAGTCTAAAGTAAATATTTTCTTTTAATCTATATTAGTAGTAATTATAAGAAGTAACTTAGTATTTTGTTTTAAAAGAAGAAATCTAGTTTTATATTTTATTAAATAACCTTATTTTCAAAAATTCATATAATGTGTATGTTAACATATTATCTAAGTAGTTTATTCTAAGTGTTTTAAGGTATATATATATATATTTCAAAGTAAAGTATTTAAAATTATTTGTAAAGATCTATTTTTGTGTGCTTGGGATTTCAGAGGAGACAGTAAATATTCGGGAAAGTTTATCCTGAAAGGAAAGATGGTTTTGAAACTGGTTTCAAAGGATTGAAAATAGAAATATATCTTTGAGGATATTTTAAGATAAATAAATAATTTGGAAAATTATTTATTGTTTGATGGATGTTTGTGAATATTAATTGATAGTTAAATCACCGACTATCAATATTGGACAACTGCGTTGATCGTTTCGAAGAGACCGGGATCGAGATTTATTTCTCGAAAACCACTTCGATCCGGTTTGTACGTTTCGTGCGAAAAACGTGTTCGGAGTCGAAGATGAAGCAGTGAAGTGCAAGGGCTAGTCGCTACTAATCCTGAGGATATTTCCAAAATGGATGTAGTAGGAATAGTGCCTTCGGTTCCGTTCGAACCCGGGACGGACTTGTATGGATGAATGCTTGCGAAACATCGTCAGGTGGGCGATGGGCATTCTAAGTAAAAACGTTCTAAAAAGGTAACGCTTAGCCTCAAGCCTCATCAACCGGGAATGACTGAAAATCAGGGGATATGCAGCAAGGTTAGGTGGGTCATGCCCAAGCAGGACAAGATAATTCCCCTGTCTAGATGTCCCTTTTTATATATTTCGGTTTAGTGGGTGGTTGGTCGCGCCAACCACGGGGTTTATCTTGTTCGGGGCTGTTTAGTAAGGAATGGCTCCGGCCTTGTGTTGCAGGGGATGAAGGGAGTAGTCCTCGGTACGGTGATCTAGGCCCCGTACTGTGACAGGTGGTACCCCAGTGCCTAGTCATTGTTGGAAATCCATTCTCCCTACGAGCCTTGTACGAGTTTTGTTTGTATTACCCACTCTGTGGCTAGTAGCTGGAATTTAATCATGTAACAATTTCGGCTATTTTATAAGTATTTGTAAATAGACCCTATTATAATATCAGAGGATTTCTATACAAATTGTTTTAGCTATCGTAAGGTAAAAACCCGACATGTTTATTTGTGGCGTGGTCTTACGAGATGCTTTTGTTTTAAAAGGATTTTTGAAAACTTTAATAATCAATTGGGTGTGATTTTCTCACGCTGGTATTCCAGACTGACTCGGGTATTATTTAACTGTAATGCTCGGGTCAGACCGAGTATTATAGGATACAGGATTGATGCTATGGAGCTCGGGAGACGAGCTGGATGACGATATGTATTCTCGTACTTGTATATATATTTCCGCTGTGTTGAGTTGTTGCGTACCCATTGTATGTTATTGATGTGAGCTGTGGCTGATGTACTCTGATGATGTAGTATATGTAAACTGATATATTTGATTTTGAGTAAAGATTATTTATTCTCTGTTATATTTTATTCCGCTGCGATGGTTAGATTCTGATGTTGATTTTGTTTTCTCTTCTTCTACCTCTTCTTCTTAAACCCAAATGGTTCGTATTTCTGTGCAACTTGAGTTGATTATTGTAGAATAGTGTTGACTCAAGGGTACGGATTTGCGGGCTGTTACACTTGGTATCAGAGCATAGGTTGGAGATAACCTTGGCTCTGGTGGGAATTACTCATTAAAATTTGAGTCTATAGTACTCTATAATGAGTTTGAGCGTATTAATAAATATGAGCGCGTATTTGTTAGTGAATATATTGTTTTAATATTGTGTTGATTGGTTTATTGAGTGGCATATGAACCTTCGTCGGCACAGTCCGTACAACTGTATCGAAGGGGTTTCTAAACACTTGAATAGAACAATTGACAGATATTGTTTTAAATATGGGTGAATGAAATAATTTTACCCAAAAATATATTTTGATATAAGAAAAAGTTTTCTTGAACTATTTATTGAATATATGGTTGTTTGGATGTTAGAAAGAATAGTATTGAATTATTATCATTGTTGAGTGAAAATTTGACTTAAAATTGAAAATACAACCAAAAAGGGTTAAGTAAATAAATTCATTATAAAAACGAAATTTATAAATATGAATTGTAAATGTGCATTATAAATTAAAATATAACCAAATAAGAATTTGTATGAGCATAAGCTATGCAAATAAAATTATAGTAAAATTGATTTAAAGCTGGATTTGGGAATTTAAATCCCGGAGATTTTGGAAGTGTTTGTCAAAGTATTTGAAGATGAATAATAACACAATTGTTTTGGAGATACTTCCGAAAGGAAAATTGTTTTAAAATGGGTTTTGGAAGTGAAATAGCATTGAAATCACTTGGATTTTTGGAAATTAATTCTGATGATGACGGCCGCATCATCAGTATTCATTTTCGAATTTCTAAGTGACGAATTACTACCAAAGTGATTTGTTCTGAAAGCTAGTTGTTTTTGAAACCTCAAGGAAATTTGTGGGGAATAAAACCAGGATTGGTTTGGCTTTTGAGAAATGTGATTTGAGATGAGTTTTAAATCAGGAAGGGAATATAAGCTTTGAATGTTGGAATATTAAAATTAAAGAGAAGAGTTAAAAATGAAATTAACTTGGATGGAAAATAAAATTTTGACTGGATTGCATTAATTGGATAGGCTGAAAATAAGATCCAGTTGTATTCGAATTAGGTTGAAATTGAATTGAGTTAAATAAATTTAGATTAAAGTAAAATTGAATTGGGATGAGAATTCAATTGAGTTAATAAAAGAAATAAATTCTTACCTAAACAAATGGAAAATAAATTGAATAAAGATTGGAATCGAAATAAATAAATAAGAATAACGTGTAAAAGAGTTTTAATGCATGAGGTAAAACATGCTTGGGCTATAAATAAATAGCAGGCTTGCGTTAAAAAAATAATGGATGAATATATTCAAGCCTAGGATGAGTGTGATTGTACGACATATAAGTTGTGACTTATAAAATTTAAAATGGAATGAAAAGCTCAAAATCAATATTGTGATGAATTGAAAAAAAAAATCCAAACTTGAATTATAAAGTATATTGAACTTAAGAAAATTAAATGGAGTGATATTTGGAATAAAAATTCAAGTGTTGGATTATAAATAAGGGAAGAACTAATTGGATAATAAATTAGTTAATGGAATTGAATTGTGAGTTTATGATGAGGTTTGAAAATAAAACTCAAGTTATAATTAAATTTGGCTTACATTGTCGATGAAGAAAATATAATTAAAAGTGGCCTTGAAATTAATTAATTGATTTGTGAATGAAATTGCAATGTAAGTTAATAAAATTGGATGGTAATTTAAAAGTGAATGGTAATTTGAAAATGAATAATGGATCCAGAACTTGAGTTATAAATTGAAAATTTAGCTTGAAGCGTTAACAAATTAAATATAATTGAAGTGTATCGAATAAAAATGTAAATGGATTAAAATAGCAATGATTTGAGTGTGCAAATAAAATCCATAAGTGAAGATAAATTGGATATGGCCATGCAATAAATTGGATGAGTTGAATCTGGGAAGTTAAAGTGTATAATAACTAATTAAATAAAGTTGTGGTTTGAAATGAGATTGGATATAAAAAAAAAAAGAATCAAGTTAAATTGGAAAGAGAACTTGATTGCGAAATGAAAATGAGCTTAAGTTTAAAATTTGAATAAATTGAAGGAAATTGACTTAAGTAATGAATGAAAGAGAGTTGAATTGAATTGAACTTAACCAAATTTAATAATATTGGATTGGTTTTAAATCAAGTGGAAATGAATTTTTAATCGAAATAAAAATTCGGTGGGTTATAAATAATATTAATGGAATGAAATTCCAGAATAAATAATTGTAAACCATTTAAATTATTAAGGGATTGAAATAACTTGAGACAATAAGGAAAATAGAATGTTTCGAGTTTATTAGAATGGTTTAAGTAAATGTGGATAAACTAATTATATTGAATAAATAAATGAATTGTAATTGAAATTTAAATGGAGTGTGTCGAGCTAAATAAATGCTTGTGAATGGATTAAAATAAAAAGGGAATCAATTGATAATGGAAATGGAACCTAAGTTGTTAATGGTTTTGAATGGACTAGTTTGGTTAATAAAAGTGAAATGCAATGAAAATGAGAATATATGGATCGTGAATAAATTTAAAAACGGAATGGAATTGAGTTAAAATTCCTTTAAAATAGTTATAAACATAAATACTTATTTATTCATATAAATCTTGTCAAATTGCATAGAATAAATTGTCATTGGATGTAAATGGAAGTAATTAAAATTCTATGAGTTGGTGGAAGTAAAATAAATTGATTTTGAAAGCAATTGAATTAAATATGAGTTCGGTTTGCTTAAGAATAAATTAAATATAAGCAATTGATTTTTAATTTATTCAAATTGTTGAAGCTGTGTACGAATAGATGGAAGACCATTCAAATTTAATGAAAATGGTTTGTGAATAAGTTGAAACAGTTGAATTTGCTTGGAAACTATATAAATAGCTTACGGAAAATGTTTGGTATGAGTTTCTTTTAGAATTCATATGTTTTAATTATTACAAATAAGTGATATGCTGTTAAACTTCATATATTTGGCACTTACATGTTTAAATTGAGTAAGTACAGGTACCTGGAAGCCGTGAGGCTGGATTGGGTTGTGCTATTTGCTAAAAATAATAAGCTGCTTGCTTAAAATGCTAAATAAGGTACGCCTACGCAAATAAAATTAGGAAATATGAACTGTTTTTGGTTTTTCCGACCGTGTGGGTCGATGTATATATATTTATCTCTTTTGTCAAATTGCAAAAGCTCCTCCGTACAAAGGGGACTCTGCCAAAAATTTTCAGAAATTTTGGGAGTTAGAAATTTTTTGAAAATTTTGGAAAATTTTGTTAACGACAAAACTATTTAGAATGGAAAACTAAAATAAGTTAGTAAATGAAACTAATTAAAGTAATGACTTAAATTAGTTATAAATGAAGGATAAAATTTAAAAGTCCAAAGTTGAAAATAAATGAAATACATATGTAATATGGAAATCGAATTGAATAGAAATAGGTATAAACTACAAATGGTAAAGAGAAATAAAGATAAGAAACATATAAAATGCTTATGCTAAACTTAAAAAGGAATGGTGAAGTCTTAATTGGAAATTGATAATATAAATATATTCAAAGTTAATATTTGGATAAATAGATATTGGCGTTTTGTGAAAAAGTCGATGAATTGTTTTGGGATGTGTTTGGATATTGGTGCTAAGCAGGTATGCAGGTATTATAAAGGAAAAAGAAATTGGGTTTGATATCAAAGGATAAAATTTGAATTGCCCGACAAAAGGTATGTATTTAAATTTGGTATGAAATTTGATTGGGATTTGGATTGAGCCACTTGGCCTTTTTGTTTTCTTTTTGGATTTGGGAGGCCGTAGAGTCATTTTGTAGTAGTACCGAGTTAGCCGCGCAAAGGAGACGCTGGCGAAATTTTTCGAAAATTTGGAGAGTTAGAAAAATTTTAAGGAAATTTTGATAATTCAAAACTGGTTTTAAGAATAAAACAAGAATGATTGAGCGAATAGGATGGTTTGCAAACTAGGGAAAGGATTGGAAAGTTAATAAGAATGATAATAGTCTTTTATAGAAGATGGTTGGATATTGAATTGTTGGGTTTGAGAAAAAGTAACGGGTATTGAACCATTCTTCCTAACTAGTAATTTCGGGGACGAAATTCTTTTAAGGGGAGAGGAATGTGACGACCCGAAATTTTTAGGCAATTTAAATCGGAATATTAAATCGATTTTAAATATTCAATATAATAATTTTAACTTGAATTACAAATATCGTTATTTGTTTGATACTTAAATAATAGAATTTAATAATTAGAAGTGGAGTAAAGTGTTGAATCTAGAATTTTAAACCTGCTAAAAATAATTTGAAGGCTTGTAAAATTTATATTGATAACATGGAATATAATAGAAGTTGTAAAATTGTATTTAACAATGATTTGTTCGGTCTGAAATTTTATCAAATCAATGCCATCGGTGCATTCTTAAACACGTTTTCTTTTTAAATATTTACAATCGTTCTTAAGGCCATATCATAATCAAACAAGTCTTCCACTAGATGATTCACTAATAAAAATAAAAATAAAAATATAATATGGCTTCGTTCGTAAGCTATCACTAATCCTCTCGTTAAAAAAGAAAGAAAGAAGGCGGGGTCCGAGCCCTTTTCATTTCGTATCAATCTCGTATATAAAAAAAAAAAAAAAGAGGGGAAACGAAAATGGCCAACACCACTCTTCTATTCGAATCAGTAAAAACGATTCCCCTCTTTCATCAATGGTCGAGCAAATCATGTTTCCCCTTAACTCCTCCTTTTGGTATGAACCTGTCTACCTCCCTCAAATCTTGCCTCGTCGAATCGTGGAGGCTACTCTGTCGTTCCTCCTGAACCACAACGTCGACTGGAAGTGACGTTGCTCGCCTGAGAACTCGATGCCGCCGGAGTGCTGTACTCTCGAATCTGAGTCGCGTTAGAGAATATTCTTGTTTCCTTCTTTGTTAAGGATGCTGAGAGAGCGGTGTCGATCTAGATCTTGAAGCATCGATCTGAACTATAGCTGCCGCACTCAGGTTTTTGCATCTCGTTTGGGGTTTGGGATGAAGCCGTACTGCTTTGTCAATCGATTTGGAAAAGAACGTTTCTTACAACCACCTGTTGCCGCTTGAATAGTCATCTGTAATCATGAAGAATTATCGATATGGATATGGGTTGCAAACGATGAAGTCAGGGTTTGGTTCGGCGATCACCATGGGAGTTCGACAGTAATGGAGGCAGTAAGGTCACCGTGGATCGAGTGAGGTATTGAGCCTTATTTACGTGAATCTATTTTGGGATTTTCATTTGATTCCTTTTTGTAAATTTGTTTAAAAAAAAAAGGAAAAAAAAAAGGGGATTACTGTCTAGTTTTAAAATTCTTAAATTTATATATATATATATAAATTAGATTTAAATCAGCTGCTTAATTAAATAGATATGATTTTGAAAAAAAAGGGGTTTTAAAAATATATATATATTATTTGATATAGATAATATTTTGAATATAAGAAGGATTTTAAAATATGGTGAAGTTTAAATAAATAAAAAAATATATATGTATATATATATAAGTCAATTGGGTTACTAAAGATAATTTGTTAAAGAAAATTATTAGCTTAAAAATTTTACCTTAAATTACAAATGTAATAAAATAAATAAATGCTAGTAAATCGTTTAATAAATTCACATGTTAACAAATTCATATAAATATTTATACAAGGTCCAAAATTGGGAGATAAATGTTCGAGATGGAATTGGATTGCCAAACGTAAAGCGAAGGTGAGTTAATCTCACTCAGTTTTAAATTTAAATGATTAAATTTATATAATTGTTTGAATGGCTGAATTGATTGATGTGATATAGTATGATATTTTGGAATTGGCTTATTATGTTGTGCTAACATTTGTGGATGCAGGAAAAATAGGTTGGAGGGATCCAACTGGACCCCTCACATTTATTTAAATTATTCAATATTCTCTATTATGATTACTTGATATCCTAGGATGAGTTATATTGGAATATTGAACGTTATGGTTTGATTGGATATTTGGGTATAATAAATTACCAAAATATATGAATTGGATTGTTGAAAAGAAATTAAAAGGAAGTAAATTTGTAAGCGAAATAATTATAGAAAGTTTCAATAAATTAAGAATGAATTGAAAGGAAATAGAAGTAATATGAAAATAATAATAAATAACTTCGAGTATGAAGAGAAATGGAAATTTGAATAAAATGAAATTGATGAATTGTAGACTTAAGTTATATCAATTAAGGAAATAAAGAATTATTTTAAAATTTAAAGTTTAAATTTATTTAAAGGAACGAAGAAGAAATTGAGAAATCTAAAAATTGGAATCAAGAAATGAGATCTGAAATTAATGAATTCTGAATTTAAATGGGACAAATTGGAAATCAATTTGGCAAAATTGATTTAAGTGATTGAAGTTGGAATTCTCCCTGAATAACCAAGTACGTTTTTTTTAAAGTAAATTTTTAAATATAACTTAAATGGTTTTAAGTTGTTTTTAAAGGAAGCAAGTTTTATAAAATTTATTATTTCTAATATGTAAAGTCTAAAGTAAATATTTTCTTTTAATCTATATTAGTAGTAATTATAAGAAGTAACTTAGTATTTTGTTTTAAAAGAAGAAATCTAGTTTTATATTTTATTAAATAACCTTATTTTCAAAAATTCATATAATGTGTATGTTAACATATTATCTAAGTAGTTTATTCTAAGTGTTTTAAGGTATATATATATATATATATATATATATATATATATTTCAAAGTAAAGTATTTAAAATTATTTGTAAAGATCTATTTTTGTGTGCTTGGGATTTCAGAGGAGACAGTAAATATTCGGGAAAGTTTATCCTGAAAGGAAAGATGGTTTTGAAACTGCTTTCAAAGGATTGAAAATAGAAATATATCTTTGAGGATATTTTAAGATAAATAAATAATTTGGAAAATTATTTATTGTTTGATGGATGTTTGTGAATATTAATTGATAGTTAAATCACCGACTATCAATATTGGACAACTGCGTTTATCGTTTCGAAGAGACCGAGATCGAGATTTATTTCTCGAAAACCACTTCGATCCGGTTTGTACGTTTCGTGCGAAAAACGTGTTCGGAGTCGAAGATGAAGCAGTGAAGTGCAAGGGCTAGTCGCTACTAATCCTGAGGATATTTCCAAAATGGATGTAGTAGGAATAGTGCCTTCGGTTCCGTTCGAACCCGGGACGGACTTGTATGGATGAATGCTTGCGAAACATCGTCAGGTGGGCGATGGGCATTCTAAGTAAAAACGTTCTAAAAAGGTAACGCTTAGCCTCAAGCCTCATCAACCGGGAATGACTGAAAATCAGGGGATATGCAGCAAGGTTAGGTGGGTCATGCCCAAGCAGGACAAGATAATTCCCCTGTCTAGATGTCCCTTTTTATATATTTCGGTTTAGTGGGTGGTTGGTCGCGCCAACCACGGGGTTTATCTTGTTCGGGACTGTTTAGTAAGGAATGGCTCCGGCCTTGTGTTGCAGGGGATGAAGGGAGTAGTCCTCGGTACGGTGATCTAGGCCCCGTACTATGACAGGTGGTACCCCAGTGCCTAGTCATTGTTGGAAATCCATTCTCCCTACGAGCCTTGTACGAGTTTTGTATTACCCACTCTGTGGCTAGTAGCTGGAATTTAATCATGTAACAATTTCGGCTATTTTATAAGTATTTGTAAATAGACCATATTATAATATCAGAGGATTTCTATACAAATTGTTTTAGCTATCGTAAGGTAAAAACCCGACATGTTTATTTGTGGCGTGGTCTTACGAGATGCTTTTGTTTTAAAAGGATTTTTGAAAACTTTAATAATCAATTGGGTGTGATTTTCTCACGCTGGTATTCCAGACTGACTCGGGTATTATTTAACTGTAATGCTCGGGTCAGACCGAGTATTATAGGATACAGGATTGATGCTATGGAGCTCGGGAGACGAGCTGGATGACGATATGTATTCTCGTACTTGTATATATATTTCCGCTGTGTTGAGTTGTTGCGTACCCATTGTATGTTATTGATGTGAGCTGTGGCTGATGTACTCTGATGATGTAGTATATGTAAACTGATATATTTGATTTTGAGTAAAGATTATTTATTCTCTGTTATATTTTATTCCGCTGCGATGGTTAGATTCTGATGTTGATTTTGTTTTCTCTTCTTCTACCTCTTCTTCTTAAACCCAAATGGTTCGTATTTCTGTGCAACTTGAGTTGATTATTGTAGAATAGTGTTGACTCAAGGGTACGGATTTGCGGGCTGTTACACTTGGTATCAGAGCATAGGTTGGAGATAACCTTGGCTCTGGTGGGAATTACTCATTAAAATTTGAGTCTATAGTACTCTATAATGAGTTTGAGCGTATTAATAAATATGAGCGCGTATTTGTTAGTGAATATATTGTTTTAATATTGTGTTGATTGGTTTATTGAGTGGCATATGAACCTTCGTCGGCACAGTCCGTACAACTGTATCGAAGGGGTTTCTAAACACTTGAATAGAACAATTGACAGATATTGTTTTAAATATGGGTGAATGAAATAATTTTACCCAAAAATATATTTTGATATAAGAAAAAGTTTTCTTGAACTATTTATTGAATATATGGTTGTTTGGATGTTAGAAAGAATAGTATTGAATTATTATCATTGTTGAGTGAAAATTTGACTTAAAATTGAAAATACAACCAAAAAGGGTTAAGTAAATAAATTCATTATAAAAACGAAATTTATAAATATGAATTGTAAATGTGCATTATAAATTAAAATATAACCAAATAAGAATTTGTATGAGCATAAGCTATGCAAATAAAATTATAGTAAAATTGATTTAAAGCTGGATTTGGGAATTTAAATCCCGGAGATTTTGGAAGTGTTTGTCAAAGTATTTGAAGATGAATAATAACACAATTGTTTTGGAGATACTTCCGAAAGGAAAATTGTTTTAAAATGGGTTTTGGAAGTGAAATAGCATTGAAATCACTTGGATTTTTGGAAATTAATTCTGATGATGACGGCCGCATCATCAGTATTCATTTTCGAATTTCTAAGTGACGAATTACTACCAAAGTGATTTGTTCTGAAAGCTAGTTGTTTTTGAAACCTCAAGGAAATTTGTGGGGAATAAAACCAGGATTGGTTTGGCTTTTGAGAAATGTGATTTGAGATGAGTTTTAAATCAGGAAGGGAATATAAGCTTTGAATGTTGGAATATTAAAATTAAAGAGAAGAGTTAAAAATGAAATTAACTTGGATGGAAAATAAAATTTTGACTGGATTGCATTAATTGGATAGGCTGAAAATAAGATCCAGTTGTATTCGAATTAGGTTGAAATTGAATTGAGTTAAATAAATTTAGATTAAAGTAAAATTGAATTGGGATGAGAATTCAATTGAGTTAATAAAAGAAATAAATTCTTACCTAAACAAATGGAAAATAAATTGAATAAAGATTGGAATCGAAATAAATAAATAAGAATAACGTGTAAAAGAGTTTTAATGCATGAGGTAAAACATGCTTGGGCTATAAATAAATAGCAGGCTTGCGTTAAAAAAATAATGGATGAATATATTCAAGCCTAGGATGAGTGTGATTGTACGACATATAAGTTGTGACTTATAAAATTTAAAATGGAATGAAAAGCTCAAAATCAATATTGTGATGAATTGAAAAAAAAATCCAAACTTGAATTATAAAGTATATTGAACTTAAGAAAATTAAATGGAGTGATATTTGGAATAAAAATTCAAGTGTTGGATTATAAATAAGGGAAGAACTAATTGGATAATAAATTAGTTAATTGAATTGAATTGTGAGTTTATGATGAGGTTTGAAAATAAAACTCAAGTTATAATTAAATTTGGCTTACATTGTCGATGAAGAAAATATAATTAAAAGTGGCCTTGAAATTAATTAATTGATTTGTGAATGAAATTGCAATGTAAGTTAATAAAATTGGATGGTAATTTAAAAGTGAATGGTAATTTGAAAATGAATAATGGATCCAGAACTTGAGTTATAAATTGAAAATTTAGCTTGAAGCGTTAACAAATTAAATATAATTGAAGTGTATCGAATAAAAATGTAAATGGATTAAAATAGCAATGATTTGAGTGTGCAAATAAAATCCATAAGTGAAGATAAATTGGATATGGCCATGCAATAAATTGGATGAGTTGAATCTGGGAAGTTAAAGTGTATAATAACTAATTAAATAAAGTTGTGGTTTGAAATGAGATTGGATATAAAAAAAAAAGAATCAAGTTAAATTGGAAAGAGAACTTGATTGCGAAATGAAAATGAGCTTAAGTTTAAAATTTGAATAAATTGAAGGAAATTGACTTAAGTAATGAATGAAAGAGAGTTGAATTGAATTGAACTTAACCAAATTTAATAATATTGGATTGGTTTTAAATCAAGTGGAAATGAATTTTTAATCGAAATAAAAATTCGGTGGGTTATAAATAATATTAATGGAATGAAATTCCAGAATAAATAATTGTAAACCATTTAAATTATTAAGGGATTGAAATAACTTGAGACAATAAGGAAAATAGAATGTTTCGAGTTTATTAGAATGGTTTAAGTAAATGTGGATAAACTAATTATATTGAATAAATAAATGAATTGTAATTGAAATTTAAATGGAGTGTGTCGAGCTAAATAAATGCTTGTGAATGGATTAAAATAAAAAGGGAATCAATTGATAATGGAAATGGAACCTAAGTTGTTAATGGTTTTGAATGGACTAGTTTGGTTAATAAAAGTGAAATGCAATGAAAATGAGAATATATGGATCGTGAATAAATTTAAAAACGGAATGGAATTGAGTTAAAATTCCTTTAAAATAGTTATAAACATAAATACTTATTTATTCATATAAATCTTGTCAAATTGCATAGAATAAATTGTCATTGGATGTAAATGGAAGTAATTAAAATTCTATGAGTTGGTGGAAGTAAAATAAATTGATTTTGAAAGCAATTGAATTAAATATGAGTTCGGTTTGCTTAAGAATAAATTAAATATAAGCAATTGATTTTTAATTTATTCAAATTGTTGAAGCTGTGTACGAATAGATGGAAGACCATTCAAATTTAATGAAAATGGTTTGTGAATAAGTTGAAACAGTTGAATTTGCTTGGAAACTATATAAATAGCTTACGGAAAATGTTTGGTATGAGTTTCTTTTAGAATTCATATGTTTTAATTATTACAAATAAGTGATATGCTGTTAAACTTCATATATTTGGCACTTACATGTTTAAATTGAGTAAGTACAGGTACCTGGAAGCCGTGAGGCTGGATTGGGTTGTGCTATTTGCTAAAAATAATAAGCTGCTTGCTTAAAATGCTAAATAAGGTACGCCTACGCAAATAAAATTAGGAAATATGAACTGTTTTTGGTTTTTCCGACCGTGTGGGTCGATGTATATATATTTATCTCTTTTGTCAAATTGCAAAAGCTCCTCCGTACAAAGGGGACTCTGCCAAAAATTTTCAGAAATTTTGGGAGTTAGAAATTTTTTGAAAATTTTGGAAAATTTTGTTAACGACAAAACTATTTAGAATGGAAAACTAAAATAAGTTAGTAAATGAAACTAATTAAAGTAATGACTTAAATTAGTTATAAATGAAGGATAAAATTTAAAAGTCCAAAGTTGAAAATAAATGAAATACATATGTAATATGGAAATCGAATTGAATAGAAATAGGTATAAACTACAAATGGTAAAGAGAAATAAAGATAAGAAACATATAAAATGCTTATGCTAAACTTAAAAAGGAATGGTGAAGTCTTAATTGGAAATTGATAATATAAATATATTCAAAGTTAATATTTGGATAAATAGATATTGGCGTTTTGTGAAAAAGTCGATGAATTGTTTTGGGATGTGTTTGGATATTGGTGCTAAGCAGGTATGCAGGTATTATAAAGGAAAAAGAAATTGGGTTTGATATCAAAGGATAAAATTTGAATTGCCCGACAAAAGGTATGTATTTAAATTTGGTATGAAATTTGATTGGGATTTGGATTGAGCCACTTGGCCTTTTTGTTTTCTTTTTGGATTTGGGAGGCCGTAGAGTCATTTTGTAGTAGTACCGAGTTAGCCGCGCAAAGGAGACGCTGGCGAAATTTTTCGAAAATTTGGAGAGTTAGAAAAATTTTAAGGAAATTTTGATAATTCAAAACTGGTTTTAAGAATAAAACTTGAATGATTGAGCGAATAGGATGGTTTGCAAACTAGGGAAAGGATTGGAAAGTTAATAAGAATGATAATAGTCTTTTATAGAAGATGGTTGGATATTGAATTGTTGGGTTTGAGAAAAAGTAACGGGTATTGAACCATTCTTCCTAACTAGTAATTTCGGGGACGAAATTCTTTTAAGGGGAGAGGAATGTGACGACCCGAAATTTTTAGGCAATTTAAATCGGAATATTAAATCGATTTTAAATATTCAATATAATAATTTTAACTTGAATTACAAATATCGTTATTTGTTTGATACTTAAATAATAGAATTTAATAATTAGAAGTGGAGTAAAGTGTTGAATCTAGAATTTTAAACCTGCTAAAAATAATTTGAAGGCTTGTAAAATTTATATTGATAACATGGAATATAATAGAAGTTGTAAAATTGTATTTAACAATGATTTGTTCGGTCTGAAATTTTATCAAATCAATGCCATCGGTGCATTCTTAAACACGTTTTCTTTTTAAATATTTACAATCGTTCTTAAGGCCATATCATAATCAAACAAGTCTTCCACTAGATGATTCACTAATAAAAATAAAAATAAAAATATAATATGGCTTCGTTCGTAAGCTATCACTAATCCTCTCGTTAAAAAAGAAAGAAAGAAGGCGGGGTCCGAGCCCTTTTCATTTCGTATCAATCTCGTATATAAAAAAAAAAAAAAGAGAGAGGGGAAAAGAAAATGGCCAACACCACTCTTCTATTCGAATCAGTAAAAACGATTCCCCTCTTTCATCAATGGCCGAGCAAATCATGTTTCCCCTTAACTCCTCCTTTTGGTATGAACCTGTCTACCTCCCTCAAATCTTGCCTCGTCGAATCGTGGAGGCTACTCTGTCGTTCCTCCTGAACCACAACATCGACTGGAAGTGACGTTGCTCGCCTGAGAACTCGATGCCGCCGGAGTGCTGTACTCTCGAATCTGAGTCGCGTTAGAGAATATTCTTGTTTCCTTCTTTGTTAAGGATGCTGAGAGAGCGGTGTCGATCTAGATCTTGAAGCATCGATCTGAACTATAGCTGCCGCGCTCAGGTTTTGCATCTCGTTTGGGGTTTGGGATGAAGCCGTACTGCTTTGTCAATCGATTTGGAAAAGAACGTTTCTTACAACCACCTGTTGCCGCTTCAATAGTCATCTGTAATCATGAAGAATTATCGATATGGATATGGGTTGCAAACGATGAAGTCAGGGTTTGGTTCGGCGATCAACATGGGAGTTCGACAGTAATGGAGGCAGTAAGGTCACCGTGGATCGAGTGAGGTATTGAGCCTTATTTACGTGAATCTATTTTGGGATTTTCATTTGATTCCTTTTTGTAAATTTGTTTAAAAAAAAGGAAAAAAAAAGGGGATTACTGTCTAGTTTTAAAATTCTTAAATTTATATATATATATATAAATTAGATTTAAATCAGCTGCTTAATTAAATAGATATGATTTTGAAAAAAAAGGGTTTTAAAAATATATATATATTATTTGATATAGATAATATTTTGAATATAAGAAGGATTTTAAAATATGGTGAAGTTTAAATAAATAAAAATATATATATGTATATATATATAACTCAATTGGGTTACTAAAGATAATTTGTTAAAGAAAATTATTAGCTTAAAAATTTTACCTTAAATTACAAATGTAATAAAATAAATAAATGCTAGTAAATCGTTTAATAAATTCACATGTTAACAAATTCATATAAATATTTATACAAGGTCCAAAATTGGGAGATAAATGTTCGAGATGGAATTGGATTGCCAAACGTAAAGCAAAGGTGAGTTAATCTCACTCAGTTTTAAATTTAAATGATTAAATTTATATAATTGTTTGAATGGCTGAATTGATTGATGTGATATAGTATGATATTTTGGAATTGGCTTATTATGTTGTGCTAACATTTGTGGATGCAGGAAAAACAGGTTGGAGGGATCCAACTGGACCCCTCACATTTATTTAAATTATTCAATATTCTCTATTATGATTACTTGATATCCTAGGATGAGTTATATTGGAATATTGAACGTTATGGTTTGATTGGATATTTGGGCATAATAAATTACCAAAATATATGAATTGGATTGTTGAAAAGAAATTAAAAGGAAGTAAATTTGTAAGCGAAATAATTATAGAAAGTTTCAATAAATTAAGAATGAATTGAAAGGAAATAGAAGTAATATGAAAATAATAATAAATAACTTCGAGTATGAAGAGAAATGGAAATTTGAATAAAATGAAATTGATGAATTGTAGACTTAAGTTATATCAATTAAAGAAATAAAGAATTATTTTAAAATTTAAAGTTTAAATTTATTTAAAGGAACGAAGAAGAAATTGAGAAATCTAAAAATTGGAATCAAGAAATGAGATCTGAAATTAATGAATTCTGAATTTAAATGGGACAAATTGGAAATCAATTTGGCAAAATTGATTTAAGTGATTGAAGTTGGAATTCTCCCTGAATAACCAAGTACGTTTTTTTTAAAGTAAATTTTTAAATATAAATTAAATGGTTTTAAGTTGTTTTTAAAGGAAGCAAGTTTTATAAAATTTATTATTTCTAATATGTAAAGTCTAAAGTAAATATTTTCTTTTAATCTATATTAGTAGTAATTATAAGAAGTAACTTAGTATTTTGTTTTAAAAGAAGAAATCTAGTTTTATATTTTATTAAATAACCTTATTTTCAAAAATTCATATAATGTGTATGTTAACATATTATCTAAGTAGTTTATTCTAAGTGTTTTAAGGTATATATATATATATTTCAAAGTAAAGTATTTAAAATTATTTGTAAAGATCTATTTTTGTGTGCTTGGGATTTCAGAGGAGACAGTAAATATTCGGGAAAGTTTATCCTGAAAGGAAAGATGGTTTTGAAACTGCTTTCAAAGGATTGAAAATAGAAATATATCTTTGAGGATATTTTAAGATAAATAAATAATTTGGAAAATTATTTATTGTTTGATGGATGTTTGTGAATATTAATTGATAGTTAAATCACCGACTATCAATATTGGACAACTGCGTTTATCGTTTCGAAGAGACCGGGATCGAGATTTATTTCTCGAAAACCACTTCGATCCGGTTTGTACGTTTCGTACGAAAAACGTGTTCGGAGTCGAAGATGAAGCAGTGAAGTGCAAGGGCTAGTCGCTACTAATCCTGAGGATATTTCCAAAATGGATGTAGTAGGAATAGTGCCTTCGGTTCCGTTCGAACCCGGGACGGACTTGTATGGATGAATGCTTGCGAAACATCGTCAGGTGGGCGATGGGCATTCTAAGTAAAAACGTTCTAAAAAGGTAACGCTTAGCCTCAAGCCTCATCAACCGGGAATGACTGAAAATCAGGGGATATGCAGCAAGGTTAGGTGGGTCATGCCCAAGCAGGACAAGATAATTCCCCTGTCTAGATGTCCCTTTTTATATATTTCGGTTTAGTGGGTGGTTGGTCGCGCCAACCACGGGGTTTATCTTGTTCGGGACTGTTTAGTAAGGAATGGCTCCGGCCTTGTGTTGCAGGGGATGAAGGGAGTAGTCCTCGGTATGGTGATCTAGGCCCCGTACTGTGACAGGTGGTACCCCAGTGCCTAGTCATTGTTGGAAATCCATTCTCCCTACGAGCCTTGTACGAGTTTTGTTTGTATTACCCACTCTGTGGCTAGTAGCTGGAATTTAATCATGTAACAATTTCGGCTATTTTATAAGTATTTGTAAATAGACCCTATTATAATATCAGAGGATTTCTATACAAATTGTTTTAGCTATCGTAAGGTAAAAACCCGACATGTTTATTTGTGGCGTGGTCTTACGAGATGCTTTTGTTTTAAAAGGATTTTTGAAAACTTTAATAATCAATTGGGTGTGATTTTCTCACGCTGGTATTCCAGACTGACTCAGGTATTATTTAACTGTAATGCTCGGGTCAGACCGAGTATTATAGGATACAGGATTGATGCTATGGAGCTCGGGAGACGAGCTGGATGACGATATGTATTCTCGTACTTGTATATATATTTCTGCTGTGTTGAGTTGTTGCGTACCCATTGTATGTTATTGATGTGAGCTGTGGCTGATGTACTCTGATGATGTAGTATATGTAAACTGATATATTTGATTTTGAGTAAAGATTATTTATTCTCTGTTATATTTTATTCCGCTGCGATGGTTAGATTCTGATGTTGATTTTGTTTTCTCTTCTTCTACCTCTTCTTCTTAAACCCAAATGGTTCGTATTTCTGTGCAACTTGAGTTGATTATTGTAGAATAGTGTTGACTCAAGGGTACGGATTTGCGGGCTGTTACACTATCGAAGAAGCTAATGACCTTTCAACACTCTTAGTTGAAGAATTGTTAGGAAATTTAATGTTTATGAAGCTAATCTACAAGCAAGAAAAGAACAAAATTCGAAGAAGAAAAACATAGCATCTCCAGCAACAAATAAAGACTTCGACCTAGACGAAGAAGAAACTGTATTTATTACCAAAAACTACAACAAATTCAAGAAGTTTAGAAAAATGACCAGATTTCAGAAAGGAGGAAAATCAAGCTCAACAAATCAAACGTCAATCAAACGATATGAATGTGATCAATTTGGACATAAGAAGAAAGATTATCCCAAGCTCAACAATGATAAAAAAAGAAAAAATTTGAAAAATTCAAAAAGAAGAAAGCTTTTAAAGTAACATGGGATGAATCAGACTCTTCATCATCATTAGACAGTAACAGCGATAGTGACGGAGAATAAGCTATTGTATTTTTTATGGCACAAACTGATGAGGTATGTTTCGAACTTAGTATGATGAATTATTAGAGCTTGGCAAGGAATTATATGATAAATTTAGACAAATTAAAAAATTGAATAAAGAACACATAGCCAAAATAAATAGATTATAACTTGAAATAGGAATGTTAAAAGATGAAAAAATTATTTTAACTCTGGTATCGGAGAATTCATCAACTCTGGTATTATAACTCTCCTATTATTACAAATGTTTTGTTAGTAGAAAATTTAAAATGCAACCTACTTAGCATTAGTCAATTATGCGATAAAGGTTTTCAAATTAATTTCGAAAAAGATAGATGTTGCATTTTCGACAATAACAAACAACCTATCTTTGAGGGTTTTAGAAACAAAAATATTTATGTCTTAAATATGAATATAAAACGAAACTCAAACTTATGTTTAACCGCTAGACATGACGATCCATAGTTGTGGCATAAGAAATTCTGTCATACTAATTTTAAATATATTAATAAATTAGCAAAATATGAGCTAGTTAGAGGTTTACCTAATATAAATTATAAAGTAGAAAATTTATGTGACGATTGTCGAATTGGTAAACTAAAGAAAAGCCCTTTTAAATCTAAAAATAATATTTCTATGAAACAACCATTAGAATTGTTGCATGTAGATTTATTTGGTCCAACTCAAGTATGATCTATAAATCACAATAAATATGTTTTTGTAATAGTTGATGATTTTTCAAGATATATATGGACCTTATTTTAACATAAAAGTGACAATTTTGGTATGTTTAAATTTTTTGCTAAATGAATTAAAAATCAAATGGATTTAAAAATTAAGAATATTCGAAGTGATCACGGTGGAGAACTTGAAAATGATCTTTTTACTAATTTTTGTAATAAAAAGGGAAATAAGTCATAATTTCTCTTTTCCCTGTACATCTCAACAAAATGGTGTAGTAGAAAGAAAAAATCATATGTTACGAGAATGTGCACGAACATTATTAAATAGTAGTGGTTTGCCAAAATATTTTTGGGCTAAAGCTATTGCTAAGGCTTGTTATGCTTTGAATCGAGTAACCATACGACCTATGACTAAACATACCTGTTTCGAAATATTTTTTGGAAGAAAACCTAAAGTATCATACGTTAAAACTTTCGGATCAAAATGTTTTATAATAAATACAAAAGATAATTTAGGAAAATTCGACCCAAAGGCTGATGAAGGTATCTTTGTTGGACATTCGGATCGTAGCAAGGCATATAGAATTTTTAATAAACGTACTAACACAATTGAAGAAAGTTTACTTGTTTCATTTGATGAAAATTTCTTTAACCATCATACTAATGACGATGAAGAAGTTATTCCAATAACAATACAACAAATTCATCTAATAATGAGACGAATGCACAAAATAATACTTTAGTGTCATCGCCTAGATTTTAACAGATCATTTAAAAGATAATATCATTTGGGAATCTTAATTCTATAGTAACTAGAAATCAACTTAACCAAATAAGTTATATTGCATTTGCGTCAAAATTTGAACAAAAAAATTATAAAGAAGCTTCAAACGATGATTTTTGGATTATAGCCATGCAAGAAGAATTAAATCAATTTGAATGTAATAATGTTTGAGAATTAGTACCAAGACCAGAAAATCAATCAGTTATTGAAACAAAAGGGGTATTTAAAAACAAAGCAGATGAAAACAGAAATATATTTAGGAATAAAGCATGTTTAGTCGCTCAGGGTTATAATAAAGAAGAAGGTATCGACTATGACGAAAGTTTTGCTCCAGTAGCAAGACTCGAGGCCATACGTACATTACTAGCTTTTGCAAGTCATCACAATTTTAAATTATTCCAAATGGACGTCAAGCGTGCTTTTTTAAATGGTTTTATTAAAGAAAAAGTATATATTGAACAACCTCCATTATTTGTTCACGAAAAATATACCGATCATATTTTTAAATTACACAAAGCAGTATATGGTTTAAAGCAAGCCCCCCATGCCTAGTATGAATGTCTTAAGAATCATTTAATTGCATCTAGTTTTCAAATAGGTAAAATAGATACGACTTTATTTATCAAAAGAGTTAATAATGACATCTTAGTTATAAAAATTTACGTGGACGATATTATTTTTGGTTCAAAATCTTTGTGCTCAATTTTCAAATATTATGAAAAATGAATTTGAAATGTCTCACATGGGTGAATGAATTTCTTTCTAGGTTTACAAATAAAACAACTTGAAAATTGTATTTTTATTCATCAAGAAAAATATTGTAACGATTTATTACGTTGTTTTGGAATGGATAAAACTTCAAGCAAACCAACACCAATGAGTACTAGTGTTCACTTGGAAAAAGATGATAACGGAAAAGATTTTGATGAAAAATTATATGGTGGTATGATTGGCTCCTTATTATATTTGACAGCTAGTCGACCCGACATTATGATGAGCGTATATCTTTGTGCCCGATTTCAAGAAAAACCAAAAGAGGCTCACCAAAGAGCTGTTAAACGTATCTTACGATATTTATCGAATACTAAAGATTACGTTTTGTTTTATCCTAAGGTATCATCATTTGACCTTGTGTCATATAGTGACATGGATTTCGTAGATATAAAACAAATCGTAAGAGTACTAGCAGAACGTGCATTTTATCAGACAATCGTTGGTTTTGGTTTAGCAAAAAGCAAAACTGTGTCTCTTTATCCACTTGCGAAGCCGAATATATTTCAGCGGCCTTAGCATGTGCACAAGTGATATACATGCAACAAATGCTTAAGGATTTCGAAAAATATATCGACAAATCACCAATATATTATGATAATATGAGTGCAATAAATATATCAAAAAATCCTGTAAATTACTCACGTACTAAACATGTAGATATACGACATCATTTTTTATGCGACAATGTAGAAGAAAGAATTATTACATTAGAATACGTAAATACTGAGAATCAAATAGCGGTTATTTTCACAAAACCACTAAATGGACAAATGATTATTAAATTATGACGTGATTTAGGAATATGTTCTCTTAATGATCTTCTCAGCTAACTCTAAATTTCATTCATTCTATTTTTGGTTAAAAAGTTTTTATCCACAATTAAAAATTTTAACACTAACCAAACAATTTTTTAGAAATTTGTTTTCTGAAATCAACTATATTTAACCTTTTGAAACATGCATAAATAGCCTCTCTTTTTATCAAACATAGATTTCATATTCCTTTTAAAAACAAATGAAAACAAAAACATGTCTTCCAACAACTCTCATCTCTCCTTCTCAACACCAAACTCGAATAGTTCAGCAGATACCCCTCATCGACTTTCTACTCCTACATCAGGTCAAGAACTGACTGACCTATAAGTAGTCCTCCTACCACACGGGATTCACTTCCGATAAAAAACAGTCTAAAAGATCTTTATTGTCTCTCCTAACACCAAGGAGAAAATCGATGAAACACATCATTACCAAAAGCAACAAATGGTTTTACAACGAGAATTATACTTTGAACAAAAAGTCACTGCGCGACGACTAAGTTTTCTAGAGCAAGTAGCGATCAAATTTTGCAATTCACGAAAAAAGGATGTACATGAACCACTTCTGATTCCTTGCAATCCTCTGGATCCTTCTGCATCTTATCGTACACCTTTGGATCCTCCACCTAGGCAATTTTCTGGTTCTCCAAGAACCAACGAACGTGGAAATATTTGATCTCCACTCAAGCCAAGGAAGGATAGCATCTCTGAAGATCGCAATGCTCCATCTTCATCTCAATAAATTTTTTTATTGTATTTTCATCCACTTATATTTGTTTTTGTCTTCAAAAATAATAATATTATGTTTCAATAAAATTGATACCTCGAAAATCACGCATAAACATTCAAAATAAATCTATTTTTAGACATACTGCACATTTCAGACGGTTGAACGATGCCCTCGGACATCTGACATCTTTGTGACACAACATTTTTTAACTATTATGCATGTATCAAACGTCAGATATAAACATCCGGACGTTTGACAAATATCTATGCCTTACAAAAATACAAAACAATCTATTTCAGACGTCTGAAATAGTGACCAGACGTCTGAACAAAGTCTCTGCCTCCTTAAGATACAAATTCAAGCTATTTCTAGACGTCTGATATTATATACAAACGTCTGAGAAAAAAAATCTATCATCAAAAAAACACACTTCTTCCTATTCCAGACGTTTGATTATAATTCCAAACATCTTACAAACACTTTATGTCTTCAAAATTACAATTCTATCTATTCCAGACGTCTGCCAACTGTAGGATCTAGATTAACCCTAGAGGGGGGGTGAATAGGGTTACAGCAAATTTTCTTGATTTAAACACAGAAGTAAACTGCAAAAATAAATATGCTGAAAAGTAAATCACACACAAAATTTACCCAGCTTCGGCAACCCCTGCCTACTACTGCATTCACGGATTTCTATTAGAATTAAACAGTATCACACTTACAAACACTCTACTAGACTCGTAAACATTTGCTCCCGCTCACAAACACTCTACCAGACTCGCACACCCTGCTCGCAAACATTTGCTCCCGCTCATAAACACTCTACTAGACTCGCACACCCGGCTCCGCCTATAGAGTTTCGCTTACTCGCAAACTTTGCTTCTCGCCTATAGAGCTTCGCTTACTCGCAAACTCTGCTCCCGCCTATAGAGCTTTGCAAACTCGCACACCCTGCTCACTGAACTAATTCTAACTAGACAATCTGACACTACCTAAACCCTAGGTGGTGATTTACAAATTCTTTGATTCAAAAAATAAAAACAACAATTAAAAGATAATTAAAATAACCCTAAAAATAAAAAGCCCCTTTAAAAAATTCCGTTTAGAGAAAAATAGGCCGGCCCCTTTAATTAATTTGGCTTGTCTCCTTTGTTTGCTTCGTTCGGTGGCCGTTCCTCTTTCCAATTCAATTAGGGCTTCTGCGAATTTTGGAGCTTTTCTTCCTTGTGATTCAAACTAGGGTTCTTGCAAATTGAAGTCGCCGCTTGATACATTTTGATCGTATGCTTCGATGCTTTTTGCTTTGCCCAGGCTCTTCAATTTGGATGGAGTTCGTTTTGTGATTTTGGTAGGTAATTTATCCTTTTTCTTTTCTGATTTTGGCTTGCTCAAACTCGATCGATTTGAGATTGCCGATGATGATGGTTTATATAGGGTTTGTAACCCTAGATTTGCATTCGTATAAGTTGATTTGAATTTGTCTACTGATATTGCTTTGGCCATTCGATTATTCTTGGATGCTCGTGATTTCACTGACTTTTTCAATTTCGTATTTTTGATGCTTGGCACACACGGTTTTGATTTGTGACTTGGTCGATTCCTTGATTCACACGACATTAAAACTTTCCTCTTTTTGATACTTTGACTATTTCAAAGAATGCGTACATGAATTTTTCGACTTGTTTAATCATCTTAATTGTCACAGCTTCAGCCATCTTTGCGTTCCTCCACTGTAGCATTGTTTTCGTGATTTAAACTATAGCTTGTTTACTGCTTTTCGACTTCACTGAGAACTATAGTCTCTGGCCATCTTCTGATCGGTTTAACATGAACTGACTGCACTTGCACTTGATATTGTAATGCACATTGTTGCATGCATTTGTTTGGTTGCACTTGCCTGAGTGCCAGTTAGCCTTGTATTTGTAGTTTTGATCATGTTGATGTTCTGTTCATTGCTTTTGGAATTTGCACTTATATACATGTATTCATTTGTCAGCACTTGATTATTGCTTTGAGTTTCACTGCCTTCTGTCCATGTTGGTACTGGCTGTTGTTGAGTTGTTGTGATGTTAGTTCGAATTTCACTTGCTCTGCACTTTGGTCTGTTGGTGTCATTTCTTTTGTGGTCTTTGTATTCTGATGTTGCCACTGTCTTGGTTCGAGTCAGTTTGCATGGTCACTGATGTGTGCTGTGCCATTGCTTAGTTTCTGTTACATGCTTGCTATTGCATGCTTGTGATATTCATGTTGATTGCTTCATGACTTCGACTGTTTGCATACATTTCATGCAGTCTTCAGTTTGTACTTCTGGAGCTTGTATAATTTGAGTTGTAGCTTGATGGTTTTGTAGTTGTAACTGGACATTTGATTTTGTTGCATTTGTGCATTTGCCTTTGATTCATGTTATATTGTCTCTATTGTTGGGTCAGTGATGCACTTGGTTATTCGTCCCTTGCTGTCGTAGATGTTGCACTGCATCACCACTGTGTTGATCTTGCTTCTGCATATTGTTGTATCCATGTTGCAACTGTTTTGGTCGAGACTTGTTGTTTATTGGCACTGGACCTGATCTGCATACATGATTGTTGCAGTCCGTTTTGATGTTGGTCTACGTTGCATTCATGTCATGTCGCCTTGTGTTGAATCCAGTTGCAAAAACTCGGGTTTGACCTTGTGCTCGAGTCATGATTTTTATGTTATTGCACGTGAGTTGAACCCGGTTTTTCATTTGGGTTTGTCCTGTGCTTACCTGTCCCTGTAAATCAATCAAGTGTATATATCGGCGTGCACGGCCTTGTGGCATATACAGTAATACACTGTGTATGTCACAAGTTGTTCGTGTATGATGAATTCAAATTTAAATTATGACGAACAACCCAAATAACTGAGGAAAATCATATTTTCAAAAATTATCTTTTATTTTTGAATTGCAAAAATATTTCTTTTTCAATTTTACTGCGTTAGTTTATATTTTTGCAGATTGCTCAGATGCTGGATTCAAACTGGAATGCAGTTGAAGATAAATACGAGTGTGAGTGATATGTAGTGAGGTGAACTGTAAATATGTAATGTGATGTAATTGTAATCAAAGTTGTATAGTTATAGTGAGAGCTTGAAATTGTACTATTCAAAGTTGTAATAAATATTTATTTGAATAAAATATCTGTTTGAATTCAAATTCTGTGTAATTTATTTTATTCAACAAATATTTATTTAAACTGTGAAAAATAGAATAGTATATTAACAAATACATTTAAACGAATGTATATATGTTTATTATCATCAAACAAAATCATATAAGCGCAAAGCGCATATTCAACAATCTCCCCCTTTTGATGATAACAAACATATATTTAAGATTTTGAATATATTAAATGCATTTGATCGTTCAATTTGCTCCCTCTATTTGAATGCTCCCTCTCTACACAATACTCCCCCTACATATATGCATACAAATAGAAATATATAAATGAGCCTATATGCAAATGGAAAATTATTTGACTTTGCTTGATTCTATTTGACAAAATCTTAACTTTTCTCTCCCTCTTTTGTTATCAGCAAAAGAATAACAGTGTTATACAAATAGGGATGAAGTGACAGACATGAATCAAACATTTAACTCAATTGAATATAAATATCAAATTTCAATAAAACTCAAACAAAAATCATAATTACCCTTGTCATGCGCATATTCCACTTTCAGAAATGATGGGGATAAAATCATCAAAAAATCATACAGTTCTGTCTATTTGTGGTATATTTATCTCAGGAAATTTGAATATCTACTAACCATGCATAACCGTTAGGACTTTTAAATGAGATTAGTAGTATTCTAATTTAATTTAAAAAATGAAATCAAGTATCTTCTAACCACGCATGACCATGAGGACTTTTAAATGGGATTAGAATCAACTTGTCTATTAAATCAATTAATTTTGATATGCGTTCCATACATGCATAACCGTGAGGACTTTTAAATGAGCATGGAAGACATAATCAAAAATCCAAGTAATTTACCCATGCATAACCGTGAGGACTTTTAAATGAGAGTGAATACTTTGGATATTTATTTTTATTGCTAAATATAATAACTTGAAGCACAAATAATTTCCTTCACAAATTTAAAGATATTGAAGAACGAATGATTTCCTTTGTAAACTACCACAAATTTACATACTATGTGTAATTTTGATGAGTGATGGTCGATAGAAAGATGGTAGAAATAGAAATGATCATGGAAATTTTACCTAACAAAAAGTTTTTATAACTCTTGTTATGAAATTCTAAAGAAATTTTCTAATTATATTGTCTTGAGTTATAATATATGATAAATATCAACACTCATCACTTTTTCAATCACTATTTATCTTTTCAATAATCAAAGGGAGTCAGATTAGTCAAAATAGTCATTTAAAATCAAATTCAAAAATTATAAAATCAATTTTTCAAAAAATGACTAATCTGTAAATATGATCAAACATGATTTTCTCGAGGGGGTTTTATAAGAAAATTTTCCGTTATTTGAAAATTATTTCAAGTGAAAAATATGCAGATATTTTCTTTGAAAAACGATGCAGCAAATGAATGTTTCAAAAATTAATCACGTTACACTAATAATTTTTCTATCAACCATATTACCAGTGTAATCTGCATCTGAATTTAAATTTCACTCAATATTCACTCGTTGAATTTGATTGACCAAACCATGAAGTGTGCACCAAGAATTTCAAACTTAACATCATTCTTTTGAATTTGAATTGAAGCCGTGTTAACACTCAAACAAATATCATAGTGTTAATTTCAAAAACCGTAGGATAAACAATTATATTCATGAGTAATCAACAGTCAATCAACATCATAGTTATTTCAAAAACAATTTCTTAAAATCAGCTTTCATATGAAAATTGAAATCGTGCAGATTTACAAGCAGTGACCAAAATGTCAAAACCAATATATCTACGTATAGCATGAGTAACCATCATTTGACCGAACAAATTTATATATATTAGTTCAAAATTGAAAATCTGATTGGTCATCAATTAAGCACAAATCAATGTCATAAATAAGAACAAGCCAAAAAATCATATCAATTAAATCCGAATCAGTCAACCATCATAATTATTCCAAGTAATTCTATTTAAAGATGGTTGGTCAATATTTTGAAAAAATCATAGCATCAAAATCATCATCTTTTGTTCATCTCAATATTGGCTGATTTTAATTTAGAGTATGGTGCAGATAATCACATTTAATATATCGTTAAAAATATACTTTTACCTGTTTTTACCTTTACGATATTTTTCGTTATTGCCCATTGTGATTCTATCACCTTTGTACTAGGCTAAGGAACTTTGCTTTGTCGCCCGTTGAGTTTCTGGAACAGCTAAAATCCAGAGAACATTGTTGTTGTTCCTTAGCCTGCCACCACACCTACACGATGAAAGATTTATGTGACCTATTTGTTTTTATAGGTCCATGATTGTTAGTGGCAGAATATGAAAAATATGTTTGTGGAGACCCAAAACTATTTATATATGTTCCTTTTGGCACCCAAATTTGTTTGACTTTCAAAGATTTTATATTTGTGCCTTTTGGAACCCAAATTGGTATAGTTTTCATGTGTTTGGGTCTATACCAACAATTATTTAGATTATGTCCAAATTTTCTACAAATCGTGCACATTAAATTGTCTTGATTAAATTTTGTGTTCCTATGACTATGATTTTCAACATGATGTCCAATTATTTCAGATCAAGCAAAAACACTTTTACCTTTTGCATTATCATCATTTTTTGATTTCCCAAAACCTAGTCCTTTTCTATTGTTAGCAAAAAAATTATTTCCCAATAACATTTTGAAAGATTTTTCTCCTTTTGAAAAGTTATTCAGGGATTTCTCAAGATTTTGGACTCTGGTTTTTAATGTTGAGTTTTTAGTGACAAGTGAGGTGCATCGATTTATAAAATCCTTTTTCCTAGTGTCGATGGTTTCCTTAAGATTCAAGTTTTCTTTTTCAAGACTCTCAAAGTTATTCCTAATTTTTGATAATTCTGAATCTAAAATCTTACATTTTTTACATTCTAGGTTTTGAATATTTTCTAGTTCAGTTTTTAACCTAAAATTTTCACGAGCAAATTCTCTCCTTTCAGATTTCAGTTTTTCAATTTTAGATTCAAGACTATCAATTGTTTTAGTAAGATCTAAGCACATAAAAACAAGATCTCTATAGGAATACTTAGCTGCCTCACTAGATTCGTCGGAGCTTGCTTTTAAATTTGATTTTGCCATAAGACACAAGTTAGCCTCCTCTGAGCTGCTATCCGAAGCTTCCTCTCCTTCTTCATCATCCCAAGTCGCTGCAAAGGCCTTCTTCTTCTTTTTCTTTCCTTTGTTGTCTTTGAGAAGTGGGCATTTTGGTTTGATGTGGCCAGGCTTGTTGCAGTTATAACACGTCAGTTCATTATCGGAATTTTCAGAATCTTTTGGCCTATTACGACTTGTTTTCTTCTTGCGTGGCTTGAATCTAGACCATCTTCTAAGATTATTGACAGCCATTGCAAGCTCTTCAATTGGATCATCTTCATCTTCATCGCTCTCTTCTTTGCTCTTTAAGGCAATCGTCTTCTTCTTTGATTCAGAGTTGTTGCGTTCTTCTTTTGCTTTTAGCTCAAGCTCATATGTCATCAAGTTGCCAATCAACTCCTCCATGCTTAGTTTGCTCAAATCTTTTGATTCTTGGATTGCCGTGACTTTTGCCTCAAAGTTCATCGGTAAGACTCGCAGTATCTTCCGTACAAGCTCTACCTCAGTGAAGACCTTCCCAAGCGCTCTAGTGTTGTATACCAAAGTTGAAAAGCGTCCAAACATGTCCTTTACGCTCTCGCCTTTATCCATCACAAAGTTTTCGTATTCATTGCTGAATAGGGCTAGACGAGACTCCTTGACTTGAGAAGTTCCTTCGTGTGTCACCTCCAAAGTGTGCCATATTTCCTATGCTGTTGTACAATGAGAAATTCTATTAAATTCATTTTTATCAAGAGCACATATCAAAGCATTCATGGCTTTAGCATTTATCGTTTTCAATCTCTTATCGTTAGCATCCCACCTATCCTTAGGTTTAGGAATCTCAGTATCACCAACGATTATAGTGGGAGGTTTATAGCCAGTTTCAATGATATCCCAAACATCATAATCAACAGAACTAAGATAGATACCCATCCTAACTTTCCAATAAGCATAATCGTTCCCGTTAAACATGGGTGGCCTAGCAATAGATTGCCCCTCAGAAAAAACATTATTTTGTAGACTCATGACTCTAGAGTTAAATAAAATATACCGGGCTCTGATACCACTTGTAGGATCTAGATTAACCCTAGAGGGGGGTGAATAGGGTTATAGCAAATTTTCTTGATTTAAACACAGAAGTAAACTGCAAAAATAAATATGCTGAAAAGTAAATCACACACAAAATTTACCCAGCTTCGGCAACCCCTGCCTACTGCTGCATTCACAGATTTCTATTAGAATTAAACAGTATCACGCTTACAAACACTGTACTAGACTCGCAAACATTTGCTCCCGCTCACAAACACTCTACTAGACTCACACACCCTGCTCGCAAACATTTGCTCCCGCTCACAAACACTCTACTAGACTCGCACACCCTGCTCCGCCTATAGAGTTTCGCTTACTCGCAAACTTTGCTTCCCGCCTATAGAGCTTCGCTTACTCGCAAACTCTGCTCCCGCCTATAGAGCTTTGCAAACTCGCACACCCTGCTCACTGAACTAATTCTAACTAGACAATCTGACACTACCTAAACCCTAGGTGGTGATTTACAAATTCTTTGATTCGAAAAATAAAAACAACAATTAAAAGATAATTAAATAACCCTAAAAATAAAAAGGCCCTTTAAAAAATTCCCTTTAGAGAAAAATAGGCCGGCCCCTTTAATTAATTTGGCTTGTCTCCTTTGTTTGCTTCGTTCGGTGGCCGTTCCTCTTTCCAATTCAATTAGGGCTTCTGCGAATTTTGGAGCTTTTCTTCCTTGCGATTCAAACTAGGGTTCTTGCAAATTGAAGTCGCCGCTTGATACAGTTTGATCGTATGCTTCGATGCTTTTTGCTTTGCCCACGGCTCTTCAATTTGGATGGAGTTCGTTTTGTGATTTCGGTATGTAATTTATCCTTTTGCTTTTCTGATTTTGGCTTGCTCGAACTCGATCGATTTGAGATTGCCGATGATGATGGTTTATATAGGGTTTGTAACCCTAGATTTGCGTTCGTATAAGTTGATTTGAATTTGTCTACTGATATTGCTTTGGCCATTCGATTATTCTTGGATGCTCGTGATTTCACTGACTTTTTCAATTTCGTATTTTTGATGCTTGGCACACACGGTTTTGATTTGTGACTTGGTCGATTCCTTGATTCACACGGCATTAAAACTTTCCTCTTTTTGATACTTTGACTATTTCAAAGAATGCGTACATGAATTTTTCGACTTGTTTAATCATCTTAATTGTCACAGCTTCAGCCATCTTTGCGTTCCTCCACTGTAGCATTGATTTCGTGATTTAAACTATAGCTTGTTTACTGCTTTTCGACTTCACTGAGAACTATAGTCTCTGGCCATCTTCTGATCGATTTAACATGAACTGACTGCACTTGCACTTGATATTGTAACGCACATTGTTGCATGCATTTGTTTGGTTGCACTTGCCTGAGTGCCAGTTAGCCTTGTATTTGTAGTTTTGACCATGTTGATGTTCTGTTCATTGCTTTTGGAATTTGCACTTATATACATGTGTTCATTTGTCTGCACTTGATCATTGCTTTGAGTTTCACTGCCTTCTGTCCATGTTGGTACTGGCTGTTGTTGAGTTGTTGTGATGTTAGTTCGAATTTCACTTGCTCTGCACTTTGGTCTGTTGGTGTCATTTCTTTTGTGGTCTTTGTATTCTGATGTTGCCACTGTCTTGGTTCGAGTCAGTTTGCATGGTCACTGATGTGTGTTGTGCCATTGCTTAGTTTCTGTTACATGCTTGCTGTTGCATGCTTGTGATATTCATGTTGATTGCTTCATGACTTCGACTGTTTGCATACATTTCATGCAGTCTTCAGTTTGTACTTCTGGAGCTTGTATAATTTGAGTTGTAGCTTGATGGTTTTGTAGTTGTAACTGGACATTTAATTTTGTTGCATTTGTGCATTTGCCTTTGATTCATGTTATATTGTCTCTATTGTTGGGTTAGTGATGCACTTGGTTATTCGTCCCTTGCTGTTGTAGATGTTGCACTGCATCACCACTGTGTTGATCTTGCTTCTGCATATTGTTGTATCCATGTTGCAACTGTTTTGGTCGAGACTTGTTGTTTATTGGCACTGGACCTGATCTGCATACATGATTGTTGCAGTCCGTTTTGATGTCGGTCTACGTTGCATTCATGTCATGTCGCCTTGTGTTGAATCCAGTTGCAAAAACTCGGGTTTGACCTTGTGCTCGAGTCGTGATTTTTATGTTATTGCACGTGAGTTGAACCCGGTTTTTCATTTGGGTTTGACCTGTGCTTACCTGTCCCTGTAAATCAATCAAGTGTATATATCGGCGTGCACGGCCTTGTGGCATATAGAGTAATACACTGTGTATGTCACAAGTTGTTCGTGTATGATGACTTCAAATTTAAATTATGACGAACAACCCAAATAACTGAGGCAAATCATATTTTCAAAAATTATCTTTTATTTTTGAATTGCAAAAATATTTCTTTTTCAATTTTACTGCGTTAGTTTATATTTTTGCAGATTGCTCAGATGCTGGATTCAAACTGGAATGCAGTTGAAGATAAATACGAGTGTGAGTGATATGTAGTGAGGTGAACTGTAAATATGTAATGTGATGTAATTGTAATCAAAGTTGTATAGTTATAGTGAGAGCTTGAAATTGTACTATTCAAAGTTGTAATAAATATTTATTTGAATAAAATATCTGTTTGAATTCAAATTCTGTGTAATTTATTTTATTCAACAAATATTTATTTAAACTGTGAAAAATAGAATAGTATATTAACAAATACATTTAAACGAATGCATATATGTTTATTATCATCAAACAAAAATCATATAAGCGCAAAGCGCATATTCAACACCAACAACTTCCAAACGTCTAAACATATTTACTGTCTTCATTCTAGATTAAAATCAGACGTCTGACTCATTTTCCAGACATTTAAAATTCAATCGACAACCTTCAATAACCTTGTAACGACTATTTTTCCTAAATTTCTACCTCACATTTTGTTTTATTTTTTTCATATCCAAAACCCTAACTCTCCAGACAGCAATCTCCATAAATTCGCCCGATCTCATGGCGCCCAAAACTAAAAACTCTAAAATTTCTAAGTGAAAGCAAAAGAAAGCCACATCCTTTAACCCGCAAGTATGCTTTGATGGTCAAATTGAGAGATGGATGAATAGAGTACCTCATTCAATCAAAAGATATGACAATATTCAAAAGAAAAGGCTACATACAGGTCCTTTCTATAATCTACTTAAATTCCTTATGTACGATTTGGATGAAATGTGTGAAAATGCTGCGTTAGAAACATTGATTTCCTTCAATTCGACTAACATCCAAGTCGATCAGCTCGCCATATTCCTTTTCTACGCTAATCTAGATAGCACTGCCGTATGGAATACCGACAATGATGATAATTGGCTTTGGTCAAGTGTGTAAGCAACATTATTCATCAAACTCCAGGAATTATAAGCCATACTCTAGGTTGTTCCGACTCCATAGAAGATTTGTATAACATCCCGGATATACGCCTAAAACTAAGAGGTAATGTTACCCATCAAAATTGGGAAGATGAAATGCCAAGATTTGCTTCCAAACACTTACGACCTAAGGCAAGACTCCTCACCTGGATGATTATCAACACAATCATTCCTCGCCTTGGCAGTCATGAGCAAATAACGGAATAAGAGCACAAAGCTCTATATGCCATCTTTAGTGGAACGATGGTAAATTAGGCAAAATTCATATTTGACGAGCTTAAACATTGTTGGACTCGATAATGTCCATCCATCATCTACCCTACCTATATCATACGTCTTCTGAAAGCTCACAACATTCCATTGTATTTATTGACTTTTGAAGAGATTTTCCCAAATTATGCCTCTACAAAGTTCTTCTCTCTTATGCACTTACCATAAAATCCTCCGGATTTTATGTCATTTGAAGAGTGGACGTAACGTCATCAACAAACCGGACAAGCTAGGCCTTAACCCCATCAATAACCACCACAACCATCATAAAGAAGGGGAACAACATCACGAACAAACTCCTCCTCTTGCACTTTTTGACTATACAAGTCAAGATGACATTTTGGAGAATCATACTGAGACCAATCTAAATGAATGTATTCAAGAAATAACTCTCCAAAATCAACTTATCCTATCAAGAAATCAAAAATTATTAGCTAAGCGTATTGATAGCTTTGAAACAACATTTGCTTCTCGCCTAGCCATAGTTGAAACATCGCTTTCAACAACTTTATCTGTTCTAAAGAGGTTCCTCAACCAGTCCATGGCCCTACACCACCTTCGGAGGATTAGCCAACTCCAATGCCTTCTCCTCCTCCTTACAAACATTCAAATCTTTTGAAGAGGAAAAAGAACCTCTCGAACATACTTCAACATCTCCTAAAAAACAAGATAGTTCTTCAAAGAAAAAAGATGAAGGAGATGCTCAAGCTCAAGTTTCCCCAAAAGATCCTTAGAAAATAGGTTCCATCTTTTATAATTATAATAAAAAATCTATGCATGTAGTTACTTTGTTTAATGATTATAAAAAGTGCTTTTTGGTTTGTTACTTCTATGTAATTATAGTGAATTATTGTAACCTTCCGCAATTAGTAAATATTCCAGATTAACAATGTGTACATGCTATCTAAATTATAGATATTAATACTTTTTGATAATGCCAAAGGGAGAGATTTATAAAATTATATCTAAGTACATTGTATAGTTGTCATCGTCAAAAAGGGAGAGAATGTTAGGAAATCCAATCTACGGTTTCGATGACAATAACTATACAATGGAAATCAAATATATATATATATAGGTACTTGCTAGAACAACATCACTAGAAAGACAAGAACAAGGCTCAAAGGACACTACTAGAGACTACAAGTCGATAGGTACAAAGAAGCAAAAGAAAAGAGTCAAAAAGAAGACATGCACCAATATCAGACGTCTGAGTGCACAAGCCAGACGTCTGAAAAAGTTCTCTGGAATAGCAAAACAGGCTAAACTAGACGTCTGATAATAGCATTCAGATGTCTAAAAATCTACTATGTTCAAAAAATATATAGTATCAGACGTCTAAAACAAATACAAGGCGTTTGAATTCAAACTCGAAATTCATAAAAGAACTGCAACTGCCACATGCAAATGGACATCTCTACTTCTCTTCGTCACAACTCTTCACCATCAACAGAAACAACTTTAGAGTGTTCGTTAATGGATGCAACTACTCAAGATACCTATCTACAACTATATATAGCTTCGAGAATCAAGAGAACATAACTCACCTAACTTACATATGCTTTCTACTTCTATACTCTATCATATATTCTTGATCTCTGCACTCTAGCAATCTTTACTTGTGTTCACTCTTTCATATACTCAGTTCTTCATATATGATATTCTTTAGATATATATTGGAAGTACTAATTAGTCAACATTCGTGTTACACTATAACACACATTTGACAAGAATGACTTATTGTAACCAAGCCTATTCCTTCGGACAAAGCGAGGGTTTTTTATAGTCGAATTCCGAAGGGGAGCTTCGGTACTGAACGTAGGACGGGAGGTCCGAACCAGTATAAAATTCTGGTGTGCTAATTCCGTATTTACTTAGATTAATATTATTTTAGTTGCATTATATATTTTATCACATATACTTGCATGTACACTACACGATCCACCCTGTAGACTTTCATCCTTATTTAAAACAAAACTTCTTCAATAAACTTTTAATCAATAAAGTTCCCTTGATAAAACCAATTATTTAAAATACCTTATTTAATTTTATCTTCAAACAACGTTAACAAAATAATGATTGTAGATAATCATTTTACAAAAATATTAAATTACTTTAAAACATCTTTAAATAAAATAATTGCTAAATTATCCTTTAAATATCCTAAAATGGAATAAGCTTTAAACCATTATCAAAAGGATAAAATGAAGGTTTGATTTCATAAAAATCAGAAAAAGGTTTAGTGAACACAGTGGTTCTTATTTAACTTTCCAAGTTATATGATGGATATTTACATAACAATCAAATATGTAAAAGGAACCAATAACAACCAGTTAACATATAAGTAAATGTCCAAATTATCAAAATAGCAGAACTGGGTTTTTATTTTGCTTAAATAGAGGTCAACATAATCTACTGGGTAAATTATGGCCCGTATTTTATTCTACCAAACAAATGCCAAATACAATTTAATTAACAGAACAATGTTTATTTCTGCTAAATATATGTCATTGGGTTTCATATTCATTTGACGTTACTTAAGGTAGTCGACAAAAAAATATCTTGGATTTAAAATGTTCTTTAAAAAGGAATTGCTTAAAAAACAAAACTGATCCTTATAAATAAAGTGGTTTAAAAAAAATTAACCTAATTTAATATTAAATAACATTTTAAACACTTGCTTTAATAATAATTAAGCTTTTAATTAATAATTTAAATAATAATTAACTATTGAATAAATAATTAAATAATAATTCTCCTTTAAACAAATAATTAAATATAGTTAATCTTCAAATAAATAATTAAACCATAATTAATATTTAATTAATAATTAAGTAATAGTTTAAAACTTCATTAAATAATAAGTTAAATCTTAATTAAGTATAAATTTAAAAGTAATTAAACTTAACTTAATTAGTAATTACTTAATAATTAAACCCCTTTAAAATAAATAAATAATTAATCTTTAATAATAAGTAATTTTTAATAAATAATCTAAATGATAATTAATCCCTAATTAATAATTAAATAATAATTAATTTTTAATTAATTAACTAATTATAATTAACTAAGTTGATTAACACTTTAGTGTTAATTACCTTTGTTAGCTAATGATTAAGTACTAATTATCTTACTTAATCAGTTAATTAATAAATCACTAATTAAATAAATAATAAATACCTATCCTACTTAAAATAAATTTTGAAAACACTTTTCAAAGGATATTTAAGTGAAACATTTTTAATTTGCAAAAAGGGTTCGTTTTACGAACTGTGCTTATAGCGACTATCGCTATATGATTTGAAATTTCAAATCTAGTTTCATATTCTAAATTACTTTCAAAACTCTATCTTTTTATGTTTAACTTACTTCATAAACCTTGGACAAAGTTCTGAAACTAAAATTTAAAACTTTATAAACTTTTCGCAAAAAAATTCATAAGTAAACAAGTTTGAAAAGTAAGGGATTTCGATGTCATATTAAAGCACAAACTAAGTGCAAAAATTTTCTTTTAGCTTACAACAACAAAGCAAGATCATAAACATATATACATGCCATGATTAACACATAGGAGCAAAAGTTATACCTTGCAAATTTACACTTGACTTTTAACTTTTAATTCAAGTTTATACATCATCTATCCAAGCACTTATGTATCCGTACAAATCAACATTTGTTTCACCCAAACAAGCATCATATTTAACAACCACAACAAAAAATATTTTAAATTCAAAAAATTAGGATAGAAGAGTAAGTTTTTCTCACCGATAGTTATCCACTTTTAACTCATGCTCCCACTAGTACTTGCACCGACCCTAGAACCTAGCTTTGCTTTAACAAAAATGGATTTTGCTAAAGGAAGGGGGGTCTTTTTGGTTTGGCCATAGGGACTAGGGCTCGGCCATGGTGGGAAAAAGGAGTGTGGAGGCTTGTTTTTGAAAGAAGAGGGATGTAGGAAGAGAAGGAAATGTTCTTAAATGAATTTAACGACTTTAGAAGTAAAAAGACCATAGTTTCTTTTCCAAACAAGGAAAGCCATTAAAGCTTCCTGAGAAAGTTTTGGAAAGAAATGAACAAAGTTTGGAATTGAGAAAATGAAATGAAATGAGAAGGAAGAAACTAGAAAAATGGTTTTATACCAAATGCCTTAATCAAATTACCAAAAAGGCCCTAAGTACTTTACCCTCCACAAGAGCTTGCCACCTTAATACCTTGTCCACCCTTCCCCTTTGTTGCCCACATGAGCATGTTACCCTCTCCTCCTAAATGACCTAACATGCATTAGTACATCCATGTACTTTGTGTGCAAAATGTCACTTCATGTTCCAAACATCTTTGTAATTTTATTTTACATTTCCCGAAAGGTCCATCTTGTATTTTATAAACCTAAATATATATATATATATATATATATATATATATATATCAAAACATATCCTAATTTATTTTCTAAATGTATGTGTATGCATATACTAAAATGTACACAATGTTTCTAACAATTTTTATCTGACGAAAAGTCGAAAATTCGAAAATCAAATTCCGGTCATATTTTCGATTTTTCTTCGAACTGACTATTTTGTAAATTAATTTTGAAAAATGATTTACCATCACTATTTATTATTTATAAGATTTTTATTTTAATAATAAAATCAATTTGAATATTTAAAATTAATTAAATATTCGAAAATCAAAAGAGTGAAATTCTTGGTTGTTACGTTCAACTTGAACGTTCCATCTACATCATAACTTAACCAACAAAAATACCATTCTTAGTGATAGTGTACAAATCAGACCAGCTTGTAATTTGAGTAAAGCCAACTTTATTTAACAAGAACCCAGAAACTAAATTATTTCTCATCTTTGAAGTATGCATCATATCTTTCAGCATTACGGTCTTTTCACAGGTGAACTTTAACTCCACGTTCCTCGTTCCAGCAATAGTAGTGATGTGAGACTCTTATAACTACACTTTCATATTATCAATAACACTACATGTTTTGAATATATCATGATCACAGCAGACATGATGAGAAGCAGCGGTGTCTACCCTCCACCCTTTCAACCCACCACCAGGTTGATCCCAAAAATCATAGGCACTAGGGTCTTTTCAAGTAGGTTAGCCCATTGTGCAGAATTTGACATGTTCCGACACTTACGTAACATATGGTTTGGTTTGCCACGGTTGTAACATAAGAACAACTATCCAGTGTCATTCTTTAGGGGGTAGTTTGTTATTTGTTCCGAGGTTGGTTGTTGCGGTTCTGATTTTTTGAAATTTCACAGTGGGTATTAGAACTGTATTTTTGATTTTCTTATTGTTGCTGGTAGAAACAACAAACATCTCGCCTTTATGTCCCTGCTTTCAAGCCTCCTCCTCAATATGAGGGTAGGTAATCAAACTTTATAAGGAAACTCCTTAATTTTATGCTTGGGAAAGTTTTCAAAGTCTTTCCAATTAGGAAGTAATTTATCTATCAGAACAGCTACTTGAAATTGTTCATCTAAATCCATACTTTCGAAAACAATTGTGTGCATATTCTTTTGCTTTCACTTTTGAAATGAAGTCCCTCAAATCTAAATAGTTTGTTTGCGTCATTGCAGTAGAGTTGCCGCTCATCGAAAGCGTGATTCAAAAATGTCGTAAAATTGTTGTGATTGGATCACCAAACTGAATTGTCTGTGTGGTCGAGTCGCATATTTTGTCACTTTTTTAAGACATTTCGTTGTTCTGTAGAAAGTTATGCAAGGCTGACTACAAGCAACGTTGCATCTAAGATAAAACAGTTGAATACAGTTTCCACTAAGCCTCTTCACCAAGGTTGATGATCAGAATGCCCCGTTGATTAAAATATTGCTCGTTTTATTTTTGTTCCTTTTTTTTTTAACAGAGGAATGACCGGTAAAAGAAATGGCAGAGAGATAGCTGTATGTTATTCTTTTCGCTTCGTCTACTCATCAATTAATTGTACGAAAAATTAAAAGAACGTTACTGTTTTGGTGGAAGAGAATGTAGGAGCATTAAAAATGTTTTATTACTCTTTATTATTGAAAAATGGATATGAAAATGAACGTTATAAAACGTTTTCAAAATTAATGGGTTTTAGATGGCCGTTCGACTAATTTGAACCAAAAGTATAAAATGTTTTGTTAATTTGTACCAGAAATTTATGTTATAAAATATTTTATGACCGTTTGAAAGAACATTAAATATACTTATTCAAACGTTTTAATAGTTTGCAGCAAAAGCATGAAACGTTTGTCTCTACATTGTGTAATTCAAATAATAAATCCACTTATTTAAGCTCTTTATTAAATTTTTTAGGCAATTCAAGCGTTATAAAACGTTTGTAAAAACATTAAATGCATTTATTCAAACATTTTATTAATTTATAAGTGTAAAAGGTTTTCTCACTACAGCGTGAGGCTCAAACAACAATTACATTTATTAAATCTTTTAATTTTTTAAACAATTCAATGTTACAAAACCTTTTATGATCGTTTGTAAAAACATTAAATGCATTTAGTTAAAAAAAATTATTAATTTGTACAATAGCGTAAAACATTTCTCTCAATGATCAATATGCCGTGAGATTCAAACAATAAATGCACATATTTAATTGGGGCTTTACACCGAAGGTCTCTATTTTCGATGTTGCTCTACAAAAACTTCCTATGATAATAAGTATGTAAATTAAGTATCTGCTTTTTGTAAATCAGAAAGCGCAAACTATCTTGCGTTTTTCTTATAAAATTGCAAGTTAACTTACGCTTTTCAAAAATTTAAATATTTTTGAAAATTTCAAAATTTTTAAAAAAAATTCAAAATATAAAAGCGCAAACTAGCTTGCACTTTTCTGATAAAAGTTGTAAGTTAGCTTGCATTTTCTGTTAGAAAAGTGCAAAGCACCTTTCGTTTTCTATTTTTCAAAAATTAGGGACTAAATTTACATACTTATATATATACGGGCTTTTCTTACAACAACATAGAAAATAGAGACTGTAGCTCGTTTCTTGTATTTAATTTCTTTTATAAAATTTTTAAATAATTCAAACAATTTCAATATTTTCTTCTCTTTGCGTCGTCATAACTGACCATTCTTTGTTCGTGATAAGCATGATATGGCAACTCCCTCTGCTCGTGGCAACTCTCTCTGCTCATGCTTGAGGGGAAAAAAAAAAGGTTTATTTGACTAGACAACCCACGAACTTGTCGTATACCAAACTAGTCAAAAAATGAACGTTTTAAAATGCTAATGCATCCACAGGAAACATGATTTTGTAATAATACATCAATCGCCTCCACAGAGCCATGCCATTCTCACTTTCAGTTGAAATCTTGTTTGTTACTTCGCTTTTTGCATTGATTTACATTCTATATCAGCTCCTTTTCAAAATTCCAGCCTACCGCCTACCACCAGGCCCTCGACCACTTCCAGTAATTGGAAACCTTCACTTATTATCATCTCACCCTCATCACGACATTGCAAGGCTCTCCAAAATATATGGCCCAATTCTTCACCTTCGCCTTGGCTCCATCCATGCCATATTTATATCTTCTCCTTATTTAGCAGAGAAAATACTGAAGACACATGATACTGTTTTCGCAAACCGTCCAAATTCATTTGCTTCAAGATTTCTGTCGTATGAATATGAAGGAATTGCTTTTACTGATTATGGGCCTTACTGGCGTGGAGCAAGAAAGCTGAGTGTCACGCATTTCTTCAGTTTATCAAAGATAGAGTCATGGAAATTTATTAGAAGGGAAGAAGTGGCTAGATTTGTGGATAGACTGAAGGAAGCTGCTATAAATATGGCATTGGTTGATATCTCAACTGAGGTACGTTAAGTTTATCATGGTTATACACTAAATAGTGTTAAAGTTTACATTAGCCACTTTGCTTCACAGACGTTAATTAGGGGCCATTCTTCGACTATGAGGAGCTGTTAAAGTACACCGTCTCCCTTGGGAAAAACTTACCATATTCACATCGTGTTAGGAATGTGTATGTTAGTAAAAGGAAAAAGAAAAAAAATGTCTTCTTTACATATACACACTAACGTTTGCATTATCCATATTCAAATGCCCAAAAACACAGCCTTGCTTCTTTCATTATCGCCCATTCACTGCATTTGTTCATGTCATCCGTTCACTAAATGCGAGGATATGTCCTTGTTTCTTTACTTAATGCTACATATGCATTTTGCAGACCGCGTGGCAATTTTAATAACATGTAATCATTTATTTTCTTTCTTAAAATAGTGCTTGAATATGGCCTCATGCTCCACGTATCAAATGACTTGCAATGATTAATTAGGAGTACATAGCCATAATTGTTAAAATGATAAAAAAATCATTTATGGACAATATATGCGAGTGACGAGTCATGCATGTAGAACATTTCTATAAGTTTTTGTTTTTTATGCATGAGATAATTCAATCACTCAAATTAAACTTCCAGGTTTAATAAGCTTATCACTTACTCTTTTCCATTCTCACATTAAAAATTTAAATTGGTCATAAAAAATAACTTTCTCTTATTACATGTGTCAAATCAAAGTCATTGATTAAAACAAAATAATGAATGGAGACGCTCACTATATCATATAAATGGATTATGATAAAAATAAAAAATGGTTGAGATGCATGTGGCACAACCAAAATGACAAAGTGGACATGAGATTTTAACTTTGTGCAAATTGAAATAACAAAGGTTCATCCGCTTGAGATGAAACAATGAATGATATTTTAATTACTTGAGTTTTTATGCTCATTTTCTGAAACATATGACGATATATGTGTCTAAAATACGGCACAGATGGTAGATTCGTGAAGTTTCTTAATTGGATTCGTGAAGAAACACGTGGTTATATATAAAATACGGCATAGATGGGTTATATGTGTCTAAAATAGATTTGTTAACCGTTGTGACGCAACACGTGTTAACTATGTAATGGTGTGTAATTAGTCGATATATATGTGGTGTTGGAGTGTTGTTTTCAGTTCGAGTTATGGTCTTTTGCATGTTTTTCACTTTCAGTTCCATTCTTCTGCAAGTTACCTCCCATTATTGAGTTTCTGTTTGCTGCTCCAGAAATTACCCCTGCATCCCGATCAAACAAAAACGAGATGAAATCGATGAAAAACGAAATTAAAAGCGAAAACACAATTTTTAGAGTGGTTCAATCTTAAATCAATTGTACACGTTCACTATTATCATATTTTCGAAAATCCTTACAATTACAACCACATTCCAACAAGTACAGTTCTAACATTCATTGACTGCAAAAAATAGCCGAGCTTTATTGTAAGGATCAAAAAGATGGAAAAAGTCCTTATTTCGTGTACCAAATGATGAATAAATATAGCAATCCACCATTCGAAGTCGTCAGCTTGTGGAAGAATTGTAAGAAGTCATAACCACTTATTTAAGCATAAAAAACGAGTAAAACGCGTGAGTCAAAACAACTTGGCGGTTTTTCTACATTCCAACATTCATTCACAAAATTCACTGAAAGAAACTACATCATTTTCGACGGTTCAAAACAGTTGGCGGCCTCCGGAAGCCGTCGACGACCGTCAGAAATAACCATCGACAGCAAAGTCGTTGAAGGATTGTACTTCTGAAGGCTCCGTCCCGTCGACTTATTTTCAACGGCTGATTACGACATTTTCGACGGTTGATGACAGTCCTTGTGTACACGTAATAGGTTATGGGTTGCTCAAAGCGTTATCGGCAGTCGTCATAAACCGTTGAAATACGTGAAAAAAAAGCCATCGGAAAGTTTTGGCCAACGATTTGTCGGCAGCCGTCGAAAATCTGGAGCTTTTTTTAAATGCCAATAACATTTCACACACATCCATCACATACATATCAACATCTCAATTTCACATATACAACTCATATATATTAAAGCCCAAATCACATATATAACATCATCAATAACAGAACTTTAATATTTACAATAAATCAAACTCAAACAACCCATAACATACTCAAATATCCAACAACATCTCAAAATACATCCCAAGATGTGTCAAACAAGTTCAACATCGTCTCAAAACAATTCAAATTAACCTCACATACATCCAACATCTCAAAATGTGTCAAAAAACTCAAATCAACCTCACACATCTCAAACATATAAAACAAATCCAACTTTCAAATACAAATCCAACTCTTAAACACCATACCAACAAATCCAACTCTCAAATATCCAATCATATACGCACGATGTTCCTACAGTAACAGAAAAAGTCATACCTATCAATTTTGGTCATCGCCTCTTGATCCACCTGATGAGGGAAATATGCCATGTTCCTATACATATACAGCAAGACACTCATTCAACTTGGCCAGCTCTGCAGCCAGACACATGTCTTGCTTCTCCAGCTTCGCTTTTAGCTCTCAACTCTTGTATCTCCGCGTTGTCTAAGGCTTTTTTGTAGGCGCTTTTCCTGCGACTAGCCTATAACATTACTTAACAAAGTGTATAAGTTTCATATGTTGTGGTTAATAAAATCAATATGTTATATGTTATACGTTATTCATAAATATAATATACAACATTACCTCTTGATTTTCATTATAACACATGTTCCGTGATGCCCACTCCATGACTGCATCAAAGAATGCGTCCTCAACATCAGCAGTCAGCTCATCACGACCCGATCCCTCAAGCACTTTAGCCCGTTCTCAAATCAATTTTTCCTGCGATTCCAAATAAAATTACAATTAAAATTCGTAGTATAAATTATTTATAAATTTATTATTTAAAGTGATTATTAATAAATTATATAATTTAAAATATGCTTGTCATGGCCTGTTGTGATCTAGAGTCGTGCCATGTGTATGTTACAATGTCATCTTCATTTTCATGCTTGATGGCAAGAGCAAACACATCCATGTACGAAACGAGCCTTTCACACTCTCTTTCCTGAAATAATATTATGCATTATTTTATACACACACACAAAAAATTATACAATGTTATATCTATTTATAATCATAATCAATAAATTAACCAGTTCTTGACGATAGCGCTAGAATGATTTCCCACGGTATGTGGCTGGATTTTTATTTTTGTTCACGGAGTTTCTCTACGACTCTGCTTGTAAATTTAAAATTAACATTACATTTGACATTTGTAAATTGATGCAATTATTATACTAATTCTACTAATTTTTAATAAATATAAGAGACCCTTAAACTTATGTTCGCTTCATGACTATCCCAAAATGCAATCCAAGTCAGTGATATGCTTGCACTCTTCTGCTTAGGCTTTTTTCCCCTTTTTGATGCTCGACATCACGTCCGCGGTAGTTTTTCCGCATCTTCTTCATCCAATAATTTCTACATATGAGAATGTCACGTTCATGTAGCTCTACTACCCCTGCACTTTGAAAACAAATAAGTTATATATTTATACTAGTCAACAAATTTTAAAGTGGTATATATAAATGAAATACAGATTTACACTTAAAATGAAATCCTGCCAAATGCACTCTAATATGTGAGGTGGAATCCAGTCTTACTTAGGCCAGCAACCGGTCATTCTGCTCTTGTAAATAGCCTTAGGTATCCAGAACAACTTTGGATAGCTCCAGCTCAAATTTCTAGTATTAAATATGATATAGACCTTTAATAAATCATGAATAGTATATCATACGTAAAATATTTATGATGTTGTGATAAATTTGATGCTTACCCTTTCGCTTTAACTATTAGTGTCACCATGGGACGCTCCAACTGTAGTGATGGGCCACCCTCATCACCTCCCACGTCGATCCCTCTTTGACTAGAAGTGGAGAACCTAATGATTGTGAAGTTCTATGACGGCGCCACATAATATATGTCATAGACATTTCATTTTATTAAGCAATAATATATCATTAATTAATTATAGGAAAAACATATCGTTTTTGAGAAAAATATAACATTAATAATCACATAAATTTCCTTCTATTATAATATATACTAATAATCAGTCTTCATTATTTTCTGATTCAGACTCGGTCTCGTACTCTATATCGTTTTTCTATGTAGTCTAAAATGCTTCTACTAAAACATTCGATTCATCGTTCAGAGACTCAAAATCGACATGATCGTCGATTATTATTATTATTTTAATATTCTCCTCGAGATCTACCTGATAAGCTTTTTCGTTTGGAATATTTTTTCCATCAAACGTAAATCTAGCATTTGTTTTAAAAGCTGCCGACCAATCTGCGTTATCTTTTAATAGAAATGGATATAGAGTGTAATAAACTTGTAGTGCTTGTTTGGCTAGTACAAATGGATCATACTTGTGGTAATGCAATGTATGTTTTATTTCAATAAGATTATGATCTTTGTGCACGTTGATTCTAGAACTTGGAACATTGTTGAACCAGTTGCATCTAAATAAAAAAAGTTTCTTCCTAGGTAGTGTAAAATATGTTGATTCCAAAACCTGAGTTAATACGTCATAAAAATCATTTATATGATTATCTGAGTCATCACTTCCTTCAACAAATACATCGGCATTGTTAGTTAATTTTCAGCAGCATATTATTTGGTGTTGAATTTGAATCCATCAACGAAAAATATTGGATATGTCTTGACATTTCTTTTTGGTCTCAACGCAAGAAGTTTCAATCCTTCGTTGACTACGCAATTTTGTGGACCATAAACATACTTCGAAAACCAATCATTGAAATTTTTTACTGAGATGGCCGCGTAGATGTTATGATTCGTAAATACTGCAAATATAAATAATATATTGCATTATAATCTACAAGTATAATTGAAATGAATATGAATTTTAAAATGCATATATCCAAAATTATTGTTTAATATTACCTGAAAAATGGTGCAACTTCATCATAATTAAGAATAATATATGTGTACGTTACATAGTATTCTCTATCGTCTAACCACTTCTGCACATTTTCCAACAGATCGGCCATGCTGTCTAAAAATAGACAACATCCCTTCAGATGAATCTTGTTTAACTCCTTCATCATTACGTGGAACGGTTTCTAACAATAAGTTCATATGATCACTGAAATAATGAGAGAAAAAGAATGAAGCTTCTTTTTCGATATATGATTTGCAAATCGAACCTTCAACTCGTACTTTTTGTCTAACTTTTTTCTTCGAATGATTGAAGTACCAATTAAAAAATTATTTCAAATTAAATTTTACTTATGTAACTAAGTTATTATTTAATATACTTAATATTATCACCTCTCAAATGGATACACTCATCCATATTACACAAGCGTTCGAATAAGTGCTTTGGATGGAAGATGAACAGGTAAATGCTCCATTACAAGAAACTTGGAGGAAATATTTTCTATACTTTGCAGAGCAATATAGAGATCTGTACTTCAAGTTTACGTAGACGTTCAACTTAATTTTAACGTAGTCGAACAAAACTCTTTGTAAAACAAACTAGGTTCTGTTATAACCTTCCAATCTTTTATGCGCAACGGTTCTTTGAAAGTGACAAGTAACAAATCTTCCATCATTACGTGACAATCATGATTTTTCATCACACTTAGCTTATTGTTTTTAAAGTTGACACATCTATGAAGATTAAAAGAAATCCCATCAGAAAATCTTAATCTTTCTGCCCATTTTAACATAAGTTTTATTTGGTTAATGTCCAACTCATAACATGGTTTGGGTTTTTTTACGGTCATTTGGCCTGATATGAAGCTCGGGACGCTTACATAATTCTTCTATATCACATCTTGATTTCAAATCATCCTTAATCATCCCTTTAACATTCATGATTACGAGTATATATGCACGCCCGTAAGGATCTGCATCTGCTCACTTGGGTATGTGATTGCCTTGCATATAAGAAAAGTGGTTGTTGTTTTTTTGCTTCATCAGAAGAAATAGAAGGTGGAAACTCTTGTCATTTTTCATGCCTTCCATGTATAATAATCTTGTATACAATAGTAAATCTAGTGAATTCAATCTTATAATCTAAGTAGTATATCAACTCCTTGTCAAACTATAAGAATGAAAGACTTATAAAGCAATTTACACTATTTAATGGCTGGTCCTAAACCTCAATAGCTTAACATGCTCTACTCCGTAATTTGCTTTGCAGTATCTATGGTCACACTGCTCATTATCACATAATTATCAATACGAAAATGAAATCCCGGTGTTGAAAAATGTGGACGTTGAATAGTTTTATATGTAAGATGACCACACAAATCTACACTCATGAAATATTTCATGGTACACATATGTTGTCAGCTGTCACATAATATAAGGCAGACATAGAACACAACATGAAGTATTAAACGACAATGAAATTAGAATATAGCTTACGGTTATACATAGAACAAATTAACTTTGTACAATTACCCGGATAATGTCAATTTTGGCACTATAAGATATTTTAAAATGGTAAGTAGTCTAAAATGGATACCAATTTCATAACAAAGCCACTCATTTATATCGTAAATGAAAATGAAACACGAAACACTTTGTCCAAAGATGTTCAATTTGATTGCACTACCCAAGTTTTGTTCACTTCAACCTTTCTATATTTATTCATAATTTTCTAGAAGAAGAATTTCCTAAATACATGGAATCCACGTTGATCCCAAGTGTACCACACCTTGGACCTAGTGGTACCCACTTAAAATTTGTTAACATTGAAAGATACACATGGCATTTCAAATAACAAAGACACGCGTGAAATAAAACTAAGGAAAAGTTTAAAGTTAACTAAAAAAATAGCACATAGAAAGTGCAATACCAATGACACCAACAAAGCTATACATTTGTACCACATTACAACGAAATGAAATGGTACCCTAAAGGTAATCCAAACAATAATTTTCAAAACAGAGTAAGGTACGACATCAAGTTATGAGCATAACAAAATGTTTTCACATTAGTTTTCATACATGTTTGTTTATACTAAATAGAGCATAATGTTTCAAAGTTTTAAATTTCAAACATACTAATACTTAAAACAATACCAAAATAGCTTAATTCACATTGCTCCAAGAAGGTATCTCAACCAAGTAGTTGTCACCTTCAAATATGCTTTCATCTTTCTTTCAAAAGTATTTAGCCCAGTACTGATTCCCAAGATCTGATCTTCATAATAATCCAAGTTGAATGTGTTCTTTTGAAGCATTTGCTACATCCACCTTGTATGATTTGATGGTAATATAATATATGTAGAATTTATGGTTCGTAGGTTATCATATATCTGAGCACATAAAAAATAGTATGAGTTACTTCACTTTGAAACATTTTAGAAGCATTATTCCAATAGCTATATCCTAGAACTATAATTTGATTTTAAATTAAAAAAATTGACATAAGATATTTTTTATTGTCTTATTGATCAGTCTCATGTAATAAACCTAGAGCACTTTTGCTACTAAAATGGTATCCATGGCTGCCATACTAAACTACGCCATAATATTTCCTTGATCATCTACACATTATATAAAGTTCTTATAATGCAAACAATGATAAAAAAAATAAAATTGTATGCTTCATTGCCATCACGTGATATCAAGTTAGATAAGAATAGTAACTTAATTAGATGGAATAAACCTTTACCTTTAGTAGAATATAATGTGACAGAATGTTCAAGACACATAGAGGCACTGCAAACATAGATTACTATCATAATAACAACATAAGAAAGGCTAGTTGTATAGATTATAGTAATGCTAATTGACCGTGTTTTTCTAGTGAAAATAATGCTCTACATTAATAAACTGCGTAACAGTAAGGTAATTCAACCACGATAATATCCAAGTTTATCCTTAAAAGAGAGAGAGAAATTAACAGCATGGTAAAATAATAAATAGACAATGGATTTAATTATCATATAAAATTCACATTAGTTAACATAACAATGTCATTTATGATTAAAGTTTTTTGAAGGGAAAAATAAACATATTCTACAGATCATAATGTCTAAGAACACGCACATGAGAACCAAAAGTGAGTGTTAAAATTCCTTCCATTTATTTTGTTTTTTGATCTAAAACCTCCAACTTAGATAGAAGAGCGTTCAAGATGGATTTTGATTACACAAAGTAAACGATATATAAGTACATACACAAATATTTTAAGAAAAAAAATCAAAATTAGTCGAAGGATTTTTTTTTTTTTTGAAATGGTGCTTTATATACAACATGTCACTGGGACAACATATCGCATGTTAATAAGCGGCTGAATCACGCTACTCAAGTTTCGAAAGTTCATTCTTCTTAAAAAGAAAATCGAGTTTTCTCCAAAAAAAATATTAATATACTAAAGATAATTAAAATTATTGTGTGAATGCAATCATATGTGTATTAAAAAATTAAAAAAAATTAAGTTAAATTGATAAAAAAAACATCATATTATTTTGATGAAACATACTAGAAACATGAAAAATATGCTACATGCTTTGGTATATGCAGCAACAAAAAGAAATTACAAATAGTGTAAAGATACTTGAAAAAGGCATCAATTATAATTATGCGTCATTAAAACTCAGTAGTTCCTACTCTTCTGCTAACAGATATTGGATTAGCACTACCCACATCTTCAGTATGAGCATCTTATATGTGACTCTCGCTGTACCAAATTTGAAAAAGAAATAGCTACCATTCCATGTTGTTGCTACACCAATTTTATAAGCATATTTCACTAATACTTCTGCATAAAAAATGGTAAAAAATGCAGAAGAAAACTTCGATTCACTATCACTTGAAAATTGGTAAAAGATATAGAAGATAAATTTGGATTCGTTATCGCTGAATTCAATGGGGTGTCAAGTTATGTAGTTAACATCGGATAACATCGCCGATACATCATTGATATATCACACATCAGATTTCAAGCAATTTTTTGTATATGTTATGCAATTGTTGAGTTTTACGTATTAATTTAAAAAGCATCAGTACTTTGAACTTCCAATCTTTAGAAATCACTCAAAGGTTAAAATTTAAATGGTGTTAAGCTAAGTAGTTAATATTTGATATGCTTTAAACTTTCATTGGCTCTAAAAGGTACTCAAAGGTAAGAGTAACAATGCTTATTGTGGTGAAGTACCTAATCTGGATGAAAGACAAACATATATTAGCATGGTCACAATTCCTGAAATTTTGTTATCCCTACTGGAACCTTGATATTCAAATTTATCATGGACATATGAAAAGACAAACATAGTACTTTTTTCCGGCTTTGCTATAAATGAAGATTCAATTTCTACATATAAAAACGGCTAAACTATGAAGAACCATTCTTGGAAACAAAATCAATTGTGCATTTCCTTATGTAGCATTAATTGTGTATTTAATTTTGGAACCAAATTCGATTGCTTAATCTTTAACATAAATTAAGATACAAAATCAACACAATTGAAATTTGAAACCCCATATTCTGCATCAGAAGTGAAACTATGAGAACATTTATGGAATTATTTTTTAAATGGACCCTTTCCTTGTATTCACGGATCTATTATCATTCTAACTGGAACAATAAGACTCCAACTAGTTCAAACATAGGTAGACAAAAAACACTTAATGGTTACATGCAATGTATGTTTGAAAAATGAAATCACCATTTGTCTTATTTATTCATTTGTATTTTAATTAAAACTTACAAATTGCCTATTTATATTCCTCTTCCTCTGTGATTTCAGTAGAAAAATCCTAACTAATTAATTATTACGGGTTGTACTTATATATGCGTGTGTGTATGAATATGTGTATGTGTATGTTGGGGATGTGTATGCGCATAAAGTTCAACATTGAAGAAAATTATTAGGCTTGAAAATAAATACTAAACTATAAGCTATTTTCTGTAAAAGCAATACAAAAAATAAAAAAAGTAGTTCAAATTCAAATTCAATTTGTAAAAACAGAAATCGCCAAAATTATATATATATGTATGTATGTATGTATGTATGTATGTATGTATGTATGTATGTATGTATGTATGACAAAGAAAAAGCAGGAATGACACATTTCATAAAAACTGCAATTGTTAAGAATTTATAGCTCATAACTATTAATTCGATTTTCTAGCACAACTAAGAAAGATATTTTTAAACCTTTAAATCAATACATAGAATTCAACAGCTGTACAAAATTTTGAGATGGGTTTTGTGACGCCTCACCTCTATACTCACGCTAGCCAATGACACTACGAGTTAATGTCGTCAACTAGCACGAAGAATAAGGCTGTTGAGGAGCGACCATCCGTGTAATTGCTTTACGCGAGCACCGATATGTCAGATAGTATAACATGCATTCAAGAGGAAATCTGACATACCAATACAAACACAAAGCTACTACACAGTGGCTATATATAATCTTCGGAAAACAAATATAGAAATAAGCATAACACAAATCAGTCACAGATATCCATATCACAAAGGAGGAAACAGATATGAATATAACACATAGAAGTGTACATCAGAGTAGCGGTCGAATAAGATCCACAATATCACAAAAGAATAGGCACAAGTGCTAGACAAAAGAATAAGTATACATCAAGGAGTCTCTATCTCGAATGTATAACAACAAAAACTACTAAACTAGAGTAGTTAGTCAAACGTCAGATGGTGTTCCCAGAAGAGGAGTCAAGCAGAAGCACATGTAACATCACGGTCTGACCAGAGTATTATTTAATAAGAAAATAATAAACGGATCACTCTAGCTATAAATATATAAAAAATGAGATAGAAGAAGAGATATGACAAAAACATATGATAACAATAATGTCATACTATGAAAAGTTTACATTAGGCAACACAAAAATCATATAATATCTCAAGAATCTCAAAGTACTAAAAAGAATGTCATATTCTTTATTTTATTCACCAAACCCCAAATATCGACAAACATATCAATGCCAATCACAAAATTGGTGAATCACAAATTCTAGAAATCATCAACTAGAAATCCAGAAATCACAAAAGGGGAAGGCCTATCACAAAACAGGAGCATGAAAACTCACCAACATGTGTATCACAAACGGGTCGCTAACCCATGGTCGCTAACCATAGAGCCGGTGCAATGATGTAGTACAATATTGGTACGCGCGAGGAACCTGAAACTCAAACAATTCGAAATGACGACGTAGTACAACGGTACGCCTAATGAACCTGATAAGCTGGACAATGACGTAGTATAACAGTACGTCTGATGAACCGAACTCCATAAAAGAACATGGGTCGCTAGCCCACAAAAATGAGTCGAAACTCCAAAGAACCAATAGGTCGTTAGCCTATAAAAGAAATGAAACGAAACTCAATAAAACGAGCTACAGTCCCCCATGTAGACAAAGATACATAGCATATCGCTAGTCTAAATCACAAAATGATTATATTGTTCAGTAAAAAGTGTGAATTACACTAAGCTAGTAAATAAATGAGTTTAGCTTCATGTCCCATAACCACTTGCTTAGCTTAAATATTTACGAACAAATTGTAAATCTCCACTCGAAAATTATCACAAGAGTTTCAGTCGAACAGGTCCAAAAATTAACCAACGAAGTAAACGCAAATGTTTCGTACCACTTGTTTTACTAAGCCATTTAAATAGATTTCTCAAACGAATGAGGAAAAGGTTTGTATATACTAATAGGTTGGAAAACGGTTTTACAAACGAGCTTTGTATTAAAAGTAAAGTTGAAATCATTTTGAGAAAAGAGTTTTGATATTTTCCACTAGTATAGAAACCTTTGTATTATAAAGTGACAAATCACAAAATTGATTGTTAGAACAATCAATCACCAAAGATTTCACATTCGAAGACGTGAATTAAATCCAAAGAAATCGATACCAAATCCATCAAAATGGATATTCCCTAAAAACCCATAAAAAGAATGTTACCAAAGTCAACAAAGGTGATAACAACAAATTGGAGAAACAAGAATCGATTAAAAATTGGAATCTCAAGCAAAATACGCAAATTGGGCTGAAGCAAGCAGGTAAGTCGACTGGACCAGATGGTCAGTCGACTGATACAGAACCTGGAAACTTTCGGGTTTCCAGGTCAATCGACCGGACCATCAGGTCAGTCGACTGATACGGGGACAGAGAGTTTTCTGCCCCCTGGTTCAGTCGATTGACCTCCTGGTTCAGTCTACTGAACCTGCTTCCTCAGCAGTTTCAGCCTAGCCCCCTTTGGGGAAAAATCCATAACACAGAACAGAAGCGAACGAGCGAGCAATGACGACTATGGATTTATGCCTAGCGACAACCCAGCCTTGTATGGCTCTCCGAAACACCTCACTAACGTGTTCAAACATCAAAGGTTGGATTTTTAAAGATTTGACCTTGAAACGCCAAAAATTAGAATATTCACCAATTCATTCCAAATCCAAAGCAAATGAACATAAATAAATGTTAGGGATTCATACCTAACATCAATGATAGATATAGAAATAGATCTGAGTTCAAAAACTCATCTTATACACAAAAATAAGGAAGGAGAAGCTTGAAAACAAAGGAAGATCAACCACTCTTCAATCTCAACTCTAAAAGCTCCAATCTAAGATCATAAACAATAATTTATCAAATTAGGTTATAGGGAATTTCTGAAATTGGAGGGAGATTGAGATGGAGAAGAAGAAGGAGATGCTTACCTAAGCTTCTCTTTGATTTTGGAGCTAAAACTTGGATTTGCAAATGAAGCTAGGGCTTAGGAATTTCTAATCTCTTTTCTCTCCCTTCATTTTTGCTTAAATCTTGAAGTGTTAGGAAATGAGAATGAATGAAGAGGAGAGGGGTGGAGCTAGGGCCTTATGTTAGGTTATTGGGCTGAAACCCAAACCGAAAGGCCTAAGTGGAAATGTCAAAATTCAAGCTAACTCCAAACATATCGATGTTTGTACTCAAAAAGGTCGCAAATGCCATTTCGAACTCAATGGAAGTGGTCTTGAGTCCTAATTCAGCTATTTACAAAAAATAGATTTTCGGACTTAAATCCGACTAACGATGCAATATTTAAATATACAATCGTAAAATATGCGGGTTGTTACAGACTCCCCTCCTTAAAGAAATTACGTCCTCGCAATATTTAAGAAGAATATAAAGAGTAACGACCATAAAAGCATGTCAACACAACAGAAATTTGAAGTAAGAAGTTCACCTCTAAGGAGCACGAGAGAGTAAGTCCGGATGTGATCGCTCGATGAATTTTCTACATTCCCAAGAGCAATCCTTAAGATTTGAGGACCATTGGACTTTCACAAGCGTGACATATTTATTTCGAAGGTATTTAATCTCCGTAGCAATGATACGAATAGGATGTTGCTCATAAGTCAAATTAGGCGAAACTTCAACTTCTTCAACAGCACCGGGCTCAAGAGTGGTATTGGGATCTCGAAGGCATTTCCGTAATTGAGAGACGTGAAACACGTCATGAATAGTAAAAAATTAAGCCGGTAATAAAAGACGATAAGCCACTAAACAAATACGTTCGGTGATGGGAAATGGACCAATATATCGAGGTGATAATTTTCCCGATCGACTAAAACGCACAACACCCTTCATAGGTGATACACGAATAAACACAAAATCTCCCACAGAAAATTCTAATTTCCTTCTTCGGTTATCGACGTAGGATTTTTGTCTACTTTGAGCTTCTTCCATCCTATAGCGAATAAGGTCGATCTTTTCTGTGGAATCGCGAAGAAAGTCTGGACCTAAAACCAGCTTCTCACCGACCTCAAGCCAACAAGAAAGAGATCGACATGGCCTTCCGTAGAGTGCCTCGAAAGGTGCTATACCAGTACTAGATTGGAAGCTATTATTATAGGAAAACTTAACAAGAGAAATATGATCTTTCCAACTTCCACCAAAATCAAGAACACATGCACGAAGAAGAGCTTCAAGAGTTTGATTCACACACTCGGTTTGTCCATCGGACTGGGGATGATAAGCGGTGCTAAAATTAAGCTTCATTCCCAATGCTTTTTGAAGACTCTTCCAAAATCCACTAGTAAACAATGGATCACGATCGCTAACAATAGAAGTCGGAACTCCATGAAATTTAACAAGTTCTTTAATAAAGAGCTTGGCCAAAAGAGGTACGGTCCAGTTGGATCGAACAGGAATAAAATAGGCGGATTTTGTAAGTTTATCAACTATCACCCATAGGCTATCATGGCCTAATCGAGAACGGGGAATACCATCAATAAAATCCATGGAAATTTGATCCCACTTTCAAATTGGAATGTCCAAAGGTTGCAATAATCTGCCGGGCCTTTGAGCTCGACCTTAACAAGTTGGCAAGTCATGCAACGCTGAATGAAGTTAGCAACGTCAGATTTCATTCCATCCCAATAATAAAGTCACTTCATATCCGCGTACATTTTACTACTACCGGTATGAATGGTAAATTTAGAACGATGAGAATCTTCTAAAATGTCTTTACGAAGATCACTAATATTTGGCACGATAAGTCTACCAAATTTTTGAATATCGCCACGAACATCAATATCAAAATCTTTTAAACCTTCAATATTAATTTTATCCCTACAACTTTGGCTAAGAAGAGCCAATTCGTGATCTAACTTTTGGGCTTCAAGAATGCGGTCTACAAGAGAAGGATGAGCCTCAAGGCTACATAGAACAAGAGATGAACATAAATCGAATTCACGATCTCGAATCTCGCAAGTGGACAAAATCCCGAGATTATTCCATTCGAACATCATCATAGAAACAACCGCTTGTTGCTTATGACTAAGGGCATCGACAATACGATTTTCCTTCCCGGGAGTATAAAGAATACCAAGATCATAAGATGCAAGGAACTCGATCCAACGTTGTTGACGCAAATTAAGTTCCTTTTGAGAAAATAAATACTTCATAGATTTATGATCGATATAGAGAGCAAATTTCTCTCCCAAAAGATAATTACGCAAAATTTAAGGGCGAAAACAATAGCCGCGAGATCTAAATCATGAGTGGCATATCTAGTCTCGGCAGGCTTTAATTGGCTAGAAGCATAAGCAATAACACGTTTCCTTTACATGAGAACGGCTTCCAAACCAACACGACTAGCATCGGTATAAACTATAAAGTCTTGGTTCCCTTCGGGAATCACAAGAATAGGAGCATCGAAAAAAATTCTTTTAGTTTTTGAAAAGAAGCTTCACATTTGTCCGACCAAATGTATTTAACTCCCTTCTTAGTCAAACTAGTAAAAGGCACGGAAATTTTTGAAAAGCCTTTTATGAAACAACGGTACTAACCCGCCAATCCGAGAAAGCTACAGATTTCCATCACACTCTCCGGTCTCTTCTAATTTTGAATTGCTTCAATCTTTGAAGGATGTACGGAAATTCTGGATTCGAAAATAATATGACCGAGAAACTTCACAAGAGATTGCCAAAAGTGGCACGTAGAAAATTTTTCTTTTAACTGGTTGCTCCTAAGAGTTTCCAGCACAATCCGAAGATGATTTTCATGCTCTTCCTCGGTTTTAACAAGAATATCATCTATAAAGATGAGAACAAATCGATCGAGAAAGTCTTTGAAAACTCGATTCATAAGGTCAACGAAGTAGGCTGGAGCATTTGTTAAACCAAATGGCATAATAAGCCATTTATAAGATCCATAATGAGTACGTAATGACGTCAAAGGAATCTTATCCTTTGCAATACAGAGCTGATGAAAACCGGTTGCTAAGTCTAACTGTGAAAAGACTCTAGCACCATTAAATTGATCGAACAGGTCATCAATCCGAGGTAAAGGATATTTATTCTTAATGGTAAGATCATTAAGCTTGCGGTAGTCAATGCAAAGCCTAAGCGTTCCATTGGATTTCTTTACAAAAATAGTTGAGGCTCCCCAAGAAGAGGAACTAGAACAAATAAACTGCTTCGCTTCCAATTCGGATAATTGTTTACGCATCTCCTCATTTTCCTTATTAGACATATGATAAGGAGGACGAGTGATAGGCAGAGCTCCAAAGATTAGATTAATTCGTAATTCAATTGCTCGCTTAGGTGGTAATCCTAAAATGGGCTCAAATATGTCGGAAAATTCACGAACGACATGAATGAGAGAAATAACATCTTCCTCATCATCATTATCGTCATCATGAGGGTTTAGAGAATACAAGGATGCTGCCAATTTAGAATCCGAATCTTTAAGAACAATAGAAATCTGCTTAACAGATTGAGGATGTCGAAGATGAATAGTCTGCTTAGGATATAGGATATGGGCTTCATATTAGTTAAGCCAATCCATTTCCAAAATCAGTCCAAAGCCTAAGTAACGTATAACATGCAAATCGGCTTGGAAAGCATAATCACATAAAATAATCTCGACATCTTTACAAAGTAAATTGAGTGTTGCAGTTCCACCAACCGGATTCGCAATTCTCAAAGAAGTCATTAAAGGCATAACACTCAAAGAAAAAGTATCAACAAGTTCTTTTGATATAAAAGAATGAGATACACCCGTATCAAAAATAACTCAAATAAGATGATCACGAAATATAATAATGCCATCAAGGATAAAATGAGAAATACCTTGACCACGAAAAGTGTTACTAGGGGCTTGTGCCACATTTAGCTTTCCCTCGCTCTTGCTTTGAAATTTGGGGGCAAGAAGACAAAACATGACCCGAACTTTTGCAATAACGAAAAAAGAGAGGTTTCAGATATTTATTAGCAAAATGGTCCTTAGAACCACAGTTATAACATTGCCCATGACTAGGCGTAGAAGTCTTTTGCTACCGGAGTTGCCTGCTTCCCTTTCTTATTGGGATAAGGGCCTTTAAACCTAATAGGCCTCTTCCTGTTGTTGTTGAAGTTCGGTTTGGAACTTCCAACTTCAACATCATCTTCTTTATCAGCCTCTTCGAGTCGAAGAGTGATATCAACAAGCTGATCGAAAGAAACTACTAATTTTAGAAGTAATGGCCTTTTGAGATTCTTATTCAAGCCATAGACAAATATCTCATTTTTCTTCAATGGGATATTAAGGTACTCGACCCCATATTTAGAGAGGGATTCAAAAGATGCTGCGTAATCCGTCACAGAGGATTCACCTTGAACAAGGTCAATAAAGCGACGGGCCAAAGTCACTTTTTCAGCTTCTGGTACAAACTTTAATTCGAATCGTTTCCGGAATTGCTCCCAAGTAAGATCCACTTCAATAATTTCAGAAATCAGAAGCTCATACCAATCTAATGCTCTTTCTTGGAGCATACTAGAAGCCACTTGGACTCGATAAAGACCAATGAGATTCATGCGAGAAAAGATGCGATCGCATGTTCTGAGCCAAGCTTGGACTTCGATAACGCCCTCGGAACCCTTGAACGGCTTTCTACCCAAATTTGCATAGTCACTGCACAGGCGTGCAAATCCGAACTTTGGGCGAGTGGGCTCTGGAATGGGTCTGACAGCTTGAGCATTCTTTACCAGATCTAGAAGCTATTGGGCAGACATAAATACTCCATCTTGAGGAGTAGCACTGGATTGAATAGCGTTGGGACGGCCTGGTCTAACCATTTCTCTTCTTTAAGAAAGAAAGAAAAAAGAAGAAAAAGGTTATGCACAAAATGAATGTCAAACAATCATGATTGATAAAACAAGACATCACAAAAGAAAATAGAATAGAACGGCTCCTATGACTCGGATAAATCCTAAAGCACGATTCCTAAGAAGGACCTAGGACAATGATCCTGGTTAGAATATTCTACATTGTTCCGAAGTTTGGCTTTGATACCAAGCAGTGACGTCCCACCTCTATACTCACGCTAGCCAAGGACACTACGAGGTAATGCCGTCAACTAGCACGAAGAATAAGGCTGTTGAGGAGCGACCATCCGTGTAATTGTTTTATGCGAGCACTGATATGTCAGATAGCATAACATGCATTCAAGAGGAAATCCGATATACCGATACAAACTCAAAGCTACTACACAGTAGCTATATATAATCTTCGGAAAAAAATATAGAAATAAGCATAACACAAATCAGTCACAAATATCCATATCACAAAGGCTGAAACAGATATGAATATAACACATAGAAGTGTACATCAGAGTAGTGGTCGAATAAGATCCACAGTATCAAAAAAGAATAGGTACAAGTGCTAGACAAAAGAATAAGTATACATCAAGGAGTCTCTATCTCGAATGTATAACAACAAAAACTACTAAACTAGAGTAGTTAGTCAAAAGTCAGATAATGTTCCCGAAAGAGGAGTCAAGCAGAAGCACCTGTGACATCACGATCTGACCCGATTATTATATAATAAGAAAATAATAAACGGATCAGTTTAGCTATAAATATCAGAAAAAAATGAGATAAAAGAAGAGATATCACAAAAACATATGATAACAATAATGCCATACTATGAAAAGTATACATTAGATAACACAAAAAACATACAATATCTCAAGAATCTCAAAGTACTAAAAAGAATGTCATATTCTTTATTTTATTCACCAAACCCTAAATATCGGCAATCATATCAATTCCAATCACAAAATTGGTGAATCACAAATTCTAGAAATCATCAACTAGAAATCCAGAAATCACTAAAGGGGGAGGCCTATCACAAAACGGGAGCATGAAAACTCACCAACACGTGTATCACAAATGGTTCGCTAACCCATGGTCGCTAACCCATGGTCGCTAACCATGGAGCTAGTGCAACGACGTAATACAATATCGGTACACCCGAGGAACCTGAAACTCAAATAATTCGAAATAACGACGTAATACAATGGTATGTCCGATGAACCTGTTAAGCCGGACAACGACGTAGTACAACGGTACGTCTGATGAACCGAACTCCATAAAAGAGCATGGGTCGCTAGCCCACAAAAATGAGTCAAAACTCCAAAGAACCCATAGGTCGTTAGCCTATAAAAGAAATGAGACGAAACTCAATAAAACAAGCTACAGTCCCCCATGTAGACAAAGAGACATAGCATATCGCTAGTCTAAATCACAAAACGATTATATAGTTCAATAAAAAGTGTGAATTACACTAAGTTAGTAAATAAATGAGTTTAGCTTCATGTCCCATAACCACTGGCTTAGCTTAAATATTTATGAACAAATTGTGGATCTTCACTTGAAAATTGTCACAAGAGTTTCAGTCGAACAAGTCCAGAAATTAACCGACGAAGTAAACACAAACGTTTCATACCACTTTTTTTACTAAGCCGTTTAAATAGATTTCTCAAACGAATGAGGAAAAGGTTTGTATATACTAATAGGTTGGAAAATGATTTTATAAACGAGCTTTGTATTAAAAGTAGAGTTGAAATCATTTTGAGGAAAGATTTTTGATATTTTCCACTAGTATAAGAACCTTTGTATTATAAAGTGACAAATCATAAAATTGATTGTTTGAACAATCAATCACCAAAGATTTCACATCCAAAGACGTGAATTAAATCCAAAGAAATCGATACCAAATCCATCAAAATGGATATTCCCTAAAAATTCTGAAAAAGAATGTTATCAAAGTCAACAAAGGTGATAACAACAAATTGGAGAAACAAGAATCGATTAAAAATTGGAATCTCAAGCAAAATAGGCAAATTGGGCTGAAGCAAGCTGGTCAGTCGACTGGACCAGATGGTCAGTCGACTGATATAGAACTTGGAAACTTTTGGGTTTCCAGGCCAGTCGACTGGACCATCAGGTCAGTTGACTGATATGGAGATAGAGAATTTTCTGCCCCCTAGTTCAGTCGACTGACCTCCTGGTTTAGTCGACTGAACCTGCTTCATCGGCAGTTTCAGCCTAGCTCCCTTTAGGGAAAAACCCATAACACGGAACGGAAGCGAACGAGCGAGCAACGATGACTAGGGATTTACGCCTAGCGACAACCCAGCCTTGTATGGCTCTCTGAAACACCTCACTAATGTGTTCAAACAACAAAAGTTGGATTTTTTAAATATTTGACATCGAAACACCAAAAATTGGAATATTCGCCAATTCAATCCAAATCGAAAGAAAATGAACATAAATAAGTGTTAGGAATTCATACTTAACATTAATGATAGATATAGAAGTAGATGAGAGTTCAAAAACTCACCTTATACACAAAAACAAGGAAGGAGAAGCTTGAAAATAAAGGAAGATCAACCACTCTTCAATCTCAACTCTAAAGCTCCAATCTAAGATCATAAACAATAATTTCCCAAATTAGGTTATAGGAAATTTCTAAAATTGGAGAGAGATTGAGATGGAGAAGAAGAAGGAAATGCTTACCTAAGCTACTCTTTGATTTTGGAGCTAAAACTTGGATTTGCAAATGAAGCTAGGGCTTAGGAATTCCTAATCTCTTTTCTCTCCCCTCATTTTTGCTTAAAGCTTAAACTATTAGGAAATGAGAATGAATAAAGAGGAGAGGGGGTGAAGCTAGGGCCTTATGTTAGGTTATTGGGTTGAAACCCAAACCCAAAGCCCTAAGCGGAAATGTCAAAATTCGAGCTAACTCCAAACATATCGATGTTTATACTCAAAAAGTTCACAAATGCCATTTTGAACTCAATGGAAGTGGTCTTGAGTTCTAATTGGACTGTTTGCAAAAAGTATCTTTTCGGACTTAAATCCGACTAACGATGCAATATTTAAATAAAATATTTAAATATGCAATCATAAAGTATGCGGATTGTTACAGGTTTTTTCCTTACGTAGAAATTTATGGTTTCAATAATAGTATGACATATAGGTAATAATTTTTATAATTGAGTTGCAGAACTCATGTATCAAATTTAACAACCATGTCAAAAAACATAAATAATTTTCTTCAACACTTCGTTGAATATGAAAATACCAAACAATGAAAAGAAAACAATCGCAGAATTCATCTATGCATGCACAAATAGAAAAAAGAATCCAAAATTATGTTCACCATACTAATTACTCATCGATATTAAATAAGGATTAATCCTCGATGTTACGGGAATGCGTCCGTTGCCAAATCGTTTTAGCTAGCTTATTATAATTTAATAAATGCACAAAATACTTATTAATGATCTGAAAAGTGATGGAACATATAGATGACATATTTTGGCAAATCATTCCTTAAGTTGATAAAAATTGAGCATGCACTATTACATGCCTTTTTGGTTTCTTTTATCCATAAATCTAAAAAAATGAAGTTTGAGTCAAAACTATAGGCCCTTTGTACTATCAAATGGCCACATTTGGTGATAGTGACCAAGGAGGACCAGGTATAAAATTGTATATACAATTAATACTTAATTTTGATGATTGATATCAAAATAAATAGTTGAAAATTTTTGTGTACTTAAATGAATATAGTTCTAATTAATTTTGGATCAAATTCCTTACACTGTGAATCAGACTCACTAAGAGTGAATTAATCAAAATAGTATAAGCATTTACATATTGATTCATTCTTAATGATAGGGGAAATAAGCATTTTATTTTGTATCACAATGCAATCAAACTTTAAAAACTAATTTTGTATAATTGTCTATAGTAACTTGTCAATAAAACATTCAAACCATAAACTACAACTTTTTCTTAAAAAATAGAACATTACATCTCAACACAATGAATAAAGTATAAAGCCACATAAATGATACATGACAACTAGCCATATTAGAATTTGTCTTACTGGAATCTTCACTAAACTCAATTAGTACAAATATTAAAACTACATTGCAGCATCGTTATATTTTTTACTTTATTCTCTAGCTTCTTAGCTTCTTCCCTAGGGCGAATGATTAAAATGAAAGCACAACATTAAGTTGTTAATTTATTTAGATTAACAAAATCAACTGATGCAAATTGTAAATAAATTATTATGTTACCTTAGCATAGAGCTTAAGTTCAATTTTTTTCTCATAAATTTGGTTGTTCATTATGGTTAACAAATGCCATAGCCACATTTTCAAGGCAATAATTGTGATACCTACTGAGAAAATAAATTGAATTTAGGTTCAAGAAGAAAAAACGATTGGAGAAATACGCGGCGGAAATTTGGGATTGAGGTTTATGAACCAACATCTTTACATAGCATATAGGATGCCTAAACTGCACTATGTAGCTATATAGAAATGGTGAAGTGATAAATTCAAAAGTTAGAACATCAAGAAATTTAAAAAAAAAAACCCACATCATATAGCCTAGTGAATTATTGGAGAAATAGGTTCCAACCCACATTGTAGCTTGTAGCATGAAACTTATAGTGAAACATACAAATAATAAACTAACTTAAATTGATAAAACTGGTGATATAAGACTTACTTTTGAATAAGGCGAAATTGGATGGGCATCAATGTATGCCAATAATCAAAATCGAACCCCACGAAATATTAGCTTTGGAATAGGTAATGTTAGGGTGAAGCAAAGATGATGCAAAGGAAATAAGATCAGATCTGAAAGAGCGACATTAATTTTGGTTCAAATAAGATGTGCGTGCTTTTCGAAATTTCGTCGACGGTCGATGACTGAAAGCCATCATAAAGATAAAGAATAATTAGCATAAAATGAAATAATTTTCATAATAATTTAAATCAAATCGAGAAACAACTAAATTATCTGAAAAATAAAATAAAAATCACGCACTAAAACTCGCCTCGTTGTCAAGCAAATTAGCTAAAATTCATTGAGCGTCAAGCAGTTTACCTAGTCTTCGATTGCAATATTAAATGCTTCAAAAAGTGCAACCATTGAAAGTTGAAGGTAAAGTATCAAGCTACAAACGATTATTTATAGCAACATATTTTTCCAGACCTTTTAGTCTCAAATGGTGGACCCTTGAAATTATATTTGAAGAGGGGAAAGAACTAAATGGGAGATTTAGTGAGGAGTATGCCAAAGAGACGGTAAAGATGAAAGTATCATTATCGAAGATGGAGCAATTAGGGAACCTGAACGATGATGAAATGATCGAGAGCAGCGGTGGATTAGGTTTATCATTTTAGGAAAGAAATAATACGAATAGAACGTTACAGGAATGAAAGGGTATTTTCGGTAATTCCAAAAGACACGGTTGAAATCAATGTAGCGAGTTTCCTTTATTAATAGTAGAGATATTAAACACATTATAATACATGTTTTTCTCATTGCGCATCATGTCAATATTACGACGAAGTAAGAGACCTTTCCAATAAGATAACTCCAAAATATATTTTGTTTGCACCAATTATGAATCGTCGATTTACTTGAAATTTCAATTTGTACTCCAATTTCATGGATCTTTGGATATTCCCTTATAAGTTCATATATTCCTTTGCTTGACCAGATTGTTGGTAGTTGCATAGTTTCTGCTCTTTTAGTTGCAAAGTTTTTATCTCTTCTAAAATAATGATTAATATGGAGAAAACACCGATGACAATCAAACCATGAAATTTTCTACTCATGCGGTAAAGAAAATGCTCGTGTTTCTTCCGTCCAATAAGAGCAAGCTAGATAACTGGCCGTACTCTAATCAAAAAGCATTGCATATGCAAGAAAATTGGTAATAGTCAATAACAAAGAAGCAAACATGCTCTTTTTTTTTGAAATATCATATGTTTCAACTTCTTCGTTCCATGGTGTTTTCAACTCTTTAATCAATAGTTGTAAATAAACATCGATTCCTTATGTCAGATCATCAGGGTCGGGTTAGATAATAGTGAGAAACATATATGGAGTTTTTATACACATCTACGGAGGTAAATTGTAAGGTATAATGATAATAGGCCAAGATGAATATTTAGAATCAAAGTAAGAGAATGATGAAAATTCATTCATACAGAAACTAAGTCTAACACTATGGCTCTCTACTACAAAAGCGGGATAAGTCTTCTCAAAATGTTTCAATGCTTCTCCATCGACAGAATGTGTTAAGGTACCTTCTTCCTATGTTCCCACACCATGTCATCTCATATGGTGTGCGGTTACAGAAGATATATGTTACCTTTGAAGTATAGGAGTGATGGATAAGTAATGCGTTCTCTTATATGGAACTTCATTTCTTTTCTTTTTTCTTGATTTGTACCTTTTCTTGTTAGATATTCTACACTTTCTAAGATTGGTGTCCTCTTTTCAAAACAATATGCAACTATTTAAATGCACACACACACACACACACACACACACACACACACACATATTTGTATGGCAAACTGAAAACAAACATATTTCTAACTTCATAATGATTTTTGCACATTAAATTATCGAGTGACATATATTATTTTGCAGCTTGTACAACAGTTATAAATTTGGCTTCTGTGAAAGTTGAATTTATATTTCATAGCAATATATTCTAGAGTTACTGATAATTGAGTGCCGTTTTTACAGCCATCCCAAAGGGATTTCTCAACAGCATCCAATAAATCATATATTTTCTTTGCTTCAATATTTGACTCTTCTTTGACATTTACGTCGTCGTTGTCAACTTCAACCATATGAAATATTGATTGTGCTGCATCTTCAACTATATCTTCTACAGGATTCGCCATAACATTTTCATTATCCATCTCCTCCTCTAACACTATAGGACTAGGTGCAATAGGTTCTCCATAACGATCCCACACAAATACACTGGCACGAAACCGTTTCGACGCAAATGGAATTTGGCCATATCAGTTTGAAATGCTCCAAATTTTTGCAGTTACTACACGGACAACGAATTTCTTCATCATTTCCATTATTACTTAAAGTGAATTCAATAAATATGTGTACACCATTATAAAAATATTCTCTTGTTAAGCCTCTCATTCCCTTTTGTTAATGCATCTAGCACCTCCTATCAATAAAATAATTGATCATTTTTTTTTTCAAAAAATATGACAGAAAGTCAAAAAATTAATTACCATTTTACGAATTGACATTTAATTTTTCAATTCATTCATACATTTTAATGTTTATTAATTATATAATATGTTATCGTTACTTACTAATTTTTTTATATTTTCAATGTTTTATCTGATAATTATATTTGATTCTTTTAACTTCTTTTATAAAATCTTATATGTTTTCAATTTTAGTAGATTATGAATATTATATTTTCACTTCATTATTTTCTAATTTGATGATGGGACATCCTAATTTCCATTACAAACACAATAAAAATTACATTTCGTAAATCATTTTATTTTAAACGATTCAATAAAATTACGACAGCACTTTCCCTTTGTTCCATATATCGTACATAAATACGTGTACACAAGGAACTAAAAGAAAGTGCTATTAAATTTTGCAAACCATTTAAAGTGAACTGATTTATGAAATGTAATTAATTTATTGTGTTTAATACTTGTCCAATTCAAAGAAAAATCCGACAAATATTGTATCAGGTGAATATTGATGTCTGCTTTGTAATTAAAACGAATAAGTATACAACAATCATATACAATACTTATCAAACGGGGCCAAAAACTCTCTAAAGAATGTACAAATAAAGTATATTATACACTAATTTGCTTATATTAGCATTAACATTAATTCATTATTTAAAAATTTTAACGATTAAAAACTAATTAAAACTTGTTTTTTAAAAAAAAATTAGCTAACACTAATTTCAATTTATTACACGGTCATAGAAAATTAAATCTATACACTAATTTTTTATATATTACCACATATACATAAACTAAATTTATATATAGTTAAGGATATATAATAAACTAATAAAGGGATTATGTAAATAAATTGTTTTTATTGACATTTTAGATAACATTTCTCAATCAACCAATATACACAATTATAACCAATCAATGGGTCTAGTATCAATAAATATACGCACTATATAACACTAATTTTATCATAATTTGGATCAATTAGTTTAGAGGAAGAATATATCTGAATTTGATGAATTGAAGGCGTCGGCGGTTGAAGATTGTAAATTAACGAAGGAATTGACAAATTGCGACAATTCACGATGGGTAAGGACGAATTTGAAGGGATTTGAAGGTTTAGGTTTTGGTGAATCAGGGTTTAGGAAGTGGAAATGAGGAATAAAACAGATTCGGCTGCTGCTATATACGCAACTTTCCAACGGCAAGATTTTCGATGATTTTCAACGGCTATATTTATATTTTCAATTATTTTAAAAATAAATTAAGTTTAATCTGAAATATTATCAAAATTTAATTTGATATAAAAAAAAATTAAAATGTTTACAATAACATGGTTTTGTTTTTAACTATTAAAAGCGTAAATTTATTCATTATACAATAGGCTTTTAACGATTTGATAAGTGTTCGCGTCAAAATTAGTCACAAACCCCGAGTATCGTGGAAGCACCAAGTTATGAATGTGAATCATCAATATTCCAAACACAGATCTCAGATCTAAGTAATATAGTTTATAACGATTTAGAAATAACAGTTAGCGACATGAGACTTATAGTGATTCGGCTATTCAACGTCGAGACTCTGCCGGATTCAATTCTACATCTCATCATTACCGTTGTACTAAAATTTCTTCATTGTAATCGCTATTTTTATTCATTATACAATAGTCTTTTAAAGATTTGATAATTAATTGTGAATTTTAAATGTATTTAATATAATAAATTCATATAAAATAAATTATTTTGTAAAAAATAAATTTGTTGAATCTTTTTTCCATCCAAGTTATTTTCGGCATACGGTCGAAATATGAAAGGAAAATAAAAATGTTTTTGATTTTTCAAATTTATAGTCGTTTGTCAACATTTATCCCTCAACCTTTCGTTCGAAAGAGAAACAATCTTCAAATGAGACAAAATTCAAGCCATATATACTACATTATATATTTAACCAATCCGTACAACTGGATTTTAAAAAAAAGAGAGAGAAAAATTAGACTTTAACCAGGTTATTTTTATGGAAGTTGCCCTAATAATACATATTAATTGTTATACAACTCTTTGGAAAATAACATTTATGATTCTAATTTTTTTCCTTCTGTTTTTTCTTGATTCTAACCTTACGAATAGGATAAATAGATTATAAAGTATATATGACTCGAATTTTGTCTCGTTTGAAGATAAATTAACCTTCAAACGAAAGGTTATTATTCTGAATGTAGATGAACAATTATAAATTTAAGAATAAAGATCAGGACTCTGATTGTATTTACTTTTTTATCATATTTAGGAAGTAGGTCTGAAATACTTTGGACCGACATAAGATTCAGTAAAATTATTTTTTCGATGAATATTTTCTTTTATATGAATTTAAGTATTATATATTTACAAACTCATAATTACTTATGCAATTGTTAAAAAATATACTTAAATTCATAAAACCGTTATGCATATTGTATAATGGACGGACTAAAAGTTGTATAGATTGGCCGTTTGAGTTTGATTTTTAGTAAAGTTAAATATCGAATTATATAAAAAAATGATCGAAAATGCTAAGTTAATTAACCATAAATCGTCATAAAATTGCCGAATTGAATAAAAACATCTTCTTTAATTTTTTATAAATTAAATTAGTATTTTCAAACGAATTTCAAACTCCTATAAATAATAAGCTGAAATAATGTAATAAATTAAATTACTTAAGATAGCTAGCCGTCAAAACCTATACGATGGGGCAGTTGGCGGACGTCGGAAGCTTTCATCGGAAATCTTATTGTTCCTTGTAGTAATTTCTCTTGCAAATCATGTCTTTTTCTTCAAAGTACAAGCTAATTTCTTCCATAACTCTAGGATAGGCCATCTATAAAATAACTCGGTACCGACATGATTGATCATGTCGGTACCGACATGATTTGCCCTTTGCAATCTTGCTCAAACATCTTAAACTTCATTTCTTCATCATTCTTGACATCTCTAGAGCTTCTTGATTCATTTCTTCATCATCTAGACGTCCAGACTTATCGATACGTTACTTAGTTTAAGTGTCAGTTAACACCATATTGAATATAGAAAGGATAAATACAAAATATCTGCAATTATGAAGAAATCTGCATTTACATAGAAAGAATAAATAGGGATTATCTGCAATTATGAAGAAATCTGTATTTATATGAAAATAATAAATACAAAATATCTACAAATATAAAAAATGTACATTTACAGAAAATAGGATCTTAAAAATATAGACTTTGTATATACACAAAATTAGGTTTCTTTTCTTCTAAGTATTTTGCAATGCTATAAAAGGAGGGTGTATTCGATCATTGTAAATTATCTCTCTGAATAAAACAAAAAACTATCTTCTTCCCAAATCTCTTATCTCATATTCTTGTATTTAATTTCTACATGGTATGAGAGCAGGTTTGAAATTTGAATCAAATCAAACTCCACTACAAATCTTGAATTTCTAATCCAAACAAATCTCGAATCCTAAATTTCATAATGAATTCTGATAGTGAAACAACAACGACATCAACCTCAAACCTTAATCCACACATTGTTCACAATGCATTGATGCTCCTTTCCAATTAACAATACTCTTAATGAAACCAACTGTAGTCTTTGGTCAAAAGTTATGAAGATGGCATTAATGGTCAAAAATGTGGGGATACATCAGTGGCACTAATGAGAAGCCTGTAGAACAAAGTGAAGAATATGTAAATTGGTGCTTTGAGAATAACAAAGTGAAGGGATGGCTATGTGATTCAGTGTCAACAACTCTAATGAACATGTATGTTTTCCTGGAAACCATAAAGGAGGCGTGGGATTCTCTAGAAGCTATGTATACGGACAAATCTGATGAAATACCAATCTTCAAGTTACACAGAAAGTGTTTTTCCACTAAACAAAATGGTCGATCTCTTGCAACATATTATGATGAGTTGGTAGGAATTTCCCAAGAAATTGACTGGTGCAACACTGTGAAAGGAGAAAGTGTTGAGTCCATCGCTCTTCTCCAAAAATATATAGGATGTCTTAGGGCCTATATTTTTCTCTCCGGATTGGATAGTGTATATGATCAAGTACGTGGTGAAATTCTTCAAAAAGATCCACCATTTACTTTGGAGAGTAGTCTTATCAAACAGTGAGAAGAGTATCAGTTCACAAACAGGTAATGAGAAATCAAGCATCCTTAACCGAATCTTCAGTTATTGTACTAAACAATAAGAAAACTCGATCTCAAAGTTCTTGGAATTCTCAAGGAGACTCGACCTATCCGTCTTGATCTTAAGTGTACACACTGTGGAGAAAAAGGGCACACAAAATAAAATGTTATGAAATTATTGGAAATCCAAAATTGTGGGATTTTCCAAAGTGACCAAAGAAGAACTTGAATGCAAAGTAGGGTGCTACTAAAAATTCTCATTCAATGAATATTGTCCAGTCAGGTATGAAAACTACAGGTTTTTTGTAATCTGTAATTCATTAAATATTCTTTGTTAATTTATACTGGTACATCAGATCATATGGTAAACAAATCAAGCATATTATCATCCATTACACATTCAACCAAAATCTCTATATGCATAACAAATAGTGGTTCCTCTCTTATAATTGGATAAGGCTTTACTGATGTATCTAATATCTTGACACTAAATTCTGTTCTTATTATCCCTGCCTTAGAGTACAATATACTGTCCGTTCGTAGAATCAAAATTGCACTCACATGTACCGTGACATTTTGGCCACAATTCTGCATTTTTCAGAACATAGTGACTCGGAAGGTTCTTGATTATGGTGTTAGAAGAAACAATCTCTACTATATAGACCTGACTAAGAGAGCATAAAAATTATCAGGTAATTAAAGTTGGAGGAATTGAAGAAGAAAAAGCTAAGGTTTGGTTGTGGAATTGTCGACTTGGTCATCTCCCTTTTGGATATCTTAAAAATTAAATTATGCATTATTTGCTAGATGAAATATTTTAGATTTTAAGTGCAATATTTGTGAGCTTGCTAAAGGTCATCGTATTACGTACTCTCCAGGTTGTAGCAAAAGTACAAAACCTTTTAGTATTATTAACTTTGATTTTTGGGGTCTTGCACACGTTCCTTCATTTTTAGGAGCTTGTTATCTCATGACATTTATTGATGAATGTACTTGTATGATATGGGTATCTCTCATTACTCATAAAACTGAACTCTTTGAAGTGTTTTAAAAAAAAAATTCAGATGGTTTAACTGGTTCCAAAGAAAGATACAAGTGTATCAATTTGACAATAGCAAGGAATTTACTAGTAATGAATGTTAGAATTTATGACAAATAGTGGCATTTGACATCAAACCTCTAATGTATATACGCTACAACAGAATTGGTTAGTTGAACGAATAAACAGACAATTATTAAAAGTTGTTCGTGCATTTCTTTTTGTTATGAATGTTGAAAAGACAGTGCAGATCGTGCTATATGGAATTATACTATACTAGTGCGGAAATAAACTAAAATACTATAGCAATGTAAATAAGTAAAAATAAAACAAGCACACCAGGAATTTTTATACTGGTTCGAACTTCCCGTTCCATGTCCAGTCTCAGACTCCTTCTGGAATTTCAACTACAACATCCCTCACTTAACCCGGAGAAACAGGTTTACACTACCTGAGCAACCGAACAGGATTTCACCTGCCTAAGCAACCGAATAGGACTTCAACTGCCTGAGTAACCGAACAGGATTTCTTTACAAATAACAAATGTATCTGACTGTAGTGTGTTCTTAAATAATACTGATAAGTCAATTAAGTACAATCTTTCTATAATCTTCTTCTTTATGATATATAGTGTGATATGCTTTGAGAATTGTGGAAGACAAAGTGATTAATGATCAAAGTATGTAAGAAATTTGAGTGCAATGTAAAAGCTTGAAAATAGATGAGAATTCAAGAATGCTAAAACAAAATTTGGTTTTGTTTAAATGTTTGTTGAATTCTGTAATCTATATATAGTATATAAGGAGTTGCAACCATATATGAACAGTTATATTGAAAAGATCAGGCACAACCGTTGATTTTGAAAACGTTTCTCTTCGATGAAGAGAAGCATCTATTCATGAAAATAACCGTTAAGAATATTCGGATTTCTAAATTAAATAATTCACACTTCTTAATTAAGTTGAAACGTAAACAGCAAAGAAATAGGCTATTTTTAGCCTTATTCAGCCATCTGAATATTTTCATTCAGACGTCTGAATATTGTGGAAACATAATTTTGTTTCAGCATTCAGACGTCTGAATAAAGTATTTCAGACATCTGAATTTATCCTGTAATAAAATGTATCATAGCTCATTTGGTTAGAACACTTGCCTTTTAAACTAAAGACCTGGGTTCGAGCCTTGCTCCATGCAATTTTTGAAAACTTGATTTTTCATTTAAAATATGAATGTATATGTGTGTATACCATTTGGAGAAGATTTTAACATTTGTAAACTCTAGACACGACACTCTATGACTAATAAAACTTTATTTGTCACCTTCGTCTTGTCTCTATTGTATATATCTCTTCTTGTATCTCCATATACATTCTTTCATCCTTTTGTACTGTGTATCTTCATTTTGAACGTATTTGATTACCTCTTTCTGATGCTCATGTACCTGCAAATTAGCTTAGAGATTCTTTGACATAACTGTATAGTTGTTGTCATTAAAATCCAATAATTGAGGTTCTAACAAATATGATACTAAATTATTAGGAAGAAGCATTAAATTCCGCCGCATACTTGATAAATCGTACACCGTCTAGGGTAATTTAGTTTAAGTCTCTTTTCCTTCGTGACCTTATCACCATCCCTGCAATGCCAAACTTAGAACCACGTGTGTTTGGGTGTGTTGTCTTTGTTCATATACCTAAACATCAACGAGGATAATAAGATCATTGTGCTCGAAAGTGTATGTTTCTTGGGTACACTAATTTCAAAAGGGTTATCGATGTTATAATCCTATGGAAGGAAAAATGTATATCTCCATAGATGTTTCATTTCGAGAATTAAAAGCATATTTTATAGGATCTTCCCTACATGGGGAGAAGCCTAATGATGGTGAAGGAAAGTTTCCTATTAATGGGGATATATTTCTAGAGCTAGAGGAACTAACAAATAACTTGAACAGACACATAACTAGTGAGGGTGATATAACTGGTAATGAACAAGAAATTGAATAAGACTAGGATATTGATGGAGAGGGTCAAATGACAGGGAGAGATCGTGCCGAAGCTGTTGAAATACCAGGAGAAGGTCATGCTAAAACTGTCAAAATCAACAATGAATCGAATGTTGTAGCGCTATCTACAGAAGAAATGTGTCTGATCATGAACCACAAGTGAATAATGAACTACGAACCAGTATTGATATCGAACCTAGACGATCAGAAAGGATTAATAAAGGCATTCTAAAACTCATGTATGAACCAGATATTAAGTCTAAAGCCAAATTTCCAATTTTTGGACATGTATCTACACATAGGTTGTTTGAGTCACATACATGCACAATAAATCAGTTATCATCTGTTTTTATCTCTAACAATTTGCAAGAAGAACTATTAGATCCATGATGAAAGATGACCATGAATGAAGAGATGAATGCATTGCGAAAGAATTCCACTTGGGAACTTGTTGATAAACCCTAGGGATGTCAAACTCTTGGATGTCGTTGGACATTCACTTTTAAAATAAACTCAGATGGAAGTGTTGATAGGTATAAGGTCAGACTAGTGGCGAAAGGTTATACATAGACTTATCGCATGGATTATGAGAATGTATTTGCTCCAGTAGCAAAGATGAACGCTATCATATACTCATTTCTCTTACAGCAAATCAAGACTAGCCATTACAATAGTTTGACGTAAAGAATGCATTTCTTAATAGAGACTTAGATGAAGATGTGTATATGGAATTACCACCTGGAACAATGAAATCCAAAGAAGGAAAATTATACAAACCGAAGAAGGCGTTATACGGTTTGAAACAGTCACTACAAGCACGGTTTGGACGGTTTACAAAGAGCATGAAGGCATTTGGATATGGACAAAGTAAAAGGAAATATGGAAAACTTATTGCTCTTATTGTTTATGTTGATATGATTAAAACTGGAAATGATACATTGGAAATGGAATCATTAAAGAAGTATTTGTCATGATAATTTGAAATGAAAGATTTAGAGTGTTAGAATTCTCAAAAATAGTGAATGAGATATATCACACATCGTCAAAAATAAGTCCATTTTCTTGTTTATATAGTGTACTCTCAATCCCTATATTGGCCCTTAGGGTCAAGTAATTTTGTGCGAGGGGGATGACTTATATGGCCATGGACTAACAAGCGCGCTCGCCGCCGCCCACCTGTCCGACCGATCGAACCGGGCCGGGTCGGGGGCCTTCTACCTAAAAAATGGACTGATTTTAAAACAGAAGTGTGTTTAAAAAGATACGGATTTTTCGATGGTCGTGACTGTTGCTAACAGATGAAGAGACACAACTGTTGCAAACCGCAATAGTTTTTTGTCGTTGCAAACGAAGAGACACGCCGTTGCAAACCGCAACCGTTTTTGGCCATTGCAAACGAACGGATGCGACTGTTGCGAATAGTAATGCTTTTTGAAGTTGCAAATAAAGGGATGCTACTTTTCTCAATGGATGTAGCCATTGAGAGTTCGGCTATAAAAAAGGAGGAAACCTGATCACTTTCTTCACTCAGTTTTAAAATTGAATTATCTCTTCTTTATCTTCATCTTCTAAAATCATAATCAGTCCTATCATACAAAGGATCATACACATCACGATCTCGAGCAGCTTACGTCTGTTGTATCTTGGAAGACTTTGAATAAAGTCTTAAGGAAATTGTTACGACAAGCCTTAGACGAAATTTCCTTCTTCAACCGGTTAGATTTCTAGTTGATTTATACATTTATATATATATATATATTGTTTTGTTTCTACGTTGTTCTATTTCCTTAAATAGTATAATGTTTGATTTATCGCCATAGTTATTATTACTATAGTTGTTAGTTTGTTGTTGTAAATAATTACAACATACTTATTGTTAAAAAAAGCTTATACAGAATTCCAAAGTAGTGGAAATCTGATTTGTAAACTTGTGTGACAAGTTTATTATTGATTAGTCTTTGTTTTGGTACACTAGACATATAATATCTTAACACTTTCCTGTTTTCACTAAAACAGAGACGACAACGGTTGAACTACCAACAAAGATACTACTCACAACAGGCATGATCCGTTCAAAGGAGATGGTGATGACTTCATAACATGGACAAAACAAATGTTGTTTTATATCACCACGCTAGGGCTGTAGAAGTGCATCGAGGAGGATGAACTAAAGCCTAAAGACGGAAAAAATAAAGAAAAAGATGCAGTTGTTTTTCTCGGGATTGACTCATGGAAGCATTCAGACTTCCTGTGCCGAAACTACATTCTGAATTGTCTGAATAAAGTTTTATATAAAGTATATCAGCCATACCAGACAGCAAAATCCTTATGGACTACATTGCACATAAATACAAAACGTAGAATATCAGTTTGAAGAAGTTCATCGTAGATAAGTTTATGGAATACAAAATGGTTGACTCCAAATCCACAACTAGTCAAGTGCAAGAAATCCAACTCATAATTCATGAACTTGAAGCAGAAGGATACAAAGTTGGAGAATCCTTCCTTGTTGAAGTGATAATAGGGGAATTAGCATCATCTTGGAAAGACTGTCGTAATTATTTGAAACATAAGAAAAAGGATATTTCCTTAAAAGATCTTATTGCAGACTAAAAATTGAGGCTGATAACCGCGGAATGACAAAACAAAGCGAGGAGACATTTGTGACAGAAGAGTCAAAGAACAAAGGGCATTTCAAGAAAAACAAGAAGAAGAAATTCCTGCAGAAGAGAAAAGTATCTAAGCACAAACCCAAAGACAACAAACGAACCAAGAAGTTTAATGGCGAGTGTTGGGTTTGTGGAAAAGCACGACACACCGCTAGAGATTGTAGACACAAGAAGGAAGGCAACTCAGAGGAAAATATGGTGGATAACATGGAAGTAGACAAGTCAAATTTTTCAGCAGTTATACCTGAATGCAATTTGGTTCAGAACCTTAACCAATGGTGGGTGGACACAGGCGCAACTCGTCATGTTTTCTCTGACAAATCCATGTTTTCTACATACCAGAAATTATATCAGGAAGAAAAATTCTACATAGGTAATTCTGCAGTTTCCATGATCGAAGGCAGTGGCACAGTAATCCTCAAGTTTACCTCTGGAAAAACTGTCAAGTTGAATGACGTGCTCCACGTTCTAGACATACGCAAGAATCTCATCTCTGGTCCAGTGTTATCAAAGAAAGGATTCAAAATGGTCTTTGAGTCAAACAAGATGGTTCTGTCCAAAGCTGGAATGTATATAGCAAGGGGATATTTATGTAATGGCCTATTTAAGGCAAATGTAGCCGTTGTCGGCAATAAAACTACGTATTCTGATTATGCTATTAATAAAATTGAAGTTTCTTATTTGCTTGACATGAAATTTTACTATGTCATGATAGATTAGGACACATAAATTTCCGAAAAATGGAAAAACTATCAAACTTGGGATTAATTTCTAAATTCCAAGTAGATAAAAACTACAAATGTGAGACATGCGTAGAAGCAAAATGGCCAAAAAACCATTTCATACAGTTGATAGAAGCACCGAACCACTAGGTTTGATTCATACTGATTTATGTGATTTCAAATCATTACCTACAAGAGGTGGGAAAACATACTTTATTATCTTTATTGACGATTATACACGATATTGCTATTTATATCTTTTAAATAGCAAGGATGAAGCAATTACATCATTTATAAAGTAGAAAGATGAGGTAGAAAATTAGTTAAATAAAAAGATCAAGATATTGAAATCTGATCGAGGTGGATGATATGAATCACCATGTAAACAATTCTGCGCCGAAAATGGTATAATTCATCAAACAACGGCACCATATTCACCACAACAAAATGATATAGCCGAGAGAAAGAATAGAACATTAAAAGATATGATCAATCTGATGCTTTTAACTTCTACCCTACCGACGAACTTGTGGGGGGAAGCCTTAAATATGTCTAATCACATATTAAACAAGGTTCCTCACAATAAAACAGGAACAATTCCATATGAGTTATGGAAAGGACACATACCAAGTTTTAAATATCTTAAAGTGTGGGGGTGCTTGGCAAAAGTTTCAATTCCGCCTTCCAAGAAAGTCAAACTTGGACCAAAAATAGTAGATTGTTACTATTTAGGGCCAACCCAAAATAGTAGTGCCTATAGATTTTTGGTATTCAAGTCTGATATAACTAATATTCATATAAATACAATCATGGAATCAAGAGATGCCTCATTCTTTGAAGATGTGTTTCCGCACAAAAGAAATGAAGGAAATAATGTCTACAAAAAGACAAGAGAAGAATTGAGTAAATCACATGAAGATGAAACGCATCATGACACTGAGAAAGTTAAACCGAGAAGAAGCATAAGGCAAGAACTTCCAAGACATTAGGTTTGGAATTTTTAACATATATGTTAGAACACGAACCTCAAACGTACAAGGAAGCAATATCATCTTTTGAATCCTCATGTTGGAAAGAAGCAATCCAAAGTGAAATTGATTCAATTCTCAGTAATAAAACTTGAAAAATAGTTTATCTTCCACCTGGAATAAAACCAATTGGTTGTAAATGGATCTTCAAAAAGAAGATGAAACCAGATGGCTCCATTGACAAATACAAAGCAAGATTGGTAGCCAAAGGATACCGTCAAAAGAAGGTGTAGACTTCTTCGATACCTATTCGCCAGTAACACGAATAGCCTCATAATAATGTTAATAGCAATTGCATCCATCTATAATCTACATATTCATCAAAAATGTAAATACGGCATTCTTAAATGGAAATCTCGATGAGGAGATTTACATGGAGCAAACAGAGGGTTTTATCCAAAGGGAATGAAAACAAAGTATGTAAATTAGTCAAATCATTATACGGACTAAAACAAGCTACAAAAAATGGCACGCAAAATTTGATAGTGTCATGATGAAAAATGGTTTTCGTATAAATGAATATGATAAATGTATTTAGTACAAACAAATTGGACAATCATACATGATGATTTGTCTATACGTAGACGATATGCTAATTTTCGGTCCAAATACTAAGGTAGTAGAGACCACTAAGCAGATGTTAATACAAAATTTCGATATGAAAGACTTAGGAGTTGCAGATGTTATTTTAGGAATCAAAATAATAAAAACACCTAATGGAATTGAATTATCTCAGTTACATTATGTAGGAAAAGTGATTGAAAAATTTCAAAATTTTGGAATTAAAGGAGTACGAACGCCGTATAATCCATCAGAAGTACTGCATAAAAAAACTAGTGAGAGTGTAATGCAACTAGAATACTCTCGTGTAATAGGATGTCTCATGTATCTCTGCACAAGACCAGATATAGCTTATGTAGTAAGTCGATTAAGCAGGTATACAAGCAATCCAGGGAAGGAACACTGGAAAGAACTAATGAGAGTGCTTGGATATTTAAAAAATACCACAAACTATTCCTTACATTATGGAAAATATCATGCCTCTTAGAAGGATATAGTGATGCAAACTGTATTGTTGATTCAAAGGAATCAAAATCAACAAGTGGTTATGTATTTACCTTAGCAGGGGCAGAAGTGCCGTGGAAATCTACTAAACAAACATGCATATCTCGATCAAGTATGGAATCAGAGTTCATCGCTTTAGATAAAACAGACGAAGAAGCAGAATGGCTTCGTCACTTTTTAGAAGATATTCCCTTTTGGCCAAAACTGTATCGGCTATATGCATACACTGTGATAACCAAGCAGCATTAAGTAGAGCGTAAAACTGTGTATAATGGAAAGTCACGACACATTCGTCGATGCAATAACACAGTTATGCAGTTACTCTCAAATGAAACTATTTCCATAGATTATGTGCGAACAAATGATAATCTAGCGGATCCATTTACTAAAGGTTTATCAAGAGAGAAAATTAACTACGCATCGAAGGGAATGGGTTTTTAATATCCTAAACCAACAAGAGTTGTCTTATACGAAAACCTATCCAAGCGACTGGAGATCCCATGGACTAGGATCAATAGGCAAACCAGTTCTAAATAACTTATGATGTAATGCATTTTTTTGGACTTAGTCCTACTCCATTTCTATGGTGCATAATATTAAATGCATGCCTATAGAAGTATTAAAATGGTAAAATTATGTTTTTCTAATGATGACCATATCTTGAAAATAACAAGTGGGATATATGTAGGATACTCTTAATGGTTGTGATCACCTATGGAAGTGTGAGCTGGTCGGCTCTATGAGAATATTAAAGGCTTTTATTCTCTACAAACACTCGCAGAACCAAAAATTGTTCAGGACCAAAATGAACACAACCAAGAGATTGGATGTGAAGGAAAATAATGCTTTGTAAAGCTTATTGTTTGGTTATCAATAACGGCTGACGGTTCAAAATGAAATAATTCACCGATTAGCCAAGTATATCTGACAAGTTTTAACTAGGGAAAGCTCAAAGTGAAATATCTACTTATCCTCGATATAGCATTATTTTCATATGAATTGTGTAATATTACTCTTTGTGTAGGGGAGACATATATCATCATTCATGTGGGGGTTTGTTAGAATTCTCAAAAATAGTGAATGAGATATATCCCACATCACCAAAAATAAGTCTATTTTCTTGTTTATATAGTGTACTCTCAATTCCTATATTGGCCCTTAGGGTCAGGTAATTTTGCGCGAGGGAGAGGACATATATGGCCATGGACTAACACATGCGCGCGCCACCGCCCGCCGGTCCAACTGATCGAACCGGTCCAGGTGCGGTCCAATGAAACTGGGCTGTGTCATATATATTTGCTACCAAAAATGGACTGATTTTAAAACAAAAATGTGTTTAAAAAAGATACGGATTTTTCAACGGTTGTGACCGTTGCAAACTGATGAAGAGACACAACTGTTGCAAACCGCAACAGTTTTTGGCCGTTGCAAACGAATAGACACGACTGTTGCAAACTGCAACAGTTTTTGGCCGTTGCAAACGAACGGATGCGACTGTTGCGAACAGTAATACTTTTTGGCGTTGCAAATAAAGGGTTGCTACTTTTCTCAACGGGTGTAGCCATTGGGAATTCGGCTATAAATAAGGAGGAAACCTGATCACTTTTTTCACTCAATTTTAAAATCGAATTATCTCTTCTTTATCTTCATCTTCTTAAAATCATAATCAGTTCTATCATACAGAGGATCATACACATCACATTCTCGAACAACTTACGTCTGTTGTATCTTGGGAGACTTTGAACAAAGTCTTAAGGAAATTGTTACGACAAGCCTCAAACGAAATTTTCTTCTTCGACCGGTTAGATTTCTGGTTGATTTATATATATATATATATATATATATATATATATATATATATATGTATGTATGTATATATATCGTTTTCGTTTCTACATTGTGTTATTTCCTTAAATAGTATAACGTTTGATTTATCGTTATAGCTATTATTACTATAGTTGTTAGTTTGTTGTAATTAATTACAACATACTTATTATTAAAAATAGCTAATACATAATTCCAAAATAGTGGAAATCTGATTTGTAAACTTGTGAGACAAGTTTATTATTGTTTAGTCTCTGTTTTGGTATTCTAGACGTATAACATAGAGTAGTTAAAATATTTATTGGGCATTGAAGTTTCAAGATCAAATTAGGGAATTTTTATATCTCAGAGAAAACACACATTAGTCCTTCTTGTAGAAACTGGAATGCTTGATTGCAAGCAGATAGAAACTCCAATTGAAGTTGATCATCACCGGAAATGTTTCCAAACCAAATCCCGTGTAACAAAGGAAGATAGGAAGATACCAACGCTTAGTTAGCATACTATTATATCTCTCTCATACTTGACCTGATATTTCATATGCTGTTAGTGTTCTAAGTCAATTTATGCATAACTCAAGTGAAAAACATATGATGGTTGTCGTTTGAATACTCAGATATTTGAAGAAATCTCCAGAAAAAGATCCATTGTTCCAGAAAGGTGATGAAATCGAAGTAACAAGATACACTGATGCATATTGGGCTAGAGATATAACAAACTGAAGGTCAACTTCAGGCTATTTTACATTTGTTTGCAGAAATCTGGTAACATTTAAAGCCGATACGCAAAAGGTGGTTGCTATATCAAGTGCAGAATCTGAGTTTCGAGGCATGGCTCATGGAGTATGTGAACTACTATGGATAAGAAATGTAGTGAAGGATCTTGGTTTTAATCCCAGAAAGAAAAATGGAGCTACACAATGACAATAAAACAGCAATTATGATTGCACATAATACAATTCAGCATGACTGTATGAAACATGTTGAAGTATATCGTTTTTTTATTAGAGAAAATATTGACAAATGATACATATGTTTTCCATTTTTGAAGTCAGAAGATCAACCTGCAGATATTCTTACAAAATGAATTTGTGGATGAAAATTCAATAACGGAATTGACAAGCTGGACATAGTTGATATTTATGCTCCATCTTAAGGGGGAGTGTTGAATATAAAAGGAAAAAATTACAGATATAGAATATCTGCAATTATGAAGAAATCTGCATTTATATGGAAAGAATAAATATAGAATATCTGCAATTAAGAAGAAATATGCATTGACATGAAAGAGTCTATATTATATAGGCCTTCTATATACACAAAATTAGGTTTCTTTTCTTCCGAGTGTTTTGCAATGCTATAAAGGAAGCATATGTTCTATCATTGTAAATTGTTTGTGGTCGAAAGTTTAGGCGGGTTTAAAAATATATGTATTTAAACTTCTTCAAGAACAAATTTTATAGTTAAGCTTTGGGAAAAAACAAGCTTGTTCCAAGTGTAAGCTTGTTTTTACCGGATCTTGAAGTTAATTTATGTGATAAGTTTGGAATCAGATCTATATCTGAAAGCAAGCACAAAATTCTGATATTTGCTTAAAATCAGGTTTATATTTGTAATAAATTTGGAGCGAGGTACATATTTGAAATAAGTTTTCTGCTGGAGCTTACCTGTAAAATTTATTCCCTTTTTTAAAGAGTGGGAGAAGGCACTGAAAAATTGCCCTAAACCTTGTGGTCTGTTCTCAACCGAAGTGAACAGTTGATCGTTATAGTTTGAGCTTTAACTCTGACCTATGATATCTTCATTTGTCTAACACGGAAACTTTTTGATTTTAGTTTGAGATATTGAAACATCCAAGTAAGTTTTGGGGTTGTTCTTTAAAAAAAAAAAAAAAAAGGGAATTGCTATGCATAGTCCTCATATATTTTTGTTTATGCATTTTTGCCTCATTTACGTAAATTATACTTTCTTAGGATTGCATAGCCTTTTACTCCTGTTAATTAATTTATTGATTCAATAATATGCATGAAGCTGCGAGCAATGGCAGCTGATATGGTGAGTCGAGCAGTGATAGGGAAGAGATGCATGAACGAAACTATAGATGGACATAAAGTTATCAAATATATAGATGATATCATGAGAATTCTTGGATCATTTGATCTGAATGACTTCTTACCATATCTACAAGCTTTAGATCTTGGAGGCATTCGAAAAAGAGCTGCATTCGTCAAGCAGAAGCTTGACAAGTTTCTAGAAAAGATTATCGACGAGCATATAAATTCAAGAGAAAAAGCGAATGTTCGTAAAGATTTTGTGGATATCATGTTAGATTTCATGGACGATAAAGATGCGGAGTTGAAGATAGATCGATCCAGCATCAAAGCTATTGTTCTGGTAAAATATGTTTCAAGCAATGTACTGATCAGATCGACTTCATAATTTGACAAATAGTCCATGTTATGATGCAGGATATATTTGAAGGTACGATGGACACAGCTCCGGTTGCAGTAGAATGGGCTCTCATAGAGCTTCTGAGGCATCCAGATTCAATGAACAAACTGAGAGAAGAACTAAAACAAGCTGTGGGGATGCACAGTGTAGTAGAGGAAAAAGACCTTCCTAAACTTCCCTATTTATTTATGGTGGTTAAGGAAACACTTAGACTCCATCACTTAGGCCCATTCCTCCTGCACCGTACGAAGCAAGATTTTGTGCTTGAAGGCTACGATATACCAAAAGAATCTAGCGTACTTGTGTGTTCATGGGCCATGGGCCGAGACCCAGACTTGTGGCCCGATTCTGAGAAATTCATACCGGAAAGGTTTGAAGGCAGCAGCATTGATGTGAAAGGGCAGCACTTCAGTCTTTTACCATTTGGGGCAGGGAGAAGAAGATGTCCTGCTTTTAACTATTCCATGCTTGTGGTTCCCCTTGTGCTTGCTCAGATGGTGCACTGCTTTGACTGGAAGCTTCCGGATCGTATGTTGCCTTCGGATATCGATATGAGGGAGAAGTTTGGGCTTACTATGCCCAGGGCTGTTAACCTACTTGCTACTCCGACATATCGTCTGATTGATATTTGAACTAACGTGTATCATTGTGTGAACAATATTGAATTTTTAATGTTCAAATATCTACTACTGTTAAGAGATTATAATTAAAATATTTATGCATAATCTATTTAACTGCTTGATTATTGAGTTTAATGTTTCAGTGATGATGAAACCTAAGCTTAAAGTTGAAGTAAGCGATAATGCTTGTGGCTTTCATTGAAACGGTTCGCTGGACTTAATAATGCTATCTTTGTTGAATGTTCTGCTACGAGAATGTGCTCATTTTCAATGGTCTATTGAATGCTTAGCGTTATCCTGTCCTTAGGTCTATCCATTATTATATATATATACACTAATTTTGGCACTTTCGTCTTGGCATTAGGTTGGAAGCAAAATTTGGATGCAGATACAAAGTCAGATGACAATTGCTTTCTACGTTTCTAGTAAAGCTTTTTACCATATAGCCTTTTGTTATTGGTTCTCCTTCCGGCTACCTATATATTCTTCCCTAATTTGAAAACCCATCTTATTTAGAGGTAATTAGTTTAAAGGAAAAACTTTAATCCAATTTTTAAACCAAAAACGCAACATTTAGAAGTTAGGCAGAAGAACAGTAACGCTTTTTTTCAATTTTCCGACTTCAACTGTTTCCTCCGCTTTCGTCCAAGTTTACCCCAGCCGCCGTCTACCTTCAGCTACTGCTTGCCCTAGCCGCCACCGTCCAAGCAATCGTCATCTGAAGTCGTTGTCGTCCAAGCCGTCATCGTCCAAGCTTCTCTCTTGCCGATGTTCGAATTGAATTGGATCTTCCGTTGTCGACGTCGATTTCTCCAAAATCGAGAAAACTAATTAACTTGTCGCCTCAACCCAAACCTATGTTAGAAATTATTCGACATTTGAATTGAAGAGCTGCAAATTCAAGATCTAAGAAACAAATGGAAAAGCAAAATCTAAAAGAAGAAGAAAACAGTCTAAAACGTACCATAAATTTCGAATGATATTTAGATATAGCATTTCTATATGTGAGACACAGTAGATTGGGTTTAATATGCTAAATAATAGACTAATATAGCATTTGTACTGTTAAATATAGTACCATTATCTGACTATGCAAAATGATAGTTGGATATAGCATAAGCATATTTCAACTGAATAATGATGAAAAAAGTGCAAAATGATACTTGAATATAGCATAAGTACGTTTAAAGTGAACTAGCATGAATAGAATATACAAAATGAAATAAGTACTTCTAAAGAGAACTATCATGAATAGAATATACAAAATGATAACTACATATAGCATTTGTGTTTTTTAATGTAACATTTTAATCACAAAGTTCACTATCATGTCTATGATATACAAAATGATAGTTTAATGTAGCATTTGAGTTATGCAGTCTACTATCATGCTCAAAATAGACAAAATGATACTTTAATGTAGCATTTTAATTATGAAGTCCAATATTATGATTGCAAAATGCAAATTGAGATTTAGTGTAACATTTTAATCACAAAGTCCAATACCATGTTTATGATATGTAAAATGATAGTTTAATGTAGCATTTAAGTTATGAAGTCAACTATCTCATTTAAAATATGCAAAGTGATAGTTTAATATAGCATTTTACTTACGAAGTCCAATATCAAATTTACAGTATGCAAAATGATATCCAATGTAGCATTTTAATCACAAAGTCCACTAGCATACTTTAGGCATACAAAATGATAGTCTAGCATAGCATTTGAGTTATGAAGTCCAATGTCATGTTTACAATATGCAAAATGATAGTTTAATATAACATTATAGTTATGAACAACAGCTTGAAGCTTACCAGAAATACAATCAACATTAAATACACCATCTGAAACTAACAAGAGCAACATTCCACATCAAATACAAAATAATAAAACAATAAAATACTAAATTGCATAATATACACAGAAAAGCTAGTTTCATATAGCATAATAATATGAAAGATACAGTAATCACACGCAGAAATAAAAAACTGATCAAAAAATTTATCATTCATCAATAATTCCAATACATGTCAAACATTCAATTAAGATCAAAATCGTGTTAGAACTCCATAGCGTTCACAAGCAGGTGGCGATGCACTCAAAGTCAAAGCGCTCACAGCATCGTCTTCTATTCTCGATATCACAAAACACAACGAGAATGGCGAACTCGACTCAAGCAATCTAGAATGGAGGAGCGACGATCTCGATTTTCATCTGAGAAAAATGGTGAAGTGAGATGCATCTTCGAGTCGGCATCTTCAGGTGAATAGCAACAGTGAGTTTGGAAAGATGGAGTGGGGAATTTTTTTCGAGGAGAAGCAAAGATCAATTTAATTTTTGATAGTCGGCATAACTTGAGATCGAGATTGAAGAGAAACGAGATTGAAGAAGACGCACGATTTAATATTTTTTCAAGTTTTTCCTTCAGTCGAAGTTATAAATCCCGCGTCCTTAAAAAAGAAAAAAAATCTGTGCGTCTCTCAAGCAAAAAAAACATGATGTGTTTTTCCTTCAGCACATTTTCCTGTCTTATTTATATACAAATTAACACAGTACTACTTTACTTAACCTGATTCGTAGATTGAGAAATAGGAGAGGGCCTTTGTCTAATTAACAATGCAAAACTTACAGTTGAGAAAAGACGAATTGATATTTTATATTCATTATTGTATAACAATTTTTTAGGTTAGGATGGTGTAAAACATGTGAACACATATGATGCTATCCATATCAAAGTGCATTTACTTTGATTTAAAGCAAATCACATGCTAAATATTTAAACTCCACATTTTAAGTGCCTACCAACATGCTTACCAGCTGTCCATGTGAGAGTTGATTTAGAGCCTCACAAACCAAATATCTCCCCCAATTATCTACTCCATTTTTTGTTTTAGTTGCACCTGATTGATGTAAAAAATATCCATATCCGTATGCATGTGCGTAGCTATGCCAAGTACAAAAAATGAAATAAATTTCAGACTGAATCACTCTAAGACTCCAGAGGAATCAATTTAACTGCAAAAAACAAATTGAATACAACAAGCTGAACATCAAACTAGACAAATAGTTTCCCCTTACACAACAAACCTCAACCTAATTCTCCCTTATTAATCATCTAAATTCAATTCTAGGTATCACTTCCTACTCCTTAATTCCTACCTTCTATACAAAAAAGCAAAGGGAAACATAAAAAGAAAAGAACAAAATAAATAACCAACCAAATTTTAACCACACACTACCGAAACTCATGGCCTAAACCCTAATATACTTGAGAAGATCACAGTTCTTAGCAGCAGGGTTATACTCATTCACAACCTTGGTCTCAATAACCTTGTTCCTAATCTCCACCACCTTCTTATGGGAATTGGAATGCACGCTAGGCACAAACGTAGGGCTAGCAGCAGGACGGTACTCTGGAAACAGCCTTCCGGACTTGTAACGTACCCCACAAGCATTGCAGAGGGTTTTAGGTCCCATGGGCCCTGCCCTCCACTGTGGGGTCTTCTGTATCCCGCAGTGCCTGCATTTTCTGGCTCCTGTGCTGTCTTCTGGGTCGGTGCTTCTTACTTTGATTTTGATCTTCTTGATGGTTGCTGGCTCTGGTGCTGCAAATAGAAGTGGTGCTGGAGGTGGCACCGGGATTATGGGCTTTCGTGGCCTCTTACTGCGTGCACGTGCAGGGATCGGAGCTTTTGAAAGGCTTAATGATGTCAGAGATGTGGTATATGAGGATGAAGATGATGATGAAGACGAGGAGGAAGACGACGAGGGTGATATTATCTTCCCAGTGCTGAGGTTGCTCGGTTCAAGCACAGAGTCAGGGCTGAATGATAGGAACAGGGGTTCATTTTTCTTCATTTCTTCGTCTAGGTTGACGTCGTATAAGAAATTTGAAAACCAATCTTCATTCATGCCAAAATCATTACCCTAAAAACGACGAGAGGATTCACTTAGGAAAAAAAAGAGTAAAGTATGGTTTAATCCATTTTTTAATTATGGATCATAGATAAAATTGTTAATTGCCAGTGCATTGAACTCTTGAAATGCATTAAAGTTCAAACTCACAAAGAGAATAACATATGTCTAAAGAATGGTAACATACGATTTTGTTTTCCTCTGAAGCAGGCATGACTTGAACATCTTTGCTACCCAGAGCAGGAAATTCAGTAGCTGGAGGAATGTTCATAAGGGCATTGTTAGAATCATCCATCCCTAAAGTTTCTTCGTCGGCAGAGAAGTCCAACAAATCATCGATGTTGTCGAAGAATCCCTCACACATAATATCAAGTTGATCATCAATATAGTTGTTTTGAGCCATTCTCTGCAATACATTTATCAGTGTATTGAAAGTGAATGTATATATGGATTGAGTGTATGATTATAGCATGATGTAAAGGATTTCTACGTTTGTTAATGTCTGCCAAAGATTAGTTAGTGATGACAACGTTGCAACAGTAGGTTAGGTGGAATTGAATGCTCAATTATTTCTCGAGTAAATGTAATTTTATCCAACTATATTTTCGTTTATTGGTATCATGTCAATTGGGCTAACATCACCCATTATTATATGTAGGACTCTATTGGTTGTATCCTTGAAATAGCAGTATGCAGTGTACTGTAAGTACACTTTTATATTGATTTGCCTAAGTAAATTTAAAGTTGTTGGGCTAAATACATCCATTCAGTATTTTATTTAACTCTGAAGGAAATAATATGACTTCATTTTACCCACACTGCCATCTTGTGCCATACACAGCGTTAGTAATTTTACAAAGGCAAAGCGTATGAAAAATGAATCAGAAAACGAGAAAATCTAGTCCCCATCCCTTCGGTTATATTTTCATTAAAAAAAAATTCATTAAAAAAAATATTTTTTCCTTAGGATATCAATATTGGTATATTCGGTACATTAGAATAAATAACTCCCAGTACACGTGGAAACTTCCTATTGACAGGTTATACGTCACAATTCAAATTTATATATTTCTAATTACTGAATGATGTTCAAATTGACTGCTTTTACTGTAAAAAAAAAAGGAAATTTAGGTCATTTGTTAAACGTGATTTCAACTCAATAATGAAATTTGAGGGTCAATTGCAAAATTTCAGAATAAATAATCAGTAATTCAAGTTGTATATTCATTTGCCAAAGGAGGGGAATAACGGCTGCATTTCAAACCAGAATTTTATGTAAAAAATTTATAATAAAGAAATATTTATTTATAAATATGTTAAATGGAATTCATTTCTTATTTAATCTCTCCAATCACTTGTCAAATCGCTCACAGAAAAAAGATATTTTGATAATTGGCATCAATTTAAATTGGCAAAAAAAATAAAATAAATGTAACAATAGCAAGAACTTATTCCCTTCAACATGCCTTTTCTTGACAGAATATAAATGTTATGTGTAGAAACATGGCATGCATAGCATTCACAGTTATGGATTTCTTTTTATTACAAATATTCCATTATTTTATTACAAAATTCATCAATATAATTAACGCATTTTCAGAGAGAAGCACAATCCCTAATAAATGATAAAGTACTAAATTCATTATTTCGACTAAACCCCAATTGCAAATTCAGTAGTATGAACACATGAAAAACAAATAAACTCGAAGTAATCAAAAGTTCAGAATAGTACCACTGATCAAAAACTTTCAAAGTTCTCTCTTCAAACCCTCAATCCAACAGCACTATTGAACTCTTAACCACAGAACGCAACAATTATGTAATAGTTAAGCGACAGAAGAAGGAATGAAAAAGAAAATGGACAGAAAAAGAATGGAAGAATGAAGGAAAATTGATGGGCAAAATGAGAAATGGGTTTTTATTTAAATGAAAAAAATAAGAGGAGAGAGAAAGAACATTAATTTGTCATTTTGAATGCTAGCTGGTATGCTTAAATATTATTTCCGTGTGTCGGTCATATGTTAATATCACTGCACCAAAAAACAAGAAATACATATACACTGTTCATATTTTAACCGTGATTATTTAGAAACCCGATAATTGCACATCCAAAATTACAACTACATTTGTATCCAGGTGCAGTTAACTAATATATATTTTTTATAATTAATTAGAAATACACCATTGATACTCTAATAGCCCATAATGGAAATATATGATACAATATTTATTTATATTAATAGTACTAATTGATTCTATTAATTTAAAAGATATGGACGATAAACAAAAAAATTGCATTAGAATTACGTTTTACAACCAGAAGCATGCTCCATGCTTTCATATTTAGAATAAATTATCAAATATCGTAGTTTTCAACCGTAATATTTCTTGTTCTAATTCAACTTTCCTATGAAATTCATTTAAAATTTAGTGAATATTGGACCCAGATTCATAAAATCAAACTTAATACGCGAAAACTCTTACCCAAAATAAGATTGTAAATTAGGTCTTTAAATTTAAATTGATGAATAATGGAATACATTTATGCAATTATTCAGTGAATAATTGTTCAGTGAATAATTGTGGAAATGCCTGTAGTTTTTGAATATAATTGAATGCCTGCAATTATTTATTAAATAATTATATAAATTTATGCAATTATTCAATAATTTAATTCGTTTACGAACCTTTTTATGACAATGATGTCTATTGTATTTTGAAACTTAATAGGGACTTTAGGCAAATTGTCTTTAAAATTTATACTAATTTTATATTAGATAACTTAAAATACTTTTATTATTGGGGTTTTTAGACTCGAGAAAAAAATTGGTGAAAAATTTATTAATTTTAGGAAAAAGAAGTTTGTTATTTAGGCCAGATGATATTTTCTAATGTAAATCGCAGAATGATGTTGTAACTATCATTTTGTATTAACACTAAAAAGTGTAATTCAAACTAAAATGCAAACTTGCAGTCTTATAGAATGCATTTTTTTGCAACTTTTTCCCTTTGCCTATTTTCATGTTTATTAATTTCAATGTTTTGACTACTACCCATAACAGGAAATTGACAAGGATGTTCAAGCAGATAATTTTTTTCATTCTTAAACATGGTTGGTATTTATGCCTTTCGGTCTGAATTTTGGTATTTTTAATAACAAAATCAAGTTAAATATTTTTGCCACTTAAAATGATTAAAGGTAGAAAATGTTTATGCACACAAATTCGAATACGAAAGCTATAAAATATCTCAAATTTGAAAGTTAACCGAATAAACATGTACATTATTATTATTTCAATTATTATTTGGTTTGCAGTCCGAAATATGCAAAAATATTAGGTGAGGACTGTTCTCTCGGTGCTAGCTATCAAAAGCGAATACTTTACTGTCGTTATGTTGTGATTTCTCTCTCCTACAACGTTAAGCGGGTCCCACTTAATTTTTTCCCTGAATATAAGAATTTACAAACTTTATGGACCCCGTTGCATTTTAGGCCTGTGGGTTCCGAAATAAGAAACCATGGGTTGAGTATGGGTAAAGTTTCAGCATAATTTTCTCCCCTTGATTTTTCTTTTCGTGTAATAATGAATTTGGTTAAATATATTCTTTGGATGCTTTCTTCATTTCTAAGATAAGATGGACCCTTTTGTCAAATTTGGTTGCTACTGCTAGTATACAGAATAACTTATCTTTTGAATAATAAACAAAATAAGATTTATTTCATCTTTTAAACAATTGATATGAGATATTTAGATCAAGATTTTGAATGATAATAAATGAGGAACATGTGTATTGCTTAAATCTACCCTCATTTAATTTGTTCCCGAGAGAACCATGTGGTTGCAAGCTCATTTTTGCTCATCTTGCCGTTATGAATCTTCATATTTTCATGCTACTTAATTCTAGAGATTCAGAACTTCCTTTCCAACTTCTTTTTGCTGACTTAAATGACCTAGTTGAAACAGTAAAATGTATCTTAAAATAATTGATTCAATTTACATTGCTCCAAGTTTGATTCTTTTTTTTATTTTTTTTTATTTTAAGAAACCCAGAACCCGACAGCCGATAAACTTCCGAGGAGAGTACAGTAAACTCGTCCGCTGATCCAAACCCCAATTTTGATTTGAATACGAAGAAGTAAACATCTTCAAATGTATTGTTTCAACTAAAATTCTTCCACCGTCTTATTAACTGATTCAGATTTATTTAATTTGTTAGCAACTAATTATGTATGACAAACAAATCCATTAATTTTTACGACAAGTAAATCTAAAGTGCAAAATCAATGTAAAGTGCATATTTTAAGAGCAAAAACAAAAAGGTTGTATTGTAAAAGTACAAGCTCATGTTCCATATGCAAATGATTGAGCCTAATAATAATACTGTTTACTTCTTATTTTTTTAGAAAAAAAAAGAAATAGATATTGGTTCAAAAAAAATAAAAATTAAAAAAATCTAACGTTAGTGAATAAGGTTAGCGTTTTGTTAAGGAATGAAATGAACATCTTCATTATGGTTAATTATTAATTATCTAGAAAAAATGGTTAATGTTTGGCAGACTGGCAGTGAAGTCAAAATTTATAACCACGTTCAAGAGTTTGGAAAGTAACTGGAGGCAGAGGTTAAAGTCTGAGTCCATGCCGATGTTTACGACCATCAAATCATCAACGCAGAAAACAACGTAGGCCTTAAAATCACATCCGTCCAAAAACAAATCCAACTGCCTGGAATTGCCGGTGACAAAGTTGAATACAACTAGCGTAGATTGTACGGTTTCGTAACGGAATCGTAAGCGTACAAAGTACCACATTACGGGTGGGTCCCGCGCACGAATCCGGTACCGGCACCCTCCGATTTGACCGTCGCAGCGTTGATGGTGGCGGTGAGTGGGGTCCACATGGTCACGTGAGTGCCAGCTCGAGTGAAAAGGTAGTTAACGCGGTCGAGCACATGATGGAGCATGGAGGATATATTCCTTTTTCTACAAGTGACATCAGTGCTGCAATGCTTTATGTCCACGTGTGATTGGATCTTAAGAAAAAACTTTGGGGTTTGACTTCCTTGACCCAAGCTTAAATTAAATCGTGCTCCGATTTGTTAATGCTCTGGTTTTCACATCTCAACCTTGTTTATGCATATTTTATTTGGACGCGTTGCTTTAATCTTGCCATGAACGGTGGAAGAAGTTTGATTGTCATTTTACCTTTTGTGCATTTGCATTTAAAATATACGAGCATTACAGCACGTGATGATGCGAATGCTTTACGCATGAATTGTTTTTCTTTTAAATTAAATATATTTAACATAATTTACACAAAATGTTAAACCATATTTTTGGGTTATAAACATATGTAGTTAGTTTAAATTTTTATTTCTTAGTTGAAACATCTAATTTATTATTAGTTTGAATTTTTGTTTCTATTAATTTGTAAAAGAAGATTTTTTATATCTTAATTTTAAGTGATATTAAGATTTGGTAATATTTGTAGGGAGAAGTTTTGAATTTGTAAATAAAATTTATTCATTATATTCTATATTTAAGTGATATTAAGATTTGATATTATTTGTAGAGGTTTATTTTTTAGATCATATATTTAAGTGATATTAAGGTTTGGTAATATTTATAGAAAAGAATTTTGAACTTGTAAAAAAAGATAGATTCAATTTTCAAGTGATATTAAGGTAGAGGGACATTTTTGATAGTTCACATCGATACCAAAAAAGTGTGACACTAAAGGTATTACAACTATTAATAAAGATATACAACCTTACTATAGAAGTCCACCGTGTAACAACCTGATATTTTCAGCCATTCACATCCACACATGCCGGACTTGAATTGCTCAAAATATCGCATTGTAAATAAATTTGGAGCAAATGAAATTCAATTACAGAATCACAAACACAGAAATTGCAGAATAACTCGCAGCGAAATATAAAATACATAGTAGTTCATGAAGCTGCTATGGCAGAGTCTCAAACCAAATACATAATACAGTCTGAAAACAACATAATAGAAATCCCAAATACATAGAAGTTCACTAATACATGAGATAAACTAGAACAGCTGAAACAGAAAGTAGATATAAATGTAGATAAGAAGAAACTCCAGCAAAGACCAGCTCCAGAAAGAGAATCCAAAGCTGTGAATACTCAGGCTGACCCGAGCGTAAAATAAAACACAAAACACTCGAGTCAGGACAATATATACTTATATAATGTAAACCAACTCAAGTGAACTGTAGTAGAAATGCACAATAACTTAAAGGATGCTTGGGATCGTCCATCCTTTAAGAATCAGTTCACTATAAATTAAATACATCACATGGTTAAATTTAAAAAATGGTATTTTATACTTCAAAATTAAATATCATTTCAAAATTCAATATCATTCGAAATACATTTCAAAATATCAAAATATCATATCTTCCAAACTACATTCATTCTTATTTAATTTAAATACCATTACAAAACACATTTCAAAATAGTTTATATTTCGAAACAAATTACTTCATTTTAAATCATAAAATGAAGTTATTATGTTTAATAATTAAATTATTAAATTTCTAAAATTTTAGTCTTTCAAAATTCATTTATTCACTTAATTTATTAAAACAGCTGAAAATTCAACTTTCGAGTCATTTAGAAATTGCTACAGAAAGTTACATTCAAAACAGTTCAATTTAACAAAAGATAGCATTTAAAAATGTTGTAATAGGGTTACATTAGTTTCAAATAAAACTTAGTTAAATTCAACAATTATAACATTTACAAAAATGCTATAATAGCCTTTAATTAAACTTAGCCATTTGGTTCATTATTATCAACTACAGCATTTACAAATGTTGTATTATCATTTACATTAGAATTAATAGCATTTCAGAAATGCAGTTAATTAACTTCAAATATTCAGTATAATTTCACAAACAACTATATTTTTATTTAAATCATTTTAACTTATAAAATCATATAATTTCACTTTTAAAACAATCATTCAAATATCAATATATTCATGATTTTATAAAGTTAAATCTCCATTCAAAAATCAAAATTTAATAGTAGTTCACTTATTAAATTCCAACATTAAATTTTAAATTCATTAAATTAAATTTAACTTAACATTTAATTTTAAATTTTCAAATATAACTTAATTTCATTTTTTATTTACTTAACTTAAATTTCACTTTTAAGCCAAATTCACAAATTTCCAATTTTAGTTATATTCAAAATTTCAACTTAAATATTCATTCATTTCACATTTTACTTTATTCAAAAATCATTAATATATTATAAAATCATTTTAAATTAATTTAAGTCAAAATATCATAAATTTACCATATTTCATATTTAATTTAAATTCCATTTATCACCAAATTATAATTTCCAAAATAACTTACATTTCGGGTTTTCTAACTTTACCATTAATTTATTTCACTAATAAATTTTAAGAAAATCAATAATGCTTTACAAAAATCATTTTTAATCAAATTTAAATCAAAATATTATAATATTTACATTTCTAAAATATTTTAAAATTTTTAGAAAAACATATTTTAACAACGGGTCTGTATTCCATTTTCTAGCCAAGGTAAAGTGATACGGGTAATATATCATTTCAACCTGTAATTTACAAAGAAAACCCGGGTTTGATCATATCAAACTCGCAATCCCAAGTAAATGACAATAATTGAAAATCATTCAAGCCTATCATTTCAACCCATAACGATTTTCTTCTATTCTAAAGTCCGTTCGGGTATGTATCATTTCAACCCATAGTGATTCTAATTTAAAGGGAACTTGCAGTGTGATAAACTAATAAAAATAACAGAACAACATAATATAACAGTAACATATGATATAACAGGTGTTTAAGCATGGGTAAACATCATATAATCATAACATAGCAGATATAATATGGTGATGCATTTTACAAATTCAAAAGCGGTCAATTTACTAGTTATATAGGTATACACTGTCTGGTGAGAAAAACTCACAGGTTTGAGCTGGAGACACAACGACGAATGCACGAATGAGATCCAAACAAGCACGATAACACGATACAGAGATGAGTGGAAGAGCCAGAGTATCAATTCCCTTGAATACAAGTCACACAAAACAATATAATATACATTAGTTTTCAAATTCAAATACGATAAACTGAGCTAGAATTGACTGCACAAATCAAAGCAAAATGCTTTGCACTTGCTTCCAACTTCCATTGGGTTCGGCCATAAGTTAAAATCAAGGCTAAGGCAAGGTTTTTGGGTCAGGTTTGGGTTACTAGGGATCGGCCTATCATGGTTTGAAGGTGATGCAAAGTTGTGGTGATGGAAACTACACTAACAAGGCAACATACATGGATTCAAGGCCATAGTTAGGTTCGGTCAAGGCCACTAGGGTCACGGCCTTCACTGAAGCAGCCAAGATGATGATGTGGCCAAGAGTCCAGGTGGTGGTGGAGGTGGTGTTGGTGGCGACCATGGGATGTGGAAGTGGATGTATGCATGGCAGTGCTCGGCTAAGGACAAAAAGTGGAGTTTTGTTGGATTTCGGTGATGGATCGATCAACTAGGAGGCATGGCTTGGGGTTTGGCCAGAGAGGAGGTGGTGATGGAGGTGTTCTTAGGTGATGGTGGAGGCGGCAGGTCATGGTGATGGAGGTGGCCGAACCTATGATGAGAAAGAGCAAGTGCAAAATCATTATGAAAGAAGCATAAAAGTAAAACAAAAGAGAAGAAAAGAAATTTACCCAAACTTTTTCTCAAGGCTATGGCCGAATTTTTTTTGTTCAAGAATGAGAAAAGAAAGTACGTGAAATGGAAATAGAGTATGTGGCTGAAGGAAGTGAGAAATTATGGCTAATTGATGAAAAGTTATGTTAAATGTGAAAAGGTGGAAGATAAAAAGCCATAGGAAAGTCAAAAGTCATAACCTTTTCAAATTACCTTTAATTTATTTATATAAGTTTAAATTACTGAAAATAATAATAATTTCAGTTTAAATTTCGAATATGCAACGAAATATAAAATATAAATAAATAAATAAATAATTATATACGATAAAAATAAGAAAATAGCTCAGAAAATGCACACTAGTCAAGAAAATTTGAAAATAAACAGAATAAATTTTGAAAAACTTATATGGACTTGGAAAATATTTAAAATAAGGATAATAACATAAAATAAAAATGAATTCACAAAAATAAATAAATATAATTTAATTAAATATAATTTAAATGAAGAAAATAGCAGAAAGATAGAAACTAGCCTTTAAAAATAGGAAATAAATGCAGTAAATTTTGGAAAAATTATAACATCACTTTAAAATGTTTTAAAATAAAATATATATCTAACATGTCATATAAAACATATTAGAACATGATTTGACAAATAAAAATATTATTTATGTAAATTAAAATAGATAAGTTTATTAAATAAATCAATTTACACCCTATATTATAAAAAGCACAATTTTCACAATATAAATCGGATTTTAACGAAACGAAAAGCAGTATTCTTGAAATTTAATATATTTTCATAATAAAATATAAAATTCAAAAATTTTATATTTTAAATTTAAAAGTCAAAGTTTGACCAAATTGACCAAAATCTACATTTTCTGGAAATATTTTATTTATTCAGGTTTGGAATTATAATTCACACAAAAATCAAATTTATACTTAAAATAACAAAAGATATTCATTTTAATAAATATAATAAAGTTTTTAAATCAAGTTTTCAATTTAAATAATTAAAATAAACAATTAAAATAATCACAAAATACAGGGTTGTTACACACCGTTTATAAAAAAATTATTGATCATTTGGATATAATTTTTTGTGGAAATTTTTGTTTGCAAAACGTTTCTGTTTGAATGGACAAATTTGAATTTTGTTGAAAATAATTAATTCTTTCTATACATTATTTAGTTTTCTTAGACTTTCCGAAACACACTTTAAGAACAAATTTTTTAAATGATATTTGATGAAAATTCATATTTTAAAATTGAACCGAAACTTTTCCTACAAAAAATCAAACTATTTCGGATAAAACCGGATTTGTTTAAAGATATGGTATCCGAAAACCTTTTTTTTCAAGAAAAAGTCATTAACTCAAACTATAATCATATTAATGTTACCATTGCTTAAATACTAGTACAACCATTAGATTTATATACACCAAAGATTATAAAATTTTACTCGATATTATCTTCGCTATTACCTGTTGGTAGATTTTTATTGTTTGAAAGAAACCAAAGAATCGTTAGACTTGAGTCTTTATCCTAACTTTTTTTATTTACTTTAAAAGAGAACTAGTCAAATAACATTTTCATATTGATGTTGCTAAGACGGATGCTATAAACCACTGGTTTAGCAGATGTAGCGGAATATAGTGCGGCTTTAAGCAAATTTACTGTTTAATAGCGCTAAACTGAAAAAGCATAACGGCCGAAGAGTGCTATGTGCTATAGCGGGAATATAGCGAGGCTTTAGCTAGGCTTTAACTATATAGCATAGTCATGTCCTATAAGAGATCCGAATGGGCACAAATCAACAAGAATTAAGCTCGGACATTGTTGGTACGAGCCGGACAACGGACGGACAATGTTCGGACAATAAAAAAACATCATACATTTTCGAACGGACATATTTTCAAATATTTTTTCCTGTCCTTCATATCCTAAATGAGAATTTTACGGACACGGACTGGACATCTTACGGCCTCGGATCGAGCCGGACGTCTTACGGCCTCGAATCAAGTTGGACGTCTTACGGCCTCGAATCGAGCCGGATGTCGTACAATTATACAAAATTTATAGTCATAACTGGGTTTTATCCTAACTTTTTTATAGATAATTACTAAACCCACAAAGCGATTGGCACAAATCGGAGCTTAGGTGTGCATTTTGAAAATTAAAGAGAGCAAAATGGGTTTTGTTGATTAGAACATGATTTGGGAAAAGCAAGGTGAGTAGGATGATTCTCCTTATTAATTTAAGTGTTACTCTTCATATTTTCATTTATAGATAATTGTAAAATACTACATATTGATTTGGAGATTCTTATGCTATGGTTTAGGCTTGTATTCACGTTATAAACATGTTTTCCTTAGCTAATTAATTGTTTGAACGCTTAATCGACATGTTTTGAAAAGTTAGTAAGCCCTAATTTTGATTATGGGTTAACTAATTGGTTTTGGGTGATATTGTGATAGACTAGAGGCTAATTGCTTGTGATAATTGAGTGTATGCCATTATTTAGCGTCTAAGTGCTCAACCTAAGATAGAAATCTATTTTAATAACCAAATTAGGATTACATAAATCGTGATATTATTAGTTTTATTATAAAGATTAAAATATACTTCATTTTTCTATACAAATGATGTGAGAACGGAAATAAATTGACTTTGAAGATTCAATTTTATTTCTAATAAAGCTCTTTTTGCGCCTCCACTATTTTCTGCTATATTCCTGCTTTATCTCTGCTATAACTTTTTACATCTTCACCGCTATGGAACCATTAAGCGTTTTCAAAGCATGGTGACTAGGGCACACCTTCATCCGATCTGATATGTTTACACCCCTAATGTTAGTGCCCCATTAGATAATCCGATCTATGTTGTTGCGCTCTTTAGTTACGACTGGATTGCAAATCCTAGCTTTAAATTAGCCAAAAAACTTTGCTTAAAGAATTTCTTAAAAATGTAAAAATTCACATCAATATCTTGAAGGTAAAAGTTGTGTATAGTAACACGAGACTCAATGGGGATTTAAACAATGACCCTTTAAATATCTCCACTAATTATAATTCTTCCAACGCTCTTCTCCTGATGGAGAATTGGTTTTACCACATTCTTCCCTAATTCATTATTATTCTCACATAGGTGTTTGTAGTCATTTGATTATACACCTTGTATATTGGTTGTTCCTATGTTTTTGTTGAGTTTTCAGTTTTATTGTTGTTGTGATTGGCCGCTTTTGCATGGATGTTCATGTGAAAGGATTATTGACAGTGGTTCGTGATGATTATCCACCTGTTGATGACCTACATAGCATAAACTGGATACACTTCTTATGACTTGCTTTTTTAATTCCTCTTTGACTATTTCTATTTGTGCAAAGGGATCATCTAGGTTATTTAATCATTTGTATGCTTTTGGACTTCTCTTATTTTTTGTAGTCTATTAGATTATATAGCTTCTTCGCTTGCATCTTTAGGTTTTTGACATCACAGTACTACTTTAGACTCTAGCCCTTGGGTTATGGAAGGTAATTTTCTTTCTTTTTTATATTAGGAGGGAGGGGGATTGCTACCTGCTAGGTTTGTTGCAGGCTCCTTGTAACAACACGAATTTCAGTAGCCCAGATTTTTCGCAAAAAGGCTAAAACCCAAGCCCATTGAAGACCGAGTTGGGTATCTGGTATCCTGCAAATATGAAAAGATAAATATATCAGAGCTCAATTAAATATCTCACAGCGAAATCAACTAAAATAGATTAGTAAGTAAATACTCATCAATATAATAACATTTTCTAAACAAGTGCCTTAAAGCTAGAAAGTCTCTACCATCTACCTAACATGTAGAATATTATGAGGAGGGGGGGGGGGTCAGAACTAAAGTTCTGGTGAATGGATAAATTATACACATTTAAGCTTTATTCTACATATATCATTTTATTTCCATTTACTTTTATATTAGGTTCACTAGTTTTATCATACTCTCGCCACTGTGCGTTAATCGTACTCATCTACTCCTTAGTAGATTAAAACCTAATAACTGATACATATACATATACATACACACACACACACATAGCTATATGCTCAATGACCATATTGGTCCTAGGTACTACCCATACCTTTTGTATTTTCCTTGCAAAGGACTCCATCGTCTTGCTTCAAGAGCATTCTGTAACTACATCTGTAAAGGACTATTTCATAAGGCTTACAATGCAGATGCTCCACTACTTATTATGAAAGTGTAAATCGCATCCACACTAGTCTATGCCAGTGCTTGAACATCCATAATGTACCACCTAGTGCGTAAATTGAGGACTACGTAATCGTTCTGTCTACTATTTGAATCCCACCAATAAGGTCTGCCTTGTAAGGAATTCAGTCGGGGATTTTCTATATTTGTAAAGGACTTATACAGATATTCTAGCTGGTCTGCCTCTTTTTCATCATGGCTATGGCCCCACGTAGCCAACCCTCAACTAACCGAAAGACTTCTAAAAAGTTAAGTGACCATGCCCTACTGCAAACAATCTAACATCCAATTGGCGGTGCTCCTCACCCAATGTCTCGATAGTGAAAGAATCATTGGGCTGTTGGTTCAACTCTTGTCTTCTCGAAACTCGTTCTTATTTTTGATGCTAGCGTGATATCTGCATGTGACTATCCTTTTGGGTGCTGCCCACTAAACTTACTTGCAAGTACTGGGACATACGAACATCCTACTCCTAACACCAAACCCTTCCGACTGTCTACAAAGGTCTGCTTCGTTAGGCCTATAATGCAAATGCAGTCAAGGCATACTCTCTTGATGGAACACCTATAGACCTACCTCCGGGGGTGCAGCTTCATTAGGCCTACCCAGAGGGCCATTCTAGAATATCCTCACATTCCGTTGAAGTCTCGTACTTCCTTCTAGCCTAAAATAACTAAGTTCGATGTGCTTCTCCTTTGCTGAAATCTATAATGAACTGTTTCGTTAGGCTTTTCATCCTTTGGGTTGCTCCAAACCCATCTCACTCTTTTATTATACCCTAAGTCTAATCTTTTAATTTGCGTTTATTTTACTTTTCTTATCCTGTTGGCTAATTATTTACCCTAATTAGCATATTCTTTCCTTCGTCTTACCTCTATCTATTGTGAGATTTCCATTGATTTAATAGGGGAATGCTGTTGGTATGAGCCACATTCATTATCTTGCTTATTTAACTTAATATAAATCGTAAATTCATTAAAATAAGCCTCTTTTATCATTCCTTCTTTATTTGCTTATTGACTTAATATAAATTATTTAAATAAGCTTCTACCATTATTATTTCTCATTAATTTATTCAAAGTCTCAAAATAAGCTTTTCCGTTCTTATTACTTAATTATAACATATGTTATAATTCTACCTGTAATTGCCATTTCTCTTCTTTTATAGTCCATATATAATTCCAGCATTTTTTTTCTATTCTAATATGCCTTCTTTTATTATGATATAGAATATTCTTTTATTCTCTTATATTGTACAATTCGCTTATCACAATAACTGTCTTCTTAAATAGTCTGCACAGTAAATGTAGACCTAGGTTCATTATCGTTTACAACTTCACGTTCTTATCTAATAATTTATTTGATTCATGTCATACTTTGCTTTATTATCTTCTATTCTAGGAAGTAATTCTATTTTATTTGGTTGGTTATGAAAACTATATTTAAAAATCTATTTCCATATTTTAATATTATACAATACTATAAACAATAATCCGTAATTGCTAGGTGTTTCTTTTACTATTTTGGAATAGTGTAAAATACAGTGGTTTCTCTATTTCACACTAATTCCCTTTTTCTTTCTTTTATTCTAGCAATTACGTTTAATCTTGTCCATAAAATATTAAATTATAGAAATGTATCATATTTTCCAAACCAACCAATTAACCTTTTAGTTACTCCCAAATCCAGTTATTAGATTAATTAACTTTTTTCATTTTAACGTAATTTATTACAGTAATTCCATTCCTCAAACTTTTATTATTTTACATCTTATTTTCTTCATTTTAGCATTCTTAATTATTTAATCCATATTCACATTTAATCTATTCTAATCCATACACGAAGAAAGGGGAAAAAGAAGAATGACGCTTGCATAGAAATCCAAAGCGTAGAAACAGACGTAAATAAATACTATAAATAAACTATAAATTCCTTATAGTTCTGCATAAATTTATTAATAGGATTAAGTATTGAATAAAATTATTTAAACGGGAATTTAACGATAATATATTTTAAATTTAAAAGATATATAAATAAATCCACTCACCTGTCATCCTTAGCTTTGCCTGTGCTCAGCTTGGCTCCATGGTCCTTCTGAATCCCCTTCCAAGGTGCGTAATATTTAAATTTAAAAAATCTTCTCCCTAAAAATATCCTTTTCACGGTCCAGCCTTTTGGCCAAGGACCCAAATAAATATTTTTTATTTTGGTTCAGCCTTAGGCCAAAAACCCATTGAGAGAAAATCTAATTATGAGAAAAGAGCTAGGCCTAAGGTTCTATTTATAGGGGAATTTAGGGATCTCGGACCATTCGATACTTGGATTGAATCTGGAGCACCACGTCGCATGGCGGTCTGGAGCCATCGTATTGAAGAACATATGGCTCAAATTGCTAAAAAACTAAAATTTACGTCATTGGCGCGTAACTAGACGAAGCCTCGTCCAGGTCACTATGCGGGTCGACCGGGTGATCGGCCGTCTAAAGCCACCGATCGACCACGCGATCTACCATTGAGCTAATCGGGTCAACCTCCTAGTTGGCCCATATACATATTTTTTGTCTTATTACTCATCCTCGTTTAGTTCTTAATTTCTTCATATTGGCTCGAATTTTTACAAGTTATATATGGAAAATGATCAGAACATCGCCTCGGATGCAATGGTACAAGTTGCGAAGCCATATTCCGATAATTCCAAAAATATTTATTTTCATTGCTTATCGTTTATTCGTTAACTTTTAACTATATAAAAATGCGGGGTGTTACACTCCTTATTTAGGTGTAGAATAAAATTATATGAGTGTTCTCTTCCTCGTGAGAGTTGCTCATTTTCGTCAAAAAATACTACCACGATCATATAATGGTTAGGAACCAGTTGTACAATTACATAATTAAAAAAAACTTTACTGTGGTTTTTCATTAAGCTTGGTTAAACGTCAAATGATAATATGCTGGAAAAATCAAGAATTGTAGAGATTTAAGAAAAGGTTAGTGAAGAGAACAAAGTAAATAGAATTGTTGAGATTTAAAGAGACACGTTACTTCTTTTTTTGGCTTTGCACAATATGATTTGCAAGTTGACAGTAGACAAACCTCGCTAACGGTCTATTTGATTATTTATCATGTGTCATAACGTGTTACTTTTTAACATAGACACATAGTATCATGCCTGACAATGGGTACCCGAAAAATTCGATATCCGTCCGCATCTGTATTCGAAAATATGAAATATATCTGTTATCCAAAAAACGGATATTCGATATCCGGAAAGATTTTCGGATACGGATATGGTTATAGTGATATCTGTATCCGAAATATATCCGTCCGATTGTTTGACGTGAAAATGCATACATACATACAGATATACATACACACATAAAAAATTTAATTAAACTATTAGGGAAATGGGCCTTGAGAACAAATAGGGTTTGGGCCGCACTTAAAAGGCCCACATTTCTCTCTGCGGTAATTATGCGCATACCTAGTTACCTAGCTATACACAACACACGCAACGCAACACTCCAGTCGACATCAAAACGGCAAAACCCTAACATTTCACTGAAGCTAAAATTTCCAGCCGCCATCACTTCGTCTTCACGTGAATTGGAGATCGATCGAACGTTGGTCTCTCGATTTGAAGCTCGTCCCTCGATTGGAAGCTCTATCTCTCGTAGGTCGCGACGCCTATCAGCCAATCGCTCTATTCACTCTGTCTCTCGATTTGACTAAAGCTTGGAAATTTTAACTCGGTATAATTTCTAAACTTAATTAGGTGATTTTTGAAAACCGATTTGCAGTTAGTTGATTTAAAAAATTAACCGGTTAGTTGCTTGAAGTAGTTTACTGAATATCAACAAATTTTTATAGCCATGCTATTGCTTTTCGATGCAATACTGTAAAGGTACCGTTTTAAGGAAAACAGTGAAAACCACTAAATTTATATTTTATCCATTTGATGACAACTTTTTGAATGAACTAAAAGGAAATATTCATTGTTTTCCATTTAATGAAAATTAGTTAGTTGCTTGAAAGATTTTCCTCATGAAGCCTTACGATTCTTATTTTTTAACATCTCCATGTCCATTGTTTTCCCTTGATATGGATGATGATAGCTATAGTATGATGCAATATGATTAGGGTTATAAATTGTTGCTGTTGTTTGCCAAATGTTTGAGATGCTTCCTGAGAGTACGACCAGTTACTGTACAAGTTAAGCTGTTTACTATGTTATATGCAGTTTCTACATCTCCATTAAGTAATAATGAATAATATATAGAATTCAATCAACAGTTGCTTTCCAAAACAATACTTATGTCATATAAGTCGAATGCGTGTATGTTTTGCTTATCTCATTTAAACTGTTTGAAAAGAATTTATTTATTTTTTCGACCATTTTAAACCACAGTTTGTGTACACAAAAAAGAATTAGATGTTTTTGTACATCCTACTTGAAATTAGATTTTTGACTATTTTAAACCGCAGTTAAGCTGTTTACTATGTTATATGCAGTTTCTCATTAATTTTATCTGGTGACTTTTTGTCCAATTAAATATACATAATACCTTTTTTCCCATTAAGTTGCTATATTTTATTTATCAAATTGAATCATTTCTTATAGGAGAAAACAAGCTGGTGTGTATACATCCTATATATTTGGACCTGCTGGAAAGCATATAAAGGTATGCGGTTTCTATGTTTTATGCAGTTTCTACATTTCCATTAAGTAATATTGAATGTGTTCAAGTACAAATTTGATGGTCTATACATATACATATACATATGTGCGAGCTTAGTTCTTTAGATCTTTAATTGTGTGTGCATATATGTTATGTGTGAGCTTGTTCTTTTGGTCTTTAATTATGTGTGCATAAATATACGCAGTTAATTGAGTTGTTTTTATGTTGAATGCAAAAATAATTTTTTGTACTATTTTTTTATGTTGTAGATTGCAAAAATGTCAAATACATCAATGATAATATATATTACAGGAGGAAACAAGCTGGTGTGTATACATCCTATATACTTGGACCTGTTGGAAAGCATACAGTTTCTATGTTATATGCAGTTTCTACATTTCCATTAAGTAATGTTGAATGTGTTCAAGTACAAATTTGATGGTCTATACATATACATATACATATACATATGTGCGAGCTTAGTTCTTAGGTCTTTAATTATGTGTGTGTGCATATATGTTATGTGTGAGCTTGTTCTTTGGTCTTTAATTATGTATGCATAAATATACCCAGTTACTTGAGCTGTTTTTACGTTGAATGCAAAAATAATTTTTTGAACTGTTTTTTTATGCTATAGATTGCAAAAATGTCAAATACATCATCAAGTTGCAGTAGTAAGTCCATTCAGTGTTCATCAATGAATATTGCCAACGTCAATGATAATATGTCTATTGCGCAAGAAATTCAAAATCCGAACAATAATTTGCCACTAATTCAAGATGTTTCAACAAATTCGGATAAAAATGAACCTGTAATGAAATCCTTAAAATCTGAAGTATGGAAAGATTTTGATAGAAAAATAGTAATGGAAGATGGTATTAACCATATTAAGGCAACGTGCAAACATTGTATTAGGGTATTTAATGGAGCCACTTCTATGGGAACAACTCATTTAAAAAACCATATAAATCTTGTCCGAAAAATGTTGATAGTAAGAGGCTAGTAGGATAGCGAATACTGACTACTAAACATTCTCCCAATAAGCCTTTAAAATTATCAAGTTGGAAATTTAATCAAAATCGAACCCGAATGCGTTTTGCTCGTATGGTTGCTAAGCATGATTACCCATTTAATATGACCGAGCATGTTTATTTTCAAGAATATGTTAGAAGCATTAATCCAACGGTCAAAATGTTTTCTAGAAATACAATTAAATGTGATGTTCTAAAACTTTTTGTTGATATGAGAGCAAAAGTACAAGATACGTTGGATTGTTTATTAGCTCGTATTAGTCTTACTACGGATTTGTGGACATCAGAACATCAAAATATAAGATATAGTTGCATAACATGTCATTATATTGACGATGATTGTAAATTATGAAAAAAAATCATTGCTTATCACGAGTTGCCTCCTCCACACACCGGATTGGCACTTAGTGCTACTATAAAGGAAAAAGTGTTGCATTGGAATATTGATAAAAAATTATTTGCACTTACAGTTGATAATGCTTCGAATAGCAATGTTCTGATAAGAGATTTTAAAGAATGGTTAGTTGGTAAATGTGTTTTGCCTTTAGATGGTGTATTATTTCATATGCGTTATTGCATACACATATTAAATTTGATTGTACAAGACGGTTTAAAAATTGCGCATGGGCTTATTGAAAAATAAGAGAAAGTGTCAATTTTACGAAATCATCACAAAGTAGAAATCAAAGTTGGGAAAATGCATTAGCACAGACTAGATTAAGTGGAAAAGGGGTTTTTTATGATGTTCCAATACGATGGAACTCGACGTATCTTATGCTTGAAAGTGCACTTCAACTGCGTCCTGCATTTGAACGATTGGTTGGTTTGACATATGATTATAAATCATTGCCATCAAGTGAAGAATGGGAGATTGGGAAAGAAATTAGCGAATGTTTGAGAGTTTTCTATGATATTACCCTTAAATTTTCCGGTGTCAAGTATCTAACGGCTAATCTATATTTCAAAAGCGTGTGTGATGTTTATGAAAACATTATAAGTTGGGAATTAAACGAACACGAGTATATTCAATCAATGGCACAAACGATGAGAATTAAATTTGACAAATATTGGAGCACTTGTAATCTAATGATGAGCCTTGGTATGGTTTTTGATCCCCATTATAGGATGACTTACATTGAGTTTTTCTTTGGCTTAATCTACGGAGAAAATTCACATATTCATGTTGGAAAAATAAATGCATCTTTAAAGGCTCTTTTTTCTTTATATGAAAAGGAAAGTACTTCATCCATGAATTCATCTACCAAATCTTCTTGTAATATTGTGGATTTATCTACTAATCTTCCTAAAAAGAGAACAAAAATTGATTTAAAATGGAGTAACTACGTTGAGTAGAAAGTTAGAAATTCACTAGTTTTAAAGAAGGAACTTGATAAGTATTTGGAAGATGAATTGTTGCCAATGGGTGAGGATGAAGATAACTTTGATATTTTGATATGGTGGAAAACTAATAGCCCCACATTTCCCATTCTTGGAAAGATTGCTTGCGACAGCTTAGCAGTCCTGGTATCGACTGTAGCATCCAAATCGGCTTTTAGTAGCGGTGGAAGGTTGATTACCGAGAATAGATCTTCATTGTCTTCATATATAGTAGAAGCATTAATGTGTATAAAAGATTGGTTACCATCTGATATTGGTTAGTTTTTTAATTTGGTTAAATGCAATAATTATTTCATATAATTATTCAGTTCTTCTTTTATAGGAAATACCGTTGAGCTTGTGGACGATGCATCAGTTACACTGTAGCCTATATGTACTCTTCACACATGGTATGATTTTATTTAACTGTTTTAAGTGCATACTGCATACCCTTCAAGCTTGCTTGCTGCTCCAATACTGTTTTAACTTTTAAGTGCATATTGCATACCTTCAAGCTTGCTTGCTACTCCAAAGCTTGGAGCAGCAAGCAAGCTTTTTCATGCTTGAAAAATCATGCTCCAATCTTGGAGCTGCAAGCATGGAATGCTTTCTGCTCCAAGCTTGGAGCGGCAGCAAGCATTTCATGCTTGCTGCTCCAAGCTTGCATTGCTGCTCCAAGTTTGGAGCAGCAAGCATGAAAAAGCTTGTCCAAGCTTGGAGTAGCAAGCAAGCTTTTTCATGCTTGCTGCTCCAAGCTTGGAGCAGCAGCAAGCATGAAATGCTTGCTGCTCCAAGCTTTCATTGCTGCTCCAAGCTTGGAGCAGCAAGCATGAAAAAGCTTGTCCAAGCTTGGAGTAGCAAGTGTGTTTGGTTAAGTAATTTTGCAAGTTAAAGTCGTTTGGAATTTTGAATGCATTGTTATGATGATGTATATAGTATATTCAACATACAAAAATAATCTACTTCATTTTAGATTTGTTTTTTTACTAACTGATAGTCTATTACAATTTGCAGGGGTAAACTTTTGAAACATCGACTAGCCGCTACTCCATGAAAAAAGGGAAAAGGAATGAAATATATTAAATTATATGTGTGCTATTCAGATGATTTTTGGCATTTGCAACAATTTATGACATGTATGATGTATTTGCTTTTATAATTTATGTTGTTTTAGGTTATGACATGTATGATGTATTTGCTTTTATGACATGTATGATGTATTTGCTTTTATGATGTATTTGCCGCAATTTATGTATTTGCTTTTATGATGAATTTGTTACTATATTTGCTGCAATTTATATATTTGCTTTTATGATGAATTTGCTACAATTATATGTTGTATTTGCTACAATTTATGCATTTTCGGATATGCATTTTGAAATCCGGATATGGATATTTTCGAATATTCGAAAATATCCACGGATATGGATACGGATATTCTTTAACTGGTATCTGCGAATATCATATATGGATTCGAATACGGATTTTTATTTTCGGATACAGATTCGGATACAGCACTATCCGTATTCGATTGTATCCGTTGACAGGCCTACATAGTATACTATTACAACCGCACAACAGCGAGGGAACCAACTATTATGTTATATTTTTCTACAAAAAATGTTATTTTTACTATTTTAGTTGAACGTTGTTGAACCAAAAGTTGGCACAACACCCCCAATCGACTAGGAATGAGATAGATTTATGAATATCGATAAAAAAGTAAGAACACAACAAGCTTTATAGTGGTTCGACAAATTCTATGGCCTACGTCCACTTTGATCTTATTAGAGTTCGGTTTGTCACAGTACAAGAGCTTTGCAATTTGTTTTTTGATCTAGAATAACAAAAATAGGCTCAAACTAACAACGGTTGTGTAGAGAATAGAAGATGAAGATGGTGGAGGCCAAAGAGAGTGTAAATTGCTTTTCCAGTCACCATAGTGCTTCTATTTATAGCTTAATTGCCTAGCAGAGTAGCCAGATCATGTAAGTCCAGGTAAAATTATAGATTTGAGAAAGTAGGAGGGAAGAATGAGTCATCCTTCAATAAAAATCAGCTCGGACCGATCATAATTATGTTCAGTACCGATCTGATTTAGGCTATGCGTTTGAGACCATTCTTCCACATTTGCTTGCCATTTGACAACTTTAACCATCAAATCATATTAGTGCCAATATGATTTGCCTTATCCAGTACTTTCCTTTTTCTTTATAGCTTTAGAGTTGCTCATGTACTCTTTTAGAAATGAGTGCCTTAAGGACAATCATCTCAGTGACAGTACGACTGCTGCGATATTCTATTCCTTGATAAGGTGACAAGATAACAATGAAAAGAGGGAGATTCTTAAGGGTAATCATGTCAGTACCTTTCTCTTTTGTGATAGTTTCTGATCACTTTTCTTTTGCACGTTTTCCTTCTAATTTCTTTGAGCTATCTCCCCTATTCATAATGAGCTTGCCTCCAAGCTCTTGAACCATCTTGCCTTCGTATCAACACCCATATCTACTTGAAAGCTGCTCAGTTAAATGTTGGATAATACTTACCTCTTAAAGTATGCTTTTGTTAGAAACAAAGCATGACCAAGACAAGAGACATGGAATCGTTGGCATTGATTTCACTGGTTTTTAAACCATCACTTTGAAGCGTCGTCTCTATTCTAAGAGCATTCGTTTAATCATTTCAAATAGTTGACATTCCACTCTCTGCACTATGGTTTAGATCCACATCATCAAGAAAATCGTTCCACGTCTTGTCTAATTAAGTACTCTTCCTTCTTTCCTCTCTCTTTCTTTCTTTTTCTTACCCATTTTTAACATATCATGTCGGTACCGATCAATTTTGTGATTGGTGCAGAGATGTTTTCTTTGTGCCTATCTAACACTATATATTCTCAAGACTTAAACCTTGTTCGTCTCACTTTTATTTGTCCTAATACCAAGTACCTTCCTCTCCAGACCTTCACTCTCCAACCGCTGCTGAGCACTTCGATCTAGTCCATCAAGTCGTTACTACCTCTTCCTCTTTGACGACAACTGCCGCTACCAACCTTCTTGCTTTCAATTTGAAGTCAGCACCATCCATACCCTACAACACTTCTCCTTTTTCAAATCTAGATTGAATTTGAAGGTTGGTTCTTGCCCTAGGATCCTGGTGTTGTGGGTGTGTCGACGTTATTACCACTACCTTCATCGACGACGCTGCATGCTAGCGTCAGATCTATTGCCAACCCATGTTCAACGTGGTTTGAGCTGATTTACAGTCGATTGAAGCCCATACTTCTCCTTTCATGTCTAAATTAAGATGCTAGTTTAGAGAATTACATTTGTGTGAGGCCGCCACGATATCACCACGGGTTCATTCCCAAATTCTTGTTGTCCTTCAATAACTAATGGTGCCCTTATTTTTTTTCCTCAAGGATTAACTTCAAGTTTTCCTTATGATTGGCTTCAATTCTAGATAAATGACAAGCTTTTTTAATGTGAATGTGTTGCGATCAACTTAATGAACTTTGGTCAAATGTGGGTTAATTGCTCACTTCAATAAGACGGTTCTGAAGAAAGGTCACACTTCGACATCAATATTGGATATTCAAATTACACAACGCGATCTTGTTTTCCTACAAAGAAGGCTTTAAGTTCGCTCTAGGCAACGTTTTCGCTATTGTTCACACTTCGATAACATGTAAGATGCGACACATAGTGCATCATAGGATGGATCTCGTTTGCCACCATGAGTGGGGCATTTAAACAGAGTGTTCCGTACATGTGCTCTGGACATAGTATGCATATTGTATGGTCTGACCTTTCACATTGTCCCGGTCGATATTCAAAACCTGATTAGTTAACACGTCGACATCTGTATGATTCTGCACATCGACTACATAAGTTCAAAACAAACATTAAAGTAAAACATACCTAACTACGTTCGCTACCAAACTTTTAGTTCAGAATGTCTAGGCAATCTTCTCGATTCAAAGTTAGTTTTGATCCTTCTACTCCTCCTAAGGCTAGTTATTCAACCATTAAAGCCTCCACGTCTACACTACGTGGAGTGAAATGTTCTATAACAGATGAGCTTCAAGGCCAAATCATTCCAATGACAGCTATTCAAAATCAGCCTCCTATATTGAATAAGCAGCGTGTCTCAAGAGTCTTAGACAACCTTCTAGAACAAACACCATCTTAACTAACAATGGAATCACTCTATTCTATCAGTCTTAAGTATGGAATCCTAGAGGATGATGTCTTGCTGCCCGAGATTCATCAACGGCTGTACAATCTGCCCTCAAGGGTACACCGCATGCAACAATGTGTTTTAAGTGGAGTTGTCCCACCTTTTAGTGAATTCATTAAATACTTTATTTAAGAGATAGGGTTGGCTCCAATATAGGTGCATCTCAATGACCATGCTCTACTCTATTCTCTATACGTTTTGTTCTTGATAAAGTTGAATCGCCCTCTCAATTTTGATGAGCTGAAACATTTTTTAAGCTTCAAGAAAAGAGAAAACTCGCTTTCTCTACTAATATTGAGGATTACAATCGCTAAAAGGTCGTAGGAGCGCTTCACAACAACTGTAGCTATTTTAAAAGAAAATATTTCTTTGTTCAATGCCTTTTGGTTTCAACCGCCTTTGGTTGTGTAGTTGTAAGTTTCCTTCTCTAATGTCCTTTATATACTTGGATTTTCTTCATCCAAGTGCGTAACATCTTTCCCATAGTCTTCGTAAATGTTCTTGACCGAGGCACATACTAATATTCTAGAGACTATAAAGAGTGTCTACTTTGAGTTCCGCACCACTACCTTCCTCCTTACTAATGAGAGGCTTCTCCAGGATGGCCTTCTTTACCCCAACATGTATGACATTCCCCTTTCGCTTCCTTCTAAGAAATCACTAGCTACTATCGGGTCCTCTACCCCATTCGTGACTTTGATGAAGATAATCAGGGGGACGATGAAGGTCGGGTTTGTAAGGCAACTATCATCGAAGGAGATGAGAGAGAGGTAGAGGAAATGTGGTCAACACGAAAGAAGAGGGAAGAGAGAAAATAATATAAAACGATGAAATATGAGAAGGAGAAGGAGGAGAAGAGAGTGGAAAGAATGGAGAAGAAAAGAGTTGGGAAGACAATGAAGACGAAGACTTTGATATAGGGGATAACGAACCGTACGGAGAAACATCTCCCGAAGGCGATATAGTCCTTAATCTGCTATGTCCAAAGCAATTGGTAATCAAGTCTTCGCAGCAAGCGCCTAATCCAAGCTTAGCATTGATCATAGAAGCAACTCCTTACAAAGGTTCCTCAAAGAATATTTTTGACTCTTTGAGCAATTTGGACATCCCAATCAAGAACATTTTCAATGAGAGTCCCGAAGGTTTCAACTTTACATTAGGGGATCTCTTACCTTAGCCGGATGAAATGCCATCTTTACAAATCATCGAGCACGGTCCATAAATAATTAGGGAAATATCAACACTTCACACACCTTTAGGGTCACAAATACCAACATTCTGCACTCATCCTCAATTAATGCTTTAGTACTGAAATATTCTCCATTTATTTGTTTCTGGTGCAATGGCGATGAATTGAATCGATTATCTTCGCTCAGGCATTAGCCACCACCAAGTGTCCACTCCAAGTGCTTACTCACAACGTCCAAGTACATATCGAGAGACAGAGGAAGAAAGAAGGAATGATCAAGAGCATCAGGAGAAGGAAGAAAGAAGGAGACATTGGAAGAGGAGAGAGAACATCATGACTTACGGAAGAAGCCATGCGATTCTCATGATCATCCAGGGCCTGTCATCAGCTCTTCTCAATTGCATACACAACCCTAAACTCTTCTGCAACAACTCCCGACCAAGGTTTTAAATATTGGATTTCGGTCACGTTTCGTCTCACAAATTTTACATAAGTTATCCCGTATCGGGAGAGATCTCGGACGAGATGAGTACATATCGGGTGTACATCTCGGATTGACATCTTGGGGTCTTATAATGCATCACGAGAATATCTCGGATGTGCTTATGTGTCAAAAATTTATTTAACGGTTATAATTTTTTTAGTAAAAATAAAAATGGTAACATACTTGACTTACATGGAAAAAATATATTTGAAGAGTAGTAGCTTGATTAGCTTAATTGATTTAGTAATGATTGAATAATATCCTTTTGAACATAATAAAGAAGTCAAACCTTTCGCTATGACTCATTAAGATAAAAAGTAAAGAATATGTTCAAGAAGTTGGTAAATTATAATTGGATTGAGTAATTTCTTTTGAATCAATATGAAAATAAAAAATATTATGAAAAATAAGAAAAATGTATAATTTCGGGTGAGATCTCGGATTGTGATTTTGATCCATATTCCGGGTAAGATTTGAATATCTCGGATGAGATGAGTGTCGAGGTAGATATAGAGGAGATTTGATGTCTCGTCTCGTTTAAGTATGAAAAGGAGATCTCGGAGGAGATCTCGGGCAATATATAAGAGATTTAAAACCATGCTCCCGACGACTCAGCCTCCGATTACCACCATATCAACCTCCCGTAAATACAAAAAAGTTTCAACCCATGCCGCTCTACGGCTATTCCCCTCTAGGTGAATCCATTATTATCGGCACCGTTAAATATGCAAGTATATGATTTTTGTTTGATGATAATATATATATATATATATATATTCATTCAAATATATTTTTTATTGTACTATTTTATTTTTCACATGATTAGATAAATATTTGCTGAATAAAAAATAACACAGAACTTAAATTTTAAAAAAAAATTTATTCAAACAAATATCTTATTACAATTTTGAATAGTACAAATTTGAGCTCTTACTATATATACATAATTTCAATTAAAATACATTTTTGATTACATCACAATTTTCCATTTACAATGTTCACCTCACTACATTTTACTCATTCACTGGTATCACTCTTCAACTATATTCCAGATTGAATCCAGCATCCGAGTTATCTGCAAAATACATACTGACGCAGTAAAATTAAAAAAGAAATATTTGTGTAGTTTAAAATAAAATGTGTATTTGGAAAATATTATATGCCTCTGTTATCTGGGTTGTTCGTCATCATATTTATTTTGAATTCATCATACACAAACAACCTATGACATGCACAGTGTATCACTGGCATGCCACAAGGCCATGCACACCGATATACACTTGATAAAACTGTAGGGACAAGTGAGCACGAGGTCAAAGCCAACCAAAAGCCAGGTTCAACTCAAGTACAATAAAAATAATGTCAGATTATGACCACAAGGTCAAACCCGAGCTATAAGCTGGATTCAACTCAGGTGCAATTCCAAAAATCAAGATGAAGTTCAAGTGAAAACAAAATGAAAAGTGACATGCAAAAGTAAAGCACCAAAACAAGACCAGTAAACAGGGGATCGATCCAAATAAAAACTCAAGTCAGTGCTCATCAACCCAATGCAATGTAGAAATGAGTCAAAGCAATGCAATAACTAGAATGTAGCAATAAACTTCAAACGAAAATATACAATGCACACTGGAGTATTCAAGAAAAATTCCAAAATCATCAATACAGTGAATTACAACATCAGGACACAAATGTACAAAACCAAGTGCAAGCTCAACTGAATACAAGCGCAGACCATAAGGGCAACCATAAGTGCACAAGAACATGAATGCGCTACTTTTTGCATGAACATCAACACTGACCACATATAAACAATGGACAAGATGACCAACATTCAAGTACAAAAGGTTAAAATATAAGGAAATGGATATGAAACTTGAATTCTGAAAACCATAAGAAGAAAAGCCAGACCAGATACAACATGCATCATATACATGAGGACCAGAGCAAATAAACCAATTCAATGATATGCAGCTCAAAGACAATTTCAAACAAGACCACATAAACATATATACACATGATTATGCACATGTATACATATATAAATATATATAGGTCCAACCAAACAAAGTTCAAGCAAGAGAACTGGTTCAAAAAGACAAGTCAGTAACTAGAATCAAACCAGTGCAAACCTCAAATGAATCAGCATACAATGTTACAGTGGGCCATGAAACAAAAACATGAAATGACTCGAAGCTATGCACATACATGACCAAACTTTCAATTGATATGAAACTCAAAGTAGTGCAAACAGCAACTCACAACACAGTTACAACACAAACCAATATGCAAGTGAAGATATAGAGTGCAACAGTAGAGAGATGATGAAGTCAACATGTATGCAACAGAGTGAAATGCAACAGACTCAGAGTAACATAAAGACCAGACATCATCATCATAAATGAACCAAAGTATATAGTAGTATAACATGAATATATACATGCATGAACATATACATACATACATACATACATACAAAGATATATATATATATATATATATATATATATATATATATATATATATATATATGCAGTGAAATCGGAGGCAACAACAAATAAATGGACAAACTATAATGTAGCAGGGGATTTCAAAATAACAAAGTCATGTTTAAAATGCCAGAGAATCAAAACCATGGTGAATAACATACAGTTCGAAATAAATTATCGTGAAACAACAGTCATAAAAATAAGGTACAAGTCGAACAAGTCAATAGAGAAAAGAACGGAATCAAATTCCAAAACAAATCAAAGCCGTGGTGACCAAGGCAAAGAATCGAGCAAGTTCAAATTCATGTAGCCATGGTTAGCAAGCACATTAGAAAATATACAAACTGAACAGGTCAGAAAACATCACTGGCATCCAAGAAAAATCGAACGGCCAAGCTAAAGTAACTGAAGAATCCGAACAATAGTATACGAACGATAATTAAGGGAATCAAACCCATAAAACCCATTCACATCATCGGCCTAAAATGTATTCGAGTTAAATAATATCATAGAGCAGAATTTCATATTAATAACTCGAATCATCAATCGAGTTCAAGAAAATTAACCAGACAAGCAAAAGGGAAATTACATACCAATTCAAAATCAAACTCGATCGAGAAGCAGTCGTGTGCAAATCAAAGAGTCGATCGATGGACAAAGCTAGAAATGCAAAAACATCCACTCGATCAATCAACAAAGTCGGCTTCTTCAAATTTGCAAAGTCCTAATCTCTTAAAGAGGAATAAAGAGAAGCAACGAAAGCAAAAAGGAATCGGCCTACATTTTTTACTCAAAGAAAAACGAAAAAAGGGGATGTAGTTTTATTTTCTTTTGGGCCGGCTTCCTTTTATTTGTTAAGTTTTGTGCTTAACATTTAAAAATTAGGGTTTTGTATTTTTAATTTGTTTTTGTTTTTTTAAACATTTGTAATTTCCTAGTCGTGTGACTAGGGGACGAACTGTGATGGTATAGTTCGAGAATTTGCAACTAATCCTTTGATTCTTGAATGGCTGTAACTTATGAGCTAGAAATTAAATTCAAGGAAGAGCATGAAGGAGGTGATACTCGAAAGAAATCGATAGCTCTCAAAGAAACAATATAAAGTGATAACGATGATGAGGAGGATGAAGCAACTGAGCTGGCACTGATAATAAAGAAATTCAAAAGGTGGAATCGCAGATATGGAAATCCAGCTCTAAATCAACAACTGAAAAGCAGAATAATTAAAGTTCTAGACAACCCAGAAGAGTGGGAGATCATCTGTACCAAGTGTAATAATCCTGGTCACATCAATCTCAATTGTCCTCAAAATCAATTCAGCCAAGGAAAGACACCAAAAAGGAGAAGTTTTTACAGCCACTTGGGATGAAGCTGATGAAGATGATAAAAGCACTAGCAGCGAGAGTGAAAAAGTAGATCTGGGCCTTTGAGGTGATATAACTGACAGTGATGATGACGAGCCAAGCTAGGTATCAAAACTTACTCATTCGAAATTTCTTATATATTTTCACGAGTTAAATGGCTGTTTCGAACGACTTAGGGAGAAATACACTAAACTTGAATCACAAAGAGATACTTTGATAGAATTAAATAAACAACTTGACCAATTGGTTAAAAACTATCAAAGCAAGAGCCCTAAGTGTGATAAGTGTCCATCACTTGGAGAAGAAGTTAAAAAATCAGAATTAAAATAAAATCATTTAAAAATGAAAGATTTTGAAAGAAAGTGAAAACATGAGAAGATAAAATTCTATCAAAAAGTGCACTCAATTATTGAAGGAAAATGAATTGCTTAAAAACACAAGTCCAACAACTGTCTATGACTTTAGGAATTTTTTTAAAAAGTGAAAGATCGTTAAATATGTTATTAGGGAAACAAACTGTTAATACTGTCAGACAAAGACTTGGATACAATCAATCTGAATGTGTTAGAAATGAAATTAATCAAGACAATTCAAAGTGCACGATATGTGGAAAAAGTGGACACAAATAGAATATTTGTTGGTATAGACCCAAACACATAAAAACCGTTCCAATTTAGGTTCCAAAAGGCACAAATATAAAATCCCCTAAAGTTAAACTAATCTGGGTGCCAAAAGGAACAAATATAAATTCTCTTGGGCCTACTCAAACATATTTTTCAAAAATGTTTGCCACAAACAACCATGGACCTATAAAGACAAATTGGTCACAAAAATCTTTTCTCGTGTAGGTATGGTGGCAGGATAAGGAACAACAACAATGTTATCTGGCTTCTCGCTGTTCTAGACACACAACGAGCCACAAATCAAAGTTTCTTAACCTAGTATAAAGGTGGTAGAATCACAATGTGCAACAACGAAAAATTATCGTAAAGGTAAAATAGGTAACGATATATTTATCTTGGACAATTTATTAAATGTGATAATCTGCACCATAATCTAATTTAAATCAGCCAGTTAAGTGATAATGAATGTTGATTATGATTCTGACTTTTGTAAATTGTTGGCCAATTATCTTCTTATGCCAAGAAGACTATATGTACCTTTAGAGTCTTTGAACTATTTCATATAGATTTGTTTGGACTAATGATGGTGTTTTATTAATTGATGATTACTCAAGGTATTCGTGGACATACTTGGTTATTTTACTACTGACACCATGTACACTATTTGCACTGCTTCAGTTCAATTTCATTTAAAAGCTGCTAGAAATGATTTTAAGATATTTTGTTGCACAATTCACGATCTGGTCTATGACATAATAATCTTGAGTCAAACGGAAATTCGGATGCAGATAACACCGGTAATCTAGTTGATAGAAAAATTACTAGTGGAACGTGATTTATGTTGAGACATTCAGTAGTTGCATCATTTTCAAAGAAAATATCTGCATATTTTTCATTTCAAATAATTTTCAATTAGCAGATATTTTTCTTTTATAAAACCCCTTTAAGAAAATAGTTTTTATTGACCTTGTTTTAGATTAGTCATTTTAGAAAATTTGATTATTTTTGGAATTGAACTTGAATGAATACATTAACTAATTTGACTCCCTATAGGTTATCAAAAAGATAAATAGTTATTGAAAAAGTTATGAGTATTGATATTAATCATATATTCTAACTTGAGACAATATATTTAGTAATTTTTTTTAGAAATTTAAACAAGATTTATAGTAACTTTTGATGGGTAAAAATTCCATGACCATCTCTATTTCTATCATATTTCTAACGACCATCGCTCATCGAAATCCAATATAGTATGTCAATATGTGGTATTTTAAACGGAAAATCATTCGTTTTTCATTTTATTACATTTTTAGCAATAAAAACCTCCAAAGTATTCACTCTCATTTAAAAGTCCTCACGGTTATGCATGTATGGAACGCATATCAAAATTGATTAATTAAATAGACAAGTTGATTATAATCCCATTTAAAAGTCCTCACGGTTATGCGTGGTTAAAAGATACTTGAATTCATTTTTATATATAAATTTGGAATACTACTAATCTCATTTAAAATTCCTAACGGTTATGCATGGTTAGTAGATATTCAAATTCCTGATATAAATATACCACAAATAGACATAGCTATATGGTTTTACATCATCCCTATCATTCTAAAGTGGAATATGCGCCTAACAGAGTATTTATGATTTTTGTTTGATTTTTGATTGAAATTTAATATTTATACTCGATTGGGTATTAATGTTATATTAATGTCTATCACTTTATCTCTATTTTTCTAAAACTATTACTCTTTTTCCGATAACAAAAGGGGAAGATAAAAGTTATGATTTTGGCAAATAAAGGTCAAATATTTTTATTTTGTATTTTCTATTTGCATCTAGGTTCATTTGCATATTTTTAGCATATATGAAGGGGGTGCTTTGCTGTAGAGAGGAAGCATTCAAATAGGAGCAAATTGAATTATCAAATATAATTAATAAATTTAAAATCTTAAATATATGTTTCTTATCATCAAAAGGAGCGATTGTTGAATATGCAAGTATATGATTTTTGTGTAACAACCCTATATTTTGTAATTATTTTTATTGAATTTTGGTTTTTACCTTATTTTTATTTATTTAATTTAGATAATTTTGTTATTTTAAAATATAAACTTTGATTTTGATATGAATTATCATTCCAAACATGACTAAAAAGAATATTTTCCAAAAAGTGAATTTTGGTCAATATGGTCAAACTTTGACTTTTGAATTTAAAATTTGAAAGTTTGAAAATATGAATTTTATCTTTTATTATAAAGTAAATAAAATTTTAAGAATACTGCTTTTCGTTTTGTTGAAATCTGATTTATAATGTGTGCCTTTTTAACTATTGTGTGAAATCTGGTGTATTTAACAAAATTATTTATTTTAAATTATATAAATAATATTTTATTGGTCATTTAATGTTCTAGTTTATGTTTATATGGGTAAATAACATGTATTGTATATATTTTGGTTTTAGAAATTTTTTGAAAGTGTAATTGACATTTTCTAGTGTCAGTTGTATTTTTTTTACAATTTCTAATTTCCAGTGTCGGTTGTATTTTTTTTACAATTTCTAGTTTCCAGCTTCAATTAATTTAAGGAATTATTTATTTATTTTTTCTATTTTCTCAAGATCTTATTTTATTATAATTCCCACTTTATTTTTTTCCTCATTTATTTTATTTGTTTTAAAGTGAAATAGAAATTTTTCTAGAGTCAATGGTATTTTATTTGTAATTTTTGAACCCTGTTTCCAATTTTCAAGCAATTTCTTTAATTCTTTTTCTATTTTCTTTAAATTTAATTATTTATTTTATTTTATTTTTCTTTTTTCATCTTTAAAAATTCATTTATTGAAATTTTATTTTTTTATTTGATTTTATAGAAATGGTAATTTGAAAGGACTAAAAAAGCTTTATAACGTGTGACTTTTCAGCTGCTAGTCTTTTCATTTTCTCTTGCGTTTTGGCCGTACATTTCAGTTCTTGGCCGTGAATTTTATTCATTTTCATGTGATAAACATCCCATCTCATTATTTTTCACGGCTAGAACAACAATGGTAATGGCTACCTCCATTCTTTTATACTTTTCTTCCTCTTTTTCCTTTGAATTTTGCTTGAATTGCCTTGTCTCTTTACACATGTTGCTTGGCCTCTACCGTAATATTTCTTCCACCAACCACCACCACTTCTTTCCCTACATAATCCATGGCCTAACCTTAATCTCCACTGACCAAAAAGTTCCATGACCTCCACTTGAACACAACACCACAAAACAATGCAAAAACTCCTTAAAAAGCATGCCTAGCCACCTAGTCTTCATCACCATCACCTTAGATGACCTTGGCCACCTCCTATTGCTCCACCACCACCTTGACACACCTTGAACCATCACCTCCTACCTCTGTCATGACCTGTACATGAAATGGCCGAACCTAGATGGGACATAGACCGAGCCAAAAGTTGAACCAAAACTCATATATTTGCCTTAACCACTTGTAACTCCTCTACACTTCCTATTCTCTTTTAGCCGTGCCTTCATAGGTCCAAACCAGACCCTAAACCATGTTATGGCTGACCATAGACAATCCCTAGGCCGAGCATGTAGTGGTAGGAAGCAAGGCAAAAAAAACTATTGTGTTCATATTATGCTTTATTTCAAAGTTATTTCTATTAAATGTTGTATTGAATTATAATTTTATTTTGGTTTTGTTTATGGGTTGTGACAAGATCATTAGCTTGGTTCTCATCCACTTGAATCTATTGTTGTGTCATCGTACCTTTGGTAATCCGCTTGTCATTTGATTTGCTATCTCCAGCACAAGAGGTGAGTAAATCTCACACGACATTTTATACTTATGCAATTGTGAAGCGACAACAACTGAATGTGTAGAATTATATATAATGTTATAACTGCCTGTGATTATTTATATATGATGTTAAACCTATTAATTTACATGTCATCTCATCTGTTACTGTTATATGTTGTTAACTATTCATTTATATATGTTTATCACACTGCAAGTTCCCTGTAGATTAGGTTCACTATGGTTGAAATGATACATACCCGAACGGACTTTAGAATAAGGAAAAATCGTTATAGACTGAAATGATAGGCATGAATGATTTTTATTTATTTATATTAACTTGGGATTGCGGGTTTGAAATGATAGAACCCGGATTTTCTTTGTAAACTGCAGATTGAAATGATATATATCCGTATCACTTGACCTAGGTCAGAAAACTATGTACATGCCCGTGGGTATTTTATATAGTAATTTGAATATTTTTAAGTATCTTAAAAGTGTGAGTTTATGAAAATTTAATTTAAATTGGATTTTTAATGTTTAAATAAGAAATTTTGATTTTTTTTCTAAAAGTTAAAATTGTTGAAGAATTAAATGATTAAATTGAATTTTTGAAATATAACTTAAATCTGGAAATTTGGACTTTGGCTTTTAAAATTATATTTAAGTTATATAAATAAAATTTTAAGTGGTTTAAAATGTAAATTTATGATAATTTTATTTAAATAGATTTTAAAGTGTTTTAAATACAGGATTTATGATTTTTTTCTATAAGTGGAAATGTTAAATAAATAAATGGTTAAACTGAATTTTGGGAATATAACTTAAGTTTGGAAATTTGGAAAATTTTGGTTTTAAAATGGTATTTAAGTTATATAGATAATATGGAAATTTAATTTAATTTGGAAAATGGTAAATATGATAATTTGATTTGAATTTGAATTTAAGTGATTTATTAAAGTATTATTGATTTTTCCATGAATTTAAATGGTTAAATAAATAAATGCTTAAATGTGTAATTTTAAAATAAAACTTGACTTGAAAATGTTAAATTTTGTTTAATTAAATTTTTTAGTTAAATGAAATCAATTGGAAATTTAGTTTAATTTGTGAAAATGGAAAGTTAAAACTGTAAGTTTTAATAAATTGCATATGTGAAGGAAAGGAAATTATACACTTGAATTTGTTAAGTAAATTTATTAAAAAAAATTGATTTATTTAAAAGAAATTTATTTTATAAAAATCATATGTTAAAGGTATGTTAATAAACATTTTTGAATGTTAAAATATGATTTTTACAATGTTTAAAAGGTTTAAATTGAAGTTTATTATTTGGTGGAAATACACTAAAATCTGGAAAATACTTTTAATAGCATTCTGAAATGCTATGGTTTTGTAAATTAACTAAAAACCTAATAAAAACGCTATTACAGCAGTTCTGAAATGCAGTAGTTGCTGAAGTAAACTAAAAGGCTAAAACTTAATAAAGGCCTATTACAGCAGTTCTGTAAACGCTGTAGTGGTCTGCTGTCTTTGCTGAAATTAATAAAAAACCTTTAATTTGAAACCTGAGCTATTACTGCATTTCTGGAAATGCTGCCTTTGCTGTTTTAAACTAAAAATTCGACTAAAATGAGATTTAACAGCAATTTTAGATGTTGTCTTTGCTGAATTAAAAACTTTTCAAGTATAACTTATAACAGCTTTTTCTAAATGCCGCGTAAGGCTGAAATTGCCAATGTTTATGGTTTTTAACTAAGTAAATGAGCTTAGAATGTTTGGAAACTTTGGGAATTGAACACTTGATTTGAAAGTATAATAACTTCACTTTTAAAGTGTTTAAATGAATTAATTTGATGGAATATAAATTATTTAAAGGGTGATTTGAAATGATAATAAATGAATGAAATCTTAGAATTTAAAAAGGCATTTTTTAATTTGACATTTGGAATTTAAATTCAAAGAATGGTTTGAAAGGAATTTTTGAAATATATGATATTTTGATATATTAAAATGGTTTGGAAATGACTTGATCTTATTGATAAAGATTTGAATTTGAAAGGATATGATATTTTGATATATTGAAATGATTGGAAATGATTTAATCTTTATTTTGATAACGGTTTGGATTTGAAATGATATTTTATTTTGAAGTATAAAATATTATTTTTAAAGTTATAACCACGGGCTATAATAATGATTGGTTGGCAAAGAGACCGGGATCGGATATGGGCATACTCTCTATCGATACCGAAAACCACTTTGACAACCGTGTACGCGGTGGAGATTCCAGAATGAAGTAGGATGGTGGCGACGTTCTTGAGGTATAATACGTGGACCCAACTCCCGTGAGTTGGCATAAGGTGGCAAAAATAGGAGCGGTCTTGGGCCAAAAGGGGCAGCTTCTCTGGTCGGATGCATTTCTTCGATACCATTCTATTGCTTTTGTGATTGTTTGGGCACCCCTTCGATTGTTAGGAATGTGTTCCGAGGTGGGCGTATGTGGCTGCTGCGTTACCACCAACCCGAGTGTCGTAATTGGTATATCTACCCTGGCATTGCCTTGTGTGCCGTGTCACCTACCCTATCGAGCCTTTACTACGAGTTTGGTTTTCTCCCGTAGCCAATGCGTATCTTCTCATTGTCTTCCGATCAGGAGATATGCGGATATTGGACGGACCACTCGGACTATTACGTATTAAGGTGGAAAATGTAAAGCCTTAATGCTATTTAAATGTATGTTTATTTTACAAATAGACACTATTATCATAGCGCAATATTATTACATAGTAAATAGTACGATGGATCCTTAGAGGATGGGCGGTCCCAAGCATCCTTTAAGTTACTTGTAACTTTACTACAGTTCACTTGAGTTGGTTTACATTGTATAAGTATATATGTCCTGACTTGAGTGTTTGCATTTTTATTTACGCTCGGGTCAGCCTGAGTATTCATAGATTTGGATTTCCACTCTTTGGAGATTTGGAATCGCTGGAGATTATCTACTTGTCTAGTTTTATCTTTTTCAGTTTGTTGTTCTAATTCAGCTCTTTTATTAGTAGATTGCTATGTATTGAGTTCTTTTGTATTCTATTTCTTCTGTTGTATCATATGTAACTCTGATGTATTTATATAGTAGCTTCATGAACTACTATTTCTTTTACTACCGCTGCATTATTAAATACTTTGTGTCTGTGATTATTTATTTGCTGTATATTCTGAGATTTGCCAAAATTTTATTTACAATGCGGTATTTTGAGCAATTCAAGTCCGACATGTGTGGATGCGAATGGTTGAAAATATCGAGTCGTTACAGTTGGTATCGGAGCTTTGGCTTTGAGGAAAAACTTAGAATATAAGGTAAATTATTTACAGAATCACTTTCGTTCGAGTTTGAATCTTTCCTCTTTGATTCAAATTTCGTTTGAATTTTGGAACGTTCCCTACACTTCCAAAATCCATTCATGTCCTTCATTATTCATCTTCTTTTGATTCTGGAGTATTCCATAACTCCACTACGAATGATCTTTTTAGTGAGTACGCGGTCTCGCCAATTTCAAATTGAATTGAAAACGGGGGAAACTACTTTACAATTATCATCGATTCACCAGGGATTTATATCTATCTTTGGTTTAGATGCTAATATCTTTTGTTATTCCAAACTCTATCTCTTGAGATCGAATGTAGATATACCCTAGAAAAATCCACATTGATCTTATTCTTTAAGTCACTGTTGACCCGGTTAAGGTTTCCCGCGATTTACTTAAGCTTACCCATCTCCCTACTCTGTTATTCAATCATCTTGTCTTTTGTTCCCAATCTATTCTTCCAAAGATTTTGAATTGTACTTGTAAATCTATGTTTTGTTTTATATATTGTGTTGTTTGAGTGGTTGATGTCGATTTGGGTTTACGATTGATTCGTCTGATCAACGCTATCGATAGGATTTCTAAAACACTTTGACAGAACAAGCTGACACAATATTATTTTTAAATTTGGTTAATGAAAAAAATTTGATATATAAGTAAATTTATGGAACTTAATAAACTGATTTAAATTGATTATTTGAAATGATAATACTTGATTTATCATTTACTGTTCTATAAATGAATTTATAAATAGTTGTTTATAAATTGATTTGGGAACTGAAATGAATTTAAAACAAGAAATTTGAGAATTTAATTTTCGATGGTTTCTTACCAGGTGTTTAAGTTTTAAAGTATATTATTTAAAGTATTTTCGAATAAGAATATGTTTCCAAAGAATTTTAAAGTTTCAAAAATCAGTGCTCTTCTCTTTGTCGCTGGGAAATAATTTCGGTGATGATTGCAGCATCATCGACATTCATTTTTGAACTGAAGAGAACGCTCTGTAGTCTTGCTGCAGCTTTGTTTTGGGAAATTAGATCGATTTGAATTTCTAAAATATGACTTGATTTATAATATATATAGATATATGATATAAATTTGATTTGATAAATTATATACATACATTTATTTATCTCAAAATGGTTTGAAGAAATCGAAAATTTTATTCTTAAATTTTATTCTAAAGAATAATTTCAATTATGAAAAGAAAATCTAAATTTTGGATGAATATTCAAGCATGAAATGATTTAATTGGAAAGTTTTATTTGTATAATACAATTGCATTCAAGTATAACTTACCTTAATTTCAGAAGTTAACAATGTAATTGGATAATATACAATATAATAAGATTTTATAAATAAAATTTGAGTGGTTATAATAAATGTTATACACTTAAGTTTTAGTTTTAAAAAGATTAATAGAGGTAAATGGAATAAAAGGTAATGGAATAACTTACAATAAAATGATATTAAAGGAACTAAGAATAAATTAAAACAGTTGCAATAAGTGTAAATATACTTAATATAAGTGAGAGAAAAAAATATTTTGAGAGGAATGAATTTAATTTCAATTAGGAATAAAGAATAATTAAATTTATTAAGTACATTATAAGTATAATAAATGATTATTTTTCAAACCCATAGTTTTAAAATTGTTAATTTAAGATGATTGGATAATAAGATAATGAAATTTGAGATAGTTAAGATTTATTTAACTTGAGTAAAAATTTATTTTCCATTTAAGTTGAAATTTCCATGGTTTCAAATTTATTTCCTTATTTTGTTTTTCAAACTATCTTTTGGTTGTCCTTATTATCCTTATCTTGCTACAGACTGGTATAGGCATCTTTCTATAATCTTTTTGTTTAGAAATCTCTCTATAATCCTTGATAATCTTTGGTACTCATTTTGAATCCACCTTTTTCGTGCTCGTGTTCTTGATTCTGGACGATCTTGGAATGATCATCTCCACCTTGTTGAACTTACCTATAACAACAATTATCAAGTATAATCTCAATCTTCTTATCACCTTGTATTAATCTTATTTCATTCCTTTCTTTTCTATGCTTTCTTGTACCTCATTCCTTTTCAGGGACGAAAAGTTTTGGGTGGGGGTGGGTGTAACAACCCTATATTTTATAATTATTTTAACTGAATTCTGATTTTTACTTTATTTTTATTTATTTAATTCAGATAATTTTGTTATTTTAAAATATAAACTTTGATTTTGATATGAATTATCGTTCCAAAACATGACTAAAAAGAATATTTTCCAAAAAGTGAATTTTGGTTTAATTTTATCTTTTATTATGAAAGTATATAAAATTTTAAGAATGCTGCTTTTCATTTCGTTGAAATCTGATTTGTATAGTGAAAGTTATGCCTTTTTAACTATTGTGTGAAATTTGCTGTATTTAAAAAAATTGTTTATTTTAACTTATATAGATAATATTTTACTGGTTCTAATTTATGTTTATATGGGTTTAAAACATTTTTGAAAGTGTAATTGACATTTTCCAGTATTAGTTGTATTTTTTTACAATTTCTAATTTCCAGCTTCAATTAATTTAAGGAATTCTCTATTTATTTTTTCTATTTTCTCAAGATCTTATTTCATTCTCATTTCCACTTTATTTTTTCCTCATTTACTTTATTTATTTGATATTTTATTTGTTTGAAAGTGAAATAGAAATTATTCTAGAGCCAATGGTATTTTATTTGTAATTTTTGAGCCTTGTTTCCAAATTTCAAGCAATTTCTTTAATTCTTTTTCTATTTTATTTCAATTTAATTAATTATTTTATTTTATTTTTCTTTGTTTCAGCTTTAAAAATTCTTTTACTGAAATTTTATTTTTTTATTTGATTTTATAGAAATGGAAATTTGAAGGGACTAAAAAAGCTTTATAACGTGTGACTTTTCGGCTGCTAGTCTTTTCATTTTCTCTTGCGTTTTGGCCCTACATTTCAGCTCTTGGCCCTGAATTTTATTCATTATCATGTTAGAAAAAACCCATCTCATTATTTTTCACGGCTAGAACAAAATGGTAATGGCTTCCTCCATTCTTTTCTACCTTTCTTCCTCTTTTTCCTTTGAATTTTGCTTGAATTGCCTTGTCTCTTTACACATGTTGCTCGGCCTCTACCCCGTTATCTCTTCAACCAACCACCACCACTTCTTTCCCCACATAATCCATGGCCTAACCTTCATCTCCTCAGACCAGAAAGTTCCAATGACCTCCACTTGAACACAACACCACAAAACAATGCAAAAACTCCTTAAAAAGCATGCCTAGAACCTAGTCTTCATCACCATCACGTTATATGACCTTGGCCACCTCCTATTGCTCCACCACCACCTTGACACTCCTCTAACAATCACCTCCTACCTTTGACAAGACCTGTACATGAAATGGCCGAAACTAGATGGGACATAGACCGAGCCAAAAGTTGAACCAAAACTCATATATTTGCCTTAACCACTTGTAGCTCCTCTACACTTCCTATTCTCTTTTAGCCATGCCTTCATAGGTCCAAGCCAGACCCTAAACCATGTTATGGCTGACCATAGACAATCCCTAGGCCAAGCATGTAGTGGTAGGAAGTAAGGCAAAAAAAAAAACTATTGTGTTCATATTGTGTTTTATTTCAAAGTTATTTCTATTAAATGTTGTATTGAATTATAATTTTATTTTGGTTTTGTTTATGGGTTGTGCAAAGATCAATAGCTCGGTTCTCATCCACTTGAATCTATTGTTGTGTCATCATGCCTTTGGGAATCCGTTTGTGTCATTTGATTCGCTATCTCCAGCACAAAAGGTAAGTAAATCTCACGCTACATTTTATACTTATGCAATTGTGAAGCGACAACAACTGAATGTGTTGAATTATATGTGATGTTATAATTGCCTGTGATTATTTATATATGATGTTAAACCTATTAATTTACATGTCATCTCATCTATTACTGTTATATGTTGTTAACTGTTCATTTATATCTGTTTATCACACTGCAAGTCCCCTGTAGATTAGGCTCACTATGGGTTGAAATGATACATACCCGAACGGACTTTAGAATAGGGAAAAATCGTTATGGGCTGAAATGATTGGCCTGAATGATTTTTATTTATTTATTTATTTATTTTAACTTGGGATTGCGGGTTTGAAATGATAGAACCCGGATTTTCTTTGTAAACTGCAGATTGAAATGATATATATCCGTATCACTTGACCTAGGTTAGAAAACTATATACAGGCCCGTGGGTATTTTATAAAGTATTTTGAATATTTTTAACTATTCTTAAAAGTGTAAGTTAATGAAAATTTAATTTAAATTGGATTTTTAATGTTTAAATAAGAAATTTTGATTTTTCTCTATAAGTTAAAAATGTTGAATAATTAAATGATTAAATTGAATTTTTGAAATATAAGTTAAATCTGGAAATTTGGACTTTGGCTTTTAAAATTACACTTAAGTTATATAAATAAAATTTTAAGTGGTTGAAAATGTAAATTTATGATAATTTGATTTAAATAGATTTTAAAATGTTTTAAATACAGGATTTATGATTTTTTCTATAATTGGAAATGTTAAATAAATAAATGGTTAAATTGAATTTTGGGAATATAACTTAAGTTTGGAATTTTTTTTTAAAATGGTATTTAAGTTATATAGATAATATGAAAATTTAATTAAATTTGGAAAATGGTAAATATGATAATTTGATTTAAATTTGAATTTAAGTGATTTATTAAAGTATTATTGATTTTTCTATGAATTTAAACGGTTAAATAAATGAATGCTTAAATGTGTAATTTTAAAATACAACTTGACTTGGAAATGCGAAATTTGGTTTAATTAAAGGTTTTAGTTAAATCAAATCAATTGGGAATTTAGTTTAATTTGTGAAAATGGAATTTAAAAATGTAAGTGTTAGTAAATTGCATATGTGAAGGAAAGGAAATTATACACTTGAATTTGTTAAGTAAATTTATAAAAAATTTGATTTATTTATAAGAAATTTATTTTATTAAAGTCATATGTTAAAGGTATGTTAATAAGCATTTTTGAATGTTAAAATATGATTTTTATAATGTTTAAAAGGTTTAAATTGAATTTTATTATTTGCTGGAAATACATAAAAATCTGAAAATTACTTTTAGTAGCATTCAGAAATGCTATGGTTTCTGTAAATGAACTGAAAACCTAATAAAAAGGCTATTACAGCAGTTCTGAAATGCTGTAGTTGCTGAAGTAAACTAAAAGGCTAAAACCTTAATAAAGGCCTATTACAACAGTTCTGTAAATGTTGTAGTGGTCTGCTGTCTTTGCTGAAATTAATAAAAACCTTTAATTTGAAACCTGAGCTATTACTGCATTTCTGGAAATGCTGCCTTTGCTGTTTTAAACTAAAAATTCGACTAAAATGAGATTTAACAGCAATTTTAGATGTTGTCTTTGCTGAATTAAAATGTTTTCAAGTATAACTTATAACAGCTTTTTCTAAATGCCCCGTAAGGCTGAAATTGCCAATGTTTATGGTTTTTAACTAAGTAAATGAGCTTAGAATGTTTGGAAACTTTGGGAATTGAATACTTGATTTGAAAGTATAATAACTTCACTTTTAAAGGGTTTAAATGAATTAATTTGATGGAATATAAATTATTTAAAGGGTGATTTGAAATGGTAATAAATGAATGAAATCTTGGAATTTAAAAAGGCATTTTAAATTTGACATTTGGAATTTAAATTCAAAGAATGGTTTGAAAGGAAGTTTTGAAATATATGATATTTTGATATATTAAATTGGTTTGGAAATGACTTGATCTTATTGATAAAGATTTGAATTTGAAAGGATATGATATTTTGATATATTGAATTGATTTGGAAATGATTTAATCTTTATTTTGATAAAGGTTTGGATTTGAAATGATATTTTATTTTGAAGTATAACATATTATTTTTAAAGTTATAACCACAGGTTATAATAACGATTGGTTGGCTACGAGACCGGGATCAGATATGGGCATACTCTCTATCGATACCGAAAACCACTTTGACAACCGTGTTCGCGGTAGAGATTCCAGAATGAAGTAGGATGGTGGCAACGTTCTTGAGATATATTACGTGGACCCAACTCCCGTGAGTTGGCATAAGGTGGCAAAAACAGGAGCGGTCTCGGGCTAAAAGGGGTAGCTCTTCTGGTCGGATGCATTTCTTCGATACCATTCTATTGCTTTTTTGATTGTTCGGGCATCCCTCCGATTTTTTGGAATGTGTTCCGAGGTGGGCGTATGTGGCTGCTGCGTTACCACCAGCCCGAGTGTCCTAATTTTTATATCTACCACGACATTGCCTTGTGTGCCGTGTCACCTACCCTATCGAGCCTTTACTGCGAGTTTGGTTTTCTCCTGTAGCCCATGCGTATCTTCTCATAGTCTTCCGATCAGGAGATAGCAGATATTGGATGGACTACTGGGACTATTACATGTTAAGGTGGAAAATGTAAAGCCTTAATGCTATTTAAAAGTATGTTTATTTACTAATAGACACTATTATAATTGCGCAATATTACTACATAGTAAATAGTTTGACGGATCCTTAGAGGATGTGCGGTCCCAAGCATCCTTTAAGTTACTTGTAACTTTACTAAAGTTCACTTGAGTTGGTTTACATTGTATAAGTATGTATGTCCTGAATTAAGTGTTTGTATTTTTATTTATGCTCGGGTCAGCCTGAGTATTCACAGATTTGGATTTCCACTCTTTGGAGATTTGGAATAGCTGGAGATTATCTACTTGTCTAGTTTTATCTTTTTCAGTCCGTTGTTCTAATTCAGCTCTTGTATCAGTAGACTTCTATGTATTGAGACTTATGTTGTATTCTATTTCTTCTATTGTATCTTATGTAACTCTGATATATTTATATAGCAGCTTCATGAACTACTATTTCTTTTACTTCCACTGCATTATTAAATACTCTGTGTCTGTGATCTATGATTATCTATTTAATGTATATTATGAGATTTGCCAAATTTTATTTACAACGTGGTATTTTGAGCAATTCAAGCCTGACATGTGCGGATGCGAATGGTTGAAAATATTGAGTCGTTACAGTTGGTGTCAGAGCTTTGAGGCAAAATTAGAATATAAGGTAAATTATTTACAAAATCACTTTCGTTCGAGTTTGAATCTTTCCTCTTTGATTCGAATTTCCTTGAATTTTGGAACGTTCCCTGCACTTCCAAAATCCATTCGTGTCCCTCATTATTCATCTTCTTTTGCTTCTGGAGTATTCCATAACTCCGCTACGAATGATCTTTTTAGTGAGTAAGCGGTCTCGCCAATTTCAAATTGAATTGTAAAAGGGGGAAACTACTTTACAATTAGCATCGATTCACCAGGGATTTATATCTATCTTTGGTTTAGATGCTAATATCTTTTGTTATTCCAAACTCTATCTCTTGAGATCGAATATAGATTTACTCTAGAAAAATCCACATTGATCTTACTCTTTAAGTCACTGTTGACCCGGTTAAGGTTTCCCGCGATTTACTTAAGCTTACCCATCTCCGTACTCTGTTATTTAATCATCTTGTCTTTTGTTCCCAATCTATTCTTCCAAACATTTTGAATTGTACTTGTAAATCTATGTTTTTTTTTGTACATTGTGCTATTTGAGTGGTTGATTTCGATTTGGGTTTACGATCGATTCGTCCGATCAACGCTATCGATAGGATTTCTAAAACACTTTGACAGAACAAGCTGACACAATATTATTTTTAAATTTGGTTAATGAAATAAATTTTGATATATAAGTAAATTTATGGAACTTAATAAACTGATTTAAATTGATTATTTGAAATGATAATACTTGATTTATGATTTACTGTTCTATAAATGAATTTATAAATAGTTGTTTATAAATTGATTTGGGAACTGAAATGAATTTAAAACAAGAAATTTGAGAATTTAATTTCCGATGGTTTCAAACCAGGTGTTTAAGTTTTAAAGTATATTATTTAAAGTATTTTCGAATAAGAATATGTTTCCAAAGAATTTTAAAGTTTAAAAAATCAGTGCTCTTCTCTTTGTCGCTGGGAAATAACTTCGTTGATGATTGCAGCATCATCGACATTCATTTTTGAAGTGAAGAGAACGCTCTGTAGTCTTGCTGCAGCTTTGTTTTGGGAAATTAAATCGATTTGAATTTCTAAAATATGACTTGATTTATAATATATATAGATATATGATATAAATTTGATTTGATAAATTATATACATACATTTATTTATCTCAAAATGGTTTGAAGAAATCGAAAATTTAATTCTTAAATTTTATTCTAAAGAATAATTTCAATTATAAAAAGAAAATCTAAATTTTGGATGAATATTCAAGCATGAAATGATTTAATTGGAAAGTTTTATTTGTATAATACAATTGCATTCAAGTATAACTTACCTTAAATTCAGATGTTAACAATGTAATTGGATAATATACAATATAATAAGATTTTATAAATAAAATTTGAGTGGTTATAATAAATGTTATACACTTAAATTTTAGTTTTAAAAAGATTAATAGAGGTAAATGGAATAAAAGGTAATGGAATAACTTACAATAAAATGATATTAAAGGAACTAAGAATAAATTAAAACAGTTGCAATAAGTGTAAATATACTTAATATAAGTGAGAGAAAAAAATATTTTGAGAGGAATGAATTTAATTTCAATTAGGAATAAAGAAGAATCAAATTTATTAAGTACATTATAAGTGTAATAAATGATTATTTTTCAAACCCATAGTTTTAAAAATGTTAATTTAAGATGATTGGATAATAAGATAATGAAATTTGAGATAGTTAAGATTTATTTAACTTGAGTAAAAATTTATTTTCCATTTAAGTTGAAATTTCCATGGTTTCAAATTTATTTCCTTATTTTGTTTTTCAAACTATCTTTTGGTTGTCCTTATTATCCTTATCTTGCTACAGACTGGTATAGGCATCTTTCTATAATCTTTCTGTTTAGAAATCTCTCTATAATCCTTGATAATCTTTGGTACTCATTTTGAATCCACCTTTTTCGTGCTTGTGTTCTTGATTCTGGACGATCTTGGAATGATCATCTCCACCTTGTTAAACTTACCTATAACAACAATTATCAAGTATAATCTCAATCTTCTTATCACCTTGTATTAATCTTATTTCATTCCTTTCTTTTCTATGCTTTCCCGTACCTCATTCCTTTTCCGGGATGAAAAGTTTTGGGTGGGGGTGGGTGTAACAACCCTATATTTTATAATTATTTTAACTGAATTCTGATTTTTACTTTATTTTTATTTATTTAATTTGGATAATTTTGTTATTTTAAAATATAAACTTTGATTTTGATATGAATTATCGTCACAACATGACTAAAAAGAATATTTTCCAAAAAGTGAATTTTGGTTTAATTTTATCTTTTATTATGAAAGTAAATAAAATTTTAAGAATGCTGCTTTTCATTTCATTGAAATCTGATTTGTATGGTGAAAGTTATGCCTTTTTAACTATTGTGTGAAATTTGCTGTATTTAACAAAATTGTTTATTTTAAATTATATAGATAATATTTTACTGGTTCTAATTTATGTTTATATGGTAAATAACATGTATTGGATATATTTTGGTTTTAAAACATTTTTGAAAGTGTAATTGACATTTTCCAGTATTAGTTGTATTTTTTTACAATTTCTAATTTCCAGCTTCAATTAATTTAAGGAATTCTCTTTTTATTTTTTATATTTTCTCAAGATCTTATTTCATTCTCATTTCCACTTTATTTTTTCCTCATTTACTTTATTTATTTGATATTTTATTTGTTTGAAAGTGAAATAGAAATTATTCTAGAGCCAATGGTATTTTATTTGTAATTTTTGAGCCTTGTTTCCAAATTTCAAGCAATTACTTTAATTCTTTTTCTATTTTATTTCAATTTAATTATTTATTTTATTTTATTTTTCTTTGTTTCAGCTTTAAAAATTCATTTAAATTTTATTTGTTTATTTGATTTTATAGAAATGGAAATTTGAAGGGACTAAAAAAGCTTTATAACGTGTGACTTTTCGGCTGCTAGTCTTTTCATTTTCTCTTGCGTTTTGGCCGTACATTTCAGTTCTTGGCCGTGAATTTTATTCATTTTCATGTGAGAAACATCCCATCTCATTATTTTTCACCGCTAGAACAAAATAGTAATGGCTTCCTCCATTCTTTTCTACTTTTCTTCCTCTTTTTCCTTTGAATTTTGCTTGAATTGCCTTGTCTCTTTACACATGTTGCTCGGCCTCTACCCCACTATCTCTTCCACCAACCACCACCACATCTTTCCCACATACTCCATGGCCTAACCTTCATCTCCTCTGACCAGAAAGTTCCAATGACCTCCACTTGAACACAACACCACAAAACAATGCAAAAACTCCTTAAAAAGCATGCCTAGCACCTAGTCTTCATCACCATCACGTTATATGACCTTGGCCACCTCCTATTGCTCCACCACCACCGTGACACTCCTCAAACCATCACCTCCTACCTCTGACAAGACCTGTACATGAAATGGCCGAACCTAGATGGGACATAGATCGAGCCAAAAGTTGAATCAAAACTCATATATTTGCCTTAACCACTTGTAGCTCCTCTACACTTCCTATTCTCTTTTAGCCATGCCTTCATAGGTCCAAGCCAGACCCTAAACCAAGTTATGGCTGACCATAGACAATCCCTAGGCCAAGCATGTAGTGGTAGGAAGTAAGGCAAAAAAAAACTATTGTGTTCATATTGTGTTTTATTTCAAAGTTATTTCTACTAAATGTTGTATTGAATTATAATTTTATTTTGGTTTTGTTTATGGGTTGTGCCAAGATCAATAGCTCGGTTCTCATCCACTTGAATCTATTGTTGTGTCATCATGCCTTTGGGAATCCGTTTGTGTCATTTGATTTGCTATCTCCAGCACAAAAGGTGAGTAAATCTCACGCTACATTTTATACTTATGCAATTGTGAAGCGACAACAACTGAATGTGTTGAATTATATGTGATGTTATAATTGCCTATGATTATTTATATATGATGTTAAACCTATTAATTTACATGTCATCTCATCTATTACTGTTATATGTTGTTAACTGTTCATTTATATCTGTTTATCACAGTGCAAGTTCCCTGTAGATTTGGTTCACTATGGGTTGAAATGATACATACCCGAACAGACTTTAGAATAGAGAAAAATCGTTATGGGCTGAAATGATTGGCCTGAATGATTTTTATTTATTTATTTATTTTAACTTGGGATTGCGGGTTTGAAATGATAGAACCCAGATTTTCTTTGTAAACTGCAGATTGAAATGATATATATCCGTATCACTTGACCTAGGTTAGAAAACTATATACAGGCCCGTGGGTATTTTATAAAGTATTTTGAATATTTTTAACTATTCTTAAAAGTGTAAGTTAATGAAAATTTAATTTAAATTGGATTTTTAATGTTTAAATAAGAAATTTTGATTTTTCTCTATAAGTTAAAAATGTTGAATAATTAAATGATTAAATTGAATTTTTGAAATATAAGTTAATTCTGGAAATTTGGACTTTGGCTTTTAAAATTACATTTAAGTTATATAAATAAAATTTTAAGTGGTTTAAAATGTAAATTTATGATAATTTGATTTAAATAGATTTTAAAATGTTTTAAATACAGGATTTATAATTTTTTCTATAATTGGAAATGTTAAATAAATAAATGGTTAAATTGAATTTTGGGAATATAACTTAAGTTTGGAATTTATTTTAAAATGGTATTTAAGTTATATAGATAATATGGAAATTTAATTTAATTTGGAAAATGGTAAATATGATAATTTGATTTAAATTTGAATTTAAGTGATTTATTAAAGTATTATTGATTTTTCTATGAATTTAAACGGTTAAATAAATGAATGCTTAAATAGGTAATTTTAAAATACAACTTGACTTGAAAATGTGAAATTTGGTTTAATTAAAGGTTTTATTAAATCAAATCAATTGGAAATTTAGTTTAATTTGTGAAAATGGAATTTAAAAATGTAAGTGTTAGTAAATTGCATATGTGAAGGAAAGGAAATTACACACTTGAATTTGTTAAGTAAATTTATTAAAAAATTTGATTTATTTATAAGAAATTTATTTTATTAAAGTCATATGTTAAAGGTATGTTAATAATCATTTTTGAATGTTAAAATATGATTTTTATAATGTTTAAAAGGTTTAAATTGAATTTTATTATTTGCTGGAAATACATTAAAATCTGAAAAATACTTTTAATAGCATTCAGAAATGCTATGGTTTCTGTAAATGAACTGAAAACCTAATAAAAAGGCTATTACAGCAGTTCTGAAATGCTGTAGTTGCTGAAGTAAACTAAAAGGCTATAAAGGCCTATTACAACAATTCTGTAAATGCTGTAGTGGTCTGCTGTCTTTGCTGAAATTAATAAAAACCTTTAATTTGAAACCTGAGCTATTACTGCATTTCTGGAAATGCTGCCTTTGCTGTTTTAAACTAAAAATTCGACTAAAATGAGATTTAACAGCAATTTTAGATGTTGTCTTTGCTGAATTAAAATGTTTGCAAGTATAACTTATAACAGCTTTTTCTAAATGCCGCGTAAGGCTGAAATTGCCAATGTTTATGGTTTTTAACTAAGTAAATGAGCTTAGAATGTTTGGAAACTTTGGGAATTGAATACTTGATTTGAAAGTATAATAACTTCACTTTTAAAGGGTTTAAATGAATTAATTTGATGGAATATAAATTATTTAAAGGGTGATTTGAAATGATAATAAATGAATGAAATCTTGGAATTTAAAAAGGCATTTTAAATTTGACATTTGGAATTTAAATTCAAAGAATGGTTTGAAAGGAAGTTTTGAAATATATGATATTTTGATATATTAAAATGGTTTGGAAATGACTTGATCTTATTGATAAAGATTTGAATTTGAAAGGACATGATATTTTGATATATTGAAATGATATGGAAATGATTTAATCTTTATTTTGATAAAGGTTTGGATTTGAAATGATATTTTATTTTGAAGTATAACATATTATTTTTAAAGTTATAACCACATGTTATAATAACGATTGGTTGGCTACGAGACCGAGATCGGATATGGGCATACTCTTTATCGATACCGAAAACCACTTTGACAACCGTGTTCGCGGTGGAGATTCCAGAATGAAGTAGGATGGTGGCAACGTTCTTGAGATATATTACGTGGACCCAACTCCCGTGAGTTGGCATAAGGTGGCAAAAACAGGAGCGGTCTCAGGCTAAAAGGGGTAGCTCCTCTGGTCGGATGCATTTCTTCGATACCATTCTATTGCTTTTTTGATTGTTTGGGCACCCCTCCGATTTTTTGGAATGTGTTCCGAGGTGGGCGTATGTGGCTGCTGCGTTACCACCTGCCCGAGTGTCCTAATTTTTATATCTACCACGGCATTGCCTTGTGTGCCGTGTCACCTACCCTATCGAGCCTTTACTACGAATTTGGTTTTCTCCTGTAGCCCATGCGTATCTTCTCATAGTCTTCCGATCAGGAGATAGCAGATATTGGATGGACTACTGGGACTATTACATGTTAAGGTGGAAAATGTAAAGCCTTAATGCTACTTAAAAGTATGTTTATTTACTAATAGACACTATTATAATAGCGCAATATTACTACATAGTAAATAGTTTGACGGATCCTTAGAGGATGTGCGGTCCCAAGCATCCTTTAAGTTACTTGTAACTTTACTAAAGTTCACTTGAGTTGGTTTACATTGTATAAGTATGTATGTCCTGAATTGAGTGTTTGTATTTTTATTTATGCTCGGGTCAGCCTGAGTATTCATAGATTTGGATTTCCACTCTTTGGAGATTTGGAATAGCTGGAGATTATCTACTTGTCTAGTTTTATCTTTTTCTGTCCGTTGTTCTAATTCAACTCTTGCATTAGTAGACTTCTATGTATTGAGACTTATGTTGTATTCTATTTCTTCTATTGTATCTTATGTAACTCTGATATATTTATATAGCACCTTCATGAACTACTATTTCTTTTACTTCCACTGCATTATTAAATACTCTATGTCTGTGATCTATGATTATCTATTTAATGTATATTGTGAGATTTGCCAAATTTTATTTACAACGTGGTATTTTGAGCAATTCAAGCCCGACATGTGCGGATGCGAATGGTTGAAAATATTGAGTCGTAACAGTTGGTGTCAGAGCTTTGAGGCAAAACTTAGAATATAAGGTAAATTATTTACAAAATCACTTTCGTTCGAGTTTGAACCTTTCCTCTTTGATTCGAATTTCCTTGAATTTGGAACGTTCCCTGCACTTCCAAAATCCATTCGTGTCCCTCATTATTCATCTTCTTTTGATTCTGGAGTATTCCATAACTCCGCTATGAACGATCTTTTTAGTGAGTAAGCGGTCTCGCCAATTTCAAATTGAATTGTAAAAGGGGGAAACTACTTTACAATTAGCATCGATTCACCAGGGATTTATATCTATCTTTGGTTTAGATGCTATTATCCTTTGTTATTCCAAACTCTATCTCTTGAGATCGAATGTAGATTTACTCTAGAAAAATCCACATTGATCTTACTCTTTAAGTCACTGTTGACCCGGTTAAGGTTTCCCACGATTTACTTAAGCTTACCCATCTCCCTACTCTGTTATTTAATCATCTTGCTTTTGTTCCCAATCTATTCTTCCAAACATTTTGAATTGTACTTGTAAATCTATGTTTTGTTTTATACATTTTGCTGTTTGAGTGGTTGATGTCGATTTGGGTTTACGATCGATTCGTCCGATCAACGCTATCGATAGGATTTCTAAAACACTTTGACAGAACAAGCTGACACAATATTATTTTTAAATTTGATTAATGAAATAAATTTTGATATATAAGTAAATTTATGGAACTTAATAAACTGATTTAAATTGATTATTTGAAATGATAATACTTGATTTATGATTTACTGTTCTATAAATGAATTTATAAATAGTTGTTTATAAATTGATTTGGGAACTGAAATGAATTTAAAACAAGAAATTTGAGAATTTAATTTCCGATGGTTTCAAACCAGGTGTTTAAGTTTTAAAGTATATTATTTAAAGTATTTTCGAATAAGAATATGTTTCCAAAGAATTTTAAAGTTTAAAAAATCAGTGCTCTTCCCTTTGTCACTGGGAAATAATTTCGGTGATGAATGCAGCAACATCGACATTCATTTTCGAAGTGAAGAGACCGCTCTGTAGTCTTGCTACAGCTTTGTTTTGGGAAACCAAATCGATTTGAATTTATAAAATATGACTTGATTTATAATATATATAGATATATGATATAAATTTGATTTGATAAATTATATACATACATTTATTTATCTCGAAATGGTTTGAAGAAATCGAAAATTTAATTCTTAAATTTAATTCTAAAGAATAATTTCAATTATAAAAAGAAAATCAAATTTTTGGATGAATATTCAAGCATGAAATGATTTATTTGGAAAGTTTTATTTGTATAATACAATTGCATTCAAGTATAACTTACCTTAATTTCAGAAGTTAACAATGTAATTGGATAATATACAATATAAAAAGATTTTATAAATAAAATTTGAGTGGTTATAATATATGTTATACACTTAAATTTTAGTTATAAAATGATTAATAGAGGTGAATAGAATAAAAGGTAATGGAATAACTTACAACAAAATGATGTTAAAGGAACTAAGAATAAATTAAAACAGCTGTAATAAGTGTAAATATACTTAATATAAGTGAGAGAAAAAAATATTTTGAGAGGAATGAATTTAATTTTAATTAGGAATAAAGAAGAATTAAATTTATTAAGTACATTATGAGTATAATAAATGATTAATTTTCAAACCCACGGTTTTAAAATTGTTAATTTAAAATGATTGGATAATAAGATAATGAAATTTGAGATAGTTAAGATTTATTTAACTTGAGTAAAAATTTATTTTCTATTTAAGTTGAAATTTCCATGGTTTCAAATTTATTTCCTTATTTTGTTTTTCAAACTATCTTTTGGTTGTCCTTATTATCCTTATATTGCTACAGACTGGTATATGCATCTTTCTATAATCTTTCTGTTTAGAAATCTTTCTATAATCTTAGATAATCTTTGCTACTCATTTTGAATCCACCTTTTTCGTGCTTGTATTCTTGATTCTGGAGGGTCTTGGAAAGATCATCTCCACCTTGTTAAACTTACCTATAACAATAATTATCAGGTATAATCTCAATCTTCTTGTCACCTTGTATTAATCTTATTTCATTTCTATCCTTTCTACGCTTTCTCGTACCTCATTCCTTTTCGGGGACGAAAAGTTTTGGGTGGGAGAGAGTGTAACATCCCTATATTTTGTGATTATTTTAATTCAATTTTGATTTTTGCTTTTTTTTATTTATTTAATTTAGATAATTTTGTTATTTTAAAATATAAACTTTGATTTTGATATGAATTATCATTCCAAAACATGACTAAAAAGAATATTTTCCACAAAGTGAATTTTGGTCAATATGGTCAAACTTTGACTTTTGAATTTAAAATTTGAAAGTTTGAAAATTTTAATTTTATCTTTTATTATGAAAGTAAATAAAATTTTAATAATACTGCTTTTCGTTTCGTTGAAATCTTATTTATAGTATGAAAGTTATGCCTTTTTAACTATTGTGTGAAATTTGCTGTATTTAACAAAATTGTTTATTTTAAATTATATAAATAATATTTTATTGGTCATGTAATGTTATAATTTATGTTTATATGGGTAAATAACATGTATTGTATATTTTTGGTTTTCAAACATTTTTGAAAGTGTAATTGACATTTTCCAGTATAAGTAGTATTTTTTTACAATTTCTAATTTCCAGCTTCAAATAATTTAAGGAATTCTTTATTTATTTTTTCTATTTTCTCAAGAACTTATTTTATTCTCATTTCCACTTTATATTTTTCCTCGTTTATTTTATTTATTTGACATTTTATTTATTTTAAAGTGAAATAGAAATTTTTCTAGAGCCAATGGTATTTTATTTGTAATTTTTGAGCCCTGTTTCTAATTTTCAAGCAATTTCTTTAATTCTTTTTCTATTTTCTTTAAATTTAATTATTTATTTTATTTTATTTCTCTTTGTTTCTGCTTTAAAAATTCATTTACTGAAATTTTATTTTTTTATTAGATTTTATGGAAATGGAAATTTGAAGGGACTAAAAAAGCTTTATAACGTGTGACTTTTCGACTGCTAGTCTTTTCATTTTCTTTGTCTTTTCATTTTCTCTTGTGTTTTAGCCATACATTTCAGTTCTTCGCCGTGAATTTTATTCATTTTCATGTGAGAAACATCCCATGTCATTATTTTTCACGGCTAGAACAAAAATGGTAATGGCTTCCTCCATTCTTTTCTACTTTTCTTCCTCTTTTCCTTTGAATTTTGCTTGAATTGCCTTGTCTCTTTGCACATGTTTCTTCTCGTAGTCTCCCGTACAGGAGATATGCAGATATTGGATGGACTACTGGGTCTATTACGTGTTAAGGTGGAAAATGTAAAGCCTTAATGATATTTAAAAGTATGTTTATTTTACTAATAAACACTATTATAATAGCGCAATATTACTACATAGTAAATAGTTTGACGGATCCTTAGAGGATGGAGGGTCCCAAGCATCCTTTAAGTTACTTGTACCTTTACTACAGTTCACTTGAGTTGGTTTACATTGTATGAGTATATATGTCCTGACTTGAATGTTTGTATTTTTATTTACGCTCGGGTCAGCTTGAGTATTCACAGATTTGGATTTCCACTCTTTGAAGATTTGGAATCGCTGGAGATTATCTACTTGTCTAGTTTTATTTTTTCAGTCTGTTGTTCTAATTCAGCTCTTGTATTAGTATACTTCTATGTATTGAGACTTCTATTGTATTCTATTTCTTCTGTTGTATCTTATGTAACTCTGATATATTTATATAGTAGCTTCATGAACTACTATTTCTTTTACTTCCGCTGCATTATTAAATACTCTGTGATCTGTGATTATTTATTTACTGTGTATTCTGAGATTTGCCAAATTTTATTTACTACGCGGTATTTTGAGCAATTCAAGTCCGACATGTGCGGATGCGAATGGTTGAAAATATCGAGTTGCTACATTTTGTTTGATGATAATAAACATATATATATATATACATATTCATTTAAATGTATATTTTATTATACTATTTTATTTTTCATATAATTAAATAAATATTTACTGAATAAAATAAATAACATAGAATTTAAATTCAAACAAATATTTTATTCAAACAAATATTTTATTACAATTTTGAATAGTACAAATTTGAACTCTTACTATATATACACAATTCAATTACAATACATTTTTGATTACATCACAATTTTCCATTTACAATGTTCACCTCACTACATCTCACTCATTACTCATATTACTCTTCAGCTTTATTCCGGATTGAATCTTGCATCCGAGTTATCTGCAAAATACACACTAATGTAGTAAAATTTAAAAAGAAATATTTGTGCAGTGTAAAATAAAATGTGTATTTGGAAAATATTACATGCCTTAGTTATTTGGGTTGTTCGTCATCATATTTATTTTGAATTCATCATACAAAAAAAACCCCGTGACATGCACAATGTATCATTGTGCATGCCACAAGGCCGTGCACAACGATATACATTTGATAAAACTACAGGGATAGGTGAGCACGAGGTCAAACCCAACCAAAAGCCAGGTTCAACACAAGTGCAATAAAATTAAAGTCATGACATGAGCACAAGGTCAAGCCCGAGCTATAAGCTCGATTCAACTTAGGTGCAATTCCAATAATCAAGATGAAGTTCAAGTAAAAAAAAATGAAAAGTGGCATGCACAAGTGAAGCACTAAAATAAGACTAGTAAACAGGGGATTGATCCCTATTAAAACTCAAGTCAGTGCACATCAACCCAATATAAACCAGAAATGAGTCAAAGCAATGCAATGACCAGAATATAGCAATACATTTCAAATGGAAATGTACAATGCACATTGGAGTATGCAAGACAAATTCAAAATCATCAATACAATGAATTATTATATTAAGACACAAATGTACAAAACCAAGTGCAAGCTCAACTGAATACAAGTGCAGACCATAAGAGCACAAGAACATGAACTCAATACTTTTTGCGTGAACATCAACGCCGACCACATATAAACAATGGACAAGATGATCAACATTCAAGTACAAAAGGTTTAGATATAAGGAAATGGATATGAAACTCGAAGTCTAAAAACAGTATGAAGAAAAGCCAGACCAGATACAACATGCATCATATACATGAGGACCAGAGCAAATAAGCCAATTCGATGATATGCAGCTCAAAGAGAATTTCAGACAAGACCATATAAACATTTACACATATATACATATGGTTGTACATGTATACGTATATAAATATATATAGGTCCAACCAAATATAGTTCAAGCAAGAGAACCAGTTCAAAAAGACAAGTCAGTGGAACTAGAATCAAACCAATGCAAACCTCAAATGAATCAGCATACAATGTGACAGTGGGCCATGAAACAAAACCATGAAATGACTCGAAGCTATGCACACACATGACCGTACTTTCAATTGATATGAAACTCAAAGTAGCGCAAACAGCAACTCACAACACAGTTACAACACAAACCAACATGCAAGTAAAGATACCAAGTGCAACGGTAGAGAGATGATGAAGTCAATATGTATGCAACAGAGTGAAATGCAACAGATTTAGAGTAATATGAAGATCAGACATCATCATCATAAATGAACCAAAGTATAGAGCATTATAACATGAATATATACATGCATGAACACGCACACACACACATACATATATCTATCTATATATATATAGTGAAACCAGAGGCAACAACAAATAAATGGACAAACTACAACGTCGTAGGGGATTTCAAAATAACAAAGTAAAGTTTAAAATGCTAGAGAATCGAAACTGTGGTGAATAATGTTTGCGCCAAAATCGGTCACAAACACCCAATACCGTGAAAGCACCAGTGTATGAATAGAAATTAGTGATATTCAAACACAAACAACAAATCTCAACAAATAATAGACCGCAATCCAAAAATAAAGAACAGAGACACAAGTTTTATAGTGGTTCGGCTATCTCCGGCCTACGTCCACTCCAATTTTTTTCTTTTTTATTGATTATCCTTGAAGATTACAAGTGATTACAACAGTTGTAGTGACCAAATCTGAAGAAAATAGCAGTAATGATGCTGTGGAATGATTTTAGCAGCGTCTGGGCTTGCTTTTCCTATCCAAATTTTCCGACCCCCTTTTCTGAATGACCAGGGGCTCTATTTATAGGCGTGGAAGGCTGAAATCCCGCCTAAAACCTGGGGAGGCTGCTTGGCACGTGAGGGGGGCCCACAGGCCTGTGTTCTCGGAATCCGTGCCCAGTTTGGGATCGATTCGAAGTGACGTTCGAATCGATCAAGAATCCATCCAATTGAGCTGAAATTTGGTGTGAACATTCTTCAACATGTATGTAAGCTCCTGTAAAAATTTCATTGCATTTGGATCAACGGCTTGGAAGATACGATCGATCCAAGTTCAAGAATCCGTGCGTCCTGAATGGTTCGAACCCATGCTTCGAAACCATCTACTTCGAAACCATCCCCTTCGAATCCATAGGGCCGACTCCTTCGAATCCATACCCTTCGAACCCATGCTCTTCGAATCCATGCTTTCTGAAGCCGCCTCCTTCGAGTCCATATCCTACGAGTCCATCCTCTTCGAATCCATCCCTTTCGAATCCTCGTCCTTCGAATCCATGCCCCTTGCTTCGTATCCATCATCTTCGAATCCATGTCCTCTTCGAATCCATCTCCTTCTTCGAATCCATGTCCACTTCGAATCCATCTCCTTCTTCGAATCCATGTCTACTTCGACTCCATCTCCTTCTTTGAATCCATGTCTACTTCGACTCCATCTCCTTCTTCGAATCCATGTCCACTTCGACTCCATCTCCTTCTTCGAATCCATGATCTTCGAATCCATACCTATCGTTCGAATCCACCATCTTCGAGTCCATGTCCATCGTTCGAATCCATGTCCATTGCATTGAAGCTACTCCTTTCGAACCCATCTAGTTCCCATCGATTCGAAGCGTCATTGATGCGAACCTCATGGGTTCGAATCTTGATGGGTTCGAACCTGATCGGTTCGAACCGAGCGTCACTTTATCCCCTTTTTGATGGATTCGAACTACGTACTATTCCTACCTTGAATCCATCATATTTCCTTCATACGAACTCCGATTAACCTGAAATTTGAAACATAGCCTTTCATAGTCCTTATCATCATTTCCAATCAATTTCGTCCCGATCAGAGTTCAACAAAATTTTGACGATATCCATCGTAGCCTTATCTCCAGTCCTGATATCCATAATTCCTTGCCAATTTGTTGATATTCCAGTTTTGACCAAAAAATTGGATAACATTTTGCCCCCCGAAACATGCCTTGTGATAACAAGGCGTGTTTTGAATAATTACGAATCCAATATCCGAAGTCCAAAGCCATATTGCCAGAGTATATCGTCCTTGACTGCTTCGAGTCGATGTCCAATTCCATATCCAATAGCCAAAGCCTTAGCCAATTCCGTATCCATTCGAACTCGACAACCAAGTTCCAATCCATCCTTATCCAATAGCCAATAACCGGAGCCAGGACCTCTCCGGGTCGATATCCAAATCCATAACCTCTCTGGGTTCCTGCCAAGCGTGATCCACATCCGACGACCGTGGTCCAGTGTCCCTGGACGTTGAGTTAACCTCTCCGGGCTCTTGCCAAGCGCAATCCATACTTGAAGTCCTCGGTCCAGTGTCCCTGGACGTTGAGCCAACCTCTCCGGGTTCTTGCCAAGCACAATCCATATTTGACGACCTTGGTCCAGTGTCCCTGGACGCTGTAAAATGCCATGGCTTAAGTCCTAAGCCGAATCCTGATCTCTCCGGACCCTTGCCGAGCATAGTCCATACTCGACGACCTGAAAATAATAAATGATAATAGAGGGCCTAAGTCCTAGGCCGAATCCTGGTCACTCCGGACCCTTGCCAAGCATTGTCCATACTCGACGACCTGAATGAGTCAATCTACCTTGTTTGGGTAAAGTGACTCATCCCTTGCCAGGCATAATCCATGCCCGACGACCATTTACCAAAAACCAGATAAAAGTCCAACCAGAATTTATTCCAAAGTCCAAATCCGAAATTCAAATTCGAAATCCAAATCCAAAATCCAAATCCAAATCCAAAATTCAAATCCAAACCAGAAAACCAGAAATCCAAACCAGCATCCAAAACAAAAAACAATCATCCAAAGGAAAATCCAAATAAAAAAGCAAGAAAAACCAGGAGCTCAATCCAAGCTCCAAAACCAAATCCAAAAAAGAAAAGCAATGTCCAATCTAAAAAGCAAGAAATAAATTTCACAAACCATAGCATCCCGGTTTATCATCATTCAGAGCATGCCTAGGGGCTATCTCCGTCCCCGTACATGTGTAAATGACTTTACCGTTTGCTAGCAGCTTGCTACTTATTCCATATTATCCTGGTCAATGGATGATCAATCGACGATCATCCCTGGGCCTCCCATCATCACGGCGTGAAGTGGTCGGTGGTTGCTCCTGCTCCACCGTTGCATCCCGAGTTCCAACGTATTGCTGTAACTGTCCATTCCTTACATGCTCCTCGATTATGTCCTTTAGGTGCCTGCAGCTGTTGGTATCGTGTCCATCCAGATCATGGAAGAGACAGTGCCTTCCTGATGTCCTTTCCCGCTCTGTTGGTTCCCTCCTAGCTGGCCTTCGGTAGGGAAGGCGATTCCGAGTTTCCAGGTATATCCGCTCCAGCGTCTCGTTCAATCCTGTGTATGTGGAAAACTTTGGATCCTTCCATCACTTCCTAGCGTTTCCAGAGTCATCGTCTAACTTCCTTTTCCCTTTATCCTTATCCAAACCATTTTTGGATACCGCTCCAACCTCGATTGCATTAGCCTTCTTCACCTTTAAATCCGTACTTGCATCTTCTTGCCGAAGGAACCTTTCTGCCTCATGAAAGAATTCGTCGAGATTTTGCGGGGGATCTCGTATCAGAGATACCTTGAAATCCGAATTCTCCTTGACTCCTGATACTGCTGCCATTAAAACCATTGATGGATCAGGCCGATCCACCGAAGCGACTGCCACACTGAATCGAGTTAGAAAAGCTCTAAGCGATTCGTCCATCCTTTGCTTCACCGACGTTAAAGTCATTACGTTCTTCGGCCTCTTGACGTGAACCCGGAACTGTCCCAGAAACTTTTCCACTAATTCCTTCCAAGTCCTGATAGATCCTTCTTCCAGCTGCCTAAACCACATTGCAGCTAAGTCCTTCAAATACAAAGGGAAACATCGGGCCATCACTTCCTCCGATGCCCCCAGCACTTCCATGTGTCTGGTGTACCTCATTAAGTGATCTGTTGGATCCGTCTTACCATCATATACCTCCACGCTAGGTAGCTTGAACTTAGGTGGATTCTGAGCCATCCTTATCTCCCGAGCGAATGGATTTCTATTCACCCCTTCCAAATCTCCGTTTGTCAAACCACCTCGCACAGTCTTCCTGATCATTTCTACTAATCCTATATTGTCTGGTAGGGGTTGCTCCCCTTGCCCCCGAGGGAACTCTGGTACATATTCCTCATGTGGCTCACTAGCAGCAACGTTAGCTCTAGCTTGTTGAATTCCTTCCAAAGGTTCTTCTGCATTGAATCCTGTGGACCTGCCCCCAAGCCCTTGTTGATTGCCTTCTGGCTCCGTATCCTGTCCTTCATTGGGTTCCACAATCCTAGCTCCTTGTCCTGCATCCGCAGATGCTGTAGCTGTTCCTAAGTTCTGCATTCCTGTAGCTCTCATTTGTTCCAAGAAAGTTTGCATCATTTCATGTTGACTTTTCAACAATCTCTCCTGCAAAGAATTGGCCATAGCTTCCATTTCATTCCGAGTTATGTAGACCGAAGCCTGTCCTTCCTCACCTCCGGAGGATGCTTGTTGACTTCCTCCTTGTTGGCTTCTCTCAGCCCTTAGCCTTCTGCTATTCTGTCTAGCCATTGCCTTCCAAATCCAAATTCCTCAAACTCTTTAGATCCGATGTAGCGGGTGCTAGTCGTTCTCAGTGAAAGCACCAAAATGTTTGCGCCAAAATCGGTCACAAACACCCAATACCGTGAAAGCACCAGTGTATGAATAGAAATTAGTGATATTCAAACACAAACAACAAATCTCAACAAATAATAGACCGCAATCCAAAAATAAAGAACAGAGACACAAGTTTTATAGTGGTTCGGCTATCTCCGGCCTACGTCCACTCCAATTTTTTCTTTTTTATTGATTATCCTTGAAGATTACAAGTGATTACAACAGTTGTAGTGACCAAATCTGAAGAAAATAGCAGTAATGATGCTGTGGAATGATTTTAGCAGCGTCTGGGCTTGCTTTTCCTATCCAAATTTTCCGACCCCCTTTTCTGAATGACCAGGGGCTCTATTTATAGGCGTGGAAGGCTGAAATCCCGCCTAAAACCTGGGGAGGCTGCTTGGCACGTGAGGGGGGCCCACAGGCCTGTGTTCTCGGAATCCGTGCCCAGTTTGGGATCGATTCGAAGTGACGTTCGAATCGATCAAGAATCCATCCAATTGAGCTGAAATTTGGTGTGAACATTCTTCAACATGTATGTAAGCTCCTGTAAAAATTTCATTGCATTTGGATCAACGGCTTGGAAGATACGATCGATCCAAGTTCAAGAATCCGTGCGTCCTGAATGGTTCGAACCCATGCTTCGAAACCATCTACTTCGAAACCATCCCCTTCGAATCCATAGGGCCGACTCCTTCGAATCCATACCCTTCGAACCCATGCTCTTCGAATCCATGCTTTCTGAAGCCGCCTCCTTCGAGTCCATATCCTACGAGTCCATCCTCTTCGAATCCATCCCTTTCGAATCCTCGTCCTTCGAATCCATGCCCCTTGCTTCGTATCCATCATCTTCGAATCCATGTCCTCTTCGAATCCATCTCCTTCTTCGAATCCATGTCCACTTCGAATCCATCTCCTTCTTCGAATCCATGTCTACTTCGACTCCATCTCCTTCTTTGAATCCATGTCTACTTCGACTCCATCTCCTTCTTCGAATCCATGTCCACTTCGACTCCATCTCCTTCTTCGAATCCATGATCTTCGAATCCATACCTATCGTTCGAATCCACCATCTTCGAGTCCATGTCCATCGTTCGAATCCATGTCCATTGCATTGAAGCTACTCCTTTCGAACCCATCTAGTTCCCATCGATTCGAAGCGTCATCGATGCGAACCTCATGGGTTCGAATCTTGATGGGTTCGAACCTGATCGGTTCGAACCGAGCGTCACTTTATCCCCTTTTTGATGGATTCGAACTACGTACTATTCCTACCTTGAATCCATCATATTTCCTTCATACGAACTCCGATTAACCTGAAATTTGAAACATAGCCTTTCATAGTCCTTATCATCATTTCCAATCAATTTCGTCCCGATCAGAGTTCAACAAAATTTTGACGATATCCATCGTAGCCTTATCTCCAGTCCTGATATCCATAATTCCTTGCCAATTTGTTGATATTCCAGTTTTGACCAAAAAATTGGATAACAAATAAGGTACAGTTCGAGCAAAATTATCATGAAACAGGAGTTATAAAAATAAGGTACAAGTCGAACAAGTCAACAAAGAAAAGAACGGAATCAAATTCCAAAATAAATCAAAGCCATTGTGACCAAGGCAAAGAATCGAACAAGTTCAAATTCATGTAGCCGTAGTTAGCAAGCAAATCAAAAAAATATAAAAACTGAACAGGTCAGAAAACATCACCGACATCAAGCAACATCAAACGGCCGAGCTAAAGTAGCTGAAGAATTCAAACAATAGTATACGAGCGATAATTAGGGGAATCGAACCCTATAAATCCCATTCTCATCATCGGCCTAAAACGTATTCGAGTTAAACAATATCACAAAGCAGAATTTCATATCAATAACTTGAATTATCAATCGAGTTCAAGCAAATTAAGAAGACAAGCAAAAGAGAAATTACATACCAATTCAAAATCGAACTCGATCGAGAAGAAGCCATGTGCAAATCATAGAGATGGTCGATCGGAAAAGCTAGAAACACGAAAACATCCACTCGATCAATCAATGAAGTTGGCTTCTTCATATTCGTAAATCCCTGATCTCCCAAAGAGGAACAAAGAGAAGCAACAAAAGCAAAAAGAAACCGGCCAGCATTTTTACTCAGAGAAAAAGGAAAAAGGGGATGTAGTTTTATTTTGTTTTGGGCCGGCTTCCTTTTGTTATTAAGTTTTGGGCTTAATATTTAAAAATTAGGGTTCTTTGTTTTTAAATTTTTTTATTTTGTATTTTATTTTATTTTTAAACTTTTGTAATTTGCTAGTCGTGTGATTAGAGGACGAATTGCGGTGGTGTAGTTCAAGAATTTGCAACTCAGTGGCTGAGTTGTGGCAGGGTTTTGAGCATAGGGTTAGGTTAGTCGGCAGCGGATGTCGTGAGTTTACATATGTAAGCATATGACTACTTAATTTCTAGTAGAAACCTTGGGGCCAGAACGTAGGCAGGGTTTTGCCAAAACTGGGAAAATCTGTTTTGTTCTATTTCTGCATTTATTATTCTGCTATTTTTTGTGCTGCTACTATTCTGCTATATCTGTGTTGCAATTATTTTATATACTTCTGCACTAAATTTTATAATAATTAGTATCACCCTATTCATCCCCATCTAGGGTGAAATCGATCCTACATGCACTTGGATTCAAGCCACTTTACATAGGTATTACTAACAGGGGTGATGTTTGATTATAACATTAAAGTTATCTCCCATCAGGATGCCAAATGCATGGTCAAAGTAGTTAATGAAATATTCGACTAATACTTTAAGTACAAAAGCTTACTAAATCCTTCTCTGACCATAACCAAATCAATCAGATAACTCCTCAGTCATTCGAATCAGAGAGAACTCATGACAACACTGTATCTGAACTAGAAGAAGTCACAAAGAAAAGAGATAAGGCTCTTAAATTAGTCCGGCATGTTGAGGAATTAAATGCAGAGCTGGCAGCTACTTATAATCAAGCTCTTAACATCGTGAGCGATCATCCCAAGAAAGCTCATCAAGAGAGCAACGTGCTCACCATACAAGCCAAAGCTATGGAAGAGGCACTTCAGGCCAAAGATATGGAGCTCAAAATTCTTGAAGCCGAAGTTGATAGGCTTAAGTCCAATTTAAAAGCTAAAACAAACTCCTAGGCTTAGGCTCATATTGATGTTACTATGGCCGAAGTCAAAATCAAAGATCTTAAAGAGCAGGCTAAGAAGTGTAACGAGGAGATGAATGGAAACCTTCAAAAATTCTTTCAAAATGTCATCAAGGACAAGAATTTAAAATTGCTAGGCGATAGCTGTCCCATTATGATTGCTGATAATTAGGTGGAGATACTCCATTGATCAGTTGAGGCCAATAAAGGGCAGAATAAAGATGAGCTGAAAGCCAAATTCCTAGACAAGGAAGATATATTGGCTTGAGAAAAAGGAAAGGTTATCCTAGGTGAAGAGAGCCATGAAAAGGATGATTCGAAGTGAACCAAGGAAGAGAGTATGCATTCCGAGAGTAGCATCCCAGTAAAAGGGAAGCCCTAGGACATGAAGGGTTCGTAGAAGCACCAGGTGAAGGATGATTCTAAGGGTAGTAGTAAGCGGGGGAAGAAGAAGTAAACTCTCGGCCTGGGCTTTTGTGAAATCAACTTCATTTCCTTTTTGATGTACTTTGTTTTTCTTTTCATATAGGCTGTGTAAAGAACCGTATTTTACGTATCAGAGGATCGTAAAATATTAATATTATTTTCTATAGGGTCGTACGATTCTATAACATTAGAAAATGACTACAGAAACATTTACCATGCTTAGAATTTTCATTGAATGATTTTGACCTTGAAAATTTTGTATGAGCTATAAGTTTTGATAAAAGCCAAACTGGGTCTAAAATTACTTCCATTAGATCGGGAAGATTGTCTCTCTTTCCGTATAGTGGACATAATAGAAGAACCGATCTACCATTTGAGAGATATGGTTTTTCGAATTTCACTCAATTTTGAACAACTTAGTGGATAATTAAAGGAGTTGGTGACTAAGCCTAAGACCGATTTCGGAATAAAAAGATGGCTGAGGGAACTTCTCCTTGTCACGTCACATTTCCCAAAATTGTTAAAGAACATTAATATTATCTAGCTAAAAACCCACTCTAAACCCTATTTTAATTAAACAAATATTGTCATTAGAAGGAGAGTAGAAAAAATATTACTTGGATTGGAGTATTTGTTGTTGGCGACATCTTAGATCTGCTGTCCATCTTGAGGATTTGAGCTCTTTTGGATTGCTTTGGATTCTAGGTGAGTGATCAGGACCTCTCACTTGCTAACTAATCGTTATACACCTTATAATGATGTTTTAAAATAATATTTCGACCCAAAAACGTGTTTTAAACGTTAAATAGTCAAATGTTAATTTGAAATGATTTCACAAAGTTTAGTGAATTTGTGTTCTTATGGATCTTCCTTCTTCTTATATTTCATCCTTCTTCTACCCTTATATTTAAGCTCTAATTTAATGTATCTGAATGTTTTCTTGTTAGGATATATGGTATATGTTAAATGTTTGAATGTATGTTTTTGATTGGTCGAAAACGCCGATCGAATGGCGATTTAGAATTAGGAATAGTGTCATGGATCGTTGAAGGTCCAGAAATTCAACTTTACCCAATTTGATGCGAACTATGCGGGGATAATAAGGAAGGCCTTACGAAGCTACGTTTTATGTTTCAGGTCTTTTGGAGTTCATTTGCTTGAGTTATGGGCAAATGCAGTTGGATTAGTGACGGTGTGTAGGGGTTAGATTGGCAGTGATTGCTTCGAGTTGCATGGAAGCTTGCATCCATTCCTAGAGAGGTTTGCCTCAAGTCACACAAGGTTTGTTGGGAGTTTTCTTAGGAAATTGAAGTGGTAAAGTGTGGGATCGGATGAGTGTTTTTTCTTTGAGTTCAACTGTGCATTCAAGGGGAATGCTTCGGGATAAGATAGGGGAAGGCACTTAGAGCGCTCAAGAAGAGAACTTAGCCAAAAATTGACTAAGTAGGGGGATCGATACCCATGGATCAGTACTGATCCATAGGGTGGCTTGGATTGGTAGCATCATGGTTTGGTGATGAAGCTTGGACTACTAGGAGCTTGGATCAGTGGTGAAGCTTAATTCAATAGTGACGTAGTATGGTGGACTTCATAGTTTGACATGAGGAAGTGGACAAGCTTTCTTTGAGTCATGTGCACGGTTGCTTCGAGCCATAGTAGTGACTGCTTCGAGTTTGTTCTTCCTTTTCTTTTAGCCAACTTAAGTTCTTAACAAAATTTCACTAAGGCATAGATCGACATTGAGTTGTACAACTCGATGATGAATCTTTGACTTCGACAATGCGACTTAGGGATGATGATTCCATAATAGGAAGTAACGGCTTCAATGATGGGATGACTATACTTCGAGATACAGAGTAAAGGATAATGAGTTGGATTGAAGGAACCGTTGGAGGAAGGTTACAAGAAAATAAGTGATGTTCTACGTTTAACGACGATTGTCAAGAATCATCCTAAACCAGATGGCTTTAGATGGGAGTTGTAAGAAAAGTTCTAGGATGTGCCCTTCTATGGATGACGTATGCAAAGGGGTCGTCGATACTCGAAGGTTTCGATGTGTACTCGTGAAGCAGGGGTATGTGATAATGCTCACTTGGGCATACTATTAGTAGTTATGTACTGGATCGAAAATAGACGATAGTAGTAAATAATGTAAATACAACGGAATTGTATAGTAGATCACACAGTCAATTTTACACTGGTTTAAATCTCCCATCCTATGTCTAGTCCCAAAGCTCCCCTTCGATACTTCACTATTAACATCCTCACTTCACCAAAGGAATATGTTTACAAACACCGCCTGAACATCCAAAATAGGACTTCAACAACAATTTCAAGTAGTGTAACAAATGTTACTTTCTAACATAGTGTATCTTGATATACATAATGTCACTTTGATGTACAATAACTCCTATAACCTGACCAAACTATACAAAGTGGAGATATGGAGGCTAAGAAGTTTATTCAACTAGAATATGGGATTCGCCGTTGAAGCACACTAGTCGAAATCTTTGAATCACATGAATTTCTGGGAATTCGAAGTATTTCTTAGGAGTTGAAAGTTTGCGGCCTAGAATTCAATGCATAGAGTTGTGTTGTGATTCAAGGATGGTTAGGGGTTTATATAGATGTTGTAGGAATGGTAAAGTAGGAGTGCAACCTTCCAATTTCATTAGTGATAAGAATTGGCTGTAGGAGTGGAGATATGTAACTTTTGGAGCAAAGACACAACCGTTTTATACTAGGTCAGCCGATTGGGAGAAGGCTTCAATCGACTGGCTTGAATACCGAGCCCGAGAGCATGGCCAAAAAAGGATACAAGTTGTTCATGTTGAGTCAACTGGTTCAGTCGAATGGACAAGGCTTTCAGTCGACCGAAGCATATTATTTTCCAAAAGCTTGTGTAGTGTAGTCGTAAAGGCATGTGCTCATCCCTCAGCATACCCAAGTTTGAATCCTAGCTTTGCATATTTTTAGATATTTTATTTTACACCTTTTCCATCTCATCTTTAACTTTTAATTACGTACTCCACTCCCCTTATCAATATGCTCATTATTTCTCCCCCTTTTGTAATTAACAAAAAGTATAAGAAAATTAAAAATAAATGGAGAATATCATAGAAAAGTCAAAAATAAATAATTTTAACTTTAATGCAAAGTGATGAGTATCCAATAGATATGTCAAATGTAAGCAAAATGATATTCATTTTACAATAGACATAAGGTTTACAACTTAAGAAATCATATCCAGTTAGATGTGGTTGATCTCTTAAAAGATAATTCCACTATTAATCACAGTGTCGTAGTAATTTCTAATGTATGATTGTCCATCCAGTTAGATTGGAAAGAACTCATATATCAACATTAATTGACATTTATTTAGCATTCAAAGGATTTTTTTTCTATTTTTAAGCATAATAATATTATGACATGGATTGGTTTTAGAACTATCTCTACTTTTAGTACTAGCATTAAAATGTGTATACACGAATGCATATCCAGTACTTTTTCTATAATTATCTTGTTTATAGTCTAAACCGGTTCTATTGTTGTAAGCTTTGCTATTAGTAGTTAAAGAAGATAAATCTTCTTTTTCTCTATTAAAATTTGTGATTTTCTTATTTAGTTTGTAAAAAACAGCTTTGGAATCACAAAATTATTTTCACACCATTATATTATTATCTTTTAAAAATTCACATTCTTTAATTAATTCTAGATTCTTATCATTCAAAGCCCCATTCCCTTTTTCAAGAGACAAAAGTTTAGAAGTAGAATCATTTAAAGAATTTTCCAAAATTATATTTTTATTTTGCAAAACTTCGATTTCCTTTAAAAGGTCAGTAATTTTATCGTTTAAGTGCTCATTATCTTTTAATAGAAAATCTTTTTGTAAAATAAATTCTTCCAATGTATTTTCAAAAATTTTACTTTGTTTTACTAAAAACTTATTTGCTTTTGTTAAAATACTATTTTTATGCTCACAATCATCTAATTTAGCTAAAGCAATAGAATTAACCTTTTGTGATGCTTTAAAATCTTTTAATAACTTCTCATGCTTTTGTAAAAGATCACAATATATAGTATTTAAGCGTACCGGTTTTGATCTGAGATTAGCGACCCAGCACATGTACCTTAATTCTATAGATTGTTGCTCGCTTTCAGAAATTTGCATTTTCCTAACTATCTTTGACCTTTGATTGGATCTTCACTTTCATACCATTATTCTATGATGTTATGATGGTGATAGAATTCCATACCCCTATTCCACATATTAGTCGCTATGAACTAGAACGAAGATGGCTGATAGTAGTAAACAATGTAAATGCAGTTGAATTGTATAGTAGATTACACGTTCGATTTTATGCTGGTTCGGACCTCCCTTCCTACATCCAGTTCCAAGCTCCCCTTTGGTTTTTCACCATCAATAGTCTCAGTTCATCTGAACAAACAAGTTTACAAGCTCCGCCTAAAAAATTGAATAAGACTTCAACAACAATTACAAGTTGTGTAACAAATATTACTTTCTGACATATTGTATCTTGATATATAGAATGTCACTTTGATGTACAATAACTCCTATAACCACAAACTATATTGAGTGGAGGTGTAGTGGCTAAGGTGTTTATTCGACTAGAATATGGGATGTGGAGATAAAGCACACTAGTCGAAATCTCCGAATCATATGAATTTCTTAGAATTCAAAGCATTGCTTAGGAATTGAGAGTTTGTGTCCTAGAATTTAAAGCATAGAGTTGTGTTGTGATTCAGGGATGGTTAGGGGTTACATAGATGTTTTAGAGATGGTAAAGTTGGGGCGCAACCTTCCAATTTTGCCATTAATGAAGAGAAGTGGCCGTAGGAGCGAAAAAATGCAACTTTTGGAGTAAAGAGACACGAAGATATCACTTTAAAAAACTAGCTGTTTCGTACTAGGTCAGTCGACCAAGAGAAGGCCTAAGTCAGCTGGCTTGATGTGAAAATTGAGCTTGAGAGCATTGCCAAAAACAGAAGAGAAGTTATTAATATTTAGTTGACTATTTCAATGGAATGGACAAGGCTTTCAGTCGATTGAATTATAGTATTTTCCATGTGTGGTGCAGTGGTAAGGGCATGTGCTCATCACTCGGCCCACTTGGGTTCGAATCCTAGTTTGGCATATTTTTAGCCATTTTATTTTACACCTTTTCTATCCTTATTTTGACTTGAAATAACTCAATAAACATAAAGCATTGTTGTTTGGTTGTTATCATCAAAACACCATATATGTATGGTTCTTCCAAATACGGAGGGCCTTAGATCACATGATCTTTCAACCCATTTTACCTTGTGCTGTTTATGTGAATGTAGTCTAATTCACGGCCTATCGAGTGGCATGGATTCTAGTACTGAGAAACTGGGACGTTGAGTAGCTGTATGTGGAGGTCATAGGAGTATCATAGTTCTAACACACTAAGTGAGAGAATGTAAGGATGGATGACGGATGCTATGTTTGCTTTGGCCGCTTGTCACCCTAAGGATGTCACATGGCGTAGATATCATTGACGTAGATATATAGACACCTATTAGTACTTTGACGTATAGCACACCAATGATGATTACGATATAGAGCATCATATATCCTGTGCTATGTGTTAACTCTGTAGATGCAGGGACAAGTCAGGCATGATTCTCCATACCTGTTTGTCCTAGTATATTGCCTTTATAGTATTTAAGATTTTCTACTGCTCACATCGGATTGCCGTCCGACTCAGGATTCCTATTATTTCAGGTGCTATTAAATGAGTGGATTGAGATATCAGTTCTAGTGTGCATGTAGATCTGGATAGGTAAAGAACAAGGGCTACGTAAAGCTGGGTATGTGAAGAACATGAATGCTTATAGGAACTCATTCTCTAGAGTCGAATACGGAGCTGGCTCAGGAGTTCCTAATCCTAACTTGTAGATGATGTTCGATACATGATGAGGAACATGCTGCTAAATGCTCAAGTTGCTACTTTGAATGTTGCTATTGATGTTATTGCTCCACTGTAGGCACCCAGAGCCTATTTTTCTAAACTGAATAAATACTTTGCTAGTCTAGGTGTCATACCATTCGTAGGAATGGAACCAATGATGGAAGTGCAAGATTAGCTTGACATCTGCAAAAGGATCTTTGATGAATTAGAGCTTGATGATGCTATGAAAAGACGATTGGCCTCCCGATGGCTTCGAGGGCAAGCCATGTACTGGTGGAATGCAGTGAGGGTTGCTACTTCTATGGACTAGTTTACTTGGAGCCAGTTCAAAGCTAGATTCAAGAAGAAATTTATTCCAAGAGCTTAGAAGTTTACTTTATTCCATAATTTCATGGAAATGAAGTAAGGGGATATGATTGTCTTCGAGTATGGTGCTGAAATTGACTCTCTTTCAAAATATGGGATGTCTTTCATCGACATTCCATTAAAGAAGAATGAGGAGTTTATCATTGTCTTAGGCGACTACTTAGGGAAGCGACTCGTGGCCACATTGATGAGCCTTTTAAGATTATAGTCAAGGATGCCCTAAGGCATGGGAGTTTATATCCGAAACCACATACTACAATCCTAAAGAAGAACCAAAGTCGCAACCGAACAGGGGAGGCAGGAAGAATAATAACAATAAGAGTAAGTAGTTTTAGAACAAAGATGGCTAAAAGAAGAGGATAAAGCATGTACCAAGTTGTTATAACTATGGAGAGAAGAGTCATTTTAGCAGGGACTGCAGAGCCAAAGAATAAAAATGCTACAATTGTGATAAGCTTGGGCATATCAAGAAGGAATGTCTAGAGTTGCTTAAGCAGAAACAAGTGGTGAAAGCATATGCTCTTAAACCTATCCCGACTTCGTTGAATGCTCCATCAATGAAAGATAAGGAGAAGAGCATCATTATTCGTGTATGCTTTCCATTTACGATGTTCCCACACATGTTTGGTTTGATACCGGGGCTTTACATTCCTTCATATCTGGTAACTTGGTAGATAAATTAGGATTGGAACCCGAAATTATTGACCGACCTTTGATTATGACGAACGTTATTGGAGGCTCCACTAGCCTATATGTGGTTTGTTGTGGTTTGGTCTTATCGAGTCATGGATGTTCTTTTAATTTTGATTGGGATTGTTTTGTTTTGGGTTATGCAAGGTTTTGGGTGTGGACTAGCTATATAGATACAAAGTGAAGTGGTTGTTGGTGACGATTGGAGTAGATGATAGGTGGACGCTAGTGTTAGCTTCCCACCAGACGATGAGGTGATCGTTAGCTTTCCATATTAGCTTGATATCCTACATGATGAGTTGTCATTAATGCCTATTGCTAGGGAGTAGCTGTACATATTTGAGGAGGTGACCGGACTTCCACTACATAGTGAAATCAAGTTCGATGTTGATTTAGTGAAAGATGCCAGACCGATAGTAATTCGTTTGAGGGGATGGCACCTAGAGAACAGTGGGAGCTCGAGGTGCAAGTGAATGACCTGTTGAGAAAAGGGTTCACTCACAAAAGTATTTATGAGTGGGAAGCGTAGTAGTAATTACCCCGAAATTGAATGCATCCCATTGACTGTGTGTTGATTACCATGAGCTGAACAAAGTAATGGGGAAGAATAAGTATCCACTCCCACATATTGACGAATTGTTTGATTAGCCTCATGGTGCTAGAGTATTTTATCAATTAGATCTTGCAATGAGATTTCACCAATTGAAAGCAGTGAAGGGGAGTGTGCCGAGTATGACATTTCATATGCCATTTGTATTCTATGAGTGGTTGGTTTTGTCATTCAGGCTAAGCAATTAATCAATATATTGGCATAGTTTGTTGATCTCATGAACCATGTTTTCATGGGTTAACTAAATGAATTTGTTTTTGTATTCGTCGATGATATTCTTGTATATTTACGGATGGAGGTGAAATACAAGACGCATTTGAGAATCGTATTAAAGGTGTTTAAAGGCACTAACTGAAAGCAAAGTTTTCTAAATGCCACTTCTAGAGGAAAGAAGTATGATTCTTGGGTCATGTTGTTTCTGAGCAAGGCATTTCCATAGATCCTGCGAAAGTTGCAGCAGTCCAATATTGGACTAGACCCTAAAACACTATGGATGTGAGAATTTTCTTGGGGTTAGTTGGATATTATAGACGATTCTTCCAGGACGTCTCTAAAGCAGCCACACCGTTGACTCAGTTGATGAAAAAGAATAAGACTTTTACTTGAGATGTAAGATGCAAGCATGCATTTGTGAGTCTGAAAGAAAAGTTGACGAGTGCACTAGTATTGACCATCTGAATAGGAATGAAGAAATGATGGTACATGTTAATGCTTGTGGTACTAGGTTGGGCATGGTATTGATGCGGGAGGGCAAGGTTGTTGCATATGATACTTGACAACCAAGACCTCATGAGAAGAAATACCCGACTCATGATTTGGAGTTAGCAGCGATTGTGTTTGCGATGAAGATTTGGAGTTACTATCTTTTAGGAGAAAGGTTAAAGCCATTCGTCGACCATAAATCATTAAAATAACTCTTTTTGTAGAAAGATCTTAACCTTCGTCAACAGCATTGTTAGAGTTCCTTGCCTTCTACGAATCTGATATTGCATATACACCATAGAAAGGGAATGTAGTTGCTGGTACATTGAGTAAGAGACATGCCAACTTGGGAGCTATGTTCCTAGAGTGGACGCAGTTAGAGTATATTAATGGTTATAATTTCTAACTGAGATGCAAGCTAGAGCCAAAGATATTGGTGAGCTTAATTATCAAACCTACTCTAGTTGAGCGAATCAGTACTAATCAGAGGCATGCTACCAGACCAGCTCAGATTATTGCTAAGATCAAAGACGGGATAGAGTCTGAAGAGACGAAATAAACAGACTCGACTGAGATGGTTAGCTTCATAAAGACGAGAGATTGTTTTTTTTTCAAATGTTCATTGGTTTAGGGATGAGGTGCTATGACAGTGACATCATTCGAGATTGACTATCCATCCCGACGGTGGTATATTATGACATGAAGTAGACACATTAGTAGGAAGGGATAAAGAAAGATGTTAGGACATTCATCTCAAATTGTATGAACTGCTAATTGGTAAAGTTAGATCAGCAGAAGAAACCTAGTGGATTGATGCAACTACTAAAAGTTCCCAATGGAAGCAGGAATAAGTATCGATGAATTTTATCAATGGACAACCGAGGACTAGAGGAGGGTATGATAGCAATTGGGTCATAATCGATCAATTGACTAAGAGTGCCAAATTTATACCCATCAAATCAAGTAGAACAACATCCATGCTGGCTGAATTGTATATGAAGTGGGTAGTAAGATTCCATGGAGTGCCAAAGAGCATTGCGAGTGACCGAGACCCGTTGTTCACTAGTGGGTTTCGAAAGACCTTACAAAAGGTATTGGGGACAGAGCTACATCTGAGTACAGCTTATCATCCTTAAACCGATGCCAACTGAGAGATTGAATCATATCTTTGAAGATCTCTTATGGGCTTGTATACTCAATTTTGAAGGCTTGTTAGATGATCACTTAAATCTTTTTGAAATTCACATACAAAAATAGTTATCGGTCCAGCATCAGTATGACACCATTCGAAGCATTATATAGTTGACCATGTAATGCGCCTTCGTGTTGGTGGAAATCAGGAAAAAAGCTAATACTTGGGCCAAACATGATTGGAGAAACTTTGAAGAAGATCAATATAATTTGGTAACGGATGAAAGCTACTCAGGATAGACAGAAAATTTACGATGATAAGAGACATAAAGATTTAGAGTTCTTTGTCGGTGATATGGTTTTCATCAAGATCTCTCCATTGAAGAATGTAGTTCGGTTTAGTAGTAAAGAGAAGTTGGCACCAAGATTCGAAGGCCATTTTATAATACCGAAGAGGATTGGAAACCTTGCTTATAGAGTCAACTTACCTCAGAAATGGTGGGAGTGCACAATGTGTTCCACGTTTCCCATTTGCGAAAATTTGTGCATGATTTAGGTATAACTATAGCACTAAATCAGCTAGATGATATCAAGATAGAACTAGAAGCTTCGACACATCGTTAGCCCTTTCGTATCATTGGACGTGATACAAACTAGCTTAGGAGGAAGATGGTGGAGTTAGTGAAGGTTCGATGGAGTGAAATCAAGGCGATTGCACATGGAAGGCCGAGGAGAGCATGAGACATCTTATTCAGTGCTCTTTACTTGGTGAAATTTTCCATTTATTGCTTTTATTTTCACTATTGATATCATAAATTACACTATAATATAGTATCCTGCATGCTTGGATAGCCTAGGATGTTACCTCTTATATATTTGCAATTATGTATGCATGTTAGATGTGTGATGGTTGCATAAGATTGTAATATGTAATGATTCGTATTTTATGTATCGTTTGGTTGTAAAGTATTAGTATTATTTTTATGTAGTGTCATACAATTCTATAAGATTGTCATACGATTTTTATGTAGTGTCTCGATCAGGAGGAACGCATGTGCTATATAGACTATTCGTACTATTATGCGTTAAGCTGGAAAATGTAAAGCCTTAACGCTATTTAAAATAAGTTTATTTTACTATAGACATTATTATAATAGCAAAATATTACTACATAGTGAATAGTTTAACGGATCCTTAGGAGATGTGAATCCCGAGCATCTCTTAAGTTACTGCACTCACGTTAGATACTGGATAGGAGATGTCAAATCCAATAAACATCTATGACGTCGTTCCACTCCTATTGTTTACTGTTGATTTAACTTACATAAGATCTTTTAGTTTTGACTCGAGTGTTTTGTCTTTTCAATTCACTCGGGTCAGCCTGAGCATTTCAGGATTTGAAGACCTTACTTATGGAAGACGAAGATGAAGATTGTATTACTATTCTTTATCATATTAGTCCACTACATTATTACTGTTTTGTTGCATCGTTATTCATTATTCTCTGATATGTGTTTTATAAGTATAATCAAATGTTTTGCACAGCTTCATGAACTATTATTTGATTATTATATTTTGTCATTCCGCTGTGAGATTCTGTTTTGGTTTTTCTTTCTCTGTTTTTCTTATTCACTCCATTAACAATCCGCCCTTCTGTATGGTTTGAGTCTGACGTCTGTGGTTTATTGTCGATTTAAAGCATATAAAAGGCGGGATGTTACATTTGGTATCAGAGCAAGGTTTAGAGATAAACCTTAGCTTTATGGGGTTTGACTCAAATAAAATAGGGTAGTAATACCCTAGAATGTGTCACTGAGAGGGTATATATGAGAGAGCGCATTTGTTAGTGTTATAAAAAGGTTATGATATCGTGTTAATTTGTTCCGTTTTGTATTTATAAATTCTGGTTGGTGCATAGGATGCTATGACATCAATAGGGATTTCTAAACGCTTAATAGGACAGACCGATACAATATTTGTTTTGAATATAGGTGAATGAAATAATTTTGCCTATTATAATTTTTGTATATAAAATATTGATTTATAAATGATATATTTGGTTGTAATATATTGGTTGTTAGGTAGTGAAATTTATAAATATTTGTTGGGAATAAGATTTAAAAATAAAATAAATGAAAACTGGAAATTTAGAACTTAAAGTTCCAGGGTTTTGAAAATTTCTTTCAAGATTTTGGAATATAATAATAATATTGGTTAGAAGTATTTTCTGATATAAATATTTCAATAAGGTTTAAAAGAATTATTTTAAAGAAAATTTTGGAAAGAAATAAGTTCTGTACTCCCCTCTCTGTCGTTGGAAAATAATTTCGGTGATGAGTGCACGCATCATCGACATTCACTTTTGAGTTTCTAAGTGGGAAAGCCACTGTAGTAGTTTTACTGCAGATTTATTTTGATAAACAAATATAAATTTGAAATCATTTAAATATAATTGGATATATAAGTTGCAAGTATGTACATTTATCCATTATTTTAAAATATTTTGAATAAAACCCGATATTTAATTCTTAAGTTTCCGTTAATTAATAGTTTCAATTAGTATGGTGAAATGGAATTTAACTAATAATCGAAACCTCTAAATGAAGTAGGAGATTTAATGCTAAGTTATAAATGGGATTAAAAGAAATTTGAAATTGTAATCTATGAAACAAAGGATATTATTATTGAACATTAAGTTAATTAAAAGAAATAAAATAAACTTGTGTAACTTTCAATTACATCCTTAAAAGCATATATATAACTTACCAAATATTAAAAGTTCTAATGCTTATAAGAAAATGTAATGGATATTGTACAAGTAAAACTTGAGGTAATAAAAGAATTCGATGAAATTCTTTAATAAATAAGAATTTGATGTTATAGTGTTATGAACTTAATTATAATTGAAAATGCTTCTAATTTAATATAATAGAAAGGTAAGTATTACAAAGAAATGATTATAAACTTAAGTAGATGAATTGATACACTAAGAAATTGTAACGCCCCACCTTTTCGCACGTTTTAAATCAATGATAAACCACGCAACATACAGAAGGGCGGATTGTTATCGGGTAAATAAGAAAAACAAAGAAGGGAAAATATAAAATAGAATCTTGCAGTGGAACGATAGAATATAATAGTCAAATAAACAGTTCATGAAGCTGTTTTACAAAACATTTGAATATACTTATACCATATATATCAGAATTACACATACCAGAGAACATTAATAATGCAGCGGAATACAATAGTGTAGTGGAATAATATAATAGATAATAGTAATACACTCTTCGTCTTCATTCTCTAGAAATAAAGCCTTCAAATCCTGAAATGCTCAAACTGACCCGAGCGAACTAAAAAGACAAAACAATCGAGTCAGAACTAAAAGATCTTATGTAAGTTAAATCAACAATAAACAATATGAGTGGAACGGCGTCAGAGATGTTTACGGGATTTGACATCTCGTATCCAGTGTCTAATGCGAGTGCAGTAACTCAAGAGATGCTCGGGATTCACATCTCCTAAGGATCCGTTAAACTATTTACTATGTAGTAATATTTCGCTATTATAATAATGCCTATTAGTAAAATAAACTTACTTTTAAATAGCGTTAAGGGGTTACCCATATAACCCTTAACACGTAATAGTGCCAATAGTCTATAAAGTACCGTAATACCTCCTGATTGGAAAGCTACCAGAGGATACTCCATAGGTACGACACAAATCAAATTCGTACAAGGCGCGCTAGGTTGGGTGATACGACACACAAGGCAATACCAGGGTAGATATACCAATTGCTATCCGGACTGGTGGTAATGCGTAGCGCAGCTACTGTCCACCTCGAGCCACACCTCCAAATCAAAAAACAAAAGTGGCCACCGAATCAATCCAAAAGTCAGAGTGTAATATCGAAGGGATGTGTCCGATAAGAGGGGCTACCTCCTTGGCCCGAAAATCGCTCTTGTTTTAGCCACCTTATGCCAACTCACGGGAGTCGAGTCCACGTATATACCTTAATAAAACGTCGCCACCATCCTAATTCATTATGGAATCTCCACCGCGTACACGGTTGTTAAAGTGGTTTTTGGAGTTGGCAGAGAGTATGACAACTTCCGATCTCGGTCTCTTCAACAACCAAACGTTATTATAACACCGCGATCATTTCAAAATAATTATACTTAAAAACCAGGATATAATATTCATTTCAAAACCATATAAATACGATATCATCTTCATTTAAAAACCAAATCAATAAGATATCATTTTTATTAAAACCCAAATCAATATAATTTCATTTTTATTTCAGATATATCCTTTTCCCAAAGTCGTAGCATTTTCAAATCATAATACCTTAAAACCCATAACTTTGAAACATAACTTCCAATACTTAAATGGTTTAATATTAAATTACTTTATATAATAAATTAACTTCTTTAATTTCACAAATCAATTCCAAATACAGATTTGAATACCAAATAAACCATTTCAATTTCCATATATTTCAAAGCTTTAATTATTTAATATTTCAAAACTAAATTTTATAATTCATATATATACACACACACCAAATTATCTTTACTATTATTTAGTTTTGAAATATTTCCTTAATAAATCCAATATCCTTTAAATAAAACTTCAAATTCAATAACTGAATATTCCTCAATTTATTTAGATTTCATACATTTCACTTAAATCACCTTAAACCCGAATTAAGTTATAAAACCATATTCCTTTAAAATCTCAATTTCAATAAGTTCCAAAAGAATTCTTATTAACTATAATTCTAAATTAGATAAAATCTCAATCAATTTCAAACTATCTTCTCAACCTTGATTGATAAAAATCAATATAAACTCCATATTAAAATATAACTTAAGTAAATACTTATCCATATTATATTTTACTAAAATCAAACTTTATTACTAAACTTATTTTATACTTTAAACAAATTTTATTCACAGCTTAAACCAAGAATTAACCATATAGAAAAGAACATTTATAAAATATCCAAATCAATATCTCAAAAATCATATATTTCTTTACAAACCATAGAAATCCTTTCAATATATATATATATATATACATATATATATATATATATATATATATAGACCATGGTGTCTGTATATAATTCTCTATTTTATGGTCAAGTGATATGGAAATTTATCATTTCAATCCGTAATTTAAAATAAAAATTACAGTTATATCATTTCAAACTGCAATCCCGAATAAAACAAAGTGCATAACAATTTACAGTTTAGAACAATATATAACATAGCATCCATTCATCCAATATCAACCATCAACCATTTATCACAATCATCATCCAATTCAAACAATAACATTTATATAAAACAGATAATAAATAACAGGTAATTACTAGCAGTTTATATACAATAATAAATTAATTTAACTGACAGTTTATTTGCAATAATAAATTTGAATAATAATTTGATTTAACAAATTAAATTTAACCAGAATGGTGATTAAAATATACCAAATAGCAACAAATAAATTTCTAATCACATAAAAAATTAATTAAACAAACATAAGAAATTTTAGAAATTGTGATTGGGTTAAAACACTCACCTTTTTGAATTTAAATAAATTTAAATCCAATTTAAACTCAAAATTTGAACAGCCTCCAATTAGTCTAAACCAGCACTAAAATGTCTAGAATTCCAATACGAACCTAGCGGAGAAAACCGCGCGTGAATTGGATCACGTATGCAAAAGTTATAGCAATTAGAACAGGTTGAAATCAAAATTAAATTAAATCAAAACAAAATTTTAATTAACGATACGTCACCTTCCATTGATTCCTTCTCCCACGCAAAAACCATGCACCCAGGCAAAACTCTATCTTTTCCCGCGATACTCCAGTCGCCGCCACGTTCTGATCGCCGGTGCCCCTAGCCGATGCACGAGGCCTGCCGCTGTGATCCGCATATCGAGGCGCACCAAGACTGCCTCACGCGAGTCGCGCATCCACCTGATGCGGCACCAAACAGCCGGCCGACACCTAGGGTAGTAAACCCTAGTCGAATTAAATCCCAAGATCTAACCACTGAAATGACGAACGAACAACAGAATGCACTGCGCTCCCTCTCCTCTACGCGATGGTACCCCTGATTTGACAATCTGACACAGTTGATAGCGATGCAACGGATGGCCGAGGTTAAACCTTCAATTTCTGGCCACCCACAAACTCAGATCAAGAAATGAACTGCAGATCTGAGATGCGTACATCAAGAGCTTCGATATATAATTTTTCTGAATTTTTTTGAGGAGTTTGAAATTTCAATTTGATTTGGAATTGTCTGCCATTGAAGTGAGGAGGTGAAGATGAATTGTACGCACAGAAAAATGAGAAAAAGAGGTAGGCTAGGGTTTATAACAGGGTATATATAGGCAAGGTTGAAATAGAATAGATGTACCTGATTTATAGACGCGCTAAACGATGAATGGCCCGAAAAACCCATTCTGATTCCGGAACGAAATTAGGTCAACCCGTATATCAAAATAGATGTTTTAAAATATTTTAAATGCACTAGAAAAGGTTTCATGTCCAAATTTCATCATATGAAGGAATTATGCTAAAATCAATTTATTTCAAATTGATTTCAATTAATTTCAATTTCTTTGATTTCAAGGCGTTTCGAGTCCGTACGATCAAATGACAAGTTCGATCGCTACGAAACTTGAAATCCTACAATAATTCACTGTTACGGATCCGATGAAACTAGTTTCGTCGAAATCCGAATCAATGGCCAAAATAGCTATTTTTACATTAACTAATTAAAATAATAAATTAACAAATTAAATCAAATTTCCAATTTCAACTCTATGATTAACAAATTTCATCATTTTTAGATTTCTAAATCATTTACACTAATTTACCCAAATTTAAGTGTCAATTTGGAGTTGATTAATTTATCAATTTCAGTATTAACCACAATTTCATTAAATTCAGAAATTATAAATTTAATTTCTAATAATCCCATTTAATTAAATAAATTAATGATTATTCCATTCATGAATTTCAAATAGATGGATTTAACATTGGATTCAAAACTATTACATTAAATATTCACACATTCCATCTAAATTTCAAATAACGTAATATTTGGATATTTTAATTTCATTTAATTGCAATTAATCCAATTAAATTCCAATATATTGATAAAGCTTTATTTCCAATACTTATAATTCAACAAATTGTCCAATATGTATAACCTTAACATTACTTACAAATATTATGTAACATTCCTAAAATTTCTCAAGTTTAATTTGGTAATTAAATTTATTTTTGAAAATAAATTGTGTATTAATTAGAGATTTCTAGAATCAATAAATAATTTTTGATTACAGATAGAAAATTTAATTTGAAATTTAAGCATAACTAGCTTACAAATAAATACTGGATTTAGGAAAAAATAAGTATATTGGAAATAATTGGAAATTTAGTTTAAAAATATAGGGACAAGTATTGATAAACAAACACTGAATTTCAAAATTAAATGTATTAAAGATAAAAAAGAAATTAAAAGCTTGAGATTTATAAAAAGTTAATGATAATTATTTCCTAAATTTTTAATTTTATCAATATTTGGAAGTTGTAATAAAAAGGAAAAAAATTAGTGTGCTCATTTTTAAAATGTTATTTTAAGATTAAATTTTCATATATGAATAAAAATGATTAATTGTTAATATGAAATCAAAGTGTTTAAATTCATTCTTTTCTTTTTATAAAGTTATGCAAAAATTAAAATAAAAAATAATAAAAAATGTATGAATGTAAATTGTATAAATATATTAGTGTATAAACTTGTTGAACAAAAAAAATTAAATGTAACAAATTAATTGGAATAGGATTTTGTTTGTGTAGATATAAATATAAATATGAAGGAAAATGTAAATAATTTTGAAATGAAGGCATATGTATACATGGGATATAATTACATGAAGGATTAAACCAAAATTTACAAAACAAATGAATAAAGAAGTACATTTTTTTATAAAATAAATATGATATAAAAAAAATTATAAAATAAAAAATCCTTTGTCTTGTAAAGTTGCAAATGATAAACAAGTAAACATGCATTAGATCTCAAAATCATTTGTTTTTACAAATGGCATTTATCTTATTTAAATTGAATGAAAAAAATGAAATTTAAAAATTATAAAAACTTTTCAGTTCCCCATATGAAATAATTAAGTATCTCAGCCAATCTGTATATACAGTACCAAGGATTGGGTATCTCTACACCCAAGAAAAAGATTAAAGTAGAAAGAAAGAAAAAAATTAGAAAAAAAGAAGAACTGCCATTCTTTTCAAATCGATCTGAAACAAAGATTCAAAATCTCAAACTTGTAGACAGTAAACATCAAAGCTTCAACCTGTAAGAAAAGCAAAGGAATTCAAAGAGAAATCAAAAGCTTTCAACTTGGAAATTTAAATGCAGATTCAACTTGAAAGCAAACATGGAAGAAAACAAGTTTCTCTGGAAAAAAAGAAAAAAAAATGAAGGCAAGTTTCTTTTCTTTAAATTTGAATTTGACGTTAGTAATCAGTAATAAAAACAAAAATTTAAACAATCATGTTTAATCAATTACAGAAGGAAATTCAAAGCTTCAACTTTGAAATTCCCGAGCAAGCAAAAGTTCAACCTGGAAAAAATAAAACAAGTTGTAGCTTTAAAAAAAATCAAAACTGTAAGTAAAATCGATTCTTTTGTTTGTTATTGATGAAGTAAACAAGTTAATACAACAGGAGATTGAGCAAAGTTTTGTATTTACAAACTTTTGCAGATCTAATCTTCAAAAGAAATTAAAGAAAAAAAACAGGCTTGCTTCTCCTCTGTTTCTTCTCTGTTGCAAATACCCAGGTGAGCAAAACTTCTAAAACTAAAAGCTTGAATCTGTTTTGATGATGCTTGAAATGAAGTTATTGTGATATGTTTGAGTGTTTTCTAGAATATGATTGAATAGCTTTGGGTATATGAATGTAGATGTTTGTATGTGAATATATCTTGTCCCTGTTATAACTATATTTCAAAAAAAAAAAATCCATATCTCTCAATATAAACCATATTAAACTATGATTTCTGAAGAGAAATTTCTTGAAACAAGGCAACATTAATTTTTAAAATGATATCAAGATTTTAAATTCAGTGATTATTTAAAAAATAGTAAATTACAGAAGAAATCAAAGTCATGTCAAATATTCAATCATATGGGAATTATGATTTGGCTATATAAATAAAATCGTATTACAAAATGATGAATTTTGATGTAAAGATCACGATTTTTAAACTTGAAATGGTTGAGAATTTTGGAGTTAAACAGAATAATTATGATCGTCAAATTCCAAAAATCAACACAGTAATAATTGTCGCGATCAAGTGTGGAGATAGTTTGGGAATCATGGTGCACGGGAAAAATGGTCGAAGGTTCCAATGTTCAGCGTAGCAGCGACTGGGAGGCGTCGTAGGGTTTAAAGCCCTGATGGGTTTGTTGATACTCTCAGGTTCATCACCATGTCGAGGAGGCATTGATCTCGATCGGAGGAAGGGGAAGGGGAGCGTGAGGCTCGGGTGAAGATTTGTGATTGACGTCGTGATGGCTGGTGGTCGGTGGCATTGGCGCGGGGAAGTTTGTTGTTCGAGTTGTGGGTTCTGATGGGAGAAAACCTGCTCGATTTTGATTCCCAGTTAAATTTGAGAATCTGTATGCTCGCGATGCTTAGGGATGTCATTAATGACGTGTTGGTGATCGTAACGACGATCAGAACGGTGGCGGTCAACGGTGCATGTGCATGTGTGTCATTTGGGAATCTGGGTTGTTGAAGTTGGGGAAGAAGGGGTAGCGCGGGACGTTGCTCGAGTTCAAAGGCGGGGCGACTCGAAGTTGAAGTGGTGTGGGTGATGCTCGAGGGTTAGCTCGCGATTTCTCACATTTGGCTCGGGGAAACTGAAAGATTGCTCGAGTGAAATACGGAAGGGCTCGGGGTTGATCTGTTACTAGATTTCAAAATTTAAAGAAAGAAGAAGATAGGTTGCAGACTTTAAATTTTTTATTTAAAACAAGGTTTCAAAGCAGATTTAAACTAAATAAGGTTTCAAAGAAAATGTGAACAAGTCTTTCAAAATTTTAAACAAGTTTTTAAGAAGATTAAAGGTTTAAATTTAGAGTTAAATGGTATTTAAAGGTTTTGGAATAAAATATTTTAAAATTAGTAAGTTTAAATTGTTTTAAACTTATATTTTAGAAGAGTTTGTTTTAAATAAAACTTAACAATGTAATTAAGGAGTCAATCAAATATTTTTAATTATTAACTTAAAGGTTAAATTAATTTATATTGTCAATGATAATTAACTAATTAGTTATTAATTAAAAGGTTAATTAATTTATAATCAGGATTTGTTAATTAAAGTAATAAATTAAGGATTGATTAATTAATTAATTAATTAATTTAAGGTTAATTATTTAAATGATAAAAGTTTGTTTGATTTATAAATCAAGGTGTTAACGCTAAAATTTGAACGCTAACACCTCAGTGGATGTAGAGGTTAAGTGAAAGCACCACCCGTGAACACGGGAATTAGAAACAAGTAAGAAAGTCCAAAGAAAGCAGTAGAAGACAATAATTTTATAGTGGTTCGGCTTTAGATTAAGCGTACGTCCACTTTAATCCTCTTTATTACTGAATCAATTACAACTTTACAACAATCTTCAATTAAAATGCCGATGAGACAAACAACTAGGACTTCGATGTAGAAGAATTCTTTGAATCCATGTTGATTTTGTTAGATTTCCTCTTGAAGTTAGTTGAGATGCCTTTCGTGTTTGAAGTGTCGAGTGAGTCGAGAATTCAGCAGAATATCGGTGTTCCAGGAATGAGCCAAAAAGATCCCCTGAATGTTGGAGCTAGCGCCGTATTTATAGAAGAGTTCGGCTTTAGGTCGTAGGTCGCCAGCGACCTAGGGGATGTGGTTTACGACTTAATAAGGTCGTACTAGGTCATCTGAGCGAGGTAGTAGGTAGTAGCGACCTATGGGAGATCGGTCCTGAAGTAGCTTAAGTCGTCCACGACCCAATGAAGCTCCTTTTCAACTAGATACTGGCTGTCAGCGACTTAGCACTTAAAGCATAAATGTTATATTGGTTTGCTTAGGTCGCAAGCGACCTAATGAGAGAGTATACATGTGGCTTTTCTCTGGAGCTCGCTAGGTTGCTTCCTTTTTTGGCTCGCTGGGTCGTTGGATACTTAAGTCGCTAGGTCGTTGGGTTCTCAAGTCGCTAAGTCGTGTTACCCCTTAGGTCGTTAACCCGCTTCAGCAGTTAGGTCGCTGTTAACTCGTTGATTCACTAGGTCGCTGGACCATCTGCTCCTTTAGGTCGCTGAGCCCTTTCAATCTTCTAGGTCATTGAGTCGCGTCCAAGTTAACTCGTTCATACTCTAGGTCGTTAGGTCGCTGCCATATCTAGCTTTACATCGCTGATTCGTGAAAAAGAGGAGTTAACACTTGCCCCTCGAAGCATATGCCTAGGTTATAGGTCGTATGCTTCGATATAACTCTGCTAGGTCGTAAGCGACTTAAGAAGATTGCTAACTCGCGCACCCATTCACCTTCTTCCTCTATTTCCTTTATAAACCGTAAGTCTCTTCGTTCCCTTCACTTTATCACTTATCCCTTTACCGCCATTGTTATCATTCAAGCTCAAAAGCTAATCGCAAAATCTCCACTTTTTCATCCCCAATTGTTGATTCCAGCAATAAACAAAGGTAATTCCGATCATTTTCGCCATGCTGTAAGATTATGTCTTGATTCGCCTTCCGATTATTGTTGAATTGTTGGCGATTGCTTTAAAAAGTAAATCGGCCTAGGGTTTCATGGAGTTATCTTGGTGAATGTAAAGTTTTTAGAATCGATTAGGGGTTTTTAAGGATGTTTTGGGAGTTTGGAGGAGACAAGGAGATGGTTATCGGGTTAGTAGGTTTTAGGCTTTGCTGTGATACTTCGGTGAGGTAAGGGAGATGAATACGTGGCATCATGAGAGTGGAGGATAAGACTTAGGATTTCTTGATGGAAGAAAGCTAGGCATATTTCTGAAATACTCTCAGAGCGACCTAATGAGTCAGACGACCCAAGGGCCTTGCGACCTATGATGCATGACCAATTACTCCGTACGAATCATCCTCTTTAACGACCTACCTCTAGGTCGCATCATGACTTGAGTGAGCTAACCTTTGCATCACAACTTTTAAGTCGCAGACGAGCTAACCCTTGCATCACAACTTTTAAGTCGCAGACGAGCTAACCTTTAGAACACAACTTTTAAGTCGCAGACGAGTTAATACTTGGACACTTGCTGTGGCTTAACTTCCTGCGACTTAAGCTTTTAGGTCGAGAGAGTGTCTAAACGACCTAATACTTAACCAAATTTACATTGCCGTGCCCTGAAGCTCTATGCCTTGAACTCTTTAACTTGAACAATACGACCTAAGAAAGTTTGCCTTGGACACTTGCAAAGCTTTGACAGAACTTGACTGAATTTCCAACTTGAACAGCTAGAATGAACTGCTTGAACTCATCGTACTTTTTTACAGATTATTTTAACTTTAATGCTATTAATCTGTTAAATTCAACATTGCAGAGAATGGGATGAATATACTGCCATTGATAGCCCACATCAAATGACAGATTAGTCGATAAAAGATAATCAACTTAAAGAAATTATATGAAATGCTGTGAATCTACAAACTCAAGTGAAATATTAAAGCAATGCTGAATTAATCAACCAAAGCTAATCTGTTTGCTTTAACACTGTACTTGAACTTAAAACAACAAGTCCTGAAGCTTTTTAACTGACAACTATTAACTAGTTTAATTTCAGTTATATTTTCTCGTTATTTTATTAGTTCTGCACAACACTTTACACATTTAGGAAATGTGCACCTTCATATTTGAATATCCAGTTCCTTGTGTATAATGTCTTCTCAAGAAGAGATAATCGAGCAATCCGAAGGAGTCTTCCCGATAGCGAACCCATTGGTCGATCCTCCGGAGAGAACTCCAACTACCCTGAGTCAGCGGACATTCAATCAATTACGTATTCAATTTGGACTGCCGAAGCGGATGCTATATTTCCTGGCCCAAATGATACTGCCGACAGGCCACCTCTCGGTTTTGTCACCGTCAACCGTCAGATGTGCCTTTGTGGTGCCATTCCTCCTTTCAATGAATTTCTTCATCAACTCCTTTTCCGACTAACCATCTCTCCCTTTCAACTACATCCCAATGGCTACGCCATCCTGATGAGATTGTATGTTTTATTTAGGAGGACACTTAACCGTCTTCCGAGCTTTGAAGAAATTTTCTACTTATGCTCATTCGCAAAGAATAAAGACCACCCCTCCTTTATACTCGTGAGAAGTGCCAGAAATCATAAACTTATCACTGATCTTTCCGAAAGTGCTCACAGTTTTCTGAATCAATTCTTGTTCGTCCGCTGTCCCCTAGGGTTTTATGCCATCTGGAGAAAAGGAAGTAAGATTGCTCATCCCCGTTCTTTCTGTTCCAGCTTTTCACGATCCGAATGGTTAAGTGCTAACTTCATTCTTTTCTTTTACAGCACTTCCTCCTCCCTCTAGAAATCTCAGTCACAAAACGAATTTTGATAGATTAAGTGCCGTGCCGATTGAAGAAAGAAGTATTAAGTTTTTGCTGAAAGATGAACTTCTGCACCAGTACGGGCTTTTGCACCCTTCTCATTCTACCCAACCTCATGAAGTACACGACTCTCCAGTAAAAACATCGGATGCCCCAGTCCCCGTTGGAGAACTTGCACCGAAAGAACTTGCTGTTGAGGCTTCCTTGGTAAAGTGTTCTACTTCGATTGATGTTGCGGGGTCATGCGTCAAACATGCACTTGCCCCGGTCATCGAAGAAGAGGAGCCTCCTCAACAATCCGGGAGATCTGGTGACGAAGGAGCTGAGAGAACAAGTCCCGCTAGGCACAGCGGTGATGATACTTTTGAGGGGTTGAGCGACCTGATGATTACTTCGCAGGAGCTTTTTAAAGATGATCCTATCACTGCTAAAGTTACTTCTTCAGCAGTCAAAGCGACATCCGTTCTGCAACAAACTCCATCAGCTAAGAGTTGACACTGGCTGTTAAATCCGTCATCACCTCTCAACCCAGGAGTGATTCGTGATTCGACGCACGTAGTTTGCACATTACACACACTTAGGACTTTTCAACACTTATATGCATTCAACTCTCTTGCTTTCATGATTTCCGAGTTTATCTTTTCTTCATTTTCAGATTCTCCAATGGGAAGAATTGGCTCTTACTACGACGATTTTCAGCGTTATGGGAAGCGCGGTGCTTATGACCCCAGGAGGTATCTTCCTACCTCTTGGGAAACTGACGAAGAAAGAGCTGCGAGGAAAGCTCGTGAAAGGCGCGCCTATGAAGAACGCCACGAAAGGCGAGATGAGCGACATGACTCTTCCCAGAGGGAAGATGATTCTCATAAACGAAAATCCCATGATGATAAAGGGAAAAGCCACATCCCTGAAGATGCTAGTAAAAGGGCCAAACATGGCAAAAAGCCAGCGTCCGAACTTCCTGAAAGTCCCGCTGCTCCTGTACCTTCTCAATCTCCTGCCCTTGCTCGTACTGATATTCAAACAATTATTGGCAGGCCCTCATATCAGGTTGGACAAGCCCGACCACTCTTCAAAGTCGGTTTCCGCATTGATGCCTGAAGGGAGTGTGCTTTGACTTTGATTTGGTCCCGATTGACAAGCAGGCTATGCTGCGCAATCTTGATGCTGTGAAACTTGATATCGAGAGAATGTCTAGCTGGCAGAAGATTATCGACGAGCTTCAGAGAGTAAATCACGCGAATCTTGAGTCCATGCTAACAATGGAAAACGACAAATCTGAATGACAGAAAACTCTTGAACAACATGACGCGGAAATGGGGAGCATAGCCACTTATAATGAGAAGCTTGAAGCAGAAGTGGAAAAACTTAAGGAAGATCTCGCCACTTCCTCCACTTCCTACTCTCAGAGAGAGGAAATGCTTCAAAAACAAGTAAGAGACGCTCATGCAGCGTAGAGAGATGCTGAAACCAAATTTGAAGCGCAGCAGGATGCTGTAGAAAACTACCGGGCTGACGTTGCTCAACTTCGAGAGAAAACCAACGCCCAGAACTTGGAGATTGAACTGTTGAAAGCTCGACTTTCCGAAGTTGAGAAGGAGCGTGACAAATCTGTTGCCGGAAAAGATGCAGCCGAAGAGTCTCGTATGGCAACTAAAGCTGAAGTCAGCTCCACTCTATTCGAGTTTTACATCCATAGCGTTCTGGGGCGTGGTAGCCTTAAGTTTTTGGGGCCGGCATATGAAATCACTCTGGCCAAAGTGTGGGAGGCCATACTTGATATGTTTGGAGGAGCCGGATATGCAGAAGTAGATTTAATGGCGCATTATCTAGATGATGATGCATGTGCCGCTCTTGCAAGGGGAAAGGAGCAGCTTGCCAAAGAGAGAGCTGAAACGAAAGAAGGAGAACATTTAGGAAAGACAATTTCAACCGACCCAGTTCTACCTTCAGTTTCAATCGATATCGATATTGCTGGCTCCAGTTCCCATTCTCCTCCTCCTACTAAAGCCGTTATTGAAAGTGCCGCTGTCCACACTGGAGATGAGACTCAAGAAAGTGCTGAAGCGCAGGACTTCGAAGTTGATATAGTAAAGTCTGCTTCTCCAGGTAACCTCAGTGTTGATCTTGCTTAAGTGGACTGCTTGCTTTCTTCACATGAGCTTGATGAACTTTTTGATTATTACTTAAATCTTGACGCGCCACTTTCTCCTCTTTTCATGAGAGATACTGACTTTAACTTCTCTTCTCATGTAGTGAAAGCGCCCAGTGTTTCTCAGCTTTCCCCTCTTCCAGTTGTTTCCTCTCCGCCCCTGCAGATTACTCCCCCTTCTATCTCCCAACTGGGGTCGCAAGAAGAGCAGATAGAAGCTCTTCGTGACTTGGACAATCCTGTTGCTTCTCAGGAACAAAAGGTCGAAGAACCTGAAGAAGGGGAGAGAACTCCGGAGCAGACTGCTTCTGATGACATAACATTATCCACTCTTTTCACTCCGGGTAGCGAGTCTTCTTCTAAGAAAAGAGGGAAACGCGGAGTCTCAAAGAAAAAGAAAGAAGCTTCTGCTGGTGAGGAAAAAACAGAAGAACACCCAATTGCACCTCTTCCTCTTTCTTCCCCTACTCTCACAAGCCGGCACCAAAAATTGATCATCCGGCCAGGCGTAGGCTCGAAAGGTGGCAGGAAGAAGAAATGATGGGCTTGGGACTTATGCTTCTTGTCTTGCTTTTCGCTTTTTTGCTTGTATTGTTCAAAGACTTATGTTGACCGTCGATTGTGCGGGTAACGGTCCCCGTTTTCTTTTGTTTTGAAACCGGTATATGTATAATTTTTTTTATAGTATGGAATAAAATGATTCTTTTACTTGTACAAACTTCTGTCTATATTTGAGAATGCATTTATATTTTTTTTATATACACAAGTTTCTTTATTTTCCTTGTGTGATGTTGCAGTAAACCTATGTATTTGAGTAATACACTCTTCGTCTTCGTATTCTAGAAATAAAGCCTTCGAATCCTGAAATTTTCAGACTGACCCGAGCGAATTGAAATGACAAAACACTCGAGTCAGAACTAAAAGATCTTATGTAAGTTAAATCAACAATAAACAATATGAGTGGAATAGCGTTAGAGATGTTTACGGGATCTGACATTTCCTATCCAGTGTCTAACGTGAGTGCAGTAACTCAAGAGATGCTCGAGATTCACATCTCCTAAGGATCCTTTAAACTATTTACTATGTAGTAATATTTCGCTATTATAATAATGCCTATTAGTAAAATAAGCTTACTTTTAAATAGCGTTAAGGGGTTACCTATGTTATCCCGCTTTTTGGTAAAGCCGCGATACCAAAAGATCGATCTAAAAAACAGAGAATAGCTCGTCTCAGAGGTTGGTCATATTTCATTTCGCTATGGATATCGCTGAATTTTTTCCGAGTCCAGATTGAGCTACAATTGATAGGACACGACAAGAAAGACCGTAGAAGTCAGCATCTCAAATTTCGAGTCAATCCGAGTTCATACGCTCAAGTTATGATCGGTCTAACTTGAAGTGGACACACTGGTTTCGAACCCATCATGGTGGGTGTCTTCGAACCCATCATTATGCACCATTCGAACCGATCACCTCCGAACCGATGGACTTCGAACCGAGGGACTTCAAACCCATCAGAATGCCTCAACTCGACTCCATCAACTTCGAATCCATCTAGTTCGCGTCAGTGGGCCTCATGTCCATAGAGAGTTTGTAAGGCTCGTATCCATCCAAAGAACCTTGTTCGAACCCATTACAGAAACCTTGTTCGAACCCATTTCATAAACCTTGTTCGAACCCATTACAGAAACCTTGTTCGAACCCATTACAGAAACCTTTTTCGAACCCATCACAGAAGCCTTGTTCGAATCCACCTGTGAAGCTTCATTCGAACCCACTGAGTCAACCAACCATGATGACGTGTCTTTCATCGGTTCGAATGCGCCGAAGTATATGGAGTCGAAGCATTCAACTCGGAGAAAAACCCGAATCGAGGCGAAGTGTGCGCTCCACGTCAACACGAAGACACGTGCCACCATGGTTTCGAAACCATCGATTCGAATGTATGGTTTCGAACCAAACAGCCACGCAGTGAACCCCATTTCGAATCCATCATATCTCCCAATCTACTGATCGAAATGCCACGAAATTTTCACAGAAGTTTGAATACATGTTGAAGAATGCCCACGCCAAATTTCACCTCGATTGGATGAATTCTTGATCGGTTCGAATAGAGTTCGAACCGATGCCAAAGTGGGCCCAAACTTCCTAAGATCGGGCATGTGGGCCCCCTCACGTGCCTGAAGTGGTCTCCCGAGTTTTCAGTGAAATATCGGCAGCCTACGCTTATAAATAGAGCTCCAGAGCCAACAGAAAAGGGATCTTTCGCCTCTCAAGCGCCCAGACTCTGCCGGATCGAGATCTCCATCATCCTACATCATAATTTTACTGTTGATTTCGAATTTCCAGTTGTAACTTGCTGTTGATTACGGTAACAACTTATAATCATTGAAAGAGAATCAATAAAACATCAAATCACTTCATAGTGGACGTAGGCAACACGCCGAACCACTATAAATCGCTTGTCTACGCATTTATTTTACTGCTGATTGGAGTTTTTGTTAGATAATATCTGTTTTGAATTTACATTCTTCGTTATTATCTCTTCAACGACTCCCGAAGAGTGTTGTGCCCAATTTTTACACAAACACTTTGGTGCTTTCACTGAGAAAACCCAGATTTTCTCCTGCTCGTTGGATCTGTCGTCGATACCCGATTGAATAAATCTAAGAGAGAGATCCAGATTATTGAATCCAACTTCCTTCCCTTCTATTCAGATTTGTATAAAGTCTAGGAAAGGAATTCAACTATCAAGATGGTTAGCACAAGAACCACCTCAAACGCTGTCAATCAAGAAGAACAGAATAGACAAAATCCTGTGCCACCATCTCCATCTAATCAGAATGCTACTGGTCACTCTGAACCGTCGGGTCCGGTTACTTGACAAGAGTTGCAGTTGCTACTCCAAGAGCTGACCCAGAGTCGGCGACAACTAGAAGAACAGCTACGCGCTAACGCTGAGCTAATCAACAAGCTGGATCGCCAGAAACGAAAGAGATCCATGAGAGACCATGCTTCTCGCTCATCCAGCGAAAGTTCTTCATCCTCTGATTATCCTAACCGGCCTCCGCGACCCCGGCTAGATGGGGGTCGTATACCACCCGTTGGAAATCAACCGACATTGACCGTTGGACAACTTAGAGTTGGTCCGTCAGCCAGTTTCCAAACCGGACCCTCCTCCCGAGGAGGTGCCGTTCCTCACCACACCGCAGAATACCGCACCACTAACGTTGCGGCTGAACCAGGGATTCACGAATGACGATTGGGGAGTTTCCCGAAGTCACACTCCCTTTACGGACGATATTCTTACTGCTGAACCCCCACGGCGATTCCGAATGTCCACTCTACCCATGTACGAGGGAAACTCCGACCCCAACCAACATATTCTAAAATATGAATGGTCGATGACTGCTGCCAGGGCTGACGATGCAGTGAAATGTCGTAGTTTCCCCATATCCTTGGGGGGCATCGCTACCATGTGGTTCACCCGGTTGCCACCTCGATCCATCTCTTCCTTCGACCAGTTAGCCACAAAATTTGTCGAGCAATTCCGCATGCACGTCGCAAGGCCAAAAGATGTCAACACTCTATCTAGTGTCACGCAAGCTCCTGGAGAGACACTCAGACACTACTTAGAGAGATTCCATACTGCATGCACGGAGATTAGTAATCCAAACGATAACTCCATCCTTATGGCATTGACAAAGGGGATCGACCCCGATTCTGAATTTGGCAATTGGCTAGCTGGGAAACCACCTGCGTCATTGGACCGTTTCCATACCAAAGCAGCTCAATTCCTGAGACGGGAAGACGCGAAACAGTCAAGGAAGCAAACTGACGCAGGGCCAAATGCGGAAGGGACCCAAAGCAATGTTGCAATAAAACAGTCCGGTGAGAGCTCCGGAAAAGTTCAGTTGAACATTAAAAATAAACAAGCTCGGCGAAGAGAAAGCGTGAATCAAATTAAGAAACAAGATCAAACTCGTGGCCCGCAGCGCAAGAATCCAATGTTTGACAGTTACACTCCTCTAAATACATCACTAGAGGACTTGTACTTACAAACTTGCGATACAATACAATATCAAAAACCTGCACCAAGACCGTCGTCAGAAAGACAAATCCAGACGGGAAAGTTTTGCAGGTTCCATGAAAGCTATGGGCACAATACGAACGAGTGTCGTCACTTACATGATCTTGTTGAAAAACTGGTCAGAGAAAGGAAGCTGGAACATTTTGTGTGGACACCGCAGCCCAGAGAAGCGGGCCCATCAAATCCAAACAATGGACCCAATCGGCCGAGACAGGAGGACTCGACTTGTCCCCATGGAAGATTGGTGATAAACGCCATCAGTGGCGGGCCGACTTACTCAGGAGCCTGGAACGACGAAGAACCTCGTCACTGTCACACATGACAGCCTCCTTCAATCTATGAATACTTTGCAGTTTCTTTTACATTCTGAAATTTGAATTTGTAATAAGGCACTGACTTTGCCATATTTCCTTATTTCAGCAATAAAATACTATATCTTCAAGCTAGAGCTGTGATTCACCGAATGCAACATTCAACAATCACGACACACGAAGAGCTAAGTTCCATCAAACAATGGAATTTATTCAAATAGCGAGTGACTGCGATACGACCGACCACACTAAGTGAAACCCCATCTCGGGGGCAAGCCATCACGTTAAAGGCCGAATTGGACCAACACACGACAGTCCATTCAATAAATCGTTCCCAGAGCGTGAACGGACTCCAACTTTCCAGAGTGTGAATCGGAGTATAAACATTCAATAAATCGTTCCCAGAGCGTGAACGGACTCCAACTTCCCAGAGTGTGAATCGGAGTATAAACATTCGACAATTCGTTCCCAGAGTGCGAACGGACTCCAACTTCCCAGAGTGCGAATTGGAGTGTAAACATTCAATAATTCGTTCCCGGAGCGTGAACGGACTCCAACTTCCCAGAGTGTGAATTGGAGTATAAACATTCAACAACTCGTTCCAGGAGCGCGAACGGACTCCAACTTCCCAGAGTGTGAATTGGAGTATAAACATTCAACAACTCGTTCCCGGAGCGCGAACGGACTCCAACTTCTCAGAGTGCGAATTGGAGTATAAACATTCAACAACTCGTTCCCGGAGTGCGAACGGACTCCAACTTCCCAGAGTGTGAATTGGAGTATAAACATTCAACGACTCGTTCCCGGAGCGCGAACGGACTCCAACTTCCCAGAGTGTGAATTGGAGTATAAACATTCACCAACTCGTTCCCGGAGCGCGAACGGACTCCAACTTTCCAGAGTGTGAATTGGAGTATAAACATTCGACAATTCGTTCCCAGAGTGCGAACGGACTCCAAATTCCCAGAGTGCGAATTGGAGTATAAACATCCAATGAATCGTTCCCAGAGTGTGAACGGACTCCAAATTCCCAGAGTGCGAATTGGAGTATAAACATCAAATCCATCGTTCCCAGAGTGTGAACGAATTCCTAAAAAGCCCAAATAGGTGTGACTGACCATCCAACGGCTAACTCCAGATTCTCGAAGCGCGAGTCAGAGTACAAACATTAATTCCAGGTTCCCGAAGTGCGAACCCAAACATACATGTTTTCTCCAAGTTCCCGGAGTGTGAATTGGAGCATAAATACCAAGTTAAAGTTCCCGTAGCACGAACTGAAATGCTAATACTAACTCCAAGTTCACAGAGTGTGAGTTGGAATGTGAACATCAATTCCAAGTTCCCGAAGCGCGAACCGTCTTACAAACATCGATAACTCTCGAGTTCTCGGAGTGCGAACCGGATTATCGATCTCAAATTATCTTAAGTCCCCAGAATGTGGACATGTGTTTAAAGTTTGCAATAAACGCACTCAACCAACAAAACACAAATGTTATTTCCCGAGACTAGGGGGCAAAAAAGTAAGTGTTAATCGCTAACCAAAGTGATACAATGTCCGAAGTTCGATTATTCATCAATCACAACTTGCGACCAAGATTCTCAGACTTGGCAAATAAAAAACAAACTCTACTTGACGGTAAAAACACCACAAGTGCACCGGACTGAAAACAAGACACTACAAACACTTAAGCACAAAAGAAATGAGAGTTGAAACAAAGAAACTAAATTTTATTTCAACTAACTGTAGACAAGGACTTACATGCAAATAAGTTCTCCCAAAAAAGAATCCCTACTAGCAGGGGCCGAACCTGCATCTATACATGGCCTACTAACAAAAAACGAGAACAAGTTCCTATCTACCAAAAATCTGCTTGGGAGGCCGATCTATTCCTTCTTTCTTGGCCTCCTTATCAGCGGTTCGTCATCAGAATCGCTTGGAACGGAAATCCTTCGTTTGGACGACCTCCTCTCCGGTGGTTGCTCTTCGGCCGGGGGCATAATATCTACGTCCTCCTCAGAACTTGAATCTAAATGAAGGCTCCCTGCCGGAGGAGTAGGAGGGACCGGACCCACAACGGAAGATGGGATAGTGCCACCCGGCGATACTATCCCCGCAGGTGTTGGGCTCTGCGCCGCTGTGCTACCACCAACACTACCACTTTGCCCCGCAGCTTCCAATTCTGCATGAATTTCGGCCAGGATCTCTTCATCGTGAATCATCTGGGCTTGGCTGGGGGCATCCGCAGTCTGCATTGAAGAGCTAGAGGTTGGCGGGAAGTCACTAATGATGAATGACAGGTTTGTGGAGAAGCCACCCTGCACGCCGAGCAGCTCGCTCACCATTTGTTCATCAAGAGATAATCTGCTCCCATGCGCCGCCTCGGTTGATACTGCAGTTACAACAGTAGTCTCAGTGGTGATGGCCTTATCCCCTTTGCTTGATTCTTGGGTCGCAGCAATCGGAGCAACTCCAGTCACTAAACAAAGAAAAGAAGAGGTCATTAGTATCTACTTCAGAACAGACTCTCTATTTGGAAAACACTTGAGATAAGTTGGGAATACCTTCCCCAGTTTTACTTGCGGACGACTGAGCGGCCTCAGAAATATGCTCCCGAATGGGAGATAACCGCGGCTGTTTTGGGTCATAAGCAGGGACAGATTGTGAACCAACCACAGATACAGGCTCTAACGGAGGTGGAGCGGTGATTTTAGTAACACTGGCGTGATGCTCAACACCTGATCCCTCTCCAACCTCCAAAGATCGGCCTCCAATCATCTCCTTCTCATGAGCGATAATAGCGTCATGAAGGACCTTCTTCTCATCATCCGTCAGCAGCCGGTTTTCAAGTTCGAATCGGTCGACCGATTCACCCAGACGTGCTTCCTCTTCTTCCTCGACCAATCGATCCCAAGCGCTGTGGAGGTGTATCGGGTAATCTTGGAGCCAGGCCAAATTTCGGTGCCTCAACACGTTGGCATTGTAAGTGATGAGAAAATCTTCAATATCGGCCTCCAGCCTGGCCTCCGCCTGTTGAACTTTCTCCTCAACCTCCGTCTCAACCGCCTGGACCTTGGCTACTGCCGCATCCCGTTCAGTCCGGAGAATCACGGCTTGTTCACACGCCTCATGGGCTGCATTATTCGCATCATCCCTGTCCTTGGCGATTTCGGCGAATTTGGACTTAAGCCCGTTCAACTCCTTTAGGGCTGCGTCCCTCTCGGCAGTGACCAGGGTGTTTCGGTGGCCCATGTCCTCTACAGTGGCATAATGCTCACGTTTCATCCTATCCATTATTGCCTGGGCTTCGTCGGCTTTTTTGATAGCCTCCATTTCAGATTTCCGAGAAGATTCATCTTCAGTGTTCAGCACATCAATAATACGGTTCTTCTGAGCTAACTCAGCCTGCAATTTCTCGATGGCGGCCCCACGCTCAAAGGCCAATGACGACGCTTTCTCAGCCGCCTTATACCACGCCCTTTATTGGGCATAAAAGTCGTGCACATAATCGTGCGCCGTCTGCTCGGCCTCAGGCGGGATTCTTTTCAAGTGAAGAGGAAAAATGTAGTTATCAAAGCAAATATTTGGAAAGTCCATCTTCAGTTGAGCAAGCCTGATTGCTCCTTCCCCTGAAATTTCAGTAGGAGTTTGTTCCGCGACTATTGGAGGCATTGCCTCAGATCTGGGATGGCGAGATTCATACTTAGAAGATTGAGAGGCCGACTGGTAGTACGAGGAATCAGAAGAACGAGAAACATGGACGGGAGGTTGTATAGGAACTCTTGGAGGAGGAGTGCGCGATCGAGACCGATGTCTGTAATCCCTCTCTCTCCGTTCTTGGCTAGAATACCCGGAGTACCTGCGATCGTAACCCCTGTCTCCTTCTCTCCGTTGTGACTCGTAGTATGAGGAAGATTTGCGAGCATGTCGTAGGCTCCCTAGCATCGAACCGCGTCCGGTCATAATATCTGCAAAGCGAAATGAGAATAAGGTTAGTGGTTTCTCGAAATCGATGACCTAGGACTCAGGGCTATGTAGTGTCGTGAAATGTGTATGAATATGTATTCCCCCCGACCAACCAGAAGTGTCGACTGAGCTAGTAATAAAAGGCTCGCTCAATTCTAGAGTACGATGGAACTCCTCCAACCCGGCGTCATGCTGAAAAGACACATCATCCAGGATTGGAAGGTCAGTAAGCCCTTCGTAAAGACTTTCAGTTCGCGGAGGATACATCTTGGAAATTCTAACTCCGGGAGAGGATTGGGCCGTGACAACCGATTTCCATCTCCCCTTCTTAGTTGACGAGACGACGGCTGCCTTGCCTTTTCTTTGCTCTTCAACATCCTAGACCACGTCTGTAGGCTCCAACAACGGCTCGTCGTCAGTATGAGTTCTTTCAGAATCAGCTCCTCGGCTATGATAACTTTGGGCTTCTTGTGTTTGACTCGCTTCTTCGAAACAACCTTAGTGCCCCGTCAAACAGTATGCTATGCCCCCATTCAATCAGCTCGTAAGTCCGGAGATTCCTATCGGTCAAAAGCAACTCGATATCCCTATCCTCGCTCGGGACTCCCCGGAGTACTCGCACCATCTCTTTAAAGCGCTCGCCCTCAGGTCGCTGAATCGTCGCTGTGAAAAGGAGAAAAAAACATAAGTTTCGCTTTGACTGCAACTGCCTTAGAAATTACTTGATAACTCAGCTACACTCACGTCTGAATAACCATCGCCGGGCAAACCCCGGAGGACATCTGACATAGAACCATTCCGTCCTATAGTAACTCAACCTGGTCCAAGACCCAGTGACCACTTGACAATTCCTCACTGCTTCCAGAAATGTGATGGAAGGATAATCACCTCGGGTCTTGAAATTAAATAGATATCTAATCTCGGTCGGGATTGGTGGTCTCTGAAGGTACTCAATGAAGACGATGAATAAACTGTTCACGGACGCATATCCGTTTGGGTGTTGTTGAGATGGAGCGATCCTCAAAAAAGACAACACTTCCCTTATATACTCTTTGAATGGAGGAAGTGTCCCGACCGCGCACGCGTGGCGGTTAAATGCTGTATATCCCTCCGGCGGGTTGTGTGGTCTATCGTTCTGCCCAGGCAATAACACGTCATCCAGTGATAGACCGTGGCTCAAGCATATTCTCCCTAACATGTCTTCAGAAATATTCGATTGAACGGAATCCGACAGATTGGCAATGAAAGATGCATTGGGAAGTTCGTCCGGGGCCGGACCAATGATCTCAGGTTCAATATCTGGAACCTCTAGTCTCAGAGCAGTTGTGCTTTGAACCTCCTGCTGTTGCGAACTTGAAGGTTCCATAACTAGCTAACTCATGAGAAACCATCGTTAGATGACAAAGAACCCGTGCGTTCCCCAGTGTAAAGTGTATGAATGTATGTTGTGTAGTGCCATGCATTACTTGAATAAATATCGCAGAGTTAAATAAACATGCAAACGACAAAGCTACGGAGTCCAGTAACAATGACCGTCATCGCTGACCGTCATCACAAAACCGTTTAAATGATGGAAATTGATTCGAATAGAAGTTGTTATCGTTCCATCGACGAGCTTCGAAAGTTGGTCAAGTATGCAGGAATGAAACTCGTCGGAATTATGCTTAGAAACATCAAACTTAGGAATCCATCATAGAGGGTTCGAACCGATCACAGGGACCTCGTTCGAAACCAACCTAACGTCACTTCGAGTCGATGAATGGAAACCGTGCTTCGAAACGATGATCAGGCGTCGAGTTCGAATCGATCAAAAATGGATAACTTCGAATCGATCCTTGTTTGGCTAGTTCACACCGATCAGAAACCCTCAACTTAACATCGATATCGTTCGAATCGATCCTTTTCGAACCGATATAAAGTTGATAACTTCGAACTGATAGCCGATGGATTCGAATCCATCGATTCGAATGAACCCATCGAATCCACCAATCGATGCGAACTACGTCACCCCCATAAGGTCATCCAAGAGATCGATACGAAATCCAAGAGAAATGATGCCGCCATCATCGATTTGAACAAGAGTCCCCAAATGGTTTCGAAGCTCCCCCAGACCAGATCCGGCTTTACCAATCACCAGAGTGGCCAATCGATGAAGAAGACGCGGTTTCGAAGTAACTTTGCCGTTTGGATTCGAAGCTAATTACCTAATTTGAGTGGTGGGTTCAAGGAATTAAAGGCTTGGATCTCGAATGTCTCAAATACGAAAACACAGTGCCTTCTTTTCTGAAGTTTCGAAACGATGCAGTGCACAGTCAAAGCAAGGCGAGAGTTAAAAAAGTAAAAAGTGAAAAAGTGACAGGCCCACTGCTATTTATATGGAGTTTTGATTTTGACCGAGATGATTCCCCTTCCGGTAAACGCGACCGGTCGCAACCAGTCATAGCATGGATCGTTTCGAAACATCCACTCAAAGCCATTTTCCTAATGCCGTGAGGGTTCGAAGTTACCCTCACACTTCATCGATACGAAGTACACAGCAGAGTGACGAGCTGCATCGATGCAAAACAAACGGTGGGCGCATCGATTCGAAGCCCTTGTTCACATCAACGACTTCGTATCCATCCATAACCTATCGATACGAACTACTATGTCGTATCCATCCATTCACATCGGTTCGAATGTCTGTTTCGAACCCATCACAACACAAGTATACTCCATCCATACGAATGTGGATTTCGAACCCATCTATACTCCAACACATCGGTTCGAAGTCTTACACTCGCGCAATACAAATCCAATTCCTCCAACTTTCAATATCGATTCAGGAGAGGATCGATACGAAGGGACTTTTCAAAACAACCATCAAGCGTTGTCTCAATTCAAATTTCAAAATCGGTTCAGGAGAGAATCGATACGAAATTCAGTGGCAAACAAAAACTAACAACGACTTGTAGACGCACGACGTTGACAAAGATCAAACTAGCATATGTGCATATATATCGAACTAACATTCGATTTCAAGCATTTGCAGGGATCAAACACCTATCTTGTTACAAATGCAACAGCCAACGGCTAAGCGCTATTATACAGCAATCAATCATATCAACGCAAGGTTGCAGCAATACAGAGTACGAGTCTCAACAAAAAGAGAGCAATGATTGTTCGGAAGAAGTTGTGGCTATTCAAAGCACGTCATGTTCCCACAAGACGTACTTTAGGGGGCAAAATGTTATCCCGCTTTTTGGCAAAGCCGCGATACCAAAAGATCGATCGAAAAAACGGAGAATAGCTCGTCTCAGAGGTTGGTCATATTTCATTTCGCTATGGATATCGCTGAATTTTGTCCATGTCCAGATTGAGCTACAATTGATAGGACATGACAAGAAAGACCGTAGAAGTCAGCATCTCAAATTTCGAGTCAATCCGAGTTCATACGCTCAAGTTATGATCGGTCCAACTTGAAGTGAACACACTGGTTTCGAACCCATCATGGTGGGTGTCTTCGAACCCATCATTATGCACCATTCGAACCGATCACCTTCGAACCGATGGACTTCGAACCGAGGGACTTCGAACCTATCAGAATGTCTCAACTCGACTCCATCAACTTCGAATCCATCTGGTTCGCGTCAGTGGGCCTCATGTCCATGGAGAGTTTGTAAGGCTCGTATCCATCCAAAGAACCTTGTTCGAACCCATTACAGAAACCTTGTTCGAACCCATTACAGAAACCTTGTTCGAACCCATTATAGAAATGTTGTTCGAACCCATTACAGAAACCTTGTACGAACCCATCACAGAAGCCTTTTTCGAATCCACCTGTGAAGCTTCATTCGAACCCACTGAGTCAACCAACCATGATGACGTGTCTTCATCGGTTCGAATGCGCCAAAGTATATGGAGTCGAAGCATTCAACTCGGAGCAAAACCCGGATCGAGGCGAAGTGTGCGCTCCACGTCAACACGAAGACACGTGCCACCATTGTTTCGAAACCACCGATTTGAATGTATGGTTTCGAACCAAACAGCCATGCAGTGAACCCCATTTCGAATCCATCATACCTCCCAATCTACTGATCCAAATGCCACAAAATTTTCACAGAAGCTTGAATACATGTTGAAGAATGCCCACGCCAAATTTCACCTCGATTGGATGAATTCTTGATCGGTTCGAATAGAGTTCGAACCGATGCCAAAGTGGGCCCAAACTTCCTAAGACCGGGCATGTGGGCCCCCTCACGTGCCTGAAGTGGTCTCCCGAGTTTCCAGCGAAATATCGGTAGCCTACGCCTATAAATAGAGCTCCAGAGCCAACAGAAAAGGGATCTTTCGCCTCTCAAGCGCCCAGACTCTGCCGGATCGAGATCTCCATCATCCTACATCATAATTTTACTGTTGATTTCGAATTTCCAGTTGTAACTTGCTGTTGATTACGGTAACAACTTGTAATCATTGAAAGAGAATCAATAAAACATCAAATCACTTCACAGTGGACGTAGGCAACACGCCGAACCACTATAAATCGCTTGTCTACGCATTTATTTTACTGCTGATTGGAGTTTTTGTTAGATAATATCTGTTTTGAATTTACATTCTTCGTTATTATCTCTTCAACGACTCCCGAAGAGTGTTGTGCCCAATTTTTACACAAACAACTTATATAGCCCTTAACACGTAATAGTACCAATAGTCTATACAGTAACGTAATACCTCCTGATCGGGAAACTACCAGAGGATACTCCATAGGTACGACACAAATTAAACTCGTACAAGGCGCACTAGGGTAGGTGACATGGCACACAAGGAAATGCCAGGGTAGATATACCAATTGCTATCCGGACCGGTGGTAACACGTAGCGCGTAGCTACCGCCCATCTCGGGCCATACCCCCAAATCATAAAACAAAAGTGGCCAACGAATCAATCCAAAAGTCAGAGTATAATATCGAAGGGATGTGTCCGATAAGAGGGGCTACCTCCTTGGCCCGAGAATCGCTCTTGTTTTAGCCACCTTATGCCAACTCATGGGAGTCAGGTCCATGTATATACCCTAATAGAACGTCGCCACCATCCCACTTCATTCTGGAATCTCCATCGCGTACACGGTTGTTAAAGTGGTTTTCGGAGTTGGCAGAGAGTATGACAACTTCCGATCCCGGTCTCTTCAACAACCAAACGTTATTATAAAACCGCGGTCATTTCAAAATAACTATACTTCAAACTAGGATATAATATTCATTTCAAAACCATATAAATACGATGTCATCTTCATTTAGAAACCAAATCGATAAGATATCATTTTTATTAAAACCCAAATCAATATCAATTCATTTTTATTTCAAATATATCCTTTCCCAAAATCATAGCATTTTCAAATCATAATACCTTGAAACCCATTACTTTGAAACATAACTTCCAATACTTAAATGGTTTAATATTAAATTACTTTATATAATAAATTAGCTTCTTTAATTTCACAAATCAATTCCAAATACAGATTTGAATACCAAATAAACCATTTCAATTTCCATATATTTCAAAGCTTTACTTATTCAATATTTCAAAACTAAATTTTATAATTCATATGTATATATATACACACACCAAATTCTCTTTACTATTATTTAGCTTTGAAATATTTCCTTAATAAATCCAATATGCTTTAAATAAAACTTCAAATTCAATAATTGAATATTCCTCAATTTATTTAGATTTCATACATTTCACTTAAATCACCTTAAACCACCTTAAACCCAAATTAAGTTATAAAACCATATTCCTTTAAAATCTCAATTTCAATAAGTTCCAAAAGGATTCTTATTAACTATAATTCTAAATTAGATAAAATCTCAATCAATTTCAAACTATCTTCTCAACCTTGATTTATAAAAATCAATATAAACTCCATATTAAAATATAATTTAAGTAAATAATTATCTGTTTGCGCCAAAATTGGTCACAAACACCCAAGATCGTGAAAGCACCCGTTTATGAACACAAATCAGCAACAATCAATATAGAACTCAGATCTAAGCATTAACAATCACAATAATTCACAAATAACAATCGTAAACACAAGATTTATAGTGGTTCGGCGATCTTGCCAATGTCCACTCTGAAGCTTATGTCTTTATTGATTTACTTGATGATTTCAATCGATTACAGCGAATTACAATTGATGATAGCTTTCAAATCTGAATACAGCAGCGATAATGAAGACTAGAATTGAATCCGGCAGGGTTTGGACATTGAATGGCGGAAGATCCAGAGAGCTCCCTCTTTTTTAGAGGCTTCAGGGTGCTATTTATAGGTGTTGGAGGCCCAGATCTCGCTCAAACTTTGGGAGACTTTTTCTGGCACATGAGTGCGCCCACGCGACCGACCCCGCCAAGTTTCGACTCGATCTGAGATCGATTCGAACTCCATTCGAATCGATCAAAAAATGACCCAATCGAGCTGAAACTTTGCAGGAACAAACTTTACCTTGTATGGAAGCTACTGTGAAAATTTCGTTGCATTTGGATCAGTGGTTTAGGAGATATGATCGATCCAAGTTGTGGTTTTTCGTGAGGGTTGTTGTGTTCGAATCCATTGCTTCGAATCCACTCCCTTCGACTCGATCGGTCACGTGGTTCTTTGGTGACGTGGCGCGCACTCCTCGCATTGATCCTATTTTTTGTCTGAGTCAACCGCTTCGCATCCATGATCTTCGCCTCGTTTGTATCGTTGAATGACTCGTCATCCAAGCTAGTTGAGTTGGTGGATACGAACGAGTGATTATTCATGGATTCGAATCTGATGGATGCGAAGACGATCGATACGAAGCAGTGCATGGGCACGAGACCGATCGATTCGAAGTAGGGCATACAGATGGCGATGGATTTGAAGTGCTCTGGACTCGATGGATACGAAACAGTGCTCTAGCATGGATACGAACGTGTTGAGGGGATGCCCATATGATGGATTCGAACCGATCGATTCGAAGTGACCAATATTATGCCTGGTCGGTTTGAACTTGATCGAATCGTAGCGTGTGCAAACCGATGGATTCGAACAAGATGGATACGAATCCTATGGGTTTGAAATGAGCATCTCCTCCACTTTTTGATGGATTCGAACGACATTCTTTGGCTAACTTGCATCGATCATATCTCATTCATACGACCTCCGATTAACCTAAAATTTGGAACACTGGCTTTCATGGCTTTGCTTGTCATGTCCAATCATTTGTGGCCTGATCCAGGCTCGGACGAAATTCATCGATATTCATAGCGAAGTGAAGTACAACCAATCTCTGAGACGAAGTGTCTTTTGTATCGATCAATCTTTTGGTATCACGGCTTTGCCAAAAAGCGGGATAACATTCCCCCCTCCAAAATATGCCTGGCGGTAGGAAGGCGTGTTTTGTAATGCCACGAGCTGGATGTTCATATCCGGTTGGTGTCCTGCAAAGGAATTTACAGTTTTATGTGACCCCAAATAACGACCGTTCGGGATCGAGATACTTGAGATGAAGTGCGACCGTTCATGGTCAAGCGCCTAACTTCAAATGATGATCGTTCGGGATCGAGCCATTTGAGGTGAAGTGCGACCGTGCACGGTCAAGTAGCGGGCCTCAAATGACGATCGTTCGCAATCGATCCATTTGAGGTAAGGTGAGTTGTGCCGTTTGGGGCGAGCTATGATCGTTCGAGGTCGGGTGCCGTTCGAGGCGAATTGTGACCGTTCGCGGTCGGGTGCCGTTCGAGGCGATTTTGTGACCGTTCACGGTCGGGTGCCGTTCGAGGCGAGTTTGTGACCGTTTGCGATCGGGTGCCGTTCGAGGAGAGAAAGTGTGCCTAGGAGGGCTTGGTGTTATCAATGCCAGGGTCACGTTCGGGTGAGTTCCTGGATCATTCGTGTGCCTATTGGAGGCGAATAAGTGTGCCCGAGGAGGCTTGGTATTGTTGATACCAGGTTCACGTTCGAGTGGGTCCTGGATCATTTGTCAGGGCATATCGCCATCTCAGAGCATGCCTAAGGACCGTTTGCGACCCCGTACATGTGTAAGTAGCTTAGCCATTTCAGAATTATCAAAACCAAATATCTATTCAAAAGATGAGCTTTAAAATAGAAATGTCCAAACAAACCAAGTCTAAATGTCCAAATCAAAATGAAACAAAAGCAAAGCAAGGATGTCAAAGTGTAAGTTCCCACCACGAAACGGTCAATGATCATTCAGAGCATGCCTGGGGATCGTTCGCGATCTCATACATGTGTAAATGATTTAATTGTGTTAGTAGGAAGCTTACGACTTGTCCATCGTTATTTCAATCAATTGATAATCAAACGGTGCCTTGATTCAGAGTCGCCTCTAGTTGATGTAGACGGTGGTCGCTCTGGTTCCACTGCTGGAGTTCGCCTCCTCACATACTGAAGGAGCATACCGTTCCTAATATGCCCTTCCACCTCGTCCTTCAGATGCCTACAATCATTAGTGTTATGACCATTCAATTCATGAAATACACAAAACTTATCTGATTTTCTTTCGTCAGAGGTTGGATCCCTTCGCATCGGTCTACGATATGGTATCAGCTCTTTGGTATCCTGATAAATTCGTTCCAGACTCTCATTCAGATCTGAATAGGTGGTGAATCGTGCCTCTCTTCGCAGTCGCTTTGGCCAGTTACCACTATCCTCAGTCTTTCGTTTTCCTTTATCCTTGCCTGAGTCCTTTTCGAAAGGTTTTTTGTCTTTAAGTACATAAACTTCTATTCCCTCTCCTTCTTCTCTTTCTGCATTCGCATCCTCTAATCGTAAAAACTTTTCTGCCTCGTCGTAGAATTCCCCTAGATCCACAGGTGGATCTTTAGTCAATGAATTTTTGAAATCTGTGCCGTCAGGTACTCCGGACACAGCTGCCATCACAACCATAGATGGATCTGCTCGATCCCCGAAGCGGCTGCTGCATTAAATCGTGTTAGACAACTCCTCAAAGTTTCTCCGGTTTTCTGCTTTAGGGTTGCCAAAGTCATCACATTCTTGGGCCTTGTAATGTGAACCCTGAATTGCCTCATAAATCTCTCAGTTAAATCATTCCATGTTCCGATGGATCCACTCTCTAGTTGTCTAAACCATAACGCTGCAATATCCGTCAAGTACAATGGAAAGCACCGAGCCATAACCTCCCCTGATGCCCCTAGCACTTCCATATGCCTCATTTACTTCGTCAGATGAACCGTGGGGTCCGTTCTCCCGTTATACATATCCAACGATGGTAACTTGAATTCCGGTGGGTTTCTGGCTCGTCTGATTGCTGGAGTAAAAGGACTCCTATTAATGTCCCCCAAATTTTTGTTTACCAAACCGCCTCTCATAGCTCTTCTAACCATCTCCGCCAATCTGCCATTGTCTCCGGGATGCAATCTTCGTTCACTACTTTCAACCTGCCCCCCGAGTTCACGAGGGAACTCCGGGATCTGCCCCCTTGACTGAGCGTTCACTCCTCTGCTACTCCCAGGTTGCGCAGATGCTCCTCTCTCTCTCTCCAAGACTAGATCAACATTCTCCATGTGCATGCCCCCTAGTTCAGGTGCTACGCCGGACGGTCTTGCTCCGTTTTGAACTCCATCCGCTTCTCTATTCTATGCTCCAAGTTGTCCTATCTGTTGAAATAAACTCTGGATCAACTCCTCTTGTTTCTTCATCATTGTCTCCATCTCGTCCCTAGTGATGAAGATCGACGGTTGATTCGCTCCTGAAGAAGCCTCTTGACTTCCTTGGTGTTCACTTCTCTCTGGCCTTTGTTTCTTACTTGTTTGTCTCGTCATGGTTCTTAGATCTAAATTCTTAAGTCTTCAAATTGAAATTATCCTGAATCAGCTGTTCTCAGTGAAAGCACCAAAATGTTTGCGCCAAAATTGGTCACAAACACCCAAGATCGTGAAAGCACCCGTTTATGAACACAAATCAGCAACAATCAATATAGAACTCAGATCTAAGCAATAAAAATCACAATAATTCACAAATAACAATCGTAAACACAGGATTTATAGTGGTTCGTCGATCTTGCCTACGTCCACTCTGAAGCTTATGTCTTTATTGATTCACTTGATGATTTCAATCGATTACAGCGAATTACAATTGATGATAGCTTTCAAATCTGAATACAACAGCGATAATGAAGACTAGAATTGAATCCGGCAGGGTATGGACGTTGAATGGCGGAAGATCGAGAGAGCTCCCTCTTTCAGGGTGCTATTTATAGGCGTTGGAGGCCAAGATCTCGCTCAAACTTTGGGAGACTTTTTCTGGCACGTGAGTGGACCCACGGGACCAACCCCACCAAGTTTCGACTCGATATGAGATAGATTCGAACTCCATTCGAATCAATCAAAAAATGACCCAATTGAGCTGAAACTTGGCAGGAACGAACTTTACCTTGTATGGAAGCTATTGCGGAAATTTCGTTGCATTTGGATAAGTGGTTTAGGAGATATGATCCATTCAAGTTGTGGTTTTTCGTGAGGGCTGTTGCGTTCAAATCCATTGCTTTGAATCCACTCCCTTCGACTCGATCGGTCATGTGGTTCTTTGGTGACGTGGCACGCACTCCTCGCATCGATCCTATTTTTTCTCCGAGTCGACCGCTTCGCATCCATGATCTTCGCCTCGTTTGTATCGTTGAATGACTCGTCATCCAAGCTAGTTGACTTGGTGGATACGAACGAGTGATTGTTCATGGATTCGAATCTGATAGATGCGAAGACGACCGATACGAAGCAGTGCATGGGCACGAGACCGATCGATTCGAAGTATGGCATACAGATGGCGATGGATTCGAAGTGCTCTGGACTCGATGGATACGAAACAGTGCCCTAGCATGGATACAAACGTGTTGAGGGGTTGCCGATCTGATGGATTCGAACCGATCGATTCGAAGTGACCAATACTATGCCTGATCGGTTCGAACTCGATCGAATCGAAGCGTGTGCAAACCGATGGATTCGAACAAGATGGATACGAATCCTATGGGTTCAAAATGAGCATCTCCTCTACTTTTTGATGGGTTCGAACGACATTCTTTGGCTAACTTGCACCGATCATATCTCATTCATATGACGTCCGATTAACCTGAAATTTGGAATACTGGCTTTCATGGCTTTGCTTGTCATGTCCTATCATTTGCGGCCTGATCCGGGCTCGGACGAAATTCATCGATATCCATAGCGAAGAGAAGTACAACCAATCTCTGAGACGAACTGTCTTTTGTATCGATCAATCTTTTGGTATCACGGCTTTGCCAAAAAGCGGGATAACATTATCCATATTATATTTTACTAAAATCAAACTTTATTATTAAACTTATTTTATACTTTAAATTTTTTTTATTCACAGCTTAAACCAAGAATTAGCCATATATAAAAGAACATTTATAAAATATCCAAATCAATATCTCAAAAATCAAATATTTCTTTACAAACCATAGAAATCTTTTCAATACACACACACACACACCACGATGTCTGTATATAATTCTCTATCCTATGGCCAAGTGATACAGATATTTTTCATTTCAATCCGTAATTTAAAATAAAAATAACGGTTATATCATTTCAAACCGCAATCCCGATTAAAATAAAGTGCACAAAAATTTACAGTTTATAACTATATATAACATAACATCCATTCATCCAATATCAACCATCAACCATTTATCACAATCGTCATCCAATTCAAACAATAACATTAATATAGAATATATAATAATTAACAGGTAATTACTGGCAGTTTATATACAATATTAAATTAATTTAGCTGACAGTTTATTTGCAATAATAAATTTGAATAATGATTTAATTCAATAAATTAAATTTCACTGGAACGATGATAAAAATATACCAAAAAGTAATAAATAAATTTCTAATCACATCAAAAATTAATTTAACAAACATAAGAAATTTTAGAAATTGCGAGTGGGTTAAAACACTCACCTTTTTGAATTTAAATCCAATTTAAACTCAAAATTTGAACAATGTCCAATTCTTCCAAACCAGCACCAAAATGTCCGGAATTCCAATACGAACTAGCGAAGAAAATCGTGAATTGGATCATGTATGCAAAAGTTATAGCAATTAGAACGGGTTGAAATCAAAATTAAATTAAATTAAAACAAAATTTTAATTAACGACACGTCACCTTCCATTGCTTCCTTCTCTCATGTGAAAACCACGTGCCCAGGCAAAACCCTATCTTCGCCCATAATACTCCAGCCGCCACTACGTTCTGATCGCCGACGCCCCTAGCCGATGCACGAGGCCTACCGCCGTGACCCCGAGATCGAGCCGCACCAAGACTACCTCGCGCGAGTCGTGCGTCCACCTGATGCAGCACCAAACAGCCGGCCGCCACCTAGGGTAGTAATCCATAGTCGAATTAAACTCCAAGATCTAACCACTGAAACGACGAACAAACAGCACCGACGCACTGCGCTCCCTCTCCTCTACGCGATGGTACCACTGATTTGACGATCTGACATAGTTGATCGCGATGCAACGGACGACCGAGGATAAACCTTTAATTTCTAGCCACCCACAAACTCAGATCGAGAAACGAACTGCAGATCTGAGATCCGTACATCAAGAGCTTCGATATATAATTTTTTTGAATTTTTTTGAGGAGTTTGAAATTTCAGTTTGATTTTTGAATTGCAATTGGATTTGGAATTGTCTGTCGTTGAAATGAGGAGGTGAAGGGGAATTGTATGCACAAACAAATGAGAAATAGAGGTAGGCTAGATTTTATAACATGGTATATATAGGTAAGGTTGAAATAGAATAGGTAGACCCGATTTATAAACCGTTGAACGATGAATGGCCCGAAAAGCCCGTTTTGACTCCGGAACGAAATTGGTCAACCCGTATGTCAAAACAGATGTTTTAAAATATTTCAAACGCACTGGAAAAGGTTTCACGTCCAAATTCCATATGAAGAAGTTATGCTAAAATTAATTTATTTCAAATTGATTTCAATTTCATTGATTTCAAGGCGTTTCGAGTCCGTACGATCAAACGACAAGTCCAATCGCTATGAAACTTGAAATCCTACAATAATTCACCGTTACGTATCCGATGAAACTAGTTTCGTCGAAATCTGAGCCAGTGGCCAAAATAGCTATTTTACATTAATTAATTAAAATAATAAATTAACAAATTAAATCAAATTTTCAATTTCAACTCTATAATTAACAAATTTCATCATTTTTAAATTTCTAAATCATTTACACTAATTTACCCAAATTTAAATGTCAATTTAAAGTTGATTAATTTATCAATTTCAGTATTAACCATAATTTCATTAAATTTAGAAATTATAAATTTAATTTCCAATAATCCCATTTAATTAAATAAATTAATGATTATTCCATTCATAAATTTCAAATAGATGGATTTAACATTGGATTCAAAACTATTACATTAAATATTCTCGCATTCCATCTAAATTTCAAATAACGTAATATTTAGATATTTTAATTTCATTTAATTGTAATTAATCCAATTAAATTCCAATATATTGATAAAGCTTTATTTCTAATACTTACAATTCAACAAATTGTCTAATATGAATAACCTTAACTTTACTTACAAATATTACCTTAATTAACATTAACATAATATTAAATTATAATTATTGTAACTGATTTCCAATTGTAAGTTAACACTCTACATAAATAGGTAACATACATTGATCGTTACGCTAACTTTTAGTCACACTAATAAGTTTTTATTACTCACAAATCAAAGTTCCCATTTATTTTCATTAATTGATCTTTCATTCAATTCATTAATTATTAACTTTAATTAGCATTGGCGATATCTTGGCACATTAATATTTCCCAATTAATCCACTTTATTACATTTAAATTAATAATCTTTTCATGTAATTCCAATTAATCCACTTTACTACATTTAAATTAATAATCTTGGTTCCCATTCTTACTTTATTATCAAACAACAACTATTATAATTACTCTCTAGCATTAATCTTATCATCTACAATTTATTACGTATTATTCTATCAATTGATAAAATTTTGAATCTATTTCCCAAATCTACTAATTTCAATCAATTAAAACCTTACAATTGGTTTTAAATAATTGGGATTTCACTAATTAAGTCAATTATTGCAATTGCTTTCAAATTAAATTTTTATGAACTAAACAAATAGGTAACTTATACAATTGTAATTAATTAACTTTAAGTTAATTACTTTCAAGCAAATATTATGATTACTTACAGAACATTGATTTATATTCAATTACCATTTATTAAAATTCAAATTCATTAATTAATTAAATGCCTAATTCTTTTTTTCATATATCCAATTTGTAACTAAGTATAACAACTACATTATTTCCATTGATTTGAACTAAATTCCCATCTTTATATTATGTCTATTATTACGCTATAAACTAGTTACTATTATTTACCTTTCATTTACTTGCCATATTATCATTCCCATTATTGTAACCTTTATTTTGTATTCATTAAAATTTAATTTAAATTCCAATTCAATCAACTAATTCAACATGCAACTTAAAATAATTGTTTACAAGCTAAGGTTACACTTGAGTTTATCATACTTCAACCAATTATTATAATTACATACATAATACCAAATTCATTCAATTATTATTAATTATGTACAAATTCCTTTATCTATACAACACTTGCATTTATTTACTTATTGTCAATTTATTTCCCAAGTGCAATAATTTACACTATTTCATTTTTTTGTTGTGGTTTCACTTCAATTGTTAATAATTAGTTTTAATAATCATGGCTACAATTCATTCTTAACATCTACTTCAATATGAATTATAAAAACTTTATTTCTTTCTAAATTTAATTACAAAATCTTATTAATTCAACCAATATTAATCAACGAAATTTTTTAAGTCGTTACAGAAATTGAATTAAACATGAATAATGTAAATAAATGAATGTAAATAAACGAAATTATGTAATAATGAATGAATAAATATAATGCAATAAAAAGAAATTAACATGATCTGAATAAATGAAAATGAATATTTGTAAGTAATAAATGAAAATGAATGAAATAAACACTGAATGAATGAATGGAAATAAAAATTCGTAAGAAGTAATTGTAGATTAAAAGATGAATCATTATATGAATGAAAGGAGTTTAAACAATAAATGCTATGAAATGGAATTAATAAGAATGGACTTGATCTATTGTTCGAAATGGATGTTTGTTTTGGTTTATGAGTTGCTTGGGTAAAAGATACTTTTAATTGCTTTGATGTATGAATAATCTATTGATTTTTATCTAATACTGTTGAGTAAATGGAAAATGGAATACTTAACAGTTATTTGTCATTCTATGTGATTTAGAATGTCTTAACCTGAACAAACCAATTGTTTTATTTTGCTTGAATGGTTGATTTGTATATGATATGTATGCTATTGGTTGCGAATGATTGCTGTTTATATTGATTTGTTTACTACTGGTTGAAACAACTTTAAATATTTCATTTTATATAATTATTAACTCTTTTTGGATTATATAAGTGAAATACAGGTTATGGAAGCAATTGCTGCTACTTTAGGTTTCGTAAAATAAGCGTTAATTACCAGACAAATAGGTACGTTCTTGGATTACGGTTTTATAATGTTATTATATTGTTTTTCCCTTGTTGGGATATATTATTTGGAAAATATGTGTTATATATTGTTATATTTGATATAATTTCTCCCGAGCCTCTCCGTACAAAGGACACTACTGAAATTTTTCGTAAATTTTGGACTTAGAAATTTTTTGAATTTTTTTTTCAAATTTTATTAATTTAAATATAAAAAGATTTAATGCTTATAAATTTGTATATTTTATTTAAATTATTTTATCTTGTAAATTTATTTGTTTATAAAGTTAATATTTTGAATAAGATGTATTGTTTACTTAATTCTTTCTTTTTCCTTTTCTGGGACGAAAAGTTTTGAGTGGGGGAGAGTGTAAAGACCCGTAAATTTTTTAATAATTTAATTTGTAAATTAATAAGTTTTGGTAATTTAATATGAAGAGAAAGAAAAAAACTTATAATTTAATCATTGAACAATGGTAATTAGAACTAATTAGTAATAATTGAAATGAAGTTCCAATGATAAAATAAGGTAAATTGTTGCACTTAGTTATAAATTTTAATATAAGAAAAAAAGTGTGAATGTTGAATCATTTATGAGATAATATATGATTAATATAGATTGTAGTAAATCAGTGTTAATTAAGTAATGGTCACATTTGATTTGTAAATAATAATGAGTTCATTAATGTGAATTAAAGTAATAGTAACGGTTGTAAGTTACTATTTGTTTGGCCTATTAATTTAGTTGTAACTGTTATTTTGAGTATAAATTTGAATATAAGTAAATAAGGGTAAGTGCTGTATAAATAAATGAATTGGTATAATTAATTGGCCTACTAAATTTAAATAGGGAATCTTCAATGTCATTTATGAGAATTAATGCAGTAACGGAGGTGTGAATGTATAAATAAAATAGAAATGTAAATGTATTTATAAAGTAATAAATTGGTAAAAGAATGGAACTAAGGTAAATTAATTAATTGGTTTTAAACCTTAATTTTGTGTACAATTGACAAAAGATTTCACATTTAGAAATGTAACGTTAATACAAATTTAAGATGTAAATAGGGGTATATTAATGTAATGGAATGTAAAACTAATGTAACTACGTTTATAAAGAAATAGTGGGAATAGTATAAAGATGAGAATTTAATTCAAATCAATTTATTGAAATTAATCATAATTAATTGGAGTGTAATCGATAATAAACGGATTATTGTAGGTAAATGAAAATTTAATACTACGTTGATTTGAATTGAGATGAAATTGTGAAACGTTAATGTAATAGGTATGAAACATAATAATTATACCATAAGAAGAAATTTATTGAACAATAAATGGAAAGCTAATTATATTGAATTATTAGAAAATCTAATTTATAATCTATAAACAATTGAAATTGGAATTTAAGTTTTGAAATTGTAGAATATGCAACATTTAATCTATATGAAAATTTGGTTATGAAGGATGGTAAATTACTAAGTAATCCAAAATGATAGAAATTGGAATATACAAGATTCGAATAAAAAGTGATTTAATTTAATTTAATATTAATCTAATTAATTGACTGGAAATTAGCCATTTTGGCCACTTACTCGGATTTTGATGAAACTAGTTTTATCGGATTCGTAGCGGCGAATTATTATAGGATTCCAAGTTTCGTAACGATCGGGTTTGCCTTTTGATCGTATGGGCTTGAAATGCCTAGAAATAAATTTAATTGAAATCAATTTGAAATATGTTGATTTTAACGTAACTTCTCCATACGATAGAATTTGGACTTGAAACCCGTACCATTGATTTTAAAATATTTAAAATCATATATTTTGATATATGGGTTAGCCCATTTTCGTTCCGGAGATGAAACGGGCTTTTTCGAGGCATTTATCGTTCAACGTGTAAATCAATCTTTTCCATCTATTCTATTTTCAGCTTTGCTTATAAATACCCTGTTGTAAAACCTAGCAGCCTTTCTATTTCTCATTTCTGTACATACAGAAATTTTTGTTGCTTCTGTACCTCAATGGATGAAAACCCTAAATTTTCCAATTCAATTCCAATTCAAAATCCAACCACAAAAATTCAAATGCCTCAAATAATATCAAATTACATATCGATCTGAAGCTCTCTACGAGCGCATCTCAGATCTGAAATTTGTTTTCCAAATTGAGTCACCATTTGTCCATAAATTATACTACAATTCTCGACTGTTCATCAAGCCACGATCAACTGTGGTCGATCATCGGTCGGGGATACCAGGCTGAAGAGGGCATGGAGCATGTCCATCGGTGAGGTTAGTTTGGCAAAGTGACGACTGGATCTTGCGTGAAAATTCGACTAGGGTTTAAACAAACGGTGGCTGTCGATTTTTCTTTGGGCACCGATGGCCTTAGGCGTGCATCACGAGGTTCGTGAGGGAGGGGGGAGGGTGGTGTGGACGCGCCTGGGTGGCGGCAGCACGACATTCAGGTGACGGGGGCTGCAGCTCTCGTGATCGTGATGGAAGTCCGGTCTGGAAATCATTGCGCGATGTACAGTAGCTTGCGTTAGGGCTTGTCTCTAGTAAGGAGGTATGACGTGTATAATTAATTTTATTATTTACTTAATTTTTATTTTAAATCGTATGTCGTTCAAATTTTCTTAACTTTTGCCTACGAGGTCCGTTTCACATGCGGTTAGTTCCTATGGGATTGTATTGAAATTCCGAACATTTTGGCGCTGGTTTGGACCAATTCTGAGACTATTCAAATTCTGGGTTTAAATTGGATTTAAATTCAAAGGTGAGTGTTTTAACTCACTCACAACTTTTAAAATTCTTATGTTTGTTAAATTTAATTCATGATGTGATTAGGAATTTATTTGTGAATGTTTAGTATATTTTTAATCATCATCTTAGTTAAATTGAATTTATTTGGATTAAATTGTTATTTAATTTATTATTGCGTATAGACTGCTAGTTAAATACCTGCTATTTATTGTCAGTTTCTATATTGATTATGGACTGTTTTGGGTGATGATTGTGATGGATGTTGATTGTTGATATTGGTTGAATGGATGTTTAGTTTATATTGCGATTAACTGCAAATTATAAACTACAAGTTCGGTTTGGATTTTTCATTTATTTCGGGATTGCGTTTTGAAATGATATACAACCGTAAAATATTAAATTGCGGATTGAAATGATATATCTGTATCACTTGACCATAAGATAGAAAATTATATACAGACACCGTGGTCTATATATATAAAAATATTTTCGAAATGATTTCTATGGTTTTGTAGAGAAATATATGGTTTTATATAAATATTGATTTTAGATATTATATAAATGTTATTTTATTCTTGATTTTAACCTATGTATAAATTTGGTTTAATATAGAATAAGCTTAATAATAAGTTTGATTTTTATTGAAGATAATATGGTTAAGTATTTAAATTATATTTTAATATAGAGGTTATAATGATTTAAATAAATTAAGTTTGGAAGATAAATTTAAAATTTATTTGAAACTGAATTTGTTTAAGAATTAAACTCAAATAAGCTTGATGTGAAATTTATTAAATTTGAAAATTTAAAAGATATGATTTTTATAACTTGATTTTGGTTTAAGGTGGATTAAATGAATATTTTGAGTATAAATAAATTGAAGGAAATATTTAGTTATATGTAAATTGGGTGTTATTTAAATGATAATGGATTTACTAAGTAAAATATTTCAAAACTAAATAATAGAAAATTGAATTTGATATATATATATATATATATATATATGAAATTACCAAACTTCATTTTGAAACTACTGAATATTTAAGTCTGAAATATATTGAATTTGAAATGGTTTATTCGGTGGAACAAATCTGTTTTGAAATCGATATAATTTGGAATAGTTTATTTGGAAACTAATTGAATTGAAATTTATGATTTGGGATTTGATTAAATATAAAATGTAGAAATTCGAGTGGTTTTGGAATTGATTTGTGAAATTGAAGAAGCTATTTTATCATATAAAATATTTTAATATTTAAACCATTTAAGTGGTAGAACTTATGTTTCAAAATTATGGGTTTCAAAGTATTATGATTTGAAAGTGTTATATTTCTAGTATTTTGATTTTGTAGTTTTACAACATTGAAAGTGCTATGATTTTTGGAAAAAGGATATATTTGAAATAAAAATGATATTATATTGATTTGGGTTTTAATAAAAATGATAACATATTGATTTGATTTTTGAAGTGGAAATGACATCATATTGATTTGGTTTTTGAAATGGAAACGATATCGTATTTATATGGTTTTGAAATGGATATTATATTTTGGTTTTGAAGTATAAATTATTTTGAAATGACCGCGGTGTTATAGTAACGTTTGGTTGTTAAAGAGACCGGGATCGGAAGTTGTCATACTCTTTGCCAACTCCGAAAACCACTTTAACAACCGTGTACGCGGTGGAGATTCCAGAATGAAGTAGGTTGGTGGCGGCGTTCCTTTGAGGTATATATGTGGACCCGACTCCCATGAATTGGCATAAGGTGGCTAAAACAGGAGCGATTCCGGGCCAGTGAGGTAGCTCCTCTTATCGGACACACTCCTTCGATACCATTCTATTACTTTGTGATTGATTGGCTCTCTTTGATTTTTGGAGGTGTGGCTCGAGGTGGGCGGTAGTGGCTGCCAAGCGTCACCACCAGTCCAGATAGTAATTGATATATCTACCCTAGCATTGCCTAGTTTTGCCGTGTCACCTACCCTAGCGAGCCTTGTACGAGTTTGATTTGTGTCGTACCTATGGAGTATCTTCTCGTAGCCTCCCGGTCAGGAGGTACGCAGGTGCTGTATAGATTATTGGCACCATTATGTGTTAAGGTGGAAAATGTAAAAGCCTTAATGCTATTTAAAAGTAAGTTTATTTTACTATAGACATTATAATAATAGAAAAATATTACTACATAGTAAATAGTTTAACGGATCCTTAGGAGATGTGAATCCCGAGCATCTCTTAAGTTACTGCACTCACGTTAGACACTAGATAGGAGATGTCAAATCCCGTAAACATCTCTGACGCCGTTCCACCCATATTATTTGGCGTTGATTTAACTTACATAAGATCTTTTAGTTCTGACTCGAGTGTTTTGTCTTTTCAATTCGATCGGGTCAGCCTGAGCATTTCAGGATTTGAAGAACTTACTTTTGGAGGACGAAGACGAAGATTGTATTACTATTATTTATCATATTAGTCCACTACATTCATACTGTTCCGCTACATTGTTATTTATTATTCTCTGGTATGTGTAACTCTGATATATGTTGTATAAGTATAATCAAATGTTTTGTAAACCAGCTTCATGAACTGTTATTTGATTATTATATTTTATCATTCCGCTGTGAGATTTTGTTTTGTTTTTTCGTTCTTTATTTTTCTTATTCACCCCAATAACAATCCTCCCTTCTGTATGGTTTGAGTCTGATTTGTGTGGTTTATCGCCGATTTAATGTGTACAAAATGGTGGGATGTTACAACACTTGTCCCATATTGATACATTAGAATCCCTTATCCTTTTTTAAGAACTGATCATCACAAATTATATTGCCTATATTTGATTCAACCTTCGTATACAACATTTTTAAATGAGAAAGTAATTCCTTAGTTATTTAAGCGGTGGAAATAGACGGTGCAAAGTATAAACAATATGATTTATAATTTGCACACAATTTCTAATTTAGTTTCCTTTTGAATCCTTTAACACTTCAACTCAAAAACAGGAAAAATAGGTTAAATTGATCATAGATTATCTAATTCTAACAATTAATTAGATTCTAATATACCAATGCTAAAAAGAATTAAAATTCCAACATATACAAAGATTGATATCTACTTAAGGAAATTCTGAGGGTTTTATATGTTATGGTTTTGTTTACCAAAATTTCTTAAGGCATACATCAAATCCAAATAAATACTATTCAGTTACAAAAATATGAAAAACTTGATATTTCCACCTGTAGTGATTTGTTTGCTTCCTAACTAGATTTGATTCCACCATGCCTAATTCTCTTTGAAATCTCCCTCTTTTAAAATGTACAACAAAGTGAATTGTATACAGAAATTAGGTTTAGAATCGAAAATTATAGTGGAACAGAATTAGAAATTAAAAGAATTAAACATCTAACTCTCTTATCTGAAAATCCTAACTCATTCTGAAACCAAAGAAGGAGAAGAGATCTTATTTATACTGCTTCTAATTCTCCATTAGATCTTCCTCTTTTTGAATATATAACAAATGGATTGTATTTATAAATTAGATTTCATTAATTAGAAGATAGGGAGAAGGGATAAATTTAAATTAGAGACTAGAAACTAAATTTACCCGAGGATGGCTTTGGATGAGAAACATTAACATTTTCTTCAGTTTCCCATGTGCTTTCCGCTGGCTTATCTCCACATCTACTCAAATCAACCTATTTTTCTTCATTACGAAGCCTCTCAATATCGTGCTCCACTATGCAGGAGGAAGAACGAGGGGGCGATAGGCTCCATTTCAACATCACTTAACTAATAAGGCTCTACTATAGAGGCAATGTCCTGTAGACAATTTCTCAAGTATGGAACATGAAAGATGTCATGGGCTCCTGCTAACTCGTTCGAAAGTTTTACCCAATAAGCAAATTTTTCCACCCTCTCTGAAATTGGAGAAGGCCCAACAAACCTAAGCGCCAACTTCTTGGAAGTACCAAACCTCATAACCTTTCTAAGTTGGAAAACCTTTACGAATACCATGTCTTTAACTAAAAACTCCAATTCCTATCTTTGTCTACCAGCATAGGACCCCTAACGGTCCTGTGCGGTCCTCATTCGTCGCCTCAGCACTTCTACCTTCTCCGAGGTATTTCAAAATCCATGATGCAAACTTTCCATAAATCCTAGAAATTCTTATTCACCCTTTCCGTCTAACCATTGGACTACGGGTGGTAAGCAGTGCTAAGATCCAAAGTCATTCCTAATGAACAAAGGGTCTCATCACTGATAATGCTAACGAAAACACCATGTAGTTGCACCACTCCTTTAACACACTTTATGTCAGAGAGGCTACTGTTCCATTACTTCCAATGGAAGCAAATCAGCCAATCTACTATAATCTATGTAGCTTCATTGCTTTTAGGAAACCCATCTATAAAGTCCATCAATATATGATCTTATTTCCAAGTCAAAATCTCTAATGATAATGACAACCTTTTGGGCTTGCCTTGTTTAACTTTAATCCGTTGGCACATCAAATATCTAAAACAAATTCAATAGCTCTTTCATCATTCTTGACCAATTAGAAAATTCTCTTTATATCCCTATACAACTTATCGCATTCGAGGTGAATGGCGATACTCCACAAGCTTTGGATTTGATGCATTCTAGTCTAATTTCCTTACTAACGTCCAGTCTTATCTTCGGTTTATCGCTAATTAATTGTCCTTATAAAATTTTCTTGTTTACGACGTTCCTTAATATATATTTTTATTTAGCAGTCTAGTCCCATCGCTAAAATCAACAAAGGTAAAATAGGAACATGTCTTATGTCGTATCAATTACTTTTATCTAAAGGAGACGACTAGTGATTCAACACAAAAACTCTAAAAGAAAATTTTATTAGAAGCTGCCCTTAATCATTAACTGGTGTTAATGATATTGGCATCCTAATGCTCCTTACTAATTTAAGATGTACATTCCTAGAATGTCATTCCACCATTACACCTTTCTAAATTTATTTTCTTAGTTCTAATAAATATCTGTTACCCATGATAATTTGTCAATAATGTCAAAATTGACAATATCTTATCATTCCTTATTAAACCCATTTCAATCCATTACCAGTTTCAAAACCTTCTTATTATGAGTATTCAATCCTTCCATAACTATCATATTAGATTCCTTAATCAGTCACTTACCTTATTTACTTTTTATTCTCTATTAATACAAATTTATTGCCCATTAAATCTGTAATTAATGTCCATAAATCCTAGTACTATAATTGCTATGATGTTTATAATTAATAGGAATACCGTTATAAATTATGCTATTTATATGTTTCTTATTTCTAATTATTAATTTCTAAATTATAACATTCCTTTCTATATTTTATTTTATTACAGTTATCCTTTAAAAAGGATCACTTTTAAAAATTACCATAAATCATCACAGTACTTTACTTTGGTTGAAATTACAATGGGTTATTTCATTTTCTTTTATCAAAATAAACAGTGTAAACTACAAAAAAGAGTATTCATTTACTTTGTAATTCAAACGCCGTTCTTATATATATTTAAGGAATTAGATAATTTATGGAAATTACACGGAGCCTACTCCCAATAAATCAAAATATGGGGATTCACATTCCAAGGGCAACTTAACTTACAACCCAATTATAGATTTGGAATACCTTTACAACCTTACCAACGTTTTATAATTAAATGCTTGGGACTGATTTTAAATTTGTAGATTAGGTTGTAGTTACTGTTCTTATTTTATATATCCTGAAACCTTTAACCCTTTTTATTAGATAGTGATCCCTATTTACTCAATAAATATAAACTTTGAAATCCACATTATGTTAGTACGCAACATTTGAAATTCAAACTACAAAAGAATTTCCACATCTCAAAAGAAAACTCTTAAGCATACTTTCCTAAAAGAATTTCCAACTTTCCAAAAACAGTTTGGGAAATTGAATTCTTAAAAACATCTAAACACAATGTTTTATTTTATTCCATTTATATTAAACATTTGGACAAATCCTATAAAAAATATTTGAACCTAACTTTTCAAAAATTTCAAAACATTTATCGCTTTATTCTTAACCCCAAATTCAAAGGTTATAAAGTTACTTGGTAAAATAATTTCCTTTCTCAATCAAACACTTTTGCCTTAAAAACCTACTTCTTTAAAAGTAGGGTCTTTAAACCCGAACATTCAAAAACTCGTTTATTGAACAAAACTTATTATTAAATAAAAATCGAAAAGGATTTCTTAATTCCCCTTTTCAAAACTTCCTACATCAAAGATTTATTCCTTTGAAAGTTAGTTTTTAGTACAAAATATTCAAAAACAACTTCTATAATTTTCAACAATGAAAAGTGGTGTAAACACGTTAAAACCCCATCCCTACATTTTCATACCCCATTCTCATTATTTCTCCTACATTTTCTCTATTTAGATTATTAGTCCTATTTTATAAGTTCCTAGCTCTATTCCTATCTGAATCTCCCACTGTTGCTTTTGTTTATATATTTTCCTACCTAAATGGTTTCTTTATCATATTTAATCCGGTTCTATTTCCATTTTAAAATGGAGAATTTTAAAGAACTTCCAAATTTATGAAATATCAAAAATCAACAAGTCCAACCTATGCTCTATTTTACATTTATTTCAAAATGAAAATTCCCTTTATCGAAAATTTTGAAATCGAAAACGTTTTAAAACGACAAAATGTTAGACTAAGAGTTTCAAAAATGGGAAGCCTTTTTTACCAAAAACCTTTTAGTCGGAAATTTTGACTCCACAAGTTCTTTTTACAAGCCTTTGCCCCAACAAAATTTCTAATTTATGAATTTCCTTAATTCCATTTTTTTCCTTTTCAAAACAAGATCTCCTTAATAAATCCTTTGTAAAACTTTTCAAAGAAATTATTTTTATCAAATCCTTCACGTGGAGTTAATTTTAGAAAATATTTTTCAAAACAATAACTTATTTTAATTGTCTTCACTACTGCATTTTATTCTTCCTTCATCCTTTACATTCGAATCTTAGAGTTACAATCTATTACATTTACATTCCTTATAATACGACATTCGTCCCCATTCCCTACTCTATTCATTTTTCCTGCCCATAGTGACCTTACCTATTCTTTCAAAATATGGTTGCAACTACTTCTATAATCTAAAACTATAGAGTACATTCAAATTAGATACATACATATATTTATATATATATAGTAGCTTTTTTAAAAACACTTTCAAAAGTAACAAGTACGCCACTCATACATATACCTATCCCCATTGATTGGGAAACTTAAGCTCTGATACCAAATGTAAGAACCCTCCTTGAAACAGACCAAATTTCGAACCAGTAAAAGGCCACCAAAACTTAGGCCTATCCCAAGACGAGCTATTAGGTTGTTAAAATTAAAACAATACACAGTACACATAACTATCTATCTATAATTTTAGATCTCACAGCAGAATGGATAAAATATAATATCAAAAACAAGCATCCACTCCATAAAGATAACCATTGCAGAAATATAACATGTTAAATATTACAACATGTTTACATAAAGTCACCATAGTATAATATCTCAGAATAACATAACTTTCTAAACTACGTACGGTAAAAATACATAAAAAGCATAAGTGTGTGTGTGTATATATATATATATATATATATATATATATATATATATATATATAACTTCCATAAGTCTTCATCTCCACCTCTGCCTCCTTTAATAAGTAGCCTTCTCTAACCAATGTGTTGTAATGAGGAGTGGGTCAGAACAAAAAATGTCAGGTGAAATGGAAATCTCAAGCTTTACATAATTGTACTTGAGCAGTATTATTTAAATAGGAAATATGTCTTGCGAATCAAGACTATACCAAATATAACAGTCACCCTAATGATGGTGCTACAAATAGTAATAACTTTAAGTTTATCCCAGTCTAATTCCAAAATTCTAATGCAACTAACATCAATGATGCAAGAGAAAGCATCTAAACCAATAAATACCCTCTATTGGTGACTAGCCAGATGCTAACCATTTAATACCTATAAAATAGGCAGGTCCCCGTTCATTAATACATAACTTATTTCCAAATTCTAACACAACTATCGTTAATGATGCAAGGGAGCGAACCTCCAAACCACTTATACCTCTTTCATAGGACTTAGACAAACTCTGAGCATTTAAGACCTATCGAGTAGGCAGGTCCTAGTCATTTAAAACCTAACCCAAGGCGGGTCCTACATAGTTCTCATTAGCTGACATCATAAGAAATCTCATCAGGTCTCCTCCTAAAAAGAGGCGGCCCTACCATTACTATTTAATACCTTAAACCTAAGGCGGACCCTTCGAAGGATTTCACTTACCTCATCCAAAACATAATTTATGACCCATAACCCACTCATGAAGTCTCATATAGGTACGACTATTCTTAAGTACTAGTAGCTAGATTAATTGGATAGGTTTACCTTACAGAATGGAGGCTAACCTCGCGTTTACTATGGTTATTTATTATAAATGATATCCAGCATTAGTTCGCAAAGCCACACTACTGGTAGCCCGATTTAACTGGGTAGACTACCATGTAGCTTTGGACTAACCTCGCATCCTCATAACTTAGTCATAATCTATATGTATATCCACTATATATATATATATATATATATATATATATATATTATCCTACGTGAATTATGATTAAGGCCATATAAGGTATCCATTTATTACGCTTCTAGTTAGGGATTAACTTTACTAACTTACTTAGTATAAATTAATTCTATTTACTACCCTATTAATTCTAACCAATACGTTCAATACACTAATTATGACCTTATTATTAACTTTAATGATCAATATGTTAATATTACATACATATATTTTTACGCATGGAATTTAAAGTCTAATCATTACATTATAATAATTCAATAATAATTTGCTTACAAGCTATTTCAAAATATCCATCACATACAAATCTACAACTCCAATACGAACTGCCGCTACCATAGCCAAATAAAATAGACTTGTACAAACATGGAGTATCTACACTTGTCCCATATTAATACACTAGAATCACTTTTCTATTTTAAATATCAGATCATTACAAATTAGATCACCAATATTCAATTCAACCTTCATGTACATTGTTTTGAAGTGAGAAAGGAATTCCTTAGTTATTTAAGTGGTAGACATAGGTGGTGCAAAATACAAACAATTCAATTCATAATTTACACACCATTTCTAATTTATTTTCTTTTTGAATCCTTCAACACTTCAATTCAGAAGAGGGAAAATATGTTAAATTGATCATAGATTACCTAATTCTAACAAATAATTAGATCGTAATATACTAATACTAAAAGCAATTAAAATTCCGACATATACAAAGATTGATATTTGCTCAGGGAAATTCTAGGGGTTTTAGATATTATGTTTACATTTACCAAAATTTCTAGAGGCATACATCAAATCCAAATAAATTACTATCAAATTACAAAAATGTGGAAAACTTGATATTTCCACTCATAGAGATTTGTTTGCTTCCTAATTGGATTTGATTCCACCATGCCAAATTCCCTTTAAGATCTCCCTCTTTTGGAATATACAACCAAGTGAATTTTATATAGAAATTAGGTTTATAATCAGAAACTAGAGAGCAATAGAATAAGAAATCAAAAGAATCAAACATCTAATTCTCTTACCTGAAAATCCTAACCGATTCTGAAACCGAAAGAAAAAGAAGAAGAAATCTAATTTATACCGCCTATAATTCTCTGTTAGATCTTCCCCTTTTTGAATATACAACAAATAGATTGTATTTATAAATTATATTTTATAAATTAAAAGATAGGGAGAAGAGGGATTAATTTAAACTAGAGGTTAGAAACTAAAATTACTTACCAGAAAAGTTTACTGTTTCTAAAACCCTAAGTGGAAAGATTTTAACATAGCTTCGCCAGCGTTCCTAAAATTTATGAAAGAAAAGCATGGGTCTAGGATCTATTTATAGAGGTAGAAAGAAACCACGGCAATTGGATTTAAAATCAACGAAAACGGGCTATTCTGGCCTTGGCTTTTTAATGCCCAAGCTTCGTCACTAGTCGATCTACCCAAGTGAGGCAGTCACTCAGTCTTTTCAACTGTAGTTAATTAATTTTCTTCCGTTTTTTCTTATTTTTTTGCTTATTTAACACACGTTAAAGTTAAAGTTTGTTTAGATGTTAAGTACCCCTTAAAGTTAAGTTTTAAATTTAGATTTCAAAATTCAAGCTTCATAGTTTTAAGTTCGAATTCAAATATTTAAATTTTAAATTTAAAACTTCAAACGCCCATAACTTTTCATTTTAACTACGATTTCAATATATTACATATGGAAATTTATCAGAAAATTGCCACAGACGCAATGTTGCAACCCCCTTGGTCAAATTATAACATTTACGAAATTTTCATTTTTAACCTTATTTTTAATTACTTAATTTCTTATTAAATTTTAAGGGTTGTTGCATAATAAAGCGCAAACATACAAATTTGAGTTCTCTACCGAATATATAATTTGATTGCTGCTATTTGGTGTCTTAGTGATATTTTCCTATCTTGGCAAAATATTGAACCAATCCATACCCAACATAATTACAAAGCTTACAAAATCAAACACATGCAATTGGCAGACAAATATATAACCTAACAAATTGAGCTGTAAATGGTCACATCTCATCCCAAGAGTTGTATGCGCTTTTATCGGTTTCGCAACACTTAAGGAAGTAATAAGGTGTGATGGCTCTAAACTAAGCTTGTCTACCAAACAATGAGAGATAAAAGAATGTAATGTGATAGTATTAAATAGTACTCTAACAGGTATGCCATGCATCAAAAGCGTGCCACCTATTACATCTTTTCCTTTCTCCTCTGCTGTTGGTCTCAAGGTAGCTTGTTCCAAAGCAGACACTTTTCCTTTCTCAACCTTAACTGGTTCTTCGCACTGATTCTTGTAATGGAATGTCTAGTCACAATTGATGCACTTGATTTCTTCCTCCGACTGACTTTCTTTCTATCTCTAGAGCGACATTCATTTGCAAAATGCTCTTTCTTGTCACACTTATAACACACAACATCCGGTTTTCCATTCTTGGCAGCTCCACCCTCGTGAGCTCCCTTTTTCTAAAAGAACTTCCTTTTCTGATTCTACCCACTTTGAGTCTCTACTACTTTGTTACCACTAATGAAAGCAAGCATCTCTTCATTCTTTAGTGCCATCTCCACTATCACATCACATGGATGCCTGAGATGCAGCATGGTTGCCTTCATAAGCTCTGGTCTTAATCCACGGATGAACTTTTCATTTCTCTTCATTACTATATAAATCGTAGCATACCCATACCTGGATAACTCCTTAGATCTTGTTACATACTCCAACACAGTCATGTCTCCTTGCACTAACTCAGCAAAATTTCTAAGCAAAGCCGACTTGGCGATTTCATATATGAACATCTCATCTAATCTCATTTTGAATTCAGCTCAAGTTAGAGTTTCCTTCGGCACTACAATAGTAATACCGTTCCACCAGTATAGTGCAGCTTCTTATAATTGCCTTGATACCAATCTTCTTTTCTGTCCATCGCTTAGTCCTAAAACACCAAAAATCCTTTCATAATGTAGCACCCAATTTTCCACCTCGATAGCATCCTCAGTTCCAATGAGTGGCTTCCCTCCAAGTCTTGCATAATTCCTACTCATAACAGCATAGTTGTTGACAATCGGAACTTCATGTTTTGCACCTGTAGCATGCCACCGACTAATCTAGCTGCAACTCCAGCTTGCATCATGTTTACAAAGAACTAATTCATAGCTCCCATATCTACCGACAGTGTTCCAACACCAACATTAGCAGCGGTTTGTCAACCCAAATTCCCCTTATTATTTGGCCTGACATTTCCATTGGTTGTGGTGCTTCCTCCATTGAGATTCACTCTTTCGTTTCCTGCCTCCATATCTTAATTTCCTTAAATCTACATTCGAACCTTAGTAAGATACGGAAGAACGATCTAAGAGAGAGGGAAGAATAGAGATAGCATATATATTTATATATATATAATACAAATACATTACTGTAGCCTTATCCTATACCTTAATCTCATTCTTTAATTCATTATGATTATGTTTTCAAAAAACTTTTAGATTCGAAATTCTTTTAGCTTTACATAAACTTTTGCTCTGATACTAAGTTATAGCATCCCTCAGTATGATGTCTAAAAATAAGCACTACTGATGCTGCAGCCATCAGTAGTATTAATCTTCAAACAAAATAGGATCGGTTAATAGTATCATTAGCATCAAAGCACAAGAATATAAACAAATTTCAAACATGGATTTTATTAATTAATTTCCATACTCATTACATAATCCCCAACGATGCTTAGGTTTAGATATAATATAATTATCACAAAATACGCCAAAAGCGATATATGAAGATGCCCCCCAGGTTGATCAGAATTTACAACTAGACAGATAAATTTCTGCCATTACATACATATAGACAAAAGTCATAAAAACATAGCGGATAAATAGATTGACAGAGTCCTACATAGCTATATCTGCCTTCTACACATCTTTGAAAGCTTTATTCGTCCAAGCTAAATGTCTTGGAAACCTTACTCTCGAATTAGTCAAATGAGTACCTGAGAGTATAAAGGAAAAAACTCCGGGTCAGACAAAAAGTTTAGTGTGAATAATAATATGCCATCTTAGTTATAGATAGCTAATGAGACCACACCACTTGAGGAGTGGGTTTTCCCCTTACTAGTATCCTTAAAAATACGTCTTTTATAAATCAAGCACTTACAACAACAATAGTTAAACTAGACAGTATATACAATCATATGTATGCATGCAACATGGGTACTTATGACTAATCTATCTAAATTAGTAGACTATCTATCCAAATATTATAGTTTTTTTTAGGTTAACTACAAATCTATATGGCTGACTTGGGCCTACCAGCTATACCAAATTCTCCAACTTACTGTTAGAAGGAAATTGGACGGTCTGTTCGGATTTACTATTGCTAGGGTCACTTTGAACCTAATGGTTTTGCAGGCCAACCAATAACCTATCTCATCTTTGTGTGTTCTTTTCCATGCATATCTACTTTTAGTCTTACCCTTGATGAAGCCCTATGCACTAGAATTATGGATTAATATCAGGTAGGAGCTAACAGCTAAAGTATAGGGCGCGACCCTACACTAGTCCCATTTGGTTTTTAATCTCTAAATTAATTCATCCTATCACAATTTATCTAAAGATGATAAGGAATATAATCACTTTAGTAAAATACTGGGCCAAATACCCTTTTTATTTCGTTAAGAACATAAGTCTTTATAATTTATTTAATCATCGAAATCAAACTTTAAAACTAGGAAACTATAGCCCTTTATTTTGTCCCAAAATATTATGTTAATATATATGCTTTTAAAAGATAGCAATGATGAATTTTAAGTCATTTAGAAATTACTGCACCTCAAAACCATAGGTAATGAAGCATATATAGTAAAATCATTAAATTGATAAAGTGCGGCATTGATGTAGCTATTATGGGATTATCACACACCTTCTATTCCGAAACCATGTGTAAAGCATCTGATTTATAAAGCATTTGGTCATAAGGCCAAAACCATTTATTGTATCATAAATACATATAGATCGCCCAATATAAGCGGCATAATTATAATTTTGCATAATATAAAACTTAGAAGTATGGGAAGGTCGAAATTTAGGTTAGGCATCATTGCCGTATAAAATCAATGTTGAATATAGTCTGTAGCGACATCATGGCCAAAACACGATGGCATAACAAACTAGTGGCATCATTGCCTCTTTATGATCAATGTCGAAATTCAGACATGCGCCATCAATGCCGTAACATAGCTTATGTCAAAAATGTACTTATAGCAGAATTGCTGCATTATGGAGTTGATGTAAGTATATAAAATATACGACATTATAGACGTCGCTATAAAACTTTGGCATTATTAATATCACAATAAAACATGTGGCATAAAATATGACAGCACAGAACATATGCACATTACCAACGTCGTAGGCATCAATATTGGCATTGATGCATAAGCCCCAACCTAAGTGGAATCATTGCGTACCAACGTGGTTGTATCATATGTTTCCCTGTAGATTAGTGACGGCATGCAACATAGATAGGCTACGACATTGATTAAAAATGCATGACAATACTGTAATTAATGTGAGAACTATTTTATTTCTATAAATAACAGTATCTTTTGACCAACTCCAATTCTTTATCAAATTCTTATTATATAATAACTTTCCTTACCGAATCCTTTTTAGAAAACTGCTATAGATCAGATTTCTCATTTCCAAAATAATTAATAAACCATATAATTTATATTAATTTTTAATATAATTATTAAGCTTTTTTAGCCTAATAAGTTCATATTAATTCGTAAACACTTGGGAAAAATCCCAAAAAACCACAAAAAATCAGATTTATCATTATTTAATTCCCTTTAATAAAAACTCGAAATTAACCATTTTCTTCACTTAAGAAATTCATAAAATATTCATACTTGATTGGAAAATTATAAAATTAAAAACCCACTTCTAAAACATGTTTCTAACATCATATTAAAATTTCAAGTCAAACACATGTCATAAACTAGGTTATCGCTCTTAGAACCTTTTAAATAATTTCATAATAAATCCGATAATTCATCATTCAAGCATATAATCGATCATTCTTTCAAAACATGGCATAACACAACATAAGGTTCAGGTTTGATCACAAAATTAAAATGAAGATACAATTAGTGAGATTGATAACTATTATTCTCCTTGATCGGACAACGAGACTTGAAATTTGAGTGTTGATTTGGTTTCCTTAAGCTTTCTCTTTGATTCCCTAGCCTTTCTTCTCCTTAAAGCTCTTGATAATGGTCAGACTTCCATAATATTTAGTTTATATGAATGAATATGAGAAAGGAAATGAGAACGGGAAGGTATATGTTAAGGAAATGTGGTCTTTCCTTATTTTTCCCTTCTTATAAATCTTCTATCTTATTAATGTTCTAATCACCCTTATTAGTTCATTAATTAAGGCTCGACCAATTTGATTATCAAATCTCATTCTCCTTAACATCCTATATTATTTTATTTATCTAATTACATATACTAAATAAGTTAATCAAAATTAAGGATGTTATAACTCGTTTGTACTTCATTAGGCTAGCTTCTGGACTTCGACTTATGCTGGCCCTAGGAACTACAGAGCCGTTTCTCTATAAATACCAATCTAATAACAACCAAAAGGGGATCTTGGATTTTGCTTCTCCTTTATCTCCTATTTTTCACTCACAATAGTTACCTAGGCAGATATTATTGTCAGTTCTAGGCATAAAATTATTGCAATATCTCATACTAGTGACTTTTCTCTCTCTCAAATCCATAATCAATAAAATAATAAAGTGGATGTTGGCCAGAGAATGCTGAACCACTATAAAAATCTTATGTCTTTATACTTTTCTATGATCTTTTGCATTATTTCTACTAGATCTAATCCTATAGGTTATGTTTGGATGCTGTGCTAATTTTTGACGTCAACATTTTGGTGCTTTCACTGAGAAATTGAACTTAAGTTAAATATAGATTGGTGTTGTGGATTTGGAGAGATCCAATGGTTAGATCTTGAAGTTATGCTTCAAGAATTTGGAAGCTTGCTATTGGAATCAATGGCTCCTTGAAGAGGAAGATCGACATCTAGGAATGTAGTTAGTGGTGATGAAGGGAAACTTCACCTGGATCAGAACGAGAAAATTCCTCTATGTCTGTCCAAAAAAGAAGAGAAGGAAAGAAGAAACCAGAGGGAAGGAGTTACTGGAATTATTGGTAGTCTTCCCTCCACAAGAAAACCACTTGGTACCAGGAGGTTACCTCTTGGTATTGAAAGGAATATAGGAGAGGAAGGAGGAAGATAACCAATGCTATGGAGGTCTCCGACTCTAAAGATTGCCTACAGCTTTACAGTGATGATTACGAGTTAAAAGTTGAACATGGAGTTCAAATAGCTATAGCAGAACTAACTGCACATCGATAGAATACCGAAGGAGAGTTTCTCCTAAAAAACTGGAGAACCTAGATGTCTGTAGGCAAGCCAAGATCGTTTGTGTAACCAAACACTCATATAGTCCTTGGCAATTGACCTTTGAAATACTGCGTTAGTGAGGAATATGTAGCTAATATAGTTAAATAGTTGGTAAAGGAAAGCAAAGATAGGAAGAATGAGGAATGATGTTTCACACTATGTAGAACTCCATATATGGGAAATATCGTAAGTGTCGATTATCCTAGGAGATTTACCATGCCAATAATACGATCGTATAAGAGAACTACTGATCCTAGGCAGCACTTACCTAAGCATGGATGGCACATGGATGGTCCTAGGGTGACATATGCTGTTCAGTACAGATGCTTTCCCATCTTCTTGGAAGAAGCTGAACCGATGTGGTTAACTTGGCTCATGCCAGAAATAGAAAGACTCTTGGAGAATTAGTTAATGTTCTTCGAGGAAGTGTGGACATTTTTGCTTGAACACAATCAGATATGTGCTAGATATCACCTGAGATAGCATGTCACGCATTGAACATTAGCCAAGAGTTTACACTAGTAAAGCAGAAAGGCATAATTTAGGTTCAGAGTGATCCACTTCGTTGAGAGAAGAAGTAGATAAGCTATCCACTAACAGCTTAATCTGCGATGCTCTTTTCCCATAGTGGATATCAAATCCTATTTTAGTCAAGAAGCCAAATAGAATATGGTGAGCATCCATCGAATATTCAGACTTAAATAAAGCTTGACTAAATGATAGCTCTCCTCTACCCACGATTAATCAACTCATTGATGGGACTACAGGATGGGAACGCTATGTTTTCGAGCCTGGAAAGGATAAGCAATAGAAGAAAGGGAAAAGATGTAATCTTGGGCCAGAGCAACCACGGCGCTAGATGGTAACCGTTGTTATGACTATAATTTCATAAATATGAATCAACAATCAGCAGTGATGCTGCTTCATTTGAACCTATCTAACCCATTTTGTAAATAAGCCACCCAAGGACACTGGGGAAGATGAAACAAGGTAGAACTTGCCACTTCTCCCATTTGCAAATGAAGTCATCTTCTTGAACCAATGGAAATGTGTTCTCGTAAGAAAGACCCACATGATCAATGGTATGACCGAGAGCATACTCCTCTGGCTTTGGATAATGGATGAGGAGTACGTTCCCAAGGGTCAATTGGATAAATCGATCCTCGGCCTTTTGAGAATAGGCGTTACCCAGAGATACACGACATCGGGAAGGTCTAAACCATCAAGGTGATGTAGAATATCGGCCCTTAACCTTCTGTGAACGGGCATTGCCTTGCCCAGGGATAGAGATGTTAAAAAATTCCAAATCACCGGGTCGATAGGGAAAATTGGCCCCCATCCTTCTGAGAACCAATGTTTCCCGAACTTGTGCGACGTCGAGAAAGTCCAAACCGCTGGGTTAATGGCTAAAATTGAACCTAATCTTCTTAGAAGGGGTGTTTCCTAGAGGTAGGCAACGTCAGGAAGGTCTAAGCCGCTGGGTCAAAGGAAAAAATCGACCCCCAACTGTCTGAGAACCAGTGTTGCCCAGAGATTGGCAATGTCGGGAAGGTCCAAATTGCTAGGCCGATAGGGAAAAGTGACTCACAACCTTCTAAGAACTGGAGCTACCCGAAGATAAGCGACGTTGGAAAGGTCCAAATTGCCAGGTCGACAAGGAAACTGGACCCCAAATCTTTTGAGAACTGGCGTTGCCTAGAGATAGGCGACCCTGAGAAGGTGTAAACCGTCCAGTCAATGGGGAAAATCGACCTCCAACGTTCTAAGAATCAAAGTTGCCTAGAGATTAGCAACATTAGGAAGGTCCAAATAGCTGGATCGATGGGGAAAATTGACCCCAAACAATTTTAGAACCATTACTGCTTGGAGATAGGTGACGACGGAACGGTCCAAACCGTTGGATCGATGGGAAAATCGACTCCTAACCTTCTGAGAACCGACATTGTCAAAAAATTGGAGTCATCAGGAAGGTCCAAATTATTGAGTTGATGGGAAAATAGATCACCAACTTTCTGAGAACTAGAGTTTCCGCGAGATAGGTGACGTTTGGAAGGTCCAAACTGCTGGATCGATGAGGAAAATCGACCCAACCTTTTGAGAATCGGTGTTGTCGAGAAGTAAGCGATGTCAGGAAGGACCAAACCATCGGGTCGAAGAGGACAATCGACTATAACCTTCTGGGAACCAAAGTTTCCCGAAGATAGGTGATGTCGAGAAAATCCAAACCACTGGGTCAATAAGGAAAATTGATCTCCAACCTTCTAAGAACTAGTGATGCCCAGAAATAAGCGACGTCGGAAACTTCCAGACCGCTAGGTCGACGAGGAAAATGAACCCCTAACCTTCTAAGAACTGTCATTCCCGAGAAGTAGGCAACATCGAGAAGATCCAAACAACTCGGTCAATGGGTAAAATTGACCTCCAACCTTCTGAGAACCGGTGTTGCCCATAGATAGGCGATGTCGAGAAGGTCCAAATTGCCGGTTTGACGAGGAAAACTGACCCCCAACCTTCTGAGAACTCTCATTGCCTAGGGACGGATGATGTCGGGAAGGTCCAAACCGTCGAGTCGACGAGAAGACCAACCTTCATCCTTTTGAGAATCGGCGTTACTCGAAGATGGGCGACGTCGAGAAGGTCCAAACTGCTGGGTCAATGGGGAAAATCGACCACCAATCTTTTGACGTCTGGCATTGCCCAAAGACAGGCGACATCAGGAAGGTCTAAACCGCCAAGTCGATGGAAAAATTGACTCAAACCGCTCGATCGATGGAAAATTGGCCCCCGATCTTTTGAGAACCGACATTGCTTGGAGATAGGAAATGTTTGGAAGGTCCAAACCTTAGCCTCTGGGAATGTGGCATTGCCCAGAGATAGGAAACGTCAGAGAGAAGTACCATAAGTCTTTAGGAATTTATCGTTGCTTGGAGATAGCAACGGTGAGAAGGTTCCTCGATTCATCCCAACCTTTCGCCGTTGCCCAAAGATATGCGATGGCGAGAAGGTTTGACAATCCTATCCTTTAGAAATCTGGTGTCACCCAAGATAGACAATGTGAGGAAGGAAAACCTATGCAAAGGTCAATCAAACAGTTCAACATCGAATTATAGGAATCAGTTGCCGCCTAGAGTTTGGCAGCAACAAAGAAGGAATGCTTAGAACCAGTCAATTAAACCATCAATTCTCGAAGATAGGAACTGGTGTACAAATTAGGCTTCCACGACCATGCTAGAGACGGGACACACTTGGCCAAGGATGGGCGAGGTTAGTCGTGAAGAACCCAGGACAATAATTATTAGATTCCTACAACCTAGGATTAGAATGAGGAGAGCATAGATGACGTGGGGGAAATGAATAATTTTCCCCACAATCATTAACTCCTACCAGTGCTCGGAGTACAACAGTTGGGAACATAGGTCCCGTAAATAGGATATGGTTCATGGTAAGGATATATAAGCAAGAAACGAACGTTATAATTGATAATTCCCAGCAATAGGGAGCTACATGAAACTTGCCTTTTTTACGGAAAAAGTCGATCGAAGGAAACTAATCCAACAGGAATAATTACGTGGGGGCGGTTGGAGGAATCGATCTCGGCTAACGGGTACCCAACATTTCCCAGAGAGTGGCAATGTGTAACATCCCCTCTCTTGAGCCCAATGCTAAGCGCTACAGATGTTGTAGTCATCTACCGTACTAATTTTCGATGATAAAATATGGTAATTTTAATGGTATCCATTATATCAAAAGCACATGAATATGGAATAAAATTAACACAGATTTCGAAAACAACTTTTCTAGTTACATTTCAAACTAGTATTTCATATTCAGTTACATAATCCCAAAAGATTCCCAGGTTATGATCAAACATAATTATTAAAAATTACGCCAAAAGCGATACATGAAGTTTTCTCCTTGGATGATCAGAATACTAGATAGACATATCGGTCACAAATGCATCACAATGAAAATTATAGTAAATAGCACCTACATAGCTAGTTTTGCCTCCTGCTCGTCTTCGGAAGCTTATTTGTCCAACCTACTAAACCTGAAAAGTCCTTTAACTCTCAGTCTACTCAAATTTAATTTTGAGCACCCGAGATTTTAAGGGGAAAACATAAACTTCGAGTCAGACGAAAGCCCGGTGTGAATAGTTCTATTTCATGTCACTTTTTATATTAAGTGAGACCACGCAACTTAGCGGAATGGGTTTTCCCTCACTAATATCCTTTAAAATCATATCTTTTGCAAATCAAGAACCTGCAATTAAACTGATTATAAAAATAATAGCAATAACATATATGTATATAAATCGGTAACTAATGGGCTGTTTATCCACACTATAGTTTTATCTGGCTATCTATTAACCACTAGCTGACTCGGGCATACTAGACATTGTTGTTTCATGTCAGCAATCAAAACCTATGATCAAAAGATGTTGCTCTAATGCTATTTGCAGCAATAAACGATGCAACACAGATTAAGGGGAGAAAAGATTAATTATTTACAGGAATATATAGCATAGATTCAGGGGGAGAAATCTATAGCACAATATATTCTGGGAGAGGGATAAGTCAACAAAGCTTGTCGAAGATTCGTCCGTAGCGAATGTAGCTGTCAGCATCAAAAAGGGGGAGAATGTTGGATCATAAGTTTTGATTGCTGACATGAAACAACAATTCATGAATCTACGACTACGACAACATCCGGACTCAACGACTCAAAATATGGTTCATATAATTATATATTTATTTAACAAGAGTCATCAAATATGTATATAGAGTCTAGTTTAGTGCTTTGTTAAATTCTTTCCTAAAGAATCATCATTCACATTCAAATAAACTTGCATACATGTTTTAGTCAAAATCAAGTTTTCAAAAAATGCATGGAGCAGGGCTCGAGCCAATGTCACTAGTTTAGAAGGCATGCGCTCTAACCAAATGAGCTGTGGTGATTTTTTGATTATCAATAGAATTCAGTCGACTGAAGAAAATCGACCAGTCGACTGAATACTATAAACAGCCTACTGAACTTATGCTCATATGTATACATGTTTATATTTTCAAATTCAGTCGACTGATCGAAAAAGATCAGTCGACTGACCATGTTTATTACACAAATAAGCACTTTTTTCACTGTTTTTGAAGTTTCAGTCAACTGATCATTTTTCCCAGTCGACTGACCGACGCTAACAATCGTTTTTTTCTTTTGAAGAGACAATTCTATCTGCGAAGAGTTACGATTCAATTTGAAGCGATATGGATGCATATTTTGATTGAAACTCTTCGTGAATAGTTGTTTGTAACTATTTGTTTACTATATAAACATGTTGGAATCATTTCTCAAATAACCAATTTTCATTTTGATTTCTTGCTATATTCTCTACTATCTATCTATGCATTCTACAAGCAATCATAATTTATATACTACTTGAATCTCTGAATTAATTAACTTATTCTTCACTTCATAGCAATATTTCCTTTCCAATCTTTACACACACAATATATACTTGAGGAAAAGATAATAAGAAGGGTGTATTATCAAAGACAAATCAGTGTTATCAAGAACACAAAGTGTCAAATAATTTTATTGAAACCATTGAAGTCCTGTTAGTTTATATCAGGCGGATAGTCCTCTTCGGTTGTTGAGGCGGAAAAATCATGTTCGGTTGCTCGGGTGTTGTTTAACTATTCCTCCGGGTTAAGTGAGGAGTTATTGAGTGAAATTCCAAAGGGAAGTCCGGGACTAGACGTGGAACGGGAAGTTCGACCTAATATAAAAACTCCTGGTGTGCTTATTCTTCTTTACTTTACTATTATTATGTTTCTGCATTTAGATTATAATACATTCCATATTACACGATCCTAAGTGATAACTAGCCACACAGTAGTTACTTTCAGACATAATAAACACTCTAACTTTGGTTAGACACAACACTAGGCTACCTGTCCTTAACTATCTTCTTCTTAGGTCAACTGATCTTAATGGTTTTGTAGGCTCACAAATAACTGATCTTACCCTATATATTCCCTTTTGCATTAACATTATTTTACTCCCATACGTGAAAAGCCCCACACACTATAATTTTGGACTTATATTAGCTAGGGTCTATTAGCTAAATTATAGGGCGTGACTCCATACCAGTCCTATCTGGTCTTCTAATATCCGAGTAATAAATTTAGGGTTAACTACCCCATTCAAATTTCATTTCCTTGTAAAAATCTTTACAAATGATTTACCTTTAAAATCATATCTTTATAAAACAAGGAAATCATGCGCTTTTCTTACTCAAAATACTTATGTCATGATATATGCTTTACACAAAACAATGTTGATGAAATCTAATCACTGGGATTAGTTATCCCTTCAAATAAGTTAAAGCCACTTTTTAACTTAGAAAACTTTAGGCTATAAGGCCAAACAATACCTTAGAAACTTTTGCTTAAATCCTTTAAAAAATCCCTTTCAAAATATTTGAAAGCGTCTCTTTCGAAACCATTATATAAAACCTTAGACATCCCCTTTTAAAACTATTTAAACTTGCCTTTCGAAAGCATTATAGATTTTCCTTTCAAAACACTTAAAATTTCGGAACACTTAAAATATACCTTTCAAAAGCATTGGGGAGTTCCCCTTCGAAACACATATAACATGCCTTTTGAAAGCATTGGGTTAAAGTAAGGATTTGTGGAAACATTGCTTCGAAACCATTTAAAATTATTCCTTTTGAAACTATTAGGTTTAACCTTTAATATAACTAAAGGGTCCTAAAGAACAGAGTCAAAATCATTACTTTCGAAAGCATTAATCCCAAGTAAAATAAAGAGGATAGTTTTGAAACCCACCCTTTCGAAACCATTACCTCCGAAATCATTTGAAAACAGCTATACGACCCTTTTGAAATAATTGAGAAGGAGGCTTTAATGTCAAATGGCGAAAACATCCCTTTCTAATACATTGTTTTAAGGCTATAAGGAAAAGCGGCCTTAACTAATTCGAAAGGTATGAATGTAGTAGCATGGTATCAAATAGGTTCAAAAGCAGCTATCCTTTCGAAAGCTTCTTTTAAACCGAAAACAATCGGTAACTCTTTCTAAAGCTCCTTTCCAAAAACAAAGGCAAGTTGATTGATTCGAAAGCAATTAAAAGTGGCTTCAACCCCTTCAAAAGCATGCCTTCGACACCATCATTACTTCCGCCTTTCTCCAATACACTATGTACCAATTTCTTGGTATCATGTGCATTGGTTATGAATAAGTGAAAAAGGTCTAACTGGGATGGTGACGGAAGCAAGCAAAGAAAGTGGCAAAGTTGTAATTTGAAAAAAAAAACTAATTTTATGCCTTTCAAAGTAGTTTCTTTTCACCTAACTTGCCTAATTTTTCAAAATATGATTGGTTTCCATTTACTTATCAAAATTCTTTTCTAAAAAGGCCGCCAAATCCAAAATATGACAGTTTAAATCATTTTAAGCAAATAAGCCTTTCTCCTTGATAAAATATACAAAAATTTAAGTCCCTTAAATTGAATAATTTTATAACCATAGTAAAATGCTTAGGAAAATTCCCCAAAAATCACAATAATTCATTTTTAATATGTTTTCTAACATATATAAATTTCAGACCCAAAATCATTATATAATTGCCTTAACTAACTTAAACTCAATATTAACCATTGTCTCTCATAGAAAATTCATAATAAAACCACAATTACTTAGAAAATTATGAAACTTGAAACTCACTTCTAAGGCAATGTTTTAGATCATATATCAAATACGCAACATATATAGATGTCATTTAATAGGCTTTCCAATCTAAAATTATCATATAATCTATATGAAGCATTATAAATCATCAATAAACATATATATCTATTTGAACAAACATAACATGGCATATTACTTGCAAAATAGTTTGGATCAAACCTTGAAACTGAGATTATTATCAAAAGTGAGATGTAAATCAATTATTCACCTTAGTTTAGTGTTAAGAAGATTGAGATTTGCCCTTTGATTAATTTCTTCAAGCCTTCTACTTGATTCCTAGCTTATCTTCTTTTTTATTCCTCTTAATGGTGGCTAGCCAAGCTCTTAGGGTTTTGATTTTATTTTTGAATGTTAAAATGAATTAGGAATGGAGAAAGAAAGGGTTTAAGGTATTAGAATAAAGGATGTTCTCATTTTATCCTTACATTATTCCTCCTACTTACTTATTTTCAACCTTGTTTTGCTTATACATTCACTAAGGCACGACCATTTATTAATTAACAAATCTCATTCCCTTAACTATTAACATTATTTTATTTAATTCGTCTAATTAAATGTTCTAAATAATGTTACCCAAAATTAGGGTCGTTACAGACTCCCCTCCTTATAGAATTTCATCCTCAAAATTACGATAAGGTACTCACCATGATCAAACATAAAGGTAAAACATACCATGAAACAATTCAGGATAAGTATCTCTAAACTTGCACTCAGTTTTCCACGTACAGTCCCTCTCATTGTCACTCTTCTGGAATTTGACTAATCTAATTGTCTTGTTCCTTAATCTCTTCTCATCTCTTGCAACTATTCAAACTCGTTTTCTAACTGTAGTCATATCTGGTTCTACTACTAGATCATCTAACATAGTAGGTGTAATAGTAGTCTTTGGATCTTGAATACACTTCCTTAGGTCAGAAATATGAAAAACATTATGGACCCTACCAAATTATTCAGTAACTCTACTCTATAATCGAGTTTCCCGATCCTTTCTATAATAGGAAATGGTCCAACAAATCTTGATGCCAATTTTCTTGATTTTCCCAATCTGATTACATCTTTCATCGATGACATCTTGACGAAAACATGATCCTCGACCAAGAACTTTAAGTCTTCTAGTCTTTTATCAGCATAACTCTTCGCCTAGACTGAGCTTCTTTATTCTAGCACAAACTAACTCAATCTTTTATGCATCTTCTTTAACCAAATCCAGACAAAGAATCAATCTGTCCCCGGTCTCCAACCAACAAACGGGAGATTTACATGCCCTTCCATACAAAGCTTCAAATGGTGCCATCCCTATACTAGTCTGATAACTATAATTATACTAAAACTCGAGTAAATGTAGATAGCTTCCCATGATCCTCCAAACTCTAGCATGCAAGCTTTTAATAAATCATCTAAGACTTTGTTAACTCTCTCTGTTTACTCATTTATCTGCTAATGGTAAGCGGTACTCATCTTGAGCTTGGTACCTAAAGTATCTTGTAGACTTTTCCAGAACTCGCTAGTAATTAAGGAATTTCTATCACTTACTATACTACTAGGAATTCCATGCAGTCTAACTATATTCATCATGAATAACTTAACTAAATCTAGTACTGTCCTGGTCGACTTAACAAGTATAAAGTCTACACTCTTAGTCAACCTGTCCACTATAACCCATATACCCTAATTTCCTCAATTTGACCTTGGCAACCCATCTATGAAATTCATTGAGATAGAATCTCATTTCCAGACTGGAAGATCTAAAGGCTGAAGTAACCCACTCAAGTTTTGGTGTTCAGCTTTTAGCTATTGACAGTTCAAACACTGCCTCACCCATAAGCCTACGTCTCTCTTCATACCTTCCCGGAAAAATTCCTTTTCATATCCTACTACATCTTAGTTCCTTCTAGATGAATAGTGAACTTCGAATGATGGAATTCTCTACGAACTTCATTCCTATTGTATCCTACATTCGGAATGCAAAAATGCCCCTTCTTTCTCAACCACCAATTTTGGTAAAGACTGAAATCTTTTAAGTTATCTCTCTCCGTTCCACACCTTATCTTTCTGATCCGTTCAGCTAATAATGGATCCTCTCCTTTCTTAGAAGCAATCCTTTTGATCATCATCGGTCGAACTTTCAAAAAGGATATCATGGTGGTTCCTCGGGTAGAGCTAGCCTCAGATCTCCATCGTACTCTGCATGCAGTCCATGCTTCAAAATATTTCCATTCAACTATCATTGCCAATACTGCATTTTGATATTTTCTACTAAGTGCATCTGCACCATATTCCCTTTTCCAGGTGTATACACTATACCAAAATCATAAGTGGCTAAAAACTCTAACTACCTCTGTTGTCTCATATTCAACTCCTTCTATGAGAATAAATATCTCGGTGACTTATGATCCATAAACAACTCGAATCTTTCTCCCAACAGGTTGTGTGTCCACACCTTCAATGCAAAAATTACCGAAGCTAATTCCAAATCATGAGTTGGATATCTAACCTCATGCGGTCTGAGAAGTCGAGAAGCATAGACAATCAATTTTCCCCTCTGCATTAACACAACTCCGAACCCTGTTCCACATGCTTCCGTATATACAACTAAATCCTAGTTCCCCTTTGGACCAACTAACACAAGTGCATTAGTAAATAAGTGTTTCAGTTTCTGTAGTGCCTCCTCACACTTATCAGTCTAGAAAAACTTTACATCTTTTCGAGTTAGCTTAGTCATTGATGCCACTATTCATGAAAAATCCTTAATGAATCTCTGATAATACCTAGCTAATATAAGAAAACTCTTTATCTTAGTCGTTGTATCAGGTCTCTTACAATTATTAACTACCTCGATCTTAACCGGATCTACTGATAGCCCTTTCTCTAAGATGACATGACAAAGAAATTTTACTTCCTTCTTCCAACAGCAACACTTCGTAGACTTTGCCTTCAGCTAAAGCTGTCTCGGCGTATCAAGCATCACTCTAAGATAAACTTCATGCTCTCTTTCATCCTTAGAGCATATCAAAATGTCGTCTATGAATACCAATACAAATCTGCCCAGACGCTCCTGTAAGATTCTGTTCATCAAGTCTATGAAGAATGCTGGTGTGTTAGTTAGACCAAATGGCATCACTAACCATTTATATGATCTATATATGGTCCTAATCGCCGTCAATGGATTAACCTTTGCTACTCTAAGTTGATGGAACCAGTTTCCAAATCCAACTGAGAAAATACTCTGGCTCCACTTAACTGATCGAATAAATCGTCAGTCCTAGGTAACAAATATCGGTTCTTTATCATCCTCTCATTCAGCTTACGATAATCGGTACACAACCTTAACGATCCGTCTAGTTTCTTAACAAATACTACGGCTGCTCCATAAGGACATCTACTTAGTAAGATAAATTTCTTACCTTCTAGATCCACCAATTGCACCTTTAACTCCTTTATCTCGGTAGGTGTCATTCTACTTGGCGGTCTCCTCATAGGTTCGGCTCCTGACACTTAATCTATTTAAAACTGAATGGCTTGTTTGGCAGTAATCCTATCACGATATAGAAGACATCTACGAATTCTCTAACAATGAAAACTCTATTCTACTCGTCTTCGACTCCATAACACCCAACAAATCATTAATCTCAAAACCAGGATTTTCTATGGAGTATATAATCCGATCACTACAACTAGGGTGTCTAAGTGGTATTTCCTATCACGACAAAATATCCTAGCATCATACATACTTAACCAATCCATATCCAAAATAATTCCGAACCCTACGAAATCAGATACATGTGAATTGCAAGAAAATATACGACGTAACAACTCAAACTTTAAGTGGTCTCCTCTTATCACAAGAGTCACATACCGTTCTATCGAATTCGCAACCCTTAAGGAAGTAATTAGGTATGAGGGTCCCAGGTTAAGCTTTTCTACCAATCTATGAGATATTAAAGAATGCGATGCATCAATATCAAATAGAACTTTAATATGAATCAAAAGCGTACCTCCTAACATAGATTTTCATTTCTCCTCTGCTATTGGTCTTAAGGTAGCTGATTACAATAAAAACACTTTGCCCTTTCCATCCATGGCTAGTTCCTTGCACTGGTTCTTATAATGCTTAATTTGATCACAGTTGAAGCATTTTACACCTTTCTTTTCAGTAGCCTTCTTTGCATTGCCTGTCTGACATTCACGAGCATAGTGTCTCTTCTTATCACACTTGTAGCAGATTACATTGGCCTTCCCTTTCTTGGCTGCTCCTCCTTTCTGAATGCCTTTCATATGAAATTTTTTTTCTCTTTTGGTTCTGCCCACCTTGTGTTTCCACTGCTTTGCTATTATTAAAAAAAGCAAACATATACTCATGCCTTAAAGCCATCTCAATGAATACATCGCACGGATCCCTAATATGGGGGTAAAGTTGCTTTAGCAAGTTTGGGTTTTAATCCATAGATGAACTTCGCATTCCTTTTGATAACCGTATCAACCATAGCGTATCCATATCTTAATAACTCTTCAAATCTGGTAGCATACTCCAACACTGTCATTTCTTTTTGCACCAACTCAGGAAACTTCCTTAGCAAAGTTGACTTGATGATCTCCAACATGAATCTTTCCTCAAACCTCATTCTGAATTCTACCCAAGTTATGGTCTCTTCATTTACTCCCACAGTAGCACTGTTCCACCAGGATAGTGCTGCTCCTTGCAACTATCTGGATGCCAATCTCCTTTTCTTCTCATCATTGAGCCCAAAATTCACAAAAATTCTTTCACAATGAAGCAACCAATTCTCCACTTCAATCACGTCCTCGGTCTCGACAAAAGGTTTCCCTCTAAGCCTAGCATAGTCTTTGCTTAATACTTCATAGTTGTTGACCACGGACCTCCCTGATTTCCTGCTCCAAAATTTCCTTCAACTAATCCCGCAGCAGCTCCATCTTGCATCATGTTGATGAAGAACTGATACACAACTCCCACATCAAATTTCGACGCTCCAACACCCACATTAGCAGTTTATGCCCAACCTGGATTCCTTCTAGTGATTGGTCTGGCATTTCCATTGGTTATGGTACTTCCTCCGCCAATGTTAACTCTTTCATTCCAAGTTCCCGTATCTTTCTTCCTTACAATCCGCATTCGAGCCTTTATAAGATATAGAAGAATAGCCTAAGAGAGATGGAAGAAATAGAGATAAAGTGTATACTTATATATAGCAAATATAAGTACGTTACTATAGCTTTATCCCATACCCCAATCTTTTCTCTAATTCCTTAGGATTATGTTTCAAAACTCATTTTAAGTTTTCATAAACCTTTGCTTTGGTACCAAGTTATAACATCTTCTCTCTCAAAGACTGAAGCAAAGCGCTAAAAATGCTGCAGTCATCCGTAGTATTAACTTTCGGTGACAGAATATGGTAATGTTAATGGTATCCATAATATCAAAAGCACATGAATATGAAATAAAATCAATGTAGATTTCAAAAACAACTTTTATAATTACATTTCAAATCAATATTTCATATTCATTCACAAAATCCCAAAATGATTCCCAGGTTTTGATCATATATAATTATTACAAATTATGCCAAGAGCGACTTATGAAGATGCCCCTTGGATGATCAGAGGACTAGATAGACATATCAGTCATAAATGCATCACAACGAAAATAATACTAAATAACACCTACATAGCTAGCCTTGCCTCCTACATGTCTTCGGAAGCTTATTCGTATAACATACTAAACTTGAAAAGTCCTTTACTCTCAATCTACTCAAATTTAATTTTGAGCACCCGAGAATTTTAGGGGTAAACATAAGCTTCGAGTCAGATGTAAAGCCTCATGTGAATGATTCTATTACAACTCGGTTTTCTGATATTAAGTGAGACCACACCGCTTAGCGGAATGGGTTTTCCCTCACCAATATCCTTTTAAAATCATACCTTTTGCAAATCAAGAACCTGCAATTAAACTTATTATAACGATAATAGCAATAACATATATGCATACAAATTAGGTAATCAGTGGACTATCTGTCCACATTATAGTTTTATCTGGCTAACTATTAACCACTGACTGACTCGGGCCTACCAGATCAAATAAACATTCTAACTTTGGTTAGACGCAATACTGGGCTACATGCCCTTAACTATCGTTTTCTAGGGTCAACCGATCCTAATGGTTTTGCAAGATTAACAATAACCTATCTTTACCCTATATATTCCCTTCTACGTGTAGCATTATTTTAGTCCCATCTATGAAAAGCCCTACATACTGGAATTTTGGACTTATATTTGCTACGGGCTATTAGCTAAAGTATGGGGCGTGACCCCGTACTAGTCCCATCCGGTCTTTTAATATCCAAGTCACAAACTTAGGGTTAACTACTCTACTTAATTTTCATTTCCTTGTAAGCAATCTTTACAAATGATTTACCCTTAAATTATATCTTTATAAAATAAGGAAATCATGCTCTTTGCTTTACTCAAAATGCTTATGCCATGATATATACTTTATACAAAACAATGTTGATGAAATCTAATCAATGGGATTACCTTTCCCTTCAAATAAGTTAAAGCCTCTTTCTAACTTAGAAAACTTTAGGCTATAAGGCCAAACAATACCTTCAAAACCTTTGCTTAAAACCTTTAAACATTCCCTTTCAAAATAATTGAAAGCATCTCTTTTGAAACCATTATATAAAACCTTAGACATACCTTTTCGAAACCATTTAAACTTGTCTTTCTAAAGCATTGGAAACCTTCCTTTCAAAACACTCAAAAGTAAACCTTTCGGAACACTTAAAATATACCTTTTGAAAGCATTGGGGACTTCCCCTTTGAAACACTTATAACATACCTTTCAAAAGCATTAGGTTCAAGTAAGGGTTTATGGATACATTGCTACGAAACCATTTAAAACTATTCCTTCCGAAACCATTGGGTTTAACCTATAATATAGCCAAAAGGTCCAAAAGAACATAGTCAAAAGCATTGCTTTCTAAAGCATTAATCCTAAGTAAAAGAAAAGGGAAGGTTTCCAAACCCATCCTTTCGAAACTATTGCCTCCAAGGCCATTTGAAAATGGCTATACGCCCTTTCAAAAGAATTGAGAAGGCGACTTCAAAGTTAAAAGGAGAAAGCACCCCTTTCAAATACGTTGTTTTAAGGCTATAAAGAAAAGCGGACTTAATTAATTTGAAGGGCATGAATGCAGCAACATGGGTATCGAATAGGTTCGAAAGTGACTATCCCTACGAAGCTTCTTTTAAAACAAAAACAAGTGGCAAATCTTTCGAAAGCTCCATTTTAAAACAAAGGCAAGTTGATTGATTCGAAAGCAATTTAAAATGGTTTCAACCCACTCGAAAGCATGCCTTCAACGCCATCATTTCTTCTGCCTTTCTCCAATACACTACATACCGATTGCTTGATATCATGTGCATAGCTTTTGAATTGGTGCAATAGGTCTAACTAGGATGGTGACAGAATATGATTTTATGCATTTCAAAGTAATTTATTTTCACCTAACTTGGCTAATTTGTCAAAATATGATTGGTTGCCATTTTTTATCGAAATTCATTTCTAAAAAGGTCGTGGAATTCAAAATTAACAATTTAAAGCATTTTAAGAAAATAAAATCCTTCTGCACTTAGCATTGATCGGTAGGGGAAACTGCTTTGGTCGGTCGTTTGCATCGGGAGACGAATCGACACCAGCCTAGGACCGAGTCATATAAAAATCTTCTATACTTAGCATTTTTTCTCACTTGCTCTTATTTTTTTGGCTGCCGTTCATATCAAAGCTAGGAACAAAAATTTTTTTTGTGTAACGACCCGGAATTTTCGATCCAGAAAATTCCAAATAGTTATGAAAAGAAGAAATAGATAGGAGAAAAAGAAGAAACACCAGAACACAGATCACAAAAACCTCACATTCGCAGCGGATCAAAATATAATATCACATAAATAATAGTCATACAAAGGAAAACTGTACTTGTCAAATTACACTTTAAAATATCAGAGTTTCAACATATTTAAAGCCACAGGACAGAGAAATAATCTGTTTCAGATACTATATATAACACAGTAGGAACTCTCCATACGTTTCTGCTCTCCAGCTCGCCACCTGAGCTCCAGAACGTCCTAACCTGAAAATCTGTAATACTCGGTCCGACCCGAGCATTACATCAAAGTAACACGCGGGTCAGGCTGGAAACCAGCGTGAGTAAACCCATTTAACATAAATTTAAAAAGCATACAACTTATATATATAACCCGGGTAACTTGTATCAATTTGCAATTTCACAAGTCATTATAGACATTACTTACTTCACACATCAATTTCTAAGTACCAAAACTTAGATTAAATGGTCCAATTTACTTAATCATTCCATTACAACCTATTGATTCCACATATCAAATTATAAAGAATCGAAGTGGTTTCGGATATTAAACAATACCCGACTCCGGTCTCTTCGAATCCAAAGTCATCTAAACCCAAGTTATCCAATGTAATACAATTCAACTTTAATTGTCGGATAACACCTTTACAAAGCAATTTATAATTGATAGATAATCACACTATCACCGCCCATCCATCATATCATATCACAAAGCGATTCATATCAGAGACATCAACCAATTCTAAGCACTCATCATCATTCAATCATTAATATGGAAGATTGATCACTTCCATAAATTTCATCAATTAATGATTTTCTAATTACTCTTATTAGTTAAGTATTCTTAAATTTCATTCAGTAATTCACCTTTAATTTAATTACACTCATTGACTAATCCTTAAATTACACTGAGTAATTATCACTCAATTCCTCCACTAAGTAACTATCCTTTAATTGCTTCCCATCAAGTAATTTGCTTTTAACTAATTATGTCTAGTGACTATCCACTCATTACTTCATTAAGGAATTACACTTCATCAATTACCCTAAATAATTATACTTGATCTTTATATAATTATATTTATTAATCACCCTTGATCAATCTCATTCTGTAATTAATTACATTACTTAATTTACTTCCCATAACCTTTATTAGTAAATTCTTAAATTAATTACATTAAGCATTAATTATTAATTACTTCTACTAAGTAATTACTCTTTATATTAATTCATTCACACATTTATATATTTATTTGTGTATATATATGCAATCCATCACAATCTTACTTCAAGCATATTTCCAAACACAAAATAAAAAATCCAGATTTGAAGAATTTACTCACCTCTTTATTTGCAGAGAACAGAACTGCATTTTTTTCCAAGCTTTTGTAATTTCACTTGCATGTTGAATTAAAATCTGAATCTTCCTTTGCATGTTGATGAATTAGTTCTCCTGCAGTTGATTACTGAGTTGTTCGATTGTACTTTGAAGATCTTGCATTCGATTTTCCAGCTTACTTCTTCTTGTTTCCAGATTTCTTTATTTTTACAGATTTTTTTGTTCAGATTTTCCTGTTCTTTGATTTGCATTTTCCTTCTTTCTTATTTTTTAATATATTTGAGTTAAAATGAAGGAAAGATTTTCAGCTGATGAATAAAATTCTTCTTTTTATTTTTCAATTAATTTTAAATTTAATTATTAAAGAGGAAGACATTTGTCACTATGATGCCTTAATTAACTTACACCTATGCATACTTATTCACAAGTGTCATTTAATGTTTAATTAATGTTTTTTTTAATGTCTAATTATTACTTTAAATGTTATATTATCTTTTTAATAATCTATTTAAATTATGAATGTTATGTTTATGTGATTATAAAATGTGCTTATCCTTTAATAAATATGTTTTAGATTTTTAATAAATTGTTCAAAATCAAATTCATGTGGATATTTATAAATAAATTATATTTTTGATTCAATTTAATATAACATATGTTTATAAATTTGAGAAATTTAGTTTAACTCCTTATATAAAATTTTAAAACAATTTATCTCATGATAAAATTAAAATGAAAGAATATTAAACAAATGAACCTTTTATTTAAATCTTAACCAAAACTCAGGTTTAAAATATATATAAGTTAAATAAGAATATTAACTTTGTTATTAAAATTTAAATCTAAAATATCATTTTTTTAAAGTATTAAGTCAAATTAAAATTTTCAAATTACAAATTAAATATATATTAAAGTTGGAAAACACTTAATTAATTTCAAAACAATATAATTTTTCCAATTTCTAAATAATTATATTAGGGAATTACTAAATGAATATTTATGCAGATATAAATACTTACCATCATATTTATTTGTTCAATCTATAAATCAATATTCCATTAATTAATCCAATTATTTATCAATTACAGATGTCTAGAATTCTGGGATATCACATTCCTCCCCCCTTAGAATCTTTTCGTCCTCGAAAAGAGACGAAACCAGAATTTATTAGATATTTTAAAACCAGTTAAATTATTCTTTAATCATTTTAAAACACTTAAAAATCTATATAATATTTTCAAAATAGTTTTTATAGAAAATATCATTTTATAACTCGATGTTTCAACCAGTCCATCTTTATTCTTGTAGAAATTCGGACATACGTTGATCAGGCGTACGACTGAAAATCTATAAGTACTTAGCAGACCCGTTTTCAACACTTAGTGAAAATACTTGGAAAATAATTTTATTGAAAATATAAAAAAACAGTTTTTGAAAATAGAGAATATATCTTTTGGTGAGAATGCTCTGGAAATCATCACCCCCATCCATGGTCATAGTTACATTCCAGGGTTACGTTGCCGTCGCAGCAAAAGTCCATGTAACTGTAGGATCTCCGCGGCCTCTCGATTACGCCATGAATCCCACACACAACAGATCATAGTTACACCCAGGGTTACGTTGTCGTCGCAGCAAAAGTCCATGTAACTGCAGGCTCTCAGCGGCCTCTGATTTTCGCTGTCGAAATGAAACCTCTCCACTCCTACATAGGTCGTAGTCTGCCGATATAAAATCAAACGCAGACCGTTGGCTCTCAGCGGCACACACAACTTTCGCTATGTTATACCATAGATCGTAGTCTACCGGTATAAAATCAAATGCAGACTGTTGGCTCTCAGCGGCACACACGACTTTCGCTATGGTATACTCTACTCACAATCCCCAGGAACTAGTTTTGTCCGGACTCCTCACAGGATCAACTTTAGAACCCCCCCTGGGGCTCAAGGCAGCACCACCCGGTAGTACTCCTGAGAAGTTCATTTCAAGGGAGCGCCTTTTTCTCCAGAGCCATCATCAAAAAATTTTATACTATACATATATAGTATCTTTAAATCATACACCTAGTATGATCTCATACAAAACTCCTTTACACAAAATCGATTATTCCAAAATCGATAATTCTCAAACTAGGCTTTCCTAATTCAATATTGATTTTAGCCAAAAATGAAAAGCCTTACCAAATCCATAGGTTCCCAAAACCTTTTTCCAAAATCCTCATATGATCCTTTATATATAGAGATATATATAAAATCCTTAATAAAAATCTTTGGATCATTATAAACTTGTATAAAAATCCTTTTATACTTTAAACACTTTCAAAATCCTTTCCTTCTGGCAATAGATTCAACAAGGGGAAATTTCATTTTATAAAACAAAGATATTTAACTTTGTTTATCCAAAATCAAATATTCAAATTTGATTACCCTTTCCAATATCATTTCAATATCATCTGTACGATGTACACGTATCATCCGTACGCTATACCAATCTGATCGCTCACTCGATCACACAACTTCATTTCCGAACTAGTATCGTCCACCCGACTTCCTAGTGCGGACACAGATATGGTTTTCTTGATCAGAAACCGTCATTCTCCTTGCACAGTCATAACTATGATAAGAATATCCAGATCTAATCGGCAATCCATATCCAGGTTCGCCTTCAAAAATCGAGTGGAAAATTCCAACTCGGATCGATATAACTATCTCAAAATTCTGTGCTCAAATCTGGATCAAATCACTATGCAAATAGAATAACGTACGTACATCCTACGTATTTATCTTTATTGGTTATTAGCCAAATCAATTCCATTTCTATTCACATTCACTTAAATTTTCATTCACTTACTCACAATTACTTCAATCCATCTGGATTATCACCTCTATTCTTATCTCGATTGGGTATTTAACCAATAACAGTTTGAACTCCATCCAGTTTAAATTTAGAAAATAACTTGAAAAGTTAAAGAAATAGATAAGTAGTTGAAAAATAATTACTAGTTTGTAAAATAGCTGTAAAATAGTTCAGTAATTGTAAAATAATTTGAAAATAGTTCAATAGTCATAGAAATTTTAAATAATTGCAAAATAGCTATAAAATAGTAATTAGTAGTTGAAAATAGTAATTAGTTTATAGAATAGATAGAAAATTGTTAAACAGTTTCAAAAATATAAGACAGTTTGGTTTTTAAAAGAAAAATTGTATATATAATAAATAGCTTGGAAAAATAGGTTTATATTAAATCAATTTATATTAAAAATAGTCCAGAGTCAAAACTGCTCACTTTCCAATCTCCATTCTCATCAATTCAATTTAAATTTCCACTTTCATTTAAATTGACCCAATTCCAATTTTAAATAACTTCAATTTCCATTGGACTTGATTTATTCCCAATTCAAGATGAATTAATTCTCAATTCCTTTTTGAATTTAAATCAAATTCCATTTCCAAATCAAGTTGAATTATTCTTGATTTCCTTCCAAATTTAATTCAAATTCCATTTGAATTTAAAACTATTCAATTTTTAATTACAGTTCCAAATTATTCAAATAAATTTGGACTAATTTCAAATTGAATCCACTTCAATTTTCAAATCATTTCAAATTAATCCAATTCAAATTTTCCATTTGAATTTTATACTTATACATCTTCAATCACAATTTCAATTAATTAAAATCAAATTCAATTTGAACTAATTCAAATTTCAAATTTAAACCATCTCGAATGATATAAATTCGAGTTAAATTCACTAAGGTTGGTTTAACCCCTTAAACCAAGTTAACCTTTATCAAAAGCTTTTAAACAATTTTAATTTACAATTTTAATTACTCAAATTTTTAGTTCAAGTTAATTCCATATCCTTAGTTACAAAATAAAGGTTAATTTTTCTTTTATCTCAACAATGGTTACCATACTGCAATTCTCATTCATTTAAACAAATTCAATTCAAAATTTGAAGATTATTAATAACAATAGGATGATATTATCCAATTCATTTTAAAACATCCATCAATCTCCAATTTCCAGATCTCAAACCCATTTTGAGATCACACAAACTCCCAATTCAAATCAACCATTTAACCTCCCAAATTAAATCTTAATTCCATCTTGAAATTTTCAAATTAGTTTGATCATTCAACTTATTTAACTTCACATTAATAATCTTCCTACTTATTAAGTTCAAAAACTTATCACTTTGGATATCATATCTCATTCTAGATTTAAAACTCAACATTTAGAGTTTATTTCAACCAACTTTATATTATGTATATCCATACATATACATATTTACTTCTTGGCTTGCCAAGCCAAATTTAAAAATTTAAACCACCTTTGGTTTCAATTCAAACAAATTTTCTTTAAAATTTTCAAACATTTCTTAATTTAAAATAAGATCATATTCAAAATTGTTTGAATAATATAATTTCCTTTAACATTTTGAAACCAATTCAAAATTTTAAACTTAGAATTCAGGACTTCACAATTTAAAACCCACTTTTATTTATATTTTTTCAAATTTACAAATTATTTTCTTTATAAATGGTTACTTCCTTAAAACATTTTATTGTTTATTGAAAAACAATCATCTCATCATTAAACACAATATCCATTCTATTTTCTGGTTTGAAACCAATTCTAATTCATCTTATTCTGAAATACTTCTCCAAATCAAGATTTCAATTTTTAGTTGAATCCATTTCAAACTTGTTTTTAATTTAATTTCAATCTGGTTGTAATTCTATTATCACTTAATTATTACTATTACTTTTAATTTAATTAATACTACAACCAATTTCCTTAATGTAACAGATAATCTATTTCTTATATAAGATTCATTTACTTTTGAAATCATTTAAAAACCTTTATATAAGAAAATAACAAGTACGCACTCTCATATATATATGCACTCAACTCATCCTAGGGTACCACTTACCCTGTCCTTAATGAGTAATCCCACCAGAGCCAAGGTTCTCGCTTAACCTTCAGCTCTGATACCAAATGTAACGACCCAGAATTTTCGATCTAGAAAATTCCAGATAGTTATGAAAAGAAGAAATAGATAGGAGAAAAAGAAGAAACACCAGAACACAGATCACAAAAACCGCACATTCGCAGCGGATCGAAATATAATATCACATAAATAATAGTCATACAAAGGAAAACTGTACTTGTCAAATTACACTTTAAAATATCAGAGTTTCAACATATTTAAAGCCACATGACAGAGAAATAATCTGTTTCAGATACTATATATAACACAGTAGGAACTCTCCATACGTTTCTGCTCTCCAGCTCGCCACCTGAGCTCCAGAACGTCCTAACCTGAAAATCTGTAATACTCGGTCCGACCCGAGCATTACATCAAAGTAACACGCGGGTCAGGCTGGAAACCAGCGTGAGTAAACCCATTTAACATAAATTTAAAAAGCATACAACTTATATATATAACCCGGGTAACTTGTATCAATTTGCAATTTCACAAGTCATTATAGACATTACTTACTTCACACATCAATTTCTAAGTACCAAAACTTAGATTAAATGGTCCAATTTACTTAATCATTCCATTACAACCTATTGATTCCACATATCAAATTATAAAGAATCGAAGTGGTTTCGGATATTAAACAATACCCGACTCCGGTCTCTTCGAATCCAATGTCATCTAAACCCAAGTTATCCAATTTAATACAATTCAACTTTAATTGTCGGATAACACCTTTACAAAGCAATTTATAATTGATAGATAATCACACTATCACCGCTCATCCATCATATCATATCACAAAGCGATTCATATCAGAGACATCAACCAATTCTAAGCACTCATCATCATTCAATCATTAATATGGAAGATTGATCACTTCCATAAATTCCATCAATTAATGATTTTCTAATTACTCTTATTAGTTAAGTATTCTTAAATTGCATTCAGTAATTCACCTTTAATTTAATTACACTCATTAACTAATCCTTAAATTACACTGAGTAATTATCACTCAATTCCTCCACTAAGTAACTATCCTTTAATTGCTTCCCATCAAGTAATTTCCTTTTAACTAATTATGTCTAGTGACTATCCACTCATTACTTCATTAAGGAATTACACTTCATCAATAACCCTAAGTAATTATACTAGATCTTTATATAATTATATTTATTAATCACCCTTGATCAATCTCATTCTGTAATTAATTACATTACTTAATTTACTTCCCATAACCTTTATTAGTAAATTCTTAAATTAATTACACTAAGTAATTAATTATTAATTACTTCTACTAAGTAATTACTCTTCATATTAATTACACCAGGCAATTAACCCCAAACCACCTTCAATCCTCAATTAATTACACCATGTAATTACCATTTCAAATTACTTCACTAAGTAATTACACTTACTAAACCTCATTAAGTAATTATACTCAATCCCATCATCAAGAGATTATTAAATTAATTAAATCAATTAATTAACCTAACAAATCATATTAATTAATTACATAGAGTAATTAATTCTTTTAATTACTTCCATTAAGTAATTATACTTAAACAATTCCATAAATGATTATCTTTAATATAATTAATTATTAATTAATTATCTGATAATCCCTAGTTAATGATCTTCATTAACTTTATTTATAATTCTTTAAATACTTCTCTTAAGTAATTAAACTTAGATTAATCATTATTAATTATAAATAAATCTTTAAATATCAATTAATAAATCTCTAATTATCTTTCCTTAATTAAATTCTTAATTAAACCAATTAATTAATTTAAGCTAATCACATCAATTAATAAAATAATTAATTTCTTTAATTAATACACTGAATATTTAATCCTTAATTAAATAACCTCTGATCATAAATTGATTTAAACTTTAATTAATCCTTAACAGAAATTATCCGCCTTAATTAATGACATTAAGAAGTATCTTTAATTACTTCCATTTAATAATTGTCATTAATTCATAAATCTTATTTCAGTAATTAATCATCACTTAATTTACAAAATTAAGTTTCCGTTTAAACAAGCTTCAAGCAAAGTATCACTTTAAGTTTAACCCTGCATTATGATTCAACAGAGCATCAATGTCAAACTTCGCGCCTGCCTCACTTCCTCTCGATATGAAACCCGAGCTACGTGGGTTACTCAACTACTTCGAGTTCATCACGCAAGTTCCTCGATTTTGACCTGCACATTTTCTCTTCTTCCCAAATCTCATCCGAAACCAAATACCCAATGCTCCACCGTGCACATGCACATGCTTCTTTGTCACTGACAATCACTGCCGCGTCCACCAGCACACCACCCATGTTTCCCCCAAACCTTCCAATCAACCACGATCACCTAAATCGGCCGAAAACAAATTCGAGCTTGTCGAACCCCCCTTGAACCCAAACCTGATGATGAAATCCCCTTTGCCTCATCGGTCTAGATCATCAGAAATCATGTCGACCCACCAAAAATCTTGCTAGGATCTCCCACTCCTAATCCACCCTCCTCGACCATGGCCGATGCGCCGACGAACTCAAAAAAAAAATCGCGAAGGACATCGAGGAAAAACTTCTAAAACCCTATTCTCGCCTTGCCCGACCATCCTAGCACCATAAAAACCCAACCATGAATTTTCCTATGGCCGCTGACCTACGACCCTACTCCTGCCACAATACCAAGACCCAAACTTTTTTCGATCAATAGGATTTGGCCAATATGCAAATTTCGATCAACTCGAAATTTCCTACGATCTACCATACTAAAGAAAACTTGATTTTGATCTTAAAATTATTAGTTTATGCAAACGAAGAGGATCATTCAATCGAAACCCAAATTTTAATAAATCAAATTTGAATCAAATATGATTTTACTGTAAAATTTGAATCTTCTAGTCAACCCAATCATTTATACTACTAAAAAATATTTTTGAAATCAAGATCTTGCCAAAACAAACACCTTTTATTTAGACATCAAAGTCTATTAAGAACTAAAGATTTAGAATTTGATTTTTAAAATAGATTTTGAACCCTAAAAATTTCAGAGCAGAGCAAATGGTCATAACAGATATAAACAGTCATATTCATTCACACATTTATATATTTATTTGTGTATATATATGCAATCCATCACAATCTTACTTCAAGCATATTTCCAAACACAAAATAAAAAATCCAGATTTGAAGAATTTACTCACCTGTTTATTTGCAGAGAACATAACTGCATTTTTTTTTCCAGGCTTTTGTAATTTCACTTGCATGTTGAATTAAAATCTGAATCTTCCTTTGCATGTTGATGAATTAGTTCTCCTGCAGTTGATTACAGAGTTGTTCGATTGTACTTTGAAGATCTTGCATTTGATTTTCCAGCTTACTTCTTCTTGTTTCTAGATTCCTTTATTTTTACAGATTTTTTTGTTCAGATTTTCCTGTTCTTTGATTTGCATTTTCCTTCTTTCTTATTTTTTTTTATATTTGAGTTAAAATGAAGGAAAGATTTTCAGCTGAAGAATAAAATTCTTCTTTTTATTATTCAATTAATTTTAAATTTAATTATTAAAGAGGAAGACATTTGTCACTATGATGCCTTAATTAACTTACACCTTTGCATACTTATTCACAAGTGTCATTTAATGTTTAATTAATATATTTTTTAATGTCTAATTATTACTTTAAACGTTATTTTCTCTTTTTAATAATCTATTTAAATTATGAATGTAATGTTTATGTGATTATAAAATGTGCTTATCCTTTAATAAATATGTTTTAGATTTTTAATAAATTATTCAAAATCAAATTCATCTGGATATTTATAAATAAATTATATTTTTGATTCAATTTAATATAACATATGTTTATAAATTTGAGAAATTTAGTTTAACTCCTTATATAAAATTTTAAAACAATTTATCTTATGATAGAATTAAAATGAAAGAATATTAAATAAATGAACTTTTTATTTAAATCTTAACCAAAACTCAGGTTTAAAATATATATAAGTTAGATAAGAATATTAACTTTGTCATTAAAATTTTAATCTAAAATATCATTTTTTTTAAGTATTAAGTCAAATTAAAATTTTCAAATTACAAATTATATATATATATATATATTAAAGTTTGAAAACACTTAATTAATTTCAAAACAATATAATTTTTCCCATTTCTAAATAATTATATTAGGGAATTACTAATTGAATATTTATGCAGATATAAATACTTACCATCATATTTATTTTTTCAATCTATAAATCAATATTCCATTAATTAATCCAATTATTTATCAATTACAGATGTCTAGAATTCCGGGATATCACATTTTGTCACCAAACCATTTAGCCCCTTAATCTTTCGAGTTAATCGCCTAAAATAGGTAAATCATTGAACAAAATCGATCGTAAGATGATGAGGCTTGAAATATCAAGTCATTCCACTTGTATCCATGATCGATTCTGGTGAAGAGGAGGCCATAGATGGTTAGAGCGAGGTCGAGGAAGGTCAGAGTGGTCTCTATGTTGATTAGGGAAGATGAAACATGGAAGGATACGAAGTGCTTATGGAAGAGACGTTCTGCTTTGACCTCGCATTGATGGGAGAAGGAAGGAAAAAACTCTCATACCGATCTGGGACGAGGAATTCGTATCGATCTGGGACTGATAAGTGAAAGGAGGAAGTTCGTGTCGATCTTGGATATAATGTAATCTCATATCAATGGGAAAGACTTGCTTCATATTGATGGCTGGTGGACCTTTGGATCGATTGACCGATACAAAATCTTAGGCGTGATGATCGATACAAAGGCACTGATGATGATTGATACAAAGTAATGAATTTTGTATCGATACAAAATTGCCTTGGACGAACGATACAAAATGATGCTCTATGACCGATACGAAGTGATGGTTCCTAGACCGATACGAAATCTATTTCTGGTGATCGATCCGTCTAAACTTTAGTGGATATGAAACATAGCATAATCGAACATCTGACCCCAATGAGCTTCTGCCTTGCATAATTGGACTTCACCGTTTCACTGGATATTTGACCGCCCTTCGAAGCTCATCGATGGAATTGTAAATTTGAGAAAATTTAACGAACTTTAATTTGGATCGGCCTCTAAATTATGGATGACACAGTTGTGATGGTTAGCGATGACGGTCACTACGATTGAATTCTAAAGTCTCACCTTCAAACACTTTTCTATATCTTGTAGTATCTTTTAAGTAATATACAACTTTGCATTGCACAATACATTCACGCACTTCATAGGAGGGAACACACAAGATTATTGTCATCTAATGATGGTTTTTACGAAGTTGAATAGCCATGGAACCCGGGTGTTCACAGCAGCAAGAGGCACAAGTTCACCTCCTTTGGTAATAGAGATGCCGGCCATCGTGGCCGAAGTCATAGATCTAGTTCTGGACGAGTTGCCAGGAGCAATCTATTGGGAATCCATAAGATTGTGCACCATCTAATGTCTCCGAAGATATATTGGGGAGAATTTTCTTAAGGCATGGGCTATCGTTGGATGATGTCCTACTACTAGGGCAAAACGATAGGCCACATACTACTTCGGAAGGGTTCACCGCTTTTAACCGATTTTCCTGCACAGCCGGGATGCTTCCATCATTCAATCAGTTTTTCCGGGAGGTGCTATCTTACTTAAGAATTGCTCCGCCATAGTTGCATCCAAATGGATATGCATTGTTGAACATCTTATTCATTGTTTCTATGGAGCATCTCTTACGGCCCCCGACTCCGGAGGATGTCAGATTCTTGTTCAATGTACAGAGTCGGGGAGATAATCCCTCGTTCACATTCTTAGAGGCAGTCAGGAATTGCCAAGTTATGATTGGAACTTAGACCAGACTTAGCTACTTCCAAACCGAGTGGTTCTATGTTTGGTGCCCACCAGGGTTTGCCAGACGGTGGCTAGTTATACGTAAATGTCACAATTTCTTTGGTGACTAACGAAATAGTTGTAATCGACATTGAGTCTAATATTTTCTTTCCTTTACAGCCACAATTCCACGACCCGAAGGTGCCCGATTTAAAGAAATAGTGTGAATTCTTCAAGAGGTGCCTGGCAAGATTAGAGAGATCGACTTGGTACTTACGGATGAAAATTTGAGGGCCTTAAGGACAATTCCTCAATATCTTGTTCATTCGTAACAAAATATTTTATTTGTCCGTCGGACACATATTTTTTGCTCCAGGAGGAAAAATGCAAGTTGCAATTCCACTTTGTTAAGTTATTTTTTTGTGATTCCACATAATAAGAACAGAATCACGCTCTATAGGATTTAAACCTACTACATCGGGTTTTGGAGACCCACGTTCTACCGAACTGAACTAAGAACGCTTTCTTATGACAACAACTACGATTGTAAAGAAAAGTCTTTTTTTCCAGTCTTACATACCAATGCAAGTGAAAAATGAAAGATAATGAATGCCCGATTTCATTTTATTTTATATCGATAGAATTTCTTGGGTCGGATAGGATAAAAAATCTCTAATATTTTCTTTCCTTTACAACCGCAATTCCACGACCCGAAGGTGTCCGATTTAAAGAAATAGTGTGAATTCTTCAAGAGGTGCCTGCAAAGATTAAGGAGATCGACTTGGTAATTACAGATGAAAATTTGAAGGCCATTGGACCGATCGATTGAGACCAGAGCATAGGGCTTGAAGGTGAAGGATCTCTTAGGGCAGCTCCGACAAGACGTGCTAGGCGTAGGGCGTCAGGGATTGTAATTGCTGAGCAGGGTAGTGAGGAGGACACGCCTACAAACCGACAGTCGGGCCCTCAGATAGTCCTCAACATTCATAGGGAAAGACGAAAGATAAGTCAGTTTCTCATAAGCTTCATAAGTCTTTAAGATGGAAATCTATAGTCGTGTCCTTGCCAGCTGCTAATGTTATAACCTCAGAGGCCCCACCCTCATGCACTGAGAATCCCTTAGAAGGGCTTGCAGACGTTCCGATTTCGGATTACGTGTCACTCCAATAAGATACCGGATTGGAAGGGTTTCAAAGCGCTTTAGATTTAGGCGAGTCACTTCCTACGAGTATGGCCGATATAATTGGTTGGGCGGGGGGTTTGCACATGCATTCATACACTTCATGGCACTACACGATTTCCAATCATAAGCAATTCATTTCTAGAGATTACCAACTCTTCTTCTCGTTTTATTTTACATATACGATCACAAGGCGGGAATCCTTGCTCGGTAGACTTTGCTCGGCACGCCACTCGTCTAGTTCATATCATGAGTCCCGCAAATGGGAGGCCGATATAGACCGCAATCATGCTTATTCCAATCAGGAGAGGGAGCGCTATGAACACGAGAGGGACAGAGAAAGTTAGTATAGAAGTTTCTCCTGGTCACGCTTTCCACCACCTCGAGGTCCAACACAACGTTCTAGTCATGGTAAACAACCCCTGGAACCTTCGTGCTAAATTCTACCTTCTCAAGTGCTAAGGCCTGACACACAGCATCGGTGGACCAAAATCGAAACTCCTTATATTACCAAACAAGCCATCACAGAGCCCACTGGGGAGGGTGTAGCTAGAAATTCTAAGTTGAAAAAAGATTTTCCAAATATCTATTTTGATGGCTTTATCTTTCCCCTACACTTAAAGAGAATTCCTATCGAGGCAGAACAAACAATGCATGACTACGATCATGACATTTACAGCCAATACTGGGAACCGATGAAGATCGCTAACAAAGTGTCAGCGGTGGCCTTTGAGCGGATGAAGACAATTGAAAAATTAGGGATTAATCTTGCTCAGAATGACCGCATAATCCAGGTGCTTAATGATGAGAATGAATCCACGAGAAATTCGGAGACAGAGGCCAATAAAAGGGCTGATGAGGCAACTTGGCAGATGGAAGAGATGAGGCAGACACACTTAGCCCTGGTTGAGGAGATGGACATCGAACCACCACTGTTATAGCCGAAAGAGATGGGGCACTTAAAGAGCTTGAAGTGATTAAAGCCAAACTTGCTAAAATCATTAAAGAGAAAGACGATTCAAACAAAGCTGCCTATGAAGCATGTGAACAGGCCATGGTACTTAGGGATGAGAGGGATTCAACGACGCTCAAAGCAAGAAACTGAAGCCAGGGTTGAGAATGAAGTGAAAATGGCAGAGGCCAGGTTGGAGGCTGACATCGAAGATCTTCTTATTACATACAATGCCAATGTCCCGAAGAGTTGAAGTTTAACCTGGCTCGAAAACTATCCTTCACACTTATACGACGCTTGTTGCCGTTTAGTGGAAGATGAAAAAGCAGAGCATCAAGCCGAATCTATATATGAATTTGAATTGGAGAATCGGATGCTGAGCGAAGATGAGAGAAGAGTTCTCCACGACATCACTATCACATATGAAAAGGAGAGACTCGGTACTCAACATTCGGAGGTTGGAGAAGGTTCTGGCATTGAGCACCATGATGCAGGTTTCGAAACTCTTATTCTAACCCTACATGAATCTACTCCTGTAGTTGATCCTCGGTCTGTTCCCGCATAATATATCGATCAATCGCAGTTGTCTCCATCTCGTGAGCACATCGCTGAAGCTGCTCTGGCTTCGCCTGCTAGTCATTTTGAGGAAGGTATTCTGAATATTTATCGCGCTTATTCAAAGTCGGGGAGTGTCGTTTGAAGTGATTATTAACACCCTTTTCCTTGTCTCTATTCAGCGATAAGAGCCGCATTGGCCCCCTTACAAATCAAGAGCTGCATCACGAACAGGAGGCCCTCATAACAGAAGCGACCACCACAACAACCACTGCATTAACCGGTGGAGCACATGGGAGCACTTTTACTTTCGATGAGCAGATCTTCTCGGTAATCAAAGTGACCGTTTTGTCGATCTGCCATTTGTTATAACGGAGTCGCACCTATGATCAGCTCCTCGGGCCCAACTGCTAGCATCCTCGAAGATGCCCAAACAATCCATGAAAGGGAAATAATAGCTGAGATCAACGCTAAAATGGAAGTGGCTACGCGAGCCGGTTGTATTGGAGGTGGGATGGTGGGCCCTGGACCATCCCCTTTGCGAACGATTTCTCCAGGAGGCACGGTTATCGATACCGGTGTGCCTCCACCGCCTTCCAACATCAATCCCACCCTCTGACTCCGCCTTCAGAAAGCATCCCAATTCATGCGAGTTCGAAGGAAGAGGTCACCATAATTCATCCGATTGGAGATCTACCACCAAAAAGCAAGGGTTCGAAAAGGCATATGTGCAGTAGTTCCGGCGGGTCAATGCCAAAGAAGAAGAAGAAGAAAATGAGAGAATAAACATGTCTTCTTGGCTCATTTTTGGTAGGTAGATAGGAATTTCCTTTTGTTTCCTGTTGGCCGTGTATAGATGCGGTTCGACCCCTGCTAGTAGGACTTTTTGGAATAATTTTGTGCTTATCCTTTGTTTTCAAAGAATAGTTAAAATAAAATCCCATTTGTCTTCAGCACAATCTTTGTGTTTATTTTCTTAAATATTTCCGCGCTCGAACTTACATTCAATAAACATGTGAAGTTTTAGCTTTTGTATTGGACCTAAGTTTAGTTGTTAAGTTCGGAAGCTACGACTTCAGGTCATGACCGAAAGTTAAGTCGAGTTCCTATACTACACTGTCTTGAACAGTAGTTGGTATTCAAGTTTTACCCCCAGTTCTGAGGATAAATTGAAAAGATCGATCGGTAGTTGCATTTTGCCTTCAATGCATCGAGCTTCACTTTGTGGAATCGAGGCTGAAACAGGGTGAGTTCGGGTGGTCGAATCACACCCACACATCCATTGGTGATTGCATCCACGCTCTGGGGATTGCATTTATTCGTCGGCAATTGGTTACGCCCGCTTAAGATTTAGAGACATGTCCGCGCTCCAGGGACTTAAGTTACTTTATGAGCAGTCAGTCACATCCGTTTGGTATTTAGAGTTTCGTCCTTACTTTGGGGACTTAGATTGATTCGTGGGTGGTCAGTCACACCTGATTTGTGTTTATACTCCAGCCTGCACTCTAGGGACTCAGAGTTGTCTTATAGTTGGTCGTTTCACACCCGACTTGTGTTTATACTCCAATCCGCACTGTGGGGATTTAGAGTTAGTCGATGGGTGGTCAGTTACACCCATTTTGATGTTTATACTCCCGTTCGCACTATGGGAATCTGGAGCTAGTCGATGGGTGGTCGGTTACACCCATTTTGATGTTTATACTCTAATTCGCACTCTTGGAATCTGGAGTTGATTAACAGATGGTCGATCACATCTATCTTAAGTTTTAGAATTTCGTTCGCACTCCTGGACAATGGATCTATTAGGATCGCGAACGGCCGATTCACATCCACCCTAAGATAACAAGTGAGGCCGTTAGATGGACGGATCCATCCTTCTCAAACTTGGTTTAAACACAGGCGAAGCCGTTTGGTGGACAAATCCACATTCTTCCAAACCGCATTTGTAAGTTAATACTCCAGCTCGCATCTGGGAGCCGGAATTAGTTAGAGAATTGTCGTGTATCAATCCTTTTTTGGCTTTAGGTGTGATGACTTGCCCCCGAGCTTCTGAACCGTAGTATACCATTCGTCTTTGGATCATAATATGTCACACAATCAGAAGGTATCTCCAATTCGACTAGAATAGTGGCTTCTGAAACGTAAGAAAGTGTGAATGGAGTATGGCCGATTGTGGACTTGTGGGTTGTCCGATAAGCCCATAGGGCCATGGGAAGTTCGTCGACGGCCGATTGTGGACTTGTGGGTTGTCCGATAAGCCCATAGGGCCATGGGAAGTTCGTCGACCCATTTGCCCCCAGCCTTTTCTTGTAGTTTCTTCAGAATGGACTTTATAACTTTACTAACAGCTTCAACCTGCCCATTCGCTTGAGGATGTGCAAATGCAGAGAACTTTTTCGGATGTGGAATCGTTCATAGAAATTCTTAAATTCAACACTCTCGAATTGGGCTCCGTTGTCAGTGATGATGGTATTCGGGAGACCAAATCAACAAATAATGTTATGTGCAACAAAAGTTGATCATTTTCTTCGCTCTGATAGTAGCAAGAGGCTCAGCTTCCGACCACTTGGTAAAGTAATCAACTGCAATGATGGCTCACTTTGCACCACCTTTAGCTAGAGGTAGAGAACCAATAATGTCGATGCCCCATACTACGAATGGCCCGGTACTGACCATTTTTCAAATTTCCTGGCGTATTCCAATGCATCGCGATTTACAATCTGCCAATAGTATCCATATCAGAGCACTTTCTTGGCAAGAGCTTGCCCTTCTGATGTGATTGCCGCATTCACCTTCGTGTACATCATGTAATACTCGTTTGATTTCATCGTGGGTGATACGCCAGAGTAAAGGAATAGAGTACCCTCTTCTATACATGACTCAATCTGAATAGTGAACCGCGAAGCCTTTCAAAGAACTTGTCTTTTTTCACTCTTGCACTCCGGTAGGGTTTCGTGCTCGAGATAGTTTCTGAACGGAGTCTTCCATGACTCCTTAACGGGAATTACTTTCAAATAACCAGTCTGTTTCCATTTGATCAATGCTCGGGGAAGATAATGTTTTTATGGGAATGAATCCCATCTACTGTGCCTCACCGGTACTGGATGACTTTGCCAAGGAATCGTCTTTCTGATTGCATTCTCGAGGTATGCAATAGATGGCATAATAATCGAACCGATTCACTATTTCTTGAACCCGAGCAAGATAAGCAACTAGCCTTTGGTCTTTGGCCTGGTACTCCCCTCAAACGTGGCACACGACTAATTATGAATTGTAGTGAATCTTCACTGTAATAATTCTCAAATCTCTGGCTAGCCTAATTCAGTGAGCAGGGCTTCGTACTCGGCCTCGTTTTTGGTTGCATGGAAATCGAATTTTAAAGCATAGCATATAGATCAGCTTTTGGGAGTTTCAAGTACAATCCCGGCACTTGAGCAGCGGTCATTTTATGCACCATCAGTATGCAGCTTCCAGACATATTTAGGAGATTCCCTGGTTTAGGGCAAGTCCTCTGGGATAGTGAATTCAGTAATGAAGTCTGCTAGGACTTGTCCTTGAATAGCTTACCCTAGAGTGTATGTGATGTCAAACTAACTCAGCTCGATATTCCACTTAAGTAACCTACTAGATATCTTAGGCCGCGTAAGGACCTGTCGTAACAGCTGGTCGGTGTAGACATTGATAGTATGAGCTTGAAAATATAGATGGAGCTTCCTATGGCAATGACAAGACAATAAGCTAACTTTTTCAGCTTCGGATAATTTCTCTCTGCTCTGATCAGTCTTTTGCTAAGGTAATATACTGGTCGTTGTACCCGGTCCTCCTCCCGAATTAAGGCAGCACTAATTGTGTTTTCTGACACTGCCAAATAGATGTACAATCTCTGATGATCAATATGCTTTAACCGAATGGGTGGTGTGGAGAGGTGTTGAATCAGTGCTCGGAATGTTCCCTCACATTCTGCAGTCCATTCAAAATTCAATTTCCCTTTTCTGATCAAATCGATGAAGGGAATGAATTTGTTGGTGGATTTCGAAATGAACCTGCTCAGTGCTACTACTTTTCCGTTGAGGCTCTGGACTTTCTATATAGTTCTTGGAGTCTCAAAATTTCTGATTGCAAGATCTTCTCGAAATTGGCTTCAATTCCTCAGACATTGACGATAAATCCAAGGAATTTTCCAAACGCGACCCCAAAGTGACACTTCAACGGGTTGAGTTTCATTCTGTATTCTTGGAGGATGTTGAACATCGTTTCTAGGTCTTGGTTATGAATGGAGGAGAATCACGACTTCATAAGCATGTCGTCAACATATACCTCTATGGTTTTTTCGATCTGGTTAGCGAACATTTGATTAACTAGCCATTGGTAGGTTGTCCTGGCATTCTTGAGTCCAAAGGGCATGACTTTGTACAGTAAAGTCCTAGACCAGTGACGAAGTTGGTATGCTCCTAATCCGGTAAGTGCATGGGTATCTGGTTGTAGCCAGGATATGCATCCATAAAGGATGAGAGTTCATGTCCAACCGTTGAATCTACGAGCTGATCGATTTGGGGAAGTGGAAAACTATCTTTAGGGCAAGCCTTATTCAAGTATGAGTAATCAATGCATGCTCTCCATTTCCTGTTAGGTTTTCTGACAAGTATAGGATTGGACACCCATTCCGGATATAATGCATCTCGGATAAACCCGTCCGACTTGAGTTTATCCACCTCTTCCTTAAGGGCGGCCGATCTCTTTGGATCCATACCATGTCTTTATTACTTGACCGAGACATGCCATAGGTCAATATTCAATGTGTGGTTTGCGATGTCCGGGGAGATCCCATACATGTCGAAATGCGTCCAGGAAAACACGTCGATGCTTGCCCATAGAAATTCAACCATTTCCTCCTTCATCTATTGGGTTAGTTGAGATCCAATCATTACCATTTTAGATTCGTCATTATCATCGACCGGAACATCGATCGTCAGCTCTATCCGGGAAACCTGACTGTTTTTTCTTTCGTCTTCACCTTCGGTATCTCCTGAGTCAAGATCCCTTGGGAATTGGTTAGGGTGCCCGGGCCTGGTCCCAGGCGTTAGCTGTCAATTCTCTAGGAAGAGGATGCAGAGATATTCCTCCACGCCCTTTGCATTTTCTTTTCACTGTGCCTCTCGTAGCTCAGCAGCATAATAGGCTCGTCCAACAGCCTGGTCTACCTGAACGACTCCAATTCCATTGTCGGTAGGGAATTTTAAAGTCAGACACCAAGGGGCAATAACAACCTTGAACTCGGCTAGGGCCGGTCGGCCCAAGAAAGCATTGTACGGTGAGTCTATATCCAATACAATAAACTGAAGTATCCGAACTCTCTGGTATTTTTCAATTCCCAACTCCACTGGTAGCCCCACCATCCTAGGGGTATAGTTGCACTATCGTTGAAACCATGATTACGAGACTGACAAGGCTTCAAATCTTTCATTTCCTTCTTCATATGATCATAAGCTCTCTTAAACAGTATGTTGACTGAACTTCCACAGTCCACTAAGATCCTCTTCATCCAAGCAAGACCTACTTGAGCCGAAATGACAAGTGGATCAATGATGGGGTTTCGACTCTGTCAGCAACCCTGTTTCGAAATACGATGTCGTCTGTCATCGTTTTCTGTTGTTTGGTCGGTCCTCGTCTTCCAAATTACTACAACATTCGAAGCATGCCTAATAGAGCTAGCATACGACTCCATTTCCTCCAGATCCGATCAGCTGGATGAGGACCACCACTGACAGTATTAAACACTAGCCTCCCATTGGTACGAGCAGGTTCCTTCTGTCTAGCCTAATTTGGTGTTTTGTTTTTATTCGATGAGTCCGCACCTCCAGACTACGACGCCCAAATAAACTGCTCCAACTTTCTTTCTCGTATCAATTTCTCAATAATATCTTATAAATGACGGCACTCCTTCGTGTTATGGCAATAACTATCGTGAAATATACAAAACTTCCCCGTTTGTATCTGTTTTTCTGATGATTGTTTCGGAGCAGGGTTCTTATATTGGATAGTATTGCAAGTTAGGAAGTACACCATTTCCAGAGACGTATTTAATGGAGTATAAGTGTCAAACACAGGAGCCCTGCATCGCAGCCTACGATTTTAATCCCATTTCCTGTTTTGATTTCCATTACCTTTTCGTTGATTCTGTTTATTCTATATGTTTAACTACACCTTTTCGGAACTCTCCCTAGTTTGTTTAACAGCGACATTGCTTTGGATTCCTTCCACACTGGGCCCAGCGTCATCCTTTTCCTAGACCGTTTCACTTCCTTCATCTCAAGAACTGGGCTGGCTTGGAATCGAAACGGTCTAATGACGCAGGGGGTTTTCTACCCAACCAGATGCTAAATTTGGAATCGAGATCGATCCCTTTAGTTAGTGCCATCAGAATCGAGTTGTCATTGGGATTACCAATCTCAATGCATGTAGCATGAAACCTCTCCAGATAACGTTTGAGTGTCTCTCCAGGAGCTTGAGCGACAATGGACAAGCTATTAACATCTTTCGGCCTTGTGACATCCATGCAGAACTGTTCAACAAATTTCATTGCCAACTGGCAAAAACATGAGATAGATCAGGGTAGTAGATGAGTAAACCACATAGTCGCTATGCCCCCTGGGGAGATCAGGAAACTTCAACATTTGACCGGATCATCGGCTCATGCAGCGTTCAGTAACCATTTATAATTTAAAATGTGCTAGTTAGCGTCAGAGCTCCCTTCATAAACATGTAAAGTTGGCATCCTGAATCGCTGAGGTGGTTCAGCGTAAAGGATATCATTGGTGAGAGGGGTATGACTCTTGGAGATTCTTCGGTCGTCATTGGTAAGGCCCTAACTTTCACGGATCATCTAACGTATCATTGCTGGGATGTCTGGCATCTGGACATTTTGTGCATGCTGAGCCAAGGTTTGGTCGGGTTCCACAATGCGAGGATAGGCCGGTCGCGGTCGATGGTCCATATCTCGCCTCCTTGATTCTAGGTGTTTTGGAACATAAGGTTCAAGAGTATATTCATGTTGGCGATGGTTTAGATCTGTTCGGTTTCAACCATCAGCTCCCTACTCAGTAGCAGCGGTGGAAGCGTGGTTGTCGATAATATGATAAGGAACAGTACCTCCTCAAGAGGAGGGTCCAGTCTGATGGCTGGTCGACGGGCCAACTCTCGATTGCCTGAGATTTAGTGTACGCTGATGTCTAGTAGCCCGTGTATAGCTTCCATCCAGCCGTAAGTGCGTGGATATATGGTTGAAGTTAGAAGAGGCTGAACTTTCAGTGGATGATAGGAAGCCTAATCCTTTTTGGGTCTCCTTCGTCTTTCATGGTTCAGTCGATTAGTCAACTCCGCATTGGCATGAAGCTACTGAGTAAGCTGTTGGCGGCTTTGAGTAAGCTCTTGCAGTAGTAGTTGGAACTCTTCCTTGGTGATAGAGCCTTGCGGATCTGAAGATCCAGCAGCATTCTGGTTGGTGGGGGAAGTTGCATGGGGTTCTGTCTATCCCGTCCTTTTGGATCTGTAGCTGTTGAAGTAGTCCTAATGTGGACCATGGTAGATAGCAAAGCTCTCCCTTAGACTTGATACAAATATGAATAGGATGGAAGAACTTCTATGCTTGAAATCTGGATCTTCTCCTTAGATTTTCGCAATCCAATATCGGCAGTATATACAACGAGTAGGAGAAAAACTGGGTTTTCTCAGTAAAAGCACCAAAGTGTTTGTATCAAAATTGGGCATAACACTCTTTGGATGCGTTTGAAGAGATTAAAATGAAGAAAGTAAATGCAAAATGAGATAGATATAATAAACACACCAATAAACAGATAAGAAAATTCATAGAAATGCACGAATTTAGAGTGGTTCGGCAGCTTTCCTGTGTCCACTGTGAAATAATTAATGTTTATTGACTTTCACTCGCTGATTACAAGAAGTTGCAACAGTACAACTGAAGTTTAAAGATGATTTCGATAGAATGTCAACGTAGAGAAGCAAAAAGTCCATTTTCTATAGGTCCAGGGTCACTATTTATAGGCATAGATAGCAAATATCTTGCCCAGATCTCGGAAGACTTCTTCTCTCACGTGGGTGGGCCCACGGGATTGAGTTCAAGTGATTTCGACTTGATCTAGAAGCGATACAAATTGAGTTCGTATCGATCCATTATTGGTCCTCTTGGGCTGAAATTGATCATGTACATTCTTGTAGTTGTAGACAAGCTCCTATGAAAATTTGCACTACAAGAAAAACCATTTATAGTTGCAAAAATCGGTGGCGTTTTATTGTAAATGCAACAAAAAATAGATTACCAAATAATATAAACGTGGCAAAAAATAATTCACGTTTCCCGCTTCTAAAAAAAAGAGTTCGCGCGAACTAAATAAACGTAACCTATCATTTTACTCTCGTACTTAACAAAATTCTCGTCTCTAATTTGCTTTCTTCTTCAGAAATTTTTTTCCCCCTTTTAATCATGTTAAATTTTCATCGCACTCAAGTATCATCGTCAACTCCGTCGTTTCCCCCTTACTCAACATCGAGTCGCGGCAGCCAACAGATCTAGGTATAATTAGGTATGAATCTTTTAAATCGATTAGGTATATTTAGGTATGAATCTGTTAAATCGACTTTGTGATTCTATTTGGCTTTTATATGAATTTGAATGCATCTTATTTTCGTTTTTTTCCTAAACTATTACTAAAATGGTTGATTTAACCCTAATTGCAATGATCTGTTGGGATATCAGCTTTGATTTCTTTGAGTATATGAATGTTCTGTTGAAGTGGTTCAGTGAATCAATGGTTGCTTGCTGAGAGGAGGTTGAGGTTGTGTGTTTCGGGAATTTAGTGGGTTCAAGTAGCATTGATGGAGGTCGCGGTTTTGTTTGCGATTGGGTATTGGCTGGCTGGATGGTTGAGAGTGGTAAATGTTGGAGCATAAATAATCTTTTGTGGAGTGGCAGGCACTGGAAATATGTCAGTTGTGTGGATGTGAGGTAGTGAAGAGGAGGCGGTGAAGTTGACGGTTGGTTTGGTGAGAGGGGGCGAGGCTGGGGGAAGGATGTGAGTATGTGTTCGTAAGGAGTGGTAGAATGTCAGAGGGCAAGTTGATGAATGTTGCGTGAGTCTCTGGTAGTTTGCTGCGGAGGCTGGGTTGTTGATGTTTTGTTGAGTTGTAGTATGAAGTGCGGTTGCGAACAGGTTGCAGGTTGGAGAAATGGGAAGGAGGATGGTCTGTGGTTGCTTGGGGTTTGTAGTTGGAGTGGTCACTATTGTAGTGTGTGAATATGATGCAGTTGGTTGTATCCGTGCAGCAGTCAGTAGGTTGTAGAATGGTTATTGAAGCAGGCTACAGGAATGTAGGCAAGTGGATATTGTCTTTGGTGATATGAATGAATGTGGTGTGTATGAGATGAAAGTGGGTATTCTTATAGACTGGTATGAAACTGTGTTGTTGTGAGGAGTGAATGAATTATTTAATAGTGGAGTGGGGGAGTGATTGCAGTGTTGAAGTATATTTATAGAAGTGGTTGAATTAAACAATGTTGTGAGAAGTGGTAAAATAGGAGGATTGAGTAGTATGGTGATAAGAGGTTGCTGCGTTTTTTGAAAGTTGCAGCAATGTGTGGCAGCGGAAATGCACCGGCGTTTGTTGGTGATAGGTGGGAGGAAGTTTGGTCAGTGGTCTGTGTGTAATGGTGAAGTGCAGAGATTTGCAAAAGTTTTGTTGAAGTGGAGTGACTGGAATGTTGTTTGTTGAAGTGGAGCGTTTGTGGATGGATTGACAAAGGAGGGGCAGATAGGTGTAACTGTTATGCAGTAGTTTGGAGGGTTGTGACTTGGTCAGTTATGTGTGGGTAGGAGTGTGGTGTTATGCATGGATTAATTATAAATACATGTAAATCTGAGGTTAAATGCAAAATATAAGTGTAAAATTTATATTTTTGGAAAAGTATTCTTTGCCTTTGTCTACTAAACTACCATGGTTATATGCAGTAGTGCTACAAGTATTTGTACTTCAACGTCTAGTTATTTTTTTGATTACAACAGATAACCAATTTATACGTCAAAGATTGGAAACTTATTTGCCTTCAAATGTCGATAATGGAAAAAGGATGGTTTTTTTAAACAGGTGCTAAAACCATGATTAACTTAATATGTATTTTGAGAATTAGAACATATAATCTAATACTAAAGCTCACTTTTTTTTTTACTTTTTTCGTAGAACTAGTATAGAATACCGACAAGGAGCAATGAATTCGTGCATGCTGCAAAGAGGAATGTAAGAAGTGTAGAAAGAAATTTATGCCTTTGCAAGGATTGTCGGAATCTTAGTCGTCATGATGGCCAAATCATCATTGAACATTTAATTATAAAAGGAATGGATCCTAAATACATTGACGTTGTATGGTTTAACCATGGTGAAGAGATAAATGTAGAGAATAAAACAAATACATTTGACGTATATGAACTATTCAAGATGATTCACTATGAAGATGAAGATTTTTTGAATCAAGATTTTTTTGATGATGATAAAGACGATGTTGATTCTCGAAGAAAAGAGGATGAGTTAGTCCAGAACTTGGAAGATGCAGAAACTCCATTATATCCTGGTTGCACAGATCACACAAAATTATCTGCCATCACCGTCTTGTATAATCTTAAATGCGAGACTGGCTTGTCCGATAGTGGTTTTGATAAGCTTTTAGCTGTGCAACATTTATTTCTGCCGAAGGATAACGTGCTTCCCAAAACCTTATATGAAGTCAAGAAATTTCTTAAAGCATTCGACATGGGTTTTGAAAAGATACATGCTTGTGAGAATGATTGTTGCCTTTTCAGAAAAGAATACAAAAATTTAGAAAGTTGTCCAAAATGTGGTTCCTCGAGATGGAAGAAAAATCAAGATATTGAAGAGGTTATACAAGGTATTGAAGAAGGCAAGAAAAGCGATAATTCGCTTATGTTCTTTTTTCAACAAATTATGTTAACGTGTTCTTGATAGAGAGAAGGTAGAACAAATCAATGTTGAAATCATTGACGTTTTATGTGAGCTTGAAATTTTTTTTCCACCATCTTTCTTTGATATAATGATACACTTATCCATTCATCTTGGAAAATAAGCACAAATGTGTGGACCTATTCATTTTCGATGGATGTACCCATTCGAAAGATATATGAAGACACTCAAAGATTATGTCAGAAACTATGCACGACCAGAGGGATGTATTGCAGAATCGTATCTTGCAACAGAATGCATGTTGTTTTTCAATGAATTTTTGAAGAAATCAGGACATATAGAGGAGAAAGGAGCTCGAAATGAAGATTATGAAAGTAGTAGAATATTAGAGGGACATCCAATTTCAGTATCGAAGACAATTAAATTGCCAGTTAATGAGAAAGAAAGTGCTCATTTAGCTGTGTTAATGAATATGGCCGTGGTGGAACCGTTTATAGAGTAAGTTTATGTTATATTGTTTTAAATATTTTGATGTGTTCGCAATGATATATATAACTTATAATCAATTGTTCAATACTAGTTTGCATTTGGAGGAATTAGAAAATTCAGACCAACGCATGACAAAAAATGCGACCTTACTTTGGGAAACACATACAAAAAGTTTTGTCGATTGGATTAAAAGGAAGGTTAGTTAGATTTCAAATATTTTCTCATTCAACCATCAATATTACTATATAAATTTACATGCTAAATGAAATTTGTTGTAGATACCTATTACCTCCAAGGATAATAATGACATGTTAAAATGGATTGCTTATGGTCCGAAGGATGATGCCATGTCTTTCAAAGGATATATCATCAACGAGCAACGTTTTCATGTAAAAGATTTAGGGAGAGAAACTCAGAATTGTGGGGTGACTTTTGATGCAACTACTATGTGTAGAGCAAGTGCTAAAGATATGTCCCAAGTGGTTGATGTGGTCACTTATTATGGAATATTGACAGATATAATTTTATTAGATTATCATTTGTTTTATATTCCAATTTTCCAGTGTCGTTGGACGTATAAAGGAAATGGAGTAAAAGTGGATGATGATGGGTTCACTCTTGTTAATTTACATCAAGCATCATTTTCACGAGACCCATACATACTTGCATCTCAAGCAAAACAAGTATTTTATTCAAGAGAGAACGATGTTTCTAATTGGTACGTTGTAATGAAAGCACCATCAAGAAGTTTTAATGATATAGAGGAGCACGATTGCATCGAGGAAGATATTCAAGTGGTGGAAGATGAAATAACTGAAGCGGATGACGAAGATGTTTGCTATGTTAGAGAGGATTGCGAGGGTATAATTGAGTAGATTATATGTTCTACTTGAGCATAGTTGTTCATTTGCTTTAGTGATGGTTGAACTTATATATTAAATCCGGGCTATTTGGAAATTTCATTGAACTTGTATTGATTTTCTTTAGTGATTGTACCATTTAATTTTCTAATCCATTGCAAATGCATGTACCATTCAATTTTTGTTCTTTGTGTTTTGATCTTTGTATACTTCCAGAGACAAAGCATTATATGTTCTTATAAATTCTGTTTGCATATATTGCTTGATAATGAGTAGTGTTCTTATCAATTCTGTTTGCATTACATGTACATTTTCTCATAAAATTACAAATCTGTTCATCATCTCAAGGCTTTTAGGCCTGCTTGTTTGGTATGCAAACTGCCACATCTCTTTTCAGCTACATGTTGATGATATTTAAGTGTTGTTTGTTAATATTTATCGCTGCTTATTGTTTACATGTGCTTATTGGTTTATACTGTGTTTTCTGTCACTTGCAGAAAAATATGTCTACAACATCTGTACGTACCCGCTTGCAGAGAAAGGCTGAAGAACAAGCAGTCAAAGGTAAGAACAAACAGTCAAAGCAAAACGTAAAGTTCCAGCTAGTATAAATGAAATAGAAGAAGAACCAGACAATGCTAAGAAGCAAGCCACTGTTCACAATGAAGAAGACGAACAACCACTAGATGATATCCCCTCTGACCCAAATGAAGGACTCCGCTCAGAAAATGAAACCCATCCTGAACAAACTGCTGATGCCGACCTGGAAATTGGGAAACAAAGTGAAGCTGAAATCGGAAGTACATCTCGGAAAAGAGGCGGTAGAGGTCCAGCAAAAGCAAAAAGACTCCCGTCATGCAGTCAGGATCGAATTGAAGTTAAGTTCAATGATCTAGGTATAACAGTAGGGCAAGGGTCGGTATATTTATCCTCTTTTCTTGGACCGCTTGTGCGGGAGCAGGTTCCATACACCATTGATGATTGGAGGAATATTAGTGATGACTTAAAAGAAGTTTCGTGGCAGTCGCTTCTAGTATGAAGCAGGCATCTATTATTTAACATTCTGACTCTAATATGTTTTGAAAATGACTTCTAATATTGCATGGTCTTGCCAATTATAAATTGAAATTGCCATCTACCTATCAGTCGTATTTAAATTAAATAAATTTTACTAATATCATGTTTTGATGTATTGTTGCAGATTAGATTTAAATTGGAAGAGGAATGACAAAGAAAAGCTATATTTCAACAAATGGGAGTACTTTGGAGATCGTCAAAAAGCAAATTGGTTCGAAAGTTGCAAAAAGCGGAGAACGATGAGGAAAGACTTAAAATGAAACCTACGAATATAAAAAGCATAACCGATTGGAGGAAGTTTGTGAAGGCGAAAACAAGTCCGGAGTTTAAGGTAAATCGTTCCTACTGAACTCGTCTGGCATGTTTCTGCAAATCCATCTACATAGTTAGCAACCGATAAATTTCTTTAAAAGTGAAGTCCAAGTGTTGGTGGATGCTGAGGGTTCCTGTTTAGGTATTAGCTGCAGGAACCTATGACAGTACAAAATACAAATGCGTTATGACAAGCACAGGAACATTTTAAATGAAGTAAAAAAAAAACACTTTGCAAGTTAGTTCAATCTATAAATATTATTAGTAGATATGGAATGTTGTATATGTCACTGAGTTATCCAGCACTAATAATACCAAATAAGTATATGACCATGATGAATTGATTTTCAAATAAATTGCAATCCTTACCATACATATTTACCCTGCATTATAAATATTAGATAGTTCTTTTTTTATGATCTTGGTTGTTAAATTCTAGCATCTTTCAACATTTTCAGCAAAAAAAGTGAGAAATATTCAGCCCTTAGGTACACACAATTTCCGCATACAACCGGTTGTAGGGGAATGGCTAGAAAGACCGAAGACATGGTAAGTTAATTAACTATAGCATTATTTAACATTATTTTATACCTGTCAGTTTATTAATTTAATGTTATTCTATTTTTAGAAAAAAGAAAGTGTAGATCCATCGTCCATAAGTAGAGCTGATGTGTGGATTAGATATCACATTAAAAAAACTGGTGAACCAGTGAACATGGAAGCTAGGAATACTATTGTAAAATTGTTTTTAATTTTATTGGTATTTTTTTTTTTGAAACTATGATATTTTTACCATTGTACATTATCTATGTGTATTTATTTATATAGGAGGAGATCAAAAAATATGGTAGCCTATCCCAATCCGGCTCATCACAGACTGATATTGGAAAAGATGCTCTTGTACATGTACTGGGACAAGATAAACCGGGACGGTTAAGGGCATTGGGTAGGGGTTGCACTTTAACCAAGCTAGCTTTGGCCCAGTCCAAAGATAAACAAGTGTCTCGGTGTCGAGAGGAAATAACAGAATTGAAGGGAATGATACAGACTCTGATGGACCAGAAGGTAAATTTTTGGAAATTAATTTATATTCGTAAAATATTAATTTATATTCGTGCTTCGCTGTAGGGTAAAGAAAGTTCGAGAAGGAACTCACCTGATTCGGTAAAAATAATATTTATATTACTCAATAAATGAAATTTATATTTTAATTTTTTAATCTAGTAATTGATTTAATTTTCGGTTGATTAATTGTAGAGCGACGACGAAGTACGTTTGCTGTTGAATTGGGATGGAACCTCTGGAGTTGTTGCCCATGGGAGGCTGTTGTCCATGGACCCAGATGACGTTGTCAATGGCATTCGTCTGGGACCAAATGCCGGGAGCGTTGTTATAGATTCAGTGGATAAAGCAGATACTTATTTATGGAGGCCTACACCTGAAATGGCAGTCTTAGCAGACGCTAAGAATAAGGTAGTTGCTTGGCCATCAGTTTGCATCAAGGTCCCGCTGCGAACACGGTTGAACTGTAGTGCAGCCAGTACGGTAATTTTTTTCACGTTAAGTATATTAGTGTAATATGCTGTGAGCTTATTGATGTCTAAAATGTAGTGAGCACACCCCCCATCTGAATAAAAATTTAACACATATTTGTTGTTTTTGTATAGCATACTAAAGTCTTGAATTTCACTTCTCATTTTTAGAGTACCAGCATCATCGAAGACACTTGCAAGATTTACGGTTGGACTGAGGGTGAAGGTGTAATTACCGAAGGAAGAATCCATGCCACTGATCCAAAATATACTGTTAATGGTATTCCACTCGGTCCGTCTGCTGTTGTGATTTGGGTGGACAAAGTAGTAAATAAAGATGCTTATTTGTGGCGACCCACATCTGATATGTCGTGCATTGGAGATGCAGTTGGTATGAAAATAGCATGGCCAAGATCAAAAGTAGAAGCTGATCAAGAAAAACTAGATGAGAGTCGTAATGATACTGAAAATGTTGTGAATTCTCCCATGAAATCCGCACATATGGTCATGAATAAATCGCAAAATTTAAGTGTTAATTTTCAAATTTGAAGAAGTTAACTGTGTATGAAAGTTTATTTAATGTGCATGTATACATTGTGCATAATAATCTCTTTTCTTTCAGCCAATTACAACCATGCAAAAGGATGCCAAATGCCAGTTGATCGATTTGGATGGAGCAGACGTAGTGGCGGAAGGAAGTATTGCATCAACTGATCCGATAACGATGGTCCATTTTCGTCCACTGGGATGTAATGTTGTAAAAGTTTGGATTGAACTGGTGATAGTTCCATATGCAGAGATATGGAGACCAACATCGGGTCTGACGTGCATGGATGATTGCTTTGGCGTTCCCATAGCTTGGCCAATGGAAAAAATCATTATTAAGTCAAAATGAAAGGTACATAATTTTTTTTATATATACATTAGGAATGCTAGCAGCTAAAGTGCAGATAGATTTTTGGTAAACTGATAAAAGTACATAAGTAGGGATGTTATATTCGAATTGTGATTGAATGATTGTGATTGGTGAGGAGTTATGTATGGATTGTGGTGGAATGTTAGTGATGCAATATCATATCTACTTGAGAACTTTCTCTATCATATAAAATATCTCACGCATATTCACTTTAACAGGATTCACTCATTCTTCTTCTGGAATTAATTAGAACCTATTATTGTCATTTTCTAAATTAAAAATAAAATCCAAGAAATTATTATAAATTCTGATATTCGAGCATGTTCATTAAGACACTCTTAGGCTTTTCTGGCACAAGTCCATCTATCACATTACAAGGTTTTGGGCCCTGTGTCGCGTGCGTAATCTAAGATAAGAAAAACAGTGGAAGGAGACAGAGTGGAACGTGATTTACAGGTGAGTGTTACCACTCACAAACCTATGGCAAGCTGCTTTTGTTTTGTGTTTTCCCAAGTACTATGGTGTTTGAGAGTGTGTGCATGCTAGCCTGCTAGGTATATGTGTTGCTACTGCCTTGAATTTCTATGTGCATGAAGAGAGTGTGTGTGTGTGTTTTAGTGTTTTGTATTGGTGTGCATATAGGTGTGTGTTGCCTGGAGTATATGTGTTCTTACGTACGATCTGTGTTTTTGTGTGTACATATGAGCGTGTGTGTTGATTAATTTGTATGTGTATAACCTGTAGGTGCGTGCGCGATTTTGTATATATGCGCTAGTGTGTTTATGAGGATGTGTGCTTAGCCAACTGTGTGTGTGTGAGTGTGATTGTGTTAAAATTGTCATCTGTTTACTCAATATCATACTACTGAGTAAACAGATGATAATTTTAACACAGTATCTAGCATGAATAATTTTATTACGGTACATTAGCATAAAGTAGCGAGAAACTATAGCAAGTAAATTCCTAGTTATAACTAGAAGTGTTGGATGTACCATATTATTCACTAATTAATTTTTTATATATATAAACCTTGTCTTATGCGGTTAACTATCATTTAAGGCCATGTAACCATGATTAAGCAATGTGTGTTCTGCATTGTGTTGTGTGTGTGCATTCAAATGCTATATGTTTATGCGTGAGTGCATTTGTGTCTGTGTGTCTATATATATAGTGTTATGTATTGTAAGAACTGTTGTGTTTATATTGAATGCATGTTGTGTGTGTTTGTGTGTTGTCTTCATATATTTGAGTTTCAGTTTTGTTGTTGTGTATCTCACGTGCATGGGGTGTATTGTTGTGCTTTTTGGTGTTTTAGACTTGTTTAATTGACCATTACACTGTTACAATACTCTTACTATATCATATCTTGTCCATTTTGTAGAATTGATTTCATTTCTTTTATGCGTAGGTACATCCCTATTTATCTATGCAAGTTTTAGTAATTTATATTTTTAAAATACATATGTCTGTATATTTATTCAGATATTACTTTAGTATAATTGATGGTGAGGAGTTATGTATGGATTGTGGTGGAACGTTAGTGATGCAGTTTTAAGTTTAGGTTTTGTTTTCTCACTCTTTTGTTCTGTTCTTTGTTTACAGGTAGTTCAGGTTTTGAAGACATCAGCAATGACAGGTAGTTCAGGTTTTTATGGTGGTTCAGGTTTTGCTCGGTACTTTGGTTATTTCAGACGTTTATTTCAGATGTATATATACGGTTATGACACTTATGGTAGTTTGGTTATAACACTTATGGTAGTTTGGTTGTGTATGTGTACGGGTAGCTTTTTGTCGACACCTATGTATGTGGATGTATGAATGTCTATGTATCTTGTGGATCTTCAATGTGTATACGTATTTTGTAGTTGTTTAATATATTGGGTTCAAAAGTGTATGTGCTTGCGTATTCTATTATTATATAATTGCATGCTAGATCAATGGTAAATCTGGAGTAGCAGGTGGAGGGAAACAAACGCTACTGGATATTATTTATTTTGGTAGCGTTAAAATGTCGCTACAAAAGAGTGATTAAAAACTCAAGTACACTTATGCTGGCGTTTATTAAGCGCTACAAAATAGTGATTAAAAACTCAAGCACACTTATGCTAGCGTTTATTAAGCGCTACAAAAAGTGTATATAACGCCATGAAATGGTAACGTGGAGGAGAAAACCCTGTCGGTGGCGTTAAATAGGCGCTACAAAAAATTTAGATAACGCCATAAAAAAGTATCATGGAGGAGAAAACCTTTTCGGTGGCGGCAAATAGGCGCTACAAAAAAGCTATTCTATGGCGTTATAAAAACGCTATCAAGAAAAATGGTAGCGTTTAAAAAAGTGCAACTAATACTCGAGGATTTTTAGTGGCATGTTTTTTCGTAACGATTATCGAAACGCCACTAAAAATACTTAGTGGCGGTTTTTGGGCACTACAAAAAATCAGTTTTCTTGTAGTGTTGATGGCATTTAGACTTGTAGATTTTGAGTTATGATTGATGCAAGTCTGAATTTGTTGAAGGCTGTCGAGTTCGCATCGCTTCTAGGCACGTGATGTTCGATGATGTGGCTCTAACTTTTAGGATTTATCCACTTTTCATGTCGAGCGACTGAGTCAGCCATCTTTACGTGTTCCTTTCATATCGCTCTCATTTAGTTGCTTCGTATCCATGTCGTTCGCATCGATTGATATGGCTTCATTTGTATCCATTAATTGCTTTGTTGTTCGTATCGTTGATTGTTGCTCCATTTCGTATTGATCAATGAGGGTGTCACTCGTATCAGTCCATCTTGCATTATTCACATCGATCACTGGCTGATCGATATGATTAGGGTGCATCGGTGGATCGATACAAAATGATGGCTTTTTATGGCTTCGATGGGTACGAAGGAGACGTAAGTGGATTGATATGAATAAGCTAGGGGATGATGGATGCGAAGTAATATGAGTATGGATGGATACGAAGTGGGACTTGCTTGATGCATTCGAACAAACAGACATTCGGCGGATACGAATGGAGTTTCCTAGATGGATATGAGTGAAAACGATACAAAGGAGGTGGTCTAATGGATACGAATGAAGAGTATTGCTTGATTTGCATTGATCATATCTTGAGCATACAAACTACGATTGACCTGAAATTTGGAACGTTGGATTTCATAGCTTTGATTGTCGTGACATGTTAATTATAGCTCGATCTGGACTAAGGAAAAATTTACTAGCATGCATAGTGAACCTGTGTATAACTAATCTTTGAGATGGACTGTCTTTGGTTTTCTTCCAATTCCTTGGTGTCTTGGCCTTGTCAAAAGGCGGGATAACAAGCCCTTCTCCTTGATATAACATATGAAACATTTAAATCCATTAACTTAAATAATTTTATAACCATAGAAAATTACTTGAGAAAATTCCCAAAAATCACAGTAATTCACTTTTAATATGTTTTCTAACATATATAACTTTCAGACCCGAAATCATTATATAATTGCCTTAATTAATTTAATCCCAATATTAACTATTTTCTCTCATAGAAAATTAATAATAAATACCAAATTACTTAGAAAATTAAGAAACTTGAAACCCATATCTAAAATAATGTTTTTGATCATATATCAAAAAAGCAACTTATATGGATGTCATCTAATAGGTTTTTCAATCTAAACTTATCATAAAATCTGTAAGAAACAATATTAATCATCAACAAACACACACACACACACACACACACACACACACACACACATATATATATATATATATATAAAAAACATAACATGGAATATTGCTTGCAAAATAGTTTGGATCAAAACTTGAAACCAAGATCATTATCAAAAGTGAGATGCAAATCAATTATTCAGCTTGGTTTTATGTTAAGAAGGTTGAGATTTGCCATCTGATTAATTTCTTCAAGCCTTCTACTTGATTCCTAGCTTATCTTCTATTTGATTCTTCTTAATGGTGGCCAGCTAAGCTCTTTAGGTTTTGATTTTATTTGTAAATGTCAAAATGAATAAGGAATGGAGAATGGAAGGGTTTAGGGTGTTAGAATGAAGGATGTTCCCATTTACCCTTACCTTATTCCTCCTACTTACTTATTTTCAACTTTCTTTTGCTTATACATTCATTAAGGCACGACCCCTTATTAATTAACAAATCTCAAACCCTTAAGTATTAACATTATTTTATGTAATTCTTCCAATTAAATATTCAAAATAATGTTACTCAAATTAGGGTCATTACATAATGCCCAGAAAGAGAACTTCAACCCTCAAGAATCGGGCATTGCCCAAAGATTGGCAACATCAGGGAAGATGGTGACTTCAAGTCGATTAGATAACTCGATCCAACTAGTCTGAATTGATTAGATAAACCAATACCGACTTGTAGGACTTTGATATTATCCAAAGATATCATCGAGGATAAACTCTCAGAATCAAACAATTAAAATGCTAGTTTCTGGATATTGAAACTAGTGTCCAATTGAATCTCAACAACAATGCTGATAACTAGGAGGGGCTCGCTTGGAGGATATGCAAGGATGGTCATGGAGTATCGAAAGCGAGCGTTATAAGGCCTTCTCGATCTAGGATCCAGCTAGGGTAAGCATTTAGACTAGGGGGAGTTAGATGATTTGCCCTGCAGTACCTTTATCCCATCATTGCCCAGAGTCTAGCGTTTAGAATGATAAATCCAATGAATAGGAAGAAATACATAACATATTCTAATGGAAAAGAAGACGAATATCACAACTGCTGCTCCATAATAATAAGGAATAGTGCAGGCCCAGGATTAATCAATATTACCAATTGGTCGGAAGTAGCTAAACCAAAGATTTCCATAGAGTTAGTTAAGTGATGGTTCTAATTCTCCAAACACGCACTTTGGTAGTTATAAACAGGGTTGAGATTAGAACACAACCTAATCAATTGCAGAAATGTTATTTATATGCACAAAGCTGTAGTAAACGAGCACACTGCATAGAAACGTACTTATATTATTATAGTACAAGAAGCTATGTTATATACACAAGTATATATATATATATATATATATATATATAAACAGTACATAAAGGTATGGAAAAGTAAATGGAACAAAGATTACAAGACAAAAAGAAATCTTTTCATCACTTCATCCTTTATGTACAAAATACAGCGGGGCAGCTCCCGCACAAACACGGCATGTTTTGACACATAAAAAAGTGAAAGTATAAACTCGACAAAACAAAAGCAAAAACAAGCTACCACACAGATAACTCCATGCATCCTCTATTGGCTCTTCCCTTCCTTTCAACCTTAACATCGGGACGCATCCCATGCTTTGGCTTCCTCTTTATTATCTTACCTTTGGAAGTTTCACCATCAGTTTTGGTGGAAGGATCTTTAGATTTCTCATCAGGGACTTCTAAAGGCTTGGTCTTCGGTAGCCTATTCTTAATTGAGGAAAGCTTAGATGCAGGCTTATAGGAGTTGAAGATGCGGGGTTTGCGATGCCAGGCTCATATTTCACCTTGATTTTCTTAAAATCAACCTTCAATTTCTTTGCCATCACAATATGACCCGTCAGATCTGTAGCACCGGCAATCGTGACATTTTCTTCTTGGGATACAGAAATGCCCCCTGCCCTTCCAATGCCACAATCTTTTGTGAATCAGAACTAGGCCCGTAACGGGAAGGTAGGACCGAAGTAACAAGTCCCATGGAAACAGAAGTAGACATGGTGAAGGTAGTTGTAAATCCCAAGCCTTGGGTGATTGGAGGCAGAGGAGGCAAATGCAGTTGACCTATAAGTTGACAAATAACATGGTAAACATCAATGACAGATTTATGATAAAACTGAAGCTTTTCGAAGACTGATGAAGCAAGAGATATACCTAAACCTAGACTTTGCTCCATCGAGGATTTGACAAATTCCCCATCTTCAATTGCATGTTCCTTAGATCAATTCATAAAGAGAGGATGTCAGGTTCGGCGAAAGTTGCTGCTTAAGAAGTTGGAATCACATGGGTGGTTTTGGAGCTAACCCCTCAGATATAGAAATAATCACCACGGGCTCTCGGGATTTCGGAGTAATCCAACTCCCCCATTTTAAGGCTCAAAATTAAATGCTACGGATACTACAGTCATCCACAGTATTAATTCCCGGTGACAGAATGGGACCAGTTAATTGTATCTATAACATAAAGAGCACAAGAATATGAAAATTTTCAAAAATGCATTTCATTAATAACTTTCATATTCGTTAGATAATTCCATCGATTCCTCATTCGGAGAAAATATAATAATTACAAATATATTCCACGAGTGATATATGAAGATGCCCCTGCCCTTTTTGATGATTAGAGTCGAACTACCCAATAGCTATAAATTCTGTAGTTATATCCATTCAAATAAAATAAAACATCAACCAACACAATGGAGATAACTCCTAATATTATCTTGCCTCCTACACGTCTTTGGAAGCTTATTCTTCTAACCTAAAACCCTACTTCCAATCGACTTAATTGAGTTCACGAGAGTTTAAGGGGAAACACAAAAACCTGGGTCAGAGAAAAAGTCTAGTGTGAATAATACTAATATACTATCTCAAGCCAAAAATAAATTTCTAGTGAGACTGTGCCACGAAACGGACGGGTTTTCCCTCACTAGTATCTTATCAAAATATGTCAATCTATATATTAATCATGCACCTATAACCACAATGGTTAAAACAAAACATAATATGACCACATGCATGCAATATGGGTAAATGTAACTAGTTTTCCATTATAGGATTATGCATTCCAAAGTTTACCTGTCCCATCAAATTGACTGTTTGTCTTAAATCACAGTATTCCTAGGGTCACTATGAACCTATTAGTTCTCATAGGACAATAATAACCTATCAGGCTGAATCGGTCAAAACATTACCCGATATACCAAAATCTCCATATGCTGTTAGGATTTCTTCAAATATGGTCAGGAGGAAACTAGACTGTCTAACCAAATCATATTTTTCCTAGGGTCACTATGAACCTAATGGTTTTGCAAGCCAACTAATAACCTTTTCCCGTGAGCATAGAGAGCCACGAGTTCCTTTCTGCACGTCCTTTTTGTCTCAGAACTGACAAAGCATACGCACTGGAATCGCGGACCTCTACTACCTAAGGGCTAATGGCTGAAGCATGTGGCACAACCCTATACCAGTCCCACATTAATCTTATACGGTTTTAAATCGATGAGTCTTATCTTTTTGATCAATTTAAGGCATCTTAAAACAATTGATCTATCTAATCTCCTGGATGCAATTTTATTCACTTAGGAGTTTAGTCCGACCATACTAACTATTGGAATAACCCAACTGGTAATTCTTTCGCTAAATCCCAAGATGAAATGTTGGGTAGTGTAGATGTTAGTATGAAAAATGATAAAACATGTAAACTTAACTGATGAGATGATAATAAGAACACATAACATCATTCATCAAAGTATGCTCAATCAGTAGTCACATCCTTCAAAAAATTACTTAATTTTTAAGTAATAATTATTTTGGCAATATTTAGATAAAATTGGGCTATAACACTATTTAGTTTCCTTGAAAATATTTACCTTTAGAAGGGATAGTGATTACACACTCTAAACCTTTCTATAAAAACAAGGAAAACATAACCCAATCACATAGCCAAAATCTTGTATCGAAGCACTAACATCTTTATATAGCTTTCAAAGCATCTATTATTAAAGTAGGGTTCGTGACCCTTTAAAATATAGGGCTATCGGGCCTCTAAAACATTGCTCTAGCTATAAAACATGTGGCAACTATGCTGCTAAAATATAGTTTTCGAGTCTCTATATTGAGCCTCTAAATTATACCACCTACTTTATAAAACATATAGCTATTAAACCACTAAAACATTGTAAATTTGCTTTATGAAACACAAGGCTATTATGTCGCAAAAACGTAGATATCAAACAGCTACATAGTAGTTGTCGAGTAACAAAAGACAGGAGGTATCGGGTTTAATACCTTTAAGGGTACCGAGCCTTTAAAAACGTAAGGATGTCGAACCCCTAAATCAAGAAGTGTTGAACTTCAAAAAGAATACTCATCAGTCTCGAAACCATAAGGCTGTCGAGCCTTCATGACCTTGAGACGTCGACCCCTGAAACAAAGAAGATGTTAAACTTCTATATACAAGTAGATACATATCATAGCTACCATGTAGCTATGCATGCATCAACCCTATATTTGTCGAGTCTATAAAGTAAATACATCATATAACTAATGCGTATTTATTCCATTTATCGGCCTTTATAGTTGTCGAGTAATAATGAGATTGGGGTATCAAATATCTACCATGGCACTTTTATAAATAAATTAACAACTATTTTATTTTATTTTAAACAAAACACTTCCCACCAACTCTTACTTCTTGTTAAAATTTCATTGGATAAAAAAATACTTCCCATAGTATTTCAAAAATTGTTGGTAGATCACATTCTACCTTCACAATAACTTTACAAACCCTTATAATTAATATATTTAACTTATATTAATTAAATACCTTTTCTAGAATAATAAATTTATAGAAAATCATAACCTTTGGTGAAAATTCCCTAAAAATCACAAAAAATTACTTTTTTCTTATTTTTCACACACAAAAATTTCGAGAATAAAATATTAGTTTAATTTTTTGTAATAATTAAAACACCTAAATAAACACCTTTTTCTCTTTAGGAATTTCATAAAATATTCATACAAACTTGGGAAATTATGAAATAAAAAAGCCATCTCCAAATTAATGTTTTACACAACATATTCAAATTTCAAGTTAATTAGAGATCAAAAACCAGGTTTTTACCTTTAAAACCCACTAAAAACAATTTCCATAAAATTTCAATAATCCATTATTCGACCCAATAATGATATCATCAAACCAAGCATGGCATATTATCATAATTAATTCGAAAATCAAACATAAATCCAAAAATAAAACATAACGAATGAGATGGATACTATCATTCACCATAGATTGGATAAGAGAGATTGAGATTTGGCGTTCACTAGTTCCCTGTGCTTTTCCCTATGAATCCCTTAGGTTTCCCTTTCTTTTCCTTTATGTAAACGCCGACCCCTTCTTATGTTTTGTTTTGATTTAGAAAATGAAATGAAAAATGAATGAGAGAGGAAGGGTTTAGGGAACGAAATAAGGGGTTAGCCTTATTATACACCTCTCATTAATTTTATTCTATTCTATGTTCAAGACAATCTTCGTAATTTATTACTTAAGGCACGACCTAATTAATTAACAATTCTCATTCTCCTTATCACATCACACCACACTATTCTTTTTAATTTATCTCATTAAATTCCCTGAATAATGTTAAACAAAATTAGGAGTGTTACAAGTATGTGATACATGTAGATCCGACAAATCTGATTCTGCAAGAGCCTAAGCAATAGAAGCAGTGTCCTCCTTAGCAAGGAGGCCGTTCTCTTTGCATATTTTTGAATATCTTTGGAATCGGGTTACTCGACCATGAGCTCTTCTTTGGAGCAATTGTCCCCAGATGCCACAAGTTGTCAGAACACCTCTTCCAAGGCGTCCGTCATAATCTTGGGATAAGCATCTCCTAACCACGTCAGATTCTTGTATAAAATAACGCTAGTATAGAGTGAAGGTTGAGATTCAGCTTCTCCCTTTCCTTAGCCTTGTTTTCTTTGAGTTCTTTTTATCTCGACCCTGGTAGAAGCGAGATCAATGTCAATGTTTAGCTTATCGACCTTCAACAAGAGCAATTCATAAACGAGTTTTTCTTTATCCTCTCTCAGCCTTCGCAATTTGGAGGTCTGCCCGCCGATAGTCTGGTCCCTAGCCTAATGATCTTATTCTTTTCAATGAGAGCCAAGTCCCTCGTGACAACTTACTTTTTCAGCTCAGCACCCTCTTTATGAGCGACTTTTAACTCATTCCACATCATGATCTCAGCACGTTTGTGAGTCCTCTTTATCTCCTCCCTCAAACTGTCAGAAATGGCTTATGTTTTAAGAGCTGCATTCCTCTCTCTCATAAATTTCATAAAGTCCTTCTCCCATTCCTTGACAACTCAGTCTAATGTCTTCATCTTGGGATTGAAGGATTTGATGTTCGTGTTGTTAATTTCATTGACTTTGGCGAAGGCTTGGCATAGCCATTTCCACTCATACCCTCAGTCGATGCGCTTTTTGATATTTCAATCGTTTCCATCCACAACTTCTTTTAGGTCATCTTCAATGTCTTAATCAAACTTAACATCGTTCACAAAGAGATCTAGAAATGCGGCTTGTAAGTGAGGCAGGCTAGGAGAAAGTGGAATAATAAAAGTGGAAACTCATTTAGAATGAGGGGGAGTAATAGCCGTTAAAGAATGAGAAGCGAGAACTTACTGGGGAAAAAATGTATGCTATTCGATGCATGGTGAAACAATGCCCGAAGAAGTGACATGTCGACCGAACAGTCCCCTTGGTTATTTCAAGGGATTATGTGACAAACCATCTTCAACGTCTCTTTTCCTCCTTTCCCTTTCTCTTTCTTTTTCACTTTCCTTACCGGTCGACGGGTGTCGTCCGCCTCTAGATCTTTCATTCTTCACTTTTTCTCTTCAGTCTCATAATGACCTTGATAGCTGGATCTAGGCGGATAAAGATCGGGTGTCTACACTCTATAATTGTCTCCATGATAGAGTTGGGGGTATGCCCTAGGGACAATTATATAATTTGTTACATATATCTAACTCATTGACCAATCTTGTTCGTAATAGAGGTATTTTCTTTTTATAATATATTTGATATAATGTATTTATATTAATTAATCCACAATTAAAAGTATATTGACTATAAAATCCATAAATATTATATTTTGTGGCAGTAGTTACAAAAGGTTGTAACCATGAGTAATTTATCACAATGAAACAAATATATCATTTTAAATGTTCCCAGTCAAGATGCATCGAGATTGGATATCGATATATCGATTGGGAATAGACTACATAATGCTCTCCAAATGTTGGGTAGTGTATTACTTATGGCTAATGGGGGCACCAAGGGATTACGTACTAATAGTTATTAGATAATCATGGAATGACTCACTCGATATTTTTCTATTGGTTAATATAACAAGGTCAAGCAAAGAATATCGATGTGACTAACTTACACAGTTCTCTTAACTTGAAAATACTATTAACTTTAAATATGGAAGCTCCGCTTTGATTATAGTTATATCATGGCACTACGTCGATTGAACGACTATAGTTGGGTCGAGTGAAAGCGCTGAAAGTGAAACACTATTTAAGAGAGGATTTGTCTCCTCAATTATATGAGATTAGTATCATGGTCAGCTGAAGTCAACACAAAGTCAAAGTCTCTGGCCAGAGCATTTCGATTAATAATAATTGTTTTTATTGAGCTGAGGACTTTGTGTTTGGACTATGAAGTTGAAAGTAGATGATATTGGAATTTTGACCATTACCAAATTCCTTAAATCCAAAGTGATATAGTTTTGATGAAGAGAATTGATGTAAATAATTGTCATTATTAGGTACCGCTTATAATAAGTAAATTTGGATTTTACCAAAAGATGTGTAAGCAACAAATTCGGCCAAAATGTCACACCACCTGCTAAGCGACGTGTGAACGTTAATATTCGAATAGTTTGTATTGATCACTGACAGAATTTACACCTTTGAGTCGCAGAACCGAATGATGAATTCTTTGAAAAACCATATGATTTACTTAATTTATAAAATGTTGTAAATTGATGAAATTAATTGATATTTTAGAAATATTAATTATTATTTATTTGATGTTTGAAAGTTTTTTGCAGTTATTTTAATGAATTTATAAAAGTTGTATTTGCACGCATTGATAAACGATATCGATATAAGTTAATGATACTTGCATGAAATGATTTATGGAAATTATATGTCATTTAGTGATATGATTTATGGAAATTTTATGTCATTTGATGACATAAGTTGTGTAAATTTTTTGTCATTCGATAGCATACGTGTAAAGAAAGGATTAGAGAGAGAAATAATCAAGGGATGTTTTAATTAAAGAATGAGAAAAGTTTCATTATTCTAAATAAAATATATTCTCTAATTCATTCTGAACATATTTCATTCTTTTTCTTTCCTCCCACCTTTTCATGGCAAAAGACAAAAAAAATCAAATTTCCAAAATCTTTTAACTCTAAATAAAAACATCAAATAGAATAAAATAAAAGTGGTTCATCCATCTCTTGCAAGAATAATGTAACGACCAGGATTTTAGTAACTTGACTTTGAGATATTTAATTAATTTTTAATATTTGAAAGCTAATTTTATAGATTAAATAACTTGGATTTTGAAAATAATGATTCACTGGATAATTTAATTGTTAAATTTAATAATTTAACTTGGTTCAGTAATGGAATCTTGAGTTTTAAATTAGATAAAAATTATTTTAAAGGCTTGTTTAATTTCTATTGATAAGAATATATATGACGAAACTTTTAAATTGGTTTTTAATAAGTGATTTAACTAATTCTGAAATTTACTCGTTTTAGTTAATGAGTGAAAATAGCCTTCCGGGGCATAGTCTCGGATTCGACGAAACCAATTCCATTGGATCCGTAATAGTGTATTATTATCGGATTTCAATTTTTGTAGCGTTTAGAGTTACTATTTGATCGTACAGAAAAGATACGCGTTGAAATTAATATCGGAAATTTAATATTTTAATTTGGTTCAAAAAAAAACTATCTTCTACATACAGTCGAATTGGGGCTCGAAAATAGAAACGCTAGGCGGCACGCCCCAATAGGAGTTCGGGATTTTAAGTTACTTAAATCGAGATATTATGAAATTTAATAATATTTTAAAATTTTAAAAGTCAACCCTTCATATCAGCCCCCCATCGTTCCTTTAGCAACCCTATGATCATGCCTACTCCTTTCTTTCCTTCTAGAATGCATTCCCTCTTCTTATCATTTTAAAGCAGAGAAGATATAAAAAAAATTGAAATGGTTGTATCTTCTATCTTCCTATCTGCCAATCTTCTATCCGCCTATCTTCCATCATCCCATTCCATATCCCCTATTTGTCTTTTTCATTTTTTTTCCCTCTCTTATTAGATTGTTAGAGACGATAAAATCATGGAAAAAGGGAAGGCTTATTGCTTTGAGTTTAAATTGAAGAAATCTATGAGCTATGAAAATTGCAAGGGGTGCGTTCGTGATTTCCGGTGGCTCGACAGTTTGATGAGGCAAAGTAGGTTTAGCGACTTGGCGAGGTATAAGAGGAGGTGGAGAGAAAGGAGTGTGGCAAAGGGTTTATGGTGGCAAGGAGAGTCGGAGACTAGAGTTTGGTGGCGTATAGGTTTCTCAGGAAAAACGCATCAACTGCTACAGTGCACGGAGATTCAAAGTCACGTTTTGGTAGGAGGAAACGGAGTCAACATGGTGTTGATGGCCAAGTGGAGATTTTAAAAAGGAGTATGGCGGTATCGTCATATTATCAATTCATAATGTGAAGCTCTGTGTCACTTCTCGTGCACGGTCATAGGGTCAGCGTGCATTTTGTTGAGCAGGGAAGGGTATTGTGGAAGAAGAAATAATGGCATCAGTGCAAATATTTCAAACTTATATTAGTTTATTTTAATTAATTTAAAAATGTTCGATAACTTATAAAATTTGTAATTCATTCATATGAGGTCTGTTTTGCATGAAACAAATTTAGTTGGGTTCGTATTAACGAATACTACGGGTAGGAATTGGATTGTAGTCGACTGATGCTAGGAGGAATTTAGATTAAAATTAACACTTGTTTAGTTTTTATTCAAACAGAACGTGAAAGAAACATCAGAAATTTAGGTGAGTAAATCTCACTCATTTGGAGTACTGGTTTTAATTTTTAAAATATCAAAAATTAAATATTGGTTGATTGATTGAATTGATATATAATTTATCAGTTGAATGTTACATTATATATATTAGTAGTTAGGTATATTTTCCAAAGTTGTAGCGGACGAGACACTATGCGTCCCGCATAATAGCGGATGACACAATATTACCGCGATATCTTGCCTCGAAGCGGGATTGGTGTTTTATATTGTATAACGTTTATGGTTACAGGGAAACAGGTTGGAGGGATTCAACCGGATTCCTAGAAAATGTTGATTTTAATTTTATATATAGCGGTATATGATGTGCGTGGATAATCTATTATAGATTTATATTATGATTTGACTTATTGGATGCTATAGTAGCACTGGTCTAAATTTTGGTGTTTTAAATACCATAAATAATATTTTTGAGCTTTAAAAAGAATTTCAATGGTAATTTTGGAACTAATAATATTCCAAAAATCAATCATTTATTTAATTCAAATAATCAGTGTTTTCGGTGAGATTTAGTATTATTTAAAAGAAATTAGTTATATAAAATAAATTAATTAATTTTGGATTTTTATTTAATTGTTTCCTAATGGATTTTAGATATAGATTTTCTAAGTGATGGATAAAAAATATTTGTATGATGAATTTTAAGTGATATTTACGAAAATAGGAAAAGAGTTGTAATCGAGACTTAAAATAGTTTGAAAAATATAACAGAATTTATAAAGGGAAGGATTTATAAATGAAATTTTATAAATGTGAATACTTTATAAACAAGTGAAACTCGAATAGTTTGTAATTTGCAAACGATGTTTATAAAAAAATGAAATGATTATCATTTGATTAATGGGAAAAATAAATTCGGAGGGTGAATTTATAACAAGCGGTGAAAATAGGTTTTTGAAAGAAATAATGTACTTTATTTTTGAAATGTGAGAATGGTAATGAAATTGGAAATGTAATCGATTCGTGATAAATCGAGAGGGATTACAAATTGAAATTGATTATATGGAATTTAAAAATATATTTTATTGAGAAGTTTTGTTTGTTTAAAAGGAAGTTTTTACTTATTTAGCTATGTAATTTAAAATTGTTTGTAGTATTTAAGTATTGCATAAAGTTGGTTATTCAAATATTTAATATTAGTTGGAAAAGAATTTAATTTTTTATCATAAGATTTTTTAAATTTATTAGTTTATTTAAGAATGAATTGGTAATGAGTTATCGATGTTTATTTAAAAGTGTTATGATATTTTAAATATTTACTTAAACATGTTTTGAAAACAAATTATTATTCTTTAAAAATTATTATTATTTATATATATATATATATGATTTAAAGGTAAGTGTTTGAAATTTATTATAAATCCTCTTGAGATTTGTAAACAAGGTTTATTTTACGAATGAAATATGATAAGAGAAATCTTATAAAGGAATTTTGAAAATTTAAGAGAAGTTCCAAATTGTTTAAATACTGCAACTTCAAAAATGAATCTAAATTCATTAAAGGAGTTATAAATTGTTAGTTGGATTATAGATATGTATAATCAATAAATTTTGGAAATTTTAAGGGAATAAATAAACTTTAAGAGATTTATGAGATAAGTATGGAGTGTTCCTAAGTATGGATATTAGAAATGACTTTTGGAAATAAGCTTATAATATTTTCCTAAGTGTTGGAATTTAGGGTTAAGAGATATTTAACGACAAAATTATTTATATAGAAATATTTTTCTAAGTAATGAAATATTAATTTGGATTTGGTGATATTTCTAAGTGTTGATATGAATTGAAATATCTTGTTATGGATTTAAGTATTTGAAATCGTTTTCAAATATTGAAATATTGGAAGAGATTGAATATATAACTTTGTAAAGATATTTGAAATGAATGTTTTGAAAGATTTATAAAATTGGGCCTAGTGACTATTTATTGTGTAATCGTCAGTTAAGTAACCTACTACAAATCTAGTCATATTCGTTGATCGTTTCGAAGAGACTGGGATCAAATTTGATTATCCAAAAGCCACTTCTATCCGATTTGTGTGATACAAATTGTGATATCATGAAGACAATGAAGACGGTGATCTTGGAGATTAGGTTTGTTTAGATCCAGAACAACTTGCATGGATGAATGCTATCACTGCATTATTGCCTGGAAGGCTGAGTTAGCATTCCAAGTGGAATCGCAAGGTAAACGTAGCCTCAAGCTTCATCAACCAGGAAATGACTAAAACAGGGAATGCAGCTGGCTTAAGTGGGTCGCTCCCATTAGGGTATGTCATCATCTTTCTAGATACCCTACATCTATATATTTATGGAGTTGGTTGTGCATGAGAGATCTCGATTAAGGTCGGAAGATCCAGATGATGACATACTCGGTACTAGTAGTTAAGTGCTAGGCTGGTTCAACTTGGTAGAGTACAAGATGTTTTTATCAGACCCGGTGCACTGATCTAGAGATGTACCCATCAGAGGTAGTTCCTTACCTGGTCATAGTATGGAATTCATTCTCTAATACATGCCCTTACGGTTTTGATTGTAGAGCCTAGTATGCTGGAATTTAATTAATGTAACATTTTTGGCTATTTAATAAGTATTTGTACTTAGACACTATTATAATATCATAGGATTTTTATATAAAAGGTTTTAGTTATCATAAGGTAAAAACCCATCTTATTTATGTGTGGCGTGGTCTTACGTGATACCTTGTTTTCAAAGGATTTGATAACAGTAATAATTCAAATTGAATGTGTTTTCTCACGCTGGTTTTCTAGACTGACTTGGGTGTTTTTTTATTATAATGCTTGGGTCAGACCGAGTATTACAGATTCAGGTTAGGATGCTATGGAGCACATGGGACGTTTTGGAGGATTCTCAGGCGTATTCCACGTACTTGGTTACATTCCGCTGTGTGTGTAGGCTGTATATTCAGCACTTGTGGGAACTGTCAAAACTGATTGCTGACTATTGTACTCTGATGATTGTATGTATACCATAGTTATAGTTTCTAGTATAAAGATCTGTTATTATATATTATATTTTATTCAGCTTCAATTGTGAGATTCTATGTTGTTAGTTTTCTTCTTATCTTCTTTCCTTCACCCCTAACAATCTGCCTTTTTTTCAATTTGAGTTGATATGTGCGGTTTATTGTCGACTTAGACTGTACAAAAAAGTGGGTCGTAACAGATAGGATGAGGATCTTGAAGATCTGAGTAGATATCATCATTCAAGGTGTGACTTCTAGGTGACATCCTATAGGAAATTCATTTTCAAGGTGTGTTTCAAGTCTTTGGTTAATAATATCCTTGCAAAATCCGGAGGCTGATTTCTGAGTCTAGGAGTTTTGATTCATTATTCAAGGTGTGATTTATTGGCTACATCAAAAGGTATTCTTTAATTAAATTCATCAATATATTCATGTGATTAATATAATTAGATTTCTATGATTGAATCCATGTTTCAATTTTTCATCTCGGAACATGTAAATTAAATATGCCTTATCTTAGTTTGATTAAATCATGTTTATTGTATTATTTTTTATTTAGATCTATGTTTGTTCATCAATTCCTTTTAATGTAAGTTCATGAAAAATTGACATGTTTTGATTCTCATATCACTTCTAATTAATTATCTTCATTCTCTACACTGTTTAGATCTATAAATTTTTATCACAAATTTACACATGTCTACCTTGTTCAAATCTCTTTTATTTTATTTGGAAACTTATGAAATTGAAAATTGACATTGGATGAGATTTTTTATATACAATGACATAACATCACTTATTCAATTGCTAATGAATTACTTATATGTTAAGTTGTCTAACATTCCTTGAAATTGATCTTATTCATATGTTAAATTCGTGTGTGCAATTGCTTCACTCTTTGTTTTTATAAAGGGGATATTCGATTTAAGATTATTGAATGGACTTTATTGCAAATTATAGTTCTTTGTTGTTTTCTATAATTAAAGTGTCATGTAAAATTTAAATTATTGTTTCATTCCTAAATTAAAAGTTTAATGAAAACTTTTAACATTAAAACCAAATACCATTTATAAAAATGTGTGTGTGTCTATATATAGAATATCATATGCTACAATGCTTGCAAATGTATGTTGCTCATATCTCAATTATTGAATTGTAATTATCATACATATAGAATATAAATGTTTAGCTTAATTCAAACTTGTATAAAGATTATGAGCAATAATGTAACACTTTTTTTAAACCTTTCTTAATTGAAATCATATCTATTAATTTTAATCTTGGACTTCAAATTATTTAAAACAACTGATAATTTTTCACTTTATATGTATGTATGTATATATCTATAGTTATTATGATTGTATGCGTATAATCATTAATAAAATTTAGATAACACCGGCATGTGTAAATTAGATTGATAAGTAATAAATGTTATTTAATATATTTATTGTTATAGTTAAATAGGATAAGAAGTGAATGGTTTCCTTCCTTTTATATTCTACCATATATTCTCTCTATTAATTGAATAGGATAAGAGAGGGAAAGAAATAAAAACTTTCCTTGCTTTTATATTCTATCATATCTTCGCTTTATTAATGAATAGAATAAGGGAGAGAGAAACAAATGGTCACTTTTTTAATTCATTTGTACATATTTCATTTATACACCACTTTTATATTTCATTACACTCGGACAAATGACTGTATTCGATACATTCATTATAATACCTACCAGTGGAAATACTTTAAAATTCCTTTTTGCCAAATAAAATAAAATATTGATATCATTTAAAAGAAACTTAGAGAAGTTCTAAGTATTTTTAGACTTATCAACCCATTAAGTATCCAAAACGGTAAATTTTTTAAAATTCACCAATTTCTTCCCTTGCGGGGTTGGCCCAGTTCCAACAATGGTATCAAAGCGAGATTGGTTGAGGTGTTCACCTGGCACATTGGATGTCCCAGTTTCGATACCTGCAACTAGCATGATAGGGGGTTCTCATATTGCGATTTGTGACGAAACATTGCCTCTTGCCACTACATATCGTGTAATGGTTATGCTAGTCGAGAGACTGCATGTAAAACTCGTCGTGAGTGAAAAGACAACGTTGATCGTGCTATATGGAATTATACTATACTAGTGCGGAATTAAACTAAAATAAAATAGTAATGTAAATAAATAAAATAAGCACACCAGGAATTTTTATACTGGTTTGAAATTCCCATTCTAGATCGAGTCCCAGACTCCTTCTGGAATTTCCACTAACACAACAACCCTCACTTAACCTAGAGGAATAGGCCTATACATCCCCAGTAAGCCGAACAGGGACCTGAGCAACAGAACAGGATTTTGCCTCAACAGCCGAAGTGGACTTCACATGCTTGAACAACAGAACATGACTTCAACAAATATAGAAGATTGTTTTGACTTTGTGTGTTCTAATAACACAAATTTGTCTATTATAGTACATCCTTCCTATAATATTCTCCTTTACGATATATATATATATATATATATATATATATATGAATACGTGAAGAACAAGGAAGTAATAGAATGAATTAGTGTGAAATTGAATGACCAAGTGTATTAGAATCAAAGACAATGAGAGTAGAGTAAGAATAGGTGCATTTGTTCGTGAAGAGTGATCATGAAGAGATATGGTCATATCTATTGAAATGAAGGACGCATCTCTTCACGATTGAAAATGGCTATTTGAAAATATAGCCGTTATAAATATTCAGACTTCTGAATCAAAAAATTCAGACTTCTGAATTTGCACGAACTTAAATTAGAAAGAAAATAGGCTAAAATGATTATTTTTAGACGTTTGAAATGAACAATTCAGATGTCTAAATATTGTAAAAATAATATTTATTTTTTTTAGATTCTGACGTCTGAATTTAGACTAAAAAATTAAGAATATGCAAATCTTTAAAAACAATGTTGAGATATATCATATAGGAGAGACTTTAACATGAATAAACTCTAGACACAGACTCGATACATCCTCATATAAGATTTGAAGCTCATTTGAATCCGGTCTTGATAGATTCCTGTAAAAATAAGTTAGTATATAATAATTACTTATATAGTTGCTATAGTCAAAATATCGTAATTAAGAAATATCGTAAATACGAAGCTCCAACATTCTCCCCCTTTTTGACGATGACAACTATATAAGTATATACATAATATGAGCATATATATCATGAAATAGAATAATATGTACTCCCCCTTACTATAAGCTCCCCCTCTCGATGATTGTTTTTAAACACCTTCTCCCCCTTTGACGTCGACAAAAAGGAAACATACAATATATGAAATACTCACATATCATAGAAGTTTTAATTGTACAAACCAACAAGCAAGTATGAGATCACCACATACATATATACACAACAAAAAGAAAATTAACACGAAAGATTTTAGATAAGAAAAACTACCATACCACTGCCTTAAAACCTTGTGCTTTGCTCATCATCACTTTCTTCCTCATCCTCATCGTTATCATCATCATTGGTACCGGAGATAGAGGACCATTGAAAAGGAGCTGGATCAAAAACTTTAGTAGAAGTTGAGGAAGTGAAACCAACACGTTCCCATATCTTATTTAGAAAACCACGGATGGAATTGAACCTTTTATTGGTTTGCCTCTCGAACTCATCTATTTTAGTCTTAAACTTGGCTTGATTTTGTGAAAGAATAACCAAAGCTTGTCGAGGAGTAGACTCAAGATTGAGAACTTCTATTTCATCATCATCTCCTTCTTGAACTTGAGTAGAAATAGGGTGATGACGTTGAGAAGGTTGAGGACGATTTTGATCATGGTTAACGGTTCATTCTTGGAATGATATGAAAGCAAGATTTTGTGGACGTTTCCGTAAGTTCAGGAGTCCCAAAGTTTTAGATCCAAGCTATTTAATTGTGGAAAATTCGAATTCAGGAATAGAAATACCATAATTTTGAAGAATTTTCATTATATAAGCACCATAGTGAAAAGTTTTATATTGATGACGGTGATTTACATCCATAAACTCTTCCATAATGACACGGCCCCAATCCACAGACTGTTCGGAGTATATAGCATAGAGAGCCTAAAAGTTGCGCTTATTAACAACTTTATAGCTATCGGTGCGTGGTAAAACCAAGCAAATCAAAGCTCTATAAATGATACGGGCTTGTGGACGAAGTTGAATAGAGGTGAGTTTAGCAATATCATCAGACATAAAGCGGTGAGAAACTTCATCTCGTTCGTTCAAGGATAGAAAGACCTCAATATCTTTTAAATTGGTTCTGGTTGAAGGGCATTGAAGGATTTCTCCGAGACGAACAAGTGGAAGATATATTTAGCACCATAAACTATAGTCCAAATCCAATCTTGACAATCGTAAGGATGTTGATGATCCAAATTCATATTTGAATAAAAAAGCTTTACTAAAAGAAGATAATCTTCACATTATTGGCAGAAAAAGGAAGAAGAGATTCTATCCCATTAGAGTGAGCTATTTGTAGAATTTGATAAGGCTCAATTTCTTCATACTTCATGAAGGCACCGGGAAAGAAGTTGGATCTCTCCATTTGAGCAAAGCGACGTTTTGCTTCGTCATTCCAAAGCCATTGATCAATGTTTGGTGTAGATAAGGATGTTGAGGCCCTAGATCTCTTCGGTTTTGGAGCCATTTGTGAAGAATAGATAATAAAGATTGAATTTCTAAGAGTGTAAAAGGTGGGTTATGAAGAAACAAAATGAAGTTAGCTGTTGAAAAATGAGAAGAGAAGTGGATTGGAACGGTTTTATGATGGTAGGTGGGAAACAAAAATGTTGAAAAGCCCCTAAAATTTGAATAGCCTGAATTATTTTGACATCTGGATTTTGATTTCAGACATCTGAAATTAATAATTTTTAAACAGAATGCAAATAGTTAATTTTTGGGCATATTCAGACGTTTGTTTTGGTTGTTTTAGACGTCTAAATCTGAATTTAAAAATATATATTTGCCAATATTCAGACTTCTGTTATAACCATTTCAGAGTCTGGATTTGTAAAAAAAAATTGTATTACTGAATATAGACAAATTTATTAAACATATATAAGTTGTTTATTAAAAGCATACAATGATAAATATAAAAACAACAAGGAAAACAATTTAATGATTTTGTATCTATGATGAGGAAGATGATTTTCTATGAGTCTTAGGCTCTTCTGGTTCAATCGTCTTTTTTCCCTTGGATGATTCCAAAGAATTCCAGTTACTGCCACGTTTCCATGAATTTGGTGATACATGAGGACGTTGCGGTGACTGATTCCATGAATTATGATGGGAAGATGTAAGTTGATGAACATTAGACGTAGATGAACCGCATATTTTCCAACCAAGGTTCTCCAAAAATTTAAGACGTCGTGAATTAACTTTTTGCTCATAATAATTTCTCGTTGAAGAGTTAATGATTCCCATTGATAATGATAAATATCATCAATCTTCTGTTTAGTTTGCGGGGAAACGAAGAACAATAAACGATAGGATTTCTTCTTTTCTGGAGTATGACCGGTATGATTATTCGAAGATACATGCCGGGCAGGTTCATAACAAGGGGTTGGAGTTGGTAAATTGAAAGGATATGCTGAAGATGGTGTAGAAATCTCTGTAGAAGAAGGTTCTTCTGAACTAGAGCTTCGACGCCACAGAATAAAAGACAATTGCAAGTAATTGAGAAAGCAACATGGTTGTGTTAATAATTAAAGATAGAATAACAAGAAGTTGGAAAAAAAAATTAGCGAGAGGAGAAAATTTATAGGTGAGCAATACATATATTTAGAAAGTAAATAGGTGGATGAGAATCAAAGATAAATAGGTTCCTAAGAAAAAATAGCAATGGATAAATAGGTGGACAACATCTTTTCAAGAGATGGATGATTAACAAAAAAAATGAAAAGGTAATTCAAAATTTAACTTAAAATAAATGGAATGTAAGCAACATAAAACTTGTAATTAAGATAGAAAAATAGTAAGCCACTAATAATATATTTCAAAAAAACAAATTATAAATTTTTAAACGAGACAATTCCGAGTTCTCGTATTAGTTTAATAAAAATATTTTCAAGAAGTGGTTTTGTAAAAATATCAGCTAATTGGTTTTCGAATGAAACAAAATCTAAATTTAATTTTCCTTTCTCAATACAATCATGAAGAAAATGATGATGAATATCAATATGTTTTGTTCGTGAATGATAGGTTGGATTTTTTGATAAATTAATAGCACTTGAGTTATCAAAAAATATTGTTGAATTTGTTAGATTTACATCAAAATCTCTAAGTATCTGTTGCATGTAGATAACTTGAGCACAAGCTAATGCAGCACCGCTTCACATGTAGAAAGTGAAACGCTGTTTTGTTTCTTACTAAACCAAGAAACTAACGATTTTCCATATTAGCAATATATCAAATAACTTTGTAATGGTTATAAGATGCCTTGCTCTGATACCAAATGCAAAGATAGTGCGGATCGTGCTATATGGAATTATACTATACTAGCGTGGAATTAAACTAAAATACAATAGTAATGTAAATAAATAAAACCAGCACACCAAGAATTTTTATATCGGTTCGAACTTCCTGTTCTACGTCCAGTCCCAGGCTCCTTCTGGAATTTCAACTAACACAACAAACCTCACTTAACCCAGAGGAGCATGTCTATACAACCCCTGAACAGCCGAACAGGGACCTGAGCAACAGAACAGGACTTCATATGCCAGAACAGCAGAACAGGACTTCAACAAATATAGAAGATTGTTTTGACTTTGTGTGTTCTAATAACACGAATTTGTCAATAATAGTATACCCTTTCTATAATCTTCTCCTTTATGATATATATATATATATATATATGTATGTATGTATATATATATATATGTATATGTATATATATAAATACGTAAAGAACAAGGAAGTAATAGAATGAATTTGTTTGAAATTGAATGCACAAGAGAATTAGAATCAAAGACAATGAGAGTAGAGTAAGAATGTATTAAATTGATATTTAAAACTATGATTCTATTGTGTTTATATAGATTATAAATAGGTGCATTTGTTCGTGATGAGTTATCATGAAGAGATATGGTCATATCTATTGAAATGAAGGACGCATCTCTTAACGATTGGAAGTGGCTATTTGAAAATATGGCCGTTATAGATATTCAGACTTCTAAATCGAAAAATTCAGAATTATGAATTTGCACGAACATAAATCAGAAAGAAAATAGGCTAAAAATGACTATTTTCAGACGTCCGAAATGAACAATTCAAACGTCTGAATATTGTAAAAATAATATTCATTTTTTCAGATTCAGACGTCTGATTTGGTGAATTCAGACGTTAATATGCAGACTAAAAATTGAGAATATGCAAAGCTTTAAAAACAATGTCGAGATATATCATATAAGAGAGATTTTAACATCAATAAACTCTAGACAGAGACTCGATACATACTTATATAAGAGTTGATGCTCATTTGAATCCGATCTTGATTGATTCATGTAAAAATAAGTTAGTATATAATAATGACTTATATAGTTGCTATAGTCAAAATATCGTAATTACGAAATATCGTAAATACGAAGTTCCAACAGTGAGGTACCAAGTTGTGTCACCCCAAAGGAGTTTGGGCAAGAGTAATAATGTTTTCGGAGCCCAATAGCCTATACGGTCTAAATTAGTCATGTTAGGGCTAACTAACTGTGCTTGTGCACTTAGTATGGCTTCTAGAAAGGTGACGTCTAGGATTGAAATTGGGTAATCAAGTGCCATGTACTACCTGGTTACCTGCCTGGCCCGAAAGGTGAAGTAAGCCCAAAGGTCGCCCCTGATAGAAAAGTCCCAATTTAAATTGGGCCTTGGGCTAATTTTTGAAGACTAGATTTGTATTTAAAAGTTAAATTTGGAATAAAAACATGTTTACTATAAAAGGTAATAATATAACATAAATTTTCAAAATGTTTGAAATTATTTAAATATTAATTTTGAATTTTAAAATTTATTAATAAGATTAATAAAATAAATTAAATAAACGAGTTGATTAATTAATATTGATATGCATGTATTATATACGTTGATATATGTTATGTTATTTTAAAATGTTCAAGATAACATAAGTATACATGTATGTAAGATTAATATTGAAACTGATATAATTTAATTAAAATTGTTTAATTAAATAAATAAATTAAAGTTAATATATTAAATAAAAAATATGCATATTTAAGATATATGTGTTATACTATAAAGGTTATAGCATACATTATAAAGTTATAGTAGATATGTTTAATATAAAAGTTATATTGGAATACTAACTTCAAATTAATTAAAGAGCTAATTATGTAAAATTAATTAAATAATATTTAATTAATGAAATATTATACATAAGACTATTGTATAAGTAATATGTAATATAAAAGTTATATAATAGTAAAACTCCTATATTATGAACGTATAAACTAAAGGTGGACCATTAAAGAAACATAAATAGATTTAAAGAATAAATATATACGTAAATGTACGTATACTTTAATTTTCGATATGTCCGACACTTGAATCATGAGGGTATTTCACAAGAAATACATTATTTCATAAGTGAATATCACTCAATATAATATATTGAAGATTATGAATCGTTAATGTAATGTTGTCCTCTACCATATATATATTAATAAATTACTTGCATACTCCTTAGTTGTTGGGCAAACTCAAGCTAGGAATGTTATGTGTAGTATATTAATATGTTGAATAGACGAGATAAGATAACTATATGTATTTGTTGAGAAAACTCAAGGTATGTATACTATACTTAGGTCATCGCGATATGGTAGGTATAAATGAATAATCTCTTATGATTTGTTGAGCAAACTCAAGATCGAAATGAGATTAGGACAAGCAAACGTGTGTTAGGAGTTGTACATGATATAACCGATAATGAGTTATCCATAGTTTGTAAGGCTATGATTTGTTGAGAAAACACAAGGTCAAAATACCAAGACAGAACAGTCATAACACCCATTAATTTAGTCGAAAGACTTCTATGTTTCATCTCAGAGTTTTGGAGTAACATAAAAGATATGTGGGAGCCTCATTTAAAAAAATGAAATAGTAACATTTAATCTTTATATTATTATAAGAACACATGCTGAATAATGTTATAATTGTCTACAATGATAAATTTATGCATTTAATATGATTCATAAAATGTTTATCAATTAACAGATACAAATGAACTGATTTGAAAATTAACAAATAGAAATACAGCATATACTTACCAATAAAAACTTATTGAATGTTAACGTTTCAACACCCATGCAAGTGCCCGATTTTACAAATACTAAATATATTCGTAGTTTGGCACTTAGGCGTTTATTTGGTCAAGAATGCATATTGCATTCTATGAGTTTGAACTATAAAATCAATACAAAATTATGGATACTTGATCCATTTACAATCGCATATAAATGTCATATGGTGAACGGTCGAAATTTACAATGTACGATGTTTCAATGAATTATTTCATCTGAAAAATCAAATAAATCTTAGTATTGGAGATTGATTTTAAATTTTCTTGATTACAAAAGGATCACATCATGTTAAATGTAACATTGCACCAAAACCATAATATAAGTCTGAAAACTCGAATCCTGAAATGTCAGTTTGATCAGTTTATGCAAAGCGCAACATATATGATGTCTTTAAAAGTTAAGGATAATCGAACGAAATTTTGTAATGATTTCATTATGATATTTTTGTAAGGTTTTACTTTTGAATTGTTTGACCATTTAGAAAGATTAACGAATGTACAAGAGTAGATGTGATTTAAGATATAGTTGGGATGAAGAAAGTGAATAATCCCTTTTGCTTCATAAAGAAACATTGGAGACCAGAATTGGAATGATAATAAAAGATGCCTAATAGTGGAATAAGAAATATGATTTCTATTCTGAAATATATTTTTGTGTAGAAAAATTGTTTTTCTATGAGATTTATTCCTATGTGTTCAAGATATTTGATCAACGAACTCTCTACAGTAAACTTATTGTAGTATTGAAATAAATAGTTTGTATTAAGTGAATGATGAACCTCTAAATTAAGTACACTGTTATAGTAATGGCAAAAACAGTGGGAGCATGCCATATAGCACTTATTGATTGCATCAAATTATTAAAATTGTTTTTGTAAAATGTACCGAACATTATTTATGAAACAATGACTATTTTTTTGGTGCCGACTTAAAAATAGGCATAGTTATCTTTCATTGTGAATATTATGAATATTCGTTATGAAGTAAAACTGTAATGTGGTATTTGTATTCACAACCAAAGCAACGCATTGAAAATACAAAAGTATCTAAAATTATTTACAATTATTTTGGAACAATAGACTAAGTTATTGTTTTGAAAAATAATTTTCATTATATGATTATGAATCATATGATACTGGTTAATTATGTGTCAAACGATTGAAGAGTTATGTACCCAGTTAGTGAGTGTAATGACCCGCCCTTCATAATACCTAAAAGTTGGCACCTTACCACATCGCCTTACTTTCAAATACCATAAAAGAGGGGTAAAATTAAAACAAAACACTAAACCAAGACATTGATAAGATCTCACAACAGAATGACAACATATAATATACTGAATATACCTAAACAAAGAGAGAATATGAAATGACCTGCGGGCTTTTTGACCCTCGAAAATCGACATCAATACGTTCACTGTATAGCATGCCGAGGAATCAAGTGCCAGAAATACCAGATCATTAGGGGTGAAGAAGAAAAGGAGATAGAAGAAAATAGAATCAATAACATAGAATCTCACAATCATAGCAGAACAAAATATAATATATAATAACAGATCTTTATTTAAAGAGAACCGTAACTGTAATATACTTACAATCATTAGAGTACAAAAATCAACAAATCAATCTGGACAGTTATGAAAACTTGTCCTCACAAATGCTGAATATACATCATACACACGTAGCGGAATATAAGCAAATACATGGAATAGGCCTGAGACTCCTCCAGCTCGTCTCTTGAGCTCCATAGCATCCTAACCTAAATCTGTAATACTCGGTCTGACGCGAGTATTATAATAAAATAGTACCCTAGTCGGTCTGGAAAATCAACACGAGAAAACACACTCAATTTGAATTATTACAATTATCAAAATCCTTTTGACAACAAAGGATCTCGTAAGACCACGCCACACATAAACACGATAGGTTTTTATCTTATGATAATCAAAACACTTTTATAGAAAATCCAGTGATATTATAATAGTGTCTAAGTAAAATACTTATTAAAATAGTCGAAATTGTTACATTAATTAAACTACAACATACTAGGCTCAACATCAAAATCATAAAGGCTTGTAGTGGATATTGGATTCCATGCAATGACTGGACTACTGGGGTACCACCCGCCACAGTACACCTCTAGAAAAATGTATCGATAACGTACCTAATGGTCCCTGCCAACACAGAACCGCGCTACCCCTAACCTGGATAATACTGAATATGTTATCACCCCGAGTGTTCCCGCCCTATCGAGCACTCTCTTTTTCATGCACAACCATATCCATAATTTATAATATATTCGATGGTATCCAGAAAAATGATGACATACCCTACTTGGGTGCGACCCACTTAGCCCTGCTGCATCTTCCTTGTTTTAGTCATTCTCAGTTAATGAGGCTTGAGGATATATTTTACCTTTAGAATAGCACTCATACTTGGAATGCTAACACTGCCTTCCAATCCACGATGCAAATGATAGCATTCATCCATACAAGTTATTCTAGGTCCGAACAAACTAGATCTCCAAAATCACCATCTACATCAGCTTCATGATATCATAATTTGTAATGCACAAATCGGATCGAAGTGGTTTTCGGATAATTAAATCTGATCCCGGTCTCTTCGAAACAATTAACGAGTTTGTCCAAATTTGATAGTCGGTTATTTAACTATCAAACAACACCCATAAGTAGTCACTAGGCCCATATTATAAATTTTCCAAAATATTTATTTCAAAATATCTTTACAAAGATATATTTGCAAATCTCTTCTAATATTTCCATATTCGATGGCACATTCAAATGATCATATCCATAACAGGATATTTTGAACCATCTCAATACTTAGAAATATTTTCTTCCTATTCAATTTATAATTCAACACTTTGAAAATATCTCTATAATAATAATCTCGTAGTTAAAATATTTCAAATCCTTCCAGCCCAATACTTTGGAAATATTTATAAGTATATTTTTCCAAATCATTTTATTTTCAATACTTAGCAAACATTCCATTTATTTCCTATTTATCAAAATCCTTAACTCACTTATAACAAATTCTACAAGTTTCTGAAATCCATTAATTAATTTCCCTTAAAAATTTCAAAATCGATTATACTAGGCTATAATTCCAACTACCCATTTCTAACTTCCTTTTACGCATTCTAATTCATCTTCGAAGTTCTCGTATTTCGACATTCTGGAAGTTTACTTAAGTTTCTAGAATTCCATTGCAATATTTCTCTTATAAAAATCATATCCGTTAAATAAACCCGTCTACAAATCTCGAGACGATTTATAAATAAATTTCAATCATTTCAAAACTATATACATATATGTATATAATAAGTATTTTTAAATAATAATTTATTTTTAAAAATGTTTAAGAAATTGTTTAAATATTAAAACACTTTAAATAAACATCGATAATTCATTTCCAATTCATTTTTAAATAAAACCAATCGATTTACGAAGCTTATTATAAAAATTAGAATTCGTTTAAAATAAATATTAGATATTCAAAAAATTCACTTACTGAAATATTTCAATACTAATAGTTTTAACTATATAGTTTAATAAATAAATAAAATCCCATTTTAAAATAATTTTATTTTCTCGACAAAAAATCTATTTTTAAAAAATCCAATATTACCAATTTCAGTTTATAAATCCCTCTCGATTCATATCATATCGACTACATTTCAATTTCAAAATCATTCTCACATTCGAAAAATAGATTCCATTATTTTTCCCAATATCGATCCCCTTATCTCGATAAAATTCACACTGTAAATTTATATTTTCAATTTTCCAACTGATAATCATTTCTCCTATTTATAAACATCGTTTATAAATTTATAAACTCATTTTCAGTTGTTCTCTAATAATAACAGATTCATATTAAACAAATATCTTTTATAAATCGATTTCTATTTTAAAACCCATTTAGAAATTTATTTCTAATAAAACCAATTTTATCCCAAATCCTTTCGAAAACTCGATTTCAACTTCCATTTAAAATTTTAGAAATATCATTAAATCTATTGTTTCGAAATTCCATATGTAAATTAATTTCAAAATGTTTATTTGAAAAGGCTTTATAAAATAGTTAAGTGAATTCTAAATCAAATCTTTTTATTTAATTCTCATTCATTCCTTACAAAATATTCCAAATAAATATAAATAATTTTGTTTCCACAAATTCCCTTTTAATCTCTTTTTAAAATTCAAAAAACATTCTTTATGGTATTTAAAATACCAAAATAAGGCCAGTGCTACTATAGCATCCAATAAATCAAATCACACAACAATCCAAAACAGATTATTCAATCACATCATATATCATTATTTATGAAAAAACAATCAATATATTTAAGGAATCCAGTTACAACCTATTTCCCTGCGTACACATAATGTCATATAACATAAAAATACCAATCCCGCTTCGAGTGACATATCATAGTAATATAGGGTCATCCGCTATATGTGGGGCGCGTAGTGTCTCATCCGCTCCAATGGCGGGAAATATATCAAAGTACTAATATATATCATTATATATAAACAATAATATTCAATTGATAAAAATATATCAATTCAACTAATCATCAAATAATTAATTTAAATTATTATAAATTAACCCAGTCAACCAAATTGTGTTAAATTTACTCAATTTGATTACTAATTTGCTAATCGTTCCAGTTTACTTCTTTTGTACAGATTCCGCAACTACGAACCCCAAACGACCGATTTCGTTCGATCTAAACCTCGTATGCAATCGTCGTTAAATTCATAAGTTATTGAGATTTAAATTTGTGTTTCAATAAATTAATTAACAACAAATTTATCCGCATAATAATAAAATTAATTAACTACAGAAATTACCTTCATTAAGCTTAAGTACAAAATTTGTCGAGTCAAATCTTTTCCTCAAACATGACACGCCTAGGCACGAAGTCATGACTGTGCCCATCCTATCGCATGCACCACATTCTCTGATCGACCCAAGCCCTAGGGCCGCTATAGCTCTCGATCGCCGCCTACCGCGGCCTCCATCGTGCCTACACAGCCACGCGAACATCACCTCGTGTTCCCCTCTAATCGATATCCATGCATTCACCATCATCTGCACAACAGGTCGCAATGCCTACTCATGTAAGCCACATCGACATCAATATTGTCTTCCCAAGATCAACGAATTGCACCTCCCTGAATTGACCCTCCTTTCTGCATCACTCGATCATGATTTTGTCGCGAGCTTTTCTTTTGTTTTTTATTACGGGTTAATTTTCGATTTTGTTCTATTCAAAAAGGAAAAGTCACGGTTAAAAACTAAACAATGCGGCTAATGGGTAGGGTGGCGCATTTCAAAAGTATAGGGTGGTGCTTAGAGATAATATAGGGTGGCTGCGACTAATAATTTATATTTTCATATGCAAAAATAATGTGTTTATGTACCTCGAAATCCTAAACCCCTACCGAGGCGTGCTGCCTGGGATTCCTAATGTTATACCCCTATTCCAAACGCAAAGGAACAAGTTTCGAGACCTAATTCGATCATTTGAGGAAGATAGCTTTTTGAATCCAATTATTATATTAAATATTAAAAATTAACTTCAGCACATTTCTATCCCGTACGATCAAATGGTAAATCCAAATGATACCAAATTTGAAATTTGATAATGATACACTATTACAGATCAAATGGAACTCATTTCATTGAATTCTGAGACCGTGCCACAGATCGCTATTTTAACATGTCTATTAAATCGAACGATTTTCAAAATCGACGAAATTACTTGAAATTCAAAATCGCTATTTATCTGTCACCAAAACGTTGCTCTGAACCCTTCCTTATTACAACCAACATGACAGATTTAGAGGGACATGATATTGGTACAAGATGGGGAAAACGAGTGGTTAGGCTCTCTCATTCATGCTCTGCATTGACAAAGGGGCACTAGATATCCATGGAATGTTATTGGTTCCAAGGTATTAGCCTTAGCCACTACATAAATGTTTTATTATAGTTTGTTTTTTGTTGTGATATCATATAGATAGCTCTCTAATATACTTGTTTATCACAGGTTACTAACGCTGACGATCCGTACCTTAATGGACTTAGCTTTTTCGATTTAGTGAAAAGTCAGGCTTATTAAGGTGCGAGATATTACATTTGATATCAGAGCTTTGGTTAGTCAATCCTAAAAAATATGATACGCTGAGTGAATGTATTTGTGTTTTAACCTGTAGTTGTGTGTGTGTGTGTGTGTATGTATTATACATTAATTTCTACAAATTCCGATTGTAGAAGTAGTTACAAAGATATTCTAAAATGATGGATGAGGCAAATATGAGTCAAAATTATAAATTAAATTTATACACCAACCCAGATTACCCTATGAGGTGTAGGCCGTATTGTAAGACGTTGACTTAAGAAGAGCATGAGCATGACGTATAGATGGGCCTTTGAAGCTGGATGGGGCTTAACTCCTTTTGCTAGGCCTAAACTGCCCCATAATGGTGGATTTCACCAGGTTGTCGATTCATGATGTACATTTCATCTAAACAGATGGAAAGTAAGAACCTATATGTTGTGAATATCTAAAAGTAAGAAAAAATAACATTGAGCAAGCTCCTCAAGCAAGGGTGCATTGACCGCCCTAAGTGGATATTTATAATTTAAATATATTCTCATTGAAGACAAGTTAAGAGTAATTGGGAAAGAAGAATAGTCCAAAATAAGGAACTAATAGCAACCCATTTTTGAGTCTAATCCTATGTAAAAGAATCTAGTAAAAGAAGATTTCGAAGTTTCTTAAATTATTTGAATTGACTTCAAAAGAATTTATTTAAAGGAACCATGTCACTAAAAAGTTGTTATTTTTGAAAAGCAAGTAAATACTAATTTTTTTGCTATATATAATATTCTTTAAAAATAGATTCTTGAAAGACTAGGACATTTGAAATAAATGGAAAATATGGCATATGTTTGGCTTGATGATTTTTCTATTACCGTAAAATTAAAAGTTTTAAAATCTTTTTCAAGCAGTGGGCATACGAAAATGATACTTGATTAAAATAGAGTAAAGAGAATGGAAGGATAAAAATGCTCGATAATAAAGATAGGAATAATATTCTCGTATAAGGAAAATACGGAGAAAAAGAGTTATATAAGGAGAAACCACTTAATTAGGAGCAATTCAGGTAGAAGAAATTTTAAATAGTAGCAATATTAGGAAACTTAAATAGAAACAATGTTAGGAAATCATATTAAAATAATGTTAGTAAATTAATTTGAAACAATGTAAGAAATTAAATGCAAAACAAAGGAAAAATGGATAATTCCCAAAAGTATGTGCGGTAATGGCTCATATCTTTTAAAAGTCCCCCTCATTTGCTATTAGGATCCGCGCTAAGGCTGAAAGTGGAAATTAAATGAGTAATAGGAAAATAATAGAATGGAAATTGTCCTTATCTACTCCAGTTTTTATTGTTTAAGCTTATATAAGATGTTTTAAGAGCACGGTAACGGTGCCTTTTTGAAGAATGGTTTGGTATAACAATTGAGTTATTGAATGAAAATATTAATAAATGGTTTGAGTTAAAAATCCTACTTTTTAAAAGGAAAAATCTTTATTGCTAAAAGGCTTTAGAGGGAAAATTGATTGATGAGTACTCATGCCATAAAAACCTGACTCTTACTATTTGAAAAGAAGGAAAAAATGTGTTAGTTAAAGGAAATGACCTTTTCAAATTAAACTGCTAACATAGATTTTTGAGATTAATAAATATACTTGCTTCATAAATCCTAAAATATAATTTTAAAAATTATGACACCTACGATTAAAGTTAAAGAAAATAAGGAGTTTTTCATGGCTTCTTTTGGAAACAAAACAATTGTTGAATTTAATATAAAGTTTCTAAGTTTATATTTTCAACAATAAAATTTTAGGTTAAGTACTTCATAACTATGAAGTTCAATAATATTGAAAAGGGTAGTGAAAACCAAACAAACTTTAATATGGAGTAGATCAGGATGAATACCTTGGTAAGATGGGGTAAAAGTTAAGGCTATGAATAAAATAACTATGAATGTGCATAGGGTAGCAACAAAGAATCCCCGTTGAATATAAGGAATATTGGTATGAACCTAGGAATGTTTATTAGACATATGTGAAGGCCATAAGAAGAACCCAAAAAGAAATGAGGACTGGAATCAAAATACATCACTGCAAGTTCTAGAGTATACTCGCATAAAAGATCAAAGATAAAGAAAATAAATACTGAAATTTAGGAATATTATCAAGTGATTTTGATTAAAGGAAAATAGTTGTATAATTCGAGAAAGGGAAATGAGATGACAAACACACATAAAAGACCTTGGTTGACCTAGGATTAAAGAAGGCAAGATAGGTGATAGGAAAATTATTCAACCAAGTCAATTTTCCTATTTGTTATTTTAAATGTGCATAGTTTATATTTCTTACCCACTGTAGTGTGGAAATGCACAGTTTATCCTATAATTGGTTGTAATAATTGAAGTAATAGATGGAACTTATTTATTAAAATCCAAAAAGGTAAGGTGGGTTATAGTAGAATGACATACTAAAAGTGTTTTTTTGTGTGCAAGAAGTGACAAGGCCACAACATCATTACTACCAGTTGATGTTGAAGGGCAGGTTCCAGCAATTATTTCTTTTAGATTATTCGGGTTGTGATCGCTAGTTGTCACTTTTCAGGTATTGAAAATGCATATGATACGAGATAAGTTCCAATTTTATAAACTTTTAATATTCTGGATGAGCTTTGATCGCTATATATATTGGAAAACGGTATATACAAGGAGATCTCTATGGACACTTAATAAGCGATAAATGTAAAGTTAGACTGGAATTATATAAAATAAATTATGAAATTAACTAAATTAGCAAAAAATAACTTTATTATTTTTGGAAAAAAATTTTATTAAGCGAAGGATGGGTAAGAGTTGTTGCGAAGCCCACAGTCACTATCTCTAGACCTTAAAAGCAAAAATTTATGAATATACTTGTGTATCGTTTATTGTTCTAAAATAAAAGAAAAGGTTTTAAAATTTTTAACATTAACTGTGTAATATGCTAGGATAAATCATATACATTAATTCATTTACTAAGTCCTGATTACGTTAAGATGTGGTTTGACTTATTTTAAAAGTATAAAGGCAAATGCTTTTGAAAAATGGTGTTAAAATATTTTCTTAAATAAATTTTTTTAAACTGATTTAAAATTTTAATTACGAATATAATATGTAAAAAATTGAATTTCAAAAATATAATTTTTAGGATTTTGAATGAAAAATGATAATTTTCAAATGCCACATGCTTAGCATAAGAAGGGCCAATGTGTTAGTAAATATGAAGTTTACCATTCCGGAAGTGTGATAGTAGGCAAAACAAATAGTAACAAGGGAAAATGTTGTTTTGAAATTTCAATTTCCATACCTAGTTGATAGTAAACAACTTTTTTTTCTATATATAATTCTATTTTAAAATTAATCACCTTGCAAATTATATCTGAAAAGGTTAGAAAAGATTTGAGGGCAAAAGAGAAAGTTCAAAGGTACAACGAAATTGGTACTCAAAAGAAGGATGGAAATAAAAAAATTCATATAAATTCCTTTACTGCCATAAGAGTATAGATTTAGGAAAATTGGATTTTAAAATTTTAGATGTTAGAGATTGTTTGTTAGGTATTAGGTGGTAGGGATTGGATGCAAAATTTATTAAACCATACCCCTATTCTTGAAGTATAGAATTTGTTGTATGAAAACAAAGATTTTGGTTTTTAAAACTTGCATATAAACTTGCACATATGGAACTGCCAGTATATAGGTCGTTCGAACCATATTTTCAAAAATTGATTAACAAAATGCATTCATATAGGAGGTGCTGATTTAGTATTATTCATCATACAAGTCATATATGTTGTGATAAACCATGCACTTGTACACGACTAGCTACCAAATTGGTTGACTAGTTTAGAATGGTTGCAGGCTACATTACATGATTTCGTACTTGAGGAATTTTGGAGACGAAATTCTTTTAGGAGGAGAATGGTAACACCCCATAACATAAACAGTAATTAATTAAAAATATTAGTAAATAATTATTAAAACTCAAAAATGAGATTTGAGTAAACGTAAGAATTTGGCTATAAAACTTACACCATTATGTTCATTGTGATTTTCTAATCAACTAATTTCGTATATAAAGTGTTTCAATCGGAGTCCAATGTAGAAGTTACCAACATTTGAAGATCCTGGATCGAAAATAATCAAAATGAATTAAGAAAATTAATATTAATAAGTAACGTTAACCAAATGTTAGAAAACGTTAATAAAAAACTTAACATCTAAGTAAGCATTAACCTTAGAAAGGTAAAAAATTAAACAAGATACGTTAACATTTATAACCTAGTCACCTTCACGGATCGACACCTCCTTTGGGTGGGTCGATTGCCTTAAAAAACCGGTCGACCACTTAATGTTATGACAGCTAGGGTTAAACCTTGGCTTAATGGTCCGGATATAATAAAAATTAATCTAATGGAAAAATTAATTTGAATGCCTATAAATAAAGGCTCAACCTCTTACTTTTCTTTTTACATTTTCTGAAAAAGTAGCTGAGCTCTGCTATTTCCTTTCTCCGCCGTTTGCAGAAATTATAAAAGTAACTGCAACGACCCAAAATTTAACCACTTCAATATATAACATTTAAAGTTATTTTAAATATGAAATATAAAGGATTTATGATTCAAACAATATTTGATAGGATTTGAAAATAGAAATATACATAAAAATAGTTACATCTGCTTATATCGACAAAAGTGACAAAATCCTGATTTCAAAAAAGTAAGTTTAAATGGTTTAATAAATTATTTTAATTTATTTACGAGTGTTTATATATTTTAATAACATTATAAAAAAATTATTTTTTTTACATAAAAAATAGTTTAACTAAATATCAAAATGTGACCGTAAAACATTTTTTCAAAAATCAATGTTTCGTCAACATAAAGTTGTCGCAACGTTGTTGCACTTTTATGTACACAATTTAATAATATGTTAACATATAAAAATAGTTAACATTTAACTAAACAATGTTACTTTTAATAATCACACTTAGAAAATTCTAGAAAGTAATTAGCAAAAGTAAACTAAAAAAGATAAAACACATGTCACATGTGACATAAAGTAAAGAAATATGATATAAAGTAAAGTAATCATTCTTATTCTTTACTTAACTCTTAAGTTTTTGAATTTTAAAAGTGTGATGTGATGTGGATGGTAAGTTTTGAATTAAATAAGTTTACTTAATTCTTAAGGAAGGTTATTTAAGTAAAAATACAAATCTATATTTTGATCTCAAATATTTTCTATGAATACGCACCCACTTTCTCACTTCCTTCCGCACTTCTTCTTCTCAAAATTTCAAGCTTCTTCTCACTCTTTTAATGGCTTCCAACCTTAACAAAGTTGTGCCAAAATATTCTCAAAAATAAAACAAAGAAAAATATCGACAAAACTCCGTTCAAACCACTTCAAAATGCCTCCTTCCCTCTCCTATTGCTTATGCCCTTCCCCTTCCTCCATTTGGCCGAGCATATTTTCCACTTCAAGCTTGGTCTTGGACTCCTAAGGCAAGTACGAGGAAGTTTAACAAGTTCTAGAAGTTTAAGGCAAAGTTTAGCAAAGTTAGAAAAGTTTAAAACTTGTTTGAAACCAACAAAAGGTGAGAACTCTGAATGGATAAGTAGGAAATGTTTATATGATGTTTTGCAAGTTTTAAATGTTGTTTGTATGTTAATAATGATGTTTGATAAGTGTTTGAAAAAGAAAGCAACCACCTTTAAGTCATTTGCAAAAGTTAGTAAGCAAATATGTGCATAAATGACAATCATATGACATTGTAATAAAAAGTTGTTAAATTGATATGCAGGTTCATATGACATGTTAGGATATGTTAAAATAGTTATAAACATTGTTTTGGATGTTTATTAGTTGTATATTGAATATATATATGTTGAACAAGTCATGGATTTACACGACGTATAATCACATGGAAATCACTTTCTAAAAAATGATATGTAATACTTTTGAAAAAAATGTTTAAATATGCATTAGAAATGATTCCTAAGTGTTTAAACTTTTCTCGGCAAAGTTTGGATATGAATCTCAAAATACGCCGAAAAATTGACGCGTCGCGTAACGGTAGTTCGTGTTTTCGCGTCAAAGTTCAAATGAACATACGAAGTGGAATATAGTTCGAAATTCTTCTAAGTAAGAATTTTTCGAATCCTTATATCCATAACTTTCATATAAAAAAGAAAAAAAAAAGAAAATCAAGATTTCATCTTGTATATTTTGAAATATGGTAAAATCAATTTTCAAGAAAAATCCAATTTTTGCACTAAATGACCAAAGTTGAAAATTGATAAAATAATCATTTTAAAAATATGAAATAAATTCTAAAAATATTTTAAAATGTTTTAAAATTAATTTAAGTTGAAAATATGGTTTTCTAAATGATATAAAAGTTGTTTGGAAGAATATACCTTTAAAGTACTTTTTGTAACACTATTTGTAAAAAAATTCGCAATGCTTTTCAATAACTTTTGAAATAAAGGTTGAAACTTAACAATTCTTTCTCAAATCCTTATTAAATGTTCTAAAGTAAATAAATAGGCATTTAAAAAGAAATTTTAACAATTTAAAATTATTTCAAAGATGGTTAAACATATAGTTAAGTGATTTAAAAAGGGAAAATGAGTATGCAGAAACTATTGATACATTTGTCCCGCCTGTGAGATCTAAAAGTGAAAACAATGTGTGTAACTAAGGTTAGGGATGGAACAAACAGTGTCCTGGACTTACCTGGCCTTAGTTTTCTCTTCTAGGCGAGGGGTGGAACACATCGAAAGGAAAGCCCGAATGCTCAACTCGGATTTTATAGAAAAAAATCTTCTTATACTCATTATTAAAATTTGAAGAGGAAACTTGTCCTATTCGTGGAATTTAAAAGGTAACCTCACTGTTATTCTGCCCATAGCACTTGTTGATTACGGAAGTTGATTTTGGATAAAAGTAGAATGATTTCTATAATCCTATTTTCTCAAAAGATACTCTTAAAAATGATTTGAGAAATATTCAAAAAAGTGTTTTAAATGATTCTGTATTCACTAAAAGAATATTTTGGAAATATATATCTGTCGTAGTTATTTTGGTAAAGAAAAATAAATGAATCAAAAAGCAATCACCTAATTACATAATTTTATCGATGATCGAATTTTGAAGGAACTAGGGTCGGACTTAGCTGATCCCTATTCAAAAACCACGTCGAACCAATGTATACATTCGAAAGTGAAGACATGTTGAAGATGATGATTGTTGAAGACTGTGGATCTTCATGGCATGAGGAATGCTTGTTGACATGCTCGGGTAGCTTCCATTATAGAGTTATTTATAGCAGTGGTCTCCTCGATGTGGATATTTTTTGGATTGCAAGGATTACTCGCTACTAGTGGTAGTAGGAGAGTGCCTTTGGTTTGTCCTGTTCCTGAACAACTTGTATGGAAGTTTATCTGACAATGCATTTCTGAAGATTACGTAAATTGGTTTTTACAAACGAACATCAGTAGTGGTGGAGAAGGTAACTTCTCTTAGCTTAACACTCTACTTGAGACGTACGAGCTCAAGGGTTGTATTTTTGTGGAAGGCAATTAGTAGTCAACGGAAATGGTAATGTGACATTCAGAGATGTGATATGTGCTATGTGAAAGGTAATCATTGCCTCAAGCCTCGTCAATCGAAAATGATCGAAATAGGGTTAGATACGGCACGACTAAGTGGGTAATTTCCCGATTTAGGTATGATCATTCCCTTCAGATATATTTCTTCCTGCTATGACCTTCGGGATGTAAATTAATGTGGATATATGCAAAGAGATCTCTCAGATAAAGGTCGATAATGACCAAGGAATGACATATTCGGTACTATCTAGTTATAGAGATATGCCGATCTTGTGTTGGTAGAGGGAAGATGTTGTATTCCTCAGGGCATCCATCTAAAGGTGTACCCATCGAAAGGTAGTCCCTTCACCTGGTCATTTGTAAGGAAATCCATTCTGCTTGATTATAAACCTATTATGCTGGAATTTAATCAATGTAACAATTTCGGCTACAATTAACAAGTTTATTTTGTAAATGTTTCAAAGAATGTCATTAAAATTAATATCCCCAAATTTTACGTAATAAAAGGTTTTGGTTATCATAAGGTAAAAATCCCTTCCGTGTTTATGTGCGACATGATCTTATGAGATACCATTTTCTTTCAAAACATCGTACTTTGAGTTCACACATCAGTCCTATGACCGACCTGGAGTTTGTTTTTCCCTTTAAACTCTAGATGCCCTATTTTTCAGGCAGCTGTGTAGTCAAGATACCTTAGGAGCATTTTGGAGCATGGTTGGGAGAATTTTGGAGAAGTATTTTGGAGCTATGAAGCTGAAGTACCTTATATAGATATCTACCCATTTTCTGCTGTGTTATGTAATTCCCAGCACATGCAAGGATAGGCAATTATAACTATCCCGCTGGATTTGTATTTAACTCTAATCATTTATATATAATTAAAATGTTGAATGCTATATGAGATTCTATTATTGTGTTATCTTCTATCTTTATTTTCTTTTACACCCTTGATAATATGCCTCCTCGGCACTTGGATTTACGACACGTGAATACCGTGGTTGTATTAGTGTCGATTTCTAAAGGTCGAAGAGATGGGTCGTCATAGTAATACATACATATAAAGATATATACATACATACATACATACATACATACATACATATATATATATATATATATATATTGGAGAAGAATGGGAAATAAAAAGAGAAGAAAATGAGGAGCGAATCAAGTTCTGCGTAAAAAGGAAAATTCAATAATTTAAAATTTAAACTCCTATAACTCAAATCTCCTTCCAGATATGTAATTATAATAAGCATGTATATATCATTTTATACATATTTCGACTGGAAAGAAAATGGAGTCAAGTAAGAAGAATGAGATTGGATTTGGAGATTTGGAAGCTATAAGGTGAGTGGAAAATTATGTGTTTTACATAAGATTAGATTTGTATTGTTGAAATTCTATTTCTTGTATGCCTATGTAAAAACTTTGGAATTATAGGCTTAAATAAATGAATCTAATTGGAAATTCCTACCTACATATTCAGTAAATAAGTTTACTTCGTTGAAGAATTTAAGGAAAATAGTCCTTAGAATTGGTGAAAGATGATATTGATAAATTATGCATTTTATTCCATGATTTTGTTAATTAGATTAACAAGTGTTAATCATTCATTTAGAATGTTTTGAATCAATTTGGGATTAAGATTTTCTATGTATTATTCATTGTAACTATAGAATGTACAATTTAGTTACATTGATTGCTGTGTGAATTTCCATTAATGTCCAACTTCATAGTTATATATATATACACGCGCGCACACACACACATATACAAAAAGTGTGTGGTTTGAAGAACATAGAATATCCAAATGAAAGAGATGTGCAAAGTAGGGAGTCCTTCACAGTTTGCACTTTCAATTTTAATAAAAATAGAAAAGATTATTCCTTGTAATTCCAAACAAAGTACAATTCCACCTCTTAAATAGTTTAGGGAAAATTACGGCGGTAATATTTCCTTATTAGGCAAGAAACAATTCCAATGCATTAAAACGTAGAAAAATTATTTTGTTCGATTTACACGTAAGTGTATATCCAAAAATCCCTCAACGAAGGAACTAAAAAGCTATAAATAGAATTAACTATAAACCCGTTTATTGATTAAGTATACATGGAAAAGTATTATAACTTAAAAATAAATGTTAAACGCTAAATACGAAATTAAGGAGTATAAGGGAAACCACTATAATCAAACCAATACAAATAGTAAACCATTTAATGAATTAAATTTTAGAGAAAAATATGGCAATGGTTAAGGAAGTTAAATATGTATGATAGATAAATGTCATTAATGACATTATTGGAAATAAGGAATAAAGATGGTAAAATATAAAATAAGAGAATGTTCATGGCATGTAAATAAATAAATGCTAATAATTGAACTTAGGAGGTGGAATAATTTCCACTATTGAAATTATATGGCCTCAATGGTACATTTGCGATGGTTGTGAATTAATTGGCCTAGCCCAATATTCGCATTAGCTATAAATGACTTGCTTTGGTTTAGGTGGGATGCGAGGTCACTATTGTTACACAATAGAAGTCTGCCCTCCACAAGGGGCTACCAGCTGTTATGTGTACATATTATTATGTAAGACATATCCAACTATAGGACCTATAGGGACATACGTTCGCATATAGGTTTAGGGAATATACCAAAGTGGGTTCACCCCGAATTTGAACTATTAAATGGCCAATTGAATCTGCTTCAATTCAAAACCAAGGTACTAAGTAACTAGGTGGGTATTTCCTTGATTTGCATTAGGAAAATTTAAATGGAACGGTGTGAAAAGCTCGGCGTTATTGCAGTATTGTTAGTGTCACATATTTGAGGAGTATTGTTGGACACATTAGGTCGAGACTACCATCGGTTCCAAGGAATCATTAGTAAAGACTTGTGTAACGACCCACAAATTCATCATTTCAATTTTTTTCTTAAATATTCAGATATAATATTTTTTTAGCATAAATTAAAATTTATAATTTAGTATTTACTTTAAAATAAAGTAATAAATTGAAGTCTAACTTTGATTTAAAAAGAAATTCAAGGGTTTTTGATATTTTGCATAAAAGTCCAGTTATGTTTATAAAGGTTTTTTTGAACTTGCAAACAAAAGTATGCAATGAGCAAAAGATTGTGTTCAAAATAACAAACACAAAAAACGTGTATGTGTGTGTGTGCAAACATTAATAAACTACATACGTTTCTTATTTGAATCGGTAATATAATTGTGTTATTAATTGAAACTTAGATTTCAATCAATTTTTTTTATTTAAACAGTGAATTTAAAACAATAAAAAAAATATTGGACAAATCAAGCGCGCGAGCACGTACACACATATCTATTATTGGAGAGGTCTAAGATCTAAACTATATAGAAAACATGAAAAATTAATTAAATGTGAAATCATATGATGTAAATTTAACGATGACAAGACAAATAGGTAATCAATCAATGTATATCTTAAAACGGAGCCAAAACCAAAAAAACATAGTGAACATATATAATTAATTAAGCTGCAACAAAAAGTGATCACATCTATGTAATCAAATAAACAAATGTTCAGATGAGATGAAATATATGATGGATACCAATCATATGAACAAGGTGAATGGAAAAAAATGGAACTAAAGTTATTACCTTGAGACATTGATGAGGAAATGCACCTTAAATAAAGAAATCTCCTTAAAACTCCAGTATCCACACCCAATCCTTGCAAGAAATGGATGAACCACTTGGGTTTTGCTATATATGGAGTTGAAATTTTTTGGATATCATTATTTTATTTTCTGCCATGGAAGGTTAGGAGGAGAGAAGAGAAAAAAAATGAATGAGAAAGAATGAATTCTTTGTAAAAAGTGAAATAGTGGATATGTTTTAATTGAAAGAACGAAATCTTTCCCATTCTTTAATTAAAATTTCCCTATTTAATTCCCTTGATTATTTCTCTCTCAAAACTCTTCTCTTTTCATAGGGTATTGCTGAAATTTCATGACATCAAATGACATAAAATTTTCATAAATCACTTCATGCAATTGTCTTTTATTTCAACCGATTTAAAATTATATCGATATCTATATCAATGACGCAAATATAACTTTTATAAATGCAATTAAATAATTACAAACAACTTCCAAACATCAACTAAATTAAATAATAATTGATATTTCTTAAAAGTTAGTTAATTTACAGCATTTTATAAAATTAATTAAACCATATGGTTCTTTCAAGGAATTCATCATTACGGTTGTGCAACTGAAAGGTGTAAATCCGGCCAGTGGTTAATATTAAACAATTCAAATATTGACAATCACGCATCACCTTGGCTAGTGGTGTCACATCTTGGCTAAATTTATCGCTTGCACATCTTCCAGTAAAATCCAATTTTGCTTATTATAAGTGGTACATGATAGTGACGATTTTCTACACCAATTCTCTTCGTCAAAACTATATCACTTCGGCTTTATGGAATTTGGTAATGGTCAAAATTCCAATATTGGTCATATTCAACTTTATAATCCAAACACAAAGTCTTTGGTTCAACAATAACCATTATTATTAACTGAGCTACTCTAGTTTTAGATTTTGAATTTTATTTGTCTTCAGTTCACCATGATACTAACCTTATATAACCGAGGAGGCGAATCCTCTCTTGAATAGTGTTTCACTTCCAATACTTCCACTCGACCCTACTATTGTAGTTTGATGATGTCGTGCCACAATTTGACTATAATCAAAGTGGAGCATTCATATTGAAGATCAACAAGTAATCTCAACTCAAGAGAACCATGTAAATTAGTCACTTCAATATTTTCTGTTTGACCTAAGTTATATTAACCCACAGACAACTATCGAGTGAGTCATTCCATAGTTATCCAATAACTATCGGTACGTAACCCCTTGGTGCCCTTAGCAGCTATGAGTAATGCACTACCCAACATTTGGAGAGCGTTACGTACTCTAGTCTCAATGGATGCATTGATGTCCAGTCTCGATACATCTTCATTGGGAATACTTAAACTGATGTGCTAATCGTATTGTGATATAACACTCACGATTACAACTATTTGTAATTGTTATCACAAACACATCATTTATGGATTTTCTGACATATATACATAAGTTAACTAATTAGTTAATTATAACATTTTATAAAAGTATATAATAGAAAGGAAACAACGTTTATTTTGAATAAGATTGGTTATCGAGTTAGATTTATGTAACAAATTACATAATTGCCCCTAGGTCATGCCCTTATCACTAAATAACTGTAATATAATGTCATTGTTGATTGTAATATTAAGCCTGTAAATATGATGAATACATTTCACCAAAGTTTTGGGTTCATATATTGAGATGTTGAAATGATCTCCTAGAATCTTATTGACATCCAAAAGGTGCTAGCTTCGAATTACTGACTACTGATATTGTATAGCTTTGATTTTAATTGATTTAATGCTTGAAATTTTAGAGGAAGGATGGGTATGGTTTCGTCCAGGAAAGGAAAGATTGGAGGCTCTAAAACTAATTTTAGAGTGAGAGTTATGATCCTTATATAGATGAGAGACTAGAGAGAAAATGTAAGATCTGGATCCTTATTTTTTTTCCAACTCATTCTTTACCTTTTGACACATCAAAACCACACCCTAATGCCATCATATGGTTGGCCATACCATGATTAAATAATGTCCAAAAATGTCATGCCCCATACAATCAACAAACCCACTTCAATGTTGAATATTATTTATTTCATTTAAATCAAATTTGAATGCGTATTGGTATAGTATATCGATTTATATATTTATAACTATTATAAATATGATTTTTAATGTTATCAACATATCAGACAAAAACTTTATAATTAATATTGCATAAATATTAATTGATTCGGTTAATTTATTACAACTATAAACTAATTATATCATTTAGTCGAAGGAGTATTCAATGTTTCAGTTGTGTGACTCTTAGGTGTACATTTGATTAGAGATTAATATCGAAAAAATTGAATATTAATGTTCACACGTCACTTAGCAGGTGGTGTGACATTTTAGCCAAATTTATCGCTTATTATTTTTGGTAAAATCCAATTTTACTTTATTAAGCATTACCTAGTAGTGATGATTATTTACACCAATTCTCTTTGTCAGAACTATATCATTTTGAACTTATGGAATTTGGTTGGCGACCAAAATTCCAATATTGTTCATATTCAACCATATTGTCCAAACACAAAGTGCTTGGTTCAATAATAACAATCATTATTAATCAAACTACTCTGGCCAAAGATTTTGACTTTGAGTTAACTTCGACTGACCGTGATACTAATCCCATATAACTGAGGAGAGGAATCCTCTCTTGAATAGCATTTCACCTACAATACTTCCACCTGACCCAACTACAGTCACTCGATGGATGCCATGCCATGATTTTATCATAATCAAAGTGGATCATCCATATTGAAGGTCGATAATATTCTCAAGTTAAGAAAACTATGTAAACTAGTCATATCGATATTTCCTGTTTGACCATAGTTATGCTAACCAACAGGAAACTATTAAGTGAGTCATTCCATGGTTATCCAGTAACTATCAGTATATAAACATTGGTTCCCCCAACAATCATGAGTAATAGACTGTCCAATATTTTGAGAGCGTCACATACTCTAGCATCAACGAATGCATCGATATTCCGTCTAGATGCATATTAACTAGGAATATTTAAATGATGTGCTTATTATAAATTGTGATATAATACTCATGATTACAATTATTTGTATTTACTATCACAAGCACACCTATAATGACCGCCCTACACGTTCAATGCAGGATAGTTGTCAAAGGAAAGAAAAAAATAAAGAAGAGAGATAGAAGAGAAGAGAAGAAAATAGAAAGAAATATCAATCAATCACATAACCTGTCGTATATCTCACAGTATGTCGAATAAAATATAATAGTCATCATAGATATAAAATAGGAGAGATGGTAATAATTACATGAATCACAAAATCAGAGTACACGGGCTCAAACAGTTATGCAAAACATCAATATAGTTTATACAAATGATAAATAAACTCAACTGGTATACTGTCCTTAATAATAGTAAATCAAATACTATTAATGCTCCACAATTTAATACAATGGAATATGTAACAACAAACTTAAATATAAATATGAGAAAACGTCACCTCCTGCTAGTCCATCTGCAGAACTCCATACGTCGTCCACACCAGCTCTCTTGTCTACTCATTTAAAGATACCCGAGATAATAATAAGCAAAGCGTAAAACCTAAAGTCAGACAATAGTCTGGTGTGAGTGATAAGAAATCTAAAAATACTATAAAAGTTGATACATTACATGGAACAAAGGGTATACGAATCATACCTAACTTGTCCCAAGACTAACAAAAGAGTTAGCGCATAACATCAACAACATGCTACTCTACAACATTATAAAGGGCCACTCCATACTACGTAAACTGTTGGAGTGTCTAGGTATCCCTATCGATAATATGCACATCATGTGACATCCTAAAGTGACAGGTTGCTAATAAAGCAACCGTAACAAACATAGCATCCATCAAATAGTTTTAACTATCACTTAATGTACTCTGGATATATGATGACTCATAAGGCCTCCTTACTGCCAGGGACTAGTGGAAAATCCTGGTTTTCAGTTGTACTATTGTATCTTGCGGCCCAAAACTAGATACTTGTCTAGTAGTCCAAAGCTAGACACTTGACCCAATACTACTAGTCTAGGGTATATAGATCCACTCACTGATCCATGGGCATCCCCACTCATAATACCCCTACTTCGATTACAATCGAAAACACTCTGAGTATCAACAATCCCTTAGCATATGTATCCGAGCCCACCCTTTGCTTAATCTAATTTCCATTATTCTCGATGAACCCTCTCATGTTCCTCCACTCCACGGCTCTCTCCATTATCAACTCGATACCATCGATACCTACTCCCTTCACGAGTCACCAGCCGAAGATACAAAGCTTTCATCATGTTGTTACATTGCCCTCGAACCTAAAGCGATCAGTTCAACAACCCAAACATGATCTACAGAGCTCCCACTACCTATCCTGAAAGTCTCACCCTAATCCCATGCATAGAAACAACTCGCCATAGAGTAATAACATCAAGACCTAAAGTCGGCAGCCCGAATAAACAGTTGTATTGCACTCCTCGAAACCTTCTTACCATTCATGTCAAAGATCGACCAAATCAGGCGTCGTCAATAGTGATGGGAACCGATTGCCCTCTAGTGGTTAATACCAACCACTTTGGTCCTGCACTTTACCAAAAATGGATGGTACAAACTAAATAAAAACATCTAATATCCATCCTATAGTCCAAAACCAATCCAAGTCTGTTACCCTCCCTCTCCAAATCAGTCGGCATGCATCTGAATACTCTTCTACAGCTTACCCATAAGTTGGGTTTTCGATCAGTGTACGAAACCCAACTTGCGAGATATTCCCTAACGCACAATCATCAATAAATTGGAATTTTCAACCAAAAATGAGCAAACAAGCAAACATGCAACCAACAAGCAAGCATACATTCAATATAGTATATACACAACATGTATAATGCATCTATATTAACCAATGGGGAATTCATATCAACAATAGCCCAAATCTAGTAATTCACTAAAATAGCATGTAAATGGGAAAAATGTGATATCTGATATAAAATCATTTTTTAAAACTTTTATTTTCTTCTATAGAAATCAAATAGATGTTCAACTATATTAAAATCACATTTTAGAGAATGTCGTTTTAATACTATACTAACAATCATTATATGGTGAGATACAAAATCATTTACCTTAATAAAAACTGTCCAAACCAACGTCAAGGTGTAGAGCTCTCCATCACGAGCGTAAGGAAAGAAGCCGCACCCAAAACGGACCTCGTATGCATATAATATGAATTATATAAGGATCGAGATTAATTAAATAATTAATTTACATAATTACCAATTAATCAACCTTTACCCTTTCTCCCTCAATTGCCTAATTTCCATTAATGTACATGTTTCAATGCATGCCCTAAATCTGTATCCATCTCTCTTGGATTCCTCCTTGATTGCTCGATGAACCTTTGCACCATTTTCGCCTACGCGCTCCTCAACATGCTCTCTTCGTGGCAACCACCATGAGCGGCAGCTCGATCAACCAAGGCAGAACGCAACCTCTACCCTCATTTTTCAATTCTTGATGTTGCAATTCATCGACGTCGATCGAGCTCAAGATAAAGATCAAGGAAGGTGCACGCCATCAGGAGAATTGCAATGATGATCTCTGTTTCCCATAATTCTTCCTCTATCTCTGCCTAAGCAGAATCCTAACCACGGTCTCATGAATGTCAACTACCCTAATCACTGCCACAGCATAGATAGAGCATATGGATTCAAAGCGCTCCTCTCTCTAATCTCAATGAATCTGGTTTCGTAACTATAGCTGAGTAAATCGCTAGATTTAGATTTCTGAAGTGGATTAGATAGAGCGGCAATGATTTTTAATGGAATAATGGAAATTAAAATGAGTGAGAGAGGGACATGGATCGGGTAGGTTTATTTATTAATATAATATTTAATTTATTTGAATTCTCAAATAAATCATCATACATTTTGAGCTCGTATGATCATACGACGCATCCTATCGCAATGAAAATATTTTGTGTACATCACCTTATTTTTTCGGTCCTAATGGTATAAATCTCATCGCTATCTGAGGCTGCACTTCAGGATAATAATTTCATGCATTTCAAGATTGTTTCGGCCATCAGATCACTCAATCTTAAAATATAGCGATGCTTATACTCATTTTAATATGCAACGTCAATCCAGACTCAACAGAAGTGGTCTCGAGTCCAAATTCTATTATATATGAAAAATCACATTTTTGGGCCTTCAATTAATTAGCGATTCAATAATTAAATAAATTATTTAAATATCCTATTGTTAAAATACATATCGTTACATTCTCCCCTCCTTAAAAAGGATTTCGTCCCTGAAATCGCAAAGTAAGGAGAACGTCCCTTAACCCATAGGCCTTCAAAGCCCCTCGAAGTCTTAAAAAATTCAGCAGCACCTCCATTGCACGGCTTGGTCTAGAAATATCCGAATACAGCAAAAACATATATACATCTCATGCCTAAGGCATCTTGTTTCCGAGGAAAATTAAGCATATATACCCAAGTTTACACTACAGATGTCACATATCTCTTTTATAGCAAGAGCATACCATTTAGATGTGAATAAAAGTGAGTAAGCATCCAAATAGCCAACACTTGCTTCCATATACCTGAATATGTACTCAGCAAAGAGGATTAGACAAAACTGCAACATCATCATATATTTAAACATACTAGATCATATATAGAAATCGCCTCAAATAAGTATGCTATATCAAACCATAATTATCCTGCTGCTAACATTCATATAAGCATAAGCTATCATATCGAGTGCTAACAACCAAACATCAAAAAATAACGTTCTAGCCTGTCCTAACATGCAGGATACTGAACTACTAGTATAAGGCATCAAATATGACATCTAATATGAAAGCTGACAATAAAAAGTGAAACCTCACCAAGTGAAGAGCTCTGGATAAGCGCTCTTCATGCTCTTCTCGGTCTCCCTTATCCTGTCACCTTCGCTTTCATTCTACTAAACCTCTGCTATTCCATTGCCTTTCTCTTAGCCTGTTTAATAACACGTCTATCGATATTAATAGGCTTACGAGATATCAAAGTTTATGGTTCGTTCTTGATATCATCTAGTCCATTTGATGCCAAATTTCCCAATTCCTCTTGTAAGTTCTCTCAAAACCCACTATTGAACAACGGGTTTCAGCCACTTACAATGCTCTTGGAACACAATGGAATCACATTATATATTCCACATATAACTCGACAAATTTAGAAGTCATTCTACTAGACTTAAGGAAAACAAACCTAGCATTAATCATCAATCAGTCGATTATGACTCAAATAATATCATATTATCCTCAGTCTTTAGAAATCCATCGATGTAGCCTATAGATATATATTCCTAGTAATCGAGAATATAAAATATCTTATCCCTACAGAACCAACAATCTTGATGAGGTCCGCACTGCATCACCCCTATAGACACTACTCGTTCCTCTAACTTAACCATGATCTCCACTAGTCTACTTCATGCCTCTGACTAGTATCGATCTGCTGAATCAAAGTAGGTCTGAAGGTCGGACTATCCATCACTATCGGCTATAGGTCTCATCGAGTTCTAAGGTCATAACCAGCGATAAACTCAAGCATTGTCCACTCTACGAATATTGCTCCTAAACTAGTTGTCTTCCACTCAAAGCATTAACAGCTGCATTTCCCTTACATACGTATAGGAAATGTCAAAGTCATAGGAGGCTAGGAATTCTAACCATCGCTACTAACGAAGATTGAGATCCTTCTTGAAGAAGAGATACTTCAGTGATGTGGAATCACTGAACAACTCAAACCTCTCTCTTAATAGATAGTGCCTCCAAATCTCCAAAACAAACACATTCGTTGTCAACTCAAAACATGAGTCGGACACTTCCTCTCGTGCATTTTTAGTTGTCGACTAACATGTAAAAACCTTACCTTTCAGTAATAATACCACACTCAATTAAGTACCACAAGCATGTGTGTATTATCGACTCCTCATTCCCACTCAAAATTTGTAACATCAATGCACTCACCAACCTCTTGGTCAGACTTACTAACGCGTGTCCACACCTCACGTCTCAAATAAAAGTCTAATTTCTCTCATCAAATTGGTTAATAGTGCCGCTTTTTCTGAGAAGTACTTGGTAATACATATATAGCATATCATCAATCCAAGAAAACTTCTAATCTATAGTAGTCTTGGGTCAATTCAAATGTTGGTCTGCCGTAACTTTTGTAAGATCTACAGCGATGTCCTACTCCGAGATAATGTGACCTAACTATCTCACTTTCCTCCTCTAGAAGTGATACTTCAAGAATGTCATCATCAATAGGTGTCTTCTTAGCACCTACAATACAATCATCAATCGTGCCTTGTGCTTTTCTTTCGTCCATGAGTAGGCCAAAGTATCATCAAAAGCACAAGCATAGACTTACTCGAGTGACCCCTCAAAACATGGTTCACGAGATCAACAATGCATGCCGAAACATCGGTGAGGCCGAACGACATAGCCAAATAATCAAAAATCAGAATAGCATGAAAAACGTTGTAGTCAACACAATCGCTCTAGATACTCTTAGTTGATGATATCCATCATGTGTCCAACTGAAAGAACACCATCGTGCCATAGAGCTGATCGAACAAGCATCAATAAGCAGGAGTGGATACTTGTTCGACATCTCATTCAGCTCACAACGATCAATAAACAACCTCAAAGAGCTATCCGCCTTAGTGGCGAACGCTATAGGTGCATCCTACTCAAATATGCTCCTAGGAATAGACCCTAATCTCGATAGGTCATCCAATCACACCTTTAACATTCTCTGCTATTTGGGCGACATATACCTTAAGGGCATAACTAACGGTCTAATACCTCTAACCAAATCGATATGGACTCAATCCCTATATGGTGGTGATCTGGTAACCTCATCAAATATGTTCGAACACTCTCTAGCTACTAGCATAGATGACAACTCGACGTGTAGAATATCTAGCAAATATAGGAATCTAAACATAATCCCATCTTCTACAGGCAGCTAATCACTACCATTCGCTCTTCCACAGCCCTAGTTGTCACCAACGGCCTCTCAGAATCTACCACTATTATGTATCCCTTCAAGAAATCCATTCCCAATACTATAACATCGAACCCAATTAAACCATAAAAAAATCAATAGTAAACAAACAAACATCCATCACTCAATAAGATATTGTCTCGACAAACCATGTATAGGATGGCTAAGCCACATCTAAGTTCATCATAATTAAAGATTGGTTAACTATCTTAGGTCTCAATCCCAGTCCATCTATCAAATCACTAGATAAGACGAAATATGAAACCTTGACATTAAGAAAACATGTACGAAAATGCCATAAGTGGAAAGCATATCTCAAATGGTAATTCCATTTCCCTTCTCTTTTGTCAATGGAGAACGCAATGAAAGGTGAATGACAATCAATGCATATGCTTTCATGTTTTATCCTTACTTAGTTGGTTCGGGACAACCCTTCTACACTGGATACGGGCACTCATATCGTAAAACCTTTTTGATCAACTTCTCAAAGTTCTCATCAATATGACCAGCCAATCCCTTCTTAAGATGATCATTCAACCTAATGATAAATTCTTCATTCTTTCTACATGGAGCATCATTGGAAGATAGACAATACTACGATAATACATCAAATTCAGCTATATACTCTGACATAGACATATTGCCATACTTCAAACCGATGAACTCCCTAACTAACATCGACCTTTGAAATGTCAAGATAATTTTTTTTCGAACCGAACTGTGAACTAATACCAAGTAAATCAATCCTCGAGAAACAAATCTATACAGGCACTCCACTAGTTCATTGCTCATCCCTTAAGTCATCTAAAGGTCAACTTGTACCTCACTGCATCATCTAACTCCAAGTCATTGAAGATCCTCTAATAAGTAGCCATCCAATCTTTCCTTTAAATAGCCAACTCCATTCCAAGGAACGATCTGCCTCCTAGCCTCATGTAGTCTTTATACAACTTGGCAAATTCGACTCTAGATATTTGCACTTGAGCAACATAATCATTTAAAGAAACTTGGACATTCTAGAAAAAGTTTTGCACCATCTAGACCAACATATTCTACCAATTAGGGTTAGTGACCTTGATCTTGCCCACTCCGAAGATGGAGTCAATAATAATATTTCTAGTATGCCAAATCATTATCATTCCATAATAAGGATGGTTATCTCTCATAAAGAAAATTACGTCAATAGTGCGCGTATGTGCAATACAACTTATATACTACATATATTGCTGTATAGTTTTGAACCAAAATATATAATAAGTATGAACTCTCTCTTATATATACACTCTAGATCCAATCTAAGGTGATAACTCCTACCCTATAACTCCTACCCTATCTTTACTAAATCGTCGTATCCACTTAGGTTAATCACATAACCTAAGATCTGATACCATATGTAATGACCGCACTATACCTCTGATGTAAGACGGTTGTCAAAGGAAAGAAAAGAAGTAAAGAGGAGATATGAAGAGAAGAAAAGAGAAAGAAACAGCAATCAATCACATAACCTGTCGTATATCTCACAACGCATCAAATAAAACATAATGGTCATCATAGATATAAAACAGGCAAGATAGTAATAACTACATGAACTACAAATCAGAGTACACAGGTTCATACAGTTACGTAAAACAGTAATAGAGTTTATACAACAGATAAATAAACTCAACTGATAAATTATTTCTAATAATAGCAAGTCAAACACTGTCAAGGCTCCAAAGTGTCATACGGTGGATATGCAATAATAAACTCAAATATATGTATGAGAAAACGCCACCTTCTGCTAGTCCATCTGCAGAACTTCATATGCCATCCACACTTGCTATCTAGTTTAGTCATTTTAGAGTACCCAAGATAATAAAAAGCAAAGAATAAAACCTCGAGTCAGACAATAGCCTTGTTTGAGCGATAAACAATCTCAACATACTATAAAAGTCAATATAGTATATGGAACAAAAGGTGTACAAATCATACATAACTTGTCCCTGCAACCAAAGAGTTAGCATATAACATTGATAATATGCTACTCTACAACATCTTAAAGGGGACTCCATAATAGGTAAACTATCGGGGTACCTAGGTATCCCAATTCACATTATCTACATTATGTGGCATCCCTAGAGTGATAGGTGGCTAAAAAAGAAACAATAAAAAATATAGAATTCATCAAACGATACTAACCGTCACTCAATGTACTCTAGATATATAATAACCTGTATGGCCTCCTTATTGCCGGGGCTAGTGGAAAATCCTCGATTTTCAGTTGTACTCTCATATCTCATAGCCTAAAGTTAGGTACATGTCTCGTAGCCCAAAGTTAGGCATTAGACTCAAAACCATTGGTCCATGGTATACGATTTACTCACTGATCCATGGACGTCCGCACTCATTATACCCTTTTTCGAGTACAACAGAAGTCACTTCAAGTATCAACGATCCCCTAGCACATGTATTTGAGCCTACCCTTTGCTCAATCTAGTTTCCATTATTCTAGAGAAACCCTCTCATGTTCCTTCACACCATGGCTCCCTCCAATATCAAGCCGCTATCATTGGTACCTACTCCCTTCACGAGTCACCAACCAAAGATACAAAGCTTTTATCATGTAGTTACATTGCCTCAAACCCAAGCGATCAAGCCAACACCCTCAACATGATCTACGGAGCTTCCATTCCCTATCATGGAAGTATTACCCCAATCCCATGCATAGAAAAAAATCGCCAAGGAGTAATAACATCAAAACCCAGAGTTGACCGCATGAACAAACCATCATATCACGCTTCTCAAAGCCTCCTCACCATCCACGTCAAAGATCGACAAAATCTTCCATCTTCAATAGTGATGGGTACTGACCACTCTATAGTGGTCAATACCAACCACTTTAGTCATGTACTTAACCAAAAATGGATAAGTACAAACTAAATCAAAACTTCCAACATCCATCCTAAAGTCCGAAGCCTGTCTAAGTTCGTCGTCTACCTACTCCAGACCAGTTGGCACCCCCAATACTCTTCTACAACTTATCCCATCCATTTGGGTTTTCAATCAATGTACATGAAACCCCAACACGTAGAATATTCCCTAATGCTCAATCATCGATATGTTGGCGTTTTCAACCAAATACAAGTAAAAAAGCATACATGCAATCAACAAGCTACATATATCCAATATAATATACACTCAACATGTATAATGCATCTATATCAACCAATACAGGAATTCATAACAAAGATATCCCAAATCTGTAATTCCCTAAAATAGCATGTACATGGGAAAAATGTGATACCAATATAAAATCTTATAAAAAAATAAAGTGGGGGTGTTTAATCATATTAAAGTCACATTTTGAAAACATTTCAAAACATCATTTTAATACTATACTAACAATCATAATGTGTTGAGAGACAATATTAATCACCTTAATAAAACCGGTCTAAACTAACATCAATGCATAGAGTTCTCCATCATGAGTGCAATGCAAGAAACTGCATCCAAAACGGACCTCGTATGCAAAAGATATGAATTATATACGAATTGAGATTATCAATTAACTAATATATTTAATTACCATTTAACTAACCATTAATCCTCTCCCAATAACCTAATCTTCCTATACACGTATTAGTCCGCACCCCAAACCCACATCCACCTCTGTTCGATTCCCTCTTGATTACTCGAAGAATCTCCGCACCCTTTTCTTATGCGCTCCTCAACATGCTCTCTTCACAACAACCATCACGAGGAGCAAATCGATCAACTGAGGTAGAGTGTAACCTACTTCCTGCGTTTTCTGCATCTTATGTCACGATTCATCAAGGTTAATCAGAGGTCGAGACAGAGATCTAGGAAGGTGCATGCCATCGAGAGTATTGCAACGGTGATCTCTGTTTCGCCTAACTTCGCCTAAGCGAAACCCTAGCCACGGTCAACTACCCCAATCATAGCCGCACTCTAGATCGAGCACATGGATTTGGAGCTTTCCTTGCTCTTATCTCAACAAATCTGGTTTCGAAATTGTTAGTTGAATAAATTTCTCGATTTAAGTTTTTAAAGTGGATTTGGGAGATCGGCCATGATTTTTAATGGAATAGTAGAAATAAAAATGAGTGAGAGGGGGAAATGGATCGGGTAAGTTTATTTATTAATATAATATTTAATTTATTTGAATTCTCAAATAAATCGTCTTATGTTTCAAACTAATACGATCACACGATGCTTTCGATCACAATGAAACTCGTCTATGTATCTCATCTCATTTTTCTGATCACAATGGTATAAATGTCATCGCTATCTAAGACTATGCCTCTAGATGATAATTTCATGCATTTCGAGATCGTTTTGGCCATAGGATCATCCAATCTTCAAATATTATGATGTTTTCCTCATTTTAATTTGCAATGTCGATCTAAACACAATGGAAGTGGTATTGAGTCCTGATTCGATCGCATGCCAAAAAATTGCATTATTGGACCTTCAATTAATTAATGATTCATATTTAAATAAATTATTTAAATAACCTATTGTTAAAATATGGTTCGTTACAACACCATTTGTGGATTTCTATTAAGTATATTTTAACTAGACATTTAATTATTTATAACATATTATAACAAATATATATTAGAAAGAAAACATCTTTATTACAAACGTAATTGATTGCAGAGTTAATTAATTTACAATAAATTATAGAATAGCACCTAGGATATATCCTTAACTCTATCAGCCTCCCACTTGCACTTGGAGCTAATTATGGAATCTCAATCCCATACCTTCAATCACCTTCTTGAAAGCCGATCGAGTTAGAACTTTAAAGAATGGATCTGCTATGTTGTCTTTAGTGTCTACCTTTTATATCACGACCTCCTCATTCTTAAAGAATTCTGTAATAAGGTGGAAATTTTGAAGAATATGCCTTAATTTCTTGTATGTTCTGTGATCCTTAGAGATCCATATCGCCGCATTGTTATCACAAAACAGTGCCATATGATTCTCGGTATTAGGAATCGCTCTCGGTTCACTCAAAAAATTGCACATCCAGACTGCATCTTTAGCTGGTTCATTGGGGGTGATGTACTTTGCCTCTGGCGTCCAATCAACTACTGTGTCATATTTGGAAGATTTCTAACTGATTGCTCCACCGTTAAGTGTGAAGACATAACCAAACACTGACTAACTATAATCAATATCACTCTAAAATCAAGAATCCATGTATCCCTTCATAATGAGGTTTCCTTGCCCATAAATGGGGAATAAATCCAAATTTTTCTTAAATACTTCAGTATACATTTTACGGCCGTCTAATGCTTTTCTCCAAGATTAGACTGGTATCGACTCAAGCATCCTAATGCGTATGCAACATTCGTTCTAGTACATTGTATAACGTGCATTACTAATGCCGCTAACTACATATTTTCTAAAGGATATAAGCTGAAGAAGCCATGCCAAAACTAAAGATTTATATCGAAGAGAATGCAAGAAAATGTGCAAGAGGAATAGTTGGCATTGAAAGCTTGTAGATAATAATGATTCTGCACTCCATTAATGGTGCATCCCGTTGACACTGCATATCGACATTGCGCTTCATTAGCCTAGAAGCATACCCTAGGTGGAAGATCGTAAGCCATCAGTGTGATAGGGGTATATTGTAAATACCAAACCTCATTACTGCCGCATAACATCAAAAATCAATGCCCCTAAAGGAAAAAGGGAATATCGCAAAGATTGATATCACTTCGGATTTATACTGCTCCATGTTGATATCGCTTCTCATTAATGCTGCTTCTCATGGATATCACATGTCATCCATGCTGCACATTATCAAAACCATTCCACATATGATCAATAACGCATGTCATAAATGCCACATCCTTTTGATGTCCCCTCCTCTCTAATGCCATCTCTATCTCATGTCGTCGCTCCTCAATGCCACCTCTCAAGCAGTACCGCCTTTCAATTGACCTGAGACTGATATCGCCCTAGTTGTTATCATCATCAATCAACGTTGATAATAAGCATTGTCACTTGTCATCAGTGATGTCTCATTTCTAATGTCACTTTATCAATGCCGCACTTTGAAGATATCAACGTAGACCATCGATGTGATATTTACGATGATTGTCGAAAGTTAATTAATGCAATTGCAAAATAATGCCACTACAATAATGTCACTTTGATTGTTCTACCTCCTTTTGATGAATCATATCAAAGGTTATCAAAAGTGAAGCATGTAACCTAACATTGATAATAATGCCAAGAGTTGTGCATGCTGAAAATTAAGCATGCCAAAGGTGGCATCGAGGAGCTATGCCAAACCACACCATCCCTGTAAATACAGACCTAGGGGGAAGGAAGATGGGGCCTTTTTTTCCCTTATCTACTCTAAATAAACTCTTGTAACCCTAAATGGATTTGGGGAAATTCCAATTTGATTGTAGCGGTGGTCAATTTATATGTATAAAGATATGGACATGCCCATTACCTTAATTATGCATTTTGAACATTATTACACATGAGCAGGCATACAATGAATCTCTTTATACCCGAAGAGGTTATGAAAATATTTTACATAGTTTCATATGAACTTCGGTCTAAACTAACATTTATATGCATATCTCCTATCTTACCTATAACATATGGACATTGGATAATGAGCATATGCACTATTTAGTTTGTTCATTAACATGCTTAATGGGTAAAGGCACATATTTACTAATTTTCTTTGTACTTTGAATATATGACATGGAATTCTGAGTGTTATGTTCCTAAATACCATATAGATTCTTGAATATATTAATCCAAGTAATCTTAAGGGATCTCGAATATCTTGTTCTAAGTGACCTTAAGAGATGTCGTGTATTATATTCCAAGAAAACAATTGAGTCATTGAATGTGAAAAATCTAAGGCCCATAGGCATTATAGACCATTTTCGAATGATATCATCGTGTACTTTGCCTAAAATGCTAAGTTTATTCTTGAGCTGATCAATGATGACTAAGCCATCCCTTGTTATGTCATCTTATTTACTCGAATCAAGAATCCATTCACTATTCATGGAATCATAGGTGTTATAATAATTTTGGTCAAACATTTTGGCATTAGAAGGAGGGCATGATCCTATGACCCTATTTATTTCTTTCCTCAAGCTAATTGAGTGAATTTTTATTTTAGGTAAATGAGATCAAGATGAATTAATGCTTTGAATGAAGAAGTCGTACAAATGGCAACGATGGTAGAAAATATTGTTACCAACTTCAACTAGGGAAATGCATAGCCTGGATAGCCATTAGAAATGGCATAACCTACCAATAGTGTAGGAAGATTAAATTCCTAGAACAACAAGTGTTAATGATGAAAGTACTTTTTAAAGGAATCCTTGCTCTAAAATCTTCCAAAATCACAAGGCTCATAGGGGGAGATGAAGTAGTGTCTCCAAGGAAAAGCTCGGATGCTTCTCTGCTTAAAAACAAAAGCAAAGGAAAAATTGCTATAACTCCACAAAAGAGAAAAAGTAACCAACAGGCTGAAGCAACCAAGTACTCCCTGCGATCATTTGCAAACAACAAAATTAAAACAAATTACCAAGGAAGATCAGAGGAGAATTCCAAGGAGCAATTTGGAAGTTCAACCCCCAAAGGGTACAAACCTGTTAGGAGTAATTACCACAGTGACGACGCTTATCTAAGAGATATGGTCGGGAAAATAAAAAAGGTTATGCTCAACCTTAAGGGAAAAAGAACTCTTGATGAGAGGGTCAACAATAACAACCGGGATGCACCCTACACAGATGAGATCATGTCCTCTAAGTTTCCTTCCCACATCAAGGTTCTGCATTTAAAATACAATGGGACTAGCGACCCAGATGATCACTTAATGGAATTTGAAAGTGAGATGTACCTTTACAATGCATCTAAAATGGCGTACTGTAGATTTTTTCCTACTACCTTTCAAGGTGCAGTGGGCAAATGGTATAGACAATATCAAGAAAAGACCATCTACTCTTGGAAACAATTATCTTATGAGTTCTCGGCACAATTCTGCATTTGCAAAGATCCCATTATAGACTACAGTGTTCTATCTATTGTCAAGAAAAATCCAAGAGAGTCATTAGGAGAATATCTTAGGATTTTTGATGTAGAGGCATTGAAGGCAGATGATATGATCGATAGAGACAAATTAATAGCATTGCATTCAGGACTAGTCACTGGCAAGAGCTTTATATTCATGGGTGCATAGATTTACAAGATTTTCGCTTTCAAACTGATAAATTCATCTGTATGGATGAAATGTATTACGCTAGAAAGAAAGCTTAGACCAAGAAGGAAATGGTAAAATTTGGCTATAAACGCAATAAAAGGAAGCTGAGATAGGAGGAAGCCCCAAATATGAATCATGTTACTTTGAACGAGCCAATAGCCTACATGTATATTGCAATGAAGGAAAGTGGCGACTTCCAGATTTCTCACAAAGCTAAAACCGATTCTATACCAAGAAAAGGGGGAATGTCGAGTGCTGGCAGGCACAATCCAACATATGATTTGTTCTGGACACCTAAAGAAGTTTATCAAAAACAATAAGAAAGCTACTCATTCTGAAGACGGAAATCCAAAGCCTCTAAACAATACTGCAAATTAGGTAGAAGGTTATATTCAATCTAATTTTATTCCACCCCCAAATAGAATTGATGTCATCCATAGAGGCCCACATCTAGGTGGAAGTAGCAAAGGAACTAGAAATTGCTACATTAGAGAAGTAAGAGATGAGGTTTTCTCTATTTAGGTAGGGTCGTTGCTTAAAAACCCTAGGTACTAGATCCAGATGCGCAACTTGACCATCACCACGCAAGAACTAAGAAGAGTCATCATCCCCACAACGACCCGCTAATGATCACTCCTCAAATTAGCCTTTCTACGGTTGCAAAAATTCTAGTCTATATTGGAAGTGCTGTTAATGTAATCTTTAAGCATGCTTTTAGTCAAATAGGGATTCCAGAAGAGAAGTCAGAGACGAGCTTTGATCCCATCTTTGGGTTCAACAATAAAGGATCAACCCCCATGGGACAGATAAAGCTCCTAGTACAAATGGGGATTCCACCACACTCCAGGACCTCCAAGACTCTTTTTGTCATCTTTGGATTATGGTGAGAAACTCTATATTTATATATACTATGTATATTGAATGATATTATAGTTTGCTATGGTTGTTTATAACGATTGTTTATCATGTTTGGATGTTGTAAAATATTATTTTTTGGATATATAAACAAGTATATCAGTAAAGGCTTTAATTAAACAAATTAAATGTGCTTTGTAATGTAGCATGGGCTCAATGCACTGCCTGGAATGTCCATTCTCGCTACTTGCATAGAATTTGTATGAATTAAAAAACATATTTTCAACATATTTGCAAATGAGTGGCCCAAGACGTTTTGCCATTGGAGAAGACAGCAGTGGCGATGTTGCAAGTCATGCATCATGGAACCGATCTTCTTCAACCAAAGGAACTCAAAGACCTAGGGGAATAACTTACGACTCTATATGATTATCATGAACTTGATGTTAATAGTACACCGTTGTAATTCTCAACTTTTATATTTTTGGAATGATTTTCACCTGTTTGTGGCATCGGGCAGCTATGTCGAACCACTCCACGCCTATAAATACAAACCTAGAGGCAAGAAGGATAGGGTAATTTTTCCCCTCTCTACTCTCAAATTGAACTCTTGTAGCCTTAAATTGAATTGGGGAAATTTCGTTTTGATTGTAACCATGGTCAATTTATATGAATAAAGACATGGACATGCCCATTACCTTAATTGTGCATTTTGAACCTTATTAGAGCAGGAATACTCTTAAGCTCTTTAGACCCGAAGAGATTATGAAAATATTTTGCATAGTTTCATATAAACTTTGGTCTAAACTAGCATTTATATGCATGTCTCCTATCTTGCCTATAACATATGGACATTCGACAATGTGCATATACACTATTTATTCAGTTCATTAACACGCTTAATGGGAAACTGCACATATTTACTAATTTTCCTTCTCCTTTGAACATATGACATGGAACGTTGAGTGTTCTATTCCTAATACCGTATAGATTCTCGAATATATTAATCAAGTATTATTAAGGGCTCTCAAATATCTTTTTCTTAATGACCTTAATAAATCTCAAGTATTATATTCCAAGAAAAAAAATGAGTCATCGAATGTGAAAAATCTATGGCCCATGGGCATTATAGACCATTTTCCGATGATACCATCTTGTAGTTATCCTTAAATGCTAAGCTTATTCTTGATCTGATCAATAACGACTAAGCCGTCCCTTATTATGCCATCTAATTTACTCGAATGAAGAAATCATTCATCATTCATGGCATCATAGGTGTTATACCAATTATTGGTCAAACATTTTGGCATTAGAAGGAGGGCTTGAACTTCTGACCTTATTTATTTATTTCTTCAAGCTAATTAAGCGAATTTTTGTTTTAGGAAAATGAGATCAAGATGAATTAATGCTTCAAATGAAGAAGTCATACAAATGGTGGCAATAGAAGAAAATGTTGTTCCCAACTACAACTTGGAAAATGCAGAGCTTGGTTAGCCATTAGAACCGACATAACCTACCAACAGCGAAGCTAAGATAAAATGCCTAGAATAACAAGTGTTAATGATGAAAGAACTTTTGAAAGGAATCCTAGCTCAAAAATCTTCCAAAAGCACAAGGCTCATAAAGGGAGATGAAGTACTGTCTCCAAGGAGGAGCATGGATTCTTCTCTGCTTGAAAAAAAAGTAAAGGAAAACCTGCTATAGCTGCACAAAAGAGAAAACGTAACCAACAGGCTGACGAAATTGATCACTCGCCACGATCATTGGTGAACAACAAGATTAAAGCAAATTACCAAGGATGATTAGAGGAGAAGTTCGAGGAGCAATATGGAAGTTCAACCTTCAAAGGGTACAAGCCTATTAAGAGTAATTACCACAGTGACGAAGCTTGTCGAAGAGACATGGCCGAGAAAATAGCAAAGGATATGATCAACCTTAAGGGAAAAAGAACTCTTGATGAGAGGGTCAATAATAACCACCTAGAAACACCCTTCACAGATGAGATCATGTCCACCAAGTTTCCTTCCCACATCAAGATTCCTCCTTTAAAATACAATGGGACTATCGACCCAGTTGATCACTTAATGGCATTTGAAAGTTAGATGAACCTTTACAACGCATCTAGAGCGGTGTACTGCCAATTTTTTCCTATTACCTTTCAAGGCGCAGTAGGCAAGTGGTACGGTCATTATCATGAAAAGGCCGTCTACTCTTGGAAACAATTCTCCTATGAGTTCTTGGAACAATTCTGTATTTGCACAGATTCCACTATTGACTATAGTGTTCTATCTAATGTCAAGTAAAAACTAGGAGAGTCATTGGTTGAATATCTTAGGATATCAAATGTAGAGGTGCTGAAGGTGGAAGACATAACCAATAGAGACAAATTAATAGCTGAGTGCTTAGGACTAATCAAGCACACACCTTTCCGACGAAGGCTTTATAATCATGGATGTAGAAATTTACAAGATTTTCACTTTCAAGTTATAAATTCACCCATATGGATGAAATGTATTACACTAGAAAGAAATCTCAGACCAAGAAGGAAATGGGAAAATCTATCTATAACCACAACAAAAGGAAGCTGAGATAGAAGGAAGCCCTAGATACTAATCATGTTACTTTGAATAAGCCAATATAGATGCTTATTCCGGATTCTTATTTATGGATGCTTATTCCAGATACAATCAAAGTCCAATGTTCAAACGTGATGAAGAGAATACCAATTTCGTAATAGATCGGGAACATATTGTTACAAGATAATGCCTTTCATATTGAAGAATGCTAAAGTGACGCACCAAAGATTGGTGAATCGAATATTCAGGGAGAAAACTGGATGGAATATGGAAGCTTACGTAGATGATATGCTAAGAAATGCTCGGAGTACTATGAAAGCATCGAATGAAGCTCAACCTATAAGAATGTTCTTTTGAGATTTGATTTAGAAAGCTCTTATTCCAGTGCTAGGGGAATCGAAGCCAATCCAAACCAAATTCAGACTATAAACGATATGGTAGAACCCAAGACAAGTAAGGACGTAATGAGCTTAAATGAAGAACAGCAGCGTTAAATAGATTTTTCCCCAAGGTCATCGAAAAATGCAACACACTCTTCGATGTGAATACAAAGAAGATAAACTTTGAATGGGGAGAAGATTGTCGGAATGCGTCCATAGAATTGAAGGATCATCTTGAGAAACTACCAATCCTATCCAGTCCCATAGATGGGGAAACCCTGTACCTTTACATGGTAGTTTTTGAACATGCCATTAGTCTTATTCTAGTAAGAGAAGATAAGGGGACATAATTTCTAGTATATTATGCGAGTAGAAGGCTCAAAAACGTAGAAACTAGATATCCCGTTATAGGGAAATTGGGGTACTGCTTAATACTCACTGGGTGGAAACTAAGGGCTTACTTACAAGTACATCCGATCAAACTCTTGACTAACTTCCCACTTAAGAAAGTTTTTAGTATACCCGAAACTTCATGAGATTAATAAAATAGGGAACATAACTCAGCCAATATGATGTTGAGTTTCTACCCCAACTGGAAATTAAAGGACAAGCCCTAGCCAATTTTGTTAATGAATGTACAGGGTTTATCAAAGAGAAATCAGAAAAAGAAAAGGATTTAAAGGCAAAATGGCAAATTTTAGTAGATGTAGCTTCAAACGAGCAAGGAGTTAGAGCGGGGTACCTAATCATTACCCTCGATGGACACTGTTTGCACTATGTGATGAAACTGGGATTTACGGCCACTAATAATGTGGTAGAGTATGAATTGATGGTGGCAGGACTCACCTCGGCCCTACAATTGAAATTTCCTAGGATTGAGATTTTTAGTGATTCTTAATTGATGATAAATCAGTTAAACGAAACATATTAGACAAAGGATACCAAGTTGGTTTCATACGTCAAGAAGATTTATAGATGTTAACCCAATTTGAGGATTTCTCCATACATCAAGTACCGAGGGGAAAGAATTCTTAAGTTGATTCTTTGGCCAAATTAGCTGGCTCATAGGGAGAACCAGAGACATGGATTGTACTGATAGGCTGCTAACCAAATCCAACATAGAAGAAAATTTTCCAAATTCATGAAGTGAATCCATGGTATTAACCAGATCGCAAGCTTTAACACATATAGAGGAGGGGAAATAGAATGAAAGTGAAGCTCTCCAAGAAAGGGTTTTCTTATCTAGAGACAAATGACCAATATGGGAATAATTGGATGACACCTATTGTTGAATACCTAATAAAGGGGAAATTTACGATAAAGAAATAAGAAGCGAGAAGAATAAAGCACCAAGCTGCAACTTTCATCATGATGAGTGGAATACTCTATAAGAAAGGATATCACCCCTATCTAAGATGTGTAACTCTAGAAACTCGATTGAGATTATTGAAGGAAACTCATGAAGGATTTTATGGAGACCATTATAAAGGCATAAAGTTAGCCAAGAAAGTTAAGAGACAAGGCTTTTGTTGTTCTCAAATGATTAGCCATGCCATCAATTATATGAAGAGATGTGAAAATTTCCAAAGTTCTCTAAAATCCCATGTTTTCCATATAAATGAATTGACTTTAATCTCAAGCCAATGGCCTTTTGATATATGGAGAATTGATTTCATTGGACCACTACCGCTATCCAAAGAAGGAGCAAAATATGCAGTGGCGGCCATTGATTACTTCATAAAGTAGGTAGAAGCAGAACCACTTCCAAATAATACATCAATAAAAGTGCTGAAGTTCATAATCAAGGATATTGTCACCAGATTTGGAATTCCACATAAGATAATATCCAATAATGGAAATTAATTTGAGATCGAGGAATTCACAAATTCTTTAATAAAAATGGAATCATCAAGAGATTTTCATCCATAGTGCACCCCAAAACTAATGGAGCGGTTGGAGCTGCTAATAAGACTGTTAAGACCATTCTTAAGAAACGATAACACAAGGATGAAGGAAATTGGGTAGGTGAACCATCTCTTGTACTTTGGGCATATAGAACCTCTGCTAATATTGCAACAGGATATACCCCATATCCTTTGACATATGGTTGTGAAGCCACACTTTCAATTAAGGTTGAAGTACCTTCCCATCGAAGGATTGCATGTACATTTAATCCAAATCCGATCAAGAATTAAAGAAAGAATCCTTAGACATAATTAATGAGTTAAGAGATGAAGCAGCCATATGAATAACTGAGTATCAATGATAATTATCCAAGTATTACAATTCTAGAGTAAAGGAAAGATCATTTCAAAAGGGAGCTTAGTGCTCTAAAGAGTTATGGAAAATAGTAAAAATCTGATGGATGGACCACTCAGGCCAAATTGGGAAGGACCCCTAATCATATGCAACGTAATCTCACATGGGACCAACAAAACTATGCCGACCGGATGACAATGTCATAGCAAGAATATGGAATGCCGAACATTTGAAGAAGAAATATTCATTACCTTAACCATGAAAGGAGTAATATTATTCTAGAATAAAAGAAAAGGCACAAACCACTATTTAAGATGGTAGTATAGGGAAAAAAGCCTTCAATGTTGTCATCAAAGGCCTCATTGAAGTTCTTCCTGGAGGAAGGTCGGTGTGAGCCTTTGGTTCCATCTATGATGACCTAACCAAAGCACCAAACCAGCCTTCAGTGCCATCATCAAAGGCCTCATTGAAGCACCATCTAGAGGGAGGACAGAGTAAACCTTTGGTCCCATCTAAGATGACCTGACCAAAACACTAAACCAAACTTTAGTGTCGTCATCAAAGGCCACAATGAAGCGCCTCTTTGAGGGTGGATGGAGTAAGTCTTTTGTCCCGTCCAAGATAACCTGACCAAAGCACCGAACCATCCTTCAACGCTATCATCAAATGCCTCGTTGAAGCACCTCTTAAAGGGAGGATGGAGTAAGGCTTTGGTTTTTCTTAAAAATAGCAAATCAAATGCACTGGACAACAGACCTAAATCATCACCTAAGATGGTGATAAAAGGTTCGATCCAAGTTGAGATCATCACCAGAGATGGCGACAAAGAAAAGGGACTAAGACGTTCAAAGCCCAAAGAGTAGATCAAAGAAAAGGGATTAAGGTGTCCAAAGCCTGAAAAAGGCAACGGAACTCAATCAAAATTAGTCATTTATGCTCTAAAGAAAAAGTAAACTTCTAGAGGAAGAGCAATCAGAAGTGAGCCATTTGTGCTCTACTTCGAAACCTAGCAATCGAGCCACGAGGAAAAAGCAATTTCGAATACGAGATGGGTTTTCTAGTTTTCTACTATTGTTGCCAGATTGGTTTTTTGGTCATCTATTATTATTACTAGATGAATTTTTTTTGGTCTTCTGTTATTGCCAGATGGGTTTTCTGGTCTTTTATTATTATTGCCAGATGGGTGTTCTATCTTCTATTATTATGGGTGTTCTATCTTCTATTATTATTACCAGAAGGAATTTTTGGTCTTCTATTGTTATCAGAAGGATTTTTTGGTCTTCTACCATAATCACCAAAAGGATTTTCTGGTCTTTTATTATTATTAGAAGGATTTTCTAGACTTTTATTTGGAACATTCGAATTATGGCCAAAATGAGTTGCTGGACTTCCCTTCTATGACAATATTAGATGACTTTCTAGTTTACTATTCAGGAAATTAAAATCACCACATGATTTCCAGAGCTTCTTTATCGAAAATTATAAGTATTCAATATTGTAGATAATCTTGACTTATATAAAATAATACAGGAAATTCCCTAAATTAAAGAATACGTGTCAATTCATAGCCTAAGAGGATCATTAAGGTTTAAATACTAAGTTTATAATGAAGATTATCGCTTGTTTTGAATTGCACAGGAAAACCGAGTCAGAAAGGAAACCTTATAAAGAATCGGTGACACAAAGGAATTCTTGTTTTACACTAAAGTGTAAAAGCTTCTTTATATAAGGAAGGGGACAAATGTTACCTATTAGTGCAAGTTTTCATCTACACCAACACCCCGAGGTCTTAATATATAGCTCCGGAAGTTGGTTTGATTATGGCTCCAAATATAGGAATACCAAGTTATGATATTGTAATGTTGGAGTTACTGGACATTGAATTACTGAATTAGGATAATAAATGGGCAGAAAGTAAAGTGCTGAAAGTAAATAACATCGAGATTTTTATACTGGTTTGGGCCGAAAGTCCCTATGTCCATTGTCATTTCCTTATTAGTCACTCTTATATAGCCGAGAGGATTATTACATTGAATCTAAGCATTTCTGCCATTAATGAGTTTTTGGATAGAGCTCTAATATAGGAAAGTAATTATGATTTTATGTCAAGTTCTATTATGCCAGATGATCTCTTGTGCCTTGGAATTGCCACCTATTTTAGCCAATAAGCTATGACGCCATTATTTGAGTGCCTTCTCCTTGAATTGGTGATCTGGTTTGTTATGAGTGATCTTGATTTGAATTTTTATCATCATCTAGTTGAGTGTAACTTGACGAGGATTGCTGACGTGTCGCTTTTATATACAATTTTTAGATATATTCTACTCACCTTGACCATTGGTCTTGGCCTATCTATCTAAACTGTTGATCTCTATTATTTGTTGAATTGCTTTGGGCTTCAACAACTGATGCTCTCGGTCAGGCTTCTTGTTTAAGCTGAATAACGATTTCGGCCTTGGTTGATACTTTGATTCATGCTCTTGAATTTCATGCTCTCGTTAGAAACTGGAAGATAGGCTCGGGAGTACAATCCAAGAAGATTTATTTTTGAATAATAGCGATTTATTCTTTGTAAAAGTTATAGTGTAACACATCCCCCCCCCCCAAAGTTTACCTCATATGATTGATATGGTATGGACTTTGGAAAGAATATTTTTGTTATAGGTTCAATACTTGGCTTGTAATTCCATTCCCATCACGAAATTAATTCTGAGCTTTCAACGGTGCTGCTTCACTTGTGCAACTCGTAAAGATCTAAACTCAATGAGATGGTTTTGAAAACAATTTAAAATCAATGCCCAGGAGTAAAGGCTTAGCTGGTTGCCTTGGTCAAGTGATGAGTAGTTGACGATTTTTCAAAGGGTGAAATTTTAACTGGTACTATAAGATCAAAACTTTTAAAATCATATTTGCCACTTGAAGTTATCTGGGCTAGATGACAAGTGAAATTGCTTGGATGTCGAAAGGAAAAATCTAATTCGAGACCGTAAGGTCAAAACTTTGGCAAACCATACTTTTCGCTTGAAGTCATTATAACAAAGAGGAACTAATAAGGTGCCAAGGGGCAGAATCTAATTTGAGATCATGAGATCAAAACTTTTGAAAATCGTTCCTGACACTTGAAGTCATCTAGAGTAAGTGGTAAGCAAAACTATTTGATGCCAAGATGCAAAATATAACTTTGGACCGTAAGGCCAAATCCTACTAGGTGATAAGCAAAACTATTATGGTGTCGAGTGGCAAAATATAATTTGGGACCGTAAGGTCAAATCTTTTTGGAAGTCGTGGTTAAGACTTGAAGTCATCTAGACCAAGTGACAAGCAAATTTGTTTCGATGCTGAGAGGTAAAATATAACTTTGGATCGTAAGGTTAAATCTAATTGGAAATCGTGCTTATCACTTGAAGCAATCTAGGCTAAGTGGCGAGGGAAATCGTTACGGTGCCGAAAGAAAAAATCTAATTTGAGATTGTAAGGTCAAACATTTTCAAAAATTTTGCTTATCACTTGAAGCCATGTAGACTAAGTGGTAAGCGAAATTGTTATGGTGCCCAAAAGCAAAATCTAATTTTGAACCATGAGGTCAATTTTTTTCAAAAAGTATGTTTATCACTTGAAGCCTTCTAGTCTTAGTGGTATGCAAAATTGTTACAGTGCCGAAAGGTAAACTCTAATTTGTGACCACGAGGTCAATTTTTTTTTTTGTAAACTATGCTTGTCACTTGAAGCCATCTAGGCTAAGTGGTAAATGAAATTGTTACGGTGCCAAAAGGAAAAGCCTAATTTGGGACCGTGATGTCAAAACTTTATTTGTGGTACTATGCTTGTCACTCGAAGCCATCTAGGCTAAGTGGTAATCGAAATTGTTATGGTACGGAAAGGCAAAATCAAATTTGAGACCGTGAGGTCAAAACTTAGTTTGCAGTACTGTGCTTGTCACTTGAATCCGTCTAGGCTAAGTGGTAAGCGAAATATTTACTGCGCCAAAAGGCAAAACCTAATTTGGGATAGTAAGGTCAAAACATTGTTTGTAGTATGAACTTATAAGTGATCATTGGGGACTAGACCTTTGAAAGGATGGGTTTGGAATCTGCATTGGATATTGGCAGTTGATTAGTCATCTTCAGAAAGTGTTTCTCTTGTCATGTGCAAGGATGATTTAGCATCTCATGAGGCAACCTTTTGATTTCTTTGTCAAACTAACTCCGTAGTGGAAAACTTCTCTTTCTTTAATCTATGTCATTCCTTTTAATATAAACACTTCTCCCTCTTTTCTATCCTCTTTTCACCTGCTCAAATTGTAAAGCTGCCATTGTTATTTTCATAATTTCTTCGATTTTTCCTTCGACGTCCTCCCTACTTTCTTAGATTCGAAATGGATGCTCCTATTTAGACTCAGCAAGAACTAGATGATATTTTATCTTTGTATGGTATTATAGGAGTTGAGATACTTGCTCTCTGGCCTGGGATGCATTATAGAAGTCCTCCAGAAGAGTATTTTGTATGGTCTGTAGAGGATTTAGAGCGTGGGATATTCCTGCCTCTAGCACCACTATTTGTTGATGTTCTTTAATTTTATTGCACCAATCCTTTCTAGCTCTTGGCTGCTTCCTTTACAACTTTATCTTCCATGGCGATTTTATATTTCGAAAGTGGTTATCGAGACATACCTGCTCTCGAGATCAATTACATGTTCAACTTGTTAGAATCAAAATCCATTGGGGAATTTCCCACGTATTTTCTCAAATTTCTAAGGTCGTCTCCTTGACAAGATCCATATAGTAAGACAACGCCATAAGGTGGTTCCTTGTTAAGGCCTCTTCTGATCGAATTATCACCTCCTTTACCAATGCCGGTAAGCTTTTGGATACTTTTCTTTCCTTTAGTCTCATTCATAACCTATATTTTATCTCCACATTTTGTTAAATCTTAAATAGCGAGACCCGAGAAGATTAGTAATCCGGCTATCACAGACCAATATAAGGAGAGGTATAAGGATGTTACAAAGATTCCTTTCTTAGAGCGAATCCGATACCTGGTTCTTGCCAAATGTAAGCTAAAAGCTCGAGGCTTGTTACCTCCTTCTACTATATTTATTGGGCTTACACCCTCCAATAAGTACGAGACATCTTCTACCTTAGTCATTGATAGTGGAGGGGAAGCTGAGTTCGATCTTGGAGAAAGCTAAACCAAGGGTTTTACTCTTTAACCATTGAACTAGTTTATTTTAGGCACTTAACATAACTTAGTCTTAACTTTGATTTTGATATTCTCTCTTTTTTTAGTGCCTTCTTCTCCTAAGAAGACTAGATCCCTGGGTAAAGGGAAAGAGACCATGAAAAGGTTTACGTTGTTGCTTTCTGATAAGAGTACTATCGGCTTGAAGAAACAAAAGGTTACCGGATCCTCTAAAGTTGAGAATACCGAGGGGAAGGCTTTGAGTTTGCTTGCTGAAAAGAACAAGCAAGAAATGGAAATAGCTTGAGCTAATTTTGAAGGTGACCTTTTATATGCCATTATCAAAGTGCATGTTAGATCTCCGACTTATGCTTCGAGAATCCCAAAAAAAATCGAGCATAGCCTTCAGGAGACCATTAAGGTAAAAATGCATTTTCATATGTAGGTTTACGATTCCAATATATGTTCTTACCTTGTTGCTTCCCTTCAGAATGTGGCGGAATTCTCTGCCCTTCAACATAGGTGGTTAAAATTTAAGGAGGCGGTAGCCGTTGCCGAGGCAACGAAAAAGGAGTTTGTTGAATTGAGGGTCAAAATGCAAGAGGCAACTACTCAAGTGGAAGAATCTAGCAGAATTGTTGAAGAGAAGGATCGATAGATCGAGACCCTTAAAAAAGCTTTAAAGGAGAGGGATAGAGGCTGAAAAAAGCCAAGGCGGGGTGTTGATAGAGATCATTATATGGCAAGAGAAGAGCATTCGTGGGAGGCGAGCAAATGGGCTTTCTAGGTTTTATTAGATGCTTATGTCCAATATCGGGATCAAAACATAACTTTCTCTCTAGCTTATCTTAGGGACCATGCGGCCACGGTGGAGGCCAACTTTGCCAAAAGTTATGAGAAGCGTTAGAAGGAGAAACATACCAAGGCCCAAGTGGGACATGAAGCCGAAACACCAGTTGAGGAGGAGGAGGGAGCCTCTTCTGTTGACAAGGATGTATAAAAAGATGCTCTCGATAGTACTCGTGATGGAAAAACATTCTGTGACCTGCCTTTGTGTTGAATATGCGCTTATATGATTTTTGTTTGATGATAATAAACATATATACATTCGTTTAAATGTATTTGATAATATACTATTTATTTTCACAGATTAAATAAATATTTACTGAATAAAATAAATAACACGGAATTTGAATTCAAACGAATATTCTATTCAAACAAATATTACAATTTTGAATAGTATACAAATTCAAGCTCTCGCTATTCACTATACAACTTTGATACAAACTCAATTACATCACTATTTTACATCAGCACCTCACTACATATCACTCACACTCATATTTATCTTCAACTGCATTCCAGTTTGAATCCAGCATCTGAGCAATCTGCAAAAATATTCACTAACGCAGTAAAATTGAAAAAGATATATTTTTGCAATATAAAATAAAAGATGGATTTTGAAAATATGATTTGCCTCAGTTATTTGGGTTGTTCGTCATCATTCACACTTGAAATCATCACAAAGTCGTGCACATAGATATTACAGGGACAGGTAATCATAAGTGGCTGCAATACACACGTGTACATTCATACACGTGTGCATTGCCTCGCCAACTCGTGTGCACAGCTCCAACCAGAAATTCAAGGCAACAGAGACCAAGCAATGAACAACTCAAAGCAACAGTCAACTGGCCAAGACTACAAGTACAAGCAGCAGTGTGCAACTCGAAAATGTACACAAGTGAAACCAGGAAAATCATGACATCAAGTATGATCAAGACCAAATGCAAACAGCAGCATACAAGATTGCCACCAACAACAACATGAATACTGCAACAACAAGTATGGTGAAGCACTGACTCAAATAAACAACTACAAAGACTAGCTATTCAATGCAACTCAGTGGCAAATGAGTACAACATGACCAAAAGTGTATGCAAACAGTCAAAGGCAAGACACATGGAACAATGCAACACAGACCAAATGCTCAAGCCACCAAGATGACCAAGCAATGATCAGAGACCAGAAAGGTCAGAAGCACAGTGACAATTTTATAAAGACAAGTACACTTGAACAACAATGAACAAGTGTAGCATCTGTGTCAAAGAAAATGTAAACATAAAGTGTATGCAATTCAAAGTAATATATCAGCAAATACCAGCATCATCAAATCAACATGAATATCACAAGCATGCAACAGCAAGCATGTAACAGAGACCAAGCAAGGCATTGCAACTGCACAGCAACAGTGAATGGGGCAATGCACAAGACAGTGTACAACATCAACTACACAAAGCCAAGCATGATACAGGTGGACAGAAAACTGCAAGTTCATATGTACAGCAAGCTACAAGTTATGCAGAATCAAAGTGAACAAATGTCAATGAAAGCACAGCCTCAAACATGAGAAGACTAATATGCAGTGTACTGTAATACAACAGTGAGCACACTCATATGAACAAATGCAAAGAACAGTAAAGCATGCACATAGGCCACCAGTGAAACAAAGTAATATATACATGAACAAGTGTAGCATCTGTTACAGTGAAAAAGCCCAAGTCAAGATGGAGTTACAACAATGCATCAGTGAGGAACACAACAACAATGAATACTGCAACAACAAAATGGAGACGACATCCCACAATATCCAGAAGTTTAGAAAATCAAATGGCCGAAGTATATACTCAGTATCAAGGCCGAAGTGACAGTGAATCGCAAATTCAATGATGAACAAGTCAACAAAGTGAAAAATCACGAAATCAATGCTACAGTGGAGGAATGCAAAGATGACTGAAGCTGTGTCAATCAAGATGATTAAACAAGTCAAAAATATACGTGTGACAAAGTCAAATGTCACAAATTAAAGCCGTGGTCAACACATGAATTCGAAACCGTGTTGTTCAAGTAATTTGAAGAAATCAGAATCGATCTCAATCATTCAAGCATCATCAAGTGGCCGAGATGAAGAATTTGACAAATTCAAATCAACATATACGAACGTAATTCTAGGAAATCAAATCCTATATAATACCCAAAATCATCATCGGCAAGAGTATCGAGTTCAAGAATCAACCAGCAAAGCAAAAGGAGGAAAATACATACCCAAAAAAAGGCAGAACGAATTCGATCCAAAATTGAAGAAGCCGTAAGCAAATCAAAAGCATCGAAGCCTACTATCGAACGAAATCGAGCGGCGCTTCAATTTTGCTCAACCCTAGTTTAAATCGCAAGGAGCAATAGCAAATTACCAGAAGCCCTAATTCGCAAAGAGGAACAAAGAGGGGCGGCCATTTTCTTTCACGAAGAAAAAATAATAGTAAAAGGAACGGGTTGAAGAAAATAAAGGGCCGGCCTTGTTTATGTTAAAAGGGTTTTTAAAAAATTATAAGAAGGGTGTAAATTTAAATAGGGTTTTGTTATTTTAATTTGTTTTTAATTTGTATTTTTCTTTTAAACCGTTTTTAATTTTCTAGTCGTGTGACTAGGGTACAAACTACGGTGTGTAGTTTGGGAATTCGCAACTCGGTGGTTGAGTTGTGGTCAGGGTTTTGAGCGTAGAGTTAGATTAGTCAATAGCGGGTATAGCGAGTTTACGTGTGTAAGCGAGGGACTATCTAATTTCTAGTAGAAACCTTGGAGGCAGCACGTAGGCAGGGTTTTGCCGAAGCTGGGTAAATTCTGTGTTGTTCTGTTATTTATATTCTGCAATATCTGTGCTGCTATTCTGTGATCTGAATTTAAATTAATTGATAAGCTTCCGCGATTAATTTTTATAATTTACACTATCACCCTATTCACCCCCCCTCTAGGGTGAAATCGATCCTACACTTTGTAATAATATGACTTATGTAACTTTTGATTTGTATAAATTCTAGAATGAAATATCCCTGATGACTCGATTATATTTTAATTTCCGCTCTACTTAATGTGATTGGTATATGATGTGTCAAACAAGAGTAGCTAGTATGATGTCGTTCTCCATCTATCGTCTTTTATCTTTACTAATCTTATGTCGATGTTCCTTAAGGAGTGTTTTGCTTGAACTGTTCAAAGATTTAGTGAGATTATGCCTCACTTTACCAATCTTACGAAGATAAGGTAGCCGAGTTCCAAAAGTTGAAAGTAATCCTTACGACTTTTGAGGTTAAGAGCAGTTTCCTTAAGTCGAAGCTAGTTAAAAACTAAGAGCTAAATCATCTCAGAGAAGAGTAAGCCCCAAATCAATACTCGGTTTCCGGAGATGACATGGCTATTCCTTTTAAATGAAGAGAGGAAATGAGGCTTAGGATAATAGTGCTAATAGGCTCCTCTTGAGACCATGAATATCTAGATTTTTTTTGAGCGTTTTTATTTATCATCTCAGTTTACCTAGTTTGGGGAGGATCTCTTCTTTTCCCTTATACCTTACTTATTGATGTTCTTGATTTTGTAATCCAATTTTATAAATTTATCTCTTTGGGCATTCATCTTGGCCTACCCTTCGTAACATTTTCATGAATAAACTGTATGTAAAGAAACTTTATTCTTTTCGATTTCACTTCGTACGTTATCACTTTGCTTGAGTGTGCTCTTTAGAACTTTCCTTCTATTGCGTATTCTTGCCCCCGGGCATATTTCTGTTAAGATAAAAAAATTGTCGCACCGACTTTTATATTTGGATTTTTTCGGGAGCCAACTGGTAACACAATTAAGTGTTCTCATCTTATTCTGATCCTATGTTCATATTTACTTCATTTAAGTTTACCCAAAATCTACTTGCGATATGAACTTAAGAGCTTCTCCCAACATTACCCCCGTATCGAGAATCTACTCGCTTCATACCAAACTAAGAATCTTTCTAATAAATGGAACTTTCCATCCATGGCTCACTAACATTGGAAATCTACCTCATGCTTTAATCTAGTTGGGAATCTACCCAACATTCCAATCCAATTGAGAATTTTCTCAACATCTTGATCTAATTCGGAATCTACCCATCATTTTAATCTAAATGTGAATCTACCCAACATTTTAATTTAATTAGGAATCTACATGCGAAGTATTTTAAAGGAGTTTCACTATGTTCAAACCATGAAGATGATTACCCAAAGAAAGATGAGGTTGAGTGCACTAGTTAGTAATACTAGTGATGGCTATGCAAAAATGGATCAGCATGCCATGATGGTAGTTGGTGTAGTAGGAGGAATTAATGGAATAGAGTCAACACAAGTTCATGCATTGTTGAACTTTATCGTGTTGCATGGATACTATGCTAAATTGAAAGGAAGACCTTTCATGAGAGCTAAAAGTATTTCTATGAGATGGGAGTAGGAAAAATTAGAGTTTTTTTGTAAACTACTTGGCTCGATATTTTGCAACTTCTTGATTCTCTTGATATATCTTGGGATGAGTTGGCATCCGTTCCATTTGAACGAATGTATGCTGATGTGCTTGAGGAGGTAGCTATTTTACCACCTCACCATAAAGTGGATTTTCACATCAATTTAATTAACGATGTGAAACCTATTGTGTATTGATTTTAGAGAGATGGCTTCGAAGGAGAAGTTGGAATTAGTAGAGAAAATACGGGATTTATTACAAAAAGGATTGATCAGGCACAATCGTTAAGTTAAGGAGCACATATTTTGTTTTGTTGAAAACATTGTTTTGGTATTTTTATGATAACAACCATATGACAATGAGACTAATGTGTTTATTAAGTAATTTCTGGTAAAGCAGCCATATGATGAAAGATAAAGTTTAAATAAACTATATTGAAGAGCATAAAAGAAAAAAGTGGTTCAAGTGGTGGGATTTGAGAGCAAAGAATGAATAATATAATAAATGGAAAAGGTAAAAACAAAAAATAATGTGTAAAGGCAAGAATTGAATCTCATTCATCCAAGTAGAAATCTTCCTTCAAAGAAAATGGAGAATTAATATTAAAGCAATGATCAGAGATAGATTCGAATCCATATGGTTGAAGATAAAAGCACCTCTTAACCAACAACACTACATCCACTTCTATTCAATGGCTAGTTAGTAGAATTATATATGTGGTTGAAAACCAAATTGTGCCAAAAAAAATTTAAGATATAGGGCTGAAACCCTGGTGATAGAACAAGAAACACGCCTCTCCACTAACTGCACTACAAATCTTATGTTACAACTAGGCTTGTGGTCCTTTATAATGGGTGGTAAAGATAAGAAAAATATATAACCAAAAAGAAGGAAGAATGATTCGAACTTGTTATACTATAACTTTTTCATAGTACAAATTGCTAATATTCGAAGGGAAAGCTCCTTGGCTTTTAATTCGAGGCTTGTCTTTCGGTTTCTAACGAAAATGTGCAATCCAAGAGCATGATCCAATGTGTCAACCAAGGCTGAGATCATAGTTCAGCCGAGATAAGAAACCTGACCGTGAGCATTAGTTGTCAAAGCTTAAAACAATTCAACAAACAACAACAATTAATGGCTTAGATAGCCCGAGCTGAGACTAATGGTCTAGATGAATAAAAGATATCCAAAAGCTATATATAAAAGTGTCACCTCTACAGTCCGCTTCAAGTCACATTCAACCAAAAGATGACATGTATTTGAATCAAGATCACTTATAGTCAAGTGGATCATCAATCCAAAGAGAAGGCACTTATTATATTTCAAAAATCCTTAATTAATAACATTATGTGATTATCCATTAATCACTTCCACTTTAATTACTCCCATGAGTAATTTCCTCTAATTACTTCTAAAAGTAATTACCAATTTAATTATATTCAATTATTAACCATTGATTACTTTATTAAGTAATTACACTTAATTAATCATAATTAAGTGATTATTAAAATTAATAAATAATTAACTAATTATTTAAAATTAAATAATTAATTAACTTATTATATTTCAAAAATCACTTAATTATGATTAATTAAGTGTAATTACTTAATAAAGTAATCAATGGTTAATAACTGAATATAATTAAAATGGTAATTACTTTTGGAAGTAATTAGAGGAAATTACTCATGGGAGTAATTAAAGTGGAAGTGATTAATGGATAACCACATAATGTTATTAATTAAGGATTTTTGGAATATAATAAGTTAATTAATTATTTAAAATTTCTTACCTTACGCTAACCAAATATTTGATAGGAAATCCAGTGATATTATAATAGTGTCTAGGGTTTTCAAAATAAAATACAGAAATAGCTGGAATGCTTACATCTCACGTTCCAACATAGTTGGGCACAATCAAAACCGTATTGGCACTTATTAGATTTTGGATTCCATCCATGGCAGGGCTACTGGGGTTTCACCTGTCACAGTACGTGGCCTAGATCAACATACCGAGTAGTACGCCCACTCCCCTACAACACAAGGCCGGAACCATTCCTTACTGAACAGTCCCGAACAAGACCACCCCATAGTTGGTGCGACCAACCACACACTAAGCCGAAATAGAAAGGGACCTCTAGACAGGGGTAAATCTCGCTCTCAAGTGGGGGCTACCCACGAAGCCTTGCTGCACCTCCCCTGTTTTAGCCATTCTCGGTTTATGAGGTTTGAGGTTACGATTACCTTTATAGAACACATCTATCTTAGAATGCTCATCGTCCACCTGACGATGTTCTGAAAGCATTCAATCCATACAAGTTTGTTCCGGGTTCGAACGAAACCGAAGGCACTATCTCGTTGCACTCATTTTTGGAATCGCCCTCAGAGTCAACGACCATAGCCTTTGCACTCTAAATCACCATCTCGAATCTATAAGCACTATTCCGTCAAACTCATTACGGAATCACCCACAGAGTTATACTGACGTATAGCCCTTACACCTCGAGTCTTCACTTGCTCCACTTGGATTAACAACCTAACGTTTAATTGGAATCGATCTGGTTTTCGGATATCCAAATATGGAAATCCGATCCCGGTCTCACCGAACCCAAACGCCATTTTAATGTCCAAGTTATACTTAAGGGATTAAACAGTTAAACTCATATTCAGGATGATATGTAAACAGATAGATGAATCATATTATCACAATAGATAATTCATAACAATATTCATCTTCATAAAACAACATATCACTTAACAGAGATATCCAGTATCAACCAATATCAAACATCCAATATCAACCAATCATCCAATATAAATCTCCAAATATTGATCATCCAATATCAAATAATTAACCAATACTAATCAATCAACCTATATTAATCAAACATCCAAAATAGAATTGATTATCTCTTAATCAATTGGATTACTAATCAAATATTTGGTTAGCGTAAGGTAAGAACAACTAATGGCGTCATGGTATGTCGGCTATATATTGGTTGAAATCTCAAGGCACAAAGGATCTTCTGTCACATAATGAACAAAAAACCAGATAGTACTTTCCTATTTTAAAGCTCTAATCATAAACTTATTAATGGTGAAAATGCTTAGATTTAATGTAATAAGCCTCTCGGCTATATAAGAGTAACTAAATAAGGATAGTGAATGTATGGACTTTTGGCCCGAACCACTATAAAAGTCTCGGTGTTATTTACTTTCTGCATTTTTACCTTTTCAGCATCTATTATTGATACCACACGTTTTAACACTTCACCTTCCAAGCTCAACCAAACCACATCTCAATAATCACCATTTCAAACTCAATATTCCCACTTAATTTCCAAAGCTTTACCTTCGAACTTCGAGGTGTTGGTGCTGACGAAATTATGCGCTAGCATTTTTAGGCAAGAAGGAGGGCCCTAAACCTCCGCATTTCTTTTCCTTTCGAAGATCCAACAGAGCCATTCAACCATTTATGTCTAGTCTTGGAAACAAAAGAGTCATCTTGGAACTACCCTCAACCTTCGCGTTCAGCTTATTGATGAAGACAACAATGAAAGACCGATCAGCCTCATTTCGGAGAAGGAAAATGGTCAAGATTATGATCATATCTATGAACTCCAAGCTTCTCAGATCAGGTAACTTTCGAGATATCTTTAGGAATCCCTCAGTGAATCTGGCTAATTCTGCAAAATCATTAAAGCCCTATGTGATGTAGTTAAAGATATTTCCACTGAATTGCTAAAATATAAAGGTTTGAATCCCTCTAATAAGAGAACACCCTAAACACTCAAGGTGGTGAGTCTCGAAATAAATTAAAATATGAAAAAGTTCTTATTCCCTTCAACCAGAATCCATCTCAGATATTTCTAAGGACCCATAAAGAGATCCATTGTCCTAACTACCCCCTTCCACCATAGAAGATCCAAAAAGGAAAGTACTATTATATCTATCATCGAGTAAATGGACATGAAACAGATAAGTGCCAAAAGCTCTCTTACATAGTCGTTGAATTTATAAAGGAAGGAAAGTTGATTGAGTTTATTTCGTGACACCAGGACAATTTCATATAATCTTCCAAGTGAATGCATATAGCACTTTTCTGTAAAAGATGGAAACGTACCTCTCGATTATATCTTCTCCTACAAAATGCTTGAACTCTAAGAAGCACTTTATGGTCTTAGAAGTTTTGAAGATTTGATTGACAGGTCTCGGCCATCCCCTTTCGGTGAAATTCATCTTAAGTGCAATCAAATTCACCATGTCTTCTCCTGATAAGTGCAACCATATCTCAGCATTCGTGGTATCTCTTTTGGTATGTTCTCTCTTCTTAAGAACTTTTACATATCATATTTATGTCCAAAATTCAGAAATTGAAACTCTGTTATTGAGATGGCGAGGTCAATGTAGAGTTTCACTTGATACCCGGTTCAAATGAATCCCTTTCACTAATCTGACGAGATTAATGGAAGGTTTTCACTTTACTAAGTCTAGTCTCTTTTCTCAAACTCAGACTAAAAACATTCTGACAAACTAGGTAATCATGTGAATTCAAAAATATTTATACAAAAGGTTTTTGAAACTACCCTCTTTAGAAATAAAAAAATATAATAATTTATATCTCTATTCATCAAGTTTAATCTTTCCCTATAAACTCTTTGGCAAACAAGGCAGTTTATAAATTACACGACTTCAAGGACCTTCTTAAAAATATATTCCAAAACTTCTCCTTTTCAAAGAACACATGTTTCTCTTTACTAAGTAATAACCAACATCACTATTAGCTCAAAAATGTTTTTAGATGGTCGATACCAGCCAAAAGTTGTTGTAGATTGTCGATACGAGCTAAAAGTGGTTGTAGATGGTCGATACCAGCCAAAAGCTGTTGTAGATGGCCGATTCCGGTCAAAAGTGGCTAAAGAATTTGCACCCAACAAGAAGTTGGTAGACCTCGCCATAAGAACACCCCCACAATGATGCACCACAAAGAGTGAAGCCATATCACCTAGGTTTGAAAAGATGTTGAAAAGTAGAACGCTGGCTAATAGTGAGTCATGGTCAATATAAACATGCATTGGGCAGATTCCCAATTTAGAGTTGGGTTGATTCCTATCTGCAATAGAGAAATGGGTATATTCCCATATAGATTAGAATTGGCTAGAATAGAGAAATAGTAGATTCCCTTGTTGATTAAAATTGTGTATATTCCCAATTAGAATAGAGAAACGGGTAGATTCCCATATATATTAGAATTGGGTAGATTCCCAATTGGAATAGAAACGGGTAGGTTTCAGTATAGATTAGAATTGGGTAGACTCCCAATTAGAATAGAGAAGTGAGTAAATTCCTATATAGATCAGAATTGGTAGATTCCTAACTAAAATAGAGAAATGGATAGATTCCTGTATAGATTTGAATTGGGTAGATTCCCAATTAGAGTAGAGAAATATGTAGATTCTTGTATAGATTAGAATTGGGTAGATTCCCAACTAGAGTAGAGAAATGGATAGATCCCAAAAATATTAGAATGGTGAGTAGATTCTTATAGTATCAGAATCATAGGAGGAAAATTTCCTAAGCTAAGTATGAGCATCAGGTAAGAATACAAATCACGACCGAAAGGATGGCATCAAGATTAGTGAATAAAGAATATTGATACGAAAAGATATCGGGGGAAAAAGATACCCCATGGAAGGAAAGTCCTAAAATCACACCAAGCAAAGTGATAGGATAAGAAGTGAAATCGAAAGGAAGAAATTTTCTTTCATATATCTTATTCAAGAAAATGTTACAAGGGATAAGCCGAGATAAACGCCTAAAGAGACAGTTTTACAAAGGTAGATTACAAAATCAAAAACACCAGTAAGTAAGGTATAAGGTCAAAAGTGAAGATCCTTCCCCAATTAGACAAACCAAGATGATGAGTCAGAACTCTCAGAAACAATCCAGCTATTCACGGTCTCGAAAGGAGTCTATTAGCACTATCATCCTTAATCCCATTTCCTCACTTCGTTCAAAAGGAATAGCCACGTCATCTTCCAAAACTAGATATTAATTTAGGTTTACTCTTATTTGAGATAATTTAGCTCCTAGTTTTTAGACCTAGCTTTGATTCAAGAAAACTGCTCTTAACCTCAAAAGCCGTAAGGGTTACATTCAACCTTCGGAGCTCGGTTACCTTATCATCATAAAATTAGTAAAGAGAAGCACAGTCTCACTATAACGTTGAACAATTCAGGCAGGATACTCCTTAAGAAATGTCATCTTAAGATTAGCAGAGTTAAAAGATGGAAAGTAAGGAAGGATTCCATATCATTTACCCTAGTTTGAGATAACGTATGATAATCGCATTTGGATTGAATGAGAATTCAAATATATTCAACTTGTTGGAAGGGTTGCATTTAATTTTTTTATACAAGACGAGAGCTACAAAGGTCATTACAAAGACAATTTACAGCATTTCTCCTCTATTAAAACTGTTATTAGGGTATCTTCTTATACCTCCTCGTCATCAGCAGTTTCTTCTTCCTCCATTATCAAGCTTTCGGCTTCCTCCTCCTCCTACCAGGATCTCTGCTTCGAAGGCCTCGATATCCTTCTCTCTCTAGCATTCCTCATAATTCCTAGCAAAATTACCTTGACTGTGGTGGCATTGTTTCTGGGATAAGAGAGTGAAAAGGCATGTCTTGATCTTGTGGTGAGCGTAGGCATCAAATAAAAATTGAAAGGCTCACCTACTAGGTTCCTTCTCATGCTCTTCTCTAGCGATGTAACGTTCTTTATCAATCATCCCAGCCTAGGCTTTCTTCAGCCTCTCGTCCTTTTCCTTTAGGGCTTTCTTAAGGATTTGAATCCTACGATATTTCTATCTCATAGTCCTACTCAAATTATCAACTTGAATTGTCATCGTTTGAACCTTAGCCCTGAACTCCATGAACTCCTTTTCTGTCGCTTCGGCAACATCCACTGTTTCCTCAATCTTCAACCACCCATGTTAAAGGATAGAAAATTTGGCCACCATCCAGATAGAGGTAAATAGAGTAAGGACAAATATTGAAATTATAAAACTTTACAAGGACTTCCCTTTTTTACCGTGATACTCTCCCAAAGTCCATATTCGATCGACTTTTGGACGCACGAATAGTGAGAGGAAGCCTAGCCGCTTCAATGATAGCAAAAGAAAGACTACTTCAAAAGAAACCCCTGTAATCTCAATGTCTTGCTTGTTCTTCTTCGAAACAAGACCCGAAACTTTTTTAGAACTTTAGGCCTAGGAAGTTTTAGATACCTTTTGTTTCTTCAAGTCGAGAGCCTCTTTGTTGGAAGACAGCAACCTGGCCCTTTTCTTGATCACTTTTCCCTTATCTTGGTAGCCAACTTTCTTGGAAAGCCCTATAATAAGGAAAAGAAGATAAGACTAAAATCAAGAAATGGACTAAAAGTTATGATTAAGAACATTAAGTAAGAAAATATAATGATTAAACAGCTAAACCTCAGTCTCACCTTCCCTAAGATAAGATTCATCTACATCCCCACTTTCGACGATTACAGTGAAAGCTTCAACATGCTTACCAAAAGGCATGTATCCAACAAAATTAGCAGAAGGGGGTGAAAAACCCATGGCTTTCAGCTTGCTCTTAGAAAGAACTAAGTGGTAGTATCGTCAAAGGGATGAAATCTTCATAACTTCTTTATACTTATCTTTAAACTGACTGAAAAGTGTCGGATCGCTACATTTTCTAGGTCTTGCAAATCACGTTCCAACAAATGAAAAGATGCAGTTCAGAATATGAATAAGGCTAAGAAAAGAGAGGAGTATCCAATGACATACTAGCATTATTGAAAGAAGTGATGATTAAGTTAAAGGAAGCTTTTACCAGAAACCACTGGAGTGGTGTTATTTTGCTAAAGGGATCCTCTGAAGGAGACTTCCTTAAAAACTTGAGGAAATATATAGAAAATTAACCCAAAGTCTTAGGCTCTAGCAGATTGAACATATAATTGATCTTGACAGCAAATATGTTTCGGTAACCCTTTTTTTAGAATATAAGATCGCCAAGTTGAGTAAGAGGTAGCTAGAAGTTATAAAGGGTTGAGATTATAAAACTCCAAGACATCAATAAAAAAAGGAGCAAGGGGAAAGAGGATCCCGTGTTCCGAACGCTTTGTGGACTACATGAAATACCCTTTGGGAGGATCACTAAAATGCAACCCAGCCCAGAGAGAAGCATTTCAACTCACATAATTCCGTAGGAAGACAAAATTTTATTAAGAACTTGTTGGTCTATAACAGAAGCATCCATTTCCAACTTAAGAAAAATGTTCAATTGCAAAAAGAATAATAGACATTATTTACAGGATAAAGATTAAGCGAATTGAACTCGATTTAAGTTTTTTGATAAGCAATAAAAGGAAAAATATCAACGGTTATGTTAGTAATCACAGTAAGAAAAAAAGAACAAAATTAAAAAGGACTTACTTGCTTTTGAATTAGTATCAACAGAAGAATCAAGGAAAGCTTGAAAATGTTAACAGCAATTTTCCAGTTTGAATAAATGAAAAGAGGAAAGGGGGAGGAGTGTTATTACAACGAACCACATAGATCACCCTTTCAGATGCCAAGTCACCCTTGCATAGGGAAAGAGAAACACTTTTTGAAGATCAACAATCAACCACCTACATCTGGGCCAACATTAAATGCAAAACCAGAACTCATCCCTTCAAAATTGTAGTCTCAAATGATCACTTAGGAGTTCGTACTACAAATACAATTTTGACCTCATGGTCCAAAATTAGATTTTACCTTTCAGCACCATAACAGTTTCGCTTACCACTTGGCCATGATGGCTTCAAGTGACAAGCATAATTTTCAGAAATTGCCTTGACCTCATGGCCCTAAATTAGATTTTTCCTTTCGACACCGTAATAGTTTTTCTTACCACTTACCCTAGATGGCTTCAAGTGACAAGCATAATTATCAAAAAAGGTTTGACCTCGTAGTCCCAAATTAAATTTCACCTTTCGGTATCGTAACAGTTTCGCTTACCACTTAGCCTAGAAGGCTTTAAGTGACAAGCATAATTTTCGAAAATGTTTTGACCTCACAGTCTTAAATTAGATTTTTCCTTTTGGCACTGTAATAGTTTTGCTACCATTAAGCCCACATGGCTTCAAGTGACAGGATTAATTTTCAAAAAAAATTTAACGTCACAGTCCTAAATTGGATTTTCACTTTCGGCACCGTAACAATTTCGCTTATCGCTTAGCCTAGATGGCTTTAAATAACAAGCATAATTTTTCAAAAAAGCTTTGACCTCACGGTCCCAAATTAGTTTTTGTCTTTTGGCATCATAACAGTTTAGCTTACCACTTAGCCTAGTGGCTGCAAATAACAAGTATAATTTTGAAAAAACTTTGACCACACGGTCCCAAATTAGATTTTGCCTTTCGACACCATAATGATTTCGTTTACCACTTAGCCTAGATTGCTTCAAGTGACAATCATAATTTTTGAAAAAGCTTTGACCTTACAGCCCTAAATTAAATTTTGTCTTTCGAAACCATTACAGTTTCACTTACCACTTAGCCTCAATGGCTTCAAGTGACAAGCATAATTTTTCAAAAAGCTTTGACCTCACGGTCCCAAATTAGATTTTGCCTGACGGCACTGTAAAAGTTTTGCTTACCAATTATCTTAAATAGCTTCAAGTGAAAAGCATAATTTTTGAAAAAGCTTTAACCTTATGGTGCCAAATTAGATTTTGGCTTTCGAAACTGTAACAGTATCACTTATCACTTAGCCAAGATGGCTTCAAGTGACAAGCATAATTTTCAAAAAAGTTTTGATCTCTTGCTCCCGTATTAGATTTTTCCTTTCATCACCATAACAGTCACCTAGCCTAGATGACTTCAAGTAACAAGCCCAATTTTTGAAAGCAATTTGACCTCAGGGTTCCAAGTTAGATTTTGCCTTTTGGCACCGTAACAGTTTCGCTTAATACTTAGCCTAGATAGCTTCAAGTGACAAGCATAATTTCCAAAAAAGTTTTGACCTCACAGTCCCAAATTAGGTTTTGCCTTTCGGTACCATAACAGTTTCACTTCCCATTTAGCCTAGGTGGCTTCAAGTGGCAAGCATTGCTATAAAAAGGTTTTGACCTCACAGTCCCAAACTTGATTTTGCCTTTCAGTGCTGTAATAATTTCGCCAACCGTTTAACCTAGATGGCTTCAACTGACAAACAAAGTTTTCAAAAGCATTGACCTCTCGGTCTCAAGTCAGATTTTTCCTATTGGTACCAAAACTACATAGTTTTGTTTATCACCTAGCTAAAATGACATCAAATAGTAAGCACAATTTCAACCATTTTGGCCTCATGGTCCCAAATTATGTTTTTCCTTTTGGCACCAAAATTGTTTCCCCTACCATTTAGTCTGTGAAAGTTCAAATGGAATGTATAAATTTTCAAAATTTTTGACCCTATGGTCCTGATTTAGATTTCACCTTTCAACGTCCAAGCAATTTCACTTATCATCTAGTCTGAATAACTTCAAGTGGAAAATAGGATTTCAAAATTTTTTATGCATTATGGTCCAATTAAAATTTCACCCTTTCGGTTTTCAAAACCATTAACTAGCTAAGCCTTCACCTTTGGGCATTGATTTTAAATTGTTTCCAAAACCCTCTCGGTAAGGTTAGATCTTTACAAGTCACATAAGTGGAGCAATGTTCCGGAAAGCTCATAATCATCTTCATGGTGAGAATGGAATAAACAAGCCAAGGATTAAACCTGATATGACACTACTCTTTCCAAAGTCCACCCCATATTGATCATATGAGGTGAACTTTGGTGGGGCATGTGTTACACTATAACATCTGCAAAATAAATATTGCTAATATTCGAAAGGAAAGCTCCTTGGGTTGTAGTTCCATGACCTATCTTTCGGTTTTTAACGAAAGTATGCAATCCAAGAGCATGAACCAATGTGTCAATAATAGTCGATATTATAATCCAGCTAAGGTAAGAAGCCTGACAGAGAGCCTTAGTTGTCGAAGCCTAAAACAACTCAACAAATAACAATAATAAAAGGCTTAGATAGACCGAGCCAAGACCAACAGTCAAGATGAATGAAAGATATCCAAAAGCAATGTATAAAAGCATCACGTCAGCAATCCACATCGAGTCACACTCAACCAGATAATGACACGATTTCAAATCAATACCGCTTGTATTCAGCCAGATCATCAATCTAAAGAGAAGATGCTCAACCAATGGCATCACGGTATGCTGCTTTAAATAGACGACAATTTCAAGGCACAAATGATCTTCTGGCACATAGTGAATAAAAAATTAGATAGTACTTTCCTATATTGGAGCTCTAGTCAAAAACTTATTAATGGAAAAAACGCTTAAATTTAATTCAATAAGCCTTTCAGCTATATAAGAGTAACTAAATAAGGAGTGGATAGTGGACGTAGGGACTTTTGGCTTGAACCACTATAAAAGTCTTGGTGCTATTTACTTTTTGCATTCCATCCTTTCGGAATCTACTATTGGTACCTCATGATTTAACACTTCACCTTCCGAGCTCAACCAAATAGCATCTCAATAATGACGCCTTCGAACTCAATATTCCCACTTAACTTCTAGAGCTTTACCTTCGAACTTTGGGGTGTTGTTGCTAATGAAGTTCTGAACTATAAGAACTCAATTGACATGGAAGAGAGCACACGTCTCTATGATCATACCACACAATCTTTTTCATCGAAACCTGCTACCAACTTTAGTTGACCATTCTAACGATTAATTAAAGTGTCCTTGCAAGCATCTTCTTTAAATGTTGCGAACTTTCGATGGATGCATCTTTTCCAAACTGAACTTTTGAAGGATGGCACCTATTTAATGGCTTCCTACCAATCCTATAACAGCCTTCCATCATCTCCAAAGCAATTACCAAACCATATACTCTTTAATTACTCTTATGTTGTTTCCTAAGTTCCTAAACTTCATATTCATTCGAAAAGAAAACTTAGACCACCATGCTTTCACTCCACGACATCAAAGTTTGATCTTAATTCACATCCTAATCTCTGTACGCTCACTTTGCATCATTTTAAAGGTTATAAAAGTTTGTGCTATAGTATGCCAAGTCAATTTATTGAGACATAAAATATTGTCAAAGAAACTTATAATTGTGTATAAGTCCCAGAAGTCGGCAAAGTGAAGTCCTATAGAAGGAGTATTCAGGAAATATTGTTGTAAACTTGTTCTTTTGGTTGAAGTAAAGGTGTTAGCTAGTGAAAATCCAAAATAGAGATTCTAAAATAGATGTAGGATGGGAGGTCCAAACTGGTATAAAAACGACTGTGTGATCTACTGTTATATTTCTTCTGCATTTATGTTATCTCTTATCTATTGTCCTTTAATCCTATGCATGGCGACTAATATATGTCATGAAGTTAAATAGTTATTTGAGATTATGCGTAGATTATAGATAGCTTAATAAGTATACTATTAGGAACTCGTATCCATTGCCAAGGATGGATACTTGTTTGACCAATTAAGTGGGGCATGGTTGTAGGATTTCATCAGTTAAAAGTGGGGGAAGAGAGTACACCTCTTACTACATTTAGGATCTCATATTATTTCTATGAATGGTTAGTTATGTCATTTAACTAACTAATGCTCTAACTTATTTTGTCATCTTAATAAATCAATTATTCAAAGCTATGTTAAATAATTTTGTGCTTTTGTTTATCGATGATATCTTGGTCTATTCAAAGATAGAGGAAGACCTCAAAGGCCGTCTCAGAGTTGTGCTTGAAACTTTAAGAGTGCATCGTCTTAAGGTTAAATTATGAAAGTGTCATTTTTGGTGGTCAAAAGTTAAGGACGTGTTGTATTGGAGAACGTTATCATTGTCGACCTAGCAAATGTTGTAGTAGTCCAAAACTAGAAGAGACAAAAAAGTGCAACCGAGACTTGAAGTTTCTTAGATTTTGCTGGTTATTATCAAATATTTATTTAGGATTTCTCTAAGATTGCTTCTCATTTGATGCAATCGATCAAAAAAAGTGTAGCTTTTATAGACTTTGAAGTGTGAGAATACATCGGATATGTTAAAAGAGAGGTTATCAACATTTTTTTAGCATCCAAGATGGGAGTGTGGATTTGACTGTATATATAGATGCATGTGGCATGGGCTTAGCTGCAATTTTAGTATTGCAAATGAAAACAATTGGTTATGAGAGTTGACTGCCACGAGCGGAGGTATGCAACTCACGATTTAGATTTTTTAGCAATTGTATTTGTATTAAAGATATGGAGACGTCTCTTGCTAAGTGAGAGGTTCGAGTTATTCACATACCTCAAGCCTTCAAACAATAACCTTTTCACATAGAATAACATAACATGAGGCAACAATTTTGATTTTTTGGCTTCATACGTTTTAGAGATATCTATGTAACTAAAACATTTAGTGTACCAGTTGATCCATTTAATAAGAGGCATGTGATTAAGGTTACTTTAATGGTCCATGTGTGGAAAGCAATAGAGATAGCAGCAAAATGTGATTAGAGATCAAATAGTAGTTCAGTCATGGATCCCTTAAAAATTGTGGTGGCTAGACCATCACTATTAGACTATACCGAGCTTTTTGGTGAATGGACAGTCGAAAGCATTATAAGTTTTGAGATCGATCATTACATTTTGTAATAAGAGAATAGATGGTCATGTGTCCCATGTATCAACATGATTAGAAAGGAAGTACTTGATAACAGTTGACGTTTGATGTTTTAATAGACCCAAGAGGTACAAATTGTATTACTATATGAAGTGTGTTTTTGGTGGGAAGGCATAAAGAGGGATGTTGGTATTTATGTAAGCAGATGTCTAATTTGTTGAAATCTAAAGGGTAACATCTGAAGTTGAAGGGTTCTTTCAACTACTCGAAATTCTAAAGTGAAAATATGAGCAAATATCCATGGATTTTATCGATGGACTATCTTGTTCAAGATGATGGAATAAAAGTATATAGGATATAGTTGATCGTTTGACTAAGAGCTCAAACTTCACTCTAGTAAAGTTGACTCTGGCATATTTATGTTTTCAAGTTTGTATGTGATATAATTTTTAAACTTTATGGGATTCCTTATATGCTGTTAGTGATAGAGGTCCATTTTTATGATTCAGTTCTGGAGATGTTATAGAGTTCCTTATGGACAAAGCTAAGTTTGAGTACAGCTTATCATCAACAAATTGACTATCAGGTGGGTAGGGTGAACCAAGTGTTAGAGGATCTAATACGTGCATTTATACTTGATTTTATAGGTGATCCAAGTGGTATAGTTAATATACAACAGTAACTATCAGCCTAACAGTGGCATGATAAAGGCATCATATAATCGTAACATTCCCCATTTCATGATCCAAAAATAGACACTATTGATGCTAAGACAAACAAGAGGAAGATTGTTCATTAACACTATTGTCGGAGGACTACATCCAACTGAAAAAAGCTAGAATGAGGCAGAGCGTTACATGAATGCTATAAGACATGTGGATATTGAATGCTACTCGAACACGGAGGCTAGTGCTCCAGAAAAGTAGTAGAGAACTATGACTGATGACATCGTGTTTTGAATTAGAGATGCAGACAGGGTGGAAGCCCTTACGATTAACCCAGTGGTGATCTCATCCATGATCGACCCCGCTTTGGTGAGAAATATTATGATCGACTGCGGGATTTTAGTTAGTATCATTTTTAAGAAGGCCTACGACCAAACGTTACTAAAGGCCAAAGACTTGAAACATACAATGCACATATGTATGGCTTTAATGGTGTTGCTACTAAAGCGGTAGGTTACGTCAAGCTATCGGTGGAGTTGGGAGACGACAACCATAGGAGAGTGCGAGTGCTACCATTTGTTGTGATGGATCTGAACCCTCCGTACAACGCTTTCTTGGGCCAACTGGGCCTTGCTCAATTCAGGGAAGCTATCGCCCTTCGGTGTTTAACACTCAAATTCTTGGGAAAAAATGGCATAAGAATAATTCATGGAGATCAAGTGACTGGTCATACCTGCTATGTTGCTGAGGTTAGGGATGCTCGGCGGAAAGAAAAAGGAAAGGACATAGAGAAACCTCTCTGCATCAAAATAAACGAAGCCTAGCAATCAACGTCCGAGCCTTGGCTCAAGCACCACATTCGATACTACAAAGATATAAATCTGAGAGATGAGGAAGCGGAATCCAAAGAACCTAAGGCTGCACTCGTTGAGCTGACGATTGACACACGGCCAGCCATGACGACCCATCATGAGTCCTAAAGATCGGATCACAGCTTAGTGCAATGATGACGAAGGAATTAGCTAGCTTTCTCCGAGCGAACCTTGATGTGTTCGCTTGGACCCATTCTGACATGTGCAGGATCTCTTCAACCATTGCGAGCAATGCATTGAACATCGACTCGCGGCATGTTTCGCAGAAATGACGCAGTATGGATACAGAGAGATTTGTTGCGCTTAGGGAGGAGGTGGATAAATTCAGGAATAATGGGTTTATCCGTGATGCCCTCTACCCGAAATGGTTATCCAAACCTGTACTAATGAGAAAGAATAACGGAAAGTGGAGGACATGCATTGACTACTCAAACCTGATTAAAGCATGCCCAAAGGACATCTTTCCACTTCCAAGGATCAATTTACTAGTAGACTCAACCGCCGGACAAGAACTACTTTTGTTTATGTATGCATACTCCGGTTACAATCAGATCTCGATGCATATCCCAGACCAAGAACACACCAGCATCATTACCGACCTGGGATTATATTACTACATTGTGATGCCTTTGGATTGGAAAAAAGTTGGAGCTACTTATCAAAGAATAGTGAACCGGATGTTCAAAGACCAGATCAGATGATCAATGAAGGTATATGTCGATGATATGCTTGTGAAGTCACGATGATCAAACGAACACATCGATGATTTGGCGGAGATGTACAGTAATCTCTGAAAATATGAAATGAAACTCAACCCCTTGAAATGCTCTTTCAGCCTTACATTAGGGAAATTCTTGGGTTTCATCATTAACTCTCATGGAATTGAAGCCAATCCTGAGCAGATTTAGGCGATAAAAGATATCCAAGCATCGAAGATGATTAAGCAAGTACAAAGCCTAAATGCGAAGATCGCCGCCTTAAGTCGGTTCATCTATAGCGCCATCGATAAGTGCATTCCCTTCTTTGACTTGATCAAAAGAGGGAAGAGGAACTTCACATGGATGCAGGAATGTGTTGATGAGTTTCAAGCTCTGGTACACCATTTAGAGAGACACCCAATCGTATCCAAGCCACTAGATCATGAAGTCTTATACATCTATTTAGCAGTGTCGGTACATGCCATATGTATCGCGCTATCGCACGAAGAGAATTAGATCCAAAACCAATATACTATTTTAGCAAGCAGTTGACAGGTGCTGAAAGAAATTATCTGAAATTGGAGAAGCTCGCATACTGCCTGCTGAGTCCATCAAGGAAGCTCCACCCTTATTTTTAGGCTCACCCCCATCAATGTCTTCAATGAGCAGCCATTACGACGGGTCCTATAACAATCTGAGACGTTTGGAAGGTTACTGAAATGGAACATCAAATTGAACCAGTTTGATATCACTCATCTCCCTTGAAGAGCCGTTCAGGGATAAATATTTGTGGACTTCATAGTTGAATTCACTGCACATGACGACTCTCCTGAGAGTAGGAAAGAACCTCCCATTTAATGGATGATGCACATGGATGGAGCATCTAGTGATCGGTATTCTTGCGCTTGAGCCATACCAGTCACTCCTGAGGAATGCACGATCTGCGATGCCCTTAACTCGACTTCCCTATGGCAAATAACGAAGCTGAATATGAGGCCTTAATCACCGGGCTCAAACTTGCTAAGCAGTTGGAGTACAAGCTTTACAAATTTTTGTGATTCCCAATTAGTCGTGCAACAAGCCAGGGGAGAATATTAGGTCAAGGGAGCGTGACTTGCTTATTACCTCAACTGGGTCGATGAGCTACTAACCAAATTTGAGCATTACACAATTACACATATCCCTAGAGAACAGAATAAGAAAGCCTACAACACACCTAATTTTTGATAACATTATTCAGGAGAATTACTTAGATAGATTAAATAGAATAATGTAAAAGTCAAGTGATAAGGGGATTCAGATTTGAATAAATAATAAAGTGGTCATGCTTAATAAATTAAATGGGCTTAAGAACGACTTGTAGGCTAAATAGTTTACACAAGGGAATATTGGGTATTAGCCGCACCTTTATTCCATAAACCTTATATATATCCACGGCTTGCCATCTATTTACGTTTATTTCTCGTTTCCACAAAAATGTAAAACGCAAATATAAAGAGGAGCCAGCCATTGCTAGGAAGAAAAGCGAAGAGAAATCAAAGAAAAACTAAGGATTAAAGTTAGGGGAATAAATCTCAATCCAATCGCCTTATCATATTCTTGGTGAATAATAATTTATACCATCTCAATTTTGATTTATGATCATACATATTTGGATTTAAGATTAAATTCGTTTTTATGATCATTTGGATGATGATATGCTTGAACTGTAAAAATTTTAATTTAAACAAGATTGTTTAAATGAGGATTTATGCGATTTTATGGTAAAACCAATTGTAAATGATCTTTGAATGCCATGGAAAAAATTTATGTTGTGTAATTAATTTTGATAATTTTCCAAACTATAGAAAGATCATTATGAATTTTCAAAGGAAAATACGGTTAATTAGGTTTATAAATTTATTTTAGAAATTATATTGAGAATTTGGGTCTAAAATTTTGATATGTTAGATAACATGATGGAAGTGAATTTTTGTAATTTTTGAGGAGTTTTCCTAAGTGATTTGCTATGGAAATTAAATTATTTCAGAAGAAGGTTTTGTTTTCAATATTGGTTTTGCTTAATGGAATGGCTTATTTGCTAAATTAACCTTGGTTCGGATCTGAATTTAAGCGGCAGTTATTTTGGTAAAGAATTTGAAAAGTTAAGGCAACCAATATATGTTTACATGTAGCAAGGTAGTTAGAAGGTGTTTGATTTGATTGGTATTAAATCAGGTTTAGTCAGAAAAGTGGGTTACGACTCTATTTAGAAGCATCATTCGACCCCAATGCTTCCGCTTCATCTCGGTGGGAACCAACCTAGGTCAAAACCAACACACAAGATATCACTTAGATGGTACATGGTGGATTGGAGAAAGACAAAAGGCATTGTGTCGAAAGCATTGCTTCCGTTGGGGTCAATACCTTTGTTTATTTTAAAAAGTGAAGTATCTGCCTTTGTTTTATTAAAGCTTTCGAAGGAGTCGAATCTATTGTTTACGAAAGAGGATTTCTAAAGGCTTTCGAAGGGGTTGCCATCTTATGTTTTAAATAATAAGCTTTCAAATAGATTTCTTTACTTATAAAAGACTTCTTTCGAAATTAATGCTTCCGACCTAGTCGAAACTCTGTTGTTGTTTTTATACCTTTCGCGTGTGTTGAAGTCATCAATGTTTTCAAAAGGTTGTTTTTGTTTTAGACTTATACTAAGCCACTTTCTAAATGCTTTTGAAGCGTCCAAGGGTTTCGAAGGAAATGGCTTCAAAAAGGGGTTTCGGCGCTATCCTTTAGTATTTTGGTTAAATGATTTGAAGCGGAAGGGATGGTGCCGACGCCATCAAGTTTTCCCCAATACTTTTATATGGTAAAGAATGGTTTCGAAAGAGTTACTTTCTTTTATATTTACTTTGACCCAAATGATATATATTTTTAATACAAACCGAGTAGTTTTAAAAGAGGGACTTTCACTGGTTTAGAAAGGGATACTTCCAAGAGTTTCGAAATAAGTACTTTAAAGGGATTAACCAAGTTATTGTGTTTTCTTCTTCATATATGTATATATATTCATATTAATTTAACCTATAACTATATTTTAGGAAGGGCGGAATAACCAACTAGGTTGAGCCAGTAGTGAATATAAATTAAGTAAACTCTTGAATGAGTAGAATTACATCAAAGAGTTTAGGAAGACCAGAACATAGGATGCTAAAATATTAAAGGAAGATATTGGTAGGGGCAAATAGGTTCTTAGTAAGCCCATGAAAACTGTATACAGAAAAATATATTGGTAGAGGCTAATAGGTTCATAGTAAGCCCATGAAAACTATGTATAAAATAAGATGTCGAGAAGATAGGTTCATAGTTAGCCTATGAAAACTATGATTTGATATTGGTAGGAGCCAATAGGTTTATAGTGAACCCATCAAAACAGTATCCAGATTGAGATATAGACAGATGCCAACAGGTTCCTAGTCAACCTAGGAAAACTAGGACAGGAGAAAGGATATTGGAGTTACCAATAGTTTCAAGGAGAACACATAAAACAGTGAAGATATTGGCAGGGGCTAATAGGTTCTTAGTGATCCCATGAAAACTATGTAACTGGACAGAGAGTCCTTAAACATTTTACCAGATATTAGTTAGCCCTTGAAAACTATTAGGCTAATAGTGATCCTACAAACCATAACTGAGACAGATAGTCAAAATGAATGGGATGGGTAATCCATAATCGATTCACTTGTTTTGCATATCATCGTATCATATTATTTTGAATTATTTTAACCATTGTAGATGCAAGAGCACAGTGTATGGTTTTATAAAGGTTTTAGGATACTAGTGAGGGGAAAACTCATTCCGCTAAGCGGCAAGGTCTTACTAGATACCTAAATGTTTTGAGATGGTAGATTATTATTCGTACTAGGCTTTATGTCTAACTCAAAGTCTATGTTTTCCCCTTACACTCTCAGGTACCCAATTAATTTTAAGTAGTTTGAGAGTTGTGGTTTTCAAGTACCTTATTAGATGAATAAAGCTTTCGGAGACATGCATGAGGTATGATAGCTATCTAGAGTTCTCTTTTATTTTGATTCCATTGTGTTGATGTAAAGGCAAAGTTATTAAACTGTCTATATATACTCTGGTCATCCAATGGGGCATCTTCATATGTCGCTCTTGGCGTACATTGTAATAAATATATTTTCTTTGGACGTGGTTAAAGACTGTGGGATTATGTAATGAATTTGTAATGTTTTGAAATGGAATGTGGAACTTATTTGATGTTTTAAAAAATTTCCATATTCATGTGTTTCCGTGTATTAATGTATCTAGCATTGTCGTATTTGGTTGCCAAGGATTAATAACTATGGATGATTGAAGCATCTGTAGTCGTTAGTTTTAGGCCTCCAAGTAGGGGGATGCTACAAGTTGGTATCAGAACATAGGTTTATGAAAACTAAAAAGAAAAGTTAAACCTAAAAGCTTTTTTGAAACATAATCCAATGAATTAGAAATATGATTGGGGTTTGGGATAACGCTATAGTAACATACTTGTATTTGATATAGATACATATGTAAGTACATATTCCCCTCTCTCTTAGACCGTTCTTTTGTATCTTATTAACGCTCATATGCATATTTACGAGAAAAAGATGTGGAAGTAGGAAACGGAAGAGGAAATTTTAGTGGAGGATGCATCACAACCAATGGAAATGTTCGACCTAATACTAGGAGGAACCAAGGTCAATAGGCTAATGCAAACCAAAATGTTGATGCCAATATGGGTGCTGGAAATCCACCAATAGATATGGAGGCAATGTATCAGTTCTTTGTTGATATGATGCAAGTGAGAGTTGCTGCTGGTGTTGTTGGTAATGTTGGAGAAGCTAATCCTATGGCTGCATTTGGGAATAGTTATGCTAAGCTAAGAAGAGATTACACCAGTCTAGGTGTGAAACCATTTTTGGGAATGGAGGATACTATAGAGGTGGAGGATTGGCTGTTACACTGTGAGAGAATATTTGCTGACTTAGGTTTGGATGATGTGCAGAAGAGAAGGTTGGCCTCTAGGCAGTTGCAAGGGTCAGTGCTTCATTGGTGGAATAGTGTTACTGTCGGGGTTCCATAGGAGGAGTTGACTTAGGCAGATTTTAGAGCAAGTTTTGAACAGAGGTTTTTATCTGAAGTTGCTAAATCGGCATCACTAAAAAAGTTTATGGACTTGGTGCAGGGAGAGATGTTGGTAATTGAGTATGCCACTAAGTTTGATGAGTTTTCATGATATGGACATGCTGCTATAGACGCTAAAATCAAAAGGAATGAGAGGTTCATTCGGGGTTTGAAACCTGAGCTTGCTAGGGCGACCCTGACATATATTCATGATCTTTGTAATGTGGTAGTGGAGATGGAAATTCTCCAAGAGGAGATGCTTGCTGTTTGTGCTAGAGAGAAGCCAATTGAAATCCAAGGTTCCCAGGGAAAGAGGAGAAAATTCTTTAAGGAGAAGGGATCTTAGAAGGGAGATGCTGCAAAGAAGGCAAAAGATGATTTAGTTTGCTACAAGTGTGACAAGAAGGGTCATTATGCAAATGAGTGCCGGTCAGGAAAGGGGAAGAAGGCCATAGATAAGAAGAATGTGAAGTGCTTCTACTGTGATCAAGTTGGGAATTATAAGAACCAGTGTCCAAAGCCAAAAAGGTTGGACAAGGGAAACATTTTTGTTGTTGGATCATCTGCTAAGCCAACTACAACTGATAAAGGAAAGACTATGATGAAGGTATATTTTTGATTCAGAGTATACCAGTTAGGATACTATTTGGTACCCATGCATCACATTCATTCATATCCTAGTGTTTGGTTGATAAGTTATGCTTAGAACCCACATACACCTTGTTACTTTCTTAAGGGTTGTGAATCCAATAGGAGAGTATGCAACTCTAGGGATGAGATGTGACCAGTTAGAACTTAATTTGTTAGGTCATAAGTTTGCATGCAGTCTGTATGTTTTTGATTCCGTAGATTTCAGAATCATTTTGGGTATAGATTGCTTGAGAAGGTATAAGGCCAGGATATTTTGCCAAGATAGGGAGATATCACTAAGACACCCTGATAGTCATAACTGACTTATATTCTCATTGGAGAATTCTATCCGGAGTAGTTGTGCTTTGTTAAGTGCAATAGAAGTGAGAGAAGAGTTAAATCAGGTTCGAGTAGCAAGTGAGTTTGCAGATGTCTTTGAGCCTATCACAGGACTACCACCAAAACGAGCTATTGAGTCTCAGATAGATCTTATGCCAGAAGTTGAAACTGTAAGTAAATCACCTAGCAGGATGACACCTACTGAGATAAAGGAATTGAAGGTGCAGCTAGTGGATCTAGAAGGAAGGAATTTTATTAGACCAAGCAGTTCGCCTTGAGGAGCGGCCATGGTGTTCGTAAAGAAACTAGATGGGTCTTTAAGGATGTGTATCGACTATCGTAAGCTGAATGAGAGGACGAAAAAAATAAGTATCCTTTTCGAGAATTAATGATCTATTTAATCAGTTGTATGGAGCCAAAGTATTTTTCCAGTTGGATTTGGCGACAGGTTTCATCAATTAAGAGTGGCAGAGGACGTATTCCTTTGTCGGCATTAAGGACTAGGTATGGTTCGTACGAGTGGTTAGTAATACCGTTTGGGTTAATGAATGCACCAGATTTCCTTATGGATTTGATGAACCGTGTCTTCCTAGAGTATTTGGAAAGACCTGTGTTGGTGTTTATAGATGATATTTTGGTATACTCTAAGGATTAAAGAGAGCATAAAGACTATCTTTGATTGTGCTTGAGACCCTGAGGCAGCATCAGATAAATGCGAAGCTTTCCAAGTGTCCTTTTTGAAAGAAAGAAGTTAAGTTTCTTGGTCATGTAGTTTCAAAAAAGGTTTTTCAATCGATTCAGATAAGATCGAAGCTACTACTAATTAGAAGATACCATAGATGGTAACTAAGATTAGAAGTTTTCTTGGACTTGCTGGCTATTACCGAAGATTCATTAAGGATTTCTCGCAGATAGTAGCGCCTTTGACTAAGCTAATCAGGAAGGAGGTGCGGTTTGTTTGGTCCGACAAATGTGAGAAAGCAATCCTTAAGTTAAAGCATTTGTTGACTAATGCACAAGTTGTGGTAGCTCCAGACTGAAACCAAAGGTTGGTGGTGTATACCGATGCATGTGGAACCAGATTAGGAGCAGTGTTGATGCGAAAGGGTAAAGTGATTGCCTATGCTTCATGACAGATTAGACCGCACGAAGTGAGATATCCTACTCATGATTTGGAGTTTGCTCCGGCAATCTTCGCATTGAAGATTTGGAGGCATTATCTCTTAGGGAGAGATTTGAGCTATACATGGATCATAAGTCTTTAAGATACTTATTCTCTCAAAAGGGAGTTGAATATGAGATATCATAGGTGGCTAGAGTTTTTAGCTACTTATGATTTTGGTATAGAGTATACTCTAGAGAAAGGTAATAAAGTAGCGGATGCTCTTAGCAGAAGACATCACAATGTGGTGTTAGCTATGTTCGAAGAATGGAAGGATTTTGAAGCTTTGACAGCCTGTAGTGTGGTGTTAAGATCGACTGCTAGTTATGGTCAGAGTATTGCCATGATTTCCCGTTTAGAAGTTCGACCAGTGTTGATCGAGATAACTGCTTCTAAGTAGAAGGAGAATCCATTATTAGCCAAGAAGATCAGAAGGCTTGAGGTTGGAACTGAGATCGATGATCTGAAAGATTTTTGTCTTGACCAGAGGGACGGTTAAGAAAGAAGAGACGGTTGTGTGTTCCAAATATTGAGAACTTGATGAAAGAAATTCCCGGAGAATGTCATTGATCCAAATTTACGATTCATCCTGGAGGGACCAAGATGCATCAAGATATAAAGAGGAGCTTCTATTGGGAAGGTATCAAGACGGATGTTGGCTTGTGGGTTAGGCAGTGTGCAAACTGTCAACAAATGAAAGCTGGACATCAGATGCCGAGTGGGTTGCTTCAACCTCTAGAGATTCCGGTTTGGAAATTGGATTCGATATCCATAGATTTTATAGACGGTTTGCCAAGGTCAAATAGAGGATATGAAAGTATATGGGTTATAGTGGATAGATTGACCAAGAGTGCCCATTTCATTCCAGCTAAGTCAACCAGGATGGCACATGTTTTAGCTAAGTTGTTAATGAAGAACATAGTTAGATTGCATGGAGTTCTTAGTAGCATAGTCAGGGACAAAGATGCTTTGTTCACTAGAGAATTCTGGAAGAGTCTACAGGATGTGTTATACACTAAGCTCAAGATGAGTACTACATATCACCCTTAGACGGATGGGCAGATAGAGAGAGTCAATAAGGCACTCGAGGATTTACTAAGAGATTATGTATTGGACTTTGGTGGATCTTTGGAAGATCATCTACATTTGGTCCAGTTTTCCTATAATAATAGTTATCAAACTAGTATAGGAATGGAGCCTTTTGAAGTTTTGTTTGAAAGGCCATGGAAATCACCAGCATGTTGGTTTGAGACTAGAGACAAATTGGTCTTAGGTCCAGATTTGGTTAGGGGCATTAGAGAAGATTGAGTTGATCCGAGAAAGGACGAAGGAAGCTCAATCCAGATAGCAAAGCTATACAGATAAAAGGCGTAAAGACCTAGAGTTCTCGGTTGGAGATAGGTTTCTCATTAAGGTATCATTGATGAAAGGTGTGGTACGGTTCGGGAAGTTAGGGAAACTGGCATCGAGATGTGTTGGTCCATTCCAGATTATAGAGAGGACTAGGAAGCTTGCATACAGAGTAGAGTTGTTGAGCAATATGGCAGGTGTTCATAATGTATTTTATGTGTCTCGTCTTTGCAAGTATGTGCATGATCTAGGGACTGCCATTCCTTCGATAGGGTTGGAAGATTTAGTAGTAGATCCTAATTTGACTTTTGTTAAACAACCAGTTCGGGTTATGGCTAGAGATGAGAAAAGATTGAGGAAAAAGACAGTCAAGTTGGTGAATGTTCAATGGAGTGACAACGAGAAGGACCATACTTGGGAGATAGAGTATGGGAATCGAGTTACTTATCCTAATCTGCTTTGATGGTATGTCTATACTAGATTTATATAAAGAATTGCTAGACAGGTAGACTAGTATGGTTGTTAGGAGTCGTTAAAGATGATCGCTATGTTTAGTATTTAGTTCTTACTGAATTTCGAGGACGAAATTCTTTAAGGAGGGGATCTATTAACGCCCCTAATTTTTGATAACATTATTCAGGAGATTTAATCAGATAAATTAAATAGAATAATGTAAATGTTAAGTGATAAGGAGATTGAGATTTGAATAAATAATAAAGTGATCTTGCTTAATAAATTAAATGGGCTTAAGAATGGCTTATAGGCTAAGTAGTTTACACAAGTGTATATTAGGTATTAGCCACACCTTTATTCCATAGCCCTTATATATATCCATGGCTTGCCATCTATTTAGGTTTATTTCTCATTTCCAAAAAAATGTAAAATGAGGAGTCGGCCATTGCTAGGAAGAAATGAGAAGAGAAATCAAAGAAAAGCTAAGGATTAAAGTTAGGGGAATAAATCTCAATCTCAATCCAATCTTCTTATCATAATCAAGGTGAATAATAATTTATATCATCTCTATTTTTTTATGATCGTACATTTTCAGATTTAAGATAAAATTTGTTTTTATGATGTTTTGGACGATGATATGCTTGAATTATAAATTGATTAAAGCTCTAGGGACCTAACTTTCTAACTCTAGAAAGTCGCATCACTATTTAAGAAAGAAAGGGACAGAAGAAGAAAAGATAAGAAAGAAGAAACACAACAACATCAGATAACTCATAGCGGAACGAATGAAATATAATATATCACATAAAATATTACATAGTATCATATTACATCAGAGTACACAACTTATACAACACATATTAGATAGTTATAAACATCTGTCTAACTATATAACTCAAGAACACAAGATACATATATCACACAAACATAGCGGAACCATAATATATCTACACGTGGAAGCCTCCTGCTCCATATCTCCTCCAGAATTCATCAAGCTAACCTGAATCCCTCGACTACTCGTGAGACGACCCGAATTTCTCACCACATAAAATCATATCATCTTGAAGAAAGAAAGGGATAGAAAAGAGAAAAGAAAGAAGAGAAAGAAGAAACAACATCAGAATCTAAACAGCGGAACGAATAAATTATATTAATAACATAAATATTACATAGTTTACAATCATTATCAGAGTTACACATATTACACATCACATACTAGACAGTTGTAAACATCTATCTAGTTATACAACTCAATACAGTACAAGGAAACTACTCATAGAAATCAACACAGCGGAAAACTATATATCTACACGCAGAAGTCTCCTGCTCCATTGCTTCCCCATAATTCAGGTATAAAAATGATAGTTTAAATGAGGATTTATGCGATTTTGGAGTAAAACCGATTGTAAATGATTTTTAAATGCCATGGAAAAAATTTATGTTATGTAAAACATGATTTTGAAGTTGGGTTTTAGTTTTGATAATTTTCCAAGCTATAGAAAGATCGTTATGGATTTTCAAAGGGAAATACGATTAATTGGGTTTAGAAACTTATTTCAGAAATTACATAGAGAATTTGGGTCTAATTTTTTGATATGTTCGATAACATGATGGAAGAGAATTTCTATAATTTTTAGGGATATTTCCTAAATGATTTGCTATGGAAATTAAATTATTTTAGAGGAATGATTTATTTGCAATATTGGTTTTGCTTAATTGAAGGGCTATTTGCTAAATTAACCTTGGTTTAGATCTGAAATTAAGCGGTGGTTATTTTGGTAAAGAATTTGAAAATTTAAGGAAACCAATATATGTTTACACGTGGCAGGTTAGTTAGAAAGTGTTTGTTTTGATTGGTATTAAATCAGGTTTACCCAGAAAAGTGGGTTCTGCCTCTATTTAGAAGCACCTTTTGACCTTCTGCTTCATCTTAGTGGAAGGCTGTAACCAATACACAAGGTATCACCTAGATGGTACATTATGGATTGGAGAAAGACGGAAGGCATGGTGTCGAAAGCATTGCTTCCGATGGGGTCAATACCTTTGTATATTTTAAAAGGCTAAGTGCCTTCCTGTGTTTTATTAAAGCTTTCGAAGGAGTTGAAGCAATGTTTTCGAATGAGGTTTTATAAAGGCTTTCGAAGGGGTTTCCGTCTTATGTTTTAAAGAATAAGCTTTCGAATGGATTTCTGTACTTATAAAAGAATGCTTTCGAAATTGATGGTTCCGACCTAGTCAAAACTCTACTGTTTTTTCTATACTTTTCGTATGTGTTGAATTCATCAATGCTTTCAAAAGGTTTTTTGTTTTAGACTTATAATAAATCACTTCCTGAATGCTTTCGAAGGGGTCTAACGGTTCTGGAGGCAATGGCTTCGAAAGGGGGTTTCGATGCTATCCTTCAATATGTTAGTTAAATGGTTTGAAGCTCTCTAAAGGGATGGTGCCGACGCCATCAAGTTTTCCCCAATACTTTATATGATAAAGAATACTTTCAAAAGTGACACTTTTGTTTATATTCTCTTTGACCCAAATGATATTTTTTTTACACACTCAATTTCGAAAGGACTTTTAATGGATTTGGAAGAGATACTTCCAAGGGTTTCGAAGGGGGTACTTTCAATGGTTTCGAAGCTATGCTTCTAAGAGTAAATAAGTAATACTTTATTACATTCGAAATGTTTCGAAAGATAGGTTTTAAAGTGTTTCGAAAGGTAGGGGCCTAATGTTTTAAAAAGAGATTTATAAACTTTCGAAGGAGGTTATCTAGTGAGATCAAAAGCAAAGTTTTGAAAGTTCAAATGCCTTAGTTTTCAGAACAAATAACCCAATCTCATTTTAAAAGGAAACCATGGCATAAATGAATAAAGTACTTTGATATGGAGTTTTTGAAGAAGTTTGCTTTGATTAAAAGGTTAAAGGGATTAACCAAGTTATTGTGTTTGCTTCTTCATATATGTATATATATTCACATTGTAATGGTCCCATAACTGTATTTTAGGAAGGGCAGAATAACCAGCTAGGTTGATCCATTATTGAATATAAATTAAGTTAACTCCTGAATGAGTAGAATTGCATCCAAGAGGTCAGGAAGACCAAAACATAGGATGCAAAAATATTGAAGGAAGATATTGGCAAGGCCAATAAGTTCTCAGTAATCCCATGAAAACTATGTATAGGAAAAGATATTGGCAGAGGCCCATAGGTTCATATTAAGTCCATGAAAACTATGTATAAAAGAAGATGTCAGGAAAACAGGTTCACCGTTAGCCTATAAAAACTATAATTTGATATTCGTCGGGGACGACAGGTTTATAAGGAACCCATGAAAACTATATCCGTATTGAGATATTGACAGATGTCAATAGGTTTCTAGTTAACCCATGAAAACAAGGATAAGAGAAAGGATATTGGAGTTACCAATAGGTTCGGGTAGAACCCATAAAATAATAAAGATATTGGCAAAGGCCACTAGTTTCTTAGTGATCCCATGAAAAATATGCAATCGGACAGAGAGTCCTTAAACATTTTAATGGATATTGGTCATTCCACGAAAACTATTAGGCTAATAGTAATCCTAGAAACCATAACTAAGACTGATAGTCAAAATGAATGGGATGGGTAATCCAGAATTGATTCACTTGTTTTGCATATCATCATATCATATTTTTTGAATTATTTTAACCATTATGGATGCAGGAGCACGGCATATGGTTTTATAAAGGTTTTAGGATAGTAGTGAGGGGAAAACCCGTTCCGCTAAGCGGCATGGTCTTACTAGATATCTAAATGCTTTGAGATGGTAGATTTTTATTTATACTAGGCTTTATGTCTAACTCGAAGTCTATATTTTCCTCTTATACTCTCGGATACTCAATTGATTTTAAGTAGTTGAGACTTGAGGTTTTTCGGTAACTCTTTAAATGAATAAAGCTTCCGAAGACGTGCAGGAGGCATGATAGCTATCTAGAGTTCTCTTTTATTTTGATTCCGCTGTGTTGATGTAAACGCAAAGTTGTTAAGTTGCCTATATATACTCTGGTCATCCAAGGGGTATCTTCATATGTCGCTTTTAGCGTATGTTCTAATAAATATATTTTCTATGAACATGGTTAATGACTATGGGATTATGTATTGAATTTTAAATGTTTTGAAATGTAATGTGGAACTTATATGATGTTTTAAAAAAATTCCATATTCATGTGTTTCTGTGTATCAATATATCTAACATTGCCGTATTTGATCACCGATGATTAATAACTATGGATGATTGCAACATCCATAACCATCACTTTTGGGCCTCCAAGTAGAGGGATGCTACAAAGCCGACTCACTGGCAAAATTGGCCGGTTCTGAGGATGCATAGCCTATGGAGTTAATATGGGTATCGTATACATATTAATTAAGTATTGATATGAAATATTTTAAGATACCGTGACAATATTCGATAATATCGATAAAATATCGAATAATTGTGGAACATGTTATAAACAATATTGTGCTATGTTATAATGTTATACTGATGGTAAATTTTCAAATATTTGGATAAATATTGCCAAATTACTATCAAGGAATGATTGCATAGAGTTTATGGATTACAATTCATTTATAGAGATATTTTATTAAATACAAATTATAATACAAGCTAAGAAAAACCAATAAATTCATATATCGACAACTTTATTATTTTCTTCATTTTTATACTATATTCATTATTTCTTTAGTATCTAATTATCTATATTGCCTTACAAAATTTTCATATTTATAGTTTCTTCATTTCATTTTCACTTAATTTATCGAATAAGCAATGCTGATTTGATGCCAATAACTACTTTAGCTCATTCCTTACCGATATATAAAATATATAACTATACTACTCTTCAACTTTTAGTTCTTGGTGCATGATAATAACTACTAAAAATTTAGCTAACTTACCAATTGAAAATGGTGAACAAAAAACAACTAAAAGAGAAATAGATTTTTCATGATCTTGTTTTTAGTGGTCAAATCTTCGCAGAAAATAAAACATATAACATAATGAAATAAGTACAACTTTCTTTAATGAAAGACTAATGAAGAATACTAAAAATGTATGGTTAAAAAAAATAGTGCATTGGAATATCTAATATGCTCTAGAAATTTTCATTCACCATATATAAAAGAACAAATATTAAGAATGTGCGGATATTTATTTGTAAATACATTTATCCCACACATGCAACGATGAATGATGTTCTTAAAAAATATCATGTATTTCACACTAAATATCGGAGCGATATATTGCCAAATATTGGACGATATATCGATAAAGATATTTTAAGCGATATTTTAAAAAAGTATCGACTTAGGAGCGATATGAGATATATCAATGATACGTCAGCGATATTATCCAATATTAACTACATAGTGCACAACTGACGGGCTGGTCCAGTTGAAGTACTTAATGCTTTGAGCATTGACCAGATGGATGTTGAGTGGGTCTTAGAGATGAAGCCCGAAAAGGAGTCGTGGATGACTCTAATAAAAGATTATTTTCAAAGGGGAATCCGTCTCAAACGGAGGAATGAAAAACGGCAAGTCCAACGTAAAGCTTCACGATACATCCTTCAAGAAGGAGTTATGTAAATGAAGGGTTTTTCTGTTCCCCTACTTCGATGTATCACTAATAATGAAATCAAGTGAGTATCAAGAGAAGTCCATGAATGAGAATGTGGCGATCACAGGAGGGGAAAACCTTGGCAAAGAAAATACTTCGCTATGGTTATTACTTTCCAACTTTCAACCAAGACGCAGCTAATTATGCTAGACGATGTGGAAAGTGCCGGCCATTCGCAAACATTCGAGGTGCCTTTCGAAGGAGATCACTTAGAGGGTCAGTCCATGGATGTTTGCTATATGGGGCATTGACACCATCGGCTCATTGTTGATATCCAAAGGTGGCACGAAATACGCCATCGTAACAGTCGATTACTTAACTAAATGGGCTAAAGATGAACCATTGGCCGTGATCACTACGAAAAAAGTAATCAACTCTGTTGTTCAAAACATCATTTGTCGTTTTGGTCTTCCTCGAAAAATTCTAACTAACAATGGGACCTAGTTTGACAGTGCTGAATTTAAAGAATTCTACCTCAGGCATCATATTGAGAAAAGTTTTACGGCAGTTGCTCGCGCTCAAGCTAATGGATATATTAAAGCTGTTAATAAAATCATAAAGTCCATTCTGAAGAAGTATTTGGAAAAGGCCTGAGGCAAGTGGGTTGATGAACTCCCATCAGCACCATGGGAATACAGAACCACACATAAGTCTACGAGTAGCCACAAGCCATTCGCCCTTGCCCATGGCTCCGAAGCGTAATTCCCATAGAACTTGAAGTGTCTTCTCGTCGAGTGACTTACTATGACCCCAGAACAAACAAAGATTGGTTGATGAGAAGCGCGAAGAAGTTGGCTTGAGAGTAGCTGCACATCGACACTGAGTCGTCCGATACTACAATGTTAAAGTCCAAGATAGGACCTTCAAAATTGGCGATTATTTTTTGAAACAGATCTTTCCTAGCCTCACCAACATGGGTCCGTGATGGAAAGGACCATATGTAAATAATCAGAAGCTTAGAGATAGAACTTTCAAGCTAACGAATATCGACGGCATTACACTCCCTAGAGCATGGAATAGCAAGCATTTACGATGCTACTTTGATTTTGTTTCATTCATTTGTATTCCATTTAGAATTTTCATTTGCTTTTCAGTTTGAAGCCATATAATCAGACAGACCCTGTCGCTTCTCTTTCAGTTCGTAGTAGAACTTGAAGTTTTTTCCATACTATGAATTGCTTGTGCGTAGTATAATAGGTGTGATATGTGACCGACTTACATCTACGTATGCCTAAACATAAATCAACGAGTACCTAGGTTTTGGTGCCAACCAAGTTATCGGGTCCATAATTGCATTAATCAAAGATGAAGGTGACTTGATCGTTCATCCACTGATTCTCGCCTACGATCTGATGGGCCGAGTATTAAACATAGAGCAGATGTGACTCGACCGTCCGTTAGCTAATTTTCGTCCTGCGATTCGACGGGAGAAATATAAAGTAGAAGTAGACATGGTATGATGGACCACTCTTCGACTTTTGCCCTTGACTTAAGGGCAAAGGAATTAAACAAGAAAAATGTGATTCGACCATTCATTATAATAACTCTAGTCCCCAAAGTGTGGCTAGAGTATAAACATCAGTCGGGTGTGATTAATCTCCCATCGACCAACTCTAATCCCCAAAGTGTGGAAAAGAGTATAAAAAACAAATAAGTGCGATTTGACCACTCATTCGTCGACACTGACCTGAACCCGATAGGGGGAGTATAAACTTGTAATGGATGGAATGCTACCATCCATGAAGTAACTCCACCAACCCAAAAATGGGGGCAGGAGTATAATCACTTAACTACTAAATACGATAGCGTAACATCATAGCTCGTGCTTAGTGTTTGATGCAACTCATGGCCATGACTGAGAAAAGGCCTTGAGATAGATTTATTGGATCAAAGCCAAAAGTAACGAGTGACCGACTGACATTGCAATTTAAACAATGAGTGATGAATTACAAGTACATTAAATGGAAAATGTAATAGCTCGAACATTTGAACGAATTTATACGAAAACTGAATTGAAATGAAAGAAGTTTTTATTTACAAGACAAAAGCTTGGAAAGCAAAGTACAAGTTTATTACAAAGGCGAGAAACCAAAAGCAATGTCGTAGCCGCACAATCAAGGCCAGCAAAAAGAAAATAGCTACCTAGCTATACATAATCCAAGCCGAGTCGATGGCTTTTTGTTGTCCTTCTTAGGCTTCTTCGGAGTAGACTCACTAGAGCTCTCACCCTTGCCTCTCCTCTTCGACTTTCCTCCACCCTTAGGTGAAATGCTTTTAGAGATAGAAAAGGAAGAAGTCTCACTTTGGGATACGGAAGGGCCGACCTATTAAGGGATGATCCCATCGGGTAGCATGATTTAGAGTGGAGTAACATCTAACTCGGCAAACTCCCTCTTGACTCGCTTGGCCAGCCCTTCCTTCTCAATGCGCTCCTTAAAACTATGCATGTCCATATGCTCAAAGACATAAGTCACCATAACATCATTTGTTTTGTCCTAGGCCTGTTGATCATCAGTCTTTTCTTCATTCAAAGCCTCTATAACTTCAGTATTCGGGCCGGAAGTCTCAGTGGATTGGACGATCGAGACCATCTGTGAAGTGGCGACCACTGTAGACTCCATAATTACTGCCTGCTGTACATGGATGCTTCACAATTAGGAGCATGTATAGTTGCAGACAGACCTACAATTTCACAACTTTCAATGGGTAAGCCTATGAATTTGTGTGCAAGATGTAAACTTTCTCAAATGTTGGGGAGGTGAGAGATGTACCTTCGTCGGATTGGTCTTTGACCGAAGCTGGAGTGCCACCTTCAAGAATCGAAGACAGACTAAAAGACATGTGGATTTCAGGATGATCTAGATTATATCTTGTCACCTTTTCATGGGCATGAGTAGACTTGTGGATTTTAGGATGATCTACATCGTATCATATCACCTTTTCACGGGCATGAGAAGTTGAGGAACCAATTGCTTGACTTGTGAAAGGGTCTTGAGAGCCAAACCTGGAGGCTTTACCACCATTTTTCCTCTTCCTGGTCTTGAGATCATCTGGCTCTTCATCATGCAAGATTTCACACATATATTACTCCTCATCAACCTCTACGTCACCGAGAGACTTATTCTTCAAGTCTATAATATAGTCCCAAGCTTCAACTAGCAACTCAGGATATCCCTCTCCAAGGAAGTGAAGGTTGCAGTTAATGAGGACATTTGCACTATAGTATATCAACAGAGGATCAAAATCATTCGTTATCATCGTCCAACCAGCCTCCTTAGCTTCTTCTTTAAGGGTCCCTATTTGCTAGAGTTGTATATCATAGTCAGGGGAGCCTCGACGGTTTCATCACAATATTTTTAAGACTCTAATTGTGCCTCGAGCTTCTCTGGTTTTCCCTCTCAAGTTCCTCCTCAAGCTACCAAATGCAAAGGGCTAAGGCATCGTTATCTTTTTAAGGCATCATTCTTCTTTTGTGGAACATCTTTCTCAAGAGCTAAAGTGCCACTGCGATGAACAATGGTGTTCATTTCAATTTGGTTCATCAAATGTTCAACTGCTTCAGAAGACTCGCTAGCTCTCTTTCTTGGCATCAGCCAGCTTTCTACTTAACTCCTTGACTTCCTCATCCAAGTGTTTGATGGTTTCTTTATTGTGAATTACTTTAGAGTTAAGCGATTGATCTCATACCTTCTTTCTATCGACACTTCAGAAATCCTCTCAGCCACATGTTGATTATGCCATGCTGGATGTAGACATCATTGACATAAAAGATAACCATGTCCTTAGCCTCTGGAGGAATTGGATGCAAAGCAAGAACAAATTTTGAACTCATCAAAACATAACTTACGAAATGTAGTTTGGGCTCAGCCAACTTCTCTGCAACAGTGCCATCGTGGGCAGTTGGAGCTAAGAGGGATGTTTGCCATGCCGATGAGAAGATGTATCAAGACTTCCTATGCCAGTATGGCATTCAGACGATCGTCGGATGAAAAAGCGCCCGAATGTTGCTTGGGTAGTGTAGCTGAAGTAAGGGCATGTAATACTGACTTGCTACTACTATAGACTGCGAGGTATGGATTGGCACCCTTATGATGAGAAGACTGGAACTTTGACTTATGCGTAGATGATGAATCCTTGGATTGATGACTTTTTTCCCGGTCCTTCCTTCCATCATGGACTTCTCTTTCCTGGCCTGGCATCGACTTGATTCTGGACCACGATTGGACCTGATATAAGATGGCTGAGAGTATGATGACTTCTTTAAGTGATCGTAATTGCGAGTGCATCCCATGGAATTTACAAATAAAACAAAGATGTATCAGCATCACAAGAATTAAAGAAGGATATGTGTCGTACGGTGTAGTCCACATGATCGTGAGTGTCTTAATGCCCCTCCAACGGACTAAGGACTGGAGCTTTGCTAGCTGGAGTAATCTCCCCCATGCTAGTGGAAAGAATGTCAGCACCAATTCCTCGAGGCTCGACAATCCTTCAAATAAATTTTTAGAGGCAGAAAGTAGATTGATTTAAAGCGGTAGTGGTTGGCTTGGGCTGCTTGATGACTTGCTCTTTGCAAAGCTTGTAAATGAGCCTTTTCCTTTTCTCTTCTTTAAGGCGGTGAGTTATGTGTCTTAGGAGGACCCGACAACAGGCTCACAGTTTGAACCCGCATCGTCGTGGCCGGGCTCACTAGCATTACCTCTTATCTCGCCTTCTTTAAAATCATACCGAGCCTCCTCGACTAGGGGCACGATAGGATTACCATCACCACATCCCCACTAAGCATGGCCTCTTTTCCTCTCACTTCCTCATCAGCATTCCCCAAAACCTAGTGCTACAACCCTCTTCTAACAAGCCTAAGGCAAAGAGACACTCATCGCTCATAAAGGATCTAACATCTCTATCTTTTAACGATATATTCCCGAGCTCAGAGATAGCCCATGAATACCTATCACCAATGAGACATGGATAGCTACCTACAAGATTCAAAGAACTGTTTAATTCAAGGTAAGACTTAGGTAAAATCTCCAAAGTTTAAGTTCGAGACGGCTCTTACGTCACTTCATTCATCGTCCTTCAAAACCAGGTAGGCAGTGCATGAAAATCCATTCATCCTTAATAGACTTAGCTTCTTCCAAGCACTAGTTACGACTTGGAAATTACCGAATGATTCTAGAAAAGTATACGAGTGCTTCCTCTTTTGTCGTTTGAAATTGGAAATGAACCAAATATCATCCGGAGTCGGTTCGTGATATAAGAACATGAGAAATATTGTGTTTGCACTAAAATTGGTCACAACACTCTTCGGGAGTCGTTGAAGAGATAATAACGAAGAATATCGATTCAAAACGAATATTATCTAACAAAAACTCCAATCAACAGTAAAGTAAAAGAGTAGACAAGCGATTTATAGTGGTTCGGCGTGTTGCCTACGTCCACTGTGAAGTTTTCTACAGCTTTATTGATTCTCTTTCAATGATTACAAGTTGTTATAGCAATCAACAGCAAGTTACAACTGGAAATTCGAAATAGACAGCAAATATATGATATAGGATGATGGAGATCTTGATCCGGCAGAGTCTAGGCACTTCAGAGTCGAAAGATCCTTTTTCTGTTGGCTCTGGGCTCTATTTATAGGCGTAGGATGATGATATTTCGCTGAAAACTCGGAAGACCTCTTCTGCCACGTGAGGGGGCCCACACGCTCGGCCTCAGGAAATTTGGGCCCACTTTGGCATTGATTCGAACTCCATTCGAATCGATCAAGAATTCATCCAATCGAGGTGAAATTTGGTGGCAAGCTTCTGTGAAAATTTCGTGGCATTTGGATCAGTGGATTGAGAGATATGATGGATTCAAGATGGGATCCATTGCGTGGCTGTTTGGTTCGAAACCATCCATTCGAACCGATGGTTTTGAATCGATGGTGGCACGCGTCTTCGTGGTGACGTGGAGCGCAAACTTCGAACCGATCTGGTCTTCACTCCGAGTTGACCGTTTCGACTCCATGTATCTCGATGCATTCGAACCGATGGATGACACGTCATCGTGGCTAGCGCACCCAGTGGATTCGAACGAAGCTTCACAGATGGGTTCGAACAAGGCTCCAATAATGGGTTCGAACAACTGATGCTTGGTGGATTCGAACAAGGATTTTTTGATAGATACGAGCTTTGCAACCTCTCCATGGACGTGAGGCCCACCGACACGAACTAGATGGGTTCGAAGTTGATGGAGTCGAACCCAGGCACTCCGATGGGTTCGAGGTCCATCGATTCGAAGGTGATCGGTTCAAATGGTGTTTGGTGATGGATTCGAAGATACCTACCATGATGGGTTCGAAGCCAGTGTTTTTCCCTTCAAGTTGAATCGATTATAACTTGAGCGTATGAACTCGGATTGACTTGAAATTTGAGACGCGGACTTCTATGATCTTTTCTGTCATGTCCTATCAATTGTAGCTTAATCTGGACTCGGACCAAATTCAGTGATATCCATAGCGAAACGAAGTATGACCAATCTCTGAGAAAAACTGTTCTCCATTTTCGATCGATCTTTTGGTATCGCGGCTTTGCCAAAAAGCGGGATAACATTTTCCCTCCCAAAGTACGTCTTGTGGGAACATGACGTGCTTTGAATAGCTGCAACTTCTCTCCGAACAATCATTGCTCTCTTTTTTGTTGAGACTCGTACCATGTATTGCTGTAACCTTGCGTTGATATGGTTTATTGTTGTATGATAGCGCTTAGCCGTTGGCTGTTGCATTTGTAACAAGATGAATATTCGATCCCTATAAACGTTTAAAATCGAATGTTAGTTCGACATATATGCACATATGTGCGTTTGACCCTTGTTAACGTCGTGCGTCCACGAGTCGTTGTTTGTTTGGTTTGCTATTGAATTTCGCATCGATTCTTTCCTGAACCGATTTGGAAATTTGAGTTGAGACAACGCTTGATGGTTGTTTAGAAAGGTCCCTTCGTATCGATCCTCTCCTGAACCGATATAGATGGTCGAAGGAAACTACTTTGGGTTGCGCGAACGTAATACTTTTGAACCAATGCGCTTGAGCATCGATGGATTCGAAGTCTACACTCGTATGGATGGAGTAGCCTATGTTACGATGGGTATGAACCTGACATCCAAACGGATAACTTGGGCGAGTATGAAACGTTCATTCGTACCGATGAGATAGAATGGGTACGAAATGGTAGTTCGCATCGATAGGAAATGATGGATACGAAATAATCGTTCGTATCGATAGGTTGTGGATGGAGTCGTGAATCTGTTGATGTGAACAGGGGCTTCGAATCGATGTGCCCATTGTTTGTTTCGCATCAATGCAACTCGTTGCCCTGCTGTGTGTTTCGTACCGATGAAGTGTGAGGGTAACTTCGAATCGATAGGGTCTTAGGCCGATGGATTCGAAGGTTGACCTCGAATTGATACGATAATTGACCGGTTGGGACCGGTTGAGTTAACTGGGATGCGAAACGGCCCGGTCACTTCCTAGGCTTCATATAAATAGCAGGGGGTCTCACTTTTTTCACTTTTTACTTTTCACTCTTGCCTTGCGTTTACTGTGTTCTGCCTCGTTTCGAAGTTTCAGAGAAGAGAACACTGTGTCACGTCACCGAATCAATCAAGATTCAAGTCTTCAATTCCCCGAATCCATCATTCAAACTAGGTAATTAGCCTCGAATCCAAAAGGCAAAGCTATTTCAAACCTACCTCTTCTTCATCGATTGGCCACTCTGGTGATTGGTAAAACCAGATCTAGTTTGGGAGAGCTTCGAATCGATTCGTGGACTCGAGTTCGAATCGATTATGGCGGCGTCATTTTTCCTTGGACTTCGCATCGATCCCTGGAATGACTTTATGGGAGTGATGCAGTTCGCACCGATTGACTATCTTTGATGGGTCCATTCGAATCGATGGATTTGAATCCATCAGCTATCGGTTCGATGCCCTTGACTTTACATCGATACGGAGGGTATCGATTCGAACGTGGTCGATGTTAAGTTGAAGGCTTCCTTATTGGTTCGAACCAGTTAACCAAGGATCGATTCGATGTCATCCTTCAATGATCGATTCGAATATGACACTTGATCATCGATTCGAAGCGCGCCTTTCTGCATCGATTCGAAGTGATGTTGGGATGGGTTCGAATGAGCTCCCTGTGATCGGTTCGAACCCTCTCTGATGGATACCCAAGTTTGACATTTTCTAAGCATAATTCCGACGAGCTTCATCCTTGCATATCTGGACTTGATAATTAAACTGCATACTTGACCACCTTTCGAAGCTCGTCGATGGAACCATAACAACTTCTATCCACATCAAATTCCATCATACAAACGGTTTAGTGATGACGGTCAGCGATGACGGTCATTACTACTGGGTCTCGTAGCTTTGTCGTTTGCATATTTCCTTTAATTCTGCGATATTTATTCAAGTAATGCATGGCATTGTACAACATACATTCATACACTTTACACATGGGAACGCATGGGTCCTTTGTAGTCTAACGATGGTTTCTCATGAGTTAGCTAGTCATGGAACCTTCAAGTTCGCAACAGCAGGATGTTCAAAGCACAGTTACTCCGAGACTAAAGGTTCCAGATATTGAACCTGGGATCATCGGTCCGGCCCCGGACGAACTTCCCGATGCGTCTTTCATTGCCAATCCGTCAGATTGCGTTCAATCCAATATTTCTGAAGATATGGTGGGGAGAATATGCTTAAGGCACGGCCTGTCGCTGGACGACGTGTTATTGCCGGGGCTGAATGATAGACCACACAATCCACCGGAGGGATATACAGCATTTAATCGCCATGCGTGCGCGGCCGGGACGCTTCCCCCATTCAACGAGTACATAAGGGAAGTACTGTCTTTTTTGAGGATTGCTCCATCTCAACTACACCCGAATGGATATGCTTCCGTGAACAGTTTATTCATCGTCTTCATGGAGTACCTTCATAGACCACCAATCCCGACCGAGATCGGATATCTATTTAATTTCAAAACCCGAGGTGATTACCCTTCCTTCACATTTCTGGAAGCAGTGAGGAATTGCCAAGTAGTCACTGGGTCCTGGACCAGGTTGAGTTACTACAGGACGGAATGGTTCTATGTCAGATGTCCTCCGGGGTTTGTCCGGCGATGGTTATTTAGATGTGAGTGTAGCTGAGTTATCAAATAATTATTGAGGCAATTGTGGTCAAAGTGAAACTTATGTTTTTTCCTTTCCCCTTCTTTTTTTTTACAGCGACGATTCAGCGACCTGAGGGCGAACACTTTAAGGAGATGGTGCGAGTACTTCGAGAAGTCCCAAGTGAAGATAGGGATATCGAGTCGCTTTTGACCGATAGGAATCTCCGGACTTACGGGTTGATTGAACGAGGGCAGAGCATAAAGTTCGACGGGGCATTAGGGACCGTTTCGAAGAAACGAGTCAAGCACAAGAAGCCCAAAGTTATTATAGCCGAGGAGGCTGATTCTGAAAGAACTCATACTGACGACGAGTCGTTGTTGGAGCCTACAAACGTGGTTCAGGATGTCGCAGAGCAAAGAAAAGGCAAGGCAGTCGTTGTCACATCAACTAAGAAAGGGAGATGGAAATCGGTTATCACGGCCCGGTCCTCTCCCGGAGTTAGAATTTCGGAGATGTCTCCTCCGAGAACTGAAAGCCTTTACGAAGGGCTCGCCGATATTCCAATTCCGAACGATGTGTCCCTGCAGCATGATGCCGGATTGGAAGAACTTTCAGAAACCTTAGTTTTGAGCGAGTCTTTTCCCACTGGTGTGGCAGACACATCCGGTTGGTCGGGGGGTTGCACATTCATACATATTTCACAACACTGCATAACCTTTGACTATAAACCACCTGTATCGAAGAGTGATTAATCCTGCTTTATTTTGTTCTGCAGATACCATGTCTGGGCGAGGTTCTATGTTAGGGAGTCTCCGACACGCGCGCAAATCTTCATATCATGGTTCGCGCAGACGGGAAGGGGACAGAGATTACGACCAGGGACGCTCTGGGTACTCTGGTCAAGAGAGATATGACACAGATAGAGGCTATAAGCGTCGATCCCGATAGCGTACTCCTCCTCCTCCCAGAGATCCCATACAACCCCTTGTTCATGTCTCCCGTCCTTCTGAATCTTCACACTATATGTCGGCCTCTCAATCTTCTAGGCATGAATCCCGCCATTCTACGAGCGAAACGATGACTGCTGCCATTACAGAACAGCCCCCCCGTAGAAATTTCAGGGGAAGGAGCAATCAAGCTTGCTCAGCTGAAAAGAGATTTCCCAAACATCCGCTTCGACAACTATATCTTTCCTCCACATTTAAAGAAAATCTCGGAGGAAGCTGAGCAGTTGGTACATGATACGTACACGATTTTTACGCTCAGTACAAAGTATGGTCGAAAGCAGCTGACAAAGCGTCAGCATTGGCCTTTGAGCGTGGGGCCACCATCGAGAGATTGCAGGCCGAGCTAGCTCAAAAGAGCCGTATTATTGAGGTGCTAAACACTGAGGCTGAATCTTCTCGGAAATCTGAAATGGAGGCTATCAAAAAAGCCGACGAAGCCCAAGCAACGATGGATAGGATGAAATGTGAGCATTATGCCATGGTAGAGGATATGGGCCATCGAAACACCCTGGTCACTGCCGAGAGGGATGCAGCCCTGAAGGAGTTAAACGAGCTTAAGTCCAAATTTTCCGAAATCGCCAAGGATAGGGATGATGCGAATAACGCAGCCGAGGAGGCGTGTGAACAAGCCGTGATTCTCCGGACTGAACGGGATGCGGTAGTAGCCAAGGTCCAGGCAGTAGAGATGGAGGTTGAGGAGAAATTTTGACAAGTGGAGGCCAGGCTGGAGGCCGATATTGAAGATTTACTCATCACTTACAATGCCAATGTGTTGAGACACAGAAATTTGGCCTGGCTCCAAGATTACCCGGTACACCTCCGCAGCGCTTGGGGTCGATTGGTTGAGGAAGAAGAGGAAGCGCATCCGGATGAATCGGTCGACCGATTCGAACTCGAAAACCGGTTGCTGACAGATGATGAGAAGAAGATCCTCCATGACACTATTATTGCTCATGAGAAGGAGATGATTGGTGGCCGATCTCTGGAGGTTGGAGAGGGATCAGGTGTTGAGCATCACGCTATTGTTACTGAAATCACCGCTCCACCTTCATTAGAGCCTATATCTGTGGTTGGTTCATAATCTGTTCCCGCTTATGACCCAGAACAGCCGCGATTATCTCCCATCTGGGAGCACGTCTTTGAGGCCGTCCATCCATCAACGAGTCAAACTGAGGAAGGTACTTTGAACATATCTCAAGCGTGTTTCTATTAAAGTGTTTGTCTTGAAGCGGTTACTAATAACTTCTTCTTATCTTTGCTTAGTAACCGAGACTACTCCGGCATCTTCGGCCCAGGAGTCTATTCAAGGGCAAAAGGCCATCGCCACTAAACAACTGTCGTGACGACGGCAGTGTCTACTGAGATGGCGCAGGGGAGATCCTTATCTTTGGATGAACAAATGGTGAGTGAGCTGCTTGGCCAACAAGGTGACCCCTTTACAGACTTGCCATTTATCATCAGTGATCTTCCTCCGGCCTCTCGTTTTGTAACGCAGACTACAGCAGCCCCCAGCCAGGCCCAATCAGCTCGAGACGAGGAAATCTTGGCCGAGATCAATGCTGAACTAGAAGCTGCGGGGCGTAAGGGCAGTGCTGGAGTTAGGACTACGATGCATAGTCCAGCGCCACTAAATGTGATATCGTCAAGTGGCTCTATGGCCGGTACGGGTATCCGCCCCGTCTTCTGTTGCAGGTCCGCTCCCTTTAACTCCTCCGGCGAGGAGCCTTCAGTTAAGTTCAAGTTCTGAGGAGGACGTGGACATTATGCCCTCGGCCGAAGAGCGGTCACCGGAGAGGAGACCTTCCAAACGAAGGATTTCTGTTCCTAGTGATTCCGACAATGAACCACTGATAAGAAGGTCGAAAAAGAAGAAATAGATCGACCCCTCAAGCAGATTTTGGTAGATAGGAACTTGTTTTCGTTCGTTTTTTTTTGTTAGTAGGCCGTGTATAGACGCAGATTCGGCCCTTGCTAGTAGGGATTCTTTTTTGGAAGAACTTTTTTGCATGTAAGTTCTTATCGCTAGTTAGTTGAAATAAAATTCAGTCTCGTTGTTTCAATTCTCATTTCATTTGTGCTTAAGTATTTGCAGTGTTCGGTTTTCAGTCCGGTGTACTTGTGGTGTTATTACCGCCAAGTAGAGTTCGTTTTATTTGCCAAGTCTGAAAATCTTGGTCACAAATTGTGATCGATGAATAAGTTGAACTTCGGACATTGTATCGCTTTGGTTAGTGATTGACACTTAGCTTTTTTGCCCCTAGTCTCGGGGGACAACATTTGCATCTTGATGGTTGATCGCACTTATCGCACATCTTAAGCACATGTCCACGTTCTGGGGACTTAGGATAATTTGAGATCGATAACTCGGTTCGCACTCCGGAAATTTGAGAGTTATCGATGTTTGTAGCACGGTTCGCGCTTCGGGAACCTGGAATTGATGTTTATACTCCACTACCCATTCTGGGAACTTGGAGTTAGTATTGACACTTCGGTTCGCACTCTGGGAATTTGGAGACAGCATGTATGTTTGGGTTCGTGCTTCGGGAACCTGTAATCTATGTTTGTACTCCATTCACGCTCTGGGAAGTTGGAGTTGGCCGATAGATGGTCAGTCACACCTATTTGGGCTCTTTAGGAATTCGTTCACACTCCGGGAATGATGGATTTGATATTTACACTCTAATTCACACTCTGGGAATTTGGAGTCCATTCACACTCTGGGAACGATTCATTGGATGTTTATACTCCAATTAGCACTCTGGGAAGTTGGAGTCCGTTCGCGCTCTAGGAACGAGTTATTGAATGTTTATACTCCAATTCACGCTCTGGGAAGTTGGAGTCCGTTCGCGCTTTGGGAACGAATTATTGAATGTTTATACTCCAATTCACACTCTAGGAAGTTGGAATCCGTTCGCACTCCGGGAACGAGTTGTTGAATGTTTATACTCCAATTCACGCTCTGGGAAGTTGGAGACGCTCCGGGAACGAGTTGTTGAATGTTTATACTCCAATTCACGCTCTGGGAAGTTGGAGTCCGTTCACGCTCTGGGAACGAATTATTGAATGTTTATACTCCAATTCACGCTCTGGGAAGTTGGAGTCCGTTCGCGTTCTGGGAACGAATTATTGAATGGACTGTCGTGTGTTGGTCCAGTTCAGCCTTTGATGTGTTGGCTTGCCACCGAGCTGGGGTTTCACTTAGTGAGTGGCCGGTTGTATCACAGTCACTCGCTATTTGAATAAATTCCATTGTTTGATGGAATTTAGCTCTTCGTGTATCGTGATTGTTGAACGTTGCATTCAGTGAATCACAGCTTTAGCTTGAAGAGACAGTACTTTATTGCTGAAATAAGAAAATATGGCAAAGTCAGAGCCTCATTACAAATTCAAATTTCAGAATGTAAAAGAAACTGCAAAGTATTCATAGATTGAGTGAGCCTATCATGTGTGACAGTGACGAAGATCTTCGTCTTCCAGGCTCCTGAGAAGGTTGGTTCGCCACTAATGGCGTTGATCAGCAATCTTCCGCAGGGACAAGTCGAGTCCTCCTGTCTAGGTCGATTGGGTTCATTGTTCTGATTTGATGGGCCCGCTTCTCTGGGCTGCGGTGTCCGCACAAACTGTTCCAGCTTCCTTTCTCTGATCAGTTTTTCAACGAGATCCTGTAAGTGACGACACTCGTTCGTATTGTGCCCGTAGCTTTCATGGAACCTGCAAAACTTTCCCGTCTGGATTTGTCTCTCTGACGACGGCCTTGGTGCAGGTTTTTGGTACCGAATTGTATCACAGGTTTGTAAATACAAATCCTCTAGTGATGTATTCAGAGGGGTGTAACTGTCAAACATTGGATTCTTACGCTGCGGGCCAGGATTTTGATCTCATTTTCTAGTTTTATTCACGCTCTCTCTTCGCCGAGCTTGTTTGTTTTTAACATTCAACTGAACTTTTCCACAGCTCTCGCCGGACTGTTTGATTGTGACATTGCTTTGGATCCCTTCTGTACTTGGTCCTGCATCAGTTTGCTTCCTAGACTGTTTCACATCTTCCCGTCTCAGGAATTGAGCCGCCTTGGCATGGAAACGGTCCAATGATGTAGGTGGTTTTCCAGCTAGCCAGTTGCCAAATTCAGAATCGGGGTCGATCCCCTTAGTCAACGTCATAAGGATGGAATTATCGTTTGGATTACTAATCTCCGCGCATGCAGTATGGAATCTCTCTAAGTAGCGTCTGAGCGTTTCCCCAGGAGCTTGAGTGACGCTAGACATAGTGTTGACATCTTTGGGCCTTGCGACGTGCATGTTGAATTGTTCAACGAATTTTGTGGCCAACTGGTCGAATGAAGAGATGGATCGAGGTGGCAGTCGAGTGAACCACATGGTAGCGATGCCCCCCAAGGATATAGGGAAACTACGACATTTCACTACATCGTCAGCTCTGGAAGCGGTCATTGACCATTCATATTTCAGAATGTGTTGATTGGGGTTGGAGTTTTCTTCGTACATGGGTAGAGCTGGCATTCTGAATCGCCCTGGAGGTTCAGCAGTGAGGATATCGTCTGTAAAAGGAGTGTGACTTCGGAAAACTCCCCAACCGTCATTTGTGAATCCCTGGCTCTCACAGATCATCTGACGTATCATAGTTGAAAGATCCGGCATTTGCGCCGGAGTATGATTACGTTCCATACTTTGGGTTTGAACCAGATGTCGTTGATGGTCCAAGTCTTGTCTTCTTGGCTCATAGTCCTCTGGGACGTATGGTTAAGGAGTACGTCCGCTATGACGACGGTCCAGGTTCGACTGTTCTTGGACGTCGACCCCCGGTTCAGCCGCAAGGTTAGTAGTGCGGTATTCTGTAGTGTGGTGAGGGATGGCACCTCCTCGGGAGGAAGGTCCAGTTTGGAAGCTAGCCGATGGACTAACTCTCAGTTGTCCAACGGTCAGCGTGGGTTGATCTCCAACAGCTGGCATGCGACCCCCATCTAGTCGGGGTCGTGGAGATCGATTGTGATAATCAAAAGATGAAGAACTCTCGCTGGAGGAGCGAGACGCGTGGTTTCTCGTGGATCTCTTTCGCTTCTGGCAATCCAGTTTGTTGATCAGCTCGGCATTAGCACGTAGCTGTTCTGCTAGTTGTTGCCGACTCTGGGTCAGCTCTTGGAGTAGTAACTGTAACTCTTGTTGGGTAACCGGACCTGACGGTTCCGAGTGTCCAGTAGTGTTTGCGTAAAAAATGGTCACAAACACCCAATACCGTGAAAGCACCAGTGTATGAATATAAATCAGCGATATTCAAACACAAATCACAGATCTCAGCAAATAACCCAAATACGTTTGCACAAAAGATGGGCAAACAACTCCAAGTTGTATGATTTAGTTGATTTTATGTTGTTCGTAATGATTTAGGTGGTTTATGCAAATACGTAAAAAGCAGGGACTGAACTGTAAAAGACACACAGATTTATAGTGGTTCGGCCAAAATGTGCCTACGTCCACTTTATATGTTATTCTCCTTTTCCAATCTGATTACGAGTACAAAGCTTGTAGTACAAGTGTATGAAAGTTGTTTGAAAGTTCCTTCCAGGTTTGAGCCCTCAAACTTCTCCCTCATTGTTGTACCCCTGCCCCTTTATTTATAGAGTGAGGCTGGGGGCGGAGGTCTTGGATGTATATAGCTGCTGGTGGGCTTGGGCTGATGCAATCTGGCCTTGCAGCATTCTGGTTCGGCAGCGTCTTGGTTCGGCGGTGAGTGGTAACATGGGTGATTCGGCAGGTAGTGGAGATAGGGGTTCGGTGGTAGGTTGGACCGGTGGTAGCGTGGAGATGGAGCTGGACCGATGGTTGGTTCGGTAGTATGGTAGGTAGAGGAGGTTGGTTCGGCAGTAGTTAGTCCGGCAGCTGGTTCGGTATGGTTGGTTCGGTAGGTAGTGGAGACAAGGGTGATTCGGCAGTGGAATGGAGGCAGGGGTGATTCGGCAGTGGCGTGGAGAGGTGGTGGTTCGGTGAGGGTACTACCGAATGGAGCTTATAGAATGATGAATGATCCCTTCATATTCGAGAATGCCGAATGAGCCTTCGGATCCGAGAATGCCGAATGAACCAGGGGGAGTTCGAATACCGAACGAACTCTTGCCTCGCTTCCAATCGATTTTCAATCCCGACATCCATCATTCCTTGCCAGTTTGTTGATATTCTAGTTTTGACCAAAAAATGGGATAACACTTTGCCCCTCAAAACATGCCTTGTGATAACAAGGCGTGTTTTGAATAGTTCTGAATCCAATATCCAAGGTCCATAGCCATATCGGCAGAGTAGATCATCCTTGACTGCTCCGAGTCGATATCCAATTCCAAATCCAATAACCAAAGCTTGAGCCAATTCCATGTCCATCCGAACTCGACAACCGAGCCCCAAACCATCCTTATCCAATAGCCAATAACCGAATCCAGGACCTCTCTGGGTCGATATCCAAATCCATAACCTCTCCAGGCTCTTGCCAAGCGCAATCCACACCTGACGGTCGTGATCCAGTGTCCCTAGACGTTAAGCTAGCCTCCTCGTGTTCTTGTCGAGCGTAATCCACACATGACGACCTTGGTCCAGTGTCCCTGGATGTTGAGCTAACCTCTCTGTGTTCTTGCCAAGCGCAGTTCACACTTGACGATCTTGGTCCAGTGTCCCTGGACGTTGAGCTAACCTCTCCGAGTTCTTGCCAAGCGTAATCCACACTTGACGACCTTGGCCCAGTGTCCCTGGGCACTGTACAATGCCATGGCTTAAGTCCTAAGCCGAATCCTGGTCTCTCCGGACCCTTGCCGAGCATAGTCCATACTCGACGACCTGAAAATAACAATTGATAATATAGGGCCTAAGTCCTAGGCCGAATCCTGGTCACTCCGGACCCTTGCCGAGCATAGTCCATACTCGATGACCTGAATGAGTCAATTTACCACGTTCGGGCAAAGCGACTCACCCCTTGCCAGGCATAATCCATACCCGACGACCGTTTATCAAAAATCAGATAAAAATCCAATCAAAATCCAATCCAAAATCCAAATCCAAATCCAAAATCCAAATCCATAATCCAAATCCGAAAATCCAAATCCAGAATCCAAATTCAAAATCCAAATCCAAAACCAGAAAACTAGAAATCCAAATCAGCATCCAAAGTTGAAAATAATCATCCAGAGGAAAATCCAAATCAAAAGGCGAGAAAAACAAGGAGCTCAATCCAAGCTCCAAAACCGAAAACCAAAAAGAAAAGCAGTGTCCAATCCAAAAGCAAAAGATAAATTTCACAAACCATAGCATCGCAGCTTATTATCATTCTAAGCATGCCTAGGGGCCATCTCCGTCCCCGTACATGTGTAAATGACTTGGTTGCTTGCCAATAGTTTGCTACTTATTTCATATTAACCTGGTCAAGGGACGATCAACCGACCATCATTCCTGGGACTCCCACCATCGTAGCTTGAGGCAGGCGGCGGTTGCTCCTGCCTCGCTGTTGCATTCCGAGGTCCAACATATTGTGGCAGCTGTCCATTCCTCACATGCTCCTCAATTATGTCCTTTAAGTGCCTGCAGCTGTTGGTGTCGTGTCCATCCAAATCATGGAAGAGACAGTGCCTTCCCGATGTCCTTTCCCGTTCTGTTGGTTCTCTCCTAGCCGGCCTCCGGTAGTGAAGGCGATTTCGAGTATCCAGGTATATCCGCTCCAGTGTCTCGTTCAATCCTGTGTATGTGGAAAACTATGAATCCTTCCATTGCTTCCTAGCATTTCCAGAATCACCGTCCAACTTCCTTTTTCCTTTGTCTTTATCCGAACCATTGCTGGATGGTCCTCCCACCTTAACTGCATTAACCTTTTTCAATTTTAAATCCGTACTCGCATCTTCTTATCGAAAGAACCTTTCTGCCTCATGAAAGAATTCGTCGAGATTCCGTGGGGGATCTCGTATCAGAGATACCTTGAAATCCGAGTTCTCCCTGACTCCTGATACTGCTTCCATTAAAACCATCGATGGATCGGGCCGATCCACCGAAGCAACTGCGGCACTGAATCGAGTTAGAAAAGCTCTAAGCGATTCATCCATCCTTTGCCTTACCGATGTCAATGTCATCACTTACTTCGGTCTCTTGACATGAACCCGAAACTGTCCCAAAAACCTTTCCACCAATTCCCTCCAAGTCCTGATAGATCCTTCTTCCAGCTGCCTGAACCACATCGCAGCTAAGTCCGTCAAGTACAAAGGGAAGCAGCGGGCCATCACCTCCTCTGATGCCCCCAGCACCTCCATGTGTCTGGTGTATCTCATCAAGTGATCCGTAGGGTCTTCCTTGCCATTGTATACCTCCACGCTAGGTAGCTTGAACTTAGGTGGATTCTGAGCCATCCTTATTTCCCGAGTGAACGGACTCCTGTTTACTCCTTCCAAGTCTCCGTTGGTCAAACCACCTCGCACAGTCTTCCTGATTATATATACCAATCCACCGTTGTCTGTCGGAGGTTGCCCCCGAGGGAACTCCGGTACATACTCTTCATGTAGCTCGTTAGTAGAAACGTTGGTTCTAGCCTGTTGAACTCATTCCAAAGGTTCTCCTGTGTTGAATCCTGTGGGCCTGCCCCCAAGCCCTTGTTGATTGCCACCTGGCTCCGTATCCTGTCCTTCATTGGGTTCCGTAACCCTAGCTTCTTGTCCTGCATCCACAGCCGTTGTAGCTGTTCCTAAGTTCTGCATCCCTGCAGCTCTCATTTGCTCCAAGAAAGTTTGCATTATTTCCTGTTGACTTTTCAACAACCTCTCTTGCAGTGAATTTGTTATGGCTTCCATTTCATCCCGGGTTATGTAGATCGAAGCTGGTCCTTCCTCACCTCCGGAGGATGCTTGTTGACTTCCTCCTTGTTGGCTTCTCTCAGCCCTTAGCCTTCTACTGTTTTGCCTAGTCATTGTCTTCCAAATCCAAACTTCTATCCGATGTAGCGGGTGCTGGTCCTTCTCAGTGAAAGCACCAAAATGTTTGCGTAAAAAATGGTCACAAACACCCAATATCGTGAAAGCACCAGTGTATGAATATAAATCAGCGATATTCAAACACAAATCACAGATCTCAGCAAATAACCCAAATACGTTTGCACAAAAGATGGGCAAACAACTCCAAGTTGTATGATTTAGTTGATTTTATGTTGTTCGTAATGATTTAGGTGGTTTATGCAAATACGTAAAAAGCAGAGACTGAACTGTAAAAGACACACAGATTTATAGTGGTTCGGCCAAAATGTGCCTACGTCCACTTTATATGTTATTCTCCTTTTCCAATCCGATTACGAGTACAAAGCTTGTAGTACAAGTGTATGAAAGTTGTTTGAAAGTTCCTTCCAGGTTTGAGCCCTCAAACTTCTCCCCCATTATTGTACCCCTGCCCCTTTATTTATAGAGTGAGGCTGGGGGCGGAGGTCTTGGATGTATATAGCTGCTGATGGGCTTGGGCTGATGCAATCTGGCCTTGCAGCATTCTGGTTCGGCAGCGTCTTGGTTCGGCGGTGAGTGGTAACATGGGTGATTCGACAGGTAGTGTAGATAGGGGTTCGGTGGTAGGTTGGAACGGTGGTAGCGTGGAGATGGAGCTGGACCGGTGGTTGGTTCGGTAGTATGGTAGGTAGAGGAGGTTGGTTCGGCAGTAGTTAGTCCGGCAGCTGGTTCGGTATGGTTGGTTCGGTAGGTAGTGGAGACAAGGGTGATTCGGCAGTGGAATGGAGGCAGGGGTGATTCGGCAGTGGCGTGGAGAGGTGGTGGTTCGGTGAGGGTACTACCGAATGGAGCTTATAGAATGCCGAATGATCCCTTCATATTCGAGAATGCCGAATGAGCCTTCGGATCCGAGAATGCCGAATGAACCAGGGGGAGTTCGAATACCGAACGAACTCTTGCCTCGCTTCCAATCGATTTTCAATCCCGACATCCATCATTCCTTGCCAGTTTGTTGATATTCTAGTTTTGACCAAAAAATGGGATAACAAGTAGCATCTTGGTTAGATGGAGGTGGCGGAGAAGGATTCTGTCTATCCTGTTCTTCTTGATTGACAGCGTTAAAGGTGGTTCTCGTACTAACCATCTTGAAAGTTGAATTCCTCTCCTAGACTTTACGCAAATCTGAATAGAAGGGAAGGAACTTGGATTTGATGATCTGGATCCTTCTCTTAGATTTATTCAATCCGGTATCGATGACAGATCCGAAGAGCAGGAGAAAATCTGGGTTTTCTCAGTGAAAGCACCAAAGTGTTCGCACCAAAATTGGTCACAACACTCTTCGGGAGTCGTTGAAGAGATAATAACGAAGAATATAGATTCAAAACGAATATTATCTAACAAAAACTCCAATCAACAGTAAAGTAAAAGAGTAGACAAGCGATTTATAGTTGTTCGGCGTGTTGCCTACGTCCACTGTGAAGTTTTCTACAGCTTTATTGATTCTCTTTCAATGATTACAAGTTGTTATAGCAATCAACAGCAAGTTACAACTGGAAATTCGAAATAGACAGCAGATATATGATATAGGATGATGGAGATCTTGATCCGGCGGAGTCTACGCGCTTCAGAGTCGAAAGATCCTTTTTCTGTTGGCTCTGGGGCTCTATTTATAGGCGTAGGATGATGATATTTCGCTGAAAACTCGGGAGACCTCTTCTGGCACGTGAGGGGGCCCACACGCTCAGCCTCAGGAAATTTGGGCCCACTTTGGCATCAATTCGAACTCCATTCGAATCGATCAAGAATTCATCCAATCGAGGTGAAATTTGGTGTGGATATTCTTCGACATGAATGCAAGCTTCTGTGAAAATTTTGTGTCATTTGGATCAGTGGATTGAGAGATGTGATGGATTCGAGATGGGATCCATTGCGTGGCTGTTTGGTTCAAAACCATCCATTCGAACCGATGGTTTCGAATCGATGGTGGCACGCGCCTTCGTGGTGACGTGGAGCGCAAACTTCGACCCGATCCGGTCTTCACTCCGAGTTGACCGCTTCGACTCCATGTATCTCGGTGCATTCGAACCGATGGATGACACGTCATCGTGGCTAGCGCACCCAGTGGATTCGAACGAAGCTTCACAAATGGGTTCGAACAAGGCTCCAATAATGGGTTCGAACAACTGATGCTTGGTGGATTCGAACAAGGATTTTTTGATGGATACGAGCTTTGCAACCTCTCCATGGACTTGAGGCCCACCGACACGAACTAGATGGGTTCGAAGTTGATGGAGTCGAACCGAGGCACTCCGATGGGTTTGAGGTCCATCGATTCGAAGGTGATCGGTTCGAATGGTGTTTGGTGATGGATTCGAAGATACCTACCATGATGGGTTCAAAACCAGTGTTTTTCCCTTTAAGTTGAATCGATTATAACTTGAGCGTATGAACTCGGATTGACTTGAAATTTGAGATGCGGACTTCTGTGATCTTTTCTGTCATGTCCTATCAATTGTAGCTTAATCTGGACTCGGACAAAATTCAGTGATATCCATAGCGAAACGAAGTATGACCAATCTCTGAGAAGAACTGTTCTCCATTTTCGATCGATCTTTTGGTATCGCGGCTTTGCCAAAAAGCGAGATAACATATTGTATATGTGCAATGCAATAACATGTAGCTATTAAGATGTAACTGGGCCAGAGCTAGTCTCAAATAATGAAGTATCTTCCAAATGAATGGATTAAAAAGTGGAATGCAACCTGCCCAACACATATATCTATTACAAGTGGTATATCCTTTCGGAGGTGAGTGAGCTGTATCGTTACGAGTCAAGAATCGTACTTCCTCTTATGGTATCCCGTGTTCAATGCAAATTACACGAAGAGAAACCTCATTAACCCTTGAAGCCACAAAATCTTCCAGATCATCTTAAAATATGGCACCTTCTAAAGTGTCAAGCGCCAGCTTGTTTTATGCTTCTAGACCTAAAGGGATGTCAAGAGCATGGTGAGAACTTTCGGGTTATTTTGATTGAAGGCCCAAAGTGTGTCGAGGAGATATTGTTGTGAAGCTTGACTCAACATCAGAATCTTCGTATGGGCAGTCTATTAAGTAACCATAGCAGTTAAATACTCTAAGCATCTGAAACCCATAGCTATCAAACTTAGTCGATAGTTATTGTTAGGAAAATAAACCTATTTCCGTCATGTAAAGTATAAACTAGTGTGGTGTGGTGCAGTGTTGTGCATTGCAGTGACAAATAATTCAGAATTAAAAAGACAGCTGTGATGAGACTTTAGGATTCGACTGGAGTGACCGTCATTGCTGACCGTCCCAACCGGCTTTCACATCGATGGTTGTGGATTTCAATAAGCTTTGAGATCAATTATCAGCATATTGGAGTACGGTGTTTGCATTCAAGTCCATAGGTTATGCATATTCAAATTCAAGTCATCTTCACAAGTTTGCGACTTCAAGTTCCAATCTTCAACTCATATGTGTTCAAATAAAAACGAGTCCAAGGTCTTATGCAAATCTCCAAGTCATGTTTAAGCTCAAGGTAGATGCTAACATTCAATTTCAAGTTTATGTGATTTCAAATGCAGATATTAAAGTTCAAGTGTTTTCACTCAAGAAAAAAATCACCTAAGTCCCCATAGGCAAAGGGATCGTACCCAATCCCACGCCTAGGCAGCACTGCGTTGTGCAATCTCAAACCCTATTTTCCATAACCGATCCCATGCCAAAATCGATCCCACCTCGATATCGCTCTCCTTCATCTTCTCTAATCCACCACCGATCCCATCCACACCACTCCACTTCGTCTTCTCCATGTTAGTGATAGACCCAGCTGATCTGATTATCTACTACCACAAATGCAAGTCGTTAAAATGCCTCATCATCTCTGTCTCCATCAACTCGTACAAATCTTAAATCGAATCCACCTTTATGCCAAGATGTAATTCGAGTTGAAATCGAAGACATATAACTCAAGTCCGCCTAAAATGGAAGATCCAGGTATGGATGATTTGGGGTTAAATCGACAAAGGTCAAATGTTTGGATTCGACTGAATACGAAGGTAAAGGCAGTAGAGGATGAGCAATGATTGAATCGACGAAGGGATTGAAAGGATTGGTGGATTTCTCAAGCTTGAGCTCATTAATGGCGATAGAAAAGGAAAGAGTAGGGTTCGATAATGAATGAAGCAAGTGATGAAGAATGAACCAAGTGCATTAGCTTATATATGGATGTGACCTGCTTCCTAAAAGCACAAAGTGGCTAAGTATTTCCAAACAAAGGGATTAGTACCGATCCCCCCCTAGGGGATTGGTATCGAGCCCTATTTTTTAACGAAAAAAAATGACGAATGAAAAATAGCAATGCAACTGTATTTGAACAATGTGAAATTGGCAATGATCCATAAGCATACGAACGTGTTAGGGAGCCAATTATTATGTTGTGTGTGTGAACGTGCGAGCATGTTCGCACACCTAACATTTAATGTCCTGAATCGACAAAAATTAAACTACTACCTAAGAACTCCTGAGAGAGAAGACCAGTTTAAGTACCGAGACTGACTGACTTGACTAACAAGCTCAACAGAACCGAGCATCGATAAAGAATGGGGATGACATTTCGGATTTACAGTGACTAATATCGACCAAACGTCGTAATAAATAGAGAGAGATATGACTCTTTGGAAAGACAATTCAATGAAAGGATGACGACTACTCAAAAAACCGAATGGAATCCGGTAACATCCTTTAATTTGGCGTTAGTTATTTAATTAGTTAGTTAGTTAATTAATTAAGCTTCGACAATTTAATTTGTGCAAATGATGAAATTTGACCATGAAATTTGCACCATTGCGTTCGTGGCAAAATTCTGAGCAACTTTTATATTTGAAGTTTTACGATCGGAGTCCAAACAAAGAGTTATAGATGAAAAACGAATTCAGAACAAAAATAAATAAATAAATAAATAAATAAGAAAAATTAACGTTTTCAATTAATTAGCTGGGGCCCATAGATCAACCTACATATTAGAGTGGTCGATCCTTAGGAAGGAGGTGGTCGACAACTTCATATGTGGCGGCATTAGTAAATCAAGACCATGTACGACCTGGATTTAACATATTTCGACCTAACGGTTCTGGTTGATTCTAGTGCCTATAAATTAAGGCCTAGCCCTCCCTTCTCTTCTCATATATTTCTGGAAGCAGTAGCGAAGTTCTGCCATTTCAACTTCTCTACTTTCTTTCTAAATTATAAAAATAAGATATTTACATCTATATTCATACAAATCGGAGAAGAATAGAAATCTAATAAAAAGGAGAAGAGAAGAGAATCAACTATATGCATATTCAAGATAATTTATATAAATTATCTATTTTCTCTCCTAATCACAAATCTCTTCTAAGATCTGTAATTCTAATGTATAATACGCACACCCTTTTATACATATTTCTTGGATTAAAAAGGATTTGAAGATAAATCAAAGATTCTACTTCAGATATGGAGATTTGGATTGCTTTTGAAAGGTGAATGAGAAATTTTATAAACTGTTATAATTTGAAAATTGTCCCATTAGTGTTTGTTTATTTATTTGATTTTATGCCTAACTAGATAATTGTATATGAGTTGTAGGCCACAAAGTGAATATAATCTGAATATAATAAATATCGCCTACATGTTGCTGTTTATGAATTAATTTAGAAGTTTTTACAACCTAATCTAGATATCAGTACCAAAAGTATGAATTTAGAATATTGATTTGAATGAAATTTATTCCGGATCTGATAGGTTGCGTAATAATGTTATAAATATGGATTATTACCCTAATCTTGTTGGAATGTAAACTTTTCTATGATTGAAATATTGGAATTTAGATCCGTTTAATATTTGTAAATTAGTTTGATTTCTTTACCCTTTAGGAAAATGCAGCGCTTGATCTAACAAGGAACGGATGCAAATAGAAATAGAAGGAAATGTGTAAAGTATGAATTCATTGTAGTTTACAGTATCTATTTTAGTAATAAAAAGAAATGATTATTCCTCGTAATTTCTTATAATGTAATCCTTTGAAGTTAAATCTTTTGTTTCGGACTAATTTATGGAACTTATAGCGGATAATCTTTTTTGATATGATTCCAACGATTGGACATGGAAAAGAATATTCTAGTGAAGATATATAACTAGAATATATTTGATAAAAGTATATATTTGTACGTAATTTATTGTGCTTATAATAATAAGACTCGGCTAATAACGACATTTGCATGTAATATTCACGTTTAGGATAATTAACTAATGGGAAATGAATTTGAAAGGTTGTAACTCTAATAAATGAGAAATAAATGGTAATAAATATGGGACTTGCAATAATCTGATAGGGTATATGAATTAATGGGACTGATAAAAATGGAAGAGCTATAAAACATTATTAATTTGAAAGTAGTAATCATAACAAATGTTTTAGGAAATGTCTGTTAGGATTTTATGGACAAATTGACATTTATGAGCATAAGAAGGATATTTATAGGTAGATAATTATTTAAGGTAAATCTTATTACCTTAAATAAAAGGGAATTTGTAAGCAAAGTCCAATGTCTACCTAAGATAATATAAGTAAAGACTTGGGATGGCTTATTGGACTTCGTAGGTTAGTGATGTGAGGTCAATAGAGTCACTCAACGAAAGACTACCCTTCACTTTGAGGCTATCAGTAGTTGGGTGCACTTATTACTGATGTGAGATATCACTAACCTTAGGACTCGTGATGACATGAGAGATTGGACTTGCTTTCTTAATTGTAAAGTATTAAGTGGTCAAAATTTGGAATTAGGAGCGGTGAGGGGTATCACTATAGGGTTTCGCTTCTGGTTTGAGGTATTAAGTGGTTGTAGGGTCCACCTCTCTCGTAAATGGAAGTATTAAGTAACCTAGTAAGATTCCAAATAAATAAGGATGTCACTATAAGGGTTTACTTCGGTGTTGAGGTATTAATTGGTTGTAGGGTCCACCTCCCTACCAAAAGAGGCAACCTAATGAGATTCCATATTACATTTAAGAGTGATAGTGGATATCTCGATAATGGTTCGCTTTAGGTTTGGGGTATTAAGTGAATGTATGGTCCGCCTCTTTCCTACAAAAGAAGTATTAAGTATGTACCAGTGAGGAGTCCACCTTAGGGTTAAGTATTAAATGCCAAAGGCCTGTCTATAAATAGGTGTTAAATGGTCAGAAGTTTGCCTAGTCCTTATTAATGAGGTGTAAAGTGGCTTGGGTATAGTCTCTGATATTGCTAAGGCTGTAATAACGATAGTACTAGTGAGGAGTCCGCTTGAGGATAGGTATTTAGTGACTGGGAGCTGTCTATAATAATGGTATTAAATGGTTAGAAGCCCACCTAGTCCTTTTTAACGGTATTAAATGGCTTGGATACAATCTATTACATAGCTACGATTTTATTGGCGATGGATGTGGTAATAGTTGGATATTAAATGTCGAAAGCCTTAAATAGTGGTTAGAGGTTTTTGTAGGTAGGACCCACTAACCATTGACAACATCGTTAGGAAACCACCTTGAGAATAGGTCTTAAATAACGGGGTCTACCTTGATTTAGGTCTTAAATGGCAGAGTCTGCCTATTTCTCTTTTGAAAGTATTATAGAAGCCAACTTCATATTTAGAAGTATTAAGTGGTAAATGGGTTTGGAAGTATTGGGTGGTTGATAAGGCTTCATCGGTATTTTATACCATGGGAAGGGTAGGTAAGTAATCGTGTGTGCAATGCGAGGTTAGATTCGAATTGCTAACCTTAATAGACATAACAATTAAATGAAAACCAATCAGTATTAATTTATGTTGTGGATAGTTTATAGATTTTTCGGTCACTAGAAAGTCGTTTTGACCCCCTCCTCATTACAACTCACAGGGTAGATTTAGACGAACAGATCATTGGAGCTGGATATGCTTTGTTGTTAGATCTTTTTTCTTTCATGCTCGATGTTGATGTGACATTCTGCTATCCAAGGAATACCATTAACTCCAAGGTAGTAGTTATATTTAGTATTCTTATCCTATTATTGTTTTCGCTGTAGGTTTAGAATTCTATCAATCTCTAATAATGCTCATGCTTATTTGTAGGTATCAAATCCAACGATCTGTGCTCTGATGGACTTGGGTTTAGATTTTTGTCGAAATTTAGGCCCATTAAGGTGCGGGTTGTTACATCTAGTACGTAAGCCTAGGTTAGTAGATCGGAGGAATTAGGATAAATTGATAGAGCATATTCGTACTTTCCAATCTGGTAATATTATATTTTTATGCTAAATTCTAAGAGTTCCAACCATAGAAGTAGTTATAGTTCCACTCCAAGGGAATAGGAAAAGCAACTATGGGTTGGAAATATCTTAAAGTTAAGATTTTTATGCTGACTCTGAAGTACCCAATAGAGTGTTGGTGACGCGCAAAGCATTGTTGATGAAGAGAGGAAGTACGACATATGGCCGAATCCCGGAGACTGAAGGTGTTCGACTTCATGGTTGAGATTCTAGCTGCATTGTGATTTTTGATTTTGGGTTCCAGTCAAAGACACATATTTGTTCCAGATAGGCCGAAAATTAGAGTATGTATGTCATAATTGTTCGAAAGCAAGTTTTTGCTGGGATACATTCATTGATCACCTCTTGGATGGCAAACTGGATTTTAATTTGAACGATTAATGTCAATTCCTTAGTTTAACACGTGTGACAGAATTTTAAAAGTATATTTTGGAGACACCTTAGATTTTGGAAAAAGAGGTCTGAAAGGGTTACTTTCCCTAAAGATTTATTTTGAAAATTTTGTTTTGGGAAAGTTTTGAAATCTTAATTTTCAAAGAAACACATATACCACTAAGTTGGTCGTGTTAAGAAATTCTTAGTTTATAAAAGACTAATTTTTGAAATCCTTAAGTGTGTGTATCAGTAAAGGCTTAATATCAATTTTTAGCTAGAAAATAGTTTTCTAATTGGGAAAATTTGTGTTTTAAAAAGGTTTTTGAAACCTTGAAATATATATGCGTGTGTGTATATATTAAGAGAAGTATGGTATGAAATAGCTTCTACTATTTAGAAACAAGTATAAAGGAGCAGGTATTTAGCTCAGTGATTTTTTGGTTTATAAAATAGAGGTTTTTATTTATCCCTTTTTAAGGTACAAATGTAATAGGAATGACATTCCATTTTATTTGGGTATGTAGTTTGAAGTGTAGAATATTTCTGTACAAAGTATGCAGGAAATAGCAGCTGGAATATTTTTGGGTTTTTGGAATTATTGTTGGTCGTAGTAGTTTTTTTAGGACTAATGTGAATTCCTAGAGCATGATTCGGGACTAGACGGTAGGCTTTGACGCTGTTGTGATAAGGAGAGGAATTTTTCAGATCGTGTTTGTAAGATCCATTTCACCCTAGAGGGGGTGAATAGGGTGATACTAATAATTATAAAAATTTAATGTGAAAGTATAAAATAATTTCAACACAGATCACAGCAGAATAGTAGCAACATAGATAACAGTAGAACATAGAAAGCAGAAAATATAACATATAGATTTAGCCAGCTTCGACGAAACCCTACCTACGTGCTGCCCTCAAGGTCTCTACTAGAAATTAGGTAGTCGGAAGCTTACACACGTAAACTTGTGACACCCGCTACCACCAACCTAACTCTACGCTCAACACCCTACCACAACTTAGCCACTGAGTTGCGAATTCTCCCACTACACAACCGTAGTTAGTCTCCTAGTCACACGACTGGAATTTACAAAAGCTTAAAGGAAAAATACAAATTTAAAAACAATTAAAGCCCTAATTTAATGTTCAAAGCCCAATATAATTAAGACCCTAAAATAGAAACCGGCCCAAATTAAAATAGAGTGAAGTTCCCTTTTTATTTTCTATTATCTTTGGCCCATTTTTCACTTAATGGCTATCTCATTGCTTCTTTCATTCCTCTTTCAGATTTAGGGCTTTATGATAATCTTTGATGCCGCCCACTTTGTTGATCGATCAAATGGGTGTTCTCGTGATTGCTTTGATGATCAATTGTTTCTACACTTTGCACATGGCTGCTCCAGTTTTGATCGAGTTCGACTAAAGTGATATGTGAATTATTTATTTTTCTTTAATGGTTAGCTTGCTTGAACATGATGATTTCTTATGCCAATGATGTTAAGGTTTAAATAGGGTTTAATTTCCTTGATTTTCATTCGTATGATAGTTTGTTTTGCCATTCGATTTTGCTTGAATGCTTAAGATGTTTGTGACTTGTTCAAATCGTATATCTTCATTACTTGATTGTCACGGCATGTTTGATTTTGCTTTGACGATGTTTACTTTGTCATCACGGCTTTGAATTGCTGATTTTAAACTATATTAACTTTGGCACTTGCTTGTATACTTCACTTGATCCTCTGGCTGTTGAGTTGTATGCATGCATGAAGTCTTGCTACATGCATTGTTTATGTTCTATTCACTACTGTTGCACTGTCCACTTTGTTAAAAGCTATTGAATGTTCTGTAGTGTTTTTGGCCTGATGCTTGATCACATGTAGTTGTCGTAGTGTTGCAGTCTTTGACTTGTTACATACGTATCACTGTATATGAGTACATGTTGTTTACTGTATACATGATTGAAATTATAGCCTTGTTGTTGCCTCTGGTTCCACTGCATATATTTATTCATGTTATACTGCTCTATATATATGTTCACGCATGTATATATTCATTGCCTCCATCTTTATGTTGCATAGTCTATTGGTTCATCATTATTGCCAGGTCTGCATTGCTGTCACATGATCATTTGTATTGTTCATTGAGCTAGGCGTTAGAAACAGTGCACATACACACATGTATATAAATACATATATATTTATGTATATATGTTCATGATTCTTGTGCCTCTTTCTCTTTCGTTCAGTCCTTGTGCTCTCGAGTCTTTCTGGTTGACATTGTATACATGTTGCACATTGTCGTTCACTTATGTACTTGCATATATCTATATGCTTGTTGTACTACATGATGTGTTATTCATGTTTCTGGTCTGGTTGCTTCATTGTTGCTTTGCACTTGTAGTCTTCACTTCCATACTGTCTGGACATGTATCAGAGCATGTAGTCCTTGCTTGCATATAGCCTGGTTGTCTTCAGCACATTTGTATATATGATGCTTCGACTATTAAGGCAGCACCATTGATATTTGAGTCTTCATTTGGCCTTTATTGTTGAGGCAATTTGTACATGATTTTGTTCTCGATTTATGTAGTTCATGTGCACTTATATTCTGTTGCTTAATGATTTGCATTTTTTATTGAACTTCATATTGAAACTGCACTACTGTAGTCACCGTATATTGTCCAGTTATTCACTATATATATGTTGTCGGGCTTACTTTGATTTTCTGATCTGGTTAATGTATATGCTCCATTGTTTAGTTCTGTTGACAAGTACATTATCTTGATTCTAGTTGGATTGTCTGGCCTCTGTTGTTGCTGGCTTCATATGTACTTTGAGTCCAGGTTGCTCCCGACCATTTTATTGCATTTGTACATTTAGAATTCATCTGTGTTGAAACCAGCTTATAGCTCGGGTTTCACCTTATTCTCGTGTCGTGATTTTATTTGTATCGTACTTGAGTCGAACCCAGCTTTTGATTGGGTTTGACCTTGTGCTTACCTATCCCTGCAGTTTTGTCAAGTGTATATCGGTGTGCATGGCTTCGTGGTATGTATGGTGATACACTGTGCATGTCACAAGCTATTCGTGTATGATGAATTCAAATTAAATGATGAGAAACAACCCAATTAGCTTAGGAAAATAATATTTCAAAATACATTTTATTATACACTGCAAAAATATTTTCTTTTCAATTTTACCGCGTTAGTGTTTATTTTGCAGATTGCTCATATGTTGGATTCAATCTGGAATAAAGTTGAAGTTCAAATACGAGTGAACAGTGAAATGTAGTGAGGTGTAAATGTATGTGATGTGATTGAAATCATAATGTAATTGAAATTTGTATATATATAGTGAGAGCGCAACTTTGTATTATTCAAAATTGTAATAAAATATTTGTTTGAACAAATTATCTATTTGAATTTAAATTTTGTGTCGTTTATTTTATTCAGCAAATATTTATTTAATTATGTGAAAATAGTACATTAGCAAATACACTTAAATGAATATATACATGTGTGTGTGTGTGTTTATTATCATCAAACAAAAATCATATACTCGCATATTCAACAATCACCCCCTTTTGATGATAACAAACATATACTTAAGATTTTGAATTGGTTAAATGTATTTTCTCCCACTATTTGAATGCTCCCTCTCTACAACAAAGCTCCCCTTCATATATGCATGTAAATAAATAAAAACATATGCAAATGAACCTGATAGAAAATGAAAAATAAAATATTTGACCTTTATTTACCAAAATCTTAACCTTTCTCTCCCCCTTTTGTTATCAGCAAAAGAGTAATAGTGTTAGAAAAAATAGAGGAAAAGTGATAGACATTAATACAACATTAAAACTCAATCGAGTATAAATATTAAATCTTAGTAAAAAATCAAACAGAAATCATAAATACTCTATTTGACGCATATTCCACTTTAAAATGATAGGGATGATGTCATCATATAAAACCATATAGTTGTGTCTATTTGTGGTATATTTATATCAGGAATTTGAATATCTAATAACCATGCATAACCGTTAGGGCTTCAAATGAGATTGGTATTATTCCAAATTTTTATTTAAAAAAATGAATTCAAGTATCTTCTAACCACGCATAACTGTGAGGACTTTTAAATGGGATTAGAATCAAATTGTCTATTTAATTAATCAATTTTGATATGTGTTCCATACATGCATAACCATGAGGACTTTTAAATGAGAATGGAAGCACATAATCAAAAATTCCAAGTAATTCACCAATGCATAACCGTGAGGACTTTTAAATGAGAGTGAATACTTTGGATGCTTTTATTTCTTAAAAATATAATAAAATGAAAAACGAATGATTTTCCGTTTAAAATACCACATATTGACATATTATATTGGATTTTGATGAGTGATGGTTGATAGAAATATGGTAGAAATAGAACGGTCATGGAATTTTTACCAACAAAAAGTTTTTATAACTCTTGTTTAAAAATTTTAAGAAAATTTACTAAATATACTATCTCAAGTTATAATATATGGTTAATATCATTTCCTTTTTTTAATCACTATTTATCTTTTCGATAATCAGTAGGGAGTCAGATTAGTTAATGTAGTCATTATCAAATTATCCAAAATGACTAATCTGAAACAAGGTCAACAAAAATGATTTTCTAAAAGGGGTTTTAGAAAAATGTCTCCTAAATGAAACTTGTTTGAAATGAAACATATGCTAATATTTTCTTGAAAAAATGATGCAGCTACTAAATGTCTTAACATAAATCACGTTCCACTAGTAATTTTTCTATCAACTAGATTACCAGTGTAATCTATATCTGAATTTCTCTGAGACTCAAGATTATCATTAATTGGATGTTATAGACCAGACCATGAAGGGTGCAACAAATTTCTTAAAATCATTTTTAACATTTTTTAAATGAAATTAAATTGAAGTCGTACGGATAAACAAATAGTGAACATTGTATCAGATCCAGAAAAAAATATATCCACTTGTATCATGAGTAATCAACAATCAATAAAACAACATCATTACTTCAAACAAAACTATATGAACTAGTTCAAGAATGAAACGATGATTGGTTAACATTTTTGCACAAATCATAAAAATATAAAAACAAGCCAAATAAGAACATATCAAATGAGTCCGAATCAGAATTAACATTTATTTCATCATCACGTAACGGGCTGATTAGATTACAGTGTAGATTTTCACATTAAATATATCGTTAAAAATAAATATACCGTTACCGCTTTTACCTTTACGATAATTTTTCATTATTGCCCATTGTGATTCTGCCAACTTTATACTAGGCTAAGAAACTTTGATTTGTCATCTGTTGTATGTGTGGAACAGCCAGAATCCAGATAACACTGTTGATGTTCCTTAGCCCGCCACCACATCTACACGAGATTATATTTTTGTGACCTATTTTTTTTTATAGGTCCATGGTTGTAAGTGTTAGTCCGTGAGATGATGGTTTTGATGACAACAACCTTAGAATATATTATAAAATGTAAATACTGACATTATAAGTTTAGATATATATGTATATGTAGGATTTAACCATGCAGGTACCAAGAATGAAGACTGTACAATATAGAGATTCAAGATATCAAGATAGAAAACTCATGAGTATCAAGATTATCAAGAGTTCAAGATTTTAAGCATAAGTATTTTTATTAGGAATTTTTGTTAAACTCGTAGAAAATCACTGGCATCTTAAAATCCAATTTATTCGTGGAATGGAATCCACTTCGAGCCTGTTAAAGGGATGGAACCCTAAGTAGGATGGAACCTATGAAAATCTAGTCGAACATTGTTTTGTATCCACTAATTTTAATTCAAATGATTTTACAAAATTATCTTGTTTTCAAAATGATTTCAAAACTTTCATTTTAAAAACATCAAAACCCTCTATCCTGATTTTAAATAATTTTAGCCTCAAAATTATCTTTAATTTCGAAGTCAAATTACTCCTGATTTTAAACTATCTTTTTAAATTATATATTTAATTTTATACTTAGATTTAAATATAAAATTATAGTTAAAATCTATATATATTATTCTCTATATTTACTTATGAATTTTAACTATAGTCAAGTGTATTTGTAAAGTTTAAAATAGTTTTAATATAAGATAAAGGTTATTTTCAAAGAAAATCAAATCACCAAAAATTTCTTTGGGATGTCGACATGCCTTGGATAAACATGTCGACATGGTGTCAGTTGAATTCAAAATTTAAATTTCAAAAGAAGTGTCTATTCACCATAACTCTTCATGAATGAACATGGTTGTTGTTCTTCTATAAATAGGGGTTAGTTTCAACGAATTTTATATTATATTTTCTGGTTTTTCACTCCTCTTCTGCTTCCACATTTCTTAATACATATTCTTACCATTACTCTGCCGAAATCAACATTGAATCAAACTCGATTACTTCTAGTTTGATTCTCTATCACTATCTCTACAAGGTTCTCAGCGCTATTCATAGTTATAAACTTCTTTGTAATCTTTAAGAGAGAAAAGGTATGATTGTAGCATTGGAAATCAATCAAGAGAGAAAAGGTGTGATTGTAGCCATGGTAAATTAATTGGGTAAACTTGTGTCCCGGAAATCAAGTATCTCTACCCAGAGGATAGAAATTCTGGAGGGTGTACCTCGTAACCTTGAAACCGAGGTTGTAATTGTACAATTGCTTTTGAAAGGTAATCCGTACTTGTGTTGCGGGACTGGATGTAGGGTAACTCTGAACTAGTATAAAATCCGGTGTGTTCTTTCCTTTACTGCTTTTATTTTATTTCTGCATCTGTGCTTGTTTCTGTGATCATATCTGTGTCTGTATATTGCATACATTGGTGTCTAAATTAACATAAAATCAAAAAGATTTAGTAAGTCTTTATTAACACTATTTAGTCCCCCTCTAGTGTTAATCCTAGCCTTAAGGTCCGTAATCCGCATTTCTCACAACTGGAATCAGAGCAAGGTTTTCAAAGTTTCATAATCTGAATTTTGAAAAAGTTTTTAAAATGGCTATATTTGTTAATACTAATTTAGAAGTATTCAAACCATCATTGTTTCTTGAGTGTGCATATAATCAATATTCAAATTCAAGTTGTCTACCAAGATTGTTTGATGTGCAGGAATCATGCTTTATGGGTGTTGAGGAATCAATCCACAACGGATAAATTGTGCATATCAGAAAGAACAAATGGACACCTAATAGTGGGTGTTCTAGACACATGACTGGCAATCCAAATATAGTGAATGATATAATATACAAAGATGGAGGACTAGTTAACTTTGGAGACAATTCAGAAGGATATATGATTGGCATCGGCAAAGTAGGTAATTCTGAAACTCTTACTATTACTAATGTTTTGCTAGTTAAGAATCTGAAACATAATCTGCTAAGTATAAGTCAACTATGTGATAAAGGATACAAAATTAAATTTAAAAAAGATAAGTGTCATATAGAAGATAATAATTCAACCATTATATTTGAGGGAGTCAGGAAAAAGAATATTTATATTCTTAGTATGAAAGTTTCAAATGATAACCTGTGTCTGTTGGCAAATACAAGTGATACTTGGATTTGGCATAAGAGATTTGGGCATTTGAATTTCAAACTCTTATCTAGACTGTCAAAACATAATCTAGTAAGATATCTCCCTAAAATTAATTTTAAAGTAGGTAGTTTATGTGATGCTTGTCAATTATCAAAACCTCTTGAATTACTTCATCTTGATTTATTTGGTCTATCTCAAATATTATCAATAAATCATAGTAAATATGTCTTTGTAAATGTAGATTATTGTTCTAGATTTACATGGACAATATTTTTGAATCATAAAAGTGATACTTTTGAATGTTTTAAGACATTTTCAAAAAGAATTCAAAATCAATTTTCTCTAAAAATTATAACTATTCGAAGTGATCACGGTGGTGAATTTGAAAATGAAAAGTTTGAGGAATTCTGCAATAAAAAGGGAATAACTCGCAATTTTTCATTTTCGAGAACTCCACAAAAACGGAGTAGTAGACTGTAAAAATAGGACGATTCAAGAGTGTGCAAGAACTATGCTTACAGATAGTAATTTACCAAAGAATTTTTGGGCAGAAGTAGTTGCTACCGCCTGTTATATTTTAAATAGAATTTTAATTAGACCTTTAACTGATAAGACATCTTATGAACTTCTTTATTCAAAGAAACCTAAGGTATCTTATTTCAGAATTTTTGGAAGTAAATGCTTTATTTTAAATACAAAAGATAAGTTAGATAAATTTGATCCTAAATCCGACAAGAGTATCTTTATCAGATATTCTAATAGAAGTAAAATATATAGAGTGTTTAATTTAAAAACCAATTCCATTGAAGAAACAATGCATGTTTCATTTGATGAAAATTTCAAAATTTTTGAAGATACAAATGATAAAGAGCATTTAATCACTCAAAATCAAGAATAAATTGAAACTAATAATGAAATTAATCATCCTAATAAAAGGACTAAACTTTTAAAAGATCATCCTATAGAAAATATACTGGGAGATATGCAGTCTGTTGTTAAAACTAGAAATCAACTAAGTCAAATGAGTAATGTAGCTTTTATATCAACTATTGAACCCAAAAATCCAAAAGAAGCATCAACTGATAATTCATAGATTTTGGCTATGCAAGAAGAATTAAATCAATTTACTAGAAATGATGTTTGGGAACTTGTTCCTAGACCAGAAAATAAAACTATAATTAGAACTAAATGGGTTTATAAAAATAAAATGAATGAACAAGGAGTGGTAGTTAGAAATAAAGCTCGATTAGTCTCTCAAGGTTATTGTCAAGAAGAAGGAATAGATTTTGATGAAACCTTTGCTCCCGTAGTAAGATTAGAAGCCATTAGGATTCTACTTGCTTTCGCAAATTATAATAATTTCAAATTATTTCAAATGGATGTTAAAAGTGGCTTTTTAAATGGATTTGTAAAAGAAGAAGTATATGTTGAACAACCACCACTTTTTGAAAATGATAATTTACCAAATCATGTTTACAAACTTAAGAAAGCATTATATGGTATAAAACAAGCTCTTAGAGCCTGGAATGATAGACTACGATCTTAGTTATTGCAATCTAATTTTGAAATTGGTAAAGTAGATAATACTCTTTTTATTAAAAGAAATAAAAACGATATTCAACTAGTACAAGTTTACGTAGATGATAACATTTTTGGTTCAACTAATTTTGAAATGAATAAAGAATTTTCTGAAACAATGACAAAAGAGTTTGAGATGAGTCATATGGGTGAATTAAATTTCTTTTTAGGATTACAAATAAAACAATTAGATAATGGTATCTTTATTAGTCAAGAAAAATATGTTAAAGATCTAATTAGTAAATTTGGTTTGACTGCTGTGAGTGGAAAACCCACTCCCATGGCAACCAATGAGTACCTTAGTAAAGAAGATCTCTCGAAAGATGTAGATCAAAAACTATATAGAGGAATGATTTGATCACTACTCTATATTACTGCCAGTAGACCTGATATCATGCATAGTGTTTGTCTCTGTGCCAGATATCAATCCCAACCTAAAGAGATCCACTTAAAAGCCGTAAAACGAATCATAAGATATGTTAAACACACATCTGATTATGGTTTATTCTATCCTCAAAATGATTCTTTTGACTTAATATCTTACTGTGATGCTGACTATGCTGGTTGTAAATCAGACCGAAAAAGTACAAGTGGGACTTGTCATTTTTTGGGGCATTCTCTAGTTTCTTGGCTTAGTAAAGAGCAAAACACAGTTTCTTTATCAACAACTGAAGCAGAATATATTTCTGCTGTTTTGGCTTGTTCTCAAGTAATATATATGCAACAAACCTTAAAAAGATTTTGGTTTAAAATTTTCAAAATCACCAATTTATTGTGACAATACGAGTGCGATATATTTATCCAAAAATACTGCTCAACATGCTCAAACTAAACATATTGATATCAGACATCATTTTCTCAGAGATAATAGAAGTAAGGAAGTAGTTACTCTCGATTACATCAATTCTGAGAATCAAATTGTTGATATCTTAACAAAATCCTTAAATGGATCAATATTTACTAAATTAAGAAGAGAATTAGGTATTTGTTCTATAACTGAAATATAAAATATAAATAACAAGTATAATTAATAATTAATATTAAAATAATTCAAAGAGTTAAAATATAAAATACCATGTCGACATTCCCCATATACCCATGTCGACATGCAACGTTTTTAAATTTTGAAATTTTTCCCACCAAAATTCAAAATAATTGGTTATAAATTCTTCACATTTTCGAAATTTTATTCATCCTTTCTGTTATCTCTCTGTTCTTCTCCCTAAAATCAAATAATCAATGGCCTCCTCTTCCAAATCAAACATAAAATCAACCTTTTCATTCCCCTCTCCTGCGTCTGGTCTATTTCAACGTACTACTCTCGCTCGTGTGACTAAAATAGAGGACTCTCTGAAGGGTGCACTTTAGATGATGATCGAAATACAAGTGACTCAACTTCATATGGCAAAGAAACAAGAGAGGCAAGGCAAGATTCTTAGGAATTTGCAAAAATTCCTAATGGATAAAGAGGCCAATCCTATCTTGATTGATGAAGACTCTTCACTCAATCAAGAAGAAGAGGCCAGCGAAGAAGAAGAACCCATGGAAGAAGAAGCGCAAGCGGAAGATGATGACCAAGTCGTGTGTGTTGGAGAAGTGTGTTTTGAAAAAAATGGGAATCTTGTCGAACAACGTGGAAATTTCTGTTTCCACTATCCAAACTGTTCGATTCATAGATCTCCTATGTTTAAAAACACATAATAGTTTCTTTTCTTTTCTCCATTGTTGTTTGTGTTTCTTTATGTTTTCTATATGCTCATGTATATACAACTTCATACGTAATAAATAACTCGTGTTCTTATACGTGTTTTAATTATAAGTACTATTGTGAATTCTTAGTTAGGATATTTAATTGTTTAGGACTATGTTTTAGTTTTAGATTTAAGTGATGATTACTTATGATAACACTATCACTATAATCACATGTCATACAGTGTTAGTTTTAGGGGGAGTTATATAGTTTGGAGTGAGTTTTTGTTGATGACAATGGGGGAGAAATATAAAATAGGGTTGTTAGGCATAAATTAAGGGGGAGTTATTAGTTTTAGGGGGAGTTATTAGGATAGAAATAATATTTTATAAACAAAGGTTGTCATCATCAAAAAGGGGGAGATTGTTAGTCCGTGAGATGATGGTTTTGATGACAAAAACCTTAGAATAGATTACAAAATATAAATACTGACATTATAAGTTTAGATATATATGTATATGTAGGATTTAACCATGCAGGTACCAAGAATGAAGACTGTACAGTATAGAGATTTAAGATATCGAGATAGAAGACTCATGAGTATCAAGATTATCAAGAGTTCAAGATTTCAAGCGTAAGTATTTTTATTGGTAATTTTTGTTAAAACTCGTAGAAAAGCACTGACATCTTAAAATCCAATTTATTCGTGGAATGGAATCCACTTCGAGCCTGTTAAAGGGATGGAACCCTAAGTATGATGGAACCTATGAAAATCTAGTGGAACATTATTTTGTATCCACTAATTTTAATTCAAATGTTTTTACAAAATTATCTTGTTTTCAAAATGATTTCAAAACTTTCCTTTTAAAACCATCAAAACCCTCTATCCTGATTTTAAATAATTTTAGCCTCAAAATTATCTTTAATTTCAAAGTCAAATTACTCCTAATTTTAAACTATCTTTTTAATTTATATATTTAACTTTTATACTTAAATTTAAATATAAAATTATAGTTAAAATCTATATATATTATTCTCTATATTTACTTATGAATTTTAACTATAGTCAAGTATATTTGTAAAGTTTAAAATAGTTTTAATATAAGGTAAAGGTTATTTTCAAAGAAAATCAAATCACCAAAAATTGCTTTGGGATGTCGACATGCCTAGGGTAACCATGTCGACATGGTGTCAGTTGAATTCAAAATTTAAATTTCAAAAGAAGTGTATATTCGCCATAGCTCTTCATGAATGGACATGGCTGTTGTTCTTCTATAAATAGGGGTTAGTTTCAACGAATTTTATATCAGATTTTCTGGTTTTTCACTCATCATCTTCTTCCACATTTCTTAATACATATTCTTACCATTACTCTGCCGAAATCAACATTGAATCAAACTCGATTACTTCTAGTTTGATTCTCTATCACTATCTCTACAAGGTTCTCAGTGCTATTCAGAGTTATAGACTTCTTTGTAATCTATTAAGAGAGAAAAGGTGTGATTGTAGGCTTGGTAAATAAATTGGGTAAACTTGTGGCCTGGAAATCAAGTATCTCTACCCAGAGGATAGAAATTCTGGAGGGTGTACCTCGTAACCTTGAAACCGAGGGTGTAATTGTACAATTGCTTTTGAAAGGAAATCCGTATTTTTGTTGTGGGACTGGATATAGGGTAACTCCGAACCAGTATAAAATCCGGTGTGTTCTTTCCTTTACCGCTTTTATTTTATTTTTGCATCTGTGCTTGTTTCTGTGATCATATCTGTGCCTGTATATTGCATACGTCGGTGTCTAAATTAACATAAACTCAAAAATATTTAGTAATTCTTTATTAACACTACTCACCCCCCCCTCTAGTGTTAATCCTAGCCTTAAGATCCGTAATCCGCATTTCTCACAGTAAGTGGCAAAAGATTTTGAAAAATAAGTTTGTGGAGACCTAAAACTATACATATATGTTCCTTTTGGCACTCAGATTTGTTTAACTTTAAGGGATTTTATATTTGTGCAATTTGGAACCCAAAATGGAACAGTTTTTATGTGTTTGGGTCTATACCAGCAAATATTATGATTGTATCCAGTTTTTCCACATATCGTGCACTTTGAATTTACTTGATTAATTTCACTTCTAATATGTTCAGTTTGATTATATCCAAGTTCTTGTCTATCTGTATTAACAGTTTGTTTCTCTTATAGCATATTTAATGATCTTTCACCATTTGAAAATTTTCCTAATGTCGTAGACAGTTGTTTGACTTATGTTTTGAGCGATTCATTATCCTTCAATAATTATGTGCACTTTTTAATAGAATTCTCTCTCCTTGCGTTTTCACTTTCTTTAAAATCAAAATTTCATTTTCAAGTGATTTTATTTTAATTTCTGATTTTTAATCTCTTCTTCAAATAATGGACACTTGTCACACTTAGGGCTTTTGCTTTGATAATTTTTAATCAATTAATCAAGTTGTTTATTTAATTCTATTAAACTATCTCTTTGTGACTCGATTTTAGTGTATTTCTCCCTAAGTCGTTCAAAACAGGCATTTATTTCATGGAAATATATAAGCAACTCTGAATGAGTAAGTTTGGATACCTCGCTCGGCTCGTCATCATCACTGTCATTATGTCACCTTGAATGCACAAATCTGCTTTTTTGCCCCCCCACTGTCAGTGCTTTTATCATCTTCATCAGTTTCATCCCAAATGGCTGCAAAACTTATCCTTTTTTGTTTCTTTCCATGACTGAATCAATTCCGTGGACAATTGGGCTTGATGTGGCCATGTTTGTTGTACTTGTGACAGACAATTTCTTGCTCTTCTGAGTTGTCAAGTGCTTGGCCTATTCTGCTTTTCAATTGTTGATTTAGAGCTGGATTTCCGTATTTGTGATTCCACCTTTTGAATTTCTTTATTAATAGTGCCAGCTCAACTGCTCCATCATCGTTGTCATCATCATCACTTTTTGTTGTTCCTTTGAGAGCTATTGATTTCTTTTGAGTATCACCTCCTCCACGCTCTTCCTTGAATTTCATTTCTAGCTCATAAGTGGTGAGATTTCCGATGAGTTCTTCAACTTTGATTTGTTTCAAATCTTTTGACTCTTAAATGACTGTAACTTTCGCTTCAAAACTTCATGGAAGGAGAGGATTTTTCAAACTATTTCCAATTCTATTTCCAAGAGCTTTCGATTGGCATACGATATTGGAAAGTCGTCCATACATCTCCTTGACATTTTCTTCCTTAGCCATTGTGAAATTCTCATATTCGCTACTTAGCATGGCAAAGCGAGATTCCATGACTTGAGGTGTTTCTTCGTGAGTCACTTCACATGTGTGCCATATTTCATGCGCAGTTAGACAATGTGAGACACGATTAAATTCAATTTGACCTAATGAACAGATAATAGAATTCATAGCTTTAGCATTAGCATTCTATAATCTATTTTCTAGATCTGTCCACTGATCCATCTGTTAATCTATTTTCTGATTATCTACAACTATTGTTGGTGCTCTATAACCTGTCTCAACTACATTCCAAGCATCAATGGTTTGAAGAAAAAAAATCGTTCTATTTTTCAAGTAAGCATATTCACCATTGAACATTGGTGTTCTAACAATGGATTGACCCTCAGCAAAAGCATTAGTAAAAGAAGTCATTTAAAAAACAACAATTGACTTCTTTTCCTAGCTTTGATACCACTTTTTGGATCGATTTCACCCTAGAGGGGGGTGAATAGGGTGATATTAATAATTATAAAAATTTAATGCTGAAGTATAAAATAATTTCAACACAGATCACAACAGAATAATAGCAGCACAGACAATAGCAGAATATAAAAAGCAAAAAATAAAATACATAGATTTACCCAGCTTCGGAAAAACCCTGCCTACGTGCTGCCCTCTAGGTTTCTACTAAAAATCACGTAGTTAGACGCTTACACACTTAAACTAGCGACACCCACTATCAACTAACCTAACTCTATGCTCAAAACCCTACCACAACTCAGCCTTGCGAATTCTCGAACTACACCACCATAGTTCATCCCCTAGTCACACGGCTAGAATTTACAAAAGTTTAAAGGAAAAATACAAATTTAAAAATAATTAAAGCCCTAATATAAAATTCAAACCCTAATATAATTAAGACCCTAAAATAGAAACCGGCCCAAATTAAAATAGAGTGAAGTTCCCTCTTTTCTTTTCTATTATCTTCGGTCTGTTTTTCACTTTATGGCTGTCTCGTTTCTTCTTTCGTTCCTCTTTCAGATTTAGGGCTTTATGATAATCTTTGAAGCCGACGACTTTGTTGATCAATCAAATGGGTGTTCTTGTGATTGCTTTGATGATTGTTTGTTTCTACACTTTGCACATGGCTGCTCCAATTTTGATCGAGTTAGACTAAAGTGGTATGTGAATTATTCTTTGTGATTTACTGGTTAGCTTGCTTGAACTCGATGATTTCGTATGTCGATGATGTTGCGGTTTAAATAGGGTTTAATTCCCTTGATTTTTGTTCGTCTGATATTTTGTTTGGTGGTTCGATTTTGCTTGAATGCTTGAGATGTTTCTGACTTGTTCAAATCTTATATCTTCATTACTTGATTGTCACGGCTTGTTTGATTTTGATTTAATGATATCTTCTTTGTCATCACGGCTTTGAATTTGCTAATTTTAAACTATGTTAACTTCGGCACATGCTTGTATGCTTCACTTGATCCTCTGGTTGTTGAGTTGTATGCATGTCTGAAGTCTTAATACATGCCTTGTTTATGTTTTGTGCACCACTATTGCACTATCCGCTTTGTTAAAGGCTATTGAATGTTCTGTAGTATTTTCAACCTGATGCTTGATCACTTGTGATTGCCATAGTGTTGCAGTCTTTGACTTGTTTCATACATATCATTGTATATCAGTACATGTTGTTTACTGTATACATGATTGAAGTTATAGCCCTGTTGTTGCCTCTGGTTTCACTGCACATATATGTTCATGTTATACTACTCTATATATATGTTCACACATGTATTTATTCACTGCCTCCATCTTTATGTTGCACAGTCTGTTGGTTCATCATTGTTGTCAGGTCTGTATTGCTGCCATATGATCATTTTATTGTTCATTGAGCTAGCCATTAGAAATAGTACACATACACACATGTATATATATACATATATGTATATATGTGCGTGTATGATTCTTGTGCCTCTTTCTCTTTTGTTCAGTCCTTGTGCTCTCGAGTCTTTCTGGTTGATATTGTGTACATGTTGCATGTTGTCCTTCACTTATGTACTTGCATATGTATATTTGTATGCTTGTTGTACTACATGATGTGTTATTCATGTTTCTGGTCTGGTTGCTTCACTGTTGCTTTGCATTTGTAGTATTCACTTCCATATTGCTGTATTGTATTGTGTTATGTCTGGACATGTATCAGTGCATGTAGTCCTTACTTGCATATAGCCTGGTTGTCTCGAGCACATTTGTATATATGATGCTTTGACTGTTGAGGAAGTGCCATTGATATTTGAGTCTTCAATTGGCTTTTATTGTTGAGGCTACATTTCTACATGATTTTGTTCTCGAGTCATGTAGTCCTTGTGTAATTATAGTCTATTGCTTGACAATATGCATTTTCCTACTGAACTTCATGTTGAGGCTGCACTACTGTTGTCACTGCATATTGTCTGGCTATTCACTGTATATATGTTGTCTGGCTTGCTTTGATTTTCTGATCTGGTTCATGTATATGCTCCATTGTTTTGTTTTGTTGACAAGTACATTATCTTGAGTTTGTTTGGACTGTCTAGCCTTTGTTGTTGCTGGCTTCATGTGTACATTGAGTCAGGGTTACTCCCAACCATTTTATTGCATTCGTACATTTGGAATTCACCCGTGTTGAAACCAGCTTATAGCTCGGGTTTGACCTTGTGCTCATCTGTCCCTGCAGTTTGGTCAAGTGTGTATCGGTATGCACGGCCTGATGGCATGTATAGTGATACAATATGCATGTCACAAGCTGTTCATGTATGATGAATTCCAATTTAAATGATGACGAAAACCCAAATAACTGAGGCAAATAATATTTTCAAAATACCTTTTATTTTATACTGCAAAACTATTTTCTTTTCAATTTACTGTGTTAGTGTTTATATTGCAGATAGCTCAAATGCCAGATTCAATCTGGATAAAGTTAAAGTTCAAATACAAGTGAACCAGTAAAATGTAGTGAGGTGCAAATATATGTGATGTGAATGAAATTGTAGTGTAATTGAAATTTGTATATGTATAGTGAGAGCACAACTTTGTATTATTAAAAATTGTAATAAAATATTTGTTTGAATAAAATATCTAAATTTAAAATCTGTGTCACTTATTTCGTTTAGCAAATATTTATTTTATTCTGTGAAAATAGTACATTAACAAATACACTTAAATGAATATATATATATATATATATATATATATATATATATATATATATATATTATCATCAAAAAAAATCATATACTTGCATATTCAACAGTGTCGAACCGAAGGAGACGGTGCAAAATGATTATTATTATTTAATTCGACTTTAAATGGGTCTAGGTTCAATTGATGCCCAAAGCCAGTCTAGCGGTTGATTACTTAATGGTAAACCTATAGCGGTCTACCAAATAATGAGTTTTGGCAACTCTTGAACCTGAAACGAGACTATAAAAGTCGCGTCTGAATTTCCCCAGTTGCCTTCTTTCGTTACTCCTTCCTCAAAAAGCCGAACCCAATCTCAATCCCTAACTACCAGTCTCTTTCTTTCATTCCTTCCCTAGGTGACGCCGTTTTTTCCTAGGAGCAGTAGTCTCCCTTCCCCCTCATGTTGGTTTTGCACGTTAGATCTCGCCCCTCTACCACTCCAGATCTAAACCCAATTTCCACTCTCCGACCACTTCTTAGCCTAAGACATTTTTTTGCACTGCCGGTTTTTCCCTGCACCACTATGGTCTCAGCCCTCAATAGGCCACCTGGCTGGACCAGATTGAGCAGAAGGTTTTTCCACTTTTGGGCTGGAAGAGCTATTCGTCGTAGTAGGATTTTCATCGATCCTCTGCTTCGAGACTTTTGAGTAGGAATGTTACCCGTGCTGCATCTGCCTCTTTGATGGAGGCAATAGTTTGATTCGTTCGGAGGTGAAAATGTCTTGACTGAGATGAGTAATGATGATATCGCTGAGATTTTGGAGGCCTCCACGAAGAATGCGGACTTAAGTGACCAGCTCAAAGATTTTACGGTGGATCTTTCCCTAGTGTGACGACCCAGAAATTTTTAACATTTGAAATTGAAATATTTAATAGATTCTAAATATTTGGAAGTTATTTTAACTCGAATTTCAAAGTATAACTATGGATTTGGCAATTAAATTTTTCTATTTAATTTATTTAAGTTGGATAAAAATTTGAATCTTCAGTTCAAGGTGATTAAAAATATTTTCAAGGCTTATAAAATTTATATTGATGATGCTGGAGATAGTAGGATTTTTAAAATTGAATTTGGAAAACGTTTTGTTCAGTTTTGAAATTTTTTTGTTTAAATCAATATTTAAAAATAGCCTTCCAAGCCACAGTCTCGGAATTCGACGAAACCAGTTCCATTGGATCCGTAATATTGTATTATTATCGTATTTCACTTTTCGTAATGTTTGGAGTTGTCGTTTGGCCGTACGATAAGCAAACGCATTAAAAACTAAATCGAAATTTAATTCAATAGTTGAGTTCAAAAAGCTATCTTCTCCATACGATCGAATTAGGACTCGAAATCGTTACCATTATGTTCGGAATAGGGGCATAATACTATGAATGTCTAGCAGCACGCCTCAATAGGAGTTCGTAATTTTAAGCTACGTAAATTAAGACGGTTTGAATTCGGTTAATACACACACACACACACACACACACCCTATTCACATCACAACTTTCTACCTTCAAATCACTGTCTCCACTCGTACAAGCCAACATCATCGTGTTTCCTTCCTTGTCTTCTTTAAGGGTGACAGTTGAAACCTAAACGAAGAAACAAACTTCTCGGCTTCGTTTCAAATCAAATAATGGCCGAGATAATAATTCACAGAATTAATATTGCCTCCTTCTTTTTCATTCTCTATTCGAATTCAAATCAAACAGCAATGGCCGCGTCCCCTTTTTAAAAATCAAAATCATCATGGCCGATGCTTCTTTAATAAATCCTTTTCCCTTCAGTCATTCAAAAATCGAAACCACGTTGCTCCCCAGGAATTTGAAGTCGTACGTTCTCGTTCAACTCGAGCTCGGCGCATCACGCATCGCGATTTGGAGTTGTGACGATAGCCATGATTTTGGGTGGCTCGATTTCAAGCGCGATGGCGATTTGATTGCGGCAGCATGCGAAGCTAGGGTTTCGCAGTAATTAGGGCACGATCTAGGTTCGGTGACGCGAAGCTAGAGCAACATTCGAAGCAAGCGCGTATGTGCTAGAGTTGTTGGCAGTGGCATCGGTGGGTTGTAGGGGAGCAATCGCGGTCGAGTTTCGAATGGGATGGTGAGGAAGCGTTCGATCGAAGGTTTGGCTACGCAATGAGGGATGGCTGCTCGATGGAAGATCGAGGGTTCAGAGGCAGAAGGTATTCGACTTCTCATTTTTCAATTAAAAAATAATAATTTAAATATATATATATATATGTATGTATGTATGTATGTATGTATGTATGTATGTATAGATATACAGAAGAATTTTTTTTTTAGAATCAGACTTTACAAATATATATATATATATATATATATATATATATATATATATATATATTGAAGAAGAAAGCTTTACAGTAAGAAAAATTCTGCTTTGTTATTTACTGTAATTATATACGTAGGCAGTAAGGTGTCTTTATTTTTGTAGGATTTAATGTATATGTGTGTGTGTATATATATATATATATATATATATATATATGCGTATATAGTTGAAACAGAAGTTATATAAATATACCTATTTTAATCTGCAAGGTTGTTTTAAATAATGAAATTAGTGAAAGATGGTTTAATTAATTCATTCAATTATTTTAGTTACTAAGAGAATTATTTACAAGGAATTTTTTTTAAAATTTAATTTTTCGTTTGACGTTAAATCATTAATTAAATAAAAAAATTAAAAGGTAGTTAATTGTTCGACCAATTCGAATATTAATCGACTGTATGAAATTGTTTATACAAGGACAAAATTGTGGAGAAAACAGTCTGGAATGGAATGGATTGCAAATTAAAGGTGAGATCTTCTCACTCAAATTATAATGATCGAAAATTTCAGTTATTGATTGATTGTTGAATTGTGATAGTTGAATCTCATAGTTGATTGTGTGCTTGGATGATTAATTTATTATCAGTTATATTAGTTTAGACCCTATGCGCCGCATAATAGCGGATGTTATTATATTTAAACACATATACCGCGATTTTCCACCTCGAAGTGGAATTGGTATTATATATGTATTTGGAGTTATTGATTTTCCGCATTATATAGCGAATGAGACCCTATTGCGCCGCATAATAGCGGATGATATTTTATAAATCCCATATACCGTGATATTCCACCTCGAAGTGGAATTGATATTTAATTTTTGTGCAAACATCTATGGATGCAGCGAAAACAGGTTGGAGGGATCCAACTGGATTCCTCAAATATTCGAATTAGTTTCAATATTGCGTGTTGATTATTTGTAATCTGTGTGTGACTATTTATGATTGAGACTGTTGAAGGCTATAATTTAGCCGAATATATTTTTGATATCGTAGGATATCAGAAATAAAAAAATTAGATTTTTGAAATTAGTAGAAAATTTATAGTAAATTAGTTATAGAAAACTGAATAAATTTAAAAGAAGAAATTTGTTCAAAGGACAATAAATTTAGTGCTGAAATAAATTGAGAAATCGATTCTTGGAAATTGATTTGGTATTTGGAAATCAATTAGAATTCAATTCGGTGTTGAAAATGAATATTTGGAAATCGATTTGAAAATCATATATCAATGGATTTTTAGAAGTTTAAATTCACAATGTGAATTTATAAAAGAAAAGGGAAATTTGTTTTAAAAATAAACATTTGGCCATTTTTAAAAGTGTGGAAGGAAATTTACGGATTTGGAACGTAAATTTAAAATAAATCCCGAAGGATTTGTTAATTGATTTAAAATGATCCATTTTGAAAAGGAAGGTGTATTTCCCTGAAAAGCCGAGTATGTTTGTAAAATAGCTTTGAAAATATGAATTATAAGTTCTAAGGTTGGGTTTAAAAGAATAATTTGGAGAAATTAGTTACTTGAGGTTATTTTGAAAATCTTTAAAGTAAAGATTTATTTAATTAATTATGGAAGTAATGATTTAAAGATTTAATTGATATTGGTTTTAGAAATTGAATATTTAAACAGTTGTATCTTATCTATTAATTTTATTTAAAAATTAGTTTGGACTTGAAATTTTATATGAGACATTTATATAATATTTTCATAACAAATATTTAAATAAATGTTTTAAAATAGTTTCATCTAAATGTTTCCAAATATATATTTTGGATAAGTAATTTAAAGTATCTTAAAGTATTTGAACTCGGCAGACTTTCACTGGAAACAAATAATATTGGGAATCGTATTCCGAGAGTGAAAAGTGATTTGAAATTTGTTTTCAAATGACTGAAATGTTAAAAATATATATATCTTGAGAAGATATTTTGAAAATAATAACTGGGAAATTATTTAGATCTTAGTGATTGTTGTGGATATTTATTAATAGTTAAATAACTGACTATCAATATTTGCCTTTAAATGACATTTGAATTTCGATGCGACCGGGGGTCCGATTTCAAACGGTTATCCGAAACCCACATCGAACCTTTGTGATTGTGATGGATCTTTTATTTAAAAGATCAAAGTGAAATTGTTGTTATTTGTTTGAAATCTGAATATAACACTTATTTTAAAATAAGCGCTCGTTATTCGGATTAGCCAAGAGAGGACTTTGTGTCATAAAACCCATTCTGAATAACGATACGACGAAATGGGATTGCATTTGAAGATGTTTTTGAAGACCGGGTATTTTCGAAAATGAAAGGACTACTTGTCGAATGTCTCTGCACCGGGTTGCTCTGGTATAGAGATTTTATCATCTTTGTGATGGGGATTCCATATGTGATTTGTGAATATCCGGATTTGCAAGGGCTTCTTTGAAGTGCCTTCAGTTCTGTTCGATCCCGGAACGGACTTGTATGGATGTGTGTCTGACGTTACACTTTGAGATGTAAAGCTAGTTTCTATCAAATACATTTCTGTTGGTGGCGGAGAATTCATTCTCTTAGCTTAACACCCTTCTCTGAGACGTACGAGCTCAGAGGTTATGTAGTTGATGGTTACTAGTGATACATTCCCAATTTGGTAATGTGGCATACGAAGTGCTGCTGATCATTTGTTGATCAAAGCATGACTTTGTGAAAAGTGTAGCTTTGTGGATGAGCCCTCATCGAACCTCACAACCCGGTATGGTCGAAACAGGAATCGTGGAAGCAAGGTTATTTGGGGGTAGCACCCCCTGAGGGTATGTCCATTTCCTTCTGGATTATAAGTGGTATCATGGTATGGAGCCCAGATACTTACTTTGTGGTTGCTGCAAATTTATTACTTTGTGGTTGTCGGTTGAGAAGCGCTGCGGATAAAGGTTGGTAACGACCGAGAGGTGGCATAGTCGTGTCAGTTGTTACCTAGTCACAGAGGTAACCCGGCCTTGTGTAGCAGAGATCCGGTTAAGTTCTCGGGGACGTCCCTCCAGAGGCGTTCCATTTTGTGTGGGAAGTTCCTTTGCCCGACCATTTATTGGCAATCCAAATAAAACAATATGAGCCCAATATGGTTTTAAATTGTATAACCTGCCACCTCAGGTGGTAGCTATAGTAAGCATAGTATAATGGTACCTATGCTGGCTAAGATTAATGTTATACTTTCGAAAATGTTTTCACGCTATGCACTAATGATAATATTTAAAAGAGTTTTTCGTTTTTCTCTTATCAAGCATTTTCGACTGTCATAAGGAGAAATATCCTCCAAGTTTGTGTTTGCATTGTGTGTGCGGCGGGAGGCCTTATGGTAGTTTCATTTTTCAAAAAGCATAGCGGATTTCTTTTCCCTTTCTTTGTGAAAATAATGGTTTTTAAGGTCTCACATCAGTCCCATGACTGACTCGGGGTTTATTGTTCCCTTTCTAAACTCTAGGTTCCCATAAGTTTCCATACGGGAAGCCTAGATTCAGGTTATCAGTTATTCGGGAGAAAAGTCAACGAGATGCTGTAGAAATCAGGAGTTGGAGCTGGATGGCGAGGCGTATCACTTATATGTGTAATATTTCTTTTCCGCTGTTGTTGTAAACTCTGATAATGTAATGTGATGTAATGTAATAACTGATATAGTGATTTTGTTGAAAGATATTTATTAATCTATTATATGTTGTCCCGCTGTGATTGTGAGATTCTGTTATTGATTTTGTTCTTCTTCTATCTTCTTCTTCTTTAAACCCTAACGGTTCGGTTTTCTGGCATTCGAATGTGCGGCATTCGATACAGTGGACGTATTGATGTCGACTTTCGGGCGTCGAAAAATTGGGTCGTTACACCCAGGATGTCGGTTTTTGGAAAATGGATAATCTATGTTCGACTGCTCATTTGATTATGTGCATTCATTCAACACAACGTAATCCTTAAGATGGAAGGTTACAGCTAAATTTATCCCATAGTGCGGAAGACCGCCTATGCTAGTATTAGCGGCATCGCCATCAATTGGACCAGCACACTTTTGATTCGATTTGTAGAAATCCACAGTGTCACTTTCCATATTTTCACCTATCCACTTTCGTCTTTAGGTAATACGGATGAACCTCCATGGAGAGATGGTTTAGAAGGAGGTTCCTTCTGCCATCATAGGTCCTTTCTTAGGAAGATGGCAATTCCGAAGCCGTCAGCAACACTAGCGCCAGTGGTATGAGATTGGATGCATAGCCACTATGCTACGACTATTCAAGGACGCAACAATGGATCAAGCTCCAGCCATGAAGAAAGGCATCTCATAGTTTACAGGCATTATTTTCGGATTTATGGTGTTGTTTTCTTTTTCCTTCCAGCATTTGTTCTTTTCTTTTAGGTTGTTTGGGTTGTAACAGTTAGTTGTCTCTAATAAAAGGCATACACTATATTATGAGCTTTTATTTATTTACTGTGTTATCATTTCTGGACATGCGAATTGCTCCTATATATGCATAATAAAAAAGTAGTTTAAATACGAAAATATCATAAAGACACTTGACTAACAGTAAATGCAATATAAGATTGGAAGTTTAAAATAGTTTAATTTTTTTTTGCAAAGGATATGATAAAATTGTTTTGATATATTGGGTCATTACTCATTTTCCATAAAATCTAAAATTCTGGAATAATGGATGTGCTGACATTTTTCTTTATGTAAAATATCAAGTTTTTATGGGTAAAGGTTATTTGTAGAATTTTGGAATTTGGTTTACGCATTTAGTGCAAAACCGTCTTCAGACTACACTGAAATTATGGCTTGGTTTATAAAAAAAATTTAGGAAGGAAAATATTTTGTAAAGTTTTCCCTTGATTTGAAAAGTTTTTCTTTTGGAAAAAAAAGAGAGGGTTTTTATGTTTTAGTTGTTTTTGGCTCTTAAATTATTCTTAGAGTTTTTTTTTTCAAATTTTAGTTAAGGAAAAATGTGCATCTAAATATTTGAGAATCTTATTTTCACGTACGGATTTGAAAAGTGAGAAAGATTTTTGTCAAATTTTTGATTTTGAAGGCAACATGTTAGGCATAGAGAAGGAAAATAGAGTTAGAAATTGCGAATTTAGTGGCACATTATGGTCGACGATATGATAAATGCAAGCGGTAACAAGGGAAAAGCTGTTTTAGCCTTGGAATTTCTATTTCCATACCTTGTTGATGATACGCGCGAGTTTATTTTTAGACTTAATTCCCTTAAGCTTCCTTATGCGTTGTATGCATGGAAAATTTGGAGTAATTCTGGGACAGCGAGGAAGTTTCCACTGCACTACGAGAATATGAAGATTATAGAGTGGTAAGAATGTTAAATTCTCCATCCAAATTCCTTTTTCTGGCACAGGAATAAAGTTTAGGAAGCAGTTTTTGATGCACTGGATTATTGGGTGGTAGGAAGTGGATGCAAAATTGGTCGCTTCATATTTCTACTCATGGAAGTATGGGGAATTTAGAGGAAAAGATTTTTCAAAAAGTTCCATACATATGGAATTGCCGGTATTTATCTATGTTGCTTGCACCACATTTTCAAAAATGTTTTCAAAAGAAATGCATTCATATAGGAGATCCGATTTAGAATCATTCTGCATACATATTTTCTATGTGGTGATACAGCAATATATTATGTACGTATACATGTTTGGTTGCAAAATTTATTATATGCTCATTGGTTTTGTAGTTTAGGATAATTAGGAGCCAAATCTTGAATTTGTCATTGGTGAAATTTCAAGGAAGAAATTCCTTTCAAGGGGGGAGAATGTAACATCTCGTAATTTGGTGTTGGTTATTTAGTTATTTAGTTAGTAATTAGGCTCCGAAAATGGAATTTAAGCAAACAATGAGATTTGACCGCGAAACTTGCATCGTTGCGTTCATGGCGAAATTCTGAGCATCTTCCATATTTGGAGTTTTGCGATCGGAGTCCAAATGAAGAAGTTACGGACGAAAAACGAATTCAGAAGGAAAATAAATAAGAAAAATTAACTTTTTTAATTTATTAGCTGGGGCCCACAGGTCGACCTGCATATTGGAGCGATAGACCAAGGATGGTCGATGCTTAGGAAGTGGTCGGTCGACCGCTTCATGTGTCGTGGCTCAAGTAAACCTAGGCCATGTACGGCCCAGGTTCAATATATTTTGATTTAACAGTTCTGATTGATTCTAGAGCCTATAAATTCAAGCCTATCCCTCCCTTCTCTTCTCATTTTTTTGAAAGCAGTAGCGAAGCTTTGCCATTTCTTTTTCTTTATTTTCTTTCTAAATTATAAAAATAAGATATTTATATCTATATTCATACAAATCGAAGAAGAATAGAAATCTAACAAAAAGGAAAAAAGAATCAACTATACAATATTTGAGGTAATTTATATAATTGTATCTATTTTCTCTCCCCATCTCAAATCTCTTTTTAGATTTGTAATTCTAAAGTATGTATATACCCTTTTATACATGTTTCTTGGATTAAAATGAATTTGAAGATGAATCAAAGGCTCTACTTTAGATCTGGATAGTTGGATCTCTTTTGATAGGTGAGTGGGAGATTTTATAGATTGTCACAGTATGAAAATTGTCTCATTGGTGTTTATTTGATTATTATGCCTAACTGGATATTTGTATATGAGTTATAGGCAACAAATTGAATATAATCTGAATATAATAAATATCACCTACATATTCTTGTTTATGAATTGATTTAGAATTATTTGCAACGTGATATGGAACCAGTCCCAATAGTATGAATTTAGACTATTGATTTGAACGAAATTTATTTCAGATCTAAAACATGTTGTATAACAATTTTTGCGCCAAAATTGGTCACAAACCCCAAATACCGTGAAAGCACCAGTGTATGAACACAAACCAATGATATTCGAGCACAAATATCAGATCTCAACAAACAACAAACAGCAATTCAAAAATAATGAACAAAGACACAAGATTTATAATGGTTCGGCTATCTCCGGCCTACGTCCACTCCAAAGTTTTATCCTTTTATTGATTATCCTTGCTGATTATAGATGATTACAGCAGTAATAATGAAGAATTTCGAGTACAATAGTTGTATTGAAGTATAGAAATGAACCCGGCAGAGTCTGGATGTCCAATAGCCGAGAGATCCCTCTTCTTTAGGCTCTGGGGCTCTATTTATAGGCGTAGGAGGCTGAGATCGCACTCAAACTTCAGGAGACTTCTTCTGGCACGTGAGTGGGCCCATACGACCGACCCCACCAAGTTTCGACTCGATCTGTGATGGGTACGAAGTGACTTCGTATCCATCAAAAAATGATCCAATCGAGCTGAAACTTGGCAGGAACATTCCTTACCTTGTGTGTAAGCTGCTATGAAAATTTCATTGCATTTGGATCATCGGTGTAGGAGATACGATCGATTCTAATTTGGGTTTTTCACTAGCTGTCGTCTTTGAATCCGCCACTTCGAATCCATCACCTTCGACTCCATCTGATGCACGCGCGCGCAATGACGTGGCGCTATCCTCCCGGGTCGATTCGAATTATGCGGCGTGTTGACTCCACTAGGTGCGCCGAGTCGAACGCTTCCTTCCTAGAGACGCGCACGTATCCACACTTCATGCTTGCACGTGTCCACCACTCCTTCATGTACTCAACCGTTCGCTCTCGTATCGATCGCAAGAGGAGTATTTCGTATCGATCCGATCGATACGAAAACGTTGAATGCTATCGATACGAATGGAAGGCAAACAGATGGGTACGAAACCATGCACGATGATGGATACGAACGAAGCCTTACCTGATGGATACGAGCGAGATTTTACCTGATGGGTACGTAAATGTCAAAGTCCATCAGCTATCAATACGAGAGTATCGATTCGAAGTACGCCACCTCTTCCCATCCTGACCGATACGAAACCATCGAGCCGTGCCCTTGCCTATCGATACGAACAGTATCGATTCGAAGTCCTTTATCCTGCTTGTCCTTGGGATCGATACGAACACTATCGAGCCGAATCCAACACCTGACCGATGTGAACTTCACTAAGCTGAATCCATACCAATCGATATGAAGTGTATCGATTCAAACCATCCTTACGTGCTGATGGGTTCGAATAGTATGTTCTTCCTAACTTGCATCGATCATATCTCCTTCATACGAACTCCGATTAACCTGAAATTTGAAACATAGCCTTTCCTAATCCTTATCATCATCTCCAATCAATTTCGTCCCGATCGGAGCTCAACCAAATTTTGACGTCATCGATTGTAGCCTTCCTTTCAATCGATCTCCGATCCCGATGTCCATCATTCCTTGCCAATTTGTTGATATTCCAGTTTTGACCAAAAAGTGGGATAGCACTTTGCCCACCCCCAAAACATGCCTTTTAATAAGAAGGCGTGTTTTGAATAGTTCCGATTCCAATATCCAAAGCCCATAGCCATATCGCCAGAGTATGTCATCCGTGACTGCCCCGAGTTGATGCCCAATTCCAAATCTAATAACCAAAGCCTTAGCCAATCCCTTATCCATCCGAACTCGACAACCGAGTCCTAATCCATCCTTATCCAATAGCCAATAACCGAATCCCGGACCTCTCCGGGTCGATATCCGAATCCATAACCTCTCTGGGATCTTGCCAAGCGTAATCCACACTTGATGACCTTGGTCCAGTGTCCCTGGACGTTAAGCTAACCTCTCCGGGTTCTTGCCAAGTGCAATCCACACCTGACGACCTTGGTCCAGTGTCCTTGGACGTTGTACAAAGCCATGAATTAAGTCCTAAGCCAAATCCTGGTCTCTCCGGACCCTTGTTGAGCATAGTCCATACTTAACGACCTGAAAATAACAATTTATAATACAGGGCCTAAGTCCTAGGCCGAATCCTGGTCACTTCGGACCCTTGCCGAGCATAGTCCATACTCGACGACCTGAATGAGTCAATTTACCACGTTCGGGCAAAGTGACTCACCCCTTGCCAGGCATAATCCATACCCGACGACCGTTTATCAAAAACCAGATAAAAATGCAATCAAAATCCAATCCAAAATCCAAATCCAAAATCCAAATCCAAAACCGAAAACAATCATCCAAAGGAAAATCCAAATCAAAAAGCAAGCAAAACCAGGAGCTCAATCCAAACTCCAAAACCAAATCCAAAAAGAACAGCAGTGCTCAATCCAAAAGCAAAAGATAAATTTCACAAACCATAGCATCGCAGTTTATCATCATTCAGAGCATGCCTAGGGGCTATCTCTGTCCCATACATGTGTAAATGACTTGGTTGCTTGACAGTAGTTCACTACTTATTTCACATTATCCTGATCAGTGGATGATCAATCGACCATCATTCCTGGGCCTCCCACAATCGTGGCTTAAGGTAGGCGGCGGTTGCTCCTGCTTCGCCGTTGCATTCCAAGTTCCGACATATTGTGGCAACAGTCCTTTCCTGACATGCTCCTCGATTATATCCTTTAAATTCCTGCAATTGTTGGTGTCGTGTCCATCCAAATCATGGAAGAGACAATGCCTTCCTAATGTCCTCTCTCGTTCTGATGGTTCCCTCCTAGCCGGCCTTCTGTAGGGAAGGCGATTCCGAGTATCCTGGTATATCCGCTTCAGTGTCTCATTTAATCCTGTGTATGTGGAAAACTTCGGATCCTTCCATCGCTTCCTATCTTTTCCATAATCATTGTCTAACTTCCCTTTTCCTTTGTCTTTATCCGAACCTTTGCTGGATGGTCCTCTCTCCTCGGTTGCATTAACCTTTTTTAACTTTAGATCCATATTCGCATCTTCTTGCCGGAGGAACCTCTCTGCCTCGTGAAAGAACTCATCGAGATCCTGTGGGGGATCTCTTATCAAAGATACCTTGAAATCCGAATCCTCTCTGACTCCTGATACTGCCGCCATCAAAACCATTGATGGATCAGGCCGATCCATCAAAGCAACCGCCGCACTGAATCGAGTTAGAAAAGCTCTAAGCGATTCATCCATCCTTTGCTTTACCGATGTCAATGTCATCACATTCTTCGGCCTCTTGACGTGAACCCGAAACTGTCCCAAAAACTTTTCCACCAATTCCCTCCAAGTCCTGATAGACCCTTCTCCCAGCTGCCTAAACCACATTGCAGCTAGGTCTGTCAAGTTTAATGGAAAGCATCGTGCCATTACTTCCTCCGACGCCCCCAGCACCTCTATGTGTCTGGTATACCTCATCAAGTGATCAGCTGGATCTGCTTTGCCATCATATACATCCACGCTAGGTAGCTTGAACTTAGGTGGATTCTGAGCCATCCTATATCCCGAGCGAACGGACTCCTGTTCACTCCTTCCAAGTCTCTGTTGGTCAAACCACCTCGCACGGTCCTTCTAATGATCTCCGCTAATCCAGTATTGTTTGTTAGGGGTTGCCCCGCATGCCGCCGAGGGAACTCCGGCACATACTCTTCATGTGGCTCACTAGCAGCAATGTTAGCCCTGGCCTGTTGAACTCCTTCCAAAGGCCCTCCTGTGTTAGATACTGTGGGCCTGCCCCCAAGCCCTTGTTGATTGCCTTCTGGCTCCGTATCCTATCCTCCATTGGGTTCCACAACCCTAGTACCTTGTCCTGCATCCATAACTGTTGTAGTTGTTCCTATGTTCCGCGTCCCTACAGCTCTCATCTGTTCAAAGAAAGTCTGCATCATTTCCTGTTGACTTTTCAACAATCTCTCCTGCAATGAATTTGCCATAGCTTCCATCTCATCCCGGTTTATGTAGATCGAAGCATATCCTTCCCCAGCTCCGGAGGATGCTTGTTGACTTCCTTCGTGTTGGCTTCTCTCAACCCTTTTCCTTCTACTATTTTGCCTAGTCATTGTCCTCAAATCAAGACTCCTCAAACTCTTCAAACCTGAACTTCAAATCCGTTGTAGTAGGTGCTAGTCCTTCTCCGTGAAAGCACCAAAGTTTTTGCGCCAAAATTGGTCACAAACCCCAAATACCGTGAAAGCACCAGTGTATGAACGCAAACCAATGATATTCGAGCACAAATATCATATCTCAACAAACAACAAACAGCAATTCAGAAATGATGAACAAAGACACAAGATTTATAGTGGTTCAGCTATCTCCGGCCTACGTCCACTCCAAAGTTTTATCCTTTTATTGATTATCCTTGCTGATTACAGATGATTACAGCGGTAATAATGAAGAATTTCGAGTACAATAGTTGTATTGAAGTATAGAAATGAACCCAACAGACTCTGGATGTCCAATAGCCGAGAGATCCCGCTTCTGTAGGCTCTGGGGCTCTATTTATAGGTGTAGGAGGCTGAGATCGCGTTCAAACTTCGGGAGACTTCTTTTGGCACGTGAGTGGGCCCACGCGACCGACCCCACCAAGTTTCGACTCGATCTGTGATGGGTACGAAGTGACTTCGTATCCATCAGAAAATGATCCAATCGAGCTGAAACTTGGCAGGAACATTCCTTACCTTGTGTGTAAGCTGTTGTGAAAATTTCATTGCATTTGGATCATGGTGTAGGAGATATGATCGATTCGAATTTGGGTTTTTCACTGGCTGTCGTCTTCGAATCCGCCACTTCGAATCCATCACCTTCGACTCCATCTGATGCACGCACGGGCAATGACGTGGCGCTATCCTCCCAGGTCGATTCGAATTATGCGGCGTGTTGACTCCACTTGGTGCGCCGAGTCAAACGCTTCCTTCCTAAAGATGCGCACGTATCCACGCTCCATGCTTGCTCATGTCCACCACTCCTTCATGTACTCAACCGTTCGCTCTCGTATCGATCGCAAGAGGAGTATTTCGTATCGATCCGATCGATACGAAAACGTTGAATGCTATCGATACGAATGGAAGGCAAACAGATGGGTACGAAACCATGCACGATGATGGATACGAATGAAGCCTTACCTGATGGATACGAGCGAGATTTTACCTGATGGGTACGAAAATGTCAAAGTCCATCTGCTATCGATACGAGAGTATCGATTCGAAGTACGCCACCTCTTCCCAACCTGACCGATACGAAACCATCGAGCCGTGCCCATGCCTATCGATACGAACAGTATCGATTCGACGTCCTTTATCCCGTTCGTCCTTGGGATCGATACGAACACTATCGAGCCGAATCCAACACCTGACCGATGCGAACTTCACTAAGCCGAATCCATACCAATCGATACGAAGTGTATCGATTCGAACCATCATCTGATTGGTACGAAGCTGATCGATACGAACTCCTAAGTGCCTGATCGATACGAAGTGTATCGATCCGAACCATCCTTGCGTGCCGATGGGTTCGAACAGTATGTTCTTCCTACCTTGCATCGATCATATCTCCTTCATACGAACTCCGATTAACCTGAAATTTGTAACATAGCCTTTTCTAATCCTTATCATCGTCTCCAATCAATTTCGTCCCGATCGGAGCTCAACCAAATTTTGACGTCATCGATTGTAGCCTTGCTTTCAATCGATCTCCGATCCCGATGTCCATCATTCCTTGCCAATTTGTTGATATTCCAGTTGTGACCAAAAAGTGGGATAGCAATAATGTTATAAATTTGGATTATTATCCTAATCTTGTTGGAATGTAAACTTTTCTATGTTTGGAACTGTAGAAACTTAGATCCATTTAATATTTGTAAATTAGTTTGATTTCTTTTCTTTTAAAAAAAATACAATGTTTGATCTAGCAAGGAATAGATGTAAATAGAAAGAGAAAGATATGTGAAGGTTATACTGTCTATTTCAATAATAAAAAGAAGTGATTATCCCGTGTTATTTCAAACAATATAATCTTTTAAAGTTAAATCTTTTGTTTTAGACTAATTTAACGAAGTTATAGCAGATAATCCTTTTATATATATAATTAATACCATCACCCTATTCACCCTCGTTAATTATGGAAGCTTATAAAATTATTTCAACAAATATCACAGAATAATAGCAGCACAGACAATAACAGAATAATAAATGCAGAAATAGAACGACACAGAATTTACCCAGCTTCGGTAAAACCCCGCCTATGTGCTGCCCCCAAGGTTTCTACTAGAAATTAAGTAGTCACACGCTTACACACGTAAACTCGCGACCCCCACTACTGACTAACCTAACTCTACGCTCAAAACCCTGCCACAACTCAGCCACTGAGTTGCGAATTCTCAAACTATGCCACATAGTTTGTCCTCTAGTCACACGACTAGTAATTATACAATTTTTAAAAGAAAATACAATTTAAAAACAATTAAAACAAAAACAACCCTAATTTTAAAATAAAAAACCCTTATAAACTTAAAAACAAAAAGCCGGCCCCTTTATTATTTGACCCGTTCCTTTTTTTTTAAGGCGGCTTTGTTCTCGTCTTTGCAAATTAGGGCTTCTTCGATAGTTCCTCTCTGATAAATTGGGGCTTGTAAAAATTGAGGTTGTCGACTTCGATTTCTCGATTGAATGATGGTTTAGTGTCCCTTGCTTTGTCAATTGATTATCTCACTAGTTAGCATACGGCTGCCCTAATTTTGGATCGAGTTCGACTTCTGACTTCGGTATGTAATTTATCCTTTTTGTGCTTTAATGATTTTTCTACTTGAACTCGATGATGTATTGCCGATGATGATTGTGGGTTTTATATGAGTTCGATCTCCTTTATTTGTGTTCGTATATATTTGTTTGAATTTGTCAATTGATTTGCTTGGCCGTTCGATTTCGTTTGGATGTTGATGATTTCACTGACTTTTTCAATTTTGTATAAATTGATACTTGACACTCACGGTTTTGATTTATGACTCGGTCAATTTTCTTGGCCACCACGATTTCGACTTGTTCATCATATTCTTTGATCACGACTTTGACTTTGTTGTGACTTTGTTATACTTAGCATATATTATCTGATGTTGTCGCTTAGAATATATGTTTGCACTGCTTCTCAATGACATTTGCTTCTGCACTGTGCCTTGTTCTTTGTTGTAACTAGACTTGAACTTGTAGTCTTCATTGTGTACTCGAGTCTGCATTGTCATGATTCGAAGTCTGGTTCATGATATTTTTGTGCTGCATATTTTTGCTGAGACTATTTTCTTTATGACTTACTTCGGCCCTTATGTTTTTGACCTACAGCTTGAACTTGTTGTACATATATTTACACATGCTTCACTTGTTTACTGAACTGTTGTGTTACTTTGTTGATTTCAGCCACTTAACTTGGATGCTTCATCATGTATACACTTGATAATCATGTTGCATTATTGACATGAGCCTGGTATTGTCACTTGTAGTTAGTGTTGCAGTTTTAACTTGTACTCTTCAAGTAGCTTGCATACAGTTGCGTTGTTGGTCTTGATAGTTGTCGGGTCTGGTTTCATTGTGGTCTACTGTACCACTGTTGTCATCTGGTTCATTGATCTAGCTCGACAGATTTGGGTTTCATGTACATTGTCACTGAATATATGTTTGCATATCAACTTGTTGAGGTCACTTTTTCTTGTATCACACATCTCTGGTCTTTGCTTCATGTTTGCACTGCCTGTGTGCAGTTTCAGTTGCAAGTGCATTTGTAGATTATCTCTTGTTTGGTTTTTGGTTGGTGCACATGCTTCTGATTCATTTTTGAGGCAGTTTGCATATATGGGCTAATATGTGTTTGTGTACATATTCACTTGGTGGCATTTGGTTGCATATCCATCACTGCACTGTTTGGTTGCACTTGAATTTTATGCTCGGCAGTTTTATGATGTTTTGTAGCGCACCTGAGTTGAATCCAGCATGTAGCTCGGATTTGACCTTGTGCTGAAAGTTGTGACATTATTTTATTGCACTTGAGTTGAATCCGATAATTTAGGTTTGACCTGTTCTCACCTGTCCCTGTAAATTTATCAAGTGTATATATCGGTATGCACGGCCTTGTGGCATATACAGTGATACACTATGTATGTCACAAGCTATTCGTGTATGATGAATTGAAAATTAAATGATGACGAACAACCCAAATAACTGAGGCAAATATTATTTTCAAAATCACAGTTTATTTTATACTGCAAAATATTTCCTTTTCAATTTTACTATGTTAATATTTATTTTTGCAGATTGCTCAGATGCTGGATTCAATCTGGAATGAAGTTGAAGATAAATTATGAGTGAATGAGCGATATGTATTGAGGACATTTGTAAATGAAAGATTGTGGTGTAATTGAATTTATATTGTAATCAAAATTTTGTATGTATAGTGAGAGCTTGAATTTGTACTATTCAAAATTGTAACAAATATTTGTTTGAATAAAAAATTCTGTTTGAATTCAAATTCTGTGTTATTTATTTTTATTCAACAAATATTTATTTAGTCTATGAAAAACAAAATAGTACATTAACAAATACATTTACACGAATATATATATATATGTTTATTATCATCAAACAAAAATCATATAATTGCATATTCAACAATCTCCCCCTTTTGATGATAACAAACATATATTTAAGATTTTGAATATGTTAAATGTATTTGATCATTGATATACTCTAATTGCTCCCCTTATTTAAATGCTTCCTCTCTACACAAAGCTCCCCCTACATATATGCATACAAATTAAAAATATGCAAATGAGCCTAGATGCAAATGGAAAATATTTGACCTTTGCTTGATTTTATTTGACAAAATCTTAACTTTTCTCCCCCCTTTTGTTATCAGCAAAAGAGTAATAGTGTTAGAGAAAATAGAGATAAAGTGATCGATATTAATCCGACATTAAAATTCAATTGAATATAAATATTAAAATTCAATAAAAAATCAAATAAAAATCATAACTACCCTTGTTAGGCACATATTCCACTTTTAGAAATAATGGAAATGATGTCATCATATAAAACCATACATTTGTGTCTATTTGTGGTATATTTATATCAGGAATTTGAATATCTACTAACCATGCATAACCGTTAGGACTTTTAAATGAGATTAGTAGTATTCCATTTTTATTTTAAAAAAAATGAATTCAAGTATCTTCTAACCAAGCATAACCGTTGGGACTTTTAAATGGGATTAGAATCAACTTGTTTATTTTAAAAATCAATTTTTGATATGCGTTCCATACATGCATAACCATAAGGACTTTTAAATGAGCATGGAAGCACATAACAAATTCCAAGTAATTCACCCATGCATAACCGTGAGGACTTTTAAATGAGAGTGAATACTTTGGTATTTTTTTTATTTATTAATTTTTTTTAAAAAAAGAAATATAAAATGAAAAACGACTGATTCCTGTTCAAAGTACCACATATCGACAAAATATATTGAATTTTGATGAGTGATGGTCATTAGAAATATGATAGAAATAGAGGTGGTCGTGGAATTTTTACCAACAAAAAGTTTTATAACTCTTGTTTAAATTTCTAAAGAAATTTACTAATTATACCGTCTCGAGTTATAATGTATGATTAATATTAACACTAATTACTTTTCAATCACTATCCATCTTTTCAATAATCATTAGGGAGTCAGATTAGTCAATGTAATTATTTAAAATCAAATTCAAAAATAATTATAAAATCAATTTTTCTAAAAATGACCAATCTGAAAACATGGTCAAAAATGATTTTCTAGAAGGGGTTTTATAAGAAAAATTTCTGCTATTTAAAAATTATTTGAAATGAAACATATGCACATATTTTCTTTGAAAAATGATGCAGTTACTAAATGTCTCAACAAAAATCACGTTCCTTTAGTAATTTTTCTATCAACTAGATTACCAGTGTAATCTGCATTTGAATTTCTCTTTTACTCAAAATTATCATTAATTGAATTTGATAGACCATGAAGTGTGCAACAAAAATTTCAAACTCAATCTTAGCAGCAATTTAAATGACATTCTCTTGAATTTGAATTGAAGCCGTGTAAATAATCAGAAACCGTGAATATAGGGTTAGCCGTATTATAACTAAATGTATTATCATCCAACAAAACACTATTTTTGATTCAAACTAATATATATGAAGTAATTCAAAGAATCTAGGGAATTTTATAGTGTTTTTGGAATAAGAATATAATTGGCCAACAATTTTGAATAAGTCAGAATCAAAATCATCATTATTTCATCATCTCATTATTGGCTGATTTAACTCAAATTACGGTGCAGATTATCGCATTTAATATATCGTTCAAATAAATATACCATTACCTATTTTACCTTTACGATATTTTACGTTGTTGTCCATTGTGATTATGTCACCTTCATACTAGGCTAAGGAACTTTGCTTTGTCGCTCGGTGTGTCCTTGGAACAGCTAGAATTCAAGTAACACTATTATTGTTCCTTAGCCTGCCACCACACCTACACGGGAAAAGATTTTTGTGACCTATTTGTTTTTATAGGTCCATGGTTGTTAGTGGAAGAATATTTTGAAAAATAATTTTGTGGAAACCCAAAATTATTTATACAAGTTCCTTTCAGCACCCAAATTTATTTAACTTTGAGAGATTTTATATTTGTGCCTTTTGGTACCCAAATTGATATAGTTTTCACGTGTTTGGGTCTATACCAACAATTATTGTGATTGTGTCCATATTTTCTATAAATTGTGCACATTGAATTTACTTGATTAATCTCATTTCTAACATTTTTAGATTGATTATACTCAAGTCCTTGTCTAACAGTATTAACAGTTTAGTTCCCTAAGAGCATATTCAACGATTTTTCACTTTTGGAAAATTTATCTAAAGTCGTTGACAATTGTTGGACTTTTGTTTTGAGAGACTCAATTTTGTTTAATAATTGTGCGCACTTTTTAATAGAATTTTCTCTCCTAGTATTTTCACTTTCTTTTAAAATCATAATTTCATTTTCAAGTGATTTTATATTTATTTCTGATTTTTTAATTTCTTCTTCGAATGTTGGACACTTACCACACTTAGGGAGCCTACTTTGATAGGTTTTAACTAATTGGTCAAGTTGTTCATTTAATTCTATCAAAGTATCTCTTTGTGATTCAATTTTAGCATATTTCTCCCTAAGTCGTTCAAAACAGCCATTTACTTCGTGGAAATATATATAAGTAATTCTGAGTGAGTAAGTTTTGATACCGCGCTTGGCTCATCATCATCGCTATCAGTTATATCACTTCGAAGGAACAAATCAGCTTTCTCACTCTCACTGCTATCTCTTTTATTCCACGTGGCTACAAAACTTTTCCTTTTTGACTTCTATTCTTGGCCGTGTTGAAGTCAAGGACAATTGGGCTTGATGTGTCTGGGTTTGTTGCACTTATGACCGATGATTTCTTGCTGTCCTGTGTTATCTAGAACTTTGATTATTATGCTTTTTAATTTTTGATTTAGAGCTGCATTTCCGCATTTGTGATTCCACTTTTTGAATCTCTTCATTAATAATGCCAGCTCGGCTGCTCCATCACCATCATCCTCATCACAACTGCTTTTTACCAATCTTGTTAAGCACATTTCTTTAACTGAGTCAATTGTGGAGGATTTCTCATTGCTGTTGAGTTTTGCACCGTATATTGCATGGAAAGTATTCCAGATTTCCTGTGCATTTTCACAATGAGCGATGAAATTAAAATTATCTTGATTAATATGAGAATATAATATATGCATAGCCAGAGCATTAATCGAGATAATTTTCTTATCTGTTATATCACACCCATTTTCAATAATATCCCAACATTTAACATTAACATATTTTAAATAAAATTCCATTTATAATTTCCAATTCAAAAAATCTATTCCATTAAAAATAGAAGGAATGATATTGGAACGATCCTCAGCAAAAGTAGCCATTTTAAAAATTCAAATTTTTAAAAACAAAAATTTGTTTTTGAAAATCAAACTTTTAAAAAAAACAAAAATGGATTTTGTTCCTAGCTCTGATACCACTTGTAGGATCGATTTCACCCTAGAAGGGGGTGAATAGGGTGATGGTATTAATTATAAAAATTAATTGTGGAAGCTTATAAAATTATTTCAACGCAGATCACAGAATAATAGCAGCACAGATAATAACAGAATAATAAATGCAGAAATAGAACGACATAGAATTTACCCAGCTTCGGCAAAACCCTGCCTACGTGCTGCCCCCAAGGTTTCTACTATAAATTAAGTAGTCACGCGCTTACACATGTAAAATCGCGACACCCTCTACTGACTAACCTAACTCTACGCTCAAAACCCTGCCACAACTCAGCCACCGAGTTGCGATTTCTCAAACTACGCCACGTAGTTTGTCCCCTAGTCACACGACTAGTAATTACACAATTTTTAAAAGAAAATACAATTTGAAAAACAATTAAAACAAAAACAACCTATTTAAAATAAAAAACCCTTATAAACTTAAAAAAAAAAGGCCGGCCCCTTTATTATTCGGCCCATTCCTTTTTTGTTAATGGCGGCTTTGTTCTCGTCTTTGCAAATTAGGGCTTCTTCGATTGTTCCTCTCTGATAAATTAGGGCTTGTAAAAATTGAGGCTGTCGACTTCGATTTCTCGATTGAATGATGGTTTAGTGTCCCTTGCTTTGTCAATTGATTATCTCTCTGGTCAGCATACGGCTGCCCCAATTTTGGATCGAGTTCGACTTCTAACTTCGGTATGTAATTTATCCTTTTTATGCTTTAATGATTTTTGTACTTGAACTCGATGATGAATTGCCGATGATGATTGTGGGTTTTATATGAGTTTGATCTCCTTTATTTGCGTTCGTATATATTTGTTTGAATTTGTCAATTGATTTGCTCGGCAATTCGATTTCGTTTGGATGTTGATGATTTCACTGACTTTTTCAATTTCATATAAATTGATACTTGACACTCACGATTTTAATTTATGACTCTGTCAATTTTCTTGGCCACCACGATTTCGACTTGTTTATCATATTCTTTGATCACGGCTTTGACTTTGCTGTGACTTTGCTATACTTAGCATATATTATCTGATGTTGTCACTTAGAATATATGTTTGCACTGCTTTTCAGTGACATTTGCTTCTGCACTGTACCTTGTTCTTTGTTGTAACTAGACTTGAACTTGTAGTCTTCATTGTGTACTCGAGTCTGCATTGTCATGGTTCGAAGTCTGGTTCATGATATTTGTATGCTGCATATTTTTGCTGACACTATTCTTTATGACTTACTTCGGCCCTTATGTTTTTGACCTGCAGCTTGAACTTGCTGTACATATATTTACACATGCTTCACTTGTTTACTAAACTGTTGTATTACTTTGTTGATTTCAGCCACTTAACTTGGTTGCTTAATCATGTATACACTTGATAATCATGTTGTATTATTGACATGAGCCTGGCATTGTCACTTGTAGTTAGTGTTGCAGTTTTAACTTGTACTCTTTAGGTAGCTTGCATACAGTTGCATTGTTGGTCTTGATAGTTGTCGGGTCTGGTTTCATTGTGGTCTACTACACCATTGTTGTCATCTGTTTCATTGATCTAGCTCGACGGTTTTGGGTTTCATGTACATTGTCACTGCATATATGTTTGCATATCAACTTGTTGAGGTCACTTTTTCTTGTATCACACATCTCTGGTCTTTGCTTCATGTATGCACTGCCTCTGTGCAGTTTCAGTTGCAAGTGCATTTGTAGAATAGCTCTTGTTTGGTTTTTTTTGAGGCAGTTTGCATATATGGGATAATATGTGTTTGTGTACATATTCACTTGGTGGCATTTGGTTGCATATCCATCACTACACTGTTTGGTTGTACTTGAATTTTATGCTCGACAGCTTTATGATGTTTTGTAGCGCACCTGAATTGAATCCAGCATGTAGCTCGGATTTGACGTTGTGCTGAAAGTTGTGACATTATTTTATTGCACTTGAGTTGAATCCGATAATTTGGGTTTGACCTATGCTCACCTGTCCCTGTAAATTTATCAAGTGCATATATCGGTATGCACGGCCTTGTCGCATATACAGTGATACAATGTGTATGTCACAAGCTGTTCGTGTATGATGAATTGAAAATTAAATGATGATGAACAACCCAAATAACTGAGGCAAATATTATTTTCAAAATCACATTTTATTTTATATGCAAAAATATTTCCTTTTCAATTTTACTGCGTCAATATTTATTTTTGCAGATTGCTCAGATGCTGGATTCAATCTAAAATGAAGTTGAAGATAAATTTTGAGTGAATGAGCGATATGTTGTGAGGACATTTGTAAATGAAAGATTATGGTGTAATTGAATTTATATTGTAATCAAAATTGTGTATGTATAGTGAGAGCTCGAATTTGTACTATTCAAAATTGTAATAAATATTTGTTTGAATAAAAAATTCTGTTTGAATAAAAAATTCTGTTTGAATAAAAAATTCTGTGTTATTTATTTTTATTCAGCAAATATTTATTCAGTCTATGAAAAATATAATAGTACATTAACAAATACATTTACACGAATATATATATGTTTATTATCATCAAACAAAAATCATATAATCGCATATTCAACAATATCAACAATTGAACATGGAAAAGAATATTCTAGTAAAGATATATAACTAGAATATATTTGATAAAAGTAGATATTTGTACGTAATTTATTGTTCTTATAATAACAAAACATAGCTAATAACGACGCTTGCAAGTAATATTCACATTTAGGATAATTAACTAATGGAAAAGAAACTTAAAAGGTTGTAACTCCAGTAAATGAGAAATAAATAGTAATAAATATGGGAGTTGCAATAATTTGTTAGGGTAAATGGATTCATGGGACGGATAAAAATGGAATAGCAATAAAAGGTTGCTAGTTTGAAATTATTAATCATACATAAATGTCTTAGAAAATATCTTTTATGATTTTATGGACAAGTTGACATTTATGAGCATAAAGAGGGGATTTATAAGTAGATAAGTATTTAAGGTAAATCTTATTACCTTAAATAAAAGAATTTGTAAGCTAAGTCCAATGTTTACCTAAGATAATATAAGTAAAGACTTAGGATGATTAATTGGACTTAGTAAGTTAGTGATGCGAGGTCAGTAAAGTCACTTGACGGAAGACTGCCCTTCACTTTGAGGCTACCAACAGTCAGGTGCACTAATTACTAACGTAGGATATCGATGATCCTAGGACATGTGATGACATGAGAGATTGAGCCTGCTTTCTTAATTGAAAAGTATTAAATGGTCCAAATTTGGAATTAGGTGCGGTGAGGGATATCTTCATAGGGGTTCGCTTCTGGTTTGAGGTATTAAGTGGTTGTAGGATCCATCTCTCTCCTAAATAGAAGTATTAATTAACCTAGTGAGATTCCAAATAAATAAGGATGTATCTAAAAGGGTATACTTTAGGGTTGAGGTATTAAGCAGCTATAGGGCCCGCCTTCCTATCGAAAGAAGTAACCTAATGAGATTGCATATTTACAATTAAGAGTGATAGTGGATATCACGGAAAGTGTTTGCTTCGGGTTTGTGGTATTAAGTGACTGTAGGGTCCGTCTCTTTCCTATAAAAGAAGTATTAAGTAGCCCAATGAGATTACCAAGCAATGTCAACTAGATAGTATCAATGAGGAGTCCACCTTGGGTTAGATTGATAGAGTTAGGGGTATGCCCTAGAGGCAATTATGTAATTTGTTACATATATCTAACTCGTTGAACAATCTTGTTCATGATAAAGGTGTTTCTTTCAATTATATACTTGATGTAATGTGGTTATATTAATTAATTAATTTCATTAAAAGTATATTTAATAGAAAATCCATAAATGGCATATTTTGTGATATAGTTACAAAGTGTTGTAACTTTGAGTAATTTATCACCATAAAACAAATATACCATTTTAAATGTTCCTAGTCAAGATGCATTGAGAATGGATATCAATGTATCCATTGAGACTAGAGTATGTAAAGCTCTCCAAATGTTGGGCAGTGTATAACTCATGACTGCTGGGGCACACAGAGGTTACGTACTGATAGTTATTGGATAACTATGGAACGACTCACTCGATAGTTTTCTGTTGATTAATATAGCTAAGATCAAATAGAAACTATCGATGTGATTAGTTTACACTGTTCTTTTGACTTGAGAACACTGTAATGTGGAAGCTCCGCTTTGATTATAGTCAAATGATGGCACGATATCCATCAAATGACTATAGTTCGGTCGAGTAGAAGTATTGGAAATGAAACACTATTCAAGAGAGGATTCGTCTTCTCGGTTATATGGGGTTTGTATCACGATCAACTTAAGTCAACACAAAGTCAAAATTTCTGGCCAGAGTAGTTCGGTTAATAATAATTGTTATTATTAAACCAAGGTCTTTGTATTTGGATTATAGAGTTGAATATGGATGATATTGGAATTTTGACCATAACCAAATTCAATAAGTCCAAAGTGATATAGTTTTGACGATGAGAATTGGCGTAAATAATTGTCACAAAAGGGTAACGCTTAATAAAGTGAAATCAGATTTTATCAAAGTTTAGTAAGCGAGAAATTTATGTCACACCACCTGCTAAGTGTCGTGTGAACGTTGACATTCAAATAGTTTAATATTGATCGCTAACCGAAATTACACCCAAGAGTCACACAACCAAAATAATTAATTCTCTTTAGACCAAAAAATTTAAGTGATTTATAATTGTTATAAATTAATTAAATTAATCTATATCTATGAAATATTAGTTATGAAATTTGAATATGATATGAGAAATAAATTCATTGCGTATATTTATAATAGTTGTAAATGTATTGGTCGATGTAAGATATCGATAAGAAATTGTGTTAAATATGACTGTACATTTTTAATTTGGGTTAAATGGGCTAACAACCCATGAAATTATGGAGTTGTACGCATTGGTTATGGCTAGGGTTAGAGGAGGCTTAAATAAATGTTAGGGTTTGGATATATGTGGTTAAGATCTAGTGGTTTGCTCTCTTATCTTACCATATATATAAATGGTCTCAAAACCCTAATTTGTTTGATATCTTTCTGTTCATTTTTCAACCGCCACCCTCTTTTCTCTTTCATGGTGAAAACCTGCTCTAAATCAATCCTAAAATTTTAATATCAAATTTAAATCAAAACTAAAAGCTATTTAATAGTAATTGGTCGTAGATTCAAGATCAGCAATCTGAAGAATCAAAACATTTCAAAAGAAGGGAATTGATTATTCAAGGTGGACTTTAGGGCATCTAATTTGGGTAACTTTGATTTTAGTTATATCATGTAATGACCCGTATTTTTAACCATTTTAAATAATCAAATTAGTGTAACTAATGAATAAAAAAATTTAAATTAAAAAAAATGATTTATTAATATAGGTATTGAATGTGAACTCGAACAAGATTTTAAAATAAACAAATTTCGAAGATTTAAGTAATAACAAGTGTTGAAAGAAAAATGCTATGTATTGAATGCGTTTACAATCAATAGTTGAATCGAATAATGAAATATTGAATTACTGTGAAATGGAAATAGTTGTTTTATAATTTGAATTCATTTTAAAAGTCAAATTTTATAAGTTCAATAACTTATATTTCAATTATATTGATTATAGGATAATTGAATTGTTTAAATTCAATATTGGAAATTGTTTGAAAAATTGAATTGTGAATTAAATATGAATGAAAATGATTTCAATAGTTGATTTAGTTATTAAATATGAATTAAGATTGTCAACACTTAAAAATTAAATTTAAGTGATTAGTTTAATATTTGAAATTTTTATATTTTAATTGTCGAGTAAAAATAGCCTTCCGGGACACAGTCTTGGATTTCGACGAAACCAATTCCATTAGATCCGTAATAGTGTATTATTATCGGATTTCAAATTTCATAGCATTTGGAGTTACTAGTTGGTTGTGCGGGATAAAAACGCATTGAATTTAATATCGAAAATTCAATATAATAATTGGGTTCAAAAGGCTATCTTCTCCATAGGTCGAATTAGGACTTGAAACTTGTTCCATTGCGCTCAGAATAGGGATATAACATATGAACGCTTAGCGGCATGCCTCGATAGGGGTTCGAGATTTTAAGTTCCATAAGCAGGATGTTTTGAACTTAAAATTGTATGTGTGTGTGTGTATGACATTGACTAGCCTACTACCTTGCACCATCATCCTAGAGACAAGCCACCCTAGTGCTTATCTACTTCTTGGAAACGCTTCCCTCTCTTTACTTTTTAAATAACATCAGAGCAACTCAGAGAATAAAATGAAAAAAAAAATGAAAACTTTAAAAATCAATTTCTTCAATTTTACTCAATAAAAAAATCTAAAACCAAGTTTAAAATTCAAGCTTCATGGAGAACTTCGAAGTGGTGGGTTCTTGATAGGTACGACGATGATTGGGGAGAGTCGATAGTGATATCGTGAGCAAGAAATTGCCTAGGGTTGAGTTTTTCTCCGATTTATGTCATCGATTCGAGATATGGAGGATGGATTTGAGTTCGTGATGCGAAGGAGCATCTAGGGTAGGAGTTTAGAGGTGTGCGATTGCTTGGGGAATGGTGCGACATGCTATACGGTCGGGTTTTGCTCGAGCAGGTCGCGGCTAGCATGGGGAATTTGAGTTTGGATTGAAGGGCATGGGCAGGTATGGTTTGAGTAGTGGAAAGCAATAGAGAAGACGACATTCGATTTGGTAAACTCTTGCTTTGTATCAGTTCAATCGTGCACGGCCAAATTTTGGTCGATTTCTTTTCAAGCACAGGCTGTAGCTTGGGAGGAAGAAGATGGCAGTTAGGTAATCAGTGGGAAGTTGTAATAACTTTATTTAATTTAAAATGTATTGTCAACTTCTAAAATTCATAACTCACGCATACGAGGTCCAACCGAAACGAATTTTTTGCGTTGCGATCGTGATGACAAGACCTTTGCAATGAAACTAGTTTGGACGGATTTGGAGACGGTGGAAAATTGGTCTAGAATCAGACGCTGTTTGGTTTTAGTTCTAAACTTGAACGCCTCGACGACAACATAAAATAAAGGTGAATGTTTTATAACGCTCACAACATACTAGAATATTTTTATGCTAGTTAGACTTGAACCTATGAAGTGATATAAATTTATTAATCGTTGCTTGATAAATTTAATTGTCGTCTAAATTTCCATTCAAATTAATTGTTAAAAATTAGAATTGACAGTAAATTACCCGATATTAATTGTTGTGATTTACTAACTGTTTGGATGATTGATTACGATGGATGTTATTGATTGATGCTTAGATGATTTGGATGTTTGTTTATTTTGATATATCCTATTATCATCCTATATATTATTTATAGTGTATAAATTGTAAATTGAATTATTATGAAAAAATTAAGAAATAGGTTAAGTTGATATATATCTACGGCACTGTGATTTGAGTTGAAATGATATATATCCATTCCTAAAATTAGAAATAACCGATCACTTAGGCATAGGATAGAAAATTATATATGAACACTAGATTGGTTCAATTAAATGATTTAAAAAAACTGATTTAAAATTTACTTAAATGGTTTGATTTTAAAAAAAAAATTGAAAATTGCATTTATGGAAATCGAACTATTTCAAAGTCGAGCTCGGAATTGGATTATATTTGAGGATTTGGATTTCAAATTGGGTATTGAAAGTAAACCGGTTTAAGTGTTTTGAATCTATGCTTTGAAAATCGAACTCGAAATTGATAAAAACCTAAATGGTTTAGAATCTGTAATTAAAGTTATTTTGGAATTGTAATTGAAATTAATTTGAAATTGGAGTTGAAATTAATATGAAATTGGCATTGAAATTAATTTGGAATCAAAGTAAAATTCAACTTGAAATCAGAATTGAATCGATTAAATCGAAATGGAAATTTGAAAGAGATTTGAATTGAAAATTTTGGAAACTAAATCAGTTTGACTTTGAACCTATTTTCAAATATATTATTTTGATACAAACTATTTAAGTCTATCATTTTAACTATTCAAATTATTTTGGATTTTCCAAAAAAAATTGTTATAAAAACCATTTTAATACTAAAACTATATTATATTTAAACTATTCTAACCACTTAAACTATTTTTAATTATTTTAATTGTTTTAACTGTTTTAAAATTCTTCGAACTATTTTCTAAAAATTGAAGCTGGTCAATAAGGTGAAATGTTTATATTTAAATCTTGGATTTAAATACGAATTGGGTTAAAATGATGTTATAATCTAAATTGAATTTCGAAACAATTTTGGAAGTGAAATCGAAATATTGAGGTGAAATGATTTTTTGAAGTGAAATGGTATATTTTGAATAAATATGATGATTTCGAAGTGGATTTGATTTTGAAGCGAATATGTTATTTTGATATCAAGTATGAACTGTTTTCGAAATGTAAAAGTACCAACCGGTGTGTGAAAGGATGTTGGATTTTTAAATAGACTGAGGCCGGATATGAGCGTACTCTTTGTCAATACCAGAACCACTTTAACAACTGTATACATGGAGTGATGATCTAGAACGAAGTGGCTGGATTTGACATACATTTGCTGTAACATCCCGGAATTTTTAACAATGTCAATTTAAGAATCTGTATAAAAAATTAAATTGATATTGATATTTTTGTTATTAATAATTCAGATTGATTAATAATCTTCTTCAATAAATATTTAGATTGGTTATTTTTATCTTTTAAAAATAATAAATTAGTTTCTATTTATAATATAAATATATAGTTTATATTTTAAATAGATTAGCATTGTTTTAATTTTAATAAGTAAAGCATATTTTTCTAATTCTAATATTTTTGTAATTTGGAAATTAGTTTTTATTTAATACTAGCTTTCCAAAGTTATTAAATAAATGAGCTTGGTTTAAATTTAATTAATGAATCATGATTTAAAATTCTAATATATACATTAATAATTTGGAAATTTTGATTTTTATTAAATATTAAGTTTTCAAAGCTATTTAATAAATAAATATATGATTTTAAAATTTGATAAGAAAAATATTTAAATGATTAAAATAATTTTGGCTTGAGTTTTAAATTTAAATAAACAAACAAAAAGTTTTATGGCTTAATAAAATAGATAACTTATTAATAAAAGAATAATTCCTTTTACAATTATTTTAATTTAATAATAAGATATTTATAAAAACAATACTAATAGTGTATTGTTTTTATAAATAGATCTTGAATAAAATTTGCAATTGTTATTTCAAAATTTAACTTGTGTTCATAACTTGATTTTTTAAATAATAGATTTTGAATTTAAATTCCAAAGTATAGATTTTTTATTGTTTTAATTTTTATATGTATAATTTTTATTTATAAACATGATTTGTTTTTATTTCTTTTTATAAATTTATATACATATTTAAATATTAACTAACAAATTAAAATTTAGCTTAATACATATGTTAACTTGTAAATCAAATGCAAATTACTTTTAAATAAAAGGACAAGTGTTATAAGATTAAACATTAAGTTGACAAATGTTGTAATTTTTACGAGTGGCTCACTTTGTTTTTAATTTTCTTTTATTTAGTAAAATCTGAAAATAACCTATATAAGAACATTCTGCAATTCCTATCTCTTTTTCTCATCTTTCCTAATCAAAGAAAATTTCATATTGTTTTTATTCACAAATCTGAACATGAAAACTCAGATTTAAATATCTTCATATCAAAAATCAAAACCCCTCATGATCTAAAAATCAATAATCATCTTCAAAACAGGAAAATCTGCATTCCTTAGATCTGAAAATCATGTTCAATGCAAAATAGAACCCTGCATAAACAAATCTGAACATCCTCTAAAAAAATCAAAAAAAAAGCCTGCATATTCAACTTCCTCATATTCAAAAGGTCTGCATTCTTTTTTATAAAACCTGGGAATGAAATAAACTCTGTAATTCATTAACCTGAGAAAATCAAATCTGCATTTTTCTAAAAATCTGGAAACTTGTTCTGCATGCCACTTGAAACTAAGCAATACAAATCCCAGTAATCATCTTCAACCAAAACCTGCATCATTTTCCTGAAATTTCAAAGTAAACTTCGTATTCAAGTGCAAGTTTTTAAGGAATTCAAAGTTTCAAAAGGGGCAACTACAGTTTTAAGGGTTTCAAAAAGCATTTGTACATCTTCAAACCAAAAGAATGATTTCTGCATATCTTCAAAAAGAAGCTTATTCAAAAGCAACAAGCATGCATGCAGTTTCAAAATCAGAAGCATATCAAGTTTAAAAGTATCACAAGCTTTTCAATATGGGTGCTTTGTTCTTCATATTAGATCAGGTGAGTAACTTTGAAATCTTGAACTTTAAATAGGTTGCATGATAAATGTTTTGATATTAATAAGTATTGTTTATGTGTTTATAAAAGTCTGATGAAAATATGTTTGTGTTTGTATGCTTTTTGTGCTCTGCTTTGTCCCCAGATCATCTTTCCATTAAAAAAAATCCTCTACACTTGATTTAATTTGTGATGGTATCTGAATTTTAAAATAAAAAAATGTTTGCTTATCATAGATTCGACTTAAAAATTAAATCAAACTAGACAGAGCTGTTTTGCCTCTGAAGATATTGAATGTATCAGAACATGTTGATCTTTATCGAAACTCAGACATGTTAAATTTGTAAGTCAGTATCATAAAACAAAAGTAATAAAATAAACTTGATTTTTAAATTAAGTATTGTATTTTTAGGAATAAGTTGAAGCTGCAGTTGGATATTGAATTGAAGTAGGATTTTAAGAAAATTCAAGTGATTCTTGAATTGGGAGGTCTCGGGTTTCTTCTTGGTAGTAGAGAAGGGTTTGTAAAAGCTAGGAAAAATCAGAGATGGCGATGGTTATCATTGTGTAAGGTGTAGTTTGAGATTCAATTTTAAACCCTAGTTTTAAGTGGTTTGAAGAATCGAACTTTTCGATTTGTACAATGGACCGAGTGCTTCAATCTTTTGGGAATGGATAGTATGATCATAGTTGAAGCCATGGCCGAAGTCGCTAACTTTATGATGGTTGGAGCGGCGAGGATTGGGCGTTGACAAGAATTGAAGGAGAACCTGATTTGCTGTTTACAGGTTTAGGTAGTTAGTTCGTTTTTGATTTGAGCTACTGTGGTGGATTCTGGCGTTCGTGTTCGAGTATGGGGATGATCACTGATAGGTAGAAGCGTTGGTGAATGGCCGGTGATTGCCGGAGCCACGGTGCACGTGCACCATGCAGTTGAAGTTCAGGTGGATTTTCAGTGGGGTGCAGTTTTTGAACTCGGGAATGACTCGAGTTATTCGAGTCTTTAACTCGAAGCAAATGATGGAATTTCTCGAAGAAATATTGGGAGTCTCGGGTTTCAAGTGATGGTACAGGTTTTGACAAACCTATACCCAGTTTGCATAAATTTTTAGAACCAGAAGTTTTTTTAAAAAAAAGGGGGTTTTAAACCTAGTTTAAATTCAGGTTTGAATTTTTGAAAGTCGAGTTTAAATTTAAAATCTCAGATTTAAATAAAAATAAAGTTTTAAACTTTAAACTTGTTTAACTACTTTATTTTGGTAAAAGTAGTTTGAACTTTTTAAAAATGAAGTTTTGTTAAAATATGAGAAAGATTTGAAATTCAATTTAAAATCTAGAAATTTAAAAATGAATTTCAGTTTTTAAAAAAATTAGAAGAAGATTTAAATTTGAAGATTTAAACTAAATATAAATTGAAGTTATTGAAATGTTAAAAGTTATAAATTGTTTAAACTTTGATAAGTTTAAATTATTTTCATTTTAAAACTTGTATTTAAAATGAAATTTTGAAGCAAGTTCAAAAGTATTTTGTTTAAAATAAAATTTGTTTTTAAATATAATTTAGAAATGTTTTATCTTAAAATTAATTAAGATTAATATTTTGAAATTAATTTAATTAATGGAGTAAGTAAGGAATGGTTAATTAATTTAATTAATTAATGATTTGGAATTAATAAGTATTGATTAAGGATTAATCAATTTGTAATTAAGATCATTAATTAGATTATTTAATTAATTATGTAATTAAGTTTTAATTAAGGTTAATTAATTAAATAATTAGACTTTAATTAATGGATGATTAAAGATAATTAAAATTGTAATTAATCTCAGTTAATTACTTAATAAAAATAATTAGAGGATGGTTAATGTAGCTCATTAACCAGGATTATTTAATAATTAATTAATGTGTTTAATTTTAATAATTAATTAGATTAATTAATTTAATAATAATCAATTATGAATTATTGAGAATAATTAATTAATGAAGTAATTTAGAAATTAATTACTTAAGGTAATTAATTGTGTTAAATGTGATTGTTTAATTTAATTAATTAAGTTTAATTAATTTTAAACACTTGAGGTTTTAAAGATAATTACTTTATGTAATTAATGGATTGAAAATTTCTTGGTGAAGTAATTAATTAATAATTACAGGTTGTAATTAATTGAGGATGTTTAAGAGTGAAGTAATTTGGAATGTAATTACTTAGTAATTAATCAAGGGATTAATTAAGAAATTAATTAAGGGATAATTAATTTGGTTTAATAAAGTAATTAAGTTAGTTAATTACTGAATGTAATTAATCTGGGAGATTAATAATTATGAGTTAATTACTTGAGGTAATTAATTTAGGAAGATAATTTTATTAAATATAATTAAGGATCATTAATTATTATAATTTAATGATGTAATTGAAAGTTGATTAATTATGATTAATTAATCAATAATAAGTAATTAAAGGTAATTAATTAATGTAATTAATTGAAGTAATTGAAGGTTAATTACTGTTTGGTTGAGAATAATTAATTTATGAAATTAATTAAGGATAATTACATGAATGTAATTAAGGAAAATTAATCAAGGGTGGTTAATTAAGGTGATTAATAATCAACGATTAATTGATTGTAATTAATTAAATGATTGAGTAAGCAAGATTTATATTGGTGAAGTAATTAATTTAATTTATTTTAAATTAATTAAAGATGAAGTAATTAATTTAATTCATTTTAAATTAATTAGAGGTGAAATAGTTAATTAATTCATTTTAAATTAATTATATTGTGATGAGTAAATCATTGCTTATATATGAATGGATGACATCGATTGTCTTGGATGCTTTGTGATCTCAGGAGTGAGATAAGTGATGTTGTGTAGTATGAATGCTTGGATGCATTGTGATGATAATATAGATTATCTATTGTGATGATGATATTGATTACCTATTATGATATGGATCATCTGTTTATTTGATAATGTTGATTATCTATTGTGATTTGTGAGTTATCTATCTGTGTGTGTATAGATAATTGAATTGTTTTAAACCTTAAAACAACTTGGACCTAAAAGACACGCTTTGGATTTCAATGAGACTGGGATCGGGTTTCCATATTTGGATATCCGAAAATCACATCGATTCCAATTAAACGTTAGGTCGTGAATCCAAGTGGAGCTTTGTGAAGACTCGAGGTGTAAGAACTATTCGTCAGTATAACTCTGGGGGTGATTCCGTGATGAGTTTGATAGAAATAGTACTTACAGGCTCGAGATGGTGTTTCAGAGTGCAAGGGTTATCGTCGTTAATTCTGATGGTGATTCCAGAATGAGTGTAACGAGATAATGCCTTCGGTTTCGTCCAAACCCGGAACGAACTTGTATGGATTGAATGCTTTCAGAACATCGTCAGGTGGACGATGAGCATTCTAAGTGATGTGTTCACTAAAGGTAATCGTAGCCTCAAGCCTCATCAACCGGGAATGGCTAAAACAGGGGAGGTGCAGCAAGGCTTCGTGGGTAGCCCCCACTGCAGAGTGAGATTTACCCTTGTCTAGAGGTCCCTTTTATTTCGGCTGTGTGGACAGTTGTTGAGCTCCAACTGTCGGGGTTGTCTTGTTCGGGACTGTTCAGTAAGGAATGGTTCCAGCCTTGTGTTGCAGGGGAACGGGCGCACTCCTCGGTACGTTGATCTAGGCCACGTACTGTGACGGGCGGTACCCCAGTAGCCCTGCCATTGTATGGAATCTAAAATCCAATAAGTGCCAACGGTTTTGATTGTATTACCCACTTTTGTGGCTAGTAGCTCGAATTTAATAATGTAACAATTTCGGCTATTTCTTATTTATTTGAAAACCCTAGACACTATTATAATATCATCAGATTTCCTATCAAATGTTTTGATTAGCGTAAGGTAAAAACTTTTCCATGTTTATGTATGGAAAGTCTTACGTGATACTTTTCTTTTCAAAAGGTTTTTGAAAGTTAAGCAACCTTAACCTGTTACTCACACCAGACCCATGTATGACCTGGAGTTTATTATGTTTTCTTAAACTCTTGGGTACTCAAATTTTTACGAGTAGCCAAGGGATTCAAGTTGGCTTTGACGAATTGTGGGGGAGCAATGGAGCAGGAGGCTTCTGCGTGTAGATATATAGTATTCCGCTGTGTAGATTTCTCTGAGTTGTTTCTTGTACTTTTATTGAGTTGTATAACTAAACGGTGTTTATAACTGTCTAGTATGTGATGTACTATCTGTGTAAATCTGATAGTGGTTGTAAACTATGTAATATTTATGTTATTAATGTAATTTATTCGTTCCACTGTTTAGATTCTGATGTTGTTTCTTCTTTCTCTTATTTCTTTTCCCTTTTCTATCCCTTTCTTTCTTATTAATGATGCGTCATTCTGTGGAGATGGATGACGGGTGATTATATTTGCTGGATTTGAAGAAAGAGAACGATGTTGGATTGGCCTGGCACTTGTGCCAATTTGAAATGACTAAAACAAGAGTCGTACTGGTCGAGTGGGTTAGCTACCCCGAGAAGACACACATCTTCGTATTACCATCATTTACATTATGATTGGCGCGCACCCTCAAATTTTAGGAGTGTTGGACGCGGTGGGCGATCATGGCTATGATGCATTACCACCAGCCGGAAAGGGTAAATTGGTAGTATATTACCTTAGGCATTGCCTACGTGCCTTATCATGCTTTTATCCCTATAAGAGACACGTATAATTTTGGTTCAATGTTGTCGTACCACGGCGCATCTCTATCTATCGACGGTTTACTAGTGTTTTATATGCAAACTGTATTACGATGCTTAAAAATGCGTTAAGGGGGATTAATGTAAAGCCTTAATGTTAAGAAAAATATTTATTTTATTGATTAGACATTATATATGCAGCGTATTCTACTACATATAAATATTTTGATGGATCCTTAAAAGATGGAAAATCTCGTAACATCTCTTGAGTTATTGCATGCACGTTATACACTGGATAGAAGATGTGAAACCCCATAAACATCTCTAACACCGTGATACTCATTTAGATGCGATATCGATTTGACTCGCATAAGAATATTTTAGTACAGACTCGAGTGTTTTGTCTTTTCATCGTGCTTGGGTCAGTTCTAAGTTTTCATCTTATTGAAGATTTGTTCTAGAGGATGAAGACGAAAATTTGGTATAACATTTCTAATAGTATTCCTTCATCATGTTGTCTGTTACATTACTTTATTTATTCCTGATGTATATATAACTCTGATAAATGTTGTATAAATTACAATCAAAAGTATAGTAAACAGCTTCATGAACTGTTTATTTGATTATTATATTTTGTCATTCCGCTTTGAGATTATGTGTTTGTTTTCTTTTTCTTTTCTTATTTTTCTTAATTAACATCATTAATCATCTATGTTTCGGATTGTTTAAGTCGGACATGTGTGGATTATTGTCGATTTAAACCTTTTGAAATATGGGTCGTCACAGGTGGTATCAGAGTTTTGATTTAGCGATAACCTTGGCTTTGAGGGGTAACTAATTAGAGATAGGGTTCATAGCATCCTAGAATGAGTTTGAGTGTATTAATAGATATGAGCGCATATTTGATAGTGGATATAAAATTGTTTTATACTGTGTTGGTTGGTTTGTTGAGTGGTGTAACGACCCAGAATTTTTATTAATTAAAATTTGAATATTTAATTAATTTTAAATATTAATAAGTGAATTTATAAGTCGAATAAATTTTATTTCGAATAATTGGATTTAATTGAATAATTAAATCGATAATTTAATATGTTAAATTATGGAAATAATTGAAAATTGGGTTAAATATGATTGTAAATGATTTGTAAAATTTTGTTTTATCATATTGAAGTTAGAATGATATTTTAGAATTTTTAAAATCGAATTAAAAGTTAATTTGTGAAAATTGAATATTTTAATATTTAATCGACTAGTGAAAATAGTCAATTTTTGAACAGTCTCAGAATTGAACGAGACTAGTTCCATTGGATCCGTAATAGTTAGTTATTATCGGATTTCAATTTTCGTGTCAATCGGAGTTGTCGTTTGATCGTGGCAGCTCGAAACGCATCGAATTAGTTTTAATATTAATTTGGCGAGTTAAAATAGTCATTTTTCAAAAAGTCTCGGATTTCGACGAAACCAGTTTCATCGGATCTGAAATGTGATATTATTGTAAGGTTTGTGTCAATCGGATTTACCGTTTGTCCGGTACAAATTAAAACGCCTAGAAAATCGTTTAAATCGGTTTAATTCAAATTGAACGTTTATTGCCATAACTCGCACAGATGTCCGAATTAGCTTTCGAAACCTGTTCCATTGTGTCCATAACGTGGGGTAAACCCTAGAAACGCTGGTTACGGCGCGTGAATCGGAGTTTGGAATTCCCGGATGAATAGTGTTCGATAAATTCCTATAAACAGCCCCCCTTCCTTCATAAATTAAAAAAAACCCTAATCTACAAACCCTAGCCGCCTATGCTAAAACCCACGGCTAGAAACACGCGACCTTCTTCCCTTAAATTCTTCTAATCCATTCATCGATTCAAAAAGTGTTCAACATCAAAGTTGAAGAGCTCGATGAGATCTTTAATATCAACGGTCATGATCGCGTTTGGGTTAGAGGATTGACGGCAATACGAGGTTGAAGCACGCGCGTTCGAGGAGGAATTGCACGGTGATGGTGCAACCGAGCTTGCTTGTTCTTGGGCCGAGTGTTGAGGGGGTGATGGCGCTTCGATGGTGAGGAGATGATCGAGTTTAGTCGTCGTTTGAGGGGTGCGAATTTAAACCCTAATTATGGGATGTTGGGTTCATGTGTTCGGCTATTACCTGTAGCCGAACGAAGGAGGGAAGATGATGGGGTGGACGGCCCCGATGCAAGCAAGATAGATCCAGCGGCCAGGAATAGATATAGGTTTAAAAATTATAATTAAGTTGTAAATTTATATGTAAAAAAATCGTGTAACTTCATATTATCATAACTTTTTCATACGAGGTCGAAAACGCGCGAAACCAGTTGCGTTGGAATCGTATGGACGAGCACTACACGATGGAATTGGATTGGAGTCGTTTGGAGTTAGTGAGAATTTCGGATAAAATTAAACGTCCGTTTAATTTTATTCGAAATAAATCGCTAAAATGAAATTGAAATCAAGGTGAGAACTTCTCACTCAATCGAATCAGTTTCGATTTTTATTTTTAAATAGTTAGATTTAAAATATTTGAATGCATGTTTTAATGATGATTGATATCTATTGATTGTTAAAATAGACATTATGCGCCGTTAGTAAGCGGATGTTATTTATTAAAAACATATACCGCGAATATTTCATAAACAGTGAAATTGGTATTATATATAATAGCAATATATATATATATATATTGGCATATGTATATATTGGAGTTGTTGATTTCCCGCATTTGTATAGCGGATCAGACCCTATTGCGCCGTCTATTAAGCGGATAATATTTTAAATCCCATATACCGCGATAATTTCGTACTGGAGCGGAATTGGTATTGTGCTAATGTTTGTGGATGCAGGAAAACAGGTTGGAGGGATCCAACTGGATTCATCAACAGTATTTATTTTTGATTTCAGATATTTTGATATGTGATGGATTATCATATCGATATATGATATCGTTGTTGTCGTGATTGGCTATTTGGTATGTAGCATCATTGGACCAAATTTTGAAATTTTAAAAGGATTTCAAAGTGATTTTTGAAAGTATATGGTATAAATATTTTGGAATTGATTCATATTAAATAAATAAACGTATAAATTTTAATGTTATAAAATAGTGTTAATCGGGATTTATTGAATTTATTATAAAAAGTTTAAAAATAGGATTTATAAAATTTGATTATTTTATAAATCAAGAGAATGGTGAAATTATAAAGAAGATTAAAGATGTTTTAAAATAATAGTATAAATTGATTTTATAAAGGATTTATAAATTGATATTTATAAATTAAAACATTTGAATTATAAAACGAGTTTTTATAAGTGTTTGAATGAAGTGAAAATGGATTGCATAAGTGAATGGAATTTATAAAATTATAAATGGTGAAGTTATGAATGAAATTTATAAATAGTAAGATTTATAAATTTTGTGAAGTTATTAAAGAATATATGTGGGTAAATAAATGAATCTTATAAGTTATAAGATTTATAATTATGAAGTTTAGAGGAACGATTTTGCGAACAAATAAATTCTAAGTGTTTAACTTATAACATGAACTTTTGTTATATAATTGAGTTATAAATTGAATAGGTTAATAAAGGAGATTTATAAAAAGGAAGTAGTTATAAAATAAATAGAAATGGAATTTATAAACGTTGTTTTATAAATTCGTAAACGACTTATTTTGATAAGTAAATTGTTGAAACCTATTAATGAAGTTATATTCACGTTTTAGACAGTGAATAATCCTTTAAAATGAAATGTATAGAAATGATGAAATTGGTTAACGTAGTATATTCACGTTTTTGAATAGTGAAAAATATGTTAAAGAAAATGTTTAGAATGTGATATTTTAAATAGAATTAAAACGATCTAACGATGTTTTAAATGTGTTAAGATTCGAAACCATAGATTTCAACATTTATTGTTGAAATAGATGTTTTCGAGAAATAGAAGGAAATGGTGGACTATAACACTGTTGTTATAGTAAACGATTTCTGAAAGGAAATGTTTTGTATAGTATTGGGATTTATATATCTATCTTAAATTCGAATCCCTATACTAGTGATTTTGGGTTGTCGTAACGATGCTTTACGCAACATTCGTTTTGGCCCAAATAAATATGTTTAAGAGAATGATTTCCTTAAAGAATGAAATATATATACTTAATTTCGATTGAAGTATATTGAATATTTTCCAAGTGTTGAAAATAAATGGATTGAGAATTACTTATTAAGTAAGTATGAAAATGTTTTCCAATATAAAGTGAATATTTTGAGAATTTATCTTTTTGAAGATAAATTGAAGTTAATAATTGAAGTCGTATATTCATAGATATTTTGAAATATAAATTCATTATGGAATTTATAAATGAAAAGGAGGATTTGTTTAAAAATAAATATTGATTTATTTTTGAAGTGTGAAATTATATATCTAGTAAAGATATTTTTGGGAAATAAATAATTTGAAAAATTATTTGGAATCTGGTGATGTTGTGCATATCCAGTGATAGTTCAATAACCGACTATCAATATTTACCTTTGAAAGGTGTTTGTTGTGATTTGTTGAATTTGAATGCACGCTTATTTTTAAATTATTGCGCTCGTTATTCGGATTACCCATCCCAAATAGTGATACGACGTAATGGATAGCATTGAAGATCGGTGTTGAAGACCCGGTATTTGCGAGAGCGATAGGATGACCTGTCGATTGACTCTGCACCGAGTTGCTCCGGTATTGAGTTCTCCATATGTGATGGGAAATCCGATCAGGATTGTGGATATCCGGATTGCAAGGACTTCTTTGTAAGTGCCTTCGGTTCTGTTCGAGCCCGTAACAGACTTGTATGGATTGTATGTCTGACGTTACAGATTGAGATATAAAGCAGATTTCTTTCAAATATATTTCTGTTGGTGGCGGAGAATTTATTCTTTTAGCTTAACACCCTTCTCTGAGACGTACGAGCTTAGAGGTTATGTAGTTGAAGGTTATCAGCGATATATTCCCAATTTGGTAATGTGACATGCTGAGTGTTGCTGTGAAATGATCATTGTGTTGATTATTTGTGATAGGATCATTTATTTGATCGTCTATCCTGGTGATCATTTCTATGATCATTTGTTGACCCAAAGCATGGCTTTTGTATAAAGTATGTTTTTGTGGACGTGACTTCGTCGAGCCTCACACCCCGGGAATGGTCAAAACAGGAAAGATGCAGCAAGGTTATGAGGGGTAGCGCCCTTTAGGATATGTGCATTTCCTTCTGGAAAAGGGTGGTATCATGGTATGGAGCCCAGATACTTACTCATGTTGAAAATACTTTATGATTGTGTGAATTGATTACGAGCGCTCGGGTGAAAGGTCCCAAAGGACCGGGGGATGGCATATTCGGTCGGTTGTTACTCAGTTAGGGGTAACCCGGCCTTGTGTTGGTAGAGATCCGGTTTGGTTCTCGGGGATGTCCATCCAGAGGCATTCTCATGTGGCAATGGGAAGTTCCTTGGCCTGATCATTCGTTGGAAATCCAATTCCCAATACGAAACCTTGTACGGTATTAGTTGTATAACCTGCCATTTACTTATGGTGGTCACCACTGTTTAGATGGTAGCTATAGTAGGCATACGATAATGATCGTATGTTGGCTAAGATTTATATTCTACTTTCGAAATGAATTTTTCCTACACTATGCACTAATAATAATATCAAATGTTCCTTTTAATGCGTATCAAGCATCTTTGACTATCATAAGGAGAAATCTCCTCCGATTCTGCGTTTGCATTGTGTGTGTGTGCGGGAGGCCTTATGGTAGTCTCATTTTTAAAAGCATTGCGAATTGACTTTAAAAATATTCCTCTATTTTTGATTTTAAAGATAAATAAACTGTTTTGAGTTCTCGCACCAGTCACATGACTGACTCGGAGTTTATTGTTTTCCTTCCTAAACTCTGGGTTCCCACCAATTTCTACACGGGCAGTCAAGAGTTAAGGTTTATCAGGATATTCTGGAGTTGCTGGAAGCAAGATGGATGGCGTGGCGTATTACTAGTATATAGTATTTCTTTTTCCGCTGTTTGTTGTTGTATGATGTTGTACACTCTGATGATATGATGTAATGAAATGAAATGAATGTAATGTAATAACTGATATAGTTCTTTGTTTAAAGATTATTCATTTATTATTATATGTTGTTCCACTGCGAATTGTGATATTCTGTTATTGTTCAGTTGTTTTCTGTTCCGTTCTATTTTCTTCTCTCTCTATTTTCTACCTTATCTCTCTTCTTCTCCCTTTCTCTTCTTTCTTAAACCATAACATTTCGGGTTTCCGGCCTTCGATTTCTCGGCAGTCGATAAAGTGAGTATCGATGTTGAATTTTCGAAAGTCGAAAATTTCCGGGACGTTACATTTGGTATCGGAGCATATGGTTAAGCAACAACCATGGTTCTGTTGGGTATTAGTCGTTAGAGATAGAGTCAGTAGTGCTCTAGAATGAGTTTGAGTGTAATAATAGCTACGAGTGCGTATTTGTTAGTGAATATGAAATTGTTTTATATTGTGATGATTGGTTGGTTGAGTGGCATATGAACCTTCGTCAGCACGGTCTGGACAACTATGCTGAAGGGGTTTATAAACATTTGAATAGAACAATTCGACACAGTATTGTTTTAAATTGGGTAAATGAAATAATTTTACCTTGATTATATTTTATATATAAAGGAATAATTTTTCAGAATTATTAAAGTGTATATAAGTTGATTGTTTAGTTGTTTGAATAATCTAAATTAAAGAATAATTGTATTAGTAAAGAATTATAAGAATTGAATTATAATTAAAGTGATTTACAATTGTGAAATAAACTTACATATATATGAGAAGTGAAACTATATGAATATATGTAGGAATATGAGTTGAAATAAAAATGAATTTAAAGTTAAATGGAAATTTACTTTAGAATTGGAAGCTGAATTGATTTATAAGATGGAATTTAAGTTAAGTAAAAACAAATGATGTTTGTAAAATGAAGTATAACTTAAGTGATGTTGAATGAAGTTGATTTTGGTGTCAAAGTAAATTAACAAAGTTAAGTGATAGATATGAACTTAATTTATGTAAATGAAATTCAACTTTTGTAATTGAATTGGATGAATGGATTGAATATTAATCAATTAAGTGTGAATAATTGATATGAAATAATGAATATAAGTGTTAATTCATTAAAATCTAATGTTATTGGAATTTGAATAATTGAATGAAAATCAATTTAATTTGAACCAATTGAAAGTAAAGGTGTTAAACCAAATTGAATGAATATAAGCAAAGGAATTTGGTTGAAATTAATATACATTGGTTGTTATATGGTTGTTAGATGATTGTATATAATTCATTAAGTGTTAATGAAATTGAATTAATGAAATTGGAAGCTAAAGTAATTGAAATCCAATTGGAAGTTAAATGAATCTTAAATAGAATTGAATTTGATTTGGAAGTGAACCAACTTGAATATGAATTAGTGAACATAAACTAATTGAGAATGAATGTTAGTAAGAACATCAACTGTTAATGAATCAAATGTGATTAAATTGAAAACTTATTTCATTGAATATTAATGAGAATATGAATGAATATTTACTGGTTATGAATGCTAGTTGGTTGATGGTTGAATATATTGCTTTTACTGCATTTGCTATGTTAACATATATAGTTATTATGTTGCTATATGTTGTATATTAATACTATTGTCTATATGCATGATTCTCATGTTGTTTGTTGAGTGTTTAGTAGGTGCGGATCGCATTTGCTTCGCATTTGGAGCTCGCTTTCGCGCTATATTAGCCGTATATGCTTGCTAATAAAATATAAGGTACATATCTCGGATTAAATATCGTACTTTTATACTTTTTTCCCTTCGGGATGCCTCATTACTTGATGAGATGTATATTTGTGATATATATACTGTCATTTTTTTTTGGATCGAGCCGCGCAAAGGAGACTATGGCGAATTTTTCCGAAAATTTAAGGCGTTAGAAAAAATTTGAGAAAACTGGAAAATTTTGAAAACTTAGACTTTGATTTGGAGTTGAAAGTTAAACAATAGTAGTTGTTTTTGAAAAGATAACTAAGTATGATTTGGAAACTTAGTAAAGTTTTGTAAGAAATTTAACTATGGATTTTGGGAAAGTTAATGGATTCTGTAATTTTTCTTACTTGTTAATTTCGAGGACGAAATTCTTTTAAGGGGGGAAGATTGTAACGACCCAGAATTTTTATTAATTAAAATTTGAATATTTAATTAATTTTAAATATTAATAAGTGAATTTATAAGTCGAATAAATTTTATTTCGAATAATTGGATTTAATTGAATAATTAAATCGATAATTTAATATGTTAAATTATGGAAATAATTGAAAATTGGGTTAAATATGATTGTAAATGATTTGTAAAATTTAATTTTATCATATTGAAGTTAGAATGATATTTTAGAATTTTTAAAATCGAATTAAAAGTTAATTTGTGAAAATTGAATATTTTAATATTTAATCGACTAGTGAAAATAGTCAATTTTTGAACAGTCTCAGAATTGAACGAGACCAGTTCCATTGGATCCCTAATAGTTAGTTATTACCGGATTTCAATTTTCATGTCAATCGGAGTTGTCGTTTGATCGTGGCAGCTCGAAACGCATCGAATTATTTTTAATATTAATTTGGCGAGTTAAAATAGTCATTTTTCAAAAAGTCTCGGATTTCGACGAACCAGTTTCATCGGATCCGTAATGTGATATTATTGTAAGGTTTCAAATTTCGTGTCAATCGGATTTACCGTTTGTCCGGTACAAATTAAAACGCCTAGAAAATCGTTTAAATCGGTTTAATTCAAATTGAACGTTTATTGCCATAACTCACACAGATGTCCGAATTAGCTTTCGAAACCTGTTCCATTGTGTCCAGAACGCGGGGTAAACCCTAGAAACGCTGGTTACGGCGCGTGAATCGGAGTTTGGAATTCCCGGATGAATAGTGTTTGATAAATTCCTATAAACAGCCCCCCTTCCTTCGTAAATTAAAAAAAAAACCCTAATCTACAAACCCTAGCCGCCTATGCTAAAACCTACGGCTAGAAACACGCGACCTTCTTCCCTTCAATTCTTCTAATCCATTCATCGATTCAAAAAGTGTTCACCATCAAAGTTGAAGAGCTCGATGAGATCTTTAATATCAACGGTCATGATCGCGTTTGGGTTAGAGGATTGACGGCAATACGAGGTTGAAGCACGCGCGTTCGAGGAGGAATTGCACGGTGATGGTGCAACCGAGCTTGCTTGTTCTTGGGCCGAGTGTTGAGGGGGTGATGGCGCTTCGATGGTGAGGAGATGATCGAGTTTAGTCGTCGTTTGAGGGGTGCGAATTTAAACCCTAATTATGGGATGTTGGGTTCATGTGTTCGGCTATTACCTGTAGCCGAACGAAGGAGGGAAGATGATGGAGTGGACGGCCCCGATGCAAGCAAGAGAGATCCAGCGGCCAGGAATAGATATAGGTTTAAAAATTATAATTAAGTTGTAAATTTATATATAAAAAAATCGTGTAACTTCATATTATCATAACTTTTTCATACGAGGTCGAAAACGCGCGAAACCAGTTGTGTTGGAATCGTATGGACGAGCACTACGCGATGGAATTGGATTGGAGTCATTTGGAGTTAGTGAGAATTTCGGGTAAAATTAAACGTCCGTTTAATTTTATTCGAAATAAATCGCTAAAATGAAATTGAAATCAAGGTGAGAACTTCTCACTCAATCGAATCAGTTTCGATTTTTATTTTTAAATAGTTAGATTTAAAATATTTGAATGCATGTTTGAATGATGATTGATATCTATGGATTGTTAAAATAGACATTATGCGCCGTTAGTAAGCGGATGTTATTTATTAAAAACATATACCGCGAATATTTCATAAACAGTGAAATTGGTATTATATATAATAGCAATATATATATATTGGCATATGTATATATTGGAGTTGTTGATTTCCCGCATTTGTATAGCGGATCAGACCCTATTGCGCCGTCTATTAAGCGGATAATATTTTAAATCCCATATACCACGATAATTTCGTACTGGAGCGGAATTGGTATTGTGCTAATGTTTGTGGATGCAGGAAAATAGGTTGGAGGGATCCAACTGGATTCCTCAACAGTATTTATTTTTGATTTCAGATATTTTGATATGTGATGGATTATCATATCGATATATGATATCGTTGTTGTCGTGATTGGCTATTTGGTATGTAGCATCATTGGACCAAATTTTGGAATTTTAAAAGGATTTCAAAGTGATTTTTGAAAGTATACGGTATAAATATTTTGGAATTGATTCATATTAAATAAATAAACGTATAAATTTTAATGTTATAAAATAGTGTTAATCGGGATTTATTGAATTTATTATAAAAAGTTTAAAAATAGGATTTATAAAATTTGATTATTTTATAAATCAAGAGAATGGTGAAATTATAAAGGAGATTAAAGATGTTTTAAAATAATAGTATAAATTGATTTTATAAAGGATTTATAAATTGATATTTATAAATTAAAACATTTGAATTATAAAACGAGTTTTTATAAGTGTTTGAATGAAGTGAAAATGGATTGCATAAGTGAATGGAATTTATAAAATTATAAATGGTGAAGTTATGAATGAAATTTATAAATAGTAAGATTTATAAATTTTGTGAAGTTATTAAAGAATATATTTGGGTAAATAAATGAATCTTATAAGTTATAAGATTTATAACTATGAAGTTTAGAGGAACGATTTTGCGAACAAATAAATTCTAAGTGTTTAACTTATAACATGAACTTTTGTTATATAATTGAGTTATAAATTGAGTAGGTTAATAAAGGATATTTATAAAAAGGAAGTAGTTATAAAATAAATAGAAATGGAATTTATAAACGTTGTTTTATAAATTCGTAAACGACTTATTTTGATAAGTAAATTGTTGAAACCTATTAATGAAGTTATATTCACGTTTTAGACAGTGAATAATCCTTTAAAATGAAATGTATAGAAATGATGAAATTGGTTGACGTAGTATATTCACGTTTTTGAATAGTGAATAATATGTTAAAGAAAATGTTTAGAATGTGATATTTTAAATAGAATTAAAACGATCTAACGATGTTTTAAATGTGTTGAGATTCGAAACCATAGATTTCAACATTTATTGTTGAAATAGATGTTTTCGAGAAATAGAAGGAAATGGTGGACTATAACAATGTTGTTATAGTAAATGATTTCCGAAAGGAAATGTTTTGTATAGTATTGGGATTTATATATCTATCTTAAATTCGAATCCCTATACTAGTGATTTTGGGTTGTCGTAACGATGCTTTACGCAACATTCGTTTTGGCCCAAATAAATATGTTTAAGAGAATGATTTCCTTAAAGAATGAAATATATATACTTAATTTCGATTGAAGTATATTGAATATTTTCCAAGTGTTGAAAATAAATGGATTGAGAATTACTTATTAAGTAAGTATGAAAATGTTTTCCAATATAAAGTGAATATTTTGAGAATTTATCTTTTTGAAGATAAATTGAAGTGAATAATTGAAGTCGTATATTCATAGATATTTTGAAATATAAATTCATTATGGAATTTATAAATGAAAAGGAGGATTTGTTTAAAAATAAATATTGATTTATTTTTGAAGTGTGAAATTATATATCTAGTAAAGATATTTTTGGGAAATAAATAATTTGGAAAATTATTTGGAATCTGGTGATGTTGTGCATATCCAGTGATAGTTTAATAACCGACTATCAATATTTACCTTTGAAAGGTATTTATTGTGATTTGTTGAATTTGAATGCACGCTTATTTTTAAATTATTGCGCTCGTTATTCGGATTACCCATTCCAAATAGTGATACGACGTAATGGATAGCATTGAAGATCAGTGTTGAAGACCCGGTATTTGCGAGAGCGATAGGATGACCTGTCGATTGACTCTGCACCGAGTTGCTCCGGTATTGAGTTCTCCATATGTGATGGGAAATCCGATCAGGATTGTGGATTTTCGGATTGCAAGGACTTCTTTGTAAGTGCCTTCGGTTCTGTTCGAGCCCGGAACAGACTTGTATGGATTGTATGTCTGACGTTACAGATTGAGATATAAAGCAGATTTCTTTCAAATATATTTCTGTTGGTGGTGAAGAATTTATTCTTTTAGCTTAACACCCTTCTCTGAGACGTACGAGCTTAGAGGTTATGTAGTTGAAGGTTATCAGCGATATATTCCCAATTTGGTAATGTGACATGCTGAGTGTTGCTGTGAAATGATCATTGTGTTGATTATTTGTGATAGGATCATTTATTTGATCGTCTATCCTGGTGATCATTTCTATGATCATTTGTTGACCCAAAGCATGGCTTTTGTATAAAGTATGTTTTTGTGGACGTGACTTCGTCGAGCCTCACACCCCGGGAATGGTCAAAACAGGAAAGATGCAGCAAGCTTATGAGGGGTAGCGCCCTTTAGGATATGTGCATTTCCTTCTGGAAAAGGGTAGTATCATGGTATGGAGCCCAGATACTTACTCATGTTGAAAACACTTTATGATTGTGTGAATTGATTACGAGCGCTCGGGTGAAAGGTCCCAAAGGACCGGGGGATGGCATATTCGGTCAGTTGTTACTCAGTTAGGGGTAACCCGGCCTTGTGTTGGTAGAGATCCGGTTTGGTTCTCGGGGATGTCCATCCAGAGGCATTCTCATGTGGCAATGGGAAGTTCCTTGGCCTGATCATTCGTTGGAAATCCAATTCCCAATACGAAACCTTGTACGGTATTAGTTGTATAACCTGCCATTTACTTATGGTGGTCACCACTGTTTAGATGGTAGCTATAGTAGGCATACGATAATGGTCGTATGTTGGCTAAGATTTATATTCTACTTTCGAAATGAATTTTTCCTACACTATGCACTAATAATAATATCAAATGTTCCTTTTAATGCGTATCAAGCATCTTTGACTATCATAAGGAGAAATCTCCTCCGATTCTGCGTTTGCATTGTGTGTGTGTGCGGGAGGCCTTATGGTAGTCTCATTTTTAAAAGCATTGCGAATTGACTTTAAAAATATTCCTCTATTTTTGATTTTAAAGATAAATAAACTGTTTTGAGTTCTCGCACCAGTCAAATGACTGACTCGGAGTTTATTGTTTTCCTTCCTAAACTCTGGGTGCCCACCAATTTCTACACGGGCAGTCAAGAGTTAAGGTTTATCAGGATATTCTGGAGTTGCTGGAAGCAAGATGGATGGCGTGGCGTGTTACTAGTATATAGTATTTCTTTTTCCGCTGTTTGTTGTTGTATGATGTTGTACACTCTGATGATATGATGTAATGAAATGAAATGAATGTAATGTAATAACTGATATAGTTCTTTGTTTAAAGATTATTCATTTATTATTATATGTTGTTCCGCTGCGAATTGTGATATTCTGTTATTGTTCAGTTGTTTTCTGTTCCGTTCTATTTTCTATTTTCTTCTCTCTCTATTTTCTACCTTATCTCTCTTCTTCTCCCTTTCTCTTCTTTCTTAAACCATAACATTTCGGGTTTCCGGCCTTCGATTTCTCGGCAGTCGATAAAGTGAGTATCGATGTTGAATTTTCGAAAGTCGAAAATTTCCGAGACGTTACAAGTGGCTTATGGATTCTGGTCAATACGAGTAATTAACATTATTGATAGGGATCTCTAAACACTTGAACAGAATAATTCGACATAGTATTGTTATGAAATTGGGTAAATGAAATAATTTTACCTTGATTATATTTTGTATAAAGGAATAATTTTCAGAAATTATTATGGTATGTATAATGTGAGTGGGTTGATAGAAATGATAATATTGATAATTATCGTTTATTGTTTGATTATTCAATATTGCTAAACTATTAGCTATTGTATGATTATAAGAAAATAAAACTTTATAAAGATGATTTATAAAATATAATTTACACGTAAAATGAATATAAAAATTAACAATTTGAGGAATTTAAATTCCGGCGCTTCTGAAAAAGATTTTCAAGGTTTGGAAAATAATATCAATATTGTTTAAAAGTATGTACAATTACAAATGGTTTTCAAATAAATTTTAATAGGAATGAATTAAGTACTCCCTTCTTCTGTGCTGGAAAATAATTTTAGTGATGACTAACCAGCATCATCGACGTTCATTTCCGAGTCTCAAAGTGGGGGAGACTTCTGAGAAGCTTTTCTACAAAATTGTTTTGATAAATGGATTTTGGTTTAAACTCCAAAAGTATGATTTGATATACAAAAGATATAAGTATACGTACTTATTTCAAATGATTTGTGATGAACCCGGTATTTAAATTTTTTATGTTCTGTTAATTAATAATCTTCAAATTATTTGAATGAAATGAAATATTTGAATGACCAGAGCTTATAAAATAAGAGAATTAGAAAATCTAAGCTAAATGTTTCGAGAAGCTTTAGAATAGAAGTTTGCAACTCTAAAATTGAAGGTAAAGAAAATTTAAACAAGTTAAAATAGTGAACATTCGAATTGAGTAAAATTAATTAGATTAATTTGTTTAATACCAAATTGCATTCTAATAACATATAATAAGACTTACCAAATGATTAAAAGTTAAAATGATGATTGGATATGTAATGGGATATTCTACAAGTAAACAAAACTTAAAAGTAATTAAAATGTATATAAATGGAAATTTAGTTGTAATAATAAATGTTATATACTTAATTAGTATATTATGAAATGATTAATGACTAAATGGAATAAGTAAGTGAAACTTAAGTAACTATACAAACAAATTAAATAATGTCTTTGTAAATTGGTTATAGAATTAAATATAAATTTGCAAAGAAATTTTAAAACTGAATTTGTAACTTTTGAGATAATTATAAACTTAGACAAAGTCATATATAAGAGGTTGGACTTTTATAGAATGACTATGAACTAAAGTGATGATTAATAAAATGTTTCACAAATAAATTTGTTATTAAATGAAATTGTGAGAATAAATGGGAATTAAATTATAAAGAAACTTGAGTAAGGATATAAAATAATTCATTAATGATGTTGATGCTAAAAATGGAGATGTGAACATTATAATTCAAATTTTTCGCGAAAATGTAATGTAAAGTTATAGTTTATAACTTTGATAAATGTTAGTTAAACAAGATGTTAAATTAATTGCATATGGATGTTAAAGAAAGGAAGCTAATATTGAATTATGAAATGAACTTTAACTTATGAAAAGCTAACCGAAATGAATAAATGGAAGAAGTTAGTGAATTGTATTAATAAAATGAATGAATAAAGTAACATTGATTTAAAAATGAAAATGTACTTAACTATAAAATGAATGTGAATAAATGAATTGATATGAGATGTTACTAAATGAAAATTAAAAAATTGAAATATAACAAATTGAATTGAATAAAATGGAGTGTAAATGGAATAGACTTGAATAAATTGGAAATAAATCAATTAAATGTTGATAAAAATTGAATGATAAGAAGAAATGAAGTGTATAAATTAAATATTGACATCGGATAATGTAAATTCATATCATTATGAATTAAATGGATGAATACTACTACTTAAATTGTTTCTTTTGTTGTAAATTGTCGTTATAACTGTTTTATTGTATATGATTGTTGTTTTTCATATATTAATGCCGATGTTATGGATTGAGTTTAAAATTTGTGTTATATTCTTCTATAAAACTCATACATGCTTTCTACATCAGTATATGCAACTAACGCTCTAAATTGAGTTTAGATAGGTGCACATGAAGACTGTTCGGACGTATACACGGATTATATTTTGCTTTTGCTTACTTAATATGAGCGAACTCGCTCGTATTAATAATAATAAGATACACATTTTGGATTTCATACCATGCTTTTATATTTTCCCCTATGGGATGCTTCATCATTGAATACTGTAGAATATACATTAAAATGTACAAAAATAATAAAAGAAACACTGCAAATTTCATCATTGAATGCTATATAATAATTATTTGAATTTCCCCTTTTATTTAAAAATTATTTCAAAATCATTTGGAGCAAACCGTACTCGAAAACAATGAAAAACCAATAAAATACTCAAAACCGAACTCCAATTCAATTCGAATTCAACTCAAAAAAATCAATTCAAATTTGAATTTCAAATACTCAAAATTTAGCTAGCCTATTGATAGGCATTATGGCCATCAATCTCAATCAAAAACATCGCTGAAATAAGTAAAAGAAGATAGCAAAAACCGACTAAAAGAATGGCAGAACAACACAAGCAAAGAGGCAGAAAAAAGGAGCCATAGGTCGACCTGATGGTCGATATATAGGTGGACCTCCCAACACCATAGTCGACCGCACGGTCGGCCTATGTAGTTGGGGTGTCGATCCCTCAGTCGACAGGTCGATCGACCTAGGCTACGAACATTTCCAGTTCGTTTCTAGCAGTTGCGATCTGATTTTTGAGATGATACTTCACATAGCAAACAAACTCTACAGTCGATGAAATTTTGCATTAATCAAATACAACATATGAACTATCATCTGAAAGAAATCTGGCAGTATTTTGTTGTCAGAATCAAAAGATATAAGCAAGATGCAACCCAGAACCGATTTTCATAAAGAAATAAAAACTACAGAAAACAATTACAGACAGAAATTTTTGCATAGATTCAAGCGATTTGCACTTTGAATTAGCTAGAATTTTTGAATTATTCAACTCATATTTTAATATAAGAACAAAATCCCATATTATTTGCTAAAAGGAAGAAGCTTGGTTTGAATTTGAGCTTCTACAATCTGTAACTATGAAACATGTGCATGCAAGAAAGAAGAAAGCACTTAACAAACAATCATTCACAAATTTGGATTTTTGTTGAAATACTAGGTTTTATACTTTAATTACCTATAGATTGAGCTTCAAATTGATTTTTAAAACACTAAATTTGAGTTTAATTTGATGGTTATTGGCTATGGTTTGTAAGAGGAAATGGTTTCTTAAGTTTTGAAGCTTCTAGAAATTTGAAGGAGAATGAAGGTACGTACTTCATTTCTTTCTCTTTTCTGGTTTACTAACAGGCTATGCAAGATACTAATGGGATAAGACCCATTAATCAAAAGAAAATAAAAGGGCTAAGGTTATTTATTCAACACTTAAATCAAAAGGCTTCATATTTACATTATATAGAAGAACAAAGCCATTTTCTTCCAATTTTCACACAAGTAAAAATTTGTAAACTTACAAACATAAGCAACAAAATATTTTCCATCATATAAAAAGATTAATTTTTATTTTAAAATTTTTATTATTAAAAACATACATCCAATCATCCTAATATCAACAATTAGATATCCATCATACACATCATTCAAATCAACCAATAAATAGCAACAATTAACTATTATCATTAATAGGTATTTAACTGGTAATTTAAATTCAATATTTAATTCAAATGGCAATTAAATTCAATATAAATTCAAATTAAACTTGAATGAGAATTTAAATATACCGAATATCATTCAATAAATTTCTAACCATACCATAAATTTAATTTAACTAACATAAGACGATTTAGTAGTTATGAGCGGGTTAAAACACTTACCTTTGATTTTTAGTCGATTTAAAATCCAATTAAAGCCCAAAATTATAACAGTCTCAGAATCCAACCACACTAGTTTCATAATGTTTGGAATTTTGATACGATTGCAATGGAGAAAACCACGCCCAAATCTGAGCTCGTATGAACAAGTTATTGATATTAGAACGATTGGATTTTAAATTTAATTAAAATAAAAATAGTGGAAAACTTGTAAATTATTACCTCCAAACCCTGGCATCGGCATGATTACGAGAATATCATGCGACTCATCGAATAACCCTACAGTCTGCCATCATTTACCCACTACCGCACGCATCATTTAGCGCCGCCACCATGATCCAAGGTCGTTGTCGTTTCCCATATCCTTCACCGCCCATCTGGGATGAGCGCAACCCACAGCAATGCCCCATAGAACCGTCGCCCCCCTTTTCCATCACTTTTCGATGATTTCGAGCCACCTGAATAGGAAGGACCACCATAGATCAACACGGCTCATCATCCACTGCGCATTGGTGCTACTTGATCGTCGATTGGTCGACGATCCGCCGTTGGATCGTAAACCGTAGAAATGGGAGGTCGAGGTTCTTCATCAATTTTTGGTCAAAGGATGCATCAAATTGAAAAATGGATTGCTGCGGTATATTCTGCTTATCGAGAGCTTTTCAACGTTATATAACTTGTTATGATTTGAGGTAATTTGAGGAGTTTGAAATTTGCAATTGAAGTTGAATTTGGGAATTAGGGTTTCTGTCATTGGGAAGGAAGGAAAGAGCAGATGGAAATATACGTATAAGAATGAGAAAAGGGCCACTAAGGTTTCAGAAAAAATCTATTTAAATGGACGAATTTAGATAAGAATGAATGGACAAATCAAATTGGGTCGAAATGATAATGATGACTCGAAAAGCCCGTTTCGTTACTGAAACTAAATTAGGTCATCCCATATATCAAAATATATGTTTTCGATATTTTTAAACTCAATGGAAAAAGTTTCAAACCCTGATTCAAAAGTATATAGAAGTTAGCTTTTAAAATCATCTTATATAAATTGAATTCATTAAACTGATTTCTACGCGTTTCGAGCCCACACGATTAAGTCCGACTGCTATGATATTTGAAATCCTACAATAAATCACCCTTATAGATCCGATAAAATTGGTTTCGTTGAAATCCGATATAGTGGTCAAAATGCTAATTTTCACGTTAATTAAATAATTATTGTTAAATTAATTTAATCACTTTCAAATACAAAATTAAAAGTTAACAATTAATCACTCTTAATTACATAGAAATAAATAATCTTTTAAACAAATTTCCATGTTAAATCCACTATTTAAATATTACGCTAATGACAGCGTTAAATTACAACTGTAATACGTTAATGATAATTTAATTTCCAATAAATTCAATTATTTTGAGTTCACTCTTATCATTGAATCAACTATTACCTTATGAATACAATTAACAATGGTTTACATTTTATTACATTCATATTCTATAATTACCATTTTACCATATTATTTACAATATTTAATTATATTAATTCACATTGATTTATAAATTATTTCAACAATTAGAATGAGATGATAAATAAACAATTGTCAGTTTTAAGTACTTTAATCATATTTATAAATTTATTATTTACAAACAAATGTTATAACTACTTACATATCACTGGTTTCATATTCAATATCAATTAATTACATACAATCTCATCATTTAATATAACATTTTATTTATTTCCTTATTTTAAATTATCACCAAATTAACTTTACAGTTATTTCGATAACATTAAAATAGTTGTCAATAACATCCAACAACATTATTAAATCAATTCTAATTATTTAATCATTAATAAATCATAAATTTTAATTTCTTCCAATATTAATTTCCAAAATCTTATTTAATTTAATATTTTTAATTATCGAAAATTATGGATCGTTACATAAACAAAATGATACACAGTAAAAGCAAAGACGTATAAAAGTCGATAGACAATACATTAATGCAAGCATGACCGATTTGAAGGAGAAAAAGTGCAACGTAATGTAGCAACCTCAAAAGCATCATACAACAGCTGTCAAAAAGAAGCACATACGTGCGTATGATAGTCATCAATGTAGAAACGTTTAAGTACTAAACAATATGGTTTAAAACGGATACTTTGTGAATTGCAGCACTGATATAACATTGAGATTGCAACTGTTTAATGTTTCATTACAGCATATACAAAGGTCGGAGAAATCCGCTCTGTACATTACAAACAGTGCACGTTGGTTACTATAGGAAATTGACTACAAGCGAGTTGGTTATTGCAAGAAAGTGACTACAAGAAAGTGACTACATTGCATACATTAGCCAAGGAGTAAAGTCATCTCAAATCATTTGATAATGTGATGTCTATTTTATCTAAACGTGTAGCAAAAACTTATTTTACATTATTGTAATAAATTTCTTTCTCCATTACTAACATATTTGAAAGTTAAATTTCACTTGTGAAGCAATATGTTATTGTTAGTTTTCTAGTAACACTTGTGTATCATATCTCATATTCCATCAATATCACCATTGAAAGGAATAAATTCAAACTCCTTGTCAATTATCCAGAAGACATCCATTTTTCATTAGAAGCACGTTAAGGTTTTAGATATAAAATAAGAGGTTAACTTTCTGTACACATTGTTGAAGGGTTGAAGATGCTCTTTATGTTCTAATTTTGTTCGCTATTTTGATCATAATCCATATAAGAAGGTGCTACATGATACAATGGCAAAGCTAGAAAAGTATGAAGAGTTGTCAAGATTGGTGATTTTTTGTGTTTCATCCTAATAATAAAAGGATGGATGTTATTTATCCTTCTCTAAGAAATTGAAGTGTGTTTATTAAAGAAAACAAAATATGTTTATCTTTTCATGGAAATGTTAAAAGTGGAGATATTTCTGCATTTTTCTTTGTTATATGCGTTATCAAATGTAATACGATAGAGCGACTATATAAAATGGCCAATACAATATCAAATCCAACTGTCCAGCGGTAGTAGAAGTCCATTCAGGAAAGTACCGCAGCTTATTCAACTAACCAATACACTATATAAATTATGGTATTATGGTACGGCATCATGTCCAGTGCCAGCAAGCTTGCAATAGCAAGCTTGCTCTCAAAATCAGAAAAGTTTAAGATAGATTATTGGAAATTGATCGCTACTCTTATAAATCTTAGACGTTCGTACTAAGAGCATAAATCTAAGACATACTTTCTCGTATGGCTAATGATGACAACCGTTTCATGCTTATTGCTAAATACTCAATTGAATGTTGATTAAACTAGCTAATTGTATAAAGCCTGGTTTGATTTCAGTAATTATTTGAAAATTTTATTTTATTGGTATGCAAAAGCAACAATCACATTTTAGCAGTGGAAAAATCAAATTTACAAGTCCATCTTGGCAAAAATCGAGTCTTTTAGGAAAATGACCATTTTTGAATGCTAATGGCAAAAATCGAGTCTTTTAGGCAAATGGCCATTTTTGAATGCTATTGGAAAAAATCAAATCATATTTTAGTGTTGTTCATGTTATAATATGTGTAAATATAAAAGTGAATATGCTTTTTTGTTTTTCTATTTAGTCCCACGTCATGGGATATATTCCATCTCATGCTCCAAGGCCTGTATATAAAGGAGCCTATGTAATATAATTGTATCAATCAATCTTTTGTAACTGATATCAGTTTGAATAGCATTTTCTCCTCTTTTCTAGTGGCTTCTTATCTATTTTTAGTTTATAACACGTTATCAACAAGAAGCTTTTATAAATCTTCTAAAGGGTAAGCTATTTTTCTGATCTAATTGATCAAATCTTTCAGATCTCATTCTATTAGTTTTTTTTCTTTTAGATCTCATTGTATCATTGACCTAATTATTGAGATCTGATTATATTTGTACATCTTATTTTTTATCCATGTATTTCAGATCTTGTTTTGTTGTAGATTTTTTTTAATTTTAATTTTTCAGATCTCTTGTAGATTTTACTATCATATTCAAATGATATTTTTTTAGATCTGTAGATTTTAATCATCGGATCTCTTATTTAATTGTCATTCATGTATATCCATTTTTTGTGATAATTTTAAATTTGACCCGAGACTAAAGTTGTTCCATAGACTAAAATGCAATTTTCTTTTTAGATCTTATCTATCATAGATCTAATTTTCCAGATTTCATTATATACATACATATATATATATATATATATATTACCTCATAGATCTTGCTCTAGTAATCTTATCATTTTAGATCTCATTTTATTGTAGATCTGAACTTTTAGATCTCATTCCATTGTTTGGTGAAAAAAAAGGTTTTCATTTTGAAATTATTTTATTTGGATTTCGGTTTGAATGAGAACTGTAGAAATAATTTTACCACATGATTTATATTTCCAAAAGAAATATTTCACCGTCTCTTAGAGAAACAAATATAAGGATAATACGTATTTAGAAGATCGTATTAAGTCTATATGAAAAAATAAGAACCTGAAGTTCATATGTGTGAAGGTGAAAGATTAAAGTTTTCATAAGCTGAAATAAAGCCATAAAAAAGTGAGCAATTCCAGAAGAAGATGTTGATATGTCTAGAAGACATAACATAAAAATAATATGTTGAAATAACATTACAAATGTGGTAAATACTATTTCCTCGAACAGAAATAGTATTATGATTCTCATGTTCGAATATAATTATGAAGAGTCCTCTTGTTTCATTGTATTTATTTAATATTGGAGACATGAAGTTCTCAGATAAAAATTATGCATATAAATTTGCATTCCTAAAAAAAAGGTTTATATATCAAAACTCAAATATAAAATTTGAGATGTGTAGCTTTGAATTATTAGGAAAGCTAATTCAGATTATGGTAAATTCCAATTGCAATCAAACCTGAAGTTTGATAATGAAAATCAAGTCGTACCATTTAGGATCTAAAGTACTAAACAAAGACCTTATTTTAATGTAAAATTGAAACCTGAAGTTCTAAAGATATTTGCCAATAGTATTAGTTACTAAATCAAATAAATATATATAAACCTGTTCACTCCAAAAGTGGTGATAACAAAAAAAATCTCTAGAAGATATTTGTTGATATCTTTGGTGCTTTTACTAAACCAAATAAATACATAGAAATATATCTACTCTCCTACTCTCTTTCTTTTTAATAGAAAACAAGATATTCTAACAGGAAGTTTATTTCCTAAATTTTTTTCCTTCTTCCATGCATCCAATCATGCCTTTCAAAAGGTAAAATATATAGTAGATCAAGTTTCCTTCCTTTGGCTCATCAAGTAAGTATTTTGGATTCTTCATAAAATGAATGTTAATATTTATACACCCATCAATTCTTTTATATTATATATAAAACTCATTCATCTTTCCTCTTTCAGCAAAGAGGTTTTTCAATGTTTACTATTTTATATGCTTAATCTTTTACCTATTATTGTCATGTTACAAGAGTTTACTTATTGATTGTTATCAATAGTTGTAACTCATACAACATATTTTTTAGTTGCCAAGTCAAACTATTTTGCTTTTCAAGATATTATTCATACACTATGTGATGTACAAATTTCCTCTCTATGTTTAGCTTACAATATGTAAATAGCCATATATATTAATTCATATATTAATCCGTAGCACTTAATAAATCATTAAATAAAATTAATTGATTAATGAGAATAGTCCAACAAAGATGTGTATTAATGCTTCGTACATTTATTCTTCTTTTACATCTCTTATTGTTGACAAGGATCATAACGTATATACATGGTATATATTTGTATTTCTCACTATTCCGGTTGTTATGAATTAATAAATGGTATTTAATACTGCAAATTCATATTTTTAAATCCGCTTATATTATGAAAGTAAACATAGTAAAGTCGGCACAATCTTTGATTATAATTCACCACTTCTCTACCAATCAATCCATAGAAAGGCCTTTCCATATTTTCAAGGATAGTTTTGCATTTTTCAAGGAAAGTAATGAATGTAATTAATGAGATTGGATCTAGAGCTATCAAAAGGATGTAAATAAGAAATTATAGTCACTCTTTATGTACTATATTTGGTTGTGTTTTACTATTTTGTAGTTTTCTTTCACTGTAACTACTATCAGATATGAGTTTTTATTTTATGAAATGCATTGATTATATACCCATGAATAATATTTTGATTCTTTTGCATTTTTATTTCCACTTATAGTTGGTGATATGATAAACATAGCCAAGCTTGAATTTAAAACTTTGGACTTATTAGGAGATAACCTTTTATCATGGATATTGGATGTTGGCATCCAATTACAAACTTGTTGCTTAGAAAATGCCATAAAATGATAATCCAATAGGATAAAACAATATCTCTTATATTTTTAAATGTCATATCCATGACGAACTTAAAATAAAACATTTAACTGAAAAAGATCATCTTTACGTATGGAACTCCCTGAAGGAGCGTTATGACCACCAAAATATGGTCACACTTCTAAACACTAGATACGAGTGGTTGAATTTGAAGTTTCAAGTCTTTAAATCAATTAGAAAATACAATTCCTCTATATTTAGAATTACTTCTAAAACTGAAATTATGTGAAAGGATTGTCTAGTAATACTAACCTGAAGTTAGATCATTTATTCAAAGTTGATAAAGGAAACTTCATTGATGATGAGAATCTAAGTGCAATAATAAATGATATGGTCGAATTGATCAATAGTAGCAGCCTGAAGTCTGCTATGTGGATTTTATTTTATTTCAGTTCAATAAATCAGTTGGAAGTTGGTGCTTGTATGTTTTTCCTTTCATAACTAATTGAAATAATGTACCGATAATGTTGGCTTTAATCACTAATCTATTTTAAATTTTGGTAAGTACTAGCATTTATTTATCTATAAATTTAATAGTTGACTAACTATATTGTCTTTATTTCTTAAGATATGAGTGATAATATATGCCTACTAGATTGTGCAATTACTCACATTATTTTGAAAAACCAGAAGTTTTTTCTCCAAACAATCTGAAAATATTTAGCTAAAAATTTCAACCATAGAAAATCTGCTAATATAGTTGAAGGGTCCGGAAGAGCTCATATTACCAAATGGTACATATATCTTAGTTCAAAATACATTATACTCAAGAAAATTTAAAAGAAATTTATTGAGTTTTGAGGACTTATAAATGAATGTCTACCATATTGGAACTATAATGAAAACGTCAAAGAATACCTTTGCGTTTTTCTAAAATTGAAAGTCAGAAGCTTATTTTAGAAAAAGTTGGTACAATTTCAACTGGATTATATTTCACGAAATTTAGCATAATTGAATCCCATATTTAAACATGAGCCAAAAGCTCACAAATATCACTTGAATGCATCTTATTAATTAATAAAAGAATTATCCTCCTATTATTAATATGTATGGTGTATTTTCTAGTAGCAACATGATAGTGGATCAAAATGAGAATCCAAAGATGATTCTTATTTAATGTGACAATGTTTGTCAACATTGAGGGGGAGGATAAAGGGATACAAGTTCAATTTTATCATTAGTGTTAAATATTTGTTAACGTGTATAATGATGCAAAATTTTGATTAACTTGAATAAATTATCAATAATATCCTAATTAGACTTTCTCCAGTATAGCTTTGAATCCCTGAAGGATCAAAATGTGTAAAGCATATCTGAAATATGGTACAAAAGTCAGTTTGAAATACTTTGGAGCAAGTAATAAGGATGTCAAATAAAAGAGATGAGTGTTCTTGAAGAAACACTTAAGGGTGCTTTTGAAGAGACTAATGACATGATTGTCAAATAACCCTAGAAAGTGGTTTAGGCACCTAAAACATGATAATCAAAGAGATCTCAATAAATCATGTCTAGAACTGATAAGAAATAATTATTAATGATAAATTTGTAAATAATAAAGCGTTTATGTTTATAAATAAACTAAGGATCTTTAATTAGAGGAAAACATGACTGACCATCATGAATCCTTTACTAATAGAGAAATATGGACATGTAGTCCGTAAAGTAGCAAAAGTACTTGAAATGCTTAATATACCCCGAAGGTATAAATATGGTTTAAATCATATTAAATGATGAAAGTATACAAATTCCTGAAGAACATAAATAACTTTGGTGGTTATAAAGAAGGCAAAGAACAAGGAGCATAGATTACAACCTACCTTTAAATCTTGTTGTAATGAAAAACTTGATATAATTCGTGATGAGTAGATTAATTCCTATTTTGAAGTATCGTTGTAATGAAACTCTTAATATCCATTAAAGTGATAGTTGCGATATGCAAATACTTATTAAAGTATATAAATTTCTGAAGAATATATATAACTTTTGTAGTTATAAAGAATGCAAAAGACATGAAGTGTAGATTACAATTTCTTCTAAGTATTGTTGTAATGAAAATCTTGATATACTTCAAGATGAGTAGATTTCTTCCTACTTTCTAGTAATGTTATAATGAAATTTTTAATATTCATGAAAGATGTACAGTTGCAATGCGCAAAACTAATTTGAAGCACAAAAATGAATGCACATGAAGTGTTTTTCATAAAAGTAGCATACAAAATGCATAAAATGCAAACCATATTTGAAAGAAACAATCTTAGAAAATTTGATTGTATCGAATGAAACTATTAATAAATTGTATTCATATTTGTAGATCCAGAACTATCTATAATTAATTTGAGTTATCAAAAGACGAATATGAATTCAGAGGAAAATTTTAAAACAGGGGAAGCATCTATAAGTGTTTTATAATGAACTCTTTTTCCTTAACTAAGATTTTTCCCACTAGGTTTTTATTAATAAGGTTTTAATGAGGCATTATCTTGATCCAAAAGTATCAACTCCCCACTAACATTTGAAAATAAGTTACAATGTACTCTTTTCCCTTATTTAAGATTTTTTTCCCACTAGGTGTTTCTTACTAAGGTTTTAACGAGGCATTGTCTTGATCTAGAAGAATCAAACTTATTTTAAAGAAATAACATCTCAAATGTGTTATTCAAGTTAAATTGTATTTTTATCCTTGACTAAGGTTTTTCCCATCTGGTTTTCCTTTGTAAGGTTTTTAGTGAAGTATTATATTGATCCAGAAGTATCAAACTCTATTTGATTCTGTAAATTATTGAAATATCTCATACTATATTGTACTCTTTTTCCTTCACTAAGATTTTTCCCATGGGGTTTTTCTTAATAAGGTTTTAATGAGACATTAGTTTGATCCAGAAGTATCAAACTTCATTTTAAGAAATGAGAAAATAAGATATGTCATTATACTTTTTTTCCTTCACTAAGATTTTTCCCATTGGGTTTTTCTTAGTAAGGGTTTTAATGAGGCATTATATTGATCCCCAAGTATCAAACTCTTAGAAGGAATATCATTGTATGATATCTATAATTTCAAGTTGCACTCTTTTCCTCGTTTAAGGTTTTTCCATTTGGTTTTCCTAATAGAGGTTTTTAATGAGACAACAGACAATATTTATAACGACTGAATGGATGTATGAAAGCAAGATAATAATGAGGGGGAGTAATTGTCATGGACATTTCAAAAGAAACAGTTTCTAGCAACCATATGAGCATCCAAGATTTCGAAGATGCATATTCAAGGGGGGCGTTATAATATATGTAAATATAAAAGTGAATATGCTTTTGTGTTTTTCTATTTAGTCCCACATCACGGGATATGTTCCATCTCATGCTCCAAGGCCTATATATAAAGGAGCTTATGTAATGTAATTGTATCAATCAATCTTATGTAACTAATATCAGTGTGAATAACATTTTCTCCTCTTTTCTAATGGCTTTTTATCTCTTTTTAATTTATAATAGTTAATAAAAAAATTTATTTTTCAGCAGTAATGTGCTGATGTTTTGACCTATTGTAGCTGTATTGCAAATAGAGCTCAATATTTCAGTTGAATGCTCGACTACTTTAATGATTTCAAAGTTAGATATACTAGCAATGCTTTAGTATTTACACCTGTAGATTTTAATATATATAGCCTAGCTAATTATAAATCATGCATGGCTAATTAGTCGTTAATTGGTAATTTATCCACTTATAAATTTTAGACATTAAATTTGCAACAGCACCATGTTCCAAAAGCGAATAAGAAATATACATACATACATGTGTGTGTGTGTGTTAAATTTAATTATATAAATTTAATTAATTTATATGGAACTTAATTAATTTATATGAAACTTGATTAACTTAGTTAATTTTTATAAAATTAAATTGATTTATATAAACTTTAGTTAATTTTATAAAATTTAGTTAATTTATATAATCATATGGAAACGATATCTGCAACATATGGAATTTACAGAAACGGATGTAAAATTTGTTTAAAATAATTTATTCAACAATTGCATGTATATTGTTATAAACTTATTAACTTTTATAAAACTTAATTAGATTTTATAAACTTATTTAATTTTTAAAAAAACATTTGGATTATTTAATTATTATAAAACTTAATTAACTTGGTTACTTATTTTAAACTTAGTTAATTTTTGTTGTTGTTGTTATTATTATTATTGTATTATTAATATTATTTTATTATTTTATTACTATTATTATATTACTATTATTATTCTAAATTTAGTTAACTTTTTTTAACTTAATTAATTTTTATAATACCTTAATTAACTTGGTTAATTTCTATAATAATTAGATAATTTTTACAAAGTTTAGTCAATTTTTATAAAAATTTAACAAGATTTAAAATTAGAGAGAACATGATTTTTATAAAACTAATTTTTATTCCAGTGCTTTGTATGTTCAAGTACTTGCAGGCCAACTTAGGTAATCAGATCACGTTCCAATGCATCAATAAACCATTTTCTTATAGTGAACTTTCAACTTTGTTTGAGAGGACAATTATAGTAATTTGATGCAGTACTCTGTTTTTGAAAACAGAACTTTATTGTGAATAAAATTAAAACAATATATCTATACCTTGTTAGCAATGTTGTTTGAGAGCCAATCTAACCCCTCGTACAGACCTTCTCCAGAGGCGGCACATGTGCTCTGAGTATACCTGAAGAAATAACACGTTTTAAATCAATAGTCGTAAACGTTAACATAGCTGTTATTCCATTTTAATTTGAAGATAAAATAAAGTAAAAGTAAATGCAAATTACCAGTGACGCTGGCGAAGGGAAGAAGGCAAGCTTTTCAGCTATTTCAGCAGCATTCATAGCATTAAGAAGATCCTATTGGTTTGCGAATACAGGCAGCACTGCCTCCCTCAATCATCCTGCATACATTGTGTAAAATTCAATTAAATAGAAGAAGAAGATGATGATAATTAATGGTTTAAGTTTAACATAATTTTTTATATCTAGATGCGAGTTTCAATACATACATTGCGAGGTATATATCAAATCAGTTGGAACTTAGAGACCTAACACAAAAATATAATTTTTTGATACCTAACACAAAAGTCATGAGATCATTAAGGAGAAGTAGATTATCTGAACATGTGTGATCTTCACCTTCATTGCTCTCGTTGTTGTCCCTTCTTTGTCGTCGTTTGTAGTATGCGAGTTAGAGGATTATGTTTAAGACTTTGATTAAGGCAATAACGATGGAACATGAATGAAAATTAACAGAAAATTATACAAAATGAATTAAAACTATGTACTGCAGAAAGGATACAAATAGATCCAGTAGCAGACAAACAATGGCATCTAGCGACCATGGTGCATTTGCTTTTATCATGTACCATTCAATGCTCCTCACAAGCATGCTGCATAAAAAGAAGAAAAATACAATGTAAATTTTGGTTAAAAATAAGTGTAAAATTTAACTTAGAGAGGCTGTGAAAGATAGTATATACCTGGCAACATAAGAGGCATTTGCAATGAGAGCAAATATGAACATTAAAGGATTCAATCCTTCATTTCCTCGCTTGACCTTATCAATGGTAGAAAACAAGGTTTTTTACTGTAAAAAAACACAAATGGCTACTGTATAAATGCATTTTTAAGAAGAGGAATTATACGTACATTCAGATATATTTGAGGCAAGCGATGGCTCATGTAAATTGTAGCCATGATCCAACCTAGTACTATCCCATAAGGATTAGGTCCAGTCTCCTACAGTTAGCAAAATGGTAATACATGTTATTTGGCTAGTGTGCTAAAAGAGATAGCACGCTACAACAAACTCGTCGCATAAGTTTATCAATTAGAATTCCACTGCGCTGGAATTCTATATTAGATAATTGTAACTATATGTTACGTTGTAAATAAATTACAACAATAACGTTATACTATTGTAAGAAATAGTACAACTTATAAATGGGAAAGATTACAGAGAATTTAACAAGTATATATATAGGAAATTCCATCTGAGGCTTGTCGTAACAATTTCCTTAAGAATTTTATTTCAAAATTCTCCCAAGATACACAAACGTAATCTGCACGAGATTGTAATGAGTATGTCAATTCTGTGATACATATGGAATATTGAGCAGTAGAGCAAAGAAGCAGAAGAAATTAGATTGGAATGGGATGAGAATGTGATTAGTATTTTCTCCTATTTATAATTTCGTCTACATCCCTTCAAACAGTCGCGTTCGCTTGACGGGTCGCACCCGTTGCCTTTTGGTCGCTGCTGTTCGTTAACGGGCCGCACCCGCCTGCTACTGGTTTGCATCTGCTTGCGTCCAGCAGTTCGCACCCGCTCACATTGCACCGCCGGGTACTGTATGCGCCGTATCTGCTTCAATCGGGTCGCACCCGCTCGCGTTCGGCCGCACCTGTTCTGTTTGCTTCTAACGGGTCGCACTCGCTACTGTTTGCGCCTATTCAATCCGCGTCCAAACAGATCCGCATCTGTTCGTATGGCCTGCAACTATCAGAAAGCCCGGTCCAGTTTGTAGTAAAAGTACGAGTATCATATTAGACCCCAAACCCGAGCCCAAACCCGAGCCCGAACCCGGCCCGGTTCGGTCGGACGGACGTCGGCGGCGCGTGATCTCCCTCCTCACAACGAAGCATACATTTGGGAACCCCAGGCCCCCAAACTCCTCTTAAGAAAAGCATATATAAACCAATATAGCTTTCAACAATTTGGGATGTGGGACTTTGTATATTTCCATTCATTCTACCTTTAGGAATTCCAACAATACATGCTTTTCAAGTTAGTAGGTTATTCATATGATATTTACTTGCATTAAACATATCATGATAATTTTCATGTAACATATTTTGTGCATGTACAACCATGTTTATGTTCACTAAGGCTTTAGCTTGATTTGGCAAGCCAGCAAAAGCAGCGACAAAGGTCCAATAACCAAGCTGTATACAATTAAGCAAATACAACCTTTTACAATTTCTCAATACCAAAAATACATATACATGAACAATGGCATATCAGAAGAAGCTTCTAACTTACTGAGCGTGAAATTGTCTTTGAAGGTTCAATGTTGGTAGTTGTCTTGCTGAATTTATTAGTTTTATTTGCATTGTCTTCATCGTCAGATGAAGTGTCATGAAGAACTGCACCAATGTTAGAAGGACCGCTTCTTGGTGGCCTAAGGTTTGACGCACTATTATATGGAGAGCTACAGCTGTTTTCCATAGACCTTGCTGATCTGTTGTATATTTTGATCACATTTAACTTGTTATATGATAATGCCTATCAAATAAGATTATGCAGTTTGGTAACATATAAACAACTCACGTGTAGAACACATTTGTTCCTGAAGATGTTGGGTTGATGGTGAATATTGGCTTAGCAGGGTCTTCCCTCTTTAGATTCAATGGTTATGTCCCATCATCATGGCTATCATCTTCCTATATATAGCGCTGAACATCCTGGTGCCCTTCATCAAGCTGAAGCTCCTTGGAAATTATCTCCTTTCCATAATACTATAAAAACTATCAGATATAACAGCCTGAATGGCTTAAACTATATGGTATACCATGAAAGCATAATCTATCATATTATATATCATGTTCCAAAAATAGACAAGAAAGTTACTACCTTATATACAAGTCCAGCACTGCAGCAGCTTTGTTTCGAAACCATGCCCAAACACTTCAATGAAGACTTTTTGATGATGATCATAGCGATCATTCTTGGGTTCATATACACCACTAACATTAAGAACGGCATCTAGAGATTCCAATATCTAGATTTACGATAAGTTATTTAAGTTAAACCAACCATTTATTGGTCTTATGCAACAACTTGAAGTCAGAGTGGCAATCAGCAGCAAACTAAATGAGTGCAGCAGCCAAACAAATATTAAAGAACAGCAGGGTTTAATAATGTAGAAGTTTGCTCTAGGTCCTAGTTTTATTTAAAAGGAACATTTCCCCCAACTTTTGTGGTAAAACACTAGTAAGCTATGAAACAGAGGTAGAAATATTGAGAAAAAAAAGACATGTATTATGCACTTGTGTCAGTATCTAAATGTAGCTAGATGTAATCTGTGAAACAAAGGTTGAAATATGTCCAGGAATAATGTTAATTAGCACCTAAAACAAGTCCTACAACCGTAATAATTGTTATTTGTAGCAACTTCATGGTTTACAACATGCTCATGCAAATATAAATTGTAACATCTTGAATGCATAGTTAACATATCTGGATTACACTAACAATTTAAAAAGGAACAGATTGGATATACAATGCATACCAGTAGTAGAGAACCTAAAGACTGTTATTGTGCTAAACCCAGTAACGAAATAAGATAACCTAAACAGTCAGTACTTATGAGGTTGCAATTAGAGCAAATAATTCTACAGAAATAAAAGCAATTTCAATCCCGACTTGGCTTATAACAACTTAAATACTAGTTTTGCTAACGAACTAACGATGAGGGAAGAAAGTGATGAGATAGCCAGCACCAGTACAAGTGAGAATGCTAGTAGATATCGTATGCATAGGAGTATGCTTTAGGGAAAGCAGATTTGAAAATTCTGGAATAAGCAGTTAACTTACACTGTTGGGGACTACCAATATTAGCACAGTAATAGATAGCCAGTATATATGAAATCTGCCGCTGTCTGCTACTGTTGGTACAGGCAAGTTACAAGAATAACCATGGTTGAGAATATATATCAAAAACACGTGTTATCAATGAAAAATGATATTCTTTCTCAGTTATGTACAAAAATTTCTTGCATGTAGAACTAATAGAGTCGAGCTTGGATACGAAGCTGCCAAATGATCATAAATTAATCATATAAGCGGGCAAATGTGAAAACTAAATTAAAAAACTTTGATCTGTAGGTGCGAACAACCTACACATTAAGAATATATTCTATTCTATTTACAGAGCGAAACACAGGTAACCTGAACATCTCACATAAATATAAAATCATGCACTCCCATTTTACGAGTTAATTAAAGAAACTAAATTTGATTTTCAGAACTTCCACTCTTTTTATTTGTTTCCAACTACATGCTCCATTTCTTACACAGTAGGACAAAAACTTTGAAAACTTTTCTATTATGGAAGAGAGGAAATATGTTTTTGAAGAAGGTGAAAAAACTTCTTTTTTTTGAATAAAGGTAAAAGGCCTGGCCTAGGCCCAAGTTTACAAACAAATCATTCGGGTAAATATTGAAACCCGAAATCACCAACACACTCAAAAAACCCTAGCGCCTCCACATTCTCACTCAAACACTCGAAGCTCCAAAAGAAAATGAAAACCACAAAAATGGCTGCTGATCTTCTATGCCACTTCGTTGTCGGTCTTCACCCAACTACTTTCCCCACGCTCCCAATACGAAAGAGCTTCGTTAAAGCTATTTTTCAAGCCTCTATCTCTTTTAAACCTGCTAAAAGAATCACGATTGTTGTTGAGATGCAAATAATTGTTAGATCTAGAGTCATTATGACCTAGATCTGACGAAAACTTCTGAGCTTTGTTAATACCACCCATATTCTCACGGTTTGTTTGATATTGCTTGCTGGTTTCCACAAAATTGTTAGATCTAACGTCAACATGACTTAGATCTGACGATGCTATCCTTAAGCTGATGTTATTACCTAAATTATCTTCGATATTAGAGGGATTGATGGCACTGGCTTGGTGAGGATTAGCGCTGTAACTCGTAGACTCGAGGAAGCTAAATTCTTCAGCAATTCCAACAGCCTCTTGTTGGTTGACACTATGGATGCTGGTCTGCAGACATTTCGAGTGCAAAAGATATCCTTCTAAATGTTTTCTACCAGCTTTAGATCTCAACTTTAAATGGATTGCTTGGTATGGCAATGCTAGTCAAAAGGGAATTCTGAATCCATCCACAATGTGGATTTGTACCTTGTAGATACACAATAGTGGGAAAAAAGGCCCTTTCTTTACCTAATACAGCTGCCAAAGATGAACCTACAATAACACAAATATTAAGTTAAAATATCATGAGAAGTTGAGGTTATTATGCATCCCTTACATGGATATAATACAATATTGATAAAGCAACATGTAAATATCTATAATTCCGCTCGATCCAGAAGATATTCTCATATCAAGATAAAAAAGGTTCATTGTTGTTCCAGTCAATGAGGTAAATTCTGTTGGAATTCCTATTGAATGAAAATATACATAAGTCTCACATCGCCAAAATTGCAAAGCTATTCTAGTAAATTAATAGCTTTGCAATGAAGGAGTTGGGGCCTAGGCGCACCCAAATGTATGGTTCGTTGTGAGGAGGGAGATCATGCATCGTTTGGGTTTGATATGATCCTATTTTTACTACAAAACTGGGCCGGGCTTTCTGACAGTTGCGGGCTATACGAACAGGTGCGAATCTGTTCATAAAGCGGACGCGGATTGACTGGGGGGTGCAACCCGTTAACGAAAAGTAGCGGTTCAAAGGCAACGGTTGCGACCCGTCAAGTGGATGCTGTTTGATGGGATGCGGACGAAATTATAAATAGGAGAGAATCCTGATCACATTCTCAATCCAATTCCAATTCTAATTTCTTCTGCTTCTTCTTTTCTACTGCTCTATACAATATATCACATAGTTGACATACTCATTACAATCTCGTGCAGATTACGTTTGTTGTATCTTGGGAGACTTTAAATAAAGTCTTAAGGAAATTGTTACGACAAGCCTCAGACAGAATTTCCTTCTTCAAACCGGTTAGGTTTATAATTGATTTATATATATATTTATTTATATATATCATTTTCATTTCTACATTGTACTATTTTTTTAAATAGTATAACGTTTGATCTATTGCTATAGTTATTATTACTATAGTTGTTAGATTGTGGTTGTAATTTAATTACGACATATTGCTTAATTTAGCAAATACAAACTTCCGAAGTAGTGGAAATCTGATTGATAAACTTGTGAGACAAGTTTATAATTGATTATTCTCTGTTTTGGTATACGAACCGATATAACATCTTAAGACTTTACTGTTTTTCGCTAAAACAGAGATGGCAACAGTTGAATTATCAACAAAGGCTACTACACAGAACAGACCCTATCCTTTTAAAGGAGATTGTGACGATTTTCTAACATGGCAGAATCAGTTGTTATTTTATCTCACCACACTCGGTCTGCAACGGTATCTCGAGCAGGAGGAACCGATTCCTGCGCCAGGCAAGAATCAGATGTTGATATGTGGAAGCATTTCGATTTTCTATGCAGAAACTATATTCTGAATTGTCTCAACAAGGTGCTATACAAAGTATATCAGCCTCTAAAGACAGCAAAGGCACTCTATAATGCACTTGCCATGAAACATAAGACACAGAATATCAGTCTTAAGAAATTCATTGTAGACAATTCATGGACTACAAGATGGTTGACTCCAAACCGGTGATTGCTCAACTTCATGAACTGCAAATCATAATTCATGAACTCGAAGCGGAAGGTCATAAGGTTGGAGAATCGTTTTTGGTAGAATCCATCCAGGGAAAACTGCCGTCGTCATGGAGAGATTACCGCAATTATCTAAAGCATAAGAAAAAGGAAATCTCTTTATGGGATCTCATAGTCTGACTGAAAATTGAGACAGATAACCGTTGAGTTACAAAACAAAGTAAGGACGCATTTGTGGCTGAAGGTTCAAGGGCCAAAAACAAAAAAAAGAATTCTAGAAGAAAAGGAAAGCTCCAGACAACAAACCAAAAGACAACAAATGAATCAAAAAGTTTAATGGCGAGTGTTGGGTTTGTGGAAAGGTTGGACATGCCGCTAGAGAATGCAGACTCAAAAAGGACCGCAACAAAGAGGAAAATATAGTAGACAATATGGAAGTAGACGAGTCCAACTTCTCGGCTGTTGTATCTGAATGCAATTTGGTTCAGAATCCTAACCAATGTAGGTAGACACAGGCGCTACTCGTCATGTCTGCTCTGACAAATCCTTGTTTTCTATATACCAGAAATTCGATCACGAAGAGAAACTCAATATGGGTAATTCTGCAGTATCCATGATCGAAGGTAGTGGCGTGGTAATTCTTAAGTTTACTTTTGGAAAAACTGTCAAGTTGAATGATGTGCTCCACGTTCCAGATATACGCAAGAATCTCATCACTGGTGCAGTGCTATCAAAGAAATGATTCAAAATGGTGTTCGAGTCAGACAAGATGGTTCTGTCCAAGGCTGGAATGTATATTGGAAGGGGATATTTATGTGATGGCCTACTTAAGGCAAATGTAGCTGTTATCGGCAATAAAACTATGTATTTTGATTGTGCTATTAATAAAATTAAAGTTTCTTACTTGCTTGAGCACGAAATTTCACTATGGCATGATAGATTGGGACACATAAATTTTAGAAAAATGAAAATATTATCAAACTTGGGATTAATTTCGAAATTCCAAGTAGATAAGAACTTCAAATGTAAGACATGTGTAGAAGTAAAAATGGTTAAAAAACTATTTCAATATGTTGATAGAAGCACCGAACCACTAGGTTTGGTTCATACAGATTTATGTGATTTTAAATCATTACCTATAAGAGGTGGGAAAAAGTACTTTATCATTTTTATTGATGATATGCACGATATTGCTATGTATATCTTTTAAATAGTAAGGATGAAGCAATTACATCGTTTATAAAGTACAAAGCTGAGGTAGAAAATCAGTTAAATAAAAAGATCAAGATATTGAGATCTGATCGACGTGGAGAATATGAATCACCATTTGAACAGTTCTGCGCCGAAAGTGGTATAATTCATCAAACAACAGCTCCATATTCACCACAACAAAATGGTGTAGCCGAGAGGAAGAAGAGAACATTAAAAGACATGATTAATGCCATGCTTTTAACCTCTGGTCTACCGACAAACTTGTGGGGGGAAGCCTTAAATATGTCTAATCACATATTAAACAAAGTCCCTTACAATAAAACGGTAACAATTCCATATGAGTTATGGAAAGGACATAAACCAAGTTTTAAATACCTCAAAGTGTGGGGGTGCTTGGCAAAAGTTCCAGTTCCGCCTCCCAAGAAAGTCAAACTTGGACCAAGAACAGTAGATTGTTACTACTTAGGGCCAGCCCAAAATAGTAGTGCCTACATATTTTTGGTATTGAAGTCTGATATAGCTGATATTCATGTAAATACAATCATGGAATCTAGAGATGCCTCATTCTTTGAAGACGTGTTTCCACACAAAAGGAATGAAGGGAATAATGTACCTAAAAGGACAAGAGAAGAATCAAGCAATTCATATAAAGATGAAACTCATCAAGAGATAGAGGAAGTTGAACCAAGAAGAAGCAAAAGGGATAGGACTTCCAAGACATTTGGTTCAGATTTTTTCACATATATGTTAGAACACGAACCTCAAACGTACAAGGAAGCAATGTCATCTTCTGAATCATCGGAAAGAAGCGATCCAAAGTGAGATTGATTCAATTCTAAGTAATAAAACTTAGGAAATTGTTGATATTCCACCTGAAATAAAACCTATTGGCTGTAAATGGATTTTCAAGAAGAAAATGAAAGTAGATGGCTCTATCGACAAGTATAAAGCCAGATTAGTAGCCAAAGGATATCGTCAAAAAAAGGAGTAGACTTCTTTGATACATATTCGTCGGTAACACGAATAACCTCTATAAGAATGCTAATAGAAATTGCATCGATCTATAATCTAGAAATTCATCAAATGGATGTAAAAATAGCATTCTTAAATGGAGATCTCGATGAGGAGATCTACATGGAGTAACCTGAAGGTTTTGTTTCCAAAGGAAATGAAAATAAAGTCTGTAGATTAGTAAAATCATTATACGGACTAAAACAAGCTCCAAAACAATGGCATGCAAAATTTGATAGTGTCATGATGAGAAATGGTTTTCATATAAATGAATGCAATAAGTGTGTTTATTATGAACAAATTGGACAATCATATGTGATGATTTGTTTATATGTTGACGATATGTTAATATTGGTCCAAATACTCAGGTAATAGAGACCATAAAGAAGATGTTAATTAGCATTTTCGATATGAAAGACTTAGGAGTTGCAGACATTATTTTGGGAATCAAAATAATAAGAACACATAATGGAATTGAATTATCTCAATCACACTATATAGAGAAAGTGATTGAAAATTTTCAAAATTTGGAATTAAAGGAGTAAGAATACCTTTTAATCCATCAGAAGTACCGCGTAAAAACACTAATGAGAGTGTAATGCAACTGCAATACTCTCGTGTAATAGGATGTCTCATGTATCTCATGAATTGCACAAGACCAGATATAGCTTATGTAGTTAGTCGACTGAGCAGGTATAAAAGCAATGCAGGAAAGGAACACTAGAAAGCACTAATGAGAGTGCTTGGATATTTAAAAAATACCACAAATTATTCCTTACATTATGGAAAATATCCTACCGTCTTAGAAGGATATAGTGATGCAAATTGGATTGCTGATTAAGAGGAATCAAAATCAACAAGTGGTTATGTCTTTATCTTAGCAGGGGCAGTAGTGTCATGGAAATCTACTAAACAAACATGAATAGCTCGATCCACTATGGAATCAGAGTTCATCGCTTTAGATAAAGTAGGCGAAGAAGCAGAATGGCTTCGTCACCTTTTAGAAGGTATTCCGTTTTGGCCTAAAACTGTACCGGCCATATGCATACACTGTGATAACCAAGCTGTGCTAAGTAAAGCATACAACTTTGTGTATAATGGAAAGTCGCGACATATTCATCGACGCCATAACACAATTAGGGGTTACTCTCAAATGGAACTATTTCCATAGATTATGTGAGAACAAATGATAACCTAGCGGATCCATTTACGAAAGGTTTATCAAGAGAGAAAATTGACTGCGCATCGAGGGGAATGAGTTTAAAAGACTAGAGTCATCTTATACGGAAACCTATGTTAGCGACTGGAGATCCCACGGACTAGGATCAATAGACAAACCAGTTCTGAATAACTCAAGATGTAATGCATTTGCGTGGACATTGTCCAACTACATTCCTATGGTGCACAATATAAATGCATGCCTACAGAAGTATTTAAATGTTAAAACTATGTTTTTTAATGATGACCATATCTTGAAAATTACAAGTGGGATATATGTAGGATACTCTTAATGGTTGCGATCACCTATGTTAATGTGAGATGGGTCGACTCTATGAGAATATTAAAGGCTTATATTTTCTATAAACACTCGTAGAACCAAAAATTGTTCAGGACTAAAAATGAACACAACCAAGAGATTGGATGAGAAGGGAACCAATGCTTCATAAAGCTTATTGTCTGGACTTACAATAAAGGCTGACGGTTCAAGATGAAATAATTCATCGATTAGCCAAGTACATCCGATAAGTTTTAACTAAGGAAAGTCCAAAGTGAAATATGTACTTATAAACGATAAAGCATTATTCCATATGTACTCTGTGATATTTTGCTTCGTGTGGGGGATGTGTATATTATCATTCATGTGGGGGATTGTTGGAATTTCTATTGAATGAAAATATACATAAGACCCACATCGCCAAATTGCAAAGCTATTCTAGTATATTAATAGCTTTGTAATGAAGGGGTTGGGGTCTAGAGGCACCCAAATGTATGCTTCGTTGTGAGGAGGGAGATCATGCATCACCACCACACATGCACGCATGCGCCGCCGCCGTCATCCGTCCGACCGACTGAACCGAACTGGGCGGGGCTTGGGCTTGGGTTTGGGTTTGGGTCTAACTATTTTTACTGCAGAACTAGACCGGGCTTTCTGACAGTTGCAGGCTATACGAACATGTGCGAATCTATTCATAAAGCGGACGCGGATTGACTGAGGGGGAGCGACATTTGAAGCGGGCGTGGGTTTCTGGCGAACAGACGGAAGCGGGTGCGAACCGTTAGATGCGAGCGGGTGCGACTCGACTGAAGAAGCGCAGGCGAATAGAAGCAGTGCGACGTGAACGGATATGAGGAGCAGGCGGGTGCGACCCGTTAACGAACAGTAGCGGTTCAAAAGGCAATGGGTGTGACCCGTCAAGCGGACGCGACTGTTTGAAGGGATGCAGACGAAATTATAAATAGGAGAGAATCCTGATCACATTCTCAATCCAATTCCCATTCTAATTTCTTCTGCTTCTTCGTTTCTACTGCTTTATACAATATATCACATAGTTGACATACTCATTACAATCTCGTGCAGATTACATTTATTGTATCTTGGAAGACTTTAAATAAAGTCTTAAGGAAATTGTTACGACAAGCCTTAGACGGAATTTCCTTCTTCAAACCGGTTAGGTTTATAATTGATTTATATATATATATATATATATATATATATATATATATATATATATATATATATATATTTATATATATCATTTTCATTTCTACGTTGTACTATTTTTTTAAATAGTATAGCGGTTGATCTATCGCTATAGTTATTATTACTATAGTTGTTAGATTGTGATTGTAATTTAATTATGACATATTGCTTAATTTAACAAATATAGACTTCCGGAGTAGTGGAAATCTGATTGATAAACTTGTGAGACGAGTTTATAATTGATTATTCTCTGTTTTGGTATATGAACCGATATAAAAAATTCGATGTTCATATCACATGTCCTGCATATTTCATATTCTATGTGGAAGACGGTGTAAATTACTGTAATTTCCATAGGATGTCTTGATTTTAACTTTTAATCTGTTTATCATGAGTTATCCTGCAAAGTTTCTTTTAATCTTTTCAACATAAGTAACTTGCAAACCTAAATCTTTAAATGGTATAATTAGATCCATACTCGATCTCCCAGCTGCTGCTCGCATTGCACACCTTGCCTTCATCTGCCTTATTCCACATGCATTACAAAGAGACTGCAATTCAATCATGACCAGTTTAAATATACTTCCAGGCTTAATGTGATATATAGAAATAATTTGCTAACCCTTGGGCCTTATGTGTTGGAAAAGTTCAATACTGTGGCCACATATGTAAATTAAGCGTGTCTGCTATTTTGATGTAAAGCCTAATTAAAGTGATGAAATCATGAATTAAAGTTAAAAGTCTTACAGGTATAATTGTCATAGTATTAACGTATAGATACTAGGACAATTCTATTTTGTTGAAGGACTAAATTAGAAAATGCCAACATTATAAATAAGGGTTTATAGTTCCAAATTGCATAGGCTCCAGTTTTTTCTCCTAATCTCTTCAATGAAAATACTTCAGATCTAGGTTTATGTCAAGTTGGAAGATCGGATCCAACTCTTATCTTTTAGATCTATCTCTTTCTCTTAATCATTTTATAAAAGCAGCAACTATGAATTCAGATCTAATATAAGGTGTAGGGTTTGTGTCAATATGGAAAACTAAACCAAATTTACTTTTCCAACAGTAACTATTAATGCAGATATGACTTCCGTTAACCTTTTTACTTTCCTCTATTTCTTTTTAGTTAAATCAATACAGATCACCTATTCAGATCTAGGGTTTCATTATTAATCGGTCTTAAAGTACATTTAATCCTAACAAGTGGTATCAGAGCCACCCATCATTGATTTCATTGGGAAATTTTTATCTTTTTTTATTATGAATAAGTTTTGAATTAAACTTCATTTAGATGTCATTAAATTCCACTTAAGTTTCAGATCTATTTAATCTATGTATCAATGACTTTTTGATGATGTGTTTGAATTTGGTTTAGTATCGGTGTTTTATTGTAAATTGAAAGGCTGATTTAAGAAATTATATTTGGTGTAGTAAGATAGATAGATCTAAATGATCTATATGTTAACTGTTAGAATTTTGAAATCATTAAATTATGAGAAATAATGTAGATTACTCTAATCAGAATACAACTTATATGGTTAAAGCACTCACATGTTTATTATTATATATTTTATAAATAAGTTGTGAATTTTAATGTGAGGAATGTTTTGGATCTGATATGTACAGTCATTATCTTTAATGTTTATAAATGGCATAAACAGATATGTATAATTTAGAACCATTTATGCAAGAAATACAGATCTGATTCTATTATTTTTCCTTAACTTTTGATTAAGTAATTTAAATATTTATATATGGTATGGGTTATTTTAGAAATTTTAATCAATTAAAAATAAATTATGCTCCTTTAATGGTTTTATGTTTATTTTGATATTGACATAAATTTTATCATGATACTAATTTACATTTTGGACCACATAATGGTTAATGTCATTTATTTTTATCATATTGCATTAAATGTGGTTGTTATGGCAATAAATTAACTAATTTATTATCATAAATGCAGTAAATGCGTTAGTTGCAATAAATTTACTAAAGCAGCATGTTTGTACTTGGAATAAAAAAAGACATATGGTTTATTTTTGATGCATTTATGCTTAATAGTTATATATATTTTAGATGTTTGACGAATGCTTGCTGAAAACACGTTTCACCTTCATGTTTGGGTTTTCATGAAATAAAATAAGTAATAGTTTTCATATCATGCCAAAATGCATGGTTACTGACCTTAATTAAGTATACAAATAATAAACTAAAGTTAAAGTGATACAGTAGCTTTCTGTATAGTTATATTGCGGTTCAGATATATATATATATATATATATATATATATATATCATAGCTACTACATTCATTTATGTTATTTACTGCAACATTTGCTATGTCATTTATATATAATTTTATATGGCATTTAATTATGGCGTTCATACATGACATTTATTATATGATTTATTTATAATATCTTCTATCATACTTATTTAAGAAATGTCATGAATGTAACCACATACTTAAAGTAAGAGATTATAATAGCTATAATAAAACATGTTGTGTCACAGTTATAATTTTAAGATTTTTCAAGTGTCATACAGACTTAAAGTGCTTTTGGGAGTATTTGATAGCATTTGAAATATTGTACATTCACTAAGAAATAAATTCAAATATATTTTGGTGTCTCTTTACAAACTAATTGTAAGTATCCTACATTCCAAGTGAGCTAATTGAAATAACATGTCACCAAATTGATCCTCTTATTTTAGTTGTTCATAAAAATGTTTGATATTTATGTGTATTTATTTATGCGGATGTTAGCCGGTCCAAAGAAAGACTAATATTTGGCCAAATAACTTACACGTGTGTAGTGATAAATTTGTGACGGTTATAAGATTTCACAAGTGAATAACTAATCGGCCCAAAGAAAGATTGTTATTAGCTTGAATTTATTGTCAGTATTTGATCATTACAATAAGAGTACCACTTGTAGTTAATATTACTGTCCAAGGATTTGATATTAATGTTATGCTTGGTATCTGTAACTACACGCATTTTTTTCGATAATTAAAATATTGAATTTGATAAGGTTTATAAGCTAATGTTGGAAGAAAATAAAATTTATGATGTAGGATGAGAAAACTAACTAGAATAATGTGCAATAATGTAAATTAATGTATTAGAAGACTATTTGAATGTAATCTCAAGTAATTGTAATAATTGTAAGTTATAATTGGTTATAAATTTAAAATAAGGAAATAAATTTAAATGTTATATTAATTGATGAAATAATATGTAATTAATTGAAATTTGATAAAAATTCGTGTTGTTGTTAGTAGTTGTAACATTTGTGTGTAGATAAAAAACTTATAAATGTGATTAAATAAAAAAAGGTAACAATTGTTATTTGTTACCAATTTATTTAATATGTCGAATTAGTTGGAAATCAATTGCAATTAAATGTAATTAAATATTACATTAATATGAGTTAAGACGATAACTACAAATTGCGAAGGTAATAAAATATACAGAAATGTCAATTATATTCTTAAGGCAATAATTTATTTAATAAAAAAGAGTGAAGCTAATATAAATGAATTTATTGGGACTTTAAATTATAATTGATGTGAAAATCGATAAAAATTCAATAAAATTGGAATATTGCAATTAATATGGTAAAAGATGATAATGGTAGATTTTGATGTAATGAGATAAAACCAATGTTAAATATGTCCATAAATTAATGATTGATTGAATAAAAAGATTGAAACTAAATTAAATCAATTTATTGGAATTAAATTATATTAATTGGATTTAATTGCAGTTGAAACTAAACACTGTAATTAGTGTAATATTTAACACTGAATGGATATGTAAATTTGTTTTAAAATATTTAAATGTCTAATTAATCAAAAATGGTAAAAATTGTCAGTTGTTAAATTTGAAATTAAAAAGTGATTTATTCATTTTAATATTAATTATTTAACTAACGTGATAGCCATTTTGGCCACTATCTTGAATTTCGACGAAACCAGCTTTATCGAATCCGTAATGGTGAATTATTATAGTATTTCAAGTTTCGTATCGATCGGACTTGTCATTTGATCATACGGGCTTGAAACGCGTAGAAATGAATTTAATTGAAATCATGGTTCAAAATTCCGGTGGAATTCCGATGATTCCGTTCCGGTTCTGTTCGTAACCGGAACGAAATCCGGTCAAAATTCTGGTTCCGGTCAAAATTCTGGATTTTCTTTTCAAATATTGAATTTTTTTATAAAAAAATACAACAAATATATATATATATATATATTAATTAAAAAAGGAAAAAAAATTAATCGGGACAATAAATAAATGGAGAAGAAATCATATAGTTTCATTAAAAAGTTGTTACACTTTTGTTAATTTACATCGAATCATAATAAAAAAATTAAAAAGTTAAAAAATTGATCCAAGTTTTAAAATCTCACATGGACAATACAAAATCTTATACATTAGATTTTTAATTAAAGCGTGTAGTTTATATGTAATGTAAAAAACATACTATAAATTTATGACAATATTGGATATTTATTAGCGTATATAGCAAATTAAAGCAAAAAGGTATCAAAATTAGAAGACCGGAATTAAAGCGGACTTTCAGAATGTTCGGAACGGGACCAGAAATTTTAAAATTATCATTGACCGGAACGGAAACAGAAGATGGAATTTTGAACCTTGATTGAAATCAATTTGAAATAAGTTGATTAAGCTAACTTCTTCAAACAATGGAATTAGGACTTGAAACTTGTTCTATTGAGTTTAAAAATATTGAAAACATCTATTTTGATATATGGGATGACCCATTTTCGTTTCGGGAATAAAACGTGCTTTTCAGGCCGTTTATCGTTTCAATCCAAATCAATCTGGTCCATTCTTTCTTTTTTCAGCTTTTTCTATATATAGGCTGTTCTAAATCCTAATTGTTTCTCATGTTCTCATTATAGTACGTACATAAATTTCTGTCGCTCCTTTTTCTCAATGGCCGAAAACCTAAATTCTCAAATACAAATCAATTTCAAAAATTCAAACTCCTCCAAACCCTATCCTATTATATACTGATTCAAAGCTCTCGACGATCGCAACTCAAATCTTCTATTCGTTTTTGCAATCAAATCACTGTTTGATCAGAAATTGAGGTTGAACCTCAGACGTTCATATTAGGGTTTCAATTATTCAACGGTAGATCTACGTCCTGGCAAAGATTGGGGGACATGGGGTGGTAGAGCTCGTCAAGCAAGTCTCTGGGATGTAGTCGCTCATCTCAAAGTGGTCGAAGTTCGTTTATTTTGGTGATTATAAGGGGCGGCGATGCGTTGAGCTAGGTGCGACCATAGGCGGTCGCGTGGGCACTGGATGGCGCGGCCAAGGCTAGTAGTGGCTGCAGCGAAGATTGATCATGGGTCAGACAAGCAAGGCGGCGGCGAAAATTCAATGAAGGGTGCCGGCTGGATGGAGGGTTACGTGTTCGAGCACGAGGACGAGGCAGGGTAGGTTTCAGGTGATAGTATATTCACTATAATGCCCTTGTTTTAATTCTAACTAATTTTTAAATTTAATTGTTCTAACTGTCATAACTTTTGCATACGAGCTCGGATTCACATGTGGTTTTCTCCATTCCGATCGTATCAAATTTCTGACATTTTGGAACTAGTTTGGACGAATTCTGAGGCTATTCAAATTTAGACTTTATTTCTGATTTCAAATCAATTTGAGATCAAAGGTGGGTGTTTTAACCCACTCACAACTACTAAATTATCTTATGTTAGTTAAACTAAATTTCTGATGTGATTTGAAATTTATTTGTTGATGTTTGGTATATTTAATTTTTCATCCTAGTTAAATTTGACCTTTATTGAATTAAATAGCCATTTAATTTAATATCAAAGTTTAATACCAGTTAATAACTGTCATTGATCACTGTTTAATTGTTATTGTTTATTGATTGGTTTGAATGATGATTGTGATGGATGTTGATTGTTGATATTAGATGACTGGATGTTATATTTTTATATTGTTTTAACACTTCAAGTTCCCTATGGGTTGAAATGATACATACCCGAACGATCTATAGATTAGGGAAAAATCGTATGGGTTGAAATGATAACCCTGAATGATTTTATGGATTTTTAATTTTATTCCAGATTACTAGTTGAAATGATATATATCCATAAATATAAAATATTTGTGGATTGAAATGATAAATATCCATATCACTTGACCATAAGGTAGAAAATTATATACAGACACCGAATTGGTTAAATTAAATGATTTTAGATCCTTAAATTTTGAATCAGTTAAATGATATTTTGAAATAAAATTTAATTTATATAAATTGAAATATTGTTGAAAATCCGATTTTTAAATGTAAACTGGAATTGGTTTACATGAATTGTTTAAAGGACTTAAATTGAAATTTGAAAGCGGGATGTAGTCCAGATGTATTGAAATGAAGGAAATAGTCTAGTTTGATGTTAATTCATTTTAATATAAATTGTGTAAAGAGATATTATTCTAAAAATCTTGATTATTAAGGTTTTCAAACTATTTAACCATATTAATCTATTTTTAAACTAATTTAAACTATTTAATCAAATTAACAGTTTAATTTATTTTATATTTTAATTTATTCTAAATCTATTTTAATTTATTTTAAATCTATCTTAATTTATTTTAAATCTATTTTAATTTATTTTAAATCTACCTTAATTTATTTTAAATCTATATATTTTAGTTTATTTTAATTTATTTTAATTTATTTTAATTTATTTTAATTCTATTTAATCTATTTTTAATCTATTTAATCTATATTAAATTTATTTAATCTAATTTAAATCTATTTAAACTATTTTAAACTATTTTAAACTATTTTAAATTGTTTAAACTATTTTAGAGTACTTTAACTATCTTAAACTATTTTTAAAACTGTTAAACCTATTTATGACTATTTGAACTATTTTCTAAAATTTCAGACCGTGAAAAGTTGAAGTATTTATATTTAAATCCTTGATGATGATACAGCCTAAGTTGGGATTTGAAATTGATACTTTTTGTAAAATGACATAACTGAGTAAATATGATGATTTTGGAATGAGGATTTAATTAACTTATCTTATCGATAATTTCAAAAGTGAATATGATATTGAAAGCGAATATGATTTTGAAAGTGAATATGGTTTTGAAAGTGAACATGATTTTGAATGTAATATGGTTTGGAATTGAATATCACATTTTGGTATCAATTATGAATCGACTTTGGAAATGTAAAAGAACCATCTGGTGTGAAATAAGCGTATGGTTGTTAAAGAGACCGAGATCGGATATTTTCATACCCTCTGCCAATACCGAAAACTACTTTAACAACTGTGTACGTGGTGGAGATTCAAGAAATGAAGTAGGATGCTTTGGCGAATGATTCTATATAAGGTATCTACGTGACTCTGACTCCTGTGAATCAGCTTAGATGTGACTAAAACATGAGCTATACTGGGCCAAGTGAGGTCGCACCTCCGATCGGATACATTTCTTCGATACCATACTATTACTTTGTGATTGATGTGGTGGCCATCTCTCGATTTATTTATAGGAGTGTGCTCCAAGGTGGGTGGTAGTAGCTGTTATGCGTTACCACCAGTTTGTGAGTGCAAATGGTATAATCCTACCCTAGCATTGCGTCGAGTGCCGTATTCACATGCCTTATCACGCCTTCTATGAGTTTGTTTTATACCATACATATGGAGTGCCTTTTGGGTAAACCTCACGGAGGAGCTTACGGTACTGTATAGACTATGGGAATATATAAAATGTGTCAAGGGGGATATGGGTAATGCCTTAACGCTATTTTAATATTTTACTTTACTGTAGACACTATTATAATAGCATATTGTACTATGTATGTAGATAATTTAACGGATCCTTAGGAGATGGAATCTCGAACATCTCTTAAGTTATTGCACTCATGTTTGACACTGGATAAGTGTAAAAACCTGTAAACATCTTCGACGCTGTTACACTCATATTTGTTTACTGGTGATTTAACTTACATAAGATCATTTAGTTCTGACTCGAGAATTTTGTCTTTTCAATTCATTCGGGTCAGTCCGATCTTTTCAGTGTATCGAAGACTGCTCTTAGAGGACGAAGACGAAGATTTAGTACTACAACTATTTATTCTATCATTTCCACCGCATCATGTTGTTCCATTGTATTACTTATTTATTACTGCTGTATGTACTCTAATTCTATATTGTAAAAGTGTAATCAAATGTTATTTGTAAAACAGCTTCATGAACTGTTTATTTGATTATTATATTTTATCATTCTGATGTGAGATTCTTTGTTTTGTTTTCTTTCTTTCTCTTCTTTTTCTTATTTATCCTATAACAATCTGCTCTTTGAATGGTTTGAATCTAACATGTATGGTTTATCGTTGATTTAAACCGTCCAAAAAGGCAGGTCGTTACAGTATCTTGAGTAGAGACTTACCGATTATTTGAATTTACTATGGTTGATATTGGATATGAGCGTGCACTGTAACGACCCGGGATTTTCGAACCCGAAAATTCCAGATAGTTATGAAAAAGAAGAAAGAGATAGAAGAAGAAGAACAGAAGCACCAAACATCTCACATTCGCAGCGGATAAAATATAATAATAAATAATAACAGTTATAAAAGAATACTATATCTGTCAATTACATTTAATATACATCAGAGTTACACATATATACAGATACTGGACATATACAAATCATGTCTCAGATACACAATAATATACTACAGCGGAAATACTCTATACGTTAGCCATCCAGCTCGCCTCCTGAGCTCCAGAACGTACCTACCTGAAAATCTGTAATACTCGGTCTGACCCGAGCAATACACCAAAGTAACACCCGGGTCAGGCTGGAAACCAGCGTGAGTAAACCCAACTAACATGGAATACAAAAGTATACAACTCATATAAAACCCGGTAACTCATATAAATTCACAAAGCCTCAATTTAATCTAGACGACACTTATTCCATATATAAGTTTCTAAATAACAAAAATTTAGATTTAAAATAGTCCAATTCCTCCAAATCACTTTACTCCAGCATATAGACTTTGCATATCAATCTATAAAAATATTCGCAGTGGTTTCGGGTACTTAATAATACCCGACTCTGGCCTCTTCGAATCCAATGTCATCTTATTCCAATTATTTAAAAACAATTCAACTTCAATACAGGAGGTCACTGTTGATCCCAACATATTTTATCGCATAGCATTACACATCACTTACCATAGATATCATCTAAAATAAGTCACACAATATCATTTAATAATCGTTCATTTTAATTAATCCTCCTTGATTAATTATAATTGCATTAGTAATTAACTTTACTTGATCACATCGATCAAATATTCTAACCATTCGAACCCCAAAACTATTCCCAATCTATAATTAATTACATCTTGTAATTATCATCACTAATTACTTCACTAGGTAATTAACGTGTAATTATACTTAACAATTTCCACAATTGATTACCTTTAATTAATTAATCTAATTAAAATTAATCACATTAAATAAATTATTTAACAATCCCAAGTTAACGATCTTCCTTAACTACTAACAACTCTTTAATTACTTCTCTTAAGTGACCAACTTATCTTAAATTAATTATTGTTAATTACAATTTAAACTAGTATTAAATCATTAATCCAATTAATGATTCTCAATTCCAAATTAATTATTTCTTAATTAACTTAAACCATAATTACTTAACAAATTGGCCCTTAATTTTCTAACTAACAGTCCGCACTTACTTAATACTAAATCATTAATTAATTAATTTTCATAATCGCCCTAAATCCTTTAAACCTAATTTATTTTAAGATAAATTATGACTTAATTTAAAATTATCACATGCAGTTAAAACATTTCATTTAAAATCTACTTTCAGACTGCATTTCAGATTTAAGGCTTAATATAATTAACCAATTTAAACTATAATCAAATTTTAATTCAATTTATAAAACATTTAAAATCTAATGTTAAAGAACTTTTATAAGAATTTTATGTAAGTAGAGTTTTAAACTTTTATAAAAAATATATTATATTTTAAGCATTCAAACTTGCTTAAACAATTTAAATTTCCAAAACTATATTTATTTTTAAAACTAGGATGCAAAAGTTAATTTGGAACCATACATTAAACTGGGTTGAAAGGTTCATTTAAGAGCTGGCCTTAAATTCCAAATTCACTTCGAACTTTAACCACAAACAGGCTTAAACCTGTTTCAACAGCTTAAACAATTTGAATATAAACCCAAGTATAAAGCCACAACCCAACCCAACATCATAAGCTTCCAGACATGCACCGTGCACTTGCACCGTGCCACCCACCATCTCTGGTCCTCAACGACGCCTCCCTCATGTCAGCAATCTTCATCGCACCATAATCTGATCATCAGATCTTTCAACCTCCCTCAAAAATCGATTTCGAGCTTTTCGTCACCACCTGGAACGAAACACCCAAACTGGAACGAAAGTGAAACCTAGAACCCCCCTCTTCCTCTCATCACTGACCATCAGACGACAAGAAACTTTGGCCACTTCATCTTCGTGCACCCTCGAACCCACCTCCAAAACCCCGTTGAACTCGATCAAGCTAAGAGGTCATGCCGATCAAAATACTCAACCTAGTCAAAACTAGGTTTACGAACTGCAAACAGTCACTGCCGCTTCCACGATCATCTGAAATTTCATTCAATATTTTTACTTGATTCTCCGACCACTCTTCCACCTCCACGAAGAATCTCAACACCCCAGATCAACCAGAACGCCAGGGATTACTCAAACCCAATTTTCTGGTCAAACCAGAATCACACCCAAATCCCTTTATTAAAAATCAAGATCTTGGTTTCAAAAATCAAGTTTTAGTCTAAGTAGTTGATGTATATCCCTGAATTTCTCTATCATGAAAATTTAGTTTTGACTTATTTTTAGTTTGCTCTATTTTTTGTTGTCCAGACAAAAATACAAATTTATTTTTAACTTAACAAATTTTTGAGCCAAACTCTATGGTATGACAATCATATTTGTCCAAGACATAAGTCTTAACAAAGATTGGATCATGTGCAAATGATTTTCGAACTGTCCTAGAGCCTGGAAATAACAGTGATCATATTATATAGAGACTTTGCACAGGCATCTATCCTATTTCATCATGTATTTAAATAACCATCCCTGTAAACATTATACTATATCCCTACAGTATTCATCAGAAGCATCTACCAGATTTAAACCTGTTCTTTAGTTAAAAAGTTACTCACTTTTATAATATATTTGAACAGAGCTTGAAAACTACTGTATAATTAACAGAGGCATATATGTATATATAAGCAGATATGCACATATTCTTCCACTCAATATTCATCTACATATGAAGTTATCTATGCAAACCTATACCCAAAATACTATGCATCAGATCAACATTTAAAGGATGTAGTTTACTCAATTTTTTTTTTCAAATTTTCTATTTTACTATTATTATTTTTTTAGTGACCAGGAAAAGGAAAGACATGATTTCCTTAAAACCTGTACTTGAAACTGAATTATGATTCGCTTTTAAACTGGAATATATATAATTACATTCACTCATCTTCACGTGATTAGGAAAACATTTACGCTGATATTCATTAACTATCACTTCAACATTTATTACCTGAACAAAGTTTTAAATGGCATGGATTTAAGTTTATCCACTGATCAGTCATGTATCTAATTTTTTACAGACATATATATACTTATAACCAAACAAACATGTACAGCATCGTTCACGTTATGTTTTCCCAAGATCATCATATGCAACTTTAAAATATTCCAGCAGTTTTAGAGTTACTCACCTTCTTTGCTAAACAGAGTACTGCTTTTGCTTCTCTGCATTTATTCTTAAATCCTTAATGGAAGCTTGGTTATGCTCCTGCCTGAGTCTCTGACCTTCTTTGCTTTATTTTAAAACAAAGAACTTGTGCGAGTGGTATGAACCAGATAGGAATTAATAGGTATTTTATATAGAAAACAGTTTACGTTTTATTTTTATTTCTGACCAGGCAAGACTTTTGAACCCTAAAATGATTTTATATAGGTTGCGAAATGACTCTTTTTGTGCTAGCATTAAATGCAAGGGTCTCTTTTATGTTTGTAAATCTGCTTCAGTTTCTACGAATGGATGAAATGGAAGTAAGTGTGGTATACAAAACAAAATAGGCTGCAGCTTTCATAGCAAGCTTCTTTATATATATATATATATATATATATATATATATATATATATATATATATACACACACACACACATTTGTTTTATAGCTTGATTTATTTGACCTGATACAAAATTTTGTTGAATTGATTTATATGTTTTATGTGCTTGAAAATGATGTATTGTATGCTAGGCCTAAAAGCTTGTCTCCTCTTTTGTTTACATGTATTTATGTGAATTGAGGTATGTATACATATCCATTTGTTTTGTATGCTTGATTTTCTTTTAATATTGTAACATACATACAAATATTTTTACTTACTTATATTTGTCCTCATGCTCATGCATTTACATTCATACACATTGCTTTTCTTTATATATTTATTCACGTTCATACAACTTTCCAATATTTGTATCCTTACACTTATATTTACATGCACATATATCATCTAACTCGTATCTAAATTTTATGGATATCTTATCTCAATTTAAATGGTAAAGTTTATCTATACAAAAGTTTATTTTCCTTTTCTATAGGATTTATCACACCCAGAGATTTTAAAAATTAAATATTTAATATAGTTTTTTTTTCAATGTTTATTTTAGTTTTCAAATCAACATATATATTCAAATATCTTTTAATTATCAGAAATTCATTTGTTTGATTAGTTAATATTAATATTTCAATAATAAAATCAATTAATTTCCCGATCAACAAACGTCCAAAAATCCAGGTCGTCACATTCCTCCCCCCTTTAAATCTTTTCGTCCCTGGAAAGGAACGAATCCAGAATTGTTAAAATGCTTATAATCATATAAATTTTCTTAGATCATTTTTAAACTACTTAAAAAAAATCAATATAATATTTCTAAAATAGTTTTTTTATAAAAATATTTATATAACTCAATGTTTCGACAAGTCCATTCTTGTTCTCACAGAAATTCGGTCATACGTTGATCAGGCGTAGGACTGGAAATCTATAACTACTTGGTAAACCCGTTTTCAACATCCAGTGAAAATACTTGGAAAATAATTTTATTGAAATTATCGAAATCAGTTTTTTTTTGAAAATAGAGGAAATATCTTTAGTGAGGATGCTCTGGAAATCATCACCCCCATTCCATGGTCACAGTTACATACCAGGGTTACGTTGCAGTCGCAACAAAAGTCCATGTAACTGCAGGCTCTCCGCGGCACTCTCGATTACGCCATGGAACCCACACAACAGATCGCAGTTACATCCAGGGTTACGTTGCAGTCGCAACAAAAGTCCATGTAACTGCAGGCTCTCCGCGGCCTCTGAACTCGCTATCAAAATGAAACTTCTCCACTCTTACATAGGTCGCAGTCTACCGAGATAAACTCAAACGCAGACTGTTGGCTCTCAGCGGCACACACGACTTTCGCTATGTGGTATACCATAGTGTCGCAGTCTACCGATATAAAATCAAACGCAGACTGTTGGCTCTCCGCGGCACACACGATTTTCGCTATGGTACACTACCCATAATCCTCAGGAACTAGTTTTGTCTGGACTCCTCACAGGATCAACTTTAGAACCCCCTCCCCAGGGCTCAAGGCAGCGCCACCCAGTGGCACTCCTCAGAAGTCCATTCCAAGGGAGCGCCTTTTTCCCCAGAGCTATCATCAAAACACTTTATACTATACACATATAGTATCTTTCAAATCATACACCTAGTATGAATTTCATCAAAGCTTCTTTACACAAAATCGATTATTCCAAAATCGATAATTCTCAAACTAGGCTTTCCGAATTCAATATTGATTTTACCCAAAAATCAAAAGCCTTTCCAAATCCAAAGGTTCCCAAAACCTTTTCCAAAATCCTCATAAGATCCTTTATATATATACAGATATATGTAATTTTTAAAACCTTGGATCACCTTAAACTCGTATAAAATTCCTTTTATACTTCAAACACTTCCAAAATCCTTTTTCTTCCAACAATAGATTCAACAAGGGAAGAATATATAATAAAGATATAACTTTGTTTACCCAAAATCAATTATTCACATTTGATTACTCTTTCCAATATCAATTTCCTTTCTATTCACATTCACTTAAATTTCCATTCACTTATTCACATTTGCCTTAATTCCCATTTGGATTATTACCTCAATTTTTGTCCCAGTTGGGTATTTAATCAATAATGGTTTGAACTCCGACCAGTTTATATTTAGGAAATAGCTTGAAAATTTTGAAAATAGATAAGTAGTTGAAAAATAATCAATAGTTTGCAAAATAGTTGTATAATAGTTGACTGTAAAATAGTTGGAAATTAGTTAAATAGTTATAGAAATCTTAAATAATTGCAAAATAGTTGTAAAATAGAAATTAATTCGTAACTTAGTTGAAAATTAGTAATTAGTTTATAAAACAGTTGTAAAATAGTTAAAGAGTTCCAAAAGTAGTGGCAAAACCAGTATAAAATAGTTTAGGTTTTAAAAAGAAAGTTGTATAGTAAATAGATAAGAAAATAGATTTAAAACTATTTATATTAAAACAATTTACATTGAAAATGGTCTAGAGTCAAAACTGTTCACTTCCCCATCAATTCAATTTAAATTTCCACTCTATTTAAATTAACCCATCCCAATTTAATTAACTCCAATTTCCATTGGACTTGATTCATTCCCAATTCAAATTGAATGGTTCTCAGTTTCCTTCCAACTTCAAATCAAATTCCATTTGATCTTTAAACTTGTACAACTTTAAGTATAATTTCAATTTTACATCTTCTATTTATAATCAATATTCACATTTTGCTTTTAACTCAGAATTATACATTTTATTTAGCCAATATATTTTTATTATTCCTTAAACATTTTAATCAAGATTCCAGAGTTTAAACAAAGTCCCAAAATTTCAATATCACCTTAGAATTCAACTATATCCACAATTCTTTGGCAAATTCAGTTATCCCTTTGAATTTCAAAACCAAACCCAGTTCACAAACAATTCCAATTTAAAACAATTAGGTAGCAATTTCTCTTCTAGAAACTCGAAAATGAACATCGATGATGCTGCAGTCATTACCGACGTTATTTTCCAGTGACCAAAAGAGTTCAATGCTTTTCTTCTTTTCAAAAAAAAAACATTCCCAAATATTTTTAACTTCAAATCTCCCAGATTTCAAATTCAACACCAAAAATATTTTTGAAATAATACTATTATTTCTCCAAAACCTTCGGAAACCACTTTCAAATCCATAGGGATTTTAAATTTTCCCAAAAATTCCAAATTCCCAATCCATCTATTTTATATTTAAACATTTCTCTGAAATTTTCATCTTACCTTATTTTCAAATATTTTCTGGAATTCTATTTCAAGTTATAATCTTATTCATTTATGAAGTTTATTCCAACTTATAAATTTCATTTACAATTTATATTTCAAATTCCATTTTGATTTTAAACCAATTCCACTTTAATTACAATTCCAAAGTTATTCCAATTACTTTGGACTAATATCCATTCAATTGAACTCACTTCAATTTCAATCATTTCAATTCAATTCAATTCAAATCTTTCATTTAAATTTTTGAACTTATACATCTTCAATCCCAAATCCAATTAATTCAAATCGGATTCAATTTGAATGAGTTCAATTCCAACTTCAAATTTGAGCCATCTCGAATTATATAATTCGAGCTAAATTCTCAAAGATTGGTTTAACCTTTTTAAACCAAATTTAACTTTGTTCATTTAAAGTTTCAAACAATTCTAATTTCTGAGTTCTAATTCTAGAATTTCATTTTTTTTAATTAATTTAATTTTAATTTGGTTGTATTATATTCATTCTTAACTTAATTCCAATAATTTGACACCAAATCGCCTTAATATTTATTAGAAGGAAATATTGCTTTATATATCAAAATATACTTTTATATAAAACCATTTAAAACCTTTATATAAGAAAATAACAAGTACGCGCTCATATATATATACACTCAACTCATTCTAGAGTTCTACGAACTCTATTTAATGAGTAATCCCCACCAGAGCCAAGGTTCTCGCTTAACCTTCAGCTCTGATACCAAATGTAACGACCCGGGATTTTCGAACCCGAAAATTCCAGATAGTTATGAAAAAGAAGACAGAGATAGAAGAAGAAGAACAGAAGCACCAAACATCTCACATTCGCAGCGGATAAAATATAATAATAAATAATAACAGTTACAAAAGAATACTACATCTGTCAATTACATTTAATATACATCAGAGTTACACATATATACAGATACTGGACATATACAAATCATGTCTCAAATACACAATAATATACTACAGCGGAAATACTCTATACGTTAGCCATCCAGCTCGCCTCCTGAGCTCCAGAACGTACCTACCTGAAAATCTGTAATACTCGGTCTGACCCGAGCATTACACCAAAGTAACACCCGGGTCAGGGTGGAAACCAGCGTGAGTAAACCCAACTAACATGGAATACAAAAGTATACAACTCATATAAAACCCGGTAACTCATATAAATTCACAAAGCCTCAATTTAATCTAGACGACACTTATTCCATATATAAGTTTCTAAATAACAAAGATTTAGATTTAAAATAGTCCAATTCCTCCAAATCACTTTACTCCAGCATATAGACTTTGCATATCAATCTATAAAAATATTCGCGGTGGTTTCGGGTACTTAATAATACCCGACTCCGGCCTCTTCGAATCCAATGTCATCTTATTCCAATTATTTAAAAACAATTCAACTTCAATACAGGAGGTCACTGTTGATCCCAACATATTTTATCGCATAGCATTACACATCACTTACCATAGATATCATCTAAAATAAGTCACACAATATCATTTAATAATCGTTCATTTTAATTAATATTCCTTGATTAATTATAATTGCATTAGTAATTAACTTTACTTGATCACATCGATCAAATATTCTTACCATTCGAACCCCAAAACTATTCCCAATCTATAATTAATTACATCTTGTAATTATCATCACTAATTACTTCACTAGGTAATTAACGTGTAATTATACTTAACAATTTCCACAATTGATTACCTTTAATTAATTAATCTAATTAAAATTAATCACATTAAATAAATTATTTAACAATCCCAAGTTAACGATCTTCCTTAACTACTAACAACTCTTTAATTACTTCTCTTAAGTGACCAACTTATCTTAAATTAATTACTGTTAATTACAATTTAAACTAGTATTAAATCATTAATCCAATTAATGATTCTCAATTCCAAATTAATTATTTCTTAATTAACTTAAACCTTAATTACGTAACAAATTGGCCCTTAATTTTCTAACTAACAGTCCGCACTTACTTAATACTAAATCATTAATTAATTAATTTTCATAATCGCCCTAAATCCTTTAAACCTAATTTATTTTAAGATAAATTATGACTTAATTTAAAATTATCACATGCAGTTAAAACATTTCATTTAAAATCTACTTTCAGACTGCATTTCAGATTTAAGGCTTAATATAATTAACCAATTTAAACTATAATCAAATTTTAATTCAATTTATAAAACATTTAAAATCTAATGTTACAGAACTTTTATAAGAATTTTATGTAAGTAGAGTTTTAAACTTTTATAAAAAAATATATTATATTTTAAGCATTCAAACTTGCTTAAACAATTTAAATTTCCAAAACTATATTTATTTTTAAAACTAGGATGCAAAAGTTAATTTGGAACCATACATTAAACTGGTTGAAAGGTTCATTTAAGAGCTGGCCTTAAATTCCAAATTCACTTCGAACTTTAACCACAAACAGGCTTAAACCTGTTTCAACAGTTTAAACAACTCGAATATAAACCCGAGTATAAAGCCACAACCCAACCCAACATCATAAGCTTCCAGACATGCACCGTGCACTTGCACCGTGCCACCCACCATCTCTGGTCCTCAACGACGCCTCCCTCATGTCAGCAATCTTCATCGCACCATAATCTGATCATCAGATCTTTCAACCTCCCTCAAAAATCGATTTCGAGCTTTTCGTCACCACCTGGAACGAAACACCCAAACTGGAACGAAAGTGAAACCTGGAACCCCCCTCTTCCTCTCATCACTGACCATCAGACGACAAGAAACTCCGGCCACTTCATCTTCGTTCATCCTCGAACCCACCTCCAAAACCCCGTTGAACTCGATCAAGCTAAGAGGTCATGCCGATCAAAATACTCAACCTAGTCAAAACTAGGTTTACGAACTGCAAACAGTCACTGCCGCTTCCACGATCATCTGAAATTTCATTCAATATTTTTACTTGATTCTCCGACCACTCTTCCACCTCCACGAAGAATCTCAACACCCCAGATCAACCAGAACGCCAGGGATTACTCAAACCCAATTTTCTGGTCAAACCAGAATCACACCCAAATCCCTTTATTAAAAATCAAGATCTTGGTTTCAAAAATCAAGTTTTAGTCTAAGTAGTTGATGTATATCCCTGAATTTCTCTATCATGAAAATTTAGTTTTGACTTATTTTTAGTTTGCTCTATTTTTTGTTGTCCAGACAAAAATACAAATTTATTTTTAACTTAACAAATTTTTGAGCTAAACTCTATGGTATGACAATCATATTTGTCCAAGACATAAGTCTTAACAAAGATTGGATCATGTGCAAATGATTTTCGAACTGTCCTAGAGCCTGGAAATAACAGTGATCATATTATATAGAGACTTTGCACAGGCATCTATCCTATTTCATCATGTATTTAAATAACCATCCCTGTAAACATTATACTATATCCCTACAGTATTCATCAGAAACATCTACCAGATTTAAACCTGTTCTTTAGTTAAAAAGTTACTCACTTTTATAATATATTTGAACAGAGCTTGAAAACTACTGTATAATTAACAGAGGCATATGTGTATATATAAGCAGATATGAACATATTCTTCCACTCAATATTCATCTACATATGAAGTTATCTATGCAAACCTGTACCCAAAATACTATGCATCAGATCAACATTTAAAGGATGTAGTTTACTCAAATTTTTTTTTCAAATTTTCTGTTTTACTATTATTATTTTTAGTGACCAGGAAAAGGAAAGACATGATTTCCTTAAAACCTGCTACTTGAAATTGAATTATGATTGGCTTTTAAACTGGAATATATATAATTACATTCACTCATCTTCGCGTGATCAGGAAAACATTTACGCTGATATTCATTAACTATCACTTCAACATTTATTACCTGAACAAAGTTTTAAATGGCATCGATTTAAGTTTATCCACTGATCAGTCATGTATCTAATTTTTTTACAGACATATATATACTTATAACCAAACAAACATGTACAGCATCGTTCACGTTATGTTTTCCCAAGATCATCATATGCAACTTTAAAATATTCCAGCAGTTTTAGAGTTACTCGCCTTCTTTGCTAAACAGAGTACTGCTTTTGCTTCTCTGCATTTATTCTTAAATCCTTAATGGAAGCTTGGTTATGCTCCTGCCTGAGTCTCTGACCTTCTTTGCTTTATTTTAAAACAAAGAACTTGTGCGAGTGGTATGAACCAGATAGGAATTAATAGGTATTTTATATAGAAAACAGTTTACATTTTATTTTTATTTCTGACCAGGCAAGACTTTTGAACCCTAAAATGATTTTATATAGGTTGCGAAATGACTCTTTTTGTGCTAGCATTAAATGCAAGGGTCTCTTTTATGTTTGTAAATCTGCTTCAGTTTGTACGAATGGATGAAATGGAAGTAAGTGTGGTATACAAAACAAAATAGGCTGCAGCTTTCATAGCAAGCTTCTTGATATATATATATATATATATATACATTTTTTTTATAGCTTGATTTATTTGACCTGATACAAAATTTTGTTGACTTGATTTGTATGTTTTATGTGCTTGAAAATGATGTATTGTATGTTAGGCCTAAAAGCTTGTCTCCTCTTTTGTTTACATGTATTTATGTGAATTGAGGTATGTATACATATCCATTTGTTTTGTATGCTTGATTTTCTTTTAATATTGTAACATACATACAAATATTTTTACTTACTTATATTTGTCCTCATGCTCATGCATTTACATTCATACACATTGCTTTTCTTTATATATTTATTCACGTTCATACAACTTTCCAATATTTGTATATTTACACTTATATTTACATATACATATATCATCTAACTCGTATCTAAATTTTATGGATATCTTATCTCAATTTAAATGGTAAAGTTTATCTATACAAAAGTTTATTTTCCTTTTCTATAGGATTTATCACACCCAGAGATTTTAAAAATTAAATATTTAATATAGTTTTTTTTTCAATGTTTATTTTAGTTTTCAAATCAACATATATATTCAAATATCTTTTGATTATCATAAATTCATTTGTTTGATTAGTTAATATTAATATTTCAATAATAAAATCAATTAATTTCCCGATCAACAGACGTCCAAAAATCCAGGTCGTCACATGCACGGTCAATCCTTATTTTTTTTTAATTTTCAACTAATTTGACTAAAGTGTCCGCCAATTTGAATGTTCTCATCTTGTTTGGAACTAATTTTAAGGATTATTAAGAGAACAACTTGTTAGCTCTTAACTGTATGGACCTAGCTCTTGCAAGGAGGATTACACCCACCCATATTATGGATGAATACTCTTATAACTTTATGAAGAACATTCAGAGGCGAGATATTTCAAAAAAAGCAAGATTCAAATGATCATAAAGTAAAATATTTTAGAAGTTATCCAATTTTAAGGAGTTCTTTACTGATAATGAAAAGTGTTTGTCAAAATGGTAAGGAGAAACAAGCACACTTTATATTGCATGATTATATAAAGTCAAAATAAAGAAAATATAAATGGTTACTATATGGAAAATATTACTTCAAAAGTTAAAGGCACTCAAGTTATTGTTATTATTTTGGTACTCTCTTTATTTACGGTATAACCTTTTTAAGATTATTGTTAATTATTTTTTAATAATAAAATGACGTCTTACTAAGCTTATAACATTGTGTTAAGAAGAAGATAGATTGAAGCATGGTAGGATAGAAAGTACATATTTATCATACATTTTAATAAATGTATAAATAAGGATAAAGAAGCCGCTAAGGATCTAGAAGAAAAGAGATAACATATAAATATATATTTATAGTTGTTTCTTTAATAAGATATATAGATATATAAAGTAAAGTTTACTAGATATTTGTAAGATATTATTGAAATTTCAGTAATATTGTTTGGATTTATTTGATATTTTTATTATGCTGTCATTTAGATAGATTTCAATTTTCTATTTCTAATATGAACAAATTGGGTTATTACTGTTCATTTAGAAATAATAAGATTGATTTATGAATATATTCAAACAATGTTGGAATTAAAGTTCTTAATGTTTAATATATAGCTTATATATATCTACTTATGATAAATACCTTTTATAATAAAGTCTCAAATTTTGATTCGGTAATTAATATGACTATTTGTTTCAGCTTACTAAATAATTGTAGATTGAGGCACTAAAGGTAGCAAAACTTTGTTAGTATTCTAAGCGATTTAAAAGCTACAAATTTTATAAACCCACGCTAAGAAAAATTATAAGATGGGAAATTCTACAATTTTTTAGGATGTTAAGTTGGGGGGAGAAATAAAGTACATGTCATTGCGTTTAAGGAGAATCATTACCTTTGATTCAACTACGGCTACTTCTTCGAATAATATATATGACTTATTTCCTTTCATTAACAAGAAGTAGATCAAGAACCACAATAAGACAATGTCAACCTAAATTTTCTTTAAATTAAGGTTATTGTTTCAAGAAAACAAACTCAACAATCTCAAAGTGCAAGATTACTAAGGAAATCCACTTGAAAAGAAGAAATACTATTCTGATGACTATATAGTATTTTTTTCATAAAAATAAATATTGGATTATGGAAGATGATTCTTTTGACTTGCATCAATTCATATAAGGTACTAATTTGAAATGTGGATTTAAGGTATGAATATATAGTCTAAATCTATAAGGTAATAAAGTAAGAGATCTTTCCCACCACCTTAAGGTAACAAGATCATTGGTTATGGATAATTATTCAAAATGAATGAATCAAGTGAGTATTATGGAAAGGTATAAGGCTCATTACAGAAAAGACTATACTCAAAAGGAAAATAGTGTTTTATTTTTAAAGACAATTTATCTTTGGTTTTATTGAAAGACTTTTTATAATTATTTTGAAACTTGTTATAGGTTATGATTTTAAGAAATATCGGAGGGATGTTGAAGTCATGTTACTCAATGGAGACATTGATGAAACAACTAAGGAAACCATTTGTGGATTACCCTTTTGTATTAGGGAATCAAATACACCATTATCATTTATGGAGTGCTATTTGGATTATCACAAAATGCCTAGGAAAATAAGGCTTTAAAAAAGGGGGGTTTGATATGCAAATTGCAAATCATTTCCCTTTTGCCAAAAAAGACAAATGTTGTCTTATATAGTAATATAAGAACATCCTTAAGGCTAAAGAAATATAAAATATTCCTCATGCATTTACGGTGTGGAGTCTAATGCATGATAAAGCATATACATATATGGATATTGCATTTATTATTTGGCAGATATCTTACTGATAGTAAAACTGGAACAGTTGTTAGTAACCAAAATGGTTACCAGATATCTTTAAGAAACAAAGGATTAAATGCTCAAGCGGATTGTTTGAAGATCAAAAGGCATTATAGTCCGAATATTTTGGATGTTAAGAGTACAAAAGATCCACTTCAGATAACAATAATATTGTTGTTGTTGTTGTTGTTTTTTGGATGAAGCTATATAAGGAAAGCTGTCGTACAGATACTTATATTCTTCTTTGCTATTTTCCGTTATGAGGCATCCAATGATGGGAAATAATTGTATAATTTGTCAGAAAGTAATGGATTATTGAATAAAGAAATTAAAAGATCAGTAAAGTAATATTGTAACAATAAACAACATATTATTTTCCAACAAGGGGTGAGTGCAAAATAGATTGTAATTCATAGAGCATACTGTGACAAACTCCACTATGGCGGATCCGCTTATAAAAGGATATCACCCAAGGTCTTTCATAGCTTCTCTCTCAATTGGTGTAAATTTTATGTACAAATATTTTGGTTTGGGAGAGTTAGCATTTGATGCTGTCATATGCACATTGCTTTATACTTTTGTTACAGGTGTATATATATATATATATATATATATATATCAAGTTCCTTTTTCTGATCAGAAGTAAAGTAATAGAGTTTTGTTTGCACGCTACGTTGTTCAGCTATTGAATGTTTTGATCTCATTAAAGTAGGACCGGTTGAAAATAGACATGTATAGATCACATCTCATGTGATTTCCATGCTAAGCATGCATTATTGAACTATGTCGTTTGATTGTGTTGGTATATGTGACCATTTATTGGTTTGGTTAAACTTAATGCAACGAAAGCCACTTTGATCCTTTATTAGCGTAGTTAATGGACGAGCTTGATTTAGAAACACCTTATGTTATAAATAGTAAATTTTGGAGCTTATAAAGTTAAACACATTCATAAGGTTATTACATATATGGCCTAGGGAGAGATTGTTGGAAAATTTCAATATGTGGCCTACATATGTAAAATAAATGTATCGTGCTATTTTGGGGTAAAGCCTAATTAAAGTGATCAAATTGAGAATTAAAATTAAAAGACTTGCAAGTATAATTGTCATGGTATTAATTTATAGATACTGGGCAATTCTATTTTGTTGAAGGGCCAAATTAGAAAATGCCAACATTATAAATAAAGGGTTATGGTCCCTAAGTTACATAAGCTTCAGTTTTTCTTCTAATCTCTTCCATGGAAATAATTCAGATCTAGGGTTTATGTCAATTTGAAAGATCAGATCCAACTCTTATTTTTTAGATCTATATCTTTTTCTTAATCAGTTTATAAAAGCAGCATCTACGAATTCAGATCTAGTATAAGGTCTAGGGTTTGTGTCATTACAGCAAACTAAACCAAATTTACTTTTCCAACAGCAACTGTGAATTCATGTATGGCTTTTGCTAACCTGTTTACTTTTCTCCATTTCTTTTCAATTAAATCAATATGGGTCACCTATTTAGAACTAGGGTTTCATGATTAATCAGTCATAAAGTATATTGAAATCCTAACATTGTAGGCCACTTCTCCATAGAGTAGTTTTGCTGTTGGAGCAGATTCTAATTATGCCACTTGCTGAATTATTGTTATTGGTGCTTGCTTGGTTTGACTGCAAAGATTGGGTTTTGTTATGCTTATTTACAAAATTTTATTCATAATCCTCATATTAGATGATATCCACTTGACCAAGTCATGATCATTCGTCTGATTCAATTCATAGTTAAGTTATGATTCTCCTCCTGAGTAACAGCCATTTATTGAATGCCAAATAAGATAGAAATATAATATAAATATTTTGGTGACTTCGGCAATTGATCACAAAGAACAATGTATGATCCTAAGTTACCTCCTGGTGACCATCTGTGAAGTTGAGCACAATTGCAGAATCTCATATTATGGGTGTTCCATAAAAATAAAATTTCAAAATACCATGAATATTATTCACCAGATTGAATTTTAACATATTTTTGAAGGACACTCTATGATTTTTAGACCAGCCTTATTCTAACTACGAACAACTAATATTTTTCTTCAAACGAATTAGTTGATTCAAACACTACATTAGTTTCTTAATTGTTTCTTAGATATCCATTACCAACCACTGTCTTTTCCTTTAATGCAATTAACAAGGTGGACGAAAGTAAATTAGATTCTCTATCATACAAGTCCTTAAGCAGTATTATATTATTATTTGGGATCAAAATGTATCTCAACTACGTATAATCAACAGTTATGTAAAACTAAAAGATTGTTTAGTTCTCTTTTCTTTTTTTGTTAAAAAGTGCTAGCTGTTGTGTGTAAGTGGTGTAAAGATTCATGATTCTCTATACAAAAGCATAAATGTACATCCCCACAGTAATATTAATTCTATAATAACATATTTATTTGCAAATAGAATAACAACCACAACTAGTAGTGGCATTTTTATTAGCCAAAAAAGTGTACATTTGTAATTTTGTCAATGGGTCCAGACATGCAGAATAAACATATTTTATTTACACTAAAGATACTTAGATGTTTATGATATTAAAGCGTTTATCTTGAGGAGAACTAAAATATTTCCCAGTATAAAATAAAATATAAGGGAACAACAGTATTTTAATAGTATTCATATAAGTATATCATACGTGTGTGTATTCCAAATCAATATATTTTAACAAAAAGAAAGTCTCACAAAAGAAATTTGTCCCATATTAATAATGATTTAATTTATAGGTTGGTTTGAATGTTAATTTCTTTTAAAATGGGATATTAGATATTAATTTCAATAAAATGTTCCATGTCAAACTTCACATAAATATTAGTCCATATTTGTCTATAAAATTATTTAAGGAAATGTGCATTTATCATCCTTGCATCAAAAATTAGGGTGTAAACTTTTACATATTTTATTTAAAACAACAAATAGCACAGTTAAAAATGGTATATTAATATCTAATATAAAATTTAAGATATTTGGATGTTTACAAAATTAAAGCATTTATTTTGAGGAAAAATAAACTATTTCTACATTAGATAATAAAATAAGAGGTAACTGACAGTAACTATAGAGTATTCATGTCAGGAATATCATTCACCTATTTTGCATTCTAAATCATTATTTTTTGAAGAAGGGTAAGTTTCAGAAATCAAGTTTGACCCAAATAAATAATGATTTTCTAAGTCGGTTTGGTTTTTAATTCTGAACATGGACTACTGTGATGGACCAAATCTAGAAGCAAAAGAAGCAATTTTTTTTTAAAAGATGATGCTTTCAAGATATTGTCTTTATTACAGATCCAATTTTAATAAAAATATTGAAACTTGAAATAGTGGATTAAAATCTTGAAATAATCGGTTTGAAACAACTATGTGTATAGCATGGTATTATTTTAATTTTAAAGATGATCCACTTTCTCTTCATTGCATTAATCAACTTGCTTAAAGGACTATCTAACTTATTTTGTCGGGTTCTATACATCCACTATTTTTGCATATTGTTTTGCTCAAAGGATCCAGGTCAATAGAGAAAGAACAGTCAGTAAATAGGTCGTTTTAGATGGGATAGCTTGCTAATAACATCGATGTAAGCCCGTTTGTTTTGCTAATCTGTTTAACACGTTCTTGCAAGGGATTTCTTATCCATGCATGGACCCATAGATTGAACTGTAAAGGCTTTAAGAACGTTATGATTACTGTTTGAGGTAACAATTAGTTGGTTGTGCTCTAATCATTTTTTATCTTATATTTCATTGTTATTTCTATTTTTGCTTGGAACAATACTTTATATGTACATTAGTAGATTAAAATGGACCATTCTATATAAAGAGGCTAGTGTAATGAAAACAACAAAAAGAGACTCACAACCATTTAAGGTTTCATACATATCATACAATCATATTCCATTAACATTATAATTGCAAAATGCGGCCTCTTTGTGTGTGTGTATGTGTGTGTGTGTGTATTCTACATCAGTCTTGCATGTTATCAAGTACTGTGTTGTAATTTATTTAATTATATTCGGAAGTAGCCTTCCTAACTGAATTGTCAATTGAATCACATCTTGAAAATGGACCTAACTCGCCAATGAGTGGTTTTAATAAATTTAAACAAGAATGAGAAGACTGAACAACAACCATATCCAAACTCAAACAGTTAAACTAAAATTTTCAACCATTTAGTATTCACTTAATCACGTATACTTTTAACTAGTTTTAAAAAACTATTGTTTCTTAAATGTACCTTATTCTAGAATTAGCTTTAAAACATTGTTGAAAAATGAAAGAAAAAGAAAAGGTCGCCACTGTGGTTGTTAAAAGGCACTAGAAATCTTTATATTTGCCTACTTCTTTATATACCTTTGGGGTTAAATAGATCAAACTTTGAATTGACCCCAACTTGAAGCAAATGTTGACACCTTTTCAAATTCGATCAAACAAAATGCACAAAACCTAAGAAGATACAACTTTTTCATGCATTCAGAAAATGATCAATGAATCAAAATAAAAATGAAATTCAACTTATTTAAGAGTATATAAAAAGGGAAAAAAATAATCGATAAGAGTTGAACCTGAAATAATTAGCTTCAAACTTGGAACCGTGAAACTAAAGGAGCAGAGCCTGAAGAGGAATGTATTCCAAGAGAACCCAAATCTAGGTGTATCAACTGGGCATTAGTTTACATCGCCCATGAAGGTTGAAGCCAGTTTTTGATAGTAGGAGATAGAGCTGAGAGAGCCAACTCTGTTATCAAATATGTATTCAATAAATATGTAAAGTTGGTAGCAATATATTAATGCATGTTGCAATATTCTTCTTTTAATGTGTTGAAATAATTATAAAAATAACTAGCCGACCAAACCAATTCATTGGTCGGTTTGGTTACCTAATATGTGATATGGAGGGCAATAAAGGTATATATGTGTCAGTGTATAAGTAATTGATCGCCGTATCTTCGTTGTTTCTTAGTACTACTTTAAATTTGTTCTTTCATTTATAACTCCACATGAAAATCAGTATAGTGATGGTATACTATATTTCTTTAAAAAAGAGCGGGAATACAAAAAACATTGAAAACCAATGCTATTTAGCTCTTGTTAATTCAACCATTATAGTAAATCAACCAAATGAACTTACATTAAATTAACTATAAAACCATAACTAATTAGGTCTTTTCAATCCAATGAGCTCACATTAATCAACCTAGCTTGTAACATATGAGTGACTATCACCTTTGGATAGATTGTCCAATCTTTGTATGGAACAAGACAAATTATGATATAAACAAGGAAAAACTTTAAATATGAAAAAATGCAGCAGGTATTTTCAATATTATGTTGATGATATATGCATACATATGTTTAAGGTTGCTTACTGCGTATAGATATCTTTTAGAATTAGAAATCAAGTCATAACCTACATGAAGAAGCTTCTAATTCCGTCACATAATCTAAAACTGTCTAGTGCAGTATAAAATATAAATGCTTCTATTTCCCTTCTATCAGCCAAGCAAAAAAGTTAGCGAAAGTCCTACCATGTTCAAAGAAAGTAGAGACTTAAAGGAATAACTACATAATTTATCAATCAAATCATTAGGTAAAGTAGACTAAAGAAATCTAATCATTTCGGTATCAGAACTACAATGATATTAGGCATCATATATCTTTGTTGCTTAAATGGATAGAGTATATAACTATCTTGTGATTGTAACCAAAATATACTAATAGTAACATGTGATGCAAATACATATGTATAATAAATTAGACATGGTGAGAAACAAAGTGAATCACAAATTCATCTCTAGTTTTTGCATTCTAAGACTTAATTTTATAAATACCATTGAAATTTCATCACCATACTTTCTTTATTGAGGAAAGTAACCATTTAAAACATTCCCATGAATATAAAGAAAATTTTTGGTTTATACAATTTCGGAATTTTTGTGGGACACACACAACAAAGTTATCCTAATATATTTTATGAAGCACTGAATTTTTTAGTTTCAAATGCCATTTTGGTTACTAAAGAAGCTAGTAACCTTTTAGTCTCTTATGTCTTTAGCATACTGAAAAATATGAAAGAAGAAAAAGCATACATGACATATTACATCATTTAACCAGTTCCTAAGCTCCAACTAAAGCTCTATGTTGCAACAAAACCATATGCACATTCACATGTTACTTTCAGGTAAAAAACCAGTTATTCTTCTACATACAAACATTAATTTTACATACAAACATACAAACATTAATTCTACATACTAGGTAAAAAAACCAGTTATTCCTTACATGTAATCGCTGTTTGACAAAGTTAAGGGATCGGAGCAACAACGAAATTGAGGAATCGGAGGGGCACTAAGCAACGAAGATGAGGAAGCAAAGTTGAACGGCGAAGTTGAGGAATTGGAGGAGCACCAAGCAGCGAAAATGAGGAAGCGAAGTTGGGAAACTCTGCTATAGGGATTTAAAAGTGAAGAATTGGTTTAGGCTTTTGAAAGTGAAGCATGAAAAGATAATTCGCAGTAGATAATTGAATACGGGAGTGGGGAAGTGAAAAATTAACTTTCTCTTTTAATCAACAGCATGATTAGTGAGTCATCATTCAACCTAAAGAAGGAGTAATTTAACAATAGCAAGTCACGTTACAATGCAATCTCCACTTCCTATTAATATACCATTTTCTTGTAGTGTCCCAATAGAAGCTTCACTTCATGTCTTGATACATCATGGTCCCTCTAGGATGAATCGTGAACTTGAACCAATGACATTCTCCATGAACTTCTTTCCATAAGTCCTCAACACTCGAAAGACATAATCGTCTCTTCTTTCTCAACCATCCTCACTAGTCAAGACTAAAATCCTTTAAACGATCGATCTCAGTTCCAACCTCAAGCCTCCAAATCTTCTCGGCTAATAATAGATCCTCAATTTTCTTAGAAGCGATCCTTTCGATCAATACTCTTTGAACTTCCAAGCAGGACAGCATGCGGTGCTCTAATTAGAATTAGCAGTCGATCTTAATTGCACGCTACAAGTAGTCAAAGCTTCTAAATCTTTCCATTCCACCAACATAGCTAAAACCACATTCTGGTGTCTTCCGCTAAGAGCATTCGCTGCCTTATTACCTTTTCCAGGAGTATACTCTATACTAAAATCATAAGCTACTACAAACTCCAACCACCTCTATTGTCTCATATTCAACTCCTTTTGAGAGAACAAATACCTTAAGGACTAATGATCTACGTATAGCTCAAATCTCTCCCCTAAGAGAAAATGTCTCCAAATCTTCAATGCGAAGATCACCGCAGCCAACTCCAAATCATGAGTAGGATATACTACTTCATGTGGTCCAAACTGTCGTGATGTGTAGGTAATAACTTTACCCTTTTACATCAGCACAACCCCTAATCTAGTTTCATATGCATCGGTATACACCACCAACCCTTGGTTTTCATCTGGAATTACTAACAGAAGTGCGTTGGTCAATAAATGCTTTAACTTAAGGAATGCTTCCTCACATATGTCGGACCAGATAAACTTCACATCCTTCCTGGTTAACTTAGTCAAAGGTGCTACTATCCGCAAGAAATCCTTGATGAATCTCCGATTTAGCCAACGAGTCCAAGAAAACTTCTAATCTTGGTCATCGTCTCTGGTCTCTTCCAATTATTAACAGCTTCGATCTTATTTGGATCAACTGACAAGCCTTTCTTTCAAAACACATGATAAAGAAACTTAACCTCTTTCTTTCAAAATTGTCACTTGGAAAGTTTTTCTTTTAGCTGATGTTGTCTTAGCATCTCAAGCACTACTCTAAGATGATCCTCATGGTCTCTTTCATCCTCGGAATATACTAAAAAGTCATCTATAAACACCAATATGAATCTATCCAAGTACTCTTGGAAAACTTGATTCATCAAATCCACGAAGAAAGCAGGTGCATTCTTTAACCCGAATGGTATTACTAACTACTAATATGAACCATACCTAGTCAGAAATATTGTCAATGGAATACTATCCTCTGTCTCTCTTAATAAATGGTAACCTGTCGCCAAATCCAACTGGGAAAACCCTTTGGCTCCACGTAATTGATTAAATAGATCATCAATTCTCAAATCATTCTCTCGTTCAACTTACGATAGTCGATACACATCCTCAACGACCCATCTGGTTTCCTCATGAACACCGTGGTCACTCCCCAAAGCTAACTGCTTGGTCTAATAAAATTTCTCCTTTCTAGATCTACTAGTTGCACCTTCAATTCTTTTATCTCGGTTAGTGTCATCCTACTAGGTGGTCTACTCATAGGTTCAGCTCCTGGCACAAGATCTATCTGAAACTCAATAGCTCATTTGGGTGGTAGTCCTGTAACCGTCTCAAAAACATCTACAAGTTCTCTTGCTACTCGAAACAGACTTAAATCTTCTCCTGCTTCCAAAGCACTTAACAAAGCACAAATACTCCGGTCAGAATTCTCCATTGAGAATATGATTCAGTTATGACTATCAATGTGTCTTAGTGATATTTCCTTATCCTGGCAAAATATCCTAGCCTTATACTTATCCAACCAATCCATACCCAAAATGATCCCAAAATCTACAAAAGCATAAACATACAGACTATATGCAAACGTATGACCTAATAATTCAAGTTCTAACTGGCCACACCTCATTCCTAGAGTTGCATACCCTCCTATCGGATTCACAACCCTTAAGAAAGTAACAAGGTATGTGGTTTTCAAACATAACTTATCAACCAAACACTAAGATAAATGAATGTAATGCACCTGCATCAAATAGTACCCTAATTGAAATACTCTAAATCAAAATCGTACCTTCCATCACAATCTAATTAATTCATTATGAATTGAATCCATCACCTTGTTTTGATTTCTCTTAGCCAATTGCCCCTTTGATTTTGTCTTTATTTGGGTTGATTTTAGGAATTAGGGTTTTTCTTTTAACTTTGAGAAGCTTTTTTTAGTTTACTAGTTTAGAAAATGAACGTATAGTTCATTATGTATTTTACTAAGGAGAGAAACTTGTTTTTAAACGCACTAATGGGTTGATATTTGCTTAGACCCAAACCCATTAACAAAGTGTTGTAACTTCAATTGCTAAAAAAAGTGTTGCTAATCTCTATTTTGGTTACAAATCATAAATATTATTTTACACTTGAATAACTTTTCACAAAATCACAAATTAATTTCTCCATTTACTAAAACAAAGTAACAAGTTAAAAATCCTCATTACTTTTAATATTGATATTTTTTAAGAATGAATCATAACATTTGAAAACCAGAGTTATTCTCATTATAAATTGCAAATTTCCATTTTAAACAATAAATCCCAATACTAATCACTTATTTATATTTATTATATTTTCCAAAATTATCTTAAAATTAATCATGATAAAACAAATCACTGGTCCCAATTAAAAATTTTAATTTCATAATTAAATTTCACAAATCACAATTTAAAAATTAATTATCCATGATTAAACTTAATTAATTAGGTAATTAACAACAAGGTTGTTACAGAATATACATTGGTTGAAGATAACTCCAAGATTTAGCATGAAAAGATCTCTAGATTTTGCAATGCTCTAGAGTACCACTAAAATTATTTTATATTAATGTATTTTGCTATAGGGAAAGCTTAACTATGGAGGTAGGAGGATAGTGTAACGACCCAGAATTCCTGTCATTTAAAATTCGTATATTTAATTGATTTTAAAATATTGACAAGTAAAATTTGTAAGTCGAATAAATTTTATTTCGAATATCTGGATTTAATTGGATAATTAAATCGATAAATTAATATTTGAAATTACAGAAATAATTGGAAATTGGGTTTAATGTGATTGAAAATGATTTATGAAGTTGTATTAAATCATATTAGAGTTAGAATGATGTTATAGAACTTTTAAAATTGAATTAAAAGTTAAATTGTAGAAATCGAATATTTTAATATTTAATTGACGAGTAAAAATAGCCATTTTTCAAAACAGTCTTGGATTTCGATGAAACCAGTTTCATCGGATCCGTAATGTTATATTATTGTATAGTTTTAAATTTCGTGTCAATCGGATTTACGGTTTGTACAGGGCAAGCCAAAACGCATAGAAATTAGTTTAATCGATTTAATTTAAATTTGATCGTTTATTTCCGTAACTCGCACATATGATCAAATTAGCTTCCGAAATATGTTCCATTGTGTCCGAAACGCGGGTTAAACCCTAGAAACGTCCGCGGACACGCTTCGTTTGGAGTTCGGAAAATCTCGGATGAATAGTGCGTCGAAAATTTTCTATAAAAGGACATTAACACTTTCATTTTGCAAAACCTAATCAAGACTAAGCCCTAGCCTCCAGTTTTAAATTTAAATGGCCGACGTCTTCCAATTCTCTTCCCTCAAAATCTTCCAATCCGTAAGCAATTACGAAAAACTTCCAACGCGAAAGATGAAGAGCACGTCGAGATTTTCAATCTCAACGGTTATGATCTGATATGGGGTGGTGGATCGTCGGGAAAGTGGCCACGTTTGGCTGGCAGTCGCAAACATTTTTCTCGATATTTACGCAACCGAGCTCGGCGGGTCTGAGGGTGTTGGTGTGGCAGAGTGCGAGCTTCGAAGTGAGGATATTTGATCGTCGACACAGTCAAAGGAGAGACCGCGACAACTTGAAGAAATGGGCGGCTATGGGTTATATGTGCGAGCATTTTGAACGATGGAGAAGAAAGGGAATTTGCGGCCAGATTCTCATCACAGAAATTGAACGGCCGTTAATTGATGTAGGGTTTTAAAATTTAAAATAAAAATGTAAATTGATTTATGTTGATTCGTATAATGTTTAAAACATCATAACTTTTTCATACGAGGTCCTTTTCACACGAAACGAATTGCGTTGGAATCGCATTCGCAAACACTACGCAATGGAGCTAGTTTAGAGTTGATTGGAGCTAGGTAAATTTTAGGTAAAAATTAAACGCGCGTTTAATTTTATTCGAAATAAACGCTGAAACCGTTATTGGAAGCAAGGTGAGAACTTCTCACTCAATCGAATTAGTTTTGATTTAAATTTTAAATAGTTAGATTTAAAATTGATGATTATGTTGATTGTATGTTTGGATGATAAATTATTATATATTGTATTGAAATAGACCCTATACACCGTATATTAAGCGGATGTTATTTATTAAACACATATACCGCAATATTTCACTTTGAAGTGGAATTGGTATTATATATGTACTTGGAGTTGATTTCCCGCATTATATAGCGGATGAGACCCTATTGCGCCGCATAATAGCGGATAATATTTTATATGAACCCATGTACCGTGATATTCCGTCTTGAAACAGGATTGGTATTGTGCTAATGTCTGTGGATGCAGGGAAACAGGTTGGAGGGATCCAACTGGATTCCTCAGCAGTATTGATTTATTTACAGATATTTGAGATATATTCTGTTATCATATTGATGTATGATGTTTGGATGTTGTGATTAATGTATTGGTGCTGTTGCAGCATTGGGCCTATTTTTGGAGTTTTAAAAATGTTAAAGTAATGATTTTCAAATTTAAAAGGATTTTTAAAGTGATTTTTGAAAGTATACATTTTATTGAATTTTGGAATTGATTCAATTTAAATAAATAAACATTATAATATTTATGTTATAAAATTATGATTTTTGTGAAATATAACCGAAATGTGATTTTTGAAATAAGTAGTTGATTAATTTGTAAAATGGTTTAAATTAGGATTTTTGAATTATTATAAACGGTTTATATAGAAGATTTATAAAATTGATATTTTATAAATTAAAAATATTGGAATCATAAAACGAGTTTTTATAAGTGTTAAAATGAAGCATAAATGGATTTCATAAGTGAATGAAATTTATAGATTTATAAATTGTGAAGTTATAAAATGAATAGATTTTGTAAAATAAAAGATTTATAAGAAATTAACCTATAAATTGGATTTTGGCATTTAAATGAGATATAAATAGAATTTGTCGATTAAGGGATTTTATAAGTTGAAGTTTTTATAAAATATATATATATGTGTGTGTGAATTTATAAACGTTGTTTTATAAATCCAAAACTAATTGCTTTTGATAAGTTAATTATTATAGCTTATTAAAGGAGTATATTCACGATTTTGAGACAGTGGATAATCCTTTAAAATAAAATGTGTAGAAACGTTGAATTTGGTTAACGAAGTATATTCACAATTTTGGACAGTGAATAATATATTAAAGAAATGTTTTAGGAAGTGACCTTTTAAATGGGATTAAAATGATTTGAAGTTGTTTTAAAATGTGTTAAGGATCGAAATCATAGATTTCAACATTCATTGTTGAAATAGACGTTTTCGAGAAATAAGGAAATGGTGGATCATAACACTGTTGTTATAGTAAATGATTTTCGAAAGGAAATGTTTTATGTAGTATTGGGATTTATATATCTATCTTAATTTCGAATCCCTATACTAGTGATTTTGGATTGTCGTAACGATGTTTTACACAACATTTGTTTTGACTCAAATGAATATGTTTAAAAGAATATTTTCCTTAAAGAATAAATATATACTTAATTGTGATTTAAGTATATTGAATATTTTCCAAATGTTGAAAATAAATAGATTTGTGAATTACTTATTATTAAATAAGTAAGGAAATGTTTTCCAATATGAAGTGAAATGTTTTTGAGATTATGTCTTTTAAAGATAAACTGAAAATGAATATTTGAAATCGATTTGAAAATCGTATATCAGTGGATATTTAGAAATTTAAATTCACCATGGAATTTATAAAGGAAAGGGAAGTTTGTTTAAAAATAAACATTGATTTATTTTTGAAGTGTGGAAATAAATTTACGGATTTGGAACGTAAATTTAAAGTAAATCGGTAAGGGTTTATTTAATTGTTAAATGAACCACTTTGAAATGAAAGTATATCCTCCCTGGAAAGACGAATAAAATTTATGAATTGCTTTGAAAAATATATACCTATATATATAATTCTAGAATTGGCTTCGAAAAGGATACTTTGGAGAAATTAACCTTTTAAATTATTTTAAATCCTTTGAGTAAAGATTTATTAAGTTGATATAGAAATGATTATTTCTAAGATTTAATCAATAATTGTTTTAAAAAATAGTTATTTAAATAGTTATACTCTATCTACTAATTTTATTTTGAAAATTAGTTTGAAATTAAGTTATATGTAATATTGGTATAATATTTTTATAACTAATATTTTAAGTAAAGTGTTTAAAGAAAAATAGTTTTATTTCAAAGTGTTTTTCCGTTATATTTTGGGTATTAAAGTATTTAAACTCGGCAGATTTCCAATGAAAATGAATAAATATTTTGGAAGTGTTTCCACGTAAGGAAAATGATTTGAAATTTGTTTTCAAAGTTGTAAAGGTGAAAAGTGATTTGAAATTTGTTTTCAAATGGTTGAAGTGTGGAAAAATATAGCTTGTAAAGATATTTTTGGAAAATAAATAATTTGAGAAATTATTTGGAATCTGGTGATGTTGTGCATATCTATTGATAGTTAAATAACGGACTATCAATATTTACCTTTAAATTGGTATTTGTTGTGATTTGCTTGAATTTGAATGCTACACTTATTTTAAAATAAGCGCTCATTATTCGGTTTAGCCAGGAGAGGACCTTTGGGTCATAAATCTCATTCTGAATAGTGATATGTCGTAATGGATAGCATTTGAAGACCGGTGTTGAAGATCGAATATTTTCGAAAACAGAAGGATTACCGTCGAATGTCTCTGCCGGCTGATCCCCGATATAGAGATTTTATCACCCTTTGTGATGGGAATTTCGGACGTGATTAGTGAATATCCGGATTTGCAAGGGCTTCCTTGGAAGTGCCTTCGGCTCTGTTCGATCCCAGAATGGACTTGTATAGATGTGTGTCTGACGTTACAATTTGAGATGTAAAGCTGGTTTCTATCAAATACAATTCTGTTGGTGGCGGAGAATTTATTCTCTTAGCTTAACACCCTTCTCTGAGACGTACGAGCTCAGAGGTTATGTCGTTGATGGTTACTAGTGATATATTCCCAATTTGGTAACGTGGCATGCTGAGTGCTGCTGATCATTTGTTGATCAAAGCGTGGCTTTTATGAAAAGAGTAGCTTTGCGGACGATACTTCGTCAGACCTCACACCCTAGAAATGCTCAAAACAGGAAGAATGCAGCAAGGTTATTTGGGGATAGCGCCCCCATAGGGTATGTCATTTCCTTCTGGATAGAGGTGGTATTATGGTATGGAGCCCTGGTACTTAACCTATGTGGTTGCTGCAAATTTATTTCTTTGTGGTTGTTGGTGAATCCCGGGATTAGGTCGGTTACGACCGGGAGATGGCATACTCGTGTCAGTAGTTACCTACTTTTGCAGAGGTAACCCGGCCTTGTGTTAGCAGAGATCCGGTTAGGTTCTCGGGGCGTCTCTCCAGAGGCGTACCCATGTGACAATGGGAAGTTTCTTGGCCTGACCATTTGTTGGAAAATCCAAAGAAACAATACGAACCTTGTACGGTTTTAGTTGTAGAACCTGCCATTTACTTATGGTGGTCACCACTGTTTAGATGGTAGCTATAGTAGGCATAGTTCGAAATGTCTATGTTGGCTAAGATTTATATTATACTTTTGAAATGTTTTTCTACACTCTGCACTAATAATAATATCAAAGAAATTTGCGTATCAAGCATGTTTGACTATCATAAGGAGAAATCTCTTCCGATTATGCGTTTGCATTGTGTGTGTGCAGGAGGCCTTATGGTAGTTTCATTTTCCAAAAGCATTGCGGATCTATTTTAAAATATTACTTTATTTGTTTTTAAAGATAAACTGTTTTAAGTTCTCACACCAGTCCCATGACTGGCCTGGAGTTCATTGTTTCCTTCCTAAACTCTGGGTGCCCACCAATTTCCACACGGGCAGTCTAAAGTCAGGTTATCAGGTCATTCTGGAAATCAGGAGATGCTGTGGAGCTAAAGAGGCGAGCCGGATGGCATGACGTAATCAACTAGTATATAGTATTTCTTTTCCGCTGTTTTTTGTTGTACACTCTGATAATGTAATGTAATGTGATGTAATGTAAAAAAAACTAATGTAGTGATTCAGTTTAAAGATTATTCATTTATCTATTATATGTTGTTCCGCTGCGATTGTGAGATTCTGATATTTTTTTGTTGCTTCTTCTTTCTTCTATCTTCTACCTCTTCTTCTTTAACCCTAACAATTCGGTTTTCCGGCCTTCGATTTCTCAGCAGTTGATACAGTGGACGTATTGATGTCGACTTTCATGAGTCGAAAATCCGTATGTTACAGATAGGGTGTATGCAACCATGGTGAGAGAAGGTTACAAAAGAAAACAAATGAAGGAATGGCCCAATTTAAATAAAGGAGGAGGAGACAAAATTCTTCTCCATTTACTCTTTCTTCTCTTGCTATTTCTTAGATCCGGAACTAAAATCCAAACCAAAAATATCATCTTCCTACTAATCATGGCCAACAATATCATGGGCTATATGTTCCAATAAAACTTTAAGTCCATTAATATTTAATTCGTAATTAAATATGTATCGATATCTTATATCGATACATACATAATAAGTTTTATATACATAATAAAATAATTAATAATGGTACACATAAAATAATAATTTCACCTAATACATCAAGTAAATAAAGAAGTAATATTTCATAAATATTAATTAGCTTAATTAATCTACAAAAATCTTAAATCAATTAAATTGTGTGGCTTTTGTATAAAACAACAACGCGATTGTGTGACTCGTAGGTGCAAATTCAGTCGCTATCGAATAATTTGAATATTAATGTTCACACGTTACCTTAGCGAATGGTGTGGCATTTTAGTCTAATTAATCATCTATAAATCTTTATCGGTAAAATTTGATTTTACAATTTAAGTGATACCTTTTAGTAACGATCATTTACATCGATTCTCTTCATCAACACTATATCACTTTAGGATATATGTAATTCGGTTTTGATCAAAATTCCAATATCATCCAAATTCAACTCGGTTAGTATAAACAAATTCCTTAGTTCAATAATAACATTTTTACTAACCGTATAACTTTTGTAAGAGATTTTAACTTTGAGTTGACTATGGCTGACTATAATACTTACCTCATGCAACTAGAGAGACGAATTCTCTATTGAATGGTGCATCACTTCTAATGCTTCAACTCAGACCCAACTATGGTCACTGATAGTTGGCATGTCATGATTTAATTATAATCAAAGTGGAGTACCCGCATCGAAGTTCAACAGTGTTCTCAAATCGAGAGAACTCCATAACATCATCACTTCGAGATTTCTTGTTTGACCTTAATTGTCATTAACTAACATGAGGCTACCGAGCGAGTCGTTCTATAATTGTGCAGTTAAAGCGCTTAGCAGTTCTACCACAATGGAGGTGCAAAAGTTATAATGGAGATAAAGAGGGATATAGCAAAAATAGTGGAGGTTCAAAAAGCTTCATTAGATATAAAACCAAATATTTCAAGTTAATTTATTCTCATTCTCATATCATTTGTATAATAAAAAGAAATGTTGCCTAATCTCATTTAACAAAACTAAAGAATACCATGATTTATGCAGGTTAGAATTGGTGACTACAATAAATTTCAAACTTATATTAAGTACTTATGCCTTAAAATTAGGTCTTTACCCTAACTTTGTTGATTTGGTTTAGAAGATAACTAGATAAATCAACCTTTGTATATTAATGTTGCTGTAGCGGGTGCTTAAGATCTTGATTTAGTGGGTGCAATAGAAAATAGCGGAGCTTAAAGCGAATTAACTGTTTAATAGCGCTAAATTGAAATAGCATAGCTGTCAAATAGCACCACATGCTATAGGTGGTATTTTGCGGGGCTTTAACTACACAGTTCCATATTTATCAACTAACTATCAGTACATAACCCCCTGGTGTCACTAGTAGTCATGAGTAACACACTGTCAAGCAATTAGATAGCATTATGTACTATGGTCTCAAAGGATATATCGATATCATTTCTCGAAACATCTTAATCGAGAATATCAAATAATATGTTCTATTATGTTGTGATAATTTCCTCACAATTACACCTCCTTGTAATTATTATCACATAACATATCATTTAAGGATTTTTTATTTAATATACTTTAAACTAATTATATATAACAGAAAATAAATACCTTTATTACGAACAAGATCAGTAATAGACTTAAGTATATGTAAAAATTACGTAGTTTCCCCTACGGCATACTGTTAACTCTCTCATGACACATTTTCCAGAGATATAAATAGAGATTCACATGCACTTGTACAAGGATCGAATTTTTCTCTCTTACATACACCATTAGCTACAAGCTCTTGTAATCAAAAAAGCCAAGCAATAAAATTAGCTGTCATAGTGGATTTAGACCTTCATTAGGATAGAACCACTTTAAATCTTCATTTGTTTACCTTTTACTTGAATTTTAGTTCATGATTCTTCATTCTCCCATATTAGCGAATTACCTTTGTTAATACCTCCTTTTAGCCAACTTCCGTGTTGGTTAGCAATCTAGTCAACAACAACATTAGCCACCATTAAAATCTGCCTTTCTTGAAGATCCGTAATCATTATATCAACTTGAAATCCATTTCTTTATATAAGAATACCATTTTAGCTATTTAATTTGCACTTTTTGGATTTCTTATTATAATCTACATGGCAATCACGTATGGCCGATATTTGGTGAAATTTGTTGAATTAATCTTATGAATTAACGTCTCAAACACTTGTTTTAGTTTTATCTTGATTATATTGAATGTATGAACGGATTTAGTATTGTAATTTGGGGACATCAACGGTGGACGAGCTTATCCTATGAACCACGACGGGGTTAGGCTAGTCACAATGTAATCTTACGCCGATAATGAGTTGTTACCCTATGCAGCCAATGACTAAGATTACATTATCATCCACTGCGTCGTCGAGCAAGGATATCCACTGTAATTGCTTTTACAAATCTTTTGAAAGAGAAAAGGATGTGATGATTTTGGAGGAAAAGAAATAATGTATTTTGTTAAAGACCACTAGTTCAAGTGGTAAGATCTCTAGATTGTGTACTAAAGCTCTTGGGTTCGATCCGTTAAGACACAAAAGTTGTTATTTTGCTTAGAATTAAGTATCACTCCTATTATAAAAAAAAGGAAATGATGTAGTTTAATTGATTTAAGAGGAATGAATAATGATGATACTCGAAGAAAAAAGGTAGGATGGGAATAAAATTACAGATGAAAATTTTGGAAAAAAAGTGGAAAGTGGAATGTGGACGTAGACAAATAAAGTGTAGTGCTAAGTAAGCCACATTCTTGGCTAAGGGTATCGTAGTTAGTGGTTAGACGCCGGCTGTGGTACTCTTAACCAAATGTACGATGCCCTTATCATCATATTAAATAAATTGGAAATAGAATTGGCATTTTCAACCTAATTCTTTCGGGTTCGTTTTTTGTTTAGTGGAACGAGTTTTCCGAAAGAGGTATTCTAAAAGGGGAAAGTTATATAAAAAGGAACGTGATTTTGTGTTACATAAAGGGTACTATGAAAGGGAAATGTTTATTATTTTTTATTTATGTGTTTTTTTAACATATTATAGAATAATATCTAAAAATTGGCAACTAATTATAATCTAATACAATAAACATCGAATTTAAAAAATTAATACATTGCAATTAAAAAACTAATACAATACAATTAAAAATCATATAAAAAGAACAAACAACGGTACGACTAGCTTGCAAATTTTCCACTAGAAAATTCAATAGCTCCCTAATGTCTGTAGCACATGACATATCATAGACAAGCGTGTAATTTTTTTCCTGATAGATGAAAATATGTGAAATTTCTCAGCTCGTATAAATGTCACCCGGCTTTCCTCAACGCTCACGGATCAACGGTCTTATCGAACTCAATGTCATGTACCAGATTAGTGAGCCTTGGTCCGGATTGTTTAGGCCAGATGATGGAGTACCCTCAGTGGGCCATCTCTATGGTATAGTGCAGGGGATAGTAATACCTAGTTCCATCTCCAACCCATTGCGAGTGTCAGCATACAACAGAGTGTTGAAATTGGCCTGAGGAAATGGAGGATGTTGTATTTGCATTGTGATGTCCCAATACAACCACTGTGCATTGTGCTCATCTCTTAGAAATTTGGTGGAGATTGCAACCTGAATTTTTTGTAATGTTTGGCTGTGAAATCCCCCCACTCTTTGTCTCCATTTATGGTGTCCTTTTCTACATTCCAAACACCGTTTTCAATTTGCAGCAGTTTAATCCATGGAGACCAGTGACATCTTGAGGTTATCCCACATTTTTTTATTTACGATCCAATCAAATTAATGCCTATTTGGGCGTTAAAAACGAATGCAACTTGGTTATTCCAACGGCTAGCATTTTCAGCCAGATTATCTGCCATCTACACGCACATAACAATGAAAGATGGCGTGAGTTCTCCGGCCCAATCAACAATAGCTATTGTAACATCCCGTACTTGGAGATCCAAGACTAATGACTACGGATGCTGCAATTATCCATAGTTATTAATCCTCAATGATCAAATACGTTAATGTTAGATACATTGATATAACAAAAACACATGAATATGGAAAAAATTTAAAACATCAAACAAGTTCGACATTCCATTCTAAAACATCTCAAATTCATTACATAATCCCAATACGAGAACCTATTCAGAGAAAATATATTTATTATAACATACTCCAAGAGCGACATATAAAGATGCCCCCTTGGATGATCAGAGTATATATATAGGCAATTTAACAACTTTGTCTTTACAACAACAACACAGCGGAATCAAAATAAAAGAGAACTCTAGATAGCTATCATGCCTCTTGCATTTCTACGGAAGCTTATTCGTCTAAAGAGGTACCTGAAAACCTCAACTCTCAAACTACACAAAATCAATTGAGTACCCGAGAGTTTAAGGGAAAAACATAAACTTTGAGTCAGACATAATGCCTGATATGAATAATAAGCTACCATCTCAAACCATTTAGATACCTAGTGAGGCCGCGCCGCTGAGCTATTGCCCCTTCCAATAACTCTTTCGAGTCATAGTTTTCATGGGCTTACTATGAACCTATCTCCCTGAAAACTTCTTTTATACATAGTTTTCATGGGTTTACTACAAACATGTATCCCTAACAACTTCCCAAATCAACATTTTAGCATCCTATATTCTAGGCTTCCTGAAATCCTGGATGCGATTGTACTCATTTAGGAGTTAACTTAATTTATATTCACTACCGCGTCAATCTAGCTGGTTATTCCACTCTTCCCTAAAATACAGTTATGGGTCCATTGCAATGTGAATATATACATATATAAAGAAGTAAACATAATAACATGGTTAATCCCATTAACCTATTAATCAAGGAAAATTTCTTCAAAAACTCCATACGTAAAATCATTTCCAAAACTCATTATTTATGCCATGGTTTTCGTTGAAAATGAGATTGGGTTATTTGTTTTGAAAACTAAGGCTTTCGAAACTTTAAAACATAATTTTTGAAATCCTTGGATAACCTCCTTCGAAAGCATAGAAAACTTCTTTTCAAAACATTACATATAAACCTTTCGAAGCACTTAAAACATCTCTTTCGTAACCAAAACATACCTTTCGAAAGTATCAAAACATTACATAATAATCCTTAGAAACGTAACTTCGAAACCAATGAAAGTACCCCTTTCGAAACCATTGGGTTTACTCAAAAACATCTTTTGGGTCAAAGTGAGTGGATACGAAAGTGTCCCTTTCAAAACCATTAAATCTTCATATAAAATTGTTTGGAGAAAGTTTGATGGCGTCAGCCCCATCCTTTCGAAAGCTTCAAAACATTTAAGTAAAACATTGAAGGATAGCATCGAAACCCTCTTTCGAAGTCATTGCCTTTGAAACCCTTGAACCCTTTTGAAAGCATCTAGGAAGTGGCTTAGTATAAATTTAAAACAAAGGATGCCCTTCGAAAGCATCAACGATTTCAATACACTCGAAAGACAAAAAACGACAGCAGGGTTTCGACTAGGTAGGAACCATCATTTTCAAAAGCATTGTTTTATAAATAAGGGACTCGTTCAAAAGCTTATACATAAAAATGAAAGATGGCAACCTTCTTGAAAGCTATTTAGAAAAACTACTTTTGATAAAATATGTTTCAACTCCTTCGAAAGCTTCAATAAAACAAAGGCAGACGCTAATCATTCAAAAGCAAAGCAAAGGTTTCGTTCCCATCGGAAGCTATGTTTCAACACCAAACCTTCCACCTTCCTCCAATCCACTACGTACCCATGTTGATACCATGTGTATTGGTTTCGGCTTTACAGGGTTTCGACCCGATTGAAGGCGGAAGCTATGAGTCGAAAGGTGCTTCTAATAGAGAAGGAACCCACTTTTCTGCGTAAATCTGATTTAATGCCAATTAAAGCAAACACTTTCTAACTAACTTGTCTACTTGTAAGCATATGATCGGTAGCTTTAGCTTTTCAAATCCTTTACACAAAATAACTGCCACATAATTTCAGATCTAAACCAATGTTAATTTAACAAATAAGCCCTTCCATTAAGCAAAATAATTAAATCATTTAGGTCCTCCTTTCAAAATAATTTAATTCTTATAACAATTCACTTAGGAAAAATCCCCAAAAATCACAGAAATTCACTGTTAGTATGTTATCTATCATATCTAAATTTCAGACCCAAATTCTTAATATAATTTCTGAAACAAATTTATAAACCCAATTAACCATATTTTCCTTTGAAAATTCATAATAGTCTTTCCATGGCTTGGAAAATTATCAAAATTTAAACCCAACTCCAAAATCATGTTTTACATAACATATAAATTCCTCATGGCATTTGAAATCGATTGTAATCAGTTTTACTCTTAAAATCATGTAAAATCATATTTAAACAATCTTGTTTAAATTTAACATATTATGATCCAAGAATATCATCATCCAAATCATCATAAAAATAGATTTAATCTTAAACCCAAAAACAAATGATTATATAACAAAATAAAGATGATATGTATTATTATTCACCTTGATTAAGATAAGGAGATTGGACTGAGATTACGATTTGTTCCCCTTGCTTTAATTCCTTAGCTTCTAGATTTAATTTATCCTCTTTTATCCTAATAATGGCCAGCTCCCCTTTGATGTTCGTTTGTATTTTTTTGTGCAAAATGACATGAATGGGAAATGAAACGTGAATGGGACAAAGAATGATAATATATAAGGGTGATGGTTTATGTGTGGCTATTTCCTAATATACTCTTATGTAACTTAATTAGCCTATAAGCCATTCTTAAGTCCATTTAAATAATTAAGCTCGTCCCTTAGTTTTATTTTCAACTCTCAATCACCTTATCACTCTAACTATTTACATATTTTTGTAATTTATCTTATCAGATCTCCTGAATAATGTTATCAAAAATTAGGAGTGTTACGGGCTCTTTTCCTTAAAGAATTTCGTCCTCGAAATTCAGTAAGGTCTAAATACTAAACATGGCAATCATCTGCAACGACTCCTAACAACCATACTAGTCTACCTGACTAACAACTATCTATATAAATCTAATATAGACATACCCACTAAGAAGATCAGGATAAGTATCTCAAATCCTGTCTTCTGTCTCCCAAGTACAGTCCTTCTCATTGTCGCTCCACTGAACTTTCTTCAACTTGGCTGTCTTGTTCCTCAATCTATTCTCATCTCTCGCTACAATATAAACTGGTTGTCTAACAAAAGTCAAATTTATCTCTACTATCAGATCTTCCAACCCTATCGGAGGAATATTAGTCTCTGGATCATGCACACACTTATGAAGATGAGATATATGACATACATTATGTACAGCTGCCATACTGCTCGACAACTCCACTTTGTACACAAGCTTTCCAATCCTCTCTATAATATGCAATGGACCAACGTATCTCCGTGCTAGCTTTTCTGACCTCCCGAACTATACCACGCCCTTCATCGATGATAATTAAATGAAAACCTTATCTCAAACCGAGAATTCGAGGTCCTTACGCCTCTTGTCTTTGGACCAAGCGTCCTTCATCCTTCCTCCGATCAACTTAATCTTCTCTGAACCTCTCTAACCAAATCCAGACATAAGACTAATCTGTCTCCAGTCTTCAACCAACGTGCTGGTGATTTGCAGGACCTTCCATACAAAGCTTCAAAAGGTGTCATTCCTATACTAGTATGATAACTATTATTATAGGAAAGCTCAACCAAATGTAGGTGATCTTCCCAAAATCCACCAAAGTCTAATACACAAGCTCTTAGTAAATCCTTGAGTACCTTACTGACTTCCTCTTTCTACCCATCCATCTGAGGGTTATATGCAGTACTCATCTTCAGCTTAGTGCTTAACATATCCTGCAGACTCTTCCAAAATTCGCTAGTAAACAAAGCATCTCCATCACTAACAATACTACTAGGAATCTCATATAGTCTAACTATGTTCTTCATGAAAAACTTAGCTAAAACATGTTTCGTCCTAGTTGACTTAACTGGAATGAAATGGGCACTCTTGGTCAACTTACCTACTACAAAGCATATACTTTCATTTGCTCTATTTGACCTTAGCAACCCATCTATAAAATCCATGGATATTGAATCCTATTTCCAAACTGGAATCTCTAAAGACTGAAGCAATCCACTTAGCTTTTGATGTTTGGCTTTCACTTGTTGATAGTTTGCACACTGCCTAACCCATAAGCCAACATCCCTTTTCATACCTTCCTAATAGAAGCTCCTTATCATATTTTGATACGTCTTGGCCCCTCTAGGATGAATTGTAAACTTAGATTGATGACTTTCTCCAAGAACTTCTTTCCTTAAGTCCTCAACATTCGGAACACACAACCATCCCTTCTTTCTCAACCATCCTCTCTTATCAAGACTAAATTTTTTCAAATCATCGAACTCAGTTCCAACCTCAAGCCTTTTAATCCTCTCGGTTAATACTGGATCCTCCTTCTGCTTAGAAGCTATCCTTTCGATCAACACCAGTCGATCTTCCAAACAGGACAACATAGCGGTATTTTGACTAGAACAAGCAATCGATCTTATGCACACTACAAGTACTCAAAGCTTCTAAATCCTTCCTCTCTACCAACATAGTTACCACCACATTCTGATGTCTTTTGCTAAGAGCGTCTGCTACTTTATTTCCTTTCCCAGGAGTATACTCTATACCAAAATCATAAGCAGACAAAAACTCTAGCCACCTCTGTTATCTCATATTCAGCTCCTTCCGAGAGAATAAGTACCTTAAATACTTATGACCTATATATAGCTCAACCTCTCCCCTTGGATATGACGCCTCCAAATCTTCAATGCGAATGTCACCGCAGCCAACTCCAAATCATGAGTAGGATATCCCACTTCATGCGGTCTAAGCTATCATGAAGCGTAATCAATCATTTTACCCTTCTGCATCAACACAGCTCCCACTCCAGTTCCACATGCATCAGTATACACCACCAACCCTTGGTTTCCGTCAGGAACTACTAACGCAGGTGCATTGGTCAATAAATGCTTTAATTTCAAGAATGCTTCCTCACATTTGTTGGGCCAAACAAATTTCACATCTTTCCTGCTTAGCGCCATCAAAGGTGCTGCTATCTGTGAGAAATCCTTGACGAATCTCTGGTAGTAGCCAGCAAGTCCGAGAAAACTTCTAATCTCAGTCACCGTCTCTGGTCTCTTCTAATTATTAACAGCTTCAATCTTATCTAGATCGATTGACAACCCTTTCTATGAAACTACGTGACTTAGAAACTTAACCTCTTTCTTCTAAAAATGACATTTGGAAAACTTCGCCTTTAGTCGATGTTGCCTCAGCGTCTCAAGCACTCATCTAAGTTGATCTTCATGTTCCTTTCATTCTAAGAGTATACCAAAATGTCATCTATAAACACTAACACGAACCTATCCAAGTATTCTTGGAAAACTCGGTTCATCAGATCCATGAAGAAAGCAGGTGCATTCGTTAAGACGAATGGCATTACTAACTACTCGTACGAACCATACCTAGTTCGAAATGCTATCAAATGAATATTGTCCTCTACCACTCTTAACTGATGAAAACCTATCACTAGATCCAACTGGGAAAGCACTCTGGCTCCATACAACTGATCAAATTGATCATCTATTCTCGGCAAACGATAATTATTCTTAATCGTCCTTCCGTTCAACTTACGATAGTCAATGCACATCCTCGACGACCCATCTGGTTTCTTCACGAACACCGCGACCGCTCCCCAAGGCGAACGGCTTGGTCTAATAAAATTTCTTCCTTCTAGATCCACTAGTTGCACCTTCAATTCCTTCATCTCAGTAGTTGCCATCCTGCTAGGTGGTCAACTCACAGGTTCAGCTCCTGGCACAAGATCTATTCGAAATTCAATAGCTTGTTTCGGTGGTAGTCCTATGACTGGCTCAAAGACATCAATAAAATCTCTTGCTGCTTGAACCTGACTTAACTCTTCTCCTACTTCCATAGCACTTAACAAAGCACAACTATTCCGATTAGAATTCTCCACTGAGAATATGATTCGGTTATGACTATCTGGGTGTCTTAGTGATATCTTCCCATCCTCAAAAAATATCCTAGCCTCATACTAGCTCAACCAATCTATACCCAAAATGATTCCGAAATCTACAAAATCGAAAACATACAGATTACATGCGAACTTATGACCTAACAAATCAAGTTCTAACTGGTCACATGTCATCTCTAGAGTTGCATACCCTCCTATTGGATTTGCAACCCTTAAGGAAGTAACGAGGTATGTGGGTTCTAAGAATAACCTATCAACCAAACACTGGGATATAAATGAATGTGATGCACGGGTATCAAATAGTATCCTAATTGGCATTCTCTTAATAAAAAACATACCTTCCATCATAGTCATTCCTTTTTCAGCTGCAGTTGGCCTAGCAGATGATGATCTAACAGCAAAAACATTTCCCTTATCCCCCTTAACTGGCACTGGACACTAGTTCTTATAATGCCTAACTTAGTCACAGTTGAAGTACTTCACGTTCTTCTTATTTGCAGCCTTCTTCCCCTTGCCCGACCAGCACTCATGAGCATAATGACCTTTCTTGTTGCACTTGAAGCAAAGTAGATTATCCTTTTCCTTCTTGGTTGCATCTCCCTTCTGCGCTCCCTTCTTTTTAAAAAACTTTCTTTTCTTTCCCTGAGAACCCTGGGTTTCAACTGGCTTCTCTCTAGCACAAACAAGCATCTCTTCATGGCAAATTTCCATCTCCACCACTACATTACTAGGATCATGGATATATGTCAGGGTCACCCTAACAAGCATGGGTTTCGATCCCCGAATGAACCTCTCATTCCTCCTGATGATGGTGTTTACAGTATTATATCCATAATGGGACAACTCATCAAACTTAGTGGCATACTCAACAACCAACATCTCTCCCTACTCCAGATCCAAAAACTTCCTCAGCAGTGCTAATTTAGCAACCTTGGACATAAACCTCTGTTTAAATCTCCTTCGAAAATCAGCCCAAGTCAATTCCTCCTTCGAAACTTCAACAGTAACATTGTTCCACCAATGAAGCGTTGACCCTTGCAACTACCTAGAGGCCAACATTCTCTTCTGCTCATCATCTAAATCAAAATCGGCAAAGATACACTCACAATGCAATAGTCAATTCTCTATCTCTAAGGCATTCTCTGCCCCCATAAATGACTTCCCACGAAGAATGGTATAATCTTTGCTTGGCTCGGGATAATTATTCCCAAGTAGAGCCACAAGATTAGCTCTTCCAACATTTCCAGCAACTCCAGCAGAAACTCCTGTTTGCATCATATTGACGAAGAACTGATACATTCCCCCCATATCCACTGATGGATTTCTAGCACCCATATTGGCTTCTACATTTTGGTTAGCATTAGCCTGTCAACCCAAGTTCCTCCTGGTGGGTCGAGCATTTCTGTTAGTTGTGGTGCTTCCTCCACCGAGATTTCCTCTCCTGTTTTTCTTCCTCCATATCTTCTTTCTCGTAAATCTACATACGAGCCTTAGTAAGATATAGAAGAATGGTCTAAGGGAGAGGGGATATATATATATATATATATATATATATATATATATATATATATATATATAATATAAGTACGTTACTATAGCGTGAACCCAAACCCCGATCTTATTTTCTGATTCACTGGATTATGTTTTGAAAATTCTTTTAGGTTTAAATTACTTTTAAGTTTCATAAACATATGCTCTAATACCAACTTGTAACATGCCCCACTTGGAGGCCCAAAACTAACGGCTGTGGATGCTGTAGTCATCCATAGTTATTAATCCTCAACAACCAAATATGGTAATGTTGGATACATTGATATAACAGAAACACATGAATGTGGAAAATTTAAAACATCAAACAAGTTCACATTCCATTCCAAAACATTTCAAATTCATTGCATAATCTTTACAACGAGAACCACATTCAGAGAAAATATATTTTTTATAACATACTCCAAGAGCGACATATGAAGATGCCTCCCTGGATGATCAGAGTATATATAGGCAATTTAACAACTTTTCCTTCACAACAACAACATAGAGGAATCAAAATAAGAGAGAACTCTAGATAGCTATCATGCCTTTTACACGTCACTGGAAGCTCATTCATATAAAGAGGTATCTTAAAACCTCAACTCTCAAACTAATCAAAATAAATTGAGAACCCCAAGAGTTTAAGGAGAAAACATAAACTTTTAGTCAGACATAAAGCCCAGTATGAATAATAATCTACCATCTCTGTGATGACCTACCTTTTTGGATGATTTAAGTTAACAACAAACCACACATGTCTAACTCAAACCATTCAAAATGGAGGATCATCAATGGGATTTAATAAGAAAATAAGAGAAAAGAAGGAAAACAAAACACAAAACCTCACAGCGGAATGACCAAATATAATAATCAAATAAATAGTTCATGAAGTTGTTTTACAATGTACATTTGATTACAGAATTTTTACAACATAATAAGAGTATAATCAATAAATATATCAAAATAATGTAGCGGAATAATAATAGTAAATATGATCTAGAAAACTACATATTCATCTTCAAGGAGTAATGTCTTTAAACGCTGAAATACTCAGGCTGACCCGAGCGTAATGAAAAGACAAAACACTCAAGTTAGAACTAAAACTTCTTATGCAAGTTAAATCAATAATAAGTAAATATGAGTGCAATAGCTTTAGAGATGTTTATGTGATTTTCCATCTCCTATCAAGTGTACAACGTAAGAGATGTTATGGGATTTTCCTTCTCTCAAGGATCTATCAAACTATAAGGTATGCTATATATGTAGTGTCTCTTAGTATTGTAAAGTATTAAAATAGCGTTAAGGCTTTACATTGATCCCCCTTAACATATTTTTAAGCATTGTCCTACAGTTTTCCATAGTAGCGTCGCCAGTAACATCGATAGCCAGGGAGGCGTCGTGATAAGACAAAATTAGAACAAATTCGTAGTTGTCGCGTATAAGGATAAAGAGTATGACAAGGCACGTGTGGCGATGCCTAAGGTAGGATGCTACCGTTTTGCGTTTCTTAACTAGTGGTAACCCCTAAGGGTCCATCGCAAACATCTATCCCGTGTTCAAATCAAGTTGCACCAATCGAGTCAAAATCAGCATAGTAATACGAAGAACAAATGTCGCTAGAGGTAGCTAGCCTCATTGGTCAGGTATGGCTCCTGTTTTAGTCATTTCAAATTGACTTAAGTGTCAGGGTCTATCCATCATCGTTTTCTTACTTCATTCTGGTAAACACCGCCAATTCAACCTCTACATTATGGATAACATCCACCGCTTGCACAGTTGTCAAAGTGGTTCCGGTATTGACAAAGAGTATGTCAATATTCATCCCCGGTCTCTTTAACAACCAATCGTCATTTTTTACACCGGTCGGTTTTAAATTTCAAGAACAAATCATGCTTCGTATCAAAATATCATATTTGCTTCAAAAATCATTTCGAATTCAAATAGGTTATAGCTTCGAAACATTTGTATTTAAATCTAGACAATTCCCACTTTTAAAACAGCTTGAAGATTAAAATCTATTTTTAATAACTAAAATACTTTTACTATTGAAAAATAATTTGGATAATTAAAATAGTTTTTAATATTAAAAATAGTTTAGAATAATTAAAGTTGATTAAGATTAAAAATAGTTTGAATATAAAATAATTTTAATATTGAAAATAGTTTAGATAATTAAAATAGTTTATATATTAAATAATTTGATTATTAAAATAGATTTTATATTAAAATAGTATATATTAAAACAGTTTCTTTCTTTCACAACAACGTTCAAATTCCAAATCATAATGAAATCCATTTTCAATTTCTAATTTCAAATTAACTTCATATTCAAATTTCGATTTAAATCAGCCTCAATTCAAAACGATTTCAACTTTACTTCAAATTCAATTGATATAGTTCTATTCAAATGGCTGAAAGTTTCAATCCAATTTCTCATTTTGAAAAAATTTAGTTTAAATTTGGAAATACCAATTTAAACCACTTTAATCATAGTAAATTGAAAGTTGAAATTAAAATTTAACCTTAAAAATAATTCACTTTCAATAAAATCAAGTCATTTATCAAATTCAACTTAAAGATTTCAAATTTAATTTTTAAACAATTTCATTTAACAGTTTCAATTCCAACATTTCAAAGCTCGGATTTAGAAAATAATTTAATTCATATAAATCCAAATTTTATTTTCTTTTAAACAATATCATTTAAACCAAATTATATTCAAGACTTTGAAACCATTTAATTTAACCACTCCGGTGTCCGTATATAATTTTCTACCCTATGGCCATGTGATCGGTTAATTTAAGTTTAATTACATGGATGGATGTATATCATTTCAACTCAAAATTCATTGACATAGGTATATGTCATTTCAACCTATTTCTTGGTTTATTCGAAATAATTTAGATGACAATTTATAGGATGTTAAATAATAAATGGGGTAATAATAAGGATATATCAAAATAAATAACAACCGTACACACAACATATCAATCAATAGACATCTAATTGCAATCAACATCAAATCAACCAATATTTCACAACAGTTACTGGTTATCAAGTGTCGGTGTTTAACTAGCAATTAAATTCAGTATTAATTTAATTCAATATAAAATTCTAACTAAATTTAAATGTCAATTTTAAACTATCAAACAGCAATCAATAATATTTTATCACTTCATAATTCAATTTAACTAACATCCGAACATTTATTGCTTGAGTGGGTTAAATCACTCACGTTTGAATTATAGCCCATTAAAAATCCAATAAAATCCCAAAATTCCAACAATTTCCAAATTCAACCAAACCAGTTTCATGTTGTTTGGAATTTCGATAAGAACTCAATAGAAGAAACCGCGTGTGAATCCGAGTTCGCATGCAAAAGTTATACAAGTTACAAGTTTGAAATTTAAATTAAAATTAAAATAAAGAAAGGGCACAAAAACGTAAATATTGATACCTTCTCGAAACCCCTATCATTTACCAGAACCAAAAAAACCCATCAGGCCATGCGTTCTACCACCAACCGCCGCCACTAGGCACACTTTCGACCTGATCGGACCTTGACCTCGTGATCGCCTCACTTCATCTTCGCCAGAAAACGGCCACAACCGCTGCCATTTCCATCGCCAATTCTGGCGAATCCTGACGCAATTAGCTCGATGCAACCGTACATCTTATAGGTCTCGTCGAGACTACAACTTCCGTTTAGAATTTGTGGTGAATCGATGAGAGTGATCTAAGGGAAAGAAGATGAGAAGTTTCCAGCCGTTAAAATGGTTAGGGCAGCGACTAATATTTTTATTTTATATTAGTCTTGATTTGCATGCCTATTTATAGCATGAGGTCCAAAGCAGCCCGAACTCCAATCGAGGCGTGCTGATAGGCAATTTGTATGTAAAAAGGCTTTCTGAACATAACGAAACTAGTTTCGAGGCCTAATTTCATCGTATACGAAAGTTAACATTTTATCGTTTGATAAAATTTCAAATTAAATTATATTCAAATAATTTACCAATTGGCAGTTATGGACAACTACAAAATTTCTACGTTATAAATACGTTATTAAAAACCACAACGTTCATTAATAATTCGACTTTATTATTATTACACATTAATAAAACAAGTTCTTATGAACTGATTTGATCACTTTTAAATTCTAAATTGGAAGTTTCCTTTTATCATTCTTGATTAAACAAGAAATAATAATATTTTAAAATTAAATTTTCCATGTTTTAAAAATCCAAGATTTAAACATTACATTAACTTCAACATTTAAATTACAATAGTAATAAAATCTCAGTCTATTATAATTTAAATTTCAACAAATTCTTTTATTTTTTTTTACATGTTCCTTATATAAAATTTCTTTTTAATCAAAATATATATTTCCTTTTTATTTCCTTAACTTCCTCTTTATTTTAATTTAAACATTATGTTTCATTATTACATCCATTAATTATAATTAATATCCTCTTTCCTTTTAGTTTGAAAGATTCCAATTATATTTAAGTCCATTTATTACAAAATTAATTTCAAAATGAATTGAATAATGAGATGAGAAATAAAACAATTTTCTATATATTAGTAATTCAATTATCTACACATATGTTGTTTGCAACCAAGGATTATAGATTTACTTACAATAATTGATTCCTTATTCCATGTTAAACCATTTCAACTTATTAACATCTAATTCTCCTTAATCCATCATTTATTTTATTCCCTATTAAACTCCATAACTATATCCAAATTAAACTTTACATTTATATTCCAATTAGAAATCAACGATCATTTCATTCTTTATTAACATTAATTATTACAATCGATGTGATTTACATTCAAATAGCTATTAATTATATTCAAATCATTATCATTAGATTATACGCATTACCATCTTTACCTCATTTAAATTTATCGTTTTAGAATTCATTTAAGATCAAATTATATATTCTAACATTTTTTCTATAACAATAATACATAAAAAAATTCAATTTCTGACAATATTAAATTACAAAATCTTATTTAATTTCATATGTTTAATTATCAAAAATATGGGTCGTTATAATCTCCCCCACTCAAAACTTTTCATCCCCGAAAAAGAACAAGAAAGAATCAGGTGATTTGAGATTTTTTTTATTTAAAACAGACAATTCATAAATAATTAAACTTACATACTTAAGTTTAATAAAAATTTGAAAATAACTCAACTTCTATGAAGAATTTCTAAGTCCTAAATTCACAAAAAATTTCAACAGCGTCTACTTTGTGCGGTTAGTTCCAAAAAAATAACTAATTACATTGTATATATCATATTTCAATAATAAAGCATCCCAAACCATACGCAAAACAATACAATATCGCTACAAAAACCGTAATCCGAAAACGAACCTATTTGTCAAGCAACAAAGCTATATTTATGAAATCAAAAGCAACAACTATTGCTTCCATAAACTTATATCTTACTTACATAATCCCAAAGAGTTAAAATAATGTAAAAGATCGATATACTTGTTGGTCCAAACAATAGCACATGCAACAGAACATATATAACAATGATATGTAAACAAAAACAATACGACCATTATATGCAACAAAAGAATCATCACACATCCATAGCAACAAAAAAACTAATGGTTTGTCTAGGCTTAGAAACTTTCATCGTACAAGGATGATAAATAAATTACCAAGTGTACCTTATGCGCAACAGCCTTAGTTAATTACTTAATAGATTATTCATACAACCTTAACGATTTGAAGTATCACTTTCCATACTTTTCATAAGCCAGACAACAAAGAATTTAAATATTATTTAAGTCCGTAAGATGTACTTATATCATTTGTACACAATATCAATTATGATCGCTTGTTTAAATACATAAATTTCACTTTCGAACTAGTATTGCTAATTGGATTACTCTAGTGCGGACTCTGATCCGATTTCTTGATTAGAAATCTCCATTCTCCTTGCATAGCCATAAACTATGATATAAAACTTCAAAATTCAAATCAAAAAATCCGTTTCAAATATACGCCGTCAAGAATCAAGCGAAAAATCCAAATTTAGACCGGTGTGAATTACTACAAATCATGCATTCGAATCTGGATCAGAACTGTTATACAAATAAAATGATCTATGCATAACTTACATATTATATTCTATTGGTTTCTTTAACACATTATTTACCTTTCATTTATTTAATTTCCATTCATTCATACAAGATCATCTTTTATTAATTTATATTCATTTACTTGCACAGATTATTTCCCATTCAATATTTAAAGCATCATTGGATAAAATTTTAAAGTATTACATAAGCTTCTTGCAGTTTAACTCACATTTATTATTTACTTATATAACTTGATTTTCATTTTATATTAATATTCATTTATGAATCATTTCAACATTTTCTTAAGTTTATAATCATTTACTTAAATAGTATTCTCTTTTTACTATTCAATTTAATTATTAAGCATTCCAAACATCACTTAAGTTTATAACCTTTCTTGTACATCTTAATTCTTTATTTAGATATGGAGATAATTTATTTTTGAAACAATATTATTACTTAAGTTTTTACTTATATAATATTCCATTATCTTTTAGTTTACAAGTTACAAAACTTCAATTTTATTTTCATTGAACACTTAGCTTTTAATTTCATATTTCAATTTAGATGTTTCCGACCATTAAAATAATCGAAGATTCCATTCGATTACAATAATTGAAAATCATTGGTTAATAGAACTTAAGAACTAAATATCGGGTTTCACTGTAAGTCATCTTGAAATAATATATACTTATATTTTTTTTCTATATATATCAACTCATATTTAATGGATTTAATTCAAAATTTGTTTGTCAAAACAAATGTGTTGCAAAGCTACTATAGCAGGCTTTCTACTTTGAAACTCGAAAATGAATGTCGACAATGACGCTGTCATCACCAAAATAATTTTCCAACGATAGAAGAGGGGAGTACAGAATTTGTTTCCTTTAATCTTTTTTAAAAACGTTTCTTTCAAATCTCATTAAAAATAAGTCTACTCGAAAATACTTCCAAACAATACTAATGTTACTTTTCAAAAATCTTTGAAAACCAATTTCAAACACCGAAACTTAAGTTCTTAAATTTTCAATTTAAATTCATTTTATTTGTAAATCCTATTTTATTAACCGTATTTATAAGATTACATTTTCTTATAACATACAATAGTCAATGGTTTTTAAAGAACCTTGACTAACCAACATAAATGATAATAAACAAACATTATCATTTCCTAACATATAACACACCAAAAAAACAACTATATCAATTTATGAAAATTATTCTCTTAAGTACAAAACATAATACCAGGTAAAATTATTTCATTTACCGATTTTCAAAACAATATTGTGCCTGTCTACCCTATTTAAGAGTTTAGATATCCATATCGATACCATAGCGTCCGATGTACCGATCGAAATTTATAAATACTCAATATAACAAATTAACACAATACAAAACATTTTTATAGCACTAACAAAAATGCTCTCTTGTATATATACACTCAAACTCATTCTAGGGTATTACTTACCCTATCTCTAACGAGTTAATCCCCAACAGGCTAAGGTATCTCTAAACCAAAGCTCTGATACCAACTGCGATGACCAACCTTTTTGGACGATTTAAGTTGACAATAAACCATACATGTCTAACTCAAACCATTCAAAAGTGAGGATTGTCAATTAGATTTAATAATAAAATAAGAGAAAAGAAGAAAAACAAAACAGAGAATCTCGCAGTGGAATGAACAAATGTAATAATCAAATAAACAGTTCATGAAGCTATTTTACAGTATACATTTGATTACACAATTTTTACAACATAATCAGAGTACAATCAACAAACATACCAAATAATGCAGCGAAATAATAGTAGTAAATACGGTCTAGAAAACTCCACCTTCATCTTCAAGGGATAATATCTTCAAACACTGAAATACTCAGGCTGATCCGAGCGTAATGAAAAGACAAAATACTTGAGTCAGAACTAAAAGTTCTTATGTATGTTAAATTAATAACAAGTAAATATGAGTGCAATTATTCAGAGATGCTTACAGGATTTTCCATCTCCTATCAAGTGTAGAATATGAGTGCAATAACTTAAGAGACATTACGGGGATTTCTATCTCCTAATTATCCGTCAAACTATCGATATGCAGTAAGGTACGCTATATATGTAGCGTCTATCAGTATTATAAAGTATTAAAATAGCATTAAGGCTTTACATTGACCCCCTTAACACATTTTTAAGCATTGTCCTACAGTTTGCCTTAGTAGCATCACTAGTAACATCGATAGCCAGGGAGATGCTGTGATAAGACAACATATAACAAAATCATAGTGGTCGTCTATAAGGATGAAAAGTATGACAAGGCTGAGTCGATGTCCAAGGAAGGATACTACCGTTTTGCGTTTCCTGTCTGGTGGTAACCCCTAACGGCCCACCGTGAACATCCATCCCATAGTCAAATCAAGGTGCACCAATCGAGTTAAAATCAGTATAGTGATACGAAGAACAGATGTTGCTAGAGGTAGCTAGCCTCATTGATCGGGTATGGCTCCTATTTTAGTCATTTCAAATTGACACAAGTGTCGGGGTCTATCCATCATCGTTCTCTTACTTCATTCCAGCAAACTCCACCAATTCAACCTCTACGTTATGGATAACATTCATCACGTTCATAGTTGTTAAAGTGGTTCCGGTATTGACAGAGAGTATGCCAATATTCGACATCGGTCTCTTTAACAACCAACCATCATTTTTCATACCAGTTGGTTCTTTTAAATTTCAAGAACAAGTCATGCTAAATATAATATTTTCTTCAAAAATCATTTCGAATTCAAATAGGTTATACCTTCAAAACATTCGTATTTAAATCTAAACAATTCCAACTTTTAAAATGGCTTGAATAATTAAAATAGTTTTACTATTGAAAAATAATTTGGATAACTAAAATAGTTTGCAATAACTAAAGTAGTTTATGGTTGAAAATTATTTGAATATAAAATAGTTTTAATATTGAAAATAGTTTAGATAATTAAAATAGTTTATATATTAAAATAATTTGATTATTAAAATAGTTTATATTAAAACCGTTTCATTCTTTCACAACAAGATTCAAATTCCAAATCATAACAAATTCCATTTTTTACTTCCAATTTCAAGTCAACTTCATATTCAAATTTTGATTTAAATCAGCCTTAATTCAAAATGATTTCGATTTTACTTCAAATTCAATTGAAAACAGTTCTATTCAAATGGCTGAAAGTTTCAATTCAATTTCTCATTTTTAAACAATTAGTTTAAATCCATTTCACATCCAAAACTTAAAAATACCAATTTAAACCACTTTAATTACAATAAATTGAAAGTTCAAATTAAAATTTAACCTTTTGAAATAATTCTCTTTCAATAAATTCAAGTCATTTCTCAAATTCAACTTAAAGATTTCAAATTTAATCTTTAAACAATTTCATTTGATAGTTTCAATTCCAATATTTCAAAGCTCGAATTTAGAAAATAATTTAATTCTTATAAATCCAATTTTATTTTCTTTAAAACAATATCATTTAAACCAAATTAAATTCAAGACTTTGAAAGCATTTAATTTAACCAATCCGGTGTCCGTATATAATTTTCTACCTTATGGCCGAATGATTGGTTAATTAAATTTTAATTACATGGATGTATGTATATCATTTCAACCCAAAATTAACCGTAATAGGTATATATCATTTCAACCCAAAATTCACTGATATAGGTATATGTCACTTCAACCTATTTCTTAAATTATTCGAAATAATTTAGAAGAAAATTTATAGGATGTTAAATAATAAATGGGGTAATAACAAGGATATATCAAAATAAATAACAACCATACATACAACATATCAATTAATAGACATCTAATCGCAATAAACATCCAAATCAACCAATATATCACAACAGCTACTGGCTATCAAGTGTTAGTGTTTAATAAGCATTTAAATTCAATATTAATTTAAATATTAATTTAATTCAATATAAAATTCGAACTAAATTTAACTGTCAATTTTAAACCACCAAACAACAATCAATAATATTTTATCACTTCATAATTCAATTTAACTAACAGTCGAAAATTTAATATTGCGTGAGTGGGTTAAATAACTCACATTTAATTTACAACCCATTGAAAGCCCAAAATTATAACAATCTCTAAATTCAACCAAACCAGATTCATATTGTTTGGAATTTCGATACGAACCCAATGGAAGAAACCGCGTGCGAATCCGTGTTCGTATGCAAAAGTTATACAAGTTAGAAATTTAAATTTAAATTTAAATAAAGAAAGGGGAAAAGCGTAAATATTGATACCTTCCCCAAACCCCTATCGTTAACCAAAACCAAAAAAGAAAACCCATCAGGCCGCACGTTCTACCACCAATCCCCACCGCCAGGCACACTTTCGACCAGATTGGACCTCGCCACCGTGATCGCCTCGCCAACCACTACTTTCGCCTGAAGTGGCGCCGCCCCCATCGCCTCTTGGCCAGAAAACAGCCACGATCACCGCCACTTCCATTACCAATTCTGCAAATCCTGACGTAATTAGCTCGATCCAACCGTACATCTTGTAGATCTCGTCGAGCACCACAACTTTCATTTAGACTTCGTCGCGAACCGGTGAGAGATGAATCTCCAAGGGAAAGAAGATGGGATGTTTTCAGTCGTTGAAATTGGCGGCGACTATGGAAAAATTAGGGTTTTTGTAACATTTCAATAATGTATTAGTCTCGATTTGTATGCCTATATATAGCGTGAGGGCCAAAGCAGACCGAACTCCAATCGAGGCGTGCTGATAGGCAATCTATATGTAAAAAGGTCTTTTGAACACAATGGAACTAGTTTCGAGGCCTAATTTCATCGTATACGAAAGTTAACGTTTTAGCGTTCAATAAAATTTAAATTAAATTATATTCAAATAATTTATCAATTCACAGTTATGGACAACTACAATATTTCTACTTTACAGATTCGTTATTACAAACCACAACGTTCATTAATAATTCGATTTTATTATTATTACACATTAATTAAAACAAGTTATTATTAACCGATTTAATCGCTTTTAAATTCTAAATTGGAAGTTTCCTTTTATCATTCTTGATTAAACAATAATTAAGAATCTTTTAAAATTAAAATTTCCATATAAAATCCAAGATTTAAATATTACATTAATTTCAACATTTAAATTACAATAGTAATAAAATCCAGTTCATTATAATTTAAATTTCAATAAATTCTTTTGTTTTGTTTTACATGTTCCTTATATCAAATTTTCTTTTTAATTAAAACATGTATTTCCTTTTTATTTCCTCAACTTCCTCTTTTATTTTAATTCAAACATATGTTTCTGTATTACGTCATTAATTGAAATTAATGTCCTCCTTCCTTTTATTTGAAAGATTCCAATTACATTTAATTCCATTGATTACAAAATTAATTTCAAAAGGAATTAAATAATGAGATGAGAAATAAAAAATTTGCTATATATTAATAATTCAATTATCTATACATTTGTTGTTTGCGACCAAGGATTATAAAGTACTTACAATAAATGATTCCTTATTCCATGTTAAACCAAATTCAACTAATTAATATATAATTCTCCTTAATCCATCATTTATTTTATTCCTTATAAAAATCCACAACTATATCCAAACTAAACTTTACATTTATATTCCAATTAGAAATCAACAATCATTTCATCCTTTATTAACATTAATTATTACAATCGATGTTATTTACAGTCAAACAGTTATTGATTATATTCAAATCACTATCATTAGATTATATGCTTTACCATCGTTACCTCGTTGGAATTTATCATTTTCAGAATTCATTTAAGATCAAATTATATATTCTAACAAAAAAAATTCTTACAATAATAAATCATAAATTTTAAATTCCGACAATATTAAATTCCAAAATCTTATTTAATTTAATATTTTTAATTACCAAAAATATTGGTCGTCACAATCTCAAACCATTTATATATCTAGTGAGACCATGCCGCTTAGCGGAATGGGTTTTCCTCTCACTAGTATCCTAAAAACTTTATAAAACCATATACTGTGCTCCTGCATCCACAATGGTTAAAACATCTCAAAATAATACAACGATATGTAATACAGGTAAATCAATTCTGGATTACCCATCCCCATTCATTTTGACTATCTGTTAGAGTTACTATTAACCTATTAGTTCTCATGGACCGACTAATAACCTATTTAATATTTATGGACTCACTGTCCAGTTTCATAGTTTTCATGGGCTTACTATTAACCTATTTAAGTTTATGGAGTCCCTGCCCTATTCATAGTTTTCATGAAATAATTAAGAACCTACTGGCCCCTGCTAATAACATCATTGTTTCGTGGGTTCTCCCCGAACCTGTTGTTAACTTCAATAACTTCCCTCTTATCCTAGTTTTCATGGATTGACTAGGAACCTGTTCACTTCCGTCAATAACTTAATCCGGATATAGTTTTCATGGGTTCACTACAAACCTATTGGACCTTGCTAATAACTCTTTTAAATCATAGTTTTCATGGGTTTACTATGAACCTGTCTCCCTGACAGCTTATTTTATACATAGTTTTCATTGGTTTACTATGAATCTGTCTCCCTGACAACTTCTTAAATCAATATTTTAGCATCCTATATTTAGGTCTTCCTGACCTCCTGAATGCAATTATACTCATTCAGGAGTTAACTTAATTTATATTCACTACCATGTCAACTTAGCTGGTTATTTCGCTCTTCTACAAAATACAATTATGGGTCCATTACAATGTGAATATATACATATATAAAGAAGCAAACGTAATAACTTGGTTAAACCCTTTAACCTATTAATCAAGGAAAACTTCTTCAAAAACTCCATACTTCAAATCATTTCCAAAACTCATTATTTATGCCATGGTTTTTCTTTAAAATGAGATTGGGTTGTTTGTTTTGAAAACTAAGGCTTTCAAAACTTTAAAACATAACTTTCAAAATCCCTAGATAACCTCCTTCGAAAACATAGAAAACTTCTTACATATAAACCTTTCGAAGCTCTTTAAAACATCTCTTTCGAAATTAAAACATACCTTTCAAAAGTATCAAAACATTCTTAATAATTCTTAGAAACATAGCTTCGAAACTAATGAAAGTGCTCCTTTCGAAACCATTGGGTTTATTCAAAAACATCTTTTGGGCAAAAGTGAATATACAAAAGTATCCCTTTCGAAAACATTAATCTTCATATAAAATTGTTTGGGGAAAGTTTGATGGCGTCGACACCATCATTTCGAAAGCTTCAAAACATTTAAGTAAAACATTAAAGTATAACATCGAAACCCTCTTTCGAAGCTATTGCCTTTGAAACCCTTGAACCCTTTCGAAAGCATCTAGAAAGTGGCTTAGTATAAGTTTAAAACAAAGGCTATCCTTCTAAAGCATTGATGACTCAATACACTCGAAAGGCAAAAGAACGACAGCAGGGTTTTGACTAGGTCGGAACCATCATTTTCGAAAGCATTATAAACAAGAGACTCGTTCGAAAGCTTATACTTAAAAATAAAAGATGGAAAGCTTCTTTGAAAGATGTTTAGAAAAACTCCTTTCGATAACATATGTTTCAACTCCCTTGAAAGCTTTAATAAAACAAAGGCATGCGCTAATCATTCAAAAGCAAAAGCAAAGGTTTGATTCCCATTGGAAACTATGTTTCGACACCGAACCTTGCACCTTCCTCCAATCCACTACATACCCATGTTGATGCCTTGTGTATTGGTTTCGGTTTTGTGGGGTCTTGATCTAATTGAAGGCGGAAGCTATGAGTCGAAAGGTGCTTCTAATAGAGACGAAACTCACTTTTCTAGGTAAATCTGGTTTAATACCAATTAAAGCAAACACTTTCTAACTAACCCGCTTACTTGTAAGCATATGATTGGTTGCCTTAACTTTGCAAATCCTTTACACAAAATAACAGCCTCATAATTTCAGATCTAAACCAAGATTAATTTGACAAATAAGCCATTCTATTAAGCAAAACAATTAAATCATTTCGATCCTCTTTTCAAAATAATTTAATTCTCATAATAATTCACTTAGGAAAAATCCCCAATAGAAATTCAGATTTAATATGATATCCAACATATCTAAATTTCAGGCCCAAATTCTTAATATAATTTCTAAACCCAGTTAACCATATTTTCCTTTGAAAATTCATAATAATCTTTCCATGGCTTGGAAAATTGTCAAAATTAAAACTCAACTCCAAAATCATGTTTTACATAGCATATAAATTCCTCATGGCATTTGAAATCAACTATAATCAGTTTTACCCTTAAAACCGTGTAAAATCATATTTAAACAATCTTGTTTAAATCTAACATATCATCATCCAAATCATCATTAAAATGGATTTAATCTTAAACCTGAAAACAAAATATTATATAATAAAATAGAGATGATATATATTATTATTCATCTGATTAAGCTAAGAAGATTGGATTGAGATTTATTCCCCTTACTTTAATTCCTTAGCTTTTAGATTTAATTTCTCCTCTTTTCTTCTAGTAATGGCCGGCTTCCCTTTGATTTACGTTTGTATTTTGTTTTTTGCAATTGTGAATGAGAAATGAAACGTCAATGGTATAAGGAATGAGAATATATAAGGATAATGGGTTATGTGCAGCTATTTCCTAATATACCCTTATGTAACTTAATTAGCCTATAAGCCATTCTTAAGCCTATTTAAATAATTAAGCTCGACCCTTAGTTTTATTTTCAAATCTCAATTTCCTTATCAATCTAATTAATTACACTATTCCATTTAATTTATCTAATTAAATCTCTTAAATAATGTTATAAAAAATAAGGGGTGTTACAACTATTGTGGCGCAGAATTGAAGGAAGTGGTAGTAGTCTAGTAGACATGCTGTAAAATTAGATTTTTTTTTAAAAACATATATTGTAAAGAAATTGAAATAAACGTAATTAAATGAAAAAAAGCTCAACCGATGCTTGAAAATGCTAGGAGCAACTTAGATTTGCTTGGAATGGATGGAGGAGATGGTGGTGCAAAGGAGAAGGACGAGGGGTTTTATAGAAAGGAGAGATGATAGTTGACCAATGAACTTTTGGCACTTCTGACGCAAAACGATTCATTTCTGTCTCATAGTTCAATTAGTGCAAAATGGACAAAACAAATTCTAGCCATACATCGTAAATTACTCTACGCATACCAAAATTTTTACTAAAATTGCGTATACTGTTTTTTACTTAATATACACCATACATATTATAAATTATCCTAATTGTGGAATAAAACAAACACTTATCTCATTTCAGTAACATTTTCTCTAATCTACCAATCAAAGTTAAGGTTTCTAAATTCTTCTAAATTCACTTTTGAAAGTTTCAAATTTGAAATTGAAATAATTTAAATGAAATTTAAATTTGCTTATTACTTACATAAAACAATTTGAGTTTAATTTTGAATATTAAAAAGTTAAACTATTTAAATTTTGATGCTGATGCTAAATTTAAACTTCGTTTAATTTAAGCAAATGATGAAGAAAAATTAACACTATGAATCCTATTAATTTTAGTTTTGAGTTTTAAAATTTAATATTTATATTTAATTTAAAGTGAAAAATGTTAAAATTAACTATGCAATACATCTTGGAAATACGAATAAAAAATTATAGCTAAAAGAACTTAAATTTAATTTGATGACAATGCGTAGATATTTCAGTATCTTTACAAAAGAAATACTGTTGAATGTACTATGATTTTGTTCTTTTTAATATCGAATTTAATTTTACTGTTAAACAAGAGCATTTTTGTATAAAATTTTATTAAAACTTTTTAATGGTGTTGATACAAATTTGTGATGTATGAATAGAATTTTCCAACGAACAATTGGCTATGTTGCTACGACTTCATGTTTGGCCAAAGATTGGATATGATGCTATGACTTCATAATTGGCCAAAGATTTGCTCGGAATGCAACTTTTTAACTTTGATACTCACCGAACCCATCATTTTTTCATCTGGACCAGAGCAATACACGACAAACGATTAAGTACATTCATAAAACGAGAAAACTCAAATTAGATACAGATAAATTCACGTACAAAAGGGTTTTGTTTTGGAAAAGAAATTCTGCTTATTAAGTCCAATAAATCGAATTGAGAAGAACTAGAATCGAATCAAATTGTGCAATGGTTTCTCTTTCAACATGGGTACGCTACGCTGCTAACAAATTCGAATACTCTATTTCCGTCAGCTGGAAGGTAATCATTTCCTCAATTTTATTTTGTTTCATTTTTTATATGGTGTATTCCTTTTTTGATTGGTTGATTAGTATATTAAACCTATGAATTGTAATTTGAGAATCTGCAATTTTAGGACAAATTGATTAATTTTTAGGGTTACGTTAGTTAATTATCATATAAATTTTGAATGATAATAAAAATACAATCTGAGCTGAAACATTAGTAAAGAAGGTCTTTTCTTTTTCCAATTCTATTACCGGTAGTTGTTTGTGACTATAAACACCTGCGTGAAGCAGAGAAGAAATTCCTTTTCTTTTCTTTTCAATAATTTCAACGTTGATTTTAGTTTTGGGATGAATAACTGTTCGCAGGGAAATGTAGCAATTTGTCATTTGAACGTGTAATCTCTAATAAGAAAAATTACTAGAATGCACTAACTGGCTTGTTTTCGCACAGGGAAAATTACCACTTTCCCAAATTAATGTAAGAGAACATATTTTCATAGTATTGAATGCGATTGAATATCAAGACGGTGTTAAAGAATAACTATTTTAAATGAATTTATGTGATTGATAAGCTAATATAAATTATTTGATTAAATTGTTAACTGAATGTCTGATAAGCTTTTAGTCAAAATTAAAACATTTTTGTGGGAGAATACCACACATGTAAGCATTATATACTTCTAGTTAATCGCATTATCATTTCAGTAGTTTAGTTGAGGTAGACATTAACTTCTATTAATATTCGGTCTTTCAGAAATATAGCGGTGGTCAAATCAATGCAAAAGAATTCAGTGATGCAGTGTGGAAAAACTTCTTCCAAGGAAAATTAACTTTCACTCATTGGACTAAAGGGGAGGAAATGACACCAACAATTGCAGCAAAAGGGACAAATCTTCTTGTTAGGAAGATGGTCTTACCAGTTCCTACGTATTACTATTTCCTTTTTCCTCATATTTATTATTTTGGATCACATTGCATGATGTATTTTGCATGTAATTTAAAATATATATTTTATTGCATAAGACACAATATTTGGTGATACTTACTGTTGTTGGTTATGTTGTATCTTCTGACCATGCTTGAAGTAGCTTGCATCTACTTTGCATATCAGGCATGGTGTGAGGTTCCGGCCGGAACCACGAGATTCCGACCAACTCGTACCGGTTCCGGTCGGTGGCGGGACGGGATTAGGGTAAAATCCCGTCCCGTTCAAAAAGCCAAAGAAAAAAAATATCGAAACTGTAATCAAAAAAGCAGAACTGTAATCAAAAGAAAGGGGGAGCGACAAGAAAAAACACGCAGAGACAATCAATTTTAAAAGCAAAAAAAGAATCTAACTGTAATTGAATGCTTATCTCGCCTAAATCGAAGCATCCTTTTGCAATTCTTTCCAAATTCGAGCTTCCATTGACGACGAGCTTCAATCGAGCCTTATTCGAGCATCATACAGCATACATCGAGCATCATTCAAACTTCGTCCAGTAGCGACGAGCTTTACTGCTTTAGTTGAGTTTTTATGTTTTGCCCTAGTTAGCCCTAAGCGGGAGATTACTATTTAGGTTGGGTTGCTAGACTGCTTTATTTAGGAAGTGGGATACTAAGAAGAGTAGGGTTTGCTAAACTTTATTGGGCTGCTTATTTGTTGGACTGCTTTATTTAGGAAGTGGGGGACTAAGAAGAGTAGGGTTTGCTAAACTTTACTGTGCTGCTTTATTTATATTCAACCGGTGGAAAGTTATTTTTATGTAAATGTTGGGCTGAGTTACCTAGTAACTTTGTTGGGCTGCTTTGTTTTTTATACAAATAGTGTAATGTTATTTTAAAGTGAATGTTTTACGTTTTATAATTTATAATATACTTACAATGCTTATTGTTACATTTTCATTACAAAATTTAAAACCGGGACCGAAACCGAAACTATAACCGAAACTTCCGAAACTTCCGAAACTAACCGAAACTAGGGAAATTTCAACCGACCGAAACCAAGACCGAAACCGAGTTCTCAAACCTTGATATCAGGCAAATTATTATCAATTGCTGATATAAATTATGAGGAGAAAAAATGACATATTATATTTACGCAACTTTTAGTTTCAAAGGCATGACTTGGACCAAAGAGCTAAGGACAGGCGGAGTTTTCTATTTTTCTAGTCAAGATAATATATTTCCCTTGATTGGTTTTGTGACTGTTGTTGCACTAACAGAATTTCTTTGGTCCAAATGTTGCTGGTTAATATTTTAGAATTTTACATCGATCCTAACATCTTTTGTAATCTATTGTCTACAAGTAATATAACACCATCATCTGAAGACCTTCCCAGATACGTGATACAAACCCTTGGCTCATCTCTGACACCTTTATTAGCTATCTTATAATCTGAGGAACAAATGGCTAGTTTATCTCTTTATGCGGTAACCGTGAAGGTGGTATTCTACAAACATATATTACCAATCAACAATTCTAATTTAGACCTGTCAATAGATACTTTCAAATGCGGATTATGCCACATCCGCATCCGTGGATACGAATAATATCGGATAATTATTCTATATCTATAAATCAACAAACAAAAATAAAAGATTTTGGTTTAACATAAAATTTTCTCATCCCCATTGATTATAAAAACACTCAAAATCAACGAATATTATGACTATAAACAATTTTAAGCAGTTAATATGCATTAAATACATATTATATAAACTATAAACTTGATAAAACAATAAGGACTTCCTAAAATACACATAATATAACTATAAAATTGATAAAAACCGAATGGATAATTTTCAGATGCAAATGTCTTCGTATCCGCATCCATATCAATTTTTGTGAATATTGGATATTTATCCGCTTTTTTGATACGTATGCGGATGGATTTGGATTTTTCGAGTATTCATTGATAAATTTAAATTCTATATAACCCTATGGTGTTAAAGATTCCACATAGGCTTTGGGCTTTGCCAATGCTTGATGCTCACATGTGGTGTTATAGTGCTCTTCGTAACCGTTTGTAGTGTTGCTTATATTACTTGCTACCTTTTTATTACTTCAGCACTTGGTTTTTTTTTTTCAATCTCCCATAACAATATGATTGAATCCACACCACTTACTTGAATGGATGCCTAAATTTTTTGATATCCATCCGCATTCATATCCGAAAAGCGGATAAATATCAAATATCCGAAAAAACGAATATGGATGCAGATATGATAACATCTGCACTTAAAAATTATCCATCCGGTTTTTATCAAGATTTTAGTTATTTTATGTATATTATAGTATAATTAAAACTATATATTTATTGTTTTATTAAGTCAATAATTCATATTGTATGCATTTAATGCATATCGACTGTTCAAAAATGTGTATTGTCACCATATTTGTTGATTTTACTTACATTTATAATCAATCGGGTTGAAAAAAATTATTTTAAACCAAAATTTTCTATTTATGTTTTATTGATTTATCGATCGTTAGCGGATATGATAATTATTCGATATCCGTCCGTATTCGAGGATACGGATATCCGATAACTGAAACTGTATTTGGATGCGGATCCCTATATCCGAAAGTATCCGTTGATAGGCTTAATTAACGCTATTTATTTACTCCCATGCAAAGTACGGGCATGCTTGTTCCCAACACAAAAATGCAATAAAAGACGACTGAGCAATCAAGAAACTTGATGTGAGCCCTGACTTCATTTGGTACAACTCTTTGATTCTTTTTTTCCCTAACAGCTGGCTTGTAATGCAAACGGTGTTAGATAAAACCCAAACCTAGCCATAGTGCTGAAGGCGATGATCCTTTTTTTGTGGAAATTGAACTAATATTTGTAGTAACTTACAAGACCATATTTCTGTTATATAGTAACTTACAAGACCATATTTCTATTATTCCTTCATTTCATCGCTCATGTGTGATAATTGCTTCGCTTCAGGCAAGTTTTTGTCGGTGACATGGTTATGTTAAAAGATCCTGAAAAGCCTGATGATGTATTGGTTAGACGATTAACTGCAATTGAAGGCTATGAAATGGTATCTAAAGACGAGAAGGAAGAGCCATTTATTCTAGAGAAGGATCAATGCTGGGTTTTATCAGAAAATGAATCTCTAAAGGCCAAGGTATATTTTATTATGTTGTTACATTCTTTGCATACGTTTGAATGGTTAAATGCATCTTTGCTTTCTTCTAAGGCTAAATTTTCAGTTTTATTTACTTCCAATCACACCATATCATGTACTAGCACATACACCTTCAGAAATCTATAATTTTGACTACCAAAGATTGATAACTGATTCTATTTAACAATGATAGAATCATCATTACAGGTTTATATCTGGATGTCACAGATAAGTGCAGGCATATAAAATTTGCCTAACCGTAGATACATTGAGAATAAAGTATGTGCTCAAGGTAGTCAATAGCAAATAGCAATGGGCTTGCCTAGCGCACGCTATTTTGTTCACTTTTGTAAATTTTGCCTTTTTTTAATATATATTAAATGGGTTTTAAGTAGCAGTGGTTTCATGTTTACATAAAGATCAAATCACTCATTTATGATCATCACTTATTTTTTACGTTTTACCCTATAATTTGATTATGGATTGGAATTCACATTGTAATTTACACTGTAAATTGTTAGTTGACGCCTCTATTCAAACTCAAAACTCTTAACGCTTTAAAATTCTTAACATTGTATCCTAAAGTAAATCTGTCTAACAAATTTTTTGTTGTTTTCAGGGATTTGTCATCCTCATCATCTTTTTTTTCTTCTAATTGAGATCGACTATTTAATTGTTGTTTTTCATAAATTTCTATGTTGAATTGTAATTTTGCTAAATTTAATATATTCTTAGATTATTTTTAATATAATTTTTTGATGTTGATTTCAAAGTTCTTTTTTTTTTCATTTTTTTGATGTAAATTTTGATTTCATTTGTGTTGAGATTTTTGGCATTATAAAATTTATGTTTATCAACACAAACTTCTTAGTTGTTTAGTGAATGAGAAAATAGTTGATATATTGTCAAAACATATGTACATTTTAGATGTCTATAAACTAAAAGTGATGAGAAGTGTATTCCCGCCATCAGTCTTTCGGCTAATTAAGTTGGTATGAAAAAGGGACCTGAGTCGTATACGAATCTACACAATAGCATAATAATATTTGGTAGTAGTAGATCATAAATCCAAACGTTTGTTACTAGGTTGAATGACTAATTATTCATGGATTTTTTTTTAGAAAATAGCGTCATTGATTATGCGCAAAAATTTGATATCTTGTACCGAATAGTTTGAATTCTTATACAACCTGAATAAACTAGCCCATAAGGTCATTTTCAAAGTATTTTTCAAGTAGCACTTTGATGTATGAAAAATGGAATTTTATGATGTTTTATCAAATGGAAGAACTTTGCTTTCAAGAGTTTATTCAAAAGAATATAGAAGAAAAGAATGTTCAACCCTTGTTTTTTTTTTCCTTTCCAGTATAAAAAACGATGCAGATAACGAAGTCCAATATTGCAAATTATTGAGTTTTATAAAGTAAGCTTGTTTTTTTTTTTTTTTTTTTTTTTTAAAGAAGCATTAATGGGGTAACTAACGTCACTGTCAAGTTTAAAATGAATTCTTAAGATTATGAAGTTTCTACCTGTTAGTATAGCTAGAGAAAAACAAAAGTATTAACTTTTTCCACGTAGACGTTTTGAGTATGATACCTACTAAACACCTACATTCGATTTTATTTGAAAAATCATGGTCGTTCTTCGATAAATGATTTTGATGTTTTACCAAAGATATATGATTGGTTATTGTAACCATGTTCAATTTTATTTGAGCTTTTGCAAATGAACTATTCGCTATTTTGCGCTTTGACAAGGTTAAATAACGCATACCCTGTGGTATGGGCAGTATAGGGCGCCATGATAACTCTAATTGTGCTCACACAGTTGATTTAATTTCTTTAAAGCTTCTAGCTTCTGAAAGGTTGTATGGTGCATAGCGTCATAACATGCTTTTCACATAATTGATCAGTGGCTTGCAAATACGAGTTCTCTTGTAAAAATTAATCACTTTTCATACTCCGTCAACAGTTTAGTATTTTGATTGCAAACAAACAACAGTTACAAACATGCATTAAAGCCGAATGATCCTTTTTTATGTAGTGTTTTTGACAAATATGGAATCAGAGCAAGTAGCTAATATAATTTGTAAGATACTGAGATAACACAGATGTTTGTCATGCTTTAATTATTACTTGAAGGCAGTTTATAACCTGTTTCTTGATATCTTCACGCACTCTCAGTATTAAGAGGGGGGGGGGGGGGGGGGGGGGGGATGATAAATGCACTCCCCTTTACTATCTCCGCTCCCCTTTTAAGACATTTTTAAAAGGAAGTGTGGATGGTAAACTGTAGTGAAAGCGAAGTGCATTTATCACTCGGCATAGTATATTATCGACATTCTTAAGAAAGTTTTTGAACTATTGCAATTGCATGATGACATTTTCTTAACTAGTCTCATTCTTCGTTTTGGGAGATGAGCAAGGAGAATTGAGTAATACCTAATAGTTTTAGTTTGTCATTTTATAACTTAAGATTCAGACGAATTCTTAATTTCTGTAGTTGTAAGTTTTGGTGGCCAAATTCCTATTCCTGTTTAAAGAAGATTTAAACTCTATTGGCTGCAGTTTTGTTTTGAAATAAGCCTAGACTTCAATTTAATCGGAAGTCCAACCAAACTTGCAATCTATACAGTCGGTTATCTTAAACTCCATATAATCTATGACCTCAAATCTGGATAACTCATAAAATAATTACCCACCCACAAGTTTTTTCCAGCCTGATTAATTGTTAGCGGCTATTTGGATTTGTTTTTCCCTATTTTTGCTACATTTTTTGAAGCAGTATTAGGACTTCATATGTTTTTCTTACTCTCTTTTTTACTACTTGTTCTTACTTTTGCATACTCAAAGGAGGCAAAAGACAGCCGTTTATTTGGACCTGTTCCTATGAGCAGCATTATTGGACGAGCTATATATGCTCTTCGGTCAGCTGTCGATCATGGACCAGTACAAAACAGGTGCTTACTCTCACATTTAATCCAATAAATTATTTTTTAGTTGTGTATCCCCAGGTAGAAAGATGTATACGTAGATTGTTGAATGGGGGTATTTTCATGTGCATTTTGATCACTCCACATTTTGAAAATTGTTATCTAGCCCTAGTTTCTACATCCATTAACCCCATTAACCATAAGCATGCACCTTGTCTGTGGTCAGATCAGAGCTATGCTTGAAAATGTATTATCTTATAATTGTTACCGATAAGAAAAATTTTTCCCATAAAAAACATATGTACATGACGAGGCAGTGATAGCACGCTCTTTTGACATATATAACCAAATAAGCAGAAGAATTTTCCCGATATGCCACATCAATAAGATTAGTCACATCTGTGTTTACAAGGCTGCATACTATACAAACAAAATCAATCAATGACAGCATAATTAACACAGATACAAAATGTGATTTTATTTACCTTTGGCAAAATGACATAAACCATATAGTGGCTAATTTACTTATTTTATATGTATCGTCAAGCATAGAACTACACAATTAATTTGCCATCGTCAATCATTTATCGCTTGTTTATATGTACTTATCAAATCCCATAATTTCAGCCATTTGGCAACAACACATGATTCTTCGGTGCTAGCAGTCGAGTTGGATGTAGATGAGTTGGCCAAAAGCTCCAAAATATAGCTATACATGCTGTGACCATTGCTTTTGTGCATTCTCAGTTGCAGGAGAAGAAACAAGAGATGCATTGTGTTTTATCTATCATCATGAGGAATTATTTACTGCATTTTCTTTTGTTTCTTTTGCTAAACTATTTAATACTTGTAACATGTTTTTCTTTCTTTCTTTTTCAATATTTATTTGTCTGTGGCCGAATCCAAATATTTGGATTGAGGCTAAGATGATGACGGCTAATGTTTGAATTTTTATGTTACAAAAATAAGTATATCACTGCCACAAGCATACTAACTGCCAAGTTGTGTATTTTATGGAACTTGCAATGTTGTCTCTGTTCTTTTGAAATTTCAATGTGAACTCAAACGTCAAAGCACTTTCACTGTACATCTTGTGCCATTACCAAACAGATGCTTGCTGGCACGTTCAATCCGATAAATTATATGTTAGTTATTTATCCAGCTTGATAGATGCATGCATCTTGCCTGAACCTTATTACTCTTCCTCAAACTTCAGTTTCTTTTCGATGACTCAATTTGCATTTCCAGATATTTCATTAACAAATGAATTGACCATCACCTTCGTATCTTAATATACTAAGTTACGCAATTTAAATTAAATAACCATTTTGAAATATTTTGCATCTTGAAAAGTATGTTAAATTTGATGAAGAAAGAACATATTAAATTTGAAGAACGAAAAAGAAAATTTGGGGTTGACTAATAATTGCCTTCTTGTTTTATTTATTACAAATCATGCATAACAAGCTGTAATGTTTGGTCTCAATGTCTACGCTATCAAAAGAAATTTACCGTTCGAAAGCATGAAGAATGAGACACAACAAGAGTAAAAATAATCACCGGCCCATATCTGATCTCGGTACAAAACAAGGATACGAGAAGTTTTCCATAACATAACAATATAAAATAAATAAAAATATCTCTCACATGAATAGTGGAAGCAGATAAAATGCAATATACAATAGTAGTTGCACTAACGTGTACATAAAATATATCATCCCGTGTCTATATACAAACCGCTACAAACATGACATATTTATAGATACATATGCATAGCTTGTACAACCATTTGTACACCAAAATATCATATCCGGACAATATACATACATACATACACACACACATCTACACATACATATATGTATATGTAGATATGTGTGTGTGCGTGTAACGTCAACCTTCAACAAGTCCTCGAAGAAGATCCCAAAAAGATCAACATGAAAAGCAACCTTAATAATCCTCATACCGACTTCATGATTACTGTTAGAAACATAGGTCATGCTACATCTAGCCGTGAGCGTAATACCATCCAATGTAAACAATAACCAACATGTGCAAATACAAGGGTAGATGTTACACAACACATTAAATTCCAAAAATCTCATCGTCCACACACAATGTTTTAACATCCGTGTAATGTCTTTAAATTCACAGCGATATATACTCGCTACTCTAATCAACCGAGTTTCACACCTATACCTTTATCATTACCAGCACATTTATTAAGGCGCTTAATCAATTTTAATTATTGATCAATTTAGTTGTTACATTTCATCCTAGATTACACATTAACATATTACCAAATGCCAAGTTCATCTCTTGAGGTGCTCACTACCTCTAATACTTAGAAATGCGAGCGTTCTCACACAGTCCATTTGATGCATAAATAATTCTCATCGCACCGTCTATCATTGCTTTCATCATCATCATCATCATAAAAATTCACCTAAACCTCGCATATTGCCTCTGTGCAGTGGACTATTTGACCAATGACAACAGGGCTGACTTGCCATGATTCGGGCCACTACCCCGACATTAGTCATCTATGATGGAAATCTAGCATATCAACCATCTAACGTAACGTCGTCATGTTTTAATTTACTCATATACCGTTCCCATCTCCAATACAATTTAAGATTTTATTCATTTATAAGTCAGCAAAACCATTTAGAAGAAAGTGACAAAAAACAATAATTTTCACCATCATCGCATTCATTCACATACCGACATAACACCCAAACCATCCAATTAATCAAGATTATACATCCAAGTTTAAACAAACAGAAACATCATGTTACCTTTTGTGTTAAATTTAAAGTCAAAATATCCCATGTATTTTTAACAAAAAGCTTTACCTTTAAAATTTAGTACAATTATTATAACAAAGTTTTCATTGTTTGAAATTTAAAATTTTAAAATAAAGAAACATATTTTTTTTAACAACACATTAGTCACATCTTTATTAGAAATTGTACCTAAAGTTATATAAATAAATTTCATCCCAAATTTAAAATCATTCATAGAAGTATATTTTTTCCATTTCTAATTTACACACATAATATTTTTCAATTTCTAATTTGCACACACATGCAAACGTGCATTTATAGGGAGTATAGTAGCCTAAAAGACAATCTAATCATAAATCAATGCGTATTCAAATTTAAGATTTAATTCAATAATTAAAACTTTTCATTTGATGAAAAATGAAAAATGACCAATTATAAAATTAAATGATATTAATCATTTCATCCAATTTGAAGAGGATATTGTGAAAGTATTAATTTGGTAGTTAAAACTTTCCATATGGAAAGTGAATTAGTCACAAAATTAATATGTATTTTAGTTGTGGAAAAACGGGTTCTCTATAGCACAATGTGGAATGGATCTTAAGGCGATTTATACACTAGAGGGGATGAAGTATGTATTTCAACTATTTAAAAGTTACTAATGAATTTAAACCTCTATCTACTCAAATTGCAAATAGAAATAAATAATCACGGAATAGTAAAGTAAAATGCAATAAAGTAAATAACATCAGGAATTTTTATACTGGTTCGAATTGACCAATCTTACATCTAGTCCTACACTGCACCGTACATAATTTCACTATCATCACTTGCTTTTCATAGGTGACAAGAACACATTTACAATCTTGATTTTATGGGTTACAAAATGCACCATCTTGATTTATCGATCTAGAAGATCGCCCTCTTGATTTCACAGGCTACAAGAACACCTTCTTCTCTTTACAATCAATAGTAGAGTGTGACAAGTAGTTATATCTTCAATACAGATTCTCGTAGATTTGATACAATGGTCTTATAGACCTCCAATAGCAATATATCTTTGAACTCTTTGAAGAATAGGATGAAATCAGAGAGAGAATGATATGAATTCAAGTACAAATTCTCTAATCTTGTGCGATTTGCAAATCCTTGAAGAATTAGAGTGAAAGAGTATGGATTTGAAAAGAGAGTGGAATAATATGTAATGAATCTTTCTCAGGAAAGTATGAAAATGAAAGTGTAAGAGAGAATGAGAATATTGTGTGTAAAATTTCATTTTCTAGAGCCATTATATGGCGGTTGAAGTGATATGTCTATTGGTGAAGAGGTGGAAGGAAATTCCCTTCATTTGAATTTTTAAAAACATAAAAATGGTTAGTATGTCGACATACTTGGGAAAGATATGTCGACATACATGTGGATATGTCAACATATTTGGGAGGGATATGTCAACATACATGTGTTGCTTTTCAGATTTCGAAGTTTTCATATTTATGGATATTTTGTGATTTGATGAGGTCAATGGTAGATGATCTTCAAGTATAATTGCCATGGGTTCTTTAACAAAGAGTCTATGATTCAATCAACTACTCATCATTTCAGATACCTTTGTCATTACAACATTCGTCTTCAATTAGTTTTGTTCTTCCATTTGCTCTGGTTAATCTTCATATATATAATTCATTTGCTTCCACTTAGTTCTTATTCATCTCTATAAAATATCTTTATAATATATCTGAAAATATTGCATAACTCAGAGATCTGTTGGTAGTAATATTTATATGGTTGTTTATCAAAGTCAATACTTAGGCTATTAACAATAATAACTTCCTCAAGTTGGAGATTGAATGCTGTGAATTCTTCGCTTGTCCCAGAGCGTGATAAACTGATCCTTTCCCAAAGCGTTGAAAATATTTCGGCGATTAATAAGTTAATTTGAACGTAAAGAAACTTAATAATCTTATTTGTATGTTATTCGAATCGATCTAAACTTATTTTGCAAATTCAATAGTAGAATGGATAAGGGATGTGTGTGTGTTGGGGGGATGGTGGAAGGGGGTGGTTGGGTGGTGGTTGTGTGTGGTAGGTACATGAAAATGATTACTTTGTAGCTATTGGAATTCGTATATCCACCAAATAGTCATTCCTTTTGACATCCATTTTGTGTCTATCCATCTCAGAATGCTTCAAAATGGACACTGTGTTTTGAATATTTGAAAAATGAATTGAGTATTAAACCCTACCTAAATTGTTACGTAACCTCATCAAATCATTTGTAAACATTAATAAATCGATTTTCTTTTGTTGGCCTTATATTAAAGAGCTCACAGGATAATTTTATGCTTGCAGACTACCACCATTAGCACATGTTAGACAGTGATTATATTTACGTGAAGCACACCACTCTAGAAGAATTTATGCCTTATTAATGTCTCTGAAGTTGGTACCTTGGTTCAAAACATGGTTTTCACATAGTGGAAATTAGGGATCCATCTCCCTTTTCTAAACTTATTTGTTTTACATCTTTTGCTTTTAGAAAATACTTTCTACATCCTTATTTTTTAGTTTCCTTCTTTTTTACCTCTCATTTCCAAATTTAAAAACGGCCGCTTCGATGTGTATTACATCGTTATGAGTTATAGACGTATAATCTAACAGCATATGTTAAAGTTAATAAAATTACTTAAATAGAATGTAAATTATAAAAGAAAATTGAAAGCGACCTAATACTAATTTTTTATAATCACAAGGATCTATGCCAAAATTTCCCTTTCACGTGGTTCTTTCATTTGCATGTTTTAAGTGCAATTCTGAAACTCCGTTGCTTTCTATCAAATATTAAAATTAGACTGCATAGTCTAAAAAAGATGAAAATTACTTTTAACGATCAGGTTAAAGGATCAATTAACATAAAGAAAAAAACCAAACCCTTATCGCAAGCTCAGTTGCTCTCGCAAATTCTTAGAGCAAATGCAGAAAGATATGCTTGAAACCTTTTGAATTTTAATCGAAGATAAGTGAAGTTAAGAAATGATGAATCAAAGTGTCCATATCGTCTCTAGCAGCATACCACGTAAAAATAAACCCTCTTTGTTGTAGCTGGATGTTTATGCATTTGGGTTTTTTATTGTTCCTTTTTAATGGTGTAAATTTTAATGGGTAAGGTGTTTATTTTTGGATACTTCATGGAAAACTACTGGATTTCATATTTCTATATTGCTGTAGATAGGATAAATTTATTGAGATAGGAAATTTCTAATAATGTGTTAAATTTGGTGAAAACCGATGAAAAATATGCTTTTGGGTAAAAGGTTGACTAAAATGAATAAAATATAGTGGGATATGTGTGCTTGTAACTTTCTTCGTTTTCTTTTGTAGAATTGCACCAATTGGGAACGTGTATTGTCCTAAAACAATTCACATTATCACCATAAATATTTAGTTTATGTAGTGAAAAACCGTGATTAGGATTTTTGATAGTCGATCTTAATATCCATGTATAAAAGGAAAAAGTTTCAAACGTATATATGATTGGTTAAATTACGTCTAATCAATTGAAGAAAATGGTGTATGCATATTTATAAAGTTGAAGGGAAACTTCTAGGATCTATTAGAAATAACTATGTTGTAAACCTTCAAAATTTTCAGTTCAGTTTTGTCAAATTGAAATAATTTGCCACCCTAAAACGGAAAACTTATGATAGTTTTGGTTGGTATCAATTGAAGCCAATTTCAAAAACTGAAAACTTCAATTACACCCAAAATTTCAAACATAATTCATCATCCATAATATGATACATATTATGAAAATACATAATTTTGATCCTTAACACAGTTGCATCATTGTTAGAGTTTTTTATGAAGTGCAACGTAAATTTATATCATTTAGGAGTTGTGCAAAATCCCACTAAAGCTCCGTTAAATCCCCACTATAGCGCATAACACTTTTCGACTACTATATCTTTTCAATTTAATGATATTAAACAGTAGATCCATTTTAATTCCTTCTATTTTCTCCTACACCCATTAAATCAATGCTTTTAACATATGCTTCAACAACATTAATACAAAATATTAATTTGACTAATTCTCTTTTAAATTAATCAACAAAGTTATGGTACATACATAATTTTAAGGCACAAGTGCTCAATATAAGTTAGAAATTCATCATAGTCACTATTGACAAAAAGCGAAACAACACCCAAAGTCGATTATAAACAAGAATAGATAAAAACAAGAATAAAATTACAAGAATACAATGATGTTATAGTGATTGGCTTTGAATCACTGTTTACATTCACTTAGTTTTATTGGTTTGAGATTTTTCACGAGTACTTATAATGATTTCAAGTCTCTAAAATAAGGTAATATCAGGTTTGATAGTAGTTCGTGACAACATGACGAAGTATGGAGGAGAAGAGAGTGGTGACTTAGAGCCCAAAAGTTCAAAAACTGTAAAAGTCCTTTTTACATTGCTCCAACTTCCACATTTATATTGGAAATCCCCCGCCGTAGTTGCTAGATCACGAAAGACCAACTAAGAATCCGGATCCATGTAAATATGAAAGAAGAACAAGTCAAATTTGACTATCAAAATAATATCGGTATCGACCAAAATATGGTTGATATCGAACATATTTGCTTATCACCAAAGGTGTGCTTCTTTATACTAACATAGATCTCAAGTCTCCAAACTCAAAAGTGTGCCCTCCTACTGAAATCAACCCGGTACAGACCATAATTATGGTTGGTACCAACCATAGTACACTTGCTCCAAAACACTTCAAATTTCTTGTACTTCTTCATTCCATCATCCCAAGCATCCTCTAAGTTTTTGATCCATTTTATCTTCGTCTTGAAGTCCAGATCCACTTAGAAGTTGCTTGGTTCAAATGTTGGATAACATTTGTCCTCCAAAGTATGCTTTCATGAAAACAAAGCATATTTTGAATCTAGATAAGCAACATGTCTAAGTTTCATAAGGATCATTGATCAACCAATCATCATATTTGAAGCGTTATATCTATTTCCAAGAACATCCGTTCATCACTATAAATAATTAACATATCATTCTTTTTCTTTGGTAATGTTTGAGTTCTTAAATATTTGGGAGCTATTTCATGTCTCAATCAAGTAGACTTTCCTTTGTTTTATTTTTATAAGACGATGATTAAAACATATTGGTATCGAACAAATCATGTTAGTACAAACATGCTTTCCAAAAAGTAGTTATAAACGTAAACATTTAGCACAATTTTTACTTTACTTCCATTTGCAGGAACACATCGTCTTCTCCAAGCTTTTGACCCTTTGGTCGTTGTTGCTATTCCTTAGCCTTCACTGTGATCACCTCCAAGTGAACTACCGCCATCCTCGTCAGTGCCACTGCCACAGCTAACTCCACAACCATCAATTTCAAATCGGCACCAAACAAATTACCCCGACCTTTTTCATTCAAACCTTGATTTTAGCAACTAGTTGGGTTTTTGATTTCAATCTTGATGTCACGCATGTCGTCATGGCCGATGTTGCCGTTTCATCGTCGTTAATGATGACTTTGCCACTGACGACATCATTGTTTGGCATCATCGATCCAAAGTTGACCGTCATTATTGCCTCACTTCATACAACTGAATTGGCACTTAGGCTTTTGGAGAACTTGAGTCATACATGGAGTTAGCACCAAGTAGTTCTTGTTTTCAACCAAGTTTATTTTTTCTTCCCAAATTTAATGCTAGCTTCGTGTCTTTATAACCCTTGCTATGAGTTTCTCCATGACTGAGTATCAATTTTTCATGTGTGATATATTTCCATACATAAAAGTGTCGCAATCGATTTTGTTGAACTTCAGTCGGATATGGATCAATGGCTTGATTTTGGTGAGATGGTTCTAAGGAGCGGTTGCATCGAACACGCTATGATATTCGAATAGAACCTACTTGTCAAAACTTCAGGTTGAATTTAACAATCTTGTGTTCCTGCAAAGAAGGCTCCATGTTGCTACGGACAATGGTTTCATTACCAAATGCTTTGCGATAATAGATAAGATTCAACACACAGTTCCATCTTGCAACGCAGCTCATTGCCAGCATGAGCGGGCTATTTACATAGATTGTTGGCTTACATCGTGCTCTGAACACAAGACATACATTGCATAGAATGACACTTCAAAATGCCCTGGGAAATGTCTAGAATCCGATTGGTCAACATACGTCAAACATCCATTGCATTATGTACATCGACTACATGGGTTTTGATTAAAATGTTTTATTAAAGTAAAACTTACCCGATCGAGTTTGCCATCAAGCTTTTTAGTTCAGAATGACCAGATGATTTTATTATTTCAATGTTAGCATAAGCCTTTCCACCCCTTTAGATGCAGGATCTTCTACAGCTCAGGCTTCTATGTCCACTCTATCTTAAGCTAGGTGTTCCATTACCCAAGAACTTCGACTTTAGACCTTTCCAGCTGATAGCCCCACAGTTAAACTCCTTCACTAAATTACTAACCCATTCTGATGGTCTTGGGAATTTCTCGAGACCAAACGCCACTTAAGTTGATTGCAGAGTCACTCCATTCATTCTGTCTCAAAAACACCGAATTCTCAAGGACGAGGTCCTCCTTCCAATACTCGACTACTGGGCTCATCTCCCACCTCCAGGTTATACAATATGCGATAAGTATATTTTCCTATCTAGAGCCGTGCCGCCATTCAATGACTTTCTCAAAGTTGTCCTTCAGGAGATTGGGCTAGCTCCTAATAGAGTTAGGGATATGCCCTAGGGGTAGTTTAATAATTTGTTACATATATCTTACTAGTCGACCAATCTTGTTTGAAATAAAGGTGTTTTATTTCTATTATATACTTGATATAATGTGGTTATATTAATTTAATTAAAATTATATTTAATATAAAATCCATAAACGGTATGTTTTGTGGTAGTAGGTACAAAGTGTTGTAACCATGAATAATTTATCACAATAAAAACTAAATATACCATTTTAAGTGTTCCTAATCAAGATGTATCTAGATAGGATATCAATGTATCCATTGAGACTAGAGTACAAATGCTTTCCAAATGTTGGGTAATATATTACTCATGGCTATTAGGGGCACCAAGGTGTTACGTACTGATAGTTATTGAATGACTATGGAATGACTTACTCGATAGTTTTCTATTGCTTAATATAGCTAAGGCCAAATAGAAAATATCGATGTGACTAATTTACAGAGTTCTCTCAACTTAAGAATACTGTTAATCTTCAATATGGAAGCTTTGCTTTGATTATAGTTAAATCATGGCATGACATCCATCGAATGACTATAGTTGGGTTGAGTGAAAGCGTTGGAAGTGAAACACTATTCAAAAGAGGATTAGCCTCCTCAGTTATATAAGATTAGTGTCACGGTCAATTGATGTCAACTCAAAGGCAAAGTCCTTGGCCATGTCAGTTCGGTTAATAATAATCGTTATTATTGAACCAAGGACTTTGTATTTGGACTATAAAGTTAAATGTAGATGATGTTGGAATTTTGATCATTACCAAATTCCGTAAGTCCCAATGTGATATAGTTTTGACGAAGAGAGTTGATGTAATTAATTGTCACTATTGGGTACCGCTTATAATGAATAAAATTGGATTTTACCAAAAGATGTATAAGCGATAAATTCAGCCAAAATGTCACACCACCTGCTAAACGACGTATGAACGTTAACATTCGAATAGTTCGATATTAATTGCCGACTGAATTTACACATTTGAGTCGCACAACTGTAATGATGAAATTCTCTAAAAAATCACATGATTTAATTGATTTATAAAATGTTGTAAATTGATTAAATTAGCTGACATTTGAGAAATATTAATTATTATTTATTTGACATTTGAAAGTTGTTTATAATTATTTTAATGCATTTATAAAAGTTATATTTGTGTGCATTGATATACGATATCGATGTAATTTAAAGATAATTGCATGAAATGATTTATGAAATTTTATGTCATTTGATGACATGATTTATGGAAATTTTATGTCATTTGATGACATATCACGTGTTAAAAAAGGATTGCAGAGAGAGACAAAATCAAGAAAATTAATTAAGGAAGTTTTAACTAAAGGATGGAAGTGGTTTCATTCTTTCAAATAAATTATATTTTTTAATTCATTCTGTACGTACAATTCATTCTTTCTAATTGCTTTCTTTAACTTAATTAATTGTCTTTTATATATATGTAAACTTTTGATTAGGTAAAAAACTTTCTAACATATATGCATAAGTAAATATAAATAGTGTGTTGTTTTTTTAAAAGGGTTAGACAACAAAGACATATTTAAAAAGGCAATCATGACAACGCACACTTCCTATATGTTGCACTTGCACAATATTCACTATAAACATATTTAGATATACTTACATTTCATGCCATAGTTAAATTGGTTATTAGTTTCATTTAATTAATTAATCAATTAATTAAACTAAAAAATGGAAGAAATGGACGATTTTTCTCTCTCTAATTAAAATCTTATGCCCCTTTTATTAATTAAATAAGGTAAGAGAAGTGTTATAGAAGATGAAGATAAAAAGAATATTCAAACACAATGCAAATCATAGTATTTCTGTCACACAGTATAACATATTATATATAATACATATACGAATGGGCTAATGGGCTAGCTAAAACAAAATCCAACACATTATAGTGCACAATATATATATATATATATATATATGTGTGTGTGTGTATATATATACATATGATAACACTTCCCCTCAAGTTGGAGCATACATATTAATCATGCCCAACTTGTTACATAAGTATTCCACTCGAACATCATTTAATGCTTTAGTGAATATATTGGCTAGCTACTCTCCAGACTTGACATAACCTGTGTTTATCAATCCTTGTTGTATTTTCTCTCGAATAAAATGGCAATCAACTTCAATATGCTTTGTCCTCTCATGAAACACCGGATTTGAAGCCATGTGAATGGTTGCTTGATTATCACACCATAACTTCAGTGGTAATTCTGGTTTTAGCCCTAGTTCAGCCATGAGATGATTTATTCACATTAATTCACACTGTATTTTCCATTGCTCTATATTCAGACTCTGCACTAGATCAAGATACCATAATTTTTTTTTACTCTTCCATAAAACTAAATTTCCTCCAACAAAAATACAAAAACTTGAAGTGGATCTTCTGTCTGACTTAGATTGTGCCTTGTCAACATATGAAAAATCTTCAATATTATTATGTCCATGATTTGCATATATGATGCCTAATCCCACGGTTCCTTTCAAATAACACAAAATCTGTTTTAATACTGCCCAATGATGAACTGTTAGTGAACACATGAACTGATTTATAACACTAACTGAATATGCAATGTCTGGTCTGGTCATAGTTAGATAATTCAATTTTCCAACCAGTCTCCTATATCTTTCAGGATCATTAAACAGTTCACTATCTTTTGTTAAACAACTATTAGTAATCATAGGAGTAGTGCATGGTTTTGCACCCAGTTTTCCAGTTTTAACTAATAAGTCAAGAATATATTTCCTTTGTGAAAGAAATATCTACCAATTACTTCTTATAACTTCAACACCTAAGAAATACTTCAATTCTCCCAAGTCTTTTGTATGAAACTGTATGTGAATAAAAAATTTAAGATCTGAAATCCCTTTTTCATCATCTCCAGTAATCATAATGTCATCAACATATGCCACCAGCAAATTATACCACCTTTTGAATTCTTATAGAATACTGAATGATTAGATTTTCTTTTGATTATTCCAAACCTTTCAACCACTTGACTGAACTTGCCAAAACTTGCCCTCGGGCTTTTCTTCAATCCATATGAGCTCTTTTTAGTTCACATACCTTTCCGTGCCCCCCCCCCCCGAGCAACAAAACTAGGTGGTTTCTCCATGTACACCTCTTCAACAAAATCCCCATGAAGAAAAGCATTTTTAATATCAAGCTGATGCAGCTTCCAGTTATATCTTGCTTCCAAAGAGATAAACAACCTTATTGATGTCATTTTAGCAACCAGTGAAAAAGTCTTAGAGTAATCTGTTCCATAGGTTTGAGCATATCCTTTAGCAACCAACCGAGCTTTCAACCTAGCAATAGATCCATTCAGATTAACTTTAATAGAGAATACCCATTTACATCCTGTCACCTTTCTATTTTCTAGTAACCGAACTAAATCCCAAGTATTGTTCTGATCTAAAGCATTTATTTCTTCTATCATTTCTCTCTGCCATTCAAGTTTAGATAAAGCTTCTCCAATAGTTTTGGGAATAGAAATAGTATCAAGAGCATAAATAAAAGAGTAAGAGACTAAAGGTAGTTTGTTATATGAAACAAAAGATGATATAGGATAAGTACATTGGTGTTTCCCTTTACGAAGTGCAATAGGTAAGTCAAGAATTGAATTAGGTAGTAGAATATCATCATCATCAGATTCAGGAAAGGTTATTTCCATTTCTTGAGTAGGCTCATGATATAGAAAAAGCTAGTATATGATTTTTTTTGATAATAAACATATATGTATATATTCGTTCAAATGTATTTTTTGCTATACTATTTTATTTTCCACATAACTAAATAAATATTTTTTGAATAGAATAAATAACTCAGAATTCATATTCAAATAAATATTTTATCCAAATAAATATTTTATTAAAAATTTAAGTAGTACAAATTTGAGCTCCCACTACATTTACACATTTTCAATTACAATGAAACTTCGATTACAACATCTTTTCACTTTACATTTTTACATACATATTACACCTCAATACATATTCACTCACATTCGTATTTTATCTTCAATTTTGTTGCAGCCTGTGTCCAGTACCTGAACTATTTGAAAAATAAACGTTGACGCGGTAAATTGAAAAGAAATATTTTGAAATGTACATGAAGTGTGTGTTTTGAAAATATTATCTGCCTTAGTTATTTAGGTTGTTCGTCATCATTTTATTAAATCTTACTCGAACAACTAGTGACATGCACATGACACAAGGCTGTGCACACCGATATACACTTGCTTGTTAAAACTGCAGGGACAAGTGAGCACATGTTCAAACCCAAGCAAAAGCTGGATTCAACTCAGGTGCAATACAAACCAACATGAACCAGACTTGACTGCAGTAACAAAAGTGCATCAGTCACAAGGCAACATGAAATGAGTTTGAATCAAATAAAGCAAGAGCTACAGTTCAAGTCCACAGCAAAAACAAGTGCAACATGAAGACTTGATTGCAACTGGACATGAAACAACATGGATTCAAACTAGAACTAGACTAAGGCAGTTTAGGCATCAAGTACACCAGACTCCAATCAATCAAGTTCATGTGCATATGAACAAAGTGAGAAATGACAACAACATCATACATTCAGACATACTACAACAATACAAACAGAGGTGAACAAAACAACCAATGAAGCATGCAACTGCAGCAGATCAAACCACACATGCAACTGGTCAAAGTGCTTAAATGTAAAAAGGATAATGCAAGCAGTTCACACACATATATAGCAAAATGCATCCTGATTTTAATATGGCACCAGGGCAGTCCACATGAATTATCAATCAAACCAAACTTCAAGTGTAACAAAGGCATGAACACATGTGAACACACAAGAGAGCATAACCATCATACACATACATACATATATGTATATATGTATATACATGGAGATACTAAAATTGATGCGATGGAAAAGTAAAGTGCACCAGACCCACACAAGCACAGTTACAGGATCAACATACAACCATACTCGAGTGAACCAGAGACATAGAAAACACTTGAAAAGCAAGTTCACTTGTAGACACTCAGTTTCAATATGAATAGAGGCCAGACAAATTAATACAAGGTAACTCAGGCACAAACACATCAACACAATGTAGTCCACTAGACTTGTGTGCATTGGAGAATACATATAAAACAGAGAAGACCAGAACCAAGTGCACTAGACTTCATATGCAAGCATTCACTTTCAACATGTACAACCTGATAATATGAATGCAAATGAAAAGCAAAACATGGAACGGAGGCTAGCAAATCAGTGCACAAGACATGTTGCACTTAGATTCAAATTCAAACCAGAACACAATAAAAAGAACACACCAGTATGATCGAACCAAGTGCAAACATGTGTATATGTAACTACAAACAATAAAATATCAAAAAATAGTGACAGTGATCAAATGAAGACACAAACACTAGTGAACATGTCAGTTCAATGAAATGTCAAACCAACTAATAAAAAATAGGGAAGTACCAGTTCGACGAAAGTTAAGGAAAGAATTGAAAAGGTTGGAGTTAATATTATGACAAATCAGTGAATCATTCGATCAAAATTCAAATGTCAAATTCATAGGAGCAAAAAGAACGAATCCGACTCAAAGAAATTCAAGCAATGTCAAGTAACAAATAAGTCAATTTCATCACATTGTTTGATCAAAAAACATATGGCCGAGCAAAGAAATGGACAAATTGAAACAGAAATATACGAATGAGAATTTAGGGTTTTAATCACTATGAATTACCCTATATCATCATCGGCATTAATTAGGAGTTCGAAAGAAAATTAAGCCAAGCATAATCATAATTCAAAATGTAAAAAATCACATATCAGTATAATTCGAATTCAAATCAATTGAAGCTACCAAGAGCAACTCAAGCTAGGGATTGATTGACGAAGCAAACCGAAATCAAAATTATCACTTCAAACAATCTATTATTAAGTGGGGGCATCAATTGGTGAACAAACCCCTAAATTTAATATCGAAGAGAAAAAATAAGAGACGACAAAACAAAATAAAAGGGAACAAACTTCTCTTGTTATTGTCATTTTTAGGCTGGCTCTATTTTATTTATTTTAGGCTAAAATTATATAGGGTTTTGTGTTTGTTATTTTTTATTTTATTTTGTAATTTTTCTTTTAAAATCGTATAACTTTCTAGTTGTGTAATTAGGTACAAACTAAGAGGCGTAAATTAAGAATTCGCAACTCAGTGGCTGAGTTATGGCAGGGTTTTGAGCTTAGAGTTAGGTCAGTCAAGTTAGTGGGTGTCGCAAGTTTACGCGTGTTTGTAAGCGTCCGACTACATAATTTCTAGTAGAAACCTTGGAGGTAGCACGTAGGCAGGTTATTGCCGAAGCCGGGTAAATCTCTGTGTGATCTCTACTGCATTACTTTCTGTTTTTTTCCACATTAATTACTACTATTATTATTAGTATCACCCTATTCACCCCCCTCTAAGGTGAAAACTATCCTATATGTGGTATCAGAGCTAGGAAAAAAAACCAATTTTTGTTTTAAAAATTTGATTTTTTAACGACTTCTTTTAATAATGCTTTCGCTGAGGGCCAGTCCATAGTTAGACCACCCATGTTCAATGGTGAATATGCTTATTGGAAAAATAGAATGAATTTTTTTATGAAAACCATAGACGCATGGAATATTGTTGAATCAGGATATAGGACACCAACAATAATGGTAGATAATCAAGAAGTTGAGAAACAGATGGATCAATGGACATATCTTTAAAATAAACCGCAATTTGCTAACGCTAAGGCTATGAATTCTATAATCTGATCATTAGATCAAATTGAATTTAATCGTGTTTCACATTGTCTAAGTGCACATGAAATCTCGCACATGCTTAAAGTGACTCACGAAGGAACCTCCTAGGTCGAAGAATCTCGCCTTGCCATGCTTAGTAGAGAATACAAAAACTTCACAATGGAAATGGATGAATGTGTGAAAGAAATGTATAGGCGACTTTCCAATCTTATATAAAATTTCTAGGAAGACCATACACGAAGCTGGAAATAGTTTGAAAAATCCACGGAATTCTTCCATGAAATTTTAAAGCAAAAGTGACCGCCATTCCAGATTCAAAGGATTTGAAACAGGTTAAAATCGAAGAACTCATCGAAAATCTCACACCTATGAGCTTGAAATAAAATTCATGGAAGAATATGATACAAAAGAAATCAGTAGCTCTTAAAGGGACAATGGAAAGTGAAGATGATGATGATGGAGCACTTGAATTGGCACTAATAATAAAGAGATTAAAAAGGTGGAACTGCAAATATGGAAATCCTACCCTAAATCAACAAGTAAAACAAGATCGTCAGAGTTCCAAACAACTCAGAAGAGCAGGAGTTCATTTGTCACAAGTGCAATAAACCTGGTCATATCAAGCCAAATTGTCCTCAAAATCGACTCAGCAATGGAAAGGAACTGAAAAGGATGAGTTTTGCAGCGACTCAAAATGAAAGTGATGATGAAAGCTTTGGCGGTGAAAGTGAAAAAGAAAATCTATGCTATTCAGGAGAAACAAGCAACGGTGATGATGATGAGCCAAGCGAAGTATCAAAACTTACTCACTCGCAGTTACTTATATATTTTCATGAAGTAAATGGCTCTTTTGTACGACCTAGGGAGAAGTATGTTAAGATTGAATCACAAAGAGATAGTTTGATAGATATAAACAAGTAACTTGATCAATTGGTTAAAAACTATCAGAATAAGAGCCCTAAGTGTGATAAGTGTCCATCATTTGAAGAGGAAATAAAAAAACAGAAATTAAAATTAAATCGCTTGAAAATTAAAATTTTATTTTGAAGGAAAGTGAAAATATTAGGAGAGAAATTTTTATTAAAAAGTGCAATTTATTATTAAGTGAAAATGAATCTCTCAAATCACAAGTCCAACAATTGTCTACAACTTTAGGAAAATTCTCCAAAGGAGAAAAATCACTAAATATGCTATTAGGGAAACAAACTATCAATATTGTTAGACAAAGACTTAGGTATACTCAATCTGAAAGAGTTAGAGGTGAAACTAATCATGTAAATTCCAAGTGCATGATTTGTGGAAAAATTGGACACAATTATAATAATTACTGGTATAGACCCAAACACACAAAAACTATACGAATTTGGGTTCCTAAAGGCACAATTGTAAAATCCCTTAAAGTCAAATAAATCTGGATGCCAAAAGGAACAAACATAGACTGTCTTGGTTATACGCAAACTTATTTTTTTTAAATCTTTTGTAACTAATAATCATGGACCTATAAAAACAAATAGGTCACAAAAATATTTCCTCGTATAGGTGTGTTGGCAGGCTAAGGAACAACAATAGTGGTACCTAGATTCTGACTGTTCTAGGCACACGACGGGCGACAAATCAAAGTTCCTAAGCCTAGAGAAGCACAAAGGTGGGAGAGCCAAAATGACCAACAAACGATGTATTACATGTTGAAAATCTTCACCATAATCTGATTTCAATCAGCCGGTGATCAACTGAGAAAATTTGAGCACCACAATTAAATTTGACAAGGATGAAAAAGGAAAGGTAGTTGATCAAAATAAATATCGAGGTATGATTGATCGCTTCTTCATCTTACTGCTTTTAGACATTATGTTCTTTGCTTGCTTATGTACACGGTTTCAATAAAATCCAAAAGAATCTCATTTTAAAAGCTGTAAAAGATTATAAGGTATTTGTTGCACACACCACGGTTTGGTCTGTGGTATCCAACTTATGCTAACTTTGAGTTAAAAGGGGTATTCAGATGCAGATTATGCTGGTAGTATAGTTGATAGAAAAATTACTAGTGGAATGTGTTTTATATATGGACAACCATTAGTTGCATCCATTCACAAAGAAAATATCTGCATAAATTTCATTTCAACTAGTTTTCAATTGGCAGATATTTTTACAAAACCCCTTTCATAAAATAGTTTTTGTCGACTGCGTCTTAGTTTAGGCATTTTAGAAATTTGATTTTATATTTTTGAATTTGATCTTAAATGACTACATTAACTAATCTGACTCCCTATTCGATTATCGAAAAGATAAATAGTGACTAGAAAATTGATGAGTGTTGATATTAATCATATATTATGACTTGAGATAGTATATTTAGTAAATTTCTTTAAAAATTTAAACAAAATTTGTAATAACTTTAGTTGGTAAAAATTTCATGACCATCTCCATTTCTATCATATTTCTAAAGACCATCACTCATCAAAATTCAATATAGTATGTCAAAATGTGGTATTTAAACAGGAAATTATTTATTTTTTTAATTTAAACAGCAATAAATATATCCAAAGTACTCACTACCATTTAAAAGTCCTCATGGTTATGCATGAGTAAACTACATAGAATCTTTGAATATGTACTTTCATGCTCATTTAAAAGTCCTTGCGATTATGCATGTATGAAACACATATCAAAATAGATTATTTAATAGACAAGTTGATTCTAATCCCATTTAAATGTCCTCACGGTTATGCATGGTTAGAAGATGCTTGAAATTCATTTTTTTTTAAAATTTGGAAATAATACTAATCTCGTTTAAAAGTCCTAACGGTTATGTATGGTTAGTAAGTATTTAAATTCCTGTCTCAGATATACCACAAATGGATATGACTACATGGTTTTCTATGCCGACATCATCCCAATCACTCTAAAGTAGAATATGCACCTAACAGAGTAATTATGATTTTTGTTTGATTTTTTTTATTGAAATTTAATTTGTATACCTGATTAGGTATTAATGTTGTATTAATGTCTATCACTTTATCTCTATTTTTCTAATACTGTTACTCTTTTGCTGATAACAAAATAAGGAGAAAGTAGTTGAGATTTTCAAGCATATTTTTTGTTTGCATATTTTTTATTTTTTATTTTCATGTATACGTGAAGGGGGATCTTTGTTGTAGGGGGAGCAAATAGATTTCATCAAGATCAAATACAGTTAATAAAGTCAAAACCTTAATATATGTTTGTTATCATCAAAAGATGCACATTGTGAAATATGCTAGCATATGATTTTTGTTTGATGATAAACACACACACACACACACATATATTCGTTTAAATATATTTGTTGTTGTACTATTTTATTTTTCACATAATTAAATAAATACTTGTTGAAGAAAATGAATAACTCAAAATTCATATTCAAACAAATATTTTATTCAAACAAATATTTTATTACAAATTTAAATAGTACAAATTTGAGCTCTCACTACATTTACACATTTTCAAGTACAATGCAACTTCGATTACAACATATTTTCACTTTACATTTTTACATACATATTACACCTCACTACATGTTCACTCACACTATATTTTATCTTCAAATTTGCTCCAGCCTATGTCCAGCATCTGAACTATTTGAAAAACAAACATTGACGCAGTAAAATTGAAAAAGAAATATTTTGCAGTGTACAATGAAGTGCATGTTTTGAAAATATTATTTGCCTAAATTATTTAGGTTGTTCGTCATTATTTTTTTAAATTTTACACGAACAACTTGTGACATGCACAGTGTATCACTGCACAGCTGCAAATTACACAAGGGTGTGCACACCGATATACACTTGCTTGTTAAAACTGCAGGGACAAGTGAGCACAAGGTCAAACCCAAGCAAAAGCTGGATTCAACTTAGGTACAATACAAATCAACATGAACCAGACTTGACTATAGTAACAAAAGTGCACCAATCATAAGGCAACATGAAATGAGTTTGAATCAAATCAAGTAAGAGCTACAATTCAAGTCTATAGCAACAACAAGTGCAACATGAAGACTTGATTGCAACTAGACATGAAGCAACATGGATTCAAACTAGTACCAGACCAAGGCAGTTTAGGCATTTAATACACCAGACTCCAATCAAGCAAGTTCATATGTGTAGGATCGATTTCGCCCTAGAGGGGGGGGGGGTGAATAGGGTGATAGTGTTAATTATAAAAATTAATTGCGAAAGCTTATAAAATAATTTTAACACAGATCACAGAATAATAGCAGCATAGACAAATAGCAGAATAATAAGCAGAAATAGAACGACATAGAATTTACCCAGCTTCGGCAAAACCCTGCCTACGTGCGGCTCCCAAGGTTTCTTCTAGAAATTAGATAGTCAGACGCTTACACACGTAAACTCGCGACACCCTCTATCGACTAATCCTAACTCTACACTCAAAACCCTGCCACAAATCAGCCACTGAGTTGCGATTTCTCAAGCTACGCCACGTACCTTGTCCCCTAGTCACACGACTAGAAATAACAACGGTTTAAAGTTTAAAAACAAATTCAAACAGCAATTTAAAAATATAAACACTAATTAAAAAAAATTAAAAATCCCTTAATATAATAGGCCGGCCCCCTTTTGATTATTTAGCCCGAACCACTTTTAGTTCCTTCGTTCGTTTACGGTGGCCGTTCCTCTTGCAATTCAATTAGGGCTTCGTCCCTTCGATCCAAATTAGGGTTTGAAACAATATTTGAAGCCGCACCATTGTTGATCGATTAATGGATATTTCCGTGTGCTTCGTTCTTTGTTGTTCGCTCTTGGCCGCTTCTATTTGATCGAGTTCACTGTTTTGCTTCGGTATGTAATTTCCCTTTTTGTGCTTTTCTGATTTTCATACTCGAACTCGATGATTGATTGCCAGTGATGATTCTGGGTTATATATGCGTTCGATCTCCTTTATTTGCGTTCGTATAAATATATTTTAATTTGTCAATTCCTTTTCTCTGCCGCTTGATGATGCTTGAACGATTGATGATTAATCTGACTTTGTCAGATTCGTATATTTCATGTTTCTTGGTTGACACGGTTTTGAATTCATTTTCGTGATGACCACGGCTTCCACTCCATTCCTTTTTCTGTTTTGACTTGTTAAAAACACGGCTTTGATATCATTTACCTTCGTATCTGCAGTTTGTTGTTTACTTTTTGTTTTAGCAATATTATTCCTTTCTGTAACAACCAAGATAAAATGCTTTTGCTCTTATTCTTTTACATGACTTGCTGTTATGTTGATCCATTGTGCCTTCGCCTCTATTTGCTTGATGTCTACATGCATGTGGTCTTGGTACACTTCTTACTGTTATTTGATTGCCGAGTCTTGTTCATCCCTCTGGTATACCTGGTGTATCACTGGTGCAGCGATATTGGTCTTGTTGCAGTTTGGCTCAGTGTACATGTATATAGTTGAGTTTTGTTCATTCAATTCATTGAAATTGATGTTGTACTTCACTGTTGTCTTGTTCATCATTGTGTATTGACTTCGACTGTTCAGTTGAGTTGTTGCAGTTCCACTACTTTGGTTGACATTGTGAATACACATGATGTCTTGATATTCATTTGGCTTCACTTGTACACTGTGTCATTTGAGTTGCTGTGTTCATGTGCTGGTTAGTTTGCATCTGCCTTGTGGTTGTTTCTGGCCATTCTTTGTGCTACCTGTTCATTTGAGTCTGGTTCACTGGTGGTCTTCATATTGTGTACGTTGTATGGTGTCTCTGTATATTTATATTAGCTCGAATTTGCCATGACTCTTCTGATGCATCTTCTTCTGGCTAGCACTTGTTGATACATGAGAAATTTGCATTTTTGTTGTAGTAGTTGCTGTCTTTATTTGATTGTTGTATTTGGGCTTGCACATTGAGTTGAATCCAGCTTAAACGCTCGGGTTTGACCTTGTGCTCGTCTTGAGATTTTATTTATATTGCACCTGAGTTGAACCCGTCTTTTTATTTGGGTTTGACCTTGTGCTCACCTGTCCCTGTAGCATTATCAAGTGTATATCGGTGTGCACGGCCTTGTGGCATGCACAGTGATACATTGTGCATGTCACATTGTTCGTGTGTGATGGATTCAAATATAAATCACGACGAACAACCTAAATAACTGAGGCAAATAATATTTTCAAAACCCATATTTTATTTTATATTGCAAAAATATTTCTTTTTCAATTTTACCGCGTTAGTGAATATTTTTGCAGATTGCTCAGATGCTGGATTCAATTTGAAGTGAAGTTGAAGATAGAATACGAGTGTGAGTGATATGTAGTGAGGTCAACTGTAAATGTAAAATTGTGATGTAATTGAATTTGTATCAAAGTTGTATAGTGTATAGTGAGAGCTTGAATTTGTACTATTCAAAATTGTAATAAATATTTGTTTGAATAAAATTTCTGTTTGAATTTAAATTCTGTGTTATTTAATTTTATTTAGCAAATATTTATTTAACCTGTGAAAAAAAATAGTACACTAACAAATACATTTACATGAATATATATATATATATATATATATATATATGTGTGTGTGTGTTTATTATCATCAAACAAAAATCATATAAGCGCATATTCAACAATCTCCCCCTTTTGATGATAACAAACATATATAAGATTTTGAATATGTTAAATGTATTTGATCATTGAAATATCCTAATTGCTCCCCTATTTAAATGCTTCCTCTCTACACAAAGCTCCCCCTACAAATATGCATACAAATAAAAAATATGCAAATGAGCCTAGATGCAAATGGAAGATATTTGACCTTTGCTTGATTTTATTTGACAAAATCTTAACTTTTCTCTCCCCCTTTTATTATCAGCAAAAGAATAATAATTTTAGAGAAAATAGAGATAAGGTGATCGATATTAATTCAACATTAAAACTCAATTTAGTATAAATATTAAATTTCAATAAAAAATCAAACAAAAATCATAAATATTTTGTTAGACGCATATTCCACTTTTAAAATGATGGGAATGATGTCATCATATAAAACCATACAGTTGTGTCTATTTGTGGTATATTTATATCTGGAATTTGAATATCTACTAACCATGCATAACCGTTAGGACTTTTAAATGAGATTAGTAGTATTCCAATTTTATTTAAAAAATAATGAATTCAAGTATCTTCTAACCACGCATAACCGTGAGGACTTTCAAATGGGATTAGAATCAACTTGTTTATTTTAAAAATCAACTTTTGATATGCGTTCCATACATGCATAACCGTGAGGACTTTTAAATGGGCATGGAAGCACATAACAAATTCCAAGTAATTCACCCATGCATAACCGTGAGGACTTTTAAATGAGAGTGAATACTTTGGCATTTTTTTTACCATATAATTTTTTTCTATTATTTTTTAAAAAAAAATGTAAAAATGAAAATAAGAACGATTCCTGTTTAAAGTACCACATATCGACAAACTATATAGAATTTTGATGAGTGATGGTCGTTCGAAATATGATAGATATAGAGATGGTCATGGAATTTTTACCAACAAAAAGTTTTATAACTCTTGTTTAAATTTCTAAAGAAATTTTCTAATTATACTTTCTCGAGTTATAATATATGATCAATATCAACACTCATCACTTTTTCAATCACTATTTATCTTAATCATTAGAGAGTCAGATTAGTCAATGTAATCATTTAAAATCAGATTCAAAAATACCTATAAATCAATTTTTTTCTAAAAAATGACCAATCTGAAAACAAGATCAAAAATGATATTCTAGAAGGAGTTTTATAAGAAAATTTTCTTCTATTTGAAAAATTATATGAATTGAAAATATATGCAGATATTTTCTTTGAATGAATGATGCAGTTACTAAATGTTTCAACAAAAACATGTTCCACCAGTAATTTTTCTATCAACTAGATTACCAGTGTAATCTGCATCTGAATTTTACTTTCACTCAAGTATCACTCGTTGAATTTGATTGACCAAACCATGAAGTGTGCACCAAAAATTTCAAACTCAATTTTAATAGTATTTTAAATGACATTCTCTTAAATTTGAATTGAAGCCGTGTAAACAATTAAAAAACCGTCAATATAGAGTTAGCCGTATTATAACCAAATGTGTTATCATCCAACAAAACACTATTATTAATCCAAATTAATATAGATGAAGTAATTCAAAGAATCTAGAGAATTTTATAGTGTTTTTGGCATAAGAATATAATTGGCCAACTATTTTGAATAAGTCAGAATCATCATCTTTTCATCATCACATTATTGGCTGATTTTAATTTAGAATATGGTGCAGATTATCACATTTAATATATTGTTCAAAATATACCATTACCTGTTTTACCTTTACCATATTTTTCGTTATTGCCCATTGTGATTCTGTCACCTTTGTACTAGGCTAAGGAACTTAGCTTTATCGCCCGTTGTGTTTCTGGAACAATCAAAATCCAGAGAACACTGTTGTTGTTCTTAGCCTGCCACCACACCTACACGGGAAAAGATTTTTGTGACCTATTTGTTTTTATAGGTCCATGATTGTTAGTGGAAGAAAATTTTGAAAAACAATTTTGTAAAGACCCAAAATTATTTATAATTGTTCCCTTCGGCACCCAAATTTGTTTAACTTTGAGAGTTTTTATATTTGTGCCTTTTGGAACTCAAATTGGTATAGTTTTCACATGTTTGGGTCTATTCCAACAATTATTGTGATTGTGTCCATTTTTTCTACAAATTGTGCACATTGAATTTTCTTGATTAATCTTGTTTTCAACAATTTTAGATTGATTATATCCAAGTCCTTTTCTAACCGTATTAACAGTTTGCTTTTCTAATAACATATTCAACGATTTTTCACTTTTTGAAAATTTATCTAAAGTCGTTGACAATTGTTGGACTTGCGTTTTGAGAGATTCATTTTCATTTAACAATTGTGTGCACTTTTTAATTGAATTCTCTCTTCTAGTATTTTCATTCTCTTTTAAAATCAGAATTTCATTTTCAAGTGATTTTATATTGATTTTTGATTTTTTAATTTCTTCTTCGAATGTTGGACACTTATCACACTTAGGGATCCTACTTTGATAGGTTTTAACTAATTGGTCAAGTTGTTCATTTACTTGATAGTCTCACCTGTCCCTGTAGCATTATCAAGTGTATATCGATGTGCACGGCCTTGTGGCATGCACAGTGATACATTGTGCATGTCACATTGTTCGTGCGTGATGGATTCAAATATAAATCATGACGAACAACCCAAATAACCGAGGCAAATAATATTTTCAAAAACCATATTTTATTTTATATTGCAAAAATATTTCTTTTTCAATTTTACTGCGATAGTGAATATTTTTGCAGATTGCTCAGATGCTGGATTCAATTTGAAGTGAAGTTGAAGATAGAATACGAGTGTGAGTGATATGTAGTGAGGTCAACTGTAAATGTAAAATTGTGATGTAATTGAATTTGTATCAAAGTTGTATAGTGTATAGTGAGAGCTTGAATTTGTACTATTCAAAATTGTAATAAATATTTGTTTGAATAAAATTTCTGTTTGAATTTAAATTCTGTGTTATTTAATTTTATTCAGCAAATATTTATTTAACCTGTGAAAAAAAATAGTACATTAACAAATACATTTACATGAATATATATATATATATATATGTTTATTATCATCAAACAAAAATCATATAAGCGCATATTCAACAATATGCAGATGAACAAAGTGAGAAATGACAACAACATCATACATTCAGACATACTGCAATAACACAAACAGAGGTGTGAAGCATGAAACTCGCCAGATCAAACCACACATGCAACTGATTAAAGTGCTCAAATGTACAAAGGATAATGCAAGCAGTTCATACACATATATAGAAAAATGCATCCTGATTTTAACATGGCAACAAAGAAGTACACATGAATTATCAATCAAACCAAACTTCAAGTGCAACAAAGGAATGAACACACATGAACATACAAGAGAGCATATCCATCACACACATATATACATACATATATGTATATACCTGGAGATACCAAAATTGATGCCATGGAAAACTTAAGTTCACCAGACCCACACAAGCATAGTAACAAGATCAACACACAACCAGACTCGAGTGAACCAGAGGCATGGAAAACACTTGAAAAGAAAGTTCACATGAAGACACTTAGTTTCAATATGAACATAGGTCAAACAAATGAATCCAAGGCAACTCAAGCATGAACACCATCAACACAGTGCAATCCACTAGACATGTATGCATTAGAGCATACGTATAAAACAGAGAAGACCAGAACCAAGTCCACCAGACTTCATATGCAAGCATTCACTTTCAATATGTACAACCTGATAATATGAATGCAAATTAAATGCAAAACATGGAACGAAGGCCAGCAAATCAGTGCATAAGACATGCTGCACTCAGATTCAAATCCAAACCAAAACACAATAACAAGAACATACGAGTATGCTTGAACCAAGTGTAGACATGTGTTTATGCAACTACAAGCAATACAACAACAAAAACAGTGACAGTGATCAAGTGAAGACACACACACAAGTGAACATGGAAGTACAATGAAATGTCAAATCGACTAATCAAAAACAGTGAAGTAGCAGTTCGACGAAAGTTAACGAAAGAATTGAAAAATTCACGTTAATATTATGATGAATCAGTGAATCATTCGATCGAAATTCAGTTGTCGAAGTCATAGGAGCAAAAAGAATGAAACCGACTCAAAAAATTCAAGCAACGTCAAGTACCGAACAAGTCAATTTCATCACATCGTTTGATCAAAAAACGTATGGCCAAGCAAAGAAATGGACAAATTCAAACAGAAATATACGAACGAGAATTTAGGGTTCTAATCCCTATAATTACCCTATATCTTCATCAGCATTAATCAAGTGTTCGAAAGAAAATTAAGCCAAGCATAATCATAATTCAAAAGGTAAAAATTCACATACTAGTATAATTCGAACTCGAATCAATTGAAGCTGCCGAGAGCAATTCAAGCTAGGGATTGATTGACGAAGCAAAACAAAATCATCACTTAAATCAATCTATTATTCAGTGGCAACACCATTGGTGAACAAAACCCTAAATTTCAGTTCGAAGAGAAAAAGGAAGATACGACATAAAACAAAATAAAAACGAACGAACTTCTCTTATTGTCATCATTTTCGGGCCGACTCTATTTTATTTCTTTTGGGCTAAAGTTATATATAGGGTTTTGTGTTTGTTATTTTTTATTTTATTTTGTAATTTTCCTTTTAACATTGTATAACTTTCTAGTTGTGTAACTTAGTACAAACAAAACGGGGCACAGTTTGAGAATTTGCAATTCAATGGCTGAATTGTGGTAGGGTTTTAAGCTTAAAGTTAGGTTAGTCAAGTTAGCAAGTGTCGCAAGTTTCGTGTGTTTGTAAGCGCCCGACTACTTAATTTCTAGTAGAAACCTTGAGGGCAGCACGTAGGCAGGTTATAACCGAAGCTGGGTAAATCAGTATGTGATCTCTACTGCATTACTTTCTGTTTTATATTTTATTTCCACATTAATGTTTATTATTATTAGTATCACCATATTCATCCCTCTTTAGGGTGAAAACAATCCTACATATGAGTCACAGTAAAATCATTTTCTTGAGGTGATATAGTGGGATATACCAAGAATTCATCATTCTCATTTTCCTTTTGAATGGAAGAATTTAAAGTTGATAATGGAAAGAATGGGACATCTTCTATAAAAGTGACATCAATGGATACAAGATATTTATGAAGATTGGGGCGGAACACTTATATCCTTTATAAAGTCATGAATAGCCAACAAATATAAATTTAAAAGATTTTGGATCCAATTTGGTTAGTTGTGGGTTTACATCTCTAACATAGCATGTACTACCAAATATTCTAGGCTTGACTGGATATAGATGTTTGTTGGGATACAAAACTTGAAAAGGAATCTCATAATTCAGCACTGTTGAAGGCATTCTATTGATTAAAAAACATGTTGTAGCCACATCATCTGCCCAAAACACTTTGGGTACATTCATTTGAAACAGAAGAGCATGAGTAGTTTCAATTAGATGTCTATTTTTTCTCTCTGGAACCCCATTTTGTGATGCAGTATCAACACATGAAGTTTCATGAAGAATACCACGTTGAGCCATGTATGTGTTAAACAGACTAGATGTATATTCCTTTGCATTATCACTTCTCAATGTTCGAAGAGACATATTAAAATAATTTTTTATCTCAACATAGAAAGTACAGAATATATAAAATTACTCTGATTGACTTTTCAGTAGAAAACAACCAAGTTACACGTGAGTAGTCATCAATAGAAGTAACAAAATAGTTATATCCTTTTTTAGATACAACTGAAGAAGGTCTCCATATATCAGAGTGTACTAGTTCAAAGGCAGAACTAGCTCTTTTATTCAATCTACGATATGAGCTAACACGATGATGTTTAACAAATTGACAGGATTCATAGTTTAATGTAGATAGATAACTAAATTGTGGACAAAATTTCTTAAGTAATGGAAGTGATGGATGGACTAACTGGTAATGAGTTTTGAGAGCATAAGTCATGCTTGAGCAGGTAATATGTTTAGGTGGCACTGTACTAAGTGCATATAAACCTCCAGATTCTTATCCTCTACCAATAATCTGCTTCGTCATAAGATCTTGAAACACATAATGATGGGGAGAAAGGATATGCAACAATTAAGGTTGCGTGTAATTTGACTTACTGATAGTAAGTTGAAGGATAAATTTGGCAAATATAAGACTGAGTTTAGTTTAAGTAGGGTGTGTGAATTCACCGTTCCAGTTCCTTGAACATATGTTTGTGATCTATCAGCTAATGTTACAACATATGTTAATTCATTTAACTGAAGATCAGAAAACAAATGATAATTACCTGTCATATGATCAGTAGCACCAAAATCTATGATGCACTTTGGTGTTTAGTGACAAAAGAAGATACATGGTTTGATGAAGCATTCTTGATTGATTCTTGATACTTTGTATACTTGTCAAATTCATCAGCAAATATGAGAATTGTCTTAGTTGTGTTTGAGCACTACAACAGTTTATGATTTTCATAGCGTTTGAAAAACGCTATAATAGGCTACCATAGCGTTTCAGAGAACGCCGTGGAACTACAAGCTATGGTAGGCCGGCAGCACTACATAGCAGGAAGGGAAACGCTATAATATCTAATAGCGTTTACAAAAGTTCATAGCGTTTGCAACCTACAATAGCGTTTTTTCGCTGTTATTAAACTTAAACGCTATAGGGAATTATAATCCTTCATTTAACTTCTATAGCGTTTTTGATCACATTTTATAGCGTTTCATCAAACCATGTTATAGCGTTACAATGTTTTCCGATAGCATTTCTTGTCATGTGTGCATAACGTTTTTGTTTTCTACTATAGCGTTTTTGATTCTATTATAGCGTTTTTGGTGGAAAAATCTTACATCTCATATAGAGCTGCGATAGCGTTTGATGAATCAATAGCGTTTTTGATCACATTTTATAGCGTTTCATCAAATCATGTTATAGCGTTACAATGTTTTACGATAGCATTTCTTGTCATGTTTGCATAGCGTTTTTGTTTTCTACTATAGCGTTTTTGATTCTATTATAGCGTTTTTGGTGGAAAAATCTTACATCTCATATAGAGTTTCGATAGCGTTTGATGAATCAATAGCGTTTTTCAAACGCCATCCTATATAATATTAATTTTCAGCATTTGTTTCAATTTTCATTTTATTATATTACATATATATATATATATATATGCACACAGATAGATATATGTATACACATTACACACACACACACACAAATATATATATATATATATTAAAATGTGGATCCCAAAAATAACAAATCGAGAAGATGACAACAATTATATGTAACAATGATAACGTTGCAGTGAATTCTAATTTGGAAACACACAATCAAACCAGTGGAAAAGTTTCAAATAATTCTGCTAATATTTCAAATACTACAAGACATGGTCGCATGATAATAGTTCAAAATAGTCTAACAAATGAACACAAATACTACAAGATATGGTCACATGATAATAGCTCAAAATAGTCTAACAAATGTACACAAATACTCAGTTATGGAGACGATGATACGAAAATGGCTGCTACAGAAGATTCTTGCAAGGATCTAAACATTGCTCCAGGTTGCTTCAGTGTTAACCAAGTTCCTGCATTAAATGACAAAGTAGACAAAGTATAAAAGTGCTGAAGCTGTTGACAAAGTATAAAAGTGCTGATACTTTTCAAAATAACTAATATCATTTTCTGTTAATTTTTTCTTTATCCACAAGGACAACAAAATTATTTCCATGTTTTTGAATTTGAATCAAACCTCAAAGCTTTCGGTTTGTTTTCCAATCATCAGAGTGACATAAAAAACTTAAGATTTTGGGTAACTTCACAGTTCAATGAAAATGAATTTTTTTGTGTCTTATTTCTGAAACTTTAATTGATTATAGTTTAGATTTAAACAGCAAAAATTCAACCACTGAACTAATATGATTGTCAGTCATAAATTTCTGGACCACATAATCTAGTTTCCATTTGTAGTTCAAATACCATCAAACATCCCCTATCCTCAAACACTGCACTTTAAACTTCCCATCTTCATAGCCTGTGCAACTGTGCTGCACATTCAAATACCCTTATCTGCCCCAGCAACTTTCCAAACATTCACCACTTCCTCACACACCAAAAGAAATTCACTTTACTTGCCAATACAATCACAAAACTAACACTATTCCATTCAATCTCCTGACCACAGTGCCACATCCAGTATCACCTTCCACCTCAGCCTGTCAACAACATAACTCCACCTTCACTGACTTCATACTTCACTGACAACAACACCCTATCTACAGACAACCCACCCCATACTTCACTGAATTCATCATTCTGTCTTAACCTACCCCATACTTCATCACTACAGACAACCCACCCCATACAACTCTGCCTTAACATCGCTAAGCCACCCAAAATTCCAAAAAACCACTACATTACCACTACATAACATCGACAACCATTCAAACAACCTACAACCACACCACCATTCATAAAACATCACTACAAACTGCACTGATCACATTCTCTGCCTTCTAAAAATCACCTCCTCAAGTTCAACATACCACAGCAACTCCACGATCAAAACATCTTTCATACTTCTCTGCTCATCACTACCATACTCCTCATTCACTTCAATACAGAACCTACCCTACTGTTCAGTGCTCACTAAAACAACCACCACAGTGCACATCAAAAACTGTGCATACTTGTGCAATCTGTTAACTTCTGTTGTTTACTGTAAAAACACTTCAAATTACTACTGCCTCATTCTTCACCATTCCAATCACCACATCATTACAACTCAAGCACCACTGCCTAACTGTGCACCTTCATCAAACTCCTTCATACATCAATACAACTATAACAACACTTCCCCTCTTCCCTAGACATCACTCAACCATCCACCCCTGCAGCAAGCATTTCCACCACAATGCCTTGTACACAATTCAACAACTTCACTCTACAACTTCCTACAACACCAAACACTGCTACTTCAACATTCAAATACTCCTCGTGACTCGACCATTTTCAATACACTGCTTGCCGAACTCAGTGACAGAACTGCCTCTACAATCCCCTGACCTCTACAGAAAACGACCACATTCCTCTGCATATAACAGTGCACATACCCACAACTACACTCACATTGCTTCACAATCAAACTACCATCAATCCATACTTCTCCAACCACAGCCTTCTTCCCCACTGTCTTGCCGAAAACTGCAGCAACAACTCCATATTCTCCTCTGCCTGCTGTTACAACATCGACCATCTCCACTTGCACACGACATAACCACTCCTTAACTGCTTGCTATCTAACTTGACCACTTCCACATACCCACCTTCAAAAACCAACATTTCTGTCATACCCTTTAGCAAGCATTTCATACCTCTCATTCAATCATCATTTCCCCAAACCATAACCACCTCGACAAACACTGCACTGCATCAGTATCCAATACACCCAGACCACTGACCAACTTCTGGCCATCCAATAGTGCCAAACCAGTCACTATTCAGTGCCTATTCACCACCACCCTTCTGCAAATCACACTGCTGGTGCCATTTACTGATAACTTAGGTTTTTTACTCAATGAAAAGAAATCATACAGACGTTGAGAATGCATGGAAATAGCCATTTTGACAGTAAATGCTGAGAGTGCAAACTGAGAGTGTATGCACTTGGTGCAAAATGCAAACTGTGTTCGCAGCGGGTGCAAACACGCTCGGTGCAACAGTTTGCATTGCTCAATAAATATGGAGAAATACTCCACGGACAGTAAACGCATTTTAACAAAGTAAAATTAATGATTTCATACATGTGTCATACGAACTTAGCAGAACATGTATCTTTTGGTAGTTAACTTGGTACATGTTAATTATTCCATACATGACTTAACTACTTACGTGGTAGGTATAGTGACCAGTTTCCCATCAAACAATTGTTTCTGAGCGGTAAATTATTTTATGAACATAGTGACCAAATTTCCTTCTTTTGACTGCTCATGTCACGTCTTTAATGATAGATGGAAAACCAATTTAAAAAGGGGATAATACGTGACAAATATACTTCTTGAACAATAATCTTCTTTTCCTCTACCTATATAAAATTTTATGTACGAGCATGAATGTGAATATTAGCGTTGCCTTAGAATTGCATCCTTGGTTACTTTGTGGGATAACTCATTTAAATGAATTGATATGATGAATTTCTTTTGTATTAAATTTAACCCAGTAAATTAGATAACAGTGTAAATATTTATCATTTACTAGTTTTGTGTGTACACCCAGTAGCAAACTGTTAGTCCACATGAGTTCAATACAACTTTCTAAAGCAAAATTCCTATGCAGACACAAGTGTGCAATGGTGAAGACAGTGCTACACTTTGATAAGAACCAAAATATGCATATCAAACGAAAAACATAAAATGACTTTTATGCATGATGTATTATTCGTATATTTACCTAGAGTGCAGTTGTGAATCTTTCTTTTCTTCTGATCAGTCAACAAACTTTAACAATGGTTACCTATATAAAAGAAAACCGTATAATGTCAAGAATTAAATCATACAATCAAATATGAATACATTTTGAAATTTTGTATATATGTATGAAAAAATTATACTTACTAGAACTTGATTCTATCACAACTTTTGAGGTTGGCCATGCCACTGTAGAGCCTACAGCATCTTCAATGCAGACAAGATCAGAAGATGGTCTCCACAGAACTGCATCGGGAACTGTAGCATTCACTATCCAAACTTTAACGGCGTCTCTTCCAAGTTGAACAAAATGGACCATTTCATTTGGATCGGTTAAAGCCACAACCCCTTCGGCAACTATTGTTGCTGTTCCACCAACATCAATCAGCCTGCATTTGCTTTTGGGGGCTGGCCTTCCACTCTATCAAACAAGAAAAAAAAGTGATGGTTTTAATATATATATATATATATTAATAAATTTGATAACAAGTTGCTATAATTATGTTTAAACATATTACCGTATGAGATGTTACGTTGCCACTATTAGAAACAAATGATGGTGCCTTAGCTTCCTCGACAACTACTTTTGATTCTGGCCAAGCAACTTTATTACCAACGGCATCTCCAACATAAATCATATTATTTCTTGGTTTCCATAAAATGGCCTTGGGGTTGTTTGGATTATCAATAGAAACTACCATAGCTGATGGTCCAATAGGAACGCCATTCACAAGCTGGTTTGGATCGCTAGAGTACAAGCGTCCTTCAGCAACTACTTCTTCACCTCCAACCCAATCATATAGCTTGCATGAAGGCTCTGTTCTGCTACTTTTAGTCTATTCCAAAAAAATTATGTATTTATGAAATTAATAGTTGTATTTTTAAATAAAAATTATAATATTTAATTTACCGTGTTGTCGATTTGATCTAGCTTATGCAAAATAACTTTATCGGCAGGCCATGCTACTAACATACCGGCAGCCTCTCCAATATGTATCGTATGAAACACGGCTCTCCATAAAAAAGCATCCAATTTCCTTGGAAACTCAATCAAAACTATCTTTGCATTTGGTCCTAGAGGAATTCTATGTACAAGCTCATTTGGATCACTTGACACGACTCTTCCTTCAGCAACTATTTCATCGGTTCCGCTCCAATCCAATAAATCACATTTATCAAATGTATTTCCATTGCTCTGCAATTAGTTAGAAGCGTCTTAAGTTAAATAGTATATTAAAATTAATTTTTAGATAATATCACAATGATAATGTATTTGATGTTTAATAGCAAAGTATCATATGCACACATATGCAAACGTGAAATTATGCATATGCTAATATTTGATGTTTACCCGAGGCATTGATTCTTCTCTTTGACATGCAGTAACCTAAAAAATCAAGTGTGAACGATGGATTAAAAAACCATATGAAAAAAAAATCGAACAATATCTCTAATATTACCACACAAGTAGAATAACAAGTAAAGATTGATATGTTATATACCAGATTTTTCTTTAGCATGCGAACCTCCTCTTCCAATTGTGAAATTCTATCATCTTTAGCTTGTGAGAGCAAGAACTTGGTATAGTTTGCACCTCTTCCCATTGCTCGTAGTCCTCCAGGTTTATCCTGACCCAACACTTGGGAGAGAGCATCTTCTCTCAAAGAACTGTTGGTTGAGTTTGATTCACTTTCAATTTTTTTAACCTTTTCCTACAAAAGTTAACGTTATTCACATATAAGTAATATATAGAATGCCAATAACGAATAGAAAGACAATACTATACAATTTTTATCAATATTGCGGTGTCTTACAATAGTCTCTAGAACATATGCATTAACTTCTTCGCCATTCTTTCGAGTGCGGGATTTAATCCAAATTTGACTTCTAGGAATGGAGATGTGGCCACCACTCTCATGTTTCTATGTTAAAAATGATAGATAAAGTGAATGTGGTTGTATTAAATACATAATCATAATTTGTTACACAAATTAAACTAGTTGTTCTTTCTCACAATATCTTCCGCTAATCGAGCCATTCCTTTGCGACTTACTGTATGTGGCACTTGAAAACTTCTAATAGCTTTGAATTGATCACTTTGTGCCTAAGATGAAAAGGCATAATACACTGAATAATTATAATTATTACATAATACAATTGAATTTGGTATTTATTTACCTTAAACTTTGAGTCTGTTTTCTTTCTTAGAAAATCCCTCCAGTCCTTCATATTTTCGACATTACCAGGTTTGAGCTTAATTCTTTCCTCCATGTTCTTCGCTTCCAGTATTTGCCTAACGAACCTGCTTTTTGAAGCCCTCCATATGCATCCCATTTGCTGAAAAATAGGCGCTTTCTGCCACTCCTCATCCAGTTTAAATCTAGCCTGCAAAATGCAAAACGATTGGTAATCAGTACATTTTATATATACATTGAATGTTAGTAATATTAATATCATTAAACACATTCAAACAATAATCTGTATCATAATGGATAACAGTTTCTTAGGCTAGTTGACATAAGAAATTACAAATGAACGGATTTATATTGATTGCAATGAGGACTAATAGATATGGTCATGCACAATGAATGCAAAATACATATTTAAAAAAGAGCAGGATATTATCAGTATAAATTCAAATAATAAATCGGGGGCAAGTTTGCCACTTACCTAAAATGGTGGTGTGCCTCTACAGACCTATGAACAATTACTTACTAATCAAACACAAGCTTATCCAACATCATATCAATGTTAGCCCAGAGTTTGTATTGTGTCGTGAACAGGGTGAAAACACTGGACACTTGTTTCTTGGAAATGATGCAGAATCAAACTAAGGTGGCATGCTACTTATAGTGAAAAATTGGCGCTTAACAATGAAATTGAGCATATACTAAACAAGTTTAAGAAAAATAACAAGATTTTTGGTACAGCTAACTTATCATATCAACAGCAGTATGGTGTATTTGGAGGGAAAGGAATAACGGAGTACTCAAGCGTGGTCATAACATATAGCAGTTAATATGTAAGCAAATACGAGAATTCATCAACATCAGATCATCCAAATCCAAACACATTTGGAGAATGAATAACGTCAAAGATTAGGAGATATGTAATGAGCAGGTTACGTGATTTTTACTAGTAGCTTTAGCGGCATGCATGAACTATTCACTGTCCAGATCTGACTTGTAGCATAACGAGGGTGAGGATTCTACTTGTTTTTATCTTACATTAATTATTGCATAAACATTATTACAAGGTATAAAAAATTGGAAAGTATCGATCTAGTCAACTGTAATTTGTATTGTATGTTATAAATTCCAACTCTATTGACGGATTAAGAAAATTTATTATATTTCAAACAATTTAAATCTATCAAATTTTATTATTTTCCATCTCTTGACTGTGGGTTTATGATGGGAGATAACTTGTATATGAATATCAAATGATTCATGCAACTGTTCAGTTTTAATAAGCAGTACTTAGTATAGTGATACCTGAATGGATCTCCACAACACATGTTTTAAATCATCGCCAATATTCCGCCAATCATCAATCGTGAATGGAACATGCTCCCGTACGAGCGGTCCTAAGTACGAAGATAGTTTTATAGAACCTTCTCCTATTGGTACAACATTGTCATTAAATTCAACGTTAATCCGAGACACACAATCCGAAGGAAGTCTTTTCATTCTAGTTTGGCCTCTAGCTTTTTTCTTTTGAATCATACTTTCATCTGTGTGTTGAATATCAGTCTCATTTTCCATCGCATCATTTCCAATTTCAAATTCGTTTTCAATATTTTCTTCAACTTGCATCATATTGTCTGTACATGCTTCAATTCCTTGCTCATTGATTTCTAAATTGACTTCATGTTGCTCATTAGTTTCTAAATTTGCTTCATGTTGCTCATTGGTTTCTAAATTTGGTTCCGGTTGCTCGTTGGATTCAATATTTGCTTCTTTTGGTTCCTCGGCTTGTTTTTGTTTGCGAGTAATCTTCCTCTTCTTTGCCATATCCTGTAGTTAGTACAAAGATATCATTTTTCTTTGAATTTTGACTATAAATCAAGCAAGAAAAAGAATTTGCATTGGTTAACAACATGATGTTATCTTTTCCTATTTAATACATACAATATACATAGTTCACTTATTCACAATATATATTAATGAATTATTGTTTGATACAGTATTCATACAACCTGCAGTATTCATGTTTGCAACAGTATTCCCTTTTTGGGTTTCTTACTACAAAATACGTTTTCTTCTTCAATACTTGATAATGTTTAATGATTTTTTTTAAACAAACAATGTTCGAAAACAATTTCTTTTGAAAACATCACCTAAAACTAACTAGATTGAGAGGTAAAGGTTTTTGAAGTTGAACATATCAGTTTTCTCAAATAACAGAGCAGAACAAAAAATGAAGTATAGGCTTTTTTTTGGGGTTTTACAGTTTATACAACATGATATTTTTTTTTGGGGTTTTACAAAATGCTTCTTATTAGAAACGTTGACATATGCCCCTCTGTAATAACCGATTTTGCACTGGACCCCTCAGTTTTCTTATAGTCTGCGTCTAAATAGATTTAGGTGTATCTTTAATAAATGATGCTGCTTTTAATTTGAGGGCAAACAGTTTTTTAACTGGTTATAACTAAGTTATTAAACCTTCTTTATGTTGTAGAAAACAATCTCAGCTAGAAATGGCCAACAGAAAAACAATAACGTAAGCAAGCTAATTGAACCTAAAGTAGAAACTTGAACTATTTTGTATTATAAACTATAGAGTTAGACATTTGACAATGCAGACTCAAAAACTAAACCAAAATTTTACCACAGGATGAAATACAGATTAATCATCATGAACTTGCATCAAGTGTATAAGATTGTGGACGTGTTTTGTTGACAATTAGCAGAGCAGAGCTCTAACCAGATGTTTCCAAAGGTTTAAAACCCAATTGGTGATGCTATAAAAGACAAAATGGACACAATGACACAATTAGATGAGTCGAGACTGAATGTTAAGCTCAAAAAGCATGGTACAGCCAGCGTCTAACGCAACCCAATTGAAGCCTTTGATGGAATAGGTTGGCAGAGTTTACAAAATTTAAGATCAATCACCCAAGCTCTAGGACTAAACTGGTACAAACACAATAATCTTGATTGAATTTATTTTTTCATTAAGCTACCGACAATTCTTTCAATGCAGCTTCTGCAAAACTACACCTAGTATTTGTGTTTCTTTCCTTTTAGAAATAGCATAAACGAGTGCATATTTCAGAGTGCAGGTCTAATTTCAGATGCATAAGATAAGATGCACACATATACACTTTGAAAGAAAATTACACATATTGATCATTATTGCAACAAAACACAACAGTTCAAACTGCATTTCATTTTATAGCTTAAGTGGAACTTATTCACTCCACAACTTTATCCAGTTATATTCAAATCCAATCCAATTCATTTAATCTTTATTAAATTAAAGTTTATTTTATCTTATCCATTTCTTGATTTATTCCACTTTATTTAAGCTAATATTTGTTCTTTCATTATCATTCATATTCAACAAATTTAAAATTTTCATTATCATTTATATTCAAATGAAACCATGCTTTAAACATTCAAGTAGGCAGTAAAACATTCATGCAACAAAATACAAGAATATGCATTCTTGTGATGTGTGAGTTAAGCTTTAAACAAGCAAGTTCTTAAACAAGTGTTGGAAAAAACAACAAAAAAAGGAAGATTTATAAGGAAAATATAAGGACACATTTCTTGGCAATCTTCCTCAACAAAAAAAAGGAAGATTTATAAGGAAAATATAAGGACACATTTCAAGACTACTCAAGTATGCCTTCACAATCTTCTCTAACAAAAGAAACATCCTCAACATGCTCATCAACATCCATATTGATTTCTTGGCAATCTTCCCCAACATTGCTTACTTCCTCAAAGGAGTCGTGGATCTCTAAATCGTCAAAAACTCTCAAAGGTGCTTTCATTACCACATACCAATTAGAAGAATCATTTTCTCTTGAATAAAAAATTTGCTTTGCTTGAGATGCAAGTATATATGGATCTTTTGTAAATGAAGCTTGACTTTGATGTAAATTGACAAGCGTAAATCCATCTTCAACCTTTACACCATTTCTTATGTTTGCCCAATCACACTTAAAGATCAGAACATAAAAAATGTTATAGTCCAACAAAATTATATCGGTAATTATCCCATAATAACTGACAACATCGACCACTTGAGAAATATCTTTTGCGCTTGCCCTACACATGGTTGTTGCATCATAAGTCACTCCACTATTTTGTGTTTCTCTCCCAACATCTTTTGTGTGAAAATGTTGTCCATTAATGATGTATCTTGTGTAGGACAAAGCATCGTTCTTTGGACCATAAGCAATCCATTTTAACATGTCGTCGTGATCTTCGGAGCTAACAGATACCTACAAAAAATAATTTCATTTAATTAAAATATTCTTTATACGGTTTTAAGTTAATTAGTAACATTTAAGAATTCAATTGACCTTTTTTTAATCCAATTAGAGAACGTAGCTATATGATTTTTCCAAAGTAACATTGCATTTCTTTCCATGCGCTTGTCTGAATTTTGTAACTCCTCCAAATGCAAACTAGCGTATAACAAGAGATGTTATGTTATATTTAAAATTACAAACAATCAAACAATGAAAAAGAGGGAATATGCACTTACTCTAAAAATGGCTCTACCACGGTCATATTCATTAGCACAGTCAAATGAGCAGATTCTTTCTCATTTGAAGACAATGTGATTGTCTTATGTGCTGATATTGGACGTCCTTCAAGTATTACATTACTTTGGTAATCTTCATTTCTAACTTCTTTCTTCTGTGATTTTGTTAAAAATTCACCAAAGAATCTCATGCATTCTTCTGCAAGATAAGATTCTGCAATACACCCCTCAGGACGAGCATGATTTCTTACATAATCCTTTAGTGTCTTCATGAATCTTTCAAAGGGGTACATCCAACGAAAATGGACTGGCCCACACAATCGTGCTTCTCTTGCAAGATGAATTGTCAAGTGTATCATTATGTCAAAAAAAGAATGTGGAAAGTATTTTTCAAGCTCGCACAAAGTTACAATAATCTCGTCATCAAGTTGATTTAATTTCTCTCTATCGATAACACGTTGACATAATTTATTAAACGATGAACAGAAACGAGTTATTGTTTTCCTTGGCTTCTTTGGAAGCAATCCTCTGATTAAAACGGGTAATAATTGTTGCATTAAAACATGATAATCATGAGACTTCAAGCCACTAATTTTGCAGTCCTCTAATGATACGCAACCTTTAAAATTTGAACAATAACCATCAGGTCCTCTAAAATCATACAACCTTTTGCAAAATGTTTTTTTCTCTCCTTTCGATAATGTATATGGAGCTGGCGGAAGATATGTCTTCTTCCCGCGGGGTTGTGTATGAAGACCATGTCGAATTCCCCAATCCTTCAAATCATTTCTAGAGTTAACTCCATCTTTTGATTTCTTGTCATGCAACATTGTGCCTAGTAGACTTTCCCCAACATTTTTCTCGACATGCATTACATCTACATTATGACGTATTGTAAGTTCCTATAAAAATCAATAATGGAACAATTTAGTTGTATGATTCCATAATGTTAGTCTAATAGAATAAAATAAAACGTATGCACTAACCTCCCAATATGGCAACTGAAAAAAGATGGACTTTTTTTTCCACCTTAATAGCTCCATTCTCACGGGATCTTTATCCTCATCATCTTCATTTTTCTTGCTATGCTCAATTCTTCTTTTATTTCCTATTATATTTTGCTCATTCAATTTTTTACCTTTTCTGTTATTCTTTTTTTGGTTCTTCTTTGCATTTCCAAAATTATTCGGAAAATCTTTTAAAATGATAGAAATTTTTCTCCCAGTTAGAATCCTAGGTCTACACCCTTCCTCCACGGTGTTATCAAACAAGGCCTTCTGTTTTCTCAAAGGGTTTGAAGGAGATAGAAATCTTCTATAGCCCATATAGACGGTCTTTCTACTGTGGTTTAGCCATCGATGATGAGTGTTGACACCGCATAATGGACAAGCCTTTTTACCTTTTACACAGCATCCAGCAAGATTACCATATGCCGGAAAGTCATTTTTTGTCCAAAGCAAAATTGCTTTCATATTAAAGATTGATTGACTATATGCATCATAAACCTCAACTCCGGTATTCCATAAATGACATAAATCTTCTACCAATGGCGCTAAAAATACATCAATGTCATTTCCTGGTTGCTTCGGACCAGGAATTAACAATGTTAACATAATATTATCTTTCTTCATGCACAACATAGGCGAAAGATTATATGTCACGAGCATTACAGGCCAACAACTATATTTGGAACTTAACATAGAAAATGGATTGAAGCCATCTATTGCAAGGCCAAGCCTAAGATTGCGTGGATCTGCTGAAAATGATTTGAATTTCTCATCCACTACATTCCATGTTATAGAATCTACCGGAGGTCGCATTTTTCCATCGGTGCTTTTGTTATTGAAATGCCACCGTAAATCTTCCGCCATCATTTTGGATCTAAACATTCTCCTAAACCTTGGAATTATTGGAAAATAACGCAACACTTTAACTGGAATGCCATGCATAATCTCCTTTGTCCGTTGATTTACTTTCCACCTCGAAAATCCACATTTTGGACAATTATTTAAATCTTTATATTCATTCCTAAAAAGACAACAGTCGTTCTCACATGCATGAATCTTCTCGAAACCCATGTCAAATATTTTAAGGAATTTCTTCAATTCATATAACGACTTGGGAAGTACGTTATTTTTTGGCAACAACAATTGCTGCACATTTAGAAGCTTATCGAAACCATTATCAGACAATCCAGTCTCACATTTAAGATTATACAAGGCAAAGATAGCAGATAACTTTGTTTGATCCTTGCAACCAGGATATAATGGGGTCTTTGCATCTTCCAAATTTTTGTGTAATTCATCCTCTCGTCTCTGTGCATCATCTTCACTTTTATCATCATCAAATAAAGTATGATTAATAAAATCTACGTCTTCATAGATAATGGCTTTAAGCAAATCATACGCATCACCCGACTTTGTATTTTTGCTTTTATTTATTCGCTCGCCGTGATTGTACCACTCACCGTCCATGTACTTAGGATCCATTCCTCTTATAATCAAATGCTCAACAATAACTTCTCTATGAAGACGGGTAAGATTTCTGCAATCTACACAAGGGCATAATTTTTTTTCCACATTTTGCAGCTTTAGCTTTGCATCGTTTACAAAATTCCAAGCTGCTTGCTCGTATTCTTTAGTGGTTCTACAATAATAATAAAAAACAAACAATAACCTTAGGTATTAAAATATGTTTTAAATTCAATATTATACTTAAGTACCATATAATTACCTGTTTAGACGTACCCAGTCTTTATCCATCATTTCTTGTCTTTTCAAATGGAAAAAAGTATCAGATTTACGAACAGTAACTCTCTCTTGACACATATTCATTCATTCTTTATATAACAAAAATTGCTTCCACTAGCAAAAACAGCAATTACTACAACAGTAGCATCGTTACTCATGTTTTGGAAGATGCAACTAATGACGTCAAACAATATATACACAAGTTTTCCATATTTGTATCTCAAATTTTATAAATGGGTAATCTATTTATTCAGAAAATAAAGCAACTAGGGGAAGATATAATTGAAATGATAAACATTTATAAGACATCAAAAACAGTAGGCTGAAGTGGAAAAGGTAGTATACACTCACTGTTTCTTTTTTCTTTTTCTTTTTTCCAACATGGCATATTACTAAATTTAAGAAAAAATAAGCAAAATCGAAATAACAATTAGAAAAAATATATGCATTTACAACTATCATATAATTCAATTTAGTTGAATGCAGAAATAGTTTAAGTGCATTCACTGAAAATTAAACAGCAAAGGTAAACGCAATATTGGTCACCCTAGTCTTCCTAAATGGGAGAGAATTTTCCATCTCACAAAGTATCTAGTGAAATTTTCAGGATATATCATTGCAGGTCATGTCAATATCACAAAAAATGCATATAAACATAAGCTATGTACTCTCGAGTAAACATGGGCAAAATACTTAGATGCAACAATGTTTTTCTGGAGAAAAAACAAAATGTGAATTTCGGGAAAACTCTACATCAGTTAATTTAAATATCTAAGGTTAAAGGGAAACTGAAGCCTAACTGACATGTAGAAGTTTATTAACAAAATGAAACATCTACCGGCTGTATTTATGTATTGTTACCATCCTGCTGAAATTATGTAACCCAAAAAAGAATAGAATTCATATGGAAAACTTGAGTACTATAAGGTGCATGGATACAAATATACAACAATGTCAGAACAATATACAACATTAGCACCAAACTGTTTCCAAAAAATTTGCCATTACAACGGTGCTATTTTGTAGCACCGGAGTAATGTCTACGCATTACCCCTGTCCTGATACTTGGCTTGCGCCATTAACAATAATTTTTTCAACTTATACAACAATGTCACCAATCATTAATACATTGCATGAAACTGGCATTAGTCATGAGTGAACCGATGCCTGAATCGTTTAGTGATGTGAATAAAATTTATGTGTTTTAAGCTGAAAATCGTCACATTACTGATTTAATGCAAATTATTGTACAACACCCAAACACTTTGATTGTGTGTTAACTCATTGTGCTGCAAATATTTGTTATTACAACATGACAACCGGTATCAGTATAGGTAAGGTTTGTTTTCTTTACTTAGAGAAGTTTTAATGTCGTCATTTTCAAACCTCTGTAGTCTTCAGACAGTGCAAAAGTTGAGATACTAATTTAAAGATTTGGCTTGTTTAAACAACAAATTTACATACTAATTTAAAGCAGCTATAAAAAATAGAAATTGGCGTTTTCGAATAGCGTTGAGCTTATTTAAAAATAGCAATTTAAAAATAGTTGCACAACCTTGATCCACAACCTAGGCAATTTTTAATAAATCATGTATTTCTCTTGGCAACATCAAAAAGTCAGTTTTTCTTTCCCTTAGACTTGAACATTTATAGCTGTTCAATATAAAATACATACCAAAAAATTGTCATGTATGAATAACAAGAAACCTTGAACATTGTAAAACTCAAATTAGAATCAATTATAGAATTCAATAGCAAGATATTCAGTCCATTTTAATTATGTAAAATAGTAATATGACATTGAACTCATCGAATTAGTTACAAACAAGTTGAGTGTAACATTTAATTGACTCAAAAACAACTTATCAAGATTCAGTAGCTACAAGAAAAAAATTCCTGTGAAACAAATAGCATGGATTTTTCATTCTCACAAAAAAAAATAACAACGTATACATACTGTTAACATCAATGTAGCTTTAGTAGAAGGCATAAAGCATATGATAGTCCATCATTGCTTAAAGGTCAATGACAGTGGAAAAACAAAATCACTTTATTAAAGAGCCATATGAAGCTGTATAACACAGACATTGTGTTACAAATATAATACATCGTTCTACCAATATATACCTTTTTGACTCTTGATTAGATTTCACAAACAGAGTGAAATAAAAATCCGAGCAATACCAAAGAAAATTCCATATGTTATAACACAAGTTCAGTTTTCTATTACTATTGCTCTTATCTTCGATCATGATGGCCCCTGCCTACAAATTGATTCTCATGTTATAAATTAAATCACTGCATTGCCATCCATTGCAGGCAAAAAAAAGAGGTCTAACTTCTGTGAAAGAACACGGTGATGTTTCCAATGAGCTAAAAAGTAATACATCAGAGCTTAATTATGGTAATACCTCTCACGCGGCAGTACAAATTGGAGAGGCGCGACGCGGATGTAGGGTTCCAGGCGGCTGCGACAGACGTTAGGGTTTCGCCATTCAATAGACGACTGACCGTTGATGACAGAGGTCAGGGTTTTGCGATTCAATCCACCGTTGACAAGGACCGATTTAGTTATTTTTTTCTGAGGACAAGGGAAAGAAGATGGTGTTTTCTAAAAGAGGGGACAAAGTGAATAGGCGTATTTTTTTTATTCCCGCACAAAATTAATTGTCTCCCGCCTTTTGATGGAATAGCACTGAGTACAACATCCTATTCATTTCATGGCGTTGTAAACCCTATCCTGAATAGCGTTTGAAGGAAGATACACGGAAACGCTATACATTAACGCCATCAAAAGTCCATATTGTTGTAGTGGAGGCATTATTAGATAGAGAATTTTTGTATTGCAATTTCCTACATTCAAATTTATTATGACCTGGTTTCTTGCAATATGTTCAAAACTTATTCTGATTTGGTGGTCTGTACATTTGGGAACTCTGAGTTTGAGCATTTGATCTTTGTGTGTTATTCCAAGTTGGTCTGTATTCAGTTTGAGTTTGCGATTTCCATTGCACATGATTCTTGCTATTACTGATTTAAGCACCATCAACAGTAGTGTTTGATACTTAATCAATCTTAATGTGGAGAATTTGACTGAAAACCTCTTTTAATGATGATATATCAGATCCAGATAAGATTTGTGACTTTGTTGATTCAAATTCAGGTATTGGACTTGCTAGAAAACTCATTATTGCCATCTGCTCTCCTTGTTATTGCTGAACTTTTACATCTAGACATATTGGAAGTAACTAATTAAAATCCTCACATGTTTTCTTAAAATTCATGAAATAATCCATCAATGTTTTCTCTTGATTTCCAGCTCTGCAAAGCGATCTACAAACATCATACATTCTTGTTAAATTTCCTTTTTCAAAATATAGAAATTCCAAATAATCCACTAGTTTTTTCATAAATTCACAGTGATCTACCAAACCAATAACCTCACATCAATCGAGTTTCTGATCTAAAGAAATAGACGAGAATTATCCTTAAACCACATCATATCCTTCTTCTCCTTTGAATCTAATTTTGTAGGGCTTTCAGTTAAATAGTTACCTCTATCCATACTTAAAAGATAGAGACAAATCGTCTTGCTCCAATTTAAATAATTTAGATTATTTAAATTTTGATCCGTAATCTTAGGCATCATCTAAAATTGTATTCATTGTGACTTGTTTTCACTCATAGCTCTTGAGTTTCGATGCCTGAATTAGTTGGAGGTTCGATCTGGTATTTCGTTTGAAAAACCCTTGCTAGATTCGAATTTGAATTGTTGGCTCTTTGATACCGTGTTGTAGAAGATGAAGATTAAAAGAGTATTCAAACACAATGCAAATCATAGTATTTCTATCACACAATACAACGTATTATATATAGTACATATATGAATGGGCTAATGGGCCAACTAACACAAAACATAACACACTACAATGCATAATATATATAGATCTGATAACAAGAAGGAAATGAAAAGTTTCCTTCTCTAAACTCAATTTAATAGGAAACAACCACACACAAATATATGTACAATAGTATATTTGATATACTCAAATTTATATACACCACTTATATACTGCACTTACACTTCGCACAAATGAACGTATTCGATACATTCTTTGTAATACCTATAAGTTGGAATTAAATTTAAAATTACTTTTTACCAAGTTAAATAAAATATTGATTTTATTTAAAAGAAAATTTAGATAAGATCTAAATGTTCGGACTTCATAGGCCCATTAATGATCTAATAAGGTGAAAGTTTTTTGACATTCACCTATTTCTTTCGCTGTGTGCTGGCCCAAACCCTTCAACGGTGTCAGAGCCCAATAGCGTACATAGTTTAAATTAGTTATGTTAGGGCTAACTAATTAAGCTTTCCCACTTAGTATGGTTTCTAAAAATGTAATGTCTAGGATTGTAATTGGGTAATTAGGTAACCTGTCCTAACTGGTTTCCAACCTGGCCTGTAAGGTGAAGTAAGTCCAAATGTAGCCCCTAATAAAAAACAATTTAAATTGGGCCTTGGGCTAAGTTTCAAAATGGTTTTGAAAATATTTTAAATTTAATAGTTAAATTTGAAATAAAAACATGTTGTTATAAAAGGTTATAAGAAATGGTGATGAAAATTTAAAAATTTTGGAAAGTAAAAAAATATTGATTTCAAAATATAAAAGTAAATAATGAGTTAATTAATTAATACTTAAATGCATGTATTATATATGTTGACATATGTTATGTTATTTAAAAGTGTTTAGATAACATAAGTATACATGTATGTATAAAAGTTAATTTTGAAATTAATATAATTTAATTAAAATGGCTTAATTGAATAAATTAATTAAAGGTTAATTAATTATATAAAAATACACATATATAACACATATATGTTACAATATAAAGGTTATAGTCTGTAGATATATCCAACATAAAAGTTGTATACGAATGCTTATATAAAATTGATCAAAGGGTTGATAATTAAAATTAATTAAAGAGTTAATTAATTAAAATTAATTAAATGAGATTTAGTTTATATAATGTTATATATAAGATTATGGTGTAAGTTAATTAAAATTCAAAAGTTATATATAATAATGAAACTTATATATTATTAGTGTATAAAGTAAAGGTGTAACATTAAGAAATTCTAAATAGACTTAAGTAATAAATACATATGTAAAGTACGTATACCGTGATTTTAGATATGTCCGACACTTGAATCACTAAGCTATTTTATAAGAAATACATTGTTACATATAAGTCGATATCACTCGATTTAATATGTTGAAGATTATGAATCTTTAAAATAAAGTTGTCCTTTATCGTTTATACGTTAATAAGTTACTTGCATACTCTGTAGCTGTCGAGCTTTCCTCAAGCTAGAGATGTTATATGTAGTACTATTAATATATTGAATAGATGAGGTAGGATAATTGCACATATTTGTTGAGCTTTCCTCAAGGTACGTGCATTATATTTAGGTCATCACGAAATGATAGGTCCAAGTGAGTAGTCCCACTTTACTTATTGAACTTTATGTTAGGAGTTGACATGATACAACCGATAAGGAGTTATCCATCGTAAATGGGCCTAAGATTCGTTATGCTTTCCTTAAGGTCAGAATCCCAAGACATACGAGTCCTAGCACCCATTAGTGAAGTCAAAAAACTTCTATGTTTCGCTTAGTGTTTGGTGAAACATAAAAGACTAGTGGGAACCTTATTAAAAAATGAAATGGTAACATTTAACCTTTCTTATATTGTAATAACATATGCTAAATAATGTTGCAAGTATCTATAATGATAAATTTATGCATTTAATATGTTTGATAAAACGCTTATCAATTAATATATATAGATGAGCTAAATTGAAAATTGACAAATAGAAATATAACATATACTCACTATTAAATGCTTATTGCATGTTAATGTTTTCTATACCCATGCAAATGCCTAATTTTACAACTTCTTAATATGTTCGTAATATGGTCACTTACGTTTTTGTTTGGTTACTGCCATATATTGCACTCAATGAGTTTCGAACTCAAAAAGCAACACAAGACTATGAATATTTGGTCAATATACTATCATATATAAATGTAACATGGTGAGTGATCGTTGTTCGTAATATATGATATTTTGATGAAGTTAGTTCATTTAAAATAAATAAATAAACCGTAATATGAGATCAAGTGTTCAATTTGATTGATTATAATAAAGATCGTATTGCATTAAATGTAATGCAAGACCAAAACTACAATATAAATCTAAGAACTCGATCGCTGATATGTCGGTTTGGTCAGTTTACACAAAGTGAAACATACTTAATATCCTTAAATGTTAAGGATGATCAAGTGTGCTTTTATAAAGAGTTTGTTATGATATTATAGTAAAGGGTATTCTTTTGAAAGGTTCGACCATTTAGAAAGAAAAATAAATGCACAAAAGTAAATATGATTTATGGTATAGTTGGGATGAAGAGAGCAAATGGTTACTTCTGCTTCATAAAGAAACATCGAAAACGAGAATTATAAAACAATAATTGATACTTAATACTGGAATAAGAAATATGATTTCTATTTCATAATATATTTTTTGTCTTCTATGAGATTTATTTCTTTGAGTTCAAGATATTTGATAGAAGAACTCTCCATTATAAACTTGTTGCAGTATATGAAATAAATAATCTATATCAAGTGAATGATGGACCCCTAAATTTAGTACGCTATTATAGTAATTGCGGAAATAGCAAGAGCATGCCATATAGAACTTATTGATTGCATCAAGTTACATAAATTGTTGTAAAACATACTGAACATTATTTATGAAATAATGACTATTTCTTCTGGTGCCGACTGAAAAATAGACATAGTTATCATTCATTGTGAATATTTTGAATATTCATTATGATGTAAAACTATACCATGGCATTTGTTTTCATAACAAAACTAATGCATTGAAAATACAGAATCTAAAATTATTTACAGTTATTTTGGAATTATAGACTAAATCATATTTTGAGAAATAATTTTTACCATAAGATTATGAATCATATGAACTGGTTAATTATATTACAAATAATTAAACGGTTGTGTGTCCATTCACTGAGAACATCATAAGAGTTAATGAACTCTTCAGATTGATACATATTGATGGATGCAATCGTAATTATATTAGTACTAGAATGGTTCCACATATTTCGTCATATTCACTAATGATTTATCACCGACATGGATATGTGATTTGATACAAATGCGGTATGTCTATGGTATACTCATAAAGTTAAAACAAAAGTAAATAAAATAACATAGGATAGAAATGATTAAATTTGATCAAATGAGTGGGTACATTGGAATTTTTTTTGATCGTACCTAAAGATGAATAAAGATTCAATTTCAAAATTCACTTCTCCATGTGATACATAATGATGCATCGATGAGGAGTAATCAAACTTTTTGGACAATGTACGGTTAATTGTGAGTAAAGTTGAGTTAGTTTCTTTCTACAAGTTCATGTACTTAAGAGTAATATACAAGGGTAATATTATTTCATCTAAATAACAGTTTACGAAATCACACAATATGACGGTTATAAGAAACCCCAACATATCCTAAGCCAAGGTGTTGACAGGTTGTGCGAGTCGAAAGGTTGCACGTAATAATTTTTCGTAATGGATCTTGTATGAATCTCACCAAAAGAATTTTTAGGAGACTATCATTGGATGACATATTTATTTTTTGAACATAAGTTTTGTAAACTAAAACCAAATCAGCTTTATAATAAGAAATTCATAAAATATTCATGAATGCTTATTCTGTTGCATTGAGAAACAATTGCTGTTTCAAAAAATACCGACACTATTGTGAAGAAATCTCTTTAAGGACTTATTGGTTGCAAAATGAAATTGGATACGATCCATAGATGCAATTGATTAGATGAGATGAAATGAAATCGACTAACCTAAATGAACACATTGCATTAGAGAATCTAATAAGTATTTTTGCGCATTAAGGAGAAACTATGAGTTTCTTATCAACGTCAAAAATATATAATCCTTGGTTGTATAATTAAACCATTAAGAGTGCCGACTTTATGATATGATATGATGCGAAAATCTGAAAGAATTCTAAGTATGCTATCAAAATATGATTTGGTAGTCGTAACTGAAGAGATGTGCTCCATCGACAGCAATTGTGTCTTTATGAGTAATACTAATGCAGTTGGAATTAAATGATTAATGTGGATATGAATAATATCGCAAAAAGCATAATATATTTTGTATTTAGTGTGCTCATGCTAATTCAGATTACTCATAAAATTACCACTTGGTACGACTTCATGTTTGGTACATATGTATTGAAATAGAAATTATAAATAATGATTAGAGTAAACTGTTTACATATAATAACAAAAAATCTTTCGAAGTCAGCGAGAGCGATATTGAGTTTTTAAGTTTTTGGATATGATCTAAGAAATGATAGAAAATTTTATAAGCATCAAAATATCAAAATATTTTAATAGGAATATCAAAATAGTTTGATTATCAATCAAAATGCAGAGGAAGCGTGTATTCATCAGAAAGGAAGTTAAAATGTACATTGATATTTCTAAACTATAAATAAACAACACTTTATTGGTTTTAACACTGTACTTATATTAAAATCAATCTTAGTTGTTTTAATACTCAACTTTGGATTATATAGATGACGTTTTTTATAGTGAGTATAAAAGATATTAGGAATGTCCCAAATCAATATACAAATGCACCTTATTAAATTGTCTAATACAGATCATGTGAGATGAGTTCCTCATGCATTGATAATAGGAATTATCATGCATGATATGCTTTCTACGATATCATGATTTGTTTATGTATTTGATACGTGAAGCAAATATCAAATCCAAATTGATAACACTAAATGGTTGTTTGAAGTGTTCTCGTGTATTTATGAAATACTAGAGAATTTTTTGCAGAATCAAAAACTCCTTATAAAGGAGTGTTCAGACTCAAACTCCGTAAGTGATATTGATTATAATATGTCAATAATAAATTTGAGTTATGAATCTTTAAGTTTGAAATGTTCCAAATGAAAGACCATGGTTGATTCAATAAAAAAGGTTAAGTACATCGCCTTGAGTAGCACAACAATAAAAGTAATGTATATAAAAATATAAGTGCACAAATTTATAACTAAGCCGATTTCAAATGTCGAGAATCTTATAACATTGTTATATCATAACAATGTCCCGCTATAGTTCATAAATAGAGTTTATAGCTCACTAGAAGTTGAGAGGCATGCTCCCAATTGTTCCATATAATAAAACAATTTATCACCGTAGGAGAGAGTCGATTGATAGAGTAGATAACTGAAAGAAAATAGCATACCCATTCACAAATGGACTGACCCAATTGATTTTGAGAAAACCGATTCTAGAAGTTGCAATAAGATTCTATAATTGACCCACTAGGTGAAAGTGGGAGATGGAGTTAGGGGCATGCCCTAGGGGTAATTATGTAATTTGTTACATATATCTATCTCGTTGATCAAGCTTGTTTGAAATAAAGGTGTTTTGTTTTCATTATATACTTGATATAATGTGACTATATTAATTAATTAATTTAATTAACAACATATCTAATATAAAACTCATAAATGATATGTTTTATGGTAGTAGTTATAAAGTGTTGTAACCGTGAGTAATATATCACAATAAAAACTAAATATAACATTTTAAACGTTCTTAGTCATCTCCAAAAGTTGGTTAGTGTATCGCTTATGGCTGTTAGGGGCACCAAGGGGTTACTACTGATAGTTATTGGATAACAATGGAATGACTCACTCGATAGTTTTCTATTAGTTAATATAACTAATGTCAAACAGTAAATATCGATGTGACTAATTTACAGAGTTCTCTCGGCTTGAGAATACTGTTAATCTTCAACGTTGAAACTGTGCTTTGATTATTGTTAAATCATGGCATGGCGTCCATCGAAATACTATAGCTAGGTCAAATGAAAGCATTGAAGGTGAAACACTATTTAAGAATGGATTTGCCTTCTCAGTTATACGGGATTAGTATCACCATCAACTGATGTCAACTCAAAGTCAAATTCTTTGGTCAGAGCAGTCAGTTAATAATAATTATTATTATTGAACTAAGGACTTTGTGTTTGGACTATAAGTTTGAATGTGGACGATGTTGGAATTTTGACCATTATCAAATTTCATAAGTCATAATGTGATATAGTTTTACGAAGAGAATTGGTATAAATAATTGTTACTATTGGGAACCGCTTATAATATGTAAAATTTGATTTTATCGAAAGATGTATAAGCGATAAATTCAGCCAAAGTGTCACACCACTGCTAAGTGATGTGTGAATGTTAATATTCAAATATTCGATGTTAATCGCTGACTGAATTTACACTTTTGAGTCGCACAACTGTAATGACGAATTCTCAAAAAAACCACATGATTTGATTAATTTATAAAATGTTGTAAATTGATTAAATTAATTGATATTTGAGAAATATTAACTATTATTTATTTGACATTTAGAAGTTTTTTGTAATTATTTTAATGCATTTATAAAAGTTATATTTGCATGCATTGATATACGATATCGACGTAATTTAAAGATAATTGCATGAAATGATTATGGAAGTTTTTTGTTATTTGATGATATGATTTGTGGAAATTTTATGTCATTTGATGACATATTACGTGCAAAGAAAGGATTTGAGAGAGAAACAACTGAGAGGTGAATTTTTAATTAAAGAATGGAAATGTTTCATTCTTTTAAATAAAACATATTCTCTAATTTATTTTATATGCACAATACATTATTTCTAATTGCTTTTTTTTAACTTAATTGACTTTCTTTTATATATATGTAAACTTTTGATTAGGTAAAACACTTTCTAACATATATGCATACATAATATAAATAGTGTTTGTTTACATAAAAGGGTTAGACAACAAAGACATATTTAAAAGGGCAATCACTGACTATGCACACTTCCTATATATTGCACTTGCATAATATTTACTATATATATATTTGGATATATTTACATTTCTTTCCATAGTTAAATTGATCACTAATGTCATTTAATTAATCAATCATTCAATTAAACTAAATGGTACTGTTTTTCTCTCTCTATTCAAAACATTATTTCCTTTCATTAATTAAATAAGCTAAGAGAAGGAGATGTAAAGTTTTCTTTTCTAAACTAAGAGTTTAATAAGTAGCAAACACGCACTTATATATATATGTATATTTGATATACTTTAATTTATATACACCAATTATATACTGCACTTATACTTTATATGATTGAATATATTCGATACATTCATTGTAATACCTATACGTTGAAATTAAATTTAAAATTCCTTTTTACCAAATTAAATAAATTATTGACTTTATTTAAAAGTAAATTTAGATAAAATCTAAATGTATTTAGGCCTCATAGACCCATTAATGATCTAAAATGGTAATTTTTTTTGAAATTCTCCTATCTCATCCGCTGCGAGTTTGCCCAGATCCTTCCTCTTCTATACAATTACATCCCAATAAATATGCTTTGTTGAACTCTTTATATATGTTCCTTATGCAACTGAATTGTTCTCTAACATTTGGAGAGATCATCAACCTTTTGATCTTTAAGAAGAGGCAAGATTCATCTTCCTTGTTATAAGTTAAGGCCTATAACCGCTGCAAGGTCTTCGAGGTGCTTCACAACAAGTGTAGCTACTTTAAGAGTGAGTATTTCTTTGCTCGCTGCCCTAAGGTTTCAACCGCTCCTGGTTGTCTGGTCATAAGTCTCCTCTTCGAGTTCCTTTTTACAGTTTTCACCCAAGTGCCTAAATCTCTTTCTGTATCCTTCATAGATCGAATGAAAAAAGATGAATACACCGATACCTTAGAGTTCTTAATGGGGTTCTCCTGTGAATTTCACACTACTTCCCATTTGTGGTAATTGTCCGACTTTGCCAATATTACCTTTTATACAATGATAGGAGCACTGTTCTAAACAAAATTCTCACCAAGATATCTTGAGCCATTTGTCCCTCTATCCCCGTTCATGATTTTGCTAACGAAGATCAAGAGGAAGACGAGAGTCAAAATGGAAAGACAAATGTTGGTGAGATAGAAAGGAGAGAAGAAGATAACGTTGCATAAGAGGAAGACGAAGTAAGAGAAGGATAAGAAAAGGAAGATAAAGGAGACGGCGAGGACGACGATGATGAAGAATACGATCTTAACGAGGATGAATCATATGGATAGACATCATCTGAAGGAACCATAGTCATAACATTGACCCGTCCACAATGTGTAGTCATTAAGTGGTCTCAACTTGCCCCATGTCCCGGTCTTGAACTAGTTGAAGAAGCTACTCCTCTTGTGGGCTCCTCCGAGAACATCTTTGGTTTGTTGGCAATCTTGGAAACCATTCATGGCTCTGGAGGAATAAGCTTTGAAGATATTCACAATACCAACCCTCATGAATTCAACTTCTCCGTTGGAGGATATTCTTACCCTGAGTGATGAACTTCATCTATAAGGCCTTTCCAACATGGACCATATGTTATGAAGGAAACACTAGCATTTCACGCACTTCTTAGTTCACAAGAACCCATCACTCGTTCTTTAACCCAACGTCTTTTTTTGACATATTCTTTCTTTTCATGTACAATGGTCAGAGATCGTTTTGGCAGTCTCTGTTCGAGTGTGGATCAAAACTATTCCTCAATTTCGAAGGTTTACTATCGATTCTGCAACACCCATCAAGATAACGATTGCGAAATAAGAAAACGGAAGGTGATGGGATGCCAAACAAGGAGGATAGGCGGCGCCTCCATAAGGAGCAGGAGCGCCACGACGTTGAACGAAAACTGCATTGCTCAGATAAACAAAATGGTCTGTGCGATCAATTCGAGCATGATTCTAACCCCAAATAGCTACGCTCTCATTCTCAACTTTCTCAGTAGCAACCTCCAAGAAACCAACTTCCCTGTAATGACCTTAATTTTTAGTAACTTTATTTAGGGCATTTTATTAGTTAAATTAGATAAAATAATACAAGTGATTAAGGGATTGAGGTTTGTGTAATTAGAAGTTAGACGTACCATTTTAACAAATTAACTAAGAAAAAATGAAATGGAATAAGTTAGGGTAGTCGATAAGGGCAAAATTGGAATAAGTCTTATTCTTATACCCTAAACCCTTACTCACTCTCATTTTACACATTTATTTTTAGAAACTAAAACTAAACAAGAGCCGACCACCATTAAAGAAGATAAGCTAAAGATTAAGAGGAAGATTAATCAAATCCAAGATCAGATCTCAATTCTTTAATCAAAAAGCTAAGGTGAATAATAGGTTACATCTCATGTTTTTATTATTTTTGGTCCTAGATTGAAATCCGAATTACTTTGCAAATGCTTTGCGATTTTTTTGATTTTTAAAATGGGCACAAATGCTTATTGATGATCTATGTTATTTCATATGGATTTTATGATAAGCTTTAACGTGAAAACTCTATTAGATGACATCCAAATGCCTTTTGATTTTGACACAAGGTCAAAAATTACATTTTATAGATGTGCTTCAAATTTTATAATTTTCTTAATTAATGTGGATTTATTATTAATTTTCTAGTAAAGGAAGTGTTTAATTGGGTTTAAAATTAATTACGACTAAATTATATTTTATTTAACTTAGAAATTAATATATATTAGAAAACAGATTAAAAATTATGTAAGAGAATTTTTCTAGAACTTTCCTAACTGCTTTAATAAGTATATAAAATTACTTAAGGTATGAGACTTAAATGTTTTTTATATTTATAAAAGGAGAAGGTGCATTTTGTAAATCTTTCAAATTATTTGTTTTTGAAATTTCGGCAGCACTTTTAGAAAAGAATTTGGAAAAGAAATTAGTAACCAGTCATATGTTGACAAACAAGCAGGTTAGTTAGAAAGAAACTACTTTAAAAAGAAGGAAAATAGTTTTTGTATGCTTTTGCTGTTTAGCCACTTTCGGCACCACCTTTCGACTAAGTATTATGGCCTCCATCTCCATCGAAACCAATGCGCTTGATATCAAAGGCTTGGTACATAGCGAATTGGGCATATGCGAAAGGTATACAGTCGAAATAAGGGGTTTCGAAGAGGTCGAAATATTGCCTTGCTTTTAAAAGGAAATGCGCTTGCTTTTCTTTCGAGAAGAATGCTTTCGACTTAGATGGCTTTTGACTTGGTTAAATGGTTTTAAAGAATGGTTTCAATAGAGGTCATGCTTTTTTTTTATAAAGAAGCTTTCGAAGGGGGTCGAAACCTTTAGTTACCGCATCTTACCTTTCGAAGCAATGCTTTCGAATGGGTTTCCTTATTTTAAGACCTAAACCGCTTCTCCAATGCTTTCGAAGGGATCAGTTTCGACACTATCCAATTCTTTTACTTAGGAAATGCTTTCGAAAAAGTGCTTTCGACTTAGTTGTTTTATGACCCTTTGTGCGATTGAAAGTTAAACCCAACTGGTATAGAAAGGAAAGTTTTAAATGGTTTTGAAAGGTGGTTCCACATGTTTTACTTGAACCCAAAGGTTTCGAAAGGTTTGTTTATAGAAAAGTATTTGAATGCCTTTTAAAGGTTCTAAATAAAGGTTTCAAAGAGGTGGTTTCCCAATGTTTTTGAAAGGTTTTAAGTGGAAAGTTTCCAAAGGTTTCGAAAAGTATATTTTAGCCTTCGGCCTTAGTTATAAAACTACATCGTTTAATTGTATCAAAAGGGGCACTTTCATGGTTTCGAAAGAGGTACTTTCAAAGGTTTTGAATGTTTTCATCAACAATGTTTTGTGTAAATATAGATAACATAGCAAAGTGATTTGAGTAAAGCATAGATTATATTTTCCTTGTTTAAATGTGATTTAAAAAGGGTTAAATCAATTTGAAAGAAACGTTTTCAAGGAAAATTTTAAGGCAAGATGACCCCAAGTAAAATGACCCAGATATTAGAATACCAGATAGGACTGACATAGGGTCACACCCTATGCATTAGCTATTAGCCTCTAGCTAATTTGGTCCAAAATTCCAAAGTGTAGGGCTTTGTCACATGTATGACTAACATGTTATTGCATATAGAAAGGAATATATAAAGTGAGGATAGGTTATTGGTAAGCCTGCAAAACCATTAGGATTAGTTAACCCTATGAGAAGTTAGTTAGGGACAGACCGTCCAGAAGAGGAGTATCTAATAGAAGTCAAATTATTTTTTTATTTTGTCTGGTAGGTCCGAGTCAGCCAAAGGTTAATAGTTAGCTAAACAAAAATATAGTGTTCGGAGAAATAATCCACTGATTACCTGATTTATATTCTTACATGATATTGATATTATTGTTTTAACCAGTTTGGTTGTAGGGTTTTGGTTTGTAAAAGATATGTTTCAAAAAGGGATATTAGTGAGGGAAATCCGTTCCGCTAAGCTGCATGGTCTCACTTAATATCATATAACCGAGATGTATAGTATTATTCACACCGGGCTTTATGTATGATTCGAAATTTATGTTTTCCTCCTTAATCTCTCGGGTGCTCAAAATTGATTTGATTTGGCTTTGGGTTGAGGATTTACAGGTTTTAGTAGGAGGATGAATAAAGCTTCCGAAGAGGAGCAGGAGGCTGAAGTTGGCTATTTAGGAGTTGTTATATTTTACTTCCATTGTGTTGTATTAAGCCTGTTATGACTATTTAGTACTCTGGTCATGCAATGAGGCATCTTCATATGTCACTCTTGGCGTATTTTTAATAATTATATTTGATCTGAACCTGGGAAACATTTGGGATTATATAACTTGGAATATGAAATGTTGTTTTGAAACGTAATCAAGAGAGTGTTTTAATCTGTGATGATCTTATTTCATATTCAAGTGCTTATAATATTATAGATACTATTAACATTACCGTATTTGGTCATCGGAAGTTAATACTATGGATGACTGCAATATCATAGCGCTTAGCTTCGGGCCTCCAGGTAGAGGATGTTACAACTTGGTATCAGAGCATAGATTTTTAAAGAACTTTAAACTAAAATAATTTTTGAAAACATAATCCTAAGGAATTAAAGAAAATATCAGGGTATGGGATAATGCTATAGTAACGTACATGTATTTGCTATATATAAGTATATACAATATCCCTATTCTCCTATCTCTCTTAGGCTATTCTTCTATATCTTACGAAGGCTCGAATGTAGATATGGATGCTAGAAGTGGGAGAGTTAACCTTGGAGGAGGTAGCACCACAACAAATGGAAATGCCAGACTAAATACCTGGAGGAACCTATGTTAGGGACAAGCTAGAAATGTGGGTGCTGGAGTCCCGCAAGTCGATATGGAAGCAATGTATCCATTCTTTGTCAACATGATGCAAGCGGGAGTTGCTGTCGGAGTAGTTGGAGGAGAAAATCAAGAAGCTTCGATGGTCAACAACTACGCTATTATGAGAAGAAATTACACTCACTTGGGACGAAAGCCATTTATTAGTACTAAAGACCCAACCGAAGTAGAGAACTGACTGCTTCGTTGTGAGAGAATTTTCGCTAATCAAGGGCTCAATGATGTGCAGAAGAGAAGGCTCGCTTCTAAACATTTACAAGGAGCAGCGCTATACTAGTGGAATGACATTACAGTTGGAGTTAATGAGGAGACTATGACATCGACTTAGTTTAAAAAGGACATTTAAGGAGAGCTTAATGTCAGAGATTGCTAAGCCCGCTATGCTCAGGAAGTTTGCTGAGTTAGACAGGGAGACATGAATATAGTGGAGTATGCAACAAGGTTTAAGGAGCTACCGAGATATGGTTATGGTACGATGAATATAGTTATTAAGAGGAATGAGAAGTTCCTTAGAGTGTTGAAGCCCGAGCTTCCTAGGGGTATGTTATCACATATTAGGGATCCATGTGATATTATTGTTGAAATGGCATTAAGTCACGAAGAGATGCTTACTTTTCTTGAAAGAAAAAAGGCAAAGGAGGTTAAAGTAGTGCAGAGTCAAAAGAGAAAATTTTTCCACAAGAAAAGAGCTAAGAAGGAAGGAGTTTCTAAGAAACAGAAGGTAGAGATTGTCTGTTATAAATGTGACAAGATATGGCATTTCGAAAATGAATGTTGCTCGGGTGATGAAAAGAAGGTGATCGAGAAGAAGAATATTAGATGCTTCAACTATGATTAAATTGGACATTATAAGAACCAGTGCTAGGATCCAGCCAAGGATGGAAGAGACAAAGTGTTTGCATTGGAGACAGCTACCTCGAAGTCAACGGCGGAGGAAAAAGGAAAGGCTGTGTTGGGAGGTACGCTTATGATTCATAGTATGTCAGTTAGCGTTCTATTTGATACTGGTGCATCACATTGTTTGGTAGATAAGCTTAACCTAGAACCCACATACTTTGTTACTTCCATAAGGGTTGCAAATCCGATAGGAGGGTATGTGACACTTGGGATGAAGTGTGACCATCTAGAGATTGAGTTGTTAGGTCATACCTTTGTTTGAAGTTTGCATGTGTTTGATTTTGTAGGGTTCAGAATTATTTGGGATATGGATTGGTTATGTAAATACGATGTTAGGATATTTTTCCATGATAGGATAATATCACTTAGACACCCTGACTGTAGATATTAGATAGTATACTCCGTAGAAAACCCTAGTTATGAGGTTAACGCTCTATTGGGTGTTGTGGAGGCTGAAGACGAGTTGAATAGAGTTTTTGTTGTTAGAGAATTCATAGATGTCTTTGAACTAGTTGAAAGATTGCCATCGAAATGATCCATTGAGTTATGAATATATTTGGTACCAGGAGAAGAACCGGTGAGTAGACCTCCAAGTAGAATGACACCTACCGGATGGAGCTAACGATGTAGTTGGTGGATTTAGAAGGCAAGAACTTTATCAAAACCAGTAGTTCACCTTAGGGAGCAGTCATAGTGTTTGCCAACAATTTGCAAGGATCATTAAGATTATATATGGATTATCATAAGTTGAATGAGAAGACGATAAAGAATCGATATCCTTTATCTAGAATTGATGATTTGTTCGATCAGTTGAGTGGAGCCAAGATATTTTCCCATTTGGGTTTAGCAACAGGGTTTCATCAGCTTAGGGTAGTAGAGGATAATATTCCTTTGACAACATTTAGAACCAGATATGGATCGTATGAATGGTTAATAATGCCGTTTGAACTAACTAGTGTGCTAGCATTCTTTGTAGATTTGATGAACTGAATTTTCCGAGCACATTTTGACAGGTTCGTGTTAGTTTTCATAGATGATATTTTGACATACTCTAAGGATGAAAGAGTGCACGAATGTCATCTTAGAGTGGTGCTTGAGATGTTGTGGCAGCATCAACTAAAGGCGAAATTTTCAAAATGTCATTTTTGGAAGAAGGAAGTGAGGTTTCTTGGTTACGTAGTCTCAGAGAAAGGGTTGTCTGTAGATTCGCCGAAGATTGAAGCCGTGAATAAGTGAAATATATATGAAATAGTGACTGAGATAAAGAGTTTTCTCGAATTAGCAGGTTATCACCATAGATTCATAAAAGATTTTTCACGGATAGCAGCACCGGTGACCAAGTTAACATGAAAGAATGTGAAGTTTGTTTGGACTGGTAAGTGTGAGGAGGCATTCCAGAAGCTGAAACACTTATTGACTAATGCACTTGTGTTAATTTTTTCTAGAAGAGAATCCATATTTATTAGTAGATACAGATGCATGTGGAACTGGGCTAGGAGTTGTGTTAATGCAAAGAGGCAGAGTGATTGCCTATGCTTCTCAACTGCTTAGACTGCATGAGGTTGGGTATCCAACTCATGATTTGGAATTAGCTGCAGTGATTTTTGCATTAAAGGTATGGAGACATTATCTTATGGGAGAATGATTCGAGTTGTACGCGGATCATAAGTTGTTGAAGTATTTATTCTCCCAGAAGGAGTTGAACATGAGACAGTAGAGGTGGTTGGATTTTATAGCCGCTTATGATTTTGGTATTGAGTACACACAAGGAAAAGGAAACAAGGTTGCAGATGCACTAAGTAGAAAACATTAGAATGCTGTGTTGGCAATGATATCTTAGTGGAAAGATTTAGAAGCGTTGACTGCATGTAGAGTGTAGGCCTGTCAATTTCCAGCACGACCCGAAACATGACCGAAACACGCACGCAAATTAGTGGGTTAACCCGACATGTTTAAAAGGAAGGGTCATTTTTGGGTCAACCCGTTAGAACCTGTTTAATAAGTGGATGGGTTTAGGGTTGACCTATGAACCCAAATTTGACCCACTAACCATTTTATGGGCTCGGTATTGTTGTACAATTCTCATTTTAGCTTACACAAGAATGATATTGTTGTTACTCACTTATTCCTACACATTCACACTTAACAACGTCCTACGTTTTCATGCTTATTCCCACATTTTCATGCCCATTCCCACGTAACAACTTCCCAATTTTTCATACCCATCTTAGATTGTAATAAAACAATGACAACAATACCTTTCTTTTTCTCTAAAATTTTCATCTTAGCTTGCAAAAGAAGGGTATTGTTGTCATTCACTTATTCTGACACATTCGCATTTGAAAATTTCCCACATTTTCATGCCCATTTCCATTTCTTTATACAAATATTTTTCTTAACGGGTTACACAAATCAACCCAAAACCACCCGATATGTAATCAGGTCAACCTGAAACCCGCTCGTTGACCCGACCCGAACCCGACCCAACCCGACCCATTGACAGGCCTAGTAGAGTACAGTGGAGATCTCAGAGAAGTTCTAGTACGGAGACTATTATGTTTTCATGTTTAAATATTCGACCAGTTATGATCGAAAGGATTGCTTCTAAGCAAGGAGAGGATCTAGTATTGGCTGAGTGGATTAGAAGGTTAAGAGATGGAACATAGAGCGGTGACTTGAAAGATTTCAAACTTGACCAAAATGGATGGTTAAGGAAGAAAGGAAGGTTATGTGTTCTGAATGTAGGAGGCATTAGAAAGGAAGTTCTTGAGGAATGCCATTATTCGAAGTTCACTATTCATCTGGGAAGAACTAAGATATATTAGGATATCAAGACACGTTTCTTCTGGGAATGTATAAAGACGGATGTTGGCTTATGGGTAAAGTAGTGTCTGAACAGTCAACAGGTAAAAGCCGAACATCAGAAACAATGTGGATTTCTTCGGCCATTAGATGTTCCATTATGGAAATAGGATTCTATCTCGATGGATTTCATTGACGAGTTGCCAAGATCTAATAGAGGAAATGAAAGCATATGGGTCATAGTGGATAGTTTAACCTAGAGTTCCCATTTCATTCCAGTTAAGTCAACCAAGACTGCATTTGTTTTAGCTAAGTTGTTTATAAAGAATATTGTCAGACTTCATGGAATTCTAGTATTATAGTACGTGATAGAGATACCTTATTCATTAATGATTTCTGAAAGAGTCTGCAGGATACTTTAGGTACCAAGCTCAAAAAGAGCACCGCTTACCATCTATAGACCGATAGGAAAACAGAAAGAGTTAACAAAGTCTTAGAACATTTTTCAAGAGCTTGTGTGCTAGATTTTGGAGGATCATGGGAAGACCGTTTACACTTAGTCGAGTTTTCGTATAACAATTGTTATCAGGCTAGTATAGCGATGGCACCGTTTGAAGCTTTGTATGAAAGACTATGCAAATCTCCAGTTTGTTGGTTAGAGACTGGGGATAGTTTGGTTCTTGGTCCGAATTTAGTTAGGGAAGCAGTAGAGAAGATTTATTTGATAAAGGTGAGAATGAAGGATGCTCAGTCCAGGTAGAAGAGTTATGCTGATAGAAGACCGAAGGACTTGGAGTTCTCAGTAGGAGATCATGTTTTCTTCAAGGTATCAATGATGAAAAGTGTAATTAGATTCGGGAAATCAGGAAAATTGGCATCGAGATTTGTAGGACCATTTCCTATTATGGAGAGGATCGGGAAACTCGCACATATGATAAGTTACCGAACAGTTTGGCAAGTGTCCACAATGTTTTTCATATTTCTCATCAAAGAAAGTGTATTTTAGATCCGGAGACTAATATAGCACCGAGCATGTTAGAGGACTTAGTAGTAGTATAGATAGGAAGCCAATTTGCATAGTCGCAATAGATGAGAAGAGGCTGAGGAACAAGACAGTCAGATTAGTTATGGTCCAATGGAGCAATGACGAGAGAGACTGTACTTGGGAAACTGAGAGCAGGATTAGAGACGCTTATTTTGATTTATTTCATGGTATGCTTTACCTTTATGTTTTTGTATGTGTACCTTATCGTAATTTCGAGGACAAAATTCTTTAAGGAGGGGAATCTGTAACGACCCTAATTTTTAGTAACATTATTTAAGGCAATTAATTAGTTAAATAGAATAAAATAATGTAAGTGATTAAGGGATTGAGGTTTGTGTAATTAGAAGGTAGCCATGCCATTTAAACCAATGAACTAAGGGAAAATGGAATAGAATAAGTTAGGATAGTTGATAAGGGAAAAATAGGAATAAGTCTAATTTTATTACCCTAAACCCGTACTCTCATTTTACATGTTCATTTCCATAAAGTAAAACTAAACAAGAGGTCACCCACCATTAAAGAAGAAAAGCTAAAGATCGAAATGAAGATTAATCAAATCCAAGATCAAATCTCAACTCCTAAAATGTGAATAGTAGGTTACACCTCATGTTCTTAATGTTTTTGTTTTTAGATTGAAATCTGAATTATTTTGCAAATGTTTTGCCATGTTTTTTATTGTCAAAATGGACATATATGCTTGTTGATAATTTATGGTGTTTCATATGGATTTGATGATAAGTTTTAATGTGAAAACCCCATTAGACGACCTCCAAATACCTTGTGATTTGGAGATAAGGTCAGAAATAATATTTTATAAATGGTTTTCAAATTTTATAGTTTTCTGAATTAATGTGGATTTATTATTAATTTTCTAGTGAAGAAAATGGTTAATTGGTTTAAAATTAATTACGGCTAAAATATATTGTTTTTGATTAGAAATTAATATATCCTAGAAAACATATTAAAAATTATTCATGTGTATTTTTGTAGAATTTTTCAAGTGTTTTAATAAGTATATAAAATTATTTAAGATATAGGACTTAGATGTTTTATATATTTATAAAAGGAGAAGGGGCATTCAGTAGATCTCTCAAATTGTTTGTTTTTGAAATTTCGGCAGCACTTTTAGAAAAAACTTTGGAAAAGAATTTAGCAACCAATTATATATTGACAAACATGCATGTTAGTTGGAAAGAAATTACTTTAAAGAGAAAGAAAATAGTTTTTGTATGCTTTGCTGTTTCGCCACTTTTAGCACCTATATTTCGACTATGTACTTCTGCCTCCATCTCCATTGAAACCAATGGGCCTGGTATCAAAGACTTGGTACGTAGCGAATTGGACATAGGCGAAAGGTATACAGTCGAAACATGGGGTTCCGAAGGGGTCGAAACCTTGCCTTGCTTTTAAAAGGAAATGTGTTTGCTTTGATTTCGAGAAGAATGCTTTCAACTTAGATGGCTTTCGACTTGGTTAAATGGTTTTAAAGATTGGTTTCAAAAGAGGTTGCACTTTTTTTATAAAGAAGCTTTCGAAGGGAGTCGAAACCCCTAGCTACCGCATCTTACCTTTTGAAGCAATGCTTTCGAAAGGGTTTCCTTGTTTTAAAACATAAGCCGCTTCTCCAATGCTTTCGTAGAGATCAGTTTCGACACCATCCACTTCTTTTACTTAGGAAATTGCTTTCGAAAGTGTGCTTTCAACTTAGTTATTTTATGACCCTTCGTGCTATTGAAAGTTAAACCTAAGTTTTGTATGGTTTCGAAAAGTTGTTCCACATGTTTTACTTAAACCCAAAGGTTTCGAGAGGCTTGTTTATAGAAAAGTATTTGAAATCTTTCGAAAGGTTTTTAATGAAGGTTTTAAATGGGTGTTCCCCAATGTTTTCGAAAGGTTTTAAATGGAAGGTTTCCAAAGGTTTCAAAAGGTATGTTTTGGCCTTCGGCCTAGGTTATAAGTTAGGTAGTTTACTTCATCGAAATGGGTACTTTTAATGATTTTGAAAGGGGGACTTTCAAAGGCTTCGAATGCTTTTATCAGCAATATTTTGTGTAAAGTATAGATATCATAGTAAAGTGATTTGAGTAAGGCATAGATTACATTTTCCTTGTTTAAATGTGACTTAAAAGGGTTAAATCAATTTGAAAGAAATGTTTTCAAGGAAAATTTTAAGGGAAGACGACCCTAAGTAAAATGACTCAAATATTAGAACACCAGATGAGACTACTATAGGGTTGCGCCCTATACGTTAGCTATTAACCCCTAGCTAATTTGGTCCAAAATTCTAGTGTGTAGGGCTTTATCACATGTAAGAATAAAATGATGTTACATACAAAAAGGAATATACAAAGTGAGGATAGGTTATTGGTGAGCCTGCAAAACCATTAGGATTAGCTGACCTTGGGAGAAGTAAGGTACAGACCATCCAGAAGAGGACTTCTTACAGAAGTTAGATTATTTGTTTATTTTGTTTAGCAGGCCCGAGTCAGCCAAAGACTAGAATTTAGAAAAACAAAACTATAGTGTTCAGATAGATAATCCATTGATTATTTGATTTATGTGCTTACATGATATTGATATTATTGTTTTAACCAATTTGGTTGTAGGGTTTTTGGTTTGCAAAAGATATGTTTTAAAAAGGGATATTAGTGAGAGAAAATCTATTTCGCTAAGCGGCGTGGTCTCACTTAATATCATATAACCGACATGTATAGTGTTATTCGCACCAAGATTTATGTCTAACTCGAAGTTTATGTTTTCCCCTTAAACTCTCGGGTGTTCAAAATTGATTTGAGTAGGCGGAGGGTTAAGGATTTATAGGTTTTTGTAGGTGGACGAATAAAGCTTCCAAAGATGAGAAGGAGGCTGAAGTAGCTATTTAGGAGTTGTTATGTTTTATTTACACAGTGTTTTACTAAGTCTGTTATGACTATTTAATACTCTGGTCATCCAAGGGGGCATCTTCATATATCGCTCTTGGTGTATTTTGTAGTAATTATATTTGATCTGAACCTAGGAAAAGTTTTGGGATTATGTAACTTAGAATATGAAATGTTGTTTTGAAATGTAATCAGAAAAATGGTTTAATTTGTGATGATTTTATTTCATATTCAAGTCCTTCTGATATCATGGACACCATTAACATTACCGTATTTGGTCATTGGAAGTTAATACTATGGATGACTGCAGCATCTATAGCATGTAGCTTTGGGTCTCCAGATAGAGGATGTTACATTCCCACAACTACTATTTCTGTCTTCCTTAAATCCAAAGAAAGTTCCATCCATGCTATTTCAACTACACACTCTATAGGCTAATTCATAACTATCATTACTAAAATTCAGATGGTTTTGCTTGAATATTGCCTAATGGGGGTAATGTTTGACTACAGCACCAGAGATATCACTCGACAAGAAATTAATAAGGACTTTGACAAAGTCATGGAGATCGAGAATCATTCATTTGAATGGAAAAGGCTTGCTTAGGGCCTCTCTGATGTCAATCGAGCCAATCAGCTAATTATTCGATCTTTCGACTTAGACAGGCCAATCATGACAAGATAACGGGAGGCTATTAACAAGAATTGGCACGAAAATGGAATAAGCAGAGAAATCAGCTAAAAGACTCAAAGCCAAGAATAACCAAGCTATCCAGGGTCCATATGTAAGCAAACGTAGTCATGAACAACCAATAGAAAAATGTCCACACTTTAAATGATAAGTATGAAGAGCTACTTAAAGCCAATGATGGACAACTTGTAGTGCTTTAGGCTAATGTAGAAAGGGTAAAGCCGACTTGAGAACTACATCAAAATCTACCGTTTAAGTCCAAATTAAGCTCTTTTGTGCTAGTGAAGAAATTACGGAGCTCAAAGTGAAGACCACACAAACTCATGATGAAATGGAAGCCAATCTACTTTAGTTCTTTACTAGTGTGATCGAATAGAAAATCTGAAATGGTTTGGAGAAATCTACTCAGTCAAACTGGCTGATGCTTGGAAAGAGATCCTTTGAAAAGATAATGAAGCTGCCCAAGGTGTCATCAAAGGAAATTTGAATCTATTTTAGGATGAGGAGGATCTTGTGGCTATGGAAAAAGTCAAAGCTATTTTGGTGGCATAAGATGTAGCTGCAGCCAAGGTAGTTATATAGGCTTCCACCGATCCTAGTACACTGGATCAGGAGCAAACATCCACTCCTATTTCAAATGAATCCGCAATAGACATCGTCACTTCAATGGTGACCACCTTTGAGGCGATCGTCATTGAAACTCCCATCTCTGCTTCATTAAGTGTTGAAACTCCTCACCTATCTCCTCCAGCTGTTAAACTGACTTAATCTTCTGTTGGAAAGGGTGAGATCAAAAAATCCCCAGTCATGGATACTCCAATCGGTCAAGGTACATCTCTCGTCTCTCCAGTCTTTGAGAAACTTCTATTCTTGCTCGACGACATCACCAACTTATACTATTTTGTTTTTCAAGTTACTGGTCATTCATCGCTGCCTCCTCCACCATTAGCTACTCTTGCTTTGGGACCATGTGCTATCACTATGATGTCTACCTCTGTTACCACAACATTCAACGCTCCAATTCTCCTTCTAGCTCTGGCTTCAGCATAGATTCAGAAAAGATAGGTGCACTGGACTGGTTGGAGGACATTGATCAATCTTAAGAAAAGGAGGTGACTAATGTTGGCATGAAGGATCCCAATGATTCTACCACACTGGCAGACAATTTTGGCAAGATTAAAGTTAAACTAAAGCCATGGACTTGGAAGCCCCAATCGGCTCTAGAAAACCACCATCTGCCCTTAAAGTCCCTCTACCGAAGGTCAAGCCTCCTAAAGGTCTTAGTATTGGTAGATCCAGGACCTCCGGCCCTGCCTTCAAAAAATCTGAGCAACCACTATATAGAGACAACCGAAGAAGTCTCTTCTTCTAAGGAGAGCCCCGCAAAAAAAGAGAAGGAGGTGAAGTCCCGAAGGAAACACCTCACAAAACTTGCAAACAGGTGCAATAAACACGAGACAAGGCAGCTATTGTGGGAACAGCCTACCTAGTGTAGTACTACTTTCCGCCGGCCGTCATCTTGGTTTTGAGAAGACGTTTTACTTTTGCCTTTCCTGTATTTTGTTTTCTTTGGTATTTCCTGTATATATGCCATCATCATGCATGAGCGACACCCGCAACTTGTATAAAAAGTTATGTAAATAAAAAATGTTTTCTATTCGATCTTTTATGTGTTTACACTTCTATATTTTTTGTCTTACTTACCTATATAACTGTCTACATACATCTATAATTCAACCACATTTATATTATACCTGTACATGTGTGCAATGTCATTATTTACGGTAACTTTGCACATATAAATAAATCTATGCAATTTCTCAGTAGCATTTCATTATCTAACTCCATTTATCATTGTTAATATACTCCTTTCTTGGCTAAGCAGAACTTTATTTCTTTGGATCACATTTTTTTTGATTTAGCGTATCTCACCCAGTTATAATTAGAGTTATATCGATTTAGCCAATTTTGTGGCCAAGTTATTTATTTTCAGCCGGTTTTCATTTGACTGTAATCAAGGTTATAATTAAAAAAACCATTAACTTCATACCGTTTTCTATCATCGGAAAACAGGAGCGTAGACGTCTATCTCTGGGCATCCACTTTTAATTTCACTACCTCCAAGCGATAATTATTATCTCATCAATAAACCCCGTTTATCATCAACCGAACATATCATGTTGGGATAGTAAATGTGGTTTTATACATCGACACTTATATCTGGAATTAGTGTCTTGGATGCTTATCTTTGAGCATCAATCTTCGACTTTGCCTATCTCTACGTGTTGATAAAAAACATTCACCGACCATCTTCGTCTATCTTCGGTTGAGCGCATCTCGCATGGCCGTAAGCATAATCATGTCTACAAAGGGTCTAATTATACACCAATCCATATCTTCGAGAATCGATATTATTTCAGATGTCTGTTTCTAGCATCCATTCTTGAACTCCCATGTCTTTGGGTGTCGATCAAGAGGATTCATCTGCCATCATCGCCTATCTTTGGCCAAGCATCCCACTAGGCAGTAAATGTAGTAGTTTTTGCAAAAAGAATACAATCGTACATTGGTTCCTATCTTTGGGATCTGGCAACTTAGATGCCTATTTCAAGGCGTCAATGCTTACCTGGCCAATCTCCAGGCACTGGTCAAAGATAAGGTATGAAAGGGTAATCGTCTGATTGACCCTAGTGTGATTATACTCATTTTTTCCAACTATGGGTCGGAGGAGTTTATCGACACTATCTCCGAGTACCTAAACATCTGATTTTCAAAACACAGAATACCTTATTCTGCCATTGATCATGTGGCTCAAAATCAGATTTTTTGAGAACACAATCCCATTGATTCTAAAAAGCCAACTTTATTTATAAACAAAGGAAATGGAAAGTCCTGCCTTATTACATCTTATCTCATTTGTCAGGACATTTTATTTGCAAATAGTAAATAAATCTAAGAGCAATAGCATTGTAGATGCTCGTTATTCCATGCCCATGAAATTAGGATCCCATCAATAGCCGATAGAATGAATCTTTCATCTCCAAGCTTCGTTTCAATCACATATGGACCTTTCCAATTTGGACTAAGTGCCCTCGTACTATGATGTCCCGTTTCGAAATAAGGTTGTCTACGTCAAAGGTACGATTTCCAACCTTGGCGTTGAAATGTCTTGCTACTCTTTTATGGTGGGCAACTACCATCAATTTAGACTATTCTCATTTTTTGTCGACCAAATCGAGGGACTCAAGAAAGAGTTCCTCGTTCACATTGGGATCATAATGCTTTCTTCGATGAGAAGGGATTTCCAGTTCAATTAGAATCATGCCTTTAGCTTCATAGGCCAAAGAAAATGCCCAGTCATAGACTTGTGGGTTGTCATATAAGCCATAATGCTAATGGTAACTCGTCAACCCAGTTGCCCTTCAGTTTCGTTGGACGTTTCTTTAGGATGGCCTTGATGATCTTGTTCATCGTCTCCACCCGTCCATTCGCTTGTGGGTGTCTTACTATCCAAAAACTCTTTTCAATTCGGTACTGACAACATAAGTCTTTAAATACGACACTCTTAAATTGAGTTTCATTATTGGTGATGATTTTCTACAGAACTTCAATGCGACGTATGATATTTTTCACCATAAATTTGATCAGTCTCTTCGTAATGATCGTTGCCATCAGTTCCTCTTTAGCCTAATTTGTCAAGTTTTCTACAATTAAGATAACATACTACTCCGCCCTTCGACATCGAAAACACACCCATTATATCAATCCTCCATACCACAAATGACTGTAGGTTAATCATTTGTGTAAGCTCTATGGATGGGGATCCGGGTATCTTTGCTAATATTTGACATCCATCATATCGTCTAATGTGGGTAGTTGTTTCTCGGGTAACCGTTGGCCAAAAGTATCCACAGCGAAATACATTTTTTGTCAATGTTTTCCTTCTAGTATGGTCATCGCAACTTCCTTCATTACCTTTATAAAAAAATTCTTAGCTTCATCTCGGTGATGCATTGCAGCAGGGGGATCGAGAATCCACTCCTATATAGCTCTTCTTCTTGCATAATAGGTACCTTACAGAGGAATTTTTGTTGTTCATTCCTTCCATTTTGTAGAATTCTCTTCTGCAAACACTATTTTATTGGAGTTATCCATGACTCCTCTTCCTCGGCCTCCAAGATCTAATCAACTTCCATCTGGTCGATGCTCAAAGCCTCCAAAACCTCTACTGGAACATGTCCTATAAGCCACGCATCCTTGAACTTTGCTAGTTTGCTTAGCAAATCAGCTATCATGTTCTCTTCTTTAGAAATGTGCGCTATCTTATAATGCTCAATGTCATTTATTAATTCTAAAACTTTTATTAAATAAGGGGCAAGTCTTGCTTGCTTAGCCTGAAGTTCCCTTTTAACTTGATAGACTACCAAGCGAAAGCCGTTGAAAATATGCAGTGTCTTGACTCCCAGCTCCTTTGCTATCTTGAGTCCCATAAGTAACACATTAGAGTCGGCATCGTTGTTTATCGCCAGAAACTCTAGCTTCAAAAGCATATCTTTCGTCTTTCCGAGTTTGAAAGAATCGTTCTTGTGACAGAACTACATTTGTTGGACGCTCCATCTACATGCAATCACTACTCGAATAGTTAAACCATCTCTTCTTTCACTTCTCCATTCTGGATAGTAAATTCAACAATGAAATCATGAATTACCTATTTGCATACCTCCCTTCTACAATGATGTGTTATGTCATACTAACTTAGCTCGATATTCCACTTCAACAATCTTTCCGAGGTCTCAGGTCAATGTAGTACCTTTCTAAGGGACTAATCAGTAAGAATTTTTATTGGGTGAGCATGGAAATATGTTCGCAATTGACAACTTTCTTAAAGCAACAAGTAAGTAGTATGCTAGCTTCTTCAGTTTTGGATAATTCTTTTCTGCCCCAGTAAATTGCTTGCTGATATAATATACGGGTCTTTGGATTCTAGACTCCTCATGCACTAAGGCTGCACTTAGTGCATGAGCAGATACTACTAGGTAAACAAATAGATCTCGTCTTTCCAAAGACTTTAACAAAATTGATGATCTCTCCATATGATCTAACAGTTTTAAGAAAGCTTCTTGGCATTCCTTCGTCCAGACAAAAAAAATTTCTTGACAGGATCAAAGAACGGTATATATTTATTCATTGCCTTCGAAATAAATCGAGTCGATGCAACGACCTTCCCATTCAAGCTCTGCATTTCCCTCATTATCTTTGCATATCTCTCGTTGTCTTTTGGGTAATAACCTGTTTAATGCCTTAATTTGTTGTAGATTAACTTCATTGCACTTGAGTCATAATGAAATCTAAAAATTTATCCGACGTGACTCTGAAAGAGCACTTCAATGGATTGAGGTTCATCCCGTACTTTCATAGCACATCGAACATTTCAGAGAGGTTATCCATTTGATTCATTGATTGTTATGACTTCACATGCATATAGTTTAAAAACCTCCATCGTCCGTTTGATGTGATCTTTGAATATCTTATTCACCAGTCGTTGGTAAGTCGCCCTAGCGTTCTTCAAATTGAATGACATCATTCGATAATAGTACACACCCAAGTCAATAATGGAACACTTATGCTTATGATCTGGAACATGCATGGCTATTTGGTGGTAATCAGAATACGCACATCCAAAAAAGATAGCACTTCATGTCCAACCATTGAGCCCACAAGTGGTTCAATCTTTCACGGTGGGAAGCTGTCCTTTTGGCATGTTTTATTCAGATCTAAATAATTAATTCATGTCCACCGTTTTCGTTTAAATTTTTGACCAGTACACGGTTCGATACCCATTCAAGGAATAAGGCATCACAGATAAAGCTATTTGCCTTTAGCTTATACAGTTCTTCTTTCAGTGCAGTGGATCGCTTCAGACCCATGCAACATATTTATTACTTCATAGGAAGGCATCTTAGGTCCATATTCTATGCATGACACCTTATCTTCATTGAAATTCCACACATATCGAAATGCGTCCAAACAAAAAACATCTAGGATTTCCTGAGAAACCCAACCAAATCCTTTTTCATATTCATGCCGAGCTGAGATCGGACCTTGAGAAACCGAATGGGATCCTCATCATTGATCGGGATGTTGATCGTCAATTCCATCGATGTCGCCTAGCATTCTCTTACTCATTTTAGGGGTCCGTAGGCTTGTAGAACTTAGTATGAGATCCCAGCTAGGGCTTATGTGATAATTGCTATGCATCAGTGGTCTTGATGCAGAGAACCATCTCCACGTCTTTCCTTTCTCGCGTTGCTTCGCCATTCTTGAGCTCAACAACATAGGGTTCTCGTCTAATGCTTTGGTTGCCTTGAATAGCTCCAACTCCATTCTTGGTGGAGAACTTCACCATTAAACACCATAGTGCCAATGTTATCATGAAATTTGCAAAGATCGGTTGGCCCAGAAAAGCAACATAGATCTAGAATTCAACGACCATCATGAAAGTCTGAACCCGCACAATTTTTTGTCTCCCTTGTCCAATTCTATGGACAAGTCAATACATCTCACAAGCTGTAATATCCCGGAATTTCCATGAATTTAAAAAAGTGATAATCTCTTAATTTAAATTATTTGAAATTGATAAAATTGTTATTTTCAATAATAAATAACCAAGTAATAATAATATAATGTCTTAATTATGGTTATAGATTGGTTTTTAAAATAATAATTATTTTGTTTGTATAAATAAATTCCAAATTGATTTATTGTTTACAAAGTTAATAAGTTTTTTTAAATATATTTATATATGTGTATTTTAAATTGATTTTTAAAATAGGATAAATTATTTATAAATAATAATGAGCTTATTTAAAAAAATAGATATTATATTTATTTAAATTGATTTTAGATTTGGATTTTTAAATTAACTTTGAATTTGAATATAAATTTGAATTCAAGGAAATATACATGCATATTAAAATAAAATGATAATATAGTTTGAATTTAAAATATATAGATAATGTTTTTAATTGAAAATAAGATTTGTTTTATATTATTCTTTTTATAGAAAATTATCTATAGAAATTTGGATATGTATTTATTTAATAAAATAAATACAAGGATTTTTGAAATAGCATTTAAAAAATGAGTTTGCAATAATGTATATAATTTTATTTAAATTATATTTGGTTTCATTTCTTTTTAAAGATTTTATTTATATAAATTTAGAAAACATTTATAAATTATTAAATGTATTTGTTAATTAGGAATTTAATTAGAAAAGCATTTTTTTTAAATTAAGAAAAACATATTAGTTAATTAGGAAATTAGTTTAAAAAGCTTTTAAATTTCTTTTAGAATAAATATACATAAATAGTGACAAGTGTTTAGTTCTAAATCATTTAGATAACAAGTGGTAACATATTAATCTAAGCTTAAGACAAGTGTCCATTTTTTTTAAATTTAATAAAACTGAAAATTGCCTATATAAACACCATCTTTCTTCATTTCCTTTTTTATTAAATTTTATGATTCATTCCTAAGAAAACTAGAATATCAATGAAATTTTCACTCTACAAAGAAATCAGAAAAATACTCAAAACCAAATCTGAAACCATTGTTCAAATTTAAACACCTGTAATTCATTCCAAAGCCTGAAAGTTCCTCAAAAATCAATACCTATCAAGTTCAAATGAAATTCTGAAATCCCTCAAACTCAAACAATCCAGAAATAAACTTTGAAGAACCCTGTAACCTCCTTATACCCAATCTGCAGCAAGTTTTCAAAAAGTTCTAAGATCTGCATTTCCCATGTCTGCATCATCTTTCAAAATTCAAGCATTTGCAAGTGAATCCGGGTCGGGGAAAATCTGAAGCATTTCAGTTTAAAGAGCTTTTATGTTTCAAAAGAGACTTAAGTTTCAAAGTTCAAATGTTTTGGCAAATTTCCAGTTTTATCATCAAACCTCTGCATTGCATTTAAAAACGGCGAGTAAACATTTTACAAAAATTTAAGTAGTCATTTTCTGTTGCATGAAAGTTTGGGATGATGTTTATTTTATATACATAGAAGTTTGCCTCCGTGTAGATATAATTATGCAATGGGTTTTGTTACGTTTGAAACTGTGCACGTTTGGTTTCATTTTCCTCTCTGTTTCCTTACTGTAAAGTTCGAGTTAAAAATCAAATCTTCAAGCTATTTTTATTTAAACAACAGTTAGGATTTTGATTCAAGCGAAATAGGTTAGTTTAAGTAAAAAATACCAAGAAATAAAAATAAAACTAAGTTTCTGGTATTTGAAAATTTATCTGGAAACAAACTATGCAGTAACAAATTAACATCAATGTTTGAAATCAAATGTTGAATTTGGATAAAATAATTATATAAACTAAAGTACCACTGGAAAATATGAATTTTAAAATAAAATCTCAAATTTTAATAATGTATTGAATGTGAATTTGGGATTTGTTTGGAAATGGGTATTTGGGCAAGTTCTGGTGATCAGGACATTTAGGGTGGTCGGCGTTTCTACTGGAGATGGAGGAAGGGTCAGAGTTGTTGGGAAAAATGGTAGAAGCGGTGGTAGTTCGTCATGGCGGCGGCGGCGAGTAGAATTAGGATTTTTAACCTAGTTTTGGTGGTGGTCAGATTTGGAAGGAGGGAGTAATATGTGGATGACCGAGTAGCACGTAACTCTGGGGATGGTGGCGTGTTGGTCAGAGAAAGCTTTGGACGGAGTTGCTGCGACTCTAGTGATCAGAGATGTGGGATTCATGTTGTTTTCTGGTGATGTGTCCGGTTCTTGTTGCTGGTGAATGGTTCGATCTTGTTTGAGAGCCTGTGCTTAAGATTGTAGTGTTTGGATCGATGATGTAGGCGATCGTGGGTATGTAGAGGTTACTGGTGATGGTCGGATGATCATCGATGATGGTGCAGGTTGCACGGAGGCTGGTTGTGTCAGTGTTTGGTTTAGTTTATGGAATGGCATTTTGACTCAAAGGTGGCTCCGTGTTTTTGGGTCTTTGTCTCGAGTTTAAACTCGAGTTAGTATGGTGTGAAACCTGTAGGTTTAAAATGTACAGGTTCTTGAAATTTTAAATCCTAACTAAACCTTTAAACTTAAATAAAAAGAAAGGAGAGATGATGTACTTTGTTCTTGGATTCAACTACACATGGGTTGAACCCAAATTGATGTTTAACCAGATTTTTATTTTAAAATAAAGTATGTTTTTAAATTTTGAATAATTAAGCTAAATTAATCTCTTGAAATTTATTTCTTTGAATTGATTTGTTATATGAATGAATTTGTATGAATGGTTTAAAATATTTTAAGTTAAAAACCTTAATATTATTTTCAAAACTTATTTTGAAATACAAAAGGAAATTTAAAAGGAAATGTTTTTATTAAATTAGTTAATGAATAATGATTTATTAATTAACCACTAAAGTTTTCAAGTAATTTATTAACTTAAAACTAAGGATTTGTTAATTAATAATTAAAGGTAGATAATTAATGATTTCTTTATATTTCAAATTAATTAATTAAGTAAAGTAAGTTTTCAAGGTTAATTAAAGATAATTTTTTATCTTAAAGAATAATTAAGTATTAATGAATAATAATTAATTAGTTAATTAAGAAATTTTAAGTTTAATTAATTAATTAAATTAATTATTTAAAGGGGTTAATTAAGTAATTAATTAAGGATAATTATTAATTTAATTAACTAATAATTACGATGATTTAATTAATGACTAATGATTAATTAAATTGTAATTATTTATTAATTAAGTAATTAAGGGTTAATTAAAATAGTAATTAAGAAATACTTAATAAAGTTTTATTAAGTAATAATTGGGTTTTCTTGATTAATAATTAAGAGGTTATTAATCTATAATGCAAGTTAATTAAGAATTAATTAACTATTATTAGATGTTAATTAATTGTAATTAAGGATTAATTAATTATATTTATGGATTAATTAATTTGTAATTAAGGTTGTTAATTAATAATTAAGTTATATTAATTAATGATTAAGAGATAATTAATTAGTTAATTAAGGTTAATTAATTAATTATAAAAGTAATTAGAGATTGATTACTTTGTATTAAAGGATTAATTAATAATTAAGGTTTATTAATTAATAGTTGAAGATTAATTTGGTTAAAGAGTAATTAAGGGATAAATGACTCGATTATGATTTATGAGGTGAATGTGATTAAGTTAAGTTGATTAATTTGTTAATTAATTAAGGATAGTCACTTGATAAATGATTAAGTATGTTTACTTAATAAGTTTTGATAAGAGAAATTACTTAAGGTAAGAAATTGATGAATAAATTACATGGATAATTGAGATAAGTGAAATTACTTATTTGGAAGTAATTTTAAATGGATAATTACTTGTTAAAGTAATTAAGGGTTTATTACTTGGTATAATAAATCAAAGAATTTATAAAAGTAATTAAAAGTAATTAAGAAGTAATTTAGAATAATTAATTACTATTTATATTTATTAAAGTTGATTAATTAAAAGCAATTAATTTAAGCATGATTAATTAATATAATTAATTAAGAAATAATGTACTTAATTATAGTTAATTAATTAATGGAAGTAATTAATTAAGGTTCATTAATTAATATGATTAATGAGAATAATTAAGGATTAATTACTTGATTAAGAGTTAACTAATCAAGGTTGATTAACTAAAATAATGATTAATTAACTGGTTTAATTAATGGATAAGTAAGCAAGATTTATTGTGATGAAGGTAATAATTTAATTAATTTTAAATTAATTAAGAGATGAAGTAATTAATTTAATTCACTTTAATTAATTAGAGATAGAGATAGTTAATTTAATTCATTTTAAATTAATTATGTTGTGATTAAGTAAATCATTGCTTATGTATAAATGGATGACATTGATTGTCTTGAATGGATGTAATCTCAGAAATGAGATAAGTAATGTTGTGTGGTATGAATGCTTGGTTGCATTGTGATGGTAACATAGATTATCTATTGTGATAATGATATGGATTACCTATTTTGTTATGGATCATCTGTTTATTTTGATAATGTGTTTATCAATTGTGACTTGTGAATTATCTATCTGTGTGTATATAGATAGTTGAATTGAATTGTTTAACCTTAAACAACTTGGACCTAAAAGATACGTTTTGGATTTCGATGAGACCGGGATCGGGTTTCCATATTTGGATATCCGAAAACCACATCGATCCAAATTAACGATAGGTCATGAATCTCAAGTGAAGATGAAGATTCAGAGTGCAAGGGTTATTGTCGTTAACTCTGAGGGTGATTCCAAAATAGGTGTAACGAGATAATGCCTTCGGTTTCGTTCGAACCCGGAACGAACTTGTATGGATTGAATGCTTTCAAAACATCGTCAAGTGGACGATGAGCATTCTAAGTGATGTGTTCACTAAAGGTAATCGTAGCCTCAAGCCTCATCAACCGGGAATGGCTAAAACAGGGGAGGTGCAGCAAGGCTAAGTGGGTCATGCCCAAGTAGGATGAGTTTAATCCCTGTCTAGAGTCCCTTTTATTTCGGCTGTGTGGGCGGTTGAATAATTACAACCGCCGGGGTTGTCTTATTCAGAACTATTCAGTAAGGAATGGTTCCCGCCTTGTGTTGCAAGGGAGCGGGCGTACTCCTCGGTAAGGTGATCTAGGCCACGTACTGTGACGGGCGGTACCCCAGTAGCCCTGCCATTGTATGGAATCCAAAATCCAATAAGTGCCCTCGGATTTGATTGTATTACCCACTTTTGTGGCTAGTAGCTGGAATTTAATAAATGTAACAATTTTGGCTATTTCATATTTATTTGAAAACCCTAGACCTATTATAATATCACTGAATTTCCTATCAAATGTTTTGGTTAGCGTAAGGTAAAAACTTTTCCATGTTTATGTATGGGAAGTCTTATGTGATACCTTTTCTTTCAAAAGGTTTTAAATTTGAGCAACTTTAACCGTCTACTCACACCAGACCCATGTCTGACCCGGAGTTTATTCTGTTTTTCTTAAACTCATGGGTACTCAAATTTTTACGAATAGCCAGGGGAATTCAGGTTGGCTTGACAAATTCTGGAGGAGCAATGGAGCAGGAGGCTTCTGCTTATAGCTATATAGTATCCTACTATGTGTTCTCTGAGTCGGTTGTCTTTGTGTTGTATTGAGTTTTAATATCTAGACTGGTGTTTATAACTATCTAGTATGTGTTGTTTAGCTATGTATCTCTGATGTATATAATACTATGTAATATATTATGTGATTAATATAATTTATTCGTTCCGCTGTTTAGATTCTGATGTTGTTTCTTTCTTCTTCTCTGTCTTTTCTCTTTCCTATCCTTTTCTTTCTTAAAAATGATGTGATTTTCTATGGTGAGAAAGTTGAGTCGTTTCACAAGCTCTTTAGCCTCTCCTATAAATACCTAGATATGAGATTTACATGGTTTCAGGTCCTTTGGACCGATCTTCATCCAATTAAAGGTTTTCTTGAATAAAATATTAACCGAGCTTCCGTAATCATAAAAATTCAATGTACAGTCTCTAGTCCTACAAATGCCATAATCACCATAGGATTAAGCATGGGTGTTTCGATCCCATTAGAATCTCTATTCTAAAAAATAATATCATCATTCACTGTTTTTTGTTGTTTCGTCGGAACCTCTTCTTCGATAGAGAAACAACTCTCCTGAGTTACATGCTTCAACGAGTTACTCTACCTTTCTATTTCATTCCAGCTTTTCTTTACCAAATAGAGTCCTCCCAATATGGTGTTTATCACAATCTGGCTCTCGGGTTGCCTCAGTCCCTCTCCACTAGACTAGGCTATTCCCTTTGTATATTCTGCCCTTAGGGTCTATTATTCCATCCACCATCTTGTAGATCCTCAAATATTGCTGTAATTTCTTCTTTCGAACTAAATCTTGAATTACATCTCTCAAGTGACGACACTCATTAGTTTTGTGCTCACGAGTCTCGTGGAAGTGACTATACTTCCCAAGCATCATTCAGCTTCAGCTGCCTCCATCTAAGTTAGCTTCTTATAATTCTTCGTATTATGCATGACAAGGTAGATGTTCTCAACAGTGTCATTCAAAGGAGTGTATTTCTGGTCTCGTATACCTTCGACGCTTCTTACTGTCATGATTCTTCCGACCAATGCCTTGGTTAATCCTTTTTTGATTGTTATTACCAACATAAAGTGCAACATTTCCATCACTGCCACCTATTTTCTTAATAGCAACATTGCTCTACACTTCCTCACTTGATGGCATACTACAATTGGTCATGCGGTCAGATCTACCTCTTTCATGCCCAGAAACTGGGATGTTTTTGGATAAAATTATTTTATGGTATTAAGTGGCTGCTTCCTTTTGAGTCATCTACCAAAGTCTATATTAGGGTGAACCTCCCAAATAAATATCATCAAAACTATATATTCTTTCGAATTATTAAACTCGGTCATCACAATATTGAATCGCTTTAGAAAATCCTTTAGAGTCTCTTCGACGCTCTGATGGACGTTTGACAAGGACATTGCATCCTTTGGTCAAGTAGTATGAAGTTTGGGTTGCTCCATAAACTTATTTACTAATCGATCAAAAGAAGACATGGACCTTGGAGCGAGCTGAGTGAACCACATCGTAGCTTCCCCATATAAGAATATAGGAAATCACCTACATCTCGTCGCATCAGTAGCACATGCACCATCCATGTGTCATTAATACTTCAATAGAAGCTGTCTTGGACCTGTCATTTCATTATAAGATGGCATCATCGATATCAAAAAATTCTTAGGATGACTCTCTTGCGGTATATCATCAGTGAATGGAGTCCTACTAGGTGTCCAGCCCCATTCGTCGTTATTTCTGTGCTAATTTTCGTTCAGAAATCTCCCATTTATATATACTATGAACTTTTTGTTGGTTTGGGTAAATGACTGTTAAAGACTACCATGAGTGTTTATCTCCGCAAATGTTCTAGGTTTGTCTGGTGATACCTAGGTTATTCTGTCTCTGGGGGCCAGTCGTCTAGATCTTCTACGTTGTCTTGTCGGTTCTGTAGTGTTCATTTGAACACTATCTGTTTGTGCACCGACATTCTGTCCAACATAATTACCAGTATCGTACAAATCATTCTCGCCGTTTGAAAGGTTCACAACATCAAGTGGTTTTTCATTTCTTCCTTCTTTAACATGGTTGGTGCGAATTTGATTATGGTCGGTACTGACCACGTTAGCTATGGTCAAATTTGTGTCACTTCCTCCACTTTGCTTCTTTTTTTCCACATCATCCCTTCTCCTGATCTTTTGCCTGCCTTCTCTCCTATTTTGATCCGATAGGGATAGCTATCATTCTCAGAATTTAAAGATGATGAATCTCCGTAGCTCTTCATTTTGTGGTTGTTGGACCAACATAGCAAAGCTTTTCTCCATTTTTTCAAAGATGACATTCTGGCTATCCAACATCCTTTTGTTCATTTTGACCATTATCCTATTATGTTCATTTTTAGCCACCATCTCCTTTAGGGAAGAAGGTCTTGACAAAGCATAGTTTTGCTGCGTAGTCTCTTTATTGTACTGAGAAGTTTCTTCTTTTCCACAAATAGTCCCAGATCTCGTTGAAGCTCGTTTAGGTGCCATATCTTTCAAATCCAATGTAGATTCTTCTTCAAATCTTAGTAACATCAAACCTGCTGCAGCAAACTCCTATATCTAACTTCTTGATGTTCAAAATCCGAAGTTTTAAGCTACATCTGCACTTGAGAAGCATGTTTACGTGCGAAAGAACCAAAAATGTTAGGTCAAAAAGCAATGAAAAACAAGCAGCATACACTATAAATGAGTATGGTTCCTACTTATTTTTAAGCAGTCATTTATTCTTGTTAAAATGTACCATGCTTAAGTCTCGTTAAAGAATATTGTGTTTTCATCGGCTCAAACACAATAGAAAATTTTGATTTTGTTAAAGATTAATGTATAAGAGCTAGTATACAATGCATTTTATGTTCAAATGGCATTTCATTTGGCCAACACATCATTGCACTAAATGAGAGGCACAAAAAATCGAATTGCCACAATGGCGTACAACCCTTTAAATTGCTTGGAGTATGATCTGTGGTCAGTGTGTATTCTTATGGGATTTGGTTATGAATAGTGTCCATTTTACCTAAGTATTAGAAAAAAGGACAATGCATTATTCTCGTACTATGATATTTGGAATGAGTTTGTTCTTTTACTTATCCAAATGTTAATGCTTACCATATTCCACCAATCCACTAAATGTTCAATCAAAAGAATTTATTCATTTCTGCTTGCATTTGGCTCGATTCTTTTGGTTTTATTGGACCCTATTCTCATCCATAGGTATTAATTAGGAAATCTATTTTGTTTTACCTGAATAAATGTTCCATCAAAACGATTTTATATTCTTTAACCCCTAGGGCTTTTGTTTAAGATTTCAGCATATAGAATGGCGCAACTTGTCTACCTAAATTAAAATTATTTGAGAAATGCATTTAAAGTAACACTAAGAACACAAGGGATATCTTACTGTGAATAAGACATATTTATGCCTTAAAATAGGAGACTTGTTCCATCTTTTGGCTTAGGCTAATGAGTTATACAAGCATAACTCCCATACTTGCATAATACAAATTTTCCTCCAACTTAACTAACTCCATTACATGATATAACCTAGATTTTTTTTTTTTTGATATCCTTTAATATTCAAATTTAAAAGTACATACATGATTTTATGCATCAAAAAAGTTTCTAAATAGTAATAAGATTGACCCTTACCTTACTACATGGAAATACACATTTTCGTGCTCAAATAATAGATTATTTTTAAATTTTGTGATAATATACTACATTAATGTTTAATACATCTAATGCCTAAGTGCCTGAACCTACACGCTGGATTTTGTTTATCAATTGTCCTTAGTGGTGATTAAAACATGCATGTTACTTTTTTATCTCTACTATTAATTAAGAGAATTCAATGAATATGATTTCTACCATGTCCTTTTGAAATTCCGAAAATGCTCTACATCCTTCAATGGAATCTCATCATGGATTTACAACCTGCATCACCATTGCTTTATCGACAACCCATCAGTGGAATTTCACTGTCAATTTACCCCAAAAAACTGATGTGACTACCAACACTTTTGCATTTATAGCATACATCCGTCTATATTTTTTTATTAAATAAAAATCATATATTTTTACCTATTAAATGCATATATGCGCGATTTACTGTTGTCTAGCATAAAGTTTTCTCAGTTTCATAATGTAGGATTTAACTCCAACATGGCAACACATTATCCCCCATACATTGTATGGATATGTCCTTAATGTTCCCTTCTAGTGTTAAACTAATCCATTTTGCAGGCATGATGCCATGTTGACGACACTTTATTTTATCCTCAGACTTAATTGCAGCACCTCGCTACCAAGTAGAAGTGGCTAAGATACAGTATTAACATTTAGTAGGAGTTGTCACTCTGTATTTGATCAATGTATTGCTAAACATATATACGCTATGGCTTGCTATGTGACAGATACGGTTAGCTGAATATATTTTTATAAATTTGGTACCTATTTCCATGACACGAAGCATGAAACCCTAGCTTGATTGAAGCAGTGACCTTGCCGAACAAAGAAGAGGTGAAAGTTTTTGGTTCAGTACTGATTTAGGGAAGAAGGCTTTGTTTAGTGTTGAGATGATGAAGTGAAGTCCGGACCAAGACTTCATTCGGTGATTTGAAGTCGTTTGGTAAAACCACAACCTTATTTCCAGATTTGTCGAATGAAGGGAAGGAAGCGGCATTAGTTTTCATGCGGTGGAAGGAATGCCGAATTTTTTTTTTGGAGCGGTGTTTTCCTGACGTCGAACGAAAAATATCGTTCCGTGTTTGAGCTTAGCCGGTCCAGTTTGAGCTTTACCAAATCAAATGTCGGGTGACGTATGTCGGACCAAACCATGTACCCTCTTGGACGAACCAAAGTGATGTCGAACCATATGGATGCCGAACCAAACTCTAGGGATGTTGTATAGTAGCTATCCCTCCTCATTTCTTTACTCTATAAATAGAGGAGCTTCTGGACAACAATGACAATCGAAATTGAGAGCTAATTTTAGCCAATTTCAGAGTCGCTCTAGAGAGCTAAAACTCTGCAAAATTTTGTCTGTATTGTAAATTCTTCTTATGTATAGCCTTCAAAAGTGAATCAATCTTGTAAATCTAATCTTTTAGTGATTAATAAAATCTCCTTTCCCCAAGTGGACGTACATTGTCTAGCGGTAGTGGAACCACTATAAATACTGATGTTATTTATTTTTCTACATTGCATAGTCTATAACTATCTATTTTGATGTTCATCTTTTGTTTGTTCCATCTCACTACAATCACGATCCATTTTTTCTGCTACGTTGGTTTTTATTCTCTTAGACTGATCATCTAAATGGATTTTTCCCAATAATCTGGTATCAAAGCTACAAGGTTAATTTAGGAGTGTTGGACGCTATGATAGGAGATGAAGCGACCCTAGTTGTTTGAAGACCCTAATACTAAAGGGATTTATATCGTGTCAGGGTCACAATTGGAAATTGAGAAATAGAATGAGGATAAAGACTTCGAGAAGTGGCAATGGAGGATGAAGGTTGTTCTAATAAGGAATGAAGTCCATCTAGTAGTATTTGCCCCTGAGGAGTTAATGGCTGACATCTCAATCGCGGAAAGGAAGGAGATGGAGAAATGAGCGTTTACTACTTTACAAATTGCTATTTGAGAAAATATCATTTCAGATATTTGTAGTGAGACCACTGTTAGGGGCATTTGGACCAAGCTGGAAAATCTCTACTTGAAGAAATCTCTAACCAACCTTCTGATATTGCTGAAGACATTTTTCACCATGCGGATGAGAGAGAGTGCTTCAGTGAAGGGACATCTTAATTTCTTTAATGATCTCGTGATGAAGATGAAGACCTTTGACTTGAAGATGGATGAGGAGAAAATGACAATGATTCTTTTGTGTTCTCTTCCAAAGCGATATACAGGTTTCACTAATAGACTTATCTTCGCTAGAGACACATTGACAGTGGAAGATGTGAAGTCGGGTCTTCTTTCTGAGGGTTGAGAGATCAGATGAAGGAGATAAGTGAAGGAAGTAGATGTGGAAGTAGTTGTCATGGCATGTTTGTTGAAAGAGGTAGAGAAGATAAGAAGAATTAGCACTCTAGAGGGCGTTCCAAGTCCAGGAAGCCTGGAAATGGTAGGAGAGGAAAGCCTAAGGATGAGAAGTGCTTTATGTGTAAGAAACCTGGTCATTGAAAAAAGGATTGTCCAGATTTGAAGAAGAAAGAAGAAGAAGGATCTTCATCATTTGCAGTGGAGAACTCTATATATAACGAAGTGTTGTCTGTAGCAGTGTCGAATGTCTCAGACCATTAGGTGCTGGACTCGGGGGCATCTTTCCATATGATGCCTAATAAGGATTACTTCAGTTCTTTCATTGGACAAGAGCGAAGCTCTATTCTTATGGGTAATGATTCTAGCTATAGAGCAATGGGTGAAGGTACAGTGAGGATTAGGATGTTTGATGAAGTGATACGTACTTTGACGGGTGTCTGGTATTTTCTAGGTCTTCGAAAGTCTTTAATTTCTTTAGGATAATTGGCTTCTTTGGAATGCAAGTTAACTATCGAGAAGGATATAAGGAAGGTTTTGAGAGGTGCCCTAGTTCTTATGAAAGGAGATGTGTTTCGAAATCTGTATTTGCTGAAAGGAACCACAGTTCTTGGAGAGTCATGTGTTGGAATAGTTCCCGTGCTTTGGATGCCACAAAGCTTTGACATATCAGGTTGGGTTATATTTCAGAGAAGGGCTTAGAGTTGCTTCAGAGATGGAAGATAATCAAAGAAGAAAGCTTCAACAAGATGGACTTTTTCCAGGAGTGTGTTTTAGGTAAGCAAACTAAAGTTTCTTTTGGAGTTGGACTCTATAGATCGAGGCGAGTACTTGAGTATGTTCGGAGACCAGTTTCTACTCCTTCTCTTGGAGGAGCAAAGTATTTTATCTCTTTTGTTGATTACTTTTCTTGGAAAGTATGGGTGTATGTGAAGGCCAAATAGAGAGTTTTATGAAGTTCAAAGACCGGAAAGCGCTTGTTGAGAATCAATTTGGTTCTAGGTTTAAGATGCTGAGATCTGATAATGATAGTGAATTTGCCTCTAGGGAGTTCCTCGACTTTTGTAGAGAGCATGACATTCAGAGACATTTCAATACACCCGGCAATCTACAATCCAATGGGGTTGTAGAAAGGATGAACATGACTCTATTGGAGAAGGCTCGTTACTTGAGATTGATGGCGGGCTTGTCTAGAAGCTTTTAGGCTGAGGCATTATCAACTGAGGCTCATATCATAAATCAAATTCCATGCTCATCCATAGATTGGAAGATTCCAGAGGAGAACTGGAGAGGTAAAGCATTTTATGTTGGCTGCTTTCGAATTTTTGGTTGTCTTGTGTACATTCACCATACAAGTGATGACATGTTGGAGATTAGAGCTTATAAGGGCATACTAGTGGGATACACCTATGGTATCAAAGGGTATCGAATTTGGAACCCTTTTGATTGGAAGATTGTTCATTCTAGACATGTTAAGTTTGATGAGTCTGCTATGTTCAATCCGAAGGAGAAGCTACCTACCACATCGGAAGATTCTGATAGGCCTAAGGAGATGGAAAAAGTTTCCATGTTCCAGCTAAATAGTAGAGTTGCTGTTGATGCTATCGAGGAAAACGCAGTTGATGAAACACAGGATAGTCCACAGGTACCTTCTAGTAGTGTTGGTGATGTGCATGAGTCTAGAGGAAGTTTAGGTCAAGGTGGAGCTGAAAGGAGTTTAGGAAAAGCAGTACCTACCAGGATCAGTCATAGGACTATTAGGCCACCCAAAAGATATAGTGATTGACAGTTTGCGAACCTTATCCTTGGTGATCAATTTGACTATGCCTTATATGTGGTTCATGAGGAGCCGCTTGACCTTGATGAAGCTTTGAAGTCATGTGACAGTTCGAAGTAGATGTGCGCTATGGAGGAGGAGTTAGAGTCATCGAAGAAGAACAAGACTTGGGATTTGGTACCACCTCCTCAAGGAAGCCGAGCCATAGATTGCTAGTGGGATTCAAGGTGAAGGATGATGGGAGATATAAGGCTAGTCTAGTTGCTAAAGGGTTTTCACAAAGGAAGGGACCGGAGTATGATGAGATATTCTTTCCAATATTGAGGCATACGTCCATCTGCATTTTGCTCGCTATCGTCGCAGCTCATGACTTGGAGCTGGAGCAACTGGATGTGAAGACTGCTTTCTTGCACGGAGACTTGGATGAGACCATGTACATAAAGCAACCAGAAGGATTTGTTGTAGATGGGAAAACAAATTGGGTTTGCAAATTGAAGAAATCTTTGTATGGACTTAAGCAGTCGCCTAGACAATGGTACAAGAGATTAGACACTTTTATGCTATCACTTGGTTTTGATCATAGTATCAAAAATGCTTACGTGTACTTCAAGTATTTAAAGAATGGTAGATGGGTGTACCTGCTCTTGTATGTGGATGATAGGTTGATTGCTTCCAAGGATAAGGCTGAAATCGATAGATTAAAGCGAAAGCTAAAAGCGGAATTCGAAAGGAAAGACCTTGAAGAAGCGAAGAAAATTTTGGGTATGGAAATCCAAAGGGATAGAAAGTTAGGACTTTTGAGTCTCACTCAAAAGGAGTATACTCGAAAGGTGCTTGCTCGGTTTAGCATGGAAGGGGCAAAGGCAATTAGCACATCTATGCCTTTGCACAACCAGCTTTCTAGTAAAGGCTCTCCGATCTTAGAAAATGACAAGGCTTATATGGTGAAGGTACCATATGCAAGTGCAGTTGGAAACTTGATGTATGCCATAGTCTGCACCAGGCCTGTCATTGCACAGGCGGTTGGATTGGTCAGTAGGTTCATGGAGAATTCAGGATAAACACATTGGGAAGCAGTGAAGTGTATCTTCAGATACCTTATAGGAACTCCAAACCATGGACTTGTCTTTGGCGGTAGAGGAAGAGATTTTAGCTTGGTTGGATTTTGTAATTCCGATTATGCCGGTGATAGAGATCGAAAGAAGTCAACCTTCGGATTTGTGTTCCCATTGGTGGGATAACGATCAGTTGGAGAGCGAGGTTGCAGACGATTGTGGCTTTGTCTACTATAGAGGCAGAGCTCATAGCTGCGGTTGAAGCAGCTAAGGAGGCACTTTATTTGAGGCGATTGTTGTGTGATTTGGGCTTTGTATACAAAGGCATGGTTATGTATTGTGATAGTCAGAGTGAAATTCATTTAGCTGAAAATTTGGCATTCAGCTCGAGGACAAAGCATATTGAGGTGAGAGAGTCGTTCCTTGTCTCGATTAGTGAAGAGAAACTAGCTCGTCTTCATAAAGTTCACACAAAGGAGAACGCAACAGACACGTTTACCAATTCGTTGTCTGTTGCTAAGTTCGAGCATTGCTCGGATTTGATTCACTTAATGAAGTGCTAGGTGCCATGGGGTGCCATGGGGGGAGAGTTGAGATGGTTTATGAAGATTTTGTTTTTATGGTGGAGATTGATAGGTTCTACACGGACTGAATATTTCAAACACTTTGTTGACGGATGGTGGCCTTGCCGGAGTTCGTTGACATAGTGTAATGAGTGATGGCATTGCCGAATCACTGGGTAAATATTCATTGCTTGAAACATTAAGGTGTGGATGAGGTTAGAAGGCTTGCATGAAATTAGGTATCAAGGTGGAGATTGTTAGAATTTGGTACCTAATTCCATGACATGGAGCATGAAACCCTAGCTTGATTGAAGCAATGACCTTGCTGAACAAAGAAGAGGAGAAAGTTTTTGGTTCTGTACTGATTTAGGGAAGAAGGCTTTGTTCGGTGTTGAGATGTCCAAGTGAAGAGCGGACCAAGATTTCATTCGGTGATTTGAAGTCGTTCGGTAAAGAAGTCGTTTAGTAAAACCACAACCTTATCTCCAGATTTGTCGAATGAAGAGAAGGAAGTGGCATTAGTTTTCGTTCGGTGAAAGGAACACCGAACGAAATGTTTGGAGCGGTGTTTTGGTGACCTCGAACGAAAATCTCGTTCAGCGTTTGAGCTTAGCCGGTCTAGTTTATGATTAACCAAATCAAATGCCGGATGATGTATGCGGGACCAAACCATGTGCGCTCTCTGCCGAACCAAAGTGATGCCAAACCAGATGGATGTCGAACCAAGCCCCGGTGCTGCTATATAGCAGCTATCCCTCCTCATTTCTTCACTCTATAAATAGAGGAGCTTCTGGACAACAATGACAGTCAAAATTGAGAGCTAATTTCAGCCAGTTTCGGAGCCATCCTAGAGAGCTGAAACTCTGCAGAATTTTATCTGTGTTGTAAATTCTTCTTATGTATAGCCTCCAAAAGTGAATCAATCCTGTAACTCTAATGTTTTAGTGATTAATAAAATCTTCTCTCCTCGAGTGGACGTACACTGCCTAGCGGTAGCTGAATCAATATAAATACCGATGTTATTTATTTTTCTGCATTGCATAAATCCGTGACTGTCTATTCATGTGTTCATCTTTTGTTTGTTCTGTCTAACTACAATCACGATTCAGTTGTTTTCCACTGCGTTGGGTTTTTGTTCCTTAGACTGATAATTTGAAGGGATTTTCCCCACATAGATTGTCTATCTGAAATAAAGTGATCTAATTTAATTCCGTTACATCATTTTTGCTTTAGTCTATCTGAAATTATGATTGAAATTTACGTGCTATCATCAACTGGTATGAACTTTTGATAAACATACAACACACTGTGTTATGGTGATGTGAGTGATCTCGGTAGCCTCAATTTGTAGTGGGTATTCTACTCGAGTCTTAAGTATTTAATATGAAATAAGGTTGAAGATCCAACTGATTCAAAACTAGCTATCCTTATGATCTTTTTCAACTACGTAATTGATCTTGTCAGCTAAATTAGCTTACCACATTCCTAAAGTTGTAAAATCTAGGAACCGATATTATTACTATGTTTGTACCAGATGTTGAATTCGTTTTCCGAGCTTTATGATTTAATTGGTAGTACACACTTTTGATAAATTATCTTGTATGTCCCATTCCAAATCCAATATTCAACTATTACACTCGTCCCAGACCAATTGATACTGATACATTGCAATCATTAAACTGTTTCCATGTCTTTCTTAAAGGCTACGCGGTTCCTAAAGTGAAATTTCTAGTGTCGAGAAATGAAGTACTGCTCTCTTCTTGTTACCACCAAAAACCCTCTAAGTTTCATGAAAGAAAAACAATGATCATAGAAGAAACCTTGATTTCTCAAGACACTAGAAAGGCTCTTCTTCTTCTTCTTGTAGAGGGAGAAATCGACACTATCAAGAGCGTAAAAACTCATATACTCGCAAAGAAACCGACCCTCTAACCTCCAAAAATGGCTCGTTCCTTTCACACTCCAACAATCAAACACTCCACAGTATCAACTCCAAGAAGAAGAGAGAGAAATAGTTGAACTCTTCTAGAAAAGTGCATGCCCAACTTCATTAGTGTGCTGCTAAAAAAGAAGAGCGAAAAATTGACTTGCCATTACAACAGGGCCAGCAGCAGCAGCAAGGAGACAGAGGAACAGTCGACTCTCTTTTCAATCTACTGAGGAAGCATTAAGTTGCTCAAAGCAAGAAGAGTGCAAAATAAGATTTTATTATGGATAAACCTGAGAAGATTGAATCAATTGAAGGGGAACACAACTCCATTTTTTTAATCCACTAACAATATTAATCCCGAACCCGAACTTCTTTTGCATAGAATTTCTTTATGTATTTTTTCCGGCTAAGATATATTTCTGAGTTGTTTTTACCTTTTTCTTATTAACTCAATTCCAAGAAAATATTTCGGCTCACCTAAGTCCTTTATGGAGAATTTATGATCAAGGTATCGAGTAACCTTTATTATTTCAAAGTTATCATTTCCTACGATGACGAAGTCATCAATATATACAAGAATGTATATAGTGGTGGATCTTGTGCTCTTGACAATACTGAATTATCAGACTATGCTGTTATATAATTGAGTTCAGTGAGGGTATATTTGAGTTTTTTAAACCACAGTCTAGGAGCTTGTTTGTGTCCATGTATGGCGTTATTTAATTTGCACACTAATTCCCCCTTTATGACTTGTTCAAAACCTTCAGGCTGTGTTATGTATAATTCTTCTTTTAGTTCACCATTTAGAAATGCATTGTTCACATCAAGTTGCCTTAGACTCCAGTCTTTATGTAGTGCTATGATGAGTGCTATTCTAACAGATGTAGGTTTTACTACAGGAGAAAAGGTTTCTTTAAAATCCAATCCATGTTGTTGTTTAAACCCCTTTGCTACATGTCCGGCCTTGTATTTGGATCCACTTCCATCTAGAATCTTCTTGATCCTATATGTCCATTTGCAGCCTATGATTTATTTGTGTTTAGGAAGAGGAAAGAGATCGCAGGTTTGGTTTCTGATTAGTGCTTCATGTTCAGCTTGCATGGCCATTTTCCACTGATTATTCTTTACCGCCTCCTGAAAACTTATTGGCTCATTAAGTATGGTACTAACAGTGTAGATTTTTGGCTTGAATGTGCCACTCTTTTCCCTTGTTGTCATAGGATGTCCAGTGGTTCTCATAGGCATAGGAGATAATGTATTTGGGTTTGATTCACTTTTTGACTGCTTTCGATTTGTATTATCAATCTGATTATAGTTAGAACCAATTCTACTTGTGTCTTCAGATGTAGTGTTAAGGAGTTGTAACGACCCGTAAATTTCGTGGATTTAATTTGGTTAAATTTATGAGTTTTGTAATTAAATTTAGTAGAAATAAAAAAAAATTATAAACAAATATTGAAATGAACGCTAAATTAAATTATATAAATGGTCACTTAAGACCTATTTACTAACAATGTGAATAAATTTCAATAAATGAAATGGAGTAAGTATTATACTTGGATGTAAAATTCATTTAAAGGAAATTTATTTATATGTAAATTAATAAATATTATAATAAATGATAATTCCATTCGTACGTGTAAGCTGTTACTATAAGTTGCGTGTTGAAGAGGGTAGATTGAATTGAAATTTATATATATAATTTAAATGGAAATATTAAAGGCTTACAATAACGGAAAATTTAGGTAATAAAAGTTAGCACAAGCGGATAAATAATAACCATATAAGGGAATAGCATTAATATAAATTAAGTTGGAACAAATTGGATGTAGAGAAATAAATGTAAGCATTTAATATATTAATTAATGTTGGTTTGATGATAACGTTACCGGGTGATTAATTATATAGTAACGGAAGTGTGAACGTAAAGTAAATAAAGAGTAGATTTATGTTAAGTAATAATTTGTGTATACACAGGAGTTTAAACGGTGATTGTTAAGTAATAAACCCATAGAGGCATGTAAGGAAATGGGTAACAATCTATACGTTGTTTATTTTATTTAGTATGATAAATAAAGTTTGGAATTCAAATCACAATTAAAGGAGAGTAGGTAGTACGTTATTAGGAAGTAAATATAAGGGTAGATAACAACTATTATAAATTCCCTAATTAATTGGTCGATAAATTTATTTGAAATAGCTATCATTTGAATACGAGTAATTATAAGGTCGTAATTATTTAAAGTGTTACTTTAAAAATTATGATTTATTGTGAAATTAATGCGAGAAGTATGTAAAGTAATAACTAAGAAAGAAATTCGTTATAAATTGATTATAACCTAAACTTACGTGTAAGGTTGAAATTGAATCTAATCCGTTTAATTGGAAACTTATTATAATAAATTAGATTCAAAGTGTAATAAAGGAATTATTTTAAGGAATTAAAATAAATAATATGATTGGTGAAATAATTTATATTTTAAAATTTAAGATGAGAATTTGTTTAAGGAATTTTAAATTTATGAGTAAATCAAGGTGATAAAATTTAGGAATTTTAGAATTTGGATTTTTTTTATAGTGAGCTAATTTGTTAATTTATAATAGTTGGACTTATTGAAAAAAATGAAATCAAATTTTAATTATTACGCTAAATTAAAAATTAAGTTGAAAATTGGGAAATGTTTATGTAATAATTTTAAATCAATGGTAAACCCTCCTATTTGAAAATATGAATGGAATAATCATTGATTCATTTAATTTAATAGAATTATTAGAAAGTTAATTTATAATTTTGAATTTAATGAAATTTAGAATTAATATTGGAATTTATAAAATGAATCATCTAAATTTACATTTTTAAATTTGATTAAAATCATTGTAAATGATTGAGGAATTATAAGTGATAAAATTTTCCAATTCTGAAACTGAAATATAAAATTTGGATTTATTTACTAATTCTTAATTTATTTAATTAATATGAAAATAACCATTTTTGTCACTGACTCGGATTTCGTTGAAACTAGTTTCATCGGATCCGTAACAGTAAATTATTGTAGGGTTTTAAGTTTCGTAGCGATCGGACTCGTCGTTTGATCATACGAACGCGAAACGCCTTGGAATCGATTTAATCGAAATCAATTTGAAATCAATTTGAAAATATTGATTTCAGCATAACTTCTTCTTACGATGAAATTTGGACGTGAAACCTTTTCCATCATGTTTAGAATATTTTAAAACACCTATTTTGATATATGGGTTTACCCAATTTCGTTCCGGGGTCAGAACGGGCTTTTTGGGCCAGTTAGCGTTAGCACGTATATCCAACACGATCCATCTATTCAAATTTCTAACCTATCTATATAAACCCAGTTATAAACCCTAACTCCATATATTCTCATTTGTTTGTGCGTTCATTTCATCAGTTCCTTCTCTTCTTCCAATGGCTAGAAACCCTAGATCCATGTTCAATTTCAAAAACCAAATCCAAAGTCAAAATTTAAAGTCTTCAGAAAAATTCCAAAACAATATATGCCGATGCTCTCAACGAGCGAAATTCGATGGTGTTATCCATTTTTCGATTGGAGTTTCTGTGTGTCCAGATCGGGGCAAAATAGTTTCGGCCGTTCGTACGTCATCATGGAGGATTAACGGTGGATTTGCAGAGACGAGACGATCAGAGGTCATGGATACGAAGAGAGTGTCGAGTAGCTTCGATCGTTGGGGTTGGTTCGACTGGAAGATGGTTGGATCGTTGGCAAAAGGGGATTAGGGTTGCGTTGGGGATATGTGGCGGCACGGCACAAATGACCACCGGAGATTTCGTCGTGGGTATCGTTGAGGACGGCCGGACACGAAGAGTCAAAAGGTGGTGTCAGATCGTGATGATACTATGCCTGGTCGCGGCAAAAAATTCGACGAAGGTGGCAAAGTTTCGGCGGCTAGGGTTTTTCGAACGAGAATTTGGGTTTCTGGAGAGGTTTACTGTACGCGTGAGGAACATGAGCAGTGATGACATGGTTTTGCTTTTTGGGAGGGTGAGTTGTTTGTTTAATTTTAATTTTAATTTCTATTTCCACGTATTCAAATATGAATAACTCTCGCATACGATATCCGATTCTCACGCGATTTTTTTCGTTAGGATCGTAATAAAATTCCGGATATGTTGACGCTGGTTTGAACGAATTCTGAGACAGTCGAAATTTTGGGTTTAAATCGGATTTAAATTCGATTTAAATCCCAAAAGTGAGTGTTTTAACCCACTCACAACTTCTAAGGTTTCTTATGTTTGTTAATTTGACTTAAGATATGAGTAGAAATTTATTCATGACTGTTTGGCATGTTTTATTCATCATCTCTATTAAATCACATTTATTTAATTTAACTGTTAATTAATTTTATTATTGCATATAAATTGACAGTTAAATTTTATTTATTTGCATATAAACTGATAGTTAAACAGTTAATAAATTTATTTTTGAATATAAACTGTTAGTTAATAACTGTTATTTATTACCTGTTATATTTTATACGCTACATATTAATGTTTGTTTAAATTGATGATGATTGAAATAAATTGGTTGATCATTGATATTGGGTGAATGGATGATGTGTTCTATCTTATATAAACTGCAAGTTATCATGCATTTTCATTTCATTTGGGATTGCGGTTTGAAATGATATACAACCGCATTTTTATTTTTAAATTGCGGATTGAAATGATAAATATCCGTATCACTTGACCATAGGATAGAAAATTATATACAGGCACCGTGGTATACATATAAAATTATTTTTGAAATGATTTTTATGGTTTGGATATGGTACGGTTTAATAAATAGTAAATTTGGATATGATAAATATATTTTACATATACATATATAGTCAAATTGTTGAATTTAAGCTATGCATAAATCTGTTAAATAAAAATGAATAAGTTGAAAAATGGATTTTGATAATTTATATTATATGATTAAGTACAGTTTTAAGATCTTGTATATATATAGAGTTTTAAATGATTCAAATCAATTAAGATTGAAAGATAAATTGGAAAGTTAATTGGAATTGAGCTTATTTGAAAAATTAACTCCATAAGTTGATGTTAACTTATTTAAAATTGGAAATTTTAAGGTATGGTATTTATAACTGGATTTAATGAATAATTCTAGTATAAATAAATGGAAGGAAATAATTAGTGTTAATAAATTTAGTTTATTTTAAATGGTTATGGATTTATCATGTAAACCTTTCAAACTAAATAATAGGAAAATGAATTGTTGGTTTGAAATTCTCAATCTTAGTTTTGAAATTCATTAAATACTCAAAGTTTGAAAATATTGAAATCGAAGTGTTTTATTCAAACTGAAAGTGAATCTAAAATTTATGGGTTTAGACTGAATTTAAAGTGAATAAAAATTGTGAAGGTGTGGAAATTATTTATTTTTAAAGAAATTTTAAATTCAACTGTTTTATTTTATATACTATTGAATATCCAATCTATTTAAGTTTTGAAAGTTATGGCTTTAAAACTATGGATTTCGAAGTATTATGTTGAAAGTTAAAATTCAAATATTTGGTTTCGAGGTATTATAAATTTTAAAAGTGGCATGATTTTGGAAAAGAAATATATTTGAAATAAAATGATATCATATTTATTTGGGTTTTAAAAGGAAATGATATCGTATTTATGGGTTTTGAAATGGATAATTTTATTCTGATTTTGGAAGTATAATTTATTTTTAAATGACCGCGGTGTTATAATAACGTTTGGTTGTTGAAGAGACCGGGATCGGAAGTTGTCGTACTCTCTACCAACTCCGAAAACCACTTTAACAACCGTGTACGCGGTGGAGATTCGAGAATGAAGTAGGTTGGTGGTGACATTTCCTGTAAGGTAATTACGTGGACCCAACTCCCGTGAGTTGGCATAAGGTGGCTAAAACATGAGCGATTGACGGGTTAATAAGGTAGCACCTTTGATCGGACACATCCCTTCGATATTATGCTTTGACTCTTGGATTGATTCGGTGACCACTTTTTATTTTTTATTGGGGGTGTGGCTCGAGGTGGGCGGTAGCTGCGCGCTATGCGTTACCACCGACCCGGAAGCGTAATTGGTATAACTACCCTGGCATTTCCTAGTTGTGCCGTGTCACCTACCCTAGCGCGCCTTATATGATTTTGGTTTTGTACCGTACCTATGGAGTGCCCTCTGACGACGCCCAATATGGGGGAGATTACGGTACTGTATAGACTATGGGAATATATAAATGTGTTAAGGTGGAAAATGTAAAGCCTTAACGCTATTTGAAAGTAAGTTTATTTTACAATTAGACACTATTATAATAGCGCAATATACTACATAGTAAATAGTTTAACGGATCCTTAGGAGATGTAAATCCCAAGCATCTCTTGAGTTACTGCACTCATATTTATTTCTGTTAATTTAACTTACATAAGATCTTTTAGTTCTGTCTCGAGTGTTTTGTCTTTTCAATTCGCTCGGGTCAGTCTGAGCGTTTCAGGATTTGAAGATTTAGCTCTGGAGGACGAAGACGAAGATTGTATTACTATTATTTACTATATCATTTCACTACATTTTTTTATTCCGCTGCATTGATTACTATTGGTATGTGAACTTTGATATTTATTGTATAAAGAAGAATCAAATGTTTGTAAACAGTTTATGAACTGTATATTTATTTTTATATTTTATCCTTCCGCTGTGAGATTCAATTTTTTTTTCTTTCCCTGTTTTTCTTATTTATCCCATAACGACCCACCCTTCCGTATGGTTTGAATTGGCACGTGTGTCGATTTAAAGCGTGCGAAAAGGCGGGACACTACATCTGGTATCAGAGCTTTGGTTTAGCGATAAACCTTAGCTTTGTGGGGTCTGACTCTTTATTAATAAGGTAGTAATACCCTATGGGAGTCGTTGAGTGTATATATGAGAGAGCGTATTTGTTAGTGTTATAAAAGGTTTTAATATTGTGTTAATTTGTTCCGTTTTGTATTTATAAATTCTGGTTGGTGCATGGGACGCTATGACATCAATAGGGATTTCTAAACACTTAATAGGACATACCGACATAATATTTGTTTTTAATATAGGTGAATGAAATAATGCCTATTATATTTTCTATATAAAATAAATTTTTTCTTTTAAATGATATCTATATTTGGATGCAATAGATTGGTTGTTAGATAATAAAGTGTATAAATAATAATAGAAATGAGATTGAAAAAAATAAAATAAAATAAATGAAACTTGGAAATTTAGAACTTAAGTTCCGGGGTTTTGAAATTTCTTTCGAATAAATTTTGGAATATAATAATATTGTTTATAAGAATTTTCTGATATAAATATTTAATATAATTTGGAAGAATTGTCTTAAAGAAGATTTTGGAGAAATAATTTTTGTACTTTCCTCTCTATCGTTGGAAAATAATTTTGGTGATGGCGGCCGCATCATCGACTTTCATTTTCGAGTTTCGAAGGGGGAAGGCCACTGTAGTAGTTTTACTGCAGATTCATTTTTGAAAAAATATATATATAAATTTTGAATTGTTTTAAATATAGTTGGAGATATATAAGTTGTAAGAATATATTTGTCTATTATTTTAAAATAATTTGAGTTTTATTTAAAATAATTTGAAATTTAACCCGGTATTAATTCTTAAATTTCCGTTAATTAATTGTTTCAATTATTAAGTGAAATGAAAGGTAAGTAATTAATAATTGAAATCTCTAATTTAGGTAAGACATTTAATGCTAAGTTATAAAGGAAATAAAGAGGAAGTTGAAATGGTAATTTATAAGACAAAAGGTAAATATTTATTGAACAATGAATTAATTAAAAGGAATGAGAAACTTGTATAACTTTCAATTACATTCTTTAATAACATATATAACTTACCAAATATTAAAAGTTGAAATGTTTAATAAGAGATTGTAATAGAATATTATACAAGTAGAAATTTGAAATAATGAAAGTATTAAATGAAATCGCTAGTAAATGAGAATTAGGGCTGTCAACGGGTACCCGAAAAATCTGATATCCGTCCGAATCCGTATCCAAAAATATGAAAAATATCCGTTATCCGAAAAACGGATACGAATATTCGATATCCAAAAAGCTTTTCGGATACGGATATGGTTAAAGTGCTATCCGTATCCGAAAATTATCCGTCCGATTAACTGATGCATATTTATATAATTTAAAATAGGAAAATAGGGCTATGAGTATTTAACTTTTGAATATTTTTGGATACACATACATATATTAGTATAAAACAATGTTTTATCACCATATTTTTTATTTCTTTGTTTTTTTATAAACAATGGTACAAAAAATGTTTTATGTTGATCCAAACTTTTTCGTTTATACCTTTAAATTTATCAATTATTGCCGGAGTGGATAAATATCCGATATCCGTCCGTATCCGAAAATTAAGCGGATACAGATATTCGATATCCGAAAATTAAACGGATACGGATATCCGATATCCGAAAATGATTTCGGATACGGATATGGATATGGCACTATCCGTATCCGAAGCATCCGTTGACAGCCCTGATGAGAATTTAATGTCATAAACTTAAGTTATAATTGAAATTTTACCAAGTAAGTATAATTAAAGGTAAGTATGACAAATAGATGATTATAAACTTAAGTAATTAAAGTAAATAGATGAGGTCATGCAATTATAAAGGAATGTAATATAACAAAGGGAAATTGTAAACTTAAGTAAAAGGGTTGAACTCATTTCAAAATAAAATTGAAAGAAATAAATGAAATTAAAAAGATAAACCGTTATATGAATGAAAAGAATCACAGAATGAATGAAAGAAGGAATTAAACAACTAATGTGTGAAATAAAATTAATAATAAGTTAATTTGATTTGTTAGTTGGAATTGTTGTTTGGTTATGGTTGTTTGGGTAAGGAGATTCAAAATTGTTTGGATGAAAAATATAACCTATTTAGTTTATCTAATACTGTTGAGTAAATGATGCGCTAGTAATTTATTCTTCATTCCGTACAATTTAAAAGTTTTGAACTCGAACAACTATTTGTTTATTTGATTGAATGGTTGTTTTGTATTTGTTATGTATGCTGATTGTTGAAATTGATGGGTGTTGTATTGATTTGTTGTTAGTGATTAGAACCACATAAATATTTCACTTTATATAAATTGTTAACCCATTGGATTTTATAAGTGAAATACAGGTTATGGAAGCAATTGCTACTGCTTTTGGTTCCATAAATTAAGCGTAAATTGCCTGGCAAATAGGTACGTTTCGGATTACGGTTTATAGCGCTATTTTATATATTTTCCCGGGTTGGGATATAATATTTTGGATAATATATGTAATATAATTGTTATATATTGATATTATATTTTCTTTCGAGCCTCTCCGTACAAAGGAGACTCTACCGAAATTTTTCGTAAAATTTTGGACTTAGAAATTATTTTGAAAATGTTTTTCCAAACTTTATTTAATTAAGTATAAAAAGATATAATGATTATAAAATGGGTATATTTTATTTAAAGTAATAAATTTTGTAAATGATTATTTATAAGTTAATATTTTGAATAAGATATATGGATTTTCTAATTCTTCTTTTCCCTTCTTTTCCTTTTCGGGGACGAAAAATTTTGAGTGTGGGAGAGTGTAACGACCCGTAAATTTCGTGGATTTAATTTGGTTAAATTTATGAGTTTTGTAATTAAATTTAGTAGAAATAAAAAAAAACTTTATAAACAAATACTGAAATGGACGCTAAATTAAATTATATAAATGGTCACTTAAGACCTATTTACTAGCAATGTGAATAAATTTCAATAAATGAAATGGAGTAAGTATTATATCTGGATGTAAAATTCATTTAAAGGAAATTTATTATATGTTAATGTAAATTAAGGAAATATTATAATAAATGATAAATCCATTCGTACGTGTAAGCTGTTACTATAAGTTGCGTGTTGAAGAGGGTTGATTGAATTGAAATTTATGTATATAATTTAAATGGAAATATTCAAGGCTAACAATAACGGAAAATTTAGGTAATAAAAGTTAGCACAAGCGGATAAATAATAACCATATAAGGGAATAACATTAATATAAATTAAGTTGGAACAAATTGGAGGTAGAGAAATAAATGTAAGCATTTAATATATTAATTAATGTTGGTTTGATGATAACGTTACCGGGTGATTAATTATATAGTAACGGAAGTGTGAACGTAAAGTAAATAAAGAGTAGATTTATGTTAAGTAATAATTTTTGTATATACAGGAGTTTAAACGGTGATTGTTAAGTAATAAACCCATAGAGGCATGTAAGGAAATGGGTAACAATCTATACGTTGTTTATTTTATTTAGTATGATAAATAAAGGTTGGAATTCAAATCACAATTAAAGGAGAGTAAGTAGTACGTTATTAGGAAGTAAATATAAGGGTAGATAACAACTATTATAAATTCCCTAATTAATTGGTCGATAAATTTATTTGAAATAGCGATCATTTGAATATGAGCAATTATAAGGTCGTAATTATTTGAAGCGCTACTTTAAAAATTATGATTTATTGTGAAATTAATGCGAGAAGTATGTAAAGTAATAACTAAGAAAGAAATACATTATAAATTGATTATAACCTAAACTTACGTGTAAGGTTGAAATTGAATCTAATCCGTTTAATTGGAAACTTATTATAATATATTGGATTCAAAGCGTAATAAAGGAATTATTTTAAGGAATTAAAATAAATAATATGATTGGTGAAATAATTTGTATTTTAAAATTTGAGATGATAATTTGTTTAAGGAATTTTAAATTTATGAGTAAATCAAGGTAATAAAATTTAGGAATTTTAGAATTTGGATTTTTTTTATAGTGAGTTAATTTGTTAATTTATAATAGTTGGACTTATTGAAATAAATGAAATCAAATTTTAATTATTACGTTAAATTAAAAATAAGTTGAAAATTGGGAAATATTTATGTAATAATTTTAAATCCAATGGTAAACCCTCCTATTTGAAAATATGAATGGAATAATCATTGATTCATTTAATTTAATAGATTTATTAGAAAGTTAATTTATAATTTTGAATTTAATGAAATTTAGAATTAATATTGGAATTTATAAAATGAATCATCTAAATTTACATTTTTAAATTTGTTTAAAATCATTGTAAATGATTGAGGAATCATAAGTGATAAAATTTTCCAATTCTGAAACTGAAATATAAAATTTGGATTTATTTACTAATTCTTAATTTATTTAATTAATATGAAAATAGCCATTTTTGTCACTGACTCGGATTTCGACAAAACTAGTTTCATCGGATCTGTAACAGTAAATTATTGTTGGGTTTCAAGTTTCGTAGCGATCGGACTCGTCGTTTGATCGTACGAACGCGAAACGTCTTAGAATCGATTTAATTGAAATCAATTTGAAATCAATTTGAAAATATTGATTTCAGCATAACTTCTTCATACGATGGAATTTGTATGTGAAACCTTTTCCATCATGTTCAGAATATTTTAAAATACCTATTTCGATATATGGGTTTACCTAATTTCTTTCCGGGGTCAGAACGGGCTTTTTGGGCCACGTTAGCGTTAGCACGTATATCCAACACGATCCATCTATACAAATTTCTAACCTATCTATATAAACCCAGTTATAAACCCTACCTCCATCTATTCTCATTTGTTTGTGTGTCCATTTCATCGGTTCCTTCTCTTCTTCCAATGGCTAGAAACCCTAGATCCATGTTCAATTTCAAAAATCAAATCCGAAGTCAAAATTTAAAGTCCTCAGAAAAATTCCAAAAAAATATATGCTGATGCTCTCGACGAGCGAAATTCGATGGTGTTATCCGTTTTTCGATTGAAGTTTCTGTGTGTCCAGATTGGGGCAAAATAGTTTTGGCCGTTCGTACGTCATTATGGAGGATTAACGGTGGATTTGCAGCGAGTAGACGATCGGAGGTCATGGATACGAAGAGAGTGTCGAGTAGCTTCGATCAGTGGGGTTGGTTCGATTGGAAGATGGTTGGATCGTTGGCAAAAGGGGATTAGGGTTGCGTTGGGGGTATGCGGCGGCACGGCACAAATGACCACCGGAGATTTCGTCGTGGGTATCGTTGAGGACGGCCGGCCACGAAGAGTCAAAAGGTGGTGTCAGATCGTGATGATACTATGCGTGGTCGCGGCAAAAAATTCGACGAAGGTGGCAAAGTTTCGACGGCTAGGGTTTTTCGAACGATAATTTAGGTTTTTGGAGAGTTTTACTGTACGCGTGAGGAACATGAGCAGTGATGACGTGGTTTTGCTTTTGGGAGGGTGGGTTGTTTGTTTAATTTTTAATTTTAATTTCCATTTCCACGTATTCAAATACGAATAACTCTCTCATACGATATCTGATTCTCACACGATGTTTTTTTAGGATCGTAATAAAATTCCGGATCTGTTGACGCTGGTTTGAACGAATTCTGAGATCGTCGAAATTTTGGGTTTAAATCGATTTAAATTCGATTTAAATCCCAAAAGTGAGTGTTTTAACCCACTCACAACTTCTAAGGTTTCTTATGTTTGTTAATTTGACTTAAGATATGAGTAGAAATTTATTTATGACTGTTTGACATGTTTTATTCATCATCTCTGTTAAATCGCATTTATTTAATTTAACTGTTAATTAATTTTATTATTGCATATAAATTGACAGTTAAAATTCATTTATTTGCATATAAACTGATAGTTAAACAGTTAATAAATCTATTTTTGAATATAAACTGTTAGTTAATAACTATTATTTATTACCTGTTATATTTTATATGCTATATATTGATGTTTGTTTAAATTGATGATGATTGAAATAAATTGGTTGATGATTGATATTGGGTGAATGGATGATGTGTTCTATCTTATATAAACTACAAGTTATCATGCATTTTCATTTCATTCGGGATTGCGGTTTGAAATGATATATAACCGCATTTTTATTTTTAAATTGCGGATTGAAATGATAAATATCCGTATCACTTGACTATAGGATAGAAAATTATATACAGGCACCGCGGTATATATATAAAATTATTTTTGAAATGATTTTTATGGTTTGGATAAGATACGATTTAATAAATAGTAAATTTGGATATGATAAATATATTTTATATATACATATATAGTTAAATTGTTGAATTTAAGCTATGCATAAATCTGTTAAATAAAAATGAATAAGTTGAAAAATAGAACTTGATAATTTATATGATATGATTAAGTATAGGTTTAAGATCTTGTGTATATATATAGAGTTTTAAATGATTCAAATCAATTAAGATTGAAAGATAAATTGGAAAGTTAATTGGAATTGAGCTTATTTGAAAAATTAACTCCATAAGTTGATGTTAACTTATTTAAAATTGGAAATTTTAAGGTATGATATTTATAACTGGATTTAATGAATAATTCTAGTATAAATAAATGGAAGGAAATAATTAGTGTTAATAAATTTAGTTTATTTTAAATGGTTATGGATTTATCATGTAAACCTTTCAAACTAAATAATAGGAAAATGAATTGTTGGTTTGAAATTCTCAATCTTAGTTTTGAAATTCATTAAATACTCAAAGTTTGAAAATATTGAAATCGAAGTGTTTTATTCAAACTGAAAGTGAATCTAAAAGTAATGGGTTTAGACTGAATTTAAAGTGAATAAAAATTGTGAAGGTGTGGAAATTATTTATTTTTAAAGAAATTTTAAATTCAACTGTTTTATTTATATACTGTTGAATATCCAAACCATTTAAATTTTGAAAGTTATGGTTTTAAAACTATGGATTACGAAGTATTATGTTGAAAGTTAAAATTCAAATATTTGGTTTCGAGGTATTATAAATTTTAAAAGTGGCATGATTTTGGAAAAGAAATATATTTGAAATAAAATGATATCATATTTATTTGAGTTTTAAAAGGAAATGATATCGTATTTATGGGTTTTGAAATGGATAATTTTATTATGGTTTTGAAAGTATAATTTATTTTTAAATGACCGCGGTGTTATAATAACGTTTGGTTGTTGAAGGGACCGGGATTAAAAGTTGTCATACTCTCTGCCAACTCCGAAAACCACTTTAACAACCGTGTATGCGGTGGAGATTCCAGAATGATGTAAGTTAGTGGCGACGTTTCCTGTAAGGTAAATACGTGGAGCCAACTCCCGTGAGTTGGCATAAGATGGCTAAAACAGGAGCGATTGACGGGTTAATAAGGTAGCACCTTTGATCGGACACATCCCTTCGATATTATGCTTTGACTCTTGGATTGATTCGGTGGCCACTTTTGATTTTTTATTGGGGGTGTGGCTCGAGGTGGGCGGTAGCTGCGCGCTACACGTTACCACCGACCCGGAAGCGTAATTGGTATATCTACCCTGGCATTGCCTAGTTGTGTCGTGTCACCTACCCTGGCGTGCCTTATACGATTTTGGTTTTGTACCGTACCTATGGAGTGCCCTCTGACGACGCCCAATACGGGGGAGATTACGGTACTGTATAGACTATGGGAATATATAAATGTGTTAAGGTGGAAAATGTAAAGCCTTAACGCTATTTAAAAGTAAGTTTATTTTACAATTAGACACTATTATAATAGCGCAATATACTACATAGTAAATAGTTTAACGGATCCTTCGGAGATGTAAATCCCAAGCATCTCTTGAGTTACTGCACTCATATTTATTTCTGTTAATTTAACTTACATAAGATCTTTTAGTTCTGACTCGAGTGTTTTGTCTTTTCAATTCGCTCGGGTCAGTCCGAGCGTTTCAGGATTTGAAGATTTAGCTCTGGAGGACGAAGATGAAGATTATATTACTATTATTTACTATATTATTTCACTACATTTTTTTATTCCACTGCATTGATTATTATTGGTATGTGAACTTTGATATTTATTGTATAAAGAAGAATCAAATGTTTGTAAACAGTTTATGAACTGTATATTTATTTTTATATTTTATCCTTCCGCTGTGAGATTCTATTTTGTTTTTTTTTCTTTCCCTATTTTTCTTATTTACCCCATAACGATCCGCCCTTCTATATGGTTTGAATTGGCACGTGTGTCGATTTAAAGCGTGCGAAAAGGCGGGACGTTACAGGAGTTCTATAGGTTCAACATTTTGACCTGAGGTGGCTTCGGTATCTTTGTGGTGATTTACAATGAATGAATTTCAAGTACAGGGATAGGCAGAGAGAATGCATGAGGGTTTTAGACTTTCTTTGTGTTCTTGTGGTTTATGTCACTAAACAAAAATTTGTACTCATCAATTATCACATGCCTTGAGATGACTATCTTCTCATTCTTGTCTAGGCATCTGTGACCTTTTTGATTGCTATAGTAGCGTAGAAAGGTGCAGGGACTTGATCTAAATTTAAGTTTGTGGTTACTACGTGGCCTTAGGTGTGGAAAACCTAGGCAACCAAAGAACTTTCGTTGATTATATTTAGATTTTGAGTTGAATAATACTTCGGTAGGGCAAGAATCATTCAGTACCTTGGTTGACATTATATTAGTGATGTGTACAGTAGTAGCAAATGCTTTTGGCTAGAACTTCAGAGATACTGACTCCTGAGCAAGCATACTAAGGCCACTTTCAACAATGTGCCTATGCTTCCTCTTTGTATATGGTTCCATTCTGCTCTGAAGTGTAGGAGCATGTTATTCTATGATTTTATGCCCTTTTCTTGAAAGTAACTATTCCGGCTTTTAAATTCAGAACCATCGTCACTTTGTATTGCCTTTGTTGTATGTCTAGTATACCAAAACAGAGAATAATCAATTATAAACTCGTCGCACAAGTTTATAACTCAGATTTCCACTACACTGGAATTCTGTAGTAATTATTATAACAAAATGAATGTTGTAAATAAGCTACAACAACAGCGTTATACTATTTTGAATAAATAGTATAGCCAGAATAACGGATAGAATATAGAATAATGTATATAAATATACAAACAGACTAGAATTCTAACCGGATTATGTATGAGGCTCGTCGTAACGATTTCCTTAAGAATTTTATTTCAAAATTCTCCCAAGATACAACAGATGAAATCTGCACGAGATAGTAATGAGTATGTCAACTCTGCGATATTTGTAAAGCGGTAGAAAAAAGAAACAGAGGAAAAACAGAACTGAATTCGATTCAGAATGTGATCAGCATTCTGTCCTATTTATAGTTTTGTCCGCGTCCCTTCAAACATTCGCGTCCGCTCGACGGGTCGCACCCGCTGCCTTTTGAACGCTGTCGTTCGTTAACGGGTCGCACCCGCCTGCTGCTCGTATCCATTCGGCCGCGCCTCCTCAGTCGGGCTACACCCGCTTCTGTTCGCCCGCGCTTCTTCATTTTGGTCGCACACGCTCGCTTCAGTAACCCGCGTCCGCTTATGAACAGTCTTGTCTGTTCATTAGCCTGTAACTGATAAAAAATCCGGCCCAGTTTTAGGATCATATTAGACCCTAAACCGAGCCCGGCCCGGCCCGGCCAGGTTCGGTTCGGTCGGACGGCGGCGGCGGCGCGCGCGCGTGGTGGAGATGCATGCTCTCCCTCCTCACAATGAAGCATACATTTGGGAACCTCAGGCCCCCAACCTCCACTTGAGAAAGGCATATATAAACTAGTATACCTCTCAACAAACTGGGGTTGTGGGACAAGTGTATTTCATTTACACTAGCAATTCCAACAATCCCCCACATAAATGATAATATACTTTTCCCCCACACAAAGAAAAATATCACAGAGTACATATGGAATAATGCTTTATCGTGGATAAGTAGATATTTCACTTTGAATTTTCCCTAGTTAAAATTTATCGGATCTACTTGGCTAATCGGTGAATTATTTCATCTTGAACCGTCGGCCTTTATTGTATATCCAGACAATAAGCTTTACGAAGCATTGATTCCCTTCTCATCCAATCTCTTGGTTGCATTCATTTTGGTCATGAACAATTTTTTTTGGTTCCGCGAGTGTTTTAGAGAATAAAAGCCTTTTAATATTCTCATAGAGCCGACCCAGCTCACACTAACATAGGTGATCGCAACCATTAAGAGTATCCTACATATACCCTATTTGTTATTTCCAAGATACGGACATCGTTAAAAAACATAGTTTTAACCTTTAAAATACTTCCGTAGGCATGAATTTATGTTGTGCACCATAGGAATGGAGTTGGACTATGTCCACGCAAATGCATTACGTCTTGAGTTATTCAGAATTGGTTTGCCTATTGATCCTACCCCGTAGGATCTCCAGTCGTTAGGATAGGTTTCCGTATAAGATAACTCTTATTAGTTTAGGCTTTTAAACCCATTCCCCTCGATGCGCAGTTAATCTTTTCTCTTGATAAACCTTTAGTAAACGGATCCGCTAGGTTATCATTTGTTCTTACATAATCTATGGAAATAGTTCCATTTGAGAGTAACTGCCTAACTGTGTTATGACGTCGACGAATGTGTCGTGACTTTCCATTATACACAAAGTTGTGCGCTCTGCTTAACGCGGCTTGGTTATCACAGTGTATGCATATGGCCGGTACAGGTTTAGGCCAAAATGGAATATCTTCTAAAAACGACGAAGCCATTCTGCTTCTTCGCCTGCTTTATCTAATGCGATGAACTCTGATTCCATAGTGGATCGAGCTATGCATGTTTGTTTAGTAGATTTCCATGACACTGCTACCCCTGCTAAGGTAAAGACATAACCACTCGTTGATTTTGATTCCTCTGAATCAGCAGTCCAATTTGCATCACTATACCCTTTTAAGAAGGTAAGATATTATCCATAATGTAAGGAATAATTTGTGGTATTTTTTAAATATCCAAGCACTCTCATAGTGCTTTCCAGTATTCCTTTCCTGGATTGCTTGTATACCTGCTCAGTCGACTTACTGCATAAGCTATATCTGGTCTTGTGCAATTCATGAGATACATGAGACATCCTATTAGACGAGAATATTCCAGTTGTATTACACTCTCATTAATGTTTTTATGCAGTACTTCTGATGGATTAAAAGGTGTATTTACTCCTTTAATTCCAAAATTTTGAAATCTTTCAATCACTTTTTCTACATAATGTGATTGAGATAACTCAATACCATTAGGTGTTCTTATTATTTTTATTCCCAAAAATAATATCTGCAACACTCAAGTCTTTCATGTTGAAATTGTTGATCAACATTTTCTTTATAGTCTCAATTACCTGAGTATTTGGACCGAATATTAGCATATCGTCCACATATAGACATTTCATCACATATGATTGTCCAAGTTGTTTATAATAAACACATTTGTCACATTCATTTATACGAAAACCATTTCTCATCATGACACTATCAAATTTTGCGTGCCATTTCTTTGGAGCTTGTTTTAGTCCATATAATGATTTGACTAATCTATAGACTTTATTTTCATTTCCTTTGGAAATAAATCCCTCAGGTTGCTCCATGTAAATCTCCTCATCGAGATTTCCATTTAAAAATGCTGTTTTTACATCCATCTGATGAATCTCTAGATTATAGATGGATGCAATTGCTATTAGCATTCTTATAGAGGTTATTCGTGTTACCAACGAATATGTATCAAAAAAGTCTACTCCTTCTTTTTGATGATATCCTTTGGCTACTAATCTGGCTTTATACTTGTCGATAGAGCCATCTGCTTTCATTTTCTTCTTGAAGATCCATTTGCAGCTAATTGGTTTTATTCCTGGTGGAATATCAACAATTTTCCAAGTTTTATTACTTAGAATTGAATCAATCTCACTTTGGATTGCTTCTTTCCAACATGAGAATTTAGAAGATGACATTGCTTCCTTGTACGTTTGAGGTTCGTGCTCTAATACATATGTAAAAAAGTCTGAACCAAATGTTTTGGAAGTTCTAGCCCTTACGCTTCTTCTTGGTTCAGCATCCTCAATTTCATGATGAGTTTCATCTTCATGCGAATCGCTTGATTCTTCCTTTGTCCTTTTTGGTACATTATTTCCTTCATTCCTTTTGTGCGGAAACACATCTTCAAAGAATGAGGCATCTCTTGATTCCATGATTGTATTTACATGAATATCAGTTATATCAGACTTGAATACCAAAAATCTGTAGTTACTACTATTTTGGGCTGGCCCAAGATAATAACAATCTATTGTTTTTTGTCCAAGTTTGACTCTCTTGAGAGGCGGAACCGAAACTTTTCCAAGCACCCCCACACTTTGAGGTATTTAAAGCTTGGTTTGTGTCCTTTCCATATCTCATATGGAATTATTCCTGTTTTATTGTGAGGCACCTTATTTAATATATGATTAGATATATTTAGTGCTTCCCCCCACAAGTTCGTCGGTAGACCAGAAGTTAAAAGCACTGCATTAATCATATCTTTTAACGTTCTATTCTTCCTCTCGGCTATACCATTTTTTTGTGGTGAATATGGAGCTGTTGTTTGATGAATTATACCATTTTCGGCACAGAACTATTCAAATGGTGATTCATATTCTCCACCTCGATCAGATCTTAGTATTTTGATCTTTTTATTCAACTGATTTTCTACCTCAGCCTTGTATTTTATAAATGCTGTTATTGCTTCATCTTTACTATTTAAAAGATATACATAGCAATATCGCGTATAATCGTCAATAAAAGTAATGAAATACTTTTTCCCACCTCTTGTAGGTAGTGATTTAAAATCACATAAATCTGTATGTACCAAACCTAATGGTTCGGTGCTTCTGTTAACAGATTTAAATGGTTGTTTGACCATTTTTGCTTCTACACATGTCTCACATTTATAGTTCTTATCTACTTGGAATTTTGGAATTAATCCCAAGTTTGATAATGTTTTCATTTTGCGGAAATTTATGCGTCCCAATCTATCATGCCATAGTAAAATTTCATACTCAAGCAAATAAGAAACTTCAATTTTATTAATAGCATAATCACAATACATATTTTTGTTGCCGACAACGGCTACATTTGCCTTAAATAGGCCATCACATAAATATCCCCTTCCTATATACATTCCAGCCTCGGACAGAACCATCTTGTCTGACTCGAACACCATCTTGAATCCCTTCTTTGATAGGACTGCACCAGAGATGAGATTTTTGCGTATGTCTGGAACGTGGAGCACGTTATTCAACTTAACAGTTTTTCCAGAAGTAAACTTGAGAATTACTGTGCCACTGCCTTCGATCATGGAAACTGCAGAATTACCCACGTAGAGTTTTTCTTCGTGATCGAATTTTTGATATGTAGAAAACATGGATTTGTCAGAACAAACATGACGATTAGCGCCTGTATCTACCCACCATTGGTTAGGATTCTGAACCAGATTGCATTCAGATACCACCGCCGAGAAGTTGGACTCGTCTACTTCCATGTTATCCACTATATTTGCCTCTTTATTGCATTCCTTCTTGAGTCTGCAATCTCTAGCGGCATGTCCAACTTTTCCATAAACCCAACATTCGCCATTAAACTTCTTGGTTCATTTGTTGTCTTTTGGTTTGTTGTCTTGAGCTTTCCTTTTCTTCTGGAAATTCTTCCTTTTGTTTTTGGTCTTTGACCCTTCAGCCACAAATGCATCCTCGCTTGGTTTTATAACTGCACGGTTGTCTGCATCAATTTTTAATTGGACTATGAGATCCTGTAAAGAGATTTCCTTCTTCTTATGCTTTAGATAGTTGCGGTAATCTCTCCATGACGGCGGCAGTTTTCCCGTGATGGCTTCAACCAAAAACGATTCTCCAACCTTATGACCTTCCGCCTCGAGTTCATGAATGATGATTTGCAGTTCATGCAGTTGAGGAGTCACCGGTTTGGAGTCAACCATCTTATAGTCCATGAATTTGTCTACAATGAATTTCTTAAGACTGATATTCTGCGTCTTTACTTTGTGGTAAGTGCATTCCAGAGTGCTTTTGATGTCTTTGAAGGCTGATATACTTTGTATAGCACCTTGTCGAGACAATTCAGAATATAGTTTCTGCATAAAAAATCGAAATGCTTCCACGTATTCACCTCTGCTTCCTTTCTTGGTGCAGGAATCGGTTCTTCCTCCTCGAGGTACTTTTGCAGACCGAGTGTGGTGAGATAAAATAACATCTGATTCTTCCATGTCAAGTAATCATCACCATCTCCTTTGAACGGTTCAGGTCTGTTGTGAGTAGTATTCTTTGAAAATTCTACTGTTGCCATCTCTGTTTTATTAAGAAAACAGTAAAATTATTAAGATGTTATATGTCTAGTATACCAAAACAGAGAATAAGCAATTATAAACTCGTCGCACAAGTTTGTAACTCAGATTTCCACTACACTGGAATTCTGTAGTAATTATTATAACAATATGAATGTTGTAAATAAGCTACAACAACAGCGTTATACTATTTTGAATAAATAGTATAGCCAGAATAACGGATAGAATATAGAATAATGTATATAAATATACAAACAGACTAGAATTCTAACCGGATTATGTCTGAGGCTCATCGTAACGATTTCCTTAAGAATTTTATTTCAAAATTCTTCCAAGATACAACAGACGAAATCTGCACGAGATAGTAATAGTATGTCAACTCTGTGATATATGTAGAGTGGTAGAAAAAAGAAGAAGAGGAAAAACAGAACTGAATTTGATTCAGAATGTGATCAGCATTCTATCCTATCTATAGTTTTGTCCGCATCCCTTCAAATAGTCGCGTCCGCTCGACATATATTAAACCCAAACCCGAGCCTTGCCCGATTCGGATGGACGGCGACGGCAGCGCATGTGCGTTTGTGTGGTGGAGATGCATAATCTCCCTCCTCACAACGAAGCATACATTTGGGAGCCACAGGCCCCCAACCTCCACATGAGAAAGGCATATATAAACTAGTATACCTCTCAACAAATTGGCGATGTGGGACAAGTGTATTTCATTTACACTAGGAATTCCAACAGCCTTGACTTGACAATTTAACCGCCATTGTATAAATGTAACAAAGCTTTTCACTGCATTATGAGTTTCACTTTTGGCTTTAAGAAAGTATATCCATGCATGTCTAGAAAATACATCAACTAATGATATGTAATACCCATAGTCAAACGTAACAAAGTTTGGACCCCAAAGATCAGCAACAACAAGTTCTAGTAGTTTGGAGTAGATCTTGAGAATGGCCACTTGTGGCTTTTTCCCATTTGACCGTGTATGCAAACATAGTTAGATTCAAAACTTGGGTAGCATATTTTATTTTTATTCAGTACTTGCTTCACAACCTTTATACTAGCATGACCAAGTCTATTATGCCATAATTCAAGATATTGTTACTATATCTGCAGGTGTTTTCAACAATATTGCAGTCCATCCTTCCATGATTTGAATCATTACTTCCCGACAGTTGAAATCTGTAAAGTCCTTTATGAAGATCCCGCTGTATTAAAATCTAATTACTCACTTTGTCTTTTATCAGGCAGAATTTTGGATTAAACTCAAAGTAGACATGATTATCCTTAGCAAATTATGAGACACTAAGTAAGTTTTTCTTGATTTGAGGAGCACTCGGCATGTTATTCAGATGCAGTATTCTTTTATGTTTCTGAGTGATAATGTTAGTATGGCCAGTGTGAGTTATATTGAGTGATGCTCCATTCTCAACACACATAGAGTTCTTACCTTTATACTCATTGCTGCCTAGGTTTAGATTCTGAAGATTGTTGGCCACATGATTTGTTGCACCAGAATTTGGGTATCAACTTTCATTGACTGCATCTTCTGATTTAGGTAGCCTTGATATGTTGCAAGATTCATTCCTTCCTGGTCCGTTCTACCTCTTGATTCGGTTGAATCAAGTTAGCATTAAAGACATTGTTTCTTGAATTGGGTTAGATGTGCTATTTTCTAAGGCGTAGAAATTTGGTTATCAAACTTAAAGTAACATTTGATTGCAGTGTGACCAATTCTTTCACAGATTTGGCATTTTGGCCTTGAGTTGTTGTTCCACCTGCCATATCTTCCTCTTCCTCTTGAGCATTTCCTACCTCCTCTGTTTGTAGGTTGATCTCTACCATTGTTTCTATTGCCCCAAGGTTTATTGCCATGATTCTTGAAGCTTGAGAGGTAGTTCATAGATATAGGTCAGAGGTTGTCAGTGACTTTTTCTCAAGTCTTCATGTGATAGCCGTGTAGAGTGGACATGTTGAAGAGATGGTGTTGTTTCTTAAGACGAGATTACAGCAACTATAACCTTATATTCATCATCGATCCATTCAAGATAGGTAGAACTTGTTCAATTTCAGAGCTGGGGTGACTAGCCGCACTCAATGTGTCACATATTGTCTTCACCTTTGTCAAGTATTCTCTCATTGGCATGTTATTTTTCCACATGCTTTGCATTTGCCTCTTGTAGAACATTATCTTGGCTGCAGATTGGGAGTTAAAGGCCTGTTGAATGCTTTCCCAGGTTTCATGTGATGAATTGCAACCGACTAGTTGAGGTAAAAGGATGGGGTTAATAAAGGAGAGTAGCCATAAGGATAGGAGGCGGTCTTACCTTCAATAAGTGATGAACTTTTGATAACTGACAAGCTTTCCTTATGTATCTGAGATGAATCTTGGAGGGATTGAGAATGATGCATAAACAAAGCTCTAAAGTCCATTACCTTTGATTGTTGTTTCAACCTGAAACTTTTAGTGGAGATAGTTGTTTTCATCAAGTTGGATAGGGATGAGGGTTGTTTGGGGACTGATTATTATTTTGATGGTTTTGACTAGAGTTTCTTGATTTTGTAATGTCGATCTTTAATCTGGGATTTGGTCTGATGCATTGGATGAGTTGTTGGAGGCTTTAGTTTCTACCATGGTTAATTTCTTGATCAGATTCTTGGAGTTTGGAGGGAGAAGTTGATGTGTAGGTGATCAGGTTAGTGGGTGATGTTACTATTTATTTAGATAAAACGTTGATTGTCGAATATGTGATGAATGAATCCGCCATTAGGCTTGTGTAGCTTTGATACTATGAAAAGTTTTACTTAGGATAAAGAGAAGAGAAGCATTTAAGTCGATGAATCTTTATTATTAATTGGTCAGTGATTATTTTACAAATGCATATACATGTTGGTGTATACAATACACATGCACATGCCTGTACATGCCTGCATATGCATGAATCTGTCAGCACTTCAAGAATATGTTATTACAGCTAGCAAAGAGTAAATCCAATACAAGACTAAATCAATTCAAATGAAGACTTGGCTATGATTTAACATTGTATCTAGGGCCAGTCCGCTAAATTGGGTTGTTCTATGGAAACTTCGAAGTTTTTTTGATGCATGCATAAGTTTTTTTCCTATCTTTTTTTTTCTTTTACAATTTTCTTTTCCAGAAGAAAGCTATTGTAGTACCATTGTATGTTACACGTTGACATTTCATATCTGAACGTATGAGAAGTTCTTATGACAGATGCAATCTACAACCCAAAAACTAATGATTTTAGCATTTTTTAATCTTGTTTGATATTTTTGTACATATAATTATTTTATTATTTAAGGTAACTGCATTCACATATCACTCAAAGGATTTAGGTCCCGCTTTGCTTGTATTTTTAGTTTTGTGTTTTCGTCCAATCAAAAAACTTACAACACATGTATTTTTTGAAAATAACCAATTTAAAAAATGAAGTTGATATACAAAATAAAAAAATAAATTTATTTTATTTTTCGTGTTTTGAAAATCCATTTCTATTTTGTCCCACCATCCCCTTCACCATCCTCTACCGTTTCACTATCTCATTCGTCGTTCCTCTATCATCATCATAATGACTTAAAATTTTAAATATTTTCCCCACTCTTTTCGTAATTTATAATAAATTTCAAAAATGTAAAACACAAAACTCAAAATAAAACCAAATGGACTCTTTGATTTTTAATAAAATAAGACCGACAAATAATTTTATCAAATGCTTTGGCTTGGATACAATTTCGAATCAATGGACTGAAAAAAAGCAAATTTTTTAGAAACTTGAAACCACATCACTTAACATTTTGTTTATGGATGCAGTGATCACATGCTAACAAAAATGGGAAAGGAATCAAGCATCTAAAGTGAGCAATATTTGGTTAGAACTAAACTTACCGGGTGAACTAGTTCATTTGGTCGATTTGGTTACGAAATTAAACTGGTTTGAAATCGGATTGTAATTTTTCTTCTTCTAGATATCGGTTTTATCAAAATAACCAAACTTTATTATATTATCCAAATTTATGATATTGCTATACATATAATTATTGGTTTAGTAGTGAAAAAAATAAAGTTTACCTATTGAATGTAAGACAGTTTTTCTTGTAAACATAAAAAATACTCAATAAAATCACTTCAAATATTATCATGTTTTCTTTTAAGAAAATCAACTATTTGAATAATAACATACCTTTTTAATTCGATTATCGATCGAATTGATCAAATTTAATTCGGTTCAATTGGGTTTTAAACCTTTTCAATTTCAATTCAGTTTAACATCTTTTTTCTCAAAACCAACCAAACCGATCTACGGTTCACTAGTACAAACAACAATGAAGGAAGAGTGGTCATATGATTTAAATTTAACTAAAATTTGTATCTAATTTAAGCTTGGCAAGCTTTGAGTGAAGATGCGTTCCGAATGACCCAAAAATGTACAAATATTGGAAAATTCCTCATGTGCATGAAGAATTTTTTCTTCCATCTTTTTGAAAGGAGAGAGGTTTGAACATACGCCAACCATTTTTATTCAAAAGAATAATAAGTCATAATGCATGAAGAAAATAATCTTCAAGTACTAAACTAATCAAGTAGAAACAACATCTTTCAAACGGCATGACCACGTACAATGCAACTAATAACATAGAAAATGACCAAACCAATAGTATATCAAAGTAAATACATTCAACTGGTTTTTCTTTCACACTCGATGTTGTGACGACCCAAAATTTTTAGGCATTTGAAACTGAAATATTTAATTAATTTTAAATATTTGCAAGATAGTTTAACTTGGATTTCTAATATCAGTTTGAATTTGGCGATTGAATTTATTGAATTTAATAATTTGAATTTGGGTAAATTATTGAGTCTTCAGTTTTAAGCCTGCTAAAAATAATTTGTAGGCTTATAAAATTTATAATGATGATACTGAAGATAATAGAATGGTCAAAATTTAATTTAAAGATGGTTTGTCCAGTTTTAATAATATATCGTTTAAATTGAATTTAAAAATAGGCTTCCGGGACACAGTCTCGGAATTCGACGAAAGCAGTTCCATTGGATCCGTAATAGTTAGTTATTATCGGATTTTAATTTTCGTGGTAATCGAAGTTGTCATTTGACACTGGCAGCTCAAAACGCATAGAAATTATTTTAATGATTTAATTTAAAATTGATCGTTTATTTCCGTAACTCGTGCATATGATCGAATTAGCCTCCGAAACACGTTCCATTGTGTTCGGAATGCAGGTAAAAACTTATAATCGCCTGGCGGCATGTCTGATTCAGAGTTCGCTCGAAAATCTTGTATATTGGTGAGAATTTATAATGAAATATTATTAAATTGGTATATAAGTACGTATATAGTTGTTTGCAGCCGGAAACCCTAAATTCATCTCCAAGCCACCACCAAAACAAACCAATTCCCGAAACATCATCTTATTCCCTCGTTTTTTTCTTCGAATCCATGGATTTTCGTGAGGGAACTTCAACTAGGAAGTTGTAGGGTGCATCGATCTCCACAGATCCTACAGTAGAGATTGCTTATTGCATCGCGTGGAGGGAGTTTTCGAGCCGCGTTTGTCAGGATTTCGTGCTCGTCGTTCACGTCGAACCTGGCACCGAGCTTCTCGAAATCTGGACCGTGGGTAGAGCACGCCTTGGCGGTGTTCGATCGTAACCTAGGCGATCATGGAAGAAGCGTTTTCTAACCCTAGTCGGCGTTGATCGGTTTCTTCGGTTCTGAGCACGAGAAGGAAGAACGAACCAGCGGCCATGATTTCCTATTATTAACAAACAGCTAGATTTGGGTTTGTATTAATGTAGAGGTTATTGTTTTAAATTTCAATTCAAACTTTAAAAAAAAATTCATATCTATTGCATACGTTGTTCAATTTCAACGGAACTGGCGGCGCCGGAATCGCAGTGATGCGATGTACGCTGCAGTACAGATCTGGAGTCGGTTTGAGCAAGTGGAAATTTTAGATTAAATCGAACGAGCTCGATTTAATTTAAAATTTAAAATGCTCGTCGAAACTCAAGTTGAGTTAATCTCACTCACATCTGGATACCATTTAATTTAAATAGCAAATGTTCAAATGATTGATTGGTTGATTAGATGAATGTGATAATTATAATCAAATTTGATCGATATTTTATTTTTCGTGCTAACGTCTGTGGATGTAGGGAAACAGGTTGGAGGGATCCAACTGGATTCCTCACAAATAGAAATTATATTCATAATCTGTGGTATATCTCATTGATATCCTGTGATAAATTGATTTCAAATTTTTGTTATGCTGTGTTATGGGTGGATAAATATAATTTGGTATTTTAAAAATATCAATAAATGATTTGTGATTCATTAAATTATTTGGGTAATTAAAATGGATAATTAATTAATCCAATTAATTAATGATTTGGGTTAATTAATTGAGTAATTAAGGGTTTGAATTAATTAATTAAGGTTTAAGTTAATTAATTTAGAATAATAATTGGGTGGTTTGATAGGTAATTACTTAACATAATTAATAAAATATAATTACTTAGGGAAGTAATTAATTAATAATTACTGGATGTAATTATTTGAATGATGATTTTTTAATAGAGGTAATTTAGATTTGGATAAATTAAAATGTAATTAGAAATCATTAATTTATATAATTAATGATGTAATTAAAGGTCGATTAATTAAGATTAATTAATCAATAATAAGTGATTTATGAGAACTTAATTAATATAAGTAATTGAGGATTAATGTACTTAATTATAGTTAATTAATTTGTGAAGTAATTAAAGATTAATTACTATTTTTGGTTAAGAGTAATTAATTTGTGCAATTAATTAAAGATAATTACTTGAATGTAATTGAAGGATAATTAATCCAGGGAAATTAATTAAGATTGTTAATTAAGGGATGATTAATTAATTGATATGAAATTAATAAATGTTAAGTCAAGGAATCTAAGTGATTGAGGTTAGTAATTCAATTAGAAGTGATTAAATTTATTTTGGAAGTGATCAAGTTTGTTAAGGATGATTGAATGGTATCGGATGCCTTGAATGAGTTGATATTTCTGATATGAAATGTTCTGTAGTATCATATGTTTGGGTGGACATGATATTGTGGTTATCTATCAACGATGAATTCTCGTGTAAAGGGACATCCTGTATTTAAAGTTTGAAGTGTATTTCATGTAGATAACTTGGGTTAGGATGACATAAGACTCGAAGAGTCCAGGGTCGGGTATTAGAAAATACCCGAAACCATTTCGAATTTTTATAGATTAATATGTGAAATCAATAGGCTGGAATGAAATGATTTAAGTGAATTGGACTATTTAATCTGAATTTTGGTACTTGGAAAATTGGTGTGTGAAATAAGTGATATCTATATCAAATTCTGAATTTGTAAATCGATACGAGTTACCCCGGGTTTTATATAAGTTGTATGCTTTGTATTCCTTGTTAGATGGGTTTACTAATGCTGGTTTCTAGCTTGACCCGGGTGTTACTTTGATGTAATGCTCGGGTCAGACCGAGTATTACAGATTTTCAGGTAAGGACGTTCTGGAGCTCAGGAGACGAGCTGGATGGCAGGAACGTATGGAGGGTCTCCGCTGTAAGATGTTTCTGTATATCTGAGATATGTTGATTTGTATATTTCTAGTGTTGTGTATATGTGTAACTCTGATGTTTTAAAATGTAATTGACGGATACAGTATTCTTTTGTAAACTGGTATTATTTGATGTTATATTTTGATCCCCTGCGAATGTGAGAATCTGTGTTGTGTTTCTACTTTTTTCTTCTTCTATCTCCTTCTTTTTCTTAACTATATGGAATTTTCGGGATCAAAATTTTTGGGTCGTTACATTTGGTATCAGAGCCGAAGGTTAAGCGAGAACCTTAGCTCTGTTGGGATTACTCATTAAGGATAGGATCAGTGGTACCCTAGAATGAGTTGAGTGTGTGTGTGTGTGTGTGTGTGTGTGTGTGTGTGTGTGTGTGTGTGTGTGTATGTGTGTGTGTGTGTATATGAGCACGTACTTGTTATTTTCTTATATAAAGGTTTTAAATGATTTTATATAAGAATATATTTTGATATGTAAAACAATATTTCTTTCTAATAAATATTAAGGTAACTGGTTATTGTATTATTTAAAAAATTTAATAATGAGAATTAAGTGGTAATAGAAATACAACCAAATTAAAATTAAACGAAGATAAGTTTGAAATGGATTCAAACTGAAATTAAAATCTTGAATTTGGAGAAGAATTTTCAGAATAAGATAATAGTGAATTGGATCCCAGTTGCAATAACCTTGGTTATTATCCTAAAATAATGAAAAGTTTAAGGAATTAAACTTAGTTGAGTATAACTTCTAAATTGAAGTAGGTTTTAAATTGTGAAGTTTTAAAACCTAAGTCTAGAAACATTTGAATTGTTTCAAAATATTAAATGAAAAAAATAAGTAATATTATTCAGGTTATTTAGAATGTTATCTTAATTTCAAATAAGAGTTGATTGGAAACTTTAAAGGAATTTGTTTTGAGTTAAAAACCAAAGGTGGTTTAAAATATAAGGTATGGCCTGGCGGGCTAAGAAATAAAATATGTATATTTGTGTGGATATACTTAAATATCAAAGATGATTTGAAATAAACTTTAAATGTTGAGTTTTAAATTTGGAATGAGATGTAATATCCAAAGTGATAAGTTTTTGAACTTAATAAGTAGGAAGATTATTAATGTGAAGTGCAAAATTTGAATTGGGAATTCAAATTGAGTAAGGTTGACTGGATTAAGTAAATTGAATTTAACTTGGGAGAAGTTAAATAAGTTAATGATACATCCTGTTGTTATTAATAATCTTTAAGCTGAAACTGGATTTGTTTAAATAAATAAAGAAATAGGGAGTGGTAATATATCCATTATTTAGATAAAATGGAATCATTATGGATTTAAGATTTGAATGTTTAAGATAAAACTTCAAAGGTTTGGTTTCAAAATTGAAATTTGATGTTAAATTGAATTTCAAAGATTTAGTTGTTAAAAAGGATTTGAATTATTATTTGAACTTTGAAATAGGTTAAAAATGGAATTTGGATTCATAATTAAATGGTTTAAAGAGATAAGTTGATTTGATTTAAAGGATTAAATCAACATTTAAAAATTTAACTCGAATTTATATAATTCGGGATGGTTTAAATTTGAATTTTGAGGTGGTTTCTATTTGAAATTAGTCCAAATTGACTTGAATAATTTGGAATTGTGATTAAAGTTGAATGGGTTTAAAATTCAAATGGAATTTGATTTGAATTTGGAAAGAAACTGAGGTTAATTAACTTGAATTGGGAATAAATCAAGTTCAAGGGAAACTGAAGTTATTCAAATTAGAATTGAGTCAATTTAAATGGAAGTGGAAATTTAAATTGAATTGATGGGGAATTGAACAGTTTGGCTCTGGACTATTTTCAAAATAAATTATTTTGTATAAATCTATTTTCCTAACTATTTACTATACAACTTTTCTTTTTAAATTCCAAAACTATCTTATATTTACTTAACAACTACTTTCGTAACTATAACTATTTTACAATTACTTAACTATTTTACCGCTATTTTACAAACTAATAATTATTATTTTTCAACTACTTATCTATTTTAAACTTTTCAAGCTATTTTCTAAATTTATGCTGGACAGAGTTCAAACTGTTTATAATTAAGGTGATAATTCTAATGGAATTGAAACAATTGTGATTATGTGAATAGATAGAGAATTGTTTGGCTAATAAACAATAAAGATAATTACATAGGGTGTATGTATGTCATTCTATTCGCATAGTGTGATCCAGATTCGAGCACAGAATTTCGAAATAGTATATCGATCCGAGTTAGGATTTTTCACTCGATTTTCGACGGCGAATCTGGATATGGGTTGTTGATTGGTTCTGGATATTCTCTATCATAGTTATGACTATGCAAGGAGAATGATGGTTTCTGATCAAGAAACCAGATCTGAGTCCGCACTAGGAAGTCGGATGGACGATACTAGTTCGGAAATGAAATTGTGTGATCGAGTGAGCGATCAGATTGGTATAGCGTACGGATGATATGTGTACATCGTACGGGTTTGAATAAAATTGATATTGGAAATCTCTATGATTAAAAGTGACTTTATATAGTAATCAAATTTGAATATTTGATTTGGAATAAAAAAAAAGTTATATATCTTTGTTATATAAGATAAATCTTCCCTTGTTGAATCTTTTGCCGGAAGGAAAGGATTTATGGAAATATTTGAAGTATAAAAGGGGGTTTTTATTCAAATTTGAAATGATCCAACGATTTTTAAAGTTATACTTACATATATATATGTAAAGGATCTTATGAGAATGATTTTGAGGAAAGGTTTTTGGAACCTTTGGATTTGGAAAGGCTTTTGATTTTTGGGTAAAATCTATATTGGATTTAGAAAGCCTAATTTGAGAATTATCGATTTTGGGATAATCGATTTTGTGTAAAGGAGATTTATATGAGATTCATACTAGGTGTATGATTTGGAAGATACTATATGTGTATAGTATAGAGTGTTTTGAAGATGGCTCTGGGGGAAAAGGCGCTTCCTTGAAATGAACTTCTCAGGAGTGCCACAGGGTGGTACTGCCTTTAGCCCTAAGGGTTTTTTTTAAAGTTGATCCTGTAAGGAGTCCGGACAAAACTAGTTCCTGAGGATCATGTGTAGTTTGTAGCGAAAGTCGAGGGCGCTGAGGCCTACAGAGGCATTTGGGTTATGCTGTGATGACAGTGTAACTCGATGTCACTGCGATCTACTGCAGACCATAGCGAAAGTCGTGGGTGCTGCTGAGAGCCAATAGTCTACGTTTGATTTTATATCGGTAGACTACGACCTATGGTAACATAGGGAAAGTCGTGTGTGCTGCTGAGAGCCAACAGTGTGCATTTGATTTTACATCGGTAGACTGTGGCCTATGTGGGAGTGGAGAAGTTTTATTTTTGACAGCGAAAATCGAGGGCGCTTATGCCTACAGTTACATGGACTTTTGCTGCGATGGCAACGTAACCCTGGAATGTAACTGCGATCTGTTGTGGGTTCCATGGAGTAATCGAGGGGCATAGAGTGCCTACAGTTATATAGACTTTTGCTGCGATGACAACGTAACCCAAGATGTAACTGCGACCATGGATGAGGGTTGATGATTTCCAGAGCATTCTCACCAAAGATATTTCATCTATTTTCAAAAACTGTTTTGTATATTTCCAATAAAATTATTTTTCCAAGTATTTTCACCGGGTGTTGAAAACGGGTTTACCAAGACCTAGAGATTTTCAGTTCTACGCCTGATCAACGTATGACCGAATTTCTGTGAGAACAAAGATGGATTTGTCGAAACATCGAGTTATAGAAGTATTTTTATAAAAACCATTTTAGTAATATTATATAGATATTAAAAAGTGTTATAAAAAAATTGAACTCAGGAAAATTTAATGAAGTGATCTTTGTAATAAAATTGAATATTTATTTTAAAGTTGGAAGTAAGCTAATTAGCTAAACAAATTATTTGATAGAGTGTGTTAATAAAATTTAACTTGGTTAAATAAAATGGATTGTAAGTTAATAATGAAGTTTGGAGATAAATTCGAATTATAATAGAATTCGACTTAGATTGATAATGAATTAAAATAATTGGAGATCTTGTAAAAATAAAACGGAATTGGATTATAATAGAAATGATTTGAGTTACAAATGAAATCCAATTCGAGTATAAATGTGTTTAATATGTGCTTGGATATTATTTTGATAAATTGAGAACGTGAATTAAAATAAAATAGATGGGCTAACTGAATTAAATGGAATTTGATTAGATGAGAATTAAATGGATGTGAATGAAGTAAAATGGAAGGAATTAAAATAAGCTGAGTCGGATTCAATTTAAATTGGTTATAAAACTTAAGTAATTATTTATTCACATGGATACCATCAAATTGCATAGAATGAATTGTCGTTTGACATAAACGAAGGTAATTAAAATTCTATGAGTTGATAAAGATTAAATAAATTGGTTTTAAGATCAATTGAAGTGAATATGAGTTTGTTTTGCTTAAAAATGAATTGAATGTAAGAAATTTAGTTGTAAACCATTTCAATTGAATGAAGTTGTATATGAATTGTGTTATCCCGCTTTTTGGCAAAGCCGTGATACCAAAAAAAATCGGTTAAAAACAAAGACAGGTCGTCTCAGAGATTGGTTGTACTTCACTTCGCTATGGATATCAATGAATTTTGTCCGAGCCCGGATCAAGCTACAACTGATAGGACACGACAAGCAAAGTCATGGGAGCCAGCATTCCAAATTTCAGGTTAATCGGAGGTCATATGAACGAGATATGATCCATGCAAGTTAGCCAAGGAGTGTCGTTCGAACCCATCTTGAAGTTGGGGAGATGCTCACTTCGAAGCCATGGGTTCGAATCCATCACTAATTGTCTTGTTCGAATCCGTTGGTTTACACATGCTTCGAATCGATCGAGTTCGAATCGATCGATAACGCGATGTTGATCACTACGAATCGATCGGTTCGAATCCATCAGATGGGCATCCCCTGAGCAGGCTCGTATCCATGCTGAAGCACTGTTTCGTATCCAATCGAGTCCGGAGCACTTCGAATCCATCACCATATACCCTACTTCGAATCGATCGGTCTCGTGCCCAAGCACTACTTCGTATCCTCGCATCCATCAAGAATGCCAGATCATTCCTTCGTATCCATAAATTCTTCCCTGTTCGAATCCACTCGGGTCGTCTTGATTCCTTCGTATCGATCCATTTCGAATCCATTGAAGCGAACTGGGTCGTGGCACACGATACGAGCGAGGCGAAATCCATGGGTGCGAAGCGGTCAACTAGGAGTATAAACCGGATCGAGGCAAAGTATGCGCGCTACGTCTTCACAAGACCACGTGAGGTGATCGATTCGAAGGAGTCGATTCGAACCGATGGATTCGAAATGGACAGCCGAACGAGATTCATCAAACTCGAATTGATCATATCTCCCAAACCACGAGGCCAAATGTAATGAAATTTTCACAGTAGCTTCCATACAAGGTAAAGATTGTTCCTGCCAAGTTTCGGCTCGATTGGATCATTTTTTGATGGATTCGAAATCACTTCGAATCAATCTCAGATCGAGCCGAAACTTGGTGGGTTCGGTCTCGTGGACCCCCTCACATGCCAGAAGTGGTCTCCCTAAATTTAGGCGAAATATCAGCCTCCTACAGCTATAAATAGAGCCCCAGGTCATTCAAAAAAGAGGATCGGAATTCTGAAGTGCCAAGACTCTTCCGGATTCAATTCTACGCCGTATCATCGCTGTTGCATTCAAGTTTTAGAGCTATAATCAATTGTAACTTGCTGTAACCAACTGTAATCATCAAGAGAACATCAACAAAGAAAGAAAACTTCAAAGTGGACGTAGGTAAGATCGCCGAACCACTATAAATCCCGTGTTTGTGATTGTTATTCGTGAATTATTGTGATCGTTATTGCTTAGATCTGAGTTCTATATTGATTGTTGCTGATTTGTGTTCATAAACGGGTGCTTTCACGATATTGGGTGTTTGAGATCAATTTTGGCACAAACATTTTGGTACTTTTACTAAGAATTGAACTCAGGAGTTCTACCAATTAGAAGTTGATTCAGAAAGTTTGAAAGTTCAGATTTGAGAAATTATGACGAGACAATCGAGCAGAAGGCCAAGGCCAGAGAGAAGTGAACACCAAGGAAGTCAAGAGGCTTCTTCAGGAGCGAGTCAAGCATCGATCTTCATCACTAGTGACGAGATGGAGACAATGATGAAGAAACATGAGGAGCTAATCCAAAGTTTGTTTCAATAGATAGGGCAACTTGGAGCACAGAATAGAGAAGCGGATGGAGTTCAGAACGAATCAGGACCATCCGGCGTAGCACCTGGATTAGGAGGCACACCCATGGAGAATGTTGATCCAATTTCAGAGAGAGAAAGAGGAACATCTGCACAACCCGGGAGTAGTAGAGGAGTGAACTCTCAGTAGAGGCAGATCCCAGAATTCCCTCGTGGACTCGGAGGGCAGGTCGAAAGTGATGAGAGAAGGTTGCATCTGGGGGACAATGACAGATTGGCGGAGATGGTTAGAAAAGCTATGAGAGGCGGTTTGGTAAATAATGATTTGGAGGATGTTAATAGGAGTCCTTTTACTCCAGCAATCAGACGAGCTAGGAACCCACCGGATTTCACGTTACCATCGTTGGGCATGTATGACGGGAGAAGGGACCCCACGGTTCATCTAACGAAGTATATGAGGTATATGGAAGTGCTGGGGGCATCAGAGGAGCTTATGGCCCGGTGCTTTCCATTGTACTTGGCGGATATTGCATCATTGTGGTTTAGACAATTGGAGAATGGATCCATCGGAACATGGAATGATTTAATTGAGAGATTTATGAGGCAATTCAGGGTTCACATTAAAAGACCCAAGAATGTGATGACTTTGGCAACCCTAAAGCAGAAAACCGGAGAGACTTTGAGGAGTTACCTAACGCGATTCAATGCGGCAGCAGCTTCGGTGGATCGACCAGATCCATCCATGGTTATGATAGCGGCTGTGTCCGGGATAGCTGACGGAACAGAGTTCAAAAATTCATTAACTAAGGATCTACCCGTGGATCTAGGAGAATTCTATCATGAGGCGGAAAAGTTTCTACGATTGGAGGATGCGAACGCCGAAAGAGAGGAAGGAGAGGGAATTGATGTTTTCACAATCAAAGACGGGAATACACCTGGAAATGGTGCGGAGAATAGTATAGGAAAAAGGAAGGCCGAGGATAATAACGACAGGTCAAAGCGGCAACGGAGGGAGCTGCGATTCACCACTTACACCTAACTGAATGAGAGTCTGGAACGAATTTATCAGGATACCAAGGAGCAGGTTCCGTATCGTAGACCAATGCGAAGGGATTAAACTTCCGACGAAAGAAGATCAGATAAGTTTTGTGTATTTCATGAATTAAACGGCTATAACACTAATGATTGTATGCATCTGAAGGACGAGGTAGAAGGACATATCAGGAACGGTATGCTCCTTTAATATGTGAGGAGACGAGCCCTAGCGGTAGAGCCAGAGCGGTCACCGTCTACATCAGCTAGGGGCGACCCTGAACCAAAACATCGTTTGGTTATCAATTAATTAAAATAACGATGAACAAGTCGTAAGCTTCCACTAACACAATTAAATCATTTACACACGTACGAGATCGTGAACGATCCCCAGGCATGCTCTGAATGATCATTGACTGTTTAGTAGTGGGAACTTACACTTTGACATCTTTGCTTTGCTTTTGTTTCGTGTTGATTTGGACATTTGAACTTGGTTTGTTTGGACATTTCTGTTTTAAAATTCATCTATTGAATAGATATTTGATTCTGATAATTCTGAAATGGCTAAGCTACTTACACATGCGGGGTCGCGAACGGTCCTTAGGCATGCTCTGAGATAGCGATAAGCCGCCTTGACAAACGATCCAGGGACCCACGCGAACGTGAGCCTGGTATCGATAATACCAAGCCCTCCCGGGCACACTTACTCGCCACGGACGGCACCCCGACTTCGAACAGTCGCAGCTTGCCACGAACGGCACCCGACTTCGAACAGTCACAACTCGCCACGAACGGCACCCGACCTCGAATGGTCACAAAATCGCCTCGAACGGCACACGATCGCGAACGGTCACAATTCGTCTCGAACGGCACAACTCATCTCACCTCAAATGGCTCGATCGCGAACGTTCGTCATTTGAGGTCCGTCACTTGACCACGCACGGTCGCACTTCACCTCAAATGGCTCGATCCCGAACGATGGTCATTTGAAGTCAGGCGCTTGACCATGAACGGTCGCACTTCATCTCAAATATCCCGATCCCGAACGGTCATTATTTGAGGTCGCATAAAACTGTAAATTCCTTTGCAGGACATCAACAGGATATGAACATCCAGATCATGGCATTACAAAACACGCCTTCCTACCGCAAGGCATATTTTGGGGGGCAAATGTTATCCCGCTTTTTGGCAAAGCCATGATACCAAAAAAAAATCGGTTAAAAACAAAAGACAGGTCGTCTCAGAGATTGGTTGTACTTCACTTCGCTATGTATATCGATGAATTTTTTCCGAGCCCGGATCAGGCTACAACTTATAGGACACGGCAAGCAAAGTCATGGGAGCCAGCATTCAAAATTTCAAGTTAATCGGAGGTCATATGAACGAGATATGATCGATGCAAGTTAGCCAAGGAGTGTCGTTAGAACCCATCTTGAAGATGGGGAGATGCTCACTTCGAATCCATGGGTTCGAATCCATCACTAATTGTCTTGCACGAATCCGTTGGTTTACACATGCTTCGAATCGATCGAGTCCGAATCGATCGATAACGCGATGTTGATCACTTCGAATCGATCAGTTCAAATCCATCAGATGGGCATCCCCTGAGCACGTTCGTATCCATGCTGAAGCACTGTTTCGTATCCAATCGAGTCTGGAGCACTTACTTCGAATCGATCGGTCTCGTGCCCCAGCACTACTTCGTATCGATCGTCCTCGCATCCATCAAGAATGCCAGATCATTCCTTCGTATCCATAAATTCTGCCCTGTTCGAATCCACTCGGCTCGTCTTGATCCCCTTCGTATCGATCCATTTCGAATCCATTGATGCGAACTGGGCCGTGGCACACGATACGAACGAGGCGAAATCCATGGGTGCGAAGCAGTCAACTCGGAGTATAAACCGGATCGAGGCGAAGTATGCGCGCCACGTCTTCACAAGACCACGTGAGGTGATCGATTCGAAGGAGTTGATTCGAACCAATGGATTCAAAATGGACAGCCGAACGAGATTCATCAAACTCGAATCGATCATATCTCGCAAACCACGAGGCCAAATGCAATGAAATTTTCACAGTAGCTTCCATACAAGGTAAAGATTGTTCCTGCCAAGTTTCGGCTTGATTGGATCATTTTTTGATGGATTCGAAATCACTTCGAATCGATCTCAGATCGAGCCGAAACTTGGTGGGTTCGGTCTCGTGGGCCCCCTCACGTGATAGAAGTGGTCTCCCTAAATTTGGGCGAAATATCAGCCTCCTACAGCTATAAACAGAGCCCCAGGTCATTCAGAAAAGAGGATCGGAATTCTGAAGTGCCAAGACTCTTCCGGATTCAATTCTACGCCGTATCATCGCTGTTGCATTCAAGTTTTAGAGCTATAATCAATTGTAACTTGCCGTAACCAACTGTAATCATCAAGAGAACATCAATAGAGAAAGAAAACTTCAAAGTGGACGTAGGCAAGATCGCCGAACCGCTATAAATCCCGTGTTTGTGATTGTTATTCGTGAATTATTGTGATTGTTATTGCTTAGATCTGAGTTCTATATTGATTGTTGCTGATTTGTGTTCATAAACGGGTGCTTTCACGATATTGGGTGTTTGTGACCAATTTTGGCGCAAACTAATTGGTTGCAAACAGTTAAAATTAATGTCAGAACCCTATAAATTGCTTATAAATATTGTTTAACCTGCATTGCTTATAGACACTCATATGTTTACTAGTTAAATATGTAAAATGTTGTTAAGTTACATGATTTTGGCACTTACGTATTTGAATTGAGTAAGTACAGGTACCGGGAAGCCGTTTGGCTGGAGTTGGACGCGCTAATTGCTAAAATAATAATCTGCTTGCTTAAAAATGCTAAATAAAGGTACGCTTACGAAATAAAAATAGGAAATATGAACTGCCTTTTGTTTTTCCGATCGTGTGGGTCGATGTATATATATTTATATCTTTTGTCAAATTGCGAAAGCTCCTCTGTACAAAGGAGACTGCCAAAAATTTTGGGAGTTAGAAACTTTTTTGAAGATATTGGAAAAATTTTGTTAGCGACAAAACGATTCAAATTGGAATTGACATAAGGAATTTTGAAAATGGAGATTGTAACTAATTGTTTAGTTAGAACTAAAGGATTAGGAAAGTGAAATTGGGTATTTAATCTTGCCAATTGGCTTTTTATTTTCTTTTGGAATTTGTGGGCCTATAGAGGCATTTTGTAGTTCTACCGAGCTAGCCGTGCAAAGGAGACGCTAGCAAAAAATTTCAAAAATTTAGAGAGTTAGAAATTTTTTGAGAAAGTTTTGATAATTTAAATTTGGATTTTAATTTAAATTTGAATTGTTAAGTAAATAATATTATTGGGACTTAAGGATAAGTCTGGAAAGCTAGAAAAAGGGCTAGTATGTCTTTAATAAAAAGTTTGTTTTGAGAATTGTTCGGAATTGTTTGGTTTTGGGAAAAAGTGAATGGGTATTGGGCCATTCGTCTTAACTAGAAATTTCGGGGACGAAATTCTTTTAAGGGAGGAGGAATGTGACGACTCGAAATTTTTACGCATTTGAAATTAGAATATTTAATTAATTTTAAATATTTTCAAGATTGTTTAACTTGGATTTCTAATATCAGTTTGAATTTGGTGATTGAATTTATTGAATTTAATAATTTGAATTTGGGTAAATTATTGAATCTTCCCTTTTAAGCCTGTTAAAAATAAATTGAGGGCTTACAAAATTTATAATGATGATACTGAAGATAATAGAATGTTTAAAATTTAATTTAAAGGTAATTTATTCAGTTTTAATAATATATTGTTTAAATTGAATTTAAAAATAGCCTTCCGGGGCACAGTCTCGGAATTCGACGAAACCAGTTCCATTGGTTCCATAATAGTTAATTGTTATCGGATTTCAATTTTCATAGCAATCAGAGTTGTCATTTGACCCTGACAGCTCAAAACGCATAGAAATTATTTTAATCGATTTAATTTAAAATTGATCGTTTATTTCCGTAACTCACGCATATGATCGAATTAGCCTTCGAAACACGTTCCATTGTGTTTGGAATGCGGGTAAAACCTTATAATCACCTGGCGGCATGTTTGGTTTGGAGTTCATTCGAAAATCTTGTATAGTGGTGAGAATATATAATAAAATATTATTAAATTGGTATATAAGTACGTATATAGTTGTTTGCAGCCAAAAACCCTAAATTCATCTCCAAGGCCCACCAAAACAAACCAATGGTCGAAACATTCGTTTTTTCTTCGAATCCATGGATTTTCGTGAGGGAACTTCAACTAGGAAGTTGTAGGGTGCATCGATCTCTACAGATCCTACGGTAGAGATTGCTTATCGCATCGCATGGAGGGAGTTTTCGAGCCGTGTTTGTCAGGAGTTCGTGCTAGTCGTTCGCGTCAAACTTGGCACCGAGCTTCTCGATTTCGGGACCGTAGGTAGAGCACACCTTGGCGTACGTTTTGGCGGTGTTCAATCGTAACCTAGGCGATCATGGAAGGAGCGGTTTCTAACCCTAGTCGGCATTGACGGGTTTCTTCGGATCTGAGCACGAGAGGGAAGAACGAACCAGTGGCCGTGATTTCCTATTATTAACAGATGGCTAGATTTGGGTTCGTATTAATATAGAGGTTATTGTTTTAAATTATAATTCAAACTTTTAAAAAATTCATATCTATTGCAAACGTTGTTAGATTTCGACGGAACTGGCGGTGCAGGAATCGCAGCAACGCGATCTACGCTGCAGTGTAGATCTGGAGTCGGTTTGAGAAAGTGGAAATTTTAGATTAAATCGAACGAGCTCGATTTAATTTAAAATTTAAAACGCTCGTCGAAACTCAAGGTGAGTTAATCTCACTCACATCTGGATACCATTTAATTTAAATAGAAAATATTCAAATGATTGATTGGTTGATTAGATGAATGTGATAATTATTATCAAATTTGATCGATATTTTATTTGTCGTGCTAACGTCTGTGGATGCAGGAAAACAGGATGGAGGGATCCAATTGGATTCCTCACAAATAGAAATTATATTCATAATCTGTGGTATATCTCATTGATATCATGTGATAAATTGATTTGGAATTTTTGTTATGCTGTGTTATTGATGGATAAATATAATTTGGTATTTTAAAAATATCAATAAATGATTTGTGATTCATTAAATTAGTAGGGTAATTAAAATGGATAATTAATTAATTCAATTAATTAATGATTTGGGTTAATTAATTTAGTAATTAAGTGTTTGAATTAATTAATTAAGTTTTAAGTAAATTAATTAAGTTAATTAATTTAAAATAACCATTGGGTGGTTTGATAGGTAATTACTTAATGTAATTAATAAAATATAATTACTTAGGGAAGTAATTAATTAATAATTACTGGATGTAATTAGTTGAATGATGATTTGTTAATAAAAGTAAATTTAGATTAGGATAAATTAAAATGTAATTAGAAATCATTAATTTATATAATTAATGATGTAATTAATGGTTGATTAATTAAGATTAATCAGTCAATAATAAGTGCTTTATGAGAACTTAATTAATATAAGTAATTAAGGATTAATGTAATTAATTATAGTTAATAATTTGTGAAGTAATTAAAGATTAATTATTTTTTTGGTTAAGAATAGTTAATTTGTGTAATTAATTAAAGATAATTACTTGAATGTAATTGAAGGATAATTAATCCAGGGAAATTAGTTAAGATGGTTAATTAAGGGATGATTAATTAATTGATTTGAAATTTATCAATGTTAAGTGAAGGAATCTAAGTGATTGAGGTTATTCAATTAGAAGTGATTAAATTTATTTTGGAAGTGATCAAGTTTGCTTATGGATGATTGAATGGTATTGAATGCCTTGAATGAGTTGATATCTTTGATATGAAATGTTTTGTAGTATCATATGTTTGGGCGGACAGGATATTGTGGCTATCTATCAATGATGAATTATCGTGTAAAGGGACATCCTGTATTTAAAGTTTGAAGTGTATTTCATTTGGATAACTTGGGTTAGGATGACATGAGACTCGAAGAGACCGGGGTCGAGTATTAGAAAATACCCGAAACCACTTCAAATTTTTATAGATTAATATGTGAAATCAATAGGCTGGAATGAAATGATTCAAGTGAATTGGACTATTTAATCTAAATTTTGGTACTTGGGAAATTCATGTGTGAAATAAGTGATGTCTATAACAAATTGTGAATATGTAAATCGATACGAGTTACCCTGTGTTTATATAAGTTGTATGCTTTGTATTCCATGTTAGATGGGTTTACTCATGCTGGTTTCCAGCCTGACCCGGGTGTTACTTTGATGTAATGCTCGGGTCAGACAGAGTATTACAGATTTTCAAATAAGGACGTTCTGGAGCTTAGGAGATGAGCTGGATGGCAGGAACTTATAGAGTGTTTCCGCCGTAAGATATTTCTATGTATCTGAGATATGTTGATTTGTATATGTCCAGTGTTGTGTATATGTGTAACTCTGATGTATTAAAATGTAATTGACGGATACAGTATTCTTTTGTAAACTAATATTATTTGATATTATATTTTGATCCGCTGCGAATGTGAGAATATGTGTTGTGTTTCTATTTTCTTCTTCTTCTATCTCTTTCTTTTTTTTCTTAACTATCTGGAATTTTCGAGATCGAAATTTTCGGGTCGTTACAGATGTGATGACTTGCAAATCCGTACCCTTTGAATCGACAATAATCCACACATGTCCGACCAAAAAAGCACAGACTGGCGGAAAGCCAAGAAAAAGAAAAGAAGAGAGAAGAAGAGAAGAGAAGAAAGAGAGAAGATAGAACCAAATAGAACAATACAGAATCTCACATTGCAGCGGAAAACATATAATATCATATCAATGATCTTGACAAAATAGAAACTGTATATATACACATCAATCAGAGTTCAACAATTAATCAATAGTTATCAGCTTGAACAGTTATAATAACCTGTCCACACAATTGCTGATAATATAAACAACTAAGCATAGCGGATAATCAAAAAGCAAAACAGATACGCGTATATGAAATGAAGATCTCCAGCTCTCCTGCTGAAGCTCCAAAAGCACCAAAGCATAACCTGTAAATATGCTCGGCCTGACCCAAGCATTGAAAGGGAAGAACGCCCGGATCAGTCTGGTAAACCAGCGTGAGAAACATACTCAACTGAATTTATTAAATTACTAAAATTTTCCTTAGTTTTCAAAACGAAAGTATCTCGTAAGACAAGTCCGCACATAAACATGGATATGTTTTTACCTTACGATAACTAAAACATTTCATATCAATTCCTCTATTATTATAGTAGTGTCTACTATATACAAATAATATTCAAAATAGCCGAAATTGTTACCATTATTAAATTCCAGCTTACTTGGCTCTATAAATAATATGGCAGGTACGTAGTGGAGTTTGGATTTCCATAAAATGACCATGTGAAGGGACTACCTTCCGGCAGTACATCTCTAGAAGAATGCACCGAGAAACCATCACAAAGTTTTTCTACCAACACAAAAACGGCCCACCTCTATAACTAGATGGTACCGAATATGTCATCCTTCGGTCGTTACCGACCTTTACGGAGGGCCCTCTAGCATACAAACCACAATAAACAGATACACGACGTCATAATGTGCAAAGATATATCTAGAAGAGGATGATCATACCCTAATGGGAGCGACCCACTTAGCCTTGCCGCATCTAACCCTGTTTCGGTCATTTCCGATTGATGAGGCTAAAGGTAACGATTACATTTCACAATCACATCACTTAGAATGCCACACGGCCATTTTCGTTGACTACTAATTGCCTACCACAAAAATACAACCCTTAAGCTCATACGTCTCAAGGAGGGTATTAAGCTAAAAGAAGTTGTCTTCTCCGCCACCACTGACGTACGTTTGTAAAAACCAATGTACGTAATCTATAGAAATGCAATGTCAGACAAACATCCATACAATTTGTCCAGGAACTAAACAAACCGAAGGTACTTTCCTACCACATTCTATCGGGAAATCCCTAGGATTAGCAGCGAATAGTCCTCGCATTGGATATTTCATAATGAAGAGACCACTGCTACTGGATATATATTGGGATTTTAACCCCAAATGATCAACAAGCAGTCCCCCACTATGAAACTCCGGAATATCAATATCATCACAAGCAATCTACAAAATCGTCGCATATACGTTGGTCTGAAGTGGTTTTCAGATAAATCTGATCCCAGTCACTTCGCACCAACAACGCAAAAGCGTTTCTCAACCTTACACAGAAACTAAGTCTTATAGACTTATCACATCTCCAACTTTCAACTTGCTATCCTTCAGACCAAGAAGGAAGCTCGATAGATTGGAGTAATACTCCGCACTACGCGAATCAACATCCTCAACACAAATGGTAATCAAGCCTACACAGAAGGCTACGTACTAATCGTACGACTAAGTAGTTCTCACATCAAGTCGAGGAACTAAAATTTGGACAAGTTTGATAGTCGGTTATTTAACTATAAAAAAAACAAATATTTAGCACCATAACAATCACTAGGCCCTTTTAATTAATCTTTTATTAATTAAATTACCTGCCAAATATTCACTTCAAATTATATTTAAAAAGATATATTCTCAAAACCATTTCAACATTGGAAAACATTTCCAAATACTTATTTAATAATAATTAATTCATAATTCAATTTATTTTCAACACTTGGAAAATATTCTATATACTTAAAACACGATTAAGTATATATTTTATTCTTTAAGGAAAACATTCTCTTTAAACACATTTATTGGGTCAAAACGAATGTTGCGTAAAACATCGTTACGACAACCCAAAATCACTAGTATAGGGATTCGAAAATAAGATAGATATATAAATCCTAATACTATACGAAAACAGTTCCTTTCGAAAATCATTTACTATAACAACAGTGTTATAGTCCATCATTTTCTTATTTCTCGTAAACGTCTATTTCAACCATGAATGTTGAATTCTATGGTTTCGATATTCAACAAATTTTAAAACATCTTTAAACCATTTAACTCCATTTTAAAATATCACTTTCCAAAACATTTCTTTAATATATTATTCACTATCCAAAATCGTGAATATAAATCGTTTACCAAATTCAATATTATTTCAACATTTTAATTTAAAGGATAATTCATTGTCAAAAATCGTGAATAAAATTCCTTTAAATAAACTTTTATATTTAACTTATCAAAATCAATTGATTTCGGAATTATAAAACAATGTTTATAAATTCCATGTATATTTTATAAAAACTTCAATACACAAAATTCCTTTATTAACCAATTCCATTTATAACTCAATTATATACCAAAAATCCAAATTATAAGTTAAATACTTATAATTCATTTATTTACAAAATTTTTTCCTTTTATAACTTCACAAATTATAAATCTATAAATCTAATTTACTTATAAAATCCATTTATAAATCCAATTCAACACTTATAAAACTCTTTTATAATTCCTTCATTCTGATTTATAAAAATATCAATTTTATAAATCTTATATATATAAAACCATTTATAATTATTCAAAAATCTCACTTTAAACAAGCTTAATAATTTACAAATCGTTATTAAAACTTATATAACTCCAAAATCATTCTTAAGTATTATTTCACAAAAATCATAATTTTTAACATAAAAATTATAACTTTTGTTTATTTATAATAAATCAATTCTTTTAACGATTCAAAATTCAATAGAACATCTATTTTCAAAATAACATTAAAAATCCTTTTAAATTTGGAAATCATTACTTAAATATTTAAATTTCCAAAATATGGCCCAATGCCACAACAGCACCAAATACATCAATCACGGCATCCAAAACATCATATATCATATGATAAAAGAATATATAACAATATCTGTAAATAAATCAATACTGAAGAGGAATCTAGTTGGATCCCTCCAACCTGTCACCTGCAACAAATATATATATTAGAAATATATGTACAATGTCTGCTTCAAGGCAGACGCGCGTACAAAGGGTCATCCGCTCATACACGGTAATGCATAGGGTCATCTGCTTCACTAGACAGGTATATATCCAAATACCAATCAATATATCATATATCATCCAAAAAATAATCAATCATCATATAATAAATTATTTCTCACTTATATAAATATATATATCAGTGAGTCAGAAAGAGTGATTTGTACTCACATTGGTTGTAGTCGTCACGATAGCGATTTATTCCGATTAAAATTAAACGAGCTTTTAATTTCAACCAAAATTTTCACTAGCTCAAATAAATCTCAATCCAGTCCATAATGTAATGCTCATCAATACGAACCCAATGCAATTTGTTTCGTGCGAAACAGACATCGTATGAAAAAGTTATCACGTTTTAAACCTTATACGAATTAATATATAATTTATTTCACAATTTTATTTTATTTTTAAAACCTTTAATAATCTCGGCCGTTCGATTTTCAAAACAAAATCTTGGCCGCTCCCTTTTTTCTTCCCTCTTCTTCGTTCCAGGTTCCCGTGTTTTTTATATATGCGACTCGAACGATCGCATGAACGAAGATCGCCGAGCCTCTTCACCATCGATCGCATCCCACAGTACCGCGCCTCCCTGGCCAAGATCCACTCGCCTGCGTATGCACGACAACTCATCGAAACCCAAAAAACTGATGGTGAACGCTGCCATCTTTAGGCCATTACGGTTCGCCAATTCACGAACAAATTATATAGATGAGTTCGTGGAAGTGAGGGCGAAAATTTCATGTAGAGGGTTTTGCTTGAAAGTGCGTGGATCGACCCGAGCATTCGTGGCCGTTGATTTTGAAGAGAGGGTGGCGTCTAGATTGCTTGCCCTAGTTAATTAGGGTTTGAGTGAATTATGGTAGTCTATTTATAGGCAATGCAAATTACTATTCACCCGAAATTTTTTCGAACTTGAAACGAAGCGTGTCGCCTGGCAGTTATATTGTTTTACCCCATTCCGAACGCAATGGAATATATATTGGAAGCCAATTCGATCTTATTTGAAAGATATGTTTTCAAATCGAATATTTAAATTTAAAATTTACTTAAACGAATTTCTACACGTTTTAGCTTGCCTTGGACAAACCGTAAATCCGATTGACACGAAATTTGAAATCTTACAATAATTTAACATTACGGATCCGATGAAACTAGTTTCGTCGAAATCCAAGACATTTTGAAAAATGACTATTTTTACACGTCGATTAAATATTAAAATATTCAATTTCTAGAATTTAACTTTTAATTCAATTTTAAAAGTTCTGTAACATCATTCTAATTCAAATAGAATTTAATTCAACTTTTAAAAAATCATTTTCCTTTACATTAAATCTAATTCCAAATGATTTACGCAATTTCAAATATTAAATCAATAATTTAATTATCCAATTAAATCCAGATATTCGAAATAAAATTTACTCAGCTTATAAACTTAACTTTTAAATATTTAAAATTAATTAAATATACGAATTTCAAATGACTGAAATTCTGGTTCGTTACACTCGACATCATCACAAAACCACAAAAGATGGAGAGAGTAGTCAGACAACTTCTCTAGATAGATCATGTTTCAATCCCACTAGTCATTAATTATAACTATTCGGTTGATATCTCCTAATGTGTCCAAAGTGAAAAAACAAAAGAAATAACTAACAGAGAAATAGTATGACACGTGATAGCTAGTATCAATTTTCATAACAAATTTCAACAACAGTTATAAATAGAGGAGCAACACATATGACTCCTATAATACACCCAATCATTCTCCAAATCAATCCATGTGATATAATCATCGAGATTGTCATAACATAGTGTTTGTAGAAAAGAAAAGTGACGTTGCATGTGATGAAGTAGAAAAGGATATATTAAGCTAGAAATTTGGCCAAACTTTCAAATACTAGAGAAGCAAGAGGAAAACCTTAAGGACAAACATGCAAATGTAAATATTATAGGCCCTTTATCGCAATCACAAACCTTGATTTAGTCTAAGTGGCAATGGATTACTAAATCAAGATTTTACAAATGCCTTGAGCTAGAAATAAAATAGAGAGAGAAGAGATTTCACAAATAAACCTCTTCCTATGTGGGTTATATGTTTATTTATAGTAAAGTTAGACCCTTATATGCTTAAAATGTGACATTCAACAATTTTGGACAGTCGTGATCAAATGATGATGTGGCATGCTATGAGGGTGGCACGTGGCTTCGTCGTGATTATATTTCATACGAAGACCGCTCTTCCTATCTTGATGACGTGGCATAAATTTTCCAATAAAGCATTGACATATGGAAAATTCAGATAGCTATTGTAGAGTCAATAACGTTTCGTAGATCAGATAGCATTTCCTCTTATAAACTCAATAACAACTTTGCTTATAGGCTTGATAATATCTCTTTGCACAAACTCGATAGCATTTCCTTATCTAGACTTGATAACATCTTCTTACAAACTTGATAGCATGTCCTTTTATAGACCAATAAAAACTTCTTATAAACTCGATATCATTTCCTCGTATAAACTCAATAGCGTCTCCTCATAAACTGATAGCACTTCCTTGTATAAACTTGATAACATCTTCTTGTAAATTCAGTACATTACCTTATATAGACTCTATAGAATTTTCTTATAGACTCGATAGCATTTCTACTCATGTACTCGATAGTTTCTCTTTGTATAAACTTGATAGCACTTCCTTGTATAGACTCTATAACATATTGTTAACTTTCCTTGTACTGACTCGATAATATTTCTACTTATCGACTTGATAGCATCTCTATATAAACTTGATAGCACTTTTTTTTATAGATTTGATGACATCTTCTACGATAGGTTTATAAACTTGATAGCATATTCTTCCTTTATATCATAATTACACTTAGTAGCTTTTTCCCTATCCCTTCTTCATGAAAATTAGGTATAACATTTTCCCTTTGAAGAGGTTGTTTACGCTTTAGCTTAGGAAAAATCTTTGTTTCTTTCTTTAATCCTTTCTGATTTCTATTCTTTGATCGTTATTAGGGAAAATTCAACACAATCTAGGAATATAGTCGAACTAGTTAGAAAATATGCTCAAACTCAGGAGATGCGCCTTGGTTGAGAAGCTAGGACGAAGAGGCAAGAAGATCCAAAGGTAACATGAGAAGAACTAAAAGGAAAGAAAAAGTTATTCAAAAACTAGTGTTTGCTTCGATATAAAGTCTTATTCGGTAGAATACTACTAAACAAGAATTCTTGTTCGGTAGCCTACTATCAAACCAAGCCAAAGCTAAACTATATCACGACCATTGACCATATGATGACCACCAAAACATATCATCAATACTGAATCAAAATGTGACAAGCACCCTCTACTGAAACGAGCTTGATAAATATGGGGACTTGCTATTTTGGCAGGACAACCAACTTGGTCCCATGTATATCTACACTCTTATAACTACCGAATCTAGGAACAAGTTTGAAGCACAAAATACTACCTAACAGGAATAACCGAACAGTATTATTGGAGCACTCTAGAATAGCAAGGAATCATCCAAATCTTATTCAATCACCTTCAGTCATCAAATCTATCATCCATCATCGAGTGGTGGTGGATCAACCATAAATTTGATGATATCAGGATTTTCCAAATAAAGGTCTAACAACCCACAATTATTGTAACTGATCCAAAGAGATCTAGCAAGCATTGTAAAATTTATTAATCAGAGAATCATAGTAAAAGAGACAAAGTGGAAATAGGCTAGAGATTGCCTAACCGCTATAAAAATTCCATGAATCTTTACTTTTTTTGCATTTACTACCTGCTTTCTAGCATATCTATCTGTGATTTGTAATCTAAATCAGAATAAAAACTTTAACATATATGATGATTAGAGATTACACTATCTAAAAGTGGCTATAGAACCACATCCAGGATCATAGGCTCTATAGATCTCTATCATTAAGTGTTTGATTATTTTTGACATAAACAATCTGTAATAACTTGATTACCTAAATCCCTTGTATATTGTAAAATTTGTAAATCAAAATGAAATGATATTATCATGGTTTGGAAAATGAAATACTAAGTTACAACTTTTTTCAAAGACAGAAAGATAGGTTAAAAATGATTTAGAAATAAAATACCAAAATTGTGTTCGGATTGTTCAGGAATTAGAAAATAATAGTCCCAACTTCATATAACCTTTCAAACTTACATTTTTGTTCAAATTTTTTCAAAAATTTGAGTTTTAGCATAAGTAGGTAGGATCACATGGAAATTCCATATGAAGATCATGAAGCGGCATTAAGTAGGGAATTTAAAAGTGGGCGTGACACATAAGTTAATTATGTATAAGCTAGTAAAATCACCTTGTTTATTAATATGACAACCAAAGGGGAATGTGTCCTTACATAAACATTTGCATGGGATAAGGAGGACAAGTGTCATTTAAAAGGATTAAATTAGCCTTGAAGAAAGCCAACTGATAGGAGATAATTCCATTTGGTTTACATACTTAATTCCATAAACCTAAAAGCTAAACATAAGTAAGAAAACGAGGAAGATCTTAGGAAAATCCAAGGAGTTAAACCACAGTCTGAAATTATAATCACTAAGGTAAGGAAAAATATCTAATTTTAAAATTTTCAAGTCATTCCATGAAGGGAGTGTTATCTATAATATGTTTAATTTGTATGTTGCACTATTTTAACCCATTTTCGTGTTAGACATATCGTTTGTTATGTTCGATATTTTTACCTCCAAACTAAGTCCTATCAAAAGGTATTTTGAAGACTTCATGTTTGCCAACTATTCAAATTCAAAAATATAATGACTTAAAACCTTGTGGCAATGTGAAATTTTAAGATTTGGACTGAATTGGTGGACCCTATTTCAACCCATTTTGTCCTGGCTTCATAACTCTTGATTTACAAATCCAATAGGTAATATGCAAAATCATGCAGAGTGATATGATTATCTACTAAAACTTTATCTTACAACCTTTGGAAAATTGAGAGAATAAATGATTCAAACATTAGGTTAACCCAAACCATATATAATACTGTAGGCTAATTTTTAATAAAGTTTAAATTACCCTTTCCTTTCCAAGGCCATAACCATATTATTTACCCGATTTTGATCTCATAAAATATGTAAAAAAGTTCTATTTATTTAATAAACTTATATTCTGAAAATACGTACTAATATATATGACTGGTGCTTTGGTTCTTTGAAAGAAAGACTAACATATATTAGTTTATGTTTGTACAATACTAAAGAACACTTATATATTTACTTATGAGTTGTGATTTTTGACTGGAACATTAATTATGTTGGCTTCCTAACGGATGCAATAAAAGACAAAAGATCTAGGATAGGCACTATTACTTTATCTCCACCATACTACATGTTGGGATATAGAGTACATCAATATTGTGTGTTTGGATGCCAACCGCGATGTAATAATAATTTCCTAGGATCTAACTCCATGCTCCTTATTCATATTAGGTGTGTAGCCAAATTGATCTTGGCATGGATTTCATATTTGTTTTGTTTCTAGTTTACGAATGATATTTATACACATCGAATGGGTGTTGACAAATATGTTTGGAGAAAATTTACCCATTTAACTTACATAATATATGTCTGATACACCAATATTCTTCAAAATATGGTTCGAACATCATGGTGAATTTTGTGACATTCCTGAGATTTAGATTAAATAGATACCTTATTGGATTAGTTGTTCTCATGATATTACACATAAACATTTCTTGTTTGGATATGCAAAGTTGGATGTTGGGACTTTCCACTGAAAAAATAAAGTGAAGAAATTTTCTTAGCTTTTGTTTAGTATTGTAAATCTTGATGTGTATATATGTATAAGCCTGTAAAATCAACTTGTTTATTAATATGATAGCCAATCAGGAATGTGCCCTTACAGTAACATTTGCAAGGGTTAAGGTGGACAAATGTCTAATTTAAAAAGATGAAATTAGCCTTAATGAAAGGAAATAAATAGAATAGTAATTCCATTTGTCTTTTCATTCTTAATTCCATAAATTTAAAAACTAAACAGAAGTAAGAAATGAGGAAGATCTTAGGAAAAGCTAAGGAGTTAAGCCATAGGCCAAAACTATAATCATTAATGTGAGGAAAAATATATAATTTCAAAATTTTCAAGTCATTCCATGAAGGGGTGTGTAATTTGTAATATGCTTAATATATATTTTGCACTATTTTAACCCCTTTTAGTATTATAGACATATCATTTACCGTGTTTAATATTTTTTAGCTCAAATCAAGTGCCATTGAAAGGTATTTTGATAACCTTATGTTTACCACTTATTCAAAATCAAAAATATAATGACCCAAAACTTGTAGCAATGTTAAAATTTTAAGATTTGGACTGAATCGGTGACCCCATTTCAACCCTTTGGTCCTGGCTTCATAACTCTTGATTTACAAACCCAATTGGTAATATGTAAATCATACAGAAAGATATGATTATCCACTAAAACTTTATCCTTATGACCTTTGGAAAATTCAAATAATAAATGAATCTATGTTAGTATAACCCAAACTATGTATAATACTATAAGCTAATTTTAATGAAGTTTAAATTACCCTTTACTTCCCAAGGCCATAACTTTTGAATTATAAACCCGATTTTGATCTCATAAAATATGTGTGAAAATTATATTTATTAAATTAAACTTATATCTATAAATACTTGCAAATATATATATGATTGGTGCTTTAGTTCTTTGAAAGAAAGAATAACATATGTCATTTTATGTTTATAAAGTAATTTAAAGAATACTTATGAATTTACTTATGAGTAGTGATTTTTGAATGGAACATTAACTATGTTGGCTTCCTAAAATATGCGGTAAAAAAATCAAAGATTTAGGATAGTGCACTATTACTTTATTTCCACCATACTACATGTTAGGAGACAGAGTACATCTATACCGTGTGTTTGAATGCTAACAACGATGTGATAAAATGTTCCCAGGATCTACTTCCTTACTCCGTGTTCAGTTTAGGACCATGTGTAGTCATATTGATTTTGACATGGATTTCATATTTGTCTTGTTCCTATTTACGAAAGATATTTATATACGTCGTATGGATTTTGACAAATAATTTTAGAGAAAATTTACCTATTTTACTTGCATAATATATGTTTGATAAGCTGATATGCTTTAAAATATGGTTGGACATCATTGTGAGTTTTGTGACATGAATAAGATTTAGTTTAAATTAATACCTCAATGGGTCAATGGTTCTCATGATGCTACACAAACATTTGAGTTTGGATATGTAAAGTTGAATGTTGGAACTTTTCTTGGAAAAACAAAGTGAAGAAATTTTCTTAGCTTTTGTTCAGCATTGTAAATCTTGATGTACATATATGTATAAAGCCAAGAAAAAACCCCATGCAAATTATCTTGCAAAGTATGTATGGATGTATGATATTTATTCAACTTGAAATCATTTACTCTTGACGATTTAAAGTTTCGGCATTTTTCCTTCTGAACTTGTGACATTAATACTATAGGACCATACTATGAGGGTAGCACTACCAAGTTCGACCAAGAGTATCGAAGCAGGTTGTTGGTATCAAAACCTAGGTCTAAGTGGTGGTTAGTAGGAAACCCTTTACCGTGTTATAAGAGCGAAACTTATAACTTGGGTTTTGCTAGAATAGGAAGTTTAGTTATAATATTCATTGACATAATTGTTATAGTTGTGAACAATAACAAGCCAAAAGAAGTAGAATACTGGAGATTCATGAGAAAGGATTAAGTGCATAGCTACCTGAAGAACTATTAACCCTAACCTTCCTATAATTCGAGAAGAAGATGAGGCAGAAAATATTCTAGTGGGGGAAATGCTTGAAGTAGAAAATAGAGCATGTGACTATGAAGAGGTACTGCAAAGGGACCTTATATTGTACCGCCTATATAAAAATGGAAGGAAATAGAGAAAGCTACAAAGATCGTAGGGAGAATCGAGTATGGAGAAATTTGAGATTTTCTTAAAGGGTGAGATGAAATTCCAACACCTATAAGACCTTTACGAAGGAAAATGTTCCAAGGGTAAATAGAAGACAATTAGATGAAGATGAGTCACAATCCCAAGGATCAAATGGGCTCTCATAAAAAGTTACGGGGCTTATAGAAGCACTCATGGAAAATTAATCAGATAATATTGTAGAATTCTTTCCCACATTACAACTTCCATGGAGAAAGTAATGTAATGAAATAAGAGGTTGTTTAAATCTTGGTGGTTTAATCTCCAATTTTTGACCTGTAAATATTAGAGACATATGTGGAAGTTTGTAAATAATAACCCAAATTTTGTTTGCACAAAAAAGGGGTATAATTAATGTATCCTTTATATGCACGACTTTGAGTTTAGTTACTTAATGTTTCATATTAAGTACTGCAATTATATTTGGTCTTATTCAAGAAAGTTCTTTTGCTTCCCTAAGGTTATGGAAGGCTAAGAAATTACTACTTCAACTCATAGTCAAGAGGCTCAAGCCTCCACAAAACAAAATCCTTTGGAGTTGTTCGCATCCTTCATCTAACAAATGGAAAAATATCTTCAAGATTTTATCCATCTAATAAGTTATTCGGTCATTTTAAGTGTTTACATGTAGAAAAATTTACTGGAGATATTTATCCATTTAAACCTGAACGATGGACCCAACATTTAGAAGACATCTTCAAAGTGTTAGATTGTAGTGAAATAGATAAAAGTAAGTTGGTTCTTTTTCTACTAGCAGAAGAGGCGAGGAATTGGTGGGAGTTAATCAGGACCGTATCTGATTCAAGCATGATGATTTAGAGAAGCTTCAAGGAAATGTCATATTTTCCGAAACATGAAAGAGAGAAGATGGAACTGAAATTTCATGCTCACACATAAGGAAACATAACAGTAGCCTAATATCAAAAATGATTTGCGACATTATCTCAATTTGCAATTCATTTAATTAATACGCCTGAAAAGTGGCGCTAGAAGATTTGCAAAAGGGTCGATTCCACCAACAAGGACACATGTAATTGGTGATCATCGAAGGACTTACGAGATAATAATATCCGTAGCTCTTAACCCTGAAGATGGCTACATTCAGCTTCAATAAGAAAGGAAACTTTTGAATTAAAAAATCACAACAATCAAGGGAAATTCAATAATCAAATGAAATTCAATGTTAAGTAGCCACAATACAACGAGGAAGAGAAGAAAGAAGGGGCACAACAAGGAGAGGGTCTAAACAAAATAAAGACATGTTATAACTACAATGAGAAGGGTCATATTGCTCCTAACTGTCCATAGGAAAGAAAAAGAATTGTATGCTATAATTGTAATAAACCTGGAAACATAAATAAGAACTGTTAAAGGCCAAAATAGGACTAGAGAGAAATATCGAGAATCAAGCCAGGGTATATACAGTAGTTTCTAAACAACCACATGTCAAAGGTACCTTATTTCCTTTTAATTTTCAAACTAAAGTTTTATTTGTTACAGTTGGCACACATTCCTTAATGTCTACAATATTCACTACTAATTTAGGATTACCAACTTGAAAAATAAACAAATCCCCTAATAATAGATAACTTAATAGAAGGGGAAACTAAACTTTGAAGTATATGTAAGAATTGTCCTCTTTATATCATAGATAAGGAAATGTCGGCAGATTTTTCCTTTTCCTAATGATTCGTTTTGATCTTATTCTTGGAATGGATTGGCTTTACAAAAATTATGCCAAACCAGATTATCATAATATGGATGTAACCGTTTCCATTACGGGATACGAGACATTCATATATTCATGTAATAAATTTGAAAACGCATTCATGTCTGTATACCTTGCATATATGGACAGTAATAATGCGATCCAACAACGAGATTAAATCAATGTGATATATGAATTTGGTATTTAGGGATGTACAAGGACTACCACCAAAACGAGAAATTGTTTTTTGTATCGAATTAGTCCTTGGAGTGACCACAAAAGCAAAAAAAGCTTATCGTATGGTTCAACTAGAAAATCATGGACCAAAGAAGCAAATTCAAGAGTTAGAGGGTCGAGGATTTGTTAGACCATGAAAATCACCTTCGGGAGATCTAGTACCATTCATAAAGAAGCACAATGGGTCCCTACAATTACATATTGACTATCGAGAATTCAATAAAATTATAGTTTAGAATTAATATCCATTACCTTGTACTGATGATCTATTTGTTCAACTCCAAGGAGCTGCCATATTCTTAAAGATAGATTAACGGTCTGGTTAACACCAGTTAAGGATAAAGGAAGAAGATATTCCAAAGACATGTTTCCAAACATCATATGGACATTATGAGCTTTTAGCCATGCCTTTTGGACTAAGTAACGCACCGGCAGTTTTCATGGACCTTATGAATCGTGCATTCCATCCATATCTTGATCAAGTTGTCATAGTATTTATTGATGATATCTTAGTTTACTCTAAGTCAAGAGAAGATCATGAGCGACATTTGCATGTAACTTTGCAAACATTAAAGGAACACCAGTTGTATGCCGAGCTAATTAAATGTGAGTTTTGGTTAGAAAAGTAGAATTTCTCAAGCATATTATTTCAAAATATGGAATAGGAGTAGATTGATCAAAAGTTGAAGTAGTTTTGAAATGGAGTCCGCCAAGTACACCTTTGGAGATTTGGTTTTTTCCTTGGCCTTGTAGGTTATTATAGAATATTTGTTCAAAACTTATTAAAGTTAGCAGCTCCACTAACTAAGTTAACACAAAAGGACATAAAATTTGTATGGGATGAGAAATATGAGGTGACATTTCGGACGTTAAAAGGAAAATTTACTGAAGCGCCACTTCTAATATTAGGAGGGGAGAATAATACAAAATATATTATGATGCATTTGGTCAGGAATTATGATGTGTATTGATGTAGGAAGATAAAGGTATTTCTTATGTATCTTAGTGACTAAAGAAGCATGAAGTAAGTTATCCAACTCATGACTTAAAGTTTGCAGCAATGGTGTTTACATTAAAGATATGGAGACACAATCTTTATGGCAAACAATTTGATATTTATTTTGAACATAAGAGTTTAAAGTATTTATTCTCTGAAAAGAAACTTAATATGAGACAACGAAGATGAATAGAGTTGTTGAAGGACTATGACTTCACATTATAAATCTCGGAAAAGCCAACATGGTAGCCGATGCATTAAATCAATAGTCATATGGAGTTATTGCTAGCATGACGATCATGAAATAGAGAGCTTTGGAAAAATTAATGGAAATGAATGCTCGACCTAAGATGATTAATCAAATAAATAGTGAAAGGAAGGCGCTTATATGTAGTATGATTAATCAGCCTACTTCAGTTAGTAGAATTATACAAGCCTAAGTAAAATGGGAAATTAAAGGATTGGTTTATGAGATGAAAGATAAGGACCCAGTGGATATCAATCTAGGAAATGATAGTGGATAAAGATATCAATTTAGACTTTACATGGAAAATTAAGTAGAATCGAGGAATGAGATTTTGAACTAGGCACATCGTTCAAGGCACATTATGCATCTTGGAAGCACGAAGATGTACATGGATATAAAGCATCAATTTTAGTGGAATCGAATGAAGAAGGATTTTCAAGATTTGTTTCAAGCTGCCTCACATGCCAACAAATTAAGGCTGACTAACAACGACCAACTGGTCTATTGCATCCGCTTCCTATAGTGGAATGGAAGGGGGAACAAATTTCAGTGGATTTTAATTAACTCCTAAGGATAAACAAAGTGCATGAAGCAATATGGGTAGTGGTAGATTATTTAACAAAGTCGGCTCATTTTATACCTTATAGCATAGGGTACTCAATTGTGAAATTAAATAGATTCTACATACAAGAAATCATAGATTGCGTGGTGTCCCAGTTACATATGTTTTAGATAGGGACTCGTGGTTTAACTCTAGATTTTGGAAAAGATTTCAAAAGGCTCTGGGTATAACTCTCAATACGAGTACCGCCTTTCATCCTTAAAAAGATGGATATACAGAAAGGGCAGTTCAAGTAATAGAAGAGATGATAAGATCCCATGTGATGGAATTTGAAAGTACCTGGGAAACACACATATCATTAACCGAATTCACATATAACAATAGTTACCACAAAAGTAGTGGCAAACCCCATTTGTTATACATGGAAGTGCCTTCACCAGTTTGTTAGGTAGAGTTAAGAGATAGTAAACCTCTCGGCCTTGATCTAGTGACAGAAGGAAAAAAATTACAATCATATAAGAACAACTAAAAGATGCTCATATAGAAAAAAGAGATATGCAGGTGAAAGAAGGTTTTATTTGGAATTTGAAGTAGGGGAACATATTCATTTGAAGATTTCTCTAATAAAGGGTGTAATGCAATTTGGAAAGAAGAAGACAAAATTGTCACCCATATTTATTGGACCATTTCAAATCAGTGAAAGAATAGGTAAAGTTGCATATCGATTTGCATTAATTAAATTATAGATATTTAAAATGTTTTTGTATATCAATACTATGAAAGCACATTCTTGACCCATTGCATGTGGTTGATTTGAGTTACATCAAAGTCAAAAAGGGTACCTCATACATTGAACGACCAATTTGAATTCTCAATAGAAAAATTAAGAAATTTCAAACAAATGAAATCCCCTTTGTAAAAGTTCACTGGAATAATTATGATAAAAATGGGGCATCATGGGAACATGAATCAGAAATTCTTAATGTAGAGTAATTTGAAATCTAGATTTCTAGTATGAAATCTTCTTTTAATAAGGGTGGAATGTAAGAACCTGATCAACTATCTTTCTTTAGTGTTTATATATAAATCAAAATGAAATGACATTATATTATTTTGAAAAATGAAATACTAAATTACAAGTATGTTTCAAGAACAAGAAACAAAAGTATGATATTATAAATGGCGGCTTCCTCTTCTCCTCCTTCCCCGTTTCCCCCTCCTCCTTCCCCGATCCCTTCTCCTCCTCCTCAATCCTCTCCATCGAATCATCTCCCTCCCTCCGCATTGAATCTTTCTTCCTCTCTGGTCCCTCCTCCTCCTTCTGATCCTCCTTCTTCATCTTATCCTTCGATTTCTTTGATTCCTCCTTTTTCTTTGTCTGATTTGAATACAGGTTTGAATTCTATAAACGAATCTTCTTTGGTTCTTGATAAGCAATTTCCTCCTTTGGCTGTTAATATGAATCCAGATTTGTCTATTAAGCAGGATCATCTTACAAAGTTATCTGATTCAGATTTAAAGTGGTCAACCTTGTTCAAGAAAAAGCCTAGAAATGCTGGAGTTTTTGTGCCTAGGCATTTTGACATTAAGAAAGATGGGGTTCTGAATGCACTACCTGAAGAAGTTAGAAATGAATGAATTAAATACTGGAGTGATCATTTAGTTGGTTTTTTCTTGGATGGTCCTCTTTCTTACCTGACTGTTACAAAGAATTTGAGAAATATTTGGAGATTGAAAGGTGAAGTTGATATCAAATCTGATAATGAGAATTTCTTCTTTAATTTCTCGAATGATCTTGACAGGATGAAGATCTTACAATCTGATCCCATCTTCATTAAAGGTAAAATGTTCATTATTACAACATGGGATCCTTCATATGGATATTTTCAGGAGAAAATTAAAAAAGTGCCAGTGTGGGTTCATTTTTTATAGAATTCCTTTGATTGCTTGGACTTTTATTGGTATCAACTGGTTAGCATGTCATGTAGGAAAATTGATTTGTCTTGATGAAAGTACTGAAAGATTGTCTAGATTTAAGTATGCTAAAGCTTTGATTGAAGTGTCACCAGATCATGACCTCCCTAAATTTATTGCAATTGATGATTTAGGTGATTGCTGTCCTTATGTAAAAGTTGAATATGATTGGAAGCCAAAAATCTGTAGTAAATGCAAAGTATTTGGTCATGAAACTCTATTTTGTTTAAGAAATAATTAGGTGAAATGATTTGATATGCAATCTAGTGGTGATAATGGGAAAATTGATTATAGTGAATGCATGGAGCAGGGTAGTTTGAAATAAAAGGTGCATAAGTCTCAAAATGCTGGAAAATTTAATAGGAAAACTTTAAAAGTATGGAAAAGGAAGGATTTAGATCAAGAAATTCTTATAGATAAAATAGTTTGAATATAAAATCTGGTGATCAATTAACTGATGCTGGAGTGAAGAACTTGGACCATAATCAGAATATGAAAAAAGAAGAAGAGTCTTATATTGGGAAAATTGTATCAAATAATAATACTGAGGAATTGGGATATAAGGAAAATATTGCTACTTCAAATTCTTTTCTGGTATTATCTGATATTGATGAAGGAACTATTAATAATGAGTTAATAATTGAAAAAGGAATCTCTATCTCTCAAGCTGGTAATAAACAAATTAATAAGGGAACAACTGAGGAATGTATCACTGTTGAAGATACATGTTTGAAAATAATTCTACACTAAAGAATTCTCAATTAACTTCAGAAACACTGGTACATTCAGAGGTTTTAGATTCCAGTTCAAATCTCATTAAGGATATTCTCAAGGAACCAATGAGCAATGATGTTACCACTGAACAAACCTCCCCATATATCAATATTTCTCCTCCCAATCATCTGATTTTACCACCTCCATGTAATTCAATGGATACTATTGGGGAACAAGTTATTTCTAATAAAAAAGGAAAAAAAGGTAAAAAGAAAGTCTTATTCCATGAAATATCAGAAGATCTAAATAGTGGGAAAAACTATAAAATTGAAGAAATACTACCAAGGAATAATAATGAGTCTGAATCATTTAAGAACTCTACTTCTCAGTCAAGTGGTATTAGGCATACAAGGAAGCACCCATCTATTCTCATTTTACCCAAATAGTTATGACGTTAAACAATAATATAGCATATTGGAATATTAGAGGAGGACACCTAACATCAAAACAAGCTGAAGTGAAGCAATTAATCAAAGATCAGAAAATACAACTTATTGTCATCAGTGAAACAAAGTTAAATAAATACAGTCTGATTTGTCTTGTAAGAATATTGCTCCTGTTTGGGCACATGATGATAATTTAAAAGTGCTCCATATGGCAGATTATTGGTTTTATGGAATTCAGATGTTTTCAAATTGACAAAGTTGCAGGAGGATGATCAATTAATTCATCTCAGTGCTATTTCCTTATCTTCAAACACTTCTTTTTTGATTACTTTTGTTTATGCACAAATCAATCTTGATAAAAGACTATCTTTCCTTTCTAATCTCACTTCTCTTTCTCACTCAAATTTACCTTAGGTAGTTCTTGGAGACTTCAACTGTATGAATTCCTCTGATCAAAAAATTAGGGGAAACTCTCTCTCTTTGAAAGATATTTCTCCTTTAAATCAAACTCAAATTAAATCATCTCTTAGTCATATACCTTATACTGGAGCAGTGTTTACTTGGAATAATAAAAGTAAACTTTGTCCTAGAACTTACTGCAAACTAGATCATGCATTTTATAATATCCATTCAATAAACCTTTGGCCAAATCTTTATTGCAAATTCCTAAATCCCTCAATTTCTGATCACTCTCCTATTATTTTAACTTGGGGAGAGAATACAATTTGCAGGAATCCATCATTTAAATTTTATAAAACTTGGACTAATGATAAAGATTTTCTAAGCATTGTTATGCAGGTTTGGTAGGAGAATATTTTTGGGAATCCTCTTTATATTCTTAAGACAAAGGTTAAAAGGAAAGCTTAAAATTTGGGCAAAAGAAAATTTTGGGAAAGGTTCTAAAATCTATGATGGTATAAGGGAGAATTGATTATTATTCAACAGCAACTGCAGAAAGATATTATGAATACATCATTGGCTAGTCAAGAAGCAGTTTTATCAAAAGAATTACTTGAAGCTTTAGAGTTTGAAGCATTGATGAAAAAAGAAGTACTACATGATACTATTGATAAGCAAGGTGATAGGAATACAAAATATTATCACAACTCTATCAGGATCAAACAAAGCAAAGGAAGAATTTTGAGTATTTCTGATAAGAATGGAGTAATACAAGATAATGATGATTCTATCACAAAAGCTTTTATTGATTATTTCTCTGCTATACTTGCCAATCCAATTCCAATGATCCCAAACCTTTCACCCCTGTTTTCTATGACTCTTACATTTCTGAGTACTAAATAAGCAAGTGAAATAATTAGAGAAGTTTTACCGGATGAGGTTAAGATGGCAGTCTTTTCCTTAAAGCCTAATAGTAGTGGTGGTCCTAATGGTTTTACTGCTTTTTTCTTTCAGCATACTTGGAAAATAATAAAGGATGATATAAATATAGAAATTCTTTACTTCTTTTCTCATAACAAATTGCCTGTTGGTTTTAGTGCAATCAATATAGCCCTTGTTCCAAAATGCCCAAATGCAAGAAGTGTTACTAATTTTAGACCGATTTCATGCTGCAATGTGCTGTATAAAATTATTTCCAAGATTATAACAAATAGGATCTAAAATGTTTTGCCTTCAATTATATCTAATAATCAAGTTGCTTACATGCCTTCCAGAGCTTACAAGAGGTTACGGTATTGGGAACATATCTCCTAGATGTATGATTAAGCTTGATATACAAAAAACTTTTGATTCAGTCTCTTGGTGTTCTATTATAGCAATTCTTTCTCGGATGAATTTTCCAAAGCCAATGCTTGCATGGATTTATACTTGTATTTCTTCAATTCATTATTCAATACTTAGAAATGGATGTACTAAAGGATTTTTCAAAGGAACTCAAGGTGTAAGGCAAGGTGATCCGATCTCTGCTTATTTGTTCATTATAGTAATGGAGGTACTTAATTCTTTGATATCTGAACAAGTGAAATCTAGGAAGATTGAGTTGCATCCAAAATGTAAAGAACCACTAATAACTCATCTATTATTTGCTGATGATCTTGTCATTTTTACAAAACCAACTATATCAAATATCTCCACTATATTTGAGGTCTTGGATAAATCCTACACAATCACTGGTTTGAAGATTAATCTTAACAAATCTCACATACTGATAGCAAGTCTTAGTGATGATTTAAAGACTGAGATTATATCATACTCTGGTCTTGGAGAAATGCAGCACAATGAAAGATATCTTGATTTGCCTATCATTACTGCAAGAATCACAACTACGGATTGTTTGCCACTTTATGAAAAAATTACTGAAAAGTTATCAATATGGCCTAACAATAAGCTTTCACAAGAAGGGAGACTAGTCATTGTGCAAAGTATTACTACCGCTGTGGTCAATTATTGGATGAGGCATTACATTCTCCCATGTAAACTTGTATCAATGATAAATAGTGCTCTGAATAGATTTTTATGGCATGGTGATCCATTCTCAAAAAAGTTAATTCCAATTTCTTTCAAGATGATTCAACTGCCAAAGAATAAGGGTGGTCTGGGTATTACAAATATTAAAATATGGAACATTGCAGCTATGTCCTTATATATGACAAAATTTTATCAAAAAGTCAAGACCTCTGGACACAATGGATTTTTAAAAATTTATTAAAAGGTATGGATTTCTGGACTATGAACATTCCAAACTTATGCAGCTGGAGTTGGCGTAATATTCTGAAATTAAGATCTACTTTTCTGCCAATTATACAATGCAACCCACTTGTGAATAATGAATTGAACTTCTGGACATCTCCTTGGGCCAAGGCTGGTTTGAGAATTCAGGAAATTCTTCCTTATCCTTTGCAACTTCAGTCTGGAATTCCATTAAATGCTAAAGTCAATTCTTACATCAATGATGGCTTAATTGATTTACCTTATTGCAGTTCTAAACAAGTCAGAGTTTTTTGGCGATATGTATTGTCTTTATCACTGAATTCTTCAAATTTAAAAGTTCTTTGGACAAAGAAGGGGAAGAAGCATACTATTTCTACTGTATACAAAGCTCTGTTATATATTGTAAACACAGAAAGCTTCCCTTGGGCATCAAAAATTTGGATGAGCAAATCTCCTGCTACGGAAAATCTTCTACTTTGGAAAATCATGGCAAATGCTATTAACACTAAGCAGAAATTGACTAAACTTGGATTACTAAACAATGAGGACTGTGTTTTTTGTCATAACCACCCTGAATCAAATACTCATCTATTTTTTGAATGCAACTTTACTTTTGAAGTATGGAGCAGATTACTTGCTAATGGAAACTTTCATAGACCAGTTAAAAGCTCTAGAATAGAATGGTATAATATCTTCAAGGCTACAAGATGGAAATCTTCAAAGACTGAGATTCTTTTGATCATTTTAAAAACTTTTGTTTATGAGACTTGGAATGAAAGAAATAGAAGGATTTTCGATTAGAAAATGGAGAGTGCAAATGTTTTATTCAGTTTAATGCATAAGAAAATTGGCAGAAGAGTTGGAAGGCTGAATTGATTTAGGTGTTGATATTGCTGAGTTTTGTACTTTTTGTTTTTGATATGAAATTGGGTTCTTAATGTGCATATTTTTCTTGTTGTATGATTGTAACTTCACGTAATTCATTTTGTGCATTCTTGATGTATATGAATAAACTGGGCAGGGCTCCCTTAGCCCATTGCTTTTCAAAAGTATGTTTCAAGAACAAAAGTAGTCTTGTAATTCAATAGGTTTAAAATAATTTAGAAACAAAATACCAAAATTATGTTCAAATGTTCAAGGCGAGAAAATAATTGTCTCGACCTCATAGAGCCTTTTAAACCTACATTTTTATTCAAACATTTTAAAAAATATTAAAATTTGAATTAAATAGGTAGGACCATATGAAAATTCCATGTGAAAAACCATGAGGTGGCATATGGATTTTAAAGGAGGAAGCGACATATATGTTAATATGTGTAAGCCTGTAAAATCACCTTGTTTATTAAGATGACAACCATTGGGGAATATGTCCTGCTACTAATATTTGCGTGGGATAAGGAGGATAAGTATCCAATTTTAAAATGCTAAATTAGCCTTGAAGAAAGGCCATAAATAGGATAGTAATTCCATTTGATTTTCATACTTCCACAAACTTAAAAACTAAACAAAAGTAAGAAAATAGTGAAGGTCTTAGGGAAAACCAAGGAGTTAAACCGTAGGTCGAAACTATAATCACTAAGCTGAGGAAAAATATCTAAGTTGAAATTTGCAAGTCATTCCATGAAGGGGTGTGTAACTTATAATATGTTTAACCTATATGTTGCATTATTTTAGCCCCTTTCAATATTCTAGAAATATCTTTTGCCATGTTCAATATTTTGCCCACATGCAAGTGCTACTGAAATTTTTTTTGATGACCTATAACTTTTAGGTTTGCAAATTATTCAATTTGAAAATATAATGACCCACAAGCCTATGCCAATGCGAAATTTTGAGATTTGGACTGAATTGGTAGACCCTATTTCAACCCTTTTGGTCTCAGTTTCATAACTCTTGACTTTGGAACCCGACTGGTAAGATGTAAAATTATACAGAAAGACATTATTATCTACTAAACTTTTTTCCTACGACCTTTGGCAAATTTAGGGAAAATGATTCAAAAATTAGTTTCACCTAAACTATGTATAATACAATAAGATAATTTTTAATAAAGTTTAAAATACCCTTTCATTCCCATAGCTATAACTTTTGAATTATATAACCGATTTTGATCTCATAAAATATGCACGAAAGTTCTTTTTATTTACTAAAACTTATGTTTTGTAATACTTACAAATATATGTGATTGATGTTTAGTTCTTTAAAAAAAAGGATAGTATATATTAGTTTACGTTTATAAAGTAATTTGAAGAATACTTATATATATATTTATGTGTTGTGATTTTTGACTAGAACATTAACTATATTGGCTTTCCGATGAATGTGGTAAAAGACAAAAGATTTTGGTAGCACACTGTAACATCCCCCATTCTGAGGCCTAAAAATAAGCGCTACCAATGCTGCAGTCATCAATACTATAATTCTCCAATAACAAAATAAGATCAAGTAATAGTACCATTAACATCAAAGCATAGGAATATGAATTTTTTTAAAACACGGCTTTCATTAATTAATTTTCATATTCATCCCATAAACCCAAATGTTCCCAGGTTCAGATAAAATAAAATTATTACAAATACTCCAAGGTCAACATATAAAGATGCCCCCTTGGTTGATCAGAGTCCACTACTAGACAGATACAACTTCTGACATTAAATACATTTAAACAAAATGATAACACATCGAACATAAATAGACTCCTATATAACTAGCTCTACCTCATGCACTTCTTCAGAAGATTTATTTACCAAACCTAAATAACCTAGAAACCTTACCGTCAAACTACTCAAATGAGTATCTAAGAATTTAAGTGGAAAAACAAAACTTTGGGTCAGATAAAAAGTCTAGTGGGAATAATAATATGCCACCTCGGTTTAATAGATATCTAGTGACACCATGCTGTTGAGTAGAATGGGTTTTCCCCTTACTAGTTTTCTGTAAAATGAGTCTTTTAGAAATCAAGCACCTAAGCCACAATGGTTAAACTAGACAATATAAATAATCATATGCATGCATGCAACCTCGGTAATCATGACTAATATATCCAAATAAATGGACTATCTGTCCCATATCATAGTTTTCTCATGCTAACTATGTACTTATATAGCGGACTCAGGCCTAAATGATATACCAAATTCTCTAACTTACTGTTAGAAGGAAACTGACGATCTATCTAGAATCAATATTCCTAGGGTTACTCTGATCTTAATGGTTTTGCAGGCCAACCAATAACCTATCTCATCTTCGTGTATTCCTTTCTATGCATAAACCTACTTTTAGTCTTGCCCTTGACAAAGCCATAAGCATTGAAATTATGGTGCACGACCCTACACCAGTTCCATTTGGTTTTTTAATCTCCGAGTCAATTCATCCTATCATAATTTATCTAAAGGTTATAAGAACCACAATCTCTTTGGTAAAATCCTTGGCTAAATACCCTTTTTATTTCCTAGAAAACACGAGCCTTTATAATTGATTTAACTCTTGAAATTATACTTTAAAACATGGAAACTATCGCCCTTTATATATATATATATATATGTATATATATATATATATATTGGCATAATATTTTGGATAAAGTAAAGGGCAATAGTTTCCTTATATATTTGCTTTCATAAAATAGCATTGATGGACTTTGAAGTCATTTAGAGGTTATTGCATCTAAAAACCATATGCTATGAAGCCATATATATTAAATCCATTGAATTGATAAACTATGGCATTAATATAGCCGCTATCTCTTATCTCCATATAATAGTCACTTAGTCAGTTACTCTTGACAGTTCTTAGACATAGTGTAAAACTCTTAGACTAGTGACTTATACTCTCTCTAATTCTCTGTAATCCAATACAAACTCCATTAAATCAATCAATAAAAACTATAAAGCGGACATAGACCAAAGGTTGCTGAATTACTACCAAAATCTTGTGTCTCTCTACTTTATTGCTGTTAATTTTCTTGTATTTCAACTGTTATCAGCTAAATCTTGGTCTCATAGTTTCCCTACAACAAACTTTTGAGTATTGATCCATTTTTAGTGTCAACATTTGGTACTTGCACTGAAAAACTAAATTCATGCTTATATCTTGCTCTTTTCTTTGAAGTGGATAGATCCAGGAGTTAGATTCGAAAACTTGATTGATGACCTTGCAGAGTTGTTAACAAAAGTCACGGCACCAAGAATATCCAATAGATCCTCAAAAGCTATAGCCATTGCTGATGAAGGGAATGCTCACCAAACAGAAGTAAACAGTGGAAATCCACTACCTAGATACTTAATTCAACATGAAATCATCACTAGAGGAGAGCTAAGTCAGATGATCAATGAACTTAACCAGAAGTTTACGGACAGTCAAAAGGCTCTCATGGATAAGATGGATGCACTGCTAACTTTAAACCAGCCACCAACAACAAGAAGAGTTAGAAGAGAAAATTCTCCTATAATAGAATAAGAGAACTCTTTGGTCTAGGCTTAAATAGAAGACATGGAAAGCATAAGCAGAAGGAAATAACTGCTGGAGTTGCAGGAGCTATTGCAAAAAGAAGTGTGCACACACCTCTTGTAAGAAAACAACTCGACGGTGAGCCAAAGTAACTCGACACCAATCCATATATCCTACTTGACGATGCTCATGAGCGAGATGCATTGCTAGTTTATAACTCTGATAATGACATGTAATTGGATGATGGTGATGATGGGTTGAATATTGGTGTGAATGGAAAAACACTAGAACTGGAGTTCGAACTGCAATGGAAAGACCAGCAAATGCCAACGGAACTTTATAGGAGTGGTTCTTTCGAAGAATGGAGAACCTAGACTTCAGCAGGAAAGCCTAAATTGTTTGCGAAGACAAAGGCTCAATATAGCCCCCGACAGTCAACCTGGGGATTTCCATGCTAGTGAGAGGTACATCGCTGACATGGTCAAACAGTTGTTGGAGGAGAGCATAGGTAGGAAAAATAAAAACAGGGTTCCACACCAAGCCGAACTCTGTTTATTGAAATGTTCCGAGAGAAGAATATCCTTGGAAGTTCACCATGCCAAAAAAGCCATCCTACAACAGAACTATTGATCCCAGACAATATTTACTCAAATAAGAAAGGCATCTGGATGTGCATGAGCTATGGATGCTGTTTACTATAGATGTTTCGCTATCTTCTTGGAAGGAGTTGCTTCGATGTGGTTAATTAAGCTTGCGCCTTAAATCCATATCGACGCTTAATGAGTTGATGAAGAAGTTTCTAGAGCTGTTTAGGCTCCATATAGCAGGCCCAAAGGACATGATGTACCAATCTGGCATTTCCAAAGGGCCCAAGGAGTTACTGAAAGCTTTCCTCCGCTGGTTTACATTGCTGTTACGAAGGTTAGCAATTCGAAGGAAGATCTTGTCTTCATGGCATTGGTCCAAGGTATTCACCCAGACTTAGATTTGGATATATGGATAAAAATGAAGCAACCAACTCCCATAGGATAATTCTTTTGAAAGGAAAATGTTAACCCAGAAAGTGGATTAACACCCTGGACTGAGTGTGAAAGCACCAACCTAGTTCATCAAGGCAAATAGAATAAAAAACGGAAGTAATAACATATGGATAAAGTAAAAGGAAAAAATATTTTTATAGTGATTCGATTGTTAATGAAGCCTACGTCCAATTTATAACTTTTCTTATTGACCCACTTCTATTACAAGTTGAATATGAGTACAATGAAATTGAATTATGTAAATGGGATCAAGCCACCAATGCTAGAGTTAATTGGAGAATCATATTGAACCCTGTAGATGATCGTTCTGTGGGAGAAGAAGAATAAAGAGTAATTTTTGTAGAGTTTTAGCAGCCAGTCCAGAAGATCCCATTTATGTTGCAGACAGGATTGTACTCATAGGGGTTGGAGAGCTATTGGGCTATGCCGACTTACCAGATGCTTGCAGATGACCATACGAAGGTGCCCACAAAGTTTCATAGTGAAATGAGCTAATTTGATGTATCGCTAGCTATCCATAAGTTATGGATTGCTAGCGATCTATAGCCCTGGGTCGCTGATTACTCAACTACTTGAGATGCTTCATATCATCCTTTTCTTTAAACTCGATGGAAATCTGTCATAACCATATGGATCCTAGCGATCCATGTACTTAGAGTGATTTTGAACTTTGTCTTATGGATTTAGTTTTTTTTCTCGTGGTTATGTTCTCTATGTAATTTCATAGCTTACTGCCTTGTTTTGATGATTATCCACACACTGAATGCATTGGACTGCTGATTAAATTAGATGATTTCTTACTTCTCGATCTAACTAGCTTGGAATTCCATCAAACTTAGCCATCATTCCTATAATATATATTAGTCCATGATGCAAGAGGATTAGTTGACGTAGCTATCTTTATGGATCGCTAGCGATCCATAGAAGATGGGTTAGCGATTCTTCACCTTAGTTTGTTTTCTCTTTCATTTTCTTCGATCCATCTTGGATGGTTCTTCTAGTCCTTTTTGTTGGCTCTTGAGCTATTCTATAACATCCCCTATCTAGAGGCCCAAAGCTAAGTGCTATAGATGCTGCATTCATCTATAATATTAACTTTTGACGATTAAATAGGGCTATGTTAATGATATCTATAATATCAAAAGCACTTGAATATGAAACAAATCAAATATTTCGAAACAACAATTTTCCATTCCAAGTAAAACCCTTTATTTATCTAGGCCGAAAAGCCAAAGCTTCCCTTTCGAAACCATATTTAAACTTTTCGAAACCTTTGAAAACTTTTCTTTTGAAAACATTAGAACCTTTGACATCATATCTTAAAATACTTCAAAGCATTGCATTTAGAAACCTTAGAAAAACCTTCCGTTCAACCATTTCGAAACCGTCAGGAATACTACCTTCGACTCCTTCGAAACCTTTGGGGAACCACCCTTCGAAACTATTTTAAATACCTTTCAAAGTATCAAACCTTTATAAACTCAAACATTTCCAAAGCATTTGGGTTTAATTTAAAACATGTGGAAAAACACCTTTCTTAAACCATTTAAACCAAAATTTTCGAAACCTTTAGGTTATACTTCAATCAGAATAAAAAGGGTCATTTAAAACATGTAAGTTGAAATCCTTCCCTTCAAACTAGTCCCTAAGTAAAGAAGTGATGGTGTCGAAACCATCCCTTCGAAAGCATTGGAGAAGTGGTTAATTTTTAAAAGCAAAGTATACCTTTTGAAACCGTCGTCTTCGAAAGGTAGAGAGGCGGCGGCTAGGGGTTGTGACCCCTTCGAAAGCATTTCTTGTAATAAAAGAATGTAATACAATCAAAACCTTTTCTTTAAAACACTTGACTCAGTCGAAAGCCAACCAAGTCGAAAGTTATCCTATCAAAAGCAAAGCAGGCGCTACTTCTATTTTAAAACATAATGGCGCTTCGACCCTTTCGAAATCCCTTGGTTTTGGCTCTTACCTTCCGGCCTTTGTCTAATTCACTGTGTACAAAGAGGTTGATACTATGCGCATTGGTTTGTGGAAGGAGATGGAAGGTCTTAGTCGAATGCTACCTGGGCGAAACCAAAATAGGCAAAACATGTTTTTAGCATGAAATTCTAGTTTAAAACCTTTTAAAGTAAACTTTTTAACTAACTTGCCTTGTTTTTCAAACTCTTATTGGGACAAAGTTTTCTTTTCTAAAAGTGCCACCATAATTTCAAAATTAATTAATTTAAATTATTTGCAAAACACCCCTTCTCCTTAATTTAATATATAACACATTTAAATCCCATACCTTAAATAATTTTATATCTTTATCAAAACACTTTGGAAAATTCTAAAAAAATTCTAGAAAATCCTTTTCAATATGTTTTGTAACATATATAAATTTTAGACCCAAATAATTATTTATTTTTCTATAAATAATTTATAACCCAATAAATCATTTTCTTCACTAGAAAATTAATATAAAATCCACATTAATTCAGAAAAATATGAAAATTGAAACCCTTCTCTAAAGTATCATTTCTGATCAACATTTAAAGTATCAAGGCATTTGGATGTCATTTAATAGGGTTTTCATATCAAACATATCACAAAAACTAATATGAGCATATATAAATAATCAACCAGTATATATAAACTTTTAATTATCCAAAACATGGCGTTATCATGAAAAATCATTTGGATATTACTTAAATTCAAAAAATATAAGAAAGTTAGGATGTAGTAATCATTCACCTTATCTTTGCATTTAAAGATGTGAGATTTGATCTTGATTATGTTAATTTACCTTTTCCTCTTGAAAATCCTAGCTTTATATTCTCTGAAGATCGAAAATGGTGATCGGCCTTAGAGTATTCTTATTTGAGAGAAATGAAATGAACGTATGTTTGGTTTCCTAAGAGTTTAGGGTATAAGTTCATCCGATTTCCCATCTTTCCCTTCCTTATTACCTAACACATATTTCCCTCTTATTTCTTTAGTTCATTTTACATATGGGCATGGATTCCCTTAGTTAAATTAAATTCCAATCCATTAATCATCTTACATTATTTTATTTTATTTAACTAATCAAATATCCTAAATAATATTACTAAAAATATGAGGTGTTACAACCTCCCCTCTTTAAATAATTTCATCCTCGAAATTACGATAAGGTACACAACACATAATTAAAGTTTAAACATACCATTAATAAATCAAGATAAGCATCTCTAATCCTGCTCTCGGTTTCCCAAGTATAGTCTCTGGCAGCGTCACTCTATTAGACTTTCACTAATTTTACTGTCTTATTCCTCAACTTCTTCTCATCTCTCTCGACTATCTAATAGGCATCCTAACTATAGTAATATCTAGTTCCACTACTAAATCTTTTAATAAAGTCGGTGTTGTAGTATTGTCTGGATCCCTAACTCATTTCCTCAGATGAGATACATGGAAAACATCGTGGACTCCCATCAAACTACTCGGTAACACTACTTTATTTGCGAGTTTCCCGATCCTCTCTAAAATAGGAAATTGTTCTACGAACCTTGGTGCTAACTTCCTCGTCTTCCCAAACCTGATAACACCTTTCATCGGTGATATTTTGATGGAAACATTATCTCGAACAGAGAACTCTAAATCATTTCATATTTTATCTGCATAGCTTTTCTGCCTAGACTGAGCTTCCTTCATTCTCGTCCTTATTAGCTCAATCTTTTTAGCTGCTTCTTTTACCAAAGTAGGACCAAGTACTAACCTATCTCCGGTCTCTAACTAAGAAACTGGAGATTTACATGGTCTTTCATATAGAGCCTCAAATAGTGCCATCCCTATACTAGTCTGATAACTATTGTTATACGAAAACTCGACTAGGTGTTGGTGGTTTTCCTATGATCCCCAAAGTTCAATACACAAGCTCCCAACAAGTCCTCTAAGTTCTTGTTAACTCTTTCCTTTTATCCATTTATCTATGGATGGTAAGCGGTACTCATCTTGAGCTTGGTTCCCAAAGCTTCCTATAGACCCTTCTAGAACTTGCTAGTAAACAAAGAATCTTTATAACTGACAATATTACTAGGAATTCCATGCAGTCTAATCACATTCTTCATAAATAACTTAGCCAATGCAGATGCCGTCCTATTTTCCTTAATTGGAATGAAATGGGGATTTTTGGTCAATCTATCTACTACGATCCATATACTTTCATTCCCTCTATTAGATCTCGGCAACCCATCAATTAAACCCATAGAAGTAGAATCTGACTTCCATACAGGGATATTCAATGTCTGACGTAATCCACTTGACTTTTGATGTTCGGATTTCACTTGCTGACTGTTTAAACGCTGTTTTACGCATAAGCCAACATCCCTCTTCATTCCTTCTCAGAAGAAACTTCTCTTCATATCCTGATACATCTTCGCTCCTCCTGGATGAACAGTGAACTTTGAACGATGGCATTCCTCCAAGACTTCCTTTCTTATGTCTCCCGCATTTGGAAAACATAATATACTCCTCTTTTTCAGCCACCCATTTTGGTTAAGACTGAAATCCTTCATGTCATCAATCTCCGTCCCATTCTTTAATTTCCCGATCCTTTCAACTAACACTGGATCCTCTTTCTGTTTAGAAGCAACCTTCTCAATCAATGTAGGTCGGACTTCTAAACAAGACAATATAGCAGCTCCTCCACTAGATTCAACCTCATATTTTTACTGTTCAAGTTTCTATGTCTTTCCATTCTGCTATCATGGCCAACACTACATTCTTATGCTTCTTACTAAGAGCATCTACAACCTTGTTGCCTTTCCCCGGTGTGTACTCTATTCCAAAATCATTAGCGGCTAAAACTCCAACCACCTCTGTTGTCTCATGTTCACCTCCTTCTGAGAGTACAAGTACTTCAATGACTTATGACCAATATAGAGCTCAAACCTCTCTCTTAAAAGATAATGCCTCCATACCTTCAAAGCAAAAATAACTGCAGCTAGCTCTAATCATGCGTTGGATACATTTCCTCATGCGGTATGAGCTATCGAGATGCATAGGCAATCACTTTACCCCTCTGCATTAGTACAGTTCCCAATACTGTTCCACATGCATCAGTATAAGCAACTAAATTATGATTCCACTCTGGAACCACTAACACCAATGCATGGGTCAACGAGTGCTTCAATCTTAGGGATGCTTCCTCACACTTATCGGTCCACACAAACTTTACATTCTATCGTGTTAGCTTGGTCATCGGCACTGCTATCCATAAAAAATCCTTTATGAACCTATGATAATATCCCACCAATCCAAGGAAACATCTTATCTCATTTATCGTTTCTATACTCTTCCAATTATTAAAGACTTCGATCTTTACTGGATCAACTGACAATTCTTCTCTGAAACCACATGACTAAGAAACTTCACTTCCTTCTTCCAAAAATGGCACTTTGAAAACATTGCTTTTAGCTAATGCTGCCTCAACGTTTCAAGCACAACTCTAAGATGAACTTCATGCTCCTACTCATCCTTAGAGTATATCAAAATATCTTCTATAAAAATAACATGAACCTATCCAAGTGCTCATGGAAAATTCGGTTCATCAATTCCACAAGGGCTACCGGCGCATTAGTGAGTCTGAACGGCATAACTATCCATTCGTACGATCCATATCTTATCCTAAACGCTGTCGAAGAAATAATATCCTCTGCGACTCTAAGTAGATGAAATCCTGTCGCAAGATCCAACCGAGTGAATATCTTGGCTCCGCTCAGTTGATCGAACAAATCATCCATTCTCAGCAATGGATATCGAATCTTTATCGTCCTCTCATTCAACTTATGATAATCGATAATTGCCTTAAGGATCCATCCGACTTCTTAGCAAATACTACGGCTGCTTCTTAAGGCGAACTATTTGGTCTAATAAAACACTTGCCTGCCAACTGAGCTTTTAAAACCATTGGCGTCATTCTGCTTGGCGACCTACTTACCGGTTCTGCTCCATGCACCAAAACAATTCGAAACTCAACGTCTCGTTTCGGTGGTAATCCAACTACTGACTCAAAAATATTTGTGAATTCTCTAACTACGAAAACGCGACTTAACTCATCTTCTAACTCCATAACACCCAATAAAGCATTCATCTCACACCTAGGGTTTTCTACGATATAAACTATCCAAGGACTAAAATCCGAGCATCTAAGTGATATTCTCCTATCTAGGCAAAATATTCTAGCACCGTATTTACTTAACCAATCCATGCCCAATATAATTCCAAACCCAATAAAGTCAAATACATGCAAACTACAAACAAAAGTGTAACCTGGAAAGTCAAACTCTAAGAGGTCACACTTCATCCCCAGTGTAGCATGCCCACCTATCGGATTTGCAACTCTTAAGGAAGTAACTAAATATTTGGGTTCTAGGTTAAGTTTATCTACCAAACATTGAGATATAAAGGAATGAGATGCACTGGTATTAAATAAAAAGATAATAAATGTATCATGGATTTGAAGCGTTCCTCTTAACACAGCCTTTCCCTTCTCCTACGTTGTCGCAAACACTTGGCCGTTGTCTCCTTTAGCTGGCTCTTTGCACTGGTTCTTGTAATGGCCGATCTAATCAAAATTAAAACACCTAATGTTCTTCTTTCCAATCACCTCCTTTCTTTTTCCTTCTCCGGTACGAAACTCATGAGCACAATGTCATTTCTTATCGCGTTTATAGCAGACCATCTCAACCTTTCCTTTCTTTGTCGCACCTCCTTTTTGAGCATTCTTTTTTGGAAAAACTTTCTCTTTTGGCCTTATCCAACCTGGACTGCCTTCTCCTTCTTCTCCTCCAAACAAGCTAACATCTCTTCATGTCTTAATTCCATTTTCACAACCACATCACGTGGATCTTTGATGTGCGGTAAAGTAGCCCTAGCCAACTTCGGCTTCAAAACTCTAATAAACTTTTCATTTCTTAACACCATATCAACAGTGGCATACCCATATCGGGCTAACTCCTAAAACCTACTAGCATATTCCAGAACAGACATCTCCCCTTGTTGTAGCTCAGTAAACTTTCTAACCAACACAGACTGCACCATTACTGACATGAACCTTTCTCCATCGTAGCTTCTTGAACTCCTCCTCCAATAGCATTTCCTCCAAAAAAACACCAGCAGCGATCCCAACTTACATCATGTTTACGAAAAACGTATACGTGGCTCCCATGTCCACTTAGGCAACTCTAACACCAACATTCTCAGCCCAAGCCTGAGCTCTTCTAGCATTTGATTGGGCATTTCCATTTTTGATGATGCTGTCTCCCTTAGATTAACTCTGCCTCTTCTTTCGACCACATTTGTGTTCAAGCCCAGTGAGATATAGAAGAATAGCCTAACAAAGATAGGAGTCTAGAGATAAAGCATATACTATGTATAGCAAATACAAGTACATTACTACAGTGTCATCTTGTACCACGATCTTAACTCTGATTCCTAAGGATTATGTTTTTAAAATCATTTTTGGTTAAATTATTTCATAAACCTATGCTTCGATACCAAGTTGTAACATCCCCTATCTAGAGGCCCAAAGCTAAGCGTTATAGATGCTGCAGTCATCTATAGTATTAACTTTCGACGATTAAATATAGCTATGTTAACGGTACCTATAATATCCGAAGCACTTGAATATGAACTAAAACAGTGATTTCAAAAAAACATTTTTCTATTACATTTTAGAACAGATATTCCATATTCAGATTACATAATCCCATAATCCCTGGCAATGATAAAATATACTTATTACTTATTACAAAGTACTCCAAGAGCGATATATGAAGATGCCTTTGTGGATAATCAGAGTCATATAGTCATAATTGACTTAATACATATGCAGCGGAAATTAATAACAAAACATGGAACTGCAACTCCTAATAGCTATCCGTAAGCCTCTTTCTCGTCTCCAGTTGCTTTATTCATCATTATACTAAAACTTGAAAGAACCTCAACCCTCAGCCTACTCAAATCAATTTTGAGCACCTGAGAGTTTAAAAGGAAAACATAAACTTCGAGTCAAACATAAAGCCTGGTGTGAATAATACTACATCGCAGTTACTAATGTTAAGTGTGACCACACCACTTAGCAGAACAGGTTTCCCCTCACTAACATTCTTTTAAAACATAACTATTGCAAATCTTTTCCAACAACCAAAAGTGTTGAACACGGTAAAGCATCATTATGTAAACATATATATCAGGTAATAATAGAACTACCTATTCAAACACTTTTAGTTTTGTTTTGCTGACATTAACCTTTGGCTAACTCAGGCCTACCAAACAAAGTAACAAAATTTATCTAACACCTGTTAGACACTCCACTTCTGGACAGTCTGTCCTTAACTATCTGTTAAATACTCTTCTTCTGGAAGGTTTGTGTTACCTGAAGGTTTGACCAGGCAACTAAGTACTCGGCATTTGCATACTGTTCGGCATTTATGAATCGTTCGGCATCTAGAACGCTCGGCATTCAGTAACGCTCAGCATTTAGGAGCGTTCGGCATTAGAGAGCGCTCAGCTTCCAGAGTCTTACGGCATAACCGATTCGTTCGGCACTCAAGTTCGTTCGGCATCTTTGGGACGGTCGGCATGCAAGATCGTTCGGCATTGAGTGCCGTTCGGTATTGTATATCGTTCGGCATCTATGGACGTTCGGCATGGCAGAAAAATTCGGCATTCCATACCACTCGGCATCAAAACCTTGTTCGGCACAAATCTCGTTCGGCATTTCGGATCGCTCGGCATCCGGAGTCGTTCGGCACAACGCACTGGGTCGGTTTTCAGTGTTGTTCGGCATAAATCTCGTTCGGCATTTGGGAACGATCGACTTCTAGTGTCGTTCGGCATTCAAAGTCTACGGCATTCAGAGTGTTTAGCATCACTTCGTTCGGCATGAGGATATCGTTCGACATTCATGTCTTGTTCGGCATTTTGCCTTTCGGTATCTATGGATCGGCACGCAGAGATCACTCTTTTTGGGCCAAGCTACTTAGCTACCTGGCCCACCAGGGAAGTCCAACCCATCTTCGCCTATAAATAGAGAGGCAGAGGCACAGTGAAATAGACCTTTTTTGGAGAACACCTAGGAGACTCTGTCGCATTCAAGACTCACTCAAGACTTACCTTTTTTTCTTAGCAATTGTATTCAATATAATTGGTATACGGATTGTATCTATAATTGATTATCGAGAAAAGCAATAAAGATTAACCTCAAAGTGGACATAGGCAATTACGCCGAACCACTATAAATCTGGTGTTCGTATTTTCTGCATTTAAATCTACGTATTGTTCTCTGTTTAACTTTACTTTCTTTATTAATCTCTCTACATAACTCTACGAAAGAGTGTTAGTGACCAATTCTAGTGCTAACATTTTGGTGCTTTCACTGAGAATCGAATTCTCAGGACGATAGGTTCTACTTTGTAGCTACTGGATTGAAAAATCCCCCGAAGGAGATCCAAATCATTCGCAAGACATCTGTTGATTCTACTCAGTGTTACGACCAACAACCCTACCATGGGGAGACCACGAACTAGATTCACCTCTCACAACGCAGATGTCAATGAAAATGCCAGTGTACAACAGATAGGACCTAGCAACCAACCAGCAATTCAAGGCGCAGGAACCTCCACCCAGAACCAAGCGGTGGTCATTTCCCGAACAGAGTTCAACGACTTGATAAGAGAACTCAGGGAAAGTAGAAGGCAACTTGCTGAGCAGATCCAAGCCAATACTAATCTCATGACTCAGCTTTCCCAGCAGCAGCATTAGAATGCTGGAAGTAGTCCTACTCCTTATTCTAAATCTGATAGCTCGACCTCAGCTAATGAACCTCCTAGGCGTAGACACCGTAGGGATGAAGCAGCACAAGCAGGTGCCACTGATCTATCCACCAGGGATCAGGCACGTGGCGAAACCAGATGCCCAGATCACCAAGACCCAAATCAAGTAGGACATCAACTCGCACGGTCCCATGGAACGGAACCCAACCTCCCACCCTCAATACAAACTCTGGATTTATCAGCCATGGTGAGGCAGTTAATGAGAGAAAACCAAGGCCTGACCAACGAAGATTGAGGGGTGTCCAAGAGTCATACTCCCTTCACAGATGTTATCCTACAGGCTGGGTACCCCAAGAAATTCAATATGCCGACTATCCCAGCCTACGAAGGGAAGAATGACCCTAGGCAACACGTGATGAGGTATGAATGGATAATGGATTCAGAAAGGGCGAATGATGTGACTAAGTGTAGATGCTTCCCAATCACTCTGTCCGGAATCGCCACTATGTGGTTTACTCGACTTCCTCCATGATCTATATCCAGCTTCGACGAGTTGGCAATGAAATTTGTTGAACAATTCAGGATACATGCTACTCATCCAAAGGACGTGACGTCCCTATAAAGCGTAATCTAGGCTCCGGGAGAGTCTTTGAAAGCATACTTACAGAGGTTTTATGTTGCCACCACCGAAGTTAGCAATCCTAACGATCATGCAATTTTGATGGCGGTAATGCGAGATGTAGATCCAGACTCGGAGTTTGGAGATTGGTTGGCGGGAAAGCCCTCAGCTACGTTGGAATGATTCTAATCCAAAGCTCATCAGTTCATACGGAGGGAGGAAGCTCGATGGACGAGGCGAGATAAGGCACCAGGGCCTATTCAGGAGACTGTGAAAAGTAACTTCGCCATGAAGCAGTCCGGTGATAGTTCAGGAAAAGTTCAAGTCAACGTCCAGAACAAGCCTAGGCAGTCCAAAGGATCCATAGGTGGAAATCTCGGAAAGAAAAGAGAAGCAGGGAGGTGGAAGCCAAAGTTTCCGACCTATAATGAATACATCTTGTTGAATACTTCTCTTGAAAACATTTATCTATCTACCTGTAACACCTTTGAATACAGAAAGACGTGCCCAAAGGAGTCCACTAAAGAGCAGAAACGGACAGGGAAGTACTGTCGCTTCCATGAGACCCATGGGCATAATACTAAGGAGTGTAGACCCATCCATGACGCCATAGAAAAGTTGATCAGACAGAAAAAACTGCAGGAATTTGTCAAAAACCCACAAGATGGAAGGCAAGGAATGTCAGACCCCGGACGTGGGCCGACTCCACGCCAACCAGAACTACCTGCTCGGACTGTGGGTAGATTGATCATAAATACTATTGTCGGAGGACCTCATCCTGCGGACAAGAATTGGCAGGAGGTGGAACGATACGCTACCTCCTTGAGGCATGCGGATTATGAATATTGTTCAAATGTGGAAGTTGGAAGCCCTGCAAAACAACAACGCATGATGACTGACAATATAGTGTTTAGGAGTCGAGACGCCGACAAGGCGGAGGCTCCTATAATCGACCCGATGGTTATATCTGCAACAATTGGGCCAGCTTACGTGAAAAGAATCTTGATTGATTGTGGAAGCTTTGTCAACATCATCTTCAAGAAGGCTTATGACCAAATGAAGGTGGAAACGAAAGATTTGAAACCATGCAAAGCCCGTATTCACGGCTTTAACGGTGATGCAACCGATGCGATGAGGAATATAGAGCTACCGGTTGAACCGGGAAAAGGTGAGCATAGGAGAGTGTGAGTCCTACCGTTCATAGTAATGGACGTTGACTCTCCATACAACGTCTTTTTAGGTCTCCCAGCCTTGGCAAAACTTAGGGCTGCTTTGGCCCCATGGTGTTTGACATTAAAATTTCCGACGGACAAAGAAGTCGGTGTTGTACATGGCGATCAGGCGACCGTTCGTGCATGTTATGTGGCGGAACTGAGAGAAGCTCGGTGAAGAGAGAAGGGAAAGGTTGCGGACAGCTCCGTCCGCATCCTAAAGACTGATGATTGATAAGTAGTGCCCGAGCCCTGGCTCGGGCAGCATTCTTAGATCCTTAGAGATGTAGATCCGAGAGATGATGATGAGGAACCCAGGGAAACAAACACAACACCGGTTGAGCCGACGATCGACATTCCAGTCAGCTGAGATGACCCATCACGAGTTCTTAAGATTGGATCACAACTCAACCCCTTAGTGGCCGAGGATCTTACTGATTTCCTCCGGGATAATCTGGACATTTTCGCTTGGACACACTCTGGTATGTGCAGGATTTCTCCAGCATTTGCGAGTCATATGTTGAACATGGACCCAAACACGTTCCCATAAAACAAAAAAGGAGAGGTATGGACCCGGAGAGGTCCGCGGCTCTCAAAGAGGAGGTGGACAAACTCAAAGCCAATGGGTTCGTCCACGACGCCCTCTACTCTGAATGGGTATCTAACCCAGTGCTAGTGAAGAAAGCAAATGGAAAGTGGAGAACTAGTGTTGATTACTCCGGTCTGAATAAAGCATGCCCAAAGGATAGTTTCCCTTTACCTAGAATCGACCAGCTCGTCGAATCTACCGCCAGACACGAATTATTGTCATTTATGGATGCGTATTCAGGATACAATCAGATCCCAATGCACATTCCAGACCAAGAGCACACCAGTTTTGTCACAAATATGGGGCTATATTTCTATGTAGTAATGCCCTTTGGATCGAAAAACAAGGGGGCAACGTATCAACGGCTGGTGAATCGAATGTTTATGGACCAGATTGGTAGAACGATGGAAGTCTATGTGGATGACATGCTCGTGAAGTCACGACAGTCAAACGACCACATCCGAGACTTTGCAAAAATGTTTGATATACTCAGGCATTACGGAATGAAGATCAATCCTTTGAAGTGTTCATTTGGCGTAGCATCGGGAAAGTTTTTGGGTTTCATTGTGAATGCGCGGGGAATCGAAGCTAACCCGAAGAAAATTCAAGCTATCCGAGATATACAAGTGCCCAGAACCATAAAGCAGGTGCAAAGCTTGAATGGAAAAGTGGCTGCGTTGAGTCAATTCATATCCAGAGCTACAGACAAGTGTATTCCTTTCTTCGACGTGATAAAGAAAGGAAAGAGAAATTTTGAGTGGACATCCGACTGTGATGAAGCATTCCGAGCTCTGGTAAGGCACTTAGAAAACCCCCAGTGCTATCAAAACCGATTGACCATGAAATGCTGTATGTATACTTGGCAGTATCCCAGCATGCTATTAGTATGGCTCTGGTTCGTGAAGAGGACCGAGTTCAAAAGCCAGTTTACTATGTTAGTAAACGTTTGATGGGGGTAGAAAGAAACTTTCCCAAGATCGAGAAATTAGCGTATTGCTTGATGATTGCATCACACAAGCTTCGCCCATATTTTCAGGCACACCCAATTAGTGTTTGCACTGATCAACCCTTGCGTCATATACTCCAACGACCGAAAACTTCTGGAAGAATGTTAAAATGTAATATCGAACTGAATCAGTTCGATATTACTTACCTGCCGGGAAAGGCCATACAGGGACAAGCACTAGTGGATTTCATCGCTGAATTCACCATAACAGATGAATCAAACGGCCGTAATGTCATACCTCCCGTCCGATGGAAGATGTACACCGATGGGGCATCTAACGACCGTTGTTCGGGGATTGGCATAGTTCTTGTAACTTCTAAAAACCGATCAGTTTGCTATGCTTTGAAGCTTGAATTCACAAAACGAATAACGAAGTCGGGTATGAAGCATTGATTGCCGGCTTAAGACTTGTCAAAGAACTGCGAATAATATCGGTTGAAATTTTTTACGACTCGCAACTAGTGGTGTATCAAGTGCGTGGAGACTACCAAGCAAGGGGCAGAGACTTGCCCCATATTTGGCCCAAGTTCAGGATCTGCTAGCGAATCTCGAGTATTATGACCTTCACATATTCCGCGTGAACAAAACAGAGTAGCTGATTCGTTGGCAAAATTTGCAAGCACTGGCGATGCACAGCAGATGGGATTGTTTTTCGTTGAATCCTTACATGTTCCAAGCAAAATATAATGGAGGTAGATTTCATATTAGAAACAGAAATCGAGATGGAGTCATGGATGACCCCGTTCAAGCAGTACTTGTTACACGGGGTTGTGCCCGAAAGAAGGAGCGAAAGACGATAAGTCATTCGTAAGGCTTCTCGTTATGTAATGCAGGATGGAATAATGTATCGGTGGGGATTCTCGACACCATTGCTCCGATGCATTGCCCATTATGAGATAAAACGAGTCCTGACAGAAGTCCATGAAGGTGAATGTGGCGACCATACCGGGTGGCAGACGTTAACAAAGAAAATCCTCCGCTATGGATACTATTGGCCAACTGTAAATCGGGATGCCGCATACTACGTAAGATGATGTGACAAATGCCAGAAATATGCGAAAATCCCAAGCGCTCCGCCGACGGAACTCACACAAATGGTTAGTCCTTGGCCATTTGCAATATGGGGGATCGATATAGTTGGTTCCTTACCCCTATCCAAAGGTGGTGCAAAATACGCGATTATTGCGGTCGGTTACTTTACCAAGTGGGCAGAAGCAGAGTCTTTGGCCACTATCACCACCAAGAAAGTCATTAATTTCGTTGTACGAAATTTCATATGCCGCTTTGGCCTGCCACGAACCATCGTTACAGATAATGGAATTCAATTTGAAAGCAAAGAGTTCAGGGGATTTTGCCAAAAATATGGTATTGAGAAAAGTTTGTAGCAATTTCTCATCCGAAAGCTAATGGACAAGTGGAGGCCGTAAACAAGATAATCAAATCCATATTGAAAATATATTTGGAAAAGGCTAGAGGCAAGTGGGTGGATGAGCTTCCGATAGCACTTTGGGCTTACAGAACCACCCACAAGTCCGCGACTGGCCACACTCCTTTCGCATTAGCATATGGCATGGAAGCTGTCATACCCGTGGAACTTGAAGTCCCATCACATCGGGTAACTTATTATGACCGTGAGTCAAATCAAGATCTCTTGCTGGAATCGTTGGACTTCATTGATGAAAAACGCGAAGAAGCTAATTTAAGTGCGACCGCATACTGGCACCGAGTTGCTCGATATTATAATGAAAAAGTTCGACCGAGAATCTTTGGCGTGGGTGATCTCATTTTGAAACTAGTTTTCCCAGTTCCATCACACATGAGCCCCGCATGGGAAGGTCCATACGTCATTGAACGGAAGCTTGGAGAAGGAACTTTCAAGCTAGCGACCGTCGATGGTGCGACATTCCCCCAAGCATGGAATGGTGAACATTTGCGGTACTATTACACTTAGTTCATTTCTATCATATTTTAGTTGCATTTATTTCCAGCAAGCTTTTATTCCTAGTTTACAGCATGTAAAAAGACAATTTAGCTTATTTGCATTCATAAAGGCTTGAAGCCATTTCTTTTTCCCATGAACGTTCATGTGTATGATAACGCTGTAACAAATGACTAAGAGATACATTACTCTGCCTGGCGTACGAACGAGTATAAACGACTCAAAATCTCTAAGTCCCTGGAGTGCGGACTGGAGTACTCTTAGTTTCTAGAGTGCGGACTCGAGTATAAACGACTCAGAATCTCCAAGTCCTCGGAGTGCGGACTAGAGTACTCTAAGTCCCCAGAGTGCGGACTCGAGTATAAACGACTCAAATTCTCCAAGTCCCCGGAGTGCGGACTGGAGTGCTCTAAGTCCTCAGAGCACGGACTCGAGTATAAACGACTCGAAATCTCCAAGTCCCCAGAGTGCGGACTGGAGTACTCTAAGTCCCCAGAGTGCGGACTCGAGTATAAACGACTCGAAATCTCCAAGTTCCCGAAGTGCGGACTGGAGTACTCTAAGTCTCCAGAGTGTGGACTCGAGTATAAACGACTCGAAATCTCCAAGTCCGGTGTGGGGACTGGAGTACTCTAAGTCCCCAGAGTGTGGACTCGAGTATAAATGACTCGAAATCTCCAAGTCCCCGGAGTGCGGACTGGAGCACTCTAAGTCCCCAGAGTGCGGACTCGAGTATAAGCGACTAAAAATCTCCAAGTCCCCGGAGTGCAGACTGGAGTACTCTAAATCCCCAGAGTGCGGACTCGAATATAAACAACCAAAAATCTCCAAGTCCTCAGAGTGCGGACTGGAGTACTCTGAGTCTCCGGAGTGCGAACCAGAGTATAAACGATTTAAATGTCCAAGTCCCCTGTGGGCGGACTGGATATAAACGACTTAAAGTCATCGAGCCCATAACGTATGGATTGGAAAATATTCTGACTCCCTAGAGCATGGGATAAAAGAATGTGCAAATACCATGGAAGTCGTCAACTTGTTTGAAGATGAATCAAGAAGTTCACGTAACTCGTAGTAGCTCGGGTTTTGACCACGGTTATACAAAAAACCAAACAACAACAGTCCTCTGAGAGGGAAAAGAACTAAGTTTTATTCATCACAAATAATTTTATTTACATGAACTACGAAAACAAAAATAATTACATAATCTAAACTAGCTCTTGTTGAACGAGAGCGAAGACTAATTCTTTGACTTCTTCGACTTTTTGCTAGATGATTCCTCCCGGGTACGTTTACTCTTGATAGCTTTCTTTGATGGGGGAGTGACAGCTGAAGAAGTACGAGGAATATCCATGGGTTTGGACCCGCCTGGGAGGATGACCTTCAACGGCTTGTTCAAAGGATCGTCTAGGTCCACAGCTTGAGGTTCGACCTTGATCTTGATCGTCTTTTCCTTCTCTTTCTCAAGCTTCTCCTTCATGCTCAGTTCGGATGTGTGCTCAGAGACACCTGCAATTTCAACTTCATAACTCCCATCGATGGGAGAGGAAGTCTCAGATTTGTCCTCATCAAGCGCTCCAATCACCTAAGCATCTGTACCGGGAGCCTCTCCTACATGAGTGGCTTCACTCGTCTTTTCCCTCACCTCCTTGGCGACATCGCTCCTCGGAGTGGGCTCAAGATCAGAACGACCTGCACAAAATCACGAAAAGAAAGTATTAGAAAGCGATAGCTTCTGGTGAAAAATGAAAACCCTTGGAATGTTAAAGCAAAAGAGTTGCTTACCAGGTTCTGGCTGGCTCTCAGCCATCAGGGGGGTCTCACCCTCTAGAATAGAGGACAAAACGTGAACACCAAGGCCAGGGTCCTCCGGATCATAACCGATGTGCTGTTCAAAAGGATCGAGTATCGACCGACCGGCCGGTTGGGTAGGCACACGAGCTGGAGACTCGATCCCGGATGGACCAGCGATAACTTCTTTCCCTTTCGTTGAGGGAGAGCCTTTGCAATAAAGGGCTTTAGCCGCTAACATGTCCGAAGGCTCTTTCCCTTAAGGAATTCTTTTATCAAAGCCCCCTCATCAACCTCCTCAATACCGTGTTCGGCTTTCTTGATTTCAATTAAGGTCTCCCACGCCTCGGCCAAAGATTCGAGATAGCCCTCGCCTAGAAAAGTTAAGTTCCGGTGCATGAGAACGCGGGCATTGAATTTGAAAATAAGCGGGTCGAACATGCTTTTGATCTCTTCCCTACCTTCTTTCTTGGCCGCCTCAAGACGGGAGTCGATCTCCGCAGATGCTATCTTTTTTCTCTCTTCACGGGCTTCATCCTTCAGTGCCTCAACTTTTGAAAGCTCGCACTCAAGTTTCGCCTTTAGGAGTCGTGTTATAACGATCTCATTGCAATACCGTTGCGACTCCTCTTGGGCAGCAATTTTCTGTTCTTGCTCTTTGCGGAGTCGCTCCTCAAGTTCTTTGACTCGGAGGCGGAATGCATCCCTTTATTTTTGCACCGAGTCTTCTCTAAAGCTAAAGCCCCACAGCGTTGTACCGCCTCGTCGATTTCTTTTTTGTGAGATGATTCCAAACAAGTTACGGCTTCGGCGGTATCTTTGGCGCTCTGCTGGGCGGCCTCAAGTTGTGATTTGTAAGCGCAATCTCTTCGTCCTGAGCTTTGATAATGTCTTTGTCATGAATAGCCTCAAGCTTCTGGCGATCAATCTCATGTTGGCGTTCTACGGAGACTTCTAACACTTTCTCAGCAAGATGAATGAACGCGTCATGCCGAACATAGGCGTCGTTGGTGTAGGCGATAACGCTCTGCTTTACATCTCCAGGAATATGATGGATCGTCGGGAGAAACTTCAGACCATCAAAGCAGATTTTTGGGAGTTTAACTTTAAGCTCGGCCAGTCTCTCTGATACTGATGAATTTGTTGCAGGAACAGGAGGAGACGGCTTTGAAAGTTTAGCTCTCCTGTAAGGATCCCGGGACTGTCGGGTGGAGGAGGAATCAGAGTGTTAATCATGGGGAACATCGGATTGCGACCCCTTATGGCCGTGCTTATCTTTTCTTTGCTCCGAGTGAGAAGAGGGATGTTGATGGTATTTGGGCTGATAATATGTTTTCTTCCGAGATGATGAATCCCGAGAATGATAATCCCTATCTCCATCACCGTCTCTATCCCGAAGCTTTCCGGAACTTGAGTCCCGTCTAGAATGATGGAAGATAGACGACCCACGGAGACGATCAATTCCATATGTAAGCCCCATGTCACCTACACGGAATTTAAATAACAACGAATTAGCAAAGAGTAGTGTGACGATGGAAATTTAAGTGCAAGGTGGAGTGCAAGTGTTTGTGCGTGTCCTAGTGTTTCCTCCCGACGGACCAGTTTCTTTACTAATGGGAGTTTTTTCTCATTGAGTTTGGGCTTGAATTCCTGCAACGCCTCTGATGGGCGAGCGAAGTTTGGGTGCCTTCGGATCGTCAAAATCATAATTAAGTAGATCGTCAGGTATGGAGAGGTTTGAGAGGCCCTTTAAAGAACTTTCTAAACGTTGTGGGGAATCCTCTTTCTCTGTCAGAATAAGAGTAACTTTAGAGGTTGCGCCAACTTTTTCCCTCCTTATCTTTTTCGTCAGTCTCTTTTTCCTCTTCGAAAGGGAAGATGACGTTTCGATGTCGTGAACTTCGACTATCGGGTCCCGAATAGGACCAACGTTCTCATCTTATGCTTCGGGTGTTTCGGTTTCCTTGATTTCTCCTTCTTCTAGTGCGCCAGGAGCGTTAAGTACCGAAGACTCAGCTTGTTTTTTTCCTTTGCCAGAAGCGGGCTTGGGAATGGTAACCCCACGAGGAAGGCTTATCCGACGGCCTTCTGCCAACAGTCCAAACGTTGCAAGTAACTCATTTGAAATGAGAGTTCGGAAGTCCCGTTCTTGGAAGGAAGGGTTCTAATAGCTTCGACGGCTTCAGAATATCCGCAGCCGTCAGGACGTGGATTGATATCTGAAAAGATGGAAAAAAGAGTTAGAAAAGGCACGGCTTTGACCAAGAATGAATGTCGATCCAGAGAAAATACTTACTTCCTTCCACCCATCTCCTCGAGAAACTAGGAGGGCAACGCACATAAAACCATTCATGTTTGTACAGGGCAAACTTGCTGCATGCCCCAGTCAAGATCTGGCATTTGTGGTGCGGCTCAAGAAATATGAATGAGGGGCTATCTCTCCTCTTCTTGATTACATATATATATATATATCTGATGTCACCCGGGGTTGAAGGCCTAGAAAGGACATTCATGAAGAGGATGTAGGTACTGTAGATGAAGGCGTGACCGTTCGGGTGCAGTTGTGACGGGGCAATGTCGATGTATTGCAGCACGTCCCGAAGAAATGAGTTGAATGGTGGCACGCTGCCGACCCAGCACACAAACTTATTACAAGCTGTGTATCCAACTGGGGGCAAGTGTGGACGATCGTGCCCCAATGGAACTAATACGTCGTCGAAGGGGATTCCGTGGGCAGAGCATATCCGACGGAGTGCACTTTCATTAATCTTCAAGGCTTGTGAATCGACCGGGTTGTCCAAGAAAATTGATGCCTCCAGAGCGTCGGGAGCTAAGTTATGAGCAGGGGAAGTCGACGGGTTTGAAGTATCTACGATTCCTTTTTTAGAAGACGTCGCAGGTCTATCTGAGATCGTGGCGGAGCTAGATTTCCGAGATATCTTTAATAGAAATTGAATCTAGTGGAGCACCTGCTTTAACTATACTTGAAAAAACAATCGACGTTAGACTTAAGAACACTAGTATTCCCCCCGTGTGGTGTGCGAACTAATGTAATGATTCAAATATAAGTGCTGAGAAATTGAAAGTCACAGAGTTGATGGTATAAAATTAAGCTTTGAATTGTCGCCTTCAAAGACCATCATCGCTGACCGTCTCCAAAAGCTTGCCCTATGATGTTCTCAATTTCGGGCTTGGACATTGGCGCTGTATGTTAAAGGCAATTATCTGTTTTTGTCGATTTAAGTTCAGACTTGTGATTACTGAAACTAGGAAGTTATCAGTCCATATTAGTTCGATATACTAGTTTTCTTAGGTCCTTGTCCTTGTTTTTGTCACATGATTAGGCAAAATAAATAGGTGTTCGGCCTAAGTATCGCTCGGCCGAAATATTGATCGGCCTAAGTATCATTCGGCCGAAATATTGGTTGGCCTAAGTGTAACAGCCCAAATTTAACAAGTATTTTTCATTTTACTTTTGGAACTTTGGGATTTATTATATAAAAATTTAAATTTTAAATTTATCAAATCATTGCCCAAATTTTTAAATAAAAGATAAGATTTCTAAAATTTTGCCTTTAATTAAAGATTAACTCTAATTGGAATTTTTATAAATTCTAAAATTTTAATGTTTTAAACTCTAATTTCCAATTCTTTTAATATATTTGTTACAGCATTCTATAACTTCACTTTTGTCCTTTTCAAAATTTGGTTATGTACCTTTAATATAAGTAATTTATATTGGGTGAAAGAAATATAATTTTACGCATATACATTAGTTCTTAATAAATGGTAAATAAATCAAAGGTCAATTAAGTAACAAAAAAAATTTATGGGGTAAATAATCTATTTAATTACACCTTTAAGTTGCATGTTTATATCCGTTTTGATAAAATTTGGTTGACATAAATGATACGTATTTATATTAAATATTCTTAAAACGTATAAAAATTTAAGCGTTATTTTTGTTATAAATATGAGCGTAATTTTTGAGTTGGCCATTGCGTCCATATTGCGCATTCCAAAAATATATAACTTAACTGAAAATGGTTAAATAAATCAGTAAACGTGCATTTTCGAGTAGGAGAGAAGCATATCCGTTTCAATTTTTCCTTTGACCGTGACTGGACATTTACCTTTTTAAAGATATCCCACTTCCCTTTTTGCTGCAACTATTTTTATTTAGTATAAATCTTTGAATAAAGTAACGTTCAAATCTAATATTATCGTCGTTTCCTCCGATATCAACGCTAGTTTCTTCTCATCATTAAGCACGTTCGCAAAAATTGTTCAAATTCCATAACCATTCACATTTTATTCTTGCCATGGTTACTTAAAAATCAACGCAAGATATTCTCTTTAAAATTTACACGTTCGCACAAATTATTCTTTTGGTCAATTTTCCATTTCCGTTTTGAAGCAAATTGATTGCTTTCCGTTTTATGTTCTCCTTAATTAAGAAACCCATGGCATAATTCCATCACACAACAGATTTCCTACCTATTACTTATAATAGGAATAGAACCAAGTGGCCGTGCATAACAAGGAATAAATCCATGCTCAACCAACTCATGGCCCTTTTTAAAATATTTATATTCTTCTTGCCCAAAACTTTATTTCTTACCTCAATCACCGCAAGTTTCCATCTTTTAAATTACACACGTTCAAAATTTCATGCTCCTTACCGTTTCTTTCCCCTTAATTCATGCAATCTCCACTAATTAAAATTTAAGTCCACTGCAAATATTGCTCCAATCAAATCAATGCATTTTCTTCCTTAATTTAACACGTACGAGTTTACCAATAAAAAAATATTTCCCTCCCTTGATTTGCGCACCCTATGTTATATATATAAATCGAGTGCACGAAAAATTCCATCATTCACTGCATTTGGTTTATCCTCTTCTTCCTTGCGTGCGTGAGAATCAGCAGCATCAATTAATGGCTACAACTTTATTTCCTTCTTTGGTTTTTTTTCCATTGTTCTGTTCAAACTGCTCCACCGCATGACAAACGCCTAACTTCCTTCCCCTCCTCTCCGATCTGGTCGTGCATTGCCGAGCATCTCTAATGCAGTTTTAGCCTAGCACTTGAATATTTATTTTATCGCCACCTGTATATTGTTATCCTTTTGTAAGACAAACATTTCTTTACCACGTAATTTAAAATGGTTTTTAAATTGTTTAAACTTTGTTTAAGTTAAATTGTATTCATTTTATATCTCATTTTTGAAATGAAAATTTTAAAGTAAATTCAAAAGTAAATTGTTTTCAAATATTTTTGTTGATAACAATTTAGTCATAATTAAGAAATGTTTTATCTTAAAGTTAAATTAAGGTTTAATGATTTGAAATTAATTAAATTAATGAGCTAATTAAGGAATAATTAGTTAATTTAATTAATTAGTGATTAGGGATTAATAAATAATTGATTAAGGGTTAATCAATTTGAAATTTAAGATCATTAATTAGATAATTAAAGATTATTAATTAATGATTTATTAATTAAACAATAAGTTATAATCAAGGTTAATTAATCATGTAATTAAGGATTAACTGCATACTTTTTTGAGTATAGGCGCGCTTCAGTTTGAAGAAATAAAATATAATATAAAAGGCATATGCCACCTAAGGTTAGCCCAGCCTAAAATTTTTCAAATAATTCCACTGCTTTGTTTACGCGAGTGTTCAGGGAAGAAGTATTTCCAGACCGTACGTGTTTTTTGTTGGTCACATGTGTTTTAAAATTAACATTAAGTCACACGTGTTTTAAAATTAACATTACGTATGAGGATATATGATATATGTAAGAACAGTATAAAGTTGTTTTGATTTGGAGATTTTGATATTTTACTTGTTTCCTAACAGAGAAAAGAAAAGAAAAAAAAAGAAAAGAAAAAAAAAAGAAAAGAAAAAAGATGAAAAAAAGAAAAAGAAGAAAAAAGTATATTAAATAAATATTGCATGCGCCACCTTTATGTATCATTGCCATGAATTGCATGTTGCCCACGTAAGATTTTCCACCTTTTTATTAACACGTCATAATATTTTGTAAAAAGGGTATAAAAAATAGAGTATAAATTTATTTTGTAAATTTTGATTTGGAAAAAATAAATGGGCAGGCTGAGCTTTTGTTTTAATTGGTCAAGTCATGCGATGGAGTGGTTGAGCAATTTGAGTCAATTTCCATTTTATTTTAGCTCGTTCCAATTTTGTTTATTTAAAAAATTTGCTTTGTCCATAATTGGAATTCTCGTATTCGGTTTTATTTATTTATCTTGTTTGAAGATCGAAATCTGTTTGTCTCATCTTCCAATATTAGATCGTGCTTTCTACGCTGTTTCGGTGTGGTTATCGTAGTTTTCAATCTAATCTTCAGCAGCATAGAGGTGAGTATTCTCACCAGACAAACGTACTTATAGATCGGTACATTAATAACAAGTGTAATTGTAGAATATTTATATTTGTTTTTCTTGCCTGCAATATAAATTTATGATGTTAAAAACCCTGTTATTGTCTTGACACATCATCAGTCATTTTTTATACTGTTATATTTAAGCTGTTATACTATTTATTTATTTACTATTTATCACTGCAAGTTCCCTGTAGAATTAAATCGTTACGGGCTGAAATGATAGGCCTGAACGATATATATTTAATTATTTAATTATTTATTTAACTTGGGATTGCGGGTTTGAAATGATAGAACCCAGATTTTTCTTTGTAAATTACGGATTGAAATGATATATTATCCATACCACTTGACCTAGGTAGAAAACATTATACAGACGCGTGGTTATATATATATTTCTAGAAAAATTTAAGTAATTTAAATTGGTATAGTATTATTTTGATTTAAATTGAATTAAAATGATTTTTAGTAATTTATACAAGTTATATATATATATATATAAATAAATAAGTGGGTAAGTTGGAATGTGGAATATAAATTTGTTTTGGAAATTGATTTTGTAAAGCAATGAAAATCAAGTTAAGTAAATAAAGTATAATAAATTTGATGTAATTGAATTTAAATGGATAAATAAGGTGTTATTTAAATTTTTTATAAATTAAATAGCTAGTAAAATAAATACATAAAATAAAATTTTGAATATAGCTAAACTTAGGAGAAGTGGAGTTTAGTTTAAGAAAATGGGTAAGTTAAGGAATAAATTGAAAAATAATTATATTTTGGAATTATAAATCAAATTTAATTATTAAGAAAATTTTGAATGCGAAGAATAGATAATTTGATTTGACTTTGATAAGTAAAGCCTTAAGAAGTTGCTATTTATTTGTGAAATTTACCTTATATAAATCATAAATTTTGAGAAATTTAAATGGCAATTTTAAAAGTGGAAATATGATTTTATAAGTTAAATTGGTTAAATTTAAGTTTAATTATTGATAAATTTGTATTAAAGTCAAAAATTTAATTTACTTAAATGCTGTTGTAAGGGATATTACCGCACTTTGTAAGTGTCGTAGTTGATGAAAATGAACTAAAGGCTAAAATTAATTTAAGGCTACCGCAGTACTTGGTAAATGCTGTGGTTGTGAAATTTAAAACTAAACCCGAATAAAAAAGAGGCTACAGTAGCACTTGTTAAGTGTTGCCGTTGGCTGAAATGAAATTTTTGAATATTTGATTTGAGGATATAATAATTTCACTTTTGAAAGTTAAAATGAAATATTTTGATTTAAATATAAACTATTTTTGAAATTTATAACCACGGGTAATAATAACGATTGGTTGGCAAAGAGACCGGGATCGGATGTGGGCATACTCTCTGTCGATACCGAAAACCACTTTGACAACTGTGTACGCGGTGGAGATTCCAGAATAAAGTAGGTTGGTGGCGGCGTTTCCCATAAGGCAAATACGTGGACCCAACTCCCGTGAGTTGGCATAAGGTGGCTAAAACAGGAGCGATCGACAGGTTAATTGAGGTAGCACCTTTGATCGAACACATCCCTTCGATATTCTACTCCGACTTTGGTTTATTCGGTGGCCACTTTGATTTCTTTGATATAGGGGTGTTGTTCGAGGTGGGCGGTAGTAGCAGCTACGCGTTACCATCGACCCGGAAGCGTAATTGGTATATCTACCCTGGCATTGCCTAATTGTGCCGTGTCACCTACCCTTGCGCGCCTTGTACGATTTTGGTTTTGTACCATACCTATGGAGTGCCCTCTGACGACACCCAGTACGAGGGAGATCACGGTACTGTATAGATTATGGGAATATATTATGTGTTAAGGGCTACATGGGTACCCCTTAACGCTATTTAAAAGTAAGTTTATTCTACTAATAGACACTATTATAACAGCGAAATATTACTACATAGTAAATAGTTTAACGGATCCTTAGAGGATGGGCGGTCCCAAGCATCCTTTAAGTTACTTGCCTTTATATTACAGTTCACTTGAATTAGCTTACACTGTATAAGTATGTATGTCCTGACTCGAGTGTTTGTGTTTATTTTTTACACTTGGGTCAGCCTGAGTTTCAGTTCGGACTTTATCCCTGTAGCTAGGGCTTCTGCAGATCATCTTTTCAAGCTGCAGTCAAAGTTCCTTTCAGTCTTTATCTTAGTTTTGGAGACAAATAAAGTTGGATTTTTCTGTGGTTGATTCAAACTATATTTGGTTTTAAAAACTATGTAATTTATACTTATTTTGAGACTATGTGATAGTGGCTTCATGAACCGCTAAGTTAGTTTTATTCCGCTGCGAGTATTCTGATTCTGTGTCTATGATTCTGTGATTACTTATTTACTGTATTCTGAGATTTGCCAAATTTTATTTACAACGCGGTATTTCGAACAATTCAAGTCCAACATGTGCGGATGTGAATGGTTGAAAATATCGGTTCGTTACACTAAGCATCGGTTGGCATTCATGTCGTTCGGCCTAAGCGCCACTCGACCTAAATATTGTTCGGCTTAAATACAAGCGTCGTTCGTCATAAGCATCACTCTTCCAACCCTCCCTCTTGGCCGTTCGGCATGCGGCAAGTCATGCCGAACCGTGATTGTGCCGAGCCATACCGCTCGGCATTCTGCCCTTAACATTATCTGCCCTTTTTCCCTCCGTCTCTGCCGACCGACATGGCCGAGTCGTTCGACAAGTCATGCCGAGCCATGACGTTCGGCATCCTCTCCTTTCTCCACTTCCTTTCAATTTTTCCACTCAAATTTCGTTCGGCACGGGGAGGTCATGTCGAACCATGGCCGTATCAAACTACACCAACATGCCTGATCTCTAACTCCATTCTTATACTACCATAGGACCGCTCGGCATTGAAAGACCATGCTAAGCCACTACAATGCATCTTCCTCCTTTCTCTTCTCCGGCCCATCCATCTCGAAATCACCTAAGAACATACTAAGTTCCAGCCCTAGAACGCGTCCGAGCCTCAATTCATCACCCTTATTCACAAGCCCCCTACTTTCTATGACCTATGAAAGATTCACAAGTTCGAGTAATATCTAATGTCTCCTAATTTGAGAGAGTAATTGACAGGTTCTTACCGAAGAGTACGGAGGGAGCTTGGGGGTCTACGAGTTTAGGATTGAGGGTTGTTAGAACTTAACTTAGGAAAGGCGTGATGGATTCCAGATAGGAAAGGAAGATCGAAGAAGTGAACGAGATTCAAGGGAGGCAAGTCGCAAGTTCTTGGAAAATAACGAAAGTAAAAAGTGAAAAGAGAAGAAGAAGGAAAGTGCCAACCTTTATAGGAGAAGAGGGGAGGTCGAAGGGACAATGACCGGTTGAACCGGCCAAGATGACCTTATTCGGCATCGGCTTTTAAATTCGTTCGGCATACATGGAACGTTCAACTTCAGCTGTACCGTTCGACATTTACATGGAATGTTCGGCTTCGGCTGTACCGTTCGGCATTTGCATGACGTTCGACACACATTGTCTCAACTAGTTATCAAGGGAAGTCACCATCGAAAGCACAGTGGACTCATGGTTCAAAACACATCATGTTCGACCAAGTGATGCACTTTGGGGGGCAAGTGTTACCTGAAGGTTTGACCAGGCAACTAAGTACTCGACATTTGCATACTGTTTGGCATTTATGAATCGTTCGGCATCCAGAACGCTCGTCATTCAGGAACGCTCGGCATTTAGGAGCGTTCGGCATTAGAGAGCGCTCGGCTTCTAGAGTCGTCCGGCACAACCGATTCGTACAACACTCAAGTTCGTCCGGCATCTATGGGACGGTCGGCATGGAAGATCGTTCGGCATTGAGTGCCGTTCGGTGTTGTATATCGTTCGGCATCTATGGAAATTCGGCATGGCAGAACCATTCGGCATTCCATACCGCTCGGCATCAAAACCTTGTTCGGCACATCACTTTGTTTGGCACAAATCTCGTTCGGCATTCGGGATCGCTTTGCATTCGGAGTCGTTCGGCACAACGCACTGGGTCGGCTTCCGGTGTCGTTCGGCATAAATCTTGTTCGGCATTCGGGAACGATCGGCTTCCTGTGTCGTTCGGCACAAATACTTCGTTTGGAATTCAGAGTGTTCGGCATCACTTCGTTCGGCATGAGGATATCGTTAGGCATTCATGTCTTGTCGGCATTTTTCCATTCGGCATCTATGGATCGGCACACAGAGATCACTCTTTTTGGGCCAAGCTACTTAGCTACCTGGCCCACCAGGGAAGTCCAACCCATCTTCGCCTATAAATTGAGAGGCAGGGGCATAGTGAAATGGGCCTTTTTTGGAGAACACCTGGGAGACTCTACCACATTCAAGACTCACTCAAGACTTATCTTTTTTGCGTAGCAATTGTATTCAATATAATTGGTATACGATTGCATCTGTAACCGATTATCGAGAAAAGCAATAAAGATTAACCTCAAAGTGGATGTAGGCAATTACGCTGAAAAACTATAAATTTGGTGTTCGTATTCTACATTTAAATCTGCGTATTATTCTCTGTTTAACTTTACTTTCTTCATTAATCTCTCTACATAACTCTACTCAAGGGTGTTAGTGACCAATTCTGGTGCTAACAATTTGTCCCTAACTTAACATCTGCCAGGGCACCTAATCCTAATGGTTTTATAGGCTCACCAATAACCTATATGTATAAAAATAAATATTTCCTTCGACGTGTAATCATAATTTTGGTCAAACCTATGACAAAGCCCTACACAGTGGAATTTTGGACCGAATTAGCTAGGGCCAATAACTAATGTATAGAGCGCAACATTATACCAGTCTCATCTGCTATTCTAATATCTGAGTCATTTTAATTAAGGATATCCTTTCAAAATTTTCCTTCAAAACCTTTTTTCAAATTGATTTAAAATCTTTAAACCAAACTCAAATAAGGAAAATATAATATTTTATGCTTTGGTCAAAATCACCTTGCCATTATGTATATACACTTTACTCAAGCCTCAGTTGATGAAAACATTTAACACTTGAAAGCACCACTTTTGATTTCATTGAAAGCATCTCTTAGAAAACCAAGTAAAACCCTTTATTTATCAAGGAAAGGCCAAATCTTCCCTTTCGAAACCATACTTAAACCCTTTGAAACCTTTTAAAACCTTCATTCGAAACACTAAAACCTTTGACATCATATATTAAAGTACTTCAAAACATTGCCTTTAGAAACCTTGGAAAAACCTTCCATTTCAACCCTTTCAAAACCATCATAAATACTACCCTTCGACTCCTTTGAAATCCTTTGGGGGAACTATCACATCATAACCATTTTAAATAACTTTCGAATGTGTCAAACCTTTAGAAACTCAAACCTTTAAAAAGCACTTGGGCTTAATTTAAAACATGTGGAAAAACACCTTTCGAAACCGTTAAAGCCAACACTTTCGAAACCTTAGGGTTATACTTCAATCAAAATAACAAGGGTCATTTAAAACATCTAAGTCAAAAGCCTTCCCTTTGAAACCTATTCCTAAGTAAAGATGTGATGGTGTCAAAACTGTCCCTTCGAAAGCATTGGAGAAGTGGTTAATTTTAAAAGAAAAGTATACCTTTCGAAACCATCAACTTCAAAAGGTAGAGAGGCATCAGCTAGGGGTTTCAATCCATTCAAAAGCTTTTCTTACAACAAAAGAGCGCAATCCATTCAAAACCTTTTCTTTAAAACACTTGACTCAGTTGAAAGCTAATCGAGTCGAAAGTTATCCTTTCGAAAGCATAATAAGCACGACTTCCATTTTAAAACATAATGGCGCTTCGACCCTTTTAGAACTCCTTAGTTTTGACTCTTACATTCCTCCCTTTGTCCTATTCACTGTGTACCAAGAGGTTGATACTATGTGCATTAGTTTGTGGAAGGAGGCAGAAGGTTCTAGTCGAAAGCTACCCTTGCGAAACCAAAATAGGCAAAACATGCCTTTGGCATGAAATTCTGATTTAAAACCCTTTTTAGTAAACTTTTTAACTAACCTGCCATTTGCAACCAAATTGGCCACAAACTCCCGATAATAGATTTAAGTAGTGAAATAAATGAAGAAATCAAATGAAAATAGAGGAATAACGCTAGATATCAAGAAAAATGCAACAGGAAGCAAAGAACAACAAGATTTATAATGGTTCGGCGTTGATTGCCTATGTCCACTTGGAATACTCTCTTTATTGCTTCATGATTCACTTGATTACAATTACAATCAATTAGAAATTGCAAGAGATCAGAAAGGAATAAAGGAAGTTAGTTACAAAAATGGCAGAGTTTCACTTGCAACCCAAAAGTCTACAAAAATGGCCTCCTTTACCTCTATTTATAGATGAAGGCAACCTCCAATCCGACAGAAACTTTGGCATCTGGACCTCCTCAACCATATGGGCCTACCATAGGGAGGGCTAGGCCCAATTCTTAATGGATATGGATCGGTACTGATCCCTCCATGAGTCAATTTTGGGCTAGCGACCCCTGTGGTAGCTTTCTTGTGGTCTATAATGATGTTGCTCCAAATATCATAGCGTTGGGACTTGTAGATCTTTAGTTCTCATCACGTTTTAGTTCTAACCTTAACCTGGTCAAGGTAATTCTGATCCATATTCCCTGTGTCTCACTATGCCAATCCACCTTTCACAAGTCATGCCCTACCGACCCTTCCATGAGTCACATCATCACGCTGATGCTGATCCATTCCCTCTAAATATTCTATGCCGACCTGAGTTGTTTCCTTCTATTGTGCCGATCCATAGCACATTATGCCGATCTAAACTCCTAATGTTGATCTAAACTCATAATGCCAATCCCTACATATTACCATCCAAACTATTTGCATTATCGAGTAGTTATGCCGACCCTGCCTCCATGTTAACCGTATAACGATCCCTCCATATCTCACCCAATTTGACCAAATTATTTATGTCGATCACTATTCTAGCCAAACTAGATCCCATGATTCTGACATCCTGCATATTCTATATGTCGAACCTATTTATCCTTGGCTGGGTACAACTATTTGGACATTATATTTTGGTCAGGTGGATGATGCCTTGGGACCATCCTTCCCATCCATAGTTGAGTCTGTCCTTTGTAATCAACCCTAGTTAGCCGGGTCAAGGCACTGGGTAACACTTGCCCCACAATGTCTTGTGAATAACATGACATGCTTTGAATTGAGTAAACTCAGGTTCCCAGGAACAAGACTATCCAAGTCCCTGTTTAATCACTTTTCCTTTATTAACCTTCGATGATACAGATCCGATGTCGCATTCCACTATAACGCACAGATTTGATCATGTGAAATTTCATTTTTTCTTCTGATTTGACATCTAACTTGATCATTTCAAGCGAAACCGCCATTTTAGTTACTTCGAAAGGCTGAATCCTTAAACCATTTTCATGCATGTTCATTTGCACGTTTCTGCTGTTGGCTTCCGGACGCATTCGGACATTCACTGGCCTTTGCCAAGCCATTTTTCTTTAGATGTTTACATTTGCAGTCTAATCTTCATGATATCGTCATTTGGTTTCTAATTTTCTATCATTTTCTTCTACCCCCTTCCCTCTTTTTTTCCCTTTCTCTTACTTATATATATATATTTAGTTGTTGTTGTTGTTGTCGTTATTATTATTAGTATTACTACTACTACTATTATTATTATATATGTAGAAAGGGTCGACATTTGGTATGCCGATCCCTCGGTGAATCTGCATGGATAGGGGTCAGTGTACCATAAGGCGGATCCCTATTCAATATTATGACCGAGTCACTCGGGTATGACCGGTTCCTCTTCCCTTCCTCACTACCCTTATAAAAACCCACATCTCTCTCCTTTCTTTCTTTAATCTAACTTCCCAGCACTTAAACCCTTTTCCTTTTGCTCTTTGACCAACAGAACATTTTGAAGGAAGATAAATTTCCTCTTTAAACTTAAATTCGAGTGCGAGATTCTATTTTCGATCTCCTTCACCATCACTTCGTATTTAATCTAAGCCTCATCCTTGTAATCCATATCAAAAGGATATAATCTCTTTTCACAATCACGTCAGTCGAGTCATGGATCCTAAGATTGAAGGAGTTTGATTATTGTTTAAATGTACAGCTTAGCGGATTATGTTAAGTCATATGGAAGAGGAAGAGAAGAGGAAGGAGTAGGAGAAGGAGGATGGAGAAGAAAAGGGAAAGGGAGAAAAGGATGAAAAAGAAGGGTTCAGTAGAAGCTAGGGATGATAGGAAGCCTGAATTCAGAATAGGGAAGGAGGAGTTCAGAGAGAGGTCGGTATAAGAGATGGTTTTGATGAGAAGGGTCGATATGAACTGTGTTTTTTAGGGAATCGATACGTACTTGTTAGGCGAGGGTTCACTGTTAATAACCCAGGCATAGGGATCGACATAGATAAGTGTCATAAGAGGGATCGGTATAGAGGCCTATCAATAAGGGTCGGTTTAGGAACTAAAAAGGAGGGTTCGTCTGGAAGCTGAAGTATATGGGTTGGCATATAGGTTAGAAGAACGAGATCAATGCTTTCACACAAGTTGAAGTATTGAGGTCGGCTACGATACTGAAACACAGAGACTAACATACACAGTGGGGGTCAGTGTTGACCATAAAAACTTGCCTAACTTAAGTCGCTCAAACATTTAACTATACACTGCCTTGCCCAAACATAAAATGATTGATAATAACACGACTTGCATACTTGGACCAATTGACTTAAGTTTGAACAAACAAATCCTTGGCCTACTTAACATGAATTAAGTATGAAATCGGCTATACAAACTTGAACAATGGACTTCATAATTTCGAACGTCAACATCTGATCCTATAGCTTGGGTTGTCGATCACCCTTCACATCTTTTTAGACGGTCAGCGATGACAGTCTCTCTGGACGAAACCTCTAAGCTTCGACATTTTACTTTTTCTTTTATGGTTTGAAACTGCTTATGTTTATTTTATATTCCACTCACTAGTTCACACACAACACAGGGGGACGGGTTATTATTTCTAATATTTATTGTCTACTGAGTATAGATTAAACAGATCCTAAGTTACACAAAGTGCTCAACCATAATGTCTTTTGCATCGTCCATGAGATCACGCTCCTCCACCTTATCGGATAAACCTGCACCGAGTCAGCAAATAGAAATGGTAGAGGCAATTGACCCGTAAGTGAATCTCTTTTCTGACATTCTAGTTTTCCTATAGAAGTTATTGACCCGACTCCCGATGCTGTTGAGAGCACTATTATCCTGAGCAATCCAGCTGACTCACAAGCATTTAGAATCGGTGAAGCCACTCTTCATCGATTATGTTCCATCCATAGGATTCCTTTCGAAGACGTTCTAGTTCCATCGAAGCAAGACAGACCTCACTTGCCCCCAGCCAGATATACTACCTGTAACAAGTTTATATGCTGGGCCGGATAAGTGCCTCCCTTCAATTCTTTCATTCGGGAAATATTTGGATATTTGAGAATCGCAACTACTCAACTGCACCCTAACAGTTCTTCTTTTATCCATGGTACTTTTCTTCTCTTCATGAATGTCTTATTCCGACCGCCAACTCGCAAAGACATCTGATACATCTACAATTTCAAAAGACGGGCTGATAGTTTTTCATACATCTTTCTTGAACCCTTACCCAAATGCCAGGTCTTAACGGGCGCATGGAGTAAGCTCTGCCTACTCAAACACAAATGGTTCTATGTAAGGTGTCCTTTCGGCTTCGCAAGAAGATGGTTGGAAGGACGTAAATTCTCTATTTTTCCTTCATCTTTAATTCAAAGATTCAAGTTGCAACCTCTTTCTTAATCATACTAATACGTTTAATTCTTTCAAGAGTCTGCCCTCGGCTTGATTGCATCTATCATTCCATAGCTATCGTGGCCATTCACGCTACTTCTTTAAAAGATTGGGACATCAAACTCCTTATTACCGATGAGTTTCTCTAGTTATTTGTGCTATTAGAAGATGGCTGCAAAATTAGTCTCCATGGTAGCAAGGCAATCCCGAGAATTTCTATCGAGAGAAGGGTAGAAAAGGTGACCCGTGTGCCCTCAGTTGAGGGGACGTGGGATGAAATTGAAAGAGAAGAGATAAGAGAATTTGAAATTGCAGAACTAAGAGGCGAAGGCATAGGCCCTAGAAAAGCACAGGTAGTCGAGCGCCATAGACTAGCCAAATGCAAACTCTCCCAAAGAGGAGAAAAAGGTTGGTGTACAAATTATGGAAAAGCAAGGCCAGGACGAACATAGGATTCGCCATAACCCCATTCGAAAAGGAATTATCTTCCTAGCAAATGGAAAGTTCGTTGCAGGGACTTTCTAAAATTCTGATTTCGGATGATTTATTAATTTACAACTTCACTAACCTTGACATCGAAGGATTTAACCCTCCCACGAGAAGCGACAAAGGCATGCAACCTTCCACCGGGGGAGGAAACTTCAATGAGTAAAGCTAATGTTACTAGTCCGTCGGGGGGAAATACTAGGACATACACACACAAACACTCACACTCCACCATCCAGCTATTATCTCTGAAGTTTACGCTGAGCACCAGCATGAAATTGATCGCCTCAAGCTAGAGGCTATCCATGAAAAAGACATCATCAAACATTAAGATGTCAAGCTAATTGAATATAAAGCTCAACTTGTCGTAGTAGAGAAGAACATGAAGGAAACAACTGAGATGATAAGTCATTTGGATTCGCATAAAAAGGAACTAGATGCGGTGCTCTATCGTAGTGGCACCTTGGCTTTAGAGAAGGAATCCTTAAAAAAGGATAAAGATGTCTTAGCTCGCCATGTTGAGGAGCTAGAAAAATTGCTGTTTAAAGATAGGGAGGAAAAACTTGAGGCATAGGAAGAGTAGCAAAAATATTGCAAGGAGATTGTTGAAACAAGGAATATAAAAACGAAGCTTGATGAGCAACTTGCCCAAATCGAAGTCTTGAAAGATGTAGCCTGCGAAGAGGGTAGAAAAGAGGTGCTTACAAATCCTGAGTTGAGGCTGCCACCGAGTCCACTAGGGAAGAGATCAAGAACTTGTTCGATCTGCTCATTGCGAAATATAACGTAAAAGTTCTCTTTTACTGTGACTTGACCTTCCTAGGCGAAGGCTATCTCAAATCGCTTGCCAAAGCTTAGGAGATCATCGCAAAAATCAAGAAAGAAGAGCTGGGAGTGGCTAAACTTGATGAAGAGGCACTTGCTTGAGAAGTGCTCCAAGGAAATGATCCGTTTGACTTGGCTACCGCAAAACTTCAATTCTGCAAAGTCTCCACACTGGCTAAAAAAAGAGAAGATATCATAGGATCTTCTGGAACTGAGAGCCAACCAGATGCTGGTACAGTATTGAACTCTTACAAATTAAGAAAGTTGTTGTTTCTGGTACATAACGGCTATGGATTCTTGTGTTTTAACCAACTTTTATAGGCCACCCCGGTTCAAAGCAAACTCCTAGGAGCGATGTCGCCATAGAGCAGTAAGATAAAATAGCTGAGTGTAATATCCCGAAATTTCAAGGAATTTAAAATGTGATAATCTCTTAATTAAATTGTTTAAATTTGATTAAAATTGTTATTTTCAAATATAAATAGCCAAACAATTAAAAATGTGTTGTTTTAAATTATGATTATAAATTGATTTTAAATAAGAATAATTATTTAATTTGTGTTATTGTATAAATAATTTCTAAATTGACTTATTGCTTTCAAAGTTAATAAGTGTGTTTAAATATATATATCTGTGTATCTAATTGATTTTAAATAGAATAAATTATTTATAGATAATAATGAGTTTGTTTAAAATTGATATCTATATTTATTTGAATTGACTTTGAATTTGGATTTTAAATTGAATTTGAATTTTAAATTAAAAGAATATATATATATATATATATATATATATATATCTTAAAATAATAATAATATAGTTTGAATTTAAAATATATGGATAAAGTTTCTATTTAAAAATAAGATTTTCATTTTAAAATAAGATTAGTTTTATATTATTCCCTTTAAAGAAATTTATTGATAGGAATTTGGAAAAATATATTTATTTAATAAGAATAAATACAAAGACTTTTTGAAATAGTATTTAAAAATGAGTTTGCAATATTATATATAATTTTATTTAAATTATAATTGGTTTTATTTTCTTTTCTTTTAAAGATTGTATTTGTATAAAATTAGAAAACATTTATAAATTTATAAATGTATTTGTTTATTAGGAATTTATTTAGAAAAGCATTTCTAATTTAATAAAACATATTAGTTAATTATGAAACAAATTTAAAAAGCCTTGAAAATCATTTATAAATAATATAAAAATAAATTAGGACAAGTGTTAAGTTATGAACCTTTTAGATAACAAGTGTTAACATATTAATCTCAATCAAAGACATGTGTCACCTTTATTTGAATTTTCTTTTAATTTTAAAAAAAACTAAATTAACTCATATAAACTCCTAATCTTCCTTCTCATTTTCTTTTTATTATCTTCTTCTCAAAAGCTAAGAAAACCAGACCAAAACCTGAAAAGTTCCTCAAAATCAATATCATGTAAAACCTCCTCTAGTTCAAATGCAATCTTCACTCTTCAAAATCATAAATGCATGAATCAAAACCTGATTCATCTTCTCTGAAAATAACTCGAAACCAAAATCAGGTGATTCTCTCAAGATCAAATACCTGCAAACCTTTATGCTTAGACCTGTAATCTGTTTCTCAAAATAAAGCTTGCAATTAAATTACCAAAACATGAAATCAAGTGCAAATCAAAGCTGAAATGTTTATTTTCCTGTAAACTTCTTATACCAAAACCTGTTAATCTTTTCAAATGCAAAGCCTGTAAACACACCTCAAAACATCAATTTCTGTTAACAATTCAAGTATGTAACCATCTTTCAAGTGCGTGCAAGTGAATCTGGGTCAAGGCAAAAAGTTTTCAAAGCATTTCAAAATTTTTAAAGCAAGTCAACCTATAACAAATTTTTAAAGCAAGGAACATCTTCAGATTTGCAACCTGAAGCAAACACTCTAGTTTTATACATCACAGCCATTTCAAAAATTCAAGCATTGCAAGTTTACAAAATGCAAACCTGAAGCATTTCAGTTTAAAGCAAATCAAAGAAATGAAGTATTTCTGTTTCAAAAGCTTCAGTTTCAAGTTCAAAATGTTTTGCAAGTTTTCCAGTTTTATCATCAAGATTAAAACCTCCGCACTTTATTAAAAAGGTGAGTAAACATTTTCACTAAAAACATAAGTAGTTAATTATCTGTTGCATGTGAGTCTGTGATGATGTTTATTATATATATATAAGTTTGCCTCTGTGTAGATATAAATATGCAATATGTTTTGTTATGCTTTGAAACTGTGCATGCTTGATTTCATTGATCTTCTCTGTTTTTCTTTACTGCAGAATTTAAGTCATAATCAAAACTTCAAGCTATTTTATTCAAACAATTGTTAGGATTTAGATTCAAACAAAATAGGTTAGTTTTATTATAAACTAATAACTAAAAATAGATCATTCCCCCTATTTTTGTTTTTGAATTTTGCCATGGCGGTCTCCCCCATCTCTGATCCCGTGATCATTCCCCCTCCTTTTTCTCCTCCTCCTCCTCCAATTCCTCCTCCTCCACCTGTTTCCCCGCCTCCTCTTTCTCCTCCTCCTCCTTTTCATCCAATTTCCCCTCCTCCTCCTCCTCCTAATCTGTCTTCCTCGTCTCAGCTTTCTTCTGGTCCTTCTTCCCATTTTCTTTCTCATACTTCTCCTTTGAAACCTCTTCCTTCTGCTTCGTCTCTGAACCCTTTTTCATCATCTTCGTCTGTGATTGGGGAGTCTGTTCAACCTTTTAATGTTTCTGAACCTAAGTGGTCTTCTCTTTTCAAGAAAAGGCCTAAGAATGCTGGTGTTTACCTTCCTAGAGATTTCAATATTGATAAAGATGGGAAACCTAATCAATTGCCTGAGGAAGTCAAGAATGAAGGTATCAAATTCTGGAGCGATCATTTGGTTGGTTTTTTTCTTGATGGTTCTCTTTCTTATCTTACTGTTACTAACCATCTTAAAAGAATTTGGAAGCTAAAAGGTGAAGTTGATATTAAATCTGACAATGAGAATTTTTACTTTAAGTTTTCGAATGAACAAGATAAAATGCTTATTCTGCAATCAGATCCAATTTTCATCAAAGGAAAAATGTTCATTATTAATTTGTGGAATCCGACTATTGGATGTGTTCAAGCAAGTATTAGGAAAGTACCAATATGGGTTCATTTTTACAAAATTCCGACAATTGCATGGACTCTTATGGGTATTAATTGGCTGGCATGTCATATTGGTAGATTGATCTGTTTTGATGAGAATACTGAAAAATTGAAGAGATTTAAATATGCGAAGGCATTGATAGAAATTGAGCCAAATCAAAAATTACCTGATTTTATAGAAATTGATGGTTTGGGAGAAAGTGGATATAAAGTTAGAATTGAATATGATTGGAAACCTAGTATTTGTGATTTTTGCAAAGTTTTTGGACATACAATTGATAACTGTATGGAATCTGCTATGGGGAATTCATTTGAGATTTTTAATGAAGTGGAATTTGAGAACAAGCATTCAGAAGATAGTAATTTCGGTAAGGGGATTAATGATGTTAATTTTGAGAGATACAATTCAATGCAAGTTATTCAATCAAGGGATTTGGAAAAGAAAATTTTTGTTCCTTTAAAAAGAAAGAATAAGATCTGGAAGAGAAAGGTTAATTTCCAAGTAGATAGTTTGGTGCACAAGGAAATTTCTAATGGGAATGTATCTAATTTGGAATCAGATGGTCATTATGGGGATAAACAAAGTTCTAAAAATGTTAAGGATGTGATCAAGGACCATGATACTGTGGTCAATTTTTCAAAACAAAATCACAATGCAGTCCATAAATCTGGTGAGGTGGTTACTTCTAATGCTTTTTCAGTTCTAGCTGAAATGAATGATGATGATAATAACAATTTACAATTTAATATGGTGGATGGCACTAATTCTCCATACTCTCATCTGTCTCCTCCTGATAATATAATTCTTCCTCCTCCTCTTTCAGATAAAATTACACCTCCTATTCCACAGCCTTCAACTTCTCCTAAAAAATTGATTTCTACCCTGAAGCAAGCTAATTCCATTCCTACTTCTTCTTTAATTGTTTCTTTGAATTCAAAACCATCTTTGAAGGATAATCAACCAACTGAAATATCATCTATGAAATTGTCAGTTAAAAGAGGAAGAAGAGTCAAAACTAATAATTTGGATCAGGAAGCTGAGGAATTGATCAATGATGTTGATTGCAATATTGATGAAGTTCAACCTAAATCTGACTGCACTGTATTAAATTCTTCAGGAAAATTCACAAGGCATACTAGAAGGAATCCTGATAAATTATACTTTCCCAATTCTTGATGATGTTGAAGAATATAGCATACTGGAATATTAGAGGAGGGCACTTGTTCTCCAAGCAAAATGAAATTAAGAATTTGATTAAAAAGGAAAATATTCATATCATGTGTGTTGGTGAAACCAAGTTGAATGCTGATTTATCAGAAAAAGCTTGCATGTTTATTGCTCCTGATTGGCATCATGATGATAATCTTTCTAGTGCATCTTATGGTAGACTTTTGGTAATGTGGAATTTAAAATATTATCAACTGAAAAAATTGGATGAATCTGACCAATTTCTGCATTATGAAGTTCTTGCTATTGAAACCAATCTCTCTTTTTTGCTTACTTTTGTCTATGCCCAAAACTGCAGTGAGAGAAGGAATGTTTTTCTTAATCTTGTGCCTACTCTTAATATTTCTTCATTGCCCTGGCTTGTTTTAGGAGACTTCAATTGTATGTATTCTTCTTCTCATAAATCAGGGGGTACACCTCTCTCTTCCAAAGATATATCTCCCCTCTTTCAAATGCTAATTCATGCATCTCTTTCTCCCATTCAATCCATTGGCCCCTTCTTCACCTGGAACAATAAATGTAAAGTTGGACCTAGAACTTTTTGTAAACTTGATCATGCCTTTCAAAATTCCCCTGCTATTTCAATTTGGCCTTCTTTATACTGTAACACACTTCTACCATCAATTTCTGATCACAGTCCTCTGATCTTATCCTGGGGAGAGGTCGCTAAGGCAAAATTTTCCTCTTTTAAATTTTTTAAATGTTGGACTAATCATTTTTCTTTTCAGGATTTAGTTTTACAGGTTTGGCAGGAAGAAGTTTTTGGTAATCCTATGTATATTCTCAAGACTAAACTTTTCAAGTTAAAGTGCAAACTGAAGACATGGGCTAGGAATAATTTTGGAGCTGGTTCTCGTATTTCTTCTGATTTGAGGAAAAGGTTATTAGAGGTACAAAATGATTTACTTTCAGACCCCTTAAATGCTACACTTGCTAAGGAGGAAAATGAACTTTCTAAGTCATTACAAGATATGTTAGAATTTGAGATTTCTATGGCTAAAGAATTAAGTCAAGCCAAATATGATAAATTTGGAGATAGGAATACAAAAGTTTTCCATGAATCTATTAAGGTCAAGCAAGCAAAAGATAGAACTAATTGTATATTTGATATTAATGGGGTTAAGCATGATAAAGAAGAGAATATTAATTCTGCTTTTGTGGAATACTTTTCATCCATTCTTGCTAATCCTAATCCTTATAATGCTGATGTGAGTCCTCTATTTCATCTACAAACTCCTCACATATCAGAACATCAAGCTAGTAAGCTTATTGAGGAAATCACAAATGAAGAGATTGAAAATGCAGTTTTTAATTTGAATAAGGAGAGTTGTGGTGGTCCTGATGGTTTCAACACTTATTTTTTCCAATTCTGTTGGAAGACAATTAGATATGAAGTACTTAGAGCAGTAAAGTATTTTTTCAGTGTTAATAAGCTATCCAAAGGATTTAACTCCACTGCAATTACTTTAATCCCCAAGATTGATAATCCATCTATTGTTTCAGAGTTTAGACCTATATCTTGTTGTAATGTTGTTTACAAGATTATTACCAAAATTATATCAACCAGAATGCAAGCTGTCCTTCCTTCTATAATATCAAATAACCAGGTTGCCTTTATACCCAAAAGGAACATTAGTGACAATATTTTGTTGACTCAAGAACTTCTAAGGGGATATGCAACTGCCAATATATCTCCTAGATGTATGTTAAAACTAGATATTAGGAAAGCTTTTGATAGTGTTTCATGGGGTTCTATCATTGCAATCATGGCAAGAATGAATTTTCCAAAACCACTGCTAGCTTGGATCTATACATGCATTTCATCTCCATATTATTCTGTGTCTAGAAATGGTTGCTTAAATGGTTTTTTCAAGGGCACACAAGGAATTAGACAAGGAGATCCTATCTCACCATATTTGTTTATTATTGTAATGGAGATTTTGAATGTTCTCTTAATGGAGAGGGTTAGGAATAAATCTTTGGAATTACATCCAAAATGTAAAGATCCTATGATCACTCACTTACTATTTGCTGATGACTTAGTTTTATTCACAAAGCCTACTATTGCAAATATTCAGACTGTTTTGGAGGTATTAGACAAGTTTAGAAAGATCACTGGTCTGCATATTAATATCAGTAAGTCAAATATACTAATAGCTGGAGTGGAAGAGGAAAACAAAAAAGAAATAATCAAATTTTCAGGTTTAAATATAATGCCTTCTAATGCTACTTATTTAGGTCTACCTCTTTTAACTTCTAGACTTACAAAAGTTAGCTGCATGCCTTTATTTGAGAAAATCACTGAAAAACTTACATCATGGCCAAGTGCAAAATTTTCTCAAGCTGGGAGACTAGTGATAATTCAGTCTATTGCAACTGCCATGACAACTTATTGGATGAGACATTATATCTTACCAGTAAAGTTAATTTCCATGATTAATAGTGCTTTGAACAGATTTCTTTGGCATGGGGATCCTTTCACTAAGAAATTAATTCCTATATCATTCAGGAAGATAATTTTGCCTAAAGACAAAGGAGGACTTGGTATTATAAATTTGAAACTCTGGAATCAAGCTGCAATCTCAAAATACATTGACAAAATTCTTAGCAATAGTGTTGATTTATGGACAATATGGATTAATAGAAATTTGATTAAGAGAAAGAATTTTTGGGAAATGCAAATTCAGAATAATTCTAGTTGGAGTTGGAGGAATATTTTAAGGTTGAGAGAAAAATTCTTACCTATGATACAGATAAATCCAAACAGGAATTTTAATTGTTACTTCTGGTCTGATCCTTGGGCTAAACCTGGGTTAATTTTGAAAAGGTGTATGAACTACTCTAGTGTTATCTCCACTGGTATACCCTGTCAGTCCAAAGCTTTAAATTTTATTCTTCATGATGACATTGTACTTCCTTACAGCAGCTCCAGGGAGGTTAGAATGGTATGGAATGATATTGCAAAGACTAAATTTCCTGAGAGTGATATTCTTGTATTTTGGACAACTCAGAGAAGAAATCATTCAGTTAAATTAATATATAATATGCTTTTGGATTCTGAATGTAGTGAAAAATTTCTTTGGAAGGATAGAATATGGAACAATGATAGTCCTGCTAAAGAAAATTTCATGTTATGGAAAGTTATGGCCAATGCACTTTTAACAAAGGATAAACTTGAGTCATATGGTTTGATTAATAATAGTTCTTGTGTTCTATGCAATGATCATATGGAAAGTAATACTCATTTATTCTTTAGTTGTGAGTTTTCTTTTGATATTTGGAACAAGTTGATGTTTTCAGGCAATTTTCATGCTCCCAATAAGAACTCCAAGGAAGAATGGTTCAACATATACAAGGCTACTAGATGGAGAAATTCAAAAGCTAAAGATTTACTTTCTGTCCTTAAAATTTTTGTTACTGCAATATGGAAGGAAAGGAATGAAAGAATTTTCTCTAATAATTATAAATCAGACAGTGAACTGTGTGCAAAGATAATGAACTTGTTTCATAGCAGGCATAAAAGATGAGTGATTTCTTTGTAACTGATTATAATTAATTTGGTTAGATAGTATTTTCTATGGGTGCAGATGATTGTAATGGTAGTGAATCACTGAGGCTTTAGACTGGGTTTGAAGAACAATAGGAATCTGAAGGTGCAGACTGTAGCATGTTATCTGTAATATCATGTTGACTGGAATTTATAGCAGGTCTGAAAGATTTGAGGCAGTAGCATTTATCTGTAGTACAGAAGCAATTTATAGTTATGAAGCTTAAAGGAAATAGACTGTTTTTTCTCTGAAGTTCAAGTAAGGGTGGCATCAATTCATGTTTAATTGCAAATATGTTCAGTTGTATTGATATGTAAGCATTCTTGTGTATTTTTCTTCTGAGTGATATGTGCAGTTGTATTTTGATATAAATTGTTATAATAACATTGATATAATAAAAGGGCAAGGCTCCCTTAGCCTATTGAGTTTCAAAAAAAAATAGATCTATGTATCTTGTATTTGAAATCATCTGGAAATCAAATAATGTAGTTACATTTTAACATCAATGTTGAAATCGAATGTTGAAATTGGGTGAAACAATTATATAAACTGAATTATCACTGGAAAATATGAATTTTAAGAATAAAATCTAAATTTTTAATAAAGTATTGAGGGTGAATTATGGGAATAACTGGAAAAGGGTGTTTGGTCCACCTTTGGCGATCAAGAAGGAGAGGGGTCTTGGATTTTCTTCTGGAGATAAAAGAAGTAGTGGGGCGTTCAGGAAAAATGCCCAAAGTTGTTCACGGTCATCAAGGCGACAAGGGGATGGGGATTTATGATTTAAACCTAGTTTTAGTCGACTGTGCAAAAGAGGGGACTGCGTCATTTCTATTGCATCGAGTCGCTTGGGATTTGGAAAGAGGCTGCGTGGATGAGTGACGGAGTTGTGGCTGGAATCTGGGGGTGCTCTGGTGATCGGTGACGTGGATGTGGGTTTGTTTTCAGCGAATGGTTTTGGTTTGAATTATCTGGTGATGCTCGATTTTGTTTTGGGTTCCGTGGTGACTAAGGGATGGTCGGAATCGACTGTAGGGTGTGTTGCTGACGTGTGAGAGGTGCTGGAGTTGGTCGCGGTGTCGATCGCCGATGCACTTGCACAGGGAGGACTGTGTGTCAGTGGGTTGTGGAAGTTGAGTAGATGTATTGCCTCGGGTTGCAACTCAAAGATTTGGGGTAGTTTGCTCGAGTTCAAACTCGAGTAGGGGCTTTGTTGTATTTAAAACTTGTTAACAGTTATATTTGATACAGGTTTTTAATTTTTTTTTAACTTAAACTAATTGACCAAAATTTTAGGATGGAAAAGGATTTGGGTCATGCCTGAGGGGACTTCGAGTATTACCTGAAGCAAGTTAAAAAGGTTTTTAAAACTTGTGTTTTGAAATTTAAAAATGAAATCAAATAAACTTTCTTTATAAATTACTTATATAATAAGTTGATTCTTTAACATTGTTTATGAAGTTTTGCAGCTTCGTTTAACTTTAAACTTTGCTAAATTAAGTTAAGATTAATTAAACTTGTGTAGGAATGAATTTTAAGAATTTTTTTAAAAAAAAAAGCAAGTTTGTTAATTTAAATTGATAATGGATTTAAAATAATTACTTGATAATAGTTTAAAGCATTTAAAAATAATTTGTGATTTGTAACTTTTAATTTAGCAAGTTGAATAAGTATTTAAAACTTAATTAATAATTTGATTAAGCAAGGGAAATTTTTAAAGTCAATTGTTTTAATAGGTATAATTAAGATAAGGTTTTATCTCAAGATAATTATGGTGAAATAAATTTGAGATAAATTAAGTTTGTTAAGAAATTTAATGTAATTAATTAACTTAATTAATTAAATATAAAAAGATTAATTAAGTAATTAATTAAGGATAATTATTAATTCAATTAACTAATAATTATGATGGCTTAATTAATGACTAAAGATTAATTAAATTGTAATTATTAATTAATTAAGTAATTTAAGGGTTAATTAAACTAGTAATTAAGAAATGCTTAATAAAGTTTTATTAAGAATTGGGTTTTCTTGATTAATAATAAAAAGGTTATTAATATATAATGCAAGTTAAGTAAGAATTAATTAACCGTTATTAAAGGTTAATTAATTATAATTAAGGATTGATTAATTAGTAATTATGGATTAATTAATTTGTAATTAAGGTTATTAATTAATGATTAAGAGATAATCAATTAGTTAATCAAGGTTAATTAATTAATTATAAAAGTAATTAGGAATTGATTACTTTGTATTAAAGGATTTATTGATAATTAAGGTTTATTAATTAATAGTAGAAGGATAATTAATCTGTAATTAAGGATTAATTTGGTTTAAGTGTAATTAAGGAATGAAGTACTTGGTTATGATTTATGAGATGAATGTGATTAAGTTAAGTTAACTAATTTGTTAATTAATTAAAGATAGTCACATTGTAATTAATTAAGTATGCTTACTTAATGAGATTTGATAAGAGTAATTACTTAAGATAAGTAATTGATGAATAAATTACTAGAGGTATTTGAGATAAGGGAAATTACTTATTGGAAAGTAATTCAAATGGATAATTACTTGGTAAAGTAATTAAGGATTTATTACTTGGTGTAATAAATCAAAAGATTTATAAAGGTAATTAAGAAGAAATTAAGAGAAATTTCTTACTGCTTATAAGTATTAAAGTTGATTTAATTAATTTAAGCATGATTAATTAATGTAATTAATTAAGAAATAATGTAATTAATTTTAGTTAATTGATTAATGGAAGTAATTAATTAAGGTTAATTAATTAATGTGATTAATGAGAATAATTAAGAATTGATTAATTAAGATTAACTAATATATAATAAGTTATTATAAGGTAATTAATTAATTAAGGATTAATGTCATTAATTATAATTAATAGAGTAATTAAGGTTAATTACTTAATGGTTTGTAGATAATTAATTTGTATAATTAATTAAGGGTAAATTACTTAATGTAATTAGAGATAATTAATCAAGGTTGATTAATTAAGGTGATGATTAATTAAATGGTTTAATTAATGGATAGCAAGCAAGATTTATTATGATGAAGGTAATTAATTTAATTTAATTTAAATTAATTAAAGATAAAGTAATTAATTTAATTCATTTTAAATTAATTATAAATGGTGTGATTTATAAATCATTGCTTATGGATGGCTGATTTATATTAAACGGCTTAGTTGCTTGATATCTCTGATGAGATATGTGTGATATATGATATGGATGCTTTGGTTGCATTGAGATGATAGTATGAGTTATCTATTTGTGATGATAACATGAATTATCTGATGTGATGATAATGTAGATTATCTATTGTGACATTGTGAATTATCTATCTGTGCGTATATAGATAGTTGAATTGAATTGTTTAACCTTAAACAACTTGGACCTAAAAGATACGTTTTGGTTTTCGATGAGACCGGGATTGGGTTCCCATATTTGGATATCCGAATCATATCGATCCAAATTAACGACAGGTCATGAATCTCAAGTGAAGATGAAGATTCAGAGTGCAAGGGTTATTGTCGTTAACTCTGAGGGTGATTCCAAAATGAGTGTAACGAGATAATTCCTTCGGTTTCGTTCGAACCCGGAACAAACTTGTATGGATTGAATGCTTTCAACACATCGTCAGGTGGACGATGAGCATTCTAAGTGATGTTTCACTAAAGGTAATCGTAGCCTCAAGCCTCATCAACCGGGAATGGCTAAAACAGGGGAGGTGCAGCAAGGCTAAGTGGGTCATGCCCAAGTAGGATGAGATGAACCCCTGTCTAGAGTCCTTTTTATTTCGGCTGTGTGGGCGGTTGAATAGCTACAACCGCCAGGGTTTTCTTATTCGAGGCTGTCCAGTAAGGGATGGTCCTGGCTTTATGTTGCAGGGGATTGGGAGTGATCCTCGGTACGGTGATCTAGGCCCCGTACTGTGACGGGCGGTATCCCGATAGCCCTGCCATTGTATGGAATCCAAAATCTAATAAGCACCCTCGAATTTGATTGTATTACCCACTTTTGTGGCTAGTAGCTGGAATTTAATCATGTAACAATTTCGGCTATTTCCTATTTACTTGAAAACCCTAGCCCTATTATAATATCACTTGATTTCCTATCAAATGTTTTGGTTAGCGTAAGATAAAAACTTTTCCATGTTTATGTGTGGGAAGTCTTACGTGATACCTTTGTTTTCAAAAGGTTTTTAAAGTTAAGCAACTTTAACCCGTTTATTCACACCAGACCCATGTCTGACCTGGAGTTTATTCTGTTTTTCTTAAACTCTTGGGTACTCAAATTTTTATGCATAGCCAAGGGATTCAGGTTAGGTTTGATGAATTCTGGAGGAGCAATGGAGCAGGAGGCTTCGGTGTGTAGATATATAGCATTCCGCTGTGTGTTTTCTAAGTCGTTTGTCTATTGTATATTGAGTTGTATAACTAGACAGGTGTTTATAACTGTCTAGTATGTGTTGTTTAAGCTGTGTAACGCTGATGTATATGATACTATGTGATTAATATAATTTATTCATTCTGCTATTTAGATTCTGATGTTATTCTTTCTTTCTTCTCTGTCTTTTCTCTTTTTTATCCTTTCTTTCTATAAAATGATGCATCTTTCTATGGAGAGAAAGACGGGTCGTTTCACTTGGTATCAGAGCATAGGTTGAGCGAATACCTAGGCTCTGTAGTGGTGTCTTTCTTGAGAGAGCGTACTTGTAATTTTTATATATAACTATATATGTATATATATATTTCTACCTATTTGTTGGGTTACCTGTTTGGGTTTTCCAATATGAGTTATAAAGGTAGATAGGGCAGTGGTGTGTAGTACGACTACCAATGGTTGGAGTTTGAATGTTTAAGGTTGGAAGTGTATTTGTCGAGACTGTAGACCTAATACCGTCTCGAGTAATCATTGCAGTCTGGTGTAAGGATTTCATTGACCTCTGAAAGAAACCTGTTAAGGTTCGGAGTCCATCATTGAAGTGTAAGTTTGATCGCGCTCGTGAGAGCTGATTTTTGAGAATTTGGATCTGTAGGTTAAGCAGAAGTAAGTGATGGTATCTTAGCAACCTCAGGAAGTAGTAGCTGCGTGATGAGACATAGAGACTATGGATGTCTCCAAAGATATTTTCTTTTAGAGCAAGTTGAATGTAGTGTGTCTGCTTCGGGGTTGTAGCCGAGTTCAGCAGGATGTATGTGTTTAGTGGGAGTTCCTAATTTCTCAAAGAGCTTTGGATAAGAAGTCTTTGGCATCTGTGTTAGCGGTGCGGCTCGGGAGTGTTCTATGTTCCAGAAGGAAGATCTTTTTGGGCTTAGCAGTTTCCTAGACGTGGAACTCAGAAGCAGCGGAGAGGACCTGTTTCTTCGATGAATTAGTTGGTTGAGGATAAACTGTTCTAATTGGAGAAAAGAGAACAATATCTTTGAATTTAGGTTGTGTTAATCGCAAAAGTGGCTTGCAATAGTTGGGTAATTATCTTAGATTATCTTTTGCTTTGGTTTGAGGCATCTCTAGAGGATGTAGGAGTTATGAAGTTGTCGAAGGATTTTCGAATATCTTCAGGAAAGTTAGAGATTTGCCGCATTGAGGATAGAGTTCTGTATCGACTTGATGTCAGGGGTGATACCGGTGATTCAGCTGGGTAAAAGGATCTCTCCTAGGTTGATTGTTGGGTGAAGCAGCTCTGTATTTCTTGGAACTTCTGTTGAACCTTATTTCTGGATATGCTGTCTAGTCTGTGCCCGTGTTCATCAACTGCATTTTTATTCTGCTCCAGATCAGAGTTGTGCAGCGGAAGCAAGGTGGCAACTGTTCTAAAGAAGAAGAAACCGGAAGTTGTAGCATTTGGATTGAGGATTTCTACAGGAAATTTATTAGGATCGAAGGCAAGTTAGCGAATGATCCCTTTCTGTCTTTTCCGGATAGGAGAAGTAGGCTGCAATCTTCTGATAATTCTGAAGTGGAGTTTGTGGTTTTGATTTTGGGTAGATCTTGTGAGGATCAGTTTATTGAGTTGTTTTGATCCAGTTTGTGTGTAGAAGCATCAGCGAAGGTTGAGCTGATCAGGAAGGATCTGTAAACAACCAGGATCGTAAGTAGAGTTTTGAGGTTAAGAGATGGGAGAATTTGGAATTCGAAGTTGGAGACTTCATTGTTGTTGAGGTTTTCTCTGGTAAAGGGAGCAATAAGATTTGATAAGATTATGAGGTAAGCTCCGAGGTATATTGGATTCTTATGAGTTTTTTGTGAGGATCAGTGCTTCGGTCTGAAGAGTTGAATTGCCAGTTTGAAAGACTGGAATTAAAAATATTTCACGTCTCTCTGAGGGAGTACGTTTGGTCCATATCTGGTTTTGGAATCAGTAGTTCTGAAGGATTTAGTTGTTGATCAGTCTTGTCTGTGATCTGATATCTTGTGCAGATTATAGATCTAGCTGAGTAAGAGTTCAGTAGCTTAGTAGTATAGCAAGTTTGGATTTAGTAGACCGAGTATCCCTATGACTGTACCTGGGAAACTCAAGATAATTTTAGGAAGCTTATCCAGATCTGTGTCCGAATAGCTAGTGCTAGTTATTTGATTGAATTGGCTATTTGGATGAAATTGTTTGTTTGATTGATAATGTATAGCTGTTATGTATGTTTGAATTGGTTAAAATAAAATTAACCTTTGGATTATCTTTGTTTAAATTTCGAGGATGAAATTCTTTTAAGGGAGGAGGAATGTAATATCCCGGAATTTCAAGGAATTTAAAATGTGATAATTTCTTAATTAAATTGTTTAAATTTGATTAAAATTGTTATTTTCAAATATAAATAGCCAAACAATTAAAAATGTGATGTTTTAAATTATGATTATAAATTGATTTTAAATAAGAATAATTATTTAGTTTGTGTTATTGTATAAATAATTTCTAAATTGACTTATTGCTTTCAAAGTAAAGAAGTGTGTTTAAATACATACATATATATATATATATGTGTGTGTGTGTGTGTGTGTGTATCTAATTGATTTTAAATAGAATAAATTATTTATAGATAATAATGAGTTTGTTTAAAATTAATATCCATATTTATTTGAATTGACTTTAAATTTGGATTTTAAATTGAATATGAATTTTAAATTAAAAGAATATATATATCTTAAAATAATAATAATAATATAGTTTGAATTTAAAATATATGGATAAAGATTCTATTTAAAAATAAGATTTCCATTTTAAAATAAGATTTGTTTTATAATATTCCCTTTAAAGAAATTTATCGATAGGAATTTGGAAAAATATATTTATTTAATAAGAATAAATACAAAGACTTTTTGAAATAGTATTTAAAAATGCGTTTGCAATATTATATGTAATTTTATTTAAATTATAATTGGTTTTATTTTATTTTCTTTTAAAGATTGTATTTATATAAATTTAGAAAACATTTATAAATTTATAAATGTATTTGTTTATTAGGAATTTATTTAGAAAAGCATTTGTAAATTAAGAAAACATATTAGTTAATTAGGAAATTAATTTAAAAAGCCTTGAAAATCATTTATAAATAATGTAAAAATAAATTAGGACAAGTGTTAAGTTGTAAACCTTTTAGATAACAAGTGTTAACATATTAATCTGAATCAAAGACATGTGTCACCTTTATTTGAATTTTCTTTTAATTTTAATAAAAACTAAATTAACTCATATAAACTCCTAATCTTCCTTCTTATTTTCTTTTTATTATCTTCTTCTCAAAAGCTAAGAAAACCAGACCAAAACCTGAAAAGTTCCTCAAAATCAATATCATGTAAAACCTCCTCAAGTTCAAATGCAATCTTCACTCTTCAAAACCAGAAATGCATGAATCAAAACCTGATTCATCTTCTCTGAAAATAACTCAAAACCAAAATCCGGTGATTCTCTCAAGATCAAATACCTGAAAACCTTTAGACTCAGACCTCTAATCTGTTTCTCAAAATAAAGCTTGCAATCAAATTACCAAAACCTGAAATCAAGTGCAAATCAAAGCTAAAATGTTTATTTTCCTGTAACCTCCTTATACAAAACCTGTTAACCTTTTCAAATGCAAAGCCTGTAAACACTCCTCAAAACATCAATCTCTGTTAACAAATCAAGTATGTAACCATCTTTCAAGTGCATGCAAGTGAATCTGGGTCAAGGCAAAAAGTTTTCAAAGCATTTCAATTTTTTTAAAGAAAGTCAACCTGTAACAAATTTTCAAAGCAAGGAACATCTTCAGATTTGCAACCTGAAGCAAACACTCCAGTTTTATACATCACAGCCATTTCAAAAATTCAAGCATTGCAAGTTTTCAAAATGCAAACCTGAAGCATTTCAGTTTAAAGCAAACCAAAGAAATGAAGTATTTCTGTTTCAAAAGCTTCAGTTTCATGTTCAAAATGTTTTGCAAGTTTTCCAGTGTTATCATCAAGACTAAAACCTCTGCACTTCATTAAAAAGGTGAGTAAACATTTTTAATAAAAACTTAAGTAGTTAATTATCTGTTGCATGTGAGTTTGTGATGATGTATATTTTATCTATATAAGTTTGCCTCTGTGTAGATATAAATATGCAATATGTTTTGTTATGCTTTGAAACTGTGCATGCTTGATTTCATTGATCTTCTCTGTTTTTTCCTTACTGCAGAATTTAAGTTATAATCAAAACTTCAAGCTATTTTATTTAAACAACTGTTAGGACTTAGATTCAAACAAAATAGGTTAGTTTATAATAAACTAAGAATTAAAAATAGATCTATGTATCTTGTATTTGAAATCATCTGGAATTCAAATAATGCAGTGACATTCTAACATCAATGTTGAAATCGAATGTTGAAATTGGGTGAAACAATTATATAAACCGAATTATCACTGGAAAATATGAACTTTAAGAAGAAAATCTAAATTTTTAATAAAGTATTGAGGGTGAATTATGGGGATAACTGGAAATAGGTGTTCGGTCCACCTTTGGCGATCAAGAAGGAGAGGTGTCTTGGATTTTCTTCTGGAGATAGAAGAAGTAGCGGGGTGTTCAGAAAAAATGCCCGAAGTTGTTCACGATCATCAAGGTGACAAGGGGAATGGGATTTATGATTTAACCCTAGTTTTGGTCGATTGTGCAAAAGAGGGGACTGCGTCATTTCTATTGCATTGAGTCTCTTGGGATTTGGAACGAGGCTGCGTGGATGAGTGATAGAGATGTGGCCGGAATCTGGGGGTGCTCTGGTGATCGGCGATGTGGATGTGGGTCTGTTTTCAGGGAATGGTTTTGGTTTGAATTATCTGGTGATGCTCGATTTTGTTTTGGGTTCTGTGGTGACTAAGGGATGATCGGAATCGACTGTAGTGTATGTCGCTGACGTGTGAGAGGTGCTGGAGTTGGTCGCGGTGGCGTCGATCGCCGGTGCACTTGCACAGGGAGGAGTGTGTGTTAGTGGGTTGTGGAAGTTAGAAAGACGTATTGTCTCGGGTTGCAACTCGAAGATTTGGGGTAGTTTGCTCGAGTTCAAACTCGAGTAAGGGCCGTGTTTTATTTAAAACTTGTTAACAGTTATATTTGATACATGTTTTTAATTTTTTTTTAACTTAAACTATTTAACCAAAATTTTAGGGAGGAAAAGGATTTGGGTCATGCCCGAGGGGACTTCGGGTATTACCTGAAGCAAGTTAAAAAGGTTTTTAAAACTTGTGTTTTGAAATTTAAAAATGAAATCAAATTAAACTTTCTTTACAAATTACTTATATAATAAGTTGATTCTTTAACATTGTTTATGAAGTTTTGCAACTTCATTTAATTTTAAAATTTGCTAAATTAAGTTAGATTGATTAAAATTGTGTAGGAATGAATTTTAAGATTTTTAAAAAAAAAGCAAGGTTGTTAATGTAAATTGTAATGGATTTAAATAATTACTTGATAATAGTTTAAAGCATTTAAAAATAAGTTGTGATTTGTTACTTTTAATTTAGCAAGTTGAATAAGTATTTAAAACTTAATTAATAATTTGATTAAGCAAGGTTAATTTTTAAAGTTAATTGTTTTAATAGGTATAAATAAGATAAGGTTTTATCTCAAGATAATTATGGTTAAATAAATTTGAGATTAATTAAGTTTGTTAAGAAATTTAATGTATTTAATTAACTTAATTAATTAAATATAAAAAGATTAATAAATAAATAATTAAGGATAATTATTAATTTAATGAACTAATAATTATGATGGCTTAATTAATGACTAAAGATTAATTAAACTGTAATTATTAATTAATTAAGTAATTTAAGGGTTAATTAAACTAGTAATTAAGAAATGCTTAATAAAGTTTTATTAAGAATTGGGTTTTCTTGATTAATAATAAAAAGGTTATTAATCTATAATGCAAGTAAAGTAAGAATTAATTAACTATTATAAAAGGTTAATTAATTATAATTAACGATTGATTAATTAATAATTATGGATTAATTAATTTGTAATTAAGGTTATTAATTAATAATTAAGTTTTATTAATTAATGATTAAGACATAATTAATTAGTTAATCAAGTAAATTAATTAATTAATTATAAAAGTAATCAGGAATTGATTACTTTGTATTAAAGGAGTGATTTATAATTAAGGTTTATTAATTAATAGTAGAAGGATAATTAATCTGTAATTAAGGAGTAATTTTGTTTAAGAGTAATTAAGGAATGAATTACTTGGTTATGATTTATGAGATGAATGTGATTAAGTTAAGTTAATTAATTTGTTAATTAATTAGAGATAGTCACATGGTAATTAATTAAGTATGCTTACTTAATGAGATTTGACAAGAGTAATTACTTAAGATAAGTAATTGATGAATAAATTACTAGAGGTATTTGAGATAAGGGAAATTACTTATTGGGAAGCAATTCAAATGGATAATTACTTGGTAACGTAATTAAGGATTTATTACTTGGTGTAATAAATCAAAAGATTTATAAAGGTTATTAAGAAGAAATTAAGAGAAATTTATTACTGCTTATAATTATTAAAGTTGATTTAACTAATTTATGCATGATTAATTAATGTAATTAATTTTAGTTAATTAATTAATGGAAGTAATTAATTAAGGTTCATTAATTAATGTGATTACTGAGAATAATTAAGAATTGATTAATTAAGATTAAGTAATCTATAATAAGTTATTATAAGGTAATTAATTGTAATTAATTAAGGATTAATGTCATTAATTATAATTAATAGAGTAATTAAGGTTAATTACTTAATGGTTTGTAGATAATTAATTTGTATAATTATTCAAGAGTAAATAACTTAATGAAATTAAAGATAATTAATCAAGGTTGATTAATTAAGGTGATGATTAATTAATTGGTTTAATTGATGGATAGTAAGCAAGATTTATTATGATGAAGGTAATTAATTTAATTTATTTTAAATTAATTAAAGATAAAGTAATTAATTTAATTCATTTTAAATTAATTATAAATGGTGTGATTTATAGATCATTGCTTATGGATGGATGATTTATATAAAACGGCTTAGTTGCTTGATATCCCTGATGAGATATGTGTGATATATGATATGGATGCTTTGGTTGCATTGAGACGATAATATGAATTATCTATTTGTGATGATAACATGAATTATCTGATGTGATGATAATGTAGATTATCTATTGTGACACTGTGAATTATCTATCTGTGTGTATATAGATAGTTGAATTGAATTGTTTAACCTTAAACAACTTGGACCTAAAGGATACGTTTTGGTTTTCGATGAGACCGGGATCGGGTTTCCAAATTTCGATATCCGAAAACCACATCGATCCAAATTAACGATGGTCGTGAATCTCAAGTGAAGATGAAGATTCATAGTGCAAGGTTATTGTCGTTAACTCTGAGGGTGATTCCAAAATGAGTGTAACGAGATAATGCCTTCGGTTTTGTTCGAACCCGGAACGAACTTGTATGGATTGAATGCTTTCAACACATCGTCAGGTGGACGATGAGCATTCTAAGTGATGTTTTCACTAAAGGTAATCGTAGCCTCAAGCCTCATCAACAGGGAATGGCTAAAACAGGGGAGGTGCAGAAAGGCTAAGTGGGTCAAGCCCAAGTAGGATGAGATGAACCCCTGTCTAGAGTCCCTTTTATTTCGGCTGTTTGGGCGGTTGAATAGCTACAACTGCCGAGGTTGTCTTATTCGAGTCTGTCCAGTAACGGATGGTCCCGACTTTATGTTGCAGGGGAATGGGAGTGATCCTTGGTACGGTGATCTAGGCCCCGTACTGTGACGGGCGGTACCCCGGTAACCCTGCCATTGTATGGAATCCAAAATCCAATAAGCGCCCTCGGATTTGATTGTATTACCCACTTTTGTGGCTAGTAGCTGGAATTTAATCATGTAACAATTTCGGCTATTTCCTATTTACTTGAAAACCCTAGCCCTATTATAATATCACTTGATTTCCTATCAAATGTTTTGGTTAGCGTAAGATAAAAACTTTTCCATGTTTATGTGTGGGAAGTCTTACGTGATACCTTTGCTTTCAAAAGGTTTTTAAAGTTAAGCAACTTTAACCCGTTTACTCACACCAGACCAATGTCTGACCCGGAGTTTATTCTGTTTTTCTTAAACTCTTGGGTACTCAAATTTTTATGCGTAGCCAAGGGATTCAGGTTAGGTTTGACGAATTCTGGAGGAGCAATGGAGCAGGAGGCTTCGGCGTGTAGATATATAGAATTCCGCTGTGTGTTTTCTGAGTCGTTTGTCTATTGTATATTGACTTGTATAACTAGACAGGTGTTTATAACTGTCTAGTATGTGTTGTTTGAGCTGTGTAACTCTGATGTATATGATACTATATGATTAATATAATTTATTCGTTCCGCTATTTAGATTCTGATGTTGTTCTTTCTTTCTTCTCTGTCTTTTCTCTTTTCTATCCCTTTCTTTCTTAAAAATGATGCATCTTTCTATAGAGAGAAAGGCGGGTCGTTTCACTGAGGCTCCAACTGTTGCAAATATTCCTAGGCCCAATGCATAGGTCATCGATGTGCTCGAGGAGGATAAGCCCAAGGACCCATCTCTTGGTGAGGAGAGGGGGACGATATACTGATCATGGGTGCCATGGAGCACATCGCCAAGAGCAGTATTAAGGAGCTAAATGAAGAAGAAGAGAGATCGAAGCACGAAGTCAAAACGGAGCCCGTTAAGGTCGCGGCTGAAGGTCCTATCCCCGCAGCTTTGTAGGTCATTCCACCTGGTGGGACGATTCTTGTTGAAATTCCTCCTCCTTCATCGAGCATCTCTGCCAAGGGTGGTAAGGGATCATGGAGAAAACACTCGACTGGTTAAACTCTTGAAAAAATGAAGAAGGGGAAGAAATCCAACAAATGATTAGCATTTTGTGTTATTGTACATAGTCTAGATAAGTTAGATATGCATTTCTTTTCTTGGTAGTAGGTGCACGGATGTGGATCCCGATCTTTTTGAATAATTTGTAAGGAAGTTTGGGAAATAGTGAATAAAGTTTTTGTCTTGTAATTAATCATCGTATGAATAATTACTTTAGCGGTAAAATAATTACTTCCCATTTCATGTACTCGTAATTTTCGCAAGTCTCGTTAATAATCTACTATCTCGATCTCGAAGCCTCTTCGAAGGAGCTACCTTATGTCATAAGCAATACCGAGCTGGAACTATAACAAACGGTTGCATCTTGTCGCTAACAACTCGATTCTCTTCTGTTGATTTGAGATCGAGATTTGTAGGATAGAGAACAATTGATATCTCGTCCGTCTACCCGTTGGGTTTTCGAGTTAGCCTGTGATATTTAGAATTTCCTGATCCATAGTCCAGGACTTAGAATTTTTAGTCCACGGTCAGGGACTTGAAGATTTTCGTCAAATCATTTATACTCTAGTCCGCAGTCAGGGACTTAAAGTACTCTAGTCCGTAGTCAAGGACTTAGAGGTTTTCGTTAAATCGTTTATATTCTTGTCGACATTCAAGGACTTAGAGTACACTAGTCCGTAGTCAGGGACTTAGAATACTCTAGTCCGTATCAGGGACTTAGAGATTTTTGTTAAATCGTTTATACTCTAGTCCGTAGTCAGGGACTTGGATATTTTTTGTATAATCATTTATACTTTAATCTACAGTTGGGGATTTAGAGTACTCTAGTTCGCAGTCAAGGACTTAGAGATTTTTGTAAAATCGTTTACAATCTAGTCCATAGTTAGGGACTTAGAGTACTCTAGTCTGCACTCAGGGACTTCGAGATTTTCTGCCAAGTCATTTATACTCTAATCCGCAGATAGGGATTTAAAGTACTCTAGTCCACAGTAAGGGACTTAGATACTTTCAGTAAATCGTTTATACTCTAGTCCATAGTCAGGGACTTAGAGACTTTTTGTTAACCGCAATCAGTAATTTAGAGAATTTTGGCCATTCTCCTTCCGTCGGCGACCTTTGTTCCTTATTGCGGGCTTTGTTTTTTTGATTCATTGGCAAGAATCTCCAGTCGAGTAAACTTACAAAATCCCCCCCCCCCCCGTTCAATCTTATTGGGGATCGGTTTGACTGATCGACTTCTAACTCTATGAACCTTTTCACACATTGCACATATCGATATCAACTAGTTTCATCGCATACTTAACATAAAATGTAATAATAGTGGCTCATATAAAGGAAGCTCTATTTTATTCATCATATGAAAAGGAACCGAATTACTCTTCTTATTTCACATTAAAAGAAATCAAACATCAAAGCAAATGTTGAAAGTAAACATTACTGAAATACAAAAGAAATTGTTCAGATGAAATAGCGTCTTAAATGTTCGCTATTCCATGCTCTCGGGAGTATCTCACCACGAATAGTCGCTAGCTTGAAAGTTCCTTCTCCAAGCCTCTGTTCAATGATGTATGGTCCTTCCCATGTCAGACTTATGTGCGATGGGATCGGGAAAACTCGTTTTAGGATAAGATCACCAACTTCGAAAGTTCTCGATCGGATTTTATCTTGTAATATCGGGCGCTTCGTTGTCGGTGTGAAGCTGCCCTCAAATCGGCCTCCTCGCATTTTTCACGATAAAGTCCAAAGTTAACAAGAAAAGATCTTGGTTCATTCTGGGGTAATAGTAAATCGCCCAATGAGAAGGGACTTCAAGTTCCACTAGAATAACCGCTTCAATTCCGTAAGTAAGAGCGAATGGAATGTGGCCAGTCGTAGACTTATGAGTGGTCCTATAGGCCCAAAGCACCATAGGAAGTTCATTCACCCACTTGCCTTTAAACTTTTACAAATGCTTTTTTAGGATTGACTTTATAATCTTATTTACAGCTTCAACTTGTCCATTCGCCTGAGGTTGGGCGATCGTCGCAGATCTCTTTTCAATGTGATATCTCCAACAAAACTTCTTAAACCCAACACTATCAAATTGAGTCCCATTATCAGTGATGATAGTTTTTGGAAGATCGAAATAACACAAATTGTATCAAATTACGAAGTTGATAAATTTCATGATTGTGATCGTGACTAATGGTTCTGCTTCGGCCTATTTGGTGAAGTAGTCAACAGTGATAATTGCATATTTTGCGCCACCTTTGGAAGTTGGAAAAGAGCCAATTATATCAATTCCCCACATAGCGAATGGCCATGGACTAACCATTTGCATGATCTCTGTCGATGGAGCTCTTAGGACTTCAACATATATTCAGCATCGGTCTCATCGTCTCACATAATCAGCAGCATCCCAGTTCACATTTGGCTAGTGGTATACATAACAGAGTATTTTTTTGCGAGCATTTGGCCCCCAGTGTGATCGACGCATTCTCCCTCATGGACTTCTTTCAAGACACGCTTTATCTCGTCATGAGAGATACACCGGAGTAAGGGAACAGGGAACCCCTTTCTATACATATTTTCTTCTTGCATAATATATCGTGAAGCTTTATGAAGAGCTTGTCGCTTTTCATTTCTCTTCTTAAGCAAGGTTCCATGCCATAGGTATTCTTTAAGTGGATTCATCCCTGACTCCCTTTCGGGTTCTATCTCCAGTACTCGATCAACTTCCATCACATTTATACTTGAGGTATGTAGTATCTCGACTGGAACCATGCCCATCTGTTATACATAATCAATACTCACGAACTTTGCCAATGCGTTAGCTTCTCCGTCCTGCCCATGCGGGATATGCGAAATGTCATAGTATTCGATATCCGCCAACAACTCCTAAACTCAAGTTGTAGGATCGATTTCACCCTAGAGGGGGGTGAATAGGGTGATAGCGTTAATTATAAAAATTAATTGCGGAAGCTTATAAAATAATTTCAACACGGATCACAGAATATTAGCAGCACATAAATAAATAGCAGAATAATAAAATGTTGAAATAGAATGACATAGAATTTACCTAGCTTCGGCAAAACCCTGCCTACGTGCTGCCTCCAAGGTTTCTACTAGAAATTAAGTAGTCACACGCTTACACACGTAAACTCGCGACACCCGCTACTGACTAACCTAACTCTACGCTCAAAACCCTGCCACAACTCAGCCACCGAGTTGCGAATTCTCAAACTACGCCACATAGCTTGTGCCTTAGTCACACGACTAGTAAATACAACTGTTTAAAATTTAAAAATAAATTTAAAAAGCAATTTAAAAATAAAAGACAAAAACCCTAATTAAAAAATTAAAAAGCCCTTAATAAAATAAAGCCGGCCCCCTTTTGATAATTCGGCCCGATCCTCTTTTATATGCTTCGTTCGTTTTTGTGAAGATGGCGGCCGTTTATTGCAACTAAATTAGGGCTTCGTCCTTCTCTTTAGAAACTAGGGTTTTGTTATTTCGTTGATGGCGATTACAATTACTAGATTCAACTTGACTTCCTTGCTTTGTAATTGATCGTCTCTTGAGATTGGCTGCTTGATTGACTTCGTTTCTACTTTGTATTGGGTATATGATTTTTGCATTTGATTTCTGGTTGTTAATGCTTGAACTCGATACAATTTCCCAATGACGTCAATTGCAATTTATAGGAGTCGAACTTCTAAATTTACGTCGTATATTACTTATTTGAATTCGTCAAACCATTCGCTCTGCCGCTTGATAATGCCAGAATGTTTTTGATTTTACCGACTTGTTCAATTCGAATATTTCCCTTACTTCACTGTTACGGTTTTAGCTTGAGATCGTTCGATCCTTCCTTGATCGTTACGATAGCTACTTTCCTATTTTATTTGGATTTTATTTTTGACTTTTTCCATATGCGTATTTTTGTGATACTTGATTTGCACGACATTGATTTCGAACTCGTGATTTCGTGTTTACCACGACTTTGAATTCTCCGATTCTTTGACTTTACTCTCTGATTTCATTTTGACTTCGGCATTGACTATCTTGTTAAACTGAAGATTCCGGCCAGATTTTGTGTATCCAATCCACGTCTTCGACCATTTTTGATTTCTTAAAAACCGATGATCACGTTCGAACTGTACCATCTGTTCTATGACATTGCTGGTTTGATCCTTGGCTTAGTTCACTGTATTTTCATTCTCTTTTAGTCTGCGTTATGTATATTCATGATGCTTTCTTGTGATGTTGCTCTACTTTGTGTTAGCATTGTCATGTTGTATACTTTCTGTATACATACTTGTGTCTTGTTCATCCAATTCATTGAGATTGTAGCTTGTTGTACATATAAACTTGGTGCATTGCTTCGAGTTGTATTTACACCACTTTCTGTTGCAAGTGCTTGTATCGTCACTATATATGACATGGTTCCCCTGTTTACTTAAGTCTTTTAGTCGAGTTGCACACTTGTGGTCTTCATTTGTACACTATGCATTGTTGTAGATGCTTGTGCATTCTATTGATGCCAGACCCTTGTGAACTTTTCTCTACTCTTGGTCATTCACTTGTTAAGGCTGGTTGTTGCGCGATGAAGAGGTTGAACCTGTTATGGACCTAGTTGCATACATATTGCTTGATACATTGGTTTGGTCTTGTATCTGTAGTTGTATTCATGTACACTGCATAGTGGTCTTGTGACACTGCTTACTGTTATGTTGAACTGAGTTGATTTGGTTTCATGTTATAGTTGTACTTAAGTTGAGTTGTAGACTTCATGTTGGTTCCATTTTTGCTGTGTCTTTTACTTGGTGCATCACCATACATATTCACTTGAGTTATTTAAGTTGTAGATTGCTGAGGTGTTTGTGTTGTTGTACACTGACCATGTGATCTTTTGATCTGTTCTTTGAGTCAGTGGTATTGTCTATGTTGGTTTTGGATTTTGATGCGGCTATGCACTGTATATACATGTGCCATTTCATTTTCTTCTCTGGTCTTGTTTATATTGAACTAGTCGACACTTGATTCTTGAGTTTTGGCCATTTGCACCTGTGTTGAATCCAGCTAATAGCTCGGGTTTACCTTGTGCTCGTGTCGAGATTTTATTTATATTGCACATGAGTTGAACCCGTCCTTTTATTTTGGGTTTGACCTTGTGCTCGCCTGTCTCTGTAACATTATCAAGTGTATATCGGTGTGCATAGCCTTGTGGCATGTACAGTGATACACTGTGCATGTCACATTGGTCATGTGTGATGAATTCAAATGTAAGTGATGACGAACAACCCAAATAACTGAGGCAAATATAATTTTCAAAATTCATATTTTATTTTATATTGCAAAAATATTTCTTTTTCAATGTTACTGCGTTAGTGTATATTTTTGCAGATTGCTCAGATGCTGGATTCTAACTGGAATGAAGTTGAAGATGAACTACGAGTGTGAGTGATATGTTGTGAGGAATTTATGTAAATTGAATTATGATGTAATTAGAATCAATATTGTATAGTGAATAGTTAGAGCTTGAATTTGTACTATTCAAAAATTGTAATAAATATATGTTTGAATAAAATTTCTGTTTGAATTCAAATTCTATGTTATTTAATTTTATTCAGCAAATATTTATTTAATCTGTGAAAAATGAAATAGTACCTTACCAAATACATTTACACGAATATATATATGTTTATTATCATCAAACAAAAATCATATAATCGCATATTCAACAATCTTCCCCTTTTGATGATAACAAACATATATTTAAGATTTTGAATATGTCAAATGTATTTGATCATAGATATAGTCTAATTGCTCCCCCTATTTAAATGCTTCCTCTCTACACAGCGCCCCTACAAATATGCATACAAATAAAAATATGCAAATGAGCCTAGATGCAAATGGAAAATATTTGACCTTTGCTTGATTTTATTCGACAAAATCTTAACTTTTCTCTCCCCCTTTTGTTAACAGCAAAAGAGTGATAGTGTTAGAGAAATTAGAGATAAAGTAATCGATATTAATCCAACATTAAAACTCAATTAAACATAAATATTAAATTTCAATAAAAAAATCAAACAAAAATCATAACTACCCTTGTTAGGCGCATATTCCACTTTTAGAAATAATGGAAATGATGTCATCATATAAAACCATACAGTTGTACCTGTTTGTGGTACATTTATATCAGGAATTTGAATATCTACTAATCATGCATAACCGTTAGGACTTTTAAATGAGATTAGTAGTATTCCAATTTAATTTTAAAAATGAATTCAAGTATCTTCTAATCACGCATAACCGTGAGGACTTTTAAATGGGATTAGAATCCACTTGTTTATTTAGTAAATCAATATTGATATGTGTTCCATACATGCATAACCGTGAGGACATTTAAATGAGCATGGAAGCACATAATAAATTGCAAGTAATTCACCCATGCATAACCGTGAGGACTTTTAAACGAGAGTGAATACTTTGGATTCTATTTTGTTTTATAAAATGAAAAACGAATGATTCCTGTTTAAAGTACCACATATCGACAAACTATATTGAATTTTTGATGAGCGTTGGTCGATAGAAATATGATAGACATGGAAATGGTCATGGAATCTTTACCCAACAAAAAGTTTTATAACTCTTATTTGAATCTCTAAAGAAATTTTTCTAAATATACTATCTTGAGTAATGTATGATAAATATCAACACTCATCACTTTTTCAATCACTATTTATCTTTTTGATAATTATTAGGGAGTAAGACTAGTCAAAATTGTCATTTAAAATCAAATTCAAAAATAATTATGAAATTAATTTTACAAAATGATTAATCTAAAAATGATTTTCTCGAGGGGGTTATATGAGAAAAATTTCTGCTCTTTGAAAAATTATTTGAAATGAAAAATATGCAGATATTTTTGATTTAAAAAAACGATGTAGTTACTAAATGTCTCAACAAAAATCATGTTCTACTAGTAAATTTTCTATCAACTATATTACCAGTGTAATCTGCATCTGAATTTCTCTTTTACTCAAAATTATCATTAATTGAATTTGATAGACCGGACCATGAAGTATGCAACAAAATACCTCAAAATCAAATTTAACAGCTTTTCAAATGACATTCTCTTGAATTTGAAATGAAGCCGTGTAAACAATCAAAAACCGTGAATATAGAGATAGCCATATTATAGCTAAATGTATCACCATCCAACAAAAAACACTATTATTAATCCAAACTAAGATATATGAAGTAATTCAAATGCTATACAGATTTTTATAGTGTTTTTGGCATAAAATATAGTTGGCCAACAATTTTAAACAAGTCAGAATCAAAATCATCATCTTTTCATCATCTCTATATTGGCTGATTTAATTCAGAATATGGTGCAGATTATCACATTTTAATATATCGTTCAAATAAATATACCTTTACCTGTTTTACCTTTACGATATTTTTCGTTATCGTCCAATGTGATTCTGTCACCTTTATACTAGGCTAAAGAACTTTGCTTTGTCGCCCATTGTGTTTCTGGAACAGCCAGAATCCAGATAACACTGTTGTTGTTCCTTAGCCTGCCACCACACCTATACAGGAAACAATTTTTGTGACCTATTTGTTTTTATAGGTCCATGGTTGTTAGTGGCAGAAGATTTAGAAAAATAATTTTGTGGAGACCCAAAACTGTTTATATATGTTCCTTTTGGCACCCAAATTTGTTTAACATTAAGAGATTTTATATTTGTGCCTTTTGGAACCCAAATTGTTATAGTTTTCACATGTTTGGGTCTATAGCAATAATTATTGTGATTGTGTCCATATTTTCTACAAATTGTGCACAAGGAATTAACTTGATTAATATTGCTTTCAACAATTTTCGAACTACTATATCCAAGTCCTTGTCTAACCGTATTAACAGTTTGCTTTCCTAATAGCATATTCAACGATTTTTCACTTTTTGAAAATTTATCTAAAGTCGTTGACAATTGTTGGACTTGTGTTTTGAGAGATTCATTTTCGTTTGACAATTGTGTGCACTTTTTAATAAAATTCTCTCTCCTAGTATTTTCATTCTCTTTTAAAATCAGAATTTCATTTTCAAGTGATTTTATATTGATTTTTGATTTTTTAATTTCCTCTTCGAATGTTGGACACTTATCACACTTAGGGATCCTTCTTTGATAGTCTTTAACTAATTGGTCAAGTTGTTCATTTAATTCTATCAAAGTGTCTTTTTGTGATTCAAGTTTAGCGTATTTTTCCCTAAGCCGTTCAAAACAGCCATTTACTTCATGGAAATATATAAGTAATTCTGAATGAGAAAGTTTTGATACCTCACTTGGCTCGTCATCATCACTGTCAGATATTTCACCATGAAGACACATGTCTGCTTTCTCACTCTCACTGTTAGCACTTTGATTATCTTCATCACTTGTATTCCACGTGGCTGCAAAACTTCTCCTTTTTGATTTCTTTTCAAAGTCGCGTTGATTTTGAGGACAATTGGTCTTGATGTGCCCAGGTTGATTGCACTTATGATAGATGATCTTTTGTTCTTCTGGATTGTCCAATATTTTATTTATTCTGCTTTTCAATTTTCGATTTAGAGCTGGATTTCCGTATTTGTAATTCCACCTTTTGACTTTCTTTATTATCAGCTCCAATTCTGCTACTCCGTTATCATCATCACCATCATCACTTACTGTTGTTCCTTTGAGAGCCATAGATTTCTTTCGAGTATCTCCTCCTTCACGTTCTTCCTTGAATTTCATTTCTAGCTCATAAGCAGTGAGATTTCTGATGAGTTCTTCGACTTTCATTTGTTTCAAACCTTTTGATTCTTGAATGGCAGTCACTTTGGCTTCAAAACTTCGTGGAAGGACTCTGAGGATTTTTCGGACTATCTCCAACTCTGTGTATGATTTTCCAAGAGCTTTCGATTTGTATACGATATTGGAAAGTCGTCCATGCATCTCTTTAACATTTTCTTCCTTTGCCATTGTGAAATTCTCGTATTTGCTGCTTAGCATGGCAAGGCGAGATTCTTTGACTTGAGATGTTCCTTCGTGAGTCACTTCTAGTGTGTTCCATATTTCCTGCGCAGTTAGACAATGTGAGACACGATTAAATTCAAATTGATCCAATGAACAGATAATATAATTCATAGCTCTTGCATTAGCATTTTGTAATTTATTTTCTAGTTCTGTCCATTGATCCATCGGTTTATCTATTTCCTGATTATCTACAATTTAAGTTGGTGCTCTATAACCTGTCTCAATACTGTTCCAAGCGTCAATGGTTTTCAGAAAAATTTTCATTCTATTTTTCAAATAAGCATATTCACCATTGAACATTGGTGGTCTAACTATGGACTGACCCTCAGCAAAAGCATTATTGAAAGAAGCCATTTTTAAAATTCAATTTTTTTTTCAAAAACTGATTTTTGAAAAATGAATTTTTAAAACAAAAATTGACTTCTATTCCTAGCTTTGATACCACTTGTAGGATCGATTTCACCCTAGAGGGGGGTGGATAAGGTGATAGTGTTAATTATAAAAATTAATTGCGGAAGCTTATAAAATAATTTCAATACAGATCACATAATATTAGCAGCACAGAAATAAATAGCAGAATAATAAAATGCAGAAATAGAATGACACAGAATTTACCTAGCTTCGGCAAAACCCTGCCTACGTGCTGCTCCCAAGGTTTCTACTAGAAATTAAGTAGTCACATGCTTACATACGTAAACTCGTGACATCCGCTACTGACTAACCTAACTCTACGCTCAAAACGCTGCCACAACTCAGCCACTGAGTTGCGAATTCTCAAACTACACCACGTAGCTTGTGCCCCAGTCACACGACTAGTAAATACAACGGTTTAAAATCTAAAAACAAATTTAAAAAGCAATTTAAAAATAAAAGACAAAAACCCTAATTAAAAAATTAAAAAGTCCTTAGTAAAATAAAGCCGACCCCCTTTGGATAATTCGGCCCGATCCTCTTTTATATGCTTCGTTCGTTTTTGTGAAGATGGAGACCGTTCTTTGCAACTAAATTAGGGCTTCGTCCTTCTCTTCAGAAACTAGGGTTTTGTTATTTCGTTGATGGCGGTTACAATTGCTAGATTCAACTTGACTTCCTTGCTTTGTAATTGATCGTCTCTTGAGATCAGCTGCTTGATTGACTTCGTTTCTGCTTTGTATCGGGTACGTGATTTTTGCGTTTGATTTCTGGTTGTTAATGCTTGAACTCGATACAATTTGCCAATGATGTCGATTGCAATTTATAGGAGTCGAAATTCTAAATTTACGTCGTATATTACTTATTTGAATTCGTCAGACCATTCGCTCTGCCGCTTGATAATGCTTGAACGTTTTTGATTTTACCGACTTGTTCAATTCGAATATTTCCCTTACTTCATTATTACGGTTTTAGCTTGAGATCGTTCGATCCTTCCTTGATCGTTACGGCAAAGCTATTTTCCTATTTTATTTGTATTTTATTTTTGACCTTTTCCATATGCGTATTTTTGTGATACTTGATTTGCACGGCATTGATTTCGAACTCGTGATTTCGTAATTACCACGACTTTGAATTCTCTGATTCTTTGACTTTACTCTCTGATTTCATTTTGACTTCGGCATTGACTATCTTGTTAAACTGAAGATTCCGGCCAGATTTTGTGTATGCAAATCCATGTCTTCGACCATTTTTGATTTCTTAAAAACGGATGATCATGTTCGAACTGTACCATCTATTCTATGACATTGCTGGTTTGATCCTTGGCTTAGTTCACTGTATATTCATTCTCTTTTAGTCTGCATTGTGTATATTCATGATGCCTTCTTGTGATGTTGCTCTACTTTGCGTTAGCATTGTCATATTGTATACTCTCTGTATACATACTTGTGTCTTGTTCATCCAATTCATTGAGATTGTATCTTGATGTACATATGAACTTGGTGCATTGCTTCGAGTTGTATTTACACCACTTTCTATTGCAAGTGCTTGTATCATCACTGTATATGACATGGTTCACCTGTTTACTTAAGTCTGTTAGTCGAGTTGCACACTTGTGGTCTTCATTTGTACACTGTGCATTATTGTAGATGCTTGAGCATTCTATTGATGCCGGACCCTTGTGAACTTTTCTCTACTCTTGGTCATTCACTTGTTAAGGCTGGTTGTTGCGCGATGAAGAGGTTGAACCTGTTATGGACCTAGTTGCATACATATTGCTTGATACATTGGTTTGGTCTTGTACCTGTAGTTGTATTCATGTACACTGCATAGTGGTCTTGTGACACTGCTTACTGTTATGTTGAACTGAGTTTGATTTGGTTTCATGTTATAGTTGTACTTAAGTTGAGTTGCAGACTTCATGTTGGTTCCATTTTTGCTGTGTCTTTTACTTGGTGCATCACCATACATATTCACTTGAGTTATTTAAAGTTGTAGATTGCTGAGGTGTTTGTGTTGTTGTGCACTGACCATGTGGTCTTTTGATCTATTCTTTGAGTCAGTGGTATTGTCTATGTTGGTTTTGGATTTTGATGCGGCTATGTACTGTATATACATGTGCCATTTCATTTTCTTCTCTGGTCTTGTTTATATTGAACTAGTCGACACTTGATTCTTGAGTTTTTGCCATTTTCACCTGTGTTGAATCCTGCTAATAGCTCGGGTTTGAACTTATGCTCGTGTCAAGATTTTATTTATATTGCACCTGAGTTGAACCCATCCTTTTATTTTGGGTTTGACCTTGTGCTCGCCTGTCCCTGTAACATTAGCAAGTGTATATCGGTGTGCACGGCCTTGTGGCATGTACAATAATACACTGTGCATGTCACATTGTTCGTGTGTGATGAATTCAAATGTAAATGATGACGAACAACCCAAATAACTGAGGCAAATATTATTTTCAAAATTCATATTTTATTTTATATTGCAAAAATATTTCTTTTTCAATGTTACCGCGTTAGTGTATATTTTTGCAGATTGCTCAGATGCTGGATTCTAACTGGAATGAAGTTGAAGATGAACTACGAGTGTGAGTGATATGTAGTGAGGAATTTATGTAAATTGAATTGTGATGTAATTAGAATCAAAATTGTATAGTGAATAGTGAGAACTTGAATTTGTACTATTCAAAAATTGTAATAAATATTTGTTTGAATAAAATTTCTGTTTGAATTCAAATTTTGTGTTATTTAATTTTATTCAGCAAATATTTATTTAATCTGTGAAAAATGAAATAGTACCTTACCAAATACATTTACACGAATATATATATAAATATATATATATATATATATGTTTGTTATCATCAAACAAAAATCATATAATCACATATTCAACACAAGTAAGATATGGGGTAAGTTGTTGCCCCTTCGCCTGGTAGTCCACTCTAACCTAGTACACCGACAGTTACGAGTCGCAAAAGATTTCAAGAGACTTCACCCCCAGTTCTCTAGCATGTTTAAGTCTAGGGATTAATGCCTCATACTTGGCTTCATTGTTAGTAGCAGGGAAATTAAGCTTCAAAGCATAGCAAATTGACCGGTACTCAAAGGCTACAAGTATGATACCCGCTTCGGAACAATGATCATTGGATGCTCCATCGGTATATAGCTTCCATCATATAGTGGGGATTACACTACTCTCTATAGTCTCGTCCTGCATGGTAAACTCTACTATGAAGTCTTCCAATGCTTGTTCCTGGATAACTCTTTGAGGCAGATATGTAATATTGAACTGATTGAGCTACATGTTCCACTTAAGTAGTCTTTCAGACGTCTTTGGTCATTGTAGGACCTGTCGTAAAGGCTGGTCGGTATAGACATTGATTGGATGTTCCTGGAAGTATGGGCGAAGTTTGCACGACGCGATCACCAAGTAGTATACCAATTTCTCTATCTTCGGGTACTTTCTTTCTACCTTCATTGATCGTGTACTGACGTAGTACGTCGATCTCTGAATCTGGTTCTCCTTACGAATCAAAGCGGCACTGTAGCATGTGGCAATACAACAAAGTAAATGTACAACTCCTCATAATCTACCGGCTTTGAAAAAATAGGGGGTCTCTCCAAATGACTCACCACGGCTCGAAATGCGCCTTCATAACCTTGCATCCACTTGACATTCCTTTTCCCTCTCCTTATCAAATCAAAGAAAGGAATGCGTTTATCGGTTGCCCGAGAGATGAACCAACTTAGAGTAGCAACCTTCCTGTTCAGACTCCACACTTGCTTAATAGTTCTGGGTGCTTATATATTATGAATAGCTTAAATCTTTTCTGGGTTCACTTCAATTTCTCGCGCATAATAATAAATCCCAGGAAATTCCCTAATGAAACACTGAATGAGAACTTCAAAGGTTGATTTTCATGCTATAAAATCAAAGGATATCGAACATCTCCGCTAAGTCACAAATGTGGTCGTTTGATCACCGTGACTTTACAAGCATATCATCCACATAGACTTCCATCATCCTCCTGATATGATCTTTAAACATTTGGTTAACCAAACATCGATTGTTCACTCCTTCATTCTTTAATCCAAATGGCATTACTACATAACAGTATAACCCAACATCCGTGACAAAACTGGTATGCTTCTGATCTAGGAGGTGCATTGGGATTTAGTTGTACCCAGAGTATGCATCCATAAATGACATGTGCCCTGCAGTCGATCAACTAGCTGATCAATTATAGGCAGGGGAAAACTATCCTTGGGGCACGCCTTATTCAAGTCCGAATAGTCAATACATGATCTCCATTTCCCCTTTGCCTTCTTCACCAGCACGGGGATAGCTATCCATTCGGGATAGAGGGCGTTGCGAATAAACCCACTAGCTTTAAGTTTATCCACCTCCTCTTTAAGTGCAATGGATCTTTCTAGATCCATGGCTCGTCTTTTCTATTTCACCGGAACATGCTTTGAATCAACGTTTAATGCATGGCTGGCAATGGCAGGCGAGATCCCACACATGTTAGAATGAGTCCAAGCGAATACATCCAGATTCGTCCTGAGGAAATCAGTAAGTTCTTTCATCATCGATGGGCTGAGTACGATCCAATCTTCAACACCCGCGATAGGTTGTCATGGCTGACTGTGATATCAATTGTGAGCTCAACCGATGTAGCCTTAATCTCCTTGGCTTCCTCCTCATCTTTCCTCAGATATATATTTCAATAGAATCGGTTATGGTGCCTAAAGGCTTAGGCACTATTTATAAATCTTCAGTGACTTGGATGCAGAGAGACTTGTCCATACCCTTCCCTTTTTCTTTTTGTTGAACTTTATAGTCAGCCACATAACAGGCACGGCCAGTTGTCTGATCGCCATGCACAACACCTACTCCATTATCCGTCGAAAATTTCAACATCAAACACCATGGGGCAAGAGTTGCCCGAAATTAAGAAAAGGCTGGATGCCCCAGGAAAACATTTTATGGTGAATCAACATACGAAGAAACGAACGACGGGATCCGTACCCTCCTATGTTCAACTTCCTCCAATCCCTTTGGCAATTCTACATAATTAACTACCTCAGTAGCCGTACCATTGAAACCGTGTATATGAGCATTTGGTGGTTTCAAGTCCTTATCTTCCACCCTCATTTGATCATATCCTTCTAAAAGATAATGTTCACAGAGCTTTCGTAATCAATAAAAATTCTTCTTACCAGAGTGGGGCCAATCATGGCGGAGATAACCATCGGATCAATGATAGGGGCCTCTACTCTATCGATATCTGTGCTTTTAACTACTATATCATCCATCATTCTACGTAGTTGCTTAGCCGGAGTTCCATCCTCCATATTCAAACAACATTTAAAGTCCACATGTCTCATTGAACTAGCATAGTGCTTCATTTCTTGCCAACTTTTGTCTGCAGGATGCTGTCCACCAATTATTGTGTGTATCGCCAACCTTCCACAACTCCATGCAGGCTCCTCAGCCCTGTTTGAAGCATGTCCTCGATTGGGTTCCAACATCCCATATCCACTATCCCAATGGTTCTTTACAAACCGCTGCAACTTTTTCTCCCGCATCAATTTCTCAATGACAACATGGAGATGCACACTCATCCATATCATGCCCATAACATTCATGAAGCCGACAGTATTTCTTGATTTTCTTTTGTGCCTTGGTGGATTCTTTTGGACCTGGCCTTCTATATTGTAAAGCATTACAGGTGGATAGATAGATGTTCTCTAGGGATGCATTCAAAGGTGTATAGTCGTCATATAAAGGAAACTTCGACCTTCACTTTCCGGGCTCCCTTTTTCGGTCGCAATTGCCTTCTACACTCCTTTTGTATTGATTCGACTTGTTTTGAACATTGAGCTGAACCTTCTAGAACTCTCACCGGACTGCTTTATTGCAATGTTGCTCTGTACCGCTTCTCCACTTGTCCCCATAGCGTAGCCATTTCTAGAGGATCTGGCTGCTTCCTTTCTTATGAACTGGGCCGCCTTTGAGTAGAAGCGCTCCAGCACGACCGACGGTTTTCTAGCTTGCCAATCACAATTCGGATTCGAGGTCAACCCCTCTTGTCACAGCCATAAGTATCGCATGGTCATTAGGGTTACTAACTTCACTGGCAGCAATGTGAAATCTCATCAAGTAATTATTCATTGATTACCCCGGAGCCTGATTACACTAGATAATGACATCACCTCTTTAGGGCGAGTAGTGTGAATCCTGAACTGCTCCACTAATTTCATTGCCAGCTCATTAAATCTCAAGACTGATCATGGGGATATTCTTGTGAACCACATCGTAGCGATCCCATAAAGGGTTATGAGGAAGCATCAACAGTTGGCAGCATCATTCACTCTTATCGAGTCCATCAACCATTTGTACCTCAAAAAGTGCTGCCTAGGGTTAGTTTTACCTTCATAAGCATGCATCATAGTCATGTTAAACCTTCTAGAATACTACATATGTAAAATACTGTCGGTAAATGGGGAGTGGCTCCTAGAAATTCCCTAGTCATCGTTTGTCAAGACCTGGTTTTTCCTTATTAGCTGTCCGACCATTGTGGATAAATTCCGTGTCTCGATAGGTGGCGCCAAGTGATGGTGGTGCCCCACTTCGCATGAATGTTCCACTCGGTGTCTTCGAGACATTTCAAGCCTCCTTGGCCTACCATCCTCCTGATGTAAATTCTAATCATCCACTTCATTATCATTCTAGAGAGGTGGTTGGTCAGCATCCAAGCATGCTCTAGCCTCCAGGTTCTCGGGTCCAAGTCGAGTACTACCCCTTAGCTGCAATTGAGGTGTCGTCCCTCTGGTTGAGGGGTCGGTACCGACCCCTAGGGAGGGGTTGGCACCGAACCGGCTAGGCAGGCCGCGGTGGTCTGCCAAGTGCTGATTCGATATTCCTGCTCGTGCTGCTTCAACTTTGTGGCACTTGTGCCTCCGATGTTCATCTGAAGAAGTCGAACTCTCTGACGCCGAGTACGAAGCGAGACCTCTTCCTGCGCTTTGGCGCTGCCGTTGAGAAATTTGGTTCATCAGGTTGGCATTAGCCTGAATTTGATCATTTAGTTACCAACGACTTTCCATCAACTCCCTCATTAAGTCATTAAATTCGGCTTGGGTAATGGAACCAGCGGGGTTCTGAACTGCAGCAGGCTCCATATCACATTAGCAGGTTGGTTGCTTGGGCCCCCTTATTAGACACTGGAAGTTTTGTTAGCATCAACATTATGTGAAGTATATCCGGTGCGCCTTACCATCTTGGATTTCTTTGCTTAGATCTTGGGAGATCTAAATAGTATCTGCAAGCCTTTGAGGATGTATCAGGATCTCCTTTGGGGGATTTATTCAATCAAGTAGCAACAAAAGTGATCTGATAGCCTGAGAATTGTGTCTCTCAATGAAAGCATCGAAATATTTGCAACCAAATTGGCCACAAACGCTCGAGAATAGATTTTAGCAGTGAAATAAATGAAGAAATCAAATGGAAACAGAGGAATAACACTAAGTATCAAGAAAAATGCAGGAGAAAGCAAAGAACAACAAGATTTATAGTGATTTGGCATTGATTACCTACGTCCACTTTGAATACTCTCTCTATTGATTCACAATTCACTTGATTGCAATTACAATCAGTAAGAAAGTACATGGGATCAGAAAGGAATAAAGGAAGTTAGTTATAATAATGGCAGAGTTTCACTTGCAACCCGAAGACCCTTAAAATGGCCCCTTGTGCCTCTATTTATAGATGGAGCACCCTCCAATCTGACTGAAACTTCGACATCTGGACCTCCTCAACCATATGGGCCCACCATAGGGAGTGCTAGGCCCAACTCTTAATGGATAGGGATCGGTACTGATCCCTCCAGGAGTTGAGTTTGGGCTAGCAACCTATGTGGTAGCTTCCTTGTAGTCTATTATGATGTTGCTCCAAATATCATAGCATTCAAAATTGTAGATCTTTAGTTCTCATCACGTTTTAGTTCTAATCTTAACCTGGTCAAGGTAATACCGATCCATATTCCCTGTGTCTCACTATGCTGATCCATCCTTCATAAGTCACACCCTACCGAACCCTCCATGAGTTACACCACCACGTTGATGCCGACCCATTCCCTCTAAACGTTCTATGCCGACCAGAGTTGTTTCCTTCTGCTATGCCGATCTGTATCCTCCAAACACATTATGCCGATCCGTATCCTCCAAACAAATTATGCCGATCCAAACTCATAATGTCGATCCAAACTCATAATGACGATCCAAATTCAAAATGCCATTCCCTACATATTACCATCCAAATTGACTACTTACTAAGTAATTATGCCGACCCCACCTTCATGCTAACTATATACCAATCCCTTCATATCTCACCTAATTTGACCAATTATTTATGCCGACCCCTATTTCATCCAAACTAAATCCCATAATTCCGACATCCTGCATTATTTGTCTATCGATCCTATTTATAGGCTGGATACAACTGTCCGGACATTATATTTTGGTCAGGTGGATGTTGTCTTGTGACCATCCTACCCATCCATAGTTGAGTCTGTACTTCGTAATCAACCCAAGTTAACTAGGTCTAGGCACCGGGTAACACCTGCCTTGTTTGTCAAACTCTTATTGGTTGCAAATTTGTTTTTCTAAAAGTGTTGCCATAATTTTGGAATTAATTAATTAAAATTATTTGCAAAATATCCTTTCTTCTTAATTAAATATACAAAACATTTAAGTCTCATACCTTAAATAATTTTATATATTCATCAAAGCACTTTGGAAATTCTACAAAAGTTCCAAAAATCCTTTTCAATATGTTTTCTAATATATATAAATTTCAGATCCAAATAATTATTTATTTTGCCGTAAATAGTTTATAACCCAATAAATCATTTCCTTCACTAGAAAATTAATATAAAATCCACATTAATTCAGAAAATTATGAAAATTGAAACCCATCTCTAAAGTATCGTTTCTGATCTACATTTAAAATTTCAAGGTATTTGGATGTAATTTAATAGGGTTTTCATATAAAACATATCATAAAACTAATATGAACATGTATAAATCATCAACAATCATATATAAACTTTCAATTATCTAAAACATGGCATTATCATGCAAAATCATTTTGGGTATTCCTTAAATTGGAAAACTATAAGAAAATTTGGATTTAGTAATCATTCACCTTAGCTTTGTGATTAAAGATGTGAGATTTGATCTTGAATATGTTGATTTACTTCTTCCTCTTGAAACTTCTGGCTTTATCTTCTCTTCAGATTGAAAATGGTTGCGGGCCTTAGAGTATTCTTGTTTTAAGAGAAATGAAATGAACGTATGTTTGGTTTCTTAAGGGTTTAGGGTATAAGTTCATCTAATTTCCCATCTTGCCCTTCTTTATTTCTTAATAATTATTTCTCTCTTATTTCTTTAGTTCATTTTACATATAGGCATGAATTCCCTTTGTTAAATCAAATCCCAATCCATTAATCATCTTACATTATTTTATTCATTTAACTAATCAAATATCCTAAATTATGTTACTAAAAATATGGGGTGTTACATGTTCTGACTCGACGAAGCTGTTCTGACTTCCTTTGGATTCTGTTGGGTTAAAAGCTCTGATAATATTTTCCCCCCAGAGTATGCTTTTGTTGAAAACAAGGTGTGCTCTGGAAGTAATCGTTTTTAGTTTTCGCTTGGTGAAGGTCAAATGATCGTGTTAAGGCCATCCTGCAAATTTAACTTTGGCTGTTCAACTACTCATTAAGTTTTGACGTGAATTGTCGTTGCTTGTTAACAAACCAATTTTGACCTCATGACTTTTAAGATGCCCACTAATAACATATAGATCATGCTTGGAAAATTTGGGAGAGATCGAATGCATTTTGATGGATTGCTAGCGATCCATAGCTAATAGATCGCTAGCGATCCAATGAATTAGTGGTTTTTTCTATCCAGTCACTTAATTAACTTATTCGAGCCGACCCTTTCTTCCCATCTTGCTTTCATTTGACGATCCGAGCTATACTTCGACGACCCAATCCAAAACCTAAAACCTATCTTGCCATCACCGCTGTTGTTCATCGCCACCAAAGCTCCTCGCCTCCGACCACCCCTGACTTCATCACCACCTTGAATTAGCCACAAAACTTTGTTGCTTTTATTTTCCAAGTCGCCACCAGTCCTTCTTCTCTGAACCGCTGTCGACCCTTCTATTTTGGATCGACACCAATCCTTCTTTCTATAGGCTGCCAACACTTTGAGTTTATTCACGTCCTACTTTTGATTCTTGATTATAGGCGGGTTAATTTGATTTTTGCACTCATTTGCTATTTGACGACGGGGTTGTATTGGTGGTATTTGTCGTAGAAAATCCAAGTTGATTGTGATTTTGTGGAAAAGATAGTAAATTGAGTCTTGAGTTCTAGACGGAATGACACTCGGGCCTTTCCCCGGTGCTTGACATGTTTTATTGTCTTCGTCCATAGAATAAAAATTGACTTGTACTTTTTTACATCGCTAATACAACATGACGTATCGTGAATTGGTTTTAATCCTTTCGGAGGGGAATAACTGCTTAAGATAGCATCTCACAAGCATCTTATGTTGTTATCGCCTTTCCAAGTGTTCATGGTCTCATTATTGTACTCTTGATCTACCTGAATTAGGAAGAAATTTCCACGTCAGTTTGGACAACAGATCCATTGTCGATCGTTGATCGATAATGGGTAAGTGTAAAAGAAACAATTTTAAAAAATGATACAAAACGCCCTTCTCGTTCTTTACCATGATCGAACTATCTATACGGGATAGAGCGCTTGTAGTGTTCAGGACATTGAGCTCACCCCCCATAGATAACACACTGCATTTGCGTCGGTATATACTTGAAATCTGACATGTCAGCGTAAATCGATATTTCTTTAGAATTCAAGTTTTGTAGGGCAATTTTTAGTTAAAGATAGAATTACCTGACTGTGATGGATGCAAGTTCTGCTGTATAGAATGAAGTATCCATCTTCTCACCATAAGTCTAGTGTAGGAAGTCCAACACTTTTAGAAGCTGAATCTTCGTCTACCTCCCCTTCCTCTTTTGCTTTACAAGCTGAATAGGATCAACTAGTCCTAGTTGGTTCGGCTGTGGATCGGTCTCCTTAGAATTTCAAATTTATTTTTAATCCACCAGAGAGCGCTTCGTCCGTAAGTTCGCTAGGGTTTTACATAACATTTGCTAGCAACACGGCATTCTAGAGGACAACATGCGCCTTTCAGAGAAGAATGAGTTTGCCCATATGCCGCCTCCGGTACACACTCCTTTCAACCGATACTTGTGCCTAAATGGAGCAGTTCCTCCTTTTGATGACTTTTGAAAGAAACTCTTTTGAACTCTGGAATTTCCCCCTTCAAAATTCATCTTAACGGATATGCAATCCTGACATTTTCTCTCATTTAGGAGGAGAGACGAGTGCCTATCCCTTAACGTCATCGAGGCCCAAAGAAATCACAAGATCATGTTGCAGCTTCAGAGCAATCTGTCTTAGTTCAAGGCTCAGTACTTCTTTGTTAGATGTCCTGTAAGGTTTAACCTCCTTTGGACAACGGGAGGTAAGTTATTTTCATTATTTATTGAGTTTCGATAAGTGGCTATGGGATTTCTGACGGGTCAAATACTTCTTACAGTTATTCCAAGGCCGAATAAAGACCTATCACTTGACCAGATTTTCCCTACCCTGAAGGTCGTTGATGTTGGGGAGAGATCAGTTAAATTTTTGCTAAAGGACCAAAATTTGCTCTGGTACGAACTATTGGATCATGGGAGATCCACCGTAGCGCTTGAAGTCCCATCTCCTTCTCGTTCCATAATTTGAACACGCTCTGCTTCTTCATCAAATGGCTCTGAAGAGGGTGTTTTTCAAGAAAAGGAAGGCTTCTCTGGCGAGTCTGCTGAAAAAACTCATAAGGGAAGGGATGTCATGACTGAAGCCAGCTGTCCGACCAGAATGCCCCAATTCCAGAGGAAGGGGAAGAAGAGTTCAAGCAGCGAGAGGGCAAGGTTGCATTATCGATAGAAAATGAGAAGGGTTTGTGGTTGAGAGTAGCAATAGTTATGATTTCTCCTCTAGTGATGATGATTTCGACGCCGGTTCTGGTGACGAAGACTCTAACGTGTGACGAGACCTCGAGAATGAGTCCCGTTCTTTGGAATTCGCCTCCCCGAGAGATCCATAATAAAGATGCTCCCCCAGTAGCCGAGTGACATCTGGATTCCTCGATTAAGGATGCTGACATAGACTTTGGGGATTTGAGCAACATTATTGTGGATATATACAAAATTCTAGGGGAAGCTTTTGGATTCGAAGGGACGTCTCCTCGCCCTAGTCATACTACGCCCGAGTCAGCCTGATTTTTACCACAGTGGCTTCCCCACCCGGTTTGTGACGTCCTCTTAAGCCCCCAAGACACATTACACATTTCACTAGGGTCATATTCACTTACACATGCATTGTTAGGCCTATTTCTCGCTATTAAAGCTCTATATTTATTCTTCATGTCAGGTACCATGAAAGGCCGTGGACTTTACGATGATCTTGAGAAATTTACTAATTCACAACGTTGGTCGAAATGGTCTACAAGCCGCCATCAACCCCATGAGACTGAAGGTGAACGAAAAAGGCGAAAAGACTTAGAGGCCGAAGCTCACCGCCGGGATGATATGGACGGGGTCGGATGTGTAAAAGTGGCTACGAGATGAGGAAAACCCCTGATGACCAAGAGGAACTATCCAAGAAGTCAAAGTTTGATCATGGTTCTCATCCTTTTAAGCAACATGCCTTTTCCCCGGCTCTATTTCTATCGGTCTTGAAATTCCGGTTTCTTCTATTTAGGCTCCATCTTTGTCTCAAGTCCTATCGATCCACATGGTGCCCGCTTTTGATTCTTCATGCCCTCATAGGAGGCCGACTTATATTCTTCCGTTTGGTCCCTACAGACTTGAAGCCGCAATCCCTAGGTGGTTTTTAAAAGGAGTTTAGTTTGACCATGATCTTCGTCTAGTTTGCAAAGATTCCTATATGCCCCAACTTCAGGCGATTCAAAGCGATTTTAGAGCAAGCTAAGGGTTGGGAAAAGTATGCAAGCAGCTGGCCAATACGAACCGCAATAATTATCAAGAAATCCTCTCCTTTGAATTGGAGAAAGACAACTTTGAGAAGGTGTTAGCGGAATGTGATGCTAGAATTGAGCGATTGGTATAAAAGAGCGACGTTGCACTCTGAGAGAGCAAGAATAACACTGGCTTGCTGAAGGAGCTGAAAGAGGCCCATGTGAAATTAGAGATTGTATTTCGAGATGAAATTAAGAAGGACCATGTAAGAAAGTTAAGTTGCAAGAGGAGTTTGAAGCTTGCGAATTGATTATTGAAGCCGAGAAGAAGACTATCGCTGATCATGACAAGATTGTTGAAGGGTATAATAAGATAATTGCATAATATAAGGAGATGTGAAGTCCCATGATAAGACCGTCTTCGATCAGGCTCAGACGATTGCCTCGCTCTAAGAAATAATTATGCAACTTAGTGTCGACGAAACTCATGTTGAAGTTGAGAAGGCCGCTGTTACAGTAGATTATTTGGAGCTACATGAAACTTTCGAAAAGAAGATGGATGATACCATCTTTAATTTCTATGTCAACTCCCTATTGCATAGGGGAAGTCTTGGCTATTTGGACCCCAGGTTCTCATGCACTCTCACAGTGGTTTGGAAGGAAATTCTAGCCCCTTTTTGAGAGAACGGGGACATCTATACTGAGAGGGAGTTGGAGGATGCCTACCTTAATAAGGGATCAAAGAGGGCACTGATAGAGGGTCGAGAGACTCTATGAATTGAGAAGGAATAGGAGGCTATCGATGTTGCTTTGATTTCAACTACCAAAACGTTGCCAGTGCCTCTTGTCTCCGGTCCTAGCGAATCATCAAGACAACCTCGTAATCAATTGGCGAATTCTGGGACCAAATCATCTTCGAAGATTGTGCTACCATCGAAAGAAGGCAAAGGCGGGGAATATCAGATCGACATTCTCGGCCATTCCGCTGATGCAGCTAACCCTCTTGATTCCCCTCGGTTTAAGAATTTTCAACTCATGCCGCAAGAACAAGACGAACTTAACGCTTTCATTTTTGATCTTATATGTCCTTCTTCTTTACCTATTGATTCGTCGATTTCCTCGATGCCCAGGACCAATGCTATTTCAACCTCCTCAATACATGTCTCCATAGCTACTCTAATTGCTGTGTTTATGTCTGGTTCGCAGCTGAGGCCGGAAGCTGGGAAGATCGATGCATTGCGTGGTCTTGACGACCCATCTGTACCTTTTGAAGGTAACTTCACGGCTGCCGGAGCAAGAGGTCTAGACTAAATAGCTGCGTAAATCAGAATACCAACTGGTTACTGTTAAGAAGGAAAAAAATTAAAGCACTAAAATCTTCGAGGAGCCCCTACAAATCCCGTAAGCGCAAGACGATTGCGAGGTCTTCCGAGAAGGTCGAAGGGTAGGGTGGAGATGCCATCACCAAGGAGATAGTTGATATCATAGGCAGTGACACCACCCCTGGCTGGGATTCTAAAGGGAAGTAGAAACTTCCAACTAAAGGTAGGAAGGGGAGCAGTAGAAAGAGGCATTGATGGGTCTGGATAACAGAGGAGCCAGTTTTTTGAGATATTTCATTTTATTTGATATGTGTTTTGTTCAAGTGAGCATTCTGCACTTACTGCTCTGATTGTTGTAGCATCTATATTTTTCCTTTTTGTTGACCGATATTATGTGTGTACGGCCCCCACATTTTGACTTTGTATAGAAAACATTGAAAGTAATATAACATTGATATTTTGGTTGTAGCTTTACTTGTCTACTTGTTTGTGTTTTATGCACTTATGTCAATTTCATTTATTGCTATTTAATTTTATCTAGTCCAATGATCACCGCCAAAATTCTTCGTTTGGAATAACGAAACTGTGAAGTGCTTTTGTTTTTGAGTATTTTTATTTAGGTATCCGTGTGTGCCCCCGGTTTATGTGGTAACTGGCTGCTTACTTCAAAACTTGAAAAATGACTGACTAATACGAGTTATTTTCAGATGTTTGTAATCAGATTTATTTTGTGACTCCTACCTTTGGGAACTTATGATTTGTTTGGCTTGATTTTAGATTTAGTGTTGGTCAACAATTGGAATTTTCTTCTGACTCATAGTAGTTTGACATTGTTGGATTCACACCTATTTCTCCCGATAGTAGGAATGGACTGATTCTTGTTATTCTTGCAATGGACGAGTTTCCTGATTGCCAAGGAAATACCGCTACTTAAGAGTATGCGCGACTTTTGGGATCGACATGACCCATTGACCAAGACGGTCCGGAACTTCTTAACGTTGCCAACCTTCGGGAAAAGGAAGGAATTTATGCTTCAAGAGCGTGATTCATGGCTTAAAAAGGTAGTGTGCATCTTGTGGGATGCACGGCTTTGATTTGAGCCTTCCTGGTGCTGCCAGAGCACACCGGTTCTTAGAAGACAAGGATTGGATTCCGCCAATCCAAGGTTCGTGTCGATTTTCTTCCATCGACCCAACTGGTAAGTGGGTCGTACTTGAGTGTGATTCCACTATCTCAAGCAGTGATTGAACGATTTTGAGCCATTTTGACCCTAACGACTCAACAGGTTACTTTTATGAACGCAATTTTACTGGTTCAAAAAGCAATGCAATTTTATTAAGAAAAGTTGGGAAAGTTTTTTCTATTTACAATGCCCTCGGTATCCAAGGATGGCTTATTTGCTGAAAAATAGGAAGTACATAAGATAGCTTTTGATAAAGTAATGGTGCTGTGATTCGCTATTCCATGCTTAGGGAATCTGAATTCCGTAAACGATTGTTAGTTTGAAAGTTCCATCCCCTAGCTTTTGACTGGTCACACACGATCCTCCCCAGTTTTGTCCAAAGGTTCCCGATACAGGATAGACTCATTTAAAGATGAGGTCTCCCATTTCGAAGGTCCAGTTGTGAACTTTGAAGTTGAAGTACTGTGTCGACCCTTTTTCGGTGAGCAGCGGTCCTTAATTCGGCCTTTTCCCTCTACTCGTCAATCATATAAAGTGACTCGAGTAAGAGCTCCTCCTTTTGCCTCTGACTGAAATTCTGCCTTCAATGAGAGGGGACTTCTAGTTCAATGGGGATCATTACTTCTGAATCATACGCTAAGGCAAACGGAGTATGTCCGGTTGCTGCTCTACGTGTTTTCTATAGGCCCATAGTGCAAGTGAAAGTTCATCAACCTAATTCCCTTTAGCTTTAGTTAGCTGTTTTTTAATGGTGGACTTGGTTATCTTGTTTATTACTTCCACTTTCCCATTTGATTGTAGATGAGCGACTGCGGAAAAGCTTTTCTCGATTCAAAAACGCTTGCGAAAGTCTTTAAACTTGACGTTTTCGAATTGGGTTCCGTTATCGATGATGATTTTCTTTTTGGTAATGGTGGCTAGTGATTCCTCTTCAGCCCATTTTGTGAAATAGTCAATGGCAACTATATCATATTTAACTCCTCGTTTAGCTATTGATAATACGCCAATCAAATCAACTCCCCATATTGCGAATGACCATGGGATGACCATCCGCGTTAACTCTGTTGAGGGGGTCCTTTTGATCGGGTATGCCTTGAAATACGGTTATAACTTCCTAAACACGATCAAGAGGCATTACGCTAGCTTTTCCAATTTCAGATAATTTTTCTGGACTCCAGTGAACCCCTTGCAAATGTAGTATACGGGTCGCTGAATTCTGGCTTCTTCATGCACAAGAGCAACACTCAATGAGTGTGGTAAGACTCTAAGGAGATTAACAAGTCCTCTCCATCTACTGGCTTTAATAGGATCAGCGGGGTTTTCATATGTCGCAACAACTCTTCAAATGCAATTTGACAAGCCTCATTTCATTCAAAATCTTCTTTCCTTTCTTTAATGCATCAAAGCATGGTATACGTATTTTAGTTCTTTGGAGATGAACCGGCTTAGCGGACTTCTCATAGGGCAGTTATTTTCTCTGGATTTGCTTCAATGCCTATGACGCCCACTATGGATCCTAAGAACTTTCTGGAGGCTACCCTAAAGTGACATTTGAGTGGATTGAGTTTATTCCATATTCTTGGAGTATTTCAAACATTTCGGCGAGATTATTTAGGTGATTGGCTGCTATTCATGATTTCACCAATATGTCATCCACACAGACATCCATGGTTTTTTCGATCTGTCTTTGGTAGGTTGCCCTTGCGTTCTTTAAACCGAATGGCCTTACCCTGTAGCAGTATAATCATAGATCGGTAAGGAAGCTCGTGTTTTCTTAGTTAAGTTCGTGCATCAAGATCTAGTTGTATCCCGAGTATTTACCCATAAATCATAGCAGTTCATGACTTGCTATCCCGTCCACAAGTGGTAAATTCTAGGCAGTGGAAACCTATCTTTCAAGCAGGTCTTGTTTGAGTTTGAGTAGTCGATTCAAGTTTGCCATTTCCCTTTGGACTTCTTGACCAAAATCAGGCATCTATTCAGGGTTGGTTGCATCATGGATAAAACCATTTTCCATCATCTTGTCTATTTTTTCCCTCAATGCCTTGAAATGCTCGGGGCCTAGGTTGTGCCTTTTCTGCTTTACCCGCATAAACCTAGGATCATTATTGAGTGTTTGGCATGCAATTTCTGATGGTACCCCACACATATCGAAATGCGTCCAAGAGAACACATCCAAGTTAGCATGAAGAAATTTAGTGAGTTCTAATTGCATCATGCTTCCAAGATGAGATTAAATTTTCAGGACTCACGTCGGGTCACCCATGTCGAATGGAACAAACATCGTCGGTTTTGTCGGTGTTGCCCGATCCTCCTCTGAACTCTTTTTCTAGGGTCTAAAACCTTATCAAATCGGCTATGGTCCCCAAGCTAGGTGCGACTCTGTAGTTGTTATTTGGCTGATTCGTGAATGTGGAGAGTTCTCCCCATATCTTTCACTTTCTCCTTTCTTTTGGCTTCGCGCAGTTCTGCGATGTAACATTCCCTAGTAGTACATTGATCTCCTTTGATCACCCCAGTTCCATTCGCCATTGGGAATTTCATGGTGAGGCACCACTTGGCTAGAGCGATTCTGAAATCAGCCAGCGTGGGCCATCCCAAGAAGAAATTATATGCGTAAGTTTTATCTACAATCATGAAAGTTTGAATGAGGGCGACTCTACGGTCTCTTTGCCCAAGTTTTATAGAAGTCAATTATCCTGATGGGTTGTTTGGATTTGTCGGTGAATCCTTGAATTTTTATTTGGCAGGCAGATACATCTTTCATGCTGATCTTCATCTAGTCAAAGGCATGTTAGAAAATAATATTCATGGAACTACCGCTATCAACTAATACTCGTCAGACCATAGCAGGCCTGATCCCTACTGTCACTACCATGGGATCAAGAGCCGGAACTTCATACCTTCCGATATCCTGACTTTGGAATATTATATTATTGTTTAGAGTTTTTTGCTGCTTGGCTGGGGCTTCATCTTTGATCGTGAGGCACATATCCTTTGGAGCGTATTTTAACGAGCTTCCATTTCACTCCATTTCTCCCTAACTTCTCTGTGCAGGATAAGGTCCTCTAGGTACCGTTCCAATGTTAAGTATCTGGTCAGTTCGCTTAGATCCCTCTTCTCTGGTTATAACTTGGTTTCTTTGATCCTTAGGAGCTTGGGGAGCCGTGGGTTAGTTAGGATTTTGCGATTTTCTCATGTATTGCTGAAGCATTTTTTCTCGGATAAGTTCTTTAATCAAGTTCTTTAGATGACAGCACTCGTTTGTGTTGTGACCATGCATTTCATGGAAGTGATAGAACTTCCTTTAGTGCTTTTGTTGTTCGGTTGCTTCCTTTTTAGGGGGTTTCTTGTACTCCTCTGTCTCCTATGTTGCAAGATAGATGTTTTTCGAAGTGTCATTAAATAGGGTGTGATCTTCGGGCCTAAAGTCTTTAAGTCGCTTATTGTTACTATTTAATTTGTTGGAAGTTTGATTTTTCGTTTTTTGGTTTCCATCTTTTCCCCCGCTTCCTTTAGGGATCTCAGAAGCATATATGTTCTAGTTTATCGCCATGTCACTCCACCCATCGCTTATTGGTTGCAAGCAGGTAGACCTTCTTTCTACTTCCTGCATCTCTTCCAGTCTCAAGTATTGACTCACCCTATGATCGAGGTCCTTCCTAACGGTAGGTTGTTTCATCTTGAACCATTTTCCAAACTTAGTTTCAAGGTGAATGGTGTGGACCAAGGCCATAAAAACCATGTTCTCGTTTGGATTGCTTACTTCCATTACTGTGATATTTAACTGGCTCATGAAAGACCTCAAAGATTTATTTTATCCTTGGAATAGACCGGACAAGGACATTACATCTTTAGGCTACGCTGTGTAAAGCCTGAATTAATCATGGAATCTTGTTGCTAGCTGATCAAAAGTGGAGATGGATTTTGACGAAAGCCTAGTGAACGACATATAAATAATTCCCTCTAGAAAAATTGAGAAACATCTACATCAAACAGCATCCGTAGCATTCACTCCATCAATGTACCAACTATACTTGTACAAATGGGGTTTTGGGTCTTTTGTTCCATCATAGGACAAAATAGCTGGCATAGTGAATTTTTTGGTTATCGCTTATTCAAAATCTCATCAGTGAAAGGAGTCCAACGTGGAGCTGATCGCCATTCGTCAACCCTTCCGTTCTTACTCTCATCTACCAGTCGCTTGATCACATCCGTGATATATGCCTTAGATGTCCGATAATCCGGGGGTCAGCTGTTAGTAACTACACCGAGTGTTTGGTTTTACAAACAATCTTAGTGAGTGGGCTGAAGCCTAGGCTCTTCTGTCTTTGGAAGAGCCACTCCTTTGGGATTTCGTTGGCACGTGGTTGGCCTGATTGGGGCATTTTCGATATCCCTGGCGTTATTGAATGGATTGGAATTTCCTTCGAATTTGCCGTCGTTGATGAAGTGCTTGTGTTTCAATCTACATTGATTCCCATGGTTGGGGATCTTTGCTCCTTGATTTAAGTTCATAACTAGTTCTCTCACGGTTGATGAAGTGCTTGTGTTTCCTTCTATGAAAATTCCCACTGTTCGAGCTATCATTTTTCTGCGGCTGCTTCCCGTTCCTTCAATTTAGGCTAGAAACAGAATAATTTTCTTGTTCTGCAATAGCTACAGGTTCTGCCATGGTTCTTGGAGTAGGATGTGATTGTAAGGTCAAGAGGGCATTAATTTTGTTGGGCGAATTCACACCCAGAAAATCTCGAGACCAAGAAGTGTCATTTTCACCCGGGTTTGCAACCTCCATTCCATCAGCTCCTATCGGCGATTCGAAAGAACAAGTTCCATTCGGCAGTGAGGGTTCATTCGGCATACAGGTTCATCCGGCTATGCAAGAATATGGGTTCATTCGACATACAGGTTCATCCGGCTATGCAAGGATATGGGCTCATTCGGCACTCCAAGTTAAGGTGCATCCGGCGTGATAGCATTCGGTATTCCCCCCTCATCGCCCTACCACCAAACTTGTTTGGTGCCGGACCAAACACCGCCGGACCAACTCCCAAGGCCATCACCGAATCAAACGAGCACCGAACCACCTCATTGCCACCGGTCCATACATACCACCGGTCCATACCTACCACCGAATGGAGCTCCGCCGAACCAGATGATTGCCAGTCCAGATTGCTTCAGCCCGGGCCCACCAGCCGTTATATACTTCCAAGATCCCTGCCCCCTACCTCATTCTATAAATAGAGGGGCAGGGGTACAACAATGGCAGACAGGTTTGAGAGTTCAAGCAAGGAAGGAACTTTCAAACTACTTTCATATACTTGTATACGAAGCATTGTACTTGTAATCCGAAAGAAAGAAGATAATAACATATAAAGTGGACGTAGGCACATTCCGGCCGAACCACTATAAATCTGCGTGTCTTTTACATTTCAGCCCCTACTTTTATCATATTTACATAACTCTTCTAAACCATTGAAAATCATATATAATCAACTAAATAATACGACTTGGAGGTGTTTGTCCATTTTTTGTGCAAACATTTTTGGTGCTTTCACTGAGAATTGAACTCAGGCTTCATCTTCTCCCACTCAACCTTCTTCCTAACAACATCGCTCGTTGCTTAGAAATCATGCCTTCCAAACAGAGAAAGGATGTTAACAAAGGAAAGAACATCGCAACTAGCAGCCTTCCAGATCCTGCAATCGCAGATCAGCCCACTTCAACAGCGGTACCAGATGAAAATCAGGAAAATCCAACTGGTCCCGCAACGGAACAACCAATCACTAGGGCAGATCTGGACAGAGTTGTGGCTGAAGTAACTAACCGCTTCACATCCCAACAAGAAGCTTTGGTGGACCAACTCATGTCACGCTTAAGGGATGCTGAAGAGTCCAACCGCAACACTGAATCATGGGGTGAATCCCAATCTGGAGGATCTCGGAGGCAACAAAGGTCTTCCCTCTTCGAAGAAGCTATCAATAGGAACAACAATGATAGGGGCCGCGCCCGGACTCAGCCCGAATTCCGACTCGAGGAAGCCCTTGGAACCGAACCCAGTGGGGGAGGCACCAGGCGAGGGTCGGATGTAGCTGAGCCAGTCATGCCACCTAATCATAGAAACCCCGCTGAACGGAGCCGAGCTAGAACCCAGCCCGAAGTTGACCCCATGGATGTGCTCGAAACAGAACCCCACAGGGGAAGATCAAGGAAGGGGGCAACTGTAGCTGGTCCTAGCGTGCATCCGAGCAGCCAAAGACAACCACTGGATAATGCTAGAAGTGATAGACTGTACCATCCCTACAGGTCATCTGGACGAGATAGATCCCGCAGGGAAGAGCCAAGCTCATTTTTGTCCGCTCCAAGTTCTGACGAACGAATGGCACGATTATTCAGAGAGTGTGTCCAACGAGAGCAAAGGGACCGGGGAATAGGCGCTAGGGTCACCAGCCCCTTTACCCGAAATATCGAAACTGCCATCACTCCCCGGGAATGGAAAATGCCAACCATGGAACCTTACAAAGGAACTTCCGACCCCATCGTACACTTGCAGAGATACACCCAGCATATGCTCATGAGTGGAGCAACAGAAGGAGTATTATGTAAATGCTTTCCGCTATTCCTAGCAGATCTAGCTACCTCCTGGTTCTGCCATCTACCCCAAGGATCCATCAGCTCATGGGTGATGTTGAAAGAAAGGTTTATTAGCCAGTTCCGCATCCATGTGGAACAACCCAAGGATGCTTATTCTCTATCCAATGTCAAATAGAAATCCGGAGAGACGCTGCAACAATATCTAACGCGGTTCAACGCCGCAGCGGCAGCAGTTCAAGATGCCGATGAAAAACTCACTCTAATGGCCCTCTGTAGTGGTGTACATCCAGACACCAAGTTTGCCAGAAGATTAACTAAGGAAAAACCAGCTACCTTGCCTGATTTCTTCCATGAAGCTGGAAAGTATATGAGACTTGAAGACGCTGCTACGGAGAGGCAGTCAGGGCAACCAGGTAAGACAGTTCAGGACAAGGTTCCCACTGCGGCTAAGGACGCTCGAAGAAATGAATCTAGAGACAATGCTGGGGGCAGAAAGGTCGAAAAACGCCAATATCGACCAGGACCGAGATTTGACTCCTACACTCCTTTGAATGACACAATCGAAAATATCTTCCTAGCCACTCAGGGCGAACTAGGATACAAGCGCCCCCCGCATAAGAAAGAATCAGATAACGCACTCAAGTCCGGAAAGTTCTGTCGCTTCCACGAATCCCACGGACATGACACCAATGAATGCCACCATCTTCGGGACTTGATCGAAGAACACATTAGAAGAAGAAGACTGGAACGCTATGTGAAGGGTCAGAACAGGACTACAACTCCAGCCAATGAGAACTCAAAGCAACCCCTCCCAGAGGTAGGCGGAGGGAATCGCAACAATCACAACACCAGTGGCTCTAGTCAAGAGAAGATAGTGGTCCTTACCATCTCAGGAGGACCACACATCGCCGACAGAAGTTGGGCAGAGATGGAAAGGTACGGCAAGTCACTTAGAAATGCAGAAGGCTATGTCAACTCCATCACGGAAGAACGCCACCCGAAACGAAAAGAGAACGACGACATCATATTCAGTAGGCGTGATTTGGAAGGAAGACAGTACCCACATATGGATCCTATGGTCATCTCTGCCTGGTTCGGTCCAGCTAAAGTTTTTCGGATTCTAATAGACACAGGAAGCTCCATAAATATCATATTCAAACATGCTTTCGACAAAATGAAGTTATCAATGAAGGATGTATCCCCCTGTGACAAACCACTGCACGGTTTCACTGGAGATGCAAAAATGCCCCTCGGGCAACTTGACCTCTTCGTCGAAATAGGAAGTCATCCCCGCTCCGTTGTGCGAAAACAAACGTTCATATTAATAGAAAACCACTCGGCTTACAACGCTTTCTTGGGAAGACCAGCCTTGTCTGACTTCCAGATTGTATTAGCCCCCTGGTGCCTAAAAATGAAATTTCCAACAGACAACGGAGTAGGAGAAGTAGAAGGAGATCAAGATGCTGCCCGAGACTGCTACGTAACTGAACTTCGCAATAACCGTAGAAAGAATAAAGGAAAAGATGCAGAGACTACTCTCTGCATGAAAAGCTTGGAGGCATAGCAACTAAAGAAAGCCCCTCCTCTTCGATACACAAGTGATCCCTTCAATGAACTAGACCCCAGGGATAAAGAGGAGGAGGCTACCGCCGAGCCTGCAGAGGCTATGGAATTCGTATCTGTAGATAAGCACGATTCAAGTAAACTATTAAAAATCGGATCTCAGCTAAAAACGGAGTTGAAAGATCAACTCATTGACTTTCTCCACCACAATTTAGATGTATTTGCGTGGACCCATGCCGATATGACAGGAATCCCCCCCGACATAGCATGCCACATGCTGAACATCGATCCCACCAAGGTACTAGTAAAGCAGAAAAAGAGGAGCATGGGGGCAGAGCGATCGGCATCCCTTGATGAGGAAGTAAAGAATCTACTTGCTAATGGCTTCATACGGGAAGCCATCTACCCAGAATGGATCGCTAACCCAGTGCTAGTAAAAAAGGCCAATGGAAAGTGGCGAACATGTATTGACTTCTCCAATCTGAATGACGCTTGCCCAAAAGATTGCTTCCCACTTCCCCGAATTGACCAACTTGTGGACAGCACAGCCGGACATGAACTCCTATCTTTTATGGATGCATACTTCGGATATAACCAGATTCCCATGCACGCTCCTGATCAAGACCACACTAGCTTCATCACCGACCGCGGACTATATTGTTACAAAGTCATGCCTTTTGGACTCAAAAATGCTGGAGCTACCTATCAGCGCCTCGTCAACAAGATGTTCGCTGAACTAATAGGACGAACTATGGAAGTGTATGTGGATGACATGTTGGTAAAGTCCAGGAAAGCCGACGACCATGTAAGCCACCTGGGCGAGATGTTTCAAGTACTTCGCCGATATGGAATGAAGCTGAATCCTCTAAAGTGCTCCTTCGGAGTATCTTCGGGAAAATTCTTAGGATTTATCGTCCACGCCAGAGGAATCGAAGCAAACCCTGAACAAATCCGGGCTCTAAAAGAAATAAGGATACCCTCCACTCGAAAAGAAATGCAAAGCCTAAACGGAAAGGTGGCCGCCCTAAGCAGATTCATTTCCAAGGCAACTGACAAGTGTGTCCCTTTCTTCGAAGCTCTCAAGAAAGACAAAGGGAGATTCGAGTGGACCGATGAATGCTTAAAAGCCTTCCTCAACCTAATCGAACACCTTCAGAGACCACCAGTACTCTCAACTCCAAATGAAGGTGAAGTGTTATACCTATACCTCGCTGTATCATCTCATGCTCTAAGCGCCGCCTTGGTAAGAGAAGAAGACCGCACACAACGCCCGGTTTACTTTGTAAGTAAGAGATTTACAGGGGCAGAGGCCAGATATCCTAAACTAGAGAAATTAGCATATTGTTTATTGATCGCGTCACGAAAACTGCGACACTACTTCCAGTCTCACTCCATCAGGGTTCTAACCGATCAACCGCTAAGACAACTGCTCCATCGTCCTGACACTTCTGGACGACTCCTCAAATGGTGCATCGAACTAAGTCAGTATGATATCACCTACCATCCTCGCACCGCTATCAAAGGACAAGCCATGGCCGATTTCATTGCCGAATTCACTACCAACGAAGGCAAGGAACAATCCGAAGTAGCAAAAAACATCAAGTGGAACCTCTTTGTAGATGGAGCATCGAACGAACAAGGCTCGGGGGCAGGAATTGTGATCATCACCCCCAGGGGAAGAAAGTTGTACTATGCATTAAGGTTGGAGTTCACGGCCACTAACAACGATGCTGAATATGAAGCAGTAATAGCGGGATTGGAGCTTGCCCTGGAAATTGGAATCAATTCCTTATGTTTCATAGTGATTCTCAGCTTATCGTAAACCAGGTACTAGGAGAATTCCAGACTCGAGGAGAACGACTCACAGCATACCTAAAGAAAACCAAACTGCTGCTCGATCAATTGGACCACTATCTAATCAAACATATTCCTCGAGAAGAGAACCAAGAGGCAGATGAACTTGCAAAGCAAGCTAGTATGAAGAATAGCACCATTTTCGGAACACTAGCCATCTCAAGGCAGCTAGCCCCAAGTTTCAAACCAGTAAATCTGGTAACTGCAATCGAAGAAGGAACCTGGATGACTCCTATCCGAAAATATTTGCAAGATGGCACACTGCCCGACAGGCGTGACGAAGCTAAGAGGATCTTGAGGAAAGTTCCCCACTACATGATACAAGAAGGCATCCTCTATCGGCGTGGCTTCTCTGGCCCCTTATTGAGATGCGTCGCTGGAAGGGAAGCCAAGGAGATCTTATCAAACATCCATCAGGGAGGATGCGGAGATCACACTGGGGGGCAGACTTTGGCAAGGAAGATACTCCGATATGGATATTACTGGCCCACACTAAACAAAGACGCTCTAGACTTCGTCAAGAAATGCGACAGATGTCAGAAATTTGCCAAGATTCCTCGACTGCCCACAAATGAAATTACTCAAATGACCAGCCCTTGGCCCTTTGCTGTATGGGGAATTGACTTAATTGGCGAACTGCCAACGGGCCGAGGCGGAGCCAAATATGCTGTAGTGGCAGTCGATTATTTCACCAAATGGGTGGAAGCAGAACCTCTAAATAAAATATCTTCAGCAAAAGTTATAAACTTCTTGATCAAAAATATTCTGTGCAGGTACGGAGTCCCACTCAAGATCATATCAGACAACGGACTCCAGTTTGACAGCGAAGAATTTGCCGACTGGTGCCAAGAGCATGGAATTCATAAAAGCTTCTCATCAGTAGCTTATCCTCAGGCAAACGGACAAGTTGAAGCTGTCAACAAAATTCTCAAAACCCTAATCAAGAAGAAACTTGAAAAGTCAAAAGGCGCTTGGGTGGACGAACTTCCTACGGCACTATGGGCATACCGCACGTCTTTCAGAACATCAACGGGACATACTCCTTTCTCCTTGGCATATGGATCGGAGGCAATGCTTCCAGTTGAGACTATTGTGCCTTCCCACCGTAGGATCCACTACAACCCAGAAGAAAACGAAGAACTCCTCCTCATGTCTTTGGATCTGATTGAGGAAAGGAGAAACGATGCAGCACTTAAAGCAGCAGCTCACAAGCAAAAAGTGGCAGCGCTATACAATTCCAAAGTCAAGCATCGCAGCTTACAAGAAGGAGATCTTGTCCTCAGGCGAATCTTTCCGCGCCCCGGGGCACTAGACCCCATCTGGGACGGACCGTATGTAATTCATAAAGATCTCCACAACGGAGCTTATATTTTGTCAACAGTGGACGGAGAGGTGTTCCAGAGGGCATGGAACATCCGACACCTCCGTCGATACTTTTCTTAACTTGTACTGCCCATATGAAGTGAATTAACAAAGAGAATCAGTGGACGTAGGCACTTTCGTGCCGAACCACTTTAAAAAATCTTGTCTCTTTTTAGCTTGTTCCTTTATGTCTTGGCTACTTGTTAAGTTTTATCCCTTTCTGTTGAACAAAATCCTATGGCATCTCCACTCAAGACGCACCGCGGCCTCATCTGGACTAGGCCTAACAGGTACGCTACGATTCTATGCACTCGCCAATGAGACACTTTTGCTCCAGCATCCCTCTACTGCGGGTTAACTCATTGCGCGCCTGCCCTCAAAGCCAACTGTAATGAGCCGATTATAAGTCATCATAAAGGCCGACTATAGCCGATGGCAGCTCATTACGGCGTTCGGCTCGCCGGCAACTGTGAACCTACTTTAAGCCCCAACATAAGGTGTGGCCAGCCAGGGGTAGTTCACGGCCAACGGCCCCCACGCTAGCCGGCCACGGTAAATCGAATAATACCCACGATTACGGACCATAATGGTTCGGGTAGTTACCGTGCGCGCTCTCGGCTCCGATGTGTCTTAAGTGCGGCCGTGGTAAAAAAGAAAACTCCCCGCGGAGGCGTAAGATGGGTGACAAATGTCTCCAAGACCCACAGCTAGGGAAAGTGACTACAAAACCCGTTTGCCACGAACTTAAGCACATCGACGGCCTTCCGTGACTGGAAGTTTTACTTTTACTATATTTCCATTTCATTTAAATACTTTTCTCCTATCCTGTATAACAAACTCTAAAGTACAGGAAACCAAATAGGAAGCATTCACTCATGAGAAACTAAGCCTGCGTACTGGGTGGTAGGGTACTCAGCTATATCCGTGAACAGTTACATAAGATACTCTAAGCTACCGCCTGCGAATGAAACATAAAGGGCGGTACTCTCTTTTCTTGTACATAAATACGTAACTATAGCTTGTTCATACAATAACATTGCAACACATGAAATTATATTTCTAGCAAAAAACTTAGCATCAAACACAACTAGAATCACAGACATATACATAGTTATATTTCTCACGCAGCACATCAAGATGACAACAACATTTAAACATAACAACATCAGCTTATATTATAAAATCACACGAAGTTATTCTTTGCAAATAATATTATTATAGTTACATGTCAATGACTAACGTAAACAGTGATAAAAAGAAATAAAAAGGTGGCAGCCGCGTCCACACTCCATCACCAACTTCCCCAGTCTACTTAGCCGCAGGATCAGAGCCCCCAGCATGTGGATCAGGAGTCCCACCTGTCCAGTTCAGAAGAGGAATTCATTAAACGAACGATCAAGTTATGAAAACACGGAAAGGAAAGAAAGGGAAAAGAATAACTCACCAGCATCCGCCGCTTGATCCTCATCATCCAACTGCACGCCCGCTTCCTCTGCAGCAAGCAGCCGCATCCCCTCCTTCACCGTCGCTTGCTCCTCCTTCGAAAACTGGGCAGTAACCGCATCCAAATTGAAAGCCTCTCCGCCTTCCTTACCCGCGTTCACCCTGGCCTCCTCTAAAGCCTGGAGATACACCTTGGCCATCACCCGAGGGTAATCGTCCATCCAAGACAAGCCGCCCTCCTTCCAAGTGTGGAAGTACATGTCCTGCAGCATCTCATCCATCATCCCCTCATTCTCCTCAAACTCCCTCACCCGGGCCTCGGAAGCTTGCAACTTGGCGACGGCAATGTCCCTCTCTGATTGGTATCTCAAGCAGTCAGCCTGGAGAGACCTCCTCATTTCCTCCTCCTTTAACTTGAGGGACCTCCTCATCTCCTCCATCTCCTCCTTCAACTCGGCCTGAGCCATCTTCGCAGCCTCGAGCCTCCCAGACAACTCCTCTACCCGCTCAAGATCCGCATTTCGAACCTCGTCCACCGTCGTAATGGCCATGTTAATCCGTTCCCTGCAGGCGACCTCCATCTTCCGTAATTCCGCCCTACTGGCCTTCTCCATCGTCTCTTTCAGCCGCTTGGAGGCTTCCTCATGCTGGGAAATCTGGATGGCTTGATCGGCGAGCTGCTTGGCCTGATCGGCAACTTTTAACCTCAACCGAATATTAGCACTCCCGATCTCTTCCCCGGCCTTGGCCAATTTAGCATGATGCTCCACTAACTTCTTGGTCTCTGCGGCCACCCGATCGATGTTAGCCTTGGCTTCGTCCCCCATGGTGACTACCCGTGTAGTAAGTAAATCAAGATCTAAAGACTTGGCCTCGTCCAGCACTCTTACCATGGGGTTGCGGGGAAGGAGGTGCTCGCCCGTGGCCTCATCAAATGAGATATCCTGAAAGCTCGGATCTAAATCCGGATGACCGGCAAAAGGGTCACGAGGCACGGGGCGAGGCACATCAGGACGCCTTATACGAATAACAGTTGGGCTCTTGAAAGGAGGATGAGGGGGGCCGGATTCCGTGCTCTCCTCCGTAGTATCACGAGGAGGCTGAGTAGGAAGCTGCGAACCAGGGGAAGACTCAAATAAGGAACGGCTCCGCTTCTTTTTCCGAATGCCCTCTTCAATGACCCCAAGAAGAGGGCGATAACTGACTACATCCCCAGTGCGACCAGTAGAGGGTTTCGCAGAAGCTCTCCTCGACTTAAACTGCTCAAGGCGGTGTCGAACGTCCGACGTTTTAACCACCTGGCCTGCCCCTGGAATAAAGAACAAGTGTTACGAACATACAATAATCCACAGTTCGAAAAATGTGTTAAGTTAAATGGAAAGAAAAGTGAGAAGACACGTCTATTATACAAACCCGGCGGAGGAGTGGGATACTGCAATAAGTCCCGGATCTCATTCCAGGACGGAAGTGAACCGTAAAAAATTTCTAAGTCCCTATCGAAAATGGAATCGGCAGAAGACAAAAGTTCACCTTGCATTGCCGGAATCGCCCTAGCTGAGGAACCCTTAGAGGATGGGTCAGTGCCAGCCACAGCTTTGCCGGTTTCCTTTGCCTTCTCCGTTTTCGACTCTCCCTCCGACTCCCCGAAGGCCCGACGGAGAGCCTCATCCAGTCCAAGGTCTTGCTCAGAGGTTAGGGCACCGACGCCATTACCACCTTGACCGTCGCCGTCTCCTCCACCCTCCGACCCTTCTCCAACCTCGCCTCCTTCCTCCTCTTCTACACCTTCCTCCTCCGGGACAGTCGGACAAGTGCTTGGAGAAGGGCCATCAGACTTCTTCAGCTTCTTCCCCCCGACAACGGGACGCTCTGCAAAAGGCTCCCTCTTACCGCTCTTCACCGTAGCCCCCTCCTTAGCTTTAGCAGCCTTCTCCTCAGCCGTATCCCTTTGCTTAACCACGGACTGGTGCGGTAAGATCAAATTATACTCCAAGAGGGTTGCGTTCCTGATCAAGAAGGAGGCCGACCGGTCCCGTGCCGGAATAGCCTTTAGTTCAGCAGCCATTCGCACCAAGGAATCATCCTCCACGACTGCAATACCACCTGTCGCTAGCCAGAAATAGAAGCATGTCAGAAAAAACACTACAGTCAAAACATGGAAAATATAAATGAAATCCATCTTACAGCCGGAAGTGAAATGGCGGAAAGAAACAGCATCGTCCTTGATGAAGAACCACTCTTTCTTGAACATGGTAAACTTGGAATATAAGTCCAGGACTGGTTTGAAGGGCACGGCCGCTTCCAGACTAATATACGGAGACCCCTTCTTATAGCCTCTCAGGTTGTACAAGTATCGAATTTCCCGGTTAGAAGGAGGACGCCCGTACCTCCTCTGGAAGATAACAAAGAGGCTCGCCAGGATGGCATAAGAGTTAGGCTGAAGTTGGAAAGGAGCCACCTTCAAATATGTGGTGAAACTTACTATCCAAGCGTTGATAGGAGGGATAGCACCGCACATACAATGGTATCTGCTATAAGCAAAATAGCCTTCGGGAGGATTATATGGCATCACTCCATCTCCCGGCAGCAGCATAAGAGCCCTATCTATCCCGAAGGAACGGGATATAGCGTCAAGTTGCTCCTCCTTTAGGGAGCTGGGAAAGCAATCAGGGGGGAGATCAGAAGTTCCTGTGGACCATATCCATCCACTAGCGACCTCGGAATAGGTCGATATTGCCCGGATCCTGGTTGGACTGGGGGCAAGGAAGAAGAAGACTCTCCTGTGCCTCTAGACTTCTTTCTGTCCGATCGTGTTTCCGCTTTGCGAGACATTTCCTGCAGCACAAGAAAAACTTGATATTAGAATAAGAAGTATAGAAACATAAACAAGCAAGTATATAAGGCAAGCGTGCAAAGAAGTCTAAGATTCCGCTCAAGGTTCAAGTATGAAGTCTCATTCGGCGGTGCAAGACGAGTTCATTCGGCGTCAAAAGCATATGGTCATTCGGCACTAAAATCCCATGCTCATTCGGCATACATATCATTCGGTCCTAAGACCTGAGTCTCATTCGGCTATCCAATACACACCGTATACATTCGGCAAACAGGACCATTCGGCAAACAGGACCATCCGGTGACAAGAGGTCATTCGGCAAAAAGTATATATATACCTGATTCGGTATAAACTGGTTCGGCAGAGGGTTTGGTTCGGCACGTCAGCTGATTCGGCTCTCTGGTTCGGTAAGGGAAAACCAAGGGGAGTACGGCCTCTATATATAGGCGAACTCAGGGCCGCCGAACCAACTGGTTCGGCCCACCGGATAGGAGCACCGGACCAATAACAAACATACCAAACCAACCAGATACCGAATGAAACCAAAACCAGATGAGCACGACTGGACCGACACAAAACCGAATGAACTCTCTCTCTACCGACAACAACCAGTGACTAGGGGCATGTAGAGTGCCTCACGCAGATAGGTACCGAACTCCAGAACTAACTAATAAAATCAGGATTATGATGACGATGAATAAGTCGTAAAACTCTCACTAACATGGATTAATCGTTTACACGTGTACGCGACCACGAATGGTCCATAGGCACGCTCTGAATGGTTATTAACCTTATCGTCGTGGGAATTTACACTTTGACACGCCTTTTTAAACTCATGGGTGAAACGGATATTTGACAATGATAATTATGAAATGGCTAAGCTGCTTACACATGTACGGGGTCGCAAACGACCCCTAGGCATGCTCTGAGCTGGCGATAAACCATCTTGACAAATGATCCAGGGACCCACTCTGACATAAACCTGGCATCGCTGATGCTAAGCCCCCTCGGGGCTCACTCTTTCGTCCCGAACGGCACAGCTCACTTCATCTCGAACATTTCGATCATGAACGATCGTTATTTGGAATCACGCTAAAACTGTAATTTCCTTTGCAGGACATCAACAGAATACGGACGCCCAACCCCTGGCGTTACAAAGCTAGTCTACCTACCACAGGGAAAACAAAGCGCGACACATGCAAGCACGTGCCCCACTTTGGGGGGCAAATGTTGGGCGAATTCACACCCAGAAAATCTCGAGACCAAGAAGTGTCATTTTCACCCGGGTTTGCAACCTCCATTCCATCAGCTCCTATCGGCGATTCGAAAGAACAAGTTCCATTCGGCAGTGAGGGTTCATTCGGCATACAGGTTCATCCGGCTATGCAAGAATATGGGTTCATTCGGCATACAGGTTCATCCGGCTATGCAAGGATATGGGCTCATTCGGCACTCCAAGTTAAGGTGCATCCGGCGTGATAGCATTCGGTATTCCCCCCTCATCGCCCTACCACCAAACTTGTTTGGTGCCGGACCAAACACCACCGGACCCAACACCACCGGACCAAACACCGCCGAACCAACTCCCAAGGCCATCACCGAATCAAACGAGCACCGAACCACCTCATTGCCACCGGTCCATACCTACCACCGAATGGAGCTCCGCCGAACCAGATGATTGCCAGTCAAGATTGCTTCAGCCCGGGCCCACCAGCAGTTATATACTTCCAAGATCCCTGCCCCCTACCTCATTCTATAAATAGAGGGGCAGGAGTACAACAATGGCAGACAGGTTTGAGAGCTCAAGCAAGGAAGGAACTTTCAAACTACTTTCATATACTTGTATACGAAGCATTGTACTTGTAATCCGAAAGAAAGAAGATAATAACATATAAAGTGGACGTAGGCACATTCCGGCCGAACCACTATAAATCTGCGTGTCTTTTACATTTCAGCCCCTACTTTTATCATATTTACATAACTCTTCTAAACCATTGAAAATCATATATAATCAACTAAATAATACGACTTGGAGGTGTTTGTCCATTTTTTGTGCAAACAAATTTTGTCCATAAGAGCTCTCTTACAGCTTTCCATTTTTTGATTGATTTCGTCAACCATTTTATTCAATTCATCTCTGGTAACAACTTCACATTGATTGCAGGATCCTAGCACCCGATCTTCTGTGTTGGTGCCATTTACTTCAAATTTTAATGATTCATCTCTAATTCGAGTATTACTACCCATATGGATCATTCAAAGGCGATTCGTTTTCTTCCCGGAGCCATCGATCCTTAGTAGCAGATCTTTTGAACTAAAATTAAGGACCTAACTTTTGGACCTATCAGATCCAAAGTAGATAGCTAGATCTAAACCTGAGTTGGAGCTCTCAATAAAAGCACTAAAAAGTTAACCCAAGATATGGATCAACACCCTGGATTGGGTGTGAAAGCACCAGGCCTATTCATCAAGGCAAGTAGAATAAAGACTAGAAGAAATAACTCACAGATAAAGTAAAAAAGACAAGAGATTTTTATAGTGGTTCGGCTGTTAACTAAGCCTACGTCCATTTTATAAATTTTCTCATTGATTGATAATTATTATAAGCTGAATTCGAGTACAATACAATTGAATTATGTAAATGGAATCAAACCACTAATGCTAGAGTTTATTGGAGAACCACAATGAACCTATAGATAACCGTTGTGTGGGATAAGAAGAATGAGGAGTGGTTTTTGCAGAGTTTCCACGGCCAATCTAGAAAATCCCATTTCTATTGCAGGTATCATTGTATTTATTGGGGTTGAAGAGCTATTGGGCTAGATAGACTTACCCGATGCTTGAAAATGACCATATGTAGGTGCCCTGAAAGTTTTATAGCGAACTGAGTCAATTTGATGGATCACTAGTGATCCATAAATTATGGATCGCTGGTGATCCATAGCCTTAGGTCGTTGATGACTCAAATACTTCAGATGCTTTTTATCACCCTTTTGTTCAAACTCGATGGCAATTTGGCACAGTCATATGGATCGCTAGTGATGCATATTGCATGGATCGCTAGCGATCCATGTACTTAAAGTATTTTTGGACTTCACCTTCTGGATTGCGTTTGTTGTCTCATCATGATGTTCTCCATGTAATTTCATAGTTGTTGCCTTGTTTTGATGATGATCCATGCACTGATTACATTGGACTGTTGATTGAATTATATGGATGCTTATTTCTCGATCTAATTAGCTTGGAATTCCATCAAACTTAGCCATAATTCCTAAAATACCCATGGTTCATGATGTAAGAGGATTAGTTGACCTACAAGCCATCCTTATGGATTGCTAGCGATCCATCACCTTAGTTTGTTTTCTCTTTCTTTTTCTTTGATCCTTCTTGGTTGGTTCTTCTAGTCCTTTCGGTTGGCTCTTTGGATTCTACTGGGTTAAAAACTCGGATAATAGAAAATTATTTTTGAGACTAGAAGAATAAAATATGATTGTGGTCAAGCCCATCAATGGGTAGTCAAAGGAGGTGATTCAGAGTAACATTATGGCTAAACAAGATGGAATAATTCTGTCGCCGCTCTAGGAAATGCATGGAAAATGGTGAATCAGAAGAAGAGGAGTTAGAATGCTGGTAGGCATGATGGGAACCGAAAATGCCTAAGGATCTAAGAATTGAGTACTATACTATAACGTCCCCTATCTTGAGTCCCAAAGCTAAGAACTACAGATGCTATAGTCATCTATAGTATTAATATTCGATGACAAAATACGGTAATGTTATTGGTATCCATAATATCAGAAGCATTTGAATATGAAATAAAATCAGCATAGATTAAAATAACTTTTATGATTACATTTCAAAGCAATATTTCATATTCAAATTACGTAATACCATAATCGATTCCCAGGTTTTGGTTAAATATAACTATTACAAATTACGCCATGAGCGATATATAAAGATGCCCCCTTGTATGATCATAGTACTAAATAGACAATCAATCTCAATACAACACAGCGAAAATAAAATAAAATAGCTTCAATATATATTGCCAACTTTGCCTCTTGAACGTCTTCAGAAGCTTTATTCGTCCAACCTACTAAACTTTTAAAACCTCAACTCTCAATTTACTCAAATCATATTGTGAGCACCCTAGAGTTTATGGAGAAAACATAAACCTAGAGTTAGACATAAAACCTGGTGTGAATAATACTATACATCTCGGTTATTAGATATTAATTGAGACCACGCCGCTTAGCGAAACGGGTTTTCCCTCAGTAATATCCCTTTTTAAACATACCTTTTGTAAATCAAAATCCCGCAGTCCAACCGATATCGATCATAGCAATATCATATATGCATATAAGTCAGGTAATAAATGGACTATCTGTCTTAACAATATAGTTTGTTTGGCTAACTACTAACCTTTGGCTGACTCGGGCTTACCAGACATAATAAATAATCTAACACATATTAGACACACTTCTGGATAGTCTGTCCCTAGCTTACTTCTCCTAGGGTCAACTGATCCTAATGGTTTTGCGGGCTCACCTATAGCCTATGTTTACTATGTATATTACTTTCTGTGTGTAACATTATTTTAGTCCTACCTGTGACAAAGCCCTGCACACTGGAATTTTGGACTTATATTGGCTAGTGGCTACTAGCTAAAGTATAGGGCGTGACCTTATAGCAATCCCATTGGTATTCTAATATCCGAGTCATTTATCTAGGGTCAACTTCCACATCAAATTTTCCATGAAAACATTTCTTTCAAATTGATTTAACCCTTTAAATAATACTTAAACAAGGAAAATATACTCTTTGCTTTACTCAAATCTCTTTGCCGTGTTATATATACTTTACTCAAAACAACGTTGATGAAATATACTGAGGGTTATCTATCCCTTTAAAATAAGTTAAAATCCCCTTTCAACTTAAAAGATCTTTGGCCATAAAGCCAAGGCAAACCATTCGAAACCTTTTCTTAAAAACATTAAACATCCTTTTCAATCCATTGAAAGTATCTCTTTTCAAATATATCAACTACTACACCTTGAAACACTAGGCCGCAAGGCCAAAACATACCTTTTGAAACCTTTATAACAACCTTTCAATATCATTGAAGGCATCCCTTCAAAACTTAAAAACCTTATACATTCGCTTTACCAAAACTCTTTAAACTTGCCTTTCAAAAGCATTTGGAAACCTTCCATTTACAATAATTAAAGTACCTTTCAAAGCCATTGGGGAACCTTCCCTTCAAAACCTTTATTATGTAACTTTCAAAATTAATAAGGTCCTTTACTTAAATAACCCTTTTGAGAGCATTAGGTTCAAGTAAGAGCATGTGGAACATAGTTTCGAAACCATTTAAAACCGTTCTATTCGAAACCTATGGGTTTATCTTTCAACAGAACAAACGGTCTTAAGAGAACTAGGTCGAAAGCACTCTTTCAAAAGCAATTCGCTAAGTAAAAGAAAGCGGAAGGTTTTTACACCAACCCTTTTGAAAGCATGGAGAAGCGGCTTCTTATTTAAAAGCGAATGCCCCCTTTCAAAACCAATGTTTATAGGCAAAAATGGCCTCAACTGGGTCTAAAAGGTAGAATGCAGCAATGAGTGTTTCGACCCTATTGAAAGCTTGTTTAAAAACAAAAAGTGGCAACCTCTGTCGAAAGCTATATTAAAACCCTTTCGAAACCATTCTTTTGAAAGCAAAGCATGTGACATCTCTTTTAAAAGAAAAACAAGGTCTCGACTCCTTCGAAAGCACGTTTCGATCCTATACCTTTTGCCTGTCTCCAATCCACTACGGACCAAGGCATTAATACCATGTGTATTAGTTTTGACTATGATTGAGGTGATAGTATGAAGTCAAACGGTAGCTACCGAGAGTGGCGAAACGGCAAACCTTTACAAAGACTGCATTTCTACTTTATAAAGTAATATTTTTCCAAATAACTTGCTTATTCGCCAGAATATAATTGATTGCCAATTTATTTTCTAAAATATTTTCTAAAAGTGTTACCAAATTCAGTATTTAATCATTTAAAACATTTAGCAAATTTCCCCTTCTCCTATTTTAAACATATGAAACATTTAAGTCTCATACGTTAAATAATTTTATATACTTAATAAAACACTTAGAAAATTCTCCAAAAGTTCCAATAAATCACTTTTTATATATTTTCTAACAAATTTAAATTTCTAACCCAAAGCCAATATACAATAGCTGAAACTAATTTAAACCCAATTTAACCATTTTCTTCACTAGAAAATTCATAATAAATCCACAACAATTCAGATAATTACAAAACTTAAAACCCATATCTAAAATAATATTTCCGGCCTTGTATAAAAAACACAGTCATTCGGATGACATTTAATAGGCTTTCCAGACCAATTCTTATCCTAAAATCTACATGAAATAGCCTAAATCATCAATAAGCGTATATCCATTTAAACAATCAAAACATGGCAAATCATTTACAAAATAAAAATGGGTCTTATCTAGAAACTGAAAACTATATATAAAAATGAGATGTAATCTATTATTCACCTTTAGCTTGTATAAAAGAGATTGAGATTTTCTCTAGAACTAATTTGATTAAACTTCTTTCTTGAAATCTTGTTTAATTTCTTCTTCTAACTGTGGTCGGCCTTGCTTTTATGTTAGTTTTAGTTTATGAATGTGGTAAATGAGAATTGCTTAAGGGTTTAGGGCATGAAAATATGACCTATTCCTACTTTGCCATCATCTTATTACTTCTTTATTTTCATTTGTTCATTTATTAAAGCACGGCTGCCTTATAATATTACAAATCTCAATCTCTTAACTAATTTAACCTTTTCACTGTTCTATTCAGTTATCTAATTAAATCTCCTAAATAATGTTACTAAAATATTAGTGGTGTTACATATACACCATTGAATGACATTTAGGAAAACATTAATTTTTCCACTAAGGGAACTGTGCAGTATAACAAACTGCCCAAGAGGGAAGCGACCGAGCAACAAAAGCGATCGGGAAAGTTCTATAGCTTCCATGAGACCCACAGGCACAACACAAATGAATATTGGAATCTAAAGGATTTAATTGAAGAACTGATAAGAAATAATAGGCTCCAGCAGTATGTGAAGAAATCGCAAAACCCTAATCAACCTACTAGGTCCAGAACCCCAAATGCTCTAGGAAATCAGCCTGGACCCAATGAAGAAGGGCCTAAGAGAACTGATGGAAGACTTGTTATAAACACCATTACCGGAGGACCTCACCCAATGTAGAAGTGTAGGGGCAAGATGGAATGATATGCTAGTTCTTTGAAGCATGCACCATAGAAAAGTTCCTACGCCATCGAAGACGGAGCTCTGATTAAGCAAAAAAGGATGATTATCGATGACATTGAGCTCCTAAAATGGGATATTGAAGGCATAGAAGCGCCAACTCTTGACCTAATGCTGAAAATGGTTGGAATTGGTCGAGTGGTTGTGCATCGAGTTTTGATTGACAATGAAACTTAGGTCAACATCCTATTTCCAAAGACGTTTGACTAGACGAAGATTAGCATGAAGGATGTGGCCGCCTACCGAACAAAGATTCAGAGATTCATAGGTGAACCTAAACAACCGGTTGAAACGATCGACTTACCTGTAGAACTTGGGGAAGAAGAATGGAGGATGGTTCTCGTCCTAAACCTTCATGATTGTTGATGCATGTTTTGCTTATAATGCTTTCTTGGGCCGACCGACCCTTGCCGATTTTGGAATCACTTTAGCTCCATAGTGTTTGATGATGAAATTCCCAATGGAGAATGGGATAAGAGTGGTAAGAGGATATTAAGGTGCTACAAGGGAGTGTTATGTCAATGAATTACGTGATGCTAAACATCATGAAAATGGAAAGAAAAGAATGTTGGAAAGACTCTTCACATTTGGGAACTACAAGCATAGCAACTACCGAAGCGCCCCTGCCTCGAGGGCCGTAGTCGATTTGATATGGCTATGGATCCTTGGAAGAAGAGTTTAGAGGAAGTGCGGGTAGCACCAGCGGAGATTATGGTGGCTTTCCGCATTGACATGGACCACCCACCTCAGGTCTTGAAAGCAAGATTGCAACTTTGAATCAAGATGTGAAATGAATTGATAAACTTTCTTCATGTCAATCTGGATATGTTTGCTTGGACACATTCTGATTTTTATGAGATATCACTGGAGAAAGAATGTCACACATTTAACATTGATCCCAAGTTCATGCCAATGAGGGAGTAAAACCTAGGTCCAGAGTGATCCACTGCATTAAAGGAAGAAGTAGATAAGCTATTGACCAAATTCTCCATCCATGATGCCACATATCTTGAATGTATGTTAAACCCTATGTTGGTTCGAAAAATCAAACGAGAAGTGGGATACTTGTATTGACTACTTAGATTTGAACAAAGCCTGCTCAAAGGATAGCTTTCCTTTGACTAAAGTTGACTAGCTTGTTGATGGAACTATAGGGCATGAACTACTCTCTTTCATGGATGCCTACTCAGGGTATAACTAGATTATGATGCATGAACCTAATCAAGAGAACACCATCTTCGTCATTGACTTAGGACTATATTATTATCGTGTAATGTCATTTGGTCCGTGGAATGCCAAAGCTACTTACCAGGGACTGGTAAATACAATGTTCAAGAACCAGATCGAACGAACGATGGAAGTATATGCGGATGACATGCTGGTGAAGTCATCAGTGTCAAGTAATCATATGGTTGGTCTCTCGGAGATGTTTGAGATCCTTTAGATGTATGGAATGAAACTAAACCCAGTGAAATGTTCACTAAAAATTGCTTCGCGAATGTTTCTTGGTTTATTATAAACTCACGGGGCATTGAGGAAAATCTAGAGTAGACTGACACCTATGAAATGTCAAATCCCCAACCATGAAGAAGAAATTACATAGCTTAAATGGGAAGATTGCTGGATTGAGCCAATTCATCTCTATTAAGGGATAAATGTATACCATTCTTTGACACATTACAGAAGGGAAAGAACTTTGAATGGAATCAGAACTGTCAGATAGATTTCAAAAATTACTATGATATATGGAGACACTACCGGTCCTGTCCAAACAGGTGAACGAAGAGGACTTATTCATTTACTTGGTAGTATTTTCCTATGCATCAAGTATAGCGCTTATGTGTCAAGAAGCTTGGGTTCAATGACCTGTTCACTACATTAGCAAGCAATTCACCGGAGCTAAACAGAACTACCCAAAGTTGAAAAATCTTGCATATTGCTTGCTAGTAGCATCTAGGAAACTACGATCGTATTTCTAGGCTCATTCGATCAAGTTTTGACAAATCAGCCATTGAAATAGGTACTGTATCAACTCGAGACTTTAAGACGGCTTCTAAAATGGAATATCGAGCAGAGCCAATATGGTGTGACTTACCATCGCCAAAGAGCGATTAACGAATCGGCACAGGCATACTGCATCGTCGAGTTCACTATTCGAGATGATGATGAGGAGGATTCAATGGTTACGGTACCCCATTTGAAATCGTTCGTTGATAGTGCATCAAATGAATTCTGCTCTAGAGTGGGAGTTGTGCTTGAAAATTTAAAAGGACAATCAATCTGTTATGCACTAAGGATGGAATTTCCAGCCACCAAAAATGAGGCAGAATATGTGGTTTTAATAGCGGGACTAAAGATTGTGAAGGAGTTGGGAATAAAGACTTTGCATATGACATGGAATCCTACCTAGTTGTTTTCTAGGTTAGAAGGGAGTATTCAGATAAGGGTGCGAAACTTGACCCTTGCTTGTTGTAAGCTTTAGAATTGCTTAATGAAATTGAACACTATACGATATCTCAGATTCCCAGAGAGGAGAATACAAAGGCCGATTCCATAGCTAAGCTAGCCAGTTCCAGGGAAGCACGACTAATGAAATTGGTTCCAGTATAAGTATTGACTGCCTGTAGTATAGATCAAATGGACGTTATTTGGGTTCCAGAGATTGCAGAAGAGGAAGAGTCATAGATGATATCGATAAAGGACTACTTGCTTGGGGAATACTCCTTAGAGACCGAAACGAATGAAAGAAGCTTCTTTGAAGGGCTGCACAATTCATAATATAGGATGGAGCTCTATACAGGAGAAGATTCTTCTCCTTTACTTAGGTGTGTAACCAAAGATGAAGAGATGAAGCTAGCAAAATCCTCATGGAAATTCATAAAGGCAGCTGCAGTGACCGCATCAGGAGAACACTAGCGAAGAAGATACTCTGCTACAAATATTTCTAGCTAACTATAAACCGAGATGCAGTAGGCTATACTAGGTGGTGCGACAGATGCCAAAGATTCTCGAATTTTGAAAGCCCCATCTTCTAAATTTATGCAAATGGTCAATCCCTGGCGGTTTGCGATCTGGGGAATCAATATAATTTGCTACTACCGATAGCAGAAGTCAAAGCTAAATACACGCAGTTGATTACTTTACGAAATGAGCTGAAGCGAAGCCCATTGCAATGATTACTACTAAGAAAGTAATTATTTTTGTAATGAAAAATATTATTCGCATGTTTAGAGTACCATAGAAAATTATTACAAACAACGGGACTTAGTTTGAGAGCGTTGAGTTCAAAGGACTTCTGCAAGCATTACCCGATCGAGAAGAGCTTTCTCGTAGTAGCATACCATAGGAAAATGGACAAGTTGAAGTAATGAACAAAATCATCAAATCCACTATAAAGAATCAGATAAACTGAGCTAAAAGTACTTGGATTGTTGAGCTTCCACTCGCACTATGAGCTTAAAGGACAATATACAAATCTGCGATCGGGCTCTTACCGTTTGCTTTAACATATGGCTTAGAAGCTATGATCCTAATGGAACTGGAAGTTCCTTCTCATTGTAGAAGGAACTTCAATCAGAGAGAGAATGAATAGCTACTGCTTGATTCCCTTTACCAAATTAATGAGAAGCGGAAGAAGCCGAGCTGAGGGTCGCTTCCTGATGTGCACGTAAATGTGCATATTTTTGCCATCATATTTAATCTATTTAAATTAAATAAATGATCATATTGGGTATTTTTACTTGTTTAAACCAAATTCAATTTGTTCAAATTGTCACATATTCATCTTCATATAAGGGCAAAATGGTCATTTTTGTGCACTTATTAAATTGTGAAAATTTACTTGGAATTTTCTATGTTGTTTTGTAGGAAATTTAGTGGATTTTACAAGTGGTTTCATTATGACATATGCATGCACAAGAGTGAAGATAAAGAAATGAAGATGAAAATAATTCAAAGGCATGATAATGGAGGACCCCACCTACCCGCATACCTTCGTGTAAAAAGTAGAGGCTAATGCACATGCTTATGGAGTTAATGGCTTCATGTACACTTAAAAGATGATTAGTTGAAGCTAATGATTACTTGGCTTCCACACTACCTCAAAGGCATTTTGGGCATTCCTCAAAAATATGAATTAGGGTTTCATACATGTATAAATACCTATATGTTTCATGTAATCTCTCCTCTCTCTTCACTTAGCTTCTTAGTTAGTTAGTTTTAGTTTAGAAAATAAATCAAAGCTCTCTTTCTTTCCATGGCTACTTAGCCATTTCTTCTCTTATGTAATTCTTTTTTTTTTCTTCTTTTTTTATGCAATGTTAATTATTGTTTCTTTTTAATTATATTTTTATTTCCTTTTATGCAAGTAGTGTAGATTTTCCTTTATGCAATTAGAATAGTTTTTCATTTCACTTTGCTCTCTTTTCCTTTTCTTTTTCTCTCATGTTGCAAGCTACATTTGTTCATATGATAACAAATATGAGAGGCTAAACCCCTTCAATTTAGGGGTGATGAAGCTCTCTAATCATGTAGCTTCAACTTAATTTGATGTTTATGCTCTCTTTTTGTGTTTAATGATAATGATTGAAGTGGCTTAATGATGTTGTTTAGCTTTGAATTTGATAGTCTATGTTGTTTATAACAAATAGGCTATGCTTAAACAAACAAAACACAAATTGCCTCTTCATCTACATATGATTATGGCAAAGAAGTGATTATTGAAATTAAAATTGGATGGCTTATATTTCTAATTAATAGTTAATAGGCCATGCTTAAAATAGATTTTGCTTTAAACTTTGTTGTCATATTTTATGAGATTTAAAAGTGTATTGGTGGTTGTGTTATAGTTTGATGGTTTATATTGAGCTAATTAATAGCACAAATATACCATACTTATGATAAGCACATCAACTAATTCACTAATGACAAGAAAAGAAAGATCATAACTTCATTTTGTTGATTTATGTGATCTAGAGAGTGGAAATTGCCTCTAAATTGTCTTAACACTCATATTTTTTATCAATATTCTTTTGCTTGTTTTTCTTCTTTTCTAGTTTAACATTATCTTCATCCTTGGTTTAATTTGATTGAATAGATTCTTAAAATCATCAATTCCTTGCTGTCCGACCCGTATTCGCCACGTGCTACATTCGTACACCGTGCGCTTGCGGTTATTTTTATTTCTAAATTCTTCAACGGTTTTCTAATTCGATAGAATTTCCGTCGTTGAACAAGTTTTTGGCGCCATTGCCTGGGAGTTGCTTTGATTTTTATTTCTATTCTTCGAATTATTAGTTTGTTTGATTTTTGTGCGACTTTTATTATGTGTGTTTGCATTTTTTTATGTTTGTTGTTTGATTTTTGCTTGCATTTTTATTTATGTGTTTGTATTGTTCTATTTCATTTTCATTTGCATTTCAATTAAAAAAAACCACACTTCCATTTGAAAAAAAAATTCATTGCAATTCACATTTTACAGTGTACATACATTTTGAATTGTTTTACATTATACAGTGTTTTCGCTCTCTATTTACAAAACTGTTTTCACTCTGTTTTCACTCTCTGTTTGCTACAGTGCCTCAACTTATATTCAACTCCCAATACATACTGTCACTCCATTTTCTTCCTTTTAGTCCTTTTCACAACAAAAACCCATTCTTGAACCACCAGAACACCTCTCTGAACCATTTCACCACAATTCAATCACCATTTCACCAAATACTTCGCAAAACAAACTCCTCCCTGAACCTCATCTACAACATCCAGACTTGACAACTGCAAACTGACCATCACAACCATTCCTTTCCAAACTGTCTGATCACCATCCTTCACAACCATCCTCAACCCATAAGACTTCACTATAGCTAACTGCCGTCTACCTCTCCACTACATCACTGCTTCTTCCACTTCACTCCCTCCTGACCTAAACTGCCATTGCAACATTTCATTCCTCACAGCATTTCACCACAACTACCATCACTTACCTGCAATACATCACGACAAATCAATTTCTCCTCACATTCAACCACAAAGCACACCCCTTTAAAACCCAATTACAACCACGCCATCACCAGAGCAGTCTTCACCGAACTCAGCAAACACCTCCCGAAACCCATTTGCAAACACCCTCGACTCACCCAACACCGCCTCCCTCAACAGCATCGACCACCATCAACCTACCTCCATCTACAACAGTCTGCCAAGCCTAACCGCCCATCACCTCAACTCGAACTTCAACACACTGAACCGCCGAACCAACCTCAAATCCACCAATCGTCTCGACTCCAAAATAATGAAAATAATTGCCGGCTCAAAAGAACAATAAATTTTGCTTTAGGGGGATTTCAATTTGTTTCGGGGGAATTGCAGTTTATTCTCTTGGGAACGAATAAGAGATCGCGTTGTAGGAATTTATTCCCTTGAGTGATTAATTTTTGTTCATTGGTTTGATTAATTTGGGGAACGAAAAGTTTTTGGTGAGTGTTAGTTTTGGGTCGGGCTAAAACTTGAGCAATTGGTTTTCATTCTTTTTTTAAATTTCGTTTTTATTAGTTTTAAGTTTGAACTAGTTTTTCTTCTCCTTTAAAAAAAAGAGGTAGCTTTCATTTTGTTTTGTTGTTTAATCCTTCGAGAGAAAATTTGTTTTGTTTTAAATTTTTTTTAGTTCCATCCTAACATAAAAAAAAGTTTCAATTTTTTTAGTTTTTAATTTGTTTTGTTTGTTTCATTTTGACTTATTTGTCTTGTTTTGATTGGATTTCTTATTGATAACAAAAAATAAAAATAAATACTGTATATATCTTGTTTCAGGTTGCCAAAGCAGAGAATTGCAGAAGGAGTGGAAGTACTTGCTAAAATAAACTACTTGTTTTGCTGAGCTTGCCAAAGAAAAAATAACTGCTTGCTTATTTATAATTTTCTTTTTATTTGCCTTGCATTGTATATATTTATTGTTTTGTTTTGCTTTGCATTGTTATTTGCTTGCATTTAAAAAAAGTTTTAAAAAAATCATTCGTAGCTGCATTGTTAGTACACGTTTAGTTTCAGCTTTACATTTCATCCTATATTTTGATTAACAATAACGGTTCGAAATCGATAACACTTAATTGTATAATGACAAATTGTCTTCTTGGAACAATTTATTTTCTTGGTGTCTAGGCTACGACAGAGTAACAACCATTTATAAATATTACGGTGATTCGTAAATATTATAGTGGTTGTTCCTCTCAAGGTACTTAAACCTTCGGCTGCATTGCTACGGTGATTCGTGGTGCACCGATAAATCCTGTCCGTTACCTGGCTGAGAACTATCTTGTTTATATAAGACAATGTGTGAGTATACAATTTTGGGTTAACTTAGAATAAATCATTTGTAATTAACCCTTGCATTAATTTAGTCGCATTAGTTGATGCATATTTAGAAAAACTAAAAAAATTTCAAAAATCCAAAAATAATTTTTTTTTATAAATATTCCTTTTATTTTTCTTTGAAATCTTTAGATCCTTTTCCTTTGAAATTTCAAAAATCCAAAAATTTAGAAAAGCAAAAATCCAAAAAAAAAATATAAAAAACTTTTTCTAAAAAAAAGCCAAAAAATTTGAAAATCCAAAAACAAAACAAAAATCAATTTTCCATTTTGAAAAATAAATTCTACTTGTAAATATTTTTCTTTATAAAAAAACAACAAAAAAATCTTGAAAATGTCCGAGTTTCTTTTCTCTTACTCACTTGAATTTAGTTGTGAAAATCAATATAATCCATATGAGTTCACTCCAAATTCGTATGGATATTTTAACAACAATTATTGTTTAAACGATTCGAAAACCATAAAATTTTCAAAATGATGACCAACCTTCAAATCTTGAAAATAGCATTTCATCTTTACTTGAAATCGCTACACAACAAAATCAAATGATAAATAAGTTGTGTAATTCATATTTGTGCGATAACTCGAATCAAAGTTTTCAAAATAATCAAAATTTGAATTCACTTCAAAATTCAAGTGATTTCGAGTATAAACCATGCCAATACAATTTTGAACTCCAAAATGAATTTCAAAATCAAAACGAAATGTGATCCTCTTTTCAAATAATTTTGGCAATAGGAATAATCTTGGCTACGATACGAGTGAAATTTTTTGTTCTAAACAAATCCAAATCGAAAATTATCAAGTTAATAATTACAAATTGGATTTCGTTGAACAAATGAACAAAATTTACGATGATCACACATATTTGTTGTTTGAAACTTATATGAAACAACGTGAAAAGCAAAATTAAATTCCAATGTGTGACGAGTCAAGTGAGAATCCATCTTTTACCCAAATAGACGATTTTCAAATGACAACTTTTGAAATTGAAAACGAAAATCTTAATGAAGTTGTTGAAAACATGACAATTGAATTGGATTTCAATTCTTTTAAGGGTGTGGATCCAAATTTTAAATTCGATCTTCCTTTTCTTGATTTTGAAAATTTGAATACAGCAACTTTGAATTTTGAACTTGAGACATGTAATAAAGTTGTTGATAATCAAACAAAGGAAGACGAATTTAATGAACATGAATTTTTTTGGACTTTTGGATGACGAGTTGTTAAATTCCGACGGGGAAGATGAAAGTCACCATTTTGATTTTGAAATCAATAACTCTGGAAATGTTTTCAATGATAAGCTTGAATTTCAAATTGGTTTAAATAAATTTGAGCTTCAACCAATTTTTTTATCGACCCCAAAAATCATAAAAAACAAAACAACTTGTATAATTTTCAATAAAACAACATTCGTTTTTCCAAATCAACGTTCAACTTCGAAAGCTTTTACGGTTTGGTTTTATGCGCTTGAGCTGTGTCTCACATACTTGGTGAGACATATGAATCAGTTCTTGGAAGACCGGTTCATTTACTCTTTAACGACATACTTTCTGATGACTTGTAAATAATCATCTTTTCATTTTTATTTAACTAAAGGGTATGTTTTTATATTTTCTCCTTCCACTTGGGTTGACTATGGGGACACCATCAAAATCAAGTGTGGGGGAATACTCATCTTCATTTTCGATTTTTCATGATTTATTTTTACTTTTTCTTTACAAAAAAAAACAAAAAAAAATAATTTTATTTAAGCATTTTTGATTTATTTTTAAAGAAGCACTGTAGGATAAATATATGGTTTTGGCTTATTAAATTGAAAATTTTGAAAGTTTATTTATTTAACAAAAATAAAAATGAAGTTTGATGACAAATAACAATGGTTTAACTAGTATATAGAATGATTCATATGTGTTAATTATGAGATACATCTTAATTGAAAATCTTTGTTTTAAAAGGTGGTTGATTTAAAGTAAAGATATAACATTTTTTTGTCTTCTAAGTCAAATGGTGCTAAAATGATATTGCAAAACTCTCTCTCTCTTAAAAAAGTAAACAATAAAAAGTAATAACATCCAAAGTATTCACTCTCATTTAAAAGTCCTCACGGTTATGCATGGTGAACTACTTGGAATCTTTGATTATGTGCTTTCATACTCATTTAAAAGTCCTCACGGTTATGCATGTATGGAACACATGTAAAAAAAGAACAAACTTAATAAAAACCACCTACGGTCGATAGGTGTATGCACGAAAGTGTGTGTACTCGCCATGCTCTATACTCCCCTCACATAAGCCCAAAAGGCAGTGCATGGGTGGTATATCTGGCCTCAGTTTACCTGAGCTAGGTGTGTAATTTTTCTTGCAAATAACAAGAGAGCAAGCAATTGAAATTCTAACACTATTTTTACTTAGTTGATTTGATTTGTTATTGAAAAGAAATGAAAATAGCACTTTTATAAACATTGATAATCAACTAAGGATCCTTTTCATAATTACAATTTGTTATCAACCGAAATAACGAGTTAAATTGTAGTCTATTTGTTATGATAACTTCGTCTTTATTGAAAACTTTGACGAGTAAATGACTTAAATTTCAAGGAAATGACCGGAACCTATATTTAACTTATTTGTGTTGATTTAAAAGTGAATCCTTCATTGTAAATATTTTCAAAAACTCACATTCATCTCTTTGTAAATAAATCTTGCATTTTGTAAATATTTTCATCATGCATTTGGATTTTATGGGTAGTATCCGTTGAGAACCCTCACGAGACAACACTCATCCTACTGAGGAAACCCAGAGGTTTAACGGCTTGTTGCATCGATCAATGCAATCGTGCTTCCTATGAAAATGGATTTATCTTAGTTTTAGTTTATTAGAGGACGAATAAAAATATAAGTGTGGGGGTATTTGATGTGGACGTAAATGTGCACATTTTTGCCATCATATTTAATCTATTTAAATTAAATAAATGATCATATTGGGTATTTTTACTTGTTTAAACCAATTCAAATTGTCACATATTCATCTTCATATAAGGGCAAAATGGTCTTTTTTGTGCACTTATTAAATTGTGAAAATTTACTTGGAATTTTCTATGTTGTTTTGTAGGAAATTTAGTGGATTTTACAAGTGGTTTCATTATGATATATGCATGCACAAGAGTGAAGATAAAGAAATGAAGATGGAAATAATTCAAAGGCATGATACTGGAGGACCCCACCTACCTACATACCTTCATGTACAAATTAGAGGCTAATGCACATGCTTATGGAGTTAATGGCTTCATGTACACTTAAATGATGATTAGTGGAAGCTAATGATTACCTGGCCTCTACCTCAAAGGCATTTTGGGCATTCCCCAAAAATATGGATTAGGGTTTCATACATGTATAAATACCCATATGTTTCATGTAATCTCTCCTCTCTCTTCACTTAGCCTCTTAGTTAGTTAGTTTTAGTTTAGAAAATAAATCAAAGTTCTCTTTCTTTCCATGGTACTTAGCCATTTCTTCTCTTATGTAATTCTTTTTTTTCTTTTTTTTTATGCAATGTTAATTATTATTTCTTTTTAATCATATGTTTATTTCCTTTTATGCAAGTAGTGTAGATTTTCCTTTATGCAATTAGAATAGTTTTTCATTTCACTTTTCCCTCTTTACCTTTTCTTTTTCTCTCATGTTGCAAGCTACATTTGTTCATATGATAACAAATATGAGAGGCTAAACCCCTTCAATTTAGGGGTAATGAAACTCTCTAATCATGTAGCTTCAACTTAATTTGATGTTTATGCTCTCTTTTTGTGTTTAATGAGAACGATTGAAGTGGTTTAATGATGTTGTTTAGCTTTGAATTTGATAGTCTATGTTGTTTATAACAAATAGGCTATGCTTAAACAAACAAAACACAAATGGCCTCTTCATCTACATATGATTATGGCAAAGAAGTGATTGTTGAAATTAAAATTCGATGGCTTATATTTCTAATTAATAGTTAATAGGCCATGCTTAAAATAGATTTTGCTTTCAACTTTGTTGTCATATTTTATGAGATTTAAAAGTGTATTAGTGGTTGTGTTATAGTTTGATGGTTTATATTGAGCTAACTAATAGCACAAATATACCATACTTATGATAAGCACATCAACTAATTCACTAATGACAAGAAAAGAGAGATGATAACTTCATTTTGTTGATTTATGTGATCTAGAGAGTGGAAATTGCCTCTAAATTGTCTTAACACTCATATTTTTATCAATTTTCTTTTGCTTGTTTTTCTTCTTTTCTAGTTTAACATTCTCTTCATCCTTGGTTTAATTTGATTGAATAGATTTTTAAAATCATCAATTCACTTCGGATCGACCCGTATTCGCCACGTGCTACATTCATACACCGTGCGCTTGCGGTTATTTTTATTTCTAAATTCTTCGACGGTTTTCTAATCCGATAGAATTTCCGGCGTTGAACACTTCCCATTAGGAAAAAGTGGCATGCTACTTCAATGCAAGGATCACAACCGGACCATCGAAGTGGTAGATCTCATCTTGAAATGAATCTTCTCAGGTACAGAAGCACTCGGCCGAAACGAGGAAGGACCATATGTGATCGATAGAAGCTTGAAGACAGAATATTCAAGTTGGATACAGTAGATGGATCCTATGTGCTTAGTGCAACGACTCGAAGTGACACTACTAGACTTGATAACTATCTATTTCCTTTTTTTAAAATAAGCCATCTAGGGATATTAGGGCATCGTAAATAAATAGCACTTGCCATATCTTCTATTTAACAATAAATTAGCTTCTTGAATCAATTGAACATATTCTCGTAAGCCAAGCCTCCAAGTCGATGGAAAAATCAACTCAAACTGCTGGATCGATGGGGAAAATCGATCCTAATTATCTAAGAATCAACGTTGCACCGGTAACACCAAGGAGTATCTAAACCATCGGGTCGACCTGAAAAATCGACTTAAATTGCCAGATCGACGATGAAAATCAACCTTGACCTTCTGAGAACTGGCATTGCTCCAGCAACATCGGGAAGGTTCCAAACTGCCAAGTCGTGGAAAATTGAGTCAAACTGCCAGATTGATGGGGAAAATCGATCCTAAATTTCTGAGAATATGTGTTTCTCCAATGATATTTGAAGGTTCTAGACCGCCATGTCGATAGGAAAATCGATTCAAACCGTCGGATCAACGAGGAAAACCGATCCCAACCTTTCAAGAACCGGCATTGCTTCAACAACATCGGGAAGGTTCCAAACCATCGAGTCGATAGGAAAAATCAATCCCAACCTTTTGAGAACCAGTGTTGCTGTGGTAATATCAAAAAGGTTCAAAGCCGTTGAGTTGACATGTAGAATCGACTCAAATCACCGAATCGATGGTGAAAATTGATCCTTGCTTTTTAAGTACCAGTGTTGCCCCGGCAACACCGGGAAACTCTAGACCACCGAGTCAACTAAAAAATCATCTCAAACTTGTCGGAACGACATCTCTTAAGATAGATGACAAGAAAAGGAACTAACCAGAGCACGGAGAAAGGCATTATCAAAAAAATTTCCAAGGAGTTGAGCCATTTGTGTATAAGTTTCCAGAGATAGAACTGGTGCACAACATGATCTCAACACTAAACTTGGAAGAATTTGTTACGGTAAAAGATGACAATGACACAATTTTACGATACACGTATCTAGAATGACATTGGCTAATGATGTCAACTTAGAAGAATTTGAATGTAGCAAAGGAATTGGCGGTATTAAAAATATAGTGCTTGGAATCAAGTAGATGAGTCAATAATTCTCAGAGATAGGAACTATCATGCGAACCAGACCAGGGGCAAACCGAACGAAATGCCCCAGATGCTCAATCTCTCATAAGATGCCTACATCTTAACATTTAGTCCAATGGATAGGAGCATGCACACCAACACTTGGAAGAAAAGAATTTGACAAAGTCTAAACAGGAATAGCCTTAAAGTTGGCTGAAAACATAGTTCTGTTGTGCCAAACAGAGTATTTTGGTGATCAAAAGCAGAGCTGAGTAACAGAATATACCAGAGCAATTGTAGGAATATTCTTTACATGCATAGAGTTGTGGTAAGTAAGCATATTGCATAGAAACAGAGGTACATAATACAAAAGAATTGTAGTACAAGCAATTATATTATATACACAGATAGTCAAACATAAACAGGCATAGTACATTTAATGTAGAAAGTATTTAATAGACTTTACAAAATGGAGCTAATCTTTCATTATTTCTATAATCTTTTATGTATAGTGCAAGTAGTGGGGGCCATGCTAGAACAATGTCGGCCTGTTTTAGATATAATAAATAAAATACAGATTAAATCTCGCTAACATACAAAAACCAAACGCTCAATCAGCACACTATTGAGTCTTATACTTATTATCGTCTTGGCTTCCTTTAACTTTTCCACCCGGATGGGTCTTAAGCTTTTCACTCCCTTTAGGTTCCCCACCAAGAGGAGTGCTGGCTTTTGAGTGACCAGACTCCTCACCAGTAGTAGAACCAGGCTCCTTGAACTTGACAGTAGGATCACCACTGTGCCTCGGTGGCCTAATCTTGAATGAGGGAATTCTCTGCTTCGGACTTGACTGTTTTGAGGATGTAGGCTTGGGAGTCCCAAGCTCTTTCTTCACTGTGATCTTCCCATGTCCTTCCTTAACTCTCGGCCATTGTTTCATTCTCAATTGGGTCGGAAGTGCTGGTGATAAAAGCATCCTCCTCCTGAGAGATAGAAATTCTTCCAAGATCTCTAAAGCGGTGATCTTATCAGAATTAGGACCCAGGCCAGGACCGAAAACGAGAAAGGATGTAGTTAATGCCACGAAGATTATGGTTGATGTAGTAAAGATCACATCGATCCCTAAACCATGCATAGCTAGAGGCAGAGGAAGCAATGAGGTTTGTTAGTCCCTGAGAAGATGGTTTTGATGACAACAACCTTAGAATAAGATTATAAAATATAAATACTAACATTATTGTTTAGATATATATGTATATGCAGGATATATATACAGGTACCAAAGAATGAAGACAGTACAGTATAGAGATTCAACAATTGATGAACTCAAGATCGAAGATATCAAGATTCAAGACACATTGGTATCAAGATTATCAAGAGTTCAAGATTTCAATATAAGTAATTTAGTTAGGAATTTTGTTGAAACTCCTAGAAAAGCACTGACATCTTAAAATCCATTTTATTCGTGGAGTGGAATCCTCTTCGAGCTCATTAAAGGGATGGAACCCTAAGCAGGATGAAACCTATGAAAAATCTAGTGGAACATTGTTTTGTATCCACTAACTTTTATTCAAATGTTTTACAAAATTATATCTTGTTTTCAAAATGACTTCAAAATATTCTTTTAAAAAAAAGATCAAAAACATCTATCCTGGTTTTAAAATACTTTTAGCCTGAAAATAATCTTTATTTTCAAAATCAAATTATCCTTGGTTTTAAACTATCTTTAAATTATAATATATTTAACTTTTAATATTTATATTTAGATTTAAATATAAAATTATTGTAAAATATTATTCTCTATACTTATTATGTATTTTAACTATAGTTAAGCATATTTATAAAGTTTAAAATAGTTTTAATACAAGATAGAAGTTATTTTCAAAGAAAAACAAATTACCAAAAATAACTTAAGCCTGTCGACAACCCCAAGGAAGCCTTGTCGACAAGGTTACAGTTTATTTCAAAATTTTGAATTTCGAAGGAAGTGTCTATTCGTCATATCTTTTCACGAATGGACATGGCTGTTGTTCTACTATAAATAGGGACTGTTTTAAACGAATTTAAATACATATATTCTCTGATTTCACTCCTCTTCTTCCACATTTCTTTACATACATTTTTACCATTACTCTGCCGAAATCACCGTTGAATCTAGCTAGATCATCTCTGGTTTGATTCTCTATCACTATCTCAACAAGATCACAGTGCTATTCAGAGTTATAGACTACTTTTAATTAATTGAGTGAGAAAAGGTGTGATTGTAGCCTGTAAAATCAATTAAGCGAGAAAAGGTGTGATTGTAGCTTGGGAAATCAATCAGGTGAACTTGTTGCCCATAAAATCAAGTATCTCTACCCAGAGGATTGTGAATCTAGAGCGGTGTACCTTGTGGCCTTGAAATCGAGGGTGTAATTGTAAGAATTGATTTTGAAAAGAAATCTGTACTTGTGTTGCGGGACTGGATGTAGCGTAACTCCGAACTGTATAAAATCTGGTGTGTTCTTTCCTTTATTGCTTTTACTTTATATCTGCATCTGTGTTTGATTCTGTGATCATATCTGTGTCTGAATATTGCATACATTTGTGTTCAAATTAATATAAACTCAAAAAGAATTAGTAATTCCTTAAAACACTATTCACCCCCCTCTAGTGTTAAGTCTAGCCTTAAAATCCGTAATCCGCATTTCCCACAAGGTTTACCTGTAAGTTGGCAAATAGAGTGATAAAGTTTAATGACAGATTCTCATGAGAACTATAGCTTCTCAAATAGTGGAGAAACAAGAGATATACCTATAATAAGGTCTCATTATGATATGACGAGCTCGCCTTCTTCATTTCTATGCCCCCTAGATTAGACAACAATGGAAGGAATATATTTTTCATCGGGGACCCACTTAATGAAGTCAGAAGAATGTGAGTAGACGTGAAGCTAACTTCCATAGAAGTTAGTATGGTTGCTGTCAGCGCTTGAGATTTGGAAGCGGATGTTTCAACCAGACCCAAAGAGCTTGGGCTAACAAGAGCATTGGTAGTAGTAGCACTGGCAGCATCTTTACAATGATAGCCTTTTCGATGAAAAAAGATTCAACATCTTTAGTGTTAAGATATGAGGCCATCACTTCCTCTTCGGAGCGATTGTTTCCTGCTTCCGTAGATCTACGAAGCGTTTACTCCTAAGTGCCAGTAAGTGCATTGGGATGATCATTCTCCAACCATCTCAGAAACATGACCACATTAGTATAAAAGTATAACATGTTGGCATCATGCTCAACTAGGATCTTAGACTTTTTTCTTAAAGCTCTTGGAGCTCTGGTGTTAAAATTTCAACCTCAAAGTCACTACTGAGCTTTGCTATCGACAGCTCGTCCATCACCTCAGAGAGTTTCTTCTTTTTGTCAACAAGCTTTTGATTCTCTTCATAGATCTAGTGAGCTCAGTGGCTTGCTCAACAACCATCAAATCCCAGGCCAGGATGGTCAGGTCCTTAGTGGCAAGTTGCCTTTTTAGCTCAACACCCTTGTAACACTCAAATTTTGATTAACATTATTTAGGAGATTTAATTAAATAGATTAGAAAGAATAATTTCTAGAGTGTTAAGGAAATTGAGATGTGGAAAAAAAGTATAAGGATAAACTTAGAAAAAAAATTAGGTTGAAGGACAAAATGTTTCATTTTTAGGCTGAAGGACAATGCTAGTTAAATTAGCATTTTGTATAGTGTAAAAACTGAATATAATGCTAGTTAGAATTAGCATTGTCCTTCAGCCTAAATTTTCCCAAAGTTTGTCCTTTAGCCAAAAAATGAATCTTGGTGCCCTTGAGACAAATTTTTTATCAAAGTTTATCCTTTTTCCTAACTCTCTCAATTGAGATTTGATAATTCGTTGGGTTAGCCCTTAACTAATTAACTAATAAGATTATTTCAAAAATATAATAGAGAAGAGAATAAATGAGATGGGCAAATTAGGAATAGATCTTTCTTTTATCCCTTAAACTCTTCCTCACCCATATCACCCTTATTTTTACAAGTGCAAAACAATCAAAGTTAAAGAACAAGAGGCCGACCATTAAATAAGAAGAGTAGAAGAATACAACTAAGGAAATTTTAAGGGAAAAAGCTAAGGAAAACATTCTCCATTAAATCTCAATAACATTATCAAAATTATGGTGAATAATAATAAACCATCTCATTTTATGCTTGTTTGGTTTCGAATCAGATTGTTTTGATTCATTGATGATGTTATGATGTGGCATGTTTGATTTTACCATTTTTTGGTTAAATTATGAATTATTGGAATTTTTAAGAAATTATTGCGGTAGGTTTATGGTTAAAAATGTAGTCTATGATCACCAAACGATTTGATTTTAGGGTATGTTGTGTAAAAAGTAGAGATGGATTTTTAATTTCAGAATTTTCCAAATTAAAAAGAATATTTTTTAAATATCATAAGAGGGAAATAGTGTTTATTTCGGGTTTTAATTATAAATAATTAAATAATCATTTTGGCCTCGAAATTTGTATATGAGAGAATACATTATTTCTGATTTTTAGTGATATGTGGTGAATTTCCCCAAGTAATTATGAATTTATTATGCTAGATTAATATGTAAATTAATATTAATTAAGGAGATTAATTAATTATGTTGATTAATGTTTTTGGAAGCATAAAACTGATTTGTGGCAGTTTTTTGAAAAGAAATTGGTGAAATTTGTTTTCAACCAATATAATTTTGACAAGGAGTAAAAGTTTGTAAGAAAGGAATTACTTTTAATAGGAAAAAAAATAGTTTTTATTATAATTACGATAATACCACCGATATGCGGCATTGCCATGACATTTGGCGTTAAAATAGGCAATATCACTTTATAGTTGTAAGCGATATTGGTGGTAGGTGGCATTGACATGAAGCAATGCATATGATACTTGTTCCATATGTGATGCATAAGTCATGCACCCACCATTAATGTTATGGGAATACCTTATCTTATGGGTATATGATTTTGATGTCTTTATCAATGCCGATTATTTTCAATGTCCTTAAATTGATGCCGCACGCACCCTATTTGATGCCATAGCTTAAGGAAGTAATGTTGTGAAGTATTATTTTTGACATAAATTACTTTACGTAGTGATGTTATAGTATTAATTATGAGATAGAAGTATTATAACAACTTGTCGCTTGTATCTACATACATTCAACATTGATATAAAATTGCAATAATGCTGCCTGTTATCAATTGTGGCATTCTATTCTGTAGAAGCATAGTTGCCCGGTTTTATGAAATCATTATCAATTGTTTTACGGCATTGATGTCGAAAATCAACAATGTTAACCTTTCTGTTTTAAAGCATCCAATATTAGTGGTTTTATAATATTGGTGCCGTATGTCAATGTTGGGTACTATGTATTTTGTGTATAAAATGGCTATATTTAATAGGTTTTGTAACCTATAAATTTCTAAGTTAAGATAACATTGATTTCAACATTATAGCCTTATATTTTTATAAAATCAAAATTATTTTAAAAGCTTTGATATGAAGGGATGCAACGTCCTATGTCAGTCATATTAACGTCATAGTTTTCAATAATGAACATATTCAAAGTATACATGGTAGTATTAAAATGGATTATAAATTGGTATGAGAAATTGGCAAAGTAAAGGGCCATATTGTCTTTATTTGAAATCTAAGTTAAGGGGATTAATCATATATAATGATAAAAAGTTTTTAAGGAATAAATTATTGCTTAGCCCAAGTTTTGATATGAAATCACCAAAGGGAGATATTGCTTAATGCAACATTCTCTATCTAGAGGCCCAAAGCTAAATGCTACAGATGATGCGGCCATCTATAGTATTAGCTTCTGATGACTACGACTATGTTAATGGTATCAATAATATCTAAAGTGTTAGCGCCGAAAATGGTCACAAACCCCAAATACTGTGAAAGCACCAATGTATGGACACAAATCAACAATAATCAAGCACAAATATCAGATCTCAGCAAATAAAAACAGCAATTCAGAAATTATAATCAGAAACACAGGATTTATAGTGGTTCGACTATCTCCGGCCTACGTCCACTTCAAAGTTTATCCTTTTATTGATTATCCTTGCTGGTTACAGATGATTACAGCAGTAGCAATGAAGAATTTCGAGTACAATAGTTATATTGAAGTGTAGAAATGAATCCGACAGAGTCTGGACGTCCAATAGCCAAAAGGACCTTTTTCTGTAGGCTTTAGGAGGCTATTTATAGGCGTAGGAGGCTCAGATCGCGCTCAAACTTCGGGAGACTTCTTCTGGCAGGTGAGTGGGCCCACGCGATCGACCCCACCAAGTTTCGACTCGATCTGTGATCGATACGAAATGATTTCATATCCATCAAAAAATTATCCAGTCGAGCTGAAACTTGGCAAGATTGTTCTTTATCATGTATGCAAGCTGCTGTGAAAATTTCGTGCATTTGGATGTGGGGTTTAGGAGATACGATCGATACGAGCTGATGTTCTTCGTGGACTGCAGATTTCGGATCCATGCTTTCGCATCCATCTTCTTCGACTCGATTAGAAGCACGTGCGCATCGATGACGTGGCGCTACTCCCAAGGCTCGATCCATACTCCCTGCCGCTTTGACCGCTTCTTTCCTAGAGACGTGGACTTGCATCCATGTTTTATAACTTTGCAACGGCATGCTCGTACCCATCGATTCCAAGAGTACACTTCACATCGATCATTCACAAATTGATCGATAAGAAACAACCATGGGGGTTATCGATATGAAGTGGTTGTGATGGAGCGGAGGATGGATACGAAGCTCATCCTCAGGATGGATACCAGCGAGACCTCACCTGATGGATACGAAATTGCCAAATCCTTCTGCTATCGATACGAGAGCATCGATTCGAGACATGCCGCTTCTTTCCATCCTGAATGATACGAAACCATCGAGTCGAACCAAAACCTGATAGATGCGAACCCCATCGATTCGAACTTCTGCCGATCGATACGAAGCCGATCGATACGAAACACCAACTACCTGATCGATACGAAATGTATCGATACGAACCATCCCTGTGCGCCGATGGATACGAACAACATGCTCTTCCTACCTTGCATCGATCATATCTCCTTCATACCAACTCCGATTAACCTGAAATTTGAAACATAGCCTCTCCTAGTCCTTATCATCATCTCCAATCGATTCCATCCCGATCGGAGCTCAACCAAATTTTGATGACATCGATTGTAGCCTTGTTTCCAATCGATCTCCAATCCTGATATCCATCATTCCTTGCCAATTTGTTGATATTCCAGCTTTGACCAAAAAGTGGGATAACATTTTGCCCCCCAAAACATGCCTTGTGATAAGAAGGCATGTTTTGAATAGTTCCGATCCGATATCCAAAGTCCATAGCCAATTCCATGTCCATTAGAACTCGACAACCGAGTCATAATCCATCCTTATCCAATAGCCAATAACCGAATCCAAGGCCTCTCCGGGTCGATATCCAAATCCATAACCTCTCCGGGCTCTTTCCAAGCGCAATCCACACCTGACGACCGTGGTCCAGTGTCCCTGGACGTTGAGCTAACCTCTCCGGGTTCTTGCCAAGCGTAATCCACACTTGACGACCGTGGTCCAGTGTCCCTGGACGTTGTACAACGCCATGGCTTAAGTCCTAAGCCGAATCCTGGTCTCTTCGGATCCTTGTTGAGCATAGTCCATACTCAACGACCTGAAACTAACAATTGATAATACATGGCCTAAGTCCTAGGCCGAATCCTGGTCTCTCCGGACCCTTGTTGAGCATAGTTCATACTCAACGACCTGAATGAGTCAATTTACCATGTTCGGGTAAAGTGACTCACCCCTTGCTAGGCATAATCCATGCCCGACGATCATTTGTCGAAAACCAGACAAAAACCCAGTCAAAATCCAATCCAAAATCCAAACCAAACCAAAAAATCAGAAATCCAAACCAGCATCCAAAACTGAAAACAATCACCCAAAGGAAAATCCAAATCAGAAAGAAAACAAAACCAGGAGTTCAATCCAAACTCCAAAACCGAACCAGAAAAATCAGTGCCCAATCTGAAAGCAAAAGACAAATTTCACAAACCATAGCATCGCGGTTTATCATCATTCAGAGCATGCCTAGGGGCTATCTCCGTCCCCATACATGTGTAAATGACTTTGCCATTTGCCAGTAGCTTGTTACTTATTTCATATTATCTCGGTCAATTGATAACCAATCGACCATCATTCCTGGGCCTCACATCATCATGGTGTGAGGTTGGCGGTGGCTGTTCCTGCTCCACCGCTGCATTCCGTGTCCCAACATATTGCCTCAATTATCCATTCCTTACATGCTCCTCAATTATGTCCTTTAAGTGCCTGTAGGTATTGGTATCATGTCCATCTAAATCATGGAAAAGACAGTGCCTTCCTGATGCCCTCTCCCGTTCTGATGGTTCTCTCCTAGCCGGCTTTCGATAAGGAAGGCGGTTCCGGGTTTCCATGTATATCCGCTCCAATACCTCGTTTAATCCTGTGCATGTGGAAAATTTTGGATCCTTCCATCGCTTTTTGGCTTTTCCTGTATCGTCATCCAGCTTCCTCTTTACTTTATCCTTATCTGAACCTCTACTAGATGGTCCTCCACCCTCAGTTGCATTCACTTCCTTCAATTTTAAATCTGCACATGCATCCTCTTGTAGGAGGAACCTCTCTGCCTCATGAAAGAACTCGCCGAGATCCAGTGGTGGGTCTCGTATTAAAGTTACCTTAAAGTCCGAATCCCCCCTCACTGCTGACACTGCCGCCATTAAAACCATTGATGGATCCGGCCGATCCACCGAAGCAACTGCCGCATTGAATCGAGTTAGAAAAGCTCTAAGCGATTCATCCGTCCTTTTCTTTACCGATGTTAATGTCATTACATTCTTTGGCCTTTTAATATGAACCCGAAACTGTCCCAAAAACTTATCCACCAATTCCCTCCAAGTCCTGATAGATCCTTCCTCCAACTGCCTAAACCACATTGCAGCTAAGTCCGCCAAGTACAAAGGGAAGCATTTGGCCATTACTTCCTCCGATGCCCCCAGCACTTCCATGTGTCTGGTGTATCTCATCAAGTGATCAGTTGGGTCTTCCTTGTCATCATATACTTCCACGCTAGGTAACTTAAACTTAGGTGGATTTTGAGCTATCCTGATTTCTCGAGCAAACGTACTCCTGTTCACTCCTTCCAAGTCTCTATTGGTCAAGCCTCCACGCATAGTTTTCCTAATGATCTCCACTAATCCAGTATTGTTTATCAAGGGTTGCCCCATGCCCCCGAGGGAACTCCAGCACATATTCTTCATGTGGCTTAGCAACGTTGGCTCTAGCCTGTTGAACTCCTTCCAAAGGTCCTCCTGCGTTGGATCCTATGGGCATGGCCCTAAGCCCTCGTTGATTGCCTTCAGGTTCTGTATCCTGTCCTCCATTGGGTTCAATAACCCTAGTTCCTTGTTCCACATCCGCAGTCATCGTAGTCGGTCTAAGGTTTTGTGTTCCTGCAGCTCTCATCTGTTCAAAGAAAGTCTGCATCATTTCCTGTTGACTTTTTAACAATCTCTCTTGCAATGAATTGGCCATAGCCTCCATTTCATCCCTGGTTATGTAGATCGAAGCTTGTCCTTCCCCAGCTCCGGAGGATGCTTCTTGACTTCCTTCTTGTTGGCTTCTCTCAGCCCTCTGTTTTCTACTTGTGTGACGAGTCATTGTCTTTCAAATCTAGACTCTTCACGCTCTTCCAATCCAAATTTCAATCCGATGTAGCGGGTGCTAGTCATTCTCAGTGAAAGCATCAAAGTGTTTGCGCCAAAAATGGTCACAAACCCCAAATACCGTGAAAGCACCGGTGTATGGACACAAATCAACAATATTCAAGCACAAATATCAGATCTCAGCAAATAAAAACAGCAATTCAGAAATTATAATCAGAAACACAGGATTTATAATGGTTCGACTATCTCCGGCCTACGTCCACTTCAAAGTTTTATCCTTTTATTGATTATCCTTGCTGGTTACAGATGATTACAGCAGTAGCAATGAAGAATTTCGAGTACAATAGTTATATTCAAGTGTAAAAATGAATCCGGCAGAGTCTGGATGTCCAATAGCCAAAAGGTCCTTTTTCTATAGGCTTCAGGAGGCTATTTATAGGTGTAGGAGGCTGAGATCGTGCTCAAACTTCGGGAGACTTACTCTGGCACGTGAGTGGGCCCACGCGACCGACCCCACCAAGTTTCGACTCGATCTATGATCGATACGAAATGATTTCGTATCCATCAAAAAATGATCCAATCGAGCTGAAACTTGACAGGATTGTTCTTTATCATGTATGCAAGCTGTTGTGAAAATTTTGTTGCATTTGGATCAGGGGTTTAGGAGATACGATTGATACGAGCTGATGTTCTTCGTGGACTGCAGATTCCGAATCCATGCTTTCGCATCCATCTTCTTCGACTCGATTAGAAGCACGTGCGCATCGATGACATGGCACTACTCCCAAGGCTCGATCCATGCTCCACCCCGCTTTGACCGCTTCTTTCTTGGAGACGTGGACTTGCATCCATGTTTTATGCTTCGTCCATATCCATAACATTGCAACGACATGCTCGTACCCATCGATTCTAGAAGTACATTTCGCATCGATCATTCACGAATTAATCGATACGAAACGACCATGGGGGTTATCAATACGAAGTGGTTGTGATGGAGCGGAGGATGGATACGAAGCTCATCCTCGGGATGGATATGAGCGAGACCTCACCTGATGGATATAAAGAAAGCTTTACCTGATGGATACGAAAGTGCCAAATCCTTCTGCTATCGATACGAGAGTATCGATTCGAGACATGCCGCTTCTTTCCATCCTGAACGATACGAAACCATCGAGTCGAACCAAAACCTGATCGATGCGAACCCCATCGAGTCGAACTTCTGTCGATCGATACGAAGCCGATCGATACGAAACACCAACTACATGATCGATACGAAATGTTTCGAGACGAACCATCCCTGTGCGCCGATGGATACGAACAACATGCTCTTCCTACCTTGCATCGATCATATCTCCTTCATACAAACTCCAATTAACCTGAAATTTGAAACATAGCCTCTCCTAGTCCTCATCATCATTTCCAATCGATTCCGTCCCGATCGGAGCTCAACTAAATTTTAACGACATCGATTGCAGCCTTGTTTCCAATCGATATCCAATCCTGATATCCATCATTCCTTGCCAATTTGTTGATATTCCAGCTTTGACCAAAAAGTAGGATAACATAAAGCACTTGAATATGAAAACAAAATCACAGATTTCAAAAAAACATCATTTTACTGATTGCATTTCAAACACATATTTCACATTCAAATTACATAATCCTATAATCGCTACCCAGGTTTAAATAAAATATAAGTATTATATAAATACGCCAAGAGCGACATATGATGATGCCTCTTTTGTTGACTAGAGTACTATATAGACATAATCATCTTAAATACAACAAGTGGAATAAAACTAAATAAATAGTATGTGACGACCCGGATTTTCGAACCAGCTAAAATTGCCAAAAAATCCGTCCATTCTAAAACTACTAATGAAAACTACCAACTTAATACATCATATTAGATAAATATTCAACATTATTAAATGTGTAGGATAAAATTTCAATTTTTACAAGTTATCAGAGTAATCAATTTAATCTACTACGTGTGCTTATATACAAACCAAATACAAATAAATCTAACGCTGCACAACTCTAATAAGAGAGACAATAATAGGCATTCCTACTAACTCAATAAACATGTCAAACGCGGAATAAAATAGTAGGCAGGAAAAATACAATAACACGAGATATACAACAACCATTAATAGATAAACATGAAAAGGTTATATTATTTTAGGGGCTGCATCACTACTACTTGTGACTGCCTACATACCCCTATCTAGTTGGGTATCCAATTAGATACAGGATCAAGCAAATGTAGTTCTCCTATCGCAAATAGGACTCATGGAGCATACGATGTAAAAAACAAATACGCAATTCCCAAAACTACCCACTTAGGCCTAATCTTTAAATTTAGATTTTCAAATCTAATCGCCTTTACGAAAATTATCTCTTTGGACTTTATTCACGAATTCTTATTTCAAAACTTTTGAAATATATATATATATATATATATATTTCCTTTATATTCAAATTATACTTTACTTCGGGATCTTAAATCAAATCACTTTTGAAAAGTTTATTTGGAAATCCCGAATACTATAATAAAACATATCAAACCATATGTAACCAGATCGGGAGGTTTCTCCCAATAACAAGGCAATCGATAAATAAGCATATCCCTCTATTCTAAGAGTGGACTATACCAAAAACACATGCCCACCTTTTTATTTACGGGTTACCCGAATCATTGGTAACATAACAAATCATTTTATATCCCGAAGCGATAAATCATTTCACACTAATATTCACAAATACTTTCAAATCTATAATAATTTTCATTTCCCAAATCTTTTCAAAAATAATCTTAAAACCATCGGGTTTAGTCCCCGAAATTCTTTCCATTTTATAAAACACTTTTATAAAACCATTCATTAAATAAATCACTTTTATATAATATAACTTCAAAATATTCATTACCAAACATTTCTATTTCTTTTAAAGGGAAAACATTTCATAACAATTTCATTTGAAAACCAATTTTCAAAACAATTCATTAAATTGAAGTGAAGAAAATATTACCGCTAAACACCTTATAGTCAAATTGTGAAATAAATCACAAGGTGTTAGCCTACAATTATTTTCTACCTAGCCCATGCATATGGATAATAAATTGCTCATAAACTGGTCGAGCAAAGTCAACAAACAATAAATAATAATCAGTGCTCATAAACTGGTCGAGCCTAATTCAAACAATCAATCCATGAAATAAACGCAATAAAAAATGATAAACAATGCTTCATTCTATCAAATATTTATAACACATTAACGGTTTGATATTTATTTTAGAGTATCCGGGCTTTCCCTTCAACATGTTTCGTTCCTCGCTGTTTCGTTCCTCGCCTATGTCTCCTTGGATCTCACAAACGAAACACATGTACTAGTCGTTTTCGACCCCATTCAATATTTAACTTCTAAATTTGAAATTACTTAATTAATCATCCAAACATATTATCAAGCAAGGAAATCAAACCATTGTTCTAGGAAACAAAGTAATAAAGCATTTAACAAGGGTTTTCAAACAACTTAACACTTAAAGTTCTTTCAACATAGCAATGGTTTTAATGAACATAAAATAAGAAATAACTTACTTTGGATTTCACTCTGTCAAACTTTAAGGCAAGGAACTTAAGATCTACGCATACTTCCTACCATGCTTCGGAACCAAATGAATATAAGCTTGAATTCCTCCTTCCTAGTGCTTGGTCAATGCTTGAGATGGAAGTTGGCCGAAAGTATAAAGAAGAAGTGGCAGAGCTTTGAACTTGAATTCTCAAAATTAGACCTGAAAAATAGGTCATATTCTCTCTTATTTTTACTCTTTTACTCTCAAAATTTGAAAAACTTGTTAAAAGAAAAGTTTTTAAAAATTCTTTTCTCTTCAATTAAAAAAAGGAATCACTTGATTTTGGTTAACTTTGAGGAAGATATGGTCGAAAGAAAAAGAGCTATACTTGGATTCACAAAAATAAAGCTCGAAAATGCACTTCAAAGAATTGAGTTTTAGATATAGCAAACTTCAAAAATGAGAAAAGTGATCAACATAAAAGTTGTAGCTACTGGAATTTTGTATGGTTTGAAAAAAAGAATTTCTTAATTTGAGTCAGCTATTATCAAGTTATAATTAAAAAAGGCTTATTCTCTGGCTTAAAAACTGGGCCAAAAAATGCATTTGAAAGAAGTGGATTTCTGACATGATTATCTTTATAAACAACAAAGCAGTCAACATGAAAGTTGTAGCCACTGGAAAAATATATGATTTAAAAGAAAGAAATTTACAATTTGATTCGGTTTTGAAGAAGTTATGGGCGAGAGAAAAGATGTAAAATGTGGAGAAAAGAGGAGCTTGATTTGAAGAGAATAAACATTGATTTCTTTAGAATATTTTATAAATATTTTGACATTATTTCTTTCTAATTTTTTATATCGCATGGAAGCCATTAATGAGAAGAGGAAGAAGATGAAAAAGCTTGAGAAAATAAGAAGAAGAAAATGTGAATGAAAGTGAAGAGGGAGGTGGATATTTATAGAAAAAGAAGGAAAGTGGTAAATTTATCAAAATAACCTCTTACCAAATTACCAAACTAGCCTTACTTCAACCTAAAGCAATCTACACTTTTTCAAATCTTAACATCATCATTTCACTTCTTACTTTATGTCTTAGTCACTTAAAGATTATGTAAAAAATATCATAATTATGTTGGCATTGATTTGATGTGATTTGATGTTTACTTTTTCTTACTTTTATTAATTCTTACTTACTTTTACTAATGACTTCTAGAAGTTTTCTAATATTATTAGTAAAAGTAAACATGTTTAGTGAATTTATTAATATTTACACTATTTGAATATATGTTTCTATATAAGAAAATAAAGATGCGACGACGTTGCGACAACTTTAATCGACATAACGTCGTTTTTCGACAAAATGTTTTACGGTCACATTTTGACGTTTTAGTTAAAATATTTATTTATGTAAATTAAATTTAGAAATAAATTTTTATAATACTATTTAAAAATATAAACACTCATAAATTAATTAAGATAATTTATTTAACCATTGAAACATACTTTTTTGAAATAAGCATTTTGTCACTTTTGTCGATATAGGCAAATATTACTATTTTTATGTATGTTTCTACTCCCAAATCTTATCGAATATTATTTAAATAATAAAACCTTATATATTTAATATTTACAATCACTCTAAATAGTATATTTAAAAGTGATCAAATTCTGGATCGTTACATTCTCCGTACTTAAAAGAATTTCGTCCTCGAAATTATAAGGATAAATAAAATATAACGAAAAAACAAAAATTAACGAAAGTTATGCACACCAAAAATAGTAATATCGCCCATAACCCTGGTCGGAGGTACGGTGCCTTATCCTATCCATTTTATTTATCAAATTAAGGTAGTTTCATTTTTAAAATTCCTAGGTTGATATACTAACCCTAGATGAATTCTACTTAGGCACCTAACCTAAGCTCTGATACCACGTGTGACGACCCGGATTTTCGAACCACTTAAAATTGCCAAAAAATCCATCCGTTCTAAAACTACAAATGAAAGCTACCAACTTAATACACCATATTTGGTAAATGTTCGACATTATTAAATGTATAGGATAAAGGTTCAATTTTTACAAGTTATCAGAGTAATCAATTTAATCTACTAAGTGTGCTTTTATACAAAAAAAATAGAAATAAATCTAACGCTGCATAACTCCAATAAGAGAGACAACAATAGACATTCCTACTAACTCAATAAACATGTCAAATGCGGAATAAAATAGTGGACAGGAAAAATACAATAACACGAGATATACAACAACCATTAACAGATAAAGATGAAAAGGTTATATTATTTTAGAGGCTGCATCACTACCACTTGTGACTGCCTACGTACCCCTATCTAATTGGGTACCCAATCAGATACAGGATTAACCCAACGTAGTTCTCCTATCGCAAATAGGACTCATGGAACCTACGATGCAAAAAACAAATATGAAATTCTCAAAACTACCACTTAGGCCTAATCTAAATTTAGATTTTCAAATCTAATCGCCTTTACAAAAATTATCTCTTTGGACTTTATTCTCGAATTCTTATTTCAAAACTTTTGAAATATATATATTTCCTTTATTTTCAAATTATACTTTACTTCGGGATCTTAAATCAAATCACATTTGAAAAGTTTATTTGAAAATCCCAAATACTATAATAAAACATATCAAATCATATGCAACCAGATTGGAAGGTTTCTCCCAATAATAAGGCAACTGGGTCCCAGGCCTAAAACAATCGATAAATAAGTATATCCCTCTATTTTAAGAGCGGACTATACCAAAAACACATGCCCACCTTTTTAGTTATGGGTTACCCGAATCATTGGTAACATAACAAATCATTTTATATCCTGAAGCGATAAATCATTTCACACTAATATTCACAAGTACTTTCAAATCTATAACAATTTTCATTTCCCAAATCTGTTCAAAAATAATCTTAAAACCATCGGGTTTAGTCCTCAAAATTCTTTTCGTTTTATAAAACACTTTTATAAAACCATTCATTATATAAATAACTTTTATATAATATAACTTCAAAATATTCATTACCAAACATTTCTATTTCTTTCAAAGGGAAAAATATTTCATAACAATTCCATTTGAATACTAATTTCAAAACAATTCATTAAATTGAAGTGAACCAAATATTACCGCTAAACACTTTATAGTCAAATTGTGAAATAAATCACAAGGTGTTAGCCTACAATTATTTTCTACCCAGCCCATGCATATGGATAATAAATTGCTCATAAACTGGTCGAGCAAAGTCAACAATCAATAAATAATAATCAGTGCTCATAAACTGGTCGAGCCTAATTCAAACAATCAATCCATGAAATAAACGCAATAATAAATGATAAACAATGCTTCATTCTATCAAATATTTATAACACTTTAACGGTTTGATATTTATTTTAAAGCATCCGGGCATTCCCTTCGACGTGTTTCGTCCCTCGCCCAAGTCTCCTTGGATCTCACAGACGAAACACGTGTACTCGTCGTTTCCGACCCCATTCAATATTTAACTTCTTAATTTTAAATTACTTAATTAATCATCCAAACATAATATCAAGCAAGGAAATCAAACCATTGTTCTAGGAAACAAAGTAAACAAGCATTTAACAAGGATTTCAAACAACTTAACGCTTAAAGTTCTTTCAACATAGCAATGGTTTTAATGAACATAAAATAAAAAATAAATTATTTTGGATTCCACTCTGTCAAACTTCAACGCAAGGAACTTAAGATCTAACACATACTTCCTACCATGCTTCGAAACCAAATAAATATAAGCTCGAATTCCTCCTTCCTCGTGCTTGGCCAATGCTTGAGATGGAAGTCGGCCGAAAGTATAAAGAAGAAGTGGCAGAGCTTTGAACTTGAATTCTCAAAATTAGACCCCAAAAATAGGTCATATTCTCTCTTATTTTTGACTCTTTTACTCTCAAAATTTGAAAAACTTGTTAATAGAAAAGTTGTCGAAAATTGTTTTCTCTTGAATTTTAAAAAAAGAATCACTTGATTTTGGTTAATTTTGAGGTAAATATGGTCGAAAGAAAAAGAGCTATACTTGGATTCACAAAAATAAAGCCCAAAAATGCACTTCATAGAATTGAGATTCAGGTATAGCAAACTTTAAATCTAAAAAAAGTGATCAAGATAAAAGTTTTAGCCACTGGAATTTTATATGGTTTGAAAAAAAGAATTTTTTAATTTGAGTCAGTTATGATCAAAACAAAATGGCTTACTCTCTAGCTTAAAAACTGGGCCAGAAAATGTACTTGAAAGAAGTGGATTTTTGACATGATTATCTTCATAACAAAGTGGTCAACATGAAAATTGTAGCCACTAGAAAAATACATTATTTGAAAAAAAAATTACAATTTTATTTGGTTTTGAAGAAGTTATGGCCGAGAGAAGAAGATGTAAAATGTGGATAAAAGAGGAGTTTAATTTGAAGAGAATAAACATTGATTTCTTTTGAATATTTTATAAATATTTTGACGTTATTTCTTTTTAATTTTTTAAATGGCATGGAAGCCATTAAAGAGAAGAGGAAGAAGATGAAAAATCTTGAGATAATAAGAAGAAGAAAATGTGAATGAAAGTGAAGAAGGAGGTGGATATTTATAGAAAAAGAAAGAAAGTGGTAAATTTACCAAAATAACCTCTTACCAAATTACCAAACTAACCTTACTTCAACCTAAAGCAATCTACACTTTTTCAAAACATAACATCATCCTTTCACTTCTTACTTTATGTCTTAGCTACTTACAGATTAAGTAAAGAATATCATAATTATGTTGGCATTGATTTGATGTGATTTGATGTTTACTTTTTCTTACTTTTGTTAATTCTTACATACTTTTAGTAATGACTTCTAGAAGTTTTATAATCTTATTCAGTAAAGTAAACATGTTTAGTGAATTAATTAATACTTACACCATTTGAATATATGTTTCTATATAAGAAAATAAAGATGTGACGATGTTGCGACAACTTTTAATCGACAAAACGTCGTTTTTCGACAAAATATTTTACGGTCATATTTTGACGTTTTAGTTAAAATATTTATTTATGTAAACTAAATTTAGAAATAAATTTTTATAATACTATTTAAAAATATAAAAACTCATAAATTAATTAAAATAATCTATTTAACCATTGAAACGCACTTTTCTGAAATCAGCATTTTGTCACTTTTGTCGATATAGACAAATGTTACTATTTTTATGTATGTTTCTACTTTCAGTCTTATCGAATATTATTTAAATATAAAACCTTATATATTTAATATTTAAAATCACTCTAAATAGTATATTTTAAAGTGGTCAAATTCTGGGTCGTTACATAGCAACTCCTAAATAGCTATCCTTCAGCCACCTGCTCGTCTTAGGAAGTTTTATTCGTCAACCAACTAAAACTTCAACCCTCAGCCTACTCAAATCAATTTTGAACAATCAAGAGTTTAAGGGGAAAAACATAAACTTCAAGTCAGACACAAAGCTTGGTGTGAATAATACTATACATCTCGTTTATTTGATATTAAGTGATACCACGCCGTTTAGCGAAATGAGTTTCCCATCGCTAATATCCTTTTAAAACATATCTTTTGCAAACCTTTATCCTGCAACCAAATCTGGTTAAAATTGTAAAGCATCATTATTTCAACATACATATCGGGTAATAAATGTACTATTTGTCCGAAAACTATAGTTTTGTTTGGCTAACTACTAACCTTTGGCTGACTCGGGCCTACCAGACAATATCATCAAAATAATATAATACCCGTTAGACACTCCTCTTCTGGATGGTCTATCCTAACTATCTATTTAATACTCCTCTCTTGGACGATTTGTCCCTAACTTAACATCTCCCAAGGTCACCTGATCCTAATGGTATATGTGCTCACCAATAACCTATATGTATACAAATATATATTCCCTTATGTGTGTAATCGTAATTTTAGTTTTACCTGTGACAAAGCCCTACACACTGGAATTTCAGGATAAATAGGCCGGAGCTAATAGCTAATGTATAGGTGCGATCCTATACTAGTCCTATCTGGTATTCTAATATCCAAGTCATTTGATTTAGTGTTATCTTCCCTTAAATTTAGCTTGAAAACCTTTTCATCTCAAATTGATTTCATACCTTTAAACCAAACTTAAACAAGGAAAGTATATACTCTATGCTTTACTCAAAATCACCTTGCCATGTTCTGTATACTTTACTCAAATATTTGTTGATAAAACCATTCAAACCTTTGAAAGTATCCCTTTCGAATCCATTGAAAGTACCCCTTTCGAAACCAAGTAAACACGTCTTTCATCTAGGCCGAAAGGCCAAAACATTCATTTTGAAACCATTCATAATCTTCCTTTCGAAAATGTTGAAAAACCATTCCTTCAAAAGCATTAAAACCTTAGACATCCTATCTTCAAAACCCTTTAAATATTGCTTTTCGAAAACATTGGAAAAACATTTCCTTTCAAACCTTTCGAATCCATTGGGGAACCACCTCTTTGAAACCATTATTTAAAACCTATTAAAAGCTTCCTTTCGAAATCTTTTGGGTTCAAGTAGAACTTGTGGAAACACCTTTTGAAACCATTAAAATTTAACTCCTTCGCAACCATTTGGATTCTAGCTTCAACACAGAAAAAGGGTCATAAAATCTTTAAATCAAAAGCACACTTTCGAAAACATTTCCTAAGCAAAGAAGTGATGGTGTTGAAACCATCCTCCGAAATCATTGAAGGAGCGGCTAAGTTTTAAAAGGAAAGCATACCTTCCAAAACCATTGGCGTCAAAGGGTTTCGACCCCGTTCGAAGGCATTACCAAAATCAAAAGGCGCAACCCTTTCGAAACCATTCCTTTAAGACATTTGACTCATCCGAAAGCGAACCAAGTCGAAAATTCTACCGTCGAAAGCAAAGAAAGCACATACTCATGTAAAAGTAAAGACATGCTTCAGCCCCTTCAGAACCTTTGGTCTCGACCTAGTGCCTTCCGCCTTAGCCTAATTCACTCTCTACCAAATTATTGATACTATGTGCACTGTTTTCGATGGCATAGAGGCGACATTACTTGGTCGGAACCGAAGGATCGATTTCACCCTAGAGGGGGGGTGAATAGGGTGATAGTGTAAATTATAAAAATTAATCGCGGAAGCTTATCAATTAATTTAAATTCAGATCACAGAATAGCAGCACAGATATAGCAGAATATAAATAACAGAACAGAACAACACAGAATTTACCCAGCTTCGGCAAAAACCTGCCTACGTGCTGCCCCCAAGGTTTCTACTAGAAATTAGATAGTCCCTCGCTTACACACGTAAACTTGCTATACCCGCTATTGACTAATCTAACTCTACGCTCAAAACCCTGACCACAACTCAACTACCGAGTTGCGAATTCCCAAACTACACACCGTAGTTTGTACCCTAGTCACACGACTAGAAAATTAAAAACGGTTTAAAAGAAAATAAAAATTAAAAACAAATTAAAATAACAAAACCCTATTTAAATTTAAACCCTTCTTATAAATTTTTAAAACCCCTTTTAACATAAACTAGGCCGGCCTTTTATTTTCTTCAACCCGTTCCTTTTACTATTATTTTCTTCGTGAAAGAAAATGGCCGCCCCTCTTTGTTCCTCTTTGCGAATTAGGGCTTCTGGTAATTTGCTATTGCTCCTTGCGATTTAAACTAGGGTTATGCAAAATCGAAGCGCCGCTCGATACAGTTTGATTGTATGCTTCGATGCAGTTTGCTTTGCTCACGGCTCTTCAATTTTGATCGAGTTCGATTCGTGATTTCGGTATGTATTTTATCCTTTTGCTTGTCTGATTTTGGCTTGTTCGAACTCTATCAATTGCCGATGATGATTTGTGGTAATTTATAGGATTCCAGTTCCTATAATTGCGTTCGTATATTCGTGTTTGAATTTTTCATTGAATCATTTCGGCCACTTGATGATGCTTGAATGAATGAGATTGATTCTGACTTTTTCATACGCGTATAATTTTATTTCTTGCGTCCCACGGCTTTGAATCGATTTCGTGATGACCACGGTTTTCATTCCTTTTTTTTTGTTGACTTGTTAAAACACACGGCTTTGACAAATTTGATGATTCCCTCTGATGCTTTGACTTTGGTCACTTGTTTTGAAAACTGCAGCTTGATGCTTGCATCCCTCTTGTTGCTTTGACACTGCTTTGACCCATCTTTGTGCTGTTGATGTTGTCTTAGTTGTATTGTCACTTGGTCGACACTTGCAGTTGCACATTGAGTTGAATATGTTGGCACTGGAACTAGCTTGTATCTGTTCTCATTACTGTGTTGCATTCTTTGATGGTTCACTGTAGTATGTTGGTCTGTCTTGAATTTGATATTTGAACTTCAGTAGTTTGTTGGTCACTTGATTCACCTGTATTTGTGCATTGCCTTACTGTTGCTGTGCACTTCTGTTTGCTGTCATGTTCTTGTGCTCGAGCTTGCATACTGTTATGTTGTTTGCATATCACCTTGTTGCATTGTTGAGTCACTTGAGTGTGTTGATGGAAGATGTTGCACTACTTCATTATGATTCACTTGATTCACCTGTGCACATTGTTGCTTGGTTCTCTGACCTTGTTGCTTCATTGCTTACTGTGTTGACCATTATGCACTGTAGCTTGAGTCTTTGTTGAAGTTGTATTGGACTTCATTCTGTTTAGCACTTGCATCACCACTGTAACACATATTCAACAATACATGCTGTGCATTTCATTCAGTCTTCATTATGGCCTGTGACTTTGTTATACCTGCTGTGCATTGCATTTTAAGTTGTAGTCTTCTGTCTTCATGTAACTTGGTACATTCCTGTAGCTCCATCATGTTTGATCTACAAGTTGTTTTGCATATAATACTCCAAATTGTCACTGTGCATTGTTGCTCTACATCTTGTAGTTTGCTTTGGTGCACTGTTTTGGTTTTTCTGGTTCTTGTGCTACCTGTTCACTTGAGTCTGCTTCACCATTGAGCCTCAATGTAGCTGAAGTGGCTTCTGTGCATTTGCTTGATTCACTTAGACCATATATGTGTTTGTTGCAGTTTGCTGACTTCATGTCGCCTTAACTTTGGTTGATGCACTGAGTTGCAGTGTTTCATTTCTTGTGCCCGAGCTTGCATGCTTCATGTACACTGTGTCATTCTTTGCATTGTACATTTTACTGTCTTTATTGTGGCATTTTGATCTGGTTCCATATTTGTGAGTTCTTCGGTGCACTGTTCATTTGCCTCTGGTTTAAACTATGCTTTGATTCATTTTCATTGTCACTGAGTTTATTTGAATGGTCTGACTTGAACTCGATTCACTTGTGTTGAATCCAGTTTCAAAACTCGGATTTGACCTTGTGTTCGTGTCGTATTTTTGAATTTATTGCACCTGAGTTGAACCTGTCCATATATTTGGGTTTGACCTTGTGCTCACCTGTCCCTGTAGCATTATCAAGTGTATATATCGGCGTGCACGGCCTTGTGGCATATACAGTAATATACTGTGTATGTCACAAGTTGTTCGTGTATGATGAATTCAAATTTAAATTATGACGAACAACCCAAATAACTGAGGCAAATAATATATTCAAAATTTATCTTCTATTTTTGAATTGCAAAAATATTTCTTTTTCAATTTTACTGCGTTAGTTTATATTTTTGCAGGTTGCTCAGATGCTGGATTCAAACTTGAATGCAGTTGAAGATAAATACGAGTGTGAGTGATATGTAGTGAGGTGCTGATGTAAAATAGTGATGTAATTGAATTTGTATCAAAGTTGTATAGTGAATAGTGAGAGCTTGAATTTGTATACTATTCAAAATTGTAATAAATATTTGTTTGAATAAAATATTCGTTTGAATTCAAATTCTGTGTTATTTATTTTATTCAGCAAATATTTATTTAATCTGTGAAAAATAAAATAGTATATTATCAAATACATTTAAACGAATGAATATATGTTTATTATCATCAAACAAAAATCATATAAGCGCATATTCAACAATCTCCCCCTTTTGATGATAACAAACATAAAGATTTTGAATATGTTAAATGTATTTGATCATTGATATATCCTAATTGCTCCCCCTATTTAAATGCTTCCTCTCTACACAAAGCTCCCCCTACATATATGCATACAAATAGAAATATATAAATGAGCCTATATGCAAATGGAAAATTATTTGACCTTTGCTTGATTCTATTTGACAAAATCTTAACTTTTCTCTCCCCCTTTTGTTATCAGCAAAATAATAATAGTGTTAGAGAAAATAGAGATAAAGTAATCGATATCAATCCAACATTAAAACTCAATTGAATATAAATATTAAATTTCAATAAAAAGTCAAACAAAAATCATAAATATTTTGTTAGGCGCATATTCCACTTTTAGAATGATGGAAAATGATGTCATCATATAAAACCATACAGTTGTGTCTATTTGTGGTATATTATATCAAGAATTTGAATAACTACTAACCATGCATAACCGTTAGGACTTTTAAATGAGATTAGTAGTATTCCAATCTTATTTTAAAAAAAAATGAATTCAAGCATCTTCTAACCACGCATAACCGTGAGGACTTTTAAATGGGATTAGAATCAACTTGTTTATTTTACAAATCAACTTTTGATATGCGTTCCATACATGCATAACCGCGAGGACTTTTAAATGAGCATGGAAGCACACAACAAATTCCAAGTAATTCACCCATGCATAACCGTGAGGACTTTTAAATGAGAGTGAATACTTTGGTATTTATTTATTTATTTATTTATTTTTTATTTTTTTTAAAAATGTAAAAATGAAAAAACGAACGATTCATGTTTAAAGTACCACATATTGACAAACTATATAGAATTTTGATGAGTGATGGTTGATAGAAAACATGATAGACATAGAGATGATCATGGAATTTTTTACCAACAAAAATTTTATAACTCTTGTTTAAATTTCTAAAGAAATTTATTAATTATACCGTCTCGAGTCATAATATTTGATCAATATTAACACTCATCACTTTTTCAATCACTATTTTTCTTTTTGATAAACAATAAGAAGTCAGATTAGTCAAAATAGTCATTTAAAATCAATTCAAAAATAATTATGAAATTAATTTTTCAAAATGACTAATCTGAAAATATGGTCAAAAAATGATTTTCTCCAGGGTGTTTTAAAAGAAAATTTTCTGCTATTTGAAAATTATTTTAAATGAAGAATATGCAGATATTTTCTTTGAAGAAAACGATGCAGTTACTAAGTGTCTTAAAAATCACGTTCAACTAGTAATTTTTCTATCAACTAGATTACCAGTGTAATCTGCATCTGAATTTCTTTTTCACTCAAAATTCTCATCAATTGAATTTTATTGACCAAAACATGAAGTGTGCACCAAAATTTTCAAATTCAATTTTAACAACAATTTAAATGACATTCTTTTGAATTTGAAATGAAACCGTGTAAATAATCAGAAAACCGTGAATAAAGAGTTAGCCATATTATAACCAATTGTAATATCCAACAAAACACTATTTTTAATCCAAACTGATATATATGAAGTAATTCAAAGAATCTAGAGATTTTTATAGTGTTTTTGGCATAAGAATATAATTGGCCAACTATGTTGAATAAGTCAGAATCAAAATCATCATCTTTTCATCAATCTCAATATTGGCTGATTTGATTCAAAAATACGGTGCAGATTATCACATTTAATATATCGTTTAAAACATACCATACCTGTTTTACCTTTACGATATTTTTCGTTGTTGTCCGTTGTGATTCTGTCACCTTTATACTAGGCTAAGGAACTTAGCTTTGTCGCCCGTTGTGTTTCTGGAACAGCCAAAATCCAGAGAACACTATTGTTGTTCCTTAGCCTGCCACCACACCTACACGGAACAAGATTTATGTGACCTATTTGTTTTTATAGGTCCACGGTTGTTAGTGGCAAAAAATTTTGAAAAATAATTTTGTGTAGACCCAAAACTATTTATAATTGTTCCCTTTGGCACCCAAATTTGTTTAACTTTGAGAGATTTTATATTTGTGCCTTTTGGAACCCAAATCGGTATAGTTTTCACATGTTTGGGTCTATACCAACAATTATTGTGACCGTGTCCAAATTTTTTACAAATTGTGCACATAGAATTAACTTGATTAATCTTGTTTTCAACAATTTTCGAATTATTATATCCAAGTCCTTGTCTAACCGTATTAACAGTTTGCTTTCCTAATAGCATATTCAACGATTTTTCACTTTTTGAAAATTTATCTAAAGTCGTTGACAATTGTTGGACTTGTGATTTGAGAGATTCATTTTCGTTTAACAACTGTGTGCACTTTTTAATAGAATTCTCTCTTCTAGTATTTTCATTCTCCTTTAAAATCAGAATATCATTTTCAAGAGATTTTATTTTAGTTTCTGATTTTTTAATTTCTTCATCAAATGTTGGACACTTATCACACTTAGGGATCCTACTTTGATTGGTTTTAACTAATTGATCAAGTTGTTTATTACATTCTATCAAAGTATCTTTTTGAGATTCAAGTTTGGCGTATTTTTCCCTAAGTCGTTCAAAACAACCGTTTACTTCATGAAAATATATAAGCAACTCAGAATGGGTAAGTTTTGATACCTCACTTGGCTCGTCATTGTCACTGTCAGTTGTATCACCTCGAAGACACAATTCTGCCTTTTCGCTTTCACTGCCAGTGCTTTGATCATTCTCGTCTATTTCATCCCAAGTGGCTGCAAAACTTTCTTTTTCTGTTTCTTTCCGTGGCTGGATTTAATTTGTGGACAATTGGGCTTGATATGGCCGGGTTTGTTGCAATTATAACAAATAAACTTTTGTTCTTCTGAGTAGTCTAGTGCTTTGGCTATTCTGCTTTTTGCTTTTTGATTTCGAGCTGAATTTCCATGTTTTTGATTCCATTTTTTGAATTTCCTTATTAACAGCTCCAATTCTACTGCTCCATCATCTTCATCGTTATCATCATCACTTTCGGTTGTTCCTTTGAGAGCTATTGATTTCTTTTGAGTGTCACCTCCTTCACGCTCTTCTTTGAATTTCATTTCAAGCTCATAAGTGGTGAGATTTCCGATGAGTTCCTCAACTTTAAGTTGTTTTAAATCTTTCGATTCTTGTATGGCAGTTACTTTTGCTTCAAAGCTTCGTGGAAGGACTCTGAGGATTTTCCGGACTATTTCTAATTCGGTGTATGTTTTTCCGAGAGCTTTTGATTTGTATACGATATTGGAGAGTCGTCCGTACATCTCTTTAACATTTTCTTTCTTCGCCATTTTGAAGTTCTCGTATTCGCTGCTTAGCATTGCAAGGCGAGATTCTTTGACTTGAGATGTTCCTTCGTGAGTCACTTCTAGTATGTGCCATATTTCCTGCGCAGTTAGACAATGGGAGACACGATTAAATTCAAATTGATCCAATGAACAGATAATAGAATTCATAGCTTTGGCATTAGTATTTTGTAATTTATTTTCTAGTTCTGTCCATTGTTCCTTTGGTTTCTCTATTTCCTGATTATCTACAGTTATAGTTGGTATTCTATAACCTGTCTCAACAATATTCCAAGCGTCAATGGTTTTCAGAAAAATTTGCATTCTATTTTTCCAGTAAGCATATTCACCATTGAACATTGGTGGTCTAACTATCGACTAACCCTCTGCAAAAGCATTATTAAAAGAAGCCATTTTAAAAATTCAAATTTTTAAAACAAAAACCGATTTTTTTTTTAAACACAAATTTTTAAAACAAAAATTGATTTTTGAAACACGAATTTTTAAACAAAAATTGATTTTTGTAAAATCAAATTTTTAAAACAAAACGGCTTTTATTCCTAGCTCTGATACCACTTGAAGGATCGATTTCACCCTAGAGGGGGGGTGAATAGGGTGATAATGTAAATTATAAAAATTAATCGCGGAAGCTTATCAATTAATTTAAATTCAGATCACAGAATAGCAGCACAGATATAGCAGAATATAAATAACAGAACAGAACAACACAGAATTTACGCAGCTTCGGCAAAAACCTGCCTACGTGCTGCCCCCAAGGTTTCTACTAGAAATTAGATAGTCCCTCGCTTACACACGTAAACTTGCTATACCCGCTATTGACTAATCTAACTCTACGCTCAAAACCCTGACCACAACTCAACTACCGAGTTGCGAATTCCCAAACTACACACCGTAGTTTGTACCCTAGTCACACGACTAGAAAATTAAAAACGGTTTAAAATAAAATAAAAATTAAAAACAAATTAAAATAACAAAACCCTATTTAAATTTAAACCCTTCTTATAAATTTTTAAAACCCCTTTTAACATAAACTAGGCCGGCCTTTTATTTTCTTCAACCCGTTCCTTTTACTATTATTTTCTTCGTGAAAGAAAATGGCCGCCCCTCTTTGTTCCTCTTTGCGAATTAGGGCTTCTGGTAATTTGCTATTGCTCCTTGCGATTTAAACTAGGGTTATGCAAAATCGAAGCGCCGCTCGATACAGTTTGATTGTATGCTTCGATGCAGTTTGCTTTGCTCACGGCTCTTCAATTTTGATCGAGTTCGATTCGTGATTTCGGTATGTATTTTATCCTTTTGCTTGTCTGATTTTGGCTTGTTCGAACTCTATCAATTGCCGATGATGATTTGTGGTAATTTATAGGATTCCAGTTCCTATAATTGCGTTCGTATATTCGTGTTTGAATTTTTCATTGAATCATTTCGGCCACTTGATGATGCTTGAATGAATGAGATTGATTCTGACTTTTTCATACGCGTATAATTTTATTTCTTGCGTCCCACGGCTTTGAATCGATTTCGTGATGACCACGGTTTTCATTCCTTTTTTTTGTTGACTTGTTAAAACACACGGCTTTGACAAATTTGATGATTCCCTCTGATGCTTTGACTTTGGTCACTTGTTTTGAAAACTGCAGCTTGATGCTTGCATCCCTCTTGTTGCTTTGACACTGCTTTGACCCATCTTTGTGCTGTTGATGTTGTCTTAGTTGTATTGTCACTTGGTCGACACTTGCAGTTGCACATTGAGTTGAATATGTTGGCACTGGAACTAGCTTGTATCTGTTCTCATTACTGTGTTGCATTCTTTGATGGTTCACTGTAGTATGTTGGTCTGTCTTGAATTTGATAATTGAACTTCAGTAGTTTGTTGGTCACTTGATTCACCTGTATTTGTGCATTGCCTTACTGTTGCCGTGCACTTCTGTTTGCTGTCATGTTCTTGTGCTCGAGCTTGCATACTGTTATGTTGTTTGCATATCACCTTGTTGCATTGTTGAGTCACTTGAGTGTGTTGATGGAAGATGTTGCACTGCTTCATTATGATTCACTTGATTCACCTGTGCACATTGTTGCTTAGTTCTCTGACCTTGTTGCTTCATTGCTTACTGTGTTGACCATTATGCACTGTAGCTTGAGTCTTTGTTGAAGTTGTATTGGACTTCATTCTGGTTAGCACTTGCATCACCACTGTAACACATATTCAACAATACATGCTGTGCATTTCATTCAGTCTTCATTATGGCCTGTGACTTTGTTATACCTGCTGTGCATTGCATTTTAAGTTGTAGTCTTCTGTCTTCATGTAACTTGGTACATTCCTGTAGCTCCATCATGTTTGATCTACAAGTTGTTTTGCATATAATACTCCAAATTGTCACTGTGCATTGTTGCTCTATATCTTGTAGTTTGCTTTGGTGCACTGTTTTGGTTTTTCTGGTTCTTGTGCTACCTGTTCACTTGAGTCTGCTTCACCATTGAGCCTCAATGTAGCTGAAGTGGCTTCTGTGCATTTGCTTGATTCACTTAGACCATATATGTGTTTGTTGCAGTTTGCTGACTTCATGTCGCCTTAACTTTGGTTGATGCACTGAGTTGCAGTGTTTCATTTCTTGTGCCCGAGCTTGCATGCTTCATGTACACTGTGTCATTCTTTGCATTGTACATTTTACTGTCTTTATTGTGGCATTTTGATCTGGTTCCATATTTGTGAGTTGTTTGGTGCACTGTTCATTTGCCTCTGGTTTAAACTATGCTTTGATTCATTTTCATTGTCACTGAGTTTATTTGAATGGTCTGACTTGAACTCGATTCACTTGTGTTGAATCCAGTTTCAAAACTCGGATTTGACCTTGTGTTCGTGTCGTATTTTTGAATTTATTGCACCTGAGTTGAACCTGTCCATATATTTGGGTTTGACCTTGTGCTCACCTGTCCCTGTAGCATTATCAAGTGTATATATCGGCGTGCACGGCCTTGTGGCGTATACAGTAATATACTGTGTATGTCACAAGTTGTTCGTGTATGATGAATTCAAATTTAAATTATGACGAACAACCCAAATAACTGAGGCAAATAATATATTCAAAATTTATCTTCTATTTTTGAATTGCAAAAATATTTCTTTTTCAATTTTACTGCGTTAGTTTATATTTTTACAGGTTGCTCAGATGCTGGATTCAAACTTGAATGCAGTTGAAGATAAATACGAGTGTGAGTGATATGTAGTGAGGTGCTGATGTAAAATAGTGATGTAATTGAATTTGTGTCAAAGTTGTATAGTGAATAGTGAGAGCTTGAATTTGTATACTATTCAAAATTGTAATAAATATTTGTTTGAATAAAATATTCGTTTGAATTCAAATTCTGTGTTATTTATTTTATTCAGCAAATATTTATTTAATCTGTGAAAAATAAAATAGTATATTATCAAATACATTTAAACGAATGAATATATGTTTATTATCATCAAACAAAAATCATATAAGCGCATATTCAACAGGAACCCCTATGCCGAACGTAGTGAAACATTCTAAAAGCGTGTAAAAACTGATTTTTACTTTTAAAAGCATTTCTTTTCGAATAACCTGCCTTATTTGTCAAAATATTATTGGTTGCTAATTTTCCTTTCTAAAAATGCCGCCAATTTTCAAAAATAAACAATTTAATTTATTTATAAACCCTTCTCCATTTAAAAATATATAAAACATTTAAGTCTCATAACTTTAATAATTTTATATATTCATCAAAACACTTAGAAAAATTCTACAAAAATTCCAAAAAAATCATTTTTAATATGTTTTCTAACATGTATTAATTTCAGACCTAAAATATTAATTATTTAGCCATAAATAATTTAAAACTCAAATATTCATTTTATACACTAGATTTTTTTATAAAATCCACATTAACTTAGAAAATTATAAAAATTAAAACCTATCTCTAAAATATCGTTTTTGACTATATCTAAAATCACGAGGCGTTTGGATGTCGTTAAATACTGTTCACATTAATATCATAAAATCTACATAAACAAGCATAAATCATCAAGAAGCTTATATAAACAATTAAACGTTCAAAAACATTGCATAATCATGCAAATACTCTAGATTATCCTTATAATCGAAAACAATTAGAAAAATGAGATGTAATCATTATTCACCTTAGCTTTTGAGATTAAGGATTTGAGATTTGATCTTGATTAAGTTGATTTGATTCCTCCTCTTGAAATCCTAGCTTTATCTTCTCTTGAACTTGCTAATGGTGGCAGGCCTTAACATATTTTCATTTGTGAATGTATGAATGTATGTGTGAATTGTACTGCCTAAGGATTTAGGCCATAAGAATAATGTTTTTCCTATATAGCCTCTTATCTATTCCCTTTGTCAATTTTATTTCATGTTATCTTGTTTTGATTCACTCATTAACATGGCATGACAACCCCTATTAATCATAAATCTCAATCCTCTAATCATCATATTATTTTATTTAATTTAGTTAATTAAACATCCAAAATAATGTTACTAACAATATGAGGCGTTACAATCTCCCCTTCTTAAAGAATTTCGTCCCCGAAATTATGATAAGGTACACAATAATCAAACATAAAGGTAAAACTTACTATTAAACAAATCAGGATTAGCGTCTCTAATCCTGGTCTCAGTCTCCCAAGTAAAATTTCTCTCATTTTCGCTCCATTGGACTTTCACTAATCTGGCTGTCTTATTCTTTAGCCTCTTCTCATCTCTCGCGATTATCCGAACTGGCTTTCCAACTATAGTTAAGTCTAGTTCTACTACTAAGTCGTCTAACATATTCGGTGCTACAGTAGATTTTGGATCTATAATACATTTCTTTAGATGAGAAATATGAAACACATCATGAACTCCTACCAAATTTCTCGATAACTCTACTCCATAAGCTATTTTCCTGATCCTTTCTACAATATGAAGTGGTCCTACAATCTCGGTGTCAATTTTCCTGATCTCGCGAATCTAATCACACCCTTTATCGGTGATACCTTAATAAAAACATGATCTCCAACAGAGAACTCCAAATCTTTCTGTCTTCTGCATGCATAACTCTTTTGCTTAGACTGAGCTTCCTTCATCCTAGCTCGAATCAACTCATTCTTCTCTACAGCTTCTCTAACCAAATCTAGACCAAGAACCAACCTATCCCTAGTCTCTAACCAACAAACTGGTGATTTACGTGTCCTTCCGTACAAAGGTTCAAATGGTGTCATCCCTATACTAGTCTGATAACTATTGTTATATAAAAACTCGACTAAGTGTAAATGGTCTTTCCATGGTCCTCCAAAATCTAACACACAAGCTCTAACAAATCATCCAAGACTTTGTTAACTCTTTATGTTTGCCCATCGGTTTGTGGATGGTAAGCTTACTTACCTTGAGCTTGGTTCCTAAAATCTCCTATAGACTCTTTTAGAACTTAGTAGTGAACAAGGAATATCTATCACTTACTATACTACTAGGAATTCCATGATGTCTAACTATATTCTTCATAAATAGCTTCACTAAAACAGATGCCATCCTATTTGACTTAACTGGAATGAAATAGGCACTCTTGGTCAGTCTCCCCACTATTACCCATACACTTTCATTTCCTCTACTAGATCTTGGCAACCGGTTAATAAAATCCATAGAAATAGAATCCCACTTCCATACCAGAATATCCAATGGTTGTAGCAACTCACATGGCTTCTTATGTTTGGCTTTTACCTATTGAAAGGTTAGACACTGCTTCACGCATAAGCCAACATCCGTCTTCATACCTTTCCAGAAGAAATTTCTCTTCATGTCCTGATAAACCTTGGTTCCTCCTGGATGAATAGTGAACTTCGGACGATGGCATTCCCTAAAAATTTCTTCCTTATTTCCCTTACATTCATAACACACAACCTTTTCCCTTACATTCGAAATACACGACCTCCCTTTATTTCTCAACCACCCATTCTGGTTGAGACTAAAATCCTTCAAATCATTGCTCTCCATTCCTTCCTTCAATCTCCCCATCCATTCATCCAACACTGGATACTCCTCCTGTTTAGAAGCTATCCTTTTAGTCATTATTGATCGAACTTCTAAACAAGTTAACACAACAGTTCCTTCACTAAATCCAACTTCAGATCTCCATTGCACTCTGCAAGTCGACAACGCTTCCAAATCTTTCCACTCCGCTATCATTTCTAATATTGTATTCTGATGCTTTCTGCTAAGTGCGTCTGCACTTTGTTGCCCTTTCCTGGTGTGTACTCAACACCAAAGTCATAAGCGGCTAAAACTCTAACCACCTCTGTTGTCTCATATTCAGCTCCTTCTGAGAGAAAAAAAATACTTGAACAGCTTATGATCCGCATAAATCTCAAACATCTCTCCCAAAAGGTAATGTCTCCACACCTTTAAAGAAAAAATCACTACAGCCAACTCCAAATCATGCATTGGATATCTAACCTCATGCGGTCTAAGCTATCGAGAAGCATAGACAATCACTTTAGCTCTTTGCATCAACACAACTCCTAGTCCAGTTCCATATGCATCTGTATATACTACCAAATCTTAATTCCTCTCCTGAACACTAATACAGGAGCATGGGTCAATAAGTGTTTTAAGCACTAAAATGCTTTCTTACACTTATCGGTTTATACAAACTTCACACCCTTTTGCGTTAGCTTAGTCATCAGCATTGCTATCTGCAAAAAAACTTTAATAAACATCCGATAGTATCCAGCTAATCAAAGAATTTTTTTAATCTCAATCATCTTCTCTAGTCTCTTCCAATTACTAACAACTTCGATCATATCTAGATCGACTGACAACCCCATCTCTAAAACCACATGACCAAGAAACTTCACTTCCTTCTTCCATAAATGACACTTCGAAAACTTCGCCTTCAGCTGATTCTCCCTCCACGTCTCAAGCATAATTCTAGGATGAACTTCATGCTCCCTTTCATCCTTATAGTATATCAAAATATCGTCTATGAACATTAACACAAACCTATCCAAGTGCTCTCAAAAAATACGGTTCATCAAGTCCATAAAGAATGCCGACACATTAGTTAGTCCAAACGGCATCACTAACCATTCGTACGATCCATATCTAGTTCTAAATGCCGTCAAAGGAATACTATCCTCTACTACTCTAAGCTGATGAAAACCCATTGCCAAATCCAACTGAAAAAATACATTAGCTCTACTCAACTGACTGAACAAATCATCAATTCTAGGCAATGAATATCGATTCTTTATCGTCTTCTCATTCAAATTACATTAGTCGATTTGTAACCTCAATGATTTATCCGGCTTTTTAGCAAACACTGTTGCTGCTCCCCAAGGCAAACTACTTAGCCTAATAAAACTCTTGCTTTCCAACTCTAATAACTGCACTTTTAATTCCCTCATTTCGGCAGGTGTAATCCTACTTGGCGGTTTACTCACTAGTTCTGCTATAGGGACCAAATCTGTCTGAAACTTAATGGATCATTTCTGTGGGAATCCTGCTATAGGCTCAAAAACATCCGCAAATTATCTAACAAAAAAAAACACGATTCGACTCATCTTCCAACTCCACTACACCCACAAGCATTCACTTCACAATTAGGGCTTTTTATGGTATATACAATCCGATCACTGCAGTCGGGGTATCTAAGGGATATTTTCCTATCATGGCAAAATATCCTAGCTTCGTACTTACTTAACCAATCCATAACCAATATAATTTCGATCCCTACAAAGTCAAAAGCGTAGAAACTGTTAACGAAGGTATGACCTAGCAAATCAAACTCTAAGTCGTCACACTTCATCCCAAGTGTCGCATACCCTACTATCATATTTGCAACCATTAAGGAAGTAACAAATATGTGGGTTCTAGGTTAAGCTTATCTACCAAAAAATGAGATATATAGAATGCAATGCACCAGTATCAAACAGAACGCTAACAGACATACCATGAATCTGAAGCAAACCTCCCAACACTATCTTTCCTTTCTCCTGCACTATTGGTCCTAATGTAGCATGCTCCAATGCAAATACCTTGCCTCTTCCATCCTTAGCGGGCCCTTTGCATTGATTCTTATAGTGGCCAATCTGATCATAGTTAAAACATCATATGTTCTTCTTCCCAATCACTTCACTTACCTTTCCAGTATGACACTCATTCGCAAAATGCCACTTCTTGTTGCACTTGAAGCGCACAACCTCAGACTTTTCCTTCTTTGCCACTCCACCTTCCTAAGCACCCTTCTTATGAAAGAACTTCTTCTTCTGGCCTTACCCAACCTGAACCTCCTTTGCCTTACCCTTTTCTAGACAAGCAAGCATCTCCTCATGTCTTAAAGCCGTCTCTATAACCACATCATAAGGGTCTCTGATATCTGGTAATGTATCCCTTGCCAACTCAGGCTTTAATCCCCTTATGAACTTCTCTTTCCTCTTTGACACAGTGCCACAGTAGCATACCTATACCTAGCTAACTCCTCAATTATTCTAGCATACTCCAAAACAAACATCTTCCCCGCTTCATCTCAACAAACTTTCTGAGCAAAGCAGACTGTGCCATCACATACATGAACCTCTCTTGAAACCTTCACCTGAACTCAGCCCATGTCATCTTCTCTTCATTTACTCCAACCGTCACACTATTCCACAAAATAAAGCTACTCTCTGAAGCTTTTCGGAGCAAGCCTCCTCTTTTGCTCATCATTGATCCCCATGTCTGTAAAGATCCTCTCACAATACAACAACCGGTTCTCCACTTCTATAGCATCATCAGTTGCAATAAAGGGCTTCCCTCCAAGAATAGTACAATCTTCGCTAAAGATAGCATAATGGTTGACCACCGGAGCTTCCTGAACTCCCACTCCTGCATTTCTTCCAACCATTCCAGCAGCTACACCCGCCTGCATTATATTTATAAAAAACTGATTCATAGCTCCCATATCCACTTATGGGTCTCCAACACCAACATTTCATGCTTGTGCTTGACCTTGGTTTCTCCTAGTATTCGGTTTGGCGTTTTCATTTGTAGTGGTGCTTCCTCCAAGATTCACTCTTCCACTTCTAGCATCCAAATCTGTATTCAAGCCTTATGAGATATATAATAATAACCTAAGAGAGATAGGAAACTAAAGGTATAGCGTATACTTATTGTTAACAATAAAATCTACATGAAGGAAGAAGTATGAAAGAAGGATAATAAAATTGAAGTTTTGATGAAGAGATAGTCCAAGTCATCACAAAAGACTTAAAAAGGATGTTCAGAAAGTCCAATTACTCATAAAGTGCAAAAGCCTTCAACCTAGATGAAAACAAACAGAACCTCCCGCTACGATCAACCTTTCAACACATATGAACACTCAATTATGAATTTAGAACTCCATTAGAAAGTAATCAATGGTGAACTCTCAACTACACATCAAAACTTTCAAAGCCAAAGGTTTCAACCTAGAGTGACTTTTTCGAAAGCATAATAAGCCTTTTGAACCAATAAAGGCACATGCAAGATACCTTTCGACAGCGTCGAAAGGTTCTATGAAGAAAGCAACACTTAGAAGTCAGCAAAGAGTGAAAAGCAACCTCTTGACAAAATTGAAGAGAAGCACAACTCTCAACAACATTTAGGTGAATACAAACCTTTCGACAAGGTCGAAAGGTTCACAAAAGATGTAATGGGAAAAATCTTTCGATGAATTTGAAAGGTTAATGAGAGTATAAGGGTGACAAAACTTTAGATAAGAACGAATGTTTCATAATGAGGCATCCCTTTAGATGAGGTCGGAGGGTTTAAAACAACATGAGGGAGGCAGACCTTTTGACAAGGTTGAAAGGTTCACACAGTATGCAAAGTGGAGATCTTTCTATAAGGTGGAAAACAAGGAAGCAAAAGAGGTAAGCCAAGAAGCACAAGAGACTCCTAACCATACGATACAGTTGAACGGTTCATTATCTTTCGATGAAGTTGGAAGGTTTAAGGCAGCATATAAAGGAGGACCTTTCGACTCAGTCGAAAGGTGGGCTGATTGCATATATAAATAAGACCCAAGAGGTCCAGTTTTAGAGGCCAAATTCTAGATACTGAATTCATCTTCTTTCTCCACTTTCATAGATATTTGTAAAAGCCCTAAATTGAATTAGGGAGAGAGCTCAATTTCTTGTAACTCATTTTGGATATGAATAAAATAAAGTTGGCTCGTTCATGATGGATATTGGCAATAAGGAGAATCATTAAGATCATTAGCTAGACTAATGATCAATTGCACATTATTTCAACCTTTTTCTTATAATCTCTTTTGATTTGTGTCTATATATAAGATCGACTTAGATATTCCCCATCGTAGCACGTCATTATTGAAATCCATACCTAATGTAAAGTGATGATGACGTGTTGCATAAGCTAAATGCATGGTTATGGGAATAACTAAATTGATCTTATAAAGGAAAAGTAAAAAAGGGTTAAAGATATAATTTGGGACATCTTCGAAAGGAGGAAAACCTTTCGACTTAGTCGAAAGTATACTTCCTAATGGAATCCTAGGATATATATATATATATATATATATATATATATATATATATATATATCTTATAACCACTAATTACGGACTTCATACGAAGGGAATCAACTTCCTTAAGTATTAATAAACCCTTTAAATTGATTCCATATAAAGAAAATGGAATCAATGGGGTTAAAAGCAATTAAGGCCGGCAATGAGCTTTGCGTCTCCTTGGAATAATGTTGGGAGGTTTCATACTTTACCTTTCGACACGGTTAAAAAGGAAGAAGTAGCCGTCGGCAATAATTGCTTTTGACTCTAAGGGGAGGTGGAACTCATCAAATTAATAATTTTTGAAAGCTAAACGACTAAGAATTACTTTAATCTATTCAAAATGTTAGAGAAGTCTTGTCACACCTTTCGACAAAGTCGAAAGGTTTGGCAACTTACATCTATATCAACCTAGTCGAAAGGTTGGAGTGATCTTGTTAAAAAACTTTCTACAAGGCCTAATTCCAATCACCCCAACTTAAACGGAAGGTTGGAAAGATCGTGCCTATAACCTTTCGACAAGGTCGAAAGGTTTGACAATCAAGAATGTTATCGACCTAATCGAAGGGTTGTGTTAGCCTCATTAACCTTTTGACAAGGTCGAAAGGTATGACTGACTGCTCACTATCCTTTCCTCCCAGATTAATTTGATTAAGACAATTTATTCATGGATACACTTTCAGAAGTGAGAATCATCTCAACCACATGGATATGTCCAGACAAAATTATCTTTCCAAAGCATTGGGGATGTTGACAAGTTTTCTTGTTAACACTTATATATAGCAAATACAAGTACGTTACTATGGCGTTATCCCATACCCCGATCTTAACTCTAATTCCTTAGGATTATGTTTTCAAAAATCATATTTAGTTAAAGTTTTTCATAAACTTATGCTCCGATACCAAGTTGTAACATGCTCCATCTAGAGACCCAAAGCTAAGCGCTACAGATACTACAGTCATCCATAGTATTAACTTTCAGCGACTAAATATAGCTATGTTAATGGCATCCATAATATTAGAAGCACTTGAATATGAAACAAAATCACAGATTTCAGTAAAACAACATTTTATGGATTACATTTCAAACACATGTTTCACATTCAAATTACATAATCCCATAATCGCTTCCTAGGTTTAGATAAAATATAATAATTACATAAATAAGCTAAGAGCGACATATGATGGTTCCCCTTTGGTTGACCAGAGTACTATATATGCATAAGTGTCTTGAATACAACACGAAGGAATAAAACAAAACAAACAAAAACTCATAAATAGCTATCCGTCTGCTATGTGCTTGTCTTCGGAAGCTTTATTCATCAACCTACTAAAACCTATAAAACCTCAACCCTTAGCCTACTCAAATCAATTTTGTGCACCTAACAGTTTAAAGGGAAAACATAAACTTCGAGTCAGACATAAAACCTGGTGTGAGTAATAATATACATCTCCGTTATTTGGTATTAAGTGAGACCACGCCGCTTAGCGGAAAGGGTTTCCCTCACTAATATCATTTTAAAACATATCTTTTGCAAACCTTTATCCTACAACCAAAACTGGCTAAAACTGTAAAGAATTATTATGTAAACATACGTATAAGGTAATAAATAAACTATCTGTCCAAACACTATAGTTTTGTTTGGCTAACTATTAACCTTTGGCTAACTCGGGCCTACCAGAAAATGTAATCAAAATAATCTAACACCTGTTAGACACTCCTCTTTTGGACGATATGTCTCTAACTATCTATTAACACTCCTCTTCATGATAGTTTGTCTCTAACTTAACATCTCTTAGGGGCACCTGATCCTAATGGTTTTGCGGGATCACCAATAACCTATCTATACATAAATATATATTCCCTTTTGTGTTTAATCATAATCTTAGTCATACCTATGACAAAGCCATATACACTGGAATTTTGTACTAAATTAGTTGGGGCTAATAGCTAATATATAGGCCGCAATCCTGTGCCAGTCCCTCTGGTATTCTAATATCGAAGTCATTTTACTTAGTGTTATCTTCCTTTAAATTTTTCTTGAAAACCTTTTCATCTCAAAGTTGATTTAAAACCTTTAAACTAAACTTAAAAAAGGAAAATATCTACTCTATGCTTTACTCGAAAACATCATGCCATGTTATAAATACTTTACTCAAATCCTTGCCGATGAAAACATTCAAACCTTTGAAAGTATCTCTTTTAAATCCATTGAAAGTACCCCTTTTTAAACCAAGTAAAACCCTCGTTTCACCTAGGCCGACAGGCTAAAACATTCCTTTTGAAATCATTCATAATCTTCCTTTCGTAAACGTCGAAAAACTATTCCTTCAAAAGCATTAAAACCTTAGACAACCTATCTTTAAAACCTTTAAACATTGCCTTTCGAAAACATTGAAAATCCCTTTCCTATCAACCTTTCGAAACCATTGAGGAACCATCCCTTCAAACCATTATTTAAAACCTTTCGAAAGCATAAAACATTAATCTTTTTGAAATCATTTGGGTTCAATTAAAACATGAGGAAATACCTTTCCAAACCATTAAAATTTAACTCCTTCGAAACCATTTGGGTTCTACCTTCAACAGAGTAAAAGGGTCATAAAACCTTTAAATAAAAAACACTCTTTCGAAAGCATTTCCAAGCAAAGAAGTGATGGTGTCGAAACTAACCTTCCGAAAGCATTGGAGGAGCGACTAAGCTTTAAAAGCAAAGTATACCTTCCGAAACTATTGGCATCGAACGGAAGAGAAGCGGCAGCTAAGGGTTTCGACCCCATTTGAAAGCATTGCATAAAAAAAAGGTGCAACCCATTTGAAACTATTCCTTTAAATATTTAGCTCAGCCGATAGTTAACCAGGTCGAAAGCTATGCTGTCGAAAGAAAAGTTGGAACATTCTTATTTAAAAGCAAAGAAAGGCTTCAACCCCTTCAGAACCTTTGGTCTCAACCTAGTGCCTTCCGCCTGAGCCCAATTCACCATGTACCGAATTATTGATACTATGTGTGTTGGTTTCGTATGGAGGTAGCGGGTCGGAACCCCTGTGCCGAAAGTGGTAAAACATGCTAAAAGCATGTAAAAACTTATTTTTACTTTAAAAAGAGTTTCTTTTCAACTAACCTGCCTTGTTTGTCAAAATATTTTGGGTTGTTAATTTCCATTTCTAAAGTGCACCACCAATATTTTAGAAATAAACAATTTAATTTATTTTTAAAATACCCATTCTCCAATTAAAAATATATAAAACATTTAAGTCTCATACCTCAAATAATTTATATATTCATCAAAATAATTAGGAAAATTCTACAAAAATTCCCAAAAAAATCATTTTTAATATGTTTTCTAACATGTATTAATTTCAGACCCACAATATTAATTATTTAGCCGTAAATAATTTAAAACCCAAGTAATCATTTTCTATACTAGAAAATTTATATAAAATCCATATTAACTCCAAAAATTATGAAAATTGATACCCATCTCTAGAATATCATTTTGGATCTATATCTAAAATTGTAAGGCATTTGGATGTCATAAATAGGTTTCATATTAAAAATATCATAAAATCTATATGAACTAGCATAAATCATCAACAAGCATATATAAACAATTAATCATTCAAAATAGCAATGCAAAATACTTCGGATTATCCTTAAAACTGAAAACAATTAGAAAAATAAGATGTAGTCATTATCCACTTTAGCATTTGGAATTAAGGATTTGAGATTTGATCTTGATTAAGTTGATTTGATTCCTCCTCTTGAAATCTTAGCTTTATCTTCTCTTGAATTTGCAAATGGTGGTCGACCTTAACTTACATTTTCATTTGTGAATGTATGAATGAACATGTGAATAAATGGCCTAAGGGTTTAGGGTATAAGAATAATGTTTTTCTTATATTGCCGCTTATCTCTTCCCTTTGTCTAATTTATTTCATGTTATCTCATTTTGATTTACTCATTAACATGGCATAGCTACCCCTATTAATCACAAATCTCAATCCCCTACTCATCATATTATTTTATTTAATTTAGCTAATTAAACATCCTAAATAATGTTACTAAAAATATGGGGTGTTACACTTATATTAAGTAATTATAAGATACTAATTGATTAAACATATTTGAATGAGGGATGTTATATGTTCTTGTTATTTTTAATCAGTTATTTTGCTTGATTATTATTGCCTTACTCACATCATCATGATCCATAATTGCATTTTGGGATATTTAAGGGCAGAATAACCAACTAGATTGACCCTTAGTGAGTATAATTAGATTTAACTCTTAAGTAAGTAGAATTGCATCCAGAAGATCAGGTAGATCAAAGGTATGATGCCTAAAATGATCAAAAGATTATAATTTAAGATATGATATTGGAAGTGTCCAATAGGTTCATAGTCATCCCATGAAAACTATGGCTTGAGTAATGTTACTGGAGATATCCAATGGGTTCCTAGTGATCCCATGAAAACTATAATTGGAATGTATGGTATTGGAAGAATCCAATAGGTTCATAGTCATCCTATGAAAACTATGATTTGAGAAATGTTTTTGGAAAATCCTAATAGGATCTTAGTGATCCCATGAAAATTATGATTTAGCACAGTAGTCCCTAAGAATTTTTACTGTTATTAGTTAGCCTATGAAAACTAATAGAATCATAGTGACCCAGGAAACTTATGAGCTGAGATGGATAGTCAGTTTTGTGAAAGTGGATGAACTTTCAGGTAGATATAACCCTATCTTGACAGATGCGTCAGACTTACTCCATTGCATACTTGCATATTATTATTTTATTATGTTTTAACCATGGTGGATGTAGGAGCATAATATATAGTTGATATGTTTGTTAAGATACTAGTAAGGGGAAAACCCGTTCCGCTCAGCACCGTGGTCTCACTTGATATCTATTTGGTTTGAGATGGTACATTAATCCACACCAGACTGTTTGTCTGACCCGAAGATTTTCTTTTTCCCCTTAAACTCTCGAGTACTATTTGAGTAGGTCAGGAATAAGGATTTTGAATATTATAGTTAGACAAATAACCTTCCAAAGACATGTAGGAAGCAAGTTAGCTATTTTAGAGTTTTATTTAATCCGCCATGCAGTTCATTTTGTTTGAATGGATGTGATGATAGGAATTATAACAGTCAAGTAGTACTAGACTTTGATCAACCAAATGGACATCTTCATAAGTCGCTCTTGGAGTATTTTGTAATAATTATATTTTCTTTGGATGTGTGAATAAGATTATGTACTAAATATAAAATCTTATTTGTGAAATGAAATGCGAAACTTAATATTACATTATGTTTGAAACTTTTTATATTAACGTGCTTCTTATTATTGATATAATTAACATAGTCGCATTATATCACGGTAAATTAATACTATGGATGGCTATAGCATATGTAGCACTTAGTTTTGGGCCTTAAAATGAGGGATGTTACAACCCTCCTCATAAATGCGGAGGGCCAGCTGGAAGAGTAAATGAGGGAGAAAGGATTTACATGGAAGCAGGTGGGATGGCCATAACCATAGCTTAGGAAACCAGAACTTATTGGACATAAGAAATTTGAGCCTCTGTACGAGGCAAGATATCTACAGAAGTAAGCCCATAATGCTTAGAGGAATTCGCTTAGCAGGGTCGCGACATAGCTCACCTTCAGCATCTCTCTTCTTTCTATCCTTTCTCCCCGCTCTCCTGCTCTCTATCATCCCTATAAGCCTCATCGTACTCATGATCTTTCCACCTTCAGATTCATAGCAAAGCGTTGGCTTTGGATCAGGGGTTCGGCCTCTATGTTTGCTAGCATGGCGGGAGAACTTTCGGTAACATCCATGGCCCATGGAACCTGAAACAGAAGGAAGCGAAGTAAATAGTGAAACTATGAAGCTAGTTTCGATGCAAGAATGAATGTCCATGATTCTAGTGAAGTATATGCTACCAATGACCCCTTAAGTGCTCTACCAACTGTATTGGCAAGGAATTAAATGATGTTCTCTCCACCTTCGCTTACAAAGGCCACTAGCGAAAGAGAATTTCTAAACCGACATCCCTTAGTTAGTCGCTAATGGTGAAATTGATCTAACCAATGTCACTTAAGCCAACGAGTATGTCACCAATGAGGCAATGCTGATTGATCTCTGACCACCTCGAAAGTTTCTATGGTAATTTGTTTCTAACGAGGTAAGCTGGGGAGGTTAGGGCTCATCCCGAGCGACTCACCAAATGATTCCTCCCCTTCCTTTTTAGCGTGGTATTCACTACCATCACTGTCAATGTCCTCACCTTCCTCCTTCTCCTCCTCCACTATCAGCTCTTTGGAACTGGTTCTTCTTCCACTGGAATTGGAGGCATTCTAGCTGCTTCGCCTTAATCTCTTGGGACATCTCCTCCTCTAAACTCATCGGCCACTCTTTGATGGACCTTTTCCACACGTGCCTCGCCCAAAGGACCGTTTACTATCCTTTGAACATTCTTTTCAAAGCTATGATTAGGGATAAAAGGAATGGGTATGAGCCTTGGAGCATTTTGCACTCGAGACTCAACAGTGGCAAATTTGTCCTGGTAAAGCAGACCAAACCGCCATAGATTTTCATTTATAAGAAGGAATGCAACGATGCACCGGTTGGGTCTAATTGCCTTTAAAGCATTGAGTGGTACCCCGTGTTCTTTACTCTCATCTCGAGTCGGGATGCCCGTGAGGAAACACATACTAAGTTAGAAACTTAGAAATTCCGACACGGGAGAGATTAGAGAAAAGGAATATATATCCAGATAGCCAGAGCCGTTTAAATCCGACCGGCATTGCACGAAAAATAATTCTCTCTTGAAATAAGAATGCTTGTTGTGAAGCTTCTCAATCACTTTAGATCCCATCTGGGCTTTGATTATCACAAAGGATAGAGAATACTGCCTTAAACTAAATTGAAGGAGATACATAAGCTCGTTGAATTTCGAGGGCTGGCTAAATCTACTCATGAAGAGGATGCACAATGAACTCAAAAGAGAATAGCCATTCATATGAGTTTGGAAAGATGCCAGTCTAGATTCTTATAGCACTATCATAAGGAAAGGATTGAATGGCTAGACAACATCGCCTAAGCACATGTATCGATTGCATGTCGTGTAGTTTGACAGGGGATTGTGAGCGAATTCAGACCTTGTTGGCATATGGGCATCATCCTCAGGGATGCCATGTTGAATACATATATCTCGGAGTGACCTGACAGAAAGGATTGAAGGCATCTGTTCCGATGGGTTTTTCAAAATTTTCAATCTTGGAGGTAGCTGACCAAATAACTATTCAATTAGGAGTATTTGGCTTTTGGGATTCAAAAGTTTCAAGATGACTAGCCCAACAAGAATATAATGTGAAGCAGGAGTTGTAAACGATCTAGCTTGGGGAGGATTACACATTCCTTCACTAGACTTAAAACGAGGTGATTGATGAGTCACTTTAAATGATAAAACTTGGCATTTAACATGGTCAGGTATGTTTTACTTTGAATAATAAACCTATGTAACCAGTGCCCAAGATCCGAAGGACGTCGACGTATGTTGACCAAGCGAGTTATTGGCTTTGACCGGGGCAAGTGCAGTGAGTCAATATATGCAGTTTGATTCCAGTATCCTGTACACCATGAACAGGCCACCTTATGTAGATAGCTCACTCATGCTAGAAAAACGAGCCGCATCTTACATTGAAATTATATTTTGGAACTTACCATTATCGTTGCGTAATCGATAATGGATTCGTTGTCTGGAGTGACAGGGATAACTTTTATTTTTAGGATCACTAGAAGTGCAGAAGCGGGAAAAGTGATATGATAGGATCACCCACTATGTCCGATTTTGGAATGAATCATCGCATTAGAATTCAATCATTGATTGGGACATAAGCAAGTTCTGAAGAGAGAAAGTTTAATCCATAGAAGGACTTATCTCTAAAACCGCGTGCATTTGACTGAGGCAAAATTCAACTACACCACCGATAAAACACAAATCAAAATTCATCCATTTCCCATCAATTGCAATCAACCAAACCCCTATTGCCATCACTATAATCATCATCGTGAATCCAATCATCACCAATCTTAAATTCACAGTCAAGTAGAGTTACGATTTTAAATTTGGATTAGGCCCAAGCTTTCCAGGTAGTGGATCTAGTGGCGGTGATACTAATGAATGACGGCTCCCCGTTCCAAATGATAATGGTAGGTGGTTGTAGTAGTAGGAGTTGATTGGTGGTGGAGGTCGTTGGGTTGTTGGAAGTTAAATCGGGTCTTGGAAGCCAAGAAGGCTCAGCAACAAATTGTGGTGTAAGGCAAGCAAGAAATGATGATAGTTTGTAAAAAAAATTCTAAGTGTTGAGTTACATAGGTCGGTGGGAAGCTTTATAGCCTAGTACCGAGCTATGTAACTCGATGCCTTATAATTTTTATCCCCCCACTCATCACTCAGAAAGCACAGAAAAGCGAAGATATGCTAATATAAAGGTGAAGCGATCTCCGAAGTGCAGACCACGTTCTCAAATATGGAAAAATAAAGTTCCAACTATAACTAAACCAAACAGTTAAAGGAAAATCAACCAAGTCATAATTGCATCTTGAGATAATGTTTCAGTGGTTGACTAGAGTTTATAGGATAGTCCAGAACTTGTCTCGATCTAGAGCATGCTTTATTTTCAATGAAAGCATACTCCGGAGGGCAAGTGTTTATCAATATTTTAACCAATCAGAATTCAACAGAAGTTAGAATGATAAGACAAATATGAGATAACTCAAAATTTTGGAAAAGCACTTACAAGAGCTAAAGACCCGACTTGGCAAATTTTCACTCGATTTGGTGCCAAACACATAGCTCGGTACCGAGCTTTGATAGGTCAGTACTAACCTATAATTCTCCCCATGTTCATTTCCCAAACTCCATAATTCTTATACACTTCTCCAATAGCATAAAATCAAGTGATTTTTCCAGAGTATGGACGACCAATTCCAATGTTGATGAGAAGAAAGCCAAGAAAGCAGGGTAACTCAAGTGATTGAGGAAAGATTGCTAGAATCAACCGAAAGTCAATGAAAAGAGATTAGAACCTATCAAATAGAAGATAGAAGAGTAGGACAAGAGTCAAAATTGAATTTGCACTAACATTTATAGCTTGGTACCGAGCTACATAGGTCGGTACCAACCAATCTCCTTGGGTCATTGTGCTCTGGGTTTTCTCATATGACTTTGGGCTTTCTTCTACACTACAGTGAAAGCAGGATTTTGACCCATTACTTTAGTTTCCCTATAAATACCAACCTAACTACAACTAAAGAAGGGTCCAATATTTGCTAACTCCATAGAAGAAGCTCTACCTCTTCCTTATCTCTTAACTCCACATGATAGTTACCTAGGAAACTGTTCTTAATAATTCTTAGCCATAGAACTTATCAAACCCTTGTGCTAGTGATTTGTACTCTCTTCAATTCTCTGTAATCCAACACAAAATCTATCAAGTTAATCATTAAAATCTTTAAAGTGGATATAGGCCAAAGATTGCTGAACCATTATAAAAGTCTTATGTCTCTCTGCTTTACTGTTAATTTTCTTTTATTTAAACCCTTATTAGCTAGATCTTGGTCTCATATGTTCCCTACAATTTTTTTTGAGTGTTGATCCATTTTTGGCATCAACACACATTACTAGGTGCTACATATGAGGGTTTACTGGAGATGACCTTGTTAAACACCATCTCTATTAAAGGAGCTAAGGAAAAAGAACCCAAGAAGGCTGAAGGGAAAGCACAACACAACCAGTGTAAATGAAGAGGTGGACCTAAGAAACATACATAAGAAGGATGTGCATTGTCAGAAGTGTGAAGTGGGCATTAACTGGGATCAAGGAGTGAAAGATAGATCTTTCGAAGGTCAAGTGCATTAACTACGATCAATTTGGGCATGGGAATGGGCATGTCTAGCACTCTAGAAGACTTCTACTTAAGTAGTTTTGGCTTATGCACTAGTGGTAGTCACTAGCTCGAGTGCATAGCCTATGGTGGACAAGGGAAAGAAAGTGGTATACGAAGGTGTGTTGACTCTTTCTGGTTTATCTACTTACACTTTATTTGACACTGGGTTTATAATGGTGGACTCCGTAGCTGCGTCAAGCATCATAGGAGGATGGCCTACTTGTTTATGGTATGTAGGGGTTTGAATTTGCTTATTTTAGGGGTCCAGTTTGATTTTGGTGCCTTTGTATTGAAATTCTCTAGGATTGGCTTGATATTAGGCATGCATTGGGTAACGATGTATAGGGCTATTTTAGACTGTGATAAGAAGGTTGTCAATTTAGCATTTGTGATGGATGTAGCTTTGACGTTTATTGCGATTTCTAAGGATCAGTTATGTTGAGATACTTATATTCTTTAGACCTATCACATGATGAGCTAGATATGGTGCTTGTAGTTAGAGATTTCCTAAATGTTTCTGCCAAGATCACCGGTCACCAGTCTCCTGTCTCAAAGAGAGGTCAAGTTTAGGATCTATCTTGTTAAGTACGCCAGACCCGTCGTGTTACCATTGAGGCATATAACTCCAATGAAGAAATGCGAGTTAAATAAGTAAGTAAATGAGTTATTGGAGAAAGTTTTATTAGAAGGAGAATTTCTAAATGGTGATCACCAATCATCTTTGCCATCAAGGCGGATGGTTCTTTGAAACACTATGTTGATTATAGGGAGCTGGAAAAATTGATAAAGAGGAATCAATATCCATTGCCCCATATAGATGATCTCTTTAATCAGTTAATTAGAGCTAAGTTGCTCTTATAGCTTAACTTAGTTACTGGATTTCACCAGTTCCATGCAACAGAGGAAAGTATTTAGAAGACAGCTTTCCGTACACCCAATAGACATTATAAGTGGTTAATCATGCCCTTTGAACTGACCAATGCACGCGCCTACTTTGCTGATTCGATGAGCCAAGTTTTCAGATGGTTTTATAACAAGTTTGTCGTGGTATTTTTGGATAATTTCCTAGTCTATTCAAGGAGCGAGGCGGAGCACGTATTGCATTTAGGAGAAGTGCTCAGTACATTTCGTGCGTAGAAGCTGAAGGTGAAGTTTTCAAAGTGTCACTTTTGGAGAGAGAAGGTACACTATTTGGGATGTATCTTCTTAGAAAGTGAATTGGCAGTTGATCCTAGTAATGTGGCAATAGTTTAGGATTGGCATGTTATGAAAAATGCCACAAATGTGAGAAATTTTTCTTGGTTTGGTAGGCTACTATTGGAAATTCATTAAGGGCTTCGCGAAGATCTCCACCCCTTTGACCCATCATACCAAGAAGAACCTAGTTTTCTCATGGGATGCTAAATGCGAAGATGCTTTTATCAAGTTTGAAAGAGGCATTAACTTACGCTCCAATTTTGGTATTATTCAATAGGACAAAGCCACTTGCAATATATACCGATGCCTATGGTACATGCTTAGGTGCAGTCTTGACAAGAAGGAAGGTTGGTGAGTTATGTTCGTCCAAAGCTGAAGACCTATGAGAGAAACTACCATAGCATGATCTTGATTTGGCGGTCATTCTCTTTGCATTCAAGTCATGGAAGCTTTATCTTTTAAAAGAGTGGCTTAAGCTATACACAGATCATAACTCCTTGAAGTATTACTCTCCCAAAAGCACTTGAATTTGAGGAAGCAAAGGTGGATGTAGTTCTTGGCATCGTATGACTTTGGTATAACATATACTTTGGGAAAAGATAACGTAGTGGTCGATGCTTTGAGAAGACAACAACCAGTATTGAGTCTTTTTTTCTTGGAGTAGAGGCATTTAGAGTATGTTTCTACTTTTGATTTTCGATCATCATTAGTTATTACTCCAAGATTACTAATAGTTTTGAGTGTGCTGCATGTATTGATGGAGCATATTGGGCCTAGGAAGAAAGAGGATAAAGAGATAGTAGATATTTTAAGAGGATGGCTAAAGGAGAGTCATCAATCCATTTGAAGCATTATGCTATTAACCCGAGAGGATGGTTATGAAGGGATGGTAGGCTTTGTGTTCCTCGTAGCATGGATTTGGTAGATGCGATACTAGTTGGATCTCCCCATTCTAGGACAATCATTCATCCTAGTGGTGACATGATGTATCTCGACATGAAGAGAGTCCTCTATTGGCCTAGTATGAAGAAGCATGTGGAAGGAGTACATAGCTAGATGTATGACTTGCCAAAGTGTAAGTGTGGAGCAAAAGAAGCCAGAAAGATTGTTGTAGCCAATAGATATTCCTTAGTGGAAGTAGGAGAGTATTTATATAGATTTCGTGGATGGTTTATCGAGGAGTAGGATAAGGAATGGGAGCATTTGGCTCACAGTCGATCAGTTGACGATATGCGCTTATTTCATACCAGTGAGGAGTATAAGGATAGTGGCATTGCTAGTGGCTCAATATGTGAGGGAGTCGCTAGGTTGCGTATAGTTCCTACTAGTATAGGTGGCAACCGAGATTTTCTTTTCACCATTGAGTTCAGGAGAAGTCTACATGAGGAATTGAGGACTTTGTTGAGCTTAAGCACCACATATCAACCCCAAACAGGTGGACGGAGTAAGAGAGTGAATCGAGTATTGGAGGACTTGCTATAGATATGCAGTATGGACTTTGAAGGTTCTTAGGAGGATCACTAGTCGTTTGTGGAATCTAACTATAACAACAACTATCAAGCTAGTATTGGGATAGCACCATTCGAGGCATTATATGACAGATGTTGAAGATCACCATCGTGTTGGTGGGACACCATAGATATGATTATTCCTTGTCCAGATATGGTGAAGGATACATTAAAGAAGTGGGCATGATTGGTAGAAGAATGAAAACCACTCAAGATAGGCTGAAATCTTATCTCGACAGGAGATGTATGGAGTTAGAGTTCATAGTGGGCGACATGGTAATTATGAAGGTTTTACCCTTTAGGCATGTTATAATGTTTGGTAAGTCGGGGAAGCTAGCACTAAGGTTTATAGGACATTTCCTGATAGTTGCTAGAGAAGGGAAGATGGCATATAAAGTAAAGCTTCTGGAAAATTTAGCAAGGGTGCGTAATATTTTCCATGTGTCACATTTGTGAAAGTGCTTGCATGATATAGCTACCATTGTCGATCCAAGTCAGCTAAAGGAGGTGGAGATTGAGAGGGAGTCACTTATTTTCCGTGTACCATATTCTTGAGAATGGCACAAATTGACACTACAATAAGGAGACCAAACTTGTTAAAATCTGATGGGGAGACAACCCGGTAGAGAGTACATGAGAGCTTGAGGAGAAGATCCGTGCTAACCATCCATAACTCTTTTGTAGTACATTCCTTATTTAATTCTTATAAGTATATATTACTTAGGTATAGGACGTAGTTGGCACACCTTTTAGGTAGAGATCATTGGATGATAGAAATGGTTGTGAACATGTCAATAGGACGTGTTATGGATGATGAATGCTAGTGGATGTATTTGGATGTATTGTTTCGACAATTACTTTTTACATGTTTAGGACAACATATCCTCTTAGTATATAAAAATACACACACATATATATTGTAGCATGTTATCTTTTAATTACTGCGATGCTAGAAGATGTTATGCATATGGATGTTGCATATGAGTTGAAATGGTTGTGGATATATATAGAATTGCATGTATAGTCACTTAAGATGTTGCATACATTTAGATATATGACATGAGTTTTTGCATGATAGGTGGTCGACTGGATCACTATACTGCTAACCTTCTGCATTAGTATAGGTTCATATGCATTTCACATTGCACATATATATACGTATTGGATTACGTAATTTTAAAGGACAATGATTTCTCGTAGATTATGGATGAGTAGATGGTTGTAGCTATTGGGTGTTGTATATGTAAGTTACATTTTTTGTCCTTTGAAGTTTCGGGGATGAAATCCTTTAAAAGGGGAGAATGTAAACACTACTAAAATTCAATGGAAATTCAAAATGAAAATTAAAATAAAATAAAACAAGGTTTAAAATGAAAATTTCAGACTTTTGAATCTAGTTATGAAACTTATACCGTTGCATTCATAGTGATTTTCTGGATGACTTTCATATATAACATTTTGAAATTGAAGTTAATACGGAACAGTTACGAGCATTGGAAGGATTGAAAATAGAATAAGAACTTCAAAATAAAAATTCACAAATTTACAAAGGGACCGGTCGACCCAGGAAGGTCGATGGCTGACCATTAGCGGTCGACCTAGGGTCAAGGCGATAGATCGTAACTGTGTTAAATCGAGCTGTTTGCGTGCCATGTTTGAATGTTGGCGATGTTACATGATCACTATAAAGATTCACCAACCTAGATCCAACATCCTAAAAATTTTGCAAAACCCTATAATTCAATCCTAACCTAACCCTGAAACCTACAAAACGTTTACGATAACGAAAATCTGCCAAATTTGACCCTAAAAATTCTTTAAAATCAAAACTAAAAGAAGACATTTGTAACAACCTTAAAATTTGGTTGTTTAATTTTAAAATAAAAAATAAAATAGAATATTGATTTAAATTGTAAATTTAAATAAGAAGTTGATTTTGTTAAATAATAGATGTATTCTGTAAAATACGAGTTCTAAAGTATAATAATATTAGTGAAGTATTGTATATGCGAATATTTTACTAAATTATAAATAAATTCATTTATTAAAAATTAGAGAAATGATTTTACGCTTTTATTTTATTTATAAAAGATTGTTTAAAAATTTTAAAAACTCTTATTATAATAAATAGAAGCTTTTTAACTAATAAATATCTAAGAAGTCATATTTTATTTATTACTTTGATACTAGATTTTAATTTACTGGTAATTGTTTCATTAAGCTATTTTAATGAAAGAATGGAGGAACAAAACACTTTATTTCATTTTCAGTATATACTAGTTTTGGGCCAAAACCTATTAAAGAATGTGGATTTCTCATAAAATAAAATACTGTATGCACTTTGTTTCTCAAACTCATTTCTAAGTAAACAAACCAAAACGAAGAAAAACTCCTTACTCCTCTTTTATAAACCTTCGTTTCTATTTCCCAATTCTCTAAGAGTTCAATTAATAATCCTCAAAGCAATTAATTTTAGGTAAAGGAAACTAAACTAATTCTCTTTCAATTAGTAAATTTTGATTTCAGTTTCTGTTAGTAATTTTGGTATGTTTTTTCTATTTTGATGAACAATACTAGGATTTTGATTGAATTAGTGTACTGCTGTTTATGTGCTATCAAACTCAAGAAGAAAGGTGAGTTTTTAACTCTCAACAACCTCTAATTCATAATACATTTGCTGTTTAATTTGTTTGATGACTTGTTGAATGAATTAAATTCAATGTTGATTGTAATACTGCATGTTAGATGTTATATTCTCTGCTAGTCGAAAACCTTAATATTATAATCTCTTATAACGTCAAATTTAAGATAGTCAGTTGCTTGCATGTTGGTCAATTCATCACTTAGGAAGCTCATAGAAGTTGCAGTTCAAAAAATAGATGAAAACGAACAAACGAGGAGGCGGAAGCACGACCTGGAACTCATTCCTAGCAGCGCCGCTGGTTCATCGGTCCATGTGGACCGGTGCACCCGTTATGGCCTGGAACGTGTTCCAGGCCATGCTTTGTGATCTTCCTATTTGCTGGTTAAATCCCTTATTTACCTGATGTATTCTTGATGTTACGTATTGTATTTTAGTGCTTTGGTATTGATGATTTAGAAGTATATTATCAAGTTCTATATTGATGTTGATGAATTCATTTTGAAGATTTAATTCCATAAAGATGCTGCTAAAGTTATACATGATGTTGCATAGAAGTTTATTTTACAATTTTAAATTAGTAGTTTCAATATAATGGTTTCTGTTTGCATCAAAAGTTGAAACAAACACCGAACATAGATTTCGTAGATAAATAAATGAAGAATAATAAATGAAAATTGAGGAGGTAAGCAATCAAACAACAAAAAATTAGCAATAACAGGAATACAATGATTTACAGTGATTCAGCGTTGAAATCCTACGTCCACTTGGAGAAAAACTTTATTAATCACTTGAATTGCGAAGTAAAAAAAGATGGATCGAAATATAACTCTTAGTTACAAAAGAGTGCAAAGCAGCAAGTAGCGTAAAATCTCAAAAATGAACAATCGAGTTTATATTTATAGGGGAAGATGACGAAATATCTTCCTGGAATTTCGGCAGCGCAGTCTCCAAATCTAGAAGAAGTCATAATATCGATCGCAGGTCCTACATCAAATTCATATAACAATCAGCATCAATCGTTTTATGAGCTCCTTTTGGCATATGATTGATATGGTGGGCTTAACTCTTCAATATATCGATGTTTCCAAAGTTTCATTTGTATTCGACTTGTCTATTTTGGGATATCGATCGCTTTCTGCTGATTGAGCTGTAATGTCGATATAGTATGATCCATAACCAGTGAATATGGATAGTACCGATCGATTTTAAGTAAATGGAATATTTTTCATTTTTTTTGTTCTATTGAGTCCATCTTCTGCTTTCGTTTCACCACTGCTTCATATTATCATCTATGCCAAATCATTGGGCTTCGTGGTTGTTAATCTGACTGGTCAGTCCCGATGACAGCTGAGTCTAATTGTCTAATCAATTTGAACATAGCTAGGCCAAAAGGCTGGATAATAATTTCCCCCTAAAGTACATCTTGATTCAACATGACGTGCTTTGAATCGATGCAAATTAGAGTCGTCAGAAAGAAATCCATCCAGTTTCCTGAGTAGTAGCCATCCCTTCAATAAATTGATTTCCTTAAACAGTCGTATCTCTTTCTATTTGACAATGCGATTGATTAATTTCCAATAGTATAAATACCAGGCCACGTCTTGATAGTGATCATTTAAGTCTTCATATCAGTGAATCTGACGGTCTCGGCTGACTGTTCAAAATTTCCTTTGATTAGAACTCAATTTTTGTCGATTTCAAGAAATCAATTTTTTTTCGCAACATACACTTACACGTATACATTTTCATCCCTTACTCTCGATCACGATTCCACGTTCAGGGATCATTATCCACTTTCTATATATGTTTCACCTCTTTTTTCCTTTTCTTTTTTAGATGGATCGACATGAATCCATCCAGTAAATGGATCGTACTTGATCCATTTTCTATGGGTTCGGTCAAATTCATTTCAGATTGAATTATGTCCGATCGTCCTCCCCGTGCTCTTTCTCTCTCTCGCCTTTTTTTAGAAATTAATGCATTATTTCAATGCCATTAGTTTTGGATTGTACATAATCCAAGTATACGTAGACCGAACCAATTGCACCATGTACTAAAGAGAAGGATCGGCATACCTCTACCATAGAACAATCACATCCGATCGTTTCTTGGTTCGGCCATTTGATTGATTTGCGGGCTTCATTGGTTCATTCCATTCTTTCGTATATATACTTAGAAACTTAGCTTATTTTCCCACTTTATTTCGTTTGTAGGAATATACTAACCAAATCAAAAAGAGAATAAACTCCATCTTCTCCATCCCTTCATTTTTGATCTAAATTCTTGGATCCAAATCATTTCCCAAGCTTCACTCATCTCTTAACTGAACAATCCCTTCACTATATTCACCAACATTGTCTCCATCTCCTTAAATTTTGCTTGATAGTCGAATCTAAATCACTTCCTTCTTTCATTTTTACATCAAGTTAGGTTCAATCCTTTTCTTACTTGTTTTAATTTTGTGATGAGATGATAGGATCTCATTCTAGTTTGCATGATTCAGGCTATAACAATTCGATCAGTCGGAACGTAGAGGGAAATGGTGATGTGGTGAGATTAGATGGAACACAGTTATTTATGTTCAGAGGTGGAAGATCGTTTTCAACCGATCATTCTTAGAGCTCCAAAATGTGGGTTGCCACCGATCATTTCTAACGAATTTGATGTGGTGAAGTTGTTAGCATAGGGGAATGAAACAGAGTTCGACCGATCGTTATGATGGATTGGTATTTGAAAGAATGTAGATAATTTAGACCGATAATTTTCTGGTAGGGCTTTTGGCTAATCATTTTTCGGATCAACATTTAGAGTTTTGAATTGAGGTAAGGTGTTGAACCAAAGTTGAAGCTTAGATCGTCGCAATGATCAATATGGGATAACGATTGGTTGGAGTTGCTAGGGTGATCGGTTGTGAAATGATTGTATAAAATCGATCGGTTAGTGGAAGTTGGTTCGGTCATGTGCATTGGGATGGATCGGTCATAACATCATTTTGGTCGATTGTTTATTTAACTATAATGAATATACTTAAATCTTCAAATGTTATTTACAACTTTGTGAAGAGCTTATGCCTTGAACGCTTAAATGGTTATACATGACTTTCGTATGAAATGGACTGCATATTCCGACGTATATGATCAATCGAACTATAAAACAAACTAGACTAAACTTTTGAATATTTATGATTATTATATATGTCTTGGACTAATTTTTGAATTTCATCCACTTCTAAATGCACAATTCAAATTCGACTTGCCAACAACTTATCCCGATGCTTAGAATTAATCCTTAGACAATGACACGGAGAATCGGTTGAGACGGTCCGCAATGATGTTCACTCCAGTCGAATCTCGAATTCTCATTACAATTGTTGTCATTTATTCCGAACTATTTTCCATTGAATTGCATGACACACCACCATTCTACACCACACACTTTACATGGGGGAAACAGGTTATTTTTTCTAATGATGATTATATACTAAGTTTAGTAGTCATGGGTTCCAGATGCTTAGGGCATTTAGCTGCCATGTCTTCTAGACAGCCTTCATATCACAACAATATAAATACCGAATCGAGCTTCGCAACTGCTTTCGATAGACTCTCCTCTGGACATCTGGCTGAACAGCTAAAATTTCCAGTTTATTACCGACCTTTTCTCTATCGTTGCTGTCTTTCCAGCAGAATTGATAGACCCTGCTCCCAACACTCTAGAAGACGCTATATTTTTGGAAGATCCAGAGGATTTTGTTTCTTTGAAAATTAAAAAAGGCACTTTCCATAGAATTTGTGCTAGATATAGGATCTCGTTTGATGACAAAGCTCAAATGCCCTCTGAGTGGTTCACTGCATTCAACAAGTTCATGCGTTGCGCAGGATGCATTATACCCTTCAATTTATTTATCCAAGAGATGCTTTATCATATAAGGTTAGCACTGGCACAACTGCATCCAAATGACTATGCCTTACTTAACTATACGTATATGGAATTCATGAAGTTTTCATTTTTTCCACAAGCTCCTGAAGACATTCGATTTCTTTTCACTTTCAAGCAATTAAAGGGAAGCCTTTTGTTCACATTTCTCGAGTCAACCAAGAAGTGCCAGATCCTAACTGGTGCTTGGAACAAGTTGAGGGTTTTCAAAAGCAAGTGGTTCTATATTCATTAGCCGCCCAGCTTTGCCAGAAGGTGGTTAAGATACATAAGTATTACTCCTTGCTTGACTTCTTAAGTGCTTATATTCAGGTTGTATCATGAACTATGCAACTTCTCTAGTTGTGCAATTTCTTATCCACAACTCGATGGAAAACAATACATAGACACGGTCTCGGCACTAAAAAGGGTTCCATCGAAAGATAGAGACATCAAGAATCTACTTACTGATGAATGCCTCATTACCTACTGCCTGATGGAAGAGGGTCGTAGCATAGGGCTACCAGTCACTGCTAAAGTTACAGTGACTAAGCAATGTGATGTTGATGATGAAAGTCATCAGGCTGATCCTCTCTTGGCCCCAGTTGAAGGGGATCAAGAAGCTACCGATAAAGGAAAAGTAGGATATAATGGTGACAACCTTAGTGGTGATGATGCGGGTTCTACTTTCAGGGCAGTGATCCGATCCCTGTAAACCTCACAGCTCCATGCTCTTGAAAAAAGAAAAAGGACGAAACTCAATTGTAGGTTCCCTACTAAGCTATCCATCACTCCTCATGCTATTATATAAGTCCGCTTCTCAACCTTCGGAGCCCCTAGATGAAACATTTGAGGCATTATTTGATCTTCTGATATCGAATGATGTTGATGCCTTACGTTTACTGACATGAGTGTCAACGGATCAGAATCTCCTTCCAAAGCTGGGGATGGAATCCCTCCTACCACTGGTGCAGAGGTTACTCCTGCCAGTAAAGCTTCATTAAATGGACCATTGGGAGGACATAAGGACATGCACATTCGTCGCTCTTCACAATATCGCTTTGCACCTACCTCGTGTCATTCAACACTTAGAGCTGATTCATTCTTTGTCTTTATTTATAGAAACAATAATGAGGAAGAAGTGCATGTTTTAGTCTCTACAGGAAACATCATGCTAGAATCTTGGTTCTCATTCAGGCTTGTACCACCATGGGAGTGGTCGCGAATACGACCATAGTTATCGCTTCAGTCGAGATCGAGATTACCAGAATATAGGTGACAGAGATGGATCTTCCTATGATAAACATTGATCCAAGTCTAGATTTCCTCCTTCTAAAGATTCTGAAAGGCCATAAGATTTCCACGACGACTTTCCTCATATTGACTCATCTGATGGTCCACCTTCCACTTTAGTTTCTTCATAGTCTGGTGTTCCCTCTCATCACAATAACCTAGCAATCGTCAAAGTCACATTGAGCATGATGTTCAACAATAAAGGCTGGGAAAAGAAAGCGCTGACACCTAAGTTGTCTGTGAAGCTCAGTAAGTCGATATCACCGCTTGTATTGCCCAACATAAGCTAGATTTCTAAATGTTTATCCTGATTGATTTTTCTTTGTATATAATCTTAAGAAAGTTGCTGAAAAAGTCCAATAAATTACCATGGATTACGCGAATGATATCCAGAAACATCATAATGAGTGGATTGTGAGCAGCGGAGAGGATTTCTAAAGTATCTTGGTAGAAAGTGGTAGAGATTGAGAAGTTCAAATTTCAAGTGGCCCAGGAAAAACGGATCATCAAAACTCAAACCAATGAGTTAGAATCTTCAAGGAGCTCATAGGAAGAAGCCAAGAGAAAAGCAGAAATGACCATCAAAGCACTCGGGTATGAGAAGACCAAGCACTTGACCTAGATTGAAGGGCTTCGTCATCGAAACGATAAACTAGTTTCAGAAAGGGATGCGCCCAAAGAAACATAGCTGGGTACAAAACTAAGTTTGAGCATGAATCTAAAGGTAAAGAGGACACATTGAAAATCGGTCAGGATGCCTGTGATTAATTAAAAACCCTCAGGCTTGAAAGAGATGATATTGTTGAAAAGACCAAAGATATTGATGCCCTTGTTAAACGAGAATTGGAGGCCGCAAAAGAAAAGGCCAGAGAGGAGGTTACGGAAGAACCAGATCCACTGCTTATTCTTTACAATGACAATGTTGTGAAGCACAGAAATTAAAAGTGGCTTCGGGGTGACTACCTTACCGTCTTGTACACACTTAGGAGCATCTTGTTCAGGTGTAGAAGGAAGCGCTCGGCACTGAAGAAATCGATCTGATGAGGCTGGAAGGTAAGATTCTATTGGATGATGAACCTTAAGCTCTATATGAAACCCAACTTATAACTAAAAATGAGCTGGCCACAACCTCTCAACATAAAGCCGACGAAGGTTCCGGATCCGCGTCATACAATATTGCAGATGACTAGAATTCGATGACCCAAGCTATTCCAGCACTACTATCGATTCTTCTATCAAGCTTGGTTACAATCCAAAGAAGCCGCATACTACTACATCTAGTAGGCTCTCCCCGATTATGGAAGGAGGTTTCGATAGCACTCTGACTCGGGGACCAATCTGCAGAAGGTATTTCATTATACTACCTTGTCCTTCAGAAAGTTGGAGTGTCCTCGATCGATATATCTAATCTTTTTAGTTATGTTTCCTCCTTTAGATTAGCTGGCTATGGTTCCACCTCTTCTTCAAGAACCTTAACCAGGTCCTTAGGTTCTTGTGATGGAGTCAATTACTGTTACGGCTTCGGTAGTAACCCAAGTCGTCTTGGAAGACGAAGCTTTTATGATCAACGAGCACTTGGTGGGTGCTTTGTTGAGGGTGTTTGGATGGCTAAAATTCTATGAACTAGAAAATAGCCGAACGAATTTTATAATTAAAATAACCGCAAGCTCACGGTGTAAGAATGTATCATGTGGCGAATACGGGTCGATCCGTAGGGAATTGATGATTTTAAAAATTCTACTCAATCAAATTAAACCAAAGTAGAGTGAAAGTTAAGCTAGAAAATTAGCTAACTAGCTAAAAGAAAATTGATAAAAATATGAGAATTTGAGGACAATTTAGAGATAAAATCCACTCTCTAGATCATATAAATCAACAAAATGAAGTTATGATCTCTCTTTTCTTTTCATTAGTGTAATTAGTTGATGTGCTTATCATAAGTATGATATATTTGTGCTATTAATTAGCCCAATATAAACCACCAAACTATAACACAACCACTAATGCACATTTAACTCTCATGAAATATGACAACAAAGTTGAAATAAAAATCTATTTTAAGCATAGCCTATTGACTATTGTTTAGAAATATAGGCTATCAAATTTAAATTTCAACATTCACTTCTTTGCCATAATCATATATAGATAAAGAGGCAATTTGTGTTATGTTTGTTTAAGCATAGCCTATTTGTTATGAACAACATAGACTATCAAATTCAAAGCCAAACAACATCATTAAACCACTTCAAGTGTTTCCATTAAAGCACAAAAAGAGAGTATAAACATCAAAATGTTGTATCTACATACTAGAGAGCTTCATTACCCCTAAATTGTAGGGATTAAGCTCTCATATTTGTTATCAAATCAACAAATGTAGAAAGCAACATGAAAGCAAAAAGAAAGGAAAATGAAAGCTAATGGAAAAGACAACTAATCTAATTGCATGAAGGTAAATCTACATTATTACATAAGAAGAGAAGAAGCATGTAAATAAAAGAGAATTAATATTGCATAAAAGAAAAGAAAATTACATGAAATAAAATGGCTAAGTAGCCATGGAAAAAGATAAGAGAAGAGCTTTTTATTTTGAGCCTAAACTAAAACTAAGAGAGACTAGGCTAAGAGGAGGCTAAGAGAAAAGAGATAGATTACATGAAACATATGGGTATTTATACATGTATGAAACCCTAATTCATATTTTTGGGGAATGCCCAAAATACCTTGAGGTAGTGTGGAGGCCAAGTAATCATTAGCTTCTACTAATCATCATTTAAGTGTAAATGAAGCCATTAATTCCATATAGCCTCTAACTTGTACATTAAGGTAGGTGGGTAAATGGGGTCCTCCATGTTCTTCACTTTGAATTATTTCCATCTTCTTTCCTTTGTAATTATTTTGTGCATGCATATGTCTTCGTGGACCCACTCCTATTTGAGATCAAATTCCTACACAAATATGTATAAATTTCCAATTATTTTTTCTCAAAGAAATATGTGCACACAAATGACCGTTTTGCCCCTATATGAAGATGGATATGTGACTGTTCGAAATTAATATGGATTTTGGTTAAAACAAGTTAAAATACCCAATATGATCATTTATTTAATTTAAATAGATTAAATATGTTGGTAAAAATATGCACATTTATGTGCACATCAAATACCTCCACACTTATCTTTTTATTCGTCCTCGAATAAAGGGAAGCTAAAATAAAACCGTTTTCGTAGGGAGAACGATTGCATTGAGCGTATGCAACAAGCCGTTAAACCTCTGGGTGTCCCCAGTAGGACGAGTGTTGTCTCGTGAGGGTTTTCAGCGGATACTACCCACAAAATCCAAATGCAGGATGAAAATATTTACGAAATGCAAGATTTATTTACAAAGATATGAATGCAAAAAAAAATTGAAAATATTTACAGATGAACGGTTTATTTTTAAATTGACACTAATAAGTTAAATAGAGGTTTTGGTTATTAACTCGAAAATTTATGTCATTTACTCATCAAAATTTCCAACAAAAATCAAGTTATTATAACAAATAGACTATAGTTTAACTCGTTGTTTTGGTTAATAACACAGTGTAACTATGAAATGGATCTTTAGTTGATTACCAATGTTGATCAAAGTGGTATTTTCATTTCTTTTCAATAACAAATAAAATCAAATAAGTAAAAATAGTGCTAGGATTTCAATTGCTTGTTCTCTCATTATTTGCAAGAAAAATTACACACCTAGCTCAGGTAAACTGAGGCCAGATATACCACCCATGCACTACCTTTCGAGCTTATGTGAGGGGAGTATAGAGCATGGAGAGTGCACACACTTTCGTGCATACACCTATCGACCGTAGGTAGTTTTTATTAAGTCTATTTTTTTTTTACATGTGTTCCTTACATGCATAATCGTGAGCACTTTTAAATGTGTATGAAAGCACATAATCAAAGATTCCAAGTAATTCACCCATGCATAACCGTGAGGACTTTTAAATGAGAGTGAATACTTTGGATGTTATTATTTTTTATATTTTTTAAGAGAGAGAGAGAGTTTTGCAAAATCATCTTAGCACCATTTAACTTAGAAGACAAAAAAATGTTATATCCTTTACTTTAAATTCACCTCTTTTAAAACAAAGATTTTCAATTAGGATGTATTTCATAATTATCACGTATGAATCTTCCTATATACTAGTTAAACCATTGTTATTTATAATACAACTTCATTTTTATTTTTGTTAAGACAAATAAATTTTCAATAATTTCAATTTAATAAACCAAAACCATATATTTATCCTATAGCGTTTCTTTAAAAATAAATCAAAAACGCTAAAAAAAGAAAAATTCTCCTTTTGTTTTTGGATTTTTTTTTTTTGAGTTTTTGGAAGAAAAATAAAAAATTAATCCTAAAAAATCAAGAAGAAGATAAGTCTCCCCCCACACTTGATTTTGGCTGTGTCCCCACAGTCAACCCAAGTGAAAGAAACGTTTATTATTATTTACATGAAAATGAAATGTATTTACACGACATCAGAAAGTATATTGCCAAAAAGTAAATGAAACGGTCTTCCAAAGACCGATTCATTTGTCTCATCAAGTATAGGAGACACAGCTTAAGCTCGAAAAACCAAACCATAAAAGATTTTGAAGTCGAATGTGGATTTGGAAAAACGAATGTTGTTTTATTAAAAATCTTACGAGTTGTTTTATTTTCGATAATTTTTGGGGTAGATATAACGCTTGATTGAAATTCACATCTATTTTCACCAAATTGAAATTCAAGTTTATCATTGAAAACTTCCTTCAAACTATCGATTTTAAAGTCAAAATGGCGATCGAAATCTTCCCCATCAGAATTTAATGACACATTTTCGAAAAGTCCATAAAACTCGGGTTCGTTAAATTCATCTTCCTTCGTTGGATTATCATCAACTTCATCGCATGTATCCATTTCAAAATCCAAAATTGTTGTATTCAAATTTTTAGAATCGAGAAAAGGAAGATCGAATTTTAAATTTGGTTCCACACCCTCAAAAGAATTGAAATCCAACTCAATTACCATGTTTTCAACAACTTCGTTAAGATTTTCGTTTTCAATTACGAAAGTTGTTATTTGAAAATCATCGATTTGGGTAAAAGGTGGATTATCACTTGTCTTCTCACACGTTGAAATTCGATTTTGTTTCTCACGAAAATTTTCCTATGTTTTAATCAACAAATTCGTGTGATCATCGTAAATTTCATTCATTTGCTCAACAAAGTCAAATTTGTAATTATTAACTTGAAAATTTTCAATTTGGACTTGTTGGGAACAAGAATTGTCAATTTCGATAAACGATAGATTATTATTTGATTCTTCGCAAATTGAGATTTGATTATGTTTTTCATGAATTTTTTTATATTTTTCAAGTAATAAATGTATGAATATGCGCTTATATGTTTTTGTTTGATGATAATAAACATATATATTCATTTAAATGTATTTGGTAATGTACTATTTTACTTTTCATAGATTAAATAAATATTTGTTGAATAAAATAAATTACACAGAATTTGAATTCAAACAGAAATTTTATTCAAACAAATATTTATTACAATCTTGAATAGTACAAATTCATGCTCTCACTATTCATATACATCTTTGAATACGTCACAATTTAATTTACATTAATAACCTCACTACATATCACTCACGCTCGTATTTTGTCATCAACTGCATTCCAGTTTGAATCCAGCATCTGAGCAATCTGCAAAAATATTCACTAACGCGGTAAAATTGAAAAAGAAATATTTTTGCAATATAAAATAAAATATATTTTTGAAAATATTATTTGCCTCGGTTATTTGGGTTGTTCGTCATCATTCACACTTGAATTCATCACACACGAACAGTGTGACATGCACAGTGTATCACTAGACATGCCACAAGACCGTGCACATCGATATACACTTGATAATGCTACAGGGACAGGTGTGCACAAGGTCAAACCCAAACATAAAGACGGGTTCAACTCAGGTGCAATATAAATGAAATCTCGTCATCAGCACAAGGTCGAACCTGAGTTTTTAAAATTGGGTTCAACACAAGGCAACATGAAAAATGCAAAGCTTTGAAATCAAAACTGCATCAAAGCACAAATACATGGAAAAATGCAACTCAATCAGACAAGTGCATCCAGAAGAACAAAATTGCCACCAACATAACAGATCAAATGAAACACAGTGGCAACATCAAAATACAGGCCAGAAGCTTAAGACACAAGTGATACAAGTCAGACCAAGTAGCAGTATGAAGCAACTGTGAACCTGAACAGGTACACAAGTGTGCCAGAGAAAGAAAGGTCACAACACAGCATCATGAATATACACAATGCAGACACAAGTCAGCTGCAACATGAAACAAGACTAAAACCATGCATCAGTGAAGTCACAATGAAACTGCAGTGGACATGTATACAACAGAAGAAGCCACGATCAAAGATAATAGCCAGTGCCGATAAAGATCAGAGACACAACTCAAATGAACACAATGCACATGTCAACAGCAATGAAAGCAACATGACCAATAGATCACACTATGCAGTGTACAACAACAAGACCAGCAACATGAACAATGCAAACTGCAGACGCAAACTACAAATGTGATACATGAATAAGCCAGCAGATACAATGACTACAAAATCAAGTTCAGGAAAATCAAGCAATAGTCAACATACCATAGGTGTATTTATCAAGTACACAATGAAGCAATGACCATAGCACAAAGAAGTACAAAATGAAGACTACAAAGAACATCAACAATGCAACAATGTGCACAGGTTAGAGACAATACAGCAAGCTACAAGGATCAACGAATTGGATGAACAAAACTCGAGTGCAACAGTGAAAGTGCAGACCAAATGCAAAATGCAACAGTGAATAGCATGGCAATGTGTCAAAGCATTTGTGTCAAAGCGAACAATGTCGAATACATAAACAAGTGTAGCATCTGTTACAGTGAAAAAGAAAAGTTCAGAGATGAACGCAGATAAGGATGCAGACGTGCCAAAAGAATCAATGCCGTGTAAAGTCGAAAGCATCAGTGGATGGACGAAGTTCAACATTGCAGAGATGACCGAAGTAAAATACTAATCAAGACGAAATCAATTTCAAAAATCAAGTGCGTATCTGTATTCATTGAAATAGTCAAAGTAATCAAAAAAATGGAAAGTTCTAATGCCGTATGAAACAAGAAAATCGAACGCAACAAAATTAAAGCCGTGAGCATCAAGTAGTAAGTATATCAGGAAAGCCGTGTGTATCAAGTTGTAAAAAATTAGGAAAGTGATGAAGTCGCAAGTGAATACGAACGAATCAAGTGATTCGAATTCATATAAATACTGAACCAAAAATCTCATCATCGGCATCGAGTTTGAGTTCGAAAATCACAAAAGCACAAACAAGCAAAGAGATTACATACCGCAACAGTGAAATCGATCAAAAGAAGCAGCTGTAAACAATTCGCAATCTCGAAGCCCACCAGAACCAATCATAAGTGAAGCAGTAAGCAAGGGCAACAATCAATCATCAGAAATCGAGGACGAGCAAGAACCGAAAGCCCTAATTCTCACAAGAGCCGAAGCCCTAATTCGACAAAGGGATCGGCCGCAATTGCACTCAGAAGGAAGAATAAAGAGGCCGACATTTTTCACAAGAATTGGATCGGGCTAAAAACAAAAAGGGCCGTAATTTATAAAAAAGGGGGTTTTACTTTTAAAGGGTTTTAGTCTAATTTTAATAGGTTTTAATTTTTTATTTGAGCAAAAATTACGGGTTCAAAGTTGTATTTTAATTTTTGCTCCTGTTTTATTTTTGAAGTTGTTTTTTTCTTTTCGAGTCAAAGAATTTGTAAATCACCACCTAGGATGTAGGTAGTGTCAGATTGTCTAGTTAGTATTAGTTCAGTGAGCAGGGTGTGCGAGTTTTCAAAACTCTATAGGCGGAGCAGAGTTTGCGAGTAAGCAAAGCTCTATAGGCGGAGCAGGGTGTGTGAGTCTATGAGAGTGTTTGTGAGCGGGAGCAAAAGGGTTTGCGAGTCTAGTAGAGTGTTTGTAAGCGGGATACTGTTTATTTCTAATAGAAATCTGGGAATGCAGCAGTAGGCAGGGGTTGCCAAAGCTGGGTAAATTTTGTGTGTGATTTACTTTTCAGCATATTTATTTCTGCAGTTTGTTTCTGTGTTTAATTTGAGAAAATTTGCTATAACCCTATTCAACCCCCCCCCCCTCTAGGGTTAATCTAGATCCTACAATAAATCCCCGTTATCTTTTTCCATTTGGTCAACAAAATCAAATTCATGATTATTAATTTGAAAACTTTCATTTTGAATTTGTTGATAACCAAGGTTTTCAATCGTATCGTTATTGAAACTTGTGACGACCGCCCATGACTCCCGCACCAAATGCAAGGAAATAATGCGCTGAAAGGCGTGCCAGGCAGCCATGGACGATAGTCAGGGTAAAACAAAACAAAAGAATCTCTATCGTACAACTCACAGCGCATGGATAAAATACAATAGAGAAATATAATATAGTGAAGCTCCATAGAACAGAACATCATCATATAAGCATCACAGTAGTTTTATACAATCATCTACTCAAATCCATACATGAAAGCCTCACTACAAATCACTCAACCAAATACAGCAGCGGATACCCAGTACATATAGTAAGAAAACTAATATGCAAAGCCTCCTGCTCGTCTTCGTCATCTTCAGCGTAGAACTCCTAGCACAGCACCTGTCACCTGCTACCTAGTCTGCCCATCCCAAACATGGATGAACAGCCCAAGGTAATAAGAGGAGACATAAAACCTTGAGTCAGACAAAGTCTTAGTGAGCAGTAAATCAACTATCAAGCATACCAAAAGAGCATAAAGGATAAAAGGAATAGGAACCAAACCATCCCACTCCACCTCTTCCTACAGTGATAGCCCCAGACATACACTAAGGAGAAGCAAGCATAACAACATAGACAATTAAGGTAAAGCGAATACCACTCGAGTCAAGGACGATGTTTTCCAAATACAAACCCCCAAGGCCTAAACCAAGATCAGATAAGCACCCAGAAAACACCGCTCTTGAAGCCGAATGATAATACAACCAAACATCCATGACTCTGGCTATCACTGTTATCCTTGCCTCGATTTCACCGTTAGTTGAATGACCATCTGTCAAGGGTTAATGGTAACCCCGGTTCTAACCATAACTCCGCACACTGCCTTGTGCCTAGGACTTATCTACTTTGCCCAGAGTACTCAACTACCTACCTGTAGTCTTTTGGGTGTCCCGACTACCTACCTGTAGTCGTTATGGGCGCCCCATGTACTCTTGCTTTTGAGCATGCTAGAACCTTCAACAACGACGAGATCCAAGCCTCCTAGTCATCCTCCTCGACGACTACTTCCTCATACAAGCTCAAGCTACCTCTTGAACAATCCATTATCAACCAACTTGAACTACCCTTCAAGTTATCAACATGCTTGGAATGATCCCTTCCTGGATTAAGCCAAGACTCACATCATACTTCACTTCATCACATCAAAGCAAAGTCTCAACTCAACAACATGGTTTGCCTCATCGCATCATGGCAAAGTTCCATCTCATCATCATCCAATCTATACATATGAGCTTCAACATCCGCTACATATGCCTTAAGCAGCTTTCACCATTCAAGAGCCTTCTTCCATAGCTTTTGAATCCTCTTTCATCATCTTGTTCCAAATCAACTACTAGCTAACTTGGAAACAATCAAATCAATCATACATTCAAATAATCAATCATTCAAACAAGATCTATTAAGCAATTTAAGCAATATCAACTATAATGGCAATTTCGTAAATAAACGAGCAAAAGTCCAACATATGTGAAATCATGGTTTTTAGCATAGATCTATCAATTATAAAACATGGGATTTGTCTCTAATGCTTATTAAACAAACTTGCATAAGTAAACATCTTCAAAAACCATGGATCTAGACTTAGATCTAAGAAAAATGCATGAAATCTCTAACTTTAACACCCAAACATGCCACCAATCCAATATACTCCTTTGGATCCGCGTGAGAGATAACTACCACTCACCAAATCACCCAAACACTACAAAAACTACACACTTCAGATCTGGACAGCGAAGATCAAGGTTTGATCCGGCAATATCTCGCTCCAATCGATGAATTCTAGCTCGAACGGATGAAGATCTTCAACTTTGGCACTTGGATCTTCGATCTCGATCTTCGATCTTGGATGGATGTTAGAATTAGATTGGAATGGAGAAAAGAAGATGAAGAAATGTTGTAGTCGAGTTTCCAAAATGGCAGCACTTCGTCGCTTCGAAATCTGGTGCCAAAAAGTGAGCCGAACCCCTCTATTTATAGGCTGGAACCTCCCTGAGTCGTCGCCCCATGAGTCGGTCCCGACTCATCATGAGTCGTCCACGACTCATCTCCTGCCGACTCACGACCTAGCACAGCCGACCCTGCGACTTAACTATACAACATATACTGCCGACTTAACACTAACCCAGATGCCGACTTAAATTCTACCGACTCAAAGACCTAACGACTCAACACAGCAAGAAGGTCACACGACTTAAGACACATACGACTTATCCCGGCCGACCTAAGCCTAATCCTTATCCCACGAGACACGACTCAACAACCCTGCCGACCTACGACTTAATACCAGAGCCGACCTAACTAATCAACGACTCAACACCAAGCTGCCTAACGACTTACGACTCATCGTTAAGTCGTGCCTACCGACTCAGTTGCAAACGACCTAACAACACAGCCTTATGGCCGACCTAAGTCCTAGCCGACTCAACATAAGTCGGTCACGATCTAAAAGCCTCCGACCTAAGACACTGCCGCGTTTTCCCCAAGTCCTAAGTCGTACGACGACTCAACAATACACACTCACGACTCAACTATGATGCCGACTCACGACTCATCAGGCCCTACGACTCAAAACCCTGCCGACTCATTACCCACGACCTAAGCCTAAACCCCTTAAGTCGCTACACCCTTAACCCGTTAACTCCTTAACTCGGCAAACCCTATGAGTCGTAACTCGTTGACTCGGCCACACTTCTTATCTCGGCCCTCTATGAGTCGGTCATCCTATGAGTCGCCTAACTTCTTGAGTCGGTCCATCCTTATCTCGGCCAACACTTTAAACCGCTACCCCTCCTTGAGTCGGTCCCCTATGAGTCGGTCACGACTCATCACTTGTACCCGGGTTAACTTCTAAACGACTCAAGCTAGAAGCAACACAAACAACACTAACAACCTGTAAATTCTACGATTTATAGACACGTAAAAATACGGGTCGTTACATTCTCTCCCCCTTAGGAAATTTCGCCCCCGAAATTCCAAGCAAACAACAGCAATCAAAATTATTCCGCATGCCTATCATCCATGGCAATCAACAATCCATGCAACCAATTCTAACCTAGCATGCAGAATTCTAAGACTTAGAACAAGCTACAAATTCATGAGATGTCACGACACTTTAGGGCCATACCTCGAAGAGTCCGGGATGAGCTGCCTTCATCCTCTCTTCCTCCTCCCATGTACAGTCGTTAACATCATCACTCCATTGTACCTTGAGCAACGTAATCGTCTTCCTCCTAAGCTGTTTCGTATCGGTTTCAACAATACGAAGCGGCTTACGAGGTCTCGAAACAACAGGATCAACCTCCAAGTCTTCACAGCTATCAGCAGAAACCACCGTAGTTGGGTCGTGCACATACTTCCGTAGATAAGATACATGAAAAACACTGTGCACACCCGCCATCTTTTCCGGTAACTCCAATCTATAAGCGAGCTTTCCAATACGCTCGATAATCGGGAATGGTCCAACAAATCTCGGAGTTAACTTTCCTTTCTTCCCGAATCTAATGACACTCTTCAGAGGAGAAATCTTCACAAAAACCATATCACCTACGTCGAATTCCAAATCCTTACGACGATTATCGGCATAACTTTTCTGACGATCTTGGGCTGCCTTCATTCGTTGCCGAATGATCTCTATACAATCTGAAGTCTTGTCGAATCATCTCTGGCCCAAGTATCAGCTTTTCTCCAGTTTCCAACCAACATGTCGGAGAGTTACACGGTCTTCCATATAATGCCTCATATGGTGCCATACCGATACTCGACTGATAACTGTTGTTATAAGCAAACTCCACCAAATGAAGGTGATCTTCCCATGACCCTCCGAAGTCCAAAACACATGCTCTAAGAAGATCTTCCAAAACTCGGTTGACTCTCTCAGTCTGACCATCTGTTTGAGGGTGATAAGCTGTACTCAAACACAACTCAGTTCCCAAAACTTCCTGGAAGCTCTTCCAAAATCTACTAGTGAACAATGGATCTCGATCGCTCACTATACTCTTCGGAACACCATGGAAACGAACTATCCACTTCACATATAATTCAGCCAACTTCGATGCAGTCCTAGTCGATCGAACAGGAATGAACCTTGCACTCTTGGTCAAACGATCTACTATGACCCAAATCCCTTCATTCCCTGCTCTTGTCCTAGGTAGACCATCGATAAAGTCCATCGACACTTGCTCCCACTTCCATGTAGGAACCTCTAATGGCTGAAGCAATCCACTGGGCTTCTTCTGCTCAGCTTTCACCAACTGGCAATTCATACACTTGGAAATAAAATTTCCAACATCCTTCTTCATACCTTCCCAGTAGTAGGTTCTCTTCATATCCCGATACATCTTATTTCCACCTGGATGAATTGTCAACTTCGAGTGATGACTCTCCCTCAGAACTTCATCTCTCAATCCATCTACATCGGGAACAACTAGTCGCCCTTGCTTTCGAAGCCAACCCTCTCGATCGACTTCAAATCCTTTATCCTTTTCTGGATCCAATCCGGATTCCAAATCACGGATAATCTTGATAAGCTTATCATCTCTCCTTTGCCTCTCACCAATTCTTTCCACAAGAGTAGGCCTTATCGATAAGTTTGCCAACATCTCAGGTTCCAATTCACATCTAGGCCTGAAATCAAATCCAGCCAAATACTCAAGACTCTTCCATTCCGAAAACATGGCTCCCAATCCTGCATGTCTTCGACTTAACGCATCAGCCACTGCGTTACCTTTCCCTGGAGTATAGGCTATACCAAAATCATACGATGCTAAGAACTCTAGCCACCTTTGCTGTCGAAGATTCAAATCCTTTTGGGAAAACAGATACTTCAACGACTTATGATCTGTAAACAGCTCGAATCTAACTCCCAATAGATAGTGTCTCCACATCTTCAAAGCAAACACAATCGCCGCTAACTCCAAATCATGAGTCGGATAATTCCTTTCATGCGGCTTTAGTTGTCGACTAGCATACGCAACAACTTTATGCTTCTGCATTAGCACCGCTCCTAGTCCAGTGCCACATGCATCGGTGTAAACCACCATCTCATCATTCCCACTTGGAATAGTCAAAACAGGAGCGCTCGTCAGTCGCTCTTTCAGGATTACGAAAGCTTGCTCACACTTATCATCCCATCTGAACACTTGGTTCTTCTTCGTCAATCCTGTCAACGGTGCAGCTATCTTGGAAAAGTCTTTGATAAACCGACGATAATATCCTGCTAATCCAAGAAAACTTCTCACATCAGATGCATTCTTAGGCCTAACCCAATCCTGGATCGCTGCCACCTTAGCGGGATCAACCGCTATTCCATTTCCAGAAATAACATGACCTAAGAACCTCACTTCATTCTTCCAGAAGTGACACTTCGAAAACTTAGCCTTCAGCTGATGTTTCCGTAAGATTCCTAAAACAATCCTCAAGTGCGTCTTGTGCTCTCCCTCAGTTCTGGAATAAATCAGAATATCATCCACGAACACAAGCACGAACTTATTCAACTGATCTCTGAACACTCTATTCATAAGATCCACAAAATATGCTGGCGCGTTAGTCAACCCAAACGGCATTACCAGCCACTCATAAAACCCGGATGGTGTCCTGAAAGCAGTCTTCGGCACACTATCCTTTGCCACTCTCAACTGGTGAAATCCCGTTGCCAAATCCATCTGAGAAAACACCTTAGCCTCGTGAAGCTGATCAAACAAGTCATCTATTCTCGGCAATGGATACTTGTTCTTCTTAGTCACCTTATTCAGCTCACGATAATCGACACACAACCTCAACGATCCATCCGCTTTGGTTGCGAACACAACTGGTGCACCCCATTCGGACACACTTCTCCGAATGAATCCTTTCCTCAAAAGGTCATCAACTTGCACCTTCAGCTCTTGCTGCTCCCTCGGTGCCATCCGCCTAAGAGGCATCACAACAGGTCTGGCTCCCTCAACTAGATCGATACGAAACTCGATCTCCCTATGCGGCGGCAACCCTTTGACTTCCTCAAAGGCATCCTCAAACTCATTCACGATAGGCACCGATGACAGTCCATCCCGTGGAACAATCAGCGAATACATGAAGCTCATGAAGACACCTTCTTCATGCTTACATCGTATCACAACCTTTCGCCCTTCCACATTCCCGACTGTCACCTCAAGCCTCTCACAATCAATCCTAGCCGCATACTTCCTAAGCCAGTCCATACCCAAAATAATTCCGAACCCCGCAAAGTTCAGAACAAAGCAATCACAAACAAACGAGCAATCATGACTCGACACAACTAGACCACGGCATATCATACACAAACATGACGAACCCCCCACTGGATTAGTCACAACCAATGGCCTATCAACAATATCCGGTTTCATACCTAACCGGCTTACCAAATCATCACAAACAAAAGAATGCGACGCTCCAGTATCAAACAACACTCTAACTGGAACACCACAAATAGAAAGAGTACCTTGAACAACCACACTCTTCCCCTTCTCTTCAGCAGTAGGAGCTTTCGAAGACGATGGAACAGCCCCCAAAGCATAGGCTTGCACAACCTGCCTATCTTTCCTCGGTTCTGGACAGTCCTTCTTGATATGTCCCAGCTTATCACAGTTGTAACACTTTCCCGGCACCTTGGGATTCTTACAATCTTTGTAAAGATGGCCCTTCTGCTGGCAGTTATAGCAAGTCATTTCACTCTTCGGCTTCTTCTGGCCATCCCTACCCCTCTGTTGCTGTTGTTTCCTCTTCTTATTGCCACTCTGCTGTGGTTTAGATCCTTCCCTGGTTACAGAAACGACAGAACTTTCCCTAGGAAACAAACTCTCATGCCTAAGAGCTTTTTCCACAAGCTTCTCAAATGGATCGTCCAGATGATCCACTAACTGCCTCCCAAGATAAGCATCCAGACCAGTCACAAACTTTTCATTCTTCTGGTAGGGAGAATCAATATACGATCTGGCATACTTAGACAAAGCTTCAAACTCAGAAATGTACTCAAGAACAGGCCTTCCCCCTTGCTTGAGCTCCACAAACCTCTTAAACAAGACAGATTTCTGGGAAGTAGAGATAAACTTAGCTTCAAATCTAACTTGGAATTGCTCCCAAGTAATCTCTTCTTCTGGTGTATCTATGGTGATAGAATTCCACCAATCAGCAGCTCTTCCCTGAAGCTGTCTCGATGCAAGCTTCCTCTTAGTTGCATCCTCAATCCCTAAGTCACCAAAGATTCTTTTGCAAGCATCAATCCATCTCTGCACCTCAATAGTCGACTCCGTCCCCAAGAAAACTTTCCCTCCAAGAGCAGTATAATCCTTGCAAAGCTTGGCAAAATCCACCGGTCTCGGAGCTTGGACTTGAACTCCCACATCCACAGATGATCCTGAAGCTGGTATTCTCCTCATGATTGAAGTCATCATGGCCTCAAACATAGGAGCATAATCAACAGCTTCCCTAGCATCACGGCTACCCCTCGCAGCTTGTCTCTCACTTCGACTCATCCTTAATATCTGTAAATAAGAATGATTAGAACACCTTAAGAAACAACTGCATAAGGAGTTCAAACCCTTCTAAACTACTATATTATATATAGTAATCATCCATCAAATTACAATTACGTCTCTCTTACGTAGTTACATCAGCGAGCGTTGGCTAAAATCGATTAACCAAAGCTCTGATACCAAATGTGACGACCGCCCATGACTCCCGCACCAAATGCAAGGAAATAATGCGCTGAAAGGCGTGCCAGGCAGCCATGGACGATAGTCAGGGTAAAACAAAACAAAAGAATCTCTATCGTACAACTCACAGCGCATGGATAAAATACAATAGAGAAATATAATATAGTGAAGCTCCATAGAACAGAACATCATCATATAAGCATCACAGTAGTTTTATACAATCATCTACTCAAATCCATACATGAAAGCCTCACTACAAATCACTCAACCAAATACAGCAGCGGATACCCAGTACATATAGTAAGAAAACTAATATGCAAAGCCTCCTGCTCGTCTTCGTCATCTTCAGCGTAGAACTCCTAGCACAGCACCTGTCACCTGCTACCTAGTCTGCCCATCCCAAACATGGATGAACAGCCCAAGGTAATAAGAGGAGACATAAAACCTTGAGTCAGACAAAGTCTTAGTGAGCAGTAAATCAACTATCAAGCATACCAAAAGAGCATAAAGGATAAAAGGAATAGGAACCAAACCATCCCACTCCACCTCTTCCTACAGTGATAGCCCCAGACATACACTAAGGAGAAGCAAGCATAACAGCATAGACAATTAAGGTAAAGCGAATACCACTCGAGTCAAGGACGATGTTTTCCAAATACAAACCCCCAAGGCCTAAACCAAGATCAGATAAGCACCCAGAAAACACCGCTCTTGAAGCCGAATGATAATACAACCAAACATCCATGACTCTGGCTATCACTGTTATCCTTGCCTCGATTTCACCGTTAGTTGAATGACCATCTGTCAAGGGTTAATGGTAACCCCGGTTCTAACCATAACTCCGCACACTGCCTTGTGCCTAGGACTTATCTACTTTGCCCAGAGTACTCAACTACCTACCTGTAGTCTTTTGGGTGTCCCGACTACCTACCTGTAGTCGTTATGGGCGCCCCATGTACTCTTGCTTTTGAGCATGCTAGAACCTTCAACAACGACGAGATCCAAGCCTCCTAGTCATCCTCCTCGACGACTACTTCCTCATACAAGCTCAAGCTACCTCTTGAACAATCCATTATCAACCAACTTGAACTACCCTTCAAGTTATCAACATGCTTGGAATGATCCCTTCCTGGATTAAGCCAAGACTCACATCATACTTCACTTCATCACATCAAAGCAAAGTCTCAACTCAACAACATGGTTTGCCTCATCGCATCATGGCAAAGTTCCATCTCATCATCATCCAATCTATACATATGAGCTTCAACATCCGCTACATATGCCTTAAGCAGCTTTCACCATTCAAGAGCCTTCTTCCATAGCTTTTGAATCCTCTTTCATCATCTTGTTCCAAATCAACTACTAGCTAACTTGGAAACAATCAAATCAATCATACATTCAAATAATCAATCATTCAAACAAGATCTATTAAGCAATTTAAGCAATATCAACTATAATGGCAATTTCGTAAATAAACGAGCAAAAGTCCAACATATGTGAAATCATGGTTTTTAGCATAGATCTATCAATTATAAAACATGGGATTTGTCTCTAATGCTTATTAAACAAACTTGCATAAGTAAACATCTTCAAAAACCATGGATCTAGACTTAGATCTAAGAAAAATGCATGAAATCTCTAACTTTAACACCCAAACATGCCACCAATCCAATATACTCCTTTGGATCCGCGTGAGAGATAACTACCACTCACCAAATCACCCAAACACTACAAAAACTACACACTTCAGATCTGGACAGCGAAGATCAAGGTTTGATCCGGCAATATCTCGCTCCAATCGATGAATTCTAGCTCGAACGGATGAAGATCTTCAACTTTGGCACTTGGATCTTCGATCTCGATCTTCGATCTTGGATGGATGTTAGAATTAGATTGGAATGGAGAAAAGAAGATGAAGAAATGTTGTAGTCGAGTTTCCAAAATGGCAGCACTTCGTCGCTTCGAAATCTGGTGCCAAAAAGTGAGCCGAACCCCTCTATTTATAGGCTGGAACCTCCCTGAGTCGTCGCCCCATGAGTCGGTCCCGACTCATCATGAGTCGTCCACGACTCATCTCCTGCCGACTCACGACCTAGCACAGCCGACCCTGCGACTTAACTATACAACATATACTGCCGACTTAACACTAACCCAGATGCCGACTTAAATTCTACCGACTCAAAGACCTAACGACTCAACACAGCAAGAAGGTCACACGACTTAAGACACATACGACTTATCCCGGCCGACCTAAGCCTAATCCTTATCCCACGAGACACGACTCAACAACCCTGCCGACCTACGACTTAATACCAGAGCCGACCTAACTAATCAACGACTCAACACCAAGCTGCCTAACGACTTACGACTCATCGTTAAGTCGTGCCTACCGACTCAGTTGCAAACGACCTAACAACACAGCCTTATGGCCGACCTAAGTCCTAGCCGACTCAACATAAGTCGGTCACGATCTAAAAGCCTCCGACCTAAGACACTGCCGCGTTTTCCCCAAGTCCTAAGTCGTACGACGACTCAACAATACACACTCACGACTCAACTATGATGCCGACTCACGACTCATCAGGCCCTACGACTCAAAACCCTGCCGACTCATTACCCACGACCTAAGCCTAAACCCCTTAAGTCGCTACACCCTTAACCCGTTAACTCCTTAACTCGGCAAACCCTATGAGTCGTAACTCGTTGACTCGGCCACACTTCTTATCTCGGCCCTCTATGAGTCGGTCATCCTATGAGTCGCCTAACTTCTTGAGTCGGTCCATCCTTATCTCGGCCAACACTTTAAACCGCTACCCCTCCTTGAGTCGGTCCCCTATGAGTCGGTCACGACTCATCACTTGTACCCGGGTTAACTTCTAAACGACTCAAGCTAGAAGCAACACAAACAACACTAACAACCTGTAAATTCTACGATTTATCGACACGTAAAAATACGGGTCGTTACAAAACTATTCCCATTGCCAAAATTATTTGAAAATTGGTTCACATTTTCACCTTGATTTTGAATTCATTTTGAAGCTCGAAATTGAATTGGCATGGGTTATAATCGTAATCGTTTGAATTTTGAATTGAATTCAAATTTTGAAATCCTTGACTCGAGTTATTACACAAATAAGAATTACATAAATCATTTGTCCTTGATTTTGTTGTATAGAAAGTTCGAGTAATGATGAAATCATTTCAATGCTATTTTCAAGAGTCGAAGGTTGGTCATTGGTTTGAAAATTTTGTTTTTCGAAGTTTGAATTATTTACACAATAGTTGTTGTTAAAATATTCATACGAAATTGAAGTGAAATTATATGGATTATATTGATTTTCACAACTATCGTAAAATTCATGTGAATATGGAAATTCAGACATTTTCAAGAATGTTTTTGGCTTTTTTTTAATAAAGAAAAATATTTACAAATAGAATTTATTTTTGAAAATGGAAAATTGATTTTTGTTTTGTTTTTGATTTTTCTAATTTTTTTTGTTTTTGAAGAGATTTTTTTTTGGATTTTTGATTTTCTAAAAAAAAACTAAGTAAATATTTTTTTGGAATTTTGATTTAAAAATTTTCAAAGGAAAAGGAAAAAGACTAAGTTAATAAATATTTACAATTTTTTTTAGTTTTGGATTTTGAAATTTTTTTGTTTTTTTTAATATGCATGAACTAATGCAACTAAATGAATGTAGTGGTTAATTGCAAATGATTTATCCTAGGTTAACCCAAAATTGTATAATCACAAATTGTCTTAGATAAACAAGATAGTTCTCAGCCAGGTAACGGGCAGGGGTTATCGATGCACCACGAATCACCGTGCAATGCAGCTGAAGGTTTAAGTACCTTCAGAGGAACAACCACTATAATATTTACGAATCACCATAATATTTATAAATGGTTATTACTCTGCCGTAGCCTAAACACCAAGAAATTAAATAGTTCAAAGAAGACAAATTGTCAATATATAATTAAGTGTGTTCTAACCGTTATTATTAATAAAAATCTAGGATGAAATGCACAACAGAAATTAAACATGAATTAACAATGCAACTACGATGATTTTTTTAATAAAAATGCAAGCAAACAACAATGCAATTCAAATAAAACTAGAGATTAAAGCAGCATTTTTTTTAAAGCAAGCAAGCGGAGCAGTTTTATAGCAGCAACTCCTTATTTATCTGCTTTGACAACCTGAAAAGAAAAACAAGATATATACAGGCTTTTTTTTAAAGAAGAAACTAAAACAAACAAAACAAACTAAACTAAAACAATTTTTTTTAATACCAAATGAAAATGAGAATAAATTCCTTTTTTTAAAAAAAGAGAGAACAAAAACCAAGACAAACTCAACCCAAATTTTGAATTTCCCTGAGCCGAACAAAAGCAAAAACCTTTTTATTTGTTTTGGTTTTTTTTTAAAGAAATTTTGTTATAAAAGAAAACAATGGTTAAAAGAAAGCGTTTTTTTATTGAAATCAAATCCAGCCCTTGCCCAATTACAAAGCCCAATACCAAAACTTTAAGTAAACCTATTTTACCGATAAATTAAAAAAAGAAAAATAGAAAAAAGCAATGAGACAACGAAAATCGAACACCTAATTTCTCATTCAACAGAACAACCCAGACTACCGTTCTATTTCACCCTTCAATGAATTCCACTGTACGCAACCTCCAAAACAAGAATTCGCGAATATATTTAGGGGATTTAAGCTTCGTCTACGGTTGGTTCAAAGGATTAGAGGAAACTAATTTTGGGCGTGGATGTTCGATTTGTGATTTGGGTGGGTTTGCGTGAATTGCTTCGCGGTTCAAGGGGAAGCAGAAATGACTAAAGGTGATTTGGGTATTGGGTGCATTCGTTGTGAATTTGGGTGATTGTTGCTGAAGCAAAGGGGAGATGTTAGAGTTGATTGAAGATGATTGTGGAGTTGGCTTGCTATGGGATGAAGGATTGACGATTGGAGGTGAAGGTGCTGTGTGTCGTGAAGGAGAGGTCTGGGGACTTTCGCAATGGAGTTCGAGTGATTGCAGTAGTTCAGTGAAGTCGTAGGATGGATTTCGATGTGTTGTTTGCGGCGTTGAAGATTGTTCGAGTGTTGGATGAAAGAGCTTGGGTTCACGAGTAGTAGAAGTAGTTGAAGCAGGTCGTTTTTTTTTTTGATTCAGCAATTTGTATGGGTGATTGCAGTCTTGGTGGATTGAATGGCAGATGTGTATCTGATTATAAGTGAAGTGAATGACAAGTGATAGCAAGTGTATGTAGCGTCATTGATGATGTTTGAGCAGTGGAAAGGAGCCAAGGTATGCTATGTGGTATGGAGTTGTAGGAAGTGGAAGGGATGGCTGTTTGAATAGGAGGAGTCTGTTGTATTGCAAAGTCAGAGGAGTGTTTGTAGGTCTGGGTGGATTGTGTTATATGAAGACAGTTTATGTATGAAGGAAATGGTGAGATGGCAGCAGCTATTTGTTGTTGGCAAGGTGCTTTTGGTGGTGGACTGGTAATGCTCTGGCGTGTAGAAGAGGGAATGAACTTGGCAGAAAGAATGCGGTGGTCGTTGTTTGCAGATTGGAGGCTGTGGTTTTGGGCAAAAGTAGTTGCAGATATGATGGTGGTGTCAAGGCAGTGAATGGTTGGAACAGTGGATAATAAAGAAAGAGTGTTGTTTTGGTGAACAGGGTGGTGAAATATGCAGGCAGAGGCAAGTGATGGTCTGGTAGAGTTTGAAATATCTTGGTTTTGAGTTGGAAATGTTTGAGGAGTTGACAGTGTACAGTAGCAAGAAGATGGTGGATGGACAGCAGCTGTTTGAACTGTGGTTTGTGATTAATGATGGTTTTGCGATATGGTTGGTGGATGAGAATCGTAGCAGTGAAAGTTGACAGTGGAGTTATAGTATGGCATCAGTTTTGTGACAGAGAGGGAACACTGTGCACAGAGGCAAAGCAACAGAGGTCTGTGGACTGTAGAGATGTAATGTAATGTAAATCAAATGCAAGTTTGTAAAACAGAAAATGAAATGCAATGAAAATTTGGAGAAATGTTTGTTGAGTTTTTTTTATTTTTATTTTTTTATTTTTTTAATCAAATGCAAAATGCAACTAGAACTAGAAAACAACACAACAAACACAATGTAAACAATAATCACACAACACAAAAAAAAAATTTATGCAATCAAACACACAAAATAAAAACACACAAAAATCAAAAGAAAATAATTCGAAGAATGGAAAATCAAAATCAAAGCAAATCCCCGGCAACGGCGCCAAAAACTTGTTCGTACGGCTAAATTTCTATGAACCAGAAAATAACCAAACGAATTTTATAATTAAAATAACCGCAAGCGCACGGTGTACGAATGTAGCACGTGGCGCCTATGGCTCGATCCGCAAGGAATTGATGATTTTAAAATTTTTACTCAATCAAATTAAACCAAAGTCGAGTGAAAGTTAAGCTAGAAAATTAGCTAACTAGCTAAAAGAAAATTGATAAAAATATGAGAATTTGAGGACAATTTAGAGATAAATCCACTCTCTAGATCATATAAATCAACAAAATGAAGTTATGATCTCTCTTTTCTTTTCATTAGTGTAATTAGTTGATGTGCTTATCATAAGTATGATATATTTGTGCTATTAATTAACCCAATATAAACCATCAAACTATAACACAACCACTAATGCACATTTAACTCTCATGAAATATGACAACAAAGTTGAAATAAAAATCTATTTTAAGCATAGCCTATTAACTATTGTTTAGAAATATAGGCTATCAAATTTCAATTTCAACATTCACTTCTTTGCCATAATCATATTTAGATGAAGAGGCAATTTGTGTTATGTTTGTTTAAGCATAGCCTATTTGTTATGAACAACATAGACTATCAAATTCAAAGCTAAACAACATCATTAAACCACTTCAAGTGTTTCCATTAAAGCACAAAAAGAGAGTATAAACATCAAAATGTTGTATCTACATACTAGAGAGCTTCATTACCCCTAAATTGTAGGGATTAAGCTCTCATATTTGTTATCAAATCAACAAATGTAGAAAGCAACATGAAAGCAAAAAGAAAGGAAAATGAAAGCTAATGGAAAAGACAACTAATCTAATTGCATAAAGGTAAATCTACACTATTACATAAGAAGAGAAGAAGCACGTAAATAAAAGAGAATTAATATTGCATAAAAGAAAAGAAAATTACATTAAATAAAATGGCTAAGTAGCCATGGAAAAAGAGAAGAGAAGAGCTTTTTATTTTGAGCCTAAACTAAAACTAAGAGAGACTAAGCTAAGAGAGGCTAAGAGAAGAGAGATAGATTACATGAAACATATGGGTATTTATACATGTATGAAACCCTAATTCATATTTTTGGGGAATGCCCAAAATACCCTTAAGGTAGCGTGGAGGCCAAGTAATCATTAGCTTCTACTATTCATCATTTAAGTGTACATGAAGCCATTAATTCCATATAGCCTCTAACTTGTACATTAAGGTAGGTGGGTAAGTGAGGTCCTCCATGTTCTTCACTTTGAATTATTTCCATCTTCTTTCCTTTGTAATTATTTTGTGCATGCATATGTCTTCATGAACCCACCCCTATTTGAGATCAAATTCCTACACAAATATGTATAAATTTCCAATTAATTTTTCTCAAAGAAATATATGCACACAAATGACCGTTTTGCCCCTATATTAAGATGGATATGTGACAGTTTGGAATTAATATGGATTTTGGTTAAAACAAGTTAAAATACCCAATATGATCATTTATTTAATTTAAATAGATTAAATATGTTGGTAAAAATATGCACATTTATGTGCACATCAGTGGGAATAAAGTAATCCACATCAAGAGATTTATGTTGATGAAGTTGTAGAGATTTTTGGAACTTCCTAATCCTTGCCAGACCCTTCTATGCAAGAAATGGCATGGAAAATTTGGGCAGAACATTGCCGTTGAGACTAAAGTCAAGCAGGAGAAAATGGAGATCGTTCCCTCTCCCATCTTTATTTTTTGGATAGAGAAACTGTAGATGCTTTCATTCCTCAGCAAGAACCTGCTCAGGATGCGCCTATCGGGCCAACCCAGTCTATTCCATTGAAAGGCCAAGAAAGTGGGAAGAGAGGAGAGAAGAGTGGGGAAAGTTCAAATGAAATCTCGCTTGATTCCAAGAAAAAGAAGAGGAATCTAAAGAGGAAATGATTCTCTTTGTGTATCCATGCTCCCAAATCCTTTATGTTTCATTGGCCGAATTTGCACGGGATCGGTACCATTTTTTGGATTCTTTTGCCGTAAACACTTGTATTTGACTTTCCAAGTTTATGTAAGTAATTCTTTTTACTTTTGTCGAACTCTTGTGTGAATTTGATTGAGTAGTCGAGCTATTACATTTTCCATTTAATATATTTGTAATTCAACACTCAATGAATCAGATGATAATCCATTAATTTTATCTCAAGGTCTCTATACGGTCGTGGCCTCAAGTCATTTTAGACACTAGGCTCAAGCCTAGTGTTAAGCCATCGGATTCACTGGTTTAAAAGATTATACTCTTGCCCTCAGTTTTTGGGTTAAACAAGTTAGATATGGATAGTCAAATTCCATCTTTAGCAAATTTATACTCCTCCTGTTGGTTTCAGGTCGGAATTTATGGAACGGTTAAAGGTCGAACAGCCCTCACTATTTATTTATACTGATATCCACAATATAAGGATAAGAGTAAGTTGGCGGGTGATTAAATCGCATCCAATATGTGTTTTTACACTAGTCTACACTTTAGGGACTTAAGTTATTTTGGAAAATAGTCGGACCGTGCCTTCCTTAATTGGTTGATTTGCCTACAAGTCTGGGGTTTGACTTAGTGAGCAATCGGTCATGTTGCGATTGCTTTTGATTCATTCTATCCCATTGCTTGGTGGGATTAATTTGATTATTAGATGGTCGAGTCACATCCATTTTTCATTAGGTACTTCGTCCATTAGGTTGTGAGCGTGAATCATCGAATGAGCAGTCGTACCACATTCATTTATTTCGGTCATGAACTTATGTAATCGGTTAGCACCAAACTCTGGGAACCTGCTTGGACATGTCAATAGTCAATCGGGTAACGTAACTAATATGTAATGCTACAACAATAACAAATATAAAGGAAATTTCAAATTTTGTTTGCTAGTGGAAGGACATGACATAATTTGTCTTATTACATATCTGGAAAATAAAATGCTAAAGAAAATTTGGAAATTAAATACAACTAAACGAAAAAGAAATAAACTAAGTGAAATAGCGTTGTAAATGCTAACTATTCCACGCCATTGGGAGTGTGATGCCATCAATAGTCACTAGCTTGAAAGTTCCACCTCCAAGCCTCTGTTCAATGATGTATAGTCCCTCCTAAGTAGCACTTATGTGTGATAGGATAGGAAAATCCCATTTTAGGTCAAGATCATTGATTTCACAGGTCCTAGGTCATACTTTTGTATTGTAGTATCGAACGACTCGATATCGATGTGCAGCTGCCCTCAAATCGGCTTCTTCGCGCTTCTCATTTACCAAATCTAGAGATTCTAATAGGAGATCTCTTTTCACTCTAGGGTCGTAGTATGTCACTCGATGATAAGAGACTTTGAGTTCAATAGGAATGACGACTTCATAGTCGTAAGCAAGAGTGAATGGAGTATGGCCAATCACAGACTTGTGGATGGTTCTGTAAGCACATAATGTTGTTGGGAGTTCATCCACCTACTTGTCCTAGCCTTTTCCAAATGTTTCTTCAAAATGGAATTTATGATTTTATTCATAACTTCAACTCTTCCATGCTTAAGGGTGAGTAGCTGTCGCAACTCTCTTCTCAATATAATACCAACGATAGAAGTCTTTGAATTCGACATTGTCAAATTGGGTTGCATTATCAGTTACAATGGTTCATGGAAGGCCAAAACGATAGATGTTGTTTTGGATAATGAAGTCGTTTACTTTCTTCATCGTGTTCATGGTTAAAGGTTCTTCTTTAGCCCATTTAGTGAAGTAATAAGCTGCTACGATGGCATACTTCGCACCACCTATAGAGATCAATAAGGAAGTGATAATCCCTATGCATGGCCATGGACTGGCCATTTGTTTAATTTTGCTGACGGAGCTCTCAGAAATTTTGCATACATTTGGAATTTGTTGCAATGCTTAGCATAATCAACAGCATCTCAGTTGACAGTTGGCCAGAATCCATAACGGATTATTTTCTTTGCTATTGTTTGCCCTCCAATGTGATCACAACATTCCCATTCAAGAACTTACTTTAGGACTCATTTTATTTCATCACGAGTGATACAACAGAGTAAGAAACCGGAAAATCCTTCCAATACATGACTCCTTCCTGAATGATATATCTTGAAGCTTTGCGAAAGATTTGTCATCTTTTATTCCTTCGTTCGAGAAGGATTCCATGTAGCAAATAATCTTTAATCAGAGTCATCCACAACTTCTTCTTAGTCTCCGTCTTTAGTACCCAGTTGGTTCCATCTTGTTTATGCTTGGAATGTCTAGAACTTCGATTGGAACCATGCCCATTGTTTGTGCTTCCCCGGTGCTAGCAAATTTTACAAATGAGTCGGCTTCTTTTTTTTGATCCCAAGGAATGGCGTGATGTCATAATGCTCAAAGTCAGTCAATAGCTCTTGGACTCAGATAAGCTACGGAGCGAGTCATTGCCTTTTAGCCTGGTAACCTCCCCTAACTTAGCACACCAACAATTGCGAATCGCAAAAGATTCCAAGAGATTTTATTCCCAGTTCCCTAGCAAGTTTGAGTCCAACAATCAGACCTTCATAATCAGCTTCGTTGTTCATTGCAGGTTAGTCTAGTTTCAAAGCATAGAAAATTGATTGATCCTCTAGAATTACTAGTAAGACTTTGACTCCAGAACAATGATCATTGGATGCTTCATTGTATACATTTTCCACCGAATGGTAGGGGCTCCACCGCTCTCTAGGAGAACATCCTATTCAGTGAATTCTACTATAAAGTTCGCCAGTGCTTGTCCTTGGATGGCTCTCCAAGGGAGATAAGTAACATCAAATTGGCTCAGTTCGATGTTCCACTTCATTTACCACTAGACATCTCATGTCGCTATAAGATCCATCGTAATGGCCGATCGGTGTAAACTTGATGGGATAAGCCTGAAAATAGGTGCAGAGATTTCATGAAGCAATCAACAAGCAGTATGCTAATTTCTCTTCTTCAAAAAATTCCATTCAGCTCCAATTAATGGCTGGCTAACATAATAGATCTGTCTACGAATTCGATTCTCCTCGCGAAGTAGTGAGGCACTTATAGCGTGTGCTGACATGGCCAAGTAAATATACAAGTCTTTGTGATTCATAGCTTTAACAGGACGAGAGGTCCCTATAAGTGGTTCATCAAAGCTTGTAATGTGTCTTCACACTCCTGTGTCTATTTAAAATTCCTCCTCCCTCTTCTTATTAGGTCAAAGAAAGCAATACATTTATCGGTGTCTTTGAAAATAAACCGACTTAGGGTAGCAACCTTCTTATGTAGGCTGTGTACTTGTTTGATAGTCTTTCGCACTTGGATGCTGTGAATAACTCAAAAACTTTTAGGATTAGCTTCGATGCTATGAGCATTGACGATGAAACCCAAAAACTTTCCCTTGCAATGATAAAAGAACATTTCAGAGGATTGATCTTTATTTTGTAATATTGGAGAATGTCTAACATCTCAGCTAAGTCTCTAATGTGGTCGCTTGATCGTCGTGACTTTACGAGCATATCATCCATGTATACCTACATTGTCTTTCTAATATGATCTTTAAACATTCGGTTGAATATATGTTGATAGGTTTCTCTAGCATTATTCAACTTGAATGGCACTACCATATAGTAGTACAATCCAGCATCGGTAATACATCTGGTATGCTCCAGGTCGGGGATGTGCATTGGAATATGATTATATCTACAATACGCATCCATGCAAGAAAACAACTCGAGTTCTAGGGTCAAGTCCACCAACTAGTCGATCTTTAGAAGGGGAAATGTAATGACCCTAAATTTTAGTAAAATTATTTAGGATATTTAATTAGCTAAATAAAATAAAATATTGTGATGATTAGGGGATTGAGATTTGTGATTAAACTAAGGGGTGGCCAAGCCATGTAAACAATGAAATAAGGATGAGTTAAAATGAATTAGAGAAGGGGTGAAATAGGAAAAAGAGTATTCTTATACCCTAAAGCCATAGGAATTCATTTACACATTTTTCAAAATCAAAGACAAAGTAGAGGCCAACCACTATTAGACAATCTAGAGAAAGAGAAAGCAATCAAAGGAAGAAGATTAATCAAAATCAAATTGATTCAAATCACAAACTCCTTAACCTCAAAGATAAGGTGAATAATGACTACATCTCTTGTTTTCTTAATTATTCTTGGTTTTAAGGATAATCCGAATTTATTTGCAATGCTGTGCCATGATTTTGAAGGATAAAATGTTTTTATATGCTTGTTGATGATTTATGCTCATTCATATAGGTTTTATGATATGTTTTAGTGTGAAAAACCTTATTTAATGACATCTAAGTGCCTTGCGATTTTAGATTTAGATCAAAAATAATATTTTAGAGATGGGCTTCAATTTTCATACTTTTCTGAGTTAATGTGGATTTTATATTAATTTTCTAGTGAGGAAAATGATTATTTGGGTTTAAATTTATTTACAGCTAAATAATGTAATTTTTGGGTCTAAAATTAATATATGTTAGAAAACATATTAAAAAACATTTTCTGGAATTTTTGCAGAATTTTCCTAAGTGTTTTAATAGATATATAAAATTATTTAAGGTACGAGACTTAAATATTTTATATATGTATAAAAGGAGAAGGGGTATTTTGTAAATTATTAAAATTGTTTAATTCTAAAATTTTAGCAGTTCTTTTAGAAAAGAAAATTAGCAACCAATAATATTTCGATAAACAAGGCAGGTAAGTTGAAAAGGATTTCTTTTTAAAGTTAAAATCAATTTTTACATGCTTTTAGCATGGTTCGCCACTTTTAGCACCTAGGTTCCGACTTAGTAGTTCTACCACCATCACCATCGAAACCAATGCACATGGCATCAATGACTTGGTGCGCAGTGAATTGGATATAGGCGGAGGGTATTAGGTCGAAACTAGGGGTTCCAAAGGAGTTGGAGCGCTACTATACTTTCAAATGAAAACGCGCCTACATTGCTTTCGAAAGTAATGCTTTCGACTTGGTTGGCTTTCGACTGGGTCAAACTGATTTAAGTAATTGTTTCGAATGGGGATGCGCCTTTGTTTCAAGTAAATGCTTTCGTAAAGGTTGAAACCCCTGGCCGTTGCTTTTCTACCTTTCAAAGTAAATGGTTTCGAAAGGTATACTTTGTTTTAAAATCCAAGTCACTTCTCCAATGCTTTCAAAGGGTTGGTTTCAACACTATCACTTCTTTACTTAGGAATGCTTTCGAATTAAATGTTTTACTGACCCTTTTGCTCCGTTGAAGGTAGAACCCAAAGTTTCCGAAGAAGATAGTTGTAAATGGTTTCGAAAGGTTATTCCACATTTTTACTTGAACCCAAATGCTTTCGAAAGGTTTGATGTTTTAATGCTTTTGAAAGGTTTTAAAGAATGGTTTTAAAAGGTTTAAAAGGAAGGTTTCAAAAGGTTTGAAAGGAAATGTTTTCTAATGTTTTCGAAAGGCAAGGTTGAGTTTTTTAACAATAGGATGTCTAAGGTTTTATAGCATTTGAAACAATGGTTTTTCAGTGATTTCGAAAGGTTAATTTGAATGGTTTTCAAATGAATGTTTTGGCCTTTCGACCTAGTTGAAAGAAAGGGGTTTACTTGGTTTCGAAAGGGGTACTTTCAACGGATGCGAAAGGGATACTTTCAAAGGTTTAAATATTTTCATCAACAAAGATTTGAGTAAGGTATATATAACATGGCAATGTGACTTTGAGTAAAGCATAGAGTATATATTTTCCTTGTTTAAGTTTGATTTAAAGGTTTTTAATCAATTTAAAATGACAGTTTTTTCAAGAAAAATTTAAGGGAAGATTACCTTAAGTAAAATGACCTAGATATTTGTATACAAGACGGGACCGGTATAGGGTCATGCCCTATACATTAGCTATTAGACCCACCTATTAGTCCAAAATTTCTATGTGTTGGGTTTTGTCACAGGTAAGACTAAAATGATGTTATACATAGAAGGGAATATATTTGTACATAGGTAAGTTACTGGTGAGCCCACAAAACCATTAGGACTAGGTGACCTTGGGAGAAGATAAGTTAGGGAAAGATAGTCCAGAAAAGGAGTGTCTAACAGGTGTTAGATTATTTATTAATATTGTCTGGTAGGCTCGAGTCAGCCAAGTTAGTAGTTAGCCAAATAAAACTATTATGTTCAGACATATGGTTCATTTATTAGCTGATATGTATGACTACATGACAATGCTTTACAGTTTTAACCAACTTTGGTTGCAAGATTATGATTTGCAAAAGATAAGTTTTAAAAGGATATTAGTGAGGGGAAACTCCTTTCGCTAAGCAGCGTGGTCTCACTTAATATCAAATAACGGAGATGTATAATATTATTCACACTGGGCTTCATGTCTAACTCAAAGTTCATATTTTCTCCTCAAACTCTCGGGTGCTCAAAATTGTTTTGTGTAAGCTGATATTTGAGGTTTACAAGTTTTTAGAAGGTGGGCGAACAAAGCTTCTGGAGAAGTGTAGGTGGCTGACGGATAACTATTTAGGTGTTGTTGTTTTATTTTGCTTGATTCCGCTCTATTGTATTAAGTCAGTTATAACTATATTATAGTCTAGTCAACCAAGGATGTAACAACCTGGAATTTTCGGGATCAAAAATCCTGAAATTTTCGATCTCGAAAATTCCAGGTTGTTACAAAGGAGGCATCATCATATGTAGCTATTAACACATTTATGTAATAATTATATTTTATCTGAACCTGGGAAAGCGATAGAATTACTTAATTTGAATATGGAACATGTTTTGGAAATGTTATCAGAAATATTTTTTTGAAATCTATGATTTTGTTTCATATTCATGTGCTTCTTGTATTATGGATACCATTAACATTACTATATTCGATCACCAGAAGTTAATACTATGGATGATTGTAGCATCTATAATGCTTAGCTCGGACCTCCAGGTTAGGGATGTTACTACTTGGTATCAAAGCATAGTTTTATGAAAAACTTTAAATCAAAAATGATTTCTAAAACATAATCCTAAGAATTAGAGATAAGATCGGGGTATGCGACAACCCTATAGTAACATACTTGTATTTGCTATATGTAAGTATACGTTATGTCTCTATTCTCCTATCTCTCTTTGGCTATTCTTCTATATCTCATGAGGCTTGAATACAAATATGGACACTAGAAGTGGAAGAGCGAATATTAGGGGTGGCACCATCAGATGGAAATGCCAGACCGAATACTAGAAGGAACCAAGGTCAGGCACAAGCTGGGAATGTTGGTGTTGGGTTCCACTAGTGGATATGGAGCTATGCATTACTTTTTCGTGAACATGGTGCAAGTTGGAATTGCTGCTAGAGTGATTGGAGGAAATGCCAGAGTAGGATCTCAGGAAGCTTTGATGGTCTACAATTATGTTATGTTGAGAATAGATTATTTTAAGCTTGGAGGGAGGCCATTTATTGGAACTGAAGATGTTATTGGGGTAGAGAACTGGTTGCTATATTGTAAGAGGATCTTTGCAGAATTGGGGCTCAATAATGAGAAGTAGAGAAGGCTTGCTTCGAGACATCTTCAAGGAGCAGCTTTATTCTGGTGGAATAGTGTGATGGCTAGAGTGAATGAAGAGACGATAATACAGATTGAGTTTAGGATCCAAATGAGGTTCATGTCTGTTAGCGTTCTATTTGATACAGTGCATTGAATACTTTTATATCTCGTTGTTTAGTAGATAAGATTATCCTAGAACACTCATACTTAGTTACTTCCTTAAGAGTTGAAAATACGATAGTAGGGTATGCGAAACTTGGGATGAAGTGTGACTACCTAGAGTTTAATTTCTTACGGCATACCTTTGTTTATAGTTTACATGTATTTGACTTTGTACGGTTCGAAATTATTTTGGGTATGGATTGGTTAGGTAAGTATGATGCTATGATACTTTTCCATGATAGGAAAATATCACTAAGAAACCCTGACTGTAGTGAGTGGATTGTATATACCATAGAAAGCCCTAGTTGTGAGGTGAATGCTTTATTAGGTGATGTGGAGGTAGAAGATGAGTTGAATTGAGTTTTCATGGTTAGAGAATTCACAGATGTTTTTGAGCCTGTAATTGGATTGCCAGCGAAATGAGCCATTAAGTTTCATATAGATTTGGTGCTTGGAGCAGACCCAGTGAGTAGTCCGCTAAGTAGGATGACACCCACCCAGATAAGAGAGTTGAAGGTGCAGTTGGTGGATTTGGATAGCAAGAATTTTATTATATCGAGCAGTTCACCTAGTGGAGCAGCCATAGTTTTTGCTAAGAAGCCTGAGGGATTGTTGAGGTTATGTATCATTTATCGTAAGTTGAATAAGAAGATAATGAAGAATCGATATGCATTACCTAGAATCGATATTCGACCAGTTGAGAGGAGCCAAGGTATTTTCTTAGTTGGATTTAGCAACAGATTTTCATTAGCTTAGAGTAGAAGAGGATGGTGTTCCTTTGATGGCGTTTGGGACTAGTTAGAGATCCTACGAATGGTTAGTAATGTCATTCTGACTACCTAATGAGATGGCATTCTTTGTGGATTTGATGAACCGAATTTTCCGGGAGCACTTAGATAGGTTCATGTTGGTTTTCGTAGATGATATTCTGATATACTCTAAGGATGAAAGGGAGCATGAAGTTCGTCTTAGAATTGTGCTTGAGACACTGAGGTAGCATCAGCTGAAGGCAAAGTTTTCAAAGTGTCATTTCCTAAAGAAGTAAAGTTTCTTGGTCATGTAGTCCCAGAGAAAGGTTTGTCTATAGATCCGACTAAGATTGAAGCGGTGAATAATTTGAGAAGACTTGAGATAGTGAATGGGATAAAGAGTTTTGTTGGACTTGATGGGTATTGTCAAAGGTTCATTAAGGATTTTTTCGGATAGCAACATCGATGAGCAAGCTAACGCGAAAGGATGTGAAGTTTGTTTGGACCGATAAGTGTGAGGAAGAGTTCCAGAGCTTGAAACACTTATTGATTCATGAACCTGTATTCTAGAAGGGAATTATGATTTGGTAGTATATACAGATGCATGTGGAACTAGATTAGGAGCGGTGTTATTGTAAAGAAGTAAAGTGATTGCCTATGCATCTCGACAGCTTAGATCGCTTGTGGTAAAATATCTAATGCATAGTTTGGAATTAGCTGCGCTGATATTTGCATTGAAGGTGTGATGACATTACCTTTTGGGGGAGAGGTTTGATCTTTGTATGGATCATAAGTTATGGAAGTATTTATTCTCTCAGAAGGAGCTGAATATGAGACAGTGGAGGTGGTTTGAACTTTTAGCCGCTTATGAATTCAGTATTGAGTACACACCAGGAAAAGGCAACAAAGTTGCATAAGCACTTAGCCGAAAACATCAAAATGCAATGTCTGTAGTGATAGCAGAGTAGAAAGATTTGGAAGCATTTTCGACTTGCAGAGTGTAGTGGAGATATAAAGCCAGGTCTAGTGGAGGATCTGTTGTGTTATCTTACTTAAAAGTTCGAGCGGTAATGATCGAAAGGGTTGCTTCTAAACAAGAGGAGAATCCAATGTCGGTCGAATGCATCAAGAAGTTAAGGGATGGAATGAAGAGCAATGATTTGAAGGTTTTTAGTCTTGAACAGAATGGATGGTTGAGATGGAAAGGTAGGTTATGTGTTTCAAATGTGGACATAAGGAAGGAAGTTTTGGAGGAACGTCATTGTTCAAAGTTCACTACTCATCCGGGAGAAACTAAGATGTATCGAAACATGAAGAGGAGTTACTTTTGGAAAGGTATGAAGAAGGATATAGGCTTATGGGTGAAGCAGTGTCTGAACTGCCAACAGGTAAAAGCCGAACATTAGAAGCTAAGTGGATTGCTTCAGCCATTAGATATTCTGGCATGGAAGTGGGATTATATTTATATGGATATCATATATAGGTTACCAAGGTCAAACAAAGGAAAGGATAGTATATGGGTCATAGTTGATAGATTGACCAAGTGTTCCCATTTCATTCCAGTTATGTCAACTTGGATGTTACCTGTTTTGGATAAGTTATTTATGAAGAATGCACTTAGACTGCATGAAATTCCTAGTAGTATACGAAGTGATAGAGATTCCTTATTCACAATCGAGTTCTAGAAGAGTCTACAAAAGATTTTAGGAACCAAGCTTAAGATGAGTAACGCTTACCAACCACAGACCGATGGGCAAGCAGAAAGAGTTAACAAAGTCTTGGAGGATCTGTTAAGAGCATATGTGTTGATTTTAGGGGATTATGGGAAGAACATATGCACTTAGTCGAGTTTTTGTATAACAACATTTATCAGACTAGTATGGGGATGGCACAATTTGAAGCTTTCAATGGAAGGTCATGCAAATCACTAATTTGTTGGGTAGAGATCGGGGATAGGTTGGTTCTTGGTCCAGGTTTGGTAAAAGAAGCTACAGAAAAGATTGAGTTGATTCAGGTTAGGATGAAGCAAGCTCAGTTTAGATAGAAGAGTTATGCAAGTAGAAGACAAAAAGATTTAAAGTTCTTAGTTAGAGATCATGTGTTTATTATGGTATCACCGATGAAGGGTGTGATTAGATTTCGGAAATCAAGGAAGTTGGTTCCGAGATTTGTAGGACCATTTCCTAATATAGAGAGGGTCGAGAAAATCACATATGGAGTAGATTTACCAAATAGTTTGGTAGGAGTCCACGATGTTTTCCATGTTTCTCATTTGAGGAAGTGTGTTAGAGACTTGGAGACTACTATAGCATGGACCGTGTTAGATGCTTTAGTAATAAAGCCAGATTTGACTATAATTAGAAAGCTGATTTGTTTAGTCGCAAGAGACAAGAAGAGGCTAAAGAAAAAGATAGTCAGATTAGTTAAAGTCAAATGGATTGAGGATGAGAGAGACTGTACTTGGGAGGCTGAAAGCAGGATTAGAGAGCTTATCCTGATTTATTTGATGGTATGTTTACCTTTATGTTTGATTAATGTGTACCTTATCGAAATTTCAAGGATGAAATTATTTAAGGAGGGGAGTCTGTAATGACCCTAATTTTTAGTAACATTATTTAGGATATTCAGTAAATAAAATAAAATAAAATAATGTGATGATTAGGTGATTGAGATTTGTGATTAAACTAAGGGGTAGCCGTGCCATGTAAACAATGAACTAAGGATGAGTTAAAATGAAATAGAAAAGGCGTAAAATAGGAAAAAGAGTATTCTTATATCCTAAACCCTTAGGAAATCATTTACTCATTCATTTCAAAATCAAAGAGAAAGTAGAGGCCATCCACCATTAGACAAGCTAGAGAAAGACAAAGCAATCAAAATAACAAGAGTAATCAAAATCAAATTCATTCAAATCTCAAACTCCTCTCATAGCTAAGATGAATAATGACTACATCACTTGTTTTCTTACTTATTTTCGGTCTTAAGGATAACCCGAATTTATTTACAATTCTATGCCAGAATTTTGAAGGATAAAATGTTTATATATGCTTGCTGATGATTATGCTTATTCATATAGGTTTTATGATATATTTTAATGTGAAAACCTATTTAATGACATCAAATGCCTTGCGATTTTGGATTTAGATTAGAAAAATATTTAGATATGGGTTTCAATTTTGATATTTTTCTGAATTAATGTGGATTTTATATTAATTTTCTAGTGAGGAAAATGATTATTTGGGTTTAAATTTATTTATGACTAAACAATATAAGTTTTGGGTCTGAAATTAATATATGTTAGAAAACATATTAAAAAATGATTTTCTGAAATTTTTGTAGAATTTTTCTTAGTGTTTTAATAGATATATAAAATTATTTATGGTATGGGACTTAAATGATTTGTATATTTATAATAGGAGAAGGAGTATTTTGTAAATTATTTAAATTGTTTAATTCTGAAATTTTGGTAGTTCTTTTAGAAAAGAAAATTAGCAACCAATAATATATTGTCAAACGAGGCACGTTAGTTGAAAAGGACTTCTGTTTAAAGTTAAAATTAGTTTTTACATGCTTTTAGCATTCTTCGCCGCTTTCAGCACCTAGATTCTGACTTAGTAGTTCCACAACCATCAGCATTGAAACCAATGCGCATGGCGTTAAAGACTTAGTGCGTAGTAAATTGGATATAAGGAAAGGTATTAGGTCGAAACTAGAGGTTCCAAAGGGGTCGAAGAGCTACTATACTTTCAAATGAAAACGTGCCTGGTTTTCTTTCGAAAGTAATGCTTTCAACTTGGTTGGCTTCCGACTGGGTCAAATTGATATAAGTAATGGTTTTGAACAGGGTTGTGCCTTTTTTAAGTAAATGCTTTCTTCGGGGTTGAAACCCTTAGCCGCCGCTTTTCTACCTTTTGAAGCAAATGGTTTCCGAAGGTATACTTTGTTTTAAAATCCAAGTCACTTCTCCAATGTTTTCGAAGGGTCGGATTCAACACCATCACTTCTTTACTTAGGAATGCTTTTGAAATGAATGCTTTCGACTTAAATGTTTTAATAACCCTTTTGCTCTATTGAAGGTAGAACCCCAAAGGTTTCGAAGAAGATAGTTGTAAATGGTTTTGAAAGGTTATTCCATATGTTTTACTTGAATCCAAATTCTTTCGAATGGTTTGATTTTTTAATGCTTTCGGTTTTAAAGAATGGTTTCAAATGGGCGGTTCCCCAATGGTTTGGAAAGGTTTTGAAGGGAGGTTTCGAAAGGTTTGAAAGGAAAGGTTTTCCAATATTTTTGAAATGCAATGTTTAAGTGTTTTAGAGATAGGATGTCTAAGGTTTTATAGCTTCCGAAGGAAATGTTTTTCAATGATTTTGAAAGATTTATATGTATGGTTTTGAAAGGATGTTTTGGCCCTTTGGCCTAGGTGAGGTAAAGAGGTTTACTTGGTTTTGAAAGGAGTGCTTTCAATGGATTCGAAAGGAGTACTTTCAATGGTTTAAACGTTTTCATCAACAAAGATTTAAGAAAAGTATATAACATGGCAAGGTGATTTTGAGTAAAGCATAGAGTATATATTTTCCTTATTTAAGTTTGATTTAAGGGTTTTAAGTCAATCTGAGATGAAAATGTTTTTAAAATTTAAGGGAAGATTACCCTAATAAAATGACTTAGATATTTGTATACCAGATAGGAGTGGCATAGGGTCGTGCCCTATTCATTAGCTATTAGCGCTAGCTAATTTAGTCCAAAATTCTAGTGTGTAGGGCTTTATCATAGATAAGACTAAAATGATGTTACACACATAAGGGAGTATATTTCTATAGAGTTAAGATATTGGTGAGTTCGCAAAACCATTAGGATCAGGTGACCCTGGGAGAAGATGAGTTAAGGACATACCATCCAGAAGGAGAGTGTCTAACAGGTGTTAGATTATTTGTTTATATTGTTTGGTAAGTCTAAGTCAGCTAAAGGTTAGTAGTTAGCCAAATAAAACTATAGTGTTCTGACAGATAGTTCATTTATTACCTGATATATATATATATATATATTTACATGATAATGTTTTACAGTTTTAACTAGTTTTGGTTGTAGGATTATTATTTGCAAAAGATATGTTTTAAAAGGATATTAGTAAGGGGAAACCCATTCTGCTAAGCGGCATGGTCTCACTTAATATCAAATAACCAAGATGTATAGTTTTATTCACATAAGGCTTTATATCTGACTCGAAGTTTATGTCTTTTCCCTTAAACTCTTGGGTGCTCAAAATTGATTTGAGTAGGCTGAGGGTTGAGGTTTATAAATTTTTAATTGGTGGTCGAATAAAGCTTCTAGAGACAAGCAGGTGCTTGACAAATAGCTATTTAGGAGTTTCTGTTTTATTTTTATTAATTCCGTTGTGATGTATTAAGTCAGTTATGACTATATAGTACTTCGATCAACCAACAGGGCATCATCATATGTCGCTTTAGGCATATTTATGTACTATATTTTATTTGAACCTGGGAAAGCGATGGGATTATAAAATTTGAATATGGAACATGTTTTGGAAAGGTAATCGGAAATGTTATGTTTTTTAGAAATCTATGATTTTGTTTCATATTCATATGCTTCTGGTATTATGGATACCATTAACATTATTGTATTTGGTCACCGGAAGTTAATATGGTAGATGACTGCAGCATCTGTAGCGCTTAGCCATGGGCCTCCTAGTACGGAATGTTACAGGAAAACTCTATGGGCCTCCTAGTATGGGACGTTATAGGAAAACTGTCTTTCGTACATGCCTTGTTTAAATTCGAATAGTCAACACATGTCTACCACTTTGTATTCGCCTTTCTCATAAGTACATGATTAGATACCCATTTAGATTAGGGGGTCTCGTGGATAAACCCAATGCTTTTGAACCTATCCGCATCCTCTATAAGTGTGGCCGATATATTCAGATCTATGATGCGCCTTTTCTATTTCATCAAGACATGCCTTAGGTCGATATTTAATGCGTGGCTCACAATGGAAAGCAAGATCCCACACATGTCAGAGTGGGTCCAAACGAACACATCGAGATTCACTCAAAGAAAACTAGCAAGTTCGTTCACCATCAAGGGGCTGAGCTGTAATCGATCTTTAGGACCCACGATGGGTCACCGTGGCTGACTGAGATTTCAATCGTCAGCTTTGTCGGTGCAGCCTTGGTTTTTTGAGTTACTCATCATCTCTCTGTTCTATGTCTCTATAAAACCAACTGTAGCTCCCAAGCCAAGGCCCAGGCATTGTTTCTCAATCTTTGGTGGCTTGGATGTGGAGAGACTTGCCTACACCTTTACCTATATCCTTCTGTTGATCATCCCTCAACTCAACCACATAGCAGGCATGTCCAGTCGTCTGATCTCCATGCACAACTCCTATGCTATCAGTTGGGAATTTTATGGTAAGACACTAAGGGGCAATGCCTGGTCGGAATTTAGCAAGGGCCGGTCGACCTAGAAAAACATTATATGGAGAGTCGACAACAGCACAACGAAAGGCAACATTTGCGCTCTCATGTGGTCGCCATCTCCCAACTCCACGGGCATTTCTACATAACTGACAGCTTCGGTCATAGCACTATTAAAACCATGGATGCGGACTTTAAACGGTGTCAAGTCCTTGGCCTCTATCCTCATCTAATCTAAGCCTTTTCAAAAATAATATTCACGAAACTCCTATAGTCAATTAAGATCTTCCTCACCTAGGTGGGGCTGATCATGGCTGAAATGACCATTGGGTCAATCATTAGTGCCTCCATCTTATCCACGTCTCTGTTTCTGAGTATAATGTCGTCTGTCATAATACGCTGCTGTTTGGCCGAATACCCATCTTCTATGTTTGAACCACACTCAAAATTCATATGCTTGATTGCGCTAGCATAACCCTCTATATCATACGAGCTCTTATCAGCTGGATGTAGTCCTTTAACTATTGTATTGATAACTAATCTTTCGTCGGTCTCAGCCCTATGCATTGGTTGTCCTCGATTAGGGTCGGATGTCCTCTGCTTGCCATCCTACGGGGCTTTAGCAAACTGCTGTAGTTTTCTTTCCCGAATTAATTTCTTGATAACATCCTGGAGATGCTTTCATTCATTCAAAGGACCATAACATTCTTGGAATCGGCAATAATTTCCAGTCTACTTCTACTTCTGATTCTCTATTGATTCTTTCGGGGGTAGCTTCCCATACTGTATGGTATTACAGGTAGACACGTAGACATTCTCCAGAGATGTACTCAGTGGTACATAGGTAACTTACATTGGAATCCTAGACTTTCATATTCTAGAATCCCTTTTTCACTCACGGTTTCTATAACCACCTTTCTTTTGCTGATTTGGTTTATTTTGAACATTTACTTGACATTTTTGAAACTCTCCCCGGATTGTTAAACCGCATTGTTACTCTGCACTCCCCTTCCACTTGGTCCCATAACATTCTTCTTCCTAGAGCATCTAGCTTCCTTTTTCTTCAAATACTTAGCTGCTTTTGCGCAGAAATGCTCCAACGTCGCGTGTGGCATACCAGCTAACCAATACCCAAAGTCAGATTCTGGGTCAATCCCTCTTGCTACCGCCATCAATATTGAAAGTCAATTAGATTACTAACTTCCAAGATGGCCATATGAAATATCGCCAGATAGTCTTTCAATGAGTCTCCCGGATCCTAGGTTATGCTTTATAGGGGCATTACATCTTTGGAGCGTATTTCTTGCATACAGAACTGGTTCACAAATTTTGTTTCCAAAATATCAAATCTAGAGATTGACCATGGTGGTAATTTAGTAAACCACATTATTGTCAGGCCAGATAAAGTAATAGGAAAACATCTACGTTTTGTAGCATCATCAGCTCATGTGGAGCCCATTAGCCATTCATATCTCATGATGTGCTGCGTAGGGTACGATTTTCCCTCATAGGCAAGCATCGATGGCATGCTAAAAATCCTTAGGTATTCCACTTGTAAAATATTATCTATGAATGAGGTATGGCTTCATGAGATCCCCTAATCATCATTGGTCAAGCCTTGGCTCTCCCTTACTAGCTGATTAATCATGGCCATTAAGTCTGGCGTTTGGATAGTTGGAGCCAAGCGGTAGTCGTGCTCCACATCAAATGAATGGTCCGGTCAATGTTAATGGACCGTCCCATGTCTTCTTGGCTCCACATCCCCTTGATACGCATTGCATGCATCCACGTTGTCGTCATTCCGGAGAGGTAACTGATCTATATTAATGTAATGACCCTAATTTTGACTAACATTATTTAGGGAATTTAATTAGATAAATTAAATGAAATAATGTAGATGGTTAAGGGATTAAAATTTGTTAATTCAAAGGGGCCATGCCTTACCGAATGTATAAGTAAAAGAGAAGAAAAATAAGTAAGTAGGTGGAATATGATAAGGGGAAAATGGAAATAGTCTTTGTTCTTTTAGGCTAAACTCTTCCAACATTCATCTCTTATTCATTTTAACATTCCAAAACAAAAACAAAAACCTTACAAGCTCGGTCGGCTGTCATTAAGAAGAATCAAAAGAAGATAAGTTAGGAAGTAAGTAGAAAATTTGAAGAAATTAATTAGAGGATAAATCTTGACCTTCTTAACACCAAGCTAAGATGAATAATACATTTACATCTCATTTCGACTATGATTTCGGTTCTATAATTATGGCTAAATTATTTTGTAAATAATATGACATGTTATATTTTTTAAAATAGATATATATGCTTGTTGATGATTTATATAGTTTCATATAGGTTTTACGAAAAGTTCAAATTGGAAAAAACCAATTAAATGGCATCCAATTGACTTGCATTTTTAAGTTATAGTAAAAAAAATTATTTTAGAAGTGGGTTTTATGTTTTATAATTTTCTAAGTTGTTGTAGATTTATTATGAACTTCCTATGAAAGCAAACATTTAATATTGGGTTTAAATTATTTAAAGCAATTATATAACAGGTTCGGATTTGAAATTTAAATATGTTAGAAAACATATTAAAAGTAAATTATGGTGAATTTTGAAGAATTTTCCTAAGTATTTTATTGTGGTTATACTATTATTTAAGTTAAGGAACTTAAATGTTTTATGAAGGAGAAGCGCTTATTTGTTAAAACATTTTTTGTTGAAAATTCTGAATTCCCAGCACTTTTAGAAAAGGATTTTGATAAAGAAATGGCAACCAATTACATTTTGACAAATAAGGCAAGTTCAGTGAAAAGAATTTTCTTTTAGAGGCTAATAATTAGTACTGCTTAGATTCACTACTTTGCCACTTCTATCCTTTTGCTCATATGAACCTATTCTAAACCAATGCATATGGTATCAAGCAATTGATAGTAGTGCATTGGAGAAAGGTGGCAGGGATAGTGTCCAAACCTTCCTTTCGAAGGGGTAGAAGTTATTTTTCAAAGATTTCAACTCCACTACTTATTTTTGTTTATAAAAATGCTTTCGAAGGGGTTGAAGCCAACTCTATTAGCTTTCGAACCAATCTACCTGTCTTTGTTTTAGAAAAGAGCTTTCAAAAGAGTTGCTGCCTTTTGTTTTAAAAGAAGCTTTCGATGGGATAGCCGCTTTGAACCAATTCGAAACTCATGCTGCCGCATTCTGACCTTTCGAACTAGTTAAGGCTGCTTTTCTTTATAACCTTAAAGCAATGTATTCGAAAGGGTGATTTCACCTTTACTTTGAAGCCACCTTCTCAATGTTTTTGAATGGGTCGTATAGCCACTTTCAAGGTTATGGAGGCGATGGTTTTGAAAGGGTTGGTTTTGAAACTATCGTCTTTATTTTACTTGGGATTAATATTTTCAAAATCAATGCTTTCGCCTTTATTCTATATGACATATAGTTATATTATATGTTAAACCCAAAGGTTTCGAAAGGAATGATCTCAAATGGTTTCGAAGCAATGTTTCTACAAACTTTTACTTGAATCCAATACTTTCGAAAGGTATGTTTTAAGTGAAGAATTCCAAGCCTTTGAAAGGCATACTATAAGTGTTTCGAAGAGGAAACACCAACGATTTTGAAAGGTATATTTGAGCATACCAGAAGGTTTGTTTTAATTATTTTGAAAAGAAGGTTTCCAATGCTTACGAAAGATAAGTTTAATGGTTCCAAAAGAGGATGTCTAAGGTTTAGGTAACGGTTTCAAAAAGTATACTTTTAATACATTCGAAAGGTATGTTTTGGCCTTTCGGCCTAGTTTTCCAAGGTTAAAGTAGTTAATTTGTTTGAAAGGGGTACTTTCAATGAATTCGAAATGGGTTATTTAAGGTTACAAACAAAGGTTTCGATGGTATTGTTTAGGCCATGTAGCCTAAAGCTTTCTAAGTTAAAAAGAGATTTTAACTTATTATAAAGGGATGCATAATCCCATTGATAAGATTTCATCAATATTGTTTTTTGTAAATCATATATCATGGCATAAGTGTTTTGAATAAAGGAGAGTACATGATTTCCTTATTTTGTAAAAATATAATTTCAGGGTTAAATCCTTTACAAAGGTTATTTACAAGGAAATGAAATTTGAATAGGGTAGTTAACCCTAAGTATATGACATGAAATATGAATAGGCCAATTAACCCTAAGTTTATGATTTAGATAATAGAAGACCAGATGGGACTTATGTAGGGTCATGCCCTATACTTTAGTTAATAGCCCCTAGCTAATATAAGTCTAAAATTCTAGTATGTAGAGCTTTGTCATAGATGGGACTAAAATAATGCTACACATATATGGTAGTATATAGAGTAAAGATAGGTTATTGGTGAGCATGAAAAACCATTAGGATCAATTGACCCTAGAAGAAGATAGTGGAGGGCCGATATCCTAGTATTGTAATAGTAGTTAGATTATTGATTATGTCTGGTAGGCCCGAGTCAGCCAATAGGTAATAGTCAACCAGATAAAACTATAGTGTGGATAGATAGTCCTTGATTTGCTAGTTTTTATGCATATATGAATTTTCTATTATTGTTATAATCAGTTTGATTATAGGACGTTGATTTGCAAAAGATATGATTTTAAAGGGATATTAGTGAGGGGAACCCGTTTCGCTAAGCGCGCACTCTCACTTAATATCAATAAACAAAGATGTAATAGTATTATTCACACCAGGATTTATATCTTACTCTGAGTTTATACTTTTCCCTTAAACTCTCGAGTGCTCAAAATTAATTTGAGTAGCATGAGAGTTAAGAACTTTTCAGGTTTAGTGGTTTGGGCGAATAAGCTTCGAAAGACGTGTAGGAGGCAAAGTTAGATATGTAGGAGCTATTTAGTTTATTTCTGATCTAATGTATTTGTAACTAATATGTCTATCTAGTACTCTGATCATCCAAGGGGGTAATTTCTCTTGGCACAATTTGTTATAATTATATTTGATCAAAACCTGGGAATCATTTTGGGATTATGTAGTTAAATAAGAAATATTATTTTTCAATATAATCAAAAGTGTTGTTTTTGAAATCTATGATTTTAATTCATATTCATATGCTTTTTATATTATGGATACCATTAAAATTACTGTATTTTGTCACTAGAAGTTAATACTATATATTACTGCAGCATTCGTAGCGCTTAGCTTCAGGCCTCAAGATAGGAGATGTTACAACTTGGTTTCAAAGCATAGGTTATGAAACTTAAAAGAATTTTCAACCTAAAATGATTTGAAAACATAATCCTTAGGAATTAGAGAAAAAATTGGGGTATGTGATAAATCTATACCCCAACGTACTTGTATTTGCTATATATAAGTATACGCTTTATCTTTATTCTCCCATCTCCCTTAGGTTATTCTTTTGTATCTTACAAAGACTCGAATGAAGATTTTAGATAAGTAAGATATGGATGCTAAGAGTAGATGAGTTAACAATGGTGAGGGAAGCAACATAACCAATGGAAATGCTGGACCAAACACTAGGACGAATTATGGGAGCTTCAGTGGTCAATAACTATGTAATATTAAGTAGAGACTATGCTAGGCTTGGAGGAAAATTGTTAAATGGGACTGAGAAAGCAATTGAAGTGGAAAATTTGTTACTTCATTGCAAAAGGATCTTTTCCGATTTGGTGATTAATGATGAATAAAGGAGGAGACTTGCTTCTAGACATTTGTAGCACTATACTGGTGGAATAGTGTCACTGTAGGAGTAAATGAGGACACCTTAACCTAGGAATAGTTTAGAAGGTGGTTTGAGGATAGATTCATGTTGGTGATTGCTAAGTCAACTCTGCTTTGGAAATTTGCTGAGTTGATGCAGGGAGACATGACAGTGCTAGAGTATGCTCTAAGATTTGAGGAACTATCGAGATACAAATATGCTATGATTGATACGGTTATCAAAAGAAATGAGAAGTTCATCCACGAATTGAAACCCAAGGTTGCTAAAGAAACTTTGCCACATATTAGTGCTCCATGCGATGTAGTAATTGAGATAGCTTTGAGACAGGAGGAGATGCTTGCTTTTCTTGATGGTAACAAAGCAAGGGAAGCTCAAGGTGGGCCGAACCAGAAGAGAAAGTTTTTACATAAGAAAGACGCTTAGAAAGAAGGAGTAGCCAAGAAAAGGAAGGCCGATGTAGTTTGCTTTAAGAGCGGCAAGAAGGGACACTATGCTCATGTGTGTCGGATAGGCAATGGAAAGAAAGTTGCTAACATGAAAGAAGTAAAATGTTTCAATTGTGATAAGATTATAATAAACATTTCAAGGAACCAGACAAGGATGGAAAAGGCAAAATTTTGCATTGGAACCAACTACCTCAAGACCAACACTAGAGGAGAAAGGACAAGCTATGTTGGGGGTTACAACCCCCATACCTAGTTACTTCCTTAAGGGTTGTGAATCCGATAGGAGGGTATGCGAATCTTGAGATGAGATGTGACCACTTAGAGTTTGCGTTATTAGGTCTTGTATTTTCTTGCAATTTGCATGTATTCGATTTCATAGGTTCGAAACTATTTCAGGCAAGGATTGGTTAAGTATAATGGTAGGATATTTTTCCATGATTGGAAAATATCACTTGGGCACTCTAGTGGTAATGATAGGATTATATACTCCATAGAAAACCCTAGTTTTGACATAAATTCTTTGTTGGGTGTTAGGTAGAAGGTGAGTTGAATCGAGTTTTCGTTATTAAAGAATTCGCAGATGTCTTTGAGCCAGTGATAGGACTACCGAAGAAACAAGCCATTGATTTTTCGATAGGTTTAGTACCAGTAGCATAACTATTGAGTAGACTACCAAGTAGAATGACACCTACCAAGATGAAGGATTTAAAGTTTCAGTTGGAGGATTTAGAAGGCAAGAACTTTATCATACCAAGAAGTTTGCTATAGGGAGCAACCATAGTGTTTGTGAGAAAACCGGACGGATCATTAAGATTGTGTATCGATTATCATAAGTTGAATGAGAAAACGAAAAAGCATCGATATCCGTCATCTAGAATTAATGATTTTTTTGATCATTTGAGTGGAGCTAAAGTATTTTATCGGTTGGATTGGGCAACAGGGTTCCATTAGCATAGTAGAGGATAGTATTCCTTTTGCAGTATTTAGGACTAGATATGGATTGTAAACTAATGCATCAGAATTTTTTATGGACTTAATGAATAGAATTTTCCAAAAACATATTGACAAATTTGTGTTAGTATTCATAGACGGCATTTTGGTATACTCCCAAGATGAAAGAGAGCATGGAGTGTTCATTTCGAGTGGTGCTCGAGATGCTAAGGCCGCATAGTTAAAGGCAAAATTGTCAAAATGTCACTTCTGGAAGAAGGAGGTGAAGTTTCTTAGTTATGTAGTTTCAGAGAAAGGGTTGTTAGTAGATATGGATAAGATCGAAGCAGTGAATAGTTGGAGGAGACCCGAGACAGTGACTGAGATAAAGAGTTTTCTTGGATTAACTAGGTATTATCAGAGATTCATTAAGGATTTTTCACGGATAAGGGCACCGATGACAAAGCTAACTCGAAAAATGTGAAGTTTTTCTGGACTAATAAGTATGTGGAGGCATTCTAGAAACCACAACACTCATTGAATAATGCACAGGTATTAATGGTTCTAGAGGGGAATCAGGAATTAGTGGTATATATGGATGTATGTGGAAAAGGCTTAGAAGCTGTATTGATGCAAAGAGGTAAAGTGATTGCCTATGCTTTTCGATAGCTTAGACTGCATGAGATTAGATATCCAATTCATGATTTAGAATTAGCTGCAATAATTTTTGTATTGAAGGTGTGTAGACATGATCTTTTAGGAGAAAGATTCGAGTTGTATATGGATCATTGAGATATTTATTCTCTCAAAAGGAGTTGAACATGAGACAACAGAGGTGGTTAGAGTTTTTAACCATTTATGACTTCGGTATTGAGTACACATCGGGAAAAGGGAATAAGGTTGCCGACGCAGTATTGGCAATGATAGTCGAGTGGAAAGATTTAGAAACATTGGCTACGTGCGAAATAAAATAGAGATCTAAGATAGTTCTAGTCAAGATACTGCTATGTTGTCATGTTTAAAAGTTCGACCTTTGATGATCGAAAGGATTGCTTCTAAGTAAGGAGAGGATCCATTATTGGTTGAACAAATTAGAAAGTTAAGGAATGGAATAGAGAGTGACGACTTGAAAGATTTCAGTCTTGACCAGAGTGGGTGGTTGAGGAAGAAAAGACAACTATGGTTACGAATGTGGGAAACATTAGGAAGGATGTTCTTAGAGAACGTCATCGTTCAAAGTTCACTATTCATCCGGGAGGAACTAAGATGTATCAGGATATGAGAAGGAGTTTCTTTTAGGGAGGTATGAAGAGAGATGCAGGCCTATGGGTGACGTAGTGTATAAACTATCAACAGGCAGAAGTTGAACATCAGAAACCGAGTGGATTACTTCATCCTTTTAATGTTCGAGTCTGGAAATGGGATTCTATCTCAATGGATTTCATAGATAGGTTGCCAAGGTCAAATCGAGGAAATGAAAGCATATGGGTCATAGTGGATAGATTGTCTAGAGTGCCCATTTCATTTTAGTTAGGTCGACCGGGACATCACTAGATTTGGCTAAGTTAATCATGAAAAATATAGTTAAACTGCATGAAATTCCTAGTAGTATAGTATGTGATAGAGATTCCATATTTACTAGTGAGTTCTGGGAGAGTCTATAGGAGACTTTAGGTACTAAGCTCAAGATGAGTACCGCTTACCATCCACAAACAGACGAGCGAACGGAAAGAGTTAATAAAGTCTTAGAAAATTTGTTAAGAGCTTGTGTGCTAGATTTTGAGGGATTATGGGAAGACCATCTACATTTAGTCGAGTTTTCATATAACAAGAGTTATCAAAGTATTATGGGGATGGCACCGTTTGAAGCTTTCTGGCTAGAGACCACCGATATGTTAGTTGTTGGACCAGATTTTGTTAGAAAAGTTTGAGTTGATTCGAGTTAGGATGAAGGAAGCTCAATCTAGGCAAAAGAGTTATGCTGGTAGAAGACAAAAAGACTTAGAGTTTTCAGTTGGAGACCATGTTTTTGTCAAGGTATCCTCGATAAAAGGTGTAATTAGATTTAGAAATCAGGAACATTGGTACCAAGATTTGTTAGACCATTTCTTATAGTAGAAGGGATTAGGAAACTCGCATATAGAGTAGTGTTATCGATAGTTTGGCAGGAGTCCACAGCGTTTTTCATATTCTCATCGAAGAAAGTGCGTCTGAGATCCCAAAACTACTATTACACCGACTTTGTTAGATGATCTAGTAGTGGAACCAGATATGACTACAATTAGAAAATCAGTTCGTATAGTTGCGAGGGATGAGAAAAAACTAAGAAACAAAATAGTCAGAATAGTCAAAGTCCAGTAGTGTGACGAAGAGAAAGATTGTATTTGAGAAACTGAGAACAAGATTAGAGGTACTTATCCTGACTTCTTTCATGGTATGTTTTACCATTATCTTTGGTTGTTGTGAGCACCTTATCATAATTTTAAGGATGAAATTCTGTAAGGAAGGGGGTATGTGATGACCTTAATCTTGACTAACATTATTTATAGTATTTAATTAGATAAATTAATTGATCAATGTGGATGGTTAAAGGATTGATATATTTTAATTAAAAGAGGTCGTGCCTAAACAAATGTATAAGCAAAAGAGAATAAAAATAAGTAAGTAGGAGGAATATGATATGGGCAAAATGGGAATAGTCTTTGTTCTAACACCCTAAACCCTTCCAACTTTTATCTCTTATTCACTTTAACATTCCGAAACAAAAACTAAAACCTTGCAAGCTCGATCGGCCACCATTAAGAAGAATCAAAAGAAGGTAAGTTAGGAAGCAAGTAAAATGCTTGAGAAATTAATCAAAGGACAAATCTCAACCATATTAATATCAAGCTAAGGTGAATAATTGATTTACATCTCAATTTGATTATGATTTCAATTTTATGATTATAGCCGAATTATTTTGAAAATAATATGCCATGTTAAATTTATTTAAATAGATATATATGCTTGTGGACAATTTATATTGTTTTATACAGATTTTATGTAAAGTTTAGATTGGGAAAAACCTACTAAACGACTTGCGTTGTTAAGATATAGTCAAAAACATTATTTTAGAAGTGGGTTTCAAGTTTCATAATTTTCTAAGTTGTTGTTTATTTATAATGAATATTCTATGAAAGAAAATATAAAATATTGGGTTTAAATTATTTAAAGCATTTATATAATGGGTTTAGGTCTAAAATTTAAATATGTTAGAAAAAATATTAAAAGTGAACTACCGTGATTTTTGGGGAAGTTTCCTAAATATTTTACTATGGTTATAAAATTATTTAAGTTAAGAAATTTAAATGTTTTATATGTTTTATCAAGGAGAAGGGCTAAAATGTTTTTTTATTGAAAATTATGAATTCGATAGCACTTTTAGGAAATGATTTTTATAAAGAAATGGCAACCAATTACATTTTGACAAATAAGGCAAGTTAGGTGAAAATAATTTTCTTCTCAAGGCTAAAAATCAGTTTTGCTTGGATTTACTACTTCGCCACTTCCATCTGTTAGCTTTCGATACCATATCTTTGCTAAAGAACCTATTCGAAAGCAATGCATATGGTATCAAGCAATTGATATGTAGTGCATTGGAGAAAGGAAGAAGGGACAGTGTCGAAACCTTTCTTTCGAAGGGGTAGAAGTTATTTTTCAAAGCTTTTAACTCCACTAATTACTTCTGCTTGTAAAAGATACTTTCGAAGGGGTTGAATCCAACTCTATTAGATTTCGAACTAATCTACTTGCCTTTGTTTTAGAAAAGAGCTTTCAAAAGAGTTTCTACCTTTCTGTTTTAAAAGAAGCTTTCGAAGGGATAGTCACTTTAAACCTATTTGATACCCATGCTGCCGCATTCTCACCATTCAAACTAGTTAAGGCCTCTATTCTTTATAGCTTTAAAGCAATGTATTCGAAAGGGTGCTTTCACCTTTACTTTGAAGCCGCCTTCTCAATGTGTTCAAAAGGGTCCTCTAACGGCCTGCAAATCCGTAACCCTTAAGTTATCACTATTCTACCTAAAGCAACTCAAGTCGTACAGAAATACGAACCATTTGGGTTAAAGAAGAAGAGGTAGAAGAAGAAAATAGAAATCAACACCAGAATCTAACCAACGCAACGGAATAAAGTATAATAGATAATAATGATCTTTACTCAAAATCAAATATTTCTATTTATATATTACATCATCAGAGTACATCAATCACAGCTCAACAATATCATACAAATGGATACACAAAAACTCAACAAACGGAATATATATATAAACAAGTACGAAATACGCATCGTCATCCAGCTCGGCTCCTGAGCTCCATGGCATCAAATCCTGTATCATATAATACTCGGTCTTACCCGAGCATTACAGTTAAATAACACCCGAGTCAGTCTGGAATACCAGAGTGAGAAGATCACACTCAATTGATTATTAAAGTTTCAAAAATCCTTTGAAAACAAAAGCATCTCGTAAGACCACGCCACAAATAAACATGTCCGGTTTTTACCTTACGATAGCTAAAACAATTTTTATAGAAATCCTCTGATATTATAATAGGGTCTATATACAAATACTTATAAAATAGCCGAAATTATTACATTATTAAATTCCAGCTACTAGCCACAGAGTGGGTAATACAAACAAAACTCGTACAAGGCTCGTAAAGAGAATAGATTTCCATCTAATGACTAGGCACTGGGGTACCACCTGTCATAGTACGGGGCCTAGATCACCGTACCGAGGAGTACGCCCGCTCTCCTACAACACAAGGTCGGGACTACCCCTTACTGGATAATCCCAAGTGAGATCACCCCGCGGTTGGGATCAGCAACCGCCCATTAAGCTGAAATAAAAAGGGACATCTAGACAGGAATGACCTCACCCTGATTGGGTGCTATCCACCTAACCTTGCTGCATAACCCCTGATTTTCAGTCATGCCCATTTGATGAAGCTTGAGGCTAAGCATTACCTTTTTAGAATATATCCCTTAAAATGCCCATCGTCCACCTGACGATGTTTCGCAAGCATTCATCCATACAAGTCCTTCCCGGGTTCGAACGGAACCGAAAGCACTATTCCTACAACATCCATTTTGGAAATATCCTCAGGATTAGTAGCGACTAGCCCTTGCACTTCACTGTTCCACCTTCGAGTCCAAAATCGTTTTCACGAAACTTACAAAATGGATCGAAGTGGTTTTCGAGAAATTAATCTCGATCCCGGTCTCTTCGAAACGATCAACGTATTTGTCCAATATTGATAGTCGGTGATTTAACTATCGATTAATGTTCCCAACATCCATCACACAATAAATAATTTCTCAAATTATTTATTTATCTCAAAAATATCTTCATAAGATACATTTCTATTCTCAAACCTTTTGAAAACAGTTTTCAAAACTATCTTCCCTTCTCAGAATAAATTCCAAGTATTTTTTATTTCCTCTGGAATCACCAAGCACAAAACTTTAGATTTTAAAATAATTAAAAAAACACTTTATTGTAAAATATATTTAACATTTAATATAGAAAAATTACTTTAGTACTTAATTTAAAATAATACTTTAGAAATAACTACAATAAGGTCACCTTATAACTATACATTAGATCTCTTCCTTAAACAAATACCAAATCATTCTTTAAATAATTATTACGATAATAGATTACAAATTACTTACTTTAGAATTTACTTTAAAATATTTAAATTAAAACTACTTCAATAATTGATTGAAAATATATGTTATATGAATATTTGAAAATAAGTTTACTTTATAAATATAAACTAGGTTTTCACTTTTAAAACAAATTACTCAGTTACCCTTTATAAATTATTACTACGGTAATAGATTTGAATAAACATTTACTTTAGAATTTTAAACATTTAGAAATAATAAATTTCCAAGAACATACTTGTAAACAACATTAAAACCCTTATATTATTTTGAAAACTTACTTCGGAAATGTACTTGGCTATCCGAAGAAATATACTTCTCTTCACAACCTTTAAAAATAAATCAATATTTATTTTTTAACAATTTTCCTCATTCCTTTAATAAATTCCCACCTTGAATTTATTCTTACAAATATCAAATTTAAAATACTTAAATCAATTTCCAAATTGATTTCCAATTTACTTCATTTATTCAAAAATCCTTTAATTTCATATTTTATTCCTTAATTATGATTTAAAATACTTTTAATTGAAATACCATTTAGATTTCTCAATTTACTTCTTATTCCTTTAAATAAATTTAAAACTTTAAGTTTAAAATAATTTCTTTATCCATTTAAATTAATATCGCATAATTCTACAATTCATTAATTACTGTTTATTCAACCCCTTTTTTTATTCGAACTTATTTATTAGTATTTAACATACTTCCATTTCTTTCTCAATTCATTCTTAATTTATTAAATTTTCTAAGATTATTTCGTTTAAAAATTTACTTCCTTTATTTTCTTTCCAAAATTCAATTTATATATTTTTGGTAATTCATTATACCCAAATATATCCAATCAAATCATAACATTTAATATTTCCAATATATTCATCATAGAATATCAAGTAATCACAACAGAGAATTATTAATAATAAATGTTGAGGGGTCCAGTTGGATCCCTCCAACCTGTTTTCCCTGCATCCACAGATGTTAGCACAATATATAATACAAATTTCAAATATATATACTATACTATACAGCATATCAATCAATTTAACAATTCAAGCATTTATTTAAATTTAATCATTTAAATTTAAATTTAAATTAACTGAGTAAGATTAACTCACCTTGAGTTTAATTGCATTCCAATCCAAACCGGCTTGTTTCTTCATGATTATTGACCTTTCCATTTGATACTGAAAATAAATCTCAGCTTCAAATAAATTCCAACTTGATCCCATATCGTAGACGACATCGATATGAATTCTCAACAACTCGTTCCACTCAAAATGGACCTCGTACGCAACAACGACGAATTTATTAACATTCAATAATAATTAAAATTTATTTAATAACATAATTAACATAATTAGATAACCATTACCTTAACTATATGTTCTCTCCTCTACACGCACGTACCCTGATAAACCTATTAACGCGACACCTTTCTAATCACTCAGTTTGCTTTCCTTTTCTTTTTTTATAATCGTGCCTATAACAAATGAGCCACTGCCTCGCCCTCTACATCCAGTCAAAGTCGCAAATAACGACCTCCTCATAACACCCGCTTAACCTATTCTAGTTGCATCTTCTCTCGATCCGCCGTTGACAATACCATCGACAATAACCTCGTCTACTTGACGTCTCGCCTTGGCCTCAGCCGCACTGTCGCACGATTTTCGATCTAGTGATTTGAATGGAAGAAGAAGTGACGATAGGCGTAGAGATTTTCGTGAGCTTAGCTAATGAAGATACCCTCCCTTCCGATAGTTTATCGATTGCATTTGCCTCTTTTTTTTATAAAACTGAAATCGATCATGTTTTGACAGAAGAAGGGGGAAAGGCTAGGTATTTTATTATCTCCAGTCGAAATTAGTTTGTTCTGCCTCGTGTATATTAAAAGAGAAGAAAGAGGAACGAGACAAGATGTTGAAGAGAAGGTAGCATGTACGAATGACGTAGCAGAGATTTGAAAAGAAAGCAAAGGATCTGATATTGATATAATTTCAACTGCAATTTGACAAGTTTAAATATACAATTAAATTCAAATTCGGATGCAACTTAAAATTTTAAAACTGAACAAACCACTGTTAATCTCAATTTTATAATTTCTATTATCTTCAGTGTTATCAATATAAATTATACAAGCCCTTTAAATTATTTTTTTAACAGGCTTAAAATTCCAGATTTCACATTTTACCCAATTTTCAATAATTACATTCAACAATTAATTATCCAATAAATATTGATATTTGAAATTCAAGTTAAAAATTAAACTTTTTAATATTCCAAATCAATTAAATATTCCAATTTAAATTGCTTAAAAATTCCGGGTCGTCACATTCCTTCCCCCTTAAAAGAATTTCGTCCTCGAAATTAGTAGTTAAGAAGAATGGTCAAATACCCGTTACTATTTTCCAAAACCAAACTGTTCAACATCCTATCTACTATCTTTTTATAAAAGACTCACTACCATTTTACTAATCTTTCCCAACTTTCCCATAGTTTCTTACAATATTACTTACTCAATCCTTCAAATTTAAATTTTAAATCAAAATTTAAAATTATTAGAATTTTCTCAAAAATTTTCTAACTCTCTAAATTTCCGAAATTTTTTGCCAGCGTCTCCTTTGCGCGGCTAGCTGGTACAACTACAAAATGGCTCTACGGTCTCCCAAATCCAAAAAGAAAATCAAAAAGCCAAGTGGCTAGATCCAAAAACCCAATCAAATCCCATATAGAATTTTAAACACATACCTTTTAGTCGGGCAATTCTAATTTATTATCTGAAATCAAAACCAATTCCCTTTTCCCCTTTTCATACCTACATATCCTGTTTATCAATAATATCCAATCACCACATTCAAAACATTTATTTGACTTCTTTCCAAAATTTCAATGTTTGTTTTACTTAAGCTCGTACGATGCACATATATCATTCGTACGCAATATCAAATCTGATCGTTCACTCGATCACACAATTTCAATTCCGAACTAGTATCGTCCACCCGAATTCCTAGTGCGGACTCAGATCTGGTTTCCTGATTAGGAACCGTCATTCTCCTTGCATAGTCATAACTATGATAGAGAATTTACAGAATCAATCAAAACTCTATATCCAGGTTCGCCGTTGAAAATCGAGTGAAAAACCCTAACTCGGATCGATATAACTATCTCGAAATTCTGTGCTCGAATTTCTGGATCAATATAGCTATGCGAATAAATAATATACGTACATCCTACGTATTTGCCCCAATCGATTATCAACTATAACAATTTCCTTTTATTCACATTTATTTTGATTCTCATTCATCTTTCCACAATTATTCCATTCACAGCAATCAGTGTTAATCTTCATTCAATTATCCACTTAGAATAATTTCCTCAATACCACATTTACTTAAGAGTTTCATTCTTCATTTCTTAAGTTTAATATAAATATTTTATATACCTCTTGAATTTGTTTTCACTTCACTATTGGAGTTTATATCCATTTTATTCAATTTGCCTTTACAATTCCATAAAAATTTCAATTTGCTTCACTTCATTAATTAATTTCAAATATAACTATTTCTTCCTAATTTTACTTGAACTCGATTCATTTCCAAACTTTGAATATTGAATTTTGATTCACCCTATCTCAATCCATAATTAATTAACCATTTCCCTTATTCGTTTTACGTACTAATTTATTTTTATATCTCAAATAAAAGTTAGTTTGCAAACTTTTCTCTTCTTTTAGTTTCTTTGAACAATTCTTCAGTTCATCTTACTTTACTTATACAGTTTAAATTGAATTTCAACATTCAGTTATAATTCTATTTGCTTACAAATTTTAATTCATTTGTCGTTAGTGAAAATTTTCAAAAGATTCAAAAAAAATTCTAACTCCTAAAATTTTCGAATTTTTTTGGCAGAGTCTCCTTTGTACGGAGGAGCTTTTGCAATTTGAGAAGAGATAAATATATATACATCGACCCACCTGATCGTAAAACAAAAAAACAGTTCATATTTCCTATTTGTATTGCGTAGGCGTACCTTATTTAGCATTTTAAGCACAGCGGTTATTTATTTAAGCTGTTAGCGCGGCAAAACCAGTCAACGGCTTCCAAAAACCTGTACTTACTCAATTTAAACATGTCAGTGTCAAATATACAAAGTTTATTAACATTTTACTTTATTATAAATAACTAAAACATGGATTTTATAAATAGTGCATATTATATATTTCCATAAACACATATGAAATATTTTGAAACTTATTTTGAATGCTTCAAAACAATATTCAAATCATCCTATTCAATTCAAATAATTTCAAAACTCTTACTTAACTTAAATTCATTTTAAATCCAAGCAAACACATTTAAATTGAATTAATTTCAAAAGCAATCTAACTTCCATTTTATTCCAAGTCAAATTCTCATTAATATAACTTAAGTTAATTAACTCAATTACTAATTTCATTTCATTTGCCAAACAAGTTTTATTTAAATTCATTTCATAAAACTCGACACCACATATCTCAAATTTACTTAAGTCAAGCCTTTTATCTAAATATTACTTCAGTTATTTGTTTCCTTCAAGAAGTTTCAACTTCAAAACTTATAAGCACTCTCTATTTTAAATTCTTAATTTGATTTCCAATTATCAAACCAATCTCATTTACTAATTTAATTAAATTAGTTTATTCGGTCATTTCTTTAAACTTCAAACTTCCATACCTAATTCGTTCTGAATTTATTTCTATCAATAACAAGGAAGATTTTAAATTTATGACTACTAGGATTTTATCCACCAATTCAACCCATCATTGTTATAATCCAAGCTAAATTCATTTATTTTCGAGTTCATTTTCAATTTATTTTCCATCCAAACAAGCCCATTTTTATTACAATTGATTCAAAAACCAATTTTATTGGCTTCTATTAACCCATAGAATTTATATAGTCTCGTTTACGTCAGACAATTATTATTCTCATGCAAATTCAGTGATGTTTGCTTAAAAGAATATTCATTCCAGTTTATAACTATTTTAAATTAATACCAATTCAATCTATACCTAATTTCATTTCATTTTAATTTATTCCGTTCAATTTATTTCGCATTCCATATCCTCATTCAATTTATTTAAATCCATTTATTAATCTTGGAACATTCCATATTAATTACATCAAATACTCATTCCATAAATTATTTACAAACCAAACATTTGCCACGTTAAATTAGTATTCGACTTCCATTTAACCATCTCCACATTTCATTACCAATAAATTATTAGTTTGTTTATTCAAGGTTTATTCCCAATATTTTATTTTTATCTCAAAACCACTTTAACTATTTTACTGGAGGTCAATTTATTTTATAATTTAAGTTTTGAATCTTTCGTTCACTTCCCAATATTCAAATCAATTTTATTTTGGCTTATTTATTTCACTTACTAATTTTATAAGTCACAAACTTATTTTTATACATATTTTTATATCCATTTATAATCAATTCCATACACAATTTACCTTCAACTCGGAATTATACATTCTATTTTGCTAATATATTTCTATTATTCCATATAAACATTTTAAAATAAGATTCCAAAGTTTAAACAGTTTTCCCAAAATCTCAAAATCACTTTTGAAATAAAATACATCCAAATTCTTTAGCAATTCAATTATCCCTTTGAATTCCAAAACCAAACCCAGTTCACAAACAATTCCAATTTAAAACAACTTGGTAGCAATTTCTCTTCTGGAACTCGAAAATGAATTTCGATGATGCTGCAGTCATCACCGAAATCATTTTCCAGCGATCGAAAGAGAATTAAATGCTTTTATCTCTTTAAAATCCTTTTCAAATATTTTTAAATTCCAAATCTCACAAAATTTCAATTTCAACACAAAATATTGCAAAATAATACCATTATTCCTCCAAACCTTTTGGAAACTGTTTTTCCAATCCAAAGAAATTTAATTTTTTTCCCAAAATTCCAAATTGCAATTCCTTTAAATCTATATTCAAACATTCTCTGGAATTTTATCTCATTTCAGCTTCAAATGTTTCTTTGGAATTCTATTCCAAAATTATAACAACCTTTATAGTTTACATTAACAAATCTCATTTGTATATGAAGTTTATTTTAATTTATAAATTACATTTATAATCTATTTTTGACATTCCATTTTGTTATATAAATTTATTCTTCAACTTTGGTTATAAGTTTTCAACTTCTACACAATAGTGTTAATAATTTAGTATTATCATTCCTTAATAATCAAGCATCCAAATACTATAATACTTTACAAATACTATAATACTTTACAAAAACTATATCTTCTATATACAAAAATAATTTGGGTAAAATTATTTCATTTACCCTACTTTAAAACAATACTATATCGAATTGTTCTATTCAAGTGTTTAGAGATCCCTATCAATAACGTTAATTACTCGTATTGACCAGAATCCATAAACCACTCAATAAACCAATCAACACAATATAAAACCATCTTATATTCACTAACAAATATGCGTTCATATTTATTAATACGCTCAAACTCATTCTAGAGTACTATTGACTCTATTCTATGAGTAATCCCCACCAGAGCCAAGGTTATCTCCAACGTAAGCTCTGATACCAAGTGTAACGGCATGCAAATCCGTAACCCTCTAGTTATCACTATTCTACCTAAAGCAACTCAAGTCGTGCAGAAATACGAACCATTTGGGTTAAAGAAGAAGAGGTAGAAGAAGAAAATAGAAATCAACACCAGAATCTAACCAACGCAATGGAATAAAGTATAATAGATAATAATGATCTTTACTCAAAATCAAATATTTCTGTTTATATATTACATCATCAGAGTACATCAATCACAGCTCAACAATATCATACAAATGGATACACAACAACTCAACCCAACGGAATATATATATATATATAAACAAGTACGAAATACGCATCGTCATCCAGCTCGGCTCCTGAGCTCCACAACATCAAATCCTGTATCCTATAATACTTGGTCTGACCCGAGCATTACAGTTAAATAACACCCGAGTCAGTCTGGAATACCAGAGTGAGAAGATCACACTCAATTGATTATTAAAGTTTCAAAAATCCTTTGAAAACAAAAGCATCTCGTAAGACCACGCCACAAATAAACATGTCAGGTTTTTACCTTACGATAGCTAAAACATTTTTTATAGAAATCCTCTGATATTATAATAGGGTCTATATACAAATACTTATAAAATAGCCGAAATTGTTACATTACTAAATTCTAGCTACTAGCCACAGAGTGGGTAATACATACAAAACTCATACAAGGCTCGTAGGGAGAATGGATTTCCGTCTAATGACTAGGCACTGGGGTACCACCTGTCAGAGTACGGGCCCTAGATCACCGTACCGAGGATTACGCCCGCTCCCCTGCAACACAAGGCCGGGACTACCCCTTACTGGATAATCCTGAGTGAGATCACCCCGCGGTTGGGATCAGCAACCGCCCACTAAGCCGAAATAAAAAGGGACATCTAGACAGGAATGACCTCACCCTGCTTGGGTGCTACCCACCTAACCTTGCTACATAACCCCTGATTTTCAGTCATTCCCATTTGATGAGGCTTGAGGCTAAGCGTTACCTTTTTAGAATATATCCCTTAGAATGCCTATCGTTCACCTGACGATGTTTCGCAAGCATTCATCCATACAAGTCCGTCCCGGGTTCGAACGGAACCGAAGGCAGTATTCCTACAACATCCATTTTGGAAATATCCTCAGGATTAGTAGCGACTAGCCCTTGCACTTCACTGCTCCATCTTCGAGTCCAAAATCGTTTTCACGAAACGTACAAACCGGATCGAAGTGGTTTTGGAGAAATTAATCTCGATCCCGGTCTCTTCGAAACGATCAACGTATTTGTCCAATATTGATAGTCGGTTATTTAACTATCAATTAATGTTCACAACATCCATCACTCAATAAATAATTTCTCAAATTATTTATTTATCTCAAAAATATCTTCATAAGATAGATTTCTATTCTCAAACCTTTTGAAAACAGTTTTCAAAACTATCTTCCCTTCTCAGAATAAATTCCAAGTATTTTTTATTTCCTCTGGAATCACCAAGCACAAAACTTTAGATTTTAAAATAATTAAAAAAACACTTTATTGTAAAATATATTTAACATTTAATATAGAAAAATTACTTTAGTACTTAATTTAAAATAATACTTTAGAAATAACTACAATAAGGTCACCTTATAACTATACATTAGATCTCTTCCTTAAACAAATACCAAATCATTCTTTAAATAATTATTACGATAATAGATTACAAATTACTTACTTTAGAATTTACTTTAAAATATTTAAATTAAAACTACTTAAATAATTGATTGAAAATATATGTTATACGAATATTTGAAAATAAGTTTACTTTATAATATAAACTAGGTTTTCACTTTTAAAACAAATTACTAAGTCACCCTTTATAAATTATTACTACGGTAATAGATTTGAATAAATATTTACTTTAGAATTTTAAACATTTAGAAATAATAAATTTCCAAGAACATACTTGTAAACAACATTAAAACCCTTATATTATTTTGAAAACTTACTTTGGAAATGTACTTGGCTATCCGGAGAAATATACTTCTCTTCACAACCTTTAAAAATAAATCACTATTTATTTTTAAACAATTTTCCTCATTACTTTAATAAATTCCCACCTTGAATTTATTCTTCCAAATATCAAATTTCAAATACTTAAATCAATTTCCAAATTGATTTCCAATTTACTTCATTTATTCAAAAATCCTTTAATTTCATATTTTATTCCTTAATTATGATTTAAAATACTTTTAATTGAAATACTAATTTTGATTTCTCAATTTACTTCTTATTCCTTTAAATAAATTTAAAACTTTAAGTTTAAAATAATTTCTTTATCCATTTAAATTAATATCACATAACTCTACAATTCATTAATTACTGTTTATTCAACCCCTTTTTTTATTCGAACTAATTTATTAGTATTTAACATACTTCCATTTCTTTCTCAATTCATTCTTAATTTATTAAATTTTCTAAGATTATTTCGTTCACAAAATTTACTTCCTTTATTTTCTTTCCAAAATTCAATTTATATATTTTTGGTAATTCATTATACCCAAATATATCCAATCAAATCATGACATTCAATATTTCCAATATATTCATTATAGAATATCAAGTAATCACAACAGAGAATTATTAATAATAAATGTTGAGGGGTCCAGTTGGATCCCTCCAACCTGTTTTCCCTGCATCCACAGATGTTAGCACAATATATAATACAAATTTCAAATATATATACTATACTATACAGCACATCAATCAATTTAACAATTCAATCATTTATTTAAATTTAATCATTTAAATTTAAATTAACTGAGTGAGAATAACTCACCTTGAGTTTAATTGCATTCCAATCCAAACCGGCTTGCTTCTTCATGATTATTGACCTTTCCATTTGATACTGAAAATAAATTTCAGCTTCAAATAAATTCCAGCTTGATCCCATATCGTAGACGACATCGATATGTATTCTCAACAACTCGTTCCACTCGAAATGGACCTCGTACGCAACAATTACGAATTTATTAACATTCAATAATAATTAAAATTTATTTAATAACATAATTAACATAATTAGATAACCATTACCTTAACTATATGTTCTCTCCTCTACACGCACGTACCCTGATAAACCTACGAACGCGACACCTTTCTAATCACTCAGTTTGCTTTCCTTTTCTTTTTTTTATAATCGTGCCTATAACAAATGAGCCACCGCCTCTTCCTCTACATCCAGTCGAAGTCGCAAATAACGACCTCCTCATAACACCTGCTTAACCTATTCTGGTTGCATCTTCTCTCGATCCGCCGTTGACAATACCATCGACAATAACCTCGACTACTTGACGTCTTGCCTTGGCCTCAACCGCACTGTCACACGATTTTCGATCTAATGATTTGAATTGAAGAAGAAGTGACGATAGGTGTAGAGATTTTCGTGAGCTTAGCTAATGAAGATCCCCTCCCTTCCGATAGTTTATCGATTGCATTTGCCCTTTTTTTTTATAAAACTGAAATCAATCATGTTTTGACAGAAGAAGGGGGAAAAGCTAGGTATTTTATTATCTCCAGTCGAAATTAGTTTGTTCTGCCTCGTGTATATTAAAAGAGAAGAAAGAGGAACGAGACAAGATGTTGAAGAGAAGGTAGCGTGTACGAATGACGTAGCAGAGATTTGAAAAGAAAGCAAAGGATCTGATGTTGATATAATTTCAACTGCAATTTGACAAGTTTAATTATACAATTAAATTCAAATTCGGATGCAACTTAAAATTTTAAAACTGAACAAACCACTGTTAATTTCAATTTTATAACTTCTATTATCTTCGGTGTTATCAATATAAATTTTATAAGCCCTTTAAATTATTTTTTTAACAGGCCTAAAATTCCAGATTTCACATTTTACCCAATTTTCAATAATTAAATTCAACAATTAATTATCCAATAAATATTGATATTTGAAATTCAAGTTAAAAATTAAACTTTTTAATATTCCAAATAAATTAAATATTCCAATTTAAATTGCTTAAAAATTCTGGGTCGTCGCATTCCTTCCCCCTTAAAAGAATTTCGTCCCCGAAATTAGTAGTTAAGAAGAATGGTCAAATACCCGTTACTATTTTCCAAAACCAAACTGTTCAACATCCTATCTACTATCTTTTTATAAAAGACTCACTACCATTTTACTAATCTTTCCCAACTTTCCCATAGTTTCTGTAACATTTGCGATTTTTCATTGCCGAAAAACCGAAAGGTTAGGGTTTAAGAAGAAGAAAAAGTAGAAGAAGAGAGAAAAAGATAGAACAGGGACAGAAAGAAATAACAGAACAACATCAGAATCTCACAATTCGCAGCGGAACAACATATAATAGATAAATGAATAATCTTTAAACAAAGAACTATATCAGTTATTACATTACATTACATTTCATTACATCATCAGAGTGTACAACAACAAACAACATCAACAGTGAAAAAGAAATATTATATACTAGTAATACGCCGTGCCATCCAGTTTGCCTCTAGCAACTCCTGAATTCCAGAATATCCTGATAAACCTTACTCTTGACTGCCCGTGTGGAAATTGGTGGGCACCCAGAGTTTAGGAAGGAAAACAATAAACTCTGAGTCAGTCATCTGACTGGTGTGAGAACTCAAAACAGTTTATTTATCTTTAAAATCAAAATAGAGGAATATTTTTAAATTCAATTCTCAATGCTTTTTAAAAAATGAGACTACCATAAGGCCTCCCGCACGCACACACAATGCAAACGCAGAATCAGAGGAGATTTCTCCTTATGATAGTCAAAGATGCTTGATACGCATTAAAAGAAACATTTGATATTATTACTAGTGCATAGTGTAGGAAAATTATTTCGAAAGTAGAATATAAATCTTAGCCAGCGTAGGCATTCCGCACTTATGCCTACTATAGCTACCATCCAAACAGTGGGGCGCCACCATAAGTGAATGATAGGTTCTACAACTAAAACCGTACAAGATCGTATTGTTTCTTTGGATTTCCAACAAATGGTCAGGCCAAGGAACTTCCCATTGCCACATGGAAACGCCTTTGGAATGACGTCCCGAGAACCAAACCGGATCTCTGGCAACACAAGGCCGGGTTACCCCTAACTAGGTAACTACTGACATGAATATGTCATCCCCCGATCGTAACCGATCTATCCGAGGAACCTCGATTTCCAACAAACCACAAAATTTGCAGCAACAACATAGGTTAAGTATCTGGGCTCCATGCCATGATACCACCTCTATCCAGAAGGAATGACATACACTAAAGGGGTGCTACCCCCTAATAACCTTGCTGCATCCTTCCTGTTTTGACCATTTCCAGGGTGTGAGGTCCGACGAAGTCTCGTCCACAAAGCCACACTTTATACAAAAGTCGTGCTTTGGGTCAATCAAATGATCATAGAAATGATCACCAAGATAAATGATCAAATAAATGATCCTATCACAAATGATCAAACAATGATCATTTCACAGCAACACTCAGCATGCCACACTACCAAATTGGGAGTATATCACTAATAACCTTCAACTACATAACCTCTGAGCTCATACGTCTCAGAGAACGGTGTTAAGCTAAGAGAATAAATTCTCCGCCACCAACATAAATATATTTGAAAGAAATCAGCTTTATATCTCAATTTGTAATGTCAGACATACAATCCATACAAGTCTGTTCCGGGATCGAACAGAACCGAAGGCACTTACAAAGAAGTCCTTGCATTCTGGATATTCACTAATCACGACCGGACTTTCCGTCACTAAGGGTGATAAAACCTCTATATCGGAGATCAGCCGATGTAGAGTAACTCGACGGTAATCCTTTCGTTTTCACAAATATCCGGTCTTCAACACCAGTCATCAAATGCAATCCATAACGACGTATCACATACTCGGAATGGGTTATACGACCCCAAGGTCCTTTCCCGGCTAACCCGAATAGTGAGCGCTTATTCAAAAATAAGTGTGGCATTCTAATTCAAGCAAATCACAACAAATACCTATTTAAAGGTAAATATTGATAGTCGGATTATTTAACTATCAATAGGCATGCTCAACATCACCAAATTCCAAATAATTTTTCAAATTATTTATTTTCCAAAATATCTTTACAAGATATATATATTTCCCACGCTTCAACATTTGAAAACTAATTTTCAAATCACTTTTCACCTTTACCACTTTTGAAAACAAATTTCAATCAATTTCCTTATGCGAAATACTTTCATTTCAACATGGTTCATTTAAACCAATTAAATAAATCCTTACCGATTTACTTTATATTTACGTTCCAAATCCGTAAATTAATTCCCACACTTCAAAAATAAATCAACGTTTATTTTTAAACAAATTCCCCTTTTCATTTATAAATTCCATAGTGAATTTACATTCCAAAATATTTATGAATATACGATTTCAATTATTCATTTTCAATTTATCTTCAAAAAGATAAATTCTCAAAACATTTCATTTCACATTGGAAAAACATTTCCATACTTATTTATTAATAAGTAATTCACAAATCCATTTATTTTCAATACTTAGAAAATATTCCATATACTTAATATCGAAATTAAGTATATATTTCATTCTTTAAGGAAAACATTCACTTAATACATTTGTTTGGGCTAAAACGAATGTTGCATAAAACATCGTTACGACGACCCAAAATCACTAGTATAGGGATTCGAAATTTAGATAGATATATAAATCCCAATACTATATAAAACCATGTCCTTTCGGAAATCATTTACTATAACAACAGTGTTATAGTCTATCATTTCCTTCTTTCTCGAAAACGTCTATTTCAACAATAAATGTTGAAATCTATGGTTTCGATTCATAATACATTTTAAAACATCTTTAAAATAATTAACTTCATTCTATAATATTCATTTTGCCAAACATGACCATTTTATTCAATAAGGTATTCACTGTCCAAAATCGTGAATATATTTCCTTTAATAAACTTCAATATTCAATTTATCAAATTCAATTGATTTGGAGTTTATAAACAATATTTATAAATTCCATTTCTATTTATATGCTTCGATTCATAAATCTCATTATTAACAAATTCCATTTATATCTCATTTAAATGCCAAAATCCGATTTATAAGATAATTACTTATAAATCTTCTATTTTACAAAATCTATTCATTTTATAACTTCACAATTTATAAATCTATAAATTCCGTTCACTTATGAAATCCATTTTTATTTCATTTTCAACACTTATAAAAACTCGTTTTATATTCCAATATTTTTAATTTATAAAATATCAATTTTATAAATCTTTTATAAAAATTGTTTGTAATAGTCCAAAAATTCCAATTTAAACCATTTCATAAATTTATTAACTATTTATTTCAAAAATCACTTTTCACTTACATTTCATAAAAACCATACTTTTATAACATTAAAATTTTAACGTTTATTTATTTTTAACAATTCAAAATTTAATAAAACGTATACTTTCGAAAATCACTTTAAAATTCCTTTTAAAACCAAAATCATTATTTTTAAACTTTAAAAATGGATCCGATGATGCAGCAGCACCAAATAGTCAATCACGACATCCAAATATCATATATCGATATGATAATCAACAAATATCATAATATCTGTAAATAAATCAACACAGTTGAGGAATCCAGTTGGATCCCTCCAACCTGTTTCTCTGCATCCAAAAACATTAGCACAATACCAATTCCGCTCCAGTACGGAATTATCGCGGTATATGGGATTTATAAATATTATCCTCTTAATAGGCGGCGCAACAGGGTCTCATCCGCTATATAATGCGGGAAATCAATTCCAAGTACATAAATAATACCAATTTCACTGTTTATGAAATATTCGCGGTATATGTTTTTAATAAATAACATCCGCTTACTAACGGCGCATAATGTCTATTTTAACAATCAATAGATAACAATCATCATTCAACATACAATCAACAAATTTTAAATCTAACTATTTAAAATTAAAATCGAAACTGATTCGATTGAGTGAGAAGTTCTCACCTTGATTTCAATTTCGTTTTAGCGATTTATTTCGAATAAAATTAAACGGACGTTTAATTTTACCCGAAATTCTCACTAACTCCAAACGACTCCAATCCAATTCCATAGCATAGTGCTTGTCCATACGATTCCAACGCAACTAGTTTCGCGCGTTTTCGACCTCGTATGAAAAAGATATGATTTTTAGAAGTTTACACGAATTTTTATTCATAATTTTACAACATAATTTTAGATTTTAAACCCTCAACCTAATCACAGCCCTTGATCCCTTGCCTCCTACATCATGACCGTTCACTGCTTCATCTCCCATTCACGCTCCAGTACAGGTTACACGCACACGCACAAACCCATTTTGAGAAATTAGGGTTTAAAATTCGAGCCTCCTCGACGAACATGAACACGATCAACTAGCGCCATATGAACAAGCACCTCCTACTCCATGCTCGGCCCAAGCCATGATGAACTCGGCCCTCACCAGCACCTTGAAAGTCGTGCCGACCTAACGGTGAACGCGGGCACGTAGCCCCCTCCTCGTCGCTCCAATTCCGATCATCACCGTATGGATTGAAAGCTCTTGCTTAGCTCTACAACTTTCGTGTTGACAAGTTTTCCTAAAAACGTATGGATTGGGAGAGATTGAGAGGAGAAAATGATGAATTTCTGGCCATTCGTTTATTAATGGCGGCTGGAGCTTTGAAATTAGGGTTTTAATTTTTGCAAATTTATGAAGAGGGGGGGCTTTTATAGAAAAATACGCGAACACTATTCACCCCGAATTTTTCGAACTCCAAACGAAGCGTGCCGGTTGGCATTTCTAAGGTTTACCCCACGTTCCGAACACAATGGAACGTGTTTCGGAAGCTAATTCGGTCATCTGTGTGAGTTATGGCTATAAACGTTCAATTTAAAATTAAACCGATTGAACGATTTTCTAGGCGTTTTCGCTTGCCCCGGACAAACGGTAAATCTGATTGACTTGAAATTTGAAACATTACAATAATATCACATTACGGATCCGATGAAACTGGTTTTGTTGAAATCCGAAGCTGTTTGAAAAATGGCTATTTTAACTCGCCAAATTAATATTAAAACAATTTCGATGCGTTTCGACCTGCCACGATCAAACGACAACTCCGATTGCTACGAAAATTGAAATCCGATAATAACAAACTATTATGGATCCAATGGGACTAGTTTCGTCCAATTCTGAGAATGTTCGAAAAATGGCTAATTTCACTAGTCGATTAAATATTAAAATATTCAATTTTCACAAATTAACTTTTAATTCGATTTTAAAAGTTCTATAACATCATTCTAACTTCAATATGATAAAATAAAATTTTACGAATCATTTTCAATCATATTTAACCAAATTTTCAATTATTTCTATATTTTCACTATCCAAATTATCGATTTAATTATTCAATTAAATCCAATTATTCAAAATAAAATTTATTCGACTTATAAATTCCACTTTTTAATATTTAAATTCAATTAAATATTCAAATTTAAATTATCAAAAATTCTGGGTCGTTACAGTTTCTAACAATATTACTTACTCAATCCTTCAAATTTAAATTTTAAATCAAATTTTAAAATTATCAGAATTTTCTAACTCTCTAAATTTCCGAAAATTTTTGCCAGTGTCTCCTTTGCGCGGCTAGCTCGGTACAACTACAAAATGGCTCTACGGCCTCCCAAATCCAAAACGAAAATCAAAAAGCAAAGTGGCTAGATTCAAAAACCCAATCAAATCCTATATAGAATTTTAAACACATACCTTTTAGTCGGGCAATTCTAATTTATTATCTGAAATCAAAACCAATTCTCTTTTCCCCTTTTCATACCTGCATATCCTGTTTAGCAATAATATCCAATCACAACATTCAAAACATTTATTTGACTTCTTTCCAAAATTTCAATGTTTGTTTTACTTAAGCCCGTACGATGCACATATATCATTCGTACGCAATATCAAATCCGATCGTTCACTCGATCACACAATTTCACTTCCGAACTAGTATCGTCCACCCGACTTCCTAATGCGGACTCAGATCTGGTTTCCTGATTAGGAATCGTCATTCTCCTTGCATAGTCATAACTATGATAGAGAATTTACAGAAACAATCAAAACTCTATATCCAGATTCGCCGTTGAAAATCGAGTGAAAAATCCTAACTCGGATCGATATAACTATCTCGAAATTCTGTGCTCGAATTTCAGGATCAATATAGCTATGCGAATAAATAATATACGTACATCCTATGTATTTGCCCTAATCGATTATCAACTATATTAATTTCCTTTTATTCACATTTATTTTGATTCTCATTCATCTTTCCACAATTATTCCATTCACAGTAATCAGTGTTAATCTTCATTCAATTATCCACTTAGAATAATTTCCTCAATACCACATTTACTTAAGAGTTTCATTCTTCATTTCTTAAGTTTAATATAAATATTTTATATACCTCTTGAATTTGTTTTCACTTCACTATCGGGGTTTATATCCATTTTATTCAAATTGCCTTTACAATTCCATAAAAATTTCAATTTGCTTCACTTCATTAATTAATTTCAAATATAAATATTTCTTCCTAATTTTACTTGAACTCGATTCATTTCCAAACTTTGAATATTGAATTTTGATTCACCCTATCTCAATCCATAATTAATTAACCATTTCCCTTATTAGTTTTACTTACTAATTTATTTTTATATCTCAAATAAAAGTTAGTTTGCAAACTTTTCTCTTCTTTTAGTTTCTTTGAACAATTCTTCAGTTCATCTTACTTTACTTATACAATTTAAATTAAATTTCAACATTCAGTTATAATTCTATTTGCTTACAAATTTTAATTCATTTGTCGTTAGTGAAAATTTTCAAAAGATTCAAAAAAAATTCTAACTCCTAAAATTTTCGAAATTTTTTGGCAGAGTCTCCTTTGCACGGAGGAGCTTTTGCAATTTGACAAGTGATAAATATATATACATCGACCCACCCGGTCGGAAAACAGAAAAACAGTTCATATTTCCTATTTGTATTGCGTAGGGGTACCTTATTTAGCATTTTAAGGAAAGCGGTTATTTATTTAAGCTGTTAGCGTGGCAAAACCAGTCAACGGCTTCCAAAAACCTGTACTTACTCAATTTAAACGTGTCAGTGTCAAATATACAAAGTTTATTAACATTTCACTTTATTATATATAACTAAAACATGGATTTTATAAACAGTGCATATTATATATTTCCATAAACACATATGAAATATTTCGAAACTTATTTTGAATGCTTCCAAACAATATTCAAACCATCCTATTCAATTCAAATAATTTCACAACTCTTACTTAACTTAAATTCATTTTAAATCCAAGCAAACTCATTTAAATTGAATTAATTTCAAAAGCAATCTAACTTCCATTTTATTCCAAGTCAAATTCTCATTAATATAACTTAAGTTAATTAACTCAATTACTAATTTCATTTCATTTACCAAACAAGTTTTATTTAAAATCATTTCATAAAACTCGACACCACATATCTCAAATTTACTTAAGTCAAGCCTTTTATCTAAATATTACTTCAGTTATTTGTTTCCTTCAAGAAGTTTCAACTTCAAAACTTATAAGCACTCTCTATTTTAAATTCTTAATTTGATTTCCAATTATCAAACCAATCTCATTTACTAATTTAATTAAATTAGTTTATTCAGTCATTTCTTTAAACTTCAAACTTCCATACCTAATTCATTCTGAATTTATTTCTATCAATAACAAGGAAGATTTTAAATTTATGACTACTAGGATTTTATCCACCAATTCAACCCATCATTGTTATAATCCAAGCTAAATTCATTTATTTTCGAGTTCATTTTCAATTTATTTTCCATCCAAACAAGCCCATTTTTATTACAATTGATTCAAAAACCAATTTTATTGGCTTCTATTAACCCATAGAATTTATATAGTCTCGTTTACGTCAAACAATTATTATTCTCATGCAAATTCAGTGATGTTTGCTTAAAAGAACATTCATTCCAGTTTATAACTATTTTAAATTAATACCAATTCAATCTATACCTAATTTCATTTCATTTTAATTTATTCCGTTCAATTTATTTCGCATTCCATATCCTCATTCAATTTATTTAAATCCATTTATTAATCTTGGAACATTCCATATTAATTACATCAAATACTCATTCCATAAATTATTTACAAACGAAACATTTGCCACGTTAAATTAGTATTCGACTTCCATTTAACCAATTCAAATTCCATCTCCACATTTCATTACCAATAAATTATTAGTTTGTTTATTCAAGGTTTACTCCCAATATTTTATTTTTATCTCAAAACCACTTTAACTATTTTACTGGAGGTCAATTTATTTTATAATTTAAGTTTTCATCAGAGTACATCAATCATATAAATGGATACACAACAACTCAACACAACGGAATATATATATATATAAACAAGTACGAAATACGCATTGTCATCCAGCTCGGCTCCTGAGCTCCACAGCATCAAATCATGTATCCTATAATACTCGGTCTGACCCGAGCATTACAGTTAAATAACACCCGAGTCAGTCTGGAATACCAGAGTGAGAAGATCACACTCAATTGATTATTAAAGTTTTAAATATCCTTTGAAAACAAAAGCATCTCGTAAGACCACGCCACAAATAAACATGTCGGGTTTTACCTTACGATAGCTAAAACAATTTTTATAGAAATCCTCTGATATTATAATAGGGTCTATATACAAATACTTATAAAATAGCCGAAATTGTTACATTATTAAATTCCAGCTACTAGCCACAGAGTGGGTAATACAAACAAAACTCGTACAAGGCTCGTAGGGAGAATGGATTTCCATCTAATGACTAGCCACTGGGGCCACCTGTCACATTACGGGGCCTAGATCACCGTACCGAGGAGTACGCCCGCTCCCCTGCAACACAAGGCCGGGACTACCCCTTACTGGATAATCCCGAGTGAGATCACCCCGCGGTTGGGATCAGCAACCGCCCACTAAGCCGAAATAAAAAGGGACATCTAGACAGGAATGACCTCACCCTGCTTGGGTGCTACCCACCTAGCCTTGCTGCATAACCCCTGATTTTCAGTCATTCCCATTTGATGAGGCTTGAGGCTAAGCATTACCTTTTTAGAATATATCCCTTAGAATGCCCATCGTCCACCTAACGATGTTTCACAAGCATTCATCCATACAAGGCCGTCCCGGGTTCGAACGGAACCGAAGACACTATTCCTACTACATCCATTTTGGAAATATCCTCAGGATTAGTAGCGACTAGCCCTTGCACTTCACTGCTCCATCTTTGAATCCAAAATCGTTTTCACGAAACGTACAAACCGGATCGAAGTGGTTTTCGAGAAATTAATCTCGATCCCGGTCTCTTCGAAATGATCAACGTATTTGTCCAATATTGATAGTCGGTGTTATAACTATCAACTAATGTTCACAACATCCATCACACAATAAATAATTTCTCAAATTATTTATTTATCTCAAAAATATCTTCACAAGATACATTTCTATTCTCTAACCTTTTGAAAACAGTTTTCAAAACTATCTTCCCTTCTCTGAATAAATTCCAGTATTTTTTTTTCCTCTGGAATCACCAAGCACAAAACTTTAGATTTTAAAACAATTAAAAAAACACTTTATTGTAAAATATATTTAACATTTAATATAGAAAAATTACTTTAGCACTTAATTTAAAATGATACTTTAGAAATAACTACAATAAGGTCACCTTATAACTATACATTAGATCTCTTCCTTAAACAAATACCAAATCATTCTTTAAATAATTATTACGATAATAGATTCCAAATTACTTACTTCAGAATTTACTTTAAAATATTTAAATTAGAACTACTTCAATAATTGATTGAAAATATATGTTATATGAATATTTGAAAATAAGTTTACTTTATAAATATAAACTAGGTTTTCACTTTTAAAACAAATTACTAAGTCACCCTTTATAAATTATTACTACGGTAATAGATTTGAATAAATATTTACTTTAGAATTTTAAACATTTAGAAATAATAAATTTCCAAAAACATACTTGTAAACAACATTAAAACCCTTATATTATTTTGAAAACTTACTTTGGAAATGTACTTGGCTATCCGGAGAAATATACTACTCTTCACAACCTTTAAAAATAAATCACTATTTATTTTTAAACAATTTTCCTCATTCCTTTAATAAATTCCCACCTTGAATTTATTCTTCCAAATATCAAATTTCAAATACTTAAATCAATTTCGAAATTGATTTCCAATTTACTTCATTTATTCAAAAATCCTTTAATTTCATATTTTATTCCTTAATTATGATTTAAAATACTTTTAATTGAAATACCAATTTAGATTTCTCAATTTACTTCTTATTCCTTTAAATAAATTTAAAACTTTAAGTTTAAAATAATTTCTTTTTCCATTTAAATTAATATCACATAATTCTACAATTCATTAATTACTGTTTATTCAACCCTTTTTTTTATTCAAAGTTATTTATTAGTATTTAACATACATCCATTTCTTTCTCAATTCATTCTTAATTTATTAAATTTTCTAAGATTATTTCGTTTACAAAATTTACTTCCTTTATTTTCTTTCCAAAATTCAATTTATATATTTTTGGTAATTCATTATACCCAAATATATCCAATCAAATCATAACATTCAATATTTCCAATATATTCATCATAGAATATCAACTAATCACAATAGAGAATTATTAATAATAAATGTTGAGGGGTCCAGTTGGATTCCTCCAACCTGTTTTCCCTGCATCCACAGATGTTAGCACAATATATAATACAAATTTCAAATATATATACTATGCTATACAACACATCAATCAATTTAACAATTCAAACATTTATTTAAATTTAATCATTTAAATTTAAATTTAAATTAACTGAGTGAGATTAACTCACCTTGAGTTTAATTGCATTCCAATCCAAACCGGCTTGTTTCTTCATGATTATTGACCTTTCCATTTGATACTGAAAATAAATTTCAGCTTCAAATAAATTCCAACTTGATCCCATATCGTAGACGACATCGATATGTATTCTCAACAACTCGTTCCACTCGAAATGGACCTCGTACGCAACAATTACGAATTTATTAACATTCAATGATAATTAAAATTTATTTAATAACATAATTAACATAATTAGATAACCATTACCTTAACTATATGTTCTCTCCTCTACACGCACGTACCCTGATAAACCTACGAACGCGACACCTTTCTAATCACTCAGTTTGCTTTCCTTTTCTGTTTTTTATAATCGTGCCTATAACAAATGAGCCACCGCCTCGCCCTCTACATCCAGTCGAAGTCGCGAATAACGACCTCCTCATAACACCCGCTTAACCTATTCTAGTTGCATCTTCTCTCGATCCGCCGTTGACAATACCATCGACAATAACCTCGACTACTTGACGTCTCGCCTTGGCCTTAGCCGCACTATCGCACGATTTTCGATCTAGTGATTTGAATTGAAGAAGAAGTGATGATAGGCGTAGAGATTTTCGTGAGCTTAGCTAATGAAGATCCCCTCCCTTCCGATAGTTTATCGATTGCACTTGCCCTTTTTTTTTATAAAACTGAAATTGATCATGTTTTGACAGAAGAAGGGGGAAAAGCTAGGTATTTTATTATCTCAAGTCTAAATTAGTTTGTTCTGCCTCGTGTATATTAAAAGAGAAGAAAGAGGAACGAGACAAGATGTTGAAGAGAAGGTAGCGTGTATGAATGACGTAGCAGAGATTTGAAAAGAAAGCAAAGGATCTGATGTTGATATAATTTCAACTGTGATTTGACAAGTTTAAATATACAATTAAATTCAAATTCGGATGCAACTTAAAATTTTAAAACTGAACAAACCACTGTTAATTTCAATTTTATAACTTCTATTATCTTCAGTGTTATCAATATATATTTTACAAGCCCTTTAAATTATTATTTTAACAGGCTTAAAATTCCAGATTTCACATTTTACCCAATTTTCAATAATTAAGTTCAACAATTAATTATCCAATAAATATTGATATTTGAAATTCAAGTTAAAATTTAAACTTTTTAATATTCCAAATCAATTAAATATTCCAATTTAAATTGCTTAAAAATTCCGGGTCGTCACTGGTCCTATGCTCGCTTTCAAATGGTTCTAGAGGCAAGGTTTGAACTATCCTCTTTCTTTTACTTGGGATTAATGCTTTTGAAATAAATGCTTTCGCCTTTATTCTCTATGACCTATAGTTATATTATATGTTACACCCAAAGTTTCGAAAGGAACTATGGTTTCGATGCGATGTTTCCACAAACTTTACTTGAACCGAATAATTTTGAAAAGTATATTTTAAATAAAGGATTCCAATGCTTTCAAAAGGTACACTATAAGTGTTTCAAAGAGGAAATCCCAATGTTTTTGAAAGATATATTTAAGCATATAGAAGGTTTGTATTAAGTATTTTGAAAAGAAGGTTTCCAATGCTTTGAAAGACAAGTTTAATGGTTTTGAAAGGGGACTTCTACGGTTAAATACTGATTTCAAAAGGTCTATTTTCAATACATTCGAAAGGTATGTTTTGGCCTTTTGGCCTAGTTTTCCAAGGTTAAAGTAGTTAATTTGTTTTGAAAGAGGTACTTTCTATGAATCTGAAAGGGACCGTTTTAGGTTTTAAACAAAGATTTCGAAGATATTGTTTTGGCCTTATAGCCTAAAGCTTTCTAAGTTAAAAAGAGGTTTTAACTTATTATGAAGGGTTAGATAATCCCATTGATAAAATTTCATCAACATTGTTTTGTGTAAAGCATATATCATGACATAAGTGTTTTGGGTAAAGCAAAGTATATGATTTCCTTGTTTTATAAAAATATGATTTCAGAGGTGAATTGTTTGTAATGGTTATTTACAAGGAAATGAAATTTGAATAGGGCAAATAACCTTATGTATATGACAAGAAATATGAGTAGGGTGGTTAACCCTATGTTTATGAATCAGATATTAGAAGAACATATGAGATTGGTGTAGAGTCATGACCATTCCAAAATTCCACTTTGTAAGGCTTTGTTATAGATGGAACTAAAATAATACTACACACAAAAGGAATATGCATAGTAAAAATATGTTAATGGTGAGCACGCAAAACCATTAGAACCAGTTGACTATAGAAGAAGATAATGAAGGGTAGATAGCCCAGTATTGTGTCTAATATAAGTTAGATTATTAATTATGTCTGGTAGGCCTGAGTCAACCAATGGTTAAAAGTTAGCCAGATAAAACTATAGCGTGGACAGATAGTCCTTGATTTCTTGGTTTTTATGCATATATGAATTTGCGAATATTGTTATAATCAGTTTGATTATAGGACTTAATTTTCAAAAGGTATGTTTTTAAAGGGATATTAGTTCATGGAAACCCATTCCGCTAAGTGGCATGGTCTCATGTAATATAAATTAACCGAGATGTAATATTATTGTTCAAACCAGGCTTTACGTCTAACTTGAAGTTTATGTTTTTCCATTTAAACTCTTGGGTGCTCAAAATTAATTTGAGTGGATTGAGAGTTAAGGACTTTTCAGGTTTAGTAGGTTGGACGAATAAGCTTCTGAAGACATGCAGGAGGCAAAGTTAGCTATGTAGGAGCTATTTAGTACTATTTCCACTGTGATGTATTTATGTCTAATATGTCTATCTAGTACTCTGATCGTCCAAAGAGGCATCTTCATATGTCACTCTTGGCATAATTTGTAATAACTATATTTGATCAAAACCGAGGAACTATTTTGGGGTTATGTAAAAAAATATGAAATATTATTTTGCAATGTAATCAAAATATTGTTTTTGAAATCTACGATTTTATTTCATATTGTGCTTCTGATATATGGATACCATTAACATTACTTTATTTTGACACCGGAATTTACTACCATGGATGAATGCAGCATCTATATTACTTAGCTTTGGGCCTCAGGATAAGGGATGTTACAATTTACTTGAACTTTGGCATCCGGATCAGCCATGTCGTCACCAGTGTGCATTCTTCCCGTTATCTACTGTAACTTGCCTCTAAAAGTTGGATCAACATCGATTGTTCCAAATGGATTGGAACTGATCATGATCGGTCTTTCTAGATCTGTCGGATGATGGTGGGTCAATATTTCGATATGGTATCTGTTGGTTCTGTGACGTCTACATTTGTGAAAGTCATCTGATGAAGTTGAGCTCACCGATGCAGAATAGGGAGTTGGCTTGTTTCAAATTTTCCCATGTTGTTGATCTTTGAGTTGATTCGTTAGATCGATATTGGCTTGAATCTGTAGGTTCAACTGTTGACGGCTGTCCATGAGTTCTATCATCGGATTTTGTAAATCAATTCTTATGATGGAATCAGCTGGATTCTAGACATCAACTAAATTGGTAGCATTAACATCTACTGGTAGATTGCGCTGGCCTCCTTGCTGGTTGCTGGCGTTCAGTAGTAGATCTAGTGTTCCTGACCATTGCTGATAGTTTTCCTTAAACTATTGCAAATCTAAATATAACGGATAAACCATTTGAAGAAAATTCTAGATCTCTTCTTGGGGTTTATGCAATCTAGTAGCAGCAAATGCATCAAAATGAATTTGAGAAGCTTGTTTCTTAATGAAAGCGCCGAAATATTTGCACCAAAAGTTGAAACTAACACATAATGGAGTTTTTGTAGATAAATAAATGAATAATAATAAATGAAAACAGAGGAGACAAGCAATTAAATAACAAAAAATAAGAAATAATAAGAGCACAATGATTTATAGTGGTTCGGTGTTGAAAGCCTACGTCTACTTTGGAGAAATAACTTTACCAAGCACTTGAATTGCTGGGTAAAGAAAGATGGATTGGAGTAGATCCCTTACTTACAAAAGAGTGCGAAGCAATAAGCAACGCAAAAATCCTAAAAATGAACAATCAAGTCTATGTTTGTAGGGGAAGATGATGGAATATCTTCCTAAAATTTCGACAGCAAAGTCTCTAGATTCAGAAGAAGTCATAGTATCAATCACGAGTCCTACATCATTCATAATAAAGGTCGGCACCGATCGTTCTATGAGCTTCTATTGGCATATGACGATATTTTAGGCTCCACTCTTCAATATATTGATGTTCCTAAGTTTCATGTGTATTTGACTTGTTGATTTTGAGATATTGATGTGCACGTTGATGTGCATATTTTTACCACCACATTTAATCTATTTAAATTAAATAAATGATCATATTGGGTATTTTAACTTGTTTTAACCAAAATCCATATTAATTCCAAATTGTCACATATCCATCTTCACATAGGGGCAAAATGGTCATTTGTGTGCATATATTTCTTTGAGAAAAATTGACTGGAAATATATATATATATATATATATATATATATATTTATAGGAATTTGATCTCAAATAGGAGTAGTTTCATGAAGGAATATGCATGCACAAAGAAGATACAAAAGAATGAAGATGGAAATGATTCAAAGTGAAGAACATGGAGGACCCCACCTACCAACTACCTTAATGTACAAATTAGAGGCTAATTCACATGCTTACGGAATTAATGGCTTCATGTACACTTAAATGATGATTAGTAGAAGCTAATGATTACTTGGTCTCCACATTTACTCCAGGGCATTTTGGGTATTCCCCAAAAATATGAATTAGGGTTTAATACATGTATATATACCCCTTATGTTTCATGTAACCCTCCTCTCCCTCTTCCCTTCATATCTTTTTAATTAGTTTAGGCTCAAAATAAAAGAAAGTTTCTCTTTTCTTTTCATGGCTACTTAGCCATTTTCATTTCATGTAATTTCTTTTTATGCAACTTCAATACATTGCTCTTTTCTTCTCTTGTTTATTTTTCTTTCATGTTGTAGTGTAGATTGCTTTTCTTTTATGCAAGTAGAATAGTTCTCTTTTCCATTAGCTTTCATTTTCCTTTCTTTTTTGCTTTCATGTCGCTAGCTACATTTGTTAACCAAATGACAAATATGAGAGGCTAAACCCCTTTAATTTAGAGGTAATGAAGCTCTCTAATTATGTAGCTTCAACATTTATTAATTCATGCTCTCTTTTTGTGCTTAATGATGATGATAGAAATGGTTTACTAGTTATTTTTGCTTTGAATTTGATAGCTTGTATTGTTGACACCAAATAGGCTATGCTTAAAAAATCACTAATACTAATTGCCTCTTCATCAAAATATGATTATGGCAAAAGAAAGTGATTTTAAATTCAAGTTTGATGGTCTACATTTCTAATCAATAGTCAATACGTCATACTTAAAATAAATTTCATTTTAATTTTCTTTGTCAAGTTTGATGAAAGTTAGTAAGGGCTTTAAGGGATGTGTTATAGTTTGATGGCTTATGTTGGCTAATCAATAGCACAAATATGCCATGCTTATGATAAGAACATCAATTAAAGCACTAATGACCATAAAAGAGAGATCATGATTTCATATACGTTGAACTACATGATCTAGAGAGTGGATTTATTCTCTAAATTGTCATCTAACTCTTATATTTAAATCTTTTTTCTTTTAGTTAGTTAGCTAATTTTCTAATTCTCTAACTTAACTTTCACTTGATTTTGGTATAATTTGATTGAATAGAATTTTAAAATTATCAATTCCTTGCAGATCGACCCGTATTCGCCACATTATATAAGTGTACGCCGTGCGCTTGCGGTTTATTTTAATTTTGAATTTTTCAACGGATTTCTAATTCGATAGAAATTCCGTCGATTAACAAGTTTTTGGCGCCATTGCCGGAGATAAGATTTTTCAATATATTGATGTTCCCAAAGTTTCATGTGTATTCGACTTGTTGATTTTGAGATATCGATCGTTCTCTATTGAGTTGAATTGTAGTATGATCTGTAACCGGTGAATATGGATCATACCCAATCCATTTTCAGTAAATGGTATATTTTCATATTTTTATCGTTCCATTGAGTCGTTTTCTACTTTCACTTCACAATTGCTTCTTATTATAATTTGTGCTCGATCTCCAGGCTTCCTGATTATTAATCTGACTTGTCGGTCCCATTGACAACCGAGTCTAATTTGTCTAATTAGTTAGAACATTGCCAGGCCAAAAGGCTAGATAAAATTTTTAATCAAAACATTTTCCAAATCATTTCAAGTAATATACATATTTTAGATAAAGGGGATTTGGAACGTGATTTTATATATATATATATATATATATATATATAAGATATTAGTTATAACACCAAGGATTTTAAATTAGTTTACTACAATGCGTTTAAAGGATGTATTTACAAGTACCTATATAAAGATTTATAAATGATTTCCAATCCATATGTAGGTATATGTTCTAACTTTATAAAAGAATGGTTTCAGAAAGGATTTAAAAGCGAATTGTTTTCATAAAATTGCACCGTCATCGATTAATGAGGTATCGATTTAAACGGTTTAATAAAATGAGTGGTATGAAATGCTTACATTTGTTTTACCGACTAATTCTTGGATTTGTTCGAATGAACATTTATTTTTCACTAGTGGGATTTTATAACCACTTAATAAATAATTAAGAAACGCTAAGTGGTTATTAAACATTGCGCGATAATTAACTAGTTATAATTGGAAGTAGATCACCCTTATCGAGTGGAGTTTAACAACTTAAAGTAAACGTTTTAGTAAACTCGAGTGGTTATGTGACATGCGGTAGTTACTTGAATGATTACTTATAGGAAGTACATAACACTTATTTCGTCTAGTTTTGGCACGTCCTTAGGTATGAAATTTTATGCTGAATATGTGGGTTTTCAAGACCCATTTTTGTATTACTCATATACAAATGAATTATTACATCAATGTGATTATACTTGTATGACATGCGATGAACTTGTCTATTAGGCTAGCCATTAATGACGAAAAAAGGCGTACTCATATTTGGTGTTGACTTGCGATGTGCTTGTCCTATAGTCAACTAAGGAAGTGTTATATGAGTTTAGACATGGCCAAAGACATGCGAGCAGATCTTTATTCGCGTTGGGTTGTCAGGTGTTGATAGAGTTCAGGTAGCATCGAGTCAGCTACAAGAAAGTGGTTTAGATTGGTATGAATTTCTAGTGCCAGAGATAGATGAGGCTGAGTTGACTTATGAGGAGTTCATAGCTCATTTTGAGTTGACGTCCATGCTTGAAGCAGAGAATGCAACTTTAGCCCGCTGATTCATCAACTTGAAGCAAGGTAGCTCCTCAGTTTCAGAGCATATGACTACACTCTAGTCCTTGCCAAGTATAGATTGGAGCTTATCCGCACCTCACTGCATAAGAATTGAAAGTTTTTCTATGGGTTGAGAAAACATCCGAGGAGTGTACTTTTAACTCAGCTTGAAGTTCATTCGAGAAGCTTGTGGAATCTATGTTTATACTTGAGGAGACAGACAAGGAGAGTAGCGATGAAGACCCCTAGCCAAAGAAGGAAGTCAGCCATAAGAGGAAGGCGCAACAAGTCAAGAAGAAGCCTGCAGTTTTAAATAAAGAGGCAAAGAAGCAAGATTCCAATTGCATCAACTAAAGGCATGCTTTAAGCGAGTGTTTCAACTGTGAAATCAAGGATTATTTCATCAAGAACTACTCGAAGCTCAAGTTTTGTCGCTACTGTAGAAAGGAAGTTCTTCTTCGCTTGTTCGACCTAAGAAAGCTGTTGGCGGTCCTTGCCAGAATTAGGAAGCTTCTCTTTCTTTTTTCCATTCTGAGGATTTCAACTTCTTATGATCCTATCTTTGGGTTCGATCAAAATGGAAGCCTTTTTTTTACCCATGTCGAGCAAGCCATTAGTGGTATCTTTATAAATGTTGGATGTTAGTTTAATCCCTTAAAATTTGTAATAAGCACATCTGCATAGTGAAAAAATCAGTAGATAATCTTCCACTATAAATGATTAATTACTTGTATGTGATGAATGCATGTTTGGATTACTATTTTAATTAGATGATAATTAAAATGTGGATTTAATATATTTTAAAATGAGATTTGAAAACTGAAACTTTTTGGGAAATTATTTTGTAAAGTAATTTAAAAGATTGAGAATTTTTTTTACTATCGAATTATCCATTGAGTGGTTAAGAACCTTGATCGATGCGGGTGCATGTGGATTGATAAAGATTTTGCTAAACACTTAGAGATTTTGAGTCGCATTAGAAGTCTAATATTATTTTATATCCAGTAGTGTGTGTGTGTCTATATATATGTTATTTTATAAAGCAGATTAAGGTTGAAGTAGAAACGGCATATCTTTTGATTGGTAAATCTTGCTTGATAAATCCTTTTAGGATAGAAAGAGAATTCCATGAGAAAGAACTTCCTTTTTTATCACTTTTTCATATTTTTAAATTTTTAGGTCAAAATCATGTTTTAGACAGAGCTATAAAGCCTGGCCTGTTAAATTTTTAAGCTATAATCTGGGATTATTTTAATCATAACTTTTGAACCATTGATCCGATTTTGATAAACTTATGTTTTTCAAAAGCTGTTATAGTAAAGAAAAACTCTTATTTTACAAGTTTTGTCAAATTATGCTTTCTATTATTTGCTAAACATTGATTTGTATAAAGAACTTAGAAGTGGAAGATTTTTCAGTTTGTGAAAATATTGAAGTTGCAAATAATAATTGAGCATATATGTTATTTCTTAAGTATTAATGAAAATGGATTTAAGCTATATTTCCAATTCTATTTTGGGTTACGAATAACAAATTTTTAATGAAGAAATGCATTGTATTTAGAATAATTACACGGTTGTTTATTTACTTGAATAATTTTGCATGATGTTTGGTGATTTAGCTTTAAAATTTAGTAAAGAGGCATTGCTAAACTTTAAATAAGTTATAGACTTTCTTGAATATGAAATTTGAGGGGATGGGTGAAGTCTTTAACAATCCTGATTTGGATGTTTAATTTTAAAATAAAAAATAAAATAGAGTATGATTTAATTGTAAATTTAAATAAGAAGTTGATTTAATTAAATAATTGATGTATTATTTAGAATGCGAGTTCTAAAGTATAATAGTATTAGTGAAGTAATGTATATATGAATATTTTAGTAAATTATAAATAAATCCATTTATTAAATGTTAGAGAAATGATTTTATATCTTTTATTTTGTTTATAAAAGATTGTTTGAAAATTGATGAAATCTTGTTAGACTAAATAGAAGCTTTTTAATTAATAAATATCTATGAAGTCATGTTTTATTTATTTACTTTGATACTAGAATAGTAATTGTTTCATTAAGCTATTTTATTAAGAGAATAGAGGAAACAAAAACTTTATTTCATTTTTGGATTGTATATATACTAATTTTGGGCAAAAACTCATTAAGCTTTTACGTCTTTGATCACTCTTGTATTCTTAAATTCAGTCAGAGGTGGGTTTGCTTAGTTGGTCTGCTAATTACTATGTTTTTGTAATGATTTAATGACGAGTTTCCATTTGCAATGTTGGACGTGCAAAGTTCGAGTTGATTGTGGTTTAATGGGTTAGATAGCCAATCGAGTCTTGAGTTTTCTCCCGGAATGACTTTCAGTCTTTTGCCCAATGTTTGACGCATTTCGCTATCTTTGACCGCTAGACCAGAATGACTTGTGCCCAGTTCCGTAGATGTTGCTGCACGACATATCACTAGTCGATCCCCATTTTTCCAAAGAATTTGGGCTTATCCTGCTTGCTTATTGCATGCTCGATGTCCCTGAAGTTAGAAGAGTTTTCCATGTCGCTTTGGACAAAGGATCCGTTATCAATCATCGATCGATAACGTATAAGTGAATAGGAAGTAGAAACAAAAGCAGAAAACGAAGTGAAATGGGAGTTTTTTTCCTTCATCCACTATGAGCAAACTATTTACATGGGATAGGCATTTGTAGTATTTCAAGCACTAAGTTTATCCTATGTAGATAGCACACTGCACTTGTCCTAGTTCACACTTGAAATCCAATGTGTTGATTACAAGTTAATGTTTCTTGGGAATTCAAGTGTGGTAAGGGAAGCTATTAGTTTACGATAGATTAATCCGATCCTTTCAAACGTGAGTTCTATTATCTTGAATGATGTTTCCATCCATGCATCGTAAGTCAAGCGAGGAAAGCCCGATGCTCTCAGAAGTCGAGTCATCATCCACTTCGCAAGCTCAGTATGGTCAGTTTGTCCCAGTTGGGCCAATCATGGATCGAACGCCTCCCAAATTTAGAGTTCTACCTAATTTACCTGAGAGAGCTACATCAGTGGTTTTCGCCAAGGTTCTTCATAACATCTATGCGCAACACGGAATTCTTGAAGAGGATGTGTGTTTGCCAGAGAAGGACGAATTCGTTCATTTGCTTCCCCAGGGTACACTACTTACCACCGATACATTTGTTTGAACGGAGTCATGCCTCCCTTAAATAACTTTCTTCATGAGACACTTCTGAACTTGGGTATTGCCCTATTTCAGCTTTATCCTAATGGCTATGCCATCTTGACTTGCCTGCATGTTCTTTTCATGTGGATGTTCAACCACGCTCCAAGTTTTGATGAGTTGCGGTACTTTCTGATCGTTAAAAAGGAGAGATTGTTGTCCCTCCTTGATCATAATTGAAACCCAAAGAAACCAAAAAATCATCCCATGCTTATAAAGGAATATGTCGCAATTCAAGATGCAATATTTCTTTGTTAGATGCCTCGAGGGGTTCAATCGTCGATGGACGATAGGGGTTAAGTTTCTTTTTTATTTATCGAGCTTTGATGCATTGCAATGAAGTTTCTATCTAGCCATGTGTCTCTTGCAGTTATTCCAAGGCCAAATAGGGACGCAGCTCTTGAGAAGTTTGTCAGACTCTAAAGGACATTGACGCCGAGGAGAGCCGCATTAAAGTATTACCGACTGATGAAAACTTACGTTGATATGGATTGCTGGCTTTGGGTAGATCTACCATTCAAGTTGAAATCTTTTCTCCTGCTCGACTAGGGTTCGTACGAGATCTACTTCCTCCTCCCTCGATTTCGAAGAAGGCTCCTCTCAAGAGAAATAGAGCCTGTCTAGAAGATCAATCGGCGAAGCCTATGAGGGGGGAGAGGATGTTGCGACTAGATTAAGCGGTTCAGTTAGAATGCCTCTAATTTCGAAGGAAGCAGAAAAGGAGTTCAAACAAAGAGAAAGCAAGGCTGCGTTGGACTTGAAAAATGAAGAAGGAGAGTTTGAAAGTAGTAGCAACGAGTCTACTGCAAGTGATGACCTCTATGCAGAATTTGACGATGAGGACTCGGAGTCATGTGACGAAACTCTGAGCATGAGCCCTATTCTTCTTAGCTCACCTCTCCTTGATATAAGTGATAAAGGCAAAGTTGCAGAGTCTGGAAGGCGTTGAGACTTCCTAGGTAAGGACCTCGGAGTGGAATTCGGGTATTTCAACGACGTAATGTTGACTTTGATGAGCTCATAAAAGAAGATTTTAAATTTGATATGGCGCCTCCTCGTTCGAGTGATATCATGCCAGAAGTTAGTCTGGTTCCGCCCGAACAGCCAAATTTTATCCGATTCCACCTACAACGATCATCTATTCTCGTTCATAATGACATTTTAGGCCTACGTTAGAAGCACACTACACGTTACACTAGGATTACACTCATTTCCATTCATTCTTTCATTCCCATAGTGTTTATCTGATGTTTCTAAAAACTTTTGTGTGTTTTATGCAATATATTAGAGAGGACGAGGTTTCTATGAATACTTTGAGGAGTTTACTGACCCACAATGGTATTCCAAGCGCACCTCTAACCGTCATCAATTTCGAGAAGCGGAGGAGGAATATAAAAGGAAAAAAGAACTTGTAGCTGAAACCCACCGCTAGGAAGAAAGAGATCAAAGCCGATTATATAGAAGCAGGTATGAGAAGAGGAGATCTTTCGAAGAATGGGATGAACCTTGAAAAAGTCGAAGTTTGACAATCACCTTCATTCTTTAGAGTTTGCTCCCACACATTCTTTCGTTGGTTGAGAAATTCCTATTACTTCTGCCTTCGACTCATATTTCATCATCATTCATTGTTACTGCTGCTCTCGATGCTACTCACCCCTTCAGGAGACCTACCTATGTCCTTCCTTCGGCCCCTTAAACTTGAGGCAGTGCTTCCTATTTTGTTCTTGAAGAATGTTAAGTTCGATAGCGATTTGCGACCAGTTCATAAAGATTCGTACGTGCTGCACCTCTAGGCCATTTAGAGCGACTTAGAACATGGTGTAGGATAGGAGAAACTCTGTAAATAATTGGCGGATACAATCACAATAATTATCAAGAAATCCCCTCTTTGGAATCAGAGAAGGATGATTTTGAGAGGGCGTTGGTCGATCATGATGCTAAGATTAAGCGGTTGGAGGAAGAGAAAGCGGCAGTGTTGCAAGAGAGCAAGAAAAATGCTGACTTGCTGAAAGAGGTGAAAGAAGCACATAATCAAATAAAAATTGTGTACAAAATGAAATAAAAAAGGTTCACGCAAAGGAAGAGAAGTTAAAGAAAGAAGTGACTGCCTGCAATGCAACGATAGAGGCTCAATGGAAAACTATTGCTGATCATGACCTCATCATTGAAGGGCAAAACAAAATTATTTCTAACAAGGCTGAGATCATTGCTAATTTACAGGTTTAGATCGCATAGCTCAGTGCCGTAAGTCTACCACTGAAATTGAGAAAGATGCCTTAAGAGCAGATTATTTGGAGCTCCAAAATGCCTTTGAAAGAAACATAAAGAAGCTTGATGCAACCATTTAGAATTTTCATGTTAACTCCTCGTTGCATCAAGGAAGTCTCGGTTATCTGGGCCTAAATTTCCCATGCACTATTGCTCTGGTATGGGTAGAAATCTTGTCCCGCTTTTTTGATAGCGGTGATGATTACATCGAGTAGGAGTTGGAGGACGCTTATCTAAATGAAGAGTGAAGAAAGCATTGCTCGAGGGTCGTGAAATTCTTCGAGTTGAAAGAGAGCAGGAGGCCACCAATGCTGCCTTGACGACCACTGCCGAAATGCTTACCTAGCCATTTATTTCTGGTACGGGCGAATCATTAGAGCAGCCTCACGATCTGCCAACAAGTTCGGGACTTGAACCTCTCCCTCAGGTAGTGAAGCATCAAAAGAGGGCAAAGGTGGTGAGTTTGAGGTCGCTATTCTTGATCGTTCCCTCGGTGCGGGTAATGTTCTTGCCTCCTCCGAATTTGAGAGTTTCCAACTTATGTCACAAGAGCAAGGGGAATTTAATGCTTTCATTTTTGATCTTTTAGGTGTATATACTTTCCCCGTTGACATGACAGCTTCTTCGACGCTTGGACGTATCGCCATTTCCACATCTTCCGCGGTTGTTTCTATTCCTGTTCCAGTTTCCACGTTTGCGTCTGGCTCACAACCGGGGCGAAAAGACGAAAAGATAGATGTGCTTCATGGCCTGGACAGCCCTTCCATTTCTTTAGAAGGCAACATTACGGCGGCAGAGGCAAACGAGCATGAAACTCAGTCGGAGCAGCCCTAGAAGACTCGGCTTGATCTAATCACCGTCGAGAAGGAAAAGGTAGAGGTGATCAAGGCCTTAAATGGCTCCCGATAATCAAGAAAACTCAAGGGAAAGGGAGGCTCTTCTAAGAAGACTATCGATGAAAAGGAGGACATTACCACCGAAGTATTCGTTGATATCACTAGCAGTTATTGCACTCCTGAGGTGAGGCAAAAGCAACCAACAAAGGGTGAAAAAGGGAAGCAGAGGAAAGAATTGTTGAGCAGCATGCCTAAAGACTACTTTGATTTTGGTTTTTCTTTTGGATCATTTTGTACAAGTGAAGAGTCTACACTTAGTGTATTTTCCATGGAGTCTATAATTTCTTTTTGGTTGGCTAGTATTGTGTGGGAACAGCTCCCACATCTTGTCCCTAGGTAAAGAAAACTATAAGCAATATATTAATATTTTGACCGTATTCTCATCTGTATGCTCATGTATGTTCTGTTCACTTGTGCTTGTTTTATTTTATACTTATCTAGTTCTGTGATTATAACTAAAATCCTTCATCAAAGTAATAGAAGTTAGAAGTTAATAGCAGTTTGGAAATCAGCAATGCCATCTTTGGGCAATATGAGGAGTTGTGTTTTGGAATTTAGTGAAGCGGCTTATGGGGTGCGCGAATTTTCTTTTTCCTCGATGTTGCCTATCTTTGGGCAACATGAGGGCTTACTATGTTAGAGCGCAGCTTATGGGGTGCACGGCTTTTGTTTTTCCTCGGTGTTGCTTATCTTTGGGCAACGGGTAGAGCACGGTTTATGTGGTGCGCGACTTTTGTTTTTCCTCAGTGTTACCTATCTTCGGGCAATATGAGGAGTTATTATTTTAGTGCACGGCTTATGGGGTGCACGGCTTTTTTTTCCTTGGTATTTCCTATCTTCGGGCAGCACGAGGAGTTATTATTTTAGTGCGTGGCTTAAGGGGTGCGCGACTTTTGTTTTTCCTTGGTGTTGCCTATCTTCGGGCAACGCGAGGAGTGTTGATTTTAGCCTTCTCGATGTTGTAGGAGCAACATCGGTTTTTGGAAGGCAAAGACCAGGTTCTGCCATTCTAACGGTTTGAATTGATTTGCTTCCATCGACCCGACAGTTAATCATTATGAATACGGTTTTGTTGGTTCAAGAAGCAAACTTTATTAAGGAAAGCAGGGCAGTTTTTGCCTATGTACAATACCCCCGGTATTTCGGGACGGCTTATTCGTTGGAAAATAAAAAATACATAAGATAGCATTCAGACAAAGTAACGGCGAAGTGATTCGTTGTTCCTTTCCCTGGGAACGTAAATTCCTTCGACGGTTTCTAAATTGGCATCTTTTAGCTTTTGATTAATGGCATATGGTCCCTTGTAGTTTGGTCCAAAAGCCTCGGAACGAGGTAAACTCACTTGAGCATAAGATCTCCCACTTCGAAGGTTAGATTGTGAACTTTGGAGTTGAAGTGCCGTGCAACCCATTTTCGGTGGGCGGTAGTTCTCAGCCGCACTTCTTCTCTTCTTTCATCGACCATATCTAGAAATTTGAGTAAGAGACATTCGTTTTGTTTTTTATTAAAGTTTTGCCTTCGGTGTGAGGGGACTTATAATTCAACAGGAGTCATTGCTTCTGAATCATATGCTAGGGTGAACAGTGTAACGTCACGATATTTTCAACCATTCTCATCCACACACGCCAGACTTGAATTGCTCAAAATATCATATTGTTAATTTAAATTTCGCAAAACTCAGCATATACAGTAAATAAATCAATCACACAATCACAGACACAGAGTAACATAATAATAACGCAATGGAATAGATAAATAGTAGTTGATGAAGCTACTATATAAACATCAAAGTTAGAAATAAAATACAATAGAATATCTCAAATACATGAAGTCTCCAATACAAACTGATGACCTTTATGAATAAAAACAACCAGAAAAGCTGAAAGCTGAATCGATAGTTGGATCTCCAAGCGAAGCTCCAAACTTCAAGGTGAGTCTCAAATGCCGTATCACTCAGTCTGACCCGAGCGTAAAGAAAAACACAAACACTCGAGTCAGGATTAACATTCTTATACCAATAAATCCAACTCAAGTGAAAGATCAACTGGAATACAAGTAATTTAAAGGATGTTTGTATAACCATCCTCTAAGGATTTATGGAACTGTCTACAATGTAGCAATATACACTATAACAGCATGGTCAATTCAAAATAGTTTATACTTCAAAACCAAAATATCATTTTCATCTCAAATATATCTATTTTCCAAAATAGTATATCTATATTAAATAATTTATAAAGTAAAGTATTTGCAATTTCCTCAAGTCTTACAAATCGATTCAAATCTACTCAAATTCCAAATTCAAATTTATTCAAAGCTCAATTCATCAATTCAATTTAGTTCTCAATAAACCATTTAAACTTCAATATGTTCAAAAACTTCAAATATATTCCACAATTTCAAAACTAATTTCGATCGTTTCATATATATCAAATTTTTATTTCATTATCATTTAGTTTTGAAAAATCATTAAAATAAATCCAATACCATTTTAAATAACCTTTAATTTTATTAAACTAAATATTTCCTTTGATTTATTTAAACTTAAAATATCCATTTAATCCCTTTTACTTAAATCAAAACCAAGTTGTAAAATCATATCTTAAATCTCGAATTCGATAGTCCCAAATCAATTTAATTAAATAAAATTCTTAAATAGATACAGGTTTCGAATAAATTCAAATTATCTTCCCAATCTTTACTTATTTAATTTATTACAAAAATCTATTTTTAAATATAAATTTAAATAAATACTTAAACATATTATGTGTATTAAATCAATCTCAATTAAACTAAATATTATTATTAAATCTGTATATAAAAATTTCCATTTATATACAAATCTTTTAAGAATCAATATTTGTTAAAACCATATATTTCTCTCCAAAACCATAGAAATTATTTTCAAAATATTTATATATGGATCAACGGTGTCTGCATATAATTTCCTATCCTATGGTCAAGTGATATGTATATTTATCATTTCAATCCGTACATAAATATATACGGGTGGATATCATTTCAATCCGTAATCCCAAATTCAATGCAAATCGCTTGGGTTTATCATTTCAACCCATAACGATTTTCTCCTATTTAGAAGTCCGTTCGGGTATAAATCATTTCAATCCATAGTTAATTCTATACTAACAGGGAACTTACAAAGTGATAACGGATAATATAAAATATAACAATATGCATACATCATCAATAACAATATAATATAAGCATCAGGATATGGTGACATATCCCACAGGTGAACAGTTACAAACAATAGCATATATATTAATTTAAATAACTACAGCAGCATATTTTAATTGCCGTTTCAATTGAAATCAAATTTAATAAATATAAGAACGTTAAATCATGAGTGATTGCTCACCTTTCGAGGTTAGATAGATTTGACAAGGAAATGAGCTAAGAGTTTCAAAGTAACACTGGATTGGCATGAATTCAATGAAGAAAACAGGGACGACGGACCAAAAGCTGATAAAGATGGGAATCGACGAGAACTAATCAGAATTAGTTTTGATATAAAGTAAAATGTACACATTATTATAATATTTATTTATTTCAATATTTCAATTCAAGGCAAATATTCAAATGATATAACTTTCAAATCATTGTTAAATCAATCCCACATATTTTACCACAAAATAAGCCCAATTTTAGTATAACAGATCAACATATATGCTATATATAAACTTACAGAAACCATTTCAGTCTTAAATTTAAAATCTATATATGTAATTAGCTGACCCATATATATAAACTTATACTAGATAACAAAATGTATAAGTTTTATTTATATAAAATTTTCATATTATAAACAACCTTTACAGCTATATATATTGGGACAACAAATTATATATAAGTTGATATAAAACACACACACACACACACACATATATATATATATATAGAACTTACACATATACATGTGCAAATTAAAAATTATAAAAATAGCATAAACAACATATACACCAATCTGTGTAACAACTTTTATAATATACTTTAAGTCAACAATAAAATAAAGAACATATATAATAATATAAACCATCACTCAGCTTAATACATATCATAAAATTATAAACAAAATAAATATTTCAAATATTAAAACTGTAAATAGAAAACTGTGAATAACTTGGTATTGCTACTATCAAATCAATTTATAATAATGGATATGCAATTGTATATGTGATAATATATAAACTAAACACATAACTTAATGTATATACATACTAACGTCGATAAGATAATAGATATAAAGGTATAATCACGTTATAACATAAGATACGCAATATATATATATCCAAGTATAATTGCACATACCATCAGGCAAGAGGTAGACCGTGACAAGCAAGAGGTGGAGCTGAGGGCAAAGATGTGGGCCAAAGGGAGGGGCGAAGGCTCGGCAGTTGTAGGATGTGCTAGGAGGAGTGGTGAGGCGGTAGCAACAGAGAGGAGGAAGCTTGAGATCTGAAAGTGAGATTAAGAACTGGGAGGAAAGAGAAAGTGGAAGAAATGTGGAGTTTGCAGAGTGGAAGTTGATTTATACACGCAAAAAAAAAATTATGAGCTGTGGCCAAATCAAATAATGAAAAGAAGAAAAACGTACATACGTCATATGTTTCTTCAAGTGAATGTGTAGAACAATAGATAAAGGAAGAACTTTGCATGAGGAAAGAAACGAAATGAAAAAGCTCATAAATGCAAATATTAAAGTAATTAGAACAATTTCAAACGATAGACAGTCAGATAAAGATAAAAAATAGCGATGGTTAAATCCTTTGATTTGCTGAAGGTTATTTAAAGCAACAAATTGATTGTACAACATGTTCAAATTTGAAAAGGCAAAGAAAGATGACGGTCACAATTTATGGTACCGATACGACGCACAGTTTTATCGTTTCTATCGCGTACCGGACCTCAAAATAAAGAAATAAATATATTGCAGAGATCAGCATGACGAGACGATTAAAACAGTATACAGATACTGGAGGTACGATCATCCGATCAAAAAGTCGATACAGTCACTGATATACGTTGCTATTCCATACGAAAAAATCCAAACAGAGCCAGAAACGTTCGAAATTTGTGAAACGAATTACGCAGTCTTATTCAGAGTGTTCTAAATAAATTTTCTCATGTTGACATATTTAGGTTTTGGAACACTTTTAAATTCAACTTTTATTAACCGATTTAAATTGAAATAAAATTTACACAATAAAATAAGTTGCAATATTATCAAATGAAATTTTACCATTTCTATATCTAATAGACGTATTACAAATATTAAATTTTCAATTCAAAATTTTATTATTTAAAATTTCACAAAATTACAGTTAATTACGTTATTGAAACCATTAAATATTTTGGTTCGCTACACTCTCCCCCACTCAAAACTCTTCGTCCCCAAAAAGGAAGGAGGTAGGAGAATAAAAACAACCAGAAAGAAAAAAATAGATTGAAAGTCATGATTAAACAATTATTTTGAAACTATATAAATTTTACTTGAAATATTCATTTGAAAACTTCGTTTGCAAATCAATTATCTTTTATACTTTAATACCTTTCGAAACCCATTTGTAAATTTATGGCTTCCTTTATAGATACCACTTATACGTTTAAATAACACCTTTATAAATATATGTAAACTATTTGGAAACAATTATTTGCGTCATTAATTATATTTACAAGGAGTCTATTTGACAACATTAAATCCATATTTCATAAATTTATTAATTTATCTCAAGATGCCTTTCAACATTTTTAATAAATCAATAATCCTTTACTTTAAATATGTTGTATTTAACTAATAACTTCTAAAATATTTACAACACTAAAAATTACTATTAAACCATGTAGTATAAGTATAAACAATATTTTAAAAGGATATATTCAAAAGGAAAGAAGGTAGATTCGGAAGACAGAATATAGGTGGATAAATAAAGCTGAGCAGATAAGGTAGGTTCAAAAGAATAGTATCGGGCACGAATAATTAATTTAGAACCATAAGAATTTCAATTTTCAAATATTAATACAGAATTTTTTTTGTTGAAAAATACTTTTTTAATAAAATACCTTTTATAATAAGATACTTTTATAATAAAATACATTTATGTCGAAACAAATTTTCCTTTCGAAAAAATACTTTTATGACTCGATGTTTCAACAAGTTTATCCTTGTTCTTGCAGACTCTGGCCATGCATTAATCAGACGCAAATCTAGAATTCTTCAAGTACTTAGTAGACCTGTTTCAACACCCAGTGAAAAATACTTGAAAAACCTTAAAAACCGATATGGAAATTACATTCCAAATAAATCACTTGGAATGCAGATACACAATGGTTACGCCTGGATGCCCCAGGAAGCATATGTACCTTCAAGCAATCACTACCTTGCAAATTTTGCCTTGATAACCAAAACTGTGGACCGTAGGATACATAACAGTGGTTACGCCTGGATCCCCCAGGAAACATCCGCACCCTTTAAGCAATCTCTGCCTTGCAGATTACGCCACCACACAAAAACTGTAGACCGTAGGATACATAATAATGGTTACGCTTGGATCCCCCAGAAAACATCCGTACCCTTAAGCAATCTCTGCCTTGTGGATTACGCTACCAAAAAACGACCAGGGGTTACACCATGGTAGGACACTCGAGTATCATATCCGAAAAACCAAAATCAGAGAGAATAATATCGATAGAATGAATCCACAATGTGGTCACAAAGCGGATATCAAGAAGAAGGAACTTCCCATATCTTTACTTCGAAAATATGTGTCATATAATACCCTTTCAAAACTTTCAAATATCATACTTATATAAAGCCCATTATATATAAGATTCCATTTTCAACTTGAATACTTTCCAAAATCAATAGTATATCACTTACATAGAGTTCGATTATATAAGATTTCGCCTTTCAAATTGAGTACCTTTCCAAATCAATAGTTTTCAAATCAATTTCATACTTATACGATCAATTTTATATAAGTTCGATAACTCCCAAATCAAGTATTTAGTAAAATAAGGTTCTCAATTTCAATATATATATATAGGTCATACCAAAACAAATTCAAAACTCGAGGAATGAACATCGGTTCACTTCAAATATACATATATCTTTCGAAATCAAATCATCCTTCGAAATAAAAATTGATTTCAAAAAATCACTCGCATAGCAAAGCTACTAAGGTAGCCTCTTGCCCTACTTTGAAACCCGAAAATCAATATCGATGATGCGTGCACTCATTATCGAAATTATTTTCCAACGATACAAGTAAGTTATGGATTTCTATTTTCTTGAAAACTTCTTTGAAATTTCTCCGAAATCATTGGAATTCATTTGAAACATTTCTTATTCGGAAAATACTTTTAAATCATATTATTATGATTATAAATTTTTCCAAAACCTTAAAACCAATTTCAAAACACTGAAGTTCAATTCCTCAAAATTCAAATTCAAAAGCCTTCAGTTATAAATCATTTGTATATAAATCCATTTCTTATATATAAAATTTTCAAAATATCAAATTCTTTCTAAACTTCAAATTCTAGTTTTTAAAGGTATATAGTCCTTATCGAAAACATTTTCACTTTTATATATAGAATATAATCATACCTATCAAAATAATAATTTCAATATATAAAACGATTTCTAAAATACACATAAACCCAATTTTCAAAGGATGATTCAAAAATGAATCTCAGAACTAGATAAAGGTCGAAGTCAACTTCAAAAGAGATCCTGCTCAATGAGAATCCTAACCAAGATTTCGAGGTATATTAATCTATATTAATTCAAAGGAATTTCTTCACTAGTGAAAAATCACAAATTTCTCATCAAGCGAAATGCTAAAGCATAACTATATATATTAAATTCGACACATCGACTTCTACTAGGTAAAGGATATGATGGAGTTCACCTAATACAACTTAACATAATCTACTAATAACAAACAGATCCCACTGATCCTTACTTCTACAAGAACAATGCACCGATATTAATTCTGCCGGGTGGTGCTTCCACGGGTCCAGTACACTCCACATCAAGGTGCCCCTAACTATTACATTTCTTGCATGAGTACACTACTCTCTCATCTTCCTTAATGAACTTTGGGAAGGCAGCAGCTCGAGCAGGACGTAATACAGCTTGCCTTCCGCATTGTCTCTCAGAATAATCTCTGGCTATATGTCCAGTCTGCCTATAGTGGTAACAAGTGGTTGGTTGGTCGATTGCTGTAGCGAGTGGCGATTTCACTTTCTTCACCTTCAGGAAATGACATGGGAAGTGTCCCTTCTCACAACACTTAAAACGGAAAATATCGGATCGAAAGCGCTTGCCCTCCGTCTTCTTTCCTTTATTTCTCTTACTACACATGAATGCATAATGTCCCTTTTCCTGGCACCGATAACAAATGACATGGTCGTAAGGACCAGGTTCTACCCTTTCTCTCCACAGCCTCTCTTGCTTCTCGATTGCTTCCTCTCGTTCCTTATAGGTCAGTGCTCTTTGTGTTCGACGGGCTGCTTTTTGCTCTTTCGATTTTGCCATTTACAAAATAGTTTCCTATCATTCAATGAGTCCAAAATCAAACAAGATAGAAGTTCAAAATTTAAGGGAAAATCTAATCAAAGCGAGTTTCAAAACAAAGGGAAAAGACTCGAACGAAGATGAGATGAGTAAATCTCAAAATAGGAAATGGATATGCTTATATAAATCGTGGGCGACCTTAACCGGGTCAACCGTGACTTTAGAAATATGAACGATGCAGAATTCTAAGGCAAATCGACATTCGATTGCCAGAGATAGAATCTGGCATAACAAAAGATAGAAGCATCTAAACCGAGCGCATAGAAATCTCCGGTGAATCAGTGACAATTATAAAGGAGTTTCACCCCTCTACACATCATTCAAAGAATTGCGGGATCGCGTATTTTTATAGAAATCATTCGAAGTGGAGTGATGGGATACTCCAAAATCAAGAAACACGAACAGGGACCAAAGGTAATGGATTTGGAACCACAGGGGATGTTCCAAAGTCCAAAGGAAAACCAAATCAAAGAGGAAGAAATTCAAGCTCGAACGAAAGTGATTCTGCAAATAAATTTACTATATATGCTAAGTTTGCCTAGAACCTGGCTCTGTTACCAGCTGTAACAACCCGATATTTTCAACCATTCTCATCCACACATGCCGGACTTGAATTGCTCAAAATATCAGATTGTTAATTTAAATTTGGCAAATCTCAGCATATACAATAAATAAATCAATCACAGAATCATAAACACAGAGTAATATTCAGCGGCGTAGATAAATAGTAGTTCATGAAGCTACTATATAAACATCAGAGTTAGAAACAAAGTACAGCAAAATATCTTAAATACAGTGAAGTCTCCAATACAAACTGATGACCTTTCTGAACAAAATAACCGGAAAAGCTGAAAGCTGAATCGATAGTTGGATCTCCAAGCGAAGCTCCAAACTTCAAGATGAGTCTCAAATGCTGTATCACTCAGCCTAACCCGAGCGTAAAGCAAAATACAAAACAATAGAGTCAGGATTAACATTCTTATATCAATAAATCCAACTCAAGTGAAAGGTCAACTGGAATACAAGTAACTTAAAGGGCGTTTGGGATAACCAACTTCTAAGGATCTGTGGAACTATCTATAATTTAGAAATATACATTATAATGCCGCGGTTATTTCAAAATAGTTTATACTTCAAAACCAAAATATCATTTTCATCTCAAATATATCTATTTTCCAAAATAGTATATCTATATTAAATAATTTATAAAGTAAAGTATTTTCAATTTCCTCAAGTCTCACAAATCGATTCAAATCTACTCAAATTCAAATTTATTCAAAGCTCAATTCATCAATTCAATTCAATTCTCAATAAACCATTTAAGTTTTCAATATGTTCAAAACTTTAAATATATTCCACAATTTCAAAACTAATTTCGATCATTTCATATATATCTAATTTTTATTTCATTATCACTTAGTTGTGAAAACTCATTTAAATAAATCCAACACCATTTTAAATAACCTTAAATTCCATTAAACTAAATATTTCCTTCGATTTATCTAAACTTGAAATATCCATTTAATCCCTTTTACTTAAATCAAAACAAAGTTGTAAAATCATATCTTAAATCTCGAATTCGATGGTTCCAAATCAATTTAATTAAGTAAAATTCTTAAATACAGTTTCAAATAAATTCAAATTTATCTTCCCACCTTTACTTATTTAATTTATTACAAAAATATGTTTTTAAATATAAATTTAAATAAATACTTAAACATATTATATGTATTAAATTAATCTCAATTAAACTAAATATTATTATTAAATCTGTGTATAAAATTTCCATTTATATATAAATCTTTTAACAATCAATATTTGTTAAAACCGTATATTTCTCTCCAAAACCATAAAAATTATTTTCAAAATATTTATATATGGACCAATGGTGCTTGTATATAATTTCCTATCCTACGTTCAAGTGATATGGATATTTATCATTTCAATCCGTACATAAATATATACAAGTGGATATCATTTCAACCTGTAATCCCACATTCAATGCAATGAAAATCGCTTGGGTTTATCATTTCAACCCATAACGATTTTCTCCTATTCTAAAGTCCGTTCGGGTATGTATCATTTCAATCCATAGTGAATTCTATACTAACAGGGAACTTGTTGAGTGATAACAGATAATAAAATATAACAATGGGTATACATCATTAATAACAACATAATATAAGCATCAGGATATGTTGTCATATCCCACAGGTAAATAGTTACAAATAATATCATATATGACAATTTAAATAACTACAGCAGCATATTTCAATTGTCATTTCAATTGAAATCAAATTTAATAAATATAAGAACGTTAAATCGTGAGTCATTTGCTCACCTTTCGGGGTTAGATAGATTTGACAAGGAAACGAGCTACGAGTTTCAAAGCAACACTGGATTGGGACGAATTCAATGAAGAAAACAGGCATGATGGACCAAAAGCTAATAAAGATGGGAATCGACGAGAACTAATCAGAATTAGTTTTGATATAAACTAAAATGTACACATTATTATATTATTTATTTATTACAATATTTCAATTCAAGGAAAATATTCAAATGATATAACTTTCAAATCATTGTTAAATCAATCCCACATATTTTATCACAAAATCAGCCTAAGTTTAGTATAACAGATCAACACGTATGCAATATATAAACTTACAGAAACCACTTCAGTCTTAAATTTAAAATCTATGTATATAATGAGCTGACCCATATGTATAGACTTATACTAGATAACAAAATGTATAATTTTATTTATATAAAATTTTCATATTATAAACAACCTTTACAGCTATATATATTGGGACAACAAATTATATATAAGTTTATATAAAACATATATATATATATATATTTAGAACTTATAAATATACACATGCAAATTAAAAATTATAAAAATAGCATAAACAACATGTACACCAATCTGTATAACCACTTTCATAATATACCTTAAGTTAACAGTAAAAATAAAGAACATATATAATAATATAAACCATCACTCAGCTTCACACATATCATAAAATTATAAACAAAACAAATCTTTGAAATATTAAAATTATGAATAGCAAACTGTGAATAACTTGGTATTATAATTATCAAATCAACTTATAACAATGGATATGCAACTATATATGCTATATATGTGATAATATATAAACTAAACACATAACTTAATGTATATACATACTAACATAGATAAGATAATAGATATAATGGTATACTCAAGCCATAATATAAGATACGCATATATATATATATATATATATGTATGTATCCAAATATAATTTCACACATACCATCAAGCAAGAGGTGGATCGAGACAAGCAAGAGGTGGAGCCTAGGGGAAAGACATGGCCCAAAGGGAGGGGCGAAGGCTCGGCAGTTGTAGGGTGTGCTAGGAGGAGTGGTGAGGCGAAAGCGACAGAGAGGAGGAAGCTTGAGATCTAAAGGCGAGAGTAAGAACATAGAGGAAAGAGACAGTGGAAGAAATGTGGAGTTTACGGAGTGGAAGTTGATTTATACGCACACAAAAAAATTAAGAGCTGTAGCCAGATCAAACAATGAAAAGAAGAAAAACGTACATACGTTATATGTTTCTTCAAGTGAACGTGCAAAACAATAGATAAAGGGGGAACTTTCCATGAGGAAAGAAACGAAATGAAAAAGCTCATAAGTGTAAATATTAAAGCAACTAGAAAAATTTCAAACAATGGACACTCAGATGAAGATAAACAAATAGCAACAGTCAAATCCCTTGGTTTGCTGAAGGTTATTTAAAGTAATTAATTGTTTGGACAGCACGTTCAAATTTGAAAAGGTAAAGAGAGCTAACAGTCATAATTTATGGTACTGATATGATGCATCGTTTTATCGTTTCTATCGCGTACCGGACCTCAAAATACAGAAATAAATATACTGCAGAGATCAGTATGACGAGACGATCAAAACGGTATATAGATACTAGAGGTATGATCATCCGATCAAAAAGTCGATAGGTACACTGATATACGTTGCTATTCCGTACGGAAAAATCCAAACGGAGCTAGAAACGTCCGAAATTTGCGAAACATATTATGCAGTCTTATTCAGAGTGCTCAGAGGTTCCGGAACACTTTTAAATTCAACTTTTATTAACTGATTTAAATTGAAATAAAATTTACACAATAAAATAAACTTCAATATTATCAAATGAAATTTCACCATTTTCTATGTCTAAATTGATGTGTTACAAATATTAAATTTTCAATTTAAAATTTTATTATTTAATATTTCACAAAATTTCAGTTAATTATGTTATTAAAACCATTAAAAAATTTGGGTCGTTACAAACAGAGTGTTGCTGGTTGCCGCTTTCTAGTTAGTTCTGTAAGCCCATAGTGCAATTGGAAGTTCGTCAACCCAATTTCCATTTGATTTTTCCAGTTGCTTTTTGATAGTGGACTTGATGATCTTGTTTATTACTTCCACTTATCCATTTATTTCGGATGAAACTATGGAAAGCTCTTTCCAATTCGGAAGCGCTTACAGAAGTCTTTGAACTCGGCACTTTCAAATTGGGTTTCATTGTCGATGATGATTTTTTATGGCATACCAAATCTACAAATGATGTTTTTAGTAACAAAGTTAATAACTATCTTTGTGATTATGGTGGCCAGTGGTTCCGCTTCGACCCATTTTTTGAAATAATCTATGGAAACTTAGCATATTTAGCTCCTCCTTTTTTTGTTGGCAGGACATCAATCAAATCGATCCCTCATATTGAAAATGGCCATGGGCTGACCATCTGTGTTAGCTCCTTTGAAGGATTTCTCTTAATTTTGCAGAATCTTTGGTAGCGATTGCATCTTCTAACATGATCTACGGCGTTGCGATTCATTATTTGCCAGAAGTACCCGTATTGAAGGACTTTCTTTACAAGGGTCTGCGTCCCATTATGGTCTATGCATCTGCCTTCTTACCTCCTTTAGGATTTGTCGTGATTCATCATCGGTCACACACCTAAGGGAGGGGTTAAGAATCCCTTCTGATAGAGTATTTCGTCCTGCATCATGAACCGTCGCGCCTTTTAGAAGAGCTTCTTCCATTGATTTCGATCATTTGGAAGGGTTCGTGCGAGTAGATGGTTCTTTATCGATGTCATCCACATATCTAGTTCGATGATGGTTTCAAGAATCCAGTCTACATCCATTTCTTATACGCTTGGCTTAGCTAAAGTTTCGACTGGGACTAGTTTCAGTGATTGAGCTTCTCCTGAACTTGCCAGTTTAGCCAAATATTTGCCTTAGTGTTTTGTTCCCATGGGATGTTGGGATGTGAGTGATGGTGTAGTGCTCGATGTCCCAGTTATGAGTCACTGTAAATGTGAATAGCTTTTATTTTGAGCTCCTTCACAACTTCCAGTCCAGCGATCATTGCATCATATTCTGCTTCATTGTTTGTGGTTGGGAACTCCAAGCACAAAGTGTAGCTAATGGCTCGCCCCTTAAGGATTTCAAGCACTACTCCTGCTCCCGAATAGAACTTGTTGAATACACCGTCTATGAAGAGCTTCTAATGCGTGTCTATTTCTAACTGAACTTCCTCCTCGTCATCTTGTATAGTGAATTCGGCGATGAAGTCGGCCAACGCTTGCCATTGATGGCTTTCCTTAGGTCGTATGTGATGTCATATTAACTCAACTCTATATTCCACTTGAGCATTCGTTCGAAAGTTTCTACTCGGTATAACACTTGCTTTAGGGGCTGGCCAGTCAACACTTTAATTAGATGAGCCTGAAATTATGGTCATAACTTTCGGGATGCGATCAAGAGGCAATATGCTGGATTTTCTAGTTTTAGGTAATTCTTCTCAACTCCAATGAATCGTTTGCTAATGTATACATGGGTCGTTGGATTCTCACTTCTTCCCGCACGAGAGCGGCGCTCAACACATGCGGCGAGACTGCCAAATAAATGAATAGGTCTTCTCCGTCCGTCGATTTAATAAAATTGGGGGAGCTTCCATGTGTCGTAGCAATTCCCTCGAAAACTGTTTGACAAGCCTCATTCTATTCATAGTTTTTCTTTCCCTTCTTCAATGCATCGAAGAACGGTATGCCTTTGTTTGTAGCTTTTGAGATAAATCGGCTCAGTGCTGTGCCTTTTCCATTCAAGCTTTGAAGTTCCTTCTAATTTCTTAGGTCTTGGACTTCTCGTAGTGCTGTTATTTGCTCTAGATTTGCTTCGATGCCTCCGACACTTACTATGAACCCCAAGAGTTTCCCAGAGGCTACTCCAAAATGACATTTGAGTGGGTTGAGATTCATTCCATACTTCTGGAGTATTTCAAACATTTCGGTAAGATTTTCTAGATGGTTACCAGCTACCTAAGATTTTACCAACATGTCATCCACATAGACTTCTATAATCTTTCCGATCTAACGTTTAAACATAGTATTTACTAGCTTTTGGTATATTGCCCTGGCGTTCTTTAACTCGAAAGGCATTACGCTATAGCAATACAGACTCCAAGCGGTGATGAAGTTGGTGTTTTCTTGATCTAGCTCATGCACCAGGATCTGGTTGTAGCCCGAGCATGCATCTATAAATGACAGCGATTCATTCCCCACCGTTCCATCCACAAGATGATTGATTCTAGGAAGTAGGAAGCTATCTTTCGGATAAGCCTTACTTAGATTCGAGAAGTCAATACAAGTTTGCCATTTTCCATTAGACTTCTTGACTAAGACTGGGTTCGATACCCATTCAGGGTAAGTTGCGTCCCGGATGAAGCCATTAGCCATCAACTTATCAACCTCCTCTCTCAACGCCTTGGACCATTCGGGGCCCAGGCTGCACCTTTTTTTGCTTTACCGGTGTGAATTTGGGGTCAATATTGAGCACGTGGTAGGCAATTTCGAGTGATACCCTACACATATCGGAGTGCGTCCAAGCAAAAACATCGAAATTGGCATGGAGGAATTTGGTTAGTTCTGACCGCATCTTGTTTCCAAGCTGCGACCCAATTTTCAGGACTCGCGTTAGGTCACCCATATAGACTGGGACAGACACCGTCAGTTCTACCAGTGCTGCTCAATCCTCCCTTGGGCTCTTCTTTCTAGGGTCTAAAGCCTTGTCGAATCGGCTATGGTCCCTAAGCTAGGGGCGGCTCTATAGTGTTACTCGAAGGATTAACGGATGTAGAGGGTTTTCCCCACATCCTTTCCTTTTTACTTTCTTCTTGACTCACGCAATTCTACGATGCAGCGTTCCCGGGCGGTGTTTTGGTCTTCTTTCACAATTCCGACTCCATGCTCTATAGCGAACTTCATTATAAGGTACCATTGAGCCAGTACTATTCTAAAGTCGACTAATGTGGGCCGCCCTAAGAAGGCATTATATGTTGATATTTCATCTACGATCATAGAAGTCTGAATGAGGGTGACCCTTCGCTCACCCTATCCAAGCTCCACAGGTAGGTCAATTGTTCCCACCGGTTGTTTAGGGTCACCGATAAACCCCCGAATCTTTGTTTAGCATGCGGATACACTTTTCATGCCAATCTTCATTTAGTTGAAAGTACGTTTGAAGAGTACGTTAACAGAGCTACCACTGTCAACTAACACCCACCGAACTATAGTGGATCCAATTCCTACCGTCACCACCTTCGGACCAAGATTTGGAGCTACGATCTCCTTGGAGTCCCAGTTTCAGAACATAATATCGTCATTCTAGACCCTTTGCATCTTAGCTGGAATTTTTTCTTCCATAGCTAAACATGTTTCCTTTGAAGGATGCTTCAATGAATTTGCATATCGCTCATTTCTCCTTAACTTCTTTGTGTGGGATGTGGTCCCCCGGATATTGTTCTGATAATAAGCCTTTGGTCAGTTCGTTTTGAACCTTCTTCGCTAGTTCTAGATTGATTCCTTCATTCTCTTAGGTGTTGGGAAGTCGCGGATGGATCGGGTTTTTGTGGTTGTCTTACGTACTGTTGGAGTTTTTTATTCTATATCAGTTCCTCAATGAGATTCTTCAGGTGGAGACATTCGTTCGTATTGTGGCTGTGTGTCTCTTGGAAATGGCAGAATTTCCCCGAGCGCTTCTACTGCTCAATCGCCTCCTTTATGGGTGGCCTTTGCATTTCTCAGTCCCTTGAATTGCAAGAAAAATGTTTTCCGGTGTGTCGCTTAGAGGAATGTATCCTTCAGGCTTAAACCCTTTGAGCTTTTTATTGCTGCCTGTTCGTCGACGAAAATTCTATCGGTTTAGAAAACCGTCGAACGAATATAAATTTAAAAATATCCGCAAGCGCATGGTGTACGAATGTAGCACGCGGCGAATACGGGTCGATCCGCAAGGAATTGATGATTTTAAAATTTTATTCAATCAAATTATACCAAAGTCGAAGAGAATTTGTTAACTAGAAATTATGAGGCTAACACTAGAAAATGTGATTCAAAAATTATTAGACTAAAGAACAATTTAGAGGCAAATCCACTCTCAAATTTTTGTAAATCAACAAACACATAATTTATGATCTCTAACTTTGATATTAAGTGAAATAATCATTGCATTTATCATAAGTATGGTTTGTTTATGTTATTAGTTAACATAACTCAAACCATCAAACTATAATACAACAATTATACCACTTACAATTCTCATGAAAAAGAAGCCAAAGCAGAAACTATTTTAAGTATGATCTATTTACTATTGTAACTAGTAACATAGATCATCAAATTTCATTTTTACTTTCATTTCATAATCAAAAATTAATTAGCAAATGTTGATGTAAATTGTGTTTATGTTGAGTAAGAATAGCTCATTTGCATAAGCAATATAAGCTATCAAACCCACTTGTATAAACTTACATCAAAATTCACATTCATGAAGCATAAACAAAGAGATCATACATCATAAAAATGTTGAAATTACATAAAGTTAGAGAGCTTCATCACCCCTAAATTGAAGGGGTTTAGCTACTCATTTGTGGCATTGAAGCAACACAAACAAATTTCAACATTAAAAAGAAAAGAGAATAGAAAATAAGAAAAGAAAGCAAAAGAGATTAGCTACTTACTACTTGCATAAATGTAAATCTAAGTTATGAACATAAAGGAAAAGAGAGCATAGAAATAAACATTAACAATAAATCAAAGAAAAGCATGTAGAAAAGAGAGAAGAAAGAGGCTTGGAAGCCATTTTTATTTCATAGAACATTGAGCTTACACTTTGATTTTTAATTTCCTAAGTAAAATGAAAGAGTAGATGATAGTTTCATATACATAAGAGGGCTATATATACATGCGTAAAACCCTAATTCTATTTTTAGGGGACTACCTAAAATGCCCTTTAGGAAGTGTGGCCAACAAGTAACCATTAACCACTAATTAATCCATCATTTGTTTTGCATGAAGCTTTAACCTCCACTTAGTTGTCCATTAGCTCCAAATTGTACTTTTAGGTAAGTGGGTGGGGTCCTCCATGTTCATTGCTTGAATTATTTCCCTCTTCTTTCCTTTGTATTCATTTGTGCATGCATATGTCTTCATATAAGCCTCTTCCATATGCATCCAAATTCCTATAAAAATTATCAAAAAATGTCCAAGTAAAAATTCTTATATTGACACATGCACAAAATGACCGTTTTTGCCCCTGAATGAAGATGAAAATATGATGGTTGTAAATAATTGAATTTTGGTTTTAAACATGTTAAAATGCCCAAATATGATGATTATTTAAATAAAAAGAGATAAAATATGGATGTAAATATATGCACAATTACGTGCATATCAAATACCCCCACACTTATCTTTTTATTCGTCCTCGAATAAAGGAAGACTAAGATAAATCCATTTTCGTAGGAAGCACGATTGCATTGAGCGTATGCAACAAGCCGTTAAACCTCTGGGTGTCCCCAGTAGGACGAGTGTTGTCTCGTGAGGGTTTTCAGCGGATACTACCCACAAAATCCAAATGCAGGATGAAAATATTTACAAAATGCAAGATTTATTTACAAAGAGATGAATGCGAGTTTTTGAAAATATTTACAAATGAAGGATTTATTTTTAAATTGACACGAATAAGTTAAATACAAGTTTTGGTTATTGTCTTGAAAATTTTACTTGTCAAAATTTCCAATGAAAATCAATTTTTCATAACAGATAGACCATAGTTTGGCTACTTGTTTCGGTTGATGACACAATGTAATTATGAAATGGATCCTTAGTTGATTATCAAAGTTTATTAAAGTGGTATTTTCATTTCTTTTCAATAACAAGTTAAATCAAACAAGTTAAAATAGTGCTAGGATTTCAATTGCTTTCTCTCTCATTATTTGCAAGAAAAATTACACACCTAGCTCAGGTAAACTGAGGCCAGATATACCACCCATGCACTGCCTTTCGGGCTTATGTGAGGGGAGTACGGAGCATGGCGAGTGCACACACTTTCGTGCATACAACTATCGACCGTAGGTGGTTTTATTAAGTCTGTTTTTTTTGGGTATGTGTTCCATACATACATAATCGTGAGGACTTTTAAATGAGTATGAAAGCACATAATCAAAGATTCCAAGTAATTCACCCATGCATAACCGTGAGGACTTTTAAATGAGAGTGAATACTTTAGATGTTATTATTTTGTATTTTTTTTATATATTTTTTTTATCAGAGAGAGAGTTTTGCAAAACCATCTTAGCACCATTTAACTTAGAAGACAAAAATGTTATATCCTTACTTTAAATTTACCACTTTTTAAACAAAGATTTTCAATTAGAACATACTTCATAATCAACATAGATGAACCTTCCTATATACTAGTAAAACCATTGTTATTTGTAATCAAACTTAATTTTTATTTTTTGTTAAGACAAATAAATTTTCAAAAATTTCAATTTATTAACCAAAACTTATACTTATCCCATAGTGTTACTTCAAAAATAAATCAAAATGGTAAAAAGATTTTTTTTTTTGAGATTTAGGAGTTTTGAGATTTTTTTTTTTTGAAGAAAATGAAAATTCAAAAATGCCATGAAAAACTAAACAAAAAATGAAAATGAGACTCCCCCCCACACTTAATTTTGACTGTGTCCCTACAGTCGATGCATGATATAATGAGTGTAACGGGGAAAAATATGTACATATTTACAAAATGGGGTTAACATTCTTACTAGACGTAGCTTGGCTCATGAAGGATCATGAGCTCCTCTTCTTGGTTACCGAGAAATTCCAAGAAGGGTTTTAACCGATGACCGTTGACTTTGAAAATCGATCCATCCTTTGGGTTTTCTATTTCTATGGCACCATGTCGAAAAACAGTTCGTACCACAAATGGTCCAGTCCACCTTGATTTTAGTTTCCCATGGAATAAATGAAGTCTCGAGTCATATAAAAGAACTTTCTGGTTAGGCGAAATTTTTTTCCTTAGGATTGACTTGTCATGAAAAACTTTGGTTCTTTCTTTGTAAATTTTCTCAATTTCATACGCGTCATTCCTAAGTTCTTCTAGTTTGTTGAGTTGTAGTTTTCGATTTTCGCCTGCTTTTTCATGATCCAAGTTTAAGTTTTTTATTTTCCACAACGCTTTGTGTTCAATTTCAACGGGTAAATGGCAAGCTTTACCGTAAACTAAACGAAATGGGGACATCCCAAGGTTAGTTTTAAAAGAAGAACGGTAAGCCCAAAGAGCGTCGGTCAATTTCTGAGACCAATCTTTTCGATTTTTATTGACAGTTTTCTCCAAGTTTTGTTTTATTTGTCGATTTGAACCTTCAACTTGGCCACAAGTCTGAAGATGATACGGAGTGGATAACTTGTGGGTTATCGAGTATTTTTTTTATTAATGTTTCAAAAGAACGGTTGCAAAAATGGGCTCCGTTATCATTGATTATTGTGCGAGGTGTGCCGAACCTCGAAAAGATGTTTTCTTTGAGAAATTTCACAACAATTCTATGGTCATTGGTTTCGCAAGGAACGGCTTCGACCCATTTTGAAACGTAATCGACAGCGAGAAGGATATACAAGTTTCCAAAAGAATTTGGAAAAGGTCCCATAAAGTCGATACCCCATACATCAAAGATTTCGATCGTAAGAATGGGGTTTAAAGGCATCATATCTCGTCGAGAAATTCGTCCAAGCATTTGACATCGATCACAAGTTTTACAAAATTCAAACGAGTCTTTGAAAAGAGAAGGCCAATAGAAACCACACTGAAGCACTTTTTCCGCGGTTTTTCGAGGACCGAAATGTCCACCGCACGCTTGATCGTGGCAAAATGAAAGAACACTCCGCATCTCATTATCCGGAATGCAACGTCGGATGATTTGGTCGGGACAATATTTGAACAAGTATGGATCGTCTCGATAGAAATATTTCACTTGGGACATGAATTTACATTTGTCCTGTTTGGACCAAGATGAGGGAGTTTCTTTAGTGACTAAGTAGTTCACTATATCAGCGTACCATGGATCGATAGAAATCGAAAGAAGTTGTTCATCGGGGAAGTTTTCATTGATCGGCAAGGAAGATGGTGCGTTCGGAAGACGAGATAAGTGATCGGCTATGACATTATCGGATCGTTATTTGTCTCTGATTGTAAGGTCAAATTCTTGAAGTAAAAGGATCCAACGGATCAAACGGGATTTAGCATCCTTTTTAGCGAAGAGATATCGAAGCGCAGAATGGTCAGTGTAGACCGTAATGTGTGAACTTATCAAGTTTGGTCGAAACTTTTCAAGCGCAAAAACGACAGCTAGAAGCTCTTTTTCGGTTGTTGTGTAGTTGAGTTGAGTGTCGTTCAAGGTCATACTCGCGTAGTAAATGACATGAAGGATCTTGTTGATGCGTGGTCCCAAGACAGCACCAACGGCAAAGTTCGAAGCATCACACATTATTTCGAAAGGAAGATCCCAATTGGGTGCGCAAATGATTGGGGCAGAAATGAGTTCGCTCTTAAGACGTTCAAAAGAAGAGATACAATCAGAGTTAAAATCGAAAGGAACGTCTTTTCCAAGAAGGGTCACCAAAAGACGGGCCATTTTGCTAAAGTCTTTCACAAAACGACGGTAAAAGCTAGTGTGTCCTAGAAATGATCGAATGTCCTTAACAGATTTGGGAATGGATAGATTTGCAATGACATCGATTTTTGCTTTGTCTACCTCAATGCCTCTATTTGAGATGATATGTCCAAGGACTATGCCTTGTTTGACCATAAAGTGGCATTTTTCCCAATTCAAAGTCAAATGTTTTTCTTTACATCGATTCAGAACCAACTCGAGGTGATGTAAACACTGGGAAAAAGAATCACCAAAGATAGAGAAATCGTCCATAAAAACTTCTAAAAAACATTCAATCATGTCGGAAAATATGCCAACCATGCATCGTTGGAAAGTCGCAAGAGCGTTACATAGTTCGAATGGCATACGTCGATAAGCAAAGGTACCGAATGGACATGTGAACGTTGTTTTCTCTTGATCTTCGGGAGCAATTGGAATTTGGTTATAGCCAGAATGACCATCAAGGAAGCAGTAAAATTCATGGCCGACTAAACGTTCGAGCATTTGGTCGATGAAAGGAAGGGGGAATGATCCTTACGTGTTGCGGCATTTAGTTTTCGATTGTCAATGCAAACACGCCAACCTGTTTGAGTACGAGTTGGAATAAGCTCGTTTGATTCGTTCTTAACAACGGTTAGGCTAGACTTTTTCGGTACAACGTGAATTGGGATAACCCATGAACTATTGGAGATTGGGTAAATGATTCCGTTATCGAGAAGTTTAAGAATTTCATCACGCACCGCATCTTTCATTTTTAGATTAAGCCTTCGCTGCGCGTCACGAGTAGGCTTGGCATCGTCAATTAAATGGATGCGATGTTGAACAAGAGTGGGACTAATCCCCTTTATATCGAAAATCGACCATCCAATTGCTTCTCTGTTTTTCGAAAGAATAGAGAGTAACGAGGTTTCTTGATCAAGAGAGAGAGTTGCAGAAATTATGACGGGTAACGTTTCGTCTTCACTTAAGTATGCATACTTAAGGTGATCGGGAAGTGGTTTGAGATCCAACTTCGGGAGTTTTTTGATCAAAGAGTTGGATCGAGATTCGGATTCATCTTGAAGCGATTCAAAGGGAAGAGTGTATTCAATCTCGTTGGGAATTCCGAGAAACAACTTTTCGTACTCGGCTTCGCGTTCGTTGTTAAGGTCAAGTGTCTCGTTTTCAAAGTTTTCATGAATGGCACTAACTTCCAACGTTTCGTTATGAGGTTCATTCGATTGGCTTTCAAGATTGAAAATGTTAAGATTCAAAGTCATGTTTCCAGAAGAGATTTTCGTTGATCCGTTACGACAATTGATTAAGGCATTTGAGGTGGCTAAGAATGGTCGGCCTAAAATCAACGGAATTTGAATCAAGGGATTCGTCACGGGTTGTGTTTCGAGAACGATAAAGTCAACAGGGAATACAAATTGCCCTACTCGAATGAGCACGTCTTCGATTTCTCCAACGGGCTTCTTAATGGAACGATCGGCAAATTGAAGCGTCACTTTCGTGGGTTTGACCTCACCTAAGCCTAATTGTTCGTACACGGAGTATGGAATAAAGTTGACACTCACGCCTAAGTCTATCAAACATTTGTTAATCGTCTTGTCTCCAATTGTACACGAAATCGTAGGGCAGCCAGGATCTTTGTATTTAACGGGCATGGATTGGGACAAGACTTCACTCAAACTAGCGGCTAAGAAGACTTTTTTGGGCACTTGAGTGTATCGCTTTTGGGTGCACAAGTCCTTAAGAAATTTCACGTAAGTGGGGACTTGCTGAACGATGTCAAGAAGCGAGATGTTCACTTTTACTTGTTTAAAAATTTCCAACATCTTTTCCATTTGGTCCGAGTGTTTCTTTGGTCGAAGACGATGTGGAAATGGAACACGATACTCGGTAGGCGGGTCTACTCGAGTAGAAGAAGAAGAATTTTGATTGTTGTTCGATTCGACGTTTGGCTCCACGTTCTGTTCTGAGTCGTTCGTTGTTTTAGAAGTGTCGAAAAAAGTTTTCGGTAAATCATTTGGATTAACGACTTGATTATCGATTTGTTTACCAGAACGGAGAGTTGTGATAGCATTCAACTGGGTGACGTTGCTATCTTGAACAACATGGGCTTGATTTGAATTTGCGTTTTGATTTCTGGGATTTGGAAGGGGCTGGCTTGGGAATGTTCCTCGTTCACGTTCACTTAAAGATGTGGCAAATTGACTTATTTGAATTTCGAGTTTTGCAATTGATTGGTTTGTGTTTTGCATTTATGAAGTCAATGAATTTTGCACATTGTTGCTTGATTGAAGGCTTTGAGTAGTTGCCTTAGCCAATGTTTCAAGAGTTTTCTCGAGTGAAGTTAAACGTTTATCGTCTTGGGGAGGATGAGTAGAATTTGTTTGAAAATTTGATTGTTGTGGTTGATTATGGGATGGACCCGCAAAGTTTGGTTGAAAATTGTTGGGTTGAAAGGGATGATTTGAAACATTATTCGGAAATGCTTGAAAATTGGGACGAATCGTATTCGTGTTGGGATTGTTTTGGCTCCATGCAAAATTCGGATGATTTCTCCAACCAGGGTTGTACGTTGGAGAAAATGGGTCCTTTTTGGCTTTATTGAAAGCATTGATTTGTTCGATAGAGTTGGGACACTGATCGGCTATATGATTAGGATCATTGCATTTATAACACATCGGTTGAGAAGCTTGGTTCATTTGATTCGATGAGAAAACGTTATCGAATTTTTTAATCATTGCGTCGATCTTAGCTTCCAAAGCAACAGAAGATTCTATCGAGTGTGCACTCGATCGTGAGTAGATTGATTTTTCGTTCGAGCGTTCCCATTGGGACGACTTTTCAGCGAGGTTTTCAAGAAATTGCCAAGCATCATCATGATGTTGGGCAAGAAAATTGCCTTGGCACATTGATTCGAGCATCGTTCGTGAGCTGTTTTCTAGTCCATCGTATAAGATTTGGCAAATCGTCCATATTTCAAAGTTATGGTGTGGACATTTTATCAGAAGCTCTTTGAATCTTTCAAAATATTTTCCAAATGGTTCACCCTTGAATTGATGAAAATTTACAATTTCGTTTCGAATTCTACTTGTTTTTTCCAAGGGGTAGAACTTTTTTAAGAAAGCTTTTACAAATTCTTCCCATGTTTAATTGAGATCGAAGGTAAGCTGTACAACCATTTTTCAGCGTAATCTGTAAGAGCAAATGGGATTAATCAAAGTTTGATTCCGTCGTCAGAAAGTTGTTGGAGTTTAATGGTTGCACAAACTTGTTCAAATTTAGTCAAAAAGATGTATGGATCATCGTGCTCGAAATTGCCAAATTTCGGAAGTGTGGCAATATGGTTCGAGTGAATTTCGAAATGGTTACCCGTAGGGGCGGGTAACGTGATGCAAGATGGAATAGAAACTCTATCGGGAAAGATTCTATCCATAAGAGTTCGAGGGGCATTTTCGTTCGCCATTTCAGAAGGATCGTCTGTTCGAGTTAAACGGTTTGTAGAAGGGTCGCGAGTCCAACGATTTGTTGTTGTGTCACGAGTCCAAGTACTCACGCACAAGTGAAAGTCGAGAAGAGAAAGGAGTTAGAATTGAGTTTAGGGAGTGAAAGAAGATTTGAAAACGTGTTTTTGTGTTTTTTTTTTTGAATTTTTTTTTTTACAAGGGAGAAAACTATTTAACAAGTGAGATTTATTTTCAAAAGAAAAGTTTGATTTTTATTTTGTTTTTGGTTTTTCAAATTTTTTTATATGTTTTTGGTTTTGTATTTTTTTGTTTTTTGAATTTTCAAATATTTACCAAAAAGATTTTTTTTAAGAAAATAGAAACTGATTTTTGTTTTTCAAATTTTTTTTCCTTTTCGAAAAGATTATATATATATTTTTTGGATTTTTGTTTTTGATTAAATATTTTCAAAGGAAAGAAAGAAAAGGATTTTTTTTTTTGAATGAAAAATCAAGTTAAAATTTACAATTTTTTTTGGATTTTGGATTTTTTAATTTTTTTTTTAAATATGCATGAACTAATGCAACTAAATGAATGCAAATGACTTAATTACAATTTTATGTTCTTAGTAGCTCCTAACCCAAAATTGTATAATCACACTTTGTCTTAAATCAACAAAAATATTTCTCAGCCAGGTAACGGACAGGAGTTATCGGTGCACCACGAATCACCGTAGCAATGCAGCCGAAGGTTTAAGTACCTTCAGAGGAACAACCAGTATAATATTTACGTATCACCGTAATTTTTATAACTGGTTATTACTCTGCCGTAGCCTAGACACCAAGAAATAAAATCGTTCAAATAAAACAATTGTGAAGATACAATTAAGCCCTAAGTGAGCAACACCCTTAGGTCCAACGTCTAACCTTTATTATTAGTCAAATTCTACAATGAAATGCGTTTGTGGGCTAAAGAAAGGATGATGAAATCCATCACCATATGTGAATTGGGGTATTGCCCTTAGAAAAGAAAATAAGATGAGATGAATGCAAAACAAGAAATTAAACGTGTTTTAACAATGCAACTAAAATGAAGTTTGTTTTTGGTTTTTTGGATTTTGAAATTTTTTTTATGCAAATGCAAGCAATCAACAATGAAAATAGAGATGGAAGCACAATACCAGAGCGTGCAGATTATTAGCAATTAATATTTTTTTTGCGGCAATTCTTTTATTAGCAAGCAGCACTTATTTTTAGGCAAGCAGTTCTTCTCATTCTGAAATTCTGCTTTGGCAACCTGAAATAAAAACAAGATATATACAATTATTTATTTTATTTTTTAAATCAAAGAAGCAACTTAAAAGAAACAAACCCAAAACAAATCATTTTTTTTTGAAGGGATAAAACAAAAAAAAACTCAAAGGTAGTAAACTCTTTTTTTTATAAGGATTGGACTAAAAAAAATTAAACAGAACAAAACAAATTCAAATTTTTTTTACTATAAGATTGGACTTAAACAATTAGAAACCAAATAAATAAAAAAGTTGAACCCAGCCCAAACCACATACACTCGGCCCAAACAAATGACCGGACCTGCCACTTAAAATTCAACAGAAAACAAATGAAGCCGTATGAAACAAATTCAAGACAAATCAAAATCAAAATCTCCAAAATCAAAATCCCCACAACCCGAAATCAATTTACAATTGCAAACGCTCTACAGTTGATGGCGATTTAAGGAGGTGGTCATGGCTGCAATTGGGGATGCAGGCGATTGGTCTTTCGATGTGTTGCAGAAGTGGTTTCGTGATGAAGTCGCGACTTGTTCAAGGGTTGCGGTGATTAGTGGGAGGCGAGTCGAGTTTGAGGTTGTGGTTTCGATTTAGGTGAAGGCGGTTCGATTCACTGAGTGTTTGTCGAGGTCACGACTGAGTTTGTATTGTTTGTGTTGTGGGTTGTCAGGTGTGGTTGCTCTGGTGATCGGGGTTTCAGTTGCAGGGTTGGTACTGTTCCTCTGTGAGGTTAGTCTTGACTATGTTTTGAGCAGAGAAGGCAGTAATGTTTCTGGTGGCTTGAAGTGGTTGAGAAGATGGTGGCAGTGTGATGTCGTGAGGCTGCTCTGTGTTGTTGTTGACAGAGGGGTTTGGGGGGGGCTGTGAAGTATGAGGTGATGATCAGCAAAGTGGTGATTTGAGTTGTGGTGGGTGTGATTTGAGATGGTGGAGAAGTGGTGGTGGAGGAGTAGTAATGTGGATTGTTGTGAGTTTGTAGGGGTTGTAGAGTGGATTTGAACTGTGGTTGGATGAGTTTAGAACCGGCAATTGGTAGTGTTGTTGGCACTCTGGTCAATTTTTCTTTCTTTCTTTCTTTGTTTTTTTTTTGGGGTTTGCTAAAGGCAGTTGAATGAAGCGATTGCGGTGAGGTTGGAGGAGATGGTGGTTGAGCAGACTGTGATGTTGCAGTTATTTGTTTATGGTCTGGGTGTGGAATGTTTTGGTTGAAGTGCTAATGTGGGTATGTGATGGAAGTTTGTCGACAGTTTTTCGGAATGTTTGATTGTTTGTGGAATGAAGATGGTCAGGGGAGAAGGGTAAGCAAGTTGTAATTGTTTCAGGTGGTGTTGTAAGTCAGAGATTATTAAGTTGAATGGTTGGTTGTAGAAGGATAATGCTGTAGCAGTTTGGTGATGGCAGAGATGAATTGTTTGGTGATATAGCAGGAGTTTTTGTCGAGGAAGTGGGTTGTGAATGATGACACTGTAGAAGTATGGCTGTATGTTGAGAAGTTGTTTTGTATTGGAAGGGTCAGTTTGAATGGTTGTGGTGGAATGAAGATGCAGAAGTTATGGAAAGGCAAGGAGGTACGCAGAGGTCAGTTGTAGAAGTGGAGTGGTCTGTTTGTTGAAGGTAATTTTGTAAAACAGAGAGGGATTGTAGACAGAAAAGCTACAGTGTTTGACAATGTAAATGTAGAAAAAGAAAAAGAAATTGTAAGAAGAACTTGTAAAATGAAAGTTGTAAATGAAAACAATTTTTTTTCCAAGAAATGAAGTTGTGTCAATTTTTTTTTTAAAATATGCATATGCAAATGAAAATGCAAAACAAACAAGAACACAAACAAATGTACACAACACTCAAACAAACACACAAATTTGTTTTTTTTTAAGAAAACAAAACACACACTAAAACCATCAAAACACACACTAAAACCATTCTTCTTATTGGAGTTTTGACCTTTTCTTTTTAACTTTCCATATTTCCTAGTGTTTCCTTCAGTAGTCAGAGAAGTGTACGCATTTTGATTTATTGCTACATCGCTTTCCCGACGTTCATCGGCTGCACTATAGTAGAATTCCTCTTCAATTCCCGCGCTTCCTCCATCTTTGGGTACTGACTTGCTTTATCATTGAAATCTTTCCTGGTGGTAGGTTGCTTCATCTTAATCCACTTTTCGAATTTGGTTTTTGGGCAAATGGCATGGACTAATGCCATAAAAATCATGTCTTTATTAAGGCTGCTTACTTCTATCAGAGTGTTGTTAAACCGTTTCATGAAAGATTTCAGTGATTCATTACACCTTTTGGAACAATCTGGATATCGACATGAGGTTTTTTGGCTGCATAGTATGGAGCCTGAACTACAAGGAACCTTCTCGCTAGTTGGTCAAAAGTAGAGATGGATCTTGGTGGAAGTCTAGTGAACCACATTGATGCAACTCATTCGAGAAAGATAGGAAAGCATCTGCATCGAACGGCGTCAGAGGCATTTGCTCCGTCCATGTGCCAACTGTATTTCTACAAGTGGGGTTTTGGGTCCTTTGTCCCATCATATGACAAAATAGTTGGCATTGTGAATTTTTATGGATATCTCTCATTCAATATTTCATCATCTAAGGAAGTCCGACTAGGCGTAGATCCCCATTCATCATCTCTTCTATCTTTGCTCTCCTCCATTACTCGTTTAACCATATCCGAAATGTATGCCTCTGATGTCCAGTAGTCCTAAGGTCGGCAATCAATTACTGTGCAAAGTGTTTGGCTTTGCAAACGGCTTGATAAGTAGGCCGAGACCTAAGTGTAATATCCCACCTTTTGAGGCCCAAAACTAACCGCTACCGATGCAGTAGTCATCCGTAGTTGTTATTTCTTGGCGACCGAATGTGGCATATTTAATATTTATACATAGGAACACATAAATATAAAAAAAATTAAACTTCCAGTAATGGGATTTCTTATTTCATGCAAATTATAATTTAAGATTTAATTACATAATCCCATACGTTAACCACGTTCAGATCACATCTACATGTACAAAAACGGTAAGAGTGACATATGAAGATGTCACCTTATGATGATCAGAGAACTAATAATGCGAACTTTACAGTTCTTGGTACATCACGGTGAAATACAAAACATAGCTCCTATATAGCTAACACTGCCTCTTGCAGATCTTCGGAAGCTTATCCGCCCAAAAACCTGAAAGTTTCCCACTCTCAAACTACTCAAATTAATTTTGAGTACCCGAGAGTTTGTGGAGAGAAAAATTCAAGTCAAACAATAAGTCTGGTATGAATAATCCCATATAATCTCCTATCATAAATAGATATCTAGTAAGACCATGCCGCTTAGTGAAACAGGTTTTCCCCTCACTAGTATCCAAAATAAAATATGCAAATCATTTAATGTACCCCTGCACCCAAAATGATTAGTTTAAACATAATATGAAATAAATCCATAAATCATATGTATTGGATATCTCATCCACCCACTTATTAGATATCCCATCTAAAAGCAATTTATTAGATTTTCCATCTATTATCCTGCCTTTTAGCAAGGCCCTGATACCAAAAGATTAACGGGAAGCCAAAGATAGTTCTCCTCGATTACTAGTTATGTATAGGTTTGCTATGGATGTTAGTAAATTTTGACCATTTACGAATCAAGCTACAATTGATATAACGAGACAAGCGAAGCTACGGAAGCCAATGTTTCAAATTTCAAGTCAATCGGAGTTCATATGCTCAAGACATGATCGATGCAAACCGAGGAGATCAACTCACTCGCATCCATCATTTCGCGTCGATCGGTTTCGTATCCATCAAGAACCTAGCGATTTGCATCCATCACGTGCACTCTAAGTCTGTCTACTCGGCCTGGTTCTACATTGTATCCATCAAATAGGACCGACTTCGTATCCATCAAATGGAATCAATTCGTATCGATTCCAATTACAAAGCTCATATCGATTGTTCAGCGATTGATATGAATGAAGCATCGAACGAGCGATACGAAATAACCTTTAGCTATCGATAGGAAGTTACACCCAAGGCATCGATGCAAAGTAGATTGAAGCTCCTTAAAATTGTCTGCTTCGTATCGATCCCATCCCTATGTAATTCGTACCGATCGGTAGAATGATGTATGCAAAACAATGACCACGGATCGATATGAAGAGGATAGCCATGCATCGATACGAACAGAAAGTCATGGTGATTGATCGATACGAAGGAAAGGATATGAGATCCATACTAAGAGCATAGCACCCGATGGATACAAGGGAAGAAACAGTCAACGCGGCATAAAAGATGGATCTACCCATGCTTATCGCTCCACATCACCATCGCTTGGTCGATACGAACAAGATCGATGCGAACGACATCGATACGAAAGAGACAGCCTTCAAAAAGTACTAATTTGCATCGATCATAACTCATAATCTGTAAGTCCAAATGCTATTAAATTTTCACAGGAGCTTGCATACAACCTAAATAATGTTCATGCTCAATCTCAACTCAATTGGATGAAGTATCGATCGATACAAAGCTCGTTCGTATCGATCACAGATCGACTGCAAACCGCATGGGATCGATCGCGTGGGCCCACCTTTGTGCAAGAAGCGGTCTTCCGAGATCTGAGCGAGACACTTGCAGCCTACACCTGTAAATAGCAGCCTAGGACCTATAGAAAAGGGACAATTGGGTTCTTCTACATCCAGACTCTGCCGGAATCATCACTACACTTCAACTGTAATGTTGTAATCAGTGGTAACTCATTGTAGTCAGTGAACAAAAAGATCAATAAAGCAGCAACCCTTCAAAATGGACATAGGCTACAATGTCGAACCACTATGAATCATGTGTTTTTACTACTTTTCTTTGAAACTTTGAGTGTTTTTCATATTTGTATTCTCTATATACTTGCTATCTGTGATCTGTAATTGTGAACGGGTGCTTTCATCTGAACTGGGTGTTTGTGGCCAATTTTGGCACGAACACCATCTAAAATCAATTTATTAGAGTTTCCCTATAAAATCTTTAAAATGACCATCCATCATAATTTAATAGGACTATTCATCCCAAATCCATTTAAAACAAATGCAGATTATCCATCGTACATTGTTTTATAAAAGATGGTGTGGCCAAACCACCACACACTACATAGTTTTCCTAGGATGACTGTGAACCCTTGGGTGCCAAACCCAAGGCTAACCACCTTTGCAAAAACATTATTTTCTTTAGAAATTTGATGTGGGCTATCTACCGCACATTCCATGGTTTTTCTAGGTTAACGAAAAACCCATCACTTGGCCAAATAAAACATCATAACTTTCATGATTATTTATAAAAATTCGTTATCTCCATGATTACTTATTTTCCCCAGGTATACCACATGTTTAACCTATTCATATTGGTAACCCCAATTAGGTTAAATTAAATAAAAACACATTGATAGCCCCAATGTATATTTTTGAAAGCATATTTCAGTTTGTAACCGTAAACTATGTATCGAAAACATAAAACCTACCCCGGTGTTCCCAAGGTTTAATAATATCAAATTTATATAATGATCCCCCTTACATATTCAAACAAAATAAATAATTTGTGCTAACCCTTTGGAGTAACCCTTTAAGTTAGCAAAATTATACTTAAGGAATAATGGCTAAAAACAGCCCTTTATACCCGTTTGAATGAATTCCTATTCAAAAGCAAATAAACATCCGAAGTTAGCCCCTTCGGATGCCTTCCTTTTGAAAGCACCATAAAACCATACCTTTCGATTTTGTCGAAATATCTCACCTTTCAACCCTGTCAGAAGGTTTCTTCTTGACCTAGTTGAAAGGATATACCTTTCGACTTTGCCGAAAGCCTGGGGTATCCCTCCTTATAAAACCATTTATAAACCTTTCGCAAATATTGAAGGTAATCCCTTCATAACCTTTCAAAATCAAACCATTCAAAATCAAATCTTTCGAAATCAAAACCTTTCGAAATCAAACCTTTCAAAACCATTCAAAAACAATGAAGTGTTGATGTTGGAACTAACCCTTCGAAAGTATACTTCCAACCTTGTCGAAAGGTTTACCCTTCGACTTTATCGAAAGGTATTAAAACTTTTACTTTAAAAACAGTGGAAGGTTTAGAAGTAACCTTTCTTCTTCCCCTTCTTTCCCTTCAGCTTTGTCGAAGGCATCCCTTTGACTTAGTCGAAAGGATTAAAACACCTTTTTAGAAAACATTTTAAAACCATTCTCTTGAATTTTTAAACTTTCGAAGATTCCTTCGAAACCCCTTCTCGAATATATAAAAAGTATAGTATTTTATAAAATAATAGAGTCGAAGAATCCCTCATCAACTTATCCGAAAGCAATTATGTTTCTATTCGAAAGAAAATATGTTTCTATTCGAAAGCAATTATGTTTTTATTCGAAAGCAAAGGAAACAACTCCCCATCCCTTCGCCCCTCTTCTCTTCAACACCATGCCTACCTTTCGACTTATGTGGAGGGTAATTTTTTACCTCTTGTCTTAGATGAAAGGTACCGTTCAACTTCGTCAGAAGGGTAAAAGCGGGCTTGTTAGAGTCGAAGGCAGAACTGGACCTACTGAAGTGATGTTTTATCTTGCTTATCTAATTTTTATTGACTGAGAAGCCTTCTCCTATACTTCCAAATAGTAAAAAGTATACAAAAGTAAACCTATTTATTATAAAACTATTCTTCTTCCTCAATTAAAATATTGAATTGCAGCCTTCCCTCCGAATTGACTAATTCGAAGGCAATTTTGTAGTTTAGCCCTTAGGCTTAAATAATTCAAATACCTTAATAAACCACTAAGGAAAAATCCCCAAAAATCATCAAAAATTTGACAAATCATATACTTCAACATATTAAAATTTCAGAGCATCAAAACAACTCGAAATTTAACCAAAACCACATAAAAACGTGTTAATTAGGCCATTAACATTTAAAAAACCTATGTATCATCCAAACAAAGGTTTAATTGTTTATATCCTAACCAAAATCACAAACATGAATCAGGTATAACCTATAACCGATCCAAACATAGAAAAATGAGATGATAAACATGATTATTCACCTGATTAGTTGATTGGAGAATGAGATAAATTCCTAGCTTTAATTCCTTAGATTTTTCTTCAATTTATTGCTCTTCCTGGAGCTTTTAATGGTCGAGCGAAATATATATAAGGAGTTATGAATGAGAAATTAAAAGTTTACTAAAGTGCAGAAAGGGACTTATACAAAGAAATATATCCCCATTTCCAAGTTTACTCCTTAAGAAATTCCTTCTTCTTAATCTAGTCAAATCTTATTTTAACTCCTTCATTAAGACACGGCCACACTGAATTTATTAATCTCATCTCTTTAATTATGCACATTATTCTATTTTATTTATCCAATTAAATATTTTTAATAATTTTAATTAAAATCATGGGCATTACAGACTCCCTACCTTAAAGAATTTCGTCTCCAAAAATTTCATTAAGGGCACAACAACAAGCATATAGCCCATGCAAGCAAAGCTAGTATAACCTACTATATAAATTCTATATAAACCCTATATAGAACTTACTATTTAAAACGCCACGGAAAAGTAGCCCTATTCCTGTCTTCTATCTTCCAAGTATAGTGCTACACGTTGTCGCTTCACTGAACTTTTACAACCTGACAGTCTTGTTTCTTAACCTCTTCTCATCTTTTGCCATGACACGAACAAGTTACCTCACAAAAATCACACCCGGTTCCACCATTATGTCCTCCAGTGCCATCAGAGCGATAGTAGTTTCTAGATCATGAACATACTTCCTAAACTCATAAACATGAAACTTATTGTGGACCCTGGCTAAACTGCTCGGCAAATCTACTTGGTATGAGAGTCTCCCAACCCTCTCTGATATAGAAAATGGTCCAATATATCTCGGTGCTAGTTTTCTGGTCTTCCCGAACCGAACCACATCTTTCATCGACGATACCTTGATGAAAACTCTATCTCCAACTGAGAACTCTGGAGAACTCTACTCCTTACACCTTTTGTCTACGTAACTCATCTGCTTAGACTGAGCTTTCTTCATTCTTTCCCGTACCAACTCGATCTTTTCCATCACCTCCCTCACCAAATCTAGACCAAGGACCAACCTGTCTCCGGTCTCCAACCAACATACTAGTGATTTGCATAGCCTTCCATACAAAGCTTCAAAAGGAGCCATTCCTATAGTAGTCTGATAACTATTATTATAGGAAAAATCCACTAAGCGCAAGTGATCTTCTCAAGAACCAGTAAAATTCAGCACACAAGCCCTCACCAGATCTTCTAGTACCTTGTTGACTCTCTCTGTCTACCCATTCGTTTGAGGATGATATACGGTACTCACCTCGAGCTTAGTGCCTAACACACTTTGTAGACTCTTCCAGAACTCACTAGTAAACAAATTGTCTCTATCACAAGCAATACTACTAGGAATTCCATGCAGTCTAACGATGTTCTTCATGAAAACTTAGCCAAAACAGGTGTCATCCTGGTTGATCTTACTGGAATGGAATTGGCACTCTTGGTCAATCTGTCCACTATGACATATATACTTTTATTACCCTAATTTGACATTGGCAACCTGTCAATAAAATCCATGGATATCGAGTCCCACTTCCAAACTGGAACATCCAACGGTTGAAGTAAACCACTTGACTTCTGATGTTCGACTTTTACTTGCTGACAGTTCAAACACTGTTTTACCCATAAGCCATCATCCCTCTTCATTCCTTCCCAGAAGAAACTTCTCTTTATATCTTGGTTCCCCCAGGATGAATCATAAACTTCGATCGATAACATTCCCTGAGAATTTCCTTCTTAAGGTTTCCAAAATCCAAAACACATAACCGTTTCTTCTTTCTTAGCCAATTCTACGGTCAAGAATAAAATCCTTTAAGTCATCAATCTCGGTTCCAATTTCTAACCTTCTAATCCTCTTGGCTAATAGTTGATCCTCTTTCTTCTTAGAAGCAATTTGTTCGATCAAAACTAGTCGAACTTCCAAACAAGACATTATGGCAATATTCCAACTAGATCCAGCGGTCAACCTCATCTACACACCGCAAGCAGCCAGTGCCTCCAAGTCTTTCCATTCTGCCAATATAGCTAACACCATATTCTGATGTTTCCTTCTAAGTGCATCCACTATTTTATTTCCTTTTCCTAGTTTATACTCGATGCTAAAATCATAAGCTGCAACAAACTCTAGCCATCTCTGTTGTCTCATGTTCAGCTCTTTATGAGAGAATAAATATCATAGAGACTAATGATCCATAAATAGCTCAAACCTTTCTCCTAAAAGATAATGTCTCCACACCTTCAATGCAAAGATTCCCGTTGATAACACCAAATCATGTGTAGAGTATCTCACTTCATGCAGTCTAAGCTGTATAGAAGCATATGCAATACAATTTCCATTTTGCATTAGCAAAGAACCTAACCTAATACCATATGCATCGGTGTAAACTACCAACCCCTGATTCCCATTTGGAACTAATAACATGGGCGCATTAGTTAACAAATGTTTTAGTCTAAGGAATGCTTCCTCACATTTGTCAAACCAAACAAACTTCATGTCCTTCCCGATAAGCAAAATCAAGGATGCCTGTAACACCCTTAATTTTATTGACATTATTCAGTAGATTTAATTAGAATAAATTAGATAGAATAATGTAGATGAGGGGATTGAGGTTGATTAATTAATTAGGTGGTCGTGCTTATTAAAACTAATGAACTTATATAAATGGTTAGGAAATTAAACATAACAGCATTAGGGTAAATAGCTGCCATACCTCCTACCCTAATACTATTCTCGTTATTTCACCAAAACAAAAACACTTATAACCGCGAGAAGCAAGGCTAGACATTAGATAATAAGAAAAAAACTTAAGAAAAGCTTACGATTCAAGCTAGAGGAAAATCAATCTCAAACAATCTCTAATCTCCTTATCTCAAGCAAGGTGAATAATAATTTCTACATCTCTATTTTGACTTTTTTCATTAATTGGTTTCGAATTTAAGGATAAATCTTTTTATGATGTTTTGAACGACGATATGCTTAATTATGATTCATATGTGTTTAAACAAGTTAGTTTAATAAGAGATATATACACGGTTTAAGGAAAAACCAAAATGCAAACAATTTTTAAATGCCATGGGAAAATTCGATATGATAGAAAACATGATTTTACGGATGGGTTTCAATTCTTATAATTTTTCGAATAAGTATGGATTTTATATGAATTTTCCAGTGAAGAAAATGAATCATTGGGTTATAAATTATTTATGGAAAAAAAAAATATTTGGGTTCAAAATTTTTAAATGTTGGAAAGCATATTAAAATAGATTTTCTAGGATTTTTCCGGAATTTTTCTAAGTGTTTTGATGAATATATAAAATTATTTAAAATATGGGACTTAAATGTTTTATATATTTATTTAAGGAGAAGGGAATTTTATAAATAAAATTATTATTTAAATATGAATTTGCGACATCGTTTTTTTCTTTTGAAAATTAAAGTGTTAACTAATGAGAATTTGATAAAAATGGCAGGGTAGTTAAAAAGTTATCTTCTTTAAGTAAAAACAAGAAAATCATGCTTTTAGCATGTTTCAGCCATTTTAGGCATAATACCTTTCGACCCAGACCTTTTGCCTAAGTCGAAATGATTAAACCTTTCGGCAAGGTCAAACCAATGCATAGTGTATCAAGTACTTGGTGTGTAATGAATTGGATAGAGTAGGAGGGTTTGTAGTCGAAAGGTTAATGACCGAAGAGGTTGGGATATGTTTGTTTAATAAACTAATGTTTTCACCCGCTTTGCTTTCGAATTAGAGCTTTTGACTTGGTTGCCTTCAACCAGGTCAAATGTTTGAAGAATGATTTTAAAATTTTCGGCAATTTCGAAAGGTTACTGCCACTTTTAATAGTTTGTTTTGAACCTCCCGATACGGTCGAAAGGTTTTAGTTTTATAAGTTTTTCTATATATAAGACCTGCCGACATAGTCGAAAGTTAGGGATTTAAGAGACCATTCGGCAAGGTCGAAAGATTTGTTTTGAAAGGTTGTTTAGAGAGTTTTGGAAAGAATTGTCGCCTTTATTTAGTTAAAACCCTTCGAAGAGGTCGAAAGTAGGAGCTTTCGGCTTAGTCGAAAGGTTTACTTGTTTTAAAAACAGTGGCTTCTCCCATTGCTTTTGAAAAGTTTCAAAGCCTTTAACTTAGATGATTTACCCTTGATTTATAATTGAAGCATAACCCAAGCTTTCGAAGGAGTTGCTTTAAAATACGGAGGTCTATTGTTTTAAATGAAATGATTTAAGCTTTCGAAGTGGATCTTCGGCAAACGTTGCTTCCTTTGTATTCGAAATGTTTTAAAAGAGGACCTTCCACATGTTTTAACTTAAACCCAATAAGTTTTCGAAAGGTATATGTTATAAGGGTTGAATACTTTCGAAAGGTTTAAATTGTTGAATGGTTTCAATTGTTTCGAAAGGTTGTTTTGTAGACCTTCCAACAAGGTCGAAAGGGTAGGTTCTGAAGGCTTGAAAGCCCATACTCTAATTTTCAAAGAAAAATCATAGCTTGAATAAAGGAGTTTTATGGTTTAAGTATGTGATTCTGAAGAAGTTTCTCCTTGATAAAAATATAAGTTAAAGATGTTAACTATGTTATGATATGTATGTATGTATGTATGTATGTATGTATGTATGTATGTATGTATGTATGTATGTATGTATGTATGCATGCATGTATATATGTATGTATGTATATTTCAAGGACTTTAAACCTACAGGAGCGGTATTTTAAATCGCTGTTTTATTTCTTAAAAAATAAGTATAATTCACATGACAACCCATAAATATATTTTGGGATAAAGGGGTAGAAGAACCAACTAGATTAACTCAATAGTGAATATAAATTGCTTGAACTCCTAAATGTGTAGAATTGCATCCATGGAGTCAGGGTGACCAAAAATATAAGATGCCTAAACCTTGTAGTTTTTTGTGCATACCAAAAGGTTCTTAGTAAACCCATGAAAACTATGATAAGGTAGTTTTTGGTGCATACCAAAAGGTTCATAGTTAACCAATGAAAACTATGTATTGAGAGTAGTTGGCATGGGCTAATTGGTTCTTAGTGAACCCATGAAAACTATATCCAGATTGAGAATTGACATCAATCTATAGGTTCCTAGTAAACCCATGAAAACTAGGATAAGTAAGTGGTTAATGGATGTATCAGTAGGTACCTAGTCAACCCATGAAAACTAGAATGTGAAGTGAGTTATTGGACAAATTCATAGGTTCCTAGTAAACCCATAAAAACTAGGATAAGGTTATTAGTTATTGGAAAGTCCAATAGGTTCAGGAGGACCCATGAATTGATTATGTCATCTGGCAGGAGCCTATAGGTTCTTAGTGATCCTATAGAAACAATGAATGAGACAGAGTGTCTAGTAGTTATGACAAGGTTATTAGAAAACCCATGAAAACTAAAAAGGTTAATAGTGAACCTAGAAACTATAATTATGACAGTGTGTCAGATTAAACAGGGAATGGGAATTCTGAATTATTCTCAAGTATGCATATTATCGTAATATTTTTAAAATGTATGTTTTAACCATTGTGGATGCAGGAGCATAGTATATGGTTTATAAAGATTTTTAGGATACCAGTGAGGGGAAAATCCATTTCTCTAAGCAGCGTGGTCCACTAGATCTCCAAAAGGATTGAGATGTTAGATTATTATTTATATAAGGCTTTATGTCTGACTCGAAGGTTTTGTTTTCCCCTTCAACTCTCGGGTAGTCAATTGATTTTGATTAGTTTGAGATTTAAGGTTTTCAGGTTCTCTTCTTAGACTAATAATGCTTCTAGAGACATGCAGAAGGCAAATAGCTAATCAGTTTATGAGCCTTGCTATATACTCTGATCAACCAAGTGGGCATCTTCATATGTCGCTCTTGACGTATTTGTAATAATTATATTTTGCTCAACATGGTTAACGTAATTTTGGAGTATGTAATGAACATGAAATGTTTTGATTTGAATATGGAAATGTATTTTTTGAATTTTTAAATTTTTTCCATATTTCTGTGATCTTTGTATCAATGAATCTAGCACCTCCATATTTGGTCGCCGAAGATTAATAACTATGGATGACTACAGCATCCGTAGCCGTTAGTTTTGGGCCACCAAGTAGGGGGATGTTACAAGTTGGTATCAAAGTATAGGTTTATGAAACTCTAAAAAAAAGTTAAACCTAAAAAGCTTTTTCAAACATAATCTAATGAATTTAAAAATATGATCGGGGTTCTGGGTTAATGCTATAGTAACGTTTATGTATTTGATATATAGATATATATCTAAGCACATATTTCCCTTTCTCTTAGACCGTTCTTTTGTATCTTACTAAGGTTCATATGCAGACATACGAGAAAGAAGATACGGGGGCAGGAAATCTGGATGGAGGAAGAACCATAACCAATGAAAATACTCGGCCTAATACTCGAAAAACCAAGATCGACAGGCCAATGCTAATCAAAATGCCAAGGCCAATGTGGGCTGGAAATCTGCCAATAGATGCGGGGATAGTGTACCCATTGTTGGCTAATTTTTTGCAAGCAGGAGCTGCTGGAAATACTGGAGGAGCTTATCCTATAGTTACAGCTGGTTATAACTATTCTAAGCTGAGTAGAGACCATGTTAGTCTGGAAGGAAAGCCGTTCGCTGGAATGGACGATGCTATAGAAGTAGAGAACTGGTTGCTGAATTGTGAAAGGGTCTTTGCCAATATAGGCTTGGATGATGATGATAAGAGAAGTCTAGCCTCAAGACAGTTGCAAGGGTTAGCGCTTCATTGTTGGAATAATGTGACAGTCGGAGTGCTAGAGGAAGAGTTGACTTCAGGTTGAGGTTTAAGCAGAGATTCTAGTTTGAGGTTGCCAAATCAGCACTAATATTGGAAGTTTATGGATCTTGTCCAAGGATAGATGTCTGTGATCGAGTATGCTGCTAAGTTTGATGAGGTATCTCGATATGGTTATGCTTTGGTCGACATGGATGTCAGAAGGTATGAGTGATTCATTAGAGGATTGAGGCCAGAGCTACAAAGGATAGCTATGACTCACATTAGATAATCTTATCATGTGATGGTGGAAATGATTGTCCGACATAAGGAAATGCTTGTTGTTTCCGCTAGGGAAAAGCCAGTTGAGTCTTAGGGTTCTCAAGGAAGAAAAAGAAATTCTTTAAGAAGAAAGGAGCCCAGAAGGGGGAGGCAGCTAAGAAGGAAAAAGATGATCCGGTGTGTTATAAGTGTGATAAGAAAGGCCATTATGCCAATAAGTGCAGAACTGGTAAAGGAAAGAAGCCCATGGAGAAGAAGAATTTGAAATGCTTCAACTGTGACCAAGTTGGGCATTATAAGAACCAGTGTCCAGAGCCTGTCAAGGTGGACAAAGGGAAGGTATTTGCTATTGGACCATCGTCTAGAAAGGAAATACTGTGATAGAAGGTACGCTTTTGATTCAGAGTATACCTGTTATGGTACTTTTTGACCCCGGTGCATCACATTCATTTATATCTCAGTGCTTGGTTGATAGGTATGTATAGAACCTGCATACCTTGTTACTTCCTTAAGAGTTATGAATCCAATAGGAGGATATGCAACTCTTGGGATGAGATGTGATCGGTTAGAACTTGATTTGTTAGATCATAAGTTTGCATGCAGTTTGTATGTTTATGATTTCATAGATTTTGGGATCATCCTATGTACGGATTGATTTGGTAAGCACGAGGCTAGGATATTTTTCCAGGATCGAGAAATATCGTTATGGCACCCAGATAGTCATAACCGATTCATTTTCTCGGCAGAGAATTCCAGTAACAGTGTTTGTGCTTTGTTGAGTCCCTTGGAGGTTGAAGAAGGACTTAATTAGATTCGTGTGGTTAGAGAGTTTGCAGATGTATTTGAGATAGTCACTATATTACCTCCAAAATGAGCTATTGAGTTTCGGATGGACCTTGTACCGGGAGCTGAACCTGTTAGTAGACCACCGATGATACCCACAGAGATGAAGGAATTGAAGGTGCACTTAGTGGATCTTAAGGAAAGAAATTTTATCAGACCAAGCAGTTCGCCTTGGGGAGCAACTGCAGTGTTTGTGAATAAACCAGATGGGTCGTTAAGGATGTGCATCGACTATAGTAAGCTGAATGAAAGGACGATCAAGAATAGGTACCCTCTGTCGTGGATTCATGATCTGTTTGATCAGTTGAGTGGAGCTAGGGTATTTTCCCAATTGGATTTGGCGACGGGGTTCCATCAGTTGAGAGTGGTGGAGGATAGTATTCGTTTAACTGCATTCCGAACTAGATACGGTTCATATGTGTGGTTAGTAATGCCAATTGACGAATATGCTTGCTTTCTTCATTGATTTAATGAACCGAGTTTTCATTGTGCACTTGGATAGGTTTGTGTTGGTGTTCATAGATGACATTTCGTTGTACTCTAAAAATGAAAGAGAGTGTGAGATACATTTTAGAGTGGTGTTAGAGACGCTGAGGCAAAATCAATTGAAGACGAAGTTTTCCAAGTGTCATTTCCGGAAGAGAGAAGTTCAGTTTCTTGGTCATGTGGTTTCGGTGGAAGGATTGTCAGTTGATCCAGTTAAGATCGAGGCAGTCAATAATTGGAAGAGACCAGAGACGTTAACCGAGGTAAGAAGTTTTCTTGGACTGGCAGGTTATTACCAGAGATTTATTAAAGATTTATCACGGATAGCAGCGCCTTTGACTAAGTTGACCAGGAAGGATGTGAGATTTATTTGGTCCGATAAATGTGAAGAAGCGTTCCTTAAGTTGAAGAATTTATTAACCAATGCACCAGTGGTAGTAGTTCCTGATGGTAACCAAGGGTTGGTAGTCTACGCTGATGCATGTGGCACTAGATTGGGATATTGATGTAGAAGGGCAAAGTTATCGCTTATTCATCTAGGCATCATAGACCACATAAGGTAAGGTATCATACTCAGGACTTGGAGTTAGCTCCAGTGATTTTTGCCTTGAAGATTTGGAGGCATTATCTGTTGGGAGAGAGATTTGAGTTGTATACTGATCATAAGCCATTAAAGTATTTATTCTCCCAGAAGGAGTTGAATATGAGGCAACAGAGATGGTTGGAGTTTTTGGCTGCTTAAGATTTTGGTATAGAGTATACTTCGGGAAAAGGAAATAAGGTAGTATATGCTCTCAGTAGAAAACGTCAGAATGTGGTGTTAGCAATGTTGGCATAATGGAAGGATCTACAAGCTTTAGCCAGTTGTGGTGTGCAGTTGAGATCTACTGCTAGTTCTTGTTAGGGTACTACCATGCTATCCTGTTTAGAAGATCGATCGGTGCTGATCGAAAGGTAAGCTTCTAAGCAAAGAGAAGCTCCAATTTTAGCTGAGAGGATTAGAAGACTTGAAGGAGGATCAAAGATTGATGATTTAAAATATTTTAGTCTTGACCAAAGAGGATGGTTAAGGAAGAAGAAATGGTTATGTGTTCTAGATATAGAGAACTTAAGGAAAGAAGTACCATAAGAATGTCATCAATCGAAGTTTACGATTCATCCGGGAGGGGCCAAGATGTATCAAGACATGAAATTAAGCTTCTATTGGGAAGACATGAAGAAGGATTTTGGCTTTTTGGTTAGGCAATGTGCTAAATGTCAACAAGTGAAAGCTGAACATCAGAAGCCAAGAGGGCTACTTCAGCCTTTAGATATTCCAGTTTGGAAATGGGATTCGGTATCGATGGATTTTATAGACGGGTTGCCAAAATCAAATAAAGGAAATGAAAGCATATGGGTTATAGGGGACAGGTTAACCAAGAGTGCCCATTTCATTCCCGTAATGTCAACCAGGACGGAACCAGTTCTAGCAAAGTTATTCATGAAGAACATAGTTAGACTTTACGGAATTTCTAGTAGCATAGTCAACAATAGGGATGCATTATTCACTGTGAATTTTGGAGGAGTCTGCAAGAGGTATTAGATACCAAGCTCAAATGAGTACAGCATATCACCCACGGACGGAAGGGCAGACAGAAAGAGTCAATAAGGTACTTGAAGATTTATTGAGAGCTTGTGTGTTGGACTTTGATAGATCTTGGGAAGATCACCGACATCTGATTGAGTTTTACTATAACAATAGTTATCAGACTAGTATAGGAATGACACCTTTTGAAGCTTTTTATGGAAGGCCATGTAAATCACCAACATTTTGGTTGGAGACTGGAGACAAATTGGTCTTAGGTCCAGATTTGGTTAGAGAGGCATCAGAAAAGATTGAGACAATTCGAGGACGGATGAAGGAAGCTCAATCTAGGTACAAAAGTTATGCAGATAGAAGACGTAAAGACCTAGAATTCTCAGTGGGGGACCAATTTTTCATTAAAGTATCACCAATGAAGGGTGTGATACGATTTGGGAAATCAGGAAAGTTGACCCCAAGGTATAATGGTCCATTTCAGATTGTAGAAAGGATTGGAAAGATAGCGTAAGTGTTGTGTTGCCGAGCAGTTTGGCAAGTGTCCATAATGTATTCCATGTGTTTCATCTTTATAAGTATGTGCATGATCCAGAGGCTACTATTCCTCAGACAGAGTTAGAGGACTTAGTAGTAGAGCCCAATTTGACTTTTATTAGACAACCAGTTTGGATTATAGCGAGAGATGAGAAAAGGTTGAAGACCAAGACGGTCAAGTCGGTAAAGGTTCAATGGAGCAACAATGAGAAAGACTGTACTTGGAAGACAGAGGATAGGACTCGAGAGGGTTTCCCTAATTTGTTCTGATGCTATGTCTATATTAGATTTATATAAATTGGTTGCTTTTCAGATAGGCTAGTATGGCTTTTTGGAGATGTTATAAATGGTTGCTAGTTGGTCCTTACTGAATTTCGAGGATGAACTTCTTTAAGGAAGGAAGCCTGTAACACCCCTAATTTTATTAATATTATCCAGGAGATTTAATTAGAATAAATTAAATAGAATAATGTAGATGAAGGGATTGAGGTTGATTAATTAATTGGTGGTCGTGCTTATTAAAGCTAATGAACTTATATAAATGATTAGGAAATTAAACATAAGGGCATTAAGGAAAATAGCCGCCTACACCTCCTACCCTTATACTATTCTCATTAGACTTTGCACGTCCATTTTCACCAAAACAAAAACACCTACAACCGCGAGAAGCAAGGCTGGCCATTAGAAGAGTAGAAGAAAACATAAGAAAAGCTTAGGGTTTAAGCTAGAGGAAAATCAATCTCAAACAATATCTAATCTCCTTATCTGAAGAAAGGTAAATAATAATTTCTACATCTCTATTTTGATTTTTTTTCATCAATTGGTTTCGGATTTAAGGATAAATCTGTTTATGACATTTTGAATGATGATATACTTGATTATGATTCATATGTGTTTAAACAAGTTAGTTTAATAAGAGATATGTATACAGTTTAAGAAAAAAACCGAGATGAAAATGATTTTTAAATGCCATGGGAAAATTTTATGTGATAGAAAACATGATTTTGGAGATGGATTTCAATTTTTATAATTTTCCGAGTACATATGGATTTTATACGAATTTTCTAGTGAAGAAAATGAATCTTTGGGTTATAAATTATTTACGGCGAAAATAATGATTATTTGGGTTCAAAATTTTTATATGTTGGAAAGCATATTAATATAGATTTTTTGGGATTTTTCTAGAATTTTACGAAGTGTTTTAATGAATATAGTAAATTATTTAAGGTGTGGGACTTAAATGCTTTATAAATTTATTTAAGGAAAAGGGGCATTTTATAAAATAAAATTATTATTTAAATATGAATTTGCAACGGCATTTGTTTCTGAAAAGTAAAGTTTTAACCAATGAGAATTTGATAAAATGGGCAGGTTTGTTAAAAAGTTACCTTCTTTAAGTTAAAAACAAGAAAATCATGTTTTTAGCATGTTTCAGCCGTTTAAGCATAATACCTTCCGACCCAGACCTTTCTCCTAAGTCGGAAGGATTAAACCTTTCATCAAGGTCAAACCAATGCAAATGGTATTAAGTACTTGGTGCATAAGGAATTGGATAGAGTTGAAGGGTTTGCAATCGAAAGGTTGATGGTCAAAGAGGTTTGGATATGTTTGTTTTATCAACTAAAGTTTTCACCTACTTTGCTTTCGAATTAGAGCTTTCACTTGGTTGCCTTCATCCATGTCAAAAAATTTTAAGAAAGTTTTCAAACCTTTCGACAATGTCGAAAGGTTACTTCCACTTTTTTAGTTTGTTTTGAACTTTGCGATATAGTCGAAAGGTTTGAGTTTTATAAGTTGTTTTATATCAACACCTACCGATATAGTCAAAAGGCTATGGATTTAATAGACCTTTCGGCAAAGTCGAAAAGTTTTGTTTTGAAAGGTTGTTTTAGAGAGGTTTTGGAAAGAACTGCCGCCTTTATTTTGTTAAAACCCTTCGAAGGGGTCGAAAATAGGAGCTTTTAGCTTAGTCGAAATGTTTACTTGTATTAAAACCAGCCACTTCTCTCATTGCTTTCGAAAGGTTTCAAAGCTTTGGATTTGGATGAGTTACTCTTGATTTATAATTGACGCATAACCCAAGCTTTCGATGGAGTTTCTTTAAATAGCGGAGGTCTATTGTTTTAAATGAAATGATTTAAGCTTTTGAAGTAGACCTTCTAGCAAGGTCAAAAGGTTGCTTACTTTGTATTCGAAAGGTTATAAAAGAGGACCTTCCGCATGTTTTAATTTAAAACCAGTAAGTTTTCGAAATGCATATGTTATAAAGGTTGAATGCTTTCGAAAGGTTTAAATTGCCGAATGGTTTCCATGGTTTCGAAAGGTTGTTTGTAGACCTTCCAACAAGGTCGAAAGCGTAAGTTTTGAAGGTTTGAAAGCCCATGCTCTAAATTTTAAAGAAAAACCCACGGCTTGTATAAAGGAGTTTTATAATGGTTTAAGTATATGATTTTGAAGAAGTTTCTACTTGATAATAATATAAGTAAACCAGATACGGCATTGTAATAGTTTAAATTGCAGTCTCTGGTCTTTTCCAATTGTTAATAGCTTCGATCTTATCCGGTTCAACTGCTAAACCTTCTTCAGAAACTATATAACCAAGGAACTTCACTTCTTTCTTCCAAAAATGACACTTTGAGAACTTCACCTTCAGCTGATGTTGCCTTAGCATCTCTAACACTATTCTAAGATAATCCGCATGACCATTCTCATTCTTAGAATATACCAAAATATCATCAATAAAAACCAACATGAACCTATCCAAGTGCTCTTGGAAAACCCAGTTCGTCAAATCCACAAAGAAAGTTGACGCATTAGTAAGCCCGAATGGCATAACCAACCACTCATAAGACCCATATCTGGTCCTAAATGCCATCAAAGGAATGTTGTCCTCTGCTACTCTAAGCTGATGGAAACCTATTGCCAAATCAAGCTGGGAAAACACTCGGGCTCCACTCAACCGATTAAATAAGTTATCGATCCTCGACAATGGATACATATTCTTGACCGTCCTCTCGTTTAACATACGATAATCAATACACATCCTTAATGACCCATATGGCTTCTTCACGAATACCGCGGCCATTCCCCACGGAGAACTGCTTGGCCGGATGAAATCATTTCCTTTTAAATCCACTAGCTGCACCTTCAATTCCTTCATCTCGGTTGGTGACATTCTGCTATGTGGTATACTTACGTGTTTAGCTCCTCGTATGAGATCTATCCAAAATTTGATTGCTCTTTTCGACGGCAAGCCTGAAACTGGTTCAAACATATCCGCAAACTCTCTTACAACGTAAACCCGCTTCAACTCTGCTTCCATTCCTATAGCACCCAATAACGCATAAGCATTTCCGTTTGAACTCCTTATTGAGTAAATGACTCGGTTATGGATATTAGGTTGTTTCAATAATATTTCCCCCTCTTGGTAAAATATCTTAGCATCATATCTACTTAACCAATCCACACCCAATATGATGTTGAAACCCAAGAAATCTAAAAGCTATAAACTGCATGCAAAGGTATGACCTAATTAATCAAGTCTAACTGGTCATATCTCATTCCCAAAGTTGCATACCCTCCTAAAGGATTTGCAACCCTTAAAGGAGTAATAATGTATAAAGGTTCCTGACAGAAGTAATCTACCAAATACTGATATATAAATGAGTGCGATGCACCGATATCAAATTGTATCCTAACCGGAGTACTATGAATCATAAGCATACCTTCCATCACCGCTTTTCCTTTCTCAGCAGCCGTTGGTCTAGAGGATGATGGTTCCAATGCAAATACCTTTCCTTTCCAGCCTTAGCAGCCTTGAGACACTTGTCCTTGCAATGCCCCATCTGACAACAGTTGTATCACTTCATATTCGGCCTTCCTACAACTACTCTTCCATCACCCGACCGATACTCATTAGCATAGTGCCCTTTCTTATCACACTTGTAACAAACAATATCAGCATTGCTCTTCTTAGCTATTACCCCTAGCTAGGCACCTTTCTTCTTGAACAACTTCAGCTTCTTACTCTGACAATTCTGAACTTCAACTGGTTTCCTTTTTCCAAAGTAGCAAGCAACTATTCATTTCGAATAGACATCACAACAACGGTATGACATAAATCCTAGAGGTTTGGCATGGTTGCTCTGGCGATCTCAGGTACAACCCCTTGATAAACTTATCATTCCTCCGAATGAAAAAATCCATAGTAGCATATCTATAACAGGACAGCTCATCAAACTTTGTAGCATACTCAATCACCAATTTATCCCCTTGGACTAAATCTGCAAACTTACCGAGCAATGCTGACTTGGCAACCTCTTCTAGAAATCATTCTTCGAACCTCCTTCGAAATTTATCCCAAGCCAGGTCTTCCTCTGGCTCTCCTACGGTATCTCCATTCCACCAAAACAATGCTGCTCCATGCAATTTCCTTGAAGCAATTCTCCTCAACTGCATATCCGACAAGCCGAGATCTGAAAATATCCTTTCACAATGAAATAGCCCGTTCTCCACTCCTACTGCATCCTTGTTTCCCAAAAAAGGCTTTCTTCTAAGACCAGCGTAATCCTTGCTCTACTTGGTATAATTATTGAAAACTAGGGCCATCGTATTAGCTCCTCCAACATTCTCTATAGCCACTCCCGTAGCTGCTCCAGCTTACATCATATTCATGAAGAACTGATACATTATTCCCATATCAACCGGTGGAATCTCAGCACCAACATTAGCATTTGCATCTGGGTTTGCATTTGCCTGTCGACCCTGGTTGCTCCTAGTATTGGATCGAACATTTCCACTTGTTGCGATGCATCTCCCACCTTGATTCAATCTTTTGTTTCCTACCTCCATATCTTACTTCTCTACTACCTGAAATCCAATCTTGATAAGATATAGAAGAACGTTCTAATAGAGTAGGGAATACATACTTAATCATTTATAGCAAAGTACACATATGTTACTTTAACACTTACCCAAGCCCAACTATATTTTTGATTCATTAGATTATGCTAAAAAATCTTTTAAGGTTTAAATTTCTTTTAAGTGCATAAACCATGATCTGATACCAACTTGTAACATCCCGCCTTCTGAGGCCCAAAACCAACCGCTACTAATAGCGCAGTCATCCGTAGTTGTCTTTTCTTGACGACCGAATGTGGCATAGTTATTGTTGATACATAGGAACACAGGAATATGAAAAAAAAATTAAATTTCAATAAAAGGATATTTCATTTCATGCAAATTATAATTTAAGATTTAATTACATAATCCCAGATGTTAACCACGTTCGGATCATAATACATGTACAAAACACGATAAGAGCAACATATGAAGATGTCCCTTTATGATGATCAAAAAACTAATAATTCGAACTTTACAATTCTTAGTACATCACAACAGAATACACAAAATAGCTCAATATAGCTAACACTGCCTCTTGCACGTCTACAGAAGTTTATTCATCCAAAACCTGAAAGTCTCCCACTCTTAGACTGCTCAAATTATTTTGAGTACCCGATTGTATGTGGAGAAACACAAACTTCAAGTCAGACAATAAGTGTGGTAAAAATAATCCTCTATCATTTCTCATCATAAATAGATTTCTAGTGGGACCACGCCACTTAACGAAGCAGGTTTTCCCCTCACTAGTGTCCAAAATAAAAGATGCAAATAATTTGCTATGCCCCTGCACCAAAAATGATTAGTCTTAACATAATATGAAATAAAGCCATAAATCATATGTGTTGGATATCTCATCCATCCATTTATTAGATATGTCATCTAAAAGCAATTTATTAGATTTTCCATCTAAAAACAATTTATTAGAGTTCCCCTCTAAAATATTTAAAATAACCACCCATCATAATTTAATAGGACTACCAGTCAATCCATTTAAAATAAATGCAGATTATCAATCATACATTGTTTTATAAAGATGGTGTGGGCTATCCACCACACACTACATAATAACTATGAACCCTAGGGTGCCAAATCCCCGAGGCTAACCATCTCTAGAAAAACATTATTTTCTTTAGAAAATTGATGTGGGCTGTCCACCGCACATTCCATGGTTTTTCTAGGTTAACCAAGAACCCATCACTTGGCCAATTGAAACATCACAATCCCCATGATTATTTATAAAAATTCATGATCCCCATGATTACTTATTTTCCCCAGGTATACCACATGTTTAACTTATTCCCATTAGTAACCCCAATCAGGTTAAATTAAATAAAAACACACTGATAGCCATAATTTATATTTTTGAAAGCATATTCCTGTTTGTAACCCCAAACTATGGATCGAAAACATAAAACCCACCTCGGTGTCCCTAAGGTTTAATAAGATCAAATTTATATAAGGATCCCCCTTTCATATTCAAACAAAATAAGTATTTTATTTTATAACCCTTTGAAGTAACCCCTTCAAGTTGCAAAATTTTACTTAGGGAAAAATAGCTTAAAACAGCCCTTTAAACCCCTTAAAATGAAGTCCCATTCGAAAGCAAATAAACATCCAAAGTTAGTCCCTTCGAAAGCATTCCTTTTGAAAGCACCATAAAACCATGCCTTTCGATTTTGTTGAAAGGTCTCACCTTTCGGGCCTGTCGGAAGGTTTCTTTTTGACTTAGTCGAAAGGATCTACCTTTCGGCTTTGTTGAAAGCCTGGGGTATCCCCTTTATAAAATCATTTGTAAACCTTTCGAAAGCAATGAAATTCAAAACCTTTCGCAATCATCGAAGGTAACCCCTTCATAACCTTTTGAAACCAAAACTTTTCAAAATCAAGCCTTTCGAAATCATTCAAAAATAATGAAGTGTTGGTGTTGGAACTAACCCTTCGAAAGTGTACTTCCAACCTTTTCGGAAGGTTTATCCTTGACGTTTTCGAAAGGTATTAAAACTTTTACTTTAAAAATAATGGAAGGTTCAGAAGAAACCCCTTCTTCTTCCCCTTCTTTCCCTTTGGCTTTGTTGAAGGCATCCCTTCGACTTAGTCGAAAGGATTAAAATACCATTTTGAAAACATTTTAAAACCATTCTCTTGTTGGTTTAAACTTTCGAAGATCCCTTCAAAAACCCTTCTTGAATATTTAAAAAATTTAGTCTTTTATAAAATGATAGAGTCGAAGGATCCCTCTTCAACTTATTCGAAACAATTATGTTTCAATTCGAAAGCAATTATGTTTCAATTCGAAAGCAATTATGTTTCTATTCAAAAGCAAAAGAAACATTCTCCTCATCCCTTCACCCCTCTTCCCTTCGACACATTGCCTACCTTTCGACTTAGGCGAAGGTTAATTGTTTACCTTCAGTCTTAGACAAAAGGCACCTTTCGACTTCATCAAAAGGGAAAATGCGGGCTTGTTGGAGTCAAAGGAAAAAATGGCCTGCAGAAGTGGTGTTTTTATCTTGCTTGTCTAATTTTTAGTGACCGAGGAGCCTTCTCCTGTACTTCCAAATAGTAAAAGTATACAAAAGTTAATCTTTTTCTTAAAACACTATTCTTCTTCCTCAATTAAAATTTTAGATTGCAGCCTTCCCTCCGAATTGAGTAATTTGAAGGCAATTTTGCAGTTTGCCCTTAGGATTAAATAATTCAATTAACTTAGTAAATCACTCAGGAAAAACCCCCAAAAATCACCAAAAATCTGATAAATCATATACTTCAACATATTAAAATTACAAAGCATACGAAGATCAAAACAACAATTATTTTAACCAGAACCTCATAAAAATGTGTTAATTAGCCCATTAACATTTAAAACACCTACGTCTTATCCAAACAAAGATTTAAATGGTTATATCCTAACTAAAATCACAAACATGAATTGGGTATAACTCATAACCGATCCAAACATAGAAAAATGAGATGATAAACATGATTATTCACCTTGATTAGTTGATGAAGAATGAGATAATTTTCTTGCTTTAATTCCTTAGCTTTTTATTCAATTTATTTCTCTTCCTGGAGCTTTTAGTAGCCGACCGAAATATAGGTGAGGAGTTATGAATGAGAAAGTAAAAGTTTACTAAAGTGGAGGAAGAGATTTATACTAAGTAATGTAGCCCCATTTTCAAGTTTACCCCTTAGGTCATTCCTCCTTCTTAATTTAGTCAAGTCTTATCACGGCCATTGGATTTATTAATCCCATCGACCTATTCATATTATTTTATTTAATTTATCCAATTAATTATCCTAAATAATGTTAATTAAAATTCGTAGGCATTACACTAGGCTCTCCTGTCTTCGGGAAAGCCACTCATTTAGGGTCCCGTTTGTAACGACCCAACTTCCTATCTCCAGGAAATTGCATCGCTAATAAGAAAGAAAGGGATAGAGAATAGAAAGAAAGAGAAGAAAGAAGAAACAACACATCAGAATCTAAACAGCGGAACGAATAAATTATATTAATATTCAAAAGTATTTACACAATATACAATATCTATCAGATATACACAGCATACACATCACATATACTAGACAGTTATAAACACCTGTCTAGTATTTACAACTCAATACAACATCACAAATAACTCAGAGATACTACAGCGGAACTATATATATCTACAACGCGGAAGCCACCTGCTCCATTGCTCCTCCATTATTCGTCAAAGCTAACCTGAATCCTAACCTGAATCCCTTGGCTACTCGTAAAAATTTGAGTACCCAAGAGTTTATGAAAAACAAAAATAAACTCCGGGTCAGACATGGGTCTGGTGTGAGTAACAGGTTAAAGTTGCTTAACTTTTGAAAAACCTTTGAAAAGAAAGGTATCACGTAAGACTTCCCACTCATAAACATGGAAAAGTTTTTACCTTACGCTAAACAAAACATTTGATAGGAAATCCGATGATATTATAATAGTGTCTAGGGTTTTCAAATAAATAAGAAATAGCTGAAATTGTTACATGATTAAATTCCAGCTACTAGCCACAAAAGTGGGTAATACAATCAAAACCGTTGGCACTTATTGGATTTTGGATTCCATACAATGGCAGGGCTACTGGGGTACCGCCCGTCACAGTACGTGGCCTAGATCACCGTACCGAGGATTACTCCCTTCATCCCCTGCAACACAAGACCGGACCCGTTCCTTACTGAACAGTTCCGAACAAGACAACCCCGGCAGTTGTCGCGACCAACCGCCCCACACAGCCGAATATAAAGGGACCTCTAGACAGGGATCAATCTTGCTCTCAAGTGGGGGCTACCCACGAAGCCTTGCTGCACCTCCCCTGTTTTAGCCATTCCCGGTTGATGAGGCTTGAGGCTACGATTACCTTTATAAGACATCAAATCTTAGAATGCTCATCGTCCACCTGACGATGTGTTGAAAGCATTCAATCCATACAAGTTCGTTCCGGGTTCGAACGAAACCGAAGGCACTATCTCGTTGCACTCATTATTGGAATCACCCTCAGAGTCAACGACCATAGCCCTTGCACTCTGATTCTCCATCTCGAATCTATAAGCACTATTCCGTCAAACTCATTACGGAATCACCCACAGAGTTATACTGACGTATAGCCCTTATACCTCGAGTCTTCACATGCTCCACTTAGATTCACGACCTAACGTTAATTGGAATCGATGTGGTTTTCGGATATCCAAATATGAAAACCCGATCCCGGTCTCATCGAAATCCAAAGCGTGTCTTTTAGGTCCAAGTTGTTTTAAGTTTAAAACAATTCAATTTAAACTATCTATATGCACACAGATAGATACTTCACATCATCATAATAGATAATCAACAATATTATCATAAATAGGTAATCATCACAAATTGACAATCTATATTACCATCATCCATAGATAACACATACCACCACCACAATGCAACCAATGCATCCATATCACACAATACTAATCTCATATCTGAGATTCAAACCATTCAAGTCAAACCAAATCATCCATTCATAAGCAAGGATCTATAATCATACCATCTATAATTAATTTAAAATGAATTAAATTAATTACTTCTATCTCTAATTAATTTAAAGTGAATTAAATTAATTAAATAGGTAATCATCACAAATTGACAATCTATATTACCATCATCCATAGATAACACATACCACCACCACAATGCAACCAATGCATCCATATCACACAATACTAATCTCATATCTGAGATTCAAACCATTCAAGTCAAACCAAATCATCCATTCATAAGCAAGGATCTATAATCATACCATCTATAATTAATTTAAAATGAATTAAATTAATTACTTCTATCTCTAATTAATTTAAAGTGAATTAAATTAATTAACTATCTTTAATTAATTTAAAATGAATTAAATCAATTATTTCACCATATAAAACTTGCTTGATTAACCATTAATTGATTATCAATCAATTAAATAATTCTCCTCAAATTAATCACCTTAATTAATCACCCTTGATTAATTATCCCTTAATTACATTCAAGTAATTATCTTTAATTAATTTCACAAATTAATTATCCCTAACCACAATCAGTAATTAATCTTTAATTACTTCATTAATTAATTAATTACATTAATTAATTACTTCCTTAATCACTTGCCATTAGATTAATTAATCCTAATTAATTAATCCTTAATTATATCGTTAATCATATTAATTGATGATCCTTATTTGAATTAATTACTTCAAAATTAATTACATTCAATAATCAATTATATTGATTAATCAATCTTGATTAACTTCATTAGTAATTAATTACTCTTAATTAATTACATTACTTAATCATTTCCAAATAATTTGATTAATAAGTGCTTAAATTAATTACAATAAGTAATTAATTATTAATCACTTCATAAAGAAATTACCTTTCATATTGATTACACAAGAAATTAATTTCCAAAACTCTTCACTTACTTTTAATTAATTCCCTCCAGTAATTTACTTATCTTAATTACTTCTTTGAGTAATTATACTTCATTGATTACTTATCAATCAAACGATTATTCTAAATTAATTAAACTTAATTAATTAATATAAATTAATCCAATTAATAAATTAATTACAAAGAGTAATTAATATCTTTAATTATTTTCATAAAGTAATCATACTTAATTAAATTCCTAATTGATTATTTAAATTAATTAATCCAATTAATTATCAAAATTAATTACATTAATTAATTAATAAATAATCATAAGTTAATGACCTTTATTAACTTAATAACAAATTCATAATTACTTTTCTTAAGTAACTAACTTAAATAAATTAATGTTAATTACAAGTTTAATTTACCTTAGTTAATTTGTTTCAAAACTTTAATTAAATAAATTAATTAATTAAATTATTTAAATTACCTTACTAATTTAATGAAACAAAGATCATTAAATCTTAAATTTATTTTTAAAATAAAACATTTCTTATTTATGATTACTTTATTATTAATAAAGTAACTTAAAACAATTTAACTCAAAATTGTTTCAAATTACATTTTAAATTTTAAATTTTAAATGAAACAAACTTAACTTAAACAAAGTTTAAAACATTTTAAAATCTTTTTAAAACTTTATACTAAGATTTTCTTATTTTATACAAGAAGTTATAAGAAATTTAAATTCCAAATTCATTTCAAATACAAATCATATTTAAATATGTTTCAGCAATTAAAACATTTTAAAATTTTAAAATTTTAAAAACTACTTTATTTCAAAAACATGATTCCAATCTGAATCATAATTCCAGATTTAAACTTGTTTTCAAATCTTTTAATTTAATTCAATGCTTTATTTTAAATTTTCAGATTTTTAAACCCTTTTGATAAATGTTTAAAACTTTTTGAATTAAAAGGATTAAATTAAATTTTCAAACCTGGAATTCAAACTCAGTTTGTAATACTGACTTTAAGTTTCATTTTTGCTAACACTTGCTTCAGATCAAACTAAATTGAAATTTTTTTTTTTTTTTTTTTTTTTTTTTTTTTGAACTTATACAGGTTTTCAAAGAAACCTGTTAACATCAAAATGCCCCGAGTTTCCCCTTATTCTACTTCGGGTAAATCCTTACTCAACTTCGAGTAAAAACTCGATTTACTCGAGTTATGACCCGAGTCAAAAAGAACACAGCAACCAAAACATAACCCTGTCACCAACTTCTTCACCGTGCATATGCACGGTGGCTGTAGCCACCTCCGGCCACCTCCCAGGCCATGAACTCGTCACCGACCTCCCTTACATCACCTCGCGATCATCACAATCCCTCAACACACTCGAAAACAGATTCGAGTTTTCCCCAAACCAACCTGGCAGCAACAGGCACTTCCACCCAAACCTGTAAATCCCTCATTTCCTCTTCCTCCGACCACCTTATCGATAACTACTCCGACCACACTTGCAATCATACTCCAACTACCATTACCCCAAAAATCAAGACACTCGGTCACCTGAGTCTCCTCCCCGATCAATTAAAAACAATGCCCAGGTATTACAAATTTTTCCCCTTTCCATTACCCAGAAGAAAACACAAATGCACACATAATCTCAAACTAAAAATTGAAATTTGGATTTTAAAAAAATCATAAATTTAATTCAAAGATTTGATTCAAACATCTAGAATTAAGAAATAACCATTATACTTTGGTTAGATTCCAGTTTCTTGCCTTTACCAGTTTCCAGAACTTCAGGTATTTATTTCTTTTTTTTTTTTTTTTTTTTTTTTTGAACAAATCTTAATTTTAATTTATACATACAATATAAACACACATTGTTTTAGTCTCATGCAGTATTACAGATTTTTGAAAAGGAATCACTGATATGGATTTTTTTTTTTTTTTGGTTTGAGAGGAGTTCAGATCTTTTGAATGAAATTTGGTTTTGAGGAGGTAGAGTTGCAAATATGTTTGAATAAGTTTTCAGCTGAGATTTTTTTTCTTAACTTTGAACAAATAAACATTAGAAAAGAAATGAGTATGAAGAAACATGCTTATATAAGATAAAAATGATTTATTTATAAATTAAAAGAAAATCAAAATAAAAGGACACTTGTCTCACTAGCTTTTTAATTCAATTACACTTGTCACCATACCTCTTAATATATTTACATGTGGTTTATAAATGAATTTTATTTGTTTTTATTTATTTTAAAAGTAAATAAAACTCCTTTTTCTTTATTTGTATGTATTTATGTATAAATTATTTTCATGTGTAAATGTTTATGCATTTCTTTTTAAAGAAAATGAAATAAAACAAATCTCATAAAAATGAAAGCTTATCAAATAATTCAAATATGATTACTTTTTGAATTCAACATCAATCCAATTCCAAATGTTATTCATACATTTAAAAATCCAAATTTAAAAATAATTTAAAACTAGTTTATCAACATATTTTAAATTTTAGAATAATAACATTGTCTTTTTAAAACATATCTATATTTATTAAATAAATAAAAACACAATTAACAAATTTAAATAACTTATAAAAGAAATTATAAATTACATAGCCTATTAAACATATTTAATTACATTAATGTTTTAGTAAACAATTTGTATTTTAAATTTCAAATTATTCCAATTTATAATTAAGCTATATTTTAAAAAGAAATAAAGTAAACTTTTATTTATCTTATAAAAATACAATTATAAAATTTGAAACAAATATTTTAAACAATTACTTTAAGTACTTTAAACCAATTAGTCATTATTAAATAAAATAAAAAAATCTTCAAATTATCAAATGAATATTAGAAATTTAAAAACACATATTTTATTTGTTCTTTTAACTTCAAATTAAACTTATCTATTTACAACATATATATATATATACATACATTATAAATAGGAAAACAATTATTAGCTTTTAAAAGATAGAATTCATCAATTAAACATCTATTTAATTGAATTATTAAATCAAGTTAATTTTCATTAACAAAATTTTATCAAATCAATTTAATTTTAATTATAGATTATTAAATTGATATTGCTAAAATTTCCGGGATATCACATTCCTTCCCCCTTAAAAGAATTTCGTCCCCGAAATTTAAAAGCAAAAGTAATTTAATAACCCATTTAAAATTTAAAATTTTAAATCACAAACATACATCAATCAATCAAATGCTAACAACCAAAACAACCAATTTATCTAATCAAACAAATTTAATTATCCAGATAAAATTCTGGATAAAAATTTCTCGAGTTTCCCCGGTATATATATATACCGGGATACTCGCCCTATATAATCCCAAACAATCTAAACTACGAAGCTACAAAGCTTCTTCTCATCTAGATCTACAACTCTAAACAGGATATCAGACTACAAACAAGTCTGTCTTAATCACCAAACCTTCCTAAACAGCTGGCTCCAAATCAGAAATAACTCATACACGTACTCCCTCAGAGATACGTGAAACTCATCGAATCCCAGTTATCCACACTGGCAATTCAATTCTCGAAAACCAAACACCAATCCAACCAAAACACATAAGAGATCCAAACAAAACTCCGACTCAGGAATCCAATTTCCTTCGTTTCTTATCTCCAAAACTCTTCGGACGATCCTGGGCTGACTACATCCAAACTGATGGACTCAACTCTTACTGATTCCTCTAGAAACAATCTAGGCCAAAAACAATCCAACACAACGATCTCCTCAAGATCAATCAAGACTAAGATCACCAACTCCACTCTTCAATCATCAGAAGAACAAACTCGCTTCTTTTATCCAGAAAAGACAAAATAGAAGCATTCCCAAACTGCTTCCGCTGCACAACTCTGATCTGGCATAGAAGACACTGCTGATGAATAGTATGAGCACAAACTGGACATTACTTCCCAGAAATATGGCTCAACATATCCAAGAAAACTCAGATGTTTCTCCAATCCTGAGCTGCTTCACCCAACCTATCTTGAGAAACCATCCTTCTACTAGCTATCCACCGGTAGCACTCCTGGAATCCGGTCGATAAGAAAATCCGATCTCCAGATGAAGAAAAACCTCTGTCTTCTTAGAAAACAACCAAAAACTCTTCAACACCTCTAAAGAAAACTCAAACTATCGCAAGTCACTTTTGCAATCAACACAGACCAATTCCCAAAGAAAACTGTTCTCTCTTTACCAAACAGAACAGCTTACTCTTAATTAGTCAATCCAATAAAGTATTGGATCCACTCTGCTACTTCTGAACTTCACCTTCAGAAACTACTCAGCCAGTTAACTTCTGCCAATAAAGACACTCCGAGCTGCACCGCTGACATCAATGCCAAAACTTCCTTAGCTGAAGTTCTTCGAGAAACTCAGACCTCAAAGCCGAACTCCAACAACTAGCTTAACTCAGCCACATCACTGAAGCAGACACACTTTCCAAAACTTGTTCCAAAGAAAACATCTTTGGAAATATCCATATTCACTGCATCTCATCATGCAGTTACAACTTCCTGAGGTATCAAAATACCATCACACACTTCTACCCAAAACGACAGATCCAAACTCATCTTATCCATCTTCAAAAATGAACTCTGAACCTTCACAGGTTTCCTTCAGAGATCGATGAAATCTCTATACTCTGCACAACTCACTCAAGACGGTATTAGGTCTACAGTCTCGACAAATACACTTCCAACCTCAAACATTCAAACTCCAACCAATGGTAGTCATCGTGTTACACACACTACTACCTTATCTACCTCTATAACCTATATTGGAGAAACCTGAACAGGTAACCCAACAGATAGGTAGAAATAATAAATATATATAGATATATATATCAAAACTACAAATACTCTCTCTCAAGATAGACACCACTACAGAGTCTAGGTATTCACTCAACCTAACGCTCTGATACCACTGTAACGACCCAACTTCCTATCTCCAGGAAATTGCATCGCTAATAAGAAAGAAAGGGATAGAGAATAGAAAGAAAGAGAAGAAAGAAGAAACAACACATCAGAATCTAAACAGCGGAACGAATAAATTATATTAATATTCAAAAGTATTTACACAATATACAATATCTATCAGATATACACAGCATACACATCACATATACTAGACAGTTATAAACACCTGTCTAGTATTTACAACTCAATACAACATCACAAATAACTCAGAGATACTACAGCGGAACTATATATATCTACAACGCGGAAGCCACCTGCTCCATTGCTCCTCCATTATTCGTCAAAGCTAACCTGAATCCTAACCTGAATCCCTTGGCTACTCGTAAAAATTTGAGTACCCAAGAGTTTATGAAAAACAAAAATAAACTCCGGGTCAGACATGGGTCTGGTGTGAGTAACAGGTTAAAGTTGCTTAACTTTTGAAAAACCTTTGAAAAGAAAGGTATCACGTAAGACTTCCCACTCATAAACATGGAAAAGTTTTTACCTTACGCTAAACAAAACATTTGATAGGAAATCCGATGATATTATAATAGTGTCTAGGGTTTTCAAATAAATAAGAAATAGCTGAAATTGTTACATGATTAAATTCCAGCTACTAGCCACAAAAGTGGGTAATACAATCAAAACCGTTGGCACTTATTGGATTTTGGATTCCATACAATGGCAGGGCTACTGGGGTACCGCCCGTCACAGTACGTGGCCTAGATCACCGTACCGAGGATTACTCCCTTCATCCCCTGCAACACAAGACCGGACCCGTTCCTTACTGAACAGTTCCGAACAAGACAACCCCGGCAGTTGTCGCGACCAACCGCCCCACACAGCCGAATATAAAGGGACCTCTAGACAGGGATCAATCTTGCTCTCAAGTGGGGGCTACCCACGAAGCCTTGCTGCACCTCCCCTGTTTTAGCCATTCCCGGTTGATGAGGCTTGAGGCTACGATTACCTTTATAAGACATCAAATCTTAGAATGCTCATCGTCCACCTGACGATGTGTTGAAAGCATTCAATCCATACAAGTTCGTTCCGGGTTCGAACGAAACCGAAGGCACTATCTCGTTGCACTCATTATTGGAATCACCCTCAGAGTCAACGACCATAGCCCTTGCACTCTGATTCTCCATCTCGAATCTATAAGCACTATTCCGTCAAACTCATTACGGAATCACCCACAGAGTTATACTGACGTATAGCCCTTATACCTCGAGTCTTCACATGCTCCACTTAGATTCACGACCTAACGTTAATTGGAATCGATGTGGTTTTCGGATATCCAAATATGAAAACCCGATCCCGGTCTCATCGAAATCCAAAGCGTGTCTTTTAGGTCCAAGTTGTTTTAAGTTTAAAACAATTCAATTTAAACTATCTATATGCACACAGATAGATACTTCACATCATCATAATAGATAATCAACAATATTATCATAAATAGGTAATCATCACAAATTGACAATCTATATTACCATCATCCATAGATAACACATACCACCACCACAATGCAACCAATGCATCCATATCACACAATACTAATCTCATATCTGAGATTCAAACCATTCAAGTCAAACCAAATCATCCATTCATAAGCAAGGATCTATAATCATACCATCTATAATTAATTTAAAATGAATTAAATTAATTACTTCTATCTCTAATTAATTTAAAGTGAATTAAATTAATTAACTATCTTTAATTAATTTAAAATGAATTAAATCAATTATTTCACCATATAAAACTTGCTTGATTAACCATTAATTGATTATCAATCAATTAAATAATTCTCCTCAAATTAATCACCTTAATTAATCACCCTTGATTAATTATCCCTTAATTACATTCAAGTAATTATCTTTAATTAATTTCACAAATTAATTATCCCTAACCACAATCAGTAATTAATCTTTAATTACTTCATTAATTAATTAATTACATTAATTAATTACTTCCTTAATCACTTGCCATTAGATTAATTAATCCTAATTAATTAATCCTTAATTATATCGTTAATCATATTAATTGATGATCCTTATTTGAATTAATTACTTCAAAATTAATTACATTCAATAATCAATTATATTGATTAATCAATCTTGATTAACTTCATTAGTAATTAATTGCTCTTAATTAATTACATTACTTAATCATTTCCAAATAATTTGATTAATAAGTGCTTAAATTAATTACAATAAGTAATTAATTATTAATCACTTCATAAAGAAATTACCTTTCATATTGATTACACAAGAAATTAATTTCCAAAACTCTTCACTTACTTTTAATTAATTCCCTCCAGTAATTTACTTATCTTAATTACTTCTTTGAGTAATTATACTTCATTGATTACTTATCAATCAAACGATTATTCTAAATTAATTAAACTTAATTAATTAATATAAATTAATCCAATTAATAAATTAATTACAAAGAGTAATTAATATCTTTAATTATTTTCATAAAGTAATCATACTTAATTAAATTCCTAATTGATTATTTAAATTAATTAATCCAATTAATTATCAAAATTAATTACATTAATTAATTAATAAATAATCATAAGTTAATGACCTTTATTAACTTAATAACAAATTCATAATTACTTTTCTTAAGTAACTAACTTAAATAAATTAATGTTAATTACAAGTTTAATTTACCTTAGTTAATTTGTTTCAAAACTTTAATTAAATAAATTAATTAATTAAATTATTTAAATTACCTTACTAATTTAATGAAACAAAGATCATTAAATCTTAAATTTATTTTTAAAATAAAACATTTCTTATTTATGATTACTTTATTATTAATAAAGTAACTTAAAACAATTTAACTCAAAATTGTTTCAAATTACATTTTAAATTTTAAATTTTAAATGAAACAAACTTAACTTAAACAAAGTTTAAAACATTTTAAAATCTTTTTAAAACTTTATACTAAGATTTTCTTATTTTATACAAGAAGTTATAAGAAATTTAAATTCCAAATTCATTTCAAATACAAATCATATTTAAATATGTTTCAGCAATTAAAACATTTTAAAATTTTAAAATTTTAAAAACTACTTTATTTCAAAAACATGATTCCAATCTGAATCATAATTCCAGATTTAAACTTGTTTTCAAATCTTTTAATTTAATTCAATGCTTTATTTTAAATTTTCAGATTTTTAAACCCTTTTGATAAATGTTTAAAACTTTTTGAATTAAAAGGATTAAATTAAATTTTCAAACCTGGAATTCAAACTCAGTTTGTAATACTGACTTTAAGTTTCATTTTTGCTAACACTTGCTTCAGATCAAACTAAATTGAAATTTTTTTTTTTTTTTTTTTTTTTTTTTTTTTTTTGAACTTATACAGGTTTTCAAAGAAACCTGTTAACATCAAAATGCCCCGAGTTTCCCCTTATTCTACTTCGGGTAAATCCTTACTCAACTTCGAGTAAAAACTCGATTTACTCGAGTTATGACCCGAGTCAAAAAGAACACAGCAACCAAAACATAACCCTGTCACCAACTTCTTCACCGTGCATATGCACGGTGGCTGTAGCCACCTCCGGCCACCTCCCAGGCCATGAACTCGTCACCGACCTCCCTTACATCACCTCGCGATCATCACAATCCCTCAACACACTCGAAAACAGATTCGAGTTTTCCCCAAACCAACCTGGCAGCAACAGGCACTTCCACCCAAACCTGTAAATCCCTCATTTCCTCTTCCTCCGACCACCTTATCGATAACTACTCCGACCACACTTGCAATCATACTCCAACTACCATTACCCCAAAAATCAAGACACTCGGTCACCTGAGTCTCCTCCCCGATCAATTAAAAACAATGCCCAGGTATTACAAATTTTTCCCCTTTCCATTACCCAGAAGAAAACACAAATGCACACATAATCTCAAACTAAAAATTGAAATTTGGATTTTAAAAAAATCATAAATTTAATTCAAAGATTTGATTCAAACATCTGGAATTAAGAAATAACCATTATACTTTGGTTAGATTCCAGTTTCTTGCCTTTACCAGTTTCCAGAACTTCAGGTATTTATTTCTTTTTTTTTTTTTTTCTTTTTTTTTTGAACAAATCTTAATTTTAATTTATACATACAATATAAACACACATTGTTTTAGTCTCATGCAGTATTACAGATTTTTGAAAAGGAATCACTGATATGGATTTTTTTTTTTTTTTGGTTTGAGAGGAGTTCAGATCTTTTGAATGAAATTTGGTTTTGAGGAGGTAGAGTTGCAAATATGTTTGAATAAGTTTTCAGCTGAGATTTTTTTTCTTAACTTTGAACAAATAAACATTAGAAAAGAAATGAGTATGAAGAAACATGCTTATATAAGATAAAAATGATTTATTTATAAATTAAAAGAAAATCAAAATAAAAGGACACTTGTCTCACTAGCTTTTTAATTCAATTACACTTGTCACCATACCTCTTAATATATTTACATGTGGTTTATAAATGAATTTTATTTGTTTTTATTTATTTTAAAAGTAAATAAAACTCCTTTTTCTTTATTTGTATGTATTTATGTATAAATTATTTTCATGTGTAAATGTTTATGCATTTCTTTTTAAAGAAAATGAAATAAAACAAATCTCATAAAAATGAAAGCTTATCAAATAATTCAAATATGATTACTTTTTGAATTCAACATCAATCCAATTCCAAATGTTATTCATACATTTAAAAATCCAAATTTAAAAATAATTTAAAACTAGTTTATCAACATATTTTAAATTTTAGAATAATAACATTGTCTTTTTAAAACATATCTATATTTATTAAATAAATAAAAACACAATTAACAAATTTAAATAACTTATAAAAGAAATTATAAATTACATAGCCTATTAAACATATTTAATTACATTAATGTTTTAGTAAACAATTTGTATTTTAAATTTCAAATTATTCCAATTTATAATTAAGCTATATTTTAAAAAGAAATAAAGTAAACTTTTATTTATCTTATAAAAATACAATTATAAAATTTGAAACAAATATTTTAAACAATTACTTTAAGTACTTTAAACCAATTAGTCATTATTAAATAAAATAAAAAAATCTTCAAATTATCAAATGAATATTAGAAATTTAAAAACACATATTTTATTTGTTCTTTTAACTTCAAATTAAACTTATCTATTTACAACATATATATATATATACATACATTATAAATAGGAAAACAATTATTAGCTTTTAAAAGATAGAATTCATCAATTAAACATCTATTTAATTGAATTATTAAATCAAGTTAATTTTCATTAACAAAATTTTATCAAATCAATTTAATTTTAATTATAGATTATTAAATTGATATTGCTAAAATTTCCGGGATATCACACCGTTGGCTTGTAGTTGGTCCAATTGGAGCAGTTTGGGTATTCCTTGCATTATCAGATGCATTGGCATTTTCTTTCAATTTGTCGTCTTTCTCTCTGTCCTCGGAGTTGGAAAGATCCATAGTTATGTCTTCTACGGGGGTCTTTTCCCCTTGGCTCAAATCCAGAATAGGTTACCTTTTAGCAAATGATGTACTTGCATTTTCATCTACGTAAAATCATGTTGTCACCCTTTTTTCTGGCTGTTTTCCATTTCTTCTATATTGACCAAAAATGGAGGAATTCTCTTGTTCCATAGCAGCCGCGGGTTCGGGCATAGTCCTTGGAGCAGGATTTTGTTGAATATGCGATTATATGATTTTTGTTTGATGATAATAAACATATATATATATATGTATGTATATATTCATTTAAATGTATTTGTTAATATAATATTTTATTTTTCAAAGATTAAATATATATTTCCTGAATAAAATAAATAACACAGAATTTGAATTCAAACAAAAAATTTATTCAAACAAATATTTATTACAATTTTTGAATAGTACAAATTTCAAGCTCTCACTATATATATATATACACATCTTCAATTACAATAAAATTTTGATTACATCACAATTTCTAATTTACATTTAACCTCACAACATATCACTCGTTCACTCAACTCGTATTTATCTTCAACTTCATTCCAATGTGAATCCAACATCTGGGCAATCTGCAAAAATATACATTGACGCAGTAAAATTGAAAATAAAATATTTTTGCAGTATAAAATAAAATATGATTTTGAAAATAATATTTTCCTCGGTTATTTGGGTTGTTGGTCATCATATAATTTTGAATTCATCATACACGAACAGCTTGTGACAACATAGTGTATCACTGTATATGACACAAGGCCGTGCACACCGATATACAATTGATAGAATTATAGGGACAGGTGAGCACAAGGTCAAACCCAAATCATAAGTCGGGTTCAACTCAAGTGAATTAAATATCAATCACAATATCAACACAAGGTCAAACCCGAGCTTTAAAGCTGGATTCAACACAAGTGAAAATTCAAATGAAATGGTCAAGACACATAAATCAAGCCTCGACCAAAGTTCAAGTCATACACATGAAAACAGAGAAAGACAGTCCAACTCGACCAAGATCGAACTGAAATTTCAAAGTAAAGAAGCAACTCGTCATAATTCAAACTGCAACAGACTTCAATATGCACATATCAGACTACATGAAGTCCAAACATGAATCAGTGAATATGCTATAGACATGAAGGCAGCAAAACTCAAACCAGCCATGATATACAAGCAAATCAGACCAGTTCAAGTTAATACAAGAAAGAAGTACATATGAAACTTATAGTGCAACTGATCAGAGGTGGCAAAGCATCAGACCAACATCAATGCATATGAACACAGCTAATGGAGCAATGCAACAGTCAATAGTGAAGTGCAAACCAAGTGCACCAGAGAATAATGACCGATACAAGTGACTCAAACGAGAACTTCAAAAGAACAAGTGCAGCCTCTACATGAAGGTTTGAAACAAATGAAACCAGAGGCAACATGCAACAAATAAAACAATGAACCAGACTACCAGATGATCCAAACAAGGCTACAACTTCAAGTGAACTAATACACAGTGAATCAAATGACACAGACTCGAGTGGAACAAGAAGCAAATGTACATACACAGTGCAACAGTGTAAACATCACCATGAACAGGCAAACAAGCAATGAACACTTCAATGATCAGCTTAGGTCGAGACCGAACCAGACAAGAACTCAAAGTTACAGCATGAATACAATGCAATCAAGACAATCCATACTGAACAACAAAGTGCACAAGAACAAGGTCGAAAGTGCTATCAGGGATGAACACAACGAACTTATATATGCTGCAAAAACAAGAGATGTGTGGTCATAAGAAAAAGTGACAAAACAAGTGTATGCAACCACATGGTGACAGTAGCATACAAACTCGAGACAACAAATCTCAACCAAGTTCAACAGTCAAAGCATCACCAACAATGTGGTACAAACTACATGAGGACAAAGAAAAATGAAAGCATACATGTCCATAAAGATTCAGTGAAGCCAGAATCTCCAGACATTGGTGGCATGTTCGAACAAATTCATACCATAATGCATCAGAGATCAAGGATACAAGTATAGTTCCAAACTATTGATATACAGCAAGTACGAAATCATGAAAAAAAATTGTTAAATCCCAAAAATGATCAAAGAGCAGTGACAATGTACATGAAACTTAAAGCTAACACATATTTATATACATGTGTGTATACACATTACAACCTGACTCGAAGCAATCCTCATTGCACAGCAACAATGCAACTGTATGCAAACTGCCTGAAGAGTACAAGTTTAATTCATGCAATAGCAGGTACAAGTTAAATATGACACACCTAGTTCGAACAAATGACCAGAGGCAATAAACACAAATGTCCAGAGTCGAGAAATAAACACTGTCAAACAAAGTCAAAACCGATGTCAATAGAGAAAAGTCAGGAAGGTTCAAAAATGACCGAAGTCAATCTACAAGCAACAGAAGAAGCCGTGGGTCAAAAATCAAAGCCAAAGTCAAGTAGGAAATTCACTACCGTAACGACCAAGGAAAGATCAAACGGTTCTGAATCGTAGCCGTGTCAATCAAGGAGTCAAGCGAGTTTGAAATCAAAACCGTGTTAATCAAGTAAATTAAATTATTCATGAACAAGTCAAAAATTATCATCAGCATTAAAACAAAATCGAATGGCCAAAATAAATCAAGTGACGAATTCAAATAAATGTATACGAATGAAAATCAAGGCTCTCGAATCCTATAAAAACAAGTAACATCATGGCAATTGGATCATAGAACTCAAGCAAGAAAAACAGTAAAGAAAAAATACAAATTGCATACCGTATTCACGGTTGAACTAAAATTAAATCGAAGGATCTGTATTCGTAGTAAGGAGACGGTTGATTGCTAAAGCAAATCAGAAGAACTACTGTAATCGATCAACAATCAATTGGGTTCTTCGATAACCGAAGCCCTAATCAGACAAGGCCGAAGCCCTAGCAAATCTCACTAAAGCGAACACAAGTACGAAGCCCTAGTTAATCCTGTAGGAGCGAACGCAAGGCCAAAGCCTAAATTCAGAGAAAAAGAGGGACGAAATCGAAGCTGTCATTATTTGATAAAAGCAGGCCGACATATTAAAATAAGAGGGGGATATTTTTTACTTAGGCCATCTTTACGTAGGGTTTATAATTAGGGTTTTATTGTTTAATTTGTTTCTAAATTTAAATTATTTCTCTAAATAGTTGTAGTTTCTAGTCATGTGACTAGGGGACAAACTATGTGGCGTAGTTTGAGAATTCGCAACTCAGTGGTTGAGTTTTGGTAGGGTTTTGAGTGTAGAGTTAGGTTAGTCAGTAGCGAGTGTCGCGAGCTTACGTGTGTAAGCGTGTGACTACTTAATTTCTAGTAGAAACCTGGGGGGCAGCACGTAGGCAGGGTTTTGCCGAAGCTGGGTAAATTCTGTGTCGTTCTATTTCTGCATCTATTATTCTGCTATTCTATGTGTTGCTATTGTTTTGATATTTCTGTGTTGAAATAATTTTATAAGCTTCCGCAATAATATTTATAATTGATAGTATCATCCTATTCATTCCCCCTCTAGGGTGAAATCGATCCTACAAGTGGTATCAAGGCTAGGAATAGAAGTCAGCTTTTGTTTTTAAAAATTTGATTTTTTTTCAAAAATCAATTTTTTTTAAATAGTTGAATTTTTAAAATGGCTTCTTTTAATAATGCTTTTGCCGAGGGTCAGCCCATAGTTAGACCACCAATGTTCAATGGTGAATTCGCCTACTGGAAAAATAGAATGAAAATTTTTCTGAAAACCATTGACGCTTGGAATGTTGTTGAGACAGGTTATAGAGCACCAACTATAATTGTAGATAATCAGGAAATAGATAAACTGATGGATCAATGGACAGAACTAGAAAATAAATTACAAAATGCTAATGCTAAAGCTATGAATTCTATTATCTTTTCATTGGATCAATTTGAATTTAATCATATCTCACATTGCCTAACTGCGTAGAAATATGGCACACATTCGAAGTGACTCACGAAGGAATGTCTCAAGTCAAAGAATCTCGCCTTGCCATGCTAAGCAGCGAATACGAGAACTTCACAATGGCCAAGGAAGAAAATGTTAAGGAGATGTATGGATGACTTTCCAATATTGTATACAAATCAAAAGCTCTTGGAAAATCATACACGGAATTGGAAATAGTTCGAAAAATTCTCAAAGTCCTTCCATGGAGCTTTGAAGCAAAAGTCATAGCTATTCAAGAATCAAAGGATTTGAAACAAATCAAGGTGGAAGAGCTCACTGGAAATCTCACCGCTTATGAGCTAGAAATGAAATTCAAGGAAGAGCGTGAAGGAGGTGACACTCGAAAGAAATCAATAGCTCTCAAAGGTTCAACTGAAAACGAATATGATGATGATGTTGGTGAAGCTAAATTAGCAATATTAATAAGAAGATTCAAAAGGTGGAATCACAAATATGGCAATCCGACCAAAAATCATCAAGTAAAGAGAAGAATAAACAAAGTTCTAGACAATACAGAAAAATAAGAGATCATCTGCCACAAGTGTAATAAACCAGGCCATATCAAGCCAAATTGTCCTCAAAATCAACTCAATCAAGGAAAGAAACTGAAGAGGAGAAGTTTTGCAGCTACTTGGGATGAAAGCGATGAAGATGAAAGTGACAGCACCGGTAGTGAGAGTGAAAGAGAAAATTTGTGTCTTCATGGTGAAATAACTGCCAGTGATGATGACGAGCCAAGTGAGGTATCAAAACTTACTCATTCAGAATTACTTATATATTTCCACGAAGTAAATGGCTGTTTTGAACGACTTAGGGAGAAGTATGCCAAACTTGAATCACAAAAAGATACTTTGATTGATTTAAATAAACAACTTGACCAATTAGTTAAAACCAATCAAAGTAGGATCCCTAAGTGTGATAAGTATCCAACATTCGAAGAAGAAATTAAAAAATAAGAAATCAAAATTAAATTGCTCGAAAATTAAATTGTGATTTTGAAAGAGAGTGAAAATACTAGAAAAGTAAATTCTATTAAAAAGTGCACATAATTATTAAACGAAAATGAATCTCTCAAAACACAAGTCCAACAACTGTCAACAACTTTAGATAAATTTTCCAAATGTGAAAAATCGTTAAATATGCTCTTAGGGAAACAAACTGTTAATACATTTAGACAAGGACTTGGATATAATAAATTTGAAAATGTTAGAAATGAAATTAATCAAGTCAATTCAATGTGAACAATTTATAGAAAATTTGGACACAATCAAAACAATTGTTGGTATAGACCCAAACACGTGAAAACTATACCAATTTGGGTTCCAAAAGGCACAAATATAAAATCTCTCAAAGTTAAACATATCTCGGTGCCGAAAGGATCATATGTAAATAGTTTTGGGTCTTCACAAAGTTATTTTCCAAAATATTCTGCCACTAACAATCATGGACCTATAAAAACAAATAGGTCACAAAAATCTTTCATCGTGTAGGTATGGGGGCAGGCTAAGGAACAACAACTGTGTTACTTGGATTCAGGTTGTTCCTAGAACACAATGGACGACAAATCATAGTTCCCTAGCCTAGTACAAAGGTGACAGAATCACAATGGGCAACCATGAAAATTATCGTAAAGGAAAAACAGGTAATGGTATATTTTGAATGATATATTAAATGTGATAATCTGCACCGTAGTCTGAATTAAATCAGCCAGTAATGTGATGATGAAATGAATGATGATTTTGATTCTGACTCATTCAAAATTGTTGGCCAATTATATTCTTATGCTAAGAACACTATAAAAATTCTAGAGTCTTTGAATTACTTCATATATATTAGTTTGGATTAATAATAGGGTTTCATTGGATGATAATACATTTGATTATTTTACGGCTGACTCTATATTCACAGTTTTTGATTATTTACACGGTTTCAATTCAAATTCAAGAGAATTACATTTAAAAAGTTGTTTAAATTGGTGCACACTTCTCGGTCTGGTCTATCAAATTTAACTAATGATAATTTCGAGTGAAAGGAAAATTCAGATGCAGATTACACTGGTAATCTAGTTGATAGGAAAATTACTAGTGAAATGTGATTTATGATGAGACATTTAGTAACTGCATCGTTTTTCAAAGAAAATATCTGCATATTTTTCATTTCAAATAATTTTCAAATAGCATAAATTTTTCTCATTAAACCCCTTCTAGAAAATCATTTTTGACCTTGTTTTCAGATTGGTCATTTTTAGAAAAATTGATTTTATAATAATTTTTGAATTCAATTTTTAAAGTATAACATTGACTAATCTGACTCCCTACTAATTATCAAAAGGATAAATAGTGATTGAAATAGTGATAAGTGTTGATATTTATCATATATTACTCGAGACGATATAATTAGTAAATTTCTTTAGAAATTTAAACAAGAGTTATAAAAACTTTTGTTTGGTAAAGATTCCATGACCATTTCTATTTCTATCATATTTCTATCAACCATCGCTCATCAAAATTAATATAGTTTGTCGATGCATGGTATTTTAAACAGGAATCATTCGTTTTTCATTTTATATGTAAAATAAAATAAAATCCAAAATATTCACTCTCATTTAAAAGTCCTCATGGTTATGCATTGGTGAATTACTTGAAATTTGTTATGTGCTTCCATGCTCATTTAAAAGTCCTCACGGTTATGCATGTATGGAACGCATATCAAAATTGATTTTTTAAATAAACAAGTTGATTCTATTCCCATTTCAAAGTCCTCACGGTTATGCATGGTTAGAAGATACTTAAATTCATTGTTTTAAAAAATAAAATTGGAATACTACTAATCTCATTTAAATGTCCTAACGGTTATGCATGGTTGGTAAATATTCAAATTCCTGATATAAATATACCACAAATAGACACAACTGTATGGTTTTATACGATGATATCATTCCCATCATTCTAAAAGTGGAATATGCATCTAACAAAGTATTTATTACTTTTTTTGATTTTTTATTGAAATTTAATATTTATATTCGATTCAGTTTTAATGTTGTATCAATATTTATCACTTTGTCTCCATTTTTCTAATACTATTACTCTTTTGCTGATAACAAAAGGGGGAGATAAAAGTTAAGATTTTGTCAAATAAAAGTCAAATATTTTCTTTTTGCATCTAGGCTCATTTGCATATTTTTAATTGTATGCATATATGAAGGGGGCTTTGTGTAGAGAGGAAGCATTTAAATAGGGGATCAAGTAGAGTATATCAATGGTCAAATACATCTAACATATTCAAAATCTTAAATATATGTTTGTTATCATCAAAAGGGGGAGATTGTTGAATATGCGATTGTATGATTTTTGTTTGATGATAATAAACATATATATTCATTTAAATGTATTTGTTAATGTACTATTTTATTTTTCATAGATTAAATAAATATTTTCTGAATAAAATAAATAACACAGAATTTGAATTCAAACATAAATTTTATTCGAAACAAATATTTATTACAATTTTTTAATAGTACAAATTGCAAGCTCTCACTATATATATATACACACACAGAACTTCAATTACAATACAATTTTGATTACATCACAATTTCTAATTTACATTTGACCTCACTACATATCACTCATTCACTCAACTTGTATTTACCTTCAACTTCATTCCAATGTGAATCCAGCATCTGAGCAATCTACAGAAATATACATTGACGCAGTAAAATTGAAAATAAAATATTTTTGCAATATAAAATAAAATGTGATTTTGAAAATAATATTGTCCTCAGTTATTTGGGTTTTTCGTCATCATTTAATTTTGAATTCATCATACACGAACAGCTTGTGACATACACAGTGTATCACTGTATATGCCACAAGGCCGTGCACACTAATATACACTTGATAGAATTACAGGGACAGGTGAGCACAAGGTCAAACCCAAATCATAAGTCAGGTTCAACTCAAGTGAATTAAATATCAAGTCACAATATCAACACAAGGTCAAACCCGAGCTTTAAAGCTGGATTCAACACAAGTGAAAATTCAAATGAAATGATCAAGACACATAAATCAAGCCTCGACCAAAATTCAAGTCATACACATGAAAACAGAGGCTAGATAGTCCAACTCGACCAAGACCAGACTGAAATTTCAAAGTAAAGAAGCAACTCATCATAATTCAAACTACAACAGACTTCAATATGCACATATCAGACTACATGAAGTCCAAACATGAATCAGTGAATATGCAACAGACATGAAGGCAGCAAAACTCAAACCACCCATGATATGCAAGCAAACCAGACCAGTTCAAGTTAATACAAGAAAGAAGTACATATGAAACTTATAGTGCAACTGATTAGAGGTGGCAACTTGGAGCATCAGACCAACATCAATGTATATGAACACAGCTAATGGAACAATGCAATAGTCAATAGTGAAGTACAAACTAAGTGCACCAAAGAACAATGACTGATACAAGTGACTCAAACCAAAACTTCAAAAGAACAAGTGCATCCTCTACATGAAGGTCTGAAACAAATGAAACAGAGGCAACTGGCAACAAATAAAACAATGAACCAGACTACAAGATGATCCAAACAAGGCTACAACTTCAAGTGAACTAATACACAGTGAATCAAGTGACACAGACTCGAGTGGAACAAGAAACAAATGTGCATACACAGTGCAGCAGTGTAAACATCACCATCAGCAGGCGAACAAGTAATGAACACTTCAATGATCAGCTCAGGATGAGACCGGACCATACAAGAACTCAAAGTTACAGCATGAATACAATGCAATCAAGACAATGCAGACTGAACAACAAAGTGCACAAGAATAAGGTCGAAAGTGCTATCAGGGATGAACACAATGAACATATATATGCTGCAAAAAACAGAGATGTGTGGTCACAAGAGAAAGTGACAAAACAAGTGTATACAACCACATGGTGACAGTAGAATACAAACTCAAGACCACAAATCTAAACCAAGTTCAACAATCAAAGCATCACCAACAAAGTGGTACAAACTACATGAAGACACAGCAAAATGAAAGCATACATGTCCATGAAGATTCAATGAAGCCAGAAGCTCCAGACAGTGGTGGTAAGTTCGAACAAATGCATACCACAATGCATCAGAAATCAAGGATACAAGTACAGTTCCAAACTATTGATACATAGAAAGTTCAAAATCATGAAAAAAAATTGTTACATCCCAAAAATGATCAAAGAGCGGTGACAATGTACATGAAACTCAAAGCTAACACATATTTATATACATGTGTGTATACACATTGCAACCTGACTCGAAGCAATGCTCAGTGCACAGCAACAACGCAACTGTATGCAAACTGCCTGAAGAGTACAAGTTTAATTCATGCAACAGCAGGTACAAGTTAAATATGACACAGCTAGTTCAAACAAATGACCAGAGGCAATAAACACAAATGGCCAGAGTCGAGAAATAAACAATGTCAAACAAAGTCAAAATCGATGTCAATAGAGCAAATTCAGGAAGGATCAAAAATGACCGAAGTCAATCTACAAGCAGCAGAAGAAGCCATGGCTCAAAAATCAAAGCCAAAGTCAAGTAGGAAATTCACTACCGTAACGACCATGGAATGATCGAACGGTTCTGAATCGAAGCCGTGTCAATCAAAGAGTCAAGCGAGTTCGAAATCAAAACCGTGTTAATCAAGTGAACGAAATTATTCGATATGAACTAGTCAGAAATTATCATCAGCATTAAAACAAAATCGAATGGCCGAAATAAAACAAGTGATGAATTCAAATAAATGTATACGAATGAAAATCAAGGCTCTCGAATCCTATAAAAACAAGTGACATCATCTGCAATTGGATCATAGAGCTCAAGCAAGAAAACAGTAAAGCAAAAATACAAATTACATACCGTAATCACGGTTGAACTGAAATTAAATCGAAGGATTTGTATTCGAAGCAAGGAGATGGTTGATTGCTAAAGAAAATCAGAAGAACTACTGTGATCGATTAACAATCAATCGGGTTCTTCGATAATCGAAGCCCTAATCAGACAAGGCCAAAGCCCTAGCAAATCTCACTGAAGCGAAGACAAGTACGAAGCCCTAGTTAATCTCGCAAGAGCGAACGCAAGGCCAAAGCCCTAATTCAAATCAAAAGAGGGACGAAATCAAAGCTGCCATTATTTGATAAAAGCAGGCCGACATGTTAAAATAAGAGGGGGATATTTTTTACTTTGGCCATCTTTACTTAGGGTTTATAATTAGGGTTTTATTGTTTAATTTGTTTTTAAATTTAAACTCTTTCTCAAACAGTTGTAATTTCTAGTCGTGTGACTAGGGGACAAACTACATGGCGTAGATTGCGAATTCGCTACTCAGTGGCTGAGTTGTGGCAGGGTTTTGAGTGTAGAGTTAGGTTAGCCAGTAGCGGGTGTCATGAGTTTATATGTGTAAGCGAGTGACTACTTAATTTCTAGTAGAAACCTTGGGGGCAGTACGTAGGCAGGGTTGTGTCGAAGTTTGGTAAATTCTGTGTCGTTCTATTTCTGCATTTATTATTCTGCTATTCTCTGTGTTGCTATTGTTTTGATATATCTGTGTTGAAATAATTTTATATGCTTCCGCAATAATTTTTATAATTGATAGTATCACTCTATTCACCCCTCCTCTAGGGTGAAATTGATCCTACAGATTTGACTGTAGGGTTCGGAGAGTGTTAAGCTTATCCATTAGAGCCTTTTGGCTACTTTCCTTTTTTTTGGTTGATCTCATCAACCAATTTATTTAACTCATCCAACATTTTATTTAACTCATCCCTAGTAACAACTCCATGCTATTTGGAGGAGGTTGGCGCCTGATTCCCTAAGTTAGTGCCATTTACTTTAGTTTGTTGGGGATTAACATCTTCTCCAGCTACTACTGCCCCTATGGATCTTCCAGAGGCAATTCTTCTTCTTTCAGTGGCCATTGATTCCAAACATTGGATTCTTCAAGCAATGATTAAGGATCTAACTTTTAGACCTATGGGATCCAAAGTAGATAGCTAGATCTGGATCCTGAGTTTGATTTCTCAGTGAAAGCAGCAAAATGTTAACCCAAAAAATTGATCAACGCCCAAGTTTGATTTGAAAGCACCAGCCCTATTCTGACATGGCAATATCATAGATCACAGATATAGAAAAATATCAGTAAATGTAGACAGATAACTTTTATAGTGGTTCGGCTGTTAATGAAGCCTACATACACTTTATAGTTTTATTTTAAACTAATTTCTATTACAAGAAGTGTTTGATTATAAGACTTTGATTATCTTTAAGTAGACGGAATCCTAGAGTTGGAATCCACTGAAGATTCATAGCGAATCCCTTTGGAGATTGTTGTGAGGGAGGTAAAGAGTGCAGAATGATTCCAGCAAAGCTTCAACAACCAGTTCGGAGAAGATCCTGTTCATGTTGTAGGTTGGATGGAATTTATAGAGATTGGAGGATTTATGGGCCAAGTCTTTTCATCAATTTCTTGCAAGTAGGTTGGGAACAACCTTGAAGGGGTCTAGCTTACGATCCGAGCCAAAATTATGGGTCGCTAGTGAGCCATGGTCTATGGGTCGCTAGCGACCCATAGAATTGGATTGCGTACGAGCTATGGACTTGGCTCCTTAGCCATTGCATTGCTTGGTTGGCTTGTTGAAGACACGTGGAGAAGCATGGGTCGCTTGCGATCCATGGTGTATGGTTCGCTAGCGACCCATACACTTAGCATATTTTTTGACATATTTCTTCCTTCCTTCTCTTCTTCCATGCAACAAAGCGACCTCTCACTTCGCATGGGTCACTGGCAATCCAAGCATTTAGATGTTTTTTGGAGATTGGAGTTTGGGTTGTTTCCGTGGACTTGTATCGTCGTTGCTTGTGTAGTCTCGTTGCACGTTGTTTCATTTTGATGGTAGTTTACTAGCTGTTTGCGCTCAACTATTGATTGGGCTTAAGGAATGCCACTCTCTTCGTTTAGTCGATCTTAGTTGTTGTCTCAGTAATGTAGCTTGGCTGTCGCTAACTCCCTACCTTTGCCTCTTTGGTTAAGGTTAAGTTCTTAACCATCTTGATGTCGTGGGATTATTCTATTTCGTGTTGGGATCCTACTGGGTTAAAAACCCGGATAACACTTTGGGCACTAAATTAAATTTGAGTACTGCTTTTCACTTATAGATAGATGGACGGACTGAGAGGGTGAATCAGGTATTATAAGATTTACTACGGATGTGTATCTTGGACTTTGGAGGTTCGTAGGAGGATCACTTTTCATTGTATAGTTTGTATATTATAACAACATCAAGAAAGTATTGGGATAGCACCATTTAAGACATTGTACATGAGCCCATGCAAATTTCAATCTTGTTGGTAAGACACTACGGATAAAATCATTCTTGGACAAGACATGATTATGCCGACTTTAGAGTAAGTAAATTTAATCCATAAGAGGAGGAAGACTGTGCATGATAGACAGAAGTCACATGCTGGCAGGAGAATAACAGAGTTGAAGTTCACAGTTGGCAGCATGGCCTTTGTGAACGCCGCGCTACTTAGAGAGTTATAAGGTTTGGTAGTTTGGAAAAATTAGCAACAATGTTTGTAAGGCTTTTTTCGATTTTGGAAAGAGTATGGAAGTTAGCTTATATAATAGAGCTTCCTAAAAAACTGGCAGGAGTTCATAATATTTTCCTTGAATCACACTTGTGAAAGTGTTTACACAATTCAGGTACTATGGTTAAACCAAGTCAGTTAGATTAAGTAGAAGTAGGAAGAGTCACTTGTTCTTCATGCACTTACCAGCATTTTCGAGCTTAAGATAAAGCAACTCTGTAATAAAGTAATTAGATTGGTTAGAGTCAAGCAAGGAAATGGTCCTGTTTAGAGTACTTGGGATCTCGAGGAGGAAATCTGAGCTACCCTCCGGAGTTCTTTCTGGTGAATTTCTATTAAATTTAGTATGATTACTTGAATGCATAGTTTTAGCTTAGTATATTAAAAAACAAGAGTCAAATTTCTCTTATACACCTACAAAAAAAAGTTTTTTGAATTTGAATTAATAACTTCAATTGAAAATCTATTTTGAATTGATCATTTTAGTTGAGGATTTATATAGATAGAAATGGTAGAAAAACCCTATGTGATAACTTAATAATATAACTATCGAAACATTGGAGGAGGGTAAACTAATGGAATTTTTGGACATGTACACTTGGTTTATGTAGGCATGAATTTATAAAAGTAGATCCATGAGTATATTCCCTGCATCACCATTATTTTTTTCATTATATCACTTTCAAAGGCTTGATTATACGTAGATAAATAAGTGAATACATGTATATAATCAAACTAATAAGGTACACAAATTGAATACAAATAAGATTTAGATTATATTTTAAATAATTGTTAAAGATTGAACCATTCATCTACATGTAAGTCTGTAAGAAAGATGAACAAAATAATGAAAGCAACACAATAAAAACAACAAAGGATACTCAATCAGACATTTGGGTTGGAAACCAGACGTCTAGATTCTGTTACAGCTGAAAAGAAAAGAAACAGTGCAAAACAGACTAAATTTGGACCTCAAATCCTTTATTCAAGCATTCAGAATCAAAATTATATGTTTGAAAAATTTCTCAGATGTTTGAACACCTATAGCAAATTTTATGCAGGTAATTAGACATCTGGACCAAAGTTCAAACAACTAAATTAGTTTCAGACATCTAAATATACCATTCAGACGTTTACATGGCTTAAGCAAGCCTAGGTGAACCTACACCAGGTGCAAGCCAAGTAAGATGGATTGGAGAAGCTTGTTACCACTACCTCGAGCTTTGAAGTAGTTCATATAACTGCATGGAACTGTGCAACAACTAGGATGGTTTCCCACTTGCAATCACACCCTAGGGTCATGCTTCATGGTGTGTATAACATGACACTCAATGAGGCATGCAACTGTGTTGCAATTAGATATTCTTGTTGTTGTTGTAGTGCATTTGGTCAAATGTTTTAACATGTTGGATTATGGGGAAAGTTAATGGAGACATCCACAATAACGGGGCTATATGACCAAGTAAGACGGTTGAACCTACAAGGATTTATATTGTTAAATGACTTCTTTAGCTTCAAACTAAATGATATAGAGCATAATGCATTTTTACCACCGAGAAGGCTTTGTGAATGCTTTGGTTGGCCATAAATCATCGGGATTTATACTCGACACATGCTCAAGCATTACGAGTATGCTCAGTGTGTATGTGCAATTTAGGCGGTTTAATATTGAGAATGTTAACTCAATGTATAGTCAGGCTGTTTATTGTCAAGACTGTATATTTAGGATATTCCTACATTTACTTAGTTGCAGATGTCCAACTTTAAGTAGAAATCTTCGTAGGTCATTATTAGATGTTGGCACATTATGAATTATTACCATATGATTGTAATGTGACCAATCCTTTATATTTATATACAAACACAAATGAACACCCTAGGTTGTGTAGATTATAATTGCATTTTAATTACTTGCTTACACCATACCACTAGTTATATGACTCATTCACTATACCTTCTTTGATCCCCTCCATTTCTCCTTTTTTATATCTATTACACGAGGATAGGGCGGTAGGTGAGGTGACTTGGTTAAGGTGAGTGGAGAAGGAAATTTAACACTTTAAGAAATATATATATAATCTTGCTCCTATGTACCGTAAATTATATCTATTATCCTAACTTTATTGTATTATCATTATGAAACTTTATTTTGTCAATATCTGCATATGCCACGGTTTCTTTGGGATTATGCTGATTTGGAATTATTTTCAGTACATATATTTTACTTTCTTTCGCTATGAGATCTTAAAGTTTAGAATTCTTTATAATTGTTTTTGGCTCTATATCATGTAAACCATAAAACCTAACGGTTCGTACTTCTTGGCTCGACTCGAGTTCAAACGCGTTTGGGGTCTTGAATCGGTGCGTCCGAAGGTGCGTGTTATTACACATCTCCGCCACTTAGAGAAAGGTTCTCTTCCCTATCTTCTCCATTTAAAGAAAATTTCTCTTCCCTGTCTCCTCTTTATATCCACCATTAGAGTACGTCAAGCTAGGCCTTGCAAATCCAAGCTAAAATTAAAAAGGATTTTTCAAAGGTTGATTTAAATTTCGATGTACAATAATAAGCTCTTTTATCAAAGTGTTTATAATTCTTCATTTTTAAACATGTCACCTTAATATTTTCATTCTAACCATGAGCATTCACCTACTCGAACACATGGTAGTTCATCGCCTCTTAGGGCGAAAAGTGGGAATTGACGAGTTGTTGACTGAAACTATAAAGAGACTATTGTGGAAGAATTGACAACTACATGACGATGGATGAGGGTCCACGGTTAGTTAAAGCCCATTTAGAGGATATTAGGGTTGATCTATACTTAAATAAATTTGTCATGCAGATGATGCAAATCTAGAATGGGTTGACTAACCCAATGTAGCATTTGACGAAGTACATATGACACACGGATAGTGCATCTGAAGGTGCCATAGTGAGATGTAAATGTTTCTTCTCTTTTTCGAGAGAGTTTCCAAGATGTGTTTTGTTGGCTTGATCCTAGATCCATATCGTCTTTTGATGAGTTAACTGATAAGTTCATAAAGTAGTTAGAGTGCATTAATTTCAACTAAGGATGAAATGTCTTTTCCAAATTTGCATCAGACATCTCAAGAGATATTGAAAAAAATTCTAAGAAAGTTCATCACAACAGTTATAGAGGTGTAGAACCCAAGGGGTAACATAATGTTGATGGTTTTGGTGAGCGGAATCCATAAATGAATTAACTTTGGTAAATGGTTGAGGATGAAGAAGCCTTCAGCTTTGAAAGATTTCTACTGTAAAGAAAATTAATTTCTGCACTAGGAAGAACCAAAGCTAGAAGAAGGATTGGGTGCCGATGGTCAGGCTAGATCGAGAAATGTGGCTGTTAAGCAAGATGGTGCCTATGGAAAAGTTGATAATATCAAAAGGTGGAAGAATACTAATAATGCTAGTAAGAAGCAAGACCCACATTTTAGGTTCAATCGTGATGCAAACTATATAAAGTTGATCAACTCCATTGAGAATATATACATTGCTACACAATGTACTTTAAGGCATGAAAAGCCTTCCCAAGAGAGGAAAATGAATAGGAGAAGTGCTTCTGGAAGTATTTCGGTTTCCATGAGACACATGGACATAATGCTAATGAATGCCGACATCACGACAATGTGAGTGAGGATCCGAGAAAAGAAATTATAGTAGTATGTCTGAAACCTATGGAAGGGTGGGAAATGAAATAATAAACCACAAAGGAAGCTTCCTTAAGGCAACACAACAGGACCCAATAGGGTAGGGTCAAAGCCACTAAATAGGGGTTTAGTTATTAACACCATTTAGAGGTCTGCATCCCATAGAGAAGAGTTGAAACGAAATAGAGAAACATAGGAGTTCTATAAGACATTTGCCACAGGAGATGTGCTATGCCATAGAGGGAGAAGCTCCAATTTAGCAGTAATGAAGGATAAATGATGATATTATCTTATGCAACATAGATGCAAATAGGGTTGAGACACCGATAATTGACCCAATGAGAATTACGACTGTGATTGGGCCGAATACCATGCACCAAGTTCTTGTTTATTATGGAAGCTCGGTTAATATTCTTTTCTAGAAAACTTTTAATAAATTACGCCTTGATTAAAAGGATTTGTAGCCGCATAATTCCACATTGAAGGGTTTACCCTTAAGGCTAAGGATCCAATCGGTTGCATCAAATTTTCTATGCGGCATGAAGATGGTGATCGAAATGTGTTGTAGTTGCAAAATTTTGTTGTGGTGGATGGATTCTCTACCTTTAACATATTCTTGGGCTGGTCAGCCCTTGCTAATTTTAGGGTTGCACTTGTTCTATGGTGCTTAATGATGAAATTTTCGATGAAAAACAAAGTGGAGATAATCTGAGGAGTCTAAAGCATAGGTCGAGAGTGCGTTGTTATCGACCTCAAGAAGGCACATCAAAGGGATAAAGGAAAGAATGCGGGGAAGCCTCTTTGCATCATAATGCATACACATGGCAATTACTGCCAGAGCCTTAATTCGGGTGCACTAGCAAATATTACAAAGCTATTGACCCGCAAAAAGAGTTGAATGAGGTAAGCATAGAACCAATGGAGCTGATATAGAGGTTTAAGTGGACGATGAAGATCTACCAAAGGTCATCAGAGTTGGATCTCAACTTAGATTAAGGATAAGGAAGGAGCTGGTAGGGTTTCTCTAGTTGAACAAGGATGTATTTTCTTGGATGCATTCTGCATGTGCAGGAATTTGCATAAAATCATGTGTCACGCACTGACTGTGAACCTGACCTTTCCTCCAATGATGCAGCATGAAATAGGAGCTATATGTTGTGTTGAAGGAAGAAGTGGATAAGCTGAAGTCAAATGGCTTTATCCATGATGCATTATACCCAAAATGATATCAAATCCAGTGATGGTTGGGAAGGCAAATTAGGCATGGCTTACATGTATTGAGTACTTAGACTTGAATAAAGCATGCCCGAAGGACCATTCTAACAGCTGTAGATCAACCATTTAGTGGGTGGAATTACCAAATGTGAACTACCATCCCTCATGGACATGTACTCCATCTATAATTAGATTGCGATGCACGTCCCTGATCAAATAATATGAGCTTTTTCATGGACTTGAGACTATATTGCAAACAAGTGATGTCATTAGAATTGAAGAACGCTAGAGCTACTTGCCAATGTTTGGTTAACAATAAGTTTAAGGAACAAAAAAAATGGTGGTCTATGTGGTTCTTGTGCTTGTGAAATCATGGAAGACTACTTACCACATAGGCGATCTTTCTGAAATGGTTGATGAGCTCCAGAAATATGGAATGAGATTGAATCCACTAAAGTGTTCCTTTAGAGTCGCATCAGGCAAGTTATTGGGGTTTATTGTGACCTCTAGGAGCATTGAAGCTAATCTGGATCAAATAGAAGGTTTGAAGAAGGTTACAATCTCATGGACAAGGATGGAAATATAGAGCTTAAATGTAAAGTCGCCACTTAGAGTTTGTTCATCATAGAGGTGATCGACGAATGTTTGATCCCCTCAAAAAGGAAAAAGGGAAGTTCCAATCAATGAGCGAATGTGAAGTTTCTTTCTAGAATCTATTGGAAAATTAAGGAAACTACTAATATTATCCAAATCTTTGGAAGGAGAAGATCTTTATATTTACATAGCAACATCAACTCATGCATTATAAGAATTTAAGCATGAAGTGTTTAAATTCCAAAGTCCAATTTATTATATAGGCAAGCGATTCACTAAAGTGGAGAGACGACATGCAAAACTGAAGAAGCCGGGGTATTACTTATTGATAGCATCAAGAAAGTTGCAACCAAATTTTCAGGCTCATCCGATTAGGGTGTGGACGGATTAACCCCTAAGGAAGGTAATGCATCTCCCCAAGATTTTGAGATAATTACTAAAGTGGAACATTAAGATGAGTCAATATGAAATAATTTGTCTTCTTAGGGTGGTGATTTGAGGGCAGACATTGGCATATTTTATTGTTGAATTCACCATCCAGGATGATGAAATGGAAGAAGAACTGGTCAAACATTTGTAATGGTAATTGTAGATATATGGTGCATCCAACGACCATAATTCCAAGGCTAGAGTAGTTATTATAATCCCAGAAGGTTAGAGGATTGATTATGCATTAAAGCTTGAGTTTTTTTACAATGAATAACAAAGCAGGTTATGAAGAATTGGCAATGAGTCTAAAGATTTAAAAGGAATTGGGAGTTAGAACATTGCATATCCACAATGACTCCCAACTACTGGTTTACCAAGTGCAGAAGGAATTTCATGCTATGGGAACACGACCTGCTCCTTACATGTCAAAGGTGTTAGATCTACTGGATTGTAACACCCTATAAAAATTTGTAAGAAATTAACTAATTAATAATAAGGCTAAAAATGGAAATTTTGGAATTTGGCCATGGAAGTTACACCATTGCATGTGTGGCGATTTTCTGATCAATCTTCATCTTCTTCCTTGAATCCCTATTTTTGTTTTCCTTTGCTTGAGTTATGGCTACCCTTGCTGTTGATGCTTTTGATTGTTTTTAGTTGTTGGAAAGTGAGAATGATATGATGGGAGAGGGTTTAAGGCAAAGGATAGGTCTATTTTCTAAATTGCCTTTGCCCCTCTTATATATTCTTATATGCTAAGTTTAAATAATCTCTCTAAATTGATTAAGTAAGTTATGACCTCATTCATTAACCAAATGGCATCCTCCTTAACCATTTACATTATTCTTTTTTAACCAATCCAATCAAATATCCTAAATAATGTTAAACAAAAAATAGGAGTGTTATAGAGAAGGATCAGTTGGGACCAGTGTAGAACCAAGACGGAGCTAAGAAGGAAGGATTTTGGACGAACAAGAAGGCCAAGAGGAATATCAAGAAGGAAGGTATAACTTTTCAAAGATCCCAAAAGAAAGGATACGTTGCTAAGGACTGTAAATTGAGTTTGATGAAGTAGTTAAAAAGGAAGTGATATAACTTCCATGAAGAGGGACACTACAAGAATCGATATCCAAAACTTGCAAATAAGGGACAGAGTGGGTAATCTTATGCCATTGAGGTTGTATCTGTCTCGAGTAGACTTCCTTCTAGATACTATGGAAAATCTGTAATGGAAGATACAACTGTTATTTCTGGGCATACAATTCATACATTATTTGACTCATGAGCGTCACATAAAGTCATAGCTAAAAGTATAGTTAACTCTTTGAGTCTAAAATTCTAGTTGTCACCAACCTAATAGTGGTATTAAATCATATTGGGGGATCAACACATCTTTCTTTAATTTGTAAAGTCCTAGTTTGGATGTATGTAATTTCAATTTTACATACTATGTGTATGTTCTTGGTTTTGAGGGGTATGGACTTATCTTAGGAATTGATTATCTTATTATGGGGCTATCTTAGATTGCGATAATAGGATTGTAATAAGGAGTTTTAAGGAGCATGATATAGATATTCGTTGCATACCCCAACATTTAGTCGAGCTAGGCAATTTATATTCTCTTTGCCTATCACAAAATAATCTATCATCCATACCCATAGCTTGAGAATTGACTGACATTTTTGAAGAAGTCTTGAGTCTCCCACCCTAAAGGGAGATCAAGTTTAGGATTGACTTGAAGAAGGAAGCCAGACCCGTCGCTCTTTCCTTAAGACACATGGACCCAAGGTAAGGTGAGAGTTGGACAAGGTGATTTTGAAACTATTACAAAAGGGATTTATTAGTTGGAATACTTTTGAATAGGGAGTGACTGTTGTTTTTGACATTAAGGGAAGCCGCTCTTTAAGGTTATGAATTGACTATAGAGAACTTAATAAGTTGACTTAGACAAATAAGAACCCCTGACCTAGGATAGATGATTTATTCGATCAAGTTGTTGGAGCCAAAATCTTTTCCAATTGGACTTCGTACTTGGTTTCACCAATTGAGGATTGCTCACGATAGCAAGCAGAAAACTGCATTTTGCACTCCAAATATACTGTATGAATGGGAAGTGACGCATTTTGGATTGATGAAAGCCTCTACGTACTTTGTAGATTTGATGAGTAGAGCATTTAGGGGGTAGCTAAATAAATTCGTCATATGTTTGTTGATGATATTCTAATGTCTATGGAAGTGAGGGTGAGCATAAAAATCACTTAAGGGAGGTACGAGGGACATTGAGAAAGCACCAACTTAAAACTAATTTCTCAAAATGTCACTTTGGAAAAAGAAGGTTAGATTTCTTGGACACATTATTTTCAAGAAATGGTTGTCTATAGACCCCGCTAACATGGAAGCTATTCAAGATTAGAAGATTTCGAAGAATGCCATGGAGGTTAGAATTTTTTTGGATTGGCGAGTTATTAAAGGAAATTCATCAAGGATTTGCGAAGATAGCAGTCCCACTAAACCACTTAACCAAGAAGAATCTAGTTTTTCATTGGATAAAAAATGCACAGAAGCATTCGAGAAGCTGAAGGAGCTATTGAAAAGCACGCTAGTACTGATTATTCCCGATGGGACGAAGCCTTCCACCATTTATCTCGATGTGTGTAGTACGAGATTTGGAGCTATTATTCTACAAGAAAGAAGGGTGTTAGCTTATGCAAGTAGACAGTTGAAGGAACATAAGAAGAGATACCCAACTCACGGGCTAGAGTTAGCAGCCATCATTTTTGCCTTAAAGATGTGGAGGTACTATCTTTTGGAAGAAAGGATTGAGTTGTTCACCATACAAAAATCACTCAGACGCCTGATTTCCCAAAGAATTTGAATCTTAAGCAGTAGAGGTGGATGGATTTTATATCATTGTATGACTTTGAGATATAATATACTCCTAGAAATAGGAATGCTATCGCTAATGCCCCTAACTGAAGGCATGGTACTCTTGGTGCTATATATGAGTGAAGGTAGTTAGAGTTCCTCGAATTTCAATTTCCAACTGCCAATTGAAACCACTTTAGGCTATTTAGTAGCAGTGAGGTTAGGCCAACATCAGTGGACTACATTGGGCAAGAGCAGAAGAAGGATATAGTGATAGTAGATATTTTGGGTAAATTGAGGAGAGAGAACACTTTCACCATGGCAGTAGGTATGCAATTTATGATAGAAGATGTTTTAGGAGAGATTGATGCCTTTGTGTTCTTATGATTGAGGATGTTTTGGAGAAAGTGCTAGCGAAGTGTCGCCATTCTAGGATGACCACTCACCACAGAGGAGATAAAATGTATAGGGACATGAAATAAATTTTTATTGGCTATGGATGAATAAGAAGGTAGAAAAATTTGACTCTAGTTGTTTAAGGTGCCAAAGGAAAAGGCAGAACAAGGAAAGCCCGTAGGGTTGTTATTGTCATTGGAGGTTCCGACTTGGAAGTGGAACCATATATCGATAGACCATATAGATGGGTTGCCTAGATGTCAAAGAGTCAATGAAGTTATAACAGGTAGGCTTACTAAAAGCCCCCATTTTATTCCCATTAAGGTTAAAAGGACCGTGACATTTCTAGCATTGGTTTATATTAAAGTGATAGTACGACTGCATGGAATCCCAGTTAACATTGTTGGTGATAGAGACCCTTAATTCACTAGAAAATTTTAGAGGAGTTTACAGTCAAAATTAGGAACCTCATTGAGTCTTAGCATTGCTTACCACCCACACACCAACGCTCAGACTGAAAGTGTGAATAGGATTTTGGAAGACTTATTGAGAGATTGAATCTGGGATTTCAAAGGACATTGGAAGTATCACTTACCCATAGTTGAATTCGTGTACAATAATAGTCACCAAGTGAGAATTGACATGACACCACTTGAAGCATTATATGGGATGCTATTCAAATTACCTAATTATTGGTGGGAAACCACCAACAAAATTTTACCTGAACCAAGTTTGATTCGCAAGACTTTGGAAAAAATAGAGATGATTAGGCAGCGAATAAAGGCCATATAGGATCGTTAGAGTATCTATATGGACAAGCAAAGGAAGGAACTGGAGTTTGATATTGGAGATATAGTGTTCATTCAGGTTTCCACTCTTAGGAAGGTTATGATATTTGATAATTTGAGGAAATTGGCACCAAAGTTTGATGGGCCTTTTTCCTTCTTGGAAAGAATAATAAAACTTACATATCGAGAAGAGCTACTAGACAAACTAGTAGGAGTCCATGACGTCTTTCATGTGTCGCACTTAAGAAATGCCTTCATGACACTGCCACTTTAGTTGAGCCTAATCAATTAGCAGAGTCAGAGTCGATTGCACCTCGTACCACTGTCGCATAGTGGAGCATGATATTGGGAAGCTCCGCAATAAAAAAAATTAGGTTGATCCTAGTATAATGGAGAGATAACCCAATGGAAGCCACACGTTTTGTTATTGTTTTTGCACTCATGTAGAATTTATTACATATTTAGGATGCTTGCATTCTGCCTATATGTCACGACCTTACATTTATGCTAGGACAGAGCTCACCTATAGTATGTTCGCATGCATAATCACATTGCACTTTTGGTTGAGTAGATGATTGTGCAAATAACTTGGTTGTATAACATGGATGTTAAGTGCTCGTTCACTATCAACCCCTTAGGGATTTTGGGGACGATATCCTTTTCAAAGGGTGAGAACGTAACACCCTGTAAAGATTAATAAGAAATTTATTAATTAATGATAAGGCTAATTAATTCCTTGGGAAATTTTATTCACGAAAATACCAAACTAAAAACCTAAAATTTAAATGTTTTTATTGTATGAGTTGGATTTGATTTATGCCTTGGGAAATTTTATTCATGAAAATACCAAACTAAAAACCTAAAATTTCCCAAAGTGAAATGCCAATCCTTATTTGAATCTCAACTGTTTTATTTTAAAATAGTGGAATTTGTTTAGTTATTGCAATTTGAACCTTTTACATTCTATTCTACTTCTCACTTTTCTCGTTTGATATGATTAACGATTCTAAACAGAAAATAAGTTAAGAAATAGTGTGTAAATTTAGAGTTTGCACTGCCTATTTCTGTAATTTACATATGAACCCCTTTTTCATTTTATATGTTAAAGCTGAATAGAGTGTAAAATGATTTGAATTATAAGTTTTATTGATGCTGCTTCTACTATATTAATATATAAGATAAGTTGGTAGTTGGTTCTATTTTCTTATACAAGTTTATTATTGGGCTAAGGATATTAGCTAATTTGTATGTTGTGGTATGGAGTTAGACTTTTGTAAATTTTTAATTTTGGCATTTAAATGATTAGTGTAGGGACATAAAATCTTCATATGCAAAGGAATATTTAGTTGCGTGTATGTATGTGTGTGTGTACAATAGCGTATAAATTGCACGGTATAGATAGATTAGTAATTAGCATTAAAACCCCTTAGGAAAGAAGTTAAGATAATTATGGAAAGTAATTTATAATTAAAGGTGGAAAAATGAGATGTCCTCATAAAGCCTTAATGCGAAATGTGGTGAGGTATATATAGTATGATGTTAGGAAAGTGTGACGACCCGGAATTTTGGGCAATATCAATTGAATAATCCGTATTAATAATTAAATTGGTTTGATAAATTTTTCTTTATAATATTAATTTAAACTGATAAATTTATTCTTTTTAAAGGTTAATAAATATTTAATCTGGTAATAAATGGATAAGAATTGTTTTTCAAAGATAATAAAATTTTATTTTGTTTATAATATATATATATATATATATATATTGTGAATAAAAGATCTTTTGTTTTAAATTAAGCTGGATTTTTAAATTGTAATATATATATATATATATATATATATATATATATATATATATATTTGTATATGTTGTAATTTGAAATTGTTTTGAAATTTATTAAATTAATTGATAATTTATATGTATGAATATTGTAGGTTGAAGCTTTGTTTTAGAATCAATGTTTTCAAAAGTTAATTTAAAGACTAATTCAATTGCTTTTAAAATATAAATAATTGTTGTTTATTTTTAATATGATAATTTAAAAAGATTTAAACATTTTGTTTTGTTTTCTTTAAAATGCTTATTATAAAATGGTTATAAATGTGTATGTAAATGTTTTAGATTTTTAAATCTATGTATAAGAAATTGTTTATATTTTAATTAGTTTTAGAACATTTCCTTTTAAAAGTAAATTTATATTCACATGTATAAGAAATTATTCATAAAGTAACCTAAATAAGTAGGACTATATTTACATTTAAATTAAATAAAAGTTTATTAAAAACATTTGAGAAAGACATGTGTAAATTTTATTTATTTAGTAAGTTGAGTAAGTTATATTTACATTTAAATTAAGTGAAAAATTAATTTAAAATGCTTAAGTACAAATGTAACCATATAAACACCTTTTAATAACACTTGTAAGTAAATTAAGATTTATAAGTGACAAGTGTCTTCCTTTAAATTTTATTTTTCTTTAAAAAATTTATTATCATAACATAATTCATTTAAACATAAGGGAAATTGTTTCTCTTCCAATTTCCAATCTTTCTTCTTCCTCTCAAATTATTTTTCTTCCTTCATGAATTAAAGATCAGACCAGAAAAATCAAACCTGAAATAAAAAAATCAAATACAAATCTGGAATTAAAGAGAAATCAGCAATCAACCTGCATCTTCAAATTTTCAAAACCTGTTTTTGAAAGTAATGATTCAACCTGCAAATCAATGAGATTTTCAACAGCAGTTCAACATCTTAGAGCATCAATTAAGAACATGCATAATGATCAAGTTTCATCAGCATGCAAAATCAGAAACATTTTTCAAATTAAAGGTGTTCAAGCCTGGAAATTCACAAATCTTCTCTACAATCAAAATATGTGAGTAAATCATTTTCTTTAAAAACAGTTTTAGTATAACTTGTGATTGAATGATGATGCATGTGACTAAATTTGCTTGATGATTGAAAATTTGTTACTTGAATGCATGATGAATCTGTATACCTGTAATGGAAATGAAGTTCTGTTATTTTAACAGATCTAAATATTTTCCCCCTTAGAATCTAATAACTCACTCTTTGATCATTGTTAGCCTTGAATATTTGAATAAAAGTTGTTTGTAAGTGATTAATGATGAGTGTAATATAGTTTCCGTAATTTTTAAATTTACAGATAATTTTAAAAATAAAAGACACAGTGAAACTTAAATGTTGGTAAAAAATTAACTGCTTTAAATTCAAGTTTGGATTGCATGCATGGAATTGTGATGAAAAATCATGATTTTAGATGTTACTATCATAATTTCAATTGGGTATTTCGTGTGGATTTGGGTTTTGTTCAATTTGGGAACTTTTGTGAATTGCCGAAGAATGGTATGATTTTTGAAGCTGTAATTTCGATCATAGCTTGTGTATGAATCATAGATTATAGGAAAAATGTAATGGAATTTTTCAGATGTTTGATTTGTTCGAATTCGAACAAATTAGGGTTTAAGTTTATAGTTTGTTTTCGGCTTGAATGGCATGACATTGCGTTAAGTATGATGAATCGAGCTCGTTCGTTTTTGGTGGAGTTGATGTCCTTTGGGTGTGGCGACTCGATGGTAGGGTCGGCGAGGTGGTCGGCGTCGTGGTGCCGGCGATGTGGGTGGTCTTGTGACGAAGTTGTTGCTGTAGTTTTTAGATTAAGGGTCAAATTTTGATTCGAGGTTGTTTTCATGGATCTGGGTATTGATTCGAGTTCGCGTGCATTGGTGCGACCGTCACCGATGGTCGCGGCGATCAAGTATGGCCGGAGGGCGTTGGACATGTGCACCGTGTTGGGTTGTGCACTGGGAAGTATTGTGTTTGGGGAAGACAGGTCTTTACTCGGGTATGCTCACGCGTTTTATCGCGTATGTCTCGAAGATTTTAGGGCTGGGTTTTTCCTCGGGGAAGACTCGCGTGATTGCCGAGTTGGTCTCGAGTTTAGGGTGGTTGTGTTTTGTTAATACTGAAATGATTTTTAGTTGCATAGTAAATTTGAATTTTGAATAAATTCAGGTTTTGCTTGTTGTATAAATAAGTAAAGAAACCAAGTTTAAGTTAGAAGACAAGTTTATTAAAGGAAGCGCGATATAAAGTTAACTTGTTGATTTAAAATGAAAGTGAATCAAACATTTTGAAGTGAAATTTAATTTATATTAAAAATTTAAGAATGTTTTAAGATCTTTGTTTGAAGATAATTATCTTAATTAAAGTTTTAAAATTCAAATTTAAAAGAGTATTTGAATTTAATTATTAAACCAAAGTTTATGTTAAATTTTGAAGTAATGTTTTTAATAACAAAGTTTTTTTTTTCAAATTATTTTAAAATAGAGATGTTTAAATTGGATAATTAAAGTATTTTAATTTAATTTCTAAATTCCTTATTTTCAAATAAGGTTGTTATTATGATTTTGAAATCTAAATTGAATAACTTGTTTAAGTTTTTAAAATTTGATTAATTCAAATAATTTATTTATGGAAATAAATAAGGTTAAATTACTTAGATAATTAACTTAAGAATACTTATTTGTTAATAAGTTGAGATTGATTAAGATTTATGGTTTATTAATTTATTAAAGATTTTCTTTAATATTAGAAGTTAATTAATTAATTGTTTAATTAATTTTAAATAATTAGTTAATTATTTATTTAATTTTAAATAATCACTTAATTATGGATTAATTAAGTATGATTACTTAATGAAGTAATCAATGGTTAATATTTGAATATAATTAAGAATAGAAGAAATTAATTATGGAAGTAATTAATGGAAGTGATTATTGGTTAATCACTTGATGATATCAATTAAAGAATTGATTAATATAATTGTTGAAGTTAATTAATTATGAAGTAATTAATTAATAAAAGAATTAAGGATTGGTTAATGATGGAAGTAATTACTTGTTAAGTAATTAATTAAGAGAGAAATCAAGATTTATTAATGAAGTAGTTAGATATAATTACTTGTTAAGTAATTAAGAGTAAATTACCTAATTATTTTAGTTACTTAATTAATTTGATTAATTAATTAATTAATGAGTTTAACTTAAGATTAATTGCTAAGTGTAATTAATTAAAATTGTAATTAATTAATAAAGTAATTAATTAAGGGTTTATTTATTAATTTAATTATTTAATAATTTCTTAATGAAGTAAGTAAAGATTAATTAATTGGATTAATTAATCAAGGATTAATATAATTAATTTAGAAGTTAATTAATTAAGAAGTTAATTAATTAAGATAAGTAATTACAAATTGTTAATTACTGATTATGATTAACAGAACGATTAATTATAAGTTAATTATTTATTAATTAAAGTAATTATTAATTAATAAGGATCATTTGTTAATTAATCAAGGTTGATTAATATAAGTGATTAATTTAAGTGTGACTAATTAATTGTAATTAATTGAGGTTTAATGCAATTAATTATAGTTAATCAATAGAAGTAAATGAATGATCATTAATTATTGTAATTAATGATAATAATTAAAGGTTAATTACTAAATATGGTTAAGGATAATTACTTGAATGTAATTAAAGTATAATTAATCAAAGGAGATTAATTAAGGAAGATCATTAGAGATGATCAATTTATTTATTTGAAATAAATAAATGAAGAAGGATTAAAGGTTAATCCAATTGATTTCGAGTTGATCAATTCTGTTGATGGATGATTGATTGTTATTGATTGATTGATATTGGATGATCAATATTGAGTAATTGATATTGGGTGATTGATGGGTTGATACTGGATGATTTGGATATCTATGATATGTGAGATGCTGCTTTGTGAAATGAATGTTTGATGTGAATTATCTATTGTGATAATGTTATTCATCTATCTGTTATATCACCTTGAATATGAGTTTAAATTGTTAAACCCTTAAGTACAACTTGGACATTAAAATGGCGTTTGGTTTCGATGAGACTGGGATCGGGTTTCCATATTTGGGATCCGAAAACCACATCGATTCCAATTAAACGTCAGGTCGTGTATCCAAGTGGAGCTTTGTGAAGACTCGAGACGTAAGAACTATACGTCAGTATAACTCTGTGGGTGATTCTGTAATGAGTTTGATAGAATAGTACTTATAGATTCGAGATGGTGATTTAGAGTGCAAGGGCTATGGCCGTTGACTCTGAGGGTGATTCCAATATGAGTGCAACGAGATAATGCTTTCGGTTTTGTTCGAACCCGGAATGAACTTGTATGGATTGAATGCTTTCAGAACATCGTCAGGACGACGATGAGCATTCTAAGATAGATGATTTTATAAAGGTAATCGCAGCCTCAAGCCTCATCAACCGGGAATGGCTAAAACAGGGGAGGTGCAGCAAGGCTTCGTGGGTAGCTCCCACTGGAGAGCAAGATTTTCCCTTGTCTAGAAGTCCCTTTTTATTCGGTTGTGTGGGCAGTTGGAATCGCGTGCCAACTGCGGGGTTGTCTTGTTCGGGACTGTTCAGTAAGGAATGGTCCCGGCCTTATATTGCAGGGGAGCGGGCGTACTCCTCGGTACGTTGATCTAGGCCACATACTGTGACGGGCGGTACCCCAGTAGCCCCACCATTGATGAAACCCATTCTTCCTACGAGACCCTACGGTTTTGATTGTATTACCCACTTTTGTGGCTAGTAGCTGGAATTTAATCATGTAACAATTTTGGCTATTTCTTGTTTACTTGAAAACCCTAGACACTATTATAATATCACTGGATTTCCTATCAAATGTTTTGGTTAGCGTAAGGTAAAAACTTTTCCATGTTTATGTGTGGGAAGTCTTACGTGATACCTTTTCTTTTCAAAGGTTTTTCTAAAGTTAAGCAATTTTAAACCGTTTACTCACACAGACACCTGTCTGACCCGAGTGTTTATTTTTTGTTTTATTCAACTCTTGGGTACTCATATTATGTATGAGTAGTCAAGTGATTCAGGTTTGCTTGAAGAATTCTAGAGGAAATATGGAGCAGGAGGCTTCGACGTATAGATATATATTGATTCCGCTGTGTTTGTTTGGTATCTGTCTCTGTTGTATTTGAGTTGTATAATTAGACAGATGTTTATAACTGTCTAATATCTGTTGTTTTAAGTTGTGTACTCTGATGTAATATGATACTATGTAATATTTTATGTGATATATTATATTTCATTCGTTCCGCTGCGAGTACTTTGTAGTTGTTGTGTTTCTTCTTTCTCTTTCTTTTCTTCTTCTATCCCTTTCTTTCTTCAAGATGAAATGATTTCCTGGAGATAGGAAGTCGGGTCGTCTCAGAAAGTGGAAATTATGACTAACTTATAGGGAAGCAAAGTCAGCCAAAAGTATATAGAAGTCTGATCGATTAATCAGGCTACTAATGATGTGACTTTGGGGCTGATGTAAGACATCACATATAATAAGTATCCATAGAGGTAGTCCCAATTTTGTCGGATAGGCCTGCCTAGTTAATCAGGCTACCATCGTATATGAATGGAAAGATGAATGTGAGAGTTTGGTTTATGGTTCATAATATGTAGGACCTGCTTTGGAATTGGGGGTATTAAGTGTATAGTTGCCTCCACCCTACTTAGGAAGTATTACATAGTCGGGGTTATCGTATAGGCATGATAGTAGGAAATCTCAAGAAGAGTCCTCTTTTTTTCTGAGGTGTTAAATGTATATATTAGGATCCACCTCTAACCATAAAGAAGTATTAAGTGGCCAAATGAGATTCCGTACGATGTCATCTAGGGAATACTAGAGTGGGGTTCGTCTTGGGTTGGGTATTAAATGAAGGGGGCCTGCCTAAGATATTGGTAGTAAATGGTCAGAGTCTGTCCAAATTCCCATTGAAAAGGGTATTAAGTGGCTTGGGTACTTTCTGTCATATTGTTAGAACATGATTGACGATAGATGCATGGGACTGGGAAGGGCCTTTGGCCTACAGTTGAAAGTAAGTTATAGAGTTGGATTGGAAATGTGTAGGTTATAGAATTGGAATGTAAGGGCCTTAAATTTAATGCTTACGGTTGGAGGTATTTCATGAAGGATATAGTTAGGAAGCATAAGACATATTCTTATCTAAATTATACTGCCCAAATATTATTATTGAAAGGCTCAAGATTATATTCACTAGATATTGTTGTTTGGGTTCCCTTCTTATTATAGGTTTGAGAAGACGAGGATGATTTAGGAGATGAAGGTAAAGGCAGAGTCTGGTGACAGTTACCTATCTATTTATGTTTTGTTATATTCTGATGTACCCGTTTTAGACTTGATTTATTATGTTGAGATATTGTATTTCGAATATTAAGATATTTTGTTATGTTTCAAAGGTTTTAATATCTATAAAATGGGTACTATTTCTAATGTTATATTTTATCATTTACACTATGAGATTCTGATGCATAAGTAGATAGCTCTGTGTATTGTTCATTTTATCAATTTTACCTACCAACAACTAGCTTTGGAATGGATTTTTGATTCGATAGGCCTGTACTAGGTCAAAATTTTGGCCCATTTCAAGGTGGTTTTTTGATCGATGGTATCAAGTGCACATCCTTAGAGAAGAGAATACAAATGCTGATTCATTAGCCAAGTCGACGAGTTCTAACTATTGGAAATCGTGCCAATAGAGGTTATGAAATCTCCCAATATTGATGAAATGGGCATTTATTACATTATGGAGATGGAGGAAAAGGAGTCATGGATGACTCTGATTAAAGACTATTTGCTAAAGGGAACTCTCCTAAAAATTCAAAATGAAAAGAGAAACCTCACGCGAAGGGTGCCTTGGTTCATTATGCAAGAAGGAATGTTGTATAGGAAAGTATTCTCCACCTTTTTTTCATAGTTGTGTCGAAAAGGACAAAACTAAGAAGATCCTAATGGATGATCATGGAGGAAGCTATAATGATCACACTAGGGAGCAGACTTTAGCAAAGAAGATTCTTGACTACCGTTGACGCCAAAAATGGCACAAATAGCCAAGTATAAAATGAAACAAAATAAAGATAAAAGGAGAAAAGGAGACAAAGTTTTTATAGAGGTTTGGCAAATTCTCCAGCCTATATCCACCTTAATCCTTTTTATTAGTCATTCTCCTTTCAGATTACAACTAATTTTATCAGATCTGGCCATAATCTAGTGGATCTTAGATTTACAATGGAGCTTTTAAAGTATATTTAGGGAAGGAGATAAGAGTAAAGAAGATGCAGAGTGTGAATTCCCTCTTCAGTTGCTATATGGATTGTATTTATGGAGAAACCTGCCAGTAGACAAAGGAGCCCACATCGATTGAAGTCCAGACGCAAATCCAAATATGTAGGAGGAAACATGCAGCCCAATATCCAACGAAAACCGCTTGGTATTAAGAGATTCCTTTTGGCACCAGGCGGATTTTTCTGGGTAAAAATCCTTTATCTTATTTATCTTGCCTTTCTATCTCTGATTCAATGCATTTTAAACTCTTTTTTCCCGAAGATCGGTTTCTTTTTTATGATTCACCTAATATTGCTTGTCTTTTCATGCTTTTTTAGCTTTCTTCTCTGAAATCTTTAATGTTGCTTGTCTATCTTCTGGAAAAAGCACTTGACCATGATTTCTTGAAGTAGGACTTGGTGTATAAGGAGATTAAGAAGTGCGAAGTGGAGGAAAAGCCTCTTGGTACTAAGTGGTCTACTTAACCTAATTTTCATCAAACTTCTTAAATTCAATTTTCTAGCCTTTCTTGGCATATTTCTAAGTTCATGACTCTTCTTATCTTCATTTTTTCCTTTTAATTTCAGTTAAATTCTACTTTGGAAAAAAGCGGGTTAACACTTGCCTCAAAGTACGCCTTCCGAATTTAAGATATGCTTTGCTCAAGAACAAGTTTCAGCAGTAGTTAATCTTTCGTAGTTGAGCTTTCCATCTGTCCCTCAATTCAAGTTTTGGTATATCATATGGTTCCTTTGGACCTCCAACAAATCAGAGGTTATTCTAGACCACATAGCTAAGGAGTCTAGTCCTTGCTTAAGTGTTAGACACAAATCTTGATAGTCTATCTCTTATCTAGAGGTTTCATTTTGTATATTAAAATCATCCCATGTTCGCCCAAGGTTTATCCACCTTATTTCCATTACAAGGTGTCCAATCCTTTTATCAAGTCAATATATATTCTAGGGTTTGATCTATCTGGATCATTTAGCATCCAATCTAGGGTTTGATCTCTCTGGATCCTCATTGAGTCCAATCCGTTTACTATCCGGCATGGGGACTCAACATGCAAGCAAGCCCATCCACTCACTCTTCGGTGAGGGAACGTACTTTTGATCTCTCTGGATTCTTGTTCAGCCCAAACCGCTCGCTTTCTGACAATGGGAACCAATGGCTAAGCATGCCCATCCATTCACTCTTCTATGAGGGGACTTATTTCTCATGCAAGCCCATCCACTCGCTCTTTGGCAAGGGAACTTGCACCCTGCGGTCACTGCCCTATATCTTTGGATAGAACTACCATGATTAATATCAATCGTCACATTCAAGTGGATTTTTTAAATCAAAGAAAGCAAGAAAATAAAAGTCCTAATTATTCATCTTAGACATCCAATTCAGAGCGTGCCTAAAGGCCGATTGAGATCTTGTACACTTGTATGCAGTCTCTAAGGTTATTATTATATTATCTGTTCATCTTAGAATCCAACTCAAACGTGCCTAGAGACCAATTGAGGTATTGTATATGTGTAAGCGGTCTGAGATTGTTATTTTCTTAATTTCAAAATGAAAAACAATGCTAGGAATTAAACCTGACTCCCATCCATCCAAATCATAGGATTTTAAATCTCAACCCTAGTCCTTAGTTGTTATTTAATGCATTTGCTGTAGATGATACCTGCTTTGACTACAACATCGCAGTTTGGTTCCTTGCATAATGTTGCAGTTGGTTGCTTCGGATCAGTTCTTTCTATCAAATCATAAAGGGTTTACACTCGTTCGTTTCATGTCTATCTAGCTCGTGAAATAGGCTGAGCATTCCAGATCATCTCCATAGATCAGTGGGTTCTCTATTAGCTAGCCTCCGATATGGGTTCTACTCTTAGTATCAAGATATATTATCTCTGAGATCTCGGTTAGATCAGTGTAGAAGAGAATTTTGATTCCATCCTTTAGCGTTTTGGTCCTTCGAAGTCATTGTCAGCTTCTCGCTTTCCTTTGACTTTTCCATATCCTGCCTCGGACAGTCCTCTATCATCCATATATTAATATCAGTTTTGTCAGCCTTCACGTCCTCTTAACGTAGATAACTCCTAGCTTAATGATAAAACTCCACAAGATCCATTGTTGGATCCCTTTTCAATGCAATTTTAAAGTCGGTCTTGCCTGCGACTCCAGATATTACGGCCATCAAGATTATCGATAAAGCCAGCTTATCAACTACAAGGCCTGCCATGTTAAATCTCATTAGATAAATTTCTCAAGGTGTCTCCACGACTTTTCTTTAAGCTTGACATCGTCAATACATTCTTTGGTCGAGAGATGTGAACTTTGAACTGTTCTAAGAATCTATTCACTAACTCGGTCCATGTGCTTGTGCACCCATTCTCTAGCTATTTGAACCACATTACTGCTATATAAAGGGAAGCACCATCCCATCACCCCCTTAAAAGCACCCAACACCTTGTATGTCGGATGTATCTCACTAGATGAACTGTCGAATCTATCTTTCCATCATACATTTACAATGTTGAAAGCTTGAAATCAAAAAGATTCCTCGCATTTTGGATGTAGAGGTAAATAGATTCCTGCTTACATCCTCTAAACTCTGTTCTAGGGATCCACCCCTAACTATCTTTTTGTTCATTTCAGCCATCTGATTGTCGTCGTCTAGCATAAGTCTTTGAAGACTGGCTACATTCTATTCCTACTGCTGTAGGGGAACTCTAGCATATATTCTGTCACATACTCCTCTGGGGACACGTCTGCGTTTTGACTTGCACCTCTGGCTTCTTTTTATCGTCTGTTTATTCAGGTAAGTTCTCCTACATATTCCTCTGGTTTTTTTGCACTTGTGTTCTATCTTACATTTCTGACTTTAGCATAATCTATTCTTTGCATATTAGCTGGTCCTAAGCCCGAACCAACATTGCCCCTAAGTATATTTCTCTTAGTACCAAGAGGATTGGGTTCGGTACCTAGTGGTCCTGGTCGTGGGGCCATTATTCCAGTTTGCTCCACTCCAAATGCTCTTGCGTTGGTTCTGGGTCCTTGGTTTTTGAATTCCAACAGCTTCAACTATTCCTTGTCATCCCATCTTTTGGACAAATCCATCTAGTAGTTTCAGTTATCGAGCCGTTATTCCATCTTGCATTTCGTTCATCATTCTCCATTCTCCTCTCTAGTCACGTAGATGGAATGATAAGTATTTGAGGACACCTCCTGGCTGCCTCCATGCTCTAGTCAACTCCTTCCAATGTTAGGCCTCTTCATCTTTTCCAAAATTTAGATTCAAGCTTTAGGTTTTCAAATCTAGCTCTTTATCGGTGAAATCACTAATTATAGATGCCAAAAATGGAATCAACACCCAAATACCATATCAAAGCACCAATTATAAAAATATAAAGATAAAAGAAGAAAAGGAGACACATTTTTTATAGTAGTTTGGAAAGTTCTCTGTGACATCCTCCACCTCGAGGCCCAAAACTAATGGCTGTGGATGCTGCAGTCATCCAAAGTTATTAATTCTCGATGACCGAATACGATAATGTCGGATAAATTGATGTACCAAAAACACATGGTTATGGAAAAAGTTTAAAATTTCAAAACAACTTTCACATTCCATTCCAAACTCGTTTCAACATTCATTACATAATCCCACAATGTTAACCATGTTTAGAAAAATATAATTATTACAATATACACCATGAGCGACATATGAAGATGCCCCCTCGATGATCAGAGTGTGTAATAGGCAATAAACAATTTTGCCTTTGATGTGCACGTAAATGTGCATATTTTTACTTCCATATTTAATCTACTTTAATTAAATAAATAGGTATATAGGGTATTTTAACATATTTAAATCAATTTTTCAATTATTTTCAAATCATCATTTATTAATCTCATATAGGGGCAAAATGGTCATTTTTATGCATATATTAAATTGAGAAAATTTACTTCGATATTTTAATGTTGTTTTGTAGGAATTTTAGTGAATTTTGGAAAAGGCTTCATGGAAAATATGCATGCACAAGAGAAGACATGCAAATGAAGATGGAAATAATTCATTTTATGAATCATGGAGGACCCCCCCCCCCTATCTACTTACCTTGGTCTACCACTAGGAGCTAATGCACATGTAAATAGCAATTAAAGTTACATGCATATTTAAATGAAGGATTATTTCATGCTAATGATAACGTAGTGGCCTACTTCCTCAAGGGTAGTTTGGATAGTTCCCAAAAATAGGACTAGGGTTTCAAAACTTGTATAAATACCCCCATATGTTCATGTAATCAAGCCCTTAGCCTCCTTTAAGCCTCCTCTTGTAGTTAGTTTAGTTTTAGGCTCATAAATGAACAAAAGCTCTCTTTTCTATTTCATGGCTTCTTAGCCATTTATCTAATGTAATTTTCTTTAATGCAATTTTAATTCATACACTCTTCTTTTATGTTCTCTTCTTGTTTATTTTCTTTCATGTTAGTAGCTTAGTTTATTTTTATGCAAGTAGATTAGCTCTTATTTTATTTTAATTTGCTCTCTATTTTCCTTTTGTTTTTATTTCATGTCGAATGCTACATTTGTTGACATGATAACAAATATGTGTTAACCAAATTTATGGTCAACACCCCAAAGTTTTTTTTTGGCAAAGCCTACACCCCAAAGTTATTCCAAGTAGAGTAATAAGTTCAGAGGGTGTCATTCCCTTAGGGATTGCTTCTGTATCCTCACTCATAAGTATCTTGCGAATCGGGCCTTCCATTGACGCCGAAAGATTTAGAGTTTGGGCTAAGTGACCTCCCTGCTTTATTGAGCTCACTTGAAGTATTCCAAAAAGGCTTTTTTTATTAGATTAGGTTGTCCTAAATTGAGTCCTCAAAAGGCCATCCTATCGAAAGGTTAAAGAGACAGCCTTCCTTGAATTAGGGCAGGAAATCAATTACTTTGATGAGAAGGTTGTACCTTCCGACCTGGATGAATGGTTTGATCACTTATGTTGAGTAGATTCCAACCTTGTCGAGAGGTTGAAACAGTTGAGTCAATAGTTTCGAAAGGTTTTAGTGAATGTTAATCCAAATAGGTTGTTGACCTTGTCGAAAGGTTTATATTGAAGGATTTAAGACTTTGAAAGGTAGGAGTTATTGATTGTTCAAGAGTGTTGTTGAACTTGTCGACAAGAACCTTCCGATGAGGTTGAACCTACAAATACGGGTTAACCCAACAAAGATTTATACAAGCAGTAAAGTAATTAACAATGCAAAGTAGTTCCCTTTTTATTCAGGAAAAAGCTTCGCTTTATTAAATTTCCCAAAATCACACTCAATTAGGGTTTCAATTCTTTAATCAAGAAGTTACAAATATAGAATGAGAGAAATTTGGTCCCCGAAACAGGACCCCTTGGGTCATATTTACAGATGTTGGCTGCCATGCTTCCATGTCATCATGGATCCTTGAACGTTGCCAAAGGGTCTTTTCTTTCATTTGTTTTAGGAACCTTTTGGCTTTATCGAAAGGTTTGTCATCTATATTGTATGTGACGCCTTCGGAGGTGCTGGAAGGTTCTTGGCTTTTATGAACCCTTCGACTTGGTCGTAAGGTTGCTTTTTTACATAGATATTGCCGAGAGCCGAGCTTTCCTTGTATGTTGTTGGAAGGTTGCTTTACGTTCTCTGCTGACTTATGAATGTTGCTTTCATAGACCCTCTGACTTCGTAGAAAGGTATTCATTAAGCGCTCCAACCAATTCGAAAGGCTTGCTATGCTTTCGAAAAGGTCGTCATGGAGTTGCACCTGCTTGCTCTGATTTCTTCATCTTCTTCCAAAGGAAAGAACTCCCTAAGCGGAATCTTTCGACTACTTCGGAAGTTTTGATGCTATTAAATCTTGATGGCTGCATCCTCTTGACTCCTTCGAAAGGTTTGATTTGAGCTTCCTCTCCTATGTCTTTGTTGAGAGACCTCTCGTTCTAGTCGTAAGGTGGATTCTTGGAGCATCATCCTGCCAATGGATTTTGAAAAATAGCCTTGGACTTTGGCGGAAGCTCCTTGTCGGAAGGTATGATTATCCAGAACATCTTGGTGCTTTTTGATTTTCCTCATGCTCTCATGACCCTTCTTTCATACCTCCATTCTTCTAAATATTTTATGATTAACATTTAGTCCCTCCCCCCTCGTATGAAAGAAGATTTTGTTCTTTAGGACAGAACTCCAATGAACTTCTTTCTTTGCTTTCTGCAAAATAGATTATAACTTCTATTAAGGTTGTGACTTTGTTATGAAATCTTAATAAGCAATCTAAAATTTATGAAGCTAATATTCAAGATGTCATTAGAGTAATATTTCTACATAAGTTACTTTGTAATGACAATAATCAAACTTCCTTAAGAATATGGAGTAATATCACCTGATTTGCAGATATCAGTTCAAATAAGTGAACCTTTGGAGAATGTCTATCACAAACCCTTGATATTTCTTTCTCGAGTTAAACCTTTTCAACATGTCGAAATCAATTTCATACTTTCAGGGACCTTTCCTTGTCCCTCTAAGTTTCCTTCATTTTGAACCTTAAACCATTGATTGGTAATTATCATTTAGTGAAAAGTAGAAAGTAGTTTAGTAATGTTTCATTTGGAGCATGGAGGTCTTGTATTTTAAATTCAATGGAAAATTCATAAATCATCATAAAATTCAATAAAGGGAACCAAAAAATCATGAACTCACGGAACAAGTGATTAATAGGAAATCGTCATTGAAATTGAAAGGGAAGTTATAACATGGTAAATTTAAGAATCATCAAAGAAATCAGTAGGGAAATTCATTAAACCAATAATTCAGCAAGAAATCACCACAATGATTTAATAAAGAAATCATGAACACATGATCAGCAAATTGTCACTAAAATCCATAGGAAGAGTAGAGTTCACTAAACCCAAAAACCAACAAGATCACCAAAAATTTAATAAGGAAATCAGAAACACGAAATTCCTAAATCATTATGAGAATCGACAAAGGAATCCAGAATTCACAAAACTAAAAATCAGAAATTCTATAAAGAGGCTAGAAATGGGGAATCTTCAAATCATCATAAAAACTCATCAGGAAAATCAAGAAGAAATTAAAAAAAGCAACTAATAAGAAATCATCATGAATATTCAATAGGGAGAAACGCAATATTTGGAATTTACAAACCATCATAAGAGACCAACAGGGAAATTCAAAATTCATGAAATCAAGAATTCAATTAAAAGTTATCATGAAAATTTGACAAGGTAAACATGAGTATGAAGTCTATAAATCATCATAAAAAGCAATATGGAAATTCAAAATTCACGAAATCCAAACTGAAATTTGCATCAATAGAAATGGTGAAACTCAAAATTCATGAAATAAAGAATTAATTCAAAGTCTCATCAAGATCTCATCTGACAAATTAAATATTCAAAGCTCCATTCAATATAAGTACGAAGCCATAGATATGTCTAATAATAGCATATTTAGTAGATTTCAAATAAAAGATAACTAAGTTGATCTAACCTTAGTTCTAAGGTTATTCACAAGAAAGTTTCTGGTTAATAAATGTATTGCTCCAAAAGTGCATATAAGTTAGTAGTATATGTATATACAGTTATAATAGACTCTTTTATCCAATCGTTCACTTTATCTTAAAGGATTCAAGAGTTGCTTTCATAATCTGATCTTGGAGTGCGGTATTTTATCTGTATGACTGAAAATTTATTATCTATTCCATTCCTTTAGATTTCGTATTAGTCTTTGTTTTTGTTTCCATGTTATGGATTTTTTCTTGCATTTTTTGTTCTCATGCTTTATTTGTGGAATGAAAGTTTCATAATCCTTTGATGTAGGAATCACTTTCCTACAATTGGCAGTTCTATAATTCATTAGCATATCCTTTGCCTCTATGTGTATCCTTTTTTAGGATTCCAACTTTGTCTCAGATCACGGATAGGTTTTTTTCTTTAACTCTGAATTCTCTTAGGTTCTGACTGCTTTCTTCTTGAGTTGTAGATATCTTTGTTTTCATACTTTTATTTGGAGCTCTTACTGGGCTTGGACATCTCAGTCTACTCTTTGATGATCCACTCTCTGGGCTTGGACATCTTAATCTATCAAAAGCCTCTTTGGGCTAGACATCTTAGTCCATTGTTTGATGAGCCTCTCTTTGGGCTTCCCTTGTCTCAAAGGGATATATACATAGTTGACCTTTCTCCAGAAGGCCGTTGATGAGCGCTTTACGGGATCCTCCCCTAAGAGATAATTTGGACATTAGGAGCTTTTGATTTTGCGGGTGCTTATCCTGACCCCCCCTAAGAGGTGATATGGACATTGTGGGCTTTTTATTTTGTGAGTGCTTATCTTATCCCTCCCCTAAGAAGTGATATGGACATTAAGGGTTCTATCTCTCCCTCTAGGAGATTCTATAGAATAACAAGTAGGCTTATGTCCCTCCCTCTAAGAGGTGCCAGTAATAGCGTCATGGGTTTATGTCCCTCCTTCTAGGAGGTGCTATGGAATAACATCGTAGGTTTGAGTATTTGTATATGGAAATAATTTTTGGCCAGTTAAAATGGAATCTCCATGAGAGAAAGAATTTTGTAATTAGACCCTTCTATTATATTGAAGAATTTCTTTCCAAATAGTCTTGAATCATGAATCCTTTTTATAAAAGAGTTTTTTTTAAATCTTTTGCAAGAACTTTCTTGGTATTCTCATAATGGAGATACGAATCTCAAATAGGAGACTAGGAGATCATGATTCATCAACCAAAAACTTTTTGGTCAAGAATAGGGTTCTCTAGTTTGAATTCCAATAAACTTTTTGTGCTTTCAAAATATTTCTTGAAAAAGTATGAATAGGCTTTTCTCTGCACAATATTATGGTAAATTTTGAAATATTGAAATTTCTAAGTTTGAAGTCTTTTTGTGTTCATTTATTAATGCTACATAATATCCCAAATTAGTCGCATAAATATGATTTTGGGATAAATAGGTATATGTTTACTCCTAGGCCAGGGGTGACTAAAAATAGTTTTCTTAAGAGAATATAATTTGAGAAATTTCCTTTTGAAATTATTTGCTAAGAATAGATCGGGTGTATATGGATTTTCTCCTCAATCAGAATTGAGTTTAGCAGAGAGTTAAGATTTCTTACAGGGAAGCCTTGATGTTGTGTTGACTGGACTGTTGTCAACTATTTCGTGTCAAGCGTTTGAGTGGTCGTCATTTAGTATTCCGGAGTCTTTCGTGCTCTCAGGGTCGTTGAATGCTTTGGTTTGATTTTGATTTTACCTGTAGCACTCAAATTTTAATCAATATATGATCAATACACAACACAAATTTAAGTATCAAGTTAAAGAGCTATGAAAAGAAAGAGAGAAAGTTCTTAGTTGAACTGACGTCACGAGTCCTCATGATTTAATAGGATTCTTATTTTGGAGTTGCTGAATTGTTTATCTCTTATCTTGAATAAGATGTCTTTCAAGTTTCTCTAATGAACTCCTTAAAAATCCCGACCTAACCATGCCTTGAATTTTATCTGACAAGACATTGCATTCATTGGTTTCATGTCCATTTGCTTTATGGTACTCGCAGTAACTTACTCCCTTATTTGGCTCTGTGGCCCTTCGAACTTTTTGAGGCGCAATAAAGTTCTCATTTCTTTTTATCTTAGCATATTTGTAGGAGAGGGGTTTGCTTGGGATTGCACAATTCATTTTAGAACTCTTCCCTTAACTTCCCTTCGGGTTTTACTTTCCCTTGGCCTCTTATCAAGGCGCCTAAAATCAGATTTCTCTTCCTTGGATTCTCGGTGGAATTCTTTCTTAGCTTGGTGCATCTCATCCAATTCAATAAACTTTTAGCCCAGAGAAAGAAATATTGTAGATCTTTGCACCTATTGTTATAAAGGTCTTTCCAAAATGGGGTTTGTTCAATTAACCCCGATCAAACTTCCATAAGTCTTTCACTATCAGTTGTACTTCTGCGCTTAATGCATCTATGCTGAATCTGTTTAAATATTTGCTAAGTAGCTTCCTAGGCTTTTGTCTGAGGTTTGCTAGCAAGCTAAAGTCCATAGTTGTATCTTTGAATATAGAAAACTGAGCCACGAAGTCGCAAGTAAATTGTTTCGAAGAGTAGATAGTTCTCGTTCGGTAATTCTTATACCATCTGATTGCTGCTCCTTGAAAAGTAATGGGAAAACGTTTAAAGCGAACTGCCTTCGGAGCATTGTATAAGTTCATCCAGTTTTCAAAGATGACAAGGTGATCATCTGGATCGGTTCTCCCATCATATTTTAGTAAAGGAATTTGAATGTGTGTAGGAAGATTTGTCACCATTATTTCTTCAGAAAAGGGGGCCTCTTGTAGGTAACATAGTCTTCAGGATCATAAATTTATTTTTCTCTAAGTGCATTAACCACTATATGGTGTGGGTTGCCATTTTGGTTGGTGTCATTTCTGTAACTTCTCATGTTGTATTCTGGGATAAGACTATTTGATTAAGCAAGAGATTTATTTACTTGACTACCTCGGTTTAACCCTTGATCCTCTATCTCATTTGGAGGTTGAACTTCATTCTCCATTTCCATAATCCTTATTGATTCCCGGGTCAGGGCTCTTTCTGAATACTCCTTTATTACCATCTTTTATGGCCGTTGATTCTGAACCTTGATCATATTGCTTTCCAATTTTGTTAGGGTTGAAGGTTGCCCAACTTCTATTTTGCTTAAGTTAGGATTTGAGACCATGCGAGCTTTAAAGGTTGACTATGATGTAGCCTCTTCGTTTGGATTGTTGCTATTATTTTTAGCTTTGTCCATACTTCTCTTTTAGTTAAGTCTCTTTATACAATTGATCGGGGATCAAATTTATCGGAGATTGAAGGTTCAAGCCCTCCTCCTAGTGCCAAAAATGTTAACTAAATTTATAATCAACACCCCAAAGTTATTCAAAGTAGAGTGGTAAGTTCAGAGGGTGTGATTCCTTTAAGGATTGCTTTTGTATCCTCACTCGTAAGTATCTTGCGAATCAGACCTTACATTGACGCTAAAAGTTTAGAGCTTGGGCTAAGTGGCCTTTCGGCTTCGTTGAGCTTGCTTGAAGTCTTCCACAAAGGCTATTCTTTTGATTAGATTAGGTTTTCCTAAATTGAGTCCCAAAATGTCAAATTCAATCTTATTGAAAGGTTAGGGAGATAGCCTTCCTTGAATTAGGATAGGAAATCAATTACTTTGGTAAGAAGGTAGTAGCTTCCGACCTGGATGAAAGGTTTGATCACTTACATTGAGTAGATTCCAACCTTGTCAAGAGGTTAAAATGGTTGAATCAACAATTTCAGAAGGTTTCAGTGAATGTTAATCTAAATAGGTTGTTTTCCTTGTCAAAAGGTTTAGGTTGAAGGGTTTAAGAATTTGAAAGGTAGCGGTAATTGATTTCTCAAGAGTGTTGTCGACTTTATCGACAAGAACCTACCAGTGAGGTTAAACATGCAAATATGGGTTAACCCAAAAAAGATTTATACAAGCAGTAAAGTAATTAACAATGCTAAGTACATCCCTTTTTATTCAGGAAAAAGCTTCACTTTATTAAATTTCCCCAAATCACACTCAATTAGGGTTTCAATTCTTTAATCAAGAAGTTACAAAGTTAGAATGAGAGAAATTTGGTCCCGAATTACGACCACTTGGGTCTTATTTATAGATGACGACGGCCATGCTTCCATCCCTGTGCTTTCGGCTGGATCGAAGGGTTCCCCTCTTATACACAATTGCTTACCGTTCGGTTTCAACGGAAGGTTTTCCTTTCACATGTCATTGTGGATCCTTGAACGCTGTCGAAGGGTCTTTTCTTTCACTTATTTATAGGAACCTTTTACGGAACCTTTTGCCCTTTTCAGAAGGTTTGTCATCTATACAGTATGTGAACCCTTCAGAGGTGCCGGAAGGTTCCTAGCTATTGTGAACCCTTCGACTTGGTTGGAAGGTCACTTTTTATTTAGATGTTGCCGAGAGTCGAGCTTTCCTTATACGCTGTCGGAAGGTTGCTTTACGTTCTCTGCTGACTTATGAATGTTGCCTTCATCATGGACCCTCCAATACCTTAGATAGGTATTCAGTAAGCACTACAACCAATTCAAAAGGCTGTTATGCTTTTGAAAAGGTCGTCATGGAGTTGCACCTACTTGATTTGATTTCTTCGTCTTTATCGAAAGGAAAGAACTCCTTGAACGGAATCTTTCGACTACTTTGGAAGGTTTGAAGCTATTAAATCTTGATGGTAGCATCCTCTCGACTCCTTTGAAAGGTTTGGTTTGAGCTCCCTCTCCTATACCTTTGTTGAGAGACCTCTCGTTCTATTCAAAAGGTGGATTCTTAGAGCATCATCCTACCTATGGACCATGAAAAATAGCCTTGGACTTTTCCATAAGCTCCTTGTAAGAAGGTATGATTATCCTAAACATCTTTGTACTTTCTGATCTTTCCTCATGCTCTCATGACCCTTCTTTCATACCGTCATTCTTTTGAATATTTTATGGTTAACAATATGAGAGGCTAAACCCCTTTAATTTAGGGGCAATGAAGCTCTCTAATTATGTAAATTCAACATTAATTGCTCACTTTTAATCTCTTTTTGTGCTTAATGACAATGTTTGAATGGGTAAAATTTTTGTTTTTTAGCTTTAAATTTGATAGCATATGTTGTTGACATCAAATAGGCTTTGCTTAAACAAACACAAATACAAATTACCTCTTCATCTACATACGATTATGTAAATGAAGTGGATTTTAAAATCAAAATTTGATGGTCTATATTCCCAATCGATAGTTAATAGACCATGCTTAGAATAGATTTTATTCTCAATTTCATTGCAATTTTCACGAGAATTAAGAAGTGATTTAATGGGTATGTTATAGTTTGATGGTTTATATTTGGCTGATTAATAGCATAAATATTCGACACTTATGATAAGAAAATCAATTAAATTCACTAATGACCAAAAAAGAGATCATAATTTCATATTGTTTTGATTTATGTGATTAAGAGAGTTGATTTATCTCCAAATTTCCTTCAACTCTCATATTTTTATCCACTTTTATTTTTTGTTAGTTTCTAGAAATTTTTAGCTTCAAACAATTTCAAACTCTTGGTTAATTTGATTGAATAGAATTTTAAAATCTAAACAATTCTCTACTGGATCGACCCGTATTCGCCATGTACTAAAACTATAAGCCGTGCGCTTGCGGTTAATTTAAATTTAAATTTGACTGGCTATTTTCTAATCTGATAGAGATTTAGCCGGTTAAACAGCCTTAATGAAACAACACAGCGGAATCACATGAGAAAGAACTTAAGTAACTACATGCCTTCTGCACATCTCTTGAGCTTTTTCGTCTTAAGAGCTATCTCAAACTACTCAAAATTAATTGAGTACCCAAGAGTACAAGGAGAAAACATAAACTTTGAGTCAGACATAAAGCCTGGTATGAATAATAATATATCATCTCAATTCATTTAGATATCTAGAGAGACTATGCCGCTTAGCGGAATGGGTTTCCCCTCACTAGTATCTTAAAACCTTTTAAAACCATTTTATGTGCCTCTACATCCACAATGGTTAATTTGATTCAAAATATTATTATGTGATGATATGCAAAACAATTGAATAAATTTTGGATTACCCGTCCCCAATTCATTTTGACTATCTCTCATCATTATAGTTTCTAGGATTACTATTAACCTAATATTTTTCATGGGCTAACTAATAACCAGTTGAACTTTTCAAGACTCCCTATCCAATTATATAGTTTTGATTAGATTACTATGAACCAATTCGTAACTCCCGTATCATTTCTTTTATCCTAGTTTTCACGGGCTGACTAGGAACCTACTGACTGACAGTCGATATCTTTCTTTTACCCTAGTTTTCATGGGCTAACTAGGAACCTATTGACTATCTATCAATATTTCATTTTCTTATCTGGATATAGTTTTCATGCACTTAGTATAAACACGTCTAGCTAACATCTTCAATTTTCATAGTTTTTATGGGCTAACTATAAACCTATTGGACCTTGCCATTATCATTTTCCTTACACGGTTTTCACGGGCTTACCGTTAACCTATTGGCCCCTGACAATATGTTTTATTTATATTTACTACTAGTTCAACCTAACTAATTATTCCACCTTTTTCTAAATTATAGATTTGGATTCATTACAAAGTGAATATATATACATATATGGAGAAGCAAACAATATAACTTTGTTAATTCTTTTAACCCATTAAGACTTCTTCATAAATTCCATTTCAAACACTTTATTTGTTAATATGCCATGGTTTTGCTTTCAAATGAGACTGGGTTATTTGTTCTTAAAACTATGCTTTCGAAATCTTCGAAACCTTGCTTTCGACTTCATTGGATAGCCTCCTTCGAAAGCATATATCTTTTAAAAACATTCGGCTTTTACCTAAAATATTTTTTTCGAAACCTTTCGGATATACTAAAGAGTTAATTGTTAATTATTAGAAGCGTAGCTTCGAAACCATTGGAAGTATCTCTTCCTAAAGCATTGAACGTCCCTCTTCCGACATCGTTGGGTTTAATTTTTAAAATATCATTTGGGTCTAAGGGAATATATATACAAAAGTATCTCTTTTAAAATAATTCTTTATCATATAAAAATATTTAGGAATTAATGATGGTGTCGAAACCATCCCTTTCAACAGAGTCGAAAGCATACATTTAAAATATCGAAGGTTAGCCTCGAAACCCCTTTCAATACCATTACCTTCGAAACTCATTACCCTTTCGAAATCATTAAGAAAGCGGCTTAATATGGCTTTAAAATAAATAAAACCTTTCGGTAGCATTGATGACTTCAACACATTCGAAAGGCAAAAGAATTGACGGGAGGGCTTCGACTAGGTCGAAAACCCTTCTTTCGAAAACGTTGATTTATAATTAAAGGAACTCTTTTGAAACCCCTTTTTCCTTTAAAACAAACATGGAAATTTCTTCGAAAGCCATTATAAAAATCCTTTCAAAACATTCGTATCGACTAAGTCAAAAGCTTAGTAAAGCAAGGGCAGGCACTTATCTTTTTAAAACAAATTGGAGTAACGACCCCATCGGAAGCTATGCTTTCGACACAATACCTTTCGCCTTTCTCCAATCCACTACGTATTACCTAGATGATATTCTGTGTATTGATTTTAGCTTAATAGTGTTTCGACATAGTAGAAGGTGAAAGGTAAGTGGCGAAAGGTACTCTAAATAGAGTCGAAACCTGTTTTTCTAGGTTAAATACTAAATTAAGCAACTTATGTAAACTAACCTGCCTATGTGCCAATTTCTTTCTGGTTGCCTTAACTTTTCCCATGATTTACAAAACTGACCACCGTTTTATTTTGGATAAGAATCAAACTTAAACTTTTGCGAATAAAACCTTCATTTTTATTTATATGTAAATCATTTTGATCCGCTTCTCAAAAAATTTATTTTGTACATCAATTCACTTAAGAAAAATCCTAAAAAATCAAAGAACTTTACTTCGATCATGTTTTCTAACATATCAGAATTTCAGACCCAAATTTGCAATATATTTTTTTGAAATAAATTATCATCTCTACGTGATATATTTTCATTTAACAATTCATAATAATATTTCCATAACTTGGAAAATTATCAAATTTAAAATCGAACTCTAAAATCATGTTTTTTGTAACATAAATTTAAACTTAAATTTGAAACATATATTTAACAAATAGAGATAGCAATTATTATTCACCTTGATCTTTGATAAGGAAAATGGACTGAGATGATTTTGATTCCTCTTTTTATTTTTCTCTTCTTTGTCATTAAATTTCCTCTTCTTCTACTACTTTTTAATGGCCGGCGTTATCTTCTTTGTTAGGAAATCAAATCTACGGTTTCGATGGCAACAACTATACAAATGGGAATCAAATATGCATATATATTTTGATTTACAGGTAATTTCTAAAGTAACATCACTAGAGAGACAATAACAAGGCTCAAAGAATGTTACAAGAGACTACAAGTCGATAGGATCAATTGAGCAATGATATAGAAGCACAAAAACAACATGCACATGGATTAGATGTCTGGGTACATTAGCCAGACGTCTGAAGAAATCGTTTAGATTATAAACCAGACAGGATCCGACGTCTGGTTAATGTACTCAGACATCTGAAAGGCTACTGTATACAAAAAATATATAGAGCCAGACGTCTGAAACATATACCAGACGTCTGGAACTGAACTCAGATTATGAAATTCAAATAACAACTGCCACACTTGAAAAGGCATCTTCGCTTCTCTTCGCTGCAACTCTTCATCACCATCATAAGCGACCATAGAACACTTGACAATGGATGCAACTACTTAAGAAATCTCTCTACCACTGTAAATAGCATCAAGAATCAAAGAGAAGAACCACCTTACTTACTTGCGCTCTTTACTCTTATACTCTGATATATTCTTGATCTCTAGCAATCATATACTTGTATTTCACTCTTCCATGTATTCAAGAACTCCTCAGTCAATATTCTCTAGATAATAGTCAATATCTATGTTATAGAACACATACTTAACAAGAAAAAGCTATTGTAACCAAGCCTATTCCTGCGTGAAAAGTGAGGGTGTTTGATAGTCGAATTCTGAAGGGGTGCTTCGGGACTGGACGTAGGACGGAAGGTCTGAACCAGTACAAAATCCTGGTGTGCTTAGTCTATATCTTACTAGATTAATTTTATATTAGTTACATCATATAGTTAGTTACATATACTTGCATATACACTACACGATCCATCATATAGACTTTCAATTGGTATTAGAGTGAGGCTTAATCAAAGGCTGTAACACGTTTTTGAATCACTTTAATATGGCAAGTATTTTTCAAGAAGGACAATCCACAGCACGACCCCCACTTTTTAATGGCTCTAACTATGCATATTGGTCAAACGTATGAGAATTTTTATGGAAGCTAATGGTCTAGAAATTTGGTCAGCCACTCAAGATAAATATGAAGCACCCACGACTGCTATGAACACATGGGCCGATGCACAAAAAACAGCCGCTTCTAATAATGCCAAAGCTATGAATGTTTTATTTTGCTCATCAGATAAAAATGAATTCTCATTTGTCATGTTATGTAACACTGCATTTGATATTTGGCATACATTACAAGTCACACACGAAAGCACAAACAAAGTTAAACAAACCAAGATTTCAATTTTACAAAATCAATTCTCATCATTTAAAATGAAACAAAATGAATCTATAGTAGATATGTACTCTAGATTTCAAATCATTCAACATGATTTAACGGCACTTGGTGTCAAATTCACAAATTTCGATTTAGTACCTAGAATACTCAATTCTTTAACTCCAGAGTGGGAAAGAAAAGTACTAGCTATCGAAGAAGCTAATGATCTCTCAGCACTCTTAGTTGAAGAATTGTAGGAAATTTAATGTCCTATGAAGCTAATTTGTAGGCTCGAAAAGAATTAAATTCAGAAAAAAAGAACATAGCATTCCCAACAACAAATGAAGAGTCTGACTTAGACGAAGAAGAAATTGTATTTATTGCCTAAAATTACAACAAATTCAAAAGGTTTAGGAAAATGACTAAATTTCAGAAAGGAGGAAAATCAAGCTCAACGAATCAAACATCAATCTAATGCTATGAATGTGATCAATTTGGACATATGAAGAAAGACTGTCCCAAGCTTAATAGTGATAAAAAGAAGAATAAATTTGAAAAGATCAAAAAGAAGAAGGATTTCAAAGTAGCATGGGATGACTCGGATTCTTCATCATCTGAAAGTGAAAGCGATAGTGATGGGAACAAGCTAATATGTGTTTTATGGCACAAACTGATGAGGTATATCCCAAACTTAGCTATGACGAGTTATTAGAACTTAAAATGGAATTATATGATAAATTTAGACAGATTAAAAAATTGAACAAAGAACATATAGCCAAAATAAATAGATTAGAACTTGAAGTAGGAATGCTAAAAGTTGAAAAAATTATCTTAGAAGAAGAACTAGAATTATCTCAAGAAAAAATTAAAAATAATTTGGTAGAAAGTGAGGCTATTGCTATTGATTTTGATAAAACTAAAATAGAAAAGGATAATTTGTTAAAATAAAATGTCAACTTGAAGAGCAATATTGAAAATTGGAAATTTAGAACTAAAAGAAAAATTAGATAAAATTACAAATAATTTTTCAAATTTTAATGAAGGAAAACAAGATTTGGAAAATCTTATCAAAACCTCAAAACCATCAGGAAATAGAAATGGAATAGGATTTAAGAATACTCCTAAACAAAAAGGAAATGATGTTTAGAATTATATTTATAAAAAGACTAAAAGTTTACCTAAGTCTAATATGAATACCAAAAATATGAAAATTTGGATTCCTAAGACAAATAATAATTTGATTAGACAAGAACATATTAATAATTTTTTAGAGAATGTAGTCTATAATAAAAATTATATTTATAAAGGTACCAAACCATCTTAGGTGTGACTACCTTCTTCTAACATCTAGGACCCTAACAAAGTATATGGCCACCAATTAAAACATATTTTATTTTGCAGGTACCCAAAATAAAAAATAAGGTGAAATGGATACTAGATAGCGGATGCTCTAAGCATACGGCCGAAAATTCAAAAATGTTATCAAATATAACATACATCGATGGTGGAATGGTAAACTTTGGAGATAATTCAAAAGGATATGTCGTGGGCATTGGAGAAGCCATCAACTCTGGTATTTCTAAATCTTCTATTATTACAAATGTTTTATTAGTAGAAAATATAAAACACAACCTACTACATATTAGTCAATTATGCGATAAAGGTTTTCAAATCAATTTTCAAAAAGACAGATGTAATATTTTCGATAATAACAAACAACTTATATTTGAAAGTTTTAGAAACAAAAATATTTATGCATTAAACATGAATATAAATAAAAATTCAAATTTATGTTTAACCGCCAAACATGTAAAACATTAGAAATAAGCTCATATTCAGGGGGGAATTTATAAATTATATATAAGTACATTGTATAATTGTCATCATCAAAAAGAGGGATATTGTTAGGAAATCAAATCTACGGTTTCGATGACAACAACTATATAATGGAAATCGAATATGCACATATATTTCTATTTACAGGTAATTGCTAAAATAACATCACTAGAGACCCAAGAACAAGGTTCAAAGAACGTTACAAGAGACTACAAGTCGATAGGATCAATTGAGCAATGACACAGAAGCACAAAAACAACATGCACAGGGATCAGACGTTTGGGTGCACTAGCCAGACGTCTGAAGAAATCCTCTGGATTATAAACCAGACAGGATCAGACGTCTAGTTAATGTACTCAGACGTCTGAAAGGCTACTGTATATAAAAAATATATAGAGCCAGACGTCTGAAACATATACCATACGTCTGGAACTGAACTCGGATTTAGAAATTCAAATAACAACTGCCACACTTGAAAAGACATCTTCGCTTGTCTTTGTTGCAACTCTTCATCAACCATTAGAAGCGACCATAGAACACTTGTTAACGGATGCAACTACTCAAGGAATCTCTCTACCACTATAAATAGCATCAAGAATCAAAGAGAAGAACCACCTTACTTACTTGCGCTCTTCACTCTTATACTCTGATATGTTCTTGATCTCTAGCAATCATATACTTATATTTCACTCTTCCATATATTCAAGAACTCCTCAATCAATATTCTCTAGATATATATATTGGAAGCATTTGTACTTAATAGTCAATATCCGGTTTATAGAACACATACTTGATAAGAACAAACTATTGTAACCAAGCCTATTCCTTCGGACGAAGTGAGGGTGTTTGATAGTCAAATTCCGAAGGGGAGCTTCGGGACTGGATGTTGGACGGGAGGTCCGAACAAGTATAAAATCCTAGTGTGCTTAGTCTATATCTTACTAGATTAATTTTATATTAGTTACATCATATAGTTAGTTACATATACTTGCATATACATTACACGATCCATCATATAGACTTTCATTCTTCACTTACGTTTTTATTTTTTTGAGGAAATGAATATGAGTGTGAATGATTTTAAGGGTAAACACACACACACACACACACACACATATATAAAGTTAATGTTAGATGTAGCCAAATCCCATTATACCCTTTCATATTTTAATTTGTATATAAACCATTCTTTAACCCAATCAAATTAATAAGCACATCGACTTATATTTATTCAAATCTCAATCTCCTTATCACTTAACATTAACATTAGCTATTTAATTTAGCTAATTAAATATCCTGAATAATGTTATTTAAAATTAGAGGTGTTATAGGCTCCAATCCTTAAAGAATTTCGTCCTCGAAATTCAATAATGACTAAATACTAATTATAGCAATCATCTATAACAACTATACTAGTCCATCTGACTAGCGATCATCTATATAAATCTAATGTAGAATACTATTAAAATAGATCAGGATAAGTATCTTGAATCCTGTCTTCCATATACCAAATACAGTCCTTTTCGTTATCACTCCATTGAACTTTCACCAACTTGATTGTCTTGGAAATTTTCTTGTCTTTTGCCACAAACTTAACCGGTTGTCTAACAATTATCAAATTAGGCTCTACTATCAACTCATCCAACCCTATTAGAGGAATAGTAGTCTTCGGATCATGCACAAATTTGCAAAAATGAGACAAATGAAATACACAAAGGCAACCTACCATATTGCTTGGGAATTCTACTCTGTATGCAAGTTTTCCAATCCTTTCTATAATCTAGACTAGACCAATATTTTGGTGTTAGCTTCCCTGACTTTTTGAATCATATCACTCCCTTCATCGGTGACACCTTAACAAATCTCCAACTAAGAACTCTAAGTCTTTACACCTTTTATCTACGTAACTCTTCTATCTAAATTGAGCTTCCTCTGTTCGATCTCGGATCAACTCCATCTTCTCTGATGCCTCTTATAACACCGCGTAAATTATAATTAAAATAATTATAATATGTAATTGTTGATAAGATAAGTACTAAAAACGAAATTTCGAAAATGAAATTTTCATAATTTTCAAATTTTGACCATAGGGACTTCACCATTGCAACCTTGGCAATTTCTGGACAATTTTTATATATAACTTATCAATATCCGATTTAGAATGAAGAAGTTACAAGCGAAAAGGAAATTCAAAAAATATATTAGAAATATATTTCAAACAAGAAAAAAATATTATTAGGTCGACTGCATAACGATCGACCTGAAGTCCATGGCGATCGACCGTGGCGGTCGACCACTAAGGGGAGGCGGTTAGCCTGAATCTGAAGCGTGGCTTTGTTTGGTGCGTTGGATCTAGCTTTCTACGGTCTGGATTGAATCTAGGGTTTCCTAAACTATAAACAACATAATTAGGTTAACCCGATTATTTTCTTAGTCGATCTGTTGCTCTATGAACAATGGTGTTTACAGAGAGCATTCTCTATTCTTCCTCCTCTTTCTTCTTTTCTGTAAATCCAAATATCCAAAAAAAAAATCAAATTTATGTAAATAAATTTGTGCAAACAAACTAAAAAAATTTGCTAAATCATAGGAATTTGCGCAATCGAATCGAAGAATTGTGCAAACGAATCAGAGGATTTACAACGAATCAAAAAGGGAAAAAAGTGGAGAAAAGCGTAATAAATTAAAGGAAAAGGAGATTGAAGCATAGGACTTCAAGTGAGTGTAATTTTTATACATCTTTTTCGTACTATTATTATATTATGATAAACCCTAAATGTTAATTGGAAATTTATTGTTCCTATGCTTAGAATTATTATATAAAGTTGAATACCCTTGGAATAAATCACTTTCAGTAAAATTGTAGGGATGTGACAAAGAACACTATAAAATACTTACATTGAAAATAATTAAAAATGGATAGAGATAAATGTAATTGTACATGCATGTTTATTTAAAATGTCTATGACTTGAATTATTTTAATTGGAAATACTACAATTTTATATATTGGAAATGGAATAAAATTTATTATGTTAATGCAGTCATTAGGCACGTAAGAATTACAATGAAAAATGGGAATATTTGACATGGGCAAAACAGATAGAAAAATCTTGAAATTGAATATTTCTTACAAAGAAAAATGCGGAATCGCGCTAAATTTATTGTACAAAAAATAAAAACGTAAAAGTTTGTAACATTTGGAATTTTATGCCAAATAAAAATTGTCTGTCAAGAAATAAAAATGACAGTAAATGTGAATTAAATAAACAAATATTTTGGTTGCACTTTTGGGGAGTTGTCATTGATTTTAGTGGTCTGAATGAATGTTGAAATAGGGAATCTCCATATTTCACCAAATAATTCCACTAAACTGGCGATGGATAGAGTTTTGAGGAATTGAAATATATCTTCTTCATTTGATAAAGGTGTATGAAATAAGATGTATCGCCATATTTTTTACAACTTGTTAAGTAAACAAATAAAAGGAAATTGGTGGCGTCACAATAGTAAATTTCTAAGGAAACTAAGGAAATGAACAAAGCAGCAATTCCAACCTTACTAAATTTATAACAAACTCCAAAAATGACACTTTTTAATAATTAAATAAGAAAAGTTAAAAAGATGCAATAGGCGTAAAATAAATGGAAAAGTGAATTATAAGCAAGTATGAAATTTCCGGAATAAGGAGAGAAGACAACAAATGTTTAACCAATAAAAATGGAACGTAAACAAGAAATTGGTTAAAATAAATTAACGCGTGAAAATGTGATGTTAGAGGCAAAAAGTATGAACATTAGAAGATGTACATATGTTAGAGAAAATAAATAAATTGCCTTGTGTATGTGTTGATGGTTTCGTTTTGTGTGGTCCGTGACGTTGGCGGTTTAGGCAGATCATCACGGGTGGGAAAGTAGGCTCAATTTACTGTAGTGTAGGCGTTAGGTGGTCCATTGGAAGTAATGGAGGTTTGGCTCATGTTTATACCTACGGGAAATGGCGGTCCAGGTATCGTTTATAACCTGTAGGCAATGACAGTCCAGGTTATCGTATATATCTGTAGGCAACGATGGTCCAGCTATTAAGCATAAGGGATACCCCAGAAAATAAGTATAGGTCTGCTTCCATAGTGTAGGTGGGGGGTATTGCCTTGATTACAAGTGAGCAATCTAAATAGACGTTTTGTGGGCAAAGTAAGTAGGACAACCTGGCATGTGGTCACAGACCAAAAGAGTATATGGTTGCACATTCTTTGGCCAACATTGGTCTCAGCGGTTATGTGAAGGGCAGGGTTACACCTTGGCTAAATGAGCCTTTCTACCGGCCATTCATCGGGGTAGTGCAACTCCATGGTTGTTTGCTATTTTTTGGATTAGGGTAGGGCTAGTTAACCCATAAAATGCAACTTCAAAATATTGATGGGGTGGTAGAAGGGACGGGCCCGTGTTATTAAGAAGAAGGGAGTTTATTCCTGTAGGCATTATTGGCGGTCCATGATAGTTAGAAATCCCAACAAGTGTACGACCCAAGTTGGGGTCGTAATATATACGTTGATGATTTCATGGTAGGACAAATTAGTTCACCGTCTGCAGTACTGGAGAATGGTGTAGTGCAGGTGAGGAGTCACTTTTGCGAGCTTGCACGTATAGCCTTCTCTTATGGGGCGGTGGGAGACTTTCTCGTCGTATACATGATGAAGATTTCGCTCATACCGTACACAATTGGGCGGTCCAGGTGACGTATCTGTCCTAAAGGCATTTTCGCGGTCCAGGTCACGTCTCGAGATATTTCGACATTTGGCGGTTTCAGCGATGCGTGAATAAGACACCAGTGGATGGTATCGGGACACACACACACGCACACACACACACACACACACATATATATATATACATATATTATATTTGGTTGGTTCATTCTACACAAGGGGTAGATCGGTACGGATGATACGCAGTGATAAGTCTAAGGTACATAAACATAATTTGAAACATAACAGTAAAATTAAATAATTGGCATATGATGTTGTTATGTAAGAAGAGTATGACTTTTCCATCCACCAAAACTATTGTTCTGACCGCCCTCCTCATTACAACCCATGGGTATAGATAAGAAGGATGTATCTGGTGTTTGGATAGTTTCAGTATGGATATGGGCGTTCGTCTTAGAGAGTGGCTATGGTCAGTATCCATTTTTATATTATATCTAATCGTTCTGCTATGAGTTATTGTTGATAGAACTTTGATATGCACTTCAATTTTTTTATTTACAGGATGTGTAACAGCCCGCAAATCCGTACCCCTTGAGTCAACACTATTCTACAACAATCAACTCAAGTTGTACAGAAATACGAACCATTTGGGTTAAAGAAGATGAGGTAAAAGAAGAAAATAGAAATAAACAACAGAATCTAACCATCGCAGCGGAATAAAATATAATAGATATTAACATATCTTTACACCAAAACAAATATATATGTTTATATATTACATCATCAGAGTACATCAATCACAACTCAACATCAACATCGATAACATACAACTGAATACACAGCGACTCAACACAGCGGAATATATATAAAACAAATACGAGAATATGCGTCGTCGTCCAGCTCGTCTCTTGAGCTCCATAGCAACAAATCCTGTATCCTATAATACTCGGCCTGACCCGAGCATTACAGTTAAATAACACCCGAGTCAGTCTGGAATACCAGCGCGAGAAAATCACACTCAATTTATTATTAAAGTTTCAAAAATCCTTTGAAAAACAAAAGCATCTCGTAAGACCACGCCACAAATAAACATGTCGGGTTTTTACCTTACGATAGCTAAACAATTTTTATAGAAATCCTCTGATATTATAATAGGGTCTATATACAAATACTTATAAAATAGCCGAAATTGTTACATTCATTAAATTCCAGCTACTAGCCACAGAGTGGGTAATACAAACAAAACTCGTACAAGGCTCGTAGGGAGAATGGATTTCCAACTAATGACTAGGCACTGGGGTACCACCTGTCACGGTACGAGGCCTAGATCACCGTACCGAGGAGTACGCCCGCTCCCCTGAAACACAAGACCGGGACTACCCCTTACAGGATAATCCCGAGTGAGATCACCCCGCGGTTGGGATCAGAACCCGCCCACTAAGCCGAAATAAAAAGGGACATCTAGACTGGAATGACCTCACCCTGCTTGGGTGCTACCCACCTAGCCTTGCTACATAACCCCTGATTTTCAGTCATTCCCATTTGATGAGGCTTGAGGCTAAGCGTTACCTTTATAGAACAAATTCCTTTGAATGCCCATCGTCCACCTGACGATGTTTCGCAAGTATTCATCCATACAAGTCCGTCCCGGGTTCGAACGGAACCGAAGGCACTATTTCTACTACATCCATTTTCGAAATATCCTCAGGATTAGTAGCGAGTAGCCCTTGCACTTCGCTACTCCATCTTCAAATCCAAACTCATTTTCACGAAACGTATAAACCGTATCGAAGGGGTTTCGAGAAATAAATCTCGATCCCGGTCTCTTCGAAACGATCAACGTATTTGGCCAATATTGATAGTCGGTTATTTAATTATCAATTAATATTCATAAACAACCATCAACCAATAAATAATTTTCCAAATTATTTATTTATCTCAAAATATCTTTACAAGATATATTCTCACTTTCAAATCCTTTTGAAAATAGTTTTCAAACTATCTTCCTTTTCTCAGAATAAATTTCGAGTATTTCCATTTCCACTAGAATCACCAAGCACAAAACTAGATTTTCTAAATTAATTTAAAACACTTTACCTTCAAAAATGTACTTTAAAATATTCAAGCTAAAATTACTTTAATAGTTTGTTAAGAATACATACTATATGAATATTTGGAAATAAGGTTACTTAATAAAATATAAAACTAGATTCCTACTTTTAAAAAAACAAAATACTAAGTTACTTCTTAATTATTACTGTTGGAATAGATTAAAGAAAATACTTACTTTAGACTTTAAATAATAGAAAAAATAAATTTTACGAAACTTGCTTTCTTTAAAAACAACTTTAAAACATTTAATTTATATTTGCAATTTTACCTTTTAGAAACATGTACTTGGCCATCCAGAGAAAAATCCAACTTCAACCACTTAAATCAATTTCCTCAAAAATTGATTTCCAATTTATTTTATTTGAAATAAGTTTCTTTAATTTCTCAATTCATTTAAAAATTCATCAGTTATGGACTTATTATTAATGTTATTATATTTCCGTCTGATTTTAAACCTTTTAACTGAAATATACGAATTTCAGGTTTTTCCCAATTTTTTCCTTTATTCTTTTCAATAGTTTAAGTCTTAAGTTTTAAATAAATGTTTTGTTCTTTTAAAATAATAATGCTGAAGTTTAAAATTCATAAATCTTCTGTTAATTCAAATTTCCTTTCCATATACGGAATTTTATTTATTAGAATTTAAAACTACTATTATTCTTAATTTATTTAAATTTTCTATAATTATTTCACTTACAAATTCTCTTCGTTTTATTTCCAAAATCCAATTCTATATATCTTGATAACTTAGTGCATTGGAATATATTCAGGGAAACCATAACATCCAATATTCCAATTGTCAATAATATTCATCATAGAATATAAAATAATCACATCAGAGGGTATTACATAATTTAAATAAATGTTGAGGGATCCAGTTGGATCCCTCCAACCTGTTTTCCCTGCATCCACAGATGTTAGCACAATATAAATATCAAACCCAAAATATACCATATTGTAGCACATCAATCAATTCAACCATTCAAACAATTATTTAAATTTAATCATTTAAATTTTAAATTTAACTGAGTGAGATTAACTCACCTTTGGCCTAAGATTGCTGTTCACCTCAAACTCATCTTGTTTTTCTGCGACTTTTAACCTTGTACAAACCAATTTATGATTTATTAATATTCGAAATATAAATCGAACACTTAATTACCAATCAATTTAATTTTGAATTAATTTTCCTTTATTACATCTTTTGGTAACAAAAATAAATTAAATACGTAAACCGTAAAATTTTATCACAAATCCCTTCTATAATTTCCTTTCAAAACCTTATATAAATTGTTTGTACATATATTTAACTTTTGCGTAAATAATTAATAACCCAAATTTAAATTCAAAAACACAACCATTTTAAATCTAGCTGTCAAATTAATTTCTTTTCTTCCTGCTTATCGTTCCGGTAAAACAATAATAATAATTATTACTATAAATCAGTAATTTATTTTACTGTAAATCTTTTCCAATCTATATATACATAATTTATTTTTATTCCCTTTTCTCTCCAAACTTATAAATAAATCTCCTGTTTCAGCATCGAAATTTAAGTACCCTGAATGTTCCCTTTTTTTTCTCTTTTCTTAAATCAGCCAAGATATATATGTATATATATATATATATATAATTTTAATAAACAAAATTTAGACTATACCTACTGTCGAATGTCAGCCCCTCCAAGCTACCCACGCCAATGCCACCACCCCCCCTCCCCAAACGTGACCCAATGTGATCCATCATCCCCAAAATCGCGGCCTCCACTGATGCTCAGAGCAATGCGCCTCATCACCTCGAACTCGCGAACCCCGTTGCGGCCTCGCTACGCCGCCTCCAAATCGACGCGCAGCCCCAAACCCTAACCCCCCCTTTTGATTTTGCCCCTTCGTAATCGCCGTGACTCGAGCTTCATCGCGATTCGAACGGTCACAACCCCCTCCAAACTCTAATCGCGAGCGGAACCCACACCCTACGAATTCGATTCGAATATGAAGAGGCGAAGAAGAAATTTGAGAGGAGGGAGAGATGAGGGTTTCGTTCCATATTTTTTTTTCAAGCCGATCGATTCGATTTCAATTTAAGGGGAAAAGTAGAAGGTTGTCGCCATTTCCAGGTATAGATATCTATTATTTATTTATTTATTTTGAATGTCACGGCTGAAAAGAAAAGAAGGGCGATGTGTTTTGAAATTAAGAAAGTAAGCGTATACAAGAAGGCTCGACTTTTTTAATTAAATTTCATCAAATTATTTATCCATTTAAATTTCCAGCACGTTTATATTTCGTACACTCACACACTAACTCCGATCAAAACGAAATTTGAAATCTGGTAATAATTCAATATTACGGACTCAATGGAACTGGTTTCGTCGGATTCCGAGACTGTGCCACGGAAGGCTATTTTTAAATTCAATTTAAACGATATAAATTTCAAAACTGAACAAACAACTTCCAAAATCAATTTTAACACTTTTACTATCTTCAGTATCATCAATATAAATTTTATAAGCCTTCAAATTATTTTTAATCGGCTTAAAATTCTAGATTCAATAATTTTCCCAACTTTAAATTATTTAATTCAATAATTAAATTATCAAATAAATTGTGATATTCGTAATTCAAGTTAAAATTACTCTATTGGATACTTAAAATCAATTAAATATTCCGATTTTAATTGCTTGAAAATTCCGTGTCGTCACAGGATGCCATTTCTACGATCAGTGTTCTGTCGGGCTTAGGTTTTCGAATTTTGTGGAAATTCGAGCCCACCAGAATATGGGTTGTTACACCTCTCTAACCATATCTGGACCTAAGACTAATCTATCTCCAGTCTCTAACCAACATGCGGGTGATTTACATGACCTTCCATATAAAGCTTCAAAAGTCGCCATTCCTATACTAGTCTGAAAACTATTATTATAGGAGAACTCAATCAAGTGCAGGTGGTCTTTCTAAGATCCACGAAAGTCTAGTACACAAGCCCTCAATAAATCTTCGAGTATGTTATTGACTCTCTCCGTCTGCCTATCCATCTATGGGTGATATGTTGTACTCATCTTGAGCTTGGTACCTAATACTCTCTATATACTTCTTCAAAACTCACAAGTGAATAATGCATCTCTATCTTGACTATGCCATTAGGAATTCCATGAAGTCTAACTATGTGCTTCACGAACAACTTTGCCCAAACATATGCTGTTCTACATGACTTGACTAAAATGAAATGGGCGCTCTTGATCAGCCTGTCCACTATGACCCATATTCTTTCATTTCCCTTGTTCGACCTTGGCAACCAGTATATAAAATCCATGGGTATAAAATCCCACTTCCAAACTGGAATATCTAAGGCTGAAGCAACCCGCTCATCTTCTAGCGTTCGGCTTTCACTTGTTGACAGTTAGCACATTGTCTAACCCACAAGCCAACATCTCTCTTCATGCCTTCCTAATAGAAGCTTCTCTTCATGTCTTGATACATCTTGGTTCCCCCAGGATGAATCGTAAACTTGAATCGATGACACTCATTTAGAACTTCTCTTCTCAAGTTCTCTACAATCTGAATACATAATCGTCCCTTCTTACTCAACCATCCTTTTTGGTCAATGCCAAAATCATTAAGATCATCGATCTTGGATCCCACCTCGAATCTTCTAATTTTATTGGCTATTTCCGGATCCTCTTTTTGTTTAGAAGTTATTCTCTCGATCAACAGTGGTCGAACCTCTAAACAGACCAACATAGCAATACTCTGATGAGAACTAGTAGTCGATCTCAACTTTATACTACATGCAGCCAAAACTTCTAAATCCTTCCATTCTGCCAATATAGCTAACACCACATTATGATGTTTCCTGCTAAGGGCATCCGCTACCTTATTTCCTTTTCCAGAATTACATTCTATACCAAAATCATAAGTAGCCAAAAACTCCAGCCATCACTACTGTCGCATATTCAACTCTTTTTAAGAGAATAAATATCATAAGGACTTATGATCAGTGTATAGCTCAAATCTCTCCCCTAAGAGAAAATGTCTCCTAATCTTTAACGCGAAGATCACTGAAGCCAACTCCAAATCATGAGTAGGATATCTTAATTTATGCGCTCTAATTTGTCCAGAAGCATAGGGCCGACTTTACCATTCTGCATCAATACAGCTCCCGATCGTGTTCCACATGCATCAGTGTACACCACCAACCCTTGGTTTCCATCTAGAATAATTAACACTGGTGCATTAATCAACAAAAGTTTTAACTTAAGGAATCCTTCCTCACATTTTTCAGGCCAAATGAATTTCACATCCTTCCTAGTGAACTTAGTCAAAGGTGCTGATATCCATAAGAAATCCTTGATAAATCTCTGGTAATAGCCAACAAGTCCGAGAAACCTCTGATCTCGTTACCTTCTTCGGTCTCTTCTAATTATTGACAGCCTCGATCTTAACTGGATCCATTGCCAAACATTCCTTCGAAACTACATGACCAAGAAACTTGACCTCCTTCTTCCAAAAATGACATTTTTAAAACTTCGTCATTAGCTGATGATGCCTTAGGGTCTCAAGCACTAGTCTCCGATGATTCTCTTGCTCTCTCTCATCTTTTGAGTATACCAAAATATCATCTATGAATACTAACACGAATCTATCTAAGTGTTCTCGGAAAACTCGGTTCATTAAGTCCACGAAGAAAGCAGGTGCACTCGTCAGCCCGAATGGCATCACTAACCATTCTTACGAACCATACCCAGTTCAAAATGTTGTTAAAGGAATACTTCCTTTGCCACACTCAATTGATGGAACCCCATCGCCAAATCCAATTGGGAAAACACTCAGGATCCACTTAACTGATCAAATAGATCGTCAATTCACGACAAAGGATATCTATTCTTGATCGTCCTTTCGTTCGACTTACGGTAGTTGTTGCTCATCCGCAATGACCCATCTAACTTCTTCATGAAAAACGTGGCCTCTCCCTAACCAACTGCTTGGTCTAAAAATATTCTTCCTTCTACACCCACTAGCTGCACCTCTAATTCTTTCATCTTAGTCAGTGTCATTTTGCTAGGTGGTCTACTAACAGGTTGAGCTCATGGTACAAGATCTACCTGAAATTTAATAGCTCGATTCAGTGGTAGTCCTGTAATCGGCTCAAATATATTTGCAAACTCTCTTGCAACTCAAACCTTACTTATCTCCTCCACTTCTTTCAAGGTACTTAACACAGCACAAACACTTCCGTCAGAATTCCCTACCAAAAAAATGATCTGGTTAAGACTATCCGGGTGCCTTACTAATATTTCCCTGGAAAAATATCCTAGCCTCATATCTACCCAGTCAATCCATACCCTAAATGAACCCTAAATCTACGAAATCAAAAACATACAAACTACACGCAAACATATGACCTAACAAATCAAGTTCTAGCTGGTCAAATCTCATTCCTAGAGTTGCACAACCTCATATTGAACCCTTAAGGAAGAAACGGAGTATGTGGGTTCTAAGCATAATTTACTAACCAAATTCTAGGATTTAAATGAATGTGATGCACCGACATCAAATAGTATCCTAGCTGGAATACTTTGAATCAAAAATGTACCTTCCATCATAGTTTTTTCGTCCTCTGCTGCATTTGATTTAGAAGAAAACAATGGTCTAATAGCAAAAACCTTTCCTTTTCTACTCTAACTGGTTTTGGATACTGGTTCTTGTAATTCCCAACTTGATCGTAGTTGTAGCACTTAACGTGCTTCTTATCCCCAATCTTCTTCCGCCCCTTGCCTAATCGGCACTCGTTCATAAAATAACCCTTCTTTTATCATCAATGCTGACTTGGTAACTCCAAAACTAAACCTCTATTCAAATCACCTTCAAAAAAAGCCCAAGTCAACTCTTCCTCTAGAACTCCAACAGTCACACCAGTCCACCAGTGAAGTGCTGACCCTTGCAACAGTCTAGAGGCCAACCTTCTCTTCTACAAATCTTTTAAACCCAAATCAGTGAAAATCCTTTCACATTGTAACAGCCAATTCTCCACCTCTATAGCATCTTCGGTTCCCATAAACGACTTTCCACCCAAACTGGTGTTGTCTTGGTTTAGCTTGGCATAATTATTCCCAATGGCAACTACATGATATGCACCTTCAATATTTCCAGCACTCTAGCAGTTCCTGCTTGCATCAAATTAGCAAGGAACTGATTGATCATTCCTGCATATACTAGCAGATTCCTTGCACTCACATTGGTTTCCGCATTTTAATTAGCGTTAGCCTGTTGACGTTGGTTCCTCCAGGTGTTAGGTCGAGCATTTCCATTAGTGTGGTGCTTCCTCCACCTAAATTTCCTCTTCCATTTCCTGCTTCTATATCTTCTTTCTTGTAAATCTGTATACGAACCTTAGTAAGATACAGAATAACGGTCTAAGAGAAAGGGGAATTACATACTTATATATACCAATATATATCAAATACAGGTACGTTACAATCACGTTAACCCAAACCTCGATCAAATTTTTGATTCATTGTATTATGTTTTTGGAAATCTCTTAAGTTTTAATTACTTAAATTTCCATAAACCTATGCTCTGATACCAACTTGTGACAACCCCAATTTGGAGGCCCAAAACTAACGGCTACAATGTTGTATTCATCCATAGTTATTAATCCTCGGCAACCAAATATGGTAATGCTAGATAAATTGATATACCAGTAATACATGGATATGGAAAAAATTTAAAATTTCAAAATCTTTCACATTCCATTACAAACTCATTTCAACATTCTTTACATATTCCCAAAACGTTACCCACATTCAAAAAAATATAATTATTACAACATGCTTCAAGAGTGACATATGAAGATGCTCCCTTGGTGGTCAGAGTGTATAATAGGCAATAAACAATTTTGCCTTCATAAAACAACGCAGCGGAATCACATAAGAAAAAACATAAATAACTACATGCCTTATGCCCATCTCTGGAAGCTTTTTCGTCTTAGAGGTACCTAAACTCAAATCTCAAATTACTCAAAATCAATTGAGTACCCAATAGTTTAAGAGGAAAACACAAAATTCGAGTCAGACGTAAAGCTTGGTGTAAATAATAATATACCATCTCAAACCAATTAGATATCTAGTGAGACCACACCGCTTAGCGGAACGGGTTTCCCCTCACTAGTATCTTAAAACCTTTATAAACCATTTCCTGTTCCCCTGCATCCATAATGGTTAATTCAATTCAAAACATTATTACGTGATGATATGCAAAACAATTGAAATTTTGGATTACCGACCCCCAATTCATTTTGACTATTTGTCATAGTTATAGTTTTTAGGATTACTGTTAACCAAATAGTTTTCATAGGCTAACTAATAATCGATTAAACTTTTAAGGACTCCATGTCCAATTATATAGTTTTCATGGGATTACCATAAACCCATTGGTAATTCAAATATCATTTCTTTTAGCCAAGTTTTCATGGGTTGATTAGGAACCTATTAACTAACAGTCAATATCTTTCTTTTACCCTAGTCTTCATGGGCTAACTATGAACCTATTGACTATCTATCAATATTTCTTTTTCTTATTCAGAAATAGTTTTTATGGGCTTACTATAAACCTGTCTAACTGACATCTTCAATTTTACATAGTTTTCATGGGCTAACTATAAAGCCATTGTCCCTTGCCAATATCATTTTCCTTACACGGTTTTCATGGGATTACTTAACCTATTGGCCCTTTCCAATATCTTTTATTTATATTCACTACTAGGTTAACCTACCTAGTTATTCTACCTTTCCAAAGTATAGTTTTGGATTCATTACAAAGTGAATATGTGTAAATATGGAGAAGCGAACAATATAACTTGGTTAGTTCTTTTAACCCATTAAGACTTCTTCATAAATTCCATTTCAAATACTTTGTTTGTTAATATGCCATGGTTTTGCTTTCAAATGAAACTAGGTTATTTATTTTGAAAACTATACTTTCGAAACCTTCAAAACCTTGCTTTCGACTTCACTGGATAGCCTCCTTCGAAAGCATATATCTCTTTTCAAAACATTAAACTTCTTCCTTTAAAAACACTTTAAAATCTTTCTTTCGAAACCTTTCGGATATACAAAGGAGTTGCTTATTAATTATTAGAAGCATAGCTTTGAAACCATTGGAAGTATCTCTTCCTAAAGCATTGAAAGTCCCCCTTCCGACATCGTTTGGGTTTAATTTTTAAAATATCATTTGGGTCAAAGAGAATATATATACATAAAATTATCCTTTTCGAAACCACTCTTTATCATATAAAAATATAGAAGAATTAATAATAGTGTCAAAACCATGACTTTCAACAGAGTCGAAAGTCATACATTTAAAATATCGAAGGGTAGCCTTGAAACCCATTTCGATACCATTACCTTCAAAACCCATAACCCTTTCGAAAGCATTAAGAAAGAGGCTTAATATGGCTTTAAAACAAATAATACCTTTCGACGTCATTGATGACTTCAATACACTCGAAAGGCAAAAGAACCGACAGCAGAGTTTCGATTAGGTCAAATACCCCTTCTATCGAAAACGTTGATTTATAATTAAAGGAACTCTTTCGAAGATCCTTTTTCTTTTAAAAAAAATATGGCAACCCCTTCGAAAGCCATTATAAAACTCCTTTCAAAACATATATGTCGACTAAGTCGAAAGCTTAGTAAAACAAAGGCAGGCACTTACCTTTTTAAAACAAATTGAAGTGACAACCCCATCGGATGCTATGGTGTCGACCCCATACCTTTCACCTTTCTTTAATCCACTATTTATCACCTAGATGATACCCTGTGTATTGAATTTAGATTAATAGGTTTTCGACATAGTCGAAGGTGAAAGGTAAGGGGAGAAAGGTACTCTGAATAGAGTCGAAACCTTTTTCTAGGTTAAACACTAAATTAAAAAACTTATGTAAACTAATCTGCCTATGTGCCAATTTCTTATTGGTTGCCTTATATTTTCCCATGCTTTACAAAACTAACCACCTTTTATTTTGGATAAGTATCAAACTTAAATGTTTCCAATAAAACCTTCCTTTTTACTTATACGTAAATCATTTTGATCCTTTTATAAAAATAATTTATTTTGTATTATCAAATCACTTAAAAAAATCCCCAAAAATCATAGGAATTTACTTTGATCATGTTTTCTAACATATCAAAATTTTAGATCCAAATTAATAATATATTTTTCTAAAATAAATTATCAACCCAACGTGATATATTTTCATTTAACAATTCATAATAATATTTGCATAATTTGGAAAATTATCGAACTTAAAACCCAACTCTAAAATCATGTTTTTCATAACATAATTTTTTTTCCATGGCAGTCAAACATCAATATCATTCGATTTTGATCTAAAATTATATAAATAATAATTTAAACAATCTTGTTTAAATTTAAACAAACCATAATTCAAGCATATCATTATCAAACATCATATGTGATTTAAACTTAAATCCTAAACATATATTTAAGAAATAGAGATAACAATTATTATTCACCTTAATCTTTGATGAGAAAAATGGATTGAGATGAGTTTGATTTCCCTTTTTAATTTTCTCTTCTTTTTCATTGAATTTCCTCTTCTTCTTTTATTTTTCAATGGTCGGCCTTATCTTCTTCACTTACATTTTTATTTTTGTGAGGAAATGGATATGAGTGTGAATGGTTTTAAGGGTAAACATATGTGTGTGTGTGTGTGTGCGCGCGCGTGCGCGTGTGTGCGTATGTATATAAATGTAAGGTTAGATGTAGCTAAATCCCATTATACCCTTTCATATTTTAATTTGTATACAAACCATCTTTAGCCCAATCAAATTAATAAGTATGACCACTTATTTTTATTCAAATCTTAATCCCCTTTTCACTTAACGTATACATTATTTATTTAATTTATCTAATTAAATATCCTGAATAATATTATTTAAAATTAGGGGTGTTACATTCTCCAGCCTACGTCCACTTTAATATTTGTTATTAGTCGTTTTCTCTTCAGATTATAACTTATTTTATCAGATTTGACCATAATCTATTGAACTTTGATTTTGCAACGAAGCATCTAGAGTATATTTGGGGAAGGAGATAAGAGTGAAGAAGACGCAGAGTGTGAATCCCCTCTTCAGTTGCTATATGTTTAACGGTGGAATTTTCTATCGGTTTAAAAAATCGTCGATAAATTTTGAATTAAATTTATACCGTAAGCGCATTGTGTACTATCGTAGTACGTAGTGAGTATGGGTCGGTCTGCAGGGAGTTGTTGATTTTAAAAATCAGTTCAATCAAATTATACCAAAGTCGAGAGATTGTTAAGCTAGAAAATGAGAAAACTAACAACTAGCAAAAGAAAATAGATAAAAATATGGAAGTAGAGGCAATTTAGAGGTAATTTTCACTCTCTAGATCATAGAAATCAACACAACATGAAAATAAGATTTCTCTTTTTTGGTCGTTAGTTAGTTTAATTGATGTGCTTATCATAAGTATGGCCTATTTGTGCTATTAATTAGCTCAACATTAGCCATCAAACTATAACACACCCTTAAACCACTTCTAACTCATATGAAAAATGACAACAAAGTTGAAAGAAAAATCTATTTTAAGTATGGCCTATTAACTATTAATTAGAAATATAGACCATCAAATTTTAATTTCAGTATTCACTTCATTACCATCATCATATGTAAATGAAGAGGTAATTATTATCTATGATTGTTTAAGCATAACATATTTGTTATGAACAACATAAACTATCAAATTCAACTTGAAACAATAAATTATATCAACATTCATTCTTCCATTAAGCAAAAAAGAGATCAAAATTAACAAATTACGTTGAAGCTACATAAGTAGAGAGCTTCATTACCCCTAAATTGAAGAGGTTTAGCTTCTCATATTTTTTAACATATCAACAATTGTAGCATGCAACATGAAACTAAAAAGAAAGGAAAATAAAAGCTAATGAATAAGAGAACTAATCTAATTGCATAAAAGAAATTATACTCTACTTGCATGAAAAATAAACTAACTACTAACAAGAAAGGAAAAGAAGAGTGTAAAAGAAAAGAAAGCACTAATTAATATTGCATAAAAAAGGAAAAATTACATGAAAATAAAAATGGCTAAGTAGCCATGGAAAAGACACTACAACAAAAAGTGTCTTTTATAGCGGCATATAGCCGCTATTAATCATAACCATAGCGGTTTGATAAGCGCTGTATATCGACATGTTATAAAAAACTGTTGAATATTTATAACACAAAATATGCCGCTATGGTTGAGCTTAGTTTTATAACGCAAATTTGCCGCTATGGTACGTTAATTCAATAGCTTATTATAGCCGCTATAATACAGCTAAATCTCAACGGAACTGAAAATCTTTATAACACCATTTTGCCGCTATAAAATATTTATTCAATAGCTCATTGTAGCCGCTATAATATAGCTAAATCTCAACGGAATTGGAAATCTTTATAACATCATTTTGCCGCTATTAAATCAACATGTTATAGTATTGATAAATTCTTTTACAGCTCATATTCCAAACAACGAGGATAACGAGATGAATCTTGAGTGTTTAGAAAGTATCTGTGATTTAGTCACACTTTCTCGTAATAATCTCATAATATGACAAGCACAAGCAGACAAATCAAATAATAATACAAATAATATTCAATGTTCAGCTTCAGGTTACAGTATTATAAATGAGATTAATGCTTAAATTCAGACAAATACTTATGGGACCTCTCATCTCTTAAAGTCTCATTATTCGAGACTTCGGACCAAATTAAGACCCTGCAGCCAATGCCAAAGAAGGACCCCCCAACACATGGCAGATGCGGAAATGCAGAACCCAAACAACACAGTACAGCTTCAAAGCAATAATGGGAACAATGTAGCCTGCATAGAGGGTAGTGTTGGTATACGAACCCGCTCCAAACAGTCTAGAAAGCAACGACAAGAAGATGGCCCTTTTGAGTTCACTGCTACCCATAATCCCGATGTCATTGATAACCCTATATGGCAAAATATTGTTACACATTTAAAAACAAAAGGAAAAAATGAAAAGCAAAAAGGCAAGTATGAGTGCTCCTCCTTACTTGGATTCAAGGAGCAAACTGACTATAACTACTTTATGAATTGCATTGTTTGAAATGTAAGGGGTTTGAATCCCTATCCAGACAACTAAATATAGCTAGTGTTATTTAACAAAGACAAATGTCCTTAGTAGGGCTGCTAGAAAACAAACTAACAGATAATAAAATAGGCGATTTCACGCTATTAAATCCACCACTAAGACGACAACAACGAGGCTTGTTAATGCAGTTGGATTCCTATTCCAAACCAACTTCATCTTCTAAGATCATGATGAGTTGTTCATTGACATGAGATAGGTTCTCCTTAGAAAACTTTAAAGGAAGACCCTTAAGCAAGAAGAAAATCAAAGTTCATAAGTCAAATTGTAAATCATTGATAAATGGGCGGAATTGGTTCTTCCTTTGTATAAACAACACTGGAGTTGAGCATACATTAGTGCGGCTCACTTCAATTTTAACTATTTACCTTTTCAATATGGAAAGGTGCAACAACTATATTTATATTTTTAGACTACAAAGACAAGATGTGAATGAATTTACTAGGAAAAATGTTAAACATTTCTGTTCAGTGTTTATTTTAAGACAAATAAATGTGTTTCCAGCTATTACATGCTAAAGTTGTGAATAAAACCCTTTGAAATTTAATTATGGAAATAAACTCTAATTCTGAGTGCTATTATTAAGGTGATATGTCACTTTGCAATCGTCGGCTCATTTTATAGACCTTTTTATACAATTGGAGAGACAACTGAGACCGTTTTACCCCTTAGTTGATCACTAAACCCTTTTTACACGCACAACACCTACATGATAATATCAGCATCGAAAATTGCCTTTGATTGGTAATTTGACCCACTGTGAAACAGATTGCTCTTTTCAAGTGGTAAAACAATAAATGACAATGGAAAAGCAAGTGCAGGTTATTTGTACCTCTTTATTTGACCTCAACCAGCAGAGAATATTCCAGGCTGATTTATCCTAACTCTAATAAAATGCACTGTATTTGATTTTTTCACAAGTCGAATTTACAAGTTGAGAAAATCTTTACAGCATCAATATTCTCCTCTTTTTAGGCACAAAATGACATGCCAAGGATTTTGGAATCCCACTTTAACTTCTAGTTGATAGAAATCCTGAAAAATTCATGATGACAATGTTAGTGGAGTAATTATACTAGAGTTAGAAATTTTTGAAATATGAAAAGCTGCATACACCTATAAGTGACATATTTTTATCAATGAACCTAAATTTTATCAGATAGGATCTCATAAATCCTGTAATATAGCTATTACATTTCTATTTTTAGTTACCATTTGGTCATTGGACACGTCTAAACTTGTGAATTCTTTTTCAAAACTGCATTGGAATACAGCTGTAAATCTAGTAGGATCTCCCTAATTAATCAACTTGTTCACTCCCCTTTTATCTATTTTGTCAAATTTATAAATATATACATATAGAAGAAAAACAACAGAACTTATTAATTATTATACTAATGACTCTTTTAAGACATTGATTAGATACCCTAGAATGAAATATACGCTTACTTTATCATAATATAGAGGAACTATTGCTAGAATTGAGGTAAAAAATGATATCAACTAAGTGTGCATGCATGTGTGCATTCATACCGCTAGATGCTAGAGAATTCCAATCAAGACCAAGTTATCTTAATCACAATCAGACATTACAGCTTTACTACAAACTTATAGTTTTGTCACACTTCATAGTCAAAACTGATACTGATTAATTACAGAAATAACTTTTGTACCTATAGAAAACTGCAATGAGTTTTGTTCCTACAGCCATAGCTATATACTACCGATTCTGATTCTGGTTACAGAAATAAATTCTGATTCTAATTAATTACAAAAATAAATTTTGTACCTGTAGCTATATACTACTGCTACTTATAATGGAAAAAAAAACTTCAAACTATCATCTTCCTAAAACGAATAGATGGCTAATCCATTTTTCCATGTTCCCTATGATACATCTCCTAAGACATCTACCCTTTTTCCTCCAGTTACTGTTATGTGGTTGGAACACAAAGATTCTTTTCCATGCAAACGCATCACAAAACTTTCTTTAGACATTTAATTTTGGCTTTACATACTTTTATATCAAAAGAAAGATATATTAAAATAAAATCCTTGATGATTTTCCATAATGATATTGTCTTTGTACTCCCCATTCAATAATCTACTATATGTACACTTCATGATGCACTACGTTGATATTATATACGTTTACTTATGATGAATTTTTTTTACTATTTTACCCAACAAATTCTTTGGCAATGCTAAGAATGGCTAATGAATCTTCTTTCATATCTCGTAATATTAAACACAATAAATCTACATTATAATATGCACTGCATACATAAAGTATAAAAATGCTATTGAACTACCACTTGGCCTTTCCCTCAGAAAATGTAAATATAGAAACCAAATATAACAATATTGTATGCTCCATCCGCACTCATTCATTTCTTTATATCCAAAATATTTTAGTTGATGCAAAGAACTTGAAATAATGCAAACGAGCACCATAGACAATGTATGCTCTAGTGTTGTCAACAAATATCATCGAACAAAAAAGTATCAAATAAGAAAATGAAATACACAACGACTGCTTCATGGAAAGAGTATTACCATATGACGATTGCAAACAAAATAGAAAAAAAATCAAAATATATTATACAATTTTCTAGAAATGTAACATAATTCATAAGTAAGTTTATTAATGTTGATGAGAATTAGTATTGAGTTTTTACTATGTACACAAAGCAAGACAAGATGATTCATTATGTATCCACTATGTCATATCAATGTTATTGGGTTTTTTTTTCTTTTTTATAAATCTTGACTAAGAATGCATTACCCATGTAGTTGTATTGTATTATAGTGTAAATATCACTAGTTTCTTCCCACTTATATTTTAAATATACTATATCTGCCTTAATTTTTAAAACAAGACAATTGTATTATAGTGTAAATATCATTAGTTTCTTCCCACCTATATTTTAAATATAATATATCTGCCTTAATTTTTAAAACAAGACAACTGACCGTACCTGCCTCGATTTTTCGTCCCAGTTGTATGTTGTTAAATCAATGTTGATGAGAATTTGTACTAAATTTACCAAGTATACAAAACAAGAAAAGACAATTGACTGCGTACCTAACTCTATTATACCACTGTTACTGGTTTATATATCTTTCAAATCTCGACTAAGAATGAGTTACCCTTGTGTTTTATTATTATACTAATAACCAAGGTAGCACTGAGAAAAAGAAGAAAAGAATCTATGAAACTACGTTCCAGTGAAAATATTAAGGACATATATGCATTCATTTGTTTCATTTGCTATCCAGCCATAATTCAACACAAATCTCTAAGTCATATTGCTTAAACATAACAGTGATTGCACTTGCAACCAGGCATAATAATATGAATATTTATGTTACTATAATCAATCTGCACTAATATAGAAAAAATTCAACAGAAAGCTTTTACAGCTCTGTAACAACCTTGCAACTTAAACGAAAATCTACTTGAATGCAAGTGGAGATAGGAAAAAAAACGAAAAATTTGAGTCTGTGTCATAACATGGAGAGGTTCCTTGTTATGACACAATCAATTACATTTAGTCCCATGAACTGTAATTCGAATAAAATATAGTGCAGAGGTAAATATGGGATTAACTATGCCATAACACAGAGGGTTACACAATCAATTTTCTGACAAATTATGCAGGCAAACAACAATAATATCTTAGTCATCTATATTTTCTCATTGAATGCCTCTAATCAGCTAAAATTAGGGAGGTAAGGTGGGAGCACAAAGATTGTCCATAGACTTCATGTAGGGCTTGGATGAAAATAAGTGGTCACCACATATTTTGATATAAATAAAATTTATACATAATAACTATAAAAATAATAACTATATACAGCAGAAAACTCAATTGGTTTTGATTGAAACATCACTAATTTTGATGTTATTGAGTGATGCATTCACTTAATTTATTGTTAATAAAATTCAAAATGAACAAAATAATATTGTAGAGAAATCGGGTACCAAAGCTAATAAAATTTATGTCATGATCATGATTTCATAATAAAAAGTACAATGAAAAATCTTATTTTATTTTTAATACATTGGTTTAGGTTGTATTCAAAAAAATATCTACTTTAGGTTATATTCGAAAACATATCGATTAAACTAATAATCAAATGTCTGAAGCGGCTAACAAGAAAAAAAGTGCCATCTTCATTCTTTAAAATAGCAATCAAATGTCTGTCTCAAAATTTTGGTCCTTGTTTCCGTTGATTACTCATACTATAATCAATCAGATAATCACTCACTATTTACAATACCCAATTAAAAATATTGGAATATGATTATTACTTTTATCACTTTTCCCACTAAACCATTTAAGCAAGTCAAAAAAAAATATCAATTATAGCTATCGATTCACATAGAAGCCATCTAAAATAAATTACCATACATTCTTTGAAAAAATGAACATCCAATTCATAAACAAAAATATCAAGCGAATTTTTAATTCCACTAACGGAATGAAAATTACTAATTTTATTACGTAATTTCAACCAGCAAACTATGCTAATACCAATTTCATTTTGAAATCATGGTAAAATCACTTCCAGTTTTGAAATAGAAACCATGTTAATATGAAACGAAAATTCATTTTACTGTCCAGATTATATAAGTATTTTCGGTTATAATTAGTTTCAACCGTGTTTTCAGGTCATGTTAAAAGCTTTCTAACCATGTTAAAGTCACCAAAAGTAAAGACTAGTTTCATATATGTTTTGAAAAATCAAAAATCAAAACTCAAACTTAAAACTTTAACAAACTTAGAATTTCATTATTTTGTATTCAACAATGCTACAGAAAACTAAATCACCTCAAATCCATACAACAATTTGAAACAACAAACCAATTCTATTAAAGTGAAACAAATCCTACTCCATCAATCTTTAAACAAATGAAACAAATAGTCCAAACTCATCAAACAATATATCAAACTACTCAATTTAACTAAAAAATTGAATTACCCATTTTGTTGCTTAGATAGATGGAGGCATCCACAGAGATAAAGGTGACGAACTTCGCTGGAATTTTGAGACGATTTGACCTGACGATGAAGCTGGAGGTTGAAAGCAATTTCGACAGTCTTTTTTTTAGCTAGGGTTTATTTCCATGAAACAAATTATAACTTCTGGCGGGGTCACGTGACCTCCCTAGGTAGTATATGCCTTCGCCTCTGGTTCCAGATGCCGTCGAAAAGCCTACTGAAGAGCGGACTGTTGGAGTGGAGGAGAACGGCTGTGGAGACTGGAGATGGAGCGAACAGTTTCGATTAGGGTTATTTCGTTATAGATGAAAACTGTTAATGTTATTTTGGGAGGGATACAAAAATGGTTTAGTCTTTTTGGGAGGGAAACGAAACCGGTTAAGTGAGACGAAAATTTTGGAGCCAAGAGCGTTACACGACATGGTACAAAATAAAATGAGCTAAAAAGAGAAATAACTAAGCGTAAACAATAACGCTTTCGAATAATGCATTATTAAATGGCGTTATTAATAACATATTTTGTTGTAGTGAGAGAAAGGGAGTTTTCTTTTATTTGATCCTAAGCTAAACTAAAGAGAAGAGGGCCTAAGAGAGACTAAAAGAAGAGAGACTAATTACATGAAGATAAGAGGTATTTATACAAGTTTAAAATCCTAATTCATTTTTTTAGGGAATGCCCAAACTAACCCTCTAGGAAGTGTGGTGGCCAAGCAATCATTAGCATCCAATAATCATCCATTAAGTGTGCTTGAAGATTTAATGGCCTTTTAACATATGGATTAGCTCTAATTTATACATTAAGATAGGTGGATAGGGGAGGTCCTCCATGTTCTTGGTTTTGAATTATGTCCATGTTGATTTGTTCTCTTCACTCTTGTGCATGCATATATCTTTATAAAATAACTTGTAAAATTCACTAAAATTCTTACAAAACAACGTAGAAAATTCCAAGTAAATTTTCACAAATTATTAAATGCACAAAAATGAACATTTTGCCCCTATATGAAGACGAATATGTGGCAATTTGAAAAAAAATTGAATTTAGTTTAAACAAGTTAAAATACTCGATATGATCATTTACTTAATTTAAATAGATTAAATATGGTGGTAAAAATATGCACATTAAATGCCCTCACACTTATCTTTTTATTTGTCCTCAAATAAGAAAAACCGAGATAAATCTGTTTACTTAGGGAGCACGATTGCATTGAGCGTATGCAACAAGCCGTTAAACCTCTAGGTGTCCCCAATAGGACGAGTGTTGTCTCGTGAGGGTTTTCAACGGATACTACCCAAAAAATCCAAATGCATGATGAAAATATTTACAAAATGCAAGATTTATTTACAAAGAGATGAATGCGAGTTTTTGAAAATATTTGCAAATGAAGAATTTGTTTTTAAATTACCACGAATAAGTTAAATATATGTTTTGGTTATTATCGAGAAATTTAAGATCTTTTACTTGTCAAAATTTCCAACAAAAATCAAGTTATCATAATAAATAAACTATAGTTTAACTTGTTGTTTCAGTCGATAATATAGTGTAACTATGAAATGGATCCTTAGTTAATTATCAAAGTTTATCAAAGTGTTATTTTCATTTCTTTTCAATAAAAAGTCAAATCAAACAAGTTAAAATAGTGCTTGGATTTCATTTGCTTACTGTCTCTATTTTCCTTTGAAAATTTTGTTGGTATTTACAATATTTACATATGCCTAACTCAGATAAACTGAGGCCATATATATTACCGACGCACTGCCTTGCGAACTTATGTGAGGGGAATACAGAGAGTGACGAGTGAACACACAAGTGTGAACACTTATCGACTATAGGCGTTTTATATTACCGATCGTGTGATGCCTTTCGGGCTTACGTAAGAAGGGTACAGAGCATGGAGAGTGAACACATGACGCTATGTGTTTATTAAGAAAAAATACATACATATATCCAAGAATTTTTTTTGTTTTGTTTTTGTTTTTTTTTTTTTTTTTGGAAGAGTGAGTTATGCAAAATCATCTTAACACCACTACACTTAGAGACAAAAAATGTTATATCATTTGCTTTAAATCAATCACTTTTTAAAACAAAGATTTTCAATTAGTATATACTTTATAATTATCACGTATGAACTTTCTTATATACTAATTAAACTATCGTTATTTGTAACTAACCTTCATTTTTATTATTGCTGGGACAAATAAATTTTCAAAAATTTCAATTTAATAAACGAAATCTTATTCTTATCCTATAGTGTTTCTTTAAAAATAAATCAAATTGCTTAAAAAATTTGTTTTTGAGATTTTGTTTTGTTTTTTCTTAATTTTTTGAGTTTTTTGCTTTAGTTTTGGAAAGAGAATGAAAAAATAAATCATGAAAAATTGAAAATGAAAATAATGCGACCCCCCATACTTCATTTTGATCGTGTCCCCACAGTCAACCCAAGTGAAAGGATAAAAATAAAACAAAAATAAAAAGATGACCTATATTTACATGAAAACGAAAAGATATTATTTACAAGAGTTCAGAAAATATATCGTCAAAAAGTAAATGAAACGGTCTTCAAAAAATTAATTCATTTGTCCCACCAAGTATGCGAGACATAGCTTAAGCGTAGAAAACCAAACTGTAAAAGATTTCAAAGTTGAGTGTTGATTTAGAAAAACGAAGTCGTTTTATCAAAAGTCATTCGAGTTGTTTTATTTTAGATAATTTTTGGGGTTGATAGAATAATTGATTGAAATTCAAACTTATCATTGAAAATTTCTTCAGAATTATCTAATTCAAAATCAAAATGGTGATTTAACTCCTCCCCTTGAGAATTTAACAACTCATTTTCAAAAAATCCAAAAAAATCATGTTCGTTGAATTTGTCTTCCTTTGATGGATTATCAACAACTTCATTGCATATATTATCATTTTCAAAATCCAAAGTTGATGTATCAAATTTTCAAAATCGGGAAAAAGGAGATCGGATTTTAAATCAAGTTTAACACCCTCAAAAGAATTGAAATTCAAGTCAATTACCAAATTTTCAACAACTTCTTTAAGATTTTCGTTTTCAATTTCAAAAGTTATTATTTGAAAATTGTCGATTCGAGTAAAAGGTGGATTATCACTTAACTCGTCATACATTGGGATTTGATTTTGTTTATCACGTTGTTTCATATATGTTTCAATCAACAAATCCATGTGATCTTTTTCCATTTGTTCAACTAAATCAAATTCATGATTATTACTTTGAAATTTTTTAATTTGAACTTTTTGAGGACAAAATTTTTCACTCGCATCGTAGTCGAGATTATTCCTATTGCCAAAATCATTTGAAAAATGATTCACATCTCCATTGTGATTTTGAAATTCATTTTGGAGTTCGAAGTTGAGTTGGCATGGGTTATAATCATTTGAATTTGGAAGTGAATTCAAATTTTGATTTTATTTTAAAACTTTGACTTGAATTGTTGCACATATATCATTAAATTGAATTCTTTGTTCAAGTAAAGATTCAACTTTTTCAATACACCTTTCAAGAGTTGAGGGTTGATCATTATTTTGAAAATCTTATGGTGCAAAATTCGAATAGTTTGTACAATAGTCGTTATTAAAATATCCGTAATAATTTTGAGTAAAATTATATGGATTACATTGATTTTCACAGCTATCATAAAATTCATGTGAGTAAGGAAATTCGGACATTTTCAAGAATGTTTTTGGATTTTTTATAAAGAAAATAATATTTACAAATAGAATTTATTCTTCAAAATGGAAAATTGATTTTTGTTTTGTATTTTGGTTTTTCAATTTTGTTTTGTTTTTTTAAAAATGTTTTATAATTTTTTTGCATTTTTTCTATTTTTTTATAGAATTTTGAAATTTCAAAGGAAAAGGAATATGTACAATTTTTTCAGTTTTGGAATTTTTGTTTTGTTTTTTGTAGTATGCATGAACTAATGCAACTAAATGAGTGCAATATTTTAATTACAAATGATCTATCATAAGTAGCTCCTAACTCAAAATTGTATACACATTTTGTCTTATATCAACAAGATAGTTCTCAGCCAGGTAACGGACAAGATTTATTGGTGCACCATGAATCGCCAAAGCAATGCAGCTGAAGGTTTAAGTACCTTCAAAGAAACAACCACTATAGCATTTACGAATCATCATAATATTTATAAATACCTTTTGCTCTACCGTAGCCTACACACCAAGAAATTAAATTGTTCAAAGAAGACAATTTGACAAAATACAATTAAGTGTTATCGATGTCTAACCGTTATTATTTACCAAAATTCTAGGATGAAATGTGTAGCAAAAATTAAACGTGTATTAACAATGCAACTACAATGAAATTTATTTTTGTTTATTTTTTAAAATGCAAGCAAACAACAATGCACTAAAATAAGAATGGAGATGAAAGCACGATATCAGAGCGTACAAAATTATTAGCAATTTATTATTTTCTTTTTAAAGCGGCAAATTTTTTTATCAAGCAAGGGAGAAAAAATTTAACAAGCAAATCCTTCTTTTCCTTGCAATTTTCTGCTTTGATAACCTAAAATTATAAACAAAATGCATACAATTGTAATTTTTTTGAAAGGTTATATATATATATATATATATATATATATATATATATATATATATATATATATATCAAATGAAGAACTTAAAACTAATAAAAAACAAAACAAATTTTAATTTCATTTTAAGTTAAAGGAAGCATACCCTTTTATTTAGAGATAAACAAAGCCCGACAAAACAAATTTTTTTCTTTTTGACAAATGATGGGTTTTTTCAATGAAAGAAAGGAGCAAATTCAACCCTAACAAAAAAAAAATTCAAAAGAGGATTAAAATGAAACGGATGTAACCAAATTCAAAAGCCCATAAGCCCAAATACGTTCGTTTATACCTTCTTCCTCTCTGTAAAACAAGAAATCCTCTCTCTTTGTAAAGAAAAAAAAATGAAATCTCGTGTGAAAAGAAATCATACTGTCAAAATAAATAAATAAATTGATTGAATTGAATCTCGTATGATCAAGAGGGCAGCGAGGAGCGACGCTGAAGGTGGTTTTAGCGATTGTAGAGTGAAGGTTGTGGGTTCGATTGCTGGCGAATTCAGTAGGAGGTATTCAATGTTCGAATTGGGTCGTTCGATGTCGAGGAAGTGGGCGAACAAATGAGTTGTTGCAGGCAGCGAAATCGCGATTGCTGGTTAAGGCGACGTGCTGTCGCTTTGGTGAAGGATGGTCGGAAGGCGATTCGATTAGGTAGCTTGGTGGAGTTTGTATTATCAGAGGGAGGTGAATATGGTCAGAGAAGGCAGAGGGGATGAGAGTTGCGAACAGCAGTGAGGGTTTGTGTTTTTTTTTTTTTTTTTTTTTTTTTTTTTTGTGGGAGATGATGTATGTTGAGGCAGTTTTTCGATGTTGTGGTGATGTTGTTGCAAGAAAAAGGGCGGTTGTTGTTTGACTGGGTTGATGGCATTCAGCAGTAAGGGACAAATGCTGTCAGGTGGAAGTTGTGGAGAAAAGCAGTGGACGGTGAAGTGAATACAAATACAATGTAATTGCAATGTAAATGAGAATGCAATGTGAATGAGAATGCAGAAATTTGAAAACTTATCACAAATGCGATGTTTTGTATGTTGAATGTAAACTTGCTATAAAATGAATGAAAACTGAAATGAATTTTTTTTAAATGAAATCGTGTACACCTTTTTTTTAAATGGTAATGCTAAAGTGAATGAAACTATAAAACAACAAAAACAAACACAAAGTGCAAACAAAAATTAAACAACACGCACAACAATTTTTTTTTAAAATGCAAACAAACGCAAAAAAAAAACACACAATAAAATCAAACGAAAATAATCCCAAGAACAAAAATTAAAATCTAAGCAATTTTTCGGCAACGGCGCCAAAAACTTGTTTAACGACGGAATTTTCTATTGGTTTAGAAAATCGCCGATAAATTTTGAATTAAATTTATATTACAAGCGCATGGCGTACCATCGTAGTACGTAGTGAGCACAGGTCGATCTGAAGGAAATTGTTGATTTTAAAAATCTATTCAATCAAATTATACCAAAGTCGAGAGATTGTTAAGCTAGAAAATTAGAAAACTAACAACTAGCAAAAGAAAATAGATAAAAATATGAGAGTGTAGAGGCATTTTAGAGGTAATTTTCACTCTCTACATCATATAAATCAACACAACATGGTATTATGGTTTCTCTTTTTTGGTCATTATTTAATTTAATTGATGTGCTTATCATAAGTATGGTCTATTTATGCTATCAATTAGCTTAACATAAGCCATCAAACTATAATACACCCCTTAAACCACTTACTAACTCATACGAAAAATGACAACAAAGTTGAAAGCAAAATCTATTTTAAGTATGACCTATTAACTATTAATTAAAAATATAGATCATCAAATGTTAATTTCAACATTCACTTCATTACCATCATCATATGTAAATGAAGAGATAATAATTGTTTGTGATTGTTTAAGCACAGCCAATTTGTTATGAACAACATAGACTATCAAATTCAACATGAAACAATAAATCACATCAACTTTCATTCTTCCATTTAGCACAAAAGATATCAAAATTAAAATGTTATGTTGAAGCTACATAATTAGAGAGCTTTATTACCCCTAAATTGAAGTGGTTTAGGCTCTCATATTTGTTATCATATCAACAATTGTAGAATACAACATGAAATTAAAAAGAAAGGAAAATGAAAGCTAATGGAAAAAGAACTAATCTAATTGCATAAAAGAAAATCTACTCTACTTGGATGAATAATAAACTAACTACTAACAAGAAAGGAAAAAAAGCATGTAAAAGTAAAAAGAGCATTAATTAACATTGCATAAAAAAGGAAAGTTACATGAAAATAAAAATAGCTAAGTAGCCATGGAAAAGAGAAAAAGAGATTTATTTTATTTGATCCCAAACTAAACTAAAGAGAAGAGGGCCTAAGGGAGATTAAAAGAAGAGAGATTAATTACATGAAGATAACAGGTATTTATGCAAGTTTAAAACCCTAATTTATTTTTTTGGGGAATGCACAAACTACCCCTCTAGAAAGTGTGGTAGTCAAGTAACCATTAGCATCCAATAATCATTCGTTAAGTATGCATGAAGATTTAATGGCCTTTTAACATGAGGATTAGCTTCAATTTGTACATTAAGGTACATAGGTAGGTAGGATCCTCCATGATCTTGGTTTTGAATTATTTCCATCTTCGTTTGTTCTCTTCACTCTTGTGTATGCATATATCTTCATGAAAGCACTTGTAAAATTCACTTAAATTCCTACAAATAACATAGAAAATTCCAATTAAATTTTCATAAATTAATAAATGCACAAAAATGACCATTTTGACTCTATATGAAGATGAATATGTCACAATTTGAAAATAATTTGAATTCGGTTTAAACAAGTTAAAATACCAAATATGATCATTTATTTAATTTAAGTATATTAAATATTGTGGTAAAAATATGCACATTTACGTACATGTCACTATAGGGTTGGTATTTATTGAGAAACTCGCTAGTAGACTCAGAATCCCACATTGATTGAAGTCCAGATGAAAATCCAAGTGTGTAGGAGGGGTAGTGTCGGTCCAATCTCTAAATAACCTCTTGGTACCGAGAGGTTCCGAGGTCTCTCTCGGTACTAGGTGTTTTTTTCTAGGCGAAAATCTTTTTCCTTCTTTGTCTTGCCTTTCCATCTCCAATTCGATGCATTCTAAACTCTTTTTTGCTGAAGATCGAGTTCCTTATAACGATTCACCTGATATCGCTGGTCATTTCCTGCTTTCTTCTTCGAAATCCTAAGTGTTACTTGTCTATCATTTAGAAAAATCACTTGACCATGATTTCTTGAGGTAGTACTTGAAGTATAAGGAGATTGGGAGGTGCTAAGTGGAAAAAAACCCTCTCGGTATTGCATGGTCTACTTAACCTCAATTTTGCATCAAACTTCTTAAGTCCGATCTTTTAGCCTTCTAAGCATGTTTCTAAATTTGTGACTCTTGTCTTCTTCATTTTGGCTATAATGACCCATATTTTTAATGATCGGATATCCAAATAATTGATTAAATATTTAATCGTTAATTAAATAAAGACCTAAAAATATATTTTTTGCATACACCCGAATCAAGACTTGAGATCATTTCTGTTAAGTTCAAATAAGGCCTTGTGAATTGAAATAAGTATAATGATCATTATATTTGGAGAACGGACGAAATATGCCAAATTAGCATCTGGAGGTGCAATCTCAAATGGCAATGAAATTTATATCGTTGGATCCGAAAAAACAGGCGAGGTATGTAAACAAGTTTTATTATAATCGGATGCATTGTGCAATCGTACTAACTCGAAACATATGACTATTTATTTAAGAAATCAAATAAACAAAGAATATTATATTAATAAAAATCCACCTTGTCATTCCCTCTCTTTATTCTCATTATCAATTTACTGTTGCATTCCCAGAGAGAAAAATCATGGCCTCTTCCTCTCAATCCATACAGAGATCCGCTTCACTAAAAATCAATAAAGCAGATCCGATGAGCTTCTACAAATGAGAGTTACATGATTACCATAGTGGAATTTGGATTGATTTTGATTGGGTACATTGACTTTCTTGGCCGAGGATCGTGGGTTTGAGATCGTTAGAGATTTAGGCGACTATATGCGGATCGGAGATCACCGTTGCACTTCTCTCGACGACGCGCACCTTCCTACCAAATTTCATCGAGGCCGATCAAGTGGATCAAGAAGTGTTTGAAACCTAGTCGTACGTATAGCTTTAGGCCTCGGTTTTATATTAAGCACCGAGCTTGTCCATTTTGATTTCAGAGAAGAGGGGATGCATAGTGGAGCATGTAGGCGAAATTCGTTCGTCAATTATTGAGTACTGAGCGAGATAGAGAAGAGAGAAGGTGTGAAACATAGTGGGTTTGCTTATGCATGTACATGTACAAGTGATGGCGAGAAAGAAGGATTGGTTGCTAATTAGGGCCAATTAGCATTTTAATTGGTTAATTAATTATTTAAAGAATCCATATTCTTATATTGGCTATATCTTTTGCATATGGGGTCTGCTTTGGATGCAGTTTTCTACATTGCACTTGTGGTGGAGAGATCTATGCTTTGGTAATAGCTTGGCAAGATTTTATGGAGGTAAGTGATATTGTCTCTCACCATACTATGATTGGTTGTATAACATTAGTTCGACAATCCGGAATGATCTTTGGTTTTAAAATGTGATTTTCCTATACTTATACTCCTACTAGATTTTTATAAAAGAAAAAAAATATTTTAAAATGATTTATATTGAATATCACATACTTTTTGTCGACATATCATTGTTAGGGAATTATTACATTTGGGCTATTTTTGATATGATTTCCCCATAGATTGATATGGATGTATTATACATGTTGTATGTATGTTGTTTTGGATGTATGTACGTGTCACGACCCGTTTTTCCGTACCCTTTGAATCGACAATAAACCACACATGTCCAACTCAATTGCATGAAAAGACGGAACATGAAAGGTAATAAAGAAAGATAGATGGAACAGAATCTCACACGAATGGAATAATATATAATATTGAACAGATATCTTTACAGCGGAAAACTTTTAAATACATATATCAAGTCCAACCTAAATTCAGCCTGGACAGTTATAAAAATCCATCCTTACAATTGCTGACAAGCATCAAACTAAAACAAACAAACCACAGCGGGTAATAGAATATGTCTATAGATGAATATCTCCAGCTCTCCTCTAGAAACTCCAACCGTCTTCGACTAAACCTGAAACTACTCGGATCTGACCCGAGTATTGGAAATACTCGGATCGGGCTCGATAAACCCGCATGAGAAAACTCAGTAACAAACGATAGTGTCATATATTAGCCTTTGAATAAAATCCTTTAAAAAGAAAGAGTATCTCATAAGACCACGCCCACACACAAACACGCATGGGTTTTTACCTTATGATAACTAAAACACTTTTATATCAAAACATTTGATATTATTTTTAATGACATTCTTTGAAAACATTTGCAAATAAACTTATTAATATTGTCCGAAATGGTTACCCATATAGCATTTCGAGGCTATTCATTACGCCAATACAAACAAAACCATAGGTTCTTATTAAAGAATGAATTTCCATACAAATGACCACATTAAGGGACTACCTTCCGGCAGTACATCTCTAGAGGAATGTACCGAGGACCATCACAAAGGATCCTCTACCAACACAAGACTGACCTATCTCTGTGACTAGACAGTATCGAATATATCGTCTTCCGGTCGTTACCGTCTTTAAACCGGGCGCCCGAGCATACAAACCACATTAATTTACATCCCAAACGTCATAGTGGGAAGAAATATATATAGAAGGGGATTATCATACCCTAATTGGAAATGACCCACATAGCCTTGGTGCATCTAACTCTGTTTCGGTCATTTTCGGTTGATGAGGCTCGAGGCTACGATTACCTTCTCACATAGCACATATCACATCTCTGAATGCCACATTGCCATTTCCGTTGACTACTAATTGCCTTTCACAAAAATACAACCCTTGAGCCCGTATGTCTCAAGGAGGGTGTTAAGCTAAGAGAAGTTGCCCTCTCCGCCACCACTGATGTACGTTTGTAAAAACCAATGTACGTAATCTTTAGAAACGCAATGTTAAACAAACGTTCATACTAGTTGTCCAGGAACAGGACAAATTGAAGGCACTCTGCTACTACCACTAGTAGCGAGTAGTCCTTGCAATCTGAAAATTCTCCACAACGAGGAGACCACTGCTATAAATAACTCTATAATGGGAGCTACCCAGAGCATGTCAACAAGCAGTCCTCACGCTATGAAGATACACGGTCTTCAATAATCATCATCTTCAACATGTCTTCACATTCAAACATATTCATTGGTTCGAAGTGGTTTTCGAATAGGAATCATCCAAATCCGACCTTAGTTCCTTCGAAGCCAATTATCGATTTAAAAGATGTTAAGTTCATATGTGGATATCAATCATCAGTCAATTACTTCATCTTTTATTTAATATCTTTCTTAGATATATTCTTTTCAATTTATTCCATTTTCTTTTCAAGAGTATATGGAATCATTAAGTCTCAGTTATCAAATCATTTGGTTTGTTTAAACCTTTCTTAAATCCTGAAAATTCCAAATCATTTTCTCTTTTACGTAGGAAAACTTTTCCAAATCATTTATTAAATCTTAATCAAAGATTTCTTATATTCAAGTTATAACTTTTAACTTAGGAAAAATATTCCCAAATCATTTATTAAATCTTAATCAAAGATTTCTTTCTTAACTTCAAATCATATTCTTGCAAATCGAAGATTTTCATAACGAAGTACTACTGCCACTTTAAATATAGTAAATTTCACCTCCAAGGACTAATGTCAAGTAATCCTACATTTTGAATATCTTTGTCTTCAACAATCTTTGTCTTAGAGTAATTCTAAGCAATTCATTCTTTTTCTTTGGATAATATTTCAGTTTCACTCACTTAACTCTCGATCCAAATTTCTTAACTTTTAGGCGGGTCAAAAGCAATGTTATCTAAGACATCATTTACGATAAACCCTAAAATCAATCTTAGCAAACATTATTGAGTAAATATGATCATAGAAATCATTCTAATTTTACTCAACATCAATTTTCGTATTCAACAAGTGCTATGGGCGGAATAACGGTTAAATCACCTTTTAAATTCCATGAATAGGATGAGTTTCCTCTTCGGATTTTAATACCAAGTATAAGAAGATTATCTCTATGCAATCCAAGTCGTAATTTATTCATTTTGGAGAATGCTTCAATTTTGGATAGTACAAATCTTCTTCTATTTTGGAAACTTAATATAATCTTTTTATTTTAGAGCATCCGGACTTTCCTTTTGATATGTTCCACCCTTAGCTTAAGAAAAGAAAACATAGGCCAGGTATGTTTTGGACACTGGTTGCTTCATCCCTAACCTTAGATAAACACCTTATTTTATCTTCCCAGATCTCACAAGCGGGATAAATGTACTAGTCGTTTCTGCATACTCATTTATCAACTTTATTTTGAATTGATTATAAAGATTCCAAATTATCATCATTTTAAAAACATCCATAGTTGATTTTGGAAAAAATCATTATGTTTAAACCCATACCCAAAAAGTTATATAATTCGTAGCATAAAAATGCTGCGGAAAGTGCTATTTAAGCTTATTTGATTAAATCAACTTTTTAATATTCGAAAATTCATATTTTCAACTTCAAATCTCTTCTAAACTATTTAAATGGATTTATAAAATTTATTTCATATTTTTTCATAATTGAAAAGGTTCATTTAGACGGATTTCCCGTTATGGTCACTTAACTACACTAGCGCAATTTTCTAGAAAATTGATTTAGACATATTTTAAAATACACAAGATGAAATCGTGATTTTATTTCTTTATATCTTTGAACATATTAAATGTTTATAAAATATTTCTAATTTATTTTGAAAACTATTTCCAAAAGGTTTAAGCATTCTATATACGTCATTTCATTTTTAAAAGGAAAGTGATTTCCTTTGTGCTTATCGGCGTGTATTAACGTGACTTGGTAAAAAAATTTAACAATCATATAAAACAGTCAATAATTTATGGTCAAAGCATATATAAGCATCCATAGTAATCATAACACATCATCAAACATGTATATATATAAATAGAGATGTTAAATAGAGTTTCTCACCATAAACCAAAGCGATTAACTTCCTACCAACATTCAAACTAATCCATGCTTCACTAACTACTTACTATTCCACTTAAACATTAGTAAACAACTTTTCCTTCTTTTTAAGTTCTTAGCTAAGGCTTGAGATGGAGGTGGACCGAAAGTATAGAGAAGAAGTGGTAGAGCCTTGACCTTGAATTCTTAAAATTAGACCCGAAAAATAGGTCATCTTCTCTCTTGTTTTTGACTCTCTTAGTCTCAAATTTTGAAAAATTTGCTAACTAAAAATTTGTTTCAATTTATTTTGTCTTGAATTTAAAATAAATAACAACTTGATTTTGTTTAGTTTAGAGGAAGATATTATATAATGAAGAAGAGGTATTGTTGGATTGACAAAAATGAATCACGAAAATGCATATCAAATAATTGAGTTTCAAGCATAGAAAACCTCAAAACTGGAAAAATTGATCAACATAAAAGTTTTAGCTACTGGAATTTCATATGGTTTAAATTCTTTTTCTTAATTTGGATCAATTATGATCAAGTTATAATTAAAACAAAATGGCTTATTCTCTGGCTTAATAACTGGGCCAGAGAATGCATTGGAAAGAAGTAGATTTTTGACATGGTTAATTTTAGAATGAGACAAAGTGGCCAGTATGAAAGTTGTAGCCACTGGAAAAATAACTTAGTTAAAAAATCACACTTTGGTTCTGTTTTGAAGAAGTTATGGCCGAGAGAAGAAGAGGTAAAAAAAAATGGAGAAAAAAGGACTTTGATTTGAAGAGTATGAACATTGATTTCTTTTGAATATTTTGTAAATATTTTGACATTATTTCTTTCTAATTTTTTTCTATGGGTTAAAAGCCATTAAAGAGGAGAGGAAAAGGGTGAAGAAGCTTGAGAAAAGAAAACGAAGAAATGTAAATGAAAGTGGAGAAGGAGGTGGGTATTTATAGAAAAAAAAGAAGTGATAAATTTACCAAAATTACCTCTTACCAAATTAACCTTACTTCAACCTAAAGAAATCTCCACTTTTTCAATACTTAACATCATCATTCACATTCTTACTTTATGTCTTAGTCACTTAAAGATTAAGTAAAGAATATCATAATTATGTTGGCTTTGATTTGATGTGATTTGATGTTTACTTTTTCTTACTTTAGTTAATTCTTACTTACTTTTACTAATGACTTCTAGAAGTTTTATAATCCTATTTAGTAAAAGTGAACATGTTTAGTTATTAAAATGTATAATATATGTTAAAACATGTTAACAAAGGTGCGATAATGTTGCGACTACTTTTAATCGACAAAACGTTGATTTTCGACAAAACGTTTTACGGTCACATTTTAACGTTTTTATTAAACTATTTATCTATGTAAACCAAAATTCAAAATAAATTTCTTATTATCTTTAAATAATTAAAACAAGCATATTTGACTTATAAAATAATATAAAACAACATCCAAATCTTCTTATAAAAATACGACATTGATTTATCGATATACGATGAAATTTGTCAATTTTTTTTAAAAAGTTTTATATATTTATCAAACAAAATTAAATTACTATTATTATTAAATGAGTTTGATATCGATTATATATATATATTTAAAATAAATTATTTATCCTTTAAACAAACTTTATGAATATTTATCTTCTTTACTGGAATCCGACTTTTGTCAATTTTACAATGGAAATCCAAAATCTTTATTCAATATCAAAAATAAATTTACCATTCTTATTTATCATAGAAAACTTGATTGTTCAAGTTTGAAAATTCTACATTTGAATATTTAAAATAAATTAAATATTCCATTTCAAAGTGGTAAAATTACGTGTCGTTACAGTGGATGTTTGTTGCATGGTTGCTTGTTTGGTTGTTTGGTTGTTTTTGGTTGAAAATGCCAATAAGTGGCGATCGGGTATTAAGGGAATATCTTGTATGTTGGGATTCTATATATGCAAAAACCTAATAAATGAGATAAGTTTTAGGGTGATGTTAGGATACATGTTGACTGATCTGAAGGTGGAAGATGAGGCTTCGGACTTCAGGATGGATGTTAGACATTTTCGTTTGGTTTGAATTTATCCATTTTGGTTAAGTTCAAGACCAAGGTGATTGGTATTGACCACTGTAGAGTGGTCTGTGTCCATCACCATTATTCATTGGAGATTTGGTAGATTTTGGGCTTGATCGTTGAGGAGATTTCACGGTGCGCAATTTTTCATTTGTTCATGTGACCGGCTTAGAGTCTTGATGTTATTACTCTTGGGATAGAGATTTCGATGGTGAGGCGATGATGTGATGCTTTGGCATGGAGTTGGAACTTCAGATTATGACTCGATAGTGTATGGAGTAGGTTTGGAGGTAGATAGTTCAGGACTCTGTAGATTGTGCTAGAGGTGTTGGTTTATTTGAACCATAGGGGATATCGATATACAACATGATGAAAAGCCTTGTGTCTTTAGTTGTGATTTGTGGGGGTAGTAGTGCCAAAGATTAGACACTCTGTGTCTTTGGTGTGACTTGAGTAGGGATTAGGTATCGAAGAGGATCGTGATGGGAGTAGTGGAGTAGAGGAACATGCTGGGTTCCAGATAGTGGAAATTGTATTGAGCAACTTGGGCTCAGATGGATATGCATGTGCTGAGGGATCATTGATGACTCGGAGATTTTCTATTATACTCTAAGCAGAGGTATTGTATAGTAGGGACGCAATTCTAGTACATGGCGAGTACGGGATGATCCCTAGGGAATTGTATTGATTTTAAAATTTCTACTCAATTAAATTAACCAAAGAGCTTGAAAATTGTTTTAAGCTAGAAAAAATGTAAAAAAAAAAATAACTACTACAAAAGCGAATAAAAACTATGAGATTAAAAAACAATTTAGAGATAAATCCACTCTCATGATCGCATAAATCAACACAACATGAAATTATGACCTCTCTTTTTGGTCATTAGCGAATTTAATTGATGAGTTTATCATAAGTATGGAATATTTGTGCTATTAGTTAACTCAACATAAACCATCAAACTATAACACATCCTCTAAACGCACTATTCATATCTCATTAAAATGACAATGAAATTAAAAAATAAAATCTATTTTAAGCATAGCTTATTTAGTATTGAATTAGTAACATAAACCATCAAATTTTTATTCTAAATCCACTTCCATTACCAAAAATAATTAGTTAGATAATGATGTAAATTGTTTTTACTTGAGTAAGAATTGCCTACATGTGATTAACATCATAGACTCTCATATTCGTTAATAAACTTAACATCAACATGCAACTTTCCATTAAGCACAAAAAGAGAACATAAATGAACAAATTATGTTGAATTTACGTAATTAAGAGAGCTTCATTACCCCTAAATTGAAAGGGTTTAACTTGTCATATTTGTTATCATTTCAACAAATGTAGATTACAACATAATCTTAAACAAGAGAAAAAAAAGCAAATAAAAATAAAACGAGAGCTGATCTACTTGCATAAAATAAAACTACTAACATGAAAGTAGAAAAGCATACAAATAAAAAGGGCATGAATTAACATTGCATAAAAATAAATTACATAAAAGAAGAAAATGGCTAAGTAGCCATGAAATAGAAGAAGAGAGTTTATATTTATTTTTGAGCTTAAAACTAAACTAACTAAAGAGGAGGCTAAGAGCTTAAATACATGAACATATAGGGTATTTATACATGTTTTAAAACCCTAATCATATTTTTGAGGACTACCCAAATTGCCCTTGAGGAAGTATGGCCACCAAATCATCATTAGCATGAATCAATCCTCCACTTAAATGTGCATGTAGCTTTAATTTCCATTAATATGTGCATTAGCTCTTAATAGGGGATCATGGTAAGTGAGTAGGTGAGGTCCTCCATATTGCCATGAAATGGTTTATTTCCATCTTCATTTGCTTGTCTTCCCTTGTGCATGCATATTTTCATGTAGACCTCTTGAATTCAAATTCCTATAGCACAACATGAAATGTCCAAGTAAATTTTCTAAAATTAATATATGCACAAAAATGACCATTTTGCCTCTATATGAAGATGAATAAATGATGATTTAAAAATAATTTGAATTTTGGTTTAAACATGTTAAAACACCCTATATGCTCATTTATTTAATTAAATTAGATTAAATATGGAAGTAAAAACATGCATATTTACATGCACATCATTCTTCTTTACTTCTTTTCTTTCCTTTGACAAATATTCTACATCGTAGGCATAGGACAGTCGTTACATTTGGTATTAGACTGTATGTTATATGATTTCTAGGTTATATGATTAACCTGAGTTGATACCACAATCCGGTAGAGATAAGGTAAGAGTTATTGCCTTAGACTGGATCTAGAGTGTGTGTGTGTATATATATATAAAAGAGAGTTTGTATTTGTTATATATTTTGATTTTTAGAACTTTATAGTAGTATATATAGTATATAAGTTATGTTGCAAACATAAGCACTATTTGATGTAGTTTTCTTTATAAAAGACGGATCATTCTTATTATAGAGAAGGAATAATCTGGCATGCAAGAAATACTGCTAGTTACTCTATGATCAGAGTTAAAGAGCGGCAGGATCAGGATCACTAACCCTAACTAATAGGATTTGTTTGCAAAGATGGTGTGAATATGTAATGACCCATAAATTTTAATGACTTTATAACGTAATTAACTGAAATTTTGTAAAATTTAAAACTATAAAAATTTTGCCATGAAAATTTGATATTTGAAATACGTCTATTTAAACATAGCAAATGGTAATTTTTTATTGGAAAATATGAAAGTTAGTTCTGTTGTGTAATTTTCAGTTTCAAATTAAATCAGTTGAAATTTGATGAAAATAAAATATTTTCGAAATCTAAGTATTTTTACATAATAAAAATGTAAATCATTTTCTAAGTAAGACGTCATATTTCGTTTCGCCAAATTTGGACTTCTCAACCCCGTTTATCTTATTTCGATAAATTTGCAATAGTTTGGCTGCGAAATATCGACTTTTGATAGGATGGTCGTATCACTTATATCTTTGTACCATTCTGTTCCTCTTGCCGTGTTGACCTCCGTAGTATATTAAATTGTGCATATCGGTGCTTGGTACGCGACAAAAACCACGAAATGGTCAACCGTATCGGTTCCTAATTTTGGACCTTTCGCTTCTCTGTGTTCTTCTAAATTGTCCAGCCATGAGGAAATGAATGGCCCTGTACCATTAATATCCCTTGAACTCAACTGGTGGTTGTTGCTATACCTATTGCTTCAATTTATAAATTCCGGTCCATTTACGCAACTCTTCTCCTCCTCTTTCTTGTATTCTCTAACATGTCTAACAAAGAAAAAAATTATGAATATAAGTCTATATATTTTGAGACTTCGCCCGCTATTCTTATGGTTGCCGAACTCATGAAATTCACCTCTCTCCCCTCCTTCATGCCGAACGCTAGCAACACGAACGTCGCCTACCATCTATAGCCGTACCTTCCCCATCTCAGATCCATTTCTGCCCAGACCACCTCCAGGTTGCCCTCACACCACCCACAGCTTGTCACCACCCCGTCGAATGCGCAACCATAAGTCAGCCCGCAAACCATTGTTCCACCTTCACCTCTCCAACAATTTCCTGCCATTCTTCCTCTAGCATCACCGAAGCACCTATACCTCCACCTTCTACCATGACTCATCCTCAAAGCCTACCACACCCCATCCATGCTCCACAACTCCTCCACCCCATGAAGTGACAGCCTTGCTCCTCCCAGACCGCATCCACATCTTGAGCAGCCACCACCATACCCGCTTTTCCAGTGTTCTCCCATTCCCTCTCTCTAGCCTGTGACCACCTCCTCTTTGCAGCTATCTCCTCTTTGCCCTTATATATATATATATACACTTTTATATGTAACCAATTTATATATATACACCTTTATATATGACCAGTTTTATCAAGTTCATATTTATATATAAGTTTATAGCATATATTATATTATAGAAGTGGTATTACCTATGTTTTACATTTTGTTCTACTATTATAATATGTTAATTATACATAAGGTTTACGTCGGTTGTATTTATATATATTAGAGTCAACATAGTAGCTTGCATATTTTATTATGTATCTATATGCTAGAAATCTGCATATATTCATTTATATATACACATATAGTCTGTGTATATTTTGGTAGAGTGCATGTATTATATATAGTGTGTGTGTATATATATATATATTTAGAATAGCATGCATACATTTTCTTATACATGTATATATAGTGTGCATACATATGTATGAGTTCATACAAGTTATATATATTCTGTTTGTTATATATAAAGGTTTTACATAAATTCTGTTTGTTATATATAAAGGTTTTACATAAGTTATGTAGTCTGTTGAATATATACCATTTTATTTCGACATGTAATCCAAATCGAATATTTTTTTAAAGAATATATATACTATAAAGATTCTGTAATAGCTTTAAAATTTTATTTGCTATATATTTTCTATAAGTTATATATTGGTTCATATAAGTATGCTTTTGAATTTTGGTCATACTTATATATATTACGTATATATTTTACTTGGGACTTGATGTACGTACTATAGATATTTCTATAGTAGTGTTATACATGTAACAGTAATATATTGGCATACATATCAAATGTTAGTTTCAAGAAATGATTTCGTGTACTATAAATATAATATAATATATATTTTAAATATATGTGTTAAATTTAACAATGATCTTGATATATATATATATATATATATATTGATTTGATATATGTATATATGTTTATGTTTAATATTGATATATATATATATATTATAAAAATTTAATTTTAATACGTGGTTGAATTTTTAACTTTAAAGGATATAGCTATATATTTGTTTCATCAATCTATGGTCATTCTCGACTTACGTCCACAATATCGAATTTGTCGCATCAGTCGGAGCTGGTCGATGTCCCACTAGTTCGTGTACGTATCCTTGTGCGTGTCCATGTCATCTTCTTGTTCTCTAACATTGAAAGGTGAGCAATCAAACACGATTAACATTCTTATATTTAGTAGATTCAGTCCACATAAAATGACGATTGAAATATGTTGTTAAATATTGAATTGTTAGTTATTTAATTATGAAATCTGATATCCCATTATCTGCAATTGTTCACCTATGAAATATGACACCATAACCCCGTTATATATATTTTAATTTGTTACTGATGATATATGCCTTTTATTGATATGTTATATTATTTGGTCTCACTCTGCAAGTTCTCTAGTAGTTTAAAATTCCCTATATTTTGAAATGATACATACTCGAACGATATTATAGATTTGGAAAAATCATTATGGGTTGAAAAGATAAACCCAAGCGATTTTCATTGATTTTAAATTTTGAAATTGCGGATTGAAATGATAAATATCCGTATCACTTGACTATAGGATAGAAAATTATATACGGACACCGTTGGTCTATATTTTGAAATGATTTCCTAAGTTTTGAAAAGAAGAATTTTATTAAATATTGATTTTTAAATATTACAAAGATATTTTATTTTGTAAAATTATATTTTTGAACTATATGTTTCGAAATTTTAAATTTATAAGATAGTTTTGAAATTATAAATTTTAAGATTTTACTTATAATTTTATTATTTTTAAATATATAAAATAAGATTTAAAATAAGATTTAAAATAAGATTTAAAATATATTTATTAATAAGATTTAATTTGATATAATTTATTTAAATAAAATTTTATTTAATTAGTATACATATATATGCTGAAATATTTATTTTAAAATTTTACTTTAATATTTTTAAATAGATTTTTTGTAATAACTTTAAATAAATAGAGGTTGGAAAAAAAGTAAAATTGAATTGAAGTTTAAGTGATGAATAATTGATTTTAAATAAGAATTTATTTGAACTTATTGATTTTGAGATTTGAAAGGCATGACTTATAACTTGATTTGATGAAAAATGATTTAAATGACTATTCTTAACTTTAAATAAAAATTGAGGCTGAATATTTAATATTGATTTAAATTTATAAATTGAGATTTTATTTAATTGTTATTTTCTAATTTGAATAAAATTAAAATTGAATGTTGAAATATAAATAAAACCTATATTGTCAATGTTTGAATATTTAAACTTTCTATCCTATGGGAATTGAAGTAATGGTTCAAAACCTGGATTTGAAACCGGTATAAATTGAAATGGTTTATTAAGAATTTGAACTGGTAACCTTTTTAATTGACATTGTTGAATAAGGACTGATTAAATTGAATTTTAGATTTTAAGTTGATTTGAATTGATTTATGAAATTTGAGGAAACTAAGTTTATTATATAAAGTATATTTAATATAAATATATATATATATATATTATTTTAATCTATGAACTATTTTAATATATAAATTATTTTAATATATAAACTATTTTAATTTATAATTTTTTAAATATATAAACGCTATTTTATATATCTAAACTGTTTAAGTTGGAACTGTTATGGTTTCAAAAGTGTTATGACTTTAAAAGTGCTATGATTTCAAAAGTGTTGTAATTTCAAAAGTGTTATGAAATTTTGAAAGTGTTACGATTCTGAAAATGAATATCATATTTTTATATGAGGTATGAACTATTTGAAATGGGATGACCACGGTGTGAAATAAGCGTTTGGTTGTTAAAGAGACCGAGATCAGATATTGTCATACTCTCTGCCAATACCGAAAACCACTTTAACAACCGTGTATGTGGTGGAGATTCTAGAACGAAGTAGGATGGATTGACGATAATTCTATATGGTATTTACATAGCCCTGACTCCCAGGAGTCGGCTTGTTATGGCTAAAACATGAGCTATACCGGGCCCAGTGGGGTCATTACCCCGATCGGGCACATTTCTTCGATACCATTCTATCACTTTGTGATTTGATTGGGTGCACCTTTGATTTAGGAGTGTGTCTCAAGGTGGGTGGTAGTAGTTGTTATGCATTACCACCAGTCCAGGAGTGCAAACGGTATATCTACCCCGGCATTGCCTCGCGTGCCTTGTCACATGCCTTATCGCGCCTTCTACGAGTTTGGTTTGTACCATACCTATGGAGCCTCCAGTTTACGGAGGAGTTACGGTACCGTATAGATAATGAGAATATATAAAAATGCGTTAAGGAGGATATGGATAATGCCTTAATGCTATTTTGATAGTTACTTTACTATAGACATATTATAATAACGTATATTACTACATGGTAGATAGTTCCCTGGATCCTTAGAGGATGGAAATCCCAAACATCCTTTAAGTTATTTGTATTTCAGTTGACATTTCATTTGAGTTGAATTTACTATATAAGAATGTTAATCCTGACTCGAGTGTTTTGTATTTAGCTTTATGCTCAAGTCAGACTGAGTGTCACAGCATTTGAGACTCACCTTTGGAGATTGGAGCTTCGCTTGGAGATCCATTTATATCTATCTAGCGTTCAGTTATTTTAGTCTATTTCTGTCATTATGTTCAGACTCGTCAGTTGCTTATGTATTATATATTCATTTGTACTTGGGATTCTGTTGTATTTTGTTTCAGACTCTGGTGTTTATAGTTGCTTCATGAACTATTATTTACCTATTCCGCTGCTTATTGTTGTAATACTCTATATCTGCGATTCTATGATTGATTTATTTACTATATATGTTGAGTTTTGCCAAATATAAATTAACAATCTGTTGATTTGTGTAATTCAAGTCCGACATGAGTGGATGATTATTGATTTGAATGGTTCAAAATAACAGATCGTTACAGAATCATTTCCTGGAATGCCCAGTTTGTTTTGGATAGCTATGGAGCTCAAGCACAAATGGTTAGAGTCGACTTTGCTGAGCTGTATCGAGACTATGAGAGTCTAGGAGGTAGACCACTCCTTGAATGGATTTGGCTATAGAAAGGCAAGATTGGATAGTTACTTGCTAGAGGACTTTGATGACTTGGAGTTAGATGATGTCGTAAGGTAGAACTTGGCCTCTAGATAGCTCCAGGGATGAAAAATGAATTTGTGGGGTGCATCTATAGCTTGGATTCCCATGATTGATTTACTTGGGATTAGTTCATAGTTCACTTCAAAGTAGATTTATCTCGACTTTTCCGAAGTCGATGTTCATTAGAGAGTTTAGTGATTAGAAGTAAGGTGATATGTTTATGTTGGAGTATGTGGTCGAATTCAATATGCTATCGAAATATGGTAAATTTTACATTGATACCCCAAGAATAGAAAGTTTACCATTGGGTTGAGTGATCATTTTGGGAAGGGATTGATAAGTCATATTAACGAGAGCTTCGAGAAGATGATCGAGAAGGCTTCATGATGAGAGGGCTTGTACCCAGTGTAGAAAGGTTGCCTTGAAGCAACTAAGTAGGAATAAAATGTGGAGGCATAATGCATTGATTGTCGTTCCAATTTCATTGAGTGCTCCATCGATGAAAGAGAATGGAAATGGCATTTCCTTTTGAGGTATGCTTTCCACTTATGGAATTTCCATACGTGTTTTATTTGATGTCGAGGTTTCATATTCCTTTATATCTAGATTTGAGGGAGATATTAGGATTGAGACTCGAGATGATTAACTGACCTTTGATTATGACGGACTTAGTTAGGGGCTCAGCCAGCCTATACATGGTTTGTTAAGACCTTGTCTTATTGAGTCATAGATGTTTGTTTGTTTGCTATTGGTTTTTTGGGTTTTGATTGGGTTTGGTATTATGGTTTGGCAATGGACTGGCTGAAGTGGATACAAAAATGTAGTGGACAATGAGAGGTCGTTGGTGACGATTAGAGTTATGGAGGAGCAAACAATAGTGATTGACTACCTATAAAGGATAGGGTTGTGGTTAGCTTTCTATATTTGCTTGATATTCCACATGATGGGTTGTCATCTGTGCTTGTAATTAGAGTGTCCAGACATATTTGATGAGTTGATCGGATTTACCGTCATATAGGGATAGAGTTCCACAGCAATTTGGTCAACGGAGCTAGATCAATAGTCATGCCTTTAAGGCATATATGCCCAAAGGGCAAAGGAAGTTAAAGGTGCGTGTGGATGACCTATTTAGATGATGATACACTTGTTGAAGCATATTTAGGTAGGATTCACCTATAAGGTTTGCCACTAGGGCAAATGGCACTTTAGGGTTGTTTGTAGATTGTCGTGAGCTGAATGAGATGACAAACAATTAACTACTCCTACTTATTGATGGCTTGCACGACTAGCTCTATAGCATGAGGATGTTCTCTTAGTTGGACCTTGCAATAAGGTTTTCACCAACCAAGAGTATTTTGAGAGAATGTGTTGATTATAGCGTTTTGTACGATACCTTAATTTTTGGTTGACTAGTTATGCCATTCGGGCTAACCAATGTGTCGGCATGCCTTGTTTATCTCATGGACCATGTTTCAAGGGGTCACATGAGTGGGATGTGCTTGTGTTATTGATGATACTTTTTTCTACTCATGGACGAAAGAAGAGAACAAGGCACAATTGGCGACTATATTGTAGATGTTGAAAAGACACTGATTGATGAAGAAATTTTGGTAGTATCACTTCTAAAGGAGGGAAGTGAGATGCTTTGGTCATGTTGTCTTAGAGTAGGACATCGATGTAGATCCTGTAATTACGGTAGTCCATAATTTGAATAGACCCAAGGTAGAAACATCGTTGATCTATTTGATGAGAGAGGATCAAACATTTATTTGAGATGCGAGGGAAGACATGTGTTAGTGAGTCTGGCCGAGAGGTTGTTAAGTGCATTGATGTTATTCATTCCAAGAAGGAATGAGGAGGCAGTAGTATACACATGCTCGTGGTGCCTAATTGGGTGCGGTATTGATACTGAAAGGTAAGGTTGTTGCATGTTAGTCGATTACTGGAACCGCACGAGAGGAAGTATCCGACTTTTGATTTGGAGTTAGAGGCGTTATTGTTTGCTTTGGGGAATTAGAGGCACTCTCTATTATGAGAGTAGTTAGAGCTGTTCAGTGATACCACATCATTGAAGTATCTTTTCTTCGAGAAGGATTTTGACCTTCGCCAGCACCGATGGTTAGAGTTCTTAGTCTCCTATGACTTTTACATTTCTTATACGTCCATAAATGAAATATGGTTATTGATGCTTTGAGTGGAAGACATACCAGTTTGGGTGCAATATTCCTAAAGTGGGCATTGCTCAAGTTTATCACTGGTTATGACTTCATAACTCGATGAGCTATGGCCAAAGGTGATGGCTGGTTTGACCATCATGCCTACTTTGGTTTAGCGGATCGGTACTACTCAGAGGCGTAGGGCTAGACTAGTGGAAATCATGGCTTAGTTACAGAAATGAGTAGTGTCTATAGAGATGATACAGTACAAACCCGATTGAGGCTACTGATTCCATAGGAATGAGATATTATTTATTCTCGAGTAGCGGAAACATATATTTATAGACTACATCGATGGATTGTCGATGGCCGAGGATAGTATGATAGCATTTGAGTCATAATCATTTGGTTGATGAATAATGCTAGATTAATATTTCTTAAGTCCAGTAGTATATCATTCGTATTTATTGAGTTATATGTGGGTTGGATAGTGTGATTCCAATGTATGTCAAGAGCATTATAAGTGGTTAAAACCTGTTGTTCGATAGTGGGTTTTGGAAGAATTTACAAGAGGTGTTTGGGAATTTGGCACCAAATTGATTATATGATATTGAGACAGAACCAATGACTTTGGACCTCGTAAGCCTATTTGTATTGATAGATGTGATAAGAATAGTTAAGAGGAGGGTAGTGGAGTAGTAAAGGTTCAATGGTGTGAAAGCAAAGTCGATTGTATATGGGAGACCAAGAAGAGCATGAGGACCGCTTGTCAAGAGCTCTTTAGATGGTGAGATTTCGTTTGTATCATTGGCTTTCATGTTGGATATTATATTCGATGTTTTATACTAGATAGTTTAGTATTCCACATGCCAGGATATGCACGGACGTTACTTTTTGATATTTAATCTTATGTATGTATGTATGTTCATGTTGGATTGTTAGCATTTGATAGGGTAGCTTATGCATATGTGATTGGTAGGCATGCATGATAGTTATGGTTTGATATAACATACTTATTTGAGAAGATTGCTATACATGATCTAATATGTTTAAATATATAATGTATATATATCTTTGTTGTATTGGGATTCTCCCAGACCTAGCCGCATAAAGGCGGTGGTGTCGAACGTTTTCGGAATCTGAGGGTCTTTTGAGGGCCAATGGGCTAGGAGACATTCTCTTTACTTTGTGGTTTCAAGGACATAATCTTTTTGAGGAAAGGAGAATGTAACAACCTGTATTTTGAACGATCCAATATTTAAAAAATAGGTTAATAAGCACAAGGACAAATTTTGAACAAAGATTAAGCTTAAGGATAGTAGATGAATTTTTAGGATGAAGGATGATCCTAGTTTTTATAGTGTAAAACTAAATATAATGCCTAAAAATATAATTAGCATTTGTCCTTCAGCCTAAATATTTTTCATAGTTTGTCCTTCAGCCTAAATTAGAACTAACATTTATCTTCAACCTAAAAATAAAACTTGATGTCCTTTGGCATAATTTTTTTCTAAGCCTATCCTTTTCTCTAATTATTCCTTTAAATAATTGACTTAAATATTTAATTATTAATTAAATAAAGGCCTAAAAAGAATGATTTTTCACAAACAGCTGAATCAGGACTCTAGACTACTTCCATTAAGTTAGTATTGTCGTTGCGAATTAAAGTGAGTATAAGGATCGCTATATTTTGGAGATCGAACGATCAAATGGGTGAAATGATCTTGAAATAATTGAAATTAACATCCTGGGGCATAGTCTCAAATAGAAACGGAATTAATGCCATTGGATTCGATAAAATAAGGTAATGTAGGCAAACGAGTTTCATTGCTATCGGACATGTCTTGTGATCGTATGGACTTGAAACGTATGACTGTTTATTTGAGAAATGAAATAAACAAAGAATATTATATTAATATAAATCCACCTCATATTCCCTCTCTTTCTATTCTCATTATTCGTTTACTATTGCATTCCTAAAGAAGAAAATCGCGGCCATTTCCTCTCAATCCATTCAAAAAATAAACTCGTGAGATCCGCTTCACAAAAAATCATGAAACTAGATCCGACGAGCTCAGATAAGTAAGAGGTATGCGATGACCATGGTGGAACTTTGATCGAGTTTAATTGTAACATCCATATTTTTAGTTTAACACTATTTATGATATTTAATTGGATAGATTAAATGGAATAATATAAATGGTTAAAGAGAATGAGATTTGGTTATTAACAAGGTCGTGATTCAATAAATTAAGTAATAGGATTGTTTTGAAAAACTTAACACGTAAGAGAAAATATGAGAGGGGAAAAATAGGCAGATCCATCTTTAATCCTTAAAACATCTTTATATCATTCTCATTTTATACACACAAAAAAAAATCAAAAGAAGAGCATAAGGTGACTGGCCCTAACCTAGGGGAATATAGAAAGAAATCAAAGGACACTACAAGAAATTTTATTTTTGGTGGCGCACAAAAAAGGCTACCATAACTTATGGTAGCGTTTTGATAAACGCTGTGATAAATCCCGCAATGATTTTTAGTTGCATTTATTTCAACGCCACTATAAATCCTTTTATTGCAGCGTTTCTCAAACGCGACCATAAATATTTTTGTAGCGTTTTGAAGACGCCACCAAAAGGTTTTTTGGCGCTACCAATAGAATTTCCAACTTTACCCTTACTTTACGGTTGCGTTTACTCAACGCCACTATATGTATTTCTGTAGTGTTTTTGAAACGCTACTAAAAGTTGTTGATCATTTTGCACTATTTTTTTGTGCTATTATTTTCTGTTGATGGTCTATTTTGTTTCTACTATATCAATGAACAATTTCTCACATGATCATCATATTCAAACAGTTAAAAAAACATATTAATCATATAATCAAAGAAGATATCCATAACCTTCTAATACGATAGTTTTTTGATAAAATAACCAAACTCACATACAATAAAATGTTATACCAAATTGGCGCTAACAAAACGCTCGATTACCCAGAATTCTTTGTTGCATGCACAAGTGAAAGCTAGAACCATAAAAGTCCAACCTTGCTCTCTTCGAAAATCCAATGCATGCGCAAGTGAAAGCACAACATATAGTCAAATAATTATGTTAATTCGTTGGACTTTAAATCTGATATCAAACATCTATAGCATTGTACAAGCATATCATACTATAAATAACGTCATATAAATAATCAAAGATTGGAATGTGAACCAAACAATTAACACAATATATACACTAAGTAAATAATCTACTTTAGACAATGCCCTTACCTTGCCATGTCCACTACTCAAGACTGCCATATCCACTACTTCAGTCAAACTGCTTTTCATTTCATACAAGTCAACACATGCTCTACTTGCATAGTTTGTCACCTACAACACATGTTAGATCTGCCAGCATAACAAATTTGCTCAGTGTATTTAGTTTGTCATCTCCCTTACTCTTGCACTGTTCTGCATGTGCAAGTCTATATGACAAGATGGAAATAATTTGTTGATTTTTTGTTCAACGCATTTAGATCTGCCTTCATCTGACCACAACTGACTATATAGCAACAATCTCCCCCTCTGTCATCACTAATTCCCCTTTAACATTCAACCCAACAAACTGTGACAACACCATACAAATCAATCCTGACTAAAACTTGCCAATAACCACCTTTATACCCCTTGTTCGAACACCACCAGTTATCACCACATATCACAGTTTTCCTGCATTCCATCTTAGTGCATTCATAAGTGCACCCTTCGTATTTCCACACTTCAATCATATACAAACTTCATCGTGCTGCCATATCCCATGTTCATGCAAAACAACCACTGAAACACGGCTCCTCCTCTGCTTGCCTCATCACTGCCGCAACATCCCCCAATCCACCAACTTCCATGAACTGCCCAAATCTAGTGCAACCAACTACATCACCGACAGCCCCAACCACCACATCCGCCTGAACTACCATCTGTACACTTCAACCATAATCATCACTTTCCAGTCACGAGCCTCAAAATACCATACAATTCATAAACTATCACAAAGCACTCTCCTCCTAAAAAGAAAAAAGAAAGAAAACAACTTACCCAACTGCTGTGACCACAGCATCTCCTTGGCACCTCGAATAACCTCCATCACATGAAATCACCATCGCCAATAATCGCACACGCAACCATACATCACGAACCCACGAACAAATCGACAGCGAGAACAAATCGATCCACGAACAACCTCGCAATTTCAAACTGCCACTACCTCTACCCACAACAGCAAGTCGAGCTTCAACTGCCGCCAGTTCTTCCTCCATCAACTACCAGTCATCATCAGTTCCCACCTCTGACAACTCCACATCAAAGCACTTTTAACCGTGACCTGGTTAGCTTCCACTCACCTCGCCTTCCAATCGAACCACTTTGCACCCTCAAATCAAACAACAAAAAATACACAAAGTGGAACCTACGAAGTCCTACACTTCGAACAACTTCACGAATCCCCAAACTTGAAAAACCTAAAATCATAGTTCTAACCTCAGCAAATTTCGGCTTTGTGAATTTCGTTATGAATTGAATTTTTTTTTAAGAAAAGAGAACAAAGTGATTTCAATTGCAATTCGACTTTGAAATACACGAGAGAATGAGGAGAGGGTGAAATTTCGACTTTGAGATACATATAAGCATAACTCCATATTTAGCTACAGACCTTTACTTTTATTCGCAGTTTAGCATTCTAAGGGAATACACTCACAGATCCACTTCTACATACTAACACTTCACAATAGGAAATAAAAACAAATATATTTCAATACTCTTTTGTTATACTCCTTTATAACTTTCGATAAGTGAAAAGTTATCAATATCAACTAAAGAAGCATGAATGAATAGTTTCATATACTTCTGGTGTACCAAAGTAGGTAATAATTATGTTTGCTGGCCTGTAATCACTATCAACAGCCTAAGGAAACTAATAATGTCCAAATATAGTGTGTTTGTTTTCTCACAATAGAGGACTACTTTGCATTGCCATAATATAGTTTAAATAAGATATCGATTTCTAGTAGAAAAGCATTTATAATGCTCCAAAATATCATCACCAAAATTAGATGAATATACTCAAGTATGTCAAAAAAATTATTTTTTTATGCATTTCATTTTAAACACCGATTTCATATATGTATTGATATTTGTTATCCATATGATTCAAATTTCAGAAAGAAGCCAATGGGTTGATATTCTATCCATTAATTTATATAAGAATATAATTTGTACAAAAAATAAGTATATTAATACAATATCGGCGATTCAATATTCGTACCATCTTTATTTCATGCAGTAGTGATCTTCTTGCTCCAGCAACCTTTATGCAGTCTGCAAACATGTTGTAACTGCTACAACAAGTCATTCTGTTGACCACCAACAGCGATTTGCGTCCTGCAAGCATGTTGCACATTCACTGAGTAGTTGTAGCTGCTGCAAACATAATGCACCCTGCAATATACATTATTTGACATGCAAACACCCTACAATCTACATTGTCTAAGTTGAATAATCAAAATTCAGAAAATAATTAAATTTTTTAAGGGTAATTGCATAGTCTGTAACTCATTTACATCGTCATCCCAATTCCATTTTGTATTTTCCATGACAAACCCACGAAATCTTTTGACGTTGTCACCTTTTAATTCTTTCTAGACTATATTTTTAGATCTTTTACTAGTATTACTTAAATTTAATCCTTTAATTAGTATTTATTTATCATCCTATGTGTTTTAATTATCAATTTTTTTTATTGTTAGTAAACTAAAAGTTTTTAAATTTAAAATTTTCATACAGCGTGTGCAAAGCAAGAAGTCATCGCCGAACAATTCTTTTTCAACAATTATGAACACATAACAGAACTATATCTCATGTCATAAAAATTCAGTGCTCAAATGCGAACCTTATGACATTAGTTGTCACATTCAATAATAATCTTCAGAATTCAATTCCTGTTCTATCCAGTATTTATGAGACTGACAAATACATCTCTATATCTGAATGAAAAAATTGTATAAATGCAATAATAAACACAAGGGTGATAACAATACTTGATATGAAAAACAAAAGCTTTCAGATTGACAGCTCTTAATTATACAGGTAAACTAGAAGTGTATCAACATGTAAATATCGTATTTAATAGTATGCGAACTAGCTGAAAAATGCATTTTTAGCGAGACTAATGCTCACCACTTGTACAAAACATAGCTGTAAACTGTAATTAACATTGCAACTCTAAGAAACCAAAGTTAAACTTGGAACTTTTGTTCACTAACTTATTTGTCATATAAGAGAAGTAGGGTGTGTATATAACATCAACGACACGGTTACTACAATTACTAAAATGATTCGTCTTCAAAATATATAATTCATACGTGCTCCTAAGTGAAATTTCCACTGAGCTTCACGTTCATTTTCACAAATGGTTCATCTATGATATACTTTTGCATCTTCTTGTTCATTGTAATTTTAAGTTTCTATGCCATAAATTTCATTCAATTTTGAACTGGAGCCTATTGAAACACCTTGCACCATTGTTCACGTATCGTTGTATTTTCAATTATTAAATTGTAGAGGACAATTATCGGTAGTTTTTAATATTAAGGTTGCTATATTTTGCCCTTGACTGACCAGTTACCAATTTCGACTGCTTCCAAACGCTGATTTTGATTCAATTATAGAACTATAATAATTACAGACAAAGTGGGCCCAAACTTCCTGAGACCGTGCGTGTGGGCCCCCTCACGTGCCAGAAGTGGTCTCCCGAGTTTTCAGCGAAATATCAGCAGCCTACGCCTATAAATAGTGCCCCAGGGCCAACGAAAAAGGGATCTTTCGACTCTCAAGCGTCCAGACTCTGCCGGATCGAGATCTCCATCATCCTACACCATAATTTTACTGTTCATTTCGAATTTCCAGTTGTAACTTGTTGTTCATCGCTGCAACAACTTGTAATCATTGAAAGAAAAGCAATAAAATATCAAAACACTTCACAGTGGACGTAGGCAACACGCCGAACCACTATAAATCGCTTGTCTACGCATTTCCTTTACTGTTGATTGGAGTTTTTGTTAGATAATATCTGTTTTGAACTTACATTCTTGACTATTATCTCTTCAACGACTCCCGAAGAGTGTTGTGCCCTATTTTGACACAAAACTTTGGTGCTTTCACTGAGAAAACCCAGATTTTCTCCTGCTCGTTGGATCTGTCATCGATACCGGATTGAATAAATCTAAGAGAGAGATCCAGATCATTGAATCCAACTTCCTTCCCTTCTATTCAGATTTGCATAAAGTCTAGGAAAGGAATTCAATTCTTATTATGGTTAGCACAAGAACCACCTCAAACGCTGTCAATCAAGAAGAACATGATAGACAGAATCCCGCCCCTCTACCTTCATCTAATCAAGATGCCGCTGGGCAATCGGAACCGTCGGGACCGGTCACCCGACAAGAGTTGCAGTTGCTACTCTAAGAGCTGACCCAGAGTCGGCGACAACTAGAAGAACAGCTATGCACTAACGCCGAGCTAATCAACAAGCTGGATCGTCAGAAACGAAAGAGATCCACGAGAGATCGTGCTTCTCGCTCCTCCAGCGAAAGTTCTTCATCTTCTGATTATCATAACCGGCCTCCACGACCCCGGTTAGATGGGAGTCGTATGCCACCCGTTGGAAACCAACTGACATTGACCGTTGGACAAATAAGAGTTGGTCCGTCAGCCAGTTTCCAAACCGGACCCTCCCCCCGAGGAGGTGCCGTTCCTCACCACACCGCAGAATACCGTACCACTAGCGTTGCGGCTGAACCAGGGGTCGACGCTCAAGATCAGTCGGACCTGGACCGTCGTCATAGCGGTCGTACTCCTGAACCGTACGTCCCAGAGGATGAGCCAAGAAGGAGAGACTTGGACCGTCGACGATACCCGGTTCAAGCCCAAAGTATGGAACGTGATCATACTCCGGCACAAATGCCGGATCTTTCAACTATGATACGTCAGATGATCCGTGAGAGTCAGGGATTCACAAACGACGATTGGGGAGTTTCCCGAAGTCACACTCCCTTTACGGACGATATTCTTACTGCTGAACCCCCACGGCGATTCCGAATGCCCACTCTACCCATGTATGAGGGAAACTCCGACCCCAACCAACATATTCTAAAATATGAATGGTCGATGACTGCTGCCAGAGCCGACGACGCTGTGAAGTGTCGTAGTTTCCCCATATCCTTGGGGGGCATCGCTACCATGTGGTTCACCCGACTACCACCTCGATCCATCTCTTCCTTCGATCAGTTAGCTACAAAATTCGTTGAGCAATTCCGCATGCACGTCGCAAGGCCGAAAGATGTCAACACTCTATCTAGTGTCACACAAGCTCCCGGAGAGACACTCAGACACTACTTAGAAAGATTCCATACTGCATGCGCTGAGATTAGTAATCCAAACGATAACTCCATCCTTATGGCGCTGACTAAGGGGATCGACCCCGATTTCGAATTCGGCAATTGGCTAGCTGGGAAACCACCTGCGTCATTGGACCGTTTCCATGCCAAAGCAGCTCAATTCCTGAGACGGGAAGACGCGAAACAGTCTAGGAAGCAAACTGACGCAGGGCCAAATGCGGAAGGAACCCAAAGCAGTGTTGCAATAAAACAGTCCGGTGAGAGCTCCGGAAAAGTTCAGTTGAACATTAAAAATAAACAAGCTCGGGGAAGAGACAGCGTGAATCAACTTAAAAAACAAGATCAAAATCGTGGCCCGCAACGCAAGAATCCAATGTTTGACAGTTACACTCCTATAAATACATCACTAGAGGACTTGTACTTACAAACTTGCAATACAATTCAATATCAAAAACCTGCACCAAGACCTTCGTCGGAAAGACAAATCCAAACTGGAAAGTTTTGCAGGTTCCATGAAAGCTACGGGCACAATACGAACGAGTGTCGCCACTTACAAGACCTCGTTGAAAAACTGATCAGAGAAAGGAAGCTGAAACAGTTTGTTCGGATGCCGCAGCCGGAAGAAGCGTTCCCATCAAATCAAAATGATGAATCCACTCATCTTATACAAGAAGACTCCGCCCCCACCGGTTGGAGGTTAGTAGTAAATGCTGTTGGAAGTATCCCCCATCCAACAAAGCGAAGCTGGGATGAGATGAAGTCATATGTTAGTCCTATTAGGCATGCGGATGCTACATGCTGTAGACATTTGAAAGATAAAGTTCTGATCAAACGACAGAAAGCAATGACTGACAACATCGTATTTCAGTATGATGATGATGAAAGAATCATAGTCCCGACTACCGATCCATTAGTCATATCAGCTCAGGTAGGCCATGTGTGGATGAAAAGGATTCTGGTTGACAGCGGAAGTTCTGTGAACATAATCTTTAAGCGAGCCTACGATCAAATGAATCTAGAAACCAAAAACTTGAAACCATGCCAATCTAGTATTCGCGGCTTTGACGGGAGCGCGGCCATACCCGTTGGAGAACTAGAAATACCAACGGAGTTGGGAACAGGACAACGCTGCAGAATCCGGACGTTGCGATTCATGGTGATGGACATACATTCACCGTACAATGCTTTCTTGGGCCGACCGGCCCTTGCTGAATTCAAGGCTGTTATCGCCCCATGGTGCCTAACCTTAAAATTCCCCACTGACAAAGGAGTTGGTATTGTTATGGGAGACCATGCCGACTTAAGGACCATCATACTCCGAAAGCGAGTTTCCCGGTCGCACGATGTCAATGATCAACCCCAAACCTTCAAAATTGGTGATTTCATCTACGGAAGAGTACACTCAACACCACTGCACGTGAAACCAACGTGGGAAGGGCCATGTGTAATTGAACAGAAGATCGGGAATGACCTGTTCTTGCTATCGACAGTGGGAGGTCCTATTTTGCCAAGGGCCTGGAAGAGCAAGGACCTTCGTCATTGCTACACATGAAAGGCTTTATTTGATCTATGAATACTTTGCAGTTTCTTTTACGTTCTGAAATTTGAATTTGTAATAAGGCACTGACTTTGCCACATTTTCTTATTTCAGCAAATAAAATACTATCTCTTCAAGCTAAAGCTATGATTCGCCGAATACAACGTTCAACAATCACGACACACGAAGAGCTAAGTTCCATCAAACAATGGAATTTATTCAAATAGCGAGTGACTGCGTTACAACCGGCCACTCACTAAGTGAAACCCCAGCTCAGGGGCAAGCCAACACATCGAAGGCTGAACTGGACCAACACACGACAGTCCATCCAATAATTCGTTCCCAGAGCGTGAACGGACTCCAACTTCCCACAGCGCGAATTGGAGTATAAACATTCCATAACTCGTTCCCACTGCGCGAACGGACTCCAACTTCCCACAGCGTTAATTGGAGTATAAACATTCAATAATTCGTTCCCAGAGTGCGAACGGACTCCAACTTCCCAGAGCGTGAATTGGAGTATAAACGTTCAACAATTCGTTCCCAGAGTGTGAACGGACTCCAACTTCCCAGAGTGTGAATTGGAGTATAAACATTCAACAATTCGTTCCCAGAGCGTGAACGGACTCCAACTTCCCAGAGCGTGAATTGGAGTATAAACATTCAAAAATTCGTTCCCGGAGTGCGAACGGACTCCAACTTCCCAGAGTGTGAATTGGAGTATAAACATCAAATCCATCGTTCCCAGAGTGTGAACGAATTTCTAAAAAGCCCAAATAGGTGTGACTGACCATCTATCGGCTGACTCTAACTTCCCAGAGTGTGAACTGGAGTATAAACGTCTATTCCTGGTTCCCAGAGCGCGAACCAAAGCATCCGTGCTAACTCCAAGTTCCCAAAGCATGAATTGGAACATAAGTTACAGGTTCCCGGAGCGCGAACCAAAGCATCCACGCTAACTCCAGATTCCCAGAGCGTGAAGTGGAGTGTAAACATCAATTCCAGGTTCTCGGAGCGCGAACCATACTACAAACGTCGATAACTCTCAAATTCCCATAGTGCGAACCAAGTTATCGATTACAAATTATCCTAAGTCCCCATAATGTGGACGTGTGCTTAAGGTTTGTAATAAACGCACTCAACCACCAAAACAAAAATGTTATTCCCCGAGACTAGGGGCAAAAAGCTAAGTGTTAATCGCTAACCAAAGTGATACAATGTCCGAAGTTCGATTATTCATCGACTACGACTTGCGACCAAGATTTTCAGACTTGGCGAATAAAACAAACTCTACTTGACGGTAAAAACACCACAAGTGAACCAGACTCAAAACATAACGCTACAAACACTTAAGCACAAAAGAAATGAGAGTTGGAACAAAGAAACTAAATTTTATTTCAACTAACTGAAGACGAGGACTTACAAGCAAATAAGTTCTTCCAAAAAAGAATGCCTACTAGCAGGGGCCGAACCTGCATCTATACACAACTTACTAATAAAAAAAACGAAAACAAGTTCCTATCTACCAAAATATCTGCTTGGGAGGCCGAATTACTCTTTCTTTCTTGGCTTCCTTATCAGCGGTTCGTCAACAGAATCGCTAGGAACGGAAATCCTTCGTTTGGATGACCTCCTCACTGGTGGTTGCTCTTCGGCCGGGGGCATAATATCTACATCCTCCTCAGAACTTGAATCTAAATGAAGGCTCCCCGCCGGAGGAGTAGGAGGCACCGGACCCGCAACGGAAGATGGGATAGTGCCACCCGACAATACTATCCTCGCATGCTGGGATCTGCGCCGCCGTGCCACTGCCGACACTACCACTTTGCCCCGCAGCTTCTAATTCAGCTTGAATCTCGGCCAGGATCTCTTCATCACGAATCGTCTGGGCTTGGATGGGGGCATCCGCAGTCTGTATTGAAGAGCTGGAGGTCGGCGGAAGGTCACTAATGATAAATGGCAAGTCATTGAAAGAGCCACCCTGTTGGCCAAGCAGCTCACTCACCATTTGTTCGTCAAGAGATAGGGACCTCCCTTGCGCCGCCTCGGTTGATACTGTAGTCACAACAGTAGTCTCGGTGGTGATGGCCTTATCCCCTTTGCTTGATTTCTGGGTCGCGGCAATCGAAGTAGCTCCAGTCACTAAACAAAGATAAGAAGAAGTTATCAGTAACTGCTTCAGGACAAACTCTCTATTCGGGAAACACTTGAGGTAAGTTCGGAATACCTTCCCCAGTTTGACTTGCGGACGACTGAGCGGCCTCAGAAGCATGCTCCCGAATGGGAGATAACCGCGGCTGTTCCGGGTCATAAGCAGGAACAGATTGAGAACCGACCATAGATATAGGTACCACCGAAGGTGGAGCGGTGACTTCAATAACAGTAGCATGATGCTCGATACTTGACCCTTCTCCAACCTCCAGAGATCGACCACTGATCATCTCCTTTTCTTGAGCAATAATAGCGTCGTGGAGAACCTTCTTCTCATCATCAGCCAACAACTGGTTTTCAAGTTCAAATCGGTCGACCAATTCATCCGGGTGTGCTTCCTCTTCTTCCTCGACCAATCGATCCCAAGAATTGCGGAGGTGCACCGGGTAATCTTGGAGCCAGGCCAAATTTCGATGTCTCAACACGTTGGCATTGTAAGTGATAAACAAATCTTCAATATCGGCCTCCAGCCTGGCCTCCGCTTGATGAACTTTCTCTTCAACCTCCATTTCAACCGCCTGGACCTTGGCTACTGCCGCATCCCGTTCAGTCCGGAGAGTCACGGCTTGTTCACACGCCTCCTGGGCTGCATTGTTCGCATCATCCCTATCCTTGGCGATTTCAGCGAATTTAGACTTAAACTCGTTCAACTCCTTTAGGGCTGCGTCCCTCTCGGCAGTAACCATGGTGTTTCGATGGCTCATGTCCTCTACCGTGGCATAGTGCTCACGTTTCATCATGTCCATTGTTGCTTGGGCTTCATCGGCTTTTTTGATAGCCTCCATTTCGGATTTCCGAGAAGACTCAGCCTCAGTGTTTAGCACGTCGATAATACGGCTCTTTTGGGCCAACTCAGCCTGCATTTTCTCAATGGTGGCCCCATGCTCAAAGGCCAGTGACGACGCTTTCTCGGCCGCCTTGTACCACGCCCTGTACTGGGCATAAAAATCGTGCACATAATCGTGCGCCGTCTGTTCGGCCTCCGGCGGGATTCTTTTCAAGTGAAGAGGGAAGATGTTGTTGTCAAAGAAAATATTTGGAAAGTCCTTCTTCAGTTGAGCAAGCCTGATTGCTCCTTCTCCCGAAATTTCAGTAGGAGGTTGCTCCACAACTATTGGAGGCATTGCCTCAGATCTGGGATGGCGAGGTTCATGCCTAGAAGATTGAGAGGTCGACTGGTGGTACGAGGAATCAGAAGGACGAGGAACATGGACAGGAGGCTGAATAGGAGCTCTTGGAGGAGGGGTGCGCGATCGAGACCGATGTCTGTAATCCCTATCTCTCCGTTCTTGGCCAGAATACCCGGAATACCTGCGATCGTAACCCCTGTCTCCTTCTCTCCGTTGTGACTCGTAGTATGAGGAAGATTTGTGAGCATGTCGTAGGCTCCCTAGCATCGAACCGCGTCCAGTCATAATATCTGCAAAGCGAAATGAGATTAAAGTTAGTGGCTTCTCGAAACCGATAACCTAAGACTCGGGACTATGTGGTGTCGTGAAATATGTATGAATATGTATTCCCCCCGACCAACCAGAAGTGTCGACTGAGCTAGTAATAAAAGGCTCGCTCGATTCTAGAGTACGATGAAACTCTTCCAACCCGGCGTCATGCTGAAAAGACACATCATCCGGGATTGGAAGGTCGGTAAGCCCTTCGTAAAGACTTTCGGTTTGCGGAGGAGACATCTCGGAAATTCTAACTCCGGGGGAGGATCGGGCCGTGACAACCGACTTCCATCTCCCCTTCTTAGTTGACGTGACGACGGCTGCCTTGCCTTTTCGTTGCTCTTCAACATCCTGAGCCACGTCTGTAGGCTCCAACAACGGCTCGTCGTCAGTGTGAGTTCTTTTAGAATCAGCCTCCTCGGCTATAATAACTTTGGGCTTCTTGTGCTTGACTCGTTTCTTCAAAACAGCCTTTAATGCCCCTTCAAACAGTATACTCTGCCCACGTTCAATCAATCCGTAAGTTCGGAGATTCATATCCGTCAAGAGCAGCTCAATATCCCTATCTCCACTCGGGACTTCCCGAAGTACCCGCACCATCTCCCTAAAGTGCTCGCCCTCAGGTCGCTGAATCGTCGCTGTAAAAAAGAGAAAAGACATAAGTTTCGCTTTGACAGCAATTGCCTTAGTATTTACTTGATAACTCAGCTACACTCACGTCTGACTAACCATCGCCGGGCAAACCCCGGAGGACACCTGACATAGAACCATTCCGTCCTATAGTAGCTCAACCTGGTCCAGGACCCAGTAACCACTTGGCAGTTCCTCACCGCTTCTAGAAATGTGAAGGAAGGATAATCACCCCGAGTTTTGAAATTGAACAAGTATCTGATCTCAATCGGGAGAGGTGGTCGATGGAGATATTCCATAAATGCAATGAACAAGCTATTGATCGACGCATATCCGTTCGGGTGCAGCTGAGATGGGGCGATCCTCAAAAACGACAATACTTCCCTTATATACTCGTTGAACGGAGGAAGTGTCCCGGCCGCACACGCGTGGCGGTTGAATGCAGTATACCCTTCCGGTGAATTGTGCGGTCTATCATTCGGCCCCGGCAGTAACACATCATCCAGTGACAGGCCGTGCCTCAAGCATATTTTTCCCAATATATCTTCAGAAATATTGGATGGAACAGAATCCGATGGATTTGCAATGAATGACGCATTAGGCAATTCGTCTGGGGCTGGACCGACGATCTCAGGATCAATGTCCGGAACCTCTAGTCTCGGAGAGGCTGTACCTTGAATCTCCTGCTGCTGTGAACTTGACGGTTCCATAACTAGCTAACTCATGAGAAACCATCGTTAGACGACAAAGGACCCGTGCGTTCCCCAGTGTAAAGTGTATGAATGTGTGTGGTGCAGTGCCATGCATTACTTGAATAAATATCACAGAGTTAAAGAAAATATGCAAACGACAAAGCTATGAAGTCCAGTTACAGTAACCGTCATCGCTGACCGTCATCGTTGAACCGTTTGTATGATGGAAATTTGATTTGGATAGAAGTTGTTATGGTTCCATCGACGAGCTTCGAAAAGTGGTCAACTATGCAGTTTAATATGTCCAAATATGCAGGAATGAAGCTCGTTGGAGTTATGCTCAGAAAATGTCAAACTTTGGTATCCAACTTAGAGGGTTCGAACCGATCACAAGGAATTCATTCGAACCCATCCGAACTTCGCTTCAAACAGATACAAAAAGGCACACTTCGAATCGAGGCAGAAAGGCACGTTTCGAATCGATGATCAGGTGTCGAGTTCGAATCGATTGATGAAGGACGACTTCGAACCAATCCTTGGTTACCTGGTTCGAACCAATAAGGAAATCAGCCACGTTCGAATCGATACCTACGTATCGATGCAAAGTTGAGTTTCGAATGTCAAGTTCAAACCGATAGCCGATGGGTTCGAATCCATTGGTTCGAATGAACCCATCGAATCCATCAATCGGTGCGAACTGAGTCGTCCCCATAAGGTTATCCAAGAGATCGATTCGAAATCCAAGAAAGATGACGCCGCTATCATCGATTCGAACTCGAGTTCACGCATCATTTCGAAGCCTACCCAAACCAGATCTGGTTTTGCCAACCACTGAAGCGAGCAGTCGATGAAGAGATGGATTCGAAATAGCTTTGCCGTTTGGATTCGAGACTAATTACCTAGTTCAAGTGATGGATTCGAGGAGTTAAGGTCTTGGATCTGGATTTGGTTCAAATACGAAAACACGGCGCCTTCTTCTCTGAAGTTTCGCAGCGATGCAGTGCACAGTAAAACAAGGCAAGAGTAAAAAAGCGAACCCTCTGCTATTTATATGGCGCGTTGAGAGCAACCGAGACGATTGCTCTTCCGATAATCCTGACCGGTCGCAACCAGTCGAAGCGTAGTTCGATTCGAAACCTCCTTTCGAAACCATCGGCCTAGGACCCTGTCAGTTCGAAGTTACCCCCGCGTGTCATCGTTACGAAGCGCACAACAAGGCGACGAGCTGCATCGATGCGAAGCACACGCTGGGCCCATCAGTTCGAAAAGCTCTTGTACAAATCAACTAGTTCGTATCCATCCTTTCATACCGGTTCGAATGTCAGTTTCGAACCCATCACAACACAAGTATACTCCATCCATACGAATGTAGATTTCAAACCCATCGATGCTCCAACACATCGGTTCGAAATGTCACCTTCACGCAACGCAGAGTCGTTTCCTTCAACCTTCTGCATCGGTTCAGGAGAGGATCGATACGAAGGAACCTTCCAAAACAACCGTCAAGCGTTGTCTCAATTCAAATTTCAAAATCGGTTCAGGAGAGAATCGATATGAAGTTAAATAGCAAACAAAACTAACACGACTCATGGACGCGCGACGTTTACAAGGGTCAAACTAACATATATGCATATATGTCGAACTAACAATCGATTTAAAACATTTACAGGGATCAAACACTCATCCTGTTATAAATGCAACAGCCAACGGCTAAGCACTATTATACAGCAATCAATCGTATCAACACAAGGTTACAACAATACAGCATACGAGTTTCAACAAAAAAGAGAGCAATGATTGTTCAGAGAAATTGCAGCTGTTCAAAGCACGTCATGTTCCCACAAGACGTACTTTGGGGGGCAAAATGTTATCCCGCTTTTTGGCAAAGCCGCGATACCAAAAGATCGATCAGAAACAGAGAACAGTTCGTCTCAGAGACCGGTCATACTTCGTCTCGCTATGGATATCACTGGATTTTGTCCAAGTCCAGATTGAGCTACAATTGATAGGACACAGCAAGAAAGATCGTAGGAGTCAACGTCTCAAGTTTCAAGTCAATCCGAGTTCATACGCTCGAGTTTTGATCGATTCAATTTGAAGGGGAAGGCTTAGGTTTCGAACCCATCGCTGACCAACGGTTCGAAACGATCGCTTTCGAATCCATAAGTTTCAAATCCATCGAACCATCTCGGGTTCGACTCCATCACCTTCGAATCCATCATGTTCGAATCCATCGTGTTCGAACCGATGGGCCTCGTATCCATGGAGAAGTGACGCAGCTTGTATCCATCACAGAAGCCATGCTTCGAACCCACCACAAAGCCTTGTTCGACTCCAAACAAGAATCCTTGCTCGAGTCCATCATTGGACATTGCTCGAACCCAAACATGGAACCTCGTTCGAACCCATCCATGAAGTCATGTTCGAACCCATCCATGATGCCAAGTTCGAACCCATCCTGTGTAGCTTCGTTCGAATCCACTGGGTCAGCTAGCCATGGTGACGTGTCCTTCATTGGTTCGAATGCGCCGAGATATTAGGAGTCGAAGCGGTCAACTCAGAGTGAAGACCGGATCGATTCGAAGTTTGCGTTCCACGTCACCACGAAGACGCGTGCCATGATGGATTCGAAACCATCGGTTCGAAAGCATGGTTTCGAACCAAACAGCCATGCAATGAACCCCATTTCAAACCCATCATATCTTCCAATCCACTGATCCAAATGCAACGAAATTTTCACAGAAGCTTGCAATCATGTCGAAGAGTGTCCACGCCAAATTTCACCTCGATTGGATGAATTCTTGATCGGTTCGAATGGAGTTCGAACCGATGCCAAAGTGGGCCCAAACTTCCTGAGACCGTGCGTGTGGGCCCCCTCACGTGCCAAAAGTGGTGTCCCGAGTTTTCAGCGAAATATCAGCAGCCTACGCCTATAAATAGTGCCCCAGGGCCAACGAAAAAGGGATCTTTCGACTCTCAAGCGCCCAGACTCTGCCGGATCGAGATCTCCATCATCCTACACCATAATTTTACTGTTGATTTCGAATTTCCAGTTGTAACTTGTTGTTCATCGCTGCAACAACTTGTAATCTTTGAAAGAAAAGCAATAAAATATCAAAACACTTCACAGTGGACGTAGGCAACACGCCGAACCACTATAAATCGCTTGTCTACGCATTTCCTTTACTGTTGATTGGAGTTTTTGTTAGATAATATCTGTTTTGAACTTACATTCTTGACTATTATCTCTTCAACGACTCCCCAAGAGTGTTGTGCCCTATTTTGACACAAACAGCGGTAATCTTTTGGGTTATGTTTATATGGGCAAACGCGGATTTTTTTATAAAGGCAGAAAGTGAAATATTTTTTGTTGCATTTATATAATAAGGTGAAATATTATTAGTTGCATTTACGTTCAAACTCCACCAATTTTTGCAACCAAAAGCCGATTTTCTTGTAGCGGGAGATTCATAAGATAAAGCTTAGGGAAACTAGAGCAATGTCAAATCTTAACTCCAACATCAAATTTAAGAGAGATAATTATTAACTATCTCTCTATTTCTTATTTTAATCCAGGTATAGGTATATCCAAATTATTTGATAGATTTTGCCAAGCTATGGTAGAATATTCGTTGTTAGAATAATAAATTATGGGATTTGTAAGAAATTTTTTGTATGCATTTTAATGGTATAACCTAAGTTTTTAGTCTCTAAATTCTTTGGTTTTCTATTATGTTGCATAAAAAATAAGTTTGGGGATGGGTTTTTAATTTCATAATTTTCCAAGTTAAAATGAATATTTTATTAATCTCCCAATATGGATATTAGATTTATTTTGGATTTTAAGTATAAAAAATAATTAAATATCATTTTTGGCCTCAAAATTTTTATTCGGTAATAATTAAGGTATTTTTGAATTTTTGGGACTTTTGTGGATTTTCTGTAGTAAATTCGAATTATTATGAATTTATTTTGCTACATAAGAATTTAAATTAATAATTACTTAAAGTCGTTAATTAATTAAGTTGGCAAATGATTTTTTGACTTTAAAAATTAGATGCGGCAGTTTCTCTAAAAGAATTGGCTAAAGAATTATATTATCCAATATAAGTTGGACAAGAGTTAAGATTTGGTGAAAAACTATTATTTTTAGCAGTAATAAATCAACTTTAATAATAATTACGAGAATGCTACGCCGCCCCTAACAACACCAAGCTTAAGATGATGCCTCAACTATGAGAGTCAGCGTCGACATGGGGGGGAAGCCTATTATAACTACTTAAGCTGTTATGAAATTATTTGATTTACGTTGAAGTTGACATCGTCGGCAACCTATCATCGATGGCATCGCCCTCTCGTGATTCCTTCAAAGGTTTAAACGCCAAAATCATTGATGCCACATGTTTTTACCCTTATATCACCATCATTGTTGCTGCCTGTTTCAACTTCCACCTTATATATTTGGCAGCATAGTAGATGAAGTATGCTGGGTATAAAGTTTAACAATGAGGCCGTTGGTTTTGATGTTGCTATTCATCAATGGTGGAAAGATATTATATTGCATTGTGTTGGCAACAATGCCGCACCACACCGATGCCACACTTCATCTTTTTAACACGGGTATAGTTTAGTTTTATATAAATTAAAACTATGTTTTAAAGAGGCGATATAGCCAATATTCAAGAGGTTCGATAACCCTATGATTTTGGCAGTTAGTCGTATGATTTGTAAAAAATCTAAAGTTTTATTTTATAAGGTGGGTAGCCTATATCATATGTATGTCAACAACCTTGTTTTTGACATAGAGTTTTATACTTAAAAGGATTTAAGCTTTTGTTTTCGACCTTAGATAAAGGTCGACATTGTTATTAACATCGAAAATATTTTCTACGGTCCTAATTAACATTGGCGAGCCATATGTAGTATAATTTTGACTTTAATCATTGGGGATGCCAATGTCTTACATTTCTATATGCTATAAGTATATGAAGTTAACATTATTTATTAGGGTTACAAAGATAGAATAAACTCGACACTGATCATTGTGGGTACAATTGTATTTTTAGTTTGACATAGATCATTGGAGATACCAATGTATATTATTTTAAGGGGTTATAAGTTCAAGGGGTACACAACCTAATTAAGGAGAACAGTAGATATAGGTTGAACATGTGGGTTAAACATGAATTAAATTAATAAGTATAGGTTCATGGTTATTCTAGGAAAACTATAGGATGTGAGACGGATAATCCTATCATGCCACAGATGGACAGCCTTTATATGGTTAATAAAGAGTTCATAGTAATTCTTGGAAAACTATGTGATGTGTGATGGATGGTCCACATCATTTCAAATAATCATACGCGAGATGGATAGTCCACATTACCTTGATAATGAACCATGTGTGATGGGTAGTCCATATGGTAGGAGGATGGGTAATCTAAATAATCATATATGAGATGGGTAGTCCACATAATAATAAGACGGATAGTCAATGAAAATTAGATGGGTAGTCTAATAAATTAGGATCGGTAATCTGGTATATATTGCATAATTGCAAATAATCTTTCATCTTTTCTAACCATTATGGATGCAGGAGCATTGTATACGGTTAATTTAGGATCGATTTCACCCTAAAGGAGGGTGAATAGGGTGATACTATTAATTATAAATTTTTTAATGCGGAAGTATATAAAATAATCTCAGCACAGATATAGCAGAATAATAGTAGCATAGATAATAGCAGAATAATAAATGCAGAAATAGAACAACACAGATTTACCCAGCTTTGGCAAAACCCTTCCTACATGCTTCCCCTAAGGTTTCTATTAGAAATAAGTAGTCAGACGCTTACACATGTAAAATTGCGACACCCGCTATTGACTAACCTAACTCTACGCTCAAAATCCTATCACAACTCAGCTACTGAGTTGTGAATTCTCGAACTACGCCATTGTAGTTCGTCCCCTAGTCACACGACTAAAATTTACAAAAGTTAAATAGAGAAATACAAAATATAAAAAAAATTATAAACAAAAAACCCTAATATTTAAATAAAGTAAGCCCAAAGCTATTTAATCCGGCCCAAAGTAAATAGAAGTAGTGTAAAATATTTCCTTCTTTTGATCATTAAAGTAGTGATTTTATGCTCTTTGCTTTACTGGTTAATTTCCTTGAACTCGATTGATGCTGTAGACGACGATGAAATGGGTTTAAATAGGATTCAGAATCCTAAAATTTCGTTCATATATATTTATTTGAATTCGTCAATATTGTACCTTGGCTGTTTGATTTTGCTTGAGTGTTGATGATTTCTTTAGACATGTTCAATTCGTATATTTTACTGGCTTGATCACCACGGCTCCATGAGTTTTCTTGATGATCACGGTTCTAATTCTTGGTTAATATGACTTTGATTCTCTGTTGACTTCGGTTACGGTGATAGTATATTTTGTTTTCTGCTTCAACTTGGGCACTGACTTGTTCAATTTGAAATTCCTGATGCAATTTTCGATCTGATGCTGGTGCACATGTTTACTGCATCCCTATACTTCATGTTGTCCGGTCTTGCTTCACATCACTGTTCACATTTTGTTGTACGGTTTTCCTGCTACCATATTGTCACCTCTATCCTTGGTAGCATGTATTCTGGTTGCATAGGTATACATGTTTCTTGGTTGCACTGCCCACACGAGTTCATATTCATTTAGTCTAGTTCGATCTGCTGTGTTCACTTCGAGTTGTTACATGGTGTACTTGCTTCCATGTTATTGTGTTGTGTATGGACATATATCAGTGCATGTGGTCCTTCCTTGCATATAGCCTAGTTGCCTCGAGCACATTTGTATATATGATGATAGTAACCAGACTTTTGTTTTATTTTGATTTGGTCTACACTTTTATATTCAGTTGTGCTTGCATTTGTTTCCACTTGTATTCTGGTCTATATGCATTAGTGCTTCTAATCTGCTTGCTTCGAGTCATGTAAACTTGTTGTATGTTTGCATATTTATCCATGTTATACTGCTCTGGCTTTGAGTTTCTCTGTTGTCAATTGAAGCTTGAACTGTATTTTTGAATGATTGTGATTTCTTTATTCTTATGATTGTTGATTTAAAGAAGTGCCTTGTATTTGAATGCTTGAATCATGTCTACGTTTTCTTGTAGTTTGGTTCGACTGTCCAGCTTCTGTATTGATGTGATGTCTTTGACCATAGCATTCATGTGTACATTTGGATTGCACCCGTGTTGAATCCAGCTTATAGCTCGGGTTTGACCTTGTGCTCAAGTTGTGACTTTATTCGTATTGCACTTGAGTTGAATCCAGCTTTTGATTGGGTTTGACCTTGTGCTCACCTGTCCTTGTAATTTTATCAAGTGTATATCGGTGTGCACGTCCTGTGGCATATACAGCGATACACTGTGCATGTCACAAGTTGTTCGTGTATGATGAATTCAAAATTGTATGATGAATTCAAAATTAAATGATGACGAGCAACCCAAATAACTAAGGTAAGTGATATTTTCAAAATATATTTTATTTTACACTGCAAAAATATTTATTTTTCAATTGTACTGCGTCAGTGTTTTCTTTGTAGATAATGCAGATGTTGGATTCAATCTCGACAGGAGTTGAAGATAAATATGAGTGAACGAGTGATATGTAGTGAGGTGCAAATGTAAATGATTATTGTATAGTGGCAAATTGTATTGTAATTGAAACCTGTGTATATATATAGTGAGAGCACAAACTTGTACTATTTAAAATTGAAATAAAATATTTGTTTGAATAAAATATATGTTGGCATTTATATTCTGTGTTATTTATTTTATTCAGCAAATATTTATTTAATTATGTGAAAGATAAAATAGTACATTAACAAATACATTTAAATGAATACATATATATATTATGTTTACTATCATCAAACAAAAATCATATACTTGCAAATTCAATAGTTAATATGTTTTGGTTAAGATACTAGCGAGGAAAAAACCATTCCGCTTAGCGATATAGTCTCACTAGATATCTATTTGTTCGAGATGGTAGGTTTTTGTTCACACCTGACTATATGTATGACCCGAAGTTTTTGTTTTTTCTTTTAAATTCTTAGGTACTCATTTGAGTAGGTCGAAAGTAAGGGATTTCAGGTTTTTAGTTAGATAAATAAGCTTCCAAAGACGTACAAGAGGCAATCTAGTGATTTAGGAGTTCTTATCTAATCTGCTATGCTGTTTGATTTTGTCCGCATGGATGTAATACCAAGTTATATAATTTCCAAGTGTTAGACTCTGATTGACCAAGGAGGCATCTTCATATGTCGCTCTTGGAGTATTTTTTTAATACTTATATTTTCTCTGAATGTGGGATTGTAAATGAGATTATGTAATGAACATGAAATGTTATTTATAAAATGAAATGTGAAAATTTGCTATTAGATCATGTTTAATATTTTTCATATTCATGTGCTTTTGATTAGTGATATAATTAACATAGCCGCATTTTCATCGGAAATTTATATGATGAATGACTGCAACATCCATAGCACTTAGTTTCAGGCCTCAAAATTAAGGATGTTACAAGTTGGTATAAGAGCATAAGTTTATGTAAAACATGAAAGATTTTTGAAAACATAACCCTAATAAATCAGGGACTAAAATTGGGGTATGGGATAACGCTATAGTAATGTACTTATTTTTGCTACATATAAGTACGTATTCTATCTCTATTATCCCCTCTCCCTTAGACCATTCTTCTTTATCTTACTAAACCTCATATGCAGATTACGAGAAAGCAATGTATGGAAGTTGGAAATGGAAGAGTGAATCTAGGTGGTGGAACACCACAGCCAACAGAAATGCTCAACACAACAATAGAAGGAATCCGAGTCAACAGGAAATGCTAATCAAAACGCAAATACAAATATGGGTGCTGGAACCCCACCAGTAGATATAGGGACTATGTATCAGTTATTTATTATCTGATGCAAGTTGGTGCAGCCATAGGAGTAGTTGGAGGTAATGTTGCTAATGCGAGAAGAGTTAATCCCATAGCACCAGTTGGCTATAACTATGCCAAGCTAAGTCGAGATTATATTAGTTTTGGTGAGAAGCCTTTTCTTGGGACTAAAGATGCTATTGAAATAAAGAACTAGCTGTTGCATTGTGAATTTTTTTACTGATCTGGGCTTGAATAACTAGCAAAAAAGAGGTTGGCTTCGAGATAGTTACAAGGTGCTGCGTTATTCTGGTGGAATGGAAGTAACCATAAAAGTACAAGAGGAGTAATTGACTTGGGTATAATTCTGAAGGAGATTTGAGGAAATATTTTTATCTTAGGTAGCCAAGTCAGCTCTGCTCAGGAAGTTCATGGAATAGGAGCAAGGGGAAATATCTACTCTGCTAAGTTTGATGAACTGTCCAAATATGGATATGCCACTATTGATACTATTTTCAAAAGGAATGAGAAGTTTATCCAGGAGCCGAAGCTGGAGATTGCTAGGGCAACCATGCCATATCTCAGGGATCCATCGAATGGAGTGGTGGAAATGGCTACTATAAACAAGGAGATGCTTTCTACTTTTGGAAGGAGAAGTCAGTCAAAACCCAGAGTTTACAGAATAAGAAGAGGAAGTTCTTTAAGGGAAAGAGAACTTAGAACGATGGAGTTGCTAAGATTGGAAAATCAAATATCATTTGTTATAAGTGTGATAAGAAGGGGCATTATGCTAACGAGTGTCGACCGGGTGATGGCAAGAAGAACGTGAAGTGCTTTAACTGCAACCAGGTGGGGCATTATAAGTACAAGTGTCCAAAAATAGCGAAGGCTAATAAAAAAAAGGTGTTTGCTTTGGAGCCATCTGCATCAAGACTGACGACTGTTGAGAAAGGAAAGTCTATGATGGAAGGTCGCTTTTGATTCATAGTATACTAGTTAGAGTATTATTTATAACTGGTGCATCACATTCATTTATCTCTCAATGTTTAATAGATAAGTTATGTTTAGAACCATCGTATCTTATTATTTCCTTAAGGGTAGCTAATGTAATAGGAGGTATGCAATTCTTAGGATGAGACGTGACCATCTAGAATTTCATTTTCTAGGATATACTTTTACCTACAATTCATATATGTTTGATTTTGTGGGTTATGGGATTATTTTGGCTATGGATTAGTTGAGAAAATATGATGCTAGGATATTTTTCTGGTATAGGAAAATATCAGTTACACACCCAGATAGTAGTGATCGAATCATATACTAAGTAGAAAAATCAAGTGAGGATGTTTGTACTTTGTTGAGTGCAGTGAAAGTAGAAGACGAAGTAAATCGGGTTTTAGTTGCAAGAGAATTTTCAGATTTTTTTGAGCCAGTTGCAGGACTAACACCAAAACGAGCTATTGTTTCGAATAGACCTTATACTTGGAGCTAAATCATGAGTAGACCACCTAGAAAGATGACACCTACCGAGATGAAGGAGTTAAAGGTGCAATCAGTGGACTTAGAAGAAAAGAATTTTATTAGACCAAGCAGTTCGCCATGGGGAGTAGCTGCAACATTCATAAAGAAGCCAAACGTGTCACTGAGATTATGTATTTATTATAGTAAGTTGAATGAGAAGACAATAAAGAATAGATTATCATAAGTTGAATGATCAATTAAGTGGTGCCAAAATATTTTCCCAGTCATATTTAACGTCAGGGTTCCATCAGTTGAGGGTGGTAAAGGACAGTTGTAACGTTTGCGATTTTTCGACGCTTGAAAACCGACATCGATACGTCCACTGTATCAACTGCCAAGCAATCGAATGTCGGAAAACCGAATTCTTAGGGTTTAAAAAGAAGAAAGAAAGAAAAGCAACATAACAATATGATAATCTCACAATCGCAGTGGAACAACATATAATAGATAAATGAATATCATTAAAACAAAAGAACTATATCAGTTATTATATTACATCACATTACATTACATTATCAGAGTGTACAACAACAAACAGCGGAAAAGAAATACTATATACTAGTTGATACGCCACGCCATCCAGATTGCCTCCAGATTTCTACAGCAACTCCTGAATTCCAGAATGACATGATAACTTGACTCTAGACTGCCCGTGTGGAAATTGATGGGCATCCAGAGTTTAGAAAGGGAACAATAAACTCCAAGTCGGTCATGAGACTAGTGTGAGAACTTAAAACAGTTATTTATCTTTAAAACAACAATAAAGGAAGTATTTTAAAAATAGATCCGCAATGCTTTTGGAAAATGAAACTACCATAAGGCCTCCCGCCACACACACAATGCAAACGCAGAATTGGAGGAGATTTCTCCTTATGATAGTCAAAGATGCTTACTACGCAAAAATCAAATCATTTTTGATATTATTATTAGTGCATATGTAGAAAACATTTTGAAAGTAGAATATAAATCTTAGCCGGCATAGGTACCATTATATTATGCCTACTATAGCTACCATATTAGATGGAAGGTTCTACAACTAAAACCGTACAGGGTTCGTATTGTTTCTTTGGATTTGCAGCAAATGGTCGGGCTAAGGAACTTCCCATTGCCACATGGGTGCGCCTCTGGAAAGACGCCCCGAGAACCTAACCTAACATTACGGTTAGATCTCTGCCAACACAAGGCCGGGTTACCTCTAACTGGGTAACTACTGACACGAATATGTCATCCCCCGGTCGCAACCGACCTTCATCCGAGGATCCTCGATTGCAACAACCACAAAGTAATAATTTTGCAGCAACAACATAGGTTAAGTATCTGGGCTCCATACCATGATTCCACCTCTATCCAGAAGGAATGACATACACTAAAGGGGCACTACACCCTAATAACCTTGCTGCATCCTTCCTATTTTGACCATTTTCGGGTTGTGAGGTCCGACGAAGTCTCGTCCACAAAGCTACGCTTTATACAAAAGCTGTGCTTTGTTCAACAAATGCCCAACAGCACTTCGTATGCCACATTACCAAATTGGGAATGTATCACTAGTAACCATCGACTACATAACCTCTAAGGGTGTTAAGCTAAGAGAATAAATTCTCCGCCACCAACGGGAACATATTTGATAGAAACCAGCTTTACATCTCAAATTGTAACGTCAGACACACATCCATACAAGTCCGTTCCGGGATCGAACGGAACCGAAGGCACTTTCAAAGAAGTCCTTGCAATCCGAATATTCACTAATCACGACCGGACTTCCCATCACAAAGGGTAATAAATTTCTATATCGGAGATCAGCTGATGCAGAAACATTCGACGGTAATCCTTCCGTTTTCAAAATATCTGGTCTTCAACACCGGTCTTCAATGCTATCCATTACGTCGTATCACTATTTGGAGTGGGTAATCCGAATAACGAGTGCAATAATTTAAAAATAAGTGTAGAATTCCATTTCAACCAATTCACAACAAATACCTATTTAAAGGTCAATATTGATAGTCGGTTATTTAACTAGCAATCAATGTTCACAACATCATCAAATTCCAAATAATTCCCCAAATTATTCATTTCCCAAAATATCTTTATAAGATATATTTTCCAACAATTCAACCATTTGGAAACCAATTTCAAATCATTTCCCACGTTTCAATCCTTTGAAAACAAATTTCAAATTATTTTTCACCTTTCAATTTTGAAAACGAATTTCAGATCAATTTCCTTAAGCAGGTACATTTCCAAATACTTATTCATTTTCACTGGAAATCTGCCGAGTTCGAATATTTAAAATAATTGAGATTTCTTATCCAAAAATATGTTTGGAAAACATTTTAAAATAAAACTATTCTTTTTCATCAAACACTTTACTTAAAATATTAGATATATATAAAAAAAACTATACTAATATTGCATATAAATTCAAGTCTACAAAAAATTTCAAAATAAAATTTGTAGATAAAGCATAACTATTTAAATAACTATTTTCTGTCTCAAATCTTGATTAAATCTTAGAAATAATCATTTCTATAAACAATTTAACAAATCTTTACTTAATGGATTTAAAACAATTTAAGAAGTGAATTTCTTCAAAATACCCTTTCAAATCCAATTCTAGAAATATACGTGTATATATACATATACATATATATATATACATACATATATATATATACATATATATATATATATATATATATATATATATATATAATTTTACAAAGCTATTCAGAAATTTTATTCGGCTTTCCAGAGAGAATGCACTTTCATTTCAAAATGGTTCATTCAAACCAATCAAATAAATCCTTACCGATTTATTAAAAATTTACGTCCAAATTCGTAAATTATTTCCACATTTCAAAAATAAATCATTGTTTATTTTTAACAACAAATTCCTCTTTCCTTTATAAATTCAAACGTGAATTTAAAATTTCCAAATATCCACTGATATACGATTTTCAAATCGATTTCAAATATTCACTTTCAACACCAAATCAGTTTTAAATTGATTTTCAAAAACAACAAATCAAATTCCCTATTGATTCTCCAAGAAATTAAACACTAAGTGAATTTCATTCAAATCTTAAATTGAAATCAATTTCTATTAAATCCCAAATCAATTTTCAAATTGATCCCAAATTCATTCCAAAATACCAAATAGATTTCCAAAACATTTCCAGAACATTCATTTTAAACACCAAAATCAATTACCAGATGGATTTCAAATTTATTTCTTTTTAAAAGAAATTCTTTTTTTTATAACTTTAAAATCATAGATCTATTCTTTTATAAAATCCATTTATAACATCATTTTCAAACGTCTTTAAAACTCCTTTATAATTTCATCACTTTGATTTATAAAAATCAAATTTTATAAATCTAATATATAAAGCTTCTATAATAAATTCAAAAGTATCTATTTAAACTATTTTATAAAATCATTAACTCCATTTTTCAAAAATCAATTTTCAACTATATTTCTCAAAAATCATAATTTTTGTAATATTAAAATTATAATGTTTATTTATTTAAAATGAATCAATTTCAAAATTAAAATAAAACGTATACTTTCAAAAATCACTTTAAAATCCTTTATAAATTAGAAATCGTTCCTTTACATTTTTAAAATTTCAAAATAGGCCCAATGATGCAACAACACCAAAATAGTCAATCATGACATCCAAACATCATATATCAATACGATAGCAGAATATATAACAATATCAGTAAATAAATCAATATGGGTGAGGAATCCAGTTGGATCCCTCCAACCTATTTCCCTGCATCCACAGATGTTAGCACAATACCAATTCCATTCCATTACCGAATATCGCGGTATATTCGATTGAGTGAGAAGTTCTCACCTTGCTTTCAATAACAATCACAGTGTTTTATTTCGAATAAAATTAAACAAGCGTTTAATTTCACCCGAAATTCAAACTAGCTCCAAACGACTCCAATCCAGCTCCATTGCGTAGTGCTCGTCAAAACGAAGCCAACGCAAGTAGTTTTGTCAAATTCCGACCTCGTATGAACCAGATATCGCGTTACAAAGTTATACGAATTTTAATATAAATAGATTTACAACATTTATTTTATTTTTATACCCAGATAAATCTGGACCGTTAGTTAGATTTGCTCCAAATCTGGCCGCAAGAAACATCTTCTTCTTCATCATTCAACCCGACCGTGCAAACCCATCAGCCGCCCATCTTGATTGAATTATCGCACCTTTTACGACGACCGAGTCGTCGATCAGGAGCCACCAACAAGTGCGCCGCCCCCCACTCCATCAACGCCGATGACCACGAGGCGCTCGGCCACCCTGCTATCTCGAAAATCGTGCATGAAATGTAGACGTACGTGGCCGATTTTCCTCCTCCACGTCACACCATACCCCATCGTCTCCGTATAGATTCAAAGAGCTCGTCACCCTTTACAATTTCTTAGTTGAAAGCATTTGATAATCCTTCAAGGATTGAGAGAGATTAAGAGGAGAAGAAGATGAAATTTTCGGCCATTGAATAATAAGTGGCGGTTTAGTGCGGAAACCCTAGTTTCTTTGCAAATTGAAGATAGTGAAGTCCTTTTATAGAAAATTGACAAATTACTATTCACTCGAAAATTTCCAAATTCCAAACGAAGCGTGCCGGCTGGCGTTTCTAGGGTTTACCCCGCGTTTCGAACACAATGGAACGTGTTTCGGAAGCTAGTTTGATCATATGTGTGAGTTACGGAAATAAACGATCAATTTTAAATTAAATCGGTTAACCAAATTTCTGTGCGTTTTAGCTTGCCCCAGACAAACGGTAAATCCGATTGACACGAAATTTGAAACCTTATAATAATATAACATTACAGATCCGATGAAATTAGTTTCGTCGAAATTCGAGAATGTTTGAAAAATGACTATTTTTAATCGTCAATTAAATATTATAATATTCAATTTTCACAAATTTACTTTTAATTCATTTTTAAAAGTTCTATAACATCATTCTAACTCCCATATGATATAATAAAATTCTACAAATCATTTTCAATCACATTAAACCCAATTTCCAATTATTTCTGTATTTCCAAATATTAAATTATCGATTTAATTTTCAAATTAAATCCTTATATTCGAAATAAAATTTATTCGACTTACAAATTTTACTTATTTATATTTAAAATCAATTAAATATACGAATTTTAATTAACAGAAATTTTGGGTCGTTACAAACTCTCCCCTTAAAAGAATTTCGTCCTCGAAATTACCAAGTAAGAAAAAGTTACAGAATCCATTAACTTTCCAAAACAAACCGTTCAATTTAGATTTTTCAAATCTCTTAAGTGTTTGACTTTTTCAAAATTCATAGTTAAACTTCTTTCAACAACTTTACTAAGTTTCCAAATCCAACTTATTTTTCAAAATTTTCAATTCTCTCAAAAATATTCTAACGCCTTAAATTTTCGAAAAATTTCGCCATAACCTCATTTGCGCGGCTCGATCCAAAAAAAATGACAGTATGTATATATCACAAATATACATCTCATCAAGTGATGAGGCATCCCGTAGGGAAAAAAGTGTAAAGGTACGGTATGTAATCCGATATATGTACCTTATATATTATTAGCGAGCATATACGGCTAATATAGTGCGAAAGCGAGCTCCAAATGCGAAGCACAAGCCATCCGCACCTACTAAACACTCAATCAAACAAATGAGAACATGCACATAGAAAATAATATCGATATACAACATATAGCAACATAACAACTATATGTGCCAACATAGCAATTGCAACAAAACAACAAATGCAACCACCAAACAACTATCATCCAACTAACATCCAGCAAATCCATATCAAATCAATATATATTCACTTCTCATTAATATTCAATGAATTGATTTTCAATTTAATCACATTTGATTTGTTGACATTGGATTTTATAAATATTCATTCATTCATTTTTCAATTAGTTCATATTCACTAACTTACATTCAAGTTAGTTCACTTCCACATTCAAATCAAATTATATAGCTTTCAATTTTATCAATTCAACTTCATATGAATTTTTATTCAATTAATTTACAGCCATCTAACAACCAATGCATATCAAACATCACCAAATTTATTAAATTCACATTCAACAATTCCTATTCACTTTGTCTAACTTCAATTTGGTTTAACACCTTTTCTTTCAATTGGTTTAATATTAAATTGACTTCCATTCAATTATTCAATTTCCAATTTCATTAGCTTTTAATTAATTAACGCTTACATCCTTTATTCTATATCAATCCTTTTACATTCGATTGATTAATATTACATTCATTAGTTCAATTCAATTGCCAATCCATTTTATCATATAAAGTTGAATTCTTTACATAACTCAAGTTCATATTCATCACTTCGCTTTATTAATTTATTTCGATACCAATTCTAAAGTAAATTCTATTTAACTTTTACCAAAGTCAAATTTATTATCCCATATTATACGTTCAAAACTCATTCTACTTATATTCATCAATTACAGCTTGGATTTAATTTCAAATTTGTTTATCACAACCAAACTTCAATTTTCAATTTATTTCTACTTGAATTTTCCTGCAAATTTAAATCATTTTTATTTAATTCACAATTCAAGTTTTAATTTAACTAATTCAACCTTTTCTATTTCATGAATTAATTAGTTATCATATTAATTTACTTGGATTCAATCCATTCTATTTTTATTTTCCTAAGTTTGGATTTTTATTCAACTTAATCCCACTCAAATCTCATTTCAATTTATAAAACTCATTTATACATTCACATTTCCAATGTCGTTCCATTAATGAATTTTATTTCAATTTCTATATAATAATGATAATATTTCTATATGATCACTTCCAAACAACTAAGCAACCATATATTATAAACATTTACAGAAAATTTATTTCTTTTAATATACGAAAATAGTTTGGGAAAATTATTTCATTTACCCAATTTCAAAACAATACTGTGTCAGTTTATCTTGTTTAAGAGTTTAGAAACCCCTATCGATCATGGTTGTACTTCCCGCACCGACCAGAATTCACAAACAATCAACCGATAAGTCAACACAGTACAAAACAATTTATATTCACTAACAAATACACGCTCATAGCTATTATTACACTCAAACTCATTCTAGAGTACTACTGACTCTATCTCTAATGAGTAACATCCAACAGAGCCATGGTTGTTGCTTAACCATATGTACTGATACCAAATGTAACGTTTGCGATTTTTCGACGCTCGAAAACCGACATCGATACGTCCACTGTATCAACTGCCGAGCAACCGAATGTCGGAAAATCGAATTCTTAGGGTTTAAGAAGAAGAAAGAAAAGCAACAGAACAATATCATAATCTCACAATCGCAGCAGAACAACATATAATAGATAAATGAATATCATTAAAACAAAAGAACTATATCAGTTATTACATTACATCACATTACATTACATTATCAAAGTGCACAACAACAAACAACGGAAAAGAAATACTATAAACTAGTTGATACGCCACACCATCCAGATTGCCTCAATATTTCTACAGCAACTACTGAATTCCAGAATGACCTGATAACCTGACTCTAGACTGTCCGTGTGGAAATTGGTGGGCATCCAGAGTTTAGAAAGGGAACAATAAACTCCAGGTCAGTCATGGGACTGGTGTGAGAACTTAAAACAGTTATTTATCTTTAAAACAACAACAAAGGAAGTATTTTAAAAATAGATCCGTAATGTTTTTGGAAAATAAAACTACCATAAGGCCTCCCGCCACACACACAATGCAAACGCAGAATTGGAGGAGATTTCTCCTTATGATAGTCAAAGATGCTTACTACGCAAAAATCAAATCATTTTTAATATTATTATTAGTGCATAGTGTAGAAAACGTTTTGAAAGTAGAATATAAATCTTAGCCGGCATAGGTACCATTATATTATGCCTACTATAGCTACCATATTAGATGGAAGGTTCTACAACAAAACCGTACAGGGTTCGTATTGTTTCTTTGGATTTGCAACAAATGGTCGGGCCAAGGAACTTCCCATTGCCACATGGGTGCGCCTCTGGAAAGACGCCCTAAGAACCTAACCTAACATTACAGTTTAATCTCTGCCAACACAAGGCCGGGTTACCCCTAACTGGGTAACTACTGACACGAATATGTCATCCCCCGGTCGTAACCAACCTTCATCCGAGGATCCTCGATTCCAACAACCACAAAGTAATAAATTTGCAGCAACAACATAGGTTAAGTATCTGGGCTCCATACTATGATACCACCTCTATCTAGAAGGAATGACATACAGTAAAGGGGCGCTACCCCCTAATAACCTTGCTGCATCCTTCCTGTTTTGACCATTTCCGGGGCGTGAGGTCCGACGAAGTCTCGTCCACAAAGCTACGCTTTATACAAAAACTGTGCATTGTTCAACAAATGCCCAACAGCACTTCATAGGCCACATTACCAAATTGGGAATGTATCACTAGTAACCATCAACTACATAACCTCTAAGGGCGTTAAGCTAAGAGAATAAATTCTCCGCAACCAACGGGAACATATTTGATAGATACCAGCTTTACAACTCAAATTGTAACGTCATACACACATCCATACAAGTCCGTTCCGGGACCGAACGGAACCGAAGGCACTTCCAAAGAAGTCCTTGCAATCCGGATATTCACTAATCATGATCGGACTTCCCATCACAAAGGGTAATAAATTTCTATATCGGAGATCAGCCGATGCAGAAACATTCGACGGTAATCCTTCCATTTTCAAAATATCCGGTCTTCAACACCGGTCTTCAATGTTATCCATTACGTCGTATCACTATTCGGAGTGGGTAATCCGAATAACGAGCGCAATAATTTAAAAATAAGTGTAGCATTTCATTTCAATCAATTCACAAAAAATACCTATTTGAGGTCAATATTGATAGTCGGTTATTTAACCATCAATCAATGTTCACAACATCATCAAATTCCAAATAATTCCCCAAATTATTCATTTCCCAAAATATCTTTATAAGATATATTTTCCAACACTTCAACCATTTGAAAACCAATTTCAAATCATTTCCCACGTTTCAATCCTTTGAAAACAAATTTCAAATTACTTTTCACCTTTCAATTTTGAAAACGAATTTCAGATCAATTTCCTTAAGCGGATACATTTCCAAATACTTATTCATTTTCACTGGAAATCTGCCGAATTCGAATATTTAAAATAATTGAGATTTCTTATCCAAAAATATGTTTGGAAAACATTTTAAAATAAAACTATTCTTTTTCTTCAAACACTTTACTTAAAATATTAGTTATATAAAAAAAGTATACTAATATTGCATATAAATTCAAGTCTAAAAAAAATTTCAAAATAAATTTTTTAGATAAAGTATAACTATTTAAATAACTATTTTCTGACTCAAATCTTGATTAAATCTTAGAAATAATCATTTCTATAAACAATTTAATAAATCTTTACTTAATGGATTTAAAACAATTTAAGAAGTTAATTTCTTCCAAATACCCTTTTCAAAGCCAATTCTAGAAATATATATGTATACATATATAATTTTACAAAGCTATTCAAAAATTTTATTCGGCTTTCCAGAGAGAATGCACTTTCATTTCAAAATGGTTCAATCAAACCAATCAAATAAATCCTTACCGATTTATTAAAAATTTACGTCCAAATTCCTAAATTATTTCCACATTTCAAAAATAAATCAATGTTTATTTTTAACAACAGATTCCTTTTTCCTTTATAAATTCAAATGTGAATTTAAAATTTCCAAATATCCCCTGATATATGATTTTCAAATCGATTTCAAATATTCACTTTCAACACCAAATCAGTTTTCAATTGATTTTCAGAAACAACCAATCGAATTCCCTATTGATTCTCCAAGAAATTAAACACTAAGTGAATTTCATTCAAATCTCAAATTGAAATCAATTTCTATTAAATCCCAAATCAATTTTCAAATTGATCCCAAATTCATTCCAAAATACCAAATAGATTTCCCAAAACATTTCCAGAACATTCATTTTAAACACCAAAATCAATTACCAGATGGATTTCAAATTTATTTCTTGTTAAAAGAAATTCTTTTTTTATAACTTTAAAATCGTAGATCTATTCTTTTATAAAATTCATTTATAACATCGTTTTCAAACGTCTTTAAAACTCGTTTATAATTTCATCACTTTGATTTATAAAAATCAAATTTTATAAATCTTGTATATAAAGCTTTTATAATAAATTCAAAAATCTCTATTTAAACTATTTTATAAAATCATTAACTCCATTTTTCTAAAATCAATTTTCAACTATATTTCTCAAAAATCATAATTTTAATAATATTAAAATTATAACGTTTATTTATTTAAAATGAATCAATTTCAAAATTAAAATAAAACGTATACTTTCAAAAATCACTTTAAAATCCTTTATAAATTAGAAATCGTTCCTTTACATTTTTAAAATTTCAAAATAGGCCCAATGATGCAACAACACCAAAATAGTCAATCACGACATCCAAACATCATATATGTATACGATAACAGAATATATAACAATATCCGTAGATAAATCAATACGGGTGAGGAATCCAGTTGGATCCCTCCAACCTGTTTCCCTGCATCCACAGATGTTAGCACAATACCAATTCCGTTCCATTATGGAATATCGCGGTGTATGGGACTTATAAAGTATTATCCGCTATTATGCGGCGCAATAGGGCCTCATCCGCTATGTAATGCGGGAAATCAACTCCAAGTACATAAATAATACCAATTCCACTTTATGGTGAAATATTCGTTGTATATGTTTTTAATAAATAACCTCCACTTAATATACAACGTATAATGTCTATTTAACATAATAGATAACAATTTATCATCCAATCACACAATCAAACAATTTTAAATCTAACTATTTAAAATTTAAATCGAAATAGTTCGATTGAGTGAGAAGTTCTCTCCATGCTTTCAATAACAATCGCAGTGTTTTATTTCGAATAAAATTAAACAAGCGTTTAATTTCACCCGAAATTCAAACTAGCTCCAAACGACTCCAATCCAGTTCCATTCGTAGTGCTCGTCAAAACGAAGCCAACGCAAGTTGTTTCGTCAAATTCCGACCTCGTATGAACCAGATATCGCGTTACTAAGTTATACGAATTTTAATATAAATAGATTTACAACATTTATTTTATTTTTATACCCACACAAATCTGGACCGTTCGTTAGATTTGCTCCAGATCTGGTTACAAGAAACATCTTCTTCTTCATCATTCAACCCGACCGTGCAAACCCATCAGCCGCCCATCTTGATTGAATTATCGCACCTTTTACGACGACCGAGTCGTCGATCAGGAGCCACCAACAGGTGCGCCGTCCCCCACTCCATCAACGCCGATGACCACGAGGCGCTCGGCCACCCTGCTATCTCGAAAATCACGCATGAAATGTAGACAAACGCGGCCGATTTTCCTCCTCCACGTCGCACCATACCCCATCATCTCCGTATAGATTCGAAGAGCTCATCACCCTCCACAATTTCTTAGTTGAAAGCATTTGATAATTCTTCACGGATTGAGAGAGATTAAGAGGAGAAGAAGATGAAATTTTCGGCCATTGAAAAATAAGTGGCGGCTTAGGGCTGAAACCCTAGTTTCTTTGCAAATTGAAGATAGTGAAGTCCTTTTATAGAAAATTTTCAAATTACTATTCACTTAAAATTTTCCAAACCAAGCATGCCGGCTGGTGTTTCTAGGCTTTACCCCGCGTTTCGAACACAATGGAACGTGTTTCGTAAGCAGTTCGATCATATGTGTGAGTTACGGAAATAAATGATCAATTTTAAATTAAATTGGTTAACCAAATTTCTGTGTGTTTTAGCTTGCCCCGGACAAACGGTAAATCCGATTGACACGAAATTTGAAACCTTACAATTATATAACATTACGGATCCGATGAAGCTGGTTTCATCGAAATCCGAGACTGTTTGAAAAATGACTATTTTTAATCGTCAATTAAATATTAAAATATGCAATTTTCACAAATTTACTTTTAATTCAATTTTAAAAGTTCTATAACATCGTTCTAACTCCCATATGATATAATAAAATTCTACAAATCATTCTCAATCACATTAAACCCAATTTCCAATTATTTCTGCATTTCCAAATATTAAATTATCGATTTAATTATCAAATTAAATCCTTATATTCGAAATAAAATTTATTCGACTTACAAATTTTACTTATTAATATTTAAAATCAATTAAATATACGAATTTTAATTAACAGAAATTTTGGGTCATTACAACAGTGTTCCTTTAATGGCATTTCAAACGAAATATGGTTCGTACAAGTGGTTAGTTATGTCATTCGGATTGACTAGTGCGCCTGATATCTTTGTGAACTTAATGAACTGAATTTTATGAGAGAATTTGGATAGGTTCATATTGGTGTTCAATGTTGGCATTCTGGTATATTCTAAGAATGAAAGAGATCATGAGATTCATCTTAGAGTGGTGCTTGAGAAGTTGAGGCAGCATCAACTAAAACAAAGTTTTCGAAGCGCCATTTCTGAAAAAGAGAGGTGAAGTTTCTTGATCATGTAGTTTCAAAGAAAGGGTTTCTATGGATCCAGCTAAGATTGAAGCTGTAAATAATTGGAAAAGGCCCGAGAAGGTGATCAAGATAAGGAGTTTTTTTGGGATTGACCGGCTATTGCCGGATATTTATCCATGATTTCTCATTAATAGCAACACCCCTGACTAAACTAACTATAAAGGACGTAAAGTTTATTTGGTCCGATAAATATGAGAATGCATTCCTTAAGCTAAAGCATTTGCTGATCAATACGCCCGTATTAGTTGTTCCAGATGGGAATCATTATTTGGTGCTGTATACGGATGCATGTAGAACTGGATTAGGAGTTTGCTGATGCAAAGGGGTAAAGTGATTATCTATGCTTCTCGATAACTTAGACCGCATGAAGTTAGATATTTGACTCATGATTTGGAGTTGGTAGTGGTGATTTTCACATTGAAAGTGTGGAGACACTACCACTAAAGAGAATGATTCGAGTTGTATACGGATCATAAGTTTTTAAGATATATATTCTCTTAGAAATAATTGAATATAATATAACAGAGGTGGCTGAAGTTTCTAGTAGCTTATGATTTTGGTATTGAGTATACGTCGGGAAACGAAAATAAAGTTGCGGATTCACTTGGTAGAAAACATCAAAGTGTAGTGTTAACTATGTTGGCAGAATTGAAAGATTTTGAGGCATTGATTACTTGTAGTGTGAAACTAAAGTTAACTGCTTATTCTAGTCAAAGAATTGCCATGTTGTCTTGCTTGGAAATTCGAACAGTATTGATCGAGAGGATTATTTCTAAGTAGAGGGATGATCCATTGCTACCGAAAAGACTAGAAGTTGGAAAGTGGAACTGAGGTTGATAATTTGAAATATTTTAGTATTAATCAGAGAGGATGGTTAAGGAAGAAGGGATGGTTATATATTCGAGATGCTGGTGACCTAAGGATGGAAGTTTATAGGGAGTGTCATCGATCGAAGTTTACTGTACAACCTAGAGGAACTAAGATGTATCAGAATATGAAGAGAAATTTCTTGTAGGAAGTTATTAAAGGGGATGTAGGCTTATGGGTGAAACAATGTGTGAATTACCAGCAAGTCAAAGTCGAGCACCCGAAACTTAGTGGATTGCTTCAGCCCTTAGATATACCAGTTTGGAAATGAGACTCGATATCCATGGACTTCATTGTCAGGTTGCTAAGGTCGAATGGGGAAAATGAAAATATTTGGGTCATAGTGGATAGAATGACCAAGAGTACATATTTCATTCCTGTCAAATCAATTAGGATGACACCTGTATGGGCTAAGTTGTTTACGAAGAATATTGTTAGACTGCATGGGATTCATAATAGTATAGTCAATGACAAAGATGCTTTGTTTACTACTGAATTCTAGAAGTGTCTACATGAGTTATTAGGTACTAAGTTTAAGATGAGTACCATTTATCGCCCACGGACGGATGGGCAAACAGAGAGAGTTAATAACGTACTTGAAGATTTGTTGAGAGCTTATGTACTAGAATTTGGTGGGTGGGAAAACCATTTGCACTTGCTTGAGTTTTCCTATAATAATAGTTATCAAACTAGTATAGAAATGGAGCCTTTCAAAGCTTTGTATGGAAGGTCGTGCAAATCACCAGCATGTTGGTTAGAGACCGAAGACAGATTGGTCCTTAGTCTAGATATGGTTAGAGAAGCCATTGAAAAGTTTTAGTTGATCTGAGCTAAGAGGAGAGAAGCTTATTCTAGGCAGAAAAGTTATGTAGATAACATGCATAAGGATATAGAGTTCTTAGTTGAAGATCATGTTTTCATTAAGGTATCTCCGATGAAGGGTGTGGTATAATTTGGAAAGTCCAAGAAACTGACATCGAGATATGTTGGACCATTCCCTATTATAGAAAGGATTAGGAAACTCATATACTGGATAGATTTACCAAATAGTTTTGAAGGAGTCCATAATGTGCTTCATATTTCTCATCTTAGAAAGTATGTGTATGATCTAGAAACTACTATTGCTTCGACTACACTGGAAGATTTAGTGGTGGAACCATATCTGACTTTTGTAAGACAACCAGTTCATTTTATGGCAGAGATGAGAAGAGACCAAGGAACAAAATAGTCAAGTTAATGAAAATCCAGAGGAGTGACAATGAGAAGGAGTGTAATTGAGAGGCAAAGGATAGGAATATGGATATATCCTTAGCTGTTATGATGGCATGTTCTATATTTGTTGTATGTATACTTTATACTGGAAGGGTACACTGGCATTGTTTGCATGTTTGATATGCTTGCTACGTAGTTCTTACTAAATTTCTAGAACGAAATTCTTCAAGAGGATAGCCCGTAACATCCATAATTTTAGTTAAACATTATTCAGGATATTTAATTTGATTTTCTAGTGTATTGCATAAAATATTAATTTGGGGATAGGTTTTTAATTTCATAATTTTCCACGTTAAAATGAATAATTTATGAATTTTCTTAGGTAAAAATTGGGTTTATTTCGAATTTTAATTACTAAAAATAATTCAATAAAGTTCTTAGCCCCGAAATTTTTATACGATAAAGAATAAGGTATTTCTGAATTTTTGGTATTTTTGAGGATTTTCCCTAGTAGGGTCAAATTATTATGAATTAATTTTGCAAGATAAGAATTTGAATTAGTAATCAATTAAATTCATTTATTAATGGCAAATGATTTTTGGGACTTTAGAAACTAAGTGCAGCAGTTTTTCTAAAAATAATTAGCTAAATATTGTACTATCCAATATAAATTGGACAAGAGTTAAGATTTGGTGAAAATAAATTGCGTTTAATGGTAATAAATTAGTTTTCAACAATGCCGAACTTAAGACGGCACCTCAATTATGATAGTCGACATGAAGGGAAGCCTATGATAACTACATAGGTAGTTATGAAATGATTGCAAATACATCAAAGTCGACCTCATCGGCAACCTATCATCGGCTGCATCGCCCTCATTCCTTCAAAGTTTTAAAGCTTAACACCGAAATTAATGATGCTGCATGCTTTCACCTTATTCTAAATGGTGCTGCCTTACTTAGTCATCATCATCTTTTCTGTCTGTTTTAACTTTGACCATTATATATTTGGCGGCATAATAGCCGAAGTACGCTGAGTATAATGTTTTGCAATGACGTTGCTAATTTTGATGCCGCTATTCATCAATGATGGCAAGATTTTATATTGCATTGTGTTTTCAACAATGCACACCGCATCAATGCCGCACTTCTTCCTTTTAACACTAGTGAGGCTTATTTTTATATAAATTAAAACAATGTTTTAAAGCGGCGATATAGCCAATGTTCAAGAGAGTCGACAACCTTATGATTGGCAGTTAGCCATATGATTTATAAAAATCTAAAGTTTTGTTTTAAAAGGTTGATAGCCTATATCATATGTATGTCGACAACCATTTTTTTGACATCGAGTTTTATACTTTAAAGAATTTAAGCTCTTGTTTTTTTACCATGGATAGAGATCGACAGCGTTATTAACGTCGAAAATATTCTCTACTGTCCTAATTAACGGCAGCGAGCCATATGTAGTACAATTTCGACTTTATTATTGGGGATATCAATGTTCTACATTGCTATGTGCTATAAGTATATGAAGTTGACATTATTTTTTAGGCTTATTGTGACGACCCAGAATTTTCGAGCAATTAAAAATTCAGAATATTAATTGATTTTAAATATCCAATAGAGCGATTATAACCTAAATTGCGAATATCACAATTTATTCGATAATTGAATTATTAAATTAAATAATTGAAGTTGGGTAAATTGTTGAATCTAGAATTTTAAGCCAGTTAAAAATAATTTGAAGGCTTGTAAAATTTATATTGATAGTACTGAAGATAATAGAAGTGTTAAAATTGAATTTGGAAGTACTTTGTTCAGTTTTGAAATTCTATCGTTTAAATTGAATTTAAAAATAGCCCTCCGAGGCACAGTCTCGGAATTCGATGAAACCAGTTCCATTGGATTCGTAATATTAAATCATTATCGGATTTTGAATTTCGTATTGATTGGGCTTGTTATGTGAGCGTGCGATACATAAACGCGTAGAAAGTTTTCATCGAAATTCTATTTAAATTTTAATTATTTATTCATGTGTTATTCACCTTCCACTGTTTTTCTTTCAAATCACTGCCTCTTCTCGTACTATTATCATCATCGTGTCTCCCTTTGGCTTTTCAGGCAAGCTTCCTTTCCTTAGATATTTTCACCAAAACCCTTTCGTTCAAATGATTTCTCTTGGAAGAAAAAGATAATAATATCTCAACAAAAGGGAATCTATGGCCGAACGCAACTTCTTTTCAAATACGAAATCTACCAAAGTTCGTTCGAAGCCGATATATCCTTCCTCCTTCTATTAGTCAAATTCGAGTTCCATATGTAAAAAAAAATAAAAAAAAATGGCAGAACTAGGTGGGGACTCGCGTGTACACGCGAGGGGTTTTGCGTTGTCATCTTCTTCAAATCGATTCGAACTAGGGGAGGCGTGCGAACATCTGGTACCGCGATTTGGGTTGTTGGCTTCGGTAGCGAGGAGGAGTGAAACCGAATTCGATTTGAATCGATTCGTGAGCTCGCGATGGGATGCGCAAGCCTGGGCTGTGTTCGAGTGTAGGGGGAAACTTGGATTTGGGTCGCGGCAGCTTCGAGGTTCATCGGGAAGGAGTAAGTCGCGACAGTTTGGATATTCGTGGCCGATGCAGGGATTCGAGCGTTTTGTGGAAGAAGCCTTCTGGGCAGATTTGATTTTGGGTATGCAATTTTACCTGTTTAAATTTAATTAATGTTAGGCTCTAGTTTAAGTTATCTTTAAAAAAAAAAATATGATAGTAAATATGTTTCAGTTTAAAGGTATATATATATTTTTACTGTATATGTTTACACGGTGAAGAGATATATAAACAGAAAATTTATTTTTACAAATAAGGTTTTGAAATAAATAGTAGGGGTTTTAAAATGTTATCGAATGTATAAAAATAAAATACATATGCATTTTTTAGATAGAAAATTAAATTAAATAAAATAAAGTCAAAGAGTATGTTTTGTTATTTTTAAATTTATTTAATTTATATATGTATATATATATATAAGTAAATAAAAATAAAATGTATTATAGGTAATTAACATGTTTAGTAAATTGATTTATTTATTTTAATCACCAAAAGAAAATTTATCTAGGGAAACTTTGCTAAAACAAGAACTTTAAAAAAATAAAAATCAATAGTTAGTTAAATGGAAATAAATTTTTCGCGTAGTTTAAATATTAATCATATGAATATTTATACAAGGTTAAAAGATCGCGAAGAAAACAATTCGAGAATTGGTTTGGGATCTCAATAATCAAAGGTGAGTTAATCTCACTCAGTTTAAGTTTAAATTTAAATGATTAAATTTAAATAATTGATTGTGGTTGAATTGATTGGTGTGATGTAGTATAGTATAATTTGAACTTGGCATATTATGTGATGCTAACATCTGTGAATGCAGGGAAAACAGGTTGGAGGGATCCAACTGGACCCCTCAACTTTATTTAATTATTTAATATTCTCTGTTCTGAATATTTGACATTCTGTAATGAATTATGTGGAAATATTGGATGCTATGGCTCGATTGTTATAATCGGGAAATAATGAATTACCCAAAATATATAATTTGAGTTTGGGAATGGAAATAAAAGAAGTAAAATTGTAAATAAAATAATTATAGAAAAGTTGAATAAAGTTATAAATGAACTGGAAAGGAAATAAAGTAACTTTAACATTTTAATAAATAAATTTTGAGTATGGGAAGGAAAAATTTAATTAAACCAAGAGTTCATGAAACTTAAATCTCAATGTTATTGTTTAAAAGAACAAAACATTTATTTTAAATTGAGGATTTAAATTTATTTAAGAAGAATAAAGAAGAAATTGGGAATAACATGAGATTTGTATATTTTAGCTAAAGGAGTTAAAAATCAAACTGAAAATAATAATAAAGTCCATAATTAATTGAATTTCGAAATGAACTGATAAGTAAATAAATTTATTTCAAAGGAAATAAATTGGAAATCAATTTGGAAAATTGATTTAAGTAATTTGAAGTTGGAATTCTCCCTGGATAACCAAGTACGTTTTCAAAGTAAATTTTAAATATAAGTTAATAATTTTAAAATTTGTTTTAAAAGGTATGTTTTTGGAAAATTTATTATTTCTAATATTTAAATTTTAAAGTAAGTATCTTCTCAAATCTATTATAGTAGTAATTATTTAAAGAGTGACTTAGCATTTTGTTTCAACAAGTAAAAATCTAGTTATATATTGTATTAAGTAACATTATTTTCAAATATTCATATAAGATGTATTTTTAACAAATTATTAAAAGTAGTTTTAATTTAAATGTTTTTAAAGTATATATTTCAAAGTAGAGTGTTTTAAATTATTTTTAAATCTAGTTTTGTACTTGGTGATTTCAGAGGAGATAGAAAATATTTGGAAAAGTTTATTCTGGGAAGAAAGATGGTTTGAAACTGTTTTCAAAGGATTGAAAATAGAAATATATCTTGTGAAGATATTTTTGGAGATAAATAATTTGGAAAATTATTTATTGGTTGATGGTTGTTTGTGAATATAAATTGATAGTTAAATAACCGACTATCAATATTGGACAATGCGCTGATCGTATCGAAGAGACCGGGATCGAGATTAATTTCTCGAAAACCACTTCGATTCGGTTTGTACGTTTCGTGTAAACGATTTTGGATTCGAAGTTGGAGCAGTGAAGTGCAAGGGCTAGTCGGTACTAATCCTGAGGATATTTCCAAAATGGATGTAGTAGGAGTAGTGCCTTCGGTTCCGTTCGAACCCGGGACGGACTTGTATGGACGAATGCTTGCGAAACATCGTCAGGTGGACGATGGGCATTCTAAGTAAATACGTTCTAAAGGTAACGCTTAGCCTCAAGCCTCATCAAATGGGAATGACTGAAAATCAGGGGATATGCAGCAAGGTTAGGTGGGTCATGCCCAAGCAGGACAAGATAATTCCCCTGTCTAGATGTCCCTTATTTATTTCGGCTTAGTGGGTGGTTGGTCGCGCCAACCACGGGGTTTATCTTGTTCGGGACTGTTCAGTAAGGAATGGTTCCAGCCTTGTGTTGCAGGGGATGAAGGGAGTAGTCCTCGGTACGGTGATCTAGGCCCCGTACTGTGACAGGTGGTACCCCAGTGCCTAGTCATTGTTGGAAATCCATTCTCCCTACGAGCCTTGTACGAGTTTTGTTTGTATTACCCACTTTTGTGGCTAGTAGCTGGAATTTAATAGATGTAACAATTTCGGCTATTTTATAAGTATTTGTATATAGACCCTATTATAATATCAGAGGATTTCTATAAAAATTGTTTTAGCTATCGTAAGGTAAAAACCCGACATGTTTATTTGTGGCGTGGTCTTACGAGATGCTTTTGTTTTCAAAGGATTTTTGAAACTTTAATAATCAATTGGGTGTGATTTTCTCACTCTGGTATTCCAGACTGACTCGGGTATTATTTAACTGTAATGCTCGGGTCAGACCGAGTATTATAGAATACAGGATATGATGCTGTGCAGCTCAGGAGACGAGCTGGATGACGATACGTATTCTCGTACTTGTATATACAAATATTTCCGCTGTTGAGTTGTTGTGTACCCATTGGATGTTATTGATGTGAGCTGTGACTGATGTACTCTGATGATGTAATATATGTAAACTGATATATTTGATTTTGAGTAAAGATTATTTATTCTCTATTATATTTTATTCCGCTGCGATGGTTAGATTCTGATGTTGGTTTTGTTTTCTCTTCTTCTACCTCTTCTTCTTAAACCCTAATGGTTCGTATTCCTGTGCAACTTGAGTTGTTTGTTGTAGAATAGTGTTGACTCAAGGGCTACGGATTTGCGGGCTGTTACACTTGGTATCAGAGCTTAGGTTGGAGATAACCTTGGCTCTGGTGGAAATTACTCATTTAAATTAGAGTCTCTAGTACTCTATAATGAGTTTGAGCGTATTAATAAATATGAGCGCGTATTTGTTAGTGAATATAAATTGTTTTAATATTGCGTTGATTGGTTTATTGAGTGGCATATGAACCTTCGTCGGCACAGTCCGTACAACTGTATCGAAGGGGTTTCTAAACACTTGAATAGAGCAATCGACACGATATTGTTTTAAATATGGGTGAATGAAATAATTTTACCCAAAAACATATTTTGATATAAAGCATAGTTTTTGTAAATTGTTTGACTAATATATGGTTGCTTGGATGTTAGAAATGATAATATTAAAGTATTATCATTGTTAAGTGAAAATTTAATTAGAAATTGGAAATATAACCAAAGTTTGAAGGAATAAATTTATTATAAAATGAAATTTATAAATATGAATTATAAAGGTAATTTATAAATTGAAATAAAAACCAAATGAGAATTTTTATGAACATAAACCATGCAAATGAATTATACTTAAATTTGTTTTAAGCAGGATTTGAAAGTTTAAAATCCCAGAGATTTTGAAAGTGATTTGAAGATACATAATAGTATTGTTGTTTTGGAGATATTTCTGAAAGGAAATTGTTTTAAAGGGATTTTGAAAGTAATATAGCATTGAAATCACTTGGATTATTGAAAAATAATTCTGATGATGACGGCCGCATCATCAGTATTCGTTTTCGAATTTCTAAGTGAAGTAATGCTACCAAATTGATTTTGTTTAGAAAAGCAAGTTGTTTTTGAAATTTCAAAGGAAATTTGTTGGAAATAAAACCAAGATTTGTTTAAAAATTTGAGAAGTGTGATTTGGGATATTGGAGATTTCAAAATGATTTGAAGGCAAAAGCCGAGTGTATAAAATTCTGATGAGATAAGTTGTAAGCTTATAAATTGAGATGATTTTTAAATCAGAAATGGAATATAAGCTTTGAATGTTGGAACTTAAATTTTAAAGAAAAGTTAAAAATGGAATTAACTTGGATTTGGAAATAAAGATTTGATTGGATTGAGATTGATTGAATAAGTTGAAATCGAATTGGATTAAATAAATCTGAGTTAAAATTAAATTGAAAATGGAATACAATGCCCAAAATCAATATTTTGATAAATTGAAAAATGAAATGAGGATCCAAACTTGAAGTATAAAATAAATATTGAACTTAAGAAATTAAATGGAGTGATATTTTAAATAAAAATTTCAAGTGTTGGATTATGAATAATGGGAGAACTAATTGGATAATAAATTAGTTAATGAAATTGAATTGTGAGTCTATGATGAGGTTTGAAAATAAAACTCAAGTTATAATTAAATTCGACTTACATTGTCGATGAAGAAAATATAATTAAAAGTGGCCTTGAAATTAATTAATTGATTTGAGAATGAAATTGCAATGTAAGTTAATAAAATTGGATGGTAATTTACAAGTGAATGGTAATTTGAAAATGGATAGTGGATCCAGAACTTGAGTTATAGATTAAAATTTAACATGAAGTGTTAACAAATTAAATATAATTGGGAATATATCGAATAAAAATGTGATTTGAATAAAATAGTAGTGGGATGGTTTGTATTGTGAATAAAATCCAAATATGTGGAAATAAATTGGATATGACCTTGTAATTTATTAAGCGAACTGAGAATGAATCGAGCTTGGAAATTTGAAATTTATAATAACTAATCAAGTTAAATTGAAAAGAGAATTCGTTTGCAAAATGAGAATGAGCTTAAGTATAAAATTCGAATAAAATTGAAGTAAATTGACTTAAGCTAAATGAATGGAGGAGAGTTGAATTGAATTCAACTTGAACCGAGTTTAATGATATTGGGTTGGATTTAAATTAAGTGAAAATAAATTGTTAATCGAAATAAAATTCGATGAGTATTAACTAATATTAATGGAATGGAATTCCAAAATAAATAATTGTAAACCATTTAAAAATTATTAAGGAATTGAAATAACTGGAGACAATAGGGAAAATAGAATGTTTCAAGTTTATTAGAATGGTTTAAGTGAATGTGGATAAATTAATATTATTGAATAAATATAAATGGATGGAATAAATAAGTATCAAATGAAATGTGATTTAAATAAGTTGAGAAATGGTTCTTGAATGAAATAGCTTGGATTATTTTTGAGCTAAATAAAGTAGTTCGGAATAAACAAATATGGAATGAAATGTAAATAAATGAATTGTAAATAAAATTTAAATGGAATGTGTCGAGCTAAATAAATGATTGTGAATGGATTAAAATAAAGGGGAAGCTTAATTGGTAATGGAGATGAAGCCTAGATTGTTAATGGTTTTGAATGGACTAGTTTGGTCAATAAAATTTAAATGCAATAAAACTGAGAATATGTGGATTTGTGAATAAATCCGAAATGGAACTGAACTAAGTGTAAGTTGAGTTGGAGTTAATTTAAATTGATTATAGAACTCAAGTGCTTATTTATTCACATAAATCTCGTCGAATTTCATAGAATAAATTGATTTTGGATATAAATGGAAGTAATTAAATTCTATAAATGGATAGAAGTAAAATAAATTGATTTTGTAAGCAATTGAATTAAATGTGAGTTCAATTTGCTTAAGAATAAATTAAAGGTAAGCAATTGAATTCTAAACCATTCAAATTGATGGAATTGTATACGAATGAATCGAAAACCATCCGAATTGAGTGAAAATGGTTATAAATAAATTGGAACAGTTGAATTAGCATGGAAACTATATAAATTGCTTACAGAAAAATGTTTGGTATGAGTTTCTTTTAGAATTCATATGTTTTAACTATTACAAATAAGTGATATGTTGTTAAACTTCATATATTTGGCACTTACATGTTTAAATTGAGTAAGTACAGGTACCTGGAAGCCGTGAGGCTGGATTTGGTAGTGCTACTTGCTAAAAATAATAAGCTGCTTGCTTAAAATGCTAAATAAGGTACGCCTACGCAATAAAAATAGGAAATATGAACTGTTTTTGGTTTTTCCGACCGTGTGGGTCGATGTATATATATTTATCTCTTTTGTCAAATTGCAAAAGCTCCTCCGTACAAAGGGGACTCTGCCAAAAATTTTCAGAAATTTTGGGAGTTAGAATTTTTTTGAAAATTTTGGAAAATTTTGTTAACGACAAAACTATTTAGAATGGGAAACTAAAACAAGTTAGTAAATGAAACTAATTAAAGTAATGACTTAAATTAGGAATAAATGAAGGATAAAAATAAAAAATTCAAAGTTGAAAATAAATGGAATACATATGTAATGTGGAAATCGGTTTGAATGGAAATAGGTATAAACTAAAAGTGGTAAAGAGAAATAAAGATAAGAAACATATAAAATGCTTATGCTAAACTTAAAAAGGAATGGTGAAGTCTTAGTGGAAATTGATAATACAATATAATCTAAGATAATATTGAAATGAATAGATATTGACATTTTGTAAGAAAATCGATAAATTGTTTTGGAATATTGTGATTGGATATTAGTACCAAGCAGGTTATTCAGGTATTGTAAAAGGGGAAAAGAGAATTGGTTTTTGATTCAGAAGATAAATTGGAATTGCCCGACAATAAGGTATGTATTTAAATTTGGTATGGAATTTGATTGGGATTTGGATTTGGATTGAGCCACTTGGCCTTTTGTTTTCTTTTTGGATTTGGGAGGCCGTAGAGCCCTTTTGTAGTTGTACCGAGCTAGCCACGCAAAGGAGACGCTGGCGAAATTTTTCGGAGAATTAAAGAGTTAGAAAATTTTTGAGAAATTTTGATAATTCAAAACTGATTTTAAGAATAAAACTTGAATGATTTAGCGAATAGGATGGTTTGCAAACTAGGGAAAGGATTGGAAAGTTTATAAGAATGATAATAGTCTTTTATAGAAGATAGTTGGTTGGATATTGAATTGTTTGGTTTTGAGGAAAGGTAACAGGTATTGAACCATTCTTCCTAACCAGTAATTTCGGGGACGAAATTCTTTTAAGGGGGGAGGAATGTGACGACCCGGAATTTTCGAGCAATTAAAAATTCAGAATATTAATTGATTTTAAATATCCAATAGAGCGATTATAACCTAAATTGCGAATATCACAATTTATTCGATAATTGAATTATTAAATTAAATAATTGAAGTTGGGTAAATTGTTGAATCTAGAATTTTAAGCCAGTTAAAAATAATTTGAAGGCTTGTAAAATTTATATTGATAGTACTGAAGATAATAGAAGTGTTAAAATTGAATTTGGAAGTACTTTGTTCAGTTTTGAAATTCTATCGTTTAAATTGAATTTAAAAATAGCCCTCCGAGGCACAGTCTCGGAATTCGACGAAACCAGTTCCATTGGATTCGTAATATTAAATCATTATCGGATTTTGAATTTCGTATTGATTGGGCTTGTTATGTGAGCGTGCGATACATAAACGCGTAGAAAGTTTTCATCGAAATTCTATTTAAATTTTAATTATTTATTCACGTGTTATTCACCTTCCACTGTTTTTCTTTCAAATCGCTTCCTCTTCTCGTACTATTATCATCATCGTGTCTCCCTTTGGCTTTTCAGGAAAGCTTCCTTTCCTTAGATATTTTCACCAAAACCCTTTCGTTCAAATGATTTCTCTTGGAAGAAAAAGATAATAATATCTCAACAAAAGGGAATCTATGGCCGAACGCAACTTCTTTTCAAATACGAAATCTACCGAAGTTCGTTCGAAGCCGATATATCCTTCCTCCTTCTATTAGTCAAATTCGAGTTCCCTATGTAAAAAAAATAAAATGGCAGAACTAGGTGGGGACTCGCGTGTACACGCGAGGGGTTTTGCGTTGTCATCTTCTTCAAATCGATTCGAACTAGGGGAGGCGTGCGAACATCTGGTACCGCGATTTGGGTTGTCGGCTTCGGTAGCGAGGAGGAGTGAAACCGAATTCGATTTGAATCGATTCGTGAGCTCGCGATGGGATGCGCAAGCCTGGGCTGTGTTCGAGTGTAGGGGGAAACTTGGATTTGGGTCGCGGCAGCTTCGAGGTTCATCAGGAAGGAGTAAGTCGCGACAGTTTGGATATTCGTGGCCGATGCAGGGATTCGAGCGTTTTGTGGAAGAAGCCTTCTGGGCAGATTTGATTTTGGGTATGCAATTTTACCTGTTTAAATTTAATTAATGTTAGGGTCTAGTTTAAGTTATCTTTAAAAAAAAAAAATATGATAGTAAATATGTTTCAGTTTAAAGGTATATATATATTTTTACCGTATATGTTTACACGGTGAAGAGATATATAAACAGAAAATTTATTTTTACAAATAAGGTTTTGAAATAAATAGTAGGGGTTTTAAAATGTTATCGAATGTATAAAAATAAAATACATATGCATTTTTTAGACAGAAAATTAAATTAAATAAAATAAAGTCAAAGAGTATGTTTTGTTATTTTTAAATTTATTTAATTTATATATGTATATATATATAAGTAAATAAAAATAAAATGTATTATAGGTAATTAACATGTTTAGTAAATTGATTTATTTATTTTAATCACCAAAAGAAAATTTATCTAGGGAAACTTTGCTAAAACAAGAACTTTAAAAAAATAAAAATCAATAGTTAGTTAAATGGAAATTAATTTTTCGCGTAGTTTAAATATTAATCATATGAATATTTATACAAGGTTAAAAGATCGCGAAGAAAACAATTCGAGAATTGGTTTGGGATCTCAATAATCAAAGGTGAGTTAATCTCACTCAGTTTAAGTTTAAATTTAAATGATTAAATTTAAATAATAGATTGTGGTTGAATTGATTGGTGTGATGTAGTATAGTATAATTTGAACCTGGCATATTATGTGATGCTAACATCTGTGAATGCAGGGAAAACAGGTTGGAGGGATCCAACTGGACCCATCAACTTTATTTAATTATTTAATATTCTCTGTTCTGAATATTTGATATTCTGTAATGAATTATGTGGAAATATTGGATGCTATGGCTCGATTGTTATAATCGGGAAATAATGAATTACCCAAAATATATAATTTGATTTTGGGAATGGAAATAAAAGAAGTAAAATTGTAAGTAAAATAATTATAGAACAGTTGAATAAAGTTATAAATGAACTGGAAAGGAAATAAAGTAACTTTAACATTTTAATAAATAAATTTTGAGTATGGGAAGGAAAAATTTAATTAAACCAAGAGTTCATGAAACTTAAATCTCAATGTTATTGTTTAAAAGAACAAAACATTTATTTTAAATTGAGGATTTAAATTTATTTAAGAAGAATAAAGAAGAAATTGGGAATAACATGAGATTTGTATATTTTAGCTAAAGGAGTTAAAAATCAAACTGAAAATAATAATAAAGTCCATAATTAATTGAATTTCGAAATGAAACGATAAGTAAATAAATTTATTTCAAAGGAAATAAATTGGAAATCAATTTGGAAAATTGATTTAAGTAATTTGAAGTTGGAATTCTCCCTGGATAACCAAGTACGTTTTCAAAGTAAATTTTAAATATAAGTTAATAATTTTAAAATTTGTTTTAAAAGGTATGTTTTTGGAAAATTTATTATTTCTAATATTTAAATTTTAAAGTAAGTATCTTCTCAAATCTATTATAGTAGTAATTATTTAAAGAGTGACTTAGCATTTTGTTTCAACAAGTAAAAATCTAGTTATATATTGTATTAAGTAACATTATTTTCAAATATTCATATAAGATGCATTTTTAACAAATTATTAAAAGTAGTTTTAATTTAAATGTTTTTAAAGTATATATTTCAAAGTAAAGTGTTTTAAATTATTTTTAAATCTAGTTTTGTACTTGGTGATTTCAGAGGAGATAGAAAATATTTGGAAAAGTTTATTCTGGGAAGAAAGATGGTTTGAAACTGTTTTCAAAGGATTGAAAATAGAAATATATCTTGTGAAGATATTTTTGGAGATAAATAATTTGGAAAATTATTTATTGGTTGATGGTTGTTTGTGAATATAAATTGATAGTTAAATAACCGACTATCAATATTGGACAATGCGCTGATCGTATCGAAGAGACCGGGATCGAGATTAATTTCTCGAAAACCACTTCGATTCGGTTTGTACGTTTCGTGTAAACGATTTTGGATTCGAAGTTGGAGCAGTGAAGTGCAAGGGCTAGTCGCTACTAATCCTGAGGATATTTCCAAAATGGATGTAGTAGGAGTAGTGCCTTCGGTTCCGTTCGAACCCGGGACGGACTTGTATGGACGAATGCTTGCGAAACATCGTCAGGTGGACGATGGGCATTCTAAGTAAATACGTTCTAAAGGTAACGCTTAGCCTCAAGCCTCATCAAATGGGAATGACTGAAAATCAGGGGATATGCAGCAAGGTTAGGTGGGTCATGCCCAAGCAGGACAAGATAATTCCCCTGTCTAGATGTCCCTTATTTATTTCGGCTTAGTGGGTGGTTGGTCGCGCCAACCACGGGGTTTATCTTGTTCGGGACTGTTCAGTAAGGAATGGTTCCGGCCTTGTGTTGCAGGGGATGAAGGGAGTAGTCCTCGGTACGGTGATCTAGGCCCCGTACTGTGACAGGTGGTACCCCAGTGCCTAGTCATTGTTGGAAATCCATTCTCCCTACGAGCCTTGTACGAGTTTTGTTTGTATTACCCACTTTTGTGGCTAGTAGCTGGAATTTAATAGATGTAACAATTTCGGCTATTTTATAAGTATTTGTATATAGACCCTATTATAATATCAGAGGATTTCTATAAAAATTGTTTTAGCTATCGTAAGGTAAAAACCCGACATGTTTATTTGTGGCGTGGTCTTACGAGATGCTTTTGTTTTCAAAGGATTTTTGAAACTTTAATAATCAATTGGGTGTGATTTTCTCACTCTGGTATTCCAGACTGACTCGGGTATTATTTAACTGTAATGCTCGGGTCAGACCGAGTATTATAGAATACAGGATATGATGCTGTGCAGCTCAGGAGACGAGCTGGATGACGATACGTATTCTCGTACTTGTATATACAAATATTTCCGCTGTTGAGTTGTTGTGTACCCATTGGATGTTATTGATGTGAGCTGTGACTGATGTACTCTGATGATGTAATATATGTAAACTGATATATTTGATTTTGAGTAAAGATTATTTATTCTCTATTATATTTTATTCCGCTGCGATGGTTAGATTCTGATGTTGGTTTTGTTTTCTCTTCTTCTACCTCTTCTTCTTAAACCCTAATGGTTCGTATTCCTGTGCAACTTGAGTTGTTTGTTGTAGAATAGTGTTGACTCAAGGGGTACGGATTTGCGGGCTGTTACACTTATCAAGATAGAATAAACTCGCCGCTAATCATTAAGGGTACCAATGTATTTTTAGTTCGACATGGATCATTGGGGATACCAATGATTATTATTTTTAGAGGTTATAAGTTTAAGGGGTATACAACCTAATTGGGAACACTAATTGATATAGGTTAGACATAAGGGTTAAACATGAATTAAGTTGATAAGTAATGGGTTCATAGTTGTCCTAGGAAATCTATGGGCTGTTAGATGGATAGTCCACATCATGCCGGAGATGGATAGACTCTATATGGTTAATGAAGTGTCAATAGTCATTCTAGGAAAACCATAGGACGTGTGATGGATAATCCACATTATTTTAAATAATGATACATGAGATGGATAGTCCACATTATCTTAATAATGAAACTAAGTGTGAGGGTAGTCCATATGGTAGGAGGATAGGTAATCCAAATAATCATATGTTAGGATTTCATAAACGTGGATTAGCAGTGGTCGGGTGTTAGGGGAATATCTTATACTTTCGAATTTCGCACACGCGAAAACCTAACGAACGAGATAAGTTGTATAGTAGTGTCAGGACATATGCCAGCTGATCTGAATGTGGAAGATGAGGCTTCGGACTTTAGGATGGATGTGGGACGTTTTTGTTTGGTTTGTACTTATCCATTTTGGTTAGTGGTGAAAATAAATTAGGCTGAAGGACAATAAGTTTTATTTTTAGGCTGAAAGACAAACTTTGAAAAAAATTAGGTTGAAGGATAATGCTAAATATAACTAGCATTCTGTACAGTGTAAAACTGAATGTAATGCTAACTATAACTAGCATTTTGTATAGTTTAAAAATGAATGTAGTTCTAGTTATAACTAGCATTGTCCTTCAGCCTAATGTTCTTTCGAAGTTTGTCCTTCAGTCCAAAACTAAAATTTGGGGTCCTTCAACCTAATTTTTTCCAAAGTTTGTCCTTGTATCTAATTCCCTCTTTTGGTTAAGTACAAGAAAGTGGTGGTTGGTATTGACCACTGTAGAGTGGTCAGTATTTATCACAATTATTGATAGGAAATTTGGCCGATCATTGGCTTGGACATTGAGGAGATTTCGTGGTGCATGATTTGATGATTTGTTTGCGCAACCGACTTAAAGTCTTGATGTTAATGCTCTAGGGCGGGAGATTTTGATGGTGAGGAAATGATGTGTTGCTTTGACATGAGAATTGGTACTTTGGATTATGACTCGATGTTATATAGAGTAGGTTCTGAGGTAGATAGTTCAAGACTTTGTAGATCATGTTGGTGGTGTTGGCTCGTTTGTGTCACATTGAAAAGCCTTGTATCTTCGATTTGAGACTCGTAAGGGTAATAGGTACCAAAGATTAGACACTCCGTACCTTCGGTTTGTGGCTCGAGTGGGGAGTAGGTACCGAAGATGCTTATAGGGGAGTCATGGAATGGAGGAACGTGGTGGATTCCAAATAGTGGAAATTGTATGGAGCTGGTAGGGCTTAGATGGATATGCATGTGCTAAGGGATCATTGATGAGTTGGAGAGTTTTCTGTTGTATTCGAAGCAGGAGTATTGTATAATGGGGATGCCCAGCGAGGATCTGTATACACTGGGCCTATGGCTTTGGGTATAGTTTCCAGCTTTAGGCTGCGAGACATGTATCCAACTTTGGGCCGTGAGATATGAGAATACGACAGAGAACCGGGATTACCGCTAGTCCCTGTCTTAGGGGTCATATGAGTTATCATATACATAGAGCACACTGGGTGACAGTTAGTATTGTTTGATGGATGCAATGTTTGCTATGGTTGCTTCACTAGCCACTTGTCACACTAGGGATGTCACATGAGGTAGGTATAATGCATAGGGATACTAGACACCCAAACTTTATTTAGTATATAGCAGGTATTGTGGATGGAGATACCTAGTTTCCTCGACCGTTAACTGAGCATGGAGTACCCCTTTATGATTTTGTGGAGTAGAATATTATCGATTTATGTGATGACTCTTTGATTCAAAGGACAGGCTAGGTATGATTTGTATACCCTCTGTTCCGTATACTATATTGACTTTTTTAGTATTCTGAAATCGTTTATCGCCCACACCACACTGTTACCTGACCCGAGGTTTTATGCTTTGCTTCTTATTGTCTTGGATACTCTTAAATGAGTAGATTAGAGAGAAGGAGTGGAAGACACATGGATTTCTGCATATAGACTAGCAAGGGGTGACGTTTATTTATACTTATATTTGAGTTTGTTATTGTATATTCCCTCGTGTGACACTGTGGCACCTTGGCAGCGTCTGACTTACTATAATTAGAGACATTGTATCAGTTGAGTTTATGTATCAGTTGTATAAACTCCTTTACTATGTTGTATAACTGTGTGGATCTTATATTGTGATGATTAGTTCACATTGTTATAACAGTCTCGATTGTTTTATATTTGTGTTAACTGTTATATTTTATCTGATGCGATGTGAGATATACAATAGGTTATTCGGTCATTTGATGTTTGCTTTTTCTTCTTTTCCATTCTCTTCTCTTCTGTTTCATCTTCTTTACTTCTTTTCTTTCCTTTGACAACCATTCTTCATCGTAGATGCAAGGTAGTCATTACATTGACCTTCCACGTTCAATTGAAATCTGCTTAGACAAAAAGCAGGTTAACAGCTATGGATACTTTTGGTCAACTGTAAATTAGGGTTCGACTGAATATTCAAGGAAATGTGACAAGTGCTGGAAATTTGCAAAGATTCTTGGATCCCCATCCAGCGAGCTTATGCAGATGCTTAAGTCATTTGTGATTTGGGGAATTGACATTATTAGAATGTTATCAATGCCTCGCTGAGGAGCAAAATATGCGATCATTGTAGTTTACTACTCCACAGAGTGGGCTAAGGCTTCCCCTTCACCACGATCACTTTAGGCAAAGTGATAATTTTTTGTAAAAACATTTTGTGCACATTCGAGTGCCATAGAAGATCATAATGAATAATGAACTCCATTAAAAAAGTTATGATTTCTACGCTTAATATCGAACTGTAAAGAGTTTTCTAGCATTAGCCTATCCACAAGAAAAAATAGATGGAAGCAGTGAACAAAAATCTTCAATTTCATCATAAAGAAGCAACTAAATCAAGCTAAGGCTAATGGATGTATAAGTTATGATTGGCATTATGGGCTTATTGCCAACATAGAAGTCCGCAACCGGACACACCATTTTCATTGGCCTACGAAACTGAAGCCATGATTTTAGTTGAAGCGAAAGTCCCTTCTCATAGACTTATGCATGAAATAGCAAGCACCTATGCCGCAATTTCATTTGATTTCCTTTTGTAACTAGGCGTTTTGTTTTATTCAGATTGGAAGTAACAAGACAACATTTTTCATAAATTTATCAAAATAAAGTTAACTTTTTTAGTCAGCAGAACTGCATTCTTAAAGTCCGACTTTTTCCGTAGGATCAGTAGCATGATTGGACATTCTGTGTCTTGAAAACTAAATGTCCATGTACCCGGAGATAGGTGCCGGTGGACTCATTCGATCCATGATTGGATCATTGGAGTATAATCGGATTGGGCATAGATCAGATAGTTCGCCCCTAAACATCTTATCTTTCACCAATGCTCAGAATAGGCAAGGTTAGAGGTAGATGCCCGGAGACAGACATCGCATGCACCATTGCCGAGAGAAAGGCTCTATGCATAATTGAATTTTGCAGGTACAATACTAGAATATATTAGTGTTTGTGTGAACACAAGAGGAGTCTCATATAATTTTAGCCATAACAATGAAGCATAGTTTTATCCATAGTTAAGAAGGAATTGTTTTACCAATGATAATTCAACCATGCAATGGAAAGATATTGGGCAACTGTACAAATTTATTTATCTGTACATATTTACAGTAAATAAAAGCAGTGCGTGGATCATAGCAATAGATAGGTATGCTATATAAGTAGTTTCATTAGAGATAATTGTCTTTATATGTGTAGATAAGTATATAGTAAGGAAATGAAACATGTGATAAAGTAAATAAGACAAGGTTGAATAAAAAAAATATTTGCTACACCTTTGGAGTACAAATTTGTAGGGGTTGTACTCCCCATCAATGACTTATGTGCATAAAAGCCAAAAGAAAATTGAAAATGATAAAAGGAAACTGTCTCTAAAAGGTCGTGGCATCGATCACCTATGGTGCTTTCCCATCTTTGCCTTTTCTTTCTTTCTTGGATGGTATAAGCTTCCCTTTTCATTTGTTGGTATCTTTGATAGCCTAAGTCGACTCCCTAGATTATGTTCCTAGTCATAATCACTGTCAGATCTATTAAGGGTTTTGGGAGGTTCGCTTGTTGCCCTGGAAGTTAGGACAGAAGAGAGCTAGACATGAACGAGAAGAGTTGGCAAGAATATGGATAATGGAAGATGGTCTTCTCCTAACTAGGCTCAACTTTATGCTCTTTAGCTTGAAAACATCAACAGTCTTTTTTATCGCCACGGAAGGACTAGGCCATTTAACCTCGCTAATAAGGACATCTTCGTCGTCATTATTGCACCAAGCTCTTTCAAAACATCCTCTATTAAAGTATCTTTCTTCTCAGCATCGAGACCGGGATCAGATTTGATAGAGGAGCTTGGAATGGAAAAAGAGTACGTTACGATGATAGAAGTAGTGGTGAAAAGTTCAAAGCCCATAGAAATGATAAACTTGGGAAAAGGCATCAAAGGTAGCTGACCTGTATGTTGGAAAAAAGAGGAATAAAGGTTAGAAGCTTCTTTAGAAGAAATTTGAAGATATTCGAAGATCGAAGAGGTCGGATATATACCTTTTAAGGATAGGGGTGAGTTCTTTCGAAGGTGCCATAGTCTATCCTTATTTTGATATGAGAGATAAAAATGGGAAGTGAAGAGCAATTAGTGGTGGCACAAAACTAGGATCTTCAGGTTTACTCCCCTTGAAAGTTGAAGTAGCAACAGTAGTAGCAGGAGCGAAGGGCATAAGTGTAGGAACCATTGCAGCCTTGGAGTGGACTATCATAGGAATGATGAACTCTGATTCGAACTCCTTCTAAATAGGAGTAGAGCCTTCTACCAAGTCTTTTAAGCTAGACACAATGGTACCGCCAAAAAGCACCTATACGAAAGTGGTAGCTTCAGAACCATTTCCTGCTTAACCTTCGGCCTCGGCCTCCAAAGCATCTTCATTCAATAGGGAAGCTTTGAATTCTTCATCAACCTCTTTGAATCTCACTCTCTTGTTTATAAATTTCGTCCCAGACCATAGCTAAGGTCTCAGGGTAAGTCTCATCTAACCATCTGGTATGCCCTGTTTTGATGACATTGTCATAGAAGATTATCGTACCAACCTCAATGTTCTCCTCTATTTCTTTGTTTTCATTTGCAACCTTGAGGGAGCAAGCTTCTAACTCCACATTCTTTCCCTGAAGGGACTTCTAAGTACCTTTGAGCTCGTGGACTGTCAACATTTGTCTTTTAGCTTCTAAAAGTGCTATATCTTTCTCTTCCTTTTATTTTTTTTGCTTCCACGTGGAGGTTGGAAGACTGAGAGCTTGAGTGTCAACGGTGGTCTAGAGTATAGTCATCTCTTTAGATAACATTCTATTCTTAAAATGAGTATTTTGAACTTGCTCGTGTAATAGTTTAATCTTTTCCTCCATGGGTTGAAACTCTCCTCGATGCTTTCTCTTAGCATCTTCAATATCCTTATCCTTTTTGACCGCTTCATCTTTCATCTCTTCTAACTCCTTACTGTAAAATTTTCATATTATTTTACGATCCTTCTTGTCAATCTTATTTTGCTGAAGGATGAGATGGTTGGCCATGTTGACATCAAAGAGTTCCTTGGCCAACCTTCTCCAAAGAGTATGTTTCCTTGTCGTATTATTATAGATTGCCGACCCCTAGGATATCATCTCTTGACAAAGGATTCTTACCTTGTACTTGAGCATCACCCAAGATAGTTAGAGATAGAAATGTAAACATCACATCCTTGATAGAGCATTAGGATATTGGCTTATTAGGCCAATGGTAGCAGAGGTAGCTTTAGTTATTTATTATTTGTCAAGCTTTTGAATGTGTGGTTCAGAAACAAAGAAATGCGTGGCATTGGATGCGGCATTGGATCCATGAAATGGGATAAAAGCTTGAATAGGTAAAGCAATGGAAGTAGTGGGGGACCTAGAAGTTTGAGGTGGAGGAGGAATCTGCCTTGTAAGGTTTCTAGGTGGGTCAAAGCATCTGCTCATGGATATTTGGAGAGAAGACTGCTCATATTGGGGATAGCTAGATCCCTTTCTTGAACAAGACTGGTAGTAGGAGCCTCAATCACCACCAAAGCATCGCTTTCTTACCTCTTCTTCTTGTTACTCCTTTTCTTTTATCCTGGCTGTTTTTCCACTAGACCCACGATATGTATCATGCTTTGGATACAATAAGCCCAACGAGCAGTGCCCCTTATACTAGCAAAATTTCTTATCCAGGTGGTTAAGGAAGCAATGACAGTCCATTGTACCTAAAAAGACTTAATTAGAACTAGGAGTTAGATAAGGTTGTGTGTGGAGTGAACAGGCTTATGATCCTTAGTGCTGTGTAGAGAATTGGTGCACCCTATCAAATCTATGGACCATGCTCCAGGGATTGCAAAAATGGAGCAACTTCCCACTCAAATATCAAGGGAACATCATTAAATATTCGGTTCAAATTAGGAGGATTGGAAGAAAGGAAGCTGTCTATGTCGAATTCCTATAAGGTCATATCTGGATGGTCATCAAACAAGTCATAAATTTTTTCAACAGTTAAGAGCAAAGCCGACTCTCTAACTCGACTTTGACTTACCTCGAGAGCTGATCATAAAGAAGTTGTTCTAAGCCAAGTTGTTCTGGGGCAGAAGTTGAGGATTATGTCCTTCGACTGTTTCTTTGGTCGACTCTTCTCCTAATCTTCTTCATCTTCTTAATTCTCATTATCAACATCTTCCACTTCTTCTTCATCTTCTCTTACTTCTCCTCCTTCTTTTCTATTCCCTTCATCCTCCTCTCTAGCATTGTGGATGCTCCCTGCCACAGGTTGAGCCTCATGGTGTGCAGATGTTGGGGTATCAATCTAAGACTATGCGGTAGACTGAGCAGCCCCTGGTACAAGGTACACATTGTTAACCCTTCAATCATCATGTAATACCTAGAAACAATTCAGTTAGAGGTCACTAAGAAGATTTATTCTCCTTCTCTCATCAACTGAGATGTCTTTTAGGAGCTAAAGTGTTCCTTGTGACGAACTGTCGACGCTTTAAGGAATAACTGTAAAAGGGATAGGAGATGATTATTAAGTTGAGTAAAGTAAACTCAAATGGAATGAGATGTATGGAGTTGGAACTTACATCATGACAACCACCTTTGGGAAAAGCCATTTGGATATCTAACAAAGAAATGCTCATCCTTGAAATGACGTAGCTGGTTATGGAGGTAGATGATGACTTAGAAACCATGGAAATACCCCAAGAAGGTTAGAGATGGAGAGTCGGACGTCTTCTTAAAGTTATGTAGATATATAATCTCTTTAAATGTCGACTCCCAGCCTAAGTGTTGGAAAACGATAATGTAGGTGCAAGAGATTGCAACATGCCTATTCAGGTGAAGTTTGTCAGAGCTTGGTTCATAAGTTGAAGCATCCTTCTATAGAAGTGATTGAACAGGGGAATGACTCTAAACAGCCATATATGTATTTGTTATAAATAATGTAACCCTTCATTAGATTGTGTCTATTTTGGAAGGTAGAGGGAGTAAAGTCTCCTTTTATGGGATTATAGGCACTCACCAATTCTCTTAATTTTCGGAGTTGTTGACCTTGATGCCGGGAATCTGGAGGGTTGTCGAGGATCATGACACCAGCCAAGTAAATATCTAAATCAATGTTATTCCCTATAGGAATATAAGGAGCAAGTTGTAGAGCATGTGCAAGTTGGTGTTGAAGTTTCCTAGTTCTGGAAGGAATAAAAGTGGAGCAGGAGAAGATGTAAAGGCTATTGTAGGTGAAGTGAATTTAGATATAGAAAGGCACGAATCGACGATGGTAGTATAGGAATGCCTCGAAAATTTAAGGGTCCAGTTTTAGTCGGTATGTGATAGTCGATGTTTTATCTTCTATATTTTCTTTGAATAAACTCCATGTGTATCCAAAGTTCGGAATCCAACCAATGTTGGCATATGATGACCTATCGGATTGATTGAGGTAGTGTCATGCATCAGTCTATGCTGTATGTATCCCGTGTCCTTAACATGGTACACAAAAGAACCTTTTGTGGATAATTAGCTCATGTTTGACCTCCGGTACATTATGGAACTATGTGTCGAATATTACCCATTAACATAGGATTCATGTTAACGAAACCAAATGACATCCAAGGTGGTATGGAGCTTTTCTTTGTAGGACTATAGGTATATGATATTCAATTTCTAGTGTCGATGGGATGGACATCCTAAGACATATCGGCTCTAGAATTTGTCAAGTGTCAGCATGCATTCGGCTAGGAAATTTTTCTAATTAACTCGATCGGAAGTAAAAACACTAATCCATGGCCATAGACAACCCAAGGAGATTATCACTTTCTTCCTTTAACATTTCCACCCTATGTATGCCTTGAAGTTCACCATTGTTCATTGAATTTTTGCAGTAGTGTCGCTAAAGGACAATTATGGTGGTGGCTTGGATCAATGATGGTGACATCACTTGATGAAATCATTAATCGAGGTGATGGTTAGGGAACAGTTCCGGTGCCTACCATTGTTAACTAGCATGTTAAAGTTAGCATTGAGGAATGAGATAGCAGCAAGCATGAGTTCAATTTGAATGGATGGATCCAATACCACTTTTCTTATGGGTAGATTTTATGTTTGGAGTGGATTCATGAATTATTACGATGGAAGACTTATGACTGCACTGACACAATTACAAGAGGAGAAGTCAAAGATCACAAATGCCAAAATTACAATGACAGAAAAGTAAAGTGAAGGATGAATTTTTTTGAGTGTTTCAATGTATATGAGTTTATGCAAATCGTCTGGTACCTATAACACACCTAATTGTTATTGCACATTATTTAAAGTAGTAAATGTGGGATTGCTAAGTTAATTAATATTGAGTGGCTAGAGTAAAAATAATAAAGAGAATAGTTTGAAGGAACAAGGTTTAACAAAAATAAACATATAAGGGTAGAAGTGGAATAGTAAATATTATACTACACTCACCCCTTTTCCTCGCTTATTTCCATTTCTTTCTCAAAACAAAACCTAACCACGTAAGGCCAGCCACCAGTAAGAAGAGAGGAAATCCAAGAGGAAAAGAAGACAAGCTAAAGAAAGAAATTTAGAGAAAATTCCAATATTTCTGCAAGATCAAAGGTAAATAATATACATCCATCTCTTTAGGTTTTGATGTGTTTGGTTTGCATTAAATGTAGATTCGAATTTTAAGCGATTGTTTATCATGCTTGTTGAATGAATAATCATGCATATGAATGAATGATTATTATTTAGAAATTTTGGAAATTTTCTTAAAGGGTTTGATGTGAAAAGCTAAGTTATTGATCTGATTTTGATATATTGTTTGAATTATTATATTAGAGATGGGTTTTAAAATATAAATGTTTTAAAAATTTTATGAATTTTCTAAGGAGGAAAAAAGTTAATTTCAAAATTTAATTATTGAAAATACGAAGTTTAATTAGTTTGGTCCAAAATTTTAATACGATGTTAAGGAATTAAATATCGATTTCTTAGAATTTTTGCGGATTTTTCCCAAGTGTTTACAATTTAATATAAATTTTTTTTATGAAAAATGGACTTGTTTCTAAAATATGATAATAATATAATTTAGAGGAAAATTATATTTTCGGAAACAAATGTAAATCTTCCACTTTAAAATTTTGAAAGAATTTTGGAAAGATGTTTGTACTTTTAAAGAGTATATACTTTTCAAAAAAATAAAAAGTTTTGGAAAAAATTACATAATTGTCACTTATCCCACAAGGGCTCTTCCCACAATAGCTCTACTTTCAATAGCTTTTAAAAGCTTCTGTTTTGTTACACGATGACTCCATTTTGATCATCCTATATAGCTATTACCCATGACATCTATATTTTGCCAGACCTTAATGGCTTTCTTTGGTAACAAGTGAAAGCCTTATTTGTTAACCCATGATAGCTTTGTTTTGTTAAGTTATGATGACTATGTTTAATAAAAGACATGAAAGCTTTGTTTTATAGAAAGGGCATGAAGGCAATTTTTTCATTAGTTACGATGATTATACAAGGCATGATAGCTCATACTTTTAACATGAATTGACCATGTAATTTATGAAGCATGACGGTCTATATTTTAACATGTGATGACTATGAAATTTATAAGGCGCGATCGCATATATTTTAGCACATGAAAGCATGTAGTCTATCAAAACACAATAGAAAATGGTTTTGAAAGGAAGGGATAGTTATTTCTATAACAATTGGAAGATTTTTCATTCTAGTTTGGGCTAAGTTTTACTTAAACAAAAAGATGAATTTGTTAAGTATTATTTGCGATCCTATTTTTGAAAGAGTTTTGAAAGAGGAAATTACTGATTTGTTACAAGTAATTTTGTGGATAAATTAGCTATCCTATGAACATAAATTTTTTGATTGATGATGTGTTGTATGTCCATTTTCATATTTTGATCAGTTACTATTGCATATATTGAATTGTTGACATATTCGCTTATATGTTATATGTATCACCTAACACTTTAACCTTAGGGATTTGAAAACTGATGACTAGTTAGGTTTGTTCCAATAGTGTGTATTGTCATACTTAAACTCTTGAGTGAGTAGAATTAAAACGAGGAGATTGAGAAGATCAAAATATGTCTGGAATGATAAAGACACAACTCAATCTATTTTTAAACCAGATTTTGGATGGAGACTAGGATAAGGTTGTGCCCTATCCTCCAATTTTTAATCCCTCAATTGGTCAGATCTGCGATTTCATCATGTAAGGCTTTGCCTATAAAGGTTAAAATTTAGAGTTATGCATCTAAGGAACTCATAGAAATTTCTCATCTATATTTTTTCAAATCGTCCTAGGGAGACCATTGATGTTTTCTCCTACCATTTTTAGGAGTCCGTTGACCTTTTCTCCTATTGGTCTTAGGAGACCGTTTGTTGACCATATCGAACAAAGACACGAAAGAAGATAAGACTCCATTGAAATTACAAATATGGGTTTTGACAAAGGCCACGAAAGAACGTTTCGATAGCGTTTAGAAAGCTTTCGAAGGAGACGCACGCACCGGGCACACATATAAGTGGTAAGCAGCGTGAAAGCTTTCAAGATAGAGGAAAAAGAAAAGCAGGACTACCCTTCCGCCACTTTCAACCTTTCGATACAGATGGATTCGCGTATGTAGAAAAAGAAAGGATGGCCTCGAAACCTCTTTCGAAGGAAATAAACATTAATCATTCATATGCACGCCAAACCTTTCGGAACTAAATTTTTTGCCTTTGTTTAAGTTGTCCCAGATGACCCTTTCAAAAGCATAGCCAAGTCTTTTGGACTGATCGAAGCCAATAACATCATAAGAAGGTTCTGCATCAATCCATAGGAATGCATTCGGAAGCTACCTACTACATCGAAACCTTTGATACTTCAACATCTTCAAAGCCCTTTTGGACAACCCATCGATAGAGTCGAAGGATCCTATCTTTAGTTTTGATGACAACAAGTAAACACGAAGAGAAAAGCACATTTAAGGCCCTTTCGATGACGTCGAAAGCAGCTCTAGAGAAAGTAGGAAAAAGAAGTGCTAAAGATTTACCAAAGACGAAGGGTTGGTAAAACACGCTTTTGACTTTGCCGAAAGATCCGGAATAAGAAGAAGGAAAGCGCAAGGATAAGTTAAAGGACTTGAAAGGGAAACCTTTTGACTGTATCGAAGACAGGCAAGGCCTTTCGAAAATGTCGAAAGGAACGAGCCAGCATATATAAGGTCCTTTTGGCTAGGTCGAAAGCATAGGCACGGAAGGGGGCTAACCTGCATCCATAAATAAGACCCAAGGGGTTCAATTTTGGGGACCAGATTTTGGAATCCTAAGCTCATTTCTTTCCTTCTACTTCTTGGCAACTACAAAAATCTTTGTAAATCCTAAATCAGTTTGGGGAAAAGCTCTCATAATTGTAACCATTGAAACTGTTTCGACTTGGTCAATCAAGTCAACAGGTGGGTTTCGAAAGAAGCAATCTCTTTGACATCCTTATCTTATATGACCTCATTCGCCATTCACATAGTTTTGGGGATGTTGACAAGTTATCTTGTTAACATTTTTTGCACTAGAATGAGGGCTCGAACCTCTGACCTTGTTAATATATTATAGACTAATTATGGATCATTTGACTTGACGTAGGAAAATAAAATCTAAGCGACTTAGTAGAATGGATAAAGAGGTTATCCACACAACAACTCTTGAAGAGCACATAGCTCCAACCTTTAATTTAGATAGGGTCATTCAAGGGCAGCCTTCATTATCATCTCAATAGGATGAAAATACCACTAAGATCAAACACTTAGAGCAGTAGCTGCAAGAAATGCAAGAGCTCCTCAAAATGGCGCTGTCTTAGAAATCTTCAGTAACGATGAAGCCAACATAAGGGGATGAGGTAGTCTTCCCAAGTAGGAACTTGCAAGCTCACTCTATTAAAAACAAAGGCAAGATAGATCTAACATGCTCAAAGAAGGAGCACTCTCGATCTAAATCTAACCATCAAGGGAGAGTTCTTGATAAATCACTTGAACGATCCGGTAGCTCTAAGTCAAAAGAATATTTTCCAGACCAGAAAAAATATCTTGATGTTGAAGCATATCCAAAGGATGCTATGGAGAAATCAATCAAGGATGTAATGAATATAAATGGGAAGAGAACCATGGATGAAAATGCCAATGATAATGAGCGGGTGCCACCCTTTATAGATGAGACTATGGCAACAACAATCCCATATTATGTGAAGATTCCAATAATGAAGTACCATGGAATCAATGACCCAGATGATCATTTGATATCTTTCGATAGCCTAATGGATCTATGTAATGCATCAAGATCTGTCAGATGTAGATTATTCCATGTCACTCATTATTCGTGGAAGCAGTTCTCCTATGAATTCTCCGCCCAGTTCTACATATGTAAAGATCCTGCCATTAATTATACAGTCTTGGCCAACATAAAGCAAAGGCAAGGGGAATCTTTAGGAGACTAGCTCAATAAATTCAATGCTGAAGCATTGAAAGTAAAGGACATGAATGACCATGACAAGATTTTCGTGGTACGTTCTGGTATAATAGAGAACACCCCATTCTAGAAGCATCTCTTCGTTACAAGATTTCTACTTTTAGGCTGAAAGGTTCATTCGGATGGATGAGTTGTATTATGCCAAATGAAAAGCAATTCCTAAGAAGGAAGGAGGAAGATTTGGTCAAGACCGAGGACTAAAAGAACAAAATGGGAAGAGACAATTGCTAACACGGTCGCTTCGAACAAGCCACTGTCTTATGTGTATGTCGTGGCAAAGGAAAGTGTCTACTTCTTGACTTCTTTTAAGGCTTAGAACAACCCAGAACAAAGAGAGGAAGGCGACCACGGTGCGTATCACAAAGAAAACGATCACAAGACCGACGAGTGTAGACTTTTAGTAAGAATCATCTAGAAATTGATTTGCGAGGATCATTTGAAAGAATTTATTTAGGATAAGCAAAAAGCTCAATGGACAGGAATGGTCCATGGGAGCACCCTAGAAACGCCGTTAATATACTAGAGGATGAGGACCCTCTGAGCTTAAGGCCGCCAATAAATAAAATTAATGTAATTCATGGTGAACCATATCCGGTAGGGAACAACAAAGAGGCCCGAAACAAATAAATCAAGGAGGCTATGGAGGGTGTCTTCTCTATCTAAGAAGAGCCCACATTGAAGAATCTACAGCTCAGTATCCAAATGACGAATCTTGTTGTCACCTCTCGAGAGCTGAAAAAGGGAGTTCACTATCCGCATAATGATCCACTCATGATTATGGCTCAAATCGGATTGTCCATCGTCTCCAAAATTCTTATGGACACAGTGCAGTCAACGGTATCTTCAAGCATGCCTTCAATCAAATGAACATCCCGGAGGATAAATTGGAACCCGGCATGGAACCCATCTTCAGATTCAATAACAAAGGGTCGACTCCAATGGGGAAAGTGAAGCTGTTTGTGCAAATGAGGGTGCCACCGCTTTGCAGAACTTTCGAGACTATCTTTGTGATTATCTATCAGCCATCGTACTACAATGCCTTCTTTGGCAGGCCTACGAATGATGAAATGGATGCATTTGTCTTGCCAAAGTATCTCATGTTAAAGTTCTTGACGAAAAGGGGCTGGGGCACGGTCCGAGGAGAGCGGTTCAGCTCTCGGGATATGTATTTTGCTACCATCGATTAATTTAAGAGGGAGTATTCTTCTTACTTTGATTCTTTCATTATTTTTCAACCTTAGAATGATGGATTTTTATATTCAACATTTGAAGAGAAAATTAAAATTAATAAATCTAACAAGCGCATGTATGAAAGGTATATTCCTCCTGGAAGCAAAAAAAAAGATCGATGCTAATTCTGCGGAAGAAAGTCCAATCATTATTGAATTCAATTTTAGAGGGGAAACAGAAAGGATAAAACCTATTGAGGACCTTGAGGAAATGTGCATAAATTCTTATGATACTACTAAGATAGTCAAAGTGGGAAAAGAATTAGATACCGACTTGAAGAAAGATTTGATCCAGTGTTTTAAAGTCAATAAGGATGTATTTGTCTGGTCACATTCTAATATTGTTGGGAAAGATCCGACGGTCATGTGTCATGCACTCAACATTAATCTAGAAGCAACCCCCATTAAGCAGAAGATGAGATAGTTAGATAGGGTTCGATTTGATGTTTTGAAAGAGGAAGTTTAAGAGGCTTCTTGAGAATGGGTTTATTCGAGAAATATACTACACAAAATGGTTAGCAAATCCAGTTTTGGTAAAGAAATCAAATGGAAAATGGAGGACATGCACTGGCTATACAGATTTAACAAAGCAAGTTTGAAAGATTGCTTCCTACTACCTCGAATCGATCAATTAGTGGATGCAACAAGTGGGCATAAATTATTGTCTCTTATAGATGCATATTCAGGGCATAATCAAATACCTATGTTCATACCGGATGAGGAACAAATTAGCTTCATAATTGAATGAGGAATTTACTGCTACAAAGCGATGCCTTTCGGGCTAAAGAATGCAGGGGCAACTTATCAAAGGTTGGTCAACAGAATGTTTAAAGAGCAAATTGGCCAAAATATGAAGGTTTATGTAGATGGCATGTTAGTGAAATCTAGTGAGGCTAGGAATCATCTTGAGGATTTGGAAGAGATGTTCAGAATATTACAGAAATATCAAATGAAATTAAACCCATAGAAGTGCTCCTTTGGAGTCGGAAAAAATTTTAGGCTACCTTGTAAGTGCCCAAGGAATTGAAACTAGTCCCGGCCAAATTCAAGCCATTAAGGATGTTTGCGCCAAAATTGGTCACAAACCCCAAATACCATGAAAGCACCAGTGTATGAACACAAACCAATGATATTCAAGCACAAATACCAAATCTCAGCAAATATCAATCAGCAATTCCGATAAAATTGGAACGATACAGAGAAGATTAGCATGGCCCCTGCGCAAGGATGACACGCACAAATCAAAAAATGATCCAATCGAGCTGAAACTTGGCAGGAACATTCCATACCTTGCATGAAAGCTGCTGTGAAAATTTCGTTGCATTTGGATCAGTGGATCTTGAGTTATGATCGATTCGAAATTGGGTTTTCCATTGGCTGTCGTCTTCGAACCCGCCAGTTCGAATCCATCACCTTCGACTCCATCTGAAGCACGTGCGCGCAATGACGTGGCGCTATCCTCCCGTGTCGATTCGAATTATGCGGCGTGTTGACCCCACTTGGTGCGCCGAGTTGAACGCTTCCTTCCTAGAGACGCGCATGTATCCACGCTTCATGCTTGAACGTGTCCATCACTCCTTCATGTACTCAACCGTTCGCTCTCGTATCGATCGCAAAGGGAGTATTTCGTATCGATCCGATCGATGCGAAAATGTTGAATGCTATCGATACGAATGGAAGGCAAATAGATGGGTACGAAATCATGCACGATGATGGATAAGAACGAAGCCTTACCTGATGGATACGAGCGAGATTTTACCTGATGGATACGAAAATGTCAAAGTCCATCTGCTATCGATACGAGAGTATCGATTCGAAGTACGCCGTCTCTTCCCATCCTGACCGATACGAAACCATCGAGTTGTTCCCAAGCCTATCGATAGGAACAATATCGATTTGAAGTCCTTATCCTGCTCGTCCTTGGGATCGATACGAACACTATCGAGCCGAATCCAACACCTGACCGATGCGAACTCCACTGAGCCGAATCCATACCAATTGATACGAAGTGTATCGATTCGAACCATCATCTGATTGGTTCGAAGCCGATCGATACGAACTCCTAAGTGCCTGATCGATACGAACTGTATTGATTCGAACCATCCTTGCGTGCTGATGGGTTCGAACAGTATGTTCTTCCTACCTTGCATCGATCATATCTCCTTCATACGAACTCCGATTAACCTGAAATTTGAAACATAGCCTTTCCTAATCCTTATCATCATCTCCAATCAATTTCGTCCCGATCGGAGCTCAACCAAATTTTAACGTCATCGATTGTAGCCTTGCTTTCAATCGATCTCCAATCCCGATGTCCATCATTCCTTGAATTTGTTGATATTCCAGTTTTGACCAAAAAGTGGGATAGCACTTTGCCCCCCAAAATATGCCTTTTGATAAGAAGGCGTGTTTTGAATAGTTCCGATTCCAATATCCAAAGCCCATAGCCATATCGCCAGAGCATGTCATCCTTGACTGCTCCGAGTTGCCTAATTCCAAATCTAATAACCAAAGCCTTAAGCAATCCCTTATCCATCCGAACCCAACAACCGAGTCCTAATCCATCCTTATCCAATAACCAATAACCGAATCCAGGACCTCTCTGGGTCGATATCCGAATCCATAATCTCTCCGGGCTCTTGCCAAGCATAATCCACACTTGATGACCTTGGTTCAGTGTCCCTGGACGTTGAGCTAACCTCTCCGGGTTCTTGCCAAGCGCAATCCACACCTAACGACCGTGGTCCAGTGTCCCTGGACGTTGTACAAAGCCATGGCTTAAGTCCTAAGCCGAATCCCGGTCTCTCCGGACCCTTGTTGAGCATAGTCCATACTCAACGACCTGAAAATAACAATTGATAATACAGGGCCTAAGTCCTAGGCCGAATCCTGGTCACTCCGGACCCTTGTCGAGCATAGTCCATACTCGACGACCTGAACGAGTCAATTTACCATGTTCGGGAAAAGTGACTCACCCCTTGCCAGGCATAATCCATACCCGACGACCATTTATCACAAACCAGATAAAAATCCAATCAAAATCCAATCCAAAATCCAAAACCGAAAACAATCATCTAAAGGAAAATCCAAATCAAAAAGCAAGCAAAACCAGGAGCTCAATCCAAACTCCAAAACCAAATCCAAAAAGAAAAGCAGTGTTCAATCCAAAAGCAAAAGATAAATTTCACAAAGCATAGCATAGCAGTTTATCATCATTCAGAGCATGCCTAAGGGCTATCTCCGTCCCCATACATGTATAAATGACTTGGTTGCTTGCCAGTAGTTCGCTACTTATTTCACATTATCCTGATCAGTGGATGCTCAATCGACCATTCCTGGGCCTTCCACAATCGTGGCTTGAGGTAGGCGGTGGTTGCTCCTACTCCGCCGTTGCATTCCGAGTTCTGGCATATTGTGGCAACAGTCCCTTCCTGACATGCTCCTCGGTTATATCCTTTAAATGCCTGCAATTGTTGGTGTCGTGTCCATCCAAATCATGGAAGAGACAATGCCTTCCTGATGTCCTCTCCCGTTCTGATGGTTCCCTCCTAGTCGGCCTTCTACAGGGAAGGCGATTCCGAGTATCCTGGTATATCCGCTCCAGCGTCTCGTTTAATCCTGTGTATGTGGAAAACTTCGGATCCTTCCATCGCTTCCTATCTTTTCCAAAATCATCGTCTAACTTCCTTTTTCCTTTGTCTTTATCCGAACCTTTACTGGATGGTCCTCTCTCCTCAGTTGCATTAACCTTTTTTAACTTTAGATCCATACTCGCATCTTCTTGCTAAAGGAACCTCTCTGCCTCGTGAAAGAACTCATCGAGATCCTGTGGGGGATCTCTTATCAAAGACACCTTGAAATCTGAATCCTCCCTGACTCCTGATACTGCCGCCATCAAAACCATCGATGGATCAGGCCGATCCACCGAAGCAACTGCCGCATTGAATCGAGTTAGAAAAGCTCTAAGCGATTCATCCATCCTTTGCTTTACTGATGTCAATGTCATCACATTCTTTGGCCTCTTGACGTGAACTCGAAACTGTCCCAAAAACCTTTCCACCAATTCCCTCCAAGTCCTGATAGACCCTTCTCCCAACTGCCTAAACCACATTGCAGCTAGGTCTGTCAAGTATAATGGAAAGCATCGTGCCATTACTTCCTCCGATGCCCCCAGCACCTCCATGTGTCTGGTGTACCTCATCAAGTGATCAATTGGATCTTCTTTGCCATCATATACCTCCACTCTAGGTAGCTTAAACTTAGGTGGATTCTGAGCCATCCTTATTTCCCGAGCGAATGGACTCCTGTTCACTCCTTCTAAATCTCTGTTGGTCAAACCACCTCGCACGGTTTTTCTGATGATCTCCACTAATCCAGTATTGTCTGTTGGGGGTTGCCCCCATGCCCCAGAGGGAACTCCGGCACATACTCTTCATGTGGCTCACTAGCAGCAATGTTAGCCCTGGCCTGTTGAACTCCTTCCAAAGGCCCTTCTGTGTTAGATCCTGGGGGCCTGCCCCCAAGCCCTTGTTGATTGCCTTCTGGCTCCGTATCCTATCCTCCATTTGGTTCCACAACTCTATTCCCCTGTCCTGCATCCACAGCTGCTGTAGCTGTTCCTAAGTTCTGCGTCCCTACAGCTCTCATCTGTTCAAAGAAAGTCTGCATCATTTCCTGTTGACTTTTCAACAATCTCTCCTGCAATGAATTTGCCATAGCTTCCATCTCATCCCGGGTTATGTAGATCGAAGCCTGTCCTTCCCCAGCTCCGGAGGATGCTTGTTGACTTCCTTCCTATTGGCTTCTCTCAACCCTTTTCCTTCTACTATTTTGCCTAGTCATTGTCCTCAAATCAAGACTCCTCAAACTCTTCAAACCTGAACTTCAAATCCGATGTAGCGAGTGCTAGTCCTTCTCAGTGAAAGCACCAAAGTGTTTGCGTCAAAATTAGTCACAAACCCCAAATACCGTGAAAGCACCAGTGTATGAACACAAACCAATGAAATTCAAGCACAAATACCAAATCTCAGCAAATATCAAACAGCAATTCAGAAATAATGAACAAAGACACGAGATTTATAGTGGTTCGGCTATCTCCGGCCTACGTCCACTCCAAAGTTTTATCCTTTTATTGATTATCCTTGCTGGTTACAGATGATTACAGCAGTAATAATGAAGAATTTCGAGTACAATAGTTGTGTTGAAGTATAGAAACGAATCCGGCAGAGTTTGGGCGTCCAATAGCCAAAGATCCTCTCTCTGTAGGCTTCAGGGTGTTATTTATAGGAGTTGGAGGCTGATATTGCGCTCAAACTTTGGGAGACTCCTTCTTGCACGTGAGTGGGCCCACACGACCGACCCCTCCAAGCTTCGACTCGATCTGTGATCGATACGAAGTGATTTCGTATCCATCAAAAAATTATCCAATCGAGCTGAAACTTGGTAGGAACATTCCATACCTTGCATGCAAGCTGCTGTGAAAATTTCGTTGCATTTGGATCAGTGGATCTTGAGTTATGATCGATTCGAAATTGGGTTTTCCATTGGCTGTTGTCTTCGAACCCGCCAGTTCGAATCCATCACCTTCGACTCCATCTGAAGCACACGCGCGCAATGACGTGGCGCTATCCTCCCGTGTCGATTCGAATTATGCGGCGTGTTGACTCCACTTGGTGCGCCGAGTTGAACTCTTCCTTCCTAGAGACACGCACATATCCACGCTTCATGCTTGCACGTGTCCATCACTCCTTCATGTACTCAACCGTTCGCTCTCGTATCGATCGCAAGGGGAGTATTTCGTATCGATCCGATCGATACGAAAATGTTGAATGCTATCGATACGAATGGAAGGCAAACAGATGGGTACGAAACCATGCACGATGATGGATACGAACGAAGCCTTACCTGATGGATACGAGCGAGATTTTACCTGATGGATACGAAAATGTCAAAGTCCATCTGCCATCGATACGAGAGCATCAATTCGAAGTACGACACCTCTTCCCATCCTGACCGACACGAAACCATCGAGTCGTTCCCATGCCTATCGATACGAACAATATCGATTCGAAGTCCTTTATCCTGCTCGTCCTTGGGATCGATACGAACACTATCGAGCCGAATCCAACACCTGACCGATGCGAACTTCACTGAGCCGAATCCATACCAATTGATACGAAGTGTTTCGATTCGAACCATCATATGATTGGTGCAAAGCCGATCGATACGAACTCCTAAGGGCCTGATTGATACGAACTGTATCGATTCGAACCATCCTTGCGTGCCGCTGGGTTCGAACAGTATGTTCTTCCTACCTTGCATCGATCATATCTCCTTCATACGAACTCCGATTAACCTGAAATTTGAAACATAGCCTTTCCTAATCCTTATCATCATCTCCAATCAATTTCGTCCCGATCGGAGCTCAACCAAATTTTGACGTCATCGATTGTAGCGTTGCTTTCAATCAATCTCCAATCCCGATGTCCATCATTCCTTGCCAATTTGTTGATATTCCAGTTTTGACCAAAAAGTGTGATAGCAAAGGAAATGGCCGAACCCAAAACCAACAAAGAGGTAATGAGTTTGAATGGAAGGGTAGCCGCCCTAAGCAGGTTAATTTCCAAAGCTACCGATAAATATATTACCTTCTTCGATATAATCAAGAAAAAGAAGAACTTTGAATGGGGAGAAGATTGCAGAAAAGCTTTTTAGGAATTGGAAGAGATGTTCAGAATATTACAGAAATATCGAATGAAATTGAACCTACAAAAGTGCTCTTTTGGAGTCCATTTAGGAAAGTTTTTAGGCTACCTTGTAAGTGCCTAAGCAATTGAAGCTACTTCCAACCAAATTCAAGCCATTAAGGACATGGCCGAACCCAAACCAGCAAAGAGGTAATGAGTTTTAATGGAAGGGTAACTGCCCTAAGCAGGTTCAATTTCAAAGCTATCAATAAATGTATTTTCTTCTTCGATGTAATCAGGAAAAAGAAGAACTTTGAATGGGGAGAAGATTGCAGAAAAGCTTTTCAGGAATTAAAAAGCCATTTGGAAAAATCACTAATACCTTTTGGTCCCAAGAATGGAGAGATTTTATACTTATACATGCAGTTTTAGAGCATGTAGTCAACTCAGTATTGATTAGAGAAGGAAGTGGAGCTCAACTTCCTATATATTATGTAAGAAAACAGTTGAAGGATGTGGAAACTTGATATCCAGTGATAGAAAAGCTAGCTTACTACCTGATTCTCACAACATGAAAACTTAGAGCATATTTTCAAGCACATTCGATCAAGGTATTGACCAATTTCCCCCTTAAATTTTTTTCAGTAAATTGAAAATTTTAGGAAGGTTGGTAAAATGGGGAATCGAGCTAAGCCAATATGATATAGAATTTCAACCACGAGCCGCAATCAACGGGCAAGCATTGGCAAATTTCATTAATGAATGCACTAACTTCATAAAAGAGCAATCAGAGAACGAGAGGGATCATAAGCCTATGTGGCAGTTGTTTGTCAATGGTGCGTCAAATGAATAAGGGGCTGATGCAGGATATGTGATAATAACACCGGACGGACACGTTTACATTATTCTATGAAATAAGGATTCCCTGTGATGAATAATGCGGCAGAATATGAATCAAAGATAGTGGGGTTAACTTTAGCATTAGAGCTCAAAATCGCATGGATTCGTATCTTTAGTGACTCACGACTAATGGTGAATCAAATGAAGCAGATAAATCAATCAAAGGACCCCAAGCTATCTTTATATGTGAAGAAGATACTACAATGCTTGCTTTATTTTAGGACTTTTCTATTCATTAAGTTCCAAGAGCAGAAAACTCACAAGTAAATTCACTAGCAAAATTAGCCAGCTCAAAGGGAGCCCCAGAAACATGGATTGTTCTAGTAGGATATCAAGAAATTTCAAGTAATGAAAAGTAAACATCCGAGCAAAGAAAGGAATTATTAGTTTTGACAAGGTCCCAAGCTATGCAACAATAAAAATGGAAAGGGAGATTGATAGAGAAATATCAGATGAGAGGGTTGACCAATCGAGAACAAGTGACCCATACGATAACACTTAGATGTCACCTATCATTGAATATCCTGCTAAAGAAATAGTCCCCTCTGATAAGGCTGTAGCAAGGAAAATCAGGCTACAACTTTCGACTTTTACAATAATGGATGGAATCCTTTATAATAAGGGATATGCCCTTCCTATTTAAGATGCATAAGTCTATGATGGGGTAAAACTGATGGCAGAAACATACGAGGGATTCTACGGGGACCACTCGAATATTGGCAAAAAAGATAACGAGAAAACGTTTTTATTGGCCTTGAATGGTAAGTCATGCCACCGAGTACGTGAGAAGATGCGAGAAATGCCAAAAATACTCAAAAATTCCCAGATTGCCCCGGAGTCAGTTAACTCTAGTTGCAAGTCCATGGCCCTTTGTCATATGGGGAATAGATTTAATCGGCCCATTGCCAATTTCGAAAAAGGGAGCAAAGTACGCCATAGTTGCTATAGATTACTTCAAATGGGTACAAGCGGAACCACTTCCTAAGATTACTTCCAGGAAAGTACTAAGATTTATCATTAAAAATATCACAACCAGATTTGAAATTCCCCAAAATGTAATTTCCGACAACAGGACACAATTTGAGAGTGAAAAATTCTCTCGCTTTTGTCACAAAAATGGAATCATCAAGTGCTTTTCCTCTGTCGCGCATCCAAAAGCAAATGGGGCAGTTGAGGATACAAATAAAACTATAAAGACAATTCTGAAAAAGCAACTAAAAAAGATAAAGGAAACTGGGTAGAAGAACTACCACTTGCGTTATGGGCTAATCGAACATCTACTAAAACGACGATGGGACATATTCCCTACTCTCTGACATATGGGTATGAGGCAATGTTACCAATCAAAATTGAAATACCCTTACACCAAAGAATTTCTTATGCATTCAATTTAAATCAAGAACTAAAAAAAGAATCCCCGGATTTAATACATGAGCTGAAAAATGAAGCAGCAATCAGAACAGTGGAGTATCAAAGAAGAATTTCAAAGTATTACAACTCAAAAGTAAGAACACGATCTTTTCCCGAAGGAGATCTGGTACTCCGAAGAGTAATGGCAAATACAAGAAATCCCGCTGATGGAATCCTGGGACCAAAGTGGGAAGGATCCTTAATCATTTACAAAGTAATTTCGCCAGAAGCTTATAAGTTACACCGACCAGACGACAATATGGTTCCCAGAACATGGAACGCAGGACATTTAAGAACATATTTTCCAAAGATTAATGAACAAAGCATCTCTTTCTTCAAAAGAAAAATCTACATGGTTGGGAGTGAAATAATCCTTGCATTTGGACACTACCTTAAACCGTTAAAAGCCTCTATCTATACCGAGTTGGCCAAGGCAACGCGTCTCCTGGAGGGAGGTCAGAGTAAGCCTTTAATCGCGCTATGCTATGGCCAAGTTAAAGCACGGACAAACCCTTGGTCATGCCTCCGATCAAGTCATGAAGGCGCCTCTTGAGGGAGAATGGAGTAAGCCTTTATCCGTGCCATGCTATAGCTAGGATAAAGCACCGAACAAGCCCCTACCCCTGCCACGCTATGGCCAGGGCAGGGCACTTCCTAGAGGGAGGTTAGAGTAAGCCATTATCCACACCAGGCTATGCCTAGGTTAAAGCACCGGACAATCCTTTGGTCGCGCCTCTGGTCAGGTTAAGACGCCTCCTGGAGAGAGGTTGGGTAAGTCCTTAGTTTTAGCCTCTAAGAATGAACTAACCATGAGCGCCAGACAACAATAGACTAAGATATCCAAGCCAAAGAAGAGGGCTCATCAAACAATGGACTAAGATGTCCAAGCCCAAGAAGAGGCTCATCAAACAATGGACTAAGATTTCCAAGCCTAAGCAAAAGCATATCTCCAAAGGACTAAGATATCCAAGCCTAGGAAGCAGCATATCTCCAATGGACTAAGATGTCCAGGCCCAAGAAGTGGCATATCAAATTATGGACTAAAACGCTAAGCTTGAGAAGTAGTCGATCAAATCACCAGTATATACAAGGCCTAAAGGATTTATGCATGTCAAAGAAGACAGAATCTAAGGAGTAAAGTGGAACTCCATCTATTAATACCTGAATCTGGTTTTTGGGGAGTCATTTCTAAAATTCATCTATTAATACCCCAATCTAGGTTTTGGTTCATTATCAATCACTTGTATCTTTATCATACCCGAATCTGGGTTTTGAGATTATTACTTAACTTCACTTTAGTGCCCTAATCTGGGATTGAGATTTCTATTATGAAAATAATTTCCATTTATTTTTGGTTATCCAATATATGCCCGAATCTAGGCCAAGGATACCTATTATGAAGATAATTACTATGGATTACTGAATATCCAATGTATGCCCGAATCAGGGCTAGAGATTCCTATTACGAGGATAGTTATTGATAATTTTTGATTATCCAACATACACCCTAATCTGGGCGTAGGATTTTTGACATGAAGACAATTATTAAAAAAAATTGATTATCTACTATAAATACCCTAATCTGGGTTTGAGAATTCTATTTAGAGGACTATTTCTAAATTTTGCTATTTAAAACCCGAATATGGGTTCTGGACATTGCACTATTAACTTCTAAACTTCACTAGTTAATGCCCTAATTAGGGTTAGGTTTCATAACCTCCTTATGCCTTCCGAATCCCGAACCTGGGGTTTAAAGTAGCAAGTTAAAGTTGCAACAGATGCCAAAATCATCGACCAGAAACTTTGAGCTGGTCTTCTTGGTACCCAAATTAGGGTTATTGATTTACAACTCTAAACGATGTTCACCAATATCTAGATGCAAACTCCAGGATCATTTTAATCACCTGGGAAAATATCTAAATACATATTAAGATTGATGGTTTACAAAAGCTTATTTCCAGATAATAGCTTATAGCCTTATTTACAGCCACTAGCTATTCCCCATAAGAAATTCATAAGCTACAATTATTGTGTGCATGAATAATCATCAATTACAGATCTCATATTCTTTATTAAATTAGGATTATGATCTACTAACCATCTAAATTTAGAAGCACTACTATGCTAACTTATCATAAAGCATACATATATATATAAGATAATGAGTTAGCAATATAAATTATCACTTGCTTTGAATTTGTAGAAAAAACAAAGTTATTAAGAACAAGGAAGTTCTAAAAAATTGGACCTAAAGAACAAAAGCTTTCGTCATACTGGGGAGGCAAAATGTTAACCATAAAATCCACATAAGAATAAAGACATAAAAGAAGATAACACTCCACTGAAATTATAGATATGGGTTTCGACAAAGGTTATGAAAGAATGTTTCGATGGCGTTTAGAAAGCTTTCGAAGGGGTCGTGGGCACCATGCGCCCTTACAAGTGGTAAATAGTGTGAAAAGTTTTGAGATAGAGGAAAAAGAAAAGTAGGACCACCCTTCCACCACTTTCAACCTTTCGATACAGATGGATTCACGTATGTAGAAAAAGCAAGGATGACCTCGGAACCCCTTTCGAAGGCAATAAATATTAATAGTTCATATGCGTTCCAAACCTTTCAAAACTAAAAGTTTTTCCTTCGTGTAAATTAGTCCAGACGACCCTTTAAAAATAATAGACAAGTCTTTTGAGACGATCGAAGCCAATAACATTAGAACAAGGTTCCGCATCAATCCATAGGAATGCATTTGGAAGCTACCTCCTTCATCGAAACCATTGATACTTCAACATCTTCGAAGCCCTTATGGACAACCTATCAACCGAATCGAAAGCTCCTATCTTTACTTCTGATGACAATAAGACAACATGATGAGAAAAGCGCATTTAAGGCCCTTTCGACGACGTCGAAAGCAGTTCTGGAGAAAGCAGGAAAAAGAAGTGTTAAAGACTTAACAAAGATGAGGTTGGTAAAAGACCCTTTCGACTAGGTCGAAAGGTCTAGAATAAGAAGGAAAGCGGAACAATAAGTTAAAGTACTCGAAAGGAAACTTTTGAATGTATCGAAGACACGCGAGGCCATTCGACCATGTCGAAAGGAATGAGGCGGAAAACGAAAGGGCCTTTCGACAAGGTCGAGAGCATAGGCGTGGAAGGGGGCCGACCTGTATCTATAAATAAGACCCGAGGGGTCCAATTTTAGAGACCAGATTTTGGAATCCTAAGCTCATTTCTTTCCTGCTACTTCTTTGCAACTACAAAAACCTTTGTTAACCTAAATCAATTTGGGGAAAAGCACTCATAATTGTAACTCATTTTGGATTAATAATAACAAAAGGATGCATGGATTCAACAAGGATTTCGATTATAAGGAAGACCATTATGATCATTAGCTAGACTAATGATCCATTGCACATGATTTAATCTAATTCCCTCTATGACTTTTTGGTCATGCAATTCATAAAGATCGACTTGGATATAGACATGCGAAACACATCACCTTCGTAACCAATATCAAACAAAGGAAAATAAAGATGGTGATGATGTTTCGACATTGATAAGTTCGTAGAACTTTGGAATATCCAGACCGACCTTATATAGAATAAACCGAATAATGCTTAGGCAACTGGAGCTGGATCCGATTCAAAATGATGGAGCTCCTTTCGACCTCGTCAAAAGGGGTGTTCCGAAGGGAACCCAATTTGCAATTGGCGAGAGAACATGTAAAAAGGAATTTGTTTGAAAGGGGTCTATCCCCCACTACACTTGCAACCCTTTCGAAGGGGTTCCTCAACAAAAAGGAAAAAACCAATGAGATTGAAAGCAGCTATTTAGCTTAAATAAGACAAGCAACCTTCTGACATAGTTGAAAGGGTATGAATGAACCTTTTGACATGATCGAAAGGAATGAGAGGTCGAAATGAATAGTTGTTTTCTACTTATTCAAAAGAAGGGTTACGAGTTGAATGCTACTTCCTTTTCCTGTATTTCTAATTTACCGGAACTATTTCGACTTGGTCAATCAAGTCAAAAGGTGGGTTTCGAAAGAAGCAATCTCATCCTTATCTTATATGACCTCATTCGCCATTCACATAATTTTGGAGATGTTGATAAGTTATCTTTTTAACACCGTTCTTGATTTCTATTGAATAGACCAGAAGATCGTTGGGTCATTTGATACATCTTGGTTTGAGTCAGCCTGATAGGTTTTATGTTGGCCTATAAGAACTAATATACGTTCATAGTAATCCTGGGAACATTATGCCATTGGGTGAACCAATTTATGGGATTGTGAAATTTTGGAAATGTGTAACCCTTTGACCATTGTTAATGATGGACCATTCATTTCAACCCATGCTTGCATGATATGTTATTAATGTTATGATTATGTTATAATGATTTGGATGCAGGACATGTTATGGATTACATATTGTTTGATAAGGCGTATTAGTGAGGGAAACCTATTCCGCTCATTGGTGTGGCCTCGCTAAATACCCATATTTTGGTTTGAGATGGTATAATATTATTCACACCAGACTTTTTTATGACATGAAGTTTTTTATTTCCCCCTAAACTCTCATGTGCTCAATTTGGAATTGAGTAGGCTGAGAATAGGGTATTTTTGGATTTAATAAGCTTCCGAAGACGTGCATAAGGCAAGTTACTATTTAAAGTTTATTATCGTTGGGCAGTAGTTTAACTGCTTTTTATTGTTATTGTACGTATGTAAGGACATGTACCATAACCATCTTAAAATTTAAGACTTGGTTCATCCGAAGGGGCATCTTCATATATCGCTCTTAGGATTATATTTGTAATTGTCATATTTTATTCTAACGACATAATCGTGAGGTTATGAGATTGAATTATAGTGAATTTGCAAATCAATGAATGTTAATTTTGTGTGAAATTTTATAAATTCGCGTGCTCTATATGTTAATGACATAATAACTAATCTCATTTTGTCATTGGAAAGTAATACTAAGAATGACTGCAACACCACCAGTATCCTATTTCTGAGCCTCAAACTGGGGGATGTTACAACTTGGTATCAGAGCATAGGATTACATAAAACCTAATAAGATTTCAAAAAATATAACCTAAATGAAATAAGAAAGATTGAAAATTTGGGGTATGGGATAGTGATGTAAAAATGTACTTGTTATTGGTTATATATAAGTATGTATATCTATATACTCTCTCTCCTCTATCTAAGACCATTCTTCTGTATCTTATGACGACTCGTATGAAGATTACAAGAAATGGATACCGGAAGTAGCAGACTAAACTTGGGAGGTGAAAGCACTATAACTAATGGAAACATTCGGGCTAATGCCAAGAACGCTAACTGAACCACTAGTGCGAATGCAACTGCAAATGCTAGTGCAAATGCTAACATGAATGCAAATACAAATGATAATGCAAGTGCCAAATACTTGATTTGAAATGGAATTCTATTGACTGGAAAACCGTCGAATATTATAAAATAAAATTATTACAAGTGCACGGGGACAATTGAAGTGTATCAGCAAGTACGAGTCAAACCACAAGGAAAGCAAAAATTTCATCTTAATTTTAACTAAAAATTATAGAAAAACTAGAGTAAAATTAGAATAAAAGCGATGAGACTAAAAGGCAATTTAGAGATAAATCCACTCTTACTTTTATATAACTCAACACATAATATGATAATCTCTTTTTTTAACTTAAGTAGAATTAGTTAGTGTAATGATGTTAAGTATGATTTATTTGTGATATTAATTAAAACAAAATAAACCATTAAATTTTAATACATCAACCAAACCGGCTAATTAAATCACATGAAAATGATTATGAAGTTAGAAATAAAATCCATATTACGCATAATCTATTTGCCATCTTAGATCAAGTATCATCATCAACTTTTAATTCTACTTTTAGCTTCATTATCAAAATCAAATAGTTAGATAAAGATGTAACTTGAGTTTATATAATTATAGCCAATATGTGATTAATAATAAGGCTATCAAGTTCATTTATAAACGTCAAACTTCCATCTACATCTACATTTACATTAAGCACAAAAACAAGAGATAATAAATGAAACCATTATGTTGATTTGACATGAATCATAAGAGCTTTATTACCCCTAAATTGAAGGGGTTTAACCTCTTATTCTTGAATTCATTTCAACAGAAATGGATTTATGCATTATCAAAATGAAAGGAAATGCTAATTGAAGATAAATATAGCTAATTGATTGCATAAAAGTAAATATACACTAATTTGCATAAAACAAATCTATTCTACCTACATGAAATAAAAGAGAAGTATGAAATAAAATAATATAAAAAGAGAAGCATGACATAAAACTGCATAAAGTAAAAGGCTAAGAAGCCATTAAAGAGAAGAGAACTTTTATTTCTGTTTTTGTAGCTACAACTATGCATACTTTACATGAATCGCAAGATGGTATTTAGGCAAGTTTAAAACCTTAATGTATTTTAGGGGCTATCAAAACTACCCTTTACTTTGTGTGGCCTCTATGTAATCATTAATGATTAATTAATCCCTATTAACTTTTTCTTTACTTTTGATTGTGGCCCATTTGCAAGTGAGTAGGTGGGCTCCTCCATAAATAATTAATTGTTTCTTTTATTCTTTCTTTGGCTTCCAAAATGCGTGCATTATAAATCCATGAAGCTTCTTTTAATTTGCACTTAATTTCCTGCAAAATGAAAAAAATGTGCACATAAATTTTCTTAAAATTAATGCACACACAAAATTATCATTTTGCCCAAATGTTGATGAGTGAATGATGATTTGGAAACACTTTCATATTTTGGTCAAAACATGTAAAAATGCCCTATTATGTTCTTTATTTTAGTATAATAAGATTAAGTATGACAGTAAAAATATACACTTTTATGTGCATATCAGGATGCCAAAACTACTCTACTTTATATGAGGACTATGTATTGGTTCTTTATTAATATGATGCAAGCTGGAGTAGCAATTAGATTGAGTAGAGGTGATGTTGGTAATGCGGGAGCTGCAGTACTAGAAATGGCTGCCCATAACAACTATGCCATGTTAAGCCTAGATTATACTAGCTAAGGAGAAAGCCATTATTGGGGATAGATAATGTCATCAAGGTGGAGGATTGGCTTCTTCAGTGTGAGAGTATCTTTGTTGATGTAGGATGGAATAACGATCAAAAAAGGAGATTGGCTCCAAGGAAGTTGCAAGGAGCTGCTTTGTATTGGTGGAATTGTTAGAATCTCGATTTTTATTGTTTTGATTGTGACAACTATATAAGTCAATGTTATTGTGTACCAATCATTTATGCAAGAGATTCATTGGAGATTTAGATTCAGAAAGCTATGATTTTGTTATTCTTTTGTTTTGGAGTTTTTAAATTATTAGAAATATGTTAAAGCCTCTCTGATATGGTATATACACACTAACACATACACAAACTATGCACATGCACAAAATAGGCTATATTCAGTCGTTTGAATGCTGAAACAAAGCATAATTTATTATGTAGTTTCAGCCGGTTGAATGGTTACATTCAGACGGCTGAATAAGGCCAAAAATAGCTTGTTTGGTTGTTGTATCGAATTTTAACTAAATCGGAAGGCTGAATTGATAATTGAGACGGCTGATTATCTATAACGGCTAGTTTTTTTGAAAGGATGCTTCTCTTTAATGAAGAGAAACATTTTCTAACCTAAAGGTTGCATTTATTCTTTGCATCATTCCTTTTCATCAAATATTGCAACTCTTAAAATTCTATAAGTAGAATTTAGAATTCAACAAAGAGTTTACCTAACTAATTTTAGTGTTCTTGAATTCTTATCTTTTATTCACTATTTTCAATTTACAATCAAACTGCATACAATCTCTGATTATTGATCACTCCATCTTCCACATTATTTAAGCACATTACATAATATATCATAAAGGAGAAGATTATAGGAAGATTGTACTTAATTGACTTATCAGTGCTATTTAAAGAGCATTCTACAATTAGATACTTTTGTTTATTTGTAAAGAAGTCATGTTTGGTTGCTCAAGCGGTAGAATTCCTATTCGGTTGCTTAGGGGGTAGAAGTCCTATTAGGTTGCTTAGGTGGTGTAAACATATTCCTTCGAGTTAAGTGGGAGTTGCTAGTTTAATACCAGAAGGAGTTTAGGACTGAACATAAAACGGGAGTTCGAACAAGTATAAAAATCTCTTGTGTCATTTACTTTACTGCATTATTTATTTTTTAACTTGTTTTTTATTCTGCATAAGCAATTTATAAATTCATCAATATTATACAATCCTATAGCATAGTCATTTTCATTTAATATCAGAGCAAGGTTATTTTATTAGCGTAACATAATTATCTGATATTTTAATTGGAAAACAACACTAGCACCGTAACTAACACTAGTTTTCTTGAAAATCAATCTACTGCACAAACACCATTATTTAACGGAATGAACTATTTGGACTACCAGAATGAGAATTTATATACAAACTAATAGTTATGAAACTCGAAATATTACTCAAACTGAATATCACATACCTACTACCAAATATTCACAATGGTCTAACATAGAAAAACTATATGTTACTGCAAATGCTAAAGCCATGAATATATTATATTTTGCATTAGAAAAAAAATGAGTTTAATAGACTTAGCATATGTAAAACAGCTTATGAAATTTGGCGTACACTTAAAATTACACATGAAAGTACTAACAAAGTAAAGCAGAGTAAAATTTCTTAAGCTTAAGAATCAGTTCCAGAATTTCAAAATGAAGCAAGATGAAACAATAAACGAAATGTACTCTAGATTTCAAGACTTATATCACTCTCTCTTAGGATTTGGAGAAAAATATACTGACTTTGATATTGTTTCAAAAATCCTCAAATCTCTAACGGATGAGTGGGAACGAAAGGTCTTAGCGATCGAAAAAGATAAAGACATTTCAACCATTAAACCAGAAGAGTTGATAAGAAATCTAATGTCTTATGAAGTTAATCTCTAGGCTAAATGCGTACAGGCTCAAGATAAGAAGAATATAGCATTCCAAGCAGAAAAGGATGAATCAGATTTAGATGAGGAAGATACGACATTCATTGCTAAAAATTTCAAAAAAAAATTAGAACAGCTCCACCAGCAATAACAACAACAACAAACCATTATTTTCTGCTCTAGAATGTTATGAGTATCACAAGAAAGGCCACATTAAGAAAGACTGTCCTGAGCGAAAGACAGAAAATTTTAAGCATAAGAAAGACAGATCCAAAATGAAAGCTTTCTTTGTCACTTAGGACGATTCAGAATCATCTTCCTCGTCAAATAGTGACTCAAACAGAACAAGCCAACTATGTTTTATAGCCACAAATGATGAGGTAAGTGATCTAATTTTGATTATTTATTGGAAATAAACTCTGAATTACTTGAAAAACTGAGAAACATCAAAAGAAAATATAATGAAAACTCATGAAAAAATAAATAGGACTGAAATTGAGGTAGATATGTTAAGAGATGAGAAACAAATTTTAGAAGAAGAACTTGAGATTACTCGATATCGTATTCTAATACATCTCAACTGTCTATGTTAAGTCAAGAGATAGAAACTCAAAAAGAAAAGAATAATGCTCTTTTAGTCGAAAATCATGATCTTAAAGCTAATATTAAAATATTAGAATTAGATAACTGTAGTCTTAAAGCAAAATTAGATGATATTACTAAGAACGTCTCTAATTTTAACAAAGGTAGAGAAATCTTTCTAAATTTATAGAAAATTCTCAGACGGTTTCAATTAAAAGAGGACTAGGATACATGCAAGCTTCTAAAATTATTCCAAAGAAAAAGGATTCCGTATATAACAATTTCAAAAAGAATGATAATACTATTGAAAAACCAATATAAGAAGTTATAAATTATTCTTAATCAATTAAGAATTGAGTTCCTAAAACAAAAAAATATTTGATTAAAAATGAATATATAAAATCTTTTATAGAAACTGTTCACAAAAATAAAATTTTATTTTTAAAAGGAATTCTAAACCCTCATGGGTTTGGTTTCCAAGACCTAACTTTTTAGGACCCAAATAAAATGGTGGGTACCAATGTTAATTCTATATTTTGCAAGCACCACCTAAAAAGAGAGGAAAATGAATATTGGATAGTGGTTGCTCGTAACACATGACAGAAAACAAAACGATGCTAGTAAACATTACCTACTCAGATGGAGGATCTATCACTTTTGGAGACAATTTCAAAGGATATATCATCGGCAAAGGCAATGTGAGAAATAACGGTATATCTAATTTACCACTTATTACAAATGTTTTATTAGTTAAGAATTTAAAACATAATTTACTTAGCATTAGTCAGCTGTGTGACAAAGGATTCAATATACATTTTTCTAAAAATAAGCGTAGCATTTTTGATTAAAATGAAAAATCTTATTTTTGAAGGTTTTAGAGATAAAAATATATATGTTTTGAATATGAATATAAATTACAATACTAATATGTGTTTAATAGATAAAAAAATGATCCTTGGTTATGGCACAAAAGATTTTGTCATTTTAATTTCAAAGCTATAAACAAATTATCTAAAAATGAAATAGTAAAAGGTTTACCAAAGATGAATTTTAAAGTAAACAATATTTGTGATGCTTGTCAATTAAGAAAATTATCAAAATCAACTTTTAAATCAAAGAAAAATATTTCTACTATACAACCACTTGAACTATTGCATTTGGATCTTTTTGGACCAACCCAAGTTCAATCTATAAACCATAGAAAATATGTGTTTGCTATAGTAGACGATTTCTCAAGATATACTTGGACTATTTTTATGAAAAGTAAAAGTGACACTTTTTAAAATTTCAAAATCTTTGCTAAAAGAATTCAAAATATCAAAAATTTAAAAATTTATAATATTAGAAGTGATCATGGAGGTGAATTCGAAAATGAAGCTTTTGAACATTTATTTAATAAAAAGGGAATTTACCATAATTTTTCTTTTTCCAGAACACCACAACAAAATGGAGTTGTAGAAAGGAAAAACAGAATTTTACAAGAATGTGCAAGAACTTTATTAGACGGAAGCACTTTTCCAAAATAGTTTTGGGCAGAGGCTGTAGCAACTGCCTGTTATGTTCTGAATCATGTTTCCATCCGACCACTAACTAAACAGACTCCATATGAACTATTTCATGAAAGAATACCAAATATTTCATATTTTAGAGTTTTTGGTTCAAAATGTTTTATCTTAAACACGAAAGATCGGCTTGGAAAATTCAATTCAAAATCCGATAAAGGAATTTTCATAGGATATTCGGAATGAAGCAAGGCTTATCGAATTTTTAATAAAAGAACTAAAACAATCGAAGAAACACGACATGTTTCCTTTGATGAAAATTTTAAGTTTAATAAAAAATTTAAGGATGATGAGATAATAATTAAGACAGCCACAAATATGGTTACTCAAAATAATTTTGAAGAAGATGAAAACATTGTTCATAATTTTGAAGAAGATGAAAAAATTGTTCATAATGAAAATAGATTAATAACTCCTCCAAGGATTTTACGAGATCACCCAGTAGAAAATATCATAGGAGAAATTGATTCACATGTCAGAACTAGAAATCAACTTAACCAAATGGGCCATGTAGCATTCCTTTCTAATATTGAACCTAAAAATACCAAAGAAGCCTCTACTAATGACTATTGGATTATAGCTACATAAGAAGAGCTAAACCAATTCGAACGAAATGAAATTTGGGAATTAGTTCCTAGACCAAGTGATCAAATAGTTAATGGTACTAAATGGGTTATCAAAAATAAATTAGATGAACAAGAAAATATAACTAGGAATATAGCTAGATTAGTTGCACAAAGTTATAATCAAGAAAAAGGAATTTAATATGAAGAAACATTTGCTCCAATCACACGACTAGAAGCAATATGTATCTTACTGGCCTTTGCATGTTTTCATAATTTTAAAATTTATCAAATGGATGTAAAAAGTGCATTTTTAAATGGATATATAAAAAAAATGTTTATGTTGAACAACCTCCTCTATTCTCACACGAAAAATTTCCGGACCATGTCTATAAACTTAAGAAAGCTTTATACGGTCTAAAACAAGCACCCCGTGCTTGGTATGAATGTTTTAAAAGCTATTTTATAGATTCTGGTTTTGAAATTGGGTTGATCAAACTCTTTTAATCAAACGAACTAATATGGGTATTTTAATTATTCAAATTTATGTAGATGATATTATTTTTCGTTCTACAAATGATAAGTTATGTTAGGTATTTTCTAATATAGTGACCAAAGAATTTGAAATGTCACATATAAGAGAATTATCTTACTTTCTTGGGTTACAAATTAAACAATTAGACAATGGAATTTTTATTAATTAAGAAAAATATTGTAATAATCTAATTAAATGCTTTGGTATGGAAAATACATATGCCAAACCAACTCCAATGAGTACAACAGTAAATCTCGATATAGATGAAGTTGGCAAGAGCATTGACCAAAAATTATATCGAAGTATAATTGAATCATTACTTTAACTAACTACTAGTAGACCTGACATAATGATGAATGTTTGTTTATATGCACGATTTCAAGCAAATCCTAAAGAATCACATATGCGAGCAGTGAAACGAATATTACTTTATCTAAGCAAAACCAAAGATATCTTACTTTTCTGTCCGAAAAATTGTCCTTTCGAGTTAGTATCATACAGTGACACTGACTTTGGAGGATGTCGAACAGATCGAAAAAGTACGAGCGGGACTTTTCACTTCATTAGACAATCCTTAGTCTCCTACTTTAGCAAGATACAAAATTGTGTTCCACTATTGACATAAGAAGCGGAATACATTTATGCTGCTTTAGCATGTACTTAAATCATTTACATGCAATAAACACTTCAAGATTTTGGTATAAATCTATCTAAATCAACTATTTTTTGTGATAACACAAGTGATACAAACTTATCTAGAAATCCCGCCAATCATTCACAAACTAAACATGTTGACATTCGTCATCATTTCCTTCATGATAATATTGAAATGGGTATAGTCAGATTAGAATTTGTATCCTCTGAAAACTAGCTGGCTTATATATTTACCAAAACTTTAAATGAAAATACTTTTATAAAACTAAGAAGAGAACTAGGAATTTTATCGTTCAAAGATTTATGATTTTTATATTTTTCAAAAATAATTTTTTCCCTAAATTTGAGTTTCCATGACTCGAACTCTGGTCTCCCATTTATAAGTCATATGACTACCACTCTACTAAATGTTACTTCATAACAGAACCATCTTTTCATTTCCTGTGATATATTTTTTCTATTCTTATCTAACATTGTCAACCATGCAATTTTTTTCTTTCCTTTTAGCCAATTAATCATCTCTGGTTAAAACACCTCTAATCCTATTACTATTTCTGAAATGCTTTATACTATAAATACCTTGCTTGATAATATCAAGATTATATATCATTTAAAAGAAAAAGGAAGTTTTCTCTCACCACTTATAATAATGTCTTCCCAACATAATTTTGAATCCTCCTCAATTGACTACACTTCTCTAATTCAGGTTCAATCAATTTACCCACTCCTACACTTATCTATGAACCTGTTTCCATTGTTCCCCTTCCACTCATACGAGTTATACTTCACCCAGAAAAAGAGCCAAATGCTCTTTATTCTTTGGCTCTCCCTCAACTAAGGAGAAAAATAGATGACATTCACCATTACTAGAGGGAAACGCAAGAATTACAGCACGAACTCTATTATAAACAAATGGTTAATGCTAAGCGTTTAAGCTTCTTGGAGCAAGTCGCATTGAAATTCTGCAGATCTTCATCTAGGAGCGCGCTTCATCAACCTTCTCCTATTCATTCTCCTACTCAGCACAATCCTTGTGAACAATCGCCACAATGTCCCCTAGTGTGACCAAACTCTTAGGAACGTGGAAATGGCTGGCCTCCTTTCCGACCATTACAAGAGAATACCAAGATTGAGCTAGAAGATTATAAGTCTCCTAGCTCTTCTTCTAACGCTGTTTAATTTTTGTTGAATATGTATTTTCTATTGTATTCCATTGTTTGTTTATGTTTTTTGTTATGTATTCCACTCAAATTATTGGCCCGGATACCTCATTTAAACAAGCTATCATCACTCTCTCCCGAAACCAATCGAAAGTTCATTAGGATATCAAATCACATGAAAAGAAGACAGAGAAGAAATTCAATACTATAAAAGGATTTCTTAACAGGATATGGGACAAAATTTCTTGCTTCGGTTCAACATCTACAAAAGCTTGTAATTCAGCTCCATTCCAATGGTCTTCTTCGAGCTTTGAAAATGGAGATGATGATAGCGATGATCCTTCTCCTTCTATCTAGATTTATTTTTATGCTTTATAAACAATTATGATAATTTGGTTTGTAATATTCTTTTAACGCTCCTATGGTTCTATGTGACTGTAATGATGTGACTATGTGATGTTGTGACTATGTTTCTATGATGTTATGACTACTATGTTTCATTTTGTCTCTACATGCTACTATCTTAAGTATTTCATATATCTTTCATTTTTTTCGATGACAAAGGGGGAAAAATTTGGTATAAATTTATTTAAATTATTGTGTATATAAACAGGAGGAGTATTCATACAAGTTTCATGGCAATATAAATACATTATTTATCTTATATAATTGTCATCATCAAAAAGAGGGAGAATGTTAGAATCTCTATTTTCATCGTTTTGATTACTATAACTATATAAGTCAATATTATTGTGCACTAATCATTTGTGCCAGAGATTCATTAAAGATTCAGATTTAGAAAGCTATGAAGTTGTTATTCTTTTGTTTTAGAGTCTACATATTATCAGAAATGTGATAAAATCTCTCCGATATGATATATACACACTAACACATACTTAAACTATACACATGCACAAAACAGGCTACATTCAGCTGGTTGATTAATGTAACCATTCGGCCGTCTGAATGCTGAAATAAAGCATAATTTATTATGCAGTTTCAACTAGTTGAATGGTTACATCTAAATGGCTGAATAAGGCCAAAAATAGCATGTTTGCTTGTTGTATTGGATTTTAACTAAATCACAAGGCTAAATTGAAAATTCAGACGGTTGATTATCTATAACAGCTAGTTTTCTAAAAGGATGCTTTTTCTTTAACAAAGAGAAACATCTTCTAATCTAAAGGTTGCATCTGTTCTTTTCATCATTCTTTTCATCAAACACTGCAAATCTTAAAACTCTATAAATAGAATCCAGAATTCAAAAAACAATTTACCTAACCGATTTTAGTATTCTTGAATTCTTATCTCTTATTCTCTATTTAAAATTTGCACTCAAACTGCATATAATCTTTAATCATTGATCACTCTATCTTCCACATTCTTCAATCACATTACAGTATATATCATAAAGGAGAATATTATAGGAAAATTGTACTTTATTGATGTATCAGTGCTATTCAAGAGCATATCCATTCAAAAAACAATTTTACTATTTATATTGTAGAAGTCATGTTCGGTTGCTTAGGCGGTAGAAGTCATATTCGATTGTTTAGGCAGTAGAAGTCCTGTTCTTTTGCTCAGGCGGTGTAAACCTATCCCTACGGGTTAAGTGAGGATTGCTGGTTTAAATCTAGAAGGAGTCTAGGACTGGATGTAGAACGGGAGTTTGAACCAGTATAAAAATCTCTGGTATCATTTAATTTACTACTATATTTATTTACTTACTTATTTTATTTTCCGCACAAGTAGTTTATAAATTTATCCATATTACATGATCATATAGCACGGTCACTTTTAGGAATAGTGTTACTATGGGAATTTTGAAGGAAGAGCTTATTTGGACTGGCGTTAGAGAGAGGTTTGAGGAGAAATTACTATCTGAAGAAGCTAAGTTGAATTTGGTTAAGAAGATTTCAAAGCTAGAACAAGATGAAATGAATGTGTTAGAATATGTTACGAAGTTTCATGACTTGTCTAGGCATTAGCAGACTATCATTAATACTCTGCTTTGAAGTTCATTGGAGGGTCTACGTTGGGATTGCTAAAGCAACTATACTATACCTTAGAGATTCATTTAATATTGTAGTGGACATGGCTATGTGGAATGAAGATTTACTTCTGGTGAGACCATGGTTTCCAAGGCATGAAGAGAAAGTTCTTTGGAAAGAAGGGAATTCAGAAGAGCGGGGCTCCGAAGAAAGGAAAAGCTAAAGTGACTTGCTATAGATATGACATGAAGGGGCACTTTGCTAATAAGTTTCATTTTGGTAGGAGCAAGAAAGTTGTTGATAAGATAGGTGTGAGGTTTTATTACTGCAATAAGATTAGGGCATCTCAAGAACGAGTGTCCTATACTGGTCAAAGCTCAAAAGGGAAAGGTTTTTCGTGTTAAAACTACAGCTTCTGGATTGACTACAGATAATGGTTGTGTTAGGAGGTACACTTCTGATTCATAACATTCATGTTTGTACGTTATTCGATACTAGTACATCACATTCTTTTGTTTCCAAATGTTTGGTAGAATGGTTAAACCTTAAACAAACATACCTTATTACCTCTTTGAGGGTTACGAATCCAATAGGGTAGCTATGGAACTCTTTGAATGAGAGGTGAATATGTGAAGTTTGATTTGTTAGGTTATTTGTTTGTCTAAAATTTATATGTGTTTGATTTTGTGGGCTTGGGATAACTCTGGGTATGGATTTGTTCAACCGATATGATGCTAGGATATTCTATTAAGATAAAGTAATATCACTAAAGCATCCTTATTGTCATGATCGAATTGTATACTCATTTGAAGAGTCGATTTTGACGTCTATGCAATGTTGAGTGTCATGAAAGGCGTAGAGGATGAAATCAATTGGGTTTTGTAGTAAAGGAGTGTGCTGACATTTTTGAGCTTGTCGTGGGATTACCGTTGAAACGAGCTATAAAGTTTCAAATTGTTCTTGTACTTAGAGCTGAACTAGTAAGTAGACCACCTAACAGAATGACACCTACCGAGATGAAGGTGTTAAAGGTGTAGTTGATGGATCTTCAAAGTAAGAATTTTGTTAGATCAAGTACTTTACCAGGGGAGCTGCAGCGGTGTTCGTAAAGAAATTGGATGGATCTTTGAGTATATGTATTGATTATAAAATGCTAAATGAGACGACGATAAAGAATCAGTATCCTTTCCCTAGAATAAATGATTTGTTCAATCAATTTAGTGGATCCATTGTGTTTCCATAGCTAGATTTAGCAAAGGGTTTCCACAAATGAGAATGGTGGAGGATAGTATACCACTAACAGTGTTTCGAACAAGGTATGGTTCATCTGAGTGGTTAGTCACGTCCTTTAAACTGACTAATGCACCAGCTTACTTTGTAGACTTGATAAACTGGATCTTCCAAGAGCATCTGGATAAATTCGTGTTTGTGTTTATTGATGACATTTTGATATATCCTAAGAATGAATAAGAACATGAAGCTCATCTCAAAATAGTGTTAGATACACTAAGGTAGCATCTACTAAAGTAAAGTTTTTAAATGGTCATTCCTGGGAAATATAAGTAAAGTTTCATAGGCGTTTTGTTTCAGAGAATGGATTATATATAGACCCATCAAAGATCAAAGTTGTTAATAATTGGAAAAGACCTGAGACCGTGACTGAGATTAGAAGTTTTTTGCGATTGGATCGCTACTACTGGAGATTTAATAAAGGTTTCTCTCGTATAGCAGTAGCAAATGACCAAACTAACAAGGAAGGACATAAAGTTTGTTTAGATCGATAATTGTGAAGAAGCATTTTAGAAGCTAAAGCATTTATTGACCAATCTTCCTATGTTACTTGTTCCAGATGGGAACTAAGACTTGGTGGCGTATACAAATGCTTGTCAATCTTGATTAAGAGTTTTATTTATGCAAAGAAATAAAGTTACTGCCTTTGCTTCTTGATAGCTTCGGCCGCATAAAGTTAGATATCTTACTCAAGGTTTGGAGTTGGTGGCAATGATCTTTGCCTTGAAGGGGTGGAACACTATCTGCTCGGAGAATGATTCAAGATGTTCGTAGATCATAAGCCCTTGAAGTATTTATTCTCTTAGAAGAATCTGAATATAGGCAGAAAAATGGCTGGAGATTTTAGCTGCATATGACTTTGGGATTGAGTATACGTCAAGGAAAGAAAATAAAGTGGCGGACGCACTTGGTAGAAAACATTAGAATGTGGTGTTAGTGATATTATATGAATAAAATGATCTAGAGGCATTGGCTTCATGTGGAGTTACAATAAGATCGACGACTAGTTCCAGTCGGGGTACTGTAATGATTGCTTATTTAGAAGTTTGACCGGTATTAATAGAAAGAATTGTAGCAAGGAAAAAAGATAATCCAATATTAGCTAATCAGATAAAAAGACTAGAAGCAAGACTGATGATTCGAACGATTTCGTAACTGAGCAAAGAGTCTAGTTGAGAAAGAAGGGATGGTTGTATGCTCCGGACGTGGATAATCTGAGAAAGAAAGTACTTAGAGAATGTCGTTGCTTGAAGTTTGATATTCATCGTAGAGGTACAAGATGTACCAGGATATGAAGAGGAGTTTCTTCGGGAAGGCACGAAGAGAGATGTAGGTCAATGGGTAAAGCATTGTACGAATTGCCAGCAAGTAAAAGCTAGGCATCAAATGATAAGTGGATTAGTTCAACCTTTGAAAGTGCCATTATGTAAATCAAATTCAACATCGATGGATTTTATAGATGAGTTGCTAAGGTCAAATATGGGAAATGAAAGAATTTGGATCATGGTTGGTAACTAAGAGTGCACATTTTATCCATATTAAGTCGACAAGGATGGCACCTAGTTTGGCAATGTTATTCATGAAGAACGCTGTGAACTTCATGGAATACCAAGTAGCATCGTAAGTGATAGAGATCCTTTGTTCATTAGTGAATTCTGTAGGAGTTTATAGAATGATTTAGGTACTGAGTTGAAAATGAGTATCGCTTATCATTCGCAAAACGATAGGCAAATGGAATGGGTTAACAAGGTACTCGAAGATTTGTTGAGATCCTGTGTATGAAATTTTGGAGGGACATGGGAAGGCCATTTGTAATTAGTTGAGTTTTCCTATAATAATAGTTATCAGACTAGTATAGAAATAGCTCATTTCGAAGCACTTTACGGAAGGCCGTGCAAATCGCCCACATGCTGGTTGGAGACAAGTGATGGACCGATATTTGGGCCTGATATGGTGAAAGAAGCAACTAAAAAGATTGAGCTAATCCGAGCAAGGATGTAGGAACTCAATCAAGACCAAAAGGCTCACAGATAAAATGTAACAACTCACATCCTAGTGGGTTCAAATTTTCATAAAATCAAAAACTCAAGTCGACTAGAGTATGGATCTTTGGTGTTGGTATCCTATAAATAAATAAAAGTATGTCAAATACTATCGATAAGAACACACTGTAGAACAAATAAGTATAATAAAACATTTACATACACTGACCAAGGCCGATGCTTTAAGCATCTAGTTTTTTTGTCGGTGCCAAACATACTTAAGGAAATCTGTCCTTCCATTGTTCTTGCCTTGTGCCATTACATGTCCCTCTACATCTGTCATGTGGGTAGTAATGAGGAGGGGATCAGAAGAACATTTTGGTGATTGGTGAATTACACCTTTATCCATAACACTAGTTTATGTCGTTTGTTTTCCGCTGTGTTAAGTCTATTATTTTAATTTAGTCATTTTGACTTCATGTTCATGTACGATACGCCTAATCTACTTGAGGTATACAATAATTTCATAAGTGTGTGTGTAATTACCATAGTCCTTCATGGACTAGGATACATTCCCCGCTAGTATCTGTAACACTCCACCGTGCAAGGCATCCACCATTAGTGACTAGGCCGATTTTCAGCGTACACCAAATAACCTCCCATTAGTGCCTAATAACAACTTACAACTATTTATATGTATTCTAATTCATCTTAAAGATCATTTTGGGGTTGTATAGCCTTTCCTCATAATAATAAATGAACTAATAAACAACTTTTTAGATACTGCATGTCCCATCCGAAATCTATACTAGTAGGAGGTGTATTCCATGCAGGGTGTAACCCTAGTGTTTCTAATAGCTACTCCTGGACCGATGAGGATCTCGACCTATGTATACATCCCTACTCCCCACATATACATTACCAATTAGCACTGACCCTACGCTCACCATCCTATTTAGATTACCTAATGCGATAAAGGAAATGACCACGTAGTTACTTAGTAACTCCTAAAAAAATTGAATTAGACCCGACTTGGCTGTTTAAGGCTTCAAACCGAGGCAAACCTCCTTAGGTATATTCCCTTCGCTTATATGTGAATGTATATTTCCATGGGTCCTACAGTTGGAGATGTCCCACATCGGTACAATACATATACAACTGCCGGTATCTCCTTTTGGATGACAGACTTCTATTGTGCAACATTACTGACCTTGCATTCCAACCCTTACTATTGACTACTCATTTTATATATTTGTCTAGATATAATAATTCACACCCGTCATAACATTTACTTGAGGCTATATAAATTTAAGTGTAAAATTTCTATGCCTTTTATGTTTAATTATTAGTATTTAGACACTTTTACATGAACTTACTTCTTACTTCTTTAATACTATTAAATGTCTTTTACTGCTTATCTCTGATTCAATAGATTAAGTACCTTTTATTGCATGATTTCCAATTAGTATAATTGGGTATGTTCTACTATTCCTTTGTAACTAATAGATATACATTTTTGATTATATAGCCATCCTAATTTCTAGTTCTGTTATCTTGTTTCTATTTTCAACGATTATTGTTTATTTCCTAACTTACTATTAAACATGTATGTAAAATTAACAACAAAATTATTATTATTTTTATTTATAATAATGTGATTTTATATTTAAAGATTTCTATATTTAATGCATTAGAACTACTTCTTTCTATAAAGTTAATGTTAACACTGTAATTTCCCGTAAATTACCTAAAAGAGGATTTGTATTGTGTTTGTAGCTACGAGGAATTATCTTCTCTATTATTATTGAAATAAATGGTACAAAATATGGTAACACCCCTATTTTGTACATCTCTTTCTTTTAGTCATATTGCTTATTATATCAAACAATACACCTTCAAACATAGTTATAGAGTTTGATAATTTATACAAATTTATATTGTAACATACTTCATTCTAATGAATAAAAATATTACTTAAATCCCAGCCCAGTTCGTAATAATCCCAATTTATATTTAATAACATACAACATTTAAATAACAAATCTAGAATTTACATAGAATCTTATTAATGAATTATTCATAATTTTTGGGAATACTTTCACCCTTACTTTCTAGATTTATGTATATATGATTTTAATCAGATTTAATGATTTAAAAATATGCAGGTAAGGTTCTAAAATTTATTGCACATAAATTTATTGACTACAACTCCAAAATTGATAATTATGCATACAAGAAACAAATTCACAACGATATAAATCTAATATTATATAAAATATATAATTTCCCACTTACCTCTTGGCCTTCATATCTCCAGATCTAAATTCATTCTTCTTATTTAATTCATTTTCCTTCTAGCAAAATATGTATTAAAGTGTATGCATATCTATTAGAATTATAGATTTGAGAAGAAATTTGAATTAAATGTAGATGTAAAATTTTAGATTTAGAATATACCATTTCTTCGTAGAATCGATTCACCTATTACCTTCTTCTCTTTTGTTCTCTGATATTCTCCACACACACATACACACACACATGTGTGTGTATAATATACTATTTTATAATTTCTATAAATTTCTATATTTCCTAGAATTTGTGGAGGAAAATAAAATGGTAGAACTTCGCTTGTTTCTTCAGAAAACATGAGAAGAAGAGTGAGGAGCTAGGCCTGTATTTATAGGTGCTCGAATTAATTCTATATATTGGATTTAATTATTTTAAATCCAGTCCATTTGGCCTAGGTTCAAACCTTAGTTAGTAGACATATATTGATCAACCGCTCTACTTTCACCGGTTGACCGCTAGTGGTCGACTGAATAAAACTAGGTGTCGACCGGTGGAGCGTTTATTTATTGTCGTTTTCTCGTATTTATTTCTTGATTTTCTTTACCTTCTTATTTACTAACATTTGTTTTAACGTTAATTAATTATCATTTATTTCCTTCCATGCTTAGATTTAATTTGATTTAACATTGTTAATTAACATTTGTATTTAACGGTTGCTTTAACATTAGGCTGATAATATTTATTGCCTTATTTATTTTTAAACATTAATATTTATTTCCTTTTCAGCATTGATTTAATTAGATTTAACATAGCTAATTAGTTTAACATTAACGTTTATATTTAATTTCCATTTTAATGCTAAGTTATTAATATTTATTTATTTATTTGGTTTTGAATTATTTTCAATCCAAAATTTCAAATATTAGTTACTTTTTCATTTGAACTCCTATCGTAAAACTTATATACGAAAGTTGATTAGAAAATCGCCACAAACACAATGGTACAAATTTCAGGGCTAAATTCCAACATTTTCAAAAATTATATTTTTGAGAATTGCTTACTTTATATTAATTCTTTTTAATTATTAATAGTTTAATTTATGGAGTCTTACATAAAAGCGTAAGGACTTGGAATTCTCATTTAAGGATTTTATTTTCCTAAAGGTATCACTAATAAAGGGTGTTGTATGATTTGGGAAAATGGGAAAATTGGCACCAATATATGTTGATCTTCCCCTATCATTTAGAGAATCGAGAAACTCGCTTATCGTATCGAGTTACAAAGTAGTTTGGCAAGAGCCCATAATGTTTTCCATGCATCTCATCTAAAAGTTACGTGCGTGTCCCAGAGAACTATAGAGCTGATGGTTTTGGAAGACATAGTAGTTGAACCTGATATGACTAACATTAAGCGACCTATTCATATTGTTGATAGAGATACGAAGGAATTAAAGAATAAGACAATCAAGTTAGTAAAGGTCCGATAGAATAACGATGAATAAGACTGTGCTTAAGTGACAAAGACTAGGTTCAAGGAGCCATATCCCAATCTATTTTGATTGCATGATCTATTGGTATATAGGCTTTAATGCATAGTTATTACAAGTGTTGTTGATTTTATGTGCTTGTGACACATGTTTGTATGATTGATGTACTAATTGTTGTTTTTCTTATCACTGTTCCAAGGGCAGAATTCTTTAATGAGAGGAGATTGTAGTACCTTTAATTTTTATTGCACATTATTTAAAGTTGTAAATGTGGGAAACCTAAGTTAATTAATTTTGAGTGGCATTAGTAAAGATAATAAAGAGAATAATTGAATGGAATATGGTATAATAAACATAAACATATAAGGTATAAGTGGAAGACAAAGTATTATGCTACACTCACCGCTCTCCCTCATTCATTTCCATTTCTTTCTAAAAACAAAATCTTACTAAATAAGGTCGGCCACCATTAAGAAGAAAGGAAATTCGAAAGGAAAAGAAGAAGCTAAAGAAAGAAAGCTAGAGAAACTTCCAACATTTCAACAAGATCAAAGTTGAATAATATACATCTATCTCTTTAGTTTTTAATGTGTTTGGTTTGGATTAGATGTAGATTCGAATTTTAATTGATGGTTTATCATGCTTATTGAATAAATAATCATGTATAGGGCTGTCAATGGATACCCAAAGAATCCAAACTCTATCTATATTCGTATCTGAAATATAAAAAATATATTTAATATTCAAAAAATAGATACGGATGCAGATATAATCATATCTGCATCCGATAATTATCCATTCGATTTTTCTCAAGATTATAGTTATTTTATAGTGTATTTTAGCATATAGACTGATTATCGTTTACTATTTTATCTAATAAAATAATTTAATGTGTTTATAAAAATCAATACTTGCTGCCTAAAATTTTTATTCTTAGCATATTTATAATTTTTTATATTTTTAGTACTGAAATTGATTTATAATGAATCAAAATTTTCTATTTACTTCTTTAAATTTATTAGTTATGAACTATGGAAGAATATCTTATATATTTGTCTACGTTTGTGGATATGAATATCCAATATTTAAAAATGATTTGGGATACGGATAAGGATATGGAACTATCTGAATCTGTATCCAACCATTTACAAGTCTGATCATGTATATGGTTGTTGTTTAGGAACTCTAGAAATTGACCTAAAGGTTTTGAAGCGAAAAACTATGTTCTTGATCTCCAAATAATGATATGTTGTTGAATTATTATTTTGGAGATGGTTTTAAATTTAAACTTTATTTTATTTATTATGAATTTTCTAAGGAGAAAAAAGTAAATTTGAGAATTTAATTATTTAAAACATGAGGAATAATCATTTTTGCCTAAAATTTTAATACACGATGTTAAGGAAGGAAATATTGATTTTTTGGAATTTTTGTGGATTTTTCCCTAATGTTTACAATTTATAATTTTTTATGCAAAATGGAATTGTTTGCAAAATATGACAATGATATAATTTAAAGGAAAATTACATTTTAGGAAAATAAAAGTAATTTTTCCACTTTAAAATTCTAAAAGAATTCTAAATAGATGTTTGATAACCAATGAGATTTCAACAAATATTATGGATTTGGTATAGAGTACATACTTTTAAAGGAAAAGAAATAGTTTTGGAAAGAATTATAGAATTACGCTTAACCCACGAGGGCTATTATCCACGAAGCTTTGTTTTTAGTTACTTTTAAAAGCTTCTTTTTTGGCACATGGTGACTCCATTTTAATCATCTTACGATAGTTATTGCCCATGGTAGCTATGTTTTTCCAACCTTCAAAGGCGATAACGCGTGAAAGCCTTATTTGTAACCCAAGATAGCTTTTCTTTATTAAGTCACGATGATTTTTTTTTCATAGAAGACTCGAAAGCCTTGTTTCATAAAAAGGGCATGAAGGCAATGTTTTTGTTAGTCACGGTGACTATAAAGTTATAGGGCAAGGCATTATACCCCTTACTTTTAACATGCGATGATTGTGAAATTTATAAGGTGCGGTGGCTTATATTTAACATGCGATGATAATGAAATTTATAAGGCACAATGGCCTATATTTTAACACATGAAGGCACGTAACATATCGAAGCATGATAATAAATAGTTTTGAAAGGAAGGGATATCTGTTTCTATAACACGAAGATTTTTCATTCTATTTTGGGCTATGTTTCATTTAAACTAAAATATGATTTTATTAAGTATTTTATGAGGTTTAAAAGGAAAGGAAATTGTATCAACCCATTTCTGAAAGAGTTTTTAAGGAGGAAAGTATTATTTTGTTACAAGTAATTTTATGGGTAAATTGGCTATTATTTGAACATAAAATTATTGACTAATGATGAGTTGTATGTTCTTTTTCATATTTTGATCAGTTATGATTGCATATATTAAATCATTGACATGCTCACTTATATGTTATATGCATCACCCTACATTTTAACATTGGGGATTTGGAAATTGCTGACCAATTACGCTTGTTCCAGTAATGGGTTTGGTCAGACTTAAACCCTCTAGTAAGTAGAATTACATCCAAGAGATCGAGAAGATAAAAATGTGTTAGGATGCTGTAGCACCCCATAAAATTAAAACTAATTAATAAATAATTAATCAGGCTTCCAAAATGGAATTAAAGAAAACAATGGAATTTAGCCACGAAACTTGCACCATTGCTTGCAACGATTTTCTAAGAAATTTTCATATTTAGAGTTTCACGATCAGACCTCAAATGAAGAAGTTATCAGGTTTGAAGTTTCCAAAGCAAAAATAATTAAAAGTGATGAAGGAAATAAATAATAATAAATGATGGACCCTACGGTCGACCCCTTTACTTCATCGGGTCGATCGATATCGGTCGACCACTTATAGGTTGTGGTCAAGGTACGGCGGCTAGGGTGTGAACCTCGACCAACAACCTAGATTTAATTATTTTTATCTAATGGTTATGGTTGATTCGAGAGCCTATAAATACAGGCCTAATCGCTTATTTCTCTTCTCATATTTTCTTATCCAAGTAGCGAAGCTCTACCATTTTCCCTTTTACATTATTTCTATTAATTATAAAATATTATATATATATATATATGTGTGTGTGTGTGTGTGTGTACAAATTGAAGAAGGGCATAAAATAAAAGAGAAGAAGAGAAGAAAAGAATCAACAACGACATAAAAGGTAATATTATAATTATAAATCTATATTCACCTTAACTCCTAACCTCTTATCAGATATGTAATTCTAATAGTATGTATATACCTTGTTATACATATTCATTTGGGTTAGATTTTAAAAAGGGTCGAGTAAAGGAATGGATTTAGATTTAGGAGATTTTTAAAAGCTAGAAAGGTGAGTGGAAAATTATATAATTTATTTATAACATTGAAATTTATATCATTGAATTTGATTTATTTATTATGCATGTATAAGATCTAATGAGTTGTATGCTTAAAACAAATGTATAGAATTATTGCCTAAATATTCTATTAAATAGGTAATCAGAATAGAATAGTATGTGTAACCTAATTTGGAAATTTGAACTCAATCCTAAATATTTATTAATGTATAATGTAAATTTGTAAGTTTATTCCAAATTTATAATTGGATTGTAAATTATGTCCTAATTGACTTGGAATGTGAATTTCTATGTTTTAATCTATTGGATGGGGTAAAATTTAATTGTATCTATTTCCATTTATTTTCATAAATTATCCGGTTCTAAAATTATGTACAAAAGTGCATCATTTGAAATGTTAAGGGGTATGCCTAAAACGAAAGAGATGGGCAAAGTAAGGAATTCTTCTCCGTAGTCTGCACTGTATATTTGAATAAAAGAAAATAGACGATTCCTTGTAATTCCGAACAAAGAAAAAGTCTCATTTTGGGTAATTTATGGAAAATTATAAGGCAATCCTTTTTGAAAAGGATAGCTATAATAAATTAAAATATGGAAATCAATGTTCTAGTTTAGGAATTAATAGTTAGAAATAGGAATATTTATTTATAGACGTATAACATGCTTATTAATTAAAAATAAAAATACATATATAATAATTGACGATGATATTCATGTTATTTATTAATAGCGTAATAATTATAGGAATGGGAGGTTGAAAAAGGAAAGAATAGCAATCCCAAATTTATGTACAATAACCACAAATTTAATAGGCAGTAATTTTATAGTTAATTAAGAGTTAAGAGGATTAAATAAGGACTGATTAAGAGTTTAATATGGCACTTATGGAGAAATGAATAGGCATAATAGAATTAAATGGGAAAGTAAGCAAATTAATGGATTGATTAAAGGATTTAATGTGGTAATTATGGAGAAACTATAACAACCTACCATGGAATAGGCCAAAATTTCGACCCAGAAAAGGCCCATCAAAACTTAGATCCATTTTAAGATAAGCTATTGGTAGTAAATAGAAATAATATTGTGAAGCCATAACTAACTTTCAAAACTCACAGTGGATGGAACAAAACATAATAGTAAGGTGTACCCGTTTATTTCAAAACCAGAAAAAGTATCACAAAATCCTATAAAAACCATAATATAATATCTGTTACAGCAATTGTTTAAATCCATGGGTACACATGAGAGCAAATAAAAATAAATATTGTCACTTACCAAGCTTCTTCACCTTTAACCATCGTCAACCCCACCACTCCATCCTTAACCTGTGTTGTAATGAGGAGGGAGTCAAAACAACAAGTGTCTAATGAATAAAATCCTCGAGTCTTTCCTTTTCAGTACTTAGGCAGTATATTTCAAAATAAGAATATGTCTACGAACATAAAATCATTAAATCATTTAATACTTCTTATGAGGAAAGGAGGTGGGTCTACACACTTAATACCTTCCATTCCAGAAATATATCACATATCCTAATCATACATCATAAATGGCTAATAATGTAAGAGACGGTACCCAAGCCACTTAATTCTTCCCAATGGAAATCGACAGACCCCATCACTTAAGGCCTGATTCAAAAAGCATGCTCCTTAACAATACTATCTAGCTAACATCATATGAAATCTCATAGGCCACTTAATACTTCCAAGGGGAAAATAAGCAGACCCAGTCATTTAAGGCCTAATTCCAGAAGCGGATCCCTATGGAGATACTATCTAGCGTAATCCTTTGGTCATTTAATACTTCATCTAGGGAAAAAGGAGGATCCATGTAACATCCCGCTTTTCGCACACTTTAAATCGACACACGTGCCAATTCAAACCATACGGAATGGCGGATTGTTATGGGGTAAATAAGAAAAACAGAGAAGGGAAAAAACTAAACAGAATCTCACAGCGGAAGGATAAAATATAATAATAACTATACAGTTCACAAAAACTGTTTAGAAGACATTTGATTCTTCTTTACACAATAAATATCAGAGTTCACATACCAATAAATATCAATGCAGCGAAACATAGTGTGTAGTGGAACCATATAATAATAATAATAATAATAATAATAATAATAATAATAATAATAATAATAATAATGAAATCTTTGTCTTCATCCTCCAGAAATAAAGTCTTCAAATCCTGAAACGCTCGGACTGACCCGAGCGAATTTGAAAAGACAAAAACACTCGAGTTAGAACTAAAAGATCTTATGTAAGTTAAATTAGCAGAAATAAATATGAGTGCAGTAACTCAAGAGATGCTCGGGATTTACATCTCCTAAGGATCCGTTAAACTATTTACTATGTAGTATATTGCGCTATTATAATAGTGTCTAATTGTAAAATAAACTTACTTTTAAATAGCATTAAGGCTTTACATTTTCCACCTTAACACGTAATAGTCCCAGTAGTCCATCCAATATCATAGTCCCTCCTGATCGGGAAGCCACCAGAGGATACCACACGGGCTACGGGAGAAATCCAAACTCGTACAAGGCACGATAGGGTAGGTGACACGACACAACTAGGCAATGTCAGGGTAGATATACCAATTGCTATCCGGGCTGGTGGAAACGCGCAGCGCGCAGCTACCGCCCACCTCGAACAAACTCCCCCAAAACAAAAATAAAAGTGGCCACTGAATCAATCCAAAGTCAAAGTATAATATCGAAGAGGAGTGTCCGATCAGAGGAATGACCTCATTGGCCCGAGAATCGCTCCTGTTTTAGCCACCTTATGCCAACTCACGGGAGTCGGGTCCACGTATTTACTTTACAGGAAACGCCGCCACCAACCTACTTCATTCTGGAATCTCCACCGCGTACACGGTTAGTCAAAGAGATTTTCGGTATCGACAGAGAGTATGTCAATATCCGATCCCGGTCTCTTTGCCAACCAATCGTTATTATAACACCGCGGTCATTTAAAAATAATTATTCTGTTAAAACCAAAATAAAATATCCATTTCAAAACCATATAATATGATATCATTTCCTTTTAAAACCCAAAACAATATGATATCATCTTTATTTTCCAATATATTCTTTTCCAAAATCATAGGATTTTCAAAGTAAAATATTTAGAAATCAAAACTCTTGAATATAATATTTTCAAATTATACTATCTTGAAAATCATAACTTTGAAACAAGTTCCATTTCTCAAATGGTTAAATATTAAATTTCCTTTATAAACCAAAATAGCTTCTTTAGATTTCACAAATCAATTTCAAATATCGATTTAAACTACCAAATACCATTTCAATTCTTATATTTCAAAGCTTTAAATATTTCACCATTTCAAAAACAAACTCATTTGACAAACCCATATATATCAAATTCAATTACTTATTATTCAGACTTGAAATGTTTACTTAATGAATTCAATATAATTTAAGTAAAACCTTTAACTTCACATAATTGGAAAATCTTTCAATTTATTAAACTTGATATATTCATTTAAATCAACCTGATATTCGTTTAAATCACTTTACACAAAAATCAAGTTATAAAAATCATATCCTTTAAAAAATTTAATTTTTATTAAATTTCAATTTAACTTAATATTCATCTTCCAAATCTTATTCTCATTTAAGTCATAAAAACTCCAGAAATTAGATTTTAAATAAATGCTTAATCGTATTTGATCTTAAAAATCAAACTTTATTTTATACTTCAAATCAAATTTATACAAAACTTAACCCGAAAATTACTATATATATATATATAACTAATTCAATATCCCATAAACCATATATATTTATAGCTTTACAAAACCATAAAAACATTCCAAAATATTATATATATATACCGCGGTGCCTGTATAAATTTTTTTACCCTATGGTCAAGTGTTATGGATGTTTATCATTTCAATCCGCAATTTAAAATAAAATGCGGTTGTATATCATTTCAAACCGCAATCCCGAATGAATGATATGCATAGCAACTTGCAATTAATAAAATAAATCATCCATTCATCCATCAAATCATACATCCATTTATCACAGTCATCATCCAATTTCAAATAATCATCAATATATAACAGGTGATAAATAATGGTATCAATTATCAGTTTATACTCAAAATAAATTTAATAACTGATAATTGGCAGTTTATATGCAAAAATAAACGTAAACTTAACTGGCAGTTAATATGAAATAAAATTTAACATAAATATGCCTGGCAGTTAATATGAAATAAATAAATTCTAACTGTCAAATTTATATGCAATAAATAAATAAATTTACAGTTATATTACATAAATGCGTTTAAACAGAAATAGTGAATAAAACATGCCAAACAGTCATAAAAAAATTTCTACCCATATATAAATTAATTTAACAAACACAAGAAATTTTAGAAATTGTGAGTGGGTTAAAACACTCACCTTTTGAATTTAAATCGAATTTAAATCCGATTTAAACCCAAAAATTCGACGGTCTCCAAATCTGTCCAAACCAGTGTCAAAAGATCTGGACTTTTATTACGATCCTAACAAAAATAAAATCTCGCGTGAAACGGAGTTCGTAGGAGAAAGTTATACGCATTAATGGTGATTGAAATTTCAAAAAAAAAGAAAAAAAATAGAAATAAAAGAACACCTTCAAGTGCCACGCCATCCCTCTTTCTTTCCCTCTCTCCCTCATGCATTTTGCTTCCAGATTTTTCTGAGAAGTTTGAATTTTAGCTTTTGATTTGGTTTGGAATTTTTATTTGGATCTAAGATTTGTTTGTCTGCCATTGAGGAGGAGAAGGAGCTGATGAAATTTTAAGCGCAGACAAATGAGAATAGGCGGAGGCTAGGGTTTAGCGGGGTATTTATAGATGAAGTTGGAATAGACAGATGGATTCGAATTTAAATGAATTCACAATTTGTCAAATTTAAATTCCAATAATCCATTTATTTGATTTTTAGATCTTATTATGAATAAATGGTCAACTTACCATTCCTATCATTTCTGATTGCAATTAGCTTCAAATTTATTAACCAAACCCCCATATCAAATAAATATTTATTGCAAAAATTTAGTGTTTACCTTTAATTAAAGTAAATTCAATAAATTATAAAATCTTATTTCAAATGAAATTTTATACCATTCGTATTCAATTCTCTTTATTAAATCAATCATCATCTTATGTATATATTTAACATTAGTATATATCAATTTACCCCAATTAAATAAAATTTTATTCCCAAATTGATTTACAGCCTAATATAACATTTGAATTTTATTCCCAATTCATAAATTACTACCTTAGCTAAATTTTACGTTTCCCTTTTAATTTGCATTTTCACCTTACGTTACTACATTAATTATTCCTAAAGTAACGTCTATTATTAATAACAATATTATAATTACTTACCATTTTATTTCATAAATTAATCCATTTCATCTAAATTCTTATCTACGTAATATTTCAACATTTAATTTCATCAAATGTAATTGTTTTCCAATACGTTAATAACTTTATTTCCATGTCTTATATTACAACAAACTATCCAATACGAAAGTCTTAACATTGTTACAAATACTACTTTAATTAACATTAACGCGATACTCAATTAAAAAATATTGTAACTGATTTCAAAATTGTAAATTAACAAGCTACCAAAATAGGCAACATACAATAATCGTACTCTAACCTTTAGTCACATTAATACGCTTTTATTTCTCAAAATCAAAGTTTCCATTTAACTAAATCTCCATAAATGAATTTGACGTTATCTTCAAAAAGTACTTTATATTAACATTAACGTAAAAATTTATTTATATCTATTGCAATCGATTTAGTACTATTTTCTCAATATTTAAAATGATTTAACAAATTTTATATGTCAATTTATTAAAGATTAAATCAATATAAATATTCAATTCCATAAAATCCAAAATTGTTGATAAATTTCCAAAACTTCCTTTTTTTATTGAATCAATCTATATTTATTCCTTTCATTAATCTTAAATATAAGGGTTTACCCTTTGGATTAAAAATTATCACATAAATATCCTATTTCAACGTAATTCTCAATTTAACGTAATAAATAAAAATTTGATTTCATTTATCTCAATAAGTCCTACTATTATAAAATAACCAATTGACTCACTATTCAAATTCACATTCTATAATTCAAAAATTTTCTATCACCTTGATTTACTTAACTTTATAATTCCTTAGACAAAACTCTATCTCAAATCTTAAATGTAAATCATTCTACTAATTATAGTACTTAATATTTTCTTAAAATAATCTTTCTATTACGCTTGAATCCAATTTATTAAATAAGTTTCCAATTAGATCCAATTTCAACCTTGCACATAAATTTAGGTTATAATTAACTTATAACGTATACTTCCCTAGTTATTTCTTTATATACTCCCCATATTAATTCCACGATTAACCATTATTATTAGAATAACGCTTATAATAAATACAATCCTATAATTTACTCAACACTTAATTATTTCCTTTTCCATTAGGGTAACATTCCTTTATCTGATTATTACTTATTACACATTCTAATTCCATTAACAAGAAGCAGGTAAATTATGATATATGCTACAAATTTTTAATTTATTACTATTCATTATCATTAACCTAAATTCAGCATTACTTACCTCGCATTAACCTTATTACTTAAAATCCTTATCCAATTGAAATTAATTCTCTAAGTAAATACATTTACTCCTTTCGTTATTTTATTAATTACAATTAAGGCACACCTAATTATCTTTATAGGTAAATAAATGAATTTACTAGTAACCTACGATTACAATCTTTAATATACTTGTATATGGTTATTTTACCCTTTTATAATCCATTTATAAATATATGCATATCTACAAATTAATATTCTAAATCCAATTTCTTATTCCATCTAGGTTCCATTTCTTCACTTTATGAATAATTGGCATTTCCTATTCATTTGTTACGTCTACTTATATTCACTTTATGAATAGTTTGATATTCCATTTATTACTAACTTTAATTATTGCAATTTATTATCTACATACAATTTGAATCTATTTTCAAATTTTCACCTTCCAATAATAAATAAAAAGGATTGTACTAAATAAAATTTTATTTTCATTAATGAATTCAATCCTTGCCTTTATTTACTTATTTCTAACCTTATATCCGATTGCAAAAATTTCCACTATTACAATTAATTGCAATAAATAATTTAATTTGTACATTTTAATTACCCTTGGTACATCAAATTTTAACATTCTCTTTCATGTAAACAAATAAGATTTCTGTTTCTTCCTAAATTTAAATTAGAAATCCTATAATTTAATTCATTTTAAACATCGAATTTACACGGGTCGTTATAATCCAACCACTTAATACCTCAAACCCTAAAGCATGCCCTTTGTCTTATGGCCCATGCCTATAATTATGTCTCATATTAGCCACTATTCATTGGAACTGGTAGCCAGATTAGCTGGGTAGATTTCCCCTACTAGATTTGGAACTAACCTCACGTCATTACAAATATTTATCATAAGGATATCTCACATTAATGAAAGTATATACAACTACTAGTAGCCTCAAAGTGAAGGACATATTTCTATCATGCAACGCTATTGACCTCGCATCCCTATTACATAGACATAAATTAATTACTATACACACTCACACATGCACAAGCACATCTAATCGTTTCATAAATAAGGCCTTATAAGGAATTTTCCTTGTTACGCATTAAAATAAAAATTATGCTATATAAGAGTTTTCTTTTATTTTCACCTTAAAATTAGTTACCTTCCTAATGGGAGAATATAAATATAAATAAATGCCTAATCAGCTACACTATATATACAATAGTTATACGTTAATTACATAGACAACAATTTCTAAACATGTGGATTTTACGCCCTATACTAGCGTTTAATATCAATTCCTTAACCAATTAGTATTAAAAGTCCTTTTTCTTCAATTTTCCAAGATTTCATGAAATTCAAATATCCAAAACAGGAAATAAATATTCATAATCAAAAATGTAATAACAGATTTGTAAATAAAATAGAATTTCAATTTATTATACCATTTCAATGGAATATACTAAACAATAAGAATTGCAATCTAAACCCTATATTCTATTCAACTCCTCTTTTACAAAGAAGTAGATAATAAAAAGTGGTGTAAACTACGAATAGCATTCATAATCTAAACTCCTTATTATTTTGAAGAATAACAATTTAACCCAAGATGAAGGAGAAGTGGAACATACTATGAAATTATCAAAAATTGCATAAATAAAATAAATTCCATCAGATTAATGTAAAGAATTGAGAATCTCAACATAGAATTGACATTTCAAATGGAAAGAAATTTTGGGGGATTTTATCTATCATATTTTCGAAATCATAAAATCCCTAAAGCATTTCAAATCCAAAAGAAATACCTAATTAACTATTGAAAAGAAATACTAAGATTTCCACTTACAGACTAGCCTTAGCTTTACTCAAAAGGATTTGCAGTCATCTGATCTCTTTCAGAATCTCTCTTTTGATATATATAAACACACAAAACAGGGAAGAAGTATATATTCATTAGATTCAGAACAATTAGAGAATTAGGATAATTAGATTGGAGGAAGAAATAAGTTTAACCCTTACCTTAATTTTCTATGGAATTTGTGAATCTTATTAGAGAGGTAGCAATGGCGGAGTTTCGTTGTATTCCCTAAAATAATATAAATAATATAAATAAAAGTGTAGAGGATAAGGTCCTATTTATAGGATTTGAAATGCACCAGAAACGTAGGATGGAAGTAGATAGGGAATGGGTAAATCTGGAGCGCATAGCCGAATAGAACATAACATAAAACCCTAACTGCCACTGGCAACTTTCGCTGCAAAGCGGTCGATCGCACTTGGGCGACCGTTAGGGTCGACCGGTTGGCCTATTCAGGTCGACCGTTATCTTATTCAGGGGCTTTTATTTTACTCTCTGTTGCCGAATTATTTTATTCCCCAATTAACTTTTTAATGTTAAGCCTTAATTAATTGTTTGTGTAGTCCCCAAGCTAATTTTGGAAATTTAAATTCAAACTAAATTAATTTAAATCTGAGAACTTCAAATGCTCATAACTTCTTTGTTTGTGCATCTTTTTCAACATATTATACATGGAAATAGATCAGAATTTCGCCATGAACACAATGGAATAACTTTCACAGTCAGATTCCAATTGTTATAAAATTTCCATATCCAACCCTTATCATATATAATTTAATTTACTTTATCTATTTGTGGTTCATTTTACGAGGTTTTATAGAAATGAATAGGCATAATAGGTTGAATTAGAACGAGTACATAAATGTTATTAGAAATTGTCTTATAAGAATAATAATGATATTTATTATATAATAATTCATATTTATTGAATATCATAAATAAGTGTATGATATAGGAATTAAATCCTAGAAGCTAGTATAATTTTCATAAAGGAGAATTATATAATCTTAACTATACATTTAGGATAAGCATGAATTAGTGGGCGTAGCCCAACATTTAAGCCTAGGATTGTTAGTTTGGTTAGTGGGTTAGGATGCAAGGTCAGTAGAGTTACACAACTGAAGTATGTCTTCACCTAAAGGCTACCAGCAGTTGTGTATACTTACTACTGATGTGAGACATCTCCAACTTTAGGACCCATGGGGAAGGTATATGCACTGTGAATTGGTAGGAGAAAATATACCAAGTGTCCGTCTTGGATTTGAAGTATTATATGGCCCGGTACTTTTAATGAGATAGGATGTGCTTCACTTCCAATAAGAGGTATTAAGTAACTAAAATGGGCTTTTCCTTGACTTACTTAGGTTAGCCTGAATGGGATGTCAGCTATGGAAGGTCGAAGGGCTATGTCAATATTTTGTACTTGTATTTAGTAGTAGGTCTGGCGTATAAGCTATGACCATCAGCAATCCTGAGTGAGTGGTAGCAAAGACTTGGGTTATGCCTTTATGGATTTTGCTTCCCTACTGGTGTAGAATCCATATGGAAAACGCAAAGACCTCAAAGTAGGAGATTAGGAAAAAAATTTTTTATCGAAAGTGTGTTAACTAACCCTTAGATAAGTCTTTAGAACGCGTTAGTAGTATGGTAATCAAATTATAAAGTATAAAGCCGTATATAGAGGCCATCGGTCTTTGTAGCTATAACCAGTTAACTAGCGCTTACATTGCAGAGGGCCTGCTTTAGGAACTGAGGTATTTAATGGTTGTTGGGTCTACCTCCTCACTATTTAAGAAGTATTAACTGGTCGGTCTTTTGGATATTGCGTCATTAAGATAAATATAAATATAGACACATGCACACACTTATACCTCAAAGGACGTTAGGAATATTGTACACACACATAGGACTTAATGGATTAGCTGTAAGTAATATAAATACCACTTAAATGGAAATCAATCAGCATAATTAATGGTATGGGTAAATAATGTAATTTTCCAATCACCAAACGTTGACCCCTCCTCATTACAACCCACGTGATAGATTCAAAAGGGTAGGCTGCCGGAGCAAGATGAGAACGGTAGATGGAGAGTCTTCTTTTTCATACTCGATGCTAACAAGGAAACTAGGCATCCAATGAATAATATTAATTCCAAGGTAGTAGCCTTAGTTAGGATGTGCGTTCCACTATGAGATTATATTGATTTCATTCTAACAGCTTTTGTTTATTACAGGTTGCCAAAAGCGATAATCTGTACCCAAATGGACATGGATTTCAATTTAGTCGAAATTTGGGACTATTAAGGTGCAGGTTGTTACGTTTGGTATTAGAGCTTAAGTTAGTCAATCATAGGAATTAAGAGACACTGAGAGAATATTTTTGTATTTTTATCCCGACGCACACAGATTTATATATATATATATATATATATATAATAGGCCGCTCTATAAATTCTGACTGTAAAAGTAGCTGCGACCATATTATAAAAGGGTGGATGAGGAAACTATATAGACGTAGTTGTGACCATATTCCAAAAGAATGGATAAGGCAACTATGAATTGAGCCACTAAATAGAGATAAATTTATTCACCTACCCCAATTACCCCACAGAGTGTAGGCTGCACCAAAGCCATTGACCAAGAAGGGCATGGGCATAACATATAAAGGAATCTTGGAGGCTGGATGGTACATGACTCCTTTGTTGAGCCTAAGTTGCTTTATATTATGGATTTTGATGGACTGCCAATTCAAGATGCATATTTCATTCAAACAAATGGGAATTATGAAACTATATGATGCAAAAGTAAGGAATAATATAAGTGGAGAAAGTTCTCGTAATAATGTATACATTAATCATCACTAGAAGATAGCTGGATTTTTTAAGAAAAAGAATTAGTAAGGAGTAGGAAGAAGGAAGTCGAAAAGAAAGGACGATTAAAATCCATTTCTATGTCCAACCTTATGTAAAAGAATTTAACAAAAAGATTTTTGAAAATTCCTTGAAGCTTTTCGAATGGGTTTTTCAAAGGATTTATTGAGAAGTTGTAGTTTTGAAAAATCAAGTAAAATTTTAAATTCTTAATTTAATATTGGTTAGGTCAAAATCCAATAAGATTTTAAATTCTTAATTTAATAAGTTGTAGTTTCAAAGGATTTTTTATTTTTAAAATAAACTGAAAAGACGGTGTATATTTGGTTCGATAATTTTCCTATTTTTATAAATTTGGAAGTTCCATTTTAAAATTCTATATTAGAGATGGATAAATGGAAATGGTACTTCATTCAAATAGATAAAGAGAATAGAAGGGTAAGAATGCCTGATAACTAATATAGGAGGAATATTCCATATAAAGAAAATATGGAGAATAATAGCTAAAGTAGAAGCTATTCAGGTAGGAGAAATATTAATTGTAGTATTATTGGGAAATTTAGATTGAAATAGAATTATGAATTTATAAAAAATAAGATTAGTAATCTTGTTAGAAATGATATAGGAGAAAAGAAATAGGAATATGATAGGAAGAATGGATAAATCCCATAGATATGTAGTAATTACGCATATATTTAGATAGAGCTTAGATAGATGCAGCAGTTGCAAGTATATTATATAAGTCCACCTCATGTGCTACTATAATATCCATCAAATGTGCAAACTAAAATAGCATGAGTAGTAAGAAAATAAGAGGATGGAAGTTATTTTGTCTACTCTACCTTTTATTGTTTAAAGTTATAGAAGATGTTATTGAAAAGACACGTTTAGTATGATAGTTTGGTTAAATGCGATATATGTTTTGGGTGTAAAAATCATACTTTTAAAAGAAGTGAATCTTTATGTAGAAATTCCTTTAAAATGTAAAGTTGGTTAAAAATGAGAAAATTTTCATGGTTCCTTTTGGAAATCATACACTTTTTGAGTTTGATAAAAAGGTTTCTAAGTTTATGTTTTTGAAGATAATTTTTTTGGATCAAGTACTTTATGATCATGAAGTTTTACTTTCAACATATTTAGGAAATGCCAACCAATTTTTGATATGGAGTAGATATGGATGACTGCTAAGTACGATGTGGTAAAGATTTGCTAGGAGTAAATTAGCTATGGGCGCTAGTAGGGTAGCCAAGGAGTCCCTATTGAATATAAGGAATGTTGGTATGAACCTAGGAATATTTTATTTGAGATGTGTGGAAGACATGATAAGAACCCTCAAAGGAATAGGGAATGGTATCAAAGTACACTTCTATGAGTCCTAATATATACTCGCATCAAAGATCAAGGATAAAGAAGGTAAATACCAAAATTAGAGAATATTATCAAGAGATTTTGATTGAGAGAAGATAGTAATAGGGTTGGAGAAGAGAGTAATGAGATGGAAAATCCACACAAAGGATGTTGGTTGACTCTAGGTTAGAGAAGACAAGATAGGTGGTTGAAAAATTATTCCACTAAGCTAATTTTTCGAAGGGTTATTCTAAATGTGCATGGTTATATTTTTACCCACTGTAGTATAGTAATGCATAACTTATCCCATAAATGGGTGGAACGATAGAAGTAATGGATAAACCTTATTTATTAGAAGTCAAGGAGGTAAGTCAAGTCATAATTGAATGATGTACTAGAAATATCCATCCCAATTTAGTAATGAGTGGTAGGGACATAACATCATTAACACTATTTGATGATGAACAATAACTCCCAACAAAATTTCTTTTAGGACTTTCGGATTTTAATCGCTAGTTGTATCCCTTTGGTTGTTGGAAAAGCATATGATATGACATGAGATATGTTCCAACTATATTACTATGTTGATGGTTCGGATGAGCTTTGAGCGCTATATGAATATATTGGAAACTAGTGTAAATAAGTAGATCTCGTAAGGACGCTTAACTAACGATAAAATATGGGTAAAATGTGAAGTTTGTAAGATAAATTAGAAAATAAATTTAGAAACTAGAAATTAAAAATACTTCGGTCCCAAAAAAATTGGGAATTTGGGAAAAATAAATTTTAGCGAACGGTGGATAGGGAAGGTTGTCTCAAAATCAAGGGTCAATATCCCTATTGCTTAATAGATAAAATTATAAATACGCTTGTAGGTAATCTGTTCTTTTAGAATGAAAAAAAGGTTCCCCAAATCTACGATCAACTGCATAATACTAGGGTCAATCATATGCATTACTCATAGACTGAGTCTCTATTACGTTTAGATGTGTCTTGATTTGTTTTAAGGATGAAGTGGAAAATGTTTTGAAAAATTGTATTTTGATTCTTTTGAAAACTTTGGTTTAACTGCTTTTGAGAAGATGGGTTCAAATCTTTTTGGAAAATTTTGCTTAAGTGCTTTAGAAAAAAATTAAATTAAATGCTTTTGGGAATTTGTTTTTTTTTAAACTATTTTGCAAATTTGATTAGAAAAGGGAAAAAGATTTATTGGAAAATCTAAAAAAATTCAACTTTCTAGTGCCGCATACTTAATGTAGGGTAGGTCGATGTGTTAGTGAATATAAATTTTACTATCCGACAAGGGTGACTGCATACTAAACACAGATAATAACAAGGGAAAAGGTTGTTTTTGCTTTGGAGTTTCCTTTTTCATACCTTGTTGATAGTAGACAAAAACATGCACTTAGGATAATTACATTTTAATATCTAAAAATAAACCACCTTATGCAAATTGTACTTGGAAAAGTTTGAAAAGTTTTGGGCCAGAAGAGAAGGTTTTAAAGTACAACAGAATAGGTATCCAGAAGAAGAGTGGAATTGTAAAATTTAACATCTAAATTCCATTTCCAACATATGAGTATGGATTCAAAAAGATGGATTTCAAAAAATTTGGATGTAAAAGTTATATGCTAGGTTTTGGATGGTAAGAATTGGATGCAAAATTGGTTGAACTGCACTACTACTTGTGGGAGTGTGGAAATATTTATGTGAAAAATGATTTTTGATTTTTGAAAACTTGCATACATATAGAACTACCAGTATATGTAGGTTGGTTACATCATATTTTCAGAATTTTTTTTGGAAGAATGCATTCATATAGGAAGCGACAATTTAAAATCATTCTATATGCATGTCTTATATGTTGTGATACACTGTGCAATTGTACACGTTATGCTGGAAAATTCGTTGGATATTAATTGGTTGGATAGCTTAGAATGGCTGCGTGCCATGTTACATGATTCAACCGTTGGGGAATTACGAAATACTTTTAGGGGAAGAATGTAACACCATGTAAAATTAACTCTAATTAATAAGTAATTAATATGGCTCTAAAAATGAAATTTGAGCGAACGATGGAATTTAGCCATAAAACTTACACCATTACATTCATGGTGATTTTATGAGAAATCTTCCTGTTTGGAGTTTCATGATTAGAGCTCAAACAAGGAAGTTATCAGCGTTTGAAGTTCCTGAAGATAAAATAGTTAAAAACGAAAAAGGAAATAATTAATAATAAATGCAAGACCCCACGGTTGCCTCTTACTTTGGCTAGTTGACTACCTATAAGAGGCGGTTGACTAGTCAGGGTGTGGAGCTAGAGTTTGAACTTGGCCAATGGCTTGGATTTAATTATTTCAATCTAATGGTTATAGTTGATTCGATTGCCAATTGATACATGCCTAACCCCTCACTTCTCTTCTCATATTTTTCGATCCAAGCAATGAATCTCTGCCATTTTCCCTTCTTCACTATTTCTATTAATTTAAACATGCACACACACAAATTGGAGAAGGGTGGGAAATAAAAGAAGCGAATCAACATTCTGAACGAAAAGGTAATTTTATAATTATATATCTATAGTCCTCATAACCCCAAATCTATTCTTAGATCTGTAATTCTAATAATATGTACATAATTGTTATACATATTCTTTTGGATTAGAATTAAAAAAGGTTCAAGTAGGAATGGTTTCAGATTTGGGGGATTTGAAAAGCTAGAAAGGTGAGTGAGAAATTATATAATTTATTTATAACATTAAAATTTATATCATTGGATTTTATTTAATTACTATGCTTGTATAAGATTTGATGAGTTGTAGGCTTAAAACAAACATATAGGATTATTGCTTACATATTCTATAAAATAGGTAATTGGAATAAAAATAGTATGTACAATCTAATTTGAAATCGGTCTTAAACATTTATTATTATAGATAGTTTATAAAGTTGTAAGGTTTATTCCAGATATATAATTGGGTTGTAAATTAGGTTGCCCTAGTTGACTTGGAATGTGATTTCTATGTTTTAACTTATTGGAAGTGGGGTATTATTTAATTGTATCTATTTCTGTTTAACTTCCATAAATTATCCAATTCCAAAAATATATATAAAAACCGTGTTGTTTGAAATAATAAGCGATATATCAAAAGAAAAGAGATGTGTACAATATGGATTATACTTCTCCGTACTTTGCGCTATCTATTTAAACAAAAGAAAAGAGATAATTCCTTATAATTTCAAACGAATAAAAAGTCTCATTTTGGGTAATTTATAGAAAATAATAATAGTAATTCTTTTTGAAAAGGATAGCTTTAATACATTAAAACATGGAAATTAATGTCCTAGTTTAGGAATTAATAGTTAAAAATAGAAATATATATATATATATATATATATATATATATGCATGTATAACCGTGCATATCAATTATAAATAAAAATTCATTTATATCTTAAATATACAATGATATTCGCATTAGTTATTAATAACGTAATAGTTATAGGACTAGGAGGTTGGAAAAGGAAGGAACGGTAATTCCAAAATTTAGGGACAATAACTACACATTTAATAGGCAATAAATTTGTAGTTAATTAAGAGTTAAAGAAATTAAACGAGGACTGATTAAGAGTTTAATATTTATGGGGAGGTGAATAGGCATAATAGAATTAAATGGGGAAGTAAACGTATTAATAGATTGATTAAAGAATTTAATGTGGCTTTTATGGAGAGTGAATATGCATAATAGGTTGAATTAGAACGAACACATAGATGTTATTAGTAATTCTCCAATTAGAATAATAACAACCATTTATTAAGGACAAATATTATTTATGGAATACAATAAACAAGTATAAAGTGGGAATTAAATTCTAGAAGGTAGTATAAATTTCATAATGGAAAATTATACAACCTTAATTATACGTTTGGGATAAGTGTGAATTTGTGGGCATAGCCCAATATTTAAGCCTAGAATGGTTAGTTTGGTTTAGTAGGTTGGAATGCAAGGTCAATAGAGTTATTCAACAAAATTATGCTCTTTCCCTAGAGGCTACGAGTAATTGTTTATACGTACTACTAATGTGATACATTACCAGCTATAGAATCCATGGGGAAGGGATATGATTTGCGAATGGGTAGGAGACCTTTAAGAATATGGGGTCTACATCACTTCCAATAAGAGGTATTAAGTAACAGAAGGAGGAAATTTCCTTGACTTACTTAGGTTAGTCTAAACGGGATATGTGGAAGGTCGGTGAGTTATGTCAGTGTTTTGTACTAGTATATAGTAATAGGTTTGGCATATATGCTATGATCACCAACGGTTTCGAGCGAGCAATTGCAAAAACTTGTGTTATGACTTGAAGGACTTTGCTTTCGACCAGTATAGGCACAGACCTCAAAGAAGATGGTTAGATGAAAGTTTGTTTATCAAAGATGGACTAATATAACATCCCCTACTTGAGACTCAAAGATGAATGCCGACGATGGTGCAATCATCATTTGAATTATCTTCCAACAACAAACGTGAGTTCAGTTTATTAGTTAAATATAGACGAATAAAAAAAGTATCACATATTTTCATGACATAATAGATTTTCTTTGACGCTCTTTACATATACTTTAGTCATAATCAAACCTGAAAACGTGCCCACGCAGGGGTCAACTGTAGTAGAAAATAATAGCATATAGCCAGGTCAACATATGATGATGCGGCCTGCACTCCTTAGTATAACAGAAATAAAAATAATTATTAGCTACAAGCCTCCTGCTTCTTCTTCGATCTTCGTATTACGGCACTTATTTTGTATTGTCTAATCCCATAAACTTAGCCTACTCAAATGAGCTTCATGAGTTTATGTGGAAAACAATAACAAAATCACCGGTCGGAAATAAAATCTGGTGCGAATAATACTTACCCAAAACAATAATATACTGAGACCAAAGCATACTGCACAGATTGAGTTCCCCCTCACTATTCAAACATCATGATGGAACATTCAAATCACTGATGAAGTTGGTTCGTATCTACGTTTACATCCTACGCTTCCCTATGTGGAACCTATTTACTGTGCCCCTAGTGTAGCTCTCACTCAATTCCCAAGATTATTTTTAATAAACTATTCCCATTTGATACTGTACCCCATGCACAGTACCATCTAAACAACCCACCAAGTTTTATCTCTTATCTAATACTGCTTGGAATCATCCCATTGTAGTCTTCTTTTGATTCATTCATTAGCTCATACCGTGTGGACCCAGCCACTCGCAGTATTTAACTGTTTAATTAGTTAAGCCCTGGACTACAAAGAAATAGCCACCTATAGTCCCTCCATATATATTTACTTACTATTTTAAACTGCTTGGAATCACCCCAATGTAGTCGACCGCAAAGAAACCCACATGTAGTCTCTAAACATTTGTTTAATTCGAAACAACCGAAATACCCTACCGCGGTCCCTAGAAGTTGAATGCGCCTCCTCACCTTTTCTAGGCATGCATGCGAGTAAGCATCCCCACTTGACGTCAATAGCTCTTTCAATCTTAATTTTAGCGTAGCATCCATTCCCCGTACTGACCCGGCCTCTTCCCGAGTCCCACCTATTTATCCTTTATTAGATTTAGCCTACTGCTTTCTTAGCATAATACCATCTTGCCCCAACGCTGAGTGTTTCCTACCTTTCCTATTCATCCTTATTTTACATTTTATTATTTGCTTTTGTCCTTTTTCTTTATTCTCACCAAAGATTTGGATCTAGTTTACCATTTCCCACACTATTAATACACCCCCTTCCCCATAAATTTATTTTCCCGTGTCCCCGAAGTTCCCCACTTGCCCCAGTGCATTACTTAGCATATATTAGTTTATGTTCATTATATAAAATCGTAATAAATACCCAAAAATTCCTAAATGCTTTTTCTAACTTTCTTTAATATTATTTGGCCTTCTTACGGGTAATTTCGTTACTTTTTTTCTGGTTGTGCATCTTCAACAAATCATATAAGCTCAAGAAATTTCTCAAACTAAAAAACCAACTCTAGAATCATGATTAGAACATCATACACATCCTAGAACTCCTTCACTACACGTACTACTCCAAGATCTTCTTCTTCCATAGCAAATAAAACATTCCTGCGTAGTTCTCCAAATTCTTCCAAGACCACATGTACTGTATCTCTATGGTTCGGATGACTCACAATAATTATCCTCTCTACGTAGTGAATCTTTGCACTATATTCTCGAACCAGTCCATCTATAAAATAACTCTAAAGCCTATGAAGTAAAACGTGTAAGGATCACAAAAAAAATTACACTCACTTAGCATAATATCTAGGACAATGGACTCAATTCGAGAGTGGCATACCCTACCATCAGATTTGCTAACGTATGGAAATGACTAAATAGGTGACTCCTAACACTAGTCTATCAACAAAGTCTTTAGCTTTAAATGAATGTGTAGCATTAGTCTCAAATAGTGCTCTGAATGAAATACCAGAAGTCAAATCCATACCTTCTAAAACTTTCCCCTTGCCTTTCTCTTTGGTAGATGGTCCTTCCCTCGGTCCTTCCAAAGCGTAAACCAGACTTTAAGCTCTGGGCAGTCCTTCTTCAGAAGTCTCATCTTATTACAGTTATAGCACTTCATCCTCCCAACATTCTTAGCCATGGGACACTTCGAAGCATAATCTTTATGTCCGCAGTTGTAGAAGACCACCTCTGCAGTAGTAAGCTCAACACCCTTCCCCTTTGGTGCTTCCTTCTTGCCTTTCATATATGGGGCAAACTTCTTCTTCTGCTCAGCTTTGGTTCTAACATCCACTCTTCTCTTCTCTTGGTACATCCCATCATACCTTCTGGCTATACCAATAAAAAATCAAAAGGAGATGCTAGATGAGCCATCATCTTACGATCAAGGCCTTGCTTTAAGCCTCTTTGCCATACTTAGCCAATTGACTTGAACTTCTAGCTGTACCCCTCCATTGTAAGGTCACCCTGCTTTTGATCATTAAACTCTCTTAGTAGCACACTATGTTGAGACTCTGCTATAAACTATGCCTCAAACCTCTCCTTAAACTGCTCCTAAGTGATCTCTCCATCTAGGATCTCAGCGATTGCTGCTTCCCACATTCTAGTGCATCTTCTTGCAGTTGCCTTGATGCCAGCCTTCTTTTCTACACATTTTTCAACCTATGTCTCCAAATATTCACTTACAGACCCTTAGCTAGTTCAGTACTTTAATCGCAGGCTCCTTCCCCTTAATGCCTTTCCTCATAAAACCTATAGTCCTTGTTCATCTTTGTGAAGTGCTCTCTCACTACTGCAAGTCTTGAATGAATTTCCTTTGGTGTAGCTTTCCTCGCCATCTGACCGACAAACTACCAAAACCAGAGATCTATATCTATGCCTGCCTCATTTGTTCGCTATGCGGCTTCCTCTATATTGCTCTTGGAATTTCTCCCTTATTCCCTCCATTAGTCTACGTACATTTAGCCTCTCTTCATACACTTTCCCCTCCTATCGTAACTTGTCAACTTCTCAATTCCATCTAGCTTTTCTATTAAACAAGTCTTTATCAGAAACAAAAAGTAAGGAAGCGAACAACAGTAAAAGGATAGATATATCTTTCTAATCTATACAACAACATACAAGTACGTTACATACATATAATAGCACACCCCTTCCTGGAGTATTTATTATATTAATTTTTTACCAAATACAGTCTCATCTTTTCTTAGCTCTATTTTACCTAAAAGTCCCTAACCTATGCTCCAATACTAAACTATAACATCTCTCGCTTGAGACTCGAAGATGTTTGTCAATGATGCTGCAGTCATCATTAAAATTATCTACCAGCGATGAAAGTAAATATGGTTTATTATTCAAACACATATAAAGTAAACAGAGTAGCTAAATATTTTCATTACATCATAGATTTTCCCTAACACTTTTTACGTATACATTAGTCATAACTAAACCCGAAAATGTGTCTATACAAGTTCAAATGTAGTAAAAATAATATAGTATAGAGCTCGGTCAAATATGATGATGCGGCCCGCACTCCTTATTACAGTGGAAATAAAAATCTTTAGTAGATACAAGCATCCTGCTCCATATTCGATCTTCGTACCATGACTTTTATTTCATACCTGTCTAATCCCATAAACTCGATGTAACACCCCCACCTCTATACCCATACCATTCAAGAATATTAATAAGAAATACTGTCGGATAATACAGAGAATGAGACAATATAGGGTACACATCTAAATACTCCTTTGGATCACCACTATTACATCTCTCATTTATTAATAATAGTTACCATAGATGTACATGGTCTTAGTACAAAGAAATAAACATGTGTGCCTCCAGGATGGAAGAATACACAATATATTATCTATACTGTTATATTATTATTGAGTTAGATTTCGAAGGCACAGAAGCCCCCTTGGTATTTTGTGAAATAAAGCATCGCAATTTATACTTCATCCTTTCTCGACATTTCTCTCCGCTTCATCCTCCTTTCCTGTAAAGAAAAAAAGGTAGCCCCTTCCCTTAATTCCGATTTTCTTCTTTTTCCATCGTGCTTCTCCCCTTCTTTTATTCATTCTTGCGAATCTAATTTTGTTCTTCCACTGCACCTTTCCACTTCCTCTTTTTTCCACCCTCAATAATAAGGTCCTTTGATTTGTTGCTTTTCCGCTCTGCTGTGGTTGTCCACCCCTCTTACCAACTTCGCCTGCCAAATAGACTCGCTTCTATCACCATTATTTCCATCGACTTTAACTACAGTATGATCCTCCTCGAACCTTAGAGGCAATTAACCCTTTTTTCATTTTTATTTTTAACAAATAAAAAAGGTATCGTTATTGATTAATCTTCTCCTATATTTGGTATTCCCACCACACGCAATCCCACAGCTTGCAAATACAAGTCTTGCTTTCATTGTTTGCTATTTTCTCGTGTCGCTCTTCAACATATTTAAGGTATCTTCTTCTATCTATTTTTTCGCAATATATTTTACATTTAATTCAAATCCTATTCCCAATTTCATTTCTTATTTGATAGTATTTGGCTAAATTCAAAGTTCTATTTGGCTCAACCTTACAAAATATGTCATCGATTTTGATGCTGCAAAATGTATGTGTTCAAAAATTTGTATGATCGAAGTATACTTTTGTTTATGAAAAAAACAGGTTAGATAAAATTCTCAATATGTTATTGGCAACCTGTTTAACTGCTTAGCACATCAGGATTTTGTTTTATTGCTGTTTTTCTTGATTCTAAATGGAGTCTACTGACTACTAATGTAGCATTTTTTGGTAGCTTTCTCATGTCGCCTTTTTTACCCTAACAAAATGAGTTTGTTTAACACTAATTCAGTCTACTGTAATAATTCATGCCATCATGTATTTTGAACTTTCTGACAACCTTGTTTTATTTTATTTGCAGACTACAACAGGTTGACTTTCATGCCCCAATATGTAAGTTTTAATTCATGTTGTTTCTAGCTTTATTCTCCTTTTCCCCATTTGTTATTTGATTTTAGTTGAAGCTAAAAATGATAAGCCTCCTCAAGATGTTGCAGTAGGTTAATGTGTTTACATAACTTATAACCGAAGAACTATGTAGTTTTTTTGAAACAACTAAGATACTTAAGAATACGCAATGGATGTGGATGCCATTGCTACATAGTACAATACTAAGCAACTTAGACAAAAACTGGCCACAGCAATGCATAATGAAAGCCACCCTCACCCTAAATAAGTTCTGTAGTCCTCCTTTCAAGTTCTAAGGTTTAAGCATGTCCCCATATATTGGTCAATGATGCTTCGCATATTGAATTATAATTTCCAAAGTACAGAACAGGTTGTCAAATTCTACGGTGGTAAAGTTCATACATAGTTGGGCGGAATATGGTCGGGCCTTGAATGTAGGCATTTCATCTTACTTTGATGTTTCTCAACTATTGGCAAGTTTTATATTTGGAATGCACACTGCTTTTAGATTAGTAAATTGTACTTATAACGGCCCTGACTCGACCTTCGAAAATCGGTACCCGTACTTCACTTATACTCGAATGCCGCAGATTCAAACACCGAATCTGACTCGTTGGAGCTTATAACATATTAAGTATAACAACACAGCGGAAGAAAGAATGAATATATCATATAACTCCAATGATACAATATCCAATGATATACAACAATGATCACAAATACATATCAGAGATCTACAACAACACAGCGGAAACACAAGGGCACTAGCGGTGGAAATAACTTGAACTCCAATATCAGCAATCTCCATCTCCTAAGCACCAATCCAGAAATAGCTCGAACTCCCAATCAAATTGTATTAAGAAAGTTCGATCCATAATGATGAAGAGAAACACAAAGCGATAGTCGTAATCCAACGACTAAATGCTACCGAATCTACTCCTACTATTCAACTATCTGAAAAACCCAACTCTAGACTGCCCGTGTAGAAAATTATGGGCACCCAGAGTTTAGGAAGGGAACAATAAACTCCAGGTCAGTCATGGGACTAGTATGAGCAAATAAAAATAGTTTTCTTTAAAACAAACAACAAAAGAATTTAAAACATTGAAAATCGCAATGCTTTTTGGAAAATGAAACTACCATAAGGCCTCCCATCGCACACACAATGCAAACGCAGAATTAGAGGAGATTTCTCCTTATGATAGTCAAACATACTTGATACACAAAATCCTTTTGATATTATTATTAGTGCATAGTGCAGAAAACCATTCGAAAGTATAATATAAATCTTAGCCAACATACAACAATTATTGTATGCCTACTATAGCTACCATGTTCAATAGCAGGTTACCGCCACATTTCATGGCAGGTTATACAACTAAAACCATACAGGGCTCGTATTGTTTTGTTTGGATTTCCAACAACTGGTCAGGCAAAGGAACTTCCCCCACAAAATAGAATGCCTCTGGAGGGATGACCCCGAGAACCTAACCGGATCACTGCTACACCAGGTCGGGTTACCTCTGTAACTAGGTAACTACTGACACGAGTATGTTATCCCTCGGTCATTTGCGACCTTTGTCTGAGGTACCTCTCAACCAACAACCACAAAGCAATAAGTTTGCAGAATCCACAAAGTTAAGTATCTGGGCCCATACCATGATACCACTCATAATCCAGAAGGAAATGACATACCCTCAGGGGGCGCTACCCCCAAATAACCTTGCTGCCACGATTCCTATTTCGACCATAATCGGGTTGTTAGGCTTGACGTAGTCTCGTCCACAAAGCCACACTTTTTCACAAAGCCATGCTTTGATCAACAAATGATCAGCAGCACTTCGTATGCCACATTACCCAATTGGGAATGTATCACTAGTAACCATCAACTACATAACCTCTGAGCTCGTACGTCTCAGAAAATGGTATTAAGCTAAGAGAATAAATTCTCCGCCACCAAACAGAAATGTATTTGATAGAAACTGGTTTTACATCTCAAAATGTAATGTCAGACACACATCCATACAAGTCTATTACGGGTTCGAACAGAACGGAAGGCACTTCAAAAGAAGCCCTTGCAAATCCGGCTATCCTCAATCCCGATCGGACTCTCCATCACGTATGGAGATCTCTATACCAGAGCAACTCAGTGCAGAGTCATTCGACAGGTTATCCTATCGTTCTCGAAGACACCCGGTCTTCACTACTGGTCTTCAAATGCTATCCATATCGTCGTATCACTATTCGAAATAGGTTACATGACACAAAGTCTCACCCGGATAAACCAAATAGTGATCGTAATACTTTAAAACACATAGATAATGGGATCTCAGTTAAGTCACAACTTGTTACCCAAAACTTTTCTTTCAAATGGTTAAACAAATTACCATTTTAATCTTTTAAACAAAAAGATTCACTTCACAAAGTTCACCAATCTTTCACAAAGATACATTTACAATATTTAAACAAAAGATCTATCTTTGAGATCCTCTTTTGTTTGAAAACAAAGTTCACAAATATTTCACAAAGATTCCTTCATAGCTTTCAAAACAATTTCATTTCAAATCTTTTATACAAAGGATATACCTTTAAGATCCTCTTCGATTTCAAAACAAGGTTCAACTATTTTTCACAAAGATTCATTCATAGCTTTCAAAACCATTTCAATTCCATTTCAAACTTGAAATCTTTCAACACAAATTAGAAATCATTTCTTAATATGAAAGCTATTAATTATTTGAAAATAAGTAGTTTTTGTTTCGAAAAAACCTAATTACATTTGCACGAGTTAAAGCCCTTCAAGTATAAAATTTGGGTTAAATTCAAATTTCCAAAATAATGCTTTTAAAATGGTTTAAAAACACATTTCTAAATTGTGTAACCTTTTTAAACCATAATTTCCAAACATAGAATTCAATTTCAAAACTCGAATTCAAATTTAAATCAAATTAATTAAATTTCAAACTTTATCAAGTTATTCAAAAAACTTCTTTTCAAAAGTTTTTCACATTTAACCCAATTTCATTTCCAAAACATTTGAATTCAAGATTCAGTTTTATAACCATTTCAAAAATCTGTGACTTAACCGATTTCCTCTTGCAGTCCATATTTGTGTGTGTATGGTGTAGTCCAGGGGTTTCACACAATAGTGCAACATCATCAATCATCACAGATTCAAGTACATTAATATCGATAAGCGGTATATTCCTATAACGCTTATCTTCCATTCACAGATTCACAGATAAGTAATATACATTTATCTTAGACAAATAAATTACATTCATCACAGATCACACCAAAACAAATCATAGCACAAAGCATAACATATCAGGGATATCAACAATTTACAGCATTCAATAGAATATAGTCATCCATAAGTAAGACTAATTAATTATGTGATAAATTTAAATCAGATTAATTACTTATAGATAAATTACTAATCCTGGTTAACTAATGTTTATTAATTACAAATCATTTTGATTAATCATCATTTAATCACCTATTAATTAACCATTAATAATAAATTAATTAACTTTCAATTATAAATTAATCATCCTAAAATCATTAAATGATTATCCTCTAATTAATTAATTATCCTCAATTAATTACATCAATTAATTACTCCACAATTAATCATCATTTCTTAATCCCCTCATTAATTAATTAACCTTTAATTATGTAATTAATTATCCTTAATTCATTCCTTAATCAATTCCATTAATTAATTAGCCCTTCATAAATTTCCCCTTAATTATCTTAATTAATTATCCTTAATTAAGAAATAAATTATCCTTTAATTAATCCCATTGAGTAATCATCCCTTAATTACTTTAATAAATTAATTATACTTTATCAACTACCTTAAGTAATTGTACTTTAGTTATTTAAACTTTAATAAATCACAAATAAACCATTTATCTTTCTTAATCACTTAATCATCATTTAAATCAAATGCTTGAAATCCTTTTTATTTTGAAAACAATTAGAGATCAAGTAAGATAATTAGTCTAATACAAAATTTTATAAACCAAAACAGCTTTAAACATTTGCCTATAAAAATTAAAACTTGAACCTTGTTTAATCCAATCTACTTTGGAAATTTGGCTTTGTATTCCTTTGAAAAACTTATTTATTTTAAATAGACTTTAATTTTTTTTTTAAATAGATTGCTAAGAAAACTTAATCATTTAAAATAACTTTAAAACTTGTTCATGCTTTATAATTGAAACCAGGTAACAAATTTTTCTTTCAACTTTTTAAAACCCGGAACTCTAAACTTTTGTTTTAAAACTTAGAACTATAACATATCTAAACCCACAGGAGCTACTTTGAACACAACCCCGAGCAAAGATCCCGCCTTCCCGAAGTTATACCCGAGTTCCCATCATCTTCTTCCCAAGCCTGTAATCTACAGACACATAAGAGAATTCGTGCACGTGCACACTTCGCCGGAGCCCCTCCGATCAACCACGCCACCTTCAACAAGTCATCATCGACCTCGCCGATCCACCCAAGCACCCAGAATTGACAGATTTTGATCAGAATCCAAATCGAGTTACTCGACTCAACCTTCAACCCAACTTCGATCAACTAAATTGCCTCATACCGATCATCTAGAGCACCAGAATCCCTACCATCATTTCCACGACTTCATCGAAAACCATGCTTCGTTTCCCCCTTTGACCGATCACCTCCAGCTCCTTCTTGACGTCGAAATCGACCAGTTTCCATCATCGAACAAAATGGGTTGCTAAACCCTAAAATGCCGTTGTAAATCAACCACGATGATCGATAAATTCATCGATCATTTTGCTAAGGTCCCCGACCCTCGAACATGTTCCAGCAGCAACCCCGAGGCTTCATTATCTTTCGATTGCCAGAATTTGCCAGAAAGCTAAGTTCTGTTCAACTTCGAAATTCCTACTCAATTCTTTATGAAAAAATTTGGTTTTACTCTTAAAAATTTTCATTTTCAACAACATTTCGGATTATATATTTGAAACCAGAGACTATCATAATTAAACTTTCAACATGTTTTAGATTTGCCTGTAATTTCAAATTCCTAGAAGATACTTTAATTTCCTTTTCTTAATTTTATTTTTAGAACTTAAAACATGTTTAAACAAACAATTTTTATTTGAGTCCTAAAGCCTAACAAGAATCAAGGAGATAGAAATCGAATTTTTGAATAGGTTTTGGAAACCTGGGAACAACCAGAGACAAATGTGTCTGTAGCTAAAACATGCACACTCCTCTCTTCATATAAATATCTACATATATTTGCATGCATATCAATACTTTACAATCCATTTTAAGCATCATCACAAACATACAAGCAACAATATATAACTAAATAAAGGGATGAACATTTGCTCACCTGTGTTTTGACAGAGCAGAGAGGAACAGAATTCTATTGATCTAGATTTGATTGTTTTGGTGATTTGATCTTTAAATTGTCTGAGTTGAATGCTTTATGTTGCTTTTGATTTATCATTCCCAAATTGAACTCAATTTTTAGTTGAATCTGATCTTTTTTTTCTTTTTCTTTTGATTTCTCTGGTCTGTGTTTTTAATTTCAGGCTTATTTTTTATCTTCATCTCAGTTTTGATTCTTATCTTGAACTGTAATATTTTGTTTTGAATTCTGGAATGTTAGATCAATAACTTGCTTGCTTCAGAATTGTTTTAAGGTTCTGGTTTTCCTTTGATGGCTTCAAGTTTCAATCTTTAGTTTTCCCAGGTTGAAGATTTCGAAAATAGATTTTGATTTGTTTTGTTTTCTGGTTTCAATTTCCAAGCTTGAATTGGTCAGAAAACTTTGAACATTGGTATTATTTTGGTTGCTTGATCCTCATTTCTAGGTTTTTCAAAAACTGTTGATTTCTGGTATTATTTTTTTTTTGGTATTCTCAGGTTTTGGTTTTTAAATTTGTTTCAGGATCTCTTTTGATTATGCAGCTTAATTTCAGGTTTGAGAAACTAATCTGAAACATTTTTTTCTTTGTTTTGAAATTTTATTCTCATGTTTGTGAAGTTTAGACTAATTTCTTCTTTATGCGTGTTATTCTAAAATTTAATTTATAAGAAAAAAATTAATTGCAACTAGTTTATCTTTGCATATTACTTATTTTACATTTGTCACTCACATGAGTAAATTTTATTACACTTGTTAAGATATAACATTTTATGTTTAAATCCTTTATTAATTAAATTTATAAATTTAGTTTAAACCCTTATGATAATAAATTTACACCTTTCAAAAGTTATCACATTTTTTTATTTTATATACATATGCTTTCATAAATATATTTCACATACATACAAATAAAGGTTTATAAAATTCACAAATACCAAAACTATATGTTTATATTTACATCAGTTTATGTTTTCATCTTCTTACATATTTACATTTGACAAATGTTTATCTTATTAATCTTCCAAATATATAGAAGAAAAGCAATTTAAATCTTTTATCAAATCTTATTTTACATTTTAAATTCAAGTTATTAGGAATGTTCATATTTTATTCATACATTTTTTCTATTTTTAAACTTATATAACTTTTTAAAAGAAAATGAAATAAAACAATTTATGCACTTAATAAATAATCATACATATATATAAATTATTTCTTACATTATAGAGTATTGATTCCTATTAGTATTAATTTATAGAATTTTTTAAATTCAAATATTATTCAAAACATTTATTTTTAAATTTCCAAGTTCAAAATTAATATACAATCAATTTGTATTTATAGATGAATAAACAAACAATAATTTTTATAAATATATATATTTTATTCATTCACAATCTATAAGTATTTTCCAAATTCAACTTATTTTTAAAAATATTTATATTTGAATTTCAAATCCAAATTTCAATTTATTTTCAATGTTTATTTTGAATCTCAAATTCAAATTCTATTTAAAAATCAATTAATATGCATATATAATAAATAAACAAATATCTTATTTTATTTGGAAAATTAAATTTATTTACAATTTAAATTTACAAGTTTATATCAATTACTAAATTTAATTTTACTTAAAAATGGGATTGTTAAAGATTTCCCCCTTAAGAAAATTTCCTCCTCGAAATTTGCCAGGGAGATAACAAAGGACGGATGGACAACGATAGAGAATTGATATACTAGATCAAACTGAAATATTTATTTTGCATTTGGCTTACCAAATCAGAATATCATCAACAAATATGAGAAAAAAACTCATTTAATATTACACAGGATACTCGGGTCATCCAGTCTACGAAATATATAGGGAATTGGTTAGTTCGAAGGGATAACTAACCATTCATAGACTATATCGGGACCCAAAAGAACAAATAAATGGATACTCAATCCAGGTTGAAATACCCAAAAGTATACACCGGCTTGTCCCTCTTCGGACTTCGATTCTCACAAGAAATTACAACAAAACTTTCCAAAGTTTGGTTTTAACCAAAATCAATTCATTGATGCAATCAAATTTAACTTCATATTTTAGTTAACCTATTTATTCCAATTTGAAATTTCTAATTTATTTAAAGTTGACAACGATAGGAATCGATGAAGAGAATACAAAATAGGGACTTATCAACACGATTCGCAGGGCCATCACCACACCGAAGCTTATTCTTCGAGCTGCCACAAAGCAATTAAAGAATTGGAAGTGAACGATGATCAAAGAGATTGATAGAAAATTGTTTTCTCTATTGCAGGGTATTGACCATTTGTAGTGGTACTCTCATGTCCCCTATCTCGTCCTCTTCTTGCACTCACACTCACTATCAGTGGATAGTAAGAGAATTTACTGAGGCATACGGACGGATATCTTAGGGATATACTCATTCTAGGGAATACTTCACCCTATCTCTGATGAGCTACCTAATGTGTTATACTCCTGATCTAAAGTTTCATCCTTTAGCTCTGATACCAATTATAACGGTCCTGACTCGACCTTCGAAAATCGGCACCCTACTTCACTTATACTCGAATGCCGTAGATTCAAACACCGAATCTGACTCGTTGGAGCTTATAACATATTAAGTATAACAACACAGCGGAAGAAAGAACGAATATATCATATAACTCCAATGATACAATATCCAATGATATACAACAATGATCACAAATACATATCAGAGATCTACAACAACACAGCGGAAACACAAGGGCACCAGCGGTGGAAATAACTTGAACTCCAATATCAGCAATCTCCATCTCCTAAGCACCAATCTAGAAATAGCTCAAACTCCCAATCAAATTGTATTAAGAAAGTTCGATCCAGAATGCTGAAGAGAAACACAAAGCGATAGTCTTAATCCAACGACTAAATGCTACCGAATCTACTCCTACTATTCAACTATTTGAAAAATCGAACTCTAGACTGTCCGTGTGGAAAATTATGGGCACCCAGAGTTTAGGAAGGGAACAATAAACTCCAGGTCAGTCATGGGACTGGTATGAGCAAACAAAAACAGTTTTCTTTAAAACAAACAACAAAAGAATTTAAAACATTGAAAATCGCGATGCTTTTTTGGAAATGAAACTACCATAAGGCCTCCTACCGCACACACAATGCAAACGCAGAATTGGAGGAGATTTCTCCTTATGATAATCAAACATGCTTGATAAACAAAATCCTGTTGATTTATTATTAGTGCATAGTGCGGAAAACCTTTCGAAAGTACAATATAAATCTTAAACAGCATACAACCATTACTGTATGCCTACTATAGCTACCATGTTCAATAACAGGTTACCACCACATTCCAGGTTATATAACTAAAACCGTACAGGGCTCGTATTGTTTTGTTTGGATTTCCAACAAATGGTCAGGCAAAGGAATTTCCCACACAAAATGGAACGCCTCTAGAGGGACGTCCCCGAGAACCAAACCGGATCTCTGCTACACAAGGCCGGGTTACCTCTATGACTAGGTAACCACTGACACGAGTATGCCATCCCCCGGTTGTTTGTGACCTTTATCCGAGGTACCTCTCAATCAACAACCACAAAGTAATAAGTTTGCAGCATCCATAAAGTTAAGTATCTATGCTCCATACCATGATACCACTCATAATCCAGAAGGAAATGATATACCCTCAGGGAGCGCTACCCTCAAATAACCTTGCTGCCACGATTCATGTTTCGACCATAACCGAGTTGTGAGGCTTGACGAAGTCTCGTCCACAAAGTTACACTTTTTCACAAAGCCATGCTTTGATCAACAAATGATCAGCAGCACTTCGTATGCCACATTACCCAATTGGGAATGTATCACTAGTAACCATCAACTACATAACCTCTGAGCTCGTACGTCTCAGAGAAGGGTGTTAAGCTAAGAGAATAAATTCTCCGCCACCAAAAAGAAATGTATTTGATAGAAACTGGTTTTACATCTCAAAATGTAATGTTAGACACACATCCATACAAGTCTATTCCGGGTTCGAACAGAACCGAAGGCACTTCAAAAGAAGCCCTTGCAAATCCGGGCATCCTCAATCCCGATCGGACTCCCCATCACATATGGAGATCTCTATACCAGAGCGACTCAGTGCAGAGTCATTCGATAGGTTATCCTATCATTCTCCAAGACACCCGGTCTTCACTACCGGTCTTCAAATGTTATCCATATCGTCGTATCACTATTCGGAATGGGTTATATGACACAAAGTCTCACCCGGATAAACCGAATAGTGATTGCAATACTTTAAAACATATGGATAATGGGATCTAAGTTAACTCACAACTTGTTACCCAAAACTTTTCTTTCAAATGGTTAAACAAATTACCATTTTAATCTTTTAAACAAAAAGATTCACTTCACAAAGTTCACCAATCTTTCATAAAGATTCATTGCAATATTTAAACAAAAGATCTATCTTTAGATCCTCTTTTTTTAAAAACAAAGTTCACAAATATTTCACAAAGATTCCTTCATAGCTTTCAAAACAATTTCATTTTAAATCTTTTATACAAAGGATACACCTTTTAGATCCTCTTCGATGTCAAAACAAGGTTCAACCATTTTTCACAAAGATTCATTCGTAACTTTCAAAACTATTTCAATTCCATTTCAAACTTGAAATCTTTCAACACAAATTAGAAATCATTTCTTAATATGAAAGCTATTTATTATTTGAAAACAAGTAGTTTCGTTTCGGAAAAACCCGATTACATTTGTACGAGTCAAAGCCCTTCAAGTATAAAATTTGGGTTCAATTCAAATTTACAAAACAATGCTTTTAAAATGGTTTAAAAACACATTTCTAAATTGTGAAACCTTTTTAAACCATAATTTCTAAATATAGAATTCAATTTCAAAACTCGAATTCAAATTTAAATCAAATTATTTAAATTTCAAACTTTATCAAGTTATTCAAAAAACTTCTTTTCAAAAGTTTTTCACATTTAACCCAATTTCATTTCCAAAACATTTGAATTCAAGATTCAGTTTTAAAACCATTTCAAAAGTCTATGACTTAACCGATTTCCTCTTGCAGTCCATATTTGTGTGTGTATGGTGTAGTTCAGGGGTTTCACACAATAGTGCAACATCATCAATCATCACAGATTCAAGTACATTAATATCGATAAGCAGTATATTCCTATAACGCTTATCTTCCATTCACAGATTCACAGATAAATAATATACAATTATCTTAGATAAATAAATTACATTCATCACAGATCACACCAAAATAATTCATAGCACAAAGCATAACATATCAGGGATATCAACAATTTACAGCATTCAATAGAATACAGTCATCCATAAGTAAGACTAATTAATTATCTGATAAATTTAAATCAGATTAATTACTTATAGATAAACTACTAATCCTGATTAATTAATATTAATTAATTACAAAGCATTTCGATTAATCATCATTTAATCACCTATTAATTAACCATTAATAATAAATTAATCAACTTTCAATTATAAATTAGTCATCCTTAAATCATTAAATGACTATCCTCTAATTAATTAACTATCCTTAATTAATTACATTAATTAATTACTCCATAATTAATCATCATTTCTTAATCACCTTCATTAATTAATTAACTAACCTTTAATTATGTAATTAATTATCCTTAATTCATTCCTTAATCAATTCCATTAATTAATTAGCCCTTCATAAATTTCCCTTTAATTATCTTAATTAATTATCCTTAATTAAGAAATAAATTATCCTTTAATTAATCCCATTGAGTAATTATCCTTTAATTACTTTAATAAATTAATTATACTTTATCAACTACCTTAAGTAATTGTACTTTCGTTACTTAAAACTTTAATAAATCACAGATAAACCATTTATCTTTCTTAATCACTTAATCATCATTTAAATCAAATGCTTGAAATCCTTTTTATTTTAAAAACAATTAGAGATCAAGTAAGATAATTAGTCTAATACAAAATTTTATAAACCCAAACAGTTTTAAACATTTGCCTTTAAAAATTAAAACTTGAACCCTGTTTGATCCAATCTACTTTGGAAATTTGGCTTTGTATTCCTTTGAAAAACTTATTTATTTTAAATATACTTTAAAATTTTGTTTAAATAGATTGCTAAGAAAACTTAATCATTTAAAATAACTTTAAAACTTGTTCGTGCTTTATAATTGAAACCTAGTAACAAATTTTTCTTTCAACTTTTTAAATCCTGGAACTCAAAACTATTGCTTTAAAACTTAAAACTATTACACATCTAAACCCACACGAGCTACTTCGAACACAACCCCGAGCAAAGATCCCGCCTTCCCGAAGTTATACCCGAGTTCCCATCATCTTCTTCCCAAGCCTGCAATCTACAGACACACAAGAGAATTCGTGCATGTGCACACTTCGCTGGATCCCCTCCAATCAACCACGCCACCTTCAACAAGTCATCATCGACCTCGCCAATCCACCCAAGCACCCAGCATTGAAAGATTTTGATCTGAATCCAAATCGAGTTACTCGACGCAACCTTCAACCCAACTTCGATCAACTAAATTGCGTCCTACCGATCATCTAGATCACCAGATCCCTGCCACCAGACCTCATCGAAAACCAAGCTTCGTTCCCTTTGACCGATCACTTCCAGCTCCTTCTCGACGTCGAAATCGACCAGTTTCCATCGTTGACCAAAATGGATTGCTAAACCCTAAAATGCCGTTATAAAGCAACCGCGATGATCGATAAATTCATCGATCATTTTTGCTAAGGTCCCGACCTTCGAACATGTTCCAGAAGCAACCCCAAGGCTTCATTATCTTTCGATTGCCAGAATTTGCCAGAAAACTAAGTTCCATTCAACTTCGAAATGCTTACTCAATTCTTGATAAAAAAATTTGGTTTTACTCTTAAAAATCGTCGTTTTCAACAACATTTCGGTTTATATATTTGAAACCAGAGACTATGATAATTAAATTATCAACATGTTTTAGATTTGCCTGTAATTTCAAATTCCCAGAAGATACTTTAATTTCCTTTGCATAATTTTACTTTTAGAACTTAAAACATGTTTAAACAAACAATTTTTATTTGAGTGCTAAAGCCTAACAAGAATCAGGGAGATAGAAATCAAATTTTTGAACAGGTTTTGGAAACCTGGGGAACAACCAGAGACAAATGTGCCTGTAGCTCAAACATTCACACTCCTCTTTGCATATAAATATCTATATATATTTGCATGCATATCAATACTTTACAATCCATTTTAAGCATCATCACAAACATACAAGCAACAATATATAACTAGATAAAGGGTTGAACATTTGCTCACCTGTGTTTTGACAAAGCAGAGAGGAACAGAATTCTATTGATCTGGATTTGATTGTTTTGGTGATTTGATCTTTAAATTGTCTGAGTTGAATGCTTTATGTTGCTTTTGCTTTATCATTCCCAAATTAAACTCAAGTTGTAGTTGAATCTGATCTTTGTTTCTTTTTCTTTTGATTTCTCTGATCTTGGTTTTTAATTCTCTGGCTTATTTTTAATCTACATCTCAGTTTTGATTCTTATCTTGAACTGTAACACTTTGTTTTGAATTCTGGAATGTTAGATCAATAACTTGCTTGCTTCAAAATTATTTCAAGCTTCTGGTTTTACTTTGCATGACTTCAAGTTTCAATCTTTAGTTTTCCCAGGTTGAAGATTTCGAAAACATATTTTGATTTGTTTTGTTTTCTGGTTTCAATTTCCAGGCTTGAATTGGTCAGAAAACTTTGAACATTGATATTGTTTTGGTTGTCTGATCCTCATTTCCAGGTTTTTGAAAAACTGTTGATTTCTGGTATTTGTTTTTTTGGGTATTCTCTGGTATTTGTTTTTAAATTTCTTTCAGGATCTCTTTTGATTATGTAGTTTAATTTCAGGTTTGAGAAACTAATTTGAAACATTTTTTCCTTTGTTTTGAAATTTTATTCTCAGGTTTGAGAAGTTTAGACTAATTTCTTCTTTATGCATGTTATTCTAAAATTTAATTTAAAAGAAAAAAAATTCAAATGCCACTTGTTTATCTTTGCATATTACTTATTTTACATTTGTCACTCACATGAGTAAATTTTATTACACTTGTTAAGATACAACATTTTATGTTTAAATCCTTTACTTAATTAAATTTATAAATTTAGTTTAAACCCTTATGATGATAAATTTGCATCTTTCAAAAGTTATCATATTTTTTTATGTTTATATACATATGCTTTCATAAATATATTTCACATACATACAAATAAAGGTTTATAAAATTCACAAATACCAAAACTATATGTTTATATTTACATCAGTTTTTGTTTTCATCTTCTTACATATTTACATTTTACAAATGTTTATCTTATTAATCTTCCAAATATATAGAAGAAAAGCAATTCAAATCTTTTATCAAATCTTATTTTACATTTTAAATTCAAGTTGTTAGGAATGTTCATATTTTATTCATACATTTTTTCAATTTTTGTACTTATATAACTTTTAAAAGAAAATGAAATAAAAATGATTTATGCACTTAATAAATAATTATACATATATATACATTATTTCTTAAATTATAGCGTATTAATTCCTATTAGTATTAATTTATAGAATTTTTTAAATCCAAATATTATTCAGAACATTTGTTTTTAAATTTCCAAATTCAAAATTTAATATATAATCAATTTGTATTTATAGATGAATAAACAAACAATAATTTTAATAAATATATATATTTTATTCATTCACAATCTATAAGTATTTTCCAAATTCAACTTATTTTTCAATATATTTATATTTGAATTTCAAATCCAAATTTCAATTTATTTTCAATATTTATTTTAAATCTCAAATTCAAATTCTATTTAAAAATCAATTAATATACATATATAATAAATAAACAAATATCTTGTTTTATTTGGAAAATTATATTTATTTACAATTTAAATTCACAAATTTATATCAATTACTAAATTTAATTACTCAAAAATCGAGATTGTTACAGTAGTGTAAGTTTTATCTATGTCATGTATTGGCAGAGTTAATGTTATTACACGAGAAATGCACTGTTATTAAATTTGATAAATTTTACCACTTATAAATTAACGTTTTTGGCCATAATCAAAAAAATTTATTTGACCTAGCAACTTCATTTAATTGTGGAATTATAATATCATTTCTTATATTTTCAAATTTACCTTTTTGACCTACTTCTGGTAGGTTAGTCTGGAATAGCTCAAGTTTTGCCTTACCTTTTAAGTTTTGTTTATAAGCATTTTATGAATTTATATGATTTTTATAACTTTTCTTCAGAATAATTTTATGTAGAATTTTTAAGTCCTTTAAGATTGTTATTTCTAATTTGAATTATTTATGTTAATCAATTATTTTAGTAAATAAAAAAAATTCATATGTGAAGCTCTAATTTTTCATGGTCACACATTTATCATCTTTGTTAAAAAAATCATGTGTGAGATCTATTATTGAATGATTACACATGTATCATTTTTATTGAAAGTGCAAGTGCAAGAAATAATCTCAAGGATTGGACTTGGTTTCTCTAAATTATTATGATATAATTTATTATAACTCATAAGTGAAAAAATAAGTAGATATTTATTATCGCTTTGCATTTAAAGGTGTTGAGGAGCTGTGAGTGCAAAGAACACTATTTGTAAGTTTGGTTACCTGTTTAATTTCAAATTAATCAAGGTTTTACCTTTTTCATCTAGCCAAACCTGTAAAAATTTCACTGGAAATTAATTTGGAAACTACAGGTAGAATTTGATATGAATTCTGCACATTTGCTTCAAATTTCCACATATTTCACTTTTAGTTTGATGCATCCAATTAGCTCTTTTCCACCTGTTTTCTCAATTTGATTTCGTACTGAGTGAACAATTAAAAAACTTTATTATAGTACTCGATAGAAAATATGCTTGAGCTTGCAAACCAAGCTCTTCTTTAATCCTATCTATTACTTAAGTGAGATATGTATATGCTTAATTCTTGCACCGATTCTTACAATATAGAAAGGATAGAGTAGAAGTCTAACAATTCTATCTTTTATCATGTACTTTACTAATAATGAATTATGAAATAAATTTTTATTCTATAAATTACTACAAATAGTTTTACATACTTTAATCAATAATGCAATTTATTAGTTTTAGTTTAGTGTAATTCAAAGCTTCAATTTTGAATGAACTTATTTTTTACAATTGTACATAAGTTATAGCTTTGGATTGTTTGTGTATAAACCATAATAGGTGAGCTTAACATGGACATTGTTACTTACAGGAATTTAAAATATGTGCTTTCTAACTATAACAATATCAAATTTTATATGCTTTTAGCTGCTATTATGTGTTTAATCAGTGGAGCATAGTTAAATTTTTTTCTTATATGATTAGAAGCTAAATGAAATAGGTAAATTTAAGTGATAAAGTTTTATGGATTATGGTGTTAGATTGTAGTATATTTTAGTGGTGTACCTAGCTAAATTGAACTTGAGTTTATGTCTATATAAACCGTTTAATTTTATGAAATTTATCCATCCTTTTATTTTCTTCCAGGTTATTGAAAACATTTGGTTTATGTTCTTGGATATACTACAATTAAATTATAGTGAAAAATATAATTTCTTGAACTTGAATCATCAAGGTTAGTTTACTGTAAGAAAATAATGCTTTTTTATATTCCTATGGTTTCAAAATTGTAAACTATTTTTGATGGAAGAGAGGAGTGCGCTCGAAATTTATTAAATTATATTCAAAACCATACATATCTTTTGTTAGTTACATGTACAAAAAGATCATCCCATGGATGATTAACAAATATGAAAGTAAGTAAATGAATGGGTTATATACATTATCTAATAAATATAAATGCTCCTAAAAGTGGTGGAACTGTGCATGGATGTGTGTGCCTCAAGACATAAACATCAAACTTGCAATAAATGAGTAGGCATGAAGAATTTTGGTCAGGACAACTTGTTTGCAAGTAGGCCAAACAAAGTGTGAGTAGGATGGACAGGTATTTGTAAGTAGATATGGTACAGCTGCAAGGTTGGCTAGATGGAGAGATATCCGACCTCAGTTAGGTATGGACAGCGAGTTTGCAACTAAATTTTGTGATCTGTAAACAGCTACAGGTAGGCACTCGGCTTCAAGTAGGTTGAGTGAGTGTAAATTATTGGTCAACTATGTATACAATAGTGATGTAACGGCTTGCATTTTGGACGGTTTAAATCGACGATAAAGCACACACGTCAAACTCAAACCATTCAAAGGGTAGATTTTTATGGGATAAATAATAAAAAGAAGACGAAGAAATAAAACAAATACAGAATCTCGCAGCAGAATGACAATATATAATAATCAAATAACAGTTCATGAAACTGTTTTACCAATACATTTAATTATTCTTTTACAACACAAAATTAGAGTTACCTATAATAGGAGTAAATAAATAAATGTAGCGGAAACACATGATGCAGTTAAATACATATACTAAGTAATAATAGTACAAAATCTTTATCTTCACCCTATAGAAAGCAGTCTTCGACAAAATGAAATGCTCAGACTGACCTGAGCGAAGAGAAAAGATAAAACACTCGAGTTTGAACTAAAATATCTTATATAAGTTAAATCAACGGTAAATATGAGTGTGACGGCGTCAGAGATGTTTACGGGGTTTGACATCTCCTATTCAGTGTCTAACGTGAGTGCAATAACTTAAGAGATGTTTGACATTTCCATCTCCTAAGGATCCATTAAACTATCTACTATGTAGTAAAATATGCTATTATAATATGTCTATAATAAAGAAAGTATTAATATAGCGTTAAGGCGTTATCTGTATCACTCTTAACATATCTTTAATGTCGCAATCTATAGAAATACAGTAAACTCCACCCGCAGGTGGGCTATCAGGGAGCACTCCATTGGCATGACATAAAACAAACTTGTAGAAGGCACGATAAGGCATGCGACAAGGCACTCGAGGCAATGCCTGGGTAGATAAACCAATTACACTCCCGGACTGATGGTAACGCATACAGCTACTACCGCCCACCTCGGAACGCACTCCCAAATCAAAATAAAGGGTGGCCACCAAATCAATCACAAAGTCAGAATATAGTATTGAAGAAATGTGCCAGATAGGAGGAATGATCTTACTTGGCCCGGTATAGCTTCTGTTTTAGCCACATCAAGCTGACTCACGGGTGTCAGGGTCACGTAAATACCTCATACAGAATCGTTCGCCAAACCATCCTACTTTATTTTTAGAATTTTTACCACATACACAGTTGTTAAAGTGGTTTTTGGCATTGGTAGAGAGTATAACAATATCCTATCACGGTCTCATTAACAACCAAAGGCTTCTTTCACACCGATGGTTCTTTTACATTTCAAAAGTCAATTCATACTTAATGTCAAAATATCATTTTCGATTTCAAACCATATCACTTTTGAAATCATATTCACTTTCAAAATCATATTTACTCAAATATGTATTTTCACAAAAAGGTACCAATTCCAAATTCCAACTTAAGTTGTATCGTCATCAAGTATTTAAATATAAATACTTCAACTTTACACAGTTTGCGATTTTAGAAAATAGTTTAGATAATCATAAACAGTTTAAAAATAGTTTAATAAATTAAAATAGTTTAAATAGTAAAATAGTTTAAATAGATTTAAATTAGACAACTATATTCAAATTGATTTAAATAGGTTAAAGATAGATTAAATAGATCTAATTAGGTTTAAAATGTTTTAAATAGGTTAATTATAGATTAAATAGATTTAAATTATATTAAGTGGATTTTTAAATAGATTAAATAATTTTAAATAGATTTAATAGATTTAAATTATATTAAATAGATTAAATGAATTTAGTTAGTTTAAAATAGGTAAAAATAGATTAAATTGGATTAAATAGGTTATAATAGATTAAATAAATTAAAATAGTTTTAAACAGGTAACATTAGTTTAAATTAATTTAAAATGGATTTCAAAGTTATACTTAAACATTTCCAGTAACTCAATTTTTGATAAATTCATTTATATTTGACACTTCAACTTTGACATTACAATTTAAATCCTTTGAACAATTCGTTAAATCAATTTCAATTTCAACATTTACGCTTGGACTTCCGAAAATAATTCAGTTTATATATATCAGTTTCTATTTCAAAATACCAATTAATTGAATACAAAACTTTAAAGAATTAAAAATCATTCAATTTAACCAATCCATTGTCCGTATTTAATTTTCTACCCTATGGTCAAGTGATATGGATGCTTATCATTTCAATCCGCAATTTAAAATTTTACGATTATATATAATTTCAAACCGCAATCTCGAATTAAATTAAATCCATAAAATCATTCGAGTCTATCATTTCAACCCATAACGATTTTTCCCTAACCTATAGATCATTCGGATATGTATCATTTCAACCTGTAGGAAACTTACAGTGTTCAAACAATATAAAAATACAACATCCAGTCATCCAATATCACAATAAAACATCCATCACAATCATCATCCAATTCAACCAATAAAATCAACAGATAACTAATTATCATTAACAGATTTTAGATTGACAAATAAATTTTAATATTAAATTAAACAATGATACAATGCAATAAAAGTCAAATTTAACTAAAATGAAATTTTAAACCTACCAAACATCAATCAATAAATTTCTAATGGCTTCGTACATTTAATTTAACTAACCTCAGATAATCAAGAAGTTGTGAGTGGGTCAAAACATTCACCTTTGAATTTCAAATCGATTTGAAATCCAAAATAGGATCCAGATTCAAACAGTCTCAGAATTCATCTGAACAAGTGTCAAAATATCCAAAATTCAATACGATCCCAACAGATCAAACCGCGTGTGAATAGACCTTGTACGTAAAAGTTATGTACATCAGAACATTGAAAATCAAAAATTAAATTAAAATAAAATAAAACTCATACCATGTCACCAGAGAGCCGCGCAAACCCTAATACGTGATACGAATCGCATTCGAACAGTACCGCCGCCAACCTCAACTTCAAAATCGCTGACCAACCGTTGACCTAACCTCCGATCTGACCTAGCTACTCGACCCACCATCCATGATCGCCTCCTGGCCCCACGCACGGGACACCCAAGCGACCCCGACACAAACCGTCGTCGTGAACTTTCCTGGCCAATCACGATGAAGTCATGCACCTTCAAACCTAAGAAGCCATACAATGCCCTTCGATCGTTCGAAGGATGAAGATCTACCATCGATTCTCAAGCCCAAACATGAACGGCCGTGGATAAATGGTAAAATTCAAGTCAAACCATTATCCAAAACTACAAAACGAGTCATGATTTTGTATTGCGCTCGTCGAGAGGTACGAAATGATATATAATTTGATAGGGATTGAGGGATTTGAATTTTAGAAATTGAATTTGCGATTCGAGAATTAGGGTTTTGAAATTGGATTTGGTTGCGCCATTGAGAAGGAGAAGTAGATAGATGAAATTGTACGTACTGAATAAGATAATTATTGCTAGGGTTAGGACAGAACAATATACACTAAGGAAGCTCGATAAGAAATGAATAAACATCCGAATAGATTTGAAACGACAAATTCGACCCCAAAAACCCCCAACTGCTTTTGGAACGAAAACAGGTCATCCCGTATATCAAAATAGATGTTTCCAATAGTTTTAAATTCAATGGAACAGGTTTCAAATCCTAATTCCATCATATAAACAAGTTAGCTTAAAATCAGCTTATTTTAAATTGATTTCAATTGAATTTAATTAAATTGATTTCTACACATTTCGAGTCCGTACGATCAAACGACATGTTCGATCGCTACGAAACTTGAAACCTTACAATAATTCACCATTATAGATCCGTGGAAACTGGTTTCGTCAAAATCTGAGACAGTGGCCAAACTGGCTATTTTTACATTAATTAAATAAATAAGTATTAAATCAATTAAATCACTTTTTAAATTTCAAATTTAATGACCAACAATTTTCATCATTTTTGGTTACTTGGACATTTACAATAATTTATCAATTTTATATGTCAACTCATCGTTAAATATTTCACTAGTTACAGTGTTCAATTTCAAGTGTAATTAAATCTATTTAATTAAAATCTAATTCCATTAAATTGATTTAATTTGATTTAAATCTTTTTATTCAATCAATTATTATTTTATGGACAAAGTTATATTAGTTTATGCCTTATTACATTAATATGCTACAATTTCCATCTTTTACCGTATTAGTTGCAATATTTCTATTATATTGAATTTTTGTTAATTTTATTATAATTTAAAATCTCAATAAATTCATTTATCTTTGGTTTACTCTTTTATAAATTCAATTATTGCCTTGTGAATAAAATTAACCTTTCTACACATTTTATTGCATTTACTTTTTTCAGTTACTATCTTAACTAGTATTAAAGTAACATTAAATTACATTTAATTGCAATTGATTAAACGGATTGGTAACAAATAACAGTCATCACCATTTCTTTATTTAATCACATTTGTATGTTTGTTATCTACACACAAATGTTTTAGTTATTTACACAACATTCATTTTTTCCAATTTACAATTTATTACATACTATTTAATTGATACAACATTTGAATTATCAATTGCGCTTTTAATCCAATATCAATTAATACAGATATTATTACAATTAATTTACAGTCTATTACCAATTATAACTCTTTAAACATTTCAATTAAGTAGAATTTCATTTAAAGAAGTTATCAATTACCTTAAATTAATACTATTACATATCATTTAAATTATATTATTATTATCACAAATTTTTATTTCTTCCAACACTAAATTACAAAACTTTAATAAATTAACTATTTTTAACTATCGCAAAATTACAAGCGACAACTGCTGAGTGAGGGTGCTAATTACTTGCAAGAATAAAATGGATTTTAGACAATATAAGTTGATGGACTTGGATGTATATCGCAAATAACGACATTGGATTTGTTATTTTAGGGTGGTAAGTTGATGTTGTGTAGTAAAGGAGTAGTTTTAGAAAATACATATAGGATAACTGTATTAATACGAGCAGAAGTGTGTAGCCACTTTCCCTTTAATTGTTATTCAAAATGCATCCTTCTTTTCACTAATAGTATATAATTTATAATTTTTAGTTGCGGTATGTTCGTAGGTTGCATGGAGATTGTCGGAGAGGCTTTCTAAATGATTGATAGCTGTAGAGGACCGAGTGAAGTTGGTCTAATGAAGAGTTCAGCTGCATCTACTGTGAATACTAAAGGTGCTATATGCATTGGGCATGCACAATAGAAGATGTGCAAATATGCAGCATGCATTGATGAAGGCTGTAAAGAGTAATTTGGATTGGAGATTCTGTAAAAATGAGGCATGCGAGACTATCAAAACTATAACGAGTAAGTTCGCATTTCTTTACTTTGACATGTTAGCTTTTGGCTTATAGGTTCCATATGTGTACTTTAGCTAGAACTTTTCAATGGATTCTTACATTTGAAAAATTCGTAATATAGTTAATCTAGAAAGATTAAGGAAAATTGGAAGCAAAAAATAAACTTATGAGTGATTAACGTTGATTGCCATTAGTTTTTCTCTTTATAATTTATTAATTTATAGACTACACAATTTGACCTATCATAGTTTTCTCTAAAATCGCATATAGGTAACCCGAGGAGTCAATGTGTCATCCTTTGAAATTCTTTGAGTAAGCAAGCATGATGAACTATTTTAGAACTTTTTATGAATAAAAGACCGAAGCTTTATAAAATTCATAGGTAATTCACATTCAAAGATGCACCAGCTATAAAATGGATATAAATAGGTTTACGATATTTTTGGATTAAACAGCTTTGATATTTTTGATAATTTACGTTTGTTGTAATAATTTCAAATATTTTCTAGAAACTATATAACTATTACTCCTTTAACCACCTTATACTTGATATTTAAGAGTGCAAAACTATGCGATTCATATATTGGTAAGCACTCAAAGTCGAGACATTGGTTTTAATATAACTTCTTAATGTTGCAATTTATTTACATTTTAGACATCTTGGGTTACCAAAAGTTCATTGGTACATTACCTTCCCTCTGCCTGATATGCCTAATATCATATAGCATAAGTTATGCTTTCTTCTTTACTCGATATGCTTAATCTCATGGAGTGTAAATTACCAAAATATAAATGTTTAAAAAGACCTTTTATTCTTGATATTTTCTTCTTACAATATTTTTAATTATTCGTGATTGACAAACTATTCATTGTGCAAATATTCCTAGGTATAATTATGTGCAACATAATATGTTTTCTATGACAATGCCGCACCGACATATTACACAAGTGTGTAACTGTGAGCTTTTACTACCGACACAAATTACTATGTATACACTTACTCTGTTTGACTTATCATCTCGATAATATATACTACCATTACATATATTTTTAGTGAAATCAATATGTGTTTCATACTATTAATATTTTTGTCAATCGTCTTAGGAAAATCAACCATAAAAAATTGTTTACCATATCATTATACATTTGTGATTCAACCAACACTTGCTCAGCTATTTTATTTGTCATATAACTAGAGTTCAGATCTTCGTTCCTTAAAATAATGCTAATTTATTTATGTCCATTTTTTATACAATATATAATATAGTTCTTGAGTTTGAAAATACAATTCAAGATAAATTTGGCAACCAATTAATGTAAGCTATCATAAGTTTCATTTCCCATTAGGAGAATTTGTTTGTGTTAACTTGATGTATATATATAGTTCCCTTCCTTTTATCTAATCAAATATATGGCTTCAGTTTCATTTGGTAGTTTCTGTAACAATCTAGAATTTCTGTCATTTGAAATTTGTATATTTAATTGATTTTTAATATTAATAAGTAAAATTTGTAAGTCGAATAAATTATATTTCGAATATTTAGATTTAATTGGATAATTAAATCGATAATTTAACATTGGATATTACAGAAATAATTGGAAATTGGGTTTGATGTGATTAAAATATATTCGTAAAGTTGTATTAAATCATATTGGAGTTAGAATGATTTATAGAACTTCTAAAATTGAATTAAAAGTTAATTTGTGGAAATTGAATATTTAATATTTAATTGACGAGTTAAAATAGTCATTTTTCAAACAGTCTCGGATTTCGACGAAACTAGTTTCATCGGATCCGTAATGTTGAATTATTGTATGGTTTCAAATTTCGTGTCAATCGGACTTATGGTTTGTCCGGAGAAAGCTAAAACGCGTAGAAATTGGTTTGAGTAAATTTTAAATTTAAATAATTCGATTCGAAAACTTATCTTCCAAATTTGATCGAATTGGCTTCCGATATATATTCCATTGCGTTCGAAATGGGGGTAAAACATTATAAACGCCAGGCGGCATGCTTCGTTTGGAGTTCGGAAAATTTCGGGATGAATAATGTTTCGATATTTTCTATAAAAGGACCTCACATCTTCTATTTTACACTCAAACCCTAATTCAGAAACCCTAGCCGCCACCATAAGTTTTAATGGCCGAAAATCACTAATGTTCTTCCCTCAAAATCTCCAAATCCATAGATAAATAGCAAGAACCTTTAACTAACAAATTAAAGGGGACGATGAGAGCTTCGAATCTATACGGAGATGATCGAATATGGAGCGACGTGGAGGGGGGAAATGGGCCACGTTCGCCTAGGGTTCGTGGAAGTTTTCCAACAAAAAAGTGGGCCGAGTGTGGCCGGTCTTCGGCCATAGGTCGAGCTCGCGAAGGGCTTCGTGATGGAGGTTGTTGATCAATGTAAAGATGATCGTAGGTGGCTCGATAAATTGATGATAAATGGCGGCTATGGGTTGAGTTGCGTCGTGTTTTACTGAAGGGGAGAAGAGAAGGCGTGCATGGCCTGGATTCGAAATTGCAGAAGGAACGGCCAAGATTTGCAGGGTTTGAAAATAAAATAGATTTGTAAATTAAATTATATTTATAAATGTGTACAAACTTTAAAATGTTATAACTTTTTCATACAAGGTCCGTTTCGCACGAAACGAATTACATTAGGTTCGTATTGACAAACACTACGCAATGGAGCTGGATTGGAGTTGATTGGAGATAGTGGAATTTTTGGGTAAAATTAAACACGCATTTAATTTTATTCGAAATAAAACACTGCGACTGTTATTGGAAACAAGGTGAGAACTTCTCACTCAATCGAAATTATTTCGATTTAAATCTTAAATAGTTAAATTTAAAATTGCTTGATTGTGTGGTTGAATGATAAATTATTATCTATTGTTTTGAAATAGACCCTATATGCCGTATATTAAGCGGATGTTATTTATTGAACACATATACCGCGATATTCCATCTTGAAGTGGAATCGACATTATATATGTACTTGGAGTTGATTTTCCCACATTGTATAGCAGATGAGACCCTATTGCGCCAAATAATAGAGAATAATATTTATATAAACCCATGTACCATGATATCTCGTATTGGGACGGGATTGGTATTGTGCTAACATCCGTGGATGCAGGGAAACAGGTTGGAGGGATCCAACTGGATTCCTCACCCGTATTGATTTATTTATAGATATTGTGATATATTCTGTTATCATATGATATATGATGTTTTGGATGTCGTGATTGTTATATTTAGTGCTGTTGCATCATTGGGCCTATTTTGGAAAACTAAAAGTGTTAAAGTGATGATTTTCAAAATTTAAAAGGATTTTTAAAGTGAGTTTTGAAAGTATACGTTTTATTAAATTTTGGAATTGATTCATTTTAAATAAATAAATGTTATAATTTTAATGTTATAAAAATTATGATTTTTGAGAAATATAGTTGAAATGTGATTTTTGAAATATGGAGTTAATGATTTTATAAAAATAGTTTAAATAGAGATTTTTGAATTTATTATAAAAGCTTTATATATATAATTTATAAATTTAGATTTTTATAAATCAAAGTGATGAAATTATAAAGGAGTTTTGAAAATGTTTTAAAATGATGTTATAAATGGATTTTATAAAATGAATAGATTTTGTAAATTAAAAGATTTATAAGTAATTAACTTATAAATTGAATTTTGGCATTTAAATGAGATATAAATAGAATTTGTTAATTAAAGGATTTTATAAGTTGTAGTTTTTATAAAATATATATGAATGTGAATTTATAAACGTTGTTTTATAAATCCGAAAACGACTTATTTTGATGAGTTAATTATTATAGCTTATTAAAGGAGATATATACATGATTTTGGAAAGTGGATAATCCTTTAGATAAAATGTGTAGAAAATATTGAATTTGGTTAACGAAGTATATTCACGATTTTGGGACAGTGAATAATATATTAAAGAAATGTTTTGAGGAAGTGATATTTTAAATAGAATTAAAACGATTTAAAGATGTTTTAAAATGTATTAAGTATCGATACCATAGATTTCAACATTCATTGTTGAAATAGATGTTTTCGAGAAATAAAAAGGGAATGGTGGACTATAACACTGTTGTTATAGTAAATGATTTTCGAAAGGAAATGTTTTTGTATAGTATTGGGATTTATATATCTATCTAAATTTCGAATCCCTATACTAGTGATTTTGGGTTGTCGTAACGATGTTTTACGCAACATTCGTTTTGACTCAAATAAATGTGTTTAAGAGAATGTTTTCCTTAAAGAATAAAATATATACTTAATTGTGTTTTAAGTATATCGAATATTTTCCAAATGTTGAAAATAAATAGATTTGTGAATTACTTATTATTAAATAAGTGTGGAAATGTTTTCCAATATGAAGTGAAATGTTTTGAGGTATATCTTTTAAAGATAAATTGAAAGTGAATATTTGAAGTCGATTTGAAAATTGTATATCAATGGATATTTGGAAATTTAAATTCACATGGAATTTATAAAGGAAAGCGAAAATTTGTTTGAAAATAAACGTTGATTTATTTTGAAGTATGGAAAATATATCTTGAACAAATATTTTTGGAAAATAAATAATTTGGGAAGTTATTTGGAATTTGGTGATGATTGTGCATATTTATTGATAGTTAAATAACCGACTATCAATATTTACCTTTAAATGGGTATTTGTTGTGATTTGCTCGAATTTGAATGCTACACTTATTTTAAAATAAGCGCTCGTTATTTGGTTTAGCCGGGAGAGGACCTTTGGGTCATGAATCCCATTCCAAATATTGATACGTCGTTTGTGGATAGCATTTGAAGACCGGTGTTGAAGACCAGGTTTTTGAGAGAATGATAGGATGACCTATCGATTGTCTCTGCACCGAGTAGCTACGGTATAGAGATTCAGATTTCCTTTGTGATGGGAAGTTCGATCGGGATTGTGAATACCCGAATTGCAAGGGCTTCTTTTGAAGTGCCTTCGGTTCTGTTCGAACCCAGGACAGACTTGTATGGATTGTATGTCTGACGTTACGTTTTGAGATATAAAGCAGATTTCTTTCAAATACATTTCTGTTGGTGGCGAAGGATTTATTCTCTTAGCTTAACACCCTTCTCTGAGACGTACGAGCTCAGAGGTTATTTAGTTGAAGGTTATCAGCGATATATTAACAATTTGGTAACGTGGCATGCTGAGTGCTGCTGATCATTTGTTGATCAAAGCATGGCTTTTGTGAAAAGCATAGCTTTGTGGACGAGACTTCGTCGAACCTCACAACCCGGTAATGGTCGAAACAGGAAAGATGCAGCAAGGTTTCAGGTGTAGCTTCCCTAGGGTATGACCATTCCTTCTGGAAAAGGGTAGTATCATGGTATGGAGCCCAAATACTTACTCATGCGGACACTGTATTTTATTACTTTGTGATGTTGTTGGTTTAGAGTGCTCTCGTATAAAGGTCCCTAAGGACCGGGGGTAGCATATCTAAGGTTTTTTATTCCTCGGGAAGAGGGTAGCCGGCCTTGTGTTGGCAGAGATCCGGTTAGGAGTCTCGGAGCGTCCTTCCAGAGGCGTACCCATGTGACAATGGGAAGTTCCTTGGCCTGACCATTAGTTGGAAATCCAAAGAAAAAATACGAGCCCTATACGGTTTTAGTTGTATAACCTTCCATTTACTTATGGTGGCGCCCCACTGTTTAATTGGTAGCTATAGTAGGCATAAGTGCGAAATGCCTATGCTGGCTAAGATTTATATCATACTTTCGAAATGTTTTCCTGCACTTTGCGCTTATGATAATAATATTGAAAATAAATTTGCGTATCAAAAATGTTTGACTATCATAAGTAGAAATCTCCTCCGATTCTGCGTTTGCATTGTGTGTGTGTGTGTGGAAGGCCTTATGGTAGTTACATTTTCTAAAAGCATTGCGGATCTATTTTAAAATATTTCTTTGTTTGTTTTAAAGAATAACTGTTTTAAGTTCTCACACCAGTCCCATGACCGACCTGGAGTTTATTGTTTCCTTCCTAAACTCTGGGTGCCCATCATTTTTCACACGGGTAGTCCAGAGTCAGGTTATCAGGTCATTCTGGAAATTCAGGAGTTGTTGTGGAGATCTGGAGGCAAGCTGGATGGCATAGCGTATCAACTAGTATATAGTATTTCTTTTCCGTTGTTTGTTGTTATAAACTCTGATAATGTATATTGACTCTGATGATGTAATGTATAAAATGTACAGTTCTTTTGATTTAAAAGATTATTCATTTATCTATTATATGTTGTTCCGCTGCGATTGAGAGATTCTGATATTGTTTCTGTTTCTTCTTCTTTCTTTCTTTCTTCTTCTATCTTCTACCTCTTCTTTAACCCTAACGGTTCGGTTTTTCGGCATTCGATTTGCTCGGCAGTAAAAACAGTGGACGTATTAATGTCAACTTTCGCGAGTCGAAAATCCTGAACGTTACATCTGGTATCAGAGCATATGGTTAAGCGACAACCTTGGCTCTGTTGGGTGTTACTCATTAGAGATAGAGGCAGTGGTACTCTAGAATGAGTGTGAGTGTAATAATAGATATGAGCGCATATTTGTTAGTGAATATGAAATTTTTTTGTATTGTGTTGACTTATCGGTTGATTGTTTATAGATTCTGGTCGATGCAGTCTAGCTAACTGTCGTAGATAGGGGTTTCTAAACTCTTAAACAAGATAAACCGACATAGTATCATTTTAAATTGGGTAAATGAAATAATTTTACCTTAATTATATTTTATATATAAAGGAATAATTTTTTGAAATTATTAAAGTGTATATAAATTGATTGTTTTGACGTTGAAAATGTAAGAATATATATAAGTGAAAATTAAAGGATGTTTGAATAATCTAAATAAAAACAATTGTAAAAGAATAAATTGTATAAGCGAAGAATTATAAGTATGAAATTATAATTGATGTGATTTACAATTGTGAAAAAAAATATTATATATAAGAAGTAAAACTATATGAATATATGTATAAATATGGGTTGTAAATAAAAATGAATTTGAACTATGAAATGAAAATGTTGAATCCTGGTTATTTTGGAAATTATTTTCAAAAAAAAAATTAAAAGTTAAATAGAATTTGCTTTAGAATTGGAATCTGAATTGGATTTATAAGGGAAATTTAAGTTAAGCTAAATAAATGATGTTTCAAATGGAATATAACTTAAATAATGTTGAATGAAGTTGATTTTGGTATCGAAGTAAATTAATAAAGTGAAGTGATGAATATGAACTTGAGTTATGTAATGAAATTCAACTTTTGTGGTTAAATGAATTAGCAATTGAATTAATGAATGAAGTGAATGTAAATTAATTGAAAGTAAATAAATTGATATGAAATAATGGATGTAAGTGTTAATTCATAAAAGCTAATTAAATGTGTTGAACCAAATTGAATGTAAAGTAAAGAAAATGGAATGAATTTGGTTGTATTGGATATATTTTGATTTTTAGATTGTTGTTAGTTGATTGTATAGAAATCCATATGAAATTGAATTAATGAAATTGAAAGCTAAAGTAATTGAAATCAAATTGAAAGTTAAGTAAATCTTAAATAGAATTGAATTTGATTTGGAAGTGAACCAAATTGAATATGAATTAGTGAATGTAAACTAATTGAATATGAATGAATGTTAGTAAAGTCCAATGTTAATGAATCAAATGTGATCTAAATTGGAAAACCAATTCATTGAATATTAATGAAAAATGAATGTATATTGATTTGGTTATGGATGTTAATTGAATGCTAGTTGGTTGATGGTTGAATTTATTGTTTTTGATTGCATTTTCTATATTGGCACATATTGTTGTTGCTTCAAATATATGTTGTATATTGATATTGCTTTCATATAGGCATGTTTCTCATTATAGTTGAGTGTTTAGTAGGTGCGGATTGCGCTTGCTTCGCATTTGGAGCTCGCTTTCGTGCTATATTAGCCGTATATGCTCGCTAATAATATATAAGGTATATATCTCGGATTACATATCGTCCTTTTACACTTTTTTCCCTGCGGGATGCCTCATTACTTTGATGAGATGTATATTTGTGATATATGTATTGCCATTTTTTTCGGATCAAGCCGCGCAAAGGAGGTTATGGCAAAATTTTCTAAAAATTTAAGGCGTTAGAATATTTTTGAGAAAATTGGAAAATTTTGAAAACTATAACTTTGATTTTGGAGTGAAAAGTTAAACGATATAGTTGGTTTTGAAAAGATAACTAAGTATAATTTGAAAACTTAGTAAAGTTATTGTGAGAAGTTTAACTATTGGATTTTGGGAAAGTTAAACACTTAAGTGAATTTGAAATCTAATTTGAATGGATGTTTTGAAAAGTTAATGGATTCTGTAACTTTTTCTTACTTGGTAATTTCGAGAACGAAATTCTTTTAAGAGGGGGAAGTTTGTAACGACCCAGAATTTCTGTCATTTGAAATTCGTATATTTAATTGATTTTTAATATTAATAAGTAAAATTTGTAAGTCAAATAAATTATATTTCGAATATCTAGATTTAATTGGATAATTAAATCGATAATTTAACATTGGAAATTACAGAAATAATTGGAAATTGGGTTTAATGTGATTAAAATTGATTCGTAAAGTTGTATTAAATCATATTGGAGTTAGAATGATGTTATAGAACTTTTAAAATTGAATTAAAAGTTAATTTGTGGAAATTGAATATTTTAATATTTAATTGACGAGTTAAAATAGCCATTTTTCAAACAGTCTCGGATTTCGACGAAACTAGTTTCCTCGGATCAGTAATGTTAAATTATTGTATGGTTTCAAATTTCGTGTCAATCAGACTTACGGTTTGTCCAGGGCAAGCTAAAACGCGTAGAAATTGGTTTGAGTAAATTTTAAATTTAAATAATTCGATTTGAAAATTTATCTTCCAAATTTGATCGAATTGGCTTCCGATATATATTCCATTGCGTTCGGAATGGGGGTAAAACATTATAAACGCCAGACGGCATGCTTCGTTTGGAGTTTGGAAAATTTCGGGATGAATAGTGTTTCGATATTTTCTATAAAAGGACCTCACATCTTCTATTTTACACTCAAACCCTAATTCAGAAACCCTAGCCGCCACCATAAGTTTTAATGGCCGAAAATCACTAATGTTCTTCCCTCAAAATCTCCAAATCCATAGACAATTAGCAAGAACCTTCAACTAACAAATTAAAGGGGACGATGAGAGCTTCGAATCTATACGGAGATGATCGAATATGGAGCGACGTGGAGGGGGGAAATGGGCTGCGTTTCCCTAGGATTCACGCATGTTTTCTAACGCAGAAGTGGGGCCGAGTGTGGCCGGTCTTCGGCCATAGGTCTAGCTTGCGAAGGGCTTCGCGATGGAGGTTGCTGATCAATGTAAAGATGATCGTAGGTGGCTCGATAAATTGATGATAGATAGCGGCTATGGGTTGAGTTGTGTCGTGTTTTACTGAAGGGGAGAAGAGAAGGCGTGCACGGCCTGGATTCGAAATTGCAGAAGGAACGGCCAAGATTTGCAGGGTTTGAAAATAAAATAGATTTGTAAATTAAATTATATTTATAAATGTGTACAAACTTTAAAATGCTATAACTTTTTCATACGAGGTCCGTTTCGTACGAAACGAATTGCGTTAGGTTCGTATTGACGAACACTATGTGATGGAGCTCTGGAGTTGATTGGAGATAGTGGAATTTTTGGGTAAAATTAAACGCGGGTTTAATTTTATTCGAAATAAAACACTGCGACTGTTATTGGAAACAAGGTGAGAACTTCTCGCTCAATCGAAATTGTTTCGATTTAAATTTTAAATAGTTAAAATTAAAATTGCTTGATTGTGTGGTTGAATGATAAATTATTGTCTATTGTTTTGAAATAGACCCTATACGCCGTATATTAAGCGGATGATATTTATTAAACACATATACCGCGATATTCCATCTTGAAGTGGAATCGGTATTATATATGTACTTGGAGTTGATTTTCCCGCATTATATAGCGGATGAGACCCTATTGCGCCGAATAATAGCGGATAATATTTATATAAACCCATGTACCGCGATATCCCGTATTGGGACGGGATGCTAACATCTGTGGATGCAGGGAAACAGGTTGGAGGGATCCAACTGGATTCCTCACCCGTATTGATTTATTTACAGATATTGTGATATATTCTGTTATCATATGATATATGATGTTTTGGATGCCGTGATTGTTATATTTAGTGTTGTTGCAGCATTGGGCCTATTTTGGAAAATTAAAAGTGTTAAAGTGATGATTTTCAAAATTTAAAAGGATTTTTAAAGTGATTTTTGAAAGTATATGTTTTATTAAATTTTGGAATTTATTCATTTGAAATAAATAAACGTTATAATTTTAATGTTACAAAAGTTATGATTTTTGAGAAATATATTTGAAATGTGATTTTTGAAATATGGAGTTAATGATTTTATAAAAATAGTTTAAATAGAGATTTTTGAATTTATTACAAAAGCTTTATATATATAATTTATAAAATTAGATTTTTATAAATCAAAGTGATGAAATTATAAAGGAGTTTTGAAAATGTTTTAAAATGATGTTATAAATGGATTTTATAAAATGAATAGATTTTGTAAATTAAAAGATTTATAAGCAATTAACTTATAAATTGGATTTTGGCATTTAATGAGATATAAATAGAATTTGTTAATTAAAGGATTTTATAAGTTGTAGTTTTTATAAAATATATATGAATGTGAATCTATAAACGTTGTTTTATAAATCCGAAAATGACTTATTTTGATGAGTTAATTATTATAGCTTATTAAAGGAGATATATCCACGATTTTGGACAGTGGATAATCCTTTAGATAAAATGTGTAGAAAATGTGGAATTTGGTTACGAAGTATATTCACGATTTTGGGACAGTGAATAATATATTAAAGAAATGTTTTGGGGAAGTGATATTTTAAATAGAATTAAAACAATTTAAAGATGTTTTAAAATGTATTAAGTATCGAAACCATAGATTTCAATATTCATTGTCGAAATAGACGTTTTCGAGAAATAAAAAGGGAATGGTGGACTATAACACTGTTGTTATAGTAAATGATTTTCGAAAGAAAATGATTTTATATAGTATTGGGATTTATATATCTATCTAAATTTCGAATCCCTATACTAGTGATTTTGGGTTGTCGTAACGATGTTTTACACAACATTCGTTTTGACTCAAATAAATGTGTTTAAGAGAATGTTTTTCTTAAAGAATAAAATATATACTTAATCGTGTTTTAAGTATATCGAATATTTTCCAAATGTTGAAAATAAATATATTTGTGATTTGCTCGAATTTGAATGCTACAGTTATTTTAAAATAAGCGCTCGTTATTCGGTTTAGCCGGGAGAGGACCTTTGGGTCATGAATCCCATTCCGAATATTGATACGTCGTTTATGGATAGCATTTGAAGACCGGTGTTGAAGACCGGGTTTTTGCGAGAATGATAGGATGACCTATCGATTGTCTCTGCACCGAGTAGCTACGGTATAGAGATTCAGATTTCCTTTGTGATGGGAAGTTCGATCGGGATTGTGAACACCCGGATTGCAAGGGCTTCTTTGGAAGTGCCTTCGGTTCTGTTCGAACCCAGGACAGACTTGTATGAATTGTATGTCTGACATTACGTTTTGAGATATAAAGCAGATTCCTTTCAAATAAATTTCTGTTGGCGGCGGAGGATTTATTATCTTAGCTTAACACCCTTCTCTGATACGTACGAGCTCAAAGGTTATGTAGTTGAAGGTTATCAGCGATATATTTCTAATTTGGTAACGTGGCACGCTGAGTGCTGCTGATCATTTGTTGATCAAAGCGTGGCTTTTGTGAAAAGCGTAGCTTTGTGGACGAGACTTCGTCGAACCTCACAACCCGGTAATGGTCGAAAAAGGAAAGATGCAGCAAGGTTTTAGGGGTAGCTTCCCTAGGGTATGGCCATTCCTTCTGGAAAAGGGTAGTATCATGGTATGGAGCTCAGATACTTACTCATGTGGACACTGTATTTTATTACTTTGTGATGTTGTTGGTTTAGAGAGCTCTCGTATAAAGGTCCCTAAGGACCGAGGGTGGCATATCTGAGGTTTTTTATTACTCGGGAAGGGGGTAGCCGGCCTTGTGTTGGCAGAGATCCGGTTAGGAGTCTCGAGGCGTCCTTCCAGAGTCGTACCCATGTGGCAATGGGAAGTTCCTTGGCCTGCCATTAGTTGGAAATCCAAAGAAACAATACAAGCCCTGTACGGTTTTAGTTGTATAACCTGCCATTTACTTATGGTGGAGCCCCACTGTTTAGATGGTAGCTATAGTAGGCATAAGTGCGTAATGCCTATGCTGGCTAAGATTTATATCATACTTTCGAAATGTTTTCCTGCACTTTGCACTTATAATAATAATATTGAAAAGAAATTTGCGTATCAAGCATGTTTGACTATCATAAGGAGAAATCTCTTCCGATTCTACGTTTCCACTGTGTGTGTGTGCGCGGGAGGCCTTATGGTAGTTACATTTTCTAAAAGCATTGCAGATCAATTTTAAAATATTTCTTTGTTTGTTTTAAAGAATAACTGTTTTAAGTTCTAACACCAGTCCCATGACTGATTATTGTTTCCTTCCTAAACTCTAGGTGCCCATCATTTTTCACACGGGCAGTCTAGAGTCAGGTTATCAAGTCATTCTGAAAATTTAGGAGTTGCTGTGGAGATCTGGATGGCATGGCGTATTAACTAGTATATAGTATTTCCTTTCCGCTGTTTGTTGTTGTAAACTCTGACCACTACTAGAACTACAGTGTATTCCAACGCCCAATTTCCAACGGCTTCCAACGGCTCGTTGGATCTTGACGTAACCGTTTGAAGCCGTTGGAAATTAGTCGTTTGCGGTCGTTGGAAGCCGTTGGAAAATTTCCTGCATATTTTCCAGAGACCTACCTTCAGCTCATTCCATCCTCTTCTCTTCACAACTTTCCCCCCATTTCCACCATTCCACCACCTCCAATCTTCAGCTGCCGGCCCAAACACCATCCCAACCACCTCCAACGCCATCTAGAAGCTGCTCTTGCCCATCTCCACCCTTCTAGCTCTCCAAATCGGTAATTTTGCTAAACCTAATATTTAGGTTTTTTTGATTTAGGGTTTAATTCGAATGTTGATTGATTCCTACTTGTTAGTGTATGCATATTACATCATGTTATCCCCTAATTGCAACTATTATGCCATAACGAACAAGTTATTATAACCGATTGAAAATTTTGTAATTTAGGATATTGCATTATAGTTTATGTTGATTTGGTTAGTTAAACGTATGTGCGTGATAGAGTTTATTGCATTTGAAAGCCGTTAGAATGGATATTGCATTTGTGCGAACACGAGTTTTGTATTTGTGCGAATACGTGAATTGATTTAGTGTGTAAATGAATTTGTAATAAATGAATTTTGTGTACAAATTTTGTGTATAAATGAATTTAGTTCTTATGTAATAAAACGGTAAAATATAAACCAATATTAATTAAACGAGTTATATATTTAAATTTAATATAAACAAATATTTAAATCCTTAGATATATTTGGCCCCGTCTGACAAGTGTTTTATATGATCGTTTTAGGGATATTCGTTTTTTCCACAAAACGGACAACTCTAATCATCCGATACATCATTTGTCGGATTTTTCCTTGTATTGGATAAGTTACAAACACTATAAAGTAATTATATTCCGTCAATCATATCACTTTAAACGGTTCACAAAATTTCGACGGCATTTCCTTTACGTTACTTGTGTACATGCATTTGTGTACGATACAAGGAACACGGGGGAAATGCTGCCGAAATTTTGTGAATCGTTTAAAATGATATGATTTACGGAATATAATTACTATTGTGTTTGTAATGGGAAGTAGGATAACCGACCATTAAAGAAAGATACATAAGTGGCAATGAAACAATAGTTGCTTATTTAAAATAAAGTTTGTGAAATTAGAAGTTTGCGGCCGTTGGAAGCCGTTGGAAAATTTCCTGCAAAATATAAAATGAATGATTTATAACATTTTTACTCTATCTTAGGTTTTCTAGTAGGGAAACATGGTCAATTACTATAATGGTCGGAGCTGGATGTATCAAAGAAGGGAAATTAGTGGCGCAATAAGCGAACATTTTCTAAAAGGGGTACAAGTGTTCATCGAATTTGCTATAAGTAATATTGCAAACGATGAAGAAATTCGTTGTCCGTGTAGTAGATGCAAATTGTTGAACTATTTAGAACCGAATATGGCTAAGGTTCATTTACGCCAATTCGGTTTCGTACCCAATTATTTGCTGTGGGATCGTCATGGAGAAATTGTAGCCCCTAATAATCAAGAACAGTCGGTGGAGGTCATCAGCGAAGAAGGTAGTACGAATCTCATAGAACATATGGTAGAAGATGCAGCACGTTCAATGTTCCCTACCGTTGTAATTGATAACGACGATGTTAACATCAAAGAGGAACCAAATGTTGGAGCTAAAAAAATATATGATTTATTGGATCATGCTAAAAAAACCCTTTGGAATGGATGTTTAAGCGGCTCTCAATTATCGGTAACTACAGAATACATTGCAATGAAATCAAAATACAACCTTACAGAAGCTGGATTTATGGCTGTTGTGCAAGCTACTAAACGTCATATGCCATCCGATAATTTAATGTGCGAAAATTATTATGAAGTGAAAAAACTTATGTCATCTTTCGGTTTGCCATATCAAAATATAGATACATGTTTAAAGGGTTGCATGTTGTATTGGAAAGAAGACATCAATCTTAGAAATTGTAAAATATGTAATCAGGAAAGATACAAATCGAGGAAAAAGAAGTTCCGTACAAGCGTATGCATTATTTGCCCCTCACCCCTAGACTTCAACGATTATATGCATCATCTGTAACAGCGCATCATATGAGATGGCACAATGTGAGAACATCTCAAGAAGGTACGTTGACACCCCCAGCCGATGGAGAAGCATGGAAACATTTCGACAAGAAATATCCCGATTTCGCAACGGAGAGCCGAAATGTTAGACTAGGTTTATGTACAGACGTGTAATGACCCGCCTTTTTGGACAGTTTAAACCGACGATCAAATACACATGTCGATTCCAAACCATTCAAAAGGGCAGATGGTTATTGGGGTAAATAAGAAAAGAAAAGAAAGAGAAATAAAGGAAATGAAACATCACAAAATCTCACAGCGGAACGAAAAAATATAATAGTCAAATAAACAGTTCATGAAACTATTTACTATACTTTGACAATTATTTATACTACATTTATCAGAGTTATACATATAAAACAGAACAATTAAAATAATGCAGCAGATAGCAAGATGCAAGGGTAATAATAGTAATAGTATACCAAATCTTCGTCTTCATCCTCTAGAATAGATCTTCAAAAATCTGAAAAACTCAGGACTGACCCGAGCGTAATGAAAAGACAAAACACTCGAGTCAGGACTAAATATCCTTATGAAAGTTAAATCAATCGTAAATAAATATGAATGTAATGGCGTCAGAGATGTTTACGGGGTTTGACATCTCATATCCAGTGTCAACGTGCGTGCAATAACTTAAGAGATGTTACGGGATTTTCCATCTCTTAAGGATCCGTTAAACTATCTACTATGTAGTAATGTACGCTAAGTAGATAATGCCTATCAGTAATATAAAGTATCAAAATAGCGTTAAGGCATTACCATAATCCCCCTTAACACATTTTTATAATGCCATAGTCTATACAGTAACGTAAGCCCCACCGTAAACTGGTGGTTATCAGAGGGTACCCCATAGGTATAACACAAAACAAAACGTAGTGGTCGCGAATAGGATAATCAGTATGACAAGGTACATGAGGCGATACCAACTAGGATACTAGTAGTTGCGTGATCCGGACTGATGTTGAGCATAGCCAGCAGCTACCCCAACAACGCGAAACAACACTCCCAAATCAAGGGGTGCACCCAAATCGCATCACAAATGTAATAGATATGGTATCGAAGAAGTGTGTCCGCTAGAGGTGGCGAACCTCAATGGCCCGGCGCGGCTCCTGTTTTAGTCATGTCAGGGGCATCCAATAATCGTTCTCTTTCTTTAGTCAACGCGTTCACCAAACCCTACTCTTCATTCTGGATCAACACTCCGCGTATAATAGTTATTAAAGTGGTGTTCGGTATCGACAGAGAGTATGTCCATATCCGATCCCGGTCTCTTTAATAACTACGTATTATTACGCTGTTGGCTCTTTTACATTTCAAATCGATTCATAATTGATATCAAAATATCATATTCGCTTCAAGAATCAAATCCAGTTCAAATATCATCGTATCTATTCAAATGTAAGATTCCGTTTCAAAAATCATTTTTCGCATCAATATCTCATTTCTATTTCAAAATCATTTCGAATTTCAATTTAGGTTGCAACTTCATTTAACTCAATTCGTATTTAAATTCAAGGTTTAAATATAAACATTTCACCTTATTAACCAGCTTGAAATTTTTAGAAAATAGTTTAAGTAGTTTAAAAGTAGTTTAAATAATTAAAATAGTTAAAAATCTTTAAAATGGATTTAAAATAGATAAATTAGTTTAAATAATTTAAATTGGGTTAAGTAGATTAAAAATAGATTAAAATAGTTTAAGTATTCAAAATGGTTTATATAACAGAGTAATTTGGAAAACAAATTAAAACAGCTTCAAAACCAATCCGTTTCAATTATAACTTCCCAATTCAAATAAATTTCAATTTCCAATTTACCGATTCGATTTCGATTTCAATTCAAATCAATGTCAACTTTGACTTCAAATTTATTCAATTTTACATTCACCTTCAACTTATTCAATTCCAATGTATATCGATTTTTAGCTTGATTTTTCAAAATATCAATTTTTAACACTTAACAAAATTTTCTTTCAATATTCAAATTTAAATTCCACTTACAAATATGATTCAATTTCAAGCTCAATTTCAAATATCATTTTATATCGCTTTTACTTAGTAATATTCAAAGCTCGAATTAAGGTTCAATCTTATAAAACGAATACATTTTCGAAATTCAATCATAACCCAAATTTAAATTTCAAGCCTCAACTTAAATCATTTAACAACTTCTTTTAAACAAAATCTATTTCAACATTCCAAACTCAATTTTTCGATAAATTCGATTTCTATAAATTGATTTCGATTTATAACTTTTAAATCAAAACATTTAACTAAATTTCATATCGACGATTTTAAAAATTATTAATTTAGCCAATTCGGTGTCCGTATATATTTTTCTATCCTATGGCCAAGTGATTATTTGTTTCAATTAAATGTCAGAGATGAATATATATTACTTAAATCAAATCACAGTTTCATATGTATGGATAACAGGATATATATATATATATATAAGCAAATAAACATCCAAACATTTAAATATGAACCAATAGCATCCATCGAAATACATCATCCAATAGACAATACAATTCATGGCAATTTCATAGTTATCAATGTCGGGTAATTTAATCGCAATTCAATTTCAATTTCAATTTAACTGTCAAATTTAATTTTCAACGATTAATTCGAATGACAATCTATATGACAATTAAATTCTATCAAACAACGACAAATAAAATTCATATCACTTCATAATATCAAATTTAACTAGCATAAAGATATTCAGTACGTTGTGAGCGTTATAAAATACTCACCTTGATTTTAATGCAGTCCCAGCGTTTTATTTCGAATAAAATTAAACGAGCGTTTAATTTTACCCAAAATTTTCTTTAGCTCCAAACTACTCCAATCCAATTGCATCGCGTAGCATTCGCGAATACGATTCCAACGCACTTCGTCTCGTCAGATTCCGACCTCGTACGAATGAGTTGCACTATTTTAAACATTACATGATTTACAATATAATTAGTTCACTTTTAGTTAATTTCCAAACCCTACTATGCAATCAAGGCCGTAGATTTTCTTTCCTCAGATCCTGGCCGCATGCCTTTTCTTCTTCGTTACCCAAGCTACGTGAAAATCACGTTCAAACATATTATAGTCGAAACTAGGGTTAACAACTATGGCCACCTCAAAGCTCGAAACGTCATCACCCCACCACCATCCGAAAGTTCATCACCTCCTCTATGCTCGGCATGAATATCACCGAGCTCGGTCAAGTCATGGCCTCGAAATTCATGCCCAATTGCCGGCCGTTCGAGCTCCCTTTGCCACCAATCCAAAGCACTAGAAACGATCTTAGCCGTTGGATGTCTAGCTCTTGACGAGAGTTTTACGAATTAAAGCATGAATTTGAAGAAATTTGAGGAGAAACGAAATGAATTTTCGGCCATTAATATTGTAGCCGGCGGCCTGAAGCAAGAATTAGGGTTTTTTTTTCTCTTGCAAAAATGAAATATGGGGTGCTTATATAGAAAACGACGAACACTATTCATCCCAGGTTTTCCAAACTCCGATTTACGCGAGGTGACCGGTGTTTCTAGGGTTTACCCCGCGTTTTGGACACAATGGAATAGGTTTCGGAAGCTAATTCGATCGTATGCGCGAGTTACGGAAATAAACGATCAAATTTAAATTAAACCGATTAAACGAATTTTTATGCGTTTTGGCTTGCCCCGGACAAACGGTAAATCTGATTGACACGAAATTTGAAATCTTACAATAATATCACATTATGGATCCGATGAAACTGGTTTCGTCGAAATCCGAGACAGTTTGAAAAATGGCTATTTTAACTCGGCAAATTAATAATAAAACAATTTCAACGCGTTTCGAGCTGCCACGGTCAAACGACAACTCCGATTGCTACGAAAATTGAAATCCGATAATAACTAACTATTACGGATCCAATGGAACTAGTTTCGTCCAATTCTGAGACTGTTCGAAATTTGGCTATTTTCCAATCGACAATTAAATATTAACATACTCAATTTTCACAAATTTACTTTTAATTCGATTTTAAAAGTTCTACAACATCATTCTAACTTTAATATGATAAAATAAAATTTTACAAATCATTTTTAATCATATTAAGCCCGCTATTCAATTATCCAATAAATTCCAATTTTAAAATCTTATTAACTCTATTATAATCCCAATATAACTTACATTCGCTTTGAAAACCAATTTGAATCATATTAAATCAAATTTCAATTATTCACTCTATTTTCATATATTAAATTTCAATATCAAATTAATCATATCAAATTCGAAATTTACTTATTCAAACATTTGTAATATTAAATTTAAACAAATTTGATTATTCTTAAATCACTATCTTTTGAGATATTCAAAACGAACTTAAAATTTAACCTTTGAAACGAATTAAAATTATAGAACAACCATTTCCATTATACGGTTCTTCAATTCCCATTATTAAATTATTCAATAAATTCCAAATATTAAATTTAAACAATTTCGCTTATCCAATAATTCATTACCTTTTGAAATATTGGAATTGAACTTATAAGATTCAATCCTTTAAAAACAATTCACAATTTTAGAACCCTATTTTCATTTTACAGTTATTCAATTTTCAATAAGTTTTAAATATTTAATTTAAACAATTTACCTGTTCAATATTCAATATTTGATTTAAAATAGATTTTACTTATCAATCAATTACTCTATTATACCCAATGGATTCAACATTTATTATTATTCCAAATGACTTACAATTTTTTTCTAACACTAAAACACGAAATCTTATTAAATTAGCTATTTTAATTATCGAAAATTTACGGGTCGTTACACTCCCCCCCACTCAAAACTTTTCGTCCCCGAAAAGGAAAAAGAAGGGAATAGGAACTAAGTGTAGAATTCAACCTTAGGTATATTTATCTCAAAGTTACCAACTCATAAAACAATGAAATTCCATTTATAAAGTCATAACTACGCTTTCACTAAGTTTCTCCAAACGGCTTTCTAACTTAAAAGGTTAGTTATCAAAACAAGTTATAAATAATTTTTAAAACTTGAAAAAATTTCTAACACCCGGATTTACGAAAAATTTCGGCAGAGTCTCCTTTGCGCGCCTCGATCGGTACAGCTACAAAACGCCTCTACGGGCCCCAAACCAACAAAAGAAAATCAAAAGCCAAGTGGCTCATCAAAAATAACCAAATCCAATGACAAAATAAACATGTACCTTATATTTTATTTAGCGAGCATATATGACTAATATAGCGCGAAAGCGAGCTCCAAATGCAAAGCAAGCGCAATCCGCACCTACTAAACACTCAACAAACAATGAGAATCATGCATATATGAAAATAGTATCAATATACATATTATAGCAACATAACAACACATGTGCCAACATAGCAAATGCAACAAAACAACAAATGCATCTACCAATCAACTATCATCCAACTAATCCATAACCAATCAATATAAATTCACTTCTCATTAATATTTATTCACTTGGTTTTCAATTTTAAGCACAGTTGATTCATTAACGTTGGATTTTACTAACATTCATTCTCAATTCAATTAGTTAGCATTCACTAATTTATATTTACATTAGTTCACTTCCAATTTGAATCAAATTAAATTCTATTTAAATTCATTTAACTTCCAATTTGATTTCAATGATTTATAGCTTTCAATTTCATTAACACTTAATGAATTATATACAATCAACTAACAATCATATAACAACCAAATCATACCCAACATAACCAAATTATTAATTTTACATTCATTTTGGTTTATCTCTTTTATATATATATATCATGTTATATAATTTTAAAAGAATCATTTTATATATTTGGCATCTTAAATTTCCAACATTAACTTTAATTAAGTTCGTAAGCCGTACATATATCATCCGTGAGCAATATCAAATCTAATCGCTTATTCGATCACACAATTTCACTTCCAAACTAGTATCGTTCACACGACTCTCTAGTGAGGACTCAGATTTGGTTCCTTGATTGGAAACTGTTACTCTCCTTGCATAGCCATATACTATGATAGAGAATTCCGGAATCAAATTAAAACCCATATCCAGGGTTCGCTGTCGAAAATCGAGTGAAAAATCCTAACTTGGATCGATATAAATCATCTCAAAATTTTGTGTTCGAATTTGGATAAATCGTTATGCGAATAAAATAATATACGTACAACTTATGTATTACCTTTCAATAGATTTCTATACAATTTATCTATATTAAATTATTTTATTGACTTTCATTTTATTTACAATTAATTATTCACAAACCATTATTCAGTTAATATATCAATTTCTTTACATAGCATATTCTTCAACATTATCCTTTCTTAAACATCATATCATAGAATTTGCCTACTCAAGTTCATTTTAAACATTCTATATAATTTAATTAAATTCAAATTTCATTTTCCAATTGATTCTTAGCTATAAGAAATTCCTTTGTTTACATTTATTGCATTTTCATAATTTCAGTTAATAATGAATTCATTTGTGGAACATTTTATTAACCGGCACTTTAGTTTATTAATCATCCTATAAAAGTCTAACTTCTCATATAGGACTTTTCTTATTTTACGATTATCTCAAAGTTACAAATTCAAAATTTTTCTCTATGCAATTTATATTTATTTTCTATAACCAATTTACAAAAGATATTATACAATTCATTTGTCTTCTTTCTTAAGTTCACTTACTTGTTCCATTTATCCATTCATCATTTCATGTTATATTTAAGTATTTATAACTTTTTTTTATCACAACCATATTTCCCATTTATATAATTTTTATCACAATCAAAATTTTCCATTTATATACATTTTAATTCCTTTTGAGTTTTCCTTACTTGTATATTAAATTATTTCCAGGTTCTGTTTATTTATACAATATCTCATTACATATCCAAAACATCATTTCAACTTCTTAACATTTGGTAAGTCATATTATATGTTATTAGAATGCAAATTTGGTATTATACAAATTTATAGAATTTCATTTTACTTAATTAGAATGTTCACAAATTTAATTTGTTTAAATCTTCTTTACCTTTCAACTTTAAATTTTTCCCAAACAATAGCTTAGATATCTTAATCTTCTTATTTTATAAATTTTGGTTATTCACATTTCATTCAAATAATTTGAAAATTTCTAATTTTTCATAACTTAGAATCTTAAATGCCTGGTTCTTTTCAAATCGTTTGAAATAAACATATATACTTATATCTTTATATATATATATATATATATATATATATATATATATCAAATCATACCTTTGGAGTTTAAACCAAAACCCATTTACCCAAAATAATTTTGAAGAAAAGCAAAGCTTCTTAGAAGTCTCCCCCACTTTGAGACTCAAAAATGAACGTCGATGATGCTGCGCAGTCATCACCGAAATTATTTCCAACGACATAAGAGAGGAGTACTGAATTCATTCTTTCCTTTAAAATCCTTTCAAAATATTTCCATAAACAATTTCCAACTAATATTACTATATATTTCTTCAAAACTTTGAAAACCATTTTCAAGATCTCCGGGTCTTAAATTCAATATTTTCCAATTTAAATCTATTTTAATTCATATGTCACCTTTATAAACTATTCTTATAGGATTTTACTTTCTTGAAATATTCCACAAGTTGTTTTATCATGGTTTATTTTGTAATAAACCTTATTTATTAAAACACAATATCCAATTAATAATAACAATCAATATTATCGTTTCCAACAATATACAAAAATAATTAGGGCAAAATTATTTCATTTACCCAATTTCAAAACAATACTATGTCGAATTGTTCTGTTCGAGTGTTTAGAAATCCCTATCAATGACGTTAATTACTCGTATTGACCAGAATCCATAAGCCACTCAACAAATCAACCGACACAATATAAAACATTTTATATCACTAACAAATACGCTCTCTCGTATATATACACTCAGTGACTCATCATAGGGTATTACTACCCTATTTATAAAGAGTCAGACCCCACAAAGCTAAGGTTATCGCTAAACCAAAGCTCTGATACCAACTGTAACGACCCACCTTTTTGGACAGTTTAAACCGACGATCAAATACACATGTCGATTCCAAACTATTCAAAAGGGCAGATGTGACGACCGACCATGACTCCCGCACCAAAACAATGGAATAGTGCGCTGAAAGGCGTGCCAGGTGGTCATGGACGATAGTCAGGGTAAAATAAAACAGCAACCTCTATCGTACAACTCACAGCGCTTGGATAAAATACAATAGAGAAATATATATAGTGAGGCTCCATAACAGAAAAATCATCATATAAGCATCGTAAGTAGATTTATACAAACATGAATCATCCATACATCAAAGCCTCACTACAACACTCAATCGGATATAACAGCGGAACACCCAGTACATATAGTAAGAAAACTAGTATGCAAAGCCTCATGCTCGTCTCCGTCATCATCAGCGTAGATCTCTAAGAACAGCACCTGTCACCTGCTACCTAGTCTGCCCATCCCAACATGGATGAACAGCCCAAGGTAATAAGAGGAGACATAAAACCTTGAGTCAGACAAAGTCTTAGTGAGCAGTAAATCAGCTATCAAACATACCAAAAGAGCATAAAGGATAAAAGGAATAGGAACCAAACCATCCCACTCCACCTCTTTCTACAGTGATAGCCCCCAGATACACACCAAAGAGAATTAAGCATAACATAGCAGATAATTAAGGTAAAGCAATAATCACTCGAGTCAAGGGCGATGTTTTCCAAATACAAACCCCCAAGGCCTAAACCAAGATCAGATAAGCACCTAGAAAATACCGTTCTTGAGACCGAATGATGATACAACCAAACGTCCAAACATCCATGACTCTGGCTATCACTGTTATCCTTGCTTCGATTTTACCGTTGATTGAATGACCATCCGTCAAGGGCTAATGGTAACCCCGGTTCCAGACATAACTCCGCACACTGCCTTGTGCCTAGGACTTATCTACTTTGCCCAGAGTACTCGACTACCTACCTGTAGTCTTTTGGTTGTCCCGACTACCTACCTGTAGTCGTTATGGGCACCCCATGTACTCTTGCTTTTAAGCATGCTAGAACCTTCAACAACGATGAGATCCAAGCCTCCTAGTCATCCTCCTTGGCGACTATCCTCATACTAGCTCAAGCTACCTCTCGAGCAATCCATTATCCACCAACTCGAACCATCCCTCGAGTTATCAACATGCTTGGAATGATCCCTGCCTGGATTACGCCAAGTCTACATCACATCATACTTCGCTTTATTACACCATAGCAAAGTCTCAACTCAACAACATGGTTTGCCTCATCGCATCATGGCAAAGTTCCATCTCAACATCATCAAATCCATACATATGAGCTTCCACATCCGCCACATATGCCTTTAGCAGCTTTCACCATTCAAGAGCCTCTTCTGTAGCTTTTGAATCATCTTTGACCATACTTGTCCAAATCTATCAACTAAATAGCTCATTCACAACAATCAATCAAGGCAAACATTAATCCAAACAAATAAGTATTCAATCAAGATCTAATTAAGCATTCATAACTACAATGGCAATTTCGTAAATAAATGAGCATAGAACTAACATATATGAATCATGGGTTTTTAGCATAGATCTAGCAAATATGAAACATGGGTTTTGTTTCTATAACTTAATAAATGAGCTTGCATAGGTAAACATCTTCACAAACAATGGATCTATACTTGGATCTAAGGAAAATGCACAAAATCACTATCTACAACACTCCAACAAACCACCAATCCAATATACTCCTTTGGGTCCGCATGAGAGATAACTACCACTCACCAAATCACCTAAACACCTCAAAAACTAAACACTTCAGATCTGGACAGCGAAGATCAAGGCTTGATCCGGCGAAATCTCGCTTAAAACGATGAAATCTAGCTTCGTTGGATGAAGATCTTCAACTTTGTCTCTTGGATCTTCAATCTCGATCTTCGATCTTGGATGGATGTTAGAATTAGATTGGAATGGAGAAAAGAAGATGAAGAAATGTTGTAGTCGAGTTCCCAAAATGGCAGCAATTCGTTGCTTCAAAAACTGGTGCCAAAAGAAATGAGCCAAAGCCCTCTATTTATAGGCTGAAATCACCCTTAAGTCGGCCGCCCCTTAGGTCGTCCCCGACCTATCACTTGCTGACCTAACACTCTCGCCGACTTATCCCCATGGCCGACCTAACTACAAAGCCGACCCTACGACTCAACGTCCTACCGACTCAACGACCCAACACACACACGGCAAAGCACGCACACGACCTAACACATTGCAACTGCGCGACCTATCGGCTTAACGAGATGCCGACCTAGAGCACATACCGACCTAACACTATGGTCTGCCCTAACACCTAGCCGAACTATGACTTAATACAAGTGCTGACCCAACACACACTGCCGACTTAACACTTATGCAACCTAACTAGACACGGAATAGCCGACCTAACTTCATAATGTCGCTCCACCGACCTATCTCCTCTCATTAAGTCGGCAACTCTCGGCCAACTACTAGGTCGCTCCAAAGTCTTAACTCGCCCACTGCCTAAGTCGGTAACCTCCTTGGGTCGGTCCATTACTTAAGTCGGCCAATAACTATAGGTCGGTCACCATCTTAACTCGGTCAACGTACTAAAGTTGTAACTCGTGTACGACCTAACTCGGCTAAGCCTATGAGTCGGTCACAACTCAACGCTTAAACACACGAGTTACTCTCCATACGACTCAGGCTAGAGATAACATAAACAACACTAACGACCTGTAAATTCTACGATCTATCAACACGTAAAATACGGGTCGTTACATTCTCTCCCCCTTAGGAATTTCGCCCCCGAAATTCCAAACAAACAACAGCAATCAAAGATATTCCGCATGCCTACCATCCAAAGCAATCAACAAACCATGCAACCAATTCTAGCCTAGCATGCAGAATTCTAAGACTTAGAACAAGCTACAAATTCATGAGATGTCACGACACTTTAGGGCCATACCTCGAAGAGTCCAGGATGAGCTGCCTTCATCCTCTCTTCCTCTTCCCACGTACAGTCGTTAACATCATCACTCCATTGTACCTTGAGCAACATAACCGTCTTCCTCCTAAGCTGTTTCGTGTCAGTTTCAACAACACGAAGCGGCTTACGAGGTCTCGTAACCACTGGATCAACCTTCAAGTCTTCACAGCTATCAGCAAAAACCACCGTAGTTGGGTCATGCACATACTTCCGTAGATAAGATACATGAAAAACATTGTGCACACCCGCCATCTTTTCTGGTAACTCCAATCTATAAGCGAGCTCTCCAATCCGCTCGATAATCGGGAATGGTCCAACAAATCTCGGAGTCAATTTCCCTTTCTTCCCGAATCTAATAACACTCTTCAAAGGAGAAATCTTCACAAAAACCATATCACCTACGTCGAATTCCAAATCCTTTCGACGATTATCGGCATAACTCTTCTGACGATCTTGGGCTGCTTTCATTCGTTGCCGAATGATCTCTATACAATCCGAAGTCTATCGAATCATCTCTGGCCCAAGTATCAGCTTTTCTCCAGTTTCCAACCAACATGTCGGAGAGTTACACGGTCTTCCATATAATGCCTCATATGGTGCCATACCAATACTCGACTGATAACTGTTATTATATGCAAACTCCACCAAATGAAGATGATCTTCCCATGATCCTCCGAAGTCCAAAACACAAGCTCTGAGAAGATCTTCCAAAACTCGGTTGACTCTTTCAGTCTGACCATCTGTTTGAGGGTGATAAGCTGTACTCAAACACAACTCGGTTCCCAAAACTTCCTGGAAGCTCTTCCAAAATCCACTAGTGAACAATGGGTCCCGATCGCTCACTATACTCTTCGGAACACCATGGAATCGAACTATCCACTTAACATAAAGTTCAGCCAGCTTCGATGCAGTCCTAGTCGATCGAACAGGAATGAATCTTGCACTCTTAGTCAAACGATCTACTATGACCCAAATTCCTTCATTTCCTGCTCTTGTCCTAGGTAGACCATCGATAAAGTCCATCGACACTTGCTCCCACTTCCATGTAGGAACCTCTAATGGCTGAAGTAATCCACCGGGCTTCTTCTGCTCAGCTTTCACCAACTGACAGTTCATACACTTGGAAATAAAATTTCCAACATCCTTCTTCATACCTTCCCAGTAATAGGCTCTCTTCATATCCCGATACATTTTATTTCCACCTGGATGAATTGTCAACTTCGAGTGATGACTTTCCCTCAGAACTTCATCTCTTAATCCATCTACATCGGGAATAACTAGCCGTCCTTGCTTTCGAAGCCAACCCTCTCGATCGACCTCGAATCCCTTATCCTTCTCTGGGTCCAATCCGGATTCCAAATCTCGGATAATCTTGACAAGCTTATCGTCTCGCTTTTGGCTCTCGCCAATCCTTTCCACAAGAGTAGGTCTTATCGATAAATTTGCCAACATCTCAGGTTCCAATTCACATCTAGGCCTGAAGTCAAATCCAGCCAAATACTCGAGACTCTTCCATTCTGAAAACATAGTTCCCAATCCTGCATGTCTTCGACTTAACGCATCAGCCACTGCGTTACCTCTTCCCGGAGTATAGGCTATACCAAAATCATAAGATGCTAGAAACTCTAACCACCGTTGCTGTCGAAGATTCAAATCCTTTTGGGAGAACAGATACTTCAACGACTTATGATCTGTAAACAACTCGAATCTAACTCCCAATAGATAATGTCTCCATATCTTCAAAGCAAACACAATTGCCGCTAACTCCAAATCATGAGTCGGATAATTCCTTTCATGCGGCTTCAGTTGTCGACTTGCATACGCAACAACTTTATCCTTCTGCATTAGCACTGCTCCAAGTCCAGTGCCACATGCATCGGTGTAAACCACCATCTCTTCATTCCCACTTGGAATAGTCAAAACAGGAGCACTTGTCAGTCGCTCTTTCAGAATTACGAAAGCTTGCTCACACTTATCATCCCATCTGAACACTTGGTTCTTTTTCGTCAATCCGGTCAACGGTGCAGCTGTCTTGGAAAAGTCTTTAATAAACCGACGATAATATCCTGCTAATCCAAGAAAACTTCTTACATCAGACGCATTCTTAGGTCTAACCCAATCCTGGATTGCTGCCACCTTAGCGGGATCAACCGCTATTCCATTTCCCGAGATAACATGGCCTAAGAACCTCACTTCACTCTTCCAGAAGTGACACTTCGAAAACTTAGCCTTCAGCTGATGTTTCCGTAAGATCCCCAAAACAATCCTCAAGTGTGTCTTGTGCTCTTCCTCAGTTCTGGAATAAATCAGAATATCATCCACGAACACAAGCACGAACTTATTCAACTGATCTCTGAACACTCTATTCATAAGATCCACAAAATATGCTGGTGCGTTAGTCAACCCAAACGGCATTACCAGCCACTCATAAAAACCGGATGGTGTCCTGAAAGCAGTCTTCGGCACACTATCCTTAGCCACTCTCAGCTGGTGAAATCCCGTTGCCAAATCCATCTGAGAAAACACCTTGGCCTCGTGAAGCTGATCAAACAAGTCATCTATTCTCGGCAATGGATACTTGTTCTTCTTAGTCAACTTATTCAGCTCACGATAATCCACACACAACCTCAACGATCCATCCGCTTTGGTTGCGAACACAACTGGTGCACCCCATTCGGACACACTTCTCCGAATGAATCCTTTCTGCAAAAGGTCATCAACCTGCACCCTCAACTCTAGCTGCTCCCTAGGCGCCATCCGCCTAAGAGGCATCACAACAGGTCTGGCTCCCTCAACTAGATCGATACGAAACTCGATCTCCCTATGCGGCGGCAACCCTTTGACTTCGTCAAAGACATCCTCAAATCCATTCACAATAGGCACCGATGACAGTCCATCCCGTGGAACAACCAGCGAATACATGAAGCTCATGAAGACGTCTTCCTCATGCTTACATCGTATCACAACCTTTCGCCCTTCCACATTCCCGACTGTCACCTCAAGCCTCTCACAATCAATCCTTGCCGCATATTTCCTAAGCCAGTCCATACCCAAAATAATTCCGAACCCCGCAAAGTTCAGAACAAAGCAATCACAGACAAACGAGCAATCATGACTCGACACAACTAGACCACGGCATATCATACACAAACATGACGAACCTCCGACTGGATTAGTCACAACCAATGGCCTATCAACAATATCCGGTTTCAAACCTAACCGGCCTACCAAATCATTACAAACAAAAGAATGCGACGCTCCAGTATCAAACAACACTCTAACTGGAACACCACAGATAGAAAGAGTACCTTGAACCACCACACTCTTCCCCTTCCCTTCAGCGGTAGGAGCTTTTGAAGATGACGGCACAACTCCCAAAGCATAAGCTTGCACAATTTGCCTATCTTTCCTCGGCTCTGGGCAATCCTTCTTGATATGTCCCAGCTTATCACAGTTATAACACTTTCCCGGCACCTTGGGATTCTTACAATCTTTGTAAAGATGGCCCTTCTGTTGGCAGTTATAACAAGTCACTTCGCCTTTCGGCTTCTTCTGGCCATCCTTACCCTTCTGCTGCTGCTGCTTCCTCCTCTTATTGCCATTCTGGTGTGGTTTAGATCCTTCCCTGGTTACAGCAACAATAGAACTTTCCTTAGGAAACAAACTCTCATGCCTAAGGACTTTCTCCACAAGCTTCTCAAATGGATCGTCCAGATGATCCACCAACTGCCTCCCAAGATAAGCATCCAAACCAGTCACAAACTTCTCATTCTTCTGATAAGGAGAATCAATATACGATCTAGCATACTTGGACAAAGCTTCGAACTCAGAAATATACTCAAGAACTGGTCTCCCACCTTGCTTGAGCTCTACAAACCTCTTGAACAAAACAGACTTCTGAGCCGTAGAGATGAACTTGGCTTCGAATCTAACTTGGAATTTCTCCCAAGTGATCTCTTCTTCTGGAGTATCGATGGTGATAGAATTCCACCAATCCGCAGCTCTCCCTTGAAGCTGTCTCGATGCAAGCTTCCTCTTAGTTGCATCCTCAATCCCTAAATCACCAAAGATTCTTCGACATGCATCAATCCATCTCTGCACCTCAATGGTCGACTCCGTCCCCAAGAAAGCTTTTCCTCCAAGAGCAGTATAATCCTTACAAAGCTTAGCAAAATCCACCGGCCTTGGAGCTTGGACTTGAACTCCCACATCCACTGATGATCAGCAAAGCCTCCTGCTCGTCTCCGTCATCATCAGCGTAGATCTCTAAGAACAGCACCTGTCACCTGCTACCTAGTCTGCCCATCCCAACATGGATGAACAGCCCAAGGTAATAAGAGGAGACATAAAACCTTGAGTCAGACAAAGTCTTAGTGAGCAGTAAATCAGCTATCAAACATACCAAAAGAGCATAAAGGATAAAAGGAATAGGAACCAAACCATCCCACTCCACCTCTTTCTACAGTGATAGCCCCCAGATACACACCAAAGAGAATTAAGCATAACATAGCAGATAATTAAGGTAAAGCAATAATCACTCGAGTCAAGGGCGATGTTTTCCAAATACAAACCCCCAAGGCCTAAACCAAGATCAGATAAGCACCTAGAAAATACCGCTCTTGAGACCGAATGATGATACAACCAAACGTCCAAACATCCATGACTCTGGCTATCACTGTTATCCTTGCTTCGATTTTACCGTTGATTAAATGACCATCCGTCAAGGGCAAATGGTAACCCCGGTTCCAGACATAACTCCGCACACTGCCTTGTGCCTAGGACTTATCTACTTTGCCCAGAGTACTCGACTACCTACCTGTAGTCTTTTGGTTGTCCCGACTACCTACCTGTAGTCGTTATGGGCACCCCATATACTCTTGCTTTTGAGCATGCTAGAACCTTCAACAACGATGAGATCCAAGCCTCCTAGTCATCCTCCTTGGCGACTATCCTCATACTAGCTCAAGCTACCTCTCGAGCAATCCATTATCCACCAACTCGAACCATCCCTCGAGTTATCAACATGCTTGGAATGATCCCTGCCTGGATTACGCCAAGTCTACATCACATCATACTTCGCTTTATTACACCATAGCAAAGTCTCAACTCAACAACATGGTTTGCCTCATCGCATCATGGCAAAGTTCCATCTCAACATCATCAAATCCATACATATGAGCTTCCACATCCGCCACATATGCCTTTAGCAGCTTTCACCATTCAAGAGCCTCTTCTGTAGCTTTTGAATCATCTTTGACCATACTTGTCCAAATCTATCAACTAAATAGCTCATTCACAACAATCAATCAAGGCAAACATTAATCCAAACAAATAAGTATTCAGTCAAGATCTAATTAAGCATTCATAACTACAATGGCAATTTCGTAAATAAATGAGCATAGAACTAACATATATGAATCATGGGTTTTTAGCATAGATCTAGCAAATATGAAACATGGGTTTTGTTTCTATAACTTAATAAATGAGCTTGCATAGGTAAACATCTTCACAAACAATGGATCTATACTTGGATCTAAGGAAAATGCACAAAATCACTATCTACAACACTCCAACAAACCACCAATCCAATATACTCCTTTGGGTCCGCGTGAGAGATAACTACCACTCACCAAATCACCTAAACACCTCAAAAACTAAACACTTCAGATCTGGACAGCGAAGATCAAGGCTTGATCCGGCGAAATCTCGCTTAAAACGATGAAATCTAGCTTCGTTGGATGAAGATCTTCAACTTTGTCTCTTGGATCTTCAATCTCGATCTTAGATCTTGGATGGATGTTAGAATTAGATTGGAATGGAGAAAAGAAGATGAAGAAATGTTGTAGTCGAGTTCCCAAAATGGCAGCACTTCGTTGCTTCAAAAACTGGTGCCAAAAGAAATTAGCCAAAGCCCTCTATTTATAGGCTGAAATCACCCTTAAGTCGGCCGCCCCTTAGGTCGTCCCCGACCTATCACTTGCTGACCTAACACTCTCGCCGATTTATCCCCATGGCCGACCTAACTACAAAGCCGACCCTACGACTCAACGTCCTACCGACTCAACGACCCAACACACACACGGCAAAGCACGCACACGACCTAACACATTGCAACTGCGCGACCTATCGGCTTAACGAGATGCCGACCTAGAGCACATACCGACCTAACACTATGGTCTGCCCTAACACCTAGCCGACCTACGACTTAATACAAGTGCTGACCCAACACACACTGCCGACTTAACACTTATGCAACCTAACTAGACACGGAATAGCCGACCTAACTTCATAATGTCGCTCCACCGACCTATCTCCTCTCATTAAGTCGGCAACTCTCGGCTAACTACTAGGTCGCTCCAAAGTCTTAACTCGCCCACTGCCTAAGTCGGTAACCTCCTTGGGTCGGTCCATTACTTAAGTCGGCCAATAACTATAGGTCGGTCACCATCTTAACTCGGTCAACGTACTAAAGTTGTAACTCGTGTACGACCTAACTCGGCTAAGCCTATGAGTCGGTCACAACACAACGCTTAAACACACGAGTTACTCTCCATACGACTCAGGCTAGAGATAACATAAACAACACTAACGACCTGTAAATTCTACGATCTATCAACACGTAAAATACGGGTCGTTACAGCAGATGGTTATGGGGGTAAATAAGAAAAGAAAAGAAAGAGAAATAAAGGAAATGAAACATCACAGAATCTCGCAGCGGAACGATAAAATATAATAGTCAAATAAACAGTTCGTGAAGCTGTTTACTATACTTTGACAATTATTTATACAACATTTATCAAAGTTATACATATACAACAGAACAATTAAAATAATGCAGCAGATAGCATGATGCAAGGGTAATAAATGTAATAGTATACCAAATCTTTGTCTTCATCCTCCAAAATAGATCTTCAAAAATCTGAAAAACTCATGACTGACCCGAGTGTAATGAAAAGACAAAACACTCGAGTCGGGACTAAATATCCTTATGAAAGTTAAATCAATCGTAAATAAATATGAGTGTAACAGCGTAAGAGATGTTTACGGGGTTTGACATCTCATATCCAGTGTCAACGTGCGTGCAATAACTTAAGAGATGTTACGAGATTTTCCATCTCTTAAGGATCCGTCAAACTATCTACTATGTAGTAATGTACGCTAAGTAGATAATGCCTATCAGTAATATAAAGTATCAAAATAGCATTAAGGTGTTACCATAATCCCCCTTAACACATTTTTATAATGCCATAGTCTATACAGCACCGTAAGCCCCACCGTAAACTGGTGGTTATCAGAGGGTACCCCATAGGTATAACACAAAACAAAACGTAGTGGTCGCGAATAGGATAATCAGTATGACAAGGTACAAGAGGCGATACCAACTAGGATACTAGTAGTTGCGTGATCCGGACTGATGTTGAGCATAGCCAGTAGCTACCCCAACACCGCAAAACAACACTCCCAAATCAAGGGGTGCACCCAAATCGCATTACAAATGTAATAGATATGGTATCGAAGAAGTGTGTCAGCTAGAGGTGGCGAACCTCAATGGCCCGGCGCGGCTCCTGTTTTAGTCATGTCAGGGACATCCAATAATCGTTCTCTTTCTTCAGTCAACGCGTTCACCAAACCATCCACTTCATTCTGGATCAACATTCCGCGTATAATAGTTATTAAAGTGGTATTCGGTATCGACAGAGAGTATGTCCATATCCGATTCCGGTCTCTTTAATAACTACGTATTATTACACCGTTGGCTCTTTAACATTTCAAATCGATTCATAATTGATATCAAAATATCATATTCGCTTCAAGAATCAAATCCAGTTCAAATATCATCGTATCTATTCAAATGTAAGATTCTGTTTCAAAAATCATTTTTCGCATCAATATCTCATTTCGATTTCAAAATCATTTCGAAATTCAATTTAGGTTGCAACTTCATTTAACTCAATTCGTATTTAAATTCAAGGTTTAAATATAAATATTTCACCTTATTAACCAGCTTGAAATTTTTAGAAAATAGTTTAAGTAGTTTAAAAGTAGTTTAAATAATTAAAATAGTTAAAAATACTTAAAATCATTAAAATGGAATTAAAATAGATAAATTAGTTTAAATAATTTAAATTGGGTTAAGTAGATTAAAAATAGATTAAAATAGTTTAAGTATTCAAAATGGTTTATATAACAGAGTAATTTGGAAAACAAATTAAAACAGCTTCAAAACCAATCCGTTTCAATTATAACTTCCCAATTCAAATAAATTTCTATTTCCAATTTATCGATTCAATTTCGATTTCAATTCAAATCAATGTCAACTTTGACTTCAAATTTATTCAATTTTACATTCACCTTCAACTTATTCAATTCCAATGTATATCGATTTTTAGCTTGATTTTTCAAAATATCAATTTTTAACGCTTAACAAAATTTTCCTTCAATATTCAAATTTAAATCCCACTTACAAATATGATTCAATTTCAAGCTCAATTTCAAATATCATTTTATATCGCTTTTACTTAGTAATATTCAAAGCTCGAATTAAGGTTCAATCTTTTAAAACGAATACATTTTCGAAATTCAATCATAACCCAATTTTAAATTTCAAGTCTCAACTTAAATCATTTAACAACTTCTTTTAACCAAAATCTATTTCAACATTCCAAACTCAATTTTTCGATAAATTCGATTTCTATAAATTGATTTCGATTTATAACTTCTAAATCAAAACATTTAACTAAATTTCAAATCGACGATTTTAAAAATTATTAATTTAGCCAATTCGGTGTCCGTATATAATTTTCTATCCTATGGCCAAGTGATTATTTATTTCAATTAAATGTCAGAGATGAATATATATTACTTAAATCAAATCACAGTTTCATATGTATGCATAACAAGATATATATAAGCAAATAAACATCCAAACATTTAAATATCAACCAATAGCATCCATCGAGATACATCATCCAATAGACAATACAATTCATGGCAATTTCATAGTTATCAATGTCGGGTAATTTAATCGCAATTCAATTTCAATTTCAATTTAACTGTCAAATTTAATTTTCAACGATTAATTCGAATGACAATCTATATGACAATTAAATTCTATCAAACAACGACAAATAAAATTCATATCACTTCATAATATCAAATTTAACTAGCATAAAGACATTCAGTACGTTGTGAGCGTTATAAAACACTCACCTTGATTTTAATGCAGTCCCAGCGTTTTATTTCGAATAAAATTAAACGAGCGTTTAATTTTACCCAAAATTTTCTTTAGCTCCAAACTACTCCAATCCAATTGCATCGCGTAGCATTCGCGAATACGATTCCAACGCACTTCGTCTCATCAGATTCCGACCTCGTACGAATGAGTTGCACTATTTTAAACATTACATGATTTACAATATAATTAGTTCACTTTTAGTTAATTTCCAAACCCTACTATGCAATCAAGGCCGTAGATTTTCTTTCCTCAGATCCTAGCCGCGTGCCTTTTCTTCTTCGTTACCCAAGCTATGTGACAATCACGTTCAAACCCATTATAGTCGAAACTAGGGTTAACAACTACGGCCACCTCAAAGCTCGAAACGTCATCACCCCACCACCATCCGAAAACTCATCACCTCCTCTATGCTCGGCATGAATATCACCGAGCTCGGTCAAGTCATGGCCTCGAAATTCGTCCCCAATTGTCAGCCGTTCGAGCTCCCTTTGCCACCAATCCAAAGCACTAGAAACGATCTTAGCCGTTGGATGTCTAGCTCTTGACGAGCTCTACAAGTTTGGTTCAGAAGGTTTTACGAATTAAAGCACGGATTTGAAGAAATTTGAGGAGAAACGAAATGAATTTTCGGCCATTAATATTGTAGCCGGCGGCCTGAAGCAAGAATTAGGGTTTTTTTTTTCTCTTGCAAAAATGAAATATGGGTTGCTTATATAGAAAACGACGAACACTATTCATCCCGGGTTTTCCGAACTTCGATTTACGTGCGGTGACCGACGTTTCTAGGGTTTACCCCGCGTTTCGGACACAATGGAACATGTTTTGGAAGCTAATTCGACCGTATACGTGAGTTACGGAAATAAACGATCAAATTTAAATTAAACCGATTAAACGAATTTTTATGCGTTTTGGCTTGCCCCGGACAAACGGTAAATCCGATTGACACAAAATTTGAAATATTACAATAATATCACATTACGGATCTGATGAAACTGGTTTCGTCGAAATCCGAGACTGTTTGAAAAATGGCTATTTTAACTCGGCAAATTAATACTAAAACAATTTCAACGCGTTTCGAGCTGCCACGGTCAAACGACAACTCCGATTGCTACAAAAATTGAAATCCGATAATAACTAACTATTACAAATCCAATGGAACTAGTTTCATCTAATTCTGAGACTGTTCAAAATTTGGCTATTTTCCAGTCGACAATTAAATATTAACGTACTCAATTTTCACAAATTTACTTTTAATTCGATTTTAAAAGTTCTACAACATCATTCTAAGTTTAATATGATAAAATAAAATTTTACAAATCATTTTTAATCATATTAAACCCGCTATTCAATTATCCAATAAATTCCAATTTTAAAATCTTATTAACTCTATTATAATCCCAATATAACTTACATTCACTTTGAAAACCAATTTGAACCATATTAAATCAAATTTCAATTATTCACTCTATTTTCATATATTAAATTTCAATATCAAATTAATCATATCAAATTCGAAATTTACTTATTCAAACATTTGTAATATTAAATTTAAACAAATTTGATTATTCTTAAATCACTATCTTTTGAGACATTCAAAACGAACTTAAAATTTAACCTTTGAAACGAATTAAAATTATAGAACAACCATTTCCATTATACGGTTCTTCAATTCCCATTATTAAATTATTCAATAAATTCCAAATATTAAATTTAAACAATTTCGCTTATCCAATAATTCATTACCTTTTGAAATATTGGAATTGAACTTATAAGATTCAATCTTTAAAATCAATTCACAATTTTAGAACCCTATTTTCATTTTACAGTTATTCAATTTTCAATAAGTTTTAAATATTATTTTAAACAGTTTACCTTTTCAATATTCAATATTTGATTTAAAATAGATTTTACTTATCAATCAATTACTCTATTATACCCAATGGATTCAACATTTATTATTATTCCAAATGACTTACAATTTTTTTCTAACACTAAAACACGAAATCTTATTAAATTGGCTATTTTAATTATCGAAAATTTACGGGTTCGTTATAAGACGGCTTCTCACCGTTTTCTCAGTTTGGTTCTAAATATTCATCTTGGTCTATAATAATCACACCTTACAGTCTACCTCCGTGGATGTGTATGAAAACTCCATATATGTTTCTCACGATTGTCGTCCCTGGTCCTGATGATCCGACACAGGGCATTGATGTTTACTTACAACCGTTAATCGAAGAGTTGAAAATATTATGGTATGAAGGAGTTGAAACATACGACATATCAAAAAAGAAATTTTTTTGGATGTTCGCTTCTTTGTTATGGACTATTAGAGATTTTCCTGCATATGCAATGCTTTCGGGTTGGAGTACGGCCGGTCGTTTTGCTTGTCCTTATTGCATGGAAGAAACACGAGCATTTTCTTTGCCAAATGGAAAGAAAATTTCATGGTTTGATTGTCATCGATGTTTTCTTCATATTAATCACCCTTTTAGAAGAGACAAAAAACTTCATAGTTAATAGACATGAGACTCTACGACCACCAGCGGTTTGGTCAAGCGAGGATATATATGAACTTGTAAAAGATTATCCAAAGATACACGAGACCGGACAACAAGAAGAAATTCAAGGTAAATCGACGTTTCATAATTGGTGCAAACAAAGTATATTCTGCGAATTGCCTTATTGGAAAAATCTATTAATCCGTCATAACATTGACGTGATGCATAACGAAAAAACGTATTTGATAATGTGTTTTATACAGTTTTGAATGTGAAGGGCAAGACTAAGGACGATTTGAAATCTAGACGTGATATAAAGCAAATATGCAATCGTCCTGAGCTTCATATGACTCCTGACAATAAAAAACCCAAAGCATGCTATAAACTAGACAGCAACCAAGTTAAAGTACTGTTACAATGGGTGGAAGGATTACGATTTCCCGATGGAATTTCCTCTAATCTTCGTAGATGTGTCGACTAAAAAATGGGAGACTGAGTGGAATGAAAAGCCATGATTGTCATGTAATGATGGAAAATTTGTTACCCATCGCTTTCAAAGAATTGTTACCGGTAAAAGTTTGGACGGTAATAACAGAACTTAGTTTAATTTATAAGGAGCTTTGTTCAACTACGTTAAAAGTTGACCCTCTACTTAAACTTGAAGAAGAAATTCCTATACTGCTCTGCAAACTGGAGAAAATATTTCCTCCGGGTTTCTTTAATGTAATGGAGCATTTACCTGTTCATCTTCCATATGAAGCACGTCTTCGAGGTCCTGTGCAATATGGATGGATGTATCCATTCGAAAGGTATGTTACTATATTGAGTATGTAAATGTTGATTTAAGTATATATATAGTAGTTAATACTTAACCCAAATATTTTTTATTAGGTACTTAAATCATTTAAAGAAAAAAGTTAGACAAAAAGCTCGAGTTGAAGGTTCTATTTGCAAATCATATATCGAAGAAGAAGCTTCTTTCTTTTTCTCCCATTATTTTAAAGACCATGTGAACTTATCATTTGTAAGTGTTCCGCGTAATGACGATCAGGCCGTTGAACAAGATTCTTCTTCTGAATCAGTATTATCTATTTTTAAACAACATGGCCGACATGCTGGAAAATGTGAGGAAGTATGGCTAGATGATAAAGAATACCATGTAGCACACACATATATTCTTCTTAATTGTCCTGAAGTTGCACCATTTGTTAGGTAATTAGCACATTCCAAGTTTTGTTAAATTTAATACTACACGTGTGAATAAATAATAATGTAATATATCATGTTTGTGTTTGCAATATTTATGAATCACAAAATCCAGGCGGCGATTTAAGCAAAGATTTCAGTACTTGGTTTTCGAAATACGTTTCTGATCCCACAAATAATGTGCTCGATAAAGGACTGAAACATTTGGCGTTTGGACCGAAAAGAAAAGTTAATACGTATCCAATATTTTTTGTTAATGGATATAAATTCAACACCAAAGAATACGGTGCTGAAAAATTAACAAACAATACTGGTGTATTTGTTAAAGGCAGTGATGACCCTAATAATCATATAAATGATTTTTATGGCGTGTTAACTCAGATATTGCAGTTGACATATTTTACAAGACCCGTGGAGGATGTTTATTGTTTAGATGCAACTGGTTCAGCAATGTTCCAGGTTCTGGTATTAACATGCATCCAAAATATAATCTTATAGAAATTAAACATACCTCGCGTTATCAAAAGTACGACCTATTTATACTAGCCAAACAAGCCCTACAAGCCTATTATGCCCCTTATCCATCTCTAAAAAGGGATAAAGCAGATTGGTCTGCGGTTTTTAAAACCAAAGCAAGATTTACGTTCAATGGATAAAATATTTCAGACGAACAAGCCTATCAAGCAGATCTGGAGGAAAATGCTGAAATAGCAATTACAGACGATCAAACTGATTTTAGACCTTTAAATGATGAGACAAATGTATTAGTCGAAGCATTTGAGAGTGTAGAGGAAAACGACATAGAGCACGAAACCGAGTCTGAATCAGAAAACGATGAGGATGACTGAGTAATATCCGGTAATTTTTAAAAGTATTCACATTACATTGATCTCTGATTAATAATGCATTTATCCAATTTATACAATTTTAATGACAATAAGTGTATACTCACACACTCAACACATACACAACATAACACATTTGTAGCATATTGTATTACATTTTTTAATGGTTCATCATATCATGATTATTATGAATTGTATATGTATGTATATATGGCAGGTATATATATTATGTCCGGTTCTGGTTTTGGGTCTCGGCGACGTGGCTCTTCCGTCATATTGGAGAGAGTAGTGGTGAGCTACCAGCTCGGCCGCTTGTTTACTTGCAGCCTAAGGTTGATGAGACGTAAGTATCATAATTAGCAAGCATAGCATTTTAATTTTTTAATTGTACATGATATATCTACAATTGTCTAAAGTTCAATTTTATATTTAACGCAGTGGATTTGAGTTGGAGCCATCCAAAGTGGTTCTGAACATTTCGAAGCAGGCGTACATGGCTAGGATGACCGATTGCTGGCCCAAGTGGGGCAAGATCCCCGACGACGTGAGAGAGACGATTTGGCAAGATTTTCTGGTAAGTTTATACCGCTTTACAAGATGATTAATTAAATACAAATAAATAATTAGTAATATTTTCTCATTGTACAGGGCGCCATAGATTTGCAAGAGCCTGACGTCAATTTAGTTCGGCGACACTGGAACTCCAGGATCGCGAAGAACTATAAGGAGACTATGTCGGAGATTAAAAAAGTAGGAAAGAAGCCCAAATGGATGAGCGCGACTGTATGGGAGAAGTGGGTTGAGTGGTGGAACTCTGAGGAGTTCAAGGTAAATCTACAATAAATCTCAGCAATTTTTTACCGTTTAATAAATAATTAATCATTGTAAATTTGTAGGAGGAGTCAGCTAGGAACTCGGCAAACAGGAGCAGGAATCCTGTATCACACCGTGGAGGCTCCAAATCTTTCCAGCATCACCGTGAAGATTTGGTAAATTTATCTATTATCACATTTGTATATTGATCAGTTCAGTAATTAGTTATGTACAGTTAAATTATCCAAATTATCAATTGCAGGAACGAGCTCGTGGAGGCTCTGTTGGCTTAGTGGACGTGTTTGCTCACACCCACGCATCTAGGCAAGTAGATGAGGCTGGCAATATCATATATCAGTGGGGTGATCAAGATAGGGCGACCGAGGCATATGTATGTATTTTTTAATTTCTAATACTTACATCAATAAGTTTATTAATTTCTAGCTATGCAAAATAATTACATGCTACTATTTTTCAACTGAAATTGTTTTTTATTCATTATAGTCGAGGTTGCAGGAGGCACAGGCTTATGCGCTTCAGCAGTTTGGTCGTGATGCGCTGACACAGGAGGAGCAGGATAACATTTTTACCGCTGTTATGGATCCGGCGCAACGGAGTAGACGTTTTGGCTTCGGGAACCTAACGGTAATTAATCCTTCTACATATGTACAAAAAAATCAGCGTTTAGATATATAATGTTATAATATTTTATATGCTGAGACAACCCTTTTGCTATTATTTCTATTTGCAGGCTCGACAGGCTCGACAAGCTCAAAAAGACCAAGACAAAGAAGAAATCAAGGAGCTTAGAGCTATGGTTGAGCAGCTACGGGAGGAGAATCGTCTACGAGCCATCCAGGTGGAGCAGCTGGATCAAAAGCTTGCGCAGTATTTGCAGAATCATGGTACCCTTCCTTCGTCGTCTGGTGCTTCTGGAGGCGACGAGGATCCTTGAGGAGGTATGTTTTTGAGTATTTGTGTTTGAACAATGTATATATTGACTTGGAGATGTTTTGATGTTGATGGTGATGTTGTATATATTGGTACAGAGTGGGTGAGAAATATTTTGATGGTATGTACATGGTATATCGACATTTGTTGATGGTATGTACGTTGATGGTATATTTTGTGATGTTTGATCGGTTTGGTTTGTTTATATTGGTGTTTTATTGATTTATATGTGTTGTTTGTATTGATATTGATATATATGTGTGGAATTGATTGGAAATGGAATGGAAATTGAATGGATTGGAAATGGTGTGGGTGGAAGGTAAATAGGCTTGCTGTTTTACAGAAAAATAAACCCAGTTTTTCCAACGGCTTCCAACGGCTTATTGGCCATTTTATTGTAACGGTGTCTAACGGATTCCAACTGCTCGAAGCCGTTAGCGGCCGTTGGAAATGGTCCGTTGGATCCGTTGGAAAGCATTGGAAGGCGTGGGATTTATTCCAATGCACTACAACAAAGGCAGCGTATAGCAACGGCAAAAATGCGTCGGCGGCCGTTGCTAGCCGTCGCTAATTGTCGTCGCTATTCAATCCGTTGCCACTAGGAAAAGCAACGGCAATAGCGACGGCTCCGTCGCTAAAAAAGCGACGGCAAGCGACGGCAACGTACACGTGTCAACGCCACATGGCAGTTAGTTTGTTTCTCGGAAGTCTGTTACTGGCCGTTACTAGCCGTCACTGGCCGTCACTATCTTTGCCCAGAAAGACGTTACTAGCCGTCGTTGGCCGTCGCTATCTTTTCCCAGAAAGCCGTTACTAGCCGTTGCTAGCCGTCGCTTTTCTGGGCAAAACCTACTGTGCACACAACAGCTATTCTTCCATCAAACCTCATCCCAAACCTCAAACCTCAATAATATCAACAATAACACATCTTAACAATACCCACAACATCAATATTCAACAATATAACCAAAAAAACACAAAAACCAACCAAACCAACATAATATACAAAACCAAACCAAGTATCAAGGTACAAGGATCAAATCCAAATATAACCAAACCCAAACATCATCCAAAATACCAAGTATCCAAGCCCAAGTATCAAATCTAGTCTAAATATGTACATAAATACATACCCACAAGAATAGTAAAACTATGCATCATCATCCTCCTCATCTTCAGCTTCCTCCTCATCATCCTCGGCATCATCAGATCCATCTCCCTGCTCCCCAGGCATAGAGCCGTGCTCCTGATAAAATGCTGCAATGCGCTCATCTATCTGCTGTGCCAATTGGCCCTTTCGCCAATCGTTGAGCTCATCCAGCTGCCTCTGCATCTGAGCAATACGCTCCTCCTCCATCGATTTGCTATAAGCTCTTTGGAAATTAATAGCCTGTGAAATAACTGAAGTTAATACGATAGCATTTTACATGAATTTTGAATGAATTGGATAGTATATAAATAATTCTTTTGATGTGAGAATAATGTGGATCTTTTAATATGAAGTTATATGCTTTGACTGTTGTCAAATTATAACAATAATAATTATTATGTGTATTTAGACTATAAAGTATGTGTCAATAACAATAATAATTATTATGCCAAAGTATGTGTAATTGGACTATAAAGTTGAATGTGAGCAATTTTGAAATTAGATCATTATCATATTCCATAAGTGCAAAATGATATCATTTAGACGAAAAGAATTGATGTATATATATGTCACAACTTACTAATGGCAATTAAATTAAAATAAGAATTTACTATACATATGTAACGACAAATTTAGGCACGATGTCACACGATGTGCTAAGTGATATTTGAACGTTAGCATTTGGATAGTTTGACACTAATTATTGATCGAATTTACATTCAAAATTTTCACAGTTGAAACGGAGAATTCTTTTGAAGCCAAATAATTTAATTAGTTTACATTTATTTAATATTTATGAAATATGAAGTATAAAATTTGACTATGTTTTGAAAAATTAATGATATTGTATGTATTCATAATTATTATAAATTTATTGATCGATATGAGATCTAGATATGCAATTGTATCATATTTAAATAAATGTACTTGATTGGGCTAAAATAAGCTATTACTTCACAACATTAGAGGGAAATTTGTATAGATGTGAGAATAATGTGGATCTTTTAATATGAAGTTAGTGAAATGGTTTACCTCCTGATTGCCGAAACCATAACACCTATTTCGAGTAGGCGGTGCAATAACGGAATCCCAAATCCTGTTGGACTCCTCAACTGTAAGCTCTGCTCTTCCACTCGCCTGTGTCAATGCCGATGCCTTTGCCTCATATCGCCCCTGCAATTACAAACATAATTTTGAAACAATTGGTATACAATTTACATATATACAATTTGAATCACGAGTTAGCATATTTACCATCGCTGCTTCAGCTTTGCTGTCGGTCCAATCATAGGTCACATTCCCCTCATCATCAACAGACTCAACTGCGTGTGTGGCTCTAAAAACCCCGGCCATTGTAGGCTCCCTTCCGTACTTTGCAAACTGAAGATATACACGAATAAGATATATTGAAAATAAGCATAAATGTTATACATGAAGATATGCATCACCATATGCTAAATATATTTTATATTTACCAATTCTCTCCTATGTTGTTGGAAAGATTTAGAGCCACCTCGATGTAAACCAGGATTCTTATTCCTATTGGCTTGGTTTCTTGCTGCTACTTCCTATTAATTTAGATACACGATTAAAATAATGCAACTAACATAATTGTAAACATTCTCATCATAGCTTACTTTAGCTGCTTCTGACTCCCAATATGTGAGAAATCCGTTCCAGACTTCATCGCTCATCCAACCTGGCTTTTTTCCAGCCTTCTTCGCCCTTGATATTGTCTCTCTATAATTCTTCCGCATTTTTTGGTTTCAATTATTGCTAAAAACATCTAAATCATGCGGCTCCACTCGTACAACAGCCTGCATATTGAATTTATTTTGAATTACATACAGCATATTATTTTCAATAGAAATATATAAATTGTAATTACCATCAAGTCGGCCCATATAGCATTTTTAATATGAGCTGGAATGTTATTTCAATGCGGCCAAGCTGCTGACATCCGACCCTTATATGAATTCTTCGAGACATCTAAAATAAACTGTGATGGTTCCACCTCGAAACCCCTGTAATTGTTAACGTGCATATTTTATATAGTTTATATATTTTAAATAATATAATTGAAATAAATTTGACATTTACCCAACACTCTTCGGAATAATCTCTGCAACTCGGCGTGTATCTGCCTCTAAGCTACTAGAACCCGCTGCAGCTCCAGGAGACTGAGATGGAGAAGGCTGAGATGGAGAAGGCTGAGATGTACTCCTACGTCTTCTATCAGCCATATCTGCCACAATCATATATTATATATAAAAGCATAATGATCAAATGAGCATCACATAATCATACAATAAAACGATAACGCATAAATCAGAATAATACATCGCTCAGAATAGTACATCGCTCAGAATATTACATAGCTCAGAATAGTACATTGCATAAGTGAATACATAGCTCAAAATAGTACATTGCATAATTGAAGACATAGCTCAGAATAGTACATTGCATAAGTGAATACATAGCTCAATATAACACATGACATAACTCAGAATAGTACATCACATAATACAACAAACGATGCCATCTGTGATCATTCTTCATCATCTTCTGATTCAGACTCGGTCTCGTACTCTATATCGTTTTCTTCGTTACTAATAAATGCATCTATTAAAACATTCGTTTCATCATTCAACGATCCTACATCGATGTCATCGGCTATTATTATTTCGGTATTTGGCTCAAGATCTGCTTGATACGCTGCTTCATCTGGAATATTATTTCCATCAAATGTAAATCTTGCCTTTGTTTTAAAAACAGCCCACCAGTCTGTTTTATCTTTTTTTAAGGATGGATACGGAGCAAAATAAACTTGTAATGCTTGCTTAGCTAACATGAAAGGATCATATTTATAGTAATGTGACGTATGCTTTATTTCAATTAACTTATAATCCTTATGTATGTTAATTCCAGAACCGGGAACGTTGCTAAACCAGTTGCATTTGAATAAAAAAACTTTCTCTAGCGGTTTTGTATAATAAGTCAACTCTAAAATTTGTGTTAAGACGCCATAAAAATCTTTTATATGCTCTTCTGGATCATCGCTGCCTTTGACAAATACACCGCTGTTATACGTTGATTTTTCAGCTCCATAATCTTTGGTGTTAAATTTAAATCCGTTGACGAAGTATATAGGATAGGTCTTGACATTTCTTCTTGGTCTGATAGCAAGGTGTCGTATTCCTCCGTCAACAACACTGTTATTCGGATCGTGAACATAGCTTGCAAACCACCAAGCAAATTGTTTACTGAAATCACCAGATGGATGTTGTGATTCGAATATGCTACAAATAAATGTATTATATTCCCCTAATTATTAATATATAAATACACGTATAATTGAACTGTACAATCATTCAGTATTACCTGATAAATGATGCAACTTCAACACAATTTAAAAGAACATATGTGTGTGCCACATGGTAGTCTCTATCATCTAACCATATTTCCACACATTTTCCAGCAGGTCTTCCATGTTGTCTAAAAATAGATAACATTGTTTGAGAAGAATCATGCTCAACAGCTTCTTCATTACGGGGAACACTTACAAACGATAAGTTCACATCGTCACTAAAGTAGTGTGAGAAAAAAAAAGCTTCCTCTTAAAGGTACGATTTGCAAATCGAACCTTCTACTCGTGCTTTTTGTCTAATTTTTTTCTTCAAATGATTCAAGTACCTATAACAAAAATAATTAATTTTGTATATTGGTACAAGAATATACATTTTCAACTAATCAACAAGAATATTGAGGAGTTTAAAATCACCTCTCAAATGGATACATCCATCCATATTGCACAGGACCTCGAAAGAGTGCTTTGGATGGCAGATGCACAGGCAAATGCTCCATTACATTAAAAAAACCGATCGGAAATATTTTCTCGAGTTTGCAGAGCAGTACAGGAATTTCTACTTCAAGTTTACGTAAATGATCTACCTTTAACGTGGTCGAACAAAGCTGTTTGTAAAACATACTTAATTCTGTTATAACACTCCATATTTTTGTTGGCAACAGTTCTTTGAATATCACAGGTAAGAAATATTCCATCATGATATGGCAATCATGACTTTTCATCCCACTCAATTTATTGTTTTTCAAGTCAACACATCTGCAAAGGTTAGAAGAAATCCCATCAGGACATCTTAGTCCTTCCACCCATTTGAGCACGAGTTTTGCTTGCTTGTTGTCTAGCTTATAACATGCTTTGGGTTTTTTGTTATCGTCGTACAACTGAAGTTCGGGCTGCTTACAGAAATGTAATATATCACGTCTCGAATTCGCATCGTCCTTGGTTTTCCCCTTTACATTCAAAACTGTATTAAAAACGTTATCAAACACATTTTTTTCATTGTGCGTGACGTCAATATTATGTCGCAGTAAGAGATTTTTCCAATAAGGTAACTCCCAAAATATACTTTGCTTGCACCAGTTATGAATGTCCGATTTACCAGGAATGTCGACCTGTTTCCCAGTTTCATGAATCTTAGGATAGTCTTTCACGATTTCATATATCTCTTCACTTGTCCAAACTTTAGGTGGTAGCATATTCTCTACTCTGTTAGCTTTAAAGTTCGTTTTATCCATTCTGAATTTATGATTAATATGTAGAAAACACCGATGACAATCAAACCAGGAAATTTTCTTGCCGTACTTTAATGAAAATGCTCGTGATTCTTCCATACAATATGGACAAGCTAGATGTCCAGCTGTGCTCCAACCTGAAAGCATGCCATATGCGGGAAAATCATTAATAGTCCATAATAAAGAAGCGAACATACGAAAATTTCTTTTTCTCGAATTGTCATATGTTTCAACTCCTTCATGCCATAGTGTTTTCAATTCTTCGATCAACGGTTGTAGATAAACATCAATTCCTTGAGTCGGATCATCAGGACCGGGAACGACAATCGTTAAAAACATATATGGAATTTTCATACACATCCATGGAGGTAAGTTATAAGGAGTGACAATAATAGGCCATGATGAATATTTACTACCAAATTGAGAGAATGGCGAAAATCCATCTGTACATAAACGGAGCCTAACATTACAGCTCTCTCGAGCAAATTCAGGATACGTCCTATCGAAATGTTTCCATGCTTCTTCATCAGATGGATGTATCAATGTTCCTTCTACTGGTGTTCTCACGCTGTGCCATCGCATATGACATGCTGTAGCAGAAGAAGCATATAGCCGTTGAAGTCTGGGAGTGATGGGTAAATAATGCATTCTTTTATAAGGGACTTCTTTTCCTTTCTTTTTCCTTGGTTTGTATCTTTTCTCGTTACATATTCTGCATTTTCTAAGGTGAGCGTCGTCTTTCCAAAATAACATGCAACCTTTAACACATGTATCTATCTTCTGGTATGGCAACCCAAAAGCAGACATAAGTTTTTTAACTTTATAATGACTATCGCACATCAAATTATTGGGTGACATGTGTCGTTTAGCAGTTTGTACAATTGCTGTAAACGCTGCTTCTGTAAGATTGAATTTTGATTTCATCGTGATGTATTCAGCGGTTACAGATAATTCAGTTCCACTTTCACATCCATCCCACAATGGTCTCTTAGCGGAATTCAATAAATCATAAATTTTTTTAGCTTCCATAGTCGGTTCTTCACCATTTTCGTTTTCAATGTCGTCTTGATCAATGGATGGAAACATTGATCAGGCTGCATCTTGCACCATATTTTCTATTGGATTTGTCGCTGTATTATCATCCTCTTCCACTACAGGATTAGGTGTATATTGAACAAACTCTCCGTGACGATCCCATAAATAATAATTCTGTACAAAACCAAATTTATACAAATGAACTTCTACTACATCTGCCTTCCAATGCTTCAGATGTTTGCACTTAGCACACGGACAACGAATGTCTACGTTATTTCCATTATTAGATTTAGCAAATCTAATAAACTCGTGTACACCGTTAACAAAATGTTCCTTTATTGATCATTTCATACCTTTTCAGGATTCATACATCCAACTACGATCGAGAAAATAATCGAATATATCTCCTGATTTGCAAAAATTATATTAGAAAATTCAAACAAACACTTCACTGAAACAAATTAGACTGGACTTTAGTAAATTTTATTAATTTAGTAACTTTATTAATTTGACAAATTAGACTGAACTTTAGTAAATTTATTAATTTGGTAAATTAGACTAACTTTATTAATTTGGTAAATTTTAAACTAACTTTAGTAAATTTTAAACAAACTTTAATAAATTAGACTGAACAAATTTATTAGTTTCAAACTAACTTTTAAATTTTATTACTTTAGTAAATTGCACTTAATACATTATTTGATTGTGTTATAAAATACAGATCATATACAACACTTGTTAATACTTGTTTAACGGCCGGTCATCCTACTTCCCATTACAAACACAATAACGTAATCATATTTTATAAATCATTTCAGATTAAACGATTCAACAAAATTTCGGCAGCACTTCCCTTTATTCCCTGTATCGTACACAAATGCATGTACACAGGGAAAAAAAGGAAGTGCCATCGAAATTTCGTTAACCGTTTAAACTGAAATGATTTATAAACTGCGATTACGTTATTGTGTTTGTAACTTGTCCAATACTGGGACAAATCCAACAAATATTGTATCTGATGAATACAGATGTCTGTTCTGTGTAAAAACGAACATCCATATAACGATCATATACAACACTTGTCAGACGGGGCCAAAAATTGTCTAAGGAGTTCACACAAATAAAACAAATTTTCTAATTTATATTTTAACAACTATAAAATTTTTAATAATACGTTCAATAAATATTTGTCAAGTAAATTTCACATTTTAACACGTACTTTAAAATTTGGCTAACTAAGTCAAATTTTAAATAACGAATTTTTTTAAAACAAATTAGAAGTTAGCACTTATAATAAATTGAATTATTTTTATTTTAAACTATATACGTTTAATTGGAAATTCCACAATGAGACAAAAGTGAATCATTGTAATTCTTTTAGGCTATGAGTACTTTAGCATGGCCATTGCAAGTGAGCATAAATGATATATTTGAACAAAATACACAGTTGTAGTGTACTTACACTTATAACTAACGCATGCTAAATAATTAAATTTTCACCTAATCGACAACCAACATTGCATAAACTTATCAATAAGCATCTTAAACATGTTATCACCATCTTAATCCAAATCACATCACCAATCATTAATTCTACAATAACCAACATCATAATAGTATGCGTTAATCATCGTTTTCAACTTCGAAATAAAATGATTTTATTCTCAAATCAACCTACAATACTACTATCACCATACATATACCACATAACTACCAATCTCAAACCCATAAACATGCCATTAACAACCAATTTTTAAACCCAATAAACATGCAAATAAACCCAAATTAAACCCTAATTGAATACAAAATAGGGTTAGAACACATACCAGATCAATTTGGGAGGTAGGGAGCGAATTTTTGAGTACCGAATCGGCGAGGCGACGGGGGGGCGACGGGTAGGGTTTTTTAGTTTTTTTTTTCGTTTTGCAGAATGGGGAAGAAGAAAGCTCGGATTTGGCAGATATACAGGTCGAGCAACGGCTAGCGACGGCCGCTTTTTATAGCCGTTGCCCCTGTCCGACGCTATACGAAGCGTTTTTTGTAGTGACGGCTATTCCAACGGCTTCCAACGGCCGCCAACGGCTAGGAGCCGTTGGAATAGCCGTATTATCTTGTAGTGGATAATGTATATTGACTCTGATGATGTAATGTATAAAATGTACAGTTCTTTTGATTTAAAAGATTATTCATTTATCTATTATATGTTGTTACGCTGCGATTGAGAGATTCTGATATTGTTTCTGTTTCTTCTTCTTTTTTTCTTTCTTTCTTCTTCTATCTTCTACCTCTTCTTTAACCCTAACGGTTCGGTTTTTCGACATTCGATTTGCTCGGCAGTTGATACAGTCGACGTATTAATGTCGACTTTCGTGAGTCGAAAATTCCCAAACGTTACAGTTTCACCCTTTTTTCATTATGTGAGATTTAAAAAACCTACCGAATTTCATTTTGTAATATACCTTGAATTTTTTTACTCCTTTGGTTAAATAATAAATTCCAACAAAATCAAATTTGCTTACTCTTACGTCATTGCATAAAATTTCAAGGTTATTTACCCATGTTATCTGTACCTTTGTACATTTGTGCGAGGTTTAAAAGCGTTGGACTCTAACAACAACATTATCAACATGTAGAATTAGCATTGTAGAAACAAACAACGTGTCTATTACTTATCGATGGCGTGGTATATAATAAGGTCATGTATTTGCTTCTTTTCTTTGACTGACCATGTACTACATTCAAATTAAATTTTTAAGAGAATTTTTTGTTTTATACCCTAAAATTTGGTTTTGAAGACGCTGTTATAATTTTATAGACTCAAAATAGAGTAAATGAATATTAAGTTGCTTTTTCATGGATTAAAAGACTATTATATTGGGCTGGAATAATATCATTGTATTTTTTGATTTTGAGGTGTGGCTTCTGAAAATCTATGTATATTTATGGTGTATTAGTCAGAACATACAATCTTATTTGAAAAAAATAGTAATTCCTCATATTATACCTATATGGCAGTGGAATTTTTTATACAGTTTATTCACAAATTCTTTTACCTTGCAGGTTTACACATAATGATATAAAACCGATAGATTGCAATGATTGAATTGGAATAAATCCACACAATTATGTTTATTGTTTATATATTTAACCGTATAGCAAATAAATGGAGACATCATATTTTTCGTTAACTTTCTTGATTTAATAAGTGAGTTGATGCATTATAATACTCACTCATCTTATTACCTGACAATTCATTTTTCAATTGACTATGTTTACACAGTGATGTTGTTTAAACGCTATCTAATTTTGCGTGCATTACGTACCATTTACTTGGTAAATTCCTTTTGTGCATAGCCCAAAAATTGATTCCATTTTTGTATATGAACAAATAAATTAAATATTACCTACTTCCACAAATTAATATTTTATAGCACTTGCCTTTCTCTACGTAAAGCTTCCATGTATATAATAATTTTTACCAACTTTTTAAATTCCTGTTTTATTTCAGTCATAGACTATAGCTTCAAGATATTGGACTGCTTTTCTTCAAATCGATTTGAATTCTTTCAGTTTTGTAAATCAACGAGCAATTCTAATTTAAACTTTCACAGTCGATGGTTAAATATTAATCTAAAAATCTATGTTTATCCTTTATTACATGACTACTGGGAAGTATACACAATATTTTCTTTATTATTTTGGTTTCATGAAATTTTGTGCACCAAACAAAGATTAAAGTCACAAACGTTACACAACAACACAAACGAAATTGGAACAGAAACAATGCAGCTTTGATTTTTTGGTCTAGCTAAGTTATATGCAGCATTATATGGTTATATTAAGATCAAAGCTGTTCAATATTTATAATTTCTAGATTGCTACTTTATAGGTTAATACTTGGGTTTAAAGAAACTAATGGTTTGTTTAGTTATTCTAAACTATATTTGCCAACCATCAAACAGTGATGATCAGCTGGCAATTAAAAAACTATATATTTCCCCACAAGTCTCCTTGAATAAATTGTTTTTATTTACTATCTCCTTTTCGATGTAGTAAGCTCAACCATGAAGTTGCAGAAGATGTTTAACTACGTTTGTTGTCCACTTATTCAACATATATGTTGCTCTTACCAAAGTATACACTTAACTGTTCCACCACTTACTTTGGGTTTGCATTCAAGTTCTTGCTATTACTACGCTACTCCGTTCTTCCATGAATATTGCTCATAAAAAAGTATAAGGAAGATTGTTCACCCCTAATCATCGACACCTTTTTCATTTTTCCAGGTTACTCGTGATATTTTGGACAAGTTTTAAAAAGGTGGACAAAATAAAGCCAATAAGTACCTGAACTGCAATGCACTAAATGTTATTAGATTTTTACTTTTCTTTTGTCGTAAGTTAAAAACCTAGTAACACACTGTATTTAGTTCGTTGTTTTCTTTTCCTTATGTATTGCAGCGTTAAATATTTTATTGGAAATGGGAAAAGGTATCCAACTATTATTACACGCTTATATGATCCTAATTCATGCCCCTTTGTAGCCTTATACGGTCGGTACTGTTTACTAAATTTAAATTGGGAATACTTGGTAATTTTAGTTCTTTAAATAACTGTTCATTTTATGACCATGGGCGGCACCACGGTTTCAAGAATATTCTTTTTCGACTCATATAAATATAAAGAAAGGTGTTTCTTCACCTAGACAGTAAAGAATTTAGTGCCATGTGCATTTCCTCTGACAATTAGGAATGAAATGCTCAAGTGTTTTTCCAAATAAAATGCACTTCAATGGTCCTTTTATATTCACTCCCAAATCTTGATGGTACGTTGAGTGGAACAAATATTATATATATATATATATATATATATATATATATATATATATATATATATATATATATATATATATAACTGATTATCAATCAGCTGATAGCGCTTTCATGTCTAATATCACTCTAGTTGTTACTGCCGCATACCCAGCCTCTTTTAATGGATACTACATCCACACACTGCAGCCTTCTCCTTATGCTTACTTGGAAAGTATTGGCTTTGCTCAAAATCTAAAAAGTCATATATCAATTGAGGAGTTACATTAAATCTGCAGACACAAAAGATTTTAACATATATTGCATGTGCTTAATGACTAGTTTTCTATTGGTTTAGAAAATAGCCAAAATTATTATAATAAAAATAACTGCAAGCGCACGGCGTACAATGTTAGTACGTGGTGCGTACGGGTCGATCCACAAGGAATTGTTAGATTTTAAATCTCTATTCAATTAAATTGTACCAAAGTCGAGAGAATATTTTAACTATAAAAAATGTAACAACAAACACTAAAAAAGTGAATTTAAATGACAATTTAGAGATAATTCCACTCTCTAGATCATATAGTTCAACAAAATATGAAATTATGTTCTTTTTTTTTTGTCATAAGTGAATTTAAATGATGTGCTTATCATAAGTATGACATATTTGTGCTGCTAATTAGCCCAATATAAGCCATCAAATTATAACACAACCTTTGAATCACTTTTAATTCTCATGAAAAATGATAACAAGTTGAAAGTAAAATTTATTTTAAGCATGGACTATTAATTATTAATTAGAAATATAGACCATTGAATTTTGATTTCAACATTCACTTTATTACATAATCATATGTAGATAAATAGGTAATTTGTATTTAGTGACTGTTTAAACATAGCCCATTTGGTGTCAACAATATAGGCTATCAAATTCAAAGCAAAAACAACAAGTTAAACCACTTCAAGCATTATCATTAAGAACAAAAAGAGAGCAATAATTATCAAAATGTTGAAGCTACATGATTAGAGAGCTTCATTACCCCTAAATTGAAGGGATTTAGCCTATCATTTTTGTTACCATATCAACATTTGTAGCATGCAACATGAAATAAAAAGAAAAGGAAAAGGAGAGCAAAGTAAAGGAAGTGCTAACTAAAAAGAAATAAAACCATTCTACTTGCATGAATAAATGAAATTACACTACTAGCATGAAAGGAAATGAACATATAATTAAAAGGAAACAATAATTAACATTGCATAAAAAAAGAAAAATTACATAAGATAAAAATGGCTAAGTAGCCATGAAAAGAGAAAGGGAACTTTCTTTTATTTTTAACCTAAGCTAAAACCAACTAAGAGAGACTAAGAGAAGAGAGGTTACATGAAGCATAAGGGGTACTTATACATGTATGAAACTCTAATTCACTTTTTTGGGGAATGCCCAAAATACCCTCTCAGGACCTGTGGAGGCCAAGTAATCATCAGCATCAAAAAATCATCATTTAAGTAAGCATGAAGCTTTAAACTCTATTAGCATTTTGCATTAGCCTCTAATTTGTACATTAAGATAGGTGGGTAGTGGGGTCCTCCATGATCGATGAAATGAATTATTTTCATCTCCATTCCTCTATATTCACTCTTGTGCATGCATATATCATCATTAAACCACTTGTATATGAAGCCAAATTCCTACAAAGTAATATACAAATTTCCAATTAAATTTTCTCAAATTAATATATGCACAAAAATGTCCATTTTTCCTTGGATGAAGATGAATATGTGACAATTTCAAAATAATTTGAATTTTGGTTTAAATATGTTTAAACACCCAATATGATCATTTATTTAATTTAAATAGATTAAATATGATGGTAAAAATATGCACATTTACGTGCACATCAGCATGTCTTGATACCTCAAAATCTCTGAACTCTTGGCCCTTATGTCTTCCTCTTACAAACGATGATCATATCATGAATGTTTCAAAGGCATTGCATTAAGTTTTTTCTTCATAATGGAGTTGAAAGTTGTAGGTGATAAAGAGGTTGCACGCCTCCTTCATATTGTATCACGTCATTCCAGTTTTCATATGCATGCTTCACTAATAGATCAACAACATCTGTATACAGTTGGAACGCAATGAATTAAGTTGTTACATAAGAAGGATACATGTTGACCAACTTAGGATTTATTTACTGGCCATATAGTTATGAGAAATGAATTCAATGGATTTGGTGCCACGCCCATTCTTTCTATTTGATTCTGACCTATATGAATGCAATAATTTCGTGACATCAATGTGTGAAGCACATGTTCGCAGTAGTATATAATGGAGAGAGCATTGAGTCAATAAATGCAGCAATAATATATAATAGAAAATAAACATACACTGTCTATTAAACATCCAATACCTAAATCAACATACACTTCAACTATATATAATTACATAATATAATAATGTCCTAGCCTCCTTTTATGCCCAAGCCTCCACATACTGTCATTATGTCCTAAAACCTGAAATGTCTTGAACAGACCCGAGTATTATGAAAACACATGGGTTAGACCATGTCAATTTCAAGGGTTAACATATTCAATATGTATAGTGTAATGATATGATTACATCCACAAGGTTGATAAGTGCATGATAATATACATTGAGTATAAAATAAAAATACCATAGACAAATTCTAATGCGCTACATAATTTCGTGTATCACAAATAACATATAAAGATGTCACCATCCATATCGAAGTAAATCGGAAATCACTGAATCAAATACAAATGGGTGAATCATCCAAATCTAGAAATCATTATCCAAATAAAAAAATCATCAATAATGAAATATCATCAAACATAATTAGGCTAACTCCTAAAAATTCCTACCTATACAAGAATCATCATCAACATACAAAATAGGATAGGCTACCTATCGATATAATAAAAGATACAAGAGTCCACTATATTATGGATATCTATTAAGATATAATCTCATCTCCTCATATATGAATCAATCAGAAAAGTATGGATATAACAAGGACTGACTACAGTTTAGACATAAGATCTCTAGTATAGTCAAAGTCATAAAAGGATTATGAATAGTATATGTCAATCCACCGCACACAAGAACCAAACAAGAGATTAACAACAAGTTCGTCTGCTCCACGAATTACATATGTGTCCTTTTGACATGACTCCTACAGTTATCGATTATCATTACCACTCCCCTTAGTATCATGACAATGATCCACTAATGGCTCGACTACGCGTAGCCTCTTTAGTCATAACCCAATATATGCCTCTATGGTAACTAACTGCTGATTTATTTGACATGGGGGTAACCATACAACAACTGTTAATAATATACGAGGGTCATAGATCTGGGGCACGACTAGCGCGATCAGGCCGTATAGGTGGATATTTGATTAATCTAGTTCACTCCCATAACATAAAGGGAGTCGGACAAAAGGTGGATGACATATAGTACTCATATCTAATAATTACAAATAGCTCTTGACATATGCCGACACACGGCTCCGTATAAGTCAACACATATTATAATATACTAGAGCTCTAATCCAATGCGACTCATGACTCTACCTATAAGCCAACACATGGCTATAATAAACTCACTGCAGCGAGTATCATCATATGTGTAAGAGTAATCCTCGTTTGAGTGATGTTTACTTACAATCAATAGTAAATACTATCGCATGTTGTTCGAATAATTATTCAATGCTCATAAACTACACTCGATCCACACTAGATATCTCCATACAACAAGCTCGATGAATAATTGAATAAGTATTGCCGAAAGTCACATACCAGACGTCATCATTAAACTGTTTATTCAAGTTTGTCGTCACATAAGAATGGATTATATATATAACCACATATATTTATATTAGAAATACATAAGTATATATGGTATTGAAAACTATAATAATTTTATTAAAGAAGGGCTATAAATATATAATTATACAAGTTTTAAACATCATAATATTTCTCAGAAAGACTATAGTATAACATAGAATAAACAAAAATAATCATTAAGTAAATAATATAAAATATATAAAATAAATATTTTAGTAAAATTAAAGTATACAATTTATGTCGACTAAAATGTCACCTTCAACATCCCAATATTTTCAACCATTCACAGCCGCACACGTCGGACTTGAATTGCTCAAAATACCATATTTGTTAGTTTAAATTTGGCAAATTTGGCAAAACTCATCATATACAGTAAATAAATCAATCACAGAATCACAGACACAGAGTAATATAACAATAAGTAGCGGAATAAAAGAATAGTAGTTCATGAAGCTACTATATATATATATATATATATATATATATATATATATATATACAGAGTTAAATAAGATAGAGCAGAAGTCTCAAAAACAATAGTCAAATACAGGATTAGAATGAATCATTAGAATCAATTGAATAACTGCAAGCTGAATAGAAAAATGGATCGCCAAGCGAAGCTCCAACTTCAAAGGTGAGTCTCAAAAGTTGTATCATTCAGTTTGACCCAAGTGTAAAGCAAAGTACAAAACACTCGAGTCAGGATTAACATTCTTATATCAATAAATCCAACTCAAGTGAAATATCAACCGAAATACAAGTAACTCAAAGGATGTTAGGGATAGCCTTCCTCTAAGGATCCGTTAAACTGTCTACTATGTAGTCATATACGCTATTAAAATATGTCTAAAGTAAAGTAAACTACCAAAATAGCGTTAAGGCTTTACATTTTCCACCTTAACACATTTTATATATTCTCATAGTCTATACAGTACCGTAACTTCCTGTAAACTGGGCTTATCAGAGGGCACTCCATAGGTATGATACAAAACAAACTCGTAATGGTCTCACTAAGGTAGGTGACACAGCACAACTAGGCAATGCTAGGGTAGATATACCAATTACACTTCCAGGTTGGTAGTAACGCATAGCAGCCATTACCGCCCACCTCAAGCCACACTCCCAAAAATTCGAAAGTGCTCACCAACTCAATCACAAAGTAATAGAATGGCATACAAAGAAGTGTGTCCGATTGGAGGAGCTACCTCACTTGGCCTGTCAATTGCTCCTGTTTTAGCTACCGTATGCCAACTCACGGGAGTCGGGTCCACGTATATACCTCATATAGGATCGTCGCCACCATCCTAGTTCATTCTGGAATCTCCACCGCGTATATGGTTGTTAAAGTGGTTTTCGGTATTGGCAGAGAGTATGACAATATTCGATCCCGATCTCTTTAACAAACCAATGTTATTATAACACTACGGTCATTTCAAAATAGTTTATACTTCAAAACCAAAATATCGTTGCCATTTCGAAACCATATCAATACGATATCATTTCCATTTCAAAACCAAATACGATATCATTTCCATTTCAAATATATCCATTTTCAAAAATCATAGCACTTAAAACTTATAACTCTTTCAAAATCAAAACACTTAAAATTATACCACTTTGGAAATCATAACATTTTGAAATCATAGCACTTTGGAAATCATAACACTTTGTAATCAAAGCACTTTGGAATTCATAACACTTTGAAATCATAGCATTTCCTTTAAACCATTTTGATACTAACAATAGTATATATAATAAAATAGTTTATAAAGTAAAATAGTTTATATAAAAATAGTTATAAGTTGAAAATAGTTTATATTAAAATAATTAGCATATTAAAATAGTTTATATTAAAATAGTTTATATTAAAAGTGATTTATATTAAAATAGTTTATATAAAATAATTTATAAAATAAAATATAAAAATAGTTTTAAATATAATTTAAAAATACTTTACATAATAAAATAGTTTCCTCAAGTTTCACAAATCGATTCAAATCAACTCGAATTCTAAAATTTCAAATTTAATCCGATCTCAAATCATCAATTTAAATTCGATTCAGTTTCTCAATAAACCATGTCAAATTATATTTATTTCAAAAACAGATTTGAACCATAAAATAAACCATTTTAATTTCAATATATTTCAAAGATTTAAATATTCAACATTTTCAAAACTAAATTTGATAATTTCATATATATATATATATATATATCAATTTAACTTTATTATTATTTAGTTTTGAAACACTCACTTAATAAATCTAATATCATTTAAATAAAACCCCAAATTACAAGTAAACTAAATATTTCCTTTAATTTATTTAAACTTGAAAATTTCATTTAATTACCTTAAACCAAAATCAAGTTATAAAATCATATCCTTTAAAATCTCAAATTCAACAAGTTCCAAATCGATTTAATTAAATAAAATTCTTAATTAAATACCATTTCAAATCAATTTCAAACCTATCTTCCCAACCTTAATTTATTCAAAATTATTATAAACTATATATTTGAAAATATAATTTTTAAATAAATACTTCAGCATAATATATATAAATTAAATCAAAATTTATTAAATTAAATCTTATTATCAAACTTATTTTTATAATAAAACTAATTTATACATATTTTAAAATAGTAAAATTATGAGTAAATTCTTAAAATTTATAATTTCAAAACTACTTATATTTTTTTTTAAATTCAAAACATATAATTTTAAAATTAAGAATTTAAACTTTATAACATGCATTTATATATAATATCTTAACATCAGTATTTATTAAACCATATATTTCTTTCCATAACCATAGAAATCATTTCCAAAATATTTATATGTATAGACCAACGGTGTCTGTATATAATTTTCTATCCTATGGTCAAGTGATATGGATATTTATCATTTCAATCTGCAATTTAAATATATATAGGTATATATCGTTTCAACCCGCAATCTCAAATTCAATTCAATGAAAACCGCTTGGGTTTATCATTTCAACCCATAATGATTTTCTCCTATTCTACAGATCGTTCGGGTATGTATCATTACAACCCATAGGGAATTCTATACTAACAGGGAACTTGCAGAGTGATAACATATATGACAACAATACAATAGGCATATATCATTAATATAAATAACAGATAATGGTGTCAGATGTCACAGGTGAACAGATACAGATAATAGCATATATATATATATATATATATATATATATATATTAGTGTAAATAACTAATAGCATAATATTTCAATTGTCGTTTCAATTGAAGTCAAATTTAATAAATATAAGAACGTTAATCGTGAGTGATTGCTCACCTTTTGAGGCTAGAGGATAGACAATGAAATTGAGTTACGAAATGCAAGCACAACTTCCAAAGCAAAGTGAGATAAGCGCAAATTTGATGGACAAAGCTGATAAAGGGAATCGATGAGAACTAATCAGAATTGGATCGATGGTGATACATGGCATAAGTGAACTTATATATAACTATATATATAGTTAAAACGCATATTAAAAATAAATATCTCCATATTATGCATTTCCATATTATATATCTTCAAATAGATATTTGTTAAACACATAAAAAAATCACACCATATATATATATATATATATATATCATTAATATTAAAATCAATACTTACAAATAAACCCATAGTTTCCAAATTCTACAATTACAACCAAAACATCATAATCTGTCATAGTTTACATAGCATGGTTTATTGAGCATAATAATTTAAATATATCCACGTTTCACAAAACTAACATTAATATAACATAACCTATTATACTAACTTATAGCTGTTTGTGTACAACAGATAGTTCATAGTACCATATGTATATAAAAAAAATTAAAATCCAAATCTGTAAGAAGAAGAATAATAAGACAGAATTGCAAATTTGCAAATACATAGCTTTATATATCTCATATATATATATATATATATATATATATATATATATATATATATATATGTATGTACACGAACAACGGTATATATATATGTATTTTATATAAAATATATATGAACCTTATAAGACATATTACTATATAAATATAAACTGCTGTAACTATGTTTTACAACTAACGTAACTTGTATAAAACTTACCATAAATTAATATAAAAGAAAACTGCAACTGAAAATACAAACATGAAAAGATATATATACACACACACACACACACACACACACACATACATATTAAGCTGATAGATACACAACCATCAAATATGTATCACACTATTTATAATATAAGACTAACACAATATATACTAATATACGTAACTATATAACTAACATAACTCAACAGATCACTTAAAAGCTAATATATGCACAACCGTATTTCTTTTTCTTTCTTACAGTAAAATAAGTCTACATATTATACAAATATATATATATATATATAAACTGTAATATATGACTAACGCTTTGCTCGAAAAAACTGACATGCATATTGTTTGCACCAAAATTGGTCACAACACTCTTCGGAAGTTTTTGAAGATATAATAATGAAGAATATAAATTAAAAATGAGGATTATCAAACAAAAACTCCAATGAACAAGAATGTAAATGCATAGACAAGCAATTTAAAGTGGTTCGGCATGTTGCCTACGTCCACTGTGAAGTTTTTTGCAGCTTTATTGATTCTCTTTCAATAATTGCAAGAGAGTACAGCAAACAACAGCAAAATACAACTACAAATTCGAATTCAACTACAAAAGTATGATGTAGGTTACAATCTGGTAGAGTCTGGGCGCTTGAGAATCAAAAGATCCTTCTTCTGTAGGCTCCGGGGCTCTATTTATAGGCGTAGGAGGCTGAGACTTCGGTCAAACTTCGAGAGGTTCGCTCTGGCACGTGAGGGGGCCCACACGACCAATTCCAAAAAGTTTCGAGCCGATCTGTGATCGATACGAAATCATTTCGTATCGATCAAGATGATGTCCAATCGAGCTGAAATTTGGTGTGAATGTTCCTTGTCTCTTGTGCAATCTCCTGTTAAAATTTCATTGTATTGGATTAGTGGATTAGGAGATATAGTCGATACGAAATGGACTCCTTCGGTGGCTGTTTGGTTCGAATACATCACTTCGAATCGATCCCTTCGACTCGATCACCTCACGTGGTCTCGTGATGACGTGGCATGCATACTTCGCCTCGATCCGATCTTTACTCCGAATTGACTGCGTCGACTCCATAAATCTCGCCTTGTTCGTATCGAGGGATGACACGTCATCCAGGTATGTTGACTTGATGGATTCGAACAGCAGTTATTGATGGACACGAACTACTGATGGTCGATGGTTACGAACAAGCCTTTCCTTGATGGACACGATCCACGTAGCTTCTCAATGGATACGAAGCCAATCGATGCGAACTGGAGCCTTTTGGTGGACACGAAGTAAGGTGGCCTGATGGATACGAACAACAGCTGCCTGATGGATGCGAAGCAGACACTGGCCAATCGTTACGTGGCACAACACCTGTTGATGGATACGAAGTAGAGAGATGCCAATGGATTCGAATAAGGAGGAGCCGATGGATTCGAATGAGATCGGGTCGAACCGAGGCTTCCCGATGGATTCGAACTTGATCGATACGAACTGAGGCACTTCGATGAATACGAAGTCGCTGGAACCCCGATCGATACGAACGTGAGCGATTCGAACCTGAGTTCGATGATGGATACGAATACGAGGCCGTCTCTTCCAGATTGAATCGATCATAACTTGTGCATAAGAACTCAGATTGACTCGAAATTTGAAATGCTGGCCTTCATGGCTTTGCTTGCCATGTCCTATCAATTGTAGCTTAATCTGGACTCGGACAAAATTCATCGATATCCATAGCGAACCTGTGTGGGCTTGATATCCAGGAAGAGTGATCCTTGGTTTTCAATCAGTTCCTTGGTATCACGGCCTTGCCAAAAGGCGGGATAACATTTTCCCCCCAAAGTACGTCTTTTGGAAACATGACGTGCTTTGAAAAGCTGCAGTTTCTCTCTGAACAACCATCGAATTTTTTCGTTGAAAGTTGTACTCTATATTGCTGTAACTGGCTGCTGTGCGATAGTGATTAGCTGTTTGTCGTCGTAATCGTAATGAGATGAGTATTCGATCCCTGTGAATGTTGAAAATTGAATGTTAGTCCGACATACATGCATATATGTTAACTTGACTTAGTTTGTCGTTTGTTTTTTTATATCGAATTTCGTGTTGATCCTCTCCTGAACCGAATTGAAATTCGAGTTGAAACAACGCTTGATGGTTGTTTTTGATTATCCTCTTTTATCGATCCTCTACTGAATCGATGTAAAAGGTTGAACGGCAGTTTTCTACATTGGCGTGGTTTTTATTGATGGATACGAAATGATCGTTCGTATCGATGAGTTTTGATGGATACGAAATATTCGTTCGTATCGATGAGTTTTGACGGATACGAAATATTCGCTTGTATCGATGGACCTGCACTGTCGTGCGTTGATGGTTGCAAAATAGACACTTCGAATCGATGGAGTTTGATGCTTTTAGTGCAGCCTTCGTTGTGTACTTCGAATCGATGAAGTCCGATGGTAACTTCGTCTCGATGAAGACAAAGTCCGATGGGTTTAAAAGCAGCACTCGCATTGATCCATCATTTGACCGTTTGTGACCGGTCATGTTGACTGGGAGGCGAAACAACCCAGTCACCCTTAAGGCTCCATATAAATATTTTAGATTTAGCCATTTTTTCACTTTTTACTTTTCACTGTTGCTTTCTGTTTTTAACTTCGTATCGATAGATAGACCGAGAGAAAGAACTGTGCTTGCCTTCGAATCGAACCAAACCTTTGATCCTTTGAGCATAATCATTAAAATCAGGTAATTAATGGATATAATCACGTTAAGAACAATGAAACTTGAAATCTCAACCATCCTTCTTGCTCTTACGACCGGTTTTGATGAATTTGAGATCTGGACGAGTGAGAGCAAGATTGTGGATGGAGCATGGCCACGGAGTTGAGGCCCTTTGGAGAAGAAGGAGGTGTGGAGGAATCACTTTACCTCTGTTTTGTGTCGATCTGGAATAGGAGAGTTCGAATCGACCCAGTCTATTTGACTTCGTATCGATGCCCATATTGATTGAAAACTTAAGTGGGACGAAGAGGTTCGCATCGATCGAAGATGGTTGGAGCTCGTGTCGATCTGGAATGATCGATGCGAGTACTTGGTTCGTATGATCGATACGAAGTTCTTACTTCTATGATCGATACAAATCGTATTGATTCGAACCTGAGCCTTTGTTATCGATCGATTCGAAATGTACCGAGTCGAATCTGATCGATAGAAATGTATCGCTTCGAATATGGTCGATACGAAAAATGATGCATCTCTGACTCGATATGAATTTGAACTGCGGCGACCGATTCCAAGTTGAAATTAGACGAACCTAGAGAACTTTTGCGCATTAAAACATTCGACTCCGACGAGCTTCTGCCTTGCACGATTGAACTTGATTGCAGAAATGCATACTGGACTACCTTACGAAGCTCGCCGATGGGACCGTAACTTAACAAAATCATAACGAACTTTGACTCGAATTGGTCGTTAGCATCTGGATGGCACGGTTGTGACGGTCAGCGATGACGGTCATTTCCGGTCTAATTTTCAGAGTTTTGTCGTTCACGCATTTCAGTTTATTCCGTAGAATTTGCTCAAGTAACGCACAGCACTGCACTGCACAACACGTTCATACACTCTACACTGGGAAATGCACGGGCTCTTTATCGTCTAATGATAATTTCTCGTTAGTTAGCTTGTTATGGAAACTTCAAGTTCGCAGTCGCAAGAAACTCAAAGTTCAAGCCCTCCCATGCTTGAAGTACCGGAGATTGAGATTGAAGTTATCGGTCCAGCTCCGGACGAGCTGCCCGACGCATCCTTCATTAGTAACCCATCAGACTATGTTCCGTCCAACATTTCGGAAGACATGCTAGGAAGAATATGCTTAAGGAATGGCCTGTCGATGGACAACGTATTATTGCCAGGACCAAGCGACAGACCGCACAATCCTCCAGAGGGATACATCGCATTCAATCGTCATGCATGCACAGCTAGGGCACTCCCTCCGTTTAACCAGTATATAAGAGAAGTATTGTTGTTTCTGGGGATTTCCCCCTCTCAGCTACATCGAACGGATATGCCTCACTCAATAGCTTGTTCATTGCATTTATAGAGTATCTCTATCGACCGCCACTCCCGATTGAGATCAGATACTTGTGTAACTTCAAGAGTCGGGCTGATAGTCCGTCTTTCACATTCCTGGAGGCGGTAAGAAATTGCCAGGTGGTCACAGGGGCTTGGACTAGACTGAGTACTTCAAGGCGGAGTGGTTCTAGTAGTTCCGCGTCGAAGAAAATGCCGAAGAAGAAAAAGTAGATAATTCCCCTTTGGTGCATTTTTGGTAGTTAGGAAGTTGCTTTTATTTTTCTTTCATAGGCCATGTATAGATGCAGGCTCGCCCCCCTGCTAGTAGGAATTTTTGGAATAACTTGTACATGAATCTTCACATACGGTTAGTTGAAATGACATTTAGTTTCTATGCTTCAACTCTCATTTCTTTTATGCTTACGTATTTGTAGTACTCGACTTTCAGTCCAGTGTACTTGTGGTGTTTCTACCTTCAAGTTGAGTTTGTTTTATTTGCTAAGTCTGAAAATCTTGATCACACGTCGTGATTGATGAATGAGTTGAATTTTAGACATTGTATTGCTTCGGTTAGTGATTAACACTTAAGCTTTTGCCCCCAGCTCCGGGGACTAATACTTGTATTTCGGTGGTCAATTGCACCTGCAAATCTTGAGCACATGTCCACACTCCGGGAACTTAGGATAATCTGTGATCGATAATCTGGTTCGCACACTGGGAATTCGAGAGTTATCGATGTTTGTAATACAGTTCGCACTCCAGGAACTTTGACTTGGTATTTGTATTCTAATTCACCCTCTGGGAATTTGGAGTCAGCATGTATATTTCGGTTTGCACTCCGGGAACCTAGAATTGATGTTTATACTCCAACTCACGCTCTGGGAATCTGGAGTTAGCATGTACGTTTCGGTTCGCACTCCGGGAACTTGGAATTGATGTTAATACTCCAATTCACGCTCTGGGAATTTGGAGTTAGCGTTTGTATTTCAGTTCGCGCTCTGTGAACCTGGAATTGATGTTTACACTCCAATTCACGCTCTGGGAATTTGGAGTTAGCGTTTGTATTTCGATTCGCGCTCCGGGAACCTGGAATTGATGTTTATACTCCAATTCACGCTCAGGGAATTTGGAGTTAGTCGACAGATGGTCAGTCACATCTATTTGAGCTTTTTTGGAATTCGTTCACACTCTGGGAACGATGGATTTATCGGGATCGTCGATGGTCGGATCACATCCCGAGTTAACAAGCGAGGTCGTTAGACGGACGGGTCCATCCTCCTCAAACTTGCTTAGGATACGGCCGAAGTCGTTAGGCGGACGGGTCCACCCTCTCCGGAACCGCATTTATATGTTTATACTCCAACTCGCACTCGCACTCTGGGAACCTAGAGTTGATGTTTATACTCCGATTCGCACTCTGGGAATTTGGAGTTGGTTTTTATACTCCCGTCCGCACTCTAGGGACCTAGAGTTGATGTTTATACTCCAATTCGTATTCTGGAAATTTGGAGTTGGTTTTTATACTCCCGTCCGCACTCTGGGACCTAGAGTTGATGTTTATACTCTAATTCACACTCTGGGAATTTGGAGTTAGTGATAGGACTGTCGTGTGTCGGTCCAGTTCAGCCTTTGATGTGATGGCTTGCCCCCGAGCTGAGGTTTCACTTAGTGAGTGGCCGGTCATGTCACAGTCACTCGCTATTTGAATAAATTCCATCGTGCGATAGAACTTAGCTCTTCGTGCGCCGTGGTTGTTGAATGTTGCATTCGGTGAATCACAACACTAGCTTGAAGAGATAGTAATTTATTGTTGGAACGGAAAAACATGGCAAAGTCAGTGCCTTATTAAAAATTCAAACTTCAGAATGTGAAAAAAATTGCAAAGTATTCATAGACTAAATAAGCATGTCATGTGTAACAGTGACGAAGGTCGTCGTCATTCCAGGCTCCTGACAAAGTGGGTCCGCCACTGATGGCGTTTATCACCAATCTCCCACCGGGACGGGTAGAGTCTTCCTGTCTCGGTCGACCGGGTACATTATTTTGATTTGATGGGCCTGCTCCTCCAGGCTGCGGCGCCCGCAAAAACTATTCCAGCTTTCTTTCTCTAATCAATTTTTCAACGAGATCTTGCAAATGACGACATTCATTCGTATTGTGCCCGTAGCTTTCATGAAACCTGCAAATTTTCCCATCTGGATTTGTCTTTCCGACGACGGTTTTGGTGCAGGTTTTTTATATGGAATTGTATTACAGGTTTGTAAATACAAGTTGTCCAGTGATGTATTCAAAGGAGTGTAACTGTCAAACACAGGATCTTGTGCGGTGGGCCATGATTTTGATCTCGCTTTCTATTCTGATTCACGCTCTCTCTCCGCTGAGCTTGTTTGTTTTGAACGTTCAACTGAACTTTTCCGGAGCTCTCACCGGACTGTTTGATCGTGACATTGCTTTGGATTCCTTCTATGCTTGGCCCTGCATCAGTCTGCTTCCTAGACTATTTCGCATCTTCCCTTCTCTGGAATTGAGCCACCTTGGCGTGGAAACGGTCCAATGATGCAGGTGGTTTTTTAGCCAACCAGTTGCCAAACTCAGAATCGGGGTCAATCCCCTTAGTCAATGCCATAAGGATGGAGTTATCATTTGGATTGCTGATTTCCGCACATGCAGTATGGAATCTCTCTAAGTAGTGTCTGAGCGTCTCTCCAGGAGCTTGGGTGACGCTAGACAGAGTGTTGACATCTTTTGGCCTTGCGACGTGAATGCGGAATTGCTCAACAAATTTTGTGGTCAACTGGTCAAAGGAGGAAATGGATCGAGGTGGCAGTCGAGTGAACCACATGGTAGCAATGTCCCCCAAGGAAATGGGGAAACTATGACACTTCACTGCATCGTCAGCTCTGGCGGCGCTCATCGACCATTCATATTTCAGAATATGTTGGTTGGGGTCGGAGTTTCCCTCGTACATGGGTAGAGTCGGCATCCTGAATCGCCATGGGGGTTCAGCAGTAAGAATATCGTCCGTAAAAGGAGTTTGACTTCGGAAAATTCCCCAATCGTCATTTGTGAGACCTTGGCTCTCACGGATCATCTAACGTATCATGGTCGGGAGATCCGGCATTTGTGCGTTCTGTGCGGCTTGCGCTGGAGTGTGATTGAATCCCACATTCTGAGGTTGGACCGGATGTTGTCGACGGTCCAAATCTTGCCTTCTTGGCTCATAGTCCTTTGGGACGTACGGCTCAGGAGTACGTCCATGATGATGGCGGTCCAGGTTTGACTGATTTTGGGCATCGACCCCTGGTTCAACACGGCAGTCGTGGCGCGGTAATCTGTGGTATAGTGAGGAGCGACACCCCCTCGGGAGGAGGGCCCGGTTTGGAAACTGGCCGATAGGCCAACTCTCAATTGTCCAATGACCATTGTCGGCTGATATCCGACAGTTCGCATGTGACTCCCATCTAGTCGGGGTCATGGAGATTGATAATGATAATCAGAAGAGGAAGAACTTTCACTGGAGGACCAAGAAGCATGATCTCTCCTGGACCTCCTCCGCTTTTGGCGATTCAGCTGGTTGGTCAGCTCGCCGTTAGCGCGTAGCTGTTCCGTTAGTTGTTGTCGACTTTGGGTCTACTCTTGAAGCAGCAGCTGGAACTCTTGTCGGGTAACTGGACCTGATGGTTCCGAGTGTCCAGTAGTGTCTCGGTTAGAGGGAGGTAGTGGCATAGGATTATGTCTATCCTGTTCTTCTTGATTGACAGCATCAGAGGTGGTCCTTGTGCTAACCATCTTGGTGTCGAACTCCTTTTCTAGACTTTATGCAAATCCAAATAGAATGGAAGGAATCTGGACTTGAAATCTGGATCTCTCTCTTAGATTTATGCAATCCGGTATCGATGACAGATCCAACGAGCAGGAGAAAATCTGGGTTCTCTCAATGAAAGCACCAAAGTGTTTGCACCAAAATTGGTCACAACACTCTTCGGAAGTTTTTGAAGAGATAATAATGAAGAATATAAATTAAAAATGAGGATTATCTAACAAAAACTTCAATGAACAAGAATGTAAATGCATAGAAAAGCAATTTAAAGTGGTTCGGCATGTTGCCTACATCCACTGTGAAATTTTTTACAGCTTTATTGATTCTCTTTCAATGATTACAAGTGAGTACAGCAAGCAACAACAAAATACAACTGCAAAAGTATGATGTAGGTTTCAATCTGGCAGAGTCTGGGCACTTGAGAATCAAAAGGTCCTTCTTCTGTAGGCTATGGGGCTCTATTTATAGGCGTAGGAGGCTGAGACTTCGCTCAAACTTTGGGAGATTCGCTCTGGCACGTGAGGGGGCCCACATGACCAATTCCAAAAAGTTTCGAGTCAATCTGTGATCAATACGAAATGATTTCATATCAATCAAGATGATGTCCAATCAAGCTGAAATTTGGTGTGAATGTTCCTTATCTCGTGTGCAATCTCCTGTGAAAATTTCATTGTATTTGGATCAGTGGATTGGGAGATATAGTCGATACGAAATGGACTCCTTCGGTGGCTGTTTGGTTCGAATCCATCACTTCGAGTCGATCCCTTCGACTCGATCACCTCACGTGGTCTCGTGATGATGTGGCACGCATACTTCGCCTCGATGCGGTCTTTACTCCGAGTTGACCGCATCGACTCCATAAATCTCGCCTTGTTCGTATCGAGGGATGACACGTCACCGTGGTTTGTTGACTTGATGGATTCGAATAAGGCCTCACCCACGGATTCGAACAGCAGTCATTGATGGATACGAACTACTGATGGTCGATGGTTACGAACAAGCCTTTCCTTGATGGATACGATCCACATAGCTTCTCAATGGATATGAAGACAATCGATGCGAACTGGAGCCTTTTGGTGGACACGAAGTAAGGCGACCTGATGGATACGAACAGCAGCTGCCTGATGGATGCGAAGCAGACACTGGCCAATCATTACGAGGCACAACACCTATTGATGGATACGAAGTAGGGAGATGCCAATGGACTCGAATAAGGAGGAACCGATGGATTCGAATGAGATCGAGTCGAACCGAGGCTTCCCGATGGATTCGAACTTGATCGATACGAACTGAGGCACTTCGACGGATACGAAGTCGCTGGAACCCCGATCGATACGAATGTGATCGATTTGAACCTGAGTTCGATGATGGATACGAAAACGAGGCCGTCTCTTCCAGATTGAATCGATCATAACTTGTGCATATGAACTCGGATTTACTCGAAATTTGGAACGCTGGCCTTCATGGCTTTGCTTGTCATGTCCTATCTATTGTAGCTCAATCTGGGCTCGGATAAAATTCATCGATATCTATAGCGAACCTGTATAGGCTTGATATCCAGGAAGAGTGATCCTTTGTTTTCAATCAGTTCCTTGGTATCAAGGCCTTGCCAAAAGGCAGGATAACACATATATATACATAACAAAACGCATAACATATATATATATATAATGTATTCCATAACATATATACACTTCACATACAAATTTATTATATAAAATATACAACATCATAAACACTGCCACCTATATTTACACTGTATCTTAATACTGTAACCAATATATAGTTCTGTAACCTTTATAAACAAATATATATTAATAAAACAACAATCTACATAACTTTATATATATATAAGACTTATATAATATAACACTTTAATCAAGTTAAAATTATACTATATGTACTTTTAAACAGATATAAACACTGTCGTACTTATATTTATAACACACAACTTGTCTTTAATACTACTAACATGACATTATAATATATAAATATAATACCTTATAAAAAAACTTGCAAGCCGAGGGAGGTTGACGAGGGGATTTATGATTGGCTGCCACGGCCAGAGCTTGGCTAGAGGGAATGCAAGATCTAGATGGAGTTGCTGGCGAGTGGCTGCATGGCTTTGGCCTGGAATAGTGTGAGGGGAGGTGGGAGAATAGAGACGCACGCAAGGAAAGAGATGGAGGTCAGTTCGGTTTGCTCTTAGATGGGGTAAGGGAGGATGGCAATGGTGGTTGAGGTCGGTGTTCCTGCATGCGGTTATGTAGAGTAGGAAGGCGATGGGTGAAGGAGGAGCTCAGGAGAAGCACGAAATGAAGAGGAAGAAAACGTTAGGAGTAGAAAGAAATGAGGAATGGGAAAAGTGAAGAGGCCAGGCATAATAGAAATATGAACGGAAAGAATGTGCAAGAAAAGATGAGAGGTCAGGTAAATGAAAAGAACGTATAAAATAGTTTGAACGGGCATAAAACAAACATGCATTTAAAATGAACGTGAATTATAAGATGAACTTGCATATTCATTGAATAAGATATTGTTATTCGTATCACAGGGAGGGAAGTTGAATGGTCACAACAATATCAAAAGCGAAATTGCAGAACCGATACGAGTATCGTTCCGTAGATTTCGCTGTCTCTCGTATTCCGAGACCCAAAAAAGAATACACTATTGAGATCAGCATGATGAAATGATCAAAATGTTATATAGATATCAATGGTACGATTATTCGACCGAAAATCGATATCGATGCTGAAAATGCTGCAAAACTATCGAAAATAAGGTAAACGAAGCAATAACGGTCCAAATTTGAAGAAAAAAAATATGACGTCTCACACAGAAGATGATTTACAAATTTATTGTATAAAAATATTCAAGTTTAGAAAATTTTTATTATCATCAAATATTAACTAATTTAAATTTAAATGAAATTATACAAGAAAATAAACTTCTATATTATCTGATGAAAATTTATCATTTACTATGTTTAATTAGACGTATTTCAAATATTAAATCTTTATTTCCAAATTCAATTATTTAAAATTTCACGAAATTCGGTTAATTACGTTATTAAAACAAATAAAAATTTATTGGTCGTTACACTCTCCCCTACTCAAAACTTTTCGTCTCCGAAAAGGAAGGGGGTACGAGAATATAAACAACCGGAAAGAAAAACCATAAGTTTGAAATACAAAATAAAGTAGTAAATTTAAACCATATAAATTTCAATTTACATTAACTAATATTCAATAATTGATTTTAAATTTGAGGTATTTCATTACTTTGATTTAATTTCAATTTATTAATCCCCTTAGAACAAAATTTGTTTTACTTATCTCATTTATTATTCAGTTAACTTATTATTCTATTTATCTCTAATAACTTTTTTATTACTAAAAATTAAGTATATAACATTTATTATAACCACTCAATTTTCATTTATAAAATCATTTTATATTGTATATTATCCAATTACAAATTCAACTTCCGAATGATTTAGGTATGTTATATAAGAATGTAATTGAGTCATTTACGAGTAAAATTTTCTAATTCAATTATTTCAAGTTTAAATATTCATTCAAAAAATTTGGCTTCATTTTATAATTGAAATCACCTTTAACATAAAGTTTAAGAATTAATTTCCGATTCACATCAGACCATTTAGAGACAAATATACATATATACACACACAAAAAAAAAAAATATCAAATCAATTTTATAAATATATACCTATATATATTATAAATCAAGTCATACTTTAGAAATTCAATTCAATTTTAATCTCCAAAACAAAAGTGTAGCAAAGCTACTGAATGGTCTCTTCACTTCGAAACTCGAAAATGAATGTCGATGATGCGGCCGTCATCATCGAAACTATTATCTTGCGACAAAAGAGGAGAGCTCTAATTTAAACCTTTAAATTTTTTTGAAAACCATTTCTATTCGAAAATACTTTAAAATAATATACCCTTTAAAACCTTTAAAACCAAAATTTGGAATCATGAAAAATTAAATTCTCAAATTCTAAAATTTTAATTTCAATTAAATTTCCAAAACAGTTTCTAAACCATGGTTTTAATTCCATTTATTTATCATGTGGCAATTGTCAATTATTTACAGAATAATAAATGAAAATCAAAACCAATTCAATGAACTTTTAATTCTAGAAAAATTTACACTTATATATAATATAATCATACAAAATTATTCCAATTACCAAATTTAAAAATAATATTTTGTCAGTTTGCTCTATTCAAGTGTTTTGGAATTTATGTCGATAGCATTGATCAGACGAATCGATTGAAACCCAAATCAACATAACAACTCAAACAACACAATATACAATATTTTATTATTGATTACAAATAGACTCCCTCACTCGATGATACAAGAATGGATTATAGAACAATGATAGAGATTCAAATTAGAATGACTCTAATCAAATAGAATTCGAAGTAGAAGATGAGTTCTATAGGGAAATAAAAAGATTACGAAGAGAGAAAGGAGTGGATAGACTTATATAAATCACGGGCGACCTTAACCGGGTCAACTGTGACTTCAAGAATAAGATCTATGAGAATTCTGGAGCAAATAACATCAGATCAATAGGATTCGGGCATAACAAGAAATAGCAGCATCGTAAACCGAGGATATAGAAATCTCTGGTGAATCAACTATTGTAAAGGAGTTTCACCCCTTTTACAATTCATACGGTGGAGCTATGGGATGCTCCAGAATTAAGGAAATACGAATAAGGAGAGACTAGAATGGATTTGGAACCGAGGGGAACGTTCCAAAATTCAAAGGAAACCAAGTCAAAGAGAAAGGAATTCAAGCTCGAACAGAAGTGATTCCGTAATTAAATTTACCCTATATGTTGAGTTTTTCCTAAAACCAAAGCTTTGATACCACATGTAACATCCCAATATTTTCAACCATTCGCAGCCGCACATGTCGGACTTGAATTGCTCAAAATGTTAGATTTATTAGTTTAAATTTGGCAAAACTCAGCATATACAGTAAATAAATCAATCATAGAATCACAGACACAGAGTAATATAATAATAAGCATTGAAATAAAAGAATAGTAGTTCATGAAGCCACCATATATACAGAGTTAAATAAGATATAATAGAAGTCTCAAATACAATAGTCAAATACAAGATCAGAATGCATCACTGGAATCAACTGAATAACTACAAGCTGAATAGATAGATGGATCTCTAAGCGAAGCTCCAACCCCAAAGGTGTGTCTCAAAGCTGTATCACTCAGTCTCGCCCGAGCGTAAAGAAAAACACAAAATACTCGAGTCAGGATTAACATTCTTATATCACTAAATCCAACTAAAGTGAAATACAAGTAACTTAAAGGATGTTTGGTATAGCCATCCTCTAAGGATCCATTAAACTATCTACTATGTAGTAATATACGCTATTATAATATGTCTAAAGTAAAGTAAACTATTAAAATAGTGTTAAGGCTTTACATTTTCCACCTTAACATATTTTATATATTTCCATAGTCTATACAGTACCGTCACTTCCCATAAACTGGGCTTCTCAGAAGGCACTCCATAGGTATGGTACAAAACAAACTCATAACGGTCTCGCTAAGGTAGGTGACACGGCACAACTAGGCAATGCTAGGGTAGATATACCAATTACACTTCTAGGCTGGTGGTAACGCATAGCAGCCACTACCGTCCACCTCGAGCCACACTCCTAAAAATCCAAAGGTGCGCACCAACTCAATCGCAAAGTAATAGAATGGCATACGAAGAAGTGTGTCCGGTCGGAGGAGCTACCTCACTTGGCTCGTCAATTGCTCTTATTTTAGCTAACTTATGCCAATTCACGGGAGTAGGGTCCACGTATATACCTCATACAGGATCATCGCCACCATCATACTTCATTTTGGAATCTCCACCACGTACACGATTGTTAAAGTGGTTTTCCAGTATTGGCAAAGAGTATGACAATATTCGATCACGGTCTCTTTGACAACCCAATGTTAGTATAGCACCGCGGTCATTTCAAAATAGTTCATACTTCAAAACCAAAATATCATTGCCATTTCGAAACCATGTCAATACGATATCATTTCCATTTCAAAAACAAATACGATATCATTTCCATTTCAAATATATCCATTTCCAGAAATCATAGCACTTAAAAGTTATAACCCTTTCAAACTCAAAACACTTAAAATTATACCACTTTGAGAATCATAACATTTTGAAATCATAGCACTTTGGAAATCATAACACTTTGAAATCATAGTACTTTGGAATTCATAACACTTTGAAATCATAGCATTTCCTTTAAACCGTTTAGATACTAATAATAGTATATATAATAAAATAGTTTATATAAAAATAGTTATAAGTTAAAATAGTTTATATTAAAATAATTAGCATATTAAAATAGTTTATATTAAAAATAATATATATTAAAATAGTTTATATAAAATAATTTATAAAGTAAAATATAAAAATAGCTTTAAATATAATTTAAAAATACTTTATATAATAAAATAGTTTCGTCAAGTTTCACAAATCGATTCAAATCAACTCGAATTCCAAAATTTCAAACATAATCCAATTCAAATCATCAATTTCAATTCAATTCAGTTTCTTAATAAACCATGTTAAATTATATTGCTTTCAAAAGCAGATTTGCACCACCAAATAATCCATTTTAATTTCAGTATATTTCAAAGCTTTAAATATTCAACATTTTAAAAACTAAATTTGATATCGTGTGTATATATATATATATCAATTTAACTTCATTATTATTTAATTTTCAAACACTCACTTAATAAATCCAATATCATTTAAATAAAACCCCAAATTACAAGTAAACTAAATATTTCCTTCAATTTGTTTAAACTTGAAATGTTCATTTAATCACCTTCAACCAAAATCACGTTATAAAATCATATCCTTTAAAAAATATCAGATTCAATAAGTTCCAAATCAATTTAATTAAATGCCATTCAAATCAATTTCAATACTATCTTCCCAACCTTAATTTATTCAAAATTATTATAAACTCTATATTTGATAATATAATTTTTAAATAAATACTTAAGCATATTAAATATAAATTAAATCAAACTTTATTCAATTAAATCTTATTATCAAACTTATTTTATAATAAACTAATTTATACATATTTTAAAATAGCAAAATTATGAGTAAATTCTTAAAATTTATAATTTCAAAACTACTTGTAATTTTAAAAAAATTTAGAACATACAATTTTAAAATCAGGAATTTAAACTTTATAACATACATTTATATATAATATCTTGAAATCAATATTTATTAAATCATATACTTCTTTCCGAAACCATAGAAATCTTTTTCAAAATATTTATGTATATAGACCAACGTTGTCCGCATATAATTTTTTATCCTATGATCAAGTGATATGGATATTTATCATTTCAATTCTTAATTTAAATATATACGGGTATATATCATTTCAATCTGCAATCCCAAATTCAATTCAATGAAAATCGCTTGGATTTATCATGTCAACCCATAACAATTTTCTCCTATTCTACAGATCGTTCGGGTATGTATCATTTCAACACATAGGGAATTCTATACTAATAGGAAACTTGCAGAGTGATAACATATATGATAATAATATAACTGGCATATATCAATAATATAAATAATAGATAATGGTGTCTGATGTCACAGGTGAACAGATACAGATAATAGCATATATATATATAACAGTGTAAATAACTAATAACAGCATATTTCAATTGTCGTTTCATTTGAAATCGAATTTAATAAATATAAGAACGTTAGTCGTGAATGATTGCTTACCTTTCGAGGCTAGACGATAGGCAATGAAATTGAGTTACAAAATGCAAGCACGACTTCCAAAGCAAAGTGAGATGGGCGTGAATTTGATGGACAAAGCTGATAAAGGGAATCGGTGAGAACTATTCAGAATTGGATCGATGGTGATAAATGGTTTAACTGAACTTATGTATAACTATCTATAACTATATATATAGTTAAAACGCATATTAAAAATAAATATCTCTATATTATACATTTCCATATTACATATTTTCAAATAGATATTTATTAAACACATAAAAAAATCAAACCATATATATATATATATATATCATTAATTTTAAAATCAGTACTTACAAATAAACCCACAGTTTTCAAATTCCACAATTACAACCAAAACATCATAATCTGACATAGTTTACATAGCATGGTTCGTTGAACATAATAATTTAAATATATAAATGTTTCACAAAACTAACATTAATATAACATAACATATTATACTTATATAACTTACAGCTATTTGTATAAAACGGATAGTTCACAGTGGCATATGTATATATATAAAAAATTAATCCAAAACTGTAAGAAGAATGATAATAAGACAGAATTGCGAACTCACAAATACATAGCTTTATATATCTTATATATATATATATATATATATATATATATATGAACAACGGTATATATATGTATTTTATATAAAATATATATGAACCTTACATAAACATATTACTACATAAATATGAACTGTTGTAACTATGTTTTACAACTAACATAACTTGTATAAAACTTACAGTAAATTAATATAAAAGAAAACAACAAACCTGAACTACAAACATGAAAGGATATATATATATATATATATATATATATATATATATGCATATGTATATGTAAACTGATAGATACACAACTATCAAATATGTATCACACTATTTATAATATAAAACTAACACAATATATACTAATATATGTAACTATATAACAAAAATAAACTCAACGGATCACTTAAAAGCTAATATACACACAACTGTATTTCTTTTTCTTTCTTACAGTAAAGTAGATTGACATATTATACAAATATATATAAAGTGTAATATATAACTAACGCTTTACTCGGAAAAACTGACATGCATATATATACATAACAAAATGCATAACATATATATAATATATTCCATAAAATATATACACTTCATGATGTAGCACGACCTATAGAAGTCCAGAAGTTAAACCATTCACAAGTTAACGAAGCTTCAGTTCAATCTCCTAAGTCGTGTACGAGTCAACAAGGGAAGGCAACACGAGTTAACTTCGCTCTAGGTCGTGTGGAGGAAGCTACAGAGCTAACTCGTTTGAGAACTTTAAGTCGTTACCGACTTAAGGAACAAGGCTCACGACCTAAGGAGGAGATCCTAAGTCGTCCGCGACTTAACAAAGTAAAGGGGGACGAGTCAGAGAAGCTACGATCTAAAGACCCACGAGAAAAGAAGCTGCGAGTTGATGGGAGCATAAGTCGTTCATGCTTGATGAGTCACAAACGAGTTAACGACACGGGTCTAAGTCGTTCACGACTTAACAGAACAGAAGTTGTTGAAGGCTTAAGTCGTCTCCGAGCTAACTGGTTGACAGAGGGAAAAAAGGAGCCGAGTTAACGACCTAAAGTCTTAGGTCGGCAGCGACCTAAAGGAAGGTGTTGTATATGTGCTTTGTTGTACCGGTGTTAGGTCATGAGTCGGTAATGAGTATAGTCGTGTACATATGTTGTATTGCTTTAACTCGGTCATGTATGTTAGGTCGTGCTTGGTTAAGTCGGCCATGTGTGAGTCGGTCAAGTTGTGCTATGTTGTAATGGGTTTAGGTCGCTTTGTGTTAAGTCGGTCACGACTTAAGTTGAGTCGTAGGTCGGTTGCCGACTTAGGGACTGGGTCGAAAACTCTATAAATAGGGGCGTGTGTTGTACATTTGGTGATTGATTTTTGGAATAAAATTCTCTTTTGTTAGCTTTGTGCTTTCATACCAATTGGTAGTTGAGTGTAATCTCCTATCTCCTCTTTCGGTTAATCGAGTGCGCTCGATTCAACGATCGTAGAAGCCGATTCACGGAATCTAGTGCGCTAGATCATCGTGCGAAGAATCGTAGATCTTTGAACACGGTATAGTGCGCTATCAACGTGTTTGAGATAGCTAGAGTTCGGTATCTTTGGATCAACGAACTTGGGCATTTTGGTATCTTCAACTCACCGATTGCTACATTCCATCGACTGGAGTTTTGTTTGATTAATCCGCTGCGTCATTATTGGTATCAGAGCCATACTTAGCCAATCATAGCTAAGTTGATTCTTGGAGCCAAGTTTTTGAAGTTTGAAGTTGTTCATCGTGTCATATTGAAGTTGCATCAAGTTTGGAGTGTTTGATCCATTTTATTTTGGATCAAAGTGTTGGAAGGTGTTTGAAGTTGAGAGTAGGCCGTGTATACTTGTGGGAAGTAGCCGAGCCTTGTGAAGTGTAGAACTATACCTTGTGCTTGAAGTTGGAGCCGACCTCACTTGAGCCGTGACATATTGCCGAGACAAGTGGAGGCCGAGTCAAGTTCTTGCCGAGACATTGTTGAACCGTGAATTGTTGTTTAGTTGGAACTTTGAAGTCTTGTGTCGAATTGTTTAAATTTGTGAAGTTTTTCAATCATGCCACCAAGGAGAGCTAATCGTCATCAAAACGTTGAAGCTTTGTATCGTCGAGAAGAAGCCGAGCTTATGGAACAACGTATTAATGAGAAGTTCGATGAAGGCATTGGAAAATTGGAGAGATTGATGAATGATTTGAATCAAAGGAGGAGATCACCAAACTCGAACCATGGAGGAAACCGAGTTTCGCCATCGGTTACGGAAGCGAGGAGGGTATCGCCACATTCTTGTAGAAATAGAAGAGAAACATCAATTTCATCGCGAAGAGATCATTATGACTATGCACATGAAGAGAGAAGAAGTCAACGTGAATTTGACAATGAAGCATATAGAGATGAAGAGAGACATAGTCAAAGAAGTATGCATGAACGAAGGGATGATAATGGTCGAGATCGATGTAGGCGTACTTTTGATTTTGTTGAAGAAGGTGATAGAGCTAGTATTCATTATCGAGATTGAGATCAGGTTCGAAATTCTAATCGGGATGTTGAAGATGATCGTCGATGGGAATCGGGTATGAAAATGGAAATTCCGGAGTTTAAAGGCGGGATGGTAGCAGAAGAATTTCTCGATTGGATTTCTAATGTTGAGGAAATCTTTGATTTCAAGGAGGTCCCGGAGAATAGAAGGGTGAAGTTGGTTGCTACTAGGTTGAGGGGGAGAGCTTTGGCGTGGTGGCAACAAACTAAACTTACTAGGGAGAGAATGGGAAAGTCAAAGATAGAATCGTGGGAAAAGATGAAAAGGTTGATGAGATCTACTTTCTTACCTTACAACTACCAATCACTTATGTACCAGAGGTTGCAGAATCTGAGGCAAGGGACAAAGTCTGTTAGTGATTATGCTGATGAATTTTACCAACTCATTGCCAGAAACGATATTATGGAGACAGAAGAACAGCTGACTGCTAGATTCATTGGGGGATTGAGGATGCAGATCCAGGATATGGTTAATATGTTCGATCCTAGATCCGTTGCAGAAGCACATCAGAAAGCGTTAGCTTGGGAGAAACAAGGAAGACGTGGAGGTGGTGTGTTTACTAATTCCAATAATCAAGCAAGGGGTGTTGGTGGAAGTTCTAATGTTTCTAAACCTGTTTCAAAGCCAGTGGTGAAGGAGGTTGAGAAGGCAAAGGCTAGCAGTGTTTTCAAATGTTATAATTGTCAGGAGTTGGGTCACAAGAGCAATGAATGTCCGAAGCCGAAGAAGAGAACCATGGTTGCAGAAGTTGAGGAGGATAATGGTGAGGAGGCAGAATGTTCTAATACACCTTATGTTGAGGAGGAAGAAGAAGTGTCGGGAGATGAAGGTTGTAATCTTATGATGAGGAGGTCATGTCTTACACCAAAGCAAGAGGAGGATTGTAGTTGGTTGAGAAGCAATATTTTTCAGTCGACATGCACTATTCTGGGGAAAGTTTGCAAGTTCGTTATTGATGCTGGAAGTTGTGATAATATTATTTCTACAGAAGCAGTGAGGAAATTGAACTTGAAGACTGAGAAACATCCTAAACCGTACAAGCTAGCATGGTTAAGGAAGGGTGGTGAAGTGAAGGTGTGTCGAAGGGCTTGTGTTAATTTTTCTATTGGGAAGAAATACAAAGATGAAATTTGGTGTGATGTTGTGGATATGGATGTTTGTCATCTGTTGTTGGGCAGACCGTGGCAATTTGATAGAGCAGTTCAACATGACGGTCGTGCCAATAGTTACAGTTTCATGTTCGAGGGTACGAAAATCACTTTGGTTCCTAAGAAGCAACAGCAAAAGGAGAGCAAGCTAGAAGAGATTGAAGAATTGAAAACTCTGTTGACTTTGAAGGAATTTGTCAAGGAAGTGGAGGAAGAACCTGAAGTGTTTTTGTTGATTGGAAGAGAGAGTAGTGAAGAAGTTGAAATCCCAGAAGCAGCAAAGCCAATTTTGAAAGAATTTGAAGATGTATTTCCAGAGGAGTTGCCTAAGGAGTTACCACCATTGAGAGACATTCAACATCAAATTGATCTTGTTCCGGGAGCAGTGTTACCACATAGACCACATTACCGAATGAGTCCGAAGGAACATGAGGAGTTACGAAGGCAGGTGGAAGAGTTGTTGGAACAGGGACGTGTTCAGGAAAGCTTGAGTCCTTGTGCCGTGCCAGCATTGTTAGTACCAAAGAAGGACGGAACATGGAGAATGTGCACAGATAGTAGAGCTTTGAACAAGATTACTGTTCGTTATAGATTTCCTATGCCAAGGTTGGATGACTTACTGGATCAATTGAGTGGGGCAACTATATTTTCAAAGATTGATTTGAAGAGTGGTTATCATCAAATTCGAATCAGACCTGGAGATGAATGGAAGACAGCTTTCAAGACAAGAGAGGGGTTGTACGAATGGTTGGTTATGCCATTTGGTTTGTCAAATGCACCTAGTACATTCATGCGGGTGATGAATCAAATCTTTAGACCATTCATTGGGAAGTTCGTCGTAGTTTATTTCGATGATATTCTGATTTACAGCAGGAGCATGGAGGAGCATGTTCTACATTTGAGGGAAGTGTTGATTATTCTTCGTGAGGAACAATTTTATGCTGCTACGAAGAAATGTGTGTTTATGACGCACAGTGTTTTATTTCTGGGTTATGTTGTTTCAGGAGAAGGTATTCAAGTTGACCAGAGTAAAGTTAAAGCTATTAGAAATTGGCCACAGCCGAGAACTATCACTGAAGTTAGAAGTTTTCATGGATTGGCATCATTCTACCGAAGGTTCATTCCACACTTCAGTAGCGTGATGGCTCCAGTTACTGATTGCATGAAGGGGAAACAGTTTGTATGGTCAGAAGAAGCGGGGGTTGCTTTTGAAAAGATCAAGGAATTGTTGACGTCTGCACCAATTCTTGTTTTACCGAATTTTCAGTTATTGTTTGAATTGCATACTGATGCTTCGAAGGTTGGTATTGGAGGAGTTCTGAGTCAGAATGGGAAGCCAGTTTCTTATTTCAGCGAAAAGTTGAAAGGAGCAAAGATGAGATACAGTACATATGACGTTGAATTTTATGCTGTTGTACAAGCTGTTAAGCATTGGAGACACTATCTATTTCAGAAGGAATTTGTCCTTTATACAGATCATGAAGCATTGAAACATTTACAGGGGCAGGATAAGATTTCAGCAAGACATGCATCGTGGATAGCATATTTACAGCAGTTTACTTTTGTTGTCAAACATAAATCAGGGGTGACAAATCGGGTAGCTGATGCTTTGAGTAGGAGGAGTCATTTATTAACGACAATGAAAATTGAAGTGACGGGTTTTGAGATGTTGCCGGAAATGATTAATGAAGATCCTTACTTTGTGAAATATGTTGAGAAAGTGAAGGGTGAGAGTACCGATGAATTTACGTTGGTTGATGGTTTTCTGTTTAAAGGGAATCGTTTATGTATACCGGACTGTAGCTTGAGATTGAAAATTGTCAAGGAGTTACACGAGGAAGGGCATGTGGGCCGTGATCGTACTTTGCAATTGATTTCACAGTCTTACTTTTGGCCATCGATGAGAAAAGAGGTTGAAAGATTCGTGGAGAGATGCCATATTTGTCAGGTGTCAAAGGGAACAGCAACGAATGCAGGGTTGTATATGCCATTACCAGTACCATCTAAGCCATGGGTTGATATTAGCATGGATTTCATTTTGGGTTTGCCTCGAACTCAAAGGGGAAATGATTCGATATTTGTTGTAGTGGATAGGTTTTCGAAGATGGCACATTTTGTTGCTTGCAAGAAGACGGCGGATGTTGTTCGTGTTGCGCAATTATTTTTCAAGGAGATTTATCGACTTCATGGATTGCCAGAGTCTATTGTTTCGGATAGAGATACTCGTTTTCTGAGTCACTTTTGGTTGAGTTTGTGGAAGATGGTGGGAACGAAGCTGAAATTTAGTAGTGCTTATCATCCACAAACTGATGGACAGACAGAAGTTATTAACAGGTCATTGGGAAATTTGTTGCGATGTCTTGTACAGGATAATTTGAGAAGTTGGGACATGAAGTTATGCCAAGCTGAATTTGCACATAATCATGCAGTGAATCGTAGCACGGGATTCAGTCCGTTTCAGATTGTTTATTCAAATTTACCCAGGGGACCGTTGGATTTGGCAGTAGTACCACAGTCGAAGGGGACAGTTAAACGAGCTGTTGATTTTGTTGATAAGCTGACTGAATGTCATAAAATCGTTCAGGAACGATTGGAGAAATCGAATGAGAAGTATAAGAAGTCTGCAGATTTGAAGCGACGAAATGTTGAATTTAACGAAGGCGATTTGGTTTATGCAGTGTTGACAAAAGACCGTTTTCCAGTGGGAACATACAATAAATTGAAAGCGCGGAAAATTGGTCCAGTTGAAGTTTTGAAGAAAATCAATGAGAATGCTTATCGATTAAAGTTACCAGATGATGTTTATACTTCTGATGTTTTTAACGTCAAACATTTAATTCCATATCATGGGGGTGAGATTGTTGAGGAAGAATTTACAAATTCGAGGTCGAATTTTTCTCAACCAGGGGAGGATGATGTAGCACGACCTATAGAAGTCCAGAAGTTAAACCATTCACAAGTTAATGAAGCTTCAGTTCAATCTCCTAAGTCATGTACGAGTCAACAAGGGAAGGCAACACGAGTTAACTTCGCTCTAGGTCGTGTGGAGGAAGCTACGGAGCTAACTCGTTTGAGAACTTTAAGTCGTTACCGACTTAAGGAACAAGGCTCACGACCTAAGGAGGAGATCCTAAGTCGTCCGCGACTTAACAAAGTAAAGGGGGACGAGTCAGAGAAGCTAAGATCTAAAGACCCACGAGAAAAGAAGCTGCGAGTTGATGGGAGCATAAGTCGTTCATGCTTGATGAGTCACAAACGAGTTAACGACACGGGTCTAAGTCGTTCACGACTTAACAGAACAGAAGTTGTTGAAGGCTTAAGTCGTCTCCGAGCTAACTGGTTGACAGAGGGAAAAAAGGAGCCGAGTTAACGACCTAAAGTCTTAGGTCGGCAGCGACCTAAAGGAAGGTGTTGTATATGTGCTTTGTTGTACCGGTGTTAGGTCATGAGTCGGTAATGAGTATAGTCGTGTACATATGTTGTATTGCTTTAACTCGGTCATGTATGTTAGGTCGTGCTTGGTTAAGTCGGCCATGTGTGAGTCGGTCAAGTTGTGCTATGTTGTAATGGGTTTAGGTCGCTTTGTGTTAAGTCGGTCACGACTTAAGTTGAGTCGTAGGTCGGTTGCCGACTTAGGGACTGGGTCGAAAACTCTATAAATAGGGGCGTGTGTTGTACATTTGGTGATTGATTTTTGGAATAAAATTCTCTTTTGTTAGCTTTGTGCTTTCATACCAATTGGTAGTTGAGTGTAATCTCCTATCTCCTCTTTCGGTTAATCGAGTGCGCTCGATTCAACGATCGTAGAAGCCGATTCACGGAATCTAGTGCGCTAGATCAACGTGCGAAGAATCGTAGATCTTTGAACACGGTATAGTGCGCTATCAACGTGTTTGAGATAGCTAGAGTTCGGTATCTTTGGATCAACGAACTTGGGCATTTTGGTATCTTCAACTCACCGATTGCTACATTCCATCGATTGGAGTTTTGTTTGATTAATCCGCTGTGTCACTTCATATACAAATTTATTATATAAAATATACAACAGCATATACACTGCCACCTATATTTACACTGTATCTTAATATTGTAACCAATATATAGTTTTGTAACCTTTATAGACAAATATATATTAATAAAACAACAATCTATATAACTTTGTATATATATATATATATAAGACTTATATAATATAACACTTTAAGCAAGTTACAATTATACTATATAAAACAGATATAAACACCGTCGTAACTTATATTTATAACACACCTCTTATCTTCTATACTACTAACATAACATTATAATATATAAATATAATACCTTATAAAAAAACATGCAAGCCGAGGGAGGTCGACAAGGAATTTATGATTGGCTGCCTGGCCAGAGCTTGGCTAGAGGGAATGCAAGATCTGGATGGAGTTGTTGGCGAGTGGCCGCATGGATTTGGCCTGGAAGAATGCGAGGGGAGGTAGGAGCAAGGAGACGCATGCGAGGAAGAGAGGGGAGGCTGGTTCGGTTTGCTCTTAGATGGCCTAAGGGAAGATGGCAAAGGTGGTGGAGCCCGGCGTTCCTGCATGTGGTTGTGTAGAGTGGGAAGGGGATGGGAGAAGGAGGAGGTCAGAAGAAGCACGGAATGAAGAGGAAGAAAACGCGAGGAGTAGAAAGAAACGAGGAATGGGAAAAGTGAAGAGGCGAGGCACAATATAATATGAATGAAAAGAATGTGCTAGAAAAGATGAGAGGTCGGGTAAACGAAAAGAACATATAAAATAATTTAAACGGGCATAAAACAAACATGCATTCAAAAATTAACGTGTACTATAAGATGAACTTTCATATTCATTGAATAAGATATGGCTATTCGTATTACAGGAAGGGAAGTTGAATGGTCACAACAATATCAAAAGCCAAATTGCGGAACCTATACGAGTATCATTCTATAGATTTCGTTGTCTCTCGGATTTCGAGACCCACAAACGAATATACTGTTGAGAACAGCATGATGAGACGATCAAAATGGTATACATATATCAATGGTATAATTGTTCGATCGAAAATCAATATCGGTAGCGAAAATGCTGCAAATCTGTCGAAAATAAGATGAAACGAATTAATAACGGTCCAAATTTGAAGAAACGACATATGATGTCTCACTCAGAAGATGATTTACAAATTTATTGTATAAAAAATTCAGTTTGGAAAACATTTTGTTATCATCAAATATTAACTGATTTAAATTTAAATAAAATTATACAAGAAAATAAACTTCCTATTATGACCTAGGATTTTAGGCAATAACAATTTGATAATCTTCTTTAAAATAATTTGAATTTGGCAATATTGGTTTAATAATTTTCTTTTATAATATTTAATTTGACAATATTGGTTGATAATCTAATTATTTAATTAAACAAAATTTATCTTTTCAAAGCTAATAATATTCAATTTGGCAAAATTTATCTTTTCAAACTAATAAAGAAATGTTTTCTAATTATAATGTATATATATACTGTGTTTTGGAAGTTATGTTTTAAATTCAGTACAATAGTTTTTCAAAGCTATTTAAAGTTAATACTATTTTTCAAAATTTAGTACTTATTCATTAAAAAGTATTTTAGCTTAAGTTCAAAATAAAATTTAATAAAAAGGTTTATATGCTTTCTTTAAATGTTATACTTGAAAAAAAATGTAGTCTGTAAATATATAAAGATTTAAAATATACATATATATATTACATAATTTACAAAACATAAGTAATTTGTATTCCGAAACTTTATTTAAATGATATTGGATTGACTAAGTGAATATTTCAATATTAAATATTGGTAAAGCTGAATTTGAAATATAAATGAATTTATCAAATTGAGTTATTGTAAAGGTTTAAATATTTTAAGATTTGAAATCTATTGAAGTTGAAATGGTTATTTTGTAGTTCAAATCTATATTTGAAATCGACATAAAATGGTTTATTGAGATAATTGAATTAATATGGAACAACTGAAATTTGATTTAAATGGGATTTTGGAGTTTGACTTAATTAGAATTGATTTGTGAAATTTGTGGAAACTATTTTATTTTATAAAGCATTTAATATATATAAAGATATTTTATTTTATAAGTTATTTTCATATATATAAACTATTTTCATATATATAAACTATTTTACTATAAACTATTTTACTTATAACTATTTTAATATAAAAATTATTTTAATATAAACTATTTTAACTTATAATTATTTTTAACATATAATTACTTTAATATAAACTATTTAATTTATAACTATTTTTATATGCAAATTATTTTATTTATAACTGTTTTCAATATCTAAACGGTTTAAGAGGGAAGTGTTATGGATTTCAAAGTATTATGATTTCAAAGTGTTATGATTTCAAAAGTGTTATAATTTCTAAGTGTTATGGATTTCGAAGTATTATGGTTTCAAAGTGTTATGATTTCCAAAGTGTTATAATTTCTATGTGTTATGGTTTCGAAAGTGTTATAACCTCGAAAGTACTATGATTTTGGAAATGGATATATTTTAAGTGAATAATGATATCGTATTGATATGATTTGAAATGGATATGATATTTTTGTTTTGGAATATAAATTATTTGAAATGAAATGACTACGGTGTTATAATAACGATTGGTTGTTAAAGAGACCGGGATCGGTTATTTTCATACTCTCTGCCAATACCGAAAACCACTTTAACAACTGTGTACGCAGTGGAGACTCCATAATGAAGTAGGATGGTGGCAACGATTCTATTTGAGGTATATACGTGGACCCGACTCCCATGAGTTAGCTTAAGGTAGCTAAAACAGGAGCAATTAATGGGCTAAGTGAGGTAGCTCCTCTGGTTGGACACACTTCGTCGATACAATTCTATTAATTTGTGATTGATTTGGGTGCACCCTCGGATTTTTTAGGAGTGTGGATCGAGGTGGGCGGTAGATGCGGCTATGCGGTACCACCAGCCCGGAAGTGTAATTGGTATATCTACCTTGGCATTGCCTAGTTATGCTGTGTCACCTACCATATCAAGCCTACTACGAGTTTGTTTTGTACCATACATATGGAGCGCCCTCTAATAAGCCACCAGTGTATGAGGGAAGTTACGGTACTGTATAGACAATGAGCATATATAAAACTATGTTAACAGGGATATGTGTAAAGCCTAAACGCTATTTTAATAGTTTACTTTACTATAGACATATTATAATAGCGTATATTACTACATAGTAGATAGTTCCACGAATCCTTAGAGGATGGTTATCCCAAACATCCTTTAAGTTACTTGTATTTCAGTTGAATTTCACTTGAGTTGGATTTATTGATATAGGAATGTTAATCCTGACTCGAGTGTTTTGTGTTTTGCTTTATGCTCGGGTCAGACTGAGTGTCACATCATTATAGACTCGCCTTTGGAGTTGGAGCTTTGCTTGGAGATCCATCTATCTATTCAGCTTGCGGTTATTCAGTTGACTCCTGTTTTATATTCTAATTTTGTTATTTGACTATTGTAATGAGACTTCTATGTATTCGAGACTTCTGTTGTATCTTGTTTTAACTCTGACATATATATATATAGTAGCTTCATGAACTACTATTCATTTGTTTCCACTGCTTATTGTTATATTACTCTGTGTCTATGATTTTGTGATTGATTTATTTACTGTACATGCTGAGCTTTGCCAAATATAAATTAACAATTTGATATTTTGAACAATTCAATTCCGACATGTGTGGATGCGAATGGTTGAAAATATTGGAATGTTACATTTTATAATTTTTTGATTTAATTTAATAATTAAATTATACAGATCCCTTTTTAATAAGTTAATTACCCAATTTACACATCTTCTTCCCCATGAAATCCCACCGTTTTTCCTAGCCGAACTCACTCTTCAATCCTCCTCTCTCCTCCTTCCTCTTCCATTTCAACATGAAAACAAAATCCATCTTCACCAAACAACTCCGCTACATACAAGCCTTGCAACCTACACCCCATCATCCAGCTCGCGCCTACCTAGAGAATCACATCCTAGTGGTTAAAACCCTCGACCTTGACACATGATCACTAAACTGGATCGCCCTCCACCAACTCTGGCCAAAGATGCTTTATGACATGAGAAGACAATTGAAACAATTGCCAAGGTTTATCATTGCCTAAGTTCAATAAAATCACAAACCCTAGTTTCTGTTGCTCATGTCTAAACTATCGAGAAACCCAAAATCTCACCGAACTCAACCAAATCCATAGACTTGTAAATCTAACTCATAAGAATCCAAAGATCTAATATTTATATTTTTGTGAAGCGTTTAGTTTGATTTAAACTTTTGAAGCTAAAAAATTTTATATTTCTTTTACTTGTAACATAAAAAGAAAAGAAGAAGAAAGAAAGGAAGGTCAGATTGAGTTGAAATTGTATAAGTGATTGGTTATGTTTATTTTGCAATTTCCATTACATTGTTGCACATAATATCATTCACGTACGAATCACGAACGACAAAACAAATAAGGTCATGCACAAAAATGCTACATGATTCAAAAAAATACATTGGTTATCTTATTCTGTTAAATCACAAAAATACTATCTTTTTGTCAAAAAATCATCAAACGATGATTTAAATATTTTCCAAATAAAAATTATAGAAAAATCAAATAAATTATATTAAAAATACATCAATAAAAAACAAGTCACTATATTAAAATTTAATTTCCTTATTATTTATTACATTTAAATCAAATCTGAATATTTAAAAAAAAATTCTCATTTGAAACTTTAAAAAATTCGACTCGTTGTATTCTTCCCCACTTAAAACAATTTTGTCCCTAAAATTCCCAAAGGAAGAAAAGTATATTCGAACCCTTATCTCTTAAAAATTTTCACTCTTAGGCTTACAAAATTAATTAATGAAAGAATATTGTTTGAACTTTAAAGTCTCTAAAGTTAAGGAAAATTTCAGCAGCATCTCCTTTGCGCGGCTCAATCCAAAAAAACTACAACTCACCACTACGTTTCCAAATCAATAAAAGAAAACCAAAGCCCAAAAGTCTTCCTATACTTGTGGCATAAACCATCACCAACAATATAAACGTGTACCTATTGGTCGAACAGTTAAACTCTATCAATGAAACTAAAAGAATCAAACTACCATTTTGATTCCATAAACTTGTATCTCACTTACAAATGATATATAACCATATAACTTGCATTTCTAATGTTAAAAGCATATAAATACATTAATGCCCGTATGATGTACATATGTCATCCATACGTAATATCAAATCTGATCACTCGATCGATCACACAATTTCATTTCCAACTAGTATCACTCACCCGACTTCCCTAGTACGGACTCTGATCAGATCGTTGATTAGAAACCTCAGCTATCCTATCATAGTTATATACTATGGTAGAAAACTTCAAAATCATATCAAAAATCTGTATCAAGTGTCCGCCGTCAAGTATTGAGTAAGAAATCCTAACTCGGATCGATGTAAATCACCTTGAAATCGTGTACTTGAATTTGGATCAAGAACATTTATGCGAATAAAATGGCATACATACAACTTCGCATTCACTTTTATTGGTTCTTACTTATGCCAATTTCTTTTCATTTTAAACCATATCCATTTTTAGTTATAATATATTTCCTTAATATTAAATCCTTTATGAACCATCTCATTAAACCATTTCTTAAGTTTATAAACATCTTATAAAACACCACTTATGTTTTCAACACTTTATAAGTTCATATTAAAATAACACTCTTCTACATCCTAAGGGTATATATGCAAATTTTAGATTTTTTTTTACTTAACCAGGATGTTCGTAAACTTGTTTAAACTTACTATCACCATAAATTTATAAGTTACAAAAACTTATTTTCTCTTATATTTCACAAAAACACCGAGCTTCAATTTCAAAACTAATTCAGAGGTTTTTGAATGTTGAAAGTCGTTGAAAATTCCATTTCATTTTAATACATGAAAATTTCAACCAATATATCATAATGAGATGCACAACCCAACCACCCTAATGTATAGGATACATGAATCTATATAATAACTTAGCAGAAAATTTAAGGGTCGAGCATCGATTTTATTTCAACTCTATTTTGAAATAATAATAGTAATGTATATATCTCCTTTTGTATATCAAATCATACTTTCAAAGTTTAAATCAAAATCTAGTTCACCAAACAACCCTACAGCAAAGTACTATAGTAGCAATCCCTTACTTAGAAACTCGAAAATGAATATCAATGATGCTGCAGTCATCACCAGAATTATTTTTTAGCAACGGAAGTGAGTTCAATGCTTTCTGTCTCTTTAAAAATCCTTTTTAACGTACTTCTATTCAAAAATACTTGCTAATAATGTTATCATTATTTTTCTACAAAATTAAATTTGAAATTTTTTCCAAAACTCCAGGATTTAAGTTCTCAAATTATCAGATTAAATCCTTTTTATTTATAAACTTTATTATATCATACCTATATCAATATTTTTTTTCTTATATAAAAACATTTTACAAAATTATATCTTTGTTTAGATTATAATAAACAGCTTTTATTAAAATTAAATTTTAACCCAACCTTATCACTGACCGTCTTATGGTCAAACTATGAAACTGAATTCAAAAGGTGCAATGAATGGTCATAAACTATTTGAGCACAAATAATCAATTAACAAACAATATTTAATGCTTCTAAATTGAACGAGCATGAGTAATCAAAAAATAAAGGATAATAACTAAATATTATCATTTCCTAATAATAAACATAGCACAAATACTATATCAATTTCTAAAAATTATTCCTTTATATGTAAAATTAAATCTAGGTAAAATTATTTCATTTACCAAATTTCAAAATAATACTGTGTTGGTTTGCCTTGTTCAAGTGTTTAGAAACCCCTATCAATATAATTGTTCCTTCTGTATTGACTAGAATTCATAAGCCCTTTGATCGATAAATCAACACGGTATAAAACATTTCTATAGCACCAATAAATATGTGCTCATGTATATGTGCACCCAAACTTATTCTACGGTATTACTAACCCTATCTCTAATGAGTCTAACCACCAAAGCCTAGGTGTTCGCTCAACCTAAGCTTTGACATCACTTGTAACGACCCACCCTTTCAATCCTCAAAATTTGACACTAATGCATCTACGGTATTCAAGTGCCGTGCATCAAAGTGCAGGAAAGACAAATGTTGGGGAAGAAAGAAAGAAAAGGTAGAATAGAATCTCACGTCATGACAAGTAATGTATAATATGCAATATATCTTTACAAATAAAACTATAACATACATATACCAAATCAGAGTACATTATCTATCATCACCATGGACAGTTATAACTACTTGGCCTCAATTATTGATAAATACAAACAACCAATGTAGTAGAAATAAAGTATACGTGACTACTCCTTGGGGGCAGCCAGCCCGTCTATTAAAACCCCAAAGCATCCATAACTAAATCTGAAAATATGCTCGGTCTGACCCGAGCATTATAAGAAAATAACGACCAGATCAGTCCAGTAAACTAGCATGAGAATACACACATCATATGGATTTTAATGTTATAAAACCATTAAAAATAAAAGATATCACGTAAGACCACGCTTCATATAAACATGGACGGGTTTTTACCTTATGATAACCAAACATTTCATAGAAAATCTTATGATATTATAATTATGTCTAGGGTATAAAATAAATATTGAATCATAGCCGAAATTATTACATTAATTAAGTTCTAGCAAACTAAGTCCAAAGGAAACTTATTGGAGATTGGATTCCATACAATGATAAGGCACTAGGGTACCGCCTGTCATAGTACACCTCTAGAAAAATGACTAAGATCAACAAGAACATCTTGAACTCTTGCTAACACAGAACAGACCAACCCCTTATTAGATAGTACCGAATATGTCATCACCCTAGTCGATTTGCAACCTTTTTACGAGAGCTCTTATGCACAATGAAATTCATAAATATATATCCAGATGAGTGATAACGTACCCTAATGGTTGCGAACCATGTATCCTAACTGTAGATATCCTATGTTTAGTCATTTCCGGGCGGTGAGGCTTGAGGCTATGTTTTACCTTTTATATAGCAATCTAACCATAGATGGTTAAACACAAAGCAACCACTAAGCCTCTTTAATTAATCCTTTCATTAATTATAACCACTTCCAAATATTTGCATTAAAACACTATATCAAAAGATATATTCACAAACCCTCTTTACTCTTTTAAATACTTGAAAAATATCGATATATTTATCTCAACTGTAGAAGTATACTCACAAAACTTTTAACTTTCAAAGCTTAGAAAACTTTCCCATATACTTATATCTACAGTATAAGTATAGTAATGAAATACCACATGTTCAATACTTAGGGAATATACCTATATACTTGTCTCGATGGTATAGATATATCCATAAATCTTAAGAAAGACCTCATTTTTAAAACCAACTTATTTGGGTTTAAACAAACGTCATTTTAAAGCATTAATAGCAATAAATCCGAAACACTTTCCTTTTTATGTAAGTAAGTAGATCCAATACATATTAGATACTTACCACCACTTCCCGATTTCAACCAGTACTATCTCGATTAACAATGAAATCAGCCAAGTTAGAAAATTGTCCTTGCCTCGACACACATTGTTAATTCTCAAGATATAGAAGGGCTTCCATACCTCAGAATTTGGTGTTAATTATGAAAAAGAATAATTTACACACCATCGTAATTTAAAATAATCATTGTAGAAATCAAATCTCATTTCTTCTATCAAATTCCTTTTTATAAACCTCTTTTATATTTACCAAACTCCATTATAATATATTATTTATAAATTATAAATTATAAAATTCCCTTTATGATTTTCTAAACATAATAAAAACCTCCTTTTACACATATCCAAATTTATTTAATAAATTCTTTTGTAAGCATCCTTTATACTATTTATAAAACTCTTTTATAGAGTATCGTTTATAAAGTTTAACTTGATAATTCCCCAAATTTATTTGCAACTCTATTTTATAAAAGCTTCAAATTCATTTGTAAAGCTCCTATTATGAATTCCTAAATATAATTACAAAACTTCTTTTATAAACCAACCCTAAATATAAACCAAAATCCAAATATAAAACAAAACTCCAAATATGATTATAAATCTCATATACTTCCAATAACACGATCATTCCATATATTATAATAGATTCACAACTATGATTTATTTCTCTAATTTTATCAAACGATAATATTTTTCTATTTATCAAATACCTTTTATAAACCTATTTTTTATTTATAATACATCGCTTATAAATTTCTCTTTAATTTATAAACTACAATTTATAAATCTGTTCTTTTATTACAACATTTTACATAAAATGTTCCCCAAATATTTATGTCTTCTTTTTAAAACAAAAAACACTTCAAAATAAAGATAAACCACTTTTATTTCCTTTAAAATAAACATTTGTTAAAATAACAACTTTCCTGTAAAGATAAATTCTTTCCAAAATAATCTTAAAACATTTGCATATAAACATATATTACAAAAGCATAATAAAAGAAGTTGAAACAAAATAGTGAATTATAAAATCTATTTTTATATAAAAGTAAAAATCCAGAAGGTCAGTTTAAAAATTATTCTTTTCCAAATCGAAACAGTCCCATATCAGAAAGCAATTAATACAGTTTTTCAAAATATTATAACAAGGCTAATAGTTACTGTAGCACTTAACTAATGCTATTGCTACCCTTTCTATAAAAATGGTTCAACTTTTTAACATATGTCGGTTTCACATCCTATATGGTTAAACAATCAAATTTCAACATTTAACAGTCTATGTTATAGGTATGTGACTGAAATAAAATCAGCTGGTATATAACTAGGATTAAAAATCAAAACTATGAGAAAATCTGGATCTTTATCTATAAAATTTCTTGTATTTCATTTTAAATGTCATTGGCTTTTCAGAAGAGGATATTTAACCAAATCAAACCGATAATTCATCTAAGTACAAAAGCAATTATTTTTATGTATTATATATCATATCGATTATCCATAAAGGTGAGTTTAACACATCGAAATTCCAGCGGAGCTAAGGCATTCTAGTTTGGACTAAAATCGAACAGCATTGGATTTTAGTCCAAATTTCACATGCTCCAAATTTAATTGAACTAGTTCTAATGCGTAGTTTCGCCATTACAAGCACAGCGCAAAACACTGCATCTCGATTGGACCTCGTATGAGAAAGATATACATTTTAAAAGTTTTCGGTTTAATTAATAATCAAATTATACAAATCTCTTTTTAATAAGTTAATTACCCAATTTAAACATCTTCTTCCTCAATCAAATCCCACCCTTTTTCCTATAGATGCACCCACTCTCTGATCCTCCTCTCTCCTCCTACCTCTTTCTTTTGTCTTTGCCAAACAACTCCACAACATACGAGCATCGCAACCCATACCCCATCATCCAGTTCATGCCTACCCAAAGAATTATGACCTAGTAGTTAAAATCCACAACCTCGAAATGATGCGACCACCAAACTTGAATCACCCTCTATCAAACTCTGGCCAAAGATGCTCTATGACATGAGAAGACCAATGAAATAAAAGCTAAGGTTTATTATCGCATAAATCCTGCAAAATCACAAACCCTAGTTATTTTTGCTCACGTCTAAACTATTGAGCGACCTTGCACCTCACCTAACTCAACAAAACCACCATAGACTTGTAGATCTAACTCATACGAATCCAAATATCTAATGTTTATATTTTTTTTATTGAGCATTTAGTTTGGTTTGAATTTTTAAAGGTAATTTTTTTATTTTTTCTTTTACCAGTAACATAAAAAGAAAAGAGAAAGAAAGGAAGGAAGGTCGAATTGAGTTGAAATTGTGTAAGCGACGAGTTATACTATTTTGCAATCCTCAGTACGTCGATGCATAGAATTTCGTTCACGTATAAATCATGAACGACAAAACAAAAATACGATCACGCATAAAAATGTGACATGATCCCAAAATAATAATAATATACACCGGTTATCTTATTTTTCAAATTAACAATTATAGAAAAATCAAATAAATTAAATTAAAAATAAATCAGTAAAAATCGATTTGTTATATTAAAATTTAAATTTCTTATTATTTATTACATTTGAATCTAATCTGAATATTTAAATAAATTAAATATTTCCATTTGAAAAGTTAGAAATTCTAGGTCGTTGCGCTATTCTTCTACTCTATTATTCTCCGCTATTATCCACTTATATATTTATGGTTTATAGAGAATTTAGAATTTGTGGAGAAAAGAAAATGGCAGAGTTTTGTCGTCGCTTTAGAAAATATCATAGGAAAAGTGAGGGAAAAACCTATATTTATCGAGGTTCAAAGCAATGCCAACCTATAGATTAGATTATGTTAAATCTGGTCCGTTTAACCAAGGTCCAATCTGCACCGCCAGCTCATCACCGATCAACTGTTATGCTACCACAAACCAATATGGGGTCAATTGGTTGTGTTGTTATGTTAAATGTTTATTTGTTTCCTGCTAAACGTATTTTATATTATCTTTTCATCATATGGTTAATGTTAATTCTTCTTAGACGTTAAGTATTCGTTAACATTAATTAACGTTATTTAGTTATATTTATTCCCTAATTACTTATATAATTGTTTCTGCTTTGAAATCTTCAAACGTTGATAAGTTTCTTATTTTAACTTCGATCGTAAAACTTTATATATGAAAATTGATTAGAATAAAGCCATGAACACAAAGATATAGCTTTCGTAGCCAAATTCTAATGTCTATGAAAATTCCATTTTCATCTTTAATGATTATTAATTAATTTCTTTCAAATTTATTATTGTTCAATTTATGGGGTGCTACATTTTTCCCTCACCAAAAGAATTTTGTCCCTAAATTTCCTTAAGGATCGAATCATATAAAATAACGCATAACCATTCTAAGCCATACAACCAATTAGTATGCAACTAATTTTCGAAGCTGGTTATTTACAAGTGCATGATGTATCACAATACATATGACATGCATGTTGAATACAACTAGATCGTCGCCTCCTATATGAATGCAATCTTTTAAATAATTTTGAAAATATGGTGCAGACAACCTATATATTGATAGTTCTATATGTATGCAATTTTCGAAAATCAAAACTTTGTTTTTGCATCCAAATTTTTCAATACATTTACGATAGAAGTATGGTTCAATCAGTTTTGCACTCAATCCCTACCATCCAATACCTAGCACATCATTTCTAACATCCAAAATTTTGAAAATCCAGTTTTTTAAACCCATATTCTTATGCCAGAAAAAGGAGTTTAAATGGAAAATACCATACTTCCATCATTCTCTTGTGTACCCATTCTGATGTACCTTAGAATCTTCTCATATGCCTCAGATTCTTTTCCAACTTTTCCAAGTATGGTCTGCATAAGGGAATTTATTTTTAAAATTTAAAAACAGAGTTATTTCAAAACAAGTTTCGTTCTCGTACTAATAAGGTATAGAAAAAAGAATTATAATGCTAAAACAGCTTTTATCCTCATCATTAACTACATTTTTCATACCGTCATTTCTACTGAATGGTAAAATTCAAATTTCTAATCCATCAAGTTTTCCTATGTTAAGCAAGTGGCATTACAAAAATTAAAAGTATTTGCTTTTGTATTCAAAATATTTTTCGATTAAACTTTTGAAATAGCTGAAAAAATTTAAAAATAAAAATCTTTTTTTCGAAATTTTCTCCAAAATATTTTATTTTAATAATTAAAGATTTTGGAACAAATTTTTTCCAAAGTATTTGTTCTGAACTTTCCAAAACAAGCTAAACCACATTCTTCATAGTCGGACTTTAGTCAATGGGTTCACGTTTATGATTGACTCTACCCTATTACACGGTAAATCTTCAAATTTCGAAAAACCTTTTATTTTATTTTTGAACAACAATCCACACACAAACTCATTTATAAATTTTAGCTTTTAAGGAATACAGATAGTGATCTACGGTTTCGCAATAACCTTTCCCTATCCTCCGCTCGCTAAAATTTAGGTTCTAAAGTTCCAATCCTTTTTGGAACTTAACTTGAATTCTTTTTTATTAGCTAATTAGATAAATTTCATAATTTATTTTATATACTTTCAATATTATATTTTTTAGCATTAGTTAAGTGTTTTTCATGAGATTCCCTTATTCATGCTATTTTCCAAAAAAATATAGCGGTCCATCTAGACAAATATAAAGGAACATTTATCATAACATCATACACATTTTATACAAATAGAGACAACTAACTACAACCCAAAGCCTAAAATGAAAAACAAATGCTGGAAAAAAAAACTGCTATTGCTAATCATACTACTACCTACGGGCTGCGGGATAGCATTGCTCCTCCGCGAGAGCCTGAACTACAGCCTGGACCGTTGAATTACTGGAGCATAGCGAATATACATCCAAGCTTGTGTCCCTAGCACTACTGCTAAGCCGAATCTCCCACTGCTCGACCTCGATTCAGATTTGGGAATCTCGGATCGCTACATACTTGGGGACCTATGGCAATGGCTTTGCATCCTCCTGATCTGGCCATGGGGTCCACTCCATCTACGCCTACCCTACTTCCTCATATGCCTCAAACTCTCTAGGTGCCTCTCTAATCCCCATCCTCCATAAGGAGGATATATCCAATAGTTCAAGTGCCTTCGTCTAAACCTACTCTGCTCGGAGTCTAACTTCGTATTATGAAAAGATGTGAGTGAAAAGATGACAACATGGAAAATATCTCCTCCGGTTCCAACTCCTAGATCTACATAATGTCACATAATGGCCTTGGCCTAATTCACCTGAATAGCACTAATAATAATGTAGGTAACATTCCATACCAGGGGTAAATCTGGTAGAAACTTCTCATCTTAGGGACGATGTTATACTGAATGATGTGGATGACCAAACGGGCTTAATTTCACATATGGTCTATCCGCCAAACTCCTACATCCCTATGGAAGATCAATTGTAGAATGTATTGGAGGTCTCGATATCATCTAGATCCTCTCCCGCTACGGAGATATGCAGAAACCTTCAAACTTCTCGTCGGTCATTTGAATCTCTTCTCCCTTCACTTTGGATGTGAAGTTTTTATAGCCTCGTCAAATGAATACTCTAAGTTAGCGTCAAATAGATGCATGCATCGCAGGTAGCATTCCTGCTCAAACATATCGTGACTAAGGATCGACAATAGTCTTATAGTCACAAACAAACCCTCTAAATCATAAGTGGCAAAGTCCCCAAACTTCATGATTCGCCCTTGTAGAAACGTGAAATTTGCCAACCTCTATAGCCTTTTAACTTCTCTTCATAGTTCTAGAGCCACACAACCTCTTGCGGGGCCTGATTTGGGTGGCAAGAAGAGATGCTGCTTCATGAAGGGGCCATGTTTTGGTTTTTGTAGGAGTTTAGATCTAGATCTAAGGGCACTTTTGGGTGGAGCACCTCTTGTCTTCGGGTTGCTGGGAGCATATGGAGTCGTCGTAGGTGGTTATGGAGGTGGATCGATCGATTTTGAGGAGGAAGAGAGAGACGAATGTGAAAGGAAAATAGAAGATGGGGAAATAAGTGGTGGCTTGACCTAGAAGTGATTTTATGTCACGTTCGAGGTTTGGGTCATGCCCCAAGCTCGTTGACCAGTCAACATGTTGAGGCCAGGTGGTTGACTGCTCCTAGTCTATTTAAACCAGGTTGAATCTGGACCTTTTTCGGGCTGGATCAAACAATATCTATCACTTATAACTAATAGCATTCCATTCTGCTTTCGTTTTCTTCATCTCTATTTGAACCATGCTAAAAAATTCCTTTTTACCCATAGTTGTTCACTCACCCACCGCTTTATTTTCGGCTTCTTATCTTCTTTCCCATTCATTTTACCCCATTTTAAGATTGTATCGCTTCCTATTGTTCTCTCCTAAAAAGAATTTTAAAACTTAAAAACATTATATCAGAAAATATCGATCAGATAGACATATGCCCTACGTTCATTTTATTTTAAAAGAAGTATCTCTTTATTAAAACTCGATTTTAAAAAAAATTTGATCTAAACGAATTTTTATTTCTACTAGAAATTTTTATTTAAATATAAATGGATATTTTATTTATAGAAATTTAATATTTACTTATTTTCAAAAATGGGGTCCCATTCTTGAACAAACCCTTTGAAAATCATTTCAAAAATATTATATATATATATATATATATATATATATTCAAGCCCTTTATTAAATTCTTCCATTAGGGGTCGAACTCGGAGTGGATTTTAACTGTCCCTTCTTTTGGACTTTTCTTTTTTCATTTACTTTATAATTTATCTTCCTTAGGAATATCTTAAAAACATAGCTATCATCATGAAGTGATTACTACATATCTTCCTTTGAAAACTAGCTCAATTATTACTTTTACATATCTGCAACATACAAATTTTTCACTTCCTATTTATCTAGACCTAAGGTATATCATCAATCCGCAATCCTGTAGAGATCCACAACCATAGGCAATATAGGCGAGAGTCAAGTACCATTCAGCTTCAGGAACACTTTTATATGTCGTATTCATGCTCTTCTTAGGTCAACGCCATTTGATACGACCTATCTCTAGTAGGGTGATCTGAATAGATGTGTATTTTTAGCTTTACATATTTTTCTAACTCAGAGTTAATTTGCACATCTTTTCATAACATGGTTGCAACTACTTCTGCAGTCAAAATTTGTAAAATTTGGTGTATAATATATAGGTAAAAATACAAATACGTTCTCTCAATATATTTTAATTCCTATGACCAATTAACCTAAGCTCTGATACCAAGTGTAATAACCTACACCTCAGTAGGACTAAATTTTCGCTAAGCCAAAAATCCAGTCTACCAAAATATGGATTACTGCTGTTAGTATCCTTTAATTAAACAAAAGTATATTTAGAGCACTATCAAAAAAACCTCATAGCGGAATAATAAAGTATAATAAAACTTTTTTTTTATCAAGACTAATATCTCAAATATCAAGTACCCTTGCCAGTATCGAGAATGCATAAGGAAATCTGTCCTTCCATTGTCCCCGCCTTATACTAGTACCGATCCTTTTAAATCTATCCTAAGGGATGTAATGAAGAAAGGGTCGGAACAACATTTTGGTGACTGGTAAATTACATATTTTATGCATGGCACTAGTTTATGTTGAATGCTATCCATTGCGTGTTATGCCTAATGTTTTAACAAAGTCTCTTGACTTTATGTATGCGTACAATGCTCCCTGCATACTTAAGGTATACAATAACAACATACATACATATATATGTGTGTGTATTCATATATATAGGTACTACAATTCCTGAATGGATATATTCCCCGCTAGTATCCACAAATATGCACCGCACTGTATATCCACCATCGGTGTTAAGGCCGAATTGCCCGTGTACACCGAGGATCTTCCCGTTAGTGCTTAATAACGACATTACAACTATTAGCCGTGTCCAACTCATCTTGAAGAGTCATCTAAGGGTTGTCTAGCCTTTCTTTTAAGTACAAATATAAAAAAAATTGAGGTAGTGTGTCCCATATGGAACCTACACTAGTAGAAAGTGCATTCTATTTAGGCATAACCCAATTCTTCTACTGACCGCTTCAGGACTGATGACGCGGTCGACCTATGTCTACAACCCTAATCCTCACATATATGGTACCTACCTTATTGACATAGCATCAAGCCTATGGTCAGCATCCCATTTAGATTGCCTAATATAAACAAGGAAATTCCCACTTGTTACTTAATACCCAATATAAGGATTGAAGTAGACCTAACTTCCTTTAACATTTCAAACCGAGGCGAACCGACTTTGGTATATTTCCTTCACCTATACATGAACATATAAACCTAAGGATCCTACAGTTGATGATGTCTCACATCAGTACGATGTATACATAACCCTTTTTATAATTAATCTAAGTTGTTGACTAGATCCAATAATTCATATCCATCGTAAAGGCATACTTGAAGCTAATTTATTTAATTATTACGCATCCTATGTTCAACTGTTGGTATTCACTTATTTTTACTTATCTTACTTCTTGCTTAATTAATGCCCATTAATATCATTTATCACTTATTTCCAATTTTGTAGATTATATATCTTTTACTGCCTGACCATCACTTTATACTATTAGGTATATTCTACTATTTCTTTTCAACTATTACTATCATTCTTTTATTACTGTAACTTCATCGCTTATTTTTTGTTTTCTATCTTATCTTAAATCTCATATATTAGATTTACCATTAAATTAGTTTATTATCTCTACTTATAATACTTTGGGGATTTCTACATTTTAATGCATTAGAATTACATCTTCCCAAAAGGAAACGTTAACCCTGTAACTTTTCATAAATTATCTAAAGGACGACTTGTGTTATATTTGAAACTACAAGGAATTATCTTTTCTGTTATAATTGACATAGACGGTACAAAATATGATAAACATCCATATTTTGTACATTTCTTTCTTTTGGAGCTTATTCCTTGTTATTTCAAATGATATGCTTTTATTCATGATTATAAAACTGGATGATTTATAGAAATTTTACATTGCAATACACTTTATTTCGATGAATTAAATACTACTTAAATCTCCATCCGATTTATAACAACTTCCAACTAATATTTACCGGCATATGTCATTCAACTAATAAACATAGAATTATTATACAATTTCAATGACAAGTTACATCATAAATTTAGGGACTACTTTCATCCCTTATTTCCAGATTCAAGTCCAAGCAATATTTAATCAAAGTTAACAATTCACAGAATATATAGGCATGCTTCTCAAATTTATTACACGTGTATATTTAAGCCTACAACTCAAAAATTTACATTTAGGAATACAAGGAATGGATTTACAACGATATAAATCCAATATTATATATAAACATAGTATTTCCCGTTCACCTCTAAGCTCTCAAATCTTCAAATCGAAATCCTATTATTCCTATCTTAACTCGCTTTCTTCCTATCAAAATATGTATCGAACATATACATATTTATTAGAATTTTAGATCTGAGAAGAGATTTGAATATAATTTAGATTTGGATTTAAATAATTAAGTTACCTTAGTTTTGGCGATTCGATTTAACTCTATTCTTCTTCTCTATTATTCTCCACTTATATCTTATAGTTCATACAAATTTTGAATTTATGAAGAAAAGAGAATGGCAGAGCTTTTTCATTGCTTTAGAAAATACAAAAAGAAAAGTGAGGGGCTAGGCCTGTATTTATAAGGGTTCAAATCAATGTAGCCGTCAGATTAGATTATATTAAATCTAGACCGTTGGGTCTAGGCTCAATCTACGATGCTCGTTCAATGTCGATTGACCGCTTTGTTATAATCGGACGACGGCGGTCAATTGGTCCCAATAAGGGGTCGATTGGTTGTCCTATTATGTTAAACATTTATTTTTTCCCGCTAAATATTATTTTATACAATTTTATTGTCATCTCATTAATGTTATTCTTCTTAAACCTTAAGTATTCGTTGATGTTAATTAATAATATTTATTTCCTTAATTACTTATATAATTATTTTCGATTTGAAATCTTTAAATGTTAATAACTTTTTCATTTTAACTCTGATCGTAAAACTTTATCTATGAAAATTGATAAAAAAAATTATATAAACGTGCAGGTTTAGTGGCTAAATTTCAACATTTACGAAAATTCCATTTTCGTCTTTAACAATTTTTTTAAAAATTAATTATCGTTCAATTTACAGGGTGTTACATTATGCTTACCATTTTGACCGTTGAGATAGAGACATTTTACTTCGGTGGTACTTGTCTGTGTTGTTTAAATTGATTACATTGTTCTTATTCTTATTAGGTGATTGGTTATGTTAGGAAAATACTATACTACTTGTTTGACCATGTTTGCTTACTAATTTATGTTTGGATTTTTTGAATTAATTCATTTTTCTTACATTGTATTGTTGTTGATTAATTGTCTTGATATGATCTATTTTAAAGTTTATTTGTTTATTTGATTGCCTTGCTGTGGTTATCCCTCTTGTATGTTAGGCAACGTTGCTTTTTATTAAAGGATAATTGTATAATTGCATAGTTATCCAATATTGACTCTTAGTGGGGTGTGTAGAAGAAATTAGTGGGTTTTTAAAGAACATATTTGGTTTAGTTGCAATGGAATTACATAGTTTCCTAAGCTGGAGAAGACTAGGTATGTAGATTAACTAAGAGATGTGATGGTGTTCCTTGAGGATGAATAATAGTGGCTGAAGAGTTTTGATGAAAAAAGTCTTGGTAGGTACCATTGAGGAATCAAAATGACAATGGAGAGTCCACCTTTTCTAAAATTTAGAGTGCTTAGAAATACGTGTTTCAAAATCCATTTTATATAAGCAATTGCTTGCTTTCATGATTTTAATTTCAACAAGAGTGCTATTATGATTTTTGAGGAAAAAAAATATAACTTGAAACTTTTCTAAAGTGGCACTGAATCAAAATCAATTTTAGTTGATTTTGAAAGAAAGAAAACGATGTTTTGAATAAAGGAAGTTTTGATTTGAAAAGAACATTGATGCCTGATTTGAAATTGAAAATATATTGGTAAATGTTTTGGCACGAGGATGTGTTAGTACTCTCATCACTTGCGATGGCTGGCAGATTCCTCTATGGTATTTTAGGTGAGTTATCTCTATCATCAAATGAAAAAGTTAATATTAAAGAAGCTTAGAATTGTATTTTCGACGTGATATGAGGTTTGGAACAAGATGGGTTCTGATGTGGATGCATACTGAGGGATTTTAATGACCAAGGGCTTTGCCGTATGTGTGTACCAAAAATGGGCAAAACACTCTTCGGATGTAATTAAAGAGATTAGAATGAAGAAATAAAATGAAAAATGAGGCAAATCTAACAATCAAACTAAGAAAAATAAGCGGCAGTAAAAGAAGACAAGACTTTGTAGTGGTTCGGCGCTGTAGCCTACTTCCACTTTGAGGGATTTGAGGTTTATTGCTGATTATGAACTGGCTAGCACTTGAATTACAATAGAGTTTAACCAGAGCATCAACATAAAAGTCCTTTTTTAGTTGTAGTGGAGGTGCTATTTATAGGCGTAGAGTTGGAAATATCCGCCTTGAATCTCGGAATACCCTTTCTCATGCGTAGGTGGGCCACACAATCGATCTGGAGTTGTTTGGGATTGATCCTTGATCGATCCATGTTCCCTTCTTATCGATTGAGAATAGCTTCAATTGGATTGCGATCGTTCATGGGCGTTTTTAAATGATATGGAACCATCTATGAAAATTTCATAGCTTTTGGTTCTGTGGTTTGAGAGATATGATCAATCCAAGATTGAGTTTGCTAGTGAGGCTAAAGGCTTCGTATCGATCTCCTCGTACGATGACATGGCGTGCGTGTTTTACAGAGATCCAAAATTCATGCATAAGGACCGCTTCTATAGGTTTGACCTCTTCTTTCGTATCCATCCAAGGCTTGCTTTACGTATTGATGCTTTACTCTTTCCTTTATATCGATCTCCAGCCCTACTCTTTGCATCGATCAAACAAGTGATCGATACGGAACATGCAGCTACTGGTTGAATGTAACATGATCGACCCAGGGAGTGTTGAAGTCCATCAATGCAGGTTCAAACTTGATGGATACGAATGATGGGCACCGAGTGATGAGGATATGCCCATTTCATATCGATGGTGATGGATGCAAATGGATGGATAAGAAATGACGGATGCCAATGGATGGATGCGAAATGAACATGTTCCACATGGATCTTGATTGATCCATATCTTGAGCGTACGAACTTCGATTGGCTCAACATTTGGAATGTTGCCTTTCATAGCTTTAATGGTCATACCATGCTAATTGTGGCTTGATTCGGACTTGGACCAAAGTTGCCTGTATCCATCGTGGACCTGTAGATAACGGATCTCCGGGGTGGATTTTCTTCGGTCTCTAGTCAAGTCCTTGGTGTCATGGCCTTGCCAAAAGATAGGATAACATTTGCCCCCCCTCCCCAAAGTACATCCTGTGTGAATATGACATGCTTTGAAAAACTACAATCTTCCTTTTAAGAAAGTTCTATCCGACTTACTGAACAGTTGTTCTTTCATCAAGTGATGTGACCTCTGGCAGAATTCTAGTAGTATATTGAGTTTTAGACTGCCAATGATCATGCATTTTTTGTTGTATTTGATGGTCAAGTGCTAGCAATTTGTTGTTTATTGTTCTGGATGACTCCTATTCATGCTTGCACGTTCACTGCTTGTTGTCAAGTTCTTTTTCCTTCTTTTTTTGTTTAAAACGGATCTTGGTGAAAAGAGGTTCTTTCCATCGATTGATGGTTTCTTTAGAATTGAGTTTCGTATCGATCCTCTCCTAGATCGACGTGAAATCCGAGTTGCAACAACGATCTATGGTTTTTGACCCCTTTCTTTACAATCATCCTCTCGTGGATCGATTTAGGATGTGTCAAGGCAGAATTCGTATCGATGGGGATCGATATGAGATGGACTTACATAAGGTATGCTTCGTATCAATAGATACGAAATGTTTTCTTCGTATCGATGGATGCAAAATGTTAGCTTGAGTTGTTGTACAATATACTTTTCGTATCGATGATTACGAAATATATGCTCTGTATCGATGGATGCGAAGTGGTAGGCTTCACATCGATGGATACAAAATGCTAGGATCCGGATTGCCTTGCATTAATGGATATGAAAGTTGTGCTTCGCATCGATGGATATGTACGATCTAGTCATAAACATGTAGTGCTCTTCGTATCGATGCAGATGTTGATCGCTTCTATAGGTTATGTGACTAGGATACAAATCATCTTTATCGTCAATACGAGGGAGAATAAATACGTTTTGGACTTAGAATATTTTTCACTTGGTTTCTATCGCTATTTCGTATCGGCTAGAAGAGAAAAGAAAAATGCAGTTCTTTCGTTCCCGAATACCAAATCGCTAATCATAATCCCAAACTCCTCATGCTAGTTAATTAATTAGTAGATCTATGTCTGAAGTGACAAGACTCAAGCACCATGTAATTCCTTTCATGGCAACGGCCATCTCCGGCGTCGTTGGCGTCGGAGTGTGGCTAGGGTGAGGTCGAGGGTATGTTTAATGGCGACTTGAAGGATTTTAGAAGAAGGAGAGCATTGGAAGGAGTCGATGGAGTTATTGACCCTGAGTCTATCTCAAACTCATATCGATGCGAGATGGGATCGATCAATATGCTTTGGAGAAGATTGAAGGCAGTACTCGTGATCGAGGCGAAGGGAAGTGGTTTATCGATCGATCTGAGATGGAGTAGTTCGTATCGATGTAGATATGACATGGTGTGATCGATCCGAAACCAGAGTCTTTAGATTGATATGAGATTGACACTTGGAGTGATCGATATGAATGTTTCATCGATATGAAATAGTTATCGTTCTACATCTATGATCGACACGAAATGATGGCTTTAGGGGAATGGTCCAAAGTAAACTATGATGGATACAAACTCCATCGCTTTTTGCATATTCGAACACTTAACCTCGATGAGATTTAGCCTTGTGTATCTGGACTTCATTGTAAAAATGCATATATGACTATCCTCTAAAGCTCGTCGATGGAACTGTAACTTGATAAACATTACCAATTTTAACACGTATCGTTCTTTGAAGTCAGGATGGCATAGTTAATACGGTCAGCGATGACGGTCACTCCGGTCAAATCTCTAAATCTTGTCTCTTTATTATTTTTTAACCTTATAGAAATTTAGAGTATTGTGCGGCACTTCACTACACAACACGATCACTGACTTTACACCATAGGAACACAGGTTTCTTACCATCTAATAACAGTTTTTGCTGAGCTCAACAACTATGGATTCTGGAAGCTCAGAGCAACAAGAAGTTCAAACTCCTCTGTATCCTAGAATCGAAGTGCCGGATGTCATGGCGAATATAATGTATCCTTCTTCGGATGAACTGCCGGATGCAATGGTGATTATGAATCCGAAAGATTCCATCCGGTCTAAGTTTTAGAAGAAATGCTGGGCATAATTTATCTTAGGCATGGACTATCCTTGGAGGAAGTTCGATTACCAAGACCAGAAGATAGAGCGCATAATCCCCCAGAAGGTTTCACTGCATGCAATAGATTCATGTGTGCGGCTGGAAGATTGCCACCATACAATCATTTTACTCGGGATGTGCTATTTTTTCTGAGGATCGCACCTTCTTAGCTTCATCCTAACTGATACGTGCTTCTCTATAGGCTATACATTATATTTATGAAGCATCTCCTCCATCCTCCGACTGTCAATGAGATCAGATTTTTATTCAATGTTGAGAGTGGGGGTAATCCATCATTCACCTTCCTAGAAGTTGTCAAGAACTGCCAAATGGTGGTAGGTGCATGGAGCAAGTTGAGCTACTTCAAAACAGAGTGGTTCCATGTGAGATGCCCACCGAGGTTTGTCGAACGATGGTTGGTTAGACGTAAGTACTTTCACTTGTTCATCAATTAACTGGGTAATATAAATTGATGCTGAATCCATTATTGTACTTCTTTCACAGCTTCTGTTCCACGCCTTGAAGGAGCATATTTCAAAGATATAGTAAGGACACTTCAAGCGGTGCCTTCCGAACTGAGGGAAGTAGATGAAGTTCTTATTGATAACAACTTGATTGCCACTGGGCTCATAGAAATAGGACAATGCATAAGGATGATGGGGGTTCCCAGAGTGGCTCCAGTAAGACAGCGGAAGACGGGCTTCGATCATGCCCCCAGTCGAAGGAGCTCAAAGTGTGTCTGGCGTAACAATCGTCGAACTCGGGGACGATGAGGGTATAGCAGCTGGGCGTGAGCCCACGATCGTGCTTCCATAGGGCCCTCGACTATCAGAATCAAAGAGAAAAGGCAAAATTTTGGTCCACGAAGCTAAGAGGCAGAAGACTATTGAAGCAACTCAGCTCGTTGCAACTTCCATAGGCCCGGAGACCTCTTATCCGTAGACGTAAAATTCACTGAAAGGGTTATCGATGTTCCAATCCTGGAAGAAATATCTCCATTCCTTGATATTGGGTTAGAGGGGCTCCACTCCCCTTCAAGAACCAGCATGGGCCTAAATCCAGTAGATAAAGGGGAGCGAACTCCAATAAGAAAGGCTACTACAACCAATCGGTTGGGGGGTTTGCACATGCGTACACACACTTCACAACACCACGTGACATCTCATAACATGCTTCTTAACTCTGGCGATAACTAATTCTACTCCTCTCTTCGTTTTTCAGACACGATGGTGAAGCAAGGATCCATGCTTAGCAGACTTCGCTCTTCATGCCATTCTTATGGATCGCACTTCGAATCACATCACCACAAGAGAGATAGAGAGAGACTATGGTCGTGGCTATTATTCCAGTTAGGAATGCGAGCACCACGATAGAGAAAAAGAGAGATCATAAAAAATCCGGCATCATTCTAGGTCGCGATCTCCACCACCAAAAGAACCCTCCAAACCCTCTAGCTCTAGTAGGCCTTCTTTTGAATCTGCTCATCCAATAACATGGTCTCATGCTCCAAAAGCCAGCAATCAGTGCCGTAGAATTGAAACAGAAACCCCTATCATCGCAGAACAAACTGTCATAGAGCCTACGGGGGAGGGAGCCATTCGCATCGCCAAACTGAAGAAAGATTTTTCGAATATCTGTTTCGATGGCTTCCACTTTCCTCCCAACTTGAAGAGAATTTCTAATGACATAAGGAAGTTAGAGCAGGACACGTACAACCAATATCGCAAATGGGTTAAGTTGGAAGAACGGGTTTGGCTGCCTTTTGAGCAGGTCGAGGCTGTCGAAAAACTAGAAGATGATCTCTCTCCTAAGGACAAATAATGGAAGTTCTTAGCAATGAAATTGATTCCTCAAGAAAATCCGAAATTAAGACCAGCCAAGAGACGAGGAAGCCATTAACTCTATGGAGGAGATGAGGAAAACGCACATGGACTTGGTGTAGGAAATGGGGCATCACAATACTGTTATTATGCAAGAAAAGGATGTCGCATTGAAAGAATTCGTCGAATTAAAGGCGAAGCTGACTGAGGCCCTTAAAGAGAAAGACGAAGCTAATAAAGTGGCCCAGAGGGCATGCGAGGAGGCAGTGAGACTTAGGGAAGAGAGGGATTCTGCGAATAAAAAGGCCGAAGAAGCTGGCGCCAGGGTGGAAAGGGAAATAAATGTTGTAGAGGCCAAGATGGAAAGCGAATTTGAAGATCTTCTGGTCACCTATAACACTAATGTCTTGAGAAATCGTAACCTGAACTGGCTCGACAAGGACTATCCTTTCCAATTATGTAAGGTCTGGAACCGCTGGATTGAGGATGAAAAGGCGATCCGTCGAGTTGCACCTATCGATGAGTTTGAATTAGAAACTAAAGTGTTGATCGGAGATAAGCCTAAAGTCCTTCATAACACGGCAATCACACTTCAAAGAGAGGGTCTGGCTGCTAAATACCCGGAGGCCGGCGAAGGATCTGGGGGCGAACACCACGCCGTTGCTTTTGTAATACCCCCAGCATCTCAAACTGAGCCTTCTTCCTTTGTTGATCCTCCAGTCGTCCCAAGGTATGATCCTAATAGGCCACATCTCTCTCTAATCATCGGGCACAGCTCGGAAGTCCCGTCGGCTCAACCTGGGAGCCAACTCGAGGAAGGTATTCTGGATATTTCTCCTATTCCTCAAAATGCAAGAGCACTATCAGATGATATTACTAATATATTTTCTTATCTTCATTCAGTCTTAGATTCCACACTGGCCAACCCTTCTGCAATTCAAGTAGTTCATCATGAGCAGGAGGTATTAACAACGAAATACATAACTATAACAATTACTTCTTCAACTAGGAAGGCACATGATAGTGGCTATGTCTTTGATAACCAAAAAGCACTTCTCGGCCTCATTCTTCAACTAGGCAGTCTCTCGATGGGCGAGCGCGTGGATCGAGAGGAACAAATAATAGAGGAGATTAAGGCTGAGATTAAGCAGGCTGAGCAGGCTCATGGAGCCGATGGAGGCATGGTGGGCCCCAGTCGGTCCCTATTCTTGTGATTTCTCCGGGTGGCACCATTATTGAGACCAGCACGCCTCATTCTTCTAGCATCGAAAGTCCCACCGTTGCACCGGTTCCACATGCAGAGGACACTTCAATCCTTGTGACCTCTCAAGAAGAGACCATGTCGATTTCCCTAGCAAGAGACAAGCCAACTGAAGTGACACGGGGAGGCAAGGGATCAAAGAGAGGTCTAGGCGGTAGCTCGGGCGGATCTATGCCAAAGAAAGTCAAGATGGATAAGAAAACAAAGGTGTAGATTTCAACTTTTGCTCCCTCTTTTGTAGATGGTTAGAATAAGCTTCTCTTTTTCTTTTTTTGGCCATGTATAGATGCGGGTTTGGCACCTGCTTATAGGAATTCTTTAAACAGATTTTGTACTTACTTTCTCAAAGAATAGTGTGAGTAAAATTTCTCCTTTGTTTTTAGCATTACTCTGTGTTTATTTGTCTAAATACCTTAGCACTCACATTCCCATTCAACGTACTCGTGAAGCTTTAGTTTCTGAGTTGAATTTGAGTCAGTCTTTAAGTCTTGAGGTCATGTCCTTGGGTAATAATCAAATGTTGAGTTGAATCCCAACGTCGCACTGTCTCGGTCAATAGTTGAAACTTGATTATGCCCCAAATTAGGAGAAATGGAATGGTTATTTTGCAGTCGCCCTTTGCTTTCATCACTTTGATTTAACTTAGTCGAAACAAATTTAAAGTGACATGAGTTTGAGCGGTCGGATCACAATCACTCGCTTGCTACCATTTGCATACACACTCTGGGGATTTAGACTTGTATGTCGGCAGTTGGTCATGTTCGCTTATTGTTTAGAATCATATCCATACTCGGGGGAGATAAGTTATTTTACGGGCAGTCGGTTGCACCTGTTTAAGTATTAGGATCTTATTCGTACTCTGGGAATAAGGAGCTGATCAAGATTCTGGATGGTCAGATCACATCCTCCTTGATCCAGTAAGTGAAGTCATAGATGGACGGATCCATCTTCTTCGAGCTTGAAAAAAGAAGGCGAGGTCATGGGTGGATTAGTGGATGAAACTAATTTAAAATAATGATATGAATCGGTTATAAATGGTAAAATTCAATATTCAGGGTTGAAGATAAATTGAATTCATATGGAAATGGGAGAACCAATTTGAATAGAAGTAGATATAAAACTAAAGTGGTGAAGTGAAAATAAATATAAGAAGCATATAAAATACTTATATTGAACTTAAGAAGAAATGGTAGAATTCCTAAGTAATATGGGTGTCGGGAAAATATATTGAATAAGCATTTGAGTTAAGATTTAATAAAAATATGTGAAATGATAAGCATTGATAAGTAAATAGAAATTAAAATGAATGTGAATGAAAGAGAATGGATATAAATACGTAAGATGTACGTATATTATTTTATTCGCATAGCAATTTGATCTAGATTCGAGCAAAGAATTTCGAGATAGTTATATCGATTCGAGTTAGGATTTTTCACTCGATTTTCGACGGCGAACCCTGGATGTGGATTTTGATTGATTCTGGAAATTGTCTATCATAGTTATGACCATGCAAGGAGAATGACGGTTTTTGATCAAGGAACCAGATATGAGTCCGTACTAGAAAGTCGGGTGGACGATACTAGTTCGGAAGTGAAATTGTGTGATCGAGCGAGCGATCGAATTTGATATTGCGTACAGATGGTATATGTGCATCGTACGGATATGAATGGAATAGATATGAAAACTTCTGTAAGGAAATGTATAAAATGACTTTAAAAGCTATGATGGGATATTATTGCTAAGTAGGATATGCAGGTATTATAAAGGAAAAAGAAAATTTATTTTGATTTCAGAAGATAAATTTGAATTGCTCGACAAAAAGGTATGTGTTTAAATTTCTGTATGAAATTTAATTGAGTTTTTTGATCTAGCCACTTGGCTTTTTGTTTTCGTTTGGAATTTGGGAGCCCGTAGAGGCATTTTGTAGTTGTTTCGAGCTAGCCGCGCAAAGGAGACGCCAGCGAAATTTTTCGGAAATTTAGGGAGATAGAAAATTTTTGAGAAAATTTTGATAACTCAAAGTTTGGTTTTAAATTGAAATTTGAATGATTGAGCAAAAAGTATTGTTTGAAAAATATGGGAGAGTTTGGGATGTTTGTAAGAATGATAACGGGTCTTTTATAAAAAGATAGTTGGTAGGATGTTAAATTGTTGGTTTTGGGAAAAGTAAATGGATATTGGACCATTCTTCTTAACTACTAATTTGGGGACGAAATTCTTTTAAGGGGGAGAAATGTGACGACCCGGAATTTTTGAGCATTTGAAATCGAAATATTTAATTGATATTAAATATTTAAAAGTTAATTTTTAACTTGAATTCAAATATCACCATTTATTGGATAATTTAATTATTAAATTAAATAAACTGAAATTGGGTAAATTATTGAATCTTCAGTTTTAAGCCTGTTAAAAATAATTTGAAGGCTTGTAAAATTTATATTGATAATACTGAAGATAGAAAAAGTGTTAAAATTGAATTTAAAGGTGATTTGTTCAGTTTTGAAAATATATCGTTTAAATAGATATTTAAAAATAGCCTTCCGAGGCACAGTCCCGGAATTTGACGAAACCAGTTTCATTGGATCTGTAATATTGTACTATTATCGGATTTCAATTTTCGCAGTGCTTGGAGTGACTGTTTGGCTGTACGATAAGTAAATGCGCTAAAATTTATTTCAAAAATTTAATAAAATAACTAGTTCAAAAAGTTATCTTCTCCGTACGATCGAATTAGGACTCGAAACTTTTTTCGTTGCGTTCGGAATAGGGGTATAACATTAGAAACGCCTAGCTGTACGCACCGATAGGAAGTCGAGATTTTTAGTTGCGTAATCTAAGATGATTTTAATTTAAATATAACTTATGTTGACTAATCAAATTCACTTCATATCAACGCTTTTTCACTACTTTTCCGAGACACTGTAGCTGGCATAACTCAAACAAAGATCAAATCATGTTCCTCCTTCATTTCAAATCCCTGCCCTTCTTTCCGGACGACAACAGTCTTTAAAACAAAAAAGGGAAATGCCTTCGTTCAAAATTCAACCCTTTTCTCCTTCCTATTCGAACGAATCTCGTGCCCTTTAAAACAAAAGGAGGCAGACCTCGTTCTTTCCCCTTTCAAAAATTGAAATCATCTTCACAAACGAATTCGAATCGTTCAATATATAAAAAAATTCAAATTCAAAATCATTTTCGATTCAAACGATCAGAGCCGCTTCTTTTTCTTTCTACCGTAAGATCGTTCGAAGCTCGATGGGAAGTCGTGCATGGTAGAAGCGTCGTCAACGTCTTTGATGTGGGGTTGTTCGATCGAGTAAGGAAAGGAGGATCGCGAGGCTTAGCAAGGACTTGCCGACCAGTTTTGGGTTCTTTGTGGCTCGAGCTCGTGTTCGAAAAACGAGACAAAGGTCGCATATGCACGTGCGTACGCGTGGGCTTAGGGAGGCGTGTGTATGGCGGCGAGGTAGCTGTGGTAGGTAGCGACGCGTGATGAGGTCGCAACTTCGAGCGATGTGATTTCGATCGGCATCGGTGAGGTATTGCTATTTTGTTTTTTTATTATTAATTTAATTTAATTTAAATGTATATATATTTGTAGATTTGAAACAGATAATAATTGAGAATAATATACATACATATTAAGAATGGAAAATATATAAGGTTAATCAGGAAATTATTTTAATTTTGGAAAATTAGGGATTTGTATAAAGATTTGATTTTTAAAGCTATACAAGTTATTTTTATAAGTATATGTATTTTCAAAATAAAATATAAATAACAATAAATATATACATATACGTTTTAAATTTACAAGTTTATTTTAAAATAATAGATTTGGAGATTAATTTGCTTATTTAATTTATTTTAGTTACTAAAAATTTTTTTATAAAAGGATTAATTTAAAATTTAATTATTAGATTAAATAAAATTATTAAATGATAATTGGGTTGCTCGGTTTATTCAAATATTAATAAACTGTATAAATGTTTATTCAAAGTCAAAATTATGAAGAAACAAAGCGAAATGGAGTGGACTGCAAACAAACCAAAGGTGAGTTAATCTCACTCGTCTGGGTTTTAATTTAAATTTAAATGGTTAAATTTAAATAATTGGTTGAATGATTGAATTGATTTGATGTGCTATATTATATAAAGTGGTATATATATAGTATATATTTGAGTGATTGATTTCCCGCATTTTATAGCGGATGAGACCATATGCACCGCATAATAGCGGATGATATTATATTAATCCCATATACCGCGATATTCCACCTCGAAGTGGAATTGGTATTATGCTAACATCTATGGATGCAGGGAAGCAGGTTAGAGGGATCCAACTAGATTCCTAAAAAATTATTTGCATTGTTCAATATTCTGTGTTATGAATATTTGATATTCGGTAATGAATTATATTGATAATTGGAATATTAAATGTTATGGTTTGCTTGAATATGGTACACTGAGTTATCAAAATATATAGAACTGGATTTTTGAAAAGAAAATGAAAGAGTGAATTTTTAAGTAAAATAATTATAGAGAATTTGAATAAATTTAAGAATGAACTGGATAAGAATGAAAGTGATTTTAAATTCTAATAAATAATTCCGAGTATGGAAAAATGGGATTTTTGAATAAACAGGGAATAATGAATTTGAAAACTTAAGTGATGTTATTTAAAGGAATAAAGAAATTTACTTTAAATTCAAAGTTTAAATTTATTTGAAAGGATAAAGAAGAAATTTGGGAAATATGAAACTGATGTTTTCAGTTAAAAAGACTTTAAATCATAATTAGCATATAAAAGCTAAAGTTAATGGATTTTGAAAGAAATTGAGTAAGTAAAGAAATTTATTTCAAATGGAGTAAATTGGGAATCGGAATTTTAAAGGGGAAGTTCAGTCTATGAAACTTATAAACTTGTTTATAAAAGCTAAGCAATATATCAGTGGATATTTTAAAGAATAAAATCACGGTGGGAAATTATTAAGGGAATGAGTAAAAAAATTTAAAAATAAATAGTGATTTATTTTTAAAAGATGTGAAAGAGAAGTGTATTTCTCTAGATAGCCAAGTACGTTTTCAAAACAAATTTATAAGTATAAGTTTAAAGTTGTTTTAAGAAGTATATTTTAGAAAATTTATTATTTTGAAATTTTAAAGTAAATTTTTTTCTCAAATTTATTATAGTAGCAATTATTTAAAGGTGACTTGGTATTTTGTTTTAAAGGAGAAAATCTAGCTTTATATTTTATAAAGTAACCTCATTTTAAATATTCTTAAAGTATATTTTTGAATAAATTATTAAAGCAGTTTTTAATTTAAGTGGTTTAAAGTGTATTTTATAATAAAGTGTTTAAAATTATTTTAAACATCTAAAGTATTTGTACTTGGTGTTTTCAGTGGAAATAAATATTTGGGGATTCATTCCATGAGAAAAGTGTGATTTTAAAACTTTTTTTAAAAGGGTTGAAAATGGAAATATATCTTGCAAAGATATTTTGGGATTAATAAATAATTTGGGAAATTATTTATTGTTTGATGGTTGTTTGTGAATGTTAATTGATAGTTAAACAACCTACTATCAATACTGGTCAATGCGTTGATCGTTTCGAAGAGACCGGGACAGGGATTTATTTCCTGAAAACCACTTCGATCCGGTTTGTACGTTTTCATGTGGAAAACAAGACTTTGGATTTGAAGGTGGAGCAGTGAAGTGTAAGGGCTAGTCTCTACTAATCCTGAGGTAATTCCAAAATGGATGTAGTATGAGTAGTGCCTTTGGTTCCGTTCGAACCCGGGACGGACTTGTATGGATGAATGCTTTCAGAACATCGTCAGGGGGACGGTGAGCATTCTAAGTGATATGTTCTAAAAAGGTATCACTTAGCCTCGAGCCTCATTAACCGGGAATGACTGAAAATCAGGGGTTATGCAATAATGCTAAGTGGGTAGCACCCATTAGAGTGAGGTTATCCCTGTCTAGGTGTCCCTTTTATTTCGGCTTAGTGGGCGATTACTGATGCCAACCGTGGGGTGATCTTACTCGGGATTATCCAGTAAGAGGTAGTCCTGGTCTTGTGTTGCAGGGGATTGGGAGTAATCCTCGGTACGACGATCTAGGCCACGTACTATGACAGGCGGTACCCCAGTGCCTAGTCATTAGTGGGAAATCCATTCTCCCTACGTGCCTTTTACGGTTTTGTTTGTATTACCCACGACTGTGGCTAGCAGCTGGAATTTAATTAATGTAACAATTTCGGCTATTTGAATAAGTATTTGTATATAGACACTATTATAATATCAGAGGATTTTATAATAAATGTTTTAGCTATCGTAAGGTAAAAACCCGCCATGTTTATTTGTGGCGTGGTTTTATGAGATGCTTTTGATTTTCAAAGGATTTTTGAAAATTTTAATAATTAATTTGAGTGTGATTTCTCACGCTGGGTTTCCAGACTGACTCGGGTGTTATTTAACTATAATGCTCGGGTCTGACCGAGTATTATAGAATACAGGATATGTTTTTATGGAGCTCAGGAGACGAGCTAGATGGCGATACGTACTTTCGTACTTGATTATTTTTCCGCTGTGTATTCAGTTTTGAGGACAAGTTTATATGACTGTCCAGTTGCATGTTATTGATGTTGTTGAACTCTGATGATGTATTCAGGTGATGTATGTATAAAACAGATATAGTTTTCTTTGTGTAAAGATCTGTTATTATCTATTATATTTGATTCTGCTGTGATTGTAAGATTCTGATGTTGTTTTCTATTTTCTTCTTCAATCTCTTCTTCTTTAACCCAAATGGTTCGTATTTCCGTTAATCTTGAGTTGAGTGATGGAGAATAATGTCGACTCAAGGGGTACGGGTTTGCGGGCTGTTACAGTGGTATCAGAGCTTAGGTTGGTGATAACCTTGGCTCTGGTGGGGATTACTCATTGGAAATAGAGTCCGTAGTACTCTAGAAATGAGTTTGAGTGTATTAATAGATATGAGCGCGTATTTGTTAGTGAATATAAAAGTTGTTTTTATATTGTGTTGACTTATTGATTGGGTGTTTATGGATTCTGGTCGATATGTGGGACGTCATGTTATCGATAGGAATTTCTAAACTCTTAGACAAGATAAACCGACACGGTATTGTTTTAAATAGGGTAAATGAAATAATTTTACCCAAATTATTTTTGTATATAAAAGAAATAATTTTCCGTAAATTATTATAGTTATATTTGGTTGCTTGATTGTTAGAAAATGATAGTATTAAATTATTATTATTGTGTAGAAATTGAATAAGGAATTGAAAATTTTAACCAAAATAAAGGAATAAATTTATGTAATAAAATGGGATTTTTGAATGTGAATTGTAAATGTGATTTATAAATTGAAATAAGATTTCAGAATAATATTTGAATATGAAGAATTTAAAATTTGAAAATTTGGGAAAGGTCTAAATTCTTCTGGGTTTGAAAATGGCTTTCAAGGGTATTGGAGAAATACTAGTAATACCATTTGGGAAATATTTTTGAATTGAATATGAAATCTGGTGAGATTTAGAATTTAAAGCTAATTGAAATGTTTTGGAAGGATAAAAGCACTAAACTCTTTCGGTCGCTCAAAAGTAACTTCGGTGATGACTACAGCATCATCGATGTTCATTTTTGAGTTTCCAAGAGAGAAATTGCTACCAAATTGTTTTAGATTGGAATGTGTGCAAAATTGGATTAGTTTTAAAAATTCAAGGAATAATTGGATATGCAATTGAATTATGGATTTCAAAAATGGTTTCTGAAATGTTGAAGTTTTGGTTTGGTGAAACCGTTTTGATTTGTAATGCAAAGGAATATTTGGTTTGGATATATTTGATTTCAAAAAAAATGATTTTGAAATATTGAGTAATCGATTAAAAGAGACCCCGAAATTTATTTTTAAAATGTTTATGGATTATAAAAAAATTTGGGAATTTATAAAGTTTGAAAATTTCCGAGAATGGAATTAACTTGTAAAAAGTTAATGAGTTAGAAAAGTAGGTCGAATTAAATGAACTCAAGTTAAGTCTAATAATATTATGATTAGATTTGAATCAAGGTTGAAATATAATTGAAATGGAACCGTATCACGTGGTGGATACATTAAATGAAATTAAGTTCTTACTTAATAAAATTTAAATGGATGGTGAAGTCAAAAGAATAGGATGAGGTTAGTTTTAACTGGAGTTTAGTTAAATAAGACTGAATGGGAATAAGTAGATTTCGATGGTTTATAAAAGAATTGAAAACCCATTGAATAAAAATATATACTTGGCTAAATTAAATGTATAATCCCAAGTTAAAAAGTGAAATATGAACGAGATTGATGGTAAATGGATGAAAGTATGGATATGAATAAATTGCGACTTATAAAACTTAGAAGCGGAATAAATAAGCCAAAATAAAATTGTTTGTATTTTGAGAAATGAATAAAAAAATCCAGAAACTTGAACTATAAAATAGGTGGAACTCAAGAAATTAAGTGAAGTGATTTTTGAAGGTAAAAATCAATTAAATAGAAGTGAACTTAAGTTATGAAGTTGAAAAAGTTTGAAGAAAGTAAATTAGCTTAAGTTTAAAAATAATGGAAGCTTGGCTTCGAGTAAGGGTGAAAGCCCATTAAATAAAAGTTTGGATTAAATTAATTTGGGAAATGGTTATTTATATTAGCATGGAATGTTGTCAAGCTTAATGGAATGGGTTTAAATGAAACCAACGCGAGAATGAACGAAATGCAAGTGAACGGTTTGTCAATAAGTTAGAATGGAATAACATTTTATATAAATTGTATTGGAATCAGTTTAAAATGATTATAAGCTTAAGTAATTGTTTATTCACATAAATATCGCCGGATTTGCATAGAAATAATTGTCGTTGGACGAAAATGATATTAAATAAAGTTCTATGAATTAACATAAGTAAATAAAATTGATTTTTAAATCAATTGAAATGAATATAAGTTCGTTTGGTTTAAAAATGAATCGTATGCAAGCAAGTGAGTTGTAAATCACTAAAATTAAATAGGATGGGTTGAGAGTTGTTTGAAAGCAATTGAAATGAGTGTCGAAACCTTACATATGTGTTTATGAAAGTATATAACATGCATTGTTATAGAATCCATGTTTTAGCTATTCAAATATAAGTGAAATGCTATAATCTTCTTATATATAGTGCTTATATGTTTAAATTGAGTAAGTACAGGTACCTGAAGGCCGTTTGGCAGGATTTTGGTCGCGTAAATTACTAAATAATAAGCCGCTTGCATAAAAATGCTAAATAAAGGTACGCCTACGCAATAAAAATAGGAAATATGAACTGTTTTTGTTTTTCCGACCGGGTGGGTCGATGTATATATATTTATATCCCTCGTCAAATTGCAAAAGCTCCTTCGTACAAAGGAGCTCTGCCAAAAAAATTCAAAAATTTTGGGAGATAGAAAAAAAATTTGAAAAATTTTTATTAGCGACAAAACGATTTCAAATTGAAAATTGAAATAAATTAGTGGATGAAACTAATTTAAAATAATGATATTAATCAGTTATAAATGGTAAAATTCAATATTCAGAGTTGAAGATAAATTGAATTCATATGGAAATGGGAGAACCAATTTGAATAGAAGTAGATATAAAACTAAAGTGGTGAAGTGAAAATAAATATAAGAAGCATATAAAATACTTATATTGAACTTAAGAAGAAATGGTAGAATTCCTAAGTAATATGGGTGTCGGGAAAATATATTGAATAAGCATTTGAGTGAAGATTTAATAAAATATGTGAAATGATAAGCATTGATAAGTGAATAGAAATCAAAATGAATGTGAATAAAAGAGAATGGATATAAATATGTAAGATGTACATAGATTATTTTATTTGTATAACAATTTGATCCAGATTCGAGCACAGAATTGATAGTTATATCAATTCGAGTTAGGATTTTTCACTCGATTTTCGACGGCGAACCCTGGATGTGGATTTTGATTGATTCTGGAAATTCTCTATCATAGTTATGACCATGTAAGGAGAATGACGGTTTTTTATCAAGGAACCAGATCTGAGTCCACATAAGAAAGTCGGATGGACGATATTAGTTCGGAAGTGAAATTGTGTGATCGAGCGAGCGATCGAATTTGATATTGCGTACGGATGGTATATGTGCGTCGTACGGATGTGAATGGAATAGATATGAAAACTTCTGTAAGGAAATGTATAAAACGATTTTAAAAGCTATGATTGGATATTATTGTTAAGTACGATATGCAGGTATTATAAAGGAAAAGGAAAATTTGTTTTGATTTCAGAAGATAAATTTGAATTGCTCGACAAAAAGGTATGTGTTTAAATTTCTGCATGAAATTTTATTGGGTTTTTTGATCTAGCCACTTGGCTTTTTGTTTCCTTTTGGAATTTGGAAGCCCATAGAGGCATTTTGTAGTGATTCCGAGCTAGCCGCGCAAAGAAGACGCCGACGAAATTTTTTGGAAATTTAGGGAGATAGAAAATTTTGATAACTCAAAATTTGGTTTTAAATTGAAATTTGAATGATTGAGCAAAACGTATTGTTTGAAAACTATGGGAGAGTTTGGGGAGTTAGTAAGAATGATAACGGATCTTTTATAAAAAGATAGTTGGTAGGATATTAAATTGTTGGTTTTGGGAAAAGTAAATGGATATTGGACCATTCTTCTTAACTAGTAATTTCGAGGACGAAATTCTTTTAAGGGGAAGGAATGTGACGACCCGGATTTTTTGAGCATTTGAAATCGGAATATTTAATTGATATTAAATATTTAAGTTAATTTTGAACTTGAATTCAAATATCACCATTTATTGGATAATTTAATTATTAAATTAAATAAACTGAAATTGGGTAAATTATTGAATCTTCAGTTTTAAGCCTGTTAAAAATAATTTGAAGACTTGTAAAATTTATATTGATAATACTGAAGATAGTAAAAGTGTTAAAATTGAATTTAAAGGTGATTTGTTCACTTTTGAAAATATATCGTTTATATCGATATTTAAAAATAGCCTTCCGAGGCACAGTCCCGGAATTTGACGAAACCAGTTTCATTGGATCTGTAATATTGTACTATTATCGGATTTCAATTTTCGCAGTGCTTGGAGTGACCGTTTGACCGTACGATAAGTAAATGCGCTAAAATTTATTTCGAAAATTTAATAAAATAACTAGTTCAAAAAGCTATCTTCTCCGTACGATCGAATTAGGACTCGAAACTTTTTTCGTTGCGTTCGAAATAGGGGTATAACATTAGAAACGCCTAGCGGTACGCACCGATAGGAGGTCGAGATTTTTAGTTGCGTAATCTAAGATGATTTTAATTTAAATATAACTTATGTTGACTAATCAAATTCACTTCATATCAACGCTTTTTCACTACTTTTCCGAGACACTATAGCTGGCATAACTCACACAAAGATCAAATCATGTTCCTCCTTCATTTCAAATCCCTGCCCTTCTTTCCGGACGACAACAGTCTTTAAAATAAAAAAGGGAAATGCCTTCGTTCAAAATTCAACCCTTTTCTCCTTCCTATTCGAACGAATCTCGTGCCCTTTAAAACAAAAGGAGGCAGACCTCGTTCTTTCCCCTTTCAAAAATTGAAATCATCTTCACAAACGAATTCGAATCGTTCAATATATAAAAAATTCAAATTCAAAATCATTTTCGATTCAAACGATCAGAGCCGCTTCTTTTTCTTTCTATCGCAAGATCGTTCGAAGCTCGATGGGAAGTCGTGCATGGTAGAAGCATCGTCAACGTCTTTGATTTGGGGTTGTTCGATCGAGCAAGGAAAGGAGGATCGCGAGGCTTAGCAAGGATTTGCCGACCGGTTTTGGGTTCTTTGTGGCTTGAGCTCGTGTTCGAAAAACGAGACCAAGGTCACGTACGCGCGTGCGTACGCGTGGGCTTAAGGAGGCGCGTGTATGGTGGTGAGGTAGCTGTGGTAGGTAGCGACGCGTGACGAGGTCGCAACTTCGAGCGATGTGATTTCGATCGGGATCGGTGAGGTATTGCTGTTTTTTTTTAATTATTAATTTAATTTAATTTAAATGTATAAACATATTTGTAGATTTGAAGCAGATAATAATTGAGAATAATATATATACAGATTAAGAATGGAAAATATATAAGGTTAATTATGAAATTATTTTAATTTTGGAAAATTAGGGATTTGTATAAAGATTTGATTTTTAAAGCTATACAGGTTATTTTTATAAGTATACGTATTTTCAAAATAAAATATAAATAACAATAAATATATACATTTACGCTTTAAATTTACAAGTTTATTTTAAAATAATAGATTTGGAGATTAATTTGCTTATTTAATTTATTTTAGTAACTAAAAGATTTTTTATAAAAGGATAAATTTAAAATTTAATTACTAAATTAAATAAAATTATTAAATGATAATTGGGTTGTTCGGTTTATTCAAACATTAATAAACTGTATAAATGTTTATTCAAAGTCAAAATTATGAAGAAACAAACCGAAATGGAATGGACTGCAAACAAACCAAAGGTGAGTTAATCTCACTCGTCTGGGTTTTAATTTAAATTTAAATGGTTAAATTTAAATAATTGGTTGAATGATTGAATTGATTTGATGTGCTATATTATATATAGTGGTATATATAGTATATATTTGAGTGGTTGATTTCCCGCATTTTATAGCGGATGAGACCATATGAACCGCATAATAGCGGATGATATTATATTAATCCCATATACCGCGATATTCCTCCTAGAAGTGGAACTGGTGTTGTGCTAACATCTATGGATGCAGGGAACAGGTTGGAGGGATCCAACTGTATTCCTAAAAAATTATTTGCATTGTTCAATATTCTGTGTTATGAATATTTGATATTCTGTAATGAATTATCTTGATAATTGGAATATTGAATGTTATGGTTTGCTTGAATATATTTCGGTACACTGAGTTATCAAAATATGTAGAATTGGATTTTTGGAAAGAAAATGAAGGAGTGAATTTTTAAGTAAAATAATTATAGAGAATTTGAATAAATCTAAGAATGAATTGGATAAGAATGAAAGTTATTTTATATTCTAATAAATAATTCCAAGTATGGAAAAAGGGGATTTTTGAATAAACAGGGAATAATGAATTTTAAAACTTAAGTGATGTTATTTAAAGGAATAAAGAAATTTACTTTAAATTCAAGGTTTAAATTTATTTGAAAGGATAAAGAAGAAATTTGGGAAACCTGAAATTGGTGTTTTCAGTTAAAAAGACTTTACATCATTATTGGGGTATAAAATCTAAAGTTAATGGATTTTGAAAGAAATTGAGTGAGTAAAGAAATTTATTTCAAATGGAGTAAATTGGGAATCGGAATTTTAAAGGGGAAGTTCAGTCTATGAAACTTATAAACTTGGTTTATAAAAGCAAAGCGATATATCAGTGGATATCTGAAAGAATAAATTCACGGTGGGAATTTATTAAGGGAATGAGTAAATTTGTTTAAAAATAAATAGTGATTTATTTTTAAAAGATGTGAAAGGGAAATGTATTTTCCTGGATAGCCAAGTACGTTTTCAAAACAAATTTATAAGTATAAGTTAAAAGTTTAAAGTTATTTTAAGAAGTATATTTTAGAAAATTTATTATTTTTAAATGATTAAATTTTAAAGTAAGTTTTTTTCTCAAATTTATTATAGTAGTAATTATTTAAAGGTAACTTGGTATTTTGTTTTAAAGGAGAAAATCTAGTTTTATATTTTATAAAGTAAACTCATTTTAAATATTCTTAAAGTATATTTTTGAATAAAGTATTAAAGTAGTTTTTAATTTAAATGGTTTAAAGTGTGTTTTATAATAAAGTGTTTAAAATTATTTTAAACATCTAAAGTATTTGTACTTGGTGGTTTCAGTGGAAATAAATATTTTGGAATTCATTCCATGAGAAAAGTGTGATTTGAAAACTATTTTCAAAAGGGTTGAAAATGGAAATATATCTTGCAAAGATATTTTGAGATTAATAAATAATTTGGGAAATTATTTATCGTTTGATGGTTGTTTGTGAATGTTAATTGATAGTTAAATAACCGACTATCAATATTGGCCAATGCACTGATTGTTTCGAAGAGACCGGGATCATGATTTATTTCCTGAAAACCACTTCGACCCGGTTTGTACGTTTTCGTGTGGAAAACAAGAGTTTGGATTTGAAGGTGGAGCAGTGAAGTGCAAGAGCTAGTCGCTACTAATCCTGAGGTAATTCCAAAATGGATGTAGTAGGAGTAGTGCCTTCGGTTCCGTTCGAACCCGGGACGGACTTGTATGGATGAATGCTTTCAGAACATCGTCAAGGGGATGGTGAGCATTCTAAGTGATATGTTCTAAAAAGGTAACGGTTAGCCTCGAGCCTCATCAACCGAGAATGAATGAAAATCAGGGGTTATGCAGCAATGCTAAGTGGGTAGCACCTATTAGAGTGAGGTCATCCCTTTCTAGATGTCCATTTTATTTCGGCTTAGTGGGTGGTTGCTGATCCCAATCGCGGGGTGATCTTACTCGGGATTATCCAGTAAGGGGTAGTCCTGGTCTTGTGTTGTAGGGGATTGGGAGTAATCCTCGGCACGGTGATCTAGGCCACGTACCGTGACAGGTGGTATCCCAGTGCCTAGTCATTAGTGGGAAATCCATTCTCCCTACGTGCCTTTTACGGTTTTATTTGTATATAGACACTATTATAATATCAGAGGATTTTATAATAAATGTTTTGGCTATCGTAAGGTAAAAACCCGACAAGTTTATTTGTGGCGTGGTCTTATGAGATGCTTTTGATTTTTAAAGGATTTTTGAAAACTTTAATAATTAATTTGAGTGTGATTTCTCACGCTGTTTTTTCAGACTGACTTGGGTGTTATCTAACTATAATGCTTGGGTCAGACCGAGTATTATAGAATACAGGATATGTTGCTGTGGAGCTCAGGAGACGAGCTAGATGGCGATATGTACTTCCGTACTTGATTATTTTTCCGCTGTGTATTCAGTTTTGAGGACAAGTTTATATGACTGTCCAGTTGTATGTTATTGATGTTGTTGAACTCTGATGATGTATGTATAAAACAGATATAGTTTTCTTTGTGGAGAGATCTGTTATTATCTATTATATTTAATTCTGCTGCGATGGTAAGATTCTGATGTTGTTTTCTATTTTCTTCTTCTACCTCTTCTTCTTTAACCCAAATGGTTCGTATTTTCATTCATCTTGAGTTGAGTGATGAGGAATAGTGTCGACTCAAGGGGTATGGGTTTGCAAGCTGTTACAAAGGGGCAATCGCTGCCCTGAACTCCACAATGGCCGATTGGCCCATGAAGGCATTATAAGGAGAATGAATATCCAACACAACAAACAGTAACATCCGGACTCTTCGGTGATCACCAATACCCAATTCAACATGTAACTCCACCATCCCAGCTGGTATGGTTGCACTTCCATTGAACTTAGGTATGCGTGACTGACACAGTTTTAGATCCTTTGCTTCCATCGGCATTTGGTCGTAAGCACGTTTGAAAGGTATGTTTACAGAACTTCCACTATCAACTAAGATCCTCTTTATCTAAGCAATACCTATCTGGGCAGATATAACCAATGGATCAATAGTGGGGGCCTCGACCCTATCGGCATCACGGTTTCTAAAAACAATGTCATATGTCATTGTCTTCTGTTGCTCTACCGAGGTCCCTTTGTCGGTACCACTACAACATTCAAAGTCCACATGCCAAATCGAACTAGCATATGGCTCCATTTCCTTCTAGCTCCGATTGGCCGGATGAGGACCACCACTCATAGTATTAATCACCAGCCTCCCGCCAGTTTGTGCGGGTTCTTCGGGCCTAGCCTTGTCTTGACCCTGATTGGGATTAGATGGGCTCGCTCCGTTATTCAGCGGAGCCCGGATGAATTTTTCCAACTTTCTCTCTCTAATCAATCTTTCGATAATATCTTGCAAATAGCGACACTCATTAGTATTATGGCCATAACAATCATGGAACCTATAAAACATCCCGGTCTGAATCTGTTTCTCGGATGACGGTTTTGGGGAATGGATTCTTGTACTGCCCCGTATTACAGGTCTAAAGGTAAACATTCTCTAGTGACGTGTTCAAGGGAGTATATCGATCGAACATAGAACCCCTGGTCCTCTGATGATCTGGGTTCCTCTTCTTCCCTTGACCTCCATTACCCTTCTGCTGACTTCGCTTGCTATGAATGTTCAACTACACTTTAGCAGAACTTTCCCCGGTCTGCTTTGTTGCAACATTACTCTGGATACCTTCACCACTGGTCCCCGCAATGTCCTTCTTCCTAGGCCGCCTAACATCTTCTCTTCTCAAAAACTGGGCTGCCTTTGCATAGAACCGGTCAAACAAAGCATGGGGTTTTCCATCCAACCAATTACCAAATTAGAAATCAAGATCGATCCCTTTCGTCAGTTCCATTAGAATAGAATTGTCATTGGGGTTGCTGACCTCGGCACAAGCAGCATGGAACCTTTCCAGATAATGCCTAAGAGTCTCTCTTCGAGCTTGAGTAATACTGGACAAGGTATTAACATCCTTCGGTCTTATAGCATGCATACGAAACTGCTCAACAAACTTAGTGGCTAACGAATCAAAACACAAAACCAATCTAGGTGGTAGACGGGTGAACCACACTGTCACAATGCCTCCCAAGGAGATGGGGAAGCTTCTACACTTAACCGCATCGTCAGCTCGAGCGGCATTCATAAGCCATTCATATTTCATAATATGTTGAGTGGGATCCGAATTTCCTTCATACACCAGCAAGGTCGCATCCTAAATCGGCGGGGTGGCTTCGCATAGAGAATGTCATTAGTGAACAGGGTGTGACTCCTGGAAATTTTACAGTCATCATTTATGAGGCCTTGACTTTCTCGAATCATCTGACGTATCATGGTTGGAATATCAGGCATCTGGATATTTTGGGCCCAAGGCATGTTTAGCTTCCATGTTATGAGGATGGTCCGATTGTTTTCTGCAGTCCATTCCACACCTTCTTGGCTCCCAGTCTTCATGGAAATGAGGATCCTGAACATGAATGTGATGATAAGGGGCTGGATCTTGTTGGTTCCAGATCTCAGCATCTAAATCTGTAGCACCAGCAGCTGTGTGGTCATGAGTAGTGTGGTAAGGAAGTGTCCCTCCTCGGGAGGAGGTTCAACTTGATGCCATATGGAAGGACCTATCCTAGCCTATCCGGGATTCACTGCATGTGGGTGCCCAAAGGCTTCCACATTGTTCCCATCTGACCGTCGGTGCGTAGATCTGTGATTGGAGTCAGACAACGTCGAGCTTTCAGAAAAGGAATAAAAGACATGCTCCCTTCTAGATCTCCCTCGCCTTTCTTCATTCAGCTGGTTTACGAGTTTCATGTTAGCACGGACCTACTGAGTGAGCTCCTGCATAAGAGTCTATAATTCCTCTCTATTTACTAAACCGAGTGGATCTAGAACTCCAACTGATGTTTGGCCTACAGTGGTCAGCTGTGCAGGATTTTGCCTATCCCTTCCTTCCGGATCAGTAGCATTGGAAGCAGTTCTGGTAATGCACCATGTTGAATGTAGTTCTTCTTAGATCTAGAATATTCTAAATAGAATAGAAAGAACTTTTGGAAGATGGATCTAGATCTCCATCTTAAAGTTTAGTATTCCAAGAACGGCAAAGAATCCACAGAATCAAAGAAAAACAGAGTTTTCTTAGTGAAAGCACCAAAGTATTTATACCAAAAATGGGCACAACACTCTTCGGATGTAATTAAATCGATTAGAATGAAGAAATAAAATGAAAGATGAGGCTAATCTTACAATCACACCAAGAAAAATAAGTAGCAGTAAAAGAAGACAAGAATTTATAGTGGTTTGGCGGTGTAGCCTCTATTCACTATGAAGGATTTGAATTTTATTGTTGATTATGAACTGAATTACAACGGTATAATGCTTAAGACTTGAATTATAATGGAGTTTAACTAGAGCAGCAGCATAAAAGTCCTTTTTAGTTGCAGTAGAGGTGTTATTTATAGATGTACAGCTAGAAATATCTACCTTGAATCTTGGAATATCCTTTCTCATTCATAGGTGGACACACAAAATCAATCTGGAGTTGTTTGGGATCGATCCTTGATCGATCCATGTTTCCTTCGTATCTATTGAGAATGGCTTCAATTGGGCTACGATCGATCATGGGCATTCTTGAGATGATATGCAACCATCTATGAAAACTTCATAGCATTTGATTCTGTGTTTGAGAGATATGATCGATCCAATATTGAGTTTTCTAGTGAGGCTGAAGGCTTCGTATCGATCAATTTGTATCGATCTCCTCGTATCGATAACGTGGCATGCATGTTCTATGGAGATCCAAAATTCATGCATAAGGAAATCTTCTATTGGTTTGACCTCTTCTTTCGTATCCATCCAAGACTATGCTTTTCATATTGATGCTTTAGTCTTTCCTTCGTATCGATCTTCGGTCCTACTCTTCGTATCGATCGAATAAGTGATCAATACGAAACATGCAGTTGTTGGTTGAATGAAACGTGATTGATCCAAGGAGTGTTGAAGTCCATCGATACAGGTTTGAACTTGATGGATACTAATGATGGGCGCCCAGTGATGGGGATATGCTTATTTCGTATCGATGGTGATGGATACAAAATGAGGGATGCCAATGGATGATATAAAATGATGGATGCCAATAGATGGATACGAAACAAACATGTTCCACATGGATCTTGGTCGATCCATATCTCGAGCATACGAACTCCGACTGACCTGGAATTTGGAATGTTTCCTTTCATAACTTTGTTGGACGTACAATGCTAAATATGGCTTGATCCAGACTTGGACCAAGTTTGCATGTACCCATCATGGACCTATAGATAACTGATCTCCGGGGCGGATTGTCTTCAGTCTCTAGTCAAGTCCTTCGTGTCACGGCCTTGCTAAAAGGCGGGATAACAACTTATGCTCATGCAGAAGGGATCGATAAGCTTGCTTACTAGGATCTTACATGGGGATCCATTTACCTTGGAACTTTATGTGGTGGTTTAGTTTCTTGGTCGTACATAATGGCAAGGATTCAGACATTCATTAACCCATGGATCTCTTACGGAGCTGAGTATTCATTAACCTTATGGAGATAGCCATTTGTGTGAACATTTATCCAAGATTGCTTGGTACAAGACCTTGTAACAATCCTAAAGTTTTAATTAATCGAATAAATCAATTAAAAGGCCAAGGCTAGCTAAATAAGGGACATGAATGGAAATAAATAATGGAATAAGGGTATGAGGGCCCAAGCCTAAGTAATTATAGGACATAACATTACTCTTTTCTATTCATTTATTTCATGTTACTTAAAATAAAAATAAAAGGTAAAGAAGAACTCAACTAGCAGCTCAAGGAGAGCAAATAGAGAGGAAGAAAAGGGAAACACAAGCAAAAAGGGGATTAAGAGGACTAAATCGAGAGACCTTATAAGATCTAGGTAAGTAGTACTTAATCTATCTACACCGATCTATTATATATAATTTCGGTTTAGATTTATATGTTTTTAAGTATGATGGGTTTCATATGGATTTTACCAACAATTATAAAGGTTTTAGGGAAGGATAGATAAAAACGGAATGTTTGGATGTGTTTCCCCTACCTTAATGATTTCGAAAGTTAATGGAAATGATATATCATGTTCTAATCCTATTTTTAACAATGGGTTTTCAGTGTGAGAAGTCTCTTAAGGTTATATGATTTTATTTAATTTATCGAAGGAGCATAGCTAGAAAATAAATAAGGAAAACACCCTTAAAAATCCAAATAAAGATTAAGTGTGTTAGGATAAGTGTTCATAAATTTTCTAGGAATTTATCAGAATTTTCTATAAGGAAAAATAGACCAAAATGGCTAAGTATTATGCTGGGGCAAATGGGGAACTGTGGGGCACATGAAAATAAAGTTATAGAGATAATTATTTAAAAGGTGTTGGGAAAAAGAGAAACTAGATCCAAATCTTTGGCTGAAAAGAAAGAAAATGACATTACAGATAACAGAAAAAAATAGGACGAATAAGATAATGACATGTGTAAAGACGTTTTCAGACTTTGTCTTATATGGAGCTGAAGTGGCGGCCTAACGAGTTTTAAAAGAACTGCGCATATAGGAGAAATGGTAGAGATTAGTCGGAGGGATCCAGGAGCTTTTAGGGGAAATCAAGTCTAAGCTGCAAAAAAAGAAAAAAATATTACATGCTATAACTTGAAAGGATTCACTACTAAAGAGTGAACTGTGCGCCTAGGTTAGGGCAGGGAACAACTGCACTAAGGAGGGTGAGAATGAGACTGAATGAAAAGATAATTTGGTACGATTCGGGGTGCGGCCAAGGATAGTAGGAGAAAAATCATCCGCTAGAGGCAAGGATGGAAGGGTTTGACACCGATGTGGGGACACTCACTCGAATTCGCACCTTGAGAAGGTGTGGAGAGGCATTCAATTTTCAAAAACTTTGGTGGCGATTCCAAGTAGTTTACAATTAGAAAAATGTTCGAAGGACTGTGGCTGGCAATTACACAATAGTCCAGTGTTCAAGTAAATAAACGGGGAATATGGGTGGTTGTTTCACAATGGTCCGGAACTTAAGAAATATAGAAGGACTACATATGGCTACTTATTTGTGGTCTAGGGCATAGCTAATAAATAGTTGAGCATTGCAGGTGGTTAGGACTATGCAGTTTGAAATAATGAATGAATCTAAAAGAACATTGTAGGGGGCAAAGTCCATGCAATCTAAACCTAGAGAAAAAACTGGAAAAAGGGTACTGTAGTGGGGGATGATTCTAAGCAGTATTAGTTAAAAGACAAACCTAAATGGAAATCAAGTGGGGACTGCATTGGAGGCGTAGTAGAACATAGGAGCAATCTGTGCAGTTAATGCGCTCGGCGGATTCATAGCGGTGGAGATGCAAAAAGTCATAGCGTGGATACAGCGAAGATATAGCGGGATATAGCGGATGGCTCTAAAATAACATATAAAACTTGTATTTAATGTTTTTACAAATATACAAATGGTAAATAAATGAAAAAATACCATTCACTTGAATTATAATTAATACATAAATAGTTTTAAATTAAACATGTGCTAATATGCTTTAAATAAACATAAAATTGTTATATAACATAACTGAATTTAGTAGAATATTAGAGTATTTTCATTTCTGAAAATATATTAAAAATTAAATCAAATAAATTAGTTTCATAATTTTTATAATGTATAAATGCAATTTTTCAATTCATTTTATTAAAGAAGATATAGCGGAAATAGCGGAATATAGCGGGAATAACGGGATATAATGGAAATAGCGGAGCTTAAAGCAGAAAAGCTATATTTTGGGGCTACATGAAAAAATCGTAGTGGTAGAAACCCGCTATGAGATATAGCGGGATTGTAGCGGGGTAATAGCGGGGCATTAACTACACAGGGAACAATAGATTAAAGAATAATTTAAAATGACAAATAAATAGGGACTGCACCAGGGGAAGGGGTTGCAGCAGTAATTGTGGACCGCATAAGAAACTATAAGGATCATTAGTAAATAAGAACTATTTACGTAGTATCTAGGGTTGTTTCACTTGTGGTGTGTGAATAATGAGGGGCAAACATTATCTATGCAGTACGGGTTGGTTGTATGGTACGATTATTTGAGTAAGTATTATTCACAGCAGACTTTATATCTGATCCATGTTTTTATTAATGTTTTTCCCCATAAACACACGGGTGCTCATTTGAGTAGGCTGAGTTTATAGGATCGGATGAGTATAAAATAAAGATTGTAATACGAGGATTGAAGATGTATAAGAAGGCTTGGTAGCTAATAAAGATTTTATTTTTCGCATTACTAAAAAGTGTGGGCCGCATCATCTTATGTTACTGACTCTTTCTATGTCATTTTCTATTATATTTTACCCTTGCATGGGCCCGTTTTGGGTTTGATTGTGACTGAATTATATGTAAAAGAATATAGAGAAAAATTTGGATGTAATAAAAATATTTGGTTGCTCTATTTACTTATATGTATTAATTAATAAACAGAACTCACTTTCTTCATTGAAAGATAATTTCGGTGATAACTGTAGTATCATTGGCGTCCATCTTTGAGTCTTAAGTGGGAGATGTTACAACCCTAGACCTTATCGAGATGGTATGGTTTCCTAGTCATATGGAGTGGCATGGATTCGAGCATCGATGAGACTGTGGTGTTGAGTAGTCATTGATCTTGTGGAATGAACATACAAGTTATCATTGTCCTAGATTATTTAGTATGAGACTTTACTATGTGGGTCTAGAATTCCTGACTATCTAAGTGGGTTTAGGAATTAAGGATTGGTGCAGCTGTAGTATGAGTTGATGACCATATTATTTTGAGGATGCACCACGAGTAGGCATATATTCTTATGAAGGTTTATCCATGAGCAAGTGCATATGATATTGTGTATGGTGCAAGAATGAGATTGTACACCAACTATTTTGAGGATGAGACTATGAGCAAGTTCATCAATAGTGTCAGAGGATACACATAATATGATGGATGTGTAGTCAATATTGGGATTAGCACTCTTGTGTTATTTGTTGGTATGATAGTATGGTGAAAATATCTATTTATTATAAGTATGTGTGCTTTGTTTTAATGAGCTATATTGATTGTCGGTTTATATATTTATTTGTGCATGCATGTTTAGACATACCTGAGTTTTTATTTCAGACTTCAATTTTTTATGGGCCATTATGGTTGGATTATTAAGATGCTTACATGATTTGTGGACAGAGTTGTTCTATGATTGAAATTGTTTCGCTCTTTGTTGACGATGAGTTATTTTTTTGCATACTATAGTTTTAATTGCATGGTAATGGGGATGTATGTGTCACTATAGTATATGTGTATAGAAAATTGCATTCATTGTTATGAATGAACTTTAGTATACCATGATTGATTATGTAGTATAGTTGTCATGTACTACTACTTTGAAGGTGGTTAGTTGTGGTTAGTAAACTTCCCCTATTTTGTATGGTTAATCATATGATATGGTATGATAACACCCCTTAATTTCACTCAATTAGATAATTAAATCAGAAAGGTAAAATCTTAATTTTACATAAAGGGGGAAATGGTAAATTTCTACAAAAGCTGGAATTAGGATTTGTGACCTATTCCATTACATCCAGAATGTCGTTTACAATCAGAAAACATATATTAGTAAGATATAGCAATTCATCCCCTATGCTCATAAATCACATTATAGACGATGTAATTGAAAACTAAAAGATGATTTCTACATAAGCATGATTACGATGTGGTTTGCCATGGGTAAATGATTAAGAAATGGATTTTTACCGATTGTAATTAACAAAGATTAATCTCTCTAAATTAAAAAAAGGCAAAGTACAAAAATGCTCTGAATTAGACATATTATCTACCAAAATTGTAGTTTTCGATGGTACGAATCCATTGGTGGTGTCCGTTCGTAGATTGGATTAACAGAATGATTAGAAAATGCATTAGAAGGTTTGATAAACATGGATCGCCTATTTCAATCCAATGGTGAAAAATAAAAATACAGGACGATCGAAGGACATGGACATGAAGTGGAGGTCGAGTAGGTTGCCATGCTGATGTGTTGTAACGACCCAAATTTTCAACGTCTTGAATAAGAATATTTAATTTATTTAAACATTCTTATTTGATTCCAGTTTAATAAAATAATAAGGAAATTTATTTTTATTATAACAAGTAAGAGAGGAGGAGGGAGAGGCATGGCAAGGTCAGGTCGTGCATAGGAGAGCTTGTGCAAGAGTTTTGAATTTGGGAAGATGGGATTTGGAGGGCAATTTATAAATTAAGTATGATTAGTTTAATTAATTTTATTTAAAAATCAATAACTTATAAATCCAGCAAATATCTCATACGAGGTCCAATCGAGTTGAGATTTTTTTTATTGCACGTGTAATGGCGCAGCTACGCGATGGAACTTGTTTCATTGAATTTGGAGCAAGTGAAATTTTGGGCTAATATAGAACGTCTTTTGATTTTGTTTCAAATTGGAATGCCTAAGTGTTCGTCGACGGAAATTCTATCGGTTTAGAAAACCGTCAAACGAATTTGAATTAAAAATAACCGCAAGTGCACGGTGTACGAATGTAGCACGTCACGAATACGGGTCGATCCACAGGGAATTGATGATTTTAAAATTCTATTCAATCAAATTAAACCAAAGTCGAGAGAATGATTAACTAAAAAAAGGAGAAAAATGACAAAAGAAAATAGATAAAAATATGAGAGTGTTAAGACAATTTAGAGGCAACTTCCACTCTCTAGATCACATAAATCAACAAAATGAAGTTATGATCTCTCTTTTCTTTGTCATTAGTTAGCTTAAATGATGTGCTTATCATAAGTATGGCCTATTTGTGCTATTAATTAGCTCAACATAAGCCATCAAACTATAGCACACCCCTTAAACCATTTACTAACTCACATGAAAAATGATAACAAAGTTGAAAGCAAAATCTATTTTAAGTATGGCCTATTAACTATTAATTAGAAATATAGACCATCAAATTTTAATCTCAACATTCACTTCATTACCATCATCATATGTAGACGAAGAGGTAATTTGTGTTAGTGATTGTTTAAGTATAGCCTATTTGGTGTCAACAATATAGGCTATCAAATTCAAAGCAAAAACAACAAGTTAACCACTTCATACATTCTCATTAAAGCACAAAAAGAGAGTATAAAACATCAAAATGTTGAAGCTACATGATTAGAGGCTTCATTACCTCTAAATTGAAGGGATTAGCCTCTCATTTGTGTTATCATATCAACGCAAGTAGCATGCAACATGAAAGCAAAAAGAAAGAAAAATGAAAGCTAATGGAAAAGAGATCTATTCTATTTGCATAAAAGAAAAAGAGATCTACACTACAACATGGAAGGAAATAAACAAAGAAAGGAAAAGATCATATATTAAATTGCATAAAAAAAGAAATTACATGAGAATAAAAATGGCTAAGTAGCCATGAAAAAAGAAAGAGAAAAGCTTTGTTTATTTTGAGCCCAAAACTAATGAATAGGAAGAAGGGCTAAGAGAAGAGAGATACTAAGAAGGAGAGAGTTACATGAAACATATGGGGTATTTATACAAGTTAGAAACCCTAATGCATATTTTTGGGGAGTACCCAAAATGCCCTTGAAGGAAGTGTGGTGGCCAAGTTATCATTAGCTTTAATAATCACCCACTTAAATGTACATGAAGCTTTAAATGTCTTTTAGCATGTGCATTAGCCTTTAATTTGTACATTAAGGTAGTGGGTAGGTGGGGTCCTCCATGTACTTCACTTTGAATTATTTCCATCTTCATTCTTTTGTATCTTCTTTGTACATGCATATTCCTTCATGAAACCACTTGTAATTGAGTGTAATTTCCTACAAAATAATATAAAATTTCCAATTAAATTTTCTCAAATTAATATATGCACAAAAATGACCATTTTGCCCCTTGGTGAAGATGAATATGTGAAAATTTGGAATTAATATGAATTTTGGTTAAAACAAGTTAAAATACCCAATATGATCATTTATTTAATTTAAAAAGAATAAATATGGTGGTAAAAATATGCACAATTACGTGCACATCACTAAGCTCCGCTAGAATTTTGGTGAGTTAAACTCACCTTTTTAATAATCAATATGATATATCTACTGTTTTATTTTTGGGTGAATTATTGGTTTAATTTGGTCAAAAATTAGCTTTGAAAAAGCAAATGACAATTAAAATGAAATACAGGGAATTTTATAGAGAAAACAGGATTTCTTAATATTGTGATTTTTAATTCGATCTATATGCCTATTGATTTTAATTTTAGTTATATACCCGTTATATAGATTGTTAAATGCTAAAATTTGATATTTTGGTCATATTGGATGTGACACTAACATATGTTAAAAGTTGAACCTTTTTAGAAAAAATGTAGTAAATGCATTGGTTAAGTGTTATAGTAAATATTAGCCTTCGAATAGTATTTTGAAAAATACTATTAATTGCTATTTGATTTGAAAATGGTTCCCGGTTTGAGAAATAATTTTTAATACGACCTTTTGGAGTTGCTGTGATATTTTGTTCAAAAAAAAGTTTTTTGTACTCCACTATTTTACTTCAATTTCTTTTATTATTCTTCTCTAATATATGTATATTTGTAAACGTTTTATGATTATTTTGGAAAGTATCTATTTTTATAGAAAAGTTACTATTATAATGAACATTTATTTTAAAGGAAATAAAAAGGGTTATCTTTTATTTTATAGAGATTTTGTGTTGAAAAGAAAATAGAAATATTTTGGAAATAAATATTTTTCAAACATTTTGGGAATAAATATTTCTGAAACATTTTATATAAATTGTTGTAATAAAGGAACAGATTTATAAATTGTATTTTATAAATAAAAGATAGGCGATATTTTATAATTAAAGAATAGGTTTATAAATGGTAGTTTATAAAAAGGAAAAATATTATCATTTTGATAAATTGGAGTAATAAATTACATTGGTGAATTTGTTGCAGTATATGGAATGATCAGGTTATGGAAAGTATATGAGATTTATAATTATATTTGAAGTTTTGTTTTGTACCTGGAGTTTTGTTTTATATCTGGAGTTTTGGTTTATATTTGTAGTTTGGTTTATAAAATGAGTTTTGTAATTATATTTAAAAATTTATAAATGGAGTTTTATAAATGAATTTGGAGTTTTTATAAAAAGAGCGGCAAATAAATTTAGAAAATTATAAAATAAGTGTAACAATCCACACCTTAGTGGGTCTAAATTTCAACAAAAATCGAAACCCAAGTTCATCAAAGCATGGATCGTTGGATTTGGTACTTGCAACTAAGCATGAGCATTGTCAGAGATAGAAATTTAAACTCACAGCGGAAACAATAATAGCATAAGAACGCTAACTATGACTACTACCTTGGATTAATGGTATTTTCGGATAGTAGATTTTCACATCAGCATCAAGCAGGAGAGAAAAAGAAGACTTCTCCAACAACAAAGCACATCCAGCTCCAGTGTCAAGTTCCTCTAAATCTATCACAAGAGCTGTAATGAGGAGGGGGTCAGAACAACGTTCTGGTGACTGGAAAATCTATAAACTATCCATAATATAAATTTATACCGACTGGTTTCCATTTAATAGTTATGTCCATTAAGGTTAGCAATTCTAATCTAACCTTGCATTGCACACACAATTCTTTACTTACCTATTCTCAAGGTACAAAATACCGATGAAGCCTTATCAATCATCCAATAGTTCCAAACCCATCTGCCACTTAATACTTCTAAATATGAAGCGGGCTTCTATAATACATTTAAAAGAGAAATAGGCAGATGCTATCATTAAAGACATCAATCAAGGCAGACCCCATCATTTAATACCTAAATCAAGGTAGACCCCGTTCTTTAAGACCTATTCTCAAGGTGATTTCCTAACAATGTTTTCAATGGTCGGTGGTTCCTACTACAAAGTCCTCTAAGAACTATTTAAGGCTTCCAACATTTAATGTCCAACAATTACCGCATCTATCGCTGATTAAATCATAGCCATGTAGTAAACAATACCCAAACAACTTGATACCTTTGAAAAAGACTAGGCGAACTTCTAACCATTTAATACCTATATTTTAGCAGGTCATCGTCACTTTACAACTATCCCCAAGCGGACTCCTCACTGGTATTTTCGTTATTACAGGCTTAGTAATATGAGAGATCTCACCCAAGCCACTTAATACCTCATTAATAAGGACTAGGAAGACCCCAGACAAGTTAACACCTTTTTGTAGGCAGGCCTTTGTCATTTAATATCTAGCCCCAAAGCGGACTCCTTACTAGTACTATCTAGCTGACATTGCTTGGAAATCTTATTAGGCAACTTAATACTTCTTTTATAGGAAATAAGCAGATCCTATAATCACTTAATAACTCAAACCTGAAGTGAACGCTTCCCAAGATATACACTATCACTCTTAATTATAAATATAGAATCTCATTAGGTTACTTCTTTGGGTAAGGAGAGGGCCCTACAGCACCTAATACTTCAACAGTGAAGTAAACCCTTTTTGAGACATCCTTATTTATTTGGAATCTCACTAGGTTACTTAATACTTCCTTTTAGGAAAGAGGCTGACCCTAAAGCCACTTAATAACTCAAACCAAAAGCAAAACCCTATGAAGATATCCCTCACTACTCCTAATTCCATACTTGGGCGATTTAATACTTTCTATCTAAAAAAGCAAGCTTAATCTCTCACATCGTCGTGGGTCCTTGCATTAGTGATATCTCACATTAGTAGTAAGTGCACCCGACTACTAGTATCCTTTTAGTGAAGGGCGGTCTTCCATCGAGTGACTCTAATTAACCATCCTAAGTCTTTACATATAATATCTTAGGAAAACGTTGGATTTAGCTTAATAATTTCCTTTTTATTTAAAGGCAATAAGGTTTACCTTAAATACTTATCTACCCTTAAATCCCCTTTTAATGCTCATAAATGTCAATATGTCTATAAAATCCTGACGGACATTTCCTAAGAAATTTATGTATGATTACTAATTTCAAATTTGTAACTTTTAATATCTATTCCATTTTTATCGGTCCTATTAATCCATTTACTGTATCAAATTATTGCAACCACCATATTTATTACTGTTTATTTCCCATTTATTAGAGTTAGAACCTTTTAAATTCATTTCTCAGTAATTAGTTATCCTAAATGCGAATACTATGTGCAAGCGTCGTTATTGGCTTTTTATTCAATTATTATAAGTGCAGTAAATTACGAACAGATATCTACTTTTATCAAATATATTATAGTTATATATCTTCACTAGAATATTCTTTTCCATGTTTAATTATTGAGTGATATCTAAAAAGATTACCCACTATAATTTCCATAAATTAACCCTAAACAAAAGATTTAACTTTAAAAGATTACACTGTTTAAAATTACAAGGAATAATCATTTCTTTTTATTACTGAAATAGATAATGTAAACTTCAATGAATGCATGCTTTACACGTCACTTTCTCTTTCCATTTGCACCTATTCATTATTAGATCAACCGTTGTTTTTCCTAAAAGGGAAAGAAATTAAACTAATTTACAAATATTGAACGGATCTAAATTCCAAAACATAGAAAAGTTTACATTCCAACAAAATTAGTGTAATAATCCAAATTTATAATATTATGACACAATCTATTTCAGATTTGGAATAAATTTCATTTAAATAAATATTCTAAATTCATACTTTTGGGACTGATTTCCAGATCAGGTTGTAAATAGTTCTAAATCAATTCATAAATAAGAATATGTAGGCATATTTATTATATTCGGATTATATTCAATTTGTTGCCTACAACTCACATAGAATTAACCAATTAGGCATAATAATTAAATAAACACCGGTAGGATAATTTTCATATTATAACATCTATGAAATTTCCCACTTGCCTTTTAAAAGCGATCCAAATCTCCATATCTGAAGTAGAACCTTTGATTCATCTTCAAACCTGAAATGCGTACAAAAGGGTATATACATACATTAGAAACACAAATTTGAGAAAAGATTTGGGATTGGTAGAGAAAATAAATATAATTATATAAACACCTCAAATATGCATATGGTTGATTCTCTTCTATTCTCCTTATTACTAGATTTCCATTTTTCTCTAATTTGCATGAATATAGATATAAATATCTTACTTTTATAATTTCGAAAGAAATTGGAGAATAAGAAATGGCAGAGCTTCACCACTGTCTTTTAAAAAATATGAGAAGAAAAGGAAGGGTTGGGCCTGAATGTATAGGCGTTAGAATCAACCGGAACCGTTGGATCTAAGTATATTAAATCTGAGTTATGCATAGCCTAGGTTTACTAGAGCCGCCACACATGAAGCGATCGATCGCTCCTTCCCAGGGGTTGACTGCCCCTGGTCAAACGCTCCAATATGCCGGTCGACCTATGGGCCCCAGCTAATTAATTAAAAACGTTAATTTCTCTAATTTATTTATTCTCATTCAAAATTTGTTTTTCGTTTGTAACTTCTTTGTTTGGACTTCGATCACAAAACTCCATGTATAAAAGTTGCTCAAAGTTTCGCTGTGAACGCAATGGTGCTAGTTTCATGGTCAAATCCATTGTCTACACAAATTCCTTTTTTGGAGTCTAACTAGTTAACTATTTAATTAAATAATTAACATCAAATTATAGGGTGTCACATTCTTCCCCCTTAAAAAGAATTTCATCCGTGAAATTTCACCCATGACTAAGTCAAGGTTTTGGCTCCTACTTATCCTAAACTACACAACCAATGAGCGTAAAATAAATTTTGCAACCAAACATGCATAAGTGCATAGTGTATTACTATATCACCACACAGAAAATATGTATGCAGAATCATTCTAAATCGAATCCTCCTATATGAATGCATTTCTTTTGAAAACTTTTGGAAACAAGATGAAAACAACCTACATTTATACCGACGGTTCCATAAGCATGCAGCTTTTAAAAAATCTTTTCAACCAAAACCCCCCATACCCCTATAAATAGAGGTATGAAGCAACCAATTTTGCATCCACTTCCTACCACCAAAAATGCATTGAAAAATCCCTTCCTAAACTTTACTTCTATGCAAATAAAGGAATTTAGGTGGATAATTTAACATTCTTACCACTTTATAATCTTCCTATTCTCGTAGTACAGTGGAAATTGCCTCACTATCTCGAATTTACTCCAAATTTTCCATGTACAAAATGCATAAGGAGGCTTATTTCAAGCCCTAAAATGGAATTAAGTCTAAAAATAGACTAGCACGCGTTGTCAACAAGGTATAAAAATATAATTTCCAATGCAAAAATAGCTTTTCCCTTGTTACCGCTTGCATTTATTGCATCGTCGACCTTAATGCACCACTAAATTCACAAATTCTAACTCTATTTGCCTTCCCTACCCTAACATGTGGCCTTTATAATCAAAGATTTGACAAAAATATTTCTCATTTTACAAATTTGTATGTCATTTGGGAAATAAAATCCCAAAATATTTAGATGCACATTTTCCCTTGAAATTTTTTTTGAAAAAAAAACTCTAAAACTAATTTAAGAGTCAAAACAACTAAAACACAAAAACTCTTTTTTTTTCAAAGAAACTTTTCAAATCAAGGGGATACTTTTCAAATCAAGGGGAAACTTTTCAAAATATTTTCCTTCTTAAAAAATTTGATAAACCAAGCCACAATTTCAGCATAGTTGAAAGTTGGTTATATGCTAAATGCATAAACCAAAATCCAAAATTCTACAACTAACCTTTACTATAAAACTTGACATTTTACATTTAAAAAATGCCAATACATCCATTATTCAATAATTTTAGCTTTTAAGGAACATAACAATGACCCATGATATTAAAACAACTTTATCATGTTCTTCGCTAAAATTTTCCAACTTTCTAAACATCCAGTCTTATACTACATTTACTGTTAGTCAATTATCTTTATGAGATTTCCATATTAATACTGCTTCTTTACTATGCATATATAGGAGTAGTTCGCATAACTAGAAACAATAACATAGTGGATAAATAGGAACTCATAATATTGTATATGCCTTTTTCAAGAGACAACTAATCGGTTTAAACCTAAACGACCTAAAAGAAAATAACAAATGCTGGAAGGGAAAAGACAACAACATCGTAATCCTAAAATAATGCCTACAAACTTTGAGATGCCTTTCTCAGTGGTTGAAGCCCGATCCATTGTTGCGACCTATGGTTCTAGCATGGTGGCTATACACCCAATCTCATGTTGCCGGTGCTGCTGTTTTTGTTGATAGCTTCGAAATTTCCATCTTCCTAAGAAAGGATCTAATGATGGAAAGAGGAACCTTCTACCAAAATGCATCTCCACGGAGGTTCATCCATATTACATAAAGATGAGAGTGGATAGGTGAAAAATATGAAAAGTGACCCTATGGAGTGCTAATAACAAATCAAATCAAAATGGTGCGGTTCCAATTGACGACGATGCGGCCAATACTACCATAGGTTGTCTTCTGCACCAAAGGATAAATCCGATCGTAACTTCCCATCTTAGGGATGACGTTGTGTTGAACGCTGCACATAATTAGACGGGATGTCGGATATAGATTATTCATCTTCCAAACACCGACATTCAAGGAAAAGATCTACTGCAAAAAAATTGAGTCGGTCATTTCAAAATCATCCGGGTCCATTGCGAAGGCTACCAAAATCTTAGGGAGATCATCATTAGTCAGCTCAATCGAGACACCCTTCACCTCTGAATGAATCAAACTATTACCTCCATTGAAAAGGCGATGCAGCATGGGTAACATTCCTGCTTAAAGGTCTTAAAGCAGAGGATCAGTGCAAATCCTACCACGATGAATAGCTCTTCCAACCAAAAAGTGGCAAAAGCTTCTGCTAATTTCGATCCAGCCAAGGGCCTCTTCAGGGTTGACACTATAACGGTACGTGGAAAAAATGGCAGTGCAGAAAGGTGTCTTGTGCTAAGAAGTGGTCGGAGGAAGGAAATAGGGATTAGATCTGGAGTGATGGAGGGGTAAGATCTAACGTGCAAAACCAGCATGAGGGGGAGGCAAGGCTACTGCTCCTAAGAAAAAACTGTGTCACCTAGGGAGAAACGAAAGAGAGAGGCTGATATTTGGATGAGGAGGAGGATGGATATTAGGTTCGGCTCATAGAAGAAGGAGGAATGAAAGAATGCAAATGAGGAAATTCGAACATGAATTTTATAGTCCCGCTCCAGGTTCAAGTTAAGCCAACACTCGTTAACTGGTAGACCGCTATAGGTTTACCGCTAGACATGCTTTAGGCGTTAATTGAACCTACAACCAACTACGGTCGAATTAAATAATAATAATCGTTTTGTTCCATCTTCTTTGAGTCGACGCGATCCGAAAAATAAATGTCCTCATTATGGTGGTGTCAAAGCATACTGCCTAGTCCTGAACCATGCCCCAGCAATTCACAGTAGTCCTAGCAAAACTACTATAACCAACAAAAATTCTGCAAATCCAAAAATATTCTAGCTGCTATTTTCTGCCCATATCATACGAAATATTTCTTTCAATAGCTAGTGGGTATAAAAACACTTCGAACTACATACCTCAATAAAGTTGAATGTCATTCCTATTTTATCCAGACCTTAAAGAGAGAAAATATAAAAATCTTGATTTTATAATTGAAAAATCACTAAGCTAAATATATGCTCATTTATACTTGTTTCTAAATAATAGAAACTATTTTTGTAACACTCCATATTATTGCTAAAATTATTTAGGATATTTAATTAGTTAAATAAAATAAAATATTGTGTTGATTAGGGGATTGCGATTTGATTTAATTAAAGGGTAGTCATGCCATTTAACCTATGAATTAAAACAAGATTTAAATTGAAATTGAGAAGGGGTAAAATAGGAAAGAGGTCATTCCTATATCCCTTAAACTTGGTCAAGCATTCTCCTATGCACGTTCATTTTATTTTATCAAAAAATTGAAAACAAGAGGCTGGCTGCCATTAACAAGGAAAAAAGGAAGAAGAATCAGGAAAATATAAAGGAAAAGCTTAAGCAAATCAAATCCATTCACAACTCAATCCCTTTAATCTCTAAAGCTAAGGTGAATAATGTTTACATTTCATATTTCTTTGCTTTCGGTTTTAGGATGAAATCTGAAATATTTTGCATCAATTTGCCATGTTTTCGAATGATGGAATGATTATATATACTTGTTGATGATTTGTGGTTGGTCAAATAGATTTTATGACATGTTTTGATATGTAAACCCTATTAAATGACATCCAAATGCCTTGCAAATTTTTATATATACCGGAAATATTATTTTGGAGATAGGTTTCAATTTTCAGAATTTTCGGAATTTTTATGGAATTTATATGAATTTTCTAGTAAAGAAAATATTAATTTGGATTATAATTATTTATGGTTAAATAATAAAAGGTTTGGGTTTGAAATTTTTATATGTTGGAAAACAGATTATAAGAGATTTTCTGGAATTTTTGTAGAATTTTCATAAGTGTTTGTTGGATATATAAAATTATTTAAGGTATGAGACTCAAATGTTTTATGTATTTATAAAAGGAGAAAGGGGCTCTTTGCAAATAATTTCAATTTGTTATTTTTAGAAATTGGCAACACTTTTGAAATAGTACAATGACAACCAATCAGATTCAAACAAACAAGGCAGATTAGGTACAAAAGAAATAGTTTAAAAGTACAAATAAACATGATTTTTGTTGTTTCGATGCTTTCGGCACCAGGTTCCGCCTCCTTAGCTTTGCTTCCAACACAGTCGAAACCAATGCACGCGGTATCGATGAACTAGTACATGGTGTATTAGATGTAGGCAGAAGGTACGAATTTGAAACCAAGGGTTGTGAAGGGGTTGAGGCATTACATTGCTTTAAAAAGAAAACGCGTCTGCTTGTTGTCGACTGAGTAGCTTTCAACTTGGTTAGCTTGAACTAGGTTAAATGGATTTAAAGAAATGGTTTCGATTGGGTTGCGCTTTTGTTTCAAATGATTTCTTTCGATTAAGTCGAAACCTTTTGTTGCTAACATTTTACCTTTCGACCCAGATGGTTTCGAAGGGGTACTTTGTTTCTAAAATTTAGCCACTTCTCCAATGTTTTCGAAGGGATGGTTTCGACACCATCACTTCTTTGCTTAGAAAATGGTTTCCAAATAGATGCTTTCGACTTAAATATTTTAAAGACCCTTTTTCTATGATTGAAGTAAAACCCAAATGATTTCGAAAGGGATAGTTTTAGATGGTTTCGAAACGGATGCTTTCGTCTTTAATGGGTTTCTGATCCTTTTTCTCTACTTGAAGGCATAATCCAAACGATTTTGATCGAAACAGTTTTCAAAGGTTTTGAAGGGGTAAATTTTTTAATGTTTTCGAAAGGTTTCCACGTGTTTTAAATTGAAACCAAAGGCATTCGAAAGGTTTAGTATTTAATGCTTTCGAAAGGGTTTTAGTTAACGGTTTCGAAGGGGTGGTTCCCTAGGGTTTCGAAAGGGTTGAACGGAAAAGTTTTTCCTATGTTTTCATAAGGCAATATTTAAAGGTTTTAAAGAATGATGTCTAATGTTTTGAAGCTTTCAAAGGAAATGCTTTTAATGGTTTCGAAAGGGTTACTTTCAATGGTTTCGAAACGGTTACCTTTAAGGATTTCGAAAGGGTTGTTTAAAGGTTTTAAACAAAGGTTTTGAATGACTTAAATGGGCAATATAGCCTAAGTATTTTCAAGTTAAAAAGGATTTTAACTTGTTTTGGAAGGATAGCCAATCCTCATTAAAATTCATCAACGTTATTTTGAGTAAAGTATATATAACATGGTAAAACAGCTTAGAGTAAAGCTAAGGATATATTTTCCTTGTATAAGTATGATTTAAAAGGTTAAATTATTTTGAAAAGGTTTTTAAGGAAAAAGATGAAGGTAGTTAACCCTAAGGAAATGATTTGGACAGATAGTCCATTTTGATTCGAACAGTTAGTCCAGTTTGTGAACAGTTAGTCCAGTTTGCGAACAGTCAGCCCAGTTTTCGGACTGATATTTCACTTACTACTTATGGATAGATAGTCCATTAGTTACCTGATTATAGCTTAATGGACTTAGCTATTATTATCATTATTATATCAGTTTGATCAACCGGTTTGGTTATAGGAAAGGATTTGCAAAAATATATGTTTTAAAGGGAATATTAGTGAGGGGAAACCCGTTCCACTAAGCGGCGCAGCAAACCGAGATGTAACAGTATTATTCACACTAGGCTTTTTGTCTCACTCGAAGTTTTTGTTTGCCCTTAAACTCTAAGGTGCTCAAAATTTATTTGAGTAGGCCGAGTGTTGAGGTTTTCAGGTTTAGTGATTTTGGAGAATAAAGCTTCCGAAGACGAGCAGATGGCTATCGAATAGCTAACTAGGTGGCTCTTAGTGTATTTTTTTAATGATTATAATTAATCTTTACCTGGAAAACGATATGGGATTATGTAACTTGGATATGAAATTGTTTTGAAATGTAGTATGTAAAATGTTTTTTTTTAAATATGTGATTTTTTTCATATTCAAGTGCTTCTGATACTATTGATACCATTAGCATTACTGTATTTTATCACTAAAAGTTAATACTATGGATGGCTGCAGCATTTGTAGCGCTTAGCTTTTGGCCTCTAGATACGAGACGTTATAACTTGGTATTAGAGCATAGGTTTATGAAAAACTTCAAGTCAAAATGGTTTTTGAAAAACATAATCTTAAGGAATTAGAGTAAGATTTGGGATATGAGATAACGCTATAGTAACGTATTTATATTTGCTATATATAAGTATGTGCTTTGTCTCTAGTCTCCTATCTTTGTTAGATTATTTTCCTATATCTTATAAGGTTTGAATACAGATATGGGAGGAAGAGTTAACCTGGGAGGGGAAGGCACCGATAGGAATGCCAAACCTAATAACCAGGGTCAGGCACAAACAGAGAATGTGGGTGTTGGAGTATCACAAGTTGGAATGGAAGCTATGTATCAGTTTTTTATGAATATGATGCAAGAGGGAGTTGCAGTTGAAGTGTTAGGAGGAAATGTTGTAGGAGCAGGAGTTCCGAAAGTTTCGTTCTTTAACCAGTATGCTAAGTTGAGCGAAGATTACGCTAATCTTGGAGGAAAGCCATTTCTGGAAACATTGGATGCCACAAAAGTAGAGATATGGTTGTAGCACTGTTAGAGAATATTTGTATATTTGGGGCTCAATGATGAGAGGAAGAGGAGGCTTGCTTCTAGATAGCTTCAGGGAGAAACTTTGTTTTGGTGGAATAGTTTTACTGTGGCAGTGGATGAGGAGACTATGACCTATGAATTTCAAGGGTAGGTTCCAAGAGAGGCTCATGTCTACAATGGCACAGTCAGCTCTGATCAGAAAGTTTGTTGAATTAGAGCAGGGAGAGATATTTGTTTTGGAGTATGCTAGGAGGTTTGAGGAGTTGGCAGATATGGGTATGCTTCAGTGGAAACAGCAATGAAGAGGAATGAGAAGTTTATTAAGGGGTTTAAACCAGAGTTACAAGGGCTACATTGCCTCATATTAGTGATCCTTCCAATTTTTCAATGGAGATGGCCTTAAGGCATAATAAGATGCTTGATTCTCTGGAGAAGAGCAGGACTAAGGACGTATAGGTTGGGCAGATTCAGAAGAGGAAGTTCTTTCCTAAGAAAGGTGCTCAAAAGGGTGGAGCAGCTAAGAGGGAAAAGTGTGAGGTGGTATGTTTCAAGTATGACAAGAAGGGGCATTTTGTTAATAAATGTCGTGCTGGAAAGGTAAAGGAGGTGGTAGAAAAGAAGAATGTCAGGTGCTTCAAATGCGACCAGGTTGGCCACTATAAGAATCAATGCAAGGAGACCGCTAAGGATGGAAAGGGCAAAGTGTATGCATTGGTGCCTGCTATGTTGAATCATAAGTTTTGATTCATAACAGAGCTTAAACAAATTAGTGAATGAGACTATATGGACGAGCGATAAAAAGAGAAAGAAATATGCTGTTAAAACTACAAAGGTGACAAGACTACAAAACCTAGTATGTTTATTTGTCGAAGTTTTTAGTCTTAGAATTGTTAAAATCTATCCTCAAGTAGTCCACACAAATCAAAGTTGTTTTAAGCTTCAAATTCTTCAAAATTAATGTGAATTGTGCACTGACAGTCAGGTCACTCGACTGACCATATATGACCAGTCGACTAAACCTGCTCAGTTGCACAAAAACACTCTGTTTTGCACCAACTTTGAATTTTCAATTGACTGGTCATTTTGGGTCAGTCGACTGAACTTTTCCAACAGCTATTTTTTTGAATAGTCACTTCCATTTGCCAAGAGATACGATCTAAATTGAAGAGTTATGGATGCTTCTTTTACTCAGAACTCTTCATGAATGGTTGCAGCTGTTTATCTACTATATAAACACATAAGATTCACTTCACAAACCACTGAATTTCATTTTATTTTCTGATCATACTCTCTACTATCTCTGCATTCTGAAAAGCAATCACAATTTCATATATTGCTTGAATCTCTAAATCAATTAACTTATTCTTCTATTCAAAGCAATATTCTTCTTTCTAAATCTTTACACACACATATATACTTGAGAAAAAGATTATAGGAAGGTTGTACTATCAAAGACAAATTAGTATTATCAAGAACACAAAGTGTCAAAGCAATTTTATTGAAACTGTTGAAGTCCTGTTCGATTGTTTAGGCGGGTAAAGTCCTCTTTCGGTTTTTAGAGGCAGAAAAATCCTGATCGGTTGCTCAGGTGTTGTATACCTATTCCTCCAGGTTAAGTGAGGGGTTATTGTGAGAAATTCCAAAGGGAAGTCTGGGACTGGACATGGAACGGGAAGTTCGAACCAGTTTAAAAACTCCTAGTGTGCTTATTCTTGTTTACTTTACTATTATTATCTGTTTCCGCATTTAGATTATAATACGTTCCATAATACACGATCCTAAGTGATAACTAGCAACACAGTAGTCACTCTCATTTGGTATCAAAGCAAGACATCCTATAACCGTAACATAGTTACTTGATATTTTTCTGCTAATATGGAAAATAACACCAGCACAACCACTATCATTAACACTAGTTTTATTGAAGGTCAATCTACTGCACGACCTCCACTATTCAATGGCATGAATTATAATTATTGGTCAACTAGAATGAGAATATATATGCAATCTAATGGTTCTGAAACATGAAACATTACCCAAAATGAATATACCATTCCAACAGAAGATTTTTCAACTTGGACTACTGCACAAAAAGTTGATGCTACTCTAAAGCTATGAACATGTTATTTTATGCATTAGATAGAAATGAGTTTAATAGAGTCAGTATGTGTACAACTGCTTATGAGATATGGAGAAATCTAAAAGTAACTCATGAAGGAACTAACAAAGTTAAACAAATAAAATTTTCTATGTTGAAAAATCAGTTTTAAAATTTCAAAATGAAATCAAACAAAAGTATAAATGACATGTACTTTAGATTTCGAGATATATATCACTCACTATTGGCACTAGGAGAAATTTTTTTTGACTTTGATATAGTATCAAAAATCCTAAACTTTTTAATGGATGAATAGGAAAGAAAGTTCCTAGCTATTAAAGAAGCAAATGATCTCTCTACTATGAAACCAGAAGAGTTAATAGGAAATCTAATGTCATATGAAGTGAATTTACAGGCAAGAAAGTTCAAGCACAGGATAAGAAGAATCTAGCATTTCAAGCAGAACAAGATGACTTTGACTCAGATGATGATGATATGGCATTTATTGCTAAAAATTTCAAAAAGTTTTTGAATTCAAAAAGAATAACAAGTTCAAGAGTTTCAAAAATAACTCTAGCAACAACATTAATAGCAATAAACCATCATCTTTGGTCATGGAATGTTATGAATGTCATAAAAAGGGTCATACGAAGAAAGATTGTCTAGAGAAATAGAAAAATAAATTCAAGAAGAACAAGAAGAAAGCTTTTTCAATAACATAGGATGATTCAGATTCTTTTTCATCAGAAAGCGACATTGACAGTGACACAGAGCAAGAAAATATATGCTTCATGGCTACAAATGATGATGTAAGTGAACTAAGCTTTGAAGATTTAGTTGAACTTAATTCAGAACTAGTGGATTTTGTAAACAAACTAAAAAAAAAATAAGGAGTTACAAGGAAAAATAAATAGATCTGAATTAGAAATTAGTATGCAAAGAGATGAAAAAAAGATTCTATAAGAAGAACTTGAAAAATCTCAAGAATCTAATTCTAATTTAGCATCTCAACTTTCTATGATATCTCAGGAATTAGAAATTCAGAAAAATAAAAATGATGAATTATCAGTTGAAATTAATGATTTAAAATCTAACACTAAAGCATTAGAGTTAGAAAAATCTAGCCTTAAAACTAAGTTAGAAGATATTAATAAAAATATTCCTAATTTTAATAAAAGACAAGAAAATCTTTCTAAAATAATAGAAAATTCTCAGTCCAATTCAAATAAAATGGGATTAGGATATAAGAAAATTGAAAATCCAAAGAAATCTGGAATGCTTAAAAACAAAATCAAGAAAGATATTAAGAAAACAGTTTCTAAAGATTTTAAAAATAGTAAAATATGGATTCCTAAAACAAATAATAACTTAATTAGGAATAAGCATATCAAAAGATTTATGGAAACTGTTCATAAAAATGAGAATTACGTTTATAAAGGGAATTCTGAACCTTCATGGGTTTGATTTCCTAAGACCTAACTCTTAGGACCCTAAAAAGAAAAGTGGGTAGCGTCTTAATCTTTATTTTTTTCAGGTACCGCTTAAAAAGAGAGGAAAACGGATTCTAGACAGCGGTTGCTCAAAACGCGTGACTGGTAATAAGGACGTGTTAACAAACATTGTCTGCTCAAATGAAGGATCGGTCACTTTTCGAGATAATTCAAAAGGTTATGTCGTCGGTAAAGGCGATGTGAGCAATAACAGTTCCTATTCCGGAATCTGACACTTCCATTCCCAAAACTCTAAATAACCGCACAATAAGTCTAATGAAATTGCCTCCTAGACCTCCATCTATCATGCCTTTTCAAGACTGTCAACCATGACCTCGTCAACAAACTTCTACTCCACAGCAACAACAACCAAGAGATGACATTCAAACACCAACTCCATCCTAAAGCACTCGGGAATCCATTGATCTAATTATGCGAAATCAAGTCATTTTGGATTATCGCATCAAAAATATCGACAAGAAATTTGAAAAAATTAAAAAAAATTCGGGATTTTATGGGATGCAATATCTTGTTCCTCCTCCATAACTACGGAACCTTCACACCGTGATCCGGCTAAACGTCCAGCTCCTCGCTTTACTTGGTCTACATCAAAAGAACACACAAGTTCTGACACAAGCGGAAATGAAGGTGGCAGACAGTTTGTGGAAAGTTCTTCCAGAGGCAAAGCTCCAATGCAAGTGGAAGAAGAAGAAACAGAGTCTGACTCTAATTGATATTATTGTTTCTTGGTGGTAGTAAGTTATCTATTTATTACAAACATTTTATTTCTATGAGCTTATATAAGTAGTTCATTCATTTTTCTGTGATTGCAATTTTTTTAGTTCAATAATGGAATTGTTGTTATTTCCTTTTTGTCGATGACAAAGGGGGAGAAATTTGTATGACTAATCATTTCTTGCAGGGATTAAATATGTCGCTAGATATTCAGGGGGAGATATATATATAACTCCCGTTATATATTTCTCAAAATATAGTACCATCTGTAATAGGTTGTCATCAATCAAAAAGGGGAAGAATGTTAAATCATAAGTTTTGATTCATGACAAAAAGCTTAAACAAATTAGTGAATGAGACTATATTGGCAAGCGACAAAAAGAGAAAGAAATATCCTGTTAAAACTACAAGGCAGACAAGACTACAAAACTGAGTATAGTATGTTTACTTGTCGAAGTTTTTTAGTCTTAAAATTGTTAAAATCTATCCTCAAGTAGTCCACACAAATCAAAGTTGTTTTAAGCTTTAAATTCTTCAAAATTAATGTGAACTGTGCACTGACAGTCAGGTTAGTCGACTGACCATGTATGACCGTCGACTGAACCTGCTCAGTTGCACAGAAACACTCCGTTTTGAACTAACTTTGAATTTTCAATTGACTGGTCGTTTTGGGTCAGTCGACTGAACTTTTCCAACGGCTATTTTTCTGAACAGACGCTTCCATTTACCAAGAGATAAGATCTAAATTGAAGAGTTATGGATGCTTCTTTTGGTCAAAACTCTTCGTGAATGGTTGCAACTTTTCATCTACTATATAAACACATAAGATTCACTTCACAAACCATCAAATTTCATTTTATTTTATGATCATACTCTTTACTATCTCTACATTCTGAAAAGCAATCAAATTTATATATATTGCTTGAATCTCTGAATCAATTAACTTATTCTTCGATTCAAAGAAATATTCTCCTTTCTATATCTTTACACACACATATATACCTGAGGAAAAGATTGTAGGAAGGTTGTACTATCAAAGACAAATCAGTATTATCAAGAACACAAAGTGTCAAAGCAATTTTTATTGAAACAGTTGAAGTCATGTTCGTTTGTTCAGGCGGGTAAAATCCTCTTTCGGCTGTTAGAGGCAGAAAAATCCTGATCGTTTGCTTAGGTGTTGTATACCTATTCCTCCGGGTTAAGTGAGGGGTTATTGTGAGAAATTCCAGAGGAAAGTCTGGGACTGGACGTAGAACAGGATGTTCGAACCAGTATAAAAACTTCCGGTGTGCTTATTCTTATTTACTTTACTATTATTATCTGTTTCCGCATTTATATTATAATATATTCCATATTACATGATCCTAAGTGATAACTAGAAAAACAGTAGTCACTCTCATGCTACTTCGAAGCCAACGGCTCAGAAGAAAGGAAGGCAGTTTCGGGAAGTACACTTTGGATTCATTATATGTCTATTTGCATTGTATTTGAAATTGGTGCGTCGCATTCTTTTATATCTAGATGTTTGGTAGATAAGCTTAACCTAGAACCCACATATTTAGTTACTTCCTTATGGGTTTCGAATCCAATAGAAGGGCATGCAACTCTAAGGTTGACGTGTGACCAGTTAGAGTTTGACTTGTTAGGTCATGCTTTTGTTTGCAGTATGCATGTGTTTGATTTTGTGGGGTTTGGAATCATTCTTGGTATGGATTGGTTAAGTGAGTACGATGCTAGGATATTTTGCCAGGATAGGAAAATATGGCTTAGGCATCCTGATTGTAGTGGTTAGATAGTTTATACCGTAGAAGGTTCTAGCGGTGAAGTGAATGATTTTTTGGGTGTTATGGAATTGAAAGATAAGCTGAGTCGAGTTTTCGTGGTTAGAAAATTCGCAGATGTTTTTGAGCCTGTAATTGAATTGCCACCAAAATGAGCCACTGAATTTCGGATAGATTTGGTTCCATGAGCAGAACCAGTGAGTGGACCGCCAAGAAGGATAACCCCTACAGAGATGTGGGAGTTGAAGGTGCAGTTGGTGGATTTGGAAGGCAAGAGTTTTATCAGGCCGAGTAGTTCACCTTGAGCACCAGCCGTAGTGTTTGCTAAGAAGTCGAATGGATCATTAAGGCTATGTATTGATTATCGTAAGTTGAATGAGAGGACAATAAAGGATCAATATCCATTGCCGAGGATTAACGATTTGTTCGACTAGTTGAGGGGAGCCAAGGTATTCTCGCAATTGGATTTGGCGATAGGTTTCCCTCAGCTCGGAGTAGCAGAGGATAGTATACCTTTTACGGTGTTCAAGACCAGATATGGTTCGTACGAATGGTTAGTTATGCCGTTCGGACTGATTAATACGCCGGCTTTCTTTGTGGATTTGATGAAACATGTTTTTTGAGAGCACTTGGATAGGTTCGTATTGGTTTTCGTAGATGATATCTTGATATACTCTAAGGATGAGAAGGAACATGAAGTTCGTCTTAAAGTGGTGCTTGTGACGCTGAGGCAACATCAGCTAAAGCCGAAGTTTCCAAAGTGTCATTTCTGGAAGAAAGAAGTGAAGTTTCTTGGTCATGTAGTCTCAAAGAAAGAGTTGTCAGTAGGTTCGACTAAGATTGAGGAAGAGACCCGAGAAAGTGACTGAGATAAAGAGTTTCCTTAGGTTAGCAGGTTGTTATCGGATATTCTTGAAGGATTTTTCATGGATAGCGGCACCGATGACCAAGCTAACGAGCATATGGACTGATAAGTGTGAGGAAGCATTCAAGAGTTTGAAGCACTTATTGACCCATGCACCTGTGTTAGTTGTTCGAGAAGGGAATCAGGATTTGGTGGTTTATACTGATGCATGTGGAACAGGATTAGGAGTCGTGCTGATCCAGAGGGGTAAAGTGATTGCATATGCTTCTAGACAGCTCAGACCGCATGAGGTCAGATATCTGATGCATAATTTGGAATTAGCTGCAGTGATGTTTGCTTTAAAGTTGTAGAGACATTACCTTTTGGGAGAAAGGTTTGAGTTATGTATAGATCATAATTCGTTGAAGTATTTGTTCTCTCAAGAGGAGCTGAACACAAGATAGCAGAGGTGGTTAGAGTTTATAGTCGCTTATAATTTTGGGATTGAGTATACGCTAGGGAAAGGCAACAAGGTTGCAGATGCACTTAGCAGGAAACAACAGAATACGGTATTGGAGACGATTGCTGAGTGGAAAGATTTAGAAGCATTAGCATATTGCAGAGTGCAGTTGAGATCCAAGGCTGGGTCAAGTGGAGATACAGTTGTATTATCTTATTTGGAAGTTCGACTAGTGATGATCGAAAGGATTGCTTCTAAATAGATAGAGGATCTAGTATTAGCTGAACAGATCAGGAAGTTAAGAGATGGAACTGAGAGCAATGACTTGAAAGATTTCAGTCTTGACCAGAATGGGAGGTTGAGAAAGAAAGGAAGATTATGTGTTTCAATTATAGAAAGAATAAGGAAAGAAGTCTTGGATGAATGCCATCGTTCAATGTCCTATATTCATCCAGAAGGTACTAAGATGTATCAAGATATGACGAGGAGTTTCTTCCGGAAGGGTATAAAGCAGGATATTGGCTTATGTGTAAAGCAATGCTTGAATTGCCAACGGACAAAGGCCGAACACCAGAAGCCAAGTTGATTGTTTCAGCCGTTGGATATTCCAGTATGTAAGTGGGATTCTATTTTCATTGATTTTATTGACGGGTTACCAAGATCGGACATAGGAAATGAAAGTATATGGGTCATGGTGGACAGATTGACCAAAAAGGCCCATTTCATTCCAGTTAAGTCAACTAGAACGACACTTGTATTAGCGAAGTTATTTATGAAGAAGTGGTACGACTGCATGGAATTCCTAATAGTATAGTTAGTGATAGAGATTCCTTTTTCACAAGCGAGTTCTGGAAGAGTCTATAGAAAGTTTTGGGAACCAAGCTCAAGATGAGTACCTCTTACCATCCGTAGACAGATGGGAAAACGGAGAGAGTTAACAAAATCTTAGAGGATTTGTTAAGAGCTTGTGTTCTAGATTTCGGGGGATCATGGGAAGACCATTTGCATTTACTCGAGTTTTCGTATAACAATAGCTATTAGACTAGTATTGGGATAGCAACGTTTGAAGATTTGTATGGAAGGCAATGAAAATCTCATGTTTGTTGGTTGAAGACCGAGGATAGGTTGGTTCTTCGTCCAGACTTGGTTAGGGAAGTTATAGAAAAGATTGAGATCATTCGGGTTAAAATGAAGGAAGCTCAGCCAAGGCAGAAGAGTTATGCAGATAAAAGATGAAAGGATTTAGAGTTCTCAGTTGGAGATCAGGTTTTCATCAAAGTGTCACCGATGAAGGGTGTGATTAGATTTGGGAAATCAGAAAAGTTAGCACCGAGGTTCATTGGACCTTTTCCTATTATTAGAGGATCGGGAAACATGCATATAGAATCGAGTTACCAGGCAATTTTGTAGGAGTCCATGATTTTCCATGTTTCTCATCTCTAAAAGTGTGTTAGGTACCCATAGACTACTATTGCACCGACTGTGCTAGAGAACTTAGTAGTAGAATCGAACTTAATTATAGTAAGGAAGCCGATTCGTATTGCTGCGAGAGATGAGAAGAGACTTAGAACCAAGAAGATCAGATTAGTAAAAGTCAAGTGGAGTGATGATGACAGGGACTGTACTTGGAAGGTTCAGAGCAGGATTAGAGATACTTATCCTGACTTATTTGTTGGTATGTTTTACTCTTTGATTTATTTATTGTGTATCTTATCATAATTTCGAAGACCAAATTCTTTGAGGAGGGGAGTTTGTAACACCCTATATTTTTGGTAACATTGTTTAGGATATTTAATTAGTTAAATTAAGTTAAATAATGTGTTGATTAGGGAATTAAGATTTGATTTAATTAAAGGGTGGTCATTCCATTTAACCTATGAATTAAAACAAGAGTTAAATTGAAATAAAGGAGGGGTAAAATAGGAAAGAGGCCATTCCGATATCCCTTAAATTTGGTCATGCATTCTCCTATGTAAGTTCATTTCATTTTATCAAAAAATTTAAAACAAAAGGTCGACCACGTCAATAAGGAAAAGGGAAGAAGAATAAGGTAAAGCTTAAGCAAATCAAATCCATTCACATCTCAATATCTTTGATCTCTAAAGTTAAGGTGAATAATGTTTACATCTCATATTTCTTTGTTTTCGGTTTTAGAATGAAATCCGAAATATTTTGCATCGATTTGCCATGTTTTTGAATGATAGGATGATTATATATACTTGTTGATGATTTATGGTTGCTCATATAGATTTTTATGACATGTTTTGATATGAAAACCCTATTAAATGACATCCAAATGCTTTATGAATTATCATACAGACCAGAATATTATTTTGTTAATGGGTTTCAATTTTCTGAATTTTTATGGAATTTATATGAATTTTCTAGTAAATAAAATGTAATTTGGATTATAAATTATTTATGGTTAAAAAATAAAAGGTTTGGGTCTGAAATTTTTATATGTTAGAAAACGTATTAAAAGAGGTTTTCTGGAATTTTTGTTGATTTTTCCTAATTGTTTAATGGATATATAAAAGTATTTAAGGTATGGGACTTAAATGTTTTATATATTTATAAATGGAGAATGGGCACTTTGCAAATAAGTCAAATTTTTTATTTCTGGAAATTGGCAGCTCTTTAAAAAAAGAACAATGGAAACCAATCAGATTTAGACAAACAAGGCAGATTAGGTACAAAAAAAATAGTTTAAAAGTACTAATAATCATGTTTTTCATTGTTTCGATGCTTTTGACAGTAGGCCTTCCCTCCTTAGCTTCGCTCTGACACGGTCGAAACCAACGCACATGGTATCGATGAACTGGTATGTAGTGAATCGGATGTAGGCTGATGGTATGGAGTCGAATCCGGGGGTTTCGAAGGGGTTGAGGCATTACTTTTCTTTAAAAAGAAAATCTGTCTGCTTACTTTCGACTGAACAGCTTTCGTCTAGGTCAAATGGATTCAAAGAAATAATTTCGATTGGGTTGCGCTTTTGTTTCAAATGATTGCTTTCGACTAAGTCGAAACCTTTTCCTGTCGTCTTTTTACCTTTCGATACAGATGGTTTCGAAGGAGTGGTTTGTTTTCTAAAATTTGGCCATTTCTACATTGCTTTCGAAGAGATGGTTTCGACACCATCACTTCTTTGCTTAGGAAATGTTTTCAAAACATATGCTTTTGACTTAAATGTTTTAAAGACCCTTTTTCTAAGATTGAAGTAAAACCCAATTGGTTTCGAAAGGACAGTTTTAAATGTTTTCGAAACAGATGCTTTTGACTTTAATGGGTTTCTGATCCTTTTGCTTTACATGAAAGCATAATCCAAAGGGTTCCGACCGAAACAGTTTTCAAAGGTAAAGGGGTAAATTTTTGAATGGCTTTGAATGGTTTTCATAGGTTTTAAATTGAACCCAAAGGCTTTCGAAAGGTTTAGTATTTTAATGCTTTCGAAAGGGTTTTAGTGAATGGTTTCGAAGAGGTAATTCCCTAGAGTTTCGAAAGGGTTGAAAGGAAAGGTTTTTCCTATGTTTTCGAAAGGCAATATTTAAAGGTTTTAAGAAGGATTTCTAATGTTTTGAAGCTTTCAAAGGAAAGGCTTTTAATGGTTTCAAAAGAGTTACTTTCAATGGTTTCGAAAGGGTTACCGTCAAGGGTTTTCAAAGGGTTGTTTAAAGGTTTTAAACAAAGGTTTCGAATGTATTAATAGGCAATTTAGCTTAAGCATTTTCAAGTTAAGAAGGGTTTTAACTTCTTTTTGGAAGGATAGCCAATCATCATTAAATTTATCAACATTTATTTTGAGTAAAGTATATATAACATGACAAAATAGCTTAGAGTAAAGCTAAGGATATATTTTCCTTGCATAAGTATGATTTAAAAGATTAAATCATTTTGAAACGGTTTTCAAGGAAAAAGCTGAAGGTTAGTTAACCCTAAAAAATGATTTGGACAGATAGTCCATTTTGATTCGGATACATAGTCCAGTTTGTGGACAATTAGCCTAGTTAGTAGGCAGTCATCCCAGTTTTCATACAAATAGTCCATTTACTACTTATGGAAATCCATTAGTTACCTGATTATAGCTTTACAGACTTAGCTATTTTTATCATTATTATATCAATTTGATTAACCAGTTTGGTTGTAGGAAATGATTTGCAAAATATATGTTTTAAAGAGAATATTAGTAAGGGGAAACACGTTCCGCTAAGCGGCGTGGTCTTATTTAATATTAGTAAACCGAGATGTAATAGTATCATTCACACCAGGCTTTATGTCTACTAAAAAAAAAATTCCCTTAAAATCTTGGGTGCTCAAAAATTGATTTGTGTAGGTTGAGTGTTGAGGTTTCAAGTTTTAGTGATTTTGGCGAATAAAGCTTCCGGAGACGAGCAGGTGGCTACCGGATAGCTAATTCAGAATTACGTATTATTTTGTTTACTTTCGCTGTGTATTAAGTCAGATATGACTATATTGCTTTGATCAACCAAGGGAGCATCGTCATATGTCGCTTTTGGCGTATTTTTGTAATGATTATAACTAATCTTTACCTGGGAAATGATATGGGATAATGTAACTTGGATATGAAATTGTTTTGAAATGTAATCAGTAAAACATTGTTTTTTGAAATCTGTGATTTTGTTCATATTGAAGTGCTTCTGATATTATGGATATCACTAGCGTTACGGTATTTTGTTAACATAAGTTAATACTATGGATGACTGCAGCATTTGCGACGCTTAGCTTTTGGCCTCTAAAATCGGGTTGTAACAATTTCATACCAAACTTCCCTTTCAAAATCAAACTTTATATATATATATTTCAAGGATTCCAAACACTTATTTTCAAAATTCAAATTGGAAAACGATTTTCTCGTCAAAAATCAAAATCAACCCTTTACTGATAAATACATATAAATATTTAAGGCTTTCAAAAATTAATCTTTTGTAAACTAAAAATTTCTTAACATGACCAACTTTGTGGTATATGTGTTTCTTTGAGAATTAAAATTTCAAAACTTTTCCAAAACAAAATTTCCAAAATAAATCCTTGGAAAAAGGAATCCTTTGAAAACCCTTTTTACAAACCATCAAGTCGAACACCTCCAGCCTCCAGGATTCTGCCACATGTTATACTCATGCTCTTTATTAACAGCGCTTTAAGCATCATTGGTACTCTGTGAGACACTTTAGAGTCGGCATGAAAATCTAAACTCTAAGATATTTCCAACCCAGCTTTTCCCATTCTCTCGGAGTGGAACTACAACTACTTCTATAGTCGGAACTCTTAGAATCTAATGTAAAAATATAATATTACTAGATAAGATAGTATAAATAAGTTATCTCAATTTATCGTAATTCCTCTGATCTACTAACCTAGGCTCTGATATCAAATGTAACAACACGCACCTTAATGGGCCTAAATTTCGACAAAGATCGAAACCCAGTCCCATCAAAGCAAAGATCGTTGGATTTGTTACCTGCAAATAAGCATGAGCATTATCAAATATTGATAGAAATCAAAACTCATAGCAGAAACAATAATAGGGTAAGAATACTGACTATGACTACTACTTTGGAACTAATGGTATTCCTTGGATAGCAGATTATCAAATCAACATCGAGCATGAGACAAAAAAGAAGACTTCTCCAACAACAAAGCACATATAGCTTCAGTGACCGGTTCCTCTAAATCTATCCTAGGAGTCATAATGAGGAGGGGTCAGAACAATATTCTGATGACTGGAAAATCTATGAACTATCCATAACATAAATTTATACCGATTGATTTCCATTTAATAGTTATGTCCATTAAGATTAGCGATACTAATCTAACATTTCATTGCACACATGATTACTTACTTATCCTTTCCCAAGGTCTAAAATACTGATGAAGCCTTATCAAGCACCCAATACTTCCAAACTCATTTGCCACTTAAGACTTCTAATTATGAAGCAGACTTCTATAATACTTTTAAAAGAGAAATAGGAAGACTCTTCCATTTAAGATCTCAATCAAGGTAGATCCTATCATTTAAGACCTAAATCATGGTAGACCCCGTCAATTAAGACCTATTCTCAAGGTGGTTTCCTAATAATGCTATCAATGGTTGGTGGGTCCTAGCTGAAAGACCTCTAACCACTATTTAAGGCTTTCGACATTTAATGTCTAACTATTACCACATCTATCGCTGATAAAATTGTAGCCACGTAACAAACAGTACCCAAACAACTTGATACCTTTAAAAAGGACTTGGCGGACTTCTAACCATTTATACCTATATTCTAGGCAGGTCCCCATCACTTAATACCTATCCCCAGGCGGACTCCTCACTGGTACTATAGTTATTACAGCTTTAAGAATATGAGAGACTATACCCAAGCCACTTAGTACCTCATGAATAAGGACTAGGCAGAGCCCTGACCATTTAACACCTATTTGTAGGTAGGCATTTGTCATTTAATACCTAACCCCAAGGTGGAATCCTTACTGGCAATATCTTGTTGACATTGCTTGGAAATCTCATTGGGCTACTTAATACTTCTTTTATAGGAAATAGGTGGACCCTACAGTCACTTAATAACTCAAACCTGAAGCGAACACGTCCTAAGATATCCACTTTCACTCTTAATTATGAATATGGAAATTCATTAGGCTACATCTTTCGGTAAGGAGCCGGCCCTACAGTCAATTAATACCTCAACACTAAGGTAAACCCTTATAGAGACATCCTTATTTATTTGGAATCTTACTATGTTACTTAATACTTCCTTTTAGAAGAAAGGCAGACCCTACAACCACTTAATAACACAAACCTTAAGCAAAACCCTATTGGAGATATTCCTCAACGCTCCTAATTCCAAAATTAGACCATTTAATACTTTCCACTTAAGAATGCAGGCCTAATTTCTCACGTCATCGTGGGTCTGAGAATTAGTGATATATCACATTGGTAGTAAGTGCACCCGAATGTTGGTAGCCTCATAGTGAAGAACTTTTCCATAGAGTGACTCTACTGACCTCGCATCACTAACCTACCAAGTCCAGTTAACCATCCTAAGTCTTTATTTATATTATCTTAGGTAGACATTGGACTTAGCTTACTAATTCTCTATTTATTTAAGGCATTAAGGTTTACTTTAAATACTTGTCTACCTATAAATCCCCTTTTTAATGATCATAAATGATAATTTTTCCATAAAATCACAATGCACATTTTCTAAGACATTTATGCATGATTGCTAATTTCAAGTTAGTAACCTTTTATATCAACTTCATTTTTATGGGTCCCGTTAATCCATTAACCATATCAAATTATTGCAACTCCCATATTTATTTCCCATTTATTGGAGTTACAACCTTTTAAATTTCTTTCTCATTAATTAATTATCCTAAACATGAATATTGCATGCAAGCGTCATTATTGGCTTTTTATTCAATTATTATAAGGGAAGTAAATTACGTACAGATATCTACTTTTATCAAATATACTTTAGCTATATATCTTCACTAGAATATTCTTTTCTATGTTCAACTATTGGAATCATATCTAAAAAGATTACCCGTTATAATTTCCATAAATTAGCCCAAAAATATTTTAACTTTAGAAGATTACATTGTTTGAAATTACAAGGAATAATCATTTCTTTTTATTACTAAAATAAACAGTGTAAATTACAGTGAATTCATACCTTATACATATCATTCTCTTTCTATTTACATATATTCCTTATTAGATCAAAAGCTATATTTTTCTAAAAGGGAAAAAATCAAAATAATTTACAAATAATAAACGGATCTAAATTTCAAACATAGAAATGTTTACGTTCCAATAAGATTAGAGCAATAATCCAATTTATAACATTACTATACAACTTATTTCAGGTCTAGGAATAAATTTTATTCAAATCAATATTCTAAAATCACGCTTTAGGGACTGATTTCCACATTAGGTTACAAACAGTTCTAAATCAATTCATAAATAATATGTAAGCGATATTTATTATATTCAGATTATATTCATTTTGTTGCCTACAACTCATATACAATTATCCAGTTAGGCATAATAATCAAATAAATACCAAAAGGGATAATTTTCATATTATAACAATCTATAGAATTTCCCATTCACCTTTTAAAACTGATTTAAATCTGCAGATCTGAAGTAGAAACTTTGAGCATCTTCAAATCCTTTTTAATCCAAAAAATATGTATAAAAGGATACATATATACATTAGAATAACAGATCTGAGAAGAGATTTGGAATTGGGAGAGAAAACAGATGTGGTTATATAAATTAACTCAAATATGCATATGGTTGATTCTCTTCCCTACTCTTTTTTATTGGATTTCTATTCTTCTCCAATTTGTATGAAAATAGACATAAATATCTTTTTTTATAATCTAGAGAGAAAGTGGAGAATAAGATATGGCAAAGCTTTGCTACTGCCTCCAGAAAAATATGAGAACAGAAGAAAAGGCAGGCCTGAATTTACAAGCGTTAGAGTCAACCACAACCATTAGATCAAAATATAATCAATCCGGGTCGTGCGTGGCCTAGGTTTACTGGAGCCGCCGCATATGAAGCGGTCGACCGCCCCTAGTTGACCGCTCCAATATGCGGGTTAACCTTTGGGCCTATGCTAATTAGTTTAAAACATTATATTTTATTATTTGTTTTTATTCGGAATTCGTTTTTTGTTTCGGAGCCTAATTAATTAACTTACTAACAAATTAAATAACTAATTCTGAATTACAGGATGTTACAATGAGTTTTATAAATAATTGTTTTATAAATAATTTTATAGAAGTATAAAGGATGTCTATAAAGAAGTTTATTAAATAAGTTTAGAGATTTATAGAAGGAGGTTTATAATCATGTTTATATATATTTAAAATGGAATTTACAATTTATAAATAATGTGTATAAAAGGAGGTTTAAATATAAGGAGTTTTATAATGATATTTTATATAAAAGGAGGTTTAAATATAAGGAGGTTTAATTTGAACTTTTGACGTGAAAACACGAACTACCGTTACGTGACGCGTCAAATTCTAGGCTATTTTGATACTCATATCCAAAAAATTTCGAGACAAGTTTAAACACTTAGGAATCATTTCTAAAGCATATTCAAACATTTTTCAAAGGTATGAATGATTCCATATCACATTTCATTTCTTTTGAAAAGCGATTTCCATGTGATTATACGTCGTATAAATCCATGACTTGTTTCAACATATATATTCAATATACAACTAATAAACAACCAAAATAATGTTTATAACCATTTTAACCTATTCTAACATGTCATATGAACTTGCAAATCAATTTAACAACTTTTTATTACAATGTCACATGATTGTCATTTATGTACATATTTGCTTACTAACTTTTGCAAATGACTTAAATGTGGTTACTTTCTTTTTCAAACACTTATCAAACATCATTATTAACATCCAAACAACATTTATAACTTGCAAAACATCATATAAGTGTTTCCTACTTAATAATTTAGAGTTCTCACTTTATTTGGTTTTGGCGAACGGAAAATTGGCTGTAGCTTTGCTACTCAACGTTTTTAGCTTACGGTTCCTTGAACGCTTAGACTTGGATGGCTCGACTTGGCTTGGAGAAGACTAGGAGTGCTCGGCCTTGGTTGATGGGGGGAAGAGGAGGGCGTGAGCAATGTGAGGGAGGAGGAGGAGTTTGAAGTGGTTCGGACGAAGTTTTTGTTGATATTTTCCTTTGTTTTATTTTTGAAAATATTTTGGCATTCTTTAATTATGGAAAGAAGCCATTAAAGGAGGTAAGAGAGCTTGAGAAAGTAGAGAAGAAATGGTGCAAAAGTGAATAAGAAGTGGATGGGTATTTATAGAAAATATTTGAGATTAAAATATAGATTTGTGTTTTTACTTAAATAACATTCCTTAAGAATTAAGTAAAAACTTACCACCCATATCACATCACACTTTTAAAATTTAAACACTTAAGAGTTAGGTAAGGGATAAGAATGATTACTTTACTTTATGTCACATCTGATGTGGCATGTGTTTTGTCTTTTTTAGTTTACTTTTGCTAATTGCATTCTAGACTTTTCTAAGTATGATTATTAAAAGTAACCTTGTTTAGTTAATTGTTAACTCTCTTTATATGTTAACATATTTATTAAATTGTGTACATAAAGGTGCAACAACATTGCGACGACTTCAAATTAAAAAACTTTGATTTTTGACAAAATGTTTTACAATTATATTTTGACGTTTTATTTAAACTATTTGTTTATGTAAACCAAATTTAAAAATAATTTTGTATAATGTCATTTGAACTCATAAATAAATTAAAATAATTTACTAAACTATTTAAACTTACTTTTTTGAAATCAGGATTTTGTCACTTTTGTCGATATAAGAAAATGGTACTATTTTTATGTATTTTTCTATTTTCAAATCCTATCTATTGTTGTTTGAATCATAAAACCTTTTATATTTTAAATTTAAAATCACTTTAAATAATTTATTTTGAAGTGGTTATGTCACGACCCGTCTTTCTATCTCCAAAAAAGGCATCATGATTCAAGAAAGAAAGGGATAGAAGAAGAAAAGATAGGAAAGAAGAAACTCAACAACAACAGTTACTCATAGCGGAACGAATGAAATATAATATATCACATAATATATTACATAGTATCATATATATCAGAGTTACACAATCTATACAACACATATTAGACAGTTATAAACATCTGTCTAACTATACAACCCAAGATATCACAAGATACAGATGCCACACAAACACAGCGGAACAATAATATATCTACACGCTGAAGCCTCCTACTCCAAGTCTCCTCCATAATTCGTCAAGCAAACCTGAATTCCCTCGACTACTCATACATAATATGAGTACCCAAGAGTTTAATAAAACAAAAAATAAACACTTGGGTCAGACAGGGGTCTGGTGTAAGTAAACGGGTTAAAATTGCTTAACTTTAGAAAATTCTTTGAAAAGAAAGGTATCACGTAAGACTTCCCATACATAAACATGGAAAAGTTTTTACCTTACGCTAACCAAAACATTTGATAGGAAATCCAGTGATATTATAATAGTGTCTAGGGTTTTCAAGTAAATAAGAAATAGCCGAAATTGTTACATTATTAAATTCCAGCTACAAGCCACAAAAGTGGGTAAAACAATCAAAACCGTAGGGTCTCAAAGGAAGAATGGGTTTCCATTAATGGTAGGGCTACTGGGGTACCGCCCGTCATAGTATGTGGCCTAGATCACCGTATCGAGGATCACTCCCAATCCCCTGCAACATAAAGCCAGGACCTTCCCTTACTAGACAATCTCGAGTAAGATCGCCTCATGGTTGGCGCGACCAACCACCCACTAAGCCGAAATAAAAGGGACATCTAGACAGGGATGACCTTACCCTGAAATGGGTGCTACCCACCTAGCCTTGCTGCACCTCCCCTGTTTTAGCCATTCCCGGTTGATGAGGCTTGAGGCTGTGATTACCTTAATAGAACACATCTATCTTAGAATGATCATCGTCCACCTGACGATGTTCTGAAAGCATTCAATCCATACAAGTTCGTTTCAAGTTCGAACGAAACCGAAGGCACTATCTCGTTGCACTCATTTTGGAATCACCTTCAGAGTCAACGACCATAGCCCTTGCGCTCTGAATCATCATCTCGAACCTGAAAGTACTATCTCCGTCAAACTCATCACGGAATCACCCTCAGAGTTATACTGACGAATAGTTCTTACACTTCGAGTCTTTAATTGCACTCCTCTTGGATTCATGACCTAACGTTTAATTTGGATCGATGTAGTTTTCGGATATCCAAATATGGAAACCCGATCCAGGTCTCATCGAAATCCCAACGCCATTTTAATGTCCAAGTTGTTTAAGGGTTTAAACAATTTAAACTTATATTCATGATAACATAACAGATAGATGAATCACATTATCACAATAGATAATTCATATCAACCAATCATCTCATAAAGCAGCATATCACATATCAGAGATATCACACTCAAATCATCCAACATCATCCAAACATCCAATATCAATCATCCAATATTAATCAATCATCCACAAGCAGGTTTGATTAACTCTTAATCAGTTTAATTAACCTTTAATTAAATTAATTACTATCCTTTAATCACTTGGATTATCTTAATTCTGCTTCATTTATTTATTACAAATTACTAAATTAATCATCTCTTAATGATCTTCCTTAAATTATCTTCCTTGATTAATTATCTTATAATTACATTCAAGTAATTAGTCTTTAATTCTTTAATTAATTCCACAAATTAATTATCTTTAACCATATATAGTAATTAACCTTTAATTACTATCATTAATTACAATAATTAATGATCCTTCATTTACTTCCATTAATTTAATTAACTATAATTATTTGCATTAATCCTCAATTAATTACAATTAATTAATCATACTTTAATAAATCATTTTTATTAATCAACCTTGATTAATTCATTAATTATATTAACTAATGAACCTTATTAATTAATTAACCCTTTAATTAAACAAATAGCTAACTTGTAATTAACCATCTTATTAAATAGTCTTAATTAATCATAAACAGTAATTAACAAACTTGTAATTACTTATCTTAATTAACTTCTTAATTGATTATGTAAATCTTGATTAATTATATTAATTAATAAATCTTTAATTACTTCATTAAGTAATTATTAATTAATTACATCAATTAATAATCCTTAATTAATTACTTTATTAATAAATCACATTTTTAATTAATTACACTTAGTAATAAATCACATTTTTAATTAATTACACTTAGTAATTAATCTTAAATTAATCACATTTTGTAACGACCCAGAATTTCAGTCATTTGAAATTCGTATATTTAATTGATTTTAAATATGAACAAGTAATTTTATAAGCTGAATAAAGTATATTTCGAATATCGTGATTTAATTGGATAATTAAATCGTTAATTTAATATTTGAAATTATGTAAATAATTGATATTTGAGTTTAATGTGAATGAAAATGATTTGTAAAGTTGAATTAAATCTTATTTGAGTTAAATGATGTTGTAGAACTTTTAAAATTGAATTAAAAGTCAAATGGTAAAAAATTGAATATTTTAATATTTAATTGACGAGTAAAAATAGCCATTTTTTAAACAGTCTCGGCTTTCAACGAAACTAGTTTCATTGGATCCGCAATGTTATATTATTGCAAGATTTCAAATTTGGTGTAAATCGGATGTACGGTTTGTCCGGGGCAAGCTAAAACGCGTAGAAATCGGTTTAAGTGAATTTTAAATTTAAAATAGTCGACTCGAAATCCTATCTTTCAAATACGATGGCATTGGCTCCCGGTATATATTGCATTGCGTTCGAAATGGGGGTAAAATATTATAAACACCAGGCGTCACGCTTCGTTTGGAGTCCGGAAAAAAATCGGATGAATAGTGCGTGCGAATTTTCTATAAAAGGCCACATTTTTATCCATTTTTCAAAACCCTAATCTAAGCTAGGGTTAGCCGCCACTAGAGAAACCAATGGCCAGAGAAACACCGATCTTCTTCCTATAATTTCTTCCAATCTTTGAATAATTAGAGAAAACTTCCAACTACAACATTGAAGATCATCGCGAGATCGTTCAATTCAACGGCTACGATCAAAAATGGTTGAGTAGATCGATGGGAAATCGCGCGTAAATCCCCCACTATCATTCATGTTTTTTTAGGCTGTGCAAGGGCCGAGCGTGACCGGTCTTAGGCCAAAGGTGGAGTTTGCATAGGTCTTCGACGTGGTACTCTCCGATCATCTTCAAGTTGTTCGAGGAGGTGTCGATAATTCAAATTGAATCGGCGGCTATGGGTTAGGTTGTACGTGTTTTTCACGTTGAGGAAGAAGTTGTTTCCACCGGCCCAGATCTCATCAAAAGGAAATGAACGGCCTGGATTGAAACAAGGGTTTGAAAATTTAATAAAATAGTAAATTTGTTTATATAATAATTCGTACAATGTTTAAAAGGCCATAACTTTTTTCATACGAGATCCGTTTCGCACGAAACGAATTGCGTTGGGTTCGTATGGACGAGCACTACATTATGGAGCTGGATTGGGATTCATTTGAGCTAGTGAAAATTTTGGTTGAAATTAAACGTTCGTTTAATTTTAATCGGAATAAATCGCTAACGCGACGACTACAAGCAATGTGAGTACAACTCACTCTTTCTGACTCACTGATATTTTATATAAGTGAGAAATAATTTATTATATGATGATTGATGATTGTTTGGATGATATATGATATATTGATTGGTATTTGGATATATACCTGCCTACTGGAGCATATGAGACCCTATACGTTCCCGTGTATGAGCGGATGACCCTTTGTACGCGCGTCTGCCTTGTAGCAGACCTTGTACACATATTCTAATATGTATATTTGTTGCAGATGATAGGTTGGAGGGATCCAACTGGATTCCTCAACGGTATTGATTTATTTACAGATATTTGTGATATATTCTGTTATCATATTGATATATAATGTTTGGATGCCGTGGTTGATGTATTTGGCGTTGTTGCAGCATTGGGCTTATTTTTGGAAAATTAAAAATGTTATAGTAATGATTTCGAATTTAAAAGGATTTTTAAGTGATTTTGAAAATAAACGTTTTATTGATTTTTAAATCGTTAAGGACTTGATTTATTTTAAATAAATAAAAGTTATAATTTTTATGTTATAAAAATGATGATAATTGAGAAATATAATTGAAAGGTGAATTTTTGAAATATGGAGTATAAATTGAGATTTTTGATTTATTATAAATGGTTTTATATATAAGATTTATTCAATTTTTATAAATCGGAATGAAGGAATTATAAAGGAGTTTTATAAGTGTTGAATTGGAGTTATAAATGGATTTTTATAAGTGAATAAGATTTATAATTTGTGAAGTTATTAAACGAATGAATTTTGTAAATAAATGAACTATAAGTAATTAACTTATAATTTTGGTTTTTGGGTATAAAATTGAGTTATAAATGGAATTGGTTAATAAAGGGATTATATATAGTAGTTATTATAAAATGAAAATGGAATTTATAAACATTGTTTTATAAATCCGAAATCAAATAAATTTGATAAATAAGTATAGAAATTATTAAAGGAGATATATCCATGATTTTGGACAGTGGATAATCCTTTAATTAAACATGTAGAAGTGTTGAATTTGGTTAGAGATTTATATCCACGATTTTGGACAGTGGATAATTCTGAATTAAATGTGTAGAAGCTTTAATTTGGTAAACAAATTATATTCACGATTTTGGACAGTGAATAATATGTCAAATAAATGTTTTGGGAAGTGATCTTTTAAATGGAGTTGAATGATTAAAAGATGTTTTAAAATGTGTCAAGGATCGAAACCATAGATTTCAACATTCATTGTTGAAATAGACGTTTTCGAGAAATAAGGAAATGATGGACTATAACACTATTGTTATAGCAAATGATTTTCGGAAGAAAATGTTTTTGTATAGTATTGGATTTGTATATCTATCTTAATTTCGAATCCCTATACTATTGATTTTGGGTTGTCGTAACGATGTTTTACACAACATTCGTTTTTGACCCAAAGTAAAGATGTTTAAAGAAATCTTTTCCTTAAAGAATAAAATATATACTTAATCGTGTTAAGTATATTGAATATTTTCCAAGTGTTGAAAGTAAATAGAATTGTGAATTAATTATTGTTAAATAAGTACTTGGAAATGTTTTCCAATATGAAGTGAAATGTTTTGAGAATATATATTTTTAAAAGATAAATTGAAGTGAATATTTGGCAAGTTAATTAATTTATGGGAGATTAATAAAAGGGCCCAGTGATTGTTATAGTGCTGAATATTTGTTTGTTTGCTTTGATAGTTAAATAACCGACTATCAAATTCCCAAAAAAAATTAGTTCCTCGACTTGATGTGGGAACTATTTAGTCATACACTTAGTACGTAGCCTTGTCTGTAAGCTTGATTATCATTTGTGTTGAGGATGTTGTTTTGTATAGTGCGGAGTATTACTCCAATCTACCGAGCTTCCCTCTTGGCCTGAAGGATAGCAAGTTGAAAGTTGGAAATGTGATAAGTCTATGAGACTTAGTTTCTGTGTGAGGTTGAGAAACGCTTTTGCGTTTTTGGTGCGAAGAGACCGGGATCAGATTTATCTGAAAACCACTTCGAACCAACGTACATGCGACGATTATGCAGGTTGCATGTGATGATATTGATATTCCGGATTTTCATAGTGGGGGACTGCTTGTTGATCGTTTGGGGTTAAAGTCCCAATATACATCCAGTAGCAGTGGTCTCTTCATTATGAAATATCCAATGCGAGGACTATTTGCTACTAATCCTAGGGATTTCCCGGCAGAATGTGGTAGAAAAGTACATTCGGTTTGTCCTGTTCCTGGACAACTTGTATGGATGTTTGTTTGACATTGCATTTCTAAGGATTACGAACATTGGTTTTTACAAACGTACATCAGTGGTGGCGTAGAATGCAACTTCTCTTAGCTTAACACCCTCCTTGAGACGTATGTTGTTAAGGGTTGTATTTTTGTGGAAGGCAATTAGTAGTCAACAGAAATGGCCGTGTGGCATTCTAAGTGATGTGATATGTGACTGTGAAAGGTAATCGTTACCTCTAGCCTCATCAACCGGAAATGACCAAAACAGGGTTAGATGCAGCAGTGCTTAGTGGATCGCTCCCATCAGGATATGATCATCCTCTTCTAGATATATCTTGCACGCTATGACGTCGTGTATCTGATTATTGTGGTTTGTATGCTATGAAGGCCCTCGGTAAAGGTCGGTAACGACCGGAGGATGACATATTTGGTACAATCTAGTTATAGAGGTGTGCCGATCTTGTGTTGGTAGAGGGCAGATGTTCTGTGCCTCGGGACATCCATCTCGAGGTGTACCCCTTTGGAAGGTAGTCCCTTCACCTGGTCATTTGTAAGGAAATCCAAACTCCACTACGTACCCGCCATTTTGATTGTATTACCCAATTGGGCTATATGCTGGAATTTAATCAATGTAACAATTTCGGGTATGATTAATATTATTTGTATATAGTAGACACTACTATAATATAACATGAAATTTGATATGATATTTTTTATTTATCGTAAGGTAAAAACATGTCTGTGTTTATGTGTGGACTTGTCTTACGAGACACTTTTGTTTTGAAAACTAAGGAAAAGTTTGGTAATTTAATAAATTCAATTGAGTGTGTTTCTCACGCTGGTTTACCAGACTGGTCCGGGCGTTCTTCCCTTTCAATGCTCGGGTCAGATCGAGTATATCTGCAGGTTATGCTTTGGTGCTTTTGGAGCTTCAGCAGGCGAGCTGAAGATCTTCATTTTCGTACGTCCGTATTTGCTTGATTATCCGCTGTGCTTAGTTGTTGTTGTTATCAGCATTTGTGAGGACAGGTTATTATAACTGTTAAAGCTGATAACTATTGAATGATTGTTGAACTCTGATTGATGTATATATATACAGTTTCTGTTTTGTAAAGATCATTGATATAATATTATATATTATCCGCTGCGATGTGAGATTCTGTATTGTTCTATTTAGCTCTATCTTCTCTCTTTCTTCTCTTCTTCTCTCTTCTTTCCTTTCCCTTGACTTTCCGTCAGTTTGTGCTTTTCGGGTCGGACATGTGTGGATTATTGTCGATTCAAAGGGTATGGATTTTTGGGTCGTCACAGCTGGTATCAAAGCTTAGTTTTCGTATATTCCTAAGCTTTGATGTGTATCAGTATAAATAGGGACAGTAGCACCCTAGATTGAGTTTGAGTGTATTATATATATGAGCGCGTATTTGTTAGTGAATATAAAATATTTTATATTGTGTTTGCTTATCCGTTGAGCTATTTGTGAATTCTGGTCGTGATGTGGGACGCCATATTATCGATGGGTATTTCCAAACACTTAAACGAGGCAAGTCAACATAGTATCATTTTAAATTGGGTAAATGAAATAATTTTACCTCGATTATATTTTATATATAAAGGAATAATTTTTCAGAATTTTTAAAGTGTATATAAATTAATTGTTTTGTTGTTTAAAAATGTAAATATATATAAGTTAATAAAGATGTCTGAATAATCTAAATAAAAACAATAATTGTAAGATAATAAATTGTATAAGCAAATGAATTATAAGTATGGAATTATAATTAATATGATTTACAATTGTGAAATAATCTTATATATAAGAAGTAAAACCATATGAATATATTTATAAAAGTGAGTTATAAATAAAAAATGGATTTAGACTAATTATTTGTGAAATTTGAATCCCGTTTATTTTGAAAATTGTTTTTCAAAAGTAAAGAGGTTATATTATTATAAATAGAAAATAAGTGAAATTATGTAAGTATAGATTTATAAATGTGATTTATAAATAAAAGAATTTTTAAAGAATAGAAAGCACTGAATTCACTACTATTGCTGGGAAATAATAAGGGTGGTGACTGCAGCATCATCAGTATTATTTTCAAGTTTCTGTGTAATGGATTTGCTACCAATAGTAAATTGAAATTGAAGTTTTGTTTTGATAAACAAATTTGATTTAAAATCCAAGTTACAAATTGATAAAAATAAGTAAAATGAGTTTTGTATTTCTAATATGAAATAATAAATATTTAGCTTTGGTAAAGTTAAATAAGTTGAATTGAATTTTAACTGGATTTGATAAATTATTGAAATTAAAGTTGACCTAAGTGTAAAGTAATTATATAATTATGATTTGAAATTATAAAAAATGAGTTTGGTGAATGGAAGAGAACTTAGGTAGATGTTCATGGAATTATAAATAAATAAGTTGTATAACTTATAAAATGAGATAAGGTAAGTAAAACCAATATAGAAGTTAAAATGGTTAAACTATTTTGTTAAGTAAAACAAAATTTGAATTTGAATGGTGATATGATTTTGACTTAAGTTAAATAAAATGACTTTAGAGATAAAATGAAATATAGCTTGAGTAATGTTGAATGAAGTTGATTTTGGTACCAAAGTAAAGTAAATTAATAAAGTGAATTAATAAAGTAAAGTGATGAATATGAACTTGAGTTATATTATGAAATTCAACTTTCATTGTAAAAGTGAATTAAGAAATTCAACATGAAATGTATAATGAATTAGCATTAAAAATATTGTTGTTAAGAAGTTGTCAATTAATAATAATATTGAAAGTGTTGTATAAAAAAATGTGACTATAGAGAATACTAGAATTCAATCTAAATTTAATGTTAAACCAATTTGAATTAAATGTGTTAAACCAAATTGAATGAAAGCAAAGTAAATAAATTTGGTAATGTTGGTTATGCATTGTTTGTTAGATGATTGTTAATTGATTGTATAGAAAATTCATATGAAGTTGAATTAATGAAATTGAAAGCTAAAGTAATTGAATTTGATTGAATTGGAAGCGAAATAAACTTGAATGTAAATTAGTGGATGTAAATTAATTGAGAATGAATAAATGAATGAATAGTGAAATCCAATGTTAATGAATCAAATATGACTTAATTGAAAACCAATTCATTGAATATTAATGAGAAATGAAAGTGTATTGATTTGGTTATGGATGTTAGTTGAAATGATAGTTGGTTGATGGTTGGATTTGTTGTTTTTGATTGCATTTGCTATATTGACATATATAGTTGTTGGTATATGTTGTATATTGATATTACTTTCATATAAACATGTTTCTCATGGTTTGTTGAGTGTTTAGTAGGTCCGGATGGCGCTTGCTTCACATTTGGAGCTCGCTTTCGCGCTATATTAGCCGTATATGCTCGCTAATAATATATAAGGTATATATCTCGGATTACCTATCGTACTTTTACACTTTTTTCCCTACGGGATGCCTCATTACTTGATGAGATGTATATTTATGATATATATATTGCCTTTTTTTTCGGATCGAACCGCGCAAAGGAGACTATGGCGAATTTTTTTGAAAATTTAAGGCGTTAGAAAAATTTTGGGAAAATTGGAAAACTTTTGATAACTAAAGTTTTGGTTTTTGAGTTAACAATTGAAACGATATAGTTGGTTTTGAAAAGATAACTAAGTAGGTTTGAAAACTTAGAAAAGTTTTTTTGTAAGTTTAACTATTGGATTGGATAGTTTTAATGAATTGTTTCGAAAAGTTAATGGATTTAGTGACTTTTTCTTACTTGGTAATTTCGAGAACGAAATTCTTTTAAGTAGGGGAGAATGTAACGACCCAGAATTTCAGTCATTTGAAATTCGTATATTTAATTGATTTTAAACATGAACAAGTAAATTTTATAAGCTGAATAAAGTATATTTCGAATATTGTGATTTAATTGGATAATTAAATCGTTAATTTAATATTTGAAATTATGTAAATAATTGATATTTGAGTATAATGTGAATGAAAATGATTTATAAAGTTGAATTAAATCTTATTTTAATTAGAATGATATTGTAGAACTTTTAAAATTGAATTAAAAGTCAAATGGTAAAAAAATTAAATATTTTAATATTTAATTGACGAGTAAAAATAGCCATTTTTCAAACAGTCTCGGATTTCGACGAAACTAGTTTCATTGGATCCGTAATGTTATATTATTGCAAGATTTCAAATTTCGTGTCAATCGGATGTACGGTTTGTCCAGGGCAAGCTAAAACGTGTAGAAATCGGTTTAAGTGAATTTTAAATTTAAAATGGTCGATTCGAAAACCTATCTTTCAAATACGATCGAATTGGCTCTCGATATATATTCCATTGCGTTCGGAATAGGGGTAAAACATTATAAACGCTAGGCGGCACGCTTCGTAAAAAAATTGGATGAATAGTGCGCGCGAATTTTCTATAAAAGGCCACGTTTTTATCCATTTTTCAAAACCCTAATCTAAGCTAGGGTTAGCCGCCACTAGAGAAACCAATGGCCAGAGAAACACCAATCTTCTTTCTATAATTTCTTCCAATCCGTGAATAGTTAGAGAAAACTACCAACTACAATATTGAAGATCATCGCGAGATCGTTCAATTCAATGGCTACGATCAAAAATGGTTGAGTAGATCGATGGGAAATCGCGAGTAAAGCCCCTATGTTCGTTCACGTTTTTTGAGGCTGTGCAAGGGCCGAGCGTGACCAGTCTCAGGCCAAAGGTGGAGTTTGCATAGGTCTTCGACGTGGTACTCTCCGATCATCTTCAAGTTGTTCGAGGAGGCGTCGATAATTCAAATTGAATCGGCGGCTATGGGTTAGGTTGTACGTGTTTTTCACGTTGAGGAAGAAGTTGTTTCCACCGGCCCAGATCTCATCAAAAGGAAATGAACAGCCTGGATTGAAACAAGGGTTTGAAAATTTAATAAAATAGTAAATTTGTTTATATAATAATTCGTACAATGTTTAAAAGGCCATAACTTTTTTCATACGAGATCCGTTTCGCACGAAACGAATTGCGTTGGGTTCGTATGGACGAGCACTACATTATGGAGCTGGATTGGGATTCATTTGAGCTAGTGAAAATTTTGGTTGAAATTAAACGTTCGTTTAATTTTAATCGGAATAAATCGCTAACGCGACGACTACAAGCAATGTGAGTACAACTCACTCTTTCTGACTCACTGATATTTTATATAAGTGAGAAATAATTTATTATATAATGATTGATGATTGTTTGGATGATATATGATATATTGATTTGTATTTGGATATATACCTGCCTACTGGAGCATATGAGACCCTATACCTTCCCGTGTATGAGCAGATGACCCTTTGTACGCGCGTCTGCCTTGTAGCAGACCTTGTACACATATTCTAATATGTATATTTGTTGCAGACGATAGGTTGGAGGGATCCAACTGGATTCCTCAACGGTATTGATTTATTTACAGATATTTGTGATATATTCTGTTATCATATTGATATATGATGTTTGGATGTCGTGGTTGATGTATTTGGCGTTGTTGCAGCATTGGGCTTATTTTTGGAAAATTAAAAATGTTATAGTAATGATTTCGAATTTAAAAGGATTTTTAAGTGATTTTGAAAATAAACGTTTTATTGATTTTTAAATCGTTAAGGACTTGATTTATTTTAAATAAATAAAAGTTATAATTTTTATGTTATAAAAATGATGATAATTGAGAAATATAATTGAAAGGTGAATTTTTGAAATATGGAGTATAAATTGAGATTTTTGATTTATTATAAATGGTTTTATATATAAGATTTATAAAATTGAATTTTTATAAATTAAAATGAAGGAATTATAAAGGAGTTTTATAAGTGTTGAATTGGAGTTATAAATGGATTTTTATAAGTGAATAAGATTTATAATTTGTAAAGTTATTAAACGAATGAATTTTGTAAATAAATGAATTATAAGTAATTAACTTATAATTTTGGTTTTTGGGTATAAAATTGAGTTATAAATGGAATTGGTTAATAAAGGGATTATATATATAGTAGTTATTATAAAATGAAAATGGAATTTATAAACATTGTTTTATAAATCCGAAATCAAATAAATTTGATAATTAAGTATAGAAATTATTAAAGGAGATATATCCACGATTTTGGACAGTGGATAATCCTTTAATTAAATATGTAGAAGTGTTGAATTTGGTTAGAGATTTATATCCACGATTTTGGACAGTGGATAATTCTGAATTAAATGTGTAGAAGCTTTAATTTGGTAAACGGATTATATTCACGATTTTGGACAGTGAATAATATGTCAAATAAATATTTTGGGAAGTGATCTTTTAAATGGAGTTGAATGATTAAAAGATGTTTTAAAATGTGTCAAAGATCGAAACCATATATTTTAACATTCATTGTTGAAATGGACGTTTTCGAGAAATAAGGAAATGATGGACTATAACACTATTGTTATAGCAAATGATTTTCGGAAGAAAATGTTTTTGTATAGTATTGGGATTTATATATCTATCTTAATTTCGAATCCCTATACTATTGATTTTGGGTTGTCGTAACGATGTTTTACGCAACATTCGTTTTGACCCAAAATAAAAATGTTTAAAGAGAATCTTTTCCTTAAAGAATAAAATATATACTTAATCGTGTTTTAAGTATATTGAATATTTTCCAAGTGTTGAAAATAAATAGAATTGTGAATTACTTATTGTTAAATAAGTATTTGGAAATATTTTCCAATATGAAGTGAAATGTTTTGAGAATATATCTTTTTAAAAGATAAATTGAAGTGAATATTTGGCAAGTTATTTAATTTATGGGAGACTAATAAAAGGGCCCAGTGATTGTTATAGTGCTGAATATTTGTTTGTTTGCTTTGATAGTTAAATAACCGACTATCAAATTGCCCAAAAAAATTTTAGTTCCTCAACTTGATGTGGGAACTATTTAGTCGTACACATAGTACGTAGCCTTCTGTGTAGGCTTGATTATCATTTGTGTTGAGGATGTTGTTATTACTCCAATCTATCGAGGTTCCTTCTTGGCCTGAAGGATAGCAAGTTGAAAGTTGGAAACGTGATAAGTCTATGAGACTTAGTTTCTATGTGAGGTTGAGAAACGCTTTTGCGTTGTTGGTGTGAAGACCGGGATCAGATTTATCTGAAAACCACTTCGAACCAACGTATATGCGACGATTATGTAGGTTGCTTGTGATGATATTGATATTTCGGATTTTCATAGTGGGGGACTGCTTGTTGATCGTTTGGGGTTAAAATCCCAATATACATCCAGTAGTAGTGGTCTCTTCATTATGAAATATCCAATGCGAAGACTATTCGCTACTAATCCTAGGGATTTCCCGACAGGATGTGGTAGGAAAGTACCTTCGGTTTGTCATGTTCCTGGACAACTTGTATGGATGTTTGTCTGACATTGCATTTCTAATGATTACGAACATTGGTTTTTAGAAACGTACATTAGTGGTGGCGGAGAAGACAACTTCTCTTAGTTTAACACCCTCCTTGAGACGTATGTGCTTAAGGGTTGTATTTTTGTGGAAGGCAATTAGTAGTCAACGGAAATGGCCGTGTGGCATTCTAAGTGATGTGATATGTGATTGTGAAAGGTAATCGTTACCTCTAGCCTCATCAACCAGAAATGACCAAAACAGGGTTAGATGCAGCAGGGCTAAGTGGATCGCTCCCATCAGGATATGATCATCCTCTTCTAGATATATCTTTGCACGCTATGACGTCGTGTATCTGATTATTGTGGTTTGTATGCTATGAGGGCACTCGGTAAAGGTCGATAACGACCGGAGGATGACATATTCGGTACCATCTAGTTATAGTGGTGGGCCGGTCTTGTGTTGGAAGAGGGCAGATGTTCTGTGCCTCGGGACATTCATCTAGAGGTGTACCCCTTCGGAAGGTAGTCCCTTTACCTGGTCATTTGTATGGAAATCCAAACTCCACTACGTACCCGCCATTTTGATTGTATTACCCAATTGAGCTATATGCTGGAATTTAATCAATGTAACAATTTCGGCTATGATTAATATTATTTGTATATAATAGACACTACTATAATATAACATGAGATTTGATATGATATGTTTTAGTTATCGTAAGGTAAAAACATGTCCGTGTTTATATGTGGACTTGTCTTACGAGATACTTATGTTTTGAAAACTAAGGAAAAGTTTGGTAATTTAATAAATTCAGTTGAGTGTGTTTCTCACGCTGGTTTACCAGACTGATCCAGGCGTTCTTCCCTTTCAATGCTCGGATCAGACCGAGTATATCTACAGGTTATGCTTTGGTGCTTTTGGAGCTTCAGCAGGCGAGCTGAAGATCTTCATTTTCGTACGTCCGTATTTGCTTGATTATCTGTTGTGCTTAGTTGTTGTTATTATCAGTATTGATGAGGACAGGTTCTTATAACTGTTCAAGCTGATAACTATTGAATGATTGTTGAACTCTGATTGATGTGTGTATATATATACAGTTTCTGTTTTATAAAGATCATGGATATGATATTATATATTATCCATTGCGATGTGAGATTCTGTATTGTTCTATATATTTCTATCTTCTCTCTTTCTTCTCTTCTCTTCTCTTCTTCTCTCTTCTTTTCTTTCTCTTGGCTTTCCGTCAGTTTGTGCTTTTTGGGTCGGACATGTGTGGATTATTGTTGATTCAAAGGGTATGGATTTTCGGGTCGTCACACATTCATTAATTAATTAATCACATTAATTAATTAACTAAATTAACTAAGTAATTAACCCTTAATTACTTTCATTAATTAATTACGCTCTTAATTAATTACCTTAACAAGTAATTAATCCCACCATTAAATAATCCCTAATTCTTAAATTAATTAATTACTCTTCAATTAATTAACTTCAAATCAATTATATTAATTAATCTCTTAATAAATAACATCAAGTGAATTTTCCCTTAATCACTTTCATAAGTAATTTCCTTTACTTAATTACATTCGGAAATTCACCATTAGTTACTTCATTAAGTAATTACGCTTAATTAATTCATAATTAAGTGATTATTTAAAATTAAACAAACAATTTACTAATCATTTAAAATTAATTAAATAATTAGTTAACTTCTTATATTTAAAAAAATCCTTAAGTAATTAAGAAAATCATTATCTTAATTAATCTTTTACTTATAAACAAATCATATTTAATTAAGTATTCTTAAGTTCAAAATAATAAATTAACCTTAATTATCTTCATAAATTAATTATTTGAATTAATCAAATCTTAATAAATAAAAGACAAATTATTTTATTTGGATTACAAAATTATAACATTAACCTTATTTGAAAATAAAGCATTTTAAAATCAATTTGAAATTTTAAAATAATTTAATCATCAAATTTAAAGTTATTGATTTCCAATATAATTTGAAAACTTTAGTTTTTAAATCATTACTTAAAAACTTTGATTTAATACTTTAAATTCAAAACACTTCTTTTAAATTAAAATTCAAAATTTAATTAAGATAATTGCTTTTAAAAGCAATTATCTTATCATTTTAAATTTGAAAATAAATTCAATTAACACTTTTAAAAGTTTGATTTACTTTTATTTCAAAACAACAAGTTTTAAATTTGTAAATTTGTTTCTATTATAATACTTGTTTATAACTTAAAGCTTGATTTCATTTATTCAAACAACAAGTTTAATCTGCAACTTTATCTCTTCTTACAGTACTTAATAGAAAACCTTATGACCAAAACTCGAGTCGAACCCAAGCCTGCCCCGAGACAAACCCCATGCCTCCCTACTTCGAGTCGATACCCTGAAAACGCGAGTGCCACCCCGAGTCACCCTCGTCTTCCCCAACTCTACCATTTCCAGTGCACAAAACGTACACGCGTGCACATACCCCATCGGCTCCAGCCACCGCAGGCCATCGCGACCATCATCAACAACCACACGAACGCACGCGAGCCTCTTCGAACTCTCAGATCACACAACAACCACGCGAATCAAAATCGACCCCTTTGCTCGAAAATCTGAAGAAATCTCTACCACAAAACAAATCGCCACTAATGATCGCCACCACCGGAAACTCCAGCATCTCTTCGAAAGCACCACCGCATCACCGCGCTACTCTCCCTCAACACGCGATCACCTCCGGTCTCTCAACGACGACGAGAAACCCACTGGAACGACGGCTTCAACAACCAGACACTAAACCCTACTCGACCCAATTTCGGTCGACTCAGCCATTGGAAAAAATTTCCAGCATTTTTCCTACATGCATCCTCCTACCAACCACCTTCGTCCAAGGTATCACCTCTGATAATCACGCCGATCAACGGCAAACCACCAAAACACCCAATTCGAACAGTGGGCGAATTCTTAAGAATTACTAAACTAAAAGTTACGAAATGCATATCAAAATTCACGATTTTCCATCATGATTACATGCATGTAATTCAAGTTAGAATTTAAGGCAGTTGATTTTTAACAAAAATTTTAGTTTCACTGTTAATCCCCTATTTAAAATTATCCGTTGCATTTAAAATCATGAAACTATTTTTGTAATCTTCATTATACATTCTTGAACAATTTTCATTTACATATTCAAGGCTAATATGGATCTAATTGAGAAATTTGGATTTTTGAAAACAAAAGTCACAGACTGTAACAAACAGAGCACAAGATATCCACATATACAGTCATGCTCACATACATATATTTGCAAATCCAGATAGGTTTCGAACTATAGGATTCAATTCAATCCAAAATCATCACATGCACTTAAGTTAAAACAAGATTGACTATTTTTAAAAATATTTACTCACCATTTTTTTTATAAGCAGAGAACAGAAACTTGTTTTCCCGGGCCTTGAATTCTATCTGGAAAATGTTTTAAATTGCCTTTGATTGCTTTGCCGATGAAAACCTTTGCATGCCTTCAAATTGTTGATTTAAAGTGTTGAAACTTGCTGTAGACCTTCCATTTGAATTACAGGTTTGAAGTTGCAGTTTTTGATTTCAGATTTTATTTTTGCTTTTGGGTTTCAGTTTCAGGTTTGAGTTAAGAAAAAGAAGACAAAGGAAGTGAAAGTGTTTTGTAAAAACTAGTTTTCTTCTTTAAACATTTATTTAAAAATTAAAATAAAGCAAATAAAAATGTTGTCACTTGTTGATAAATTTGAACAAATGTCAAAAGCTAGCTTGGATGATTCACAAGTGTTAAAATCCTTGCATAATTATGTTTAAAACCTTATTATAAAAATAATTATATTTTATACTTATGCAATATGGACATTTGTATTTATATTCACTTATGTTTACAAACCCTTTAAATTAAAGAGGTATTAAAAAGAAGGCTTTAATTCAAAACTATATACATATTTAACCATTTTAATTTAAGCACTTTCTAAAGTAAACGAAATAAAACTTTGTTTAAATCTTATTTAAACTATCACATTTAAAAATAAATAATTATCTTATATTTTGAAAATAATTAAATTGATCTTAAATTAACTTTTGAAAAATATTGAATTTAAAACAAAGCTTCAAATTACAATATATTCATACATATATATTATCAATAAATTATATTAAATTTCAAAACAACTTCAAATTATAACATATACATACATATATATTACAATTTGAAAATACATCTTTTATTTAAAACAAAAAATCTTCTATTCATAATATATATATATATATCAAATATATATATTATAAATAGAATTTTATTAGCTTTGAAAAATAATTCTTTTCAAATTTTAAATTGTTAGAAAGATATTGACCCATATTACCAGATTAAATATTTATTGACCTTTAAAAGATTAAATTTAATTAATTACAGATTATTAAATTGATATACCCCAAAATTCCGGGTCGTCACATTCCTCCCCCTTAAAAGAATTTCGTCCCCGAAATTTAAAAGCAAATGCAAAGATTTTAATTTCAATCAGCAAAGCATTCCTATCAACCAGTTACTAACAACCAAAGCAACCAATCAAGCAAACAAACCTAACCAATTATCCTGACACAAATAAGGATAGGTCATACTAACACTATCTAGAGTTTCCCAAGTATAAATCATTGGGAGACTCGCCCTACAGAAACTAACCATACCACCATAATCTAGAGCTCCTCTCATCTCTAGATTCATCAATATTAACAGAACATCAGACTATACTCAAGTCTAGCTCAACTTCCAAATTCCACCTGAACTGCAGATTCTACAACCAACAATGAATCATACACGTACTCCCTCGGAGATACATGAAATACAATGAATCCCAGCTATCCAAACTGGCAATTCAGTCTTATAGACAATAGAACTTATTCTATCAAAAACACAGATAAGAAATCCCAAATACCTCATAACTAGCCATCCAATCTTACCCAATCACTACTCTCTTAACCAGAGAAATCTTAACAACAACGAAGTCTCCAACTTCGAATTCCAAATTCCTAATCTCATATCTGCATGACTCAACAGACAATCCTGGGCTACCCATTCTTCTTCCTGATCAGCTCAACCTATGCTGATGCTTTCAGAAACAACTAAACCAAAGCAAACTAGTTTCTGGATCCTATTCCTCAAAAAGGTCTCCCAAGATCCGTCGAAATCCAAAATACAAGCTCTACTTCCCAAGCAATAGCGAACTGAACTTGCTTCCTACCTCGTACAGTTGTTATCTCGCTTCCACTGCACAACTCTGATTCTGGAAATAGATGAGAATACTGTTGATGAACACGAGTACAAACTTATCCAATATATCAGGAAAACTTTGTTCATCAAATTCATAAAATCTTAGTGACCCATCTAACTTGGTCAGACAACCTTACAGCATAATCCAACTCAAAAACTAGATCTGACCAATCCAAATTCCAAAAATTCCTGAGCTGCTACACCAACTCTTCCTTCTTCAAGAACCATCCTACTACCAGGCTAACCACCAGTATCGCTTCTGGAACCAAATCAATACGAAACTCAACTCCAGATGCAGACAAACTTCTGATTACTTCAGTAGCTCCTACTTTCTCATGAGAACCCTCAGTTTCAAACAAAAAATTGCCCAAGATAAATTCCCAAACTAATCGCAAATCACTTTTGCGATCCTACCTAGTTCGGATTCTAAAGAAACTGTCCTCTCTTTACCAATTAGAACAGCCTTCAGCTTTTCCAAACAAGGTTAAACCTTCAAGGAAACATTCACCATCTGCCCGGACTGTTGAAAAAACCACCAAAATTCCTGAACCATCGGAGAAATGAACCACACTGCTACTTCCAAACTCTACCTCGATGATACTGCAAAGCCAAAAGATCTTCTTGTCAGCACACTGAACACTTCGAGCTGCACTGCTACCACAGCTAATCAAATAGTTCTAATCCAAAGGCTCCTCAACCAAGCATCAACATCTCCTTCTCCTTAGGAATGACAAATGAGACCATGTCGAAGCGAAGCAACTTATAGACCTTAGTCTCATATTCCAAAACAGCTAGCCTCCTTGCTAAAGATCCAGATAACTTCTACACAGACGAGTCTTCCCTGTGGCAGGTAAAGACTGCTCCTCAACTACTTCTAAAACTGCTTCAAGAGAAAACACCTTCGAAAATATCCATGGGTACTACATCTCACCACGCAGCTATCAAGATACCACCACTTGCTTCTGCACTTTCGACGAATCCAAACTTATAAAATCCGCTCACCCGAGCGAAATCCAAACTTATACTTCAAAGACAGACTTCGAATCTTTAAAAGATTCCCTTCGGAGATTAGAGAAATCCTTACTCCAAACTGAAAATCTTACTCGAGACGGTATTAGGTCTACAGTCTCGACAGATGCACATCCAACCTCAAACATATGGACCTCTTCCATTAGTGGTAGTCGAGTTACACACACACCACTTGCTCCATCTACCTCTAAAACTTATATTGGAAAACCCGAACAGGTAACCCAACAAATCAGGTGGATATATAGATATACAGTTATATATAAAAAATACAAGTACGCTTTCTCAAGAAAGACACCACTCCAGAGCCTAGGTATTCACTCAACCTAATGCTCTGATACCAGTAGTCACAACCCATCTTTCTATCTCCAGAAAAACGCATCATGATTTAAGAAAGAAAGGGATAGAAGAAGAAAAGATAGGAAAGAAGAAACTCAACAACAACAGATACTCACAGTGGAACGAATGAAATATAATATATCACATAAAATATTACATAGTACCATATACATCAGAGTTACACAATCTATACAACACATATTAGACAGTTATAAACATCTATCTAACTATACAACTCAAGATATCACAAGATACAGTTACCATACAAACACAGCGGAACAATAATATATCTACACGCTGAAGCCTCCTGCTCCAAATCTCCTCCAGAATTCGTCAAGCAAACCTGAATTCCCTCGACTACTCATACATAATATGAGTACCTAAGAGTTTAATAAAACAGAAAATAAACACTCGGGTCAGACAGGGGTCTGGTGTGAGTAAACGGGTTATAATTGCTTAACTTTAAAAAATCCTTTGAAAAGAAAGGTATCACGTAAGACTTCCCACACATAAACATGGAAAAGTTTTTACCTTACGCTAACCAAAACATTTGATAGAAAATCCAATGATATTATAATAGTGTCTAGTGTTTTCAAGTAAATAAGAAATAGCCAAAATTGTTACATTATTAAATTTCAGCTACTAGCCACAAAAGTGGGTAATACAATCAAAACCGTAGGGTCTCGTAGGAAGAATGGGTTTCCATTAATGGCAGGGCTACTGGGGTACCGCCCATCATAGTACTTGGCCTAGATCACCGTATCGAGGATCACTCCCAATCTCCTGCAACACAAAGCCGGGACCATCCCTTACTGGACAGTCCCGAGTAAGATCTCCCCGTGGTTGGCGCGACCAACCACCCACTAAGCCGAAATAAAAGGGACATCTAGACAGGGATGACCTCACCCTGAAATGGGTGCTACCCACCTAGCCTTGCTGCACCTCCCCTGTTTTAGCCATTCCTGGTTGATGAGGCTTGAGGCTGCGATTACCTTAATAGCACACATCTATCTTAGAATGCTCATCGTCCACCTGACGATGTTCTGAAAGCATTCAATCTATACAAGTTCGTTCTGGTTCGAACGAAACCGAAGGCACTATCTCGTTGCACTCATTTTGGACTCGCCCTCAGAGTCAACGACCATAGCCCTTACACTCTGAATCATCATCTCGAACCTGAAAGTACTATCTCCGTCAAACGCATCACGGAATCACCCTCAGAGTCATACTGACGAATAGTTCTTACACTTCGAGTCTTCACTTGCACTCCACTTGGATTCACTACCTAAAGTTTAATTTGGATCGATGTGGTTTTCGGATATCCAAATATGGAAACCTGATCCCGGTCTCACCGAAATACAAACGCCATTTTAATTTCCAAGTTGTTTAAGGGTTTAAACAATTTAAACTTATATTCAGGATAACATAAATAGATAGATGAATCACATTATCACAATAGATAATTCATATCAACCAATCATCTCATAAAGCAGCATATCACGTATCAGAGATATCACACTCAAATCATCTAACATCATCCAAACATCCAATATCAATAATCCAATATTAATCAATCATCCATAAGCAGGTTTGATTAACTCTTAATCAATTTAATTAACCTTTAATTAAATTAATTACTATCCTTTAATCACTTGGATTATCTTAATTCTGCTTCATTTATTTATTACAAATTAATAAATTAATCATCTCTTGATGATCTTTCTTAATTAATCTTCCTTGATTAATTATCTTATAATTACATTCAAGTAATTAGTCTTTAATTCTTTAATTAATTCCATAAATTAATTATCTTTAACCATATACAGTAATTAACCTTTAATTACTATCATTAATTACAATAATTAATTATCCTTCATTTACTTCCATTAATTTAATTAACTATAATTATTTGCATTAATCCTCAATTAATTACAATTAATTAATCATACTTTAGTAAATCATTTACATTAATCAACCTTGATTAATTCATTAATTATATTAACTAATGAGCCTTATTAATTAATTAACCCTTTAATTAAATAAATAGTTAACTTCTAATTAACCATCTTATTAATTAGTCTTAATTAAAAATAAACAGTAATTAACAAACTTGTAATTACTTATCTTAATTAACTTCTTAATTAATTATGTAAATCTTGATCAATTATATTAATTAATGAATCTTTACTTACTTCATTAAGTAATTATTAATCAATTACATCAATTAATAATCCTTAATTAATTACTTTATTAATTAATCACATTTTTAATTAATTACACTTAGTAATTAATCTTAAATTAGTCACATTCATTAATTAATTAATCACATTAATTAATTAACTATATTAACTAAGTAATTAACCCTTAATTAGTTTCATTAATTAATTACTCTCTTAATTAATTACCTTAACAAGTAATTAATCCCACCATTAAATAATCCTTAATTCTTAAATTAATTAATTACTCTTTAGTTAATCAACTTCAAATCAATTATATTAATTAATCTCTTAATTAATAACATCAAGTGGTTTTTCCCTTAATCACTTTCATAATTAATTTCCTTTACTTAATTACATTCAGAAATTCACCATTAATTACTTCATTAAGTAATTACACTTAATTAATTCATAATTAAGTGATTATTTAAAATTAAACAAACAATGTACTAATCATTTAAAATTAATTAAATAATTAGTTAACTTCTTATATTAAAAAAATCCTTAATTAACTGAGAAAATCATTATCTTAATTAATCTTTTACTTATAAACAAATCATACTTAATTAAGTATTCTTAAGTTCAAAATAATAAATTAACCTTAATTATCTTCATAAATTAATTATTTAAATTAATCAAATCTTAATAACTTAAAGACAAATTATTTTATTTGGATTACAAAATTATGACATTAACCTTATTTGAAAATAAAGCATTTAGAAATCAATTTGAAATTTTAAAATAATTTAATCATCAAATTTAAACTTATTCATTTCTAATATAATTTGAAAACTTTAGTTTTTAAACCATTACTTAAAATTACTTAAAAACTTTGATTTAATACTTTAAATTTAAAACACTTCTTTTAAATTAAAATTCAAAATTTAATTAAGATAATTACTTTCAAAAGCAATTATCTTATCATTTTAAATTTGAAAATAAATTCAATTAAAACTTTTAAAAGTTTGATTTACTTTTATTTCAAAACAACAAGTTTTAACTTTGTAAATTTGTTTCTTTTATAAAACTTGTTTATAATTTAAAGCTTGATTTCATTTATTCAAACAACAAGTTTAATTTGCAACTTTATCTCTTCTTACGGTACTTTAATAGAAAAGCATATGACCAAAATCGAGTCGAACCCGAGCCTGCCCCAAGACAAACCCCATGCCTCCCCTACTTCGAGTCGATACCCTGAAAACGCGAGTGCCACCCCAAGTCACCCTCGTCTTCCCCAACTCCACCAGTGCACAAAACGTACACGTGTGCACATACCCCAATGGCTCCAGCCACTACAAGCCATCGCGGCCATCATCAACGACCACACAAATGCACGCGAGCCCCTTTGAACTCTCAGATCACACAACAACCATGCGAATCAAAATCGACCCTTTTGCTCGAAAATCTGAAGAAATCTCGACCACAAAACCAATCGCCACTGATGATCGCTACCACCGAAAACTCCAGCATCTCTTCCAAAGCACCGTCGCATCACCGTGCTACTCTCCCTCAACACGCAATCACCTCCGGTCTCTCAACGACGACGAGAAACCCACTGGAACGACGGCTTCAACAACCAGACAGCGAACCCTACTCGACCCAATTCCGGTTGACTCGGCCATTGGAAAAAATTTCCAGCATTTTTCCCGCATGCATCCTTTTACCAACCACCTTCGTCCAAGGTATCACCTCCGATCATCACGCCGATTAACGACAAACCACCAAAACACCCAATTCGAACAGTGGGCGAATTCTCAAGAATTACTAAACTAAAAATTACGAAATGCATGTCAAAATTCACGATTTTCCATCATGATTACATGCATGTAATTCAAATTAGAATTTAAGGCAGTTGATTTTTAACAAAAATTTTAGTTTCACTGTTAATCCCTTATTTAAAATTATCTGTTGCATTTAAAATCATGAAACTATTTTTGTGATATTCATTATACATTCTCAAACAATTTTCATTTACATATTCAAGGCTAATATGGATCTAATAGAGAAATTTGGATTTTTGAAAACAAAAGTCACAGACTGTGACAAACAGAGAACAAGATATCCACATATACAGTCATGCTCACATACATATATTTGCAAATCCAAATAAGTTTTGAACTATAGGATTCAATTCAATCCAACATCATCACATGCACTTAAGTTAAAACAAGATTAACTGTTTTTAAAAATATTTACTTACCATTTTTTTATAAGCAAAGAACAGAAACTTGTTTTCCCAGGCCTTGAATTCCTATCCAGAAAATGTTTTAAATTGCCTTTGATTGCTTTGCTGATGAAACATTTGCATGCCTTCAAATTGTTGATTTAAAGTGTTGAAACTTGTTGTAGACCTTTCATTTGAATTACAGGTTTGAAGTTGCAGTTTTTAATTTCAGATTTTATTTTTGCTTTTTGGTTTCAATTTCAGGTTTCAGTTAAGAAAAAGAAGACAAAGGAATGAAAGTGTTTTGTAAAAACTAGTTTTCTTCTTTAAACATTTATTTAAAAATTAAAATAAAGCAAATAAAAATGTTGCCACTTGTTGATAAATTTGAATAAATGTCAAAAGCTAGCTTGGATGATTCACAAGTGTTAAAGTCCTTGCATAATTGTGTTTAAACCTTATTATAAAAATAATTATATTTTATATTTATGTAATATGGACATTTGTATTTATATTCACTTATGTTTACAAACCCTTTAAATTAAAGAGATATTAAAAAGAAGGCTTTAATTCAAAACTATATACATATTTAACCATTTTAATTTAAGCACTTTTTAAAGTAAACAAAATAAAACTTTGTTTAAATCTTATTTAAACTATCACATTAAAAATAAATAATTATCTTATATTTTGAAAATAATTAAATTAATCTTAAATTAACTTTTGAAAAATATTGAATTTGAAATAAAGCTTCAAATTACAATATATTCATACATATATATTATCAATAGATTATATTAAATTTCAAAACAACTTCAAATTATAACATATACATACATATATATATATATATATTACAATTTGAAAATACATCTTTTATTTAAAACAAAAAATTTTCTTTTCATAATATATATCAAATATATATATTATAAATAGAATTTTATTAGCTTTGAAAAATAATTCTTATCAAATTTTAAATTATTAGAAAGATATTGACCAATATTACCAGATTAAATATTTATTAACCTTTAAAAGATTAAATTTACCAATATAAATTATAAAGGAAAATTATCAAATCAATTTGATTATTAATTACATATTATTAAATTAATATTGCCCAAAATTCCTGGTCGTCGCAGGTTAAATTTTGGGTCGTTACATAACACACACATATATATATACATATTACTAATTTATAATTTCTATATTTTCAAGAGGTTGCGGAGAAAAGAAAATGGTGGAACCTCGTTCCTTGATTTAGAATGAAGAAATGCAAAGGGCAAGGCCTGTATTTATAGGTGCACTAATCAATTCCATTTATATGTGCATTTTTGTTATGCTACATTTAATTCCTTTTATATGTTATTCTCTGTATTTTTAACCAATTTAACCTAACGTTAATTTCTCTTAATTGTTAAGCAATGTTAAAGTTTATGAACTTCATTAATCACATTTATTTCACACCATTTACTACTGTTTATAATATATTAATGCAAATATTAATTTTTAACGCCAGTTAGTGTTTCTTTCTTTTATTGCAAAGTTAACATTAATTTTAACATTACTTAGGGATGAAGTATTTATTAGCCTATCTATTTCATTTTTGCGTTCAATTTACTTATTTTCTTTCGGGCTTGCTTATTTGATTAAACGTTATTAATTTACATGTGTAATTAACAGTTGCTTAAATTCTAACCGCTAGTATCTATTGTCTTTTTTATTTTTAAATGTTAACTTTCATTATCTTCACCCTCATAAATCCTTATTTAATTCATTTTTAATGTTTGTTTAATTAGATTCACCATATCCATTTCCTTTAACGTTAACATTTATACTTAATGTCCATTTTAATGTTAAGTTATTAACATTCACTTCTTCAATTGGCTTTGAATTGTTTTCAAAATGAAAACTTAAAACGTTAATAACTTTTCCGTTTGAACTCTGATCGCAAAACTTTATATATGAAAATTAATCAGAAAATCGCCACGAATCTAGCGGGTGTTAGTTTTTTAGTTAAATTCCAATGTTTATAAAAAATCCATTTTAGCGTTATTAATTATTAGTTAATTTCTTTAATTAATTATCATTAAAATTACAGGATGTTACATTCTCCTCCTTAAAAGAATTTTGTCTCCAAAATTCCTCTTTCCTACTTACTTTCTGACTTATCTTCTTTCAAAAGATTAAAACCTAGCTGTCAGCTTTGAGTGACTACTACACACCATGCTTTGGGAACTTGATTAATTCTTGATTTTGTATATCTATTGTACATCGTCAATCGGCAATCGTGCAGGGATCTGTAATCATTGGCCTATCAGAGGCCAAACTAGGGATCCATGTATTATCTAGTTTCAAGGACCTTCCATATGCTATACTTATGCTCTTCTAAAGTCAAAGCCTCTCCTATAAAACCTATGTCCCATGGGGTAATCGGGATAGGTGTATATCTAAAACTTCATCCATTGTTCTAACTCATAATCGACTTACCCATCTTTTCAGAATATGATTGCAACTATACCTACCATCTAGTGGTCTCTACCCAAAGGGTAAACCAAGCTAAATCATAATGCATAAGTAGTCTATAAATATTAAACTTAAATTGGAAACGTACCAGAGAAGAGTTGCAGTGGTTAGCGTGGATCTTCTCCTTCAGCTCTCATGTACTCTCCGTTGGATCGTCTCCCCGTTGGACTTTAACAAGTCTGATCTCCTTATCGCAGAGGCGCTTTATGCCATGCTCATGTGCATAAGTGGGTGCATAGCTTTGTCACAGAGGCTCGACTACGGTAGTCGTATCGTGCAAGCACTTCCACAAGTGTGATACATGGAAAACATCATGTACCCCCGCTAACTTCTTTCAAAGCTCTACTCTATGCGATAACTACCTACTCTAAAAACTATTGGGAAAGGCCCTACTGACCTCGACGCTTGCTTCCTCGATCTACAAACTTCATAACATATCTAAGGAGCGAATCCTTCATAAACACCATGTTGTCCACTATAAACTCTAACTCCGTACGTCTCCTATTAGCATAAGATTTCTACCTGTCTTGAGTGTTATTCATTCTCCTATGGATAAAGTCCACCTTCCCCAATGTTTCCCTCACTATATCCAGCCCAAGAAAAATCCTACCCGTACTGTCCTACCAACATGACGGTAATCTACAGTGTCTACCATTTAATTCCTTGAATGGTGCCATCCTAATACTAGTGTAATAACTATTGTTGTAGGTAAACTCCACCAATGACAGGTGATCCTCCCAAGAACTTTTAAAGTCCAAAATGGACATCCATAGCAAGTCCTTCAATACCCAATTTACTCTCTCTCTCCATCTGCAAATGATATGCGGTGCTCATACTCAACTCGGTCTCTAAAGCCTCCTGTAGAGTCTTCTAGAACTTGCCAGTAAAAAATGGATCTCGATCCCTAACTATGCTAGTAGGAACTCCATGTAGCCTTATGACCTCGCTCATATATTGAGCTTCCAACGATGCCTCTCCTCACTGCTATGAAATGAGCGCACTTAGTCAACCAATCGACTATGACCCAAATGCTTTAATTCTCTCTCCTACTCCTTGGTAAACCATCCATGAAATCCATAGAAATACTCTTCCACTTCCGTTGGGGAACAGCTGCAACAATCCTCTCGGCTTCTTCCACTCCATCTTTGCCCTTTGGCAAGTCATACGTTTAGTCAGATACCCCACCACATGCTTCATCATACCGAGCCAATAAAAGACTTTCTTTCATGTCACGGTACATCTTGTCACCACAAGGATGAATAGTCATCTTCCAATAGTGAGACTTAACTAGTACTGCATCTACCAAATCCATATTAAGAGGAACACAAAGCTACCATCCCTCCGTAACCTTCCTCTCGAGTCAATGGCACAACGCCTCTGATGTGCATGTAAATGTGCATATTTTTACTTCCATATTTAATCTAATGTAATTAAATAAATGAGCATATAGGGTATTTTGACATGTTTAAACCAAAATTTCAAACATTTTTAAATCATCATTTATTCATCTTCACTATGGGGCAAAATCATAATTTTATGCATGATTAAATTTGAGGAAATTTAATGAATAATTGCATACATTTATGCAATTATTCAGTGAATAATTGTAGACATTTATGCAATTATATTCAAAAACTACAGACATTTCCGCAATTATTCACTGAAAATTGTAGAAATTTCCTCGGTTTTTTGAAAAATTGCAGAAATTTCCCCAATTATTTGTCAAAAATTTGGGGACATTTCCGCAATTTTTTCAAAAAATTGCAGAAATTTCCGCAATTGTTCAGAAAAAAATGGAGAAAATTTCCACAATTATTCACTGAATAATTGCGTAAATGTATGCAATTATTCAGTAGCTTAATTCTAGAGACCTGATTTATAATTTTTTTAGGGAGGAGTTCTCGTGTATTAAGTTTGCTTTTAAGGATCTGAGCCTATTTTCTTATTTTTATTTATGGGAAAATTGTATGGAAAATAGAAGAGTCTTCATGGAAATATGCATGCATAAGTGAAGAAGGCAAAATGAAGATGGAAACAAATTATTTCATGCAACATGGAGACCCCTCCTATCCATTTACCATGGTCTTCAATTAGGAGCTAATGCACATGTTGGTGGAGATTAAAAGCACACGCACATATAATGACGGATTAATTACTTACTAATGATAACTTGGTGGCCACGCTTCCTAGAGGGATATTCTGGGTAGTACCCAAAAATATGCATTAGGGTTTTAAACATGTATAAATACCCCTTATGTTTCATGTAATGAGCCATTAGCCTCCTCTTTAATTAGTTTAGTTTGAGGCGCAATATAAACTCTTTTTCTCTCTTCATGGCTTCTTAGCCATTTTCCTCTTATGTAATTTTCTTAATGCAATTTATTTACATGTAATTTACTTTCATGTTCTTCTCTTGTTTATTTCCTTTCATGTTAGTAGTTTAAATTTATTTTGTAAGTAATTTTATTCTCTTTTTATTTTAATTATCTTGCATTTTCTTTTTCTTTTTTGTTTTATATTGAACTCTACATTTGTTAAAACGATAAAAAATATGAGAAGCTAAACCGCTTCAATTTAGAGGTAACGAAACTCTCTTAATTATGTAGATTCAACATTTTGCTAATTTTTGATCTCTTTTTGCGCTTAATGACAATGTTTGATGTGGTAAATATTTTGTAGTTTAGCTTTGAATTTGATAGCCTATGTTGTTGACACCAAATAAACTATGCTTAAACAAATATAAACACAAATTATCTCTTCATCTACATATGATTATGGTAGTGAAGTGAATTTTAGAATCAAATTTGATAGTCTATATTACTAATCAATAGTAAATAGATCATGCTTAGAATAGATTTTACTTTCAAGTTCATTAACTTTTTCATGAGAGTAGACAAGTGGTTTAGAGGGTATGTTAAAGTTTGATGGTTTGTATTGGGCTAATTAATAGCACAAATAGGCCATAATTATGATAACACATCAACTAAATTCACTAATGACCAAAAGAGAGATCATAATTTCATTTCATTGATTTATGTGATCATGAGAAATAAAATACCTCTAAACTGGCTTCTACTCTCATATTTTTATCCATTTTTAGTATTTGTTGGTTTTTAGAAATTTTTAGCTTAACACAACTTCCAATCTTGGTTTAATTTGATTGAGTGGAAATTTTAAAATCACTTTCAAATCCCTACAGATCGACCCATACTCACCACATACTAAAATTTTATGTAGTGCGCTTGCGGTTATTTTTAGTTAAAAATTTATCAACCGCTATGGGCATTTTCGCCCACTACATGGTGAGTATGAGGAGCAAGGGGCAAAATCATCATTGTTTTGGAACAGACTCAAACTATTTTAGAGGTACTCTAAGATCAAGATATAGATATAGGTCGAAATCGCATCTCAATTCGTGCTACAGATTAAGAGATGCCATCATCTTAAGATTTGTCTACCACCGTCTCGTGGGGACGATACCGAGACGTTCTACCGCCATTCAAGGTTGAAATTCCAATAGCAAGCCGGGATCCTCGACCTAATGACCGAACCAAAACTTTGGTTCGGCGCTTGCTTGGAGTCGGGGCACGAAAATCTTGAGACTACTTGGAGTCGGCGTGATGATCGAACCACAACTTTGGTTCGGTGCTTGCTTGGAGTTAGGACTTGAATATCTAAAGTCTGGTTGGAGTCGATTGGATTATTGAACCAAATCCTTGGTTTGGCGCTATCTTGGAGTCGGGGCTCAAAAATCTCGAGTCTGCTTAGAGTCGGTCCGGTGAGCGAACAAAAACTTTGGTTCGGCGCTTGCTTGGAGCCGAGCCTTGAAAATCTGGAGTCTACTTGGAGTCAGCTGGATTACCAAACCAAATCTTTGGTTCAGTGCTTGCTTGGAGTCGGGCTTGAAAACCTCAAGTCTGCTTGAAGTCGGCCCGTTGACCGAACCAAAACTTTGGTTCGATGCTAGCTTGGAGTCGGGCCTTGAAAATCTAGAGTCTGCTTGGAGTCGGTTGGATTACCGAACCAAATCTTTGGTTCGACGCTTGCTTGGTGTCAAGGATTGAAAATCTCGAGTCTGCTTGGAGTCGGCCCGTTGACCGAACCAAAACTTTGGTTCGGCGCTTGTTGGGAGTTGGGCCTTAAAAATCCGGAGTCTGCTTGGAGTCGGTTAGATTACCAAACCAAAAATTTGATTCGACGCTCGCTTGGAGTCGAAAATTGAAAATCTCGAGTCTGCTTAGAGTTGACGCGATGACCGAACCAAAACTTTGATTCGGAGCTTGCTTGAAGTCGGGCCCTGAAAATCTAGATTTTGCTTGGTATTAGTCCGATGACCGAACCAAAACTTTTGTTCAGTGTTTGTTTGAGTCAGACTTTGAAAATATGGATTCTGCTTGGAGTCTATCCGGTGACCGAACCAAATCTTTGGTTCGGTGGTTGCTTGGAGCTAGGCATGAGAAATTTAAGGTTTACTTGGGGTCGGCTGGGAGTAATGCTGCTTGAAGTCGGGTGAAGGTTTTCTTGGGGCTCAACCCGAGTATAATCGATCAAAAAAAAGTTGAAAATTTTCGTCATGGCACGATGATACTTCGAGGATTTTTTCATGACGCGTTTGGAGGTTCTTGGAGGTGCATGGCGGTCGTCACAAGTGCAATAGGTTGACATTTATGCAAAGAAGGTTGAACCAAATCTTAGAGGAACGAAGGTTGAACCAAATTCCAAATACTATAAACACAGCTGCCTCTCCTCATATCTTCATTCTATAAATACCAAGCACATGGCATCATAAAAGCGAGGATGTGAAGAGCGAAGCTTTCAACAACAATGGCAGACAACTTTAAGAGGGAAAAATCTTAGTTCTAATAGCATGTTTACTCGTATAAAATGCTTGTACTCATAATTAGAAATGAAAGGGATAATAAAAGAGGAACAATGGATGTAGGCATATTCAGGCCGAACCATTATAAATTATGTGTCTTTTTACATTTAAGTCCTTTACATATTCTTTATCGCAAATTACTGATTTTCTACCTTAAACATCCGCAACTTATTTTCATCAAACAATAGCTATATACTACAAACAATATTTACAGCTCTACAACAATGATTTGAGTGTTTGCCCGTTTTTTGTGCAAACATTTTGATGCTTTCATTAAGAACTAAACTTTCCTTTTGTAAAAGGAATTTTCACTTTTTTACTTTTCTTTTTATTTTGAAACCTATTATTTCTAATCTCTGACTAGAGATTATCATTTCTTCGCTTAGGAAACTCTCTTCCCTTTTCTAAGTTCTAGAATTTATGTTTCTTTTCAGATCCACCCGGGCTGTTTTACATAAAACAAAAAATCCTCCTTTTCTCTTCAAATCTGAACATCCATTTTACTACATAGAGAAATTATCGTCCACATTTTAGATCTTACTTTTACTATACACAGACACTCTTTATTAGCAAAAAAATGTCACCTCTTAGATCTAAAATTCTTAGGTATTACTTTTACTATTTCGGATCCACAAACACATGCCCCTTGACCAAAAAGAAACATGCTTACATTCTTTAGGTCTAAAATTAAGCCACCTCTCTTTTCTCATTTGGAATCCAAAAACATGGTTTCTTCGCATAAGAAACCCCCTTTTCCCTCTGTTTAGATCTGAATCATTATTTTCTTTCACAAAAGAAAATCTGTTTCTAGTCTTGAGATCTAAAATTGCATTTTTCAATAAAGTTTATACCTATTTCTTTTCAGATCTAAAGTCACTGTCTCCTTGGCATGAGAGATTCTTTTTTCTTACTTTCGCAATTTGAGATCATTGTTTCTTAGATTAAAATACTCTATATCTCCCAGATCTGAAACCGTTACTTAACTAAATCTTTTTCTCTTTTTCGATCCACAATCACTATTCCTTAAAGATAAAAAAAACTCTAACTTTCTTTTCTCTTATTTTAGATCTACAAATGATGCTCCTTAACTAACAAGTAACATGTATTCACTTCTTAGATCTAAAATCACTATACCTTCTTTCAGATCTTCAAACACTGTTTCTCAACCAAAAAGAAACATGTATTTATTTCTTAGATTTGAAATCGTTCTATCTTCTTTTTCTCATTTCAGATCAAAAAACACTATTTTGACCAAAAGGGACACTTAGTAATTTTTTAGATCTAAAATCATTGTAGATCTTATTCTCTTTCCATCCGGAAGCATTACTTCTTTAACATAGGAAAACTATCTTCCTATTTTGCATAAGAGGAATCTTTTCCCCTAGTAAAATATAAAATTACGGTTCTAAGAAATCCCTTTCCTCCCTCCAAACTTGAAATCCTTTCTCCTGATCTAAAATCATTATCACTTTGAAATTAAAGTTTTTCTCTTTTTCTTTTTTCAAGTTTGTAATCTCCATTTCTCGGATTGAGAAGATATACCTCCTATCTCAAGATTCTTTCTTTATTTTAAGGGTTGGACCATCAACTCTTCGAAGCTACAAAACCTCCCAATTCTTTCCCAAAATTGAATTATCTCTCTCGAAAAGTACAAACTCTTTGGAAGGGAAGGAGAAAACCTTCCTGATATGCCGTCTAAAGTAAGAGAACTCTGCTGCAAAGAATGCAACAGCTCTCCAGATGTGAAAAAGCAGGAAGACTAGTCTAATAACCTCCTGCTGCTAAAAACAGTTAGATGTAAATTCGACATGGTTGTGATTGAAATCAGTAAACACTTTACTGCTTAACATAAAGCTTTGGTGGATAAACACTTAACACGTTTAGGGCAGACAGAAGTATTCAACCTTAATATCATAATACAAGGAAAGTCCTAGTCTAGAAAACACAAAGAGCATTCTGCATAACCAAATGAACCCCAAGCACATCCCTTTTTCCATCCAGCGTAAAATCATAGTACTACAATTGGGATCCCACTGATGGATCGATATCAAAACTTGAAGACCAATGTCATGACGATTGAATACTCAAAGTCAAGATATGACAAGCACAACACTTCATCACTCCTATCATGCACGAAGGCATCACCAATCCAACGCGCATCGGGCATGATTCAAATAATGTCAATATCTCTCCTTACCTAGGGATATGTCCAATAAATATGAAAATAGAAGGAGACAAGACCAAGAGTTACTAGTCCACCCTTTGAGAAAACAAAAACTTTTGAGTGCCCACTACAAACCTTTATAAGTGGCTAACCCGGGCCCAAGACATTTACCAAGATCTCCACACTTGCTGATAAACCGAGGGGCATAAAGGAAGTACTATATAATTACTTTTCTTTCATTCTAATCAATATTAAGACATTGTAGGGCTCTACCATCTACTCTTGGATCTCCATCCTTGGAAAAAGGTGAAGGAAGGATTCGTATATCCGTTGCATGTGCTGATCGACCCAAGAGTGCTTACACGCTACAAGAACTAAAGACAAAAAATCAAACTAGCCCCTAAAACAGTGCATGACCTCTCCTTTAGGTCAGAAAGGTACATAAAGATGAGAAAACATCACTATCAAGAGTTCAGATAGATGGTCACCCCGGGATGCTAGCACAGCTTGTAGTGCAAATGCTATAGCAAAATAAAAGAGATACAACTCTCTGTCTCTGAAGCTCGAATGAACAATGATCAGAGAGAAGTCATCCATTTGAGTATGGTGTTACATCAAAGGGTAAGGAAGAGGACGTGATGGAAACAACATCTACTGAGAACTTGGATAACATAATAGTTCATACAGAAAGGCTTTGAAAGACGGAGCTCTAACAATTCCAACATATTTGGCCCATGGTGGAAAGGCAAGAGATATCCAAAACCACCACCACTACTCCTCATATCGCAATTCAACACGAATCAGCAATATATAGTAAACTGTTAGGAAATTGCATTCAACAATTAAGATACTAGCTTGACCACTCCATCATGATCCAATAATCAAAAAACACTATTCAAATTGATTAAGAACTGAGGATAGCAGGATGCATACTAGGGACATCCACTATAAGTCCACCAAACTAGTTGGAGTCAACTTGACAAAATGACTAGATTAATGACTACTAGGAGGCAACACTAAAACGCCAAACATGAATCTTAGCCTAGTAAAACCCCTGTTATCAAATAGAGTACTTGTAGAAAATCCTTATGACGAGCTCTCCGATCACACAATATGCTCATCTAAACATGTCATACGCATGACAATAGATGGTCCTACAAAGGAGGTACTGTAACAAACCTCTTCTTTCATTTTTTATCTAACTCGGTTATTGTCATTTAAGGATAATGCCATCGACTCCTAGGTTCCACAAAGCCTTACAAAAATACCAAGTGAGACTTCCTATCCAAGAGAGCATCTTAAACCAAGCATACTATGCAACCTGGTACTTTGCGCTTCTTTCGAAGCTGCAGGTTTGGTATAAACTACTCTTTCCCTTTGACCGAGACAAGGACTAATGCATTCACTTAACACATATATAGCTATATTCACTTAACAACTATGTTGTTATAATTGTTACTTCATTTGTGATTAGCTACCCAGATCACAAGCATGTGTTGGCAGCAGTGAAAATAAGATACCCATGACTAAGGGAGCTAGCCTCGGTAGTTCACTACTAACAACCGCCCCTTTCCCTAGCAATGACATACCAGTCAGGCATTCGGGCACAAATCTAGCTTGAGTAATTGAAAGAATAAATGCATTCGAAGCCTAGTGTGGATAGACTCATGACAGGAGTTCCCCCAAGCCAATGGGCAGGTTGAAGCTGTTTACAAAGTCTTGCAAACACTAATTAAGGAAAAACTAGATAAATTCAAAGGAGTGTGAGTTGACGAACTACCCACGGCACTGCGGGCCTACCAAGCCTCCTACAAAACAGCAACATGACATATTCTATTTGCTTTAAGCATGTGGGGATGAGGCCATTTTTTCGGTCGAAACAGTTAGCCCTTCACATCGTAGGACACATTATAATCCAGAAGAAAACAAGGAGCTTCTCAACATGTCCTTAGACCTGACTGAAGAAAGAAGGAATAACACCACTCAAGACCGCCGCACAAAGATGGAAAGTTGAAAAGCAATACAAATCTGAGGTGATGCCCCAAGAGTTATAAGAGGGAGATATTGTTCTCAAGCAAGTCTTTCCATCGACAGTTGACAGAAAAGGTGTTTGGGACTTCTCTCAACTTATAGAAAGCATGTATCGCTTGAAGCAACAAAAGAAAGACAGTGGACACAGGCATATTCTTGCCAAACCATTGTAAAAATAGATGTTTGGCTCGATTGTTTGTCTGATACTTTTCCCCATTGCGATCAATTGCAAGCTCTCACCAGCAACAGTGATAGCAAGATAACCATGACTAAGGGCCCTAAAATAGCCTGGGTAGCTCACTACTGACGATCGACAATGATAAACCGACTATATGCCACTGATTAGGCACGATTATAGCTTAGGCAGCTTATCATAAGCGTTCGGCTTGCCGGCAACTGCGAACCGGTAATAAATCCTATGATTTAGGCATGGCTAGCCTGGGATAGTTTGTAGTTGACGATAGGCATCCATGCTAGCCGGGCCACAGTAAATCGAATAATACTCACGATACAGGCCATAATGGCTCGGGTAGTTACTTTGTGTGAATCCAGGCTCTAAATCTTAAGTACGGCAGTCGCAAAAGTTACACTCCCTTGGAACATAGGTTGTGCTAACAAACCATATGTCACCAAAATCCATAATCAGGGCAAGTGACATACGAGCCACGTATCTTAAGTTTACAAGGACGCTCTTGACAGAGAATATAGTTCGTTGTACTTAACCTAGAAGCTTCTAACAATTTATTTTAGTCTTATGGCATTACATACAGATGGTAGAAATAAGAATTCCACTCTACCAACCATCGTAGGATATTCATTTGCTTCCACTCCATCAGAGGAAATGGAGCATCGACTCAACTACATTAGAGATAGTGGAACATCAGTCCAACTTTGCCACAAGAACTAGAATATCCCTTCCAGCCAACTCCACTCAAGAAACAATTAGGAATTTTCAAAGCTGAGCACGCTTATGGAACCTGAGAAAAACTAAGTGCAAAAATTATTCCAGCTAAACGCCACATACTGGGGGCATCCAACATCAACACTTGGCATAACTCAAACCAGCAATAATGAATCGCTCTTACCCACAATCATAGTATGCTTTCCAATCAAGCCATCCATAACTCACATTTTACCACAACCATGACTTCGCATGAGAATAATGAAGTACTCCTATTATAGACAATTCCTCGAAGACCCTAGACAGAAAAGTCAATGGCGCTATCTCAAAGATTGGTTTAGTTATAGTCTTGTGCTAGTGCCAAACCATAATTTTGACTCAGTCACAATTGCTAAGCACCAAACACAAGCTTATGATTGGCATAGGCACTGCACCAGATCATTTTTTCGACCTTGGACCATGCAACCTACCAACACTTTCGTCCGACCCCTTTTTGCACCTCGGTTCGGCCTCTTTTCACATACCAGACCAAGTGGTTCGGCTATCATCTTCCACTCTCGAACAAAAAAAATTCGATCCACTAAACTTCACTAACCTAATTCCATGGTCCAACTATCCTTGCTCCTTCACCAAGCTTCTCTATAATCCAACACTTACCCGTCAAAACTTACCAGCAATCTAGTCTGTATAGCTATGCTGAGGATTATCAGACCAAGCTACTGAAGAAGTTGGTAAAACTAATCATCGCTTTACTAGACTGTATGCTGTATAAACCAATTACACCTTATCGGGTATGAGGATTCCAACCAAAATTTATATAAATATACATATCTTTTTACGAACGTCCAGGCAGAAGATACAAAACATGGGATAGGGAAGTCATGACCGACATTCACTCGATAACACTCCGCATCATCTCCTACATACAAAGACCCTTCAACAGAGATTCTTACTCTATCAAATTCATCAACAATTGATCTTGTCAAAGCACGCACAAGAGTGGAGAAAGGATTATTAAAGAAATACACAAACTTGGCGATCACATGAGATGGTCAGGATAGCTTGACCAAACCACCAATGAACATAACCGGAATACCACATCATAGATCCAAAGTCGACAACGCAAAGTATACATCAATTGGTCCGCATGTTGTATGAAGCCTCAACGTAGGAAACTGAAAGTCCAAGAAAAACAGCATCCCGTTGGATGAAGACTAATCAAAGACGGCTTCAGAAATTTAGCAAATCCTCCTCAGAAAGAACAAAACCCCACATCAAACTAACAAAAGGAGGCCCATCGAAAAAAATCAAAAGCGAAGATGAGATATAAATATTCAGATAATATAACCATTGCAAGACTAAGAAGACAGTCTTGGATTAAACAAAGCACACTTTTATTCATGAAAGTAAGCTTTGGCAGGAAAATGTCGTGGGCATTTTCGCCCACTACATGGTGAATATGAGGAGTCGGAGGCAAAATTGGCATTATCTTGGAACAGACTCAAACTAGTTTGGAGGTATTCTTGATGTGCACGTAAATGTGCATATTTTTACCACTATAGTTATTCTATTTAAATTAAATAAATGATCATATTGGGTATTTTAACTTTTTTTAACCAAAATTCATATTAATTCCAAATTTTCACATATTCATCTTCATATAGGGGCAAAACGGTCATTTAAGTGCATATATTTCTTTGAGAAAAATTAATTGAAAATTTGTATATATTATTGTAGGACATTGATCTCAAATAGAAGTGGTTTCACGAAGATATGCATGCACAAAATTAATACAAAGGAATGAAGATGGAAATAATTCAAAGTAAAGAACATGGAGGACCCCACCTACCCACCTACCTTAATGTACAAATTAAAGGCTAATGCACATGCTTTTGGACTTAATGGTTTCATGTACACTTAATGGGGGATTAAGACATGTTAATGGTTACTTGGCCTCCACACTTCCTAAGGGGCATTTTGGGTATTCCCCAAAAATATGAATTAGGGTTTCATACATGTATAAATACCCATATGTTTCATGTAACATGATCTCTTCTCTTAGTCTCTCTTAGGCCTCCTTCTCTTTAGTTTAGTTTAGATCAAAAATAAAATGAAAGCTCCTCTTTCTCTTTTCATGGCTACTTAGCCATTTTTATTTTATGTAATCTTTTTTATGCATTTTAATATATGCTCTTTCCTTTTCATGTTCATTTACTTTCATGTTGTAGTGTAGATCTCTTCTCTTTTATGCAAGTAGAATAATTTTTCCTTTCATTTTGCTCTCTTTTTCTTCTTCTTTTTATTCAATGTTGCTTGCTACATTTGTTCATATGATGACAAATATGAGAGGCTAAACCCCTTCAATTTAGGGGTAATGAAGCTCTCTAATCATGTAGCTTCAACTTAATTTGATGTGTATGCTCTCTTTTTGTGCTTAATGAGAATGATTGAAGTGGTTTAATGATGTTGTTTAGCTTTGCATTTGATAGTCTATGTTGTTCATAACAAATAGGCTATGCTTAAACAAACAAAACACAAATTGCCTCTTCATCTACATATGATCATGGCAAAGAAGTGATTGTTGAAATTAAAATTTGATGGCTTATATTTCTAATTAATAGTTAATAGGCCATGCTTAAAATAGATTTTGCTTTCAACTTTGTTGTCATATTTCATGAGATTTAAAAGTGTATTAGTAGTTGTGTTATAGTTTGATGGTTTATATTGAGCTAATTAATAGCACAAATATACCATACTTATGATAAGCACATCAACTAATTCGCTAATGACAAGAAAAGAGAGATCATAACTTCATTTTGTTGATTTATGTGATCTAGAGAGTGGATTTATTTCCTAAATTGTCACTTAGCGTTTATATTTGCTTCTCTTTTCTTTTAGTTAGCTTTCTAATTCTCTAGCTTAACTTTCGCTCGACTTTGGTTTAATTTGATTGAATAGAATTTTAAAATCCATCAATTCCCTACGGATCGACCCGTATTCGCCGCGTGCTACATTCGTACACCGTGCGCTTGCGGTATAAATTTTATTTCTAAATTCGTTCGACGGTTTTCTAATCCGATAGAATTTCCGTCGTCGAACAAGTTTTTGGCGCCGTTGCCGGGGAGTTGTTTTGATTTTGATTTTCTATTCTTCGGATTAGTTTTGTTTGATTTTTGTGTGATTTTATTTTGTGTGTTTTGCAATTAAAAAAAGAAGTGTGCGTTTTTGTTGTTTTATTTTTGTTTTCAATTTGTTTTGTGCATATTGATCTAGTTTGCCCTTTGCATTTGCATTTCTACAAAAAGAAAAAAAACATACAAAAAGTCAAAAAAAAAAAAAAGAATTCTATTTCATTTGCATTTTTCATTTACATTTTACGTTTTTATTTAAAAAAAAACTTTACATTGCTGTGCACTGTTCACTGTGAATATACAGTGAAAACTCTCCTTTGACTTCCCCTTGCATAGTTCTCTGTCTTCACATCCCTGCATTGATCACAACCACATTCATTTCTGCCTGAACCATCACCAAAACTTCTCCATCACAACTTCAAACTTCATTCCATAACATAAAACTGCAACATTTACTGCAGTTCATTCATACCACCCTCATTTACATACACTTGCCATACCCACTTGCTCACAAACAAACACTCTTCAACATAACTCCACCATCTACCTCACGAAAAACATCACCGAACTTCCATAATCACCATCATTCATTCCAGCTCATCAAACTACTTCATCCATATACATCAATCCCTACCACTGACCATTACATAGCCACTGTCATCATTATCAAACATTCCCATCACATTCACTATACTTACCAACCCCCTTCAGTCACAACTCGAGACCAATTCCAACAACCCACATTTGCCACTCCACATTTCTGCCTTCATCACTACACTTCAAAACCTCCTCATAGTGAAAAACATCCATCTCCTGCTCGAAACAACCCACTTCGAAACTGCGTAAACCAACCATCAGTGTCACATTGCCATTGATCAACTCTTCCATTTCATACAAGCCTCTCAACATCCCTCGCAACTAAACCTACCTTCGTCAACTCCATACATCCATTTCAACTAGAATAACCCCCTGCTTCAAACTTCATAACCACATCACCACTGCCATCAATATCAAACTGCTGCCTCCTCAAAATCTTTCAACTACTCAACAACCACCTATAAACCCACCACCTTCTTCCACCTTAGAAACCATCAACTACATCACCTGGTCCTCTGACCATCATTGCCTACAACCCATCCATCACCCTGTAGCATCACCCTGTCATCACATCATTATCACCACTGTGCTGACCATCTCCAAAACCATTACCCCTCATAACGACTTCAGACCACCATCTTTCCCAGCCACTATCCGCCATATAACAGTTCAGATCCTCAAGCCTCTCCACACATTCACTTCACCATCACATATTTCAAGGAACGCATATTCATTTCACTGTAAAACTGCCTCTATATCCAGTGCACTGTCTTGCTTGCTGCCACAAAACTTGCTGCTACAAATCACCACAATACAAACCACCCTGCTCCACTTCCTCATTTTCTACCACTCAATATCACCTTCACCTCAGCCAAGCTATCATCCTTCATCAACACTGTCAAACATTATCACAGCAGCAATCACCACCAACATCAGCGACTACATATCACATATAGCACAAACTCCTCATCTCCCTGTATCCCCGACAACACTGACATCTGCACACAATTGACAACTGCCTATTCAATCACTCACTACATCCCAGAGACATACCACTCGACATCAAACCCTCCACTTCATTACTGCTTCAATCCTCTGACCACTCCATTCAACGTCAACTGCTATCATCAATAAACAATCCCCCTTACTACTGTTACTGCTACCTCAATCGAGTAACCCAAAAGCAACCGAACCTTCACGCGGCTTCCATCCTCAAATTCACCTCAATCATCCATTGTTCGCGACTCCGAAATCCCCTAAATCGAACATCCAGAACCCAATCGTCAACCACTCCAACATTTCAAACCCCAATCGACGAATACCACGGCATCACTGTAATTCCACCAACAACCGTGACCAAAACTCCAATCGACCATCGGCCACCAAATAGCAACCACCAAGCTTCGACCATCTCGCGAATCATCAAATCGGCCACACCTTAAATCGACTCTGAGTTTTGTGATTAAAAATCATATCGTGAATTGCATCTTGATTGAATTGCACCTTAATTTGATTGAATCGCACCTTAAAAATCAAATCGTGAATTCTATCGTGAACTAAATCGCAAATTTGAAGTTGCGAATGTGAGAGCCGAGTTTTCTGATTGTTGATCGAGAATTTGAGTACTCTAGATTTTTTTAGTGGGCCGGTTTGGATTTAGGGCCTGAATTAAAAAAAAAAGGGGCGTGCAGATTTTAAATTGCCTGTTTGTGGGAGTTCATGTGTTTGGAGATAGTTCATCTAAAAAAATGTGTTTTGTTTGTGTTTGTTTCGATTTGATCTTTGCTTGTCTCTAAAAGAAAATAAGTTTGCTTCCTTTTAAGTGAAATTTTGCTTTGCTTTATCCTTTCAAAAAAAAACCTTTTTTTTTTTAAGTAAAACCCTACTTTTAAGTTTCCTTTCAAAAAAAAAAACAAAAAAAAAATATTGTATATATCTTAGTTTTTAATTTTCAGGTTGCCAAAGCAGGAAATAAAGGAAGAATAGCTTGCTGAAAATTGCTTCCTTAGCTAGCCAAAATAAATTGCTCTGCTTGCTAAAAAATTCTGCTTTCGTTTCTTTTGAATTGAATTGTTGGTTGCTTGCATTTGCATTTTAAAAAATAAAAAAAATTCATTCGTAGTTGCATTGTTAATACATGTTTAGTTTCTGTTCTGTATTTCATCTTAGATTTTGATTAATAATAACGGTTAGACATCGATAACACTTAATTGTATATTGACAATTTGTCTTTTTTGAACAATTTAATTTCTTAGTGTCTAGGCTACGGCAGAGTAATAACCATTTATAAATATTACGGTGATTCGTAAATATTATAGTGGTTGTTCCTCTGAAGGTACTTAAACCTTCGGCTGCATTGCTACAGTGATTCGTGGTGCACCGATAAATCCCGCCCGTTACCTGGCTGAGAACTATCTTGTTTATCTAAGACAATTTGTGAATATACAATTTTGGATTAACTTAGGATAAATCATTTGTAATTAACCCTTGCATTCACTTAGTTGCATTAGTTCATGCATATTAAAAAAAACAAAAAAAAAATCAAAATCGAAAACTAAAAAAAATTGTTAATATTTCTTAACTTAGTTTTTTTTTCTTTTCTTTTGAAAATTTTCAAATCAAAATTCCAAAAATCCAAAAAAAATTAAAATCAAAAATCCAAAAAAATCTTTTCAAAAAAAAAAATTGAAATCCAAAAACAAAACAAAAATCAATTTTCGATTCTGAAAAATAGATTCTACTTGTAAATATTTTTGTTTATAAAAAAAACAAAAAAAAATCTTGAAAATGTCCGCGTTTCCTTTTTCTTACTTGCTTGAATTTAACTGCGAAAATAAATATAATCCATATGAGTTCACTCCAAATTCGTATGGATATTTTAATAACTTTTGTGTAAATAATTCAAATTTCGAACAACAAAATTTTCAAAACGATGACCAACGTTCGACTCTTGAAAATAGCATTGAAATGATTTCATCTTTACTCGAACTTTCTACACGACAAAATCAAGAGATAAATGATTTATGTAATTCTGATTTGTGTAATAACTCGAGTCGAGGATTTCAAAATTTGAATTCAATTCAAAATTCAAACGATTACGATTATAACCCATGCCAATTTAATTTCGACCTATAAAATGAATTCCAAACTCAACATGAAAATGGGAACAACTTTTCAAACGAATTTGGCAATGGGAATAATCTTAACCATGTTACGAGTGAAAATTTTTGTTCTCAACAAATCCAAATCGAAAAATTCTCAATTTAATAACTATAAATTGGATTTTGTTGAACAAATGAATGAAATTTACGATGATCACACGGATTTGTTGTTTGAAACTTATATGAAACAACGTGAACAACAAAATCAAATCTTAACGTGTGATGAGTCAAGTGATAATCCATCTTTTACCCAAATCGACGATATTCAAATAACAACTTTTGAATTTGATAATGACGATCTTAATCAAGTTGTTGAATACGGTAATTGAGTTGGATTTCAATTCTTTTGAGGGTGCGAAACTCGATTTAAATTTCGATCTTCCTTTTTCTGAAAATTTGAATACAATAACTTTGAATTTTGAACTTGTTTTATGTAATAAAGTTGTTGATAATCCAACAAAGGAAGACGAATTTAATGAACACGAATTTTTTGGACTTTTGGATGACGAGTTGTTAAATTCCGAAGGGGAAGATGAAAATCACCATTTTGATTTTGAAATCAATAATTGTGAAAATGTTTTCAATGATAAGCTTGAATTTCAAATTGGTGAAAATAAACTTGAACTTCAATCAATTGTTTTGTCGACCCTGAAAATCATCGAAAATAAAACAACTCGTACGATTTTTAATAAAACGACATTCGTTTTTCCAAATCGACAATCAACTTCAAATTCTTTTACGATTTGGTTTTTCGTGCTTAAGCCGTGTCTCACGCATTTGACGAGACAAATGAATTGGTCTTTGGAAGACCGTTTCATTTACTTTTTGACTATATACTTTCTCATCTCTTGTAAATAATAATCTTTCATGTAAATATTAGATTTTTATTTTATTTTTCTCCTTCCACTTGGGTTGACTGTGGGGACACAGTCAAAATCAAGTGTGGGGGGAGACTCATTTTCTTTTTGATTTTTCATGATTAAATTTTCATTTTTTTTTCTTCCAAAACTCAAAAAAATATCAAAATTTTAAAATACAATTTTTTTTTAGCATTTTGATTTATTTTTAAAGAAACACTATAGGATAAATATATGGTTTTGGTTTATTAAGTTGAAATTTTTGAAAATTTATTCGTCTTAACAAAAATAAAAATGAAGTTTGATTATAAATAACGATGGTTTAACTGGTATATAGGAAGGTTCATACATGTTAATTATGAAATACATCCTAATTGAAAATCTTTGTTTTAAAAGTGGTGAATTTAAAGTAAAGGATATAACATTTTTTTTGTCTTCTAAGTTAAATGGTGCTAAAATAATTTTGCAAAACTCCCTCTCAAAAAAATAATAATAATAATAATAATAACATCCAAGTATTCACTCTCATTTAAAAGTCCTCACGGTTATGTAGGGGTGATTACTTGGAATTTTTGATTATGTGCTTTCATACTCATTTAAAAGTCCTCACGGCTATGATGTATGGAACACATGTATGTAAAAAAAAAAGACTTAATAAAAACCACCTACGGTCGATAGTGTATGCATGAAAGTGTGTGCACTCGCCATGCTCTGTACTCCCCTCACATAAGCCCGAAAGGCAGTGCATGGGTGGTATATCTGGCCTCAGTTTACCTGAGCTAGGTGTGAAATTTTTCTTGCAAATAATGAGAGAGCAAGCAATTGAAATCCTAGCACTATTTTTACTTATTTGATTTGATTTGTTATTGAAAAGAAATGAAAATACCACTTTGATAAACTTTGATAATCAACTAAGGATTCATTTTATAATTACACTTTGTTATCAACCGAAACAACAAGTTAAACTATTGTCTATTTGTTATGATAACTTGATTTTTGTTGGAAATTTTGACCAGTAAATGACATAAATTTTCAAGAGAATAACCAAAACCTATATTTAACTTATTCGTGTCAATTTAAAAATAAATCCTTCATTTGTAAATATTTTCAAAAATTTGCATTCATCTCTTTGTAAATAAATCTTGCATTTTGTAAATACTTTCATCCCGCACTTGGATTTTGTGGGTTGTATCCGCTGAAAACCCTCACGAGACAACACTCGTCCTACTGGGGACACCCAGAGGTTTAACGGCTTGTTGCATATGCTCAATGCAATCGTGCTTCCTACGAAAACGGATTTATCATAGTTTTTCTTTATTCGAGGACGAATAAAAAGATAAGTGTGGGGGTATTTGATGTGCACGTAAATGTGCATATTTTTACCACCATATTTATTCTATTTAAATTAAATAAATGATCATATTGGGTATTTTAACTTTTTTAACCAAAATTCATATTAATTCCAAATTTTCACATATTCATCTTCATATAGGGGCAAAACGGTCATTTAAGTGCATATATTTCTTTGAGAAAAATTAATTGAAAATTTGTATATATTATTGTAGGACATTGATCTCAAATAGAAGTGGTTTCACGAAGATATGCATGCACAAAATTAATACAAAGGAATGAAGATGGAAATAATTCAAAGTAAAGAACATGGAGGACCCCACCTACCCACCTACCTTAATGTACAAATTAAAGGCTAATGCACATGCTTTTGGACTTAATGGTTTCATGTACACTTAATGGGGGATTAAGACATGTTAATGGTTACTTGGCCTCCACACTTCCTAAGGGGCATTTTGGGTATTCCCCAAAAATATGAATTAGGGTTTCATACATGTATAAATACCCATATGTTTCATGTAACATGATCTCTTCTCTTAGTCTCTCTTAGGCCTCCTTCTCTTTAGTTTAGTTTAGATCAAAAATAAAATGAAAGCTCCTCTTTCTCTTTTCATGGCTACTTAGCCATTTTTATTTTATGTAATCTTTTTTATGCATTTTAATATATGCTCTTTCCTTTTCATGTTCATTTACTTTCATGTTGTAGTGTAGATCTCTTCTCTTTTATGCAAGTAGAATAATTTTTCCTTTCATTTTGCTCTCTTTTTCTTCTTCTTTTTATTCAATGTTGCTTGCTACATTTGTTCATATGATGACAAATATGAGAGGCTAAACCCCTTCAATTTAAGGGTAATGAAGCTCTCTAATCATGTAGCTTCAACTTAATTTGATGTTTATGCTCTCTTTTTGTGCTTAATGAGAATGATTGAAGTGGTTTAATGATGTTGTTTAGCTTTGCATTTGATAGTCTATGTTGTTCATAACAAATAGGCTATGCTTAAACAAACAAAACACAAATTGCCTCTTCATCTACATATGATCATGGCAAAGAAGTGATTGTTGAAATTAAAATTTGATGGCTTATATTTCTAATTAATAGTTAATAGGCCATGCTTAAAATAGATTTTGCTTTCAACTTTGTTGTCATATTTCATGAGATTTAAAAGTGTATTAGTAGTTGTGTTATAGTTTGATGGTTTATATTGAGCTAATTAATAGCACAAATATACCATACTTATGATAAGCACATCAACTAATTCGCTAATGACAAGAAAAGAGAGATCATAACTTCATTTTGTTGATTTATGTGATCTAGAGAGTGGATTTATTTCCTAAATTGTCACTTAGCTCTTATATTTGCTTCTCTTTTCTTTTAGTTAGCTTTCTAATTCTCTAGCTTAACTTTCGCTCGACTTTGGTTTAATTTGATTGAATAGAATTTTAAAATCCATCAATTCCCTGCGGATCGACCCGTATTCGCCACGTGCTACATTCGTACACCGTGCGCTTGCGGTATAAATTTTATTTCTAAATTCGTTCGACGGTTTTCTAATCCGATAGAATTTCCGTCGTCGAACAATTCTCGAGATCAAGATATAGACATAGGTCAAAATTGCGTTTCAATCCGAGCTACGGATTGAGAGATATCATCATCTTAAGATTTGTCTACCACCGTCTCGTAGGGCCGATACCGAGATGCTCTACTGCCATTCAATGTCAACAGTCCAACAGCAAGCCAGGATCCTCGACTCAATGACCGAACCAAAACTTTGGTTCGGCTCTTGCTTGGAGTCGGGGCATGAAAATCTCAAGTCTACATGTAGTCGGCGTGATGATCGAACAAAAACTTTAGTTTGGCACTTGCTTGGAGTTTGACCTTGAAAATATGGATTCTTCTTGGAGTCGGTTGGATTACCGAACCAAATCTTTGGTTCGGCGCTAGCTTGGAGTCAGGGTTTGAAAATCTCGAGTCTGCTTGGAGTCGGTCCGGTGACTAACCAAAACTTTGGTTCGGCACTTGCTTGGAATCGAGCCATAAAAATCTAGAGTCTTGTTGGAATCAGTTGGATTACCGAACCAAAGCTTTGGTTTAGCACTTTATTGGAGTCGGGCTTGAAAATCTCGAATCTGCTTGGAGTCGGCCCATTGACCGAACCAAAACTTTGTTTCGGCGCTTGCTTGAAGTCAGGCCTTGAAAATATAGAGTCTTCTTGGATTCGGTTGGATTACCGAACCAAATCTTTAGTTCGATGCTCACTTGGAGTCGGGGCTTGAAAATCTCGAGTCTGCTTGGAGTCGGCCCGCTGACCGAACCAAAACTTTGGTTCGGCGCTTGCTTGGAGTTGGGCTTTTAAAATCTGGAGTCTACTTGGAGTCGGTTGGATTACCAAACCAAAACTTTGGTTCGGCGCTTGTTTAGAGTCGAGGATTGAAAATCTCGAGTCTGCTTAGAGTCGGGGCGATGACCGAACCAAAACTTTGGTTCGGAGCTTGCTTGGAGTTGGACCTTGAAAATCTGGAGTCTTCTTGGAGTCGTTTTGGTGATCGAACCAAAACTTTTGTTCGGTGGTTGCTTGGAGTCAGACTTTGAAAATATGGATTCTACTTGGAGTCTATCCGGTGATCGAACCAAATATTTGGTTCGGTGGTTGCTTGGAGTTAGGCATGAGAAATTTAATGGTTTACTTGGAGTCGGCTTGGAGTAATGCCGTTTGGATTTGGATAAAGATTTGCTTGGGGATCAACCCAGGTATAACTGATCTAAAAACAAGTTGTAAACTTTCATCGTGGCATGATGATACTTCGAGGATTTCTTCATGACATGTTTCGGTGCTCTTGGAGGTGTATGGCGATCGTCACAAGTGGAATAGCTTGACAATCATGTAAGAAAGGTTGAAACAAATCTTTGAAGAAGGAACGTTGAACCAAATTCCAAATACTATATACATAGCTGCCTCCCCTCATATCTTTATTCTATAAATACCAAGCACATGGCATCATAAAAAGAGAGGATGCTGAAGAGCGAAGCTTTCAGCAATAATGGAAGACAACTTCGAGAGCGAAAAATCTTAGTTCTAATAGCATTTTTTCTCATATAAAAAACTTGTACTTGCAATCAAAATGAAAGGGATAATAAAAAAGGAACAGTGGACGTAGGCACATTTAGGCCGAACCACTACTAATTCTAACTTTTTACATTAAAATCCTTTACATATTCTTTATTACAGATTACTGATTTTCTACCTTAAACATCCACAACTAATTTTCATCAAACAATAGCTATATACTACAAACAATATTTACAACTCTACAACAACGATTTGAGTGTTTACCCATTTCTTGTGCAAACGTCGAGGATTTTCTAATTCGATGGAAAATTAGCCATTAAACAGCCTCAAATGACTTAATGACTCTCCCCTTCCGATCCTCTCGATAACATCTACTAGCGCTTTATCTCCTTCTTTCTAGACCCAATACGCTCCATCAATATAGATTGCACATCTAAAGATACTAGTAATTAGATCTAGGAGGAGTCAAGTTAATGGGTGTCGATTCATGGGCATGGAACGAAGTTAGAGCTTTGGATCTAAGGTGAATCTAAATAGGTTTAGCAAGTTGATTTATTACAATTAAACCTATTCTACTTGATATAAGTTATTAGTAATTAAAATGGAAACTATATACCATAATCCTTGAATCTAATTGCTAGGCCCGAAATCTGATGTAAAAAATGGAATTGACATGAACTGGCCAATCTCATTTACATTGAAGTCAAATCCTAGCCGTTAAACCAGAAATATGGATTAGAAATTGAATTGCTATAAACTGATAAACCTATAAACTCCTTACCATTAAATTTGAACCCTAGATTAAACAATTGTAATTAAATTATGTAAATCTAGAAAATTAGGAAATATAGACTAGTCGATGTAGTTGCTTAGGGTTCACTATCAATGTTGTATTAAAATAGTTAAAATTGATTAAAAATCTAATTAGAAGAATGAAGGAACCCTAAATTTTGAACTGCGACTATAATGTAATACCCCGAAAATTTAGCCGAAAATTACAAGAAAATTAAATTAAACAAAACAAGGACTAAAATGAAATTTTCGTAGACATCTGAATTTGCCTATGTAACTTACACTGCTACTATCATTGTGATTTTTTGGACAATTTTCTTATATAACACTTTGAAATCAGAGTTAGTATAGATAAGTTACGGATGTTTGAAAAATCGAAAATGAAACAGTTGAAAATAAAATAAAAATTACACTATGAGTGTTGACTTGAAGGGTTTGATTGTCGACCCAAGATTTTGATGGTCGACCACTATAGGTTGATCCATGACTATTAGTGGTCAACTGTTTATGCAAGAAAACATGTGTTTTTGAGTGTCGTTTGAACAACTGAGATTGACTGAATTATTTTCTTTCATGCCCAAGTTTTAGTATGCATATGAAATGTAAACTAATTCTTCAAGCGGATCCAACGCTCTTAATTGATTCCTAACCTTTATAAATTAACACTAGGCTCACCTTAAATTCATTAGAAAATTTATATCTAGCGAAACTATGCCCAAATTTCTTCTCTTTACTTACAAACTTTCTTCAAACAAATTAAAAATCAAAGCAAAAGAACACTAATAATCAGATCTAGGAGAGGACAAGCCAACATATGTCGATTGACGGTAAGGAATGAAGTTAGAGTTTGGATCTAAAGTGAGTGCGAGTAGGTTTAGTAAGTTGATTTATCACGGTTAAATTTAATCTATTCTACTTGATCTAGGTTGTTGATAATAAAAATCGAAACTATAAACCCTATTCATTAAGTCTAATTGCTAGATTTGTAATCTGAAGTAAAAACTGGAATTGATATAAATTGGTTAATCTCATTTGAATTGAAGTTAAATCCTAACAATTGAACCTGAAATCTGGATTAAAAATTGAATTGCTTTAAATTGATAAATCTGTAAACACCTTGCCATCTGATTTAAACTTTAGATTAAATAGCTGCAGTTACATTGGGTAAATCTAGGAAATTGGGAAATATAAGCTAATCACTATAATTGCTTAGGTTTCATAGTAAATGCCATAATTAATATAATTAACATTAATTAAAAATCTATTTAAAAGAATGAATGAACCCTAATAATTGTACGCGACCGGTCGATGACTCACACAGAATGGTCCATCGATAAGGTATAAAGGTCGACCGATTGTCACCTAAAACGCGTAATCTAAACCTTGGCCTAAGGCCCAGTTTAACATTAAAGATCAATTTGAACATCAATTGTTTTGTGGGTCTATTTAAGGCTATTTGGATGTATGTTAGGAGCTGTGGGGAATCTAGTTCCCTATAAGAGGGAGTTAGGTCATTGCGGAGTTGGATAAATTTTGTTGACCCGATTGGAGGTTGTGTAATCGAATGGGGGCGATTTTATTTTCACAAGTGGCACTTACATGGAGGTTCTACGATGGATACGTAGCACTGACAAATGCCGAATAGGTGAGCCCGGCACAATGGGAATCTTAGTATGCATGGTTTCTGACATGACATGATGCAGTTCGGATGGTGGATCTCGGCACGTGCAATAAGAGGCATACACTACGATTGGGAGATAGGCGTGGGTGGAGACGATGAGACACACCGGTGAGTCGGCATTTCTGATGTTTCCTCTTCAAGCATAGTTGGGTTATGGGTAATCTTAGTTATGGGAAAATTAGTTCCCTAGTAATCTAGTGGCGGTGGTATTAGTGGAGAGTAGTTTCCACGGTAGCATTATGCAGTGTTCAAAGATGGTTTTTCTATCGGTTTAGAAAACCGTCGAATGGATTTAGAAATAAAATGACCGCAAGCGCATGGCGTACAATTATTAGTATGTGACAAGTATGGGTCGATCCATAGAGAATTGTTGATTTTAAAAATCTATTTAAGTAAATTATACCAAAGTAGAGAAAGTGTTAAGCTAAAAATATAAGAAACTAACAAAAATAAAGTGATAAAAATATGAGAGTGTGAAGGCAATTTAAAGGCAATTTCCACTTTCTAGATCACAAAAATCAACAAAATGAAGTTATAATCTCTCTTTTCTTGTCATCGGTGTAATTAGTTGATGTTTTTAATAAGTATGGTATAATATAAACCATCAAACTATAACACAACCACTAATACACATTTAACTCTCATGAAATAGGTCAACAAAGTTGAAAGCAAAATCAATTTTAAGCATGACCTATTAACTATTGTTTAGAAATATAGGCCATCTAATTTTAATTTCAACAATTACTTCATTACCATCATCATATGTAGATTAAAAGGTAATTATTGTTTGTGATTGTTTAAGCATAGCCTTTTTGATATCAACAATATAGGTTATCATATTCAGATCAAAAACAACAAGTTAAACCATTTCAAATGTTTTATTAAGCACAAAAGGAGAACATTAACATTAACATATTGCATCTACATACTAGAGATCTTCATCACCCCAAATTGAAGGGATTAGCTCTCATATTTGTTATCATTTCAATAAATGTAGCATGCAACATAAAAAAAGAAAAGGAAAAAGGGAGAAAAGTAAAGGAAAAACTAATCTAATTGCATAAATGTAAATCTACACTACTAACATGAAAAGGAAAAAGCATGTAATAAAAGAGAACATGAATTAAATTGCAAAAAAAATTACATAAGAAGAAAATGGCTAAGTAGCCATGAAAAGAGAAAGAGAGCTTTCTTTTATTTTCCTAAACTAAGAGGCTAAAGAAGAGAGTAAGAGGAGCTAATTACATGAACATATGGGGTATTTATACATGTTTTGAAACCTTAATTCATTTTTTGGAATTACCCAAGCTACCCTTGAGGTAGTTTGGCCACCAAATAATCATTAGCATGTGTTAATCGTCCACTTAAATGTGCGTGTAGCTTTAAACTCTATTAGCATGTGCATTAGCATCTAATTGTATATCATGGTAAGTGGGTTAGTGGGGTCCTCCATGTTCATGAGTTTGAATTATTTCCATCTTCGTTCCTTTATCTTTACTCTTGTGCATGCATACATCTTCATGAAACTACTTGCATATGAATCCAAATTCCTACAAAAAATCATAAAAATGTCGAAGTAATTTTTCTCAAATTAATATATGCATAAAATGACCAATTTGCCCCTATATGAAGATGATTATGTAATGATTTGAGAATAATTTGAATTTTGGTTTAAACATGCTAAAATACCAAATATGATCGTTTATTTGATTTAATTCGATAAAATATGGAAGTAAAAATATGCACATTTATGTGCACATCAAATACCCCCAGATTTTTCTTTTTATTCATTCTCGAATACAGAAAAAACTAAGATAAATCCGTTTTTGTAGGAAGCATGATTGCATTGAGAGTATACAACAAGTCGTTAAACCTCTGAGTATACCCAGTAGGACGAGTGTTGTCTCGTATGGGTTTTCAACGGATACTACCCACAAAATCCAAATGCAACATAAGAATATTTACAAAATGCAAGATTTATTTACAAAGATTTGAATGCAAGTTTTTGAAAATTTACTAATGAAGGATCTACTTTTAAACTAACACAAATAAGTTAAATATAAGTTTTCATCATTGTCTTGAAAATTTAAGTCATTTACTCGTCAAAACATCCAACGAAAATCAAGTTATCATAACAAACAGACTATAGTGCAACTTGTTGTTTCGGTTGATAAAACAGTGTAACTATGAAATGGATCCTTAGTCGATTATCAAATTTTATCAAAGTGGTATTTTCATTTCTTTTCAATAAAAAGTCAAATCAAACAAGTTAAAATAGTGCTTGGATTTCATTTGCTTACTCTCTCTATTTTTTTGAAAATTTTATTGATATTTACCATATTTACATATGCCTAACTTAGATAAACTGAGGCCAGGTATATTACCCGCGCACTGCCTTGCGGACTTATGTGAGAAGAATACAGAGCGTGGCGAGTGAACACACAAGTGTGAACACTTATCGACTGTGGGCATTATTAATAAAAAAAAAATTATACACACACCTAACTCGGATAAACTGAGGTCAGATATACTAATCGTGCACTGTCTTTCGGGCTTACGTGAGAAGGGTACATAGCATGGCGAGTGAACACACGAGTGTAAACACATGACTTTAGGTTTGAATAAAAATTATATACAAACATATATTTTTTGTTTTTTGTTTTTTGTTTTTTTAAAGATATTTTTGCAAAATCATCTTGGCACCATTTAACTTAGAAGACAAAAAAATGTTATATCCTTTACTTTAAATTCACCACTTTTTTAAATAAAGATTTTCAATTAGGATATACTTCATAATTATCACTATGAACCTACCTATATACTAGTTAAATCATCGTTATTTGTAATCAAACTTTATTTTTATTATTGCTGAGACAAATAAATTTTCAAAAATTTCAATTTAATAACCAAAATCTTATACTTATCCTATAGTGTTTCCTTAAAAGTAAATCAAAATGCTTTAAAAAAATTATTTTTGTTTCTGATATTTTTTTTCTTAATTTTTTTAAGTTTTTTCTTTTTTTGGAAAGAGAATGCAAAAATAAACCATGAAAATTTGAAAATGAAAATGATGAAACTCCCCCAACACTTGATTTTGACTGTGTCCCCACAGTCAACCCAAGTGAAAGGAGAAAAATAAAACAAAAATAAAAGGATGACCTATATTTACATGAAAACGAAAAGATTATTATTTACAAGAGTTCATAAAGTACATCGTCAAAAAGTAAATGAAACGGTCTTTCAAAGACCGATTCATTTGTCTTGTTAAGTATGTGAGACATAGCTTAAGCTCGAAAAACCAAACCGTAAATGATTTCAAAGTTGAATGTTGATTGGAAAAACGAATGTCATTTTAATAAAAATTGTACGAGTTGTTTTATTTTCGATGATTTTCGAGGTTGATAAAACGATTGATTGAAGTTCAAGTTTATTTTCACCAAATTGAAATTCAAGTTTGTCATTGAAAAATTCTTCAGAATTATTGATTTATTCTTCAGAATTATTGATTTCAAAATCAAAATAGTGATTTAAATCTTCCCCTTCGGAATTCAACAACTCATTTTTGAAAAGTCCAAAGAATTTATGTTTGCAAAACTCGTCTTCCTTTGTTGGATTATCAACAACTTCACTACATGTATCGTGTTCAAAATCCAAAGTTGTTTTCAAAGTTTCAAAATCGGAAAAAGGAAGACCGAATTTCAAATATAGTTTCTCACCCTTAAAAGAACTGAAATCCAACTCAATTACTGTCTTTTCAACAACTTCATTAAGATTATCATTTTCAATTTTCAAAAGTTGTTATTTGAAAATTGTCGATTAGAGTAAAGGTGGATTATCACTTGACCCGTCACAAGTTGGAATGTGATTTTTTTTTATTTACGTTGTTTCATATATGTTTCGATCAATAAATCTGTGTGATCATCGTAAATTTTGTTCATTCGTTCAACAAAATCCAATTTATAATTATTGACTTAAGAATTTTCGATTTGGACGTGATGAGAACAAAAAATTTCACTCGCCTCGTAATCGAGATTATTCCCATTGCCAAAATTATTTGAAAAGTTGTTTTCATATTCGTTTTGATTTTGAAATTCAATTTGAAGATCGAAATTGAATCGGCATGGATTATAATCAAATCGTTTGAAGTTTGGAGTGAATTCAAATTTTGATTACTTTGAAAATTTTAACTTGAATCATTGCCCAAATATGAATTACAAAATCATTTATCTCTTGATTTTGTTGTGTAGAGAGTTCAAGTAACAACGAAATCGTTTCGATGCTTTTTTCAAGAGCCGAGGGTAGTTCGTCATTTTGGAAATTTTATGGTACCAAAATCGAATTGTTTATCAAAAAGTTGTCATTAAAATACCCATAAGAAATTGATGTGAATTTATATGGATTATATTGATTTTTACAACTATTGTAAAATTCTGGCGAGTAAGAAAACAAAAACCCGAACATTTTCAAGAATGTTTTTTTATAAAGAAAATATATTTACAAATAGAAATTATTTTTCAAAATGGAAAACTGATTTTTGTTTTGTTTTTGGATTTTCGAAAAAAAATTGGATTTTTTAAAAGGTTTTATATTTTATTATATAAAAATCTAACTCAAATTTATTTTTTTTGATTGAAAAATAAACCCGATATTTTCAGCCATTCGCATCCACACATGCCGGACTTGAATTGCCCAAAATACCACATTGTAAATAAATTTAAAACAAATGAAATACAATCACAGATACAGAAATATCAAAATAACTCGCAGCGGAAATTAAAATACCATAGTAGTTCATGAAGCTACTATAACAAACTCTCAGAAAAACATAATACATAATATCAGTCTGAAACATATACAATAGAAATCCAAATACATAGAAGTTTATAAACACCAGAACTAAAATAGAACAACTAAAACTGAAAGGGAATAGATAATTAGACAAGTAGAATCTCCAGCGATTCTTAGCTCCATAAAAAGAAATCCAAAGCTAAGCTATAAATACTCAGGCCGACCCGAGCGTAAAGTAAAACACAAAACACTCGAGTCGGGACATATATACTTATATAATGTAAACCAACTCAAGTGAATTGTAGTAGTAGTAATGTACAATAACTTAAAGGATGCTTGGGATCGTCCATCCTCTAAGGGTCAGTTAACAATAAATTAAATACATCCCGTAGTTAAAATTTCCAGATAGAAATTTATACTTTGAAATCAAATATCATTTCAAAATTCAATATCATTCAATGATCCATTTCAAAATATCAAAATATTGTATCTTTTCAAAGCCACATTCATTTTTATTTAAAATACCATTTCAACACACATTTCAAAATAGTTTATATTTCAAAACAAATTACTTCATTTTAAATCATTAAAATGAAGTTATTATATTTAATAATTAAATTATTAAATTTCCAATATTTTAATCTTTCAAAGTTCATTTATTCACTTAAATTTATTAAAACAATGAAAATTCAACTTTCGCAGCATTTAGAAAATGCTACGGAAAGTTACTCTTAAAACAATTCAATTTAACAAAAGACGGCATTTAAAATGTCGTAATAGGGTTACTTTAGTTCAAATAAAGTTTAGTTAATTTCCGCAACTACAGCACTTACAAATGCTGTAATAGCCCTTAATTCAACTTAGTCATTTAGTTCATTTCCATCGACTACAGCATTTACAAATGCTGTAATATCCTTTACATTAGAAATAATAACATTTCAAAAATGCTGTTAATTAAATTCCAAGTATTCAATATAATTTCACAAACAATTAATTTTTTATTTAAATCATTTTAAACTTATAAAATCATATATTTTCACTTTTAAAACAATCATTTAAATAACCTTATATTCATGATTTTATAAAGTTAAATTTTAATTCAAAAATCAATATTTCATAATAATTCACATATTAAATTCAAACATTAAATTTCAATTCTTTATAATTAAATTTTAACTTAACACTTAAGTTTAAATCTCCAAATATAACTTATTTTCATTTTATTTACTTACCTTCAAAAATTCACTTTTAAACAAAATTCGTAAATTCCAATTTAAGTTATATTTCAAAATTCAACTTAAATATTCATTCATTTCATAATTTAACTTTATTAAAAATCATTAATATATTATAAAATCATTTTAAATTAATTTTAATTCAAAATGTCGTAAATTTATCATATTTCATATTTAATTTAAATTCCATTTATCACCAAATTATAATTTCCAAAATAACTTACATTTCAGATCTTCTAACTTTACCATTAATTTATTTCACTTATAAATTTTCAAAAAATCAATAATACTTTACAAAAATCATTTTTAATTAAGTTTAAATCAAAATATTATAATATTTACATTTCTAAAATATTTTAAAAATTCTTGAAAAACATTTTTTAACCACGGGTCCGTATATTATTTTCTAGCCTAGGTAAAGTGAATACGGATAATATATCATTTCAATCCGTAATTTACAAAGAAAACCCGGTTTTTATCATTTCAAACCCCTAGTACCAAGTAAAATGAAATAATTGAAAATCATTCAGGCTTATCATTTCAGCCCATAATGATTCTTCCCTATTCTAAAGTCCATTCGGGTATGTATTATTTCAACCCATAGTGATTATAATCTACAGGGAACTTGCAGTGTGATAAACTGATATAAATGAACAGAACAACATAATATAACAGTAACATATAATATAACTAGTGAATAAGCATGGGTGAACATCATATGATCATAGAAATAGCAGTTATAACATGATAATAAGGTTTACAGATTCAATTGCGATCAATTTACTAATTATATAAGTATAAATTTGTCTGGTGAGAATTACTCACATGTATAAGCTGGAGATGACAACCAAATGCACAAACAAAGATCTTCAAAGGCACGATAACACGACTATGATTTGAGAGTGGGAGAGACAAAGCTAATTGCCTTGTCAAATATCAAACAAAACAAAGTACAATATAAATGTTCAAACCAAACTTTTACAAAACAATGCTAGGAATAAATGCACAACTCAAAGCTAAAGCTTTTGCACTTGCATTCAACAACATATGTTTCAGCCATAGGTTGGAAAAGCACCATTATGGTGTGGGTTTGGATCAGGTTTAGGGTACAAAAGGGTCGGCCAAAACAAGATATGAAGGAGAAGAAGGATATGTGTGCATACACACAAATTCAAGGCAACTATGTGGATTCCTATGCAATCAATGGCTCGGCCAAGGCATGGATGAGCACGGCCAGGTCTGGTGAGTCAAGTACAGGTGTGGTAGAGGTAGTTGAGTCAGCAAGTGACTGGTGGTGGTGGTGTAAGGGTTGGCTAAAGCGATGGGTGAGGTGGTGGAGCAAAGGTGTGGCTCGGCTAGCACTATATAGGTGGAGTTTGCTTTTTTTTAGTGGATCTTCAACAAGGTGGCCACGGCCATGGATGGTCAGTGTAATGTAGAGGGTAGCTGCTGGTTGTGGTGGTGGTGGAGGCAGCCATGGTGCTAGAGGAGGGAGGCCGAACACAAGAAGGTGAAGCAAGTGCAAGAATTCATAACAAAATAAGTAAAAGAGTGAAAAAGAATGAATTTTTTTACCAAACTTTGTCTTCAGGTGACAGCCGAATGTTTTTTTGAGAAACTTTTTTACATGAGAAAAGAATGAGGGATTCGGCTGAACAAAGGAAATATGGGCAGCAAATGAAATGATGTGTTGTTTGGTGTGAAAAGGTAAGTTTGAATATGAAAAGGCATGCATATAAAATGTCAAAAACCTTTCAAATTTCTTAATTCATTTTGCAATTTAAAATACATATAAAAATGCATATTTATAAAAATAAACACAAAAAAATAATAAATGAATAAAATAAATAAATAAATTTCAAATAAATATAATTAGATTAAGAAAATAGCTAAAAAATGGAAACTAAGCTTTAAAAATTGAAAATAAATTCAATAAACTTTGAAAAAAAATTATCATCACTTTAAAAATATTTAAAAATGAAATATATACCTAACATGTCATATAACAAATATTAGAACATGATTTAACATTTTATTATTTATATAATTTAAAATAGACAATTTTATTAAATAAATCAATTTACACCCGATATTGAAAAAAGCATAATTTTCACAATATAAATCGGATTTAATGAAACGAAAGCAGTATTCTTTAAATTAAATTTATTTTCATAATAAAGGATAAAATTCAAAAATTTAAATTTTAAATTTAAAAGTCAAAGTTTGACCAGATTGACCGAAAATCCACTAGTCTGGAAAATATTCTTTATATTCAGGTTTGAAATTATAATTCACTTAAAAATAAAAAAAATGTTTAAAATAACAAAAATTATTGATTTTAATAAATATAATAATGTTTTCAAATAAAATAATCGAAATAAACAATTAAATAAATCATAAAAATTCAGGGTTGTTACACTCTTCCCCACTCAAATATTTTCGTCCACGAAAAGAACGTACAAGGAAAATAAGGAAATACAAGTTAGAAAAAGCAAATAGTACCTGAAAAAAACAATTCCGGATTCGAAGCACGGATGCTCTCCTCCGTCTCCCAGGTACATTCTCGATCATCAGTACTTACATAGTACTTTGACCAAACTAATAGATTTCCTTCTTAGTTGCTTCGTACCTCTGTCGATCATACGAAGTGGCTTACTCTCGACAGTCAGATTAGGATAAATATCCAAACTATCAAAAGTAGAAGGCTGAAATTATAAGAGACGAGTTATGAAGATACTAGAGAAGATGTGAGACGTGGAATACATCACGCACTCCATACAGCTTCTCGGCAAATCCAGACGATAAGCCAAAGAACCAACTTTTTCCATAATGCAGACCTCAAAGAAGAAGAAGGTAAGAATGGCTAGAAGGAAAAATAGGTTAGAAGACAAATATGAACCATATTTTTAAAACCATATAAATTTCAATTTAATTTTTTTTTAATATTTTAAACATTTTATAATATGATGAACAGCCATTTGATTCAAATTTGATAATTCGAAGTAAACAATATTTAAAACATTTTTTTAATTATTTAGAAAATAAAATAAATGATCAAAATATCCTTTATATAATACTTTATCAAATTACTTTTATAACTCGATGTCTTAACAAGTTTACTTTCGTTCCTGCAGACTCTGGCTATGCGTTGATCGGGCGCAAAGCTAGAATTCTCCAAGTACTTAGTAGACTTGTTTCAATACCCAGTGAAAATACTTGAAAAACCTTTTAAAAACAGATATAGAAAGTACAATCCAAACAAAACAACTAAACCAAACATGTCGATCATGGATCGCGGATACACAGTGGTTAAGCTTGGATCCTCCAGGTAACATCCGTACCCGTAGGCTGACTACCGTAGCCCTATGATTACGCCATGAAGATGGTAGTACCGCAAGTACACAATGGTTACGCCTGGATCCTCCAGGAAGCATCCGTACCCTTAGACTCTTGCATCCGCTGCAGATTACGCTACCAAGCGACCCAATAGATCATAGATACACAATGGTTACGCCTGGATCCCCTAAGAAACATCCGTACCTTAGGCTCTCATAGCCCTTGTGAATTATGCTATGCAGTCGCGCTCAAAAGAAAAACCATGGAGATCGCTATGGAAATCGATGGACACTAGAGTATCATATCCGGAAAACCCAAATCAGATAATAATATCGATAGAATGAATCCACGGTATGGCAACAAAGCGGATATCAAGCAGAATGCACTTTCCGTATCTTTACTTCTAAAATATGTATCATATAGTACCTTTCAAAATCACTTTCGAACATCATACTTATATAAAGTCCATTATATATAAGATTCCATTTCAAATCGAATACTTCCCAAAATCAATAGTATATCAAATCAGACTTATATAGACTTAGATTATATAAGATTTCGCTTTACAAATTGAGTACCTTTCCAAAACAATAGTTTTCAAATCAACTTCATACCTATGCAAATCAATTTTATATAAGTTTGATAACTCCCAAACCAAAGTATTTAAATAAACAAGGTTCTCAATTTCAAACCATTTCAATATCAATTCAGATTCAAAATCATATGATTTTGCCAAATCATTTCTTCCAAATTACATATATTCAGTTTCCAAAATTTCTTAAAACAATAGATTTAGAAAATGATCAAAATTTCCAAATCAACAAAATTTTGGTCAAACAAATTCATTTCCATTTCAAACATATATTCACTTTCAAAAATCATAATACTTCCAAAGTTATAAATCTTTCGAAATCAAAATACTTGAAATCATTACACTTTGAAAATCATAACCTTTTGAAATCATACATTTGAAATCATAAAACATTCATTTAATTATTTACATTTCACAAATTTATTCAATTAAACCCAAATCTAAAATTTCCAATTTTAATTCAATTCAATTTAGTTTTCCAACAAAAACAATTCAAATATTATCAAATTTCAAATAAAAATTTGATCCATAAAATAAACTATTTAATCTTTAATATATTTCAAAGCTTAAATATACCATATTCCAAAACTAAAATTTATAATTTTATATATCTCAAATTTTACTTCATTATTACTTAATTTTGAAATATTCATTTCATAAATCCATCATTTTTAAATAAACTCAAATTACAAGTAAACCAAATATCCTTTCATACAAATATAAACTTCAAATTTCATTTATCAAAATCAATTATCATTTCAAATTCACATTCTTTATCAAAATAAAGATTAAATCATTTCTAAGCCATTTCAATCATCAAAATATCTAAAATGGTTACTAAGTTTAAAACCATCCCTTTTTAAAACCTTCAAACTATTTATTTCTATATGAAAAATTCAATTTACCATTGGAAAGATTATTGTTCTATATATATAATTTATTCAAAACATTTCAAATCTATATTTGTTACCAGTATAATTCAAAATAGTGTTATTTATTTCACTCAATGAACAGTTTCAAACTTATATAAATCATATTACTTTATACTTTAATCATACCAAACTAAACTTATATTCTTTATCAAATACCTTATACCTTTCGAAATTACTTAGCTTTGAAAAGTTAACCTTGATTTGGAAGTGCTCGAACCTTCAAAATAGTCGAAGAAATCATAATTTCAATCCAAGAATTGGAAATCGCCAACAAATCAGTAAACCAATTCCAAAAGATAGGGTTATACCAAAACAAATCTGAATCCTAAGGACTGTACACCGGCTTACTTTAAATCATTTCAAATATATATATATATATATATATATATACACACACACACACACACATATATATCTTTCAAACATCAAACCATACTTCGAAATCTGAAATCAAAATTTGTTTCACAAAATCACTCGCATAGCAAAGCTACAAGAGTGGTCTCTCCCCTACTCAGAAACTCGAAAATCAATGTCGATGATGCATGCATTCATCACCGTAATTATTTTCCAGCGACATAAGTGGGTTCTGGACTTTTATTTTCTTGAAACTTCTTTGAAATCTCTTAGAAATCATTGGAATTCATTCGAATACATTTTAACCATTTCTTATTCATAAAATATCTTTAAATCATATATTATTATATATTTTCCAAAATCATAAAACCGATTTCAAAACACTGGAGTTCGATTCCTCGAAATTCACATTCAAAACCCTTCAGTTATAAATCATTTTATATAGGTCAAATTCTTATAAATTTTCAAAATTCAAATCCTTTCAAAGTTCAAATTTCCATTTTCAAAAGATATAAAAACCCTTATTGAAAACATTTCACTTTTATATATAATATGGTCATCCTTATCAAAATAATAATTTCGATGTATGCACAATTTCAAAATACAACCAAACACAAATTTCCAAAGGATGATTCAAGGGTTGATTCCAAACAACAGAGATTCAAATTAGAGGAACTCTAATCAAATAGAATTCTGGTTCGAAGATAAGCTCGAACGAAGATAAGATAATTTAATTACCAAATAGAAGATGGATAAGCCTTTATAAATCATGGGGACCTTAACCGGTCAACCGTGACTTTAGGAATACAACCGATGCGGAAATCTACGACAAATCGACATTCGATCGCCAGAGATAGAATGCGGGTAGAGCAGGAGATAGATAACATCGTAAACCGAGGATATAGAAATCTCCGGTTAATCAATGCCAATTGTAAAGGAGTTTCACCCTTTACAAATCATTCAAAGATTGGCGGAATCACCGATCTTTATAGAGGCCACTCCAAAGTGGAGTTATGGAATGCCCCAAAATCAAAAGGGTAAAATAGGGAAGACAAGACTGGATTTCACAACAAGTAGGAGCGTTCCAAAGTTCAAGGAATCCTAATCGATAAGAATCCTAACCAAGAGATTCTAACAAGGTGGATACAAAAGGAATGAAGTTTAGAAAATCTTGGTTTCAAAATAAGAAAATTTTTATACCAAAATAATCTTTGAAAATCCTTTAAAAATCATTTGGAAATTATTTTATACTTCGAAAATACACTCTCTCACAAGGAAATGATTTTGAGATTGATTTCACTCATTTTAGGGTATTTCTACCCTATCTCTAATGAGTTTTTGCTCTGCAGGCTATGGTTTACCTAAAACCAAAGCTCTGATACCAACTGTAACGGGCCACACCAGTGGGGTAACGCCCACCGTAGCATACATTGGTACATGTGTTCTGCCTTTACGGCCAGCCTCACGACTGCACCACCAACCCCCACGGGGACATGTAGGAGTAAGAGTCAACCGTTCGCTACCAAACCAGGAAGCGAGAACCCCCTATCATGCTGCACCCTCCAAGTGCAATGGCAGACACACATGTCGGACTTGAATTGCTCAAAATACCGCATTGTAAATAAATTTGGAACAAATGAAATACAATCACAGAATCATAGACACAGAAATATCAAAATAACTCGCAACAGAAATTAAAATCCCATAGTAGTTCGTGAAGCTACTATAACAAACTCTCAAAAAAACATAATACATAATATCAGTCTGAAACGTATACAATAGAAATCCAAATACATAGAAGTTTATAAATACCAGAACTAAAATAGAACAACTGAAGCTAAAAGGGAATAGATAACTAGACAAGCAGAATCTCCAGCGATTCCTGGCTCCAGAAAAAGAAATCCAAAGCTAAGCTATAAATACTCAGGCTGACCCGAGCGTAAAGTAAAACACAAAACACTCGAGTCAGGACATATATACTTATATAATATAAACCAACTCAAGTGAACCGTAGTAGTAATGTACAATAACTTAAAGGATGCTTGGGATCGTCCATCCACTGAGGATCAGTTAACTATAAATTAAATACATCCCGTGGTTAAAATTTCCAGATAGAAATTTATACTTTGAAATCAAATATCATTTCAAAATTCAATATCATTCAATAATCCATTTCAAAATATCGTATCTTTTCAAAACCACATTCATTTTTATTTAAAATACCATTTCAACACACATTTCAAAATAGTTTATATTTCAAAACAAATTACTTCATTTTAAATCATTAAAATGAAGTTATTATATTTAATAATTAAATTATTAAATTTCCAAAATTTTAATCTTTCAAAGTTCATTTATTCACTTAAATTTATTAAAACAATGAAAATTCAACTTTCCAGCATTTAGAAAATGCTACGGAAAGTTACTCTTAAAACAATTCAATTTAACAAAAGACAGCATTTAAAAATGCTGTAATAGGGTTACTTTAGTTCAAATAAAGTCTTAGTTGATTTCGGCAACTGCGGCACTTACAAGTGCTTTAATAGCCTTTAATTCAATTTAGCCATTTAGTTCATTTCTATCAACTACAGCATTCACAAATGCTGTAATATCCTTTACATTAGAAATAATAACATTTCAAAAATGCTGTTAATTTTAAATTCCAAGTATTCAATATAATTTCACAAACAATTAATTTTTTATTTAAATCATTTTAAACTTATAAAATCGTATATTTTCACTTTTAAAACAATCATTTAAATACGCTTATATTCATGATTTTATAAAGTTAAATTTTCATTCAAAAATCAATATTTAATAATAATTCACATATTAAATTCAAACATTAAATTTCAATTCTTTATAATTAAATTTTAACTTAACACTTAAGTTTAAATCTCCAAATAGAACTTATTTTCATTTTATTTACTTACCTTCAAAAATTCACTTTTAAACAAAATTCATAAATTCCAGTTTAAGTTATATTTCAAAATTTAACTTAAATATTCATTCATTTCACAATTTAACTTTATTAAAAAATCATTAATATATTATAAAATCATTTTGAATTCATTTTAATTCAAAATATCATAAATTTATCATATTTCATATTTAATTTAAATTCGATTTATCACCAAATTATAATTTCCAAAATAACTTACATTTCAGATCTTCTAACTTTACCATTAATTTATTTCACTTATAAATTTTCAGAAAATCAATAATACTTTACAAAAATCATTTTTAGTTAAGTTTAAATCAAAATATAATAATATTTACATTTCTAAAATATTTTAAAAATTCTTGAAAAACATATTTTAACCACGGGTCTATATATCATTTTCTAGCCTAGGTAAAGTGAATACGGATAATATATCATTTCAATCCGTAATTTACAAAGAAAACTTGGGTTTTATCATTTCAAACCCCCGGTCCCAAGTAAAATGAAATAATTGAAAATGGTTCAGGCCTATCATTTCAGCACATAACGATTTTCCCCTATTCTAAAGTTCGTTCGGGTATGTATCATTTCAACTCCTAGTGATTATAATCTACAGGGAACTTGCAGTGTGATAAACTTATATAAATGAACAGAATAGCATAATATAACAGTAACATATGATATAACAGGTGAATAAGCATGGATGAACATTATATGATCATAGCAATAGCAGTTATAACATGATAATAAGGTTTACAGATTCAATTGCGATCAGTTTACTAATTATATAAGTATAAATTTGTCTGGTGAGAATGACTCACATGTATAAGCTGGAGATGATAACCAAATGCACAAACAAAGATCTTCAAAGGCACGATAACACGACTACGATTTGAGAGTGGGAGAGCCAAAGCTAATTGCCTTGTCAAATATCAAACAAAACATTGTACAATATAAATTTTCAAACCAAACTTTTACAAAACAATGCTAGGAATAAATGCACAACTCAAAGCTAAAGCTTTTGCACTTGCATTCAACAACATATGCTTCAGCCATAGGTTGGAAAAGCACTGTTATGATGTGGGTTTAGATTAGGTTGAGGGTACAAAAGGGTCGGCCAAAACAAGATATGAAGGAGAAGAAGGATGTGTGTGCATACACACAAATTCAAGGCCACTATGTGGATTCCTATTCAATCAATGGCTCGGCCAAGGCATGGATGAGCACGACCAGGTCTGGTGAGTCAAGTATAGGTGTGGTAGAGGTAGTCGAGTCAACAAGTGACTGGTGGTGGTGGTATAAGGGTTGACCAAAGTGATGGGTGAGGTGGTGGAGCAAAGGTGTGGCTCGGCTAGCACTATATAGGTGGAGTTTTTTTTTTTGGTGGATCTTCAACAAGGTGGCCATGGCCATGGATGGTCAGTGGAATGGAGAGGGTAGCTGCTGGTTGTGGTGGTGGTGGAGGCAGCCATGGTGCTGGAGGAGGGAGGCCGAACACAAGAAGGTGAAGCAAGTGCAAGAATTCATAACAAAACAAGTAAAAGAGTGTAAAAGAATGAAAATTTTTACCAAACTTTGTCTTCAGGTGATAGCCGAATGTTTTTTAGGGTTTGAGAAACTTTTTTTACATGAGAAAAGAATGAGGGAGTCGGCTGAACAAAGGAGATATGGGCAGCAAATGAAATGATGTGTTATTTGGTGTGAAAAGGTAAGTTTGAATATGAAACGGCATGCATATAAAAGATCAAAAACCTTTCAAATTTCTTAATTCATTTTGCAATTTAAAATACATATAAAAATGCATATAAATAAAAATAAAACACAACAAAATAATAAATGAATAAAAATAAATAAATAAATTTCAAATAAATATAATTAAATTAAGAAAATAGCTAAAAAATGAAAACTAGGCTTTAAAAGTTGAAAATAAATTCAATGAACTTTGGAAAAAATTTATCATCGCTTTAAAAATATTTAAAAATGAAATATATACCAAACATGTCATATAACAAATATTATAACATGATTTAACAAATAAAAATATTATTTATATAATTTAAAATAGACAATTTATTAAATAAATCAATTTACACCCCAATACTGAAAAAAGCATAACTTTCACAATATAATTCGGATTTCAATGAAACGAAAAGCGGTATTCTTTAAATTAAATTTATTTTCATAATAAAGGATAAAATTCAAACATTTAAATTTTAAATTTAAAAGTCAAAGTTTGACCAGATTAACCAAAAATCCACTTTTCTGGAAAATATTCTTTATATTCAGGTTTGAAATTATAATTCACATAAAAATCAAACAAAAATATTTAAAACAACAAAAATTATTCATTTTAATAAATATAATAAAGTTTTCAAATAAAATAATCAAAATAAACAATTAAAATAAATCATAAAATTCAGGGTTACGGATTATTTCTCTACCGTAGCCTAGACACCGAGAAATTAAATTGTTCAAAGAAGGCAGCTTGTCAAATACAATTAATTAAGTGTGTTATTATTAATCAAATTCTAAGTTGAAATGCAAAGCAGGAATTAAACATGTATTAACAATGTAACTACAATGAAGTTGTTTTGTTTTTGAAATTTTTTCTAAATGTAAGCAAACAACAATGCAAAGGAAATAAAAGCAATAGATATGGGTTAAAAGCAACAAATTTTTTTATAAGTAAGCAATTTCACTTCTCCTTCTAAAATTCTGCTTTGGCAATCTAAAATAAAAACAAGATATATATAACTTTTTTTAATGATGAAACAAATTAAACAAACTAAAACAAGGTAAACAAAAGAGCAATTTTTTTTTCTTTTTGTTTTTATTTTTGGTTTTTGAAACTCAGGCCTTCGAAGCTCCGGCCCAAACCAAGTTCACAATGATATTTTTTTTATCGCGAGTCAACAACTACACGGAAGAACTTGAATCACGTATGCGGTCCACCACCTAAACACACCCGCAAAATCAAATAACTCAAAAAAAACTAGATCGAATCAATTTTATCTCACAAACTTAAAAAAATTAACAATAAAATCACCGAATAAATTGTTATCGTGATTTCTAAGCAACTACTGAAGGAAATTGGGCAATTGTTCAATGGTCTCAGTCTTGGATGTGGGTTCAACGATTGGCTATACTCTGTTGAGTTGATTGCGAGTGGTCGAATAAATTTTGATTCGATTGGGTTGAGCAATTATCGAAGGAGTTGAGGATTTGTGGCACTGGTCGAGGCGATTGCGAGTGTTGCCGGAGGTGGTTGCGGTTGTCTAATAATGGTTCGATTGGGGGATCATGGTGAAGTGATGTGGATTTGAGAAATTCAATTTGCAAAAAAAACACGAAATCGGGTTTTGGCTGAAGGTTCCGTGAAGCGATTGGGTCTTTAGTGTAGGTGATGTTTTTTTTGGTGTGAAATGAAGTAGTCGGTTGCTCATGGTTGTGTGGCAAGAGGCGAAGGAGTTGCTACTCTGGTCGATTTATGGTTGTGGGTGGTTTGAGATCGGTCGAGCAGCAAGGAGGTGATTCAGGTGATGAAGGGCTACTGTCAGTGGGTATAGGGGGCGATGATATGAAGGGGTGGTTGGTGTTCGAAGTGTAAGAATATGAAGTGTTTGAAGTGTCAGTGGGTATAAGAGCAGATGAAGACAGGTGAAGGTGGTTTGTTGTCGTGGTAGTAGAATGTGGCTGTGTGAAGGTTGGAGGGCTGTGGAGTTGTGGTAATAGGCAGACGGTAAGGTGATTGATGGAGTGGCTACAGAGGCAAGGCAGTCAGAGGTGTTGATGAGCAGTGTGAGTTTTGTGAAGTGTTTGTGGCTGAGTGGTGAAGTTGAGTTGTGAAGATTTGCAGGGGCAGAAAGGTTTATGTTGCTGTAAGGGGGAGTCAGGTGGTATTTGTGGCCGAAAACAGTGTTTGTGCGGTTTGTAACAGAGTAAGTACAAATTGTTTGTAATGGCAGTGGTGAGAATGTTAAAGCAAGGGGATGGAGCAGCAAATGAACTGGGGAGGCAACTGTCAATTGTGTTGTTGATGGTTGTAGTCGACTATCAACTGTCAATGTTAAAGCAAGGGGATGGAGTGTCGGGGGTATGCAGTTATGCGAGGCAAGAAGGATTGTTGAAGTTTGTGGCAAGGGAAGGTTCTAGTGGCTGATGTGCAAATGTAATGATGATTAATGGAGAATGTACAAACTTTTGTGATTTGGTGATGAAGATTGAATGTGGTATGGTTGAAAGTTGCTTGTGGCCTGTGATGTTTTGGAAGGTGATAGTGTTTGTCTCAGGTGGTCAGACAGTAGTGATAGTATATTGGCAGAGGAGCACTGGTTGTGACAGTGGACAGTGGATAAGACAAAGGCAGAAACTAGATGTATTTATGGCAGAGGGTGTAATGTGAAATGTGATGATATGAATAGGAGTATCAGTGACAGCAGTTCAATGTGAGATGCTGTAACAACCCGGCTTGGACATTATCTGTCAAATTATAATTTAATATTAACGGGTAATCTCCAACCCAGGGTTGTTACAGATGCAATTCAATGTGAGATGCAGTTCAATGTAAATAGTAGCATTGTGGAAATATGGCAGTGGTTTGGATGATCAGAGGTGTTGAAGTTGACAGGATTGGTCAGGTGAAGTGGAGGCGATGGTTGGTCAGGGGAATGAAAATGTATGTGCAAATGAAAATGTGAATAATAATGTAAAATGTGAAAAGTAATAAAATAATTTTTTCTTTCTTTTTTCAAATGAACTTGTATGCTGTTTTTTTTATAAAAATATGAAATGCGAATAAAAAACATGCACACAATGAACACAAGCAAATGAAAGCAAAATTCACACAAAAACACACAACACAACAATGAACACACAATGCAAATTTCTTTTTTAATGCAAACAAACACACAAAAATTAAACAAAAATAATTCGAAGAATAGAAAACTAAAATCAAAGCAATTCCTCGGCAACGGCGCCAAAAACTTGTTCGATGACGGTTTTTCTATCGGTTTTCTAAACCGTCGAACGAATTTAGAAATAAAATAAGCACAAGCGCACGACGTACAATTGTTAGTACGTGACGAGTGCAGGTCGAACCGCAGAGAATTGTTGATTTTAAAAATCTATTCAATCAAATTGTACCAAAGTAGAGAGAGTGTTAAGCTAAAAATGTAAGAAACTAACAAAAAGAAAGCGATAAAAATATGAGTGTGAAGGCAATTTAGAGGCAATTTCCACTCTCTAGATCACATAAATCAACAAAATGAAGTTATGATCTCTTTTTTCTTGTCATAAATGTAATTATGTGATGTGCTTTTCATAAGTATGGTATATTTGTGCTATTAATTAGCTCAGTATAAACCATCAAAGTATAACACAACCACTAATTCACATTTAACTCCCATGAAATATGACAACAAAGTTGAAATAAAATTTATTTTAAGCTTGTCCTATTAACTATTGTTTATAAATATAGGCCATCAAATTTTAATTTCAACAATCACTTCATTATCATCATCATATGTAGATAAAGAGGTAATTATTGTTTGTGATTGTTTAAGCATAGCCTATTTGGTGTCAACAATATAGGCTATCAAATTCAAATCAAAAACAACAATTTAAACCACTTCAAATGTTTCGTTTAAGCACAAAAAGAGAACATAAACATCTAAATATTGCATCTACATACTAAAGAGCTTCATTATTCCCAAATTGACGGGATTAGCCTTTCATATTTGTTATCATTTCAACAAATGTAGCATGCAACATGAAAGAAAAAAAAACAGAAAAATGGAGCAAAGTAAAGGAAAAACTAATCGAATTGCACAAATGTAAAACTACACTACTAACATGAAAAGAAAAAAGCATGTAATAAAAGAGAACATGAATTAAATTGCAAAAAAAAAAAAAAAAAAAAAAAATTAAATAAGAAGAAAATGGCTAAGTAGCGATGAAAAGAGAAAGAGAGCTTTCTTTTATTTTCCTAAACTAAGAGGCTAAATAAAGGAGTAAGAAAGCTAATTACATGAACATATAGGGTATTTATACATGTTTTAAAACCCTAATTCATTTTTTGAGAACTACCCAAACTACGCTTGAGGTAGTTTGACCACCAAGTAATCATTAGTATGTGTTAATCCTCCACTTAATTGTTCATGTGGCTTTAAACTTTATTAGCATGTGCATTAGTTTATAATTGTATATCATGGTAAGTGGGTTGGTGGGGTCCTCCATGTTCATAAGTTTAAAATATTTCCGTCTTCGTTCCTTTATCTTTACTCTTGTTCATGCATATATCTTCATACAACCACTTACATTTGAATCCAAATTCCTACAAAAAATCATAAAAATGTCCAAGTAATTTTTCTCAAATAATTATGCACAAAAATAACCATTTTACCCCTATATAAAGATGAATATGTGATGATTTGAGAATAATTTGAATTTTGATTTAAACATGCTAAGATACCCAATATGATCATTTATTTAATTTAATTCGATAAAATATGGAAGTAAAAATATGCACATTTACGTGCATATCATGTAGTGATATTAGTTGAAGTTTATTTCCATAGTAGCCTAGTGGCAATGATATTAGTGGGAGTAGATCCTATGGTAGCATTGTGCTGCGATATAGTGGAAATTTATTTCCACGGTAGCCTAGTGGTGGTATTTCCTTGTTGGGGAGCTCTAGCAAAAGTGGTCGATCGTTAGTTGTGAGTCTCGATCCGTAGTTCGATCCTTATAGTAGCCTACGCAAGATATAGTGTACGTACGTATTCGACAAGAACCCATAATAAATGGACCTTAGAAATACATGGACACTTATAGTACACCCTATGTTAATCCACATAATCACCATATGTTAAACTTGTACTCATTCACTGGACTTTTGTCTGACTCACCCCCTTCTTTCCATTTTCCCCACCATAAGATGACAGGTTAGCAGTTAATTGGGTGTAATGCATGGGGAATGGAGCTATACACTGGGTTCTCATATTATTTATTATTCATCATGTAGTTACTTATTGTATTAAAAGTCCATAAAACTTATATTGTATTTAGGAAGTAGTGTATGTGGCAATTAAGTATTTTAAAGACTGTTTTCTGAATTATCTATTTTTCAGTACATATATTTTAGTTCCTTTCGAAGCAAGATCTAAAAGTGTAGAATGTTTTAGAATTTTCCCTTATTAGCATGCTATGGAATGTTATAAAAACCCAATAGCTAGTATTTCTTGACATATTGCCAGCCTAAAAGTCACCATGGTCTTTGGATCGGAGTGTTGGGAAGTGTGGGTTGTTACAATACCGGAGGTGCAAAAGAATTTATTGGAAATAAAATTAAATGTCCAAAATTAATTTATTGTCTTTCTCACATCATTTGTGTTAGAAAAAGAAATATTTTTTAATCTTCTATAATAAAATGGAGAATATCATGATTTATGTTTTCTAGACTTAGTTATTGAAATAGATTTCTAACTTATGTTAAGCACTTAAGCGTTAAACTTAGGTATTTACCCTAATTTTGTGAATTTGGTTTAAAAGAGATTAGTCAAATTAACCTTTTTGTGCTAATGTTGATAAAGTGGATGTTAAAAACCATTGATTTAGCTGGTGTAATACAAAATAGTAATACTTTAAGTGGTTCTACAATTTAATAGCGCTAAATGAAAAAAATATAGTAGATGAAGAGCGCTACACAATTTAGCGGGGATTTAGCGAGGCTTTAATGAGGATTTTACTACACAGCTGTCATCAAACATCAAATATATTTGGTAATTACAATCAACAACTAATCACACATTCAACAGTTATTTACATAAAAAATTGGCATAAACATCCAATAGAAGTTTTGAAGAGAAATAAATGGAGAATCTAAAATGAAAATATGGGATAATAACAAATAAACAGCAGTAAATTGAAATAATAACATGCACACAATGATTTATAGTGGTTCGGCGTTGTTTGCCTACGTCTACTTTGATTAGATTGCTTTATTAATCACTTTATAATCTGAATACAACTGGGATCGGATGAAAATCCTTAATTACGAAAGAATATAAAGCAACCAGCAGCGTAAAGGTCCCGAAAATGAACAACGAAGCCTGTATTTATAGAAAAAGATGGCTAATATCTCCTTGAAAATTCGGCAGAAGACCTTTAGAGCCATATGGACCCACAAGATGGATCGCATGACCCAATTTCCAAAGAAGAGGGATCGATACCAATCCCTACTTTGGTCAAGTTTTAGGGTGTAATCCCTAAAGTAGCTTCCTCATGCTAAAATATTCTTAGCCTCTAAATTTTATGCCAATTGGATCAGTGGAACTTGAATTATTGCTTGATCTTTGCTTCGACATGAATTGCTTGCTGATTCCTGTCGATCCCTACAAAAGGAAGAGTGTCGATACCTCTAACTTTATCTTTTCGAGGCGAGATCCCTACGATAGGCTCCCTAGGATCTTAATATCTTGCTCACAAAACTTCATAGGTATTGGACTTGTACATCTTGAGATATTGATTATTATTTTTATTGAAATGCTCTTTATTCCCTAAAACATACCGATTCCCATTATGGAAGTCGATTTATGCTGATCTCTTCTATATGTTGAATCATATTTCATACTTCGAACCTTCTGCCTTGCATATCTATTAAATGCATTCAACCTTGATTTCATGTTACTATGTGTACTTGACTTCTGGGCCACACAATCATCACTCTGGAGTTATTGGCCTTAATGACAGTCGAATCTAATTGTGCAATTAGTTCAATATAACCGGGTTGAAATGCCGGATAATATTTGCCTTCAAAATTACGTCTTATGACGAACATGATGTGCTTTGAATCGAAGCAAGTTAGAATTGTCAAAAAGAAAATCCGTCCAGTTTTCTGAATAGTTGCTATCAAATTAATTTCCCAAAGTGTTGTATCATTCTTTGTTTGTCATGACACTAGGTCTTTCTTCGATAATATAAGTCCAAGGATATATTTCGTCAGTTGATATATAAGTCCGGTTCCACAAGATTAATATGCTTTGGTTATCTAGTCCAGCCTCAAACTTGAAGGTTTCAGGTTTGATTTCAATTTCTGTCGATTTCAAAAATTGAACTTTTAAACCATACATATGCATGTTCAGATACACGTTCTTGTCGTTAGCTTCCGAATGCATTCGTACACTCATGAGTCAACGCCAATTTTCATTGAGTAAGATGTAATTTCATTGCACTTTGAACATATGTGCTTTGAATAACTTCCACCCCTATGTTTGTTTGCATACATATTCATAGCTAATCCCTCTTCTTTTCTTCTTTCTCTTTTTTTTCTAAGTGTTCGTAGGGATCGACATATGTTTTGCCGATCCCTCTTCTCCTTCTCATTATGCTTGCAGGGATCGATGCCTTTTACGTCAAACCCTCCCTCCTTGCTTCGAGTGTCGACCCCTCTTTCCTTATATAAGCTAACATCTCTCCTTCCCATTCTTCACGTATCCAATATTTCAAACTACTTCCCATTCACCGAACACTCTTTTATCTTCGAAAAACCCGAACCCTTCCCTCCCTACTTAAATGTTACCTTCGTCCACAACTTAACCTTTCGATCTAGCTTTAGATTATCACTTCACCTCGCATTCGAATCATAATCCAACCTTCCACCCTGAATTGTCCAAGGTTCATTCAGGTAGGTTACTCGCATTCGATTTTACCTTATGACGAAGTGTTGGATTCCACATTGCAAAAGTCAAGGATGAAGTTCAACTATTGAAATGACGACCAAATTTGCCTAGAAGAGGGGGGAAGTGGAATTTGATAGGGTTCGGAAAAGCAAAAAAGAGGAGGAAGATGAAGGGAATGCACGACAAAGGGTTTGGTTGTGTAGGAAGGGAAGATGGCAAGTTGGTAGAGAAGGGATCGGTTGAATCTTGATGGGAAGAAGGGATTGGTGTTGGATGTTATGTGGAAGGTAGAAAACAGAAAGTGGAGGGATCGGTGGAAATGGTTAGTGTGATGGGATCGCCATTTTTTGTTAAAGGAAAGGGATTGGCATCTTTGTTTGAAGAGAGGGATCAGTCGCGATGCTCTGGGGTAGGGATCGGCATATAAGTATCGGCATATAGGGGTCGGTATATAAGGATCGGCAGGTACTTGACTAATTCTTATATTTTGAATTAAACTCGAAAATATAAGCAGCTAAAACCACTTCCATCTCAATGAACTTGAACATATGACAATTATGTACAACAGGACTTGCATATTCACTATTGAACTCGAAATTGAACAATCAAATCCTTGGGACTTAGAATATGAACTAAAACTTAACATATGGACTTGAATAACAGATTGCATCCTTTGATATGCCGATAGTTGATCCCAAAGCTTAACAATCGATCAATCTCTTTACCAGTTGAGACGGTCAATGATGACGGTCACTCTAGGCAGAATCCATAGTCTCGTCATTTAATTTCGCTTTCTTGTTTTAAGCGATTTATTTCTACCCTACACTACACTACACCACACTGGCTTACACTTAGCATGGGAGAGCAAGTAAATTTTCTAATCTCGATTATCTACTGAGTACACCTGACATGGACTTCAGACGTTCAGAGCATCTAGATGCAATGTTTTCTAGCCCAGCCTTGCAACATAGTAGTTCCAAAGCTAAGTCGATTTCTATAACCATATCCGGTAGGCTTTCCCCTGGTCAGCAAACTGAACAAACGGAAGTTTCTAACTCGTCAGCCAACCCTTTTTCTGATGTTCTCATCCTCCTAGCGGATGATATAAGTCCTGCCTCTGACACAGTGGAAGGCGCTATATGTTTCGATAACTTGATAGATTCTTAAACCTCCAGAATTGGTGAGGCTGCCCTTCGCAGACTATGTTCCAGACACGGAATTCCATTAGAAGACATCCTGGCTCCTTCGATGAATGATAGGGCTCACTTGCCCCTGAAGGGGTATGCATCATGCAATAAATTCATGTGTTGGGTTGGATGCGTACCACCCTTTAATTCTTTCATCCCGTAGATGCTTAAATATCTTGGAATAACCCCCACACGGCTTCACCCGAACAACTATGCCTTTCTCCATGGCACTTTTTTATTATTCACGAGCGTTCTATTCCGCCTGTCAACTCTTGAGGACGTAAGTTTTATTTACAACTTTAAATGACGGTTAGGAAGTCCTTCATATGTTTTCCTTGAGCCTTCACCCATCGTCAAGTCTCAATGGGTGTTTGGAACAAACTCAGCCTTTCTAAATACGAATGGTTCTACGTTCGATGTCCGCATAGCTTTGCAAGGTGATAGTTGGAAGGAGTAAGTGTTGTCTTCTCTTTATTCTCAAATTCCTTAATCCAAGTCATATTCTGAATTAACTAACATTTTTAATATATATAGGTGTCTGCCCACGTCCAGAGAGTGATAGGTTTTCAAGAGCAATTTCTACAATTAGCGCCACCTCGGTCGAAAATAAGGACAATAAACTCCTCATAACCGACGAGTGGTTATCTCTATTCGGGCTACTAGAAGAAGGCCGCAGCATCGAGCTTCCTAGAAGCACTGCACTACTAAGAAAAATTATAGAACAAGAAAGGGATATAAATAACCCTATCATGCACCCAGTTGTGGGGACCCGGAATAACATTGAAGAAGGAAAATTAAGGGTGCCTAAACCAACGAGCCTGGGAACGCTGATGCAGGCATGGGAAAGGCACCTATGGTTGGACCATCACAAGGCTTTCAACCTCACATACCGACTAAGAGGAGAAACATGCATATAAGCTCCGTATGAGAAAATTTCTAAGGATCCGGAGTTAGTTATCACTTATGTCAACAAAGAGTCGTCTTCCCAACATTTAGAAAGCTCGATGAAAGGTTTTTCAAATCTCCAAATCATTGATGACATCATGACTTATGACTACCCTAAAATCAATATTGATGGGCTCATTTCTCCCACCAGAAGTGGTGATAGCATTCTACCAACCGGCAAAGGAGAGAAAACTTCCATAAGCAAGGTTGCAACAACCGGTCCATTGGGGGGACACTATGACACTTACAATCACATGCACTTCACCACACGATTTCAATCTATCTTTTGTGCAATGGTCACTTATAATCTGATATTTGGTTTTTTGCAGGTTCAATGTCTCAATCCCAAGCTTTTGATCGCTTGAGAGGATCCTTGATGCAATACGAATCTAAACATGATTCAGAATCAGGTAGGCGTAGAGAAAAGGATGATGACCGAGAAAGAAGACGTTGCTCGAGAGAATCTTCATCTTCAAAACATAAGTCTCAATCTCGGTCGTCCCATCAGGAAGCTCAACCTAATCTTCATGTGTACAGTAGGAATCAAAACTCTTTCCATGGTCCCCAAGTTGCTATCCTATCTGAGCAGTACTTCAGTTCCTCCAGCTCCAAGCAGTCCCTTGATCATAGTTCAAACAAACATCTAATCGTTGCTTCTGATCCATCTTTGCCCACTGCGGCTCCTGAAGTTTCTACATTAGAGAAATTGGTCGAATTTAAGGCTATTTCCCCAAATATTTGTTTTGACAGGCTTAAGTTCCTCCACTCCATTCACACAATCCCAAGAAATGTTAAAGCAACTTCTCTCGCATGCGTCAACGACGTTTTTGTTCAACATGAATCATTCCAGCACTTAGCAGAAAAGATCTCTGAAGTGTCTATTGAGCGACAACATGGAATAGATCATCTAAAGCTAAAGGCAATCCATGATAAAGATATAATTAAACACCAAGGCACTGAGATCTCGGACTTGATGGTAGAACTGACCGAGGCAGAAAAAAGTGCTAAGGAAACGTCTGAAGCGGTGAGTCGTCTAGTGGATGCCCACTAAAAGGAACTTGATGTTGCTCTCAACTGTAGTTGTGCACTTGCAAGGGAAAAGATACTTTGCAAAAGGAGAAAAATATTTTGGCCCTTCAGGTTGAGGGGCATTAAGGTCTTTTAAAAAGGAGAGGAAACAGAAAATCGAAGCTCAAGAAGAATCGCAAAGATAATGCGAAGAATCTGTTGAGGCCCAGACTTTGAAGATTAAACATGATGAGCAACTTGCTCATATTGAAGTCCTCAAAGAATAGGCAAAGGAAGCAGGCCGCAAAGAGATGAGAGAAAAACTTGAGGTCCAGGTAGAGGATGCCAAGGAAGGCGGTTAGAATGAAACTAAGGATATGTTTGATCCCCTGATCATTAAATACAATGCTAACGTTCTTCTCTACCGCAATCTGAGCTTTCTTTGTGAGGGTTAATTTGAGTCGCTTGTCGAGGTCTGGGAATATATTGTTGAAATGAAAAAGAAACCTTCGTTGAAGCTGATTTGGACGAAGAGAAACTAGTGCAGGAGATCCTTTATGGAGATGAACCCCTAGACCTTGCCGCTGCGAGACTTCGATATTTCAACCCCCTAGCCGCTTCCGAAAAAGGTAAAAATATTGTTGAGTCTTCGAAGTCTGATCTCAGAGGCCCCTCTTTTTTTCAATCAGCCAGAGCATCAGTTTCTTTTAGCCTGGGACAAGATCAAAGCTACGATCTAGACCATTCTCATTCCTAAGGGCCCCTCGTTGGGCATTCCGTCCATCTGGTTGTGAACGTGGATCGTCAAATGAATGGTCGGACCATTCTCATTTTGTTTAGTTCAATCGTGAACTTATGTACTCAGCTTGCTTCGAACTCTGGAAACCTGCTTGGACATGTCAATACTAGTTAGTACAGTATTGAAACTAATATGTACTACTACAGTAAACATAGGTATGAAGGAAATTCAAAACTTTATTTGTTAAACGGAAAGAAATGACATAATTTGTCTTATTAAATATTTTGAAAAAAAAATACTAAAGTAAACCTTGAAACTAAATACAATTAAATGGAAAAGAAATCAACTAAGTGAAATAGCATCGTAAATGCTCGTTGTTCCACGCTCTTGGGAGTGTGATGCTATTAATAGTCACTAGCTTGAAAGTTCCTTCCCTAAGCCTCTGTTCAATGACGTATGCTCCTTCCCAATTAGGATTCATATGCGATGGGGCAGGAAAAACCCGTTTCAAGATGAGATCACCAATTTCAAAGGTTCTAGGTCGGAATTTGATGTTGAAGTATCGGGCGACTCGGTATAGGTGCGCTGCTGCCCTCAAATCAGCTTGTTCACGCTTCTCATCCACAAAGTCTAGAGATTTTAAGAGAAGATCTTTATTCATTCTGGGATCATAATATGTCACTTTATGAGAAGGAACTTCGAGCTCAACAGGAATAACGGCTTCGGGATCATAAGCAAAGGCGAACGAAGTATGACCAATCGCGGACTTGTGGGTGTTCTTATAAGCCCATAGTGCTGTCGCAGTTCATCCACCCACTTGCCTCTAGCCTTTTCCAAATGCTTACTTATAGCTTTGACTTGCCCATTCGCCTGAGGGTGAGAAAATGATGCAAATCTCTTTTCAATACGATGCCAACAACAGAAGCCATTGAATTCAGCACTGTCGAATTGAGTTTCATTATCTATTACAATAGTTCATGGAAGACCAAAGTAACAGATGATGTTCTGGATAATGAAGTTGACTGCTTTCTTCTTTGTAATTGTAGCTAATGGTTCCGCTTTGGCCCATTTGGTGAAGTAATCAATTATGATGGTGGCATACTTCACACCACCTTTACAAATCGTTAAAGAACCAATAATATCTATGCCCCCATATGGCAAATGTCCATGGATTGATCATTTGTGTAATCTCTATTGGTGGAGCTCTTGGGACTTTTTGCATATACCTGGCACTAGTCGCATCGCCTTACATAATCAGCACCATTTTGATTGACGGTTGGCCACTAACACCCGTAATGGAGTATTTTCTTTGTTATAGTTTGCCCCTAGTGTGATCGCCATATTCCCCTTTATGATCTCGTTTTATCTCATCATGAGCAATACACCGGAGCGGGGGAACGGAAAAACCCTTTCTGTACATAACTCCTTCCAGTGTGATATATTGTGAAGCTTTATGAAGGACTTATCGCTTTTCATTCCTCTATTCCAGAAGAACTCCACATAGCTAATTGTCTTTTAACGGAGTCATCCGCGACTCCTTCTCAAACTCTGTCCCTAGCGCCTAATTGATTTCCATTAGGTTTATGCTTGGATCATTTAATACTTTGACTGGAACCAAGCCTATATGTTGTGTATCCCTGGTGTTAGCAAACTTCGCCAATGAATCAGTCTCTCTGTTTTAATCCCGAGGAATGTGCATACTCTTATAGTACTCAAAGTCAGTTAACAACTCTTGGACTTAGGAAAGGTATGGAGCAAGCTGTTGTCCTTTAGCTTGGTAATCTCTCCTGACTTAGCATACTACCAATTTGAGTCACAAAAGATTTAAAGAGACCTTATTCCCAGTTCTTTAGTGAGTTTAAGTCCAACAATTAGAGCCTCATAGCCTCATACTCGACTTTGTTGTTTGTTGCAGGGCAATCAAGCTTCAAAGCATAGGAAATTGACCGATCTTTAGGAGTTACAAGCATAATCTTAGCTCTGGAACAATGATCATTGGATGCTCTATCTGTATACAACTTCCACTAATGGTAGAAATTTCACCGCTCTTCGAGGAATCATCCTGCGAAGTAAATTTTGCTATAAAATCTGCCAGTGTTTGACCCAAGATATCCTTCCGAGGAAGATAAGTAATTTCGAATCTGCCAGTCTCAGGTCGCTGCAGGACTTGTCGTTAGTTGGGGGTAAACATTGATAGGGTGTGCCACGAAATAAGGGCGAAGCTTTCGTGATGCAATCAGCAAACACTATGCCAGTTTCTCTATCTTCGAATAATTCAGCCCTATCAATCACTTTCTAATGCAATAGACCGTCTTGGGATTCGATTCTCTTCACGATGCAACACGGTACTCATAGCGTGTACCGACATAGCTAAGTAGATATATAAATCTTCATGATCCATCGACTTTGATAAGATGGAAGATTTCTCTAAGTGGTTCACCAAAGCTTGGAATGCGTCCTTACAATCCTGTATCCATTTGAAATTCCTTTTTCCTCTCCTAATCAATTCAAAGAAGGAATGCATTTATCGGTAGCTCTGAAAATGAATTGGCTTAGGGCAGCGACCTTCCTATTCAGGTTCTATAGTTGTTTGATAGTCTTTGACACTTGGATATTGTGAATTGCTTAGATATTCTCAGGATTAACTTCGATTCGCTAGGCATTAATGATGAAACCCAAGAACTTTCTTGATGCAACGTCAAAAGAACACCTCAGAGGAATAATCTTCATCTTATAATGTCGAAGGATGTTGAACATTTCTACCAAGTCTCTAATGTGGTCGTTGGATGGTCATGACTACACGAGCATATCATCCACATATACCTCCATCGGTTTTTCGATCTAATTTTTAAACATTCTATTAACTAGGCGTTGGTAGGCCGCTCCTGCATTCTTTAATCCAAATGGCATCACTATATAGCAATATAACCCAACATCGATAATGAAACTAGTGTGCTTTTGATCAGGAATGTGCATTAAGATTTGGTTATATCAACAGTACACATCCATGAAAGATAAAAATTCGTGTCCTGCAGTCAAGTTTACCAGCTGGTCGATCCTTGGAAGTGGAAAGATATCTTTCGGGCATGCCTTGTTAAAGTCTAAGTAATCAACGCACGTCCTCCATTTCTCATCCGCCTTCTCACAAGTATAGGATTAGATACCCACTTAGGGTAAAGGGCATCGCGAATAAACCCATTGTCTTTGAGTCTATCTACCTCCTCTTTAAGAGCGATATATCTCTTTGAATCCATGTTATGTCTTTTTTTTCATCGGGACATGCCTCGGGTCGATATTCAATGCATGACTCACAATGGAAGGCGAGATCCCACACACTTCAAAGTGAGTCCAAGTGAACACATCGAGATTCACTCATAGAAATCTAATAAGTTCTTTCATCATCAGAGGGCTGAGCTACGATCCGATCTTTAAGACCCATGATGGGTCGTTGTAGATGACTATGATATCAATCTTTAGCTTAGCCCATGCAGCCTTGGTCTCTTTGGGCTCCTCCTCGTCATCTCTTGGATTTATATCTTTATAGAACCGACTGTGGCGCCCGAGCCAAGGCTCAAGCACTGTTTGTCAATCTTCAATGGCTTAGATGCGGACTGACTTGTCCATACCCTTACCTTTCTCCTTCCATTAAGCATCCCTCAACTCAGCTACATAACAGGCACATTCGGTCACCTGATCATCATGAACAACTCCAAACCACTATATATCGGGCACTTCAAAGTCAAACACCATGGGGCAAGAGCTGCCCGAAACTCAGCTAAGGCCGGTCGGACAGAAAAGCATTGTATGGAAAATCAACATCCAAGACAACAAAAGGAAAAATCTACACTCTCCTACGATCACCTTCTCCCAACTCTACAGGTAATTTAATATAACCAATAGCTTGAGTCGTAGCACCATTAAAGCCATGAATGCAAGCTTTAGACGGTTTTAAGTCCTTGGCTTTCCAACCTCATCTGATTTTAAGCCTTTTTGAAAATTATATTTACAGAACTTCCATAGTCAACCAATATCCTTCTCATTAAAGCAGGACCAATCATGGCCATAACGACTATTAGGTCGATTGTTGGAGCCTTCACCTCGTTTGCATCTCTGTTTCTAAATACAGTATCATCTACCATCGTATGTTGCTATTTTGCCAGGGTTCCAACTTCCATATTTGAACAACATTCAAAATCTACATGCTTAATCGTGCTAGCATAGCGCTCCATCTCATGCCAACTTTTATCAGCCAGATGTGGTCCTCCGACTATTGTGTTGATTACCAATATTCCATCGGTCCATGTAGGCTCTTCATCCTTGTGTGGTGCTTGTCCTCTATTGGGGTTGGATGTCCCCTACATGCCATCCTGCGATGTTTTTACAAACTGCTGTAACTTTCTTTTTCGAATAAGCTTTTCGATAATATCCTTGAGTTGCCAGCACTCATTTGTATTAAGCCCATAACATTTGTGAAATAGACAACATTTTTCGGTTTGTTTCTACTTCTCTGTTGATTCTTTTGGACGAGGCTTCCTGTACAACATGTATTGCAGGTAGACAAATAGATATTCCCAGGGATGTATCCAGTGGCGTGCAAGTATCATACATTGGAATCCTAGGCTTCCCTCTTACAAAATACCTCTTTCATTCTCAACTCGTATCTCCGCCTTTCTTTTATGGATTCGGTTTGTTCTGGACATTCACTTGAACTTTTACAAAGCTATCATCAAACTTCTTTACTGCAATATTACTTTGTACTCCCTCTCCACTTGGTCCTGCAACATTCTTATTCCTGGAGAGTATGGCTTCCTCCCTCCTCAAATATTGAGCCGCCTTTGCATAAAAGCGCTCCAATGTTGCGGGTGGCTAACCAACTAACTAATTGCCAAAATCAGACTTTGGATCAACCCCTCTTGTTAAGGACATCAATATTGCATGGTCATTAAGATTACTGATTTTGTAACAGCTGTATGGAATCCCTACAAATAACATTTCAATGATTCTCCTGGAACTCGGATCATGCTGGATAGGGACATTACATCTTCGGAGTGAGTCATGTGCATGTAGAACTACTCCACAAACCTTGTTGCCAAATCATCAAATCTAGAGATCAACTGTAGGGGTAACCTTGTAAACCACATTGTCGCTATTCCAAGGAGAGTTATAGGAAAACATCTAGACTTGGTTGCATCATCTGCTCGTGCAGACTCCATCGAACCTTCATATCTCATGATGCACTACCTGGGGTCGGTTTTTCTCTCATAGGCAGGCATTGACGACATGTTGAACTTCCTTGGATACTCTATATGCAAGACATTATCAGTGAATGAAGAATGGCTTCTCGAGATTCCTCGGTCATTATTGGTCAAGCCTTAGCTCTCTCTCACTAACTGTCTAACCATAGCCGACAAGTTTGAAGTTTGGATAGTTGGTGCCAAGCGGTGGTCATGTTCCACCTCATGTGAATGGTCCGGTCGATGTTTACAGGCCATTCCATGCCTTTTTGGTTCAACATCTTATCGATGTATATCTCATAAGTTCACTTCATCGTCATTCTAGGGAAGCTCTTGGTCAACATTTAACTGAACTCCATCACCCAAATTAGCCGTGACAACTCCAGCTTGAACCCCAGTGTGTATAGGTAAGTTCCATCCTCTAGAGGAGGGATCGGTACCGATCCTTATGGAAGGATCCGCATCGATCGGCCCTGGCAAACCACGATGGTCTGCCTATTGATGCTCCGAAGTTTCTACGTGATATCCTCTGTTCTACGATGCCTATGCCTATGATACTCATTCTATGAACTAGAACTTTTCGATGCTGGGTAAGGGGTAGGGTCCTTCCTAGCTTTTCTCGCTGTTGTTGACTGAGTTGGTTCATTAGGTTGATATTGTTTTGAATCTTCTGATTTAACTATTGACAGTTATCCATTAGCTCTCTCAATAGATTTTGGAATTTGGCTTTTATAATAGAATCAACTGGATTCTGGACATCAACTGGCTCAGCATTCACATCTATTGGTTAACTTCTCAGGCCTTCTTACTGGATGTTAGTATTCTCGTTTCCTTCCACATTCTGAGAAGTAGACCTAGTGCTCCTCACCATTACTGATAGCTTTGCTTAAATTTTTGCAAATCTGAGTAGAACGAGCAAAGTTCTTGAAGATAATTATGGATCTCCTTTAGAAGAATTATGCAATCCAATAGCAACAAAGGGATCCTAATAAGCTAAGAATCAAGGCCCTCAATGAAAGCGCCAAAAATTGGCATAAACACCAAATAGAAGTTTTAAAGAGAAATAAATAAAGAATCTAAAATAAAAACAGAGGAAAATAAAAAATAAACAGTAGTAAGTTGAAAGAATAACACACATACAACGATTTATAGTGCTTAGGTGTTATTTTCCTACGTCCACTTTGTATAGATTGCTTTATTAATCACTTTATAATCTGAGTACAATTGAGATCGGATGAAAATCCTTAGTTACAAAAGAATATAAAGAAACCAGCAATGTAAAGGTTCCAAAAATGAACAACAGATCCTATATTTATAGATGAAGATGACTAAATATCTCTTTGAAAATTTGGCAAAATGACCTTTAGAGCCATATGGAACCACAACAGGGATCACATGGTCTAATTCCCAAAGAAAAGGGATCGTACCAATCCCTACGTTGGTCGAGTTTTGGGGTGCAATCCCTAAAGTAGCTTCCTCATGCTAAAATATTCTTAACCTCCAAATTTCAGCCAATTGGATCATATATCTTGAGTTATTGCTTGATCTTTGCTTCAACATGGATTGCTTGCCGATTCCTACCGATCCCCCCAAGGAAAGAGTGTCGATCCCTCCAACTTTATCTTTTCGAGGTGCGATCCTAGGGTAGGCTACTAGGGTTCCCATATCTTGTTCATAAAATTTCATATGCGTTGTACTTGTAGATCTTGGAATATTGATTGTTTTCTATTGAAATGCCTTTTATTCCCTAAAAATACCGATCCCTTTTATGTAAGTCAATTTATGTCGATCCCTCCTATACGTTGAACCATATTTCATACTTCGAACCTTCTGCCTTGTATATCTATCAAGTCCTTTCAACCTTGACTTCATGTACCATCTATACTTGAATTTTGGGCCCTACAAACATCACTCTAGAGTCATCAACCTTGATGGCAGTCGAATCTAACTTGTGCAATTAGTTCAATATAGCCAGGTTAAAACGCTCAACAACCATCCAAATAATATATTTGCATTCAGTGGTCTCTTAAGTATAAAATTGTTTTATTATTGTTTATTATAAAGGCTTAATTTATTTATTGAATCTTAAAACAGTAATACTTGTTTAAAAACGATATTAACCTTGTGAAATCATTATTGTACTCCACTTCTTCAAATACCCTAAAATATCGTATTTTAAATCAAATATTGTAATATTCATCTAATCTCTAAAATGATATTATTATTAATTTACATCCAAATAATAATATACATTAAAGCCTCTTTAATACCTCCCAAAACTAGTTCATTGTTGTTCATTACAAAAACACAGCATTTTATTTTAAATCGTCAAAACTGCTTTTTATTTCTATTTATCTCAAAATAATGATTATTTTATCCTAAAAACATATTTGAAAACATTTCTTATACCATTATTGGTACTGTCAACAAAATACCCTTTTTACGTAACAAATCAAATAATAATAATAATATTTGTTACCGTAAATATCGTAAAATTAACCATTTCGTCACTTACACAAAAGAGTGCTATTTTCACTGAAATTCATATTATTAATTGCAGTCTCATTTTATTTTGCAAACTTCTCAATCTCAATTTTGAAATATCATTTCAGTTATTATTTATCAATTTTCCTAGAAATTCATAAATAAATAATCTTATTAAATGCAATACTTCATTTTCAGTAAAGTTTGTTAAATCACTATTATTTACAGAAACCATCCAAGATCTGTAAATAATCTTATTTATCATTTATTTATTTAATTTTCTTTTTATTATCCAATTAATTATTTCTAATTCAAATTAAAGAATTTATTTTAATTAAACATCCAAAAATACAATAATCAACAATAATTATCCAACCAAGGCATAATGCATCCAAAATATTATAATAACAAAACATTCATCTATCAAACACACCATGTATCAATAAATATGGTTTTATAATTTTTACTTCAGTTAATTAAATTAAATAGTTCATACTAATACGCTTTTGCTAAAGGCCTCTAAACTCATCACCCCAATACCAAATTATTTGGTATTCGGCCATGAGTCCAACGGAAGAAACAATATGTGAATCAGAGTTTGTATAAGAAGATACAAATGTTAGAAGTTCTAAGTTTTAAAATATAATTTTACAAAACATACGGGCTTCTGTTAAAAAATCATCACCTTTTATAATAAGAGGAAATCCCCATGCAATTTTTTATCGTTGACTCTCCCCTTGACTGTGTCGTCACAGCCACTCCGACCATTCACCCACCGCCAACCACACCACTGGACCGCGCTCTGCTTGCACCACCATCTGAGGCTTATGTCATGGGAAGTCACGACCTCTAGCTTCCCACGGCAGTAGCGAAATTCCAACCACCGACCATCTCTTTTGGCCAAGTTTAGGCACTCCATTCGTCAAATGAAGCCACCTTTTGGATTAGTATGATGATCTCTGTACAATTGCATTTTCAATTTCACAAACCGATGCGCAAATAAAAAACCCATTATTTATGCCCTAGGGTTTCATCTTTGAACTTTGACTAGCAATTTCGATCATCTCGGTCCATCTTTCCAAAAATGAACATTTGTCATTGATTTGCCTCGCCGAGAGCTTCGAAACGACATACGACTCGGTGGGTATCAGATACTTTATTTTTTAATTATTTAGATTAGAGATAATCATATGTTGTTGGCAGGTGACTAATCAAATTTGATAATTAGATAGGGAAATGAAGATAGAGGTGACGACTTGGGTTTCGTGGCCTTATTTAGCTTGGATATGGGTTTGAGTATCCAGTATGGTCTGAAATAGCCTAAACAGCTACATAAGTTATTTAAACACTATATCAACTCTATTTTGCAAACCATTAGTCTAGATCTATTAAAATTATATATCCAATTGATAGCTTAGAAAGTCTGATGCAATGGTTATAAATATGATACCCAATTCACCTTTTAATTGACAATCCAGTTTTAATTAATTTAATATTAATAGCATTAAATTTTCAGGTCGTTACACTCTTCCCCTTAAAAGAATTGCGCCCTCGTAATTTCCTTAATTCAAATTTCAACTAAATTAATAAAGTATCATCATGGACTTAATCACAAAATGGCAGGAAATATATAATCACAAATTAATTACTTAAAATAGCATGTAAAGACCACCTAATACCATTAATCATGATATAATATGATTCATTCACAATAATGAATTCAATTTTCTGTATATATACGTAAAATAATAACACATGAACTTCCTTAATCTTACAATCCAAACTATAGTCTACAAAAATAACACTTCATCAACAAAGATGAAACACTCCTAATCGCAAATTAAGTCATATCATGCATTTTGACAATTCAATCGTAATTGACCATAACAAAACATAGGTTGATCATAACATGCATGTACAGTTAATAAATATATGTAAATAAATAATCAGCATAGCTCATCAAAATAAACACACATACCTAAAATAGTATGGTATCACCATAATACTAAACTATCAACCATTAACACATGTGTGTTAATTCCTATGCTGACCACATCAGTCACAGTATTTGTGTTCTCAAAGTTATCGATGGTCTTTCTCAGTAATGACCCATAAATTTTACACTTTTAATATTAATTGTTGTGAGGGTCTTTCCAGACCAATCAATTTGATATATAATTTTGATATATTTGGAGATACGATTTGCGAGAAGAGATGTTATAGTGTTTAAACATCATACATAGTTGTTTCAGGCCAAACTGGATATGTAGTGTGATGACCTCCCTAAATCATTGACACCCAATATGCAAAAGATAGTCCGCTGCTGACATGATCGACCGATTTACAATGATCAATAGGGTTTTAAAATGAAATAAACATCACAGAACCCATTGTATATCTCATAGCACATGGAATAAAGTATAATATACATCACAGGAATAAAACAGGAGAGGTGGTAATAACTAAGTGATCCAAATATCAAAGTAGTGATTCACAAAGTTATATAAATAGTAACAGAGTATATACAACAGAAATAAACTCAAATAATCATCTCATAATAATATTCAACCACTACCATGGCTCCAAAATGTTGCACAATGGGATAAACATAAAAATCCTTATATAATATGAGACAGCTCCATCCAGCTCATCCTCTGCATAGCTACTGCATCGCACCTAGTCCCGATCTCTAGTCTACTCATTTAAGAGTACCTTAGATAATAAAAAGCAAAGCATAAAACCCCGAGACAGACAACAGTCTGATGTGAGCGATAAATGAATCTCAATATACTATACAGGTCGATATAGTAAGGATCAAAGGTGTATGAACCATACCTAACTTGTCTCTAGAACCAAAAAGTTAGCACATAATAACCTAATATGCTACACTACGAATATGGTAAAAGTACACTGCAAATCAAGTGTGATGATGGGTGTCCAATTATCCCTATCTCCAATACCTGTCTATAATAATAATAGACTACAGATGAGCAATCAAAAAAATCATAACAACCATTAAATAATCATCACTATCACTCATTGTGCTCTAGATATATGGTAACTCATATGACCTTTCAACTGCCAGGGACTAATGAAAATCCTGGTTTTCAGTGTACTCTCAACCGGTTAAGGCTACACGGATCCATTCAACCGATCTGAAAGAGCCTTTCAATGTACCAATGAGTGTCCTTATAATAACCCTGCTTTGAGTTCATCGAAAAATACTCTGAGTATCAACGATCCATTAGCACGCGTGTTTGGGCCCTTTCTTTACTCCATTGAATTTCCATTATCCTTGATGAACCATTCTATATTCCTCTATGCCACAATAGAGCCATTTAATCGTTCTATCCACGGTTCACCTCCCTAAAAACCCGCCCTTTTATGGATAACCATTCTCACAACTCTATTCAACGTCGAGCTGCCATCATCAGAACCTAACTCCTTTCATCGTCAAAGTTCCAGAACCATCACTGTGCCACAATTTCCTATCAAACCCTAAATGAATGAACATATACCTTCAGCATGATCTATAGGGTCTTTGCTTCCCTCATGGAAGTTTCACATCCATCGAACCCAACAAAACAACTCGGTACCTAATTGATCAACTCAACACCGACTCGTATACTTGGCCATTTTGGCTAAATCTCCTTCCTTGCTTCTAGTACTCCATTGCCAGATGCTTTAGACCCTGATCAACTCACCAAAACAACTCGATCATCACTCCAAAGCATTCTGCTGTAAGTTCTAGAAATAAATTGGCATGACATCCAATACTTAGCCAATTTCCTATATCTTGTTATGGACAACCTTCACCAGTCTTGCTCTATCCATCCATCAAGTTGACTGATCCAATCCAAAATAACTTAGAGCCGACCCTTCAACTCAGTGTCGAGTTAGGTAATTAGTGAATTTAAAGGTGCGAATTTTGTTGCAAGCTCCTCCCATGTTCCAAGGTCTCTTCTTCAAGTTTCATCCAATGCCGACCAACTTTGCCTCCGATTTTCCAAATTCACTAACCTATCCACCTAACCATCCAAGACACTAGCAAACAACATCAAAGCACAACATACAAGCATAGAATAACATGCATATACATCCATTCAAATAAGCAATGCACATGAATGTGGTAAACAAGTCAATTCTAATTTAAATCTAACTTTTGCACTAGCGTATGCATATGATTACTAAGGATTGCAAAACCATTTAAACCTCCAAAATTTGTTTATAAACATTTATAAAAGTACAATTGAGGTTAGAAAATGTTTTAAGGTCGAAATCATATCAAAACGTCATTTTTAACCATATAAACATGCATAGTAGAGTGAAAGGTCAAGAACAACTCACCAAATACCTAAAATACCAATCTTTCTCCTTAGATCTAAAGTGGAAGGCAAAGGCGAAGAATTCAAATCACCCAAAATGATAATCTCTAGCTTCCGTATGCTAATCACCCCTCTAATCAATGATTTGGCTAAGATTAGTAAGGAAAAAAATGTGATTTTTGATGGAATTAGGGTTAACGAAGGTTTAGAACTATTTTGGAGAAGATATAAATGATCCAGATCAATTTCTGCAGCCTTCCCTTAGCACAAATTTCAAAGTGGGTTAGCGGGTCTTAGTTAATTATCCACAAAAACTAGCTAGCAGCAGCCAAAACCTAAAAACGTTTAACTTTCAAATGACAAGTTCGTTTTTCTACTATGACCACTCTACGGAATGAAAAACCATTATCTTGAAGAAACGGAAGTGGTTTGAGACCCTAATTAGGCTTCCATAAAAAGTTATAGTCCAAACAAGATTTTTAGAGTTAAATGGTCACATCGAAATTTGATAAAAATCATAGACGTGGAAAATGACCTTAAGAGTCGCTTATCAAAATTTTAGAGTCACACGACCTCATATGGATAAAATAAAATTATTTTACGATCCACCGATACAAAAAACACGGATTATTACACCATTCCTTTGGAATTTCACCACCGAAATCCCCAAATGAATCAAGGAATGGTCAACCATAGTTACCCCTCATGCCTATCAATCGCATGCAACCATCAAACGCATCAAACAAGTTGTCATGCAATCGATAATATAAGAAAACATATCCTAGCATGTGAGATACTAAACTCCCCTACATGATACCAAAAAAAGCAAATGCGATAAACAGTAGGCCTTACTATACAAAGAGCTACGGAGGAGTGGCCCTCATGCTGTATACGGTTTCCATGTGTAATCGTCGTCATTTTCGGCCCGTTGAACCTTCAGCAATCTCATTGTCTTCCTCCTAAGTTGTTTCGTATCGCATCTGACAATATGAACCGGCCTACGAGGTCTCAAAGCTTTTGGTTCAATCTCGACATCATCCAGTTGACCCGGTGTAATTATCACGCCCGAGTCATGCAAAAACTTCCCCAAGTGAGAAACATAGAAGACATTGTGCACACCGGCTATCATCTGAGGTAAGTCGACTCTAAATGCTAGGTTCTCCATTGTCGAAAAAGGACTTACAAATCTCGGTGCCAACTTCCCACTACCACCGAATCAAATAACATTCTTTAAAGGATAAATCTTCACAAACACCATATCATCGACGAAGAATTCTAAATCTCTATGTCTCCTATCAGCGTAGCTCATCTGCCTATCCTAAACAGCTTTCATTTGTTGTCGAATGCTCTCTATCTTCTCCAATGTTTCTATGATCATATCTAGCCCAAGTATCAGTTTCTCGCCCACTTCTTACCAACATGAAGCAGCGTTGCACGGTGTGCTATACAATGCCAAATATGGTATCATATCGATACTACATTAATAGCTATTATTGTATGCAAACTCTACTAAATGAAAGTGATCATCCCACGAGCCTCTGAAACCAAGAATGCAAGCTAGCAAGAGATCCTCCAATATACGATTCACTCTCTCAGTCTGTCCATCCATTTGCAGGTGATAAGTTGTACTGAGATACAACTCGGTACCCAATGCCTCTTATAAGCTCTTCCAAAATCCACTAGTGAATAATGGGTCTCGGTCGCTCACAGTGCTCTTCGGCATACCATGAAATCGTATAACCTATTTCACATACAACTTGACCAGTTTAGCTGCCATTCTACTTGACTTGATGGGTATAAATCTTGAATTCTTGGTCAACGATCGACCATGACCCAAATGTTGTCGTACCCTGCTTAATCCCTTGGAGTACATTAATGAAGTCCATCATACTTGCTCCCATTTCCAATTGGAAACTTCAAGCGGTTGCAATAATCCACTTTTTTTCTTCTATTCTACCTTCACCAACTAGCAATTCATGCATTTTCAGCTGAATATCCCAACATCCTTCTTCATCCCCTCTTAATAATATTTTTGCTTCATATCGTGGTATATCTTATTACCATCGGGATGTATGATTAAGCTAGAATTATTGTATTCTCATAGCACCTCATCTTGTAGTCCATCAACATTGGGAACAAATAGTCTTTCATCCTTATTGGTTCCAACTTTCTTGGAAGAGGACATATTTTTTCATATCTTCGGACTCTACTCCTCCTTCTATTTTTGTCACAGTCTCCTGTATTCTAGCATCTCGCTCAAACTAGTACCTATCCTCTCAATCAAATAGGCCTGATAGTCAAACTCGCCAACATCCCTGGCTGTAACTCGTAATGTGGTCTAAAGTCATAGCCAGCAATATACTCCAATTATTTCCACTCAATAAACATCGCTTCCAAATTGGCATGTCTTCTGCTCAATGCATCGGCGACCGCATTTCCTTCAGGTGCATAAAAAATGTTGAAACCATAGGAGGCTAAGAATTTCAACCATCGCTGCTGGCGAAGGTTGAGACCTTTTGGGAGAAAATGTACTTTAAGGATTTATGATCCGTGAATGGCATGAACCCTCCCCTAATAGATTATGCCTCCAAATCTTCAAAGCAAATACGACAGCTGCCAACTCCAAATCATGAGTTGAGTACTTGCTCTCATGCAGCTTTAGCTCTCGACTAGCATAGGCGATAACTTTTCCCTTCTACATCAACAACGCACCTAATCCAGTACCACAAGCATTTGTGTATATTGTCGGCTACTCATTTGTCTATGCTAGTGCACTCGTCAACATCTCTTTCAAACTTACAAATGCATGCTTACACTTCTCATCCCAAACAAAAGTCTGATTCTTCTTTGTCAAATTAGTCAAGGTGTCGCTACCTTGGAGAAGTCCTTGATAAAACGTCTATAGTATCCCGCCAAACCTAGAAAACTTCTCACATCCGTAGCATTCTTGGGTTGGTTCCAATCCTAAACTATTGCCATTTTGGCAGGATCTACTATGATGCGCTGCTCCGAGATGACATGACCCAAGAACCTCACCTCTCTTCTCTAGAAATGCCATTTTGAAAACTTTGCTTTCAACTTGTGCTTTCTCAACATCTCAAGCACAATTCTCAAGTGCGTCTTGTATTCCTTCTCTATCCTAGAATAGATCAAAATATCATCTACGAATGCAAACACGAACTTGTTTAGAAGATCCTTAAAGACACGATTCATGAGATCGACAAAGTATATCAAAGCACTGGTTAGCCCAAACAGCATAACCAACCACTCGTAGAAAACAGACGGCGTATGGAATGCGGTGATCGACACACTCTCCTTTATTGCCTCCAACTGGTGAAATCCTATCGCGAGGTCCAATTGAGAGAACATCTTTGCACCGTGGAGCTGATTGAACAAGTCATCAATACGTAGGAGTGGAAACTTATACTTCTTCGTCACTTTATACAGGTCACGGTAATCTACACATAACCTCAGAAAGTCATCAAATACTACGGGTGTGCCTTACTAAATGATGCTCCTACAAATGAATCCCTTCTTCAACAGGTCATTTACGTGCACCTCCAACTCCTTTTGCTCTTTAAGTGCGATATGCCTCAAAGGCATAACTATCGACTGGCATCCTTCACTGGGTCTATCCAAAGCCCAATCTCTCTATGAGACGGTAATCCGGTCACTTCCTTAAACACATCCACATACTCTCTAGCAAAAGGAACAGATTGATAATCCATCATGTGGAGTCTCGAGCGAATATAAAAAGCTAACATAACCTTATCCTCCGGTAGGCGGCTAATCACTACTGTCCACCCTTCCACCGCCCCAATCATTACTAATAACCTCACATAATCCACTACTACCGCATACCTTCTTAGCCAGTCCATTTCCAAGATAATCTCAAACCCAACAAAATTCAAAACAGAGCAATCACAAACAAAAGAGCATCAATGACTTGATAAGGTCAACCCATACTAACCATGCATAGGCTAGTAGAGATTCCAATTAGGTTCTTTCACAATCAAAGGTCGGTCAACTATTTCAGGTTTCAATCCCAGCCTATCTACCAAGTCGCTAGATGTAAAGAAATGTGAAGCCCCAATATTGAATAAAACACATATAGGAACAACATAGATGGAAAACATGCCTTGAATAACAATGTTCTTCCCCTTCTCTTTTGCTGAGGGAGCACTCAACGAAGTCGAAACAACGCCCCAGCATACGCCTTCACAACCTGTTTCTGCTATCGTGGTTCTAGACAATTCTTTAGTATGTGTCTAGGATTGCTGTAGTCATAACACTTCTTCTCATCAGTCATGCAGTATCTGATTAGGTGATCCATGTATCCATAACCATAACAAATAGGATCCTATTTAGCTTTCTTCTAAGTGTTCTTTCCCAAAGACCGTTTCCTCTTTCCATTCCATTTCTTCTTGCCTCCACCGCTTTATTGTGTTTTTGGCTCTTCCTTAGCAACCACAGCTGATTTGGACTTGAGGTATGAACTCTCCTAGCGAAGAGCTTTCTCGATAAGTCTCTCGAATGGCTCATCAATATGGCTGACCAACTTCTCCCCTAAGTAGTCATCCAAACCTATAATGAACTTCTTGTTCTTTCTCAACAGAGTATCAATGAAAGACATCCCATACTTCGACAAAGCATCAAACTCAATAATATATTCTAAGACATAAATATCTCCCTGCTTCAAATCAAAAAAATTCCTGAATAACACCGAATTCTGAGTAGTTGGGACGAACTTCTCTCCAAACCTGACCTTGAACTAGTCCCAAGGAAACTGATCCTTGGATGTAGTAATGGTAATGGCATTCCACCGCTTCATGGTCCACCCTTGAAACTGTCTAGAGGCCAGCTTCCTTTTAGTGGCATCATCTACTTCCATATCACCAAAGATGCACTTGTAGGTGTTCAACCAATCCTACACTTCGATAGCCAACACCGTTCCAAGGAATGGTTTTCCTCCCATGGTAGAGTAATCATTGCATAACTTGGCAAAGTCAGCTCTCAACGTCTGCACTTGAGCACCACCACCAACAACAACATTTGAGTTGCTGCTCGAGCATTTTGAAGCATGTTTTCCATCATCATGTTAAACATAGCTTATAAGTCAGGATTAATAGCCCCTGATCTCGTTCCTTTCTTAACTCTAAAGATGGAGTTCCTTATAGTGTTTCTTATTTGTCGACTCGCTCTTGATCTATAACGGGAATGATCAATATCTCAAGAGGAAAGTTGCGTCCATGGTACTTGTGTGTGCATGCGACTTATTTACTATATATACTACTATATAGTTTTGAAAGCCAAAAAATATAACAAGCACGCATTCTCTCGTGTGTGTATATATACTCTCGATCTAGTCTAGGATGATAACTCCTTCCCTATCTCTATGGGACCACGGTATTGACTCAAGTTAATCACGTAACCTCACTCTAATACCAAATGTGATGAACACCCTACACCATTGGCACCTAATATATAAGGTAGTGCGCTGCTAATATGCCTAGCTGATGTAGAACGATCATAAGTTTTTAAAATTAAATAAAGATCATATGACCTATCATATATCTCACAATGCATGAAATAAAATATAATATACATCACAAAATTAAATCAGGAGATGCAGTAATAACCAAGTGATCCAAATATTAGAGCGTAGATTCATAGAGTTATATAACTAGTAATAGAGTTTATACAAAAGAAATAAACTCAAATAATTGTCTCATAATAATAAGTAAGCACTGCCAAGGCTCCATAGTGTTGCACAGCGGAATAAGCATAGAATCTATATATAATACGAGGTAGCTCCATCCAGCTCATCCTTTGCATAGCTACTACATCGCACCTAAACCTATTCTCTAGTCTACTCATTTAAGAGTACCCAAGATAATAAGAAGAAAGCATTAAGTCAGAAAATAGTCTAGTGTGAGCAATAAATGAATCTTAAAATACTATACAAGTCGATATAGCAAGGAACAAAGGTATATGAATCATACCTGGCATGTCCTTGCAACCAAAAAGTTAGAACACAATGCCATAATATGCTACTCTACGAATATGGTAAAGGTATACTAAAACCAAATGTGATGATGGGTGTCTAGGTATCCCTATCTCTAATACCGTAATGACCCAAAATTTCGGACATTAGGCATTTAAATGTCTGAATTATTTAAATATTTGTATATTAGATTAAATGTTATTAAAATGACTTAGTAAGCATTTTAACACTCTTTTAATGACTTATGAATTTTTAAGAATTAGTAATGAATTTTTAAAGAGAGGAATTTTAGAATAAAACATGTTCTTTCTCTAAATTTTATTGATTTTCGAACTTGTTATTTTCAAGTAATATTTTGGATAAATGTTTTCAAACCTATTATAAGTATTTTCAAGTAATTTAAATGTTTTTGAAAAGGGGTTAGAATTGCTAAAATGGCCAAATATTTGATTGTTTAATTACTTATTAGAAAAGTAATTAACTATGCTTAATACTAATAAGCCGACGAAGTAACCTTATATATTTGTGAGAGTTAAGATTGATGTCGAGTAGGGTCGGAAAAATATAGCTCTAACATACCGGGCTTCCCACTTAACTGAGGAGTAGGTAAGTGGAAAATGTCGAAAACGTGTTAATCGTGTTGATTCCTTATTGTTTATAGAAATCATTAATACTATGCTTAACACTAAACGCCGACGAGGTAGACTTATCTATTTGTGAGATTCAAGACTGAAGTGTCTAGGAAAGGCTTGGAGAAACCAATGCCCAAACTTATATGGCTTCGCTCTTGAGTAAGGAATACTTAGGTTGGAATGTCGAAAACGAGTTAAGCATATGAATCATGATTTGTATAGGCAATCATTTTTAGAACTTAATAGTTAACTAGTCTATGCTGAACATGACTGAATACGAACTTAGAACTTAAAGGGACCTTTTAAAGTAAAGGGCAAGTATAAAAGCGATTTTGGGTTTATAGTATTGATGTTTTTGCAACATCTGTTTTAACCCATTTAACTATACTTTTGAAAAGTAATTGAATCTTTAAAATGGAGTTTTAAAGATAACGGGATAGTAAAGTGATTTTTGGTTTAGTGTAAACAACGTTTTAGTAACATCTGTTTTTAAACTATTGGATAATATTTTAAAGTGTTGAATTTGGTTAAATAAATTTGTAAAATGCTTGGATCTTTAAAACAAAGGTTTGTAAAGATAGTAACAAGTAGGGAAATTTTTGGGTTTGTTGTGACAATGTGCTAATCACATTTGTCTTTAACTCTTTTGATTATACATAGAAATTTAAATAGATCTTTAAAAGAATGATTTAAAGATATGAAAAAGCAAAATGGTTTTGGGTTTGTAGTGACAATGTTTAATTAACATTGGTCTTAAACCTTTTGAAAGGATTCGTGAAAGTACTTAGATCAATAAAATGGATATTTTGAAGGAAATAATAAGTAATGGAATCTTTTGGAAAAAGATAGAAAAGGTAGAAGTTTATTAGATAAATGAAGTTTACTAATAAAGGAGTTTTAATTGATAAAAGGATTAATTAAATGGAAGGGATTAGGAGTTGCTAAAGTAACTTAATCATACTTTGTGTAGCTTGTTTGTGTTTTGGATGATGATAGCGTTTTGTATGTTTGTTTTATGGAAAGTAACCTAGACTTGGTTTCTATTTACAAACATCTATCCTATATTGAATAGTCGATTAGTCGACTATCAAACTTGGCCTACCCCCAAGGAGAAGCATTGGTACAAAATGTCTCTAGCTTTCACTTCTGTGAGAACATGAATTGAGTTGATCGAGAATTCGTCGATTAGTTGTGAAGAGACTGAGATCGATAAGTGTTTTACTTATCGAATACCACTTCAAAATTAGTACATGATCTATGTTTTGGGAGCGGTTGAAGAAAGGGAATCTACATGGAGATTCGAGATCTATTTAAGATGCTCGAATATATGTAAATGTCCGTGATCTATTTAGGATGGGGGAATCCATGTGTGATTCCGAGATCTGTTGAGATATAGGAATCCATGTGTGGTTTCGACATTTATTCGAGATGAGATGATCCAATCTGGGATTCGTGTTCTATTCGAGTAATGAAGACTCGTGTAAAAGATGATGAACATAACCTCGATATCGGAAATGGCTAAAGACAGAGTGCATGTCTAGGGTTTTGCAAACCTGTGATAGGGTATATCAACTCCATATCTAGACTATGCTTATCGATATGTTGCGCATGAGAGTTGGTGGTACTTGGTTCCACTTATGCGAGTTCGATCATTGGGACATGGGCCAACTATGTTTACCATATAGTATATTTTATGTAGAGATATACGATGCTCAGAAGGTATTTTCTGATCCTTGTGTATGGAATTCAGATTTAGCTTCCCCAATGAGATCTCCGTGGAAAATCCATTATGCGAACATTCCTTATCGATTTTAGTTGTAACCCTATTATGCTAGAATGTAATCAACGTAACCATTTCGGCTATGATTAATATTTATTTTGAACCTTGGACATTATTATAATATCACTGGAATCTTTATAAACGGTTTGGTTATCGTAAGGTAAAAACTTATCCATATTTATGTGCGATGTGGTCTTACAGGATACCTTTTACTTGAAAGGTTTTTATAACGTTAAAAATTTATTTGATCTGTGTTTTCTCATGCTGGTTTACCAAACTGATCCGGGTATTATTTTCTTATAATGCTCGGGTCAGCCCCATGTATGTTTCCATATTTAGCCGTGGATGCTTTGGAGCTTCTAGAGAAGAGTTGGAGCTCTATCTATCGTAGTATTTATTTCCGCTGCATTACTTTGTGCGTATCATCAGCATTTGTGAGGAATGTTGTTATAACTATCCGAGCTGGTTATTGTAACTCTGATAACCTTTGTATCTTAGGATGACAGTTTATACCATCTTTTGATATTATATATGATTGTTTTTTATGAGATTATGATATTGTGTTCCTTCTTGCTTTTTTATTTCGTCTTCTTTTATTTTACCTGAACAATTGGTCTTTCCGGAACTTGGGTGCTTGGCACATGAATACGGGCAATGTATTAGTGTCAACATTTGGAGATCGAAAAGGCAAGTTGTTACAAATACATATCTACAATGACGTCCCTAGAGTGAGACTATGGATGAACAATCAAAAAAACCATAGCATCCATCAAATAATCCTCACTATCACTCATTGTATTCTGGATATATGATAACTCATATTACCTTTCAACTGCCAGGTACCAATGGAAATCCTATTTTTTAGTGTACTCTCTTTAGCCCGAAATTGATACTAGACCTATTCAACCAATCCAGGGTACACAGATCCATTCAGCCGATCTAGGGTTGCCTTTCTACATACTATGAGCATCATTCTCACGATACCCTTGCATTGAGTACATCAGAAAATACTTCGAGTATCAATGGTCCCTCACATGCGTGTCCGAGCCCTTTCTTTGCTCTATCCAAATTCCATTATTCTCGAGGAACAATTCAACATTCCTCCATTCCACGATAGAACCATTCAACCGTTCTATCCATAGAATACCTTTCTTAGAACTCGCCCTTTTGTGGATAACCATTCTTATGACTCCGTTCAACATTGAGCCATTATCATCGGAACCTAACTCCTTTCACCATCGAGTTGTCATCAAAGTTCCAAAATCATCACCATACCACTATGTCACCATTAAAACCCAAGTGAATGAAAAAACACCTTCAGCACGATCTATAAGGCCTCTGTTTTCCCTTCAAGAAGTTTCACATCCATTGGACCTAACAAAACAACTCTGTACCAAGTTATCAACTCGGCACTGACTCATATACTTAGCAAATTTTGGCTAAGTCTCCTTACTTGCTTCTAGTACTCCATTATCAAATGCTTTAAACCCTGATCCATCCATTTAAACAACTCGGTCATCACTCCAAAGCATTCTACTTCAAGTTCTCAAAATAACTCAGTATAATATCCAATACTTAGCTAATTTCATGCATCTTGTTATGGACAACCTTTACTAGCGATGCTCCATTCAAGCCTCCAAAATAACTTGGTGCCAACCCTTCAACTGGTCCCGAGTTGAATACTCAGCAAATTTTTAGGTGTGAATTTTATTGCAAGCTCCTCCCATTTTCTAAAGCCTCTCCTTCAACTTTCGTCCAATTTCGATCAACTTTGCATTCGATTTGCCAAATTCACCAACCTATATACATAAGCATCCAAAGCACTAGCAAATAACATCAAAGAAAAATATACAATTATAGAATAACATGCATATACATCCATTCATACAAGCAATGCACATGAATATGACAAACAAGTCAATTCTAATTTATATCTAACTTTTGCACTAGCATATGCGTAGATTACTAGGGATTGCAAAACCCTTTAAAAATCTTTTAAACCTTCATTTTTTTTTTAAAACATTTATAAAAATATGGTTGAGGTTAGAAAATGTTTTAAGGTTGAAATCATATCAAAATATCATTTTTAACTATATAAACATGCATAATAGAGTAAGGGATCAAGAACCACTCATCAAATACCCAAAATACCAATCTTTCTCCTTAGTTCTGAAGTGAACAACAAAGAAGAAGGATTAAAAACACTTAAAATGATAATTGCTAGCTTCTATATGCTAATCACCATTCTAATAAATGATTTGGCTAAGATTAGTAAGGAAAAGATATGATTTTTGATGGAATTAGGATTAATGGAGGTTTAGAACTATTTTGAAGAAGATGGAAATGACTTAGATCAATTCCTACAACCTCCCCTTAGCACAAATTTTGAAGTGGTTTAGTGGGCCTAGGCATAAGCTTAGTTAATTATGCACTAAAACCGGCCACAAGTAGCCAAACTTTAAATAACTTAACTTTCAAACGACAAGTTCGTTTTTCTATTATGACCACTCTACGGAATGGGATACCATCATCCTGCAATAATGAAAGTGCTTTGAGATCCTAATTTGGCCTATATCAAAAGTTATAGTCCATACAAGATTTTTAAAGTCAAAATAAGTACAAAGAAATTCGGTAAAAAACAAATATGTGGAAATGTCCCTGAGAGTCACTTTCCAAAATTTAGAGGCATACGACCTCATATGAATAAAAGAAAATTATTTTACGATCCTCCGATACGTGAAACACAAGTCATTTTTCAAATTTTAGAGTCATACTATCTCATATGAATAAAATAAAACTATTTTATGATCCTCCCACACGTAAAATGCGGATCGTTACACGTAGCCCATAACCCAGCCTAACAACTATATAAGTGAGAATATGAAACCCTAGCCGTTACCACCATCTCAATTTTCCTCTCCAGTTTTCAAAATACCTTAATAACCTGCTAATGGCAGATAATTATCTCTAATTACAAATTGACTTAAAAATTAAAGTGTCCGAACCCTTACATATTATATATAGTTTCGAAGCTCTTGACAAGAAGAAATGGCATTTAAGATTCGTTTTTCCATCCAATGCGCTAGTTGACCAGAAATCGATGAATTTTTTTCGACCGTTCATTCTAGGGTTTGTCGATAAAGGGCGACACAACGATGATTGGATAATCGAAAGGCACTGGAGTGCAGAGGACGATGAGTAAAGTTCATTTATATGGTTGGATGGGGTTGGAAGTGGTTGAGGTGGCTAGAATTTGGATTGGAAGTGACAGTAGTAGTAGACGGCAGGGGGTGACTCCAGCGACGTTAGGGGATCACATGGCCATGGTTCAACATGTTTAAGCATGCAGAGCTTGACCAGGTGATTGGATTGGGGTGCAGTGGTCTTAGGTGATGGTGGAAACGGTTTAAAAGTTGGTGGCTGAGTGAATTATTACGGTCGAGTACGTGGGCTTGAGGAATGATGGAACGTGTATGTATACGGTACATATTTTGTTTCTATTAAATTTATAAATAAGGTCATATATTCTAATCTTGATATCTTGTGCATACGAACTCCAATTCACGTGGAGTTTCTTCCATATGATTCGTGGTGAAATTTCGAACGATATAGAACTAGGTTTTCTAAGATTAGAGACTATTGGAATGGCACATTAGTATGGTTTACTTAATTTAATTAATTGAATTTAAATTATAAAATAGATATCCATTGATGGAACATTGTAAATATCGATCTACATTGAGATATATTGATAATCGTTTGGATATTTTAGATATTTTGGATATGTTGAATCTTGGGTAAGTTGTTTATTGTTGATTGTTATATCATTGGATTTTTGATCGTAATGGATTATGGAACTAAAATATGACTATTATTCGTTAAATATATAAGTGAAATTATGTAATGATGGGAAAATAAGATAAATAATTAATTAATGTGATTATTTATAGTTTCTATGTGATGTTGTAAACAACAGTATTTGAATGAAATATAATAATATTATTATTATGAATTTCCGGGGAAATCCGTAAATAATAACGGGGAATATAGTTTAAATTTAATTTGAAATATTTATTATTACTATTGTTATTATTGTTCAATCAAGTGATATTTTATGAATAATAATAATATGGTTTTATGGAAATTACAGTGTTTTGGTGTAAATAGTAATAAAATGGTTTTTGAGTATATTAAAAAGATTTATTGTGTATATTATTTCTCTAAAATAATAATAATAATGTTGATTCAAAAGATAATTTGAAGAAATTATTATTTCGATATATAAAATACAATGTTTGGAGAGATTTGAAGTAATAAGATTATAATAAAGTATTTTGAAGTATATATCATTTTAAAAAAGAATTAGTATTATGATGAATAAAAGGGTTTTACAATAATAAAGCGATTTATACTTAAGAGGAAATAGTGGTTGTAAATATTATGTTTGAATAAATGCAATATGTGATTAAGGGTTGATTTTATTTATCACATATGTTATTACATTACGATGAGATCGTTTTTTGATGCATTGCCATTATTACTATGTTGTGTGTAGTTAATTATGTTTTATTGTGTTGGTACTGGTGTTACCAATGTTGTCTGGATTAGTACAAAATTGATGATTGATGTTTTGAGACTGTTATGGGCTGATTAATATTCAATTAATGATTTATACTTACATCGTGAAGTGTTACTATAATGAACGATTATTATGAATGTAAGTATATTCGTGTTGTTATTATTTTCTTAGTTAATAATTGAATATTGTCAAATATATGTGATGTCTAATGGCTAAGTGTACTATTTTTGTTGCCTTATATGATGATCTTTTCGATGGATGAGTAGAGATGCCCTTTTTTTGCTTCCATTAATTGCAGTTGTTGCGTTGCCTGCATTAAAGTTCATTGATTGTAGTAGTTGCGATGGTTGCAATGGTTGAATGGATGCAATAATTGTTATGCACTACTAAGTATTTGAATGTAGGAGAAAAGCATGAAATAGATCTGCGTGGGCTTGATCCCCTAAAAAGGGGAACGTATGCAATCTTTTCCTATGCAATAACCATCGTTCTTTGAAGTTGGGGTTTATAGAAATTGGCATAGCCCCAAAATATAGTTCACACCCTCCCCGTTTATTATATGTATCTATGCATATTAATGTAAGTTTGCAGGTGAAGTAAAGGAGGGAGCAAAAGGTCCGGAATGAGTTATATCTGAAGGATAGTTCAGTATATCTCTTGCATCGTAGTTAAATAGACGTTGCTTAATAATTGTTGTATTAAAATATGTATATTATGTGATATATTTTATTTGAGTAATATTTAAATTGTTGGAATGAGATATGTATAAGTTGATGTTTAAATTTTGATGTGAGGTTTCCCTTTTATTTATTGTTTTATAGTTTATTTGATTTTATCTACCCACGGTCCATTACTTTTAATATCTGAAATTAGTTATAAGCATGTTTTAAATTCGTTTATAAATAGTCTCGTCTTTGTAATAATTTTTGTATCATTTTATTTCACACCATCCAGAATATCATGTGCACCCACTTATGTTCACATCCTCAAAATAACATATGCCTAATCATAGCTATATCTATAAAATAATATGTGTGTATTCATGGTTGCATCCTCAAAATAATATCTGTCTAGTAATGATTGAATCCTCATAATAATATGGTCATCTTACTCATACTGCAGCTACATCAATCCTCGACTCTCAGGCCTATATCATAAGGCCTCTTCAAATGACTACCATCATAAGATCGGTGAATACTCATCCTTTTTAGCGTATTGTATTTTGGAATATATGAGTAAATCATCATCATTAGATTTCCTAGCTCGAATCCATGCCATGTAGAGGGCCAAGAACTAAATTGCGCATCCTAGTAGTCAAGGGTAAGACCATGTCCTAATGTCAACTGACTCTAGGGGTAGGTCCTAGCCCAGGTGAGCGTTCTCACATACCTATACTTTACGAGCGCATATTGAAACCTTTAGGTACCAGCAGTCCTTCGGCACACTTCATATTCATAGTGGAGCACATCCTAGAACTTATCCTTATGGATCATCAGCTATAATTGAGTCATCAAGTCTGGAACATCAATATCGGATCCCATCTTTTCAAATCTTTAGATCACGTCGAAAATTTGATTCCAAAATTCTCTTATACTAATATTTTGACAACCCACACAAAATACCAAAGAGGTATCTACTAGCGAAGGGTGTTCCAATATATCTTCAAAGCAAAACATTTGTATTTTTAAGTCAAAGTTTCCATCCACGCTTAAAAACCAAAATCTTTCTTTTCTTCATATCACCACCATTTTCCAAAATATTTTTACCATTCTAAATCAATTTCAAAATAATTTTCGAGAAAATATCATTTTACACAAATTCCAAAGTGGAACTCTTTGTTTAAAATATTCATGGAAGTTGGTAATTCTTTGGAAAATGCAGATTTTGAAACACATATTTTGAAAAAAAAATATTAAACCTCCTCAGTTGTCATCTTGATTCCTCAATCGTACTCACTAAGACTTTAGTCACCAGAATTCTTTAACTACCATCCTTATCTTCAAGGAACATCTTCAAATCTCTTAGTTATTACAAATAGTTAGTCTTCCCAAGCTTAGGAAACTATATTTTTCGAACATGACTAAATCAAATATGTCCCTTAATAATCCAATAGTATGTCCAATGTACATCCCAAAAAGTTAACATTGGATAACTACCTCATCCATAATTTATCATGCACAAAAAGCAAGTAAACAATCATGCAAACAATAAGGTATGCAAGTAAATAAGAAAACGACCAATCAAGTAAACTCGCAGATAACCAAACGATTAAAACCAATTACAACAATCAAGCAATCAACACAATAAAAACAAAGAAAATAATTAAAATAAGCAAGACATAAATTAATTAAACATTTAGCTAATAAGCAAACAATTACAACCAATTATAAGAAAACAGACCATCAACAAAAACCAATACAAGCAAAATAAATTAATCTGAACAAGCGTGGCATTGAACAACAAGTGAACATCAAGCAAATAATATAGTAGAACATGGTATTAAATATAACTTAATAAAGAATAGATTGATGCATATAACTCAATCAGTGTGAACAAATATAACAAAAACGATCACTATCCTAAACATCAAAATGGGCAGTCTCTACATCATGTCCTCTCCTTCTCCATGAAAACAAATAACTAGACCACCTTACAGATCATTAGGGAAAGTCACACACAATAGTCATAGATGTAACATCATCATAGTGGGCGTTGGACAAATCAAAACTCATGATACCCCGTCATCTTACACCTTATGTTACAAATTCCAGTTTCTCGATTCTCAAATAAAATTAAAACATCGTTTTAATAAATTATTCTTTAACAAACACCTCCAAAGTTTGTTATTCAATCAAATATTTCACATTTTTAACCATTTATTATTCAAATCAAATTGTCCCCATTTTAGTAAAGTATTTTCTTAAAGTATTATAAAACCAAGTATTTATAGTGTATATATATCTTTTCTCCGCATTGCACTTTCAAATATATTCTCAATAAAACAATCTCAAATTTGGTCTTTTCAACCAAAACTCTTTATTCAAAAGTGCTTTTTTTTTTCAAATCGTCATTTTTTTCAAAGAGTACCCATTAAATGAAAATCCATACAACCAAAATCAATTTTCTAAACAAAATGTTTTTTGAAATCAAATATACTTCTTTGATAAACTTTTTAATCAAATAAATATTTTATTGCATTTTTTACTCAGAAATATGTTTCTTAAATAAAATACATCCATCAAGCTATCTTCAAAATTTTCCATCAATAATATAATTTTCTCAAATAAAAATACTTCCACCATATTATTTTCAACCCTTCTTTTGAGAAAATAATTCTTTAAAGATTATATATATATATATATATATATCTTTTTGTGGAAATAACCTTCATGTAAAGCATCTTTAATTTCTTTTTCAAATGATATGATATTAATTGAAAAGCGTGTTTCAAAAAAATATTCTTTTCTTTAAAATAAGGGTCCTTACTAAACATTCTCCAATAAGGTACTTTTGACAAAACATTTTAAACTCTACATTATTATCAAAATAGTTTTCTCTTCCTCAAACATCTCACTGTTGTGTAACAGCTACCATAAGAAAAATTGTGTTTTACAACGCCAACGAATAACATGTATTATATATTATTTACAGTTATTGTTTGCACAAAAAATGGGTAAACAACTCCAAGTTGTATGATTTAGTCGATTTTATGTTGTTCTTAATGATTTGGATGATTTATGCAAATATGTAAAAAGCAGGGACTAAACTGTAAAAGACACACAAATTTATAGTGGTTCGGCCAGAATGTGCCTACGTCCACTTTATATGTTATTCTCTTTTACTATTCAGATTACAAGTACAAGGCTTTTATTATAAGTGTATGAAAGCTGTTTGAAAGTTCTGTCCGTGCTTGAGCCCTCAAACCTCCTCCTCTGTTGTTGTACCCCTACCCCTCTATTTATAGAGTGAAGCTGGGGGTAGGGGCCTTGAATATATATACCTGCTGGTGGGCCTAGGCTGATGTAATATGGCCTGACAATGCTGGTTCGGTAACGCCTTCTTCACCTTGGTTCGGTAGCATTGGTCCGGTGGTGTTGGAGTTGAGTTCTGGTCCGGTGGTGAGTGAGGTTGAGCATTGGTCCGGTGGTCTCGGTCCAGTGGTGTTGGAGTTGAGTTCTGGTCCGGTGGTGAGTGGGGTTGAGTTCTGGTCCGGTGGCGTTGGAGTTGAGTTCTGGTCCGTTTGTGAGTGGGGTTGAGTTCTGGTCCGGTGGTCTTGGTTCGGTGGCCCTGGTCCGGTGGTGAGTGGAGTTGAGTTCTGGTCCGGTGGTCTTGGTCCGGTGGAAATACGCCCAACATTTGCCCCCCAAAGTGGGGCATATGCCTGCATATGTCGTGCTTTGTTTTAGATCATTCAGTTTGGACACTCTCATTCGGCCCAAGTGCCGAACCAGTTGGTACGGTCATCCTACGCTTGCCTATAAGTATGGGCTTCATGCCTCCGTTATTCCTCACTATTTGAAATAGCCGAACCAAAATTTTGTTCTGCCGAATCAACCATATAACCGAACCAGTTTTGTGTGCCGGACCAGGTGAGGCTTTCTTCTACCGAACGAACTTCATGCTCGAACTACCGATTGAGCTTGGGGAGTATGAGTGCCGAATGAGCCCTCAGCCTCGATCTACCGAATGAACTCGGGGAGTACGAGTGCCAAATGGGCCCCTTAGCCTCGAACTACCGAATGAACTCGGGGAGCACGAGCGCCGAATGGGCCCTTAGCCTCGAACTACCGAATGAACTTGGGGAGTACGAGTGCCGAATGGACTTTTAGCCTCGAACTACCGAATGAACTCGAGGAGTACGAGTGCCGAATGGACTTTTAGCCTCGAACTACCGAATGAACTCGGGGAGTACAAGTGCTGAATGGGCTCTGATGTTTTGAATTATGAATGAGATTTAAGACTGTAGGTACTTGTTTGTCTACATTCCTTGCTCTAACTATGTGTTTTCTCGTGTTGCAGATAATGTCTCCTAAGGTAGAAACTCATTCTGACAAGAAGAAATCCAAGGACAAATGAGAGTCCTCCATAGTGCCCCCAATTCGGGCAGAACCAGAACGTCATGGATCAACCCTGAGATCATTAGTAGACGTGTACGGTCCTCAGGAGATTTTGAACTCACCGCCTGACTGCTTTCCTAGCTCCCTCAAAGATGAGCAGCTTGACTTTATATCTCGAACTTTTGGGATTGACAGAGCGCATATGATGTTGCCGGGGGAAGGAGTGATGCCGTATAACCCCCCAGAAGGGTATTTTGCTTACAGTAGGTATCACTGCATGTGCGGAGCCATCCCTCCGATCAATGCTTGGATAGTCAGCTTCATCACATACTTAAAGGTGGCCCCTTTCCAGCTTCATCCCAACTCCTATGCCATCTTGGTGAGTCTGTTCATTATCTTCCAGAGAAAATACGGGCGTCCCTCTTCCAACGGGGAGATCCGGTACCTGTATAACTTGAGAGGCTATATGAAGGGGTCTCCATATATAAGCTTAGAATCGGCCATGTCTTTCAAGCCAGTACTGGACTTATATTCAAAATTTAGCATGTTCAAGAAGGAATGGTTCTTTGTCAGGGATGACTCTATTTCTTTCTACCGCTTCACCTCTAGCTGTAAGTTGAATCTCATTTATAATTTCCGTTCTGACTGCAATGCTCCTCCTTATGTGCTTCATTTCTTGCTAGCGACATGTGACTTTGCGGTTGTAGAGAACGATCGTCTGGTTCGGATGGCTGAGGAAATAGAAGCCATTTCGAAAAATGAGAGGGCAGCTTCTTATTTGATCAGGAATGCTACTCTTTTGGGGCTCAACTTGATTTTGCCACGCCAGTCTGTGGTCAACCAAAGAGACACAGCTGAGGAGAAGGCAACCAAGGCTAAAGGAGGGGCTACGACGAAGAGTGGCAAAAGGAAACCCTTCTCGAAACATCCAATTGCCGGGGGGAAGAGACTTAAGAAGTCCGATGGACCCTCCCCAAGCACATGTCCAAACATACCAGAGGAGGAAGATGTGGAGGAGGAAAGAGGCGAGGATGAAGGAGGTGAGGTGGAGAGTGGAAGTGGTGGAGAAGGTGAGGGTGATGGTCATAGCGATGTTGGTGGCGACGGACAGAGTAGTGATGGTACCGGGGCTTTGTCTTCTAAGAAAGCAGGTGTGATCCAGGAGTGGACAGACGATGCTCTCCGCCTAGCTTTTGAAGTGTTGGAGGAAGGATCGGCTGTAGTAGAGAAGCCTAAGAAAGCTGACAAGGCCGAGACCGGGGCCGATTCATCTTCCAAGAGCGCTTCAGCTGAGGCAATTCCTGCGATTCAAGGTGAATTTTTGACTCCTGCAGACTCCATTTATGATAAAGATTTAAGAACATTTTATGGCCAACTTCCGTCCTGTAATGAGATCCAGGACTTATTGCAGTATCCTACTCCTCCCCGGGGTTTGTATAACAAAGCATCTCTCTACTCTTCTTAACTTGATATATTTCTTGAGTTATAGTTCAATGTATGCCTGTAACACGTTGTTTTTATCCCAAAAGCGGGTAAGGCGGCCAAGACGTCAGATGTTCGGCACCGTCTTGAACAATACAAACTTCTCAAGGCTTCAACTAAACCAAGGCCTCCGACCAACCGCCCGGGAGACATAGTCGGCTACCGCCCTCTTCTTGGAGTTATCGAAGAGGATGTCCAAAGGAAGAAGAGGAGTCGTTCCTTATTTGAATCCTCACCTGGTCCTCAGTCCCCAACTCAACCTCTTCGGGATACCACGGAGGAGGATATTGAATTTATACCTTCTCCGCACCCGTCTGAAAATCCTACCGTTACCCAGATAGATCATCCCGGCTTGGCTCGTAATTCGTTTGCAAGTCATCTGGATCTGGATCCGGGTTCTTGCGATATTACCTTTGACGAGGCTACCGGAGAGCACTTTCTCCCTCGTAATCCTATGGTAAGAGTACTAGATGAAGCTAATTCTCTGGACCTTGATTTGCTTACCACTCGGGTTGTAACTTTGGGGGACGAAGCTAAGGCGAACATTGACTGGGTTGTTGAGGAAACCAGGAAGCTGATGGGGCATCATGCCCGACTGGTCAAGGCTGGAGAAGAAATTGGGAGTGCTAACATTCGACTGCGGTTAATGGTTTCTGACCAGGCCAAACAACTTGCTGGTCAAGCTATCCAGATCTCTCAACATGAGGCTGCCTCAAGACAACTAAAGAAAACCATGGAAAAGGCCAGCAGAGCAGAGTTACGGAAAATGGAGGCGCTTGTAAGGAACGGATTGATATGGCTATTGCAACGGTGGATGAGGTCCGAAAAGCGGATCTCGAGCGGGTACAGGAGCTATCCGGGAAACTTGAAGCCGCAGAGCTTATTCAAACCAAGCTGAAGGAGGAGATGGAGGCGATGAGGAAATCCTTCCAGGCTGACTGCTCGCGATACCAATCGGAGAGGGATGTTGCTACTGTAAAGTTGTTGGCTTCTGATGACCGAATAAGGGAGTTTGAGGAGAATGAGGGGATAATGGATGAGATGCTTCAGGACATATACTTTCACACTTGGAAACAGGGCAACTTATCTTGGATGGATGATTATCCCCGAGTCATGCCCAAGATTTATCTCAGGACCTTGGAGGAGGCTAAGGCCAATGCAGATAAGGAGGGTGGTGTGGCCTTTGGAATGGATGCGGTCACGGCTCAATTCACCAAGGAGGAGAAAGCGGTGGTGAAAGAGGGTATGCGACTGCTTACTGCTGAGGAGGTTGGTGTGCAGTTAGAGGATGATGATCAAGGAGCAAATGTTGGTAAGTCTTCCCTTTAGCTTCTCGTAACTTGATTGCTTATTGTTTATAACTATTAATGGATTCTCTCCTGAATTGGACAGGCGGGACTTCTGGAGCACCCATTACTCCTGGTCAACATGCCGAGAGTTCCAATCCGACAGGATAGAGGTGAATCCCCGACGCAGCCGATTCCTTGACTTGATCTGGATATCTTTCGGTCTGTTTGACATTGCTGTCTATGCTAGTCCCAAAACATTCGTGTATCTTTTAAGATGTAATTGTGTTATTGGTAACGAACGACTTTTCTCTTGGCATGTAATTTTTAACTTAAGTTGATTCTATCATATTTGAATGCTTTTGTTATTTCGGTGTGTTGCATAAGAAATACAGCTGTGCACACGCCCGTGATTCAATTGGGTTTGATGTCAAGTTCTTGCTTAAGATCATATCTTGCAATGTTAGTGTGATGCGTGAATAAATTACAGCTCCGTATTCATATACAAAAACAAGAAAGTACCGCCCTTCATGTTTTAGTCGTAGATGGTTGCTTTAAATGTCTTGTATGACTAAGTATGCAATGCAGCTGAGTGACCTGTCATCCAGTTGTGAGTTCCTATTTTCATTAGCGAGTGTCTCCTATTTTGTGTCATGTACTTTAGGGATCGTTATGGAGGATAGGAGGAAAGTTTTTAAATAAAATATAAATATAAGAAATAGTAAAACTTCCAATCGCGGAAGGCCTGCGATGTGCTTAAGTTCGTGGCAAACGGGTTTTGTAGTCACTTTCCCTAGCTGTGGGTCTTGGAGACATTTGTCACCCATCTTACGCCTCCGTGGGGAGTTTCTCTTTTTTACCACAGCCATACTTAAGACGGAGCCGAGATCGCGCACGGTAACTACCCAAGCCATTATGGCCCGTAATCGTGGGTATTATTCGATTTACCATAGCCGGCTAGTGTGGGTGCCGATCGTCAACTGTGAACTACCCCGGCTAGCCACACCTTATGTTGGGGTTTAAAGTAGGTTTACGGTTGCCGGCGAGCCGAACGCCGTAATGAGCTGCCTAGGCTATAGTCGGCCTACTCGGTGGCTTATAATCGGCTCATTACAGTTGGCTTTAAGGGTCGATCGCGAGCAATGAGTTAACCCGCAGCAGAGGGATGCTGGAGCAAAAGTGTCCCATTGGCGAGGGCATAGATTCGTATAGTACCTGTTAGGTCTCGTCCAAGTGAAGTCGCGCTGTGATGTGTCTTGAATGGAAATGTCATTACACAGGATTTTGTTCAACAGAAAAAGGATAAAGTTAACAAGCAGCCAAGATATAAAGGAACAAGAAAAAAAAAGACAAGTTTTTAAAGTGGTTCGACACGAAAATGCCTACGTCCACTGATTCTCTTTGTTAATTCACTTCATATGGGCGGTACAAGTTAAGAAAAGTATCGACGATGGTGTTGGTTGTTGCATGCCCTCTGGAATACTTCTGTAACATCCCGCCTTTTCGCACACTTTAAACCGACACACGTGCCAATTCAAAGCATACGCAAGGGCGGATTGTTATGGGGTAAATAAGAAAAACAGAGAAGAAATAAAACAAAATAGAATCTCACAGCGGAAGGATAAAATATAATAATCAATATACAGTTCATGATAACTGTTTACAAAATATTTATTTTACTTATACAATGAATATCGGAGTTACACATACCAATACAATCAATGCAGCGGAAATTTAGAGTGTGGTGCAATACTATAGATAATAATAATACGACTCCTTCGTCTTCGTCCTTCAAAGCTAAAGTCTTCGATCCTGAAACGCTCGGACTGACCCGAGCGAATTTGAAAAGACAAAAACACTCGAGTCAGACTAAAAGATCTTATGTGAGTTAAATTAACAGAAATAAATATGAGTACAGTAACTCAAGAGATGTTCGGGATTTACATCTCCTAAGGATCCGTTAAACTATTTACTATGTAGTATATTGCGCTATTATAATAGTGTCTATTTATAAAATAAACTTACTTTTAAATAGCGTTAAGGGGTTACCCATATAGCCCTTAACACAAATAATGCCAATAGTCTATACAGTACCGTAATACCTCCTGATCGGGAAGCTACCAGAGGATACTCCATAGGTACGACACAAATAGAAACTCGTAGTAAAGGCTCGGTATGGTAGGTGACACGGCACAACTAGGCAATGCCAGGGTAGATATACCAATTGCTATCCAGGCTGGTGGAAACGCGTAGCCGCAGTTACCGCCCACCTCAGACTAACTCCCCAAAATCAAAATATAGAAGTGGCCACTGAATCAATCCAAAATCAAAGTATAATATCGAAGAGGAGGGTCCGATCAGAGGAATGACCTCATTGGCCTGAGAATCGCTCCTGTTTTAGCCACCTTATGCCAACTCACGGGAGTCGGGTCCACGTATTTACCTTACAGGAAACGTCGCCACCACCTACTTCATTCTGGAATCTCCACCGCGTACACGGTTAGTCAAAGTGGTTTTTGGTATCGACAGAGAGTATGTCAGATATCCGATCCCGGTCTCTTTGCCAACCCATCGTTATTATAACACCGTGGTCATTTAAAAATAGGTTATACTTTAAAAATCAGAATAAACATTCCATTTCATAACCATGAATACGATATCATTTCAAAACCCAAAACCATATTTTATCACTTATCCCAAATATAATTCTTTTCCAAAATCAAAATGCTTTAACTTCATATCGTCTGAAAATCAAATATTTTCAAAGCATAGTATTTTGAAAATCATAATTTAAAACCATAACTTCTATAAAAAAAACTTGAATGGTTTGGACATTCAACGGTATATGAATTAAATGGTTTAACTTAAATGTTACTTTGTAAAGAAAATAGTTCTCATGGCTTTACAAATACATTTCTTTATTAAAGTCTAAACCAAAATTTATATTATCTCTCTCAAGTTCCAAAACCACTTCAATTTATTTATATATACGTATATCCATTTTGAGTAACAATATTTCAAACTAAAATTGGATTTTATTCTTTCAACAGATCAATTGTTCTATTAATTAGTCTTGAATATTCACATAAAATCCATAAATAATAAGACTTCAATTTCTAGTAATAAAATATATATATTTTCCCAATTCAAATTATACTAGAATATTCATTTCAATTTATTTTGGGAAAAATCCAATTATAAATATCATATCTTAAAATTTCCAAACTTAACATTTAAACATATGATATAAATTATTAAACTCCATTTTCTTAATTTTCTTCCATTTTTAATAAAGATTTTTATACACCTTTTAGTTTCAAAATTTTCAACTTCATATGTATATATATATGGAAGAAAAATATTTATACAATATAAAATTTAAGATTATTATAAACCGTATTCCATCCAAACCATAGAAATCACATAAAAATAGTTATATATAGACCGCGGTGCTTGTATATAATTTTCTATCCTATGGTCAAGTGATACGGATATTTATCATTTCAATCCGCAATTTAAAAAAAAAATATAAAATTTTGCGGTTGTATATCATTTCAAACCACAATCCCGAATGAAAGGAAATATGCATGATAATTTGCAATTTAATGAAATACAATAAAACATCCATCAACATCACCCATCATCCAATCACAATCATCAAGCAATATCAATCAATAACAATTTATATTTGATAATATATAACAAGTAATAACTGGCAATTTTATTCAGATTAAATTTAACAACTATTAATCTAACAGTTTATATTCAGTAATAATCTATATAACTGTTAACTAGCAGTTTATAGGCAAACAAATAAATTCTAACTATCAATTAATACGCAACAAATAAATTAAATTAACAGTTAAATTTAATAAATGCAATTCAACAAATATGAGTGAAATAAACATGCCAAATACTCATAAATAAATTTCTATTCATTTCAAAAATTAATTTAACAAACATAAAAGCTTCTAGTAGTTGTGAGTGGGTTAAAACACTCACCTTTGGAATTTAAATCGAATTTAAATTCAATTTAAACTCAAAATTTTGACGGTCTCCAAATCCATCCAAACCAGCGTCAAAACGTCAGAAATTCCGATACGATCCCAGCAAAACAAACCGCGCGTGAATCCGAGCTTGTATGCAAAAGTTATGGAAATTTGAAAAATGGAAAAATTCCGGTCCTGCATCGACTTCGGGTTCGACTTCGGTGCGCCGCCTCAATTCCCCGGTGCTTGCTTGGAGTTTTCGCCAAAATGACCCGGAGCGATCCGAGTCATTTTCTTCCTGACCCGAAGTTGCTAGGGTTTTCTCCCCTGAAACCCGAAGCGCGACCAGAAGGTGCTGCAGATCCGAATTTTTTTTTTTTTTTTTTAAATTTGAATTTTTTTTTTTTTTTGTGAACTGACTGGATCTAGGGTTAGCACCCATTGAAGAAGAAGAGGAGCTTGAAGAAAGTATACGCTCAGATGAAAAGAAATTAGGTGGAGGCTAGGGCTTGTAGCTAGGTTTATATAGAGGGGTTAGAGATAGAGTAGATAGACCGTAGAATGAACGTGCGGAACAAACTATGGCCCAAAAAGCCCGCTATGCCTCCGGAACCGAATTTATTAAATCTATATATCCAAATAGGTAATTTAAAATATTCTGAACGCGATGGAAAAAGTTTCACGTCCAAATTTGATCGTATGAAGAAGTTATGCTGAAAACAAAATTTCCAAATTGATTCAAATTGATTTTAATTAAATTTGATTTCAAGGCGTTTCACGCCCGTACGATCAAACGACAAGTCCGATCGATACGAAACTTGAAATCCTATAATAATTCACCGATACGGATCCGATGAAACTGGTTTCATCGAAATCCGAGTCCGTGACAAAAAAAGGCTATTTTTATATTCATTAAATAAATCAAAATAAATTACAAAAATCCAAATTTTATATTATATTCTAAAATTGTCCAAATTTTATTACTTATATAATTTAATCAATTTCAAATGATTTAACAAGCTTGGATGTGAATTAAAATTATAAGTATATCAATTTGCAGTGTTAATTTCTGCACTTTCCTATATTTAAGAATTATAAAATTAAATGCTCAAAACCCCGTATATTAGATTTTAACTTTTATATACTCATTCTTTATCCAAATAGGGATGCCACATACTTTGGTTCATGATTCACAATATTATTCTTAAAGTTCATTTTAAATTTCAGTAACGTAATATTTAACGTTAAATTCCCTTTATTTATGCAATAAGCGCAATTATTGAATTTGATACTCAAATTGATTTATAGATTCTGCTTTCAAAAAATCTATATCAACAATTTGGTCTAATTATAAATAGAATAAGTATTAACCTCATCTTATAGAATTAATTATTGCAATAAATCCAATTTACCATATCTTAAATCCAAATTAATAGATAAAGCTTGATTCCTTTATTAACTCCTTTGGTTTTCAATTAACCTTTTATGGTGAATATAAATTCCAATGTATAATTGAAACCTTATTTCCATTTGATTTCACTATTTCATTAAAAATCTTCATATTCCAGCTAAATTTCAACTAACGTATAAATTAGCTATTTCAATTTCATTTAATTGCGATTATCATACTATAGAAATTAAATTCCATTAAATAAATAAATAAATGTTGATTCCCATCTATTTACATTATATTACATTGGTACTTCTATTTACAACTTAGCTTTGTATAAATGTTTGAATGTAGAATCTTGTCTATTTCACGTATTAATTAAGCCTTAAAAATCAATTAATATTATATCCTTGGTCTAACCTCATTTTACCCATATTTATATTAATATATCCTTTGAATTAGGTAAATCACCATTGATTATCTACCTTAACTTATCAGACTCCACTAACGTAATGGTTAAATATTAATTCCATTTGTAAAAAAAAAAAACAATCCACAAGATTTGCATTTCACATTGCAAATGAATTCATAAATCTTGGCTTTCTTTTTCTTTGCTTCTTAAAGGCCAAATCAAACTACCCTATCATCACTAATTTATGGCAATTAATTGCAATTGATTCTCCATTAAACTACATAAGTTATCCAATTGAAACCTAAGTGAAACGTTTATTTATTTAAAAATCCTACTGTTTAAAAGAGTATATCATCTACGGTATAATTTACATTTGACCTGATTTCTCATATATTTCACACAACAGTGAATTCCAATTTCTACCAACATTATGTTTAATATAAATTGGAAATCCAAATCATTGGTATTTCACAACCTTATTGCGTACATTTACGTATAGTTACACTAAGTCCATACACTGATTCATGAATTCATTAATTAATACACAATTTGCCTTTGTTTTCTTATATTAAGTTTATTACCGTTTTTAAGTACATTCATTATCGAACAATATTCATAAAAAATTTTATCTACACTTATTGCATTGGTTTATTCAACGGTCACCAAATGAAACAATCCTACTATTTATTTTAATATTAAATGAATCCCATTCTAGTAAATATTTTATTAATATTCACTAATTCAACATTTATTGGTTTCTTAACATTAACTTTTAACAAAGTGTGACAATTACATTATCCAAAACTATTGTCATAAAAATTAAATTGTTACATTAAATTCCAATTACTATAACAAATTACTACATTTTCTCAAATAAATCTTAAAGCCTTTTTTTTCTAAATCAGGTTAGAAATTATATTAATTTAACTCATTTAATATTATTAATTTAACGGGTCGTTACAACTTCTCCGTCCACTGTTGACAAAATATAAGCTCCGTTGTGGAGATCTTTATGAATTACATATGGTCCGTCCCAGATTGGATCTAGTGCACCGGGACGCGGGAAGATTCGTTTGCGGACAAGATCTCCTTCTTGTAAGCTGCGATGCTTGACTTTGGAGTTATATTGTGCTGCCACTTTTTTCTTGTGAGCTGCTGCTTTGAGTGCTTCATCGTTTCTTCTCTCTTCAATTAGATCCAAAGACATGTGAAGGAGTTCTTCGTTCTCTTCTGGGTTATAGTGGATCGTACGGTGGGAAGACACTATAGTTTCTACTGGGAGCATGGTCTCCGATCCGTATGCCAAAGAGAAAGGAGTATGTCCCGTTGATGTTCTGAAAGATGTGCGGTAGGCCCAAGGTGCCGTAGGAAGTTCATCCACCCAAGCGCTTTTTGACTTGTTAAGTTTCTTCTTGATCAGAGTTTTGAGAATTTTGTTGACAGCTTCGACTTGTCCGTTTGCCTGGGGATAAGCTACAAACGAGAAGCTCTTGTGAATTCCGTGCTCTTGGCACCAGTCGGCGAACTCCTCGCTGTCAAACTGAAGTCCATTGTCCGATATGATTTTGAGTGGAACTCCGTACCTGCATAGAACACTTTTGATAAAGAAGTTAATAACTTTTGCCGAAGACACTTTATTTAGAGATTCTGCTTCCACCCATTTGGTGAAATAGTCGACTGCCACTATAGCATATTTGGCTCCGCCTCGGCCCATTGGCAGTTTGCCAATCAAGTCAATTCCCCATACTGCAAAGGGCCAAGGGCTGGTCATTTGAGTAATCTCATTTGTTGGTAGTCGAGGAATCTTAGCGAATTTCTGACATTTGTCACATTTTTTGACGAAGTCTAAGGCGTCTTTGTTTAAGGTGGGCCAGAAATATCCATGTCGGAGTATCTTCTTCGCCAGAGTCTGCCCTCCAGTGTGATCTTCGCAGCTTCCTTGATGGATGTTGGATAAGATTTCCTTGGCTTCCCTTCCAGCGGCACACCTTAATAAGGGGTTAGAGAAGCTACGCCAATAGAGGACGCCTTCTTGTATTGTGTAGCGGGAAGCTTTCATCAACATTTTCTTGACTTCGTTACGCTCGCTGGGCAGTGTGCCATCTTGTAAGAATTTTCGGATGGGAGTCATCCAAGTTTCTTCTTCGATTGCAGCTATCAGATTCACTTGCTCGACGGGGTTAGTTGCTTTGAGATGGCTACTGTTCCGGAAATGGTGCCGTCTTTCATGCTAGCTTGCTTTGCCAGTTCGTCGGCCTCTTGGTTCTCTTCTCGAGGAATGTGTTTGATTAAATAGCGATCCAACTGATCGAGTAGCAGTTTGGTCTTCTTTAGATATGCTGTGAATCGTTCTCATCGAGTCTGAAATTCTCCTAGTATTTGATTTACAACAAGTTGTGAATCACTATAAAGACATAAAGAACTGACTCCAATCTCTAAGGAAAGTTCTAATCCAGCTATTACTGCTTCATATTCTGCATCGTTGTTGGTGGCAGTGAATTCCAACCTTAGAGCATAATGTAGCTTCCTTCCCCTGGGAGTGATTATTACAATACCTGCCCCCAAGCCTTGTTCGTTTGATGCTCCATCCACAAAGAGATTCCACTTGATGTCTTCTGCTATTTTAGATTGCTCCTTACCTTCGTTGGTAGTGAATTCGGCAATGAAATCGGCCATGACTTGTCCCTTGATGGCGGTGCGAGGATGGTAGGTGATATCATATTGACTCAGTTCAATGCACCATTTAAGTAGTCGTCTAGAAGTGTCGGGACGATGGAGTACCTGCCTTAGCGGTTGATCGGTTAGAACTCTGATGGAATGAGATTGGAAATAATGTCGCGGTTTCCGTGATGTGATTAGTAAAAAATATGCCAGCTTCTCAAGTTTAGGATATCTGGCTTCTGCCCCCGTAAACCTCTTGCTTACAAAGCATACTGGCCGCTGTGCGCGATTGTCTTCTCTCACCAAAGCAGCGCTTAGAGCATGAGATGACACAACAAGGTATAGGTGTAGCTCTTCGCCTTCGTTTGGAGTTGAGAGTACTGGTGGTCTCTGGAGGTGTTCGATTAGGTTAAGGAAGGCTGTTAAGCATTCGTCAGTCCATTCGAACTTTCCTTTGTCTTTCTTTAGAGCTTCGAAGAAAGGGATGCACTTGTCAGTCGCTTTAGAGATGAATCTGCTTAGGGCGGCCACTTTTCCATTTAGGCTTTGCATTTCTCTTCGAGTGGAAGGTATCCCGATATCTTTCAGAGCTCGGATTTGTTCGGGGTTTGCTTCAATTCCTCTGGTATGGACGATGAATCGCAAGAACTTTCCCGATGATACTCCGAAGGAGCACTTTAGAGGATTCAGCTTCATTCCAAATTGGCGAACTACCTGAAACATCTCGCCCAGGTGGCTTACGTGATCGTTGGCTTTCCTCGACTTTACTAGCATGTCATCCACATAAACTTTCATAGTTCGTCCTATTAGTTCCGTGAACATCTTGTTGACGAGGCGCTGATAAGTAGCTCCGGCGTTTTTAAGCCCGAAAGGCATTACTCTGTAGCAGTACAATCCCCGATCAGTGACAAAACTAGTGTGGTCTTGATCAACAACGTGCATAGGAATTTGATTATATCCTGAGCATGCGTCCATAAAAGATAAGAGTTCGTGCCCGGCTGTGCTGTCAACAAGCTGATCGATTCGGGGGAGTGGGAAGCAATCCTTCGGGCAAGCGTCATTTAAGTTGGAGAAGTCAATGCATGTTCGCCACTTCCCATTAGCCTTCTTTACTAGTACCGGGTTAGCGATCCACTCTGGGTAGATGGCTTCTCGTATGAAGTTATTGGCAAGTAGGTTCTTTACTTCTTCATCGAGGGCTGCTGATCGTTCTGCCCCATACTTATCTTTTTCTGCTTTACTGGCACCTTGGTAGGATCGATGTTCAGTACATGGCATGCTACGTCTGGGGAGATTCCAGTCATGTCAGCATGCGTCCATGCAAATACATCCAAGTTGTGGTGGAGAAAATCAATGAGTCGATCCTTCAATTCTGTTTTAGCTGAGATCCGATTTTCAATAGTCTACTTGAGTAGTGTTTGTCTATAGATACAAACTCCATAGCCTCTGCAGGCTCGGCGGTGGCCTCCTCCTCTTCATCCCCGGGGTCTAGTTCATTGAAAGGATCACTGGTATATCGAAGAGGAGGGGCTTTCTTTAGTTGCTATGCTTCCGAGTTTTTCATGCAGAGAGTAGTCTCTGCCTTTTTCCCTTTATCCTTCCTGCGGTTATTGTGAAGTTCAGTTACATAGCAATCTCGAGCAGTGTCTTGATCTCCCTCTACTTCCCCTATTCCATTGTCTGTCGGAAATTTCATCTTCAGGCACCACGGGGCCAGGACAATTTGGAAGTCAGACAAGGCTGGTCTTCCTAAAAAGGCGTTGTAGGCCGAGTGGTTTTCTATTAGCACAAATGTTTGTTTCCGTACAAAGGAGCGGGGATGACTTCCTATTTCAACAAAAAGGTCCAGTTGCCCGAGGGGCATCTTCGCATCTCCAGTGAAACCGTGTAGTGGTTTGTTGCAGGGAGACACATCCTTCATTGACAGCTTCATTCTGTCGAAAGCATGCTTGAATAGGATATTTACTAAGCTTCCAGTGTCTACTAGAATTCGGAAAACTTCGGCTGGACCGAACCAGGCAGAGACGACCATAGGATCCATGTGAGGGTATTGCCTTCCCTCTAGGTCACGTCTGCTGAATGTGATGTCATCATTCTCTTTCTGCTTCGGGTGGCGTTCTTCTATAACAGAATTAACGCAGTCTTCATTGTTTCTAAGCGACTTTCCATATCTTTCCATCTCTGCCCAGCTTCTGTCAGCGATGTGTGGTCCTCCCGATATGGTATGGACCACTATCTTCTTTTGACTGGAGCCGCTGGTGTTGCGATTTCCTCCGCCTATTTCTGGGGGCGGGGGGGTAGGCTTGGGTTCTCATTGGCAGGAGCTGGAGTCCTGTTCTGATCTTTTACATAGCGTTCCAGTCTCTTCCTTCTGATGTGTTCTTTAATTAAGTCACGGAGATAATGGCATTCATTGGTATCATGCCCATGAGATTCGTGGAAGCGGCAGAACTTTTCAGACTTAATTGCGTTATCTGATTCCTTCTTGTGCGGGGGCGTCTGTATTTAACTTCGTCTTGGGTGGCCAGGAAGATGTTTTCGATTGTTTCATTCAAAGGAGTGTAAGTGTCAAATCTCGGTCCTGGCCGATATAGACGCTTTTCTCCCTTCTTGCCCCCAGCACCGTCTCTGGAGTCACTTCTTCGAACGTCCTTTGCTGCAGCGGATGTGTCGCCATGAGCTGCCTTAGTTTGTTGCCCTGTCTGCCTTTCAGTGGCAGCGTCTTCAAGTCTCATATACTTTCCGGCTTCATGGAAGAAATCGGGTAAGGTAGCTGGTTTTTCTTTCGTTAATCTTCTAGCAAATTTAGTATCCGGATGCACACCACTACAGAGAGCCATTAAGATAAGTTTCTCATCGGTATCTTGGACTGCGGCCGCTGCGGCATTGAATCGGGTTAGATATTGTTGCACTGTTTCTCCAGGCTTCTGTTTGATATTAGATAAGGAATAAGCGTCCTTGGGTTGTTCCACATGAATGCGGAACTGGCTGATGAACTTTTCTTTCAACATTTCCCATGAGCTGATGGATCCTTGAAGCAGATGGCAGAACTAGGAGGTAGCTAGATCTGCCAAGAATAGTGGAAAGCATTTGCACAATACTCCTTCTGTTGCTCCACTCATGAGCATATGCTGTGTGTATCTCTACAAGTGTACAACGGGGTCAGAGGTTCCATTGTAAGGTTCCATTGTTGGCATTTTCCATTCTCGGGGAGTGATCGCAATTTCGATATTGCGGGCGAAAGGGCTGGTTACCCTAGCGCCTATCCCTTGATCTCTTTGATCCCGTTGGACGCACTCTCTGAACAATCGTGCCATCATTTCATCAGAATTTAGAGCAGATAGAAATGAGTTTGGTTCTTCTCTGCGGGACTGATTCCGTCCAGACGACCTGTATGGACGGTATCGTCTATCACTCCTAATATTTTCCAATGGTTGTCTCTGGTCTTCTGGGAGCATGCGAGGGTCAGCTACAGTTGGCCCTTGCCTTGATCTTCCCCTGCTGGGTTTTGTTCTAAGTACTTCCTAGAGTCCAACTTCGGGCTGGACCCTAGCTCGGCCCCATTCATTGGTGTTCCCATGGCTATGTAGCATGACAGGCTTAGCTACAGCCGACCCTCGCCTGGTACCTCCCCCGTTGGGTTCGGTTCCAAGTGTTTCCTCGGGTCGGAGTTCGGGCTGAGTTCGGGCTCGGCTCCTACCATTGCTGTTTCAGTTGTTAGCTTCTTCGAAGAAGAAAGATCTTTGTTGCCTCCGAGATCCTCCAGACTGGGACTCATCCCATGATTCAGTGTTGCGGTTGGATTCTTTAGCATCCCTTAAGCGTGACATGAGCTGGTCCACCAAGGCTTCTTGTTGGGATGCGAAGTGGCTAGTCACTTCAGCCACAACCCTGTCTAGATCTGTCCTAGTAATTGCTGCTGGCTGCTCCGTGGCAGGGGCTGTCGGATTTGCCTGATTTCCATTTTATACTGCTGTTGGAACGGGACGATTCTCTTGATCTGTGACCACTGGATCTGGAATACTGCTAGTTGCGATGTTTTTTCCTTTGTTAACATCTTTCTTCTGCTTGGGAGGCATGTCTTCCAAGCAATTATGCGATGCTGTTGGGAAGAAGGTTAAGTGGGAGAAGCTGAAGCTCCGAGCTCCCCGCTCTCAGTGAAAGCACCAAAAATGTTTGCACAAAAAATGGACAAACAACTCCAAGTCGTATGATTTAGTCGATTTTATGTTGTTCTTAATGATTTGGATGATTTATGCAAATATGTAAAAAGCATGGACTAAACTGTAAAAGACATGCAGATTTATAGTGGTTCAGCCAGAATGTGCCTACGTCCACTTTATATGTTATTCTCTTTTACTATTCAGATTACAAGTACAAGGCTTTTATTATAAGTGTATGAAAGCTGTTTGAAAGTTCTGTCCATGCTTGAGCCCTCAAACCTCCTCCTCCATTGTTGTACCCCTACCCCTCTATTTATAGAGTGAAGCTGGGGGTAGGGGCCTTGAATGTATATAGCTCCTGGTGGGCCTGGGCTGATGTGATCTGGCCTGGCAATGCTGGTTCGGTAACGCCTTCTTCACCTTGGTTCGGTAGCATTGGTCCGGTGGTGTTGGAGTTGAGTTCTGGTCCGGTGGTGAGTGGGGTTGAACATTGGTCCGGTGGTCTCGGTCCGGTGGTGTTGGAGTTGAGTTCTGGTCCGGTGGTGAGTGGGGTTGAGCATTGGTCCGGTGGTCTCGGTTCGGTGGTGTTGGAGTTGAGTTCTGGTCCGGTGGTGAGTGGGGTTGAGTTCTGGTCCGGTGGTGTTGGAGTTGAGTTCTGGTCCGGTGGTGAATGGGGTTGAGTTCTGGTCCGGTGGTCTTGGTCCGGTGGCCCTGGTCCGGTGACCCTGGTCCGGTGGTGAGTGGAGTTGAGTTCTGGTCCGATGGTCTTGGTCCGATGGAAATACGCCCAACAGTTATCCTCCATGTATTATGTATTTTATTATACTATTAGTCGAATACCATGTTGTATTTGGGAAATTTAGTATGTCAGTTGTTGTATGGACCAAATGTTCCCGAGATTATTATTTGATTTGACATTTCTTCAGTATTTATATTTTATGCTCTTTCATTGTGAGCATTGAAAGTGGAGAATGCTCTAAAATTTATATTGACTTTTGATCATGTAATGTTCTAAAACTCGATGACTAGTATTTTTTGGCACGGCGCTAGTTTGAAAGTCATTTTAGGCTCAGAATTGGTGTGTCCAAAGGTGCAGGTTGTTACACATGCCATGGCATGATTTATTTTGCATTTCTATCATTCGTACTTATCATTTTGTTTTGCGCACTCTCTGTATTAATGTCTATCACACATATATAGGGTTGAGCAAATGGTTGGTTCGATTTCGAATCGATAAAAATATTAAACCAAACTAATTATATAAGAAGCAGAAACCAAACAAATTCATCTTTTGTCCCAACACCTAAACCGACCGAAACGAGAATGTTCGATTTGGTTTGATTAGCTTAATCTGTTTATCCGAAGATGAATTGGATTTTTTGCTTGGCAACATAGTACAAGACCGGAATGCTTTCTTGAGTCCATATAATACTATCATTTTGAAAAACAAAACTCTTTAAAGTAAAATATTGCTATGAATTGAAAAAAGAAATATTCTTACCATAGTTGTGTGAATAATAACATTGTCACTAGTCATGTTATTTTAAAATAATTTATTATAAATTGGTTTAATCGATCGTTTCTACCTGTTACAACTTACACAAGAAGGGAAAGTGAACGAATCTTACGCAGGTGTAATTAATTTGCTTTACAACTCACTCTTCGTCTCTCCTCGCCAAACTATACTTGCAATAAGCATCTCCTTTCTTCTCTCTCATGTACGCAGATTTGGGGGTTCTGGAGCTGCATAAAACCGAAACCATAAGTTGGGAGCTTTAAATTCATTATATACATGAACTAAGGTACGATTTTATTCTTATTTCTTTAGTTATTTGAATATTTATTAATTTATTGTTTTTTTTAAATAGAAATTATTCGATTGTAAAGCGTAGCAGAAGCGTGTAACATTAAATCATTTGGGCGCTCCTTAATTGCTTGAATTTATGTCAACATCCAATTCTTTAGGGTTTGCTGTAGCTTTAGATGTAGATTAAGCTGAACACATTTTTGTATTTGGCGGATTTAAATGCAATTGACAACAGTCTAGGTTATTGCGAATAATCTGTGTTAATGCTGCTCTCTTTGTAAAGTATGATGGTTTGTTTACAATTCCAGTTCTTGATTTATGAGTTGTGTTGTTACGTTTAAGTAACGCAGAAGTACTTGAGGTTTGGTATACAACAGTGAGATGAAAATGCTGTGATAGGATCAATATCAAAGAACTAAACTAACAAAATGAAGACCAAGGGAATAACCTATGACTGGTTTATGTATGCCCCAAGCAAGGTTTGAACACTACAACATCCTTTTCACAACTTGACGCTCAGTCACCTGGTCACCCTTTCTGCAATTTTCTTGATAAAAAAGGAGAGGATTATAGATTCACTTCACTGATACATTCGCATTTTCATCTTTTTCAAATATAAATTTTCGGTGCAAATTAGAGTAAGATTAATAGGTGAAAAAAGGAAGTAAATTCTACTTATCACTCCTCCAGAAGTATTGAAAAATATGCCAGCAACAACTGAAATTAGTGTTAAAACCATTGATTGTATAATTAAAGGTCTTAGATTTGATCTCTATACATATGCTAGTCTGCAACTTTTGTTGTTGCTTTGGCAATACAATATGCATATGCAATCCCGTAGGACCCACACATTACACTCTTATCCATGGATTTTTACAAAACATGTTAAATTGTGTGTTAAGCCCCTCATTGCCAATTAAGCTAAGCCAACTAAGAACATTATGTTTGAATAATGTTATCCAAATCCGTCAAGGACCTATAGCTCAAGTGGTTAGGGTGCGGCGTTTTAGATAGAGGTTCTAAGAGTTACGGATTCGAGTCTTCGACACATAAAAAGAGTGCTCTGCTTGAATAGAGTATCACTCATGTTATATATATATATATATATATATATATATATATATATATATATATAACATCAAATCCAAATTCATTTGTTTGGAAGAAGGTGTCTTTTCTGTACCCACACTTTGAGCTATGAGAAAGAGGATTTATTTTCTGTTGGGATTTGAGCTGCTGCCCTCATTTTATTTTCCATCCTGGTGGTTTGTTAGATGAGTTTTCACTTGGGATGTATTAGCGTGTTAATATACTTATAAACCTTTTGGGATAACTCGAGTGCAACCAAATTCAGTCTTTGTATGATCCCTAATGCAGTTAGAAGGTCCGACTGTTGGCATACGGATGCTGATTTGATTGTCATAGGCTCCATTGACACTCTAATAGTCTACTTTTTCCTTTTCCCTTCCATTGTGTGCATACAAAAATATTGGTTTGTTGAATATACTGATATCTTTATTTCTGAGTTTGTATTTGAATTAGTAATTGCATACCTTGCATCAAATTGCGACAGTAACATGGTTCAAAAGATTCAACTATTCTTTAACAGGCTAATGGACCAAGATCTTATCAAAGGTGTCATTAATAGCATTTCTCGCTTGATTCATTTGGTTGCTTGCCTAACCTTGAAAAGTTATGATTCAAAAGGCATTAAATATATAGTTCATGAATTGAAGTTGTTAAAACCGGTACTAGACGAGGCTTTAGATGCTCAAATCCAGTTGAATGAGGAACTTATCAAATTACTTGAGGAGCTAGATGTAGTTATTAACCGATGTAGAGAGATTACGGAGAAAAGATCCAGCGAAGATAGCAAATTTTGCATTGTAAGCATTATCTTCTTTTTGAGTATTGTATCATATATTCTTAGTTTCAACCATTGCAGTCGTTATTTTAAATCATTATCGCCACAATTGATTACTTTAAATTATGTGTGTTGGCCTTGACAAACTTCAGGTCAGAACCTAGTAAGAGAGGAACTGATTCAAATAGTCGTCTCAATAAGAAAAGTGTTCATGTCAAGCCTTCTCATTTAAGAAGCTGCTTAGGTGGCAAACTTTGATTGGCTAATGTTTTGTAATCTAAGCCCTATCTGATTGAATAAAATCAGAATTCCAAACACATCATTTTCGTTTTAGGTATGGTTTATATCAAAATCCATGAATTTTTCAGCACTTCCAAACATTCTACATTTCCCTATTTCTTCCTTATTCTTCATTTCATCACAGACTGCATCGTTTTCCTCTCAAGCTTTAGAGTTCCAATTAGACTTTTGAAGGCCGAAGGCAATGTTTATAAGATTCTTTCTTGTTCTCTTATACTTTTTTTTCCTCTTCAATTGGCGATACTGATCTTGAATAGTTTGATTTTATCATATGTGTTATTGCGAAGTAATCTAAATATTAAAATTGAGTTATTTGATATAACTTATTAGATATAAGCATACTACCATTATCAAAATCCAAAATAAATCAAGTTCAAGCAAATTCACCTTGCATAAATTTTGCTGCTATAAAAATTCCTTATAAACTACTGTTGCAATATATGATACTCTTCTGGAGTAAATAACGTGAACAGTAAACTATGGCAAGTGGAGTTAGAGCGACGTAACAGTTTACATTTTACTGCAATAATGCAGTTTCGTGCCTTGGATTTTGACAAAGATTACAGTTTCATATATGCATTTATGATTCAAGAAAACGTTAACCAACACAATATTTTAAAGCTATGTATATACAGTTTCATAATTTTTCACGTAATAAAGAACCACTTTTTACCTCCCTCTTAAATTATTCAAACATCAGCCAACGGTACATGGGTTTTGATAAAGAGTACATTCAAACTAACATTATTACATAAAATTGCAATTCAATAAACAGACACAGATATCAAATACAAACTAGTAATTACACAACATATGACAAGTGCATTGATAAGAAAATATCAAGAGATATCAATCAATGGTCTTATTCCAATGCTATCTTTTGAATCTTGGGAGCGTCTCATTTTCTCTCATATTTTCACTTAATCCACGAAGATGATTTTCTATATGTTCCAGATGCGACTTGTAGCATGTTGAAGCAACCTGTCTTCATTTTTATTTCAGTATTTCTTTTGAAGAACATCAGCAAGAATACAACCACAAATTTTGTCACTTTTTATACCTCTTTGAACATTGAAGTGTGTTCTTCTCCCGGTTTTGGGCACTAATTGTTGACATCATTTATTCAACTACTAAAAACAAATAGTGCAGATTTTTTTAAAGACCGTAGCATCTTATGAAGAAGACGTCAAAAAAAGTAGTCCAGAGAACAAATAAATCACATCAATCATTTCAAGTAACAAACCACACAAATTTTTCACAAAACTGTAATCCAAAGCTTTTAAGATCAGAATCATATGCATAAAAACCTACTGAAATCTTGTGTACATTAAGAAAAAAAATCAAAAAAATAGAATTACCTTCAACCTTTTTCAATTTCTATCTGAAACCCCAAGTTTGAGAGAAAAACGATGTGAAGGAAGAAACAAGGTGATGATTCATATTTGGAACTGCTTAGAGATACTAGGATCATATCAATTTTTCCTAATACGAGGATGGTGCTTTCCAGAAAAAGTATTTGGTTAATTTGAAATGATTAGAATACAAACGAAACAACAATCAATAATAACTTGTCAACTACGCAGCTGCATATATTAAGCTTGAGTCATAAATGGAAAGACCTAGGCCATCTTCAATGGTGTTATTCCCACTAAAGAACTTTTATAAACCATTAGTTTCAAATGACAGTGTATACAACAGTCCTAGGTGGACGAGAGAATGCGTGAAAAAACGCCACTCTTGTTGAGTTTCCCCCCGAAAAAAAGTTTTTGAATTACTATTTGAAATGTTCTTAGCATTAACACTTTCCTCTTTGTTAGTAGTATAACGTATGCGTTAGCGTCAAAATTGATCACTAACATACAGAAATAATGAAAACACCAATGTATGTACACAGATCATTAACATCCACACATAGATCTTAGATCCAGCTTAAGTAGAGAACAAAGATGAATAAACTAACAAAATTAAAATTGAAAGAAAGCAGAAAAGAACACAAGATTTATAGTGGTTCGGCAATCCGGCCTTCGTCCACTTTGAATCGATCCTTTTTATTGAGATTACAATTACACGCCTCTGAAATCAGTAAACAAAATAGCAGAGTTTCGCCTAGGGAAGAAGAAGAAGATCCCTTTTTATTTGCCATAGGACTCCTATTTATAGATGTAGATCCAAAAATATCCGCCTCAAAACCCGCCATATCGATCCAGAGTGATTTTGGATCGATCCGTGTTCACTTCATTTCGACCCAAAAGTGGTCCAATCGAGTTGAGATCGACCATGGAGGTTCTTGAGTGCATCATGAAACTTTTCTGAATATTTCATAGCATTTGGACTTGTAGATGTTGAGTTATGATCGATGCAAGTTGTAGTTTGCATGAAGGCTGAATGGTTCGCATCGATCAGCTCGCCTCAATCCACTTTGTATCCATTCTATTTCGTATCCATCATCCAAGTATCCATTGATCCCATATCCATAACCGTAGCCTTCGCATCGATCCGAACTTCACGCTTTCTGATCCATATCCTTCGCTCCACCTCGACTGCTTCATCAATATGAAGTATAGAGCCTTCGTAACCATCAATGTTTCGTATCCATCGGCATGTGTTTTTTCTTATCCATATTCTGTGCATTTGTCCGTATCCATCGATCCAAGTCCATGTGTCCTTGCCTGCTTCGTATCGATCCAGGTCTGCTGCCTCCTTCGTATCGATCAATAAGTGATCGATACAAAATGTCAATTAGAGTCCCTAAAACTGCCGTTCACTCTTCGTATCGATCCCAGCCTTGATCGATGCGAAGTATGTTGCCCTCTGCCACGTCCAACCAAACCGATGCGCATTGCATCGATACAAAACATATCGATTCGAAGCATGCTGCCGCTTCCATCTTGATCGATACGAAACATCGATACGAACCTGCTTTTCTTGAATTTTGATCCATCCATATCTCGAGCATACAAACTTTGATTGACTTGAAATTCGAAACGTAGTCTTTCCTAATCTTGTTCATCATTCCCAATCGATCCCGTCTTGATTGAAGCTCGGTCAATTTTTGACGGTATCGATCATAACCTTGTTTCTAATCGATTTTTAACGCTGATTTTCATCCTTTTTAGTCTATTTGTTGATATCCCGGCCTTGACCAAAAGACAGGATAACAGTATGCTATAATTCACATGTTCTCTACTAATCACTTAATCAGTATGGTGTCTTTTTTTGAAAGTACCTAATATATAATAAAGACAAAAGGGAAAACAAAATCAATTTCATAAAAGCCTCCCTTCAAAATGTGCTTCAATGTTTCGAGGTAAGATTTCGCAACAGCCTTTTTATTTCTAAGGCTTACACCTTAACAATCCGAGGCATGTGTGTACGACTTGTATGCCTCAGACTATTGAGGTGTACACTTTAGGGCAATTTTATTTCTGTCAAAAGTAATAAAAATCATGTTTAACAAATGCTACAAAACTGCGATTGTTTTATAGCACGCAAATAGAAGAATGAGATTAAGAAAACATAAACGAGTAATTTTTTTTTATCTAATTAAATTTCGTAATTGATTTCAGAATCGAATTCTAAATTGAAACCAGCTTATTTCCCCCTTTTTTTATTGTTCTTATTTTGAAAAGCACGACGGAATCGGCAGAGAGGAGGAAGAAAGATGATAAAAGAATAACTTACATGTTTTTTATTTTTAAACTATTTGTAATAGTGTGTTTAAGTTTTCTTTTTTGATTGTATTTAAATTAGATGTTAGTTATAATGGCTTATGTTTCAAGTTGAAATTGGATGATGCTTTGTTGCTGCTTGTAATTTTTAGCTTTTAAATAGAGTCATGTCTAGGGTGTTTTCTTTTGTTTTGAAGTAAATTTATGCCGTGCTTATGTATGTGCTAATAAATGATGTATAAGGCAGAAGGTTTTTAAATGAAGTGTTTTGTATGTAATTGATTGTAGTTTGTTTAACTAGTTTGAGTGTTTAATGTTTCTTGTTTTGATGTTCGACGTATGTATGTACATGTAATGTTTAATCGGAAAATTTGTGTCTCAAAAGAACAAAAATGCCCTTTATGTGCATTTTTGCCTTTTAAAACTATGATCACAACACATATATTGGTATGTGTAAAAATGTTGTATGTGTAATTTGATTGTATTTTCTTTGGATGTTTAATTTTTCCTATTTCAATGTTCCACATATGCATGTATATAACGTTTACTCGGAAAATTTATGCTTCTAAAGCACAACAACGCTTCATGTACATTTTTGTCTTTTAAAACATTGATCATAACTCACAGTTAATCTGTAAAAACGTTTTATATGTAATCGATTATATTTTGATTGAATCAGTTTGACCGTTTGATGTTTCTTATTTTAATAGTCAACATATGCATGGAAAAATTTGTGCTTGGAGAGCACAAAAATAACGGTATCTATAAATATGTCTTTCAAAAAATTTGTCTTTCAAAATTTTGTTTTAGTAATAAAAATTTGTGCTTCGATGCATGGAAAAATTTGTCTTTCAAAAATTTGATCAAAGTACAGATAACGTTATCTATAAATATGTTGCTGCGCAGGATCCAACTGGGGACCTTTTGCATGTAAAGCAAACGTAATAACCGCTGCACCACAGCAACTTAACGCTCATTGAATAATAACTAGCTTTATATTTCCATCTTTTTATTAGAACTTTTTTCCCCACATGTACAATAACCATGTTTCTAAAGTTGTTTAGCTCTTCAAAATATAATCTTACACTCTCATGTTGGCTATATGGAAACTAATGATACTTAGTTGATGATATAACTATGCGAGTACGTTGAAAATGCACTTGAGGTAGTTATCAGGTTGATATGGTGAAATTTTCAGTATACAGGACAAGGCTAAAATTAAAATCTATCTTGTTTCCATATTGTTTCCCTTGGCTTTATATTAGTTACTGTATAAACTGTTAAATCAGTCACAATGTGTCACGGTTTCAAATCTTAGTTTTGGTCTTTTAGAAGTATCAATCAAATTCAAAAACTGAATAAATTTCGATTTGTTTTGGTTTGGTATTTCACCTTTTTTTTTAAAGAAACACATCAATGAATGTTGTATTTCCTAGCTGCTATGTATAAAGTTGTTATCCGGCATTTTAACCCGGCCATATTGAACTGATTGTACGAGTTAGATTCGACTGCTATCAAGGCCAATGACTCCAAAGTGATGATTGTGAGGCCTAGAAGTCAAGTATATATACTAACATGAAGTTAATGTTAAATGGAATTGATAGATATGCAAGACAGAATATTCAAAGTATGAAATATGGTTCAACACATAGGAGGAATCAGCATAAATTGACTTCCAACATATGGATTGGTATGTTTCAGGAAACATGTGCATTTCAATAGAAAACAATTGATATCTCAAGATTCACAAGTCTAATGCATATGAAATTAGCAAGATAGAGGGACCCTAGGGAGCATACCCTAGGGATCGCACCTCAAGAAGGTGAAATTAGAAGGATCGACATTATTCCATTATCGAGATCAGCAGGAATCAACAATCAACCCATATTAAAGCAAATCTCAAACAATAACTCGAGTTCTACTAATCCAATGGCATGAAATTTGAAGGCTAAGCATATTATAGCATGCTGCTACCATATGGATCGCATCCCGAAATTCCATCAAAGTAGGGATCAGTACCGATCACTCTTCTTTGGTAATTGGGCCATAGGATCCCTCTTGTGAGTCCATATAGTTCTGAAGGTCCTTCTGTCGAATTTTCAAGGAGATATTTGGTCATCTACGTCTTTAAATATAGGCTTGGTTGTTCATTTTAGTGACCTTTATGCTGCTAGTTGCTTTATACTCTTTTGTAAATAAGGATTTTTATCCGATCCTATTGTACTCAGTTTATAAAATGATTAATAAATCAATCTATTCAAAAGCGGACGTAGGCAAGCAACGCCGAACCACCATAAATCGTTATGTGCGTGTTATTCTCTCAATTTACTGTTATTTCTTTGTTATTATCCTCTGTTTTCATTTTATAATCTTCGTTTATTTCTTTTCAAAATTTCTATTGGGTGTTTGTGTCTATTTTTGATGCAAACATTTTGGTCCTTTCGCTGAGAACCTTAATCCTCAGTTTGTTAGGATCATTTTGTTGGTACTGGGTTGCATAAATACTCCGAAAGAGATCCATAGTTATCTTCAGCAAGTTTGCTCGTCCTATTCAGATTTGAGAAAATCTAAGCAAAGCTATCAATAATGGTGAGAAACACTAGATCCACTTCTCATAATGCAGAAGGAACGAGAATGCTAGCATTCGGTAAAAAGGCCTGAGCAATCAACCAATGGATGTGAATGCTTATCCAGTCAAAGTTCGGAATCCAGCCGGTTCCATTATAAGAGCCGAATTCCAAAATCTGATGAGAGAGAGATAGTGGACATCTATCGACAATTAAATCAGCAGATTCAAGGCAACATCAACCTAATGAACCAACTCAGTCAGCAACAGCGAGGGAAAGCTGAGAGGGACCCTACCCTTTACTCAACATCGGAAAGTTCCAGTTCATCAAACGAATATAACTGGCACAGATGTCGCAGAATAGACAGACATCGCGTAGAAATTTCGGAGTGTCAACAGGCAGACCATCCTGGTCTGCCAGAACCGATGGGTGCCGATCCCTCCGCCAGAGGAGGAAACTTACCTATGCGCACTGGGATTCAAGCTGGAGCTGCTGCGGCTGATTTGAATGATGAAGTTCAGTTGAATGTTGACCAATTGCATCCTAGAAATGATGATCAAGTGAATTTACGAGCTATACATCGGAAAATGTTGAACCAAGAAGGCGTGAAACGGCTCGTAGACATCGACTGGACCATTTACGTGAGGTGGAACACGATCATCGCTTGGTACCAACCATCCAAACGTCGGACCTGTCGGTTATGGTTAGACAGTTAGTGAGAGAGAGCCAATGCTTGATCAATGATGACTGGAGAATCTTGAGAAGCTATGCCTCGTTCATTGACAATGTCCTACATGCAGAATATCTAAGGAGGTTCAACATGCCGTCGATACCTGCCTACGAGTGAACAACCAATCTCAAGCAGCACATCATGAGGTATGAATGGCTGATGGATTTCGTACAAGCAGATGATGCAACCAAGTGTATATGTTTTTCCATAACTCTTTTTGAAATAGCAACAATGTGGTTTACAATGTTACCACTGCGGTCGATCTTTAGATTTGATGATTTGGCAAAAAGGTTTGTGGAGCAGTTCCGTATGCATGCAACTCGTCCCAAACATGTAATGTCCTTGTCCAGCGTGATACTGGCTCCGGAAGAATCATTGAAAATTATTTGGAGAGATTCTATATAGCTGTTAAAGAAATCAGTAATCCGAATGACCATCCAATATTGATGGCCATGACAAGAGGGATTGATTTAGAATCTGATTTTGAAGATTGGTTAACTGTCAAGTCACCCGCAATGTTGGAGTGCTTTTATGCAAAGGCGGCTCAGTATTTGAGGAAGGAAGAAGCCAGATGCTCTAGGAAGATGAATGTTGCGGGACCAAGTGGAAAAAGAGTACAGAGTAATGTTGCAGTAAAGCAGTCTGATGATAGCTATGGAAAAATTTAGGTGAATGTCCAATATAAATCGAATCAACAAAAGAAAGGTGGAGATAAGATCCGAGGACGAAAGAGATAGTCTGGAAGAGGAAAGCGTAGGATTCTGATATACGATACTTACACGCCACTGAATACATCAATAGAGAATATCTATTTGTCTACCTGTAATACCATGCAGTACCGGAAGCCGCCTTTAAAAAATCAACGAAGAAGCAGAAACAAACTGGAAAATATTGTCGGTTTCACGAATGTTATGGACATAACGCAAATGATGTAGGCATCTCTAATATATCATCAAAAAACTGATTCGAGAAAGAAAGTTACAGCAGTTTGTAAAAGCCCCGCAGGATGGTGGATGGGGACACCCCATCCTAACCGAAGATAAGCACCGTACATGGCTGAGGAGCCTGCCGGACTGTTGGAAGATTGATAATCAATACAATAGTCGGAGGATCAAATTCGGTTGATAAAAGTTGGCATGAGATTGAGCGCTACGCTAGCGCGATCAAGCATGTGAATTTTGAATGTTGTTCGAGTACGGAAGATGATATTGTGTTTAGAAACAGATGCAGACAAGGTACAAGCTTCGATAATCTACCCAATGGACATTTCGGCCATGATCGGCCCCGCTTTAGTGAGAAAGATATTGGTTGATTGTGGAAGTTCTGTAAATATAATTTTCAAAAATGCTTATGATCAGATGAGGATGGAAGCCAAAGATTTGAAACTGTCTAAAGTACGCATTCGTGGCTTTAACGGTGCTGCAATCGAAGCTGTTGCTTATGTTGAATTGTCCATGAAATTGGAAGCCAGCTCTTGCCCCATGGTGTTTGGATTTGAAATTCCGGACAGATAATGGTGCTAGAGTTATCCATGGTAATCAGGCGACTGGACGTGCTTGTTATGTAACTGAATTGAGGGATGTTCAACAAAAGGAAAATGTTAAAGTTGTGGACAAGTCCGTCCGCATCTAAGCCACTGAAGATTAACAATCAGCGCCTAAGCTTTCGTTCGGACGCCATAGTCGGCTCTATAGAGACATAGATCCAATAGATGGCGAGGAGGAGTCCAAAGAGACCAATGATGTATCGGTCGAATTAACGATTGACATCACAGTCAGCCACGACGTCCCATCACGGGTCCTAAAGATTGGATCACAACTCATCCCCCAATGATGAAAGAACTTGCTGGATTTCTTCAAGCGAATCTCGACGTGTTCACTTGGACTCACTCTGGCATGTGTGAGATCTCGTCTGCCATCGCAAGTCATGCATTGAATATCGACCCAAGACATGTCCCGGGGAAACAGAAAAGGCATGAATAGATCCAGAGAGATCCGCTGCTCTTAAAGAGGAGGTGGATATGTTCAAAGATAATGGGTTTATTCGCGACACCTTCTACCCTAAGTGTGTATCAAATCCTGTACTTGTGAGAAAGGCAAATGGGAAATAGCGGACTTGCTTTGATTACCCATACTTAAGCAAGGCATGCCCAAAAGACAACTTTTCCCTTTCAAGGATCGACCAGTTGGTAGACTCAACATCGGGATACGAATTGCTATCTTTTATGGATGCGTATTCAGGATATAACCAGATCCCGATGCATATTCCCGATCAAGAGCGTACTAGTTTCATTACTAATGTCGGATTATATTGCTATGTGATAATGCTGTTTGGACTAAAAAATGCAGGAGCAATCCACCAACGCTTAGTCAGTAGAATGTTTAAAGATCGGATCGGAATAACAATGGAGGTATATGTGGATGATATGCTCGTGAAGTCACGACGATCTAGCAACCACATTAGAGATCTGACAGAAATGTTCGACATCCTCCGACATTATAAAATGAAGATTAATACTCTAAAGTGTTCTTTTGGAGTTGTATAAAGAAAGTTCTTAAGTTTCATCGTTAATGCCCGCAGAACCGAAGCTAATCTCGAGAAGATCCAAGCTATTCGCAACATCCAAGCGCCTTAGACTATCAAACAAGTGCAGTGCCTGAATGGAAAGGTTGCCGCCTTAAGCTGATTTATTTCCAGAGCTACCGATAAATACATTCCTTTCTTTGACTTGATTAGGAGAGGAAAAATAAGTTTTAAATGGACACAGAATTGTAAAGACGCATTCTAAGCTCAGTGAACCACTTAGAGAGACCTTCCATTTTGTTAAAACCAATGGATCATGAAGATTTGTATATCTAATTAGCCGTGTCGGTACACGCTATAAGTGTCGCTCTGCTCCACGAAGAGAATTGAATCCAGAGACTGGTCTATTATGTTAGCAAGCGATTGACAGGAGCTGAAAGGAACTATCCGAAGATAGAAAAACTGGCATACTGTTTGTTAATTGCTTCGCAAAAGCTCCGCCCTTACTTTTAGGCACATCCTATCAACGTTTACACCGATCAGCCGTTACGACAGGTCCTACAACGACCCGAGACGTCTAGAAGATTACTCAAGTGGAATATCGAACTTAGCCAATTCGACATCACTTATCTTCATCTGAGGGCTATCTAGGGTCAGTCATTGACGGATTTTATAGCAGAATTTACTGCATAGGATGATTTCTCGGGGAGCAGTGAAACCCCTACCATACGGTCAGGGCCGGCCCAGGGGCAAGCCCATCAAGCCCCGGGGATGGGGCAGCCCACTAAGCCGGGCAACAGGAAAAATCTGTTTTACTTCAAAGTTACAGCTCAATAGCAATCTCCATGTTGGCGATGCTTGAACCAAAAAAAACTAGGGTTTCAAAAATCAACGCCTTCTAAATAATCATCGCTGCATACTCGGCTATTCCATCAGCCATCATCGGCTCATCCTTGCCTCCTACGCGATATTTTCTACTGCTGATTTGAAGTCCTGCTACTGTCTCTTTATACTGCCACTGCTAATTAAGTATGCGAATTTCTTGTTTTGAGTTGTCTAATTTTCTAAAATTGAGTCGCCCTTTTACTGCTTTAGATTTCATTAACATTGAAAACGCCCGAAGCTAATAACTTATTAGTATTTAGTTATAAACAACTAGTTTTCTGTAAATAATCGTTTAGGAATTGAAATTTGAAAGTCGAAGCTAAAAAACTAATAATTATTTAGGAACTGATACTTACATTGATGTACTATTTTTCCTGCAGTGTGTGTATGTCTACCCGCAAACATTTAGGCAGAACCCAATATGATTTGCCTGTACACTTAACTAGATACACTAGTTTGTAAATTTGATACATTTCGTTAAAAATTAAATACACTGTTTTGTAAACTATTTGAGACTATAAGTATTGCAGCCCACTTAATGTGGCAACTTTTGTATAAAAAGTTGGTGCTTTGTTATGTTATAGTTTTATATGTGATTTTATGCTTGTATATAAAAAAGAAAATTTAAAAAAATTGACATGTTATATAGTAAGGGGCAAAAAAATTCACATTGGGCTTGGGCAACCGATTCTTTGGGCCGCCCCTGCATACGGTAGAAGTCGTATACAGATGGAACATCCAATGATCATTGTTTTGGGGCTGGAATTGTGCTTGTAACTCTCGAAGGTCGGTCAATTTGTTACGCTTTAAAGCTTGATTTTTCTGCAACAAACAACGAAGCTGATTATGAGGCTTTGATTGATGGACTTAAACTCGCCAGAGAAATGGGAATGAAATTTCTTGAAATCTTTTGCAACTCACAATTGGTAGTATACATAGTCAGGGGAGATTACCAAGCTAAAGGACAATGACTTGCTCCGTACTTTATCCAAGTCCAAAAATTGTTGACCGACTTTGAGTACTACGATATTACGCACATCCATCGGGATCAAAACAAAGAGGATGATTCATTAGCAAAGTTAGCTAGCACCGGAAATGCCAACAAATGGGCTTAGTTGCAGTCAAAGTATTAATGCTCCGAGTATAATCCCAATGGACATTGACCAGGTACTGGAGATGGAGTATGAAAAGGAGTCGTGCATGACTCTGATTAAAGACTACTTGTTACAGGGAATCCTTCCCGAACGAAGGAATGAAAAACGACAAGTCCTTCGTAAAGCTTCACGATATATCATACATGAAAGAGTTATGTACAGAAAGGATTTTTCCGTTCCCCTGCTGCGGTGTATCGCTTATGATGAAATAAAACAAGTCGCAAAGGAAGTTCATGAAGGAGAATGTGGCGATCACACTAGGGGGCAAACTCTAGCAAAGAAAATAATCCGTTATGGGTATTATTGGCTAACCGTCAATCGAGATGATGCTGATTATGTAAGGCGATGCGATAAGTGCCTGATATATGCAAAAGTTCCAAGAGCTCCGCCGATCGAAATTACACAAATGGCCAGTCCATAACCGTTTGCTACATGGGGCATAAATATTATCGGTTCCTTACCGATCTCTAAAAGTGGGTGATGTACGCAATCTCGCAGTTGATTACTTCACCAAATGGACCGAAGCGGAACCATTAGCTATGGTTACAACAAAGAAAATAATCAACTTCATCGTTCGGAACATCATCTGTCATTTCGTCTTCCACGAACTATTGTAACATATAACGAGACTCAATTCGATAGTGTTGAATTCAAAGACTTCTGCCGTCGGCATCATATCGAAAAGAAATTTTTAGCAGTCGTCCATCCTCAAGCCAATAGATAAGTTGAAGCCGTGAACAAAAATCATAAGATTCCTTTTGGAAAAAGCATTTGAGAAGGCCGGAGGCAAGTAGGTAGATGAACTCCCGATAACACTATGAGCTTATAGTACTACCCACAAGTCCGCGATTGGCCATACCCCATTCGCCATTGCTTATGGTTTCAAGGCCGTTATTCTTGTTGAGCTCAAAGTCCTTTCTCATTGAGTAACCTACTACGATCCCAGTGCGAATAAAAATATCTGAACTTGTAGATGAGAAGCATGAAGAAGCTGATTTAAACGCAGCTGCGCATTGACACCGAGTCGTCCGATACTACAACACCAAAGTCCGATCTAGAACCTTTGCAATCGGTGATCTCGTCTTGAAATGGGTTTTTTCTGCCCCGTCGCATATGAATCCTACTTGGAAGGATCATATGTCATTGAGCAGAGGCATGGAGAGGGAACTTTCAAACTAGCGACTATTGATGACATCACACTCCCAAGGGCGTGGAATAGCAAGCATTTACGACGCTATTTCACTTGGTTTATTCTTTTTCATTTAGTTGTATTCAATTTTCGAATTTGTTTTAGCATTTGATTTTCCATATATGTAACAAGACAAATTATGTCATTTCTTTCAATTTGACGAATAAAGCTTGAAATTTCCTTCATGTGTTTGCTGTAGCATTACATATTAGTTACGATACTGGACTAACTAGTGTTGACATGTCCAAGCAGGTACATAGAGTTTGGAACTAACCGATTACATAAGTTCACGATTGAACTAAACGAAATGAGAATGGTCCAATCGTTCATTTGATGATTCGTGCTCACAACCCGATGAACAGAATGCTTAACGAGGAATGGATATGGTATGACCATCCAATGACGAACTTAATCCTATCAGATGATGAGACAAATATGAATAAAAAATGATCGTGACATGACCTATCGCTCATTAAGTTAATCCTCGGACTTGGAGAAAATCAACCAATAAAGGGAAGTACGACTATTTTTCAAAATAACTCTAAAACCTCGGAGTGTGAACTGGAGTATAAACATAAACCAGGTGCGATTCGACAACCCGCTAACTAACTCTTATCCCAAGAGTGTGGATTGAAGTATAAACACAAGCCGAGTGTGGTTCGACCACTCTCTAACTTTTATCCCCGGAGTGCAGATATTAGTATAAACAAATAGATGAGTGCGGTTCGACACTCGCTATTTCGTAAATTCTGGCTTGAAACCGATAAGAAAAGTATAAACTCGCAAAGGATAGAGTTCGACCATTCACCGTTTAACTCCGCTAACCCAAGACTAGGGGCATGAGTATAATCATTCAAACTGCTGAATTTGACAACGTAACATTAGGGCTTGAGCCCCGTGTTTGGTATGACTCAATACCACGATCACATGAAGCCGTTGGGATAGAATCAACGGATTATCATCTAAAGCCACGAGCAACGAATTACAAGTACATTGAATGGAAAGTAATAGCTCGACCACTTAAATAAAAAATTCATATAAGAGTTTGAGAGAAAACGAAGAACTTTTATTTACACAATATACTTCAAAAAATGGTGATACAAGTTTATTTAAGAACAGAGGCCGCATCCGCACAGTCACGACCATCAAAAGAGAAAAACTGTTATGCAGACTATATATAGATTAAGTTGGAGTGATGATTATTTATTTTGACCTTTATCCTTTGTGGACCTCTTAGGGCAACTTTCACCTGTTCTTTTCCTTGATCATTTGCCGTCCTTGGCAGGAGAACTTTCAGAAGATGGAGAGAGTTCTTGTGGAACCGACCCACAAGTAGGGTGATTCGTAATGGGACAAGATTTGGATTGTCAATGTCCACGTCGACAGGTTCAGCCTTAGCTTTTTTCTTCAACAATTTCTCCCACTCGGTGCGCTCTTTTAAGCTGAGCTCATAGGTATGTTCACTGGCGCTAGTAATTACACGTCATCCGACTCATCAGCCAACAACGAGTCTTCAGCTTTATCATCATCAAGCGCTCCAATAACTTGAGTGTCGGCGGCCGTCGGAATCTCAGTTGATGTCGATCGTTGCTCCATGGCGGCACCACTTTTTGGAGTTTGTTTGGGATCCGGAAGACCTGTCGCGGAAACAAGAAGATAAACCCATGACTATTGGACATGAAGAACGAAATCTCTCGAAAAGTGGAGAATAGAGCGGAATGCCTGTGTTCGAATGACTTTCAGTTGCTGCCGAAGTCCCCCCTTCTAGAATAGGGGTTAACACCGTAGATTGATAAATGGATTTGTACGGATCGTAGCTTAGATCCTATCTCTGACCGAGAGAAACTGACGCTCCGGCTTCTTGAAAAGTAGAGGGGCTTCTGGGATTGGATTCTGAAGACTCGACAACGTTTTTCCCTTGTCGGAGGGTGCTAGAATGTCAAAATATCGAAGTCTCGCAGCATCAAGATCTAGAGGCTCATCCCCACGGAGAATCTTCCATACTAGTTTTTCTTTGTCTAAATCAGCTTCTGGATGGTTTTTTTTTTCATTTCAAAAATGTACTCTCAGACCTCAGCAAGCGACTCATGATAATCCTCACCAAGAAAGCTCAGATCGCGGTGGATAAAGACTTTAGCATTATATTCAATGATCAGGGAATTGAACAAGTCTTTAATTTCATTTCGACTGACTTTCTTGGCATCCTCTACCTAGGCCTCGAGTTGTTCTCTCATCTTGTTGCGGCCAGTTTCACTCGCCTCTTCTTTGAGGACTTTAATTCGAGCAAGTTGCCCATTAAGGTTAATTTTCAAAGTTCGGGCCTCAATAGTCTCTTTGCAATATGTTTGCGATTTTTCTTGAGCTTCGATTTTCTCTTTCCTTTCCTTCTTAAGAAGTTCTTCAAGTTCCTCAACGCGGTGGATCAATTTTTTTTTTCCTTTTACAAGGTATTTTTTTCCCAAGCAAGTGCACCGCTGCGGTTGAGAACAGCATTAAGTTCTTTTTTGTAGGCAGCCTAGACGACTCACCGCTTCAGATGTTTCCTCAGCACTTTTTTCTGCCTTGTTTAGCTTCACCGTTAAATTCGAGATCTCAGTATCTTGGTGTTTAATTATAACTTTATCATAGATCGTCTCTAGTTTGAGATGATCAGTTTCATGCTGTCTCTCAATGGACACTTCGGAGATCTTCTCTGCTAAATGCAGGAACGATTCATGTTGAACAAAAATATCGTTGACGTATGCGAGAGAGCTTGCCTTAACATTTCCTAGGATTGAATGAATAGAGGGGAGGAACTTAAGCCCGTCAAAACAAATTTTTGGAAAAATAACCTTAATTTCCGCCAATTTTTCTGCTGTAGAAGCTTCAGGAGCCGCAGTCGGCAAAGATGGATCAGAAGCGATGATTGGACGTTTGCTTGACCCGCGGTCACAGGACTGCTTGGAGCTGGAGGAATCAGAGTACTGCTCAGGTGGTATGGCAACTTAGGGACCATGAAAAGAGGTCTGATCGCCACCGTACACAGGTAGATTAGGTTGAGCTTTCTAATGGGACGACCGAGACTGGGGCTTATGCCTGAAAGAGGAAGATTCCCTTGAACGACTTCTTTCTCGGTCGTCATCCCTCTCTCTTCACCTACCCGGTTCTAGATCATGTTTGGATCCGAATTGCGTCGAGGAGCCCTTCAAGCGTCAAAAGCTCGGGATTGGGGCATCACACCTTCAAAAAACCAAACAAAAATGTATAAGTGACCATTATACGAAAGATAGACGGAGATCATGTGGTAAAGTGCACGTGATTGTGAGTGTCCTAGTGTTCTCCCGACGGATCAATAGCTGCATCCTTGCTTATAAGAGTTTTCTCTCCTTTGTCGGTGGGAAGAATGCCATCACCACTTTTGGTGGAAGAATTTAGCCCCTCAATTCTGATGTTGGGGAAATAATAAGTCATGATGTCATCATAGATTTGGAGATTTGAAAACCTTTCTACCGAGCTTTCTAAACATTGGGAAGACAACTTTTCGTCAACGGAAGTGATAGCAAACTCATGCTTCTTAGCAGTTTTCCTCCTACGGAGATTATATGCAAGTTTCTTTCTTCTCTTAGCTGGCATGTGAGGTTGCACACTTTGGACGGTTCGACCACAGGTGCATTGCTACGACCCGCATCAGCGTCACTAGGCTCGTTGGTCTCAGCACCCATAATTTGGCATTCTCCGGCGTCATCTTGAGCTCCCTTGACTAGGGGCGCGATAAGGTTATTGATGTCGCGTTCTTGTTCTGCAACATATCCTGGTAGTACAATGCTTCCTGGAAGCCCAATGTTGCGACCTTTCTCCAGCAATCCGAACAGAGATAACCATTTGTCAGTCATGAGAAGTCTAATGTCCGTCTTTGACTGGAGTAGCACGAATTGTAGAGATTGCCCATGAAAAACTATCGTCCTCTAAACGTGAGCGGATACCTTTTGATTTTCAGAATGTTAGTTGATTTAAGATATGACATGGGTTAAAGAATTTGATAATCGAGCGAAGACGACACTTACGTCCTTCTAGCCATCGCCTTGCAAAACCAGACGGACATCAGACATAAAACCATTCGTGTTTGAAAAGACTGAAAATGCTGCTATGGATCGTAATATGTAATAGTAACTAAGATTTCTACTAGTGCGAATAAAATGTAAAAGTAAATAGTAAACTAAATGACACCAAGGATTTTTATATTGCTTCGAACTCTAGTTCTACGTCCAGTCCCAGACTTCTTCTGAAATTTAACTATCAATCATCTCTTAACACGGAGGAATATGTATTACACCGTCTGAGCAACTGAACAAGACTTCTATCACCTAAACAACTGAATATGACTTCTACCGCTTAAGCAACCGAACAAGACTTCTTCAATACAGTAAATTTTCTTGATTATATGTGCTCTGTAGATAGCACATATAAGTCTTTAGAGTACATCCTTTCTATAATCTTCTCCTTTGTGGTATATAGTGTAGTACTGAAAATTGAAAGCAATTGTAATCACAAATAGATTTGTGCTTGAATGTTCACGTGATTTGAAAGCGTTTATGAAAGCAAATAACAGAAAATGCTTTGCAAGAATATAGAATAAAATCAGAGAATAATGTTGTACTTTGCAATCTGAAATCAAGGCTATTTATAGAGTTAAAAAGTTGTAACTATTCGTGAAAAGATTTGGCAAGAGATACAGAAACAACTGTTGAATAAACAAATGTTTCTATTCGTTGAAAAGTGGCGACCGTCAAAAAAATAACCGTTATGAATATTCAGTCGACTGAAGATATAGATTAAGTCGATTGAACATTCAAAAATATTTTGAATTTTGAACTTATATTGAAAAGACACTTCATTCAGTCGACTGAACCAGGGTGTTTAGTCGACTGAATGTTCAAACTTTTTTGTGTATGTGTGCACCTTTCAGTCGACTGGCTACCCCAGTTCAGTCGACTGAAACTGTCACTATATGCCTATTTGACTTAGTTTTGAAAGCAATGTGTTTTATAAATCAAAACTTAAGTTTGTTTAAATTAATTTGAATATAATTTAAAAACATATGTGCGTGCATATACCACTTAGAAGAGATTTTAACAAATATTAACTACTAACCAGACTATAGACAAACCAATTGTAAATATTGAAACTTGTCTTCGAAATTTTTTGGTCTTCAATCTATTTTCGAGTAGAATAGTATCTTCTCCTGTAATTTTGGTTAATTCATATAATATCTACTTATATAATTGTCATAATCAAAAAATACTAGGTTCTAACATTCTCCCATTTTTGATGATGACAACTATGTAAGTTCAAAAGATTATAAAACTTATAAAAAGCAATAAACAATGAAACTCCCCCGAATCAATGAACTACATGTTTATCTTCATATTTCTCCCCCTTTGTCATCAACAAAAAGGAAGCAAAGTTGAATATGAATATTGTTAATCAAAGAAAGCATGATAAATATGAATAATTTCAAGACAAACATAGATATTGTAGACAGCAAACGAAAATGGAATTTTTTTTTAGAACTACGAATTTTCAGTCGACTGAAATTATAATTTCAGTCGACTTATATGCAGAGAAATTTATCCCACGTGTAATTGCCTGGAAATGACTGAATTCAGTCGACTGAAATTACATTGGCAGTCAACTGGCTTATGTATTATAAAAAAACAGATGTTCGAAGTTTTAGTCGACTGGATTATGTGGAGCAGTCGATTGAAACTGTGCCTGTAAGCCTATTAAACCTATGAAGCAAAGAGTTTTTTGGAATAAAAAGTTTTATAGTAAAAACTTCGATAATATTTATGTTTTATTATTTAATAAACACATTATAAAAACATTTATACAAACATACAATACTTAAACAAGAATAAGTATACAATGGAATTTAATTTTCTTTGTCGGTACTTGCAAAATTTATAAATAACGTTGGTACCCACCTTTTTATTAAGGTCCTAAGAGTTAGATCTTAGAAAACCAACCCATGAGGGTTTAAAATTTCCTTTATAGATAAAATCTTTATTTTTATGAGCAGTAGATATAGACGATTCTATATACTTGTTTCTAATTAGATTATTGTTAGTTTTTGGTACTCAATTTTTTTACAGTACTAGTTTTACTAACTTCTTTGGAATAACAACTTTTGCCTTTGATTTTGCTTTCACAAAGTCATTATGCAAATTATAATTTTTATAAGACGTGTTATTCTTCTTTGGTTTTGAAGATTTTTTTATTTCCTAGTCCATTCTTATTATTAGTAGATTGAGAATTACTAATAATTTTAAAAAGATTTTCTCTTCCTTTATTGATATTTGTTACATTTTTAATAATACTCTGTAATTCAATTTAAGACTAGTATTATTCAACTCAAGAATTTTGACATTTGATTTTAAGTCATAATTTTCTAAAACTAATGTCATATTCTTTTCTTTTTGCACTTCTACTTCTTTTGACAGCATAGTGAGTTGAGAAAAAACATTAGATAAAGATTCTTGTGTATTAACAAGTCTTCTTCTAAAATTTTCTTTTCATCTCTTAGCTTATCAACTTCTATTTCAGTTCTCTTTAGTCTTTCTAGTGCATCTTTATATTTTCTCTTAGTTTCCTTGAGTCTATCTAATATTATTGAGTTTATGTCAATTAAATCTTCAAAAGATAAATCACTTACATCGTCAGTTGATGCCATAAAGCAGATGTTGGATTGTTCGGTATAACTGTTTGTGTCACTATCTGATGATGACGACGATTCTGAATCGTCCCATGTTATTAAGAATGTCTACTTCTTCTTCCATTTGTTCTTATTTTTGAATCTATCTCTCTTTATAGTCTTTCTTCATATGGCCCTTCTTATGACATTCGTAACATTCAAGATTTGAGACTGACAATTCACTGGTGTTATCTTTCCTACCGTTTTCAAATTTTTTATTCTTTCTGATTTTCAAAAACTTTTTGAAATTCTTTGCGATCATTGCCACGTCATCTTCCTTTGAATCTGAGTCTTCTTGTTCAGTTTTGAATGTGATATTTCTTTTACTTTGTGCTTGATCTCGCTTAGCCTGCAAATTTACTTGATATGACATCATATTTCCAATTAACTTTTCAGGTTTGATGGTAGAAATGTCATTAGCTTCTTCAATGGCTAAGACTTTCAGTTCCCATTCATCCGTTAAAGAGTTTAAAATTTTAGAAACAATTTCAAAATCTGAATTTTTTTCTCCTAATACCAATAGTGAATGATGTATTTCTTAAAATCTAGAGCACATATCATTTATGGTTTCATCTGGTCTCATTCTGAAATTTTGGAATTGATTTTTAAGTATTGAAACCTTGCTTTGTTTAACTTTGTTAGTTCTTTCATGTGTGATTTTAAGAGTTTTCCAAATTTCATAAGTAGTTGTACACATGCTAACTCTATTAAATTCATTTTTGTCTAATGCACAAAATAACATATTCGTAGTTTTTGTATTTAATGTAGCATCAGTCTTTTGTGTATTTAATCATTCTACATATGGTGTAGTGGGTATAGTGTATTCATTTTGAGTAATATTTCAAGTATCATATCCATTTGCTTGTATGAAAATTCTCATTCTAGTTGATCAGAAATTACCGTTAAATAGTGGCGATCGTGCAGTGGATTGTCCTTCAACAAAACTTGTGTTAGTGTTATTTTCCATATTATCAGTGTATCAAATAATTGTGTTACGGTTATAAGATGACCTTATGCTCCGATACCAAATGAAAGTGCTGTTATGGATCGTAATATGGAATAGTAACTAAGATATCTACTAGCGTGGAATAAAATGTAAAAGTAAATAGTAAAGTAAATGACACCGGAGATTTTTATATTGGTTCGAACTCCCGTTCTACGTCCAGTTCCAGACTTCTTCTGGAATTTAACTATCAACCCTCTCTTAACCCGGAGGAATATGTATTACACCGTCTGAGCAATCGAACCGGACTTCTACCGTCTAGACAACCGAATAAGACTTTTACCGCCTGAGCAACCCAACATGACTTCTTCAATACAAAAATTTTTCTTGACTGTATGTGCTCTGTAGATAGCACAGATGAGTCTTTAGAGTACACCCTTCCTATAATCTTCTTCTTTGTGGTATATAGTGTAGTACGTGAAGATCAGAAGCAATTGTAATCACAAATAGATTTTGTGCTTGAATGTTCAAGTGATTTGAAAGTATTTATGAAAGCAAATGACAGAAAATAGTTTGCAAGAATATATAATGAATCAGAGAATAATGTTGTACTTTGCAATCTGAAATCAATGCTATTTATGAGTGAAAAAGTTGTAACTATTTATGAAAAGATTTGGCAAAGAGATAAGGAAACGACTGTTATATTAATAGATGTTTCCGTTCGTTGAAAAGTGGTGACCGTTTAGAAAAATAACCGTTATAAATATTCAGTCGACTGAAGATATTGATTGAGTCGACTGAACATTCAAAAATATTTTGAATTTTAAACTTATTTTAAAAAGACACTTCATTCAGTCGACTGAACCAGGGTGTTTAGTTGACTGAATGTTCAAACTTTTTTGTGCATGTGTGCACCTTTCAATCGATTGGCCCCCCGTTCAATCGACTGAAACTGTCACTATATGCCTATTTGACTTGGTTTTGAAAGCAATGTGTTTCATAAATCAAAACTTAAGTTTCTTAAATTAATTTGAATATAATTTAAAAGCATATGTGCGTGCATATACCACTTATAAGAGATTTTAACAAATATTAACTACTAACTAGACTATAGACAAACCAATTGTAAATATTGAAACTTGTCTTCGAAATCTTTTGGTCTTCGATCTATTGTCGAGTATAATAGTATCTTCTCCTTCAATGTTGGTTAGTTCATATAATATATACTTATATAATTGTCATAATAAAAAAATACTAGGTTCTAACAAAGACAGTTTGTTCCAAGCACCTGTTAAGACTTGGTAGTTGGGCGAATGCTCGAGGAAAATGTAGGAAAGACTCTCTGTCCGTCATTTGAAGTTATAAATAAACCTTTTGTCTTCAGGAGTTGGCGAGCGGAACAGAACACTCATGAATAATAAGGAAGTGCCATGGAGAAAAGCATAGCTGTTCGGGTTTAGTTGAGTAGGAGCTATTTCGAGGTATTTTAGCATCTTTCAGATAAAAGAATTAAAGGGCGACATGCATTGGCCCAACACATGAACATATTGCATGCGGTATACCCCTCCGGGGGCAAGTGAGCCCTGTCATTTATCGAAGGAACCAAAACATCTTCGAATGGAATTCCGTGTCTGGAACATAATCTGCGAAGAGCGGCCTCACCAATTCTGAAGGCTTGAGAATCTGTTGGGTTACCCAAAAATATAGTGCCTTCTACAATGTCGGGGGCAGGACCTACATCTTCCGTCGGAAAGAGGGAATGTCAAAAAAAAGATCGGTCGACGGGCTTGAAACTTTTGGTTGTTCAGCTTGACGACCTGGGGGGGGGGCGTGCCAAATATAGTCGTAAAACTCGACTCAGCTTCGTGATTACTATGTTGTGAGGCTGGTCCGGAAGACATTGCATCTAGACGTTCTGAACGTCTGAAGTCCATGTCAACTATGCTCAGTAGATAATCGAGATTAGAAAAGTTTACCCGTCCCTCAGTGCTAAGTGTAATCTAGTGCGGTGCAATGTCGTGTAGTTGAAAGATAAACAACCTAATATAAGAAAACAAAGTTAAATGATGAGACTTTGGATTTCGACCAGAGTGATTGTCATCGTTGACCGTCTCAACCGGCGAGGAGATTGATCGATCGTGTAAGCTTTGGAATCTACTATTGGTATATCAAAGTGTGAAATCCGTTATTTAAGTCCATATATTAAGTTTTAGTTCATGTTTTAGGCCATGGATTTGGTCATTCAATTTCGAATTCATTAGTGGATATGCAAGTCTTGTTCTTCATCATTGTCATATGTTCAAGTTCATTGGAGTAAGATTAGTCTTGATTTTTTAAACAAGTGATTATGGATTGGTTATTAAGTTTAATTCGAAGACTAAAATTAGCCGATCCCTATATGCCGATCCCTATCCTGAAGCAAAACACAACCGATTCCTCTTTTTCCACACGATCCTTGTCGATCTCTTTGCTTGGCCAGAGTTGCCGATCCCTTTGCTTGACTAGAGTTGCCGATCCCTCCTCACCAAATTCCAACCGATCCCTCCACGCCGATCTATCTTACCGATATTTACTGTACTTCGCCGTTTTCAACACTCCACCCTAATCAACACTGCCTATCCTTTTCATTCGCTGTTCCAACCGATCCCTCCTCTATTCATCCAAATTATCAAACCTTCCATGCAAATCGAAGACGGCCGATCCCTTTCCACTTCCACCTTCTCGTACTTCCCTCCAAGCTTTTAAACCGATCCTACCATATCTCACTTCTTGTCTCCTCCAAGTAGCTTCGGCCTTTAATTTTCCGTCACGTCAAACTTTAAATTGTCACTAATGGAATAAAATTCATCATCTTGTCATAAAATCAAAATTCAATGGCAAACGACCTACCTAAATATGTTAGAAGCGGGCAGTTCGAGGAGAAAGAACGAAGTATGGTTTGAATGGAAGGTGAAATAACAATCTAAAGCCAAATTGAAAGTTCGCTTAGAGATGAAGGCAGTATTTAATGGAAAGGAAGGGTTTGGATTTTAGAAGCAATGGAGGGTTCAGTCCTAAGGATGTAAATGAGAAAAAGATAGAAAAGTTGAAAATGTAAAGGTTGGAAAGAAGGAAGGTTGGTTTATACATGAAGGAGAGGGGGTCGGCCACAATTTCGACTCAAAGTAAGGGAAGAGTGATCGGTTGAAAAGATACCGATCCCTATGAGCATGCGTATAAAAGGAAGAAGAGAGAGGGATTGGCAAAAACTATGTCGATCCCTGTAAACATTAAAAGAAAGGAGAGGGGTTAGTTCAACATATGCCGATTCCTACAAATGCTTAAAAATAGGGATCGACTATGGGGCATGTATGCAACAAACATAGGCATGGAAATTATTCAAAGCACGTATGTTCAAAATGCAATGAAATTGCGTCTTACCCAATGAAAGTTGGCAACGACCCGTGAGCATATGAACGTGTCCAGGAAGCGAACGACAAGGATGTGTATCTGAACATGCACGTGTATGGTCTAAAAGTTCATTTTTGAAACCGACATAAATTTGAAATCAAACTTGAAGCCTTCACGTTCGAGGTTTGACCAGATAACCAAAGTTTATCAGTCGTGCAAGGTTTGACCAGATAACCAAAGTTTATCAGTCGTGCAGAACCGGGCTTATATATCGATCAACAGAATACATTTTGGATTTATATTATCGGAAATCGACCAGGCATCATATGACGTTCAAGGAGAGATACATTACTTTGGGAAAATAATTCGACAGAAGTGATAGCTACTATTCGAAAAACTGAACGGATTTCTTTTCGACGACTCTAACTTGGTTCGATTCAAATCACATCATGTTCATCACAAAACGTATTTTGGAGGCAAGTGTTATTCGGCATTTTAACCTTGCTATATTGAACTGATTGCACGAGTTAAATTCGACCGCTATCAAGGTCAATGATTCCAAAGTGATGGTTGTGAGGTCCATAAGTCAAGTACAGATGATAACACGAAGTCAAAGTTGAATGGAATTGATAGATTTGCAAGACAGAATGTTCGAAGTATGAAATATGGTTTAACACATAGAAGGGATCGGTATATTTCAGGAAACAAGTGCATTTCAATAGAAATCAGTTGATATCTCAAGATTTAAAGTCCAATGCATATGAAATTTTGTGAGCGATATTGGAACCCTAGGGAGCCTACCCTAGGGATCACACCTCAAGAAGGTGAGGTTAGAGGGATCGACATTCTTCTCTTGGTAGAGATTGGCAGGAATCATCAATCAACCCATATTGAAGCAAATATCAAACAATAACTCCAATTCTACCAATCCAATTGACATGAAATTTGAAGGCTAAACATATTTTAACTTGGTGGAGCTACCATAAGGATCGCACCATAGAATTCCACCAAAGTAGGGATCAATATCGATCACTCTCCTTTGGGAATTGGACCATGCGATCCCTCTCGTGGGTCCATATAGTTTTGAAGGAACTTCTACCGAACTTGTAATTTTAAGTGCCCCCAACACTTGTAAAAATGTAAAAAAATTATAATAATTAACATAAACAAACAAAACAACATGACCGAGTTGAGTAATAAATAGTAACCAAACCCAATCGAATTATAATTTCATAATTTTGAAGCTCAATCTCAGTTTACAGTGCTTCAATTTTGATTAAAAAAAATAAAAAACCAGTGTTTATTTTTTTGTTTTTGTTTTTTTGGTTTTTTTTTTAAAACCAAGGAGAACCCGACGGATTGGTAAACTCCTGATGAGGGTATAGTAAAGCCGTCCGTTGATCCAAGACTCCATATCCCCTGGTAAATTTATATAGGATTGGGAAGCGCATGGTGAATCGAACTTGTGTATTTTTACCAGAACCCAAGTCTCCTTTCCACTGCGCCGCACCCGCGAACGTTTATTTTTTTGTTGATGGTCAACGGTTTTAACCTATTTTTTCCAATAAATTGCGTCGATAAAGAAAATCCTGATAGGATTGGATGAATTTCACTTTGATGAATTGGAAATGATTTTGGAGATGGAAAGAAGAATAATGATGGTAGGATTCAAAAATTGAGTATAACAGATGAAGTACTTCGATTTTGTTTTGATGGTTTTTTTGGCTTTCTTTTTCAACTTTTCTTCTTACTATCAAACACTAAGTAAATTTGTTTGATTTTGAATATAAATTATTGCTTTACTATATATCTCATGTAAAGTATGTAATTTATTATTTGTTTGTTTTTCTTAATTGAAACCAAAGTTTTGGTATAATTTTGTTCCTTTTTTTGTCTAAATCAAAAGGAAATAACAAGAATTTCGAAGTTCTAATCAAAACCTCAAACCTTGCTTGTTATATTAGATGATCATGTATCATAGTTTTAAAGTTGGCATCATGTGAAATTTATAGTTGAAAAACTGCTGGTCATTTATACATATATGTATAAACACACACATATTATACGTGCGCATGCACGCGCGCGCACACACATGTATGTAGTGTGCACGCTTAAGTGATTTTGTAAATAGTCGTCAAATGAATGTCTCAAACTGTCATGTATCATGTCTAATTTTAGCAGTGTTACAATACATAAATTAGTTTTTTCAGCATACCATCATTTTATGTGGTAGTATAAGGTATTTTTGCTTACTATCGCTTCCTTATGCAACTCTTTCTACTTTCCATTCAACTTATTGACATTCAAAAAAAAAAAAAAAAATTGATACTTATTTCCGTTAACAACTATCCCTCTCACTGGTGATGGACTTGAATTGTTATTAGGATGGTCAAGTGACCGTCCCAATAACTTTTATGAATCAACTAGCAAGAGAAACACAAAAAAAAAGTTGGATTATTTTGGAAGTGAGTGAAGGTGAAACGTCATCAAAAAGAAAGCATGGAGTAAAGGAGAAAAGAATGTTAAGTCGGCAAAAGCTTATATTTATTTATTAGTAGAGTCTAATAAGTTATTACTTTCTATTTTTTCTTTGAAATCAATATTTGAGAATTTTGTTACTAAGCTTAGTATGTATTTATAATTAAGTACATTTAACTTTGTTTAAACTTTAAACACTTCAAAATTTACAAAAATATATCGGTTTGTTGTTGCTTCCAAACTTTCAAGTGTTTTTACTTTGAGTGTCTACCCAAAGGTTATGGTTTGGTCCGTCACCGGCTTTGATGGAACTTTGAATATTGATTGAAAATAAATAAAGTGTGGAATATGTAATTATATTATGGAAAGTATTAATCACCATGTTGCACAGTTATCTTTAAATAATCACAATGGTTGTATTTCAAAACAATGATCTTATATAAAGCCGAAGTGACTTATAAACATTATCAGGTTAATTCTGTTTTGTGATGAAACAAATTGTGTAAAAAATATATGATATAAAAACTACAATATATGCGATGGAACTCAAATTACTATAACAGACGAAAACTATAAAGAGTGACGAGTCTACCTTAGAATACCATGGAGGGCGATACTGCCTTTAAGTGCAAAATATTGCAATAGGTATGACACATGGTATGATCTCTTCATATTGGCAAGTTCAATGTAATACAATATTAAAACCGTTTTGAGTATGATAAGAGATGTATAAATATGACACATGGTATGACCTCTTCATATTGGCACGTTCAGATCATTAATCACCTCAGTTGGACTACAGTTTGATATGATTGAATGTGTGGAAATACCAAATTCTCCATTTAATATGTTGGTTTCCCAATCAGTGTTCTTCTAAGAATTAGCATTATTGTTCAACGTAGAGTAAAAATTAACAGAAGCAGCTCAGGTAAAAGAAGATGAACGGTTGCTCTTTTTTTCTTGCAGGAGAATTGCACTTATTTACCTGCTTATATACTTCAAAAAGGGCTAATAAGTAATAACTATTGAATATGCCTATGTGTAGGTTCTACGAATTGAGCCAATGTCATTGAAAATTCGAGATTTGTCAATGGAGATTTGCCGTTTAATGTTGAATTGGGTACACTCAACTTCCATTGCCTCAAAATCTGCAGTATTTCAGGTATACAAACATACAGAAGTATAAAATATTATGTTTAATGCTACTACCTTTTTTTTTGCCTTGACTGTTTGTAATTGTTCAGAACTGCATGCAAGAACTCAAATGCCAAGATCAAGACCTAACTTCAGAACTAATTGAAATTGCTCTGAAAAATCAAAAGGAAAATTCCATACCTAGCCTTAAAGACATGTTAAAAATCATGGAAAATCTCGGGTTGACATCTGGTCACGACCTTTTATTAGAAAACATAATACTGGAGAAGAAAAGAATGAAAGCCGAGTTAGAGAAAAATACCATGGAGTTAGATAATTTGAATGAGATCATTGCTCTACTTGCAAATATTCGACATTTCATGTCAAAATTTGAAAAGTTGGAATTTGTAAACGGGCTTCAAATCCCCTCGTATTTCCGATGTCCTCTCTCATTAGAACTTATGCAAGATCCTGTTATTGTGGCTTCAGGGCAAACATATGAAAGATCCTTCATACAAAAATGGCTTGACCATGGTTTAAAATTTTGTCCCAAGACTAACCTACCACTTGTCCACGCTAATCTTACACCAAATTTTACAGTCAGAGGACTCATTGCAAATTGGTGCGAGGATAATAACATAACTTCATGCGATTATGGGCATCCTACAATCGAATCTTTCAAAGACTTCAACCACTTTAATAGTTTTAACGACTCATTACGTACGGATTCAAGTTCAAGAAGTGAGATTTCATTTGCTATTGAAAATACAAATCCCCAAAGTAATTGCACCCATAGTCGTAGTGTATCATTGTCAAGTGCTATTTCAAGCATTGACATATATGATGATGAACTTATAAATGAAACTCATGTTTATAAATTGATCAATGACTTAAAAAGCAACTCTCCTGATCTGCAAATATCTGCAGCTTCAGAACTACGAAGACGAACAAAGCATAACATGGAGAATCGAATTTTGATCACGAAATGTGGGGCTATTGTACCTTTACTCTTGTTATTAACATCCAAAATTAAAGAAGTTCAAGAAAATGCAGTTACAACTATTTTGAACCTATCTATCAACAACAGTAGCAAAGTTTGCATAGCAGAAGCAGGAGCTATAGAACCCTTAGTAAACATGCTTAGTTATAGTAATAATACAGAGGCACAAGAAAATTCAGCAGCTACTTTGTACAGTCTTTCGAGTTTAACAGAATACAAATCTAAGATTGGACAGTCAGGTGCAATTAAAGCTTTGGTCAATCTTTTAGCAACTGGGACAATAAGAGGGAAGAAAGATGCTACTGCTGCATTGTTTAGTTTATCGATATGTCATGAAAATAAAGTGAGGATTGTTCAAGCAGGAGCAGTTAAGTACATTATTGAGCTTATGGACCCATGCACGGGTATGGTAGATAAATGTGTGGCGCTTTTAGCGAATATTTGTAGTATTAATGAGGGTAGAGTAGCAGTTGCTATGGGAGGAGGAATTCCATTGTTAGTTGAGATTATTGAAAATGGCAGTCCGAGAGGAAAGGAAAATGCAGCATCTGCTTTGTTTCAAATGTGTGTAAACAACCCGAAATATTGTAGTTTGGTTTTACAAGAAGGAGCCATCCCACCTCTGGTTGCTTTGTCTCAATTTGGGACACCTAGGGCAAAAGAAAAGGTAACAGGCTTTATTTATGTTGTGGTTGTTTGTGCGATTTGCTTGTGTATTGAAAGTGTCTTTTAGTTCGATTTAAAATACTGAGGAGCAAGTGTAGTTTTTTTTTTGTCTAATAGAAGATTAGTGCATGGAAAACAACCATTCGAAACAGTATTATGATTACCAAGTATTTTTAAATGGGATTCAAATCTTAAGTCCTAAAGTTTAAACATTGGTTCGAAACTATATTTTAGTCATGAATCATAGATTCAATGGATTTATATTTAATGATTATGGATGTTTTCCTGCTAGAATTTTTTTTAGGTTATAAATTAACATATGTAAAAACATTGATTTTTCTTTCTTGAGTAATGTTTTGCATTTTTGATATTGATTTTGACATTTGAACTTTTACATCTAAACTTAAACTTATTTTTCTCTCATGTTATATTTTTGTTAGAAAACAATAATATTTTAATTGTAGGTTTAAATAAGTAGACTGATATTAATATTCCTGCGTGAATTGAATGGCTTTCTATCATTTGAAGATCTAGAAAATTGAGTTTTTCTCATGATTGTTGAGATAAGTAAACAAGTATGACCTAACATATGGGTAAATCAAAATTATTTAATTTATAAATATGAATTTTTTGTCATATAGGCCACTTTGCAAAACTACTAACAGAAACATGCATGCTTGAAAACTAATTACATAAACATGCATATTTCTAGCATGTAGGCCCGAGTGCTTGTGATGTGAAGGTGTGATTTTAGATCGTGCCATTACAATTCATTTTTTTAAAGGCACATGATGTGGTTTAAAATTGCGTTAACTGCTTTAAAAAATGAATTCGCAATGGCACGATTTTAAATCGCATCAACATTTTTTTTTCGTGTGATGATGCAATTTAGAATCGTGCCATCACAAATTGCACCAGCGTGGCAGAAACAAAGACTGTTTTTGTAATTAGTTTTTAAACATGTATGTTTGTGTTACATGCTTTCAAAATTGGCCTATATGCCCCAATTTTCCATATAAATATGGTTCGAACTCTGCACTTTCAAATTTTCAACTTAGGCGCCTTGGTTGCTGACACTATTTTACGCTCTTTATGTACATTTGTAGTATTTTTTTTGATGGGACTCCGTTTTATATGTTGGTGATAAGTGGTGGGTAAGTTTGGTGCAAGATAATGCGGCGTATATGTCGGGATGTCCTTGTTTGTTGAAGTTTTACTCTTAAGTCGATGATTGTACACTTTTATTACAACTTTGAAAAAATAGAAGAGAGAAGCATCATAATTTCATTCCATAGCGGAGTTTGATACGTTGGCTCCTACTATTCTCACTTTCCTTTTTGGATATTTTTACTAATAAATATGCGTCTGAGATGGTAATGTATAAAGAAAACCAAATGCATTACACTCATCACTCCCCAAATCATATCAACTACTTGGAAGGAGCATATATTGAATATTTTCCCATCTACAGAGCAGCTATTTACTATTCTCATTGCTTTCCAATTGATATTCAAAATTCATTTACCTTGTATGAATCTATGTGCAGGCACAACAAATTCTTAGCCACTTCCGAACTCAGCGTGAGGGGACTATTCGCAAGCATAAACAATAAAACAACTTCGATGTGCAACATGCACTTACTTCATCAATGCTCGGTCATTGTGATATTGTGTTATTGGTTTACCGAAGCGAAATCGAACTGTCACTATGACATGAAAAGATAGGAAGAATGGAAGAGAGTACAATCCATTGTGTTATTGGTGTTTTTGCTTTTTAGCTTTGATCATGCGAGGTTTGTATATAGATGTATTTAACCCTGAGATTAGCGTGTACATACAAGAAACTAGAAAGCATGGTGCGTTACTTTGTAAGACCTAGTTGTTGCATGTTCTTGCAATCTTGGTTCATGCCATCACTGTATTGGTGATGTGTTACTCCTTGTTCTTTTTTCTTCTCTCCTTTTTGTAAGCAATGAACTGTGTATTAGCTTTTTTTTTTTTTTTTTTCTTTTTTTTTTCTTTCAAAAATTTCTTTGTTGAATGTTACCAGAACTTAATGTTATCGAATATAAAATACATGTCATGAATGATATGAATGTTCACTAGTTCAGTTATTAATTATTGTATGTTTTTCTAATCATCCACGGTTTTGAGTTGTCAACAAACTCAGGTGGGACAAGTTGGAAGATCATACGATAATTATTAACTGAATTAACGATAATTCACATTATTCATGACATGTATTCGTGGATCAACCCTTCGTGCAAATCGATATTTTTTACCATGGCAATCATTCACGAAACAGTAGTTACAACCATCATTGTTTTTCAGTTTAAAAAATTTATCGTTCTTCAGTCCAATTTTTTTTATAAGTTTGTCCTTGTGTATTTTCCTGCAAAAAAAAAAAAAGTTCATAAAAATATCGATAAGTATACCAAGAAAAATAGACAAAAACTTTAAGTATGTGGAGGAGTTAATGAAAATAATTTGAGAGAATTAGAAGGAAAATTGGTAAATACTTTTATTTTACCATTATATATCATATAATAGGCAGATTTAAAAGTCAATTGGTTTAAATACTTTTATTTTACTATTATATATCATATAATAGACTAAAATTTAAAAGTCACTTGGTAAAATAAACACGTGTACATAGTGCGTAACTTGAAACCAAAATCACGCAGTGATTTGAGCCTTAATTCTTAATTGATGCTTACAATATCAAAAGTAACTCAAAATAGTTTTTCATTTATAGCATTATGGAAATTAAGTGTATTGAACCAACTTAATTTTTTTGTTTTCTCAAACATTATCCAATTTTTACATATACAATATATTTTGTTTTCACTTTACTTCTTAAATTTGGCTGGAAAAGCCACATTCAGTAGGACGTTTACTGTATGATAATATTAAATGTAAAGAAAGACTAATATTCCAAAATCAATTGATTGTTGCCTAAAATATATCTACCCAAGTTATATTAGTAACTACGTTGCTAGTACAACCGCATAACGGCAAAAAATCAGCTACATAATTTCGAAAAAAACAAATATATAATATAGTTTTTCATTTACCTTAGTCAAACCTTAAATAATAATACGTTGGAAAAAAAAAGTTGGAGAAATTTAAGTTGCGTAGAGAATGTAAATAACATAGGGGTGGGCGCGGGTCAGTTTGGTGCGGTTTGAAGTCCAAACCGCTTCCGCACCACATCAAACGGTTGATAAAAAATTCAAACAATTATACTAATCTTTTAAACGGTTCGGTTTTGGTTCAGTTTGAATGTAATACGGTTCGATTTCAATCCGGTCTGGTTTGAACCCATATTAAATATAAAATAAGATCCATCAACAATCAATTTACGAACGCAGCCGTGTGAAGCTTTTACACTTAAAAGTTTAAATGCACTATACCGAAATGAAAGATTGGTTCTTAACTGTATGAATATTTCAATTTGACATTTAGCAACAATGATGATTTTTTTAGTAGATTAACCAAACATCAATATTAATCAATGCATAATCATCAAAGAAAATGACTAGAATAAGATTATAATTAGCATTTATCCAAAAAAACGAGATGAAAAATATTATACCAAAACTATAACTTCTTTTTTTATGACAGCGAATATTATTAATATAATAACATACGTTAAAAATTGAATATAAATCGTTAAAATTTAAAATAAGATAGGAATTGCATATATTTTTATCATAAGATTACTAGTGCAAATATTCGGTTCGGTCCGATTTAATATTGTTGGTTCAATCGTTCATTGCAACCGAACCATGCGGGTCGGTCCGGTTTGTAGTATTTTCTTTGGTTAGAAGATTCGATGTGGATTTTCGTATCATTTTTAAGGTTCGGTGCGGACGGTTTTCGTATAGCGGTGCGGTTTATGCACCTTCCTAGTTGCAATACCGCCGTTAAGCTCTAATAACTATGATACGCCGTAGAAATATAGTAAAGCATAAAGATAAAAGCATGGCTACTTTGAGCTGCGATGGCTAAAATAGTATAGTAGACAATCCTGATAGCTGAAGGATTATATCATCATAAATTTCTTTGGCTTCAAATCTCAATGATGCAAAAATAACTAAGTTTCAATAGAAAGCTAAGTGAAGCCTCTAAGGGCTTGTGTTATTGTATTCTTATTTGCTTTTATCAGAGCTTGTGTTCGTACTTTAAAGACGGGTCTAAGAACTCTTTTATTGTAGATGGACACCATCCAGCCAAGAGCATCTTCAGCACTCTTTTATTGTAGATGGACACCATCCAGCCAAGAGCATCTTCAGCAGGCTCAGGTGAATATTACTCTTTGAATATTCAGGGTCCGGACCAACAACCGGACGCTAATTAAATTAGCATCCGAGGCTGGCCGTCTATAAGTTAGACGTTTAGCCTCTTTTTTCTCACAGTTTACCTTTTTTTTTTCACTTTTTTATTTAAAAAACCATTGAAATGCCGCCATGTGTAGCAAAAATTGCAAGAATACCGTTCGACAGCAGACAGAGGAGCTTGCAGATCCAACACCAAGGACGTCGATTTTTCAGCTATATATTCTGCATGAGCTGCCAGAGGGATACACTCATCATATCTTCACATCATTGCATGCGGTCGAAATACAATTCTAAATAATAAATAACTATTAATACATAATAGATATATTTGTCGTATATTAACCATGAAATAATGTTTATTAGACAGATATGTGATATTAAAAGTGTATTACTTAGTTGTTTGAATTTGAATTGTATAATAACGTCGAATAATCCTTTAATTTTTTAGTCACAGTACGTCAGCTATCGGGGTAGTTGGGCAAAGTGTATAATACAGTAGTATGACACACGACATCAAACTTGTTCTTTCTCTTTGCTGCTTTGACTCCCATTGGTCTGTAACCTTCATCTGGTCTCCGGTTGAGCGCATCCGACTCGTTTTCTCCCTCGAATTGAGTTTTTCTACAAGATGAATCTCCCGGACTAGACGAGTATGATGATTTCGATGCTTTGTTCTTTCCCTTCCCCATTATTTAAACGTCTCGGAGGCTCTTCACATTATTGGAGTTCCACTTCGACGTGCTTGTCAACAACTCATAACATCTCTGAAATTGATAATAGTGTGATTTTTTAGCACCGTTTTCCTTTGGAAAGAGCTTTATGAATTCCTCATTCGCCATTCTTTATTGAAAACAAAAAATGGAATAAATTAATAATCAGATTAAATACAAAAAACTAATAAAAACAAGAAACATACTAAATGGTCTTCGCCTTCCATTCCACCAGGGTTCGCTTTCTTTATTTTATAAATCCGTGATTCCTAAAACTGAGTTTGACGATTGATTTTCTCGAATCGACCTTGAATCGCCGACAAAAATCGAGTATTTTCAAGATGCTTGAGGTTGAAGGTATTCACTGTTTTCTTCCAAAACTTATCGCCGCTCTGATCGTTGTCTCTAATCGAGTCGTTCGTATAATGACGGTAAATGTTGCATAAATCATAGTCCTCGTTGCTTCTCCAAGGGTTGGATGAATGCTGTGTCAGAGGAGTACTCGGTTGTTGCTGGCTATCGTCAAAGAAACTGTTTTGAGACCGAGAAGGATGCGTAAAATCTTCAAAAGTTGAAGTCATTTCAAGATAATACAAGTTAGAGAGGAAATGAGTAAAAACGTTTGTGTAGATATGAAGATTGAACAGAGTGTATTTATGGAGTTGAGGAGGAAGAAAGTAGTCGTTGGAGGCAGGAAATAGCCGTTGGAAGGAGGAGGAGCCGTTATGGCTCTGGACGTTGATTAAATCAAAGCACTCTACTGGACGCGTCCAGGGTCAATTCAAAAACCTGAATTAACCCTGAATATTACCCTTAATATTAAGGGTAATATTCACCGTTGGAGCAAGCAAAATAGTGAATCCTTAATATTACCCCTTAATAATGCACCGTTGGAGATGCTTTAATAAAACTGCAAAGTGGATGTGGGACAAAAATATCCTTAAACCCATTGAAACTAGTGATTATGTTCAACACAGTAAGTTTTAGAAAAATAATTTTATAATTATATTTGAAGAATTAAATTTAATATGTAACATGGGAAAATTATTTAGATAAATGAATTATGTATTGAACTTGTATTTTGTATGTAAATCTTATTATGCGATTTATGTTATATAAAAAATTGAATAGTCATTATTGTAGTAATAATAAGTTAATAACTGATTTATCATTTTGTAGCATTTAGGATATTTGTTATGAAAATAAAAGAACCTTATTATTCTTATGATAACTGAGTTGATATCAACATTATATATAATTATATAATATTATCAAAGTGATAAACAAAATAAATATTTATTGATTTAAAGAATTGTTGATTAAATGAAAGGTTATAAATCATGTTGCATTTTAATTATGCAAAACTAATAACTTGGTTTTTAAACCATTGTTTCACACCACGACAATTTTAATTTATAATAAAACTTTTCCAAAAATAATTAATGCCAGCTTTAAAAAAGCAATAATGTACAAAAAAATATAATGATTATTCATTAATTAATGTAAATTACAAATAAACCTAACTAAAATTTAACGTTTTTACAAAATGTATTAACTGAAAATATTCATTTCTATTCAAAATTACACACAACAGTGTTTATGATTTATCATTAATTTAATGCTAACTTTAACAAAAATAAATTTTATTAATGATAAAAAATTCACTTGATGTACGAATTTTAAAAAGAAAAAGTTCATTCATATGTAATTAAATATCTATTACAGAATAATAAACTCTGTGTATGTTTATTTATAGCGAAATACCAACTTTAGAAAGAAATTACACACACGCCCATTCTTTGTAATAAATTGCTCATTTTAGAAATAAATATGAATGTAGAATAATGTAAGAGAAATAAATATAATTTTTTATATGGTTGTGGAAATTTTAAGTTATACGGATATGAATGAAATATTAGTTTTACAATTTTTGTCAATATAAATGTATACAATACATTGAATTGCCCTTTTTTTAGGATTTATTAGACAAAATAATAAACATTAGTTAATCAAATTTATTTTGAAAGTTTAGGTTTTAAATCATGAACTTAATTTAGACATATTGATATGATAGAACTTATGAGATTGTAAATAATTGTAGAAATTATTAAATATTGATATCTAAATGTAAAATAATAACCGAGAGTATCGTTAGAACCTTGTAATAATTATGATAATTATAAATTGTAGGAATTTGAAAATAATACATCTAGGTAGAACTAAAGGAGAGATAAAGGATTCCTAAAATTAATAAGAGGGTAATAAAATTTTCTACTTTACTATTATTTAGTAGATATATGCTGACTTTTAACCACATTATGTGCTCAACCTTATGTCTTGTATTTTCTATCGAATCAATAAATTGTGAAAATCATAAGAGAATAACCTAAATACATATTGTACAACAACAATATCTATGTAAGTATGGGTCGGTCCATAGGTACAACAAATTTTTTAATTTTCCGAGTCAAACTAAGCTGAGAACTTTGAACGATATTTTGAAAGCTAGTAATTTTAAGCAAGGAAAATTCACCAATTAAAATGTAAATTTAGGTGTAGAATCCATTAGCACAATCATTTAAACCAACAAATTATACCTTTGATCTCACTTAATATGAAATTAATTTAATTCATATCTTTAAAGGATATGTATTATTCGATCAAGCGACATAAACTTTCAAATTTTAATACACTAGCTAAACTGATTTATAAAACATTGAATAATAAACAGTAAAGCAGAAACAAAATTACCTTTTCAAATATTAATCTTTTTTACTAATGAAAAAGAAAATAAGGTCCCATCAAGACTTGAACTTGGGTTATTAGATTCAAAGTCCAATGTCCAACCACTAGGCCATGAATCCTTTTTCTTGTAAGCTTTAAGCTAAGAAGAATTCATAAAAGAAATCATTTTGTTGATTTTATATGAATCATGATAGCCCTTCATCTCCCCAAAGTTGAAGCAGTTTAGCTACCCATGCTTGATTTCATATCAACACAAATTGATTTCAACATTAATAAAAATAAAATTGCTACAAGTAAAAAAACAGAAGAGATATAACATAAAAATAAGAGAAATAAAGATTGTAGATGTATAAAAATTGAAAAGCATAAATTGAACTAAAGATAGCACAAAGTAAAGAGCATAAAAGAGAAAGACGCTACATGAAGAGAGAAACCAATGAAAGAGTGAAAAAAATTCTTTGGTTTATGAATTTGTAATCTCTATACAATGTTACATGAGGGGATATTTATGCGTGATAAACATTAAAATCCAAATTTCGCTTTTAGTTGCATGCTCTCCAAGTAACCTCTTAATGCATATATAAAGTTCCATTAAAGAAGTATTTTTTAATTAATTTTGATCCATTCCCATATGGGCTTGTTTGAATCATCCATGCAGAAATAACACTTCAACTATTATTCTTAGGCTTCAATATACCAAATCTATTCTATTTATATATAGTAAAATATTTTCCCATTGGTATTTTTTTCCTTATTCATTCTTACTTTCTATACTCAGTTCTCCTTAACTTGATGGTATTATTTGTATTTTAGTCCATCTTCTTTCTTCTTAGAGTCCCTTCTTACAATTTTAGAACATAATCTCGTCAAACGTTAGAATTATCTTCTCCTTTTCAACTAATACCAAAAGTTTAACTTAATTAATAATGAAGAATACCTGCCATCTTTAGTTTATTTACTCTTCCATTCTTTCTCAATAGTTATAAATCTGCTTCTCCAACATTGTTCCTAACTATATTAGGCAATTCAGGTTATATTTCCCTTAGTTGTTCCTTCTTCGTTTTTTTTCTTACAGGGTCAGCTTACTAATCTTTTCCTTACCTAGCCCCTTTTCATGTAACAAATCTTATACGCTTCTCTTGGAAAATTGATCTACACTACATTAATCTCTTAGGTAATTTATGTTTGTCCACTATTATTTGACTTTTGTTTCTTATGTGCTCGCCTTTTAACTCTCTTAATATTCTATAGATCAAATTAGTATCACACTGCTCTCATTGTTTTTGGTCAATTTATTTGTTTGGTTATCCTCATTGCACCCAGCTTAATAATCCTCATGTTTGTTATTTAATTTTTTGAGTAATATTAGTTTTAAATTCCGGTTTGTTTCAGATCCGAATGTTTTAAAACATAAAGAAGTTTCCTGAATGTACAATTTATGAATGGTGCAATGATTTGGTTAATAAATATCATCAATGTATTTTGTTTATGCTTTCAAGCCCCCAAAAGTCATTGTTATAGCATGACACCACAATTTACACTGACGTAGAATCCCCCTTTGCACCATTTTCTTTTTCAAGGGTAAAAAATGATTCTAATGGTGATAGTTTTTACTCTATCCATCGTACTTTAGTATAATATGTAACAAGATTTACGCATTTCATACCACCATAACATTATAATGTTGTGGTGGCATTGAATCATTATAATGATTTGCATATAATCAATCAGTTGAAGCTTTGATAAAAACATCGCCATAATGTAAGGATTAATGAAATCACATTGGCTAAAATCAACACTTCAATAGAAACTACTCTATTTGGAGTGATTCTTGGACTAATTCCAAATTTCCAATTTTTAACTAACGGTTTAATTAAGTATAATATATTGATGTGAGAACCTTTTATTAATATACATATATACATACATACATGACACAAATGCATTTAAACACGGTGTATATTAATCAAATACTTTTTTTAATGTGTAATACATATGTATTTAATACATATGGTCCTACTTCAAAGAAAAGCTTTTTAAATAGAATTAGCTGTAATCACCGTGTTTTATACTTCTACTAGTGCGAACCCATGCTACACACACGGGGTTCACCACATGATTTACTTAATAATGTATTTGTGGATTTATTGTTATATTAAGGTGAAAACATATATGCTTTTGAATTATAATTTTTTCATAGTTTTTTTATTAAACATTATTAATAAACCTTTATTGGTAAATCTACTATAGTAATCTCGAATGCAAAAAGTATAACTAATATTTTGGACCATGGTGACTTTATAAAAAAATGTTAACATCAAATATTTGTTACTATGAACTTGGTAATCATTACATTATTAAGATTGACTATTAATTTTCAGGTCTAAATGACATAAGTTCAATATGGGTTTATCTAATATTTAACATATAAATTTTAATATGTACACTGTTCGCTATAATAATAACGTTCTTAACCTAGAATCTAGAAAACGTAACCTAAGTGAAATAATGTTCCAAATTTGATTCAAAAATTCCAACATTTGCATTACCATACTTTTTTAAAAATTGGGTACTTAGGTGGTTGTACACATTTGTATTTCTCTATTTTTTTACATCGATAATATTAACTAAATTAGAAAAAAATACCATAGTAGCTAGGAAACGCCTTATTTTCTAACTCATATAGCGTAATATGACATGAAAATAATACATAATATTTCATTAAAAACGACAATTAGATCAAATGATGTAAGAAAACACAATCAATGAAACAAACTATTAAAAGTAAGTTACTGCTATTAGAATACGTTATAGTAGAAGCTTATATTATAATACAAAACAAAGTATTTTATAAATAGGCACATACCTATGCATAGAAGCAACAAATATTGAAATGAAAGGAAGACCGTTGTGTGGTAGAATACTGATTTTATAAAATGCAAGAAATAGATAAAGTTAACTTGTTTTATTGTGAACTAAAATCCATGGAAACTAATTTTTATCTAGAGATAAGTTATTCATTTTTCCAAAAAAATGAATAAAACTTGTTGTATGTATTAAATATCTTTATTAGTTTCCTTACAATTCCGTATAATAATTCATTAAATAGAAACACCTATCGTATCTATTCTCCTCCAACAAACCAGTGTCACTTAATACCTAACTCTACATTCAAACATGTTTTCATTTAATTTTGACTTTTTCTTTTAATAATTTCTCACTTTCACCTTATATTCTTTTTGTTTGTGGCTGCAAATGTTGAACATAAGTTTTAATCGGAGATTCAGTCAAAAACTGACATAAACTCTTTCTAGAGTATTAATCTAAACGGCTACTAATGTTTATAATATTATTCATTTGCAAATTATCAACACGATATGCAATTTATTACACAATCAGATTGTTTTTCATGGCAGGTAAAATACATAATCATGTCCATAATATAATGAATATATAATGTTGCCTTCCAAGCATAAACAAAAATGTTAAATAATATTTCTTTTAAAATCATAAAAATGTATTGGCCTGCTGTAATATTAACCGCATTAAACTTAAAAAATAAACATGTTAGATTTAAATTGTGCATATTATCCAATAAATTTATAAAATTTAAAATTTAAACTAAGCTTGTTTCTGATAGATTAAAAGTAGTTTTAAAATACAAAGTATCATCATTCTGGCATTCATGCATTCTGAGAAAGAATCATCTATAGCATGAAAACATTTTAATTTGCGAACAGTCAATGAAAATATTGATCATTAAAGTGTCAAAAATATTACACCCCTACATTATTCTAATGTATAAATAAACGAAGATACCACATGAGATTGAATTTATACTTTATTTTTGAATGATGATGAGAGTAGAAGTAGATTATGATAAAGATATTTACCAATTCAATGTAATTTAGAATAACTTATAATACAAATTTATGACACATTTGATTTCAAATTAAGTTAGAGAATAAATCACACACTAATTTTTGAGTCACCTCTGCTTGTTAAATAAATAAATTTCCATTAATTTAGGAATTTAATTGAATTTAAAATTAAGAATTAAAGACGAAAAAAAATACAAAAATACACATCATAATTGAAACTTAGATTATAATCATTAATAATATCAATAATCAACTGAACCCAAAAAAATTACATAGATTCTCTAATAATTATATATATATTTTATCAGAAAAACCTAAATGTACTTTTCTATGGTTTAAGAATTGTTTGGAATTGAAAGTAAGAGTTTTAGAAAATTAAAACATTAGGTAAACCAAAAGTAACATCATACTCAAAACTGAAAGCATAGATAATTTATGCTTTCACCAGTTCACATTTTCACTTGAAGTAAGTATACAATTTAAGCATATAAATGTTGTAATAAACTCAATTTGCACCAATATAATAAAAATAAAGAAATAAATTATATAAAACCCATTTCAATTTAGAGAGATTAGATCCTATAGAAAATTTCATATAGAAATAAGTATAAAAATGGATATATTTATTGTTATAAATAAATATAAAATTTTATATACAAATAAATGGATATATATTTATTGATACATGCAACAAAAAGTTGAAGTGACTATTGTAACTACCCGAAATTTTATCACTTTGATTTTTAATATTTAGTTAATTTCAAATATTTAAATAATTGACTTAATAAGCTTAAATGAATCATTTTGATTATTTAATAATGATAGTGAACTCGTCCGCATGCATAGCTCAATTGGTCAGGACTTCCTAGTGACCATGAAATAAGGTCCCCTAAGGTTGTGGGCTCAAGTCCTAGCACGCTGTGCTATTCATTTCCTAAGGCTTAGAGCTATTATCCCCAGTAAAAGCATACAAAATGCTAGGGATTGATGCTTTGGGTTGGGCTAGTTGAGAAGGAGGATCAGTGTGGTGGGCAGCAGAATTCCCTAGCTTTACTCTTTGGAGTAAAGTTTTTTTCATTTATGTAAACAAATATTCAAAATGAATTCACTATCACTATTTTTTTTAAATTATGGCAATGAACTCATTTTGAATATATTTTTACATAAATAAATAGTTCGATGAAAAATTGAAAATACTACCAAAATTCATTTTTTGGATTTTTGACTTTTTATCGAATGGAAGTTTTCACAGCTTTGTTACGCACTTATGCACACATTTCAAAAATATACATATACAAGTAAGAAAAACATTTCTTTAGTTAAAAATCACTTTCTAAAAAGGTAATTAAAGAATTAAGTAAAGAGGAGACTTTTCTTAAGGAAGTACTAAGAAGTACCATGACTTTTTTAATCATCATGACAAGGTGTAGGCTTGTACTTTGGGGCATATGGGGGAGTGTCATTTCGGCTGTACTATGGGGGGGGGGGTTAGGATGGTCTTTTGGTGAGGAGTAAGAGAGGTAAAAGTGTGTAAGGGTAGTGTGTGTCATTTTCCACCTTTTGTTGTTTATAAAAGTGAGCTTGCATTTTCATTTCAGTTTCCGGTTTGTTTTGCTCCTTCTTCATCTTCGAGTCTATATTCAATTCATGTTAAATCCCCTACATTTATTTCCAAATTCAATATAAACCTCCACTACCTTAGCTAACATCCCCACCACCTCAAATTTCAAAAATTTTATGCCATTCTCACCATATTTCCTTAAACCATGAGCACTAGGTGGAATCCCAGGTTTGTGCATGTGCTTTTGCAAGTTGTGGCATCATGTTTTGGTAGTTTGATTATTCGTTGCACGAAGTAGTAAGTTTGTGCTTGCATTTCATTGCATCTGGAAGTGAGAACTCTCACTTTATATTGCTTATAGTGTATGAATGTTGTAATTATTCTTTGTTATATTGTTGTTCACATATGTACATATGTAAAGGTATATGTGTTTGGTTTGGAAAATGTATTCCCGATCGTTTAGCGGAGGCTTATAACACTTGTATGTGAAGGGGATTATAGAAGAGAATCGAAGTGGTTCATAGCGGAAATGCCGCAACGAGTACACTTTAAAAAGCTGTAAATTTATGAAGGGATCCAACGAGACCCCAATCAAATGTTGTTTTTAATTTCTATATATTTATTTGTTATATGAATGGCTCGTCTGCTAGAAGCTTGGTAGCCCGACCTATTGTATGAAAATTGTGTTATTACTTAATGAATAGTCGTAGTACTTGAAGTTGGTACTAAAATATATTACTAAGTCTTTTTTCGAAAAATATTATTTCTTTAAATATTGTTTTTGGAAGACACTTGGTTTGAAAATGGAATTTTAAAGTTGGATTTTAAAATGACTTTAAATTTTATAATACTTTATAAAGGGTTTGATTTTGCTTTTAGGTTTTGAATTTTTTTAAGAAAGTGTTTTAATACTTGATTACATTTTCTTTACCTTTTTGTTTAGTTTTTCCTATTTTAACAAAGAATTGTTTTAGAAGTAGTTTTTGAGATTTAAATTATATTTTTTAATCAAATTGAGGTATGCAAGTAAGAAGAATAGGTTTTAAATAAAGGAAATGTCTTTACTTTCAAAAGTCAAGTTTCCCTTTTAAGTAAAGGATTCTCTTTAAATAAATTTTTAATCTATAATTTAAAAAGGTTTTAAAGATGGGTATAAAGAGAAAGAAACAATGGACTGTAACATTTGTTGTTATAATAAATGTTTTTTGAAAAGGATGTAAAGGAGTTTTTTTTCTATAATTATTTGTTTATTATAAATAGTACATGGAATTTATGAAGTCTTATAGTTGATATTAAGCTTCGAGGTAGGGAAACTTCTACCTAGCTTGAAATTTAAGAAGGTTGTTGAGTCAAGGTTTAGGAGGTAGTAGTGCCCCAACTTGAACGGCTTTATTGTTAATCAAAGGATAGTTTAAGTTTGAAATCAAAGATTGTCGTTAAGTATATGAAGTATTATTTCCATATATGAATTTGGTAAATTATGAAAATTAAGTAGTCTTATGCTTGCCACTAAAAGCCGATGAGTAGATTGATCCTCTATCTGTGAGATCTAGAATCAGAGTGTTTAACTAAGAAAAGGCTAGGAGCAATCAATACGTTGACTTACCCGGTTTCATTTTTGGACAAGGGATAGAGCAAGTCGAAATATCGAAAACATGACAAGTGTAGGAGATTTCATTTCCACGAATGATCTTTATAATTTGTGGTGGTATTAAAAGTTTTTTTTTCTCATACTTTACACCAAATTGTAAGGTATGAAAACTCGTCTCTATCAATGAGACTTAAGAATGTATATTGATGCAATGATAGTTTTCCGACTTGTCCGACTTCATTGTTAATCGAGGGATATCACAAGTTTAAAATCAAGAAATGATGGTAAGTATATTTAGTCTGATTTCCATACGGCACATTTACTTACACTACAATAGGAACGTGGTTTTAATTAATGAAGGGATTAATTAAAGAGGCTTAGTGTTTGCTTATATGCATAATCACATTGGGTTTCCATGCGAAATTAAAATCATTGATTGGAATGTTTGCTTAATCGAATATCAAATCTTAGTTAGTTTTGAAACTATCGATTATCGGTTCGAAGAGATTAGGATCAGATAAGTATGAATTATCTGAAAACCACTTCAAACTAGCATAAATATTCGAATTTGAGACATCTTGAAGATTATGGAAAATTAAATTAGAGTCTTTAAAGTGCAAGGGCTACTTACTGCTAATCCTAAGGGTGATTCCAAAAAGGGTATAGTAGAAGTAGTGCCTTCGATTTATTCAGTCCCAAAATAACTTGTATGGATGAAAGCTAGCATTTCATTATTTCCTAGAGGGCAGTGTTAACATTTCGAGTGGTATTTGCTAAAAAAAGGTAAAAAGCAGTTCAAGCCTTACACCCGATAATGACTAAAACATGAGTTGTGCGGTAGGGCTATGTGGGTTGCTCCCATTAGGGTATGGTCATCACTTGATTTAGATTGGTATTTATGGATTTACATATGCTTCGGCCCGGTATGATTTGTCACATTGGAAGCCGAGGGATGATCATATTCGATACTATCCAGGAAGGGGTATGTCGATCATGATCCATAGAGGTGCAATGTTTGCAGACTCGGTACATTTTTTCTAGAGGTGTACTGTATGGAAGATAGTCTCTTACGTTGTCATTGATGGAATTCATTCTCCAATACATGCCTTACGGACTTAGTTGTATACTGAATATGCAATTGAATGTAAATAATGTAACCATTATGGTTATTTTAAATATTTTTAAACCATAGACATTATTATAATATTACTCGATTTTCTAATAAAGATGGTTATGTTATCATAAGGTAAAAACCTATGTGTGTTTATGTTTGGCATGGTCTGACGAGATATCTTTATTTTCGAAGGTTTTATAAATATAAAAATCCATACGATTTGAGTTTCTCACGTTGGTTTACCAAACTGATCCGGGTGTTATTTTCGTATAATACTTAGGTCAGACCTGAGTATATTTCCAGATTTAGATGGATGCTTTGGAGATTCAGAAGATGAGCTGGATGCCTTCGAGACCTATTCACGTATTTTATTTCTGTTGTAGATCTTATTATCAGCATTTTTAAGGATAGATGGTTTTAACTATCCAGGCTGATGATATGTTAGTTTACCCTGAGTGTTGTATGTATATTAAAGTTTTCTTTTTGTAAAGATTATTTGGATACTATATATTACTCTTCGCGATATGATATTCTGCCTTTTCATTTCTTTTCTTTCACACCAATAATCTGTATTTTCGACACTCGGATGCTCGACACGTGAATACCGGGATGTATTAGTGTCGACTTTTAAGGGTCAAAAAGGTAGGTCATTAGAGAGTGGTATTGAAGCTTGGATTGAGCGAACACCTAGGCTTTGGTGGGGTAAAATCATTACAGATAGAGTAAGTGACACCCCAGAATGAGTTTGAGTGTGTGTGTATATGAGAGCATGTATTCGTTATTGTTATAAATATGTTTCGTGCTAATTCGTCTGTTAAGTAGTTTATGAGTTCTGGTCAAGACGTGGGATGTTGTGGTAACGATAGGGATTTCTAAACAATTGGACTTGGTGAACCAACACGTAAATTTTGAAATCGGTAAATGATTTTTTTTTTACTTAGGATTATATTTTATATATAAAAGAATAATTTTCAAAAATTGATATAGTTATTTATGATGTGTTTGTTTGTTAGGAAACGATAATATTCAATTATTATCATTTATTCTTTGATTAGTCGTGCTCCTCCAGTTTAGGTCATTGACTATTGTTTGCTGTTAATTGTTATGCTTAGTTAATTTATAAGCGTTTATTGGTTTGATTTAGATTAAATATGAACACATCGAGAACTAAGTTTCACAATTTTACATTAAGGTGTTCGGTAGTAATATTGTTATAAAATTTATTTGAATACCAAAAGGAATGATTTATATAAAAATGATTTTTTAATATAATTTATATAATGTGTTTTCTAAATAAGGAGGATTTTTAAAGAATTTTGAATCCCGGTGTCTTTGGAAAGAATTTTTGTGATTTTTGGAAAGCATAGCGGTATTATTTCCAAAGTATTTATAAGTACAAAATATTTCAAAGGGAATTTTAAGTAAAATACCTTTTCTTTGGATGATTCGGGATAAAAGTTTCGATTATTTTGCAGTAAGTTGAATAATATTCTAAGTGATAATTTGATGTTTTGCTTAAACAAACATTGTAGTGCACTTAGTAAATTATTCCCTTTGTCATTGTACGATCAAAACGAGTTCGAATCCGAATGAACCTAAAATAGGTGTTAGTAAATAACTTGTTAAAGGTTATTTGGCATATAAAGAAATACATAGTTTTATTTCATACGGTAAAATTGAAAACGGAGATTCAAAAGGGTAAAGAATTTTGTGAATTTAAGCATAAATAACTGGTTTCAAAAATGGGGAAAATTTAGAAATCTTAGTATGTAATTCTAAAGGTTCCTGTTGTTTTGATTTTAGGATATGGTATCCAGAGTGTAGAGAGAGTATCACTTGAGGGCTAGGGAATTATTCAGACAGGTCATGGGTAGACATTGTAATGATTCGTTTTTTACATATCAGGAGATCGTATAATATTTTTATTTTATTTATATGAAGTCTTGTGACTTTAAAATTTTAGGAAGTGATTCTTCAGGACGTTTTTTGCATCTATGACTGTTACCGAATTTTTATGTGACCATTTTGATCCTAAAAATATTTTTTGAACTATAACTTTTGATAGAAGCTGAATTAGGGTCTTAAATCACTTCCATTGCTTTAGTATAATGATTTTCCACTCTATAAAGTGGTCATAATAGAAAAACAAACTTATCATTTGTAAGTTATAGCTGTTTTAAGTTTTGGCTGATGTTGGCCACTTCGAAATTTGTGCTAAGGGGATGTAATGATCCTCCATTCTTACTTCTTAAGACGACACTTAATATATCAATGGTATTCATGTGCTGATCATTTAGGTGTCCAGAAGACAAGCCGCTGGAGTAAAAAGAAAAGACAAGAAGAAAGAGACACATGATCTCACAGCGCAAGACAATAATATATAATATAACATCAGATAGTACATATGGTCGCTTCCAAAATGAATCATCAGAGTTATAATAGGTGCTAACTTTAGCTAGGGACAGTTATGGTTGCCCGCCTCCACAATGCTGGTACATAATATACATAAACGGTGGGAATAAAGTAAATAACTAGGTAACGTCGAAGCCTCCTGCTTCATGCTCCTCCAAAATGCATCCATAAGAATCTGGACTACTTGGCTACTCAAGAAAATTTGAGTACCCAAGAGTTTTAGAAAAAAAAAACTCATAGTCAGACGTAGGTTTGGTGTGAGTAAACTACAAACAGCTAAATTTTTATACTTATAAAACTCTTTTAAGATAAAGGTATCTTGCAAGACCACGCTGCACATAAACACAGATGATTTTTTATCTTACGATAACCAAACCGTTTTTATAAAAAATCCAGTGATATTATAATAATTTCTATGGTTTAAAATAAATATCTAATATAGTTGAAATGCTCGCATCTCACATTCTAACGTGTTTGGGCACAACTAAGTCTGTAAGGCACTTATTGGAAATGGATTCCATCAATGATAGGGCTACTGGGATATCGTCTATCATAGTACATCTCTAAATACAATGTGTTAAGATCGAAAACCTTTTAACCCCTACGAGTCAAGATTGGCCTCTCCCTTACTAAATAGTACTAAATACGATCATCTCTTGGTTGCAATCAACAACCGTACCGGGCCTCGATGCATGCATCAAATGGAGCAATATCGTTCTAGATCAAGGATGATCACTCCCTAATGATAGCGAACTACATAGCCTTGAAGCATATCCCATGTTTTAGTCATTTTCGGGTGTGAGGCTTGAGGCAACGATTTACCTTTCATATAGCAATCCCACTTGAAATGCTAACACTGTCATCCAAGAGACAATGCAATGCTAGCATTCATCAATACAAATTGTTTAAGATATGAACGAACCAAAGACACTGCTTCTACTACATTCATTTTGGAATCACCCTCAGGATTAGTAGCTCTTGCATTTCAAAGATTTCCGTCTTTGATTCCATCATCTTTAAGATGTTTCTAACTCGAATGCTTACATTGATTTGAAGTGGTTTTCGAAAAACTCATATTATCCAATCCCGATCTCTTAGAATCAACGTTCAAATTTTTTAAAACAGTCAAGTTATCGATAGTGGGCAGATCCTCTATCTGGGGTGAGTATAGATTTGTATATGAAAAATAGATCATCCTACACTTATCCTCATTTTCCGATTTCAAACAGTACTATCCCTTTATTATAATGAAGTCGGACAAGTTAGAGCACTAATCTTGACTTGACTTACATTCTTACTTCTCGAGATAGAAGCGAATTTCCATATTTCGAAATTCGGCATTAAGCATACAATGAAGTATTTTTCGTATACTTAATTAATCATGACCCATTTATTGAAATTAACTCCCTTTGATTTATCACGTTTCCAACATTTCGACTTCTCTACCCCTCGCCTAAAAAATCAAGTTCTAGATCTTAGAGATAGAAGAAAGTATACTCATCGGCTTTTAGTGCTAAATACAAGATGGCTTACTTTCCATAAAATGTGTCGAGTTTTAGCATATCATATTTGTTTGGCAACTTAATGGCACAAACAAAGAAATCCCTTATATTTAAAACCATTCTTTGTAAAAGAAAGTTCCTTCTAAACAAACCAACATTTGGAAATAAAGTGATTTAATATTTAAAATCTTTATTTAATTAATAATAATTTAAACCTTTTATTAAAATAATAAGTAAGCAATAACTAAACCTTTAATTATTTAATTAATAATTAAACTTTTAACTTAATTAATAATTAAATAACAATTATACCTTACTTAATTAATAATTAATAATAATTATTAAAAATATTGAAAATATTTTGAAGTTACTTTTTAATACTAACAATATATTTTAAATGATTTTTCAAAAATATTTAAAGTAAAAACTCTTTTTAGTTTGTACAAAAATGGTCGATTTATTAACTGCGTCCATAGCGACTATTGCTATATGAATCATAACTTCCAAACTTGCTTTATATATCAAAATGGCCTTTAAATATTTCCATTTGTCATTTAAATTACTTTAATAACTTGGATAAAAGGTTTGTAAATCAAAATAAAGTTTCAAAAAACTTTTAGAAACATTTTAAAATTCCGTAAGCAAACTAGTTTTAAAAACACACGGGATTTCGATGTCGAGCATAAATAAATTTAAGTGTTAATTTTTTTATTGACATACAACCAACCATATACGTAAGCATAAAATATATACAAATGTAAACAACATCCATAACAAGTAAAGATCATCACTTGCCAATAATTACTAATACACATTAACTACATTCAAGTTAACAATGAATCACCACATATATCATCAGCTTAAGCAGGAACCAAACCAAACAACATCATACCAAACATTTGTAATCGCAATCAACAAAACTAATACCATTATTACAAATAATAATAAAGTTTAAAACTTTGGTTGTGAAAGGTGAGATTTACCCACCATAATACACACGAAAACAACCCAAAGCTACTACTACCTAGGATCAACACACGAACTTGGTATATCTTCTCAAAAACTTGATTTTGGGAGCCTTAGGAAGGCTAAAAGGACTCGGTCTAGGGTGGGGTGGGCTCAGCCTTGCTTTGAAAAGTGGTTTTGGGTCTTATTTTTGGAAGAGAGCAGGTGTAAGATAGAAATGAAGTATTTTGGCTGTTGCTTTAAGATTTGAAAGTGAAAAGGAGAGGAATTTTAACATAGAAATTTTCAAAGGAGCCATGGAAATATAAGAAGAGTTTGAAATGAAAGATAATAAAGTTACGGAAATGAGTGAATGAAGTAAAATGAGAATTGAAAAAAAGATAATTATTTTTATGTAAAATGGATTATGAAAGATACATATTTTCCCTTTCACCCCATACCCTGCATACTTTAGTGCTACCTTACCCTCTCCCTTGTTTCACATGCAACCATCAAACCCACCTTCCTTCCATCACTTTACTCCTTACCATGATGTAAAGTTACCTTTTCACATTTTTCATTTTATCTCTATTAAGTAAAGGAAAACTAAAGTCTAACTTACTTTTAAACTTATTTAACCCCAAACATTTCTAAACTAAAGCTTAGGTTATTTATTTATGTGTGTTGATATATGTACTCTAGTGTACACAACGTGTTCCGACAACTTTTAGACGATGAAAAGTCAAAAATATGAAAAACGATTTCAGTCACACTTTTATTTTTCTCCAACTAATTATTGTTTTAAATCAAATTTGAAAATAACTTCACCATCATTAGTTATCATTTAAAAGTGGTTTATCTGAGTTATAAAATCCATTAATCAATTATTTAAAAGTAAACCAAATATTCCTATTTAAAGTGATTGAATTACGTGTCGATACAGAGGAGGCTGTAGAAACTGATTTAGGTCATTTCCACCTTCCCCGGAATAGTTCTAAACCTCCAATAATTCCATCAAAAATCACATCTTTTTCTTACTAATCTTAGCCAAATCATTGATTAGAGGAGTGATTAGCATTGAGATTATCACTTTGGGTGATTTGAATCCTTCTCCTTTGTTGTCCACTTCAGATCTAAAGAGAAAGATTGGTATTTTTGGTATTTAATGAGTAATTCTTAACCTCTTACTCTACTGTGCATGTTTATTTAGTTAAAAATGATGATTGATACGATTTTTACGATAAAACATTTTCTAACCTCAATCGTACTTTTACAAATGTTTAAAAATGAATTTTAAAGGATTTAAAATGAATTTTAAATGGTTTTGCAATCCCTAGTGATCATATGCATATGCTAGCATAAAAGTAAGATTTAGATTAGAATCGGCTCGTTTATCAAATTCTTGCGCTTGTATAAATGGATGTATATGCATGTTATTCTATGGCTGTATGTTGTGCTTTGATGTTCTTTGCTATTGTTTTGAATTCTTAGGAAGATAAATTTGGAAAATCGAGAGGCAAAGTTGATCGAAATTGGACGAAACTTGGAGGATAGGATATGGAGAACGTGAGGATCTTGTAGAAAAATTAGCACCTTAAAATTCGCTAAGTAGTCAATTCGACACCAAGTTGAATGGTCGGCACTGAGTTATGTTAGAGGGTTGAATGGATTGGTCAAGTTTATGGTTGAATAGAGCATAATCGGTGATGGTTATCCACATCAAGATGTAGGAGATTGGCTTAGTATTGGATACTATGATGAGTTGTTTCTAGAACTTAAAGTAGAATGCTTTAGGGTAGGGATCAAGTTGTTTTGATGGATGGATCGAGGTCTAAAGCATCCAAGGATGGAGTACTAGAAGCAATGAGGAAGACTTAACCTAAATTGGCTAAGTAAATGGTTCGGTACCGAGTTAAACAACTCGGTACCGATTTGTTTATATTGGTCAGGGTGAAGTGAAACTTCCTGGAGGAGAAGCAGGGACCCTGTTGATAGTGCTAAAGGTGTTTTTCGTTCGCTTGGTGTTTGATGGTGACAGAGTGGCATGATGATGGTTTCGGGACTTTGATGACAATTCGATAATGAAAGGAGTTATGTTCCGATGATGGTGGCTAGATATTGAATGGAGTTGTGAGAATGGTTATCCACTAAGGGCGGTTCTAAGAAAGGTGATCCATCGATAGAATGGTTGAATGGTTCTATTATGGAATCAAGGAATGTAGAATGGTTCCTCGAGGATAATGGAAATTGTATGGAGCAATGAACGGGATCGGGCAGGCATGCTAAGGGATCGTTGACACTCATAGTGTTTTCTGATGTACTCAAAGCAGGGGTATTAGGAGGACGCTAATGAGTACGTTGAAAGGCTACCTCGAATCTGTTGAATGGATCCGTGTACCCTGGACCGGTTAAATGGGTCTATTATCAGCTTTGGGCTAATGTGAGTACACTGAAAATCAATATTTCCATTAGTTCTTGGCAGTTAAAAGGTCATACAAGTTATCATATATCTAGAGCACATTGAATGATAATGAGGATTATTTGATGGATGTTATGGTTTTCTTGGTTGTTCTTTCGTAGTTTATCACTTTAGGGATGTCATTATAGATAGGTATTAGAGATAGGATACTTAGTCACTTGCCATCACACTTGGTTTGCGTTTACCTTTACTATATTTGTAGAGCAACATATTATGCCAATTCACCGAAGAAAAGGATTCACACTGCTGCTTCTGAACTCCACCTCAGAAAAACTTCTCAACCAGAAGACTTCCTGCCAACACAGAACACTCCGAGCTGCACCGCTAACACCAAATCCAAAGAATTCCCAATCCAAATCTCTTTGTGAAACTCGGACTTCAAAGCAAACAGAACACTCTGCTGGACTCAGCCATATCACCAAGCAGACTCACTTCCTTACTCTTATTCCAAAGAAACATCTTCGGAAACATCCATAGTCACCGCGTCTCATCACGCAACTACTATCCCTGAGGTATCAAGATACCATCACTCGCTTGCTTCTGCCGAACCGACAGATCCAAACTCAACTCACCAAACTCTGCACTTCAAAGATGAACTCCGAACCTTAACCGGTTTCCTTCAGAGATCGATGAAGTCCTTATACCAAGCAAAACTCACGCGAGACGGTATTAGGTCTACGGTCTCGATAGATACACCTCCTACCAATGGTAGTCGTGTTACACACACCACTACCTCATCTACCTTTATAACTTATGTTGGAAAACCCGAGCAGATAGCCCAACAGATAGGTAGAAACAATTATATATATATATATATATATATATATAATAAAAATACAAATACGCTCTCTCAAGATAGACACCACTCCAGAGACTAGGTATTGGCTCAACCTAGCGCTCTGATACCAAGTGAGACGATCCGACTTTCTTCTCCTAGAAAATCGCATCATCTTTAAGAAAGAAAGGGATAGAAAAGAGAAAAGAAAGAAGAGAAAGAAGCAGCACAAGAATCTCAACAGCGGAACGAATAACTTATATTAATAACATAAATATTACATAGTGTACAACAATTATCAGAGTTACACAGACAACACAACACATACTAGACAGTTATAAACACCTGCCTAGTTATTACAACTCAATATACAATACAGAAAAACACTCAGAGATATCAACACAGCGGAAATCTATATAACTATACGCAGAAGCATCCTTCTCCATTGCTCCTCCACAATTCGTCAAAGCTAACCTGAATCTCTTGGCTACTCGTAAAAATTTGAGTACCCAAGAGTTAAAGAAAAAAAGAAATAACTCCGGGTTAGACATGGGTATGGTGTGAATAACAGGTTAAAGTTGCTTAATTTTTAAAGAACCATTAAAAAGAAAGGTATCACGTAAGACTTCCCACACATAAACATGGAAAAGTTTTTACCTTACGCTAATCAAAACATTTGATAGGAAATCTAGTGATATTATAATAGGTCTAGGGTTTTCAAGTAAATATGAGATAGCCGAAATATTTACATCTATTAAATTCCAGCTACTAGCCACAAAAGTGGGTAATACAATCAAAACCGTTGGCACTTATTGGATTTTGGATTCCATACAATGGCTGGGCTACTGGGGTACCGCCCGTCACAGTACGTGGCCTAGATCATCGTACCGAGGAGTACGTCTGCTCCCCTGCAACACAAAGCCGGAACCATTCCTTACTGAACAGTTTCAAACAAGACCACCCCGCAGTTCTGATCAGCAACTGCACCACTAAGCCGAAATAAATGGACATCTAGACAGGGGTAAATCTCGTCCTACTTGGGCATGACCCACTTAGCTTTGCTGCACCTCCTCTATTTTAGCCATTCCCGGTTGATGAGGCTTGAGGCTACGATTACCTTTATAGGACATCTCACTTAGAATGCTCATCGTCCACTTGAAGATGTTCTTAAAGCATTCAATCCATACAAGTTCGTTCCGGGTTCGAACGAAACCGAAGGCATTATCTCGTTACACTCATTTTGGAATCACCCTCAGAGTTAACGACGATAACCCTTGCACTCTGAATCTTCATCTTCACTTCAGATTCACGACCTAACGTTACTTTGGATCGATGTGGTTTTTGGATATCCAAATATGGAAACCCGATCCCGGTCTCATCGAAATCCAAAACGTGTCTTTTAAGGCCAAGTTGTTTTAGAGTTTAAAAAAATTCAATTCATTATCTATATACACACAGATAGCTAATTTACAACAAAATAGATAATCAACCTTATCATTACTAACAGATAATTCATATCATAATCAGATAATCCATATCACCATTACAATGCAACCAATGCATCCATATCATATAACATTACTCATCTCATAACCGAGATTACAACCCATTCATGGCAACCAATACCAATCATCAAACATAAACAATGATCTAATGATCACACCATTTATAATTAATTTAAAATTAGTTAAATTAATTACTTAATCTCTAATTAATTTAAAATAAATTAAATTAATTACTTCATCATTATAATCCTACTTAACTTAATCACTAGTTGATTACAAATCAATTAATAAATCAACATCTCATTATTCTTCTTAATTAATCATTTTTGATTTATAATTCCCTAATTACAATAAGTAATTAGCTTTTAAATTAATTACACAAGTTAATTATACTTAACACTTTACAAATAATTAACTTGTAATTACTTAATCAATTAATTAACTAAAATTAATTACATTAATCCTTTAATGATTAATTACTTCATTTATTTAATTAATCCTTAATTAAATCAATTCTAAATTACATCATTAATTTTATTAATTAATGATTTCTAATTACAATTTAATTTATCTCTCTATTTAAATTAATTATCTTAAGTAATTAATCTGAAATTAAACCATATATATATTAACCACCCTTGATTAATAACACTCAGTAATTAACATTCCTTAATTACTCATTCCATAAATTTATTACTCTTAATTAATTATCTCAATTAATCCTTGATTAATTTCAAAGTAATTTAAATCTAAATTACTCTCATCATTAAACATCTTTAATTACATTTAGTAATTATCAATTAATTACTTCCCTAAGTAATTACAATCCCATTAATTACGTAAAGTAATTATTCAAATCATCAAATGTTTAAATTAATTAAACTTAATTAATTACCCTAAACCAATCATATTAACACAATTAATTACATCAAGTAATTAATTCATTAATTACTTCCATTAAGTAATTAAACTTAAGCAATTCCAAAAATGATTATTATTAATTAATTAATCTAATTAATTATTAAAATTAATCACATAAATTAATTGTTAAATAATCTTAAGTTAATTATCTTCATTAACATTTCTCAATTACTTAATTAAGAAGTTAACTTATTTTATTTATTATTAATTACAAATTAATTAATATTTAATTACAATTAATTAATCTCTAATTATAAATTAATTAAGTGTTAATTACAATCTTAATTAATCCTTAATCACTTGATTAATAAATCTTAACCATTAATTAAAATTTAATTAACAATTCTTAATTATAGATTAATTAATCTCAATTAATTAATCTCAAGTCTTAATTAATTAACTTAAAAATTACTAATTACTTAATTAATCATCCACATTATTAATTAAATAATTAATATTCCATGTAAATTAACTTAATAATTTAAATGAATCCAATTTCTTAAGTTCTAACTTAATTTAAGAAACATTTCTTTTTATATAAAGTATTTTAAAACAAATTGTTTCCAAATTTATTTTAAACTTCCCTTTAAATTTCATTTTAAAATTTTAAGATTTTAAAATGAATACAATTTATTTAAACAAGGTTTTAAACAAATCTTTTTATATCACATGTTTAAGAACATCCCTTTTATAAAATAAAGTTTTAAAAGATTATAAAACAAATTCATTTTAAACATTCCAAATTATTTTAAAAAAATTCAATTTAAAAATTTCCTTTTAAATTTCAAACTGAAATACAGTTTAAATCTTCATTCCAGATTTAAACTTAAAACTTAAAACTTATACTTACATTTCCATCTTTATTTTTAAATTCAAATTATTTAACCATTTCTAAAATAGTTAAAACAAATTTAAATTTAAAAACCTATTTTATTTAAAAACTGACATTCAAATCAGATTCCAGGTTTTCAAAACTGGTTTTATTCTTATCTTAAATTTTTATTTCATAAATTTAAAACTCACAGTTTAAATTCAAACCAATGTTCTTTTATACTTTAAAAGTTTAAAATCTAAATTTAAATTCCCAGATTTAAATTAAATTCAAACCCAGATTCATCTACTTTGAATTTCATATTTCAGTTTCAGATTTTAAACTTTGTTTAAATTTCCAGTTGCATTTTAAGACTTTACTTTTAAATTTAAAAAAAAACAAAAAACAGTTTCCTGTTTTGGTTTAAAACAACTTAAATTTTCTGAATTCAAAAATATTTCAAAATCCAAGATTTAAACTATTGAATTCATATTTAAATTTCAGGTTTAAAACTCAGTTCAGATTTTAGTTAGCATTTAAACATTTACTATAAAAATTGAAACAGGTTTCTGTTAAACTGTAAATCCTGAAAAAAAGCAGAATGCTCGAGCAACCCCTACAAATATTTCGAGTCACACTCCCATCAACTTCGAGTTAAATTAAGTTTTACCCTAGACAAACCCGAGGTTACTGAAAACCTATAGCCATCCAACCCTCACCATCATCACCACACTGTGCACATGTACATCAACTCCGGCCTCCTCCGATCAACTCCGATGACTAGAACAAGTCATCGATCACCCAGACATTCCACATACATCGCCATTACCCAGCTTCACCTTTGAATTTAAAAACAAGGTCAAAATCCACCCTGAAAACAACTGGAATAGGCACAGAACTAAAAACCCAACCTGTCAACACGTCATTGACGCGACTCCTGCCACCATCACCTTCGAAACTCCAGCGACGTCTTCAACAACCCTTCAACCTCCATTCCTTAAAAGCTTAAGCGACTCGAACATCAGAGGAGGTCAGATTCAAGAAAGAAAAGTTACCCAGTAAAACTAGGGTTCACAACCTTAAATCCCAAATTACAACATCAAAAATGAATTTCAACTCAAACCTAAAATTTTCCTAACATCTCTGACATCTCCACCATTCCATAAGCTATTTCAACTCAGTCAAACCCAAATATCATCTGTGCTAACCCCATATGTAAAACACAGTAAAGTTTGTATTTCTTTCTGGTTTAAGCAATAAAAATTTTAGTTTTACTTTTAAAAATCATAACTTTACATGATGTTTTGAATTATAATCCTGAAATATTGATTTGAAAAGTTTATATTTTCACTTATACAGTTTAATTGCTATGTTACTTATTTTCCAGTAAGTTCCTATTTAATTTTTTTACTTGAATAAAATCTTAAAGTCTAATCTTTGAAGCCAACATACATATCTTATCTAAATCCTACAATTTAACAAAAACTAATTAAAGATATAAGAATATAAATAAAAACTTGTGTCAGGAAACAAAACAGAACAAGAAAATTTTAACAACATACACACAAATACATTTACACGGCAGATAGATTAAATTATAAACATATGCAACATTTATATATTTTAGTATACTAACATGCAATCTTTAACCTTTAATTTTTTTTTAGAAAAGTTACTCACAGATTTAAAATGCATAGCGGAGCAAAATTTCCAGATTTGAAAAGCTCTTGAATTTTTGAAAATCTTTGCCTTGCATGACTTAAATCTGAAGTGCTTGAACTTGAATGCTTTGAAACTTGCTTGTAGTTGCCACTTCTCAGATAAAATCCAGGCTTTTGTTTTACAGATTGAAAAAAAATGCAGATTTCTTGCTTTCATGGTTGCATTCAGGTTTGGTTTGCATAATTTCTAGATTGAATATAAATGCAGGCATCTTGCTTTCATGGTTGCATTCAGATTTTGTTTGCAGTTCCATCCCAGATTTAAAAGAAACGCAGGTTATCATGATTTTCAGATTTTTAGAGGAGTTGAACACAGAGAATATTTGATAAACAGATTTGCTTTGCATGATGTTTTTGAAGATGGTTTGGTTAAGATTATGAGTATGAAGAGTGATTTTCAGGTTTCTTTGATTTAAATCTGAAAATCTTGAAATGTTACAAATTTTCTTTGTTTATGAAATGAAAATGAGAAAATAAAGGAATGGGAAAAATTGTAAGTTTATATAACTTTGTTTATGATAAATTAAAATTAAAGAAAAATAAAAATTGAACAATGACACTTGTATAAATATGAACACTTGTTAATTTACCTATTTAATCACTCAACACATGTTGATTCATGTCTTAATATACTTACACATGTCAATTTAAGTAATTAGTATTTTTAACTATGTGTTAAAGAAAGTTTAACATAGTTAATTAATTTTAATACCTAATTATGTATATAGATAAATAATTTTAAAGAATAAAACAAAGTATTATTATAAGTAAAAACAATATACAAATAAATCATTTGACAAAGATACTTTTTAAACATTTAAAATAAACTTATAAAAGAGGTTGTAACTTAAATGAATACATGTTTCATATTTTAAATTGTATTTTAAATTCTTATATTAAATTTACAAATCATAATTATTAATTACTATTTTAAAATGAATAAAACAAACATTTTATAACCTTATTTTAACATTCAAACTTAAGTCAAAATATTTTAAACCAATAAAACATTTATCTTACATATTTAAAATCATTTAGTTATTTTATTAAATAGTTTTTGAAAAGCTTAATTCAAAAATAAGTCATAATTTCCCAATTTCAAAATATTAAAATTAGAAAACATGCTGCACTAATTAAATTTAAAACCAAACCTATCTATTTGAAATATATATAAATATATATACATATTAAATAGAAAACAGATTTATTAGCTTGTTAAAAATAAATTCTCTAATTAATTATTTAAATAAAGAAGATTATTGAATCAATTTAAGTTTATTAACAAAAATTATCAAATTAATTTAAATTTTAAACACAGATTATTAAATTTATATTGCCATAAATTCCGGGATATTACACATGCGAGCGTGTCTTTGGTGATATGGAATGAGATGATGCCATAAAGAGGAAGTTGGCCTCTAGACAGCTTCAAGGGAGGGCCATGAACTGGTGGAATGCTATTACCATTGCTATACCTCAGGATTGGTTTACTTGGGACGGTTCAAGACTAAGTTTGAAGAGAAATTCGTCCTGGCTACTTAGTAGTCGGTACTATTCAGGAACTTTGCTGGTAAGAGATAAGTCGGTCTTCGAATATATTGCTGAGTTTGATGCTTTGTCGAAGTATGGGATGTCTTTTGTAACAACCTGTAATTTAAGGAGAAATTAATAAATAATTATAAGTGAAAAAAAGAAAAGTAGCGTTTATAATTTGAATTCGTGTGAAATTAGTATTGATATGAATTGACAATAGATTTATTGAAATGTTTCAATATATAAAGGGAAAGAGGAATTAAATTGTAATGATTGAGCTTAGTATAAGAACTTGCATTTGTGTCAACATGGAATGAACATTTTAAATAAAAATAAATGCATGTTCTGAAATAAATAAAATAAACTTCCCATTTTTGAATATATGTATGGTTTTATAAACAGGGAGTTTGTTTTGTTACAAAAGAAAAAAAAGATATAACAATATATTTAAAAAGAAGACATCTACTTTTATAAATTTGAAAAAAGAAGATGACAATGTTCAAATGAGATGGGTTATTTTAAATGAGAGAAAATATAACCATATATTTATAAAAAGAAGGCATTTAATATAATAAACGTTATATTTTGAAAAGAAAAGGGAGAGTGTATTATGGAAGGATTGCATTTCTTACAGAAAATATAAGGTATGTTATTTCTTTGTTAATAAAGAATAGGAGCCAGTTTGATTTTTGAACATAAAAACATTAATACCAATCAACTAATGTAATTGATTGCTCAAGAATACAGTTACTAATTAATACACAACATATATACATGTTTTTGGACATATGTTATTTATCTAATTACAACAGATGTGAATACGGAAAATTTTTAGACATAGCAATTCACATGTTATTCATCCAAATAATTCAGACGTGAATATGTACAATACTGGCATAAGAATTTTTAGTTATTTATTTATTTAGTTTAGACATAAACATGGAGAAATACCGACATGTTAATTTACTCATTTTAGATGTAAATGTGGAAAAATATTGATATGTTGTTTGTTTGTTTATTTCAGATGTATACATGTAAATTAAACGGGATGTTGAAAAGTAAAATGAAACGTGCGAATAAAGAGAGACGAATGGAAATTTAATCTAAAATAAAATATCGTAAATTAGAAAGTAATCGAGGAGAAGAAAACTTTATTTATAGTTTGTATATTATTGAGGGTGTAATTAATTAAATTAAATGTAACATAAGACGCTGACAAGGTGCATTGTACGATTTGACACAACTACGAGTCAGCAGAAATTTCTAGACATTCTAATCTACGGTGAAAGCACACCTAAAACACTATAAATAGGACCTAAACTAGAAGTTTTCACTCTAAAATCAAAACTAAGCCTCCATTTCTCTCTCCTAAATATTTACCTACATTCTTCATTTATAAAATAAAATTATATTATATATAGATTCTAATAAGAGATGGAGATTGTACAAATTAGAGGGGATTTCTAGAGAATTTTGACTGCTATAAAAGAGATTCTAGCTTTTGTCTCAAGTGAGTATTTAGTGATTATTTTAGATTCTTAAGTAATTTAAAATAATAGGGTTTCCAATAGTTGTAGTATTTCTACAATTTTGGGATAACCTTTATATTAGTTTATTTTCAGTTTTAGACTTGTTATTCAGTCTATTTTCTTTTTGCTATCCTTTTTCGGTTATTTGCAATTATTTATTGTTAATTATAGCTTTTCCAATTATTTATAGTTATTTACAGTATTTATAGTTATTTACTATTTACGTTTTATTTACGTCTATTCTACATTTGGGATTTCCTCTGTAATTGTCAGTTTCTTTTTAATTTCCTTTTTATGCGAATGGAATAAGTGGAATATAATAGATTGCGAATATGGACTAAGTAATAAGAACATTGATTTTATAGAAAATGAGACGTAGAATATGAAGAGTGTAATAAACTGGAGTTGGACCGAAATAGGCACATTTAAGATATTTGCAAGATTAATTATAATGTATAATTATGATTAAAACGAGTAAATAGAGGAAGTAGCTTATTTTTATACTTAGACTTTGGGTAAAGTTAATAAGCATAATTATACCATAGGTTATAATTGGAGACAGTACGAAAAAGGCTTATTCTTAAGACTTAGAATAAATTAATAAGAAAAATAGCAAGATTAACAGTGGAGGCTTATTTAAAATTTTTTATACTAAGTTAATAAGCAATTGTAGCAGTAAGACCCATACCTACAACATTCCCTTTTTCAGTTAGGTCTGATAATAGATTAGGTGAGGCTAGGGCACAGTTATGTTGGAGTAGTGATAAATAAGAGGTCAATAATTAAAATTTCAAATTATAGGGATTTGGATAAGGGGGAGTAACAGATAGCACGAGCCTAACATTGGTCGAGCATGCGACCTCGATATGGGGATATAATTCGCTATTGGGTGCCAAAGCATGGTAAATAAGAGGTCTATAGGGGGAGCAACAGATAGCACGAACCTAACGGTGCTCGAGCATGTGACTTTGGTGCTTGGATATAATTCGCTCTTGAGTTCCCAAGAGCTTAGTAGGTGTCTTCTGTAGGCACTGGTGTCTTTTATTGTAGGACCCACCTGATTGGACTAGTTCGCAGTAGGCACAACAGAGTAGAAGGCCGATCAAAGGGTAGAATTAGGACTTCAGCCTAATTAAAGTAGGATTGGGAATTCAACCTAATCAAAGCAATTATCTAAGACAAGTGCAAACAATCAAGATAATCTAATCGAACTATCTTTGCAAAGCAAACAGTTAATACTGTATTTTATTCCAGCTTTATCTTTTCTTCTATTTCCTTTATTTCTTTCTTATACTAGAACTATTGCAAAGTCTATTATCTTTACCTTGCTTAAGAATACTAGTAATTACTTCCACTCACCAAACTTTTAGTCTGACCCACTGCTCCATTTCCCCCTTTTCCCCTCCATATGTCAGCAGAGGCAGAGATAATAGCTTTCAGATTCTTTGGAGGTTCAACTAGAGAGATCTTTCCTCATGTATTCTATTCTTCTCTTTTAGTTTGTATTTCATTTGATGTATTGGTACTTTTGTTGAGGGGGATGTTTGTTTTTATGTACTATGATATTATGACTGAGATTATGGTTTTTCATGAGACATGTATTTGGTATTTTGAGACACCTTATACTTGGTTTTATGACTCTACTTTATGAAGTTGGTTTTGAATAATAAGTTATTATTTTCAAATGTTTTCACTGTTTTATTTATCTTCTCCTGTAAATCTTAGTCTTTGTAAGTTTTTAGCTATACCTACAATGCACCACACCTTTTAGTGTGCTCTTTTGGGTATACTAAGGGGTGTGAAGTGTTACATTTGGTATCAGAGCCTAAGGTTATAGGATTCTTAAAGAAAAACTTTTGTTTTAATAGTAAAGTATTTTTCAAAATAACTTGTTTTAAAAGATTTTTTTAGAAAAGAAGCTCTTTAATTTAGAAATAGTTTTCAAGTATAAAAGTGTTTTTATTATAAAAATTCTCTCAAAGTCCAGTTCAACCTTCTTTCGATTCTTTCAAGCCTAAGTGTTCTTTTCTTTGCATGGTAAGACTGACTGGTTCCGTAGAGCTACGGTACCAGAGTTGGAAGGGCAAGCGCCCAATACAACACCGGTAGGTGGAAATCCTTTAATCCACCTACACCAGCCGATTTTTCTAAGCTATGCAAGGACTTCGCTAGTATAGAGGGCAGAACATTTTCTGGCATGGAGGATTTCAAGAAGACACGAGCTAGGTTGGAAGATATAGAGCAAAAAAGTATAGGCTGTTAGACTTGGAAGACCAAGAGAGAGTTCAATCTGTATCTTGGCAACTGAAGGGAGAGCATAAAGAGGTTCCTAAGTCAAAAAAAATCCAAAAAGCCATGATGGAAGAACAAGAAGGATAAGGAAAAAAAGAAAGGAGGACCTCAGAAGGAGATCAAGAAAAACTGGAAATGTCATAGCTGTGGATTGATTGTTCATTACGCAAGAGACCGCAAGAAGGAGTTACGAATGAAAAGAAGGTGTTATAGTTGTGGACGGCCTGTTCACATCAGTAGATTTCATCCTCAAAAGACGGGGTAGGGAGCGGGCACACCTACAGCACAGATTTGGGCATTGGATGTAGGACCTTCCGGCAGCAGACCCGATAGAGGTAGGAAAGTCACCATGGAAGGTTTAATTTCTATTTTTGGTTTTTCCATTTGGACTCTTTTCGATTCTGGAGCCTCACACTCTTTCCTAATTCCTTATTTGATTGTTTGCGCTTAGATCTCTTAGTAGTAGACCCCATAGTTGTTTCAAACCCCATAGGAGGATCGACATATTTATCCATGATTTGTAGGGGTTTGAAATTTTTTATAGGCATAGAGTTTCACTGTGACGCCTATGTATTGGAATTTTTGGGGTATGGGATGATTTTGGGAATGGATTCGGTATCCACTTATGGAACGATATTAGACTGCGAGAGGAGATTCGTTAGACAAGAGACATACATCAGTAGGACTCTCGAGGTTTCTTCTGCCCCATAGGGGTCAATCATGTTAAGCTTCTTTTATCCCTTTGATTCATCATCAGCAGAGTTAGATTCAGTTTCTGTCTTCAGAAATTTCCCAGCCGACTTTAAAGAAGTGCATTTCTTGGGGCATAGAGAGGGCCAACAAATGGAAAGAATTTGAGAAACAGTTTTGTAAGTTTAGGTTCGGATTATGGAAATCCAAAGAGTAGTAAGCCCATGAGTATATAATTGAATTTTTTTAATAGTTTCAAATAAGTGGATTTAACGGCCTAGGAATAAAAGACTTTAGTAGGGAAATGAGATTTGCAAGGTTTAGGAAGGGTACTCCTAGGGTAGTAAGAAGAAAGTCCATTTTACGTTTAGCCCAATGAAACAAAATTGTTAGAATTAAAAAGTTGAAAAATATAATTTTCAACATATTGGATTTTCGAAAAAAAGCAATCTTAAATTTAAATTGGTTTTTATATGATGTAAATTTTGTAAAAAGGTAAAATTCTTTTTGAAGAATTATAGAGCATATATATAACGCACTAGCTTCTTTGTAGATAAACAAAGATTTAAATATAAAAACCTAGAGTGTATTAAGTATCGAAAACGCAGGTTACAAGGTTTATTGTTGTAATTGATGTTTTCGTGAAAAAATAAAGGGGCATAGACTATAATACTATTGTTATAGTAGGTGACTCCAAAAGGAAATGTTTTTACATAGTATATGAGATTTATTAGTATTTATTTTTGAATCCATACACTAGTATTTTTGGGTTGTAGTAACATTATTTTACACAACATCTGATTTGACCCACATAAAAATGTGTTTTGAAGATAATTTCCAAGCATAGAAATAAAGTGGTTTGTAAGTACACTTAGTACTTGAATAAGTATAAGGAAATGTCTTATGGGTATATTAAAACAATTTTGAAGATAAGTTTTTCTGAAAACAAATATAAGATAGATATTAGAAAATGTCTATCATAAGAGAATATAAAACTATTAGGTGTAATAAGAAGATGTTTGAAAAAAACGTGAAGTCTTTATAAAGATATTTTAAAGAAAAATGGTTTGGTGAAAAAGCATTGTTGGAAGCAAAAAAAAAACTGAATAACAGTTAAATTTAAAAATTCCAATTTTTATAGAGCGCTGTAAAGGTCTTTAAAAGAAAAAGAGGAAAAAGTTTTGGACTTAGAATTTGAAAGTTTTCCCCTATAGATTTGGAAAATAACGTAAATTCAAAAAGATGTAAGGATGCAAGCCTTGAAAGATAAAGTAACCAAATATTTTTGAATTCAATAGGAACTTAAGGATAACACTTCTAAAGACACATATTTTTGGGATTTTACATTTTAATTTTTTTAGAAGCCTTAGTTTTTAAATAAAATGATAAATTCCAAACCAAACCCTTAAATGTGGAGTGGATAGGAATTGTTTCCTAGGTGTGATGGAAAAAAGTGTAAGGCTATTTAGGAGATAGAAATGATTACTTTTAGAAGTAATAATAGAAGTTTCTGTAGAGTGTATGTGGCACTAGTGAGAACCTAGGAATATTACTTCATTTGTGCAGGCTAAAGAAGAATAGTAAAGTGATATTAGTAAGATAGTAAGACATGCGGTTGAGGATGTGTATTCTTGATTTTAGAGAGACTTCAGAGAAGATTGATTTGATTAGGAAACAATACATATCTCTTATCCACATCTCTTTGATAATAAATTTTGAATTTCCTGTTTCCATCTTTAATTTTGAATAGGTTATTTCCTTTATTATCCTTTGAGAGGGTAGAACTTAGGATTCAATCTATGGGTTGTTGGATTCGATGTGAACATGTTATGTACGATGGATACTAGTAGTTGTGAGTGGTTGCTAGTGGATGCTAATGGATGCATATGCTTACACTGTGCACTATTATCTCTTAGGGATCGGCCTAACCAGGACACTAGAGCATATGCATATGGATGTGTGCTTATTTTCGTTTTTATTCCATAGTTGCTATAAATGAATGATTATCACATCATTGTCACATTTGGATGATGATTGCAGCACACATATAGTACTATCAGTTATCATTAGGGAATTTGTATTCATTTGGATACATGGCACATACATGATTACATAAAAGAAGGTCGACTGAATCAGTGGACCGCCTAATCTTTTGCATTAATTAAGGACATTGACACTACATTAATTGCATAAGTATCATAATCGCATTAGAAAAACTTAAGGACAATGGATGAAGTGGGTGATGATTGAGTAGTGGATTGTAGAACTTGGATGAAGACATTTATTTCAATCTTCTATCCTTAGAGATTTTGGGGGCGAAAACCTCTTAAGGAGGGGAGAATGTAAAAACCTGGAATTTAAGTTGAAATTAATAAATAATTATAAGTGAAAGAAAGAAAATAGTGTTTATAATTATAATTCATTTGAAATTAGTGTTAAAATTAATTGGCGGTATATTTATTGAAACGTTTCAATAAATAAAGGGAAATATGAATTAAATTGTAATGATTGAGTTTAATATGAGAACTTGCATTTGTGTCAACATGGAATGAACATTTTAAATAAAAATAAATGCATGTTTTGAGACAGATAAAATAATGTTCTCATTCTTGAATATATGTATGATTTTATAAAAAAGGAGTTTGTTTTGTTACAAAAGAAAAAAAGACATAACAGTATATTTAAAAAGAAGGCATCTACATTTATAAATTTGAAAAAAGAAGATGACGATGTTCAAATAAGACGGGTTATTCTAAATGAGAGAAAATGTAGCCATATATTTATAAAAAGAAGACATTTAATAAAATAAACGTTATATTTTGAAAAAAAAAGGCAAGAGTGTATTACGGAAGGATTATATTTCTTACAGAAAATATAAGGTATGTTATTTCTTTTGTAGTAAAAAATAATCAGTTTGATTTTTGAACATAAAAACATTAATACCAATCGATTAATGTAATTGATTGCTCAATTTAAAGGTAAATAATAAGGTTACTAATTAATACACAACATATATACACGTTTGTGGACATATATTATTTATATAATTACAATAGATGTGAATATGGGAAAAAATGTAGGCATAATAATTCACATGTTATTCGTCTAATTAATTCAGACATGAATATGTACAATACCGGCATAAGAATTTCTATTTATTTATTTATTTATTTATTTATTTATTTATTTTAGACATAAACATGGAGAAATATTGACATGTTAATTTACTTATTTCAGATGTAAATGTGGAAAAATATTGATATGTTGTTTATTTATTTGTTTCAGACGTATACATGTAAATTAAATGGGATGTTGAAAACTGAAATGAAATATGCGTATAAAGAGAGACATATGAAAATTTAATCTAAAATAAAATGTCATAAATTAGAAATTAATCGACGAGAAGAAAACTTTATTTATAGTTTGTATACTATTAAATTAAATTAAATATAAGATAAGGTGCTGACAAGGTGCGTTGTACGATTTGACACATCAACGAGTCAGCATAAGTTTCTAGAGATTCTAATCTACGGCGAAAGCACACCTAAAACACTATAAATAGGACCTAAACTGTCCTTGGTTTTCACTCTAAAATCAAAAGTAAGCCTTCATTTCTCTCTCTCAAATATTTACCTACATTCTTCATTTATAAAATAAAATTATATTATATATACGTTGAAATAAGAGATGGAGATTATACAAATTAAGGGGGATTTCTAGAGAATTTTGGCTGCTATAAAAGAGATTTTAGCTTTTGTCTCAAGTGAGTGTTTTGTAATTATTTTAGATCCTTAAGTAATTTAAAATAATAGGGTTTCCAATAGCTGTAGTTTTTCTATAATTTTGGGATAACCTTTATACCAGTTTTTTTCTTCAGTTTTAGACCTCTTTTCCAGCCTATTTTCTTTTAGCTATTCTTTTTCGGTTTGTTTCAATTATTTACTGTTAATTATAGATTTTCCAATTATTTACAGTATTTATAGTTATTTACTGTTATTTACATTTATTTAATGTTTATTCTTTTTCGAGTAGGGTACAACAACATTTGGGCCATGGTCGATTGATTGACCAAGAGTGCTAAACTTATACCCATCAAGTCAAGTAGAACGGCAGCCAAACTGGGCGTGTTGTATGTAAAATGGGTCGTACGATTTCATAGAGTGCCGAAGAGCATTATGAGTGACCGAGAGCTGTTGTTCACTAATGGGTTTTGGAAGAGCTTAAAGAAGGCGTTGGGTATCGTGCAACATCTTAGTATAGCTTATCAACTACAAACTAATAGGCAGATCGAGGGAATGAATCCTATCTTCGAGGATCTCTTACGAGCTTGCATTCTCCATTTCAAAGGCTTGTGGGATGATCACTTGCATTTAGTAGAGTTTGCATACAACAATAGCTATCGGTCTAGTATTAGTATGGCACCACACAAGGCATTGTATGGACGATCGTAAAACGCTCCTTTGTGTTGGTCGTAAGCGGGTGAGAAATTGATACTCGGGCCAGATATGATCAAAGAAACCTTGGAGAAGATAGAGATCATTTGAAAGTGGTTGAAAGCCGCTCAGGATTGGCAGAAGAGCTACGCCGGTAGGAGACCTTGAGATTTGGATTTATCTGTCAGTGATACGGTGTTTGTGAAGATTTCTCCTTTGAATAATGTTATTCGATTCGGTAATAAGGGGAAGTTAGCATCTGCATTAGTAGGCCTTTTTCTGGTAACAGATGTGAGAAATGCGGATTACGGATCTTAAGGCTAGGATTAACACAGGAGGGGGGGGGGGTGAATAGTATTAATAAATAATTACTAAATCTTTTTGAGTTTTTGTTAGTTTAGACACCGATGTATGCAACATACAGACACATACATGATCACAGAAACAAGCACAGATGCAGAAATAAAATAAAAACAGTAAAGGAAATAACACACCGGATTTTATAATGGTTCGGAGTTACCCTACATCCAGTCCCGCAATACAAGTACGGATTTCCTTTCAAAAGCAATTGTGCAATTACACCCTCGATTTCAAGGCTATGAGGTACACCCTCCAGAATTTCTATCCTCTGGGTAGGGATACTTGATTTCCGGGCCACAAGTTTACCCAATTGATTTACCAAGGCTATAATCACACCTTTTCTCTCTTGATTAATTTCCAAGGCTACAATCACACCTTTTCTCGCTTAATAGATTACAAAGAAGTCTATAACTCTGAATAGCACTGAGAACCTTGTAGAGATAGTGATAGAGAATCAAACTAAAGTAATCGAGTTTGATTCAATATTGATTTCGGAAGAGTAATTGTAAGAATATGTATTAATAAATGTGGAAGAAGAAGAGAAGTGAAAAAATAGAAAATCTAATATAAAATTTGTTGAAACTAACCCCTATTTATAGAAGAACAACAACCATGTCCATTCATGAAGAGTTATGGCGAATAGACACTTCTTTCGAAATTTAAATTTTGAATTCAACTGACACCATGTCGACATGGTTACCCTAGGCATGTCGACATCCCAAAGCAATTTTTGGTGATTTGATTTTCTTTGAAAATAACCTTTATCTTATATTAAAACTATTTTAAACTTTACAAATATACTTGACTATAGTTAAAATTCATAAGTAAATATAGAGAATAATATATATAGATTTTAACTATAATTTTGTATTTAAATTTAAGTGTAAAAGTTAAATATATAATTTAAAAAGATAGTTTAAAATCAGGAGTAATTTGACTTTGAAATTAAGTTAATATTGAGCCTAAAATTATTTAAAATCAGGATGGAGAGTTTTGAATCTTTTTAAAAGGAAAGTTTTGAAATCATTTTGAAAACAAGATATTTTTGTAAAATCATTTGAATTAAAATTAATGGATACAAAATAATGTTCCACTAGATTTTCGTTGGTTCCATCCTACTTAGGGTTCAATCCCTTTAACAGGCTCGAAGTGGATTCCTTTCCATGAATAAATTGGATTTTAAGATGCCAGTGCTTTTCTACGAGTTTTAACAAAAATTCCTAATAAAAATACTTATGCTTGAAATCTTGAACTCTTAATAATCTTGATACGCATGAGTCTTCTATCTCGATATCTTGAATCTCTATACTGTACAGTCTTCATTCTTGGTACCTGCATGGTTAAATCCTGCATATACTATATATCTAAACTTATAATGTCAGTATTTATATTTTATAATCTATTCTAAGGTTATTGTCATCAAAACCATCATCTCATGGACTAACAATCTCCCCCTTTTTGATGACGACAACCTTTGTTTATAAAATATTACTTCTATCCTAATAACTCTCCCTAAAATTAATAACTCCCCCTTAATTTATGCCTAACTAACCTATTCTATATTTCTCCCCTTTTGTCATCAACAAAAACTCACTCCAAACTATATAACTCCCCCTAAAACTAACACTCTATGACATATGATTATAATGATAGTGTTATCATAAGTAATCATTACTTAAATCTAATACTAAAACGTAGTCCTAAATAATTAACTATCCTAACTAAGAATTCACGATAGTACTTATAATTAAAACATCTATAAGGACACGAGTTATTTATTACGTATGAAGTTGTATATACATGAGCGTATAGAAAACACAAAGAAACACAAACAACAATGGAGAAGAAAGAAAAGAAACTATTGTGTGTTTTTTAAACATAGGAGATCTATGAACGAACAGTTTGGATAGTGAAAACAAAAATTTCCACGTTGTTCGACAAGATTCCCATTTTTGTCAAAACACACTTCTCCAACACACACGACGTGGTCATCATCTTCCGCTTGCGATTCTTCTTCCATGGGTTCTTCTTCTTCTTCTTCGCTGGCCTCTTGTTCTTGATTGAGTGAAGAGTCTTCATCAATCAAGATAGGATTGGCCTGGTTATCCATTAGGAATTTTTGCAAATTCCTAAGAATCTTGCCTTGCCTCTCTTGTTCCTTTGCCATACGAAGTTGAGTCACTTGAATTCCAGTCATCATCTAAAGTGCATCCTTCATAGAGTCCTCTATTTTAGTCACACGAGCGAGAGTAGTACGTTGAAATGGACCAGAAGTAGGAGAGAGGAATGAAAATGTTGATTTTATGTTTGATTTGGAAGAGGAGGCCATTGATTATTTGATAGTGAGAAGAATAGAGAGATAACAGAAATGATGAATAAAATTTCGAAAATGTGAAGAATTTATAACCAATTATTTTGAATTTTGGTGGGAAAAATTTCAAAATTTAAAGACGTTGCATGTCGACATGGGTATATGAGGGATGTCGACATGGTCTTTTATATTTTAACTCTTTGAATTATTTAATATTAATTATTAATTATATTTTTTATTTATATTTTATATTTCAGTTGTAGAACAAATACCTAATTCTCTTCTTAATTTAGTAAATATTGATTCATTTAAGGGTTTTGTTAAGATATCAGCAATTTGATTCTCAGAATTGATATAATCGAGAGTAACTACTTCCTTACTTATATTATCTCTGAGAAAATGATGTCAGATATCAATATGTTTAGTTCGAGCACGTTGAGTAGTATTTTTGGATAAATTTATCGCACTCGTATTGTCACAATAAATTGGTTATTTTGAAAATTTCAAACCAAAATCTTTTAAGGTTTGTTGCATATATATTACTTGAGAACAAGCCAAAGCAGCAGAAATATATTCTTCTTTAGTTGTTGATAAAGAAACTGTACTTTGCTTTTTACTAAACCAAGAAATCAGAGAATGCCTCAAAAAGTGACAAGTCCCACTTGTACTTTTTCGGTCTGATTTACAACCAGCATAGTCAGCATCACAGTAAGATATTAAGTCAAAAGAATCATTTTTAGGGTAGAATAAACCATAATCAGATATGTGTTTAACATATCTTATGATTTGTTTTACGGCTTTTAAGTGAGTCTCTTTAGGTTGGGATTGATATCTGGCACAGAGACAAACACTATGCATGATATCAGGTCTACTAGCAGTAATATAGAGTAGTGATCCATTCATTCTTCTATATAGTTTTTGATCTACATCTTTCGAGAGATCTTCTTTACTAAGGTACTCATTGGTTGCCATGAGAGTGGGTTTTCCACTCGCAGTAGTCAAACCAAATTTACTAATTAGGTCTTTAACATATTTTTCTTGACTAATAAAGATGCCATTATCTAATTGTTTTATTTGTAATCCTAAAAAGAAATTTAATTCACCCATATGACTCATCTCAAACTCTTTTGTGATTATTTCAGAAAATTCTTTATTCATTTCAAAATTAGTTGAACCAAAAATGATATCATCTACGTAAACTTGTACTAGTTGAATATCATTTTTATTTCTTTTAATAAAAGGAGTATTATCTACTTTACTAATTTCAAAATTAGATTGCAATGAATAAGATCTTAGTCTATCATACCAGGCTCTAGGAGCTTGTTTTAGACCATATAATGCTTTCTTAAGTTTGTAAACATGATTTGGTAATTTATCATTTTCAAAAAGTGGTGGTTGTTTAACAAATACTTCTTCTTTTACAAATCCATTTAAAAGGGCACTTTTAACATCCATTTGAAATAATTTGAAATTATTATAATTTGCGAAAGTAAGTAGAATCCTAATGGCTTCTAATCTTGCTACATGAGCAAAGGTTTCATCAAAATCTATTCCTTCTTCTTGACAATAACCTTGAGCGACTAATCGAGCTTTATTTCTAACTACCTCTCCTTGTTCATTCATTTTATTTTATAAACCCATTTAGTTCCAATTATAGTTTTATTTCTAGTCTAGGAACAAGTTCCCAAACATCATTTCTAGTAAATTGATTTAATTCTTCTTTCATAGCCAAAATCCATGAATCATTAGTTGATGCTTCTTTTGGATTTTTGAGTTCAATAGTTGATATAAAAGCTACATTACTCATTTGACTTAGTTGATTTCTAGTTTTAATACCAGATTGCATATCTTCCAATATATTCTCTATAGGATGATCTTTTTAAAGTTTAGTCCTTTTATTAGAATGATTAATTTCATTATTAGTTTCAATTGATTCTTGATTTTGAGTGATTAAATCCTCTTCATCATTTGTATCTTCAAAATTTTTGAAATTTTCATCAAATGAAACATGCATTGTTTCTTCAATGGAATTGGTTTTTAAATTAAACACTCTGTACGCTTTACTTCTATTAGAATATCCGATAAAGATACCTTTGTCGGATTTAGGATCAAATTTATCTAAATTATCTTTTGTATTTAAAATAAAGCATTTACTTCCAAAAATTCTGAAATAAGATACCTTAGGTTTCTTTGAATAAAGAAGTTCATAAGATGTCTTATCAGTTAAAGGTCTAATTAAAATTCTATTTAAAATATAACAGGCGGTAGCAACTGCTTCTGCCTAAAAATTATTTGGTAAATTACTATCTGTAAGCATAGTTCTCGCACACTCTTGAATCGTCCTATTTTTACGTTCTACTACTCCGTTTTGTTATGGAGTTCTCGGAAATGAAAAATTGTGAGTTTTTCCCTTTTTATTGCAGAATTCCTCAAACTTTTCATTTTCAAATTCACCACCGTGATCACTGCGAATAGTTATAATTTTTAGGAAAAATTGATTTTGAATTCTTTTTGAAAATGTCTTAAAACATTCAAAAGTATCACTTTTATGTTTCAAAAATATTGTCCATGTAAATCTAGAATAATCATCTACAATTACAAAGACATATGTACTATGATTTGAAGTTGAAATCATATCTTTTAACTTAAAGGAACTTTTTCTAAGTTTTCCTAATTGACAAGCATCACATAAACTATCTACTTTAAAATTCATTTTAGGGAGACCTCTTACTAGATTATGTTTTGACAGTCTAGATAAGAGTTTGAAATTCAAATGCCCAAATCTCTTATACCAAATCCAAGGGTCACTTGTATTTGCCAACAGACACATGTTATCATTTGAAACTTTCATACAAAGAATATAAATATTCTTTTTCCTGACTCCCTCGAATATAATGGTTGAATTATTATCTTCTATATGACACTTATCTTTTTCAAATTTAATTTTATATCCTTTATCACATAGTTGACTTATACTTAGCAGATTATGTTTCAGATTCTTAACTAGCAAAACATTAGTAATAGTAGGAGTTTTGGAATTACCGACTTTGCCGATGCCAATCACATATCCTTTTGAATTGTCTCCGAAGTTAACCAGTCCTCCGTCTTTGTATATTATATCATTTAGTATATTTGGATTGCCAGTCATGTGCCTAGAACACCCACTATCAAGTATCCATTTGTTCTTTCTGATCTGCACAATTTGTCCGTTGTGGATTGATTCCTCAACACCCATAAAGCATGATTCCTGCACATCAAATAATCTTGGTAGACAACTTGAATTTGAATATTGATTATATGTAGACTCAAGAAACAATGATGGTTTGGATACTTCTAAATTAGTATTAACAAATATAGCCATTTTAAAAACTTTTTCAAAAATCAGATTATAAAACTTTGAAATCCTTACTTTGATACTAATTGTGAGAAATGCGGATTACGGATCTTAAGGCTAGGATTAACACTAGAGGGGGGTGAATAGTGTTAATAGAGAATTACTAATTTTTTTTGAGTTTATGTTAATTTAGACACCGATGTATGCAATATACAAACACATACACGATCACAGAAACAAGCACAGATGCAGAAATAAAATAAAAGCAGTAAAGAAAAGAACACATCGAATTTTATACTGGTTCGGAGTTACCCTACATCTAGTCCCGCAACACATGTACGGATTTCCTTTCAAAAACAATTGTACAATTACACCCTCGGTTTCAAGGCTACGAGGTACATCCTCCAGAATTTCTATCATCTGAGTAGAGATACTTGATTTTCGGGCCACAAGTTTACCCAATTGATTTACCAAGGCTACAATCACACCTTTTCTCTCTTGATTGATTTCCAAGGCTACAATCACACCTTTTCTCGCTTAATAGATTACAAAGAAGTCTATAACTCTGAATAGCACTGAGAACCTTATAGAGATAGTGATAGAGAATCAAACTAGAAGTAATCTAGTTTGATTCAATGTTGATTTCGACAGAGTAATAGTAAGAATATGTATTAGAAAATGTGGAAGAAGAAGAGGAGTGAAAAAACAGAAAATCTGATATAAAATTCGTTGAAACTAACCCCTATTTATAGAAGAACAACAGCCATGTCCATTCATGAAGAGTTATGGCGGATAGACACTTCTTTTGAAAATTAAATTTTGAATTCAACTAATACCATGTCGACATGGTTACCTAGGCATGTCGACATCCCAGAGCAATTTTTGATGATTTGATTTTCTTTGAAAATAACCTTTATCTTATATTAAAACTATTTTAAACTTTAAAAATATACTTGACTATAGTTAAAATTCATAATTAAATATAGAGAATAATATATATAGATTTTAACTATAATTTTATATTTAAATCTAAGTATAAAAGTTAAATATATAATTTAAAAAGATAGTTTAAAATCAGGAGTAATTTGACTTTGAAATTAAGATAATTTTGAGGCTAAAATTATTTAAAATCAGGATAGAGAGTTTTGAATCTTTTTAAAAGGAAAGTTTTGAAATCATTTTGAAAACAAGATAATTTTGTAAAATCATTTGAATTAAAATTAGTGGATACAAAACAATGTTTCACTAGATTTTCATAGGTTCCATCCTACTTAGGGTTCCATCCCTTTAACAGGCTCGAAGTGGATTCCATTCCACGAATAAATTGGATTTTAAGGTGCTAGTGCTTTTCTATGAGTTTTAACAAAAATTCCTAATAAAAATACTTATGCTTGAAATCTTGAACTCTTGATAATCTTGATACTCATGAGTCTTCTATCTCGATATCTTGAATCTCTATACTGTACAGTCTTCATTCTTGGTACCTTCATGGTTAAATCCTGCATATACATATATATCTAAACTTATAATGTCAGTGTTTATATTTTATAATCTATTCTAAGGTTGTTGTCATCAAAACCATCATCTCATGGACTAACAACAGAGAGGATTGGAAACCTAGCATATAAGGTCAACTTACCTCAGAAGATGGCGGTTGTGAATAATGTCTTTCACCTTTCTCATTTGCAAAAGTTTGTGCATGACTCAGGTATGACGATTACACCGGATCAACTATATGATATCGAGATTGAACCATAAGCTTTGAGACTATGTAGGCCAGTTCGTATTATTGGATGCAATATAAAACATTTTAGGAGGAAGATGATGGAGTTTGTGAAGGTTCAATGGGCAAAAGTAAATGCGATTGCATGTTGGAAATTGAGGAGAGCATGAAGGCCACTCATCTAGAGCTCTTTGTATGATAAGGCCTACTGTTTATCCCATTTGCTTTCCCTTTTGATATCATATAAGGTAGTTTAATATCTCACACGCTTGGATCGATTTGCTTATATTATTTTTTGCATGACTTCTTGTTTGATGTGTTTGATGGTTGCATGTGATTGATCGACATGTAATGAAACCGTGGTTGGCTTTTACTTGATTCATATGGGGATTTTGGGGGAGTAATTCCTTAAGGGGGGTGGGAGAGTATAGCGACTCGTGTTTTGCGTATCGAAGAATCATAAAATATGTTTATTTTATTTATATGAGGTCGTATGACTCTAAAATTTTGAAAGGTGACTCTAAGGGACATTTTTCACATCTATGATTTTTACCGAATTTCTATATGACCATTTTGACTTTGAGAATCTTTCTTAGACTATAACTTTTGACAAAAACTGATTTAGGGACTCAAACCACTTTCATTGTTTTAGGATGATTGTTTCCCATTTCGTAGAGTGGTCATAATATGAAAACGGACTTATCGTTTGGAAGTTATAGTTGTTTTAAGTTTTGGCTGCTGCTGGCTTGTTTTATTGGGTAATTAACTAAGCCCATGCTTAGGCCCACTAACCCATTTCGAAGTTTGTGCATAGTGGAGGTTGTAAAACTGATCTAGGTCATTTTTCAGCTTCCCCAAAATAGTTCTAAACCTCCATTAACCCTAATTCCATCAAAAGTCACAATTTTTTCCTTACTAATCTTAGTCAAATTATTGATTAGAGGGGTGATTAGTACATTAAAACTAGAGATTATCATTTTGGATGATTTGAATCCTTCTCCTTTGCTATCCACTTCAGATCTACGGAGAAATATTTGTATTTTGGGTATTTGGTGAGTGGTTCTTGTCCTCTCACTCTATTATGCATGTTTATATAGTTAATAATAATAGTTGAGATTTTGATCTTAAAACGTTTTCTAACCTCAGTCACAATTTTATAAATGTTTAAAAATGAATTTTGAAAGGTTTAAAATGATTTCTAAACGGTTTTGCAATCCTTCATAATCATATGCATATGTTAGCGTAAAAGTTAGATTTAGATTAGAATTGGCTTGTTTATCATATTCTTGTACATTGCTTGTATGATGGATGTATATGCTTGTTATTCTATGGTTGTTTGTGCTTTGATGTTGTTTGCTAGTGTTTTGAATGCTTAGGAAGATAGGTCGGTGAAGATGGAAAATCAGGATCAAAGTTGGTTGGAGTTGGATGAAACTTGGAGGATAGGTTCTCGAGCATGGGAGGAGCTTGCAAAAAAATTCACACCTCAAAATTCGCTTGGTACTCAACTTAGCACCAAGTTATTTTGGAGGCTCGAATGGATTGGTCAACCTGATAGACGGATAGAGCATAGCTAGTAAAAGTTGTCCGTAGCAAGACGCAAGAGATTGTCTAAGTATTGGATATTATGACGAGTTGTTTCTAAAACTTGAAGTAGAATGCTTTGGAGTGGGGATTAGTTGTTTTGATGGATGGATCAGGGTCTAACGCATCTAAGGATGAAGTATTAATAGCATGGAGGGAAACTTAGTTAAAATTTGCTAAGTAAATGGGTCGGCACCAACTTGAACAACTCGATTCCAAGATGAACAACTCGGTATCAAGCTGAACAACTCGGTTCCAAGCTGAACAACTCGGTACCAAGTTGTTTATATTGGTCGGGATGAGGTAAAACTTCCTGAAGGGGAAGCAGAGCCCCTATAGATTATGCTAAAGGTGGTTGTTCGTTCGCTTAGAGTTTGATGGCGACATAGTGGCATGATGATGGCTTTGTGACTTTGATGACAACTCGATAATGAAAAGAGTTTCGCTTCGATGACGGCGAATCGGTGTTGAATGGAGTCATGAATGGTTATCCACAAAGGGCTGGTTCTAAGAAAGGTGACCCGTAGATAGAATGGTTGAATGGTGCTATCGTGGAATGAAGGAGTGTAGAATGATTCCTCGAGGATAATGTAAATTAGATGGAGCAAATAAAGGGCTCAAACACATATGCTAAGGGATCGTTGATACTCGGAGTGTTTTCTGATGTGTACAAAGCATGGGTATTGTAAGGATGCTCATGGATACATTGAAAGGCTACCCTAGATCGGTTGAATGGATCCATGTGCCCTGGACTGGTTGAATGGTTCTAGTATCAGCTTCAGGCTTACGATGGTTCATTGAAAACCAAGATTTCCATTAGTCTCTAGCTGTTGAAAGGTCATACAAGTTATCATATACCTAGAGCATAATGAGTGATAGTGTGGATTGTTTTATGGATGTTATGGTTGTCTTAATTATTCATCTGTAGTCTGTCACTATAGGGATGTTATTTTAGATATGTATTGGAGATAGGGACACCTAAACACCCAAAATCACACATAGTTTACAGTGTACCTTTACTATATTTGTGTAGCAACATATTATATACGTTATGTGCTAACTCTTTGGTTGCAGGTGCATGTCAGCTATGATTTTTATGCCTTTGTTTTTTACTACATCGACTTGTATAGTATTTTGAGATTCATTTATGCTCACATCAAACCGTTGTCCGACTCAAAGTTTTATGCTTGCTTTTTGTTATCTCGGGTACTCTTAAATGAGTAGACTAGAGAGCAGGTCTAGGTGGACGCAGTAGCTGTGTAGAGGATGGGTTGGATGGAACTACCTCGTATTATAAATGTATTTCTATACTTATTCCACCGTGCAACATCGCGGAGCCTTGGCAATGCTTGCTTATTATTATGGAATGGCTATTTGAGTTTATTTCAATTATATAAACTCTATTACTAGTTGTATAACTTTGTGAATCTGTACTCTGATATTTGGATCACTTAGTTATTACAACCTCTAACGTTTAATATCTACAATGTATATTATATTTATTCCATATGCTATAAGATATACATCAGGTTCTATGATGTTTATTTCATTTTAAAAGCCTGATGATCGTTCTACATCGGTCGGGCACATTTGTAGCGCACTACCTTATACATATTGGGTACAGTGTAGGACGATTGTCATAGACATGGTATGGAGTTCTTAATCTTTCGATATCTGAGGATGAGGAGGATCCAAAGGAGGAGATTGAATCTGAGGATGATGAAGAAATTATATGGGAGATGTAGGAACTAAAAGAGGAGCACCCAACCGAAGAAGAGAAGGATCCAAAGGAGGTCCCCGGTGAGAAGTGGATGTGGGTAGATGGAGTGGTAGAGGTCGAGGAGCTTGAGCTTTCGGGTGGTTGGATATTTGATGATGAGACAAAGTCCATGGAGTTGGAGGGCCTTCGATAGAGGACTCTGATAGGGAGAGCCTTTTATGAGATTGTTGGAGTGTGTTTGCTAGGAGTGTTTTGGGCATTAGTATTGTATCTTGTAGTATGTGTATGCATCTGTATTATGTATCATATTAGGTAAGCCTATAGATGGGTTATGACTTCTAGTTTTGGGAAATTAGTTTGGTCTTGTATGTCTAAAAACCCTGGTGGTTATACCTTGTATTGTATGATGTGGTTTATGGTGGATTTCTCTTTTAAAATTCCTCTTTTTGATTAAGCAGTGTTTTAAAGAAAGGGCATTTAAGTAATTATGTAACCTAGGTAAATAAAGCAATTTTTTATTAAATGGTTCATAAATGATGGTTTAATAATTGTTGAACAACCTTAACAAGTTAAGACAAGTTTTAAATTGGTTAAGCATTTTTGTTAAATAAACTATGTGATTATTAGGCCGACTAATAAACATCTTTACTTTAAAGATGTCTAAGAAAAGTAGACTCTAGGATTGAGTTTGGATATTAGCATCTTACTCTTCTTAGCTACTTGCCCGACTCGATAAGTAAAGAGGTTGAAGTGGTCGACTTATTTTTAAGTCCAGATTTATTTCCTCCATCTGAATTTATGGAAAAGAAAAAATAAAAAGAATAAATTAGATGTTTTGAATATACTCATAGGATGTAGTAGAGTATTATATAAGTTTAAAACTTAAGTTATATTTTTATGAAATGTTTTCATAAAATATTTTAGGAAAGTTAAAGGAGGATAGTAAGTAAGAACCAATAACAATAAGTGCGTAAGTTGTATGTAGATCATTTCTTCACATGGTTCTTGATCCAAGATTCGAATACATGACTTTGAAGTGGTTTCCCACTAGTTTGAATAAGGATTTATCACTCTCTTTTTTAACGACGAGCACTTGATGAAGATTCTTGATTTAGAATTAAAGTTTTCTATCATAGTCTGATGGCTACGTTAGGAGAACAGAGGTTCCTAATCAAGGGTCCTGGTCCAAGTCCTTACTATGGAAGTCGGGTGAGCGATACTAGTTTGGAAGTGAAATTTATGTATTCCAGTAAGTGATCAAATCGGATATTGCATACGGATGAGCTATATACATTGTACCGATTCAAATAAAAGATTTAGATTTTTTGTTAGCTTGTTTCTTTCTGATTTGATAGTGATGAAATTTTGGGGTCAAAATTCCTTTAAGGGGGAAGAATGTAATGACCTAGAATTTTATCGCTTTGAATTTTAATTTTTAATTAGTTTAAAATATTTAAATAATTGACTTTAGAAGCTTAAATAACTTATTTATATTAGTTAATGATAGTGAACTCATTTGAATATTTGTTTGTAGAAATAAACAGTTCGATGAAATATCGAAAATGTGATTGAAATTCGTTTTTTGAATTTTTGACTTTTTATTGGTCGGAAGTTGTCACAATATTGTTACACACTTATGCACGCATTTTAACAAACACATACACACACAAATAAGAAAAACATCTCTTTAATTATAAATCACTTCCTAAAGGAATTAAAGAATTAAGTAAAGAGAAGACTTTTCTTAAGGATGGAAGTACTAAAAAGTTCTATAAGTTTTTTTAATCATCTTGATAAGGTGTAGGCTTGTACTTTAGAGCATGAGGGGGTCATTTCGCCTATACTATAAGGGGTATAATGGGCTTTTAGTGAGGGTAAGAGAGGTAAAAGAGCATAAAGATAATGTGTGTCATTTACCACTTTGCTTTGTTTATAAAAGTGTGCTTGCATTTCTAGTTTTCATTTTAGTTTCCACTTTATTTTGTTCCTTCTTCATCTCCAAAACCATATGCAATCCATATTAAAACCCCTATCTTTTTTAGCAAGGCTAGTAGGGTCGATTGGGCCCTTACCAGATTATTAAATACAAGAAAATAAGGAAACACAAGCTTAATCCTAGGAAGCAAAATAAAAAAAGAGAATATAGGGGCAGGACATGGGAAACAAGAAGTTACAAACAAAACAAGAAAAGGAGAAAAAAAGAATGCACTAAATATCAAGCCCATTTATGAGAAACTTCATACTCAGTTAACACACCATGCACATGCATGCATTGATAAATCCTATGACTCACTTCATTGCTCAACACAACAAAATCTGTGCTTTTATGATCAAATACCCTTGCATTTCGTTCTCTCCACATTTCAGCAATAATTTTTTTGAAAACCAGAAGCAACTCCAATGTCGTTTGATCTCTCCTTCTTGTTGCTTTATGTATTCTAATCCATTCATCAGCATTGATACTAGAAGGTTACTTCATATCTTCCTCGCTCAACTCTTTTGCCCACAATTCAAAGAAAAATTGTGACACCCCTAATTGTTTTAAAATTACATTATTCAGTTAATTAGATAAACTATATAGAATTATGTAAAGATTTAAGTGGTTAAGAGATTGAGATTTTTGAAAGCATAAGGCAGCCCTGCCTTAATGAGTAAATACATGATATAAGAAAGAAGTAATAAGATAAGGGAAAATAGGAATAGGTCATATTCTTATACCTTAAACCCTTGACCTATTTTCATTTACCACGTTCACAAACTAAAACTTAAGACCAAGCTTTGCCGTCCACCATTAGAGGACAACAAGGGGAAGATAAGCAAGATTTCAAGAGGGAAGCTTAATCAAATTAATTCTAGAGCAAATCTCGATCTCCTTAACACACAAGCTAAAGGTGAATGATAGCTTACATCTCATTTTTATATAGCTTTCTGTTTCTGGATAAGACCCACATTTATTTTGCAATGATTTGCTATGTTTTGATTATTTAAATTGATATATATGCTTGTTGATGATTTAGGCTATTTCATATAGATTTTATGATAAGAATCAACATGAAAAACCTATTAAATGACATCTAAATGACTTGAATTTTTGATATAAGGTTAGAAGTATTATTTTAGAGACGGGTTTCAAGTTTATAATTTTCTTAATTATTGTGAATTTATTATGAATTTTCTAGTGAATAAAATGGTTAAATTGGGTTTAAATTATTTTTGGCTATTGTATGTTAGCTATAGGATGTTAAAAAACATATGAAAAGTGATTTATTGGAATTATTAGAGAATTTTCCTAAGTATTTTATTAAGTATATAAAATTATTTAAGATATGGGACTTAAATATTCTATATGTTTATAAAAGGAGAACGGACAATTTGCTAAATGTTCAAAGTTATAAAATATTGAATTAGGCAGCACTTTTAAAAATATTTTGAAAAAGAAATTGGCAACCAATTATATGATGACAGATAAGCAAGTTAGTTGGAAGGATATTACTTTATAAAGTAAAAATTCAGTTTTTGTTAAGGTTTGCTGTTTCTCCACTCTTGGCAGCTACCTTTTGGACTTCATACTACCGCCTCCATCATAGTCGAAACCAATACACATGGTATCAACGCCTTGGTATGTAGTGGATTGGAGGTAGGAAAAATATATAGGGTCGAAACGTGCTTTCAAAGGGGTCGAGACCTTGTTTTGCTTTCAAAAGAGATGCCGCTTGATTTGCTTTCAAAAGAATGGTTTCGAAAGGGTTTTAATATGGCTTTCAATTGAGGTTACTGCCTTTTGTTTTAAACAAGCTTTCGATAGGGTCAAAACACTCGTTGCCGCATTCTAACTTTCGGCCCAGTTGAGGCTGCTTTTGTCTTTAAATATTGGTTTCGAAAGGGTGCTTTCGCTTTTAAACAAGAAGCTACTCCTCTATGCTTTCAAAGGGTTAGTGTCAAAACCTCCTACTTTATTTACTTAGGAAATTGCTTTCGAAAGAGTGCTTTCGACCTAATTCTTTTAAGACCCTTTATTCTATTGAAAGATAAACCCATAGGTTTCGAATGGAATGGTTTTAAAAGATTTCGAAACTAAGTTCCACAAGCTTTACTTGAACCCAGTGTTTTAAAATGGTTTATTTTAAGTAAAGGACCTTATTGATTTCGAAAGGTATATAATAAAGGTTTTGAAGGGGAGGTTCCCCCAATGGTTTGGAAAGGAGCTTGAAGCATTTTAAATGGAAGGTTTCCAAATGCTTTCGAAAGGCAAGTTTTAAGAGTTTTGGAATGCGAATGTTTAAGGTTTATAAAGGTTTCAAAGGGATACCTTCAATTAATTCGAAAGGTTGTAATAAAGGTTTTGAAAGGTATGTTTTGGCCATTCGGCCTAGGTTTCAAGGTATAGTATTTAATATATTTTGAAAGGGTTTCTTTCAATGGATTCGAAAGGGTTTTGAAAGTTTTTAAGCAAGGGTTTCGAAGGATTACCATGGTTTTATGGACTAAGATCTTTTAAGTTGAAAGGGATTTTTAACTTTTTTTTGGAGGGATAGACAACCCTCAATATATTTCATCAAAATTGTTTTGAGTAAAGTATATATGACATGACAAAGAGATTTGAGTAAAGTAAAGAGTATATTTTCCTTGTTTAAGTATTATTTAAAGGGTTAAACCAATTTGCAAGAAATGTTTTCAAGGATAATTTCATGGGGTAGTTGACCCTAAGTAAATGACTCATATATTAGAATACCAGATGGGACTGATATAGGGTCACGCCCTATACTTTAGCTAGTAGCTAATATAAGTCCAAAATTCCAGTGTGTAGGAATTTGTCATAGGTAAGACTAAAATGACGTTACACACAGAGAGGAATATATAGAGTAAAGATTAGTTATTGGTGAGGCCGTAAAACCATTAGGATGAGTTGACCCTAGGAGAAGCAAGTAAGGGACAGACCGTCTAGAAGTATGTCTAACAGAAGTTAGATTATTTGTTTATGTCTGATAGGCCCGAGTCAGCCAAAGGTTAGTAGTTATCCAAACAAATCTATATTGTTCGGATAGATAGTCCATTTATTACCTGATTTATATGCATATATGATATTGCTATGATTGCTTTAATCAGTTTGATTGTAGGATTTTGATTTGCAAAGGATATGTTTAAAAAGGGATATTGGTAAGGGGAATCCCGTTCCACTAAGTGGCACGGTCTCAACTAATATCATATAACCGAGATGTAATAGTATTATTCACGCCAGGCTTTATGTTTTACTCAAAGTTTATATTTTCCCCTTAAACTCTCGAGTGCTCAAAATATGATTTGAGTAGATTGAGAGTTGAGGTTTTACAAGTTTAGTAGGATTGGACGAGTAAACTTTCCAAGACGTGCAGGAGGCAATGCTAGTTATCTATAAAAGCTATTTTGTTTTTATTTCCATTGTGTTGTATTAAGACAGTTTGTCTTTTTGGTTCTCTGATCATCCAATGGGGCATCTTTATGTGTCGCTCTTAGCATAATTTGTAATAATTATATTTGATCAAAAACCAGGGAATCGATTATGGATTATGTAATTTGAATATGAAATATTGCTTTGAAATGTAATCAGGAAAGTTGTTTTAATCTATGCTGATTTTATTTCATATTTAAGTGCTTCTGATATTATGGATATCATTAACATTACCATATTTCATCACCGGAAGTTATTACTATGGATGACTACAGCATCTGTAGCGCTTAGCTTCGAGCCTCGAGATATGGGATGTTACAACTTGGTATCGGCGCATTGGTTTATGAAAACTTAAAAAGAAATTTCAAACTTAAAATGATTTTTGAAAACATAATCCTAAAGGATTAGAGAAAAAACCGGGGTAAGGGATAACGTTATAGTAACATACTTGTATTTTCTATATATAAATATATGCTTTAGCTCTATTCTCCCATCTCTTTTAGGCTATTCGTCCATATCTTACAAAGGCTCGAATGCAGGTTTTATGGATGTAAGATATGGATGCTAGAAGTGGAAGAGTTAACCTTGGTGGGGGAAGCACCATAACCAATGGAAATGCCAGACCAAACACTAGGAGGAATCCGGGTCAGGTACAAGCTGCTATTGTGGGTGCTGGAATGCCGCAAGTTGATATGGGGACTATGTACCAGTTCTTTGTAAACATGTTGCAAGAAGGTGTTGCTGCTGGATTAGTTAAAGGATATGCTGTAGGATGAAATCAGGGAGCTCAAGTGGTTAATAATTATGTCGTACTGAGTAGAGATTATGCCAGATTGGAGGAAAACCGTTTATCGAAGCCGAAGACGCAATCGAAGTAGAGAATTGGTTACTTCATTGTGAGAGGATCTTTGCTGATTTGAGGCTTAATAATGAGAAAAAAGAAGGCTTACTTCTAGACAGTTTCAAGGAGTAGCACTGTACATATGGAATAGTGTTACGATCGGATACAATGAGGAGACTATGACTTGGGCTGAGTTCAAAAGAAGGTTTGAGGAGAGGTTTATGTCGTAGATTGCTAAGTCAACTTTGCTCAGGATGTTTGCTTAGTTGGAGTAAGGAGATATGACAGTGCTTGAATATGCAACCACATTTGAGGAGCTATCGAGATATGGATACGCTATGGTTGATACTATCATCAAAAGGAATGAGAAGTTCATTCGTGGGTTGAAACCTGAGCTTGCTAAGGCCACATTATCACGTATTAGAGATCTGTGCAATGTAGTTGTTGTAATGGCTTTGAGGCAGGAGGAGATGCTTGCTTTTCTTGAAGGCAACAAGGTAGATGGATTTCGAGGAGGACAAAACCAGAAGAGGAAGTTTTTCCTCAAGAAGGGAGCTTAGAAGGGTAGAGCTGCCAAAAAGGGAAATGCGGAGGTTATCTGCTATAAATATGACAAGAAAGGACATTTCACCAATGAATGTTGCTCTGCAGATGGAAAGAAGGTGACCAGGAAGAAAAATATTAGATGCTTTAACTATGATCAAATAGGACATTATAAGAATTAGTGCAAGGAGCCAACCAAGGATGGGAAAGGCAAACTGTTTTCACTGGAGCCGGCTACCTCGAAATCAACAACAGAAGAGAAAGGGAAAGGTGTGCTGGGAGGTATGCTTTTGATTCATGGTATGCCAGTTAGAGTTCTATTTGATATGGCTACATCACATTCTTTTATATCTTATTGTTTGGTAGATAAGCTTAACCTAGAACCCTCATTCCTAGTTACTTCCTTAAGGGTTGCAAATCTGATAGGAGGTTATGTGACTCTTGGGATGAGATGTGAATACATAGAATTTGAATTATTAGGTCATGTATTTTCTTGAAGTTTGCATGTGTTTGATTTCGTAGGGTTCGAAATTATTCTGGGTATGGATTGGTTAAGTAAATATGATGCTAGGATATTTTTCCATGGTAGGAAAATGTCACTTAGACACCCCAATTGTAGGGACATAATTATATACTCCGTAGAAAACCCTAGTTTTGAGGTTAATGCTTTGTTGGGTGTTCTAGAGGTAGAAGATGAGTTGAATCAGGTTTTCATTGTTAGAGAATTCATCGATGTCTTTGAGCCCATAGTAGGACTGCTACAAAAACGAGCTATTGAATTTCAGATAAATTTGGTACCAGGGTTAGAACCAGTGAGCATACCGCCAAGTAGAATGACACCTACTGAGATGACGGAGTTAAAGGTGTAGTTGGTGGATTTGGAAGGTAGAAATTTTATCAGACCAAGCAGTTCACTTTGGGGAGCAGTCGCAATGTTTGCTAAGAAATCGGACGGATCGTTAAGGCTATGTATCGACTATCGTAAGTTAAATGAGAAGACGATAAAGAATCGATATCTGTTACCTAGAATTGACGATTTGTTCGACCAGTTGAGTTCAGCCAATGTATTTTCCCATTTTGATTTAGCAACAGGGTTCCATCAGCTTAGAGTGGCAGAGGATAGTATTCCTTTGACAACATTTAGAACTAGATATGGATCATACAAATGGTTAGTAATGCCGTTCGGACTAACTAATGCGCCATCATTCTTTGTAGATTTGATTAATCGAGTTTTCCGAGAGCACTTGGCTAGGTTCGTGTTGGTTTTCATAGATGATATTTTGATATACTCTAAAGATGAAAGAGGGAATGAGGTTCATCTTAGAGTATTGCTTGAGACGTTGATGCAACATCAACTGAAGGCGATATTTTTGAAGTGTCATTTCCAAAAGAAGGAAGTGAAGTTTCTTGGTCATATAGTCTTACAAAAAGGGTTGTCGGTAGATTCGACCAAGATCGAGGTGGTGAATAATTGGAAGAGACCCGAGACAATGACTGACATAAAGGGTTTTCTTGGAATTAGCAGGTTACTAGCGGACATTCGTTAAGAATTTTTCACGAATAGCGGCACCGATGACTAAGCTAACTTGAAAAGATTTAATGTTCATTTGGACTGATAAGTGTGAGGAAGCATTCCAGAAGCTGAAACACTTATTGATTAATGCACCTATGTTAGTTGTTCGAAAGAGAATTAGGACTTAGTGGTGTACATGGATGCATGTGGAACAAGGTTAGGAGCTGTGTTAATGCAAAGAGGTAAAGTGATTGCTTAAGCTTCTCGACGACTCCGACCATATGAGGTTAGATATCCACTCACAATTTGGAATTAGCTGTGGTAATTTTTGCATTGAAGGTGTGGAGACATTACATATCGTGAGATAGATTCGAGTTGTATGCGGATCATAAGTCGTTGAGATATCTATTCTCTAAGATGCAGCTGAATATGAGACAACAAAGGTGGTTAGAGTTTTTAGCCGCTTTTGACTTTGATATTGAGTACACACTAGGAACATGAAACAAGGTTGTGGATGCACTTAGCAGAAAACATCAGAATGCAATATTGGCAATGATAGCTGAGTGAAAAGATTTAGAAACGCTAACTACATGTAGAGTATAGTGGAGATCTAAGGGTAGTTCTAGTAAGGAAAATATAATGTTGTCGTGTTTAAAAGTTCGAGAGGAGATGATCGAAAAGATTTCTTCTAAGCAGAAGGAGGATCCATTATTAGTTGGACAGATTAGACAGTTAAGAGATGAAACAGAGAGCGATAACTTGAAAGATTTCAATGTTGACCAGAATAGGTGGTTAAGAAAGAAAGGCAGACCGTGTGTTCCGAATGTGGGAAACATTAGGAAGGAAGTTCTAGAAGAATGTCATCGTTCGAAGTTCACTATTCATCCGGGAGGAACTAAGATGTATCAGGATATGAAAAGAAGTTTTTTATGGGGAGTTATGTAGAGAGATGTGGGCTTATGGGTGAACAGTTTTTGAACTGTCAACATGTAAAAGTCGAACATCAGAAGTCAAATGGGTTACTTCAGCCTTTAGATGTTCCAGTATGAAAATGAGATTCTATCTTAATGGATTTTATAGACGGGTTGCCAAGGTCGCATAGAGGAAATGAAAGTATATGTGTTATAGTGGATAGATTAATTTAAGAGTGCCCATTTTGTTCCAGTTAAGTCAACCAAGACGACACCTGTTTTAGCTAAGTTATTTAGAAGGTTTGTTACGAGCTTGCATATTATATTTTGGAGGATCATGGGAAGATCATCTGCACTTAGTCGAGTTTTCATATAACAATAGTTATCAGGCTAGTATAGGAATGGAACCATTTGAAACTTTGTATTGAAGGCAATGCAAATCTTCCGTTTGTTGGTTAGAGACCGAGGATAGGATAGTTCTTGTTCCAAATTTGGTTAGAGAAGTTGCAGAAAATATTGAGTTAATTTGAGCTAGAATGAAAGAAGCTCCGTCCAGGTAGAAGAGTTATGCTGATAAGAGAAGGAAAGACTTAGAATTCTTAGTTGGATATCATGTTTTCATCAAGGTATCACCAATGAAAGGTGTGATCAAATTCGGGAAATCAGGAAAGTTGGCACCGAGATTCGTTGGACCATTTCCTATTATAGAGAGGATCGAAAAACTCGAATATAGAGAGTTGAACAGTTTGGTAGGAGTCCATGATGTTTTTCATGTTTCTCATCTAAGGAGGTGTATTTGAGATCCAGAAACTACAATTGCACCGGCCGTGTTAGATGGTTTAGTAGTAGAACATAATATGACTATAGTTAGAAGCCAGTTCGTATAGTCGCCAGAGATGAGAAGAAACTATGGAATAGGACAGTCGGATTTGGTAAAATCCAGTTGAGTGACGACGAGAGAGACTGTACTTGGGAAATAGAGAGCATGATTGGAGACGCTTATCCTGACTTGTTGACTGTACTTGGGAAATAGAGAGCAAGATTGGAGAGCTTATCCTGACTTGTTTTAGGGTATGTTTACCTTTATGATTGATATGCATAAGTACCTTGTCGTAATTTCGAGGACGAAATTCTTTAAGGAATGGAGCCTGTAACATTCCTATTTTTTTAAATAACATTAATCAGGAGGTTTAATTAGATAAACAAAATAGAATACTATAAAGATTTAAGTGGTTAAGAGATTGATATTTATGAAAGCATAAGGTAGCCGTGCCTTAATGAGTAAACACATGAAATTAGGAAGTAGTAATAAGATAAGGGCAAAATAGGAATAGGTCATATTCTTATATTGTAACGTCATGGATTTTGCTCGCTCGAAAATCGACATCCATACTTTAAATCGTATTCGAATGCCGTAGATTCGACCGTTCAAATCCGATTCGCCGGAGCTTATAACAACATTAAGTAAATAACACAGCGAAAATAAAAATAAAATAATACATTGATATACAGCTTTGATACAATATCTGATACAACAGATGATCCAATAGATATCAATATACATCAGAGATATGATACAACAAATAGCAGCGGAAAAGAAATAGATAACACTAGCAGCGGAAAAAATAACTCTAAGATAGTCTTTAACGAAGAACTCCAAATCTGAACTCCATCTCCAAGAACCAATTCAGTAATAGCTCGAACTCCCAATAACGATGCACAAAGATAAGCAAGACAGGTGCGAACCAAAGACTGAACTAACTCCAGATAATCCACTATATCTAACTATCTGAAAAACCCAACTCTAGACTGCTCGTGTGGAAAATAATGAGCACCCAGAGTTTAGGAAAGGAACAATAAACTCCGGATCAGTCATGAGACTGGTGTGAGCAACAAAAACAGTTTTATCTTTAAAACAAACAACAAAAGATTTAAAGTAAATTCGCAATGCTTTTTGAAAAATGAGACTACCATAAGACCTCCCACCACACACACAATGCAAACGCAGACTTGGAGGAGATTTCTTCTTATGATAGTCAAAGATGCTTAATACGCAGAAAATTTCTTTGATATTATTATTATAAGTGCACGGTGCATAAAAGCATTTCGAAAGTAGAATATAAATCTTAGCCAGCATAGGCATTCCGCACTTATGCCTACTATAGCTACTATGTTCAATAGCAGGTTACCGCCACATTCCATAGCAGGTAATACAACTAAAACCGTACAAGGCTCGTATTGTTTCTTTGGATTTCCAACAAATGGTCAGGCCAAGGAACTTCCCATTGCCACATTAGAACGCCTCTGGAAGGACGTCCCCGAGAACCTAACCGGATCTCTGCCAACACAAGGCCGGGTTACCCCTAACTGGGTAACTACTGACACGAGTATGCCACCTCCCGGTTGTAACAACCTTTTACCGGGGCCCCAACATCAAATCACAAAACAAGATATATATATGTTTGTGATGTCCACATAAGTAAGTATCTGGTCTCCATACCATGATACCACTTCTATCCAGAAGGAGATGTACATACCCTAAAGGGGCGCTACCCCCTAATAACCTTGCTGCATCTTTCCTGTTTTGACCATTCCGGGGTGTGAGGTTCGACGAAGTCACGTCCACAAAGCCACACTTTGTTTCAAAGCCATGCTTTGGGTCAACAAATGATCAAAGTAATGATCACAAAGATAAATGATTAAACAAATGATCATATCACAAATGATCAAACAATGATCATTACACAGCAACACTTAGCATGTCACATTACCAAATTGGGAATATATCGCTGATAACCTTCAACTACATAACCTCTGAGCTCGTACGTCTCAGAGAAGGGTGTTAAGCTAAAACAATAAATTCTCCGCCACCAACAGAAATGTATTTGAAAGAAATCTGCTTTATATCTCAAATTGTAATGTCAGACACACAATCCATACAAGTCTGTTCCGGGCTCGAACAGAACCGAAGGCACTTCCAAAGAAGCCCTTGCAATCCGGATATTCACTAATCACGTTCGGACTTCCCATCACATATGGAGTCTCTATACCGGGGACCAGTCGATGCAAAGACATTCGACGAGTTGTCCTTCCGTTTTCGAAAATATTCGGTCTTCAAATGCTATCCATAACGACGTATCACATATTCGGAATGGGATATATGACACAAAGGTCCTCTCCCGGCTAAACCGAATAGTGAGCGCAATATTTAAAAACATATGGATATGGGGATTTCAATTAAGTCACAACTTAATTCTTCAAACATTTCTTTCAAATGGTTTAAACAAATTACCATTTCAAATCTTTAAACAAAAAGATTTATTTCACAAAGATCAATTCATAGATTTCCAAAACAATTTCATTCAATTGTATTAACTCGTTAAATCTTTAAATCAAAGATTTAACTTATAGCTTTCAAACCATTTCTATAACTTGGAAATCATTTTCATTTTAAACTAGAAATCATTTTAACACAAATTGGAAGTTCATTACTTCTGTGAAAGCTTTAATTAATTGAAAACAAACAGTTTTCGTTTCAGAAAAATCCAATTATATTTACCTGAGTTAAAGTTCTTAATTCATATTCATATTCCCAATTAATACATTTTAAAATGATTCAACCCATATATAACTGGTATAACATTTTTAATCCCTAGTTTCAAATTATAGAATTCAGTTTCAAATTTTGAATTTAAATTTAAATCAAAGTATTCCAATACTTAATCCAGTTATTCAAAATAAATTTCCATCTTTGAAATTCCATTTCAATTGCTTTTCACTTTAAACCCACTCCATTTCCAAAACATTTGAATTCAAATATTCAAATTTATAAATTATTTCAAAATCTGTGACTTAATTGATTTCCCCGTGAAATCCATATTTGTGTGTGTATAAGTGTGGTCCGGGGGTTTAACACAATAAAAGTGCCACATCATCAATCATCACAGATTAAAACACAGAAATATAGTTGATAAGCGATATAAACTATAACGCTCATCGTCCATTCACAAATTCACAGATAATATACAAATGCAAATAAATATACACAGCTCAATCTACAGAACAAAATATCATAAATCAGATAGGATAATCAATTCAAGGCATTTCATACAATATAATCATTCATAAGCATTCAATAAACATTTGTAAGCAGGATTAATTAATTATTTAATCCTAATTAATTCAATTCATTTCCTATTTAATTAATTACTTATGAATTTATTATCCAATTCTGATTAGATTATTTTCGTTAAGTAATTACATTTAAATCATTTATAATTGATTATCTAATTTATTTAATCCAATAAATCATTAATATTAATCACTTTAAATCAATTACTTAATAATCCTTAGTTAATTATCCTTATTAACTAATAATATTTCTTTATCACTTTCTTAAGAAATTATCTTAGATTAATTCATTATTAATCATTTCTAATTATAAATTTATCTAAATTATCTATTTATAAATTAAATTTATTTATCTTTAATCACCTTATTAAATTTAATGAATTATATAAATCATTAAATTGATATTACCTTTAAGATAAAACTTTATTCTTATTAATGATTACATTACCATTATCATAAGTATTTAAAACAATTTACTTAAATTTACCTTCAAAATTCCATTTTAAATTTAAGATTTACACTGAATACAAATTTATCTTATATAAAGTTTAAAACTAATTTTAAACTTTTAAATGATACAAAACTTCATTTCATTTCAAAATCCAAGATTCGAATTAAGATTTAAGGTCCAGGTTTCAAATTCAAATTTAACTTGTTTAAATTCTTACTTTACAAATTCGAACTCTAATTTAAATTCAATTTCTTTAGTTTCGCTTAATTACTTTGCCATAAATAAACTTAATTTTGTATTTAAACAAAAGCTGCTATAACTTTAAAATTTTCAAGTTTAACAAAAACTATACCCGAGCAAAAACTTTGGTAACTCGAGTTAAAACCCGAGTGATTTACCTAATTTCCCGAGTCCCCTCCCTGTACAATACTTCTTCTTCTCCTTTTTTTTTTTAAAGCAACGAACTGCTGAAACATTAGCTCACTCACGCGTCAAGTCACGAAAATCCCGAGCTCCACTTCGAGTCACTCACGCTAAAACTCGAGCAACGTCCCGAGTTCCTTCTTCCCCAAAAACGCAACCCACAGCCCAAACCCAAACGTGTACGTGTACACACGCCGCGGCCAGTTCCGATCATCGTCGCCGATGGCACCAAGTCACCCACGATCTGCTCCATCGCCCCTAAGCGTTAAACCCCAACGTTGAACTCGAATTCGAAATCGAGTTCGAAATTCGAACCTGGAAACACAAACAGCTATCACCACCCCAACCTGTCACCACATTGCGTCCCCTCCTCCGACCACCGGAGCACCAGCACCACCGGCCATCCCTTCGTCATCCACCCCTCTTCAAATCCCCACAAGCACGTCAAGCTCGATCATCTATAAATGCCGAAGTGACCAATTTTCTCCAACCCAGTAAAACTAGGGTTTCAAACTTCAACGACCTCCCATCACCATCACCAACCTCTAGGCGACCCTCTCCTATTTTTCTCCGACGCCCCGTAGGCTCCTCCACCACCTCGAACGACCGCGACACCCCCAGATCAATACGTCGCCGGAAATTGGTCGAAGTATACTTTTTGTTTATTTTCGAATTACCCCTAAACCCCACCTCTAAAAATTATAAATTTTGCATTAAAAATCATATTAAAGTGCGATGATTCCACTCATATACCTGAATTGTAAAATTAACAGGTTTGAATTTTTATAGGGACTTGAGTTTCCTGCTTTAATTTTATTTCCAGAGTCATACACAAATGGTTTTAACTTAAATAAATTTTTAAATCCTAGTTCATGATCAAACAAACATCTTTCGTTTATATTCCATGATCTAACAGCGAGTAGATAAGGAGATAGAGATTTATTTTATAAATCTGGGTTTTGGAAAAAAATAAAGATAAAGCAGAGGCAATACAACAATCACAGGCACACATACATCAACATATATACAGGAGATTTGCAACAACACACTTTCTAGATAAACTCTTGCAACCATCTCAAATGTTTTGAAAAGGAAGTTACTCACCTTAGAAAAATGCAGAGAGATTATATTTTGAGAACAGGAATGCTTGAATAAAAAATGGGATTTGAAAACTTACATCTATATTCGATTTCTGAAACTTTGCCTTGTTTGAAGCTTTAGAAACTGGAATGCTAAGACAGGAACATGATGATTCAACTTGATTCCAGGCTTGCAGTTTGAAGATGGAATCTGGTTACAGCTTATAGAAAATTGTTTACAGGGTTTTGGTTTTGAGGGAAGATGATTACAGAGATCAAGATTTGAACTTGAAAGTGGAAATGCTTTTGCAAGCTAAAGTTTGATGATCTGAAGTGCTTTAGATCTGAATCATTGAAAATTTTGCTTCAAGTTATTGCTCATTTCAATTTTTACTCAGCTTTTTCTTTAGCCAAGAATGAATTAAAATGAGGAGTGGATGTATATATGAAGTTTGCAAGCTGTAGTTAGTACAACAGGGTGATATTATAATGCTTTGTACCATATTTTTTCTTCTTTTTATTCATTAACTATGCAGATTTTCTTTTGTTTATGGTTGATGATACTTCCCTTATGCTTTGTTCCCATGCTTACTTTAACCAAACAAGATTTCGGCTGAGATGTCTTTGGTGGCTGAAGTGATATTTTAGCCATAGGCTGCATTGCTAGAGATAAAATATTATGTACTAAGGTACCTCGCATTAAATGTTTGCCTGACTTCGGCTGAAGCTTTGTACATTGCTATTTATATTAAATTTCAATATGCTCTTGTCTTTTATTTGTTATTTTATTTTGTCTTGCTTTTTTATTTATTTGTACTTAGTTTATTTATATTTTTGTTCAGGCTGAAATGATGCTGCCTTATGTTTTATATTAGAGATGTTTTGTTTATTCACTTAGGTATATTTAATTTCAATAGCTTATATTTTGATGTATTTTGTTTTACAAGTTCATACCATTTCAATTGTATATGCATTTATTTATGTTGTTATTTTTCTGTTCTTACTTTATGTATGTATACTTATATATTTGTTTTGTTTGCTTTTGAATAGAATGAAGTTCCATTTTTATTTGCTGTTTGGTTTCATATTTTATTTTTATTTTAAAAGTTTTAACTACCCACCATTTTATTTCTTATTTATTATTTACTATAAATCCCAATTCAAATACAAGTTAAATATTAATTACCAAATTATTTCACAATTTTTATCCAAAAATGAAATTAATTATTAAATAAAATCAATTCCAAAATTGGGGTCGTTACATATATCCTAAACCCTAAACCTATTTTCATTTACCACGTTTACAAACTAAAACTTAATACCAAGCTTGACCAGCGACCATTAAAGGATAACAAGGGGAAGACAAGCAAGATTTCAAGAGGGAAGCTTAATCAAATTAATTCTAGAGCAAATCTCAACCTCCTTAAGCTAAAGGTGAATGATAAATTATATCTCATTTTTATATAGCTTTCGATTTCTAGATAAGACCCGTGTTTATTTTGCAATGATTTTCCATTGATTGTTTAAATGGATATATATGCTCGTTGATGATTTAGGCTATTTCATATAGATTTTATGATAATAATTGATTTGGAAAACCTATTAAATGATATCCAAATGACTTGCGTTTTTGATATAAGGTCAAAATTATTATTTTAGAGATGGGTTTCAAGTTTTACAATTTTCTAAATTATTTTTGATTTATTATGAATTTTCTAGTGAATAAAATCGTTAAATTGGGTTTAAATTAATTTCGGGTATTATATGTTAGCTTTAGGTCAAAAATTTAAATATTTTAGAAAACATATAAAAAGCGATTTATTGCAATTTTTGGAGAATTTTTCTAAGTGATTTATTTAGTATATAAAATTTAAGGTATGGGATATAAATATTTTATATGTTTACAAAAGGAGAAGGGGCAATTTGTTAAAATGTTTCAAATTAAAAAATATTGAATTGGGTAGCACTTTTAGAAAAGATTTTGGAAACGAAATTGGCAACTAATTATATATTGAGAAATAAGCAAGCTTGTTGGAAAGATACTACTTTATAAAGCAAAAATCAGTTTTGTTAAGGTTTGCTGTTTTGCCACTCTTGGCAGTTACCGTTCGACTTCATACTACTACTTCAATCATAGTCAAAACCAACACACATGGTATCAATGCCTTGTTACATAATGGATTAGAGATAGGCAAAAGATATAGGATCGAAACGTGCTTTCGAAGACGTCGAGACCTTTTTTACTTTCAAAAGAGATGCCGCTTGCTTTGCTTTCAAAAGAATGGTTTCCAAAGGGTTTTAAGATGGCTTTCGACAGAGGTTGCCGCCTTTTGTTTTAAACAATATTTCAACTGGGTCGAAACACTCATTGTCGGATTCTACCTTTCGACCCAGTTGAGGCGGCTTTTGTCTTTAAACATTGGTTTCGAAATGGTGCTTTCGCCTTTAAATAAGAAGCCGCTTCTCCATGCTTTCGAAAGGGTTGGTGTCAAAACATTCCCCTTTCTTTTACTTCGGAAATTGCTTTTGAAAGAGTGCTTTCGACCTAGTTCTTTTAAGACCCTTTTTTCTATTGAAAGATAAACCCATAGGTTTCAAATGGAATTGTTTTAAAAGATTTCGAAACTATGCTCCACAAGTTTTTACTTAAACCCAATATTTTCGAAAGGTTTGTTTAAGTGAAGGACCTTATTGATTTTGAAAAAAATATATAAAGGTTTCGAAGGGGAGGTTCCACCAATGGTTTCGAAAGGAACTTAACGTATTTTAAATGGATGGTTTCCAAATGCTTTTGGAAGGCAAGTTTAAAAAGTTTCGAAGGGATACCCTTAATGATTTTGAAAGGTTGTTATAAAGGTTTCGAAAGGCATGTTTCGGCCTTTTGGCCTTGTGTTTCAAGGTATAATAGTTAATTTATTTTGAAAGGGGTACTTTTAATGGATTCGACAGGGTTGTTCAAAGTTTTTAAGCAAAGGTTTCTGATGGCTTACCTTAGCTTCATGGCCTATGATCTTTTAAGTTAAAAGGGGTTTTTAACTTATTTTGGAGGAAAAGATAACGCTTAATATATTTCATTAACATTGTTTTGAGTAAAGTATGTATAACATGGAAAAGGGATTTGAGTAAAGCAAAGAGAATATTTTCCCTTTTTAAGTATGATTTAAAGGGTTAAATCAATTTGTAAGAAATGTTTTAAAGGAAAATTTGATGGGGTAGTTAACCCTATGTAAATGACTGGGATATTCTAATACCAGATGAGACTGGTATAGGGTCGCGCCATATACTTTAGCTAGTAGACCCTAGCTAATATAAGTTCAAAATACCAGTGTGTAGGGCTTTGTCACATTTAAGACTAAAATGAAGTTACACACAGAAAAGAATATATATAGTAAAGATAAGTTATTGTTGAGCCCGCAAAACCATTAGGATCAGTTGACCCTAGGAGAAGTAAGTTAGGGACAGACCATCCATAAGTGTCTAACATAAGTTAGATTATTTTTTATGTCTGATAGGCCCGAGTTAGCCAAAGGTCAGTAGTTAGCCAACAAAATTATGTTGTTCAGACAAATAGTCCATTCATTACTTGATTTATATGCATATATGATATTGCTATGATTGCTTTAATCTGTTTGACTGTAGGATTTTGATTTGCAAAGGATATGTTTAAAAAGGGATACTGGTGAGGGGAAATTATGTTTCGTTAAGCGGCTTGGTCTCACTTAATATCATATAATCGAGATGTAATAGTATTATTCACACCAGGCTTTATGTCCGAATCGAAGTTTATATTTTTCCCTTGAACTTGTAACAACCCAAAATTTTAGTTATAATAATTAATTAAAGAATTACTTGAAAAATAAAATAAGGCTGTGAAAATATCAGAATTGAGCCACGAGAGTTGCACCATTGTGTCTGTGGTAATTTTCTGGTCAATTTCTATATAAAATTTGTCAAAATCCAAGCTAAAACGAAGAAGATATGCAAGAAACAAGAACTTAGAAAATAAAAGAAAATAATAATAATAATACGTAGGCAAGGTCGACCCTAGGGCTGACCCTCAGCTTTGCTAGGTCGAACCTAGCACATGTTGGTCAACAAGGAGGTCGACCCACCTTACATTCTTTAAGTTGCTTCGTCCAGTTTTGGTTCGAACATGTCATTTTGCTATTTTCTTTAAATCCTATGCGTTCGTCCTTCCATCCTATGGTTCCCAACGAGCCTATAGTGTGGTTGCACCAGATTAAATCTTCAAATCCAACGGCTTGAGATTCCTAACTAGCACTATAAATAAGACCCTAGGCTTAGCTATTTTTCTCATTCATATTTTCTCCCATTCGGTTCATTGCCTGAGGCTGGATCCTAAATATAATATTTTTCTAAGGAGAAGATCTTTTTAATTAAAATATTTTACACCCTAGAAGTGGATCAAGGAAGGCCAAGGAAAAGAGCTAAGGGCCACAGGTGAGTGTTTAGTAATTATTTTAGATTTTAAGTAATTTAAAATAATAATGTTTTCAATAGTTGTAGTTTTTATGCAATTTTGAGGCAATTTTTGTATAAGTTATTTATAGCTAGTTTTTAAAGTTCTTTTCAGTCTATTTTATTCAGCTATTTTATTCAGTTATTTATGGTTATTTATTGTTATTTGCATTTATATACGTCTGTTTACGTTAAAATTTAGTCTGTAAATGTAAGTTCCTTTTCATTCCTTTCTACACGAATAGAGTATTAAAAAGAGAATAATTCGCTAATATGAATTAAAATAGAATAACACTAAATTTACAGAAATTAGATATAAAATAAGAAAGATTATAATAAAAAGAAGGTAGACTGAAATAGGAAAATTTGAGACATTTGTAGGCAAGTTTATAACTAGTAGTTATAACTAAAAAGATAGAAAAGAAGAATAACAATTATAACGTAGGTTATAATTAAGCAGAAAGAACAGTAAAGGCTTATTTTAAAAATTAGGATAAATTAATAAGAGAATATAGGAGAGATAATAGAAGAGGCTTATTTTAAAGAACTTATACTTATTTAATAAGCAAAGATAGAAATAGGACCCATAACCAATAGCATTCCCTTTCAGTCAGGAAATGATTGTCTTACAATAGATTAGGCGAGGCTGGGACACTCTTATGCTTACTAGGGTATATAAGTGGCCAATAGATAGAAGCTCAAATCGAGGGTTTGGGAGAGGGGCGCAACTAGATTGTTTGATAGGACCCATACCAACAACATCCTCATTTCAGACTAGTACTGATCGTTTCACAACACACTTAGGTGAGGCTAAGCAGGACCCATTCAGGCTAGAATTGATGGCCTAACAACAGAATAGGTGAGGCCGGGTACACTTATGCTAACTAGGGTTAGTAAGAGGACAAAAAAGGAAGCAACAGATAGTGCGAACCAGCATCGACTGAGCGTGTGACATCGAATTAGGGAGATAAGTCGCTATTGGGTTCCAAAGCACTAAACATGTGTCATTTTGCTGTGGGACCCATAGGATAGGACTAGCTCACAGTGGAACAACAGAGATAGAAAGCCAATCAAAGGGCAGAACTAGGATTTCAGCCTGATTAAAATAGGATTAAGATTTTAGCCTAATTAAAATAGGATCAAAGCAACTATCTAAGACGAGTGCAAACAATCACAATCAAAGCAAACAGTTAAATAGTATTTTATTCCAGCTTTATTTTTTACTTTTACACTAGAACTGTTGCTAAGTTTATTACCTTTGTCTTTCTTAAAAATGCTAGTAGTTACTTTCACTCACCAGATTTATAGTCTGACCCACTCCTCTATTTCTCCTTTTTCCCCCATAGGCCAGTAGAGACAAGGACAGTAGATTTGGATTTCTTGGAGACCCGTTTGCAAAGCTTTCTCATTCTTCATGTATTCCTTTTCTTTTCAGTTTTCTTTTCGCTTAAGTTTGGATGTACTGGTACTTTATAAGACGAATGATTTTTATTATTACTTATATACTCTGATGATGTGACTGAGATGGTATTTTTCACGAGACATATGTATTCGGTTTTCAAGACATATTATGTATTTGGTTTTGTGACTCATTTTATGGAGAAATGGAAGTTTAATTTTAAATGTTTCCACTATTTTATTTATTTTTTCTTATGAATCTTAGTCTCTATAAAGATTTTAGCTATACCTATAATGCACCATATCTTTTAGTGTGTCCTTTTGGGTATACTAAAGGGTGTGGGGTGTTTCACTTGGTATCAGAGCCTAAGGTTACATGATTCCTAAAAACTTGTTTTAAAAATAAAGTATTTTTCCAAAAGTAACCTATTTTTAAAAGAAGCATATCTTTAGACTAGAAGTATTTTTCAGGAAGAAACTCTTATTATAGAAATAGTTTTTCAACTTTAAAAGATAGTTTTCATAAAAATCCCCTCAACGTCCAGTTCAACATTTTTTCGATTCTTTCGAGCCTATTTCTTTGCATAGCATGGCTGACTGGTTACAAAGAGCTATGGTACCAGAAGTGCAAGGGAAAGCACCCAATATAGCACCAGCAGGTGGATATCCTATTAATCCACCTATAGCAACCAATTTTTCTAAGCTATGCAAGGACCTCGCTAGTCTAGGCAAAACGTTTTCTGGCATAGAGGATTTCGAGGAGGCACGAGCTAAGTTGAAGTATATGGAGCGAATGTTTAGATTGTTAGGATTGAAGGACCGGTAGAGAGTTCAACCTGCAGCTTGGCAGCTGAAGGGAGAGCTTAAAGAGGTTCCTAAGTCAGAAAGCTCTAAGAAGCCATGGTGGAAGAATAAGAAGGAAAAGGACAAGAGAAAAGAAGGAGGACCTCAGAGGTGGATTAAGAAAAGCGGGAAATGTCATAGATGTGGATTGGTTGGTCATTACGCGAAGGACTGTAAGAATAAAATGATGAAGGGGAGGTGTTGCAACTATGGGCAGCCTGGTCACCTTAGCAGAGCTTGTCCTCACAGGACGGGGTAGAGAGCAAGCGTACCTACAGCGTAAGTATAGGTTTTAGATGCAGCACCTTCTAGTAGTGGACCCGATCAAGGTAGGAAAGTCTCTGTAGAAGGTTTGAACTCTATATTGTATTTTCTTATTCGAACTCTTTCATTTCTAGTTCTTTGGTTGATTGTTTGCACTTAGATATTTCTCTTGTAGTAGACCCTATAGTTGTTTCAAACCCCATAAGAAGATCGGCACGTTTATCCATGATTTGTAAGGGTTTGAAATTTTTTATACTAGGTCTAGAGCTTGACTGTGATGCCTAAGTATTGGTATTTTCGAGTTATGGGATGATTTTGGGGATGGATTGGGTATCAACTTATGGAGCGATATTGGACTACAAGAGGAGAGTCGTTAAACTAGAGACATGCAGTAGTAGGACTCTCGAGGTTTCTTGCGACCCACAGGGCCCAGTCATGTTGAGATTCCTTTATTCCCTTGATTCATCATTAGAAGAGCTAGATTCCATTCCAGTCGTTAAAGATTTCCCAGACATTTTTGAGGAGGTTAGTGGACTACCTCCTAAGAGAGAGATCGACTATATGATCTATATGAATGACAATGCTAAGCTAGTGACATTGCCTGTGATACACACAAAAGGAAGGAGTTAACTAAGCAAATTGGTGAGCTATTAGATAAAGGCTTCATCAGATGGATTCTTTGAGTAGTTGGTTATACCGTTTGGGCTAACCAACATCCCAACCTATTTTGTAGATTTGATGAGCAGTGTTTTTGGAATGTCCTAAATGAGTTCCTAGTAGTATTCATGGAAGACATTTTGGTGTTTTCCAAGAGTATGGAAGAGCACGTTATTCATCTAGAGGAGGTTTTTTGTACACTTCACGATCATCGGTTGAAGGCAAAATTCTTGAAGTGTCACTTTTTGGCGTAAGGAAGTACGTTTCTTAAGGCATAGAGAAAGTCAACACATGAAAAGTGTAACAACCCAAAATTTAAGCTATAATAATTAATTAATGAATTAATTAAATGATAAAATAACTTTGTGAAATTATCAGAAATGAGCCACGGGAATTGCACCATTTCTGGACAATTTCCATATATAGATTGTCAAAATCCAAGTTAATATGAAGAAGATATGCTAGAAACAAGAAACAGAAATAAAAAGTAAAAAATTTATATAGGGTCAGGTCGACCCTAAGGTCGACCTTCCCCATAGCTGGGTCGACCTATATGGACTAAAATATAAGAACACTAAATTTACAGAAAATTAGATGTAACGTAAGAAGAACTGCACTAAATTGGACATAAACTGAAATAGGAAAATTTAAGACATTTGCAAACATAGTTATAACATGTAGTTATAACTAAGAAGGGAAAATAGAAGAAATAGCAGAAGAAGCTTATTTTTAAACTTAGACCTTAGGTTAAGTTAAAAAGAAAAATTATAAAACACATGTTATAATTAGAGATAACAGAAAAGGCTTATTTTAGAACTTATAATTAAGTTAATAAGCAAGTATACCAGAGATAACAGAAGAGGCTTATTTTAAGACTTAGAATAAGTTAGTAAGCAAACACAGCAAAAATAACAGAAGAGGCTTATTTTAAAGACTTACACTAAGTTAATAAGCAAAAGTAGAAATAGGACCAGTACCGACAGCATTCTCCTTCAGTCAGGAATTGATTGTCTCACAATAGATTAGGTGAGGCTGGGACACGCTTATGCTAAAGTAATGGTAAACAAGAGGTCAATAGATAGAAGATCAAATCGGGGGTTTGAGCAAGGGGCACAAATAGATTTTTTTTTGTTAGGACATGTACTACCAACATTCCCTTTTTTCCAGACTAGGACTAATGGTCTTACAAACACTTAGGTGAGGCTCGGTAGGACCCTATCAGACTAGGGCTGATGGTCTCACAATAGATCAAGTGAGGCTGGGCACACTTATGCTAAAGTAATGGTAAATAAGAGGTCAAAAGAGGGAGCAACAAATAGTGCAAGCCGACGGTGGCCGAGCAAGCGGCCTTGGAGCAGGGATATAAGTCGCTATTGAGTTCCAAAGCATTAAACATGTGTCGTTTTATTGTGGGGCTCATAGGTTGGGACTAGCTCACAGTCACACAACAAAGATAGGAGGCCGATCGAATGGTAGAATTAAGATTTCAGCCTAATTAAACTAGGATTGGGATTTCAACCTAATCAAAAGCAGTTTTAGAAATGTGCAAAAAATCCAATCAAAACTATCTAAGAAAAGCAAACAATTAAGCATTATTTTATTCCAGGTTTACTTTTCCTTTATTTCCTTTTATATAGAACTATTGCAAAGTCTACTACCCTTATCTTGCTTAAAAATACTAGTAATTACTTTCATTCATCGGACTTTTAGTCTGACCCACTCCTTTATGTTCCCCTTTCCCCCCGTTGGCCAGTAGAGGTATGGATAGTAGATTTTCAGCTTTCTTGGAGAGATATTCTTGGAGATTCTTCATGTATTATTCTTCTTCTTCTTTCCAGTTTATTTTCATTTGACTTAGGATGTACTGGTACTTGATGAGAGAGATGATCTGATGTTGTGACTGGGATAGTACTTTTCATAAGACATGTGTATTTGGTATTTTGAGACATATTTGGTTTTATGACGTATTTATGAAGTTTAATTTTTAATGATTTACTATTTATATGTTTCCACTATTTTATTTATTTATCTTATGAATCTTAGTCTCTGTAAAGTTTTTAGCTATACCTATAACGCACCATATTCTTTAGTGTGCCCTTTTTGGATATACTAAGGTGTATGGTGCGTTTCACTTAGTATCAAAGCTTAATGTTATAGGATTCCTAATTTTTTTAAAAGTAAAGTATTTTTCAAAGTAACATGTTTTAGAAGTGTTTTTTTAGAAAGAAACTCTTAGAAATAGTTTTCAAGTACAAAATTCCCCTCAACATCTAGTTCATTCTTCTTTCAAGCCTAAATTCTCTTTTCTTTGCATAGAATGGTGGATGCCCCTAATCTTCTAGGGGGTATCCCAGTCCCAGGCTAGTTCCTAGATACCTTCAAGCTACGCCACCAAAGGTGCAAGGGCAAGCGTCCAATCCAACAGCAAAGGGTGGAAATCCGATCAATCCACCTGTAGCAGCCAATTTCTCTAAGCTATTCAAGGACTTCCCTAATCTAGGAGGAAATACATTTTATGGTACAGAAGATTTTATGGAGACACGAGCTTGGTTGAGGAGTACAAAGAGGATATTTGGGCTATTGGGATTGGAGGATCAGCAGAGAGTTCAGCTTGCATCTTGGCAGCTTAAAGGAGAGGCTTCTTATTGGTGAGAGCTTGTTGAGTTAAAAGGAAGAGATGTTGGTTGGTTTGGATTCTGAGAGAGAGGTTTGAGAGGATGTTTTTGTCACAAGCAAAAGAGAGTATGCGGTTGGAAAGGTTTATTAGTTTGAAGCAAGGAAGTCTTTCTGTAAAGAAGTATATCAACCAATTTAATGAGTTATCGCGGTTTGGGATAGAACTCGTGAATACACCATACAAGAAGGCTATGAAGTTTGCTAAGGGGTTGAATCAACCCTTCTAAGGGTTTTTATTGACTCACGTACCAATAGGAGCTACTTATGAGTCACTGGTGGAGATGTCCCTCATGTTTGATGCAGCTAAGGAAGGGGAGTCTAAGGAGGTCCCTAAGTCGGAAGGTTCTAAAAAGAAGTGGTGGAAGAACAACAAGGATAAGTAGAAAAGGAGAGGACCTTAAAAGCAGATCAAGAAAGGAGAGAAGTGCAACAGCTGTGGACTGATTGGTCATTATGCAAAAGACTATAAGAAGGAGAAAATGAAGGGAGGTGTTATAATTATGGAAAGCACGGCCACCTTAGTAGATTTTGTCCTCAAAAGACGGGGCAGGAAGCGGGAGTACCTACAGTGCATATTCAGGCCTTGGATGCAGCACCTTCTGGCAGTGGATCAGATAAAGGTAGGAAAGTCGCCGTGGAAGGTTTGATCTCCATTTCTAATTTTTCCATTCAGACACTTTCTGATTCTATAGCATCACACTCTTTCATTTCTAGTTCCTTGATTGATTATCTACACTTAGATATCTTCTTAATAATAGACCCCATAGTTGTTTCAAATCCCATAGGAAGATCGGCACATTTATCCATGATTTGTAAGTGTTTGAATTTTTTTATATTAGGCTTAGAATTTGACTGTGATGCCTATGTATTGAGATTTTTAGGGTATGAGATGATATTGTGGATGGATTGGTTATCTACTTATGGAGCGATATTAGACTGCGAGAGGAGAGTAATTAGACTAGAGACATGTAGCAGATGGACTCTCAAGATTTCTTGCGACCCATAGGGGTCAGTCATGTTGACCTTCCTTTATTCCCATGATTCATCATCAGTAGAGTTCGATTCAGTTCCAGTCGTTAGAGATTTCCTAGACATCTTTGAGGAGGTTAGGTGACTACCCCCTAAGAGAGAGATCGACTTTATGATCTATCTAAATGACAATGCTAAGCCAATGGCATTACCCGTGAGACATATGGCACCTAGGGAGAGGAAGGAGTTAAGTAAGCAAATTGGTGAGCTATTGGAGAAAGGCTTCATCAGACGGGGCATATCTGGGTGGGGAGCACCATTCATCTTTGCTACTAATGTGGATGGTTCCCTTCGACTTTACATAGAATATAGAGAGTTGAATAAGCTCACAAAGAAGAACCGTTACCCACACCCTAGGATAGATGATCTTTTCGATCAGTTGGTTGGCTCTTAAGTGTTTTCACAGCTTGATTTAGCCACTGGATTTCATCAGCTTAGAGGGCTAACCAAAATGGCATAACCAATGCCCCGACATATTTTATAGATTTGATGAGCCATGTTTTTTGAGATGTCCTAAATAAGTTCATAGTGGTATTTGTGGATGAAATTTTGGTGTTTCAAAAGTATGGAGGAGCATGCTATTCATCTAGAGGAGGTTCTTTATATACTTCGTGTTCATCAGTTGAGAGCAAAGTTCTCGAAATGTCACTTTTGGCGAGTGGAGGTACATTTCTTGGGGCATGTAGTCTCAAGAGAGGGTTTAGCTATTGATCATGCTAATGTAATTGTAGTGCAAGATTGGAAGTCCTCCAAGAATGTTACAGAAGTTAGAAGCTTCCTAGGTTTGGCTGGTTATTGTAGGAAGTTTATTAGATATTTTGATAAGATTTTGGCACCACTTACTCGCCTCACTAAGAAGAATGCGGCATTTGTGTGGGACATGGATTGTGAGGATTCCTTCCAATGCTAAAGAGAGCCTCTACTAGTGCACCAGTGTTAGTTTTACCCGATGGAGGTAAGCCATTTATAGTATACGCTGATGCATGTGGGATGGGTCTAGGAGCAGTGTTGATGCAAGAAGGGAGGGTAGTATGCTATGGAAGTAGACAGTTGAGAACGCATGAGAAGAACTACCCTACCCATGATTTGGTGCCAGCTGCTATAATTTTTGCACTTAAGTCTTAGAGGCATTACTTACTAGGAGAAAGATTCGAGCTTTTCACTGACCATAAATCATATAAGTACCTATTCTCACATAAGGATTTAAACTTGAGGTAGCAACGATGGATGGATTTTTGGGCTCGGTATGACTTTGAGATAGCTTATACCCCTAGTAAAGGGAACGTGGTTGTGGATGCGTTGAGTAGGAAGAAAGCAGCCCTTAGTCCAATGTTCGTGGAGTGGAAGGGCCAAGAGTTTATTTCCACTTTTGATTTTAAGCCATCTACAGACATTACCCCTAGATTATTCGTAGCACTTGAGGTTAAGCTTTCCCTCATAGATCAGATTGGCTCAAGACAGCAAGGGGATTCGAAGCTTACGGATATTCTGGATAGGATTAGCAGAGGAGAGGTCTCTAGACATCTCCAATGCTATTCCATTGATAGAAAAGAGTGGCTAAAGAGAGATGGAAGACTGTGTGTCCCCCACACTAGTGATTTGATGAGAGCAGTTCTACAGGAAGCACACCATTCTCGAATGACTATTCATCCGGGTGGTGAAAATATGTACAGGGACATGAAGAGAATGTTTTATTGGAGCGGTATGAAAAAGGATGTGGCAGAGTTTGTGGCTAAGTGTCTTGTGTGCCAAAGGGTTGAGGCGGAGCGGCAAAATCCCGGTGGATTACTTCAGCCGTTGGATGTACCCAAATGAAAGTGGGATAGTGTTTTGATGGACTTCATAGATGAATTACCCCGATCTAGGAAGGGGAACACCATTATTTGGGTGATTGTAGATCGTTTGACTAAGAGTGTCCACTTCATTCCAGTAAAGAGTAAGAGGACAATCACCTTATCTAGCATCCTTATATGTTCCTGAGATAGTCCGACTTCATGGAGTTCCCTCTAGCATATTAAGCGATAGAGACCATATCTTTACTAGCGAGTTTTGGAGGAGTTTACAAGGGCTTTAGGGACGTAGCTTAGATTGAATACAGCCTATCACCCTCAAACGGATGGTAAAACAGAGAGAGCTAATAGAGTGCTTGAGGATTTATTGAGGATGTACATTCCTGATTTTGGAGGAGCTTGGGAGGAGCATCTCCTTTGGTGGAGTTCGCATATAATAATAGTTTTCAAGCTAGCATTGGGATGGCACCTTTTGAAGCTTTATATAGGACACCTTGCATGTCACCTTCATGTTGGTTGGAGTCTACGGAGAGATTGCTACTTGGTCCTGACATGATTAGGGAGACTTCAGAGAATATTGATTTGGTTAGAAGGAGGATGAAGACAGCCCAAGATAGATAGAAATCTTATGCAGACAAGTGGAGAAGGGATATTGAGTTTGAGGTAGGAGACATAGTTTTCATTAGCATCCCCGCTAAGGAAAGTGGTGAGGTTTGGATCGAGTGGGAAACTAGCTTCTACATTCGTAGGACCGTTCCCCATTCTAGAAAGAGTAGGGAAGATAGCGTATCGAGTAAAGCTACTGGAGAGGCTCGCAGGAGTGCACGATGTTTTCATGTTTCGCACTTGATAAAGTGCTTACATGACTCAGTAGAGGTTGTGGAGCCTAGTCAACTGGAGGAAGTTGAAGTGGAGAGAGAAGCATCAGTTCGTCGTATTCCTTTCAAGATCATTGGACGTGACATCAAGAAGCTTGGGAATGAAGAAATCCCGTTAGTAAAGGTGCATTGGGAGATGATGTTGAAGATGCAACGTAAGAAGCTGAAGAGAAGATTTATACCTCTTATCCGCGTCTCTTTGATAGTAAGTTTTAGAATTTCCTATTTCTATCTTTAGTTTTGAATAGGTTCTTTCCTTTATTATCCTTTAGGAGGATATATCTTAAGACTTAACCTATGGATGGTAGAACTGAATGTAAACATGTTATTAGAACATGTTATGTATGATGGACGCTAGTGGTTGTAAGTGTTTGCTAGTGGATGCTAATGGATGCATGTACATACATAAGCACTATTAGCTCTTAGGGATCGGCCTGACTAGGTCACTAAAACATATATATATATATATGGATGTATACACATTTGCATTTTTATTTGGTTCCATGGTTGTTATTAATGGATAATTATCATATGATTGTTGCATTTAGATGATGATTGTAGCATACATATAGAACTATCAATTATCATTAGGAAATTTGCATTCATTTGGATACACAGCACAGACATGATTGCACAAAACAGAGGTCGATTCAATTAGTAGACCGCCTAATCTTTTGCATTAGTTCGAGACATTGAAACTACACTATCCGCATATATACATGAATTTCATTAGTAAAACTTAAGGACAATGGATGAAATGGGTGATGGTTGAGTAGTTGGTTGTAGAACTTGAATGAAAACATTTATTTCATTCTTCTATCCTTAGAGATTTCGAGGACAAAATCCCTTAAGGAGGGAAGAATGTAACAAGCCAAAATTTAAGCTATAATAATTAATTAACGAATTAATTAAATAAAAAAATAACCTTGTGAAATTATTAGAATTGAGCTACAGGAGTTGCACCATTGTGTCCGTAGTAATTTTTGGTCAATTTCCATATATAAATTTTCAAAATCCGAGTAAATATGAAGAAGATACGCCATAAACAATAAATCAGAAATAAAAAGAAAAAACATAGCTGGGTCGACCTATAGGTCGACCCACACCATGGAAAGGTCGACCCTACGATTGACCCGGTGGTCGACCTACCTGTATAATTGGATGAACTTTCTTCCAGATGAAGGGATGGCATGTTTTTTTATTCTAATTTGATCCTGTGCATTCATGCTTCCATCCGACGGTTCCCAACTTGCCTATGACGTGGTTGCACTAGATTTAATCTTCAAATCCAATGGCCTGAGATCCCAAAGTGAAACAATAAATAAGACCCTAGACCTAGCTATATTTCTTATTCAGATTTTCTCCATCTAGATTCATTGCCTGAGACTGGACCCTAAGAGAAATATTTTTCCAAGAAGTAGAACTTTTTAATTAAAGTATTTTATTCCTTAGAAGTGGATCCAGGAAGGCCAGGAAAAAGAGCTAAGAACCACATGTGAGTGTTTAGTAATTATTGTAGATTTTTAAGTAATTTAGAATAATAGGGTTTTCAATAGTTGTAATTTTTCTATAATTTTGGGATAACCTTTATGCAAGTTTATTTACAATTTATTTGTATGTAAATTTTAGATTTTCTTTCCAATCTATTTCCTTTTAGCTATTTTATTTCAGTTATTTGCAATTATTTACTGTCATTTACAGTTTTTCCCAATTATTTATAATCATTTATTGTTATTTACATCCATTCCTTTTTAGATGAAATTTAGCATGTAAATTTTAATTTCTTTTTATTCCTTTTTACGCGAATAAATAAATAGAAAGAATAATTCGCTAATATGGACTAAAATATAAGAAAAATAAATTTATAGAAAATTAGATGTAAAGTAAGATGAACTGTACTAAATTGGGCATAGACTAAAATAGGCAAATTTAAGACATTTGCAAGCATATTTATAACATGTACTTATAACTAAAAAGAGAAAATAGAAGAAATAGCAGAAGAAGCTTATTTTAAACTTAGACCATGGGTTATGTAAAAAGCAAAATTAAAACACACATGTTATAATTAGAGATAACAAAAAAGTCTTATTTTAGAACTTATAATTAAGTTAATAAGCAACCATAGCAGAGATAACAGAAGAGGCTTATTTTAAGACTTAGAATAAGTTAATGAGCAAACAAAGAAGAAATAACAGAAGAGGCTTATTATAAAGACTTACACTAAGTTAATAAGCAAAGATATAAGTAGGACCCATATCGGTAACATTCCCTTTCAGTCAGGAATTGATGGTCTCACAATAGATTAGGCGAGGCTGGGACACGCTTATCCTGAAGTAATGGTAAATAAAAGGTCAATATATAGAAGCTCAAATCGGGGGATTTAGGCAAGGGGCGCAGCTAGATTTTGTTTGTTAGGACCCGTACTGGCAGCATTCCCTTTTTTTCAGAGTAGGACTGATGGTTTCACAAACACTTAGGTGAGACTGGGTAGGACCTTGTTAGACTAGAACTGATGGTCTCACAATAAATCAGTTGAGGTTGAGCATGCTTATGCTGAAGTAATGGTAAATAAGAGGTCAAAAGAGGGAGCAACAGATAGTGCGAGCCGATGATGACCGAGTGTGCTGCCTCGAAGCTGGGGTATAAGTCACTATTGAGTTCCAAAGCACTAAACATGTGTCGTTTTGCTATGGGAGCCACTTGATAAGACTAGCTCACCGTGGCACAAGGGAGATAGAAGGCCAATCGAAGGGTAGAATTAGGATTTCAGCCTAAATGAACTAGGATTGGATTTTCAGCCCAATCAAAATAGTTTTTGAAAAGTGCAAAAAATCCAATCAAAACTATCTAAGCAAAGTAAACTGTTAAACAGTATTTTATTCTAGATTTATCTTTTCCTTTATTTTCTTTTATACAAGAACTTTTGCAAAGTCTATTATTCTTATCTTTCTTAAAGATACTAGCAATTACTTTCATTCACCAGACTTTTAGTCTGACCCACTCCACTATTTTTCCCTTTCCCCCCCATAGGGCAGCAGAGGCAAGGACAGTAGATTTTCAGCTTTTTTGGAGAGATATTCTTGAAGATTCTTCATGTATTCATCTTCTTCTTCTTTCTAGTTTTATTTTCATTTGACTTGGGATGTACTGGTACTTGATGAGAGAGATGACATTATGTACTCTGATGTTGCGACTGAGATGGTATTTTTCATAAGACATGTATATTTGGTAGTTTGAGAAATATTTGGTTTTATGACGTATTTGAAGTTTAATTTTTAATGAGGTGCTATTTAAATGTTTCCGCTTTTTTATTAATTTGTCTTGTGAATCTTAGTCTCTGTAAAGTTTTAGCTATACCTATAACGTACCATATTCTTTAGTGTGCCCTTTTTGGGTATACTAAGGGGTATAGGGTGTTTCAGAAAGAGTTTGAGAAATAATTTTGTACATTTATGTTTGGATTGTGGAAATCCAAAGAGTTATAGGCAAAGATTGGAGAGGTACAATAGATTCAGTTGGAAAAAAGTGGAAAGCCCATATGTAAATAATTGCAAAAATTACAATTGTTTAAGATAAGAGGATTTAACGATAGCGCCTTGGAAAAAATATAAACATAAAAAAGGGATAGGAATAAGAGACTTTAGTAAGGAAATGAGATTTCCAAGGTTTAGGAAGGGTACTCGTAGGATAGTAAGAAGAAAATCCACTTTATATCTAGCCCAATGAAATGAAATTGTTAAATTGAAAAATTGAAAAATGTAAATTTTGCAAAAAGTGAAATTCTTTTTTTTAGAATTATGGAGCATATATAGCTCATTAGTTTCTTTGTAGGTAAATAAAGATTTTTAAAATAAAAATCTAGAGTGTATTAAGTATCGGAAACATAGGTTAGAACTTTTATTGTTGTAATAGATGTTTTTGTAGAAAATAAAGGGAGCATAGACTATAACACTACTGTAATAGTAGGTGTCTCCTAAAGGAAATGTTTTTACATAGTATATGGGATTTATTATTATTTATTGAACCTATACACTAGTATTTTTGGGCTGTAGTAACGGTGTTTTACGCAACATCTGTTTTGACCCAAATAAAAAAATGTGTTTTGAAAATAATTTCTAAGTATAGAAATAAAATGTTTTGTAAGTACACTTGTTATTTAAATAAGTAAAAGGTAATGTTTTCTAGTTAAGAAAATATTAAAACAGTTTTGAAAACGAGTTCTTCTGAAAAAAAAGGGTGTAAATTAAATATTAAGAAATTAATAAACTTCATAGAAATTGTCTATCTTAAGAGAATACAGATTAAACATACTTTATTCTATTGGAAATAAATGAATAATGATATAATGTTCTATGAAACCAAATCACAAATAAAGATGTTTTGTGCAAGTTATAAGGAATACGTGAAAAAGATGTACAAGGTATGAGAAGCGCTATATTTTGTATAGCCTATTTCGAAAAATATAAAATGAGTTTCTTATAATTTCTCATAAACATGAAGTCCTCTTTTAAACGATTCATAGAAGGTTTTAGCATTAATAGTTTCCTATAAAAGAAAGTAGTTCCAATATATTAGGTTAAAACCATTAGGTGTAATAAGAAGCGTAATTATTAGAGACAGTGTTAGTTAGGAGAGATATTATAGAGAGCCTTAGTAGAAAAAGCTAAGCAATGGAAATTTCATATTTTTTTCTCCATTGATTATGCACATTGGTTGCTTGCCTTTGTTGGAAGTCTCAATTTGTAGTAAGTTAGAAACTCCTCCAAGGTTAGGTAATTGGAAAGTTAAGGGTTTTCAATAAAATAATTATTCGTATTTACTCCAGTTTTTGCAAAATTGAAAATCTATGAAAAGAAGATGTTTTAAAAACATGTGAGAACATTGTAAAGATATCTTAAAGAAAAATGGTTGAGTGAAAAAGTAAATAAGTTTTTGGAAGTGAAAAACTTAGTAAAAGTTAAATATAAAAATCCTAATTTTTATGGAAAGCTGTAAAGGTCTTTAAAGAAAAGGAGGAATAAGTTTTGAACTTAGAATTTGTAAGTTTTCCCTTCTAAGTTTGGGGAATAATGTAAATTCAAAAGGTTGTAAGGATGTAATTTTAGAAAGATAAAATGTTAAGTAACCAAGTACCTTTGAATTTATTAGAAACTTGAAAATAACACTTTTAAAGTCAAAAATTTTAGGATTTGATGTTATAAAAATTTAGAAGCTTTAGTTTTTGAAATGAATTAATAAATACCAAACCAAACTTATAAATGTGGAGTAAATAAGAATCATTTTCTAAGTGTGACGGAAAAAATGTAAGGCTACATTGGAGATAGCAGTGATTACTTTTAGAAGCAATAATAGAAGATTCTGTAAGGTGTATAGGACACTAGTAAGAACATAGGATTGTTGCTTCATGTGTGTAAACTATAGAAGAATAGTAAGGTAATATTAGTAAGATCGTAAGACACAAGTGGTTGAGGATGTGTATTCTTGATTTTGGAGGAACTTGGAAGGAGCATCTTCCTTTAATGGAATTCACGTATAATTATAGTTTTCAAGCTGGCATTGGAATGACACCTTTCGAAGCTCTTTATGGAAGACCATGAAAATCGCCTTCGTGTTGCTTAGAGCCTACATAGAGATTGCAACTTGGTCCTAACATGGTTAAAGAGACTTTGGAGAAGATTGATTTTATTAGGAGAGAAAACGTACCTCTTATCCACATCTCTTTGATAATAAATGTTTAATTTCCGGTTTCCATCTTTAATTTTTTCATTTCTTTATTATCCTTTGGGAGGGTAGATCTTAGGATTTAACCTATGGATGGTAGGATTTGATGTAAACATGTTACTAGAAGATGTTATTTATGATGGATGCTAGTGTTTGCAAGTTTTTGCTAGTAGATGCTAATGGACATATATATATATATACACTAGGCACTATTATCTCCTAGGGATCAGCCTAACTAGGTTATTATAGTATATGCATATGGATGTGTCCGCATTTGCGTTTTATTATATTCCATGGTTGTTGTAATTGGATGATTATCATATGACTGTCGCAATTGGATGATGATTGTAGCACGCATATAAAACTATCAGTTATCATTAGGAAACTTGCATTCATTTGGATACATAACACAGACATGATAACATAAAAAGGAGGTCTACTGAATCAATATACCACCTAATCTTTTGCATTAGTTAAGGACATTGACACCATACTATTTGCATATATATATATATATATATATATATATCACAAATTGCATTAGAAAAACTTAAGGACAATGGATGTACTGGCTCGTGGTTGAGTAGTTGGTTGTAGAATTTGGATGAAAATATTTATTTCATCTTCTGTCCTTGGAGATTCCAAGGACAAATTCCTTTAAGGAGGAGAGAATATAACAACCCAAAATTAAGCTATAATAATTAATCAATGAATTAATTAAATAATAAAATAAGTTTATGAAATTACCAGAATTGAGCCACAGGAGTTGCACCATTGTGTCCGTGTTAGTTTTCTGTCAATTTTCATATAAAGTTATTCAAAATCCGAGCTAAAACAAGAAGATACGCAAGAAGCAAGAATACAGAAAATAATAATAATAATAATATATAGGCAAGGTCGACTCTAGGGTCGACCCTCACCTTTGCTAGGTCGACCTATAAGTCGAATCTAGCACATGTTGGTCGACAAGGAGGTTGTTACCCGCCTTGTATTCTTCAAGTTGCTTCGTCTAGTTTTGATTCGAACACATCATTTTGCTATTTTCTTCAAATCCTATGCATTCATGTTTCCATCTAACAGTTCCCAACGAGCCTATGACGTGATTGCACCAGATTTAGTCTTCAAATCAAACGGCCTAAGATCCCTAAGTGACACTATAAATAAGACCCTAGGCCTAGCTATTTTTCTCATTCAGATTTTCTCCCATTGGGATCATTGCTTTAGGCTAGACCCTAAATAGAATAATTTTCTGAGGAGAAGATCTTTTTAATTAAAATATTTTATACTCTAGAAGTGGATCCGGGAAGGCCAAGAGAAAGAGCTAAGGACCATAAGTGAGTGTTTAGCAATTATTTTAGATTTTTAAATAGTTTAAAATAATAGGGTTCTCAATAGTTATAGTTTTTCTATAATTTTGAAACAATTTTTGTATAAGTTATTTACAGCTAGTTTTTAAAGCCAGTTATTTTTATTCAGCTATTTTATTTAGTTATTTACTGTCACTTAGAATTATTTACTATTATTTGCATTCATTTACGTCTGTTTTATGTTAAAATTTAGTCAGTAAGTGTAAGTTCCTTTTTATTCCTTTTTACGTTAATAGAGTATTAAAAAGAGAATAATTTGCTAATATGGATTAAAATAAAATAACACTAAATTTACAGAAATTAGATGTAAAATAAGAAAGACTGTAATAAAAAGAAGATAGACTGAAATAGGTAAATTTGAGACATTTGCAAGCAAGTTTATAACTAGTAGTTATAACTAAAAAGATAGAAAAGAAGAATAACAATCATAACGTAGGTTATAATTAAGCAGAAAGAACAATAAAGGCTTATTTTAAAACTTAGAATAAATTAATAAGCAAATACAACAGAGATAAAGAAGATGCTTATTTTAAAGAATTTACACTAAGTTAATAAGAAAAGATAGAAATAGTACCTATAACCAATAGCATTCATTTTCAGTTAGAAGCTGATTGTCTCAGAACAGATTAGGTGAAGCTGGGACACGCTTATGCTAACTTGGGTAAATAAGTGGCCAATAGATAGAAGCTCAAATCGGGGAATTTGGGCGAGAGGTGCAACTATATTTTGTTTGATAGGACCCATACCAACAACATCCCCTTTTCAGACTATTACTGATGGTCTCACAACACACTTAGATGAGGCTGGGCAGGACCCATTCAGGCTAGGACTAATGGTCTAACAACAGATTAGGTGAGGTTGGACACGCTTATGCCGACTAGGGTTAGTAAGAGGTCAAAAGATGGAGCGAACCGGCGATGACCGAGCATGCGACATCAAATTAAGGAGATAAGCCGTTATTGAGTTCCAAAGTACTTAACATGTGTGTTTTTGCTGTGGGACCCACATGACTAGATTAGCTTACAGTGGCACAATAGAGATAGAAAGCCGATCAAAGGGAAGAATTATGATTTCAGCCTAATGAAAATAGGATTAGGATTCATCCTAATCAAAGCAACTATCTAAGACGAGTGCAAACAATCACTATCAAAGCAAACAGATAAACAGTATTTTATTCCAGCTTTATCTTTTACTTTTATACTAGAACTATCGCTAAGTCTACTACCTTTATCTTGCTTAAAAATGCTAGTAGTTATTTTCACTCACTAGACTTATAATAGTCTTACCCACTCCTCTATTTTCCTTTTTCCCCCAATAAGCCAATAGAGGCAAGGACAGTAAATTTGTATTTCTTGGAGACCCATTTGCAGAACTTTCTCATTTTTAATGTATTCTTTTTATTTTCAGTTTTCTTTTTGCTTGAGTTTGGATGTACTGGTACTTTATGAGAGGGATGATTTTAATCATTATCTATGTACTCTGATGATGTGACTTAGATGGTATTTTTCACGAGACATATATATTTGGTTTTCAAGACTATTATGTATTTGGTTTTATGACTCATTTTATGGAGAAATGAAATTTAATTTTAAATGTTTCCGCTGTTTTATTTATTTTGTCTTGTGAATATTAGTCTCTGTAAATATCTTAGCTATATCTATAGCGCACCATATCCTTTAATGTGTCCTTTTGGGTATACTAAGGGGTGTGGGGGTGTTTCAAACTCTCGGGTGCTCAAAATATGATTTGAGTAGATTAAGAGTTAAGATTTTACAGGTTTAGTAGGATTTGACAAATAAGCATCCAAAGACGTGCATGAGGTAATGATAGTTATCTATAGATGCTATTTTGTTTTATTTCCGTTGTGTTGTATTAATGTAGTTTGTCTATTTAGTACTTTGATCATCCGAGGGGGCATCTTCATATGTCACTCTTGGCATAATTTGTAATAATTATATTTGATCAAAACCTGAGAATCGATTATGAGATTATGTAATTTGAATATGAAATATTGCTTTGAATGTAATCAGGAAAACCTATGCTAATTTTATTTCATATTCAAGTGCTTCTAATATTATGGATATCATTAATATTACCATATTTTGCCACCGGAAGTTAATATTATGGATGACTGCAACAACTATAACACTTAGTTTCGGACCTCAAAATGGGGGATGATATATAAATTGATAGCTAAAAAACAAGTGCATGGTTTCTTTTTCATAATTGCAGAAAAAAGGACAGAGACTTACAACATCAGAGCCACAATGCTAGAGATTATACATTGTATGCAAACCATTACTTTACACCTTCCATAGTGTAAAATTATCCCTTTTAAAATAGTAACTGTTTCACACCCTAGTATTCCACCAGAGTCTTGGCCAAGGATTGGCCTTAGTTAAAGCTTTGTAGACAGTTGAAATAGAGTGTGTCTTAAGATTTTCTGTCCAAACATAATCATCATTTCCCCCTTTAAGCTATCATGTTGAATTAAAATCCAAACCGCTCTAACCTTGCTATTACTTGAAGAAGCACTTCCATCGAGCACATAATCACTAGCTTTAACATCCATCGAGGTTCTTAAAATACTCTTATTCATAAGTCAGAATATTAGCCATGATTAAGCCTTTCCTGGCCTAAGACACAAACCAAAGTTTAGCTAAACTATAAGGAGCCATATTTATTTGAATATGAGATAGTAGCAAATCCCTAAGCTGTAGGATTCATCTCCAAACCCAACCGCATAAAGGGGCCAAATCCATTAACCAATTTTTTTTCCAAGATGATATTTCCTAATCCACTTAACCAAGAGACTATCATGTTTGTTAAGCATATTATAAAAATGTTTAGAGAAAAGCTGCCTGGTTTTGAAGCCTATCATGTTTGTTAAACATATTATCAAAATGTTTAGGGAAAAGCTGCCTGGTTCCAGAGTTCATGTTCTTTATTTCCAGACCACCATTTGCTTGTATTTTTTAACCATACAGAAGGCCAAAGGAACAAGCTTTCTTGAATACATATTTCTAGTCCACATGAAGTGATTCATAGCTTGTCTGATCTGATTAATTAACTTGGTTAGCAGAATAAAGCATCTGCACCAATACATTGTCATAACATGAACAATTTCTTTTATAATAGTTAGTCTACTTCCATGTGTCAAGAACTTATTGAACCAAGAATTCATGGTTCTAGGGGTAGTAAAAGAATATGTGTTATCTACTGATCTGCTCAAGCCTTGGTAGAGTAATCACAACCGCTTATCTGAATGGCTAGCATCTCTCCAATAATTCAAATCGGATCATGGGCTGAAGCCCAATATCATGTTATGTATTATATATATTGCTCTGCCTGTTGTCTATACAATGTATTGTTTTCTCTTTGTATCAGATAATAAAATCAATTACTGATCAAATATTTCTCTAATTCATAAACAAGTGATATACTACTTTTCTAACTTGGTATCAGAGCATCTGAAGTGCTAACTGCATCTATATCAGTTGTGAGTCCATCAGAAAAGTATCATCACATGGACTCCTCTCATCAAGGATCAAGAATCCCTTCATTTGAGAGTTAAGGCTGTTCACCAATAATCAGTGCCTCGCCAGAAATTCATTCGGCTGCATCAGATTATCAGCAAAAGCAAATGGTATTTTAAAACTCCAAACGAAAAGAGCAAAACTTATCAAGAACACCAAGAAAATTTCCATTTGAATCAAGAGTATCAAGAAAACTCATCAAAAAGTAATTTATTCACAAAAGCAATCAAGGAAATCATCATTTAAGTTTTGTATAATACTGTCAAAATTCAACCACAAAGAAAATTTTCTTGGAATTCCCAATTCAAAGCGGGCTCAAGTTCAAAGTTTACATACCAGTTTCTTCCTGTAAAGCATCTTTATCATCACGACAAATCTGGATAATGATGCTGTAAGCCCACAATCATCAAACACAAGAGTATCTCAAAACCAACCACAGTCAGATCCGGTAAATAATCTGATGAAGGCCATAATCAAGCCTCAGAGTCAGATGATATCCATTCAGCTTGATGAAACAAATTTCTTGCTCTGGAAATTACAAGTGGAAACATCCATCAGAGGTTATGGGTTAGAAGATTATATTCTTGGTACAAGAATTACTCCACCAAAATTTATTAAAAATAATGAAGACAAATTGGTACCAAATCAAGAACACATAGCACATCAAAGGCAAGATAGCCTTGTATGTGCTTGGATGATGTCATCCATAAGTGCATCAATTCTGCCAACACTTATAGGCTGCAAAACTGCTCAAGAAGTATGGGCAACAATTGAAAGAAACTTCACCTCTCAGTCATCTGCAAGAATCATGCATCATAGAAGACAACTACAAAATATCAGAAAGAATGATATGACAATGAATGAATATCTGCTCAAAGTAAAAAACTTATGTGATCAACTAGCTTCTGCTGGACACAAAGTATCTGAATCAGAACATGTACTGTACATAATCAGTGGTCTAGAAAGTGAATATGAAGCAGTTGTGGCCATCATTTCCACTATGGAACCTACACCACACTTGCAGTTTGTATATTCTACACTCCTTTCACATGAAGGAAGGATAGAACACAACAAAACAATAAGTTCAGATATTTCAGTCAACTACACATTCAACAGAGGCAAACAAAACTCAAATAACAGAGGTCAGTTCAACAATTTTCAAAGAGGTGGACCTTCCAACAGAGGAAGAAGAGGAGGCAGAAGCAACAATAGCAATAAAATAAGGTGCCAAATATGTGAGAAGTATGGTCATGGGGCAAACAAATGTTACTTTAGATTCAACAAAAACTACACCCCTGCATAACAAAGTAGCAATGCAAATATAAACATAGCCACAGTGCCAAAAGACATCAACTCAACTCAAGCAGAAATTCTAAACACTGAAACAACAACAAATGATGATACTGGAGATGACTATTGGTACCCAGATTCAGGGGCTACAAATCATGTAACCAACAATCTCAACAACCTGAACCTGGAAATCAAAGAGTACAAAGGTACACAAAATCTTTCTGTTGGTAATGATAAAACTGTACACATCACACACACTGGAAATGCAAGTATACTTGGATCCAAACAACTTGTTCTAAGAAATTTGTTAAGAGTTCCTTCAATCAAAAAAATCTAATGAGTGTTTCCCAATTTGCAAAAGATAACAAAGTATATTTTGAATTTTATCCTAGCATATGTATAATCAAAGATATACTAACACAAGAAGTTATTTTGCAGGGTAAAGAAAACAATGGATTATACAAATTTGATCTTTCAAATTCAAAAATCACTGAGAATAAGGAGAATATCCATGTAACGAATGTTATTAGTGATTCTAAGAATAATGGTAAATTTGATTTGTGGCATTGCAAACTGGGACATCCCAGTTTACAAATTGTAAGACATATCATGAGTAGTAATAACATTTCATGTAATAACATTCCTGAATCATATTTCTGTACCTCTTGCCAATTGGGAAAGAGTCATAAACTTGCATTTCCAGATTCACACACAACTTACACAAGACCCCTTGAGTTGATTTCTAGTGATCTATGGGGACCAGCACCGATTAGCTCAGATTATGGATACAAATATTACTTATCTTTTATAGATGCTTATTCAAGATTTGTATGGATATATATGCTAAAGTCTAAGTCTTAAACCAGTAACATAGTAATGCAGTTCATTAACAAAGTTGAAAACATGACAGGAAATAGTGTATGTACATTTCAATCAGATGGTGGAAAAGAATTTTTTCCTTTAAAATCTTTTTTTGAAAAGAAGGGTATTGATCACAGGACTACATGTCCATACACATCTGAACAAAATGGAATCATTGAAAGAAAACATAGACATATTGTAGAAACTGGGTTAACTTTATTAGCACAAGCCTCTATGCCTTTAAAATTCTGGCCAGAGGCATTCAACACTACTGTACACTTGATAAATATTCTACCAACAAAAATTCTTAAATTCAAGTGTCCACAAGAAGTGTTAACTAAAGTTAAACCAAATTATGAGCACCTAAAAATTTTTGGGTGTCAATGTTTTCCTTATCTATGACCCTGTAACAAACACAAACTAGATTTCAGATCTACCCCTTGCACCTTTCTGGGGTATTGCAATAAACAAAAGGGATATAAATGTTTAGACAATGAAGGAAAAAAATATATCTAGGCATGTTAGATTCAATGAGCATGTTTTTCCATATAGCAATGCTGAAATTAAAACTACTGGAAAAATAAGGAATCCAAAATTTGTGATTCCTGACTTACCTGAAGAGATTGAGATTCTGCCATCCACACAGCCTATAAGGGATGACATCACTACAAGCTCTCAACATACCATGACTGCTAGAGAGTCAGGTCAAGAGCAAACTACACATCAAGAAGATAGCAACAATCAGAATTTTCAAAGTGAAGAACTAGGCAGTGCAAGTCATGATCAAATCATCAGAGATGATATTATGGCCTGCAGCAGTTCTAACAACAGTCATGACAACTCTGTCAGAAATAATACCAATACTCACCCAATGTTAACTAGAGCAAAATGTGGTATCTATAAACCAAAGGTTATCAACAACATAGCTGTTCAGGAAGAACCATCTTCCTACATAGAAGCTGCTCAGAATGACAAATGGAGAGCTGCTATGGAGGAAGAATATAATGCTCTAATTAATAAAGGAACTTGGGATCTGGTTAAAAAACCAGAAAACAAAAATATAATTGGGTGTAGATGGACTTTTATACTAAAGAAAAATGCTAATGCTTCAATTTCTAAGTATAAAGCAAGGTTGGTTGCAAAGGGATATTCACAACAGTGTGGGTTTGATTTCTCTGAAACTTTTTCCCCAGTTGTGAAACGCTCCTCAATTAGGGTCATTCTAAACATTGCTTTAAACAAAAATTGGAGCATCAGACAATTGGATGTTAATAATGCTTTTCTTAATGGTGTACTGCATGAAGAAGTTTACATGGAGCAACCAGAAGGGTTTACTCAAAAACCAGACAAAGGGCTAGTGTGCAAGCTCAATAAAGCCATCTATGGCCTAAAGCAAGCTCCAAGAGTTTGGTTTGATAAGCTCAAATCAATACTTGTGAAACTTGGCTACAATTCATTAAAATCTGACAACTCCATATTTTCTAAAATTAATGATTCTGCTACCACTTATATTCTAATTTATGTTGATGATTTTATTATTATAGGGAGCAGTGAGTCAGAAATTAAGAAAATCACTGAAATGCTTAACTCAGAATTCTCAATTAAAGATCTGGGTGATCTGAATTACTTTCTGGGAATTGAAGTGCAAAAACCTCAAAATCAGAATTACATCTCAACCAACGGAAATACATTTCAGAAATATTATCAAGAGCCAAAATGAACAAAGCAAATTCCCTACCAACACCAATGGTTACAAATCATCAACTATCAAAATATAAGGGTGAAGCAATTCAAAACGAAAAGCAATCAAGAAGCATAGTGGGTGCCCTTCAATATGCAACAATAACAAGGCCAGACATATCATTCAGCGTCAACAAAGTCAGTCAGTTCATGCAAAATCCTTTGGATAGTCACTGGAAAGCAGTAAAGAGAATACTCAGATATCTCAAAGCAACAATAAATCATGGTCTTATTCTAAAATCCAGTCACACACTTAACATAAATGCCCATGCTGATGCTGATTGGGGAAATGATACAGATGATTGGAAATCGACATCAGGCTATTGCATTTATTTGGGTAAAAATCCTATATCGTGGAGTTTAAAGAAACAAAGCACAGTGTCACGATCCAACACAGATGCCGAATTTAGGTGTGTGGCAAGTGCAGAAGCAGAAGTTATATGGTTAGAATCACTTCTAAGTGAACTCAACATCAAAACAGATAAAAAGGCAACGATTTGGTGTGACAATGTTAGTGCGATTTCCCTAACATCAAATCTTGTACTTCATTCCAAAACCAAACATATCGAATTGGATCTCTACTTCATCAGAGAGCAAGTAATTAAAGAAAAGTTAAGAGTAGGATACATACCATCTCCACATCAAAAAGCGGATATACTTACTAAACCATTATCGAAGCCAAGCTTCACAAGGTTAAGAGAAGAGCTCAATGTCGATGTCGCCGATTCAAGCCAAAGATCTCAAAGAGTGATCTTCATACTAGATTAATGTTCGATCTGTTGTTATTAGCTTTCTCTCCTCCAAAAGTCACTTGATCTCGCTGGATATTTTTCGTGAAGAAACGAGCAGCTGACATTATTTCTTTTCTTTAGCAAACCCTAGGGTATTCGGGTTTGAGGGGGGGAGTAAAAGAATATGTGTTATCTACTGATCTGCTCAAGCCTTGGTAGAGTAATCACAACCGCTTATCTGAATGGCTAGCATCTCTCTAATAATTCAAATCGGATCATGGGCTGAAGCCCAATAGCATGTTATGTATTATATATATTGCTCTGCCTGTTGTCTATACAATGTATTGTTTTCTCTTTGTATCAGATAATAAAATCAATTACTGATCAAATATTTCTCTAATTCATAAACAAGTGATATACTACTTTTCTAACTGGGATCTTTTCATAGAGAGGCAGAAAATCAGAGTAACCAATTTTCCTTATTTAGGGGGATGACTAAATGAGTTGTACTTACAGCCAAGGCAGGCAAAGAAACAAGCTCATGAAGTTGAGTCTTCAGCAGGTCAGAAACACCTACTAAGGTTATTGATGATTTTTGAGGGTTCATCTGAAGACTAGTTATGCATTGGAAAGTGTTCAATGCCTTGGTGAAGCTAAGCAAAGAGCCTTTAGTTGGTTTGGTGAAAATTGTCACATTATCATCAAAAAGAAGATTAGAAATACAAGGCTTCTTACATTTAGGATGAAGCACAAACTCCTTTAAAATAACCTTTTATAGCTGCGTGTAAAACTCCATCACTATTATGAATAAGTAGGATTACATTGGTCGTAGGATTACATTGGTCACCCTGGTGAATACCTTTCTTGCCTTTGAAGTAACCCACATTTTTGCCATTATATATATATAAGAGAATAGGCGACAGTAGAAATATAAGTATACATCCAACTAACGAAAAGAGGGAAAATTCATTCTAGCTATCACTTCTACTATTACCTTCCACTATCCAATTTGATTGTAGCTCTAGGAGAAATATAACTTCTATTATAACCATTTAGGAGTTCATGGGTGAATAACACATTATCAAGGATATTCTATTGGGTAGAAAGGCCGATTTATTTGAAGATACAATATGTGTTAACACTGTTTTCAACCTAGAAGAGACGACTTTGGATATACACTTATATACAACATTGCAGCAAGCTATTGATCTAAATTCCATGACAGTGGATTCCTGATTGGATGTAGGAATCAAAGCTAAGTTGTTTACATTAAGACCACTGATGATCTTTCTATGGTTAAAAAAGTTATGTACCGCCTTCAATAAATCATAAGAAATGATTAGCTAACAGTGAGTGTAGAATTAAATCCATCAAGGTCCCCAAATGATGATTTATTCATAGAAAAACATCCAATTTAATTTCCTCATCAGTAACTAGCTGATAGAGTTCTAACATCCCAACTGCTTAAGGTAGGAAGGTTGGTATCAATCAATTCCTCTAGATTAGGGTTATGAAAATCAGAGTTGCCTAATAAGTTAGTATAATAATATTGGAGGAATGCATTATCAATAGTCTCAGGGGTATCATGAAGCTTGCCATGCCTAAGAGTTATGTTATACATGCTGCTTTTTTATTTCTTTAAATTAAAAGAAGTATGAAAAACTTTAGTGTTTCTAGCACCTTGAATGTCCTACTCCTTCCTCAACTTTTGCTCCTCCATTCAAAGCTTACTGGATAGAGCATCATGCTTCCCAGTTTCTCAAGCATGCTTAACCGAACCTTCTATAGTTGATCAACCAAGCTTTATGAAAGACCATCACCTTCACCATATTTGGCTTTGGCCCAAAACCTAAGTGCTTCCCTTGTGACCATGAGTTTCTGTTGAAAAATATGCATACCATTAGCACAAAAATAAGATGACCAAACATTGGAAAAAATTGGTAAAAATTCAAGATCCTCGATACATGCATTAAAAAAAAATTAAAACTTGATTTATTTTCAATGGAACTGATCCCATACTTGATAATGATAGTTGAGTGATCAGATAACATAAGTGGGAGGACTTGAGAAATGAGGTAGGCGATTTGATAGGAGTTGTAGAGTTGATAAAGGATAGATCAATTTGACTCATGGTTCTAATGCCAGACCGACTTTTATTATTCCAAGTGAACTTAGGACTTGTATACTTGTTTCATGCAAATTTGAAAGGCTTAGGACTTCATTAAGTAGGGCTATATCCCTGAGGGTTAGAAGAGATCCAGCAAAACGGTCAAAAGTGGATAGCATGCAATTAAAGTTACCAAGAATGAACAAAGGATCAGATTCCTATCTTAGATAGGGAAGATAATTAAGCATTAATTGCCTTGAAACAACTTGGTTATCAGCGTAAACAAAAGTTATGTAAAAGGAAGTAGAAGAGGGGAGGTGTTGAACATGGGAGTGTATGAATTGCCTATGAGATATGTTGGGGGGAAAGTGTATGATGAAGGATCAGAATGGATCATGATATGACCATAAGGTGCTTGATCTAAATTTTGATGTAGATCCCATGAAGAGTTGATGATGTGGATAGCTTTGTTGGTCGGAGTTTAATTCAATTTAGTCTCAAGTATTGCCAAAATACTTAGTTTATTGTTAGTTATTAACTGTTTTGCTTGCACCAATTTGATTTCCTTATGTGTTCCTTTTGTATTCCAACTTCCAAAGTTGTGTAACATTGAATAAAGTAATGTATAGGAGGTGCTGCTCCTTGTTTTTCTTCCAGATGAAGAGGTTGCAACATTTATCTCAAGCAAAGTTTGATGGTAATCAATTGATTTCCTTTTATCATGATCTAGGCCTTTTTGTATCTTCTTTAATTTTTTTATTCTTGTACTTTGGAGCTTTGGGATTTGTTCAAATGTTGCTTGATTCAATTCAACAGAGTGTAGATCAGGTGAAATTGATTGATTGATGGAAATTGAAGGGGGGCTTACCCAGCCAGGCGGAGGAGGAATGTGGGAATATAGGGAACATCAGGAATATTCAAAACAATGTCATCAAAAAATGATACGAGTTTGGTGAGAGGTGAAGTGGGTAATGTTATATCCTATTTAGGAAGCATGATAATAGTGAGAGTTGTTAGATCATTAATGCATGTTGGTTCATTCATGCGATCTTCATTATCCTGGTTGTGCACTGATACATGCACATGCACACTAGCATTTTTGATTGGAGAAGTATCTGCTTTATCAAGCTTATAAAATGCATTACTATCATTTGGGCACACTACTTCAAAAATTGACTCAACCACATGGTGCAGCCCAAAACTATACCCATCACTATCAGTAGAGTTAATTTTGATCATACTAACATTAACGTCAATTTGTTCACCTACAAAATCAACTTCTATGCTTCTATGTGCACCACCATCCTCCTCAACCAATTCTGGCAGAAGTTGACAATTTTTGGATGATATCATAGCTACATCAATTTGATTAGCTACTTCTACCTCCTCATCGAGACTTATAATTTCCTCTCTTTCCTTCATGACACCACTATCAACTGCCTCAAAATGCTCTTCTGAAACAAGTGCACTCCTCTTCTTTATCACTTGAACAGTAGCTTATCTTTAGCCTTAAATGCTTTACTATTATCACCTAACATAACTTTTCTCCACACATTCTTGGTTCGTACTGCCCTTTGATCAAAAGTGTTATCTGCAGCATTATCCTTTCTCATAGCAACTTCCTCCCTTCCTTTCTTGCCAACCTTTTCCATCTTCTCAACCTTTTCACATAAATAATTATCAACTAAGTACCCAACCTTTACATAAACTACATGTTTTTGGTTTCCATTGATAGTAAACTTGAACACTCTATTCAGACCCATTCTCAAGCAAAACAGGGAAATTGATGCTACGCCAATTAGAGGGGACACTTCAACCAAACACATAATAGAGGTAATCTTGTAATCTATATCTTGCGAATAATATAAATCATAAGATCTAGAATTACATGATTATCACATATGTAATGAATCAATAAAACATACCTCCAGACGTCTCGTATATGAATCAACTATGGTTGTTGTCGAAAGCTGTTTCAATGGATAAAGGAAACGGTTTCTCTCTATTTTTCTATATCTTTTTTTATGTGTTTTTTCTATATCCTTTGTGATGGGCAAAGGTTATAGGTGGAGAGAGGACAAAATTTTCAGATTTGTAGACTTAGTCTTAATCGTCCATCAAGATCAAGATGTGAGAAATTAACGCTATAGATTATAACCGTTTTATTGGTTAGCATATTAATATGAAAACCCTTTATATTTTATTGACCACAAAATGAGAAAGGAAACGTTTTAGGAAGAAAACGGTCAAATTTCCTTACAAAATAAGGAAGGAAAATCCATTAATGTTTTCGTATTAATTTTCTTACAAAACGTCAAATTTTCTTACAAATCTATCCATTTTTCTAGTACTTTCATCAAGGCATAACACCCTACCAATTCTTCTAGCAAGCCAATAAATGCCAATCAGGGTCCAAGCTCTCAATGAAATGTTAGTTGGATAAATATATGCAAATTGGCACCGACTTAATTGTCCACAGACATTGCTAACCATTGGGTCCATTCTTTTATGATGGACATTTATTTTTCATTAAAATTGGATCACCTTCCATAATTTTCCTTCGATCGTCCTCATTAGAAAGAAGAAATAATAAAACAATTCCATCAGATTTCTCTTTAATGTTGCCTTTTAAACGCCATAACTTTCTAGGATGTTGAATCGCTATAGTTTAAGATAACGGTTTGTCGAGGAAGAATCCCACCAGGTAATCTTGCAATAAAACTCTTCCTATATCCAAAAAAGACTAAGGAGGAACAAGAGCATCACCAGAGTAAACATTTGTCAAGTTAAATGGTATGTACTTCCCCTAATTACGTGGTTTCCTCTTAAAGAGGGATGTCCATTCGAGTTGACTTTGAATTGGCAAAGGAGGAACGAAAATAGTAGAGGGAAGAGAAGGGATAAATGATGTAACAAAAGCAGAGGCTGAACGGTCAGAGATTGGAGGAGGGTTGGGTTTAAGATGGATTGGAGGAGCCAGAGGTGGGGAATAAGAAAGGATAACTAAAAGAGGAGGAGGGAGCAAAGGTGGTTGAGAATTAGATGGGTAGGGTTGGTTGGGTGAGTGGGAACGCCCGGGATAGTTGCCATTGAAAAAAAGAAAAGGGGGGGGGGGAATATTTATGATTATTGAAATGTGGAGAAAAACCCTAGTTTGATTGTTTGTTGCAAGTAGTAGTAAGCTTGTGCTAACATTTCATCGCATTTGGAAGTGAGAACTCTCACTTTAAACTATATTGAGTATTGTGTATGAATGTTGTAATTGTTCTTTGCTATATTATTGTTCACGTATGTATGTATGTAAAGATATATGTTTTTGGTTTGGAAAATGTGTTCCCGGTCGTTTAGCGGAGGCTTATAACACTTGTTTTTGCAGGGGACTATAGAAGAGAATCAAAGTGGTCCATAGCGGAAAGGCGTCGATGAGTACATTTCGAAAAGATGTGAATTTATAGGGTATCCAACAGGACTCCTTGCAAATGTTGATTTTAATTTCTATATATTTATTTGTTGTGTGAATGGATTGTGTGCCGGTAGCTTGGTAGACGTGTGAAAATGTTATTATGGCTTGATGAATGGTCGAAGTATTAGAATTTGGTACTAAATTATACTGCTTAGTCTCTTTTTTGGAAGATTTGAAAATATGTTGTTAACGAATTTCTTCGTTAAGCCCAAATGTATAAGAAATGTGTAGTTGGCTAAGCTAAAGTAATCCTAGGCTATGTTGCTAGGATGGAGTATGCACCATATTGAATCCATGAAAGTTTTATGCATGTTCAATATCAAAGCTAAAGCTATGTCGCATGTCATATAAGAGTCAATAGTTCAAATTATGTACATCAATTAACTCAAGATTATGAGTGCTTTTGGAATTCGAAGCACGTTATAATGTAAGATCACAATTGCTTTGGAACTCGAAAGCAAGGCATAACTCAACTAATCTTGTTATTATTCCAAATAACCTTGAATGTAAATATCTTATGTGCAATAGTTCAAGTTCTACAATCAGCTCTAAATCCCTAAATCAATTTATGGTTACAAGATTTAAAATGTAAGAAAAGAAACATGAATGATCCTCCGCTTCTCCATTATTCCTAGGTCCGCATTTACAGGGGTTGTGGGATGTGACATGATTGTCACGTGTCCATGCAGCATGCTTGGCTTCCAGCGTTGATATTGATCGCGCATGGCACTATTTCTTGGCTAATGATTCCGTTATCCGCATTCCTCGAAAGTTGATGGAGCGCGGGATCACTAAAACATGGCATTGATAATTGGCATCATTATAAGTGGCAACATTAGCAATGAGTGGTATCAATCTGAATCAGCATTGACAAGAACCAAAATGAATGTAGAAGTGACATTAATAGGAGCCAACATCAATGTAGTGCGGCATTGATAGAGCCGGCATTGATTTCAAGCGGAATCGATAACATGCGACATGAATCACTAGTGACATTGATAGCAAACGACATTGATAATAGGCGGCGTTGATGATGGACGATGTAACGACCCGTGAATTTTAATAATTAAGTTGGTTATTTTAAATTAAAATTTGGTAATTAAATTTAGATGAAAAATAATTATTATAAGTTAATATTAAAATGAACGCTGAAATAAAATATATTGAATAGTAGTTGAATAAAAATGTATGTGAAAAGGTTTATGCAAGTTGATAAGTAACGATATTTGTGCAATACCTATTAATTGGGAAAAATTTGTAAAGTTATATTTGAGTGAAATTGTAAATTTGAAGTTAAGTAATAATGGACATAGTGAAGATGACAATCAAATCAAATTTTATCTAATTTTGAAGGTAATCAATAATTTATGAATTAAATGGTAAGTGATTAGAATTAAATTCTATATTAATTGAAACTGAATGTAGATTTAATGTAATAACGTTAAGGATAACTAAATTAGCGAATTCCAAATTATGAATACCAATTACAATAGATGTTAGAAACGTAATTTTAAATGGTCATTGTTGAAATTATACGTTACCTCAATGATTATTAAAAGGGTAACGGAGATGAATGAAAATTTAATAGAAACAATGCAAATTTAAGGTTAATGATTTATGAACTTGTATAAAATTCCAATTATAGATAATAATCTAAATGTATGTTTGGCTATAAATTGTATACAAGAAAATAAATGGATTAAGAATATAAATAGTAATTAGTGTACATACTTGGCAAATATAACTAAATAGTATGGAATGAAGCATGCATTAATGAAATAACTACGAACCAATGAATGTATTTAAGTTGTAAAAGTCATAATTGATTGCATTAAATAAATTGGGAATTAAATTCAAAGGTTATGTTAATTGAAAAATAGTACGTAATAAATTGCGATGTGATTGAATCAAGGCTAGGTAAGTAATTTTAATAAATTGTAGTTGATATTTAAGTATGAATGTGAGTAAAATTTAACAATTATCACTAAATGCCAAATTTACTCCCATTCATACCCTATTATCAATTGACAAAAATAAAATTTCTTACCTAACATGGATTATGTCAAATTACATTTTACTGTGTATTATTTCATCAATTGAATTTATTTTCCAATTTGCTGATTTCAATCAATTAAACTTTACCATCTGTTTCAACAAATTGGGTATGCACAAATTTAGCTATTCAAAATTTCAATTTACGGTACAATTATCATGGTTTATATCATAATGCATTAATATCCCTATTTTATCTTAGATTTCCTCTACATTTCCTTTAACGTAAAATTTAACTGTTATATTTCATCTATTCGCAATAAATTCAATTATTGAAAGTTTTTTCTTTACAATTAAAAACCCAACTTATAATATTTTAACTTATAGAAAACCAATATCTCTTTATATTCTAAATCTTTAAATCAATTTTATTTTTAAATTTCCATATATTTATAAATTCAAAATACTTAATAATTTTAGGAAACTATTATAACTTTTTTATCCATGGGCCTGTATAAAATTTTCTAACCTAGGTCAAGTGATACAGATATGTATCATTTCAATCCGTAATTTAAAAAGAAAAATCCGAGTTCTATCTTTTCAAACCCGCAATCCCAAGTACATAAATGCAATAAGAATCATTTGAGCCTATCATTTCAGCCCATAGTGATAGGGAACTTGTAGTGAGAGATACAGTATATAAAATGAATAGTATAACATATAAATACATATTAGATGATGCAACAAATATATAAACAGCATTTAACATCATATAACATATCACTGGCATGTATGAATGACATATCAATTTATACAGATCCACTTGTCATTATTCCACAATAATATAAGTACATATGTCTAGAGTGATAAAAACTCACCTTTTAAAAGCTAGAATCAAATTCACAATACACAATTGAAACTCCGCAAAGCACGACAAGGCACGACCAAAATTTTGAGTAGATGGAGAGTCAAGATCCATATCTTGTATATAACAAATACACAAATCATAAGAATAAGATTCAACACAACAAAAGATGGATTAAATTATGCAATTACGAATGAAAGAACATAACCTTGCTTTCAACCACCAAGTGGGCTTGGCCATGGTCTAATAGTGAGAAGGAGGCGATGTTGTGGTGGTAGAGGCCGAGCTATGCAAGGAGAAAACAAAAGGAAAAAGAGAAAAAAAAGTGGAAAAAGAAGAGAGAAGGAAGCCATGGATTTAGACTTTTTCCTTCCTCACTCAAATGATACAATGAAAAACCTTTTTTTAATTTCACGTGAATGATAAGAGGCGGCTAGGTTTAAAAAGATTTGAATGACTAAAGATTAGGAATAGTTAGAAAATAAAAAGGTAAGTAAATTTAAAAAGGCACAATTTAAGTAGGGAAAAGATCTTGTATATATATTTATCTTAAACAAATGAAAGAGGAGTTTGTTAACTTTGTACGTGATTGAAAAGGAAAAAATCACATTTTTGCATTTATGAATAGATATGGTAGAAGATTAAAAGGTGGAAAAAAATATATGAAGGCAAGAAATAAATTAAGAAACGTATGCCCTATATTTAAAACATATCTTAATTGATTTGTTACTTATCCAATAAATATAAATGTATATACATAAAAGCAACCTTCACTAAATAAATAAAGTTTATACACACCATACAAGTAAATAAAAAGATGGATATAGAAAAAATGGAACGCAGAATTTTTATTTTTATTTTTATGTTGTATGTTACCCAAATTTACAAAGCAAAGATCAGAATTAATTGAAATAAGGCTTAAAAATTTACACACAACCACTAGCTTTGGAAAAATTTGTACCACACTTTAAAACAAATAAAAATCAGTGAATAAAATAAAACAAACTGAAATAAAACGAAAAAGAAAATAAATAATTATATTTTAGGAAAATAAAAAGATAAATAAAGAAAATAGCATAATTTATTGAAACTAGCTTAAGAAAATTGCAAACATAATCCACTTAACTTGGGAAATTATAACTCTTCTTAAAAATGGTTTAAAATAAATCTTTGAGAAACAAAATAAAGTGAGAATGAGAATATAATAAGTTCTTAAGAAAAATATAAAAATAAATAAAGAATTTCTTAATTTAATTAAAGTTGGAAATTAAAAATTTTAAACAAAATACAATGGACACTGAAAAATGTCAGTTACACTTTTAAAAATGTTTTAAAACCGAAATATATACAAAACAAGTTATTTTACCCATGGAAACATAAATTAGAACATTCCATGACCAAATAAAATATTATTTATATAATTTAAGTAAACAATTTTGTTAAATACAGCAAATTACACACAATAGTTAAAAAGGCATAACTTTCACATTATAAATCAGATTTCAACGAAATGGAAAGCAGTATTCTTAGAATTTTATTTAGTTTCAAAATAAAAGATAAAATTCAAAATTTTAAACTTTAAATTTTTAAAAGTCAAAGTTTGACCACATTGACAAAATTCACATTTTCGGAAAATATTCTATTAATTCATGTGTGGAATTCTAATCCACACCAAAATTTTATCAATTTAACAATTTTAATTATTAAAAATTTATGGGTCGTTACAGAAGACATTGATGATAAGCGGCATTAATAACAGAACGTGTTGGTGACAAGCGGTATTGGTACGAGATGGCATTACTTTGTAGGGTGATATTAGAATAAGGCGACATTGGAGGGATGCGATATTAATCCAGAGCAGCATTGATTTTCCTAGCTATATGGAAAAAGTGCTCTATTAGTGGAATGCTGCACCAATGCTATATCATGCTGTTAAAACATTGATGGCTTTTGGCATAGAGCTTTCTAATGTCGTCATCTCCTTAATAATATGCAGCATTGTTTATAGTTTCTTTGACACTATATCATTCGTCCAACCTTATAAGCGGTATGCAACATTGATAGCATCTGGTATTACTAGCTTCATTGATGACATGCGACATTTCCTATTATTCTTTATTGATGAAAGGCAGCATTGTATGCTTCTAGTATTGGTTTTCCTTCATACTTTCGACATTGCTTGTTGATGCGGGATTACGATAACATTGTTACACTGTATACCTTCAGAATTAACACCGATGGTAATATTTTCCCTATAGTATGAAGGAAACATTGACTTTTCAAGTCAATACCTTTGACGTTGGCTCTTTACCATCTATTGATATTCTTTGCAGATACAACCGTACAATTAAAGTCGATCCAATGGCAGTTGTAAGTCCTCTTTTCCACTACAGATAGTCAAATCTTCTCCTTCTACCTCTTTTATCTACGTTTCAATCTCAAGAAAATGAAATTCCCAGATTATTAAAACCATTAAAAAATTTATATTTCAGATATTCAATTATTATTAAGGTTCAATTTCTGATTTTACTTGCATCGTTTAACTTGAATATTATATCAAAATCACCATTACAGTTTCATTTGGGTTTTATCGATTTCGAATTGACACTTTAGGTTTAATTGCACGATTTCGTTGTTGATTTTCATATCGTTCAAATTAATGACCAATTATGTTTTTAGATAGAATCAGCAAAGAATCTTTATGTCGTTTAGATGATCTATTGGATTAATTAATGTCAGATGATTTTGATTTATAAACTTAGTCATTTCTACCTTAACAACAAAATGAATAGTTTATTAAACCTGAAACATGATATCATTTTTCTTAATTTTCAAATTGGCACTTTATAGCATTATTTAGTATGTTATAATTGTAATGGTGCGAGATACTTATGTCGCTAATAATTAAACAAAAGGTGTGAAATTGTCCTACGTAGATATCATATATTATTAACGTTGCATATTTTATATTGCATTTTATTAATGCCGCATCATCTTCATAATGCGTAGATTCAATATCGTATGCCATATTGGCTCTATTACGCATCTAATCAGTGCTGCACTGACTCCAAGCCACACTAACTCTATGGCGTGTTTAATTAATACTGCATAAATTTTATGTCGCATTGGTTCTATGTCATACTTTATTAATACTATTCATACTGCATTTTATCAATCTCTTATTCATTCTGTAATGTAATTATTGTAACAAACTAATGGCTTATTCATACTTTACAGGGATATACTATTTATTTATACAAAATATTTCAACATCAATTTATCAATTATTTCGGCATTACTTATTGATGTAGGATAATTCTTATTTCAATATTGAGTACTATTGCGACATTGCGTTGTTGCCTTCAATAGCGCTACTGATATTATGTTCGACATTAATTTATAAATTCATTGATTTAATCAAGACATTTAAGATATATTTAGGATGATTATATTTTATATCATTATAAATTTACTTTCTTATTATAACTTTAATATTTGATTTGTATACTTTTTGTTTGAATAAAAGATTAAGTAATTATGAATTGACTATCAAATGGTCATCGACTTGTCATGAGTATTATTTTGGTTTCTAGTCCTCTATCGTTGTGGTATTATGATTCTGGATATCATAGAAATCAATTTATTACCTTTTATTATAGCATGTAAAAAACTTATTATGATTGTTTTAACTGTCTTCTTTTATATTTGGTGTATTATCACTTGGCAGACAAATGGAAGGCGAGAAAGCAATCACAAAAGTAGTTAAGAAGGTGACTAAGAGCTTGAAAGCTTCTCCTTCTACTAAGAAAGTAGATAATCTTCTTAACCAATCATTCATTACAACCCAAGAAGAGGTAGATTCCATATTAAAGCAATTTGGAAATGTAGGCACTATTGCTACTGGTTCTTTTGGTAGAATTGACAGTCTCCCGGAAGAGTTTTTCGCCTTTACCCTCACACATACGACACTCGGTATATCTTCCTTTACCCCACTTTCTCTTGAGATTCTTGGAGCATCTAAACATCGCTCCAATTCAGTTAATCCCAAATTCATATGCTTATCTGACTTGTTTGGAAGTTCTTGCTAGGAAGGCTAAGCTTCCCACTCTTAGTGCTAAAATTCTTCATACCATAGCTAGTCCTACGAAGATAGGTGAACAACAGGGTAACCCTCTATATCGAATTCATCCCCTTCTGAGGAGCTTGATCAATTATAAACAAGACTAAGGATGGGAAAACCAATTTTTCTTTGTTAGATGCTGTTCTAAGATTAGTCGAACTTTCTCTGTTATAGGGAAGTCTTTGTTTCTTATACTTACATTATATTTGTCATTTTTCTCATAATATATGTTTTCCTTTAGGTTTGGCTCCTAAGCAGTTAAGCTCCTCCTATAGTGATATCATCAAATCCCTAACTCTGGCATCTAAGATCATGGGTGGTAGGCTTATACTTTTGACGGAAGCAAATCTTTGCCACTACTCATTGATTCTATATCATCATACAATTTTTGGGAAACCCCTAATGATGAAAGGAAATGCCCATGAGAATCAGTCATTGGTCATCAACAACCACAATGTTTTCTCTACTTCTTTCTAATTCAACTTGAGCCCATTGGTAAAATTTTAAAACAACTAGTATGGCATTTCTGATATCATTATTTTATTGACTTATTTTCTTTATTTTAGGCTTTCCTGCTCTTGTTGTCGCTTCTAAAGAGACAGGAGTTAAGGATGCTCTTAAAAAGAGGAAGAGTAAAAATGAAATTCCCGCCCTATCTCAATTGAGCAAACCCGCTTCCATTAAGGACTCTTTTCCCAAAGCATTTGTGGCTTTAGAAAAAAAGCAAATGATGAGATTCCTGCTGATATTCCATCTTCTTCCCCAACCAAAATACCAAAGCTTGTGGGTGACTTTACCCCTACTGTTATGGAGGAGGAGGAACATGTTACTATTAACTTGAGCCCTGAAGTTGCCAATCAAGAGTCTCTTTGGCATAATATTCAAGAATCTACCGAGATGGCTTGCACTCCGAATCCAGTCCTCAAATTTATTTTCCCTTCTTCTCCGACAGCTATTAATTGTTTATGTGTTTATCTTGGGATGTTTCCTTCTCTAATAGTTAACATCAGTATCGGGTATGTATTAGTCAAGTACTGATATGAGATATTTAAAATTTCATGATTATACCAAATAATTTCGGTAAAATATTGGACATATGTAGAACATGTTATAAAAGATATTGTACTATGTTATAATGTTATATTGATGTTATGTTTCCAAATATTTGGATTAATAATGCCAAACTATTATCAAAGCCAAATTGCATATAGTTTATGGATTACAATCCATTTTCTGGGATATTCTATTAAATACATACCATAATATGAGCTCGTAAAATCTGTGAAACTCATATAATATGCGTCTTATTATTCTTCATTTTTATGCTATATTAATTGTTTCTTCAATCATCTAATCATTTATATCACTTTCTCCATTTTTCCATATTTATGATTTCTTCATTTTCATTTTCACTTAATTTATCAAATAAGAAATGTTGATTTGATGCCAATTACTACTTTAGTTCATTCCTTTTCAATATGTCAAATATATAACTTTACCAGTTTTCATCTTTTAGTTCTTGGTGCATGATAATAACTAATAAAATGAATTTTCATAACCTAACATACGGATTAGAAATGTTGGACAATAAAATAACTATAAAGAGAAGTAGTTCTTTCAAGATCTTGTTTTTATTGGTAAAGTCGAAAAATAAAACATATAAAATAATGGAATAAGAATAGTTTATTTATTGAAAGACTAATAAAGAAGACTGAAAGGGTATGGTTAAAACTGAAAAATTAGTTCATTGGGATTTCTAATATGGTCTACATATTGTAATTCACAGTATACTAAAAATATTGAGAATGTGAAGATATTTATTTGTAAATATATTTTTCCAACGCATACAATTATGAATGATATTCTTAAAACATGTCAGGTATTTTACACTAAATATCAAAGTGTTATATCAGCAAATATCTGACGATATATTAGTAATGATATTTTTTTAAGCAATATTTTGAAAAAATATCGGCTTAGAAGTGATATAAGATATTTTAGCGATATATAAGCGATATTATTCGATATTAACGACATAGCTCCTTCTCTAAAAGATCCTCTTCCTTCATAAGTCCATGTTCAGTCTCCTTTGACAGGTTTTTTTGATGATCTTGTTCAATTAGCCATCTGATCTCCTTCTATTACTTCTTTCGGGTCATCATAATCATCAATTTATTCCATGGACCATCCCTTTATTATTCTTAAGCAATTTTTATCGGTACACATTCCCCTTTGCTTGGTTAATCTTCTTTAGCTCCATAAACCTTGTCTTGACTTAAACTTTTACACATTCCAGGAAGGGAAAAACACGTTTCTCCTTCAAGAGGCTTCTCAAGGGCCTTCTAATGAAGTAGTCAAGCTCAAAAGACATATCTCATCGCTTAACCACAATGTAATTAATATGGCATCAAGAAAACATGAAATGTTACTAAAAAGTAAAAGCTTGTTTCCTTGCTCAATATGGAGAAAAATTCTAAAAAATTGTTGGAGAAAGAGTTAGACACATTAGAAGCAAACCTTGAGAAGACTAATAAAGAGAAAGCTAAGTAGAAGGTAGTTTGGAGATTTCCAATAAAGAAAAGGTCGGGTTGGATGATAAGAATAAATCCTTGAGGACATGTTACAATGATAAACTAGCATTTTGGCCTACTCGAATAGTATTATCAACGATGCTAGGAGAAAGCTACCTCTTTCATGATAACGCTCTTCTCAAATTTACTAGGAAGCGCTACAAAGATGCTTTGTTTGTGGCATATGTTGGAAACCTTCGTAAATGTTCAGACTTAAGACTTTCCATCCCCTTGTTCCAGTTCAGCAAACTTTCTGATCAACATAGACTGTGCCATTTCTGACATGAACCTTTCTTGAAACCTCCTTCTAAACTCTACCTACGTCATAGTCTCTTCATCCACACTAGCAGTTATAGTATTCCACTAAAACAAAGTGTCACCCTGAAGCTGCCTTGAAGCAAGTCTTCTTTTCTGCTCGTCATTGATCCCTATGTCAGCAAAAATCCTTTCACAGTGTAATAGATAGTTTTCCACCTCGATAGCATCCTCGGTTCCAATAAACGACTTTCCTCTAAGCCTAGCATAGTATTTGCTCAAGTTAGCATAATGATTGACCACCGGAGCTTTCTAAACTCCTCCTCCAGCAGCATTTCCTCCAACAAATCCATCTACGATCCCAGCTTGCATCATGTTTACGTAAACTGATACATGGCCCCTATGTCCACTTGGGGAACCCCAGCACTAACATTCTCAGCCTAGGCCTGACCACTTCTAGCATTTGTTTGGGCATTTCCATTTGTGGTGGTGGTGTTTCCTCCTAGATTAACTCTGACTCTTCTTCCGTCCATATCAGTATTCAAACCTAATGAGACACAAAAGAATAGCCTAACAAAGATAGGAGACTAGAGATAAAGCATATACTTATAGAAATACAAGTACATTACTATAGCATTATCCCACACCCCGATCCCAACTCTAATTCCTAAGGATTATATTTTCAAAAATCCTTTTTTAGTTAAAGTATTTCATAAACCTATGCTTTGATACCAAGTTGTAACATCCCCTATCTACAGGTCCAAAGCTAAGCGCTAAAGATGCTGTAGTAATCTATAGTATTAACTTCTAATGACTAAATACGGCTATGTTAATGGTATTTATAATATGAGAAGCACTTGAATATGAAACAAATCACAGATTTCAGAATAACATTTTTCAATTACATTTCAAAACACGTGTTCCATATTCATATTACAAAATCCCAAAACGTTTCTCAGGCAATGATAAAATATACTTATTACAAAATAAACCAAAATTGACATATGAAGATGTCCCCTTGGATGATCAGAGTCATATAGTCATAATTGACTTAATACATACATAATGAAAATAAACACAAAAAGAACTACAACTCCTAAATAGCTATCCATTAGCCTCCTGCTCGCCTCCGGTAGCTTTATTTGTCATCCTACTAAAACCTAAAAGAACCTCAACCCTTAGCCCACTAAAATCAATTCCCGAGAATTTAAGGCCAAAAAAAAACTTCAAGTCAGACATAAAGCTTGGTATGAATAATACTATACATTCCGGTTATTAATGTTAAGTGAGACCATGCCGCTTAGCGGAACGGGTTTCCCCTCACCGACATTCTTTTAAAACATATCTTTTGCAAATCATTTCCCGTAACCAAAATTGGTTAAATACTATAAATCATCATTATGTAAACATACATAATGATGCTAAAAAAATTATATTTTCCAACACTTTAGTTTTTTTTGGTTGACCAATTAACCTTTGGCTGACTCGGGCGTACCGGACAAATAACAAAATAATCTAACATCCGTTAGACATACCTCTTTTGGACGGTCTGTCATTAACTATCTATTAAATAATTCTCTTTTGGACGGATGGTCCCTAACTTAACATCTCCCAAGGTCACCTAATCCTAATGGTTTTGCGGGCTCACCAATAACCTATCTGTATACAAATATATATTTCCTTCTATGTGTAATCATAATTTTAGTCTTACCCGTGACAAATCCCTACAAACTGGAGTTTTGGACTAAATTAGCTGGGGCCAATAGCTAATGTATAAAGTGCGACCTTGTACATATCATAACTGGTATTCTAATATTGAGTCATTTTTACTTAGGGATCCTTCCCATAATTTTCCTTGAAAACCTTTTTATCTGAAATTGATTTAAAACCCTTTTAAACCAAACTTAAACAAGGGAAACATTTATACTCTATGCTTTACTCAAAATCACCTTGCCATGCTATATATACTTTACTTAAATCTTTGTTGATGAAAACCTTTAAACACTTGAAAGTACCCTTTCCGATCCTATTGAAAGTACCCCCTTCGAAATCATGTAAAACCCCTTCTTTCATTTAGGCTGAGAGGCCAAATCTTCCTTTCGAGACCATTCATATAAACCTTCCGAAACCATTGACATTTCCTTTCCTTCGAAAGCTAAAAACCTTAGAGGTCCCTCTTTAAAACTATTAAGCATTGCGTTTCGAAACCATAGGAAAAATCCTTTCCTTTAAACTTATTCAAAACCATAGGAAAACCTTTCCTTTAAACCTTTCTAAACCATAGGGGAACCACCCTTATGAAACCTTCTTTAAACCTTTCAAAAGCACTTGGGTTCAATTTAAACCATGTGAAAAAAAACCTTTTGAAATCATTCAACACTATTATGTCGAAAACTTTGGGTTATCCTTTTAAAAATCACTAAGGGCCACAAGCATAGGGTCAAAAGCTTACTCTTTCAAAAGGTATAATTGAGTTGAGAAGTGATGGTGTCGAAACCACCCCTTCCAAAAGCATTGGAGAAGCGGTTGGGTTTTTATAAAACAAAACAACCCTCTTCGAGAGCACTGTTTCAAAAGGTAGAAGGCGGCAGTAAAGGCTTCGATATAGTCGAAGCTATTACTTAAAAACAAAGGTGCAACTATTTCGAAATCAACCTTTAAAACCATTGACTTAGTCGAAAACAGACTTAGTCAAAAGCTATTTCTTAGAACAAAAGCACATCCTTAAAACCTTTCTTTAAATCAATTGAGTTAGTCGGAAGCAACTAAGTCGAAAGCTACTTGGTCGAAAGCAAGCAGGCGCTTTCTCCTTTAAAACATAAAGCGCTTCGACCCTTTCGGAACCCCTTGGTTTCGACTCTTACCCTCCGCCGTTTGTCTAATTCACCGTGTACCAAGATGTTAATACTATGTGCATTGGTTTATGGAAGGAGGCGGAGGGTCCTAGTCGAAAGCTACCTGGGCGAAACCAAAGGAGGCGAAACATGCTTTAAACATGAATTTTTGACTTTATACCTTTTTAAGCAAACTTTCTAACTAACCTGCCTTGTTTGTCAAACTTTTATTGGTTGCTAATATTTCTTTTCTAAAAGTACCACCATAATTTCAGGATTAATTAATTTAAATCATTTGCAAAATACTCCTCTTTAATTAAATATATAAAACATTTAATCTCATACCTTAAATAATTTAATATATTCGTCAAAACACCTTAGAAATTCTACAAAATTCCAGCAAATCCTTTTTAATATGTTTTCTAACATATAAAAATTTCAGACCTGAATTAATTATAATTTACCCGCAAATTAAATCATTTTCTTTACCAGAAAAATAATATCAAAATCCACATTAATTCATAAAATTATGAAAATTAAAACCCCTCTCTAAAATTTCATTTCTGATCTACATTTAAATTTTCAAGGCATTTGGATGTCATGTAATAGGGTTTTCATATCAAACATATCATAAAAACTAATGTGAACATGTATAAATCATCAACAAGTATACATAAACTTCTAATCATTCAAAACATGGCACTATCATGCAAAATCATTTCGGATTAACCTTAAAACCGAAAACTACAATAAAAATAGGATGTTTTAATCATTTACCTTAGTCTTGTGGTTAAAGATGTGAGATTTGATGTTTGAATAAGTTGATTTACTTCTTCCTCTTGAAAATCCTAGCTATATCTTCTCTTGAGATTGAAAATGGTGTCCGACCTTAAGGTGTTTTTGCTTGAGAAAAATGAAATGAATGTATGTTTGATTTCCTAAGGCTTTAGGGTGTAATTCCATCTTATTTCCCATTTGCCCTCCCTTATTTCCTAACACTTTTGTCCATGCTATCTCATTTTGATTTACATTTAACATGGCACGACTACCCTTAGTTAAATCAAATTTCAATCTATTAATCATCCTTCATTATTTTATTTTATTTAGCTAATTAAATATTCTAAATAATGTTACTTAAAATATGGGGCGTTGTAGCTCTGTTGTCATGAAATTCTTCTGATGATAATTTGAATAGGTGTCTAGAGAACCATTCTGGTTATAGTGTGAATAAAGGACCAGAAAACCAACTGGTGGTAGAAGACTAGAAAAACCATCTGACAATAATGAAGAAAGACCAGAAAAACTCTTCTGGTAATTAAGAAGGAAGACTAGAAAACCCATCTAGAAATAATGAAAGAAGACCAACAAACTCATTTGGTAACTAATAAGGAAGACCAAAATACCCATCTAGAAATAATGAAGAAAGACCAAAAAAACCATCTAGTGATTAATAAGGAATACCAGGAAACCCATTTGGAATCTGAAAATTGCTTTTTCCTTGGAGCATAAATGACTTATATTCGGTAGATCTTCCTCTAGATGATTGATCAATTTTTTTTAGAGCACAAATGGCTTGTTTTTAACAGATCTTCCTCTAGAAGATTGTTTTCGATCCTTTCTTTAGGATAAAGTTAGGTGTTATTTTGAATTTGATTTGCACCATCTTAAGTGATGATTGTTGTCTAGTGTGTTTAGTTTGCTATCTTAAGCAGAACCAAAGACTTACGCAACCTCCCTCTAAGAAGTGCTTTAGCAAGGCTTGGAGATGTACTAAAGGCTTGTTCAGTGCATTTGGTTAGCTTTTCTTAAGAAGAACCAGAGACTTACCCAACCTCCCTCTAAGAGGAACATTAATGGGGTCTTTGATAACGACGCTGAAGACTAGTTTGGTGCTTTGGTTAGGCCATCTTAGATGGGACCAAAGGCTTACTTCGTCCTCCCTCTGGAAGCATCTTGACCAGGCTGCGTAGGTGGACCAAAGGCTTGTAGAAACTTTGGACATGCCATTTTCAGGCGGGACCAAAGGATTACTCTAACCTTCCTCTAAGAGGTGCCTTAATTAGGCTATGGAGATGGGATTAAGGGCTTATGCTTAGGCTAGACCACCTAGGCTGGACCAAAGTCTTAGTCGGTGCTTTGGCTAGGCCATCTTAGGCGGAGCCAAATGCTTCCTCCATCCTCCTTTTAGGAGGCGCTTTGACCAGGCCATCTTGGCAGGACCAAAGACTTTTGCCTTTATTTTAAGATTTCATTTTCCTCTTTAACCATGTAGATGCACTTATTTCATGCAAAAAATCTTATTTTATTGATGACTTATCTAACATCTTCTTACAAATTCATCAAGCTTTCCTTGCCCTTGAAAATGATTAATCAAGCCTTCCAAGCTTCGACATTGTTTTGTGCTATGTCCATTAAGAGATGGTAATGGAAGTATAATACTCTGAGGTTCCGCTCGTTCTTTGATCGCTTTTTTGGGAGGGCTAGTTGTTAAGTACGTCCTTGGTCAAGAGATAGGTGTTCTCATAGGAAGTAGTAAGAGAATAATTCTTTGATAGTTGCGACCTCTTGGGAAACAATCCTCTCGGTTGGGATTTGATTCTTTTATTACTTGAAACAGACTCCTCATCTTTGATGACTAATTTCCTTTCTGAGGAGTTTTGTGTTTTGTTTGTTTTATAAGATCGATCAATTACACTACACCATATTCTGGTAAATCATTCCAAATCCCTTTCTATCACTTTTTCGAAATTGACCCCTTTGGCTCTGAGCTGAATTTCCTTTCTCATTGCTAAGAAGATGCTATTCGTTTTGCATTGCCTCCTAAAGGCAAAGATAGGTGTTGGTCCAACATGGATGGGATTTATACTTCATTTTTCTGGATTGCAAGGAGCTACTTATGTAACGACCTGACATTTCGAACTGTTCAAATCGACAATCATCCACGCATGTCGTACTTGAATTGCTCAAAACAACAGACCGTTAATTTATATTTGGCAAAACTTAGCATATACAGTAAACAAATCAGTCATAGAATCACAGACACAGAGTAATATAAAAATAAGCAGCGGAATAGATAAATTGTAGTTCGTGAAGCTACTGCATAAACATCAGAGTTTAAAACAAAATAAAACAGAAATCTCAATACAACAAAGTCTTAGTACATAAGCAAATGATAGGTCTAAACATAACAACTAGAAACAATTGAAATAACCGGAGTGCTGAATAGATAAGAGACAAATCTTCAAGCAAAGCTTCAAATTCCAAAGGTGAGTCTCAAATGTTGTGACACTCAGTCTGACCCAAACATAAAGAAAAACAAAAAACACTCGAGTCAAGATTAACATTCTTATGCTAGTAAATCAATTCAAGTGAAATGTCCAAGTGAAATGCAAAATAACTTAAAGGATGTTTGGGATTCCTATCCTTTAAGGATCTATTAAACTATCTACATACATAGTACAATATGCTACATAGATAATCTCTACAGTACAGTAAATATCAAAATAGCGTTAAGGCGTTACCCATATCCCCCTTAATACATTTTATATATTCTCTTAGTCTATATAGATACTGTAAGCTCCACCAAACCAGTGGTTTACTCAGGGAGCACTCCATGGGTACGGTATGAATCAAACTCCTAATGAGCACGATAAGGCATGTGACAAGGCACGCGAGGCAATGCCTAGGGTTGGATTCTACAGTTTTGCAGAACTGGGTTGGTGGTAATCCATAGCAGCTAATACCCCACCTTGAGACACACTTCCAAAATCAAAGGTGCATCTAATGAAATCACAAAGTAATAGAATGGTATCGAAGAAGTATGCTCGATCGCAGGTGCGACCTCACTTGGCCCAGGTATAGCTCCTGTTTTAGCCACATCAAGCTGACTCGTGGGGGTCAGGGCTGCGTTAATACCTCATATAGAATCATTGCCAAACCATCCTACTTCGTTCTGGAATCTCCACACGTGCACTGTTGTTAAAGTGGTTTTCGGTATTGCCAGAGAGTGTGACAATATGCGACCTTGGTCTCTTTAACAACCAAATGCTTATTTCACACCGTGGTCGATTTATATTTCAAACAGTTTATACTTCATATCAAAATATCATATTCTTTTCAAAATCATATCATTTTCGAAATCGTATTTACTTTCGAAATTATAACTACAAAATAGTTTAAACCATCTTATCAAATATTTTGATTTAAATCCATTAAATCAAAATCATAGCTGTTCCCACTTAAACAATTTGGATATTTAAAAGTAGTTTTTATATATTTTAAAATAGATTATTTTTAAAATAGGTTATAGATAAAATAGTTTATATATTAAAAATAGTTTATATCAAAAGGAGTTTATATCAAAAATAATTTCAAATTAGAATTGTTTCGTCCAATACTTTAGTTCAAAAAAATTCAATTTAAATCAATCTCAGTTCATCAATTACAATTCAATTCAAATTCTCAATAAAACCATTTTTTTATCGATTTCAAATACAGATTTGAACTACAAATTTAAACCATTTCAATTTCAGTAGGTTGCAAAGTTTAAATATTCGAACATTTACAATAACTCCATTTGATAAATTTCATTTATATTTAAAATTCAACTTTAATTTTATTTTAATTTCGAAATATTCACTTAATCATTTTAATAGCCATTTAAATAAAATCGTCGATTATGAATTTAAATCAATATTTAATATTCGATTTCAAATTTATTTAAATTTGAAATATTCATTTAATCACCTTTAGTTAAACATTAAATAAAATCTCAAATTACAAATTTAAATCAAAATTAAATATTCAAGTTCAATTAAAAATATGCATTAATTCCTCTTTAATCAAAATCAAGTTATCAAGTTATAAAACATATCTTTAAAATCTCAAAATCAATAAGTTCAAATCAAACTTTATTTAAATTCAATTCTAAACAAATTTAATTATAAATGAATTCTTATTTAATTTATCTTTCCAAACTCTATTTACGTAAAGTTATTACACAAATCTAATTTAAATAAATACTTAACATATTATATATATACAATTAAATTCTTTATAAATTTTATTATATTAGTTATTATTAAATTAAATCTATTTATTATCTATTTTAAATCTTATTTTATACATTTTAAAAATAATAAAGTTATAAGTAAAATTTTATAATTACTTAACTTATAATTTTAAAATATCCCAAACATATAATTTTATAAATCCAAATTTTACACATATTAAATTTAAAATCTTTATATTATTAAAAAAACCAATATTTATTAAAACCTATATATTTCCTTTCAAACTTTGAAAATCATTTCAAAAATAGACCAACGGTGTCTGTACATAGTTTTCTATCCAATGGTCAACTGATATGGGTATTTATCATTTCAATCCATAATTATTTAAATTTACGGGTTTATATCATTTCAAACCGCATCCCAAAATTTAAATAAAATCGCTTGTGTTTATCGTTTCAACCCATAACGATTTTCTCCTAATCTATAATATCATTCGGGTATGTATCATTTCAACCCATAGGGAATTCCTAATAACAGGGAATAGTGTGTGAACAACAGAATGATATTATAAAATGACATACATATCAATAGCAGGCATATATCATCATTAACAATTTAAATATAATATATGCAACAGGGTTATGGTGTCATATGTCATAGGTAAACAATTGTAGAAAATGGCATATCATACTAAAAAATTAAATAACCAACAATTCAAACTTAACAACATATTTCAATCGTCATTTCATGTGAATTGAATTTAGTAAATGTAAGAATGTTAATCGTGAGTGATTGCTCACCTTTCGAGACTAGAAAACAACAATGGTGAAAAAGATGACATAGTCATGCACACGGATATGGACACTCCATAACAACACTCAAAAACTGCCGCGACTTGTTCGACATCAGCAAGCAAAGCATAGAATTCGATACAATCAAATATAAAAAATTTATTTTTAAAACAATATTTAATTTAAAACACATATATAAAAATCTATATACACATATAGTTTAGAACTAATATCAAAATAAAATATTTATATTTACATTTCAAAATCATCATTTCTTACGACACATATATTTAAAATCAGAGTGTGTGTATTAAATTTTAAACCAATATTATATATTTAAAACATATACATATTTTTCTCAAAATTTTGCAAATAAATTAGACATAATATATAATAAAGCTATTACAAAAATATATTAGAAAAACATTAACATACATTTAAGCAAATATTTTAAACGTGTAAAAATAAATCTTTACTCAATATTTATTTAAAATGCAATTATATTAAAACTAATACACATATCAATCTACTTATGTAAAACTACAGAATGTACGTATTATATACAAAAATTATTATAAAAGCATGCTACAACTATACATGGGTCACGCGTTGTAGGAAGAGGAGGCGGTGGGAAAAAAATAAAAGGTTGCGTACAGATTGGAGATGCTGGTGGAGCTCTTGTCGTGCGTGTGATCACTTACAAGCGACTGAGGATGGACGATCGTGCGGGCTGCTGATAGGCTGATGGGTAGTGTTCAAAGTGTGGGAGGTGCTTCGGGTGATGTCAGGTCGGAGAAGTGGAGAAGAACAGCAGGGGTGTTGAGGCCACGATGGTGGTGAGGGAAGAAGTGTCTGCACGCTGCTCTGGGGAGGATGTGGCACAGGGTGGTGGTGATGGGAGAGGAGCGGTCGATCATAGGCGGATCTTGGTGAGCTGCTGCCAGGGCGTCGGCTCTGGTGGAGTTATCGGGTTTGGGATGGTGGGAGACTTTGGTTGAAAGGTGGCAGTGGGTTCAGTCAAGGCGAAAATCTGGTCGGAGCATGGACGGTGATGGTGTGAGTATTGATGTGGGTTATTAGGTCAGAGGCGGATCTACAAGCAGTGGACTAGGTTGTGGCCTCGGTTGTGGCCACGGCGTTAATGGTGGGATGGAGCTGCCGACGAGGAGGGGAAGTGGCGGTGAAGTGGTCAAGGCGGCGGTGATAGGAAGGTTGGCTTTTGGCTAGAGGTGTGCAATGGTGGACACGAAACGAAGCAATTTCACAAAGAGCAATATAAATTTCAGGCAAAAACAAAGAGGAGCAGGTTTCACTTTACATATAATATTATTTATAATTTTTTTATAAGAATGCCAGAATAAACGAGAATAGAGAAAGGAAACGAGAGAACGAACCAGAACGAATTATATTGAAACCAATGGAATAACGAAGGTCAACAGTGATTTCTGAAAATAATAAAAGCTAATGGCTGTTTGTTTTCAGCCAGTGGGTAACTAAATAAACGTAGGAAAACCTAAAATGTTCAAATACCGAAATACACAAATGAATATACTACAGAGATCAGTGCAACGAGATGAACAGAACGGTACACAATTATGAGTGATAAGACCATCCCATTAAATGTCGATATTCGCTGCCAAAAGGGTGCTAAAATGCCGAAAATAAGATAAACCGAGCTAGAGGAGTCTAAACTTGGCAAAATAAAATACGGCATCTCACTCAGAAAATGATTTACAATTTTCTTATATGAAAATATTCAGATTCCAAAAATATTTTATTTTCATCAAATCTAATCGATTTAAAATTTAAAGATTGAAATTTCACAATCAAACATATCCATATTTTCAAATGAAAATCTGACACTTGAATAGATGCATACCAAATACCAAATTTCCATTGCTAAATTTTCATTGTTTATTTCATGAAAAATTTGGTTAATTACGTTATAAAAATCATTAAAATTTCTAGGCCGTTACACTTTCCTACGCTTAAGATTTTTCGTCTCCGGAAAGGAACGGGATCGGAGAATAGAAACAACCAGAAAGAAAGATAGATTCAAAATACAAAGTACTAGGTTCAACAACTAATTCAAAACCATATAAATTTCATTTTGGACATCTTATTACTTACATTTATATTGTATATTATTCAATTACAATAATACCAACATTTAACTTTTTGAATACTTCAGGCAAGTTATATATATATTTTAGAATGCAACTGAATATTATACAAATAAATTTTATCCTAGTTCATCTTTTTCAAGTTGCTTCAATTTCATTTCTCATTTTCGACACTTTAATTATTCAAAGATTTTGCTTCATTTCAATAATTGAAAACCATCACTTAACATAAAACCCAAGAGTTTAAATTTTCGATTTCACTTCAAACCATTTTGAAGTAAATACATACATACATACATAGATACATACATACATACATATATATATATGTATATAATTTGTACATCAAATCATATCCAAGAAATTCAAATCAAATCCATTTTCCAAAAAAAAAGTGTAGCAAAGCTACTAAGTGGTCTCTCGACTTTAAGACTTAAAAATCAAATGTCGATGATGCTATAGTCCTCATCGAAATTATTTTCCAATGACATAAGAGGAGAGTACTGACTTCTTTTAAAATTCTTTGGAAACAATTTCCATTTGAAAATACTTTCAAATAATATATTTTTCAAAGCCTTGAAACCAAATTTTGATCCTTAATTTAAATTCATTTCATTTGCAAACCAGATTTATACACCCTATTTATAAAATTTCATCTTTTTATAACTTACAACAACAGTTGATGGTTTAGAAAGGTCAACAAAACAATAAATGATAATATAGTAGTATCATTTCTAACAACCAATTCATTTTTAACTATCCAATTTTAGAAAATTATACTTTTATATATAAAATATAATTATACATAAAATTATTTCAGTATCAATTTCGAAATAATATTGTGTTAATTTGCTCTGTTCAAGTATTTGTAATTCCTATTGATAGCATTGGCCAGACGAATCGATCGGAACCCAAAATTCAAACTTAACAACTCAAACAACACAATATAAAACATTTTTATGTCAATTACAAACACGCTCCAGGATGATTCAAGAGTGGATTTTAGAACGAAGATAGGGATTCAAATTTAAAGGGATCCTAATCAAAGAGAATTCCAACTACGAAGATAGGCTCAAAAGGAAGATAAAATAATTAAATCATAAAAGATAAAAAATGGATAGACATATATTAATCACGGCGACCTTAACTGTGTCTACCGAGACCTAGAAAAGACGAGAATTTTATCAACGGAAACCAAGTCAAACTTGTTGAGAACATCGTGGAAACGTGATCCAATGACATCGATGGAGAAGACAGGAGCATTGGTTAATCCAAAGGGTATGACTAACCATTCATAGAAACCATTCTCTGGGAGGAAGGACAACAGGTCAAGCTACAGGAATAAGATTGATGTGGAATTCAATTTCCCGCTTGAGAGGAAGAGAAGTGAATTCACCAAAACATCAGGATAATCCCTGACTATCGGGGTGGAGTCAAGATCATTAGGCTGAGCATCAAGCAAAAAAATAAACTTCCAACAAAACCCAGAGGCATTCGACATACGTTCACAAGAGAATTTCCCTGGTCGTCTACTAGGGAAACAGTTATGGCTTTGCAAGAAATAACAGTCTCAAAACTAAGAATATAGAAATCGATGCTTGTTGTAAAGGAGTTTCACCCTTTACAAATCACACTAAGGTTGGCGGGACTGCCGATGGGATTAATCACACATAAGGATGAAGTTGCCAATCGAGATGACAAGATGCTTAGAAATGGAGCTATGGAATGCTCCAGTATCAAAAGTACATGAGCATGGAAAGACAAGGATGGATTTCAGAATAAAGGGAGAGTTCCAATATTCAAAATAAATCCTAATCCAAGAGGGTCCTAATGAAGAATTTCAAGCTCGAACGAAGGATGATTCTATAACTGATTGTATTCTTTCTAGGATATTACTACCCTAACTCTAATGAGTTTTTACTCCACCTGCTAAGTATTGCCTAAACCTGGCTCTAATACCACATGTAACGACCTGGGATTTCAAACCGTTCAAATCGAAAATGATCCACACATGTCAGACTTGAATTGCTCAAAACAACAGATTGTTAATTTATATTTGGCAAAACTTAGCATATACAATAAACAAATCTATCACTGAATCATAGGCACAGAGTAATATAGCAATAAGAAGTGGAATAGATAAATAGTAGCTTATGAAGCTACAACATAAACATTAGAGTTTAAAAAAATAATATAATTGAAATCTCAATACAACGAAGTCTCAATACAAAAGCAAATGACATGGCTGAACATAACAACTTGAAACAACTAAAATAACCGAAAAGTTGAATAGATAAGAGATAGATCTTCAAGGAAAGCTCCAAACTACGAAGATGAGTCTCAAATGCTATGACACTCAGTCTAACCCGAGCATAAAGCAAAACATGAAACACTCGAGTCAGGATTAACATTCTTATGCTAGGAAATCAACACAAGTGGAATGTCCAAGTGAAATGCAAAATAACTTAAAGGATGTTTGGGATTCCCATCCTTTAAGGATCTGGTAAACTATCTACATACATAATAAAATATGCTACATAGATAATGTCCACAGTAAAGTAAAATATCAAAATAATGTTAAGGCGTTACCCATATCCCCCTTAACACATTTTATATATTCCTGTAGTCTATACAAATACTGTAAGTTCGACCAAACCACTGGTTTACTCAGGGAGCACTCCATCGGTATGGTACAAACCAAACTCATAGTGGACCTGTGTAGTTAATGCTCCGCTATTACTCTGCTATAACTCTGCTATATCTCATAGTGGATTTCTACCGCTATGATTTTCCCATGTAGCCCCAAAATGTAGCCTTTCTGCTTTAAGCCCCGCTATTTCTGCTATATCCCGTTATTCCCGCTATATTTCGCTATTTCCGCTATATCTTCTTTAATAAAATGAATTGAAAAATTGCATTTATGCATTATCAAAATTATGAAACAAATTTATTTGATTTAGTTTTTAATATATTTTCAGAAATGAAAATACTCTAATATTCTACTAAATTCAATTATGTTATATAACAGTTTTACGTTTATTTAAAGTATATTTGTACGTGTTTTTATTTAAAATTATTTATGTATTAATTATAATTCAATTGAATGATGATTTTTCATTTAATTACCATTTATATATTTGTAAAAACATTAAGTACGAGTTTTATATGCTATTTTAGAGTCATCCGCTATATCCCGCTATATCCTCGCTGTATCCCCGCTATGACTTTTTGCACCACTACCGCTTTGAATCTGCCGAGCGCATTAACTGCACAGTAGTGGACGTGATAAGGCATGTGACAAGACACGCGAGGCAATGCCTAGGGTAAGATTCTACTATTTTGCAGAACCGGGATGGTGGTAACGCATAGCAGCTACTACCGCCCACCTCGAGGCACACTCCCAAAATCAATGGTGCACCCAATCAAATCACAAAGTAATAGAACGGTACCGAAGAAGCACGCTCGATCGGAGATGCGACCTCACTTGGCCCAGATATATATCTCCTGTTTTAGCCACATCAAGCTGACTCGCGGGAGTCAGGGCTGCGTTAATACCTTATATAGAATCGTCTCCAAATCATCCTACTTGATTCTGGAATCTCAACCACCTGAACAGTTGTTAAAGTGGTTTTCGTTATTAGCAGAGAGTATGACAATATATGATCCTGCTCTCTTTAACAACCAGACGCTTATTTCACACCGTGATCATTTTATATTTCAAACAGTTTATACTTCATATCAAAATATCATACTCTTTTCAAAATCATATCATTTCCGAAATCATATTCACTTCTGAAATCATAACCACAAAATAGTTTAACCATCTTATCAAATATTTGCATTTAAATCCGTTAAATCTAAATCATAATAGTTCCCACTTAAACAATTTAAATATTTAAAAGTAATTTTTACATATTTTAAAATAGTTTATATTTAAAATAGGTTACAGATAAAACAGTTTATATATTAAAAATATTTTATATTAAAAGAGTCTGTATAAAGAATAGTTTCAAATTAGAATTGTTTCGTCCAATTACACAAGTCGATTCAAATCAACTTTAGTTCAAAAAATTCAATTTAAATCAATCTCGATTCATCAATAATAATTCAACTAAATTTTCAATAAAACCATTTTTTTTATCGATTTCAAATACAGATTTGAACTACAAATTTAAACCATTTCAATTTCAGTAGTTTTCAAAGTTTAAATATCCAAAAAACATTTACAATAACTCCATTTGATAAATTTCATTTATACTTCAAATTCAACTTTAATTTTATTTTAATTTTGAAATATTCACTTAATCATTTTATTAGCCATATGAATAAAATCCCTAATTACAAACTTAAATCAAAATTTAATATTCGATTTCAATTTTATTTAAATTTTTAATATTCATTTAATCATGTTTAGTTAAACATTAAATAAAATCTCAAATTACAAATTTAAATCAAAATTGATATTCGAATTCAATTTTGTTTAAATTTAAAAATATTCATTAAGTCCTCTTTAATCAAAATAAAGTTATCAAGTTATAAAATATATCCTTAAAATCTCAAAACGAATAAATTCAAACCAAACCTTATTTAAATTCAATTCTAAACAAATTTGATTATAAGTCAATTCTTATTTAATTTATCTTTCCAACCTCCATTTACTTAAAGTTATTACAAAAATCTAATTTAAATAAATACTTAACATAGTATATATGTATTAATTAAATTCATAATAAATTTTATTATATTAGTTATTATTAAATTAAATCTATTTATTATTAAATCTATTTTATATCTTATTTTTTATATTTTGTAAATAATAAAACTATTAGTAAAATTTTATAATTACATAACTTAACATATAATTTTAAATATCTTACTTTTACACATATATTGAATTTAAAATCTTTATATTATAAAAAAATCATATTTATTAAAACCCTTATATTTTCATTCAAACTTTGAAAATCATTTCAAAAATAGACCAACGGAGTCCGTATATGGTTTTCTATTCTATGGTCAAGTGATACAGATATTTATCATTTCAATCCGCAATTATTTAAATTTATGGGTTTATATCATTTCAACCTGCAATCCCAAAATTTAAATAAAATCGCTTGGGTTTATCATTTCAACCCATAACAATTTTTTTCCTAATTTATAATATCGATCGGCTATGTATCATTTCAACCCATAGGGAATTCCTAACTAAAGGGAACGGTGTGAGAACTATAGAATGATATTATAAAATGACATATATATCAATAGTAGACACATATCATCACTAAAAAATTAAATATAATATATACAACCGGGTTATGGTGTCCTATGTTATAGGAAAACAACTGCAGAAAATGGCATATTATATTTAACAATTAAATAACTAACGATTCAAATTTAACAACTTATTTCAATCGTTATTTCATGTGACTTGAATTTAATAAATATAAGAACGTTAATGTGAGTGATTTTTCATCTTTCGATGCTAGAGATCAACGATGGTGAAGAAGATGACATAGACACGCACATGGATACGGACACTACACAACAACACTCAGAAACTGCTGCAACAAGCTCGACAGTGGCAACCAAAGCACATAATTCGATAAAATCAAATATAAAAAAATCTTTAAAAACAATATTTAATTTAAAACACATATTTAAAAATCTATATATACATATATTTTAGAACCAATATCAAAATAAAATCTTTATATTAACATTTCAAAATCATCATTTCACGTATATTTAGAATCAAAGTGTGTGTATATTATATTTTAAATCATTATTATATCCTTAAAACACATACATTCTTTTTTTCTCAAAATTTTGCAAATAAATTAAACAGAATACATATAATAAAATTATTACAAAAATCTATTAGAAAAATATTACCATACATTTAAGTAAATATTTTAAACACATAAAAATAAATCTTTATTCAATATCTATTTAAAATGCAATTGTATTAAAACCAAAACACATATCGTATCTACTTATGTTAAACTACAGAATATATATATAAACTCAAACCGATCAAATATAAAATAATATAGTATATATAAAATTATTATAAAGCATGCTGCACTGTACTTGGGTCGCGTGTTGTAGGAAGAGGAGGCGGTGGGGAATAATAAAAGGTTGCATACAGATTGGAGATGCTGGTGGAGCAGTTGTTGTGCACGGGATCACTTATAGGCGACTGAGGATGAACGATCCTGTGGGCTGCTGATAGGCTGATGGGTGGTGTTCAAAGTTAATGGCGAGGAGGTGCTCTGGGTAATGTCAAGTCAGAGATGTGGAGGAGAACAGCAAGGGTGATGAGGCCACGATGGTGATGAGGGAAGAAATGTCTACACGCTGCTATAAGGACGACATGGCACTGGGCGGTGGTGATGGTAGAGGAGCGGTCGATCACAGGCGGATCTTGTTGAGCTGCTGTAAGTACAGGCTATGTGCATGGCTCTGGTGGAGTTATCGGGTTAGGGATGGTGGGAGGCTTCGGTTGAAAGATGGCAGTGGGTTCAGTCAAGGCAGAGATCTGGTCGGAGCATGGAGGGTAACGGCGTAAGTTTTGATGTGGGTTATTGGGTCAGAGGCGGATCTGCAAGCGGTGGACTAGGTTGCGGCCTCGGCGTTGAGGGAGGGACAGAGCTGCCGACGAGGAGGGGAAGAGGCCGTGAAGTGGTGGAGGCGACGGTCATAGAAAGGTTGGCTTCTGGCCAGAGGTGTGCTATGGTGGACACAAAACAAAGCAGTTTCACGAAGAGCAATATAAATTTCAGGCAAAAACAAAGAGGAGCAGGTTTCGCTTTATATATAATATTATTTATAATTTTTTATAAGAATGCCAGAATAAACGAGAATAGAGAAAGGAAATGAGAGAACGAACCGACATGAATTATGAATTATACTGAAACCAATGGAATAACAAAGGTCAACATTGGTTTTTGAAAATAATAAATGGTAATGGATGTTTGTTTTCAGCCGGTCGGTAACTGAATTGACACAGGGAAACTCAAAAGGGCTCAAATACGGAACTGATACGGCAAATCGTTTTGTCGATTTTTCCACGTACCGGACACTGAAATGCACAAATGAATATAAGAGATCAGCACGAAGAGACGAACAAAATGTTACATAGATATGAATGATACAACCATCCTATCAAAAGTCGATATTCGCTGCCAAAATGCTGCTAAAACGCCAATAATAAGACATACGGAGCTAGCGCAGTCCAAATTTGGTGAAACGAAATATGACGTCTCACTTAGAAAACGATTTACAATTTTCTTATATGAAAATTTTCATATTTCAAAATATGTTATTTTCATCAAATCTAATCGATTTCAAATCAAACAAACTTTCATATTTTCAAATGAAAATCTGACATTTGCCATGCTTAAATAGATGCATACCAAATATCAAATTTTCATTACTAAATTTTAAATGTTTATTTTCATGAAAAAATTAGTTAATTACGTTATAGAAATCATTTAAATTTCTAGGTCGTTATAACTTGTCTCTTTTCTTCCATTACTTGTAATGGCATAATCTAAATACTTGCTCCTCATAAAGCCGGGGATCACTAGTGATTTGATAAGTTGACGTAGCCATTTGAGGCTCGAAGGATCCTTGTTCGGAGATTTTAACACGATTAATTGGAATGACTAAGCAAAATTTAATTGCGATTAATTGGTATTAAGGATCGATGGTAGATTAGCTTGGAATAGGATATGCTTAGTGAAAGCAAATCTTTTAAGCCATATATATGTAAGCTAAGCTAGTTCCACTTAGAGTTTTAACGAATTCGAAGTTATGAGCCCTCCTTCTAGCGCCAAAATGTTAACGAATTTCTTCGTCAACCCCAAAAGTATAAGGAAAGTGAATTTGGCTAGGCTAAAGTAATCCTACATTAAGTTGGTAGGATGGAGCATGCACCATATTGAGTCTGTGAAAGTATTATGCATGTTAAATATTAAAGGTAAAGCCATGTCGCATGTCACACAAGAGTCAATAGTTCAAATCATGTGGAGCAATCAACTCAATATTATGAGTGCTTTTGGAATTCAAAGCACGTTATGATGTAAGAATCAAAAATGCTTTAGAACTCGAATGCAAGCCATAATTCAAGTAATCTTGTTCTTATTCCAAATAACGTTGAATGTACAATGTATTATGTAAAATAGTTCAAGTGCTACAATCGGCTCTAAATTTTCAAATCAATTTAGGGTTATAAGATTTAAAATGTAAGAAAAGAGACAAGAATGATCCACTCCTTCTCCATTACCCATAGGTCCTTATTATAGAGGTTGACAAATGCGACATTGTTGCCATGTGTCGATGCATCATGTTTGGCTTCGGGCATTGATATTGGTAGCACAAGGCACTATATCTTGGCTAATGATTCCGTTATCAGCATTCCTTGAAGGTTGATGGATCGCGATATCATTAAAGAATGGCATTGATAATCGGCATCATTAATAAGCGGCAACATTAGCAGTGAGTGGTATAATTTGAATCGGCCTTAACAAGAATCGGAATGAATGTAAAAGTGACATTGATAGGAATAAACATCAGTGTAGGTGCGACAATGATAAGAGCTGGCATCAATTTTACGAAGAATTGATAGCATGCAACATGGATCACAAGCGGCATTAATAGCAGACGACATTGATAATAGACAGTACTGATGATAAATGGCATTGATGATAAGTGGCATTAATAACAAGTGACTTTGGTGATAAGCGGTATTGGTAGGGGACATATTACTTTGAAGGGTGACAATAGAATAAGTCAATATTGGAGAGATGTGATATTTATCCGTAGTGGAATTGATTTTTTTTGGGAATATGGATGAAGTGCTCCGTTGGTGGAATGCGACATCAGTGTAATATCATGTTGTTATAATATTGATGGCTTTTGGCATAAAGCTTCCAATATTGTCATTCACTCACTAATATGTAGCATTATTTTTAATTTTTTGGCACTATATCATTCGTCCAACCTTATAAGCGGTATGCGACATTGATAACATGCGTATTATTCTTTATTCATGAAGGGCGTCATCGTATGCTTCTGGTATTGGACTTCCTTCGTAATTTCGACATTGCTTGTTGATGCGGGATTATGATAACTTTGTTACGCCGCATACCTTCGGAATTAATGTTAGTGGTAACAAATGTTATTTCTTTAAATATTTGTTTTGGAAGACACTTGTTTGAAAATGGATTTTTAAAGATGGATTTAAATGACTTCAAATTTTATAACACTTTATAAAGGATTTGACTTTGCCTTTAGGTTTTGAGTCTTTTGGGAAAGTGTTTTAAAACTTAATTATTTTTCCTTAATCTTTTTGTTAAGTTTTTCCTATTATGATAAAGAATTGTAACGCCCTCCCCGAGCACACTAGCAAAGGGTATTACTAGGTAATACCGTTCATTAGTGCAGAGAATATGGCTAGTTAGGAACATCCATCTGTAAATTGCTTTGGACGAGTATCAAATACGTCAAATAATGTGACTATATTTTTCTTTTCTTTTCCAAAAAGTGGTAATTCAATATATCTGATCCAGGTGCAAAACAATAATACAATGGTTTAATCTACTTTGGAACAATACACAATATATTATAGAGTTAAAAATCACAACAGAAATATACATCAATATCTCTCAAAAGTATGAGGCTACAAAAGAAAATACTAGAATCGCATTTTTATACATATGCATCTATAACAGTAACATGTCTCAAATATTTACCTAACCTCAAAAGTCTACAACATGAACAAGCATATGTACAAGATTCAAATAGTACACCACAATAATAACAAGATCAATATAGACTTCTGAAGCTAGCTTACTTCCAAGGTCGCCGAGTCCCTGTATCTATCAAGTCATGGTATGACCTGATCTTTAAAATAACATCCTGGTCAGACTATCTCTAATTATCATAAAAGGTGAGATATTAATAATAATAATAAACTTGCATAAATGTCAAGGATAATATCCCTAAATGTACATCAATAACATAATCATACTATATTTAATGATTCACGATTTATTGTTAAGTCTTATGCTCATTTAAAACATTCATTAAATTCAAAACATTCATTATAACAAGAGTATAAAAAATCACAACCCTATATGCAATCGACATGTTCTTCACAAATCAATATAAGATACATGCACTTCGTGTGCCAACAAAAGAGGTTGCACTTCGCAAATTATAAATCGCTTGAAAACGAATACACAAGATGGGCATAAAAACCCATTCAATTTGCCTAAATGGACTACCCACGAATGAGTCTGAAAACCCATCAATAAGTACTATCCACTTTTGATTAGTAATTATAAGAGTGCCGACCAATGTCCTATAACCACTTGGCAATGCTAGAATATTTACTACAAGCCAGTAAATTCCACTCATGCAAATAAATGTTCATTTGAACAAGTCCATGAATTGACCGATGAAATAAATGCAAGCGTCTCATACCATTTGTTTTACTAGACTGTTTAATTCAGTTTCTCATCCAAGCAAGATTGTATGTTATTATAATAAAAATAGTTTTGCTTTAAAAGCTAATTTAAAAATATCGATTTAAAAGGATTTGTACTATATGTAGTATAAAATATGATTAAATTCATATCTATACTTATATAAAACTCCTTCACATTCCACTTTAAATTTGAAAGAGTGTGTGTGAGTATAATATTTACTAAAATCATGCATATCCAAAAACATATATTTTACACACACACACTCATATATATATATATAGAAACCGATTTACTTCCAAAAGAATTTACTTTATAATTAGCCTTGCAAACTAGTGCAATTAAACTGTGTGTTTGACAACAAATCATAGAGCAAGACTTCCATGCTTACAAGATCATCAAAATTAGATTTAAACACCTTTAAATGCACAAATATTTCACTAAAACAAGCTTCAAAGCGATGCTACAAACATCAAGGCGATCAATCAATTAACATCTAGAAGTCGAATGGGCAAACGAATGCGGACCAGAGAGCCAAAATAGGCACTACGTAGGACTCAATCCAAGTGGTGATCGGTGCTTTAGTCTAGATGACCTATCTACCGGTCGCATTGCTAGGTCGAGCCCTAGATAGTTTTTTTGGCTCTACGATGGTCCATTGATGGTAAAATTTTAGCGGTGGGTGCTTCTAACTCATAGGGCATTATATTTGGCTTTAGGCTCTTTTTTTTCTTTCAATTTTTACCTTTACTCTATATTATAAAAGTCAACCAACTAATCAAAAAAGGATTTTTTTTTTTTGATAATTTAGATTATTAGTATTATAGCCTAGAAACCACTACAATTTGATGATTTAAATAATCACATGGTAAGGGTTTTAGCAAACTAAAAATAGCATAGCCAAAGATGCAAACAACACACAAGATTAAAATAAAAAATTCATCCAACTCAACAAATTCAGTATATAAATTCATAAGGAAAATAGCTGTGAGTTTTCACTCACCTTTTCCCATATCAATTCACTAAAATTGATTTGTCTTCTTATTAACAACAATACCCTAGATTTTATCTCAATCAAAAGAAGAATAACAGCAATCAAAATATGTTATATTTGAAAATCAATTAGGCTAGGAGATAGAATGCGGTTCTATTAACACACCTTGATTTTCCATAATTTTCTAGAATTTATTCTAACTTCATTTTTTTCTTGAGGCTAGTTTTGTGTTTTAGCTTTGAAAAATAAGAAGAAGCTTTGCTGACTTGAAGAGAAGTAATGAATGTATAGTTCATGTAACGTCCCGCCTTTCGCACGCTTTAAATCGGCGATAAACCACACACGCTAGACTTAAAACATACAAAAGGGCTGGTTGTTATGGGGTAAATAAGAAAAACAGAGGAGAAAAACAAAAAAGAATCTCACAACGGAAGGATAAAATATAATAATCAATATACTGTTCATAAATCTGTTTACAAAAGATTTGCTTCTTCTTTATACAATAAATATCAGAGTTCACATACCAATAAATATCAATGCAGCTGAATACAATAGTGTAATGGAATAATATAGTAGATAATAGGACTACTAATCGTCGTCTTCTTCCTCCAGAGCTAAAATCTTCAAATCCTGAAACACTCGGACTGACCCGAGCGAATTGAAAACAAAACACTCGAGTCAGAACTAAAATATCTTATGTAAGTTAAATCAACAGGAATAAATATGAGTGTAGTAACTTAAGAGTTTCTCGGGATTCACATCTCCTAAGGATCCGTTAAACTATTTGCTATATAATAATATTTCACTATTATAATAATGTCTATAGTAAAATAAACTTATATTTAAATAGCATTAAGGCTTTACATTTTCCACCATAACACGTAATAGTCTCAGTAGTCCATCCAATATTATAGTCCCTCCTGATAGGGAAGCCACCAGAGGATACCACACGGGCTACGGGAGAAATCCAAACTCGTACAAGGCGCGATAGGGTAGGTGACACGGCACAACTAGGCAATGCCAGGGTAGATATACCAATTACGCATCCGGGCTGATGGTAACGCGTAGCCGCAGCTACCGCCCACCTCGAACAAACTCCCTCCCAAAATCAAAAGTAAAGGTGGCCACCGAATCAATCCAAAGTCAGAGTATAGTATCGAAGAGGAGTGTCCGATAAAGAGCGCTAACCCTCTTGGCCTGAGAATCGCTCCTGTTTTAGCCACCTTATGCCAACTCACGGGAGTTGGGTCCACGTATTTACCTCAAAGGAAACGCTGCCACCATCCTACTTCATTCTGGAATCTCCACCACGTACACAGTTGTTAAAGTGGTTTCCGGGGTTGGCAGAGAGTATGATAACTTCCGATCTCGGCCTCTTTAACAACCAAACGTTATTATAACACCGCGGTTATTTCAAAATAATTTATACTTTGAAACCAAAATATAATATCTCTTTCAAAACCATATAAATACAATATCATTTCCTCCTTTAAAAACCCAAATCAATTAGATATCCTTTTCAAATATATCCCTTTTTAAACCCGTAATAATTTCAAAGTTATAATATTTCTAAATCCAAAGCTTGAAATATAGCCTTTCAAAAATATAAACTTTGAATTTCATAACTTTGGAATGTAACCCCACCACTTATGGGTTAAATATAATTATTTTATATAATAAAATAGTTTCTTCACCTTTACAATTCAATTCCAATTATAAATTTTAAATTTCCAAATAAACCATTTAAATTTCCATGTATTTCAAAGCTTAAATTATTCCACCATTTCAAAACTTATTCTTTGATAATTTCATATATATCAAATTCAATTACTATTATTTATATTTGAAATGTTTACTTAATAAATCAAATATCATTTAAGTAAAACCTTTAAACTTCATATAATAGGATATTCTCTCAATTAAATTAACTTGATAATATTCATTTAAATCGACTTGATGTTCATTTAAGTCATCTAAACCAAAAATCAAGTTATAAAGATCATACCTTTTTAAAACCCCAAATTAATTTATATTTCAAATAAGTTTTATTCGAGGATAATTCTTAAATACCTTAATTCAAAGCAGATTCATATTTATCTTCCAACATTTATTTTATTTAAGACATTATAAACTCCATCAATAAATTTAAATAAATACTTAACCGTATTATATCAAAATAAAATTTAACTTTTATTTTTAAACTTCTTTTATTCTTTAAACCAAATTTATACATAGCTTAAATTCAAGCGTTTAACTATATATAAAAATAATATTCAAAAATATCAAAATCCAAATTCATTAAACCATATTCTTTCCAAAACCATAGAAAATCATTTCAAAAATAATTTTATATATATACCGCGGTGCCTGTATAAAATTTTCTATCCTATGGTCAAGTAATACGGATATTTATCATTTCAATCTGTAATTTAAAAATAAAAATTACGGTTATATATCATTTCAAACCGCAATCCCGAATGAAATGACAATGCATATTAACTTGCAGTTTATAACAATATAATTACAACATCCGTTCATCCAATATCAACCATCAACCATTCATCACAATCATCATCCAAATTCAATAATACATCAATATACAATAGGTGATAATAACAGATATCAACTATCAGTTTATATTCAAAAATAAATTGTAACTGTTTAACTGGCAGTTTGTATGCAATAAAATAAATAACAATTTAACTAGCAGTTAATATGCAATTATGAATTAAATAACAAGTTAATTAAATAAATGCAAATTAACTGAGATAATGACGAAACATATGCCAAACAGCTATAAATAAATTTCAAATCACATCGTATATGAATTTAACAAACATAAGAATCTTAGAAGTTGTGAGTGGGCTTAAAACACTCACCTTTTGAATTTAAATTGAATTTAAATCCAATTTAAACTCAAAAATTTGACCGTCTCAGAATTCATCCAAACCAGTGTCACCAAGTCCGAAATTTCAATACGATCCTAACAAAAGAGACCGCATGTAAAACAGATATCGTATGCAAGAGTTATGACGATAAATGCAATTGAAATAAAATTAAAAATTAAAACAAAAACAACTCACCTCAACATCAAAGTCACGTCATCCAATTCTTCCCTAACCTTTGCACGCACGCACATCGTCCCTTCATGCATGCAAGTTCCAAGCACGAAACCCACTTCTGCCCTACGTCAATTCGTTCATCGCACGACCACCGACAACCGTTGCCGACGCCCTCACCTCTCCCCCTCGGTCCCGCGCGCGCGACCATGGCCAACATCGGTCACGAAAACGACAGCGGCCGCCACGGATTTTAAAACCTAGTTGAATTTTTGCACCAAATCCAGCCCTTGATTCGCAAAACAAACCACATGGATGTGATCCCCTCGGCCTCCTCTTCAAAACCCAGAAAGGTTTTGTCGATCCGACAAGTTTGATCGCGACGATGATGAACGGCCGAAACTTCCTCGATTTTTACCGGTCAAATGACAATCCAAAATGAAAAACGAATACCACCAGTGAATTACGCTAGTCGAGTACTTCAACATATATTTTTTTAGAATTTTCTGAGGACTTTGAATTTTTGACTTTGATTTTGAATTGTAATTGGATTTAGGGTTTGCATCCATTGAGGAAGAGGAGGAGCTGATGAAATTTTACGCGTAGACAAATGAGAATTAGGGAGGCTAGGGTTTATAGCAAGATATTTATAGAGAAAGTGAAAATATGATGGATCGGGTAAGATAGATGTACGCACTAACGCCAAAGTGGCCCAAAAGCCCGTTCTGACCCCGGAACTAAATTGGGTAAGCCCATATATCAAAATAGATGTTTTAAAATATTTTAAGCCCAATGAAAAGGTTTCTTGTCCAAATTCCATCGTATGAAGAAGTTATGCTAAAAACAACATTTTCCAAATTGATTTCAATTGCATATATTTCAAGGCGTTCCGAGTCCGTATGATCAAACGAAAAGTCCGATCGCTACGAAACTTGAAGTCCTAAAATAATTCACCGTTTCGGATCGGATGAAACTGGTCTCGTCGAAATCCGAGTTAGTGGCCAAAATGTCTATTTTTCCATAAATTTAAAAATTAAAAATTAATTAATTAATTAAATCAAATTTTAAATTTTATTTCGATAATTGACAAATTTCAACATTTTTAACTTCTTAATCGTTTACAACGATTTAAACAAATTTAATTGTCAATTTAGAGGTGAATAATTTATACATTTCAATATTGATCCTCAATTTCATTAAATTATAAATTAAATTTCCACTAATTCTATTAAATTCACCTTTTCATTCTATTATTCAATCTATCATTATCAGTTGAATGAAATTTTCATTGGTTCGTAGTTATTGCATTACTATTCACAAATTTCATCCTAATTTCCGTTAGTGTAATATTTTAATATTAAATTCCACTAATTTGCAATTAATCCACTTATTGAATTTTAAATTTCAAATAAATTAATAAATCTTGATTTTTACTTCTTAAATCTTCCAAATGGTTATTATAAATAAAATTAACATTGGTTACCAATTATTTCCTTAATTTATGTTATCATAGCTTTTAAATTTAGATTTATTTTAATTGATTACCAGTTTATACTAAATATACTAATAAATGGTTAACCTATACTAATCGGTACCCTTAACATTAAACTTCCCTTATAAGCTATTATTAACAACCAATTGTTGCAATTAATTTAGATCTTAATTCAATGCATTAAATAAATGGGTAAATGATTAAAGTTTTCACTATTGCCCAATTTACACACCTTCATACTTTAATTATCAACCAACAATTTATTATGCATTATTTCATCAATTAATATCAATTTTGAATTTATTTCCCAATTTACCGATTTCATTCACTTATACCCTTACAATTTGTTTCCCTCAATTGGTATTCCATTTCATTCGATTTATTAAAAATTACCTTAGTTAGCCTTAACGTAGTATTAGATTAAAATTTTGTGATATTAATATACGCCTATGTACAACTTAATCTGAATAAATATTATATTCCTAAATGTACTCCTATCAATTAAATGCATTAATTTAGGTTTTAAAACCAATAAATGGATTTTCCTTAATTTCATCCTTAACCAACTTATTTTTCAACATACATTGTGTATTAGTTCATCAATAAACATACTTTAAACTATTTTATTTTCATTATGCTGAAATTAAGTCACTTGTACTCATTTAATATCCCAATCCATTTATTTATCTTGGTTTCAAATCCTTTATTAAATCAATTTCCATCTTATGTATATAATTAACATTTCTATTTATTTTACATTGAATTTTTTTAGTTATTATCTTAACATACAAAAGGCAATGTTTAATTACATTTAATCGCTATTGATTAAATGCATTGGTAACAAACAATAGTTGTCACCATTATACAATTTATTACATTTGTAAATTTATTCTCTACAATAATTATTACGATAATTCTCATTAAAATACATTTATTTCAATTTCACCCATTACACATTAATCTATTACCTTTTACATCCAACTATAAATTAATGCACACACTAATACAACAAATATCATAACTCCCAACATAATTTGATTTTGTTCAATTACCGTTAACATTATTATTATTTCATTAGCTAATTAAATGTTAGCATTTGTTTTCTTATATCCAATTTATAAACAGGTATAACACTTACATTATTTCATTTATTAGAATTTCGTTCAATTTGTTAATAATTTGCTTTAATTAACATTTTTACCATTCATTTTAGTTATTATTTCATTATTAAATTACCAATTTCTATTTATTTTAATATTTAATCACAGAATCTTATTAAGTTAACCATTTTTAATTATCAATATTTACGGGTCATTACACTCTCCCCTACTCAAAACTTTTCGTCCCTGAAAAGGAAAAAGAAGGGAAAAGAAGAATTTAGAAACCAGTATATCTTATTCAAAATATTAAATTTATAAACAAATAATTTACAAAATTAAATAATTTAAATAAAAGATATAAATTTATAACAATTAAATCCTTTTGCTTAAATTAACAAAGTTTGGAAAACATTTCATAAAATTTTCTAAGTCAAAAATTCATGAAAAATTTCGGCAGAGTCTCCTTTGTACAGAGAGGTCTGGGATAAATAGCAGTATCAAATATAACAATATACAACATATAATTCAAAATAATATATATGTCAACACGGGAAAATAATATACCATAATAACGCTATAAACCGTAATCCAAAAGCCTACCTATTAGTCGGGCAATTAACGCTTATTTTATGGAACCAAAAGCAGTGCAATTGCTTCCATAACCTGTATTTCACTTATATAATCTAAAAGGTTAACAATTATATAAAACGAAATGTTAGAGTTGTTTCAACCATAAACAAGCAAATCAATACAACCAACAAACACTTGCAACAAGGCATACAACCATCACATAAAAATCAACACAAATCAAACATTCATTCATATCAACCAAACAAATAGTTGTTCGGGTTCAAAACTTTAAATTGTATAGAACGAACAATAGGCTACTAAGCACATCATTTACTCAACAGTCTTTGATGAAGCTAAATAGATTTATTCATTCAATCCAGACACTTTTAAAGTATCCTTAGCCAAACAACCATAAACCAAAACAAACCACAACTATTTCAAACAACAGATTTAGTTTATTCCTATTAATTTCATTCATATATTTGTTGTTTGACTTCTTTCTTTCATATAATGATTTATCTATTTATTTTTTTACATTATTTCTTACAACTATTCTTTTTCGTTTATTTATAGCATTCAAGTTCAATTCAATTTCTTTGCATAGTAGTTCCTTCAATAACCCTAATTAAATTATTTCATTAGTTAATACACTATTCACATTTGTTCAATGTTTATTTCAATTTTCATTTATTACTTATTCATATTAAATCAAATTTCTTAGCAGGTAAATTTATTAACTTAAGTAACTTCTGCCTATTTACTTAAGTTTATGATTACTTACTTACAATACATACTTTCCATTATATTCAATTAGTAGCATTTCACTTGTACTTAAGTTTAAACCACTATAACATCAAATTCTTATTTATTAAGGTGATTCACTGAACCCTTTCATTATACAAATTTTCTTGTATAAATTTTCCATTACGTATTCTTATTAAACATTTCAACTTTTAATATTTGGTAAGTTATATATATGCTTTAAGAATGTAATTGAAAAATTATACAAGTTTTTCTTATTACCTGTAATGTTCAACAATAATATCTTTTGTCTTATAGGTTACACTTTCCAAATTTCTTTTAATTTCATTCATAACTCAGCATTAAACTTTTTATTTTAATTAAAGGTTCTAATTATAAATTTGTTACATTAAATTTCACTATATGATTGAAATTATTAATTAACGGAAACTAAGAACTAAATACCTGGTTTAATTTCAAATTACTTTAAAATAATAGATAAATGTATATACTTACAGTTTATATATCCAATTATATTTAAAACAATTTTAAAATTTTATTTGTTTATCAAAAGAAACCTGCAGTAAAACTACTACAGTGGCCTTCCCACTCTGAAACTCAAAAATGAATGTCGATGATGCGTGCACTCATCACCAAAATTATTTTTCAGCGACAGAGAGGGGAGTACAATTTTATCTTTCAAAAATTTCTTTTAAAACATTTCTTTCAAATTATATTGTAATACTTATATCAGAAAATACTTCTTTTAATAATAATATTATTATATTTCAAAATCATTCAAAAGAAATTTCAAAATCCCAGAACTTAAGTTCTAAATTTCCAATTTTCATTTATTTTATTTTCAACTTTATTTCAACTATTATTTATATTTTCATTACCTAACAACCAATATATTGCAACCAAATATATATATATCTTATTTATAAAATTTATTTTATATATAGAAAATATAATAGGCAAAATTATTTCATTCACCTATATTAAAACCAAATATATGTCAGTCTGTCCTATTAAGTGTTTAGAAATCCCTATTGATGTCATAGCGTCCCATGCACCAACCAGAATTTATAAATACAAAACGAAACAAATTAATACAATATTAAAACCTTTTTATAACACTAACAAATACACTCTCTCATATATACACACTCATCGACTCCCATAGGGTGTTACTACCCTATTAGCAAAGAGTCAGACCCCACCAAGCTAAGGTTTATCGCTAAACCAAAGCTCTGATACCAGATTGTAACGTCCCGCCTTTCACATGCTTTAAATCGACGATAAACCACACACGTCAGACTTAAAACATACAAAAGGGCGGATTGTTATGGGGTAAATAAGAAAAACAGAGGAGAAAATCAAAACAGAATCTCACAATGGAAAGATAAAATATAATAATCAATATACAGTTCATAAATCTGTTTACAAAACATTTGATTCTTCTTTATACAATAAATATCAGAGTTCACATACCAATAAATATCAATGCAGCGGAATACAATAGTGTAGTGGAATAATATAGTAGATAATAGGGCTACTAATCGTCGTCTTCTTCCTCCAGAGCTAAAATCTTCAAATCCTGAAACACTCGGACTGACCCGAGCGAATTGAAAACAAAACACTCGAGTCAAAACTAAAAGATCTTATGTAAGTTAAATGAACAGGAATAAATATGAGTGCAGTAACTTAAGAGATGCTTGAGATTCACATCTCCTAAGGATCCGTTAAACTATTTACTATATAGTAATATTTTGCTATTATAATAATGTCTACAGTAAAATAAACTTACATTTAAATAACATTAAGGCTTTACATTTTCCACCTTGACACATAATAGTCCCAGTAGTCCATCCAATATCATAGTCCCTCCTGATCAGGAAGCCACCAGAGGATACCACACGGGCTACGGGAGAAATCCAAACTCGTACAAGGCTCGATAGGGTAGGTGACATGGCACAACTAGGCAATGGCAGGGTAGATATACCAATTACGCATCCGGGCTGGTGGTAACGCGTAGCCGCAGCTACCGCCCACCTCGAACAAACTCCCCCCTAAAATCAAAAGTAAAGGTGGCCACCGAATCAATCCAAAGTCAGAGTACAGTATCGAAGAGGAGTGTCCGATAAAGGGCGCTAACCCACTTGGCCCGAGAATCGCTCCTGTTTTAGCCACCTTATGCCAACTCACGGGAGTTGGGTCTACGTATTTACCTCAAAGGAAACGCCGCCACCATCCTACTTCATTCTGGAATCTCAACCGCGTACACGGTTGTTAAAGTGGTTTTCGGGGTTGGCAGAGAGTATGGCAACTTCCGATCCCGGTCTCCTTAACAACCAAACGTTATTATAACACTGCGGTTATTTCAAAATAATTTATACTTTAAAATCTGAATATAATATCTCTTTCAAAACCATATAAATACGATATTATTTCCTCCTTTAAAAACCCAAATCAATTAGATATCCTTTTCAAATATATACCTTTTTAAACCCATAATAATTTCAAAGTTATAATATTTCTAAACCCAATGCTTGAAATATAGCCTTTCAAAAATATAAACTTTGAATTTCATAACTTTGGAATGTAACCCCACCACTTAAATGGGTTAAATATAATTACTTTATATAATAAAATAGTTTCTTCACTTTCACAATTCAATTTCAATTATAGATTTTAAATTTTCAAATAAACCATTTAAATTTCCATGCATTTCAAAGCTTAAATTATTCTACCATTTCAAAACTTATTCTTTGATAATTCATATATATCAAATTCAATTACTATTATTTGGATTTGAAATGTTTACTTAATAAATCAAATATCATTTAAGTAAAACCTTTAAACTTCATATAACATGATATTCTCTCAATTAAATTAACTTGATAATATTCATTTAAATCGACTTGATATTCATTTAAGCCCTCTAAACCAAAAATCAAGTTATAAAGATCATACCTTTTTAAAACCCCGAATTAATTTATATTTCAAATAAGTTTTATTCGAGGATAATTCTTAAATACCTTAATTCAAAGCAGATTCATATTTATCTTCCAACATTATTTTATTTAAGACATTATAAACTCCATCAATAAATTTAAATAAATACTTAACAGTATTATATCTAAATAAAATTTAACTTTTATTTTTAAACTTCTTTTATTCTTTAAACCAAATTTATGCATAGCTTAAATTCAAGCGTTTAGCTACATATAAAAATAATATTTAAAAATATCAAAATCCATATTCATTAAACCATATTCTTTCCAGAAACATAGAAAATCATTTCAAAAATAATTTTATATATATACCGCGGTGCCTGTATAAAATTTTCTATCCTATGGTCAAGTGATACGGATATTTATCATTTCAATCCGTAATTTAATAATAAAAATTATGGTTATATATCATTTCAAACCGCAATCCCGAATGAAATGACAATGCATATTAACTTGCAGTTTATAACAATATAAGTACATCATCCATTCATCCAATATCAACCATCAACCATTTATCACAATCATCATCCAAATTCAATAATACATCAATATATAACAGGTGATAATAACAGATATCAACTATCAGTTTATATTCAAAAATAAATTGTAACTGTTTAACTGGTAGTTTGTATGCAATAAATAAATAACAATTTAACTGGCAGTTAATATGAAATAATGAATTAAATAACAAGTTAATTAAATAAATGCAAATTAACTGAGATAATGATGAAACATATGCCAAACAGCTATAAATAAATTTCAAATCACATCATAAATGAATTTAACAAACATAAGAAATCTTAGAAATTGTGAGTGGGTTAAAACACCCACCTTTTAAATTTAAATCCAATTTAAACCCAAAAATTTGACCATCTCAGAATTTGTCCAAACCTGCGTCTTCAAGTCCGAATTTTCAATACGATCCTAACAAAAGAGACCGCGCGTAAAACAGATATCGTATGCAAGAGTTACGACGATAAATGAAATTGAAATAAAATTAAAAATTAAAACAAAAACAACTCACCTCAACATCAAAGCCATGTCATGCAATTCTTCCCAGTAACCTTTGCATGCACGCACATCGTCCCTTCATGCACGCAAGTTCCAAGCACGAAACCCACTTCTGCCCTACGTCGATTCGTTCATCGCACGACCACCGACAACCGTTGCCGACGCCCTCACCTCTCCCCCTCGGCCACGCGCACACCACCATGGCCAACATTGTTTCACGAAAACGACAGCAGCCACCACAGATTTTAAACCCTAGTTGAATTTTCGCACCAAATCCAGTAGTTGATTCGCAAAACAAACCACATGGATGTGATCCCCTCGGCCTCCTCTTCAAAACCCAGAAAGGGTTTGTCGATCAGACAAGTTTGATCGCGACAATGATGAACGGCCGAAACTTCCTCAATTTTTACCGGTCAAAGGACAATCCAAAACGAAAAACGAATACCACCAGTGAATTACACTAGTCGAGAGTTTCAACATATATTTTTTCTAGAATTTTCTGAGGACTTTGAATTTTTCACTTTGATTTTGAATTGTAATTGGATCTAGGATTTGCATCCATTGAGGAAGAGGAGAAGCTGTTGAAATTTTACACACAGACAAATGAGAATTAGGAAGGCTATGGTTTATTGCAAGATATTTATAGAGAAAGTGAAAATAGGATGGATCGGGGAAGATAGATGTACGCGCTAACGCCAAAGTGGCCCAAAAGCCCGTTCTGACCCCGGAACTAAATTGGGTAAACTCATATATCAAAATAGATGTTCTAAAATATTTTAAATCCAATGGAAAAGTTTTCAAGTTCAAATTCTATCGTATGAAGAAGTTATGCTAAAAAAAATATTTTCCAAATTGATTTCAATTGCATATATTTCAAGGCATTTCGAGTTTGTACGATCAAACGACAAGTCTGATCGTTACGAAACTTGAAGTCCTAAAATAGTTCACCGTTTCAGATCTGATGAAACTAGTTTCGTCGAAATCCGAGTCAGTGGCCAAAATGGCTATTTTTCCGTAAATTAAATAAATTAAAAATTAATTAATTAAATCAAATTTTAAATTTTATTTCGATAATTGACAAATTTCAACATTTTTAACTTCTTAATCATTTACAATGATTTAAACAAATTTAATTGTCAATTTAGAGGTGAATAATTTATACATTTCAATATTGATCCTCAATTTCATTAAATTATAAATTAAATTTCCACTAATTCTATTAAATTCACCTTTTCATTCTATTATTCAATCTATCATTATCAATTGGATGAAATTTTCATTGGTTCGTAGTTATTGCATTACTATTCACAAATTTCATCATAATTTACGTTAGCGTAATATTTTAATATTAAATTCCACTTATGCAATTAATCTACTTATTGAATTTTAAATTTCAAATAAATTAGTAAATCTTGATTTTTACTTCTTAATTCTTCCAAATGGTCATATTATAAATAAAATTAACATTGGTTACCAATTATTTCCTTAATTTATGTTATCATAGCTTTTAAATTTAGATTTATTTTAATTGATTACCAGTTTATACTAAATATACTAAATAAATGGTTAACATATGCTAATTGTTACCCTTAACATTAAACTTCCCTTATAAGCTATTATTAACAACCAATTGTTGCAATTGATTTAGATCTTAATTCAATGCATTAAATAAATGGGTAAATGATTAAAGTTTTCACTATTGCCCAATTTACACACTTTCGTACTTTAATTATCAACCAACAAATTATTATGCATTATTTCATCAATTAATATCAATTTTGAATTTATTTCTCAATTTACCGATTTCATTCAATTATACCCTTACAATTGTTTCCCTCAATTGGTATTGCATTTCATTCGATCTATTAATATTTACCTTAGTTAGCCTTAACGTAGTATTAGATTAAAATTTTATGATATTAATATACGGCTATGTACAACTTAATCTGAATATTATATTCCTAAATGTACTCCTATCAATTAAATGCATTAATTTAGGTTTTAAAACCAATAAATGGATTTTCCTTAATTTCATCCTTAACTAGCTTATTTTTCAACATACATTGTGTATTAATTCATCAATAAACATACTTTGAACTATTTTATTTTCATTATGCTGAAATTAAGTCACTTATACTCATTTAATATCCCAATCCATTTATTTATCTTGGTTTCAAATCCCTTATTAAATCAATTTACATCTTATGCATATAATTAACATTTCTATATGTTTTACATTCAAAATTTTCAGTTATTATCTTAACTTACAAAAGGCAATGTTTAATTACATTTAATCGCTATTGATTAAATGCATTGGTAACAAACAATAGTTGTCACCATTATACAATTTATAACATTTGTAAATTTATTCTCTACAATAATTATTACGACAATTCTCATTAAAATACATTTATTTCAATTTCATCTATCACACATTAATTTATTACCTTTTACATCCCACTATAAATTAATGCACACACTAATACAATAAATATCATAACTCCCTACATAATCTGATTTTGTTCAATTACCATTAACAATATTATTATTTCATTAGCTAATTAAATGTTAACATTTGTTTTCTTATATCCAATTTATAACCAGGTATAACGCTTACATTATTTCATTTATTAGAATTTCGTTCAACTTGTTAATAATTAGCTTTAATTAACATTTTTACCATTCATTTTAGTTATTATTTCATTATTAAATTACCAATTTCTATTTATTTTAATCTTTAATCACAGAGTCTTATTAAGTTAACCATTTTTAATTATCAATATTTACGGGTCATTACAGTTCATTCGTTTCTCATGTTAGAGAAACTTTCCTAAGTTCCTAAATGGGCTGAACTAAACACCTAAGCACAAACCCTCTTTTACTTAAAACAATAAAAGACTTAAGCATTTTTCTCATTTTTTACCATTTTAAAACATTAATATCTCATTGACTTCAACATATAAAAGTTCATGTTAATACACCAAAATTAAGTTCATCATCCAATCTTTATGATTAATTAATGAAACATAATTTTTAATAATTTTAACCCTTATTTTTCTTATTGAAAACAAGGTATTTTGCATTTTCTAAAATAATACAACATAACACGTAAATCGATTTAATTCTAAAAATTCCCATTTTCTTTTTAAATAAAATTGCACATCATTTAGAAAACACTAACATATTGATTAACAAGTTTTAAAACAAGAATTTTACATTATATAATTCCATATATTGCTTTTTCCAGACACATTTTAAAATTTTCATTTCAAATTCTAATCTCAACTATTATTCAATAAAAACACTTAAATTTTAATTTCTCCCATTTAAATCTGCATTTACTCTATTTACACAACACTAAAAAATCAGGATTGTTATAAGAATTATTCAAGAAGTAATTTTTGAGATTTAAGTTATATTTATGAATCAAACTGAGGCATGTAAGCAAGAAGAATAGATTTTAAATAAAGCAAATGTCTTTACTTTCAAAAGTCAATTTTCTTTCTTAGGTAAAGGATTATCATAAGTGAAGTTTTTAAATAAATTTTAATCTATAATTCAAAAGGTTTTAAAGATGTGTATAAAGAAGAAAGAAACCATGGATTGTAACATTTGTTGTTATGATAAATATTTTTTGAAAAGGTAATAGAGTTTTGTTTTATAATAATTTGTCTACTATAAATGGCATATGGAATTTTGAAGTCTTATACTTGATATTAGGCTTCGAGGTAGAGAAACATCTATCTATCCTGAAAGTTAATAAGTTTATCGAGTCAAGGTTTGGAAGGTATAATATCCCAACTTAAACAGCTTCATTATTAACCAAAGGATAGTTTAAGTCTGAAATTAAAGATTGATGTTAACTATATACGATTAAGTAGTCCCATACTTGGCACTAAAAACCAATGAGTGTATGATCCACTATCTATGAGATATAGAATCAGAGTGTTTAACTAAGGCAAGGCTTGGAGCAACTAGTCTTCTGACTTACCTGGCATTATTTCTGGGTGAAGGATAGAGTAAGTCAAAATATTAGGAACATGAAAAATGTAGGAGATTCAATTTTCATAAATGGTCTTTATCATTTATGATGGTATGGAAAGTATATTTTATACTTAACATCAAATTTTGAGGTTTGAAGACTCATCTCTATCTGTGAGAATTAAGAATGTATATCGATGCAAGGATAGTTTTCTAACTGTCCGACTTCATCGAGAGATATCACAAGTTTGAAATCGAAAAGTGGTTGTAAGTATATTTGGTCTAATTTCCATATGACCCATTTACTTAAGTCAGAATAGGAAGGTGGTTTTAATTAATGAAAGGATTAATTAAAGAGACTCGGTGTTGCTTAAGTGCTTAATCATGCTAGATTTTCATGTTAAATTAAAATCTTTGATTGGATTGTTTTCTTATTTGATAGTTAAACAACTGTTCATCAAATCTTGACCAGTTTTGAAATTATCAATTGTTGATTTGAAGAGACCGAGATTGGGTAGGCATGAGTTATCCGAAAACCAGTTCGAACCAGCATAAGCATTCAAATTGGAGACATCTTGAAGATGATAGAAATCGAAGACGGAGTTTTTGAAGTGTAAGGGCTACTGTTTACTAATCCCATAGATGATTCCAAAACGGACGTTGTAGAAGGAGTGCCTTCGGTTTGTTCAGTCCTAGAACAACTTGTATGGATAAATGCTAGCATTGCATTGTTGCTTGGAGGGCACTATTAGCATTCCGAGTTAGATTTTCAAAACGGTTAAAACGTAGCCTCAAGCGTCACACCCGCTAATGGCAAAAACAAGATTTGTACCTTAGGGCTATGTCAGCCGCTCTCATTAGGGTAAGGTCATCGCTTGATCTCGATCGTACTTATGGATTTATGTATGCTTCGGGCCTAGTATGGTTTGTCATGTTTGCAACCGAGGGATGCCATATTCGGGACTATCCAGGAAGGGATAGGTCGGTCCTGATTCGTAAAGGTGAATGTTTGTAGTCTCGATACATTTCTCTAAAGGTGTAATGTATAGAAGATATTCCCTTACCTTGTCATTAATGGAATTTATTCTCTAACACATTCCATGTGAACTTAATTATATACTAAATATGCTGTAGCATATAATTGATGTTACCATTCTGTCTATTTTAAATATTTATTTTAAACCCTAGACTTCATTATAATATCGTTGGATTTTCTAATAAAAATGGTTTGGTTATCGTAAGGTAAGAACCCATCCGTGTTTATAGGTGGCGTACTCTTACGAGAACCTTTATTTTTAAATGTTTTATAAGTATAAAAGTCCATATAATCTGAGTTTGTCAAGCTGGTTTATCAGGCTGATAACTAAACTAAATAATAAACATGTTATTAAATTTTCAAATTAACTAGTATGATGCATATACTTCAGGGAACTGATAAAGGATAATCTATTTTTTTTTAAAGCTAAGCGTTTAGTTTAGAACCAACAACGTAAAAAAAACTAAACCTAATATCATTTTTGAAATTGAAAGCATAAATTAGAATTAATAGTTCTACCACTTGACCGACTAACTTTTACATGTACTGTATCATTAAAGTTAATAAATCATTTTTTAGAATATTAGCTTCCAAACAAAAATTGACTTGTGAACTATGTATCTTCCACCTTGTTGATTCCAATTGTTTAAAAACAAACCCAGTCAGTTATAAATTGTGCAAATATTATGAGTAGGAACAGCACAATATGATTAAATAAAGGTAAATTTGCAAAATGTGGAACTAAATAAAATTACAAAGCTAACATGGTAGTAAAATTATGATTGTAGATAGGAATAAGAATGTTGCAAAGAGAAATATACAAAATAAAGAGCTGATCATCACTGTGACATTACTCAATATTAATCAAATTAGAAAAATATCACGTTAGCTTAAAATGTCATGTTATGCCATGTTTTTTGAATGCATAAGACATAACATAACATGATAAAATACATAGAACACAAACCTTGTGAAATCTAATTTTTGGAACAACCAAAATAATTTTGCCTTTAATTTAAATATACATGCAGATATTATAACTGACACAACAAAAAAATTCACATTATTCAAAATAAAATAATGTATGACCATAAAATGTTGGCACCACTATTATGGTGGTTAGTTACTCCGGTTTTGGTCCATGAGGCCACACGTTTAAATCTTGCGTAGTGCATGATTCGAATCACTGGTGTAATAACCCGTAATTTTCGATAATTAAATTTATTAATGAAATAAGTTTTGAAATTTAATGTTGTGTAAAATTAAAAACTCAAGATTTAATAATGAGAAAACAACTAGAATTTAATTTTAATAATTTTAATTTATGGTATTTGAGGACTATTTGAATGTAATCCCAAGTAATTGAAATAATTAAAAAGTTATAATTGGTTATAAATTGTAAATGATGAAATAAACTAAATGTTACATTAACTGGTGAAATAGTAGGTAATTAATAATAATTGTACAAAATTAGTGTTGTGTAAGTAGTTATAACTTTTTTTGTAGATAATAAACTTGTAAATGTGATTTAATTAAGTAAAAGATAACAATTGTTATTTATGATCTATTTATTTAATTCGTTAAAATAAATTTGGAAATCAATCGTAATTAATCTATTATAGTATTGTAGTTAATGTGAACTAAAATGATAACTGTAGAATATTGATATAATAAATGGTAAGCCAATGTTAAATATATCCATAGAGTAATAATGGATTGGATAATAAAATGAAGAATCAAATAAATAGATTTATTGGAATTTAAAATAACAATCAATTGAATTTGTTGCAACTAAAATTGAACACCGCAATTAGTGCAATATTTAATATTGGATTTGACATAGGAAACTTGTTTTAAAAGATTTTAAACGTGTAAGTAATCAGAAAATGATAAAAATTGTTAACTTTTAAATAGAAATTTAAAAGGTGATTTAATTAATTTAATAATAATTAATTTAATAAATGTGAAAACAGCCATTTTAGCCACTGTCTCGGATTCCGACGAAACTAGTTTCATCGGATCCATAACAGTGAATTATTTTAGGATTTCAAGTTTCATGGCATCGGACTTGTCGTTTGATCGTACGGACTTGAAACGCGTAGAAATCAATTTAATGAAATCAATTTGAAATAAGCTAATTTTAAAAGCTAACTTCTATATATGATGGAATTAGTAATTGAAACATGTTCCATTGAGTTAAAAATATCGAAAACATCTGTTTCAATATATTGGATGGCCTATTTTTGTTTCGGGAATGAAACGGGCATTTCAGGTCGTTGTTATCGTTTCAATCCAAATCAATCCGGTCCGTTCCTTCTATTTCAGCTCTGCCTTGTTGAATATGCGCTTATATGATTTTTTGTTTGATGATAATAAACATATATACATTCGTTTAAATGTATTTGATAATATACTATTTATTTCCACAGATTAAATAAATATTTGCTGAATAAAATAAATAACACAGAATTTGAATTCAAACGAATATTTTATTCAAACAAATATTTATTACAACTTTGATAGTACAATTTCAAGCTCTCACTATACACATACAATTTTGACTACAATACACGACATTTCACATTTACATCACAACCTCACTGCATATCACTCACACTCGTATTTTTATCTTCAACTGCATTCCAGTTTGAATCCAGCATCTGGACAATCTGCAAAAATATAAACTAACGCAGTAAAATTGAAAACAAAATATTTTTGCAATATAAAATAAAAGATGAATTTTGAAAATAATATTTGCCTCAGTTATTTGGGTTGTTCGTCATAACTTAAATTTGAATTCATCATACACGAACAACTTGTGACATACACAGTGTATTACTGTATATGCCACAAGGCCGTGCACACCGATATACACTTGATAATGCTACAGGGACAGGTGAGCACAGGTCAAACCCAAATGCAAAGCCGGGTTCAACTCACGTGCTATATATTTAAAATCACGACACGAGCACAAGGTCAAACCCGAGCTGTAAAACTGGGTTCAACACAAGGCTACATGAAGTATGCAAGCTCGACTAACAGGTTCAACCTCTTCATTAAATAACATCATGCAAACTGACTTGAAGATGGCCACCAACATAAGCAACAACATGAACCAACTATATGAAGTACACAATAGGCCGAGTTTCAAGACACTAAGCAGCAGCAAGCAGATGCAAGCTACAACTTCAAATGAACCAGTGACAATGCAACAATCAACTCAACTGAATACAGAAAAATGCACAAAGGTATAGCAAGAGTCACAAGACCATCATGCAGTTTGCTGTGGTACGAGCTCAAGTCAGAACAAACAGTGGCAAACTACACAACTAGATCAAAGTACAACATACACTACAATGAATACAGCAAGCATGCAACAGAGGTCAAGCATATATAGATATGCAATGACAAAGTGGATCAAAATGAGACATACACAAATATATCAACTCATACATGAACAACAAGTTTTGCAGTGATACAAAACAAGTTCGACAGGCAACAAGCAAAAGTTCACAGTGAAGTTGAAATCATGGAAAGTGGACAGCAAATACCACAAGCCTCAGCAATATGCACATAAACAAGATACAACTGGTTCAAGGCCAGAATGACTATAAGATAATGCAATCTGAACAACAGATCAGCCATGACCAAAGCATAACAAATGAACACTACAAGTCAGAGAGTAGTTCAAATGATGAAGCACTGCAACATCAAAATGCAAATCATGGAAATGAAACAACTCCACTGACTCAAATGAACATACTAAACAACACAATCAAACTACAACACAGCAAACACAAATGGAATGCAACAGTGAGGTTCAACATTATCAGAGAACATATGGAAGGGTCAGATGTACACATGAACAAGTATGAACCCAAATCAAGCACCAAGTATACATGGAGCTGTGGTCAAGTGAAGTCCAGGCCAAACCAACCAGAAGTTCAAAGCAGTAGGGTACATAAAGCAAACAACAACACGAAAGCAACATGATCAAAAGTTCAGTGCCACAACAATCATGACAACAGCAATACATTATCATGAAGACCAAAATTCACAGTGAAGCCAAATATACACAAGTGCAGATGAACATATTCAAGCCAAAGTCAAAAATAAATTATCAGTGTTCAACGTCAAAAATCATGGCCGAAGTAATGCAGAGCCATGAGTCACGAAATCAAAACAGTGCCGAGATTGCCTTGGCAATGAAGGAATATAACCAAGTCAAAGCCGGTGGTCATCACAAAATCCAACTCGAAGTCAACCAGAGAAAATCACGAAATTGATTTTAAAACCGTGTCAACCAAGGAACCAAGTTTATACGATTATGAAAAAGTCAGAATCAATCTCAATCATTCAAGCATCATCAAGTGGTCGAAGTGATTCAGTAGAAAAATTCAAATATATTCGTACGAACGCAAATCTAGGGTTACAAACCCTATATAAATCAAATTCACATCATCGGCAAGGAGCATGGAGTTCAATCAAGTATTACAGAATAGAATAAACTAAAAATCACATACCGAATCGAATCGAACTCCATCAACTCGAAGCAGCCACAGTGAGCTTCAAGGAACCAAATCGATCAAGGCAACACGCAAATCACAGGTCAATTGAAGAAACCAGAGCCATAATTGCAACGAAGAACCGAAGCCCTGATTACGACGAAGAGCCGAAGCCCTAACTGGATCAAAAGGGAACGTAGCCCTAACTGGAACGAAGCCGCCATTTTTTTCACGAACAAACAAAAAGAGGATCGGGTGAAATAAGGAAGTGGGCCGGTGTTCAAAAATAAAAAGGGGGTTTTTGTTTTGTTTAAAAGCTTTTATTAATATTGTTCTTTTTAGGGTTATTGTTTTTAATTTATTGTTTTTTTATTTTACGAACCAAAAAGTTAGTAAATCACCACCTAGGTTTTAGGTTGTGTCTGATTGTCTATTTAGAGTTAGTTCAGTAAGCAGGGGTTGCGAGTTTGCAAAACTCTATAGGCGGTAGCAGGGTTTGCAAGTCTGTTAGAGTGTTTGTAAGCGTGATACTGTTTAATTCTAATAGAAATCTGGGAATGCAGCAGTAGGCAGGGGTTGCCGAAGCTGGGTAAATCTTGTGTGTGATTTATTTTTCAGTATATTTATTTCTGCAGTTTATTTTTGTGTTTAAATTAAGACAAATTTGCTATAACCCTATTCACCCCCCTCTAGGGTTAATTTAGATCCTACAAGTGGTATCAGAGCCTGGTATTTTTAACTCTAGAGTCATGAGTCTACAAAATAATGCTTTTTCTGAGGGGCAATCTATTGCTAGGCCACCCATGTTTAACAGGAACGATTATGCTTATTGGAAAGTTAGGATGGGTATCTATCTCAGTTTTGTTGATTATGAAGTTTGGGATATTATTGAAACTGGCTATAAACCCCCCACTATAATCGTTGGTGATACTGAGATTCCTAAACCTAAGGATAGGTGGGATGCAAACGATAAGAAATTGAAAACGACAAATGCTAAAGCCATGAATGCTTTGATATGTGCTCTAGATAAAAATGAATTTAATAGAATTTCTCATTGTACAACAGCACAGGAAATATGACATACTTTGGAGGTGACACACGAAGGAACTTCTCAAGTCAAGGAGTCTCGGCTAGCCCTGTTCAGCAATGAATACGAAAACTTTGTGATGGACAAAGGCGAGAGCATAAAGGATATGTTTGGACGTTTTTCAACCTTGGTATACAATGCTAGAGCGCTTGGGAAGGTATTCACTGAGGTAGAGCTTGTGCGAAAGATACTACGAGTTTTACCAATGAACTTTGAGGCAAAAGTCACGGCAATCCAAGAATCGAAAGATCTAAGCAAACTAAGCATGGAGGAGTTGATTGGAAACTTGATGACATATGAGCTTGAGCTAAAAGCAAAGGAAGAACGCAATAACTCCGAACCAAAGAAGAAGACGATTGCCTTAAAGAGCAAAGAAGAAAGCGATGAAGAAGAAGAAGATCCAATTGAAGAGCTTGCAATGGCTGTCAATAATCTTAAAAAATGGTCAAGATTCAAGTCACGAAAGAAGAAAATAAGTGGTAATAAGCCAAAGAATTCTGACGATTCCGATAATGAATTGACATGCTATAACTGCAAGAAGCCTGGCCACTTCAAACAAAAATGTCCACTTCTTAAAAACAACAAAGGAAAGAAAAAGAAAAAGAAGGCTTTTGCAGCAACTTGGGATGATGAAGAAGGAGAGGAAGTTTCAAATAATAGCTCAGAGGAGGCTAACTTGTGTCTTATGTCAAAATCGGATTCAGAAGCAAGCTTAGAGGAATCTAGTGAGGTAAGTAACTATTCTTATAAAGAACTTGTTTCAATGTGTTGTGATTTTACTAAAATGATTGATACTCTTGAATCTAAAATTGAAAAACTAAAATCTGATAGGAGAGAACTTGTCCATGAAAATTCTAGGCTAGAAACTGAAATTGAAAATATTCAAAACCGAGAATGTAAAAAATGTAAGATTTTAGATTCAGAATTATCAAAACTGAGGAAAAACTTTGAAAGTCTTGAAAGTGAAAACTTGAATCTTAAGGAAACCATCGACACTAGGAGAAAGGATTTTATTAATCGATGCATCTCACTTGTTACTGAAAACTCAACATTAAAAACCAAAGTCCAAAGTCTTGAGAAATCTTTGAATAACTTTTCAAGAGGCGAAAAATCTTTCAACATGCTATTAGGAAATCAATTTTTTGCTAACAACGGGAAAGGACTAGGTTTTGGGAAAACACAAGTTGATGATAATGCAAAATATAAGAATGTCTTTGATAGATGTGAAATATATAAATGTCGTGATGAAAATGATAGTCATAGGAACAAGAACACAAAATTTATACAAGTTTGGGTTCCTAAGAATTCTAAAAACAAATTTCATGTTTATTGGAATAAAAATAAAAGGACTAAACAAGTATGGATTCCAAAGGGATTGTTTATTCACAATGCTTCTATCACTAATAACATTGGACCTAAGAGTTTCTCTAGGTCATCTTCCTCTCTTCTTATGTAGGTCTGTTGGCGGGCTAAGGAACAACAAGAATGGTTTCTAGATTCAGGTTGTTCTAGACATATGACAGGTGACAAATCGAAGTTCCTTAGCTTAGAGAATTTTAAAGGTGGAAATGTGATCATGGGAGACAATAGCAAGTGTAAGATTATTGGCAAAGGTGAAGTTGGTAACGGTATTTTTTCTTTGACTAATGTTTTATACGTTGAAAATCTGCATCACAATCTCATTTCTATTAGCCAACCATGTGACAAAGGTATGAACGTGATTTTTGATAGTGATACTTGCAAAATTATTGATAAATCTTCTAGTAACATTGTTTTTATGGGAAAAAGAAAAGGGAATGTTTACTCACTTTCATTTGATAATCTAAAACTTTCTAGATGTTTGGTAGCCACTGACGAAGAGGCATATTTATGGCATAAGAGACTTGGACATGCTAGCATGAGTCTCTTAGAAAAACTCGAATCAAAAGAATTAGTCAGAGGGTTACCACATCAGAAATTTAAAAATAATAAAGTGTGTAAAGCATGTTCCTTGAGCAAGCTTAGTCGATCATCATTTCGTCCTAAAAACATTGTTAGCACATCAAGGGTCCTTGAATTAGTTCACATGGATTTATTTGGACCAAATGAAATTTCAAGCTTGAATGGAAAACGTTATTGTTATGTATTGGTTGATGATTATTCTAGATTTACATGGGTTTACTTTTTAGCCAAAAAGTCTGAATCTTTCGAATATTTTTCAAAATTTGCAAAACTTGTTCAAAATGAAAAAGGAGTTACAATTAAAACTTTGAGAAGTGATCATGGAGGCGAATTTGAAAATTTTGAATTTGAAATTTTTTGTGAAGAAAATGGTTTAAAACATGAATTTTCTGCTCCACGAACACCTCAACAAAATGGGGTGGTTGAAAGGAAAAATCGTACATTACAGGAATTGGCTAGATCCATGTTAAGTGAGTATAAGCTACCTCTAATCTTTTGGGCAGAGGCAGTGAATACTTCGTGCTATGTAATGAATAGAGTGATGATTAGACCAATACTTGGCAAAACGTCTTATGAACTGTGGCATGAAAGGAAACCTAACATTTCTTATTTTCGTATATTTGGGTGTCCTTGTTTCATTCTTAACACAGGTGATCAACTTGGAAAATTTGAATCAAAGGCTGATGATGGAATTTTCATGGGCTATTCAACAAGGAGTAAGGCTTACAGGATATATAACAAACGAACAAAGACAATTGTTGAGTCAATCAATGTAAAATTTGATGAATCTGATCTGGAAAAAACGACTGAAAGGATGGTTGACGATGGAGTAGATTCTGAAGGCACTGAAGAAGGGACATTTAGTAAGAAATCTGAAAGGAGGACTGTTGATGCTGATAAATTAAAGTTCAAACCTAATCATCCTCCTGAATTAATTATTGGTGATCCTACGGAAGGTATACGTACTCGTTCCTCATTTGATGAAAATTTATGTGCGTTTTGTTGTCATAGTGGTTTTATTTCTGAAATTGAACCTGATTCTGTTGAAATGGCTCTTAATGATGAAAATTGGTTTTTAGCAATGCAAAATGAACTTAATCAATTTGAGAGAAACAAAGTCTGGAATTTAGTTCCTAGGCCTAATGACTATCCAATTGTAGGAACTAAATGGGTGTTTAAAAATAAATTTGATGAATCAGGAAATGTAATTAGAAACAAGGCTAGGTTGGTTGCAAAAGGTTATAACCAAATAGAAGGCATAGACTTTGATGAAACATTTGCTCCAGTTGCTAGGTTAGAAGCCATTAGAATCTTGCTAAGTTTTGCATGTTACAAGGGTTTCAAACTTAAACAAATGGATGTAAAAAGTGCCTTTTTGAATGGTGATTTAAAAGAAGAAGTTTTTGTTGAACAACCACCCGGTTTTGAAAATCATGAATTTCCAAATCATGTGTATAAGCTAGAAAAAGCATTATATGGTCTTAAGCAAGCACCAAGAGCTTGGTATGACTGCCTCTGTACATATCTTTTGGAAAATGGTTTTAAAAAGGGAAGTGCTGACACGACTCTGTTTCTATTACATAAAGAACATGATTTTTTGATTGTTCAGATTTATGTGGATGATATTATTTATGGTGCTACTAATGAGCTTTTGTGTGAGAATTTTGAACAAGTCATGCAGGCTAAATTTGAGATGAGTTTGGTTGGTGAATTGAAATACTTTCTTGGATTTCAAATTAAGAAAAGCAGTGATGGTATCTTCATTTCACAATCCAAATATGTGTTGGAGCTATTGAAGAAATTTGGAGTCGAAAATTCCAAACCATTGAGAACTCCTATGAGCCCATCAACAAAGTTGGACAAAGATGAGAAAGGAATTGCAATTGATCAAAAGAAATATCGAGGGATAATCGGTTCACTTCTCTATCTTACTGCTTTTAGACCTGATATTATGTTTTCTGTATGCTTGTGTGCACGTTTTCAAGCTAATCCCAAAGAATCTCATTTAAAAGCTACTAAACGAATTTTGAGATATCTTTCACACACACACAAATTTGGACTATGGTACCCCTCTTGTGAAAATTTTGATTTAGTAGGTTATTCCGATGCTGATTATGCTGGTTCATTAGTTGACAGAAAAAGCACTAGTGGAACATGTTTCATGCTAGGACATTCATTAGTCTCATGGTCAAGTCGGAAACAGAATTGTGTTGCATTATCCACCACTGAAGCAGAATATATTGCTTTGGGAAGTTGTTGTGCTCAAATTCTATGGATGATGCAAACTCTTTCTGATTTTGGCTTAGTCTATAAACAAGTCCCATTAAAATGTGATAGTAGGAGTGCTATAGATTTGTCAAATAATCCTGTTCATCACTCTCGCACAAAACACATTGATGTGAGACACCATTTTCTTCGAGATCACATTGCTAAAGAAGACATTTGCATTGAATATATTTCAACAGAAACTCAACTTGCTGATATTTTCACAAAACCTCTCCCCGAAGACAGATTTTCCAAATTACGTTTAGATTTGGGAATTATAGAGGTTGACTAATCATTTTTTTTTAAATTTTGATTTTTGAATTTGATTCTAAATGACAATTTTTTTTAAACTAATCTAACTCCCAATGATTATCGAAAAGATGAATAGTGATTGAAAAAGTGATGAGTGTTGATATTTATCATATATTAAAACTCGAGAAAATATAATTAGGAAATTTCTTTAGAATTTCATAACAAGAGTTATAAAAACTTTTTGTTGGGTAATAATTCCATGACCATTTCTATTTCTATCATCTTTCTATCAAACATTACTCATCAAGATCATATTTAGTATGTAAATTTGTGGTAGTTTACAAAGGAAATCATTTGTTCTTCAATATCTTTAAATCAGTGAAGGAAATTATTTGTGCTTCAATTTATTATATTCAGCAATTAAAAATAAATACCCAAAGTATTCACTCTCATTTAAAAGTCCTCACGGTCATGCATGGGTGAATTACTTGGATTTTTGATTATGTGCTTCCATGCTCATTTAAAAGTCCTCACGGTTATGCATGTATGGAATGCATATTAAAAATAATTGATTTAATAGACAAGTTGATTCTAATCCCATTTAAAAGTCCTCACGGTCATGCGTGGTTAGAAGATACTTGATTTCATTTTTTTTAAATTAAATTGGAATACTACTAATCTCATTTAAAAGTCCTAACGGTTATGCATGGTTAGTAGATATTCAAATTTCCAGAAATAAATATACCACAAATAGACATAACTATATGAATTTTTGATGATTCTATCTTCATCACTTCTGAAAGTGGAATATGCGCTTGACAAGGGTAATTATGATTTTTGTTTGAATTTTATTGAAATTTGATATCTATATTTAATTGAGTCAAATGTTTGATTCATGTCGATCATTTCATCCCTATTTTATAACACTATTATTCTTTTGCTGATAACAAAAGGGGGAGAGAAAAGTTAAGATTTTTGTCGAATAGAATCAAGCAAAGGTCAAATAATTTTCATTGTACATATAGGCTCTCTTATATATTTCTATGCATATATGTAGGGGGAGCATTGTGTAGAGAGGGAGCATTTAAATAGGGGGAGCAATGCATATCCACGATCAAATACATTTAACATATTCAAAATCTTAAATATATGTTTGTTATCATCAAAAGGGGGAGATTGTTGAATATGCGCTTATATGATTTTTTGTTTGATGATAATAAACATATATACATTCGTTTAAATGTATTTGATAATATACTATTTATTTCCACAGATTAAATAAATATTTGCTGAATAAAATAAATAACACAGAATTTGAATTCAAACGAATATTTTATTCAAACAAATATTTATTACAACTTTGATAGTACAATTTCAAGCTCTCACTATACACATACAATTTTGACTACAATACACGACATTTCACATTTACATCACAACCTCACTGCATATCACTCACACTCGTATTTTTATCTTCAACTGCATTCCAGTTTGAATCCAGCATCTGGACAATCTGCAAAAATATAAACTAACGCAGTAAAATTGAAAACAAAATATTTTTGCAATATAAAATAAAAGATGAATTTTGAAAATAATATTTGCCTCAGTTATTTGGGTTGTTCGTCATAACTTAAATTTGAATTCATCATACACGAACAACTTGTGACATACACAGTGTATTACTGTATATGCCACAAGGCCGTGCACACCGATATACACTTGATAATGCTACAGGGACAGGTGAGCACAGGTCAAACCCAAATGCAAAGCCGGGTTCAACTCACGTGCTATATATTTAAAATCACGACACGAGCACAAGGTCAAACCCGAGCTGTAAAACTGGGTTCAACACAAGGCTACATGAAGTATGCAAGCTCGACTAACAGGTTCAACCTCTTCATTAAATAACATCATGCAAACTGACTTGAAGATGGCCACCAACATAAGCAACAACATGAACCAACTATATGAAGTACACAATAGGCCGAGTTTCAAGACACTAAGCAGCAGCAAGCAGATGCAAGCTACAACTTCAAATGAACCAGTGACAATGCAACAATCAACTCAACTGAATACAGAAAAATGCACAAAGGTATAGCAAGAGTCACAAGACCATCATGCAGTTTGCTGTGGTACGAGCTCAAGTCAGAACAAACAGTGGCAAACTACACAACTAGATCAAAGTACAACATACACTACAATGAATACAGCAAGCATGCAACAGAGGTCAAGCATATATAGATATGCAATGACAAAGTGGATCAAAATGAGACATACACAAATATATCAACTCATACATGAACAACAAGTTTTGCAGTGATACAAAACAAGTTCGACAGGCAACAAGCAAAAGTTCACAGTGAAGTTGAAATCATGGAAAGTGGACAGCAAATACCACAAGCCTCAGCAATATGCACATAAACAAGATACAACTGGTTCAAGGCCAGAATGACTATAAGATAATGCAATCTGAACAACAGATCAGCCATGACCAAAGCATAACAAATGAACACTACAAGTCAGAGAGTAGTTCAAATGATGAAGCACTGCAACATCAAAATGCAAATCATGGAAATGAAACAACTCCACTGACTCAAATGAACATACTAAACAACACAATCAAACTGCAACACAGCAAACACAAATGGAATGCAACAGTGAGGTTCAACATTATCAGAGAACATATGGAAGGGTCAGATGTACACATGAACAAGTATGAACCCAAATCAAGCACCAAGTATACATGGAGCTGTGGTCAAGTGAAGTCCAGGCCAAACCAACCAGAAGTTCAAAGCAGTAGGGTACATAAAGCAAACAACAACACGAAGGCAACATGATCAAAAGTTCAGTGCCACAACAATCATGACAACAGCAATACATTATCATGAAGACCAAAATTCACAGTGAAGCCAAATATACACAAGTGCAGATGAACAGATTCAAGCCAAAGTCAAAAATAAATTATCAGTGTTCAACGTCAAAAATCATGGCCGAAGTAATGCAGAGCCATGAGTCACGAAATCAAAACAGTGCCGAGATTGCCTTGGCAATGAAGGAATATAACCAAGTCAAAGCCGGTGGTCATCACAAAATCCAACTCGAAGTCAACCAGAGAAAATCACGAAATTGATTTTAAAACCGTGTCAACCAAGGAACCAAGTTTATACGATTATGAAAAAGTCAGAATCAATCTCAATCATTCAAGCATCATCAAGTGGTCGAAGTGATTCAGTAGAAAAATTCAAATATATTCGTACGAACGCAAATCTAGGGTTACAAACCCTATATAAATCAAATTCACATCATCGGCAAGGAGCATGGAGTTCAATCAAGTATTACAGAATAGAATAAACTAAAAATCACATACCGAATCGAATCGAACTCCATCAACTCGAAGCAGCCACAGTGAGCTTCAAGGAACCAAATCGATCAAGGCAACACGCAAATCACAGGTCAATTGAAGAAACCAGAGCCATAATTGCAACGAAGAACCGAAGCCCTAATTACGACGAAGAGCCGAAGCCCTAACTGGATCAAAAGGGAACGAAGCCCTAACTGGAACGAAGCCGCCATTTTTTTCACGAACAAATAAAAAGAGGATCGGGTGAAATAAGGAAGTGGGCCGGTGTTCAAAAATAAAAAGGGGGTTTTTGTTTTGTTTAAAATCTTTTATTAATATTGTTCTTTTTAGGGTTATTGTTTTTAATTTATTGTTTTTTTATTTTACGAACCAAAAAGTTAGTAAATCACCACCTAGGTTTTAGGTTGTGTCTGATTGTCTATTTAGAGTTAGTTCAGTAAGCAGGGGTTGCGAGTTTGCAAAACTCTATAGGCGGTAGCAGGGTTTGCAAGTCTGTTAGAGTGTTTGTAAGCGTGATACTGTTTAATTCTAATAGAAATCTGGGAATGCAGCAGTAGGCAGGGGTTGCCGAAGCTGGGTAAATCTTGTGTGTGATTTATTTTTCAGTATATTTATTTCTGCAGTTTATTTTTGTGTTTAAATTAAGACAAATTTGCTATAACCCTATTCACCCCCCCTCTAGGGTTAATTTAGATCCTACATGCCTATATATAGGCGGTTATAAACCTCAATTGTTTCTCATTTCTCATTTCTGTATATATTATTACTTCTACCAATTCCTCCTTCTCAAACGACAGAATATGAAACCCTAAATCCCAATTCAATTTCAAATCAAAACCAATTTCAACAATTCAAATTCCTCAAAGCATAGAAAAGTATGTATCGTTGGAAAGCTCTCGATGAGCGCAATCTTCTGAATGATTTATTTTTTAACTTGGATCATAGTTTGGCCAGAAATGGGCGATTCATTCTCGGCCGTTCATTTGGGGTTTGATCAACGTCATTGCATCGTCGATGTGTGGATATGGATGCGTGAAGATGGTCGAGGCGAGTTCATCGATGTACGTCGTTTGTCGTATCAATGGTCATATGTGCATGGAAAATTCGATTAAGGCTTAACCCTAGGCGGTGGCTGTTGTGTTTTCGCCATCGTTCGATGGACGTGGTGCGTTAGGGGAGGTCGTGGTACCATTGGAGCGTCGCAGGCGGGGGTTGGATGACCGTAGGTGATCGAGTCGAGGTAGTTCGTGGCGGCTACGGCCTAGAGTTGAGATGGTGTATCTGGGTTCGAATGAGATATCTCCAGTACGGTTTACGCTATGAACGGAAATGAGGATGCCGATGTGTTAGGGTGAGTACATGTTTTATTAATTAAACTATTTTGTTTATTTTAATTTAAAACGTGCAATTTTCTTATACGCGTAACATTTACATAGGAGGTCGGATTAACACTTGGTTTGCTTTGCTGCAATCATATTTAAATTACAAACATTCTGAAACTGGTTTGGATGACTTTTGAGACTATTCAATTTTGGTTCTTATTTTGGATTTCAAATCAATTTGAAATCAAAGGTTAGTTAGTGTTTTGACCCACTCACAGTAACTAGATTTTATTATGTTAGTTAAATTGAATTTATGATATGATTAGAAGTTGATTGGTTGCTATTTTATATATTTAAATTATCATTCCAGTTAAAAATGACCTTTATTTCATTTAATCACCATCTAATTTAATATTGAAATTAAATTGTAAATTGATTACCTGTTGATGATAATCAGTTAATTTATATATTTAATGGATGATTGAATGGTGATTGTGATGGATATTTGATTGTTGATATTGGATGACTGAATGTTATATTTATATCGTTATCACACTACAAGTTCCTTTAGTTTATTGTTATAAAATCACCCTGGGTTGAAATGGTACATACCCAAACAATCTATAGATTAGAAAAAAATCGTTATGGGCTGAAATGATAACCGGAGTGATTTTATGGTTTTATTTTAATTTGGATTTGCGGGTTGAAATGATATATACCCGTAAATTTAAATTATTGTGGGTTGAAATGATATACATCCGTATCACTTGACTATATGATAGAAAATTATATATCTAGAATACAATCAAATCCCGATGCACATCCCGGATTAGGAGCATACTAGTTTTTTCATAAACGTTGGATTGTACTATTATCTAGTGATGCCTTTTGAGTTAAAGAATGCAGGGGCAACTTATCAGCATTTAATGAATTGGATGTTTAAAGACTAGATTGGTAGAATGATGGTAGTCTATTGGATGATATGCTCTAAAGTCACGACAGTCAAATGACCACATTCGATAATTAGTAGAGATGTTCGATATATTCAGATTTTATAGAATGAAAATCAATCCATTAAAGTGTTCCTTTGGCATTGCGTTTGGGTTCCATTGTCAACACGCAAGGAATCGAAGTGAACCCAGTAAAGATCCAAGCTATTCGAGACATATGAGCACCCATAACTATAAAGCAAATAAAAAGCTTAAATGGGAAAATCATAGTGTTGAGTCAATTTATATCTTGAGAAACTGACAAGTGTATTCCTTTCTTTGATGTGATTAGGAAAGGGAAAAGGAATTTTGAATGGACACCGGATTGTGAGGACGCATTCCGAGCTTTGGTAATCACTTGGAGAGGCCCCTATTCTGTCAAAGCCTATAGACGATGAGGAGTTGTACGTTCACTTAGTCGTATCCCAGCATGCCATCTGTGCAACTCTGACTCATGAAGAGGACCGAATCCAAAAGCCAGTGTACTATGTTAGTGAGCATTTAACGAGGGCTGAGAGAAATTATCTAAAAATTGAGAAGTTGGCTTACTGTTTGGTGATTACATCACGCAAAATCTGCCCGTATTTCCAAGCACATCCGATCAGTATCTATATTTATCAACCTTTGCGGCAAGTGTTCCAACGACTAGAGACTTCTGGAAAGTTACTCAAATGGAACATTGAGCAAAGTCAGGTCGACATCACCTACCTACCATGGAGGGCTATCCAGGGACAAGCACTAGCAGATTTCACTGTAGAGTTCACTATATTAGACGACCCAAGCGGAAGTGAAGTGATTCCCGCTGTTCGATGGAAGCTATATACCGATAAGGCATCCACGACCATTGTTCTAAAGCTGGGGTTGTTCTTGTAACTCCCGAGAACCGATTGATTTGTTACGCTTTGAAGCTTAACTTACCTACAATGAATAACGAAGCCGAGTATGAAGCGTTGATTGCTAGATTAAAGCTTGCCAAAGAACTTGGAGCGAAATCGGTTGAAATCTTTTGTGACTCACAATTGGTGGTATACCAAGTACGGGGAGACTATCAGGCAAAGGGATAAGGGCTTGCCCCATACCTCGCTCGGATTCAAGTATTGTTAGCGGACCTTGAATACTATGATATTTTTCACAATCCATGTAAACAAAACGGGTAAGCCGATTCCTTGGCAAAATTTGCAGGCATTGGCGATGCACAACGGATGGGCTTGGTTCCCATTGAAACTTAAATGCCCCGAGTATAAATGAGATGGAGGTAGATTTTTTGGCAGAGGCGAAAACTGAAAGGGAGTCATGGATGACCCCATTCAAAGAGGACTTGCTACACGAAACCTTGCCCGAGAGAAAGAACGAGAGACGACAATTCGTTCACAAGGCCTCATGGTATATAATCCAGGACATAATGATGTATCGAATGAGATTCTCCGTTCCCTTGCTTAGGTGCATCGCCCACGACGAGATAAAGCTGGTTTTAAGAGAATTCCATGAAGGAGAATGTAGCGATCATACTTGGGTGGTAGGCACTAGCCGTAAAGATACTCCGCTATGGATACTGCGGGGCCGACCGTGAATCGGGATGCCGCAGACTATTTTAGGAGATGCGACGAATGTCAGAAGTACGCAAAGATCCCGAGAGCGCTGCCGACAAAACTCGCGCAAATGGTTAGCCCAAGGCCATTTGCGATATGGGATATCGATATTATTGGCTCCTTGCTAATCTTCAAAGGTGGTGGAAAATACGCAATTATCGCGGTCGGTTACTTCACCAAATGGGCAGAAACGGAGCCATTAGTAATGATCACCACCAAAAAGGTCATTAGCTTTGTTGTGCGAAACATTTATATGCCGCTTTGGTCCTCCATGGAATATCATTACTAACAATGTGACTCAATTTGAGAGTAGATAATTCAAAGATTTTTGTTGAAAGTATTGCAACGAGGAAAGGTTTGCAGCAGTCGGTCACCCTAAAGCGAATGGGCAAGTTGAAGCCATAAGTAAGATAATCAAGTCCATCTTTAAAAAAATGTTTGAAGAAGGCTAGAGGCAAGTGGGTGGATGACGTTCCAACAACACTCTAGGCATACAGAACCACGCACAAGTCCGCGACTGGCCATACTGTTTTGCCTTGGCATACGGCACTGAAGCAGTTATACCCGTGGAACTTGAAGTTCCTTCCCATAGGGTGACTCATTATGATCCTAGAACAAACCGAGACCTTTTAATGGAGTCGTTGGACTTTGTCGATGAGAAGCATGAAGAAACTGATTTAAGGGCAGCTGCATATCGCACCGAGTTGCACGATACTATAATGAAAATGTTCGACCTAGAGCTTTTGATGTGGGCGACCACGTTTTGAAGCGAGTTTTTCCGATCCTATCACATATGAATCCCATATGGGAAGATCCCTACATCATCGAATGGAGGCTTGGAGAAGGAACCTTCAAGCTAGCGACTGTTGATGGTGTATCACTCCCTAGAGCATGGAATAGTGAGCATTTGCGCTGTTATTATACTTAGTTTATTTCTTTCATTTCAGTAGTAATTGTTTCTAGTATATGTTTCTTCTGTTGTTCTTCGTTTTCGACATGTAATAAGACAATTCAATTTGTCCTTATTTTCTACAATCAATAAAAGCTTGAAGCTATTTTTTATGAATTGTTGGTATTTCGTATTTTATAATTTTATGACGAGGTTAATTGGCATTAATCTGTATGGCGTATGAACGCACACAAAAAACTAAAAGTTGACTGGCTACATATTCAAAAATCTCTGAGTCCCCGGAGTGCGGACTGGAGTACTCTGGGTCCCTAGAGCGTCGATTAGAGTATAAACGAATTCAAAAATCTACAAGTCTCCAAAGTGCAGACTGGAACACTCTGAGTCCCCAAAGCGTGGACTAGAGTATAAACGAATTCAAAAATCTCTAAGTCCCTAGAGTTTGAACTGGAGTACTTTGGGTCCCCAGAGCATGGATTAAAGTATAAACAAATTCAAAAATCACTAAGTCCCCAGAGCGTGGACTGGAGTACTCTGAATCCCCAAAGCGGAGACTAGAGTATAAACGAATTCAAAAATCTCTAAGTCCCTAGAATGCGGACTGGAGCACTCTGGATTCCCAGAGCGCGGCTAGAGTATAAACGATTCAAAAATCTCTAAGTCGATGAAGCAGACTAAAGTACTCCGAGTCCTTTAAGCATGGACTAGAGTATAAACGACTCAAATAGCTTTATGTCCTAGAGTGTGGACTGGAGTACTCGGAGTCCCCGCTGCGTGGACTAGTGTATAAACGAATTCAAAAAACTCTAAATCCCAAAAGCGAACTAGGGTACTCCGAGTCTCTAGAGCATGGATTAGAGTATAAATGACTCAATAATCTCTAAATCCCCAAAGCACGAACTAGAGTACTTTGAGTCTCCAGAATGCGGAATGGAGTATAAACAATTTGAAAAAATTCTCAAGTCCCAGAATGTGGGAAGAAATACTCTAAGTCCTTTGAATGTGGATTGGAGTTTAAATGACCCACAATACTTTGAATTTCAGTTTCAGATAAAATTGTAAGTTATGCGATGAGAATTTGTGAATGTAAAGAATTTTTTTTTATTTACTTCTAAAAATTTTTCCTTAAAACTTCTCCGAAAGTTCGAAGGCTATGTCTATCTATAACGACTACTGATGGAAGAAAGAAAAAAAGGAAAAGGGAAGCAACTACATGGTTCTAAATTATTTAAGCTAAGCAAAATGTTGCGAGACAACGGCTACTTCTTCAGTTTACTTTCCCTTTTTGGCTTTTTCGAAGTCTCCTCATCTGAGCGTCTTTTCTTGGACCCTTTGCTTCAAAGCATCATGGTATCCGAGGAAGGAGGGGAACTTACAAGGGTGTGGTCCGACTAGGGAGAATAACCTTCAACGATCTATTTAGGGGATCATCGAGCTCCACCACCTTAGGTTTTGTCTTAACTTTGATTCTCTCTTCCTCCTCCTCCTTGAGTTGCTTCTTCATGCTAAGCTTAGAAGTGTGCTAGGAAGCGCCTGTGATTTCGACATCGTCGTATTCCACTATAGTGAGGGGTCTTTAGATTTATCCTAATCTAGCACACCGATCACTTGAACATCAAGACTAGGGGTATCTCTGGTGTAAGGTGCCTCGGCCTTTTTTCTTTCCCCCTCCATGGCAATATCGCTTCTTGGAGTTGGCTTGGGACCGGAGTGACCTATATGAATTCATAATAAGCGAGTGTTAGGACACAACCGTTACTCGCCAAAAGCAATGACTTCCTGAACTCTAGAAGGTGAAGTAACATACTAGCTTCTAATTGACTTTCAATGGTCCTCGGAGCATCATCCTCATGGAGTGGAGATAAAATGTGAATTCCAAATCCGGGCTTCTCCGGGTCATAACGGACATGCTGCTCGAAAGGCCCAAGTGATGAAGTCTCGGCCAATTAGACGGGAGGAGGAACTTGAGACTTCGTGCTGGACAGGCCAACAATATCTTCCTTACCCTTCGAGATCGAGGAGTTTCTTCATAAGAGGGCTTTTGCCGTAGATAAGTATGAAGGCTTATTTCCTTGGAGCACTTCCCTTACAAGGGCCTCTTCATCAACCTCTTCAACTCCCAGCTCCACTTTCTTAATATTTATCAAAGTATCCCATGCTTCAGCTAGCAATTTGAGATAGCCATTGCCTAAAAAAGATAGGTCACGGTACATGAGAACTCTTGCATTGTACTCGGCGATGAGTGGGTCAAATGAGCACTTAATCTCTTCTCTGCCGGCCTCAATCGCTTCCTCGATTTGGGAGTATACCTATGAGAGTGTCACCTTTTTGCCTTCTTCACGAGCTGCATATTTTAGCACTCCGATCTTAAGTAGCTCTTCGTCGAGTTTTGTTTGCAAATTCCTTATCTCGATGATTTCATTGTAGTATTTTTGTGATTCTTCCTGCGCTGCAATTTTCTCTTCTTTTTCCTTAGAAAGAAACTCTTCCAATTCCTTGACTCGGTGGGCAAGGATGTCATTCTCTCTTTTCAGAGAGTCTTTTTCCAAAGCTATATTATCGCTGCGTTGAACTGCCTCGTTTAATTCTTTTTATGGCTGGCCTGTAAGCGATTGACCGCGTCGGCTGTCTCCTTGGCATTCTTCTAGGTATCCTCGGGTTGAGATTTATATGAGAGAAGCTCTTCATCCTGGCTCTTTATAATATCTCTGTCGTGAATGGCTTTGAGCTTAAGGCGGTCAATCTTATGCTGGAGCTCGATAGAGACTTCCGAGACTTTTCTCTACTATTTGTACGAACGCGAAGTGTTGAAAGTACATGTCATTGTTGTAGGTAATAGATCTTTATTTAAATTTCCTAGGAATAGGATGAATGGCATGAAGGAATTTTAGCCCATCAAAACAGATCTTTGAGAACATAGCTTTAAGCTTGACTAATTTTTTTGTCGTGTACGGATCGTGAGCGGGAGTTGGGGGAGTCTACATTGCCGAAGTCACCGATTTCTTATGAGGCTCGCGAGATTGCTTTGTGCCTGAAGAACTAGAATGTTGATCGTGAGGGACTTCGGAGTGAGAGCCTTTCTGGGCAGATTTGTCTCAGCTATGCGCTGGAAGATTGGAAGTTCCATTTGAATATGAAGAGTAGTTGTGGGTTCTCCTTCTGGAGGATGAGGATGATTCTTTGGAATGATAGTCTCTACCTCCGCCTTTGTCCCTATCCCTTCGTTTACCTGGTCCTGAATATCCACTAGAGTGATAGAAGATGGAGGATCCCTAGAGACGGCGAATGCCATGTGGCACCCCATTTCACCTGTACATAAGATTAAATGAGAACGAATTAGTAGAAGTCACACGATGAATTGAATTCAAGTGCATGATGGAGTGTAGGTGTTTGTGTGTGTCCGAGTTCATCCCCTTAACAGACCAGTATTTTTTGCTTTACTCATTGGAGTTTTCTTCCCCTGTTTATGAAGTTGTGTGCCTTCATCACTTCTCGTAGGCTAGTTAAATCCCATGGCATTGGGATTATTGAAGTCATAATTCAATATATCGTCAGGAATGGTAAAGTCGGATAGTCCCTTCAGCAAGCTTTCCATCTTTTGAGAAGGCGATCCTTTCTCGATAGGGGTTATCATGACCTTTGTAGTTCCGCCGACTTTACTCGTTTTTAGCTTATATGCTAAATTCTTTTTCTTTTTTGATGAAGGTGGTGGTTGGTTGGTGTCGGGAACACATCGGCTATTGGCGCTTGTCCGGGGCTTATATTCTCGTCAACCGACACTGGAGCCTCAATTTCTTTAATTTCCCCTTCCTCGGTAGTATCATGAGCCCATTCGGCAGGGGCATTGAAGTACCAACTTTTTCTTTTCTTGCTTCGGCGGTCGGTCTTACTATTGTGGTGCCACTTAGAAGGCTAGTCGTGCGACCCTCTTCTAATAATCCAAACCTTGAAACTAGTTCGTTGGTCACTACCAATTTGATGTCTCGATCTTCCACAAGGGTAGCTCGAATAGCCTCAACTGCCTCAGAGTACCTGGTGCCTTCGGGCCGTATGCGAATACCTATAAGGATTAAAAGAGATTCAAACTTTCGAAGAGATACGCCTTAATTCTTAGAATAGAGGATAGGACAAGGATGAGACTTATGTCCTTAAAGCTATTTTCTCGTAAAGCCGGTAGGATAGCGTACATAGAACCACTCCTGCTTAAGTTGAGAGAGTTTGTTCCACGTGCCCATGAAAACTTGGCATTTGGGGTGCGGCTCGAGGAATATATAAGTTGGGCTATCATCACGTCTCTTGAAATGGTAAATGTAATAGATGTCCTTAGGAATTAGAGGTCTAAATATGAAACTCATAAAAAGGATGTAGGTACCGTGAATGCATGCATGGCTATTGGGATGAAGTTGTGTAGGAGCAATCCCTATGTACTACAACATCTCACTGATGAACGGATTAAAAGATGGTGTGCATACTACCCAACGCATGAATTTGTTGCATGCGGCATTTCCAGTTGGGGACAAATGGGGTCGAACTTGTCCTAACGGTCCTAAAATGTCATCGAAGAGGATTCTGTGGATTAAGCACAATCGACGAAGAGCCGCTTCATCGATTTTTGAGGCCTGAGAATCGATGGGGTTATCTAGAACAACAGCTTCGTCTATGGCATCGGGAGCCGGAGCTATAACCTCAGCAGGAAGTACTGGAATGTCAAGAATTGGGGCAAATGACGGGCTCGACGTCCCTACTACCTCTTTCCATGAACTTAGTCCAGGCTTGTCAGATATAGTTGTGGAGCTTGACCTCCTAGACATTTCGAGAAGGCACTTGGTGTGAATAATACATATTTAAGCTATACTTGAAAGATAATTGATATTAGATATAACGGCAATGTATTCCCCCATGCGATGTGTGAACTAGTGCGATGATTCAAACATGAGTACAAAGGAATTGAAGATTTAAAGACAAGTGCGGCATAATAAAGCTTTAAGTTGTCATCCTTGGAGACCGCCATAGCTGACCGCCTCTGGCAATTTACCATATGATTGGTAGCGGAAGTCTTGGAATCGAGTATTGGCATCATCGATTCGTAAAAATTATTACTTGCATTTATTGGGTTAGATTCACACTTAGAATTACTTAAGCTATGAAGTTGTTAGTCCGAATTAGGTCCATTGGACCCTGCCATTGTTCACTATTTTATGGTCGGGCATGGAAATGCGTAGTCTTGTTGTATGTGATGTTCAAATTGAGATGGTTTTGATTTCCAATGCTGACTCTCAATAGTTAATGCCGATCCATACACTTAACGACCTACACCAGTCGCCCCTCTAAACAAAGAAGACCGACCCACTCTCTCAAAAATCACCGACCTAGACCTCCCCAGACAACCTACCGAACGACTTCCTCCCAAGTTACCGACCCACTCCACTGCAATATTTCTACCGACCCACTCCACTGTTAGAACCCTACTAACCCACTCCACTACTAAAATCCTACCAAACCCCTATATTTCACCAAACGTCGAACTTCTTTCTTCTCCAAACATTGACCTCAAAATCATGATACCAGCGGTTACTTTTCCTAGTGACCCATGTTTTAATCCATTGAGGTTGAGTCGAAGCCCTAACATAAGGCATGATTCTACTCCTAACTCGTCTATCTCTCTTCCTCACATCCCCTAGTGGTTCCTATCCAAGAGGCCATTTACCCATGCACTCGAAATTCACACAAGATTTCGGGTTTAGGGAATGAATTGAGTGAAAGATTCGTACCTATATGGAGATTTTAAGGCTTATGAAAGCTGTAGGATTTCAGATTGAGGTTTATTTGGGTTCTTTGGTAGCTGGAGTTATGGGGTAGGCAGCGTAGGTTTGAGAGGGAGAAGGATGGGCTGAGTAGCATACAAGGTTTGGAGGGAAGTAGGTTTGCAGACTTGTGAGAATAAAGTAGAAGTGAGATGAACGAAATGAGAGCATGAGCTTTTATATGGTGAAGTGGGAGATGAACGGGCACTTTCCTACAGACCCAGTCACCAAGCACCATTGGGTTGGAAACTAGATATGTCGAATGTTGTCCTAGTGAACCGCCGAGTAGATCGGCCTTCGTATGCCGATCCACACCTTATTCATAAAAAGTTAAAATAAAATAAAATAAAATGATAATAAATAAAATGACAAGAGTATTGATGGTAATGAAATGTATATATATGAATATATACATGTATAATGACGATATGAAAAAGCAACAGTCAGTTATCATTATGAAATTAGCCTCTGAAATAGGGATTACTCGCTGATTCAAAGCGCATCGTGTTCATCCACAAGACATGATTTGGGAGGCAAATATTACCCAGCTACTTGGCTGGGCTACGAGGCAATAGTTGTAGTGGATATGGTTGAATCTCGATGGGAATAAGCTAAGAGAGGACTGGAAGTATAAGAGATTGGTGTAACATATTGGATCAGTCTGTACATGTGGTTCGGTATTCGATGGTAGGCCGGTTGGAGTAGGATAGCTATTATGGAGTGTCATGGATGGGTCGGCCTTGGTGGATTGGTCAAGCAAAATAAGTTAAAGCGGATCAGCTATGGTGGTTCGGCCTCGGTGGATCGGCATGTGGTGTTCGGTCGAGGAAGATAAGTAGAGGTGGTTTGGTCATATTTGGTCGGCCTAGATGGATCGACCTTGGTGGTTCGACCTCGGTGGGTCGGCTTGTGATGTTCGATCGAAGAAGATAAGTAGAGGTAGTTCGGCCATATTGGATTGGCCTAGGCAGGTCGGCCCTAGTGGTTCAATCGCACGAGTTGGGTAAGCTTGGCTTGGTTTCAAGAGTGGATCAACGCATGCATGAGCATGAATCACTTCAGGTCATGGTCTAGCTTGCTTCAAGCATACACGAGAGCTACTCCGAGTCGACATTTAGAGGATTCCAGATTAGCGAAAGGGGGTCGGTCATTGTGGATCAGGGTGTTTGGTTCGTTCTACCTTACTCCTTAAATATGGGCCGAACCAGCTTAGTCATGGGCCCGGACATGGGGTTTAGCCTATCTTTGTCTATAAATAGAGGGCTATGGGTCCAATTTGAATGGCCTTTTTAAGAGAACTTCGGAGAGACTCTTCCATTTCTGTACTTACTTTCTTTTTGCTCAAACTTGTATTCAAGCTGTTTGTTTATGAATTATATCTGTATTCAAGTAATTGAAAAAGCAATAAAGATAACATTCAAAGTAGACATAGGTATTTACGTCGAACTTCTATAACTCTGGTGTTCTTGTTTCTATTGCTGTTTTTACATTCTACTATGATATTCCTCTGTTTTAATTTACTATCTTCATTAATCTCTCTACAAAAATCTATTCTAAGCTGTTAGTGAACAATTTTGGTGCTAACAGAGAGGATCCTAGCTAGTCAAGAAGAAGATCCTACTTTGGCATATAACAACCCGAAAATTAAGCTATAATAATTGATTAATGAATTAATTAAGTAATAAAATAACTTTGTGAAATTATCAGAATTGAGCCATATGAGTTGCGCCATTGTGTCTCTGGTAATTTTTTAGTCAACTTCCATATATAGAACGTCAGAATCCGAGCTAATATGAGCAAGAATGAGACGAACAAGATATCCCAAAAAAACATTAGGCTAGATCGACCAAGAGGTCAACCTAACCACACCCTAGGTTGACCGACCGGTCGACCTAGGAGGAGAGGAGGTCGACCTCCCGGTCGACCCGCCTTGGGTAATGGACGAAGGAATTTTTCATTCGTTCTTGTAATGTTCATGGCCAATTTTATACGTCATTTTCATTCTTTCAGCTCATCTAGTCTCTTCGTGCTTCCATCCGATGACTCATATTCAGCCTATGACGTGGTTGCATCCTATTCATTCCCCAAATCTAACAGTCTGAGATCCACTCTTACCCCTATAAATAAGACCCTAGGCCTAACATTTTTTCTCGTTCTAAGATTTTCTCCAATTGGGTTTACCTTTTTAGGAAGGACCCTAAGTAGAATAATTTTTCGAGGAGAAAATCGTTTTAAATTAAAATATTTAACAGCCCCAAGTGGATCTAGGAGGACCTAAAGGGAAGAGCTTAGGACCATAGGTGAGTGATTGTAATTATTTATATTTCTTTAAGTAATTTAAATAATAGGGTTTCTAATAGTTGTAGTTTTACTATGATTTTTGGAATAACCTTTTTAGTAGTTTATTTACAGTTTTTAAAATTATTTTCAGTCTATTTCTTTTAGCTATTCTTTTCAGTTGATTTTAGTTTATTTCTGTTAGTGATAGATTTTCCATTTATTTACAGTTTATTTACAGTATTTTAATTTATTTACTATTATTTATGCGTTATTTACATCTTTTTCCTACGCTTTGGATTTTCTTCTATTTTCAGTTTTCTTTTATTTCCCTTCTTCTTTGCATATGGATTAGAATAGATGAAATATGAATATGGAGTAAGATTATAAGAATACTAAAATAACGAAAGATAAGATTTAAATTGTAAAGACTGTAATAAAAGTGGAATTAAGACTGAAATTGAGCCTAATTGTGATGTTACATTTGGACTAATTAAAGATAATTGGCCTAGTCATAATTTAGAATTATAACTAAAAAGTGTATAAGATGAAAGAAGCTTATTTTTACACTTAGACCTTGGGTTAAGTAATAAGCATAATTATAACGTAGGTTATAATAAGAAATAGAACGGAGTGAGGCTTATTTTAAGACTTAGGATAATTTAATAAGCATAGATAGTAAGAACAAAGTAAAGGCTTATTTAAATAATTTATCTAAGTTAATTAGCAAAGAATTAAAGTAGGACCCGTATCAAATAACATTCCCCTATTTCTATGGACATGGTGTTTCACATAATCCTAAAGTGAGATGAGGGGCACACCTATGTTAACAACGGTAGTAAATGGTCAATAAGTAGAAGTCCAAATCATGGGAATTTGGGAAAAGGGTGCAACTAGATATTTTGTGGATGACGGGCCAGTACCAACAGCACTTCTCCTATCACTTCTATGGACACGGTGTTTCACATAACTCTGAAGTGAAACGAGGTGTGTCACATAACCTTGATATGAGATGAGGTGTCTCACATAATCCTGAAGTGAGACGAAAGGCATGCTTATATTGGAGCTTGAGGTAATAAGAAGGCCCAATAGGTGGAACAATAGGTAACATGAGCATGGTGACAGTTATGTGTGCGACTTCCATTCGGGTTCTCAGTAATTGTTATGAGTTTCGAGCGCTTAGTGTGTGCCATTCGTAGGCACCAATGTCTACAACGTAGGGAGCTTTAGCATCTACTCCACAGTAGATTCTATGGAGTAGTAGGCCGATCAAAGGGTACTATTAGGAATTCAGCCTAATCTAAGCAGCTATCAAAAACAAGTGCAAACAATCAAAGTTAACCAATCATATTTAATAGTTAATTCTTATTTATTTCCATCTTATTCCTTCTTCTATTTCCTTTGTTTCTTTTTATATACTAGAAATGTAGCAAAGCCTATTACCTTTACTTTACTTAAATATTCTAGTAATTACTGTCTTTCACCAGACTTTTAGTCTGACCCACTCCTCCATTTTCCCCTTTTCCTCGCAATGGCAATTAAGGAAGAGGACAGTAGGTTGCAGTTGCTTGGAGGTTTCTTTGAAGGAGATTCCACTATGTACTTCTACTTCTTTTATTTCAGCTTTTTGTTTTTTATTTGTGCTGGCGCATGTTAGGGAATAATTGTACTCTGATTTTTGAGACTATGGTTTTCTTTGATTTCATAAGACATATAGGTATAGTATTTTGGCACGTGATGTACTTATTTGGTTTTTAAAGCAATTATGAAGTTTGTTCTAAATAAGTTATTATATAAATTGTTTCCGCTGTTTTTATCTATTTCTGTCTTGTGAATCTTAGTCTCTGCTAGTTTTAGTTTATACCTTAAATGCACCACACCTTCTTGTTGTCCTTTTGGGTATACTAAGGGATGTGGGGTGTTATATTTGGTATCAGCCTAAGGTTATAGGATTCCAAAAAACTTATTTTGAAAATAAAGTATTTTCCAGAAGCAGCCTAATTTTAAGTAGCATATCTTTAAATTAGAAGTATTTTTCAGAAAGAAACTCTTATTATAGAAGTAGTTTTTCATGTATACAAGAGCTTTTACAAAAATCCCCTCAAAAGTCCAGTTCAACCTTCTTTTGAGCCTAAGTTTCCATTTCTTTGCATAATATGGCCGTCTGGCTCCGTAGAGCTATGGTACCAGAGGTGCAAGGGAAAGCGCTCAATACAACACTGGTAGGTGGAGGGCCCTTTAATCCATCTTCTGCAGCTAAATTTTCTAAGATATGCATGAACTTCGCTAGTCTAAGAGGGAGAACAATTTCTGGCACAGAGGATTTCAAGGAGGCACGAGCTAGGTTGGAAGTTATGGAGCAAAGGTTTAGGATGTTAGATTTAGAGTACCTCAGAAGTGGATTAAGAAAAGCGAGAAATGCAATAACTATGGACGGGTTGGTCATTACGAAATGGACTGTAAGAATAAAACGATGAAGGAGAGGTGTTTCAACTATGGGCAGCCTGGTCATCTTAGTAGAGTTTGTCCTTAGAGAACAGGGCAGAAAGCAAGCACACCTACAACGCAGGTACAAGCTTTGGATGTAGCACTTTGTAACAGTGATTCGGATAGTGGTAAGAAAATATTTTTAGAAGGATTAATCTCTCTTTCTAATTTCCCATTCGGACTCTATTTTATTTCGGAGCATCACACCCTTTCATTACGAGTTCATTGGTAGATTATTTGCACTTAGACATATCATTACTGGTAGAACCCATTGTCGTTTCAAACCCCATGGGAGGATTGACACACTTATCTATGGCTTGTAGGGGTTTGAAAATTTATATCCTAGACGTAGAATTTGACTGTGATGCCTATGTATTGGGATACTCGTGGTATGGGATGATCTTGGGGATGGATCAGTTATCCACATATGGAGCTGTATTAGATGTGAAAGGAGAGTCGTTAGACTAGAGATATGCAGCGATAGGACTCTCAAGATTTCTTGCGACCTGCAAGGGTCAGTCATTCTGAGTTTACTTTATTCTCTTGATTAATCTTCAACAGAGCTAGTTTCGGTTCCTGTCACCAGAGATTTTCCACACATCTTTGAGGAGCTTAGGGGACTACCTCCTAGGAGAGAGATTGACTTTAGGATTTTATTTGACTAAGAATGCTAAGCCAGTAACATTACCTTTGAGGCACATGGCACCTAGGAAGAGGAAGGAATTGAGCTAGCAGATCCGTAAATTTTTGGGGAAGGGTTTCATAAGGACGAGCGGAGCACCAGTCGTCTTTGCTACTAAGTCAGATGGTTCTCTTCGACTTTGCGTTGATCATAGAGAATTAAATAAGCTCATAAAGAAGAAGCGATATCCATTCTCTAGGATTGATGATCTTTTTGACCAGTTAGTTTGCTCTTCGGTATTCTCCCAGCTTGATTTAGCCACGGGATTCCATCAGCTTGGGGTCGCCGATGACAACATAGATAAGACTGCGTTTAGGACTCCAGATGGACTTTATGAGTGGTTGGTTATGCCTTTTGGGCTAACCAATGCCCTAGCGTATTTCGTAGATTTGATGAGCCATGTCTTTAGAGATGTCCTAAGTAAGCTAGGGGTGGAATTTGTGAACGACATTTTGGTGTTTTCCAAGAGTATGGAAAGGCATGCTATTCATCTTTAGGAGGTTCATCGAATGCTCTGCGTTCATCGGTGGAAAGCAAATTTCTTGTAGTGACAGTTTTGGTGTAAGGAAGTGTGTTTCTCGGGGCATAGAGAAGGTCTGCACACGGTAGGAGTTTGAGAAATGTTTTGTACATTTAGGTCCAGATTATGGAAAACCAAAAAGAGGTAAGCAAAGATTGGAGATGTACAACAGATTCAGATGATAAGAAAAGAAGAATGCCCATTTGTAGATAATTGCGGAAATTACAATTGTTTCAGATAAGTGGATTTAACGGTAGTACTAAAAGATTTTTATAAGGAAATGGGATTACCAAAATTTAGGAAGGGTACTCCTAGGGTAGTGAGAAGTTTAGCTCAATGGAAAATAATTGTTAGACTTGGAAATTTTCCTTGTTAATATTTTCTTTTAAGAAATAAATATTGGGCTTTTGAAAAGTGGTACGAAATTTAAATTGGTTTTTATATGATATAAATTTTATTAAAAGTAAGATTTTTTTTGAAGAATTATAGCTCGCTAGTTTCTTTTTAGATTAACAAAGATATTAAATATTATTGAATATGCGATTATATGATTTTTTTTGATGATAATAAACATATATATATATATATATATTCATGTAAATGTATTTGTTAATGTACTATTTTATTTCTCATAGATTAAATAAATATTTGCTGAATAAAAATAAATAACACAGAATTTGAATTCAAACAGAAAATTTATTCAAACAAATATTTATTACAATTTTTGAATAGTACAAATTCAAGCACTCACTATGCATATACAACTTTGATTACATTACATCACAATTTCACATTTATAGTTGACCTCACTACATTTCACTCACACTCGTATTTATCTTCACCTTCACCCCAATTGAATCCAGCATCTGAGCAATCTGCAAAAATAAATATTGACACGGTAAAATTGAAAAGGAAATATTTTTGCAGTATTAAACAAAATGTGAATTTTGAAAATAATATTTGCCTCAGTTATTTGGGTTGTTCGTCATCATTTGAATCCATCATACACGAACTTATGACATACACAGTGTATCACTGTATATGCCACAAGGCCGTGCACACCGAAATATACACTTGATTGATTTACGGGGACAGGTGAGCACAGGTCAAACCCAAATTATCGGATTCAACTCATGTGCAATAAAATAATGGCACAACTTTCAGCACAAGGTCAAATCCGAGCTACAAGCTGGATTCAACTCAACTGTAATGAAAAGTCCAACTAAAAGTCAACATGCTCACAAAAGACTGCAAAATTCAAGAAGGCACCAAACCATAAACAAAATACATGAAGGTCACAGTGAAGCATACAGCAGCTCATATACTTCAGATTCAAAGCATATACAAGACTGCACATTCAGGTCTGGACACACATTAATACAACTCGGAGCAACTAATCGACACAAATCAAATCAAAATGAACCAGTGGCTATAAACAAAGATAAGGCAACAAAGCAAAGAACATAAAGGCATCACCAAGTATGACAGTAAGCAGTGCCACAAGACCACCAAGTTCAACAGTCGAGTATCTTGTCACAAATAATACAACATGATTTTCAAGTGTATACAAGATGAAGCAACCAAGTTATATGGTCTGAAACTCCAAGACAGTTAGTCAATTACAAATGAACATCATACATTTGAAGACCAATACACATGAATGCACAGTGCAAACTAATGCACTAAGCAAGTGACACAGCCAGTTCAAACATATATCAGAGAGCATATGCAAGGGTCAATCATGTGATATATGCAAACAAACAAATGGATGCAACAGATGTATGGTGATGCACAAGCAAGGCGAAGGCACAGTTGAAGACATATTACAGTGAAGACAGCTGCATAAATGCAACAACCAAAGTCAAGGCAACATGAAGTATGCAACTCAACTTAACTGCAAGTCCAAACCAAAGCACAAAGGATACAGCAAATACTCGAGCTCAAGATAGTACAACCCAAGATGCAAACTACAAATACATGAAGCAGTTCAATATCCAAGCAATATCAGCACAAAACCAAATGAACAAACAAATGCCACAGTGAAAAAGAAACAAACTCGAAGTACAAGCTAATGCAGACTGAAGAGAATCAATATATAGTGAACTAAGTCATGGTTCAAACCAGCAATGCCAAAGAATAGGTACCACTAGACAAACAAACCATACATGTAAACTCAGATGGAACTGCAATTGCAAGTATAACTTGACATGCAAATACAAGTGCAAAGATGAATGCATATATGGATTCATACATGCCAAAAATATTACGAAGCTGAAAATGAACAAGGTAACAGAATCATCATCATGGAACAGATGGTACAGTTTGAACATTAATCACCAGTTTTTTAAAGAAATCAAAATGGCCGAAGACGTGGATTCGCATACACAAAATCAAGACCGAAGTCAAAAGAAATCAAAACCGTAATGACCAAGGAGATCAAACAGTTCAAAAAATCATCAAGCCGTGGATAACAAGAATATGATGAACAAGTTAAAATCGTGGTGGCCAAGAAAATTGACTGAGTTAAAAATCAATACCGTGAAACGCAAGCATCAATTATACGAATTTGAAGAAATCATCAACGTTCAACAATAATCAAATGGCCGAAGCACAATTTTTGAAACAATCAAACGAACGCAATTCAAGGAGACCGAACTCTTACATAAACCCAATCATCACTGGCATAATGAACATCGGAGTTCAATCAAGCATAACAGAAAAGCAAAAAGGAATAAATTACATACCGAAGCCATCTCGAACTCGATCAAAAATTCGAAGCAGTCAAAGCAAAAAGGGAAAACGTCGATCGATAGAAAAGGAACGCCGAATCAATTATTCAATCGAGCATTCAAAGACGCTTCTTCGAATTTCACGAAAAGCCCTAATTTTAATCAGGAAAAGGAACGAATAACAGAGAGCCGCCATTATCACAAAGGATTGGGCCGAAGGATAATAAAGAGAAAAGATATTTGGGTCGGCCTTTAGTTTAACTTTTGGGTTTAAAAATTATAATAAGGCTCTTAAATATTTTAGGGCTTAGTTCTTGTTTTTAAATTTCTTTTAATTTGTAATTTCTTTTTAAACCGTTGAAATTTCTGGTCATGCGACTAGGGGACAAACTACGTGGCGTAGTTTATGAATTCGCAACTCAGTGGCTGAGTTGTGGCAGTGTTTTGAGCGTAGAGTTAGGTTAGTCAGTAGCGGGTGTCGCGAGTTTACGTGTGTAAGCGTGTGACTACTTAATTTCTAGTAGAAACCTTGGGGGCAGCACATAGGCAGGGTTTTGCCGAAGCTGGGTAAATTCTGTGTCGTTCTATTTCTCCGTTTTATTATTCTTCTATTTTTCTATGCTGCTATTATTCTTTGATCTGTGTTGAAATTATTTTATAAGTGTCCGCAATTAATTTTTATAATTAATACCATCACCCTATTCACCCCCCTCTAGGGTGAAACCGATCCTACAAGTGGTATTAGAGCTAGGAACAAAAGCCATTTTTGTTTTAAAAATTTGATTTTTCAAAAACCAATTTTTGTTTTAAAAATTTGAATTTTTAAAATGGCTACTTTTTTTGAGGGTCGTTCCAATATTATTCCTTCTATTTTTGATGAACAGATTTTTTGAATTGAAAATGGAATTTTATTTAAAATCTGTTAATGTTTAATGTTGGGATATTATCGAAAATGGGTGTGATATAACAAATAAGAAAATTATCTCGATTAATGCTTTGGCTATGCATATATTATATTCTCATATTAATCAAGATAATTTTAATTTCATCTCTCATTGTGAAAATGCACAGGAAATCTGGAATACTTTCGATGCAATATATGGTGCAAAAGTCAACAACAATGAGAAGTCCTCCACAATCGACTCAGTTAAAGAAATGTGCTTAACAAGATTGGTAAAAAGCAGTTGTGATGAGGATGACGATGATGGAGCAGCTGAGCAGGCGTTAATAATGAAGAAATTCAAAAGGTGGAGCCGCAAATATAGAAATCCAGCACCAAATCAACATTTGAAAAGCAGAATAATCAAAGCACTAGACAACTCAGAAGAACACGTGATCATTTGCAACAAACCCGCTGATATCAAGCCCAATTACCCTGATTTCAACTCGACAAAGAAAATAAATCAAAAGGAAGATGTTTTGCAGCCATGTGGAATAAAAACGATAGCAGTGACAGTGAGAAAGCTGATTTGTGCCTTCGAAGTGAAATAACTGATAGTGATGATGACGAGCCAAGTGAGGTATCAAAATTTTCTCATTCAGAATTACTTATATATTTCCACGAAGTGAATGGCCGTTTTGAACGGCTTAGGGAGAAGTATGCCAAACTTGAATCATAAAAAGATACTTCGATAGATTTAAATAAACAACTTGACCAATTAGTTAAAACATATCAAAGTAGGATCCTTAAGTGTGATAAGTGTCCAACATTGGAAGAGGAAATTAGAAAATCAGAAATTAATATAAAATCACTTGAAAATGAAATTCTGATTTTGAAAGAAAGTGAAAATACTAGGAGAGAGAATTCTATTAAAAAGTGCACACAATTGTTAAATGAAAATGAATCTCTCAAAACACAAGTCCAACAATTGTCAACAACTTTAGATAAAATTTCAAAAAGTGAAAAATCGTTGAATATGCTATTAGGAAAGCAAACTGTTAACACGGTTAGACAAGGACATGGATATAATAAATCTAAAATTGCTAAAAGCAATATTAATCAAGTCAATTCAATGTGCGTAATTTGTAGAAAATTTGGACACAATCAAAATAGTTGTTGGTATAGACCCAAACACGTGAAAACTATACCAATTTGGGTTCCAAAAGGCACAAATATAAGATCTCTCAAAGTTAAATAAATTTGGGCATCGAAGGGAACAATTATAAATAGTTTTGGGTCTTCACAAAATTATTTTTCAAAATATTCTACCACTAACAACCATGGACATATAAAAACAAATATGTCACAAAAATGTTTTCCCATGTAGGTGTGGTAGTAGGCTAAGGAACAACAATAGTGCTACTTGGATTCTGGCTGTTCCAAGGACACAACGAGCAACAAAGCAAAGTTTCTTAGCTTAGTATAAAGGTGACAAAATCACAATGGACAATAACGAAAAGTATCGTAAAGGTAAAACAGGTAATGGGATATTTATTTGAACGATATATTAAATGTGATAATCTGCATCGTAATCTGAGGTAAATCAGCCAATAAAGTGATGATGAAATAATGATGATTTTTGATTCCGACTTATTCAAAATAGTTGACCAATTATATTCTTATGCCAAGAATACTATAAAAATCACTAGAATCTTTGAACTACTTCATATATATTAGTTTGGATTAATAATAGTGTTTTTGTTGGATGATAATACATTTGGTTAAAATAAAGCCAAACCTATATTCACGGTTTCTGATTATTTACACGGCTTTAATTCAATTTCAAGAGAATGTCATCAAAATTGAGTTTGAAATTTTTGGTGCACACTTCATGATCTGGTCTATCAAATTCAATTAGTGATAATTTTGAGTGAAAAAGAAATTCAGATGCAGATTACACTGGTAACCTAGTTGATAGAAAAATTACTAGTGAAACGTGATTTTAGTTGAGACATTTAGTAACTGCATCGTTTTTCAAAGAAAATACCTGCATATTTTTCAATTCAAATAATTTTCAAATAGCAGGAAATTTTCTCATATAACCCTTCTAGAAAATCATTTTTAACCATGTTTTCAGATCAGTCATTTTGAAAAATTGATTTTGTAATTATTTTTGAATTTGATTTTAAATGATTACAATGACTAATCTGACTCCCTAATGATTATCAAAAAGATGAATAGTGGTTGAAAAAGTGATGAGTGTTAATATTAATCATACATTATAACTCGAGATGGTATAATTAGTAAATTTCTTAGAAATTTAAACAAGAGCTATAAAACTTTTTGTTGGTAAAAATTCCACGACCATCTCTATTTCTATCATATTTCTATCGACCATCACTCATCAAAATTCAATATAGTTTGTCTATATATGGTACTTTAAACAGGAATCATTCGTTTTTCATTTTATATTTCTTTTAAAATAATAATAATAAATAAATAAATAAATAAATAAATGCCAAAGTATTCACTCTCATTTAAAAGTCCTCACGGTTATGCATGGGTGAATTACTTGGAATTTGTTATGTGCTTCCATGCTCATTTAAAAGTCCTCAAGGTTATGCATGTATGGAACGCATATCAAAGTTGATTTTTAAAATAAACAAGTTGATTCTATTCCCATTTAAAAGTCCTTACGGTTATGCGTGGTTAGAAGATACTTGAATTCATTTTAAAAAAATAAAAATGGAGTACTACTAATCTCATTTAAAAGTCCTAACGGTTATGCATGTTTAGTAGATATTCAAATTCCTGATATAAATATACCACAAATAGACACAATTGTATGATTTTATACGATGACATCATTCCCATCATTCTAAAAGTGGAATATGCGCCTAACAAAGTATTTATGATTTTTGTTTGACTTTTTACTGAAATTTAATATTTATATTCAATTGAGTTTTAATGTTGGATTAATATCGATTACTTTATCTCTATTTTCTCTAAACACTATTACTCTTTTTCTGATAACAAAAGGGGGAGAGAAAAGTTAAGATTTTGTCAAAAAATCATGCAAAGGTCAAATATTTTCTATTTGCATCTAGGCTCATTTGCATATTTTAATTGTATGCATATTTGTAGGGGGAGCTTTGTGTAGAGAGGAAGCATTTAAATAGGGGGAGTAATTAGAGTATATCAATGATCAAATACATTTAACATATTCAAAATCTTAAATATATGTTTGTTATCATCAAAAGGGGGAGATTGTTGAATATGCGATAATATGATTTTTGTTTGATGATAATAAACATATATATATTCATGTAAATGTATTTGTTCATGTACTTTATTTCTCATAGACTAAATAAATATTTGTTGAATAAAAAATAAATAACACAGAATTTGAATTCAAACAGAAATTTTATTCAAACAAATATTTATTACAATTTTTGAATAGCAAAAATTCAAGCTCTCACTATACATATACAACTTTGATTACGATACATCACAATTTCACATTTACAATTGACCTCACTACATATCACTCACACTCGTATTTATCTTCAACTTCACTCCAAATTGAATCCAGCATCTGAGCAATCTGCAAAAATAAATGTTGACGCAGTAAAATTGAAAAGGAAATATTTTTGCAGTATTAAACAAAATGTGGATTTTGAAAATAATATTTGCCTCAGTTATTTGGGTTGTTCGTCATCATTTGAATCCATCATACATGAACAACTTGTGACATACACAATGTATCACTGTATATGCCACAAGGCCGTGCACACCGAAATATACACTTGATTGATTTACAGGGACATGTGAGCACATGTCAAACCCAAATTATCAGATACAACTCATGTGCAATAAAATAATGGCACAAACTTTCAGCAGAAGGTCAAATCCGAGCTACAAGCTGGATTCAACTCAAGTGTAATGCAAAGTCCAACTAAAAGTCAACAGGCTCACAAAAGACTGCAAAATTCAAGAAGGCACCAAACCATAAACAAAATACATGAAGTTCATAGTGAAGCATACAGCAACTCATATACTTCAGATTCAAAGCATATACAAGACTGCACATTCAGGTATGGACAAACATTAATACTACTCGAAGCAACTAATCGACACAAATCAAATCAAAATGAACCAGTGGCTATAAATAAAGATAAGGAAACAAAGCAAAGCACATAAAGACATCAACAAGTATGACAGTAAGCAGTGCCACAAGACCACCAAGTTCAACAGTCGAGTATCATGTCACAAATAATACAACATGATTATCAAGTGTATACATGATGAAGCAACCAAGTTATATGGTCTGAAACTCCAAGACAGTTAGTCAATTACAAATGAACATCATACATTTGAAGACCAATACACATGAATGCACAGTGAAAACTAATGCACTAAGCAAGTGACACAGCCAGTTCAAACATATATCAGAGAGCATATGCAAGAGTCAGGCATGTGATATATGCAAACAAACAAATGGATGCAATAGATGTATGGTGATGCACAAGCAAGGCTAAGGCACAGTTGAAGACATATTACAGTGAAGACAGCTGCATAAATGCGACAACCAAAGTCAAGGAAACATGAAGTCTGCAACTCAACTTAACTGCAAGTCCAAACCAAAGCACAAAGGACACATCAAATACTCGAGCTCAAGACAGTACAACCCAAGATGCAAACTACAAATACATGAAGCAGTTCAATATCCAAGCAATATCAGCACAAAACCAAATGAACAAACAAATGCCACAGTGAAAAAGAAACAAACTCAAAGTACAAGCTAATGCAGACTGAAGAGAATCAATATACAGTGAACTAAGTCATGGTTCAAACCAGCAATGCCAAAGAACAGGTACCACTAGACAAACAAACCATACATGTGAACTCAGATGGAGCTGCAACAGCAAGTATAACTTGACATGCAAATACAAGTGCAAAGATGAATGCATATATGGATGTAGACACACCAAAAATATTATGAACCTGAAAATGAACAAGGTAACAGAATTCATCATCATGGAACAGATGGTACAGTTCGAACATTAATCACCATTTTTTTTGAGAAATCCAAATGGCCGAAGACGTGGATTCGCATACACAAAATCAAGACCGAAGTCAAAAGAAAATCAAAACCATAATGACTAAGGAGATCAAACATTTCAAAAAATCATCAGGCCGTGGATAACAAGAATATGATGAACAAGTCAAAATCGTGGTGGCCAAGAAAATTGACCGAGTTAAAAATCAATACCGTGAGAAGCAAGCATCAATTATACGAATTTGATTAAGTCAGAGAAATCATCAACGTTCAACAATAATCAAATGGCCAAAGCCCAATTTTGAAACAATCAGACGAACGCAATTCAAGGAGATCGAACTCTTATATAAACCCAATCATCACTGGCATAATGAACATCGAAGTTCAATCAAGCATAACAAAAAAGCAAAAAGGAATAAATTACATACCGAAGCCATCTCGAACTCGATCAAAAATTCAAAGTAACCAAAGCAAAAAGGGAAACCATCGATTGATAGAAAAGGAACGTCGAATCAATTATTCAATCAAGCATTCAAAGACGCTTCTTCGAATTTCATAGAAACCCCTAATTTTGATCAGGAAGAGGAACGAATAACAGAGAGCCGCCATTATAACAAAGGATCAGGCCGAAGGAAAATAAAGAGAAAAGATATTTGGGCCGGCCTTTAGTTTAACTTTTGGGTTTAAAAATTATAGTAAGGCTCTTAAATATATTTAGGGATTAGTTTTTTTTAAATTGTTTTCAATTTGTAATTTCTTTTTAAACCGTTGAAATTTCTAGTCCTGTGACTAGGGGACAAACTACGTGGCGTAGTTTGAGAATTCGCAACTCAGTGGCTGAGTTGTGGCAGGGTTTTGAGCGCAGAGTTAGGTTAGTCAGGAGCGAGTGTCGTGAGTTTACGTGTGTAAGCGTGTGACTACTTAATTTCTAGTAGAAACTTTGGGGGCAACACGTAGGCAGGGTTTTGCCGAAGCTGGGTAAATTCTGTGTCGTTCTATTTCTGCATTTTATTATTCTGCTATTTTTCTGTGCTGCTATTATTCTATGATCTTTGTTGAAATTGTTTTATAAGCTTCTGCAACTAATTTTTATAATTAATACCATCACCCTATTCACCCCCCCTCTAGGGTGAAATCGATCCTACAAATATAAAAACCTAGAGGTTATTAAGTATCAAAAACGTAGGTTACAACATCTATTGTTGTAATAGATGTTTTCTTGAAAAGTAAAGGGAGCATAGACTATTGCACTATTGTTATAATATGTGACTTCCAAAGGAAATGTTTTTACATAGTATATGAGGTTTATTAGTATATATTTTAATTGAATCCATACACTAGTATTTTTTAGTTGTAGTAACAGTGTTTTACGCAACATCTATTTTGAACCACATATAAATGTGTTTTGAAGAAAATTTTCAAGTTTAGAAATAAAGTGTTTGTAAGTACACTAAATATTTAAATAAGTTTGAGGAAATGTTTCTAGTTATGGATATATTAAAAATAGTTTTGAAAATGAGTTTTTTTTGCAAAGAAAGTGTATGTTAAATATTAGGAAACTAGTAAATTTCATAGAAATAGCCTATGATAAGAGAATATAAATTAAAAATACTTTAATCTATTGGAACGAAATGAATAATGATAAAATTTCCTATGAAACCAAATTATAAATAAAAGATGTTTCTTGCAAGTTTTAAGGAATATATGAAAGAGATATACAAGGTATGGGAAGCACTATATTTTGTATAGCCTAATTCGAAAAATATAAAATAAGTTCCTTGTTATTTCACATAAACTATAAAATCCTCTATTAAAGTATTCATAGAAGGTTTTACCATTAATAGTGTCTTATAAGAGAAAGTAGTTCCAATACATTAAGGTATAAAACTATTAGGTGTAATAAGAAGATGTTTATAAAAAAAGATACATACGGACATTTTAAAGATATTTTAAAGGATAACGGTTTGGTAAAAAAGTAAATAAGTTTTTGGAAATGAAAAACTTAATAGAAGTAAAATTTGAAAACCCAAATTTTCATAGAAAGCCGTAAAAGTCTTTAAAAGAAAACGAGGAATAAGTTTTAGACTTAAATTTTTGGAAGTTTCCCCTCTAGGTTTGGGGAATAATGCCAAGTAACCAAGTATTTTTGAATTTAATAGGAACTTAAAGATAACACTTTTAAAGACAAAGATTTTGGGATTTGATGTTTTAAAAATTAGAAACCTCAGTTTTTTTAAATAAAGTGATAAATACCAAACTAATCTCTTAAATGTGAAGTAGATAAGAATCATTTCCTAGGTATAACAGTAAAAGTGCAAGGCTATAGCAGTGATTACTTTTAAAAGTAATGATAGAAGTTCCCGTGGAGTGTGTAGGACACTAGTAAGAACCTAGGAATGTTGATTCATGTATGTAGACAAAAGGAGAGTAGTAAAGTGAAATTAGTAAGATAGTAAGGCACATATGGTTGAGAATGGTTATTCTAGATTTTGAGAAACTTGGGAGAAGCATCCTCCTTTAGTGGAATTCCCATGTGATAGTAGCTTTTAAGCTAGAATTGGAGTGGCACCTTTCGAAGCTCTTTATGGAAGATTGTGCAAGTCGCTTTTGTATTTGATAGAGTCTACAGAGGTTAAAAAGACTTCGGAGAAGATTAAATTAATTAGCAGAAAATGCTTACTTGTTATCTACATATCTCTTTGATAGTAAAATTTGAATTTTCTATTTCCATCTTTAGTTTTGAATAGGTTCTGTTCTTTATCATCCCTTAGGAGGGTAGAACTTAGGATTTAATCTATGGATGATAGGATTTGATGTAAACATATTATTTGAATATGTTATATATGATGGATGCTAGTGGTTGCAAGTGTTTGTTAGGGGATGCAATGGATGCATATATTTACACTAGGCATTATTTTTGAAATGACCCGCCTTTCTCTCCATAGAAAGACGCATCATTATTAAGAAAGAAAGGGATAGAAAAGATAGAAAAGAAAGAAAGAAACAACATCAGAATCTCACAGCGGAACAAATAAATTATATTAATCACATAAGTATTACATAATATACAACATCTATCAGAGTTACACAGCTTATTCATCACATACTAGACAACTATAAACACCTATCCAGTCATTACAACTCAAAAATACAACACAGAGATACCAACACAGTGGAAAACTATATATCTATAGACGTTGATGCCTCCTGCTCCAATTCTCCTCCAGAATTCGTCAAAGCTAACCTGAATCCCTTGGCTGCTCGTAAAAATTTAAGTACACAAGAGTGTAAGAAAATAAACTCCGGGTCAGAAATGGGTCGGTGTGAGTAACAGGTTAAAGTTGCTTAACTTTGAAAAAACTTTTGAAAGCAAAAGGTATCTCGTAAGACTTCCTGCACAAAAATACGGAAAAGTTTTAACCTTATGATAACCAAAACATTTGATAGGAAATCCAGTTATATTATAATAGGGTCTAGGGTTTTCAAGTAAAATACAGAAATAGTTGGAATGCTTACATTGCACGTTCCAACATAGTTGGGCACAATCAAAACGTACGACACTTATTGGGGATTGGATTCCATACAATGGCAGGGCTACTGGGGTACCGCCCGTCACAGTACGTGGTCTAGATCACCATTCAAAGGATCCATCCTAAATCCCATGCAATACAAAGCCGGAACCATCCCTTATTGGATAGTCCCGAACAAGACAACCCCAGCAGTTGTTGCAATCAACTGCCCACACAGCCGAATAAAAAGGGACCTCTAGACAGGGGAAAATCTTGTCCTACATTAGCGCGACTCACTTAGCCTTGCTGCACCTCCCCTGTTTTATCCATTCCCAGTTGATGAGGCTTGAGGCTACGATTATATTTATAGAATAGATCTATCTTAGAATGCTCATCGTCCACCTGACAATGTTCTGAAAGCATTCTATCCATACAAGTTCGTTCCAGGTTCGAACGAAACCGAAGGTATTATCTCGTTACACTCATTTTGGAATCACCCTCAGAGTTAACGACAGTAGCCCTTGCACTCTGAATCTTCATCTTCACTTGAGATTCACGACCTATCGTAATTTGGATCGATGTGATTTTCAGATATCCAAATCTGGAAACCCGTTCCCGGTTTCACCGAAAACCAAAATGATGTCTTTTAAGGTCAAGTTGTTTTAAAGTTAAAACAATTCAATTCATTATCTATATTCACATAGATAGATAATTCACAATCTCATAAATAGATAACCCATATCATCATAATTCAACCAAAGCATCCAATATATCACAGATCAGCACATATCTCATATTAGAGATATCAAACAATCCAAGGCATTCAATATCATTCAGCTATCCATAATCAAAGATTTAATTAATCACACTAACTTTAATTAATGTGAAATAAATTAAATTAATTACTTCCATTACTATAAATCCATCTTACTTAACCATTAATTAATTACAAACCAATCAATTAATCATCCTTTAATTATCAAATCTTAATTAATCATCCTTGATTAATTATCCTTCAGTTATATTAAGTAATTAGCCTTTAATTAATTACACAAATTAATTATCCTTAACCATTTAAGTAATTAACCTTTAATTACTCCCATTAATTAATTAACTATAATTAATTATATTAATCCTTAATTAATTACATTAATTATTCTATAATCATTTATTTTGATTAATTATCCTTTAATTAATCAACCCTTAATTACTTTTTTAATTAAGTCAATGATCCCTTAATTACTTCCTTAATTAATTGTTCTTTCAATTAGTGACATTTAATAATTAATCTTCAATTAATTACATTCACTAAACAACCTTGATTAATCACATTTAGTAATTAACTACCCTTAATTACTTACATGACTTAAATAACTTCAAAATAAATTTTATCGATTAATTCTTTAATTAATTACACCAAGTAAGTAATTCTTAATTACTTCCACTAAGTAATTATCCTTCTTATTAATTATACACAGTAATTAAACCCAAATTACTTCCATCAATTAATTGTCCTTTAATTAATTACACAAAGTAATTACCCATTAATTACTTCACTAAGTAATTACACTTTATAAATTACATTAAGTAATTATACTTAACCAATTCCATAAATGATTATCCTTAATTAATTAATCTAATTAATTATCTTTAATTAATCACATTAATTAAATATTTCATAATCCCTAGTTAATGATCTATCAGTAACCATCCTTTAATTACTTCATAAGTAATTATGTTTCAATTAACCATTATTAATTACAAATTAATTAATTTTTTAATAACCAATTAATTTATCTCTAATTACTTAATTAACTAATGCTTAATTACAACTTAATCAATCTCCAATTACTTGGTTAATTAATTTCTAACCATTAATTAATAATCTTAACTTATCTAATTAATGATCCTTAATTACACATTAATTAACCTCTGATTAATTATCTAACAATCCCTTAATTACTAAATTATTTATCCTTAATCATTAATTAATTAAATTAATTAATGACTCTTTATTACCTTATTAATTTAATTAATCTCAAATCATCAAATCATAATTAACCTTTAAGATAAAATATTTTCCTTATTAATGACTTAGTTATCATTTACAAATGCCTTTGAAACATTTTACCTTTAAATTTACTTTCAAATTAACTTTTAAATTTCATTTCCATTTTAAGATTTAAAATGATTACAAATTCAACTTTAACAAAATTTAAAACAATTTAAAAACCTTTTAAATCAAATGTTAAAGAAACACTTATCGTATAAAAGAAATTTATAAGAGTTTTAAATCAAATTTATTTAAATTCAAAACTTTGTTTTTATTTTAAAAACTTTTATAATCTGTTTCGAAATGTGCTTCGAGTTCAACCAGCAAGCTACTCGAGCATTTACTCGAGAAAATCCTTTCTTTTCTTTCTTTTCAAAATTTTGCTTAAGTATTTAAGTTTTAAAGTTTTAAAATTTAAATCTGGAACACTTCACTCTCGTATTAATCCGAGAATTCACTCGAGTCATCACTCCTCTAAACCGAGTCTTTCTCCTAGACGAAGCCACAAAATAAACCTCTGACACAAACCCCCTGTCGTGCACATGCACTAGAGATCCACCCTCCTCCCGTCATCCACGACTCCACTCGCATGTCAGTGATCATCCTTACACTAGATCCCGACCATCAGAACATCGATTCTCCCTTAAAATCAAATTCAAGCATTCAAGCACAAACTTGGAACAAAGACCAAAATCTGGAAAAAACTCTCGAGCTCGCTCCTCCGACCATCGGAGCGTTTGAACTTCCGGTCATGCCTTCGCCAACACCCCTGCTTCCATTTCCCAGAGTCTGGTGGAACTCGATCCACCAGAGGCGCCGTGATAATCAAAAACTCCCGACCTTGCTAAAACTAGGGTTACAACCTAAATCGATCACCAATCACTATTACAGTGACTTACAAACCCTTTTGCCATTTTCCCCAAAATCTCCGATCATTCCACCACCTCCAGAGAAGACCGTGACTTCCCCGATCACCTAGATCATTAGAAACCATCAAAAATACCAATTCTAATCAACCTCGCAATGCACACTCAAATCTAATCTAAAAATTATGACTTCACTCCTAAAAATCATGTTTTTAGACAAGGATTCAGATCATATGCCTGAATCAATGAATTAGGATGTTTGAATTTTTAACATAACTTAAACTTGCACTATTCTTTTTGGTTTCCAGAGCAATTTCAAATTTATTTTATCCTAAATATAATTTTAAGCTTTAGTCTATGATGATTTTTTTTTGTTTATAGCCTAAGTCCTAACAGAAATTAGATCAAGAGAAAGTGAATTTTGTTTTAAATCTTAGTTTGAAAACTAAGAACAGTAAAGTCACAGAGACAACAGTCATGCACACATCCGTACATCCATATATACACAGAAAATGCACTTATACACACACACACACACACACATAATACATACTTATCCCAGAAATTAACTTGCAACCAGATTCATAATTAAGCTTTAAAAAAATATTACTCACCTGATGCAAAGATGAATAGAGCCTTTGAAATAGTTTGTATTTTGAAAAGTTGAATTCCTTTGCTTTTGAAAAGTGCATGCATAGATCTGGAAACTTGATTTGTTGAAGAAAATGTTTGTTACAGGAACTATTGTAGAGATGTTTTAATTTGGAACAAAGATGAATCCTGCCTTGATATTTCCTGAGCTTGCTTTTGTTTACATCTCAGGTTGAAGAATGCTTACAGGCTTAGGTTTTGATTTTTTACAATGGTTTGTAGTTTATTCATTTTGATTTTTGGTTTGAGAAGTGTTTGAGTTACAGATTTGTTTTTGAGTATTTTACAGTGTGAAGTTTTTTCTTAGCTTTGAGTTGAGGAAGATAGAAAAAGAATAGATCGGAAGAAGCATACGTTTATATATGTTAAAATGTGATTTTAAAAAAAAAAATTTAAATTTAAAAGTGACACATGTTTAAACACTCAACATTTGCCAATTGCATTGTTTATTAGTTAACACTTGTTAAGACAAGCTTTTATAAATTTACACTTGTAATTATGTAATTTTATTTATTTTAAATGTTAATAATAAGCTTTATACTTAATTTACTATTTTATAAACACTTATCTATATATATATTTCTTTAAAGAAAATACTATAAAACAATTTATATACAAAATAAAATCTTATACATATATTTTTAAAATCCAAAATATTTTAAAATATCTATCTTTGGAATTCAAAATTAAATCCAATTCAAATCAAATTTAAAAATCCAAATTAAAATCAAATTATATATATATATATATATATATATATATATGTAACAACACATTTAATTTGGAAATAACGATTCTATTTTCTTTAAAATTTATTTATATCTATATATAAAAACAACGCATTATTATTATTATTTAAAAAAATAACAATTTTGCAATTTTAAATATTTTAAAAAAGGAATTATCACATTATTTATAAATTACTTATATTACTTAAATGAATTAATGTATCATATGTTTGTGAATTACATTTTAAACTTTTATATATTTTCAAATCATATTTATCAAGCAATATTTAAAAGAAAATAAAACAAACCTTTATGTTAATTTTATTTAAATCTAAACTTAAGCTAAAATATTTTAGACAATTAACATTTACCTTAGTTATTTTAAAATTATATGGTTAACTATTTAAACAACCTTTGAAATTTTTTATATTAAATTTAACTCATAATTTCCAAATTACCAAAATATATTAGAATTTGAAAACATGATTTTATTTGTAAAATTCAAACAAAGCTTTTATATTTACAATACATACAAATATATATACATTATAAATAAAAAACATTTTATTAGCTTTTAAAAGGTAAAATTTACCAAATAAATATTTATTTGCTTTAAAAAGAATAAACTTTCCAATTTAAATTACAATTATAAAAGAAAATTATCAAATCAATTTAATTATTAATACAAATTATTAAATTAATATTGCCCAAAATTCCGGGTCATCACATTCCTCCCCCTTTAAAAGAATTTCGTCTTCGAAATTTAAAAGCAAAGATAATTTAATAACCCATTAAAGATTTTAATTTTAAACCACAAGCATATACTATCAGCCATATGCTAACAACCCGTAACCAATTCACTCAATCAAACAAAACTAATGATCCTGACACAAATCAAGATAGACCTTCTAACACTATCTAGAATTTCCCAGGTACAAACACTGGAATACTCGCTCTATTGAATCCAAACAATTAATACTTCTAGCTCCAGAGCTCCTACTCATCTAGATCTAAAATCTAAATATGATATCAGACCAAAGACAAGTCCTTCTCAACTACCAAATCCTCCTGAACTACATATTCTAAAACCAGTGATGGATCATGCATGTACTCCCTCAGAGATACGTGAAATACAAGTGAATCCCAGTCATCCAAACTGGCACTTCAATCCTGTAGACCAAAGCACTTATCCTTACAAGAACACAGAAAGATCCAAAATACCTTGGAGCTAGCCTCCCAGTCTTACCAAATCTTATAGCTCCTTTGATCGGAGAAAAACTTATCCAAAATCAAATCTTCGACTTCGAAATCTAAATTCCTCCGTCTCTTATCCACAAAACTCTTCTGACGATCCTGGGCAGCCTTCATCCTCACTGATTAGTTCAACTTTCACTAATGCCTCTTGAAACAAACTAACAATCCTACAAAATGATCCTCTTAAGATCTACCAAAATCAAGAACACAAACTCTACTCCACAATCATCAGTAGACTTCAAACTTACTTTTCCTATCCGGAAAACACAAAATAGGTGCACTCGCCAACCTCGCCTTTAGATCCCAAAAAAACTTCCCGTAGAATTCCTCTAATCCAAGAATACTGCAAACTTTCAAGGAGTCTATGGTTGCTTCCACTCTAGAATAGCTACACCTTGCTTCCGCTGCACAAATCTGATCTAGAGTAGATGAGAATGTCGATGATAAACACGAGCATAGACTAATCCAATACATCCCGGAAGACACGGTTCACCAGATTCATAAAAGAGAAAACACATAAGTTCCACCAAAACCTAAGCCGCTTTACCCAAATCCTCTTTCTAGGAGCCATCCTGCTACTTAGCTGAACCACCAGTATCACTCCTGGAATCCTAGTCGATACGGAAACTCAATCTCCAGATGCTATGGAAAACCTTGACTTCTACGAAAACATCTGGAAAATCTCTGACAACTTCTATAACTTCTACCTTACCTAGAGATGCCTCGATCCCAAGCAAAAGATTACCCAAGAGAACACTCAACTATCGCAAGTCACTTTTGCGATCAACCCAACCTAATTTCCAAAGATACCATTCTTTCTTTACCAATCAAAACATCTTATGCTTGACTAATCAATCCATCGAAGAAATGAATCTACTCTGCTGCTTATGAACTCCACTTCAAGAACACTGCTTAGCTAGATGACCTTCCTGTCGACACACAGAACACCTTCGAGCTGCATTGCTGACACAGATGCCAAAGACTTCCTATCCATAAGCTCCTCGAACCTCAAAGCCATATCATCCAATTCCACACAGAGCCTAGAGATGGGCAGACACCTCCTTAAGAAACTTGGCCTCAAACCAAACACAAACACCCTGCTGAACCTAGTCTTATCACCGATGCAGACACACTTCCTTAAACTTGCTCCAAAAGAAACATCTTCGGGAACATCCGTAGTCACCGCATCTCACCACACAGCTGCTTCTTCCCGAATTTGCCAAGATACCATCACACGCTTCTGCTCAACTGACAGATCCAAACACTACTCATCCAACTTGCACTTCAAAGATGGACTCTGAACCTCAAAAAGGTTTCCTTTCGAGATTGGTGCAATCCTTACACCACAGCAATGCTCACTGGAGGCAATATTGGGTCTACAGCCTCAGTAGAAACTCTTCCAACCTCAACACTCGGACTCCTTCCACTGGTAGTCGTGCTACACACACCACTACCCTTCCTACCTCTAGAACTTATATTGGAAAACCCGAACAGGTAACCCAACAAATAGATAGAAATATATATATATATATATATATATCTCAAAATTACAAATATGCTCTCTCAAGAAGGAAATCACTCCAAAGCCTAGGTATTCACTCAACCTAGCGCTCTGATACCAAATAAAACGATCTGCCTTTCTCTCCATAGAAAGACGCATCATTATTAAGAAAGAAAGGGATAGAAAGAGAAAAGATTGAGAAGAAAGAACGAAACAACATAAAAATCTCACAGCAGAACGAATAAATTATATTAATTACATAAGTATTACATAATGTACAACATCTATCAGAGTTACACAGCTTATTCATCACATACTAGACAGTTATAAACACCTATCTAGTCATTATAACTCAAAAATACAACACAGCGATACCAACACAGTGGAAAACTATATATCTAAGAACGCTGAAGCCTCTTGCTCCAATTCCCCTCCAGGATTCGTCAAAGCTAACATGAATCCCTGGTTTACTCATAAAAATTTGAGTACCTATTAGTTTAACAAAAAAGAAAATAAACTCTGGGCCAGACAAGGGTCTGGTATGAGTAACAGGTTAAAGTTGTTTAACTTTAAATTTTTTTTGAAAACAAAAGGTATCTTGTAAGACTTCTCGCACATAAACACGAATTTTTTTTTACCTTACGATAACCAAAACGTTTGATAGGAAATCCAGTTATATTATAATAGGGTCTAGGATTTTCAAGTAAAATACAAAAATACCTGGAATGCTTACATCTCACGTTCCAACATAGTTGGGCACAATCAAAACGTACGACACATATTGGAGATTGGATTCCATACAATGGCAGGGTTACTGGGGCACCGCCCGTCACGGTACGTGGTCTAGATCACTGCACCAAGGATCCACCCTAAATCCCCTGCAAAACAAGGCCGGAACCATCCCTTGCTGGATAGTCTCGAACAAGACAACCCCAGCAGTTGTTGCAATCAACTGCCCACATAGCCGAAAAAAGGGACCTCTAGATAGGGGAAAATCTTGTCCTGCTTGAGCACGACTCACTAAGCCTTGTTGTACCTCCCATGTTTTAGACATTGTTGGTTGATGAGGCTTGAGTCTACAAGTACCTTTATAGAACATATCTACCTTAGAATGCTCATCGTCCACCTGACGATGTTTTGAAAGCATTCAATCCATACAAGTTTGTTCCAGGTTCGAACGAAACCGAAGGTATTATCTCGTTACACTCATTTTGTAATCACCCTCAGAGTTAACGAAAATAGCCCTTGCACTCTAAATCTTCATCTTCACTTGAGATTCATGACCTATCATTTAATTTGGATCGATGTGTTTATCGGATATCCAAATCTGCAAACCCGATCCCGGTCTCATCGAAATCCAAAACGCCATCTTTTAAGGTCAAGTTGTTTTAAAGCTAAAACAATTCAATTCATTATCTATATTCACATGGATAGATAATTCACAATCTCACAAATAGTGTAATGATCGCGATTTTTCGTTGCCGAAAAACCGAATAGTTATGGGTTTTAAGAAAAAGAAAAAGTATTTAAGAAAAGAGAAGAGAAACAGATAGAAGATGGAGAGGAAAGAAAATAGGAGAATAGAGTAGAAAATAGAACAGAAAGAAAATAGATCATTTTAAAATAGAAAGAAAAGAGAAATAGAATATAGAGAAAATAGAATAGAACGGGACAAAAAAACAACAGAACAACAGAATCTCACAATTCGCAGCGGAACAACATATAATAGATAAATGAATAATCTTTAAACGAAGAACTATATCAGTTATTACATTACATCACCTTTCATTACATCATATCATCAGAGTGTACAACAACAACAACAATGCAGCGGAAAAGAAATACTATATAACTAGTAATACGCCATGCCATCCATCTTGCCTCCAGCACCTCCTGAATATCCAGAATATCCTGATAAACCTTAACTCTTGACTGCCCGTATGGAAATTGGTGGGCACCCAGAGTTTAGGAAGGAAAACAATAAACTCCGAGTCAGTCATGTGACTGGTGTGAGAACTCAAAACAGTTTATTTATCTTTAAAATCAAAATAGAGGAATATTTTTAAAGTCAATTCGCAATGCTTTTAAGAATGAGACTACCATAAGGCCTCCCGCACACACACACAATGCAAACGCAGAATCGGAGGAGATTTCTCCTTATGATAGTCAAAGATGCTTGATACGCATTAAAAAGCCATTTGATATTATTATTAGTGCATAGTGTAGGGAAAATTCATTTCGAAAGTAGAATATAAATCTTAGCCAACATAGACATTCCGAACTATGCCTACTATAGCTAACTATGTTCAATAGCAGGTTACCGCCACATTCCATAGCAGGTTATACAACTAAAACCGTACAAGTCTCGTATTGTTTCTTTGGATTTCCAACGAATGATCAGGCCAAGGAACTTCCCATTGCCACATGAGAATGCCTCTGGATGGACATCCCCGAGAACCAAACCGGATCTCTACCAACACAAGGCCGGGTTACCCCTAACTGGGTAACAACTGACCGAATATGCCATCCCCCGGTCCTTTGGGACCTTTTCACCGAGCGCTCGCAATCAATTCACACAATCATAACAAAGTGTTTTCAACATGAGTAAATATCTGGGCTCCATACCATGATACCACCCTTTTCCAGAAGGAAATGGACACATCCTAAAGGGCGCTACCCCTCATAACCTTGCTGCTTCTTTCCTGTTTTGACCATTCACGGGGTGTGAGGCTCGACGAAGTCACGTCCACAAAAACATACTTTATACAAAAGCCATGCTTTGGGTCAACAAATGATCAACACAATGATCACAAGGATAGACGATCAAACAAATGATCCTATCACAAATAATCAACACAACGATCATTTCAGCAACACTCAGCATGTCACATTACCAAATTGGGAATATATCGCTGATAACTTCAACTATATAACCTCTGAGCTCGTACGTCTCAGAGAAGGGTGTTAAGCTAAAAGAATAAATTCTTCGCCACCAACAGAAATATATTTGAAAGAAATCGGCTTTATATCTCAACTTGTAATGCCAGGCATACAATCCATACAAGTCTGTTCCGGGCTCGAACAAAACCGAAGGCACTTACAAAGAAGTCCTTGCAATCCGGATATTCACAATCCTGATCGGATTCACCATCACATATGGAGAACTCAATACCGTAGCTACTCGGTGCAGTGTCAATCGATAGGTCATCCTATCGCTTTCGCAAATACCGGGTCTTCAACACCGATCTTCAATGCAATTCACAACGACGTATCACATATTCGGGATGGGTTATACGACCCCATGGTCCTTTCCCGGTTAACCCGAATAGTGAGCGCTTATTCAAAAATAAGTGTGGCATTCACATTCAAACAAATCACATCAATTACCCATTCAAAGGGAAATATTGATAGTCGGTTATTGAACTATCAATGGATATGCACACATCACCAGTTTCCAAATAATTTTCCAAATTATTTATTTTCCAAAATATCTTTACAAGATATAAAATTTTCACACTTCAAAAATAAATCAACATTTATTTTTAAACAAATTCCACTTTCTTTTATAAATTCCATATTGAATTTACATTTCACAATATCTATGAATGTTCGATTTCAATTCTTCATTTCACTTTATCTTCAAAAAGATAAATTCTCTAATATTCACTTTATATTAGAAAAACATTTCCATACTTATTTATTCATAAGTAATTCACAGATTTTATTTATTTTCAACACTTAGAAAATATTCAATATACTTAAATCAAAATTAAGTATATATTTCATTCTTTAAGGAAATCATTCTCTTAAACATATTTATTTGGGCCAAAACAAATGTTGCGTAAAACATCGTTACGACAACCCAAAATCACTAGTATAGGGATTCGAAATTAAAATAGATATATAAATCCCAATACTATACAAAACATTTCCTTTCGGAAATCATTTACTATAACAACAGTGTTATAGTCCATCATCTCTTTCTATTTCTCGAAAACGTCTATTTCAACAATAAACGTTGAAATCTATGGTTTCGAATCTCAACACATTTTAAAACATCGTTAACTTGTTTTAATTCTGTTTAAAATATCACATCCTAAACATTTCCTTTAACATATTATTCACTATTCAAAAACGTGAATATACTACGTTAACCAATTTCATCATTTCTATACATTTTATTTCAAAGGATTATTCACAGTCAAAAACGTGAATATAACTCCATTAATAGGTTTCAACAATTAACTTATCAGAAATAAGTCGTTTGCGAATTTATAAAACAACGTTTATAAATCCCTTTTCTATTTATCTTATAAAAACTTCTTTTTATAAATTCCTTTATTAGCCTATTCGATTTATAATTCAATTATAAAACAAAGGTTCATATTATAAGTTAAATACCTATAATTTATTCGTTCACAAAAATCGTTCCTTTGAACTTCATAATCATAAATCTTATAACTTATAAGATTCAATTATCTATCCAAAACCATTCTTTTAATGACTTTATAAAATTTATAATTTCACCGTTTATAATTCTATAAATCTCATTCAATTTATGAAATTCATTTTCACTTCATTCAAACACTTATAAAAACTCGTTTTATAATTTCAATATTTCAATTTATAAATATCCATTTATAAATCTCTAAATATAAATCAATTTATATTATTATTCTAAAACGTCTTTAATTTCCTTTATAATTTCACCATTTTAATTTATAAAATAATCAAATTTTATAAATTCTATATTTAAACTTTTAATAATATATTCAAAAATCCAATTTAAACTATTTTATAAAATCATTAATCCATATTTCTCAAAAATCAATCTTTTAACTATATTTCTCAAAAACAAAATTTTATAACTTTTAAAAGTATAACGTTTATTTATTTAAAATAAATAAATTTCCAAAAATAGTTTATAACGTATACTTTTCAAAAATCACCTTTAAAAATCATTTTAAAATTCCAAAATTTGGGTCCAATGATGCTACACACCAAATAGTCAATCACGACAAACAATGATATCATATATTGATATGATAATCTATCAAATATCAAAATATCTGAAATCAAATAAAAACTGTTGAGGAATCCTGTTGGATCCCTCCAACCTGTTTTCCTGCATCCAAAAACATTAGCACAATACCAATTTCGCTCCAGTACGAAATTATCGTGGTATATGGGATTTAAATATTATCCGCTTAATAGACGGCGCAATAGGGTCTCATCCGCTAAACAAAAAATGCGGGAAATCAATAACTCCAATATATACATATGCCAATATATATATATATTGCTATTATATATAATACCAATTTCACTGTTTATGAAATATTCGCGGTATATGTTTTTAATAAATAACATCCGCTTACTAACGGCGTATAATGTCTATTTTAACAATCAATAGATATCAATCAACATTCAAACATGCATTCAAATATTTTAAATCTAACTATTTAAAATAAAATCGAAACTAATTCGATTGAGTGAGAAGTTCTCACCTTGATTTTAATTCCGTTTTAACGATTTATTTCGAATAAAATTAAACGGACGTTTAATTTTACCCAAAATTCTCACTAACTCCAAACGACTCCAAACCAATTTCATCGCGTAGTGCTCATTCATACGATTCCAACGTAACTGGTTTCGCGCGTTTTCGACCTCGTATGAAAAAGTTACAAATATTTGAAGTTACACGAATTTTATAATTAAAATTTACAACATAAATTACAACTTTATACCAAAATCAATTACAGGCCGTTGATCTTGCTTCTCCTCCATCATGACCGCACGCATCTTCTCCCTCTCCCTCACGTTTCCCTCCAGTAAAACACGCTACCACCGAACCCCTTCATACCAATTAGGGTTTAATATTACAACTCCATCTCTCAACGATACTCGATCAAACTACCACCATCGCGAAGCCCCCAACTCCCTCTAGGTTCGGCTGTGAGCTTGTGAAGCTCGATCATCAACATCGCGCGCAAATCGAGGCCGAACGCGCCTCCTTCAAACCCAAATTCGCGACAATCCGTGAAGAGATAGGATAAATCGACCGTTGGATTTATAGATTGTAGTGCCCTCTACCACTTTCTAGTTAGGAGTTTCTGGTGAAAGTTGATGGATGGGAAGATAATGGAGGAGGAAGATCGCGCGTTTCTGGCCCTTGGTTGTAACTGGCGGCGGCTGCTAGATTAGGGTTAGGTTTTTATTTATTTTTTTATTTTATTTTTATTTTTTTAGAGTGGGGGCCTATTTATAAGGAATTTTCGAACACTATTCATCCGGAAATTCCGAACTCCGATTTACACGCCGTAACCAGCGTTTCTAGGGTTTACCCCGCGTTCCGGACACAATGGAACAGGTTTCGGAAGCTAATTCGGACATCTGTGTGAGTTATGGCTGTAAACGCTCAATTTAAATTAAACCAATTTAAATCGATTTCTAGGCGTTTTAATTTGTATCGGACAAACGGTAAATCCAATTGACACGAAATTTGAAACCTTACAATAATATCATATTACGGATCCGATGAAACTGGTTTCGTCGAAATCCGAGACTTTTTGAAAAATGGCTATTTTAACTCGCCAAATTAATATTAAAAATAAATCGATGCGTTTCGAGCTGCCACGATCAAACGATAACTCCGATTGACACGAAAATTGAAATCCGGTAATAACTAACCATTACGGATCCAATGGAACTGGTTTCGTTCAATTCTGAGACTGTTCAAAAATTGACTATTTTCACTAGTCGATTTTAATATTAAAATATTCAATTTTCACAAATAAACTTCTAATTCGATTTTAAAAGTTCTAAAATATCATTCTAACTTCAATATGATAAAATAAAATTTTACAAATCATTTTCAATCATATTTAACTCAATTTTCAATTATTTCCATAATTTAACATATTAAATTATCGATTTAATTATCCAATTAAATCCAATAATTCAAAATAAAAATTTATTTGACTTATAAATTCACTTATTAATATTTAAAATTAATTAAATATTCAAATTTAAATTAATAAAAATTCTGGGTCGTTACAAATAGATAAACCATATCATCATAATTCAACCAAAGCGTCCAGTATATCATAGATCAGCACATATCTCATGTTAAAGATATCAAACAATCCAAGGCATTCAATATCATTCAGCCATCCATAAGCGAAGATTTAATTAATCAGACCAACTTTAATTAATTTAAAATAAATTAATTAATTACTTCCATTACTATAAATCCATCTTACTTAACCATTAATTAATTACAAACCAATTAATTAATCATCCTTTAATTATCCAATCTTAATTAATCATCCTTGATTAATTATCCTTCAATTACATTAAGTAATTAGCCTTTAATGAATTACACAAATTAATTATCCTTAACCATTTACAGTAATTAACCTTTAATTACTCCCTGTAATTAAGTAACTATAATTAATTACATTAATCCTTAATTATTTACATTAATTATTCTATAATCACTTATTTTGATTAATTATCCTTTAATTAATCAACCTTTAATTACTTCATTAATCAAATTAACGATCCCTTAATTACTTCCTTAATTAATTATTATTCTAATTAATCACATTTAATAATTAATCTTTAATTAATTACATTCATTAATCAACCTTGATTAATCACATTCTGTAATTAACTACCCTTAATTACTTACTTACTTAATTAACTTCAAAATAAACTTTATTAATTAATTATTTAATTAATTACACTAAGTAATTAATTCTTAATTAATTCCACTAGGTAATTATCCTTCTTATTAACTACACAAGGTAATTAAACCCAAATTACTTCCTTTAATTAATTATCCTTCAATTAAATACACAAAGTAATTACCCATTAATTACTTCACTAAGAAATTACACTTTATAAATTACATTAAGTAATTATACTTAACCAATTCCACAAACGATTATCCTTAATTAATTAATCTAATTAAGTATCTTAAATTAATCACATTAATTAATTATTTCATAATCCATAGTTAATGATCTCTCATTAAAAATCCTTTAATTGCTTCCCTAAGTAATTATGTTTAGATTAACCATTATTAATTACAAATTAATTAATTTTTTAATAACCAATTAATTTATCTCTAATTACTTAATTAACTAATGCTTAATTGCAACTTAATCAATCTCCAATTACTTGATTAATTAATTTCTAACCATTAATTAATAATCTTAACTTATCTAATTAATGATCCTTAATTACACATTAATTAACCTCTAATTAATTATCTAACAATCCCTTAATTACTAAATTATTTATACTTAATCATTAATTAGTTAAATTAATTAACGACTCTTTAATTACCTTATTAATTTAATAAATCTAAAATCATTAAATCATAATTAACCTTTAAGACAAAATACTTTCCTTATTAATGAATTAATTATCATTTACAAATGCCTTTGAAACATTTTACCTTTAAATTTACTTTTAAATTTCATTTTAAATTTAAGATTTAAAATGATTACAAATTTAACTTTAATAAAATTTAAAACAATTTAAAAACCTTTTAAATCAAATGTTAAAGAAACACTTAAAAGAAATTTATAAGAGTTTTAAACCAAATTTATTTAAATTCAAAACTTTGCTTTTATTTTAAAAACTTTTAAAATCTATTTTGAAATGTACTTTAGGTTCAACCCGCAAGTTACTCGAGCATTTACCCGAGAAAATCCCTTCTTTTCTTTCTTTTCAAAATTTTGCTTAAGTATTTAAGTTTTAAAGTTTTAAATTTTAAACCTAGGATACTTCACTCTCGTATCAACCCGAGAATTCATTCGAGCCGTCACTCCTCTAACCCGAGTCTTTCTCTGAGACGAACCCACAAACCAAACCTCTGACATAAAACCCCCTACCGTGCACATGCACCGGAGATCCACCCTCCTCCGACCATCCACGACTCCCCTCGCATGTCGGCGATCATCCTTACACTAGATCCTACCATCAGAACGTCGATTCTCCCTTAAAATCAAATTCGAGCATTCAAGCACAAACCTAGAACAAAGACCAAAACCTGGAAAAAACACTCGAGCTTGCTCCTCCGACCACTGAAGTGCCTAAACTTTCGACCACGCCTTCGCCAACACCCTGCTCCCATTTCCCAGAGTCCGGTGGAACTCGATCCACCAGAGGCGCTGAGATGATCAAAAACTCCCGACCTTGTCTAAACTAGGGTTACAACCTAAATCGATCACCAGCCACCGCTAAGTGACTTACAAACCCTTCTGCCATTTTTCCCAAACTCTTCGATCATTCCACTATCTCCAAAAAAGACTATGACTTCCCCGAATACCTAGATCATCAGAAGCCATCAGAAATACCAATTCAGATCAACCTCGCAATGTAGATTCAAATCTAATCTAAAATTTATGATTTCACTCCTAAAAATCATGTTTTTAGACAAGGATTCGGATCATATGCCTGAATCAATGAATTAGGATGTTTGAATTTTTAACATAACTTAAACTTGCACTGTTCTTTTTGGTTACCATAGCAAATTTCTAATTTATTTTAACTTAAATATAATTTTAATCTTTAATCTATGATGAAACAAACAAATTTTGTTTATAGCCTAAGTCCTAACAGAAATTAGATCAAGAGAAAATGAATTTTGTTTTAAATCTTAATTTGAAAACTCAGAAGAGTAAAGTCACAGAGACAACAGTCATGCACACATCCGTACATCCATATATACACAGAAAATGCACTTATATATATGCACACAATACATACTTATCCCAGAAATTAACATGCAACCAGATTCATACTAAAGCTTTTTAACAAAAATGTTACTCACCTGATGCAAAGATGAACAGAGCCTTTAAAACAGTTTTGATTTTGAAAACATGAATGCCTTTGCTTTTGAAAAGTGCATGCACAGATCTGGAAACTTGATTTGTTGAAGAAAATGTTTTGTTACATGAACTATTGTAGAGATGTTTTAATTTGGAAAAAGATGAATCCTTCCTTTATTTTTCCTGAGCTTGCTTTTGTTTACATCTCAGGTTGAAGAATGCTTGTAGGCTTAGGTTTTGATTTTTGAAAATGGTTTGCAGTTTATTGATTTTGATTTCTGGTTTGAGAAGTGTTTGATTTACAGATTTGTTTTTGAGTCTTTTGCAGGGTGAAGTTTTTTTTCTTAGCTTTGAGTTGAGGAAGATAGAAAAAGAATAGAAGGGAAGAAGCATATATTTATATAGGTTAAAATGTGATTTTAAGAAAAATAAAAGAAAATTTAAAATTTAAAAGTGACACATGTTTAAACACTCAACATTTGTCATTTGCATTATTTATTAATTGACACTTGTTAAGACAAGCTTGTATAAATTTACACTTGTAATTATGTAATTTTATTTATTTTAAATGTTAATAATAAGCTTTATACTTAATTTACTATTTTATAAACATATATATATATACATATTTCTTTAAGGAAAATATTATAAAAAAATTTATATACAAAATAAAATCTTATACATATATTTTTAAAATCCAAAATATTTTAAAATATCTATCTTTTGAATTTCAAAATTAAATCCAAATTCAAATCAAATTTAAAAATCCAAACTAAAATCAACTTATATATATATAACAACATATTTAATTTGGAAATAACAATTCTATTTTCTTTAAAATCTATTTATATCTATATATAAAAACAACACACTATTATTATTGTTTAAAAAAATAACAATTTTGCAAATTTTAAGTATTTAAAAAAGGAATTATCACATTATTTATAAATTACTTATATTACTTAAATGAATTAATGTATCATATGTTTTATATGTTCGTGAATTGTATTTTAAACTTTTATACATTTTCAGATCATATTTATCAAGCAATATCTGAAGAGAAAATAAAGCAAACGCTTATGTTAATTTTATTTTAATCTAAACTTAAGCTAAAATATTTTAAACGATTAACATTTACCTAAGTATTTTAAAATTATATGGCTAACTATTTAAATAACCTTTGAAAAGTTTTATATTAAATTTAAATCATAATTTCCAAATTACCAAAATATATTACAATTTGAAAACATGATTTTATTTGTTAAATTCAAACCAAAGCTTTTCTTTTCACAATATATTCAAATATATATATATACATTATAAATAGAAAACATTTTATTAGCTTTTAAAAGGTAAATTTTACCACTTAAATATTTATTTGCTTTCAAAAGAATAAACTTGCCGATTTAAATTACAATTGTAAAAGAAAATTATCAAGTCAATTTAATTAGTAGTACATATTATTAAATTGATATTGTCCAAAGTTCCCGTCATCACAATTTTCCTTTAGGGATCGGTCGAACTAGGACACTAGGGCATATGCGTATGGATGTATGCGCGTTTCATTCTATTTTCCGTAATTGTTATAAATGGACGATTTTCACATGATTGTTGCATTTGGATGATGTTTGTAGCACATATATAGAACTATCAGTTATCATTAGGAATTTTTACATTCATTTAGTTACATGACACATACATGATTGCATAAAAGGAGGTCAACTGAATCAGTGGACCGCCTAATCTTTTGCATTAGTTATGAACATCAACACTACACTAATTGCACAATTATCATAAATTACATTAGAAAAACTTAAGGAGAATGGATGAATAGGCGATGATTGAGTAGTTGGTTGTAGAAATTGGATGAATTTTTTTAGTTCCTTCTTTTATCCTTAGATATTTCAGGGACGAAATCCCTTAAGTAGGGGACAATGTAACAACCTAGAAATTAAGCTATAATAGTTGATTAACAAATTAATTAAATAATAAAATAACTTGATGAAATTATCATAATTGATCCATGGAAGTTGCACCATTGTGTCCATGGTAATTTTCTGGTCAATTTCCATATATAAAACATCAAAATGCGAACTAATATGGGCAAGATATAAGACGAACAAGAGATCGAAAAAATATATTAGGCTAGGTCGACAAAGAGGTCGACCTAACCATGCCCAAGGTCGAGTGGCTGGTCGAGCCATCTTGTATTGAACGAAGGAATTATTCCTTCGTTCTTGTAATGTTCGTGGCCAATTTTATACGTCATTTTCATTCTTTCAGCTCATCTAGTCCCTTCGTACTTCCATCTGATGGCTCTTATTCAACCTATGGTATGGTTGCATCCTACTCAATCCCTAAATGTAACGGTCTGAGATCCAATTCTACCCCTATAAATAAGACCCTAGGCCTAACACTTTCTCTCATTCTAATATTTTCTCCAATTGGGTTCACCTTTTTAGGAAGGATCCTAAGCGGAATAATTTTCCAAGGAGAAAATCGTTTTAAATTAAAATATTTAACAACACCAAGTGGATCTGGGAAGACCTAAAGGGAAAAGCTTAGGACCACAGGTGATTGATTGTAATTATTTAAATTTCTTTAAGTAATTTAAAATAATAGGGTTTCTAATAGTTGTAGTTTTACTATGATTTTTGGAACAACCTTTTTAGTAGTTTATTAATAGTTTTTAGAATTATTTTCAGCCTGTTTCTTCTATTCTTTTTAGCTAGTTTTAGTTTACTTCAGTTAATCATAGCTTTTCCATTTATTTATAGTTTATTTAAAATATTTTAATTTATTTACTGTTATTTATGCGTTATTTACATCTTTTTCCTATACTTTGGATTTTCTTCTATTTTCAGTTTTCTTTTATTTCTTCTTCTTCTCCGCATATGGATTAGAATATGTTAAACGTGAATATGGATTAAAATTATAAGAATGCTAAAATAACGGAAGATAAGATGTAAATTGTAAAGACTATAATAGAAATGGAATTAAGACTGAAATTGAGCCTAATTATGATATTGTTGTTAGAATTGGACTAATTAAAGATAATTGGCCTAGTTATAATTTAGAATTATAACTAAAAAGTGTATAAGATGAAAGAAGCTTATTTTTACATTTAGATCTTAGGTAAGTAATAAACATGATAAAAACGTAGGTTATAATAAGAAATAGAACATAGTGAGGCTTATTTTAAGACTTAGAAAAAATTAATAAGCATAGATAGTAAGAACAAAAGTAAAGTCTTATTTAAATAATTTATCTAAGTTGATAAGAAAAGAATTAAGTAGGACCTATACCAGATAACATTCCCCTATTTCTATAGACACAGCGTTTCACATAATCCTGAAGTGAAATAAGGGGCACGCTTATGTTAATAACGGTAGTAAATGGTCAATATGTAGAAGTCTGAATCATGGGGATTTGGGCAAGGGGCGCAACTAGATATGTTTAGATGATGGGCCAGTACCAACAACATTTCCCTTATTATTGCTATTGACATGGTGTTTCAAATAATCTTGAAGTGAAATGAGGTGTCTCGCATATATCTGAAGTGAGACGAGGTGTCTCACATAACTCTAAAGTGAGATGAGGGGAACGCTTATGCTGGAGCTTGAGGTAATAAGAAGACCCAATAGGTGGAACAACAGGTAACATGAGCATTGTGGCGGTTACGTGTGCGACTTCCATTCTGGTGCTCAATAATCATTATGAGTTCCAGTCGCTTAGTATGTGCCTTTCATAGGCACCAATGTCTACTACGTAGGGAACTTTAGCATCCGATCCACAGTAGATTCTATGTAGTAGTAGACCGATCAAAGGGTAGTATTAGGAATTCAGCCTAATATAAGAAGCTATCAAAAACAAGTTCAAAACAAGCATATTTAATATTTAATTCTTATTTATTTCCAGCTTATTCCTTCTTCTATTTTCTTTGCTTCTTTTTATATACTAGAACTGTTGTAAAGTCTATTAGCTTTGCTTTACTTAAAGATTCTACTAATTACTATTGTTCACCAGACTTTTAAAATGACCCACTCCTCCATTTTTCCCTTTTCCCCCATACGCAATCAAGGAAGAGGACAGTAGCTTGCAGTTTCTTGGAGGTTTCTTTGAAGGAGATTCCACTATATACTTCCACTTCTTTTATTTCAGATTTTGTTCTTTATTTGTACTGGCACATGTTGGGGAATAGTTGTACTTCGATTTTTGAGACTATGGTTTTCTTTGTTTCATAAGACATATAGGTATGGTATTTTGACACGTGATGTATTTGGTGGCTTATTTGGTTTTTAAAGCAATTATGAAGATCTGTTCTAAATAAGTTGTTCCTTAAATTCTTTCGCTATTTTTATCTATTTCTGCCTTGTGAATCTTAGTCTCTACTAGTTTTAGTATATACCTACAATGCACCACACATTCTAGTGTGTCCTTTTGGGTATACTAAGGGGTGTGGGATGTTACATGGCTCGACTTAAGTAGGATGTCCAAGAAGGTATTGTTTCTAGTTTTGAGATTGATCCACGGAGAGTATTGTAACGACCCGTAAATTTCGACGATTTAATTTATTTAATAGAATTTTGTAATAAAAATTTAGTAGAAATAATAAAAGGTGATAAATATATATTGAACGCTAATTTAACAATGGTAATTTAAGCCTTTGTTTGTAATATGAATAAATTTTTCAATAAAAATTGGTGTAAGTATTGTACCTGAATATAATGGGAAGATAGAGAATATAGGTAAGGCATTTAATTAGTTATTTGTAAATTTATGGGTATAATAACAATTCGTATACATTACCTAATTAATCTGTCAATTAATTTGTTAAAAAAATCAAAACCTTTTAATTTGGTAAATAATTTGATGCGTATTGATAAGCGTTACTTTAACGATTAATTTTAAAGTGATGGGAAGAAAATAAGTAAAGTTATGCAGTAATAAATAAATAAAAATATCGCAATAAATAGGAAACTGACATAACATTTATTTATATGAACGTTACTTATTGATATGAGAGTAACGGAAGTGTGAACGTAGAATAAAATAAGCGTAGATTTATGTTAGGTAATTATTGAGAATATGGGGAATAAGTTGAAATAATATTAATTAAAAATTTATGCGTAAAACATGTTATGTAAGATATATTGATTCCATTTAATAAATTGAGGAATAATATTATCGAAGAGGATTAAATATGGTCTCAATGTAAATTTAGATAAGTTTTGAAATAAAGACTAATTCCATTCAGAAGATGACAATGGGTGCAATATTTTGATTTGTAAGCAATAGAAATAGGTTACATGTTTAATTGGTTGATAGAATTTGAATTGAAATAAATGTTAATACACTAAATAAAGGTTACATTAATATGATAAGTAATACAATGTCTAGAAGTTTAATATAGAGTGTGTTAAGACGTAGAAATGGAAATTAGGAAGCAGTTGGAATTAAATGAAATTTTAGGTGTATTTATGAGAAATTTACGTACAATTAAAGAGGCGAATGAAATAAATACCAACCAATTTTAGTGAATAACGGGATCTAAACCTAAATAAATAAATTCCTTGGAACTTAAGTTTTAATTTTTGATAAATTGGATTTGTACTTTAATATTGAAAATTTTGGGATTATTCAAAAATAAATTAATGTAGGAAGTTGTTAATGGATTCTGAATTTACGAAGTGGTCCAAACTGACAAAATTTGCAAATAATTAAAGTTGGATTGTAAATCTGATTCAATTAACCTATTATTAATTTATTTATTTGGAATATAAAAAGTAATGATAGGGTTAATTGAAATTAAGGGTAGTTTAATTTGTATGTTATTTGGGATTAAGGCAAGATGGGTGGATATTAGGAGTTATATACTTAGATCATTCAATTTATTTGGATAACATTGTAATAAATGTAATTAAATGTACATTTACGTGAAATATAATACCATGCTTAATAGATTGCTAAGTTGTATATATTAAAGGGAATTTTATTAATTGTTTTTAAAAAACCTTAATTAATATGGTTGATAAATTTAATATAAGAAAAACCAATGAAATTCTTGGGAATAATGTAGGTTAATATGAGTTAGTAGTTAGGGTAGTGACTAAAATTGGTAATACATTGCAATTAATGTTAATAGGGTTGACATAAGCTAATAAATTTAAATGTTAATGCAATACCAATTTATGTATTTAAGGTGATTGCGAAATTGGAATTTGATAAATGCAGTAACTAACTCGGGGCAAATAGATTTTATGGAATCAATAAAAGATAGGTAAATTTAATGATTGTTTGGTGGTAATTTAAGCATGAATGGGAATAAATTGGGCAATAGTGAGAATTATAAATTATTACCCATCAATTTATTTAGAATCTAAATCAAATGCAACATTCGTTGTTATTTGCAGCTTATAGGTGGAAATGACGTAAACTTTATTCAGAATATGATAATTAGTTAGATTAAAAGAATGGAAGGCAGGATATATGGATTCTTTTGGATTTAGAACATGATAATTTGAATCTATTGAATTTATTGGAAACTGAATAGAACATTTTATGTGATTGAAATTAAAGTTGGAATTCGGAGATGTTTTAGGAATTCCCTCTATGGGATACCAATAGATAGGATAATTAAATGAAAGGTCAACTAAAGGATTTCTGCAATGTTAATTTATAATTTGTAGATAAAATAAAATTGAAGTTTTACGCTGAAGTTAATAATGTACTCAGCAATTAAGAAACATCTTAAATTGTCTAAATTTGAATAAACAATGAAGTAATAAATAATAATTATTAATAAAATCCAAATTTTGGTAACCCATTTTCAAATTAATGATAATTAGTGTTGGTATAGGCTATTTATTTAAGTAACAGTGCGATGCCAAAAAAAATGGATTGGAAGTAATTGCGAAATATAAATAAAATATTTTAGTAAGGAATTCAAATGTATATATACATAGAAATGTGGATTTTTATAGTATGAAAACTTAGTCAATTTACAATAGTTAAATCTATTGAGAATGAATAAAAATCTAAGATAATTATTACGGTAATTTAGAAATTTAGTTGAAAATGGAAACTTATCTATGAATTTGGAATTTAATGAAATTGTGAATTTATATTGAAACTTATAAATGAAGTATCTAAATTTACATTTGTAAATACGTTTAAAATTCAATGTAAATGTCTGAGGAAGAAATTAATTTATTTACTAATCCGTAACGTATCCAATTAATATAAAATATTCTGGTGGGCCAACAACCGTTTTGCGCATTTATGATTCGTGCCCACCTATCCTATTTCACTTTGTCTATTTATAGGCTGTGTAAACCCTAGCCTCCATCTATCTTCATTTCTCTCTGTGTGTTCTTTTCTTCAACTTCTTCTCTTCCAATGGCTGCAAAATTTCTAGATCCAATTACAGTCCAAAATAAAAAAAATAAAAAAAAATATATATTTCAAACTCCTCTAAAAATTCTAGAAAAATTATATGTCATAGTTCTCGAAGAGCGTAATCTGTTGGTACTGTCCGTTTTTTTTGATTGGTGCTGTAGCGTGCTCGAATTTGAGAAGAAGGACATGGCCTGTGACGTGGCATGGTGATGGGGTATATTTGTTTATTTTGTTTTATTTAATTTTTGTTTCAATCGAAATTTTCGAATAACTTTCTCATACGTAGTCCGATTCACGCGAGATTTTTTTGTTAGGATCGTAATTAAATTCCAGTTCTGTTGACGCTGGTTTGGACCAATTCGGAGACCGTCGAATTTTTGAGTTTAAATTGAATTTAAATTCGATTTAAATTCAAAAGGTGAGTGTTTTAACCCACTCACAATTTATAAAACTTCTTATGTCTGTTAAATTAAATTTAGATATGAGTAGAAATTTATTTATGAATGTTTGGCATGTTTTATTCATTATCTCTGTTAAATTGCATTTATTTAATTTAACTGTTAATTTATTTTATTTATTGCATATAAATTTGACAGTTAGAATTTATTTATTTGCATATTAACTGCCAGTCATAGTTATGTTAAATTTTTATTTCATATCAACTGACAGTTAAATTTGAATTTATTTTTACATATAAACTGCTAGTAACAGTTATTAAATTTATTATTGAATATAAACTGTTAGTTAATACCTGTTATTTATTACCTGTATAATTTATATGCTCTATATCGATGATTGTTTAAATTGGATGATGATTGCAAATAATGGTTGATGATTGATATTTGGATGAATGGATGCTATATTTTATATTGTATAAACTGCAAGTTATCATGCATTTCATTCATCCGGGATTGCGGTTTGAAATGATATACAACCGCATTTTTATTTTAAATTGCGGATTGAAATGATAACATCCGTATCACTTGACCATAGGGTAGAAAATTTTATAACGGCACCGTGGTATATATATAAAATTATTTTTTGAAATGTTTTTCTATGGTTTTTGCAAAGCTATATATATATGGTTTATGGGTTTTTGATTTGGTTATTAATAAAGGTTATTTATATATAGTAATTTCCGGTTTTAAGCTTTGTATAAATTATTTTGAAGTATAAAATAAAGTTGATTTTTAAGATCAAATACGATTAAGCATTTATTTAAAATTTAAGTTCTGGAGTTTTATTGACTTAAATGAGAACAAGGTCGGAAGATGAATATTGAGAAAAATTTGGAATTAAATAAAAAGGTTATTAATTTTTAAAGGGTATGATTTTTATAACTTGATTTTTGTGTAGAGTGATTTAAATGAATATATCAAGTTTAATAAATTGAAAGATTATCCAGTTATGTGAAGTTAAAGGTTTTACTTAAATTATATTGAATTCATTAAGTAAACATTTCAAGTCTAAATAAGAAGTAATTGAATTTGATACATATGGATTTGTCAAACGAGTTGTTTTTTGAAATGGTGAAATTTTTAAAGCCTTGAAACATAAGAATTAAAATGGTATTTGGAAGTGTATATTGATATTTGAAATTGATTTGTGAAATCTAAAGAAGCTATTTTGTTTTATAAAAGTAGTTTAATATTTAACCATTTAAGAGATGGAAATTTGTTTCAAAGCTATGTTTTTCAAGGTAGTATAATTTGGAAATATTATGTTCAAGAGTTTGATTTCTAAATATTTTACTTTGGAAACCCTATGATTTTGGAAGGAATATATATTGGAAAATAAATGATATCGTATTAATTTGGGGTTTCAAAAATATAAATGATATCGTATTTATATGGGTTTAAAATGTATATTTTATTCTGGTTTTAAAGTATAAACTATTTTGAAAAGACCGCGGTGTTATAATAACGATTGGTTGTTGAAGAGACCGGGATCGAAAGTTGTTATACTCTCTGCCAACTCCGAAAACCACTTTAACAACCGTGTATGCGGTGGAGATTCTAGAATGAAGTAGGTTGGTGGCGGCGTTTTCTTTAAAGGTAAATACGAGGACCCAACTCCCGTGAGTTGGCATAAGGTGGCTAAAACAGGAGCGATCGACGGGTTAATGAGGTAGCACCTCTGATCGAACACTTCCCTTCGATACTATACTCAGACTTTGGATTTTCGGTGGCCACCTTCACTTTTGATTTCTTTGATGTGGGGAGTTTGTCCGAGGTGGGCGGCAGCTGCGCGCTGCGCGTTTCCATCGGCCCGGAAGCGTAATTGGTATATCTACCCTGGCATTGCCTAGTTGTGCCGTGTCACCTACCCTAGCGCGCCTTATACGATTTTGTTTTGTACCATACCTATGGAGTGCCCTCTGACGACGCCCAGTATGGGGGAGATTACGGTACTGTATAGACTATGGGAATATATAAATGTGTTAAGGTGGAAAATGTAAAGCCTTAACGCTATTTAAAAGTAAGTTTATTTTACAATTAGACACTATTATAATAGCGCAATATACTACATAGTAAATTGTTTAACGGATCCTTAGGAGATGTAAATCCCGAGCATCTCTTGAGTTACTGCACTCATATTTATTTCTGTTAATGTAACTCACATAAGATCTTTTAGCTCTGACTCGAGTGTTTTTGTCTTTCCAAATTCGCTCGGGTCAGTCCGAGCGTTTCAGGATTGAAGATTTTATTTCCGGAGGAAGAAGACGAAGATTTTATTATTATTACTATAGATAATATGGTTTCACTACACTCATATTGTTCCGCTGCATTGTTATATGGTATGTGTACTCTGATATGTATTGTATAAATAAATCAAAGGTTTTTGTAAACAGATTTATGAACTGTATATTTGATTATTATATTTTATCCTTCCGCTGTGAGATTCTGTTTCTTTCTCTGTTTTCTTATTTATCCCATAACAATCCGCATTTACGTATGGTTTGAATTGGCGCGTGTGTCTGTATAAATCGTGCAAAAAGGCGGGATGTTACAAGTATTGAGAATGAATGGGCGTATTTGTGTTCTAAATGTTTATGGTCATAGAAGTGAAGTGTTAGCTGAATGTCGTCAATCAAAGTTATCTTTCCATCTAAGAGTTACCAAGATGATTAAGGATATGAAGTTATTTTTCTAGTGGAAGAGGATGAGGCGAGATGTTTCGATCTTTGTGAGTCAGTGTGCAAATTGCCAGCAAGTTAAGAGTGACTAGCAGAATTTAGCTGGACTGCTTCAACCACTTAAGATACCAAAGTGGAAGTGGGAGCAGATCTCTATGGACTTTATGAATGGGCTTCCTAGGTCATGAAAAGGTAACCAAGGCATTTGGGTTATCGTCGATCAGCTGACCAAGAGTTCTCACTTTATTCTTGCTAAGCCGACTAGGACTGCTGAGAGTCTGGCTAGTTTATATGTGAAGGAGATTGTGAGACTTCATGGTATTCCCTGTAGTATTATAAGTGATCGAGATCTAATATTCACTAGAAGGTTTAGGGTGCGGCTGCAAACTACCTTAGGGCCCGAGCTAAGTCTAGTACAACTTAGCATCCCCAGACAGATAGGCAGATGGAGAGGTGAACCAAATCTAAGAGGATTTGTTGCGTGCATGCATTCTCGACTTTGGAGGTTCTTGGGAAGAGCATCTACCCTTAGTCAAATTCACTTACAACAACAACTATTAGGAAAGTATCGACATGGTCCCTTTTGAAGCTCTTTATAGTCGTCTATGTCATTCTCCCTCGTGTTGGATTGAATCTGGTGGTAGAGTTGTTCTTGAACCTGAGATGATCTTTGAAGCAAGTGAGAAGGTAGCACATATCCGAAGGAATATGAAGGAGGCGCAAGATCGGCAGAAGTGTTATGTGGATCGAAGGTGCAAGGGTATAAATTCTCAGCGAGAGATTCGATGTTTTTGAAGGTTTCTCCATTGAACAGTGTTGTGAGGTTTGGGAAATCGAGAAAGCTAGCCCCTTGATTTATTATCCCTTTTCCCATTCTAGACCGGGTTGATAGACTTGCTTATGGAGTGAAGTTACCAAATAGACTATCGGATGTGCATAATTTATTTCATGTATCTCATTTATGTAAGTATGTACTTAACCCTTCAACGATAGTGGAACCGGCAACAGAAGGATTTGGAAATTCAGCCTAACCTGACCATTTTTAGGCGGCCTATCTGGATCATGGATCGAGGTATAAAGCAATTGAGGATGAAGGTTGTAAATCTTGTTAAGGTTCAGTGGATTGAGATGATTGCAATTGTACATGGGAAACCAAGGACTATATTAAGGAAGCTTACCCTGACTTGATGTTAGGATAATGTTTGTTTGTTCGTATGAATTATGTATGCACGGTTTGTGATATAGTTGCTTAGTGTATATATGTTGTATGGGTTTTATGATAGATAAAAATTTACATATAAATATGCATATGCGTTTATATATATACACCCTTTTTGAGTTATTTCCTTAAGTTTTAATTTCGGGGATGAAATTCTTTTCAAGAGGGAGAGTATAACGACCCGTAAATTAATCATTTTAAAATATGGTTACTTAATATATTTTTAAATAATTATAATTGATTTATAATTGAAATAAAACTCTTTTAAATAATAACTAGTGATGGTGAAATGGTTTTCAAAATTTGTTTACAAAATAATTAGTTCAAAGAAAAATAAACAATGTGACCAGAAATCGTTTTTCGAACTTTCGACTTTTTGTCATCTAAAAGTTGTTCAAAAAGTTGTGAACACTTTAGCTTACATATAAACAAACGTTTGTAAAAAATTAGGATTCAAAAATGATAATACATATTTATACATAACTTAAGAATACTAGAAAGTGTGATGTGACAATTTCCTAAGTTTAAAATTTAAATATAAAAAGTATATGTCACATTATGGAACATTCAGTGCAACTTCATTAATAAATGTTGGATCATCATAAGAGAGAGGGGGATAATGAAATTTCAATATTAAAAGGGAGGAGACAAGCTTAGTGATGTGGCATTCGTTGAGTGGAGGTTATGTCCTTTAAGGGTAGTTTGGTAATTTTATTTATCCATTAGTGTAAAAGCTAATTTCTAATTCTTTTCTCATTTTCTCTTTTCTATCTTCACTTCCAAAACTTCATTCAAGTTCCTTTATAAGTTTCCATGGCTTCCAAATACTTTTAAATTATAAATAAAAATCATTTTTTTCACTTCTTCCTTGAGCAAGTTTACTAAAAACAACTTCTTTCTCTGCTACACTTCTTCTCTCAACAAAGCAAGCCCATATATACCCACACTCGTCTAGCCCGAGCCACCCTATGCCCTAGTCCGAAACTTAGTTCCCACTTAAGCTTACCAAAATATCATTTTCCCAAGTTAGAAGGAAAGATCTCGGTCGTGTTAAAGTTCTAGTAGAAGGTAGAGTTGAATTTGCAAATTTTCGGTGAGTAAGATTTCACCTTTTAAAACCATAAGTTTTTAGCTTTAATATTGATCATCTTAGTAGCTTTTAAATTATCATTCTATATGTATGGTAATGTGATAGTTGTAAGTTTGGTTTGTGCTTTGAAAAGATGACATCTTGGTAGTTAGTAGCAACATGAAAAGTTAGTAGAAAATGTTAAATATATTATAAGTGATGCTCCCACATGTTATATGTTTTGTTATGGACCTTGTATATATATATTTTAGATATGTTATGTGATGCTTGGATGAATCAATTTTTTCATGAAAGTAGTTCTCGAAGTTCCGTAGCGACTATCGCTATACCGGCACTATCGGAAAATACCATCTCTTCGACATCTTTTGTTTCGAGCTTGGGTTTTACTTTGCAAAGTTAAGTATGTGTGTGAATAAGGATGGATTTAAAATTAATTTACTAATTTAATAATTATTTTAAATTTAATTAATTATTTTAATTAGGAGGATTAAGGTTAATTAGTTAACTTAATAATGACGTGTTTAGAATTAACTAATTAGTTTGTTAATGATAATCGAACTTAATTAATCATTTTATCTAATGATGTTTAAGGTTAATTAATTATTTAACAATGGTGAATTAAAGTTAATTAATCATTTTAATGTATGGTATTTGAAATTAAATAATCATTTTAATTAATTAAAAGTTAGTTAATTAGTTTAAATTTAATTAATCTTGTTCATTAATGATATTTAGATTATTTAATCCCGGTTAATAAATGATGTTTTAAAGTTAATTAATCAGCGTTATTAATGAGATTTAAAAATAGTTAATTAATTTAACTAATTATATTTTCAAGTGATTAACCCTTTTAATTATGGGTATTTCAAGTTAATTAATCAAATTAATTAACAAAGTATAAAGATAATTAATCATTCTTATTAATGATAGTTAAAGATGATTTATCAATTTAATAATAATGTTTTAGGTCATTAAATCCTTTTTTAATGGTGTATTAAAGTTAGTGAAACATTTTTACAAAGATGTTTAAAGTTAAAAATTTGTAACGAGAAGCCCAAGCATGAATTCGGTTTAATAGATAAAAATTTGATTCTGTTATGGAAAAGAAGTTTCCGTAAATGATATCACTTATATGGAAAGAATTTAGTCATACACTAGACACTAAACACCGAGGTATGGAAACTGGTCACTATCTCAAAAGTTAAAAAGGTCGTTAAGGTAAAGTCTAGTGGTAACACTAACTTCACTAGCCCAACTTTGTTTTTGACCAAGAAATAGTACTAGTTAGGAATCAACGAGTAGTGATAGGAATACGAGATTTACTGTCCATATATGATCGTTTTTATCCCCGACAGTTGGTTATTTAACTACCAGTTTAGCTTTCTTCAATTTTATGTTGTCAATTCAAGACAAATTGTTGCTTATCTGAGCTTTGTTATCCTTTGTCGGAAATGACTAAAACTAGAAATATAGCGGGGCCAAGTTATGTGGGGTTGCTTCCATTAGGGTATATTCATATCTACTCTAGGTTGGTTTTGGTTATTCATGCACTAAGATGTGAAATACTCGGATTCTCTGTAAGGTTGGCAGGGTCCGTCTTGGAGTTCCCTAAAGGTGTCACAAGAAGGTGACCCTCTCAAGTATATTTACTAAAGGTATACTTTCAAAAAAAAAGGGCTCGCCTTTCTAGTCATTGTTGGTAAATTTTCTTTTCCTTATTGATTCGAACCTTCAAATTTGTTTTGCTTAATCGCATTGAGAAGAGTATATCACTCTTTACGATGTTAATTATTTGTGTCTATTCTTTACATTAGGATGTTGTTCTTGTGAGAGGAAACCCGTTCTGCGTTTAATGGTGCGGTCTCACATGTTGTGGTTTAATTACACTTATTATTTAGAGTTCTAATCATACAAGATATATTTTTTGACCTGATTTGTTTGTTTTCCCTAAACTCTCAGGTACTCATTTATATTTGAGTAGTCCAAGAGTAGAATGTCCTTTATGAGATTTCTTGAAGACGGCGTCTAAGCAGGAGGCTTTTATCTACTTAGATGTCTGTTCCGTCGTTTATTTTGTTTGCATATGTATGTTTTGTTTCAGATGTGTAAAGGCAGGTTGTTATAATTGCCTAAGCCGATTGTAGTACTTTTGTGTAATTCTAATAACTCCAAGTTAGGGAGTAACCTTATGTACTATATTACTGTTGTGTTCTATTTAACAGTTTCGTTGTGAGATTTTCTGTTTTTTTATTTACCCTACGACAATTCATCTTTTAGATTCTTAGACAATGGCGCACAAATACCGTGGATGTATTAAGTGTCGTTTCCAAAGGTCAGACAGGTGGGTCATCACAACACATCTGAAATCGTGATATACGTACAATATGTATGTACTTGTTCCTTAAACCTTAATTGGGTTTCATACAGTTCCACTTAATTTCTACTTTCATATTGTATAAGTTTAATTCATATATAATGTTAATTTAGTTAACTTATATAATATTTTGTGTGTGTATTGGTTAAATCATATTTAATCAATTTTAATTTATTCATTCCATTAAAAATTAATTAAATTTATTTTAAAATTTTATTTTGTTAATCTTAAACAATTTAGTATGAATGTCAATCATTACATTTATAGTTTCATATACATATATCATTATATTGATTTATTAATTAATCTTTAATTAATATATATATATATATATTCATTTAGTTAAAAATCTTGATTAAATTATTTCTTAATAATTATGGAAAATTAATATTTTATATAACTTAAATATTTTGAGGCACATATGCATATATATATATACATACAATTGAGGCCTGATTCAAATTTAGCTCTTTTCCATTAGGTACAACCTTTGAGCTATGAACTTAACGGTTAACCCTAACTTGGCTAATTTAGACCACATCGGCTATCAGTTTCTGGTTGCATTGTTGGAACTAGGTCAGCCCACAGCAGAAGTTATGGGAGAATTTAAAAAAATTCCTTTATTGGATTTTTATTAGTCCTATGAATTCTACTATAGTAAGAACATTTATAAATATTAGTTAAATAAAATCCTTTATTTTATTTAAAATTATAAATTATACCGTTATATTTAATTTGTCTCAATATAAATAAATATATATAAATGTGTGTGTCATACACACATACATATGTGGGTGTGCATGTGTAATATATCAACCCTTACAAGGTGTAACATGCCTAGGTATAGATGTTAGGAATTACATCACAATGGACATGTTAGCTCATCTAATATGCAAGTATATATTGACCATATATATGTATATGTGTGTGTGTGTGTGTGTATACTATTTTTGTAAATAAATACACACACACAGATATATATATATATATATATATATGTATTAAATTTTGTTTAAATAATTTTATATAAATATATAGGTGTATTTATATATACATATATATATATGCATGTATGTATAAATATATATATATATGTGTGTGTGTGTATGTATGTATGTTTGTATGTATAATCATATGAATAAAATATTACTATTATATTTAGATATTATGTAATACAGTTTTATGAATAAATTATTTATAAATATATATAAATACATATAGAATATATATATATATAAATTTAAATATATACACGCACACATGTATATTCATTATAAGATATACAAACATATATATATATATTACTAAAACATAAAAAAATATTTCTGAGAAATATGAGATACCAGGTATTATGCACAACTTAGCAAATAATTTATTATATATATTTTCTAATTTTAAAATACATTTTAATTAAAAAATTAATAACATATTTGTAACAACCCGCCTTTTTGTACGCTTTAAATCGACGATAAATCACACATGTCAGACTCAAACCATGCAGAAGGGCGGATTGTTATAGGAGTGAATAAGAAAAAGCAGAGACAGAAAAAAAGAATCCTACAGCGGAACGACAAAATATAATAATCAAATAAGAAATACATGAAGTTGTTTTACAAAACATTTGATTATACTTATACATACCGATCAGAGTTACACATGCTAGAGAATAATAAATAACAATGCAGCGGAACAGTATGAATGTAGTGGAATGATTTAATAAATAATAATACAATCTTCACCTTCGTCCTCCAGCAATAAGGTCTTCAAATTCCGAAATACTCAGGCTGACCCGAGCGAATTGAAAAGACAAAACACTCGATTCAGAACTAAAAGATCTTATGTAAGTTAAACCAATGGTAAAAAATATAAGTGGAACGACGTCAGAGATGTTTATGGGATTTGACATCTCCTATCCAGTGTCAACATAAGTGTAGTAACTTAAGAGATGCTCGGGATTCACATCTCCTAAGGATCCGTTAAACTATCTACTACGTAGTAATATACGCTATTATAATAATGTCTAAAGGTAAAGTAAACTTACTTTAAAATAGCGATAAGGGGTTACCCATACAGCCCTTAACACGTAATAGTGCCAATAGTCTATACAGTACCATAATACCTCCTGATCGAGAGGCTACCAGAGGATACTCCATAGGTACGACACAAATCAAACTCGTACAAGGCGCGCTAGGGTAGGTGACACAGCACAACTAGGCAATGCCAGGGTAAATATACCAATTACATTTCCAGATCGGTGGTAACGCGTACCAGCTACTACCGCCCACTGTTTGCACCAAAATTTGGTCAAAAACACCCGATAGTCGCTGAAAGCACCAGTTCGCAATCACAGATCACAGATAACAAATATGTATGAACATCACTCAGAAAATTCACAATAAAGCAGTAAATGACACAGGATTTATAGTGGTTCGGCGATCTTGCCTACGTCCACTCCGAAGCTTATGTCTTTATTGATTCACTTGATGATTTCAATCAATTACAGCGGATAACAGTTGATTATAGCTCTGAAATCTGATTACAACAGCGGTAATGAAGAGTAGAATTGAATCCCGTAGAGCCTGGACGTTTCATGGCTAAAAGATCCCTTTTCTGAAGGCTTCCGGAGACTTTTTCTGGCACGTGAGTGGGCCCACGCGACTGACCCCATCAAGTTTCGACTCGATCTGTGATCGATACGAAATGATTTCGTATCCATCAAAAATTGATCCAATCGAGCTGAAACTTTGCAGGAACAATCTTTACCTTGTACGGAAGCTTCTGTGAAAATTTCGTTGCATTTGGATCAGTGGATCATGAGATATGATCGATACGAGATGGTGATTTTCGTTTCCTGCTGTCTTCGAATCCATGCCATCGTATCCATCCCCTTTGACTTGATGGAGCACGTGGTACTGTAGTGACGTGGCGCGCACTCCTCGCATCGATCCTATTTTTGCTCCGAGTTAACCGCTTCGTACCCACGAATTTCGCTTTGTTCGTATCAAGTACCACGACCCATTTTGTATCGATGGATACGAATCATTGATCGATACGAATGGGATCGAGAAGAACCGAGTGGATGCGAACAGGGTGGATTTCATGGATACGAAACAGCGACTTATCACTGTTCATGGATGCGAGGACGATCAATACGAAGGAGTGCTTGGGGTGGATATGAGACCGATCGACTCGAAGTAGGGTACACAGATGGATGCGAAGCGGTGTGGGTTGATCGATGCGAACGTCATCGATTCGAACCTGGAGGATACGAATCCGATGGATTCGAATAGACCAATGCATGACTTCTTAATGGAGACGAACGATGGATTCGAACTGCTCTAAATTCAATGGATACGAACATGTTGAGGCGATGCCCATTTGATCGATTCAAAACCGATCGTTTCGAAGTATATGGAACCTGATGGATTTGAACAAAACAAACATTGATGGATTCGAATCCGATGGATTCGAAATGGACATATCCTCAACAATCTGATGGATACGGACAGCGTACTTTGGCTAACTTGCATCGATCATATCTCGTTCATACGAACTCCGATTAACTTGAAATTTGAAACGCTGGCTTTTATGATCTTCCTTATCATGTCCTATCAGTTGTAGCCTGATGCGGCTTGGAAAAAATTCATCGATATCCATAGCGAAGCAATGTGTAACCAATCTTTTGGCATCACAGCTTTGCCAAAAAGCGGGATAACATTTACCCCCCAAAAATGCCTTATGGTAGGAAGGTGTGTTTTGTAATGCCATAAGCAGGATGTTCATATCCTATCAATAAGGAACTTGATAATTTCATATGACCTCGAATGACGATCGTTCGGGATCGTATGCCATTTGAGGTGAAACGGGACCGTTAGCGGTCGATGCCCTTCGCGGCGAAGAATGGAATAGGACCATTCGCGGTCGATGCCGTTCGCGACAAATGGTGATACGGGACCGTTCGCGGTCGGATGCCGTTCATGGCAGATGATGCAATGGGATCGTTCGTGGTTGGATGCCGTTCGCGGCAAACGGTGATCGTTCAAGGTGAATTGTGACCGTACGAGGTCGGATGGCATTCAAGGCAAATCGTGACCGTTCGAGGTCGGATGTGATCGTTCGGTATCGAATGTCATGTAAGGTGAGTTGTGACCGTTCGCGGTCGGGTGCCGTTCGAGGCAAATTGTGACCGTTCGCGATCGTGTGCCGTTCGAGGCGTATTATGTGTGCCCGGGGGGGGGGGGGGTCTTAGTATTATCGATGCCAGAGTTCATATTCGGGGGAGTTTCTGAATTAAGGACTTTGGCGGTTCATCGCCATACAAGAGATGCTCGTGGACCGTTCGCGATCCAACATGCATACGAGTAAATTCTTTCACAGAATTGCAAATATTAAAGCAATGATCATACGAATCTCACAACAGAAATGTCCAAACAAGCAAAGTCTAAATTTCCAAATCAAAACGAAGCAAAAACAAAGCAAGGATGTCAAAGTGTAAATTCTCACTATGATGTGGTCAGTAGTCATTCAGAGCATGCCTATGGATCGTGAGCGATCGCTTACATGTGTAAATGATTAACCGTGCTAGTGAGAGGTTTACGACTTGTTCATCATTGTTTCAATCAATCAATTAATTGATAATAAAACGTTGCCCCGGTTCAGGGTCAAATCTAGCTGATGTAGATGGTGGTCGGTCTGCCTCCACCGCTGGAGTTCGCCTCCTCACATACTGAAGTAGCATACCGTTCCTGATATGCCCTTCCACCTCATCCTTCAGATGTCTACAGATGTTTGTGCTATGACCGTTCAGTTCATGGAACAACAATATTTGTCAGATTTCCTCTCGTCAATAGTTGGATCCCTTCGCATTGGTCTACGATAGGGAACTTGCTCTCTTGTATCCTGATAGATTCGCTCCAAACTCGCATTCAGCTCAGAGTAAGTGGTGAATCGTGGCTCCCTCCGTGGCCGCTTTGACCTGTCACCGTTATCCTCAGCCTTTCTTTTTCCTTTACTAGTCTCCCCACCCTTTCCAGGTGGATTTTCGCCTTTGATTGCGAAAACATCAATCCCTTCCTCTCTTTCTGCACTAGCATCTTCCAGTCGAAAATACTTTTCTGCCTCGTGATAGAATTCTCCTAGATCCATAGGCGGATCTTTATTTAATGAATTTTTGAATTCTATGCCATCAGCTATTCCAAACACAGCTGCCATCATAACCATGGATGGATCTGGCCGATCCACCGATGCTGCTGCCGCATTGAACCGCGTTAGAAAACTCCTCAAAGACTCTCCAGCTTTCTGCTTCAAAGTTGCCAAACTCATCACATTCTTGGGTCTTGCGATGTGAACCCTGAATTGCCTCATGAATCTCTTAGTTAAATCTGCCCATGTTCCTATGGAGCTGCTCTACAGTTGCCTAAACCATAACGCTGCGATATCTGTCAGATACGATGGAAAGCACCGGGCCATGACTTCTTGTGATGCCTCCAGCACTTCCATGTGCCTCATGTACTTTGTTAGGTGGACCGCAGGGTCCGTCCTCCCATCATACATCTCCAGCGATGATAACTTGAATTCTGGAGGGTTCCTAGCCATCCTAATAACAGGAGAAAAGGGACTCCTGTTCACGTCTTCTAGATCTCTGTTTACTAGCCCGCCTCTCATGGCTCGTCTGACCATCTCTGCCAATCTGTCGTTGTCTCCAGCTGCAGTCCTCGTTCACTGCCTTCGACCTGCCCCCCGAGTCCGTGTGAGCTTTCGGGAGTCTGTCCCCCTTGCTGTGCGTTCATCCCTCTATCGCCACCAGGTTGCTCGGATCCCTCTCTCTCTCCCCGGGATTAGGTCTACATGCTCTAAGTGTGTGCCCCCAAGTCCTGGTGCTACTCCAGCTGGTCCTGCATCATTCTGAACCCCATCTGCTCCTCGATTCTGCGTTCCAAGTTACGCAATTTGTTGAAACAAATTCTGGATCATTTCTTCCTGCCTTTTCATCATTGTCTCCATCTCGTCCCTGGTGATGAAGACTGAAGCTTGGTTTGCTCCTGAGGAAGCCTCTTGACTCCCCTCGTGCTGACTCCTCTCTAGTCTCTGCCTTCTACTCGATTTCCTGGTCATAATTCTAGAATCTGAATCTCCAAACTCTCTGATTCAACTCTTAATTGATAGAACTCCTGAATTAGCCTTCTTGGTGAAAGCACTAAAATGTTTGCACCAAAATTTGGTCACAAACACCCGGTAGTCGCTGAAAGCACCAGTTCGCAATCACATATCACAGATAACAAATATGTATGAACATCACTCAGAAAATTCACAGTAAAGTAGTAAATGACACAGATTTATAATGATTCGGAGATCTTGCCTACGTCCACTCTGAAGCTTATGTCTTTATTGATTCACTTGATGATTTCAATCAATTACAGCGGATAATAGTTGATTATAGCTCTGAAATCTGATTGCAACAGCGGTAATGAAGAGTAGAATTGAATCCGGCAGAGTCTGGACATTGAATGGCTAAAAGATCCCTTTTCTGAAGGCCTCCGGGGGTTATTTATAGGCGTAGGAGGCTGAGATCGCGCTCAAACTTCGGGAGACTTTTTCTGGCGCGTGAGTGTGCCCACGCGACCGACCCCACCAAGTTTCGACTCGATCTGTGATCGATATGAAATGATTTCGTATCCATCAAAAATTAATCCAATCGAGCTGAAACTTGGCATGAACAATCTTTACCTTGTATGGAAGCTTCTGTGAAAATTTCGTTGCATTTGGACCAGTGGATCATGAGATATGATCGATACGAGATGGTGATTTTCGTTTCCTGCTGTCTTCGAATCCATGCCATCGTATCCATCCCCTTTGACTCGATGGAGCACGTGGTACTGTAGTGACGTGGCGCGCACTCCTCGCATCGATCCTATTTTTGCTTCGAGTTGACCGCTTCGTACCCACGAATTTTGCTTTGTTCGTATCAAGTTCCATGACCCAGTTTGTATCGATGGATACGAATCATTGATCGATACGAACGGGATCGAGACAGACCGAGTGGATACGAACAGAGCGGATTTCATGGATACGAAATTGCGACTTGTCACTGTTGATGGATGCGAGGATGATCGATACGAAGCAGTGCTTGGGGGTGGATACGAGACCGATCGACTTGAAGTAGGGTACACCGATGGATGCGAAGCGGTGTGGATTGATTGTAACAACCCGCATATTTATCGATTTTATATTTAAATATTTTATTTAAATATTTTGTCGTTAATCGGATATTGGTATGAAAGGCTACTTTTTGCAAACGGTCAAATTAGGACTCGAGACCACTTCCACTGAGTTCGAAATGCCGTTTACAACTTTTTTAAGTATAAACATTGATAGGTTTGGAGTTAGTGAAATTTCACTTACTTTTCCCGCTTTGGACCTTGGGTTAGATTAGCCATTATAACTCAAGTCCACTTCTCCCCTTCTCCTCACGCTTCATAAATTCCTACCAAACACAAACTTTAACATTAATGGTGAGTGGAAAGGGAAATTAGAAACTCCAAGCCTAGGTTTCAACTCCAACTCCATCATTTAACTCCAAATTCAAGGAAAAAGTATTAGATTCAAGCTTGTAGTTGCTTCTCCATTCACCTTCAAGCTTTACCTTCATAATTTGGTGAAAAGGTGAGATTTTTATCTCACAATTCTAATCTATAACTATACGGGACTGTTGGGAATGATTCTCCATCACTTTAGCATGTACATTTGCATTTGGCTGGGATTGGATTGGCGAAAAACTCCAATTTTTAGTGTTTTTGATAAAATTCTGCACTTAGGTCGTTCTTCCAATGCTAGGTCGTTCATGTGGAAAAGTCTCGGTCTTCAAATAGCTCGTTTCTGGCCTTAAAACGTTCTACAGCCCTAGGTCACTCGGCTCTGGCTCGATAGGTTGTAGGTCGTTGCCACAAGGTCTTAGGTCGCTTGGCTTTGGGTCGTCCGGTGTTGGCTAGCTCGGTTATAGGTCGTTACCTCTAGGTCGTTAGACCTTTATACTTTAGGTGGTTGCTCGGCCTTTCCACATAGGTCGCTCGACCTTTGTTCCATTTGATCGCGAACCTCGATAGGTCGCGTACCCCCTTAAGTCGCTTGACCACTAGGTCGCGAACACCTCTAGGTCGCTCGACCCCTTTAACTCGTAGGTCGCTCGCCTCTTCTAACCCGCGAGTTCCTTAAGTCGCTCGCCTCCCTTAGGTCGTTAGGCCTTAATACCGTTAGGTCGCATGACCTTTATACCTTTAGGTCGTGTACCCTATTAGGTCGCGAGTTTAATTAGGTCGTTCAGCCTTAAAATGTTAGGTCGCTTGGCCTGTGCTTTTGTTAGGTCGCGAGTCCCTTAAGTTGCTCGCCTCTGTTAGGTCGCTCGTTTCTGCTAACTCGCGAACACCCCTAGGTCGCAACCAATAGGTCGCTCAATCCTATCCTCCCTTGGGGGTTTGCCACCCCCTAGACCCCCCCTCCGTAGGGGATCTTATCTGAAAAACATTCAACAGAACTTGCTTTGTTGAGATGCTGAGTTGACCATTCTTCAAGACAAACTATCTTTGGCTTCTCGGTCGATTTTATGGTATCACGGCCTTGCTAAAAAGGCGGGATAACAACTTTACAAATATGAAGGTTTCAATACTAGTAGTAAATATCAAAATTCTTTCAACAAAATGATTTCAACTCTATTTTCAATAACAAAGCTCTTTACTTAAACTGTTTTCCAATCTACTAGTATATACAAACCTTTACCTCGCTCGGATGAGAAATCTAATTAAACGGCTTAGTAAAACAAGTGGTATGAAACGCTTGCGTTCACTTCGTCGGTTAATTCTTGGACTTGTTCGATTGAATCTCTTGTGACAATTTTCTAGTGAAGATTTACAGTTTTTTGGTAAATATTTAAGTTAAGCAAGTGGTTATGGGACACGAAGATAAACTTTTATATTTACTAGCTTAGTGTAATTGACACTTCTCGTTGATCATGACGATCATTTTATGATTTAGACTAGCAATTGTACGATGACTCTTTGTTTGCAAGGTTAGACTATATCTCATGGGTGTGATCCCGACTCACACATATCTCTTTGTCCGTAAGGTTAGTCTAGACACCATTTGTGTGATTCCACTCACACATACCTTTTTGTTGCGAGGTTAGGCTAGAAACCATTTGTGTGATTCCACTCACACATACCTTTTTGCTTTTTGGTTAGCCTAGACCTCATCTGGGTGATTCTGACTCACCCTATGGGGTAGCTCCCCATGGTCTTCGGATCGTATGTGATAGGCCTATTTTCCTTTTTCTATGATTTCTGGATTTCTTGTGTTGATTTTTGGAATTTATGTCATTGACTTGTTATGAGTACAAATTTAGGGTATGATGCCCTCTTTGGATCTTTGGGAAGATTCTTGTGATATTGATTTATCTCTTATCGATTGATCTTCTGTTGATCATCATTTGCATACTTATAGTAGTATGTCAGTATGGATATTTTATGTTTATGCCATATCTTTTATTTTATACCATGTCATCTGATATTTATACCTAGACTGATCCGTTTATTATTTTCTTAAATAATACTCGGGTCAGACCGAGATGTTACAGGTGCTTCTGCTTGACTTCTTCCCGGGATTTGTTACTCTGATTTTTGGCTAACTATTTAGATTAGCAGTTTTTGTTGTATACACTTGAGATATAGACTCATAGTAGTATTCTTTTGTATAGCACGTGTTGCTATTCTTTTGTATTATTGTGGATCTTTTTGACCACTACTCTGATGTACACTTTCATGTGTTAGTTATATATTCATATCTTCTTCCGCCTTTGTGATATGGATGTCTGTGACTGATTTGTGTTATGCTTATTTCTATATTTGTTTCCGAAGATTATTTATAGCCACCGTGTGAAAAGCAATCACATGGATGGTTGCTCCTCAACAGCCTTATTCTCCATTCTAGTTGATAGCACTACACCGTAGTGTTCTTGGCTAGCGTGGGTATAGAGGTGGGGCGTCACATTGATCGATGTGAACTCATCGATTTGAACCTGGCGGATACGAATCCGATGGATTCGAATAGACCAATGCATGACTTCCTAATGGATATGAACGATGGATTCGAACTGCTCTAAATTCAATGGATACGAACATGTTGAGGCGATGCCCATTTGATCGATTCGAAACCGATCGTTTTGAAGTATGTGGAACCTGATGGATTCGAACAAAACAAACATTGATGGATTCGAATCCGATGGATTCGAAATGGACATCTCCTCAACAATCTGATGGATACGGACAGCGTACTTTGGCTAACTTGCATCGATCATATCTCTTTCATACGAACTCCGATTAACCTGAAATTTGAAACGCTGGCTTCTATGATCTTCCTTGTCATGTCCTATCAGTTGTAGCCTGATCCGTGCTCGGACAAAATTCATCGATATCCATATCGAAGCAATGTGTAACCAATCTTTTGGTATCACGGCTTTGCCAAAAAGCGGGATAACACCCACCTCGAGCCACACCCCCAAAACCAAAGGGCCCCAATGAATCACAAAGCAATGGAATGGTACCGAAGGAGCGTGTCCGATAAAAGGTGCTACCTTCTTAGCCCATCAATCACTCCTGTTTTAGCCACCTTATGCCAACTCACGGGAGTCGGGTCCACGTATATACCTCAAAGGAGCGCCGCCACCATCCTACTTCATTCTGAAATCTCCACCGCGTATGCGATTGTTGAAGTGGTTTTCGGAGTTTGCAGAGAGTATCACAACTTCCAATCCCAATCTCTTTAACAACAAACGTTATTATAACACCACGGTCATTTTCAAAATAGTTTATACTTTAAAACTAAGTATCATTGCCTTTTCAAACCAAATCAATATGATATCATTTTCATTTCAAACATATCCTTTTCTAAAATCATAGCACTTTAAAAGTTATAACATTTCGAAATCAAAACACTTGAAATATAACACTTTCAAATTATAATACCTTGAAATTCATAACTTTGAAACATAACTTCCACCACTTAAATGGTTTAGATATTAAAATACTTTATATAATAAACTAGCTTCTTCAATTTCACAAATCGATTCCAAAACAACTTGAATTTCTAAATTTTAAATTTAACCAAATCCCAAATCATAAATTTCAATTCAATTCAGTTTTCAAATAAACTATTCTAAATTATATCGATTTCAAAACAGATTTGATCCACAGAATAAACCATTTCAAATTTAGTATATTTGAAACTTTTAAGTATTCAATAATTTCAAAACTAATTTTGGTAATTACGATTCAAAACTTCAATTTTCTATTATTTGGTTTTGAAATATTTTACTTAATAAATCCATTATCATTTAAATAAAACTCAAATTACAAATAACGAAATATTTCCTTCAATTATTTATACTTGAAATATTCATGTAATTCACCTTAAACCAAAATAAAGTTATAAAATCATACCTTCTAAAAGATCAAATTTAATAAATTTCACATCAAACTTATTTGTTTTTAATTCTTAAATAAATTCAATTTCAAATAAATCTCAAATTTATCTTCGAACCTTAATTTATTCAAATCATTATAAACTCTATATTAAAATATAATTTAAATACTTAACTATATTATCATCAATAAAAATCGAACTTATTATTAAGCTTATTCTATATTAAAACAAATTATACATAGCTTAAAATCAAGGATAAAATAACATTTATATAATATCTAAAATTAATATTTGTCTAAAACCATATATTTCTTTACAAAACTATAGAAATCATTTCAAAATATTTTTATATATAGACCACGGTGTATGTATATAATTTTCTATCCTGTGGTCAAGTGATACAAATATTTATCATTTCAATCTGTAATTTAAAATATAAATACTGTTATATATCATTTCAAACTGCAATCCCGAATGAAATAAAAATTCATAACAACTTGAGGTTTATAACAATATAAAATAAACATCCATTCATCCAATATCAATCATCAAACATTTATCACAATCATCATCCAATTCAAGCAATAACATCAATATAGAACAGATAATAAATAATAGGTATTTACCGGCAGTTTATATTCAATAATAAATTAAATAACTATTTTATCCAAATAAATTCAAATAAACTGACATGATGATTCAAAATATGCCAAACGGTCGTAAATAAATTTCTAATCACATCATAAATCAATTTAACAAACATAAGAAATTTTAGAAGTTGTGAGTGGGTTAAAATACCCACATTTTGAATTTAAATTGAATTTAAATCTAATTTAAACCCAGAATTCAAACAGTCTCAAAATTTGTCCAAATGAGCGTCATAATGTCCGGAAATTCAATTCGAACCTAGTGGAGAAAATTGCACATGAAACGGACCTCGTATGCAGAAGTTATTGATGTTAGAAGCCATAAGGTTTTAAAATAATAAAATAGATTAAATAAATAAATACGTACACCATTACCTACACACGTCAGCCCGAAGATAACCCTTACTTTCACGCGTTTTACCCAGGCGAAAGAAATCTAGCATCGCGCTACAGAATGATCAAACCAGCCACCTTTTGACTAGAGAAACGATGCCGTTCCCTTACTCCGATCGCCGACCACGCCGACGTGGTAGCTCCACCTCCAGACCGCGGCCCCTTCCAGCATCGAGCATGACCACCATGTCGTCGAAAAAGCATGGCCGCCGCCTCCTTTTTTGAAACCCCAATGAATTTTAGGGGCCAATCGGACCGTTGATTTGGCGCAAAACCATACAGATGCACTCCACTCGCTGCTCTCTACCCAACTGTATCAACAAATCGTCGATCCGTTGCAGTTGATCAACGCGCGATGAACGGCCGTGGATAATTCATAAATTTTCGGACTAATAGTGGTTCAATCTAGAAAACCAATTACAGATCTGAGATGCGCTCATCGTGAGCTTCAGATTTATATATAATTTGATATTATTTAAGGAATTTGAATTTTGGCTTTGAATTTTATTTGAAATTGCAATAGGAATTTTGGTTTTGTCTGCCGTTGGAATGAGGAGGAGCAACAGGAATTGTACGTATAGAAAAAATGAACATAAAAAATAATCTAGGTTTCAAAAAATGACGTATATATAGGCAAAGCTGAAATTAGAATGGACCGGATTGGTTTGGATTGAAAGTTGAACGACAAATGGCCCGAAAAGCCCGTTCTGACACCAAAATGAAAATGAATCAATCTATATTTCAAAATATATGTTTTTAAATATTTTAAACGCAATGGAACAGATTTCAAGTCCAAATTCCATGGTATGAAGAAGTTATGCTAAAATCAAGTTATTTCAAATTGATTTTAATTGATTTCAATTAAATTGATTTCTAGGCGTTTCGAGTCCGTACGATCAAACGACAAGTCCGATCGCTATGAAACCTGAAATCCTATAATAATTCATCGTTGCGGATCCGATGAAACCGGTTTCGTCGAAATCCGAGTCTATGGCCAAAATGGCTATATTTCAGTTAATTAAATAAATTAATATTAAATCAATGAAAATCAAAATTTACAAATCTTATCATTTTTTTGATTTCTTAAACAATTACAGTACTTTGAACAATTTTGATATCAATTCAAAGTAAATTAACTTACCCAATTCCATATTTAATTTCAATTTCAATAAATTCATTAGTTATCAATTGAAATTCCAATAAATCCATACACTTGATTTCTAAATCTTCATTGAATCAATTATCAATTTATGGGTAAAATTATCATTGGTTTATTTTTTATTACCTTAATATTTCCCATTTCATCCTGGTTCTAATTAATTTAGTATTTAATTCCTTTACTTACCCTTGACCCATTTGTTAAAGATTGAGTTCCAATTAATTAATTCCAAATAAACTGATTTGATTCACTTCTAATCTTTTTATTAAGTCTATATTACACTATAAACCTAGTAAATATTCGTTTATCTTTCATTATATCAATATATTTAAATTTCCATCCTTCCTTTGTACTAAGTGTTGTTTTCAATTATATCGAATTTGTCAAATATCTGTATTTATTATAATTAAAACCCTCAATTAATCTATTCAACTTGGTTTCATTCCTTTATTTTATCTTATGCATAATATATACTTTTTCATTCATTTTATTACGTTCACACTTTACAATTATAGTCCTAACTCACATTAATGAACATTTACTTACATTTAAATGTAATTGATTTCCAATTAATTTCATTGACAAATCAAATACGTAATTTATAATAATTGTTATCATAACCTTTAATTTACACTTAAGTTTATTTTATATTCAACCAATTATTATAATTACTTACCTAATACCGAATTCATCCAATTACCATTAATTATACTAATTCATTTATTTATACAACACTTACCTTTATTTACTTATTTTAAATTTTATAACCAAGTGCAAAAATTTACACTATTTCATTATTGGGATTTCACTCTATTGTCAATAATTAGTTTTAATTACCATTTCTGCACTTCATTATAAAGTTTTTATTTCTTTCTAAATGTAATAAAAAAATCTTATCAAATTAACCAATTTAATTATCGAATTTTGCCCGTGGTTACACTCTCCCCCACTCAAAACTTTTCGTCCTCGAAAAGGAAAAGAAGGGAAAAGAAAGAATTAAGTATCAATACATCTTATTCAAAAATATTAATTTTATAAACAAATAAGTTTACAATATTTGATAATTTAAATAAAATATATCAATTTATAACTATTAAATCTTTTTATACTCAAATTAATAAAGTTTGGAAAACATTTTTCAAAAATTTTCTAAGCCCAAGATTTACGAAAAATTTCGATAGAGTCTCCTTTGTACGGAGAGGCTCAGGAGAAAATATAATATCAAATATAAAAATATATATCATAATATCTCAAAATAATATCTCCCAATAACGGGAAAAACAATATAATAACGCTATAAACCGTAATCCGAGAACGTACCTATTTATCGGACAATTAACACTTAATTATGAAACCAAAAGCAATAGCAATTTCTTCCATACCTATATTTCACTTATATAATCCAAAAAGAGTTAATAATTATATAAAATGAAATATTAAAGTTGTTTCATCCACTAACAAACAAATCAATGTCGAACAACAACAATCACTTACAACCACATCATACAATCATCACATAAAATCAACACCAATTAATTATCCATTCAAAATAAATAGTTGTTCGGGTCAAAAACTTTAAATTGTACATAATAGAAATAAACTACTAAGTGCATCATTTACTCAACAGCCTTAGATGAAACTAAATAGATTATTCATACATCCAAACAATTTTAAAGTATCCTTGCCCAAACAACCATAAACCAAACAAACAATGACCCCAAGCATGAATTAAGTTCATTCTTATTAATTTTATTTCACACATTTATTGCTTCATTTCCTTTATTTGCATTTATACTTACATAAATTCATTTTCATTTATTCATATCAAGTAAAATTTCTTTTTATTGCATTATATTATTCATTAATAATATTCATGTTCAATTCAGTTACTTGGCATATTAATTTCATTAACTTAAGTTCAAAATCTTTTACTTACATTCCCTTTTTCTATCACATTTAATTTCAACAACCTTCCAAATTATAACTTAATTTATAACAATTAACATCAATTCCTATTAATAAAAGCAATTTATAGGACACTTTTCATTACATAAATTTACCCGTACAATTTCCATTACATTTCCTTATTAAACATTACAACTTTTAATATTTGGTAAGTCACATACATATTAAAGAATGCAAATTGAAAAATTATACAAGTTTATCTCATTTCTTTTAATTAATTTAATGTTCAATAAATATCTCTTTTGTTTTATAAGTTACAAATTTCAACTTGCTCGTAGTTTCATTCATAACCTAGCATTTAATCTCTTATTTCATTTAGAGGTTCCAACTTTTAATTAGTTACATTCCATTTCACTACAATAATTGAAACTATTAATTAACAGAAACTTAAGAACTAAATACCAGGTTAGATTTTGAATCATTTGAAAATAATAGATAAATGTATATTCTTACAACTTACATATATCCAATTATATTTAAAACTATTTAAAATTTATATTTGCTTATCAAAATAAATCTACAGTAAAACTACTACAATAGTCTTCCCACTTAAAAACTCGAAAATGAATGTCGATGATGCCTGCACTCGTCATCGAAATTATTTTCCAACGACAGAGAGGGGAGTACAGAATTTATTTCATTCCAACATTACCTTAAGACAATTCTTTCAAATCATACTGAAATAGTTATATCAGAAAATACTTCTAAATAATATTATTATTATATACCAAGATCATTCAAATTAATTTTCAAAACCCCGGAACCTGAAGATCTAAATTTCCAGTTTTCATTTATTTTATTTTTAAATCTTATTCCCAACCAATATTTATAAATTTCACTACCTAACAATCAATGTATTACAACCAAATATATCATTTATAAATCAACATTATATATATATATATATATATATATATATATATATACAATAGGCAAAATTATTTCATTTACCTATCTTTCAAAACAAATATTGTGTTGGTCTGTCCTATTAAGTGTATAGAAATCGCTATTGATGTCATAGCGTCCTATGCACCAACTAGAATTTATAAATACAAAACCGTACAAAATAACACAATATAAAACTTTTTATAACACTAACAAATATGCTCTCTTATATATATACACTCAACGACTCATCATAGGGTATTACTACCCTATTAGTAAAGAGTCAGACCCCACAAAGCTAAGGTTTTTCGCTAAACAAAGCTCTGATACCAAATGTAACAACTCACTTTTTGTACGCTTTAAATTGACGATAAACCACACAAGTCAGATTCAAACCGTACAAAATGGTGGATTGTTATTGTGGTGAATAAGAAAAAAAAGAGAAAGAAAAAAAACAAAACAGAATCTTGCAGCAGAACGATAAAATATAACAATCAAATAAACAGTTCATGGAGCTATTTTATAAAACATTTGATTATACTTACACAACACCGATAAGAGTTGCACATTCCAGAGAATAATAAATAACAATGCAGCGAAACAGTATGAATGTAGTGGAATAATATAATAAATAATAATACAAACTTCGTCTTCGTCCTCCAGCAATAAGGTCTTCAAATCATGAAATGCTCAGGCTGACCCGAGCGAATTGAAAAGACAAAACACTCGAGTCAGAACTAAAAGATCTTATGTAAGTTAAATAATGGTAAAAAATATGAGTGGAACAACGTCAGAGATGTTTATGGAATTTGATGTGACGACCCAAAATTTTTGAATATTTGAAATTTGAATATTTAATTGATTTTAAATATTTAAAAGTTAATTTTCAACTTGAATTCAAATATCACTATTTATTTGATAATTAAATTTATTGAATTAAATAATTTGAAGTTGGGTAAAATGTTGAATATGGAGTTTTAAGCCCGTTAAAATATAATTTGAAGGCATGTAAAATATATATTGATAGTGTCGAGGATAATAAAACTTTTAAAATTGAATTTAACAGTGATTTGTTAGTTTTAAAAATATATCGTTTAAATTGACATTTAAAAATAGCCTTCAGAGGCACAATCATGGAATTCGACGAAACAAGATCGATTGGATCCGTAATATTTTATTGTTATCGGATTTCAAATTTCGTGGTGATTGGAGTTGTTGTGTGAGCATACGATATATAAACACGCCGAAATTTTATCGAAATTTAATTAAATAGCTGGGTTCATAGGCTATCTTCTCCATACGATTAAATTTGGACTCGAAACCTTTACCATTGCATTCGGAATAAGGGTATAACATTATAAACGTTTGGTATCACGCCTCGATAGAAGGTCGAAATTTTGGGTTGCAAAATTCAAGACGATTTAAATTTAAAAATAATATATACTTTGACTGGTCAAATAAACTTAACATCAGAACTTTTTGCACTCTACTCAAAACACTGTAGCTGGCAGGCATGCAAAGCATCTTCAACACGCAAGGGATCTTTTCCTTCTTTAAAAATCATGTTATCTTCCCCTGGTACTTCAATTCATTTTCAACAAAAAATAAATAGTAATGGTCGAGCAAAAATCAACTAAGCACATCGGTTCGTTTTCTTTTTCCCCCCATTCCCAAATTAATTCGCGAATCCCTTTCCCTTACCATCGATCGAACCATGCCTTTTAAATATAGATTCAAAAATTAATAATGGCTGTGAGAAAAAAGAGATCGCACTAACTTCCTCAGTTCGATCTCTAGAACGAAGGAGGAAATCGATCGAGTTTTTTCGCTCGTAGCCGTGCGCTCTCTCTCCCTCAAGTTTTTTTGCGTTCGAAATCTCGCAGTGCACCAATTCAGCCTCACTTCAATGGTGATTCAAGATTCTACAGAGGCGACTTCAATCGCGAAGCCTAGTCTCGAGAGTAGAGAGGGGGGCCGTAGTGATAGCGTGACGTCATCGCGATTGGGAGAGCGCGGCAGGGGTTTCGTGCTTGATAGTGGGGTTCGCAAGGAGGGTGTGCGGCTTCGTTAGTTCGTGGTGGCATGTTCGTTACCGCGAGGTGGAGGCAGTCCTAAGGCGGGGCACGCAGCATCGACAGTGGAGGTTTTGGTCTAGCGAATCGAGGCAGTGCATGGATAGGGTTGATGGCGATCGGCATTGGGTTCGAATGGCGACACCTGATGGTTGCGGCCTTGCCATTTCAGAGGGAGTGTTTGAGGTAGTGTTCTCTGAATTTTAATTAAATTGAAATTCTGTAGAGTTAAATTTTCTAAAGTCTAATAGAATTGTAGGATGAGAAATTTATAGATGAGAAATTATGCTGTTCTTTGCAACTTAAATTGGTAATATCCATATAGATTTGTACAGGAAATCAGAGAATAATAATAGTTTAACAGTAGATTTTATTAAACAATCTATTTTCTGAAATTTATAAATTTATACATATATATATTTACATAGCAAAGTAAATTACTGTCGTGTTTTACAGGGAAGGAAAACATATTTTTAAGTCTGTATTTGTTATTTTAATGTGTGTAGTTTTATAAATGAGGTAAAAAAGGGATTTACATATAAAACCTATTAGCTTATTTTAAAAATAAAAATAAATATACCAATATGTATTATAGTGATTAACCTATTAGTAAATTTATTTAATTATTTTGGTAAATAGAAATGTTTTAATTTAGGAAAATTAGTTTAAGTAAAGGTATATAAGGATTTTAAATACTGAAGAATTTTATAAAAGCTAGATTTTTGAATCTATAAATTTTAACAAAAATAGTGTATTTTTGGAAATATATTTGTTTAATTAACTTATTTAATTGTTTGGTTGCTAAAATATTCTGTAAATGGAAATCAATTTAAAATTAAATTTATTCGTTTAGAATGAAATCTTTGAAAATTTAATTGTTCAATTGACTCGAATATTGATAAAAATTATAAATGTTTATACAAGGTTATAACCTAGGAAACCAAGTTGAATTGAAGTGGACTGCAAACAAATTTAAAGGTGAGTTAATATCACTCATCTGGGTTTTATTTAAATTTAAATGAAAAAATTTAAATATCTGGTTGAATGATTGGATTGATTGGATGTGATATATTATATAGTAGTATATAGTATATATTGGAGTGATTAATTTCCCGCATTATATAGCGGATGAGACCCTTTGCGCCGCATAATAGCGGATGATATTATTTAATCCCATATACCACGATATTCCACCTCGAAGTGGAATTGGTATTTTATATTGTGCTAACATCCGTGGATGCAGGGAAACAGGTTGGAGGGATCCAACTGGATTCCTTAAAATTATTTAGATTATTCTAATAATTCTGTGTTATGATTATTGATATGTTGTGATGAATTATATTGATAATTAGAATATTTGATACAATGGTTTGATTTAATATATTTCGGTACACCGAGTCATCAAAATATTTAGAATTGGATTTTGAAAGAAATATAAGAGTAAATTTTTAAGTGAAATAGTCATAGAATAAAAATAAGAATTTATTGGAGAGGAATAAAAGTGATTTCTAAATCCTGATAAATTCCGGGTATGAAAAAGGGATTTTGAGTAAACAGAGAAATAATGAATTTTAAACTTAAGTGATGTTATAACAAGAAATAAAGAATTTATTTTAAAAATTTAAGGTTTGAATTTATTTGCAGGGATAAAGAAGAAATTTGAAAAACATGAAATTGGTATTCTCAGTTAAAAAGATTTTAAATCATAATTAAGGAATAAAGTCTGAAATTAATGGATTTTGAAATAAATTGAGTAAGTAAAGAAATTTATTTCAAAATGGAGTAAATTGGGAATCAATTTAGAAATTGATCTAAGTGGTTGGAATTGAAATTTTAAAGGGATGTTGAGCCTATGAAACTTATAAACTGGGGTTATAAAAGTAAAGCAATATATCAGTGGATATTTGGAAGAATAAATTCATGGTGGGAATATATTAAGGGAATGGGTAATTTTGTTTAAAAATAAAAAGTGGTTTATTTTTAAGACGTGTACGAGAAGGGTATTTCCTTGAATAGCCAAGTACGTTTTCAAAACAATTTTTTAAGTATAAGTAAAATGTTTAAGTTGTTTAAAAGTATGTTTTAGAAAAGTTATTATTTCTAAATGTTTAAATTTTAAAGTACTATATTTTTCTAATTTATTATAGCAGTAATTATTTAAAGGTGGTTTGGTATTATGTTTTAAAAGTTAGAAATTTAGTTTTATATTGTACAAAGTAGTTTTATTTTTAAATATTCTCAAAGTATATATTTTGAACAAGTATTAAAGTAATTTTAATTTAAATGTTTAAAGAAAATTTTATAATAAAGTGTTTTAATTATTTTAAAAATCTAAAGTTTTTTGTGCTTGGTGTTTTCAGTGGGAATAAATATTTGGGAATTTACTCCATAAGAAGAGTGTGGTTGGAAAACAGTTTTCAAAAAGGTTTGAAAGTGGAAATAATATCTTGCGAAGATATTTTGAGATTAATAAATAATTTGGAGATTATTATTGTTTGATGGTTGTTTGAGAATGTTAATTGATATTTAAATAACCGACTATCAATATTGGCCAATGCGCTGATCATTTCGAAGAGACTGGGATTGGGACTAAATTATCGAGAACTACTTCGATCCGATTAGTACGTTTTCGTGGGGAAAACGAGTTTGGAGTCGAAGATGGAGCAGTAAAGTGTAAGGGCTAGTCGCTACTAATCCTGAGGATGATTCCAAAATGGATGTAGTAGGAGTAGTGCCTTCGGTTCCGTTTGAACCCGGGACGGACTTATATGGATGAATGTTTTCAGAACATCGTCAGGTGGACGATGAGCATTCTAAGTGATATGTTCTAAAAAGGTAACGCTTAGCTTCGAGCCTCAGCATCCGAGAATGACTGAAAATCAGGGGTTATGTGGCATGGCTAAGTGGGTAGCACCCATTAGGGTAAGGTCATCCCTGTCTAGATGTCCCTTTTTATTCGGCTTAGTGGGCGGTTGCTGATCCCAACCTCGGGATGATCGTACTCGGGATCATCCAGTAAAGGGTAGTCTCGGTCTTGTGTTGTAGGGGATTGGAAGTAATCCTCGGTACAGTGATCTAGGCCACGTACTGTGATAGGTGGTACCCCAGTGTCTAGTCATTAGTTGGAAATCCATTCTCCCAACGTGCCTTTTACTGTTTTGTTTGTATTACATACTTTGTGTCTAGTATGCTGGAATTTAATAAATGTAACAATTTGGCTATTTGAATAAGTACTTGTATATAGACACTATTATAATCTCAGAGGATTTTGATAAAAAGTGATTTGGCTATCGTAAGGTAAAAACCCGACATGTTTATTTGTGGCGTGGTCTTATGAGATGCTTTTGATTTTCAAAGGATTTTTAGAACTTTAATAATCAATTTGAGTGTGATTTCTCATGTTGGTTTTATAGATTGACTCGAGTGTTATTTAACTATAATGCTCAGGTCAGACCGAGTATTATAGAATACAGAAAAGGATGTTGTGGAGCTCAGGAGACAAGCTGTATGGCAATACTCCGTATTTGTGTTAAATATTCCGCCGTGTATTTAGATTGTGATGACAGGTTATGATTACTGTCCAGTTGTGTGTTATGTATACTCTGATGATGTAATGTATAAATAGATTTGTTTTTGTGCAAAGATAATTTATTATCTGTTATATTTTATTCCGCTGCGATGGTTTGATTCTGATGTTGTTTTCTATTTTCTTCTTCTACCTCTTCTTCTTTAACCCTAACGGTTCATATTTCCATTCACCTTGAGTTGATGTGCTGGAAAATAGTATTGACTTAAGGGGTACGGGTTTTCGGGTTGTTACAGTGGTATCAGAGCTGAAGGTTAAGCGAGAACCTTGGCTCTGGTGAGGATTACTCATTAGTATAGAGTCTGTAGTGATCTAAAATGAGTTTGCACGTATTTGTTAGTGAATATAAAGTTTTTTATATTGTGTTGACTTGTCGGTTAAGTGTTTATGGATTCTGGTCGATGTGTGGGACGCCATGTCATCGATAGGGGTTTCTAAATTCTTAAACATGATAAACCGACGCAGTATTGTTTTAAAATAGGGTAAATGAAATAATTTTATCCAAATTATTCTTGTATATAAAAGAAATAGTTTTTGTAAATTATTATAGTATATGGTTGCTTGGTTGTTAAAGAATGATAATATTAGATTATTATCATTATTGTGTAGGAATAGAATGAGAAATTGGAAACCATAGCTAAAGATTAAGAAATAAATTCATATACAAATGAGATTTGTAAATGTAAACTATAAATGTGATTTATAATTGGAAATGAAATAAAATTCCGAAGTGATAGTTGAATGTGAACTAAAAGGGTTTGGAAATTGAAATTTTGAGAAAAATTAGTTCCTTTGAGTTTGAAAATGGTGATAGTATTTGAGAAATATTTTGAATTGGATTTGAAATCTGGTGAAACTTGAAATTAAGAATATTTGAAATGTTTTTAAGAAGATAAAATCATTGGACTCTTTCGGTAGTTGGAAAATAACGTCGGTGATGACTGCAGCATCATCGATATTCATTTTCGAGTTTTCAAGAGAGAAATTGCTACCAAATTGTTTTAAATTGAAATTGTTTGCAAAAGTTGGGTTGATTTTAGAAATGCAAAGGATTTTGGATATAATTGATTTCAAATGATTTTTGAAATACTAAAGGTATTTTTGAAAACTCTGAAATTGGTTTAAAATGTTTCGAATGTTTAAGCAATTGTTTAAAACTCTGGAAGTCTAATTACAAATGATTATAGAATATAAAGGGATTTGATAACTTATAATGTTTGAATTTGTTTAGAATAGAAATCTAACTTAATAAGTGTTAAATGAAACAAATGTGAGAACGAAATAAGTCAGAAAGTAAACCAATTAAACGAAGTAAAGTGAAGAATTAGTTCAAATGGACTAATAATAATTAAAGTTTGAAATAAAATTATTTGAGATTTAAATTCAATTAGTAAGCGGAATTAATTAAATGGTTATTTGAATATGGGCTTGTGATAAGACAATAAAATTCAATATTCAGAATTTGAAAATGAATTAAGTGCCAGTAGGTCTGAAAATGAAATCTAGATGGAATGTGGGAAAAGTATTTAGATTTGAGATTTATTAGTAAGTTGAAGCAAATTGAATCTATTTGGAATTGGAATCCAAATTGATTAAATATGGATAAAAAAACAAGTGATAAAGTGAAGTTGTAAAATTTAAGTTTGGAAATAAATTCGTTTTGGATTTAAATAAATTAGTAGTGAGACTACTTAAAGAAATGATTAATTGAATATGGTTTGAGATAAAGGTAAACAGAATTCAATATCTAAAATGAAGGTAAATTGAATTCATATGGGATTGGAAATTCAGTTAAAAAATAAGTGGATATAAAGGCTAAAGTGGTACAGTAATGATATAAGAGTACATAAAATGCTTATATTAAATTTAAGAAAAATTAAGGGTGAAAGTTCTTATGAAAATTTGATATTGGAAATATACAAGTTAAAATTTGGATGAAATTTAATTTGGAAATTGTGAAATGGGAAGATTGTGAATAAGTAGATAGAAATCAAATAATGTGAATAAAAGAAAATTGATATAGTTAATAATCAATGGATATAAATACGTAGGATGTACGTATATTATTTATTCGCATAGTGGTTTGATCCAGATTCGAAGCACAGAATTTCGAGTAGTTATATCGTTCCGAGTTAGGATTTTTCACTCGATTTTCGACGGCGAACCCTGGATATGGATTTTGATTGATTCTAGAAATTCTCTATCATAGTTATGACGATGCAAGGAGAATGATGGTTTCTAATCAAGAAACCACATCTGAGTCCGCACTAGGAATTTGGGCGGACGATACTAGTTTGGAAATAAAATTGTGTGATCGAGTAAGCGTTCAGATACGGTATTGTGAACGAATGATATAGGTACATCGTACGAGATTAAATGGAATGGATATTGAAAATTTTGTAAAGGAGCCAATAAAATGATTTTGAATGTTGTGATTGGACATTATTGCTAAATAGGATATACAGGTGTGTTAAGGCAAAGGATAAATGGATTTTTTTGATTTCAGAGGATAAATTGATTTGCTCGACAAAAAGGTATGTGTTTAAATTTCTGTATGAAATTTGATTGGGTTTTTGATCTAGCCACTTGGCCTTTTGTTTTCTTTTGAAATCTGAGGGCCCGTTAAGGCATTTCGTAGTTGTACCGATCTAGCCGCGCAAAGGAGACGCTGGCAAAAATTTTCAAAAATTTAGCGAGTTAGAAATTTTTTGAGAAAGTTCTTATAATTCAAAATTTAGGTCGATTTAGTCACAGTCGTTCATTGACGTTTGATTATCTTCGACGGATCGTCGATTGGAGGGTATCGTTTTGTAGAGGGGTCTGAGGGGAGTGCATCTATGCGGTTTGTTTGGTGATTTGACGGTCTGATCGTCGATGAAAAATTCAACTAGAGTTGTCAAATGGTGGCGGCGGTTGTGCGTTTCAGGTGGGGTCGATGTCGCCATGGGTCGTGGCAGACGTGGGGAGGCACGCAGGTGAGGTCCGGCTGGCTCCTTGGGCAGCGCGTCGCGACGTCGGCATGGATATCAGTCTCGATTATGCTCGTTCGTGAGGGTGATGTGCACGTGCGTGGCTTACTGTGTTCTCGTTCGCGGCTAGGTTTCAGGGGAGGATAATTGTAGGTGGTGTATGTATTAATTTATTTAATTTAATTCAAACTGAAAGTTCTAACCGCGATAGCTTTCACATACGAGGTTCGTTTCATACGCGGTTTTTTCCATTATGTTCATATTGGAATTCCGGACATTTTGGCATTAGTTTGGACAGATTTTGAGACTGTTCAATTTTTGGGTTTAAATTGGATTTAAATTCAATTTAAATTCAAAAGGTGAGTGTTTTAACCAATCACAATTTCTAAAATTTCTTATGTGTGTTAAATTAATTTCTGATGTGATTAGAAATTTATTTATGGCTGTTTGGTATATTTTTATCATTATTCTGGTTAAATTGAATTTATTGAGTTAAATTGTCATTTAATTTATTATTGCATATAAACTACCAGTTAAATTGACATTTAATTTGTTATTGAATATAAACTATCAATAAATACCTACTGTTTATTATCTGTTATATATTGATGTTATTGTTTGAATTGGATGATGATTGTGATAAATGGTTGACAATTGATATTGGATGAATGGATGTTGTATTATATATTATTATGAACTACAAGTTGTTATGCATTTTTATTTCATTCGGGATTGCGGTTTAAAATGATATATAACCGTATTTTTATTTTAAATTACGGATTGAAATGATAAATATCCGTATCACTTGACCATATGGTAGAAATTTTTTATATAGACACTATGGTCTATATATAAAATATTTGAAAATGATTTCTATGGTTTTGTAAAGAAATATATGGTTTTATAAGATACTGATTTGGATATTTTATAAATGTTATTATATATATATAGTTAAATTCTTGGTTTTAAGCTATGTATAAAATTGGTTTAAAGTATAAAATAAGTTTAATAATAAAGTTGATTTTTTTAAGATATAATATGGTTAAGTATTTATTTAAATTATATTTATGGAATTTATAATGACTTAAATGAGAATAAGGTTGAAAGATAAATATGAAATTTATTTGAAATTTAATGAAATTGAGATATTAAAGATATGATTTTTGTAACTGGATTTTGGTTTAAGATGAATTAAACAAATATTCCAAGTATAAATAAATTATAGGAAATATTTAGTCATTTGTAATTTGAGTTTATTTAAATGATAATGGACTTATTATGCAAACATTTCAAAACTAAATAATAGAAAATTTAATAGTTGAATCGCAATTACCAACCTTAGTTTTGAAATTGTTTAATACTTAAAGTTTGAAATATATTGAAATTGAAATGGTTTGTTTAAAAATGAAAGTGGGTTGAAAGTTATGAATTGAGATTTAATTTAAAGTGAATAAAATTGTGAATTCGAGGAAATTATTTTATTTTATAAAGTAATTTTAAATTCAAACTATTTTATTTTATATACTGTTTGAACATCCAAACCATTTAAGTTTTGAAAGTTATGGTTTAGAAGTTATGAAATTCGAAGTGTTATGTTTTAAAAGGTTGTATTTCAAGAATTTGGTTTCAAAATATTATAATGTTGAGGTGCTATGATTTTGTAAACGATATATCTGAAATAAAAATGATATTATATTGATTTGGTTTTTTATAAAAATGATACCGTATTGATTTGGTTTTTAAGACGGAAATGATATCGTATTTATATGGTTTTGAAATGGATATTATATTTTCGGTTTTGAAGTATAAATTATTTTGAAATGACCGCGGTGTTATAATAACATTGAGTTGTTAAAGAGATCGGGATCGAAAGTTGTCATACTCTCTACCAACTCCGAAAACAACTTTAATAACCGTGTACGCGGTGGAGATTCCAGAATGAAGTAAAATGGTGGCGGCATTTCCTTTGAGGTAAATACATGGACCCCACTCCCGTGCGTTGACATAAGGCGGCTAAAATAGGAGCGATCGACGGGCTAAGAAGGTAGCACTTTTTATCTGACACATCCCTTCGATATTATACTTTTACTTTTGGACTGATTCGGTGGCCACTTTTGATTTTTTGATTTGGGGATATGGCTTGAGGTGGGATGTAGCTGCGCGCTATGCGTTACCACCGGCCTGGAAGCGTAATTTGTATATCCACGCTGGCATTGCCTAGTTGTGCCGTGTCACCTACCCTAGCACACCTTATACGATTTTGTTTTGTATCTTGCCTATGGAGTGCCCTCTGATGACGTCCAGTACGGGCGAGATTACGGTACTGCATAGACTATGGGAATATAAAAGGGTGTTAAGGTGGAAAATGTAAAGCCTTAACGCTATTTTCAATACATTATACTTTACTTTAGACACTATTATAATACCGTATATTACTACATAGTAAATAGTTTAAAGGATCCTTAGGAGATGTGAATCTCGAGCATCTCTTAAGTTACAGCACTTATGTTAAACATTGGATAGGAGATGTCAAATCCCGTAAACATCTCTGATGCTGTTCCACTCATATTTATATACAGTTGATTTAACTTACATAAGATCTTTTAGTTCTGACTCGAGTATTTTGTTTTTCAATTCGCTCGGGTTAGCCTGAGCATTTCAGGATTTGAAGGCCTTAATTCTGGAGGATGAAGACGAAGTATTATTATTACCATTATAGTCCGCTGCATTGTTATTGATTATTCTCTGGTATGTGTAACTCTGATATGTATTGTATAAGTATAATCAAAATGTTCTTGTAAAACAGCTTCATGAACTGTATATTTGATTATTATATTTTATCGTTCTGCTGCAAGATTCTGTTTTGTTCTTTTTCTTTCTCTGTTTTTCTTATTTATCTCATAACTATCCACCCTTCTGCATGGTTTAAGTCTGACGTGTGTGGTTTATCGTTGATTTAAAGCGTACAAAAAGGCGGGATGTTACATCTGGTATTAGAGCTTTGGTTTAGCGATAAACCTTAGCTTTGTGGGGTCTGACTCTTTACTAATAGGGTAGTAATACCCTATGATGAGTCACTGAGTGTATATATATGAGAGAGCATATTTGTTAGTGTTATAAAAAGGTTTTGATATTGTGTTAATTTGTTCCGTTTTGTATTTTGTAAATTCTGGTTGGTGCATAGGACGCTTTGACATCAATAGGGATTTCTAAACACTTAATAGGACAGACCGACATAATATTTGTTTTAAATATAGGTGAATAAAATAATTTTTCCTACTATATTTTCTATATATACAATAATTTTTTTGTAAAGATTATATTTGAGTGTAATATATTGGCTGTTAGGTAGTGTAATCTATAAATATTAGTAAAGTAGGATTTGAAAATAAAATAAATGAAATTGGAAATTAGAACTTAAGTTCTGGGGTTTTGAAAATTTCTTTCAAATGACTTTGGAATATAATAATGATATTATTTAAAAGTATTTTCTGATAAATATTTCAATATAATTTGAAAGAATTGTTTTAAAGGAATTTTGGAAAAGAAATAAGTTCTTTAATCCCCTCTCTATCGCAAGAAATTAATTTCAGTGATGAGTGCACGCATCATCGACATTCATTTTCAGGTTTCGAAGTGGGAAGGCCACTATAGTAGTTTTACTACGGATTTAATTTGATAGCTAAATACTAAATTTTAAATTGTTTTAAATATAATTGGATATATAAGTTGTAAGTATATGTTTTTCTGTTATTTTAAAATGATTTAAAATTAAACTTGGTATTTAATTCTTAAGTTTTCATTAGTTAATAGTTTCAATTAGTGTAGTGAAATGAAATTCAACTAATAATTGAAACCTCTAATTTAAATAAGAGATTAAATGCTAGGTTATAAATGAAATTTCAAAAAATTTGAAATTATAATCTATAAAACAAATGATATGATTATTGAACAGTAAATTAATTAAAAGAAATAAGGTAAACTTGTATAACTTTCAATTACATTCTTAAAGGCATATATATAACTTACCAAAAAATGTAAAAAGTTAATAAGAAATTGTAATAGATATTATACAAGTAATAAACTTGAGGTAATGAAAGTATTTAATAAAATTCTTTTATAAATAAGAATTTGATGTTGTAATTGTTGTGAACTTGAGTTATAATTGAAATATTACTGAAATAATGGTAATCGGAAGTAAGCATTGTAAGTATAAGATTATAAACTTAAGTAAATGAATAAATGAATGTAAATCAATGAAATCGAGTAATGAATGAATATATAATACAATAAAAAGAGAACTGACATGATATGAATAAACTAAATGAAAATAAGTATTATATGAAAGAAAAGGATATCAAACAACAAAGGTCATGAAATGAAATTGAAAAATTAACTTGATTTATTGTTTGGAATTTGTTGTTTGTTTGGTTTATGGTTGTTTGGGCAAGGATACTTTAAATTTGCTTGGATGTATGAATAATCTATTTAGTTTGTCTAAGACTGTTGAGTAAGTGGTATACTTCATAGTTATTTGTCATTCTATGTGATTTAAAGTGTCTTAACCCGAACAAACCAATGGTTTGTCCTGCTTGGATGGTTGATTTGTATTTGGTGTGTATGCTGTTGGTTGCAATTGATTGTTGTTATATCGATTTGTTTGCTATTAATCGAAACAACTTTAAATATTTCATTTTATATAATTGTTAACTCTTTTGGATTATATAAGTGAAATACAAGTTATGGAAGCAATTGCTACTGCTTTTGGTTTCATAATTAAGCGTTAATTGCCAGACAAATATGTGCGTTTTTTTTATTATGGTTCATAGCGTTATTATATTGTTTTTCCCATGTTGGGATATATATTATTTTGGAAAATATATGTTATATATTGTTATATTTGGTATTATATTTTCTCCCGAGCCTCTCGTACAAAGGAGACTCTGCTGAAATTTTCTGTAAATTTTGGACTTAGAAAATTTTGAAAAGGTTTTCCAAACTTTATTAATTTGAGTATAAAGAGATTTAATGGTTATAAATTGGTATACTTTATTTAAATTAATTAATTTTGAAAATTTATTGTTTATAAAGTTAATATTTTAAATGAGATGTATTGTCTATTTAATCCTTTCTTTTCCCTTCTCTTCCTTTTCGGGGACGAAAAGTTTTGAGTGGGGGAGAGTGTAACGACCCTTAAATTTTCATTAATTATAATTGTTAATTTAATAGGGTTTTTGAAATTTAATATTTAAGAAAATATAAATTCATGAATTATTAATTAAAATAATAAATAGAACGAATTGCAACGGTATGAGTGTAAGTGAATGGCTAATAACTTGAATGGAGTTCAAATTTATTAAAATAGTAGGTACATTATAATTTGCTAATTTAATATGATTGTGTAATTAATGCTAAAAGAAATAAAATTGGAAATCATATTAATGAAATAATAACTAGAATGCAAGGTAAGCAATACTAATCAAGTTAATAAATTTATGAATTGAATGGAATACCAATTAATGAAAATAAATGTAAATGTTATGTTTGGTTATAAATTGAACATAGTGAATGAAATTAGTAGTATGAGAATAAATGGAAATATTGCTTTGTAAGTAATAAAAGCTTATTTATGTGATTAAAGGGTAACGATAATGATTATTTTATGTTACCTATTTATTTAGCTTGTTAATTGAAATTAGTAATAATTTTTTATTAAATGTAAATAAATGTTACATTAATATGAAATGTAATACAATGTTTAGGAGTTGTTAAATTGGAGTATATTAAAGTAATGAAGGGAAAAACAAGGTAACTAGGTTTATAGAGTAGTAATGAACTTGATAAAAAGATTTGAATTGAAACAAATCATTCCATTGAAACCTAATTTGTAATAAGTATAATTATTGTAGCAATTGAAATTAAATATTATGCAATTGAAATAAAGATGAAAATGGAAATATTGAAGTATGTAATGCAGGGGTATCATAAATAGTAATGGAATAAAATTAGTGTTATATATGGAATTATAACCTGGGTTGATAAGTAACAAACTTATAAATGCAATTAAAAGCAAATAGGTGACAATTAATATAGGTTGTTTATTTATTCAATGTGTTAAATAAATTTTTGTAATCAATTACAATAAATCTAAATTTAACATTTTGTTAATGTAAATTAAAGTAATAATCGGAAGTAATGTTAATTTTATTCATAATATGAGGTTAACGAGAACTAATATGAAATTAAACACACGTGAATGAAATGTAATATAAATCAATGTTAATCATACCCACAAGCTGTCAATTTATTTAATAGCAAGATTTTAAATCAAATAAATGGATTTATTGAGATTTCAACTGATAATTAATAAACCTATTAAACTAAAACTAAATACGGTAATGGGTAAATTTATTGACTTTAAACTGATATCTGAATTGTTTAAAGGATTGTAATAGTGTAAGAAATAAAAAATGATAAAATTTGTAAATTATGGAATTGGAATTTAAGATTTGATTTTATTAATTTAATATTTATTTAATTAATTAACTGAAAAATAGCCATGTTGGCCACTGACTTGGATTTTGACGAAGCCAGTTTCATCGGATCCGTAACGGTGAATTGTTGTAGGATTTCAGTTTTGTAACGATCGGACTTGTCGTTTGAACGTATGGACTCGAAATGACTTGAAATCAATTTGAAATAACTTTATTTTAGCATAACTTCTACGATGGTATTTAGACTTGAAACCTATTCCATTGCGTTTAAAATATTCAAAAACATCTATTTTGATTATGGGTTGACCCAATTTCGTTCCGGAGTCTGAGCGGGCTTTTCGGGCCATTTTATCGTTCAACGTGCAAATCAATCGTGTCCATCTATTCTATTTCTGACCTACCTATATATACCTTGTTATCAACCCTAGCATATTTCTTATTTCTCATTTCTGTATGTACAATTCAGACGTCTCTCCTCCTCAATGGCAAGCAGAACCCTAAACCCCAAAATGCAATTTCAAGTAAAATTCAAAGCCAGAAATTAAATCTCCACAAATTATATATGGATTGAAGCTCTCGACGAGCGCAAGTCAATTCTATTGTTCATTTTTTGATTAGGATTTCCTGCTGGCTGGAATTGGTCGATTTAGTCACGGCCGTTCATTGGCATTTGATAATCTTCGACGGATCGTCGATTGGAGGGTAGCATTTTGTAGAGGGGACTGAGGGGAGTGCATCTATGCGGTTTGTTTGGTGATTTGATGGTCAGATCATCGATGAAAAATTCAATTAGGGTTGTCAAATGGCGGCGGCGGCTGTGCATTTCAGGTGGGGTCGCTGTCGTCGTGGGTCGTGGTAGACGTGGGGAGGCACGTAGGCGAGGTCGCGGCTGGCTCCTGGGGCGGCGCGGCGCGACTTCGGCATGGATGGAAATCTCGATTTGGCTCATTTACGAGGGTGATGTGCGTGTGCGTGGCTTCCTGTGTTCTCGTTTGCAGTTAGGTTTCAGGGGAAGATAATTTCACGTGGTAATTGTATGTATTAATTTATTTAATTTAATTCAAAAATGAAAGTTCTAAACGCGATAACTTTCACGTACGAGGTCCGTTTCACGCGCGGTTTTCTTTGCTAGGTTCGTATTGGAATTCCGGACATTTTGAGGCGGTTTGGATGGATTCTAAGACTGTTCAAATTTTGGGTTTAAATTGGATTTAAAATAAATTCAAAAGGTGAGTGTTTTAACCCACTCACAATTTCTAAAATTTCTTATGTGTGTTAAATTAATTTCTGATATGAGTAGAAATTTATTTATGGCTGTTTGGTATATTTCTATCATCATTCTAATTAAATTGAATTTATTGAGTTAAATTGTTATTTAATTTATTATTGCATATAAACTGCCAGTTAAATTGATATTTAATTTATTATTGAATATAATCGGTCAGTAAATACCTATTGTTTATTATCTGTTATATATTTATGTTATTGTTTGAATTGGATGATGATTGTGATAAATGGTTGATGATTGATATTGGATGAATGGATGTTGTATTATATATTATTATAAACTGCAAGTTGTTATGCATTTTTGTTTCATTTAGGATTGTGGTTTGAAATGATATATAACCGTATTTTTATTTTATATTACGGATTGGAAAGATAAATATCCGTATCACTTGACCATAGGGTAGAAAATTTTATACAGACACCGTGGTCTATATATAAAATATTTGAAAATGATTTCTATGGTTTTGTAAAGAAATATATGGTTTTATGAGATATTGATTTGGATATTTTATAAATGTTATTTTATATATATAGTTAAATTCTTGGTTTTAAGCTATGTATAAAATTGGTTTAAAGTATAAAATAAGTTTAATAATAAAGTTGATTTCTTTTAAGATATAATATGGTTAAGTATTTATTTAAATTATATTTTTGGAATTTATAATGACTTAAATGAGAATAAGGTTGAAAGATAAATATGAAATTTATTTGACTAAGATTTTAAAGGTATGATTTTTGTAACTGGATTTTGGTTTAAGATGAATTAAACGAATATTCCAAGTGTAGATAAATTAAAGGAAATATTTAGTAATTTGTAATTTGAGTTTATTTAAATGATAATGGATTTATTATGCAAACATTTCAAAACTAAATAATAGAAAATTTAATTTTTGAACCATAATTACCAACCTCAGCTTTGAAATTGTTTAATACTTAAAGTTTGAAATATATTGAAATCGAAATGGTTTGTTTAAAATGAAAGTGAGTTGAAAGTTATGAATTTTGATTTAATTTAAAGTGAATAAAATTGTAAAGTCGAGGAAATTATTTTACTTTATAAAGTAATTTTAAATTCAAACTATTTTATCCAAATCATTTAAGTTTTGAAAGTTATGGTTTAGAAGCTATGAAATTCGAAGTGTTAAGTTTTGAAAGGTTATATTTCAAGCATTTGATTTCGAAATACTATAATTTTAAAGTGCTATGATTTTGGAAAGGGTATATCCGAAATAAAAATGATATTATATTGATTTGGGTTTTTATAAAAATGATATCGTATTGATTTGGTTTTTAAAATGGAAATGATATCGTATTTATATGGTTTTAAAATGGATATTATATTTTCGGTTTTGAAGTATAAATTATTTTGAAATGACCGCCGTGTTATAATAATGTTGAGTTGTTAAAGAGACCGGGATTGGAAGTTGTCATACTCTCTGCCAACTCTGAAAACCACTTTAACAACTGTGTATGTGGTGGAGATTACAGAATGAAGTAGGATGGTGGCGGCGTTCCCTTTGAGGTAAATACGTGGACCCGACTCCCGTGAGTTGATATAAGGTGGCTAAAACAGGAGCGATTGACGGGCTAAGAAGGTAGCGCCTTCTATCGGACACATCCCTTCGATATTATACTCTGACTTTTGGATTGATTCGGTGGCCACTTTTGCTTTTTTGATTGGGGATGTGGCTCGAGGTGGGCAGTAGTAGCACGCTATGCGTTACCACCGGCCCGGAAGCATAATTGGTATATCTACCCTAGCATTGCCTAGTTGTGCCATGTCACCTACCCTAGCGCACCTTATACGATTTTGTTTTGTACCATACCTATGGAGTGCCCTCTGACGACGCCCAATACGGGGGAGATTACGGTACTGTATAGACTATGGGAATATAAAAGTGTGTTAAGGTGGAAAATGTAAAGCCTTAACACTATTTTCAATACATTATACTTTACTTAAGACACTATTATAATAGCGTACATTACTACATAGTAAATAGTCTAACGAATCCTTAGGAGATGTGAATTCCGAGCATCTCTTAAGTTACTACACTCACGTTAAACACTGGATAGGAGATGTCAAATCCGGTAAACATCTTTGATGTCGTTCCACTCATATTTATTTACAGTTGATTTAACTTACATAAGATCTTTTAGTTCTGACACGAGTATTTTGTTTTTTTTAATTCGCTTGGGGCGGATTGAGCATTTCAGGAATTGAAGGCCTTAATTCTGGAGGACGAAGACGAAGTATTATTATTACTATTTGTTATATATTCCACTACACCATTGTATTCCGCTGCATTGTTATTGATTATTCTGTGGTATATGCAACTCTGATATGTATTGTATAAGTATAATCAAAATGTTTTTGTAAAACAGCTTCATGAACTGTATATTTGATTATTATATTTTATCATTCCGCTGTAAGATTCTGTTTTGTTCTTTTTTTCTCTGCTTTTTCTTATTTACCCCATAACAATCCGCCCTTCTGTATGGTTTAAGTCTGACGTGTGTTGTTTTGTCGTCGATTTAAAGCGTACAAAAAGGCGAGATGTTACACTATCAATTTATAATACCTTGAAATTCATAATTTTGAAACATAACTTCCACCACTTAAATAGATTAAATATTTTAAAATACTTTATATAATAAACTAGCTTCTTCAATTTCACAAACCAATTCCGAAACAACTCAGATTTGTAAATTTTAAATTTAACCAAATCCTAAATCATAAATTTCAATTCAATTCAGTTTCCAAATAAACGATTCCAAATTATATCGATTTCAAAAGAGAGTCGATCCACAGAATAAACCATTTCAAATTCAATATATTTCAAACTTTGTATTCAACAATTTCAAAACTAAGTTTGGTAACTACGATTCAACAATTCAATTTTCTTGTAACAAGCCGCATATTTATCGATTTTATATTTAAATATTTTATTTAAATATTCTATCGTTCGTCGAATTTTGGTCCGAAAAGCTACCTTTTGCAAACAGTCGAATTGGGACTCGAGACCACCCCCATTGAGTTCAAAATGACGTTTGCGACCTTTTTGAGCATAAGCTTCGATATGTTTGGAGAAAGTTGATTTTTGCTACTTTTTCCCGCTTAGGGCTTTGGTTTGGGCTGAACCAATTAACCACTTACTAACTCAGTCCCAATCCCCCTCTCCTCTTCATTACTTCATTCCAACTCCTAACTCTCTAGCAAAACTGAAAATGGAGGTGGAGAGTGGAAATTAAAACTCCAAGCCCTAGCTTCCTTTGCAAATCCATCTCCTAGCTCCAAAGTTCATGAGAACCCATTGGTAAGCTTCCTCTTCTTCTTCTCCAACTCATTCTCTCTTTGATTTCAGAAATTTCCTAAACCTAATTTAGGGATTGTTTCTCTTTTAAGCTTAGATTCAAGCTTGTTGAGTTGGAATTAAAGAGTGCTTGTTCTTGCCATTGCTTCATAGCATCTTCTTCATTCGTTTGGGTTCAAAGGCGAGATTTTTAATCTCACATCTATGCTTATAATTCTCTTCTATTGTTAGGTATGAATTCCTAACACTTATTCATGTGCATTTGCTTTTGATTTGGATTGCTTTTATGAATATTCCAATTTTTAGTGTTTTGAGTTCAATTCGTTAAAAATCCTAGCTTTGATGTTTGAATGTGTTTTTGATTGTGCATCAAGGAGCATATAGGGCCGGGTAGTCGATTGGCATAAACCCTTAGTGCCGTTGTTCGTGCGATTGCAATTTGGTCGGGATTTGCACCTCCTTTGAAATACGGTAGGAAGTGCAAGTATACAGGTTCGGCCGACCGAGCCCCCTGGGCCGGCCGACCGACCTGTAGTCCAGGCACTTCCTGCCTCTGTTTGGAAGTGCTAGTTACAGGCTTCGGCCGACCGAGCCCCCTGGGCCGGTCGACCGACCTGGTGCCCCGAGCACTTCCAACCTCTGGTTCGGTCGACCGACTCAGGGAGTCCGGTCGACCGACCTGCTACTATTTGCCAGATTAGCCTATATTGCTAATTCGTTTGAATATCCAACTTTAATCGATTCATGTTGTCTCCCTTTTGTTGTTGTCATTTATTATCGACTTTGATGACCTTTTCTTTGGGAATTTTAGATATATCCACTTTGATGGATTTTATATCGATTTCTTTGGATTTTATTCACGTCTTCGAATGTGAATTTTTATGCCCGATTGTTTCTACAATCACTTCTATGATTTGTCACTTTAAAATATAAAAGTTTTCTATACTAGTAGTAAATATCAAAACTCTTTCTTCAAACGATTTCAACACTATTTTATTACAAAGCTCGTTTTCTCAAACCGATTTCCAATCTATTAGTATATACAAACCTTTACCTCACTCGTATGAGAAATCTAATTAAACGACTTAGTAAAACAAGTGGTATGAAACGCTTGCGTTGACTTCGTCGGTTAATTCTTGGACTTGTTCGATTGAATCTCTTGTGACAATTTTCTAGTGGAGATCTACAATTTGTTCGTAAATATTTAAGTTAAGCTAGTGGTTATGGGACATGAAGCTAAGCTCATATATTTACTAGCTTATTGTAATTGACACTTCTCGTTGATCATGACGATCATCTTTATGGTTTAGACTAGCAATGTGCGATGTCTTTTTGCTTTTTGGTTAGGCTAGACACCACTTGTGCGATTCCATTCACACATACCTTTTCAGTTAGCCTAGACACCATTTGTGTGATTCCGTTCACACATACCTTTTTGCTTTTTGGTTAGGCTAGACACCACTTGTGCGATTCCATTCACACATACCTTTTCGGTTAGCCTAGACACCATTTGTGTGATTCCGTTCACACATACCTTTTTGCTTTTTAGTTAGGCTAGACACCATTTGTGCGATTCCATTCACACATACCTTTTCGGTTAGCCTAGACACCATTTGTGTGATTCCGTTCACACATACCTTTTTGCTTTTTGGTTAGGCTAGACACCACTTGTGCGATTCCATTCACACATACCTTTTCGGTTAGCCTAGACACCATTTGTGTGATTCCGTTCACACATACCTTTTTGCTTTTTGGTTAGGCTAGACACCACTTGTGCGATTCTATTCACACATACCTTTTCGGTTAGCCTAGACACCATTTGTGTGATTCCGTTCACACATACCTTTTTGCTTTTTGGTTAGGCTAGACACCACTTGTGCGATTCCATTCACACATACCTTTTCGGTTAGCCTAGACACCATTTGTGTGATTCCGTTCACACATACCTTTTTGCTTTTTGGTTAGGCTAGACACCACTTGTGCGATTCCATTCACACATACCTTTTCGGTTAGCCTAGACACCATTTGTGTGATTCCGTTCACACATACCTTTTTGCTTTTTGGTTAGGCTAGACACCACTTGTGCGATTCCATTCACACATACCTTTTCGGTTAGCCTAGACACCACTTGTGTGATTCCACTCACACATACCTTTTTGTGATTTCTGGATTTCGTGTGTTGATTTCTGGAATTTATATCATTGACTTGTTATGAGTACAGGTTTAGGGTATGATGCCCTCTTTGGATCTTTGAGAAGATTCTTGTGATATTGATTAATCTTTTATTGAATTATCATTTACATGCTTATAGTAGTATGCCATTATGGATATTATGTTTATGCTATATCTTGTATGTTATATCATGTCATCTGATATTTATAGCTAGACTGATCCGTTTATTATTTTCTTATGAAATAATACTCGGATCAGACTGAGATTTTACAGGTGCTTCCTCATGGCTTCCTATCTGGAAACATCTTCTGACTTTTGGCTAACTACTCTAGTTTGGTAGTTTTTGTTGTATACATTTGAGATACAGACTCCTTGATGTATACATATTTTTGTCTAGCACTTGTATCTGTTCCTTTGTATTATTGTAGATCCTTTTGACCACTACTCTGATGTACACTTTCATGTGTAATATTCATATCTATTTCCGCCTTTGTGATATGAATTATCTGTGACTGATTTATGTTATGTTTATTTCTATATTTGTTTCCGAAGGATTTATATAGCCACTCTGTAGTAGCTTTGAGTTTGGGTCGGTATGTCGGATTTCCCTCTTGATAAAGAAATGCATGTTATACTATCTGACATGTCGATGCTCGCGCAAAGCAATTACACGGATGGTCGCTCCTCAACAGCCTTATTCTCCGTGCTAGTCGACAACATTACTCCGTAGTGTTCTTGGCTAGCGTGGGTATAGAGGTGGGGTGACACATTTCTATTATTTAGTTTTGAAACATTTTACTTAATAAATCCATTATCATTTAAATAAAACTCAAATTACAAATAACTAAGTATTTCCTTCAATTTATTTATACTTGAAATATTCATTTAATTCACCTTAAACCAAAATCAAGTTATGAAATCATACCTTCTAAAATTTCAAATTTAATAAATTTCACATCAAACTTATTTGAGTTTACTTCTTAAATAAATTCAATTTAAAATAAATATCAAATTTATCTTCCAACCTTAATTTATTTAAATCATTATAAACTCTATATTAAAATATAATTTAAATATTTAACCATATTATCTTCAATAGAAATCAAACTTATTATTAAGCTTATTCTATATTAAAACAGATTATACATAGCTTACAATCAAGGATAAAATAACATTTATAGAATATCTAAAAACAATGTTTATCTAAAACCATATATTTCTTTACAAAATTATAGAAATCATTTCAAAATATTTTTATATAAAAACCACGGTGTTTGTATATAATTTTCTATCCTATGGTCAAGTGATATAGATATTTATCATTTCAATCCGTAATTTAAAATAAAAACAAGGTTATATATCATTTCAAACCGCAATACCGAATGAAATAAAAATACATAACAACTTGAGGTTTATAACAATATAATATACAACATCCATTCATCCAATGTCAATCATCAAACATTTATCACAATCATCATCCAATTCAATCAATAACATCTATATAGAACAGATAATGAATAACATGTATTTACTAGCAGTTTATATTCAATAATAAATTAAATAACTATTTTATCCAAATAAACTAAGATGATGATTCAAAATATGCCAAACAGTCATAAATAAATTTCTAGTCACATCATAAATCAATTTAACAAACATAAGAAATTTTAGAAGTTGTGAGTAGTTTAAAACACTCACCTTTTGAATTTAAATTGAATATAAATCCAATTTAAACCCAAAATTCAAACAGTCTTAGAATTTGTCTAAACTAGCGTCAAAATGTTCGAAAATTCAATTCGAACATAGTGGAGAAAACTGCATGTGAAATAGACCTCTTCTGCAGATGTTATTGACGTTAGAAGTCATATGATTTTAAAATAATAAAATATATTAAATAAATAAATACGTACACCATTACCTACACACGTCAGCCCGAAGTCAACCCTTACTTTCACATGTTTTACCCAGGCGAAAGAACCCTAACATCGCGCTACAGAATGATCAAACCCGCTGCCTTTTGACTAGAGAAACGCTATCGTTCCCTTACTCCGATCGCCGACCACGCCGATGTGGCAGCTCCACCTTCAGACCGCGACCCCCTCCAACATCGAGCGTGACCACCACGTCGCCCAAAAAGCATGGCCTCCGGCTCCTTCGTGAAACCCTAATGAATTTTAGGGGCTAACCCGACCGTTGATTCGATGCAAAACACAAACAGATGCACTCCACTCGCTGCTCTCTACCAAGTTGTATCAATGAATCGTCGATCCATTGCAGTTGATCAACGCACGATGAATGGCCGTGAATAATTCATAAATTTTAGGAAAAATAGTGGTTCAATCTGGAAAGTGAATTACAGATCGGAGATGTGCTCATCGAGAGCTTCAGATTGATATATAATTCGATATTATTTGAGGAATTTGAATTTTGGCTTTGAATTTTATTTGAAATTGCAATAGGAATTTTTGTTTTGTCTGCCATTGGAATGAGGAGGAGCAACTGGAATTGTACGTATAGAAAAAATGAACATAAGAAATAAGCTAGGGTTTATAATGATGTATATATAGACAAAGATGAAATTAGAATGGACCGGATTAATTTGGATTGAAAGTAGAACGACAAATGGCCCGAAAAGCCCGTTCTGACTCCGGAACGAAATGAGTCAACCCATATATCAAAATAGATATTTTTAAATTTTAAACGCAATGGAACAGATTTCAAGTCCAAATTCCATCGTATGAAGAAGTTATGCTAAAATCAAGTTATTTCAAATTGGTTTCAATTAAATTGATTTCTAGGCGTTTCGAGTCCGCACGATGAAACGACAAGTCCGATCGCTACGAAACTTGAAACCCTACAATAATTCAGCGTTACGGATCCGGTGAAACTAGTTTCTTCAAAATCCGAGTCAGTAGCAAAATGGCTATATTTTAGTTAATTAAATAAATTAATATTAAATAAATTAAATCAAAATTTACAAATCTTATCATTTTTTTTATTTCTTAAACAATTACAATACTTCGAACAATTTTGATATTAATTCACAGTAAATTAATTTACCCATTTTAATATTTAATTTCAATTTTAATAAATTCATTAATTATCAATTGAAATTCCAATAAATCCACACACTTGATTTCTAAATCTTCATTGAATCAATTATCAATTTATGGGTAAAATTATCATTGGTTTATTTTTTATTACCTTAATATTTCCCATTTCATCCTGGTTTCAATTAATATAGTATTTAATTTTCTTTACTTACCCTTAACCATTTGTTAAAGATTGAGTTCCAATTAATTAATTCCAAATAAACTGATTTGATTCACTTCTAATCTTTTTATTAAGCCTATATTACTCTATAAACCTAGTAAATATTCGTTCATCTTTCATTATATCCTTCCTCTGTATTAACTATTGTTTTCAATTATATTGAATTTGTCAAATATTTATATTTATTATAATTAAACCCTCAATTAATTTATTCAACTTGGTTTCATTCCTTTGTTTCATCTTATGAATAAAATATACTTTTCCATTCATTTTATTACATTCACACTTTACAATTACAGTCCTAACTCACATTAATGAACATTTACTTACATTTAAATATAATTGATTTCCAATTAATTTCATTGACAAATTAAATAGGTAATTTATAATAATTGTTATCATAACCTTTAATTTACACTTAAGTTTATTTTATATTCGGCTAATTATTATAATTACTTACCTAATACTAAATTCATCCAATTACTATTAATTATACCAATTCATTTATTTACACAACACTTACCCTTATTTACTTATTTTAAATTTTATAGCCAAGTGCAAAAATTTACACAATTTCGTTATTGGGATTTCACTCCAATTGTCAATAATTAGTTTTAATTACCATTGCTACACTTCATTATAAATGATAAAGTTTTTATTCCTTTCTAAATTTGATTACAATCTTATCAAATTAACCAATTTAATTATCGAAATTTGCGGGTCATTACAATATTCATTAAAATTATTTTTGAAACTTTGCTTCAAATTTTAAATATTTAGTAAATCCTAAATTGTATTTTGTAGTTTTCAATTTTTTTCATAATTTTTTAGTTTTAGTTAATTTATAATGATTTATTTACTCTCGATCAAATTAAATAATTAATTTATAGAAATAAAAATATATGTTTTTTATTTTGTGGCCAAAAGCTTATCTAATGTTTGAAATAGTTTTATAAAATTTAAAAAATAATTTTCATACCATTTTTGAATTAATATAATTTATTTATGTAGTAAATTATTTTAAATAATAATAAATATTTATAAAAAAATTATTTTAAACTACTAAAATTCAGATATTACTATGATATTTTATATATGAAATTATATGACTAATATTTACCATAATATGATGTTGTAATTAATTATATTCTATATAATTGTAATTAAATAATATATATTAATTTAATAAAATATAAAATTATATTATTTTTATATATGGTTGTACCGAATATGTAAATATATATATATATATATATATATATATGATAAAAAAGCTACTTTTTTAAACATAAATATACATGCACATAACCAAACTACTTTGTGACAACATTACTTGCATATCAGAATCGTCACCTAATTAATAATATAATATACGTGTATACATAATAAAACATTATACAGAAATTATTAACTATCATATGATAAAATTATACCTTAATCCTAAAGCCTTGAATTACACCTTGAAAAGATAATTTCTCCTCTTTGAAACACTTTCCAATTCAGGAGATTGCTAGTCCTTGAACCATTGACCTTCAACTATTTAATAGTGATAGGATTTGACTTGGTATGATATTGTAGTGATGGAAGGACAAGAGTATATTTTCGGCTAGCAAGCAAATGAAGGAGGTAGCATCTAAAAAAGATTAGATCTAATTAGGTTAGAGACGCTTATATAGTGGATGGAAAAGAGAGAAAATCAGAATTGATCTCATACTCATTCTCTTTTAATCTAAGCCATCCAAAACCAAGCCTTTCTAACCCTGATATGAACACTCTAAACTATCTCATTTTAGCTAAATATTCTACCCTATGATAGGCCTTAAACCCACTTAAGCCTAAAATAAAATATTATGCAATTAAATCAAATTTAATCGCTTATCGATATCGTATATCGATTGGTATATCTATAACTATTATAAATATAAAGAATAATATTTATTCATCAAATTATAGTCAAATTCCATAATTAATATTTCATGAATATTAATTACTTTAATTAATTTATAAAAATTATAAATTAATTATTTTTTTAGTCAAAGGTGAATTTATCATTTTGCTTGTATGACTCGTCAGGTGTAAAAAAATTTCAACGATTAATATTGTACTATTCGAATATTAACGTTCACATGCCACTTAGCGGGGGTGTGACATTTTGGCCAAATTTATCGCTTACTTGGTTTCGGTAAAATCCATTTTCACTTTGTTAAGTGTCACCCAGTTGTGACTTTTATTTACACCAATTCTCTTTATCAAAACCATATCACTTTAGACTTATGGAATTTGGTAATGGTCAAAATTCCAATATTGTACATATTCAACTCTTTAGTGTAAATAGAAAGTCCTTGGTTCAATAATAATAATTATTATTATCAATCAAAATGCCCTAGCCAGAGACTTTACTTTGAGTTGACCGTGATACCAACCCCATATAACTGAGGAGATGAATCCTCTCTTGAATAGTGCTTCACTTCTAATACTTCCACTTGACCCAACTGTACTCACTCGAAGGATGTCATGCCATGATATGACTATAATCAAAGCGGAGCTCTCATATTGAAGATCGACAGCATTCTCAAGTCGATAGAACTATGTAAATCAGTTGCATTGTATGTTTCAAATTGACCTTAGTTATATTAACTAACAGAAAACTATCAAGTGAGTCATTCCATAGTCATCCAAAAATCAGTATGTAACCTCTTGGTGCTCCCAACAGCCATGTGTAATATGGCTATCCAACATTTCAAGAGCGTTACATACTTAGTCTCAATGGATGTATCGATATCCAATCTCGATACAACTTGACTAGAATATATAAAATGGTCTATTTATTTTCATTATGATAAATTACTCATAATTACAACACTTTGTACCCACTATCAAAAAACATACTATTTATGGATTTTCTATTAATATACTTTCAAATTAATTAATTAATATAACATATTATATCAAGTATATAATAGACACCTTTTATTTCGAACAAGATTATTTATCGAGTTAGATACATGTAACAAATTACATAATTGCCTATAGAGCATACCTCATACTCTATTAAGATATGGCATGGGAAGAGATCTTATTTCAATTATTTGAAGGTGTGGGGTTGTCCTACCTATATTAAGAACGTCAGGCCTAACAAACTTACGGCAAGATCATCCTTATGTAAATTTATAGGATATACCAAGAATTTTAGGAGGTATATTTTCTACAACACCGAGGAACAAAAGGTCACAGTTCACACACTTGGTGTCATTTTGATAAAGAAATTTCCATTAGAAGAAATTAAAAGTGACGCTGTAGACTTTGATGAAATCCTAGAAACTAACACAAAGGCTTAGCCAGCGCCAAAGTCAAATTCACTATCATACAAAAATACACAACTTATTAGAAAGTCGAATAGGGAATCTTAAGCACCCGAGAGATACTATATTTTAATATAGATGGTGAGAAAGAAGACCCCATCTTAGAGGCCGACACTCCTTTCTCATTTTAACGAGCACTGCAGAGTAAAGACTCTTCACTTTTGCCTACAGTTATGAAATCCAAAATGGTTTCCATGTATGAAAGAAAAAGTATGGACTTCAGCTGATAAAATCAAAGGAATGAATCACATCGACTGCAAATGGATATTGAAGAATAAGAAAGATGTAGATGGACAAGGAAAGACTTATAAAGCTAGACTAGTCGCGAAAGGATTTCATTAAATTTAAAGTGTTGATTATAATGAAATATTTTCTCCCATAGGTTGCTTAAGTCCATTCGGATACTGCTAGCTATTGTTGCATTCTTGGCTATGAAATATGGAAAATGGATGTGAAGATGACATTTCTAAATGGTAATTTAGAAGAGACTATTTACACATCACAAGATGATGGTTTTTAGGTTAGCGGAAGTGATGACAAGGCTTGCAAATTGTTAAGTTCCATTTGTGGTGTTTAAAAAGCTTCAAGAAATTGGAAAAAATTATTTGTTAAAGTAGTCAAACATTTTAATTTTTATCAGAACATAAAAGAAACATGTGTATATCGAAAAGAACAAGGATGTGTTATAGTATTTCTACTTCTATATGTTGATAATTTGCTATTGACTGGCAAAGACATTGCATTGTTTCAAACAGTGAAAGCGTGGTTATCTAAGAACTTCTCTATGGAGGATTTGGGAGAAGAAGCCTATATAAAGGGCATCAAGATTTGTGGAGATAGGTCGAAGAGGTTGTTGGGATTGTCCCACCCCTATACATAAATGCCATGCTGGAAAGGCTCGGTATGGAGAATTTAAGTATGGAAATGTTTCGATGCAATCTGGAATCGTTATTTATAAGAAGTAAGACCCCCATACCGATGAGGAAAAAGAGTGTATGAAGAATATACCGTATGCATCAACAACCGGCTCCGAATCGTGCTATGTACTAGACCTGACGTGGCTTATTCATTGAGATGCATAAGACGATACAATTCTAATCCTGGCGCAAAACATTAGACTACTGTAAAATGTATACTTAAGTATTTAAGAAATATTAAGGACTTATTCCTTATAGATGAAAATGAAGGCCTTCTTATGAAGGACATACAAACTCCAGCTTGTAAAGTGATATCGATGACAGCAAGTCTGTATCTGTTTATTAATTTACTTTTAATAGTAGGACTATTTGTTAGAAAATTATTAAATAGGAAACAATTGCCGATCCAATAATAGAGATCAAATATGTTGCCCTCAATAAAGTAGTTAAAGTAGCGGTCTAGATGTATAATGAGTAAGCTAAGGGTGATTCCCAAAATAGAAGGTCCAATGACATTATTTTGTAACAAAAATGTTGTGATGCAGATCGCAAAGGAACCTAGAGAACATAAGAAATTAGGGCAACATTCTTCGAAAGTTCTGTCTTATTAGAGAATTTGTCAAGAAGAAAGAAGTTGTAATTGTAAGAACAGATATGAATGACAAATAGCAGATCCATTGACAAAAGGTTTAGCTTGGTCAGTCCTCAACCAACTGATCGAATGAATGAGATAAAGATTTCATAATTGGCTTGTAGTGTAAGTGAGAGATTGATAGAGTCAGGGGTATGCCCTAGGGGCGGTTATGTAATTTATTATAAAGTATTAAATCTGTAATAAAATATCTTTTGAAATAAAAGGTGTTTTCTTTCTATCATATCTTGTCATGATACTTTATGTTAATTAATTATTTTATTTAGCATATCTAATAGAAAATCCTTAAGTAATACATTATGTGATAGTAAATATAATGTGTTATAATCATGAGAAATTTATCAGATTGAAAATATTTTACCAAATATTCCTAGCCAAGATGTTCTGAGACAAGATATCGATACACAATTTGAGATTAGAGTAATATTGGACAATGTATTACTCATGACTGTTGGGGGAGTCACCAAGGGGTTCTGTACTAATAGTTATTGAAAACTATGGAATGACTCACTCGAGAGTTTCCCATTGGTAAATACATCTAAGGTCAAGTAAAGTATCTCATAGTAACAATATTACACAATTCTCTCAACTCAAGAATATTATTAAAATTCAATATGGACACTCCACTTTTATTATAGTGAAATCATAACATTACATCCATCAAATGACTACAGATGCGTCTGAGTTGAAGCATCGAAAGTGAAACACTACTCGATAGAGAAATTTTCTCATCGGTTATGTGAGATTAGTATCACAGTGAACTATAGTCAATTCAAAATCAAAGTCTTTGGCTAGAGAATTTCAAATAATAATAATAATAATAATAATAATTGAACTAACCACTTTGTGTTTGGATTAAATAAGGTGAATATAGGGGATATTGGAATTTTGAACAAAACCAAACTCCAAAAGTCTTAATGTGATATAGTTTTGATGAAGTGAATTGGTGTAAATAATCGTTATTATCATGTATCACTTATGATAATGAAATTAGATTTTATAAAAAAAATGTGTAAGTAAGAAATTTAGCCAAACTGCCGCACCACTAACTAAGAAAAAGTGTGAACGGTAATCGTAACACCCTATAAATTTGGCGTTAGATATTTAGTTACTTAGTTAATTATGATTCAAAAATGGAATTTAGAAAAATGATGGAGTTTGACCATGAAACTTGCACCATTACATTTATAGTGAAATTCTGAGTAACTTTTATATATAAAGTTTTGCAAACAAAGTCGAAACGAAGAAGCTAAAGATGAATCGAAATAGAAATAATTAGATTAGAAAAATTAACATTTACATATTAAATACCGAGATCCATTGGTCGACCCCCTTTATTGAGCAGGTCGACACGGTGCGTTCGACACCTATAGAGGGAGAGGTCGACCGGTCCTACCAGTGGCAGTTAGGGTTTGTGTAACGACCCGTAAAATCAACCAAATTTTAAAGGAAATTTATTTGAACTTATTAATTAAATATTTTAAAATTAAATAACTTTCAATTTAAATAACATAATTTTTGTAATATTGAGTAATATATTTTTTGCAAATTCAATAAAATCTAAAATTTTCTGAAATTCAAATTTGGAATTTGGAATTTTATTCTTTTTGTGTTATAATAGACTGAATTCTGATCTCCACTCCACTTTCGTTTCGTCAAAATCGGACTCCAATTGCTTTAAATTTTTAGTTTACTGTCAAAAACTTGCATAAATTATCTATATATTTTCATGTGTATTTCCTGTAGTATTTGCATAGTATATCTTGTGTATTTGGATGGTATATGGTCTTTTGGGCTCCTTTTGACTCTTAGGCTTTAACTTACTCCTCAAATCCCTGATAGGCTTTCTTTCATTTGTATAAGCACGTACTCAAAAGAAAAGTACATACAAAAACGTTCTTTCTCATTTCTTCTTTCTAAAACTTTTATACCTCCTTCTTTCTCCTCTCATCTTCCTAAATATCTGAAATAAAATCAATAAAAATTCCAATCTCTAATACATCTTCCTCTTCCTTACTTTCTCCTTTTCCTCCACCTTGCTTCTCCTCCTCTGCCCTTCCTTTTTCCTCTTCCTTTTCCCTCCTTTCTCTCCTCTTTTCCTTCCTTTTCCTTCCCTTTATCTCGGCCTCCCCCTCCCCTAGCCTAGCCGCACCCAAAGCCACCACCCTAGCACCCCTTACCGCACCCAAACTCGACAACCTAGCTCTTGGTGAAGCCCTAGGCCGAGCCCAAAGCCCAAGGCCGAACCCTCCTTTCACAAAAAAGGAAAAGAGAGAAAGAAAGAGAAAAAAATATATTTGGTGATTGTCGTATTAAAGTTTGGATAGCTTTAGATTGGTCTTTGTTGCTTTAGTGCCCATCTTCATTATGTTGCGTTTATCACCTTCATTTACCACGAAAGGTGGGCTCGTCACTCACGATTAATATTCTTATGTATTGGTAAAAGGAATAATATGAAATAACATGTGAATTGTTGTTTTAGTATGGAATATGTTATGTTAATTTATTTTCATATATGTTATGTTAATTTATTGTCACATATGTTATGTTAATTTACTGTCACATATGTTATGCTAATTTATTTTCACACATGTTATGTTAATTTATATGTCACATATGTTTTGTTAATTCACATGTCATAATATGTTATGTTAAATTATATGTTGCATATGTCACACGATATGTGTTATATAATAGGATATGTCACCTTTATATATATGTTATGTTAAATTTTAGGTTACATATGTGTTATGCTATGATATATGTTATGATATATATGATATGTTATGCAAGTGAAATGTTGTGTTCCTTATTTATTTATGCAAATCACACTGCAAGTTCCCTTTATATGTTAGTTAGGAAATCCCTATGGGTTGAAATGATATATACTCGAACGATCTTATATATTATGAAAAATTGTTATGGGTTAAAATGATAGACCCAAGAGATTTTATTGAATTGAAACTATAATTTGGGATCGGGTTGAAATTATATGTACCCGAAAATTTATAATTTTGGGTTTAAATGATATATACCCTAATCACTTGACAATAGGGTCGAAAACTATACACATTCACCGTTGGTCTATTTTAAAGCGTTTTACAGATTTTAGAATATGTTTGGATTTAATAAATTTATTTTTGGAAATTAATTAAAAATATTTATTTTAAAATTTATATTTTTGAAATAAAATAAAATTTAAATTTATGTTATATGTTTTAAAGATAATTTATAAGTTAGGATTTTTAAAGGTTAAATTTCAAAAATTTTACTTATGGTTTAATTTGATTTCAAAATATATAATTTAATATTTAATTAGTAAAATATAAATTAAATTTTTAAAAAAATATATTTTAATAAAATAATTAATATATTTTTAAAGGATTTTTATAAAATTTAATTTGATATAATTAATTTTATTTATTTTTAGCAACTTAAAAAAAATAAAGGAAGAGAAATTAAGATTAAATTGTAAATTTAATTTAATTAAATGAATTATATAAAATAGGATTATTTAATCTATTTGGTTAGGGATTTTCCAAAGATATGATTTTGATATGTAGATACTTTAAGGTGATAGAAGTTGTAAGTTAAATGTTCAAAGCTAAAATATAATTGAAGTTAGATATTATAGTAATTGATTTAAATTGTAACATAATATTTTTATTATTCAAAATATTTTATAAAAATGACCACGGTGTGAAATAAGCGTTTAGTTGTTAAAGAGATTGGGATCACATATTGTCATACTCTCTGTTGCTAATACTGAAAGCCACTTTAACAACTATGCATGGGGTGGAGAATTTAGAATGAAGTAGGATGGTTTGGCGAACGCTACTAGAATGAAGTAAGAGAACGATGATTGGTAGCCTTAACTTTCAGGTCATAATTAAAATGACTAAAACAAGAGCCATGCCAGGCTAAGTGGGGTCGCTTCCCTATCGAGCTTATTCCTTTGAAACCATATCTATTACCTTGTGATTTGATTAGGTGCACTTTTGATTATGGGAGTGTGTCTTGAGATGGGCAGTAGTAGCTGCTATGCGTTACCGCCAGTCCAAATCCACAAAACGATAATATCATACTCTAGGTATTGCCTGATGTGCCTTGTCATATTTATCCTGATTGAGCTCACTATGACTTTTTTTTGTATCGTACCTATGGAGTGCTCACTGAGTAAACCACCGATTTGGTAGAGCTTACAATATCTGTATAGACTACGATATATTTATAAAATGTGTTAAGGGGGATATGGGTAACGGCTTAACGCTATTTTAATACTCTACTTTATGATAGACATTTATGTAGCGTATTCTATTTTATATGTAGAGAGTTTAACGGATCCTAAAGGATGGGAATCCCAAGCATCCTTTGAGTTACTATTGCATTTCACTTGAACATTTCACTTGAGTTGATTTACTTGCATAAGAATATTAAATAGGACTCGAGTGTTTTGTTTTGCTTTATGCTCGGGTCAGCATGAGTATCACAACATTTGATCTTTTGAAGCTGGAGGCTAGTTAGGGATCTTTCTATATATCTACTTAGCTATTTCAGTTATCTTTTCTATTTCAGTTATTTCTATTTCAGACTTTTGCTTACATATTAGTGAACTTCTATGTATTTGGTATTTCCGTTGTATTTGCTTTAGACTCTGATGTTGTTGTAGCTTCACGAACTACTATGTTTTTTTATTCCGTTACTTATTGTTGTAATATTTTGTGTCTGTGATTTTATGATTATTTCTTATTTACCCTAAATTTATATAACAATCTATTGTTTTGAGCAATTCAATTCTGACATGTATGGATTATTGTCGATTTGAATGGTTCGAAATAGTGGATCGTTATAGTTGGTATCAGAGCTTTGGTTTCAGCAAACCAAGCCTATGGGGTAATAGCTCATTAGAGATAGGGTAGTAGTACCCTAGAATGAGTAGAATCAATTATAGAATCATCCTTCCTTTTGAGCATTTCTTCTTAGTTAGAATTCTCTTTGATTACGATTCCTTTAAAATTTGAATATCTATCTTTGTTCTAAAATCCATTCTTGAATCATCCTATGAGAGAGCGCATTTGTTAGTGTTATAAAAATTGTTTTATCTTGTGTTATTTATTTTGTTAATTAGGATTATATATATATAAGTATTTTTTTGAAAATTTATATCGTTAATTTTGATGTGTAGTTTGTTTGAGGTGATAATGTTCGAGTATTATCATTTATTGTCATTAAGGAATTGTTTGTAAACATAGATTTAAGTGTATAATATGTTAATAAGTGTGAACTAATTTACAAATAAACTGAATATTAAAAAGAAGATTATTATTTAAGCAAATGACAAACGACCTTAGGTGACAAAGTTAAATGAAATAATTCCAATTGAAATTGGTAATAAATATTAATGAAATGTTTAATGGATAATTTTAATAGTAAAGAGGAACATTATTTGAGTAAATGAATAAAGAACTTGAGTTATAAAAGTGAAATCAAATTTTAATTAAAATGGAATTAATGATTGAATAATGAGATAGATTAAGCCGAGTTAAATGAATTGAATTAACGAAATAAGTTAATAAAATGAATTAATTGAATAAACTATTAAAGAAAATTTATAAATTGGATATAGTTGGAATGTTGTTTACTAGCGTAATGAATTAAAATTCGAACTATAGAAGTGTTAATAATTTTTTTTAACAAAATGAGTTAAATGAAATAAATTTGATTTGAAATGAACTTTAATATAAAAATGAAGTGAATGTTAACCAATTGAATGAACAATGAATTGTATGAAAGGTAAAGTTAAATAAAATCAATTTTAATAATTGAATGAAAGTCAATTGGATTTATGAGAAAGCGAAATTACAACGAATGTCTTTAAAAATAAAAGTTTTAACTTTCGAAATGATTAAATTGAAAAAGTCATGTAAATATTTTAATCTAAGTGCAAATTAAGTGTTATAATAAAAGCGTATACACTTAATTAATTATTAAGAAAGGAATTCTTTTAAGTGGCTGAATGTGAACTTAAGAAGTAAACTAAGTTATAAACCATATCTTGTAAACTGTTGTAAATTAAGTAGGAAAATAAATGATTAGAATTGTAAGAAATGTTTGTAAATTAAGCGTAGCTTAGTAAACTTGTATAAAGTTATCTAAAAGAACAAGAGTTTTGAATAAAATGTGAAAATGAAATTTTAAATTAAGTTGTAAAGAAACTTAACTAAAGATGTAAGAGTTGTATAACTTGAAATTTAAGAGAAATAGAACTTAAAACCAAATCTACACTGGTTAAACATTTTGGCCAAGCAGAACGAAACCTGAATTTGTGATGCTAAATGAAATCTATCTAACTAAAGTAAGAATGAAAGTGATTTTGATTTAAAATTTATAATGTCAATACAAAAATGGAATATGAATATTATGTTAATGTTTGATAACGTCGAAGTTAAAGTTTTAGAACTTACAGATCTGATAAATATAAGTAAACAAATTAAAATTGGTTGAATATGAATGTTAAGAATAGAAAGTTGAGGTCAAATTATGAAATCAAAATTTAAATTAAGTAGAGTTATTGGAAATGAATAAATGAAATGGGCTAATGAATTAAATCTATGAAATGAGTCGAACGGACTTTGATTTAAGAGAAAAAAAAGGAAACTTAGGTCGTAAATTTAAATTGAATATATCGAGTGTAAACGAAATGAATGTAAATGTAACGACCTAGAATTTTGGTCATTTAGTTTTAAACATTTAATCTATTTTAAATGTTAAGTTTTAACTATTAATTGACTTTGAATAGGGAAGATTTGAGATGACCCACTTTATTTCTCTCTAATTTTTTTTTGACAAGAAATACTCAGTGGTCACCCAATTAAGAGAGTAGCATTCATATACTCTCTTCTAATCAGGATCTTTTAACCAATATAAAAATATTGTTGTGTTCAACTTGTCAGGACTTACATATGTGAAGATATGCAAATTATTTTTCTATTTGAATCAGAGTACAAATAATTATAAGCAGAAATCTTTTTTGAAAATGGTTAAGTAATATATACCTAGCAATTTTTTTTTGAAGAGTCTAGTTTTTTTTTCTTCCCTTTTTCCAGTCATAGTTACTTTTACATAATTATTAATACTATGCCTACTTATTTCAGCATTTGTATGTATTTTTCTTTCCCCATACTTTTATTTCTAAATGACTGTGCCCTTATATTTGTATGTGTGTGTGCAAGTCCCTGTACATGATTATGTTCTAGTAAGATTTTGGGTGCTTTTACTTTTTTTTTCTCAAACAATTGTTAACTTGAAATGATGAATCCTACCCTATATCTGAGTTATTATGCCTTACTACCAACTGGGTTAAAACAATAGAAAATGGTTGAACCCAGGCTTGATAAAATGGTTAGGTTAGCCTTACTTATCTTGTATCCCTTCATACACAAATTACAAGTATTTCTGGATTCTTTTTAAGGTGATTCAAAACTTGCATATGCTAACTTCTTACAGCCTCTTTAAACATGGGTTTTTCCTATCAAATACTAGGTGAGTGATTCAGTTTTTACATGCTTACATCTCAGATTTTCTATTATTAAAATTAAATCTTTCTGAAACTAAGAAAGGAAACTTCAATAGTCAGTAAAACAGTTTTAAAAAGTAACTTACAGGTTTCAACTGAATTACATCTTTAAGTTCAATACATACCAAACATAAAATGACATCACATTAGTTTCTTTCTAAACAACTTGAGCAACATAGCATAATATAAATTTAACTTAAACTTCCATTCTTAATTTTTTTTCTAGAAAATCTGTAACTATTGCATCCAAATTCTTAGGCAGCTAACACATCTAGAGCTTGATCGGTGAAATGTTTATTTACCTGCACAATCACTATGGGCTACCCATGTAATATGAGACGCCCAATAGTGCATTAACACACATGGGTCAGACTATTGTCTGGTATGAGTAACTTACCTGAAAGCATATTCTCATCTTAATTTCATTTCATTTAAGTACTTTACATGAATAAGGGAACCAATATCATCACTGTGCATAATTCTGTAAAGCATATATACACTCATGTAAGTGCAAACTGATTATTTATGGATTTAACAAACTAACTTAGAGAAAAATAATCATAAAAATCGACAATAAACATCATAGCCTTCCAATACAAGCACTAGTTCAACCATCAAGTTCCTCTTCAATTTTTACTGGCCATCAAGATTTACCCAAACCTTACTTGACCCTATCTTCATTATTCATTATCAAGTGTCAGTTTAAGGTCTTTAGCTACTTTCTCATATTATAACACACATTGCCTGGGACAAATCTCTGTTAACCCAGCACACTCAGGCCCCTGGGTATAAACATACCATGTGTGAGCTTGCAATTTTCCCCTTGCCAAGCCTTCTTTTGTAGCCCTAAGATCCATAGTCCTTATTTAAATTACTAAGTGTTATTTTCCCTTTTTTTTTTCTTAACCGTGCTTATCTCTTTTGCAGGTCATACTTTCAATCAGAAGGAAAAGAAATAAACATTTCACTTAATCATACATTCATTCAGGGATGTATAAATCATGTTCTCAGAAACACTTATCTAATCATGCAAAGGGATATGGTCACTTAGTAGGTTATTTTTTTTCCTATGGGTTCTAGTAGATCAGATCATAAACATATGGTCTTATTTGGTTTTTCTGGTTACCTTCTTTTTTTTTCTTTTCTTTTACCTCTAGTTCAATCAGATCTTCATTAATTTCTAGATCTGGCTAAACCACAAGTATAATCTATAATTTGGGGGATTCATAAAGTCATAGAAGCTCAGCACATGTATCACATTGCACTCCTATATATATATTTTTTCTCAATTAATATGAGGCATAAGCAACAACACAATGTTACTGCACTATATTTCTCATTTTAGACCATATATTTACCACCCAAATCCTGGAATTTAAATGAGCATTTTTAAAGGAAGAAACCCATAAAAAGAAATCACTTCATTTCAAGGTTAATCCAATATCAGATAGTCATCTTAAAACATGAAGCATCAGACTCTTTTACTTTGAATAAATCATTATGCACAATTTTTTTTTACTTAAATAAATCATTCACAAACCAAAAACACCAAATCATAAAATGAACACAGCTTGCAAAATAAAACATAAAACCAATTAGGCTGCCCCAATATTCAAGACTTAATGGCAAGTTTTTCAGTGAGGTTACTCACCTTAATTCTTTTTCCTAAGCCTTCCACTTCCTCTTATCTCTAATAGCCAGTACTCCACATTTTCCTCTAAATTCTATTTTTATATATTATTATTTTTTTCTTTTATGAGGCAGAGCAATCTAAAACCTTACTACACCAGGTTTTCTTATATAAACCTTGGCTGCTTCTAGGGTTTAAGGAGATTACCCAATGTCAGTTTTACCCCAAATATTATTTGCCTTAACCTTGATTTAAACAAAAGAAGAGGGTATGTGGTTCTTGCTATATTTTTCCTCAGCAAATATATCTTATTCCTACCCCGGGTCGTGTCATGTGCATGACTTAACTAATTTCTTCTTTCCTGTTTTTTTCCTAAGGAAAAGAATTACTGAAAATAGCTAAAGTGGTTTATTAAAGATTCATACTATTTCCATGCAAGCCTTGTCTTCTACCAGCGGTACTTTCTTATGCTCCTGCATATCATATGTAAACTTATTTATTTATCTATTTTTAAGTACTTACTATCTTCTGCATATGTTTATTCTAGTCTACCTATTTTTATTTTCTTTATACTAAACTTGTTTTAAAGACATATTCATGTATGCAATAATCATGTCTGCATGCCTATGTATTTGTAATTTATTCTAACTTACCAATTAATTTCTGCCTATTTTATCTTGCAGAAAGTATATGTATGTGTGTGTACTGTCTTGTGCACCAGTACATACTTTTGACCATTCATTGGCAATAAGTCTCTATTCCTATTTTTCTTTAATTATTAAACAATCATAAACTAAATTAAATCATAAAATTACCCATAAAATCAGGGTTATCACATATACCCCTCCTTTTAGGAATTGTGTCCCACAATTCTTTCATACTTAACTCAAGTATTTTCAATCCAGAAAATCAATCATTTTCAAACTAACCTCTTAATTAAACTCTATGTATATATAAAAAAAAGAATTCACAATGCATATTTAATCAAAGCATCCATCAATATTTATAGTTTACCTTTCATTCAATCAAACAGTTGTGGATAATCATTTTAATTTTATCTTCCACTTCCCATGTGCAATCACTTGGGTCTAGACTCCATTGCACTTTCACCAATCTAATTTCTTTATTTCTCAACCTCCTAATTTCTCTTGAAACTATGCCTACTGGCTTCATTTCATAAATCATTCTAGGATCAATCTGTACATATTTAGTGGATTTTAAGATTGTCTCTGCATCATGAACCCTTCTTCTTAACTGAAACACATGAAAAATATCATGTATTGCTCTCATTTCTTCTGGCAACTCCAACCTATAGGCTACATTTCCAATTCTTTCTAAAATTTTATATGGTCCTATGTATCTGGGAATTAACTTTCCTTGTTTCCCAAATCTTAGAACCTTCTTCATAGGTGATATTCTAACAAATACACAATCTCCAACATCACATTGTACTGCCTTTCTCTTCTGATCTGCATATTTCTTTTGCCTATCTTGGGCAGAAGCAATTCTTTTTCTAATCAAAGCTATCTTTTCAGATGTTTCTTTTACATTTTCTAATCCTAAGACCACCTTCTCCCCAGATTCAATCCAACTTGAGGGTGATAAACATGGCCTACCATAGAGTGCTTCAAAGGGTGTCATGCCTATGCTGCTGTGATAGCTATTGTTGTATGCAAATTCTGCTAAAAATATGTGATCTTCCTAGCTTCCTCCCCAATCCAATATACATGCCCTCAACATGTCTTCAAGCAATTTATTCACAATTTCTGTTTGACCATCTGATTGTGGGTGATATGCTGTGCTCAAGCATAAATCAGTCCTCATTGCTTTGTGAAAACTTCGCCAAAATTTTGAAGTGAAGATGGTATATCTATCACTCACTATGGTTTTTGGTATTCCATGCAATCTAACTATTTCTTTGATAAATAATTGAGCTAATGTGCATGCATTCCTTTCTGATTTTACAGGTATGAAATGAGCTGATTTGGTTAGCCTATCAACTACAACCAAAATACTATCATTTCCTCTCCTAGTTTTAGGCAAACCATCAATGAAATCCATTGATATATCTTCCCATTTCCACTATGGTATTTGTAAAGGTTGAAGCATACCTGAAGGTCTTTGATATTCAGCCTTTACCTGTTGACAAACCATGCACTTAGACACATAAGTTGCCACTGCACTTCTCATACCACTCCACCAATAATCTCTCTTGAGGTTATGATACATTCTTGTGCTTCCTGGATGTATGGTATATTTACTTTTATGATAAGCATCCAATATTTCTTGCTTCAATTCATCAATGGCAGGAACACGTATTCTTTTTCTTTTCTCCAATTGGCCTTGTTTATTCAACTAAAAACCTTCCACTGCCTCTCCATTTAATATCTGAGTTTCTTTTCAAATAAAAATGGATCTTGGTCTTGTAACTTTTCAACTTTAGACTTTAATTCTGACCCCAAAGTAATAAAGCTTAACCTTCCCATCTCTACATTCTCACTGCATATGCTCATATTTTCTACACTTTCACTTTCTACTTCTGAGTCAATCAACAGTGATAGAGTGTTAAACTCTTCTATCATTAACCTAGCTACATTAACATGTTGTCTACTTAATGCGTCTGCTACTTTATTATCTTTTCCAGGTGTGTATAATATTTCAAAATCATATGAGGCTAGTAGTTTAATCCACCTTTGCTTCCTCATGTTTAATTCTTTTTGTGAAAACAAGTATTTAAGTGACTTATGGTCTGTGTAAACTTCAAATTTAGCCCCAAACAAATAATGTCTCCATAATTTAAGAGCATACACTATAGCAGCCAATTCAAGGTCATGTGTAGCATACCTCACCTCACTGGGCTTTAACTGTCTAGAGGCATAAGCTATCACTTGATGTTGTTGCATCAATACTGCCCCCAAGTCCTTGTCCACTTGCATCAGTATATATGACCAAATTTTCATTTCCCTCAGGTACTTTTAGTATTGGAGCTTGTATTAGTGCTTCCTTTAACCTCCCAAAGGCTTTCTCACACTCCTCAGTCCAAGCAAATACCTGATTCTTCCTAGTCAATCTAGTTAATGGGATTGAAATTTTTGCAAAATCTTTTATAAACCTTCTATAATAACCAGCCATTCCCATAAAAGATCTGACCTCTGTGACACTAGTAGGCCTTTTCCAAGCTTGAACTGCAATTACCTTATTGGGATCCACAGATATACCTTCTTCTGATATCACATGTCCTAGAAAATTTATTTCATTTTGCCAAAAAGTGCATTTTGAAAATTTTGCCTTCAAATTTTCTTGCCTCAATCTATAAAGTACAATATGCAAATGATTCTCATGCTCCTCAACTGACTTAGAATAAATTAGTATATCATCAATAAATATCAGTATAAATTTATCCAAGTATTCTCTAAAAATTCGATTCATCAAATCAACAAAGTAAGAGGGAGCATTTGTCAAACCAAATGGCATTACTAAAAATTCATAAAGTCCATATCTAGTGTTGAAAGCTGTGTATTTAGTGCTTTCCTCTTCTACTTTCATTTGATGAAACCCTGAAGCTAAATCAAGTCTGGAAAATATTTTTGCACCACTTAATTGATCAAAGAGATCATCAATTCTTGGTAAGGGGTATTTGTTTTTAACTGTGATTTTATTTAACTCCCTATAATCAATACATAATCTAAGAGATCCATCCTGTTTCTTAACAAAAACCACTTGTGCTCCCCATGATGAGCTACTAGGTCTGATGAAGCCTTTTTCTTCTAGTTCAACTAGTTGCTTTTTCAGTTCTATCAATTCTTTAGGCCTCATTCTAGTTGGCCTCCTAACTACTGGGTTAGCTCCTGGAATTAGTTTAATTGAAAACTCTATCGGCCTATGGTTAGGGGCTCCCTTAACCTCACCAAACACATCAGCATATTGGTTTACTATAGGGATTTCTTCTAATGCAGGCATATGCTTCTCACTGGACAAATTAACAAGGGTGGCTATATTTCTGTTCTTATTTGCTTCACAAAGAACAACTACCCTTTTTCCATCAGAAGCTTTTAATGATATGGTGGAGGTCTCCATATTTATGACAGCATTATATTTTCTTAACCAATCAACTCCTAAAATAACTCCTATGCCTGGGTATTGCAACACATATAAGTCTGCACTAAACACATATCCCTCTATATTTAATCCCAGTTGCATACACATCATACCCAAAACACAGGAACTACCCAAAGGACTTTTAATGAGCAATGGCTTATCAACAATTATACAATTTAATTTTAGTTGTTATGCAATATCACGGGAAATTAATGAGTGTGTAGCCCCAGTATCATACACTACTGCAAAAGGTATTGAGTGAATAAGCAAAGTACCTTCAACTTGGCCATGATTCTCAATATTTGGTCCTTCAGTTTCTTTGACTTTCCCTTCCAAAGCTCACATTTTTCCTTGCTTAAAATCTGGACAATTTCTCCTTATGTGCCCTTCCTTCCCACACTGGTGACATTTGAAGGATGCTGGTTTAAAATTTGTGCACCCGTTCTTCATATGCCCCTCTTGGCCACAGTTATAACAAGTGATCTTTTTCTTAACTTCAGCAGTCTTGACCTCTTATGGATTCTTGGTGGAAGCTACACCTGTTTTCTTTTTGTCATAAGGATGAAACTTACCCTTTCCTTTCTTATTTTGATTATTCCTGAGTGCTCTGAAATTTTCCCTGGCTTTATCATGCTGTTCAATACTCAAAGTCAGATCCAAAACTTGATCAAATGTCCGGTCCTTATATGGCAGCATAGCTCTACTAAGGCTAGCATTCAGTCCTTGGATGTATCTGCCATTTTTAGCCTCTTTAGTTGTGATAAGCACTGCACCATACTTTTCTAGTGATTCAAACTTCTGTGTATACTCAGTAACACTCATAGTTCCCGGCCTTAATTTAATGAATTCCTCTAGCAGAGATTCTTTAGCTGATGCAGGTACAAATCTTCCTTCCAACATTTCCTTAAATTAATTCCATGTCACTTCCCCTTCAGGCCTTCCAGCTATGATAACTTCCCACCAGTCCAAAGTTGCTCCTCTCAATTGTCTAGATGCTATTTGCCTCTTCTTTTGGTCTTCAACTTGCATATCTGTAAAAATTCTATCCAAAATTCTGAGCCAATTTTGAACTCCCATGATCCCCTCTGTTCCATCAAAAGTTTTGCCTCCAAGATTGGTAAAGGTCTTGAGTAGTTTGGAAAGCTCTTCATGTGGATTTTCTTGCCTATTGCCTACTCCATCCCTTATGCCTCTCATGAATTCTTGCATATTCACCATTGGTGGTTCACTTGGTCCTACATCTTGTTGTCTAGGTCTCACCATAGTTATATGGATATAACACTTAAGTTAGTTCATCTTGCCTAACCCTCTATAAATTAATTTACTTCAATTTATCCTTATTTAGTTATAATAGATATTAGTAGTATATGTACTAACATAACAAAACATCCAAAGCAATCAACACACCATACCTCAATGCAAACAAGTTCATACAAAATTTTGCTATGTTATTTAACAACATAGCTCTGATACCAAAATGAGATGACCACTTTATTTCTCTCTAAATTTTTTTTTGACAAGAAATACTCAGTGGTCACCAATCAAAAGAGTATCATTCATATACTCTCTTCTAATCAGGATCTTTTAACCAATATAAAAATATTGTTGTGTTCAACTTGTCAAGACTTACGTATGTGAAGATATGTAAATTATTTTTCTATTTGAATCAGAGTACAAATAATTATAAGCAGAAATCCGTTTTGAAAATGGTTAAGTAATATATACCTAGCAATTTTTTTTTGAAGAGTCTAGTTTTTTTTTCCCTTTTTCCAGTCATAGTTACTTTTACATTACTATTAATACTATGCCTTCTTATTGCAGCATTTGTATGTATTTTTCTTTCCCCGTACTTTTATTTCTAAATGACTGTGCCCTTATATTTGTATGTGTGTGTGCAAGTCCCTGTACATGATTATATTCTAGTAAGATTTTGGGTGCTTTTACTTTTTTTTTCAAACAATTGTTAACTTGAAATGATGAATCCTACCCTATATCTGAGTTATTATGCCTTACTACCAAGTGGGTTAAAACAATAGAAAATGGTTGAACCCAGGCTTGGTAAAATGGTTAGGTTAGCCTTACTTATCTTGTATCCCTTCATACGCAAATTACAAGTATTTCTGGATTCTTTCTAAGGTGATTCAAAACTTGCATATGCTAACTTCTTACAGCCTTTTTAAACATGCACTAGTACAAAAAGTGCATATTGCTTCGCCTCAATTGCATCGGTTGAAGTAAAAACTGATGCAAATAGAACTATTTGCATCATTTCTATCTTAATAACCGATGCAATTGGTACGTGGAAAGCAATAGGTGATAAAAAATCAAATTTGCATCAGTTCTCACCAACAACCGATGTAAATAGTTTTAGTCGCATCGGTTTTAAAGTCAACCGATGCAACTACATGTTGATGCCAATATGAAATTTAGGTGGGAAATAATGAAAAATTGGCTCTGGACAAATGTACTCCAACCTCCTCAACAGCCCACTCAAAAAAAAATACTGCGTCCTCTTCTTTGCATTTTCCAAATCAAACAAAAGAGAAAAATTAAAACGACGCTTTTCAAAATTTTAATGGCGAAATGGCAGTAAACTCGAAATCGATTTACAATAAGAAATCCATGGCCCAGCATCTCAAACAAATAAAAATCAAAATCAAAGCAGTTCGATAAAATTTCACTTCCCACCGATCTTCTTCACCCAATTCCCAAATAAACTCCGAATTTAGGGTTGTTCTGCGACTAGGCGAAGCGGTTTGCAGGTCGAGGCTAATAGTTTTGGGCAGTGATTCGAGGTCGAATAATTCAGACGAAATTTGGGTGCTGCGGGGAATTGGAAGCGGTTTCGTAAGTCTCGATTGAAGTTCATTTGGAAGATGTCAGGGTAAGGCGTGCCTTTAAATTCAAATACTCTGATTTAATAAATCTTCAACTTTTGTGGAAAAATATGGTTATCATTCATCACCGTTAAAGCAATTTTTATGATGTACTAATAATTGTTAGTCAGATGAATGTACTAATTTTAGCATGTTTTGAATTACATACATCATCAGGATGATCATCAACTTCCCAACCACCGTAACAACTGTCATTGCAACATTTTCTGCTAGTTCGTTAGATAAAAGTGGTAGATTTCCTTATTTTTATCTGAAAATAGTACAAAGCGCTGAATGTATGTTAATTTTTGGATCCTAAATGGTAACTGAATGATGAAGTACACCATTCCGCAGTTGAAAGTAAAGGGATGCTCTGTGTTGATCCTAATGGTAACTAAATGGTAACTGAATGATAAACATTTGACCTACTTAAAAATTGGTAAATTGGATGCTCCATGTTGATTTAATTTGAGACTTTAGGGTATGAAGTTTTGGTTAATTTCAGTTAAAATGAATGAGAAATTCGATGAGAGAGAGGAAGAGTGTTTTGGAGAAGAAAAGTGTCATATTTATTGGTATTTTCTACTTATAGCATGACTAAATTTGGGTCATTTTAAGCAGCAAGTTGTTGCATTTAGTTGCTAATTTTAGTCCGAATCATTCTAAACCATTATATGCTGCACTTCCGGCCTCTTATATATGTTCAAGTGAATATTTATTTGCCACGAGATTAATTCTGAAGCTGTGAACAGTTGTTTATATCAGTGGAGGGAGCATTGAAGAAATTTTAGCCAATTATAAACAATACGTATCCATGCAATGAATGAAGACCAACCATTTTAGAAATAAAAAAAGAAATGGAACAGTTTTCAATTGCTCTCCATTGCATTAGCTCTATGTTCTCAATGTTATGAATATTCGTTTATTTGCAGGATGATGGACATATATTACTTTTGGATGATCAAATTAGAGATGAAATAAAGGATGTTCTTGATTTAACTAATAGTCAGGTATAATTACCTTTACCTTTTCTTTATAGTTTAAATTATGATTTATCTATGGGCTTCTAATGAAAATGTCTGGTTAATATGATCTCATATCTTGGGTGCATACATGTAGCTATAGCTATGTATTATAATAGTCTCTTTCAACCACCGTGATTAATTACCTTGACAATATACAATTGCATACATGTAATTATCTTGGGCGCATACATGTAACTATAGATAAGTTGTTTTTCATACATTCTACCATCCCTCATACTTTGCTAGTTTGGTCCTCAATAGATCTGATAGTTTTAAACATTATGAATGTCATTTATCATTTACATTTTCTTTTTCTTATGTTTCATCATATTGTTAATCCACCTGTAAAGCTTCATCCTACATTTAAGATATTGCATCTTTGTAACTTGGGTTTTAATTTCAATTTGTATTTCCTATGCCTTCTAAATCAACAGATGCGTCAGGCTCTAACTCTATATCTTCGTTCTTTTGAGATTTTGGCCATTTATTTTTTATAATGAGAATATATACAAATCAAAGCATGTCTTTTCTTAGATTTTCCGATTGTATTGAACATACGAAAACTAATTCATCGGTACTTATTTGTACGATAGAGATTTCTTTTTAGAGAAAAGGCAAAAGAAATTATTTGATGAAGAAGCTGGACGGGTATATAATTTTCAAAGCCAGAAGAGGATGATGTTTTCTCTAAATTTATCCAGGTATATGTTGTAATATACTCCTGTATAGACATCATGTCATTTTGTATTTGTGCACTCTTGTCAAATACAGAAACCAAATTATTTTTTGTATGCATGCACACATCCATTCTGAAATCAAGAGCTTTGGTAGCATATTGCAATAAAAAAAGCTCAAATGCATTCTGAATTAAAAATATCAAATTCCAGAAACATGGGTTCCCTTGATCCAATCCTCCCAACAACCATAGCCATGTATCACCAAGGTTAAAACTTAGAACTGTATATTTTCCCAGTGAGCTACAACACTTTTGTTGAGTTATAATTGCATATTGATGTTGTTACGAATCATTTTGATTACTAGTAATTGATTGTTGTCAATAAATTATTAGTATGGTCTTATTTAATATGTGTGCAGCGAGTGACTGAAACACAGAACAAGGTTGTCATAACTGACAGGATGTGGGCCAGGTTACTTGCTTCAACCAACCAGCCAAGTTTTCTGAGCTAGAAAGATACTGAAGTTGTCAAGGATAAAGAACAAGAACCTCCAACGCAGTTGCTTGAAGGAGATGATAAAAAGCGAAGCAAACAGTAGGATATTACAAGATTTCTACCTATTCCACAGTGCCGCAATGTAATTTTAGTTTGAAATGCATTGTGGTACTATTCAGATACATGTCTTCTGAATTGTATCAACAAGGTATGTTGGCTTCAATATTGTCAAATTCTTTGATGTCATAATTTACTCACACTCTTCTCTGTTGTTTATAGATGAAGTCTTTGTAATTATTTCGACATGATCCTACTTGCATGGTGCTATTAATGGATGGAAGTGCGGCTCTGGGCCTTGATCTGAGTTTTGTAACACATGTGTTTCTGATGGAACCCATATGGGATAGAAGGTAAAAATCCTTTGCTTCTGTGCAATGTAAATTGAAAGCCATGTGAATTTTAAATCTCAACTGAAAATCAAAATAACTGTATATTTCATTGTTCACAACTTCATTGGATGATATTGCTAAACTAATAAACCTTTACACCTCTTCAGTTCAAAACTATTCTTTTGTATAGATGCATATAAATTAATAGGCCAGATGATGTCTGAAGCCAAAAATAAATACTCTAGATCGATTCATGTTGTAAACGGTCTTGCCTTTAAATCCTAATGACATATACATGCTTTCATGGATATGATTGTTTATAATTTATACTTCATGTTTATTTGTTTATTTTTGAAGTCATTTAACATTGTTACATGTAATCAGCATGGAGGAATAAGTGATTAGTCGTGCTCACCACATGGGTGCTACTCGACCAATATACGTGGAGACCTTAGCAATGCGTGGAACCATCGAACAACAAATGCTAGAATTCTTACAGGTGCTCATGTATTCTGATTACACATAATTTGACAGTACACATAATGAGACAGATGCGTACACATGGATGAGTTTTGCATTGTGGTTTGGAAGCTGGTGGTGGTATGCATGCAGTTGATGCTCAGAGTTGATGATGGGTGTTCAGGCAAGTTTTAGCGATGCTGTAGATTTGTACAGATGTATGTATGTTTGGTTATGATAGGCAATTGTATGTTGTTGTTGGAGATATTGGTTGCTTGGTATATAGGGATGCAGAGGAGATTGTAAATTGTGTATATTTGAAATGCAATTGTGAGGATGTGCTCTGGCCTGAGTTTGATGTGCACTGGTATATAGGGATGTGACACAGCAAGTATGGAGCTTATGGGGGCAGTGATGGTTGGAATGAAGCAGTGACAGTGAGTTGTGTTGACCAGGTGGAGATGTGGCAGCTTCAGTAGGGATGTTCAGATATAGGGATGTACAGTGATGTTAGAGGGAGGTGCGGCAGTGTACAAAAGTTAATGGCACAGTTTGACGGTGGCAATGTATGCAGAAGTTAATGGCACAGAAGTTAAGTATGGATTGAATGGCAGTATAGTGGTTTGAAGGCAATGTGATGGCAGCAAGGAGGTTTGGATGGTGTCAAGTATGATAAGAAGTACGGTGAAGTGTAGAGGAGTTGGTGTAGAGGAGGTATATGTTTTCTGGTGATGGAAGAAGTAGGGTGATAAGAAGATGGTCAGGCAGTGAGACTGAGATGAAGAAGTGTAAGTGGGTTGCTTAGTTAATGTTTCCGTTTGAAGTGTCCACCGATGTGCACTGATGATGCTTCTATGCACAGAAGTGTGAGTTGGTATGTTGTAGGTAGGGAGTGATGGAATGAAACTGTGATGTTGGCAGAGTTAAACTATGATGCATGCAGGTAGGGAGTAATGTTGTGGATTGAGTTAGGTGATTGAGTAAGGTGATTAGTCAGTTAAGGTGATGGTGAAGATATGGTAAAGTTCTAGTGTAGTGCGGGTTATGTGATTTCAGTAATGGTTTGCTTTATGGAGATGTCAGTAGTGAAGTTTGACATGTAGTGAAGTTTGATGTAATAGTTTGGAAGTGGGGGTATTTGATAGTGGATTTGTGGTTGTAACAGAGAGTTTGAGGATGGTGTGTAGGTTGTGTGCTTGTGGTAAGTGAGAAGTGATTGAAGTTGAAGTTGTTGTTGTTGTATTGGTTTGTAGGCAAGGTGTGACTGTGAGTTGGATTGCTGTTCAGGAAAATGGTGGATGATTTGTGCAGAGGGCAGAAGGCAGAAATGTTGATGAAGTATATTAGGCAGTTGGTTGAATGATGGTTGCATGTAAGTCAGTGATGGTAGGAAGTTATGCAGAGAGGTGAAGTATTTGGTGATGAAAGTGTTAGTGGAGGCTGGTTATGTGACTGTAGACGGCGGAGGACAGTTGTTTAGATGAAGAAGTTGAAGTTGGCAAAAGTGGAAACAAAGCATAAAGAAATGTAACACAGAAATGCACAGTGAAAATGTATGCACAGTGAACGTTGAGTGAAAATGTATGCACAGGGATTGAGTAGATTTTTTTGTAAAACAATGAATAAAATGTAAACAAAATTGTAATGTCACTTTTTTTTTGAAATGAAATGCAAAGTTATTTTTTTAGAAATGCAAACGCAAAATAGAAAAAGGAAAAGCACAGAAATCAAAAAAAGTTTCTTTGTTGCATCGATTTTCATTACAACCGATGCAACATGGGGGCTGTGTCCAAGCAACTAACCATGATATTTTACATTAGTTGTTAGTAACAACCGATGCAAAAAGGACCATTTTGCATCGGTTTCAGAACTGATGCAAAAGTGATAAGCCTGTTGTACCGGTTGCATATGCATCGGTTGTTGAACTGATGCAAAAGGGGGGTAAACAACCGATGCAAATGGCCTGTTTTGTAGTAGTGATAGGTTTTTCTATCAAATACTAGGTGAGTGATTCCGTTTTTACATGCTTACATCTCAGATTTTCTATTATTAAAATTAAATCTTTCTGAAACTAAGAAAGGAAACTTCAATACTCAGTAAAACAGTTTTCAAAATTAACTTACAGGTTTCAACTGAATTACATCTTTAAGTTCAATACATACCAAACAGAAAATGACATCACATTAGTTTCTTTCTAAACAACTTGAGCAACATAGCATAATATAAATTTAACTTAAACTTCCATTATTAATTTTTTTTCCAGAAAATCTGTAACTATTGCATCCAAATTCTTAGGCAGCTAACACATCCAGAGCTTGATCAGTGAAATGTCTATTTACCTGCACAATCACTATGGGCTGCCCCATGTAATATGAGACACCCAATAGTGCATTAACACACATGGGTCAGACTATTGTCTGGTATGAGTAACTTACCTGAAAGCATATTCTCATCTTAATTTCATTTTATTTAAGTACTTTACATGAATAAGGGAACCAATATCATCACTGTGCATAATTCTGTAAAGCATATATACACTCATGTAAGTGCAAACTGATTATTTATGGTTTTAGCAATTTAACTTAGAGAAAAATAATCATAAAACTCAACAATAAACATCATAGCCTTCCAATACAAGCACTAGTTCAACCATCAAGTCCCCTCTTCAATTTTTACCGGCCATCAGGATTTACCCAAGCCTTACTTGACCCTATCTTCATTATTCATTATCAAGTGTCAGTTCTACTTTCTCATATTATAACACACATTGCCTGTGACAAATCTCTTTTAACCCAGCACACTCAGGCCCCTAGGTATAAACATACCATGTGTAAGCTTGCAATTTTCCCCTTGCCAAGCCTTCTTTTGTAGCCTTAAGATCCATAGTCCTTAGTTTAAATTACTAAGTGTTATTTTCCCTTTTTTTCTTAACTGTGCTAATCTCTTTTGCAGGTCATACTTTCAATCAGAAGGAAAAGAAATAAACATTTCACTTAATCATACATTCATTCAGGGATGTATAAATCATGTTCTCAGAAACACTTATCTAATCATGCAAAGGGATATGGTCACTTAGCAGGTTATTTTTTTTTACCTATGGGTTCTAGTAGATCAGATCATAAACATATGGTCCTATTTGGTTTTTCTGGTTACCTTCTTTTTTTTCTTTTCTTTTACCTCTAGTTCAATCAGATCTTCATTAATTTCCAGATCTGGCTAAACCACAAGTATAATCTATAATTTGGGAGATTCATAAAGTCATAGAAGCTCAGCACATGTATCACATTGCACTTCTATATATATATATATATATATATATATATATATATATATATATATATATATATATTTTCTCAATTTAATATGAGGCATAAGAAAAAACACAATGTTACTGCCCCATATTTCTTTTCATTTTAGACCATATATTTACCACCCAAATCCTGGAATTTAAATGAGCATTTTTAAAGGAAGAAACCCATAAAAAGAAATCACTTCATTTCAAGGTTAATCCATAATCAGATAGTCATCTTAAAACATGAAGCATTAGACTCTTTTACTTTGAATAAATCATTATGCACAATTTTTTTTTACTTAAACAAATCATTCACAAACCAAAAACACCAAATCGTAAAATGAACACAGCTTGCAAAATAAAACATAAAACCAATTTGGCTGCCCCAATATTCAGGACTTAATGCCAAGTTTTTCAGTGAGGTTACTCACCTTAATTCTTTTTCCTAAGCCTTCCACTTCCTCTTATCTCTAATAGCCAGTACTCCACATTTTCCTCTAAATTCTATTTTTATATATTTTTTTCTTTTACGAGGCAGAGCAATCTAAAACCTTACTGCACCAGGTTTTCTTATATAAACCTTGGTTGCTTCTAGGGTTTAAGGAGATTACCCAATGTCAGTTTTACCCCAAATATTATCTGCCTTAACCTTGATTTAAACAAAAGAAGAGGGTATGTGGTTCTTGCTATATTTTTCCTCAGCAAATAAATCTTATTCCTACCCCGGGTCATGTCATGTGTATGACTTAACTAATTTCTTCTTTCTTTCTTTTTCCTAAGGAAAAGAATTGCTGAAAATAGCTAAAGTGGTTTATTAAAGATTCATACTATTTCCATGCAAGCCTTGTCTTCTACCAGCAGTACTTTCTTATGCTCTTGCATATCATATGTAAACTTATTTATTTATCTATTTTTAAGTACTTACTATCTTCTGCATATGTTTATTCTAGTCTACCTATTTTTATTTTCTTTATACTAAACTTGTTTTAAAGACATATTCATGTCTGCAATAATCATGTCTGCATGCCTATGTATTTGTAATTTATTCTAACTTACCAATTAATTTCTGCCTATTTTATCTTGCAGAAAATATGTGTATGTGTGTGTACTGTCTTGTGCACCTGTACATACTTTTGACCATTCATTGGCAATAAGTCTCGATTCCTATTTTTCTTTAATTATTAAACAACCATAAACTAAATTGAATCATAAAATTACCCATAAAATCAGGGTTATCACAAGATTAGTATGATGGGTCATAATTTTAAACATTGCGATTAATTGGATTTAGTAAAATAGTCAATTAAATATTGAAAATGGGCAAATATGGGAATCTGGAAGTTAAATGTAAATTAAAATAATTTCTAAAAAATTATTTAAATTCTTTTTGGATTTGAGTTATAATATTTGACTTTTGGATGAAATTAAAATTCGATGGTTATGGCTTTGCCAAAAAAAAGTCGATGGTTATAAATTGGGAATTTGTATGTTAATTTAGTAGCGAAATTTAATACATAGAAATAATGTGAATAACCAAGTTTTGATTCAAAATGAATCAGAATGATTACTAGTATAAATATAAATTCGATGTGATTTGTAATGTAGTTAGTAAGTTTTTAAAATTGAAATTTTAAATGATTTCGACGATTTTGAAAATCGCTTGATTTAATCGATGAGTTAAAATAGCCTTACAAGGTACAGTCTCGAAATTCGACGAAACCAATTCCATTGGATTTGTAATAGTGTATTATTACCGGATTTCAGATTTCGTAAAGTTCAGAGTTACCATTTATTTGTACGGGATAGAAACGCGCTGAAATAAATATCGAAATTTAATATTTTAATTCGATTCAAAAGACTACCTTTCACATACAATCGAATTATGCCTCGAAATATGTTACGTTGTGTTCGAAATGTGGGTAAAACATTATAAATGCTAGACGACATGTCTTGTTTGGAGTTCGTTCGAAAAAGTAGTTAAAACTGAGAATAATAATAAAATAAAATAGCCTTCTAGGGTACAGTCTCAAAATTCAACGAAAACAGTTCCATATAGATCCGTAACAGCGTACTATTATCGGATTTCAAATGTCGTAGAGTTTGGAGTTACCATTTGTTCGTATGGGATAGAAACGCATTGAAATAAATATCGAAATTTAATATTTTAATTCAATTCAAAAAGCTATCTTCCATAAACAATCGAATAGGCCCAAAAACATGATCCATTATGTTCGGAATGTGGGTAAAACATTATAAATGCCAGGTGGCCCGTCTTGTTTGGAGTTCGTTCAAAAAAGCTGTTAAAATTGACAATAATAATAAAATAATATATAAATCGTATATATATGGGCGCTACAGTAAACTCTAGCCAGAAACGAACGAGTCGCTATCGAAAATTTTAATCTTCGACGATCATCGATGTTCTCCTCCTATTTTCACTCAATCCATACGTTTCTACAAAAATCCTTCAACTACAACCTTGTAGAGCACTACAGGCTCTATCGATCCAATGTTTGAGATCGAATTCGGTGCGATGGGTTGCCATGGGATTGCCCGCATTCGTCTTGGGTTAGAGCACGTCTTTCGAGAGAATGGAAGCACTTTTGGGGTGCGGTCTTTGGCGATGGACGCACGTGGAGATGGGCTACGATGTAGAGGCATTGGATCGTCATCGACCTCGACGAAGGAGGAGCGGCATTTGACTTTGGGACGGCTGCATGGGTTTTGATTAACCCTGGATACGAACGATGATGAAAGGATAATCACACGGCCTTGATCTCCAATTTGAAATGAATGGTCGATTCGTTGTTCTGGTAATAATAAAAAAATAAATTTATATAAATTTAAATTGTAAATCTTTAAAATTTCATATCCCATGCATACAAGGTCGAAATCGGATGAAACAAGCAACGCCGGAATCGCAGCGACAAGCACTACCCAGTGGGGTAGATCTGGGGATGTTGGAGCAAGCGACAATTTTAGGTTAAATCAAACACATTCGATTTAATTTAAATTTGAGCGTATGGCGATGTAAACTCAAGGTGAATTATTCTCACTCAATTTTAGACTACCAGTATTAATTTTAAACAGTTAAAATTAATAAATGATTGACTGGTTAATTTGATGCATTTTTATCTATTGGATGTGATATTTTATATGCAGTAGTACATGTACATATACATATACATATATACATATACATATACATATACATATACATATACATATACATATACATATACATATACACACAGATATATATATATATATATATATATATATATATATATGAGTGATTGATATTCCCGCCTTTGCACATCGGATGAGACCCTATGCGCCCCACATAATAGCGGATGATCCTATATACCACAATATTCCACCTCGAAGTGGAATTGGTATTTTTTTTGTTGTGCTAACATCTGTGGATGCAGGGAAACAGGTTGGAGGGATCCAACTGGGCACCTCGGAAAGGTTGAATTTGATTTCATATATAGTGATATATGTTTTGTTGGAATAATTTGTGATAGATTGTTGTGTGATTTGAATTGATTTGATGCTATGACATGTTTTGACCTAGATTTTGGTACATTGAAAAATACCAGAAATATATGTTTTAAATTGGAAAAGAATTTAAAAGGGGATTTTTGCAGTAAATTGTTTTATTAAGAATTTTGGGTTAATTGATTCGACGAAATAAAAGGTTTGGGATTTGTACTTTACAAAATTGGAATATTGTAATAGGGATTTTGGAATAGAAGTATACGAAAAGGATTTTTAAATAACAAATGTTTAAGTGGTACTTGTACAAATGCAATGGGTTGAAAAATTGGGATTTTTAATGGATCGAAAGAATAGAAGTGAATTTGTGAACAAGTATAAAATTGATTTATACTGGAATTCAAGTAGGGTTTCCAAATTTATGGGGTGAAATCGAAAATCGAGAATTTGGTCTTGTTTTTATAAAGAGAGTTTTAATTATTAGTTTGGTAATTTAAAAAAATGTTTAAATATTATGGAAAATTTGTTGTTAATTATTTAATTGTTTAAAGCACATTTAATTATAAATAGTTACTTCGAAATGATTTTAAAGGATTTATTTTTATTTAAGTACTAGTCAGCACTTGATTTTAAAAAGATAATTATTAAATTTTAATATGGTTTTGTATAATAACCCTTATTTAATAATTGACAAGATTTAACTTGAAATTTTGTTTTATAAACTTCTAAGCATTATTTTGAGATAATTTTTAAAAAGGGGGTTATTGGAAAGTAATGGTATACTCGCATGGCGTAAATCGAAGGCAGTGAGTGCCTGCAGCTAAGACTTGTATTTCTATGGGATAAAGACCTAGCCATTAAGCTGTGATCCATGGTTTGATACCGCAGTCGTACTTTCCACATTATTTTAAAAAGCATTTTCAAATATTTTCAAAAGGGTACTTTGTGAATATACTGATTTCGATACGATAAATACATAGATTTGGACAAAGAGATTTAAGTTATTTAAAATCTAATTTAAACAAAGACTTGATGTTTTCGACGAAATTAAAGTATTTGGTTGAATTGATTATTTTATTTGACAGTTAAATAACCGACTATCGAATATGGATACAAATACAACTTTGGAAATAAGAAGAGAGGTACGGGGATTATATGATACAGTTACCATTCGAGGTGCTATACTGTACGTATAAACTCATTCGTTCTTCTAGGACGTGTTTAAGAAAATCCATCCACTAACGTTAGGAGGTGATCTCCGATCTTATTCACGTCAGTGTATTTCTTAAAGAATAGGGATTGAGTTTACCGAGAAATAGTGAACGTTGTTTCGAAGAGACCAGGATTAGATTTGTGACTCGAAAAACCACTTCGATCCAATGAGTACGTTTTCATAATATAGACAAGAGCTTAGAGTCGAAGATAGAGCAGCGACGTGCAAGGGCTAATCGCCACTAATCATGACAGTTATTCCAAATAAATGTAGTAGGAGTAGTGCCTTAGGTTCCGTTCAGACCAGGAACGGACTTGTATGGATGAATGCTATCAGTACATTATCATTGGAGGATAGTGAGCACACTAAGTTAATATTTCTAAAAAGGTAACGCTTAGCCTTAAGCCTCATCAACTGGGAATGATTGAAAATTAGGAGAGATGCAACAAGTTTAAGTGGGTCACACCCAAGTAGGGTAAGGTTACCCGTATCTAGAGTTCCTTTTTGTTCGGCTATGTGTCGTTTGCTGATCCCAACCACAGGATAATCTTGTTTGGGCTATCCAATTTAAGGGGTAGTACGGTGTTGTGTAGCAGGGGATCTCGTAATGGTCCTTGGTACGCTGTTCTAGACGTGCATTGTGATAGGTGGTACCCCGGTGCCTAGTCATTCAATCAGAATCCATTCTCCAATACGTCCCTTTACAGTTTTGATTGTAGAACCTAGTATTGCTGGAATTTAATTAATGTAACAATTTCAACTTTTTGAATAAGTATTTGTACTTAGATGCTATTATAATATCAGAAGATTTGATATGAAATATTTTGGTTATCGTAAGGTAAAAATCCAACGTGTTAATTTGTAGCATGGTCTTACGAGATACCTTTGATTTTCAAAGGATTTTGAAACTTTAGTAATTCAAATTGGATGTGTTTTCTCACGCTGGTTCCCCAGACTGACTCGGGTGTTATTCTATTATAATGCTTGGGTCAGACCGAGTATTTCAGGTTTAGGTCAGGATGTTATAGAGCTCAGGAGAGAAGCTAGAGACCGAGACGTATTCTCGTACTTGTTTATTTTTAGGTGTAGTATTTTTGTTTGAAATTGCCAGCAAATTGTGAGGACAGGTTGTTATAACTGTCTAGGCTGGTAATTATTGACTTGTGTACTCTGATGTGAGATATGTATATTACAGTTTGATTTTTGTAAAGAGTTACTGATATTATATATTGTTTTGACCGCTGTGAGAATCTGTTTTGTTGGTTTCCTTCTTCTTCTACGTCATTTATTTCCCTCAACAATCTATCTTTCCAACACTCGATCGATCGACATGTTATACCATGAGCATATTTATATCGACTTTTTGGTGGTCGTAAAGTTGGGTCGTCACATATGCTACCAGAGCTTAGATTGGCGATATACCTAGGCTTTGGTGGGGATTACTCATTTGAGATGGAGTCGGTAATACTTCAGAATGAGTTTGAGTGTACTAATAGCTATGAGCGCGTAATTGTTAGTGAATATAAAATATTTTTATATTGTGTTGACTTATCAATTGGGTGTTTATGAATTCTGGTCTGTACAGTAAGTACAACCATATCGATTGGGGTTTCTAAACTCTTAAGCAAGGTAAACCGGCGTAGTATTGTTTTAAAGTGGGTAAATGAAATAATTTTACCCAATGTTATATTTTTGATATAAACGAAATAATTTTCTAAAATTATCATAGTACATATATTTGGTTGTTTGGTTATTAATATTAAAATCAAAATAAGATTATAAAATTTGGAATGGTTATATATGTAACTATATATAACTTATAAGTATAATTTATACAAAAGAGTATAACTAAAATTTGATTTAAACCAGAATTTAAATCCCAAAATTTTTGGGAAATGTTTTCCAAAGAGGTTTGAAAAGAAAAACGGAGTATTATTTTGGAAATATTTTTGAATAGAAATTGTTTTAAAATGATTTTGGAAGTAAGAAAGCACTGAACTCACTTTAGTCGCTGGAAAATAATCCTGGTGATGATGGCCACATCATCAGTATTCATTTTCGAGTTTCAAAGTGGTGGATTGCCACCATGGTGGTTGACTAATGATTATTGCATTGGCTCGTTTGATAAACAAGTTTGTTTTAGAAATTCCAAAGGAAAATTGCTTTTATAAAACTAAGTTGTTTGAAATTCCGAAGGCATGATTTGATGTAACAAAGTGATATATGTATATTTATGATTTTAATTTTTTTTGAAATAAAACTGGACAATTAAATTATGGGTTTCCTATTTAAATGATTTGTGAAGTAAGAGAATCAGTTATTGAACCTATAAATTGATGTTGAGGCAAATAATAAAGGGAAATGTAAATTTTAATCCTGGAATTTAAAGATTTAACTGAAGTAAACTAAAATGAATAAGGCATGTTGGAATTTAACTTAAGATAATTCAAATAAAATTGGAGTTGGATTTGAATTGGATTGAAATGTAGAGCAAAATGTAAGATTATTGTATAACTATAAGTTATCATTATTAACGAAAAGAATATACTTAAGCTATTAAGTGATATATATAATCCAGAGGTATGATTGTAAGATCTAAATGGACCTAGGGAAGAAAAATGAGATTTTAAGTAAATAAGTTTTTGAACTTAGGAATAGAGAAATGAAATAGTAAAGCCTAAATGAAATGGTTTGTGTTTTATGGTAAAAGGAATGGAAATTCAAAATTTGAATTTTAACGGAGGGTGAATTGGAATTGAGTAAAGTAAAATAGAACATGAATGGTGAAATGTTTATATAACTATAGGTTATGGATATTAAGTGTAAATAAGACTTAAGTGGAAGTCATGGAATTGTGAATAAATAAGCGGTAAAATTATTAAACTAGGAAGTGAAAAGGTATAACCAGGTTAAAATGGTTAAGCAACTAATAGCAAGAAATGAATTCAATTTAAGAGTAAATGAATAGAATATGTTTCTGAAACATTATTTTGGAACATAATTTGGATATGAACATAAGTTTAAAGCTGAACATAACTTAAATAGTGATATGGAATGCTTATAATAAACCTTAGAGATAATTTTATGAAATTGTTTATAAAAGATATTAACATAAAATGAAAAGTCGTTCACTATAAAATGAAGTTAATAAATCTATGTGGTTAAACAAAAGGTGAATGGAGAGATGTAAATTAAGTTGGAAGTAAAGTTAATATGAAATGCAAGTGCAGGAACCATGTTATGATATTACAAATTATTCGAAAATTTGACTTGAATGAAATGACCCTAAGTGGTGAAATATAAACTGGATATACTAGTGAATGAAAAACAAATAAATTGAATGAGATTTAATTTAAAATGAATTAAAATTTGATTGCAATGAAAATTTAACTTAAGTGGTTATTTATGGAATGGTTCATAAATAGAATTAACATGGATTGGAATGAGTTAAGGTAAAATAAAGCAAACAAGGTGGTGAATAACATGAATGGGAATCAAATGAGAATCATATAAATGGATTTAAAGTCAGTTTAAAAAGGATATAAAGGATATTTGTTCCATGGAAAGGAATTAAATTAGGATTGGAACCTTAAAAATTATGTGTCGTATATGTTGGCATGTTGGGTTATGAAATTTACATCTTTAGCTAGTTAAAGTAATGAAATGCATGTTGTTGTTACTTATGTGCTTATTTTGAGTAAGTATAGGTACATAAGGCTATTGGATAGGGTTGGGTTTCATAAATGCATATAAAATTAGCCTCACGCTTAAAAATGCTAATATGAGGTACGCCTATGCAATAAAATAAAGATATGATAATATATTGTTATATTTTTTTTATTCCGACCGTATGGGTTGATGTATATATATTTATATCTCTTGTGATATTGCAAAAGGCTCTCCGTACAAACGAAACGCTGTCAAAAATTTTCAAAAATTTTAGGTGTTAGATAATTTTGGAATTTTTTTAGCTAGCTAGAAAAGTTGATTTTTGAATTTTGTATTTTGTGCCATTTGCATCCACACATGTCGGACTTGAATTGCTCAAAATATCAGATTTATTAATTTATATTTGGCAAAACTCAACACATATAATAAATAATTCACAAAATCACAGACATAGAGTAATATAACAATAAGTAGCAGAATAAAATAAACAGTAGTTCATGAAGCTACTATATAAAACATCAGAGTTTGAAATAACATATAACAGAATATCTCAAATACAATATAGTTTCGAATGCAAGCAGATGACAAGCCCGAACAAAACAACTGGGTAGCTGATAGCTAAATAGATACATATGGATTTCCAAGTGAAACTCCAACTCCAAACGCGAGTCTCAAATTGTAACGACCCGTAAATTTTCAATAATTAAATTTGTGGATTTAATAAGATTTTGGCAATTATATCTGGAATAAATAAAAATTTGAAATTTATTAAAGAATTAGTAACGGGAATGAGATGTAATGATGTTAATTTTATTCATAATATAATAATAGGTTGAATAAAAAGAATGGAAATTCAATATTTATTAATTTATTGGAATTTAAATTTAATAATTGGATTAATTGCAAATAATAGAAATTTAATATTTAAATATTAGTTAATGGAAATTAAGTTGAAAATTGAGAATATTATGTAATAAATCATGAAGCAATGTTGATTTCATCCATTCGATAATGATAGATTAAATGATAGGATGAAAGGCCAAATTAAATGGATTTTTGGAATCTTAATTTATAATTTTGGAATTCAATGAAATTGAAATTAAATATTGTAATTGATGGATTAATCAACTGTAATTTGACATCTAAATTTGTTTAAAAAAATTTTGTGATTGTTTATGAAATCAAAAATGATAAGATTTGTTGATTATAGAATTTAATTTGAAGAAGTGATTTATTAATTTAATATTAAATTTATTTACTTAATGTTAAAATAGCCATTTTGGCCACTGACTTGGATTTCGATGAAACTAGTCTCATCGGATCCGTAATGGTGAATTATAGTAGGAATTCAAGTTTCGTAGCGATCAGACTTGTCGTTTGATCGTACGGACTCGAAATGCCTTGAAATCAAATTAATTGAAATTAAAATTGAAATAACTTGATTTTAGCATAACTTCTTCATACGACGGAACTTGGACTTGATATTTGTTCCATTGTGCTTAAAATATTCAAAAACATCTATTTTGATATATGGGTTGACCCAATTTTGTTCCGGAGTCAGAATGGTCTTTTTGGGCCATTTATTGTTCCACGGTCCAAACGAATCGTATCATTTCCTCTATTACTTAGCTCTGCCTGTATATACCTCGTTATAAACCCCAACCTATTTCTTATGTTCATTGTCTGTACGTACGATTCCATTTTCTCCCTCCCCATTTCAATGGCAGACAAAACTAATTTACAAATTGCAAATCCGAATCAAATTACAAATCAAAATTCAAACTCTTCCAAACCCTATCGAATTTTATATCATTGGAAAGATCTCTTTAAATGGGACCTACGTCTGCTGGTCATTTTTAGGACAGTGACCGGATCAATCAGAAATCACGGTCAAAGTTGAATTGGGCGTTTTTGATTGGAGCGTCAATCGAGGAATCGGTTTCTGGGTTTTGAGGAGGGTGTTGTCAGGAGTACATCGGCGATGGTCGAGTGATCCAATTCGACCTAGGGTGATCTAAATTTGTGAATTAGGGTTAGTATTTTCGTGAACTTCGACGGTCGGCGGCGGCGTTAGGTGGGGCAGGTCTTTGGCCAGGGCGGCGGCCATCGTGGGAGGGAGGGGGGGGGGGGGGGGGGGGGTGGAGGGGGGGCGCGGTCGGAGTAGGCGCGGCTGTAGTAGATGGTCGGAGATGGTGGCAATAGTTGGTCAAAGTCAGTTTAAAGGAGGTCTCGCTTGCGTGGATGGCGCGTTCTTCTCGAGAGATGATCGATGAGGTGGCGCGATTTTATTTGTCCATAATTATTTATTTAATTTCGATTTCAAATCGTTCTAATTTGTATATTTTTCACATACAAGGTCTGATTCAAGCGCGGTTTTCTCCACTATGATCATATTGAAATTCCTGACATTTTGGCGCAAGTTTGGATGAATTCCGAGACTGTTCAAATTTTGGGTTTAAATTGGATTTAAATTCAATTTAAATTCAAAAGGTGAGTGTTTTAACCCACTCATAACTTCTAAAATTTCTTATATGTTAAATTAATTTTTGACGTGATTAGAAATTTATTTATGACTGTTTGTATATTTTGAATCATCATCTCACTTAAGTTGAATTTATTGAATTAAATTGTTATTTAATTTATTATTGCATATATACTGCCCGTTAAAATTTTATTTTATTCATTATTGCATATAAACTGCCAGTTAATTTGTTATTTAATTTATTGAATATAATCTGCCAGTAAGTACCTGATATTATTATATGTTCTATATTGATGTTATTGTTGAATTGGATGATGATTATGATAAATGTTTGATGATTGATATTGGATGAATGGACATTGTATTTTATATTGTTATAAACTGCAAGTTGTATGGATTTTTATTTCATTCGGGATTGCAGTTTGAAATGATATATAACCGTATTTATATTTTAAATTACGGATTGAAATGATAAATATCCGTATCACTTGACCATAGGATAGAAAATTTTATATAGACACCACGGTCTATACATAAAAATATTTTGAAATGATTTCTACAGTTTTGTAGAGAAATATATAGGTTATATAAATATTGATTTTAGATGATATATAAATGTTATTTTGTTATTGATTTTTAGCTATGTATAAATTTGTTTTGAAATATAAGTTAAGTAATTAAGTTTGATTGTTTTATATTATATGGTAAAGTATCTGTTTAAATTATATTGTATGTAGAGTTTATATTGACTTGAATAAAACTAAGGTTGGAAGATAAATATGAAATTGATTTGAATTAACTTATTTAAGAATTATACTCGAATAAATTTGATTTGGAATTTAGATAAAATTGAGATTTTAAAAACGTATGATTTTTATAACCTGATTTTGGTTTAGATGAATATCAAGTTGATTTAAATGAATATATCAAGTTAAATAAATTGAAAGAATATCCAGTTATTTGAAGTTAAAAGTTTTACTTAAATGATATTGGATTTATTAAGTAAACCTTTCAAATCTAAATAATAGTAATTGAATTTGACATATATGGAATTATCAAAGAATTAGTTTTGAAATGTTGAATATTGAAAGCTTTGAAATCTATTGAAATGGTTTATTTGGAGGTTCGAATTTATTTTTGAAATTGATATAAATTGAAATGGTTTATTGAAACTGAAAGCGAGTTGGAAGTTATGAATTGTGATTTAATATAAAGTGAATAAAATTGTGAAGTTGAGGAAATTATTTTACTTATAAAGTAATTTTAAATTTAAACTATTTTATTTTATATATTGTTTGAATATCCAAACCATTTAAGTGGTGGAAGTTATGGTTTAGAAGCTATGAAATTCAAAATATTATGTTTTGAAAGGTTATATTTCAAGCGTTTGGTTTTGGAATATTATAACCTTGAAAGTGTTTTGGTTTTAGAAAAGGATATATTTGAAATGAAATGATATCGTATTGATTTGGTTTTGAAAGGGGCAATGATATTTGGTTTTAAGGAATAAACTATTTTGAAATGACCGCGGTGTTATAATAACATTTGATTGTTAAAGAGACCAGGATCGGAAGTTTTCATACTCTCTGTCAACTTAGAAAACCACTTTAACAATCGTGTACGTGGTGGAGATTCCAGATTGAAGTAGGATGGCGGCGGCGTTTCCTTTGAGGTATATACATGGACCCAACTTCCGTGAGTTGGCATAAGGAGGCTAAAATAGGATCGATCAACGGGCTAAGAAGGTAGCACCTTTTATCGGACACACTCCTTCGATACCATTCTATTACTTTGTGATTGATTTGGGCCCTTTTGATTTTGGGGGTGTGGCTCGAGGTGGGCGGTAGTAGCTGCTACGCGTTACTACCGATTCGGAAGCATAATTGTTATATCTACCCCGGCATTGCTTAGTTGTGCCGTGTCATCTACCCTAGCGTGCCTTGTACGAGTTTGGTTTTCTCCCGTAGCCCGTGGAATATTTAGGGTAGTCTCCCGGTCTGGAGATGCGTTGATACTGGATGGACTACTGGGACTATTACGTGGTAAGGGCTATATGGGTAACAGCTTAGCGCTATTTAAAAGTAAGTTTATTTTACCAATAGACATTATTATAACAGCGTATATTACTACATACTAAATAGTTTAACGGATCCTTAGGAGATGGAAATCCCGAACATCTCTTAAGTTACTGCACTCACATTGACACTGGATAGGAGATGTAAAATCCCGTAAATATATCTGACGCAATTCCACTCATATTTATTTATCATTGATTTAACTTACATAAGATATTTAATTCTGACTCGAGTGTTTTGTCTTTTCAATTCGCTCGGGTCAGTCTGAGCATTTCAGGATTCGAAGACTTTATTTCTGGAGGACGATGACGAATATTTGTATTACTATTATTTATTATAGTATTCCACTACATTCATATTGTTCCACTACATTATTTATTATTCTCTGGTATATGTAACTCTGATATGTGTTGTATAAGAATAATCAAATGTTTTGTACAACAGCTTTATGAACTGTTATTTTATTATTATATTTTGTCGTTCCGCTGTAAGATTCTATTTTGTTTTTTCTTTCTCTGCGTTTTCTTATTCACCCCAATAAAAGTCCGCCCTTCTGTTTGGTTTGAGTCTAACGTGTGTGGTTTATCGTCGATTTAAAGAGTACAAAAAGGGCGGGTTGTTACACAAATACCGTAACACTCAGTCTGACCCAAGCGTAAAGCAAAACACAAAACACTCGAGTCAGGATTAAAATTCTTATATCAATAAATCCAACTCAAGTGAAATATCAACCGAAATACAAGTAACCTAAAGGATGTTTGGGATAACCATCCTCTAAGGATCCGTTAAACTATCTACTATGTAGTAATATATGCTATTATAATATGTCTATAGTAAAGTAAGAGTACTAAAATAGCGTTAAGGCGTTACCCATATCCCTCTTAACACATTTCATATATTCCCGTAGTCTATAGAATGCCGTATGCTCTACCATAAACTAGAGGTTTACTCATAGGACATCACTTAGGTACGGGACAAAACAAACTTGTAGAAGGCGTGATAGGGCATGCGACAAGGCACTCGAGGCAATGCCAAGGTAGATATACCATTCGCATATCTGGACTGGTGGTAACACATAGCAGCTACTACTGCCCACCTCATGACACACTCCCAAATCAAAGGTGCACCCAATCAAATCATAAAAGCAATAGAATGGTATCGAACAAATGCGTCCGATCGAAGGAATGACCTCACTTGGCCCGGCGTGGCTCCTTTTTTAGCCGCATCAAGCTGACTCATGGGAGTTAGGGTCACTTAAATACCATATAGAACCGTCATCAAATAATCCTACTTCATTCTGGAATCTCCACCATGTACACAGTTGTTAAAGTGGTTTTCGGTATTGGCAGAGAGTATGACAATATCTGATCTCGGTCTCTTTAACAACCAAATGTTATTATAACACCGTGGTCATTTCAAAATAGTTTATACTTCAAAACTAAAGTATAATTTCCATTTCAAAACCATATCAATACGGTATCATTTTCACTTCAAATATATCCATTTCCAAAAATCATCTCACTTTCAAAGTTATAATACTTTTGAAACCAAAGCACTTGAAATTATAACACTTAGGAAATCATAACACATTGAAATCATAATATTTTGGAAAAACCATAACACTTCCCTTTAAATAGTTTAGATATTAATAATAGTACATATAATAAAATAGTTTATATTAAAATAATTAGTATATTAAAGTAGTTTATATTAAATAATTTATAAAGTAAAATATAAAATAGTTTAAGTAAAATTTTTAAAAATAGTTTATATAATTAAATAGCTTCCTCAAATTTCCCAAATCGATTCACATCAACTTGGATTCCAAAATCCAAAATTAATTCAATCTCAATTTATCAATTTTGACTCAATTCAGTTTCTCAATAACCATTTCAAATTACATCGATTTCAAATATAGATTTGAAACACAAAATAAACTATTTCAATTTCAATATATTTCAAAGCTTTAAATATCCCATGTTTTCAAAACAAATTGATAATTTCATATATATATATATATTATTTTAACTTCATTATTATTTAGTTTGAAATATTCACTTAATAAATCCAATAATTTTTTTACATTAAACAAAATATTTCCTTTGATTTATTTTAAACTTGAAATATCAATTTAATCACTTTAAATCAAAATCATATTATAAAATCATATCTTAAAACTCTCAAATTTAATAAGTTTCAAATCGATTTAATTGAACAAAATTCTTAATTAAATACAATTTTGAATAAATTCAAATTAATCCTCCCAAACTTATCCCATAGAAATCATAACAAAATCTATTTCAAAATATAATTTAAATAAATACTTAAACATACCGTATTTTACTTAAATCAAACTTTAATAAATTTAAAACTTACTGTTAAATTTATTTTATATTAAAACTTGTTCATATGCATAATATTTCAGATTTAAATAAAACTGTATATATTTCCTTTCAAAACCATAGAAATCATTTTCAAAATATTTGTATATAGAAACATCGGTGTTTGTATATAATTTTCTATCCTATGGTCAAGTGATACAGATATTTATTATTTCAATCCGCAATTTAAATATATACGGGTCCATACCATTTCAACTCGCAATCCCAAATTCAGTTCAAATAGAAATCACTTGGGTTTATCATTTAAACCCATAACGATTTTCTTCTATTCTACAGATCGTTCGGTTATGTATCATTTCAACCCATAGGGAATTCTATACTAATAGGAAACTTGCAGAGTGATAACAGATATGATAATAATAACAACAGGCATATATCATCAATAACAATATAATATAAACAACAGGATATGGTGTCATATCCCACTGGTGAACAATTACATATAAATGCATATCATATATGACACTTTAAATAATTAACAGTTCAATTTAGCAATATATTTCAATTATCGTTTTAATTGAAATAAAATTTAATAAATATAAGAACGTTAATCGTGAGTGATTTCTCACCTTCTGAGGCTAGAGATGAACGAAAATGAGATGGGTTACGAATCCAAGCACGAATTCTAAAGCAATCAAGGTTGGGACGAATTTGATGAGTAGAGCTGATAAATCGATGAGAATAAATCAAAATAACTTGGTATAAATGGAATATATATACTACTTGTATTATTATCATTATTATTTCCTTGAAATCAGTATTTAACTTAAGGCAAATATTTCAAATAATATATATACGTTAAAAATCATTGTTTTAAATTACAAATAAAATAAAAATAAAATCATTAAACATGCTTATATAATGTAATATGACTTATGTGAAATTGGACATATCACACTTCTCAAAAGCAAACCAAGCAGGAAAACCATGTTAGTTTCACAGAACTTACAAATATATAATAGCACATGTATATATATGAAAAAAATAAACCAGATCTTTTAAAAAATAAATATATGCATATAAAATACTCTTTCTTCAAAGTATAAGTATATTGCAAACAACAGAAGACAAGGAAAGTATATATATATATATATACACACTATAATACAAATATATATACAAAGTTTAAACCCATAACTAATCAGTTATATGATATAGATGTATACTAGAAATATATGTTATTAAAATATATCAATACTAATATATAAAACAGACATACGCACACGCACACGCACACACACACACATATATATATATATGTATGTATGTATGGACAAATATACATATACAACATTATATATTATGATACTTCAAATTTAATATAAACATATTTGAAAATCTAAAGTGCACTGACCCACACAGTAACCGCCTAATATGTATATACAGTAACCTATATATAAACTATATATACTTTAAAATCAACAATATATTTATAACTCACAATACAACTGGTTAAACATTTTGAATAACAGATCTTATGTAACTTACTAACCTAATATTATAATTTATATAAACAGATAATTAGATAATACTGTAATATAATATAACTAATATATATATATATACACACATTTTTTTTGAAATATGTATATAAACCAGAAGTCAACTATGTATAGCCTCTGTAATATATGTATGTTCGAAATCCAACAGAGTATACTATACATACTTCCTTTATAAAACATCCCTGACAGTAAATATTAGATATATATAAACTTATATGCACCTTTAATTATATATACTGTAAGAGTTAATATAACATCACTATACATATTATTGAAACTACTAGAGAAGTATATACAACATAGCTGAAGTAAATAGTTTAACATTATTTATATCACTAATAATCAATATAATACTGTAACCTATGTATATAGTACTGTACTCATATAAAATAATATAGCTTATCTATACAACCTATATGTACAAACTTAGATAAACTTTATAAATATACAAAACATACATACATATATATATATATATATATATACGAATTATCTTTATATATGTAAGCAGGTTAAAAAGGTACACGTACAAATCTTAATATAACAAATACAATTCCAATATGACTCCTATAGAAATAGATACCTGAATATATAAACTTAAATATGTAAATAACTTATATATGAATAGGCTTATATACTTTATTTCAAAACCCAAAATATAGTATAAATTCGAACTCATCTGTATATGAACAACAAAGGAACATGGGCCACTCACGGCTAAGGAGGACAGCTCGATGCAAGGGTTGGTCGATAGAGTTGAGGTGAGGCCGAACATCGGCTGGCCAGGTAGTATGCTTGCGGAGGCTGACGTATGCAGGCGAGGTAAAGTGTGAGGGGATGGTCCAGCGATGGCTGGTGGTGGCCATGACTATAGGGGAAAGGGAGGCTTCGATGAAGGGTTGATGGGAAAATGGCTGCTTGCAGCTGTTAAATGGAGGAAGGGAATAGCTTTAGGAAGATGAGGACTGTGAATGGCAAGTAGTGGTGAAGCAAAATATATAAAGCTCTAGTATTAAATAATATTTTCGAATGATACAATAAAATGAGAGAGACGTGGGCCAGAGAGCTATATAAAACGAAAAAAATTTCAACGGTCAAATCCTTAGATTCTACTGAGAATTTAAAGCAACGAATTTTGTTTGGGTAGCACATTTTTTTAATTTTGAAAGTGAAGGAGTAGAGTCACAATTTGTGATATCGATACGACATACTGTTTTATCGTTTCCATCGTGTACCGGACCTCAAAACACAGAATTGAATACACCGTAGAGATCAGTATGACGAGACGACCAAATTGGTATACATATATTAGTGGTACGATCATCCTATTAGAAGTCGATATTTATTACCGAAAATGCTGGTAAAATGTCAGAAATAAGATGAACAGAGGAATAACAACCAAAATTTTGAGAAACGAAATATAACGTCTCACTTAGAAGATGACTTACAAATTTATTGTGTAAAAATATTCAGGTATAGAAAACATTTTTTTATCATCAAAATTTAACTGATTTAAATTTAAATAAAATTTACACAATAAAATAACCTCCAAATTATCTGATTGAAATTTACCAGTTGCTATGTTTAAATAGACGTATTCCAAATTTTAAATTTTTATTTCAAAATTTTATTATTTAAAATTTAATAAAAATTCAATTAATTAAATAAATAAAACCACTAAAATTTTCAGGTCGTTACTCAAGGTTTTTGGAAACAAAAATGAAAGCTAAATGTTTGGATAAAACAAAAAGGTATGGTAAAGTGAATGTAGAACGTAACTAAGTGGGTTTTGGGTAAGATAATGGGTTTGGAGGCATTTTTCCTACCTTAGCAAATTTCGAAGACAAAGTTTTTATAAGGGTGAAGGAATGTAACGACCCGGAATTTTGATCATTTAGTTTTGTACATTTAATCTATTTTCAATGTTGTGTTTTAACTATTGATTGACTATGAATAGGAAAGAATTAGTAAGATGGGTCATAATTTTAAATATAGCGATTCATTGGGTTGTTAAAATAGTTAATTAAATATTGAAATGAGGCAAATATGGGAATCTAGAAGTTAAATGTGAATGAAAATGATTTCTAAAAATTTATGTAAATTCGATTTGGATTTGATTTATAATATAGGACTTTGGGATGAAATTAAAAGTCGATAGGTTATAAATTAAGAATTTATATATTACTTTAATAGTGAAATTTAATATATAGAAATAATGTGAATAACCAAATTTTGATTTAAAATGAATCAGAATGACTTCTAGTATGAATATAAATTTAATGTGATCTGTAATGGTGTAAGTAAGTTTTTAAAATTGAAATTTCAAATGATTTCGACGATTTTGAAAATCGCTCGATTTAATCGACGAGTTAAAATAGCCTTCTGGAATACAGTCTCAGAATTCAACGAAGCTAGTTCCATTGGATCCGTAGTAGTGTATTATTATCAAATTTCAAATTTCGTAGAGTTTGGAGTTACCGTTTGTTCGTACGGGATAGAATCGCGTTGAAATAAATATCGAAATTTAATATTTTAATTCGATTCAAAAAGCTATCTTTCGCATATGATCGAATTAGGCCCCGAAACATGTTCCATTGTGTTCGATATGCCGGTAAAACATTATAAATGTCAGGCGGCACGTCTTGTTTGGAGTTCGTTCAAAAAAGTAGTTAAAATTGAGAATAATTGTAAAATAATATATAAATTATATACATACATACATACATATATATGGGCACTACAGTAAACCCTAACTAGAAGTGAACTAGCCGCCATAGAAATTTTTAATGGCCGACGATCACCGATTTTTTCCCACTATTTACAGTCAATCCATATGTTTCTACAAAAATCCTTTAACTGCAAACTTTTAAAGCTCTACAGGCTCTATCGATCCAACGCCTGAGATCGAGTTTGGTGCGATGGTTTTCCGTGGGATTGCCCGCATTCATCTTGGGTTTGAGCACATTTTTCGAGAGAATGGAAGCACTTTTGGGGTGCGGTCTCTGGCCATGGAGGCGCGTGGAGATGGGCTACGATGTAGAAGCGCTGGACCGTCATCGAACTTGACGAAGGAGGAGCGGCATTTGACTTTAGGATGGCGGCATGGGTTTTGTTAAATCCTGGATACGAACGATGATGGAAGGAGAATCGTACGGCCTTGTTCTCCTATTTTGAAATGAACAACCAATCTGTGTTCTGTTGATAATAAAAAAAAGAAGAAATTTATATAAATTTAAATTGTAAATCTTTAAAATTTCATATCTGATGCATAGAGATCGACATCGGACGAAATAAGCGGTGCTGGAATCACGGCGACATGCACAACGCAATAGAGCAGATCTAAGGATGTTGGAATAAGCAAAAAATTTGGGTTAAATCGAACGTGTTCGGTTTAATTTAAAATTTGATCGTTTGGCGATGTAAACTCAAGGTGAGTTAATCTCACTCAATTTTGGCCTGCCAGTATTAATTTTAAATAGTTAAAAATAATAAATGATTGACTTGTTAATTTGATGCATTTTTATCAATTGGATGTGATATTATATATATAGTAGTCTATATATATTGGAGTGATTGATATTTCCACGTTTGTATAGCAGATGAGACCCTATGCGCCCCGCATAATAGCGGATGACCCTGTATACCATGATATTCCACATCGAAGTGGAATTGGTATTTTTATGTTGTGCTAACATTCGTGGATGCAAGGAAACATGTTGGATGGGTCCAATTGGGTTCCTCAGAAATGTAGAATTTGATTTCATATATAGTGATATATGTTCTGTTGGAATAATCTGTGATAGATTGTTGTGTGATTTGAATTGATTTTGTGACGACCTAGAATTTCAGATATTTGAAATTGGAATATTTAATTGATTTTAAATTATTAAAAGTTGAATTTTAACTTGAATTTCAAATATCGTTGTTTATTGGATAATTAAACTATTGAATTTAATTACTGAAAATTGGGTAAAATATGAAATCTAGAGTTTCAAGCTTGTTATAAATAATTTGAAGGCTTATAAAAGTTGTATTGATAATACTAATAATAATAGAAATTTTAAAAGTGAATTTAAAAGTGTTTTGTTCAGTTTTGAATTTATATCGTTTAAATTGATATATAAAAATAGCCTTCCGAGGCACAGTCTCGGATATCGACAAAACCAGTTCCATTGGATCCGTAATAGTGTATTATTATCGGATTCAAATTTTCATAGTGTTTGGAGTGGTCGTTTGACCGTGCGATAGATAATCATGCTGAAATTAATATCGAAATTCAATATAATAACTGGGTCCAAAAGCTATCTTCCCCAAACGAACGAATTAGGACTCGAAATCTTTTCTATTGTGTTCGAAATATTGACATTATAAACGCCTAGCGGCACGCCTCGATAGGAGGTCAAGATTTTAAGTTGTGTTATCAAGACAATTTGAATTCAAAATATTATGTATATGTATTTGATATAATATTGTTTTCAGAAGACAAGTTAAACACGTTTTTCCCTTCACACACACTTGGCACCCATTCTTTCTTTCCTATAGCCACGCGTCTTCATTTTTAAAATACTATAGATTGAAATCAATATAATGGCAGAACGGAAGTATCTACTCTCTCAATCGTGCCTTCATCTTTCTGAAATTCATTCTCGACATCGAAGATCGTCGATCGAGTTCGGGAGGCGAACTGCCTTTAGCTAGGGCTACGTTTTTCGTATGACTCAGGCATCAATTCGATTCATGGAAGTGATTCTTGGATCAAGCTTGGTGATTCATAGCTAGGAGCCGACTGGGGTGATGGTGCGGCTCCGCGTGAGGCTTCGTTCGGGGTGGTGGTGAATTGTAATTGCGTATCGCGACGTTCTCGAGGTCGTGATGGTCGACGACTTCGATTTTAGGGTGGGTTGAGGTTAATCGAAGCTGAGAAAAGTTTGCATTTTTCTTCACTGGAGCTGTTTCGATCTCGAGATCGAGCAGGCATAGGCAGGGGTGGTCAGGCTCGACGATGTTTAGCTGTAGTCGTGAGGTATCATTTTTGTTTAATTCAATTTAAATAAATATGTGCATAAATACACATGGATACATTTGGATCTTAGTTAAGTCACAACTTTTGGCCCTTATTTCACAAAACCTTTCCTTTTGAATGGTTTAAACAAATCCACTTTTAATCTTTTAAATAAAAGATTCACCCTTTAAGATCCTCTTCAATTTGAAAATAAGATTCACCAATCTTTAACAAAGATTTATTCATAACTTTCAAAACTATTTCCACTTGACTTATCCACAACTTGATATCCTTTCAAAAAAACTGGAAATTCTTTCTTTATATGAAAGCTATTATCATTTGAAAACAAAGGTTAAGTTATAGCCTTTTAAAGTTTAAATTGGAAAATCAGTGGACTGTCGTATCCTCGGCAAGTTCTATTTAAATCCACAAAATAATCTATTTAAAATACTTTAAAAAATGGTTTAAAATCCAGATAGATATACACTATATAACTGAATAACCCTTTTTATACCATAGTTTCCAAAATTTCAAATTTTCAAAATAAATATTAAAATAATTTTGATTTCAAAACTTCCTTTTCAAAAGTTTTCATTCAACCAAATATCACTTCCAAACCATTTTGAATTCAAAATTCAACCTTTAAAATTTTCACCATTTGAATTAAATTCAAAATACCTATGACTTAACTAGTTTCCCATGAAATCCATATCTGTGTGTGTTGTGTGTAGGGGTTCTGCATACAATAATAAACAACCATCATTATCCAAGCACAACAATATCAATAAGCGGTATAATCTTATAATGCTTATCTTTCATTCGCAGATAAACAAGTAAATTCATCACAGATAAATAAATTACAGTTCACAACTCAATTTAAAGCAAATCATATCACAGAACATCGCATATTAGAGATACCAAACAATTCAAGGCATTCAATATAATCCAATCATCCATGAGCAAGATTTATTTATCGCATACTTTATTATTAACCAAATAAATTAATTTCTTATGAATTAATTACCAAACCCTGCTTAATTAATGTTAATTAATTAGCCTTTGATTAATTAATTATCCCTTAATTAATCGCATAAATTAGTTAACCTTAAAATTAATCACATTAATTAATTAACCCTTAATTAATTACATTAACAAATTAACCCTTAATTAATTATCATTTAATTAATTAATTATCCTTAATTTAATTTATATTAAGTCACTAGCCTTAAAGTAATTATCATTAATTAACCTTTAATTAAATATATTAATTTATTATCCTTAATCAATTACAATAAGTGATTATCTTTAATTAATCATATTAGGTAATCATCCTTAATCACTTGATTAATTGCTCTTTAATTATCAATCATCCTTTTATTACTTAATTAATTGTGACGACCCGATTTTCACACCACGGAAAATCGCATCACCTTGAAGAAAGAAAGGGATAGGAAAGAGAAAATAAAGAGAAGAAAGAAGAAACAACATTAGAATCTCAACAGCGGAATGAATAAAATTATATTAATAACATAAATATTACATAGTATACAACACTAATCAGAGTTACACAGAATTTACATCACATACTAGACAGTTATAAACACCTGTCTAGTTATACAACGAAATACAACTCAACAAAGAGATACCATTACAGAAAACACACAACGGAACTATATATCTGACGCTGAAGCCTCCTGTTCCATTGCTCCTCCACAATTCGTCAAAAGCTAACCTGAATCCCTTGACTACTCGTAAAAATTTGAGTATCCAAGAGTTTAAGAAAACAGAAGATAACTCTGGGTCAGACATGGGTCTGGTGTGAGTAACAGGTTAAAGTTGCTTAACTTTTAAAAACCTTTGAAAAGAAAGGTATCACGTAAGACTTCCCACACATAAACATGGAAAAGTTTTTACCTTACGCTAACCAAAACATTTCATAGGAAATCCAGTGATATTATAATAGGTCTAGGGTTTTCAAGTAAATATGAAATAGCCGAAATTGTTACATCTATTAAATTCCAGCTACTAGCCACAAAAGTGGGTAATACCATCAAAACCATTGGCACTTACTGGATTTTGGATTCCACCAATGGCAGGGCTACTGGGGTACCATCCGTCACAGTACGTGGCCTAGATCAACATAGCAAGGAGTATGCCCGCTCCCCTGCAACACAAGACCGAAACCATCCCTTACTGGACAGCCTCGAACAAGACAACCCCGCAGTTGGTGTACATCCAACCGCCCACACAGCCGAAATAAAAAGGGACCTCTAGACAGGGGAAAATTTTGTCTTACTTGGGCATGACCCACTTAGACTTGTTGCACCTCCCCTGTTTTAGCCATTCCCGATTGATGAGGCTTGAGGCTACGATTACCTTTAGAGAACACATCTATTAATGCTCATCGTCCATGTGATGATGTTCTGAAAGCATTCAATCCATACAAGTTCGTTCCGGGTTCGAACGAAACCGAAGGCATTATCTCGTTACACTCGTTTTGGAATCACGCTCAGAGTTAACGACGATAGCCCTTGCACTCTAAATCACCATCTCGGACCTATAAGAACTAGCTCCATCAAACTTGTAACGGAATCACTCCCAGAGTTATACTGACGTCTAGTTCTTACACCTCGAGTCTTCACTCTTCACATAAGATTCACGACCTATCGTTAATTTGGATCGATGTGGTTTTCGGGTATCCAAATATGGAAACCCGATCCCGGTCTCGTCGAAATCCAAAGCGTGTCTTTTAAGGCCAAGTTGTTTTAAAGGTTTAAAATGATTCAATTATATATATACACAGATAGATAATACACGTACCAGAATACATAATCACATTATCATCACAACAGATAATTCATATTATCATTATCAAAGATAATCTATACCAACATCACAATGCAACCAATGCATCCATATCATTCAACATTACTTATCTCATATCTGAGATTCAAACCATTCAAGGCAAATAACATCATCCATCCATATAAGCATTGATTAATAATCACACCAAATATAATTAATTTGAAACTAATTAAATTAATTACATCATTCTAATTAATTTGAAATAAATTAAGTCAATTACTTCACCAATATAAATCTTGCTCACACCACCATTAATTAATTATCGATAAATTAATTAATCTTCAACCAATTATTCATTTTAATTAATCATCCTTGATTAATTAACCTTTTATTACATTCAAGTAATTATCCACTAATTAATTTCTCAAATTAATTATACTTAACCAAATACAGTAATTAATCTTTAGTTACTTCCTTAATTAATTAACTATAATTAATTACATTAACCCTTAATTAATTACATTAACCCTTAATTAATTACATTAATTAATACCTTCATTTATTAATTATACTTATTTTTAAATAATCTTATTCTCAACTACATCATTAATTATAGTAATTAATGGTTTCTAATTACAATTTCTATTTAAATTAGTTACATTAAATAATTAATCTAAATTAAACCATAATTGTTAATCGCCCTTGATTAACCCCATTCAATAATTAACTACCCTTAATTACTTCACCAAAATAAATTAATTACTCAATAATTAATTATCTCTAATTAATCCTTTGATTAATTCACAAAGTAATTATACTCAAATTACTTCATCAATAGATCACCTTCAATTTATTACATACAGTAATTAACCATAAATTACTTCCCTAAGTAATTTCTCTTCATTAAATTACATTAAGTAATTATTCTTCACAAATCATCAAATGATTATTTAAATTAATTAAACTGAATTAATTAACTTAATCTAATCATATTAAACTCAATTAATTACAATAATTAATTAATTTCCTTAATTACTTCCATAAGTAATTATACTTAACAACTTACACAAATGATTATATTTAAATTAATTAATCTAATTAATAATTAAAATTAATCACATTAATTAATTATTAAATAATCCTTAGTTAATAACCTTCATTAACTATTTATCAATTCATTAATTATTTTTCTAAAATAAATAACTCATTTTAATCATTATTAATTACAAATTAATTAATCATTAATAACCTATTAATTAACCACTAATTATTTAATTTAAGTATTAACAATAACTTAATTAATCCTTTATTACTTGATTAATTAATTATTTATCATTAACTAAAAACTAGTCTTATTTAATTAATGAATCTTTAAATTACAGGTTAATTATCCTAAGAATAATTAATCTTAAACCTTTAAGATTAAACCCTTAATTTCTTTAAGTAATTATTTATTTCATTAATTTATTAAATAAATTAATTATTCATTTAATTATCCTAAAAATTAAATGCATAACAAACCATTAAATTATAATTTAACTTCAACAAATTTTTATAAATCAATTTAAAACCTTTAAATGATAAATAATACTTTGCTTATAAAAGAGATTTACAAAATTTTTAAATCTAATTCCCTTTTGAAATTCAAAACATTTAAATGTTTCTTTATCATTCAAATTTGTTTTAGACACTTAAATTTATAAAACTTAAATCTATTTTGAAACATAGATTCAAATTCAGATTTGAATCAAGTTTAAACTTCGTTTAAAACATTACTTTATATTTCAATTTCCAAATTTAAATTCAAATTTCCTTAAAAACATTTTTAAATCATAAACCCTTTAAAGTATTTTAAAACAAATTTGAATTTAAATACTTAATCATTTCCATCTGGAGATTCAAATTAACTTGAGTCCATAATAAAAATTTAGATTTAAAACTTGATTTAAATCTTTGCTTAGTACTTTAAATTCTCAGTTTAAAATTTGAAACACGACAAATTTTCTAACCTGAACAACTAACCCGAGCTATACATAATCGCTCGAGTAAAACACTAAATAAACTCGAGTAAACTCGAGTAACTTTCATTTGCATTTATTCAAATTACAGAACTGTTAGGTGTAACGATACGAATTTTTCGCGCTCGAAAATCGACATTCATACTTTACATCGTACTCGAATGCCGTAGATTCGACCGTTCAAATCCGAGTCGCCGAAGCTTATAACAACATTAAGTAAACAACACAGCGGAAAAGAAGAATAATACATTGATATACGACATAGATACAATATCTGATACAACAGAGTGATACAATGAATATCAATATACATCAGAGATATGATACAAGAAATAGCAGCGGAACAATATAACTCTAAGATAGTCTTCAAAAGAGAACTCCAGCAGCAGCAGCTCGTTCAACATCACGATACACAAAGACAAGCAAGTCTCGTCCACATCCAAAGACTGAACTAGCTATCTGAAAAACCCAACTCTGAACTGCTCGTGTAGAAAATTTTGAGCACCCAGAGTTTAGGAAAGAAACAATAAACTCCGGATCAGTCATGGGACTGGTGTGAGCAACAAAAACAGTTTATCTTTAAAAACAAACAAAGAAATATATTAAAATAGATTCGCAATGCTTTTTAGAAATGAGACTACCATAAGGCCTCCCGCACACACACAATGCAAACGCAGAATCGGAGGAGATTTCTCCTTATGATAGTCAAAGATGCTTGATACGCATTAAAAAGAAACATTTGATATTATTACCAGTGCATAGTGTAGGCAAAATTCATTTCGAAAGTAAAGATATAAATCTTAGCCAGCATAGGCATTCCGCACTTATGCCTACTATAGCTACCACGTTCAATAGCAGGTTACCGCCACATTCCATGGCAGGTTATACAACTAAAACCGTACAGGATTCGTATTGTTTCTTTTGATTTTCAACAAATGGTCTGGCCAAGGAACTTCCCATTGCCACATGAGAACGCCTCTGGAAGGACGTACCCGAGAACCTAACCGGATCTCTGCCAACACAAGGCCGGGTTACCCCTAACTGGGTAACTACTAACACGAGTATGCCATCTCCCGGTTGTAAACAACCTTTAACCGGGGCCCCAGCAACAAATCACAAAATAATACATATACATATCTGCGATATCAACATAAGTTAAGTATCTGGGCTCCATACCATGATACCACTTCTATCCAGAAGGAAATGCACATACCCTAAGGGGTGCTACCCCCAATAACCTTGTCGCATCTTTCCTGTTTCGACCATTTCGGGGTGTGAGGTCCGACGGAGTCTCGTCCACAAAGCCACACTTTGGTACAAAGCCATGCTTTGGGTCAACAAATGATCAAAGTAATGATCACAAAGATAAATGATCAAACAAATGATCAAACAATGATCATTTCACAGCAACACTCAGCATGTCACATTACCAAATTGGGAATATATCGCTGATAACCATCAACTACATAACCTCTGAGCTCGTACGTCTCAGAGAAGGGTGTTAAGCTAAGAGAATAAATTGTCCGCCACCAACAGAAATATATCTCAATTTGTAATGTCAGACATACAATCCATACAAGTCTGTTCCAGGTTCCAACAGAACCGAAGGCACTTGAAAAGAAGTCCTTGCAATCCGGATATTCACTAATCGCGTTCGGACTTCCCATCACATATGGAGTCTCTATACCGGGGACCAGTCGATGCAAAGACATTCGACGAGTTGTCCTTTCGTTTTCGAAAATATCCGGTCTTCAACACCGGTCTTCATATGCAATTCATAACGACATATCACATATTCGGAAGGGGATATATGACACAAAGGTCCTCTCCCGGCTAAACCGAACAGTGAGCGCAGTATTTCAAAAACATATGGATATTGGGATTTCAATTAAGTCACAACTTAAAATCCAAAAACTTTCCTTTTCAAATGATTTAAACCAATTACCATTTCAAATCTTTATATTACAAAAAGACTTATTTCACAAAGATCAATTCATAGACTTCAAAACAATTTCCATTCCAATTGGATTAACTCGTTAAATCTTTAAATCAAAGATTTAACTTATAGCTTTCAAATCGTTTTCATAACTTGGAAATTATCTTCATTTTCAAACTTGAAATTCTTTTTAACACAAATTGAACGTTCATTTCTTATGTGAAAGCTTTTATTATTTGAAAACAAACAGTTTTCGTTTCAGAAAAATTCAATTATATTTACACGAGTTAAAGCCCTTGAATTTAAATTCAAATTTCCAAATCAATACATTTAAAATGGTTTAAAAACCCATATAACTCATTTATAAGTTGAATAACTTTTCTTTATATCCTAGTTTCCAAATCATAGAATTCAATTTCTAATATTTAATTCAAATTTAAATCAAAATATTTAAATTTCAAAACTCAATTAAGTTATTAAAAATAAATTTCATCTTTGAAATTCCATTTCAAAAAAAACTTTTCACTTTAAATCCAATCCATTTCCAAAACATTTGAATTTAAATATTCAGCCTTTAAAGTCATTTCAAAATCTGTGACTTAAACAATTTCCTCGTGAAATCCATATTGGGGTGTGTATAAGTGTGGTCCAGGGGTTTAACACAATAGTGCAACATCATTCAATCATAGATCAAAACACAGAATATAGTTGATAAGCGATATAAACTATAACGCTTATCGTCCATTCACAGATTCACAGATAATATAACAATGTAAATGAATGGATAAATTATACGCAGTCACAAAACAAGATATCACAGATCAGATAGGACAATCAATTCAAGGCATTTCATACTATACAATCATTCATAAGCATTCAGTAAACATTTGTAAGCAGGAATAATTAATTTTTTAATCCTAATTAATTCAATTCATTTCCAATTTAATTAATTACTTATGAATTTATTATTCAATTCAGATTTATTAATTCCAAATCATTTGATATAAATTAATTTATCAAACACTTTAATTAATTAAATTATTCTTAATCAATCATATTAATTAAATTGACTCTTGGACCAATTATATAATTAATTAACTTCTTAATTAATTATTTCAAGAAACTTACTCTTTAATTACTTACCATTAAGCAATCATCTCATAATAACAAATCATGAATTACCAATTTATCTTTATCATTAATTAAATCAAAATATTCAAATTTAATTACAATTAGTAATTAACCCCTTAATTGCTTTCATTAAGTAATTAACAATTTACAATTGATTATCTTAATTAATTAATCTAATAAATCATCAAAATTAATCACATTAATTTAATTACTTAATAATTCCTAGTTAATTATCTTCATTAACTAATAAAATTTCTTAATTACTTTTAAATTAATCTCTAATTATAAATTAATCTAAATCATTAATTTATAAATTCGATAAATAAACCATTCTTTAATTATCTTATTAATTGAATCATTTAATACCTTAATTATCTCTAAGGTAATTTATTTCTTTATTAATGAATAAATAAATATTTATGTGTAGAACATTACCCTTTTTAAATTTAAATTTAAATCACATTTTGAATATAAGAATCAAAATGATTTACCATTTAGAACTTTAACCAAATTTAAATTGAATTTAAACTTGTTTAAAACACCTTCAGATTTAAAACTGAATTTATTTCAACTTGTATTTAAATTTCACTTTTAGTCCAGGTTTTAAAATCTCGATTTAAACTTAAGTTTAAATCTTACTTAATTTAACAAACCCTAACTTGAATTTAAACAGAAGAACAGGCTTCTGTTTTTAAAATGCCGGGAACAAACAAACTCGAGACGGTACACTACTTCGAGTCACCTACCTCTTTACTTCGAGAGATACCCGAGAACCTCACTAACATCACAGCCAACACCTAATCCCAACCCCACCTGTGCACCTGCACACACACGATCGCCGACGCCGACCATCAACGGCCATCTCTGCAAGTCACAAACCAAACTCGCAACCCATCCCAAACATCTGGACCCCCCAGTTATCTCGAAATCAAATTCGAGGAGCTCAACCCAAAACCTGGCAACAAAGAAATTCTACTGCCTCCAACCTGTCAACATCGCCTCGTCCACGCCGTGCCGACCATCTGCGAGCTTCCACCTCTGGCCTCGACTTCGCCTACCATCCATCTACGAATTCCCAAACCCCTGAAGCACTCGAACCACTGGAGGATGCGTGCCGATCCAAAAAAATGTAACCTAGTTAAAATTAGGTTTAGGAACTTTCCAGCTCAACCGCCATCGCCACTGTCATCTGCATGCCCATCCACCATTTTTCCTCCACTCACCGGTCATTCTACTATCACCGGAAGAAACCCCGACCTTCCCCTTCAAGCGTATTGCCCGAGACAACCAAAACTTCCCAAAATGATCAACCCAGAAATGCCAATTCATACCATTACTAAAAAAAATATGATTTGAGCTTTAAAAATCCTATTTTTGATTTAGAAATCTGTTTGCAAATTTGAATTGACAATTCAAGATGTTCGAAAATGTCACTTACGTTGAATTTTAACTGTTCTTATGTTTTTTTTTTTCCAGAGCAGACCACTTTATTTAGCATGAAATAAATTTTAAAATCCACTTTATACTTACCCAAACATATTTTGTTTATATGTTTTGTTCTAACAATCTATAGGTTGAACAAATATGATTTTTCTTGAAGTAACTTAGAATTCTGAGATTTATAACAGAGCAACATCCAGATAAAAATGTGTGCAGGCTTTATCTCATCAAAAATTCAATGAAATACATGTATTTCCACACAACACAATTTCTGATATTCATCATACAACTAAATTTAAAACTTAGATTATTTTAAAATATGAAGTTACTCACAGTGTTTGGAAAATGGACAGAGTTCTTTTATGTTGAGATAAGCAGTGAGTTTGCAAGGTGAAGCCCTCTCTCTTGAATCTCTGGTTTGCTATGTTATGTTGAATTTTGTTTTAGTTGTAAACTGAAGCTTTCCTATGTTTTTCTTTTATTTTTTTCTTTTGCTCAGTTTAAAATGAATGAAAACTGAAATGAAGTTGTTTTGTGATGTGTTGAAATGTATATAGGAAAGAAATGAGTTACAGGGGTTATCATCATTTTTTTTTCCAATATCAGGTACAAAGTTTCCTTGCTTTGGTGGCTGTGGCTGATATCTTATGTACTAAAGATAATGGCATTACATGCCTTAGTACTTTATGTCTACACCCTCACCCTACTTGCTTGTTTTTCCAGTTCATAGATATTTTACTTTACTTTCATACATATCTTTGTTTACTTTATTTATTTTCTAACTTACCTGGCAGCTTATGCCTGCATACTTAGGAATATAAGTGAAGTTCTTTTACTTGCGTGCAGGTCGCATACCTATACTTAAATAAATTTTATCTTGTTTCTTCCTTTTGTTTTATTTGCTTTTGTTCAATTATTTTGTTTACTTATTTCTTCTTTTGTCTGGTTGCTTTCAAGAATTTTTAGCTTAAGTATTTAAATTGCCTTCCTTACAAATTGTCTTGTATATTTATTTATTTTTGTAGTATATTTATTATCTTGCATTTTACATATATATATATATTATTACTTTATATATTCTAGTTAATGTGTTGTTTTAAATTTTAGCTATACGTATTTATTTTATTTACTTATGCTTAGTATTTATAAAGTATATTTTATTTTAAAGACCTTTATTTTGATAATTTTCAAATCAACTTATCAATAAATTTCACAATTTTAAATCAAAAATAATTTAAGTTATCAATTTAAAATAAATTAAAATTCAGGATCGTTACAGACTTCCCTCCTTAAAAGAATTTCGTCCTCGAAATTCGCCAGAGAGAGATAACGAAGATAGATGAAAGTAGAGAAATATCCTTTCAGATCAAACTGGATACCAATTCTGCATTTGGCTTACCAAATCAGAATATTAACAATAGATACAAGAAATTACGATAGAATTTCAATTTTGGTTTTAAACAAAATCATTTTATCGATACAATTCAAATTATCCTTCATATTCTATTAACCAATTTAACTCAATTAAAATTTCTAATTTATTCAAAATTCCTAATTTCAAATTTCAAATTCGTATTCATTAATGTTTAAATCCAAAACTGATAAGAAACTGATGAAAATACGAAGTAAAAATTTTCCTACAACGATTCGTAGGGCCATCATCACACTAAAACTACTTCTGGAGCTGTCACGAAGCAATCAAAAGAATTTAGAATTGAATCAAAGAAATTGATAAGAAAGTTATTTCCGCTGTTGCAGGGTATTGACCATTTAAAATCGTACTTCCCTGTCCCCTATCTTGTCCTCTTCTTGCACTCATACTTACTATTAGCGGATAGTAAAAGAATTTACTGAGACATTCAAACGGATATCCTAGGGATTATACTCATTCTAGGGTACTTCACCCTATCTCTAATGAGCTACTTAATGTGTTATACTCCTGAGCTAAAGTTTCACCTTAGCTCTGATACCAAATGTAACGATAGGCGGTCACAACTGGTAGGCTTTTCAACCATCCCATCCCCACCGTGGTTTACACTGATATCCCAAACTTGCTTTTACGACCAGCCTCTCGACTGTCTCAGCTTACGCCTAACCAACCCCGTAAAGAGGACATGTAGGGTAAGAGTCTCCCGTTCGCCACCAAACCGCGAAGCGAGAACCCCACATCACATAGCCCTAAGCTCAGCAAGACTGGTGTGAGCAACAAAAACAGTTTATCTTTAAAAACAAACAAAGAAATATTTTAAAATAGATTCGCAATGCTTTTTAGAAATGAGACTACCATAAGGCCTCGCACACACACACAATGCAAACGCAGAATCGGAGGAGATTTCTCCTTATGATAGTCAAAGATGCTTGATACGCATTAAAAAGAAACATTTGATATTATTACTAGTGCATAGTGTAGGCAAAATTCATTTCGAAAGTAAAGATATAAATCTTAGCCAGCATAGGCATTCCGCACTTATGCCTACTATAGCTACCATGTTCAATAGCAGGTTGCCGCCACATTCCATGGCAGGTTATACAACTAAAACCGTACAGGATTCGTATTGTTTCTTTGGATTTCCAACAAATGGTCTGGCCAAGGAACTTCCCATTGCCACATGAGAATGCCTCTGGAAGGACGTCCCCGAGAACCTAACCGGATCTCTGCCAACACAAGGCCGGGTTACCCCTAACTGGGTAACTACTGACACGAGTATGCCATCTTCCGGTTGTAAACAACCTTTAACCGGGGACCCAGCAACAAATCACAAAATAATACATATACATATCTGCGATATCAACATAAGTTAAGTATCTGGGCTCCATACCATGATACCACTTCTATCCAGAAGGAAATGCACATACCCTAAGGGGTGCTACCCCCAATAACCTTGCCGCATCTTTCCTGTTTCGACCATTTCGGGGTGTGAGGTCCGACGAAGTCTCGTCCACAAAGCCACACTTTGGTACAAAGCCATGCTTTGGGTCAACAAATGATCAAAGTAATGATCACAAAGATAAATGATCAAACAAATGATCATATCACAAATGATCAAACAATGATCATTTCACAGAAACACTCAGCGTGTCACATTACCAAATTGGGAATATATCGCTGATAACCATCAACTACATAACCTCTGAGCTCGTACGTCTCACAGAAGGGTGTTAAGCTAAGAGAATAAATTCTCCGCCACCAACAGAAATATATTTGAAAGAAATCAGCTTTATATTTCAATTTGTAATGTCAGACATACAATCCATACAAGTCTGTTCCGGGTTCAAACAGAACCGAAGGCACTTCAAAAGAAGTCCTTGCAATCCGGATATTCACTAATCGCGTTCGGACTTCCCATCACATATGGAGTCTCTATACCGGGGACCAGTCGATGCAAAGACATTCGACGAGTTGTCCTTTCGTTTTCGAAAATATCCGGTCTTCAACATCGGTCTTCATATGCAATTCATAACGACATATCACATATTCGGAATGGGATATATGACACAAAGGTCCTCTCCCAACTAAACCGAAAAGTGAGCGCAGTATTTCAAAAACATATGGATATTGGGATTTCAATTAAGTCACAACTTAAAATCCAAAAACTTTCCTTTTCAAATGGTTTAAACCAATTACCATTTCAAATCTTTATATTACAAAAAGATTTATTTCACAAAGATCAATTCATAGACTTCAAAACAATTTCCATTCCAATTGGATTAACTCGTTAAATCTTTAAATCAAAGATTTAACTTATAGCTTTCAAATCGTTTTCATAACTTGGAAATTATCTTCATTTTCAAACTTGAAATTCTTTTTAACACAAATTGAACGTTCATTTCTTATGTGAAAGCTTTTATTATTTGAAAACAAACAGTTTTCGTTTCAGAAAAATTCAATTATATTTACACGAGTTAAAGCCCTTGAATTTAAATTCAAATTTCCAAATCAATACATTTAAAATGGTTTAAAAACCCATATAACTCATTTATAAGTTGAATAACTTTTCTTTATATCCTAGTTTCCAAATCATAGAATTCAATTTTAAATATTGAATTCAAATTTAAATCAAAATATTTAAATTTCAAAACTCAATTAAGTTATTAAAAATAAATTTCATCTTTGAAATTCCATTTCAAAAAAAACTTTTCACTTTAAATCCAATCCATTTCCAAAACATTTGAATTTAAATATTCAGCCTTTAAAGTCATTTCAAAATCTGTGACTTAAACAATTTCCTCGTGAAATCCATATTGGTGTGTATAAGTGTGGTCCAGGGGTTTAACACAATAGTGCAACATCATTCAGTCATAGATCAAAACACTGAATATAGTTGATAAGCGATATAAACTATAACTCTTATCGTCCATTTACAAATTCACAGATAATATAACAATGTAAATGAATGGATAAATTATACGCAGTCACAAAACAAGATATCACAGATCAGATAGGACAATCAATTCAAGGCATTTCATACTATACAATCATTCATAAGCATTCAATAAACATTTGTAAGCAGGAATAATTAATTGTTTAATCCTAATTAATTCAATTCATTTCCAATTTAATTAATTACTTATGAATTTATTATTCAATTTAGATTTATTAATTCCAAATCATTTGATATAAATTAATTTATCAAACACTTTAATTAATTAAATTATTCTTAATCAATCATATTAATTAAATTGACTCTTGGACCAATTATATAATTAATTAACTTCTTAATTAATTATTTCAAGAAACTTACTCTTTAATTACTTACCATTAAGAAATCTTCTCATAATAACAAATCATGAATTACCAATTTATCTTTATCATTAATTAAATCAAAATATTCAAATTTAATTACAATTAGTAATTAACCCCTTAATTGCTTTCATTAAGTAATTAACAATTTACAATAGATTATCTTAATTAATTGATCTAATAAATCATCAAAATTAATCACATTAATTTAATTACTTAATAATTCCTAGTTAATTATCTTCATTAACTAATAAAATTTCTTAATTACTTTTAAATTAATCTCTAATTATAAATTAATCTAAATCATTAATTTATTATTCGATAAATAAACCATTCTTTAATTATCTTATTAATTGAATCATTTAATACCTTAATTATCTCTAAGGTAATTTATTTCTTTATTAATGAATAAATAAATATTTGTGTGTAGAACATTACCCCTTTTTAAATTTAAAGTTAAATCACATTTTGAACATAAGATTCAAAATGATTTACCATTTAGAACTTTAACCAAATTTAAATTGAATTTAAACTTGTTTAAAACACCTTCAGATTTAAAACTGAATTTATTTCAACTTGTACTTAAATTTCACTTTTAGTCCAGGTTTTAAAATCTCGATTTAAACTTAAGTTTAAATCTTACTTAATTTAATAAACCCAGACTTGAATTTAAACAGAAGAACAGGCTTCTGTTTTTAAAATGCCTGGAACAAACAAACTCGAGACAGTACACTACTTCGAGTCGCCTACCTCTTTACCTCGAGAGATACCCGAGAACCTCACTAACATCACAACCAACACCTAATCCCAACCCCACCTGTGCACCTGCACACACACGATCGCCGACGCCGACCATCAACGGCCATCTCTGCAAGTCACAAACCAAACTCGCAACCCATCCCAAACATCTGGACCCCCAGTTATCTCGAAATCAAATTCGAGGAGCTCAACCCAAAACCTGGCAACACAGAAATTCTACTGCCTCCAACCTGTCAACATCGCCTCGTCCACGCCGTGTCGACCATCTGCGAGCTTCCACCTCTGGCCTCGACTTCAACTGCCATCCATCTACGAATTCCCAAACCCCCGAAGCACTCAATCCACTGGAGGACGCATGCCGATCAAAAAAAAAATGTAACCTAGTTAAAATTAGGTTTAGGAACTTTCCAGCTCAACCGCCATCGCCACTGTCATCTACATGCCCATCCACCATTTTTCCTCCACTCACCGGTCATTCTACTATCACCGGAAGAAACCCCGACCTTCCCCTTCAAGCGTATTGCCCGAGAGAACCAAAACTTCCCAAAATGATCAACCCAGAAATGCCAATTCATACCATTACTAAAAAATATGATTTGAGCTTTAAAAATCCTATTTTTGATTTAGAAATCTGTTTGCAAATTTGAATTGACAATTCAAGATGTTCGAAAATGTCACTTATGATGAATTTTAACTGTTCTTATGTTTTTTTTTTCCAGAGCAGACCACTTTATTTAGCATGAAATAAATTTTAAAATCCACTTTATACTTACCCAAACATATTTTGTTTATATGTTTTGTTCTAACAAACTATAGGTTGAACAAATATGATTTTTCTTGAAGTAACTCAGACTTCTGAGATTTATAACAGAGCAACATCCAGATAAAAATATGTCCAGGCTTTATCTCATCAAAAATTCAATGAAATACATATATTTCCACACAACACAATTTATGATATTCATCATACAACTAAATTTAAAACTTAGATTATTTTAAAATATGAAGTTACTCACAGTGTTTGGAAAATGGACAGAGTTCTTTTATGTTGAGATAAGCAGTGAGTTTGCAAGCTGAAGCCCTCTCTCTTGAATCTCTGGTTTGCTATGTTATGTTGAATTTTGTTTTAGTTGTAAACTGAAGCTTTCCTATGTTTTTCTTTTATTTTTTTCTTTTGCTCAGTTTAAAATGAATGAAAACTGAAATGAAGTTGTTTTGTGATGTGTTGAAATGTATATAGGAAAGAAATGAGTTACAGGGGTTATCATCATTTTTTTTTCCAATATCAGGTACAAAGTTTCCTTGCTTTGGTGGCTGTAGCTGATATTTTGTGTACTAAAGATAATGGCATTACATGCCTTAGTACTTTATGTCTACACCCTCACCCTACTTGCTTGTTTTTCCAGTTCATAGATATTTTACTTTACTTTCATACATATCTTTGTTTACTTTATTATTTTCTAACTTACCTGGCAGCTTATGCCTGCATACTTAGTAATATAAGTGAAGTCCTTTTACTTGCCTGCAGGTCGCATACCTATACTTAAATAAATTTTATCTTGTTTCTTCCTTTTGTTTTATTTGCTTTTGTTCAATTATTTTGTTTACTTATTTCTTCTTTTGTCTGGTTTCTTTCAAGAATTTTTAGCTTAAGTATTTAAATTGCCTTCCTTACAAATTGTCTTGTATATTTATTTATTTTTGTAGTATATTTATTATCTTGCATTTTACATATACATATATATATATATATATTTTATTACTTTATATATTCTAGTTAATGTGTTGTTTTAAATTTTAGCTATACGTATTTATTTTATTTACTTATGCTTAGTATTTATAAAGTATATATTATTTTAAAGACCTTTATTTTGATAATTTTCAAATCAACTTATCAATAAATTTCCAAAAACTGCAACAACCAACATACCCGAGCTCTAAACCAAATTTCTTCGAGACATTCATCCCCCAACTTCGAGCAGAAACACAAAACAACCCGATTCAAACACGAGAATCCTTCTCCCCCAAAATAGCCAGCTGATACACCAAGAATTCGTGCACCTACACCACCACTTCGTCCAACTCCGACCACTCGCGGCCATTTGCGCAAGTCTACGGTCATCTCCCAGTGCCATTCCGACCCTCAATTTGAATGCAGAACCCATAATTCAAAAACGAGCATTCGAGCTCAAAACAACAGCACTGTCGAAACTTGAAATTCGACTCGAACGCCAAAATCTGATCACCAGAGAGGCTACGCCTCCGGCCACTATTCCATCCATACTCCACCTATCACCCCCTCAAATCAGGGCAAGCTCGATTTCCTCTAGAAATTGCGGCTGTCAAATTTCCAGATAAACAAAAAAACTAGGGTTAATTGCCTCGATCTCAAATTACTACTGCCTCACTGCATTAATCCATCAACTACCATTTTCCCTGAAAACTTGATCATCACTACATCACCGAAGAAAACCATGGCCACCCCGACCTTTTAGGATGACAGTTCCAATCCAAAACCCCATTTGCAGACAAATCAGAAATGCTCTTTCAAATTTAAACTAAATTTTCTGAATTTAGTTTTAGAATTCAAGTTTTAGTTTATGTAATTGGTTTAATATCTTAAGTCAAAGAATCTAGATAATTAAATTCTTACTTATATAAAAATTGTTCTGTATTCTCTGAATTTACAGATAACATTACATAAATTTTTCATATTAAATGAAATTTAAACTGTAACAAATGTTAACAGCCATATTTTGATTGAATGTTAAAATTTAACACATATCAATTCAAATGGAGTGGATATTTAAAGCAATTCCTAAATCTATAACTTGAGTACAGAAAGGTAAATTCATAGCAACATGAACAACTACAAACACACATATTATACCAGTAATGAACTTTAAAAATGGCATGCAAACACACTTATCTCCAGAATAAAAACAAGCAAATAAATTAACACTTAAGTTTACTTAGTAAAAATTGTTACTCACAGAAATTTTGAACAGAGCACATTCCTGAAAATGCTTTAACAAGCCTGAACCAGAATGTACTTTGAACAGAAAACTTCAAATTGCTTTCTTTATTTTGCTTTTGAATTTAAACTTAGTTTACTTTTAAAACTTCATCTTGTACTTGCACAATGCTTTGCTCCTTGATGTATGCATGTTTGCAGATGAAAAGAATGCAGACTTCCAGAAAGAAAATGCACGTAGGTCTTGATAAAGTTTTCAAAATAGAAAGAAGGAAGACTATAGGACTTTGAATTGCAAATTGGTTTCAGCTATTTAATGTTATAAATTGGTTTCAGGTTGAAGAATATGAAGAGAGCTACAGGTTTATGGATATTTACATGCAGTTCTATTGAGCTGCAGATTTTGATTTAGATTTGGTTTTGAGGGAAATTTACAAGTTTTTTTCTGTTTTGAAGAATAAGTTTGTAGATTTTCATGGTTGAAGATCTTATTAAGTTTGAAAAAAAAGAATAGAAAAGAAGGCAGAATGAGGAGCAAAGTTTTTATATAAGAAATTTTTTGATTTAATTAAAAGAAAATAAAAAGAAAACTAAAAAGACACTTGTTCTTATTTTAAACATTTGTCACGTTGTTTTATTATATGACTAACACATGTCTATTAAGTGTTAAGAGATTAACACATGTATTAAGTATTTTAATTTTAATTTAAAATGCTAATAAAAACTTTTAAATCTCAATTTACTATTTCTTATGAATAAATATAAATGAATTTCTTCCCTTTTTAATTTTAGAAAACATAACAAAACAAATTATAAACAAAAGCTTATTCAAATATTCTTAAATATTTATTCCATTAAATTTCAAAACATTAAATCCAAATTTAAATTAAATTATAAAACCAAGTTATGTATATATATCTACTTTAAATTTTAAAAATAACAAATCCTATTTCCTACAAAATCAATTTATGTTTATGAAAACTGAGTATTATCATTATTATTTAAAAAACAAATTAAACAATATTAAATAATTTAAAAAGAGATTATAAACAAATAAAGATCATTTGTAATTTGTATTTTAAATTCTTATATATAAATTTCAAGTAATATTTAAAAATAAAATAAAACAAAACTTTGATGTTAATCTAATTCAAATTCATATTTAAGTTAATTAAAAATAAAAATTTAAACAAATAAGATTCATCATAAGTATAAACCATATAATTTATTAAATTGTTTTGAAAGGTTAAATGTTAAATTTAAATCAAATTTTCAATTTACCAAAATAAATTAGAATTAAAAATTGATTCATTTACTAAATTCCCAATCAAAGCCTATCTATTTACAATATATACAATTATATATATTATAAACAGGAGACAATTTATTAGCTTTTAAAAGGATAAAATCTTCCAATTAAAATACTTATTAACATAAGATTATTAAATCAATTCAAAATTTTATTATGAAAAATTATCAAATCAGTTTAATTTTTAGCACAGATTATTAAATTTATATTGCCAAATTTCTGAGATATCACATTCCTCCCCCCTTAAAAGAATTTCGTCCTCGAATTTAAAAACAAATGTAATTTAATAATCTATCTTAAGATTTTATTTTAAAACACAAGCATATATTAATCATATGCTTACAACCATAGCAACCAATTCATTTAAACAAACAAAATGTAATTATCCAAACAAAATTCTAAATAGAGTTTTCACGAGTTTCCCAAATATAAATATCGGGATACTCGCTCTATAGATTCCAAACAATCAATACTACTAAGCTACATAGCTCCTACTCAACTAGATCTACAAAACTAAATAGGATATCAGACTACAGACAAGTCTGACTCAACAATCACATCCTCCTGAACTGCTGGTTCCACAACCAGAAATAAATCATACACGTACTCTCTCAGAAATATGTGAAACACATCGAATCCTAGTTATCCAAACTGGAAATTCAACCTTGAAAATCAAACACCAATCCTCACAAAGACACAGAAAAGATCCAAAATACTTCGGAGCTGACTTACTCAGTCTTACCCAATCTTATAACTCTTTAGATCGAAGAAAACTTACCCAAAATCAAATCTCCGACTCCAGAATCCAAATTCCTTCGTCTCTTATCCACAGAATACTTCTGACGATCTTGGGCTACCTTCAACTCTCCTGGTCAGCTCAAACTTTGCTGATGTCTTTAGAAACAAACAGAACCAAAACATTCCAACAGAATGATCTCCTCAAGATCAATCCAAAAACCAAGAACACCAACTCTACTCCACAAATATCAGAATACTAACTTACTTCTCCTATCCGGAAAAGACAAAACAAAAGCACTCTCAAACTGCTTCCGTTGCACAACTCTGATCTGGAATAGAAGAAAAACTCGAGTGCAAACTGGACAACACATCTCAGAAATATGGTTCAACAAATCCATAAAAGAAAACTCAGATGTCCCATCTGATCCTTCTACTAAATTGAACCACCGGTAGCACTCTTGGAATCCAGTCGATAAGAAATCTCAATCTCTAGATGCGGACAAACTTCTCATAGCTCAAGAGAATACTCAAACTATCGCAAGTCGCTTTTGCGATCAACCAGTCCAATATCCAAGGAAAACTGTTCTCCCTTTACCAATCAGAATAGCTTACGCTTATCTAGCCAATTCATCAAAGAAATGAATTCACTTTTCTGCTTCTAAACTCTATCTTTAGAAACTGCTAACCAGAAGACCTTCTTTCCAGCACACAGAATACTCCGAGCTGCATTGCTGACATCGACGCCCAAGACTTCCTAATCCAAAGCTCTTCGAGAAACTCGGACCTCAAACCAGACAGAAACATCCTGCTGAACCCAGCCACAACATTGAAGCATACATACTTCCTAAACTTGTTCCAAAGAAAAATCTTCGGAGACATCCATAGTCACCGCGTCTCATCACACAGCTACTAATTCCAGAGGGATCAAGATACCATTATTTCCTTCGGCCTAACCGACAGATCCAAATTCTACTCATCCAACTCAGAGATGCATTCTGAACCTTAACAGGTTACCTTCAGAGATCTATGAAATCCTATACTCTGCACAACCCACTCGAGATGGTATTAGGTCTACGGTCTCGACAAATACACTTCCAACCTCAACACTCAAACTCCAACCAATGGTAGTAGTCGTGTTACACACCCCACTACCTTATCTACCTTTATAATTTTTATTGGAAAAACCCGAACAGGTAGCCCAACAAATAGGTAGAAGTAAATATATATATATATATATATATATATTCAAAATTACAAATACGCTCTCTCAAGGATGAAATCACCTCAAAGCCTAGGTATTCACTCAACCTAGCACTCTGATACCTCCTGTGACGACCCGATTTTCACACCACAGAAAATCGCATCATCTTGAAGAAAGAAAGGGATAAGAAAGAGAAAAGAAAGAGAAGGAAGAAGAAACAACATCAGAATCTCAACAGCGGAACGAATAAAATTATATCAATAACATAAATATTATATTGTATACAACACTAATTAGAGTTACACAGAATTTACATCACATACTAGACAGTTATAAACACCTGTCTAGTTATACAACACAACAAAGAGATACCATTACAGAAAACACACAGCGGAACTACATATCTAACGCCCAAGCCTCCTGTTCCATTGCTCCTCCACAATTCGTCAAAAGCTAACCTGAATCCCTTGGCTACTCATAAAAATTTGAGTACCCAAGAGTTTAAGAAAACAGAAGATAAACTCTGGGTTAGACATGGGTCTGGTGTGAGTAACAGGTTAAAGTTGCTTAACTTTTAAAAACCTTTGAAAAGAAAGGTATCACGTAAGACTTCCCACACATAAACATGGAAAGGTTTTTACCTTACGCTAACCAAAACATTTGATAGGAAATCCAGTGATATTATAATAGGTCTAGGGTTTTCAAGTAAATATGAAATAGCCAAAATTGTTACGTCTATTAAATTCCAGCTACTAGCCACAAAAGTGGGTAATACAATCAAAACCGTTGGCACTTATTGGATTTTGGATTCCATCAATGGCAGGGCTACTGGGGTACCGCTCGTCACAGTACATGGCCTAGATCAACGTACCGAGGAGTACGCCCGCTCCGCTGCAACACCAGACCGAAACTATCCCTGGACAGTCCCGAACAAGACAACCCCGCATTTGGTGTACATCCAACCGCCTACACAGCCGAAATAAAAATGGACCTCTAGACAGGGGAAAATCTTGTCCTACTTGGGCATGACCCACTTAGCCTTGCTGCACCTTCCCTGTTTTAGCCATTCCCAGTTGATGAGGCTTGAGGCTACGATTACCTTTAGAGAACACATCTCTTAGAATGCTCATCGTCCACCTGACGATGTTCTGAAAGCATTCAATCCATACAAGTTCGTTCCGGGTTTGAACGAAACCGAAGGCATTATCTCGTTACACTCATTTTGGAATCACCCTCTGAGTTAACGACGATAACCCTTGCACTCTAAATCACCAACTCGAACCTATAAGAACTAGCTCCGTCAAACTCATCACAGAATCACCCTCAGATTTATACTGACGTATAGTTCATACACCTCGAGTCTTCACTCTTCATATAAGATTCACGACCTATCATTAATTTGGATCGATGTGGTTTCCGGATATCCAAATATGGAAATCCGATCCCGGTCTCATCGAAATCCAAAGCTTGTCTTTTAAGGCCAAGTTATTTTAAAGGTTTAAAGCAATTCAATTATCTATAGATTGATATCACACATACCACAATAGATAATCACATTATCATCACAACAGATAATTCATATTATCATTATCAAACATAATCTATACCAACATCACAATGCAACCAATGCATCCATATGATTCAACATTACTTATTTCATATCTGATATTCAAACCATTCAAGGCAAATAACATCATCCATCCATATAAGCAATGATTAATAATCACACCAAATATTATTAATTTAAAATTAATTAAATTAATTACATCATTCTAATTAATTTAAAATAAATTAAGTTAATTACTCCACCAATATAAATCTTACTTACACCACCATTAATTAATTATCAATAAATTAATTAATCTTCAACCAATTATTCATTTTAATTAATCATCCCTGATTAATTAACCTTAATTACATTCAAGTAATTATCCACTAATTAATTTCTCAAATTAATTATACTTAACCAAATACAGTAATTAATCTTTAGTTACTTCCTTCATTAATTAACTATAATTAATTACATTAACCCTTAATTAATTACATTAATTGATACCTTCATTTATTAATTATTTTTATTTTTAAATAATCTTATTCTTAACTACATCATTAATTATAATAATTAATGATTTCTAATTACAATTTCTATTTAAATTAATTACATTAAGTAATTAATCTTCATTAAACCATAATTGTTAATTACCCTAGATTAACCCCATTCAGTAATTTACTACCCTTAATTACTTCTCCAAAATAAATAAATTATTCAATAATTAATTATCTCTAATTAATACCTTGATTAATTCACAAAGTAATTATACTCAAATTACTTCATCAACAGATCACCTTCAATTTATTACATACAGTAATTACCCATAAATTACTTCCCTAAGTAATTTCTCTTCATTAAATTACATTAAGTAATTATTCTTCACAAATCATCAAATGATAATTCAAATTAATTAAACTGAATTAATTAACTTAATCTAATCATATTAAACTCAATTAATTACAATAAGTAATTAATTTCCTTAATTACTTCCATAAGTAATTATACTTAACAATTTACACAAATGATTTTTAAATTAATTAATATAATTAATAATTAAAATTAATCACATTCATTAATTATTAAATAATCCTTAGTTAATGACCTTCATTAACTATCTAACAATTCATTAATTATTTTTCTAAAATAATTAACTCATTTTAATCAGTATTAATTACAAATTAATTAATCATTAATAACCTATTAATTAACCCCTAACTATTTAATTTAAGTGTTAACAATAACTTAATTAATCCTTTATTACTTGATTAATTAATTATTTATCATTAATTAAAAACTAGTCTTATTTAATTAATGAATCTTTAAATTACAGGTTAATTATCCTAAGAATTATTAATCTTAAACCTTTAAGCTTAAACCCTTAATTTATTTAAGTAATTATTTATTTCATTAATTTATTAACTAAATTAATTATTCATTTAATTATCCTAAAAATTAAATGCATAACAAACCATTAAATTATAATTGAACTTCAACAAGTTTTTAAAAATCAATTAAAACCTTTAAATGATAAATAATACTTTTCTTACAAAATAGATTTACAAAAGTTTTAAATCAAATTCCTTTTTAAAATTCAAAACATTTAAATGTTTCTTTATCGTCCAAATTTGTTTTAGACACTTAAATTTATAAAACTTAAATCTATTTTGAAACATAGATTCAAATTCAGATTTGAATCAAGTTTAAACTTTGTTTAAAACATTACTTTATATTTCAATTTCCAAATTTAAATTCAAATTTCTTTAAAAACATTTTTAAATCATAAACCCTTTAAAGTATTTTAAAACAAATTTGAATTTAAATACTTAATCATTTCCATCAGGAGATTCAAATTAACTTAAATCCATAATGAAAATTTAGATTTAAAACTTAATTTAAATCTTTGCTAGTATGTTAAATTTCAGTTTAAAATTTGAAATACGACAAATTTTCTAACCTGAACAACTAACCCGAGCTATACATACATCACTCGAGTAAAACACTAAATAAACTCGAGTAAACTCGAGTAACTTTCATTTGCATTTATTCAAATTACAGAACTGTCGGGTTTTACCAAAAAATGCAACAACCAACATACCCGAGCTCTCAACCAAATTTCTTCGAGACATTCATCCCCCAACTTCGAGCAGAAACAAAAAACAACCCGATTCAAACATGAGATTCCTTCTCCCCCTAAAACAGCCAGCTGATACACCAAGAATTCGTGCACTTGCACCACTACTTCATCCAACTACGACCTCTCGCGGCCATTTGCGCAAGTCTATGGTCATCTCCCAGTGCCATTCCGACCCTCAATTTGAATGCAGAACCCCTAATTCAAAAACGAGCATTCGAGCTCAAAACAACAACGCCGTCGAAACCTGAAATTCAACTCGAACGCCAAAATCTGATCACCAGAGAGGCTATGCCTCCGGCCACTATTCCATCCATACTCCACCTATCACCCACTCAAATCAGGGCAAGCTCGATTGCCTCTAGAAATTGCGGCCGTCAAATTTCCAGATAAACAATAAGACTAGGGTTGATTGCCTCAATCTCAAATTACTACTGCCTCACTACATTAATCCATCAACTACCATTTTCCCTGAAAACTTGATCATCACTACATCACCGAAGAAAACCATGGCCACCCCGACCTTCTAGGATGACAATTCCAATCTAAAACCCCATTTCCAGACAAACCAGAAATGCTCTTCCAAATTTAAACTAAATTTTCTGAATTTAGTTTTAGAATTCAAGTTTTAGTTTATGTAATTGGTTTAATATCTTAAGTCAAAGAATCTAGATAATTAAATTCTTACTTATATAAAAATTGTTCTGTATTCTCTGAATTTACAGATAACATTACAGAAAATTTTCATATTAAATAAAATTTAAACTGTAACAAATGTTAACAGCCATATTTTGATTGAATGTTAAAACTTAACACATATCAATTCAAATGGAGTGGATATTTAAAGCAATTCCTAAATCTGTAACTTGAGTACAGAAAGGTTAATTCATAGCAACATGAACAACTACAAACACACATATTATACCAGTAATGAACTTTAAAAATGGCATGCAAACACACTTATCTCCAGAATAAAAACAAGCAACTAAATTAACACTTAAGTTTATTTAGTAAAAATTGTTACTCACAGAAATTTTGAGTAGAGCACATTCCTGAAAATGCTTTGACAAGCCTGAACCAGAATGTACTTTGAACAGAAAACTTCAAATTGCTTTCTTTATTTTGCTTTTGAATTTAAACTTAGTTTACTTTTAAAACTTCATCTTGTACTTGCACAATGCTTTGCTCCTTGATGTGTGCATGTTTGCAGATGAAAAGAATGCAGACTTCCAGAAGAAAATGCATGTAGGTCTTGATAAAGTTTTCAAAACAGAAAGAAGGACGACTGTAGGACTTTGAATTGCAAATTGGTTTCAGGTATTTAATGTTGTAAATTGGTTTCAGGTTGAAGAACATGAAGAGAGCTACAGGTTTATGGATGATTTACATGCAGTTCTATTGAGCTGCAGATTTTGATTTAGATTTGGTTTTGAGGGAAATTTACAAGTTTTTTTTTTCTGTTTTGAAGAATAAGTTTGTAGATTTTCATGGCTGAAGATCTTATTAAGTTTGAAAAAAAAGAATAGAAAAGAAGGTAGAATGAGGAGCAAAGTTTTTATATAAGAAATTTTTTTGATTTAATTAAAAGAAAATAAAAAGAAAACTAAAAAGACACTTGTTCTTATTTTAAACATTTGTCACTTTGTTTTATTATATGACTAACACATGTCTATTAAGTGTTAAGAGATTAACACATGTATTAAGTATTTTAATTTTAATTTAAAATGTTAATAAAAAATTTAAAATCGTAATTTACTATTTATTATGGATAAATATAAATGAATTTCTTTCCTTTTTAATTTTAGAAAACACAAGAAACAAATTATAAACAAATGCTTATTCAAATATTCTTAAATATTTATTCCATTAAATTTCAAAACATTAAATCCAAATTTAAATTAAATTATAAAACCAAGTTATGTATATATATATATCTACCTTTAAATTTTAAAAATAACAAATCCTATTTCCTACAAAATTAATTTATGTTTATGAAAACTAAGTATTATCATTATTATTTAAAAAACAAATTAAACAATATTAAATAATTTATAAAAGTGATTATAAACAAATTAATATCATTTGTAATTTGTATTTTAAATTCTTATATATAAATTTCAAGTAATATTTAAAAATAAAATAAAACAAAAATTTGATATTAATCTAATTCAAATTCATATTTAAGTTAATTAAAAATAGAAATTTAAACAAATAAGATTTATCATAAGTATAAACCATATAATTTATTAAATTGTTTTGAAAGGTTAAATGTTAAATTTAAATCAAATTTCCAATTTACCAAAATAAATTAGAATTAAAAATTGATTCATTTACTAAATTCCCAATCAAAGCTTATCTATTTACAATATATACAATCATATATATTATAAACAGAAGACAATTTATTAGCTTTTAAAAAGATAAAATCTTCCAATTAAAATATTTATCAACAGAAGATTATTAAATCAATTCAAAATTTTATTATCAAAAATCAATTTAATTTTTAGCACAGATTATTAAATTTATATTGCCAAATTTCTAGGATATCACATTAATTATCCTTTTAATTACTTCCATTAAGTAATTATCTTTTAATACATTAAGTAATTATTCTTTTAATTACTTACATTAAACAACTAACCCTTTAATTAATCTCATTAATTAACTAAAAATAAACCTTTGAAATGATTTATTATTAATATATGAGTTAACTTAAGACTTTTAAGTTAGTTAGTAAGTTAAAACATTATTTAAGATAGACCATTTATCTTAATCACTCACTTAATTACATCATCAAATTCCATTTGAAACACTTAGGAATAATTTGAAATAATTAACTAAATATGATTATTCAAAACCCAAGAACAATTTTTTAGAAATCATTTAAATTTAAATATGGAGTCTACTTGAAAACTTGAAAATTAAATCTTTGATTTTTTTTAAAACTTGATCAATATCTTGCTTAAAAAAACTTTATTTTCCATTTTCTTGTTTCCTTTTAAACCTAGGCACATATTTTTTATTTTAAAGGCTGCTATCTCAATAAACAAACTCAAGTTCAATCTCGAATTCCCCGAGCTCAACCCCGAGAATCCCACTACTTCTTATTCCTCGAGCTTCAACCAACACCTGATACCGATGATACTCGTGCACGTGCACACGAGCTTCGATCAACTTCGATCATCGTTGCGGCCTTCGACACATCACCGACGACCTCTCCGACTCACACGATCACCCAGTATCATTGAACTCGACTGGAATCGAAATCGAACTATCCACACCTATAGGAACCCAAAAACCCTATCAAAAAAATACCTCATCGATGACGATCCTGACCATCTGAGTTCTCGCCACCATGACTAGAGCTACCTCGATGACCGACGCGACGATTTCCCCTAGTGCGATCGCCTCCGATCCATCCACGTCGAAGAAATCGTCTCGACTACCTCATCGAACAAAACTGCTTTAAAACCCTAATTCATCATCGTGCCTTCACTCTGATCATCTAAAACATCTCCAACCATTTTTCCAGAGTTCCCCCGACTTCCAACAACCTCCAACTATGATAGCGACCCACCTCTCTTCGCCGATCGTCGGCAATCGACGAAATACTAAAATCTGATCAACTCGAGACATTTTCTTTTTTACAAACTAAAAAATCATGAATTTATTATCAAAATTCACCAAATTTCCATTCAAATATGATTCTATACTCAAAATTTGAAATTAAGATGATCAATTTTTGACTTATATCATATCTTCACTGTAAATTTCTATTTTCAAAATATTTTCTAAATATTTCTACTTGAAACAATTTTTAAAAATGAATTTACATCGTTATAAACATTTTTCATTTAGAAATCATAATCTAAATTCGTTTAGATAAGGAGATATGAATTTTGTTTGGTGAAATTGGAGCTTGTAATATAAACAGAGAAGTATATACAGACATGCATAGCCAATCTACCTATGTATACATACAGACAGACATATTTTTCATTCATATGAACATTCTCCACAAAAATCTTCAAGTGTTCATCAAGATATATACCAGATTCAAGTTACTGTATTAGTTTACCCATATGGGAAAAAGAACAGAGAACTTGGAAATATAAAAACTAGAAGTTGATTTGATCCTGGTTGTTGTATTTTGATTTACTTTTGAACTTGAAAACTGGAATGTAGAAGCCTGGAAATGATTTTTAATCTTGAAACTGATCTGAAGCTTGATCAAGTTTGAGATGCTACAGGTTCGAATTAGCTTACTCTTTGATTCTACTTTGCTCTCAAGTTTGATTATTGTTTACTTCAGGATGTTACTTTGTTTTACTTTGAAATGGAATTTTTTGATATTGATCTACTTGCTTTTAGATTTTTAAAATTGAAAGAGTTCTTTGTTTTGAATTTTATTTCCTTTCTGGTTTTAGTTTTCTTCTTCTCAGGCTTGAACTTGTTTTAGTTTTGAATAGATCAAAAGAAATGAGGAAAAGAGGAGAATAGATGTATATATAACTTTGTTTTCCCATTATTTCTTAAAAACAAAATAAATTCAAAAAATGTGTCACTTGTTTATGCATGTTAAAATCATCTTTACAAATGTTAAAATAGTTTACATTTAATCCTTATGTTAAAACACTTACACTTGTACTTTCATGTTATTAAATAGTTATACATGTAATTTGCATGTTTTTAATATGTTTATATAATTTTATATTATATTTTTTTAAATAATTTTTTTATTTATATATATATATATATGTTTTATAATTTTTATTTTTTAATTAATGCATTTCCTTTTTATATTAACATATGTTATATATATAAACAAACTATATCTATTCATATATAATTTTTTTAAATTAAAGTATTTTAGATCTTTTTATTACATCTCATTTCAAACTAAAGCTATTATATCCAATATTAATAAATACTTATCTTTAGAGTTTTTAAATATAGAATTTAACTTTAAATAGCCTTTTGAAAAATTATTATATTAAACTCAAATCATGACTTCCAAATTAATATACATACATACGTACGTACATATATATATATATATATATATATATTATAATTAGAAAACAAACTTATATTAATTTTAAAATATAGACTTTTTAAATCCAATATACTTACAAGATATTTAATTTTGAATTTCAAATCAATATCTTATTTACAACTTATTTATAAAAATAACACATATCTTATTTATTTTGGAAAAATTTCAAATTAATTCACAAATTAATCCAAAATTTATATTAATTACTAAATTAAATTTGGCTTAAAAACGAGATCGTTATAGGAAGTGTATTTGGTATATCTACCTTCGCATTGCCTAGTTGTGCCATGTCACCTACCATATCGAGCCCACTACGAGTTTGTTTTATGTCGTACCTATGGAGTGCCCTCTGGTAGCTTCCAGCTTACGGAGGTATTACGGTAGTGTATATACTACGGCACTATAAAATGTGTTAAGAGGGATATGGGTAACGCCTTAATGCTATTTTAATAGTTTACTTTACTATAGACATATTATAGTTGCGTATATTACTGCATTAAAAAATAGATAGTTCCATGGATCCTTAGAGGATGGGTATCCAAAACATCCATTAAGTTGCTTGTATTTCAGTTGATATTTCACTTGAGTTGGATTTATTGATATAAAAATGCTAATCCTGACTCGAGTGTTTTGTGTTTTTCTTTATGCTCAGGTCAGACTGAGTATCACAGCATTTGAGACTCACCTTTGGAGTTGGAGCTTCATTTGGAGATCCAACTATATCTATTTAGCTTTCATTTATTCAGTTGACTCCAGTGATATATTCAGATTTTGTTATTTGACTATTGTATTGTGACTTCTATGTATCTTGATTTCCGCTGTATCTTGTTTCATACTGTGTTATATATATAGTAGCATCATGAACTACTATTCATCTGTTTCCGATGCTTATTGTTATATTACTCTGTGTGTGTGATTCTGTGATTGATTTATTTACTGTATATGCTGAGTTTATCCAAATATAAATTAACAACCTGATAGAAGCAATTCAAGTTTGACATGTGTGGAAGCGAATGGCATAATATACTAGGATGTTACAACTCGCGGTAGGATGTGTTAGGAGAGTGCTTTTGATTTGCCATGTTCTTAGGCAACTTGTATGAACGAATGTCCGACGTTGCATTTCTAGTTACATAAATTGATCTCTATGAACATATCATCTGTTTGGTGGTGGAAAAGGCAACTTCTCTTAACTTAACACCCTTTCTTAAGATGTACGAGATCAGGAGTTATACGTTTATTGAAATCAGTTTTGTGACTGTGGGACGACAATGTGGCATTCAAAGATGAATGTGCTATGTGAAAGGTAATCGCTACCTTAGACCTCATCACCCGATAATGGCTTAAACAGGGTACGCTACAAGGCTATGTGGTTCGCAACCATTAGAATATAGTCATCACCTTTATAGATTACTCTTTATATGTCGAGTATGTGCTCTACCCTATGGGGCCTCGGATAGATCGGTTACGATCGATGTGATGTCATATTCGGTTCTATCCAGGCTATGTATGAGTGCTAAATAGGGATTGGCTGGTCTTGCCAGCTGCAGAGGATTGTTTGTGTACCTTCAGTACATTCCTCTAGAGATGTACTATATTGAAGGTAGTCCCTTACCTGCAATTATATGGAAATCCATTCTCCAAATGAGCCGTGTAAGAGTTTTTTTAGAACCTAACATATCTGGAATTTACTAATGGTAACAATTTTGGCTAAGATTAGTAAGTTTACTTGCAAATATTTTCAAAATAATATCTAATGATTTTGCATATGAAATATTTTGGTTATCATAAGGTAAAAACCCATTTGTATTTATGTGTAGGCGTGGTCTTATGAGATACCTTTTCTTTTCAAACCATGTATTTTGAGTTTCTCACACCTGACCCATGACTGATCCAAAGTTTATTTTCCTTCTTCCTTAAACTCTAGGTGCCCTAATTTTCCTTGGACAACTTGGTAGTCAGGTTTAGTTCAAAGAAATCTGGAAGAGCTCAGAGCATGGAGTTAGAAGATTTTTTCTAAAGATTGTTTCCTCCACAATCATGTATCATTATACTCTGCATTTGTAAGGACACATATATATATATAACCATCCATTTTAAAATTTTGATAAATGTATTTAATTTGTTGAAATAATATATGTGAGATTCTATTCTATCTTTATTTTCTTTCTTACCCTTGAGAATCTGCCTCTCTGGCACTTGGATTTGCGGCAAGTGAATACCGAGGATGTATTAGTGTCGATTTTCGAGAGTCGAAGAAAAATGGGTCCTCACATAATCTTTATCCAATTTGTACTGTTAAAATCCTTCTATTGTTGACATTGATAATAAGTATCTATGGAATTGTAGACTATGTCATATCAGTGACAGACGACTGCACAAGTTGAAATCCGAAGGTTTTATTCCATCATTTGATTTTGAATTACTTGATAATTGTGAATCAGATCTAAAAGAAAAATTACCAAGCACCATTTTAGTTGGAGTAACGATAGAGTTGATGAACTCATACTAATGTATGTGGCCTGATGCCTATAGTTACCAAAGATAATTCTTCTCTTTTTGTAACTTTTACTGTTGATTTATCAAAACTAGGATATGTATTTTATATGAAAAGTAAATTCAATGCCTATGAGAAATTAAAGAATAGAAGAATGATTTTGAAAATCAAACAATCCCTAAGATTAATATACTTCAATCTGATCGACAAGGTGAATATGTTGGACAAAAGCTCGAATAGTACTTAAAAGATAATGAAATTATCTCTCAGGTGACCATCCTATAATCTATAACATAATGGTATTTTAGAAAGAATGAATCAATGCTTATTAAATATGGTTCGTTCCATGATGAGTAAAGCTGAGTTACCTCTTTCCCATTGGGGATATGCGCTAGAACCGTGATACATATGTGTAACGACATGATATTTCGAACCATTCGCGTCCGCACATGTCGGGCTTGAATTGCTCAAAATATGAGATTGTTAATTTTATATTTGGAAAACTTGGCATATACAGTAAATAAATCAATCACATAATTACAGACATAGAGTAATACAACAATATGTAGCGGAATAGATAAATAGTAGTTCATGAAGCTACTATATAAACAACAGAGTTTAAAATAAAATACAATAGAATATCTCAAGTACAATGTAGTCTCGAATACAAACAAATGACAAGTCTGAACAAACAGCTGGATAGCTGAAAGCTGAGTATATATAGATGGATCTCCAAGTGAAGCTCCAACTCCAAAGGTGAGTCTCAAATGCCATGACACTCAGTTTGACCCGAGCGTAAAGCGAAGCACAAAACACTCCAGTCAGGATTAACATTCTTATATAATAAATTCAACTCAAGTGAAATGTCAACTGAAATACAAGAAACTTAAAGGATGGTTGGGATTTACATTCTCTAAGGAACCATGGAACTATCTACTATGTAGTAATATATGCAATTATAATAATGTCTATTGTAAAGTAAAAGTATTAAAATAGCGTTAAGGCGTTACCCATATCCCCCTTAACATATTTTATATATTTCCATAGTCTATACAATTCCGTACGCTTCTTCATGAGGTTTACCCAGAGCGCATTCCATAGGTATGGTACAAAACATACTCATAAAAGGTGCTCTAGGGCATGTGAACACGGCGCTCTAGGCAACGCCAGGGTAGATTTGCCAATTGCAGAACTGGGATGGTGGTAACGCATAGCAGCTACTACCACCCACCTCGGAACACACTCCCATGATCAAAGGTGCACCCAATCAAATCACAAAAGCAATAGAATGGTATCAAAGAAGCATGTCCGATCGGAGGAATGACCTCACCTGGCCCAGGCATACCTCCTGTTTTAGTCACATCTATGCCGGCTCACGGAAGTCAGGGCCACGTTATACCTTATATAGAAATCATTCGCTAAACCATCCTACTTCATTTCTGGAATCTCCAAAACGTACATAGTTGTTAAAGTGGTTTTCGATATTGGCAGATAATATAACAATATCCGATCCCGGTCTCCTTAACAACCAAATGCTTATTTCAAATCGTGGTCGTTTCATTTCAAATAGTTCATACTTCATGTCAAAATATCATATCTATTTCAAAACCATATCAATTCGATATCATTATTCATTTTAAATAATATTCATTTTTAGAATGTAACATTTTCAAAATTTATAACACTTTCAAAATCATAACACTTTAAAACCATAACACTTTGAAACCGTAACACTTTAAAACCATAACACTTTGAAACCATAACACTTTGCACCTAAACGGTTTAGATGTTGAAAATAATATATATATTAACATAATTTATAAATTAAAATAATTTATGTACATAATAAAATGTTTATATAATAAAATTAGTTTCCGCCCATTTCTTAAATCAATTTAATTAATCTTAAGTACAAAAATTCAATTTAAATCAATTCCCGTTTAACCATTTCAATTTAAAGTTCAAAGATTCAAGTGTAAATATTCAAACATTTTTCAATATAAATTTCATTTATATTTCAAAATTTAACTTTAAATTTATTCAAATTGGAAATTACTCCCCTAATCGTTTTTATAACAGTTTATCCAAATCCCAATTTATATATTTAAATCAATATTAAATATTCAATCTCGATTTTATTGAATTTGAGAATATTCATTTAATCACTTTTTATCAAATCAAGTTATAAATCCAGTTATAATCATATCTTTTCAAAATCTCAAAACTAATTAGTTTAAACCAATTCTTTCTAAAATTCAAGTATTAACCAATTTGAATTCCAAGTCAACATTAATTTATCTTCCCAACCTTTATTATTAAAGTTATAAATCTATTTTAAAATATTAATATAAATTTTTAATTAAATAATTTAAAACATATTATACACTAACTAAATTAAATTTTATAAAATCTTATTATTAATTGAAATTTGTATTAAACCTTATTTTATATATTTTTAAAATAATAAACTATAAGAAAATCTTAATTTATTTTAAAACTAACTTATAAATAAAAATTTCCATAACATGTAAATTTGAAAATCTAAAATTTTCAAAATAAAATATCTTTACATTATTAAAATCCATATATTTCCTTTCAAAATTCAAAAATTATTTTTCAAACTAGACCAACGGTGTCTGTATAAAATTTCCTATCCTGTGGTCAAGTGCTACAGATATTTATCATTTCAATCCGCAATTTAAACATTTACGGGTATATATCATTTCAATCCGCAATCCCAAAAATTAGTATAAATGAAAATCGCTTGGGCTTATCATTTCAACCCATAATGACTTTCTCCTATTCTACAAGATCGTTCGGGTATGTATCATTTCAACCCGTAGGGAATTCTATACTAATAAGGAACGTGTAGAGTGAGAACGGTTATGATAATAATATGAAATATCAACAATAGCCATATATCATCAGTGATAAATAAATATAGACAACAAAATATGGTGTCATATATTATAGGTGAACTATTACAGATAATAGCATATCATATATGCAACGACCCGTAAATTTTGATAAATAAATTGGTTAAATTAATTAGATCTTTGAAATTAAATTTAGAAAGAAATAAAGTTTTTTATAATTTATAATAAAGCAAATGTTGAAAATGAAGTGTAACAATTGTTATTAAAACTAATTATAGACAATTTGAGTAAAATCCCAATAATGTAAAAGTAGAAACTGTTGCACTTGGTTAAAAAAATAGAAAATAAGTAAATAAAAAGGAAGCATTGAATTAACCAATGAAATATTATATTGATTAACATAGACTTAATAAAAGAGTTAAATTGAATCAATCTATTTATTTGAAACTAGTTAATTGGTATTCAAATTTATAATAAATGGGTTTATGGTAAGAAATTGAAATTTGATACTATTGCGAATTGGAATTAAGATGAAAATGGAAATGTTGAATTATGTAATGCAAGGGTATCATAAATAGTAATGGAATAAAATTAGGGTTATATATAGAGTTATAACCTGGGTTGGTAAGTAACAAACTTATAAATGCAATTACAAGCAAATAGGTGACAATTAATATAGGTTGTTCATTTATTTAATGTGTTCAATAAACTTTGGTAATCAATCGTAATAAATCTAAATTTAACGTTTTGTTAATGTAAATTAAATTAATAATCGGAAATAATGTTAAGTTTATACTTAATATGACAACTGGTTGTATAAAAAGAATGGAAATTTAAGATTTACTAATTTATTGGAATGTAAATTTAATAATTGGATTAATTGCAATTAAATGAAATTTAATATTTAATTATTACGTTAATTGAAATTAAATTGAAACTTATATTACATTTGTGAGTTTAAGACAATAATTACAAGATATGAAGGTAGTAGGATGAATTGAAATGTTAGTTTATTTGTAAAGTAATAAGTGATGTAATAAAGGAATGAAATCAAGATAAATAAATTAATTGAGACTTTAATTACAAATAATGTGTGAATTGACCAAAATATAGTAAATGAAAATATGATAGTCAATAAACAAAGGATGGAATGGGAGCACTAATGTAATGAATGTAAAACAAATATTAACTATGTTTATAGAAAGGAATAATAGAGTGAAAAGTAAATTAATTGGAATTATTGAAAATTTAATTTATAATTTCTGAATATAATGAAATTGAAAGTTAACACTGAAATTGATAGATTTATCAACTCTAAGTTGACATATAAATTTGTTTAAATTAGTGTAAATGATGAACAAAATTGAAAGGGGTAAATTTTATCAATTATAGAATTGAAATTTAAGATTTGATTTAATTAATTAATTACAAATTTATTTTATTAATGTAAAAATAACCATTTTGGCCACTGACACGGATTTCGACGAAACCAGTTTCATCGGATCCGTAATGGTGAATTGTTGTAGGATTTGAAGTTTCACAGCGATCGGGCTTTCCGTTTGATCGTACGTGCTTGAAACGCCTAGAAATCAATTAAATTGAAATCAATTGAAATCAATTAAATTGAAATCAATTGAAATCAATTGAAAATAATTTGATTTTAGATAACTTCTTCATACGATGAAATTTGGACTTAAAACCTGTTCCTTTGATTTTAAAATATTTAAAAACATCTGTTTTAATATATGGATTGACCAAATTTCGTTCCGGAGTCAGAACAGGCTTTTCGGGCCATTTTATCGTCCAACGCGTATATTAAATCTTATCCATCCATTCCAATTTCGGCTTGCCTATACATAACCTGCTATAAACCCTAGCCCTTTTCTTATTTCATTATTCTGTACGTACAATTACATCAGCTCCTCCTCTTTTCAATGGCTGCAAACCCTAATTTTAATTGCAATTCGAAAACCAAATCAAAATTTCAAACTCTTCAAACTATATCATATTTTATGTCGTCAGAAAGATCTTGAGGAGCGCAAGCCAATTCTGCTATTTGTTTTTTGATCTGAGTTTTCCTTTGACCGGAATTGCTCGAAACAATTACGGCCGTCCATTGTTGGTTTTTGATCGGCGACCGATCGTCTTTTCGTGGGTACCGTTGCGGAGAGCCCGTCGAGGGAATTACATCTGGGTAGTTCGTGGGTGGTGGCAACGGCTAGATTTGACGTTAAAATTCAGTTAAGGCTTGAAAATACTTGTGGCGACTATGTTTTTACCTCGCGACCGATGATGACGTTCGACTCAGATGTTGTCGCGTAGGCCTGGAGGGTCTGGTGGTGCGGCGCTCGCGAGGAGGGGCTCGACGTATAGGAGGCACGATCGAAGCCAAAAGTGGAGGCGGCTTCAACTTGCATACGTGAGTGTGGGTTCGACCTGTACCTCGTGGAAGAAGGACAGTGACGTGGCAGTGAGGGAGGAAAGTGTTCTTCTATTTAAATTTTATTTTTTTATTTGAAATTCAAACACACTAATAGCCATAACTTTTACATACGAGGTCCGATTTACGCGCGGTTTTCTCCACTAGGTTCATATTGGACATTTTGGCATACGTTTGGATGAATTTGAAGACTGTTCTAATTTTGGGTTTAAATTGGATTTAAATTCAATTTAAATTCAAAAGGTGAGTGTTTTAACCCACTCACACTTCTAAAATTTCTTATGTGTGTTAAATTAATTTTTGATGTGATATGAAATTTATTTATGACTATTTGGAATATTTTTAATCATTATCTCAGTTAAATTGAATTCATTGGATTAAATTGTTATTTAATTTATTATTGCATATAAACTGCCCGTTAAATTGTTAATTAAATTATTATTGAATATGAACTGCCAATAAATACATGTTGTTTATTATTTGTTTAAATTGATGTTGTTGATTTAATTAGATGATGATTGTGATAAATGTTGATGATTTATATTGGATGAATGGATGTTGTATTTTATATTGTTATAAACTGCAAGTTGTTATGCATTTTTATTTCATCGGGATTGCGGTTTTAAATGATATATAACCGTATTTTTATTTTAAATTACGGATTGAAATGATAAATATCCGTACCACTCGACCATAGGGTAGAAAATTTTATACAGACACCGTGGTCCATATATAACAAAATTTTGAAATGATTTATATGGCTTTGTAAAGAAATATATGATTTTATGAGATACTGATTTAGATATTTTTTATTTTATTTTATGTATAGTTAAATACTTTGTTTTAAGCCATGAATAAAATTGTTTAAAGTATAAAATAAGTTTAATAATAAAGTTTGATTTTATTAAAAGTAATATGGATAAGTATTTACTTAAATTACATTTTAATGTAGAGTTTATATTTATTTTAATAAATCAAGGTTGAGTGGATAGTTTTGAAATTGATTTGATACTTTATTTAATTAGGAGTTATATTTAATAAGAATCCATTTGAAACTTATTGAAGTTGAGATTTTAAAAGAATATGGTTTTATAACTTAATTCGGGTTTGAGGTGATTTAAGTGAATATACCAAGTCTAAATAAATTGAGGAATATCCAGTTATTGAAATCTGAAGTTTTATTTAAAGGATATTTGATTTATTAAGCAAATATTTCAAAACTAAATAATATTAAAGTGAATTTGGTGTGTGTGTGTGTGTATGAATTATAAAATTCAGTTTGAAATGTTGAATATTTAAGCTTTGAAATATATTGAATTTGAAATGGTTATTTTGGGGATCAAATCTGTTACAAAATCGATATAATTTGGAATGGTCTACTTGGAAACCGAATTGAATTGAAATTTATGATTTGGGGATTTGGTTAAATTTAAAATTTAGAAATTCGGGTTGTTTTGGAATTGATTTGTGGAATTTAAGCTAGTTTAATTTATAAAATATTTTAAAATTTAAACCATATAAGGGCTGGAAGTTATGTTTCAAAGTTATAAATTTCAAGGTATTACGTTTTGGAAGTGTTATAATTTAAGTCTTCGTTTTATAAATTTTATAACTTTGAAATACTATGATTTTTAAATGATATTATATTGATGTGGGTTTTATAAAAATGATATCATATTTATTTGGTTTTTGAAAGGGAAATGATATCGTATTTATATGGTTTTGAAATGGATAGTATATTTTGGTTTTGAAGTGTAATTATTTTGAAATGACCGCGGTGTTATAATAATGTTTGGTTGTTGAAGAGACTGGGATCGGAAGTTGTCATACTCTCTGCCAACTCCGAAAACCACTTAACAACCGTGTACGCGGTGGAGATTCCACAATGAAGTAGGATGGTGGTGGCACTTCCTTTGAGGTAAATATGTGGACCCGACTCCCGTGAGTTGGAATAAGGTGGCTACAACAGGAGCGATTGACAGGCTAATGAGGTAGATCCTTTGATCGGACACATCCCTTCGATATTATACTCTGAATTTTGGATTGATTCGGTGGCCACTTTTGATTTTTGATTTGGGTGTGTGGCTCGAGGTGGGCGGTAGCTGCGCGCTACGCGTTACCACCGGCCCGGAAGCGTAATTGGTATATCTACTCTAACGACCCGCTATTTTGGACTATTCGCATCCGCACATGTCGGACTTGAATAATTCAAAATCACGAATTGTTAATTTAAATTTGGCAAAACTGAACATATATAGTAAATAAATAATCACAGATCATAGCACAGAGTAATAAATGTAGCGGAAACAAAAGATAGTAGTTCATGAAGCTACTATATATATAATAGAGTTAAATATGTTACAACAGAAGTTTCAAATACAATAGTCAAATACAAGAATCATAATATATCACTAGAATCAACTGAATATCTGAAAGCTGGATAGATAGCCGGATCTCCAAGCGAAGCTCCAACTCCAAAGGTGAGTCTCGAATACTGGTACACTCAGTCTGACCCGAGCGTAAAGCAAAACACAAAACACTCGAGTCAGGATTAACATTCTTATATTAGTAAATCCAACTCAAGTGAAATAACAATTGAAATAGAAATAACTCAAAGGATGTTCGAATAACCATTCTCTAAGGATCCGTTAAACTATCTACTATGTAGTAGTGTACGCTAGGTAGATAATGCCTATCAGTAATATAAAGTATCAAAATAGTTTTAAGGCGTTACCATTATCCCCCTTAACACATTTTATATAAGCGTTATAGTCTATACAGCACTGTAAACTCCACCGTAAACTAGTGGCATATCAGGGAGTACTTCGTAGGTATAACACAAAACAAATTCGTAGTGGTCGCGTACATAGGGATACAAGTATGACAAGGCACATGAGGCAATACCCAAGGTAGTGAAACTACTGTTTGCCTGATCCGTACTGGTGAAAACGCATCGCCGCAACGATCGCAACACCGCGAAGCAATACTCTCAAAATTTCGAGTGTGCACCAATCAATAAAAAGTAATAAGTAGTTCATGAAGAAGTGTGTTCGCTTGAGGTGGCTAACCCCATTTGGCCCGGCTCGACTCCTGTTTTAGTCATTTCCAATCTGACACAAGTGTCAAGGCTATCCATTATCGTTCTCTTTCTTCAGTCATCACGTACATCATTCCAACCACTTCATCCTGGATCACACTCCGCGTATAGTTATTAAAGTGGTTTTCGGTTTAGATAGAGAGTATGTCCATAACTGATTCCGGTCTCTTTAATAACATTCGTAATTATTACACCGATTGGCCGTTTAATATATTTCAAAACCAAATCAATTTCAATTTCAATTAGAATTTGTAAACCAACATTCCATTTGTCTTTCTCAATAAATTTCCGTAATTTACGTTCAAAACTTCCAAAATACTATCTCAAAATCTTATAATTCAATTTCAATTTTTATTTAAACAATTCAAATATTGATTCAAGTTCATACATAAATTTCATTTCATAATTATTTAAACTAATTTAATTTAACAATCAAATCAATTTAAATTCATTGATCGATTTCATTCAATACTTGTTAAGTTACTTTATCATTCAAAGCAATTTCAATTTAATTCCCAATTCATTAAATCAATTTAAGTTTTCCTATATCATATCAAGTCGAATCAAATTCTTTAAATTACAATCTTACATTCATTTCAATAAAACACATTTTATTTCTTGTGAAAGAAATTCAATTTCATTTATTTATTTACTTGGTTACAATTTCAAAACTCAATTAATAAAGAAACTTAGTTTCATTTATTCAAGAGGTTCAATTTCACTTAATAAAGAATTCAATTTAGTTATTAAATAATTCAATCTTATTCAATTATTAAATTATCTCAAAACTTAATTATTAACTAATTTCAAAACTTAATTATTAATAATTCCAAATTTAATTATTAAATAATTAATTTCAAAACAACGTTCTTTCAACAAATACTATATTAATATTTGTTTCAGATTTTTAAATATTAACATTTTCATTTCATTAAATTCAAATCCCAACTTCATTCCAAATCTTATTATTTGTTCAAATAAATTCTTTATTTTATTTTAAATCCAATTATTGACCAATCGGGTTTTATTTAGTTCTCTATCCTACGTCAAGTTCATTTGGGTATTTATCATTTCAACCCGTTTCCATTCCATTCAAAATCAAAGATAGCAAAGGGAACTTGCAGTGTGATAACTGGGATAGTGTCAAAGTGAATAAACAAGTAATAACAACTATCAATAACAATCCAATAGTTAATCGTATTAATTCACATTGTTGTTTGTGCAAATTAGTATAATTATTTCTAAAATCTACACTATCATTTCATGTAGATTAAAGATTATTACACTAATATTTTATGCGGTTCTACACTTGACATTTATTATTCGATTTCATACTATGTCAATTTATACAACATAGATTTAAGTGGTTCAAGGGGTAATTAACCATATTTCTTCCTGTCAAATAATTTAAACATTTAAAGGGGTCATATCATACAATTCTATCTAATCCAATTCAACACATATATCAATTCAAATTTTTTTATTTAACTATCCTATGTCAAATTTAATTTCGTATTATTTATCACTTCAAACATTAACAATTTTAATGTCCAATATCAACATCAAACAATCAGTCATTTATCAACCAAACTGGATTTTCATCGTATAAATAACAGATAATGGTGTAAGATGTCACAGGTGAACTGATACAAGTAATAACATATATAACAGTGTAAATAACCAACAGCAGTATATTTAAATTTGTCGTTTCAATTTAAATCAAATTTAATAAATAAAGGAACATTAATCGTGAGTGATTGCTCACCTTTCGAGGCTACAGAAGAATGATAACGAGGTTGAGTTACGAAATCCAGGCATGAATCCAAAACGAACAAGGTTGGCACGAATTTGACGACAAGGCTGATAGATAAGAACCGATGAGAACAAGATAATCAGTTTTGATATAAAATGAAAGTATACATTATTATTATATTATATACGTATTATACTATTATACTATTTTCTTAACCAATATAATTTTGGAACTCACTAAAATTATATATATATATTTACATTATAGTAAAATAACCTGAAACTTTATATATAGTATATAGGCTATTCATATCAACAAAACAAATATCAATGCAACATATAAATAGATATACCTGTTATATCTCAGAAATGCAGATTTTAAAAATTATATCAAGTTGGCTTGTCAATATATACTTTAAAACTATTATATACATTAAAATAACCCAAGCTTTATAATACTTATAAAAGCACCTACATGATACTATAAGTTGTATATATCATATCTACAACCTACATTAACAGACATATATAGTTTATAACTACCAATATAACATCATATACTATATATACAAATTTAATAAATATACAACAGCCTATGCATACAAATTATCTTCACATATGTAAGTGGGTTAAAAGTGTACATATGTACAAATCTTAGTATAACAAATTATATTCCTATATAACACCAACCGATAATGAATAAGTGGGTAAAACTTAATTATATAAATAACTTATTTTATTTCGAAACCCAAAATAGCAAAAATTCGAACCCATTTAGATATATATCACAGCCGAGGCAAGGTGTTGTGTGCTTCCAGTATAAATATATGAAAAATAACCTTTTACACTTTATTTTAAAACCTTATTTCATGAACCAGATATAATAAAACATCATAAGTATGTAACCAAACTTTTATAACAAGCACAAAAAATACGTATACATACATAAAGCAAGAAGAAGGGAAAAGTTATAGTGCTCGGGACGAGGAGTTGGAGGTGAAGCGAGCTCCTGTGCTCGGCCAAGGGTGGCTCCTATGCTCGGCTAAGCGCCGGAAACGCGACGAGTCGGAGATGAAAGAGAGGGAGGTGGAGACTGATGCGACAGAGGGTGAACGGTGAAGGTGGCTGAAGTAAGCAGTGGCGAGACAAGGTGGCCGAGGCTGAATTATTGGCTCCATTGAGGCCGAAGGACGGTGACGGTGAGCTCGAAAGGGAGCACGACCCTGCTTGCATGGTCAACCCGTGGTTGGGAAGTGGTTAGGGGTGGCTGCCGACGTGAGGCTTCGGTGGGTGAAGTTTTGGTGGAGAAAAGTTGAGGACGTGCATATATATATATATGTATATATATATATATATATATATATATTATTTTTTTAGAGGGAGAAGTAGGCTGCAGGCAAAAATAGGGAAGATGAATAATGTTAGGTTCTGGATGAAAAGGGGAAAGGCAACAGTTAAAAGTAATATATATTTTTCACAGCTTTGCAAACTAAAGAGTGTCTATTCACATTGTATATTTAATTTAAATGGTGCGGATATCAAGGGCAAAATTTAATTCAGGTTTATTAAAGGCAAACAGTTGTTTAGAAGGCAGGGAATCAAATATAAAGTGCAAGTAGTGGAAATGGTCACACATTAATTTAGATAAAAACTTTTAAGAAATTTATTATTGTGGGTTGCACGGTTTCAAATTTTGAAGGTAATGACCATCAGAAAGGTTGCAGTTTGTGGTAATTATACTGTGCACCATTATACCGTTTCTGTCGCGTACCGGACATCAAAACACGGAAATAATATACCGCATAGATCATTATAACGAGACGATCAAAACGGTATATGGATATCAGTGATACGATTGAATTATAAAAATTCGAATTTTCTACTAGCGGAAAATGCAACAAAAACGAAGAAAAATAATATCGTCGGAGCTAATGATGTCCAAATTGAAAAAACGAAAAATGACGTCTAGCTCAGAAGATGATTTAGAATTTTTCTATATAAAAATATTTAGGTTTCGAAAACATTTTATTTTCATTAATTCTTAACTGTTTACACTGAAATAAATTTATGCACAAAAATAAACTTTATATTTTTGGATGAAAATTTACCGTATTATATATTTAAATATATGTATTCCACATATAAAATTTTAATTTTCAAATTTTTATTATTTAAAATTTCTCCAAAAATTCAATTAAATACGTTAATAAAATCATTAAATTTTACGGGTCGTTACATCTACCCTACTATTGCCTGGTTGTGCCATGTCACCTACCCTAGAGCGCCTTGTACGAGTTTGGTTTTCTCCCGTAGCCCTGGAGTATTTAAAGTAGTCTCCCCATCTGGAGATGCACTGATACTGGATGGACTACTGGGACTATTATGTGTTAAAGTGAAAAATGTAAAGCCTTAATGCTATTTAAAAGTAAGTTTATTTTACTATAGACATTATTATAATATCGAAATATTACTACATAGTAAATAGTTTAACGGATACTTAGGAGATGTGAATCCCGAGCATCTCTTAAGTAATTGCACTCATGTTGACACTGGATAGGAGATGTCAAATCCCGTAAACATCTCTGATGCCGTTCCACTCATATTATTTACTGTTGATTTAACTTACATAAGATCTTCTAGTTCCGACTCGAGTGTTTTGTCTTTTCAATTCGCTCGGGTCAGCCTGAGCATTTTAGGATTTGGAAGACCGTATTCTGGAGAACGAAGACGAAGATTTATTAGTATTTATTACAGTATTCCACTACATTCATACCGTTCCGCTGCATTATTTGTTGTTCTCTGGTTTGTGTAACTCTGATATGTATTGTGTAAATATAATCGACTATTTTGTAAAACAGCTTCATGAATTGTTTATTTGATTATTATATTTTATCGTTCCGCTGCAAGATTCTATTTTGTTTTTTTTCTTCCTCTACTTTTCTTATTTACCCCATAACAATCCGCCATTTTGTATGGTTTGAGTCTGACGTGTGTGGTTTATCATCGATTTAAAACGTACAAAAGGCGGGACATTGCATCTGGTATCGGAGCTTTAGTTTAGCGATAAACCTTAGCTTTGTGGGGCTTGACTCTTTATTAATAGGGTAGCAATACCTTATGATGAGTCACTGAGCGTATATATATGAGAGAGCGTATTCGTTAGTGTTATAAAAAGGTTTTAGTATTGTGTTACTTTGTTCCATTTTGTATTTATAGATTCTGGTTGGTGCATATGACGCTATGAAATCAATTGGTATTTCTAAACATTAAATAGGACAGACCGACACAACATTTATTTTGAATATAGGTGAATAAAATAATTTTGCCTATTATATTTTCTATATATAAAATAAAATTTTATGAATAATATATATTTGGGTGTAATATTTTGGTTGTTAAGTAGTGAAATTTATAAATATTGATTGGGAACAATATTTGAAGATAGTATAATAAATGAAAATTGGGAATTTAGAACTTAAGTCCTAGGGTTTTGAAAATTCTTTCAATGATTTTGTAATATAATAACAATATTTTTAGAGGTATTTTCCGATATAAATATTTCAAAATGATGTGAAAGAGTTGTTTTAAAGAAACTTTGGAAAGTAATAAGTCCTGCACTCCCCTCTCTGTCGCAGGAAAATAATTTCGATGATGAGTGCATGCATCATCGACATTCATTTTCGAGTTTCAAAGTGGAAAGACCACTGTAGTAGTTCTACTACGGATTTATTTTGATAACCAAATATAAATTTTTAATTTTTTTGTTAAACATAATTGAATATATAAGTTGTAGTGTATATTTATCTATTACTTTAAAATAATTGGAAATTAAACCCGTTATTTAATTCTTAAGTTTCCGTTAATTAATAGTTTCAATTATTGTAGTGAAATGGGTCGTAACTAATTAACAATTGGAACCTTTAATTAAAATAAGAGATTTAATGCTATGTTATAAATGAAATTAGAAGGAAGTAAGTACAGTAAGTATAAGATTATAAACTTAAGTAATAAATGAAAATAAATGAAATAAACATTTAATCAATGAATAAAAGTAAAAAGTTGTAAGAAGTATATGAAAATTTAAAGGATGAATCATTATGTAAATAAAAGGGGAATGAAATAATAAAGTATGAAATGAAATTAATAAGAATCAACTTGATCTATTGGTTGAAATTGTTGTTTGTTTGACTCATAGCTGTTTGGGTGAATGAATAATCTATTTAGTTTCATCTAAGACTGCTGAGTAAAAGGGTGCACTTAGTAGTTTATTTTTCACTCTGTACAAGTTGAAGTTTTGAACCCGAACAACTATTTGTTTTGTTTGATATGGATAGGCAGTTCAATTGTGTTGATTCTATATGATGGTTGTATGCTGTGGTTGCAAGTGATTGTTGTTGTTTGACATTGATTTGTTTACTAGTGGATGAAACTAAATTAATATATCATTTTATATAATTATTAACTCTTTTGGATTATATAAAAGAAATACAGGTTATGGAAGCAATTGCTACTGCTTTTGGTTTTATAATATATACGTCTTCGGATTATGGATTATAGCGTTATTATATTGTTTCCCGTGTTGGGATATATATTATTTTGGAAATTATATGTTGTATATTGTTATATTTGATATTATATTTATCCCGAGCCTCTCCATACAAAGGAGATCCTGCCGAAATTTTCCGTAAATTTTGGACTTAGAAAATATTTGAAATTTTTTTCCAAACTTTATTAATTTGAGCACAAAAAGATTTAATGGTTATAAATTGTTATATTTTATTTAAATTAATTAATTTTGTAGATTTATTTGTTTATAAATTTAATATTTTAAGTAAGATATATTGATTTCTTAATTCTTCTTTTCCCTTCTTTTCCTTTTCGAGGACGAAAAGTTTTGAGTGAGGGAAAGTGTAACGACCCGTAAATTTTGATAAATAAATTGGTTAAATTAAATAGTTCTTTGAAATTAAATTTAGAAAGAAATAAAAAAATTATAATTTATAATGAAGTAAATGTTAAAAATGAAGTGTAGCAATTGTTATTAAAACTAATTATAGACAATTGGAGTAAAATCCTAAGTGGAAATTGTTGCACTTGGTTAAAAAAATAGAAAATAAGTAAATAAAAGGAAGCATTGAATTAACCAATGAAATATTATATTGATTAATATAGACTTAATAAAAGAGTTGAATTGAATCAATCTATTTATTTGAAACTAATTAATTGGTATTCAAATTTATAATAAATGGGTTTATGGTAAGAAAATAAAATTTGATACTACAATGAATTGGAATTAAGATGAAAATGGAGATATTGAAGTAAGTAATGCAAGGGTATCATAAATAGTAATGGAATAAAATTAGGGTTATATATGGAATTATAACCTAGGTTGATAAGTAGCAAACTTATAAATGCAATTAAAAGCAAATAGGTGACAATTAATATAGGTTGTTTATTTATTTAATGTGTTAAATAAACTTTGGTAATCAATCACAATAAATCTAAATTTATTGTTAATGTAAATTAAAGTAATAATCGGAAATAATGTTAAGTTTATTCTTAATATGACAATTGGTTGGATAAAAAGAATGGACATTCAAGATTTATTAATTTATTGGAATTTAAATTTAATAATTGGATTAATTACAATTAAATGAAATTCAATATTTAATTATTACGTTAATTGACTTAGTATTACATTTATGAGTTTAAGACAATAATTACAAGATATGAAGGTAATAGGATGAATTGAAATGTTAGTTTATTTGTAAAGTAATAAGTGATGTAATAAAGGAATGGAATCAAGATAAATAAATTAATTGAGACTTTAATTACAAATAATGTGTGAATTGACCAAAATATAGTAAATGAAAATATGATAGTCAATAAATAAAGGATGAAATGGGAGCACTAATGTAATGGATATAAAACAAATACTAACTATGTTTATAGAAAGGAATAATAGAGTGAAAAGTAAATTAATTAGAATTATTGAAAATTTAATTTATAATTTCCGAATATAATGAAATTGAAAGTTAACACTGAAATTGATATATTTATCAACTCTAAATTGACATTTAAATTTGTGTAAATGATTAAGAAAATTGAAAGGGGTAAAATTTGTCAATTATAGAATCGAAATTTAAGATTTGATTTAATTAATTAATTACCAATTTATTTTATTAATGTAAAAATAGCCATTCTGGCCACTAACTCGGATTTCGACGAAACCAGTTTCATCGGATCCGTAACGGTGAATTATTGTAGGATTCAAATTTCATAGCGATCGGGCTTGTCGTTTGATCATTCGGGCTTGAAACGCCTATAAACAAATTAAATTGAAATCAGTTGAAATTAACTGGAAATAATTTGATTTTAACATAACTTCTTCATACGATGGAATTTGGACCTGAAACCTGTTCCATTGATTTAAAATACTTAAAAACATCTGTTTTGACATATGGATTGACCAAATTTCATTCCAGAGTCAGAACGGGCTTTTCGGGCCATTTTATCATCCAACACGTATATGAAATTTTATCCATCCATTCTAATTTCGGCTTGCCTATATATACCCTACTATAAACCCTAGCCCTTTTCTTATGTCATTATTCTATACATATAATTACATCAGCTCCTCCTCTTTCCAATGGTTGCAAACTCTAATTCCAATTGCAATTAAAAAACCAAATCAAAATTTCAAACTCTTCAAACTATATCATATTTTATATCGTCGGAAAGCTCTCGAGGAGCGCAAGCCAATTCTGCTGTTTGTTTTTTGATCTGAGTTTTTGTTTGACTGGGATTACTCGAAACAGTTACGGCCATCCATAGGTGGTTTTTGATCGGCGACCGATCGTCTTTTCGTGGGTACCGTTGTGGAGAGGCTGTCAAGGGGATTGCATCTGGGTAGTTCGTGGGTGGTGGCAACGGCTAGATTTGATGTTAAAATTGGATTAAGGCTAGAAAATACTTGCGGCGGCCACGTTTTTACCTCGCGACCGATGATGACGTTCGACTTAGACGTTGTCGCGTAGGCCTCGGGAGGGGGGGGTCTGGTGGTGCGGCGCTCACAAGGAGGGGCGCGACGTATAGGAGGCGCGATTGAAACCAAAGGTGGAGGCGGCTTTAACTTACTTATGTGAGTAAGGGTTCGACCTGTAGCTTATGGAAGAAGGACAGTGACGTGGTAGTGAGGGAGGAAAGTGTTCTTCTATTTTAAATTTTAATTTTTTTTATTGAAATTCAAACACACTAATCGCCATAACTTTTACATACAAGGTTCGATTTACATGCGGCATTCTCCGCTAGGTTCGTATTAGAATTCCGGATATTTTGACACTGGTTTGGACGAATTTGGAGACCGTTTATATTTTGGGTTTAAATTGGATTTAAATTCAATTGAAGTTCAAAATGTGAGTTGTTTTAACCCACTCACAACTTCTAAAATTTCTTATGTGTGTTAAATCAATTTTTGATGTGATTAGAAATTTATTTATGACTATTTGACATATTTTTAATCATTATCTCAGTTAAATTGAATTTATTGGATTAAATTGTTATTTAATTTATTATGCATATAAACTGTAGTTAAATTGATAATTAAATTATTATTGAATATGAACTGCCGGTAAATACCTGTTGTTTATTATCTATTTAAATTTATGTTGTTGATTTAATTGGATGATGATTGTAATAAATGGTTGATAATTTATATTGGATGAATGGATGTTGTATTTTATATTGTTATAAACTGCAAGTTGTTATGCATTTTTATTTCATTTGGGATTGCAGATTGAAATGATATATAACCTTATTTTTATTTTAAATTACGGATTGAAATGATAAATATCCATATCACTTGACCATACGGTAGAAAATTTTATACAGACACCGTGGTCTATATATAAAAATATTTTGAAATGATTTCTATGGCTTTGTAAAGAAATATATGATTTTATGAGATATTGATTTGGATATTTTTTAATGTTATTTTATATATAGTTAAATACTTGGTTTTAAGCCACGAATAAAATTGTTTAAAGTATAAAATAAGTTTAACAATAAAGTTTGATTTTATTAAAATATAATATCGATAAGTATTTACTTAAATTATATTTTAATATAGAGTTTATATTGATTTTTATAAATCAAGGTTGAGAAGATAGTTTTGAAACTGATTTGAGATTTTATTTAATTAAGAGCAATATTTAATAAGAATCCATTTGGAACTTATTGAAGTTGATATTTTAAAAGAATATGGTTTTATAACTTAATTCGGGTTTAAGGTGATTTAAGTGAATATATCAAGTCTAAATAAATTGAGGAATATTCAGTTATTGAAATTTGAAGTTTTATTTAAAGGATATTGGATTTATTAAGAAAATATTTCAAAATTAAATAATGGTAAAGTGAATTTGGTGTGTATATATATATGAATTATAAAGTTTAGTTTGAAATATTGAATATCTAAGCTTCGAAATATATTGAATTTGAAATGGTTATTTTGGGATCAAATTTGTTATGAAATCGATATAATTTGGAATGTTCTACTTAGAAACTAAATTGAATTGAAATTTATGATTTGGCGAATTGGTTAAATTTAAAATTTAGAAATTCGTGTTGTTTTGAAATTGATTTGTGGAATTTAAGAAGCTAGTTTAATTTATAAATATTTTAACATTTAAACCATATAAGGGGTGGAAGTTATGTTTCAAAGTTATAAATTTCAAGGTATTACGTTTTGGAAGTGTTACAGTTTAAGTCTTTGGTTTCGAAATTTTATAACTTTGAAATACTATGATTTTTAAATCATATTATATTGATGTGGGTTTAATAAAGATCATATTTATTTGGTTTTTGAAAGGAAAATGATATCGTATTTATATGGTTTTGAAATGTATAGTATATTTTGGTTTTCAAGTATAATTATTTTGAAATGACCGCGGTGTTATAATAATGTTTGGTTGTTGAAGAGACCGGGATCGGAAGTTGTCATACTTTCTACCAACCCCGAAAACCACTTTAACAACCGTGTACGCGGTGGAGATTCCAGAATGAAGTAGGATGGTGGTGAGTTTCCTTTGAGGTAAATACGTGAACCCGACTCTCGTGAGTTGGCATAAGGTGGCTAAAACAGGAGCGATTGACGGGCTAATGAGGTAGCTCCTTTGATCGGACACATCCCTTCGATATTATACTTTGACTTTTGGATTGATTCGGTGGCCACTTTTGATTTTTGATTTGGGGGTGTGGCTCGAGGCGGGCGATAGCTGCGCGCTACGCGTTACCTCCGGCCCGGAAGCGTAATTGGTATATCTACCATAGCATTGCCTGGTTGTGCCGTGTCACCTACCCTAACGCACCTTGTACGAGTTTGGTTTTCTCCCGTAGCCCGTGGAGTATTTAGGGTAGTCCCCCGATCTGGAGATGCGCTGATACTGGATGGACTATTGGGACTATTACGTGTTAAGGTGGAAAATATAAAGCCTTAATTCTATTTAAAAGTAAGTTTATTTTACTATAGACATTATTATTATAGCGATATACTACTAGATAGTAAATAGTTTAACGGATTCTTAGGAGATGTGTCACGACCCGTAAATTTTCGATAATTTTTATTTGTTTTATTAATATATTTAATTGAAATTTTGAGAAATGGTAAACGATAAAATTTTGAAATAAAAATTTAATATTTGAAATGCATTTAGTTAAACATAGCAACTGGTAAATTTTCATCTGAAAATATGAAAGTTTATTTTCGTATGTAATTTTGTTTCAATTTAATCAGTTAGGAATAGATGAAAATAAAATGTTTTCCAAACCTTAATATTTTTACATAAAAAAATTCTAAATCATCTTCTGACTGAGACGTCATTTTTCGTTTTTTCAAATTCGAAATTTTTTAGCTCCGTCGATCTTATATTTTTCCATTTTCGCTGCATTTTCCGCTAGTAGAAATTTCGAATTTTTATAATTCAATCGCGCTACAAATATCGGTATACCATTCTGGTCGTCTCTTTGTGCCGATCACCACAACATATTCGTTTGTGTGTTTTGAGGTTTGATACTCGACGAAATCTATGAAACGATAAATCATACCTGTTCCCAATTTCAATCTTTTTGGCTTCCTGCCTTTTTATTTATCTTACTGTTGGAAATAAACAGTCATGGGACATTATTAGTCCTAAATTCTTATGCGTGGCTTTACCCATTCGCAATAATTAATATATTGTGATGATCATTTTTCCTTTGGTTTCAAAATTTTTGTTCGTTTCCTATTTTCAGGTTCCTTGCTGTATAAACTTAAGTTTCAGTCCTATTATTTCCAAGACTTCTCATATCCTCCCACCTTTCCACCCATTAACTGTTCATATAATCATTTTAACATCTGTCAGTCTTCTATTTTGCAACTATTGATACATACTATATTATAAGCTTTGCTTCTATCTATTTGCCTGTTCCATTTTTTTATCAAAGCCTTCACGTCCATTTATGAAATCAACCTTCCACCGAGAGCCTCCTTTCAATTCATACCTTTCCTCCTTTCAGCAACCACTCAACTTTCCCTCCGTGCAACACAAAGTCAGACTGAGGCAATCATCACGTCCTCCATCGTGAGCAGCACCGAACAACCGAGTCTCATCAACCAATGACGTATGCAAGCATGCGACCTCGGCCACTCCTCCAGCACCTCTGACTTTCAACCGAAAGCCGCCACTGCTGCAACTACCCTCGCCCGACCGAATCGCCTTGACCACAGTAAGCCCGACCGCCTGCCCTAGCCTTCACCGCCGAGAGCACCAACTGCACATCCCCTCTTCTCCTCCTCCTCGAATTCCGAACCCACTGGCGCACCGCACAACCAACCTTGTCTACAACCGAGCCTGCTCTTTTCCTTTTTCCTCCTCTACAGTACTCGGCCATCGGCCTCCGCCACCCACACAACAGCCAATCTTCCCCGCCAAAGCTTCTTCCATTACCCAGGAATGTCGGTCTGTTTTGTCCCACACTCGATCACATTTTCTTCTTCTTTACCTTGCAAGCACATAGGTACATTCTTTTTGCATGTGTATATATATTTTTGGGTATGACAGTAAAATGTAGGTTAGTTATATAATCTATTGTTATATATTAGTTTATTTATTAATATATATTGGTTATTAAACGATTGTTTTAAAATATGTTATATAAGTTTTTACCTGAACACATCTGTAAGCTTTGACTTAATAGTAGGTAATATAGTCTGTATACGTAGGTTGGTTTATAAACATTTTGATGAGGTAATTTATACTGATGTATAATGATTTTAAATTTTAAAACGTAATACATTGAAAAGTATATGTATATTTTGGTAGTTTCCTGTTACATGTCTCTATTGAAAATATATTTATACATATTAATTTGTATATATAAGTTATGTATATATAAAACTGTTATAGACTTATATATATATATATATATATATATATATAAGTTAAATATTATTTTAGGTTTTATAGTGGTTTAATAGTGCTGGTATACCTATATCTACTATCTATTTGGGTTTTATGTGTAAAGTTACATTGTTTATATGTACGTAATTATGCAAGGGAACTTATATTAGTCTATGAAAAAATATAGTTATAAAATATATATTATATTGTTTTATTTTTGGTAAGTTTACAGTATTTGTGAACTTAGCTTTTCAAATATATATAAATATGTATATATATATATATATATCAATAACATAATAACATTATTTCAATTTTGTCGAATATAGGCGATATATTATTTAGAACGTTGATTTTAATTAAATATGATTTTATATTAAGCGTTATATATATATTCAATTATACCATATATCTTCATTTGTCCGTTTCTGATTGGTTTAACCGAATTCTATCTATCAGCTTATCCGTCCAAATTTCGTGTCGATCTAGCTTTGCTTTGAAATTCGTAGATTGTTCTGTATCAAACTCTCTAACCTTAAAAGGTGGGTAATCACATAGATTAATGTTCTTTTATTTATTAAATTTGATTTCAATTGAAACGACAATTGAAATAAGCTGCTGTTGGTTATTTACACTGTTACATATGCTAACCTGTATCAGTTCATCTGTGACATCTGACACCATTATCTATTGTTTATATTGATGATATATGCCTGTTATATTATTACCATATCTGTTATCATTCTGCAAGTTCCCTGTTAGTATAGAATTCCCTATGGGTTGAAATGATATACAACAGAATGATCTTTAGAATATAAGAAAATTGTTATGGGTTGAAATGACATATATACCCGTATGTATTTAAATTATGGATTGAAATGATAAATATCTGTATCACTTGACCATAGAATATGAAATTATATACAAACACCGTTGGTCTATATATAAATATTTTGAAAATAATTTATATGGTTTTGGAAAAATATATATGGTTTTATATAAATATTGATTTTTAATATTATATAAATGATTATTTTATATATAGTAAAATTCTTGATTTTAAGCTTTATAGTGAATTTGATATATGTATGTATGTATGTATGTATGGAATTATTAATTCTTGTATTGAAATGTTTGAATATTTAAAGCTTGAAAGTATTGAAATTGAAATGGTTTATTTTGTGGTTAAAAACTATATTTGAAATCGATATAGTTTGAAATGGTTTATTGAGAAACTAAAATAAATTAAAATTGATAATTTGGGATTTGATTAAATTTGAATTTTGGAAATCGAGTTGATTTGAATCGATTTATGAAATTTGAGAAAGCTATTTTATTATATAAAGTATTTTTATAATTACATTTAAAACTATTTATATATGTTACTTTATAAATTTATTTCATATAAACTATTTTAATATAAATTATCTTTAATATAAACTATTTTAAATTATAACTATTTTAATATAAACTATTTTAAATTATATACTATTTTATTTATGTACTATTATTCATATTTGAACAGTTAAGTGGGAAGTGTTATGATTCCAAGCATTTTGATTTCTAAATTTTGATTTTCAAAGTATTATGATTAACAAAGTGTTTGATGAAAGAATGTTGTTTAAATTTAAGTAAATTATTAAATCAAGTTTTGAAGTTATTTAACAATTAATAAAATTGATTTCTTTAGTAAGTGAAATTGAGTTTCAGTAATAATTAAGTTTTGAAATTTGTTCAAATTAAATAAGTAAATATGTGAAATTGAATTTCTTTAATAAAAAATAAAATGTGATTGATAGAAATTAATACGAGACTTGTAATTTAAAGAATTTAATTGACGAATTTAATTTAATTTAATTTATAAGTTTTAATATAATGTAGGTAAACTTAAGTGATTGATTTAATGAATTGGAAATTCAATTGGAATTATTTTGAAATGATAAATTTACTTAATTTAAATGATTACTTAATGAATCCATCAAAGAATTTAATTACTTTGAATGTTAAATTAAATTAATGAAGCCTATGTATGAATTTAAATCAATATTCGAATTGTTTTAAATAAAAAAAATTTGAAGTTGAATTATAGAGTTTTGAAATGGTTAATTTGGAAGTTTTGAAACGTAGGTTATAGAAATTGATATAGAAAGACGAATGAAATGTTGGCTTTCAAATTCTAAGTGAGATTGAAATTGATTTGGTTTTTGAAATTTATTAAACGACCAATTGGTGTAATAATTACGAAAGTTATTAAAGAAACCGGGTTTGGTTATGGACATACACTGTGTCTAAACCGAAAACCACTTTAATAACTATACGCGGAGTGCGATCCAGAATGAAGTGGTTGGATTGATGTACGTGATGACTGAAGAAAGAGAATGGTAATGGATGACCTTGACAGTTGTGTCCAATTGGAAATGACTAAAACAGGAGCCATGCCAGGCCAAACGGGTTAGCCACCTAGAGCGAACACACTTCTTCCTAAACTACTCATTACTTGTTATTGATTGGTGCGCGCCCTTGAATCGGGAGTGTTGTTTTGCGGTGTTGCGATCGTTGCGGCGATGCGTTCTCAGCGATCCGGATCAGGCAAACGATAGTTGGCTACCTTGGGTATTGCCTCATGTGCCTTGCCATACTTGTATCCCTATGTGCGACCACTACGATCTGTTTTGTGTTATACCTATGGAGTACTCCCTGATATCCCACTAGTTTAAAGTGGAGTTTACAGTGCTGTATAGACTATGACACTTATATAAAATGTATCAAGGAAATGGTAACGCCTTAATGCTATTTTGATACTTTATATTACTGATAGGCATTATCTACTTAGCGTACACTACTACATAGTAGATATTTTAACGGATCCTTAGAGGATGGTTATCCCAAACATCTTTTGACTTACTTGTATTTCAGTTGTTATTTCACTTGAGTTGGATTCATATTGATATAAGAATGTTAATCCTGACTCGAGTGTTTTGTGTTTTACTTTACGCTCTGGTAAAACCGAGTGTACCAGTATTCGAGACTCACCATTATAGTTGGAGGTTAACTTGGAGATCCAGCTATCTATTCAGATTTCAGATATTCAGTTGATTCTAGTGATGTATTCTGACATTGTATTTGACTATTGTATTCAAGACTTCTATTGTATCTTATTTAACTCTGTTATATGTAGTAGCTTCATGAACTACGATTCTCTTATTTCTGCTGCATTATTTTTATATTACTCTGTGTCTGTGATTCTGGGAATATTTCTTTACTGTATATGCTGAGTATTTCCAAATATAAACTTACAATATGGTAGTTTGAACAATTCAATTCCGGCATGTTTGGATACGAATGGTTGAAAGTATCAGGTCGTTACAAGATGTCAATCCCGAGCATCTCTTAAGTTATTGCACTCACATTGACACTAGATAGGAGTTGTCAAATCTCGTAAACATCTCTGACGCCATTCCACTCATATTATTTACTATTGATTTAACTTACATAAGATCTTTTAGTTCTGACTCGAGTGTTTTGTCTTTTCAATTCGCTCGGGTCAGCCTGAGCATTTCAAGATTTGGAAGACCGTATTCTGGAGGTCGAAGACGAAGATTTATTAGTATTTATTATAGTGTTCCACTACATTCATACTGTTCTGCTGCATTATTTGTTGTTCTCTGGTATATGTAACTCTGATAAGTATTGTATAAGTATAATCGAGTATTTTGTAAAACAGCTTCATGAACTGTTTATTTGATTATTATATTTTATCGTTCCGTTGCAAGATTCTATTTTATTTTTATTCTTCCTCTACTTTTTTTATTTACCCCATAACAATCCGCCCTTTTGTATGGTTTGAGTCTGACGTGTGTGGTTCATCATCGATTTAAAATGCACAAAAAAGGCAGGACGTTACAATATATAACAATTATATAAATAACAGTTCGACTTTTACAGCATATTTCAATTGTCATTTAAATGTGAATTAAATTTATTAAATATAAGCATGTTAATCGTGAGTGGTTGCTCACCTTTCGAGGCTATGGAAAACACGACGACGAAGAACAATGCAACGGACATGGGTGCGATTCAGGCACGAGCAAAGCAACAACTAGAGATCGATGGACCAAATCATATTGTTAATTAGAGATTGAAAGAAACAATATACATATACATATTTATATGAAAAATACATATATATATATATATATATATTATAAATTTAAAAATTTATATTCAAAAACACATATCAAAATAATATCTTTATATATTTTAAACCAATATATATTAAAATAATATCTTTACCTACACATTTTTGATAGTATATTAAAATACACTTCTTAAATCAATTTGAATATAAAAAAAGAATTTGTAAACTCGCATATATAAAAAAATCCATACGTATTAGAACTTACTTTCACACACATACACGCCAACAAACATACATTATACCAAAAAAAATAGGAATTTTATATAATATAACTAAAATCAATATTTATACAATCTAAAATATATTTATGTATACTACACGCAAATCATTTCTTAAAGTCAATACGTCTATATACTTACGTAACTAATATATAGACTAATATATAGCTGATATATATAATATTTTAAAATCAATTATTATTATAGAATCAATATAACCTTACCTTATTGTAATATATATATATATAAACGGTGAAAGTATGAAGAAGTTATTTTATTATAAAATCAATACTTATTGAAATCAATACACACACATATACATATACATATATATGTGTATATAACTCGACAAGTTATATATAAACTTACAAAACCAATGTATACAACTCTTATACACTTATACATATAAACTGTAGATTATGTACAGTAGCTTATATATAAAATAAACTATTATAAATTTATACATTAAAACTCAACAGACTAATATATATATATATATATATATATATATATATATATATATATATATATATATATATATCTTATACATATTATAACACTTTAAACATATTATCATTATATACTTTCATAAATATATATGTATAGCAAAGCTGAGTACGTTTGAACATATATAGAACTGCAAATAAAGCATAATCTATATATATATATATATAAGCAAAAGAGAATATACTTACATTTTTATCAATGGAAAGGTGAAGTAAGCAGGTCTCAAAACAATAAAACGAAAACATATATGCACGCTTCATACATATATTTCTAACAGAGAAAGGATGATGTAAAGTATAGGCTACTGAGAGCTGGATTTGGAACTCGAGTCAGAGGTGATTAAGTAGGAGCTGCATGAAGGCGTGGCATTAGCTGATATATGGAGGAGTTGTGCGTAGGGTGTGGTTGCACGTAGGATCTCGGTGGGAAGGTGGAAGAGGATCTGGCGTTTGGTGGAATGACGTGTGGTCTAGTTGGTCGGCAAAAGCTTGATGGGTTCAAGGTGGCATTATAGAGAGGAGGCGGAGATTGGCACGACATGAATGGGAGGTCGGAGAGGCTGTCAGGTGAAGGTGATATTGACTACGTTGAGTGGTTGGCGAGATCAAAGGGGAAGGCGACGTGGATGGATGTGGGGTTGCGTGCATGGAAGTGTCGGCCTTGTATGGCTGTGGCGTAGATGGTGGCTCATGGTATTCTCGAGCAACAGGAAATATACGAGCCAATATATATATTATTTTCTCTTTTCATAAGAATGGAAACTCAAAGAAAAGGGAAGAGATGCAGAATAGGTTTTGAACATGTTCACGGGCAATTGGAAAAAGAAAGAAACTTTTTATATTATATATTCATTTTTTCTCAAAAGCAAATGTCAGAGCACGAAAGAGAAAGAGAAAAGAGAGCTAGAATGGAGAAACTGAAAAATAGGAACGAACTAGGAATAAAGTGAAATAGTAAATATATTGAACTGGTGGGATAGAAAAAGTCAAGCACAAATTCAGGGAATAATAATGATTGCAAAATGACTGTTTGTTTTTTTCAGTCGTTGGAAAATTTTGAATGGGCACAGGATCGAAAGTTAAAACGGATACTGATACATCAGACCGTTACACAGCTTTCGTTGCGTACCGGATATCAAATGCATAAATAAATATACTACGGAGATCAGCATGACGAGACAAGCAGAATGGTACGTAGATATCAGCAATACAACCATCCTATCAGAATTCGATATTTCGCTGCTAAAGTGCTGCAATTTCGTCGAAAATAAGATAAATAGGGTTAGAGAAGTCCAAATTTGACAAAACAAATTATGACGTCTCACTCAGAAAATGATTTACATTTTTACTGTATAAAAATATTCAGGTCTTAAAAACATTTTATTTAAAACAATTTTTCACTGATTTAAATTGAAATTACACAATAAAACTAACATTCATATTACCAGTGAAAATCTAACATTCGCTATGTTTAAATAGACGCGTTCCAAATATCAAATTTTTATTGCTAAATTTTATAATTAAATTTCAAACAAAATTTCAATTAATTACGTTATTAAAACCGTTAAAATTTACGGGTCATTGCACTCTCCCTCACTCAAAACTTTTCGTTCTCGAAAAGGAATGAGGTAGGAGAATAGGAACACCAGAGAGAAAAGATAGATTTTGAAAAACATAAAATTAGATACAATAATTGATTCAAAACCATATAAATTTTCACCTCTTTTTAAATTGATTTATATTCAATTAATTTGGTTTCAATCCATTTTATTCAGTCAATAAACAGTCATTAAATTCAAAATTTTGATTTGCTTTCATTTTATCAACATTTCTTTCAAAAAATTCATTTTTATATTAACTCATTTATTTTATTCATTTATCTTCAGTTGAGTTGATTCTTCTAAAATTCAATTTCAACTATTTTTAGTTCCATATTTATTTACTTAAATAGTATTTTCTTTTATTGTTTAACTTATTTCACTCACATTACTTATAACATCAATTTAATATATAAAAGTCATTATAACAATCAAATTTTTAATTATAAATTTCCCTTAACAAAATTTCATTTTTGAACATCTTATTACTTACATTTATATTGTATATTATTCAAAAGTCATTATAATAATCAAATTTTAGCTATAAATTTCCCTTAATATAATTTCATTTTTGGACATCTTATTACTTAAATTTATATTGTATATTATTCAATTACATATTCTCATTAACATTTAACTAATTCTAGATAAGTTATATTAAGGTTCCGAGCGTAATTAAATACTATACAATTTTTCCTTTTATTTACAACATTTATATTAGGCCATATGTTAGTTTGAACATTTTTATCATTTAACTTTCTCTTGTATAACCCTCAATTACAGAATTCACATTACAATTAACTTTTGGATATTTAGGTAAGCTTTATATGTTTAGAATGCAATTGAATATTATACACATTAATGTTATTCCAATTCAACTGTTTTCTAGTTATTTAAATTATATTTCTCATTTTGAAGACTTCAATTATTCAAAACTTGCTTTATTTAAATAGTTGAAAACTATCACTTATCATAGAATTTAAAAATTAAATTTTCGGTTCACTTTAAACCATTTTGAAATGAATATACACACATATATACTTTGTACATCAAATCATACTTAAGGAATTCAAATCAAATCCATTTCCAAAACAAAGGTGTAGCAAAGCTACTAAGTGGTCTCTCCACCTTGAGACTCGGAAATGAATGTCGATGATGTTGCAGTCATCACCGAATTATTTTCCAACGACAAAAGCAGAGAGTATTGATTTTCTGCTTTTAAAAATCTTTGAAGATAATTTCCATTCAATAATACTTCAAATAATTTACTTTCAAAACTTTTGAAACCAAATTTTGAAGAGCACCATAAGTTTTGTTCTCAAATTCTAAAATTAAATTCATTTCATTTGCAAACCCGATTCATAAACCATAATTTACAAAATTATACAACAATAGTTAATGGTTTGGGAATGTTGACAAAATAATAAATGATAATATAATATTATCATTTCTAACAACCAATTCAATTTAACATTTCGATTTCAGAAATTTATACCTTTATATATAAAATATAATTATACATAATATCATTTCATTTACCAATTTCGAAAGCAATATCGTGTCAGTTTGCTCTGTTCAAGTGTTTTGGAATTCTAACTGATAGTGTTGGCCAGACGAATCGATCGAAACCCAAAATCAAACTTAACAACTCAAACAACCTAAATAAAACATTTTTATATTATTTACAAATATACTCCCTCACACAATGATTCAAGGATGGACAGAGATTCACATATAGAGTAATCCTAATCAAAGGGAATTTTAATTAACGAGATAGACTCAAAAGGAAGAAAAGATAATTAAATTATAAAGGATGAAATGGATAGACTTATTTTTTTATCGCAGCGACCTTAACCGGGTCATCCAAGATTCCAGGAATAAGATCGATGTGGAAATTCAATTTCCCACTTGAAGGGAAGAGAAGTGACTTCACCCAATATCAGGATAATCCATGACTGTCGAGGTGGAGTCGATATCACTGGGTTGAGCATCAAACAAAGGATAAAATTGCTTGCAGATTTTGAGGCATTCGACATTCAATAAGAAGAGAATTACCCGGTTCATCTACTAGAGAAACAGTTCAGGTTTTGCAAGAAATAACAACATCAAAACCGAGGACATAGAAATCTTTGGTGAATCGATGCCTTTTGTAAAGGAGTTTCACTCCTTTACAAATCATATGGAGGTTGGCGATACCGCTGAGTGGTTTAGTCATCCAAAAGAATAAAGCTATGGGATGATTCAGTATCAAAAGAACATGAACAAGATAAGCCCAGAATCAATTTTTGAACGAAGGAGAGAGTTCAAAAATTCAAAGGAAACCTGTGTCCAAGAGGAAGGAACTCAAGCTCGAACGAAGGTGATTCTTTAATTAAATTTACTCCATATGCCAAGTTTTTCCTAAACTAGTGCTCTAATACCAACTGTAACAACCTGATAGTTCGCATCCGCACATGTCAGACCTTAGCATATGCAGTAAATAAATCAATCACAGAATCAATAACATAGAGTAATATAACAATATGCAGCTGAATAGATAAATAGTAGTTCATGAAGCTACTATATAAACAACAGAGTTTAAAACAAAATACAATAGAATATCTCAAGTATAATTTAGTCTCGAATACAAACAGATGACAAGTCTGAACAAACAACTGGATAGCTGAAGCTGAGTATATATAGATGGATCTCCAAGTGAAGCTCCAACTCTAAAGGCGAGTCTCAAATGCTATGACACTCGGTCTGACCCGAGCATAAAGCAAAGCACAAAACACTCGAGTCAGGATTAACATTCTTATATAATAAATTCAACTCAAGTGAAATGTCAACTGAAATACAAGTAACTTAAAGGATGGTTGGGATTTCCATCCTCTAATGATTCGTGGAACTATCTACAATGTAGTAATATATGCTATCATAATAATGTCTATAGCAAAGTAAAAGTATAAAAATATTCTAAAGGCGTTACTCATATCCACCTTAACACATTTCATATATTCCCATAGTCTATACAGTATCGTACGCTCCTCTTTGAGGTTTACCCAAAGGGCACTCCATAGGTATGGTACAAAACAAACTCGTAGAAGGAGCTCTAGGGCATGTGAACATGACATTCGAGGCGATGTCGGGGTAGATTTACCAATTATAGAACCGGGCCGGTGGTAACGCATAGCAGCTACTACCGCCAACCTCGGAACACACTCCCATAATCAAAGGTTCACCCAATCAAATTACAAAAGCAATAGAATGGTATCGAAGAAGCATGTTGATCGGAGGAATGACTTCACTAGGACCATGTATAGCTCTTGTTTTAGTCACATCTATGCTAACTCACCGGAGTCAGGGCCACGTCATACCTTATATAGAAATCGTTCGACAAACCATCCTACTTCATTTCTGAATCTCCACCACGTGCACTGTGACACCCCACCTCTATGCTCGCAATAACAAAGAGTATTAAAAGAAATACTGTCTGTTATCCCGAAGAATAAGGCTGGATAGGAGCGGCCATCCGTAGTTAGGCCTTACACTAGTATTGGTTATCTCGATAGGAGTGGTATATATTTTTATTTTTCATCTCATATTTATTTACTCTCATCGACATACCCAATTCTAGTATAAAACGAACTACGATGGTTCATAATAGTTTAGGACAATATATAGTAATAACACAGATAATGTAAATGCGGAACACAGATAAAAAAAAGTCTCATATATATAATAACTAATGTCTGTTGATATACATGTGATACAATACATATGATACAACTACACTGTCGCCTCTGGAAGTTACATATACAAGTACATTATCATGAATAATATACCTGGATATACAACATCCTATACAAATACACTGACTACTAAACATGACGACGACTACTCCATAAGATATGAAGAGACTTCATAGCTCTAGCAGCAACCCAAAGTAAGATATCAACAACCTGTAAATACTCGGTCTGACCCGAGTATTACATTCAAAAGAAAATAATACACGGGTCAGTCTAATTCAAACTCAGTTATTTATGCACAGAAGCGGTAATAATTAATTAACAATTAGACGACAGACAAAATAAATCACATATCTGATCCTTTAACAAGAAAATCAGATAACTGTGAATATAACACGTATAGTGTTAAACAACAATTCAGCAAACTCAAATTATCAACGAAGATAGATGAAAGGATTATTAATGAAAATAATTTAGAAAAACATCAGAATTGCCTAATCGGCAATTAACATCAAAATCTAATTAGTAATAAATAACTAGAAACTCATAGTCTAATTATCAAATAGATAATTAGATAACAACAAAATGATCAAATGAAACTAAATCAATTTAAACAATTGCAATATCACTTAAAAACATCAATTCTAATTGGCTGCAGTACACGCTAACGTGTACTGCCTTGCCAATACGGCATATGAAATACGCAAAAGATCAATGGATCAAAAGTAATTTAAATATCAATAAAAGCAATACCGTGTGGCTGCAGTTCACGCTTGCGTACACTGCCTTGCCACTACAGTGATGATGTACCCAACGAATACCGTGTGGCTGCAGTTCACGCTTGCGTGCACTGCCTTGCCACTACGGTGATACGTACACAATGAAAATTCACAAACGAACACAAGGTCAAACCCAGAATCGGGTTCAACTCAAATGATATTCAAATAAAATCGCAATGCGAGCACAAGGTCAAACCCGAAATACCGGATTCAACTCAATGTACAAATTCAAATAAAATGGTCAAGGCATACAAATCAAGTCTCGACCCAAGTCCAAATCAATCAACTGTAGATAGTGGTTGCAGCAGAGATAAATGCGGTTCCACATGCCTCGATGTATCAGTCGATACAAACATGCATGTGTGGTCAGGGGAAATCCAAATACTACATGAAACTGACAGTAATGGAAGGACAAATAGGATGGCCAAGTGACAATGTAAATGAACCCAATCTGTCTGGCTATATCAATGAACCACAAAGTGGATGTTCAATAGTAAGGTAGCACCCCATCCGTGAACAGGGAAGGCAATGTGACACAGTTGCATGCCGGGATGAACCCTGCAATAGGTCCAAAATATGTATCAAACAATTGCACAAAATGCAACTGCATATACAAGGGTGTGACAATATAAAATGAATCGGGGAATGAAAACGCCAACATCAGGTGATACTAAGTGCAACGGATTTCAAGCATCGTCAGGAAAGGGATACAACTCACTGCTCAATTGTACATAAAGCCAATTCCAGTAAAAACCAACACAGTGCAACTGACTCGAAGAAATAAACAGTGACAACATGATAAACTTGTATGCAAAGACCAGTGAACAACTAAGTGAAACTGGACCAAATTCAACTCAAATGCACACTGTATCATACCTGATACTATGACAATATGGATGTAAGCAAATATCTCTGATTCTAAATGACAAGCTTAAAGTCAAGATCAATGCCATCAAGTAAATAAAACTCAATTGTAATATACACATCAGCCGAGATCAATACAACATGGAGCTACTGGCTACCTATAACATATATAACTCGAAAACAGTGAAGCCAAAATTCAATTGGTACAAGAAAATAACCAAAAGCAATAGCAGCTTTGATCAAAGATAACTGCAGTTTGAATCAAAGTCAGGTTATATCAAAAAAAAACCCAAATCGAAGCAGACACAAACTGTCATCACAAATCACCATGGTCGAAGTCAAATAGGAACATCACATAAAAATCACAAATCAAGCATGCCACAGGAATGGACGTGCATACAGAAGTCACCGGCAACATCAAAGCCGTGAAGAAGAAGCTGTGGGTAAGACCCCAAGCAGTAATTGAATAAACACTAGCCAATTCAAATCACTTTGCTAAAGAAAAGATCATCATCAAGTCAAGTTAAACGCCCAACACAATTTATTTATTTTTCAAACCAAAGCGACCGAAGTTAAAGTCGAAGACAACAAGAACGAACGAAATCAACATCAACCAAAATCAAAACAAGCAGAGGAAATCACTAAATCGCAAGATTAAACTAGCTAGAATTAGATGTGAGTGAATAATTACATCACTCACCCATGTTTCAAAGCAATTAGAAGCAGTCGTTCGACGAAGCATCTTCGATGGAGGTAATCGGCGCCCTTGATTTCACGAAGCCCTAGCTACAAGAAGACAAGGCCGCCATTTGTTTTTTTCGTTTCGTTTGGTTTTAGGTTTTCAAATGAGAAATGAAAGAGGGGATCGGGTTTGCCTCCGATATTATCTTGGTTAAACAAAGAACCATGGCCCATGATTCAAAATGTAAAGCCCACTCAACACTTAACAATTTATAAAAGATTTTTAACTATAGAAAAATCCAATTGCAAATTTTTATCAAAGGATTCCAACCGATCAAAATTCAGTAGCAATTATCATCACTTAAATCGTCAAATGACGATTATAAATTCGAAGCTAAATCCCGGGTTGTTACAGACTCCCCTCCTTATAAAAATTGCATCCCCGCAATTTTCATAATTAAGGTCGTCACTAACCATTATTTTTCTAACATAAACTGGTTAAGCTAGAAAAATAAAGGTTGAGAACATAAACATAAAAGAAATCTTTTAATTTCATAAAAGAAATTCACAAATTCTCAACAAAATCTAATTATCAAGTAGATAATCAGAAAACAAAGAAACTGAATAAAGGCAATTATTAGCAGTATTCAATTATCAATTAGATAATTAGAATACAGAAATCACAAAATAGCAATATCTAATTATCGATACGATAATTAGATAACAGCAAAATTTAATTATTAACAAAGATAATTAGAAAACACAAGTCACAAATATCTAACTATCAAAAACGATAATCAAGAATTACCACAACGGAAATCAAATTTCAAATCAATAAATATTCAATTACCAAAACGATAATCAAATCTCAAATCAACATATATTCGATTATCAAAACGATAATCAAATCTCAAATCAACAAATATTCGATTATCAAAAACGATAATCAAATCCACAAATATTCGATTACCAAAAACGATAATCAAATCTCAAATCAACAAATATTCGATTATCAAAAACGATAATCAAATCAACAAATATTCGATTATCAAAAATGATAATCAAATCTCAAATCAACAAATATTCGATTATCAAAACGATAATCAAATCTCAAATCAACAAATATTCGATTATCAAAAACGATAATCAAATCAACAAATATTCGATTATCAAAAACCATAATCAAATCTCAAATCAACAAATATTCGATTATCAAAAACGATAATTGTGACATCCCGGAAATTTAGGGCAATATCAATTTAATAATCTACATTAAAAATTAAATTGATTTGATAATATTTGTTAATAATATTTGAATTGATTTAAAAATCTCCTTTTTAATAAATATTTAACTGATAATTTATCTTTTAAAAGCTAATTTAAATCGTTTCTATTTATAATGTACATATTTATATATTGGTATATATGTTATAAATGATAAGTTTTGTTTTTAAATTTAAATAGATAAAGTTATGTTTTCTAGTTCTACTATTTTTGATAATTTGGAAATCTAATATTGAATAAATAATAACATGATCTTAAAAATACTCAAGATAAAGTTTAATTTGTTTAAAATGGTTTAGCCTAGAATTTAAATTAAATAAAAAGTTTTGTTTTGTTTTAAATATAGCTTGATAAATAAGTATTTATATTTTAAAGAGATAGTTTCTTTTGAAAATTTATTTTCAATTTAATAATGAGTTTTATTAAACAATAATAATAATGTAATATCTTTACAATGGATCTTAAATAAATAGGAATTATTATTTTAAACCTATGTTTTGGAAAACTAAGATTTGTAAGTTTAAAATAAAATAAGTATTATAACAAAGATTTACATAAGTTTGAAATATTAAGAAGTAAATTTAGTATTGATAATTTAAGTTTAAAATAATAAATGTAATAATAACAAGCACATGTACTAGAAATAAAACTTAATACATAAGTAAAGTTTATAATTAATAACTAGAATAAGCTAAGAACAAAAATGAGATATAATATGCAGGCAAGTAGTAAAAGCAAAGCAAGGTTAGGAGACAAAACAAAGAAAAGTACATAAAATATGCAGGATAAGTAAAATAAAATGTAAAGCTAAGAAAAGAAACATGTAATCATGTCTATACAATAGTTATGTTGGCAATTAAAACAAAATAAAATAAGAAATGTTAAGCAAGGTTGTAGTCGTAAAAAAATATGCAGGCTTTGTATAAAAAAAAAAAATAAGCTGCCAGGTATGTATGCAAAGAGTAGTATAAACATCAAGTATAAATAGGCAAGTAGACAGTAGAGTAGTGTGCAAGCAAGGGAAAAAATATGTAGTCTGTTAAGAAAATATAAAAAAATATCTAAACGTAAAATAAGGTTAGCAGTAAACATAAAGTACTTAAAACAATAAATGCTTTCATTTCTAGCAGCAAACATGTCCATACGAATTGGATGCAAAATCATTCCAGCCTCCAAAATAAATATCTTGCCTAATAAAACAAATAATGGTACAAGAAAAATGTTGCTTGTCTCAGATGCCACCTTTCCCCTGAACTTCTTTATATATGCGTACTTTTTTTTTAGTTCGTTCAAGTGATAATAAACCCAAAATACATACCAGTAGCATTTCTATTTTGCTTACAACTGAAGCATCAACAACAAACAAGAAGATTTAGGAAATCAAAGCAAATTACTTTCCAGGTTTTAAGGTTCAAAACAATGGTGCTCTGTTCTTTTTCTTTAATCAAGGTGAGTAACTTTAATTGCTAAAATTAAGTATTTAAAACTAGTTGCAAGATTTAAAATCTATAGTAAGTATGATTTGAATGTATGAAATTTGCTGAGCATATGAATGTTGTCTGTATATATTATGAAGTCTTTGTAGCAACTTAGTAATTCTGTTTCCAAGCTTGAGTTTGATCTAAACTATTTTTATCACTTGATCTAATAGTTTTTAGGATTTATTTTACAAACAGAAATTGATTGTTTTAACATAATTTAGAGTTTCTATTTTATTTAAGTTGAATTAAAATTGAATATTGTTCAGGAAGAATCAAATAACAGGGTAAAACTTGAACAAGAGAAAAACCAAACCTTTTGATTTATAAATTCAAGCATATACTTTGAATCTCTGTAACAAAATCTGAATTATAAAACTTAAATCAAGATTTTTACACTAGGGGTTATGTACAGTTCTGGTATGAACCAAAAATGCTTTCTTGGGAATTTCTGGCGATCTCGATGTTAAGTGAGGTCGTGGCTTTCTGAGGAGGGGGAGGAACGAACAGGGAGTAAGGGAAAAATGATGAGAGGGTCGACCAATGACCATAGAAGCAGCGGCGACGGTTTAAAGTTTGTAAACCTAGTTTTGCTTTGTTTCGGTTTTGGGTCGCGTACGCCTTGAATAGGTGACCGAGTTCGACGAGCTTATAGGGACTTGAAGAGGGGACATGGTCGAGGTTGTAGCCGGAGGCAATGGCGTTCCGATGATCGGCATTGGGAGGACGGTGAAGTTCTCAGGTTTAGGAAGGGGGGGAATGGTGTTTCCAGGTTTTGCTTTGAACTGCTCATTTTTGATCTGGGCGTGGTGATGGATTTTGGGTGGTCGTGACGTTGTCTGGAAGTAGTCGGCGACGTGTTGGAGTGCTAGAGGGTGGCCGGCGTTGGTTGGAGCTACGGTGCACGTGCACCGTGCCGTTGAAGGCTGGGTAGTTGTTTCTGTGTGCAGGTTTTTGGTTGGGGAAGTACTCGAGTACGTGACTCGAAGTAAAGAAGGGGGAGTCTCGGAGCATTTTGGGTTGTGTCGCGCCTGTATTTGTTCAGGCATTGTTAATATGGAAGCAGAGTTTGATTGTAAAACAAATTCAAATGAGACCTATTCAAAAATAAATAATAGATTTAAACTAAGTTCAGTTTGCAGAATGAATTCAAACTTATATTTTGAAATCTAAAATAAGTTTAAATATTTACATAAGTTTCAGGTTTACAAACCTGGTAATTTCCAGATTTTTAAAAATATTTAAATCTGAAATAAAAGCTCTAACAATAGTTTAAATTTGAATTTTAAAGGTATTGATTCAAATGAATATTGAATCTTAAGGTTTTAAAATAGATTTGGATTTGAAAAATCAAGATTTTAATCCAAGTTGTTAAAGGGAGGTTTTAATCAAAGTTTTTAAAATCAAGGATAAATTGATGGATTCGAGTTTTGCTTCGAATTCAAATCTGAAAGATTAAATCAGTTTAAAGCATGATTGTTTTAAAAATAAGTTCAAATAAAATGGTTTGAAAGTAAATTTGTTGAGAAAAGTTTTTAAATGGGAAGTAAATAAATTTTTTTAACTTGAACTTGCAAGTTAAAACGTTAATGTATTTTGGAAATTTTAAATTTAAATAAAAGTTAGGTAGTTGAATTTAAAAGGGGTTCTTCTTACATATGTTTCATATGTAAGTAATTTACACGATTTTATTGAATTTAAATTTGATAATGTTTAAATAATAATCATTTTGAATCTTAAATTCAAATGATGTTTGAATTTAAATTTAAAATGTAATGTTAATGAAGTCATTAATAAGGAAATAAATTATCTTAAGAATAATAGGTTAATTAAGAAATGACTTATGTATTAAAAATTTAGATTAATTTATAATTAGAAATTAATTACAAAAGTAATTTAAGAAATGTTATTAGTTATCGAAGATAATTAACTAAAGGTTATTAATTAATATATGTGATTAATTTTGATAATTAATCAGATTAATTAGATAATCTATTGTAAATGGTTAAGTGAAATTACTTGATAAAAGTAATTAAGAGATTAATTACTTTTTTTAATTAATTTTGATTAAATGATTAATTTAAGTTAATTAATTTGGTTTAATTAATTGAAGAAAATTACTTGGTGAATTGATAAGTATAATTACTTAGTGTATGCAATGGAGCACTATTACTTAAGAAAGTAATTAATGTTAATTACTGAATGCAATTAATGAAAGATGATGTGTTAATAAAGTAATTTGGATAATTACTTTTGTAATTAATCAGGGGATTAATTAATGGAGATAATTAATTATGGGATAATTAATTTATTAATATGAGTAATTAAGGGTAGGTAATTACTGGTTGATATTAATCAAGGATGATTAATAATTGTGTTTAATTAAAGATTAATTACTGAATGTAATTAATTTAATCAAAGTAATTTATTTTAAATCTAAATTAGAGATCATTAATTAATATAATTAATGATGTAAATTAAGAATTGGTTAATTAAGGAATACTTAATAATGTGGTGGTTAATTGATGTAATTAATTAAGGAAAAATGTAATTAACTATATTTAATTAATATAAATAAAGTAATTAAATGTTAATTACTATGAATCATTAAGGACAACTAATCTGTGAAATTAAATAAAGCCTAATTACCTATTGTAATTAGAAATGATTAATCAAAGGTGTTTAATCAAGATGAATATCGAGAGATTAATTAATTAATGTGATTTATAATTAATTAATGGTTGTATAAGCAGGATTTATGGATGAAGTAATTAATTTAATTTATTTTAAATTAATTAGATATAGAAGTAGTTAATTTAATTCATTTTAAATTAATTACAAATGGTATGATTATAAATCATTGCTTGTGGATGAATGGTATTGATATTTGATTGATTGTGAATTCAGTTATGACATGCATAATATCTATGTGATATGGATGCATAGTTAAGTATGATAATATTTAATTATCTGTTTGGATGATAATATTGATTATCTGTATGTGATGATGATGTGATTATCTATTGTGATGTTATAAATATTCTATCTGTGTGTATATTGATAATGTTGAATTAAACTAAATAGACAACTTGGCCTTAAAAGACACGTTTTGGATTTCGATGAGACCGGGATCGGATTTCCACATTAGGAATATCCGAAAAACACATCGATTCCAAATTAACGATAGGTCGTGAATCTGAAGTGAAGATGAAGATTCAGAATGCAAGGGTTATCGTCGTTAACTCTGAGGGTGATTCCAAAATGAGTGTAACGAGATAATGCCTTCGGTTTTGTTCGAACCCGGAACGAACTTGTGTGGATTGAATGCTTTCAACACATTGTCAGGTGGGCGATGAGCATTCTAAGAAAATATGTTCTCTAAAGGTAATCGTAGCCTCAAGCCTCATCAACTAGAAATGGCTAAAACAGGGGAGGTGCAGCAAGGTTAGGTGGGTCATGCCTAAGTAGGACAAGGATATTCCCCTATCTAGATGTCCCTTTATTTTCGACTGTGTAGGCAGTTGGTTGCAAACAACTGCGGGGTTAATCTTGTTCGGGACTGTTCAGTAAGAAATGGTTCCGGCCTTGTGTTGCAGGGGGTCGGGAGTGATCCTCGGTACGTTGATCTAGGCCACGTACTGTGACGGGCGGTACCCTAGTAGCCCTGCCATTGTATGGAATCCACAATCCAATAAGTGCCAACGGTTTTGATTGTATTACCCACTTTTGTGGCTAGTAGCTGGAATTTAATAGATGTAACAATTTCGGCTATTTTCTATTTACTTGAAAACTCTAGACCTATTTTAATATCACAGAATTTCCTATCAAATGTTTTGGTTAGCGTAAGGTAAAAACTTTTCCATGTTTATTTGTGAGAAGTCTTACGTGATACCTTTTGTTTTCAAAGGATTTTCAAAATTTAAGCAACTTTAACCTGTTAATCATACCAAACCCATGTCTAACCCGGAATTTATTTTTGTTTTTCATAAACTCTCGGGTACCCAAATTTTTACGGGTAGCCAAGGGATTCAGGTTAGCTTTGACGAATTATGGAGGAGCAATGAAGCAGGTGGCTTCAGCGTTGTAGATATATATATATATATATAGTTCCGCTATGTTGGTATCTCTGTATTGTTTGAGTTGTGTTGTATTAACTAGACAGATGTTTATAACTGTCTAGTATGTGATGTATTGTCTGTATAACTCTGATTGATGTTGTATATTATGTAAATATTTATGTGATTATTATAATTTATTCGTTCCGCTGTGAGATTCTGATGTTGTTGTTCTTTCTTCTCTATCTTTTCTATTTTCTCATCCATTTCTTTCTAAAAGACGAAACGTGTTTCCTGGGCGTAGGAAGGCGGGTCGTCACAGTTGGTATCAGAGCGCTAGGTTGAGTGAATACTTAGGCTCTTGAGTGATTTCTTTCCTGAGAGAGCGTATTTGTAATTTTGATATATATATATATATATATATATATATATTTCTACCTATTGTTGGGTTACCTGTTCAGGTTTTCCAATAAGCTATAAGGGTAGATAGGGTAGTAGTGTGTGTAACACAACTACCAATGTTTGGAGTTTGAATATTTGAGGTTGGAAGTGTATTTGTCAAGACTGTAGACCTAATACCGTCTCGAGTAAGCTTTGAGTGGTGTAAGGATTTCATCGATTTTTGAAGGAAATCTGTTAAGGCTCGGAGTTCACTTTTGAAGTGTAAGAATTTTGATCTGTCGGATTGAACAGAAGCAAGTCATGATATCTTGATACATTAAGGTGTAGTAGCTGTGTGATGAGACACAGTGACCATGGATGTCCCCGAATATGTTCTTTGGAACAAGTAAGGAAGAGTGTCTGCTTTGGAGTTGTCGCTGTGTTCGGTTGGGTGTTTCTGTTTGCTTTGAGGTCCGAGTCTCTCGAAGAGCTTTGGGTTAAGTAGTCTTTGGCTTCTGGGTCAGCAGTGGAGTTTAGAAGCTGCAGAGTAGTTCCATTTCTTTGATGGATTGGCCACATAAGCATAAGCTGTTCGATTTGGTAAAGAGAGAGCAGTATCTTTGGAATTAGGCTGGATTGGTCGCAAAAGTGACTTGTGACAATTTGAATGTTCTCTTATGTTTCAGAGATTTTTATGAATGTCTTTAAGAAGTCAGAATTTAGTCAGCATCTGGAGATTGAATTTGGTATCGACTGGATTCCAGAAGTGGAACCGATAGATCAGCTTAGTAATAAGATGGTTTTTGAATGTGGTAAAGTAGCCTGGATTTTGGAGGAACTTCTGAGTTTTATTTTTGGATATGTGAACTTTATTTTTGAGATGTGTTGTCCAGTCTGTGTTTGAGTTCATAACCAGCACTTTCATCTGTTCAATCAGAGTTGCGCAGTGGAAGCATGGTGGTAGCTATTTAGTTGGGAAGCTATGGGATGTTGCAATGTTTGGATTAGAGAGTTCTACAGGAAATTTTTTAGGATCTGAGGCCAGTTTGGAGTGCACATGTTTTATCTTTTCCGAATAAGAGGAGTGAGTTCTGATTTGGAATAGGGTTTGTGTTCTGAGTTTTTGTCGATCTTGGAAAGATCATTTTGTTAGATTGCTTTGTTCCAGTTAATTTCTAGGAGCATCAGCAAGGGTTGAGCTGATCAGGAAGGATGTAGACGGCCCAAGTTCATCCGAAGAGCTTTGTGGATAGGAGACGAAGGAATTGGGATTCCCAAATCGGAGATTTGATTTTGGATAAGTGTTTGGTCTTCAAGATTGAATTGTCAGTTTAGATAACTGGAATTCGTTGTGTTTTACGTATCTCTGAGGGATTACGTGTAAGATTTATCTCTGGTTGTAGAATCAGCAGTTTTGGAAGGTTTGGTTGTTGATTCAGACTTGTCAATAGTCTGATATCCTATCTTGTTTTGTAGATCTAGATGAGTGGAAGCTCTGTAGCTTAGTTGTATTGTTTGTTTGGATTATGTAGAGCGAGTGTCCCGGTATTTATACTTGGGGAAACTCGAGAACATTCTATTCGGAATCTTGTCTGGATAGCTAGATTTGTTTGTTTGGATGAATTGGTTGCTACGATTGTTAGCTTCTGATTAATATATGCTTGTGTTTAAAATTCAAATCTTTAATTAGATTATTAAATTACCTTTGTTTTAAATTTCGGGGACGAAATTCTTTTAAGGGGGAGGAATGTGACATCCCGAAAATTTGGGGCAATATCAATTTAATAATCTACATTAAAAATTAAATTGATTTGATAATATTTGTTAATAATATTTGAATTGATTTAAAAATCTCCTTTTCAATAAATATTTAACTGATAATTTATCTTTTAAAAGCTAATTTAAATCTTTTCTATTTATAATGTATATATTTATATATTGGTATATATGTTATAAATAGATAAGTTTTGTTTTTAAATTTAAATAGATAAAGTTATGTTTTCTAATTGTACTATTTTTGATAATTTGGAAATCTAATATTGAATAAATAATAATATGATCTTAAAAATACTCAAGATAAAGTTTAATTTGTTTAAAATGGTTTAGCCTAGAATTTAAATTAAATAAATTTTTTTGTTTTGTTTTAAATATAGCTTGATAAATAAGTATTTATATTTTAAAGAGATAGTTTCTTTTGAAAATTTATTTTCAATTTAATAATGAGTTTTATTTAAACAATAATAATGTAATATCTTTACAATGGATCTTAAATAAATAGGAATTGTTATTTTAAACCTATGTTTTGGAAAACTAAGATTTGTAAGTTTAAAATAAAATAAGTATTATAACAAAGATTTACATAAGTTTGAAATATTAAGAAGTAAATTTAGTATTGATAATTTAAGTTTAAAATAATAAGTGTAATAATAACAAGCACATGTACTAGAAATAAAACTTAATACATAAGTAAAGTTTATAATTAATAACTAGAATAAGCTAAGAACAAAAATGAGATATAATATGCAGGCAAGTAGTAAAAGTAAAGCAAGGGTAGGAGACAAAACAAAGCAAAGTACATAAAATATGCAGGATAAGTAAAATAAAATGCAAAGCTAAGAAAAGAAACATGTAATCATGTCTATACAATAGTTATGTTGGCAATTAAAACAAAATAAAATAAGAAATGTTAAGCAAGGTTGTAGTTGTAAAAAATTAAGCAGGCTTTGTATAAAATAAAAATAAAAAAATAAATAAGCTGACAGGTATGTATGCAAAGAGTAGTATAAACATCAAGTATAAATAGGCAAGTAGCCAGTAGAGTAGTGTGCAAGCAAGGAAAAAAATATGTAGCCTGTTAAGAAAATATAAAAAAATATCTAAACATAAAATAAGGTTAGCAGTAAACATAAAGTACTTAAAACAATAAATGCTTTCATTTCTAGCAGCAAACATGTCCATACGAATTGGATGCAAAATCATTCCAGCCTCCAAAATAAATATCTTGCCTGATAAAACAAATTATGGTACAAGAAAAATGTTGCTTGTCTCAGATGCCACCTTTCCCCTGAACTTCTTTATATATGCATACTTTTTTTTCGTTCGTTCAAGTGATAATAAACCCAAAATACATACCAGTAGCATTTCTATTTTGCTTACAACAGAAGCATCAATAACAAACAAGAAGATTTAGGAAATCAAAGCAAATTACTTTCTAGGTTTTGAGTTTCAAAACAATGGTGCTCTGTTCTTTTTCTTTAATCAAGGTGAGTAACTTTAATTGCTAAAATTAAGTATTTAAAACTAGTTGCAAGATTTAAAATCTATAGTAAGTATGATTTGTATGTATGAAATTTGCTGAGCATATGAATGTTGTCTGTATATATTATGAAGTCTCTGTAACAACTTAGTAATTCTGTTTCCAAGCTTGAGTTTGATCCAAACTATTTTTATCACTTGATCTAATAGCTTTAGGATTTATTTTACAAACAGAAATTGATTGTTTTAACATAATTTAGAGTTTCAATTTTATTTAAGTCGAATTAAAATTGAATATTGTTCAGGAAGAATCAAATAACAAGGTAAAACTTGAACAAGAGAAAAACCAAACCTTTTGATTTATAAATTCAAGCATATACTTTGAATCTCTGTAACAAAATATGAATTATAAAACTTAAATCAAGATTTTTAACACTAGGGGTCGTGTACAGTTCTGGTTTGAACTAAAAATGCTTTCTTGGGAATTTCTGGCGATCTCGATGTTAAGTGAGGTCGTGGCTTTCTGAGGAGGGGGAGGAACGAACAGGGAGTAAGGGAAAAATGATGAGAGGGTCGACCAATGACCATAGAAGCAGCGACGACGGTTTAAAGTTTGTAAACCTAGTTTTGCTTTGTTTCGGTTTTGGGTCGCGTACGCCTTGAATAGGTGACCGAGTTCGACGCGCTTATAGGGACTTGAAGAGGGGACATGGTCGAGGCTGTAGCCGGAGGCAATGGCGTTCCGATGATTGGCATTGGGAGGACGGTGAAGTTTTCAGGTTTGGGAAGGGGAGGAATGGTGTTTCCAGGTTTTGCTTTGAACTGCTCATTTTTGATTTGGGCGTGGTGATGGATTTTAGGTGGTCGTGACGTTGTCTGGAAGTAGTCGGCGACGTGTTGGAGTGCCAGAGGGTGGTCGGCGTTGGTTGGAGCTACGGTGCACGTGCACCGTGCCGTTGAAGGCTGGGTAGTTGTTTCTGTGTGCAGATTTTTGGTTAGGGAAGTACTCGAGTAACTCGAGTACGTGACTCGAAGTAAATAAGGAGGAGTCTCGGAGCATTATGTGTTGTGTTGTGCCTGTATTTGTTCAGGCATTGTTAATCTGGAAGCAGAGTTTGATTGTAAAACAAATTCAATGAAACCTATTTAAAAATATATAATAGATTTATACTAAGTTCAGTTTGCAGAATGAATTCAAACTTATAATTTGAAATCTAAAATAAGTTTAAATATTTAAATAAGTTTCAGGTTTACAAACCTGGTAATTTCCAGATTTTTAAAAATATTTAAATCTGAAATAAAAGCTCTAACAATAGTTTAAATTTGAATTTTAAAGGTATTGATTCAAATGAATATTGAATCTTAAGGTTTTAAAATAGATTTGGATTTGAAAATCAAGATTTTAATCCAAGTTGTTAAAGGGAGGTTTTAATCAAAGTTTTTAAAATCAAGGATAAATTGATGGATTCGAGTTTTGCTTCGAATTCAAATCTGAAAGATTAAATCAGTTTAAAGCATGATTGTTTTAAAAATAAGTTCAAATAAAATAGTTTGAAAGTAAATTTGTTGGGAAAAGTTTTTAAATGGGAAGTAAATAAATTATTTAAACTTGAACTTGCAAGTTAACACGTTAATGTATTTGGGAAATTTTAAATTTAAATAAAAGTTAGGTAGTTGAATTTAAAAGGGGTTCTTCTTACATAAGTTTCATATGTAAGTAATTTACAAGATTTTATTGAATTTAAATTTGATAATGTTTAAATAATAATCATTTTGAATCTTAAATTCAAATGATATTTGAATTTAAATTTAAAATGTAATGTTAATGAAGTCATTAATAAGGAAATAAATTATCTTAAGAATAATAGGTTAATTAAGAAATGACTTATGTATTAAAAATTTAGATTAATTTATAATTAGAAATTAATTACAAAAGTAATTTAAGAAATGTTATTAGTTAATGAAGATAATTAACTAAAGGTTATTAATTAATATATGTGATTAATTTTGATAATTAATCAGATTAATTAGATAATCTATTGTAAATGGTTAAGTGAAATTACTTGATAAAAGTAATTAAGAGATTAATTACTTTTTGTAATTAATTTTGATTAAATGATTAATTTAAGTTAATTAATTTGGTTTAATTAATTGAAGAAAATCACTTGGTGAATTGATAAGTATAATTACTTAGTGTATGCAATGGAGCACTATTACTTAAGAAAGTAATTAATGTTAATTATTGAATGCAATTAATGAAAGATGATGTGTTAATAAAGTAATTTGGATAATTACTTTTGTAATTAATCAGGGGATTAATTAATGGAGATAATTAATTATGGGATAATTAATTTATTAATATGAGTAATTAAGGGTAGGTAATTACTGGTTGATATTAATCAAGGATGATTAATAATTGTGTTTAATTAAAGATTAATTACTGAATGTAATTAATTTAATCAAAGTAATTTATTTTAAATCTAAATTAGAGATCATTAACTAATATAATTAATGATGTAAATTAAGAATTGGTTAATTAAGGAATACTTAATAATGTGGTGGTTAATTGATGTAATTAATTAAGGAAAAATGTAATTAACTATATTTAATTAATATAAATAAAGTAATTAAATGTTAATTACTATGAATGATTTAGGACAACTAATCTGTGAAATTAAATAAAGCCTAATTACCTATTGTAATTAGAAATGATTAATCAAAGGTGTTTAATCAAGATGAATATCTAGAGATTAATTAATTAATGTGATTTATAATTAATTAATGGTTGTATAAGCAGGATTTATGGATGAAGTAATTAATTTAATTTATTTTAAATTAATTAGATATAGAAGTAGTTAATTTAATTCATTTTAAATTAATTACAAATGGTATGATTATAAATCATTGCTTATGGATGAATGGTATTGATATTTGATTGATTGTGAATTCAGTTATGACATGAATAATATCTATGTGATATGGATGCATAGTTAAGTATGATAATATTTAATTATCTGTTTGGATGATAATTTTGATTATCTATATGTGATGATGATGTGATTATCTATTGTGATGTTATGAATATTCTATCTGTGTGTATATTGATAATGTTGAATTAAACTAAATAGACAACTTGGCCTTAAAAGACACGTTTTGGATTTCGATGAGACCGGGATCGGATTTCCACATTAGGAATATCCGAAAACCACATCGATTCCAAATTAACGATAGGTCGTGAATCTGAAGTGAAGATGAAGATTCAGAATGCAAGGGTTATCATCGTTAAATCTGAGGGTGATTCCAAAATGAGTGTAACGAGATAATGCCTTCGGTTTCGTTCGAACCCGGAACGAACTTGTATGGATTGAATGCTTTCAACACATTGTCAGGTGGGCGATGAGCATTCTAAGAAAATATGTTCTCTAAAGGTAATCGCAGCCTCAAGCCTCATCAACTGGGAATGGCTAAAACAGGGAAGGTGCAGCAAGGTTAGGTGGGTCATGCCCAAGCAGGACAAGGATATTCCCCTGTCTAGATGTCCCTTTATTTTCGTCTGCGTAGGCAGATGGTTGCAAACAACTGCTGGGTTTATCTTGTTCGGGACTGTTCAGTAAGGAATGGTTCCGGCCTTGTGTGACGCCCCACACCTATACCCACGCTAGCCAAGAACACTACGGTGTAGTGCTGTCGACTAGCACGGAGAATAAGGCTGTTGAGGAGCGACCATCCGTGTAATTGCTTTGGGCGAGCACCGATATGCCAGATAGTAAAAACGTGCATTTCATTTCAGAAGGAAATCCGACATGCCGATGCAAACTCAAAGCTACTACACAGTGGCTATAATAGTCTAGGACAAAATATAAAATAATAACACAGATAATATAAATGCGGAACACAGATGAAACAGAAAGTCTCATATATATATATATATATATATATATATATATATAATAACTGATGCCAGTTACGATACATTTGACACGGTACATGTGATACAACTACAACAGTCGACTCAGGAAGTTACATATATACAAGTACATTATCGACTAATATACATGAATACATATCAACCTATACTATGACACGACAACTCCAAAAGATATGAAAAGTCTTCATAGCTCAAGCAGCAACCTGAAGCTAAAAATCTACAACCTGTAAATACTCGGTCTGACCCGAGTATTAAATTCAAAAGAAAATAATTCTCAGGTCAGTCTAATTCAAACTCAGTTATTAGTGCACAGAAGCAATAATAATTAAATAATGAATAGACGACAATCACAGAAATAAATTTACCTATCCGATTCTTAAATAAGAAATCGGGTAACGGTAAATATAACGCGAACCAATTCAAAACAATTGGAATATCAATTAAAAGGTCAACACGAGTAGGGCTGCAGTATACACACGCGTATACTGCCTCGCCACTACTACATATGGAATACGAAATAGATCCATAAATCAAAAGCAAAAGAAATAACAATGAAAGCAGTACCGTGTGGCTGCAGTTCACGCTTGCGTACACTGCCTTGCCACTACAGTGATGACGTGCCCAATGAATACCGTGTGGCTGCAGTTCACGCTTGCGTGCACTGCCTTGCCACAACAGTAATGATATACCCAATGAAAATTCACAAGCAAACACAAGATCAAACCCGAGTCACCGGATTCAACTCAAGTGTAATTCAAAAATCAATCCAAATGCCATCAAGTGGTACAAGGCCACATATATAAATATGTAGAAAATGACAATAACTAACTCAGAAATGCAGTACAGTGTACCACAAAGTAAACCCATATGACATGCATACGGGGATTTCAAATGAACTCAACAAGATTGTTGAATCCAAATGAACAAAATAATGCAAACCAACATCAGTGACACAGGTGCAAATATTGACCAGAAATGCAACTGCAAATTACATGGGGGATGACACTGTAAAATGAACCAAAGTTCGACTGAGAAATGAATAAGGCAAGCCGACATCAGTGACACAGCCTCAAAGTGAAATGGTTATAAATAACCATATATGCACACTGCAGCAAAGTCAAGTCAAGCCGTGGGTTATCAACCAAATGACACAAATGCATCAGCAAACACTAAAAGAAATTGGACAGTAACACAAGGTGCATGAACAAAGCATGCAACAGCCGAAACAACAATGAAGACTAGAAAACAAAACAATGCTCAATGCACAGCACAACAGGCTCAAGAAAGAATGGACCTGGGCCTATCAAGTGCAACTTCAAGTGACACAAGTGATACAAGACAGAAACTACAAACTGCACGTGAATTACATGAAGGCAGTAGGATGGAGGTGAGGGCACCAAAATTATGGCACCACAGCACACAACCAATTAAATACAATGGGCCAAATGCAAATGAATACAAGGCATTAATACAATGTATCAAACTCGAGCACTAACAAAGGCGATATAATTCCAACTACGCAAACTGGAAACTATCAAATGGTTTTAACTGGGCCTTAAATGAAGTTATGACCAAAACAGTAACTACTCATGAATACAGCAAATTCAATGTGCATAGAGAAATGTACACAGGGGTGTACATCAATCAACTACCCTGTTCTAAACTCAATACAGAAACTATGTGATGAATGGGTAGGCAAGTGAATGCATTTTGAACCAAATGAGGCACCAGTAACCAAATACAGGAAACTGGATAATGCAAGCATCATAACCAAAAACAAAGCACATTGCCGAAGCAACAACAAAGGCCAACAACTAACAGAGCACGAGGCGATAACAACATAAAATGAGGACCAGGCTACAATATACTCAAGTGAAGTCAACAGCATCTGGGTGAATGTAAGTCAATGATCGAACAAATCGAACCAGTTATACTCATGAATGAACACTGGTGGTAAACGAGGTAAAGACAGACAGAATTCGAAACAAAGTTCAGTGCTATGCAAATGCAAACCCGAAATAACAAGAAATCGAACCAAACCAGATCAAAGAGTCGAACAAGTCAAGCCAAAATCAAAAGCAGACCCAAAATCAACTCAAGGCAGAAAAGCATCAACATGAACAAATATCAAATCGAAGTCGAAACAACCACAAAAACAAATTAAGCATACAAAGTCAATCAGTTTCGAATTAGAAGTGAGTAATGTAAATTACTCACCTTTGCTATGAAAGTGAAGACGGCTCGACCAATTTTGAAGTTGCCGTTCGAATTGGGGGATCGATTGCCGAAGCCCTAGCTGCTGAAGACGTGCGAAGGCTCCATGCTCCATCGAAGATGAACTCGATTGAATTGAAGACGACGCCCCTGACTTTGAAATGCCCTAATTATCGAAGAGAACGAAAGGAACGACCGCCATTATTTTCGTGATTTGGTTAGGGTTGGTGAACGAATGAAAAATGGATAAAGGGGGATCGGGTTTTATGCTTTGAGAATTAACACGGCCCAATATAAAAACATGGACCACTATTTAATTTCAAAGCCCAGAATTTCTTTTAACAATTTATAAAAGAATTTTAGTTCAAATTAAAAAACCCCAAATGGAATCTTGCAACAATATTTATCGTCTAAATGTCGATTATTAATTGATGCAATTACCGGGTTGTTACACCTTGTGTTTTAGGGGGTCGGGAGTGATCCTCGGCACGTTGATCTAGGCCACGTACTATGACGGGCGGTATCCCAGCAGCCCTGCCATTGTATGGAATCCACAATCCAATAAGTGCCAACGGTTTTGATTGTATTACCCACTTTTGTGGCTAGTAGCTGGAATTTAATAGATGTAACAATTTCGTTCTATTTACTTGAAAACCCTAGACCTATTATAATATCACAAAATTTCCTATCAAATGTTTTGGTTAGCGTAAGGTAAAAACTTTTCCTTGTTTATTTGTGGGAAGTCTTACGTGATACCTTTTGTTTTCAAAGGATTTTCAAAATTTAAGCAACTTTAACCTGTTACTCATACCAGGCCCATGTCTGACCCGGAGTTTATTTTTGTTTTTCATAAACTCTCGGGTACCCAAATTTTTATGGGTAGCCAAGGGATTCAGGTTAGCTTTGACGAATTCTGGAGGAGCAATGGAGCAGGTGGCTTCAGCGTTGTAGATATATATATATATATATATATATATATATATAGAGTTCCGCTGTGTTGGTGTCTCTGTATTGTTTGAGTTGTGTTGTATTAACTAGACAGATGTTTATAACTGTCTAGTATGTGATGTATTGTCTGTATAATTCTGATTGATGTTGTATATTATGTAAATATTTATGTTATTATTATAATTTATTCGTTCCGCTGTGAGATTCTGATGTTGTTGTTCTTTCTTCTCTATCTTTTCTATTTTCTCATCCCTTTCTTTCTTAAAGACGAAACATGCTTCCTGGGCATAGGAAGGCGGATCGTCACAGTTGGTATCAGAGCGCTAGGTTGAGTGAATACCTAGGCTCTTGAGTGATTTCTTTCCTGAGAGAGCGTATTTGTAATTTTGATATATATATATATATATATATATATATATATATTTCTACCTATTGTTGGGTTACCTGTTCAGGTTTTCCAATAAGCTATAAGGGTAGACAGGGTAGTAGTGTGTGTAACACAACTACCAATGTTTGGAGTTTGAATATTTGAGGTTGGAAGTGTATTTTTCGAGACTGTAGACCTAATACCGTCTCGAGTAAGCTTTGAGTGGTGTAAGGATTTCATCGATTTCTGAAGGAAATCTGTTAAGGCTCGGAGTTCATTTTTGAAGTGTAAGAGTTTTGATCTGTCGGATTGAACAGAAGCAAGTCATGATATCTTGATACATCAAGGTGTAGTAGCTGTGTGATGAGACACAGTGACCATGGACGTCCCCGAATATGTTCTTTGGAACAAGTAAGGAAGAGTGTCTGCTTTGGAGTTGTCGCTGTGTTCGGTTGGGTGTTTCTGTTTGCTTTGATGTCCGAGTTTCTCGAAGAGCTTTGGATTAAGTAGTCTTTGGCTTCTGGGTCAGCAGTGGAGTTTAGAAGCTGCAGAGTAGTTCCATTTCTTTGATGGATTGGCCACATAAGCATAAGCTGCTCGATTTGGTAAAGAGAGAGCAGTATCTTTGGAATTAGGCTGGATTGGTCGAAAAAGTGACTTGTGATAATTTGAATGTTCTCTTATGTTTCAGAGATTTTTCTGAATGTCTTCAAGAAGTCAGAATTTAGTAAGCATCTGGAGATTGAGTTTGGTATCGACTGGATTCCAGAAGTGGAACCGATAGATCAGCTTAGTAATAAGATGGTTTTTGAGTGTGGTAAAGTAGCTTGGATTTTGGAGGAACTTCTGGGTTTTATTTTTGGATATGTGAACTTTGTTTTTGAGATGTGTTGTCCAGTCTGTGTTTGAGTTCATAATCAGCACTTTCATCTGTTCAATCAGAGTTGCGCAGTGGAAGCATGGTGGTAGCTGTTTAGTTGGGAAGCTATGGGATGTTGCAATGTTTGGATTGGAGAGTTCTACTGGAAATTTTTCAGGATCTGAGGCCAGATTAGAGTGCACCTGTTTTACCTTTTCCGAATAAGAGGAGTGAGTTCTGATTTGGAATAGGGTTTGTGTTCTGAGTTTTTGTCGATCTTGGAAAGATCATTTTGTTAGATTGTTTTGGTCCAGTTAATTTCTAGGAGAATCAGCAAGGGTTGAGCTGATCAGGAAGGATGTAGACGGCCCAAGATCGTCCGAAGAGCTTTGTGGATAGGAGACGAAGGAATTGGGATTCCCAAATCGGAGATTTCATTTTGGATAAGTGTTTGGTCTTCAGGATTGAATTGTCAGTTTAGATAACTGGAATTCGTTGTGTTTCACGTATCTCTGAGGGAGTACTTGTAAGATTTGTCTCTGGTTGTAGAATCAGCAGTTTTGGAAGGTTTGGTTGTTGATTCAGACTTGTCTATAGTCTGATATCCTATCTTGTTTTGTAGATCTAGATGAGTGGAAGCTCTGTAGCTTAGTAGTATTGTTTGTTTGGATTCTGTAGAGCGAGTGTCCCGGTATTTATACTTGGGGAAACTCGAGAAAATTCTATCCGGAATCTTGTCTGGATAGCTAGATTTGTTTGTTTGGATGAATTGGTTGCTATGATTGTTGGCTTCTGATTAATATATGCTTGTGTTTAAAATTCAAATCTTTAATTAGATTATTAAATTACCTTTGTTTTAAATTTCGGGGACGAAATTCTTTTAAGGCGGGAGGAATGTGACATCCCGGAAATTTGGGGCAATATCAATTTAATAATCTACATTAAAAATTAAATTGATTTGATAATATTTGTTAATAATATTTGAATTGATTTAAAAATCTCCTTTTCAATAAATATTTAACTGATAATTTATCTTTTAAAAGCTAATTTAAATCGTTTCTATTTATAATGTATATATTTATATATTGGTATATATGTTATAAATAGATAAGTTTTGTTTTTAAATTTAAATAGATAAAGTTATATTTTCTAATTCCACTATTTTTGATAATTTGGAAATCTAATATTGAATAAATAATAATATGATCTTAAAAATATTCAAGATAAAGTTTAATTTGTTTAAAATGGTTTAGCCTAGAATTTAAATTAAATAAAAAGTTTTGTTTTGTTTTAAATATAGCTTGATAAATAAGTATTTATATTTTAAAGAGATAGTTTCTTTTGAAAATTTATTTTCAATTTAATAATGAGTTTTATTTAAACAATAATAATAATGTAATATCTTTACAATGGATCTTAAATAAATAGGAATTGTTATTTTAAACCTATGTTTTGGAAAACTAAGATTTGTAAGTTTAAAATAAAATAAGTATTATAACAAAGATTTACATAAGTTTGAAATATTAAGAAGTAAATTTAGTATTGATAATTTAAGTTTAAAATAATAAGTGTAATAATAACAAGCACATGTACTAGAAATAAAACTTAATACATAAGTAAAGTTTATAATTAATAACTAGAATAAGCTAAGAACAAAAATGAGATATAATATGCAGGCAAGTAGTAAAAGGAAAGCAAGGTTAGGAGACAAAACAAAGCAAAGCAAAGTACATAAAATATGCAGGATAAGTAAAATAAAATGCAAAGCTAAGAAAAGAAACATGTAATCATGTCTATACAATAGTTATGTTGGCAATTAAAACAAAATAAAATAAGAAATGTTAAGCAAGGTTGTAGTTGTAAAAAAATATGCAGGCTTTGTATAAAAAATAAATAAACAAATAAATAAGCTGACAGGTATGTATGCAAAGAGTAGTATAAACATCAAGTATAAATTGGCAAGTAGCCAGTAGAGTAGTGTGCACGCAAGGAAAAAAATATGTAGCCTGTTAAGAAAATATAAAAAAATATCTAAACATAAAATAAGGTTAGCAGTAAACATAAAGTACTTAAAACAATAAATGCTTTCATTTCTAGCAGCAAACATGTCCATACGAATTGGATGCAAAATCATTCCAGACTCCAAAATAAATATCTTGCCTGGTAAAACAAATAATGGTACAAGAAAAGTGTTGCTTGTCTCAGATGCCACCTTTCCCCTGAACTTCTTTATATATGCATACTTTTTTTTAGTTCGTTCAAGTGATAATAAACCCAAAATACATACCAGTAGCATTTCTATTTTGCTTACAACTGAAGCATGAACAACAAACAAGAAGATTTAGGAAATCAAAGCAAATTACTTTCCAGGTTTTAAGGTTCAAAACAATGGTGCTCTGTTCTTTTTCTTTAATCAAGGTGAGTAACTTTAATTGCTAAATTAAGTATTTAAAACTAGTTGCAAGATTTAAAATCTATAGTAAGTATGATTTGTACGTATGAAATTTGCTGAGCATATGAATGTTGTCTGTATATATTATGAAGTCTCTGTAACAACTTAGTAATTCTGTTTCCAAGCTTGAGTTTGATCCAAACTATTTTTATCACTTGATCTAATAGCTTTTAGGATTTATTTTACAAACAAAAATTGATTGTTTCAACATAATTTAGAGTTTCAATTTTATTTAAGTCGAATTAAAATTGAATATTGTTCAGGAAGAATCAAATAACAGGGTAAAACTTGAACAAGAAAAAAACCAAACCTTTTGATTTATAAATTCAAGCATATACTTTGAATCTCTGTAACAAAATATGAATTATAAAACTTAAATCAAGATTTTTAACACTAGGGGTTATGTACAGTTTTGGTATGAACTAAAAATGCTTTCTTGGGAATTTCAGGCGATCTCGATGTTAAGTGAGGTCGTGGCTTTCTGAGGAGGGGGAGGAACGAACAGGGAGTAAGGGAAAAATGATGAGAGGGTCGACCAATGACCATAGAAGCAGCGGCGACGGTTTAAAGTTTGCAAACCTAGTTTTGCTTTGTTTCGGTTTTGGGTCGCGTACGCCTTGAATAGGTGACCGAGTTCGACGCGCTTATAGGGACTTGAAGAGGGGACATGGTCGAGGTTGTAGCCGGAGGCAATGGCGTTCCGATGATCGGCATTGGGAGGACGGTGAAGTTTTTAGGTTTGGGAAGGGAAGGAATGGTGTTTCCAGGTTTTGCTTTGAACTGTTCATTTTTGATTTGGGCGTGGTGATGGATTTTGGGTGGTCGTGACGTTGACTAGAAGTAGTCGGCGACGTGTTGGAGTGCCAGAGGGTGGCCGGCGTTGGTTGGAGCTACGGTGCACCGTGCCGTTGAAGGATGGGTAGTTGTTTCTGTGTGCAGGTTTTTGGTTAGGGAAGTACTCGAGTAACTCAAGTACGTGACTCGTAGTAAATAAGGGGGAGTCTCGGAGCATTTTGGGTTGTGTCGCACCTGTATTTGTTCAGGCATTGTTAATCTGGAAGCAGAGTTTGATTGTAAAACAAATTCAAATGAAACCTATTTAAAAATAAATAATAGATTTAAACTAAGTTCAGTTTGCAGAATGAATTCAAACTTATATTTTGAAATCTAAAATAATTTTAAATATTTAAATAAGTTTCAGGTTTACAAACCTGGTAATTTCCAGATTTTTAAAAATATTTAAATCTGAAATAAAAGCTCTAACAATAGTTTAAATTTGAATTTTAAAGGTATTGATTCAAATGAATATTGAATCTTAAGGTTTTAAAATAGATTTGGATTTGAAAAATCAAGATTTTAATCCAAGTTGTTAAAGGGAGGTTTTAATCAAAGTTTTTAAAATCAAGGATAAATTGATGGATTCGAGTTTTGCTTCGAATTCAAATCTGAAAGATTAAATCAGTTTAAAGCATGATTGTTTTAAAAATAAGTTCAAATAAAATGGTTTGAAAGTAAATTTGTTGAGAAAAGTTTTTAAATGGGAAGTAAATAAATTATTTTAACTTGAACTTGCAAGTTAAAACGTTAATGTATTTTGGAAATTTTAAATTTAAATAAAAGTTAGGTAGTTGAATTTAAAAGGGGTTCTTCTTACATAAGTTTCATATGTAAGTAATTTACAAGATTTTATTGAATTTAAATTTGATAATGTTTAAATAATAATCATTTTGAATCTTAAATTCAAATGATATTTGAATTTAAATTTTAAATGTAATGTTAATGAAGTCATTAATAAGGAATAAATTATCTTAAGAATAATAGGTTAATTAAGAAATTACTTATGTATTAAAAATTTAGATTAATTTATAATTAGAAATTAATTACAAATGTAATTTAAGAAATGTTATTAGTTAATGAAGATAATTTACTAAAGGTTATTAATTAATATATGTGATTAATTTTGATAATTAATCATATTAATTAGATAATCTATTGTAAATGGTTAAGTGAAATTACTTAATAAAAGTAATTAAGAGATTAATTACTTTTTGTAATTAATTTTGATTAAATGATTAATTTAAGTTAATTAATTTGGAATTAATTGAAGAAAATCACTTGGTGAATTGATAAGTATAATTACTTAGTGTATGCAATGGAGCACTATTACTTAAGAAAGTAATTAATGTTAATTACTGAATGTAATTAATGAAAGATGATGTGTTAATAAAGTAATTTGGATAATTACTTTTGTAATTAATCAGGGGATTAATTAATGGAGATAATTAATTATGGGATAATTTATTTATTAATATGAGTAATTAAGTGTAGGTAATTACTGGTTGATATTAATCAAGGATGATTAATAATTGTGTTTAATTAAAGATTAATTACTGAATGTAATTAATTTAATCAAAGTAATTTATTTTAAATCTAAATTAGAGATCATTAATTAATATAATTAATGATGTAAATTAAGAATTGGTTAATTAAGGAATACTTAATAATGTGGTGGTTAATTGATGTAATTAATTAAGGAAAAATGTAATTAACTATATTTAATTAATATAAATAAAGTAATTAAATGTTAATTACTATGAATGATTTAGGACAACTAATCTGTGAAATTAAATAAAGCCTAATTACCTATTGTAATTAGAAATGATTAATCAAAGGTGTTTGATCAAGATGAATATCTAGAGATTAATTAATTAATGTGATTTATAATTAATTAATGGTTGTATAAGCAGGATTTATGGATGAAGTAATTAATTTAATTTATTTTAAATTAATTAGATATAGAAGTAGTTAATTTAATTCATTTTAAATTAATTACAAATGGTATGATTATAAATCATTGCTTATGGATGAATGGTATTGATATTTGATTGATTGTGAATTCAGTTTTGACATGAATAATATCTATGTGATATGGATGCATAGTTAAGTATGATAATATTTAATTATCTGTTTGGATGATAATATTGATTATCTGTATGTGATGATGATGTGATTATCTATTGTGATGTTATGAATATTCTATCTGTGTGTATATTGATAATGTTGAATTAAACTAAATAGACAACTTGGCCTTGAAAGACACGTTTTGGATTTCAATGAGACCGGGATCGGATTTCCACATTAGGAATATTCGAAAAACACATCGATTCCAAATTAACGATAGGTCGTGAATCTGAAGTGAAGATGAAGATTCAAAATGCAAAGATTATCATCGTTAACTCTGAGGGTGATTCCAAAATGAGTGTAACTAGATAATGCCTTCGGTTTCGTTCGTACCCGGAACGAACTTGTATGGATTGAATGCTTTCAACACATTGTCAGGTGGGCGATGAGCATTCTAAGAAAATATGTTCTCTAGAGGTAATCGTAGCCTCAAGCCTCATCAACCGAGAATGGCTAAAACAGAGGAGGTGCAGCAAGGTTAGGTGGGTCATGCCCAAGCAGGACAAGGATATTCCCCTGTCTAGATGTCCCTTTATTTTCGGCTGTGTGGGAAGTTGGTTGTAAACAACTGCGGGGTTCATCTTGTTCGGGACTGTTCAGTAAGGAATGGTTCCGGCCTTGTGTTGCAGGGGGTCGGGAGTGATCCTCGGTACGTTGATCTAGGCCACGTACTATGACGGGCGGTACCCCAGTAGCACTGCCATTGTATGGAATCCACAATCCAATAAGTGCCAACGGTTTTGATTGTATTACCCACTTTTGTGGCTAGTAGATGGAATTTAATAGATGTAACAATTTCGGCTATTTTCTATTTTCTTGAAAACCCTAGACCTATTATAATATCACAGAATTTCCTATCAAATGTTTTGGTTAGCGTAAGGTAAAAACTTTTCCATGTTTATTTGTGGGAAGTCTTACGTGATACCTTTTGTTTCCAAAGGATTTTCAAAATTTAAGCAACTTTAACCTTTTACTCATACCAGACCCATGTCTGACCCGGAGTTTATTTTTGTTTTTCATAAACTCTCGGGTACCCAAATTTTTACGGGTAGCCCAGGGATTCAGGTTAGCCTTGACTAATTCTGGAGGAGCAATGGAGCAGGTGGCTTCAGCGTTGTAGATATATATATAGTTCCACTGTGTTGGTATCTCTGTATTGTTTGAGTTGTGTTGTATTAACTAGACAGATGTTTATAACTGTCTAGTATGTGATGTATTATCTGTATAACTCTGATTGATGTTGTATATTATGTAAATATTTATGTGATTATTATAATTTATTCGTTCCGCTGTGAGATTCTGATGTTGTTGTTCTTTCTTCTCTATCTTTTCTATTTTCTCATCCCTTTCTTTCTTAAAGACGAAACGTGTTTCCTGGGCGTAGGAAGGCGGGTCGTCACAATAATCAAATCAACAAATATTTGATTATCAAAAATGATAATCAAATCTCAAATCAACAAATATTCGATTATCAAAAACGATAATCAAAACAACAAATATTCGATTATCAAAAACGATAATCAAATCAACAAATATTCGATTATCAAAAACGATAATCAAATCTCAAATAAACAAATATTCGATTATCAAAACGATAATCAAATCTCAAATAAACAAATATTCATCATCAAAAACGATAATCAAATCAACAAATGTTCGATTATCAAAAACGATAATCAAATCTCAAATCAACAAATATTCGATTATCAAAAACGATAATCAAATCAACAAATATCTAATTATCAAAAACGATAATTAGAACTCATATCAACAAATATTTAATTATCACAAGCGATAATCAAATCAACAAATATCTAATTATCAAAAACGATAATTAGAACTCATATCAACAAATATTTAATTATCACAAGCGATAATCAAATGAACAAATATCTAGTTATCAAAAACGATAATTAGAACTCATATCAACAAATATCTAATTATCACAAGCGATAATCAAATCAACAAATATCTAATTATCAAAAACGATAATTAGAACTCATATCAACAAATATCCAATTATCACAAGCAATAATCAAATCATAATTAGAACTCATATCAACAAATATCTAATTATCACAAGCGATAATCAAATCAACAAATATTTAATTATCAAAAACGATAATTAGAACTCATATCAACAAATATCCAATTACCTGCAGATAATTGGAAACAACAAATATCTAGAAATCAATTAAGATGATCTAGAAAATCAACATAAAAGGTGGATCGATCCCAACAAATGGCGAGTTTTAGCTACGCCGCACGTGCATCAACAAATGGCCGAAGCCTACCAAGTACCCAACATAATTTTTGGCGCCCAACAAATGACCCGAAGGTCCGGTACTGGTATTGACCCGAAGGTCCAACATATGACCCGAAGGTCCAACATAGTGGCTCGAAAGCGCACGAAAATCATCAAATATTCAATTAACGAGTCCGGAATTAACCAAAATAGCAAACGCACATGTCCCATACCACGTGTTTTACTAAATCGTTTGATTCTCTTCATCGTTTCCTTGAACGTGTAAAATCATCAAAATCATCAAACAGCAAATGTTTCGATTAACGAGTCCGGAATTAACCGAAATAGTAAAAGTGTGGTTCCATACTCCGCACTTTTGCTAAATCGTTTAAATATCTTCATCGTTTCCTTGAAAGTGCAAAATTGTGTATTCAAAATAACATTTCACATTCTCAAACGGACAAGTCCGGAATTAAGCGAATCAGTAAAAGAAAGGGGTCATAATCCTCGATTTTTCTGAAACGTTTAAGTCACTTTCTCATTCTTCTGAAAACGCAAACTGTAAAAATTATGAAAACAATTTCATTTATTTTATAAAAGTAAATAATCTACATTCTCAAACGAAAAAGTCCGGAATTAAGCGAATCAGTAAAAGAAAGGGTTCATAGTCCTCGATTTTTCTGAATCGTTAAATCGCTTCCTCATTCTTTTGAAAGCATAAACTATAGAAAATTTGAAAAACAATTTTATTTTTAAAACGATTTGCAAATCCGTGATAAAAACAGCAACATTAGTGACAAGTTCAATAAGAAAATTGTACTTCTCAAAACACCGTAGAAACGGATCTCAAAATCAGCATTGCGGGATAACCGCTTGAAAATCCACTTTAAAATTTGACGGTCATTGAAGTCAAAGCGACAGTAATTTTAAACGTCAAAATCTCAGCAAAATAATTTGCATCAAAATTTCATATCAGTGAATTTTCATTCATTAAAATGTCAACAAAACACCGTGCTTCAAAATTCTAGCATCGGTGTAAAAATCCCGTTATTAAAATGACAGCAACAAAATACGTTTCATAACCAAGCATCGGTTCAACGTAAAATCAATGCAGTAACGTGCAATTTATATTTGCACGCACACTACAATATAAACAAAGAAATTACTCTACTATCTTCAATGAAGATAATTTTAAAACAGCAAAAATCTAATCAAATATGTGATTAGCATCAAAGAAAACCAACAAGAAGTTTCAACAAATCAGAACCGCTGGTTAAACAACATAATGAAATTAAATTCATTTTCATATTTTGATTTTTAAATCAAAATAATTATCAGCTGTACTCAGCGAAGCAGTCTTACTGTTTCCGCTGCGCACTCTGATAAACAAAACACAATTCAATCAATCATCAAAACACAAATTCACTTTTATTTTTAAATAAAGCTATTTGAAAATTTCATCAAAATTTCAAAACTTTAGTTTTGACTCAAAACACAACTAAAACATCGACAAATAGTTGTAACACATGTTCCATCTGAGTTATGTTTTATATTATGTCCATAAAACCCCAAGCTCTGATACCAAATGTGACGCCCCACCTCTATGCTCGCAATAACAAAGAGTATTAAAAGAAATACTGTCTGTTATCCCGAAGAATAAGGCTGGATAGGAGCGGCCATCCGTAGTTAGGCCTTACACTAGTATTGGTTATCTCGATAGGAGTGGTATATATTTTTATTTTTCATCTCATATTTATTTACTCCCATCGACATATCCAATTCTAGTATAAAACGAACTACGATGGTTCATAATAGTTTAGGACAATATATATAGTAATAACACAGATAATATAAATGCGGAACACAGATAAAACAAAAGTCTCATATATATAATAACTGATGTCTGTTGATATACATGTGATACAATACATATGATACAACTACACTGTCGACTCTGGAAGTTACATATACAAGTAAATTATCGTGAATAATATACCTGGATATACAACATCCTATACAAATACACTGACTACTAAACATGACGACGACTACTCCATAAGATATGAAGAGACTTCATAGCTCTAGCAGCAACCCAAAGTAAGATATCAACAACCTGTAAATACTCGGTCTGACTCGAGTATTACATTCAAAAGAAAATAATACACAGGTCAGTCTAATTCAAACTCAGTTATTAATGCACAGAAGCGGTAATAATTAATTAACAATTAGACGACGGACAAAATAAATCACATATCCGATCCTTTAACAAGAGAATCGGATAACTGTGAATATAACACGTATAGTGTTAAACAACAATTCAGCAAACTCAAATTATCAACGAAGATAGATGAAAGGATTATTAATGAAAATAATTTAGAAAAACATCAGAATTTCCTAACCGGCAATTAACATCAAAATCTAATTAGTAATAAATAACTAGAAACTCATAGTCTAATTATCAAATAGATAATTAGATAACAAAAAAATGATCAAATGAAACTAAATCAATTTAAACAATTGCAATATCACTTAAAAACATCAATTCTAATTGGCTGCAGTACACGCTAACGTGTACCGCCTTGCCAATACGGCATATGAAATACGCAAAAGATCAATGGATCAAAAGTAATTGAAATATCAATAAAAGCAATACCGTGTGGCTGCAGTTCACGCTTGCATGCACTGCCTTGCCACTATAGTGATGATGTACACAACGAATACCGTGTGGCTGCAGTTCATGCTTGCGTGCACTGCCTTGCCACTACGGTGATACGTACACAATGAAAATTCACAAACGAACACAAGGTCAAACCCAGAATCACGTTCAACTCAAATGATATTCAAATAAAATCGTAATGCGAGCACAAGGTCAAACCCAAAATACCGGATTCAACTCAATGTACAAATTCAAATAAAATGGTCAAGGCATACAAATCAAGTCTCGACCCAAGTCCAAATCAATCAACTGTAGGTAGTGGCTGCAGTAGAGATAAACGCGGTTCCACATGCCTCAAAGTATCAGTCGATACAAACACGCATGTGCGGTCAGGGGAAATCCAAATACTACATGAAACTTACAGTAATGGAAGGACAAATAGGATGGCCAAGTGACAATGTAAATGAACCCAATCTGTCAGGCTATATCAATGAACCACAAAGTGGATGTTCAACGGTAAGGTAGCACCCCATCAGTGAACAGGGAAGGCAATGTGACACAGTTGCATGCCTGGATGAACCCTGCAATAGGTCCAAAATATGTACCAAACAATTGCACAAAATGCAACTGCATATACAAGGGTGTGACAATATAAAATGAATCAGGGAATGAAAACCCCAACATCAGGTGATACTAAGTGCAATGGAATTTCAAGCATCGTCAGGAAAGGGATACAACTCACTGCTCAATTGTACATGAAGCCAATTCCAGTGAAAACCAACACAGTGCAACTGACTCGAAGAAATAAACAGTGACAACATGATAAACTTGTATGCAAAGACCAGTGAACAACTAAGTGAAACTGGACCAAATTCAACTCAAATGCACACTGTATCATACCTGATACTATGACAATATGGATGTAAGCAAATATCTCTGATTCTAAATGACAAGCTTAAAGTCAAGATCAATGCCATCAAGTAAACAAAACTCAATTGTAATGTACACATCAGCCGAGATCAATACAACATGGAGCTACTGACTACCTGTAACATATACAACTCGAAAACAGTGAAGCCAAAATTCAATTGGTACAAGAAAATAACCAAAAGCAATAGCAGCTTTGATCAAAGATAACCGCAGTTTGAATCAAAGTCAGGTTGTATCAAAAAAAAACCCCCAAATCAAAGCAGACACAAACTGTCATCACAAATCACCATGGTCGAAGTCAAATAGGAACATCACATAAAAATCACAAATCAAGCATGCCACAGGAATGGACGTGCATACAGAAGTCACCGGCAACATCAAAGCCGTGAAGAAGAAGCTGTGGGTAAGACCCCAAGCAGTATTTGAATAAACACTAGCCAATTCAAATCACTTTGCTAAAGAAAATATCATCATCAAGTCAAGTTAAACACCCAGCACAATTTATTTATTTTTCACACCAAAGCGACCGAAGTCAAAGTCGAAGACAACAAGAACGAATGAAATCAACATCAACCAAAATCAAAACAAGCAGAGGAAATCACTAAATCGCAAGATTAAACTAGCTAGAATTAGATGTGAGTGAATAATTACATCACTCACCGATGTTTCAAAGCAATTAGAAGCAGCCGTTCGACGAAGCATCTTCGATGGAGGTAATCGGCGCCCTTAATTTCACGAAGCCCTAGCTTCAAGAAGACGAGGCCGCCATTTATTTTTTTCGTTTCGTTTGGTTTTAGGTTTTCAAATGAGAAATGAAAGAGGGGATCGGGTTTGCCTCCGATATTATCTCGGCTAAACAAAGAACCATGGCCCACGATTCAAAATGTAAAGCCCACTCAACACTTAACAATTTATAAAAGATTTTTAACCCTAGAAAAATCCAATTGCAAATTTTTATCAAAGGATTCCAACCGATCAAAATTCAATAGCAATTATGATCACTTAAATCGTTAAATGACGATTATAAATTCGAAGCTAAATCCTGGGTTGTTACATGCACAGTTGTTAAAGTGGTTTTCGAGGTTGGCAAAGAGTATGAAATATGCAATCCCGGTCTCTTTACCAGCCAAACGCTTATTTTACATCGTGATCATTTCATTTCAAATAGTTCATACTTTATATCAGAAAATCTTATCCACTTCAAAACCATATCAATTTGATATCATTATTCATTTTAAATAATATTCATTTTCAGAATGTAACACTTTCAAAATTTATAACACTTTCGAAATCATAACACTTTGGAATCATAACTCTTTGAAATCATAACACTTTGAAACATAGCACTTTGCACCTAAACAACTTAGATGTTCAAAATAGTATATATATTAAAATACTTTATAAAATTAGTTTCCTCCAATTTCGCAAATCGATTCAAATAATCTTAAGTACAAAAATTCAATTTAAATCAATTCTCGTTTAACCATTTTAATTTAATGTTTAAAGATTCAAGTTTAAATATTCAAACATTTACAATATAAATTTCATTTATATTTCAACATTTAACTTTAAATTTATTCAAATTGGACATTATTCTTCTAGCAATTTTTTTAACAATTATTTAAATCCCAATTATACATTTAAATAAATATTAAATCTCAGTTTTATTCAAATTTAAGAATATTCATTTAATCCCTTTTTATCAAATCAAGTTATAAATCCAGTTATAATCATATCTTTTCAAAATCTCAAAACTAATTAGTTTAAATCAATACTTCCTTAAATTCAAGTATTAACCAAATTAAATTCTAATTCAACATTAATTTATCTTCGCAACCTTTGTTGCTAAAGTTATAAATCTATTTTAAAATATTAATATAAATTTTTAATTAAATAATTTAAAACATATTATATACTAATTAAATTAAATTTTATTAAATCTTATTATTAATTGCATTTTGTATTAAATCTTATTTTATATATTTTTGAAATAATAAACTATAAGAAAATCTTAAAATTTATATTTTTCAAAAATAACTTATAAATTAAAATTTCCAAAACATATAAATTTAAAAATCTAAAATATTCAAAATAAAATATCTTTACATTATCAAAATCCATATATTTCCTTTTAAATTTCAAAAGTCATATTTCAAAACAGACCGACGATGTCCATATAAAATTTTCTATCCTATGGTCAAGTGATACAGATATTTATCATTTCAATCCATAATTTAAATATTTAGGGGTATATATAATTTCTACCTGCAATCCCAAAATTAGAATATATGAAAATCGCTTGGGTTATCATTTCAACCCATAAGGATTTTCTTTTATTATATAAGATCGTTCTGGTATGTATTATTTCAACGCATAGGGAATTCTATACTAACAGCGAACTTGTAGAGTGAGAAAAGTTATGATAACAATATGATATATCAATAATAGGCATATATCATCAGTGATAAATTAAATATAAACAACAGATATGGTGTCATATATCGCATGTGAACAATTACAGATAATAGCATATCATATATAACAACTATATAAATAACAGTTCAAATTTTACAGCATATTTCAATTGTCATTCAAACCTGAATTAATTTTATATATAAGAATGTTAATCATGAGTGATTGCTCATCTTTCAAGGCATGGAAAACACGATGACAAAGAACAATGCAACGGACATGGGTGCGAATTAGGCACGAGAAAAGCAACAACTAGAGATCGATGAACCAAATCAATGTTTACTAGAGATTGAGGGAAACAATATACATACACATATTTATATGAAAAATACATATATCTATATATATATTATAGATTTAAAAATTTATATTCAAAAACACATATAAAAATAATGTCTTTATATATTTTAAACCAATATATATTAAAATATATATATATATATATATATTATAGATATAAAAATTTATATTCAAAAACACATATAAAAATAATATCTTTATATATTTTAAACCAACATATATAAATAATATCTTTACCTACACATATTTTGACAGTTTATTAAAATAGACTTCTTAAATCAATTTGAATATAAATAAAGAATTTGTAAACTCGCATATGTAAGAAAAATCCATACGTATTAGAACTTACTTTCACACATACATGCCAACACACATACACTGTACTAAAAACAAATAGGACCTTTATATAATATAAATATATCAATATTTATACCATCTGAAATATATTTATGTATACTACACGCAAATCATTTCTTAAAGTCAATACTTCTGTATACTTATATAACTAATATATAGCTGGCATGCATATTATTTTAAAATTAATTATTATTATAGAATCAATATAAACTTATCTTATTGTAATATATATATATATATATATATATATATATATATATATATATAAACAGCGAAAGTATGAAGAAGTTATTTTATTATAAAATCAATACTTTATTGAAATCAATATATATATATATATGTATGTATGTATGTATGTATGTGTGTGTGTATAACTCGAAAAATCATATATAAAATTATAGAACATATATATACAAGTGTTATACACTTATATATATATAAACTATAGATTATGTACAGCAGCTTATACATAAAATAAACTATTGTAAATTTATACATTAAACTCAATAGACTATTATATATATCTTATATATATTATAATACTTTAAACATATTATCATTATATACTTTCATACACATATATGTATAACAAAGTTGAGTATGTTTGAACATGTATAGTACTGCAAATAAAACAGAATCTGTATATATAAACAAAAGAGATTATACTTACATTTTTTATTAATAGGGTGAAGTAAGCCAGTCTCAAAACAATAAAAAGAAAACATATATGTGTGCTTCATACATATATTTAATAGAGGAAGGACGACGTGAAGCATAGGCTGCTGCGAACTGGGCTTGGAACTTGAGACAGAGGTGATTAAGTCCGAGCTGCATGAAGGCGTGGCATTAGCTGACACGTAGAGTAGTTACGTGTAGGGTGCGGTCGCACGTAGGATCTCGGTAGGGAGATGGAAGAGTATCTAGTGTTTGGTGGAATGATGTGTGGTCTAGTTGGTCGGCAAAAGCTTGATAGGTTCAAGGTGGCAGTGGAGAGAGGAGGCGAAGATTGGTATGGCGCGATTGGGAGGTCGGAGAGGTTGTCGGTTGAAGGTGATCTCGACTGCGTTGAGGGGTTGGCAAGATCAAAGGGGAAGGTGACTTGGACGTATATGGGGTTGTGTGCATGGAAGAGTCGGTCTTCTATAGCCGTGGCACACATGGTGGCGCATGTATTCTCGAGCAACAGGAAATATACGAACTAATATATATATATATATATATATATATATGTGTGTGTGTGTGTGTGTGTGTGTGTGTGCATATATATATATATATATATATATATATATATATTATTTTCTCTTGTTATAAGAATGACCACTTAGAGAAAGGGAAGAGATGGAGAATGGGTTTTGAACGTGCTCTCAAGCAATTGGAAAAAGAATGCAACTTGTTATATTATATATTCATTTTTTAAAAGCAAATGTCAGAGCATGAAAGAGAAAGAGAAAAAGAGAGCTAGAATGGAGAAACCAAAAAATAGGAACAAACCAGGAATAAAGCGAACTAGTAAATATATTGAACAGGTGGGATAGCAAAAGTCAAGCACAAGTTCAGGGAATAATAATGATAGAGAAAATGTTGTTTGTCTTTTTCAACCCTTGGAAAATTTTGAATGGACACAGGAATCAAAAGTTAAAACGGATACCGATACATTGGACCGTTACGTAGCATTCATTGTGTACTGAATATTGAAATGCGTAGATAAATATACTACGGAGATCAGCATGACAAGACGAGAAAAATGGTACAAAAATATCAGCGATACGACCATCCTATTAGAAGTCAATATTTCGCTGCCAAAGTGCTGCGATTTCACCGAAAATAAGATAAACGGGGCTAGAGAAGTCCAAATTTGACGAAACAAATTATGACATCTTACTCATAAAATGATTTACATTTTTACTTTCAAAAAATATTCAGGTTTCGAAAATATTTTATTTAAAAAAATTTAATTGATTTAAATTGAAATTGAAATAACACAATAAAACTAATATTCATATTTACCAGTGAAAATCTACCATTCGCTATGTTTAAATCGACGCATTCCAAATATCAAAATTTTATTGCTAAATTTTATAATTAAATTTTAAGAAAAATTTCAGTTAATTATGTTATAAAAACCGTTAAAACTTACAGGTCGTTACAATATGTTGAATTTGATGCTTATTAAATCTATGCCGAAGACCCCATACGAGATGTGGTGTGGTATTCCCACATCAAATATTCAAAGGTGTGGGATTGTCCAGTGCATGTTAAGAATGTTGGCCCCAATAATTGAGGCAAGGTTGCTATTGCATAAATTTATAGGATATCCTAAGAATTTAATAGGATATATTTTCTACAATACCAAGAAATAAGTGAATATAGTTTCTCGGCATACTGCCTTTTCAAAAAATGTATTTATGCCGAAATAATTGAAATTCAAAGTTGTAGATTTAAATAGATCCGAGAAATTGACACAGCGATTGAACTAATGGGAGAAACAAATTCACCATTTTATGAAAACGTGCAATCTATTAGAAAGTCGAATAGGGAATCTTGCACACTGGAGAGATACTACGGTTTTCTTATGGATGGAGAGAAAGAGGTATGTGTCTTAGAGGACGACCTCTCCTCTTATTCTAACTAACACTATAGAGTAAAGACTCTACACTTTGACTAAAAGCTATGTAATCTATGGACATTGGCTGATATACCCGAAGGGATAAAACCGATTGGCTGTAAATGGATTTTTAAGAAAAAGTTAGATTCAAACTTGAAGGTAGAGATTTATAAACAAGGCTATTTGCGAACGAGTTTCATAAAATTCAAGATGTTGATTATGTAGAGACTTTTTCACTCGTAGCCATGCTTAAATCTATTTGGATAATGCTTGCCATTACTGCATTCTATGACTATGAAATTTGGCGGATGGATATGTAAACGGCCTTCTAAACAGTGATTTAGAGAAGGCCATATACATTTCATAGCTTGAGGGATTTAAGGTCATTAGGAGTGAGGGCAAGGGTCGAAAATGGTTAAGTTCAATTTATGGCCTTAAGCAAGATTTAAAGAGTTGGACTAAGTTGTTTGATAAACTAATCATATAGTTTGGTTCTATCAAAATACAAAGGAAGCATCTGTATATAAGAATAATTGGAAAGTCTTATAGTATTATTAGTATTATAGGCAAGAATTTGCCCCTAATTGGTAATGACATTGCATTGTTGCAATCGGCGAAAGCATGGTTGTCCAAGAACTTTCCTACGTAGGATTTTGGAGAAGCAACCTATATACTTGTTATAAAGATATATAGAGATGGATCCAAGAGGTTGTTGGGATTGTCCAAATCCCTGTACATAGATACAATATTGAAAAGATTCAGTATTGAGAAGTCCAAGCGTGGAATGTTTCGACATAGTCTAGAATTGTCCTTTTTGGAAAGAACGCTCCTCATACTGATGAGGAGAAGGAGGATATGAAGAGTAAACCATATGCATCAACATTTGGTTCCATAATGTACATTACACTATATAGAAATCGGATGTTGCTTATGCATTAGGATGCATATGCCGATATCTGTCAATCTAGGTAAGAAGCATTAGATAACTGTAAAATGTATTCTTAAGTATTTAAGAAATATTAAAGACTTATTCCTTGGATATGGGAGTGAAGATCTCATTATGAAAGGGTATATAGATTCTAACTTTCAGAGTGATATCAATGATAGTAAGTCCATACCTAGCTATGCCTTTACAATAAAAAGTAAGGCTACTGGTTGGAAAAGTTTCAAATAAGGTAAGGTAGTTCATTCAACGATGGAGGCCAAATACATCGCCTTCAACGAAGTAGCTAAAGAAGCATTAACATTGAAATCTGTAACGACCTGGATTTTTAGCCATCTTTTTTTAGGGTAATTAACTAATTTTGAATATTGAAATATTAATTTTTATAGGTCGAATAAATAAATTTTCTAATATTGGACATATCTGAATATATAAATTTTGAAAGCTACACAAAATTATCAAAACGCTAATTTTTGTTATGTGTGTGTATGTATGTATATAGCTTCATCATTAAAAACTTATGATAAAAATATCTATTTATATGTATATATACATATACAAGCTTCATGATGGAAAATTTCAAACTTATGCTGACTAAAATAAATAAGCCTATATATATATGTATATAAAAATAACGTAATTGTAAATATGTAAAAATGTAAATATCTATATGGTAAAAATATGTATATGTGAATATATATGTATATATATATGTTAATATATACATACGAAGAATCATCATGGCAAACACCAATTCAAGCCCATAAAACTTACAATCATATATACCATAAAATCAAATCACCCACAACGTAGACAAATCAGCCTACATTCAAAGAAAAAAGAAAAAAATATAACATGAATGAAGAATACTGTACAAATCTCAGCCATCATATTGCCTCATTGTATCCTTTCATTCTTCTATATATATATATACATATATATATATATACATATATATATATATATGTGTGTGTGTGGTTGGGGCTTGTTCTTGTTCATTTTTATAAACAAAAAAAGATCTGCCATTAAAAATTAAAGAAAGAAGATTAAGTTGTTAAACGCTTGAAGCGGGAGATAAAGCAAGACAGAGTGTCCATCTATTTGTTAACAGTGAGTAAAACATTTTTAGCTTGTTTACTGGATATAATATATATAGGTATATAATTATGATTCTGGGTGAAATCTTGGATCCGTGTCATGTGTATATGCATCTGTTATGTAAGTTTAAGTATGAACATGTGTAATCAACATGGACAGTACCACCTTAAACTCAAGAACCATGTGCTATCTTCCTTGTACCTGTTCTTTTTTTTAAAAGGGTTAAGCCTCTTTAACTTGAAAAATCACTAACTCATCATCCTTTCAGTTTTACAACCTGATACCAAACCAAAATTATTTATTTGTGAATGAAGAACATTTTAAAATTTATTTCATTGAATGACATGGAGCATAGAGGAAATAAACAACATATAATAGTAAGTGTTTTACCAGGGTCGAAATTCAATTTTCACAATTTAAATGGATCACATAGTCGTGATTGCTATTGGAAAACTTGATTTTTGAGTATGGTTTAAAGATTTTTAAGGTCGTGTGGAGAGAGGAATTGGAAGATGAACGGATTTGTGGATTTTTTGCAAACTATGGCGACTTGAGTGATTTTGTGATGTGGCGTTGGGCGTGGAGGAGGTTCAAGCGATGGCGCATCCAAGAAAATTAATGCGATGATTTTTGGTGAAGTGTATAAGGTGGTCGAGGTAGATCAGTGATATCTTATTTAATTAATTATATGTTAATTTTTTAATTAATTTTTAAATGTATTGTCTAATTTTAAATTAACTAATACTAAATCATTTCTTGATAAACAAGTATTCTGGACATAAAAAATATAGCTTGACGTGGTTAATTGAAAACAGATCGGTTCTGATTTGTAAATTAATTTAATTGTAAATTGTTGATTGAAGTATATGATCTATGCTTTAACGGATATTGTGCTTGGATATTGATTTCAATTATCTATTGTCTGTGCCATTAAGTAGTCAAACCAATTAAAGTAGTAATAAAAAATGTTGACACGTTTTATTGGAAGTAAATCGACTTGTACTAATCATTATTTCAAAATTCGAAAGGTGTAATGATTACAAGCGAATTCGATGGACAGGTCATGATAAAGTAAACATATGGAACGAATTTCCATATGTGAATATTAACACCTTGATTGTAGAATCGTTTATTTCAAACAACTTGCCTTTAGAAATTTATCGTTTTGGATTCGATGAGATCGGGATCGAATATCAGAATTATCCGAAAACCACTTCGATCCAATATCCACTCCGAGCCTACACAATTTTGATTATGCTCAACTATGCTGAAACGTTAGATTCAAGCATATCAGCTATTTTCTAATTTGCTTTCTATACACACTATTATAATATCAAATGGATTTGATATAAAATGCTTTGGTCATCGTAAGGTGAAAAACCTGTCGTGTTTATGTGGGAGGTGATCTTACGAGATACCTTTGTTTTCAAAGGATTTTAAAATAGTAATAATTCAAATTGAGTGTGTTTTCTCACGCTGGTTTTCTAGATTGACTAGGGTGTTATTATATTATAATGTTCGGGTCAGACCGAGTATTACAAGGTTAGGATGCTATGAAGCTCAGGAGATGACTAGATGACAGAGACGTATTTCTGTACTTGTTATTTTTCGTTGTATGTGCAGACTATATAGACAGCACCGGTGAGGTTAAGTTATTATAACTGTCTAGATTGATTTGTTATTATTGTACTCTGATGATTGTATGTATTAACTGATACAGATTCTTTTGTATAAAAACAGTCTGCTATTATATATTATATTTTATTCTGCTACGATTGCGGATTCTATTTTCATCTACCTTTTCTTCTTTACCCCTAGTGATTCGGTATTTTTGGCACTCGACTATTCGGCATGTTATACAGTGAACGTATGGATGTCGATTTTTTAGGGTCGAAAATCCCGGGTCGTTAAACATGGTATCAGAGCTTTGGTTTAGCATATACCTAAACTTATTGGATAAGCGCATTGAGTGTATGTACATATAAGAGTGAGCGTATTTGTTAGTGATATAAAAATATTTTGATAACAATAAATGAAATGATTTTAACTTGGATTTTATGTAAAATATAAAAGAATGAATCCTATAAACTAATAAAATCAATCATGACTGTTGATGATGATTTGATGTTATCTCCTTGTTGATTGATTATTCGATTAATATGGATATGCATATTATCGCTTATTGATTATGAGTCATGCTCGGCCAGTTTATGAATAATGACTATTGACCGCTGATTTGAGCATTTGACTATGGTAGGAAAATTTTGGTTTTTGAAAAGTATTTAACTAATGGAGAAACTCCATGTTTAACATGGATTTTGAAGTGAATATATATTAGAATTTCTCTCTATATCATTTTAAAGAGCAATGGATACAATTTAAAAGTGATATATGAAATATAGTTTATCTAGACATGGTTAATAAATAAGCAAAAAGTTATTTAAACTGAAAATTTGATAGTTTGGATTCCAGGATTTTTGAAATTGGTTTTGAGATTCTGAAAATATATAATGCCATAATTTGAAATTATTTTCCAAATAGAACTGTTATAAATGATTTCAAAGTGATTTCAAAAAGGGATTTTCAAAAAATTTAAAAGAAATAAAGTCCGGAACTCATTTCTGTCGCTGGAAAATAAATTTTGGTGATGCCAGCAACATCGTCAGCATTTATTTTTGAGTTTCAAAGTGGGGGAGGGCTACTTTTGTAGCCTTGCTAATCGATTGTTTATGAAACCGATTTGATTCAAATCCCTGAAGTATGATTTGATATTCGAAAGAAATATGTACATATTTATTTCAAATGATTTGGAAAAAAACCTGGCGTTCAATTCCCAAATTTTAGATTGAATTATGTTATGAAAACGTGTATCATATGCATTAGGATTGATTGATTGATTATGCATCATATTGAGATGATTGATTGTCTATTTTTAATTTTGGATTGGAATTTGATTTTTCCGACTATTCTGAATAGTTGAACACTTCCACATTGAGAATTAATTTTCAAAGCTAAGAATTTTTGGAAAGTATATAAATTTAGTTTTGAAAATTTTAAAAATAAAGACTAATGGAAGTTGAACAAGTAAAAAGCTAAATAATTTGGTAAGTAAATTGTATAAGCTTATTTTGAATTATACAAGTATGTAATATAGTTTTGAAATGTTCTTAAATGAAAAGAGTTTTAAGAAATGTTTTGAACGCAGTAAATATTTATAAAATCTTTTTTTTTTTTTTGCAAATTGATTTTTCTTATGCAGTTCCAACTTTGCATGAATATGAAAAATGGTTTTAAAAGGTTTATAATGGAATTTGTTCAAGAAATAATATGAACCTAGTAAATGTTTATGAAAGAAAGAAAAAAATGAAAAAAATTGTAACGACTAGGTATTTTCAACCATTCGCATCCGCACATGTCGGACTTGAATTGTTCAAAATACCGCGTTGTAAATAAAATTTGGAAAATCTTAGAATATACAGTAAATAAATAATCACATGTCACAGACACAGAGTAAGAAATGCAGCGGAAGTAGAGAAAATAGTGGTTCATGAAGCCACTATCACATAGTCTCAAAATAAGTACAAAATTGCATAGTTTTAAAACAAAATAAAGTTTGAAACAACCATAGAAAATCTCGATATTCAATTGTATTGATTTCATAAGCTAAGATAAGAACTGAACAGAAAATAGGCGGCAGCTTGTTAAAGATGGTCTCCAGAAGTCCTAGCTCCAAGGAACGAAGTCCGAACTAATACTTAGGCTGACCCGAGCAAAAGAAATAAACACAAACACTCGAGTCAGGACACACATACTTATACAATGTAAGCTAATTCAAGTGAATTGTAATATAAAGGCAAGTAACTTAAAGGATGCTTGGGACCTCCCATCCTCTAAGGATCCGTTAAACTATTTACTATGTAGTAATATTTCGCTATTATAATAGTGTCTATTGGTAAAATAAACTTACTTTTAAATAGCGTTAAGGCATTACATTTTCCACGTAACACATAATAGTGCCAATAGTCTATACAGTACCGTAATACCTCCTGATCGGGAGGCTACCAGAGGATACTCCATAGGTACGACACAAATAAAACTCGTACAAGGATCGCTAGGGTAGGTGACACGACACAACAAGGCAATGCCAGGGTAGATATACCAATTGCTATCTGGACTGGTGGAAACGCGTAGCAGCTACTACCACCCACCTGAACAACACTCCCAAATCAAAGGTGCGCACCAAACAAACACAAAGTAATAGAATGGCATACGAAGAAATGGGTTCGATAAGAGGTGCTACCTCCTTGGCCCGAGAATCACTCCTATTTTAGCCACCTTATGCCAACCCACGGGAGTCGGGTCCACTTACATACCTCAATAGAACGTCACCACCAACCTACTTCATTCTGGAATCTCCACCGCGTACACGGTTGCCAAAGTGGTTTTCGGTATCGGCAGAGAGTATGCCCATATCCGATCCCGGTGTCTTTGCCAACCAATCGTTATTTTTACTCGTGGTTATAAATCCCAAGAATAATTTATATTTAAATCCAAATACTTCATTTAACTTTTAAAAGTGAAGTTATTATATTTACAACTCAAATAATCAAAAATCTCATTTTCAGCCACTGCAACACTTAATAGGTGCTACTATAGCTCTTTTATTTACTCAGGTTTACTTTTAAATATATATATATATATATATATATATATATATATATATATATATATATATATTTGCAATCATAGTACTTACCAAGTACTGCGATAGCCCTTAATTAATTCTAGCCTTTAGTTCATTTGCATCAACTACGGCACTTACAAAGTGCGGTAATATCCCTTACAACAGATTTTAAGTTAATTAAATTCCAGACTTTAATATAATTTATCAATAATTAAACTTTAATTTAAACCAATTTGACTTATAAAAATCATATTTCCACTTTAAAATAGTTATTTAAATTACCCAAAATTTTATGATTTATATTAGGTAAATTTCATAAATAAATATCATCTTCTTAAGACTTCACTTATTAAAGTTAAATTCCATATTTTCTATTCTTTGTATTCAAAATTTGCTTAATAATTAAGTTTAATTTCCATTAACTAATTTTAATTTTTTTTAACTTACCCTTTTATCATAAACCAAACTTCCATTTTTAAATTAAGATATATTTCAATTCCATTTTTAAGTATTCATGTCTTTATTCATTTAACTCATAGAAAATTTAGATAACACCTTATTTATCCATTTAAATTAAATTTATATCAAATTTATTATATTTTATTTACTTATCTTGAATTTCATTCCTTTAAAAATCAAATTCCAACATAAATTTATATTCCAAATTCCAACTAACCATTTATTTAGTCATATATATTTAACTTGTATAAAATCACTAAAAGATCAATTTTATTCAATTCAAATAAAAAAAACAGTAAAATATACAAATTTAAATTACTTAGATTTTTCCAGAAATATATATATATATATATATATATATATATAACCACGGGTCTGTATAATATTTTCTACCCTAAGTCAAGTGGTACGGATAATATATCATTTCAATTCGTAATCTATAAAAAAAATCCGAGTTCTATCGTTTCAAACCCGCAACCCCAAGTTAAATAAATAAATAATAAATAACTGAATAAGTAAATAAATAAATTATCGTTCAGGCTTGTCATTTCAGCCCGTACGATTCTATGAAATAATAAAAAATCCGAGTTCTATCGTTTCAAACCCGCAACCCCAAGTTAAATAAATAAATAATAAATAACTAAATAAGTAAATAAATAATAAATTATCATTCAGGCCAAGGGGTAAGGGTAGGCCGAGCACTTAAGTAATGGAACGACCAAAGAGATGGCACGATCTAAGCATGGCGCAACCTAAGGTGTGAGAGTAGGCCGAGCGACTTAAGTGGTGAGCGACTTAAGTAAAGGAACGACCTATCCCATGGCGCGACCTAAGCATGGAGCGACCTATGTTGGTGCGACCTATATGGCGCGACCTAACTGCAGGCCGAGAGGCATATTTGCAGGCCGAACGACCTAAGGAACAGAAGTGCAAAAACTCTCTCAATTTGCAACCGATCGAGCACGGACACTAGGGGATTACGCCCATCAGCTTCCCGGTCCTATTGGCTCCTCGATGCATCACCAAAAATGTGTTCAAACATCAAAGTTAGGATTTTTAAAGATTTGAACCCAAAACACTAAAAATTGGGATTTTCACCAATTCAATCCAAACCAAAAGAAAATGCATATGAATTAGTGTTAGGAATTCATACCCAACAATCAAAGATGGTTATAGACAAAGATGTGAGACACAAATCTCACCTTTTCACAAAATCAATGAAGGAGAAGCTTGAAAGCAAAGGAAAAATCAACCACACTTCAATCTCAACACAAGAAGCTTGAATCAATGGCTTCTCTTTGGATTTGGAGTTAGATGTTGGATTTGCAAATGAACAAGGGCTTGGAGTTTTAAATTCCCATTCCTCTCTCCATTTTATGATGACGCTTGAGTGTTAGGAAATAAAAGTGAAGTAATGAAGGGAAGAGGGGGTTGAGCTAGAGTTAATAGTTTAGGCTAATGGGCTAAACCAAACCCAAAGCCCAAAGTGAAAAAGTGGCAAAATTCCACTAACTACAAACATATCAAAGTTCATACTCAAAAAGATCGCAAACGGCATTTTGGATCCAATGGAAGTGGTCCTGAGTCCTAATTCGACTGTATGCAAAAAGTAACTTTTCGGACTAAAATCTGACTAACGATAAAATATTTAAATAAAATATTTAAATATTCGATCGTAAAATATGTGGGTTTTTACGTATATATTATAAATCAGGTCATATTTTAGAGATTCAAATAAATTAAATTCTCAAGATAACACTGTAGCCAGACTACAGAATGGTCTCTTCACTTTGAAACTCGAAAATGAATGTCGATGATGCTACAGTTATCACCGAAATTATTTCCCAGCAACAAAGAGAAGAGCACTGATTTTTAAACCTTTAAAATTCTTTGGAAACAAATTTCTATTTGAAAATAATTTAAATAATATATCCTTTTAAAACTTTAAACCCAAGGTTTGAAACCATCGAAAATTGAATTCTCATGTTCTTATTTTAAATTCATTTCTGTTTCCAAATTAATTTATAACCATTGCTTATAGTTCAATTATTTATATGAGACAGAACCCATGGTTTACAAAACCATAAATAAAATCAAAGACTATTATCTTTTGATAACTCGTTAAATTAATTATAAAATTCTGAAAATTATACTTATATATAATATTAGATTTTTTCCAAATATAGGAATAAATTTTTCAAAACAAGGACAGAGATTCAAATTTGATGGACTCAAATCAAAGTGAATTTTGATTTAAAGGTAAGTTGGAATCAGAAGATCCAATGATTAAATAACAGAATAAGGAACTAGATAAGTTTATATAAATCGCGGGCAACCTTAACCGGGTCAAACGTGACTTAAAGAACAAGATCGTTGTGGATTTTCTGGGGTAAATCTACATTCGATCTAAAGAGATAGAGTTCGAAATACCCAAAGATACTAGCATCTAAACCAAGGATAAATATAAATCTCTGGTGAATCAATGCTAATGGTAAAGGAGTTTTACCCCTTTATCAGAATATTGGTGAGACCGCCAATTCACTGTAAAGATCATCCGAAGTGGAGTTATAGGATACTCCAGAATCGAAAGAAGATGAATAGTGAGGAACACGAATGAACTTTGGAACTGCAAGAAACGTTCCAAAATTCAAAGGAAATCGAATCAAAAGGAAGAGATTCAAGCTCGAGTGAAAATGATTCTGTAAATCAAATTTACCATACATGCTAAGTTTTTCCTAGAGACAATGCTCTGATAGCAAATGTAACGACCCGGTAATTTCAACCATTCACATCCGCACATGTCAGAGTTGAATTTTCAAACTACCGCGTTGTAAATAAAATTTGGAAAACCTTAGAATATACAGTAAATAAATAATCATAGATCACAGACACAGAGTAAGAAATGCAACGGAAGTAGAGAAAATAGTGGTTCATGAAGCCACTATCACATAGACTCAAAACAAGTACAAAATTACATAGTTTTAAAACCAAATATATTTTGAAACAACCACAAAAAATCTCAATATTCAATTGTCTTGATTTCATAAGCTAAGATAAGAACTGAACATAAATTAGGCAGCAGCTTGTTAAAGATGGTCTCCAGCAGTCCTAGCTCCAAGAAACGAAGTCCGAACTTATACTTAGGCTGACCCGAGCGTAAGAACTAAACACAAACACTCGAATCAGGATATATATACTTATACAGTGTAAGCTAATTCAAGTGAACTGTAATATAAAGGCAAGTAACTTAAAGGATGCTTGGGACCGTCCATCCTCTAAGGATCCGTTAAACTATTTACTATGTAGTAATATTTCGCTATTATAATAGTGTCTATTGGTAAAATAAACTTACTTTTAAATAGCGTTAAGGCTTTACATTTTCCACCTTAACACATAATAGTGCCAATAATCTATACAGTACCGTAATACCTCCTGATCGAGAGGCTACCATAGGATACTCCATAGGTAAGACACAAATCAAACTCGTACAAGGCTCGCTAGGGCAGGTGACACGGCACAACTAGGCAATGCAAGGGTAGATATACCAATTGCTATCCAGACTGGTGGAAACGCGTAGCAGCTACTACCGCCCGCCTCGAACAACACTCCCAAATCAAAGGTGCGCACCAAACAATCACAAAGTAATAGAATGATATACGAAGAAATGCGCTCGATCAGAGGTGCTACCTCCTTGGCCCGAGAATCGCTCCTGTTTTAGCTACCTTATGCCAACTCACAGGAGTTGGGTCCACGTACATACCTCAATAGAAAGTCACCACCAACCTACTTCATTCTGGAATCTCCACCGCGTACACAATTGTCAAAGTAGTTTTCGGTATCGGCAGAGAGTATGCCCACATCCGATCTCCGTCTCTTTGCCAACCAATCGTTATTTTTACCCATGGTTATAAATTCCAAGAAAAATTTATATTTAAATCCAAATACTTCATTTTAACTTTCAAAAGTGAAGCTATTATATTTAAAAATCAAATAATCAGAAATCTCATTTTCAGCCACTGTAACACTTAACAAGTGCTACTGTAGCTCTTTTATTTACTTAGGTTTAGTTTTCAATATTAATATATATTTTTTGCAATCACAGTACTTACCAAGTACTGCGATAGCCCTTAATTAATTCTAGCCTTTAGTTCATTTGCATCAACTACGGCACTTACAAAGTGCGGTAATATCCCTTACAATAGATTTTAAGTTAATTAAATTCCAGACTTTTATATAAATTTATCAATAATTAAACTTTAAATTAAACCAATTTAACTTATAAAAATCATATTTCCACTTTAAAATAGTCATTTAAATTACCCAATTTTTTTTGATTTATATAAGGTAAATTTCACAAATAAATATCATCTTCTTAAGACTTCACTTATTAAAGTCAAATACAAAATTTTCTAAACTTTATATTCAAAATTTACTTAATAATTAAGTATAGTTTCTATTTAACTAATTTCAATTTTTTAACTTACCCTTTTATCATAAACCAAACTTCCATTTTTAAATTAAGATATATTTCAATTCCATTCTTAAATGTTCACGTCTTTAATCATTTAACTCATAGAAAATTTAGATAACACCTTATTTATCCATTTAAATTCAATTTATATCAAATTTATTATATTTTATTTACTTATCTTGAATTTCATTCCTTTAAAAATCAAATTCCAAAATAAATTTAAATTCCAAATTCCAACTAACCATTTATTTAATTATATATATTTAACTTGTATAAAATCACTAAAAGATCATTTTTATTCAATTCAAATCAAAAAAATAATAAAATATACAAATTTAAATTACTTGGATTTTTCCAGATATATATATATATATATATAACCACGGGTCTGTATAATATTTTCTACCCTAAGTCAAGTGGTACGGATAATATATCATTTCAAACCGTAATTTATAAAAAAAAAATCCAAGTTCTATCATTTCAAAGCAACTCCAAGTTAAATAAATAAATAATAAATAACTGAATAAGTAAATAAATAAATAAATTATCGTTCAGGCCTATCATTTCAGCTCATACGATTCTATTCTATAGGGAACTTGCAGTGATGGCAGTAAATAAATAAACAGTAACGGTAGTATATAGTATAACTGATGATGTGTCAATTTAATAACAGGGTTTTTAACATCATAAATTTATATCATAGGCAAGAAAAATATAATATAGCCATCCGACAATTAAACTTGCTATTAATTTACAGATCTATAAGTATGTTTGTCTGGTGAGGATACTCACCTCTATGCTACTGAAGATTAGATTCAAAACTACGATAAGCACACCGGAAACAGCGTATAGAAGGCACGATCAAATATTGGAAGATAAAACAATCCGATTCAAATCTTGAAACAAAACGAATATAACTAATTATGCGAATTCAATTATGATCATATCAAATTTAATAAAGCAAAACTGAAAAGCTAAATTGAATAAAATGATATGATTAACCAATAACTTGGTCCCTTCACCACACGATTTAACCCACACCTTAAGTCTCGGCTATTTACCGTATTCAAGGCTAGAGAAGCACATATGCAGAGGGATGCTGAGGTATATAGGCTGAGATTTAATTATGCACAGGTGGCACATGTATTAACATAATTTTTTTATTTATATCCCGAAACACGCAAGCAGTAGGAGATTGGAAAATTTAGGCTGGGGTTAAAACTCAAAGGTGGTGGAGGGCCGAGTACTTGATGTAGCAAAACAATGGATAAAAGAAGTACAAGAAAAAGAAAATGAAGGAAGATGGTGTAGCCATTACCTGTTGCAAGCATGTGCAAGATGGAGGACTGAAGCCAAAATGAGATGTAGATTTTCGTTGGGTACATGAGTTTTAATTTATAAAATTAGTTGTGTAAAACAAGGAGGAGAAAATGGAAAGAATTAATTGATTTTTGAAACGTCTACAAGAAGATTTTGTTCCTATTATGCGAGAGGTAATGTAAAATGTAGAAAGTTTACACGATTGACAATGCAAGAAATAAATGAAATTGGAATGGCTATGGAATAAAATGTACATGATGTTTTTGAATCTTTACAGGGAGGTATGCTTTGATTTAGAGAAATAATTTTGGTAAGCAATAACTGATTTTGGAACGGCTCTGTGCATCAAAGATTTTATACCAATTTAACACAAGGAAGCAAGGGAAAGTGGAAGATTTTATTCCTATTATGCACAAGAGGTAGATGAAATTTTTTTGAACGTGTTTATATCTAAAGAAGAACTTGCGTTGATTGAGGTGAAAGAAATTGGTAAGTTTATATTTTGAAACGGCATGGATGTTATTAATATCAATTATACATGAGAGGCAAGGGAAAGTGGATAATCTTCCCGTGATTTCAATCAATTTTCAAATGAAATTGAACGGCTCTTGGAAAAAAAAGATCAAAGATTTTATACTTATTAAACAAATTGAAGTAAAGAAAAATGGAATATCTTTAAAGTAAATGGCAAGGCACGGTTGAATTTCATCCCAAAAAAATGCACGGTAATTGATTTTTCAAATAGCTGAATTAATAAAATAATGAGCGCATATGGAAGGCAAGGATTTTTGTTTTGAAAATGCCTACGCGAATTTTAAGGAATTTTATTCCTGTTATAAAATGAAGAAAAAGGGAAGCATAGAAATCTATACGTGAATTATCAAAGCTAGATTTAAAAGAAATTGAACGGTAGGGAAATTAATATTTTATACCAATTAAATCAATTTAAGCAAAATGAAAGTGAGGAAAGTTTACCCATAAATTTTAAAGCAAGCTTTGATGAAATTGAAACGGCTGGGGGATTTATTTCTTTCCCACTTAGAAAATGCACGTCTACTGATTGATTTTTGCTTAGCTAAGGTAAGCAATTTAGAAGTGAGTACTATAGATGCAATAAATAAACACGTACGCCCAATATTTAAAAAAAGTAACGTATTAAAAATTTATACGTTTTCTTATTTACTCGCTACCTATATTTAGTAAAATATACATTTAAAGAATATTTCATTAAATACGTACCATTTATATGCCAACTAAATTAATCAAAACGGATATAAACATACAAATCAAATGTGTAATTAAATAGATTATTTATACACTATAAATTTTAAATTTTATTACTTAAATAAAATATGATTTGTTTACATCCTTTTGATTCATTTACCATCTACTAAGAACTGATGTATATAAGTAAAATATTAATTACTTAATTTAAAAGGTATATAACCAATTTTTTAAAAGAAAAAAAGTGGAGTAAAATGTTGTTACGAACATATTTAGTTAAATTAACAAATTTTGAAGTTAGAATTTAAAAGCTTAAAAATTCCAATAAATGTTAAACTTTAACTAAAATAAGAATTATAGAATTTGCTTAATTTATTGAAACTAGCTTAAGAAAATTGCAAACACAATCTACTTTACTTTGGGAAATTACAACTTTTCTTAAAAATGGTTTAAAATAAATCTTTGAGAAATAAAATAAAGTGAGAATGAGAATAAAATAAGTTCTTAAGAGAAATATAAAAATAAATAAAGAATTTCTTAAATTAATTGAAGTTGGAAATTAGAAATTGTAAACAAAATACAACTGACACTGGAAAATGTCAATTACACTTTTAAATATGTTTTAAAACCAAAATATATACAAGTTATTTTACCTTTGAAAACATAAATTAGAACATTACATAACCAAATAAAATATTATTTATATAATTTAAAGTAAATAATTTTGTTAAATACAGCAAACTACACGCAATAGTTAAAAAGGCATAACTTTCACATTATAAATCAGATTTCAACGAAACGAAAAGCAGTATTCTTAAAATTTTATTTACTTTTAAAATAAAAGATAAAATTAGAAATTTTAAATTTAAAAGTGAAAGTTTGACCATATTGACAAAATTCACATTTCCGAAAAATATTCTATTAATTCATGCGTGGAATTCTAATCCACACCAAAATTTAAATTTTAAATAACAAAATTATCTAAATTAATTAAATAAATAATATTAAAATTTTTGGGTTGATACATAGATGGTTTGGATGGCAAGCAAAGTGAGAATAAATGCTAAGAAATAGAAAAGGCATAAGTTAAGGAGAAAGAAACGTATATATGTTTTATTCTTAAATGCAAATGAAAACGGGGAGTTTTGAAATGAGAATAAATCTTCTTGTACAAGATTTTCAAATGAGAAATACATGGCTAGGAAAAGAATTTGTATGGATAAAGCAAGAAATAAAGAGGCCACGTAGAAAAAGGCAAGAAATCAAGCAATGACCTGATGGATGTAATTAATTTCTTTCCTTTGTATTAACAGTTATTCTTAATTATATTGAATTTGTTAAATGTGTACATTTATTATGATTGAATCCTCAAATAAATTCATTCAGATAAGTTTCATTCTTTTATATTACCTTATGAATAAAATATGCATTTCACTTTAATATTCATTCCTTATTTTATTACAAAGTTTATTTTTCTTCATATTAAATTACCAAAATTTTATCAATTTAACAATTTTAATTATTAAAAATTTATGGGTCATTACAAAAATTGATTTCGAAGTTTTTGAACCTATATAAAATGAATTGTACAAGCACAAAGTAAATTCGAAAATTATCAATTTTGAAAGATACTCGATCTGAAAAGCGACAACCTTATATATAATGAAATTATACAAGAATAATATATTCAAAATTGATGATTTGAAAAGGTACTATGTGTATTATGATATACATTTTGAGATCGAAGATATAGGAAGTACCTTCTGTTGAGTATCTACTTTGTTGCACATTGTGGATACATTCTATTGATTCTTTGATTTGGTCTCAGATGGACTTGGGTGGATCCAAAAATGGGTCCTAATCGATATAGGTTGTCCGAACATAATACTCATGAGTTTCCTTTGACTCGGCTGCATAGCAAAATTCGTAGGGCTGTGAAGGCTTACAGTTATGGATGTTACCTGTGGGACCCAGATGAAACCATTGTGTAACTGGATATATGGTCGATTTCGGCATAATCTGCCTGGGTAGAGAGATTGTCTTGAGGTACGATGTTTCTTGAGGGAACTACGTGAAATCATTGTGTATCTACGGTCTACATGGCGTAATTTGAGAGGGAAGATGATTGCCTTGAGTCTATGGGTGGTAGCGACGTAACACCAGTGTTACTATTAAGTAGACTACAATCCATGCGAGTGTTTTGCATAGCATAATTTATAGAGTATTGATTGCTCACAAGTATGGATGTTACCTGGGGGACCCAGGCGAAACCATTGCGTATCTGCGATCAATGGTTGTCTTGGACATCATGGCATAAGATGTGGGGGAGTGACTGCCTAAAGTCACCTGAGGCCGCGTCGCTCTGTCCTCCCGACTTAGCGAGAGAGCGACCTTGGGGACTACGTTCCATGACGATCCCGTTCGTTTGATTTCGGTGATTGGATTGTAATTTCCATATCTCTGTAAGAATGAGGATAAACTTGCTGAAACATCGAGTTATAAAAGTATTTTCGGAAGGAAAATTTTGTTCGATATAAAAGTATTTTGTTATAAAAGAATTTTAAACAAAGAAAAATTTCAAACATTTAAGAAAAATTTATAACATTTAAAAATTGAAAGGGAAAAAACAAAATAAAAATGGTTAAATATCGAAATAAAAATCCAAACTTGAATTATAAAATGAATTTGAACACAAGTCAAACAATTTGAAGTGGTTTTTGAAATAACAATCAGATATTGAATTATAAATTGGAAGTGAACTAATTGGATAAATTAATTAGTTAATTGAATGTAAAAAATGGAACTTAATTTGGTTAAGTAAATTGGATTGTGGGTTAAATTTGAAATTAAATGTGGAATTGAGTTATAAATGAAATTCGACTTAAATATAAGTGAATTAAATATATGTTGAAATGTGATCGAATAAAATATAAATGGATTGAAATGGTGATGAATTAAGTTATAAATAAATTGAATATGTCTTTGGAAAATTATTTAAATGAATTTGATTATAGAATTAAGTTTTGAAGTGGAAATGAATATATATATATATATATATATATATATTGTATAAAAGGTTATAATAAGCCTTAATATTACTTTTATTAAATGATTCTCAAATAATATAGTGAAAATTGAGATATGCCAAGCAAATGGAAATACGAATCGATCGACAATAAATAAATTGAATGATAATCAATTCAAATGAAATGGACATTGATTGCAATGGAAATAAACATAATCTATACAGTTGAATTAATTGAAAATAAATGAATTAACTTAAGTTCATATTTTTGAATTGAAGCTTAGCTCAAATAAATTTATGAAATGGTTCATAAATAAATTGGCATGGATTGGAAAGTTGTGGAACATAAAATTGAGAAAACAAGGTTTTTGTGAATAAATTGAATGTGGATTAATAAAATTTGATAAATTGATTTGGAATCCTATCCAGAGATGATGTTAGTAGCTAGTTGTTGGTTTGTATAGTGTATGCCTTGTTTGCTATGGTAGTTAGTGTATTACTTACGTATATGCTTTACGATATAAACATATGACTTTTCGGTATAGCTCGAATTATCCTTTTGGTTTCTAATTTCAGGGATGAAATTCTTTTAAGGGGGAGGAATGTAACAACCCATATTTTTAGCCATCTGCTATGAGAGTAATTAACTAATTTTAGATATTGAAATATTAATTTTTATAGGTCGAATAATTAAATTTTCTAATATTATAGATGTCTGAATATATAAATTATGAAAGCTACACATAATTTTGAAAGCTACACAAAATTTTCAAAATGCTAATTTCTGAATATGATATAGATATATATACACACATCTGTGTGTGTATAGCTTCACCATTAAAAAATTATGATAAAAATATCTGTTTATATGTATATATATAGAGAGGCTTTATGATGGAAAATTTCAAACTTATGATGACTAGAATATATAAGTCTATATATATGTATATATGTTTATAAAAATAGTGTGTATATAAATATATAAGAATGTAAATATGTATATGATAAAAATATGTATATGTGAATATATGTGCCAACATATATACATACATATGAAGAATCATCATGGAAAACATTAATTCATGCCCACAAAACATGCAATCAAGTATACCATAAAATCAAATCACCCAAAAAATCAATCACCCAAAAAATCAATCACCCATAATGTAAGCAAATCAGCCCACATTCAAAGAAAAAGAAAAAAAAATATAACACGAATGAAGAACCCTATACAAATCTCAGGCACCATATTGCCTTACTGTCTCCTTTCATTCTTATATATATGTATGTATATATGGTCGGGGATTGTTCTTGTTCATCTTCATACACAAAAAAAGTTCCGGCATTAAAAATTTAAGAAAGAAGATCAAGTTGTTAAAAGATTGAAGCAAGAGATAAAGCAAGGCAGAGTGCTCATCAATTTGTTGACAATAGTAAAACATTTTTAGCTTGTTTATTGGATATAACATATATAGGTACATTATTGTGATTATGGTGAAATCTTGGATCTATATCATGTGTATATGCATCTGTTATGTAAGTTTAAGCACGAATATATGTGATCAACATGGACAGTACCACCTTAAACTCAAGAACCCTGTGCTATCTTCCCTATACCTGTTCTTTTTTTAAAAACAATTAAGCCTCTATAACTTTAAAAATCACTAACTCTTCATCCTTTCAGGTTTATAACTTGATACCAAACCAAAATTGTTTGTTTATGAATGAGGAACATCTTAAAAATTTATTTCATTGAATTGCATCGAGCATAGAGGAAATAAACAAAATATAATGGTAAGTGGTTTACCAGGGTCGAAGTTCAATTTTCACAATTTGACGAATGGATCACGTAGTCGTGATCACTATTTAAAAACTTGATTTTTGAGTATGGTTTAAAGATCTTTAAGGTCGTGTGGAGAAAGGAATTGGAAGATGAACGGATTTAGGGATTTTGGCAAATTATAGCAACCTAAATGATTTCGTGATGTGGCATTGGGTGTGGAGGAGGTTTGAGTGATGGCGCATCTGAGAAAATTGATGCGATGATTTTTAGTGAAGTGTAGGGTAGTCAAGGTCGTTGTAGGGTTTTAGAGGGTTTCGTGTGTAGTCTCGGTTTCGTGGGCATGGCGTCGAGGAGGGAGAGAGCTAGGCATGCGCTATGGGTGGGAATTGAAAGAGAAGGTAGAAGCGAAGCGATAGGTGAGGTCTGGTGGGTGATGGTGGATCGTGGTGGCATGGCAAGGGGTTTAAGTGGGCTCGGGGTTGTTCTGGTATGGGTCCGGAAGTTCGCAACTTCAAATTGATGGTTTGTCGTGGTTCCAAGTGGCCAGGTGAGGGGAAGGTCATGGGCGATCGATGTGGATGATCGGCGGCGAGGTTCGACGGCCAAAGGTTGGGTGCAGGTGCACATTTTGGTGCACGTTACCTGAAGTTAAAATGAGATAGGAAACGAAGAGCAAGGGAGAAGGAGGAAAGGCTTTGGGCCTTGCTTTTGTTTAGGTGGGTCGGACTTGGTTTGATATGGGTTCGGTTAGTTTTGAAAGTAAGGTAAATTAATTTGTTATATAATAACAGATAAATATTAAAACTTTATTTTTCTTTATTACAAATGAAAGAAAGAGGGCAGAAGAAGAACCGGTGGAAGAAGGTAGAATGTTTTGGGTTTGTAAAGTTGTAGATGGGTCAGGTTTGAATGGGTTTGGACCGAGAGTTTAAAAATAAAATCAAATCAATTTATTTAATAACCTTTGAATTTACAACTCTATTTCTTATTCATTTTAAGTCAAACTGTCATATAGATTTTTGCATTGCATCTCTTTCTCCTAGTACATCCATCTGAACTAATATGGTCAAGTTTTGTGCAGTTTTTTTTAATGACTTAAACGATTCAAGTGAATAAATCAGTAATGTCTTATTTAATTTGTTAAATGTTAATTTTATCAATTAATTATTAAATGGATTTTCTAATTTTAAATTAACTAATATTAAATCATTTCTTGATCAGCAAGTAATCTAGACCTAAAAATTGTCGCTTGACAGTTAATTGAAACTAGATCATTCTTATTTGTAAAGTAATTTAATTGTGAATTGTTGATTAAAGTATATGATATATGCTTTGACGGATACCATTCTTGGATATTGATTTCAACTATCTATTGTCTGTGCCATTAAGTAGCTAAACCAATTAAAGTAGTTAGAATAAAACGCTAACACGCTTTATTGGAAGTAAATCGACTTGTACTGATCACTATTTTGAAATTCGGAAGATGTGATGATTACAAGCGAATTAATTTTGATGGACATGCCATGATAAAGTAAACATATGGAATAAATTTCTATATGTGAATATTGACACCCTGATTGCAGAATTGTTATTTTAAATAGCTTGTTCTTTAAAAATTTATCGTTATGGATTCGGTGAGACTGGGATTGAATATCGGCATTATCCGAAAACCACTTTGATCCAATATCCACTCTGACCCTGTACGGTTTTGATTGTGCTCAACTATGTTAAATATGAGATTCAAGCATTTCAGCTACTTTCTAATTTACTTTTCATAGACATTATTATAATATCAGATGGATTTGATATAAAATGTTTTGGTTATCGTAAAGTAAAAAACCAGTCGTGTTTATATTGACGTGGTCTTATGAATACCTTTGTTTTTAAAGGATTTTTAAAAAGTAATAATTCAAATTGAGTGTGTTTTCTCACGTTGGTTTTCCAGACTGACTCGAGTGTTATTTTATTATAATTCTCGGGTAAGATAGAGTATTGCAAATTTAGATTTGGATGCTATAAAGCTCAGAAGACAAGCTGGACGACATAGACGTATTCACGTACTTGTTATTTTCCGCTATGTGTGTAGACTGTATATTCAGCACTGGTGAAGACAAGTTATTATAACTGTCCAGATTGATTTGTTGATTATTTTACTCCGATGATTGTATGTATATTAACTGATACAGATTCTTCTGTATAAAAAATATGTTATTATATATATATATATATTATATTTTATTCTGTTGCGATTGTGAGATTATGTTTTGTTGATTCTTTTTTCTTCTACCTTTTTCTTCTTCACCCCTAGTGATTCGGTATTTCCAACACTCGACTATTCGACATGTTATACAATGAACGTATGGATTTCAATTTTCGAGGGTCAAAAATTCCGTGTCGTTACAAAATCCAATGGCATGATTTTATGACAACACTGTAGTGATGCAGATCGCAAAGAAACTTAGAGCTTATAAGAAGTCAATGCATATTCTTCGAATGTTCAACTTTATTAGAGAGTTTGTTGCTGATAAAGATGTTATGATTGATAGAGTAGATACCAAGGAAAATATAGCGAATCCATTCACAAAAGGACAATCTTGTTCAGTTCTCAACAAAATGATTGAAGGGATGAGATTGAGATTTCATAGTTGGCCCTATGTGCAAGTGAGAGATTGATAGAGTTAGGAGTATGCCCTAGGAGAAATGCTATAATTCATTGTAAATTATTAACCTTGATAAAACCTCATTTGAAATAAAAGGTGTTTTTCTTTTTATTATATACTTGTCTTATTATTATATGTTAATTAATTATTTAATTTAAGTGTATTAACTAGAATCCTTAAAATGATATGTTAAGTGATATTAGTTACAATATATTGCAATCATGAGTAATTTATCGCCCTAAAAATAACATATAATTTTAACTCCGATCGAGATGTCTTAAGACAGGAAATCAAATATTCATTGAGATTATAATATAAAATGCTTTCCAAATATTGGGCACTGTATTACTTATGACCACTGGGGTCATCAAGAGTTACTTACTAATAGTTACGAGATAACATTGGAATGATTCACTCAAGATTTTTCTATTGGTTAATATAATTAAGGTTAAATAGAGAATCTCGAAGTGACGATATTTTATAGTTCTCTCGACTTTACAGTCTTGTTAGACTTGAATGTGGATCTTTACTTTATTTATGGTTAAATAGTGGCATGACGTCCATTGAATTACTATAGTCAGCCTTGAAGCACTGAAAGTGAAACACTATTCAATACAAAATTCGAATCCTCGGTTATAAGAGGTTAGTATCACGGTCAACTGTAGTCAACTCAATGTCAATGACTTTGGCCAGGGTAGTATAATTAATAATAATTGTAATTATTAAACCAAGGACTTTATATTGGGAAAAAATCAAATTAGATGTGTACGATATTGGAATTTTGGCTGAAACCAAATTTCGCAAGTACTAAAGTATTATAGTACCGATGTAGAGAAATGGTGTAAATAATCGCTACTAGGAGTACCGCTAAAGGTAGTAAAATTAATTTTACTGAAAATACATTTAAGCGACAAATTCGGCTAAACTGTCACAGTACCAGCTAAGATGACGCATGAATTAATATTTGAGTGGTTCGCCGGTAATCATTGACTGAATTTACACATTTGAGTCGCATAACGTAATGATGAATACACCGTAATACCATACGGCTTAATTAATTTATAATTTTCATAAATTAATTAATTAATTATTATATTTTTTATTAAATTTTATTTGATTTTTGGATGCAATTATGATTTAATTACATATGCATATCGATGGATATTTAAATTTTATTTAAATTAATTAAATAGGCTTAGAAATTTTTAGAGGCCCATATAGCCCCAAGCATGGTCGGCTATAGAGGCAAGGGAGTGGCTTTTAAGTGTTTTAAAATTGGTTTCAAAAGCTAGAAAAAGAATGAGTAAAATAAGGGGATATTCTCTCCTCTTTTACCTCTTCTTAGTGCTACCTATATTCACGAACTCACATCAATTTTTGTCTCTATCCTCTTCCCATTCTAGCCGTGAGCATCATAGGGCCGTAGTTGAAAAAATATCAAGAGAAAAATCAAACAAAATCAAACACCAGAAAACAAAGGTGGTGCTTTAGATCGTTGTAATTTTCAGAAGCTGGTCTAGTTAAATCTAGGAGTTATTCTTTCATTCAAGGTGCAAATCACTGGTGGCTATATAGGCCATCTATTAGTTCTATTATCATTCATATACATCATTTAAATTGCGTAGATTATGTTGCATATATTTTATAATGAATTTGTGTGTGCTTATGTTGTCCGTTTTAATATGTGTATTCAAATTGATTTAAGATTAAAAAAGACATAATAACATCATTATAAAAGATATTTTTTAACTATAATATTCTAAATAATTTAATAATAATTTTTGATTATTACGACCTTTTTTAATTTGCAAAAACAATTTTATAACATGTTAAATTCATATTTACATATATTAAATACATATTTACATATATTAAATGCATATTAAATTATTCAATATATATATATATACAGTTTTACTAGAATTTTTTACTATTTTCATATAGTAATAAATAATAAATATTTTATAAACATTTTAAATATTAAATGTGTACGTGCATATATTTTAAAAAACAAATCCGTACGAATTTGAAATTTGAAATTTTTTATAAATCCTTTTGACTTAATTAAAAAATAATTTTTTTAGTAATATATATATATATACACATATAATTTCGAATAAATATAATTTTATAAAATTAGATATAAGAATATATATTTTGAACATAAAATAAATTTCAATATATGTACGTTATATACAATTTTAATTAGAAATTTGTAAATGGATATTTTGTTTATAGTCCTAAATCTGATTTTGAATTTTAAATCAACACAAGATATTGAGATACTAATTTAAAATATTTTGAATTAGTCAAAATAAATTTAAATTAAAAATTTAATAATTACTATTATTGTATATTTTGGAATAAAACTATGGACAAAAAGGCATATATAAAGGGACAAATGTGTCCACTGCAATATAAACCCCAACACCTATAAACATATATGTTAATCATGCACACCATTTACATGTTGTACGTGCACTTTGCACATGAGTATATTTGTATATACTTAAAATTTAAGCTCAAATTAAATTCATTATTTAATTATATCGCTAAATTAAATTAAATAATATTTTAGATTATACATAAAATCAATTAGACTTCACGGGCCTAACAAAGATCCAAAATGGGAAAAAAATTAAAATTTATCCAATTAACCCAATGTAACCTGGCGTACTTTGTTCAATAACTACACTATTGACTTATTAATTTTATCTAATAATTTTTATTTATTAAGAGGTTAAGCATGCATAGAGGTGTTATAATAATTATAGGTACATATTAATAAAGTGAGAGCTCAAATTTATTATTGTTTTAGATAAGTCACAGAAAAGTAAAATAGCTTATATCACATGTAGAATTCTAATGTGGAAAACGCATATAGATATGAGACAAAGCCAATGTCATTTGTACAACACAAATATAGTATGAGTAATGTTAACAGTTTAAGTGTAACATCCAAATAAGGTTTACAAAAAAATTTATGCATACCATCTTTAATTTTTTTCTAGGCTAAATATAACGAGTTGCATTTATTCATGGAAATACTAAATCTTTCAAACCAAATGAATATATGTTCAATCATTCTACTAAAAAAAATTAAATTTTAAAATTCAAAAAATTAGGATACCGATAGATTTAAAAAACTCAAAAATATAAAATATATTAATTTTTTAACAAAATGAACAAAACTTGAAATTTCTAAGATATTTCAAAGTTTATAAAGAAATAAAGAATTTCAAAAACTCGAAATAATTTCCAAAAATTAAATTATTTCAAGACATCAATAAGAAATGAAAAAATTAAAACACTTCCAAAAAACCCTTTTTTGAAGAAAGTGAAGGAAAAAATATAAAATATTCAAATTTCTGTTTCATACATGTAAAAAATCAAAAATGTTTAAAATTTTCTTTAGAAAAATAACTCAAAGGATTTAATTATTTTATAAATGTTAAAATGTTTGAAGCCTTAATAAGAATAAAGTTATAAATTTTGAAAATTATTGTAAAAGTAAGATAAATCAAATTATTTTGAAATTTATGAAAACTTAAAGAGACCTTAAAAAATAAAAAGTACTAAAGTTTGTAATATTTATAAATTTATGGATATTAATATAATTATAAATTTGAAAACATTAGAATAACAGAAAATTTAAAAACTTCTAAAAATAAAAGATATATTAAAAGGTTCATAAAAACCAAAAAGTCAAAGTTAATTTTTATTCTGTCACGAAGATATTTTTGCTTCCTTATGGAAACATAAGCCATTATAATTTTATTTTATCACGTGGTTATCTTGGTACTCTTATAGGAAAAGAAGCCATTAGACTATCTAGTTTTGACCTAAATCAGCCTAATAGGTTTTTAGGTAGCCTATGAAATTAATAGGTTTATAGTGACCTTGGGAAAAATCAATTGATATAATGATACTTGATGAGATGGGTAGATTTAGGGAGTGTGTAGCACTTAAACCTTGTTGAATATTGGCCTCTTCAGCTTTGTCCCATTATGAATGTTGTTTATATTATATTCTATACATTGTTTTTGTAAGTGGATGAGGAGAGCACGATGTGTTAGGCATGTCTCATCATATCCAATAAATGTTATGTTGACATCTAGTTGTAAGATATTAGTGAGAGAAAAACTTATTCCACTCAACGGCTTAGTCTTGCTATGTTTCTATTTTTATTTGGGATGGATTAATATTATCATGCCATATTTTGTTGATGACCCACCTTTCTGATCCCTAAGAATGACATTTAATACATTCACGGTATTCGTATGTCATTGTCCAAGCATCCAAAAGACTAGTTGTCATGGGGTAAAATAAAGAACAAAATTGGATAGAGTAAACAAACCTCACCACAGAACGGTTATATATAATACAAAATAACATAGTATAATAGATTTCTCCTTACATGGAATCATCAGAGTTACATAAAAGTACTACAACTATCAGACAAGGCAGTTATATACTCTGCCTTCACACATGCAGATACAAAATATACACACAAAATAGATATAATAGAAAAAATAAATAAATAGATAGATAAAGGAGCCTCCTGCCCATTCATCGTCTTCAAAGAGCCCAAAGAAAACCTCCTACTCTCGGTCTCTTCAAATATAGTTGAGTACCCGAGAGTTGAGGCAAAATAAAATTATTGGATCAAACAATAAGTCTGGTATGAGTAAATCTCTAAAAAAATGGTGGAAATAAATAAAATATGTGAGACCACATCGCTATTTGCGGAATGGATTTCCCCTCACATTAACAACATCCAATCTGAATAATGGATACAAATAATGAAATATCACGAAATGCTGTCAACACTTTCCGATGAATTTAAGAAAGAGGTTAATTCAAAAACTTGGAATCAAAGGAAAAGGTAAATTTTCCAACAAATGACTAGGATGGTTCCTCCCCTTTACCGAAAAGTATACCGCTAGTCAATATACTTTAAGAAGGTCATTCTCTCTAATGACACCTCTCTAGAACTCTAAGCTAGACGACCCCAACCTTACCGAGAATCCAAGCATTTCACATCTTAGTGTGCATATAACCGAAACCAACCTAGAGTAGATGTGAACATAATGGGAGCAACCTTAATAACTTGGTCCCCACTTGCTTTCTGGTTTAGGCATTCTCAACAAAGGATAACAAAGCTCAAGTGAGCAACAAATCATCTAAAACTAATGATATCAAAAGGAGAAAGCTGAACCAATAGTAAATAAATCAAGTATCAAAGATAGTTAAAAATGATTGTGTATGGAACTTAAATTTTATATTCTTACCACCACTTGTCGATTCCAAACAAGCGATATCCCATGATTGAAAATGAAGTCGGGCAAGTTGAGGTAGTTTTCCCTCTAGGAATTGCCTTAACGGAATTATTAACCTTGACAGAACAAGTCTAAGCCATGATATTTAGTGTTAAAAGTATGACTAAATCCTTTCCATATAAGCAGTATCATTTACGGAACTATTTTTCTATAACCGAATCGAACTTTCACCTTTAAAACCAAACTTGTTGTGGGGTTTCACACTAAAAATATTAACTTTAAAGAACTTTATCAAAATGATTTATTAACTTTAAAGACCAATAAATTCCTTTAGTACCATTATTAAAATGATTAACCAACTTTGACCAATGATTGATTACTTCAAACATCATTATTTAAAATAATGTATTAGCTTTAATCTTGACTAATTACTCCAAAACAACACTATTTAAAAAAATTAATTAACTTTAAAACATCCTTGTTTAAATGATTAATTATCTTTAAAACGGCATTATTAAAATGATTAATGAAATTTAAAACATCATTATTAAAATGATTAATTAATTTCAAATATCGTTATTTAAAATAATTAATTAAATTTAAAACATTCTTATTAAAGTGATTAGTTAATCTTAAAATACCATTAACAAAATGATTAATTAACCTTAGTACATCATTGATTAAATAATTAATCAGCCTTAAACATCATTAGTTAAAACGATTTAATAATTTCAATCACATAATTAACTAATTAATCTTAATCATCATTGTTTAAAAGGACTAATTAATTTTAAATGTCATTAATAATATAATTAATTAACTTAAATCTCATCTTTATTTTAAAAATTAATTAGCTTTGTGAAACCCATGCACAACATTTAATAAAATATTTTGTAGGGGATAACTTTTCCATTCAAATATCACATAGCAACAGTTTAAGGATATATATATACAAAGCAAATAATAGCTATACACATATAGAAAGCATCTTTTATCCAATATTAATTTACTAGCATACAATTCCATGTCCAAAACAATATAATAGCAGAATGGTGATTTATTCTCCTAAACAGATGACATTTATGTTTTATCTAATCAAATGATAGAAGAACGGTGTTTTATTCCTCTAAACGGATGTTCACAATAATCTATTCAATTAAGCTATAGCAGAACAGGGATTTATTCTACTAAATAGATGTCTAAAATATTTTATTCAATTAAGTTATAGTAGAATGAGAATTTATTCTACTAAACATAAGTTGTCAATAAAACATTCATATTTATCGGGCTAACTTAATGGCACAAACAACTGATCCCTTGGTTTAAAATTAACTTACTGTAAAAAAATCGATTTTTAAAATAAACCCTTAATTAATAATGATTTAATATTAACTTAATGGCATATTAAATCTTAATTTACTTTAGTCAAACCATAATTAATTATTCATTAATCCTTAATTAAATACCAATAAATTTCTTAATAATTAAAGCCAAATTAATTATTTAACCCAAATTAAATAATAATTAATTGAATACTTAAACCTTAATTAATAAAATTAAATACTTAATTAACTCTTACTTAGTTAATAACTAATTAAAACTTTCTTACTTAATTATAATTGATGTACTTAATTAATACTTAATTACTAATTACTTAACTTAATTATTAATTAACTACTAATTATCCTTAATTAATTAATTAATTAATTAATTATTAAATCATACTTAATTAATAGATTAATTAATTAATTATTAAATCATACTTAATTAATAGATTGATAATTATCACTTATATTTAATTATTGGTTTGAAAAAGGTTTTCAAAAGCATTTAAAACACTTTAAATTTAGAAAACGTTAAGTTTTTTAGAACTGCATCTATAGCAACTATTGCTATGGATACCATAACTTCAGTACTTATTTTACATCTCAAATACTCCTTTAAGCCTTTACTTTGCTTAACCTACTCTATATACATAATATAAAGTTTTTAGAAACTAAAAAGTAAAGTTTTAGAAACTAAAAATAAAGTTTAAAACTACAACTTTTTTATAAAAACGTTTAAGTTAAAATGAAGTTTAAAACAAAGGATCTCCATGTCACGACAGCCACAAATCAAGTGTTAACTTTTTCTTTAGTTTATTACATTCATACATAAGCTCGTATATCCAAACATATGCCAGAATCTCATATACAAAGTAAAAATCATAACTTTAAACATCACTTAACATTTAAACATCACTTACCCCCATGCGGCTTCTTCTAACTCACCTATCTTTTGCCCTTTCTGGGAATAGAGTGGGTCGAGTTGATATTGATCACCATTGGTCTCCTCCAATCTGTACTTTCTGTCACTCTTTTGGTCATATCGCTAGATACCATCCTGTTGATGGCGTATCCTCCTCCTTGCCTCCCAAAGACCCCATCCTGAAACCAAATCCTCGCATTTGGAAAGCTAAGATTGTTAATACTATTGTTATTCCTCCACCTAACCCCATAGCTGATCCTCCTGATCCATTAGCTCTTTCCAAGCTAAAGACTTTTCTTGCCTCTAGTCCCGATCAGATTCTTGATTCTCTTCCTGCATCTACGAATGTTGTAGTTGCCTTACCTTCTTTTCCAGTTTCTTCATCCATTCAGTTGGTTCCTAATGACTTGGATAATGGCATGGATTTTAGGTTAGCAGGTCTTTTTCCTATTTAACCTTTTGGTGGTAATTTTGTATTCCGTCTTTTGGGTAATTTGTTATGTGATGTAAGTTGATATATAGTGAAATTTTGTTGCCTAATCCTTATGTGGGTTGTAGGTATGGTATGCATTGTTGTAGCTGAAGAGGCACCTTTGCCTCTCACATGTTCCAAATTTAACAATAAAGTGGACGGTCCACTATAAAACCGGCTTGCCTTGCCCAAAAAAACATTTATACTTCATTTCCAAAACCACAACAAAGATTATCACCAATTCACATATGTTTCATCACAAACAAACCACTTTCAAAAACAACTAGTACTAAATTATTACTACTAAATAAAAGTTTTAAACTTTGATTTTAAAGTGAGATTTACTGACCAAAAATCAATCGAATCAAACCAAAACTAGAACAAACTCTTCACCAACACTGGATCTTAGATTTCCTTTATTAAAAGTTGGATTTTTTAGACCAAAAGTGGCCTAAATGTTTGGGCCATGGAGAGATATAGCTTGGCCTTTGGTTGAAAAGGTGGAGAGGGTCTTGTTTTGGTGGTGAAGTGGTGTAGAGAAGAAAGCTAAAAGTTTTAACCCTTTTTGCTTAAGGGAAAATGGAAAAAATGATTTTTAAGTATTAGAAATTCATGTAAGCCATGGGAATGTATAAAAGATTAGAGAAAGACTAGAATAGGGATACTGAAATGAAATGAAAAGAAAAGGTTAGGAATTTACTTTTATGCAAAGTACATTTGGCAAATTACTAAAATGACCTTCTTTACTTGCCCTCCACTCAAGTTTCTCCACATCATCAAATCATCCTCTCATCCTACCTTGTTCTACACGTTACCATAAGACCCTCCCCTTTATCCACCATGTAAAACTCTTCCTTTAACTAACGTGTCATGTGAAAGTGACATTTCATATCTTTCTTTTTTTTTAAATTTAAACCTTGAAAAATGTCACATCTTATTTCTTACTTAAGTAACTAATTCATACTTATATTAATTATAAATGTGTATATGTTAACTCAAATGTGCACAAAGGTGTTCATAACATTTTAAAGAACTTTTCGACAGTGAAAAAATTGAATTTTTGAAAAAAGTTTTTCAGTCATATTTTCCATTTTCCTTTAAACTAATTATTTTTGCAAACACATTTTAAAACATTTCACCATCACTTACTAATATTTAAAAAGGGTATCTTTGGGCTATAAAATCCATTTATCGATTATTAAACAATCTATTAAATATCCATATTTAAAGGGAATAAATTGAGGATCGTTGCACTTTTTGTCTGACTTGAACTTTTTGATTTCTCCCTAAACTCTCTGGTACTCATTTAAATATATCGGAAGTAGGTTTTTCAAGCATAAGCAAATAAAAATTCTTGAGCATGAGTCAAGCTAACGCTAGTTTTAGTTTATTTTGTTGTACAATATGATAAATTATATTTGTATGTAATGACGATTTTATAACTACCGCAGTTATGACTCTTTTAACACCCCATAGAATCAACCATAATGAAATAAGTAAATTTAAAGAAATTCAATTAATTAGAGTAGGGATAGAATGAAAATTTCATAAAAATTGGAATTTAACTACAAAAGTTATTTCATTGAGTTCGTGGACAAATTCTGATCAATTTTCATATATAATATGCTGAAAACAGAGCTCAAACGAAGAAGTTACGAGTTTTTGAAGCTTTCAGATTTAGATTAGTTTAATTCGAATTCAAATTCATATGAGTAAATAAATTTAGATTTTGACAAAAATTAACTATGATTAGATTTGGGGGTTAAGAAAGGTTAAAGTTAATAATTAATGTTAAAAATTAACTAAGGAATCAAAAAAACAACGGATGAAAATAATAAACGTGCCAAAATTAAACGCAAAGGTCGACCCTTGACCTCTAGTGGTCGACCCCTAGCAGTCGACCGGTGCTATAGGGGAAGTCGATCGATCATACACAAGAGGTGGCATGTGTTTCTTCTTTTGACCGATCCAGATTTATCCGTTTTAACGTATTTTCATCCTACGATTCTTGTAACGACCCACCTTTTTGGATAGTTTAAATCGACAATAAACTGCACACGTCAACATAAACCATTCAAAAGAGAGGATTGTCAATGGGGTAAATAGAAAAATAAGAGAAAAGAAAGAAAAAAACTAAACACATAATCTCATAATGGAATGACAAAATATAGTACTCAAATAAAAAGTTCATGAAGCTGTTTTACAAATAACATTTGATTACACTTTTACAATACAATCAGAGTTATACATACAAGTATAATAGGATAATGCAGTGGAACAACATGATGTAGTGGGATAAATATAATAAATAGTAATAATGTACTAAATCTTCGTCTTCATCCTCGAAAAAGATAGTCTTCAACACTAAAAAGCTTTAGCTAACTCGAGCATAAAGCAAAAAAAAAACACTCGAGTCATGTTTGGGATTTCCATCCTTTAAGAATCCGTCAACATATCTACATATATAATACAATACGCTACATATAATGTCTATCAGTAAAGTAACGTATTAAAATAACGTTAGGGCGTTACCTATACCCCCTTTAACACATTTTTATAAATGTCATAGTCTATACAGTAGCGTAACCTCTACCAAACCGGTGGGCTATTAGGGAGCACTCTATAGGTACGATATAAACCAAAATCATAGTGGGCTCAATAAGGCATATGACAAGGCACGCGAGGCAATTCCCAAGGTAGGATTCTACCGTTTCGCATGCCCAGACTGGTGGTAACACATAACAGCTACTACCGCCCACCTCGGAACACACTTCCATAATCAAATCGAAGGTGGCCACCAATCAATCGCAAAGTAACAGAGGTATCGAAGAAGCGCGTCCGATAAAAGGAGAGACCTCACTTAGCCCGGGATAGCTCCTGTTTTAGTCGCATCAAGATAACCCAAGGGGTCAGGGCTGCGTTCTTACCTCATACTAGTAGTGTTTTCCAAGTTATCCTACTTTGTTTTGGATTCTCCACCACGTGCACAGTTGTTAAAGTGGTTACAGAATTGGTCGAGAGTACGACAATTTCCGACCCTGGTCTCTTTAACAACCAATCATCATATTTTTCACACCGTGGTCATTTTGTAAAACATTTATATAATAAATCCAGAAAATGGTTCATACTTTCATATCAAGATCTTCGTATACTTATTGCAAAAGTATTAATATATTCATAAATACCGGGGAAGATTTCTTTCAATCAATTTCAAAAATAATTTATAAATCTCTCTTAAACCATTTATAAACTATTTATATGCTTTAAAACTATTTATAAAGCTATTAAATTAATTCCAAAATAGTTTACAACTCTTCCTCTTTCATCAACTCCTACGCAGATTCCTTTAAAATGCTTCCAAATCCCTTTATACAAGTTCTTTTATAAAAACCCTTTATAAAATCCTTTAAAACTTCATAAATCTTTATAAAACCATTATAAATCTTTTATAAAAATCTTTTATAAAATCCTTTTATGAAATCCATTATAAAATCTGTAACGCCTCGCCTTATTGTATGCTTTAAATCGACGATAAACCACACACGTCAGACTTATAACATACAAAAGGGCGGATTGTTATGGGGTAAATAAGAAAAGCAGAGAAAAAAATAGAACCATGCAGCGGAATGATAAAATATAATAACCAATATACAGTTCATAACCTGTTTTTCAAAACATTTGATTTTTGTTATGCAACAAATATCAGAGTTCACATACCAAAGGATAATAACAATGCAGTGGAATAAAATGGTGTAGTGGAATAATATAGTAGATAATAGTAATATAAATATTCGTCCTCGTCCTCCAGAGCTAAAGTCTTCGAATCCAGAAATGCTCGGGCTGACCCGAGTGAATTGAAAAGACAAAACACTCGAGTCAGAACTAAAATATCTTATGTGAGTTAAATTAACAGGAATAAATATGAGTGCAGTAACTTAAGAGATGCTCGGGATTCACATCTCCTAAGGATCCGTTAAACTATTTACTAGTAGTAATATTTCGCTATTATAATAATGTCTATTAGTAAAATAATCTTACTTTAAAATAGCGTTAAGACTTTACATTTTCCACCTTAACACGTAATAGTGCCAATAGTCTGTACAGTGACTGCATATCTCCTGATCGGGGGACTATGAGAAGACACTCCATAGGTACGACACAGATAGAAACTCGTAGTAAAGGCTCGGTATGGTAGGTGACACGGCACAACTAGGCAATGCTAGGGTAGATATACTAATTGCTATCCGGACTGGTGGTAACGCGTAGAGCTACTACCGCCCACCTGGAACAACACCCCCAAAATCAAAATCAAAAGTGGCCACCGAATCAATCCAAAAGTTAGAGTATAATATCGAAGGAGTGCTTCCAATCAGAAGAATGACCTCATTGGCCCGAGAATCGCTCTTGTTTTTGCCACCTTATGCCAACTCACGGGAGTCAGGTCCATGTATTTACCTCAAAGGAAACGCTGCCACCATCCAACTTCATCTGGAATATCCACCGCGTACACGGTTGTTAAAGTGGTTTTCGGAGTTGGCAGAGAGTATGACAACTTCCGATCCCTGTCTCTTCAGCAAACAATCGTTATTATAACACCGCGGTCTTTTCAAAATAGTTTATACTTTAAAACCAGAATATAATATCCCTTTCAAACCCATATAAATACGATATCATTTCTATTTTAGAACCCAAATCAATATGATATCATTTTTATTTCAAATATATCCTTTCTCTAAAATCATAGTACTTCCAAATATATATATCTTAAATCCCATAGCTTTGAAACAAAAATTTCAATACATAAATGGTTTAATATTAAATTACTTTATAAAGTAAATTATCTTTCTTTTTTTCACACATCAATTCCAAATACAGATTTGAATTCCCAATAAACCATTTAAATTTCCATATATTTCAAAGTTTTAAATATTCCACCATTTCAAAACTAAATTTTATAATGCATATATATATACACACACACACACACCAAATTCACTTTACTATTATTTAGTTTGAAATATTTACTTAATAAATCCAGTATCCTTTAAATAAAATTTTAAATTTCAAAAATTGAATATTCCTCAATTTATTTAGTCTAGATATATCCACTTAAATCATCTTAACCCCGAATTTAGTTATAACACCATATTCTTTAAAATCTGAATTTCAATAAGTCCCAAATGGATTCTTATTAAATTAAATAAAATATCAAATAAATTTCACAACTACCTTCTCAACCTTGATTTATAAAAATTAATATAAACTCTATATTAAAATATAATTTAAGTAAATACTTATCTATATTATATTTTAATAAAATCAAACTTTATTATTAAACTTATTTCATACTTTAAACAATTTTATACATAGCTTAAAACAAGAATTTAACTATATATAAAATAACCTTTATCAAATATCCAAATCAATATCTCATAAAACCATATATATTTCTTACAAAACCATAGACAATCATTTCAAAATATTTTCATATAAAGACCGCGGTGTCTGTATAAAATTTTCTATCTTATGGTCAAGTGATATGGATATTTATCATTTCAATCCGTAATTTAAAATAAAACTGCGGTTATATATCATTTCAAACCGCAATCCCGAATAAAATGAATGCATAACAACTTACAGATTATGATGATATAAATAAACATCCATTCATCCATCATAAAATCATACATCCATCACAATCATTATCCAAAACAATCAATCAATATATAACTGATAATATATAACAGGTAATTAACTAGCAGTTATATTCAAAAATAAAAATAACGAAATAAATGCAATTAACTGAGATGATGATTAAATATATGCCAAACAGTTATAAATAAATATCAAATCACTTCATAAATAAATTTAACAAACATAAGAAATTTTAGAAATTGTGAGTGGGTTAAAATACTTACCTTTTGAATTTAAATTCAATTTGAAACCCAAAAATTGACTGTCGCAGAATCCGTCCAAACCAGCGTCAAAATCTCCGGAATTTCAATACGATCCTAACAAAAAAACCGCGCGTGAATTGGTGTTCGTATGTGAATGATTTAGCGATTAGTGTGTATGAATTTCAGTAAAATAAAAATAAAAAAGAGAACACATTTAACTTCTTGCCACGTCATCACCTTCACTAGCACAAGCAAAGTACGCACGTAGTAACCCAGAGCCGAACCCTAAATTTTCTTACAGCTCGAACACGAAAACTTGAAGCCGCCGGGAACGCTTGCCCATCGCCGACCTTGGCTACACGCGGCCAACCGGAACCTCCCCCACCGTACGATGCGACCCCACGATCCACCTCTGGCTACCAGACGCGTGCGAACGATGCTCTCCAAATCAGCCGCCGCCAAATATTATATGACCTAATCAAATTTTTCGTCACAATCTAGATGTTGATTCGACGAACGAATTTCACTGATGCACTCCCAATCGTCCACTCTACAATACGCAGAAACAATTCGACGATCCGACTAGTTTAATTTCGATGTGATGAACGGCCGAAAATTATTCTTCGATTTCTGGATAAACTATGCGTCGAATCGAAAAACGAGTTGCAGATCTAAGTTACACTCTTCAAGATCTTCGATATATATTTTTCTCGAATTTTTCTAAGGAGTTCGAATTTCATTTGATTTTTGAATTTGCAATTGGATCTAGGGTTTGCAACCATTGAGAAAGAGGAGCATAGAAGTTTCTGTACGTATAGAAATGAGGAATAGAGGCTGCTAGGGTTTATAGCAGAATATATATAGGCAAATTAAAATAGAATAGATTGATTGGGTTGAATATACGCGCTAACGACAAAGTGGCCCAAAAAGCTCGTTTCGACTCCGGAATGAAATTGGGTCAACCAACCCATATATCACAATAGATGTTTTAAATATTTTAAACGCGATGGAAAAGGTTTCACATCCAAATTCCATCGTATGAAGAAGTTATGCTAAAATCAATATTTTTCAAATTGATTTCAATTGATTTCAATTTCAATGATTTCAAGGCGTTTCGAGTCCGCACAATCAAACGACAAGTCCGATCGCTACGAAACTTGAGACCTTACAATAATTCACCGTTACGGATCTGATGAAATTAGTTTCATCAAAATCCAAGTCAGTGGTCAAAATGGCTATTTTCCATTAATTAAATAAATTAATAATTAATTAATAAAATCCAACTTTTAAATTTCAATCTTAAAATTGATCAATTTTATCACTTTCATATTTCTCAATCATTTCCAATGTTTTAAACAAATTAAAAAGTCAATTTAAGTTGATTAACTTATCGATTCAGTATTATCCTCAATTACATTAAATTTAGAAATTATAAATTAAATTTCCAAAATTTCTATTAAATTAAATTAATAAATCATTATTCCATTCATTATTGTCAAATAGATGGATTTAACATTGGATTCAAAACTATTAAATAAATTTTCTCATATACTATCTTCATTGCAATTAACGTAAAATTTAATATTTAATTCTACTTATTTGCAATAAATCCAATTATTTAACTTTATATTCCAATAAATAAATAAATACTGACTCCCATTCTTTTAATTCAATTAATTATCATATTATCATCTTACGTACCATTTACATTGACATATATATATATATATATATATATATATATATATCCTGATAAATTAACATTTTTCCCAATTTGTCTTTATTTCAAATTGCATAACATTAAATTCCAATTGCTACAAAATTTACACTTTTATAAATTGGATTTCAATGGAATGATTCGTTTTAATTCAAATCCTTTTGTTAAGTTCAATAGTACTCTATAAACTTAGTTGCCTTGTTTTTCCCATTCATTACTTTAATATACCCAATTTAACAACCCCTAAGCATTGTATAAATTTCACACCAATGTAACATTTATTTCCATTTATTATGATTTATCTCCAATTCCAATTAACAATATAAATAAATAGGTAACCTAAAATAAACATTACCGTTACTCTTTAGTCACATAAATAAGCCTTTATTACTTACAAATCAATATTGGCATCCATTTTCATAATGCTAAATTCATGCACTCTATCCGTTACTACACTTATATCCATTAAAGTAATATTTAATTACCTTTATTCGAAATAACTGTTAATCTTCAGTATACTATTTATAGGATTTGTATGGTTTTTCTCCACAAACAATTACCATCTATCCTATTATTTCACCCATTATTTATAATTAAAGTCTCAATAAAATTTATTTATCTGGATTTCATTTTTTTATTACATCATTTATTACTCTACAAAATAACCAACATTTCTATGCATCATATTACATTTATATCTTGTAATTATTTTCTTAAACTCAAAATTGGAATACCAAGTTTCATTTTAACTTTCAATTGATTCCCACTCACAGTTTAATAGCCTAAGTAAACTGGTAACAAATAATAACGGTCATTATTTGCCCTAAATCACATTTATAGGTTTATAGTTTACAACAAATGTTGTAATGACTCATATGATATTGATTTTATCCAATTTCCACTAAATTTACTAATTCATCAATTTGTACAATATATCTCTTGTTTCCTTAAAATAAATTTATGTTTCTATTAAGTTTTCGTTCACACTTCCGTTACTTTATTAATAATCATTAAAGTAACGTTTATTATCAATAACAACATTATAATTACTTAACATTTATTTAGTTTACATTCCAATTCAATCATTATTAATAATGTACAAATTCCTTTATTTTTACAACACTTACATTTATTTAGTTATTGTCAGTTTAATTCCCAAGTGCAACAATTTGCACTATTTCATTTTTATATTAATTTGAATTCCATTTTAGTTTATATTTTTATTAATGATTTACTAATTCAACATTTCCATTTGTTTCTTATGTTAAACTTATAACCAAGTATGACAATTTACATTATTCCAAACAATTGCAATTTTATTTTAAATTGTATTTTAATTACAATTGCTACGGAAAATTCTTACATTCGCTCCAATATAAATTATAAGATTTTTATTTCTTTCTAAATTTTAATTAAAAATCTTATTAATTTAATTTATCTAAATCGTCGAATTTTACGGGTCGTTACACTCTCCCCCACTCAAAACTTTTCGTCCCCGAAAAGGAAAAGAAGGGAAAAGAAGGATTAAGAAATCAATATATCTTATTTAAAAAATTAAATATATAAACAAATAAATTGCAAAAATTAGTTAATTTAAATAAAATATACCAATTTATAACCATTCAATCTTTTTATACTTAAATCAATAAAGTTTGGAAAATAATTTCAAAAATTTTCTATGTCCAAAATTTATGGAAAATTTTGGCAGAGTCTCCTTTGTACGGAGAGGCTCGGGAGAAAATATAATATCGAATATAACAATATATAACATATATTTTCCAAAATAATATATCCCAACAACGGGGAAAAATAGTATAATAACGCCATAAAACCGTAATTTGAAACGTACCTATTTGTCAGGCAATTAACGCTTAATTATGAAACCAAAAGCAGTAGCAATTGCTTCCATAACCTATATTTCACTTATATAATCCAAAAAGGTTAACAATTATATAAAATGAAATATTTAAAGTTATTTCAATCAATAACAAATAAATCAATCAACCATCACTTGCAACAAGCACACAACCATCACAAACAATCAACACACATCAATTATCCATTTATATCAATAAAAAAAAATAGTTGTTCGGGTTCAAAACTTTAAATTGTACAGAATGAAGAATAAGCTACTAAGTGCACCATTTACTCAACTGCCTTCGATGAAACTAAATAGATTATTCATTCACCCCAAACAAATTTAAGTATCTTTGCCCAAACAGCTATAAGTCAAACGACAACAATTTCAAACAATAGATCAAATTCATTTTTATCAATTCCACTTCATACATTTGTTGTTTGATTTCCTTTTCATTCATTATCTATTTATATCTATTTCTATTCACTACCTACCAAGTCATTTTCATCTATCTATATAATGCCAATTCTATTTATTTCATTACATTCATTGATTTATATTATTTATATTTAATCAAATTTCTTAGTAGGTAAATTTATTAACTTAAGTTTATAGTCATTTTCCAGTATTCATCTTTTATTCTTATTTTATTCAGAGGTAATTTCCACCTATTACTCAAGTTTATTATTATTTATTTATAATACTTACCTTTCTATTAAACTAGTAGCATTTCAATTATACCTAGATTTATAACACTACAATATCAAATTCTTTTTTATTAAGGTGATTCACTGAACCCTTTCATTATATAAATTTCTCTTGTACAATTTTCCATTACATTTTCTTGTTAAACATTTCAACTTTTAATATTTGGTAAGTTATAAATATGCTTTTTAAGAATGTAATTGAAAGTTATACAAGTTTTCTCAATTCTTTTAATTAGTTAAATGTTCAATAATTATCTTCCGTTTTATAAGATTACAATTTCAACTTTCTTTTAATCCCATTTATAACTTAGCATTATATCACTTATTTTAATTAAAGGTTTCAATTATTAATTAAATTCCATTTCACTACACTAATTGAAACTACCAATTAATGGAAACTTGAGAATTAAATAACGCGGTTAATCTCAAATCATTTTAAAATAATAGATAAATGTATATTCTTACAACTTATATATTTAATTATATTTAAAAAAAATTAAAATTTATATTTTTTTTAATCAAAAATGAGTCTGCAGCAAAACTACTACAATGGCCTTTCCACTTTGAAACTCGAAAATGAATGTCGATGATGCGGTCGCCATCACCGAAATTATTTTCCAGCGACAGGAAGGAAGTACAGAACTTATTTTTCCAAAATCTTCTTTAAAACATTTATTTCACATTATATTGAAATATTTATATTAGAAAATAATTCTAATAATATTATTATTATATTCCAAAAATTATTGAAAGAACTTTTCAAAAGCCCGAAACTTAAGTTCTAAATTTTCCATTTTCATTTATTTTGTTTTCATTCTTATTTCAACTATTAATTATAAATTTCATTACCTACAACCAATACATTACAACCAAATATATATATCATTTATAAAAATTTATTTTATATATATAGAAAATATAATAGGCATCCGTACGATCAAACGACGTTTCGAGTCCGTACGATCAAACGACAAGTCTGATTGCTACGAAACTTGAGACCCTACAATAATTCACCGTTACGGATCCGATGAAACTGGTTTTGTCAAAATCTGAGTCAATGGCCAAAATGGCTATTTTTCCATTAATTAAATAAATTAATAATTAATTAATAAAATCCAACTTTTATATTTCAATCTTAAAATTGACCAATTTTATCACTTTCATATTTCTCAATCATTTCCAATGTTTTAAACAAATTAAAAAGTCAATTTAAGTTGATTAACTTGTCGATTTTAGTATTATCCTCAATTCTATTCAATTTAGAAATTATAAATTAAATTTCCAAAATTTCTATTAAATTAAATTAACAAATCATTATTCCATTCGTTATTGTCAAATAGATGGATTTAACATTGGATTCAAAACTATTACATAAATTTCCTCATGTACTATCTTCATTGCAATTAACGTAAAATTTAATATTTAATTCTACTTATTTGCAATAAATCCAATTATTTAACTTTATTTCCAATAAATAAATAAATCCCGACTCCCACTCTTTTAATTCAGTTAAGTATCATATTATCATCTTACGTACCATTTACATTGATATATATATATATATATATATCCTGATAAATTAACATTTTTCCCAATTTATCTTTATTTCAAATTGCATAAAGAATTCCAATTGCTACAAAATTTATACTTTTTATAAATTGGATTTCAATGGAATGATTCATTTTAATTCAAATCTTTTTATTAAGTTCAATACTACTCTATAAACTTAGTTTCCTTGTTTTTCCCATTCATTACTTTAATATACCCAATTTGAAAACCCCTAACCATTATATTAAATTTCACACCAATGTAACATTTATTTCCATTTATTACAATTTATCTTCAATTCCAATTAACAATATAAATAAATAGGTAACCTAAAATAAACATTATCCTTACTCTTTAGTCACATAAATAAGCCTTTATTACTTACAAATCAATGTTGGCATCCATTTTCATAATGCTAATTTCATTCACTCTATCCGTTACAACACTTATATCCATTAAAGTAATATTTAATTACCTTTATTTGAAATAACCGTTTATCTCCAATATACTCTTTATAGGATTTGTATGGTTATTCTCCACAAACAATTACCATCTATCCTATTATTTCACCCATTATTTATAATTAAAGTCTCAATTAAATTTATTTATCTGGATTTCATTCTTTTATTACATCATTTATTCCTCTACAAAATAACCAACATTTCTATGCATCTTATTACATTTATATCTTGTAATTATTTTCTTAAACTCAAAATTGTAATACCAAGTTTCATTTTAAAATTCAATTAATTCCCACTCACAGTTTAATAGCCTAAGTAAACTGGTAACAAATAATAACGGTCACTATTTGCCCTTAATCACATTTATAGGTTTATAGTTTACAACAAATGTTGTAATGACTCATATGATATTGATTTTATCCATTTTTCATTAAATTTACTAATTCATCAATTTGTACAATATATCTCCTGTTTCCTTAAAATACATTTATGTTTCTATTAAGTTTTCATTCACACTTCCGTTACTATATTAATAATCATTAAAGTAACGTTTATTATCAATAACAACATTATAATTACTTAACATTTATTTAGTTTACATTCCAATTCAATCATTATTAATAATGTACAAATTCTTTTATTTGTACAACACTTACATGTATTTACTTATTGTCAATTTCATTCCCAAGTGCAATAATTTACACTATTTCATTTTTATATTAATTTGAATTCCATTTTAGTTAATATTTTTATTAATGATTTACTAATTCAACGTTTCCATTTGTTTCTTATCTTAAACCTATAACCAAGTATGACAATTTACAATATTTCAAATAATTGCAATTTTATTTTAAATTGTATTATAATTACAATTGCTACGGAAAATTTCTACATTCGCTCCAATATAAATATAAGATTTTTATTTCTTTCTAAATCTTAATTAAAAATCTTATTAATTTAATTCATCTAAATCATTGAATTTTATGGGTCGATACAAAATCTCTTACAAAATTTTTATAAATTCCTTGCAAACCATTCACAAAATTCTAAAATCTTTTGCAAAAATCTTTTATCTATTAAAGTTATTATAAAAGTCAATATTTGTTATCTTAAATCAAAACTATATTAATTAAATTAAAATTTTAAACTGTTTTATTTTATATTTTACTATTTCACCATTAGATTACATATTTAAAAACTAAATAATATTATAAGTCAAAATCTTGAAATTTAGCTTTTTAAACGTTACCTTATAAATTAACTTTAACACATATTATTTAAATATAGATTTTATTTTACTTTTCAAAAAAATAATTTAAATGAATCTTTTTAATTAATTTTTAAAAAAATTAAATTTATTAAAACATATTTTATAATCTAGAAAAATACCTTAAAATCGACCAACGGTGTCCGTATATGATTTTCTACCCTACGGTCAAGTGATTGGGGCATGTATCATTTCGACCTAAAATAATTAAATTTATAGGTATATATCATTTTGTTCGGACGACAGAAATTCTATCAGTTTAGAAAACCATCGAACGAATTTAAATTAAAAATAACCGCAAGCACACGGTGTACGAATGTAGCATGTGGCGAATACGGGTCGATCCGCAGGGAGTTGTTAGAGTTTTAAAAGTCTATTCAATCCAATTAGACCAAATGGAGGAGAAATTGTTGACTAGAACTAAAATGAAGCTAAAACTAGAATTAAAATGTGATTAGAAAACTATAGAACTAAAGTACAATTTAGAGGCAAATCCACTCTCAAATTTTTGTAAATCAACAAACACATAATTTATGATCTCCAACTTTGATCTTAAGTGAAATAATCATTGCATTTATCATAAGTATGGTTTGTTTTTGTTATTAGTTAACATACCTCAAACCATCAAACTATAATACAACAATTATACCACTTATAATTCTCATGAAAATGAAGCCAAAGCAAAAGCTATTTTAAGTATGCTCTAACTAGTAATATAGACCATCAAATTTCATTTTTACTTTCATTTCATAATCAAAAATTAATTAGAAAATGATGATGTAAATTGTGTTTATGTTGAATAAGAATAGCTCATTTGCATAAGCAATATAAACTATCAAACCCACTTGTATAAACTTACATCAAAATTCACATTCATGAAGCATAAACAATGAGATCATAAACCATAAAAATGTTGAAATTACATAAAGTTAGAGAGCTTCGTGACCCCTAAATTGAAAGGGTTTAGCTACTCATTTGTGGCATTGAAGCAACACAAGTAAATTTCAACATTAAAAAGAAAAGAGAATAGAAAAAAAGCAAAGAAAGCAAAAGAGATTAGCTACTAACTACTTGCATAAATGTAAATCTAAGCTATGAGCATAAAGAGAAAGAGAGCATAGATGTAAACATTAACAATAAAATAAAGGAAAACATGTAGAAAAGAGAGAAGAAAGAGGCTTGAAAGCCATTTTCATTTCATAGAACATTGAGCTTTCACTTTGATTTCTTAATTTCCTAAGTAAAATGAAAGAGTAGAAGATGATTTTTTTCATGTACATAAGAGGGCTATTTATACATGCATAAAATCCTAATTCTATTTTTAGGAAGCTTCCTAAATTGCCCTTTAGGAAGCGTGGCCACCAAGTAACATTATCCACTAATTAATCCAACATTTGTTTTGCATGAAGCTTTAACCTCCACTTAGTTGTCCATTAGCTCCAAATTGTACATTTAGGTAAGTGGGTGGGGTCCTCCATGTTGATGGCTTGAATTATTTCCCACTTCATTCCTTTGTATTCATTTGTGCATGCATATATCTTCAGATAAGCCTCTTCCATATGCATCCAAATTCTTATAAAAATTATCAAAAAATGTCCAAGTAAAAATTCTTACATTGACACATGCACAAAAATGATCGTTTTGCCCCTGAATGAAGATGAAAATATGATGGTTTGGAAATAATTGAATTTTGGTTTTAAACATGTTAAAATGCCCAAATATGATGATTATTTAAATAAAAAGAGATAAAATATGGATGTGAATATATGCACAATTACGTGCACATCAAATACCCCCACACTTATCTTTTTATTCGTCCTCGAATATAGGAAAACAAAGATAAATCGTAGGGAGCACGATTGCATTGAGCGTATGCAACAAGCCGTTAAACCTCTGGGTGTCCCTAGTACGAGTGTAGTCTCGTGAGGGTTTTCAACGGATACTACCCACAAAATCCAAATGCAGAATGAAAATATTTACAAAATGCAAGATTTATTTACAAAGAGATGAATGCGAGTTTTTGGAAATATTTGCAAATGAAGGATTTATTTTTAATTTGACACAAAAAAAGTTAAATACAAGTTTGGGTCAATGTCTTGAAAATTTAAGTCATTTACTCGTCAAAATTTCCAACAAAAATCAAGTTGTCATAACAGATAGACCATAGTTTGGCTAGTTGTTTCGGTTGATAACATAATGTAATTATGAAATGGATCCTTAGTTGATTATCAAAGTTTATTAAAGTGGTATTTTCATTTCTTTTCAATAACAAGTTAAATCAAACAAGTTAAAATAGTGCTAGGATTTCAATTGCTTGCTCTCTCATTATTTGCAAGAAAAATTACACACCTAGCTCAGGTTGCTAGGATTTCAATTGCTTGCTCTCTCATTATTTGCAAGAAAAATTACCCACCTAGCTCAGGTAAACTGAGGCCAGATATACCATCCATGCACTGCCTTTCAGGCTTATGTGAGGGGAGTACAGAGCATGGCGAGTGCACACACTTTCGTGCATACACCTATCGACCGTAGGTGGTTTTTATTAAGTCTGTTCTTTTTTCGTTACATGTGTTCCATACATGCATAACCGTGAGGACTTTTAAATGAGTATGAAAGCACAAAATCAAAAATTCCAAGTAATTCACCCATGCATAACCATGAGGACTTTTAAATGAGAGTGAATACTTTGGATGTTATTATTTTGTATTTTTTATATTTTTTTTAAGAGAGAGAGTTTTGCAAAATTATCTTAGCACCATTTAACTTAGAAGACAGAAATGTTATATCCTTTACTTTAAATTTACCACTTTTTAAACAAAGATTTTCAATTAGAACATACTTCATAATTAACATAGATGAACCTTCCTATATACTAGTAAAACCATTGTTATTTGTAATCAAACTTCATTTTTATTTTTGTTAAGAAAAATAAATTTTCAAAAATTTCAATTTATTAACCAAAACTTATACTTATCCCATAGTGTTTCTTCAAAATTAAAAATGGTAACAAGAAGATGTTTTTGAGATTTAGGAGTTTTGAGATTTTTTTGAAGAAATTGAAAAATCAAAAATTTCATGAAAAACTTAAAAAAATAAAAATGAGACTCCCCCCCACACTTAATTTTCACTGTGTCCCCACAGTCGATGCATGATATAATGAGTGTAACGGGGAAAAAATATGTACATATTTACAAAAGAGGGTTAACATTCTTGCTAGACGTAGCTTGGCTCATGAAGGATCATGAGCTCCTTCTCTTGGTTACCGAAAAATTCCAAGAAGGGTTTTAAACGATGATCGTTGACTTTGAAAATCGATTCATCCTTTGGGTTTTCTATTTCTATGGCAACATGTGGAAAAACAGTTCGTACCACAAATGGTCCGGTCCACCTTGATTTAAGTTTCCTAGGGAATAAATGAAGTCTCGAGTCATATAAAAGAACTTTCTGGTTAGGCGAAAACTTTTTCCTTAGGATTGACTTGTCATGAAAAACTTTGGTTCTTTCTTTGTAAATTTTCTCGTTTTCGTACGCGTCGTTCCTAAGTTCTTCTAGTTCGTCGAGTTGTAGTTTTCGATTTTCGCCAGCTTTTTCATGATCAAAGTTTAAGTTTTTTATTGCCCATAGTGCTTTGTGTTCAATTTCAACGGGTAAATGAAAGCTTTACCGTAAAATAAACGAAATGGGGACATCCCAAGGTTAGTTTTAAAAGCAGTACGGTAAGCCCAAAGCGCGTCGGTCAACTTCTGAGACCAATCTTTTCGATTTTTATTGACAGTTTTTTCCAAGATTTGTTTTATTTGTCGATTTGAAACTTCAACTTGGCCACAAGTCTGAGGATAATACGGAGTGGATAACTTGTGGGTTATCGAGTATTTTTTCATTAAAGTTTCAAAAGAACGGTTGCAAAAATGGGTTCCATTATCAAAGATTATTGTGCGAGGTGTGCCGAACCTCGAAAAGATGCATTCTTTCAGAAATTTCACAACAATTCTGTGGTCATTACTTTTGCAAGGAACGGCTTCGACCCATTTTGAAACGTAATCGACAGCGAGAAGGGTATACAAGTTTCCAAAAGAATTGGGAAAAGGTCACATAAAGTCGATACCCCATACATCAAAGATTTCGATCGTAAGAATGGGGTCTAAAGGCATCATATCTCGTCGAGAAATTCGTCCAGGCATTTGACATCGATCACAAATTTTACAAAATTCAAACGAGTCTTTGAAAAGAGAAGGCCAATAGAAAACACACTGAAGCACTTTTTCCGCAGTTTTTCGAGGACCGAAATGTCCACCGCACGCTTGTTCGTGGCAAAACGAAAGAACATTCCTTATTTCATTATCCAGAATGCAACGTCGGATGATTTGGTCAGAACAATATTTGAACAAGTATGGGTCGTCTCAATAGAAGTATTTCACTTAGGCCAAGAATTTGCATTTGTCCTGTTTGGACCAAGATGAGGGAGTTTCTTTAGTGACTAAGTAGTTCACTATATCAGCGTACCATGGATCGATTGAAATTGAAGTTGTTCACCAGGGAAGTTTTCATTGATTGGCAAAGAAGATGGTGTGTTCGAAAGATGAGACAAGTGATCAGCTATGACGTTATCGGATCCTTTTTTGTCTTTAATTGTAAGGTCAAATTCTTGAAGTAAAAGGATCCAACGAATCAAACGGGATTTAGCATCCTTTTTAGTGAAGAGACATCGAAGCGCAGAATGGTCCGTGTACACAGTAATGCATGACCCGATCAAGTAAGGTCGGAATTTTTGGAGCGCAAAAAGACAACTAGAAGCTCTTTTTCAGTTGTTTTGTAGTTGAGTTGAGCATCGTTCAAAGTCATACTCGCATAGTAAATGACGTGAAGGATCTTGTTGATGCGTTGTCCTAAGACAATAACAATGGCAAATTTGAAGCGTCACACATTATTTTGAAAGGAAGATCCCAATTGGGTGCGCAAATGATTGGAGCAGAAATGAGTTCGTTCTTAAGACGTTCAAAAGAAAAGATACAGTCAGAGTTAAAATCGAAAGGAGCGTCTTTTCCAAGAAGAGTCGTCAAAGGACGAGCGATTTTGCTAAAGTCTTTCACAAAGCGTCGATAAAAGCCAGCGTGTCCAAGAAATGATCGAATGTCCTTAACAGTTTTGGGAATGGGTAGATTTGCAATGACATCGATTTTTGCTTTATCTACCTCAATGCCTTTATTTGAGATGATATGTCCAAGGACTATGCCTTGTTTGACCATAAAGTGGCATTTTTCCCAATCCAAAGTCAAATGTTTTTCTTTACATCGATTTAGAACCAATTTGAGATGATGTAAACATTGGAAAAAAGAATCGCCAAAGATAGAGAAATCGTCCATAAAAACATCTAAAAAACACTCAATCATGTCAGAAAAGATTCCAACCATACATCGTTGGAAAGTCGCAGGAGCGTTACAAAGTCCGAATGGCATACGTCGATAAGCGAAAGTACAGAATGGACACGTGAAAGTCGTTTTCTCTTGATCTTCCGGAGCAATTGGAATTTGGTTATAGCCGGAATAACCATCAAGGAAGCAGTAGAATTCGTGGTCGGCTAAACGTTCGAGCATTTGGTCGATGAAAGGAACGGGAAGTGATCCTTACGGGTTGCGGTATTTAGTTTTCGATAGCCAATGCAGACACGCTAATCCGTTTGAGTACGAGTTGGAATAAGTTCGTTTGAATCGTTCTTGTCAACGGTTAGCCCAGACTTTTTTGGTACAACGTGAATTGGGCTGACCCATGAACTATCAGAGACTGGGTAAATGATTCCATTGTCGAGAAGTTTAAGAATTTCATCACGCACCGTATCTTTCATTTTTGGATTAAGCCTTCGTTGCGCGTCACGAACAGGCTTGGCATCATTGATTAAATGGATGCGATGTTAAATAAGAGCGGGACTAATTCCTTTTATATTGAAAATCGACCATCCAATTGCTTCTCTGTTTTTCGAAGAATAGAGAGTAACGAGGTTTCTTGATTAAGAGAGAGAGAGAGAGTTGTGGAAATTATGACGAGCAACGTTTCGTCTTTACCAAAGTATGCGTACTTAAGGTGATCGGGAAGTGGTTTGAGGTTCAAATTTGAAAGTTTTTCGATCAAAGAGTTGGGTTGAGATTCAGACTCAACTTGAAGCGATTCAAAGGGAGAGTGTATTCAATTTTGTTGGGAATTTCATGAAATAATTTTTCGTACTCGGCTTCGCATTCGTCGTTAAGGTCAAGTGTTTCGTTTTCAACATTTTCGTGAATGGCACTAACTTCCAACATTTGGTCACAAGGTTCATTCGATTGGCTTTCAAGATTGAAAATATTAAGATCCAAAGTCATGTTTCCAAAAGAGATTTTCATTGATCCGTTACGACAATTGATTAAGGCATTTGAGGTGGCTAAGAATGGTCGGTCTAAAATCAACGGAATTTGAATTGAGGGATTCGTCACGGGTTGTGTTTCAAGAACGATAAAGTCAACGGAGAATATAAATTGCCCTACTCGAACGAGCACGTCTTCGATTTCTCCCACGGGCTTCTTAATGGAACGATCGACAAATTGAAGCGTAACTTTCGTGGGTTTAAGCTCACCTAAGCCTAATTGTTCGTACACGGAGTATAAAATCAAGTTGACACTCGCGCCTAAGTCTATCAAACATTTGTTAATCGTCTTGTCTCCAATTGTAAATCGTAGAGCAGCCAGGATCTTTATATTTAACGGGAATGGATTGGGATAAGACTTCACTCAAACTGGCTGCTAAGAAGACTTTTTTGGGCACTTGAGTGTGTCGCGTTTGGGTGCACAAGTCCTTAAGAAATTTCACGTACATGGGGACTTGCTGAACGTTGTCAAGAAGCGGAATGTTAACTTTAACTAGTTTAAAAATTTCCAACATCTTTTCCATTTGGTCCGAGTGTTTCTTTGGTCGAAGACGATGTGGAAATGGAACACAAAACTCGATAGGTGGGTCTACTCGAGTAGAAGAGGAAGTGTTTTGATTGGCATTCGATTCGACGTTTGGCTCCCCATTTTGTTCAGATTCGTTTGTCGTTTTAGAGACGTCGAGAGAGATTTCCCATAAATCATTTGGGTTAACGACTTGATTATCGATTTGTTTACCTGAACGTAAAGTTGTGATAGCATTCAATTGGGTGACATTGCTATCTTGAACAACATAGGCTTGATTTGAATTTGCATTTTGATTTCTGGGATTTGGAAGGGGCTAGCTTGGAAAAATGCCTCGTTCGCGTTCACTTAAAGATGTGGCTAGTTGACTTATTTGCATTTCGAGTTTTGCAATTGATTGGTTCGTGTTTTGCATATATGAAGTCAATGAATTTTGCAAATTGTTGTTTAATTGAAGGCTTTGAGTAGTTGCCTTAGCCAACATTTCAAGAGTTTTCTCAAGTGAAGTTAAACGTTTATCGTCTTGGGGAGGATGAGCAGAATTTGTTTGAAAATTTGATTGTTGTGGTTGATTATGGAATGGACCCACAAAGTTTGGTTGAAAATTGTTGGGCTGAAAGGGAGATTACGAAGCATTATTTGGGAATGCTTGAAAATTGGGACGAATCGTATTCGTGTTGGGATTGTTTTGGTTCCATGCAAAATTCGGGTGATTTATCCAACCAGGATTGTAAGTTGGAGAAAACAGTTCGTTTTTGGCTTTATTGAAAGCATTGATTTGTTCGACAGAATTGTGACACTGATCTGCTATATGATTAGGATCGTTGCATTTGTAACACATTGGTTGGGAAGCTTGGTTCATTTGATTCGATGAGAAAACGTTATCGAATTTTTTAATCATTACGTCGATTTTAGCTTCCAAAGCAAAAGAAGATCCTATCGAGTGTGCACTCGACCGTGAGTAAATTGATTTCTCGTTCGAACGTTCCCATTGGGATGACTTTTCAATGAGGTTTTTAAGAAATTGCCAAGCATCATCGTGATGTTGGGCAAGAAAGTTGCCTTGGCACATTGATTCGAGCATTGTTCGCGAGCTATTTTCGAGTCCATCGTATAAGATTTGGCAAAATTGTCCATTTTTCAGAGTTATGATGTGGACATTTTATCAAAAGCTCTTTGAATCTTTCAAAATATTTTCCAAATGGTTCTCCCTTGATTTGATGAAAATTTACAATTTCATTTCGAATTTTACTTGTTTTTTCCAAAGGGTAGAATTTTTTCAAGAAAACTTTTATGAATTCTTCCCATGTTTTAATCGAGTTTGATGATAAGCCGTACAACCATTTTTTAGCGTAATCCGTAAGAGCAAATGGGATTAATCGAAGTTTGATTCCATCATCGGAAAGTTGTTGGAGTTTAATGGTTGCGCAAACTTGTTCAAATTTAGTCAAGAAGATGTATGGGTCATCATGCTCGAAATTGCCAAATTTCGAAAGTGTGGTAATATGGTTCGAGTGAATTTCAAAATGGTTACCCGTAGGGGCGGGTAACATGATGCAAGATGGAATAGAAACTCTATCGGGAAAGATTCTATCCATAAGAGTTCGAGGGGCGTTTTCGTTCGCCATTTCAGGAGGATCATCTGTTCGAGTTAAACGGTTTGTAGAAGGGTCGCGAGTCCAACGATTCGTTGTTGTGTCACGAGTCCAAGTACTCATGCACAAGTAAAAGTCGAGAGGGGAAAGGAGTTAGAATTGAGTTTAGGGAATGAAAGAAGATTTGAAAACGTGTTTTTTTTTTTGACTTTTTTTTACAAGGAAGAAAACTATTTAACAAGTGAGATTTATTTTCAAAAGAAAAGTTTGATTTTTGGTTTTTCAATTTTTTTTTTATGTTTTGTATTTTTTTTGTTTTTTGAATTTTTAAATATTTGCCAAAAGGATTTTTTAAAAAAAAATGGAAATTGATTTTTGTTTTTGAATTTTCAATTTTTTTTCTTTTTGAAAAGATTTATATTTTTTTGGATTTTTGTTTTTGATTGAAAATTTTCAAAGGAAAGGAAAAAAAGATAATTTTTTCTTTTGAAAAATCAAGTTAAATTTACAATTTTTTTTGGATTCTGGATTTTTTTTAATTTTTTTAAAATATGCATGAACTAATGCAACTAAATGAATGCAAAGGACTTAATTACAGTTTTCTGTCCTTAGTAGCTCCTAACCCAAAATTGTATAATCACACATTGTTTTAAATAAACAAAAATATTTCTCATCTAGGTAACGGATAGGAGTTATCGGTGCACCACGAATCACCGTAGAAATGCAGCCAAAGGTTTAAGTACCTTCAGAGGAACAACCAGTATAATATTTACGTATCACCATTATTTTTATGACTGGTTATTACTCTGCCGTAACCTAGACATCAAGAAATAAAATCGTTAAATAAATCAACCGTAAAGATATAGTTAAGCCCTAAGTGAGCTCGTGACACCCTTAGGTCCAGCGTCTAAGCTTTATTATTAGTCAAATTCTATGATGAAATGCGTTTGTGGGCTAATGAAAGGGTGATGAAATTTCTCACCTTATGTGAATTGGGGTATTGCCCTTATAAAAGAAAAACAAGATGAGATGAATGCAAAGTAGAAATTAAACGTGAAATTATAATGCAACTAAAATGAAGTTTGTTTTTGTTTTTGGATTTTGAATTTTTTTTATATATACACAAATGCAAGCAACCAACAATGCAATTCAAATAAAAACAAGGATAAAGGTGCACGATACCAGAGCGTGCAGATTATTTAGCAAAAAAAAAAAAATTAGCGGCGATTTTTTTTAGCAAAGAAAAGCAGATTATTTTTGGCAAGAACTTCTTCCTTTTGAATTTCTGCTTTGGCAACCTGAAATGAAAAACAAGATATATTTACAATTTTTTTTTAGATATGGATGAAATTTAAAACAAATGAAAATTAAAACAAATGAAAACAAAACAAATCAAGTGGAAAAAAAAGAAAGAAAAAAACAAGAAAATGTAAAACAAAACAAAAAAAAATAAATTCAAACTTTTTTTTAGTCATAATTTTTTCTTAAGCAAAAACAACCAAAAAACTCTTGAAACTAAAATGAAAACAAAGTAAAAGGTAAATTCACCCTACTTTAAAACCCGGCCCAATAAGCAAAAACCAAATGAACTGGTTTTCCTCAATCCAAGATTACAAAATAAAACAACAGAACACTCAATTTCTCAAATCGATTTCTCAGCTTAACAATCAAAAATCAGCAGCCTAAATATTAGAAACAAATTCGCAATCCAATAACTTGATTCGAACGAGGGTGGTTGGTGTCTGGTCGGAGATTGGGCATGGGGTGGCAGTGAGTTTGCAGTGGTCGCGATTTGAAGATGGTGGAGGCGATGGAGATTGGTTTAGTGAGGGGTTCGAATTGGCTTTGGGTTTGTTCGCGTGTGAATTTTGTGGAGTATGGTTTGGGTGGGTTCGCGTGTGAAATACCCAAATTTGGCAACGGCGCCAAAAACTTGTTCGGACGACGGAAATTCTATCGGTTTAGAAAACCGTTGAACGAATTTAAATTAAAAATAACCGCAAGCGCACGGTGTATGAATTAGCACGTGGTGAATACGGGTCGATCCGCAGGGAGTTGTTAGAGTTTTAAAAGTCTATTCAATCAAATTAGACCAAATGGAGGAGAAATTGTTGACTAGAACTAAAATAAAGCTAAAATTAGAATTAAAATGTGATTAGAAAACTATAGAACTAGAGAACAATTTAGAGGCAAATCCACTCTCAAATTTTTGTAAATCAACAAACATATAATTTATGATCTCCAACTTTGATCTTAAGTGAAATAATCATTGCATTTATCATAAATATGGTTTGTTTATGTTATTAGTTAATATACCTCAAACCGTCAAACTATAATACAATAATTATACCACTTATAATTCTCATGAAAATGAAGCCAAAGCAAAAGCTATTTTAAGTATGCTCTAACTAGTAATATAGACCATCAAATTTCATTTTTACTTTCATTTCATAATCAAAAATTAATTAGAAAATGATGATGTAAATTGTGTTTATGTTGAATAAGAATAGCTCATTTGCATAAGCAATATAAGCTATCAAACCCACTTGTATAAACTTACATCAAAATTCACATTCATGAAGCATAAACAATGAGATCATAAACCATAAAAATGTTGAAATTACATAAAGTTAGAGAGCTTCATCACCCCTAAATTGAATGGGTTTAGCTACTCATTTGTGGCATTGAAGCAACACAAGTAAATTTCAATATTAAAAAGAAAAGAGAATAGAAAATAAGCAAAGAAAGCAAAAGAGGTTAGCTACTAACTACTTGCATAAATGTAAATCTAAGCTATGAGCATAAAGAGAAAGAGAGCATAGAAATAAACATTAACAATAAAATAAAGAAAAACATGTAGAAAAGAGAGAAGAAAGAGGCTTGAAAGCCATTTTCATTTCATAGAACATTGAGGTTACACTTTGATTTCTTAATTTCCTAAGTAAAATGAAAGAGTAGAAGATGATTTTTTCATGTACATAAGAGGGCTATTTATACATGCATAAAACCCTAATTCTATTTTTAGGGAGCTTCCTAAATTTCCCTTTAGGAAGTGTGGCCACCAAGTAACCATTATCCACTAATTAATCCATCATTTCTTTTGCATGAAGCTTTAACCTCCACTTAGTTGTCCATTAGCTCCAAATTGTACATTTAGGTAAGTGGGTGGGGTCCTCCATGTTCATGGCTTGAATTATTTTCCTCTTCCTTCCTTTGTATTCATTTGTGCATGCATATATCTTCAGATAAGCCTTTTTCATATGCATCCAAATTCCTATAAAAATTATCAAAAAATGTCCATGTAAAAATTCTTACATTGACACATGCACAAAAATGACCGTTTTGCCCCTGAATGAAGATGAAAATATGATGGTTTGGAAATAATTGAATTTTGGTTTTAAACATGTTAAAATGCCCAAATATGATTATTATTTAAATAAAAAGAGATAAAATATGGATGTAAATATATGCACAATTTTGTGCACATCACATTTCAACCCGTATCCCAAGTCAATTTCCTAATCTAAAAAAGCTGTTCGGGTATGTATCATTTCAACCTATACTTATTTTCCTAACTAACATATAAATGGAACTTATAATGTGATTGAAACAAATAAATAACATAACATATCTTTGCATAACATATCATAACATGAATAATATAACATATTACATAACAAAGCAACTCATCATGTGACATAAAATATACTACTTAGCATAACATAACATATATGTGATTTAACATATTACTAGCATAACATATATACGATTTAACATATTACTAACACTAACATACATGTATTTAACATATTACTAACATAACATGTTATGCGTCTAAATAACATATCATGTCATATGGTTAACATAGCAAAACATGTATAATATAGTGGATCATATCATATCATATGTCATGTTAAATACCACATAGTGAACATATAAAACATATCAAGTCATATAATTATAAGCTAACAGAATTCCTAACTAAACAAACATTTCCAAGTCATTTTCTATGATATCCATTCACTTAGTCATACGAATATTAATCGTGAGTGATTTCTCACCTTTCGTGGCTAACAAAGGTGACAACTATTCAAACAAGATGAGATGGAGATCATAAGCAACCAATACAAGATCCAAGCCATCACACACGCGAATATGATGACTTAACAAACTATATTTTTTCTCTTTTCTTTTCTTTTTCTTTTTTCTCTTTCTCTCTTTTTTTAGTGGAAGAGGTTCAGCCAAGCAAAGGAGAGGCAGGGGAATGGACGGCAAGGCAAGAGGAGAGGAAAAGAGAGAAGAGGGAAAGAAAGGAGAGGAGAAGAGACAGAAGAGGGAAAGAGAGAAGAGGAAGAAAGGGATATGGAAGAGGAGGGTTTGGGTTTTAGGAGAATGGAGGAAGAGAGGAGGAGCAACGGTGGAAGAGAAAATTTTTGGTTTAAGAAAGACAAAAATAAGAGAGCATAAAGTTTGTACGCAGTTTCTTTCTAATAAGGAGTTTGTATGTAGAAGGATAATTTTTTTTGAATTAAAGGTGTCAGTTGAAGCCCAAAAGACTTCCTAAGAGCCCAAGAGTCATATACAATTAGAATAAACTAGAAAATATCACATGAAATACAATGTAAAATACACACAATATACACTATTATTTTATACCACTATAAATTGCAAATTTAGAGCAATAGGAATCCAATTTTAATGAAACTAAAAATGGAGACCATCTCAGAGTTCAGTCTAGAATTAGAAAAAAAAGAATAAATTTTAAATTTCAAAGTTTAAATTTTAAACTCAAATTCAAATTTTGACTAAATTTGACAAAAAATTGAAATTTCACAAACATTTTCTTTTTATTAAATTTGAGATTTTAATGATTCATGTTAATTCCAAGGTTTAAATATTAAATTAATTTCAGCATTCAATTACAACTGCAATAAATTCATTCATTAAAAGTTAAATCCCAATAAATTCTTTTATTTTGATTCTCCTCTTATTAAAGAATCAATCATTATTTTATGAACATAATTAACATTAGTTTACATTTACTACATTCATATTCTACAGTTATCATCTTTTACCATATTATTTATAACATTTCAATTGCATTAATTCCATTAATCATCAATTTAATTCCAATAGATTAAATACGAAGGTAAGAATAAACAATTGTTATCCATTAGTAATTCATATCCATTAACTTATTGTTTATAACCAAGATTTTACATTTCTTACCAAACTGATTTCATATTCTATAATAAATATATTTTAATTAATAACAAATAATTTCAATATTAAAACCAATATTTAATTTATTCCATATTTACAATTATAACCAAATTAATTTACAATTATTTCAGTTGATTGAAATTACATTAAAATAGTTGTCAATAACATTTAAACAACATTATTAAATAATATTCTAAATATTTTTCTCATTAATAAATCATAAATTTTAATTTCTCATAATATTAAATTTTAAAATCTTATTTAATTTATATTTTTAGTTCTCAAAAATACGGATCATTACTGTTCTGTTGCATTTCAACCACTATAAATAAGACCATAGACCCCTCACTTTTATTCACAAATATTTTGGAAACATCGGTGAAACTCTATCAGCTCATTTCTTCTTCGATTTAGAAAACTCCGTTAGGGATTCAGGTAAGAAATCATATATACCTATCTTTGTTTATCTTTGAATTTTTAAACCTCTTCTCCTCCAACCTTTCTAAATCTAATATTTATACAAATTCCTTGTTGTATATAAAATAAAGAACTGAAGTAAATTATAAAGGGCATTGCAAATCCAAAGAGAAGCAAAGCTAAAGACAACTACGAGTGGAAATTTTAGTTTTTCTATTTTAGTAATTGAATAGTCAGTTTTGATTTGTTATATTCCATGGGGAGTTTTGGATATGAAAACATCATATTAAAAACCCCTAAAATTCCCCCAAAATGAAATGTTAATTCTCAGAATTTGAATCTTGATTGATTTGTGTTAAATAATGGAGTTTTATGGATTTTGTAGTTTATATATTCTACTTTCTATTCCACTTCTTATTCTTATCTCCAGATCTAATTATGGGGTTTTTCCCTTGTTTAAACTCATATCAAAGAATTTGAATAGAGCATAGAATTGATTAAATTATAAGTTTCCATTTTTAGTTTATTCCATTGTTTTAATATGAGATAATTTGGATTTAGATTCTATACACGAGTTTATTTATTGCAATTTCGGGTATGAGTATTGAATCCTTGTTATGGATATTAGAATCGCTTGTTATGGATATCGGAATTTGGACATTATTGGTAAAATGGAAAAAAAAGAGGAAAGACTTGTATTATCATGGTTAAAAAGGAATTGACATTTAACATTAGTTAGGATGTAATATCCGCACATATAAAATAATAAGTGCTTATGTATATAATAATTCGCGTAATAAACATATAATTATAACGTATAATTGCATAGTTAATTTGGTTATAATTGTTATTAAATCCCCCCTTAGGAAAGTAATTAATAATTTAAGGCGTAATATGTCTTGATTCCTTATAAGGCCTTAATTATGGAGTGGTGAGATGATTATATATATATATGTGTGTGTGTGTGTGTGTGTGTGTGTGTGTGTATGTGCATTTAAATTATGGTTAAGTCATAGGGATGTGAGGTCAGTCAAAAGGCATATAGAAGTCTGCCCAGTTAATACGGCAACTAGTAGTGTGACTTTGGGGCTGATGTGGAACATCTCTTATGATATGTATTTATGATGATGCGAGGTTAGTCCCAAATTATGTAGGGAGAACCTGCCCAGCTACTCTAGCTGCTAGTTCCTATAAATAATCGGACTAATGTGGGACGTCGTTATGGGTATCATAATACAAAGGGTCTGCTTCGGGGCCATGAGATATTAAGTGGTTGTTTGATGGCCTGCCTCTTTTTCCTAAATGAAGTAGGCAATGGCCAAGGATTAATTATTAGGATGATAGGTGGTATCTAGATATGGATCTTCTTCGAGATAAGGTATTAAGTGGCTAATTGAGGGTCCACCTTTTCATCAACAAGTATTAAGCGGCTCAAGAGATTCCATATAATGTTAGCTAGATAGTTACTGGTGAAATGTCCGCCATAGGAATAGGTATTAAATGATGGGTTTGCCTCAATTAAGGTCTTCAATAGCCAGAGTTTGTCTATTTTCCAATAAATGGTATTAAGTGGCTTGAGTACCATCTCTTGCATTGATTAGACATTTATGACATTGGTCATGGGTTATAGGATTAGGAAACCTACTTCGAGAGTGGAAGGTATTAAGTGGTTGTTTAAGGACCTGCCTCCTTATATGAAATATTAAATGGTTTATATACGTAAGACATATTATTTAAATCATATTGCCTAAATACTGAAATTGTAAGGCTCGAGATTTCTATTCACTGGACACTTGTTGTTCTAACTCACTCTTCATTACAACATAGCTTAAGGAGTTGGTGATGCTTTAAGAAGGCAAGAATGAAGCTTATGACAGTATTATCTATCTTTTTGTGTTATTTTCAATTGTACCCATGAAATGTATTTTTAAATAAAATGTTTTAACAGTTGGCATTATGTAATATTTTATAACATTTGAAATGATTTGAAATAAATGGGTACTACTACTATTATTATATATTATTCATTTTGTGTGAATTCTGAAAAAATAGATAGATAGCTCTGTTTTGTTATTTTTACCAAACAACAGCCAACTTTAGAATGGGTCTAAGTTTTGAGGGCCTTTTCCTGGTCGGTTTTAGGCCAAAAGGGTTGTTACATTTGGTGTTAGAACTTAAGTTACCCAGTCAAGGGGGAAAATATACGTATAAAGAGCATATTTATTATTTTGCGAAAATGTTTATCAAAAATCTTACTATATATATATATATATATACACTTATTTTTGAATTTACACTTAACTTTATAAATTACGGCTATAGAAGTAGTTGCTACCATATTCCTAAAGGGAAGACAAAGTATCTATGAGTTGGAAAAAAAATAGAATTAAATTTATACTTCTTTGCTGGACCTAGACTTCCTTATCATTGTGGATCCTATAAGCATATAATATGGATAGGGGTCGTAGAAGGAAAGATAGCAGGTCCAAAATTTAATTGGTAATGAATGGGCAATAAGCGAGGATTTATAAGAAAGCAAATAAATTAATGAGACCTTAAGGTAATTATGGGAAGATAAGGATGAAGTTAAATAGGTAACGTTGAATAAGCAAATAAATATCTTTGGGGAACATCCGTTAAGATAATAACCATTAAATAAGGATAATGTAACGTTTACGAGAATAGTAAATGTAACTGTTATGTAATAGTTAGATACTATAAGGCATAGTATTTGTAAGCATACAGAAGTAAGGGATATTGTAGTCAACCAAGCTTCCGTAAGAAGCTGTAAATTGAACATAACAAAGAGATAACTAGATTTTTAAGACCATTTAATAAGGAGTTCATTGGGAAGAATAATCAAAGTCAATTTCTTAAAATCCTAACCCTTAAGAAATAAAGTGGTAAAAAGGTTTTTGAAAACTTGTAACGACCTGCTATCTTCAACCATTTGCATCCGCACGTGTCGGACTTGAATTGCTCAAAATATCAGATTGTTATTTTATATTTGGGAAAACTCAGCATATACATTAAATAAATCAATCACAAAATCACAAAAATAGAGTAATATAACAACGCAACGGAATAGAAAAATAGTAGTTCATGAAGCCACTATATAAACATCGGAGTTAGAAATAAAATACAATAAGATATCTCAAATACAGTGAAGTCTCCACTACCAACAGAAGACCTCTCTGAACAAATCAACTGGAAAAGCTGAAAGCTGAATCGATAGTTGGATCTCCAAACGATGCTCTAATCTCCAGAGGTGAGTCTCGAATGTTATATCACTCAATCTGACCCGAGCGTAAAGTAAAGCACAAAACACTCAAGTCACGATTTACATTCTTATATCAATAAATCCAACTCAAGTGAAATATCAACT